>CM051524.1:17377500-22377500 GCA_028017165.1 Herpetospermum pedunculosum
TCTTCTATCTCCATGTCCAATTTCAGTATTTTAAATTTAAAAAAAAAAAATAAAATAACAAACACTTATTTGATTAGAAAATTGAAATTCAAACAGATTTTGTTCCAGTGTTAGAGTTTTTAGGTGAGGCCATACAAGATTGTTGGATGTCATGTGATTGTCACGTGAGGCCATAAATCTTACAATTTATTTATTTATTATTATTTTATTATTATTATTATTTTTTTTTTTTTTTTGGCTATTTTTCAAATTGACGCTCCACCATTTGAAAGGATTTTCAATTTTTGTCTACTTCAATTCAATTAGAAGTTGTTTTTTATTCATTTTCGTTTTTATGTTTCCAAAATAAAAATATTATAAAAATAATGAGAACTTGTTTGGTGGGTTGAAAATGAAAACAGTTTTTGAAAACACAACTTAAATTAGAGGTAAAATTTGGAAACGATAAAATATCGTTTTCGTTGTTTTTCAAACCAAAACCCCAAAAATTGAAAACACGAGATTCCTTAAATAAATAAATAAAATAAAATAAAAAATAATAATAATGTGTCCGTCAAAATCCGTAAATGTTACACTCACACAAATTTCCAATTGAAATTGTTGTCGTTGCTTCATCGACATCAATCAAATTATTTTTTAAATTCTTAACCAATTTGAGCATTGCAATCTCTTCCTATGATTGATTAATATTACCTTAACGAAACGTAAAATCGCAATTGAAATCCAATTAAACCCGTTCAATTTCGCTAGAAAAAGTCGATGTCTAATCGAGAGCGTTTAGATTTGCGAATTGAGATACAATTTTAATGAGCAGAGCAATGAGAACCCAAATTTCAAGTTTGAGGAAGATAAAAATACAAACACTTTTTCTTCTTTTATTTATTTTTTGCTCAAGATTTTAATACTTTTATTTTATGCATGCCTCCTGCAACTATATAACTTATTTTCTACACTTGTTACGGCATAGTCACTCCACATGTTTTTTGTTTTAAAAAAAAAACTTCATGTTTTTTTTTTCTCTTTTCTAAAAAGAAAATTAAAGAAAATGGTCGAACTTTTTTTTATTAAAATTTATTTATTTGTACACCATTTAGTTACTAATATAGTTAATTTATTTATTATTAATAAGAAATAATTATATTAACTTTTTTTTTTAATAATTTTTTTTTTTTTTTTTACAAAACACATTAATATTGTTTCTTAATTCTAAATTCAATTTTTTTTTTTAAATTGGTTTCCAGATATAGTGAAAATAAGAAATTTGTTTTCCTTTTCGACTAATTCTTTGTTTTCGAAAAAGAATTTTCGGATCATGAACCAAACGGATACATGTATTTTCCTTTTATCTCTTTGTTTAACAAATGAGACTGATTTTGCTAACAAGAGCATAACTCAATGACATAATGTATCGCCTAGTGATCATAAGGTCTTAGGTTTAATCCCCCACTTCAACATGTTGTCAAAAAAAAAAAAAAACGAGACTGATTTTCTTCAGCAATATTTTTCTCTCACTTTCATTTTCTCAATCGTCCTTGACTAATAGAAAAATGATTTGCAATGAAGTGACATAACAATTTTTTTTTAGTACAATACGAGGGTAAGGGGATTTGAATCACATACCTATTGGTCATTAACCCATATTTCATGTCAGTTTTTTTTTTTTTTTTGAAGGGATATTTCATGTCAGTTGAACTATGCTCACTTTTACATTAATTTTATATTATTTCTTTACAATGATTGTAAAGTTAGGTGGCATTTTCTTCCCTCTTTCCCTCCTCATCCTCATCCGATTGCTATCTTCTCCACTTCAATTAGAACTATTTTATAAACATCGAGGAATCATTCCTTATCTTCTTCACTTCATTTAGAACTATCTTATAATCATTCGGGATTAAAGTGTCCCTTTTGAAATCTCAAGGACTAAATAGACTACTAAACTTAAATCTCAAGAATAAAAAATGTATTTTAAACAAATATTTAAAAAATGTCCCTAATATATATTTAAAAAGAACCCTATGTTCAGTTTCAGCTTTTAGAACTCAAAATTTGTTGTTAATTTAATGAACATTCAATAGTGGGAAAACAGTATCTGCTGCAGTGTCTCTATTTCATTATAAGTAAAAATGTTTCTTTGATATCTCTACTCATATTTTAAGACCCACTGCACGCGTGTTTCACGTGCTGTTAATATATATATATATATATATTTCCTTCTCTTTCTCTCCCTACATTTATTTATTATTATTTTTTTTTTAAGTCAGCGATACATCATGCCGTTGAACTATGCTCTTGTTAGTTCTCTCTAACAATATTTGAAGTAGGTTAAATTATAAACTTCATACCTTCAATTTTGTATTTTATAGGTTCTCAAAATTTAAGAACCTGGTTAATATTTTATGCTTGCACACTTTTTTTTTCATCTCAGCGGCGGGGTTGTATACCCGCATCCGATCGAAGTTCCATTTTACTTCATGTTGGGGTGAATATTGAACCTAAGACCTCTCTCTAGTCTGTAGTTCACACAACTTTCTCCCACCAGCACAGTTTTTTTTTTTGCAACGGTATTTTAATTAAGTTGAAGATTGAACCTATGACCTCTCACGAGCACAACCTTATGCCAATTGAGCTATGCTCGGTTTGGCTCCACAACACATTTATCCTTCTCAGAGTTTGATATTAAGTGTACAAATAATAATAATATAATATGTGAAGAAGTGGAAATTTGGATCCATGTTTTCTTCCCTTTTTTGTGCACATTTCATAAACCAAAAATAACAAACAACAGTTTGTTAAACTAAGAAGGCAAAAATATGAGCATAATAAATAGAAGCAAAATGACCAAAATAGTGGGTTTCTTAGGTAAATGGGAAGAAAAGCAAGGTGCTTTGTATTTATTAATTAATTTGGCTGACAATGTGAATCTGATACAACAATCCAAGCAATTTCCTATACAGGCAAATTTTTGGTTTAACCCCAACAAACAAAAGGAAAATGAAATAGGATCAAAGTGCAAAAATTCCATATATTTACAGATTAATAAAATTTCCCAAAATGTATTACTTACTTTACTTACTCACTTACCAATAATGATCCCTCATCATCATCTAAAGAAAATCCCTCCAGCCTTGTTCCAACTCCATTCTTTCTGCAACAAAAAGAGAAAGAGACCAGAAGGAGAAATATTTTTGTGTCTATTTGATAGAATAAGAATGAGTACAAACCGACTCGAGCGCCTCCCTGAACAACGCCGAGAAGCTGGTTAAGGCCTGGAAAACCCCAGGCAATCCAGTTTGTAGATTGTTAAGTGTCAGTGCTCTTGTCACTTCTACTGCTTTGGAATGCTTTATTTTCTCTTCTTCAACTCGTCTTTGGCAAGAGATGAGCTCCATTTTTTTCTCCGCTAGAGGATCCCGAGCATCTAAAATATGGCCATTATCCGGCCCAGTGTCAGGGAGTCCTATGCCAACCATGGAGTAAGAGTTGTAAAACTTCTTCTCTAAGTTCATGATTGATGCAGATTTTTTCTCAAACTCCTTTGATGCTGATTCGGTTCGTTTTTTGATCTTCATCTCTTCAGTCTGTTTTGCAGCGATCACATGAACAACATTGATGAAGCTTTTGATTGCCTCGGAAGCAACCGTGTCGGGAACTCGATCCAGAGCAAGCTTCCACTGATCACAAAATATCTCAGAAGGTTCCTTGTTGTCAGGTAAGTTGTCATTGTTGACTGGAAGAAAGGATAATTTAAGCCAACCATGGAGGGATCGGATAAATTCACGTTGGAACTTAATTACGCGACAAAAACTGGAGTGCCAAGCTGAGACAGTGGATTCGAGATCACGGGTCGCCTGCCGGTGCAATTCAGAAGTTGAGTCACCATGAGTTGTTTGGTTAACAAGGCCTCGAACCTGTTGCACAATATTGTTCTGGATGTCATGGTACTGGTGCATTGATCTCCACATGTACATAAACCTGTATCACATGATTAAGAAAATTAAGTCCAATTACAGTGTCATGTTAATAGCCTAAACGTATACTCGACAGTATCGCATGGCACGACTCCTGTTTCCACAGAAAATACAGAACTTGGCTTTCGAGTGAAAACAATAATAATAAATAACACAAAGAGGAAAATCTGACAGTCAAGTCTTATTTCCTACATCAAGAGAAAAATGGTCATGTATCTCACAGAAAGAAAAAAAAAAAAACAATGAGGCTTTTATCATCAATGCAAATTTCTAGGTTTCAAATTGTAATAGATTTACTTATTATCAGAGAGTTTGTATCTATAGCCAAAATCAGAGTCTATGTATTGAGGTGGCTGCAAAATATGACACTTAAATTATTACAACTCTTTGTTCCTCTGATCTGTGAAGAAAATGAAAACCACCAATCACTTACTCAAAGGTCTATATCATACTACTATAACCTGTCGTATGAAATCATCGCTTGGACAACTATTTCTCGGTCTAGAAATTTACCAATGTCATGAAAAGATCCAAGATCGATGCGTCTAATTTCAGGCTAATGAATATAAATATCTCCATCTGAATGGCATTACATGAGATAGGAGTATGCATCCACGTTATGCAATCGATTGATTCTATCAGGTCTATTCTTCCGTCGTGTAATTCTCTTACACACTCTGAATTATAATCTAGGTTTCCATATACGATTGGCTCCTGGGTTTTCATTTCGAGCAGATCTACAGAAGCAAAATTGAAAGGCTGATCGGAAGTAGGCCAGTAACAGGTTGACAGAAAGATATGGACCTTGAAACTTTAGGTCTTGTCTCAACCAGATCAGTTGTCAGAAAGTTGACAGAAGAGGAAGGCTTGTGAATTGCAGAATTTTTGGAGTACAGTCCTGAATCTTCTAAAAATCAGTTGGATCTTTCCATTAGTCAGTAAAGAGTAACTTGCCGCAAATGACATGGCATTCGGAATGAAAAAACAGCTAAAGGAACCCTTGGAAAAAACCTAGTAAAAGCACTCCTGTGAGAAACGAGCGTTGGTGAGAAATTACAGATTTTTCACTGACGATGAAAGGAATTGGGAGAATAAAGTCGAAAAGGCTAGTGTTCCTCACACAAATTATTTCTATCTATACCTCTTATCACTTGTGTAATTAAGTCACCTCCAAAGGGGATTCTAAACTTCCATAACTCTGTTAATCTTGTTTAGGAGAGATTGAGAAGGGACAAAGATAAAGGTTGATATCTCATGGACACACTCATAAGGTGAGTTTATCTATCAGAGAGCTGAGGCCATATTAAGAATCAAGTCCAAAGAAAACAACTCACAATGCAAAAGCGATACACGAGATATTCCCAGGATTACTTCAGCCGTTCGATCCCATGCATATTTAGGGTGGGGGCATTACATTTAATTGACCTTTTTTTTTTATCCGTGAGTGTCCAGGCCAGCTAGCGCGTCCTCGACTAATCTCCCAGGCCAACCACCTGACCTTACTACATTTGGTTGACAAAAAAACTCGTAGGATATTAAATTCTAAGTAGGTGGCCACCATGGTTTGAACCCATTCCCACTGATCCTTGGTGGCCACCTACCTAAGAATTATTTCCTACGGGTTTCCTTGACAACCAAATGTTGTAGTGTGAGACGGTTGTCCCATGAGATTAGTCGAGGTGTGAGTAAGCTGGCCCGAACAATCACGAATATAAAAAAAAATCTTTTATTATTTCCAATGCCTTTATTGACCTTTAGGCCAATTCAGGATGATTTTCAACTTTTTTTCTTTTATTTGCAAAGGATCGGCTGACAAAATTCAGTAACTATACAGGCATTGCATTTCTTGACATTGTTAGACAGGGTGCATCACTAAACTGAAGATAGTGGATTCATAGGACAGTTAATCCCATTGCAGAGCTTGAACATATCACACTGATCCAAAAGTCAACAGCTCAAATAAAATATTAATAGTAGACCATTATGAGGATGAGGGCCAATGATATTATCAGCTAAACATCAAGTAAACAATTATGAAACAATCAGCAGTCAGCACATGAATAGTGGCAGGGTTAAAGCAAGGTGGCACTCATTGACTCATGCAAGGAAAAAGTCTCTTCTAAATGGTGCAATTCAAGCTAATAGGGCTAGATTCTTAGCTAGTAAAACCTTGAAGCTTCAAAATCATAAGACCATCCTGTTTTACCAAATCGCATAGACATTTTAAATTAAAAAGACATAGCGTCACATTTATCCTAGAATGTGACTGCTGCCATCAAATTTGAAATGCAGAGAATGGAGGGATGTGTGAGTTGCATTCTCTTGTCAATAATATTATTATTATACAGTTTTCACCTCATAATTTTAAACCAAAACAATTGTCAGAAAAATATGCTGAAGAGAGTGGAATTTTACCCATGGCAAAGTTCAACAAGCTGAGGAATAAGATCTGATTCTCTTAGACCAACTATGGCAGTAGAAGTTGTATTGACAGCCTGGGATGTGACAATAATTAGCGACTGCAGTCTCGTTATAGCAGCCTTCGTCTTATCTAGCTTGCTTTCATCCTCCCTCTTGTACTCCTGACTCTGCAATGATGACAACTTCTTTTCATGTTCAATCTTCACACCTTCTCTAGCCTGAAAAGATTTTTTATAGAACACATTAACCATCAAAAACACCAAACGTATAGTTTCTATACATAATCAAAATGCAAAAACAAGCAAGGATCACAGGCCTGTAATATTCAAGGGTGGCTTTGAATGAATAACAAAATAATATCTATCCTTTTCTATGACACATTAAGAGAGAGAGAGAGAGAGATAATGAATGGTCCTTGGGGGCACACATTATTGTCACAAAAACAAATAAACTAAACTTATTCTGCAATTCTATCTTTGTGTTTCAAAATTATAGAAACATACTATACCATGCATTCCACAGTGTACTAAACAGTGAGACATTACCACATCCCTTATTGGTTCGACTCACTGTTTAGAAGAAAAAAAACACTACAATTTGATCAGTGCTTAAATTAGCAGCATACAAGGAAACAAAATAAAAATAGAAGAAAGTTTGGCATGTAATAATAAAATGCAGTTTCTTTTTTCAAGAACATTACATCACAAACAAATGAGTGGGGTTTGAATCTAAACCGTTTTTACCTTTGAGATCAAAATGTAGTTAGTAATGTAGTTACTGTAAGACAGTTCTTTATTATCATTATTTTTTTTAGTACCCCTGTCGGATATAGAGATTTGAACTTTCGACCTTAGGTGAAGGAGTACATGCCAATTACAGCTGAGAGCACTTTGACACACAATAATTCTATAGAATATTAAACAAGCAAAATTGAGCATAGTTTAACAGTTAAGCTATAATTCTATAGAATATTAAACGACCAAGCTTGAGCATAGTTTAACAGTTACTATAGTAAACCTCATAGGATTCGAATCCCCACACATATTGGCGAAAAAAATATAATAAAGTAAAACAAAATGTGTAGCCTATTACAAGTTTACAAGGTCACATTAATTTATTTGATTTAAAGAGCCAGCCGCCAAGAAGGATAAAAGTTAGAAAGAGTGAATTTAGGGTGACCCATTTGTGAATAATAAGACAAATATCCAAGGGTACTATGGTGATTAAAATAATTGCACCGAAAGATGTTTGTCATTCAATTTCAGACAAGACGACGACCCAAATCACGAAAATACCAGAGACCCCCCATAGTCAAATGGCGTCGCCACAGAGGGACATTATCGTCATAAAACAAAAGAGCCAGTGGCATTTACGTCATTTTACCAATCTCTGCTGTGGACTCACGCTAACATGTAGCAGAGACATTGCTGAGTCATATTTCTAAAAATCCCTTTTTGAAAAATTAGAAAAGAAATACTTGTTTTCAACATTAAAATAATTAAAAAAAAAATTAAAAATTAAAGTGACTTTCTTTACCTTCACCTCCTGGTACAGCTTCTTCTCCCAAGCCAAAAGCCGGTCCAATGTAGAACAGAGACTCTTTGAACCGCCGGTTTGGTCTAGTGAACCGGTGTCGAGCCGGTACTTGACCGACAATGGCGGCTTCGAGGTCCAGGTCGAGCTCAAGGTGCTCAACACGCTGCTCGAATGGTACACCGTCTCTGCAAATTGCAACAATCAAATTTCAATTCAATTCATTGAAGAGAAGAACAATTTTCGAATTGAGAATTTCCGTTCAGATTGAAGAAATTAGGGTTCGTTGCGATCTAATATGATCGGAAATCGATGAATTCATCTACAATTTGATCATCATTTTGGTTCTTGAATTCGAAATTTGAAATTGAAACTTACTTTTTAGCTGTCGAAAGCTTTTATCCAACTGTGCTTTACCAATCTCTAGCATCTCCGATACTGAATCTCCTGCAACAGCCGCCTTCTCGAAGTTCTCTTTCAGAGCTTCAACAATTTCCTTCAAATCTTTGTGCCTTACAACCATTCTCATGTCCGAGATCTCACCGGTCCGGTAACTTCCGGCGGAGGAATCACCGTCGTCGAACTTCTCCATCTGCGTCGTCGCGTATTTAGCCGGTGGAGGAGGAGTCACTGGTTCCGGCGCTACCGAGGATTCGAAATTAGATCGAGTATCGCCTTCTGATCTCAAATCGGCGTCTGTACCGTCAATCTCATCAATGTCCGATGAGCTCGTGGTGCTGTAGTGATCTCCCCAATCGCTGCATTGAACCTCTTCTCTTTCTGTTTCCGTGTCTTCGAGATGGTGCTTCTGTTGCTGGAATTGATGAGCGCCGTCTTTTTTGCTCTCGGTTTTCCCGTGGAAGAAGTTGTACTCCGATTGATCGGTTTCTTCATCGTAATCGTTGTTTGGACGAGGCTTCGGTTGTATCTGAGTTTGGGATCGAGTCTGGAAGAATTCGGAGTTAGGTGGAGATGGAGGATAGAAACTCTCCCAGTTCCAGACAGAGGAGGCTTGAGAAGGAGTACTGGAGTAAGTAGAATTAGGATAAGCAGTGGGAAAAGAAGCAGAAAAGTTAGATTTCTCACTCCTTGGAGAAGAAGAAGGATCCGATTCCGACAGAATATGAGGAAGCTTCGGCATCTGTTTACGCCGCCGATGTTGCCGATTCGGAACGGAAGACGAAATACTCGACGCAGAGAGAATATGCGGAAGCTTCGAACTCGCTACGGTGCGCGACGGAGAGCTGGTAAACGACGGCGGAGCCGGAGGCGGGACGGAATTCATACCGAAAACTCCTCGCCTCTGCAAAGGCGGCGTGTGTGAATGTGAGTGTGAAGGTCGGGGAGGGTTTAGGGCGTCGTGAAGGAAGACGGCGGGGGTTTGGCCGGAGACGGAGATGGGTTCACCAGCGGCGAAGGCACATAAGGCGGAGCCAGTGAGGCGAAGAGAGCGGCAGTAGTCGGCATGTGCGGCGGCCAAGTGGTGGCGTGAATAGACAGCCTCTTTCATGAGGCGGCGCCGCTCCTTGCACCGTCGCACAGTGTCTTCCTGGTCCAGCTTTGAAGCTGTACAGCCCATTGTCAAATCAACGCGCCGACGACGGTGGCGACGACGGTGGCGGTGGCGGAGGAGAGTGAATGGAGGCTTATTGACGAGTGAAGAGTTGGGAAGTGAAGAATGAATGAATCTTCCAACTATGTGACTAATTTTCTACACCAATTCTTTCCCTCTTCCACCGCCCATTTTGGGTTTCTCTCTTTACTTTCTTTTTTTTTCCCCTCTCTCAAGAGATCAAATTTGGACCATTTTGTTTTGCAACTTGTTGGGGGAATATCTCGATCTCATTTTGATCGTGATTTGTTACCTACGTAAACTTTCAAAACATTCATTCACGTCTCTTAAAATATTCAAAAACTATTTCAGTAAAATGTATCGTTGTTTGTTATCCACGTAAACTTTCAAAATGTTCAGTCAGGTCTATCATATTTAAGTTTATTTTATTTTAATCCTGAACTTTTAAAATATTCAAAAACTATTTTAGTAACTACTCGTCAATCTATCTTATACTAATGCTATTATATAAATTTGAAGCTACATTATCTGTTATCGGTTTAATAAAAGAAAAATTAACGCAGCCACTAAAATAGTTATCAAATTGTTCCACTTTCATGTGTCATATTGTACAAAGTCTAATCCAATGAACGGTCGTTTCAATTTTGAAGTACGTGTGTAAATAATAATTATTTATAAAAATTTAAAATCAAAAGTTGATAGATGCACACAATTTGTTTTGTAAAGTTTTATGAGTTGAATAAATATAAGTATAAAACTAAACTTAGGGTTGTATTTGAATTTTAGTAAGTTTATACATGTGATAAAAAAAATGGTTAAAATAATTGAACTCAAAAAACAAAACAAAAAGATTGTTTAATTAAACGTAATAAGATCTTTTGAAAACTAATAATAATAATAATAATAATAATAAACAAACGTAATAAGATATTATTTTTGCAATAACTAATAAAAAAAATACAAAATCAATTGATACGCTCCCACTTTATAGTTTGAATCAATTTAAAATAATAATTTTATCGATTAGAGAATCATAAATTTTATAAGTTGAGCCAATTAAAATTGTTAGAGGTGTGAAGACTATCATTTAAAAAAATTAACAAAATAAAAAAAAATTGAATTAAATCTTAGAAGTGAGAAAGTGATATTGATTGTTGTGTATGGTAGCTCCACCAATAGGAGTAAATGAAGATTCACTCACACAACTAGAGACATTGTTGATATGAAAATTCCTCTACTAACAAAGATAAAGAATAAATCATTGTGGTCGTGACAGATCTAGACATACATTTACCACTAAACCAAGACACTATTTTAGAAAAAACAATCACCAATTATATACAAATTAAGTATGTTGTCATAGTTGAAGGGAGGCTCGAGCCCCCTGAGCCTAAGGTAAATTCATTCCTGATTGTGGTCGTGGCGGATCTAGAACTTTAAGTCACGAGGGGCTAACATAAAATTAACCACAGAAAAAGGTAGCTAGGGCATGAACCAAGATAGTTAGAAGGGACTAGACATACATTTACCACTAAACCAGGACACTATTTAAAATTTTTTTTTATCAATTATATACAAATTAAGTATGTTGTCAGGGGTTGAACTCGAGCCTGCTCTAAGCTTAAGGTAAATTCGTCCCTGGTCATAAGAGTAGTGAAATCTTTAAGCATATAAATGAAATCAAACTCGATGGTTTTATTATGGTATTCTCACTAATGTGCTCGTTTCTCTTCTTAGCCTCATTTTTTTCAAGCATTATTCACATTGGTGTCTCTCTTGGTGCTAGTACATTTGGTGTTGCATTGATATGACTATGAAGATACAATGGGAGAGAAGGACATTTCTAAATGTATATAGTGGTGGGGTTGTTCTTGTCGATGACATATGTGTTAGGGTACGCAATTTTTTACATGGCGTGTTATACATTGCGATGTTGCATCTATATATTTATGTCAACATTTCAATTTTTTTTTGGATAATATGATGTGAGTTTTTGTCGTTCCACATATAAGGGTTGGTCGTTGTTTTATACAATGTGAAAGGAACTTTGTTGCCAAACCGAGCATAGTTCAATTGACATAAGGTTGTGCCTTGACTAAGAAGTCGTGAGTTGCAAAAAATCATGCATATCTCACCATATTTTTTTCTTATGTTAAATATAAAACATAAAATGACCGTCTTCTGATGTGTACCTCATTTAATTAACGGTCGTCAAACATAATTGAACGAAGGGTATAAATTGAGATAAATTTAGAATTTTAATTGAGAAATTGCTATTAAAAAAAAACAAAACTTTACTGTTTGAATGTACTCTACCTGTAAAATGCAGGGTTTTAGTTGACTCAACCATATCTAAATTTAGGAGTACATAAATATATATAAACCTAAACAAGAGTGTCTAATAATACTATATTTGTAGTGTAGAAAATCCACTATCAACATTCAACCACTTACAAATGAAGAAAGTACTATTGTAAGTAAGTACTTGCAAGTAAGTACTAATGAGATGTTTATTTTAAAATATGATTAATTTTCATATTACTAAAATTGATTTTAAATAATTAAATGGGTGTTTGGAAGTGATTTTAAAAATGATATTTTAATCATTTTTAAAATCACTTCCAAACATGTTCTAAATATGTCATCTTTTAAAAGATTGACATTTGTGGTATTTATCTTTTTAATTTCTAAGGATTTTAAAGAGTGGTTTTCCGGTGTAAGATTTCAAAGAGTCGATCCAACTAATGTAGATGATCTCCTATACATGAAAAACAAGATTGTCGTGGGAATAATATATAGTAAGTCAACTCTTCATCAATCGAAAGTTGCAACGTGTTCTATGAAATTATTTTCGACTCTTAATCAGGTTGTTGAGTTTGGTTTGAAGTTTTTGAGGGAAGGTCATTCGTTGTTTCTATATCTCCTCAAGTTAGCTAATGTCAAACACTTGGAGAGCTCTAATCAGTGTACTTGTAATGACACACCAAAATAATGTCGCATTCAGGCTATATCCATGCTACACAATGATCGATAACAAATATGACACTCAAATGATTCAAATCACTTGAGGGCTGAGTGATTTTGAAATGGTTAAAATCACTTTCATCAAGTTCAAAATCACTCTCGAATACACATTTAAAGATTCCAAATCAATTTTAATGGTATGAAAATCATTTTTAAGAAATCACTTATAATCAAATTATTTTCACTAAAATCACTATTTAATTTATGAGTACATACCTAAACATATCTATTCAATCTAAGAATAAGTAGATAGTAAAAAGGTGGGGTAAGAAAGAGAATTTGTTAAGATAGCAAAGATTTTGCTCTATAGAGCATTGTAAAAGTCAACAACTATTACTATAGTTTATTTGGAATAATTTTGGAAAAAATACCTTTTTAAATAATAATAATAATTTAAAGTGTTTAGTATAACATCTTGAATAATTTTACATTACTACTAATATTGTGATTAACTTCATCATTTTTTAATAAGTTCCAAAAACTTTTTGTATATAATTATTATTATTATTTATTTATTTATTATTTTTACTTTTTGAGTATGGATGGGAGATTCCAACCACAAACCTCTTGGTCATCAACACATACATATGATAAACTCAAATGTTGGTACAATTTTTTGTATTTAAAATAAAAGATCTAAATTTACAATATTTGAAAATAAAAATAAAAAGTGGAGAAGTGATATGTGAAGAAGATATAGAAGGTATGGAAGATGGAATGGCAGATGTGAAAATTTAGTGGGGTCCATAAGTTTTTTGATTATTTTTAGGGACTTTAACTGTTATATCACCCTTGTGGGCTGTTACCTTGTTGGCTTTTTGTCTCCTTTTTTTGTGCTTGCTTATGGAATATTTCTTTTTAGTTTTATTCTTCTTTATTTATTTATATATATATATATATATATTTTGTTTGATAACATGTAAGAACAAAGGATTCCTAAACCTAAGATATCTTAGTAATCGATACATCGTGTAGTTAAACTATGCTCTTGTTGGCATAATTTTTGGTATAGACTTAGTCTTTGAAATTTAGACAATAATTTAAATTATGTCACTAAATCTTCGATATTGATTCTAATAACCTTACTATTATGACCCTTATTTAAATATTGACATGACATACTAATTGAACTAACAATGAATAATTTGTCACGAAATAACATAAGAGAGTAGGCCGACTCAATAAAATAATGTTAGGTGGACAAACACTTCGATAAAATGTATTTTCCCTATCCACCTCCTCCATTGAAATTTGTGACATATCCAACCTTATTTTATTCAACTAACTTTAACTTTTTTGTGTTACGTTATGTTAAATCATCACTTCTTGACCCAATCAACATGCCACATTAATAATTGAAAGTTTATAGATATAATTGAAACATTTTAAAGTTTAAAGATTAAGGTCATTTTTACTTCATTCCAAACGTAATTCTGACAATGGGTCCAATTTCGTTTTCCATTGAAGTTCTTCTCCGAAAACAACAAACTTAGTGAAAGTGTGGGTCACACGTCGTAATATGCAACCAGATTACATCCAAATGGTCATCAATGAGATTCTCATTGCATATTAAGATGGACCCACCCCTCAATTTTTTCATCTACTTCATGCTTTCCCTTCCTCTTTCTTCCTCAAAATTTTGCACATCGTCCTTGTTATCTCCTTCATCTTCTATTCTTCTCTCTTCCTTCGTGTTTTTTAAAAAATCTGAAACGTTTTCAAATCTATTTTTAAAATACTCACATTTTGTAAAAATCTTGAATGTCGTCATTACCATCTTTTTCGTCTGTTGTTTTTCTCTCTTACTTCATGTTCTTGTAATATGAAACGTCTTCAAATTCATTTTTAAAAATCTCACGGTTTTTTTTTTATAAATCTTAAACCTCTCCATTACCACTTTCTTAGTCTTCTGTTTTTAAAACTCCATTTGTAATAAATTTGCGTTATTTGTTTTAGTACATGATAACAATCCAAAGAGAGTTAGTAAAATAATCCATTTCGGTTTATAACCGACTATTAAACATCACAAAAACTTAGATCCTCAACGTTCCTTTCATCGTAGACGATAATCTGTCGAAAAATGAGATTTTGCTAAGTCAATAGATTGTACCCGAAAACAAAAATACTGGTACATGAGTGCGCACAAGAGTCTGAACATGAGTTTGAAAAAGAGTACGTACAAGAGTCTGAACACGAGTTAGAGGGTATTATGGTAAAATTACCAAATTTTACATGCAAGTAAACACTTCAAATGAAATTCAGATTACGTTTGAATGAAACCTTAAGTAAACAACGTCAAAGGAAAATTGATTGCGGAGTTTTTTTTAATTATTATTACAATTGATTTTCATTACGATTGCAAGTCCAATTACATTACAACAAAATAAATGAGGCCTAAATTTGTTGTTTAATCAAAATTTTCAATCAAATAAATGAATAGATGTCTTAACTGTTAAGTTATGTTGGAAAAATTAAGAATTTTCTTTATCACGCTAAAGGTTGTTAGTATAATAACATCAATAGGCCCATTTCCTATGAGTCGAGTTTCAATTTTTAAGCGTATATGTCTATTTCGTCAATATATTTTGACTTCACTAACGAAAAAAATATGAAAAATCCTTGTGAATGTCGAGTTGAGTTTTAAAATATGTCCACAAAAAAAAAACTATAGAATTATGGTCACGTGAGTCATGCTCACAATTATTTTGATTGTCCCAATTTTGCTCCTATCAAACATATCTTCCACTTTCACTCATAAATCTTTCTCTCTCCCTTCATAAATTTCTATCTCGTTTCAAATTAAAACAAAATCAGTTAAATTCTCTATCCCTTCATAAATGTCTATCTCATTTAAATTTTTAAATATATGTATATATGTAAATCTAGAATTCAAAATATAGAAGGATACGAAGGCCTAGTAGATGCCACGAAGGTTGCTCCCCTCACCACCACTGGGTCTTCCAGTTTTTAGAATGAAAAACAAATATATTGAACAAATATACCGTGATTGAATTCTTAGCGGCCCTCACCACCACCGGGTCTTCTAGTTTTTAGAATGAAAAACAAATATACTGAACAAATATACTGTGATTGGATTCTAAGCTTCCGCTATTCACTCCCCTCAGACTAATCCAGAAGAAGAAAGAAGAATATTTGGTATGTATTCTGGATCAATTTTACATTTTTACATTTAATTAAGAAAGAGTACGTTTGTGGGTGAAAACTGAAAAATACAAGGTCTATGTGTGCACTAAGGGACCGGTGAAGTTACATGTTTTGGTGAGAGATCACAACCTAATAAATTCTCGTGAAATTACATGTTTTGGTGAGGGATCACAACCTTTTTAGTTGCTTTTATTTTTATTTTTAATTACATGATTTTCTTTTAAAAAAAAAAAATTTGAGTATATTTTTAGTTACACTATTTTTTTAAGTATGAATTTTGAATTTTATTAGTATATTTTGAATTACACTTATTTTTATTTTTTATTTTATTTTTTTTTATGAATTTTGTTAGTATATGTCTGGTATGAATTTTGTTAGTAGATTTTCAATTACAGTGTATTGAATTTTGTCGGTAGATTTTTATTTGAAGTATTTAAGATGAATTTTGTTAGTATATTTTCTTTTTACTTTTTCAATTGAATACATACTCTTTTTATTTTTTGAATACAGTATATTTTCATTATACCCTTTCGAATACAGTGTATTATATTCTACTCTTTTAAATACTTTTGAATACAGTGTATTATATTCATACTTGTGAATACAGTGTATTATATTCATACTCTTTTAAATACAGTGTATTATTGTTTCAGACTCGGTAAGTTTTTTTTTTGTTTTCAATTAGATTTTACTTTATTTTTTGTTTTTTTTTTCTAATCAGATTTTCATTTTGCATTTTCAAATACATGAATGATAAATGTTAAATGGTGGATAATTTTAAGAGAATTGGTTATAAAATATCACTCAATAACAAATCTAATTAAATTAGAGATTTAAGATTAACTTCAAAGATTTTAGGCATCATTTAAGATAAGTTCAAAATTTATTGTAGGAATAGTTTAGTCTTTAGTGCATGAGTTGATTCATGCTAAATATGAGTTTTAGACATTTATTCAATAAAAAAATATTTTGGACATAAATCAAAACGGCTATTAAATTTTAGACATTCTTCTCCTTATCCCAAAAAATATATTGATTAAAAATAAAAATTAAACATTAAAGATTAAATTGTATAATTATCCTTCAAAAGAATCACTATCACTATTTGACGATAAATTCTTTGGAAGATTACCATCCTAACCATAGTTCATAGTCCAATTGACAAAATGTACGAACTCGTGATTAAAAGGTCAAAAGTTCAATCTCTCGCTATGCGGTAATAAATAAATAATAATGATAATAATTAAAAAAAAAAAAAAATTGGAGGATAATTGATACCTAAGTTTGGCCATATTCTAAAGAAGATAAAATCTTTGTGTACATGTGTGGCCTTTTTCCAATATAATTTAATTTCTCAATTATTTGTAATAAATAGTTTCTTTTCATTTAAAACATTTAATTAAAATTATATTTCTCATCCTTTTACCACTTTTGTAACTTTTGAAGCTATAAATTTCAAAGTTGCTTTCTCGATGTCCAATTCAGGCTTTATTTTTTATTTTTTTAATAATTTTGTTCATAAAAGGGAGGCATGCTTTTGTAACAATATTCATTATGTAGTCGTTTAGTTAATAATTTTTTTTTTTTTTTGAGAAGGTTACATATATATTATATCTGTTTTTTAAAAAAGAAATTACCTGGGAAGAAAATATTTGTAAATACACAACTTTTTTTTATTGTAATTTACATTTGTTTTTTAAAATTTGAATCTAAAATATTTATAAATATGTATTTTTTTAAAATAATCACATATAAAATTTTAAATACATATATTTATAAATATTTTAGATTCAATTTTTTTTTTAAGTTGTATTTATGGTAATTGTTTTAAAATAATTAAACAAGGTGTTTCACATCATTTAATCAGTTTTGCAACCCTTTCTCTCCTTTTTTTTTTTTTGTATAATAATATTTTCTTTGTTTATGCAACTAACTTTTTTCATTGTTAGAAGAGGATAAAATTCAAGTCAATTTAAGTTAAATTATATAAAATATTTTTGAATTTCGGAGAAATTTTAATTATGCCTTTAAATTTTAAAAAATCTTAGAACTTTGAAATTGTTATAATTTCTTTTATAGAGTTTAAATTAACATGACAATTGATGTGTGTAAGTTGGGAAGATAGACGTGATATTATTTCCAATCAAATTTCAACTATATAGAAGATTTAAAATCGTTGTTATACTTCATTTCAACTCAAAAGATATCGTCAACATCATTTATAATGTCCATCATAAAATCAATACGTTAACTGGCATGTAAATTTACATGAATGACGTTGTAAATAATCTCATGTATGCTTTCTAATTTTTACATATTAGTTGTCACGTTAATTTTATCTTTCAGGTCTAACATAAAATTTTTCTAAGAATTGTTTTTTAGAAAAATCTCAAACTTTTAACTTCAAAATCGAGAGACATAACTAAAAGCTATCATGAAATTCAAAGTTATTTGATATAATTTAATCTTCAATTTATTTTCTTCTGATTACATAAAAAAAAAATGCCCTAATTTTTTTCTTTAAAAACAAGACTTATCAAGAAAGGAAAAAAAAAAAAATTAACCAAACACATAATAATTGAAATCTGCACTATTCAAAACATAATTATGACCTATAATTTTATTTTAAATCTTAAGTTACTCAAGGAATAAAAATGTCTTTGGTTAGATTTATTTATTTTTTTATAAAAAAAAAAAATCTAGTTGGTGCAAGAATTTGGCTCCTCCTCTCCGGCTGGAACACCGAATTAACGATAAGTTGTTGACTGAGCTGAATGCGGCACAGGTCGAATCATCTGAGCTGAGGAATGGCCGGGACAAACTTGAGCTAATCTTGGAGGGCACCCTGACCAATGATGGTCGCTAACAATTGTTGTTGGAGGTCGGTTTCCATTTGCGTTAGAGAGGGCCCCGTACTTGACTGAGGCCCAAGTGGTTGACCTGAAGAAGGCCTTTGTCAACTTGTAGGAGGTGGGAGGGCATGACGTTTACGCGTCAGTTCCCTTTCTCGTCATTCGCCCAATGCCTCAATCGTTAATGAATCCAAGAAGGATTGAGTCACCCTTTGTCCCTTTTTTGCTTTTGAGTTGCAGAGTTCTGCTACTTCCGCCAGATATTTCGGTCGGTAGGGTCCCATTCTTATACGACTCTTTGGGGCTTGACCCCCTATTATAATAATTTTTCTCAAAGCGTTTCGTCCCCCTTGTGTGGTTATTGAGTTTTGTTGCTTCTCCCATGTACTTGTCTTTCGCTTAGGTCGGGGCCCTTCGATAGTTTGTAGGTCTGATATTCTCGGAGGGCGTATCCTTCAAAGAAGGGATTTGTATTTGGTCCCTTTGAGAGCATGGACCCCCTGAAGAGGAAGTTCGTAGTTGATCACTTTTGGAGGGCAAACCTCCCTTGAGAAAGAGTCTGTGGTGGGTCCCTTGGGCGGACCCCTTTGAGTAGGAGTTCGTAGATGGATCCATTTGGAGGGCGGATCCCCTTGAGAAGACGTCCGTAGTCGGTCCATTTTTGAAGGTTACGAGGGTAAACCCTCTTGATAAAAAGTATGTAGTAGGTCCCTTTTGGAGGGCACACCTTTTTGAGAAGGAGCCCGTAGTCGGTCCCTTTTGGAGGGCAGACCCCCTTGGGAGGGTTTGTCCGTCGAGGTATTCCAGTAGATATGTATTTGGTCAGACGCAAGCCGAGATCCGATAGGGGCCTTCTCATGTTGAGCCGAGTGTCCCACTAGTCTTCTCTTTCACCTCTCCCTTTAAGAAAGGTGTCTTCACAGCTAGTTGTCCAAGTTCCAGATTCTTATATGTCACCATTGCTAGTAACACCCTGATGAAAGTATGTCTGACCACTGATGAGAATCAACTCCCTTTCCCTGTGCGAACCCTCTTGCAACTACTCGAGTTTTATACTTAATATCTTCCTTAGGTGAGATACCTTCCTTTTTTCTTGAAGACCCACTTGCAAGTAACAATCTTCCTCTTCTTAGGTCGTTTGACTAGCTCCTAAGAATGATTCTTATCAAGGGACTTCATCTCATCGCCCATTGCAGCAAGCCATTGTGTAGGCTCACTACATGTAACAACTTCTCTATAGGTGGATGGCTCACGAGGATCCACCTCTTCAGGAACTTGCAGTTCGTAGTTCACCATATCCTCATACCTCTTTGGAAGTCCAACACCAACTCTCCTAGGTCTATCAAGAGTTATACATGGTCGACGCGCTAATGAACTAGAAGCTTCTGATCTAGCTTCTTATGAACTAAAAGTTTCTGGCATATCAGTTTCTTCTGGCATATCCTCAGTTTCAGTAGCAACGTGTTGATCTTCTCCCCCTTAAAGTTGTGATTCATTCCCAATTGAAACGAATTCCAGCTCCACCTATTTATCAACATTATTAATATCTTCTGCAACAGTAGACTTCACAGTAGAGTTAAACATATAATTTTCATCAAATATCACATTTCTACTAAGCATAACTCTATTTTCAGAAGGTGACCAAATTTTATACCCCTTAACTCCATTCACAATACCCACAAATACACAATTTTTAGCTCTTGGTTCTAATTTACTCTCACTGACATGGTAATAAACAGTACAACCAAAAACTTTTAAAAAAGAATAATCTACAGGCTTATCATACCACACCTCGTAAGGTGTTTTACAGTCAATACTTGTGTGAGGTTCACGGTTAATTAGAAAACATGATGTGCTTACTACTTCTGCCCAAAATCTTCTAGCTAACCCAACATTAGAGAGAGCATGCATCTTGCTCTCTCCAACAGTGTATGATTCATTCGTTCTGTCACCCCATTTTGTTGCGGTGTATGTCTAATGGTGTGATGACAGACAATCCCTTCATCCTTGCAGAACTCATTAAACTCAGATGAACAAAATTCCAACCATTATTAGTTCACAACCTTTTAAACTTCTTCTCAATTTGATTTTCCACCAAGGCCTCCCACTACTTGAAATTCTTGAAGGCTTCACTTTTATGTTTCATCATAATTACCCAAGTCATTCTTGAATAATCATCAATCACAGACAAAAAAAAAATACATGCTGCCTCCAATAGACTTAACTCGAGAATGTCCCCAATAATCAGAATGGATATAATAAAGTGTTCCTTTTGTACAGTGAACACCCTTTTCAAGAAACTTGTTGCGATGTAGCTTCCCAAATACACAATGTTTGTAGAATTCAAGACTCTGCATCTTGTGCCCACAAAAAATATCCCTCTATGACAAAACATGCATCCCTCTTTCACTCATATGGCCAAGCCTTATATGTCATAGCTTGGTCATATCCTCCTTGTGATCTGTAGATGATACAATAGTAGCAAAACATGTTTCTGTAGACCCTGTCAAGAAAAACAAGGTACCACGCTTAACACCTTTCAGAACCACCTTCGAACCCTTGTAGGCATAGAGAACTCCACTTTCACCTCTGAAACTAAAACTCTTGTTGTCTAGGAGACTCAATGATATCAGATTATTTTTCATTGATGGAACATGCCTAACTTCGTTCAAGGTGCAAAAAAGACCATCATGTGTCTGTATCCTAATTGAGCCTATTCCAACTACCTTGTAGACTTCGATGTTGGCCATAGTAATATTGCCTCCATCTATCAGCTCATAAGTTGAAAATCACTCCCTGATTGGAAAAACATGGGAAGAGGCTTCAGAATCAATAATCCACACATCTTTGTAATGTGAAGATTTATTGGCCACTAAGGCCAAATCTAATTCAGAATCGGTGTCAATTTCTTCCACAACGGCAGAACCTTCCTTCTTTTCATTATGCTTCTTTAGCTTAGGACATTCGTCTTTCCAATGTCATTTCTCCTTACAGTAATTAAAGACATTGTTAGTTTTACGACACTTAGACTTCAAATTCTTAAAGTTCGATTTCTTCTTTTTACCAGAATTTTCATGTCCACTACTACTTGTAGAAACTAACCTGACTGTCTGATTTTCTGTACCTGGAGCAGATGCCTTATAACGGTCCTCTTTGGTATGAAGAGAAGATCTTACTTCTTCGAGAGACAGAGTTTTTTTTCCAGCAATAAACCAATCCACAAAATTCTCATATGATGTGGGCAAAGAGACTGACAGAATTAAGGCAACATCGTCATCATCTATTTTGACCTCAATATTTCACAGATCTAACAAAATCGTATTTAATTTATCTACATGATTCGTAAGGGGCATACCTTCTTGCATATGCAAAGTGAACAAACATCGCTTAAAAAAAAACTAGTTGGTTAAAGACTTCGTCATGTACAGACTCTCGAGCTTTAACCACAGACCAACGACAGTTTCTTCATCGACTATCTTAGTGATGACGTCATCAGCCAAACATAGCATGATTGTCGAATGAGCCTTCTCCTCCAGACTATTCCACTCATCGTCATCTGCGCCCGCTTTCTTAGACAAGCGACGCCCACATACCCTGCTTCTTCATTAGGGCTTAGGGCTCACATCTTTATCTGCCATAGATTGAAATTGTTTCTCCCAATGAACTTGTCGATTTTTATGCTTAAACCAAACATCTTTGCTGTCGAAAAATTGAGAAATTTTGAAACCTACAACGAGGCTCTGATACCAATTTGTTATAATAGAATTCGAACAACAAAGAATAAAACACGAGAATCAAAACAGAGTTTACGTGGTTCACTAACGTTGTGTTAGCTACGTACGTTCATAAGCAGAAGGGAGATAGAGTTTATATTACGAATATGAGAGATTACAAAATACAGATTAGAGGGCGACATAAGTCATTAGAAGATTTATATATGAAACTCTTCTAATGACCTAATACATAATTGGTCAAATCCCAATACAAATACAAAATGGTAAAACCCAAATCAAGCAGTCAACGAAATTCAGTGTCGAGCCAGTCATAGCGGATCATAACAGATTCAAGACATTCTAACATATTCAGATTGATTATAATTTGTTTTTCAAATCGTAGTGTATAATTACATATCCACTTGTAAATCATTTAATGCATATAATTATTACTAGTTTTTAATTGCTAAGTTAATTATTCTTTTTTATAAAAAAAAAAAAGTTAATTATTCTTGTAAAACCGAGCATAATTTGGCATAAGATTATACTCTTGACTAAGAGGTGAGTTCAATCTCCGCATTAATTAAAATATCATTACCACAAAAAAAAAATTAATTATTCTTGTTGAAGAGTTAAAAGATCTAAACAACTTACATAGTTGTTGGATTTCTTATTATTTGAGGTATTCCAAAGACATAGTTGTTGGATTTCTTCATTATTTGAGGTATTCCAAAGACCTTGACTTTGAGTTTCTTCTCTTCTTTCAAGAATTCTCTTTTTGGTCTTTGTTTTTATTAAGAGTAATTGTCTCAAGAATTTTGTCATATCCAATTATTAGTTCAAAGTTGTTTGTCATACCAGAACTAGTTGAATTATTAGTTTAAAGTTGTTGTCATACCCAAACTAGTTGTTAGTTGTTGTGTATTGTTGAAACGATCATTGTAATATGAGTTCCTGCAAAGTTAATATTTGTCTTTAGGTCAATGTTTTGGAAGTATGAAATTTTTTAAGTATTATGAGAATATGAATACTTCTTTTATTTATTGTCGGACACGTCAACATCTTTTTAAAAAATGATGTGGGGCGACCAACATTAGAAAAAAAAAAAATCATAAACCCAAAACCATAATATGATGGAAGAAATTCTCTCATACTTTCATAATAGTATAATTTTTTGTTAAGAAAGATGCTTAGACAACTTTCCCAAAGTATCATTAATGATGAGTGTGTAGGAAATGAAGGGTTTCAAAATTTGAAAGATTAGATGTGTTGGTGATATGGGAAGAAAGCTTGAAATCTCTCACCAATTAGATTAGAGTGAAATAGGCCAATCCATGCCATTCAAAATTTCATAAATACTTTTGTCATTTTCATACTCCTTTCGAGTGCTTTTCCCCCATTTATTGCAAGGTTCACCACGTGTGACTTGTTTATTGAGTTCTCCATTCTCTTGTTTAATTCTTTTTCAATTTTTTGTCACCAAATTTACTCCCATATAATTGGTTTAAATCTTTTTTTTTTTCCCTTAAATTTTACAAATTACAAATTACATTCTCGTTTTATTTTGGATTAACAAGAGCATAACTCAACGATATGATATATTGTCTAATGACTATGAGGTCGTAGGTTCAATCCTCCACCCTTAATATGTTGTAAAAAAAAAAAAAAACAAATTTTAAAGTTCATGGACCAAAATTGAGATTTAAACCTATATATTGTTAGTATTAAATTTGATGTTTGTTGTTAGTGTTACATGAGATTTTGATAGGAATTTAATTTGTGTAAAATCAACTGATTTTATTTATATTTGAGTGGTAGAATCTCTAATTCTTTCTTTCAAAGGTAAATTTAGCTTGAGGTTGAACGTCTTGTTATCGAGATCGAGTCTTCTACTCCAATTTATTGAAGAGTCCATGGTTATCTTGAGGTATTTAGTTCTTCAAAGAAATTTGTTTATATCTTCGAAGTTTTTGGTATTAAGGAATTCTTCGAAAAGTCTTTTATCTCCCATAAATTTTCTTTGAATTCTAAATATTTTGAATGGACATAATGATGGGTGACCTCTCCTATAGACTTGAGGTGAATTTGAATCTTTCTAAATTTGAGTTCATTGCCACGTGGCTAACTATGATTAGACCAATTCATGTTATCATATCATCATGGCAAACCCTTATGGGACCAATTTATGTCACTACATATATAAATTAGCTTATATCATCATACAAACATTACAAATACTAATCGAAACTAATTTGTGTTGTCATATAGACATGACGTAATTTCATTTGATTAACTTATGTCATCCATGTCGACATGACATGGTCTGATTAGATTAAATTATGTCATTAGATGTCCATGCTGCAATTTGATTGAACTAACTTATGTCATCTCGGTAGACCTAACAAAATGGGATTGGATTAAATTATGTCACTTAGATGGCCATGGTGCAATTTTATTAGATCAACTTATAATGCATCGTATAGACATGATGAAATCTGATTAGATTACCTAATTTCATTAGATGATGGAGACAAAATTTGATCGGGCCAAACTCAAATGACCGTAAGATAAATATGATGTGACGATAATAGTTAATTAATCGATTTTATGCTATTTAATTTACTTTAGACAAATGTTAATTTGTAATTGATTGCAAATTTAATATTATGTAAAAGTTCACCATTAATTTAAAATAATGACTTGTCAATTTGTGATTGATCAAAATGTATGTTTATACAAGAAGAGAAGTATTATTGAAAAATATTTATCGTCACTCAACTGACATCATGTATGAATTATTGACCAATATGACTAAGATGTAAGAGGTTCGAATTTTCCACCCAACATGTTGTCCAAAAAAAAATATTTCTACATTATCTACACACTTGTATGTTTTATCAAAAAAAACTTTTCTACATGAACTTTCAATTTGAACCCTAAACTTGCATGAATGTTACAATGTAAACTTTGAACTTTCAATTTAATCAAATTGAACCCTAAATTTGCATAAGAGTTGCAACGTAAGCCATGAACTTTCAATTTAATTAAATTGAACCGTAAATTTGGAATGTAAATCCTGAACTTTTAATTTGATTAAATTGAACTCCAAACTTGATCATGGTCTATGATTCTTAACGGCCAGCTTCAAAACCATCGCGGTCGAGTCCTAATCCCCCGCCTCTTAGATTCATCGCCGGCGCTTGAGATCGGAACCCTACCGGCCGGTGCTGAAATCGATCAGATACGAACCTAACACATCCATCTAGAGAGAGAGAGAGTGATTGAAACAGAGGCGTTTTTTGATAGGGAAAAATTGGGGTTCCGACGCCATTGAAACAGTTACCATTTATGGATGAAGAATCAAACTGACATCATGTATGAATTATTGACCAATATGACTAAGATGTAAGAGGTTCGAATTTTCCACCCAACATGTTGTCCAAAAAAAAATATTTCTACATTATCTACACACTTGTATGTTTTATCAAAAAAAACTTTTCTACATGAACTTTCAATTTGAACCCTAAACTTGCATGAATGTTACAATGTAAACTTTGAACTTTCAATTTAATCAAATTGAACCCTAAATTTGCATAAGAGTTGCAACGTAAGCCATGAACTTTCAATTTAATTAAATTGAACCGTAAATTTGGAATGTAAATCCTGAACTTTTAATTTGATTAAATTGAACTCCAAACTTGATCATGGTCTATGATTCTTAACGGCCAGCTTCAAAACCATCGCGGTCGAGTCCTAATCCCCCGCCTCTTAGATTCATCGCCGGCGCTTGAGATCGGAACCCTACCGGCCGGTGCTGAAATCGATCAGATACGAACCTAACACATCCATCTAGAGAGAGAGAGAGTGATTGAAACAGAGGCGTTTTTTGATAGGGAAAAATTGGGGTTCCGACGCCATTGAAACAGTTACCATTTATGGATGAAGAATCAAACTGACATCATGTATGAATTATTGACCAATATGACTAAGATGTAAGAGGTTCGAATTTTCCACCCAACATGTTGTCCAAAAAAAAATATTTCTACATTATCTACACACTTGTATGTTTTATCAAAAAAAACTTTTCTACATGAACTTTCAATTTGAACCCTAAACTTGCATGAATGTTACAATGTAAACTTTGAACTTTCAATTTAATCAAATTGAACCCTAAATTTGCATAAGAGTTGCAACGTAAGCCATGAACTTTCAATTTAATTAAATTGAACCGTAAATTTGGAATGTAAATCCTGAACTTTTAATTTGATTAAATTGAACTCCAAACTTGATCATGGTCTATGATTCTTAACGGCCAGCTTCAAAACCATCGCGGTCGAGTCCTAATCCCCCGCCTCTTAGATTCATCGCCGGCGCTTGAGATCGGAACCCTACCGGCCGGTGCTGAAATCGATCAGATACGAACCTAACACATCCATCTAGAGAGAGAGAGTGATTGAAACAGAGGCGTTTTTTGATAGGGAAAAATTGGGGTTCCGACGCCATTGAAACAGTTACCAACCTAACACATCCATCTAGAGAGAGAGAGTGATTGAAACAGAGGCGTTTTTTGATAGGGAAAAATTGGGGTTCCGACGCCATTGAAACAGTTACCATTTATGGATGAAGAATCAATGATTTCAAATCCTCAGATTTGGTGAAATTAAATTGTCCCATTCTTTTTTTTAATAAATATATTTCAATTCAACGATCTGGCGTTCAGGATTTACATTACAACATTTATCTAAATTTGAGATTCAATTCCATCAAATTGAATGTAGGATTAAAATTACTACAACTTAATTTAGGGTCTAAATTATTTTTGTTTTCCCTTTAATATATGTTTTTATATTTCAAAACTTTATTTTATAGTGATTAAACATTTTGTATATTTTTTTTTGCAACAGTATTTTAATTAATGCAAGGATTAAACTCATGACCTCTTAGTCAATGACACATTCTTATGCCAATTGAACTATGTTCGATTTGATTACATTTTGTATATTTTAAGACTTTATTTTATAACTATTTAATATTTTATTAAAAAAATTATTGTTTTAAAAATATTGGAACTAATTCTAAAAACAAAACATAAGTTCTAAAACCCGTAATAATTTTTTGTTTTTAAAAATTGTGTTTATTTTTTTTAGATTTTGAAAATATTTTGAAAACTAGACCAAAGAAATAATAATAATAATAATAATAATAATAAATTTAATTTTCAAAAACTAAAATTAAAAAATACATGATTATTTGGTCTTCCGTATTTTCAATACTTTGATTAAGATTTAATCATTAAAAGTTGACCTAGTGGTCATAAAAGGTCTTGAATTCTTGGTGGCCAGCTACCTAAGAATTAATTTCGTACAGATTTCTTTGGGAGTCAAATATTGTAGGGCCAAACGATTGAGAATGGCCCAGACACTTACGTATATCAAAGAAAAAAAAATATTTTGATTAAGATTTGAGAACAATATTTTTTTTTTTTTTTTTTTTTTTAGTAAAACTATGTGAAGTAAAGATTAAACACATATATTAAATTAATTTATCCATAAAATAACAATTCATAGAACATCATCAGTTCTTATAAAAGAAAAAAAAAAAACATCATTTTCCATCTCTTTTGATGTTGGTTTTCTTTATGAATTAGAATCATGTTGGTGAGATCAAAACGACGTCGTTTTCAGACCTTTTTTGATTTACATATTTAAAAACACAGAAGGTGGGGTTTGGATTGGATCCAACTTCTCTTGTCTCTTATATTTATGAATCTTTTTTACTTTTCTTTTGCAAAAAGAAACCCTAAAACCAAAATCATTTGTAAATTTATAGAGATAGAAAGAGAGGATATTCTTCCAATAAGTGGAACCTTTTTTGGGTGAGAAAAATCAAAAAGCAAAGCTGCAAAGCATATAATAAAAGAGATTGGGAGGGAAAAATAAAAAAACAATAATTAAAGCAACATTTCAAAAAATGTTTTATTCTAATGCACATGTATCAAAAATTCAAACCTATTTTACTTACTTTTTTTTTTTCTCTTTTTCTTCTTTCACTATATATATATATATATATATATATACAAATTTCATTCCTAACCTTCTACAAATTTTAATTGCATATTTTTTATTGGTTTTTTTCCTTTTCTAATATAAATTGTTATTATCACCAATCTTTAAAATTTATTGACAAAATAATGATGTTACATCCAAATTAAATTTAAAATTGAATTAGAAATACTTTAATTTATATTTTAATTTGATGAAATAGGTTGATTGCATAAACAACAATAATACTCAAAATAATGGCAAATATAGTCAAATTTAAAACACTTTGCAAATATGGCAAAAAAACCAGTGACTATAAGTGATAGACTGTTATCGCTGATATATGACTATCACTAATAGACACTATCAATGATAGTCACTGACAAAATTCTATGAAAAAACTGAGGTGATAAACTACTATTAGTGATAGAAATTGTCGTATTTGTAAAAATGTTTAAAAAAGACTATATTTTTAATTATTTTACTCTAAATTGACATCGGGTACAATTTTTCTGATGAAATGATTCTAATTCATAGGAGAGGAAATTGAAATTTCTAAAAGATTATATAGATGAACTTGAAAATAACATTAGGAACTAAATTATGTATTAATCTTTTATTTTCATCTTATCAAATTTTATTTTAATAAAAAACAAGAAAGAAAAGAGGATTAAAAAAATATGGTGTGAAATAGAAGATTGGAATATACTCTCAACCTTAAAGACATAAAAGAAGTGAGTTGTTTCAATATTTTTATTGTTAAAAAATAAAATAATAATAATAATAAATCCTTTTATATTCCTTTGTGCTTTTTTCCAAGCCATGTTCACTCCTTTTCTTGAAAAAACAACCTAAAAACCCTAAAAATATGGAAGAAAGAAGTTTTTGAGAGAGAAAAAAAGGGCATGCAACAAAAAAAAAAAAAAGAATTGGTTCATCTGCTTATTAGCATCTGATTCTTCTTCTTACACCTTAAAAATGATAAGAAAAAGCTCCTCTAAATTATGCTCTTTTTAAAATTCACCTTAGTTTTGCCTTTCTCAATATTATTTTTATCATATATATATATATATATAGAAAAATTGCAGTATGTGTCAATTTAAGATTTTATTTAGCGGAAATAACACATTTTTAAAAGATTTACAAATATAGCAAATTTAATCAGGGATAGTGACAGATACTTACTGATTTTTGACATGTTTGCAAAATATTTTATATTTTGTTATATTTGCAATTATTTTAGGCTTGATTGCTATTTATGCAATTAGCCCTATATAAAGTTTAACCGTCACTATAAATTTTTTAGGATATGTCGAAGATTTTTCTCTCGACACCTTACAAATTGTCGGAAAAAGAAGTTCTCTCGACGAAATATTACTTTGTCGAGAGAAGTCAGACATCTCTCGACGATTTTTGTAAATCGTCGAGAAAGGTCTGACTCCTCTTGAAGGTTTACAAACATCATCCAAAGAGTTCTGAAAGAAGAAGAAAAAGAGGAAGTTTGGGTTTCATTTGATTTTCTAAAGGTGTTAGGTCAATTTAGTTCTTATGTATGTTGTAAGTTACCAATTTTGAGTTTATGTTCTTCAATTTTTAATTTTTTTTTTTTTCAGGTGGTTTGAGTTAATGTTATTCTCAAAAGTTATTTTTGAAGATTATATGAAGCTGGCGAGAATGAATGACAATTTATTTCTATATTAGTGTAGGCTTAATTTTATTTTGTATTCAAACTCTGTACAAACAAATTGTAGGAACAAATTTGGTTTTAAATATATTTTTTTGTATAATTTTGTGTACAATTTGTTTAGGTACAATAAGCTTCAAATTATAAAGTTATTTCAAATGAGAAATATCAAGCTATAATAATTCATAAACTAGGTTGAGACGCTTCCTAACTCTTCGAATCGCCCCGAACCTATGGTGAGATTTTAAATCTATATGTCATACTTTATGCACATACAAGGGACTTTAATTAAAACATACATTCACAATGCATAATTAATTAAACACACTAAAGTGGACCGATTTTGGAATCACGGGCAAGCAAGCAACTAAATTATTGCAAGAATAATTCATTAACTAGGTTGAGACGCTTTCGAACCCTTCGAACCGCCCCGAACCGGCCAAAAAAACGGCAACTACAAGCTTCAAATAAGGTGAACCGGTCCAGAACAGCTATCCCGACTTCAACAGCCCGGAAACGGACCAATAACGACCCGAACCAGACCAAACGAGCACCGAACTGGTCCGCCAGAGGATGAAGAACAAGGAACCGGTCTGACTTTCAGTGAACTGGACCGCTCGAGGACCGAACCGGACCATTTCTTCCACCTTGCGCTGAACCGGTTTTGTGCTGTTTTTCCGGACACCCGAGCTTCTGTCTTCGAAATGAAAGTCTATATGGACTCTAATGACTCCAATTTTTTTACAGACTCTTCCGCACACATTAAAGCCCATACACTCTCGGTAAATTACAAAACAAATTCAAAAACGAAGCTCAAACAAATATGCCAAAACCGGAAAAATACTTTAGATGCCCAGAAAAATTAATTTCTAAAAAAAATACCCACCGAACTCAAATTGATGCAAATTGAGTGACCAAAAAAAGCTCTGATACCAAATGATGGAGCGCATGTAGCGCAGCGAAAGCGAGTCAGATCAATTGACACTCTAATTTCATCAATTTAGCTAAACTAGAAACATGCTTAAAAAACTTTGAAATAAAAGAATAAGAATACAAACCTCTTCTAGTTCAAAAAATTCTTCTATTCCAATGCTCGAATCTCCTCACGAACCCTTCGAAACTTCCCTCGAACTCCTCGAGAACTATCTCTGGTAGTCCCGCTATCCTCGGGCCGAGCAACGGAGTGGTGGGACTCATTTACAAGAGAAAAACTTTGGAAGATGAAGATGGAAAGAGAAGAGATCTTTGTGATGAGAGTTTTGAAGGAGAATGTCACACATCCAAAAATTTCCAACAAAACTCAAGCATCATCAAACTCAAACCATTTGAACTTCATCCAATTTATAGGCCATTCACATGCAACAAACTCTTGCTTAGCATGACACCTCAAAAATGGATGAATTAGTCTTCACACAACTGTTCATTAATTGATGAGTTTATGCATGTAGTTAGTGATTCACAATCCACTTCACAACTTGGATAAACCCAGTCAACTTGGATAATCTCACTTGTAATATTTTGTCATTTTAAAATTAATTTATAATTAATTTTAATAAATAAAATAAAAATTAATTAATTAAACTTTTTAATTAATTAATATTATTATTTAATTCAATATCAAATATTAATTAAATAATAAGACTAATCTCGGTTTCTTAAACCGAATCATCACACATGAATCTCTATTCATGTTTTAGACCGATCCCATATTTAAATCATATTTAAATATGTTCATCATTCTTCCAAAAACGAATTTGAATAAATTCAAATTCTTTTTCTCTCATATTGTTACACGGCTTAATCCGAGCTAGCCAGGAGAACCTAAAGAACCTACAGATCATGAGCTCTAACGATACGAGATTAACCGGCCAAACTTTTTAGCCAAGCTAACCAACATTCGTTAACCCCCGGAGACTCCACTAAAGTCCAAGGGTTGCACTCTCATCGCCGTAGATATATTTCTGTCCTCTTAATATAACCATCATCAGTAAGTCGATCCTTCACAGGTAATTACAGCTGGGTCAAAATAACCGTTTTACCCCGTAATTACCTCTTGTTCCTTAAGTCCCACTGATCCTCTAATGAACTATTAGTTTGTGGTCCAACCACCAAACCGATTGGTATGTGATCTCATCACTATACCAAATCCCTCTCGGGCCAATGAGAGGGTGAGATCCCTAGTTCAAGACTCGGAGTCAGCACTTAAGGGAACAACCTCTCTACTAATCCCTCAAGGCGGGTAGGAGTGAATTCCATCTCGCAGGACTATGTTCCCAGCTACCTACCCGGTCTTATCCCCAAGATGGTAGGCTTATTGAGTCGGCGATCTCGGGTCACTCTCACCCATACAAGTCAAAAGATAAGCCCGAATAAACAGGAGTTCATAGCGTGGTCATGATTCAGATCAAGTTACCTAGGTCATCATATGAAAAAGTCAGTCTTTACAGTAAACGGAGTTGTAAAGAAAGAATGACTTTATTTCGCGGTTCAGTCTTATGCAAACTCATTGCATAGGACGCCCCCACTCGCATGTCTCCACATGAACGATTTCGGATCACATTGTTTGTACTATACAAAGTGGGTCGCGTCCAATAATGTCCCCAAGATAAGGTACCCGACTTTATCCCTATACTATAAACTCTTCTAGCTATTACTTGAACTTGATCCACAATCATGTCACATATGAAGTTCAAGTATACAACATATAGCCATGAGTTCTTTGTTTATTGGAGTTAGGTTAAAAGTAACACAATTCACTTTATTCAATAACAATTTTACTGAATAAATCTCAATAACAACTTTATTGCAAAATAGAATATACATTCAGTTTACAAACCACGAGTTTTAGGACATAAAACCGAACACTTTTAGCCGCTTTGGTATTTCCTTTGTAGTTTTCTCTATTTTTACCTTGTAATCAAGTCAAACTATGGTGGATCTTGGATCCATCGTCATTATGGTTGGCTAAGGTTCTTCTTTCTAATTTAGAGGTCGGAATTACCTTTATTTCATAATTGTGAGGATTTGTTCTTAAATTTCTTTAATTTGTATTTGTTAGCCTCTTTGTATTGTGTTCTTAATCCTTTAACATGTGTATGATTGAATTGACGCTTTGATTGTATTCACATGTCTAATTGCAAAAAAAATGATGTATGATTCATAATTGTTTTGTATTCAATTGACTAAGTAGCAAGAATTGTGTAATGTATGTGTTTTTATGGTTTTTCCAAAGGGCACATATCTTACATGGTCAATTTTAGGATTAGAGAGAAATCTATTAATTAGGTTCAACTATTTAGATTAATTACTTGTCTCGGTCTTTCCTTTTGTGTAATGCTAATGTCTAATTAACATGGAATGCTATTGTGCCCCATTAATTAGGCATTAAGTTTCATTGTGACATTTAGTCAGGATTAATAGATTTAGGGTGCTTGTTTCGGTTGTTCCGAGCAAGTGAACTGTGTGCTTGCATGAATAGATTATTTTATTAGAATTATCGTGATCAATTTACAATTAGGTGATTGTGTACCTTTAAATTATATGTTCGGTAAGATTAACTTTATGCCTTTCGCTTTATTTCTAGCATTTACATTTCGTTAGTTTAATTTACATATTTTTCAGTATTTTGAAAATCAAAACCCTCGTTTTTATCTTTTTAAACAAAAAGTAATTTCGAGAAATTAGCCAAATGGTTCCCTTGGTAGATGATTTGTGTCACTGCTCTACAAGTTATAATAGAAGCCAAAAAATAAATATAGATTTAATTTGGCATGATTCGACAACATGATCAAGCTTTCTCTCCTACTTTAGGGTATTCACATATTTTTAATCCCTAAAGAAGGATTTAGCTCCGAATGAAAGAAGGAATAGAACACAAAGTGATGAATATAAACTTCATATTAATGTTGAAAACAAAATACACAATTAAGTTCAAAAGTAAATGAAAGAATTATAAAGAATAGAAAATTAAAGTGTTGAAAAGTAAAGATCTAACACTACACTTTTCCTTTGTTCCTCTAACTTCAACTCTATTCCATCTCTTTCGAGTTGAATAGAATCATTATACTTGCTCTTTCGATAAAGGTGTCTGAGAAATAATTAAACAAAGGAAGAAACTCGGTTGGTTGTTACCCAGTAAAATAAAAACAATAAAATCTTGGAGATGCCCCGAAATGATAGTGATCTTTTGCGATCGAGAAATGTTCTTTTCTTCAGCTTTTGGTTGCCTTTTATAAACCTCAAAAAATACATAACATAATTCAACAATGAGGCCCTACATATAAAAGGGCATAACGACGTTGCAACTCAATGGGAATGGTGAATGGACTAAGAGACATAAAATTTATAAGGCCTCTCGGAAAGAAAGAACCAACAACTTATGTTGAGTTTATCACTTGAGCTAAAAAATACTTAAGTGTCGATGAACTTCTTTGTTCGAAAGGAGCAGTAGAAGAAGGAAGACACAAGACAAATAGATACAACGATAGATAAAGGATGTACGATAGATCATACAGAAAGCCAAAGAGACAACGAACAGAAGATTGAGGGCCACCCCGACTCAACGTCTAGAAGTTTGAAAAATATACACCTACGAAGGTTCCCTCTTAAAAAATTATCATGGAGATACGTCATATGAATCTATTGAAGTAGCGTGAGAAGATGAAAACAAGAGGAAACAAAAAGAGAGAAAGAGATATATTGTGTTTTTCATGGAGACCACGAACACCTGACGAAAGACTACATACAGCTGAAGAAAGAGATTGAATCCTCGATCAGAAACGAGCACTTAAACAAATATGTCTGTAGGGAAGAGAGCTCGAGGTTGAGGCCGACTCCTGAGGATAGACCTTCAAGAAAGGGAAAAACTCCACCGCTTAGAGAAATTTGAACTATATTTAGTAGACCACTAGGAAGAGAGTCAAACAGGAAGAAGAAATCAATGGTCAAATAAGTTTCGAGTGAACCCTAGGTAGAAGGTATCTACTCCACGCAGCTAAACAACATGTCCCTAGACATTGAGCTCGACAAGGTTGTGGCTTCAGTCTATCTTACACCCTCACAATGATGCATAAGTAATAGCCCTAACTATATCTAATTCCAAAGTCTGATAAATCTTGATCGATGGAGGGAGCTCGATTGATGTTTTGTAATTTTCAACTTTCAAAGCAATGGTTTGGAAAGAGAATAACTGAAGACTTGCATGAACCCTTTAGTTGGATTCGGAGGAGAAAAAGTAACTCTTGAAGGAAGCATTGAACTTCCTGTAACCTTCGGGAAAGGTGGTAAACGGGTTGTCGAGACCCGCCAAATTACATTTATTAACTAGTATCTACTCTAACTTGTAGAATAGTGGTAACTAGGTCAATCTGAGGGAACCAAAAATTAGCTTATCATAATTAACTTTTATTGTCTTAATTAAAACAATAAAGAAAACGGGGGAGTTTGCTTAAAGTAAAACTAAAACTAAAACATGCAGAAAATTAACTAACGGAAATTAAAAGAGAGAAAAATAAAATTGTAAGGAGTGCTTCTAATTTAAAGGATCGGGATTTACTTTGATGCAACTTAGATCATAAGGATTTTAACATACCTAGCTATTTTACTCCAAGCACACAGCTTGCTTGCCCAGACCCGTAACAAACAACCCAAATAATTAACTAAGATCATGAAATCCTTACTAAACTTGGCAATTAATCAACTGGGGGTGGCCGTTCCATATCGATTAATTGCTAGTGACGGGAAACACTGTGACTGACTATTAATTTGGATAGCCTAAATGAATAGCCTGCTTTTTCTCCTACCCCGAAGCTCGTTAGGCAAACTAGGTGATCATGGATAGCCGATGTCACTTAGGCATAACTAAATCCTTGTTACTTGGAAATTAGGACACAACACTCGTGTCGTTAATCTTTAACTATTTCGCCGGCAAAAACAATTAGAGCGTCAATCCAATCAAAATTGCTAGCTAATGTGATATGCTTATGAGAAGAGGATGCTTGAAATAATAAATGCTAAGTAGAATATTAAGTCTTAACCCTCACTAGATGCATCAAAGAATTAATCTCTACCCTTAAATTAGAGAACTTACATTAGTTGCTCGTGATGAAATTCAATCCAAAATACTATCACATAATTAATCTCTACCCTTAAATTAGAGCACTTACCTGAGTTGTTCGTGATGAAATTCAATCCAAAATACAAGAGTTAAGCTTTCATTCAAGAGAAACTAGAGAGAAAATTGAGAGAATTTGAGGTCAAACCTCTCAAAATCGGATTACAATGAAAGGGGGAAAAGTTGGATGACCTAAAAAGTGAACATTATCCTTTTATACTACCGTCGAGACGCATGAAAAATGGGGTGTAGCGCGCATTTTCGAGGCGAAGTTTCTGCTGATTTTTCAATCATAGCGTCGTGACGCTGCGGTAGGCCCAACGTCGAGACGCTACACACCAACCTCTACAAAAATATATAAAATTGTTGTCCTCCCTAAGATTCAAACTCCAGTCCTCTTGTATAAAAAACTTAACTAGCACCAATAGACCATTCTTTATATTTGAAAGAATAAGTGGTTATATAATTCAAATAATATTAGCATTCAGATCGGTTTGTTAATATTATCTTCTAAAATTTTCTTTTAAGCTCCAAACGAGTGTAACGACCTGATTCAACCCTTAGCAATTTAATTCTAACAAATATATAATTTAAGTACAATAAATTTCTTAAACTCACTGTCGCAACGTTTTTGCGACGCGGAGCGGCCGACAACCTTCTGTTAAACAGGGGTTTTCACAAAAATGGAGTCGCCACCAATCATTTAGGGTGTGATTGGTCACCTTAAAAATACGGTCTACGAATTTTAAAAGACGAGGTTCGGGGGTCGGTTGAGTGTAGGGAAGGTGCTAGCACCCTACAACATCCCGTTTTAAAAACGGTAGCCAAAATATTTTATCTTGATTACTTATATAATTTCAAAAGGTCCTAAAAAATAAATAAAGTAAACTACTAAAATTTATGCGATGTCCCAACTAATCATACCCTAACTCGTAAAGTAGGGATTTGATTTTGTGAACAATATCGTTAATTTCGCCATTTAATCGCCTTGATCTCAATACCTTCGAGATGATAGGAACAGTCCTTCATCTCTCCCGGGGTTGCAAACTAAATTTTAAATTACCCTCGAGATGAAATGAACAGTCCTTCATCTCTCCCGGGGTTACAAATTAAATTTTAAATTACCCTCGAGATGAAAGGAATAGTCCTTCATCTCTCCCGGGGTTACAAATTAAATTTTAAATTACCCTCGAGATGAAAGGAACAGTCCTTCATCTCTCCCGGGGTGGCGAATTAAATTTTAAATTACGCTCGAGATGAAAGGAACAGTCCTTCATCTCTCCCGGGGTGGTGTCTTGAATTTAAAGTACCCTCGAGATGAAAGGAACAGTTCTTCATCTCTCCCGGGGTGGCGACTTGAATTTAAAGTACCCTCGAGATGAAAGGAACAGTCCTTCATCTCTCCCGGGGTGGCGAATTAAATTTTAAATTACCCTCGAGATGAAAGGAACAGTCCTTCATCTCTCCCGGGGTTACACATTAAAAGAAAATTAATCGAACGCAAAAAGAAAAAGAAAAAAACTTGAAATCTAAAGGAACTTAAATGGAACAAGTAATAAATTAGCGGGTATATACGATATAGCCTTAGTATACACTAAGGTATGTATCAAATACCACATACTAAGGTATATATCAAAATATCACATAAAATGAAAAAAAAAAAAAAAAACTAAGCACATTCAAAAAAAAGAAAAAAAAATATGGACAGATTAGTATCTTAAAAAAAACTACGGATGAATAGTAAATCAACCATCAATGGGTATATATGATATAGCCTAGGTATATGTTAGGGTATATATCAAATTAACCATGCTTAGCAACACAGGGCAAATTAGCAACAAAGGTATATATTAAATGCCACATACTATGAAAAACTAAGCACATTCACAAATAGGGACAAATTAGTATTTTAAAGAAAACGGAATGAATAAAAAAAATCAGCCATCAATGGGTATATATGATATAGCCTAGGTATATGTTAGGGTATATATCAATTTAAACATTGCTTAATTAACAAAGGGCAGATTAGTATTTTTCTAAAAAAAGAAATATATTCGTTACCAACGCTTCCTCAGCCAACGAAAACCCCACCGTACCTTTCTCCTTCACGCTGCTGCCACCGGAGGTCTGAGATCGCCGCCGTTGGGAGCTGATGAGGGCAAGGTTGCGCCGCCTGGGTTGCTTACGGAGAAGACGAAGTTCGCCGCTGGTTCGCCGCCGTCTGATTCGAGGAGGCTGAAGATGGTGGAGTTCTGTAGCTGGTTCGCCGCCGTCTAGTTCGAGCTACGGAGAAGACGACGTTCGCCACTGGTTCGCCGCCGTCTGGTTCGAGCTACGGAGAAGACGAACGCCGCTGGTTCGCCGCCGTCTGGTTCGAGCTACGGAGAAGACGAAGTTCGCCACTGGTTCGCCGCCGTCTGGTTTGCGATGTCCGCCGGAGAGGGGGTCAGTTGCACGTTCGTGAAGACGCAGCCGCCTGGTTCGAGGTTGCTACCGGATGGTTCGTGAGGGGGAAGCTCGAGCTCGCTGATGCTCCTCCGTGAGCGCCGCCGTCGGGTTGAGAATGAAGCTTGAATGGACGCCGCTGGTTCGAGGAAGATGGTCAGCTGGGGGTCGAATCTTGAGGAAAATGAAATGGAGATAGCCCGCCGCCGTGGATCGTCGGAGCTCCGCCGTTCGAAATTTCGCCGGAGAGGGTGGGAGCCTCAATGTGGGAGATGATGAATAGTGTTTTTTTTTTGGGATCCTCCATTCTTGTCTCATTAGCCTACCATTTATAGGTCATCATTAGGTCTAAAAGGCACATGGGCCTATTTTGGCCCCTTTCCCAACATTGGCTACCCTAAAAAGACCTAAAACCCTAAACTAAACACCAAATTGAAATTTTAAACCCAAAACTTAAAATAAAACGCTAAATTGGAGTCCCGAGATCGGGACATTAAAAATGGAAACCCTAAATTGGAAACCTAAATTGGAAACCCTAAAAATGGGACCCTAAATTGGAAACCCTAAAATGAAACCCTAAATTGGAAACCTAAATTGGAAACCCTAAAAACCAGAAAAACTAAAAACAAAACGCAGCGGAAAACCGAGATCGAAGCGCTAAACCCTAACAAAACCCGGGAAGCTTCGAACGACCACTAACGGAATACCATTTTTTGTGATTTTCTTGAAAACTCCGAAAATGACTGAAAAAACGCGAAATTAAAGAAAAACTCCAAAAATATTTAAAAATGAGTGAAAAACATAAAATGTGTGAAAAATCCAAAATGATGATAAATAAGGCCGGACGAAATACGGTGTCTACACTCACAAGACTTAGGAGCTATAAACTAGCACATTTAAAGTGATATCAGAAGGTCAAAAATTCATCAACAATGTCATTAACTTCCTAGTACTTGGAAAATTAAACTTTATCCAAATACAATAGTAAGTTGTTGTTTCATTTTTGTTTTCATGGTTCCTTTGGATTTTCAGTTTTTTTTTAAAAAAAAAACAATCGAACCAATTGACGTGTTATATATATTTTTTTTTCATGGAAGACAATGTTTTGATTATTGGAAACAATTTTATTATTCTTATACTATAACATAAACTAAATGTTTTATTCAAAAGTCTCTAAAAAAATTGTCTCACGTTGCATTAAGAGTTCTACAATTCACAAAACATCCACTAGAAAGAAAGAAGAAAAAAAAAATTGTTCAAACCTGGGTTCAGAATACTGCACCCAAACACAGACTTCTGATTCTTAGGCTTCCCAACATTGCACTCCAAACCATCGTTTTTTGATTCTCAAGGTTCAGAGCCCTCTCAGATAAACCACAAGGTTCTGATTCTAAGATTCTGAACTCAAAACTGCGTCAAACGCCCTCTTATATTAGTTCTAGTTGCGATGTAATAATACTCTTAAAAAAAAATAAAAGAATGGAAAAAATCATATTTAGTAAGCCTATGAAAACATGACCAAATTGAAGAGCCGAGAATGCGATGAAGTACGTTGATTTCTTTTTGCATTAAGAAAGTAAAGTTGCTTAAATTTTGATTAAATACTTTAATAATGTGATGCTGTAGACTGAAATTTTGGGCATTTAGCAATCTTATATTAATAAATAAGAATTAAATGAACTAAATAGATTAATTAATTCATTTTAGATAATCCTAATAAGATTATAAAATTATTATGTTTTCACCGTACAATAAATTTATTAAAGTATATGAGTTGAGAGTCGATCTCAAATTATTAATTTTATATATTTGTATATAAAAAATTAGAAAATATAACTATATTTTATATATTTCTATAGACAAATTCAAAAAATACAAGAAGAGGCTCTTTCGTATGATGAGAGTAAATTGTTGCTTGATGTACTTCGAGTTCGAAACTCACTTAACCTAAAACTGTGTTTTTTAAATTTTTTTTTTTAATTTTATTATTTAATTATATATATTTAAGTTGAGAATTCTTATATAGATGTAGAATTACAAATTTAGTTCTTCATTTTTTAAATTTGTGTTTAATAGATTCGTGAAGTTTAAACCACTTAGATTCATTAACTTTAAATTTTGTATCGCCAACAAGAACATAGCTTAACTGACATGATGTATGAACTAGTGACTATTCGATCCTCCACCCTTCTATGCTGTAAAAAAAAACTTTAAATTTTGTATCTAATAGGTTTTAGGCATATTATTAATTTTTTTATGTAAAAATCAACGGGATCCAATTATACTTGAAATTTTTAATTTTGTATTCATAGATACGTGATTTTTTTAAATGTGAAGTAAACTGAGGACCCATAAATTTTATGTGTAACAAAATATTTAATATTTAATATTTTAAACTTTTTAATATGTCTTTATTAGATACAAAATTGAAAGTTTAAACATAACAAAAATTAATATTCGAAGGATATACAAAATAAAAAATTTAAAGATTTATTAGACTTAAAATTAAAAGTTTAAGAGTATGTTATGTACATTTTAAAGTTCAAGGACTATATAAACATAAATTGAAATTTTAAAGACTAAACTTGCAATTAATTTTTCCTACGGATTTTTTTGACAGCCAAATTTTATAGGGTCAGGCGGTCTATCCCATAAGATTAGTCGTGGTACGCATAAGTTGGTCCGATACTCACGGATAACAAAGTTAAAAACTTACCATTAACTCTATTAGAATTGTACTACTCAAATGGTGGATTTATCTCTACATATGACTTGGACTATAGTGCTTAAATGGATAGGGTCAATTACTAGACATATGAGGGGAAAGGGCTCTCAAAAGCCAATAAAGTTGTGTGTGGGACCCACGTATTACCTAATAATAATAGAGTAAAATAATAGGAAAAACAAAAAGGATATTTATTGTTCCAATTACTTTTTAAGAGAGAATAATTTTGTCTTAGGAAAAAATGGGTTGGAATCAGAATTTATTGGGCTGTTTTTTTTATAATATTGTAATTTTTAATTTCAGGTTTGAAAGTATTTTTAAAAATAACGTTGTTTTAAAGAGAAGTCATCTTTCTCCACGCGACGTCTTCTCTCTATGCGAATAAAGACTCTTCTTCGGCATCTACGTTCCTTTCATTAAAAAATTGATATCCGACCTCTCTACGCGAGCAAAGACCCTTCTTCGGCATCTACGTTCCTTTCATTAAAAAAATTGATATTTTTTTATCTAGATATTAAATTTTTTTGAAAAATGTATGGTTGGAAAGCTAATCGGACTCTTCTTCGGCATCTACGTTTCTTTCTTTAAAAAATTGATATATCTTTATCCAGGTATTCAAAAATTTCAAAAAATGTATAGTTGAAAAGTTAACAGAGAGAGCTTCAATTTGATACGTGATTTTACTATTTTTTGAAGATTTTTTTGAGGAGTGCATTCAAAAATTGATATTTTTTTACTCATATATTCAAAAACTTCGAAGAGGGTACGGTTGGAAAGCAGAGAGCTTCAATTTGATAATTGGTTTTTTTGGAGTTGTGTATCAAAAAATACAGATGGTCGAAGTTCTGAAAACTTCACTAAATCCAGAACAAAACTATAGCTAAACTTCGACGATCCGTATTTTTTTATACACAGCTCAAAAAATAGTGAAACAAGGTATAAATTGAAGCTATTCGAAATTTTTGAATATCTGATTAAAAATATATTAATTTTTTAATGCACCCTTCAAAAGAAACTTTAGTTCTAAAATTTGAATTAGTTCAACTTCAATGATCTTTATCTTTTTATACACAATTTCAAAAATAGTGAAACCAGGTATCAAATTGAATTTCTCTCTGGTAGCTTTCCAACTATATCATTTTCGAAATTTTTGAATATCTGAATAAAAATATATCAATTTTTTAATGAAATGAACTTAGTTGTCAAACATCCATGTGTAGCAAGATCGCCTTTTGAAAAGACGACCTCCCTTCAAAACATCATTATTTTTAAAAATACTTTCAAACCTACGCTATTTTTATAAAAAAATTTAAAAATTAGAGTATTAAAAAAAAAACTCTTAATGATATTAACTTTTATTTTTCAATGGTTTTGTAAATAAGACTTTTGATAGGCGAGTTGGCACCGACTATTTTTTTAATAATATTGCATTTTTTAAAACTTATTATAAAAATATTGTAAGTTTGAAACTATTTATAAAAATAGCAAGCAAAATCGTCTTTTGAAAAGACGACCTTGCTCCACATGGGTGACCTCCATCGGTATGTACTTCTTTTATTAAAAAATTGATATCTTTTTACTCAGATATTCAAAATTTTCAAAAAATGTATGGTTGGAAAGCTAACAGCGAGAGCTTCAATTTGAGGGTGGTTTCACTATTTTTGGAGTTGTGTATCAAAAGATAGAGACCATCGAAGTTGGACTATAGTTCTGCAAATTTTAGAACTGGAGATTATTTTGAGGAGTGTATTAAAAAATTGATATCTTTTTACCCAGATATTCAAAAACTTCGAAAAGGGTATTGTTGGAAAGTTAACATAGAGAGCTTCAATTTGATACCTAGTTTCACTATTTTTGGAGTTGTGTATCAAAATATATATATCGTCAAAGTTATGAAAAGTTCACTAAACCCAGAACTGAAGATACGACTTAAAACTTCAAAACTGTAGCTAAATTTCAACGATCTGTATCTTTTAATACACAACTCTACAAATAGTGAAACTAGATATCAAATTGAAGCTCTCTGTGTTAGCTTTTTAACCGTATTTTTTTCGAAATTTTTTAATATCTGGGTAAAAAGATGTCAATTTTTTGATGCACTCCTCAAAACAATCTTCAATTCTAAAATTGGAAGAACTATATTTCAACTTCGATGGTCTCTATCTTTTGATACACAACTCCAAAAATAGTGAAACCATATATGAGATTGAAGCTCTCGCTGTTAGCTTTCCAACGATATCTTTTTTGAAAATTTTGAATATCTGAGTAAAAAAATATCAATTTTTTAATAAAAGAAGATCGATGGATCCATGTGGAGCGTGGTCGTCTTTTCAAAAGACGACCTCCATTTAAAAGTGCAATATTTTTATAAATAGTTTCAAACTTACAATATTTTTATAATAAGTTTAAAAAAATGCAATATTATTAAAAAACAGCCAGTTGGCACCGCCAATAAATAAGACATTTATTAACTTATCTAACATTTTAATTAGAGTTTTTACGGGAATGGATTTATAAAAGATGATTTTTTTAAAAAATGTCTAATATAATTTTAATTTATTACAGTGGTCTCATTTGAAAATGTCACAATTTGTCAAAACTAACTAATACACCTTTCATATATAGATGTAAAAAAAAAATGAAAAATTGCACAATTAATGTCATTGATGATTCACTTTTTTAAGTTTTTGTATTTTCAAATCACAATTAATGTGATTATCTTATTTATGACATTTCATGCTTTTTTTTATTTGTTTTATATTTTTTATATTCTTTCAATGCTGTCGTTTTGGAGAAACGTTCTTTTCTTCTTAAGTGGTCGGTTTCTTCCATTTTCTTTATTTTTGGTTCTTCAATCACCTCTCACATTTCCACCAAATTGCTCATAAAAACTTCGCTCTTTAGTTGTTGTCCACATCGTCGCTCACCTTCCCATGTCTCCGGCTTCAGCTGTTTATATTAAACATACCCCTTTGGATATTGAAAAATAAAGAATGTTGACCTACTTTATATTCTTAATAAATAAATAAAATAGTTAAACAATTTGAACCTCTAACTTCTAGATCGATGGTTATATGTATATCTTAATCAGTTCAATTATGCTTAAATTGACATATTTTGAATTGTTCTTAGTGGATAAGTATTCACGTAAGGAAAATATTGAAATAAAGTAATTGCTTGCTTGAAGTGGTGTTAAAGTATGTTATGGGTGGAATATTCATACTCGAGTTATAGAGATCTGATGGACTAAAAGCCAAAAAAATAGTTACTTAATTGAGGTCAAGCCATATATCGGTTCAAGAGACTGACCACCTAAAATAAGACCAGCTTAACGAGGAGACGAGAGTCGACCCCTTGCTCCAAAGAGAGACGACCACACAAGTCGGCTCGGCGTTATCAAAGGACCCGAGCTCCTCTAAGAGCTCGGCTCAACCAGCTGCAAAGGTCGACCCCACTCGTGGGGTCGGCTCGATCGGCCAAGGGAAGGAAATGAGAGTCGACTCCTCGCTCCAAAGAGAGACGACCACACAAGTCGGCTCGACATTATCAAAGGACCCAAGCTCTTCTAGGAGCTCGGCTCAGCCAGCCGCAAAGGTCGACCCCACTCGTGGGGTCGGCTCGATCGGCTGAAGGGAAGAAAGCGTCGACCTCCTCCTCAAGGTTAGCTCGGTCTCGTCAGCTAAAGAAACATCTCCCTAAGATTTTTTGTAACGGCGGGGAGTTACAAAGGTCATGAAAACCCCCTTAATGACCTTTAATGGTCCCAAAATATCTTCAAAGGGGTCCCTATGTAAGGAAAGGACCCCAAACATAATTGGAAAGGAAATCTTGTCAAAGAGATATATTATGAAATTTCATATTCACAAACTTTCCATATATGATTCTCTCTTCGTTTCTCTCTCTAGAGTTAATTTGAGTGTCGAAGTCGATATGAAAAGTCCTCATTAGTCCTAAATTACTCTATTTTCTTTTAGGTATTATAAGGTCAAGCTCGTTTCACCAATTTCATCAAATTTACCATTAAGATACTAAGTGTATTCACAAAGTTGGAATAATAATAATAATAATGTCTTACATTAATAAGAATAAAGATAGATAAAACACAGGTTGTTTAAATATGATATAACATTTTTTTTTTTTTGACAACATAACATGTGGGCAATGATGAAAATATCAATATCCATGTTGATATCGGCATTTCAATTTTACGGATATATCCATGGATATATCGATAAAATATTGATATCCATGAATATTTCTGTAAATTAATTTTTTTAAAAAAATATATTTAAATTAATATTTAAGTTATTTGACTTTCAATCTAAGTTATAGATCTAGTTAGTAGTATCTAGTTTCATATTAAATTTAATATATGATATTTTTTATGTTGCATGAGTATTTATAAAAGATATTGGATATATCCATTATCCTTTAATATCTATATCGAAACCTCTAATTTACGGATATATCCACGGATATATCGACATATCCACGAATATTTTCATCCTTGCATGTGGGGAAGGGGGATTCAAATTTGAGACCTCTTGTTCATAATTCTCACATTATGTCAGTTGAGTTAGGTTCATGTTGGCGATATAGCATTTGTTTACGCAAAATAAACCAAAAGACGTTTTTGTCCGCTCTAACGCAAATGATAAGGTTATTAGATCATAAATCGACAATAAAAAATCCTAAATCCGATGCAAGCAACATATATTGACCAAAAAAAAAAATCATTATTAAACTAGTGTCTTTTTTTTTAAAAAAAATTGAATTAATTTAAAGATTAAATTCACTTTAAAGTTTGTGTTTATTTGATTTCTGAACTTTCAAAATTACAAATTTAACTCCTAAATTTTTTATTTTTTTAAAATTCACGAATCTACTCACACAAATTTAAAATTTTATGGTTCTATTAGACTTAAAATTTAAATTTATATCTAATAAATTAATTAATTTTTAAAATTTTTTAATATATTATGAATTTATTAGACATAAAATTGAAAGTTCAGTGATTTATTAGAAACAAAATTGAAATTTTAAAGATAGACACAACTCTCAAAATTCTGAGACTAAACTTGTAATTATAATTTAAAAATTAGAATACTTTTCCCATTTAATTAATACAAAACATTTATATCAAATTTTTGAAAAATCTGTATCATTTTTTTTTTTTAATAATACGTGGGGTGGAAGATCGTACCTAAGATATTTTGGCCGTTAATTCAAACATCATTCCAGTTGAACTATGTTTTTGTTAGCCTACCAATCACATTTGGTCAAAAGTTTTTTTTTTTTTTTTTTTTTTTTTTTTTTTTTTTTTTTTTTTTTTTTTTGTAACTCCCTAACTTAAAATGGCATTATATTTCTCCCATTTTCTAATTTAACTTTGTGAATATATTTCAACTAAAACATTCAATTTTTTTTGTAAACATTAAAAAAAAAAAAAAAAACTGTAACCTACCATACATGCCTCAAGCAAATAGTCAACATACAAATAATTTTCCTCCACATTGGATTTGGACAGTACAGACCCAAACAAAATAAAATTTGAATAAAAATAAAATAAAAAGAAAAGAGAAATATATAGAATAAAACTGACACTTTTTTTTTTTTTCTTTTGAAACCAATAGAAATGCACTCATATTTAAAAGAAAGTTGATCATTTTCAAATCTCACACCATAGAATAAAAAAAAAATTACTAAAAAAAATTTCATAAATCTTTTTCCAAAGTTAATTCATGTATCCATCTACTTTTATAAGAGTATAACATTTATTAAAACAACAATAAATCTAAATATGTTGTGTTTTTTTAGAATATAAATTTATTATGTTTAAAAAATTATTAATTATTGACTAACTTCAAAATCAAACTGATAATCAATATGATATAACTATTTTTTATTTTTTATGATTCAAACATGACATCTTAGTCAATCGTTCATACATTATGTTAGTTGAGTTATGTTTATATTGACAATCAGTATGTTATAATTGATGTTCCAGATTTACATAATTAATAATTTTTTTTTTTTTTTTCATTTCAATTTTTATAATATTCTATTTAAATTAGATTAAATTTACAACTACCCAAAAAAAAAAAAAATGGCAGCAATCCAAAGGAAATAAATAATGAATTATGCATAGAAAGGTGTTTTTGATTTCCTTTGTAGACAAAGTGGTGGGTCCCAGCACTTGAGTTTCCCCCAAATTAATCAAACATAATACTAATTATATTTATAATAATAACAAACTTTCATTTTAAATGTGGACCCAAATTCAACCCTTCTTTGGACATTTATTAAATAAAAAAATTAAATAAAACCTTTTTTTGACCTCACAAAATCTACTCAATAGTCCATCCTAAATTATTGCAACTCCATTTCAACAAACTTTTTTTTATTTAATTTTTTCTTTTATAGAAAAAAGTAGGTATAAAGGAAGTCTTTTTTTTCTACAGATATCTTCCATCTTGTACAATTAATCCTTTTTAGTAAAAATAATATATATTCCTTTCCTCAAATCTAAGCAAAACTCAACTAGATAAATCAAAGAGGAAAGTATTTATCCATATGTTAATATATCTGTAAATAGAAGAGTTCAATATATAATAGTTAATGGATATCTCTAATTTCTGATTTGCCAAGAGCATAGCTCAATTGTAACGACTAGAGACCAGGAGGTCTTAGGTTCGATCCCTCACCCCACATGTTGTCAAAAAAAAAAAATGGAGAACTTCATTATTAATTTAAATATAATTTTTTAAAAAATTGATTTACAGAAATATCCATAGATGTCGATATTTTATCAATATACCCATGGATATATCCGTAAAATTAAAATACCAATATCGATATTTTAATCCTTAGTTAAGACGTTATATCCACGACCAAAACATCAGAGATTTGAATCTCCGTCTCCCATGTTGAAATAAAAAAAATAAAAAAATCATTTTCTTTTTTCAATTTCCTTAATCAAAGAATCTCATGTGTAAGAACTCCTATTTTTCTGACTTGCACAAATAAAAATATGTGAACGAACACATTATGAAAATTAATATACATTTTAAAGTCAAATCGAGCATAACTCAATTGACATACAGTTGTGTTTTGACTATGAAATCAGAAGTTCAATCCCTGCATTAATTAAATATTTTTGCCAAAAAGAAAACGTTTTAAACTATAAATGAAGTAATTACACCATAGGCATTTGTGCATTACTTGAAATAGATCATTCACTCCATTTTCATCTCACACAATCTTATATTTTAACAAGTTTCTACTTTGAGTTATATAATTCAATGCAATCCCATTTATTTTTCAAAATCCCGATCTATTAGATATAAAATTTAAATTTTATATCTAATAAGATGTTTGAGACACTAATTTTATATCAATAAGACTCTAAGAAGATGTTTCAGACACCAACTTGGAGATGGATAGACCGAGTTATTATAACTTCAATACAACCCATCAATTAAACGTACCCACCAATTATTTTATTTAAATTCATGGTAAATCAAGTAAACTTCAATAGTATTTACTATTCTAACTCACTCGGCCCCAAACAAAATTAAAAAAATATAATATTAAATAGGTTATTAACCTATTAGACATGAGAATTCAAAGACCTATAAAAAAAAACAAAATTAAAAGTTCAAATACCAATAGACACACCTAAGAGTTTAGAGACTAAACATATTATTTAAGCTAAATTATATTTTATTATACCAAAATCTGACCCTGCCTATTTTTTTTTTACTTTTTTAGTTCAACAACATATGGAGTAGAGACTCGAACTACTTAGTAGAAGCTACATGTCTTGACCAGACTAAGACTAGTTGAAGTCATTTTAATCTTACCACGAATATGAAAACAAATCACCCACAATTTAAGCAAAATACAAGACATGAATCTAACAATAAAAATCCAAAATAGACTTTTATACAAAGTCTATAGGCTGAAAAAAGTAGGAAGATATAAAACTGTAAGCAATAACATGGCATATATAAACAAGTGATGAAATTGTAGCACCATTTCTTTGATCCAATCATCCCCCACAAACTAAAAACAGATGAGAAAAAAAGGGAAGTGGAGTAAATAAAGCAAAGGGGCCAACATTGCAAATTATGTTTGGCACATGGCCACAGTCCCCACAAGTCAATACTCATTACTACATTCTTTTAACTCAAGGGGCCTACCATGTTCTATTTGCCAAACAGCTGGCTCAACTCAATCAACCACAAGAGGGGAAAGAAAAGAAAAAAAAGATTTGTTTGATCTCAAACTCCCCAGCAGCTCAAACAAACAAATATAAATAGAGAAGCATTTTTCACACACACCATGATCCTTATATATATATAGAGAGAGAGAGAGAGAAAGAGAGAGTTTATATCTTATGAGTCAAAGTCCTCCAGAAGATACCTTTGTCTTTTTAACCTGCCAAATAATCTCCCCAGCTTGAACTTGTGTAGATAATGGCACGTGCTCCTCCAAATATTAAATTCTTTCAACAAATCTTGGAAGAGTCGGTCAGAGCAATGCCAGCAGCAGCAGCAGCAGCCTGAAGGAAGCTCTTTACATCTCATGCTGGTGAGGGTGGGTTGGGCACGTGCTGGTCCCCGGGGAAGCCGAAATTCCCGAAAAGCCCCTGGGGGTCATAAAAAGGAAAGCAACAGATGAAGAGTTTATAAAACATTGTGTCCTTGTTGTGGTCTTGGTCTTGGTCTTACTCTTCCCCCTCAAACGGGAAAAGAAAGAAGAGTAAATGAAATGAAGAGAAAGAAGACAAGAATATCTAGCTAAGCCATTCACATTGTCCACTATGTGCCAGAGTACATTACACATATGTCAAGTTTCATCATTAAATAATCAAAGCCATCGTGTAATAACAGTTGCATGAGAAAAATATATATATATATATATATAGATACAAAAAATTTCATGTTGCAAGAATTCAATCATTTTGGACATTTTCTTCATTTTGACAAGGAGTGCTCAAATTGTTTTAGATTGAAAGGAAAATGTCACTAGATGATAAAGAAGATCGGTGGAATTTATAAACCGACATTACTGATGACAAACAGATCCATGATAAGGCCAGTTCACAACATATGGAAAGGAAAAGTGACCACACATGAGAATCGAAGTCTATAAAAGCTAGTAAAATGGGTCACAAAAAGAGCCCAGTTGCGCATGTGCTTCAACTTATGATCTAGTATTAATGATGATAAAGATCAAACCTTTTCCCCTGCAATGCCGCAAATCCATCAACGCATTTTCATTATCTTTTGTAAAATTGAAACACTTTCACAACGAATATGGACCGAAAGTAAAAAGGACCAGAAGAATAAGCAAGTTGGATTTGAGGAATGATTAAATATGTCCAATACCAGCATTATTAGATATAATTAAAAATATGTTGCAAGATCATTACATTTCACAAAGTATAGCCATAAATTAGTCCAGAACATGGAGTCTCTTATCAAGGAATCATATAAGAAAATATTACCAGGGAATCATTGATTGCAATAGCCACGCAGTAATGCTCCTGAAAACCATCCAATTAAGAAGATATTAAAAAATAATTTGGTAAGAGATCTACAAATGTAATAGCATGGCAGTTGGAAACTAATAGTCTAATTCATATTAATTTTCACCCAGCGTTTAAGAAAAAAAGGAAAAAAAATCACTAATCACCAGTAGTGATGCCTATGGATGGTGCTACCTCTGGATGGCTGGACCACATGCTCCTCACAAGGCATATGAGAGGAAGGGAGAGAAATGAGAGAGAGAGAGAGAGAAGGGGGAAAAAAGGTCGACCTCCTTAAATGAACTCTCTGGATGGCTGGACCACATGCTCCTCACAAGGCATATGATAGGAAGGGAGAGAAATGAGAGAGAGAGAGAGAAGAGGGAAAAAAGGTCGACCTCCTTAAATGAACTCTCTGCTCACACATTCCAAGCCTAGTTGACTGCTATTTCTGTACTATAAATTTGTTCGGGTTGAGAAAATAAAAGATAGAGATAGCACAGAAGCAATAATAAAAATCTCAACATTTGTTGAACGAACAAAGAGAAGAAATGAAAAAATGACAGTGGAATCCAATGAAGGAAAGAAACAACTTCCAATTGAAGTGAACTCTGCTTACATATTCCAAGCCTAATTGACTGCTATATTTGTACTATAGGGTTGTTTGGGTTGAGAAAATAAAAGAAGAAATAGCATAAGCAATGATAAAAATCTCAATGTTTGTTGAACAAAGAGAAGAAATGGAAAAATGACGGTGGAATCCAATGGAGTAAAGAAACAACTTCTAATTGAAATGATACAAAAAGTGGAGGCACTACTTCACGTCAAAATACACACTTGTATAGGAATGAGAATTCAACCTATTTAAGATCTACCAAGTTAAAAGTTGAAAACTATTAAAACAACATTAGTGGAAACTCAAAAGATAACAAATTATAAAAAAAAAATCTTGGCATTTTGTTCATTTAGAAAAACAAAAACAAAAACAAAAAAAAATCTTGGCATTGAAGAAAGAAACTGACAAAAAGTTGAAGAAAAAACTCAAATCTCTACAGTTTGTGCGGAGAACACACAAGAAAAGAAGAAAGGGAATTCAAACGCCCATGCCTTGTCTCATTAAAACAACATGTTATAAACTTGCCTGCATCATGTGCCACTCCTCAAATTCATCAAATAACTCCAGCCGTTCAATCCTAAAGAACAAAAGTGTCAAACATGAAAATCTTCCATGGAATACAGATTTAACAAATTGGCAAAATCAAAGAAAGAAATATCATATGAAAGAAAAGAAAACATCATTCAAAACCTTCAAAAAGGCATATGCTGGATGCACGACATTTGTTAAATTCTTAGATTATATGACATTTTTTTTTTAAGAAACTAGATTATATGACATATTGATACAAAAATTAGTTTGAACCAGAGGTTTTGGTGTAGCCTAAGAGGATAAAAGGAGAACTCTCTCCAAAAATCAACCAAGTATTATTTATGAATCAAAAGTTAATGAATACATGAGAGGGATTCTCTATTTATAGAGAATGAAAAGTAAACTAAAAGGATTAACCATGAGTAATATGAATTTACCCCTACCCCTACTACATCAGGTTTATTGCTGTACAAATTGTAGAGAGCAAGATTGTTCATCTCTTCATTCTTCAAAGTGAATCTTGGAGTGATTATTTACATAACCACATCAAAGATCTTACAACTCCAAGAGAACATATATTTCATCTCAGATCTAATTTCAGTTCTCAGTCCACATCGTTTAAATTCCCAAAGCAATATTTTTATCTTCAATTGAATAAATTCTTGCTGCTTGTGTTAGCATCGAGGTCCTAGGCTCCTAGCAATACTACAACATCTTTTTGTAGTTGAAACCATTGCGGCTGCCTAAGGCACTCCCAAACTCACTGAAAAAGAAAAGAAAAAAATGTAGTTCCCCACTTAAATGAAGAATCATACGGACTTCCCAAATTGCCTGCATTCGGCTTCCTTTATTTTAAACAAGGCCTACAGCATACAAACCTTAAAAGAGTAACTGTGATGCACTTGATATAAACACAACAAAAACATCTAGACTGACACATTCCACACATCTAATGTACCATAAAGCACAATGCATATGCCACAAGTAGTCATAAAGAATTATATAACTAAGTCGGATATTTCCCTCTAATCGATTCTTTTAGACATATCTTTTTTTTTGAATAAGAAACAATTTCATTAATAAATGAAAAAGAGCTAAAGCTCGGGCACCCAAAGGTGAATTACAATAAGGCTTTCCAATTAGCAATCAAAAGAGAAAAACTGTAATTGGAAAAGGTGTTTTTACATTTACACCAATATAAAGCATTGAAGACAATTAAATCCATGATACGATCAAAAGAGGAAAAAACATCCCGAAAAATACGAGCATTTCTCTCCCTCCAAATAGACCAAAAGAACACCCTGTTAAAAGCAAGCCAAAGGACCTTGGCCTCACCATGAAAAGGGTGATGAACAAAAATTGTATTCAAGAAATCAATCAAGCTATTCGGGACAACCAGAGACCAACCAAAAGCATTAAGCATATAGGCCCAATAATTAGAGGCAAAGGAACAATGAAGGAAAAGGTGTGTTGGGCACTCCGATTGAGCAGAACACATAACACACCAATTTGGGGAGAGGTTCATGTAAGGCATACGACGTTGAAGTCTATCAGCCGTGTTGATCGCACCAAGACTTAGCTCCCACAAAAAAACTTTAATTTTTTTGGGGTAGAAGTCAGTCCAAATTACCTTATAAAGGCCAGTGTTCATGTTATCTGAAACAGCCACCAAACTCTCAAAAAGAGATTTAACAGTGAAAAGATTGGAAGGATCCAAAGGCCAAATCCACGAATCATTGCATTGACGAGGAGCAAACGATGATAAAAAAAGAGAAAGGGAAGACCATTCCCCTACTTCTGGATCATTCAAATTTCGACGGAGGTATAAATTCCAAGCATCAGAGTCTACCACCCAAGCTTCACTGACCAATAAATTGGGCCGAGTGGTGAGACGAAATAATCGAGGATAGACGGAGGCAAGCGGCCCACAATCAATCCAAGAGTCATGCCAGAAAGAAGTAGAAAGACCATTACCCAAACTCCTTTGCACCCTGGTGTGTATAAGATCAGAATTTTTTGAAATAAACTTCCAAGGTGATTTAGAAGAACCTCGTTGAACAAAACTGGGCCAGCCAATTAAACCATCAGAATAGTATTTAGCCATAATCACTTTACGCCAAAGAGCATTAGTCTCGTGCGCAAACCTCCAAATCCACTTTGCTAAGAGAGCTAGATTTCTCTGTTTGAAATTACCAATACCTAGCCCTCCCATCAGTTTAGGAAGTTGGGTCTGCTGCCAGTTAACATTGTGCAAACCACCCTCACCTCGGGAACCCTCCCAAAAAAAATTACGAACAAGCTGATCAAGAGAGTTAGCAACCTTTGAAGGCAATTGGAAAGTGGACAGGTAATAGGTAGGCATGCTGGATAATACTGATTGAATGAGGGTCAGTCTACCCCCTTTCGAAATATAGGCATATTTCCAATTGTGAAGTTTTTGTTGAATTCTCTCAATGACAGGGAGCCAAAAAAGATATGTCTTAGGTTTTCCACCCAAAGGGAGCCCAAGATAAGTATTTGGCCAAAAACCTTGTTTACAACCAAAAGTAGATAACAAATAATGATTCTTTTAGACATATCTATCCAAATGAATAAGTAACGACATGATAAAGCTTGAATATTCCACACATCTAATGTACCAAAAAGCACGATGCATATGCCACAAGTAGTCATAAAGAATTTATATAACTAAGTCGGATATTTCCCTCTAATCGATTCTTTTAGACATATCTATCCAAATGAATAAGTAACGACATGATAAAGCTTGAATATTATATATCAACAAATAGGGGTGAGAAAAAGGGAAAACCCGATCCGACCGAACCGACTCCAGTCGATCGGTTTATGGTCATGTTCAGTCGGAGTCGGTTTTGCATGCAAAATCGACCAGTCGGCCGGTCGGCGAGCTCAAGAGTGCTCAAACCGATCGAACTTTAAAAAAAAAAATGTATATATATATATATATATATATATATATTGAATTTTTTTGCGTTTGCGTACACGTTGACGCAAACTTCAGTCTTGGGAAGAGGAAGTGGAAGACAAATGTCTTCGTCTTCCCAACGAGCCAACCCAGCCCCCAAAATTATAATTAAAACAAAAATTATAATTTTCTCATCCCAACGAGCCAACAATGTACAATGTCTTCCTCTTCAGCCTTTAGAAAATAAGGAGGGAAAGTAAAACAATGTACAAGAACGAAAATTATATTCTAACCAAAATCTTTTTGTTTTTTTTCTTTCTGAACCCTTTTTCGATTTCTTTTGTCCCTCTCCCTCTACAATTTTCTCATCTTCTTCCCCTTTCTCTTCCTTCTTTCTTCTCCACCAACCATGGCTCCCTATAATTTGATTCTCCTTCTTCCTGCTTTGTTTGCTTTGTTTTCTCGATTTCAACAGTTTCAATGTCGGAATCGTCATCGTCACTCCATTCCATCTCAATTGTCTCTCTCCCTTCCCTCACTTAGCAGTCGCCATGGCTCTCTCCGTCGACGCCACGCTGCCTTCAGTCACGCCCTCTGCCTCCGCTTAGTCGTCGATTTGGCGCCAAAATCGATCGACCTAACCGACTGTTCGGTCAGGCGGTTGAAAGAAATGAAAAAACAAAGTCGGTTTCCAGAATACTAAAACCGACTAGATCGGTTTGGGCAGAAAACTGACCCCGACCGACCGATACTCACCCCTATCAACAAAGGTTCCACCCAAGGAAAGAATTCAAGAGCTTCCAGTCTCTCCCCAATCCCTCTTACTACGTCTCAAAAGCATACTGCAAGAACTCTAGAACGAGTGTGTATTAGTAACTTGAAGCAAGCCCGAATCGGTACTTAACTCCCCCAATCTACAAGAGATTTCCTTTACAATTCTTAGGTGCCCATCATAAGAGCATTACAAGTGTATTTAAAGGGAAATACAGCAGTCTAAACTAACTAACAATCCCAACTACTTCAAGTAGCAGTTTACAAGAAAAGGTGAGCCAACTTAATAACTAACTTGTCAACCACCTACACTTGGAGTTCCTATCTTACCCCTCCTTACATAGTACTTAGTAATAGGAGGCCTAACAATTCCCGCCGCCTCAAAGTCAACCTTGTCCTCAAGGATGAATTGGGGAAACTGACTCCGCATATCACGGACATTCTCCCAGGTCGCCTCGTGCTCTGGAAGTCCTTGCCAAGCGATTAAAGCTTCTACAGCCCCGGATTGATCGTTCTTCTGATAGGCAAACACTTCCCTTGGCTCTGCCACCCATTCGAAGTCATCAGTGAGAACTGGAGGTTCTTGTTGTGCTTCCTCGCTTGCCCCTAAGGCCCTTTTAAGTTGGGAAACATGAAACACTGGGTGTATTCGAGCCCCAACTGGCAAGTTAAGGCGATAGGCCACTGCCCCAATTCGCTCAAGTACTTGGTATGGGCCAAAATATTTCGGAGACAGCTTTTCGTTCCTTCTTTTAGCCACCGATGCTTGACGATAAGGCCTAAGCTTGATATAGACCAGAGTTCCTACCTCAAACTCCATGTGGCGACGTTTTGGGTCAGCATATTTCTTCATGCGAGATTGGGCTAACAACAAAGTTTCCTTTAACCGGTGCAAGGTTTTATCCCTTTCACACAACTGTTGGTCGAGAGTAGCATTTGGTGTTTTCATCCCATCGTATGCTACTAAGGCCGGGGGAAGACGACCATAAACAGCTTGGAAGGGGGTGATGCCAATGGATATGTGGAATGATGTATTGTACCAATATTCCGCCCATCCTAGCCATTTAACCCATTGTTTGGGTTTTTCCCCACAAAAGCAGCGGAGGTAAGTCTCCAAACTTTTATTAACAACCTCTGATTGGCCGTCCGTTTGGGGTGATAAGATGTACTTCTGCAAAGCTTCGTACCAGCCATTCGAAAAGTTTCCTTCCAAAAATTACTGAGGAATACCTTGTCTCGATCTGACACAATGCTCTTAGGGAACCCATGTAATCGGACTATTTCAGAAGTGAAGACTTCCCCAACAGAGATGGCTGAGAAAGGATGCTTTAGGGGCAAAAAGTGTGCATACTTACTCAATCGATCCACCACCACAAAGATCACTGAAAATCCGCCGGATTTAGGCAATCCTTCAATGAAATCCATTGAAATATCTTCCCAAATCTGGTTGGGAATAGGCAAGGGTTGTAACAGACCACTTGGCGAAGTTGTTAGTGACTTGTTCTGTTGACAAATGGGACAGCTCTCAACGTGGTGCTTGATATCCGACTTCATTCCTTCCCAATACAACTCTCCAGCTAACCTCTTATAGGTTCGGAGGAACCCTGAATGCCCACCAATAATCGAATTGTGATAAGTGTGTAACACAGTGCCAATGAGGGAGGAAGTTGCGGTCAAGACTAGGCGTCCCTTGTATAATAACGTTCCTTTATACAAGGAAAACTTGGCATGGCTGTCCTTGTCGAGTATAAGCTGTTGGACCACCGTCTGTAGTTTGGGATCCTTTAGAACCTCCTCTCTTACGATCTCAATATCAACCAGGTTCGGGACTGATATTGATGCTAGTTGTGCCTCAGGCGGAATTCTAGACAAGGCGTCGGCCGCCTTATTTTCCACCCCTGGGCGATATTGTACTTCAAAGTTATACCCCAACAGTTTGGAGAGCCAACGCTGATACTGAGGCTGGATCACTCGTTGTTCCAACAAAAATTTGAGGGCTCTCTGGTCGGTTTTAACAATGAATCGTTGCCCCAACAGATAGGGTCGCCAACGTTGCACGGCCATAACAATAGCCATTAACTCTCTTTCATAGATGGAGGCTGCTTGTGCTCGCGTAGACAAAGTGTGGCTGTAGTAAGCTATGGGGCGATGCTGCTGCATTAGCACAGCCCCTAAACCGGTCCCTGATGCATCCGTCTCTACAACAAACGCTTGTGTGAAGTCAGGCATTGCCAACACGGGCAGAGTGACCATGGATCTTTTCAATGTGTCAAAAGCTAAGGTAGCCTCATCATTCCATACAAATGCTCCCTTCTTAAGTAGAGATGTTAAAGGGGCCGCAATCGATCCGTAGTTCTTAACGAACCGACGATAGTATCCTGTTAGCCCAAGGAAGCCCCTGAGCTCCCGAATTCCCACCGGTTGAGGCCAATCGAGCATTGCTCTAACCTTATCAGAATCAGCTTCAACTCCCTGCGCTGTTATCCAATGGCCAAGATACTCAATCCTCTCTTGAGCCATTTGACACTTCTCACCATTCGCAAACAGCTCGTGATCCTTAAGTACTGAAAAGACAACCTCCAAATGCCGGAGATGCTCTTCAAAATCCTTGCTGTATACCAAGATGTCATCAAAGAAGACTAGCACAAACTTCCGCAAATAGGGCTTAAACACCGTATTCATCAATGATTGAAAAGTGGCGGGGGCGTTGGTTAAACCGAAAGGCATTACCAAGAACTCATACTGCCCTTCATGAGTACGGAAAGATGTCTTCTTGATGTCTTCTTCCCGAACTCGGATTTGATGATACCCTGCACGAAGGTCTAATTTTGAGTATACCTTGGATCCATTCAACTCATCGAACAACTCTTCGACCACAGGAATAGGAAATTTATCGGGAATTGTTACATTGTTCAATGCCCTGTAATCAACACAAAAACGCCAACCCCCTGTTTTCTTACGCACCAACAACACAGGACTGGAATAAGGACTGATGCTTGGACGGATTATCCCCGCCTTCAACATTTCTGTGACCATTTTTTCAATTTCCGTTTTCTGCGAAAATCCATACCGATAAGGCCTCACATTTACACTGGAGATGCCTTCTTGCAAATGAATTTGATGATCCACAAGGCGTCGTGGAGGCAACCCTGATGGAGATTCAAATATTGACTGATATCTGAGCACTAATTCCCGAATCTCCATTGGAAGAGGGTCCAAGAATGGATTTGGGGCGAGGTTCGTTGATGGTGACTCCAAAGACCGAAATTCAATTAAGTACCCTTGATCATCAGTTCCCCAAGACTTCATCATGCTTTTTAGTGATACCTGAGACTTAGTCAAGCTGGGATCACCACGCAGAACTACTTGCTCCTTACCCTTGCCTATTCGAATGGTGAGCAATCTCCAGTCAACCTCAGTAACCCCCAAGGTGTGCAACCACTTCATTCCCAACACGACCTGAACAGCACCTCCCAATTCAAAAGGAAGGAAGTCTTCCACAATGGATAACTGATCAAGGCAGAGAACTACAGCCTTACACACTCCCTTTCCCCTCAACGTTTTGCCTGAACCCATAATCACCCCGTAGTGATTGGTTTCGGACAACGGCAGATGAAGTTCATCAACCAAAGATTGGCTGATAAAATTGTGCGTTGCTCCGCAATCGACTAGGACCACCACTTCTTTTTCGCCGACGGTACCTTTCAACTTAATCGTTCCTGGAGACGAAAGACCAACTACTGAGTTCAGTGATAGTTCCACCGCGTCGCCGATTTCGATTGCTTGAAGCGCCGCCATGACGGGTAACTCTTCTTCCTCCCTTATCTCCAACTCTTCCGAATCAGGCTGAACCACCAACACTCGCAACTCCTTGGCTTTACACCGATGCCCTGGAGCGAATGGTTCTTCGCATCGGAAACAGAGGCCCTTCTCTCGCCTGGAACGAAAATCGGCATCCGATATTCTTCGTGTAGGAACGTCCCTTCGTGGATTCGACTGGGTCGGATTGACTAATGTGATTATTCGGGTCGGAGCCGACCCGCTCGTCTTTTCGCTTCCCTTTAAGCCCAATAATGGCTTAAGACCCGAACTACTCGCCTGACTATTAGCGGGCTTATGGGCCTCCATCCTCGTCAACTGCACATCTTCCACCAACTGCGAGAGTTTCATCGTCTCCTTCAATCCCACAGGCCTCAAGCAACGCACCTCCGAACGAACTACCGGATCAAGGCCGTTGAGGAAAGTATCGATCAAGACCTCCGCCGGCAGATGAGGCAACGGTGCCGCCAATCGATCGAACTCCTTCCGGTATGCTTCCACGGTCGTGGTCTGCTTGATCGCCAGAAACTGACCACACAAACTCCCTTTTCGGGTTGGGCGAAACCTCTCCAGCATCTGTTCCTTTAGCTCCGGCCAAGTGTGAAATTCATCGCGATCTTCTTCCCCGCGAAACCAGTGCAAAGCCGCACCCGAAAAGCTAATGACTGATACGGTGAGTTTTTCCAGATCAGTAAGTTTATGGATTCGAAAATACCTTTATGCTCTGAATAACCACGAATCCGGATCTTCTCCATCAAAGATGGGCATCTCGACTTTCTTGAATTTACTCCGATCCGTACCTCCTTCGTCTACCTTCTCCACTATAGGACGTTCTTCCTCGGTGACCCTGACTTCCATACCGAGCTTCTCTTCGACGGCTGCCATTTTAAGTCTCATTGCGGCTAAATCAACCGCTATGTTGGCCATCATTATCGCGGAATCTTCTGTCGCCTTCTTCTGCTCCCCGAGTTGCAACGAAAGCTGCTGTATTACAGTAGTTAGTGTGGACACATTCTCTTCAAGAACAGGCATCTTCTCAACATGAGCTCGGATTCCTCCTAACTCAAAATCAGCTTGATCTAGCCTCTCCTCGATTCTTCGCTGCGCCATTATGCCGGATTTTTCTCAGAATACGACTGCTCTGATACCAAATGCAAGAACTCTAGAACGAGTGTGTATTAGTAACTTGAAGCAAGCCCGAATCGGTACTTAACTCCCCCAATCTACAAGAGATTTCCTTTACAATTCTTAGGTGCCCATCATAAGAGCATTACAAGTGTATTTAAAGGGAAATACAGCAGTCTAAACTAACTAACAATCCCAACTACTTCAAGTAGCAGTTTACAAGAAAAGGTGAGCCAACTTAATAACTAACTTGTCAACCACCTACACTTGGAGTTCCTATCTTACCCCTCCTTACATAGTACTTAGTAATAGGAGGCCTAACACATACCCCCACATATGACATACCAATCTCTCCCCTATTTGTATCCCAGCTCACGCTCATTTTTTTTTAACAAGTTACGACATTTTTCATGGGGTATTCGCACGGATGACCCGCCCCCCGGGGGTCTTAATGTCATTTGTTTTATGCCCTTATTTTGTGATCATCAATACTATTCACTCGGTGAAAAATCCATAGTACCCTTCACTCGCGACCAGCGTTCTCCCTCGCGATTCTCCAAAAACGGCAATTTTTTTCTCTAGAAAGTAAATGGTCATCACGATTCTCAACCATCGCGATTTGTAGAGAGAAAAAATCGTGAACGTTCGCGATCGCGATAGGAAGAATCGCAAATTTGGGAGAGGGATGAGCGCGAGGGCACTATAGACTTTTCACACAATGGGTAGTGCTGATGATGTCAGCAAAAGGGCAAAAAACATGTGTTTTAAAGCCTTGGATTAAATTTCATTAGAACCCCTGGGAGCGGGTCATCCGTGCAAAAACCTCCACACTTTTCATTGATTTAATGAAAAAGAGACTAATGTATCCCAGCTCACACTCATTACATAAGCCCTATCTAGTTGCACTTGTGGGTCTCCCTAATTAGTTACATCCCCTCCGCCCCACTCTTTTTCCTCTCGCTTCCTCTAATAAATGTTTCTAATAGGAGGCCTATCACTTCCCAACTCCAAAAATTGAGTGGAAAACTCTGAAAAATTAGTTCTTTTATTAACTCCAAAGTAAAAGTTCACAAAAGGGAACCCATGCCTTTATATAAAGCTAGATTAAAGGGGTTGGATGGAACCAATTAAGAGATAAAATAATTTTGACCTAGGGTAACTTGAAAGCTTACAAAAACAAATATAAGAAACAATGAAAATAATTACAGGTAGAACACTACATTAGTTTGAGACATAACTTTATCTATATAATAAAATAAAATCCCCTTCTAACTCACTAGATATAATTATAAATGTAGCTAGTAAAAATGAAGTTTGTTGTTGAACAAACATTAGGATATCATTCATATATTTCAAATATTTGATTCCAACTTTTTCTTCCATGAGCAAATTTATCAATGCATCAAACATCATATGAATGAACCACTAAACAAACCATGGGATCAGATTGACAAGAATAGGTAAATAAATAGGATAGCTAAAAACACTTTAAAACACAAACCTTCGTCTTTCCTGAGCTTCGATCAAGCTATTATACACTTTCAGCATGTCCCATGCTGCAGCTGTCTATCAGCCAAAAAAGACAATATTCAAATAGCATCTTCAATAAATAATTAGACCAAAAACAGATTAATAGGTCAGGAAAAAGTATATACATACACACAATAAATATACAGGAACGTAGAATGTACTGTTACTTTTTTTTTTGTTGGACTTTTTAGAATGTACTTTTACTAAAGAGAACATCACACAATACCCACATATCACAATCTCCATCTAAAACAATATGAAAAGCTAATAAACACAGAAAAAAAAACCAGCTAACAACCATTTGTAGACCATAGTAGCTCAAGAAATATATATCTGATAATACGGTTCTATTTGGTTTTAGCCAAAGGAAAAAGCAGTGGAGAAATTTGATGGAAGGATGGCCTCTTCATACCACAGTTTCATACCAATTGGTCATTTATCCACTGGACAGTTCAGTTAATTTATATGATAGCAATAACCATATTATCCATTCCCTACGTAATATCAATACATAGCCAAAAATAGTGCTTTCAGACAATTATATTATCTAGGGGAAAGCATTCTTTCAAGGCTTTTACCAACTGTAAACCATTCTGAACAACTATTTATACTTCAGCCAAAATGGTTTAAGGCATCAAATTTCTCTACGGTAAAAGCTATGCAAATTCACTACTACCGTGAGCATGATGTGTAATGAACAAAGTGTTAGGAATACCATAAGGATAATAAATATTATTAGGGTATTAAGGGTATATCAGTCATTAGCCAAGGAATTGGTTATAATAGAGGGAATCAGAGGAGATGAAGCTAGGGAATAGTTTAGTTAGATTAGGCTTGAGTGGGACTCAGGAATAACCCAAAAGGGGAGGTTCCAACTTCCAAAGTACCTCGAATACTTGGGGAGCCATTGTTGTTCTTCTATCTTTTATCTTTCAATATTATTGATTTATTTCAGTTGTCTGTTCATATCAAAGTGCTGTTAGGACTTAGGAGTACCATTAGGATAAAAAATATCATTACGGTATTAAGGGTATATTTATAGCCTTCTCTGCCTCCTCAATTTGGGGGTTTAGGGATTGGTTCCTTGCGTCAAAAAACAATGCCCTTCTTTTAAAGTGGTTGTGGAGGTTTATGAGGAAGAAAATGTGCTTTGGAAGAAAACTAATTCGAGTATTTATGGGTGTGAACCCTTGGGGTGGATGTCCCTTCCCCCCCTAAAGGAGCTGTTAAAGCCAGGCCGTGGGTGGAGATAGCAAAAAACAGTGCTCTATTTGTTAATTTTGTTAATTTTAAGGTGAATTGTGAGGGTAGAATCAAATTTTGGCACAAAAAGTGGGTGGGTAGCTCATCCTTGGAAGAGGCTTTTGTTAGACCTTCAATCTCAAAGTAGTTATTGGATGGATAGTTATGAGTAGTTTTGGGGTAGTTTCTAGATAGTTATTATGTTTGAAAGTTTGAATAGGAAGTTAGAAAGAGAGTTGTAACTTCCCTAGTTAGTTATGTATTTTTTCTTACTATATATATATTTTTTTTTAAGAGAAACAATTTCATTGATTAATATTTTTTCTTACTATATATTTGCTTGTTGTTGTTTGGGATAGGAGTGGTTTTTACTTGGAAGCCAATTGATATTGTTGGGAGAGAAGGTTGACCCCTCTCGAATTGGTCAAGTATCGATAGGTTGTAATCTCCTATTTCTTATCTAATAGTAAATAAAAGCGATACCTATCAGCTTTCCCCGGCCTTTTCCTCATGTCTAAAAAAGGAAGCTATTGTGGCGGAGTGTTGGAATGATGAACATAGTGATTGAAAACTTTGGTTCTATTCTATCACAAAGCTAATTGAATAATCAAATGAACTTTGCCAAGGAGAAGGGAGACATGCAGTATTTCAGCCTCATGTTATATGGCAAAGAAGAAAAATTCATTCAGAAAAATTACCTGCCATCCTTGGTCAAGAAAAAGCTTTTTCTTTGCAAGTAATGTTGGTGTAGCATTGATACCCAACAAAGCACAGCCTCGACTCTGAATCAATAATGTTCACAGATATATTAAAGTTTTTCATCCAAATTAGTAGATCGCACAATCTTGGAACCACAAACGAAAGACAGATGCATACTGACTATATATTGCCAATATTGAGTGAAATACCTATATGACATTTTTGAGAAAGCAGGAGTTTACATAACGCATGTAATCTGTAGCTTTTTAAAATTCTATACGATCAGACAATTTGATATGAAAACCAAATTTTGAAAATCTGGAAGCTGACTCTGATAGAACCCAAGCAACTAAAATAGTATTGAAATATAAAGATAATGCAGTACAATATAACCCCAAGTATTAGAGGTACTTGGAACCTCCCCTCTTGAGAAATCACACTCAAACCTAAAGGGTTTTGAACCTTCGACTTCTTTGTTATACTAGACGTTGTTTGCTAGCTACCTATCAAAAAGACGTTGTTTGCTAGCTTGGACAACTGGAATACTTACAATATCTTAGCTACTGAACCCAAAGGGTTTTGAACCCCGACCTCTTTGTTACCCAAGGATAGTGACATCAAAATTTTCCTTTCGTCCATATCATTCACCATTTATCAAAACCTTTATTTTCCATGATTGCTAACAAAGTCTCAATCAACTCTCTACGTTTCTCCAAATCTAATTTACAAATTCATGCTTCCATTTTCCCTTCTTTCTATCGTTTCATTTGCCACAAAAAGATTGGATCAATGATCTGTTTCCCACTTAAAAAAGCTTGTTGTTAGGAACTCTTCTGGTAAATAGAATTTTAGTTTCTTGAACGACTATTGAGTTACTGAGTTGTACAATTCTCAAGCTTCCTAGCTGCTGGGTTTCTCCATCCTATACTCATGTACCCTCTCTGTAAATCTCACTTCTCTTTGGTACGCTCCTCTAACTCTCAGAATAGCCTTCCAGCCCATTAACCAACTCCTAACTTATGACTAACTTTTTAGCACTTCTTACATATATGATACGAACCGATTGTCTAGCAATCTAAACAAACAGTAAAAGAAATAGTAAGTTTAAGTTATACAACAGAAGTACGGTAATGTCAAAGACAGTTGAAAATACATATTGCTAAAGAAATTGGAGTTTTGTGCGAAGGTTGGTGGTGTTGTTCTGTTTATTGCTGTTTTCTTGGTGTAGGCAGAGAATTTAATAGGTGTTTTGCAAGAAGCTTTGGGGGTGGTTGAAGAGCCAATAAATGTTGTTATGTTGGTAAGGGCAGAATTTTTAAAAAGAACCGATGGTGGTATTTGTTCCATTTAAGGCTGATTTATTAGTTAAGTCATCAAAGTTAATAGGTGTTTTGCATGCAGCGTTGTTGGTGGCCAAAGAGTCCTTTTTCGGTGTATTCTTTCTTGCCTCTTCAAATTCAATTGGTGTCTTGCTTCAAGTGCAGTTGGTGGAACTTGGAAGTTAAATGACTAAATCTCTTTATATTGTTTTCGTTGGTAAAGGAATAGTTTTTATTAGGTGCTTTGCATGAAGCTATGATGATGGCTGAAGTGTTAATTAATGCTGATTCGTGGGTTAAGGCAGAGTTTTAAAAGAGTACTTGGTGGAAAGTGAACCCTTTAATGCTGTTTTGTTGGTCAAGGCAGGAAGTTATTAGGCATTTTGCTTGAAGAGTTGGTAGTAGCTGCAGAGTTTTTAATGGTGTATTTTTGTCTTGCCTCTTCAAGTTCTTTGCATCAGTAGGAGATTTAAATTTGTCAGTCAATTGGTTGCTGATTTCATTTGGAGTTTTATACTGTCAAATGGTTGCTGTTTCTGTTGCTGCTTTTTGCTCAATGAGGCTCCTGATTTTTGGTGGCTGTTTCATCTTAGTTGTTTGCTGAATTCTTAATTGTTACTATTTATTGTTTCTTTTTCTGTTTTCGCTTTCATTCCCTTGGGGAGTTTATTTCCTTTGAGCAATAGTCTCTTTTCATTTTATCAATCAAAACAAGTTTTGTTTCTTGTGTAAAAAAAACATATTCTAAAAAAATGGAAGAATAGTCTAGGCATTTTGTAATTATTTTCTTGGTTCAATCCTTTTAGATTGACCTCCTTTTTGGTATAGTTCTTTGGGTGGGGGAATTCGGTTTGTTGGGCTGGTTTTTTGTATGTCATTTTGTATTCTTTCCTTTGTTTTCAATGAAAGCTTGTTTTCTCATAATTCATGGACTATCAAAGACAGTTGTACCTCTAAATTTCTGATCATTTGTTGGCCAAAGGCATCATCCGGATGAATCTGTTAAAAGATTGCAGTCGCAAGTTATCAAACCATCATTTAAAACAAAGCCATGTACCAGTGGAGATATAAAGAATACAAATGAATTTAAAAGGAAAGAAGTTCCACGACAAATGTAAGCATAAAAAACTTGTATGAGATCAGATAAGCAAAACCTGCTCATATAAGAAAAATATTGCTGTTGAAAATGCTTTTGATGCCCAACCAACTATAGCATGACTCGAATCTGGATCCAGGTATATCAAAACGCATTCTGCAATTATAAATGTCGGCAAACTGATAACAATATCAGGATAAAAGATATTAATAATTTCCATGTGAAGCCATAAAGTAGGGGAAATGTCGAATTTATCAGATATTCAAACCCACTCTTATATTTCACCAAAAGAGCCCACTTATCCATCCAAATATCCCTCCCCCCCTGCCCTTACAAGGGCCCACAGGCTCAGAGAAACCATAATTAAAAAAATCCTAAGACTAACGAGACAGAGACGAGTCAACATATCACAAAAGACATTAAAAGAACAACTCTCATGTATGAAAATTGAAATATGACAGTGCCGGTACAACAATGAAGATTTAAATATGACCTTAAATGACCCAAAAATAGCAGATGGCCCTAGATTCCTATAATATAATACTTTACAATAGGAATAAAAATGATTTCTAATAATTTGAAATGATCCACCAAATATTTAAGGATGTTTAAAACATTCTGAAAACTGGACCACGAGGAAGAATATCTTCTGCACTTCCATACCTGGGATCCATACCAGCAACAGCCAATACATCATTTAATTTATCAATATCACGCAGGTCAACAGGGAGTAGCTTGTAATGATCGCTATGAACTTCTCCTTTTTCTGCAAGTAAAGATAGGTATGACAATTGAAAATACATGAGATATTTTAAGCAGGAAAATGGCCAAAACGTAGTGTAGAGTGTGTTTGCCACTGTTTTCCGCAAACAAAAATGTAATACTGCAGAGTCGGCCAACCATTTGTTAAAATTACAAGAACAAGTAAACCAAAATTGCAGAAACATTACATCATATTATCTTCCAGATTTCCACACAAGTTCAATAGCTCATTCAATCAATCTTGCATATGTCCCATTCTAGCATCCAAATGATAAACACAATTATCTTTCAAAAATAAACCCCACAAAAATGAGCCAAACTAGAGAAATGGACTCCAATCAAGTAAATAAGACCTAGAAGATAATTACAAAATAACTTCGTTAGTCGTTACCGAAGACCAAAGAGAAACATGAAATCTAATAAGGGACCAAACATCACCCGAAGATCTCTCCAGCCCTCTAAAGATTCTATTGTTCCTCTCTCCCTAAGGCCTAAGGGCCCCACAAAATAGCACATGCCACAAAAAGGACCCTTTGATGTAGGACATCTCGACTCCTTTCTTGAGTGTTTCTTGTAAATTCTTTAGTTTCTTGAAACTATTCTTGTTTTATATTCTTTTGTATTTTCTTTATTTCCTTTAGTTTCTTGAAACACTTCTTGTTTTATATTCTTTTGTATTTTCTTTATTTCTTTTAGTTATTTCTTTTAACCACTTGGGTTTCCCAAGTTTGTTGTAAGTAGTTAGGATTTTTCCAGCCTTCCTATTTGTATTTAAAGGGGGCTCCAGTCCTTTAGAATCACTTTTTGATCATTGAATAGAATTCCCTTTTCTTGTCTACACCAAAGTGGTATCAGAGCTCCCGATCCTAGCTCGGAAATTTCATTTCCAATTCCGGATCCTTACACCATGGCAGCGGAAGCTTCCTCCCTTACAACCCAACAACTTGACCGACGTTTGCAGTCGGTGGAAAGTTCGATCGATGAAATCAAGACGAGTGTGGACGATATCAAACAAGTCATTATTCTCATTACTCGACAATTGAATCAACAATGCAATGTTAACCATGTGCAAGAAAACCCACAAGACAACCAAGAAGTCACCCGCAATGTTCAAGAAAATCAAGAAATGCAAGAAAGACAAGTGCATAATCCAATTAGAAGACAAGAAAACCAAAATTTTGGGAGATTTCAGGGAAATCCAATCCCTGGATTTATGGCACAAGAGATTCTAAATCTTCAGATGAAGGAGAATTCAGAAATATTGGACAGCAAGGTAACCTTCATCTGGGACATCAAAATCACCAAGATATACCTCCAAGAAGACAACAACAATTTAATGACAATTCAGAAATTAGCATGAAAGTAGACCTTCCAAACTTCAATGGAAGAATGGATGTGGAAAAATTTCTTGATTGGGTCAAGAACGTGGAGAACTTCTTTAATTATGCCAATACTCCCGAAGAAAAGAAGGTGAAGTTAGTTGCCTTCAAATTACAAAGTGGGGCCTCAGCATGGTGGGATCAACTCCAAAATAATCGTCGATACTCGGGCAAGACACTCATAAAACAATGGCCAAAGATGTTGAGGTTAATGAAGAAACGATTCCTACCACTCAACTATCAACAAATCCTATACAACCATATCAACAATGTAAGCAAGGTAATCGAAATATCCTAGATTACACGGAAGAATTCTATCGATTGGGTGCAAGAAATAATCTACCCGAAAACGAGCAACAACAAATTTCAAGATTTGTTAATGGTCTTCGTGATGACATCAAAGAAGCGGTAAACGTACATCCTCTAGCTTACCTCGCAGATGCAATCAACCTAGCAACCAAGATTGAGGAAAATGATGAGATTAGGCCTTCAAGAACCTACCAACGAAGGAATGCATGGGCAAAACAAGACCAACCACCTCAAAGAAAGTATACTAATGATTCTCCCCGAAATTTTCAGCACGGAAGTTCCTCCAACTCCACCCAACAAGGCAAAAAGGACGAGCATCTTGCCAAGAACAACACTAATAAAGGTTTGGATGCTCCCATGGGTAAAAAGTCTACTAATCCTTATAATCATCCTTCTCTTGGTAAGTGTTTCAGGTGCGGCCAGCAAGGTCATCTCTCTAATGAATGCCCCCAACGACGGACATTGGCTATACAAGAAGAAACCCAAGATGATGACACTTACAATCCCGAGGGCTCCGATGGTTATGAATTTGCGGAACCAGACTCCGATGGGGATCAACTTTCTTGTGTTCTTCAAAGAATCCTTCTAACTCCAAAGACCGAGATCAATCCCCAACGGCATAAACTTTTCCGAACTCGATGCACAATCAATGGTAAGATTTGTCAGGTTATAATTGACAGTGGTAGTTCTGAAAATATTGTTTCCAAGAAGCTTGTTACTGCCCTTAACCTGAAAACTGAACCCCACCCAAATCCCTATAAGGTTAGTTGGATTTCAAAAGGTGGTGAGAAACAAGTGCTGGAAATTTGCACCATTTCTCTTTCAATTGGACAGCACTATAAAGATCAAGTTGTATGTGACGTTCTCGAAATGGATGCGTGTCATATCCTTTTAGGGCGTCCTTGGCAGTTTGATAATGCATAGGGGAAGGGACAACACTCATACCTTTTCTTGGATGGGAAAAACAGTGGTCCTTTTGCCTTTGGGAGCTACGGAAGATAAGAAAAAAACCAGTGAGGGGTCCAATAAAAAACAGTTGTTCACGTTAACTCATGGTAAAGATATATTTTGTACTCCTAAGGACACCTTAGTGGCTTTTGTTATTAAAGGAACGACAACCAGTGAGACTACAACACATTTCTCTCCTCCCATCTCACTTATTGAATGAATTTCCTAACATCGCTACTTCCCCATCTTCTTTGTCTCCTTTACGCAATATTCAACACCAAATAGACCTAGTCCCCGGTAGTTCTCTTCCTCATTTACCCCATTATAGAATGAGTCCCAAGGAATACCAGATTTTACATGATCAAATTCAAGACTTGCTTGAGTTGGGACACATTAAACCTAGTTTGAGCCTGTGTGCGGTTCCAGCCTTGTTCGCTCCTAAGAAAGATGGTTCTTAGCGCCTTTGTGTCGATAGTCGTGCTATTAATAAGATTACTGTTAAATACCGTTTCCCCATACCTAGATTATCCGATTTATTGGACCAACTTGGCAGTGCTTCGGTGTTTTCCAAAATTGATCTCAAAAGTGGATATCACCAAATTCGAATAAAACCAGGGGATGAATGGAAAACAACTTTTAAAACAAATGAAGGCCTCTTCTAATGGTTAGTAATGCCCTTTGGTTTGTCCAATGCTCCAAGCACATTCATGCGCCTCATGAATCAGGTACTCCTTCCTTGTTTAGATAAATTTGTGGTAGTTTACTTTGATGATATACTTGTGTATAGCAAAACCAATGATGAACATCTTGCCCACTTACACACGATTTTTTCTATCCTTAATGACAATGCCCTTTACATTAATGCCAAGAAATGTACCTTTTTATGTGCTGAAATTAATTTTCTGGGCTTTGTTCTAAGTGCTAAGGGTGTGGCTGTAGATCCTAGGAAGATTGAAGCTATTAGTGATTGGCCTATACCACACAACATTCGAGCACTTCAATGTTTTCTCGGCTTAGCATCATTTTATCGCAAATTTATTCGTAATTTTAGTACTATTGTTGCACCCCTCACTAATTGTTTAAAGAAAGGCCAATTTGATTGGGGTGATTCCCAAACTTCTAGCTTTAGCAACCTAAAAAAACACTTAGCATCTACCCATGTTCTTGCCCTTCCTAATTTTGACAAACCTTTTGAGGTTTCCGTAGATGCTTCTGGGGTTGGTATTGGGGTTGTTTTGAGTCAAGAGGGTCATCCAATAGAATTTTTTAGTGAAAAATTAAGTGCTGCCCGCCAAAATTGGAGTACTTACGAGCAAGAGTTATATTCCTTAGTTCGAGCGTTGAAACAATGGGAACACTACTTACTTTCCAATGCTTTTATTCTATTAACTGATCATTTTTCTTTGAAGTTTATTCAATCTCAAAAGACTATTAGTAGAATGCATGCACGTTGGCTCCAATTCCTTCAACATTTCGACTTTGTCATCAAGCACACCACCGGTAAAAGTAACAAGGTAGCCGACGCTTTAAGTAGGAAAGGTATACTCTTAACCACTCTTCGTGCTGAAATCATTGCTTTTGACCATATACCTCCTTTATATGCCACGGATACGGATTTTAAAGCTATTTGGGAAAAATGCATTTCACACGTACCTTGTTCGGATTACCACATTCTAGATGGTTTTTTATTCAAAGGTAATTCAGTTTGCATTCCTCATACATCCCTTAGAGAGTATATTTTACAAAATATGCATTCGGGGTGGCTAGCCGGCCATTTCGGTCGTGACAAAACCATTGCTTTAATTTCCTCCAAAAAAATTTGGCCACAACTTCATAAAGATGTTACTAGTTTTGTTAAAAGGTGTTTTGTTTGCCAAACTTCAAAAGGTTCTAGCCAAAATACCGGTCTTTACATCCCTTTACCTATACCAAACTCTATTTGGGAAGATCTTTCCATGGATTTTGTCTTAGGCTTACCAAGAACTCAACGTGGATATGACTCTGTTTTAGTGGTTGTTGATAGATTTAGTAAGATGGCTCATTTTCTCCCTTGCAAGAAAACTAATGATGCTCTTCACATTTCTAATCTTTTCTTTCGTGAGATTGTTAGACTTCATGGAATACCTAAATCCATTGTTTCGGATCGAGATGTCAAATTCATGAGCTACTTTTGGAAATCCTTGTGGAGGAAGTTTGGCACGAGTCTCCTTTTTAGTACCACAAGTCATCCACAAACTGATGGCCAAACCGAGGTTACCAATAGAACTTTTGGCAATTTGGTTCGTTGTCTTAGCGGGGACAAGCCTAAACAATGGGACCTTTCATTGGCTCAAGCTGAATTTGCCTATAACCATATGCAAAATCGTTCCACAGGGAAGTCACCATTTGAGGTTGTTTATACTCATCTCCCTCGTCTTACAGTTGACTTAGCTAACATTCCCTCTTTTGTTGATCTTAGTTTGGAAGCTAAGAGCATGGCTACTCGGATTCAGGAACTCCACCAGGAAGTCAAGGATCATTTGGAGAAGGCTAATGCTTCCTACAAGTCTTTGGCGGACACTTGTCGTCGGTTTAAGGAATTTCAAGTGGGTGATTTAGTGATGATTCATCTCCGGAAGACCCGTTTACCATCTGGTCATCACACTAAGTTGACTAACAAGAAATTTGGTCCTTTTGTCATTCTTGAACGCATTGGGTGTAATGCTTATTGGGTGGAACTTCCTTCGCATTTACGAATTAGCAATACCTTCAACATTGCTGACATTCACCTTTTTCATGCTCCGGACGAGTTTTCTTTAGCTAATTAACTCGAGGTCGAGTTTGATTTTAAGTGGGAGGGTCTGATGTAGGACATCTTGACTCCTTTCTTGAGTGTTTCTTGTAAATTCTTTAGTTTCTTGAAACTCTTCTTGTTTTATATTCTTTTGTATTTTCTTTATTTCTTTTAGTTATTTTTTTTAACCACTTGGGTTTCCCAAGTTTGTTGTAAGTAGTTAGGACTTTTCCAGCCTTCCTATTTGTATTTAAAGGGGGCTGCAGTCCTTTAGAATCACTTTTTGATCATTGAATAGAATTCACTTTTCTTGTCTACACCACCCTTCTTGCGAAATGGTGGATGAAGGAGAAACTCCACAAACGTGTCTCTACCACCCTGAGCACCGACAAAATGGAAGTCGAACGTCTCAAAGAAACAATTCCAAGTTGCCCCTACAAAGACACACCTCCACATAATATGATTGAGATCCAACAAGGCCTTGTTTCTCACCCTAATGTTACCTATACCTAACCCACCCCCCAAGGTCTACCGGTTTCGACACCACCTCCCACCTCACCAGATGAGTTCCTTTCCCCTCCTTAACCCCTTACCATAAGAAGTTCCTCATAAGTTTCTCTAAACTTTACTGGCCGCACTAAAGAGGGACAAATAATAGATTGGGATACCAGTGAGGTCCAATTGAACGAGAGTAAGCCTACCACCTTTTGAGAAGAAAAAAATCTTCCAAGAAGCAAGCCTCTTACGGAACTTTCCTATGACGAAGACTAAAAAAGCTAGGAACCTAGGCTAGGACTATGACTTAGAGGGAAAGGCTCCAACCTCACACCCCACTAAGGCTGCCCACCTACTTAGCTTGACCAGATCACAATTCAGACCTAAAACCTTTACACTTTCCTCTATTATCCTAAGACCCAAGATAGCCTCAAAGAACGATAAAATATGATTCGGATTGAGAAAGGATTCCTCCTTTTTTTAAAAAAAATAACCCTTTTTCATTTCCTTTAATTTGGGGGTAAAGAAAGGATTCCTCCTTATCCGAACAGAGAAAAAAAATAGCATCTATCCTTCCCAACCTCAAAGCCCTCAAGAATGTCGCCCTCGTCTCCCTTCAATACAATCCTACTAAGAATGTCCACAACCAACAAAAACAGGAAATGAGAGAGCGGGTCACCTTGTCTAAGACCTCTCAAGGCACAAATCCTACCCATATGTCTCCCATTAAAGAGGATGGAATATTTAATCGTTCTAATGCAACTCTTTCAGTTAAATCATTAACCCGTCACTTCGCATCCTCTTCAATTCTCGTGGACGACGAAGTTTACTTTTCTCTTTGGAAAACCAAGTGTCCAAAGCGAGTCAACATATTGTTATGGATAATGCTAAATGGGTCCTTGAATTGTTCAGATGTTCTACAAAAAAAATTGCCTTTTCATTGCCTATCTCCGACAGTTTGTTCCTTCTGCTTCTCAGACTCAGATTCCCTTCAACATATATTTTTTGATTGTCATTACTCAAGAAAGATGTGGAACAAGCACTTCGAGGTATTCAGAGTTCTTTGGGTTTTTGATTGCTCTTTCAAAGCAAACGCGCTTCAGTGTCTCATTGATCTTTATGCGGCTCCTAAAAAAAAATTATGGCGGAATGCGGTTAAAGCTCTACTTTCAGATTTGTGGTTTGAAAGAAATCAAAGGGTTTTTTCAGAACAAAAGTCGTCATTGACTCGATTGTTATGAAGCGGCTCATCTGAAAGCTTCTTCTTGGTGTTCTCTCTCTAAGTTCTTTGAAAACTTATCCTTGCGAGATATTAATCTCAACTGGTCCTGTTTTATTTCTCCTATGTAATTTTATTCTTAGTTTTTTATTTATTTTCTCCCTTGTGGAGTTTGTTTCTTTTGAGCGTTAGTCTCTTTTCATTTTCTCAATGAATTTTCTTGTTTCTTGTGTCAAAAAAAAAAAATGCAACTCCAAATCTGAGACCTCCACTTAAAACTAAATCCCTTCTTCGCCATAATTTTATCCAAGAAATCCCAGCCCACATGATCATAGCCTTCTCAAAATCAATCTTAAAATTAACCCCCTCCTGCCTTGCAGACTCTATAATCCTCAATGGCCTCGTTGACAATAAAGGCTTGATCTAAGATTTGTCTACCTGCAATAAAGGCACCCTCAGAGGCTGAAATCGCCATAGGGAGGACCTTTTTCAGTCTATTAGCCAACACCTTAGCGATGATTTTATACACACTGGTCATAAGACTAATTGGTTTGAACTCCCTTATCTTCCTAGCCTTTTCCTTCTTAAAATATCTATGTAAAAACACTTATGTAGAGGCAACAACTTGTCCCGGGTTTTCCACATGATGGGTTGACTTGAGACTGGGCAAAGGAGCTTCCTAACAAGAGATATGGCATCAAATAAAATTTGGTAACAAACATGAATGTAAACAAAACACAATTACATTACTCGATCAATCATGCCTTCTTTTAATGGAAATAATTACTGTACTCCAAGTTTAAACTGAAAAATACTATGTAACAACGAGTTTCAAACATCAAAAAAAATGTTCCTCCTAATCACTAGAGCAAAATTTAGGAACTTCAGGCAATCAAGTTCACTCATCAATCAATCTAGCAGGAGGGGAGAGGTCAATAATAATATTATTAAGATGGAAATTTAATGTAGTCTAGGTGCAACAGAAAAGCTTTGTATCATATGAAATCAGAAATAGTATGATACGTTAACACGTTGGTCCAGGAAAAACCTTGAAACCAACCATAAATGTCAAACGACAATGGAAAAAAGAACAATAACGGATAGATAACAAGTTTGAGATTTGTGCCACCCTCTAATATAAAAATGAAACATGTCGAAGCAATAGCACAGACCACTTACCTTGCGATATAGATACTGTTCCACTGATTTTTTCTCTCAACGGACTACAGGCTTCAATTATTGCAGCTTTCTTACTAGTCACCTAGACATAAATAAATTAATTAAAAACTGCATAACCCTAAATTCTAGGAGATGAAACAACTAGGGAAATATATTGGCAGTTGACATAAGTTTCTTCTCATTGTATTAAAATTTAAGCCCCTGCAGATATTGCTGCAAAAGTAAGTGACTGTTGAAAAAGCATGGGGAATAAGGTTTCAGAATCGTACCTCCTTAAAATCCAACTCCACATATAAATGCGGTGCGTTACCCTCATTCTGTAAAAGCATAGTATAAATGCATTAACTCCAAATGAGAGGTTAATTGGAGCAAACAGAGAAACTAAGCAAAGAAAGTCACAAAGAGGCCACTTAAACATGATTGCAATAAATGAATCGATGCTACAGATGCTATAGCCCCGTGACCTAATTAAGCAGCTTACCTGCAATTGGAAGTACGTTGTGTCAAAGCCAGCTCCAAGCGACAATATCTGCTTCTTTGAATGATCCTCTGTATTACTTCCAACATTGAGGAATTGAAAGAGGAGCTTCCTCAGTGCAGCCCAACGGGCAAAATAACCTTATTATCAACAACGTAAAGAATATTACTACAAAGTGAATAAAAAAAGTTGTAAAAAAATGTCAAATTGATGAGAAGCAAGCAACAAGATTGTACCTCGATTAATAATTGGAGATCTCTTGACAGGCCTTCTTACGAAAAAGTGTATGTAATCGTCTTTCATGTATCCCTTTCTAATACATGATCTGTTCACCAAACAGAGGAAGCTAATATTACATCCTAATGCATAAATATGAAAAACCCAGCTCATTTTTAAACTCTCCCAAAGGATGGACCAGATTCAAGTTTCATAAAATAAATGATGGATCAAAATTGTCTTTGAGAGAACAGAGTTCCTTTGCATGATTGTATCCCATATAACATAATGAGGATTTATTGCATCAAAGGGTAAGACGTCACCAAATGTCAAAACAAGATAACAACATGAACAGGAAAGTTCCTTAAGGATGAAGAGTGTCTTTCATGCAATCAATATCGAATCGTGAAAACAAAAGACCACCTCGACGGCGTTGAAAAGGCAGGAATTTGAAGCAACAAATTGGAAAAGATGGTGACAGAATAATGTGTTAAAAGGGGTTTGCTTACAATTTACTGGCAGAGGCGTCGTCGTTGGTGGCCTGCACTGCAGCTCTGTTGCTCTGTGAATCGGGAGCGGCCTTCGCCATTTTCGAATTGACAGAGAGCTTCGGCGTAGTGAGTTGGGAAGTGAGGAATGCTATAAAATAGGTTGGTAAATTTTCACTTCAGAAATCTATCGTCCATGAAAGAACGACGAATCCTCTCAAATTTAATTCAACAAAACCCTTAACCCTCTGTCCTCTGCTTTTAAATTTGAGAAATTATTTTAAACCAAATGTTCAATGAAAAGTAAAAAGAAAAAGAAAAAGAATAAAAACTTTTTTTTTTCTTTTTTTTTCTCAATAATATGGATGAGAGATTCCAACATTTAATCTCTTAATCTAGAATAGAGGTGATAGTCAACCTATTCTTTTGGTTCGAATCCAACTGATAATAGAATCGAACTTACTAGGTTTGTTTCTCAAAAATAGAAATCGACGTCCAATAAAGGACAAAAGTGATCCGATTTTTGCTTTTGGAACTCCAATTTTTTTAGTTCTTTTTTCATATGGATCTCAACAAGGTGTGGGAAATTCTTTACTTAAAGACAAGTGCTCAACATTGAAGACCTGAATAGTGAACATCATCGAGACATTATTGTTGTCGACGACTAGACGATGTGACGGTAAAGGTGGAGGTGCTACTGTTGTCGACGACTAAACGAAACGACAACGTCCGACAAGGTGTTATGATCTGAGCCTACCGATGTGCGATGGAGAACGACGAGTGTGAGCAACTACGAAAATAGGATGAGGGGTATGCAAACTTCGATGGAGAATGACGATTGTTGCATGTTGGGTGTGTGACAGTCGACAGAGATGGTTGGGATATGGATAAGCACACATTGACGGTGGGCAGTGACGAATTTACCACGGGCCTAAAGGAGTCAACTTTTAGACCATATAAGTTTTGTAGATAGTTTAGGGGAAAAAAATTGCAAAAACATCTCTTGCATGGGTGGTAAATGAGTGTCCAACTCATAAGCTTGCTACTTTTTTTTTTCTTTTTTTTTTTTAAGTTTAGTTTATTGTAAATTAGTTTCTACTTATTGTTGGTATCTATTTCAACTTTTCCTCGAAAAAAAATATGTTTTTTTAATATTATATATTAAAATTTATCTTTTTAAAATCAGTAAATATTTAGACTTTTAAATTTACAATAAATATTTCACACTTTTTTCTTTTTTTCTCTTAAAAAAAAAAGTCATAAGTATCTAAATATATTTGATATTATTTTTAAACAACAAAAAAAAAAACTAAATAAATAATATAAAATACTATAATTTTAATTTTTTATTTAAAAGTGTCTAATAGGTCTTAAACTTTTAATTTTGGGTTCCTTACAAATTTTAAAACTTACAAGAAAAAATTATCTATTATATAAAATTTTAATTTAATATCTAATGGAATTATCTATTATATAAAATTTTAATTTAATATATAATGGAATTATCTATTATATAAAATTTTAATTTAATATCTAATGGAACCTCAAAATTTTAAATGTGTCTAATAGATGGATGTACTTTAAAATATTTGAAAGTCAATGAATAAATTTGTAATTTTGAAAGTTTAGGGACCAAATAGACACAAATGATAGACACGAATTTGTAATTTAATCTATAGATTAATATATATATATATATATATATATCCGTTTGAAATTATTCTAGTACGAATTTGTGCTATCGACATTAAGTTTTGAATCTCCCAACAATGATTAGAAAAAATATACTATATATCAATGTGTTCAAAATTATCTTCATATATATGAATTTAAGCTTTTGACTTCAAGTTCTGGATTCGTCACTGACTGGGAGGAGGGGTTGGAGAACGAAAATGGAGGGTTATTCGGCTAAAGGCGAAGGTGAAGTCGGTAAGTCGCACACAAACAACAAGGGAGGGAGGGTTATTTGGTGTTGCAAAAAACTTTAATGCATAGTGCAAGTGTATGGATCAAGTTTTAATATAGTGTATGGGTGTCAAAGTATCACTCTCATGAATGGTGCTCTAACTCAACTTAACTCACATGAATACAATCACCCAGTTTTATTTAGAGAATAAAATCGAAAAATGAAAAAAATCAAAGCAAAATAATATAGGAAGATAAAATTTTAGAGAAATCAGGAGAGAGATATCCAGAATTGTTTTCACCTATCAGACAACAATTCAACTAATTAAACAATCAAGATTGAACATGCATTCATAAGTCGTGAAGACATAAGTAAAAATTGTATATTAAAGAACACAATTAACTCTTGCAAAATTATAAATATTTTTAAAGTTCGGTTCGCGAACCGACCCGCAAAATGTTCAGTAAAGGAACTGACCCCGCGAAGCAGTGAAAAGGTCGGTTCGCGGGGTCGGCCAAACTGAAGGAAAATCGCCCCTCACTCGGGCAGTTACGCAATCACTAGTGACCGATTGTTACAATAATCATCAATAGGTTGTTTGAATACTAAAAACAACTCATATCGACTATGGCAAAAAGTCTATAAAAAGATAAAGGAAGGAGGATAAAAGTAAGTGATTCTTTTGCCATATTAGAGATTTGCTAAATTGATTCATAAACTACTTGATCGTTGGAGCCTTTGTGGTTAGCATCATATGGTGCAAAACTTCACCTATCTTTGATTTTGCAGGCCCTTACTCGTTCTGCCGAGATATAAATTTACAGTTGAGGTTGACCTTTTTTGAAGAAACTAGGGTTGACTTTTTTGTGAGATATAAATTTCTTTTTGTTGAATATCATATTTAAAGACCCTTTGTGAAGAAGCTAGGGTTGTCCTTTTTGTGAGATTTTTCACTCCGTTTTGATAAGGTGCCCTTGGGACAACAACCCATAGAGTCTTGAAGGTCAGATTTTTTTTGTGCTTGATCGTTCCTTTTGCACTGAACGAATTGGTGCTTGTGTGGGTTTGTGATTTATGCTCCAAAATTTGTTTGGTGGCTGTGAGTATTTTTCTCATCTGCAAGGGAATTATATGTATGAGTTGTGAGTAAGAATATTCTGCAGAGGTAGAGTAGATCTTGTAATTGAGAGACTTTTATTGAGGAAACAACTGAAAATGTTTTGTGGTGGAACCAAGAGAAAATTGGACTCGATTGTGTTTCGAGTTGTAGTTAACTAGGAACGAAGAAAAAAAGCGACAATAGGGGAAGTCAAGTTGTGTAAGACCTCGTGTACGCGTTCATTGACATAATGAAGTTCTTTCCACCAAGTTGTGCCCCCAGATGTATATGTAAATCAAACTGGGTAACCAACTGTCGTGTCTTGACCAATTAGTTTTGCATAACCAATTAGTAATTTCAGAGTACTTCCTTGTATGTCTTCAATGTTTAGCCCGATGTAAACTTTGTTGGGTTTAATGTCCTAAAACTCGTTGTTTGTAAACAGTTATGTTTGTAAATTATCTATTTAGTAATAATGAGTTATTAAGTTTTATTCAGTAAAGGTGTTTGCTGGAATAAAGTGAAACGTGTTTGCATTAATCTATACTAATGACCAACACCCTTGACGATCATGGATATTTGAGTTTCATGTATGACATGAATGTGGGTCAAGCTCAAGTAGACAGTCAAAACGGTCTATAGTATATGGATAAGGCTGGGTACCTTATCCTGGTAACACTATTGGATGCGGCCTGTTTTGTATTGTACAAAACGATGTGATCCGAGTCGTTTCACATTGAGATGTGCGAGCGGGGGCGTCCTACGCGATGAGTTTGCGTAAGACTGAACCACGAAAAGTCGCTCTCTCTTTATAACACCGTTTACTGAAGAGACCGACTATTTCACCTGATGGCCTAGGTAACTGGATCTCAATCCTGAGCTTACTATGAACTCCTGCTTATTAGACAGTATCCTTAGATTTGTATGGGTGCGAGTGGCAGAATGTCCGCTCAATAAGCCTACCATCTCAGGGATAAAGTTCAATAGGTAGCTAGGGACATAGTGTAGTAAGATGGAGTTTACTCCTAACCCGCTCTTCAGGGTTAGTAGATAGGTTGTTCCCTTAATAGCTGACTCCGGGGCTTGAACAATAGGCGCCCACCCTCTCCTCGTTAGAGAGGGTTACTGATCTGTTGGTTGGACCACTGATCAATTGTTCATTAGAGATGTCAGTGGTACTTAAGGAACAAAGACGTAACGCAGGGGTTAAACGGTTTAAACGACCCAGCTGTGATTACGAACAACCTGTGAAGGGTCGACTTGCCCATGATGGTTATATCAAGATGACACAATATATCTACAGTGAGGGGAGTGCAGCCCTCGGACTATAGTGGAGTCTCCGGGGGTTAACGAAAGTTGATTGATTCGGGTTAAAAGATTTTTGACCGAATAATCTCGTATCGTTGGAGCTCATGATCTGTAGGTCCTTTAGGTTCTCCTGGCTAGCTCGGATAACGTCGTGCAACAATATAAGAGAAAATAAAAGAAAAATTAAAAGAATTTGAATTGTTCAAATTCGGTTTTTGGAAGAAGGATGGACATATTTAAATATGATTTAAATATGGTAATGGTCTAAAACATGAATAGAATTCATGTGAAAAATTCGGTTTTCGGAAAACCGGGTTGAGCAATATTATTTAGTTGATATTTGATATTGAATTAAATAATATTAATTAATTAAAATGTTTAATTAATTAATATATAGGGCTGGTTGCACAAATAGCAATCAGGCCCAAACTAATTGCAAATTTAGCAAACTTTAAAATGTTTTGCAAATATGGCAAAAAAATCCGTTTCTATCACTGATAGACTTTATTATATCACTGATAGACTTCTATCAGTGATAGACTATTATTTCTGATAGACTATTATCACTGACAAAAATCTATAAAAAGCTGAGGTGATCAGCGATAGACTTCTATCAGTCATAAGATATCAGCGATAGAAATTGCTATATCCGCAAAATTTTTAAAAACATGCTATATTTGCAAACAATAAGTCTTAAATTGTCATTTACTACAATTTCCCTAATATATATATATATATATATATATTAAAAAAAAAAGAAAAAAAAAGAGGTAGACATTTGTTTTTTGAATATATATATATATATTAGGTGTGGCTCAATTGGGGTTAATAAATGGGGTACACGTTTTTGAACCATTTTTTTAAGCTTCAATTTGAAGTTTGCATTTTTGGTTATGTGTTCTTCAAGCTCTTCTTCATCTCCTTCCTTTTCTCTTTTTATTTTCTTTTCTCTTGTAACGGAGTCCCACCACTTCGTTGCGCGGCGCCGAGGATAGCGGGACTACCTGGGGTGGTCCTCGGGGCGTTCGTGAGAAGAGGCCGGAAGAGTTCGTGACGAGGAACGTGCGGCGGAACTTGAAGAAATTGGAACTACAAGGGTATGTATTCTAAATTTCTTATTTCCGTTTTAAGAGCATATTTACTATTTGTTAAATTGATGAAATTAGAGTATCATCGGTCTGAAATCGCTTTCCGCTGCGCATGTCGCTCCATCAATTGGTATCAGAGCGATTTTGTGATTAACTCAATTTGCATCAATTTAAGTTGGTGGGTATTTTAATTTAGAAATTGTTTATGAATTGGCATCTAAAGTGAATATCGATTTTGGCATTGTTTTTTTTTTAATTTCCTAATTTGTAATTGCCCGAGAATGTATGGGCTTTAATGTGTGCTGAAACCTCTGTATTTTTAGAGTCATTAGAGTCCATATAAGTTTCTTTGTGAAAGAAGTTCGAGTTTTGAGCTCGCCGAAATGTTCGGTATAAGTTCAAACTCGTTCTAGGCGATACAAATGTGAAGCTCGAAGAGAAATTGGATGAAGCGTTCGAAGGAAGCAAGTTGGTCAAAGGCGGTGCGAAGAGTTCGAAGTCCGCTCAAGACGTAGCTTGTTGTTCAAGCTTGTAATAAATTAGTTATTGCTTGCTAAATGTCAAAATCGATCCACTTTAGTGTGTTTAATTAATTATGCATTGTGAATGTATGTTTTAATTGAAATCCATGTTTGTATGTGCATAACGTATGCCATATAGATTTAAAATCCCACCGTAGGAAGCATGCTCCATGCATAGTAATTATGTTATAATTGTTATAATATATAGTATGTATATTTAGGAATTCATGAGAATTAATATAAAAGTTATATTAATCCATGAATTAGATGTTGTTAGTTTAATAGAGAAATTGATATAATCGTTATATTAATTATGAAATTGAACTTACAACATTGGTTATCCTAGTTTTATGCATATTGTATATTATAAGTGTTGTAATGTATATGCATGTTTAATTCATGAGTATTAATATAAGAGTTATATTAATTCATGAATTTGATGTTGTTTACTTAATAAAATAATTAATATAAGTGTTATATTAATTATGAAATTAAAACATCCAACATTAGTTTTATGCATATTGTATTTTATAATTGTTATAATGTATAGGATGCATGCATAATTCATTAAAAATTGATATAAGTGTTATATTAATTTATGAATTAGGAGTTGTATGTTTAAAGAGCATAATCGATATAAGTGTTATATTGATTATGAAGTTAAATATTCAACTTGTCATGCCTTAGCGAATGTATGTTTGAGAAGCATATAGATGGTTGTTATAGAAAGTCTGCTTTTGCAAGCGTTGTAAAAATGACTTAGACTTTTAAAAACTATAACAAAGATAAGTGGCATGCTCATTTAGGGTTAAATGGTTCGGTCTGTTTCATTAGATGAGTAGGTCGTTATCTCGTAAATGTTAAGGTTATGAGAAACTCACCCAGTGAAATCCTGTTCGAGGTTGGAGGTATTTAAGCTGACGGTTTACAGAACACCTCCTACCTGGGGACGATCCGGTACTTTAGTAAAGTTAACCAGGCTTTATGAGCGTGCATGAGAGGTGTGAGGTTAATTAAATTTGTTAATAACCTAGACATCTCAGGTAAATAGTTTGCCTAGACTTTAGGTTTTATACTCTTAGCCGGATAAAACCTGGAGTATTTACCCTTATTACCGTCCACGATGCTTAGTAGAAGTGTTGAGAAGGAATATATGATATATCACTCTCCTGCTACGCACTCCCTAAAGTTCACAACGTGAGAATTTTGCTTGGCCTCATGATGCCATATGGGGCATCTTCAGACGGGTGGTGTTTGCAACTTTCAATAGCAAGGTAAATGGAGTAAGTGTCTATAGTAAGTGGGAGAAGGAAGTGCGTCGGTGCTTCCTGTGGTCTCCTCCGTTGGATTGAACCGTGAGGTTCTCATGTTCCGCCTGCATGCTGCCCTTGGGGCACCATCCAAACGGAGGGCTGGGCATGGGAGATTGAACACCTCAGTCACCATTTATGGATAAAGAAACATAGGGTCATTCCCAACACTGACATTCCATACGGTTGCTATGTTGGGGCCGTTCTGTGCATTCTAAAAATGGAGGGTCACACTTACGGGATTTGCTAAGGAGTTAGTAAATTCAGACCAAAAACGACAACTAAGATGCTATAGGAATATGAGTTATTCTGGTGATAGCATTTAGTCAAGAATGTCTTGATTTAGTAAATGAGTGCTCACCTACCCTACGGTAGGGACCATTCTGACTTACTAAAGTATCGTTGTTAGTAAATAAAGAGTTTGGGTACTTTATTTACTGCTAAATCTCTTAATTGGTTTAAATAGGTTAAAACCGTTTCACTAATAGGTTTACATTCTTTTTCAGCATGGCGAGCTCATTTGTACAATTATTAGCTAACGACAAACTTACTGGAGAGAATTACGGAACTTGAAAATCCAATCTGAATACGATTCTTGTATTGGATGACCTGAGATTTGTCTTGACGGAGGACTGTCCTCCAACTCCTGGCTCAAACGCTTCACGAACTATTCGTGAGGCGTACGATCGCTGGATTAGGGCTAATGATAAAGCCCGAGTCTATATCTTGGCAAGCATGCAGGATGTCTTGGCCAAGAGGCATGAGGTTATGGTTTCTGCTAAAGAAATCATGTTTTCATTGCAAGAGATGTTTGGACAACCGTCCTCGTCTCTTCGCCATGAAGCCCTCAAATTCGTTTATAATGCTCGAATGAAGGAATGAACCTCTGTTAGGGAACATGTCCTTAACATGATGGTCCACTTCATGACGGCAGAAGTGAACGGAGCTGCGATTGACGAGAAGAGTCAAGTAAGTTTTATCTTGGAATCACTCCCGCAGAGTTTCCTGAATTTCAGATCAAATATGGTCATGAATAAGATAGAATTCAACTTGACCACTCTTTTGCACGAGTTGCAGACTTACCAGACCCTTCATGCCTCTAAAGGAAAAGAGAATGAGGCTAATGTAGTCACTTCGAAGACGTTCCTGAAGGGGGTTGGGTCTGGGAGTAAGTCTGAAGCAACTGCTACGAGTAGTAGGACTATTCGTAAAAAGAAGAGGAACAGGAGAAAGGGCAAAGCCCCTGTTGTTGTGGCCAAGGTAAAGTCTTCGGACAAAGGGAAGTGTTTCCATTGTAACGAAGAAGGGCATTGGAAGCGCAACTGCCCAAAATACCTTGCAGAGAAACATGCCGAGAAAGAACGACAAGGTAAATGAGATTTATTTGTCTAAACATGTATAGTGGATTTATGAATGTCATACCTGAATGTTTTTTCAGGAACCACTAATCATGTTTGTTTTTCTTTCAGGAAACTAGTTCCTGATTTTCGGTTTCTCCGTGTTGGATTACTTAAGAAGACGTCTATACAGCTGCACAGTGGGAGTTTTGTGGTTATGATGTTGTTTCGTATGAACCTAAATCACATATGTGATATGTGTAATTAAGTTGTACATATTTCTGTATTTTTTAGCATATGTATATAAGTATCTTTTGGTGTAAATAAATGAACGGTTCATTTTACAAAAGATGTATACTGTTATGTTCTATTAAATTCAGAAAACAACATGGATGTTAAGACTAATAATATTAAAGGAAAGCTATATCTAAATCAACAAGGGTTGTTGATAGTAGAGTTGGTTATTCTCAATAGTTGAAAAAACTCTAACTCATTGGTTTGTCTATAAAACTCGAGTTATCATACCAGATGATGACTTGAGGATTCGTTGTCTTTAATTAGACAATGGATTATTTAGACAAGGACCAATGGTTCGAAGCTGTAGATCTTCGAGGGGATAAATGACCGAGCCTCTAAGGTGAAAACTTTTAAGGCTTGACTTTCTGGTAATGGGACTGTCCCAAAGTGGAGAGGTTGATTGTGTATCAACTTATTTACTTGTTACCAGACGTAAGTTGTTAGACTACTCTCATCTATTTTTTGTTCTATACTAGATAGGATAAGATAAATAGAAATAAAGACTAGCTATCTTGATTAGAGTGTCTATAAGTCATAATCTCTCTGAGAGTCATATACAAGATTAAGAACAAAATCGTTTTGTTAGCTTATTCAATTCTTTTATGGATTAGAACTAGCAACTTAATCTTGAATGATTAAGGTTTGATGTTCTAATCAAATCTTATGGCGTAAACATGTTATTGATAAACTTTTGTTGGACAAGTGTTTTATCAATACTATAGCTTTCATAATATGTTTCCGTAATTAATGTCCTATTCATTGAGAATGTTAAAGGATGTAGTTTCTGGCACTTAAGCATAAACTAGCGACCCATTTCCAGATATGTGATTTGGGTGAGGTCTTGTTTATTCTAAGGATTCAGATTAATCTGTGTCGTAAGAACAAATCGCTAGTGTAGTCTCCCAACATCTGATATTGACAAGAGTTGTTAATAATCGATGTTATGAGGTGCTGTCCCTACGCATTAACACATCTTGAGTTAAGATCTATCTCTTCTGAGATAGATGACCCGATATGTTTTATGCAGTGGGAGTTGTCAGTTATATTGGTTAATAATTTGTCATAGTATAAAGGAATAGAATACAAGAGTTGTATTGTTGATTCCTCTATAAAAGCTAAAATTTGTTGCAGCTTGTATAGCAACATCATAAAAGTGGTTTTTGAGCTCTTAAGTAGTGCGGATGAGGAGATGTGATGGTCACATGGAAAGCCTCATAGTACTTCATGCTGGTATGTTTACTAAGTCTCTCACGGCTAAAGTGTTTGAGAGATACCTAAAGAGTTTAGGGATCCGGGTTGCTAAATAGGATAGTGGGAGAGGACTATAGATATATGATATTATAGTTCACCTCGCCAACATGTACACCACGGACGTTTAAGTCCAAGTGGGAGTTTGTTGGGTTTAATGTCCTAAAACTCGTGGTTCGTAAACAGTTATGTTTGTAAATTATCTATTTAGTAATAATGAGTTATTAAGTTTTATTCAGTAAAGGTGTTTGTTGGAATAAAGTGAAACGTGTTTGCATTAATCTATACCAATGACCAACACCCTTGACGATCATGGATACTTGAGTTTCATGTATGGCATGAATGTGGGTCAAGCTCAAGTAGACAGTCAAAACGGTCTATAGTATATGGATAAGGCTGGGTACCTTATCCTGGTAACACTATTGGATGCGACCCGTTTTGTATTGTACAAAACGATGTGATCCGAGTCGTTTCACATTGAGATGTGCGAGCGGGGGCGTCCTACGCGATGAGTTTGCGTAAGACTGAACCACGAAAAGTCGCTCTCTCTTTATAACACCGTTTACTGAAGAGACCGACTATTTCACCTGATGGCCTAGGTAACTGGATCTCAATCCTGAGCTTACTATGAACTCCTGCTTATTAGACAGTATCCTTAGATTTGTATGGGTGCGAGTGGCAGAATGTCCGCTCAATAAGCCTACCATCTCAGGGATAAAGTTCAATAGGTAGCTGGGGACATAGTGTAGTAAGATGAAGTTTACTCCTAACCCGCTCTTCAGGGTTAGTAGATAGGTTGTTCCCTTAATAGCTGACTCTGGGGCTTGAACAATAGGCGCCCACCCTCTCCTCGTTAGAGAGGGTTACTGATCTGTTGGTTGGACCACTGATCAATTGTTCATTAGAGGTGTCAGTGGTACTTAAGGAACAAAGACGTAACGCAGGGGTTAAACGGTTTAAACGACCCAGCTGTGATTACGAACAACCTGTGAAGGGTCGACTTGCCCATGATGGTTATATCAAGAGGACACAATATATCTACAGTGAGGGGAGTGCAGCCCTCAGACTATAGTGGAGTCTCCGGGGGTTAACGAAAGTTGATTGATTCGGGTTAAAAGAGTTTTGACCGAATAATCTCGTATCGTTGGAGCTCATGATCTGTAGGTCCTTTAGGTTCTCCTGGCTAGCTCGGATAACGCCGTGCAACAATATAAGAGAAAATAAAAGAAAAATTAAAAGAATTTGAATTGTTCAAATTCGGTTTTTGGAAGAAGGATGAACATATTTAAATATGATTTAAATATGAGAATGGTCTAAATCATGAATAGAATTCATGTGAAAAATTCGGTTTTCGGAAAACCGGGTTGAGCCATATTATTTAATTGATATTTGATATTGAATTAAATAATATTAATTAATTAAAAAGTTTAATTAATTAATATATTATATTAAAAAAAAAAAAAAAAAAAAGAGGTGTCTTACATGCAAAAGCATGTAAGACATTTGTTTTTTTGAATATATATATATTACGTGTGGCTCAATTGAGGTTAATAAATGGGGTACACGTTTTTGAACCATTTTTTTAAGCTTCAATTTGAAGTTTGCATTTTTGGTTCTGTGTTCTTCAAGCTCTTCTTCATCTCCTTCCTTTTCTCTTTTTCTTTTCTTTTCTCTTGTAACGGAGTCCCACCACTCCGTTGCGCGGCGCCGAGGATAGCGGGACTACCTGGGGTGGTCCTCGGGGCGTTCGTGAGAAGAGGCCGGAAGAGTTCGTGACGAGGAACGTGCGGCGGAACTTGAAGAAATTGGAACTACAAGGGTATGTATTTTAGATTTCTTATTTCCGTTTTAAGAGCATATTTACTATTTGTTAAATTGATGAAATTAAAGTATCATCGGTCCGAAATCGCTTTTCGCTGCGCATGTCGCTCCATCAAACTTCTCATCTACTTCCTGTTATATCTAAGCGAGAAAGGTCCATCATATACTTCCCTTTGGTTCAGTATCATATTTAGTTGTGCAGTTGCTTCTCAGCAAGCTGCAGCTAGGCATCAACACGTCGCCTTCCCTATTGCTTATAAGAGGTTGTAATAGGTGTCTGTCACGACATGAGTTTCTTACAACACATTCTAACACTCCATCAAGATTTCCACACATAGAGCTCCTTTAAGAGATTCTAGAATGCTACTACTATTTACCCGTTAGCTACTCAAATGAAAGACAATAAGAAAGATATGTCGCTTGTGAGAAGAAGATATGCAACGAAGTTTTGAATCCATTTACACCAAAACAACAAACAAACTACAACATTAGAGCCATTGAGTCAAGCCTCGAAGAATAGAGTTGGCTACTCATTCTTGGAATTAAAACAAAAGTTGATAAACCATGAAAGTAGACGAAAAATACAGTAAATCAAAGCTGTAAATGGACGCGCTGAAGTTCGTAAAGTTTGAGGTCTTCTGATAAGTACCTAATTTACATTTTTATCCTATTAAATCTATCGCTTTTGTATCAATTTAGGCATGAAAGTAGTGTACTAGGGTTAAAAGAGTCCAAATAATGTCAAAAACATAAAATCATAAATCTCGGGGACATGAAATGAAAAGGAAATAAATTAAAGGTAAAAAGGTAAGAAAATTATGTTATTTGACTCTTATTTGTAATTTTGTAGGAAGGCGCGAAAATGGACACTATCCAGGCGCAAAGTTATACGATGTGAGCGCAACTTTGAGGGAAAATCAGCAGGTGCAATGCGACCCCATCGCAAAACGAAGACCAAATCAATTCAACAACCTCTTGCTGTTGAAGACCGAGAAGAGTGGGGAAAAAGTTGAGATCCCCTTATTTTACACTTACCTAACCACCTCGGGGGCTATAAAAAGGACCATTCACCTCTCATTTCAACACACCTCATTTTAGTCAAAGTTTAATCTGTAAGACTACTCATTCCATCTCCATTCTCATTTCACTCCACCACGCTGCCCCCTTAGTCTTTTGTTGTAGGATTTTCGATTACTTTTAGTTTTTTTTAATTGCATTTTGAAGTATGTTTTTAATTAAGTGTTGTTTTCAATTTCAGTGTTTTCAATTAAAGTGTTATTTGGATTATGTTTTTTCATTCCTTAGGCATTTTGTAATGTATTATAGATTTCCAATTTATGTTATGTTAATTTCCATTACGAGCTAAGTTTTCATTGGGATCGGGTTTGTGTGGATGCTCTGATTGTTGGGTTTATGTCCTAAAACTCGTGGTTTGTAAACAATTATGTTTGTAAGCACTCTATTTAGCAATAAAGAGTTATTGGGTTTTATACAGTAAATGAGTTTACTAGTATAAAGTGAAACGTGTTTGGGATTATCCTATACCAATACCTAACACCCTTGGCGTAGTCTGAGTATTTGAACCTCATGTATGACATGATTGTGGATCAAGTTCAAGTATACTGCCAAAACGGTCTATAGTATATAGATAAGGCTGGGTACCTTATCCTGGTAATACTATTGGATGCGGTTCGCTCTGTATTGTACAAAACGATGTGATCCGAATTGTTTCACATGGTGATGTGAGGAGCGAAGGCGTCCTGTGCAATGACTTTGCATAAGACTGAACCGCGAAAAAGTCGCTCGCTCTCTCTTTATAACGTCGTTTACTGATGGGACCGACTATTTTATATGATGGCCTAGGTAACTCGAGCTTAATCTTGAACTCGCTATGAACTCTTGTTTATTCGATAGTATACTTTGACTTATATGGGTGAGAGTGGTCGGTTTCGCCGCTCAATAAGCCTACCATCTTGGGGATAAAGTCGAATAGATAGCTGGGGACATAGTACAACAAGACGAAATTCACTCCTAACCCACTCTTTAGGGTTAGTAGATAGGTTGTTCCCTTAATAACTGACTTCGGGGCTTGAACAATGATCGAGTACTCACCATCTTTTGTGAGGAGAAGGTTTCTATCTACTGGTAGGACCACAAATATATTGTTCATTAGAGGAGTCAATGGTACTTAAGGAACAAGATGTAATGCAGGGGTTAAACGGTTTAAATGACCCAGTTGTGATTATGGACAACCTGTGAAGGATCGACTTACCGATGACGGTTATATCAAGAGGACATAATATATCTACAGTAAGGAAAGTGCATCCCTCAGACTATAGTGGAGTCTCTGACGAATGTTGATCGATTGGGTTAAAAGAGTTTTGACCGGATGATCTCGTATCGTTGAAGCTCATGATTTGTAGGTCATTTAGGTTCTCCTGGTTATCTTGGATAAAGCGGTGTAGCAATGTTATAGGAGAGAATTTGAAGAAATCCAAATTCGGGTATGTTGATCGAGGTTCGACATATTTAAATATGCAAACGGAAGAAGTTGTGTTTAAAAATGATTTAAATACAAGACCGGAAGAAAATATGAATATTGATTCATATTGGAAAAATCGGTTTTCGGAAAACCGGGGCCAAATTTGTTATTTAAATAATATATGATATTATATTAAATAATAAATATATTAATTAATATAAATTATAATTTTTTATAATGATACACATGCACTTGGACATGTGTAATCCATTATCATGTTTGGCTTTGCATATGATATGTATGCAATTTTCCACTAAACTTTTTCAATCCAATCTTTGGATGTTGATGGTTTTCTCTCTCCTTAAAAAAGCCAAAAGCTCCCAACTTCTTCAAGCGTTGAAGAACTCCATGGGTATGCTTCTGGATTCCTTGGAGATTGAATGTTTGGGCTAGAATTAAGGTTTGTTCTTTTGGAAAGAATTTAAAAGAGCTTGTGAAAATTTTCATTTCTCTTGCCTTAATCCTAAGATTCAAGTGTTGAATCTCATAGTTTTGTTGAGATTACCTTGGATGAAGTGTTCATCCTAGTTCTTGAAGTTGTTCATCTCCAAAACTAGAATTTCTCTTTCTTCTTCATCTTTCTCCTTCACTCTCAACAAACCCTAAGGGAGTCCCACAACTCCGCTACTATGCCCGAGAATAGCTGGGACTCCTCTAAGGGTGGTCCTCGACGTGTTCGTGCAACGATCGTGACCGGAGGAGAGGTAGAAGACGAGGGGGCTGTAGAGAGGAACTGAGGTAGACGAGAAGACGAACGCCACGAAAAGGTAAGTTTTCCCCGTCTGTTTCTCACTGGTAAATTTACCGGTGGGGGTTTCAACGCTTGGAGCGTTAGTTCCTCGGTGATAATATACCGGTCGGTATACCGGTGGGATTATACCGTTGGAACCGACCGGTAAGTGTTACCGGTCGAAGGTTAGACCGGTATATCGGTAAAATCCTTGCGAAGGATTTTCCTCGGTATACTGCTCCAACTCTAACCGATATTAGATACCGGTCAAGTTTTTCGGTGGCTTACCGAAGCTTTTATCGGTGGTCCTATCCAGGGTCAACACTACCGGTTGACTTTTACCGGTTGGTTTACTGGTCAATGATTGATTTGCCGGTGGGTTTCGGGGAATGAGAAATTGCTAAGTGTTGGCCTGATTTCTCTCTCCCGGTTTTGTTACTTATTGATTGCTAAAGATCCTCAGCCAGTTTAGGCTTCTTCCGCTGCGCCTCTGGTTGAAATAAGACTTCGATTCCATCACTGATGATTTAGATTACTTAATAAGACGTGATCGTAGCTCGTTTGAGTGCATTACAAGTTAACTTTTCTCATTGATTTAATTTATGTCTTGTTAATTTAAATTGATCACTTAAGTTAGCATGCTAGTTGAGTCTGACCACTAAGAAGACTTAGACAATATATGAATTTCATGAGGGAATATGAGACAAAGGGCCTAGAAATAAGACGTCATGTGAGACTAGGAATAAGACACAACGTAGGTTAAAGAATTGTAATTTTTAATTATCCGAGTTTGCATTAGCCCTAGGAATAAAAGTTTAATAGTCATGGACTCCTAGAGGTATACTCACGGAGGCCGAATAAGAGATGAATTCACAACCTTTAATAAGTCTTGCACAATAATGAACATTGCGGTCGCATCGAGTTAACATTTGCATTAGTGGCTGAAAACACATAAACTATTTTTGTCACTTGGCCACCAACTTTGAACTTAATTTTTTAAGAAAGCATAATTATTGAAATTGAATTGCAATCACAGTCTCTTGGGATACGATTCTCTTAATATTCCCACTCTATTACTTGTTGATAGTGTATACTTGCACTTAGACTCTTATTTCAAAAATCATTTAAACACATATACTTTTTGTCCGTCATCTTCGCTCGACTGCAACAATGGTGGGCTGTCACTTCCACCTTGGCACAAAAATAAAGACTGCAATAATGGTGGGCTGTCACTTTCACCTTGGCACAAAAATGGATATCGACTATCTTCCTCCGAGGAGAAGTAAAGCTTTTCCTAGAATGTTTGTCGATTATCTTAGCAAACTAGGGCTCTTTTATAGGTGGCAATCAGTGAAAGGGGTGAGCTTCATTCGCTTCTCGACATGATTGCCTTTTGGGAGGCAAACAACCGCTTTCTGCAGGCGTGACAGGTGCGTTGTGGTTGTCATTTTTACTTTTCTGTCGGGTGACACCGTCCTTTCCTACCGCTCTGCTCCATGATCTTGTTCCAAAAGCGATATTTTCTTTGTCTTTCTCACGCGGTAGCTTTTGAAAGATTCACGATGCCCTGAAATTTAACAAACAATCCATTAGCTCTAACATAGACAAATTTGGTAGACATTAACAATTTTCAATGAGTTTTCTTTGTAACGCATGCCGTGCCGCTAACGCTTGCAACTTAACGAAAAGTTGTAACTTTTCTATCTTTTCATATAGTTGTAGCGCTTCGAGGCCAATATTCAATTGATTTTTATGTTCTAAATACTTTTATTTTGACAAAGTATCATACTCACGATTCAAAATTGGGACCTAGAAAGGTAAAACAATGTTGCGCACACCCCTAACTTAACGGGCAAGCAACATAATTTAACATTTACAAAGATAGTAATAACATAAGAAGAACAAAACAAATGTTTCTCAAATTTGATCTTGAGTTAAAAACGATTTTAAAAATTTAGAAACAAGAAATATGAATGGTTATCAAACAAACATGGTTTTTGCCAACACGATCAACAAAAGTCAACTAGCATAATATATGAACTAGTGACGAATAGGTCAGAGTTTTGTATTCCCACCCCGCTGTTAAAAAAAACAATTATATTTCTTAAGAAATTACAAATAAAAAACTAAAAACATCTTCAAACCGAATTAAATGTCTAAACTATGCTCAATTTTGCCAGATATATATATATATAATTTTTTTTTTTTGAAAAAAGATATATTTTATTTTTAAACAAAACAAAACGAAAAAAAATGATCATAAACAACAAAGATATATAATTTTTGTTTGCAGCAAAATAAAAGAGAAGAACGAAGAGACATTTCAATCCCTGAAGGTCCGTCCACAGTCACAGTGAATACAAACGAAGAAGGGTTTAGGGTTTAGCCCTCTAAACCCCCAGCTCCGTCGCCATGGCCGGCTTCCGGAGAACCTCCACACAGCGCCTTCTCTATTCCTTCTATTCCTCTTCCCTCTCTCCATCTCCCTCTCCCTCTCCCGCCACCGCTCTCCTCCTTGGAAATTTCCACCTCCGCCACTCTTCCAATGCCGCCCGTGTGAAGGACGACAAAGACCCATGGTGGAAGGAATCCATGGAGAAGCTCCGCAACATCGGGATCTCCGCGCATATTGATTCGGGCAAGACCACGCTGACCGAGAGAGTTCTGTATTACACGGGTAAAATCCATGAAATCCACGAGGTTAGAGGCAAAGATGGGGTTGGTGCCAAGATGGATTCTATGGATTTGGAGAGAGAGAAGGGGATCACAATTCAGTCCGCTGCCACTTACTGCACTTGGAATGGTTACCAGGTATATTTATGGATTACTATAGAAAGATACGCCATTTTACTGAATTTAGGAGCTTGTTGGCTTAGAAATTGAAGCTAATTAGTGTTACTTTATTCTGCTGGATGTAAAATTCAGTGAAAGAAAAGTTGGTATCTGTCATTTTTCGTAAAGATAACTTTGATACTAGTTCTAGCATCCAAGGAACTTTCAAGTGAAACATTTTTTCAACTTTTATTTGATAACCATGATATTCAAACCCACTTATATATGCATCTCAACTAATTTCACAGAAGATTTGCATTTCATATTAATTATTTGTCTAACTTTATAATTTCGAGTCAAAATGAATGTAAATGAGGACATTTATATGTGATTATTGTACTTTTCTGGTGTGATGATCTGTTTCGTGAAGAAACTTGTAATCCGCATGAAGAGTTTTTACAGTAGTTTTTTTTTCTTCATATTTTATCGCAGGTTAACATTATTGACACCCCTGGTCACGTTGACTTCACAATTGAAGTAGAAAGAGCTTTGCGTGTTCTTGATGGTGCCATTCTCGTCCTCTGTAGTGTTGGTGGTGTACAGAGTCAGTCTATTACTGTTGATCGGCAGATGAGAAGATATGAAGTTCCTCGGCTTGCATTTATTAATAAACTTGACAGGATGGGTGCTGATCCTTGGAAGGTTTTGAACCAGGTGAATATCAAAAAGAGTGCTTATACTGTTAATTTTTGTTGTATTCTATTTTCTATTTTTTCTTTATGAATTTCAAATTATTGAATATCTCCATCTCTCTTTTTTTTCTTTATATATATATATATATTATTGAAGACCATACATTACATTGAAATATCAACATGCTAGTACTAATCAAGTGTTGCTTGCTTTTTTTATTTTTTATTTTTATAAATAATTTCCCTAATTTTTTAACAGGTTTCCCCTAATTATTTTGAAAAGGAAAGAAAAACTTATAAATGATCATCAAATGTAATTAAATTGGAAAAAAGGTTTTATGAAGTTTTGGTCAATATTCGAAAGGCATTAGTTAATTATGTTAGAGAGAAACACTTCTGAGTCCAGAAAACATAAGGAAACTATATAATTTTTCATCATCTGAAGTCTGATAAAAAGAAAATTTATCAAATTTTTCTCCCAAGGACATATCATTTTAATTAAGGAATGTTAGATAATTTTTTTTTCTTTTCAAATTGTCATAATGAAGGTAAATTAATTCTTGCATTTTTTCTTTCAGTTGATTTGCATGATCTCCCTGTGTTGCTACTAGTCATAAAAAGTTTGCTGCAGGTTTGGTGGTTCCTATGGAGTCAATGTATTGCAGCTAGCCAATAATATAGTTGTCGGTGATAATGGGTAGAGTACTAGTCTTTGAACTGAATTAGATTGGTTTGTCTTGAAGGCAAGGTCTAAACTCCGGCATCATAGTGCTGCTGTGCAAGTCCCAATCGGCTTAGAAGAGGATTTAAAGGGTCTTGTCGACCTTGTACAACTTAAAGCTTTATTTTTTCATGGTTCCAATGGGTACATTTCCAAACCCGCTACATCTAATAATTATTTCCGATCATCCTCTTCTCATGGTTTGGTTATTGCAATGCAGTGAGAAAATTACCACTGAAGAAGTTCCTGCAGACATGGAAGCTTTAGTCACAGAAAAGAGGCGTGAACTAATAGAAATGGTTTCAGAAGTTGATGATAAACTTGCTGAAGCATTTCTTAGTGATGAACCTATATCACCTGCAGATCTTGAGGTGCCTCTCCTCTTCAAGGAATATAGTAGGAATAATGTATTTATTTTTCTATAATGATGGATAGGGAGGGTAGGGATACAAAAGAATATGGTTTGCCAAATATTCTAATATGATGTATGGATTGGTGAATGAAATTTGCAAACAGTCATGTTTTCCATTTACACACAAACATATTTTATTTCATGGGAGCACTAGCAGGTGGGTCTTTCGTGCTTGTACTTTCTAAATTAAACTTAAAGTATATGTAGATCCGTTGCTTTGTTTTGGTCTTCCTTTAATTTATTGTTTTATGAAATTAACCAGGCCGTTATATGTTATTTTTAATAGATACTTGTAGCTTTCTTTAATCAATATCTCCCTCTTTTATAAATAGGCTGCAATTCGTAGGGCTACTATTGCACGGAAGTTCATACCTGTATTCATGGGTAGTGCATTTAAAAACAAGGTACTCATGCTTCCTCAATGTACTTTCTTTGGATGGTAGCTGTCTTTTTTTTTTTGAAAAGGTACCGGACTTGCAATTAGTAGTTTAACTTTCTTCAAAGTTTAGCTGTCTTAGATAGAGTTTCCATTTATAATTTTAAAAGGTTGAAAACTACCATTGGTTGCTAAGAAAGTTTAGCTTTCTTTAAGTTGTTTGTGTTTCCGTTAGAGATGCCTTATTGACATTACAGCATGTTCATCATTAGAATAAGCACAAGACTTGACATTTATCTGTTACCTCACTAAATGTCATCATGTGTTCACCTCCTTTTACTCTAAACATTTTCTTATGATAATATTGGTTCCCATTTTGGCGATTTAGCCGTCTTTGATGTGATCTTTAGACTTATAATTTATCACTTGAATAATATTATGGTTTAGACCTAATTAATGTCAAAGGTACAGACAATTAATTATGTTAAGTAATTTTTATAACAAAGATTTATTTGAGAACCTTAGCTTTGAAGTAAGAAATTAAAGTTGTATTAATTTTCCATTTAAGTTTTTTTTTTATGATAATTTTAGCCTTTTCTCTTTGTATGTGTGCGCGCACGCTGTTTGGAAGCTATTTCATAGAGCATTAGGGACTAAAACATATATTTAGCCAAAAATAAATTTAAGGGTTGACCTTTCTTTTTATTTTTTAAACCAACAAAGTAGATCTATTTCCCTTACTGGCTGTACCACCTAACTACAATTAATTACTAATTGTAACTAATACACGATGACTATCCTGCCAACACAGTCCTCCAGTCCAAGCTACCTCACTATTAGTAGCTGACATATTTGTTTCCTTACATAAGTAAATGTAAATCTAGTCTGATGCATATGAATTTTACTAATTTGATAACTTAAATAAGAGTTGTATTTTATTATTTTATTAACGAATAGCAAAAACAGAGAGCTTAGTTCAATCACTCACTATATGTAGTTTGCCTCTTTTTTTGTTTTTCTGATTACTCAAATCATTGCCTGGTCAATTTGCTGTTTGTATGCCCCACTGCCAATAAACTATACATCTTACAGCTGTGGGCAACTTGTTTTTTCATGGTTGTATGTATGGATTACAGGGAGTACAACCACTTCTAAATGGAGTACTTAGTTACTTGCCTTGTCCAACTGAAGTTAGTAATCATGCGTTGGACCAAACGAAGAATGAAGAGAAGGTATCTGGTCTAAATAAACAATTTGTGTTCTAGTTATTTTCCTATCCTGATTTGAGGATTGAAATATGTTATTCTGCTGTATTTTAGATCACGTTGAATGGTACTCCAGATGGACGGCTTGTAGCATTAGCATTTAAGTTGGAGGAAGGCCGTTTTGGTCAGTTGACATATTTGAGGTATTCCATGTGCTACTTTCATCTTAAAAGAGCATAAGGGAAAATGTCAGATGTCCATGATACTCAGATTCAATTTTAGTTTTAGTAGAGAGAGATGGACTGGTGGAAGGAAAATTGAAATGACAAGAAAAGGGGAGAATTGGGAGATGGGATAATTTATTGTTGAGTACATTATGCTTCTAACAACTAGCTTAAGTGGAAAGTTTTTTTTTTCTTTTTTCTTCTTTTTTTTTTGTGCGTGTCTATTTGGGACTTTGATATATTTTTTTATGGACTATAATAGGATTTAACATTCTTCTATTTTCTTTTTTTGTTTTATTACTAACTTGGTTCTATAATTATTTTTTTAAAAAATTCCTTTTTGTGTTGCTCCACATGGTATATCAGTTTTGCGATTAAATTAATTTGTTTGAATTTATCTTATCAAAAAATAATCTAATTTGTTTGAATTTAAGTGGCTATATAGGAATAAATCTCAAGTTTCCATTAGCAAAGTTGGCATGAAGTTATCTTCTTGTTATAGTTAACATGAATTCATGAATGTATATAAAAACTCATACATAATTGCATTCTACTTTGTATGCTTGATTATTGATGCTAACATATTTTTCCTCCAATGAAGAATCTATGATGGTGTCATCAAGAAGGGAGAGTTTATTGTCAATGTAAACACAGGCAAAAGGATTAAGGTCAGCTTATAGGCATGTGATATTAGTTGATTTTTGCCTGAATGTTGAAACTTTTCTTTTCAGCTTGATTTAAAGATTTATTAGGAATGCTATTAGAGTAATTAGAAGTATCATTAAGATAGAATGGTGTATTAGTAATTAGTGACGGAGTTGGTTATAAATAGAGAGAGTGTGAAGGGATGGAGGTAGACAATAGTTTAGTTGGTTAAGAAGGCTTGAGTGAGAATATTCCGAGGGAGGTTCCAAGTACCTAGAAACTTGAGAGTTATTTTATTGTTTTATCGCTTATATCCCAATACTATTTTAGTTCTTTTGGTTTCTATCAAAGTTTATTAGTGCAGTTCGATTCTAACCATGGAGTTGATGTAGTGGGGAATTTACGTGAAGAGATGGATTGATTTAAGAAGCATATGAACTTGGTCTTCCAGTCCATGCAAGATTGGATAATGTAGAGTTTCAGAAGGATGGAGTTGTCATTCAAGGCAAAACAGAAGCAAACAAGGAGGTTACACTGAAAAAGGCAGAAAGATGGAAATTCATAGTAGGACCAGGCATCTCACTCGACAATACATCTCACTCGACAATAAATATAATATATCAAGGAGATTTATTGCCAAGAAAGTGATGTGACTACGTAGAGATTGAAGGAAAAATCACCGAGTGAGGAGAAAAGGGAGAAAGAACGATGAGAAAGGATGAAACGTGTTAGTAAGAAAAAGTTTGTATGAAAGTGTAAGAGTGTGCACAAGAAAGGTAGAGAAAGAATTGGGGTTGGGGTAGCCGTTATAAAACAAGATTGAGGGGAGACCGACATGTAACTAGTTGTAATTCTAAGGCCTAGCGCGAGAGGCACGAGAAAAGATCAATGTAACGAAGTTGGATTTCCTGGGAGAGTTTGGTGGCTGTTTCTGTTGTTGATTCTATGGTTGGAGATGGAGATTTGGAGCGAGCGATGCTTCCGCCCAAGAAGACACGGGACACGATGATACGTCAATTTCTAAAGGACACAGACACGTTGGGGATACGTTTTTTTTTGTAAGGATATATGTAAAAAACTAGGACACAGACATGATAGGACATGGCAATACGTCAATTTCTAAAAAACTAGGACACGTACACGTTGGGGATACATTCTTTGTTTTTTAGGATATATGTAAAAAACTAGAACATGAACATGTTGAACATATAGGACGGCTGGCGTTGGAAGTTAAAGTGGAAACAAGAGAACAAAAATATTCTAATAAAAACCGTAAACAAGGCTGGTGGTGAACAAGAATGACGGCTGGCGACAAACAGAGCAGCGTCGGCGTCGACGACAAGTGGGCAAGGCTGGCGTTGTGGTGGCAATGTGGTAGTTGCTGGTGCTGCTTCTTCGTGACTTGTAGAAGCAAAATAGTTAGGGTTTTTAGTTTTATGTTTTTGTTAATATTTTTTAATATTTCTTTTTTGTTTACAAAATAAAATTAGATTGGGCTTTAAACTCAGTCAACTGGGCCTTATTTTTTGTTAAACATTCATACTAGGAGTGCAAGCGACTCGGTTACTGTGCAAAATTGGAGCCGAACCGACCATTTCGGTGGAGGAGAAACGAAAACCGATGTCGAACTGCTTGGCTGTTGAAACTGACAATTTGGTCGGTTCGGCGTGCAGTTCACTGATTAATGGTTTGCACGCGTGGGTCGGGCATGGGGCAGGGGTCGGATCTGGGCGACTGCTCTCGGGCCGGGCAGGGAATGCTTACATATTTCGGGTTGTTGGGCCTATAAAGGGAGCACTTAGGCCGCTGGGATCGCTTGAGGACCTATTTAAATCATTAAAATTTAGAAGGTCATGGGATTCGAACCCGAGACTTCGAGATTGCAAGCCAGACGCTCAGCCAAATGGTTCGTTGGGGTTATTTGATAAGGGCAACGGACCTCCACATATCTCCACATTGGTATGATATTGTCCACTTTGGGCCTAAACCCGCATGGCTTTGCTTTTGGTTTCACCCAAAAGGCCTCATACTAATGGAGATAATTGGCCTCACTTATATACCATGGATCAATCTCTTTCCTAACCAATGTGGGACTTTGTTAGCATCCTAACATTATTTAAGATACAATTGATTTTTGCTATATATATATTCGGCTGGCTCAGGTTGTAAGCGGTCCGACCTTGCCAAACCCGAACCCGACCAGATATAGTCGATTTTTTGTATATGGCAACCGAAACCGTCAACCCGAACCAGTTTGAAACCGAACCTGCGGTTTTATCGGTCGATTTAAGTGGTTTTGTCGATTTTTTGGGTTTCCCTTGCACCCTTGATTCATACCAACGCGTCCAAAGCTTGGCCAATGTGTGTCCGCTTTTAAAAAAAAAACACACATAATTTGGAATGTCAGACACAAGCTTTCTGTCATAGGCTTCAGCAGCCCCAAAATTTGGTAGAAGGTGGAAAGTCACGAGGGAAAGAAGTAAGAGGCAGATAGTCACGACTCACGAGACGTAGAAATGATGTCCCTCCCTCCTAATTAGATCATACCCTCCCTATTTTTTCAACTAGCTCCGAGAATGCTAACAAAGGAATCCTAAACAAAGAAATAATTGCCAATATGAGCGTAACTCAACTGGCATAAAGTATGAACTAATGACCAAGAGGTCAGAGGTTCAATTCCCCCACCCACATTAATTAAATACTTTTGCAAAAAAAAAAAAAAAACAAAGAAAGGATAAAAAGAACTATCGAATGTGGAATTAAAATAGATCAGGGCTAAGCAAAAAAAAAAAAACAAAACAAAGAAAGGATAAAAAGAACTATCGAATGTGGAATTAAAATAGATCAGGGTTCAGTTTAGCGATATTTTAAATCTTAGAACTAAGATAAGAGAATGTGGTCATGTCCTTTTGCTTCCTAAAGTGAAAACCTGACGACTATTTCAGATTGTGTATCTGATGGAATTTTATCTTCATGTTCTGCAGGTTCCTCGCTTGGTCCGGATGCATTCTGATGAGATGGAGGTTGACTTCTTTAACTTTCATTTTAGCGATGTGTAAAAGAACTTTGACATTGAATTTTTTATTACTTCTCTTTTAGTAGTTGACCTCTAGGCTTGATTCGGGTGGTAAGAAGACAAGGGTCTTTTTCATTAGTGCATAAGGTCTTTTAATAATAAATGATAATAAGTTGCGTTCAATTGTTGCATTTAAAGCTTTTCTCATATCCTATGCACCGGTTCCTCTCTCTCTCTCCCTCAAAGATATTTCTTTGCCTGTAGGATATTCAAGAGGCACATGCTGGGCAAATAGTTGCAGTGTTTGGTGTAGACTGTGCATCAGGTGTGTCTCTTATCCATGCGTACTACCACTAGCTAGTATTTTACTCGAGCAATCCAATTTATATGATGAGCAAATTAATCTTGTATTGAGGATAGAATTATCTTAGGAAGACCTCAAAATTTTGATAATTAGAGAAGCATTGATCCTGGGATCGATTGATATTTTACACGGGACATCCTTCAGAAAATTTTGAGATGGTATTGCATTTAGTTATGTGAGAATGGGGGACAGGAGATGTTGAATTGTTTCCTATCCAAACCTTTCATGATATTCTACACTGTTGGGTTATCAGGAGATACATTTACAGATGGGTCAATTAAATACACCATGACCTCTATGAACGTCCCTGAGCCAGTGATGTCATTGGCAGTACAACCAGTTTCAAAAGATTCTGGAGGACAGGTGAGTTGATTCCCTGGTGTGGGTGACTGGGATCAAAGTATTATTACCGTTTAATTGAACCTTTATTTTGGACATTTTGAATAGTTCTCAAAGGCTTTGAATCGATTTCAAAGAGAGGACCCTACTTTTCGTGTTGGGTTGGACGCAGAGAGCGGGCAGGTACAATAGATTTTCTCATTTCTAGAACTCCAGGAATTCTTTATTCATATCTTAATGCATTTCTTTAATCATTTCTGTGAGCAGACAATAATTTCAGGGATGGGAGAGTTGCATTTGGATATTTATGTTGAACGCATTAGGAGAGAGTACAAGGTTTCCTACTTTCTCTTGTTTATTCTCTAATATTTCTTAGTTTTATTTCATCTGGGAAAAAAAAGATTTCTTGTTTGTATTTAGAATTGCAACTCTAAATGGAATATTTTTGGGTGGAGATGCTCCATAGGTTGACGCAACTGTTGGAAAACCTCGTGTGAACTTCAGAGAGACTGTCACTCAACGTTCTGAATTTGATTATTTACATAAAAAACAGACAGGAGGCCAAGGCCAGTATGGACGAGTAACTGGGTAAGTGTAACTTATGTTCCTTCATGGGAAAAACTGTAATGATCTTGCGCTTGGTGCCTTCTTGAAAGTAACAGTTTTGCATATAAAGATGAGCTAACTATAATTTTGAATTAGAGACTCAAGGCTGTTTGGAAGCTATATTGAAGAATGGTTTTCTGTTTCCGTAGACAAAAACTGTGTACACATTTTGCTAGCAAAGTTTTTAAATACAGTGTTTAGAACAGGGGAAAAAAAGGCAAGAAAGCAGAAAAAAATGGTTTGTATTTCTCATGTGTTTTTAGCTGTTATTTATGTATTGTCTATTAATGAACATTTAATTATTTTTAAGTATTAATTGTAATATACTGTCTTTTTTAATCAATAACAACAAAAATAATTGAAAAACAAGCGTTGCAAATATCCAAGTATTTTATACTGAAAAACAAAAGATACTAGTATTAGAATAGTTTGGAATTTTTTTCTAAAACAACATTTTGGAAGCACATTGAAACTAGCGGTGCAGGTCAAAATCGAGAAATTTTTTAAAAATTGATTAAAAGAATTGAAAAGAGTTAGCTTGGTTGGTTTGGTTAATTAGAAAAGTTCCGTTTAGTTCCATATAATTTTAAAACCAAAACATCTTTTGGTTAGTTGACCAATTTTCTCTTCAATTTAGTCAACTAATTCTGTAACTTTGTTGAAAAGTGTGAGTGAGATCCACACTTCTTTGTTCCATCCACAGATTTTGATTAATTGGACATTTCCTTGGTAGTTTCGGATTGGTTCTCCATCGGATTCTGACACACTTTCTGTGTGTTCTTTGTTCCATGTGATTTCAAAATTTTTGTAGTATGTATGTGTTGGGTCCTCTTTGTTTTTAGTCCAAACCTTATAAAAGAACTTTATACTCTTCTCTTCAGCCGTACTTGCTTCGTCCTCTGGTCAGTGGTCTCATGGAGCTTTCCATGTGTCCTTGCTGTATGTCTCCTTATAAACAAAAATGTCCTTGCATTATTCATGTCTTAGTTTTTTAGAAAATAACATGTTGATGTTGTCGTCATGTCTTGTCCAAAAATGTGGTTTACTTCTAGGCAATTCTTTTATCTTCTTTCTTGATATCATTCCCAAGAACTGCAACTAACTCTATTACCATTTTGATACAACTCAAAGTAGAATAGAATCAAAATGCTGAATTACAAGTCAATAAAGATTTTGAGAGCTTCATATCTCTCCTAGTTTCTCAATTTACTTAGTTCTGTCCATTCTCTCCCTAAATAATTATATTTGCACTTTACCATATTCCTTTTTAATAATCTAGGTCAACCTCTGTTAGTGTTTTATTCTTTGTAATGAAAATTGTATTGCCTATCCTTGTATATTATTTAGGTGCAGTGACGTGGTAGTTTTAACATCACTTTTGTTTGTCATCTGTGTTGGCAGATATATTGAACCACTTCCTCAAGGATCACCAACTAAATTTGAGTTTGAGAACATAATTGTCGGACAAGCTATACCATCAAATTTTATCCCTGCAATCGAGAAGGGTTTTAGGGAAGCTGCCAACTCGTACGCATTTTTCTGTTCTAAAATTATTGGAGGAATATGATATTATATTTGTCTTTTAAATCTGATTGAATATATCATATCATATTGTACTTGTTTACAACATCTTATATTTGTTTTTTTTAATACTTGGCTCAGTGGCTCATTAATTGGTCATCCTGTCGAGAACCTCCGTGTTGTCTTGACTGATGGTGCTTCTCATAATGTTGATTCCAGCGAACTTGCGTTTAAGTTAGCTGCAATATATGCATTTAGACAGGTACATTTTTTTATTCAGAGGGCAGTTTCCTAATTTAGGACTTTTCATCCTCAAGTAATTATAGTTCTTAATTATACCCCCTCGGCCCACCATCATAGGAGAAAAAAAAGACCTCAAAATATCTTGAATCAATTATTTATTATTATTATTATTATGCCAGTGTTATACAGCTGCAAGACCGGTGATACTGGAGCCTGTTATGATGGTCGAAGTAAAAGTACCTACAGAATTTCAGGGCACCGTTGGTGGTGATATCAACAAGTAAGTGATTTATTTTTTCTACCTGAGAAGTCCAGGTTCCTTACCATTTTTTACTTTTCTGAAAGCATTTGTCCCACTTTACTATGGCAGGCGAAAAGGTGTTATTGTTGGAAATGACCAGGATGGAGATGACTCTATAATTACTGCCAATGTACGCAATTCTTCTTTCATGTTTGTGCATGGTTTTATGACAATCTGATGATCGTAGTTTCCTGATTCTTGGGTACTTTCTGGTTGTTTTTCTTTGAAAAACTTCTTGCCTTGCACGTCGTAGACTCTGACAAAAAAAGAAAATATCAACATTCGATACTCTTTTCTAACTTTCCGTTTTCCAAAAGCAATTACACATTCCCTTGGCCTCTGTCCGTTTACAGTCAGAGTTGTCAATGCACATATATGAAACACCTGGTTCTATGCTTAAATTTAGATTTCTTCATCCCCTTGGTAGTTCATTAATTCTTCAAATTTCGTCATCCCCTTCGATGATTCAACAATCCTTAGATTTTGTTAAGTTGTCCAGTCTTCTCCAATAGGCAATAGTGTTCTCGCAAGTTTTATAACTATATTAGATATTGTATATTGTGGTTTGCATTGCTTCTAATTGTTCTTTTTCTTGTTCTTCTGTTCTATTTTATTTGTCGATTGTGTACAAAGTTAGAGTCTAGGAGGAGATTGTGTACAAAGTTAGAGTCTAGGAGGAGATGTGTACATACACAAGGAGAAGCCAAAGGGATTATTCAAACAATATTTTTTTTTAAAAAATTACATTACAATTGGAGGTTGATTCTATATAACTAGAGGTTTTATTAGAAACCTAAACGTATTCTTCGTATTCTACCTATACTATACCTCCAAATTGGCTCATTCTTCATTGGTAATGGAAGTCAAGTACGGTATTGTCTCTCGGTTGTTTTGTGTCCTGTAACTTTTTAAACAACATTCGTTTACTCTTATTTCTCTGACTGGTTCTCTTAGCTGGAAGGAAGCGAAAAGATTATACTCAAAAGTCAAGACTGATACACTTAAAAACCATCTTTTGCATTGCAGGTTCCGTTAAATAATATGTTTGGGTACTCGACATCTCTCCGTTCGATGACTCAGGTTTGTTATATAAATGTTTTTGGTCTACGAAATCAAACAACATTCATTTCCATAAACATGTCTGGTGTTGATATCGATATCGTTGACATTCAAACAATTTTCAGGGTAAAGGAGAGTTCACCATGGAGTACAAAGAGCACCTAGCAGTTTCCAATGATGTCCAAATGCAATTAGTAAACAACTACAAAGGCACCAAACCAGCTGAGTAGAGTAGTTTGATGTATTTGATATATAAGGTCTTCCCTTTTTATTTATTATTATTGTTATTATTTGTCTGATGATAGACAATAAATTTTGAAACAACCAAATAGAATAATGAAATTTCATTTTTTATTAGAATACTTGCCATCTTCTTTTGTGTAATGGCATAGCATAGCATGGCTTGTAATAATTACATAGAGATCCCATTGAGCTTTTGTATCTAATTATTACATTGAAAACTCTAATTTTATCACATTGACTCCTATATTTGAAGTTTTGAACAATTATTCACATTAATCAATCCAAGGCGATAAAGCTTTGTTTGATAACGATTTTATTTTTAGCTTTTATTATGGTTTTCACTTTTCTAAAGAAAGTATTTGAATTCTTATTTAAACTATTCCATAAAGACTTTGTTTGATACCAATTTTATTTTTACTTTTATTATGATTTTGTCTTTTAAAAAGTTATATTTGAGTTATTATTCAATATTCATAAACAAAGAAGTTTCTAGAAATTATTATTTTTAGGTTTCAAAACTTGCTTGGATTTTAAAATATTTTTTTGAAGGTATATAACAAAAAAAAATTGTTTTAGGTTGATGGTTTTAAAAAAAAGACAATTGGGTGGGGAATCTATGGAGATGTGTAAAAGTAAAAATATTTTTGGTCACTATGGAAGTAACAATTTTGTCCTTTAATTTTAATTTGTAACGATTTAGTCTATGTATTTTTAAATTTGTAACAATTTAGCTTCTTAATTTTAGTGTGTAATAATTTAGTCTCTATACTTTAAAAATTGTAACGATTTAGTCCTTGTCGTGAACAAATTATTAAGATTTAGACTTAGTTTGGGGTTCAATGTCAATTACAAATAAAAATAAATCATAATACCAACTAAAGTTGTGCTCGACCTTAAAAATCATCTATAATTGAATATGAACTAAAAGTCTCCGAAATTTCTCTTTCAATGTAGACAGTTAGATAATCGGCAAGAAACTCATAAATTTCTCTTTCAATGTAGACAGTTAGATAATCTGCAAGAAACTCATCTTCCATTTTATTCGAAGCCTTGTCTTAACAATTCTCATTGCAGAAAATGCACGTTCTGTTGTTGTTGTTGTTGTTGATACATGCAGAGTCAATATTAGACGAATAAGTCGATCAATCAAATAATAAATCTGTGACTTTTCTGTTTTAACTAAGCCAAAATATAGTTCTGCAATTGTTGACATGTTTTTCAATCTTGGATGGTGAGGCACATTTAACTCATAATGTTGTAACGGAAACCGCAAAAGAAGTAATTATTGGTCCGTAAAATCTTGAAGGTAAAACTTCTGTGCAAGCTCACATGATTCTGTGGTGAACAAGGATCATTACCAATATGACTGAGAAAAACACATTTCTTACCATCATTATCTTTCTTCCAATTTCGAAATCCTTCAATAGTAAATGCACTCGATCCAGGACGTCTTGATGGTTTTTTAGCAAACATAAAGCATGGAAGACAAAATGGTGCATCTTTTGTTGGTGAATACTCTAACCAATAAAATATTTTGAACCAAGTACACTGAAATCGAAGATGTTTTTCTGATCCAAAATAGGATGATCCGAAAGAATAAATTGATAGGGTCCTTTCTTAATATAAGCTCTTCGAATTTCATCTTGTAAATTTATAGGATATTCCTATATTTGACGTCGTAAACCTGGATCACGTTCTAGTTCTAAAGACCGATCAAAGTCCTGGTATTCTTCACATTCTATTCTAAAAATTTTAGAAGGTTGTTCCTCCTCTTAAATTGTATCACTAAATTAGATGTAGAATATGTAGATATATCTACAATTTCAACATCTTTTCTTTTGAAAAAAAGAATTTAAAGTTCTTTTTTGTGGTTTTTCCATTGTTCAAATATTCAATATGCGAATCTGCAAATATGATTAAAGTATAATCATAATTCATATTCATGATTTAGCATAATTGTACGATAAAAAAAAAGAAATAAGAAGTAAAATTAAAATAAAAAACATTATACTTACCGATTGTAGATGCAAAATTGTTGATGGTTGAATTCCAATTACAATGCTTTGGCAATCATTTTCATTGCTAATTTAAATTAGAGATAAATTTATGTCATTAATATGAATTTATAGGAAAAGAAAATGACTTCAAACACATCAATATGATATTAGAAAAAACTAACATGTTTGTACTAAAAAAACATACATGTGTTATAGGTGAGTCGTGAGCGGAAAATCGACTCCAAGTTGATAGAGTGTGCATTGATTTTAAGCCGTAGAATTAAGAGATTTAGGATAATGATTATACATTGCCGGTAAATTACATGTTAGCATGACAACCATTTGGACAACACAACTTACGTGTAACATAAGCCGATAAGATATTACTAATAGTAAATATTTTAATGTATTACTTATATTTATACCTTATTTTAATGTATTACTTATATTTATACCTTCATATATAAGAAATTTCAAAACAATTGGGGGGCCATGACCCCCTAGTCTCTCAATAGGCCCGCCCTGCTTTTGTGCATCTAAATTAAGTAATGACAAAATTGTTATTCTAGTTCTATGGCAAACTTGTAAATGAATAAAACAATTAAAATAAAATCTTTCACTCACCCTCGAAGATCCAAACTGTGTTGTTCAACGAAAAGAAACCCGTCGAACTTGAAGGAGCTGCTCAAAATCGCTGCCACTGTCCACCCAAAATCGTCATCGGAGATCGGCTGCAACACCGCTGATGTGAATTGCTCGATTCTGCATTTTCGTTCGTCACCACTTGTTCAATCAAATCACCAGGTCCGCTGATGTTGTGTCGCCTGAATCGCTGAGTGTTCTGCAAATGCTACCAGATCTTGAGGTCGTCGAAATCGTACGAAGCCGCTGTCGTCAAGTTCCGATTCGTGTCGCTGGAGTTCGAAACTCACCGGACTTGCGTGAATGCGCCTCTGTCTTCAAGTTTTGCCGCGTCGCCGAAATTAGTAGTGGTTGGAGGGAGAGAGTTAAGTGTTGGATGTCGAGAAATGGAAATCAATTGTTGCGTCGTGGAATGGCCACTGCCTTGAAAGCAAATTCAGGATGACCTCGGTGTGAATCGTATTTTGTCGGTTACTCCCCAAGGTTAACGCAACACCAAAACTCGGACGTCCACTCATCAGAGAAGGGTTGGAACCAAGAATAAACTTTGCTCAAAATTTTCTGTGAAAAACCATTGAAGAAGAAGAAGATCCAAACCCTCACGAAAAATACAAAGGAAAAATTTCATGTTTTTTAAGAACCACAAAAACGCCCAAAGTTGGAGAGTTGCAAAATCAACCAAAACCGAAAAACGTTTCAGATTTCTCCATCAATGAAAAAACGTTACAATGTTCAACAGTAACTATTATTATGATATCATTTTTGATGGAGCGTATAACGCTGCCGAAGCGATTTTTGGATCGTTGATACTCTAATTTCATCAATTTAACAAAATAGAAACATGCTCGAAACAACGAAAAAAAGAATTAAGAAATACATACCCTTGTAGTTCAAAATCTTCAATTCTGCCGCTTGAAAATGTTCACGAACGTCTCGAACCTCCTCTCGAACACTTCGAGGACCACCTCCGATAGTCCCTCTATCCTCGGGCCAAGCAACGGAGTTGTGAGACTCGAAAAAAAAAGAAAATAAAGAAAGTAGGAAGGAAGAAGAAAAAAATAGGTCTGTGAAGCCTTGTGGTTCGAAATCTACGAGAACAAAATTTAAAAAACTCAAGAATTGAGTTTTTTTCAATTATGTGATTCTTCGAGAACTAAAGACCCCAAATGCCATTAGCAACATATATATATATATATATATATTATTTTAAAAAAATTAATTCTTAATTAATTTTAAATAATAATACATATTTTATTAATTAAACTTTTTAATTAATAAAAAAAATATATTAATTAATTTTTTTAATTAAATAATATTATTTAATTCAATATCAAATATTAATTAAATAATATGGCTAATCCCGGTTTTTCAAAAATCGACTTTTTGCACATGAATTCTATTCATGTTTTAGACCATTCCCATATTTAAATCAAATATGTCCATCATTCTTCCAAAACCGAATTTGAATAAATCTAAATTCTTTTTCTTTTCTCTTATATTGTTGCACAACATTATCCGAGCTAGCTAGAAGAACCTAAAGGACCTACAGATCATGAGCTCCAACGATACGAGATTATCCGGTTAAACTCTTTTAACCAAACTAATCAACATTCGTTAACCCCCGTAGACTCCACTAAAGTCCAAGGGTTGTACTCTCCTCACTGTAGACATATTATCTCCTCTTGATATAACCATATCATAGGCGAGTCGATACTTCACAGGTCGTTCGTAATCACAGCGGGTCATTTATACCCTTTAACCCCTGCATTACATCTTGTTCCTTAAGTACCACTGACACCTCTAATGAACATTTGATTTGTGATCCAATCAGCAGATCATAACTCTCTCTGATCAGGAGAGGATGATGCCTCATGTTCAAGACCCAGAGTCAGCTATTAAGGGAACAACCTCTCTACTATCCCTAAAAGCGGGTATGAGTGAATTCCATCTTGCTATACTACGTCCCCAACTACTTATTTGAGTTTATCCTCAAGATGGTAGGCTTATTGAGTCGGCGAACTGACCACTCTCACCCGTGCAAGTCAAAGAATACTCTCGAATAAACAGAAGTTCATAGCGAGCTCAGGATTGAGATCGAGTTACCTAGGTCATCATATGAAAAAGTCGGTCTCTTCAGTAAACGGTGTTATAAAGAGAGAACGACTTATTTCACGACTCAGTCTTATGAAAACTCATTGCACAGGACGCCCTCACTCGCACATCTCTATGTGAAACGATTCAGATCACATCATTTTGTACAATACAAAGCGAGCCACATCCAATAGTGTTACCAGGATAAGGTACCCAACCTTATCCATATACTATAAACCATTTTGGCTGTCTACTTGAACTCAATCCACATTCATGGCACACATGAAATTCAAGTTCTCATACTATCGCCACGGGTGTTTGTTATTGGTATAGGTTAATACAAACACAATTTCACTTTATTCAATAACAACTTTACTGAATAAATCTCAATAACACTTTATTGCAAAATAGAATAATTACATTCACTGGGTTTACAAACTACGAGGTTTAGGACATAAAACCCAACAATTTTAAAGGAAAGAGTAATACAAATAATTTTTAATGTGAGTCATTCTCAACAATCTCCCACGAATGACTAACATTATAAGAGAAAATAGTAAAAATAAAATCTGAGCAAACAAGGAAGAATTAACTTAACAATAATATCTACCAACAATCCTCTAGAATCGTTGGCCCTCCCGCCCTCAAAATCCTACCTCTACCAAACTATAGTGCCAACTATATGTGGAAAATTTGGCCATTCGACTCTTTCGTGTTATTGATGGACAAATCTCCAACTTCCGCCTTCCTCTAATGCACCTCATGCCTTCTGGAACAATTTCACAATCGATCATCATGTCCTCAAAATCCACAAAATCTCTCACGTAACTTGACTGATCCTTCCAACATTCCCGATAAAACAAACTCATTTAAGGAAAAATTGAAATTTCAAAAGTCAGACACAATTAATGAAATTAATGATGAAATCTCAAAATCCATATTAATCATGCTCTCTTTCCCCTCATTAAAATCTTCATATCTCTTCTCATAATCAAGCCTAAATAATCCTCTCTCTCCCATATATACTCATATATGAAATATATATGGTAAGTATATATAAAAAATACATATATATTTTCTTAAAACAAAATACATATTATCTATAAGTATATATGGCGGTATATATAAAAAATACATATATTTTCTAAAAAAAACAAAGACATATTATCTATGATAAGTATATATGCAGTATATATTAGTATACTTATCTATGATGTATATATAATTATATATGGTGGGTAGATATAAAAAATACTGTTATAAAATGAGAATAAGAACAAGAAGAAGAAGAACACTAAAGAGAAGAGAATGAGAGAACAAAATAGAGAGAAATCAAATTGTATTCAATTGATTTGAGGTGTGTTTGAAAGGCTTCACACAACCTCTATTTATACAAGTAATTAATGGCCAACTTTGAGAGTCTCAATGCTATTCATAAGGAAGAGTGAGTCATGGGGAAGAAGCTAAAGGAGGGAGTTGAATCATGGTTTATGGATATATATATATATATATATCATGTATATATCATGTTTATAACACCTCCCTTAGATATCCATTGTATGAAATATATGCCTCGTTAAAACCTTACTAGAAAATACCAAATGAAAAAAATTCTAGTGAAGGAAAAAGAGTGCATTATACATATACTTTAACACAACTGCCTCGTTAAAAACCTTGCAAGGAAAACCCAGTGGGAAAAACCGTAGTCAAGGGAAAAAGAGTGCAATGCTTTTACTCCCCCTCATGGAAACATCACTTGAGATCTCTGAGTCGTCGCATTCCAATGTGGTGCACCAACTTCTCGAATGTTGCGATTCGTAACGCTTTCGTAAATAAGTTTGTCAAGTTCTCTTTTGAAGAAATTTGTTGAACGATGATATCGTCATTTTCTTCAAGATCGTGAGTGTAAAAGAGCTTCGGTGATATATGTTTTGTTCTATCTCCTTTAATGAATCCTCGTTTTTTGTGTTATACATGCTATATTCTCTTCATATAATATTGTTGGAAGATTTTTGTCACAAGACAAGCCGCATGTTCCAAGAATGTGTGGAGTCATTGATCTCAACCATACACATTCTCGACTAGCCTCATGAATTGCAAGAACTTCAACATGATTCGAAGAGGTGGTTGTAATGGTCTGCTTTATGGATCGTCATGATATAACAGTTCCTCCACATGTAAACATATAACCTGTTTGAGATCTAACTTTGTGTGGATCAGATAAATATCCCACGTCTGCATAACCTACTAGATCAAAATTTGATTTGTTTGAATAAAATAAACCCATATCAATCGTTCCTCGAAGATAATGAAGTACATGCTTAACTTCGTTCCAATGTTCTTTTGTTGGAGAAAAACTATATCTAGATAATAAATTAACTAAAAGTGTTATATCAGGTCGTGTATTATTAGCAAGATATGTAAGTGCACCTATTGCACTCAGATATGGTACTTCAGGACCAAATAATTCTTCATCTTCTCGAGGTCGAAATATGTTCTTTTTCACATCCAGTGACCGAACTACCATTGGAATGCTCAATGGGTGTGCTTTGTCCATGTAAAACTTATTTTTAAAATCTTTTCTATATACGTTGACTGATGAATGAATATCCCATTGGCTAAATGTTCAATTTGCAGGCAAAAAAAAACCTTGTTTTTCCGAGATCTTTCATCTCAAATTCTTTCTTAAGATATTCTATTGCTTTTGAAAGTTGTTCAGAAGTTCCAATTATATTCATATCATCAACATATACAACAATAAAAGGGGCATTTGGCCCAAAGAGTTGGGGGGAATTGGAGTTGTTTAGTCTGGAGAGTTCTGAAGTATGTGTGTTTTGGGCAGATAGTTGTTTAACCTGGAGTTTTGAAGTCTGTGGTGTGTTTGGGGCAGAGAGTTATTGAACTTGGAGTTCTGAAGTCTGAGTTTACTTTAACCGTTTTTTATGTACAATTTGTTTTTCTACAAACTTTCAAGATTTCATTATTAAGGACTTCTTGCAATAAATTATAAGAATGCAATTTTTTATTTTTATTTTATCTATCATTTACAAATTTATTTGGAGACAACAAAAATAATTTTGACCACAATACCTCACTTTTATTTTTCAATATCCCTCACATTGATTATCAAATATATATCAATTTTTGTTAGGACTCATTTTTTCGTCATTTGATTTTAATTTCATTAATTCTAAGATTGAGATTTATTTTGTTTTTATAAACGTATGTATATATTACAAAATTCTTTAAACAAAAACAAAAAAAAAAGCAACACAAAAGTGAATCTAATATTCAAAGGGCAACAATGGCCAATTTCATGGTTACAACAAAAAATAGTGAATGAGTGATAATGACCTAGTTCATTGTTTGAACAAAAAATAAAGTCAATGCCAAATAGGGTCAAGATGATGGTTACAACAAAAGTCAAACATGTTACAGTCATTAATTACAAATGACGTGGGAGCACAAAATGAGTTCAAGGAATATGGGTCATTCCATTGGGTGGCCTAAAAGGTACATGCAATAGTCCCATTTGTCATCCATTGGGAATGACAAGAAGCTGACAGTCTTGAGTACATCCGTAAATAAGATGTCCATCAACGCTATTATGTACTGTCTTGACAACGCTGGTGTCAATTCCTTAAGAATGTCTGCGACCTTTGTGCGTCGATTTTCCTCAATAGCAAAGTTCGTTTCAGGCAATGATGCAATACGCGGAAGTTGTGAATTCTGCATGTCCATCGACGTTCGTACGATTTATAGCATATTAGATTGATACGATTAACATTTCCTCTCGCTTCCACGCGACGTTGTGGCCGATCTCTGAATCCTGCTGGTTGACGTCCCAATATTTTCTTTCTCATTCAGATTGCTCGCTACGTCAACAAATGGGGGTTCTGGTACATAATATTCTTGAGATATTCCCATCTCCACATCTGCCCATAGTGGCTCGACAACATTCAATGCCATGTCACCCACGGTCTCTACACCCCCCCCTGTTGCGCGATCCTTCCCGAATACGAACGCCAACTCATCAAAATGGGGGAATGGTTTATTCCGGAGTCCCTTTGCCTTGGGATGACTCTGCATGTCCAAACAAATATATTATTACTTGTAGGTAGTAGTGTGTGCTAATATGTATGATTTGAATGGGTAGTCTTACCCTGACCCATGGGTCGAACACATCTTTCTTCGCCTCCATGTTGCGCACTTTTAATGCAGTGCAAAACCGCAAGTGTACGAGTCAAGTAATAAAGTGTAAATGATTACGAATATCGTCCTCAGGACTGGCTTTCTAGTTCACTTAAGTACCACGAATAATAGTGTTTAATTTTATCTAGAGAAATAAAATGCAAAGTGGGTTGTGACAACAATTTCAAAAGCAAACAATAAAATAAAGTAACGAACTAAACAAATCACGAGAGAAGTATCTTAGGGATGTGATTTCACCAATTAGATTGACGTTTCAATCAATCAACTGCCTAGATTATTCATGCAAATTTCCATAAGTCTAGAAGAACAAAAATAACAATTGACTCTTACGAGCGCAATTGGTCTCATGCAATGTAATAAAACTAATTGTTCAATCTAGTTTTTAAAAACATGCAAGCATTAAAAATTCTTCTTTAAAGCAACTTCTAAGATAGCCTAATCATTCCCATGTTAGAACTATTCTTAGTCATGCAATTAAGATCTAGTTTAAACCATTCTCTTTCAAGCATAAGTTAAACCATGAAAACATACAACCCTTGGCCAAAAGATTATAAGCATTAAGAAAGTAAAAGCACGAATGGGCAATAAGCAATCAATCTAAGCATTCAATTAATTAAAACATCAAAACTAAACGGCTACATCAATCCCCAAGATAATAAGTTTAGCTACACATGTTCAATACTAAAAACATCTTAAACCATAAGAAATTCATCAACAATGTTCTAAGAAAAGGAAGAATTAAACTCAATGTCGTGCCGTTCTCCGTTCCCGGCTTGTGATCTACAATCTTTCGCTTCCGAATCTCTTCCTCAGCTTCAATCCACGTTCCTCTCCTCTCCAAAGTGTCAAAGTCTCGAAAATAGGGTTTTTCTCTCCAAAATTTCGTCCCCAAGTCGGCTGGAAAAAGTCTTATTTATAGCAAAAATCGTGACAGCGTCGAGACCCTAGGGGCAGCGTCTCGACGCTGTCCCGAAAATATTTCCTTCCTTATTTGGCACGCCAGCGTCGAGACGCTAGGCTTAGCGTCTCGACGCTACGGACGGAAATGGCGCTGGAAGACTATCCGTAGCGTCGCGACGCTACTGCTGCGGGATTCTTGGCTTGAACTTCTTCTTCAAGTCAACCAATTTGATCACTTCTCATCTTAATCCTCAATATTGCTCCATTTAGCTCCATTTAGCTAAATTCCTATAATATAAAAGATAATCAACATTAAAGTGCTCATTTACACGGTAAACTAGCGATAAAAAGGCTATAAAGATAGCACACTTTGTGAGCTATCACTCCACGCACTTGAACTCGTCATTCCATTCAAATCCACTGCACCGGGACCCAGCATCTCAGAAATGGTCATATATTTCTTCTTCAGGCTTTTCACCCTACAGTCTATTGTGGTTGTTGATTCAATTGGACAATTAATTATTTTTTCCATTGTCCGAGCCTAAACATGCCATTGTCCGACCACCATCCCTCTTGGACCATTCAAGTAAGGCACTCCACTAGCTTGGCATCCTCGAATCTGGTCCACGTGTGCTTTGTCATTTTCCCGACACCTTCCATTTCCCTACATGCATATGTACATATCATCTCCTGATTAACTAATTTGGTGGGTTATATTGCAATAATAATGAGGATAGTAAGTGGAATAAAACATTCAATTAATAAGATAAAAAAGAGAATTCAAATGTTCACATTCGACGTAAGTACATTATCCACTTGAAAGATCGTGGTAAAAAAAGACCGAGTTCAATTCTTAAAATAACAATAATTGTCATCATCGATGATCACGATTGTGTCCATTCAACAAACATCCGTTCAACCATTTCATCCCGTCCCTTGCTCCATTCGTTAGAATTTTAAATGAAAGTTATATTATCTCCATCTAAGGCAGTTGAAGGCGAGTCTTCCTCTCCCCATTCTTCGAACCCTATATTTGAACCCATTTCCCGAGTGATAAGATTGTGGATGAGGCAGCATGCCGTTATTGTTCGACATTGGGTCTGAACAGAGTAGAATGATTTCCCTCGTAGAATGAAGACCCATCTCCCTTTCAACACACATAATGCCTTCTCGATTACGTTCCTTGCAGATGAGTGCTTCATGTTAAAAAACTCTCTCAGACTAGTCGGTGGATTCCCTGCTCCACGCCATTCAGAGAGATGGTATCGCTCCCCTCTATACGATGTTAAAAAACCCTCCGCATTTGGGTACCCAACATCACATATGTAATAATATCATGTTGAATGTGAATCATTTAACACGTTACCCTATCAGTTGTGCATTTCAAATAATTACATGTATTAAGTTTACATTTCTTGTTTTATTACCCTTGGGAATCTTCAATCCATTAGTTGTTGATATTGCATCCCTAAGAATTTGAGAATCTGCTGCAGACCCTTTTCATCCAAGCATTACAAATATAAACTCTTCACTCGGAGAACAAACAACAAGCACGTTGGTTGCGATTTCACCCTTCCTCGTCCTATATCTCGGCCGATCAACGATGCTAGCATTAACTTTAATGTATGTGTCGTCCAATGCCCCCAAACAATTATGTATTGGAAAGGCATACCATATGAGAGTGCTGAATAAAATTCTAAATCGCTCTACACGATATAATGGAAGGTCATTAATATTAGGTATACCTCAAACAATTTCCACCTCGCATTGGTGCAAGAGTCCGAGACTGGCTCTGGTTCCTTCAGCAGAACCTTCTAAAGTCGCAATACTGCGTTGAGTACGGAGTTGAAGTGCCTAGACACCGTCTCGCCGAACCTTGCAAACTGTCTACGAATTACACGATTCTTAACTTCATGTACTTGGATGTGCAAGAACATAGCGACCATCTCCTCAATATCTACGTATTCTGTCCCTACTAAACCGCCTGTTATTCTAAGCATATTACAGAGGACCCTAAAACAACTTATATCCATCCTCGTAGTCTCGCGACAAGATAAGTCACTTTCGAAGATCATACGAAAGAAAGTTGTGCCTAAATTGATGTCTAAGGTATGCTGGTTGTTGGTCTATCCTACGATGGTCTAGTAACAGATTCAATAGTAATAAGTTTTGAGGTTGCGTTGCCGTAATGACTGTCAATGTGGTAATTAGTTCACGGGTATCCATAGTAGGATGAATGCACATATATTTGTTCCTGATACACAAGAGTTGTCATTTGTCATTTATTTCATCCTTGATTATATATGACATGGGTATGACTTATGTGCTGCTATAAGTCCTTCCCATAATGTATATTACAATCACCCTCTATGAATTTTAAATCCATTCACTTTAGTATTTTAGGTGTTCGAGATTAAGGTAATGTAGGTGTTTTATTGGTATTTTAGGGGTTAAGATTATGGTATTTGAGGTGTTAGGATATTTTAGGGGTTAGGAGTTATGATTTTTATTCAAATTACATTAGTTTAACATCTCATGTCTTTTACATAAAAAAAAAAAAAAAAAAACATCTCATGTCTTAAAAAAACCATCATAACCTCTTTACAACCTCTTCCATTAAAATTCATAAACTTTAATTATTTTTTATTCAAAGTACATTACTTGATTAAAAAATACTATTTTTATATAGTTTTTTTCAATGACTATTTAAAAAAAAAAAAAAAAAAGAATCGTAACTCCTCATGGCCTCTTCCATTCAAATTCATAAACTTGCCTTAATCTTTGTTTAAAGAACATTATTTGATTAAAAAATGTCATTTTTTATATTATTTTTTTCAATGACTAATTTTTTAAAAAATACCATAACCCTTCTATGGTCTCTTCCATTCAAATTCATAAACTTTACTTAATTTTTATTCAAAGTACGTTAGTTGTTTAAAAAATACCATTTTTTATATAGTTTTTTTCAATGACTATTTTTTTAAAAAAATACCATAACTCATGGCCTCTTCCATTAAAATTCATAAACTTTACTTAATTTTTATTCAAAGTACATTAGTTGATTAAAAAATACCATTTTTTATATAGTGTTTTTCAATGACTATTTTTTTTTTTTAAAAATACCATAACCCTCTATGGCCTCTTGCATTAAAATTCATAAATTTTACTTAATTTTTATTCAAAGTACATTAGTTGTTTAAAAAATACCATTTTTTATATAGCTTTTTTCAATGACTATTTAAAAAAAATAAAATATATCATAACCCCTCCTATGGCCTCTTCCATTAAAATTTATAAATTTACTTAATTTTTATTCAAAGTACATTAGTTGTTTAAAAATACCATTTTTTATATTACTTTTTTTCAATGACTATTTTTTTTTAAAAAAATACCATAACTCCTCCTCATGACCTCTTCCATTAAAATTCATAAACTTGACTTAATTTTTATTCAAAGTACATTAGTTGATTAAAAAAATACCAATTTTGATATAGTTCTTTTTCAATGGCAACTTTTTTTTTTTTAAAAAAATACCATAACCCTCCATGCCTCTTCCATTAAAATTCATAAACTTTACTTAATTTTTATTCAAAGTACATTAGTTGTTTAAAAAATACCATTTTTTATTTAGCTTTTTTCAATGACTATGTTTTTTAAAAATATCATAACCCCTCTATGGCCTCTTCCATTAAAATTCGGTAGGGATGCTTTTTTTTTGTTGGATTTTTGTTCTTCTAAATATGTTAGTAAAAACAGTAGGGATGTTTTTTTTTGTTGACCAAAAATCTGTAGTAGTGGGCAAAAAAAAAAAAAAAATCATTTGATCTAATATTTTGGTTATGAAATTTAGAATACGAGTTACTTTTATTACTTGGATTATTTGGATGATTCAATTGAGTGACTTTTTAACATGTTTTGTGGCCAAATTTGATTGTCCAACCATTGTAAATTTTATTTTTTGGTATACTAATTCTTTCTAAAATATACTACATTTGATTATCTTGGGAAGCTAAAATCTTTGCATAAACCATTGGATTTATTCAAAAAAATGTCAAACACACAAGGTTTCAATAATGTACCGTACAAACAACAATGCTTAAAAAAACAGCTCTCAAAGTGTGAATAATGTACGATACGAACAAGAATGCTTCAAAAAAAATTCAAGTGTGAGTAATGTAAAAAACGAACAAGAATGTGTTAAAAAATAATGTTTGAAGTGTTCCTACAGATAAGGAAAATATTCTGAACCTCGATAGAAGGTATATACGATGTAGGTTGTCGTACCCTGCAAATAATACAAATGCAAGGTACATCGGTATGGCGATGTAAACTTGAAAGTATGAAAAATGGAATGAAGGAAGAATGAATGAGCTCTATCACCACGATGATGTAAACTTAAAGCATACAAAATGAAACAAAGGAAGAAGGAACGAGCACCTTAGTTTACAAGGTTCCGGTCGAGGAGGCCGAACATGTGGCTGAAAATCAACACTCAGAAGACTGTAACATTTGAAGAAGATAAATGACATAAAGAACTCTCATACCCAGGGGGTTGAGTCATGTAGACTGCCTCTTCCAGAGTTCCATTGAGAAAAGCGTTATTGAAGTTAAGTTGCCTAAGCTGCCACCCATGAGACAATGCTAAAAACAGAACAATTCGAATAGTCGATGATTTCACCACAGGGCTGAATGTTTCAAAATAATCTACTCCCGGATCCTGGTGAAATCCTTTGGCAACTAGGCGAGCCTTGTGCCTTTATATCGAGCCATCTGCATTTTGTTTTAACCGAAATACCCACTTGCAGCCAACAACATTGTAGTGATCGGAATGTGGTACTAGTGTCCACGTCTGAGACCGACTAAGGGCAACTATCTCATCATCCATGGATTGTCGCCATTGTGGGTTGGAAAGGGAAATGAAGACCTTCGACGACTCTTTGAGAGACCAGTCAGTAGAGCAGAAAGTTGTCCAAACCTTGGGTCGAAATATCCCAGCTTTGGCTCGGGTAGTCATAGGGTGAACATTGGTGTCTAGAGGAGTTGGAGAAGGTGACACTGATTAAGAGGACGGTGATTGGTAGTGGCAAGGAAGTATGAGCCAAGGGAGAGGCATGAGCTTTAGGGTTGACAGGTGAAGAGGCAGAGCTGACGGGAAGTTGCTGAGAAAGATTTGGGTCAGTTGGAGGAGTTGGATATGGGCCAGAGGGAAGGGATTGAGGGTTACGGAACAATATTGGGCTGGGTGAAAGGGCCATGGAGGGTGACTGACATGGTTAAGACGACAAATGGGGCAGGGTGGATGGGCCAAACCAGTGGAGAATAGAAGGAGCAGGGGAAGGCAATGTGATAGTTGTAGGACTTGAGCCAAAACCGGTTTGAAAGGAAAAATGAGCCTCATTAAACCTGACATGTCTTGTTATAATAATTCGGCCAGAAGATAGTAAGCATAGAGACCCTTTGTGATGTGGTGAAGGCCCAAGGTACACGCATTGCTCAGATTGAGGAGTAAACTTGTGCTGTTTATATGGCCTTAAATTCGGGTAGCACACACACTCAAATACCTTGAGAACCGAATAATCTAATGTCTTGTTAAGAAGGACATCCATAGGAGATCATTTTGAAGCACAGGGGATGGTAATCCATTGATGAGAAACACAGCCGTGCGAAAAGCAAACCACCAAAATTTAAGAGGCATAAATGCTTGAGCAAGGAGTGTGAGCCTTGTCTCAACCAAGTGTCGGTGTTTGCGCTCAGCTCGACCATTCTGTGTGGAGGTGTAGAGGCAGGAGAAACGAGCAACAATGCTAAGCCTGCGACAAAGATGGGCTATTGGTTTGAACTCACCACCATTGTCCATTTGGACTGCTTTTATGCTATTCTGAAATTGAGTGTTAACAAAGGACTGAAATTCAGTGAATACTACACAAGCATCACTCTTTTGTCGTAGTGGAAAGAGCCAAGTAAACCTGCTGAAATCATCCACAAATAATATATAGTATCGAAAACCATCAGAAGAAAGAACAGGGGCAGGTCCCCACATATCTGTGTGAACAAGTTCAAACGGGGCTAAGGCATGAGATTGAGAGTGGGAGAAAGCTAGAGCGTGCATCTTTTCAAATTGACAGGATTCACAAAACTTTAACTCATCATTAAGTGGGAAAGACAAATTACAATCTCTAACAATGCTGTTGAAAGTTTTGACAGATGGGTGACCCAAACGTTTGTGTAACAAAGACTTGGTGAGTACAACATTAACTCGACTATTAGATAATAAAGGCAAGCTAGCATTAAGAACTGAAGGCATATTTGAGGAGGTTAAACAAACAACCGCTGACTTTGTTGATTGAATCAGGACCGAATGCTTGAGCTTTATTTATCAACAACCTCAGAGAGTCAATCTGATATAGATCATCCCTAAAGTGTGCCCTTCAGCTCCACCCCCGTAGCCTTGTCCTTAATCAAACAGAAATCAGAGTGAAACTCAATGAATATGTTATTATCATTTCCCAATTGAGAGACACTAACAAGGTTCTTAGCAATTAGGGGCACACAAAGCACACTATCAAGTTTTAGGGAACCAAGTTTGGTTGCTAAAGATGCGTTGCCAAGGTGAGAGATAGGAAGTTTGGTACCATTGCCTACCACAACAACCTCATTACCTGTATATTCAGCTTTGTTGTTTAGAAATCCCGAGTTTGCAGTGACATGGTTCGAGGCACCACTGTCAGCATACCAATGAGGGTCAATGACTGTTTCTGGATTTTCCATTGCAGCATTTTCCATAAGAGTTGAGGAAGCAGAGCGAGGCTACTGCTGATTGTACACTGAGAATGAGGGCCCTACTCCTTGAGAGGTATGATTAGGAGAGTGCTGATTTTCCCTCTGATGAGTGTTGCGCGGGTTGTTAACATCAGGGAGGAAACAAGAGTAACAAACAGCTGGACTGTGACCAATTTTACCACACACATGGCATTGCATCTGACGATAGTCAGGACTATTTTTGCCCCGACCTCTTCCCCTGCCACCACGATTACCTCTATGCCATGAGTTAGATGAACCACCCGATGTTGGAGCATTGTTCCCAACATACCGATTAGGACTGAAGTTAGAAGAAGAATTAGCCCTCTGTTGCACCAAATTAATAGTGGCAGGACCATTATAAAGAGACAAACCGGTCAGGCCTGACTTCAAAGATGTTTGATACTCCAGGCGCTTCTCATAGGAAATGAGGTCAGCCTGCATTTCAGATCAACCAATTCCAGCCTTCCCTTGGATCATAATCACTACTGGGTTATAGTCTTCATCAAGACCCGAGAGCACCTGAGATATTAGATCACCTGAAGACAAGGAACTACGAGCTAGAGTTAAACCATCAGAGTATTTCTTCATAGTAACAGGATACTCACTCATCTTCATCGATCCTTTTCTTGTTTGTTGAAACAGTCGTTTCAGATAATCGACCTCAATCCTAGAATGGATACCAAAATGGTCTTAAACACCTTCCCACAAGCTTTGAGAAGTATAGAATCCCATCACCTGCATTGCAATCTCAGGAGATATAGAGTTATAGAGCCAACCAAGGAGCAGTTGATCGACTGTGACCCACCGAGTATATTCAGGATTAAGAGTGAGCAGTGGTTTAGCTATGGTCGGTGTCACAACAACATTTCTAGGTCTAGGAGTAAGAGTGCTTGAGCTCTCGTCAGAGATATTGGTGGTGACTGGCTCTGGCGAAGTTTTGATGTGAGTTGCAGGGCAGGGGTCAGTTCCTGTGAGATGACTTTCTAGCTGGTAGCTACGAAGAATAGGCCAGGCAAGGTTTTGCCAAAGCAAGAAATTCGTCTGGTCTAACTTGATTGACGTGATCTGGTTGAGTAATTGATTGAGGGAGGCCCAGTGAAGCTGCCTGCAGTGGCGCTTGAGGAAGAAGAATGCTGAAAAGGGTTGACGTTGGTCATGTCTTGCTTTGATACCAAGTTTGATAAAAGAAGAAGAAGAAGAATATAGAGAAGCAAGGCAAAAGATGAATATCTGGGAAAATCCCCTTTGTCTATATTCAATTAATGAATTCAAATTATCGAGGCTAGTAACCCTAGTCTCCTTTATAAAAAGATACAAAAGAATGAAGTAGCTAATAGGACAAAAGAATACAACTGGTGTAACAACTTTACAAGAAACGTGTTATCATTCTAATGGAGGAGGAATAACAGAAAATCATTATTCCAGCTGGTCATCTCCTTGTAGGTCCATCTCAGCACCTTGGTTTTCCTTATCAAGGCATTGCGTGGAGAAGAAGAGCTTCGGGTGGCTGATCTTCGTTAGGTAACGAAAGTTTTTTTGTTTTAGTGAAGTTACGATTTTACCCGTCCCCTTTTAAATGGATATACACCCGGTATATATGATATAGACCCCTATTTGTGTGAAGTTTATATACATCCGGTATATACGATATATACCTCTGTTTTACTTAGGCTCTTCCGTTATTCGCTTATATATACTGGTATATGTGACATTTGCATCTGGTTTATTTCTTTCATTTTGTTTGAGTTTTATCTTTAAGACTTCAAGTTTGTATTTTAGTTTATTTGATTTAGTATACTTAGTTATTTATCTATCGTCATTTAATTGTTTTTTCTGTTAGGATTTGTTTTGTATGGAGACAAAACTCAACAAATATAATATACATATTTTATATTATATATGGAGTAAAATTTTGACCAAAGTCAAAATTGAAGAATCATGAGGGCACACGCCAGACAAGGCCCATGCCTTTTTTAAGGCCCAACATTTGGTACTTAGGTCTGGAGCAACTCATCCATTATATATAGCAATTTTAGTAAAAAATTGAGATTGTAGTGAAGACGGCCGCTGAGCAATTTGTTCAGTGTTAATTTGTGAGTGTGCAGAAAACTATTGAGAAAAATACAGTGTGTATTTTTCAATAGAATTGGGTGTTTCTCTCTTTGTTTATCCCAAGCTACCGGGTTGTGGTACTTGGAAGCAAATAGTTCTAGTTGGGCTATTTGAGAGAGTTTTGTAGCGCGAGCTTGAGAGACCAATTGTAATCTCCATTATAGTAGAACCTGCAGTTGCAGAAGACTGGACGTAGTCCCGAGATCGGGGCGAACCAGTATATCTCTCGGTGTTGTTATCTCTTTCCCTTATCTTTTATTATTGTATTTTGTGACTGATTGACTTTTGGATTCTAACCTGTGAAGTGGGAGGTTGAGATATATTTAGTTTATTCCGCATTTAATTATATCTCGCTATTTTTAATCCCAACAAGTGGTATCAGAGCTTTTGGTTCAGGAATCATGGGAGCAACGAATCCAAAAAGTTTCGAGGGAGTCACAAAATTTGATGGGGAAAATTTTGGTTATTGGAAGATGCAAATCAAAGATTTCCTAACCTGCAAGAAAGTGCACAAGGCACTGAAGGAGAGACCAGAAGGGATGTCAGATGGAGATTGGTTGGATATGGATGAACAAGCAGTTGCAAATATAAGGATGTGTCTGTCGATGGATGTGGCTAGTCTTGTAGCCAACGAGACTACTGCAATCAAGCTAATGGAATCGCTTACAAACAGGTATGAGAAACAGTCTGCCAATAGTAAAGCATATCTACTTAAGAAATTTTTCAACATGCAAATGATTGAAAATTCATCAGTTAATTCCTATATTAATGAAGTTACCACTTTAGTTAATCAGTTGAAGTCTGTCAAGATAGCATTTACTGATGAAGTGTATGCTATTCAATTATTAATGTCTTTACCTGATAGTTGGGAAACGATGAAGACAGCAGTGTCTAATTCGACTGGAGATAACACTCTGAAATTTTCAGGAGTTTGTGATTTAGCTATAGCTGAGGAAATTCGTAGGAAGGGGAGTAGTAAAGAATCTACCGTAGGATCAGCTTTAGCTTTAACTAAGGGTAAAGACAAAATTGATTATGAAGATAATAAATTGAATAGCAATAGGAAAAAGTGGAGTCATAGGAATAAGGAGGTAGAATGCTTTTACTGCCACAAGAAAGGTCACTATAAAAGCCAGTGTAGGAAACTAAAAGAGGATCATGAGGTAAACATAGTTGATGATGCCTATGTCTGTGTTGAGAGTAGCATAGAGAGTAGTAACCACTCATCTGAATGGGTTGTAGACAGTGCAGCGTCAGTTCACATAGTTTCAGATAGAAATTTGTTCACATCATTCATAGATGGACATCATGGTTTAGTGACAATGGGTGATGGTAGAGTCTCCAAGACATGTGGGATTGGGGATGTTAGTCTGAAGTCAGTATGTGGCAGTGTTCTGGTGTTGCGCAATGTCAGGTTTGTTCCTAGGATGAAAATTAATCTCATCTCTATTGGAAAGTTGGAGGATGAGGGTTACAGTTGTGAGTTTGGCAGTCGCCAGTGTAAACTCAAGTTAGGATCCCAGGTAGTGGCAGTTGGCCACAGAAATTCCACACTATATAGATGTCAGTTTAGTGTTGTCAAAAGATCAAAGAGACAGTGGATGCCAGTTAAAGCTGCAGATGGTAGGTGTAGAGGTACAGTTGAACCAGCAGCAATGATAGCCAATTTCGATCAGTTAGATCAAGATCCGTCAGTTCAGAAACAATTGGGAAGTCCAAGAGAGAAAGATGATGGCTATCGTCAATCCCCAATTGTCAGACATTCGAATGAATTGATGAAGTCGCCTAGACGAGTGAGGGCATCAAAATTGAAGACCAAGGCAGTTGCTATGGTCACATGTTTAGTCTCTAGCTTGGCAGCAGACTTGAATAAAGGAGTCAAGTCATTTGCAGAATATAACTTCTTTAGGAACAAGTGTTCAAGGTTGAAGAAGATGTCAGTTGTTACCACTTAGCTGAAGTGGGAGTACGTGACTGTTCTTTATGTCTGGGGGACAGTTCCACGTAGCGATCCCATACCTCAGGGCGAGCACAGATGAGCTACAATTATTTTTCTGATGGTTGTCTGTTTTGTTAGTTTGTTGTTTTACAGGTTTTTTGTTGAACCTTGGAGTTTGCCAAGAAGATCAGAAATAACAGTTGTAGTGGGAGTTGAGCCTTGGAGTTTGCCAAGATGATTAGTTTGTTGCACTGCGAGGCAAGATCGTCGTTTTGTCTCCAAGTGGGAGATTGTTAGGATTTGTTTTGTATGGAGACAAAACTCAACAAATATAATATACATATTTTATATTATATATGGAGTAAAATTTTGACCAAAGTCAAAATTGAAGAATCATGAGGGCACACGCCAGACAAGGCCCATGCCTTTTTTAAGGCCCAACATTTGGTACTTAGGTCTGGAGCAACTCATCCATTATATATAGCAATTTTAGTAAAAAATTGAGATTGTAGTGAAGACGGCCGCTGAGCAATTTGTTCAGTGTTAATTTGTGAGTGTGCAGAAAACTATTGAGAAAAATACAGTGTGTATTTTTCAATAGAATTGGGTGTTTCTCTCTTTGTTTATCCCAAGCTACCGGGTTGTGGTACTTGGAAGCAAATAGTTCTAGTTGGGCTATTTGAGAGAGTTTTGTAGCGCGAGCTTGAGAGACCAATTGTAATCTCCATTATAGTAGAACCTGCAGTTGCAGAAGACTGGACGTAGTCCCGAGATCGGGGCGAACCAGTATATCTCTCGGTGTTGTTATCTCTTTCCCTTATCTTTTATTATTGTATTTTGTGACTGATTGACTTTTGGATTCTAACCTGTGAAGTGGGAGGTTGAGATATATTTAGTTTATTCCGCATTTAATTATATCTCGCTATTTTTAATCCCAACATTTTCTGCATATTTGGTTAGTTTTAAAATGCAATCTCGGGAGAGGTGAAGGAATCTTTCTCCCACCTTGAGGATTAACTTGTTAATTTTGAATTTACAATCCCGAGAGAGGTGAAGGAATCTTCCTCCCACCTTGAATATTAACTTGTTAATTTTGAATTTAGAATCCCAGGATAGGTGAAAGACACTTCCTTTCACCCTGAGGATTTTTTAGCCGGTTTTAATTTTTAAAATCTCGGGATGGATTAAGGATCTTCCCTTATTTTGAGGATTGGATTTTAGTTCTTGATTACGTGTTTTTCCTCTTTAAATGCCATTATGCGTCATTTACAAAATTACCTTTTTTAAGTTTTTCAATTGATTTCTAAATTATTTTAAATCTAAAATTTCAAATGATTTTTAATTTAATCTCCAAATCTTTTAAAAATAATTGTCAAATGATTTTCAAAAGTTTTTCTTTGAAAATTAGGTTTCCGTTTGAGTTTAAAATTAAATTTCAGAGATCTCAAATTTTAATTTTTCAATTCTTTTTTATTGAATTAACCATTTTTTTTTCCTTCTTAAAATGGTTTTAATTGTCATTTACAATTGTTTTAAAAAGGAATTGTATTTGATTTTAAAATTAGTTTTTAACTTGAATTTAAAAATTGATTTAAAACTAAAAGAGTTTCTTCAATGATTTTCAAAATTTTGTTTTTATTGTATAATCCCGAAAATGGGATTAATGGTGTGTTTGGTTTAGTTTCCTAAGTGTTTAAATTTTGAAAAAATGCATTTTAGAATAAATTGGGGTGTTTGACAACCTACAAAAATGAATTTTTGAAAAACTGCATTTTGGAATAAACTCTAATAGGTAGCTTCTCCAAAAAATATTTTTTAGTGTTTAACCGAGAATTCATCATTTTTTTCACAAAAACAGGAAAATTACTAAAGTGCCCTCCAACTACTCCCTCTCCCCTCCTCTTTTTGCTCATTTTCACCCCACACCTCAATCTCATCCGTTCTCTCTCTCAATAAAAGTTATTTTGATACATATTCTCCTTTAGACTTGAACACAGATCTTAGATTGATTTTTGAAAACTTAGCAAATTCCTTGAACACAAATCTTAAAATTGATTTTTGAAAACTTAACAAATTCTTAATATAAATCCCACAAATCTTTATATATATATATATATATATATATATATATATATATATATATATATATATGTAAATTCCATAAAATAAAAGAAAAACATTACCAAATCTTGAACACGGATCTTAGAATTGATTTTTTTAAAACATGAATGCACGAGTTGCAATATAGACAAATATTATTCTCACACCTATAGTTTTGGGTGCAGCAATATAATATAATATATTATATTTTAATATTATTGTAATGTTAAACTGCAATATACTCTTCCACTCTACACCATTAACATATTTTATTTTTTCTTTAAAAAATAACCACTCTTATCTCGTCACCGATCACCGACAATAGTAAATGCCGGTCATAATTTTTAAAATACAAATTTGAACTTAATAATTATAATTTGTATTATTGTTTATTAATAATTGTCATTTACAGTAATTTGACATTAGGAGAAACACTTTAGTATAGAGCAAACCAAGCACATTTGTAGATAAAAACACTTTTGAAAAAAATGTAACCAAACACATGAATGTTTTAATTATAAACATTTCTAGAAAAAATGTTTATTCTAAAATGTATTCTTGAAAAAACATTTTTTTAGTAGTCAATCCAAACACACCCTAAGACAATTAATGGCAAAATTAATGGATAATCTCACTCACAGATCGAGTCCTTACTTTATTTTAAAGTTAAGGCATGATTAGTTGAGACATTTCTTTTAATTTAAGGGCAAATGACCCTATTGGTCATTGAGGTTTGAGTTTAGTAACATTCAGGTCCCTAAGCTTTCAAATCCGACATTTTAATCCCTGAGGTTTTAGTTTAGTAACATTTAGGGCTGGTTGCACAAATAGCAATCAGACCCAAACTAATTGCAAATTTAGCAAACTTTAAAATATTTTGCAATTATGGCAAAAAAATCTGTTTCTATCACTGATAAACTTTATCATATCACTGATAGACTTCTATCAGTGATAGACTATTATCACTGATAGACTATTATCACTGACAAAAATCTATAAAAAGTTGAGGTGATCAGTGATAGACTTCTATCAGCCATAAGATATCAACGATAAAAATTGCCATATCCGTAAATTTTTTAAAAACATGCTATATTTTTAATTATCTTATTCTAAATTGACATTTGTTACAATTTCCCTATATATATATATATATATATATATATATATATTAATATTAAATATATGTTTTTAATTATTTTTAAATATATATATATTTTTAATTATTTTTTTAATTTTCTTTTTCCCTCCTTCTTCTCCTTCCCTAATCTTTCTCCCTCCCTCCACCTTCCATCATTCTCCACCAATCATCCATGGTCGCCGTCTGCCGCCGCCCTCGCCCTCGCCCTCGCCCTTGCCGTCGTCTGCCGCCGTCGCCCTCGCCGTGGTCTGCCCCCTCGCTGAACCAAAATGAAAAAAAAAACGTTACAGATCTGGAATGAAACCCAGATCTGTAACGTTTTAGAAGAAACGTAGTTCCTATAAAATTTGTGAGAGTGGTCGTTGATTTTGTCAAGCTGAAGTTCATATACCCACTAAAATATGTCACCAAGCTCAGCGCCACCGACAAAAATGCCATATTTTCAAGCCCTTCAGTCACTGCGATTTATTTCCCATGATTTGCCCTTCAGACGACGACAAGGGGAGGGCGGACGACGGCGAGGGCGTGGGCGGACATGGATGATTGGTGGAGAATGATGGAAGGTGAAGGGAGGGAGAAAGATTAGGGAAGGAGAAGAAGGAGGGAAAAAGAAAATAAAAAAAAAAGTAAAAAAGAAATATTTTATTTAAAAATAATTAAAAAAAAAAAAAATATTTTCTAATAAAAAAAAAGCCACGTCAGCTTCTGTTAGCTACTGGAATTTTGAACGGAGGGACCAAAATGTTACTAAACTAAAACCTTAGGGATTAAAATGTCGGATTTGAAAGCTTAGAGACTTGAATGATACTAAACCCAAACCTCAAGGACCAATAAGTAATTTGCCCTTAATTTAATTATGTTTTATTTTTATCAAAATAAGGACATTTTTAATAAATTTAATTGGATAATAAAGATAAAATTTGACTACCGTTTTAACGGGTGTTGTAGGCTGCTAATACCTTCGCTACACTCAAACGACCCCCGAACCTAATTTCTAATTTCGTAGACCACTTTTCTTTTTAAGGTGACCAATCACACCCAAAATGATTGGTGGCGACTCCATCTCTTTTATTTTAAATTGAAACTCTTAAAAGAGGACGTCGGCCGCTCCGCGTCGCAAAAACGTTGCGACACATACAAGAACGGAGACGATGAACGGATGAAATCAGAGAAGATGAACCGAAGAGTCTCAAAACATTCGGGGGAGAGAGAGAACAGAATGCATTACGTGTAGAAAATGAGAGAAGTGAAAAGATCTTCAAAACACGGGGGGGAGAGAAAGAAAAAAACGACATTATGTGTAGAGACTGAGAGAAGTGAAGAGTGGGTTTAAGGTTTATTGTGCGGACTTCAACACTGTTTACTGTTGAAGTCTGAATGAATAGTCCAACTAAGTCAGGACTTAAATAACCCACGGGCCAAACGGGGAGTGGACTTCATATGTTCACTCCCCCCAACTCTTACTCCTTGGGCCAAACAGGCCCTAATAACAAATCCTGATTGCAATTTTTGTATAAAAACACATAGACAAATAAAGTTATTTTTATACCCTTCTTTCAACAAATATTCACTTAGTCGATTATACCACATTCGTCCAGATTGTTTTAATTCATACAATAACCTCTGTAATTTGATCAAATATAATTCTCTGACATTTGAATTATATGAATTTGGTATCTTTATTTCTTCAATGATTTTCATAAAAGTATTTATTTCTTCAATGATTTTCATAAAAGTATCATTATCGAGATATCCACCTCCCTTCCGGTTCGAGGAGTGTTGGCTTCTGGATGCCAATTGTCGATCCATGGTTCAACAGTGCTGAGGTGAGGGGAGTATTGACCAGGGCATGTCAGGTGGTTCTAACGCCTCTTTTCTCGAGTCCCTGATGCGTTGTAGGCAGGGGTTGGGGAGCTGGGGCCGTAAGGTAAAGACTGATTTTTTTAAAGATATTGAAACACATAAGGCTTTGCTTCAGGCTGCGTACAGTAGAGTGGGTGGTCCCGTTTTTGCTGACATTCAGGTGATTGAAAACAGGTTGGACAAGGCTTTATTAGCCGAGGAAGTGTTCTGGAAGCAACGATCACGTGAAAGCTGGTTGAAATGGGGTGACAAAAATACGAAGTGGTTCCATAAGCGTGCGTCAGCTAGGAGGGAACGAAATACCATTCCTCAGATTCGGGGCCCGGATGGTTTGTGGAGGGATGAGGATGAGGCGATGGAAGGGGTTTTCCTGGATTACTTCTCTACATTGTTTAGCTCTTCAGAGCCTGGTGAGCAGGATATTCTTAACGCGGTGAGGTGTGTTCCCCGGAAGGTTACCCAGGAAATGAACGAGCTTCTCATGGCTCCATATACCGAGGAAGAGGTTCGGGGGCTCTTTTTCAGATGTTTCCTTCGAAGGCCCCGGGGCCTGATGGGTTCCCAGCCTTGTTCTATCAACGTTTCTGGGACATTTTGAAGGGTAAAACCGTGGAAGTGTGTCTGAATGTTCTTAATGGTCGGACCTCTGCTCGGAATCTAAATCACACCAACATCGCATTGATCCCTAAGATCAAGTGCCCGGAGGAGGTCAAAGACTTCAGACCGATCAGCTTGTGCAATGTGTCCTACAAGATTGTCATGAAGGTCATTGCCAATCGTTTGAAGGTAGTGCTCCCTGAGATTATTTCTGATGCCCAAAGTGCGTTTGTCCCAGGTAGGCTTATTTCTGACAATGTTCTCATTAGCTATGAATGTGTGCACCATATTATGAACACGAGAACAGGGTTTCGGGGTCTAGCTGCTATGAAGTTTGATATGGCTAAAGCCTATGATCGGGTTGAGTGGGTTTTTCTGGAGCGAATTATGTTGAAGCTCGGTTTTGCCACGGCCTGGGTTGTTTTAGTTATGGATTGTGTGTCCACTGTCAGCTTCTCTGTGATGTTAAATGGGCGTGCGCGAGGGTCGTTCCACCCGAAAAGAGGGCTGCGTCAGGGGGACCCGTTGTCCCCGTACCTCTTTCTGTTGTGTTCTGAATGTTTTTCCTGTCTTATTTCAAATGCACACAGTTTGAAGTTGTTGACCGGGTGTAGAGTTGCGAGGAAGTGCCCTATTGTTTCTCATTTACTCTTTGCTGATGATAGTCTTTTATTTTGTAAGGCTTCTATGGTTGAATGCTCTAAGATCAAGGATATCCTTTTGTGCTATGAGCGGGCCTCCGGTCAGTGCGTAAATTTTTCTAAGTCGGCTGTTATGTTTAGCCCTAATGTCTCAGGCCCGGTTCGGGCCCATTTTAGCTCTTTTTTGGGGGTTAAAGTGGTGAGGCACCTGGGTATGTATTTGGGCCTACCTTCTCATTTGTCACAGAATAAACGTGTGGATTTGAATTTTCTAAAGGAACGGGTTCAGAAGGTGGTAGCTGGGTGGAAGAGTAACATGTTCTCCTCTGGTGGGAAGGAAGTGCTGATCAAAGCTGTTGGCCAGGCCATTCCGACATATGCAATGTCTTGTTTTAAAATTCCCAAAGGCATTTGCAGGGACTTGAATCAGTGCATGGCCAGGTTTTGGTGGGGGGCTTCACAGCATCAGAAGAAGATCCACTAGATGTCGTGGGAGAAAATGTGTTTGCCTAAGGAGAAGGGGGGAATAGGTTTCCGTAGTCTGGAAGGGTTTAATCAGGCTTTGATTGCCAAACAGGTATGGCGGTTTCTCTGTTATCCTAACTCTCTAGTTGCTCAAGTTTTTAAAGGAAAATATTTTGCTGATGTGAATGTTCTGGAGGCGCACCTTGGTTATCGCCCGTCGTATGTCTGGCGAAGTTTGTTGTGGGGAAGAGATTTACTTTGCTCAGGTATGAGGCGACGAATTGGTGATGGAATGTCGACTTCCCTATTTGGGGACCCATGGGTGCCGCGTGAGCATTCCTTTCGTTTGATTACACCCCCGAAACCAGCTACTGCAGATTTGAAGGTGGGGGAGTTTATTACGGGGGGTGGGCATTGGGATGTTGAAAAATTGAGCAGGGTGTTGTGGGAGGTAGATGTTGAGCAGATCCTGACTATTCCAATATGTCGAACTTCAGTGCAAGATAGTTGGTTGTGGCATTTCACAAGAGATGGGGTCTTTTCTGTCAAAAGTGCCTATAAGGTATTTATTTCTAGATTGTCTTCTGCTTCTAGTTCTCTGGGATTAAAGGAAGATAGGTGGTGGGTTGGCCTCTGGAGAGCAAAGGTTCCTAACAAAATAAAGGTTCTGGTTTGGCGGATTTACAGTGACATTCTCCCGACGAATCATAGTTTATGCACCCGACGCGTTCCTGTGCACCCATGGTGTGTTATGTGTGAGAAGGACAGGGAGACGAATATCCATTTATTGTTTCAATGTAAGCGCGCAAAATTAGTCTGGACTCTGATCCTCCCTTCGGTGGCACGATTGACATCGACCCAGAGGGATATCCATGAGGTGTTTTTGGGGGCTTTTGATCTGTTGTCCGCTTCTGATCTGGAGCTCTTCTTGACTACTTGTTGGGCTCTATGGTCGGATCGGAACAACAAGGCGCAACGTTATGTGCTCTTGGATGTGCCAGAAAAGGTGGGTTGGATTCGAGACTATGTTCGAGCATATAAGGAAGCGTCGACGATTCCTTTGGTCGGGAGGGCGATGAGACAGGCTAAGGGGGCAGGGATGAAGGGATGGGTCCCGCCGGAGGTAGGGGTGCTTAAGGTTAACGTGGATGCGTCCTGCCACCCGACGGCCCGAGGTGCGGGCTTGGGTGTAGTGATACGTGATTGGCGAGGTGAGTTGGTTGCTGCCCGTGCAGAGCATATGGCTGGGAAGATTGATCCGTTTTCAGCGGAGGCACTTGCTCTCCTTTGTGGTCTGAAGTTGGCGGCCGCCATGGGCCTCACGAGTTTTTGGGTAGAATCTGATGCTCAAAGTGTGGTGAAGGCGGTTCATGATAATTCTTTTCATTTATCCCCCCAAGGCGCTGTTTTGGGTGAAATTCGAGCGTTGATGCTCTCTCTTATGGTGAAAGGGTTGATTTCTGTCCCTCGATCTATGAATAAGGTGGCCCATAGTTTAGCCGGCCATGCTTTTTCCCATGTTGGGTTGTGTGACTGAGTGGTCTGTCCACCCTCATGGTTGTTGAGTTTACTTTCTTTGGATTGTTTATCTTGTAGCCCTTTGGGTTTTTTTCCTAGTTAATTAACAACATGGTTCTTCTTCAAAAAAAAAAAAAAAAAAAAGACTACATTCATAAGATGCATGTCAAGTTTTTCATACACAACCATGCTAATTAGATATCTCAATGTTATTGCATCCACCATAGAAGAATGTGTTTCGTCATAATCAATGTCAGGCCTTTGTGAGAATCCTTGTCCAACAAGTCTTCATTTATATCTTGTGACCTCATTCTTTTCATTCCTTTTACATACAAATACTTATTTGTATCCCACAGGTTTTACACCTTCAAGTGTACGGACTACGGGTAAAAAAACTTCACGTTTTGAAAGTGAGTTTATTTCTGCTTGGATTGCTTCTTTCTATGTCGACATTCTTCAACAAATCTAGGTTTAGAACCCTCATTTTCATGAATAATGTCGTGAGAAACATTGTAAAAAAAAATGTTGTCAACAACTATATCAGTCTGGTTCCATCTTTTTCCTGTCATGACATAATTTATTGAAATCTCATTATTATCATCAGATACTTGACCTTCTTTGATATTCTTATGATCAGTCATGTTTAAGATTTCTTCTAGAATATCCACCTTCTCGAATGGGACGGGGAATTTTTTTTGCCCCGTTAGCTAAACGGGGCGGGGACGGGTAATAGCATACCCGCCCCGCCCCGTATACTTATATATATATTATTCATCAAAAAATTAACTACACACTCATTTTTTGGTCTAAAAAAATACACATCTTACCTTTCCAAAAAAATACACATCTTACAAATAAAGTTTATTGAATTAAATATATATAATATTAATCAACTTAACAAATAACAAAACTTAAAAAAAATGGATAAGAATAAATTAAAAAGTAAATTATTGGCGGGAAAAATTACCCGCGGGGAATACCTGCCCCGTCCCCGCGAAATTAAACGGAGAATTTCGCGGGGACGAGAAATGAAATAGGGGACGGGACGGGGGCAAGGAAGGCATTACCCGGCCCAGCCCCGCCCCATGGACATCTCTATTCTCGATTGAGTCATTTTGAATATTGACTACTCTTCTTTTTCGAAGATTTTTATCTTCGGAACCCACTTATCTACAATGTTTCAGGCGTGCCGCAGACTCATTAGCTGAAAGAACTTGTTGTGTTGAAATTTCAATTTTGGATGGAACATTTGCAGCTGGTATATATGACTTGGTCACTTTCTTAGCATATGTAAATGCATCTGGCATTTGGTTTGCTATATTTTGTAAATGAATTATCTTTTGAACTTCGAGTTCACATTGATTTGTACGAGAATCCAAATGAGACAATAACATTGCATTCCATGTAATTTCTTTTTTCAACTTTTTTCTTTATTTCTCTCCCTAATGTTAGAAAATTTGTCTCATTAATGACAATTAGCAAATATGCAGTAAATATATCATCTGTCGGGGATTCAAGATATCTAATAATTGATGGGAATTAAATTCAACATATATTTTCACCTCATTTGAGGACCCATCTTTGTACGTTGTGGTGGAACAATTTGAACATTTACTGCACATTCTAAAAATTGCAGATGAATATATTTTTCTTCTGGCCATAAGCTAATTATAATAAGGTACTGGCTTAAAGTGTATAAGTGACGCTGCATGCAAAATATGATGATTTCATACAAATAGTATAAGTTTGTCCATCATAAATGATTTCATTAAACCATTGTCTGCATGAACATGAACTACACGATGTTCAACACTTATCACAATAATGATTAAACACTTGAGATGTAAATTCACCAGCATTATGAAGACGGATTTTCTTAATTCCATAATTGAAGAAAAAAAAGTATGCTCTTAATTTAATTAATCGAGCAAATGGACATCTACTAGATGTGTCAACTAAGACCATAAAATATCTAAATGATTAATAGGTCCATATATACATCATAAATTCGTTCTTAGACATGTGAGGGAATCAATCCCAATTTTAGTTGCTGAGAGGCTAATATTTAATTTCTTACAGAGCAACCTGATGGAGCGTAAAATGCTGCGGAAGCGATTTTGGATCGTTGATACTCTAATTTCATCAATTTAACAAACTAGTAACATGCTCAAAACAACGGAAATAAGGAAAAATTAGAATACATACCCTTGTAGTTCTTTTTTTTTTTTTTTCAAAAATCGCCGGTCGATTCTCCTCACGAACGCTTCGAGCTGCTTCTCACGAACGCCTCGAGGACCACCTCAGGTAGTCCCACTATCCTCGGCGCCGAGCAACAGAGTTGTGGGACTCCGAAAATAAAAGAAAAGAAGAGGAAGAAAACAAATGGAAATATGAGTTTTTGGGCTTGAGGAACACAAAAACTTTTTTAGTTCTTTGAATTACAAAAATTCAAGCAAGCTCCGAACTCAAAGATCTTTTAAAAAAGCTCATTTTTATATACCCAAATTAGCACTAACAATATATATATATAATTGTGGATAACCACATGGTTTACATGCATAATGCAGGTAAACCTTTATATATATATATATATATATATATATATATATATATATATATATTTAATTGTTATTTTAAAATAATTAATTACCAATTAATTTTTAAAAATAATAAATGTTTTATTTATTAAACATTTTAATAAATAAAAATATATATATATATATATATTAATTAATTAAACTTTTTAATTAATTAATATTATTTAATTCAATATCAAATATTAATTAAATAATATGGCTAATCCCGGTTTTCTGAAAACTGACATTTTGCACATGAATCCTATTCATGTTTTAGACCATACTCATATTTAAATATGTCCATCATCCTTCCATAAACCGAATTTGAACAAATTCAAATTCTTTTTCCTTTTCTCTTATATTGTTGCACGGCGTTATCCGAGCTAGCTAGAAGAACCTAAAGAACCTACAGATCATGAGCTCCAACGATACGAGATTATTCGGTCAAAACTCTTTTAACCGAATAATCAACATTCGTTAACCGCTGGAGACTCCACTATAGTCTGAGGGTTGCACTCTCCTCACTGTAGATATATTATGTCCTCTTGATATAACCATTATGGGTAAGTCGATCATTCACAGGTGTCCGTAATCACAGCGGGTCATTTATACCGTTTAACCCCTGTATTACCTCTTGTTCCTTAAGTACCACTGACACCTCTAATGAACATCTGATCTGTCATCTAATCATCAGATCATTAACCCTCTTCACACAGAAGAGGATGAGGCCTCATGTTCAAGACCCGGAGTCGGCTATTAAGGGAACACCTCTCTACTAGCCCTTACAAACGGGTAGGAGTGAATTCCATATTGTTGTACTATGTCCCCAGCCACCTATTCGAGTTTATCTCCAAGATGGTAGGCTTATTGAGTCGGCGATCTGGCCACTCTCACCCGTGCAAGTCAAAGGATACTCTCGAATAAATAGGAGTTCATAGCGAGTTGAGGATTGAGAACGACTTACCTAGGTCATCATATGAAAAGTCGGCCTCTTCAGTAAACGGTGTTATAAAGAGAGAGCGACTTGATTTCGCGGTTCAGTCTTATGCAAACTCTTTGCACAGGACGCATTCGCTTCTCACATCTCCATGTGAAACGATTCAGATCACATCGTTTTGTACTATACAAAGCGAGTCGCATCCAATAGTGTTACCAGAATAAGGTACCCAGCCTTAACCATATACTATAGACCGTTTTGACTGTCTACTTGAGCCTGATCCACATTCATGTCATACATGAAGTTCAAGTCCTCATCCTTCGCCATGGGTGTTTGTTATTGGTACAGGTTAATGCAAACACGTTTCACTATATTCAATAAACACATTTACTGAATAAACCACAATAACTCTTTATTGCGTAAATAGAAATAATACATTCACAACGTTTACAAACTACGAGTTTTAGGACATAAAACCCAACACAAACAACTCACGACAATTTATTAGGTTGAAGAATCTTCCGGTTCTTCAATGGATGTCATCCATTTGCATTCTCAAATAATTATTCTCACATCAATATTATTGACCCATGATGACCCAATCAATCATTCCAAATAGTAAATATTGTTGGATCGATGAACTTCAGGTTCATTGTTGCATAAATTTCAATTACACAAATATGTGTGTAATATTATCCATAAGAAAATGACATGCAACTCTTTTAATACATTTTTCATACGAGACAATATATATAATATATAAATACTCTATATTATTCTTACTATTAGTCTCTAAATGATAACCATTACAATGTATATATTTAAAACTTAGTAGAATTTTCTTTGATTTATCAAAGAATAGAGCATATCAATTATAAATTTTGCTCTTCTAGGCAAATAATATTTGCCTTTTCAAAATCTTCAATGAAGTCTACAAAACTTTGCATTATATTGATTTTTGCTTCTAGCATTGTCAATTTTGAAAAATACTTTCTACTTTTAAGTATAGTGTGTGTAGTTGCACTATTTGTCAAGATAAACATTTATCGTTCATATTCTCTTCAGGAGTTTAAAAAACTTTTGCAATTTTCAAATATGTTATACTTAATCGGGTCAAAATTAATAATCATCTCTTCAGGAAATTCAAAAACCTTGTAACATCCAAGTATGTCATATTTAGGGGCTAAAATAGATCAATTATCTCTTTAGGAGATTCAAACAAATTTACAAAGTTTGTTTCCACACGTTGTTCCTATTTTTATTTATTGAGGTCTTTTAAAGTTCAAAAGAACTTAAACGTACGACATGTACATAACTAATGTCTCTTTTATGTATCACATTTAAAACGTGAAACTTTCTAAAACGTGGTCTCTTTCTAGAGCTTTCAAAGTGACCTGAGGTTCTATGTGCATGACCTTAATAGCACCTGATGTATTACTATATCGAGGAATCAAGATTAAACATAAGGAATGGAGCATGTTGTGGGGGTCTCAACCATTATGGATGAAAGTTCAAGTGACATATCTCACTTTCTTCAATCAGGTTGTTGCCCTACTTCACTATGTCGCAATTCAAATTGTAAGATATTGTTGTTTAAGCTAATTCTTCCTTGTTTGCTCAGATTTTATTTTTACTATTTTCTCTTATAATGTTAGTCATTTGTGGGGGATTTCTGGGAATGACTCACATTAAAAATTCTTTTTAATACTCTTTCCTTTAAAATGATTTCATTAATATTAGTTACAATTTTACATTGTAACGTTTTTTCATTGATGGAGAAATCTGAAACGTTTTTAAGTTTTGGTTGATTTTGCAACTCTCCAACTTTGAGAGTTCTGTGGTTCTTAAAAAACATGAAACTTGCCCTTTGCGTTAACTTTGGGGAGTAACCGGCAAAATACGATTCACACCGAGGTCATGCCGAATTTGCTTTCAAGGTAGTGGTCATTATTCCACGATGCAACAATTGATTTCCAATTCTCGACATCCAACACTTAACTCTTGCCTTCAACCACTACCAATTTCGGCGACGCGATAAAACCCGAAGACAGAGGCGCATTCAAGCAAGTCCGACGAGCTTCGAACTCCGACGACGCTAATCAGAACTTGATGGCGGCGACTTCGTACGATTTTGGTGACCTCGAGATGTGGTAGCATTTGCAGAACACTCGATGATTCAGGCAACACAACATCAACATACCCGGTGATTTGATTGAACCAGTGGTGACGAACGAAATTGCAAAATCGAGCAATCCACATCGGCGGTGTTGCAGCCGATCTTTGACGACGATTTTGGGTGGACAGTGGCAGCGATTTTGAGCAACTTCTTCAAGTTCGATGGGTTTCTTTTCGTTGAATCACACGGTTGGGATCTTCGAGGGTGAGTGAAAGATTTTCTTTTAATTGTTTTATTCATTTACAAGTTTGCCATGGATCTAGAATAAAAGATTTGTCATTACTTAATTTAGATGCACAAAAGCAGGGGCAAACCTATTGAGAGACTAGGGGGTCATGGCCCCCCAATTGTTTTGAATTTTCTTATATATGAAGGTATAAATATAAGTAATACATTAAAACATTTACTATTATCTAGTCGACTTCTTTTACATTTAAGCTGCATTGTCTTGATGGTTCTCATGCTGACATGTAACCTTAAGGTCTTGTGTTTGAAGCTTACCCATAACAAATAGCACACTGACACACAACAAATAAATTTGAAGGAAAAAAAAAAACCACAGAGATATATAAATATCTATTTTAATAAATATCTATTTTAATGAAATGAGGTTGGACTTTTAGATTTTCCTTTTGTGTTTTTGTTTTTTTATTTTTACAAAGCTTTTAAACTTTGGGGTTTTTTCTTCTTTTTTCAATTATTGATGCAATTTGCTGGCAAGGTATAATCATTATCCTAAATCTCTTAATTCTAGTGCTACAAATCAATGCACACTCTACCAACTTGGAGTCGATTTTCCGCTCACGGCTCACCTATAACACATGTAAGTTTTTTTTTTAGTACAAACATGTTAGGTTTTTCTAATATCATATTGATGTGTTTGAAGTCATTCACTTTTCCTATAAATTCATATTAATGACATAAATTTATCTCTAATTTAAATTAGCGATGAAAATGATTGGCAAAGCATTGTAATTGAAATTCAACAATCAACAATTTTGCATCTACAATCGACATGTATAATATTTTTTATTTTAATTTTACTTCTTATTTTTTTTTATCTTACAATTATGCTAAATCATGAATATGAATTATAATTATACTTTAGTCATATTTGCAGATTCACATATTGAATATTTGAACAATGGGAAAACCACAAAAAAACTATAGATTATTTTTTCAAAAGAATAGATGTTGAAATTGTAGATATATCTACATATTCTACATCTAATCTCATTGATGCAATTCAAGAGGATGAACAACCTTCTAAAATTCTTAGAATAGAATGTGAAGAATGCCAGGAATTTGATCGGTCTTTAGAAATAGACCGTGATTTAGGTTTACGAAGTCAAATATGAGAATATCCTATAAATTTACAAGATGAAATTCGAAGAGCTTATATTAAGAAAGACCCTATCAATTTATTCTTTCGGATTATCTACGTTCTGGATCAGAAAAACATCTTCGAAGATTTCAGTGTACTTGGTTCAAATTATTTTATTGATTAGAGTATTCACCAACAAAAGATGCAACATTTTGTCTTCCATGCTTTCTGTTTTCTAAGAAACCATCGGGACTTTCTGGATCCAGTGCATTTACTATTAAAGGATTTCAAAATTGGTAGAAAGTTAATGATGGTAAGAAATGTGTTTTTCTCAGTCATATTGGTAATGATCCATATTCTTCTCACAACGTTGCAGTAGAATCATGTGAGTTTGTAGAGAAGTTTTACCTTCAAGATTTTACGGACCAAGAATTACTTGATTGATCGACTTTTGCGGTTTCAGTTACAATATTATGAGTTAGATGTGCCTCACCATCTAAGATTGAAAAACATGTCAACAATTGCAGAATTATGTTGTGGCTTAGTTGAAACAGAAAAAGTCAAAGATTTATTATTTGTTTGATCGACTTATTCGTCTAATATTGACTCTGCCCTTATCAAATACAACAACATGCATTTTCTGCAATGAGAATTGTTAAAACAAGGCTTCAAAGTAAAATGGAAGATGAGTTTCGTGTAGATTATCTAAGTGTCTACATTGAAAGATAAATTTCGCAGACTTTTAGTTCAGATTCAATTAAAGAAGATTTTTACTCTATTAAAGAACGCCGAACACTACTTTAGTTGGTATTGATTTATTTTTATTTGTAATTGACATTTTAAATTGTGTTATTTATTTATTTATCTACATATTGTCTTAGTTACGTTTCTCAATTTATTAATAGATTTAGATTGAGATTATACTTAGTTGGGATATATAGTTTCAGGCCATTTATGTTTTCAATAATTTATATATTTATTTATTTAATTTTATTTCTATAATATGTGTTGCCTCCAAGACATAGTTCTTGGCTCCGCCCTTGCCCAAAAGTACCTTTAGTCTTACTTAAATTATTTATTTTGTTATTATAATTTCGTTTTACCTTGATAATGTTTGATTATGTTTTTTTTTTCAATCTAAATTTTCCATTTTTTTTTTATTATTATTTTTTTTATTTTTTTTTATTTTATCTTATCTTAATTTAAATTTTAATGTTTTTTTTTCTTCTTCTTCTTGCCTTCTTTGTAAACTTATTGTTTTAAAAAAATGGATTTATGTTTAAATTTTGAGTTTTGCAAATTATGTTTTATGTAATTTCAATTGTTTTCTTACAATCTAGACCTTTCATTGAGTTTAAAAATAAGTATTTAAAGAAAATTTCAAATTGCCTCTAAATTCGAATTTTCAGATAAATTTCTATCTTACTTTCATTCCCGATAATTCACTGTGTTTTGTTAAAAAATCAATGTTGATAAATCTACTTTCATAACCTTAAATTGTTCGAGGACTAAGTAATGTATTTTCACGAAATTTTGATTCTATGTAACTGCACGAAAATCCTTATAATCTCTTAAATTTGTTTGAGGGCTGAGCAATGTGTTCTTATGGAGTTTTGACTCAATGCAAGCACACGAAAGTCCTCATAATTATTTATTTTTAAAAAATAAATTTTATTGTTTTTTAGGGCTAAGTAATGTTGCTTTCGTAGAGTTTCGACTCTCGTGCAAGCACACGAAAATCCTCCGAATCACTTCTTCAAAAAAAAAACCAATTATTTTATAAAAAAATCAAATATTATCATATAAACATCCTATGACTGAGCTGAGATAATCTCTCAAAATCGTGAGGTAAGTAATTTCCTTTAAATAAAAGAAAATTTAATATGATAATTAATTAAAGATAAATCTCACTCAATACATCAAACTCTTACTTTATTTTTAAAGTTAAGATTTGATTAAATAAATCATTGTTTTTAATAAATTATTTTCTTTGTTCGGGTTAGTGTTCTTGTTTTATAACACATTATCATCATGAGCCTCTACCACTTTTTTTTTGTTGCTAAAGATAGGTTTCATTTTTGTTTTCGTTATTTGTGTTATCAACGTTCTATGTATATAGTGTATATGGATTGAATACCTTATATATACATTGTACATGAGCCTCTCCAAGTCCGCCGCCCTCGCCTCCTCCCTCCTCTCCAAAACCGCCGCCCTCCACTCCAAGTCCGCAGCCGTCGCTTCCTCCCTCCGCTCCAATTCCGCCGCTGTCGCCTCCTCCCTCCGCTCCAATTCCGCCGCCGTTGCCCCTTAATCGGTAAATTTCCCTTTCATTTTATAAATCAGTGTTGTTTGGATTTGATTTTGTTTTATGGCTGTTTTTTATTATTTGTTGATTGAGATGAGTTTCGATTATTATTGCAATATGTGTTATTAATTTGTTTATTGTTATTGGTTAATTTGTTTGTTGTTGAACTTGAAATGAATTCAGTTTGTGTGAATAACTTTTAAATTTGTGCGGGTATGATTTCTGAAATGAGTTCTGAAGTGAATTAATGGAAGAAAAACTTGAATTACCTCAATAGATTATGATTATGAGATTCAATATAGGGATTAATGAATTCAATTTAGGGATTTGGGGGAAATCTAGATATACCTCTTATGCTCAATACATTAGGAGCACATTTTCATTTCACAAGAATTAGGGGCGATACTCGCAATTCTTAATAATTTTGAGTATCACCCAAATTCTTAAACTATCTCAATTGTAATCCCAACTGTAAGGGCATTAGTCCCAATTCTTAATTAGAATTAGAAAGTTGTAAATAACTTCAAATGAACGACTTGACTCTTGAGGGTTTTGTTCTACTACTCCCAACTCTAATGGACTAAAACTTTAACCCATAGATTCCTAATTCTATTGTCTAACTTCCCTTACAGGTTTTACCCCAAGTTGGTTTAAAAAGGATATATAATTAAGAATGAGTAAAGCATGGATTAAACTTAAAGATAGGTTCTCATTGGAGTATAGAGAAGGGGTAGCCCGATTTCTAGCAGCGGCGAAGTTTCACGTTAATAATTCGGGAAAGATAAGATGCCCATGCAAAACGTGCATGAATGCAATGTGGGAGTCATTGGATGGGTTGAAACAACATCTATTCATAAATGAAATATCTCATTCATATAGTCATTGTATATTTCACGGAGAACCAGTCGATTTACCTATAAAATTAGAAGGTCAAACATCTCATTCAATACACGGTGATGGATTTGATAGTGAAGAGTTTAATGTTGTTGAAGAAAATGAGATGTTGAATCTTCTAAATGATCTACAAGTCCCAATTGACAACGTAGTCGACGATGGAGAAGACGCTCAGAATGAGATACGAACTAATGTCCATGAAATGGATACTTCGAATGTATTTGAGGATTTAATGACTGAAGCACGTAATCAGTTGTACCCTGGCTGTACAAAATTTTCTTCTTTGAATTTTTTGGTGAAGTTGATGCATATCAAGCATCTTAACGGTTGGAGTAACAAGTTGTTTGGTATGTTACTAAAATTGTTGAACGAAGCATTTCCAATAGGTGCATCTATACCTAGTTCATATTATGAAGCTAAGAAGAACTTGCGTGGCTTAGGGTTAGGCTATGAGTCTATTCATGCTTGCAAGTACAATTGTATATTATATTGGAAAGAATTTGCTGATTGCCAACAATGCCCAGTATGTGGGAAGTCTCGGTATGAAGCTAAAGTTAACGATGGAAAAGGTAAGAACATTTCACATAAAGTTTTACGTCATTTTCCATTGATACCGAGGTTGAAGTAGTTGTTTGCATCAAAACAAGGTGCTTTGGAAATGAAGTGGCATAAAGATAAGCGTATTGACACATATGATATGTTACGACATCCTGCCGATGCCGAAGGTTGGAAACATTTGGATCGTGAATTTCCTCGGTTTGCTTCAGATGCACGTAATGTTCGTTTAGGTTTAACTTCAGATGAGTTCAATCCATTCGGCAATATAAGTACCATATACAGTATGTGGCCTGTAGTATTAGTTCCTTATAATTTGCCACCTTGGAAATGCATGAAGGAGACAAATTTCTTGATGTCCTTTCTCATACCTGGGTCGAAATCCCCTGGTAGATAAATTGACATGTATTTGCAACCATTGATAGAAGAGTTGAAAGAGTTATGGAATAATGGTGTGCAAACATATGATTGTGATAAACGCGAGTACTTTCAACTCCATGCCAGTTTGTTATGGACTATAAATGATTTTCTGGCGTACGGGGACTTATCTGGGTGGTGTACTAAGGGATACAATGCATGTCCCGTTTGTAAAGAAGATACACCATCACGTGGTTTAATTGGAAAAAGATGTTACATGGATCATCGACGTTTTCTTCCATTGGATAATCGGTGGCGTGGGAGTAAGCTACATGACAGACATGTAGAACGTAGACCTCCTCCAATTGTAAGCAATGGAGAACAAATCTTACAAGAATTGAGCATGCGCAGATTTCCTGTGCTTAGTAAGCATCCAACAAAACAAGAAAAGAAAAAAAAAACGAACTAGTCCTACTTGGAAGAAAAAGAGTATATTTTTTTCAACTTCCATATTGGTCAAAAATTTTGTTACGACATAAATTGGATGTGATGCATATTGAAAATAACGTTTGTGACAACTTGATTGACACAATTTTAAATATCGATGGAAAAACAAAGGACACGACAAACGCTCGGAAGGAGTTAAAGGAATTGCTTATACGAAAAGAGTTACACTTGATAAAGTTGGGAGATAATAAATTTTCCAAGCCTCATGCTTCGTATACATTGACTTCCAATGAACGAGTTGCATTTTTAAAGTTTTTGAAATCTGTTAAATTTTCTGATTGGTTCGCATCTAACATAACACGATGCGTAAAAGAAAAAGATGGAAAAATAGTTGGGTTGAAAACACGCGAGTCTCATGTATTGCTTCACAGACTTCTTCCAATTGGTGTACGAGCATTTTTGCGAAAAGATGTGTCTACTCCTATTGTTGAGCTATGTTCATTCTTTCGTGATATATGTGCGAAAACATTACGCATCAGTGATTTGGATCGATTACAAGCATATATTATAATCATACTTTGTAAATTGGAAAGAATTTTTCCACCGGCATTTTTTGATGTAATGGTGCACCTTGCAGTTCATTTGCCATATGAAGCCAAAGTTGTTGGTCCAGTTAGTTACAGTTGGATGTACCCTATCGAGAGAAGTTTAAAGACATTGAAACAATACGTACGAAACAAAGCACGTCCTGAGGGTTCTATAGCAGAAGCCTTTGTAATTAATGAATCAGTTACATTTTGTTCCTTGTACCTAAGTGGAATTGAAACGAGATTCACTAGAAATGATAGAAATGATGATATAATTCACGAGGATGAAATATGTGGTGATTTCGAAGTGTTTAGACAGAGTGCACGACCATTGGGTGCCTCAACTTTAAGGACATTAACAACAGAGGAGAAACGTATTGCACATTGGTTTGTTTTAAACAATTATGCTTAAATTGAACAATATCGAAGACAACATTTGAGATTACGTCGACATGAAGCACGAACGAAGTCTGACTTATCTAAAATACATCAAGAACATTTTCCTAATTGGTTCAAATCTAAGGTTTTGTCTTTGCCTGAGTCAGAAAAGGGGTACGATGATATGTATTCACTAGCGATGGGACCTGGTTCTACGACACGCTCTTACAGTGGATGTATTGTTAATGGAGTACGGTTCCACAATATAGAGCTTGATAATCGTCGAAAAACACAAAACAGCGGTATCATGGTGCCTGAAGTAAGTCAAAGTGAAGATAATGAGAGTAATTTCTATGGGGTCGTGAATGAATGTTTGGATTTCCAGTATGCCAATACAAGACGTGTTTTTATGTTTAAATGTACATGGTTTGACACAAATAGTACAAAGAAAAATACAACACACACATATTTAGGGTGCAAATCGATTAATACATCTCGATATTGGTGTGTTGACGACCCTTTCATTCTTGTCAATCAAGGGCAACAAGTTTTTTTTATTGACGACCCAAATTATGACGCTAATTGGAAAGTTATGCAAGTAGTCCAAAATAAACGTTTATGGGACGTGCCAGAAGTAGAAGATATAGAGAATGATCAAGTTGATTTATTAGAACCTAGGAGGGAAATCAGAGTGGAAGATAGTGATTTTCCAAGAGAGGTTGTCACATTATGTCGACATGACATTGAACCTACAATTTGTGAAGACGTAATTATTGAACACGATGATGATTTCATAAACGATAGTGAATGACGTTGACCTTACAAATCTGTATGTGTATTTAATTATTTTATTTCCTATGTATTGATCATTATTTCATATTAATGTTCTTCTTGTGTGTTTGTAGAGGGAACCGAGAGATGGATATTATTATGAATAACCGAGAGATAGATGAAGAATTTGACAAACCCACCGAGAACCCTCACATGTTAGGAGCTACTTCAGGTTATATTATTATTCGGATACACATTTTGTAGGGTTATATATTTTGGTATTATATCAATTTAATTAGTATTTTCTATTTATGCAGAGGACAGTGTGAATACTAGGGCTCATCACGGGTTCACGCGTAATATCGAGTTGGATAAGTATGTGGCTGAGAAGGAAAAAATTCACATCATTATTGACCCTATATCGAACAAGTTCGTAGCTAAGGAGGCCACAAAGTTAAGCAATAGTATTGGTAGCTATGTGAGGGAGTTTTTTCCACCACGTTGCCAACAAATGAAATATTTACCGAAGGAATTGGTGACCCTAGTAAAAAGTCGATTAAAGGTAAGCTCATTCATTGTATTGTATTTTTTCTTTATAATATGTAATATATAATACCTTACTAATCTCTATGTAGGATCATTTCATATTCGACTCGACGGATCCAACTGTCAATAAATTCTTAGTAAAACGAATGGGTAGTGTGTTTAAAGAGTACAGGGGAGAATTTTACAAACACTACTTACAATTTCCCAGTTTTGAAGTGGCACGTGCGAACCCGCCTAAGAGACTTAAGGACGACATTGATGAGTGGCAAGTGGTATGCAATACGTTTGAGGATCTCGTTTGGCTGGTACGCTAATTCATATTCATTTTACATATATAATTCATATTCATTACCTAATCATTCGCTCTTTAGAAACTTTCGGAGGCGAATAAGAAAAGTCGGGCTGAATTACCTTTCAATCATAAAGCTGGTTCAAAGTCTTTTGTCAAATACTACAAGAAGAGGTGTGTTGCTAAAATATCTCTCTCTATAATTATTAGTCTAAAGATTATAATAATAATATTTTTTATATTATTGAGAATTATAGAAAAAGAAAGTTGGTGACGACCAATTTGGACCAATTGATTTATTTGAGCGGACACACACATCTAAAATTGACGAGAAGTGGATCAATGAGGTTGCAGAGGGCGCTCATGTAAGTTATTTCCTCCTTTTGATACTTCATTTGTAAATTTGTTACACTATTACTTATAGTAATTGTAACTGCATGCAGAAAAAAATGATAGAGTTGAAATCTGCCCCGACTCCAGAAGGGTTTGAACCACTAGTTGATGCAAAAATAACTGAGAAGGTGTTGGGAACTCGAACGAGATACGGTAAAGGATTGGGTTCAGGACCAAAGCCAACAAGAAGTGGCAGTACCTCATCAAGTGCATCTGTGACCCAAATGCAATATGATCATTCAATGGAGATAAAAAGGTTAAAAGATGAACTCGCACAGGAGAAACTAAGCAACAAAACGAATTTGGAGGCCATGAGGAAAGAAGTCGATGAAAAATATAACAAACAACAAGAAGATATGGAGGCCATGAAGAAAATGCTTGAAAAATTGAGTCAAACATCAAGACAATAAGCATCAAACGTGGTATGAGCTATCTCACTCTCATAATAAAACCGAATAGATTTTGCTATCCTGCAGCTATGGTAGCAAAATATTGTATGAATTAATACTATTCGTAGTTTAATGATAAATATTGTATGGCTATCCTGCAGTTATGGTAGCAAAATATTGTATCTATTTTGAGTTTATAAGGGATGCAATATATTTGTATGCAATAGGAATGAATTGAGTGATTTGTTTTTGCACTTTATGAGATTTTGTAAAGTTTGAGGTTAGTTGAGTACATTTAGGTAAAAGCTTGTATATGAAGTGTTATTTGTGTTCAAAATGAATATGCATGGATGCCATGAGGTATGTGATATATTAGGTTGAATACATTTCATATTTGTATGCAATATGGATGAATAGTTCGGAATTTAAAAGTATATATGCATGATTGGATTGATTAGTTTAGTTCTATTGGATTGAGTGATTTGTTTTTGCACTTTATGAAATTTTGTAAAGTTTGGGTTAGTTGAGTATATTTAGGTAAAAGTTTGTATATGAAGTGTTATTTGTGTACAAAATGAATATGCATGGATGCCATGAGGTATGTGATATATTAGGTTGAATACATTTCATATTTGTATGCAATATGGATGAATAGTTTGGAATTTAAAAGTATATATGCATGATTGAATTGATTAGTTTAGTTCTATTGGATTGAGTGATTTGTTTTTGCACTTTATGAGATTTTGTAAAGTTTGAGTTAGTTGAGTACATTTAGGTAAAAGCTTGTATATGAAGGTCATGAGGTATATGTGATATATTAGGTTGAAGTGATAAATATGTAAAGTTTGGGTTAGTTGAGTACATTTAGGCTAAACTTTGATATGTAATCTCTTACTTTGATTTTGTGTGAATAAGTGATAAATATGTATATAGTTTAAGTATTTATAAGTTTTCTTTTCAAAATTAGGTGTTTCAGGATCGATGAACGACTGAGAAGATCGTGATAACGAGATTTGAAAAGCTTTCTGTTACATTTAAAAGTCTTTAATGTTATTGAATCACTTATGAAACTTTGTTATTTTAAGTCTTTAATTTTCATTTTTCTTTCATGTTTTGTAATCATACTGAATGAATATATTCACTTGTGGAATGAATATGATTTTTTTGTTTTATAGATTATAATGAAATTGACAGGGAAATTGTTTTTATGAAAAATTGGTAATTAATAATACCCTAAAAAAGATTTTTTTTGAAATTGTGTTTTTCATCCAAAAGGTAAATGGCGACGCCATAAAAAAACACGTCGGCATTAGTACATCTGCTGACGCCGAATAAACACGTCGCCAACATCCAAACATATGGCGACGAGTATATTTGCCGACTCAACATGCCGACGCTCGGTTTAAACGTCGGCTAAACCAATTAACACCGACGCGGGTCAGTTGCGTCGGAAGTGGTACAAATACCGACGCCATACTATATCGTCGGTAAATGTTGGGTACACCGACGACAACAGTTCTCGTCGGTAAAACGATTATTCGCCGACGATGGTAGTCCGCAGCGCCGAATCTAATCTTTATCGACGCGCAGAATTTACACGTCGGCAAACCCTTTCCCCACGCGACGACGATCCCGACGCTCGTTTTGGCATCGGTAATACATTTACCGACACATTTAGCCCTTTTTCCCAACGCTTATTAATGTCGGGAAATGCATTAATTGTTGTAGTGTGTGTATATTTTTTTAACGTTGACAACCTCCTATTATTTTGTGCACATTGACATGTTTTTTATTTTGCATGTTATGTTGAAAACTTAAATATTTGTTTTTCATAATTCTATTATTGAATTCATGTTCTGTTTTTATTTTTTTATTTTTTATTAAAAACGAATTCATCTTATTGTGTATGATTCAACATTTGGATGAATTCTAATTGTTTATGATTCATCTTATTTTACATGTTGAGCTTGATATTTGGTTCAATTCATAGAATTCAAATGCTTTTATCTTTTTACCTAATTCTTATTAATTATTTGATAGAGTTCAAATATATTGTTAAATCAATTTTTGCAATTGATATTTTGTCTACCATGTATTCAACATTGCAATTTATTTATTTCTTTCTTTCTTTAAATCATCAATATGTGAGAGAATGCATGCTTAAATTCTCACTACTTAATTATCTATGTTTGTCATGAATGATGTCCTCTATACGTATCCTAATTTTACGTTGGACCCATGTCTTTTGAAATTTCATATTTTAGTAGTATATTGGTTTTGTTGATTTTTGTGTTATATACGTTGTGCGCATTTTTTTTAAGTATCACATATACATTTTTAATCTTCATCATTTTTTTTAAGTATCACATCTTGGGTATACAATTAAAGATGAAAATACAACAACTAATCAAGAAAATACAAAAATCATAATATTCATTCGGCATCATCTTCATGATGGATTAAAATTTGAATATTCTTACGGTAAAAGATCCCTACATTTTATGGCAAAGTTTGAAAGAATGGTATGATCATAAAAAAAAATCTTATTCTTCTAAGAGCTCAGTATGATTGGATGCAACTGAGGTTCCACGATTTTAAATTAGTAAGCGATTACAACTCTGCATTATTCAAAATTTATTCAAAACTATTGTTATGCGGAGAAAAAGTTACTGGTGAGAATATGTTAGAGAAGACATTTTCTACTTTTCATATCCCAAATATGCTCATGCAACAGCAATATCGAGAGAAATACTTTAAAAAGTATTATGAACTTATATCATGTCTTCTTGTGGCAAAACACAATAACAAGCTTTTAATGAAAAATCATGAATCTCGACCAACTGCATCAATATCATTCCCTGAAGCGAATCTTGTAATTTCTTATAATGTGGTCGAAATCGTGACTGCGAAAGAGGAAGAAATAATTATTCATTTCTCGCTTGGTTCCCATAATTATTTAAATTTTAAGAGAGCCCACCAATAAGGATGATCATAAATAAATAAATAAAAACTCCACAAAACAACCAGAGTTCTAAAAGTGTTGAAAACCAATGCTTTCGATATGACATGAAAGGGAATTGGTCTTGTACCTGTCGTACCCTTAAGCACTTAGTCGATCTCTATCAAGCATCATTGAAGAAAGAGAAAAATGTGGATGCAAACTTTGTATATCAAGAAGATGATGTATTTGACTATTTCAACATGACACATATAATAGATCTTGCTGAATTTTTTGAGTCTCCTATAGAGAAAATTGACACCATTGAAGAAGTAGGAAAATAGTATTACTTTTTATTTATTGTTTAAGTATTAGGGGTTGAGTCATTCATCTCATTTATGTCCATTAATCATATATGTTATTATTTACTAGAATCTGCAATTAGTTCATGCATATTTGAACTTTCCTTATTTTTCTTTTCATATTGTTGTCCTTTAAGGTTATAAATTAGGGTTGTATCATTTGACAAAATCAATATAGTAAATTTCTACAACCTTCTATGGAAAACATAGTGGTATTAGAGCCCGATTAAGTGGTCTGGGCATTTTTATTTTCTCAATTGTTTATATGTCTCAAGCGAGACAATGTTCTTCTGCAAACCAAATTCAAATAAGGTTGAAAAAGTCACAACCCCAAAACTTCGCATTACTCTTCCTTCTTCGTCACGTGGGTAGTCGGCTGAATATTCTCTACTGAAGTTCTCAACTGCAACTTTACCATTTGACTAAGATTCTGGTTCGTTTGAATGGAGAAGAAATCAGCCACTGCGGTATGGGATATCCCTTTTTTCTCCATTTAATGGGTCATCTACTATTATTGCCCATCAATTAAATGGAAAAAATTATATCCCTTTGTCTCAGTCTGTTATGAAGAAATCTCAAAATCAGAAACTACTGATCCAAAATACAAAATTTGGAAAATAGAAAACAACATGGTTATGTCTTGGTTAATCAACTCAATAACGACCGAGATCGGTGAGAACTTCCTCCTTTATCACACTACAAAGGAAATCTGAGACGCAGTCAAGGAAACCTTATCAAGTCTAAAAAATTCATTTGAATCATTTGAAATATAAGGCATTATTCATGATCTCCGACAAGACGAGTCATCGATAACCCAATACTTTAGTCTTCATTTTCGTTATTGGCAAAAATTATATTTGTTTGAAAAAGTAGATTGGGATTGTACAAGTGATGTTAAAAAATATAGCCTCAAAATAGTCGCACTAACAAAGTTAAATCGAAAAAAGTCACTCTCAATTTAGTCAAAATTGATAAATATATAGGTGTGTATTGTTGCCGCAACGAAACCTAACTAAGAAATTTGGGGATTAATTAACAAAAACAAACAAGAGTCAACAAGAGGAATAGCTAAAATTAGTTAGTCCAACTCAAAAAATGGCTAAATCTATTAAATTTTGGAAATATGGCTAAAAGTGTTTTATATATACCAGGCATATATATATACACCTATGATATATATATACCTATGGTATATATAGATATCCATAATCATTCAACTCCATCATTTTAGCTAGTCTTCCCCATGACTCACTCTCCTTATGAATAACATTGAGAGTCTCAAAGTTGACCATCAATGACCTAAGTTTAGGCATCAAATACTTGTATAAATAAAGATTGTGTGGTCTTTCAAACACACCTCAAATAAATTGAATACATTGATTTCTCTCTACTTTCTTCTTCTCTTAAGTATCAATTTTGTTGTTCTTGCTATCTTTTTATAACACATTATCAGTACGAGTTTCTACCACTTTTCTTTATTAAAGGTAGGTTTCGTTTTTGTTATGAGCGTTCTATGTATACAATGTATATGGATATGAATATCGCATATATACCCTGCATATATTTTGAATGTTGACTATCTATTATTTTGGGCACAATGCATGTCGGTTATAATTTTATACATGTTATGTACATGAATCACATTAGATTATATGTTGAGCATGTTTTGGTTCAATTTATAGAGTTCAAATTATTATACCATTTTTTTTTATAGAAATTATTATACCATTTTACTTAATTGTTATTAATGCTTTTATACATTTCAACTTTGTATGAGCATGCATCAGTAGTTGCATGATTTTAAATCAATATGAGATTTAAACAAACAAACATATGTAAAAGAAGACATTTCATTCTTCTTATATTTAGAATATGCTCTTGCAGTAGCAATTCGAGAAATAAATTTTGAAATATTGCGATGAACAAAATTATGTCTTCTTGAAGTTGAATAAAACAAATCAGCATTCCTGACAAGTGTATGAATTTGAGTTTCGATCAACAATTTTAATATCATTCTCTGAAGTGAATGTTATAATATATTCAATAATTTTTGTTGAAGTCGAGATCATGATCATAAAAGAAGAAGAATAAGTAATTACTCATTTTATGGTGGTTATGTATCATGATCATAAATGTGTAGAAACAAACTTTGCAAATCTCCCGAAGAGATTATTAAATATGAATTTGGATGTTGCGAATTTCTTTCCTGAAGAAAAAAAATGAATCATTGAAGGAGCAACAAATGTTACAGTAAATGATGAGATTGTCTATTGTTATGTTTATTTTATTTTTATTTGTGAAGTCCAATTTTGCATTCATTTTTTTTTTCATTATGGCTCACTATATGTTGTTTTATTTTAATGAAGAAACATGAATATTTCTCAAATTTTGGTGGACTCCGAGAGGAACAATGAAGATCTTTGTTTGACAGATAGTGCAACAACTCAGACTGTACTTAAAAGTATAAAATATTTCTCAAAATTGACAATGTTTGAAACAAAAGTCAATACAATATCAGGTCCTGCAGACTTGATTGAAGGTTTTGGAAAAGCAAATGTTATTTTGCCTAGAGGAACAAAATTTACAATTGTTAATGTTTTGTTCTCTAGTAAATCAACGAGAAATCTACTCAGTTTTAAAGATATACGTTGTAATCGTTATCATATAGAGACTGATAATAAGAATAATATAGAGTATCTTTATATTATATCTACTGTCTCACATGAAAAACGCATATTAGAAAAGTTGTCTGCCTTTTCTTCTAAACTGTATTACACACATATTAGTGTTATTGAAATATATGCAACAATGAACCTGAAGTTCATTAATCTAGATATATTTATTATTTGGTGTCGCCATGTGCATGCGACCGACGTTCTCGAAAAAATGGATATTTTAACAAATAAAAAGGAGTCGCCACCAATCTTTTTTATGGTGTGATTGGGCACCGAAATACAATAAAATAACTTTTTTTAAAAAAAGAAAAGTTATATAACAAAATGGTATGCGAAAACAGAGTTTGAGTTCGGGAGTCAATTGAGTGTGAGGAAGGTATTAGCACCCCACAACTCCCGTTAAAAACGGTGACCAAATTTTATCTTGAATTTAAAAGTTTCTTGAAAACATTATATTTTGAAACAATGTCTTATTTTTACAGCTCATTTCTCCAATATTTGAAGTCACGACCCCCATAAAATAAGTGGAAATTATCCATCAATTTTGACTATATTAGAAATATTCCCGATACTTAGGAATATTCTTCACCTCGATAATATTACAATTTTTCAAACTCTGTCCTAGGATAATCATTCGTAAGAGAGTTCTTTTTTAAAACAAAATATTTTTTTTGTTTAAATTAAATTCATTTTTTCTTGGGAACAAAATCTCGAACTCCCAAACATTATGATCCCTCACCTCAAGAATTCTAGAAAATCGGACTCCCAAATGTTTCTAGATTCCATCGTAGGAAATTTTATAAAACGGTTTTGAAAAGAAACCAAAATCATTTTTTGAGAAAAAAAGATTAGAAAACTTTGAAATAACATTTTAGTTATAAAACTTTCATAAAATACAAAGAGTGTAATTTTAAAGATTTTGAAATAATTTTACAATGTGATAAAAAGTTTAAAATTACTTTGGAAACATCATTAAAAGATAGTTTTTAAAAACAACACAACATCAATGTATAAACAAACATATACACAAAATACGATTTAAAGATTAGACATAATAGTAATATTAATCAAAGCATAGAAATAAACATGTAAATGCTACAAACAAGTAGGTTAAAAATTAAATAAAACATATTGGAATCGATCTCGGACTTCCAAGGAATCGATCATCACCTCAAGAATTCTAGAAAATCGGACTCCCGAGTGTTTCTTGATTCCGTTGTAGGATATTTCATAAAAAATCGAGATTGTAAATTAGAAGATTAACACTGTTATCGAATAAACTAAAGATACTGAAAGTTTGTGTCTGAAGAATTTCAGTTGTCATTGAATAGAAGAGATTATGCCATTAAATGACTTTTACATATAACTGTATCAACATAAATAAAAGGTCGTACTAACAACTTGAAAGACTAAATCCATCTCCAATAGATCCTATAAATATGAGGATGATTATTTGACTAATAGAATATTTCAACATTTCCTCACTGAAACTGAATGCGTGCAAGCATCAATTTACATCAGCTTCAGAACAAACACCTAAAGATGTACGCAACTTTACGAAAGCATCCAGCTTAAGCGGCTTTGTCATTATATCGGCTAATTGTTCACTTGTGTTGTAGTAAACCAACTCCACATAGCCATCCTTTGTGAGATCTCGAAGGAAATGAAAACGTACATCTATATGCTTACTTCGACCATGCATTACAGGATTCTTCGAAAGCTTGATTGCAGAACTACCGCCACAATAAATCACGGTTGTAGTATCTTGATTCTTACCTAATTTTTCCAGTACCCTCTTCAACCATATTGCTTGACATGCACAAGCAGATGCATCAATGAATTCAGCTTCAGTGGTAGATAAATTTACTACTGGTTGTTTCTTTGATAACCAAGATACCGCTCCAGAGCCAAACAAGAACACATAACCCGAAGTGCTTTTTCTATCTTCCAAGTCTCCAGCATAATCACTGTCTGTATAGGCAATAAGTGCATTATTTCCTCGCTTCTTGTAGAAAATTCCAAAATCAAGCGTTCCTTTTAAGTATCGCAACACTCTTTTTGTAACTTGTAAATGAAGTTCAGTAGAATTTTCCATGTACCTGCTAAGAAGACCTACTACAAACATCACATCTAGTCTAGTAACTGTAAGATACATGAGGCTACCAACTATCTGTTTAAACTCAGTTTTGTATACCTTAGTGCCACTTTCATCCTTCACAAGTTTGCAGCCTGGAACAATGGGATTTAGGACCGAGTTGCTTTTATCCATGCCAAATCTTTGCAGAACTTCCAAAGCATATCTTTTCTGATTGATGAATACACCTTTGGAATTTTGAAGAACTTCAAGGCCAAGAAAAAACCTCATCTTACCAAGATCTGTCATTGCAAACTCACTCTTCATGCAATTTTTAAAATTTGAAACCATTTATTCATCATTGCTGGTAAAAATCAAATCATCCACGTACAAACTTATAATCAAAATTTTACCTTCTTTGCTTATCTTGATAAAGAGGGTATGTTCATAGTCACATTTCTCAAAACCTTCATTTATAAAATAAGCTTCAATGCGACTATACCAGGCACGTGGTGCTTGCTTAAGGTCATAACGAGCCTTTTTCAATTTATAAATCTTGTGTTCATGTCCTTTTTGGACATAACCACTAGGTTGCTCCACAAAAACCTCCTCATTTAGCTCACCATATAGAAAAGCCGATTTAACATCTGATAGACAGTCCATCCATGTTGAGCTGCAAGAGATACAACTAAACGTATTGTTTCCATACGTGCTACAGGTGCAAAGACTTCAGTGAAATCCACCCCATGTTGTTGAGAATACCCCTTCACTACGAGCCTTGCTTTGTATTTGTCAATTTCACCCTTTTCATTTAACTTGGTTTTGTAGACCCATTTCACTCCAATTACCTTCCCACCTGCAGGTACCTCTGTCAACTCCCATGTGTCGTTTCGTTTTATTGCATCCATTTCCACATTCATGGCTTTCCTCCATTTCTCGCTTTTTACAGCCTCTTCAAAGTGAATGGGGTCAGAAGTTGCAAACATGGAAAATTGAGTTTCTTCTTCAGAAAGACCCTCCCCTGTTTCATAGTCTTGCATCCAAGTTGGTTGTCTTCTAATTCGCTCTTCATGTGAGCTTTCCTCATTAGGAGAATCAGTGGTGGGAATGGTTTCCTCCTCTTCTATATTAGCTTCATTTCCAGTATGATCCACTGCTTCTTCCTCTTGATCGCCCCATTCCAAGTCGCATGCAATTGCTTCTTCATGTTTTTTATCCCAATCCCAACTTTTATCTTCTTCGAAGACAACATCTCAACTTATTATGATCTTTTGTGAAATAGGATCATAAAGTCTATAGGCCTTCGAATCTTCACTAACTCCCAACAAAACACAAGTAAGACTTTTATCATCTAGTTTAACACGTTTGTTATCAGGCACATGAACATGAGATATGCAACCAAAAACTCTGAAATACTCCACTGAAGGTTTTATTCCACTCCATGCTTCTTCTGGGGTCTTGTTTCTTACAACCAAAGTTGGACTTCGATTTAAAATATGAACGGTCCAGTTGACAGCTTCAGGCCAGAACAATTTAGGAACTTTCTTTTCTGAAATCATACTTCGTACCATATTCATAATGGTTCTATTTTTGCGTTCGGCGACTCCATTTTGTCGTGGCGTATATGCAGCTGTCAATTGTCTTTTTATGCCATTTTCAGCACAAAATTTACTAAATTCTTGTGATGTAAATTCTCCTCCTCGATCTGTTCGCAAAGCTCGAATTGGTGTGTTTGTCTCCTTTTCCACACGAACCTTTAATCTCTTGAAAACATCAAAGGCTTCTGACTTTTCTGTAAAAAAAAACCCCATGTTTTTCTACTGAAGTCATCAGTAAAAGTAAGTAAGTACCGTTTTCTGCCATTGGAAGTAGGTTTGATTGGTCCACAAATGTCAGCATGTAGTAATTGAAGAATTTGTGTGGCTCTCCAGGTGCTTATTTTTTAAAATGAATCCCTGTGTTGCTTTCCTACTAAACAATCTTTGCATAACCTGGAAGAAGTCTTGAGTTGTGGTAAGCCATTCACCATTCCTTTTTGTTGGAGAGTTTTAAGACCTGTAAAACTCAAGTGTCCATATCTACAATGCCAAAGTTGCACCATATCCTCTGTTATGGTATTAAAACAAACCGATGTTATAGGTTGAGAAATAGCTTCTAAAATAAACATTCGATTTGTAGACATTTTCATATCCATAATCAAACCTTTTTCTTCATGGAACACCTTACATCTACCATGTTGAAACATAATGGAAAGCCCTTTCTCCGGCAATTGACCAATGCTCAACAAATTGTTTTTCAATTCGGGTACATAAAAAACTCCAGTAATAATTTGGATGGTTCCATTCACTTTCAATCTAATGTTCCCCTTTCTCATAACAATCATGCTGGAATTGTTGCCTAATTTGACTGATTCTCTAAATTTTTCATTTAAATCAGAGAAATACTCCTTCTTACCACACATATGGATACTGCAACCTGAGTCAAGATACCACACATCTTTTTTGTTGTGATCTTTGCTCATATTTGAACAAGCCATCAACAAAAACTCATCTTCCGTCTCAACAAAGTTTTCTCATTTCTCTTTATTTAGACATTCTCACTGGAAATGTCCAAATTTGTGACAATTATAACATTCAATTGTGGATTTGTCAAAAAATTGGTGGCCCCTTCCTCGTCCTCGTGATCCTCTTCCACGTCCTTTTGACTCATCACCGTGAGTTATCTTCAAGGCATGTTCTTCGTCAACTTGAGCATTCATACGTTGCTCATGCACCAACAAACTGCTTTGCAACTCATCAATAGTTAATCTATCTATATCCTTTGACTCTTCAATAGAACATACAACATAATTAAATTTAGGATTCATGGATCTCAAAAAAATTTCAACTACATCAACATCACCTTTCTTTGCACCAACAACTTTCATCTTGTTGACAATGGTAAGAGTTCGAGCAAAATATTCATTCACAGGTTCTCCAGCCTTCATGTGTAGAACTTCAAATTCCTTCTTAAGTGCTTGCAAATGTGCACGCTTGACTCGATTTGTCCCTTGATACTTCTGATTCATAGAATCCCATATGCTCTTTGACAAATCTTTGTCCATAATTGTTTCTAAAATTGAGCGATCCAAAGCCTGAAATAAATAATTCTTGGCTTTCAAGTCTTTCAGCTTTTGATCGTTGATGTTCTTCTTTTGTGCATCTGTGAGAACCACACCTTCCGCTACTGTAGGAAGTCCATCTTCTATCAATCCCCAATATTCCTTGGATCGTAGAAAATTCTCCATGAGCATTTCCCAGTGATCATAATGCCCATCAAATTTTGGAACTGCTGGTTGCACAAAAGAAATTGAACCCTCCATGTGTTTTTGAAGACTGCTGCTTCAAAGTTTGATCAGACCTTATGATAACTCTGATACCAAATGTTATCGAATAAACTAAAGATACTGAATGATTGTGTTTGAAGAATTTCAGTTGTCATTGAATAGAAGAGATTAGGCCATTAAATAACCTTTACATATAACTGTATCAACATAAATAAAAGGTCGTACTAACAACTTGAAAGACTAAATCCATCTCCAATAGATCCTATAAATATGGAGATGATTATTTGACTAATAGAATATTTCAACAAACACAACCGATTTTAACATGGCATGAATAAAATCAAATGACAAATGAGCTATTACGTTGAAACAAAGATACTAAGGATAATTAACAAACAAATAGAGAAATAAAAAATAAAAATAAAATAGAAAAAATAAAACAGAAAAAATAAAACAGAAAAAATAAAAATGTAAAATAAAAAAAACAAAGGAAAGAAATAAAAGAAAAATAAAATAATAAAATAAAATAAAAACGAATGCAAAATTAGAAGGTTAGAATAAAAAGAAAAAAAAAACTAAAACCAAACAAGTAAAAAAAATATATTAAATCAAACAAACAAAAAGTGATAAAAATGAAAGAAATGGGCAAGCTTTCGTGCGTTAGTGGTACTGCCACTGATGCGACACTTATTAAATAACAAACATTATTTTCTTAAAAAAAAAAAAAAAAAAAAAATTGAGTTAACTCTCATTCTTACTTTTTCTAACAAAAAAGATTTTTTTTACTCTCTCTTTTTCACTATGTTTTAAGAAAAATATTTTTTTTACTCTCTTTTTCACTGTGTTTTAACTTTATCTTCAATTTCTTCCAACTTTTTCTTTACTGACTTTTCTCAATAGCTCCTTTACTAAGGTATGTATAAACAATTTTTTCAACTTAATTCACTTTTTTTTTTACACCAATTTTAACTCATCTCTCACTTTTTCTTTAGCTCCTCAAAACTTCATAAGTTAATGAACAAAACTAAACGAGAATAGAAGATATACGAAATAGAACAAAGGGAAAATGAGAGAACAAAAAAAAACAGTACATAAAAAAAACAAAAAAAATATAAGGTAGATTCGAGAATTTAATGCGTAGAAAAATAAATAAATAAATAAGCTCAAACTACTAAAGTGCAAAAAAAAGTAAAATAACAATGGGGTACTAACATTTGAAACCTTTGTTCCCTTATTTTCTACCGTGGGTAGAAATTACACAAAACGGTTAGAGTTTTCCCCAAATATCAACATTTTCCTTGAGTTGAAGGTGGTTTGTTTCACGCCTTCAACCCTAAGGACTATGGTAACAAAAAAGATCCATGCTCGTTGTGTGAGGTGCGGATCCTCAGGACATATGCCCTACCACGTGCAACCTCCAACTAAGCTTAAAGGAACTTTGGAAGGAAAAGAAAAAGAAAAAAAACAAAACAAACTACCTTGTAAGGATCCTTCTTTGATTTTTTTGGTGTAGAAAGAAAAAAAGTTTGCTAGGTTTTTTTTGTGAGTGCAAAGTTGTGTTGGATGAAGGTGTTGTGGGCTTTTTAAAGCCAAAATGAATACTTTTTTTGTGTCATTTTTCAAATTGAAAACCATACCAAAAATGGCATAAAAAATACATTTTTTTTTCCTTACCAACCAAACCAAAATTCAAAAACTTCTTTTTTTTGTTATCTCCTTGCAATTTTACTCCAACAAACAAAAGGTAAAAAGTAAGTCAAAATTTTCCATAAAAACATGGATTAGGAGAATAATAAGAACCAAATTAAAAGGCAAACAATCATAAATTATGCAATTACATTATTAACCTAGCAAATTAATTTAAAAAGACTCGGGCAAAAATACGTGGCTACAACATGTCTCCCTTTCGTACAACCTTGTAAAAGTAGAAGGTGGACGAAGGTATAGACACTATTTTGCATGGTTGAAGCTTTGAGACACACTTGAATATCTCAAGCATATTAGCGAAGTGTCAAAAGGGTAGCTTCGGAAGCCAAAAAATACACATGGCTCCACGTAAAGTAGAGATAAGATAAATGTTGGGAGCTAGAGATAAACAACTACCACCGCAACAAAGATGTCAAGGGTCATGAACAGACAAAGCATCACATGACCAAAGAAGAAACACACTGGAGGCCAGGGATAAAAAAGCGCCATCACAGCAAAAGTGTCAAGGACTAGGGATAAACAAGCGTCACATGACAGAATAAAGGTGTCAAGGGCCAAAGATAAACAAACGCCTCATGACAAAATAAATGTGTCAAGGGCCAGGGATAAACAAGTGCCTCATGACAAAATAACAAGAAATATTAGGGTGTTGGGGCTAGAAACAAGCAAACTCCACCATAACAAAGATATTAAGGGTCATGGACAAACAAACGTCACATGAAAAGATAAAGTGTCGGGGGTCAAGGATAAATAAGCACCACCACGACGAAATAACATGAAATGTTGGGGGTCAGGGATAAACAAGCGCCACACACAACAAATGTGTCAAGGACCAGGGATAAACAAGCGTCACATGACAGAATAAAGGTGTCAAGGGCTAGGGATAAACAAGTGCCTCATGACCAGATAAAGTGTCGGGGGCCAGGGATAAACAAGCACCACCACGACGGCGAAATAACATGAAATAATGGGGGCCAAGGAAAACAAGTGCCACCATAACAAAATGTCAAGGATCAGGGATTAACAAGCGTCACATGACATAATAAAGGTGTCAAGGGCCAGGGATAAACAAGCGCCTCATGCAAAATAAATAGTTGTCAAGGACCAGGGATAAACAAACGCCACATGACACAAAGAAGCAATAAGCAGGATACCAAAGATAAACATATTGGAGTCTAATTATCCCTCATCGCAGCAAAAGAAAACGTTGGGGGCCAAGGATAAACAAGTGCCACCAGAACAAATTAGGCATAAAGATGAATGTCCTTCATGGATCCATGCATATATATGTTATGTTTTTAATGATGTACTCATTTTAAAGCCATATTTTATCCTTCTTTTATTTCTTTTGAAAAGAAGAAAAAAGTTAAGTTGTACAAAATAACTCACATATACTTCTCCAGATAACTTGATTAAGTATCATGATCTGTAACTCGACTTCTGTCTTGGCTTGAAAGTTTCAAGATATGAATCATGGTAGTTACTTAACATGAGAGTTTATAAATCTCATTGAAAAGAACTCTCATGACTACCAAATAAACGTCATTCCAAGACTTTGAAACTGACGGTGAAATAATGGATGCAATGAAGACCAACTGATCCAGTAATTTATGACATATGGCTATGCAAAGAGTCGTCGTTGATTTGGAAATGGCCAACAATTAAATATCTTCTCATGCACAATAGCTCCTTGACAAAGATCTGCATTTGTCAAATTTAGTAATTCGACATCTTGAATACTTCACTAGAGAAGACCTTTTTAATACGTAGGCTCCTTCATAACTTCCTTTGATGATCCTTTTGGCATGGGTAGGGTCCTTTTTAATATTAAATCCCCTTCTTGTAAACGATGACGATGAACTTTCACTCGAGTCAAATTCCTTTGATAAAACTTACTTTTACACAATGTAGTAGTTTTTCTTCCTTGAGCAAACGCTCTTACCTCGCTTGTGCATGTGTTGCGTGCTCAATGTTTAAAAGAAATATGCAATGATAGAGCACTCAGAACATGCAAGCATACATGATCTTGTAGCAAGTAATAAGTATTTTTTCATTCGATTTCCCACAGAGATTTATTCTTAGTTACTAGCGAAGTGTTTTGTTAAGTGAGATTGGGTGGATTAAATGAGGTAGATTTGGTTTTGATGTGCCTAATTACTAAGGAATGTGTAAAGGATGGAAGCATAAACAAGTGCAAGTAAACAATAAACTTGAATGTAAAGAGAAGGGAATAACAAACGAAGAGAAAAATGACTAAGGCAAAATTTCAATTAAAGGAATTGCGGAAACAACAATTATTTAGCAATGTTCTTAACAGCGAAATGTGTGTAAAGTGTGGAAACAAGGGCTACTAACGACTCCTCTATAGGCTTTATCACACGATTCTCAAGCATTAGATCAACTCATCATGCATCAAACTAACTCATTCTCATGTATCTTCCGATTTCATGCATTAGATCCTTTAGTTTACTCATGTCCAAGTAAGGTCTTAAGCATCTTGTTATAACAGTAAGTTGTGATTTGTACTAGGAAAACGCCTATTCCTAGGTCGTTTTCTGGCTACCTTGAGAGGCTAGCATGAGTGTATGACTCTGAACTCTTACTTCTTCCAGAGGTTAGGAGTTCTTTGGACAAAATGGATGGCCAATCGAAATTGCCCGTGGGATGAAGCTTACATACATTCAATGCATTCGAGAGCTATCCTACATGCTTGATTCACGTGTTTCTACCTATAGATTTGTCATTAGCATACCCTTATGTGGTTTAGTTACTCATGGATGCAGATGGAATGGAAAGAGTAGATGAAGAAGACATGCTTAGACGAATATTAAAGACAAAACAGAAGGCAAAAACGGTAAGCAGAGAAGGTAAAGAACTTGCGAAGTGATGAAATTGTGCTTTGATTAACCAATCGTTTGAACTAAACAAATGACGACTTTGAATAACTAAAGTAAAACAGAAAGAAACGAAATGGAATAGAGTAGCAAATAAAAGGGAAATAACAACAAACAGTAATAGAAATGGAAAACTAAAGCAGAAAGCAGTAAAGCCGTGCGTGATCTTCTCGTTGCGAACGCCTCGGCTGAAGGATGAAAGGAAGCCTTGCTTGGATGAATCTAATCAGAAGAGAAGATAGATCTTCTCTCCTTCCTATCAGATTGTCGACTCCAACAGCTGAACCTTTCAAACCATCAGACGGAAGAGAGAAAAAGAGTGGAAAAGACTGCGTTGAACTGGAAGTCTACGCCGTTCGAGTGTGTTTCAACCTTCCATCTTGACCTCCTTTTATAGTGTTCTGCAGGTACGATTGGGCCAAGGAGAACCATCCATTCTCAACGTCGTACTTCTACGTGGCTGCAGGAGAAAGAATGGATCCCTGAAAGATCGGGACGAAACAGAAAATGGTTAGACAACTTACGGATTTCACTTAAAACATTGCGGTTTTAGCAATGTTTCCGCAATGTTTCAGCAATGCACAATTTTCAATCCTTTAACTTCGTTTTTGGTTCTTTTTCTTTCCTTTTGCATATAAGTCCTAATTTAGCTTCATTCTCCTAATTCTCAGATATAAGCACGAGTTCAAGCTAAATCCTACCAAAAACACTTACAAATGCACAACTTTCTATCACAAATAAGTCCTAAAATAGTCACTTTTGGAGACGTAACACACCCCCAAACTTAAGGTTTTGCTCGTCCTCGAGCAATATAAGGACTTACTTAGGCTGCTGTTAACCTCTCTCTAACTACTTACTGACTCCCCTAAGTTCCTTATCTACAGCAAAGCTGTCCTGTGACACACTTCTTAGCTTAAGACTAACTTCTCATTTTGCTTCTTCTGACTTCGCACGCCTTATGATCCTACTGTTTTATTTAACTTCCCACAACTGATCTATTTGCTTTGGTCATATTGTGCAACTATCCCTAAGGTTTCAAATTCTACCTAGCTTTACCCCAGACTCAGTACATGCTTCTACTGCTTTAGCTTTTGAGCTGCCTAGGATTCCTTAGAGTCATGCCAGTCTTAGTACAAACCAGTGACAATAGTACATTCAAAGAACAAACTAAACCCTGGCATCACTACATTGGATATACATTCATCTCCCTAGACAAACCTATAAGCTACAACCTCGTGCTTAGCTAATTGAGGATCAGAGTTCATTCACATAGGACATCTAAGCACAAAGCTGCAACTCCTAGGCATACATTCTTCTTCCTTAGTTTTTTTTCTTTTTCTTTGGGGGCCTCTCCTTTGGTTGCCTTTTGATGCAATGCCACTTGTGGGTTTCACACATGGCACTGATTACTCAGCAATTTTAAGAGAGACACCTCTTTTATTCTTTTTTCATTTTTTTTTTCAGTTCATCATTTTTGCAAAGGAGAAGAAGAATGCTTATGTCTAAAGGGAGAGAGGAATGTTCCTAGGCCTAGGGTGGCCTCCCCCAAACAAAAACTTCTCATTGTCCCCAATGAGAGTCTGAGGTGGCACACCCCCAAACTTGTCCTAGAAGCATCTAGTCTAGGGCAAAACAAAGAGAATCTAAAAGTCCTAGGCATAGACAAAACATTCTGAAAGCAAATAAGTTAGCAGCAGAAATTTGTAAAAAACAGTGTGGTAAGGACTTAAAGTTACGCATGCTGAGCAACTTAAGAGAGCTAATTTAAACTATCAAAGGTGCCTTAATACACTCATCCAGCATGCTTATAGATAGGTCATATGTGGCAGTCAAGTAGGCAGCAAGAGAACAAAATTTAACCAGAACCAGCCTATCTAACAATCAGTCAAAAGCATGCGATAACTAACAAAAATTGCGGAGTCCGCAATAATTCCGCAATGGACCCGCAGGGCATATATATCAGTAAGCAACCCCTTTTGCATGTTATTTCCAGTCATCACAGCTATACCAAAAGGAAAACTAAAACAACATACTCTATCAGATACCATCTATCTATCCTAAACTATCCTAAACAACCAAAAGAAAGAACTAAAAACAGATCAAATATTGATTCAAAATAGCAGAATTCACACAGTTTAACGAAAAGCAGTTTGATTTTTCTTTTTTATCTTTAAGAGGGAACAAAAGTACTCCCTCGAGTGCCCTTCTGACTGGCACTCAAACATCCTCATCATCATCCCTCCGTGCTCTTGGAGGCGTCCATGGCTTCAGTAGATCAGTGGGGAAGGCAGGGAAGATGCAACCCAACTGATCAGCCACGTCTTTGTCCCTCGCCTGAGCATACTCGGCCCATTGCGCCATCTTCTTCTGGAGGTCCATCAGGCAGGCCATAGAGAGAGATTGAGCTGCAGCCAGGCCGTCTAGCTCAAATTCCATATTCCCCCTTCTTCGCATTCGCAAGGCTGTGGGCAACTCCAAATGCCCTGTGTAGGCCAGCTGCCTCTCCATCCTCTCGATTGGTACACCTGCACGTAAACAAAGCTTAGTGATGGTGTTTGGGAAGAAAAGAGGGCCCTTACCTTTCTTGGCGCAGTCGGTAATTGAGGCTGCAATGACCTCCCCTACATCTATAGTGAGGCCCCTCATAATTGCATATACCAGCAACGATCTCCCCTGATTGATTGTGGTTTCGTGGGTTACCGGGGACAGACGCCTGCGCACGAAGGAGAACCACACGGCTGCCTTTGCTGTAAGGGTCGCACTCATCAGAGTGTGCTTCCCGTTGCGTGAGATTGTCCACGCCGCCTCAGGTTGGCCTATGATGCGCAGTGCTTCTTCCAGGAAAGCCTCAGTTGGTGCGTCGATGATCCTAGCGTAGTCGGTATACTTCTGCCCCTTGAGACCATAGGCTTCATTAATAGCCTTGGCTGAAAAATCCACCTCAATTCCCCTCACCATGGACAGACCATCCTCGGGGTGCGTCAGATTTGCATAGAAGTCGTACACCATGCTGGAGTAGGCAGGGATGGGTGGTCTGCACAGCTCTTCCCAGCCGTGGTTGGTGATCCCTGCGCGCAAGAATTGCGGCAGGTCTGCCAATGCGTCAAGAAACCCCTTCTCATGGAGTAGGTCTCTTTTTCTCAGTTCAGTGCCCCTTGACTCTGCATCAGAAGACACATACCTCACAGCTTGAGGTTCATCTTCGGGGTACAATTTGGCTTTCCCCTTATCCCGTGCCTTGGTCGACTCTGCAGCCTCGACCTTCAGCCTCTTCAATGAAGGCTCACTACTGACCTTCTTCTTCTTGGATTTCTTTGAAGCTTTTGGCCGTTTGGCCTTGACAACCTTTGGTGCTTTCTTCCTCAACCGAGCCCTGGTGGTGATCTGCTGAAGGCAGTCCCCCAATGTCTCGTCCATTGAGTCTTCCCCCTTTGCTGGGCTATCGGGGCAGACTTCCCTCAAAGGAGAGAATACCTCATCTTCTTCAGCCGTTTCTTCGCCCGACGCTGATTCTTGATGTTCTTCAATTGGAATTTCAGGCTCGGGCGTTTGCGACGATGGCGATGCCTCAGGGCTTTGTGGAGGTGGAGATAGCTCAGGGCTCTGTGGAGATGGAGATGGCTCGGGGCTTTGTCTGGCCGTCTCGTAGGAAGGACGACCACTCCCTTGACTCTCCACCGTGGGAGTCTTTTCCTTGATCGGTGCGTCTTCGACAGCCATCTTCCACTTTCTCTTCTTGGGCGTACCTGCTGGTTCAGATGGACCAGCAGGGATTTCGGTCACCACCTTCCACTTCTTCTTGCGGATAGGAAGCTTGGAAGGTCGTTCGGGTCGCGCAGCTTCGGCATCTGCCAAGGCAAGTAGTGCCTCTCTCGCAGCTGCCTCTGCGTCGGTTGCCTTCTTCTTGGAAGCAGATCTCTCAGCCCGTGTAAGCACCATGGTCGAATCGGAGAAATCTGAAAAGAGGAATTGCATAGGAAGAAGAAGATAGTTTTCTTGAAGTTCAACGAATGAAGGAAGCGTACGGGCCACAGCTGTTCTAACGGCTATTTGTAATCAAGTGAATCCCAACGGCTATTTCTGTTGCGGTTTCAGCAAATCTACCGCAATTAAATGGCCGTTGGAGATTTTCTTGATTTAAATGCCAAGATTCTCATAACTTAATCTTTGATTCGGCCCGATTTCTTCCCCAATTCTTTACCCTTGATTCATCTCCTTGATTTCCTCTTTTGATCCCCTATAAAAACGTACCAAATTAACAACAAATTCGTAATAAAAATCACACCTAAACATACAAAAATAATAACCGAAGAAATTCAAAACAACAAAAAAAACTCTAAGGCATAGCCTCGCATGGACGAGCACAGTAATCACTCGTCCTTTCTCGGGTTTATTTTCAAGCTTCAGATAAAAGGAAGGCCGAGAGTATCTTCACATCTCCTTCCTCGTAGTAGTGCTTCAAACGTGCACCATTGACCATAAATGGTTGCCCATTCTGCAGGTTCCTAATCTCAATTGCACCATGAACAAACACGTTAGTTATAACAAAAGGACCTGACCATCTGGACTTAAGTTTGCCTGGAAATAATCTCAACCTTGAGTTAAATAACAAGACATGCTGGCCTTTCTTAAAGTCCTTAATCCTAAGTCTACTGTCATGCCAAATTTTAGTTTTTTCCTTGTACATTTTGGCATTTTCATAGGACATATGTCTCAGCTCATCAAGCTCATGTAATTGCAGAGACCACAATGTTCCCGCATCGGTCACGCAATAATTCAACTCTTTAAGGGCCCAAAATGCTTTGATTTCCAATTCGAATGGTAAGTGACACGCTTTGCCATACACAAGTCTATAAGGAGACATACCTAGGGGTGTCTTATATGCAGTCTTATATGCCCAAAGTTCATCCTCTAATTTAAACGACCAATCTTTTCTATTGGGTTTGACCACTTTTTCGAGTATGTTTTTAATCTCCCTATTTGATATTTCAGCTTGTCCATTCGAATGGGGATGATAAGGGGTGGCTACTCTATGTCTAACATTGTACTTAGCCAATACTTTCTCCATAGCTTTATTAATAAAGTGTGTCCCTTCATCACTAATTATAGCACGAGGTGTACCAAACCTAGTAAAGATATGTCTATTAAGGAATTTAATGACTGTCTTGGCATCATTTGTTGGACATGCTATGGCTTCTACCCATTTAGATACATAGTCTACAGCTACAAGTATGTAAAGGTTACCTGCTGATGGGGGAAATGGTCCCATGAAGTCAATGCCCCACACATCAAAGAGCTCCAACTCTAAGATGTAAGTGAGAGGCATCTCATCCTTCCGACTAAGGTTACCTGTTCTCTGGCATTCATTGCAGCTGTGTGCATGATCGTGGGCATCTTTGAAGATCGTAGGCCAGTAGTAGCCACTCTGGAACACCTTTGCAGCTGTTCTTTGGCCACAAAAGTGTCCACCATAGGGAGATGTATGGCAGTGCTGCAGCACAGACTTCGCTTCAGCAGCTGACACACACTTCCTTAGCAAACCATCTGCACATGTCTTGTAGAGTGTATGATCGTCCCAGATGAACTTCCTAGCTTCATGTAGGAACCTCTTCTTTTCTTGTCCTCCCTTGAAAGTTGGTAGTACCTGCGAGGCAAGGAAGTTAGCAATATCAGCAAACCAAGGTTCCTCATCGTTATCACGATGTGTTAACACAAAGACATGCTCATCGATAAAGGCATCAGAAATTGCGGTTTCCGCAATTTTATCGCAATTATGCTGCAATCTAGAAAGATGATCCGCAACCACATTTTCGCATCCTTTCTTATCTCTAATGTCTAGATCAAACTCTTGCAGCAACAATACCCATCTAATTAACCTAGGCTTAGCATCAGCCTTCCTCATAAGGTATTTTAGTGCAGAGTAATCAGTGTACACGATTGTCCTAGTGCCTACAATGTAATTCCTAAACTTCTCACAAGCAAACACTACAGCTAACATTTCCTTCTCCGTGGTTGTGTAATTACATTGTGCCTCATTCAGTGTCTTACTAGCATAGTATACAGGATGTGTTAGTTTGTCAATCTTTTGTCCTAGCATAACCCCTACTGCATAGTCACTCGCATCACACAACATCTCAAATGGGAGATCCCAATTTGGTCCTACTATAATAGGTGCTTTGACTAATGCTTCCTTAAGGGTTGTCCAGGCTAAGAAACATTCTTTTGAGAAGATAAATGGCTTATTCAGCTCTAGAAGCTCACACAAAGGCTTGGAGATCTTGGAGAAGTTCTTAATGAACCTTCTATAGAAACCTGCGTGTCCTAAGAAACTTCTAATAACTTTCACATTCTGAGGTTCCACTAACTTCTCTATTATTTCAATCTTGGCCCTATCGACCTCTACTCCTGCTCTAGACACTCTATGACCTAGGACTATCCCTTCTTCCACCATAAAGTGGCATTTCTCCCAATTAAGGACTAGGTTGGTCTCCTCACACCTAGCTAGGACTTGTCCTAAGTTCTCTAAACAATTTGTAAAAGAATCACCAAAGACTGAGAAGTCATCCATAAATATCTCTATCATGGATTCATCTAAGTCAGAGAAAATGGCCAACATGCACCTTTGGAATGTTGCTGGTGCATTGCATAAGCCAAAAGGCATTCTGCGAAAAGCAAATGTTCCAAAGGGACATGTGAAGGTTGTTTTCTCCTGGTCCACAGGGTCTATGGTGATTTGGTTATATCCAGAATAACCATCTAGAAAGCAGTAGTAGGCTCGGCCAGCTATCCTATCTAACATCTGGTCTATAAATGGTAAAGGAAAGTGATCTTTTTTTGTTTCTTTATTCAATTTTCTATAGTCCATACAGACTCTTCATCCTGTAATAGTTCTAGTTGGAATCAGTTCATTGCTCTCATTCATTACTACAGTCATCCCCCCCTTCTTAGGTACACATTGTATTGGACTCACCCACTGACTACTAGCTATAGGGAAGATTACACCTGCGTCTAACCACTTTATTATCTCTTTTTTAACTACCTCCTTCATGGAGGGGTTCAACCTACGTTGGTGATCTACTCGGGGTGTATGTTCTTCTTCCAATATTATCTTATGCATGCAGTAGGAAGGACTAATACCTCTAATGTCAGCAATCGTCCATGCAATAGCCTTTTTATGTTGCTTAAGCAATAATATCAACTCAATTTCATGCTTTTCACTCAACTTGGACGAAATAATAACAGGCAAAGTATCATCACTTCCTAGATATGCATACTTAAGATGTTTAGGCAGTGGTTTTAATTCTAAGATAGGTCGATGCTCAATGGATGGTTTCAATGGATTCATGGATCTTTCAGTCAAGTCAATAGTCATGCAAACATGCTGAGGTTTATCCACAGGTATATCCATTATTTCAGAAATATTTAAGTCAGTTATATCTAATTGTACATAATCATTGGCATGCTTAATCAGTAGTTCATGCTCAAGTTGTTCTTCCATCAGTGAATCTACTATATCCATACTTGCACAATATTCAGAGTCAAAAGGATACCTTAGAGCTTTAAAGACACTAAACTTAACCTCCTCATCATGAACCCTCATGGTGAGCTCACCTTTCTGGACATCGATCAAGGCCCTACCTGTGGCTAGAAATGGTCTGCCTAATAGGATGGGGACCTCCTTGTCTGCTTCATAATCCAGAATGATGAAGTCTGCAAGAAAAATGAACTTGTCAACCTTGACAAGAATATCCTCTACCTTACCCTCAGGGTAGGTGTTACGTCTCCAAAAGTGCCCTTTTTAGGACTTGTTTTCCATAGAAAGATGTACACTCTTAGGTGTTTTTGATAGAATTTAGCTTAGACTTATGCTTATATATGAGAATTAGAAGAAGGAAGCTAAATTAGGACTTGTATGCAAAAGGGAAGAAAAGGAATAGAAAACGAAGTTAAAGGAATGAAAAATGTGCATTGCGGCAGCATTGCGGAAACATTGCTAAAACAGCAATGTTTTAAGTGAAATCCGTAAGTTGACTGATCTTTTTCTGTTGTGATCCGTTATTTCAGGGATTCTGTCTTTCTCCTCCAGTCACATTGAAGTACGACGTTGAGAATGGATGGTTCTCCTTGGCCCAAACGCACCTGCAGATTACTATAAAAGGGGGTCAAAGTAGAGGGTTTGATCATCATCCGAAAGCGTAGAAGTCTCTTCGCAGCGCAGTCTTTCCCATTCATTTTCTTCTCCGTCTGTTGGTTTGAGAGGTTCAGCTGTTGGAGTCGACAATCTGATAGGAAGGAGAGAAGATTCATCTTCTCTCCCGATTGGATTCATCCAAGCAAGGCTTACCTTTCCCTCCCTTCAGCCGAGGCGTTTGCGACGAGGCGTTCAAGCTCACTTTACTTGCTTTCTGTCTTTAGTTTTCATTTCCAGCACCGTTTGTTGTCATTTCTCTTCCATTAGTTAGTCCATTCCATTTCGTTACTTTATGTCTTTATGTTAGTAACCTTGAGTCTTCATTTGTTTAGTTCAAACGCTTGATTAATCGAAAGCACAATTCATTATTTCACAGTTTCTTGTCTTTGTTGTTTACTGTTTTGCCTTGCTGTTTTAAGTTTATTCTTCTTCTGAGCATGCCTATTTTATCTAATATTTCTGTTCTCTCTATATCCATGAGTAACTAAGTCACATAGGGGCATGCTAATGACAATACTATAGGCTAAAAAACGTGAACCAAGCATGTAGGATAGCTCTCGAATGCATTGATTGTATGTAAGCTTCATCCCACGGGCAATTTCGATTGGCCATCCATTTTGTCCAAAGAACTCCTAATCTCTGGAAGGAGTAAGAGTTCAGAGTCATACACTCATGCTAGCCTCTCAAGGTAGCCAGAAAACGACCTAGGAATAGGCGTTTTCCTAGTACAAACCATAACTTTCTGCTTTAACAAGATGCTTAAGACCTTACTTGGACATGAGTAAACTAAAGAATCTAGTGCATGAAATCGGATGATACATGAGAATGAGTTAGTTTGATGCATAGTGAGTTGATCCAATGCTTGAGAATCGTGTGAAAATGCCTATAGAGGAGTCGTTAGTAGCCCTTGTTTCTCCATTCTACACACTTTCGCTGTTAGTAACATTGCGGTAGAATTGCTGTTCTCGCAATTCTGCTAAGTTAAAAATTCTGCTTGGCTACTTTTCTCTTCGTTTATTAATTTCTTCTCTTTACATTTGCGTTTATCATTGACTTGCACTTGTTCATGTTGCTATCCTTTATATATTAAGTAGTAAATAGGAATTTTAAAACCAAATCTACCCTTTCAAATCCACCCATTCTTGCTTAACAATACGCTTCACGAGTAGCTAATAATAAATCTCTGTGGGAAAACGAATGAAAAAATACTTACTACTTGCTACAAGATCATGTATGCTTGCATGTTCTGAGTGCTCTCTCTCTCTTATTGCTATTTATTTCACACATTGAGCACGTAACAAGTTCTTGGCGCCGCTGCCGAGGATTTTGTTTAGTGAATACGAAGTTTGTTAAGTTAGAAAAAAAAAAACTCAATATCTAGTGGAGCTAATCTTCTTTCATTTCTTTTACAGGTACTATCAAGCTAGTTTATGAAAGAGTTTCCAAACCTCAACTCGCAACAGAGAGAAACTTTGCAGGTGGAAAACGTATGTGTACGACAAAGTCAATGAATACGCTGCAAAACTTAATTGGAGGACGAGTTTGCCCACAACAGTTTGAAGAATTTTATCAGCCATGTGCTTATTGTGGGGATAATCATAACTTGGAGAATGGCCCAACCTTGAATTATCAAGGGAGGCAATATCAACAAAGCTATGACAACCATTATTCGTACATGTGTGAACATGATCAGTGGCAACTCTCAAATAATCCTTGGAAAGAGCATGTGCAAATTGCTCATTATGAAGAGTTCCCCCAACATGAAGACTATCAACATTATGCCCCAACTCCAAATGAAGAATTATCACCCACTTTGGAGGCGCTATGGATAGAATTCATGGAAAGGAATGATGCATCCATGAGGAGAATGGATGTGCAATTAGCTCAGCTCACAAATGACTTACAAGATCTACTTGCTATAGCAAAATCACCACCACCATGCCCTCAGATGTTCGATTTTTATGATGATGAATCCTTTGTTACCTTCGAATCTGAGAAGAGTGATCCAATGGAATATCCATATGAAATGGTGGAGTTGGTGAAAGTTGAGAAAAATGAAATTGTGCTGGATGAGGCCAAAGAGACTATTGCGCTGCTTGAGGAACAAGAATTTGGAATGTTTGAGGTTGTAGCAAGCTTCTCCACCAATGAAAGAGTTGAGCCACCACCACCACAAATGCTCCAGCTGAAGGAGTTAGAAAGAGATGTGCCCGAAAAAGAAGTCCCATCGCATCAAAGCTATGTTGTAGCAAATGTTGTAGAAACAAAACCAACGCACAGAAAGTACAAACCTTGGGATGTTATAACATGCAGTCTCTTTGAAAGAATCAACAAATTCAAGGTGTGGCAGAATGTCCGACCCCGTAAATCAAGACTTAAGTATCTTAAAGGAGCAAAAGTGATGCCTCGAAACATTGAAGAATATCCATATGAGGCAGATTGACAAGGGAGATTTTTGATCCCTAAACTCTTAAATTAGGATTTTATCATGCTTTGCTTAGATTTCGTATGTTAGGAATAGTTTATTTTGGGAATGAAATATTTATTACGTGCCAACAATCATAGTCGCTTAGCATGAATTGATGATGCACTTTGGGCGTATAGGACTACATATAAAACACCCTTAGGTATGTCTCCTTATAGGCTAGTGTATGGAAAAGCATGTCATCTTCCCTTCGAATTAGAAATCAAAGCCTTTTGGGCCTTAAAAGAACTGAATTATTGCGTGACCGATGCGGGAACATTGCGGTCTTTGCAATTACATGAGCTTGATGAGCTTAGACATATGTCTTATGAAAATGCTAAAATGTATAAGGAAAAGACCAAGATTTGGCATGACAGTAGACTTAGGATTAAGGACTTTAAGAAAGGCCAACTTGTCTTGTTATTTAACTCAAGGTTGAGATTATTTCCAGGCAAACTTAAGTCCAGATGGTCAGGTCCTTTTGTAATAACTAACGTGTTTGTTCATGGTGCAATCGAGATTAGGAACCTGCAGCAAGGGCAACCGTTCATGGTTAATGGTGCACGATTGAAGCATTATTATGAGGAAGGAGATGTGAAGACTCTTTCGGCCTTCCTCTTGACTGAAACGTGAAAATAAGAGCGAGAGAGGACGAGTGATTACTGTGCTCGTCCATGCGAGGCTATGCCTTAGTTTATTTTTTGATGTTCTTTCGGTTACGATTTGTGTATATTTTTGTGTGATTTTTATTACGAATTTGATGTTGATTTTATTTCTTTTAATAGGGGATCGATAGAGGGAATCAAGGAGATGAATCCTGGATTAAAAATCGGGGGAGATATTGGGCCAAATCAAAGATTGAGTTGAGGAAATATGGGCATTTGAAACGAAGATATCTCCAACGGCCATTTAATTGCGAAAGATTTGCTGAATCCGCAACAGAAATAGCCGTTGGGATTTTCATCATTACAAATAGCCGTTAGAATAGCGTTGGCCCATACGCTTCCCTCATTCACTGAACTTCAAGAAATCTCTCTCCTTCTTCCTCTGCAATCCCTCTTTCCAGATTCCTACGATTCCACCATGGTGCTAACAAGAGCTGAGAGATCTGCGTCCAAGAAGAAGGCCGACGACGCTGAGATGGCTGCGAGAGAGGCACTCCTTGCCTTGGCAGATGCTGAAGCCGCACGAACCGAACGCCTTCCCAAGCTCCCTGTCCGCAGGAAGAAGTGGAAGGTGGTGACGGAGATCCCTGCTGGGCCATCTGAACCAGCAGGAACGCCCAAGAAAAGGAAGTGGAAGGTGGCTGTGGCCGACGCAGCGATCAAGAAGAAGACTCCCTCTGTGGAGAGTCAAGAGAGTGGCCGTCCATCCTACGAGACGGCCAGACAAAGCCATTCGCCATCTCCACCAGCGCGAAGCCCCGAGCCGTCTCCGTCCCTACAGAGCTCTGAACAAACTCCACCACAACAGAGCCCTGAAGCATCACCCATCTCCCAGACGCCTGAACCTGAAATTCCAGAAGAAGAAAATCAAGAATCGGCGCAGGGCGGTGAAGAAGCTAAAGAAGAAGAGGTCTTCTCTCCTTTGAGGGAAGTCAGCCCCGACAGCCCTGCAGAAGGGAATGATTCGATGGACGAGACATTGGGGGATTGCCTCCAACAAATCACAACCAAGGCGAGATTGAGAAAGAAAGCCACCAAGGTTGTCAAGGCAAAACGACCAAAGGCGTCGAAGAAGTCCAAGAAAAAGAAAGCCAGGAGTGAGCCTTCATCAAAGAAGGTTAGTGGTGAGCCCTCTCCAAAGAAGCTCAAGATCGAGGCTGCTGAATCAGCCAAAGCAAAAGATAAGGGGAAGGCCAAGTTGTACCCCGAAGATGAGCCTCAAACAGTGAGGTATGTGTCCTCTGATGCGGAGTCGAGGGGGACTGAGTTAAGGAAGAGGGACCTGCTGCATGAGAAGGGGTTCCTTGACGCGCTAGCAGACCTGCCGCAATTCTTGCGCGCAGGGATCACTAATCACGGCTGGGAAGAGCTGTGCAGACCACCCGTCCCAGCCTACTCCAGCATGGTGTATGATTTCTACGCCAACTTGATGAACCCTGAAGATGGCCTATCTGTGGTCAGAGGAATCGAGGTGGATTTCTCAGCTAAGGCAACCAATGAAGCCTATGGCCTCAAGGGGCAAAAACACACGGATTATGCAAGGATCATTGATGCGCCAACAGAGGCTGTCCTGGAGGAAGCAATTCGGATCATTGGCCAACCTGAGGCAGCGTGGACAGTTTCACGCAATGGGAAGCACACCCTGATGAGTGCTACCCTCACAGCCAAGGCAGCTGTCTGGTTTTCCTTCGTGCGAAGGAAGCTGTCCCCAGTGACCCACGAGACCACCATCAACCAAGGCAGATCCGTGCTGGTCTATGCGATCATGAGGGGCCTCACAATCAATGTAGGCGAGGTCATTGCAGCCTCAATCGCTGACTGCGCCAAAAAGGGTAAGGGTCCACTTTTCTTTCCTAATACAATCACTAAGCTTTGCTTACGTGCAGGGGTACGAATCGAGCGGATGGAAAGGCAGCTGGCCTACACGGGGCACCTGGAGCTGCCTACAGGCTTGAGGATGCGCAGAAAGGGGAACATGAAGTTCGAGTTAGATGGCCTGACTGCTGCTCAGTCTCTGTCAATGGCCTGCCTGATGGACCTGCAAAAGAAGATGGCTAAATGGGCTGAGTATGCTCAGGCAAGGGATAAGGATGTTGCAGACCAATTGGGCTGCATCTTTCCTGAGTTCCCATGGACCTACTGACTCCTTGGGCGCCTCCAAGACCACAGAAGAATGATGATGATGAGGACATCTGAGTGCTAGATTGAGAAGCACTCAAGGGAGTATTTCTGTTCCCTAAAAGAAAAAAAAAATAATCAAACTGCTTTTGTTGAACCATGTGAATTCTGCTGTTTTGAGTTAAATTTTGATCTGTTTTTAGTTCTTTATTTTTGTTGTTTAAATTTGTTTAGTGTAGTCTGATGGTAGCTGAATAGGTAGATTAGTTTAGTTTCCTTTTTGTATAGCTTAAATGACTGGAAAGAGCATGCATAGGGGCCTTGATCATTGATATACCTGCCCTGTATCCATTGCGAAATAATTGCGGAATCCGCAATTTTTATTAGTAAATGCATGTTTTTGACTGACTGTTTAGCTAGGCTGGTTCTGTTTAAATTTTGTCTTTTGCTGCTATCTTGACTACCTTATATAGCTTATCTAAATGCATGCTGGATGAGTGTCATAAGACACCTTTGATAGTTTAAATTAGCCTCTGAAAATTGCTCAGTATGCATAGCTTTAAGTCCTTCCCTACTTGTTTTTATAAATTTCTGCTGCTGTGATGTTTGTTTTTAGAATGTTCTGTCTATGCCTAGGGCTGTTAGATTCTCTTTGTTTTACCTTAGACTAGATGCTTCTAGGACAAGTTTGGGGGTGTGCCACCTCAGACACTCATTGGGGACAATGAGTAGTTTAAGTTTGGGGGAGGCCACCCTAGGCCTAGGAACATTCCTCTCTCCCTTAAAGCATAAGCATTCTTCTTCTCCTTTACAAAAATGATGAACTGAAAAAGAAAAAAAAAATGAAAAATAGAATAAAGAGGGGTGTCTCTCTTTAGTTGCTGAGTAATCAGTGCCAAGTGTGTAACCCACAAGTGGCATTGCATCAAAAGGAAACCAAAGGAGAGGCTCCACCAAAGTGAGATAGAAAAAGGAAGAAATAGGGAAGAAGAGTGTATACCTAGGAGTTGCAACTTTGTGGCTTAGATGTCCTGATTAAAAAGAACTCTGATCCTCAATTAGCTGAGCACAAAGTTGTAGCTTGTAGGGTTGTTTAGGGAGATGAATGTATGTCCAATGTAGTGATGCCAGAGTTTAGGTTGTTCTCTAAATGTACTACTGTCACTGTTAATACTAAGACTGGCATGACTCTAAGGAATCCTAGGTAGCTCAAAAGTAAAAGCTAGAAGCATGTACTGAGTCTGGGGTAAAGCTAGGTAGAATCTGAAACCTTAGGGATAGTTGCACGATATGACAGAAGCAAGTAGATCAGCTGTAAGGAGTTAATGAAACAGTAGGAGCATTAGGCGTGCGAAGTCAGAAGAAGCTAGATAAGAGGATAGTTGTAAACTTAGAAGTGTGTCACAGGACAACACTGTTATAGATAGGAAGTTAGGGGAGTCAACAAGTGGTTAAGAGGATAAAACAACAGCCTAAGTAAGTCCTTAGATTGCTCGAGGACGAGCAAAACCTTAAGTTTGGGGGTGTGTTACGTCTCCAAAAGTGCCCTTTTTAGGACTTGTTTTCCATAGAAAGATGTACACTCTTAGGTGTTTTTGATAGAATTTAGCTTAAACTTATGCTTATATATGAGAATTAGAAGAAGGAAGCTAAATTAGGACTTGTATGCAAAAGGGAAGAAAAGGAATAGAAAACGAAGTTAAAGGAATGAAAAATGTGCATTGCGGCAGCATTGCGGAAACATTGCTAAAACAACAATGTTTTAAGTGAAATCCGTAAGTTGACTGATCTTTTTCTGTTGTGATCCGTTATTTCAGGGATTCTGTCTTTCTCCTCCAGTCACATTGAAGTACGACGTTGAGAATGGATGGTTCTCCTTGGCCCAAACGCACCTGCAGATTACTATAAAAGGGGGTCAAAGTAGAGGGTTTGATCATCATCCGAAAGCGTAGAAGTCTCTTCGCAGCGCAGTCTTTCCCATTCATTCTCTTCTCCGTCTGTTGGTTTGAGAGGTTCAGCTGTTGGAGTCGACAATCTGATAGGAAGGAGAGAAGATTCATCTTCTCTCCCGATTGGATTCATCCAAGCAAGGCTTACCTTTCCCTCCCTTCAGCCGAGGCGTTTGCGACGAGGCGTTCAAGCTCACTTTACTTGCTTTCTGTCTTTAGTTTTCATTTCCAGCACCGTTTGTTGTCATTTCTCTTCCATTAGTTAGTCCATTCCATTTCGTTACTTTATGTCTTTATGTTAGTAACCTTGAGTCTTCATTTGTTTAGTTCAAACGCTTGATTAATCGAAAGCACAATTCATTATTTCACAGTTTCTTGTCTTTGCTGTTTACTGTTTTGCCTTGCTGTTTTAAGTTTATTCTTCTTCTGAGCATGCCTATTTTATCTAATATTTCTGTTCTCTCTATATCCATGAGTAACTAAGTCACATAGGGGCATGCTAATGACAATACTATAGGCTAAAAAACGTGAACCAAGCATGTAGGATAGCTCTCGAATGCATTGATTGTATGTAAGCTTCATCCCACGGGCAATTTCGATTGGCCATCCATTTTGTCCAAAGAACTCCTAACCTCTGGAAGGAGTAAGAGTTCAGAGTCATACACTCATGCTAGCCTCTCAAGGTAGCCAGAAAACGACCTAGGAATAGGCGTTTTCCTAGTACAAACCATAACTTTCTGCTTTAACAAGATGCTTAAGACCTTACTTGGACATGAGTAAACTAAAGAATCTAATGCATGAAATCGGAAGATACATGAGAATGAGTTAGTTTGATGCATAGCGAGTTGATCCAATGCTTGAGAATCGTGTGAAAATGCCTATAGAGGAGTCGTTAGTAGCCCTTGTTTCTCCATTCTACACACTTTCGCTGTTAGTAACATTGCGGTAGAATTGCTGTTCTCGCAATTCTGCTAAGTTAAAAATTCTGCTTGGCTACTTTTCTCTTCGTTTATTAATTTCTTCTCTTTACATTTGCATTTATCATTGACTTGCACTTGTTCATGTTGCTATCCTTTATATATTCAGTAGTAAATAGGAATTTTAAAACCAAATCTACCCTTTCAAATCCACCCATTCTTGCTTAACAATACGCTTCACGAGTAGCTAATAATAAATCTCTGTGGGAAAACGAATGAAAAAATACTTACTACTTGCTACAAGATCATGTATGCTTGCATGTTCTGAGTGCTCTCTCTCTCTTATTGCTATTTATTCACACATTGAGCACGTAACAGTAGGCAATGGATCTGTCTGCCAACTGCAAGGTGACAGTGGTAGGACGTGCTTCCCCTATTCCAAGCTGACAGAATAGTGATAGGGGCATGAGATTTATTCTGGCTCCCAGGTCACAAAGAGCTCTGCCCACGTGCTTGCCTCCCAACTCCACTGGTAGGGTGAAGGAACCAGGATCCTTCTCCTTCTTTGGTAGCTTATTCTGGAGTATAGCACTGCACTCCTCAGTGAGATTCACTGTTTCAAATTCACCAATAATTTTCTTGTTAGTAATTATATCCTTCAAAAACTTAACATAAGAAGGCATAGATTGCAAAACCTCTACAAAAGGAATATTAACATGCACTTGCTTTAGAATTTCTAAAAATTTATTAAAGTGCACTTCCTGTTCTTGTTTTTTCTTTAGCCTTCTAGGGAATGGAGGTGGTGGCACATATGTAGGCACTTCAGGTCGCCTCAGGACAGGTGGAGGCCTTGGAATTTCTTCTAGTTCCTCTATAATAGGTTCCAGCCTCACCCTTGATGTGCTTGTTGGTGGTTGACCTTGGTTTGGCAGAGAATCCAGTGGAGCACTAGACTCTTCATTCTCTACTCTCTTTGGTGTGTCTCTGGTGTTGCTCACTAATGGTCTTCCACTGCGAAGTTCAATTGCTTGAACCTGCTCTTTACCATCCCTTTTAGGCACCTCAGTGTCAGCAGGCAATCTACCTTGGGGCCTACTTTTTAGTTCATTGGCTAATTGCCCTATTTGGTTCTCTAGGCTCCTAAGGGTAGCTTGCTGACTTTGTAGAGTGGCATCATTCTTTGCAATGTACTCCTTAAGTAGATTTTCTACAGATGACCCTATTGGTTGGTTATATGGTTTTTGATACATGGATTGGTTATTTTGGGGAGTGAAACCAGGTGTTCCACTCGGTCTTGGTTGGTTTGGACTTTGGTTAGTGTTCTGTTGGCCACCCCAAGAAAGATTTGGGTGGTTTCTCCAACCAGGATTGTAAGTGTTAGAGTAGGGGTTGTTCCTAGGCTGCTGTTGGCTTCCAACATAGCAGACTGAGGCTGGATTCCCAGGGCAGTATTCATACAGGTGCCCTTCCCCACAGAATCCACAGATCAGTGTCTCACCTTGACTTGTTTGTGCCCCCATTGAGATGGCTGCTGCGGTGTTGACACTGGATTGAAGATTGGTTTGAGCCATTTGTTTGACTAGGTTGGTCAGGGCGTTTATTTGGTTGCTCATTGCACTGAGAGCATCCTTGTCTTGAGCTCTCCTAGGCTCGACTAGATCATCTGACCACCTACAGTGAGATGCTGAGATCTTCTCCAGGATCTCATAGGCTTCATTATAGCTTTTCGAAAGCATGGAACCACCAGCTGACAAATTCAGCACTTGCCTTGTGCTGGGGTTGCATCCTTTGAAAAAGACTTCTATTTGAATACACCATGGGATGCCATGGTGTGGACATTTAAGCAGAAGGTCCTTGAACCTTGTCCAAGCTTCGTGAAGAGACTCATTTTCAGCTTGTTTGAATTTAATTATGTCATCACGAAAGTTTGAATTCCTATCAGGTGGAAAGTATTTGACTAGGAATTTCTCAGCCAGATCTGTCCAATTGACAACTGATCCGGAAGGTAATGAGTTCAACCACGTTTTGGCTTTATCTCTTAATGAGTAAGGGAAGAGGTAAAGCCTCAAGGCTTCTTGGGAAACTCCAGGGATAAGGAAGGTATCACTAACTCCTAGGAAGTTTCTTAGATGGTTGTGGGGGTCCTCATTTTCCACTCCAAAGAATTGTCCCACAGTGGACAACATTTGGAACATTACTGGCTTTAACTCGAATGAGTTGGCAGTAATTTCAGGGCGTATGATGCTTGGGTTTAGCTCCCCAGGCATGGGAACTAGGTAGGAGAGAATGGCACTATCCTTGTCATTCGCTATTTCGATGGGGTTGCGAATGGTAGGTGCTGGATTTGGGTTTGTTCTATCCATTTCTATTTGATGGAATTGTGATGACTCAGTAGAGTCAACAGCGTTTGAAGGTATAAGGGGTTGGTTGAAGAGACGTTTCTTAGCTCTGTTTCTGGCCCTAAGTAATCTCTCAGGCTCAGGATTGAACTCTAGATCGCTACTTGAATGCTCATTCATAAACTAACCCAATGGTACCTGCAAAAGAAATGAAAATAGATCAGCTCCAATAGATATTGAGATTTGTATATCTAACTTAACGAATTTCGTTTTCACTAAACTAAATCCCCGGCAGCGGCGCCAAAAACTTGTTGCGTGCTCAATGTTTAAAAGAAATATGCAATGATAGAGCACTCAGAACATGCAAGCATACATGATCTTGTAGCAAGTAATAAGTATTTTTTATTCGATTTCCCACAAAGATTTATTCTTAGTTACTAGCGAAGTGTTTTGTTAAGTGAGATTGGGTGGATTAAATGAGGTAGATTTGGTTTTGATGTGCCTAATTACTAAGGAATGTGTAAAGGATGGAAGCATAAACAAGTGCAAGTAAACAATAAACTTGAATGTAAAGAGAAGGGAATAACAAACGAAGAGAAAAATGACTAAGGCAAAATTTCAATTAAAGGAATTGCGGAAACAACAATTATTTAGCAATGTTCTTAACAGCGAAATGTGTGTAAAGTGTGGAAACAAGGGCTACTAACGACTCCTCTATAGGCTTTATCACACGATTCTCAAGCATTAGATCAACTCATCATGCATCAAACTAACTCATTCTCATGTATCTTCCGATTTCATGCATTAGATCCTTTAGTTTACTCATGTCCAAGTAAGGTCTTAAGCATCTTGTTATAACAGTAAGTTGTGATTTGTACTAGGAAAACGCCTATTCCTAGGTCGTTTTCTGGCTACCTTGAGAGGCTAGCATGAGTGTATGACTCTGAACTCTTACTTCTTCCAGAGGTTAGGAGTTCTTTGGACAAAATGGATGGCCAATCGAAATTGCCCGTGGGATGAAGCTTACATACATTCAATGCATTCGAGAGCTATCCTACATGCTTGATTCACGTGTTTCTACCTATAGATTTGTCATTAGCATACCCTTATGTGGTTTAGTTACTCATGGATGCAGATGGAATGGAAAGAGTAGATGAAGAAGACATGCTTAGACGAATATTAAAGACAGAACAGAAGGCAAAAACGGTAAGCAGAGAAGGTAAAGAACTTGCGAAGTGATGAAATTGTGCTTTGATTAACCAATCGTTTGAACTAAACAAATGACGACTTTGAATAACTAAAGTAAAACAGAAAGCAACGAAATGGAATAGAGTAGCAAATAAAAGGGAAATAACAACAAACAGTAATAGAAATGGAAAACTAAAGCAGAAAGCAGTAAAGCCGTGCGTGATCTTCTCGTTGCGAACGTCTCGGCTGAAGGATGAAAGGAAGCCTTGCTTGGATGAATCTAATCAGAAGAGAAGATAGATCTTCTCTCCTTCCTATCAGATTGTCGACTCCAACACCTGAACCTTTCAAACCAACAGACGGAAGAGAGAAAAAGAGTGGAAAAGACTGCGTTGAACTGGAAGTCTACGCCGTTCGAGTGTGTTTCAACCTTCCATCTTGACCTCCTTTTATAGTGTTCTGCAGGTACGATTGGGCCAAGGAGAACCATCCATTCTCAACGTCGTACTTCTACGTGGCTGCAGGAGAAAGAATGGATCCCTGAAAGATCGGGACGAAACAGAAAATGGTTAGACAACTTACGGATTTCACTTAAAACATTGCGGTTTTAGCAATGTTTCCGCAATGTTTCAGCAATGCACAATTTTTAATCCTTTAACTTCGTTTTTGGTTCTTTTTCTTTCCTTTTGCATATAAGTCCTAATTTAGCTTCATTCTCCTAATTCTCATATATAAGCACGAGTTCAAGCTAAATCCTACCAAAAACACTTACAAATGCACAACTTTCTATCACAAATAAGTCCTAAAATAGTCACTTTTGGAGACGTAACAGCATGCTTATTCAAAATTTATCTTTCTAGACACTCTGAAAGATGGTATTTTAGCATCATTAGAAAAACAATTCTCCACTATAAGGAAATGGTATTGCCCCAGTTGATGCAAGCAAATGGTGGCACCGTTAGTTTCCATAATGACTGTCGTTTAGTCTATAATGTCCTTATAATCTTCCAATATCTTCTATGATAGATAAATAGAAGATGATATAATGAGACGAATATATACTCATGAATATACTTGGATAATGATAGCCAACAATCCAATTCCATTCCAAAGAAATAGGATGCAAGTGGTTATTAGTTCTCAAGAATACATCAAAAGCTTAAATTGCCCTTATTTCAAAGGCATCATCATCATGGTCTTAGGCATAACCAAATGGTAATTACTCCAGCCTTTCTCTAGTGATCTGTTTTTGGTAACTCTCTGACTTCCAAATTGCACTGTTTTATTTATGGAGGATGTGGAGACATATTTGTGCTTATAGAGGTGAGAACGATCGAGGTGTCAAAAGTTTCCTCTTGTAGGTCGTTGTTGTAAAAGTATTTCACTTGACTGAAAGTTTCAGACAAATAGGGTAAAATTGCCCCTTCATGTTGCCCGAGCATACTTCTCACTTTCATCTTTGATGCTTGATCAACTCTTTTCCAATTAGAAGTTGTTGATTATTGTGGAGTCTTTTTAAGAATCAACACATCGGTAATCATGTTGACATTCAGTTTTTGTGTGGTCGTTTGACTAACTATCAATAATTTTGCATCCATCAGTTGCTTGCACTTTTTGCTTAAGCTCATCGCAAAATTCTATGGAATGTCCAAACACTCCCACATGGAATTAAGCATGTCTCCCCATAACCACATTCTGGCTCATTGCTTTGAACTCTTGTCTTGTCGTGACACATCCAACATTCTTAAGGACTAGATTGACAATCTAATTTGTTCCCCTCATATCTTAAACTTCAACAAAACTTTCTTTGACCAAGCATTGGACCTTGAAAATCAAAGGAAAACAAACTTCGGTAGAGCACTCTACTGCCCCTGCATGGAATAAGCATCTCCTCATAATCACATTCTGGATCATTGTTTTGAACCCTCGTTGAGGGATATCCAACATTCTCGAGGGCTTGAAATGACATACGAGTTTTCCTCTTTTATCTTAAACTTCAACCATCTTTCTTTAATTAAGCCTTGGACCTTGAACTTGAATGGAAGACAAAAACTTTGTAGAGTCCCTCACTACCCCAGCATGGTACTCGCATCGTGTACTTGGATCGTACCATTTAGGATACGGAGGTTGCATAACCTCTAAAGGTACAAGAGAAATTTGATAGTTTTCAAGCAATTGCGGCAAGAGGTTGGTGTATGTCACCAGAATAGGATCAAACTGTGTTTGTCTTCGTTATTACTACTTCTTTGTTGATTCGGAACATCCACTTAACTTTTTTTCTTGTGTTGAGAATTTTAGGCATAGCTGGCCTATCCAAGTCTTGACAATGACATACTTGCAAAAATCTTTTTTTTTTTCAGGCTAAGTTCATGCACTTGATCTTCCTGTTTTGGAATCATACTTTTTATGGTACTAGTTTCTGCATCTGCATCTATAATCCCCCCATCGAAACGACGCATGATATGTCGCCATTCTTATCAATTGTGAACTTGGCTCCACTTGAGGAGGATAAGGATACGTGTCATCTGAAGTCGACACTTGATTTTGTACCATTTTTGCTTATAGCAATACCCCGCCACTTCATTTCTTGAAGTGCGTAAATCCAGAAATCTTGATCACTTAACTCTTCCACATCTTGATCACTTAACTCTTCCACATCTTGTCAGACTGCATATACCTGATGGTTAACTTGATCGTTATTTCTTCTAGTTCAATAATAACGATGGGTGAAGATATTTGAGCTATTTTGCAAAACTGACTCCTTTAATCTTTTTAAAGAAAGAGAAGGATATAATTAGTTCAAGTTAACTATTACTAACATGAAGTGTATGCATGCAAGGTTTTCAAACCAAATGTTTATTTCACAACAATAATGCAAACTTTTATGAGAGTCTAGCTAATGTGAATATTCAAATAGACTTTAAGAGGAAAATGTTAAACACATTAACTAATGACTATGAAGCCTAGTGGTAACACAATAGACAAATGGATGCTTATAAACCTAGGATTGTGCATGATAATGAAATGACTCTTAATGTTAGGTCATGTAAATGCAAATGAGAGGATATGTGGATGAGAAGCAAGGTAAAAAGACTACATAAAATAGAGATGAGAAAAAAAAATGAGTAGAATAATTAGATCAACAAAATACATAACATAAAGACTTTAAACAAGTGAGGTTACTTCAAGGATCCTAAATGACAAAGGTCCCCAAATTGGTCAACAAGTCATACATGACGAATTGACCAAATTGAGTGAGGATTTTTCGTGTGCCTACACGGAAGCATAAGCTTCTCGAAGGTCGACACTACTACATCTTCAAATCTAATCCTATTAGGAAAAGCCCGAGTAGGAGGCTTGTGATAGTGTGCGAAACATAAAGAAATCAAATCAAGAAGATAACTAAATTAAAAGCTCCAAACAAGTGAGTTAACTCTAGGGTTCTAATTGACAAAGGTCCCCAAATTGGTCAACAAGTCATACATGACGAATTGACCAAGTTGAGTGAGGATTTTTCGTGTGCCTACACGGAAGTATAAGCTTCTCGAAGGTCGACACTACTACGTCCTCAAATCTATTTCTATTAGAAAAAGTCTGGGTAGGAGGCTTGTGATAGTGTGTAAAACACAGAAATCAAATCAATAAGATAACTAAATTAAAGGATTCAAACAAGTGAGGTTGATTCTAGAGTCCTAAATGACAAAGGCTCCCAAATTGGTCAAAAAGTCGTACATGACGAATTGACCAAGTTGAGTGAGGATTTTTCGTGTGCCTACACGGAAGTATAAGCTTCTCGAAGGTCGACACTACTACGTCCTCAAATCTATTCATATTAGAAAAAGCTCGGGTAGGAGGCTTGTGATAGTGTGTAAAACACAAAAATTAAATCAATAAGATAGCTAAATTAAAGGATCCAAACAAGTGAGGTTGATTCTAGGGTCCTAAATGACAAAGACTCTCAAATTGGTCAAAAAGTCGTACATGACAAATGACCAAGTTGAGTGAGGATTTTTCGTGTGGCTACACGGAAGCATAAGCTTCTCGAAGGTCGACACTACTCCATCCTCGATTCTAAACTTATTGGGTACAACCCGGGTAGGAGGCTTGTGAATGTGTGTGATATAATAAAATAACACAAGCAAGCATACAATAATAACAATAAAATAAATTCAAGATAATAAAAAGGTCAAACTCTCGAGGTGAAGCCTCATGTCCCCAGTGGAGTCGTCAAGCTGTTGCCACGTGCCTGCGACGCGGAGCGGCCGACGTCCTCCAAAAAAGGGATATTTTAACAAATAAAAAGGAGTCGCCACCAATCTTTTTTATGGTGTGATTGGGCACCGAAATACAATAAACTAACTTTAAAAATAATAAAAAAAAAAGTTCTATAACAAAATGGTATGCAAAAACACAGTTTGGGTTCGGGAGTCAATTGAGTGTGAGGAAGGTATTAACACCCCACAACTGCCGTTAAAAAGGGTGACCAAATTTTATCTTGAATTTAAAAGGTTTTTTAAAGAGTTTGCTTGGAAACATTATATTTTGAAACAATGTCTTATTTTTACAATTTCTCAAACTCTGTCCTAGGATAATCATTCGTAAGAGAGTTTTTTTTAAAAACAAAACATTTTTTTTGTTTAAATTAAATTCATTTTTTCTTGGGATCAAAATCTCGGACTCCCAAAGATTATGATCCCTCACCTCAAGAATTCTAGAAAATCGGACTCTCAAATGTTTATAGATTCCATCGTATGAAATTTTATAAAACGGTTTTGAAAACAAACCAAAATCACTTTTTGAGAAAATATACGAAATAGAACAAAGGGAAAATGAGAGAACAAAAAAAACATAAGGTAGATTCGAGAATTTAATGCATAGAAAAATAAATAAATAAATAAGCTCAAACTACTAAAGTGCAAAAAAAAAAGTAAAATAACAATGGGGTACTAACATTTGAAACCTTTGTTCTCTTATTTTCCACCGTGGGTAGAAATTACACAAAACGGTTCGGAGTTTTTCTCAAATATCAATATTTTCCTTGAGTTGAAGGTGGTTTGTTTCATACCTTCAACCCTAAGGACTAGGCTAACAAAAAAAGATCCATGCTCGTTGTGTGAGGTGCGGATCCTCGGGACATATGCCCTACCACGTGCAACCTCCAACTAAGCTTAAAGGAACTTTGGAAGGAGAAGAAAAAGAAAAAAACAAAACAAACTACCTTGTAAGGATCCTTCTTTGATTTTTTTGGTGTAGAAAGAAAAAAAGTGTAACGCCCCGCGTTTCAAAACTAGGCTAGTTTGGAATAAGATATACCTCTAAGCTCTCCTGGTTCGTTAATTTTAAATTAATGTGACTTGATTGTTTAAGGGCTCTAATTTGAGAAATTAGAAGTCTAGTTTAGTCCCTCAAGTTAAATAAATTTTACTACTTTTTGAGAAAAGAAACGAGTTTTGGATTTAAAAGTGTTTTAAAATGGAAAAGGAAATGTTTTTAATTGGTCAAAAGAGGTTAAGTTGAATTTTGTTTTATGAAAATAAATGTATTTAGTTATTAAAAATAAAATAAAAGAAGAAGGGAAGGAAAACCTAAACAACTCCTCTTCCTTCAATTTCATTTCATTTCAGCCATCTCTCATATCTTTCCCCCCCCCCCCGTGAAACTCCAGCCCAAACCCTCCGTACGACTTCTCCTCCACGCCGGCTACGCAATGAGCGGCGCATCCCGAAGTGTGCGCGGGATTCCCTCAGCGCAGCGGCATCTTCTTTCCACGAACGACGCCCGAGATCTGCAGCAACTCCTCCGCGGCGACGAGCTACAAGCGTTGACGCGTCTCGACGAATCGCGAGCAGCCACACCCTTCATCGTTCTTCTTCCACGAGCGACGCCCCTAGATCTGCAGCTCCTCCGCGACGACGACGTACCAGGCGACGACGCGACGACCTCAACGACAAGAGCTCGACGATTCGCGGCGTTATCCTTCGGCAGCGACGACAACGCGATGGCCGCCTCTCGCTCGTTCAGCGACGACGATTCAAACACCCACGAGCGACGCCTTCCCATTTCCGGCATTTGCAGATCCACGGCGAACGACGTCCGCAAAGCACCTCCCTTCTCCGGCCAACAACGTCTGACGATGATCCTTCATCTTCCGGCATTCGGTGAACAACACGACCTTGAAGGGCATTTACGCCATATGACTGTAGCGTTTTCGCAACGCCCTTCCGTCCGACGGTGAGTCCTCTTTACCGTGTCTTTTTCATTTTTCATTTCGGCTTTCAATCTCAGTCCCTTGAACAACCCCTAACAACGTTCTGTTTTCTTCAACATTGTGTTTTAGAAGCAAATCAGAGACGATTCCTTCTTTTTGACAAGGTTCACCATTGACCCATACTTGATTGATCTCAGATTTGGATGACCCACACTTTAACGATTCCAAATTGGTAGGTTTGTGCTTCATCGATCACGAACCAACACGCTTTTGAGCCGTTTTGGGTAAGACAGTAGGTAGCGTGTCGTTTCTAAGCCATTTCGATTATGTTATAGCTGCTGTAATAACTATCCTAATCCATGGGAACCATCTGTTTGTAGATTCGAAGCATTTCGGACACCCCAAATACCAACCAGCAATGAGCCGAGCCATTTTGTTTTGGATCCAGTCGAACACCAAGTGACAAGCATCCAAGTTTGTTCGGTGAAACTTGGTTCGACTCGGAGCATCCGATGTAAGAGTTCAGGTTGTTTGGGTATCATTAGGTTGTTTTAGGAGTTCTTCGGTAAGTGGCTTCTACCTGTTGAGTCTGTTTGATTGTATGTAGCATGTTCTATGTATAAATACTAGTATATATATGTTACTAGTTGTATGGTTTGCATTATGTTATTATATATGTTCTGATAAGACTAAGCACACCTGAGTGCTTAGCAATCTATATATTGTCGTTATGATTTCTGTGATAAAACTAAGCACACCTGAGTGCTTAAAGTGATGTGTTGAGTTGTGTTCTGAATGGTTGACGTGATGATGTGATTATGAACTGTGTATGCTGTGTTGCGGTGATGTGCTGGAGTATAGTGAGATTCGTTGATTTATATGATGACCATGTTGGCTGAATATGATGTTTTGGACACGGTTTAGCACGATTGAGTGCTTAGTGTTGTGGAGTGTGTGATGAACATGTTGTGGATGTTGTGGTGGTGATTGTGATGTTCGTTGTATGAATGGTATGATGAATGACATGTTGTGTGATGAGCATGCGATGTATGTTGTGAATGGGTTGTATCTGGCTATGTATCTGAGGTGTGAATAGGGTCTAGGTGCATGATGTAGAATTCATGTAGCCTAGCGATATTGTGAGAAAATAGGGTAACTTGTGGTTACCGGTAAGGTGAGTGAATGCCAGTGCGCCTCGGGTAAAAATGGTCGAGGGGTGGTATGTCACGTGGGTCAACTTGTGGTTACCAAAAAGGTTGGTGAATATCAGTGCGCCTCTGGTAAAAATGGTCGAGGGGTGATATGTCACCGTTATTGGAAAGTCATCGGTGCGCTGTTATGTCTCCAAAAGTGACTTATTTAGGACTTATTTAGCTTAGAAAGATGCACACTCTTAGGTGTTTTTGATAGGATTTAGCTTAAACCTATGCTTATTTGTGAGAATTAAAAGAAGGTAGCTAAATTAGGACTTGTGTGCAAAAGGAAAGAAAAAGATTGAAAACCGAAGTAAAAGAATGAAAAAAACTACATTGCGACAGCATTGCGGAAACATTGCTGAAACCGCAATGTTTCAAGTGAAAACCGTAAGTTGACTGATCTTTTTCTGTTAATTTCCGTTATTTCAGGGATTCGTTCTTTCTCCTCCATCCAGTTTGAAGTACGACGTTGAAGATTGATGGTTCTCCTTGGCCCAAACGCACCTGCAGATTGCTATAAAAGGGGGTCAAAGTCGAGGGTTCAATCATGATCCGAAAGCGTAGAAGTCTTCTCGCAGCTCCAACTTTTCTCCTGTTTTTCTTTGCCGTCTGTTGGTTTGCGAAGCTCAGCTGTTGGAATCGATAATCTGATAGGAAGGAGAGGAGATTTATCTTCTTTCCCGATTGGATTCATCCAAGCAAGGTTGATCTTTCTCATCCTTCAGCCGAGGCGGTTGCGACGAGGCATTCGAGCTTGTTTTACTGCTTTCTGCTCTTTATTTCCATTTTCCAGCTTTGTATTGTTGTTGTTTCTTTTCTAGTAGCTAGATCAGTTCATTTCGTTGTGTTCTGTCTTCTGTTATTCACTTTAAGTTGCTCTACTGTTCATTCAAACAATCAAGTAATTAAAGCATAGTTCTTCATTTCTCAATTTCCTATCTTTGCAACTCACTGTCTTACCTTGCTGTTTTCAGTTTATTTCTCTTCTAAGCATGTCTGTTTTCTCTCTTCTTTCTGTTCTCCCTATATCCATGAGTAACTAAGTCACATAGGGGCATGCTAATGACAATACTATAGGCTAAAAAACGTGAACCAAGCAAGTAGGTTAGCTCTCGAAGCATTGATTGTATGTAAGCTTCATCCCACGGGCAATTTCGATTGGCCATCCATTTTGTCCAAAGAACTCCTAACCTCTGGAAGGAGTAAGAGTTAAGAGTCATACACTCATGCTAGCCTTTCAAGGTAGCCAGAAAACGACCTAGGAATAGGCGTTTTCCTAGTACAAACCATAACTTTCTGCTTTAACAAGATGCTTAAGACCTTACTTGGACATGAGTAAACTAAAGAATCTAATGCATGGAATCGGACGATACATGAGATTGAGTAAATTTGATGCATAGAGAGCTGATCCAATGCTTGAGAATCGTGAGAAAATGCCTATAGAGGAGTCGTTAGTAGCCATTGTTTCTCCATTTTACACACTTTCGCTGTTAGGAAAATTGCGGTAGAATTGCTGTTTCCGCAATTCTGCTAAGTTTACAATTCTGTTTAGCTGTTTTCTTCTTCATTTATTAATCTCGTCTCTTTTCATTTGAGTTTAGCCTTGACTTGCACTTGTTTATGTTGCTACCCTCTACGTATTCAGTAGGAAATAGACAATTTAAAACCAATTCTACCCCATCAAATCCACCCTTTCTTTCTTAACTTTACACTTCACGAGTAGCTTATAATAAATCTCTGTGGGAAAACGAATGAAAAAAATACTTACTACTTGCTATAGGATCATGTATGCTTGCATGTTCTGAGTGCTCTCTCTATCTTATTGCTTATTTATTTTAACACATTGAGCACGCAACAAGTTTTTTGCGCCGCTGCCGGGGATTTATTTAAGTGAAAACGAAGTTTGTTAAGTTTGAAGCACCAAGTTTATTGCCTATTGAAGCTGATCTGTTTCATTTCTTTTGCAGGTACTATTGGGTTAGTTTATGAGTGAGCCTTCAAGTAGTGATCTAGAGTTCAATCCTGAGCCTGAGAGATTACTTAGGGCCAGAAATAGAGCCAAGAAACGTCTCTTTAACCAACCCTCTTTACCTCAAGTAATTGCGGGAACCGCAATTCCTCCGCAATTGTCTCAAGAAGAAATGGATGGAATAGTTCCAAATCCGGTGCCTGTCACTCGCAATCCCATCGAAATAGCGAATGACAAGGATAGCGCCATACTCTCTTACTTAGTACCTATGCCTGGGGAGCTGAACCCCAGCATAATCCGTCCTGAAATCACTGCCAACTCATTCGAGTTAAAGCCAGTGATGTTCCAAATGTTGTCCACTGTGGGACAATTCTTTGGAGTGGAAAATGAGGATCCCCACAACCATCTTAGAAACTTCTTAGGAGTCAGTGATACCTTCATCATCCCTGGAGTTTCCCAAGAAGCCTTGAGGCTATACCTTTTCCCTTACTCTTTGAGGGACAAAGCCAAAACATGGTTGAACTCATTACCCTCTGGATCTGTCCGCAATTGGACAGACTTAGCAGAAAAATTCCTAGTCAAATACTTCCCACCTGATAGGAATTCTACCTTTCGTGATGACATAATCAAGTTCAAACAAGCTGACACTGAGTCTCTTCACGAAGCTTGGACAAGGTTTAAAGATCTTCTTCTTAAATGTCCACACCATGGCATCCCATGGTGTATCCAAATAGAGGTCTTTTTCAAAGGATGCAACCCCAGCACTAGACAAGTCTTGAATTCATCTGCTGGTGGTTCCATGTTGTCCAAGAGTTACAACGAGGCCTATGAGATCTTGGAAAAGATCTCAGCATCTCACTGTAGGTGGTCAGATGATCCAGTTGAGCCAACTAGAGCTCAAGACAAGGATGCTCTAAGTGCAATGAGCAGCCAAATAAATGCCCTGACCAACCTAGTTAAGCAAATGGCTCAGGCCAATCTCCAAACAAGTGTCAACACCGCCACAGCCATGTCAATGGGCACCCAACCAAGTCAAGGTGAGACACTTATCTGTGGATTTTGTGGGGAAGGGCACCTGTATGAATACTGCCCTGGGAATCCAGCCTCAGTCTGCTATATTGGAAGCCAACAGCAGCCTAGGAACAACCCCTACTCTAATACTTACAATCCTGGTTGGAGGAACCACCCAAACCTGTCATGGGGTGGCCAACATAATGCTAACCAGAACCCTAACCAACCAAGACCGAGTGGAACACCTGGTTTCACTCCCCAACATAACCAATCCATGTATCAAAAACCGTACAACCAACCTGTAAGATCTTCTGTAGAAAACTTACTTAAGGAATACATAGCCAAGAATGATGCCACTCTACAGAGCCAGCAAGCTACTCTTAGGAGCCTAGAGAACCAAATAGGGCAACTAGCCAATGAAATCAAAAGTAGGCCCCAAGGTAGACTCCCTGCTGACACTGAAGTGCCAAGAAGAGATGGTAAAGAGCAAGTTCAAGCAATTGAACTTAGAAGTGGTAGACCATTGGTAAGCAACACCAAGGACACACCAAAGAGAGTAGAGAACACTGAGTCTAGTGCTCCACTGGAGTCTCTGCCAAACCAAAGTCCACCACCAACAAGCACAGCAGGAGCAAGGCTGGAGCCAATCATAGAGGAGATAGAAGAAATTCCAAGGCCTCCACCTATCCTGAGGCGCCCTGATGTGCCTGCATATGTGCCACCACCTCCATTTCCTAGAAGGCTAAAGAAAAAACAAGAACAGGAAGTGCACTTTAATAAATTTCTAGAAATTCTTAAGCAAGTGCATGTTAATATTCCTTTTGTAGAAGTTTTACAGTCTATGCCTTCTTATGTAAAGTTTTTGAAGGATATTATAACTAACAAGAGAATAATTGGTGAGTTTGAAACAGTCAATCTCACTGAGGAGTGCAGTGCTATACTCCAAAACAAGCTACCCAAGAAGGAGAAGGATCCTGGTTCCTTCACCTTACCTGTAGAGCTAGGAGGCAAGCACGTGGGCAGAGCTCTTTGTGACCTGGGAGCCAGCATAAACCTCATGCCCCTATCACTATTCCGCCAGCTAGGAATAGGAGAAGCACGTCCAACCACTGTCACTTTACAACTAGCAGACAGATCCATTGCATACCCTGAAGGTAAGATTGAGGATATTCTTGTAAAGGTTGACAAGTTTATTTTCCTTGCAGATTTCATTATCCTGGATTATGAAGCAGACAAGGAGGTCCCCATCCTGTTAGGCAGACCATTTCTAGCCACAGGTAGGGCACTGATAGATGTCCAAAAAGGTGAGCTCACTATGAGGGTTCATGATGAAGAGGTGAAATTTAGTGTTTATAAAGCCTTAAGGTACCCCTCTGACTCTGAATCTTGTGCTAGCATGGACATTGTTGATTCATTAATGGAAGAACAATTGGAGCATGAATTGTTGACTAAGCATGCTCATGAATATGTAGGATTAGAATTAACTGACTTAAACATAGCTGAGATAATGGACATACCTGTAAATAACCCTCAGCATGTTTGTATGAATATTGACTTAGCTGAAAAATCTTTGAATCCATTAAAACCATCCATTGAGCATCCACCTGTCTTAGAATTAAAACCTCTCCCCACTCACCTCAAGTATGCATATCTAAGGAGTAATGATACTTTGCCTGTGATTATTTCTTCTAAATTAAGTGAAAAGCATGAGGTTGAACTGATTTTACTACTTAAGCAACATAGAAAGGCTATTGCATGGACTATTGCTGATATTAGAGGCATTAGCCCTTCTTATTGCATGCATAAGATTATATTAGAGGAAGAGCATACACCTAGAGTAGATCACCAACGTAGGCTGAACCCCTCTATGAAAGAGGTAGTTAAAAAGGAAATAATAAAATGGTTAGATGCTGGTGTGATCTTCCCCATAGCTAGTAGACAGTGGGTGAGCCCTATACAATGTGTACCTAAGAAGGGGGGGATGACTGTGGTAGTCAATGAGAACAATGAACTGATTCCAACTAGGACTATCACAGGGTGGAGAGTTTGCATGGATTATAGGAAACTAAATAAAGAGACCAAAAAAGACCATTTCCCTCTACCATTCATTGACCAGATGTTAGACAGAATAGCTGGTAGAGCCTACTACTGCTTCTTAGACGGTTATTCAGGATATAACCAGATTACTATAGACCCTAAGGATCAAGAGAAGACTACCTTCGCTTGCCCTTTTGGAACTTTTGCCTTTCGCAGAATGCCTTTTGGCTTATGCAATGCACCGGCAACTTTCCAAAGGTGCATGTTGGCAATCTTCTCTGATTTGGATGAGTCCATGATAGAGATATTCATGGATGATTTCTGTTAAGTCTCTGAAAGTGACTTATTTAGGACCCATTTAGCTTAAGAAGATGTACACATTTAGGTGTTTTTGTGAGCATTTAGCCTAAACCTATGCTTTAATATGAGAATTAGAAGAAGGTAGCTAATATAGGACTTATGCACAATAGGTAGGAAAAGGGGTGAAAACCGAAGAAAAGAATGAAAAAATAACCCTTGCGAATGCATTGCAGAATAATTGCGGTGGCCGCAATTATTCAAGTTAAAACCGTAAGTTGGCTGACATTTTTCTGTTTAGATCCGACTTTTCAGGGATTCGTTCTTTCTCCTCCACCCATTCTGATATACGACGTTGAAGATTGATGGTTCTCCTTGGCCCAATCGCACCTGCAAACTACTATAAAAGGGGGCCAAAGTCGGAGGTTCAGTCATCACTCGAAGCGTAGAAGTCTTTCTGCAGTCCACCCTTTCCACTGTTCTTCCTTTGCCGTCTGTTGGAGTGAGAGTCTAAGCTTTTGGAATCGATAATCTGATAGGAAGGAGAGAAGATTCTTCTTCTCTCTCGATTGGATTCATCCAAGCACGGCTGAATTCTCATCACCTTCATTCGAGGCGACTGCCACAAAGTCTTCAGCAAGCCTTTACTGTTTTCTGCTCTCTTCTTCTCATTTCCATTACTGATCATTGTTGTTCTTAGTTTAGACATTTCAATTATTGCATTTCGTTGTTGTCTGTCTTGGGTTCAGTTCTTTTAAAGCTTTCCTTTGTTATTCAAACACTTAAAGTAATCAAAGTAAGTTTCTGCATTTCACAGTTCTACCTTGTTCTGCTACGAGTTTTGCTTGCTGTTTTACATACATTTCTCTTCTAAGCATGTCTACTTTATCTACCATTTCTGTTCTTTACATATCCATGAGTAACTAAAATCATTTAGGGGCATGCTAATGACAGAACTATAGGCTAAAAAACGTGAGTCAAGTAGGTAGATTAACACTCGAACATTGATTGTATGTAAGCTTCATCCCACGGGCAATTTCGATTGGCCATCCATTTTGTCCAAAGAACTCCTAACCTCTGGAAGGAGTAAGAGTTCAGAGTCATATAATCATGCTAGCCTTTCATGGTAATCAGGAAACGGCCTAGGAATAGGCGTTTCCCTAGTACAAACTAAACACTCCTGCTTTAACAAGATGCTTAAGACCTTACTTTGAAGTCGAGTAAACTTGAGTCTCTCATGCATGGAATCGGACGATACTTGAGATAGAGTGAGTTTGATGTATAGAGAGTTGATCCAAAGCTTGATAATCGTAATAAACTGCCTATAGGATAGTCATTAGTAGCCCTTAATTCACCCTTTGAATCAGTTTCGCTGCCAGTTAATTGCGGAAACATTGCGGTCCACGCAATTCTGCCAAATTTTCATTCTGTTTAGCTGTTTTCCTTCTCGTTTGTTAATTCCATCTCTTATCCTTTGCATCTAATTTCAACTTGCTTTTGTTTATGTTATATCCCTCTACACATTCAGCAAAAAGTAGTTAATTAAAAACCAATTTTAACCCATCAAATTCATCCCATCTTTCTTAACATTCACACTTCGCGAATAGCTAAAAACAAGTCTCTGTGGAAAAAACGAATTAAATATACTCACTACTTGCTGTAAGGCCATGTATGCTTGCATGTGCTAAGTGCTCTCTCTACCCTTTTGCATATTCATCTTTACACATTGAGCACGCAACAAGTTTTTGGCGCCGCTGCCGGGGACTTATTTTAAGTGAAAACGAAGTTGTTAAGTTTGAAAAATCAAGTTTATCATTGAGTGAAACTAATCTGTTTCATTTCTTTTGCAGGTGCCATTAAGGTAGTTTATGAGTGAGCGTTCACATAGTGATTTAGAGTTCGATCCTGAACCTGAAAGATCACTTCGAGCTAGGAATAAGGCAAAGAAACGTCTCTTTAAACAACCTCCTATACCTCAAACCACACCTGAAACTAGAGAAATGGGCGATGTAGTTCCAAATCCGGCGCAAGCCATTCGCAACCCCATCGAAATAGCGAATGACAAGGATAGCGCCATCCTTTCATATTTAGTACCTATGCCTGGGGAGCTGAACCCCAGCATAATCCGTCCTGAAATCACTGCCCACTCCTTCGAGTTAAAGCCAGTGATGTTCCAAATGTTGTCCACTGTGGGACAATTCTTTGGAATAGAAAATGAGGACCCCCATAACCACCTTAGGAACTTCTTAGGAGTTAGTGACACCTTCCTAATCCCTGGAGTTTCCCAAGAGGCCCTGAGGCTATATCTTTTCCCTTACTCTTTGAGGGACAAAGCCAAAACGTGGCTAAATTCTTTACCCTCAGGATCTGTCCGCAATTGGACAGATTTAGCAGAAAAATTCCTAGTCAAATATTTCCCACCAGATAGGAATTCAACTTTTCGTGATGACATCATAAAATTCAAACAAGCTCCAAGTGAGTCTCTTCACGAAGCTTGGACACGATTCAAAGACCTTCTCATTAAATGTCCACACCATGGCATTCCATGGTGTATCCAAATAGAAGTTTTCTTTAAAGGATGCAACCCCAGCACCAGACAAGTCTTGAATTCATCTGCTGGAGGTTCCATGTTGTCCAAGAGTTACAACGAAGCTTATGAGATCTTGGAGAAGATCTCAACATCTCATTGTAGATGGTCAGACGATCCTGTAGAGCCAACTAGAGCTCAAGACAAGGATGCTCTAAGCGCCATGAGCACCCAAATAAATGCCCTGACCAACTTAGTCAAGCAAATGGCTCAGGCCAATCTCCAAACCAGTGCCAATACCGCCACAGCCATGTCAATGGGCACCCAACAAAGTCAAGGCGAGGCACCAATCTGTGGATTCTGTGGGGAAGGACACCCTTATGAATACTGTCCTGGGAATCCATCCTCGGTCTGCTATGTAGGAAGTCAGCAGCAACCAAGGAATAACCCCTACTCACAAACTTACAATCCTGGTTGGAGAAACCACCCTAACCTGTCATGGGGTGGCCAACAAAACACTAACCAAAATCCTAACCAACCAAGGCCGAGTGGAACACCTGGTTTCACTCCCCAACATAACCAGTCAATGTACCAAAAGCCTTACAATCAACCTATAGGATCTTCTGTAGAAAACCTACTCAAGGAATATATAGCTAAGAATGATGCTACTCTTCAGAGCCAGCAAGCTACCCTTAGGAGCCTGGAGAACCAAATAGGCCAGTTAGCCAATGAACTTAAGAGTAGGCCCCAAGGTAGACTCCCTGCTGACACCGAGGTGCCAAGGAGAGATGGAAAGGAACAAGTTCAAGCAATTGAACTTAGGAGTGGAAGACCATTGGTGAGCAACACCAAAGACATACCAAAGAGAGTAGAGAACACTGAGTCTAGTGCTCCACTGGCGTCTCTGCCAAGCCAAGGTCCACCACCAACTAGCACATCAGGAGCCATGCTAGAACCAATTGTAGAGGACATAGAAGAAATTCCAAGGCCTCCACCGATCCTAAAGCGCCCTGACGTGCCTGCTTATGTGCCACCACCTCCTTATCCTCGAAGGCTTAAGAAGAAGCAAGAACAGGAAGTTCATTTTAATAAATTCTTAGAAATACTTAAGCAAGTGCATGTGAACATTCCTTTTGTAGAGGTTTTACAGTCTATGCCTTCATATGTAAAATTTTTGAAGGATATCATTACTAACAAAAAGATAATTGGTGAGTTTGAAACAGTAAACCTCACCGAGGAGTGCAGTGCCATCCTCCAAAACAAGCTGCCCAAGAAGGAGAAGGATCCTGGTTCCTTCACCCTACCTGTAGAACTTGGAGGCAAGCACGTGGGCAGAGCGCTTTGTGACCTGGGCGCCAGCATAAATCTCATGCCCCTGTCCCTATTCCGCCAGTTGGGAATAGGGGAAGCACGTCCAACTACTGTCACTTTACAACTAGCAGACAGATCCATCGCATATCCAGAAGGTAAGATTGAGGATATTCTAGTTAAAGTTGACAAATTTATTTTCCTTGCAGATTTCATTGTCCTGGACTATGAGGCAGACAAGGAGGTACCCATCCTGCTAGGTAGACCATTTCTAGCCACAGGTAGGGCACTAATAGACGTGCAAAAAGGTGAGTTAACTATGAGAGTTCATGATGAAGAGGTAAAATTTAGTGTTTACAAAGCTTTAAAATATCCCTCTGATTCTGAGTCTTGTGCTAGCTTGGATGTTGTTGACTCACTAATGGAAGAACAGTTAGAGCATGTACTGTTAACCAAGCATGCTAGTGAATATGTACAAATAGATGTAGATGATCTAAATGTAGCTGACATAATGAACATGCCTGTAAATAACCCTCAGCCTGTATGTATGAATATAGATTTAACTGATAGAACTATTAACCCTCTGAAGCCCTCCATTGAGCATCCACCTGTTTTAGAACTGAAACCACTACCTACTCACCTCAAATATGCATATCTAGGAGATAATGACACACTGCCTGTAATTATTTCTTCTAAGCTAAGTGAACAGCATGAGGTTGATTTAATTTTACTGCTTAAGCAACATAGGAAGGCTATAGCATGGTCTATTGCTGATATTCGAGGCATTAGCCCTTCTTATTGTATGCACAAAATTATTCTAGAGGAAGAACACACACCTAGGGTAGATCACCAGCGTAGGTTAAACCCCTCTATGAAAGAGGTAGTGAAGAAAGAAATAATAAAGTGGTTAGATGCAGGAGTAATTTTCCCCATAGCTAGTAGCCAGTGGGTGAGCCCCATCCAGTGTGTACCTAAAAAGGGGGGAATAACTGTGGTAGTCAATGAGAATAACGAACTAATTCCAACAAGGACTGTCACAGGGTGGAGGGTATGTATGGATTACAGAAAACTAAATAAAGAAACTAAAAAAGACCACTTCCCCATACCGTTTATTGACCAGATGCTAGACAGAATAGCTGGTAGAGCCTACTACTGTTTCCTAGATGGCTATTCAGGCTACAATCAAATAACTATAGACCCTAAGGATCAAGAGAAGACCACCTTCACTTGCCCTTTTGGAACGTTTGCCTTCCGCAGAATGCCTTTTGGCTTATGCAATGCACCGGCAACTTTCCAGAGGTGCATGATGGCAATCTTCTCTGAGTTGGATGAGTCCATGATAGAAATATTCATGGATGACTTCTCAGTCTTTGGGGACTCATTTAAAACCTGTCTAGAAAACCTAGGACAAGTCCTGACTAGGTGTGAGGAGACTAACCTAGTCCTGAATTGGGAAAAGTGCCATTTTATGGTAGATGAAGGGATTGTCTTAGGACATCGAGTGTCAAGGGCGGGTGTAGAAGTGGATAGGGCAAAAATCGAGGTAATAGAGAAGTTGGTTGAGCCCCAGAATGTCAAAGCCATTAGGAGTTTCTTAGGGCATGCTGGCTTCTATAGAAGGTTCATCAAGGACTTCTCTAAGATAGCCAAGCCTCTATGTGAGCTTCTAGAGCTAGGTAGGCCATTCATCTTTTCTAAAGAATGTGTAGTAGCTTGGAAAACCCTTAAGGAAGCATTGGTCACAGCACCAATCATAGTAGGACCAAATTGGGATCTCCCATTTGAGATGCTATGTGATGCCAGTGACTATGCTGTAGGAGTCATGTTAGGACAGAAGATTGACAAGCTCACACATCCTGTCTATTATGCTAGCAAGACCTTGAATGAGGCCCAATGTAACTATACAACTACAGAGAAAGAGATGCTTGCTGTAGTATTTGCTTGTGAAAAATTTAGGAACTATATTGTAGGAACTAGGACCATTGTATATACTGACCATTCTGCTTTAAAATATCTAATGAGGAAGGCTGATGCTAAGCCTAGATTGATTAGATGGGTGTTATTGCTGCAGGAATTTGATTTGGACATTCGGGACAAGAAGGGATGTGAAAACGTGGTTGCAGATCACCTGTCTCGATTGCAGCACAATTGCGAAAAAATTGCGGACCCCGCAATTTCTGATGCTTTTATAGATGAACATATCTTTGCTTTAACTCATCGTGATAGCGATGAGGAACCTTGGTTCGCTGACATTGCTAACTTCCGTGCAGCACAGGTATTACCAGTGTTCAAGGGAGGACAAGAGAAGAAGAGGTTCCTCCATGAAGCAAGGAAATTCATCTGGGATGACCCCATACTTTACAGGACCTGTGCTGATGGGTTGTTGAGGAAGTGTGTTACAGCTGCTGAAGCGAAGTCTGTGCTACAGCACTGTCATTCATCTCCTTATGGTGGACACTTTGGTGGACAAAGGACAGCTGCCAAGGTATTTCAAAGTGGCTACTACTGGCCAACAATCTTTAAGGACGCCCACAACTATGCCCACAACTGTGACGAGTGCCAAAGGACAGGTAACCTCAGTCGTAAGGATGAGATGCCCCTCACCTACATCTTGGAGTTAGAACTCTTTGATGTATGGGGCATTGATTTCATGGGACCCTTCCCTCCATCATCAGGTAACTTGTATATTCTAGTAGCAGTAGACTACGTGTCAAAGTGGGTAGAAGCTAAGGCATGTCCTAATAATGATGCTAAGACAGTCACTAATTTCTTGCATAGACACATTTTCACTAGATTTGGGACTCCTCGTGCTATCATTAGTGATGAGGGGTCACATTTCATTAATAAGGCTATGGAGAAAATATTGGCTAAGTATAACATCAGACATAGGGTAGCTACTCCCTACCACCCACACTCAAATGGCCAAGCTGAGATTTCCAATAGGGAGATAAAGAACATCCTAGAGAAGGTAGTCAAACCTAATAGGAAAGACTGGTCTTTCAAGCTTGAGGATGCACTTTGGGCTTATAGAACAGCATATAAGACACCTCTAGGAATGTCTCCCTATAGGTTGGTATATGGCAAGGCTTGCCACTTGCCACTTGAGTTGGAGAACAAGGCATTTTGGGCCATGAAAGAATTAAATTTTTGTGTGAAGGATGCAGGGACATTAAGATCTTTACAGCTGCATGAACTTGATGAGCTTAGGCACATGGCCTATGAGAATGCCAAGATGTACAAAGAAAAGACAAAAATATGGCATGACAGTAGACTCAGGATCAAAGATTTTAAGAAAGGCCAACTTGTACTGTTATTTAACTCACGATTAAAGCTATTTCCAGGCAAATTAAAGTCTAGATGGTCGGGTCCATTTGTTGTTACTAATGTCTTTATTCATGGTGCAGTAGAGATAAAAAACTTGCAGCAAGGACAACCATTTATGGTCAATGGTGCTAGGTTGAAGCACTACTATGAGGAGGGGGATGTGAAGACTCTCTCGACCTTCCTCCTACATGAAGCATGAAGTTAGGAACGAGAGAGAACGAGTGGTTACTGTGCTCGTTTAGTCAAGGCCAATGCCTTAGTTTATTTTTTCTGTTTTTTCGATGATCGTTTGTACGTTTTGTGGTGTAATTTTAATTGCGTATTTAATGTTTGTTTTGTTTGTTTTTGTAGGGAATCGAAAGAGGGGATCAAGGGGAGTAAATCGCACTTTAAAAATCAAGAATCGGTTGGGCCGAATGAAAGATACGGGCGATCAAAGTTGGGATTTATTATGAAATATTGTCCCTAGAATTGCGCAAAAATTGCTGACTCCGCAAAAAGAGCCGTTGGGATTTTATTTTCCGTTGCTTTTATATCCGTTGGAAGCCGCTCGATCGTTACGATTATCTCTCTCTTTGCTCTCCAAATCTTCAGCGATTCTCTCCATCTCTGATTCTTCTCTCAAGATCTTCAAGATTTAACTATGGTTTCCACTAGGGCTGAGAGATCCGCCGCCAAGAAGAAGGCCGACGACGCAGCTGAAGCGGCTGCAAGGGAAGCGCTTCTCACCCTTGCTGATCAGGGTGCTGTACGCACTGGCCGTCTTGGCAAGCTTCCTATTCGTAGGAAGAAGTGGAGGGTGGTAACTGAAATCCCTGCTGGCCCATCTGAGCCAGTGGGTACGCCAACGAAGCGCCGGTGGACTGTCAAGACTGCCGCCGAACCAAGCATCGCCAAGACTCCCTCTGTGGAGAGTCAAGAACCTGATCGTACATCTCACGAGTCAGCAAAGGAAGGTTCGTCGCCGTCTGTGTCACTTGTGCGCAGCCCTCTCCCATCTGAACCGGTGCAAAGCACAGAATCAGCACCGCCTGCGCAAAGCGCCGAGTCATCTCCAGCACCTCAGAGTGCTGATCTACCACCTGCGGATGTGCAGAGTCCTGAGCTGCCGTCTTCACCATGGAGTTCTGCGCATACCCCATCAGCAGAGCACAATTCTCCACGGCCTGATCCGGAATTCCCTTATGGGGATTACCAAGAATCCACGCAAGGCAGTGGAGAGGCAGAAGAAGAAGAAGTCTTCTCTCCCATGAGAGAAGACAGCCCTGATGAGCCTGCACAGCAGGATGATTCTATGGAGGAGACGTTGGGGGCCTGTTTCCCACAACTCCAGGCAAAGCTGAAAAAGAAAAAGAAGGCCAAGCTTGTCAAGGCCAAGAAATCCAAGAAACTCAAGAAGAAGAAGGCCAAGCGAGTGCCTTCAGCAGACAAAGACAGTGCTGAGCCTTCGCTCAAACGCCTCAAGGTGGAGGCTACTGAATCTTCCAAGCCAGCCGATAAGGGGAAGGCTAAACTCTACCCTGAGGATGAACCTCCATCAGTGAGGTATGTCTCATCCGATGCCGAATCCAGGGGTGTGGAGCTGAGGAAAAGGGACCTGTTGCACGAGAAGGGGTTCCTTGATCGACTTGCTGACCTGCCGCAGTTCTTGCGCGCAGGGGTGATCAACCATGGCTGGGAGGAATTCTGCCGACCTCCCAATCCAGCATACACGAGCATGGTGTATGACTTCTATGCCAACGTGCTCAGCCCTGAGGATGGCCTATCTGTGGTCAGAGGGGTGGAGGTTGATTTCTCAGCCAAAGCCATTAATGAAGCATTTGGTCTAAGGGGCCAGCCTCACACAGATTACGCACGGATAGTTGATGAGCCGACCGAGGCTGTGCTAGAAGAAGCCATCCGCACCATTGGCCAGCCTGAGGCCTCCTGGACAGTCTCACGCAATGGGCGGCACACGCTCATGAGTGCCAACCTCACGGCTAAGGCAGCTGTGTGGTTTTCATTCGTGAGAAGAAGACTCTCCCCGGTGACTCATGAGACTACCATTAACCAGAGCCGTTCGCTGCTGGTTTATGCTATAATGAGAGGTCTCACGATCAACGTGGGAGAAGTCATCACTGCTGCCATAGCCGAGTGTGCTAAAAAGGGTAAGGGGCCATTATTTTTCCCCAACATCATAACAAAGTTATGCTTGCTTGCAGGAGTTCCCACCGAGCGCTTGGAGCAGCAGCTGCCCTACACAGGCCATCTGGAGTTGCCTGCACACCTAAGGCTGAGAAGAAAGGGCAACATGGAGTTTGAGTTGGATAGGCTGGCGGCTGAACAATCCCTATCCATGGCCTGCTTGATGGACCTGCAGAGAAGAATGGCTCAATGGGCCAACTATGCGCAGGCGAGGGACAGAGAAGTTGCAGACCAATTGGGGTGCATCTTCCCGGACTTCCCCACCAACCTCCTAACTCCATGGGTGCCCCCACGACCAAGGCAACCAGATGAGGATGATGAGAATTGAGTGCTGGTTTGAAGAGCACTAGAGGGAGTATTACTGATCCCTCAAGAAACAAAGACAATTTTCCTGTTTTTTTTGATAGATTCATGTATATTATGCTGTTTTGTGGTTAAGTTTTGATCTGTTTTGGATGTTTAGTTTTATGTTTTCCTTTTGCTTAGGATAGTCTGATGTTAGTTGATTAGGTAGGATAGTTTAGTTTTATTTTTAGGATGCATAAGTCACGGGAAAAAGCATGCTAGGGGCCTGAGTTAATGTTAAATCTGCCCAGATTGTATTGCGAAATAATTGCGGTTCCCGCAATTTTTGTGGCTGATTGCATGTTTTTGACTGTCCGTCTAGTTAGGCTGTGATCTGTTAAATTCTATCTTTTGCTGCTAGCATGACTGCCTTATATAGCTGATCTTGAAGCATGCTGGATGAGTGTCATAGGACACCTTTTGATAGTTTAAATTTGCCTCTGAATAGTGCTCAGCATGCATAAACCATAAGTCCTTAAACCTGTCTGTTATGTTCAAATTTTCTGCTGCTGGGATAGTTGCTTCTAGAATGTTTTGCCTATGCCTAGGATGTTTAGATTCTCTTTGTTTTACTTTAGACTAGATGCTTCTAGGACAAGTTTGGGGGTGTGCCACCTCAAACACTCATTGGGGACAATGAGTAGTTGAAGTTTGGGGGAGGCCACCCTAGGCCTAGGAACATTCCTCTCTTCCTTAGGACATAAGCATTCTTCTTCTCCTAAAAAAAAAAAAAAAAAATAATTGTGATAAATAGAATAAAGAGGGGAGTCTCTCTCAAGTTGTTGAGTAATCAGTGCCAAGTGTGTAAACCACAAGTGGCATTGCATCAAAAGGCAAACCAAGGGGAGACTCCACCTAAGAAAAAAAGAAAGAAAAAGGAGAAATAGGGGAAGAAGAATGTATGCTTGGGAGTTATAATCTTGTGGCTTAGATGTCCTATGAAAAAAAAAAAAAAAAAAAAAAGAACTCTGATCCTTAATGAGCTAAGCACAAGGTTGTAGCTTTTAGGTTTGTCTAGGGAGATGAATGTTTATCCAATGTAGTGATGCCAGGGTTTAGGTTGTTCTCTATAAAGTACCACTGTCACTGTTAATACTAAGACTGGCATGACTCTAAGGAATCCTAGACACATTAAAAATAAGCTGGAAGCATGTACTGAGTCTGGAGTAAAGCTTGGTAGAATTTGAAACCTTAGGGATAGTAGCATGATATCATAGAAGTAGTTAGATCAGTAGTAGGGGGTCAACAAAAGCAGTGGGTATAGTAGGCAGGTGAAGTCAGAAGAGGCTAGACAAGAGGTTAGTTCTAAACTTGGAAGTGTGTCACAGGACAGCACTGCTAGAGACAAGAATATAAGGGAGTTAGTGAGTAGTTAAAAGAAGAAGAAACAGCAGCCTAAGTAAGTCCTTAGTATGCTTGAGGACAAGCAAAGCCTTAAGTTTGGGGGTGTGTTAAGTCTCTGAAAGTGACTTATTTAGGACCCATTTAGCTTAAGAAGATGTACACATTTAGGTGTTTTTGTGAGCATTTAGCCTAAACCTATGCTTTAATATGAGAATTAGAAGAAGGTAGCTAATATAGGACTTATGCACAATAGGTAGGAAAAGGGGTGAAAACCGAAGAAAAGAATGAAAAAATAACCCTTGCGAATGCATTGCGGAATAATTGCGGTGGCCGCAATTATTCAAGTTAAAACCGTAAGTTGGCTGACATTTTTCTGTTTAGATCCGACTTTTCAGGGATTCGTTCTTTCTCCTCCACCCATTCTGATATACGACGTTGAAGATTGATGGTTCTCCTTGGCCCAATCGCACCTGCAAACTACTATAAAAGGGGGCCAAAGTCGGAGGTTCAGTCATCACTCGAAGCGTAGAAGTCTTTCTGCAGTCCACCCTTTCCACTGTTCTTCCTTTGCCGTCTGTTGGAGTGAGAGTCTAAGCTTTTGGAATCGATAATCTGATAGGAAGGAGAGAAGATTCTTCTTCTCTCTCGATTGGATTCATCCAAGCACGGCTGAATTCTCATCACCTTCATTCGAGGCGACTGCCACAAAGTCTTCAGCAAGCCTTTACTGTTTTCTGCTCTCTTCTTCTCATTTCCATTACTGATCATTGTTGTTCTTAGTTTAGACATTTCAATTATTGCATTTCGTTGTTGTCTGTCTTGGGTTCAGTTCTTTTAAAGCTTTCCTTTGTTATTCAAACACTTAAAGTAATCAAAGTAAGTTTCTGCATTTCACAGTTCTACCTTGTTCTGCTACGAGTTTTGCTTGCTGTTTTACATACATTTCTCTTCTAAGCATGTCTACTTTATCTACCATTTCTGTTCTTTACATATCCATGAGTAACTAAAATCATTTAGGGGCATGCTAATGACAGAACTATAGGCTAAAAAACGTGAGTCAAGTAGGTAGATTAACACTCGAACATTGATTGTATGTAAGCTTCATCCCACGGGCAATTTCGATTGGCCATCCATTTTGTCCAAAGAACTCCTAACCTCTGGAAGGAGTAAGAGTTCAGAGTCATATAATCATGCTAGCCTTTCATGGTAATCAGGAAACGGCCTAGGAATAGGCGTTTCCCTAGTACAAACTAAACACTCCTGCTTTAACAAGATGCTTAAGACCTTACTTTGAAGTCGAGTAAACTTGAGTCTCTCATGCATGGAATCGGACGATACTTGAGATAGAGTGAGTTTGATGTATAGAGAGTTGATCCAAAGCTTGATAATCGTAATAAACTGCCTATAGGATAGTCATTAGTAGCCCTTAATTCACCCTTTGAATCAGTTTCGCTGCCAGTTAATTGCGGAAACATTGCGGTCCACGCAATTCTGCCAAATTTTCATTCTGTTTAGCTGTTTTCCTTCTCGTTTGTTAATTCCATCTCTTATCCTTTGCATCTAATTTCAACTTGCTTTTGTTTATGTTATATCCCTCTACACATTCAGCAAAAAGTAGTTAATTAAAAACCAATTTTAACCCATCAAATTCATCCCATCTTTCTTAACATTCACACTTCGCGAATAGCTAAAAACAAGTCTCTGTGGAAAAAACGAATTAAATATACTCACTACTTGCTGTAAGGCCATGTATGCTTGCATGTGCTAAGTGCTCTCTCTACCCTTTTGCATATTCATCTTTACACATTGAGCACGCAACAATTTCTCAGTCTTTGGGGATTCATTTACAAACTGTCTAGAGAATTTAGGGCAAGTCCTGGCTAGGTGTGAGGAGACCAACCTAGTCTTAAATTGGGAAAAATGCCACTTCATGGTGGATGAAGGGATTGTCTTAGGTCATAGAGTGTCAAGGGCAGGTGTAGAAGTTGACAGGGCAAAAATTGAAATAATAGAGAAATTGGTAGAACCCCAAAATGTCAAGGCCATTAGAAGTTTCTTAGGGCATGCTGGTTTCTATAGAAGGTTCATTAAGGACTTTTCTAAGATCTCCAAGCCTCTATGTGAGCTTCTAGAGCTAAACAAACCATTCATTTTCTCTAAAGAGTGTGTCCTAGCTTGGAAAACCCTTAAGAAAGCACTAGTCACAGCACCTATTATAGTAGGGCCTAATTGGGATCTTCCCTTTGAGATGTTATGTGATGCCAGTGACTATGCTGTAGGGGTCATGTTAGGACAGAAGATTGACAAGTTAACACGCCCTGTGTACTATGCTAGTAAGACACTCAATGAGGCACAATGTAATTACACAACTACTGAGAAGGAGATGCTAGCTGTAGTGTTTGCTTGTGAGAAGTTTAGGAATTACATTGTAGGCACTAGGACAATTGTGTACACTGACCATTCTGCTTTGAAGTACCTTATGAGGAAGGCTGATGCTAAGCCTAGGTTGATTAGATGGGTACTGCTGCTGCAAGAGTTTGATCTAGACATTAGAGATAAGAAAGGATGTGAAAATGTGGTTGCGGATCATCTTTCTAGATTGCAGCATAATTGCGGAAAAATTGCGGAACCCACAATTTCTGATGCTTTTATTGATGAACATGTCTTTGAATTGACTCATCGTGATAATGATGAGGAACCTTGGTTTGCTGACATTGCTAACTTCCTTGCATCACAGGTACTACCATCTTTCAAGGGAGGCCAAGAGAAGAAGAGGTTCCTCCATGAGGCAAGGAAATTCATATGGGATGATCCCACACTTTACAAGACATGTGCTGACGGTCTGCTAAGGAAGTGTGTTTCAGCTGCTGAGGCAAAGTCTGTGCTGCAGCACTGCCACACAGCTGCTTATGGTGGACACTTTGGTGGCCAAAGAACAGCTGCAAAGGTATTTCAGAGTGGCTACTATTGGCCAACAATCTTCAAGGATGCCCACAACTATGCCCACAGCTGTGATGAATGCCAAAGAACAGGTAACCTTAGTCGCAAGGATGAAATGCCTCTCACTTACATCTTAGAGTTGGAGCTCTTTGATGTGTGGGGCATTGATTTCATGGGGCCATTTCCTCCATCGTCAGGTAACCTTTACATTTTGGTAGCAGTAGATTACGTATCCAAGTGGGTAGAGGCCATAGCATGTCCTAATAATGATGCTAAAACAGTCATAAAATTCTTGCATAGGCACATTTTTACTAGGTTTGGGACACCTCGTGCTATCATTAGTGATGAGGGGACACATTTCATTAATAAGGCTATGGAGAGAGTGTTGGCTAAGTATAACATTAGACATAGAGTAGCCACTCCTTATCACCCACACTCGAATGGTCAGGCTGAAATTTCAAATAGGGAGATTAAGAACATCCTAGAAAAAGTGGTCAAACCCAACAGAAAGGATTGGGCGTTTAAACTCGAGGATGCACTTTGGGCATATAGGACTGCATATAAGACACCCCTAGGTATGTCTCCTTACAGACTTGTGTATGGTAAAGCTTGTCATCTTCCATTTGAGTTAGAAATTAAGGCATTTTGGGCACTAAAAGAGTTGAATTATTGCGTGACCGATGCGGGAACGTTGCGGTCTTTGCAATTACATGAGCTTGATGAGCTTAGACATATGTCTTATGAAAATGCCAAAATGTATAAGGAAAAGACCAAGATTTGGCACGACAGTAGACTTAGGATCAAGGACTTTAAGAAAGGCCAACTTGTTTTATTATTTAACTCACGATTGAAATTATTTCCAGGCAAACTTAAGTCTAGATGGTCAGGTCCGTTTGTAATTACTAATGTGTTTGTTCATGGTGCCATCGAGATAAAGAACCTGCAGCAAGGACAACCATTCATGGTTAATGGTGCAAGGTTGAAGCACTACTATGAGGAAGGAGATGTGAAGACTCTCTCGGCCTTCCTCTTGACTGAAGCGTGAAATTAAGAACGAGAGAGGACGAGTGATTGCTGTGCTCGTCAATATGAGGCTCATGCCTTAGTTTATTTTTTTTTTTTGCGAATTTCCGGTTACTATTTGTGTATCTTTTTGTATGATTTTAATTACGAATTTGATGTTGATTTTATTTCTTTTTGTAGGGAATCAATAGAGGGAATCAAGGAGATTAAATCCAGCTAAAAAGATCAAGAAGATATTGGGCCAAATAAAAGATACGGTTGAGCAAAGATTGACATTTAAATGCAGAAAATCTCCAACGGTCACTAGAATTGCGCTGGATTTGCAGAATCCGCAAAAATATAGCCGTTGGGATTTTTTGGGTTTCTTTATATCCGTTAGAAGGCGCGTTGATCCGCACGATTCTCCCAGTATCTGAACTCCAAGAAAGCTGCTTTCCTCTTCATCTGTGATTCCTCTCTCCAAATCTCCACAATTCAACAATGGTGCTAACAAGAGCCGAACGATCTGCGTCCAAGAAAAGGGCTGATGAGGCTGAAACGGCTGCAAGGGAAGCACTTCTTGCCCTTGCAGACGCTGATGCTGCGCGAACTGAACGACTGCTCAAACTTCCGATTCGCAAGAAGAAGTGGAAGGTCGTCACAGAGATACCTGCTGGACCCTCTGAACCAGCAGGCACACCCAAGAAGCGCAGATGGAGCATGGCTGTGGCCGAAGAAGAAATCAAGAAAAAGACTCCCTCTGTGGAGAGTCAAGAACTCGGCCAGCCATCCCACGAGACAGCCGAGCACAGCCCTTCACCATCCCAACCGGTTCGTAGTCCTGAGCTCTCTTCATCGCCACCAGCGCAGAGCCCTGAGCTGCCTTCATCACCGCAGAGCTCTGCACAGACCCCTACAGCCGCACAAAGCACCACTCTGTCGCCCACTTCTCCACGGCCTGACCCTGAATTCCCATATGGGGAGTACCAAGAATCGACGCAGGGCAGTGGGGGGGCTGAGGAAGAAGAGGTCTTCTCTCCGTTGAGGGAAGCCAGCCCTGAGAGTCCTGCGCAGAAGGATGATTCTATGGAAGAAACACTAGGGGCTTGCCTCCATGCGATCACAACCAAGGCGAAGCTGAAGAAGAAGAAGGCTGCCAAGATTATCAAGGCCAAACGGTCCAAGAAATCAAAGAAAAAGAAAGCCAAGAGGGCGTTTGCATCAGAGGAGAAGAGTGCTGAGCCATCGCTCAAGAAGCTCAAGATTGAGGCTGCTGAGTCAGCCAAGCCAAAAGACAAAGGGAAGGCCAAGCTTTACCCTGAAGATGAGCCTCAGTCAGTGAGGTACGTGTCTTCTGACGCTGAGTCTAGAGGCATGGAGCTGAGGAAACGAGAACTGCTGCACGAGAAGGGCTTCCTCGACAGACCTGCTGACCTGCCGCAATTCTTGCGCGCAGGAATTACGAATCACGGCTGGGAGGAGTTGTGCAGACCACCCAATCCAGCTTACACGAGCATGGTGTATGACTTCTACGCCAACCTGAGGAATTCTGAGGAGGGGTTGTCTGTGGTCAGGGGAGTAGAAGTGGACTTCTCAGCAAAAGCCATCAACGAAGCCTATGGCCTCAAGGGCCAAAAACATACTGACTTTGCGAGGATTGTTGATGAGCCTACTGAAGCCGTCCTGGAAGAGGCCATTCGGACCATTGGCCAGCCTGAAGCATCCTGGACCGTGTCACGCAATGGGAGGCACACTCTCATGAGTGCCAACCTCACAGCTAAGGCGGCTGTATGGTTTTCTTTCGTGAGAAGGAAACTATCCCCAGTGACTCATGAGACCACCATCAACCAGAGCAGATCGCTGCTGGTCTATGCAATCATGCGAGGTCTCACGATCAACGTGGGTGAAGTCATGTCAGCCGCCATTGCTGACTGCGCCAAGAAGGGTAAGGGTCCATTGTTCTTCCCTAATACTATTACTAAACTCTGCTTGCGTGCAGGAGTCCCCATTGAGCGGATGGAACAGCAGATGGCTTACACAGGCCACTTGGAGCTGCCTACAGGCTTGAGGCTGAGAAGGAAGGGAAACATGGAGTTCGAGCTGGATAGATTGGCTGCTGCTCAGTCATTGTCCATGGCGTGCCTGATGGATCTACAGAAGAGGATGGCTCAATGGGCCACATACGCACAGGCAAGGGACAAGGAAGTTGCTGACCAACTAGGATGCACCTTCCCTGACTTTCCCACGAACCTACTGTCTCCATGGGTGCCTCCACGACCAAGAGGGACTGATGATAAGGATGAAGACATCTGAGTGCTAGTTTGAATTGCACTCAAGGGAGTATTGATGTTCCCTTACAATTACAATAAAAAAAATTATCAAACTGCTTTTTATGAACCGTGTGAATTATGCTGTTTTTAGTTAATATTTTGATCTGTTTTAGTTGCTTAGTTTTAAGTTTTTAAATTGTTTAGTGTAGTCTGATGCTGGCTGATTAGGTAGATTAGATTAGTTTCATTTTTAGAGAGCTTGAATGACTGGAAAAAGCATGCATAAGGACATTAATCAATGATATATCTGCCCTGTTCTTATTGCGAAATAATTGCGGATATCGCAATTTTTATTACTGAATGCATGTTTTTGACTGTCTGTTTAGCTCGGTTGGTTCTGTTTAAATTCTTTTTTTTGCTGCTATCATGACTACCTTATATAGCTTATCTTCAAGCATGCTGGATGAGTGTCATAGGACACCCTTTGATAGTTTAAATTAACCTCTAAAAAGCTCAGCATGCATAGCTTTAAGTCCTTACCTGTCTGTTTTTTTTCAAATTTCTGCTGCTGTGATATTTACTTTTAGATTGTTTTGTTTATGCCTAGGGCTTTTAGATTCTCTTTGTTTTACCTTAGACTAGATGCTTCTAGGACAGTTTGGGGGTGTGCCACCTCAGACACTCATTGGGGACAATGAGTAGTTTAAGTTTGGGGGAGGCCACCCTAGGCCTAGGAACATTCCTCTCTCCCTTAAAAACATAAGCATTCTTCTTCTCCTTTTAAAAAAATGATGAGCTGAAAAAAAAATGAAAAATAGAATAAAAAGGGGTGTCTCTCTTAGGTTGCTGAGTAATCAGTGCCGAGTGTGTAATCCACAAGTGGCATTGCATCAAAAGGCAACCAAAGGATAGGCACCACCTAAGTAAGAAAAAAGGAAAAGAGTAGGGAAGAAGAATGTATACCTAGAAGTTGCAGCTTTGTGGCTTAGATGTCCTGATAAAAAGAACTCTGATCCTCAATTAGCTGAGCACAAAGTTGTAGCTTGTAGGGTTATTTAGGGAGATGAATGTATGTCCAATGTAGTGATGCCAGGGTTTAGGTTGTTCTCTTAAAGCACTACTGTCACTGTTAATACTAAGACTGGCATGACTCTAAGGAATCCTAGGTAGCTCATAAGTAAAAACTAGAAGCATGTACTGAGTCTGGGGTAAAGCTAGGTAGAATTTGAAACCTTAGGGATAGTGGCATGATATGACAAAAGCAAGTAGATCAGTTGTAGGGAGTTAATGAAAACAGTAGGAGTATTAGGCAGGCGAAGTCAGAAGAAGCTAGATAAAAGGTTAGTTCTGAACTTAGAAGCGTGTCACAGGACAGCACTGCTATAGATAGGGATATAGGGGAGTCATAAGAGGTTAAAGAAGATGAAACAACAGCCTAAGTAAGTCCTTAGTTTGCTTGAGGACAAGCAAAACCTTAAGTTTGGGGGTGTGTTATGTCTCCAAAAGTGACTTATTTAGGACTTATTTAGCTTAGAAAGATGCACACTCTTAGGTGTTTTTGATAGGATTTAGCTTAAACCTATGCTTATTTGTGAGAATTAAAAGAAGGTAGCTAAATTAGGACTTGTGTGCAAAAGGAAAGAAAAGGATTGAAAACCGAAGTAAAAGAATGAAAAAAACTACATTGCGACAGCATTGCGGAAACATTGCTGAAACCGCAATGTTTCAAGTGAAAACCGTAAGTTGACTGATCTTTTTCTGTTAATTTCCGTTATTTCAGGGATTCGTTCTTTCTCCTCCATCCATTTTGAAGTACGACGTTGAAGATTGATGGTTCTCCTTGGCCCAAACGCACCTGCAGATTGCTATAAAAGGGGGTCAAAGTCGAGGGTTCAATCATGATCCGAAAGCGTAGAAGTCTTCTCGCAGCTCCAACTTTTCTCCTGTTTTTCTTTGCCGTCTGTTGGTTTGCGAAGCTCAGCTGTTGGAATCGATAATCTGATAGGAAGGAGAGGAGATTTATCTTCTTTCCCGATTGGATTCATCCAAGCAAGGCTGATCTTTCTCATCCTTCAGCCGAGGCGGTTGCGACGAGGCATTCGAGCTTGTTTTACTGCTTTCTGCTCTTTATTTCCATTTTCCAGCTTTGTATTGTTGTTGTTTCTTTTCTAGTAGCTAGATCAGTTCATTTCGTTGTGTTCTGTCTTCTGTTATTCACTTTAAGTTGCTCTTCTGTTCATTCAAACAATCAAGTAATTAAAGCATAGTTCTTCATTTCTCAATTTCCTATCTTTGCAACTCACTGTCTTACCTTGCTGTTTTCAGTTTATTTCTCTTCTAAGCATGTCTGTTTTCTCTCTTCTTTCTGTTCTCCCTATATCCATGAGTAACTAAGTCACATAGGGGCATGCTAATGACAATACTATAGGCTAAAAAACGTGAACCAAGCAAGTAGGTTAGCTCTCGAAGCATTGATTGTATGTAAGCTTCATCCCACGGGCAATTTCGATTGGCCATCCATTTTGTCCAAAGAACTCCTAACCTCTGGAAGGAGTAAGAGTTCAGAGTCATACACTCATGCTAGCCTTTCAAGGTAGCCAGAAAACGACCTAGGAATAGGCGTTTTCCTAGTACAAACCATAACTTTCTGCTTTAACAAGATGCTTAAGACCTTACTTGGACATGAGTAAACTAAAGAATCTAATGCATGGAATCGGACGATACATGAGATTGAGTAAGTTTGATGCATAGAGAGCTGATCCAATGCTTGAGAATCGTGAGAAAATGCCTATAGAGGAGTCGTTAGTAGCCCTTGTTTCTCCATTTTACACACTTTCGCTGTTAGGAAAATTGCGGTAGAATTGCTGTTTCCGCAATTCTGCTAAGTTTACAATTCTGTTTAGCTGTTTTCTTCTTCATTTATTAATCTCGTCTCTTTTCATTTGAGTTTAGCCTTGACTTGCACTTGTTTATGTTGCTACCCTCTACGTATTCAGTAGGAAATAGACAATTTAAAACCAATTCTACCCCATCAAATCCACCCTTTCTTTCTTAACTTTACACTTCACGAGTAGCTTATAATAAATCTCTGTGGGAAAACGAATGAAAAAATACTTACTACTTGCTATAGGATCATGTATGCTTGCATGTTCTGAGTGCTCTCTCTATCTTATTGCTTATTTATTTTAACACATTGAGCACGCAACATGCGCCTTGGGTAAAAATGGTCAAGGGGCGATGCAACAGTCGTGAATATCAGTGCGCCTCGGGTAAAAATGGTCGAGGGGTGGTATGTCATGTGGGGTAACTTGTGGTTACCAAAAAGTTGGGTGAATATCAGTGCGCCTCGGGTAAAAATGGTCGAGGGGTGATATGTCACCGTTATTGGAAAGTCATCGGTGTGCCTTGGGTAAAAATGGTCAAGGGGCGATGCAACAGTTCGAGGCCTTGGGTATAAATGGTCAAGGATCGAACGCTGAGCGCCGTAGAGAAGTGTCGAGGCCCTGGGTATAAATGGTCAGGGGTCGATGTGACTCGAAGGAGTTAGTCTCAGAGGGCTTGTGAGGGCCATGAGTTGAGTTGAGAGAACTCAGTGGAGTTCGAGTGTGGACTTGAGAACTCTGTGGAGTCCGAGCGTGAACTTAGAGAACTCAGTAGAGTCTGAGTGAGCTTGTGAAGCTAGAGATGAGTCGGAGAGGACTCAGTGGAGGTTGAGATGGCCCGTGAGACTGGACTTGAATGGATTGAGCATGAAGAAAGTTGATTGTGCATTGTGTTGTTTATGCGTTCTTATGTTGTGAAATGATGTACGTGTGAATGTATTATTAATGAGCTAGTTGTGAATGTTATGTTGCCTTGTTTAAGCATGTTGGTTGGTGGCTCCTCAAGTGGGAGCTACTTACTCAGTACGTGTTATGTACTGACCCACTAACAGATTTTGCAGATGATGAGGAGTACTACGAACCAGGTGATGCTGACGAGGAGACCTGAGAAAAGAATACCATTAGCTAGATTTTGTTCCTTGTATGCGACTTGTTCATTTATTCTTGGTTTACTTGAGCTTAGTTTGGTTATGTGAAGTTGTAATAGAATTGTAGTTTGTCAAGCATTGTCATCCTATTATTTTATTCTTTAGCAGGAGTTAAGCCTAGAGGGCGTAGTTTTGTCCGTACTTTTGCACTTCAGAGTTGTTAATCATTTTGGTTGTTGAAGTTTCTTCGGATAAGGAGTGATAAAGTGAAAGTTTCTTTAAGCTGTTAGTGGACTCATGTTTTGTTTTTAAGTTGATTCTGTTTTAGCATGTTGGATTCTGTTGTGAACGATTTACTGGTTTAAATTGCATAACAGGTGTTAGGTAATTGGATGAGTATTGGGTTTACGTCGTTATGCTGTCGAAATTTTCAGAGCCTTGCATTTAGATCTAAGTGAAATTAAAAAAGTTAGAGTTAGTAACGTTCTCGAGTTTAGTTGAAAATTCAGGGTCGTTACAGTTGGTATCAGAGCGGAGTTGTTCCTGTAGACTAACCTAGATCCTAGGTTGTTAAGTAGATTTTAAGTAGTAAAGCTAATGGTCTTTCTCGGTCTTCTCTCCATCACCAGGTATGTATACTCATCTTGTTATACATCGTTGGATTGTTGTTAAATTATTTTAATTGCTTGGTTTTATTGTTATGAGTGACCATTGCTTGACGTGTCTGCCTAGTTGGAATATAATGTGTTTTGCATGTTGACTTGAATTATAAGTAGTTAGGCATAGGATGTTCCCTCTAGGTTGTTAGTTAGGGATGTGCTTGTTTTATGCTTTTTGTTTGCTAGTAGGCATAGGATGTTCCCATAGTTGATTAGATAGCTTGTGCTATGATTTCGTGCTTGTTTTGTGTTAGTAGGTGTAGGTTGTTGATTCCAAGTTAAGGTTAGATCCTTGCACCTTGGAAGTTAATAAGTTAGCTTTAAGTTCCTAGCAAGTGAAACCAAGACTTTAAGGAATCAAGAAATTCCCTTGGTCAAAGATGTTCTTGGAAATGGGTTAAAGTAATTGTTTTATTTTTGAAGCATAAGTGAGCTTAATGGGTTTTAGTATAGTGGTTAGTAATGACTCACTTGTTTGGCTTAGGAATTTTAGAACAGTGTCGTTATCCAAGAAACTTTATAGAATGACATCAACCTAATTGGAGGAGCTTAAGTTGTAATCAATAGGACTTTTGGGCAAAGGGGTTGTCCGCCGTTGTGTGATTCCTTGGGGTGCCTAGTATTGTTTGTTAATGAAAAGGAATGTTCGTTAGGGTCTTGATTGTTTTTGGAGTTGAGTAAGGTAATAGTGAAAAACAAGTATTCCTTCTTTCGTGTTAATAAGCTTTCGACCAGCTTAAATGAGCCAAGTGTTTTCAAAAAGAGGGTTTGTTCGTTCAAACTTTGAGTTGGCAACAAAAGATGTTTGTGCGTTGGGTTCTCAAACTTCTAATGGTGTCTCGTTTGAGTTTTAGGTTGCAGTTGCCAACAAGAGGACGAAAGTTCTTAAGGTGGGGAGATCCCCGCGTTTCAAATTTGGACACTTTTGGATGTAGGGTAAAGGTGTGAATAAAGAAGAATAAGTTAAACAAGCAACTTGGTAAACATTGTACGAGATTAAAGCCGATTATTTAGAGCTCTTCGAGTAGCTTACTTTCGAGGACGAAAGTGTTTTAAGGTGGGGAGTCTGTAACGCCCCGCGTTTCAAAACTAGGCTAGTTTGGAATAAGATATACCTCTAAGCTCTCCTGGTCCGTTAATTTTAAATTAATGTGACTTGATTGTTTAAGGGCTCTAATTTGAGAAATTAGAAGTCTAGTTTAGTCCCTCAAGTTAAATAAATTTTACTACTTTTTGAGAAAAGAAACGAGTTTTGGATTTAAAAGTGTTTTAAAATGGAAAAGGAAATGTTTTTAATTGGTCAAAAGAGGTTAAGTTGAATTTTGTTTTATGAAAATAAATGTATTTAGTTATTAAAAATAAAATAAAAGAAGAAGGGAAGGAAAACCTAAACAACTCCTCTTCCTTCAATTTCATTTCATTTCAGCCATCTATCATATCTTTCCCCCCCCTGTTAAGTCTCTGAAAGTGACTTATTTAGGACCCATTTAGCTTAAGAAAATGTACACATTTAGGTGTTTTTGTTAGCATTTAGCCTAAACCTATGCTTTAATATGAGAATTAGAAGAAGGTGGCTAATTTAGGACTTATGCACAATAGGTAGAAAAAGGGTTGAAAACCGAGGAAAAGAATGAAAAAATAACCATTGCAAATGAATTGCGGAATAATTGCGGTGACCGCAATTATTCAAGTTAAAACCGTAAGTTGGCTGATCATTTTCTGTTTAGATCCGACTTTTCAGGGATTCGTTCTTTCTCCTCCATCCATTCTGATATATGACGTTGAAGGTTGATGGTTCTCCTTGGCCCAAACGCACCTGCAAACTACTATAAAAGGGGGTCAAAGTCGGAGGTTCAGTCATCAATTCGAAGCGCAGAAGTCTTCTTGCAGTCCACCATTTCCATCTGTTTTCCTTTGCCGTCTGTTGGAGTGAGGTTCTCAGCTTTTGGAGTCGATAATCTGATAGGAAGGAGAGAAGATTCTTCTTCTCTCTCGATTGGATTCATCCAAGCACGGCTGAATTCTCATCACCATCATTCGAGGCGACTGCCACGAAGTTTTCAGCAATCCTTTACTGTTTTCTGTTCTTTCCTTCTCATTTCCCTTACTGATCATTGTTGTTCTTAGTTTAGTAATTTACTTATTGCATTTCGTTGTTGTCTGCCTTGGATTCATTCCTTTTAAAGCTTTCCTTTGTCATTCAAACATTCAAGTTAATCAAAGTAAGTTTCTGCACTTCACAGTTTATACTTTCTTCTGCTACGGGTTTTGCTTCCTGTTTTAAGCACATTTCTCTTCTAAGTATGTCTGTTTTATCTACCCTTTCTGTTCTTCATATATCCATGAGTAACTAAATTCACTTAGGGGCATGCTAATGACAGAATTATAGGCTAAAAAACGTGAGTCAAGTAGTCAGTTCAACACTCGAACATTGATTGTATGTAAGCTTCATCCCACGGGCAATTTCGATTGGCCATCCATTTTGTCCAAAGAACTCCTAACCTCTGGAAGGAGTAAGAGTTCAGAGTCATATAATCATGCTAGCCTTTCATGGTAATCAGGAAACGGCCTAGGAATAGGCGTTTCCCTAGTACAAACTAAACACTCCTGTTTTAACAAGATGCTTAAGTCCTTACTTTGAAGTCGAGTAAACTTGAGTATCTAATGCATGGAATCGGACGATACTTGAGATAGAGTGAGTTTGATGTATAGAGAGTGGATCCAAAGCTTGATAATCGTAAAAAAATGCCTATAGGACAGTCATTAGTAGCCCTTAATTCCCCGTTTTAATCAGATTCGCTGCCATTTAATTGCGGAAACATTGCGGTCCTCGCAATTCTGCCTTTTTATCATTCTGTTTAGCTGTTTTCTTCCTCGATTATTAATTCCATCTCTTGTCCTTTAGGTCTAGTTTTAACTTTAATTTGTTTATGTTATATCCCTCTACACATTCAGCAAAAAGTAGTTAATTAAAAACCAATTTTACCCCATCAAATTCATCCCATCTTTCTTAACATTCACACTTCGCGAATAGCTAAAAATGAGTCTCTGTGGAAAAAACGAATGAAATATACTTACTACTTGCTGTGAGACCATGTATGCTTGCATGTTCTAAGTGCTCTCTCTTCCTGTTTGCATATTTATCTTTACACATTGAGCACGCAACAAGTTTTTGGCGCCGCTGCCGGGGACTTATTTTAAGTGAAAACGAAGTTGTTAAGTTTGAAAAATCAAGTTTATCATTGAGTGAAACTAATCTGTTTCATTTCTTTTGCAGGTGCCATTAAGGTAGTTTATGAGTGAGCGTTCACATAGTAGTTTAGAGTTCGATCCTGAACCTGAAAGATCACTTCGAGCTAGGAATAAGGCAAAGAAACGTCTCTTTAAACAACCTCCTATACCTCAAACCACACCTGAAACTAAAGAAATGGGCGATCTAGTTCCAAATCCGGCACAAGCCATTCGCAACCCCATCGAAATAGCGAATGACAAGAATAGTGCCATTCTGTCATATCTAGTACCTATGCCTGGGGAGCTGAACCCCAGCATAATCCGTCCTGAAATCACTGCCCACTCATTCGAGTTAAAACCAGTGATGTTCCAAATGTTGTCCACTGTGGGACAATTCTTTGGAATAGAAAATGAGGACCCCCATAACCACCTTAGGAACTTCCTAGGAGTTAGTGACACCTTCCTAATCCCTGGAGTTTCCCAAGAAGCCCTGAGGCTATATCTTTTCCCTTACTCTTTGAGGGACAAAGCCAAAACATGGTTAAATTCATTGCCCTCAGGATCTGTCCGCAATTGGACAGATTTAGCAGAAAAATTCCTAGTCAAATACTTCCCACCTGATAGGAATTCAACCTTTCGTGATGATATCATAAAGTTTAAACAAGCTGATAATGAGTCTCTTCACGAAGCTTGGACTAGATTCAAAGACCTTCTCATTAAATGTCCACACCATGGCATTCCATGGTGTATCCAAATAGAAGTTTTCTTTAAAGGATGCAACCCCAGCACCAGACAAGTCTTAAATTCATCTGCTGGAGGTTCCATGTTGTCCAAGAGTTACAACGAAGCTTATGAGATCTTGGAGAAGATCTCAGCATCTCACTGTAGATGGTCAGACGATCCAGTAGAGCCAACTAGGGCTCAAGACAAGGATGCTCTAAGCGCCATGAGCACCCAAATAAATGCCCTGACCAACTTAGTCAAGCAAATGGCTCAGGCCAATCTCCAAACCAGTGCCAATACCGCCACAGCCATGTCAATGGGCACCCAACCAAGTCAAGGCGAGGCACCAATCTGTGGATTCTGTGGGGAAGGGCACCCTTATGAATACTGCCCTGGGAATCCATCCTCAGTCTGCTATGTAGGAAGTCAGCAGCAGCCTAGGAATAACCCCTACTCCAACACCTATAACCCTGGTTGGAGAAACCACCCTAACCTGTCATGGGGTGGCCAACAAAACACTAACCAAAATCCCAACCAACCAAGGCCGAGTGGAACACCTGGTTTCACTCCCCAACATAACCAGTCAATGTACCAAAAACCTTACAATCAACCTGTAGGATCTTCTGTAGAAAACCTACTCAAGGAATATATAGCTAAGAATGATGCTACTCTTCAGAGCCAGCAAGCTACTCTTAGGAGCCTGGAAAACCAAATAGGCCAATTAGCCAATGAACTTAAAAGTAGGCCCCAAGGTAGACTCCCTGCTGATACCGAGGTACCAAGGAGAGATGGCAAAGAACAAGTTCAAGCCATTGAACTTAGGAGTGGAAGACCATTGGTGAGCATTACAAAGGACACACCAAAGAGAGTAGAGAACACTGAGTCTAGTGCTCCACTGGAATCTCTGCCAAGCCAAGGTCCACCACCAACTAGCACATCAGGAGCCAGGCTAGAGCCAATTGTAGAGGACGTAGAAGAAATTCCAAGGCCTCCACCTATCTTAAGGCGTCCTGACGTGCCTGCATATGTGCCACCACCTCCATACCCTCGAAGGCTTAAGAAGAAACAGGAACAGGAAGTTCATTTTAATAAATTTCTAGAAATACTTAAGCAAGTGCATGTGAATATTCCTTTTGTAGAAGTTTTACAGTCTATGCCTTCATATGTAAAGTTTTTGAAGGACATTATTACTAACAAAAGAATAATTGGTGAGTTTGAAACAGTAAACCTCACCGAGGAGTGCAGTGCCATCCTCCAAAACAAGCTGCCCAAGAAGGAGAAGGATCCTGGTTCCTTCACCCTACCTGTAGAACTTGGAGGCAAGCATGTGGGCAGAGCGCTTTGTGACCTGGGCGCCAGCATAAATCTCATGCCCCTGTCCCTATTCCGCCAGTTGGGAATGGGAGAAGCACGTCCAACTACTGTCACTTTACAACTAGCAGACAGATCCATCGCATATCCAGAAGGTAAGATTGAGGATATTCTAGTTAAAGTTGACAAATTTATTTTCCTTGCAGATTTCATTGTCCTGGACTATGAGGCAGACAAGGAGGTTCCCATCCTGCTAGGTAGACCATTTCTAGCCACAGGTAGGGCACTAATAGACGTGCAAAAAGGTGAGTTAACTATGAGGGTTCATGATGAAGAGGTAAAATTTAGTGTTTACAAAGCTTTAAGGTATCCCTCTGATTCTGAGTCTTGTGCTAGCATTGATGTTGTTGACTCACTAATGGAAGAACAATTAGAGCATGTATTATTAACCAAGCATGCTAACGAATATGTAGGATTAGATGTAGATGATCTGAATGTATCTGACATAATGAATATGCCTGTAGATAGACCTCAGCATGTATGTATGACTATGGACTTAACTGATAGAACTGTAAATCCGTTAAAGCCCTCCATTGAGCATCCACCTGTTTTAGAACTGAAACCACTACCAACTCACCTCAAATACGCATATCTAGGAGATAATGATACGCTGCCTGTAATTATTTCTTCTAAGCTAAGTGAACAGCATGAGGTTGATTTAATTTTACTGCTTAAGCAACATAGGAAGGCTATAGCATGGACTATTGCTGATATTCGAGGCATTAGCCCTTCTTATTGCATGCATAAAATCATACTAGAGGAAGAACACACACCTAGGGTAGATCACCAGCGTAGGTTAAACCCCTCTATGAAAGAGGTAGTGAAGAAAGAAATAATAAAGTGGTTAGATGCAGGAGTAATTTTCCCCATAGCTAGTAGCCAGTGGGTTAGCCCCATCCAATGTGTACCTAAAAAGGGGGGAATAACTGTGGTAGTCAATGAGAACAACGAACTGATTCCAACTAGGACTGTCACAGGGTGGAGGGTATGTATGGATTACAGAAAATTAAATAAAGAAACTAAAAAAGACCATTTCCCTCTTCCATTCATTGACCAGATGCTAGACAGAATAGCTGGTAGAGCCTACTACTGTTTTTTAGATGGGTACTCTGGCTATAATCAAATCACTATAGACCCTAAGGATCAAGAGAAGACTACCTTCACTTGCCCTTTTGGAACGTTCGCCTTCCGCAGAATGCCTTTTGGCTTATGCAATGCACCGGCAACTTTCCAAAGGTGCATGATGGCGATCTTCTCTGAGTTGGATGAGTCCATAATAGAAATATTCATGGATGACTTCTCAGTCTTTGGGGACTCATTTAAAACCTGTCTAGAGAACCTAGGACAAGTCCTGGCTAGGTGTGAAGAGACCAACCTAGTCCTAAATTGGGAAAAGTGCCATTTTATGGTAGATGAAGGGATTGTCTTAGGACATAGAGTGTCAAGGGCAGGTGTAGAAGTGGATAGGGCAAAAATAGAGGTCATAGAGAAGTTGGTAGAGCCCCAGAATGTCAAAGCTATTAGGAGTTTCCTAGGACATGCTGGCTTCTATAGAAGGTTCATCAAGGACTTCTCTAAGATAGCCAAGCCTCTATGTGAGCTTCTAGAGCTAGGTAGGCCATTCATCTTTTCTAAAGAATGTGTAGTAGCTTGGAAAGCCCTTAAGGAAGCATTGGTCACAGCACCAATCATAGTAGGACCAAATTGGGATCTCCCATTTGAGATGCTATGTGATGCCAGTTACTATGCTGTAGGAGTCATGTTAGGACAGAAGATTGACAAGCTCACACATCCTGTCTATTATGCTAGTAAGACCTTGAATGAGGCTCAATGTAACTATACAACTACAGAGAAGGAGATGCTTGCTGTAGTATTTGCTTGTGAAAAATTTAGGAACTATATTGTAGGAACTAGGACCATTGTATATACTGACCATTCTGCTTTAAAATATCTGATGAGGAAGGCTGATGCTAAGCCTAGATTGATTAGATGGGTGTTATTGCTGCAGGAAATCGATTTGGACATTCGGGACAAGAAGGGATGTGAAAACGTGGTTGCAGATCACCTGTCTCGATTGCAGCACAATTGCGGAAAAATTGCTGACCCCGCAATTTCTGATGCTTTTATAGATGAACATATCTTTGCTTTGACTCATCGTGAAAACGATGAGGAACCTTGGTTTGCTGACATTGCTAACTTCCGTGCATCACAGGTATTACCAGTGTTCAAGGGAGGACAAGAGAAGAAGAGGTTCCTCCATGAAGCAAGGAAATTCATCTGGGATGACCCCATACTTTACAGGACCTGTGCTGATGGGTTGTTGAGGAAGTGTGTTACAGCTGCTGAAGCGAAGTCTGTGCTGCAGCACTGTCACTCATCTCCTTACGGTGGGCACTTTGGTGGTCAAAGAACAGCTGCTAAGGTATTTCAGAGTGGCTACTACTGGCCAACAATCTTCAAGGACGCCCACAATTATGCCCACAACTGTGACGAATGCCAAAGGACAGGTAACCTCAGTCGTAAGGATGAGATGCCTCTCACCTACATCTTAGAGTTGGAGCTCTTTGATGTGTGGGGCATTGATTTCATGGGACCATTCCCTCCATCATCAGGTAACCTGTACATTTTAGTAGCAGTAGACTACGTGTCAAAGTGGGTAGAAGCTAAGGCATGTCCTAATAATGATGCTAAAACAGTCACTAGCTTCTTGCATAGACACATTTTCACTAGATTTGGGACTCCTCGTGCTATCATTAGTGATGAGGGGTCACATTTCATCAATAAGGCTATGGAGAAAATATTGGCTAAGTATAACATTAGGCATAGGGTAGCTACTCCCTACCACCCACACTCAAATGGCCAAGCTGAGATTTCCAATAGGGAGATAAAAAACATCCTAGAAAAGGTAGTCAAACCTAATAGGAAAGACTGGTCTTTCAAGCTTGAGGATGCACTTTGGGCTTACAGAACAGCATATAAGACACCTCTAGGAATGTCTCCCTATAGGTTGGTGTATGGCAAGGCTTGCCACTTGCCACTTGAGTTGGAAAACAAGGCATTTTGGGCCATGAAAGAATTAAATTTTTGTGTGAAGGATGCGGGGACATTAAGATCTTTACAGCTACATGAACTTGACGAGCTTAGGCACATGGCCTATGAGAATGCCAAAATGTACAAAGAAAAGACAAAAATATGGCATGACAGTAGACTCAGGATCAAAGACTTTAAGAAGGGCCAACTTGTATTGTTATTTAACTCACGATTAAAGCTATTTCCAGGCAAATTAAAGTCTAGATGGTCAGGTCCATTTATTATTACTAATGTCTTTGTTCATGGTGCCATAGAGATTAAAAACTTGCAGCAAGGACAACCATTTATGGTCAATGGTGCTAGGTTGAAGCACTACTACGAGAAGGGGGATGTGAAGACTCTCTCGGCCTTCCTCCTACGTGAAGCATGAAGTTAGAAACGAGAGAGAACGAGTGGTTACTGAGCTCGTTCAGTCAAGGCCAATGCCTTAGTTTATTTTTTCTGTTTTTTTTCGATGATCGTTTGTATGTTTTGTAGCGTGATTTTGATTGCGTATTTAATGTTTGTGTTATTTATTTTTGTAGGGAATCGAAAGAGGGGATCAAGGGGAGTAAATCCCACTTTAAAAATCAAGAAACGGTTGGGCCAAATGAAAGATACGGGCGATCAAAGTTTAGAATTTTTATGAAATATTATCCCTGGAATTGCGCAAAAATTGCTGGATCCGCAAAAAGAGCCGTTGGGATTTTTCCGTTTTATTTATAGCCGTTAGAACGCATTCGTTGATACGATTCTCTCATTCTTTGATCTCCAAGATTTCTGCGATTCTCTCCACCTTTGATTCTTCTCTCAAGATCTTCAAGACTCGACGATGGTTTCCACTAGGGCTGAGAGATCCGCCGCCAAGAAGAAGGCCGATGACGCAGCTGAAGCGGCTGCGAGGGAAGCGCTTCTCACCCTTGCTGATGAGGGTGCTGTACGCACTGGCCGTCTTGCCAAGCTTCCTATTCGTAGGAAGAAGTGGAGGGTGGTCACTGAGATCCCTGCTGGCCCATCTGAGCCAGTGGGCACGCCAAAGAAGCGCCGGTGGACTGTCAAGACAGCTGCCGAACCAAGCACCGCCAAGACTCCCTCTGTGGAGAGTCAAGAAACTGATCGTGCAGCCCACGAGTCAGCCAAGGAAGGTTCGTCGCTGTCTTTGTCACCTGCGCGCAGTCCCCTTTCGTCTGAACCAGTGCCAAGTGCAGAGTCGTCACCGCCTGCACAGAGCGCCGAGTTGTCTCCAGCACCTCAGAGTTCTGATCCGACGCCTGCAGCAGCACAGAGCCCTGAGCTGCCGTCTTCGCCATGGAGTTCTGCACATACACCATCAGCAGAGCACAATTCTCCACGGCCTGATCCTGAATTCCCTTATGGGGATTATCAGGAGTCCACGCAAGGCAGTGGAGATGCTGGGGAAGAAGAAGTCTTCTCTCCTATGAGGGAAGACAGCCCTGATGTTCCTGCACAGCAGGACGATTCTATGGAAGAAACGTTGGGGGCTTGCCTCCAACAGATCAACATGAAGAAAGAGAAGAAGAAGGCCAAGATGGGCAAGGCCAAGAAGTCCAAGAAGCTGAAGAAGAAGAAGGCCAAACGAGTGCCTTCAGCAGACGAAGAGACTACTGAGCCTTCGCTCAAACGCCTCAAGGTGGAGGCTGCTGAATCCTCCAAACCAGCCGATAAAAGGAAGGCTAAACTCTACCCTGAAGATGAACCTCCGTCAGTGAGGTATGTCTCGTCTGATGCTGAATCCAGGGGCGTGGAGCTGAGGAAACGGGACCTGTTGCACGAGAAGGGGTTCCTTGATCGACTTGCTGACTTGCCGCAGTTCTTGCGCGCAGGGGTGATCAACCATGGCTGGGAGGAATTCTGCCGACCTCCCAATCCAGCATACACGAGCATGGTGTATGACTTTTATGCTAACGTGCTCAGCCCTGAGGATGGCCTATCTGTGGTCAGAGGGGTGGAAGTTGATTTCTCAGCCAAAGCCATTAATGAAGCATTCGGTCTCAGGGGCCAACCTCACACGGATTATGCACGGATAGTTGATGAGCCGACCGAGGCTGTGCTGGAAGAAGCCATTCGCACAATTGGCCAGCCTGAAGCCTCCTGGACAGTGTCACGCAATGGGCGGCACACGCTCATGAGTGCCAACCTCACGGCTAAGGCAGCTGTGTGGTTTTCATTCGTAAGAAGAAGACTCTCCCCAGTGACTCATGAGACTACAATTAACCAGAGCCGTTCGCTGCTGGTTTATGCTATAATGAGAGGTCTCACGATCAACGTGGGAGAAGTCATCGCTGCTGCCATAGCTGAGTGTGCTAAAAAGGGTAAGGGGCCATTATTTTTCCCCAACACTATAACCAAATTGTGTTTGCTTGCAGGGGTTCCCACCGAGCGCTTGGAGCAGCAGCTGCCTTACACAGGCCATTTGGAGTTGCCGGCACACCTAAGGCTGAGAAGAAAGGGCAACATGGAATTTGAGTTGGATAGGCTGGCTGCTGAACAGTCCCTAACCATGGCCTGCTTGATGGACATGCAGAGGAGAATGGCTCAATGGGCCAACTATGCGCAGGCAAGGGACAGAGAAGTTGCAGACCAGTTGGGGTGCATCTTCCCAGACTTCCCCACCAACCTCCTAACTCCATGGGTGCCCCCACGACCAAGGCGACCAGATGAGGATGATGAGAATTGAGTGCTGGTTTGAAGAGCACTAGAGGGAGTATTACTGATCCCTTCAGAAACAAAAGACAATTTTCCTGTTTTTTTGATAGAATAATGTATAATATGCTGTTTTGGATTCAGTTTTTGATCTGTTTTTAATGTTTAGTTTTATGCTTTTTCTTTTGCTTAGTCTAGTCTGATGTTAGTTGATTAGGTAGGATAGTTTAGTTTTATTTTTAGGATGCATGAGTAACGGGAAAAAGCATGCTAGGGGCCTGAGTTAATGTTATATCTGCCCGGATTGGATTGCGAAATAATTGCGGTTCCCGCAATTTTTGTGACTGATAGCATGTTTTGGACTGTCTGTTTAGTTAGGCTGTGATCTGTTAAATTCTATCTTTTGCTGCTAGCATGACTACCTTATATAGCTGATCTTGAAGCATGCTGGATGAGTGTCAGAGGACACCTTTTGATAGTTTAAATTTGCCTCTGAATAGTGCTCAGCATGCATAAACCATAAGTCCTTAAACCTGTCTGTTATGTTCAAATTTTCTGCTGCTGGGATAGTTGCTTCTAGAATGTTTTGCCTATGCCTAGGATGTTTAGATTCTCTTTGTTTTGCTTTAGACTAGATGCTTCTAGGACAAGTTTGGGGGTGTGCCACCTCAAACACTCATTGGGGACAATGAGTAGTTGAAGTTTGGGGGAGGCCACCCTAGGCCTAGGAACATTCCTCTCTCCCTTAGAAACATAAGCATTCTTCTTTTCCTTTTTAAAAAAAAAAAAAAAAAAAAAATGATGAACAAAATGAAAAAAGAATAAAGGGGGGGAGTTTCTCTTAGGTTGCTGAGTAGTCAGTGCCAAGTGTGTAACCCACAAGTGGCGTTGCATCAAAAGGCAACCAAAGGAGAAGCTCCACCTAAGAAAAAAAAGAAGAGAAAAATATAGGGAAGAAGAATGTATACCTAGGAGTTATAACTTTGTGGCTTAGATGTCCTATTTAAAAGAACTCTGATCCTCAAAGTAGCTAAGCACAAAAGTTGTAACTTGTAGGGTTGTTTTAGGGAGATGAGTGTATATCCAATGTAGTGATGCCAGGGCTTAGGTTGTTCTCTAAAAGTACCACTGTCACTGTTAATACTAAGACTGGCATGACTCTAAGGAATCCTAGACACATTAAAAATAAGCTAGAAGCATGTACTGAGTCTGGAGTAAAGCTTGGTAGAATTTGAAACCTTAGGGATAATAGCATGATATCATAAAAGTAGTTAGATCAGTAGTAGGGGGTTAACAAAAGCAGTGGGTATAGTAGGCAGGTGAAGTCAGAAGAAGCTAGACAAGAGGTTAGTTCTAAACTTAAAAGTGTGTCACAGGACAGCATTGCTATAGACAAGAATATAAGGGAGTTAGTGAGTAGTTAAAGAAGAAGAAACAGCAGCCTAAGTAAGTCCTTAGTATGCTTGAGGACAAGCAAAGCCTTAAGTTTGGGGGTGTGTTAAGTCTCTGAAAGTGACTTATTTAGGACCCATTTAGCTTAAGAAAATGTACACATTTAGGTGTTTTTGTTAGCATTTAGCCTAAACCTATGCTTTAATATGAGAATTAGAAGAAGGTGGCTAATTTAGGACTTATGCACAATAGGTAGAAAAAGGGTTGAAAACCGAGGAAAAGAATGAAAAAATAACCATTGCAAATGAATTGCGGAATAATTGCGGTGACCGCAATTATTCAAGTTAAAACCGTAAGTTGGCTGATCATTTTCTGTTTAGATCCGACTTTTCAGGGATTCGTTCTTTCTCCTCCATCCATTCTGATATATGACGTTGAAGGTTGATGGTTCTCCTTGGCCCAAACGCACCTGCAAACTACTATAAAAGGGGGTCAAAGTCGGAGGTTCAGTCATCAATTCGAAGCGCAGAAGTCTTCTTGCAGTCCACCATTTCCATCTGTTTTCCTTTGCCGTCTGTTGGAGTGAGGTTCTCAGCTTTTGGAGTCGATAATCTGATAGGAAGGAGAGAAGATTCTTCTTCTCTCTCGATTGGATTCATCCAAGCACGGCTGAATTCTCATCACCATCATTCGAGGCGACTGCCACGAAGTTTTCAGCAATCCTTTACTGTTTTCTGTTCTTTCCTTCTCATTTCCCTTACTGATCATTGTTGTTCTTAGTTTAGTAATTTACTTATTGCATTTCGTTGTTGTCTGCCTTGGATTCATTCCTTTTAAAGCTTTCCTTTGTCATTCAAACATTCAAGTTAATCAAAGTAAGTTTCTGCACTTCACAGTTTATACTTTCTTCTGCTACGGGTTTTGCTTCCTGTTTTAAGCACATTTCTCTTCTAAGTATGTCTGTTTTATCTACCCTTTCTGTTCTTCATATATCCATGAGTAACTAAATTCACTTAGGGGCATGCTAATGACAGAATTATAGGCTAAAAAACGTGAGTCAAGTAGTCAGTTCAACACTCGAACATTGATTGTATGTAAGCTTCATCCCACGGGCAATTTCGATTGGCCATCCATTTTGTCCAAAGAACTCCTAACCTCTGGAAGGAGTAAGAGTTCAGAGTCATATAATCATGCTAGCCTTTCATGGTAATCAGGAAACGGCCTAGGAATAGGCGTTTCCCTAGTACAAACTGAACACTCCTGTTTTAACAAGATGCTTAAGTCCTTACTTTGAAGTCGAGTAAACTTGAGTATCTAATGCATGGAATCGGACGATACTTGAGATAGAGTGAGTTTGATGTATAGAGAGTGGATCCAAAGCTTGATAATCGTAATAAAATGCCTATAGGACAGTCATTAGTAGCCCTTAATTCCCCGTTTTAATCAGATTCGCTGCCATTTAATTGCGGAAACATTGCGGTCCTCGCAATTCTGCCTTTTTATCATTCTGTTTAGCTGTTTTCTTCCTCGATTATTAATTCCATCTCTTGTCCTTTAGGTCTAGTTTTAACTTTAATTTGTTTATGTTATATCCCTCTACACATTCAGCAAAAAGTAGTTAATTAAAAACCAATTTTACCCCATCAAATTCATCCCATCTTTCTTAACATTCACACTTCGCGAATAGCTAAAAATGAGTCTCTGTGGAAAAAACGAATGAAATATACTTACTACTTGCTGTGAGACCATGTATGCTTGCATGTTCTAAGTGCTCTCTCTTCCTGTTTGCATATTTATCTTTACACATTGAGCACGCAACACCCCCCCCCCCCCGTGAAACTCCAGCCCAAACCCTCCGTACGACTTCTCCTCCACGTCGGCTACGCAATGAGCGGCGCATCCCGAAGTGTGCGCGGGATTCCCTCAGCGCAGCGGCATCTTCTTTCCACGAACGACGCCCGAGATCTGCAGCAACTCCTCCGCGGCGACGAGCTACAAGCGTTGACGCGTCTCGAAGAATCGCGAGCAGCCACACCCTTCATCGTTCTTCTTCCACGAGCGAGGCCCCTAGATCTGCAGCTCCTCCGCGACGACGACGTACCTGGCGACGACGCGACGACCTCAACGACAAGAGCTCGACGATTCGCGGCGTTATCCTTTGGCAGCGACGACAACGCGATGGCCGCGTTATCCTTCGGCAGCGACGACAACGCGATGGCCGCCTCTCGCTCGTTCAGCGACGACAATTCAAACACCCACGAGCGACGCCTTCCCATTTCCGGCATTTGCAGATCCACGGCGAACGACGTCCGCAAAGCACCTCCCTTCTCCGGCCAACAACGTCTGACGATGATCCTTCATCTTCCGGCATTCGGTGAACAACACGAACTTGAGGGGCATTTACGCCATATGACTGTAGCGTTTTCGCAACGCCCTTCCGTCCGACGGTGAGTCCTCTTTACCGTGTCTTTTTCATTTTTCATTTCGGCTTTCAATCTCAGTCCCTTGAACAACCCCTAACAACGTTCTGTTTTCTTCAACATTGTGTTTTAGAAGCAAATCAGAGACGATTCCTTCTTTTTGACAAGGTTCGCCATTGACCCATACTTGATTGATCTCAGATTTGGATGACCCACACTTTAACGATTCCAAATTGGTAGGTTTGTGCTTCATCGATCACGAACCAACACGCTTTTGAGCCGTTTTGGGTAAGACAGTAGGTAGCGTGTCGTTTCTAAGCCATTTCGATTATGTTATAGCTGCTGTAATAACTATCCTAATCCATGGGAACCATCTGTTTGTAGATTCGAAGCATTTCGGACACCCCAAATACCAACCAGCAATGAGCCGAGCCATTTTGTTTTGGATCCAGTCGAACACCAAGTGACAAGCATCCAAGTTTGTTCGGTGAAACTTGGTTCGACTCAGAGCATCCGATGTAAGAGTTCAGGTTGTTTGGGTATCATTAGGTTGTTTTAGGAGTTCTTCGGTAAGTGGCTTCTACCTGTTGAGTCTGTTTGATTGTATGTAGCATGTTCTATGTATAAATACTAGTATATATATGTTACTAGTTGTATGGTTTACATTATGTTATTATATATGTTCTGATAAGACTAAGCACACCTGAGTGCTTAGCAATCTATATATTGTCGTTATGATTTCTGTGATAAAACTAAGCACACCTGAGTGCTTAGAGTGATGTGTTGAGTTGTGTTCTGAATGGTTGACGTGATGATGTGATTATGAACTGTGTATGCTGTGTTGCGGTGATGTGCTGAAGTATAGTGAGATTCGTTGATTTATATGATGACCATGTTGGCTGAATATGATGTTTTGGACACGGTTTAGCACGATTGAGTGCTTAGTGTTGTGGAGTGTGTGATGAACATGTTGTGGATGTTGTGGTGGTGATTGTGATGTTCGTTGTATGAATGGTATGATGAATGACATGTTGTGTGATGAGCATGCGATGTATGTTGTGAATGGGTTGTATCTGGCTATGTATCTGAGGTGTGAATAGGGTCTAGGTGCATGATGTAGAATTCATGTAGCCTAGCGATATTGTGAGAAAATAGGGTAACTTGTGGTTACCGGTAAGGTGAGTGAATGCCAGTGCGCCTCGGGTAAAAATGGTCGAGGGGTGGTATGTCACGTGGGTCAACTTGTGGTTACCAAAAAGGTTGGTGAATATCAGTGCGCCTCTGGTAAAAATGGTCGAGGGGTGATATGTCACCGTTATTGGAAAGTCATCGGTGCGCCTTGGGTAAAAATGGTCAAGGGGCGATGCAACAATCGTGAATATCAGTGCGCCTCGGGTAAAAATGGTCGAGGGGTGGTATGTCACGTGGGGTAACTTGTGGTTACCAAAAAGTTGGGTGAATATCAGTGCGCCTCGGGTAAAAATGGTCGAGGGGTGATATGTCACCGTTATTGGAAAGTCATCGGTGTGCCTTGGGTAAAAATGGTCAAGGGGCGATGCAACAGTTCGAGGCCTTGGGTATAAATGGTCAAGGATCGAACGCTGAGCGACGTAGAGAAGTGTCGAGGCCCTGGGTATAAATGGTCAGGGGTCGATGTGACTCGAAGGAGTTAGTCTCAGAGGACTTGTGAGGGCCATGAGTTGAGTTGAGAGAACTCAGTGGAGTCCGAGTGTGGACTTGAGAACTCTGTGGAGTCCGAGCGTGAACTTAGAGAACTCAGTAGAGTCTGAGTGAGCTTGTGAAGCTAGAGATGAGTCGGAGAGGACTCAGTGGAGGTTGAGATGGCCCGTGAGACTGGACTTGAATGGATTGAGCATGAAGAAAGTTGATTGTGCATTGTGTTGTTTATGCGTTCTTATGTTGTGAAATGATGTACGTGTGAATGTATTATTAATGAGCTAGTTGTGAATGTTATGTTGCCTTGTTTAAGCATGTTGGTTGGTGGCTCCTCAAGTGGGAGCTACTTACTCAGTACGTGTTATGTACTGACCCACTAACAGATTTTGCAGATGATGAGGAGTACTACGAACCAGGTGATGCTGACGAGGAGACCTGAGAAAAGAATATCATTAGCTAGATTTTGTTCCTTGTATGCGACTTGTTCATTTATTCTTGGTTTACTTGAGCTTAGTTTGGTTATGTGAAGTTGTAATAGAATAGTAGTTTGTCAAGCATTGTCATCCTATTATTTTATTCTTTAGCAGGAGTTAAGCCTAGAGGGCGTAGTTTTGAACGTACTTTTGCACTTCAGAGTTGTTAATCATTTTGGTTGTTGAAGTTTCTTCGGATAAGGAGTGATAAAGTGAAAGTTTCTTTAAGCTGTTAGTGGACTCATGTTTTGTTTTTAAGTTGATTCTGTTTTAGCATGTTGGATTCTGTTGTGAACGATTTACTGGTTTAAATTGCATAACAGGTGTTAGGTAATTGGATGAGTATTGGGTTTACGTCGTTATGCTCTCGAAATTTTCAGAGCCTTGCATTTAGATCTAAGTGAAATTAAAAAAGTTAGAGTTAGTAACGTTCTCGAGTTTAGTTGAAAATTCAGGGTCGTTACAAAAAGTTTGCTAGATTTTTTTTTGTGAGTGAAAAGTTGTGTTGGATGAAGGTGTTGTGGGCTTTTTAAGGCCAAAATGAATACTTTTTTTGTGTCATTTTCCAAATTGAAAACCATATAAAAAATGGCATAAAAAATACATTTTTTTTCCTTACCAACCAAACCAAAATTAAAAAACTTACTCATTTTTTTTGTTACCTCCTTGCAATTTTACTCCAATAAACAAAAGGTAAAAAGTAAGTCAAAATTAACCATAAAAACATGGATTAGGAGAATAATAACAACCAAATTAACAGGCAAACAATCATAAATTATGCAATTACATTATTAACATAGCAAATTAATTTAAAAAGACTCGGGCAAAAATACATGGCTACATTTGGCATGACCGATTGGGTCATCTTGGGTCAATAATGATAAGAAGAATTATTGAGAATTCACATGGACATCCATTAAAGAACCAAAATATTCTTCAATTTAATGAATTGTCATGTGCTGCTTGCTCTCAAGGAAAATTAAATATTAGACCATCACGAGCTAAAGTGGAGATTGAGTCTTCTACATTTTTAGAACGAATTCATGGTGATATATGTTGACCTATTAATCCATCAAGTGGACCATATATATATTTTTATGGTCCTAATTGACGCATCCAGTAGATGGTCACGTGTTTGTTTATTATCAAGTCGAAATCTTGCATTCGCAAGATTAATTGCTCAAATAATTAAATTAAGAGCACGATTTCCTGATTATGAAATTCGAAAAATTTGTCTTGATAATGCTGGTGAATTTACATCTCAAGCATTTAATAATTATTGTATGTCAATTGGGATAAGTGTTGAACATCCTATAGCTCATGTTCATACACAAAATGGTTTGGCGAAATCATTTATAAAACGTTTGCAATTAATTGCTAGACTAATGATTTTGAGAGCAAAACTTCCAATATCTATATGGGGTCATGCGATTTTGCATGCAGCGTCACTTATACGCATTAGGCCAGCAACTTATCATAAGTACTCTCCAATACAATTTGCTTATGGTCAGGAGCCAAGTATTTCTGATCTACGAATTTTTGGATGTGTGCAGTATATGTTCCAATTGCTCCACTACAACGTACTAAGATGAGTCCTCAAAGGAGGCTAGGAATATATGTTGGATTTGATTCCCCATCAATTATTAGATATCTTGAACCCCTGACGGGTGATGTATTTTCTGCACGATGTGTTGATTGTCATTTTAATGAGACAAATTTTCCAACATTAGGGGGAGGAAAATGAAATTTCATGGAATGCATCATTATTGTCTCATTTTGATCCCCATACAAATCAATGTGAACTAGAAGTTCAAAAGATAATTTATTTACAAAATATAGCAAATCAAATGCCATATGCATTTATCGATGCTAAGAAAGTGACAAAGTCGTATATATCAGCTGCAAATGCTTCATCCAAAATTGAAATCCCAACACAACAAGTTGTTTCAGGTAATGAGTCTGCGGCACGCCTGAAGCATGGTAGACCAGTAGGTTCTAAAGATAAAAATCCTCGAAAAAGAAGAGTAGTCAACAATCAAAATGATTCAATTGAGAATGAGGATATTCCAAAAGAAACCCTAAACATGATTAATCATGATAATATCGAAGAAGGTCAAGTACCTGAGGATAATAATGAGATTTCGATAAATTATGTCATGACAAAGAAAAGATGGAACCGGGATGATATAATTGTTCACAACATTTTTGCTTACAATGTTGCTCACGACATTATTCATGAAAATGAGGATTCTGAACCTAGATCTGTCGAAGAATGCCGACATAGAAATGATTGGCTTAAATGGAAAGAAACAATTCAAGCATAATTAAACTCACTTTCAAAACATGAAGTTTTTGGACCCGTAGTCCGTACACCTGAAGGTGTAAAACCTGTGGGATACAAATGGGTATTTGTATGTAAAAAGAAATAAAAAGAATGAGGTCACAAGATATAAAGCGAGACTTGTTGCGCAAGGATTCTCGCAAAGGCCTGATATTGATTATGGAGACATACTCCTGTGGTGGATGGAATAACATTGAGATATCTAATTAGCATGAGTGTGTATGAAAAGCTTGACATGCACCTTATGGATGTAGTCACAACATATTTATATGGATCTCTCGATAATGATATCGATATGAAAATCCCTGAAGGATTAAAGATATCAAATTCATATAATTCAAATGCTAGAGAATTATATTCGATCAAATTACAGAGATCCTTATATGGATTAAAACAATCCAGACGAATGTGGTATAATCGTCTTAGTGAATATTTGTTGAAAGAAGGGTATAAAAATAACCCTATTTGTCCATGTGTTTTTATAAAGAAATCACAATCGTGATTTGCTATTATTGTTGTATATGTTGATGATTTAAATATAATTGAAACTCCTAAAGAGCTTTCAAAGACAATAGAATATCTTAAGAAAGATTTTGAGATGAAAGATCTCGAAAAACAAAGTTTTGCATTGGTTTGCAAATTGAGCATTTAGCATATGAGATATTCATTCACCAGTCAACTTATATAGAATTTTTTTAAAAAGGTTTTACATGGATAAAGCGCACCCATTGAACATTCCAATGGTAGTTCGATCACTAGATGTGAAAAATAACATATTACGACCTCGAGAAGATAATGAAGAACTACTTGGTCCTGAAGTACCATATCTTAGTGCAATAGGTGCACTTATGTATCTTGCTAATAATACACGACTTGATATAACATTTTCAGTCAATTTATTAGCTAGATATAGTTCTTCTCCAACAAAAAGACATTGGAACAGAGTTAAGCATGTACTCCGTTATCTTCGAGGAACCATTGATATGAGTTTATTCTATTCAAACAAATCAAATTTTGATCTAGTGGGTTATGCAGATGCGGGATATTTATCAGACCCACACAAAGTTATATCTCAAACAGGTTATTTGTTTACATGTGGAGGAGCTGCTATATCATAGTGGTCTGTAAAACAGACTATTACATTCATTTATTCAAATCATGCTGAAGTTCTTGCAATTCATGAGGCTAACTAGTCGAGAATGTGTATGGTTGAGATCAATGACTCAACACATTCGTAGAACATGCGGCTTGTCTTCTGACAAAAATCTTCCAACAGTATTATACGAAGACAATACAACATGTATAGCACAAATCAAATGAGGATTCATTAAAGGAGATATAACAAAACATATATCACCGAAGCTCTTTTACACTCATGATCTTGAAGAAAATGACGACATCACCGTTCAACAAATTTCTTCAAATGAGAACTTGGCGGACTTATTTACGAAGGCATTACCAACCGAAACATTCGAGAGATTGGTGCGCCACATCGGAATGCGTCACCTCAGAGATCTCAATGATGTTTCTATGAGGGGGAGTGAAATTATTGCACTTTTTTTCCCTTGACTATGGTTTTTCCCACTGGGTTTTCCTAGCAAGGTTTTTAATGAGACAATTGTTAAATTATATGAATATAATGTACTATTTTTCCTTCACTAGTATTTTCTGGTAAGATTTTACGAGGGATATATATTATATACAATATATATCTAAGGAGGAGTGTTATATATATACCATGTATATATATATATACTTATGCTATATATAGATATCCATAATCATTCAACTTCATCATTTTAGCTAGTCTTCTTCATGACTCACTCTCCTTATGAATAGCATTGAGACTCTCAAAGTTGGTCATCAATGACCTAAGTTTAGGCATCAAATACTTGTATAAATAGAGCTTGTGTGAAGCCTTTCAAACACACCTCAAATCAATTGAATACATTGATTTCTCTCTACTTTCCTCTCTACTTTGTTCTTCTCTTAAGTATCAATTTTGTTGTTCTTGCTATCTTTTTATAACAAAAAGCAGGTTTTAACAACATTTCCAAATCTCATTGTGACGAAATTAGCCCCGATAGACATTCACACTTTTAATCCATCTGAAAAGAATGCCTAAAAAATAAGAGTGCATTAAGGAAGAGAAAAACATTAGATTTATTCAAATAACAAATACGTAGTTTGTGAGATCAATTCAAATTAGTTGTTGGTACAAATACTAATGAAATCAACTAAAAATTAGAGAAATATGTTAGATCAATTCAAATTGAAAATAGTTGCCCTATCTTTAAGATTAAAGGACTAAATTGTGTATAGATATTTCTGAAAAAAAACCATTTTTGGGATCCATACTTTAAACACATATAATTAGTTGCCTTATATGTTAGATCAATTCAATGTATTTTAATTTGTTGTTATGTAGGTATATATAGTTTGTTTAAGATGTAATGATTAGTTATATATATATATATATATATATATATATATATATATATATATATATATAAAGTTATCATGGTTGGTGTGTAATTTGTGTACGGTATATACATGCATCTGAATGCGAACGTGGCCCGCGCAATTTATTAACTTCTTAGTTTAAAATTTATATGGCTGATATTTTCAAGATGATTACAAAAAAGAAATTGCAAAGGTATTTAATTAATGTGAGGTGAGGGGTCGAACCTCTGACCTCTTGGCCATTAGTTCACACGTTTTTTTTTTAACAACATGTGGGGAGGTGGAATCGAACTGGAGACCTCTTGCTCATATAGTTTATACATTATGGCAGTTGAGTTATGCTCATGTTGGCCATTAGTTCACACTTATGCAAGTTGAGTTATGTTCATGTTGACAAGTTACTATATTATTTATATGTAAATAATGTACATAGATGTATCATATGTATATACTCTTGTTGATATGTGAGTGGTTACATGACCATGTATATTTATTGTTTGTAACTACTCTTGTAGACGTCTTCTGTTTGGTGGAATATGATGTGTGTTGTGTATACATTTATATATATGAGTTTCAATGTATTTATTGTTATGTAGGTATATATATTATGTTTAAGATGTAATGATTAGTTGTATATATGAAGTTATAAATGGGGTGTAATGTGTATAAACATGTAGGTGAATGTGAATGTTGCTCGGGATTCGGGAGGACATGCAGTAGGGGGCAATGTGAATGCAATGAGAGAGACCTGAATGAAGAACGCAATTGAAGATCTCTCGGTCGAATTCAATGAGACATGATCTGAACCTCAACCAACCACAAAAATGAAAATTTCCTATTGTCCATTTTTCTCTTCTGTCTACTAAACAATTTACTTTATCTTCAAATTTGATCTAAAGCAGTTCTAGTTCAAGACAACTGGCGACTGAATTGGTGAGTTGAGAAAGGGTTGAGTCACGATTTACCTGCACCGTGCAAGACTTGAAATTGTTGTAGATGTTCTTCTCATCTTATACACAATTGAAAGCAATCGTAATCTGATGGGAACTCATTTTCTTTGTAAAATCGGTTGGTATTGTTGGGAATGACTAGCCTATGCGCGAAAAAATGATGATCTTTTTACAAACCTTATCTTTAATTTCTTATTGTTTTACATTAATTGCAAAAACGTTTTTATTATTATGAATTCATTTAATTTTGAATTCATTTTCGTTAAATTGTTTTTTGAATTAATTTCCTTTAAAACATTTTTTGAATTAATTTGATTTAATATCTTAATTAATTCTTAAATAATTTTGTTTGAAAATCCCATTTTATTTTATATATTTAAATGGGGGTTGAAGAGAATTAGAGATTAACTTTTTCATTCACAAAAAACAAATTCTGAGCATCATATTTTTTGTCTTGATTCCAATCATTCTCTCACGAGTGGACGTGAGCGTTGGATGTTGTGTTAACCTTGGGGAGCAACCGACATAAACGATTCACACCGAGGTCGTGCCGAATTTTGCTTTCAAGACAGTGGTTTACCACGACACAACAATTACCCTTCTGATTCCGTTCCGGTTGATCGACAACCAACAATTTGAAAGCAAAACTCTATTTTTTTCAATGTCAATCTTTAACCGGAAAGAATCTTCCTGATCCCAAATCTATCCAGTGGGAAACAGAAGAATAAAGAGGGGCGTTAAAGATGAGGAACCGCGTATGGCATCGGTATCTTTTTCTCTCTTTTATTGATTTTAAGTTCGATTGTCAGCTTTCATGGTTGAACCTTTTGGAACTCTATTTTATTGATTTCATTTGTGTATAATTGTCATTGCATATTGAATGTCATTTGATTTTTCTCTCTATGCGAATGTGAATCTATAAATTTGAGTTCAAGATTAATCGTACTAATTGATTCATTTATACATTTAGTTTTGAATGAAATTTAGGTAGTGAAGAGTTTTACCATGAATTGGAGGTCTCCTGGATTTGTTTATCAATTTTTGTGTGATAATTCTAATATATGAATAATTGTTTGTTCTTTCGACTCGTGCAATTAGTTATAAAACTTGATTTTGTTGTGAGAAAATTTCAAAATTCAATTAGCAAGTTTGTGTTTTATATATTGAGTTCAATTTTGGGAATTGTGAGGTTTTAAATAGATGGTTTGTGGGTGTTTGTCTTGTGTTGCTTATGCAGAGTTTCAAAAGCATCAATTTTCTATAATCTATTTTGTACACGTGGGAGATTCAATTGATTGACTAATCGTGGAGTTACCAAGCATCATTCTGAAGTTTTGTTGGCTAATCGTGATACCAAGCATCAATTTAAGGAGATGTGGGAGGTATTCCAAATATTAATTTAAATCCATTAATTCATATATTTGTTGATGGTGGTGTACGCGGGTATAATTGTTCATGTTTGGTGTGAGATCTCTATTTGTTTGTTGATGATTATTCAAATTGCGGAAAAGAAAAATGTCAAATATTTGATTTCAACAATTTAAATTGTTTAAATTCTTTTTGTGGAAGATATTTTGATATGGTTAATTTGTTCACAAATATATCTTTAAATTTGTGCTTAAGATATTATCAAAATTGTTAGAATCAATATGAGCAATTTAGTTGGCAGCTTTGACTAATGAAATTGATAGGAAAATCAATATGATAATTGTTGGTCTTTTCTAATATTGTGATGACATGATAAAGTATGTTAATGTTTATATAGCATGTTTGGTTTTATCATGTTAGTATAAAATAAGACCATGAAAATTGAGTTTGAATCTGTTTCATATTGAGTGAGAAACTCTTGAGATTTAAGGACTAATTGTTATTGTCGATATCTTGTGATTCTTAGTAGAAATCTATCTGATCATCAATTTTTAAATTTAGATTAAATTTATCTCAATTGCAAATATTTGGGTGGTTTGTTCGACTAAGTAATTTAGTCTTTTCTGCAAATTGGATTGACTTTTGTGTTTAATTTCCTTTTATTTGAGTATGAAGCTTTGACTTAATTTCCTTTTCCATTCCTCGTTCGAATTCTCGTGTGAACAATGATAAATCAAGAAAATTAAAAGAATGATATCTAGAATTTGTTTATAATTATCATGTTAGTATTTGATCTCAACAAGTTAGTGATTGAAATTCAATCAAATCTTTTTGGTGGAGAATATTTTGATGAGTTAATTAGTTCCACAAATATAGTTTAACTTATTGATGATGGATATTGAATGAATTTTATTTAGATTGAATCTAATATGGTGAGATTAAAGTTTTTTCAAATATTTATATATATGAGAGATGGTGATTTAGCAACTTTATTTCATGACTATATTTGGACATAATATTCAATAAATATTTGTTGAGTATTGTTTATTATTATCTACTATATCAAATTGTTTCTGCATGACATGGGGCAAGAAATAATATTATTATTATTGTATTATGTTTTTAACATCAAATGTGATGTTATTTGAGAAATCTAATTATCATATTAGCATGGATGAAAATAATAATAAAGCTCATGTGTGTAGAATGACATTTTTTAAAATGATGAATATTGCTAAAGTTGTTTAGTGATGCAGCGATAATAATATTGCTAAAGTTGTTTAGTGGTGCAGCTAGAAATTGTGAAGCAATTAAAAGATTAAGGTAATGAGTATTTTTTTAATTGATAATACAAATGCGTGATTGATATTATAAATTGTCATGTTTAAAAGTATTCAATTTGACCATAAATTTTTTATGAAATTGAAAAATTATTATTAGTGATAATAATTTAGTTTGGCCTTAGAACAATATTGGTTTATTACCTAGCTTGTTGGTAGTACAGAAAAAACAAAAATGTGCAAAATCTCTCATGTCTATGTGGAGCTCGTAGAAATTGACTATAGTTTAAGATCTTGATAGTGTTATGCTAAAATGTGTGATATTTTATAAGGTTATTTAAGATCTTGTTGGTCAATTATGCATGCATATTTTCATTGGTTGAAAATATAAAGTTATTCATGTCAAATATTTTATCGAGCATCTCTATGATCATGAAAAATGAAAAGAAAAATTTTGTCTAATTTTTCTTATTAATGATTCAAAGATAAGAACATCAAATATATAAATTGTGAATAACACATGTCATTGAGATGTTCCATATATTGTGACATAGAGATGCATTTGTGTTCTGATGATGTTGTTATGTGATTTTAAAATGTAACAACTAATGAATAAATGTTTTGGATAACATTTGTTGAAATATGCATATTATGTCATTATGAAGAGATATCATGAGCAATATATCTCTTATTGATGAAATGTATTGAAATATAGTCATGTAAAATTAAATGAATTATTGATGATGGTATACATCAATTTATTGTGATGTTTATAACTTATGTATTCATGTATAAATATATTTGAGAAATTAAAATATATTTTTAATATCTCAAATGTGGGGGAGATAGTGGTTAAAACCATCATTCAATGGAAAAGAAATGGAAAAATCATTTGATTTTACTATGTGATACTAGATATTAAGATAAGAAAAATCAAAAATGATTTTTCATTGAAAACTTACTAAAGAGATTTAACTGTTATGATGTTACTCTTGTAAATTTATGATGCTAGTAGGAGTCTTAAGAAGAATAATGAAGATATTGTTACTCGATCTTAATATGCAAAATTTATACTGAGTGTCATGTTTCTGATGAACTATTTAGACTTGATATTGCATATGTTGTGAGTAGATCGAGTAGAGATATACACATATTCTTGAAAAAGATCATTGGACCGTTCTTCGTTGATTCTTGAGGTACCTTAAAAGTACATTGAATTTATGTTTGCATTTTAATAAGTTTCATGTAGTGTTAGAAAAATATTGTGATGCAAATTGGGTAACGAACAATGACGATGTGTTCATACTAGGTGGAGAACTTATTTCATGGAAATAAGTAAAGCAGACGTGCTACATCATAGAGTCTGAGTCCATAACTCTTGAGCTAGTAGGGCAAGAGGCAAAATAGCTAAGAAACCTACTGGGAGACGTACCATTGTGGGGGCTTCAGTACCAGTCTCTATGCATTGTGATTCACAGGCTGCCATAGGTATTGCTAAAACACTGTGTATAACGACAAAAGAAGGCATTTACGCCTTAGACATGGAGCTGTGAAACAATTGCTGAAGAGTGGAATTCTCTCCTTTGAGTATGTGAGGTCTGAGAGGAATCCAGCGGATCCTCTCACCAAAGGCCTAACAGGAAGAGTAATTCTAGAGTCTTCAGCAAATATGAGAATCAAACCCTTATAGTGGATTCATAGCCCTTTATTTGGGTGTTCTGGGTAAGACTTGATGGAACGCTTGAAAGGTATCCATAGCCCTTTATTTGGGTGGTCTGAATACAAACTTGATGGAACTCCTGGAAGTCTTCATAGCTCAGTTGTTGAGTGGTCTGAGTACAGGCTTGATGAAGCATTTAACGTGATTGTGAAGGTGTGACCGCCTTCTATGAAAAAGTATAAGGTCTCTTTCTAAAGCTTTCACGGTGACTCGAGGTTCGATGTGCATGGCCTTAAAAAGCACTTGATGTTGTATCAGTATCGCGGATTCAAGATAAAACATAAGGAATGGAGCGTGTTGTGGGGGTCTCAACCTTAATTGATGAAACTTCAAGAGGAAACTCACTCCCTTCAATTAGGTTGTTGCCCCACTTCACTATGCAACAATTCAAATAGTAAGATATTGTTGTTTAAGCTTATTATTTCTTCTTTGCTCAGATTTTGGTTTTTGTTTCCTATTTTCTCCGTGATAGTCATTCGTGGGGATTGTTGGGAATGACTAGTTATGCGCGAAAAAAATATGATCTGTTTACAAACCTTATCTTTTAATTTATTACCGTTTTACATTAATTGCAAAAACATTTTTATTATTATGAATTCATTTAATTTTAAATTCATTTCTGTTAAAATGTTTTTTGAATTGATTTCTTTTAAAACGTTTTTTGAATTAATTTGATTTAATATCTTAATTAATTCTTAATTAATTTTGTTTGAAACTCCCATTTTATTTTATGTATTTAAATGGGGGTTGAAGGGAATTAGAGATTAACTTTTTCATTCACAAAAAACAAATTCTGAGCATCGTATTTTTTGTCTTGATTTCAATCCTTCTCTCACGAGTGGACGTGAGCGTTGGATGTTGTGTTAACCTTGGGGAGCAGCCGGCATAAACGATTCACACCGAGGTCGTGCCGAATTTTGCTTTCAAGGCAGTGGTTTACCACGACACAACAATTACCCTTCCGATTTCGTTCCGGTTGATCGACAACCAACAGGTATAAGCAGACGAATCTGGTGGTATGAGACGAGTTGTAATCAGTTTCCTTGGTAAAAAAAGATATATTCAAATTGTAAAAATGAGTTCAAACGATTTTCGAATACTAGGAGGGTTGTTCGATATTTTAGAATGAGATATTTTTTTGGCGGTTAGGAATTTTATTATAAGTTGATGGGAGATTTATAAAAAATGAAAATCATATTCGGTTATGTGGACTGGCAGTAATATCCATATCTACTTGGAGTATAATTTTGATTTGGCTTTTTATTTTTAATTATTCTTCACGATTCCGAAAAAAATAACTCCGCGTGCGTCAATTCGACTGGTGAGGTTTTCGTTAAAAAAGGTAGCTTCAATTTGTCTTCATATGCCTAACACGAGCAAGACTTGAGATGGATAAATCAAGCCAAAGAAGTCATGTGAACATAAAGCAAAAAAAAAAAAAAAAAAAAAAAAAAAAATTGTATATTTAATATTTCATATTTCATATTTAGATTGTCATTTAATGTATATTTATTTTTATTAAATAAAATTTAAATTTTTTAAATTTTTATTATATTGTTCCTTAATATATATTTTTTTAATTGATTTTTTCCATATTTATCTTATTCATCGTTTATCGAAAATTTCAATCAAAATTTGAAATATTATGAAAAATATCTTTTTTTTATATATAAAATTTTATAAACAATTAATTATATTTTTTAATATTTTTAATTAATTATAATTACAACTAAACTTAATATACGGACATTTAAGTTATTTCAATTCTTTGTTGGGCCTACATCAACCTGACAAAGCTGAAATTTAATTAAAAAATTGACATTTTTTTAATTAAAGTTTATAAAACGTCTTTCTATGTAAAGAGCCAAAAAAAAAACTCACATACCCCAATTAAAGAAATAATAATAATAATAATAATACAAAACACCACTAAACTTTGAGGTGTGTTTCAATTCTACCCCTTGAACTTTGAAATTGGTTTAAAAAAATACTCATTAACTTTGAAATTGTTCCAAATATTATGTTTCGTTAGGATGAAAATTGATGTAGCAGCTGATGTGTGAAAATTATAAGACATATATGATATTATTTACAACTATATAGAATATTAAGATTATTGTTACCATTTATTTCATCTAAAAAAATATCATTAAATTCATTTAAACAATATTTAAAACGTGGCGAAGAGGGAGAAGAAAAATCGCAGAGGGTAGTGAATCAAGAAATAAGCAAAGAAGGGATTGAAAATTTAAAACGACATCTCCCGATGTTCTTTAAAAGGACGTATGGGGAGGGTACTCTCTCTCGACGGGGTTTTTTAGAAAAACCGTCGAAAAATGCATATTTTCCTGTAGTGCCTCTCAATCCCGACTGCACCCTCGTTCAAACCGGCAACTTAATTTCCGGCTAACGTTCCCGGGCATGCTCGTACTGATAGTTTGTGGTTGAATAAGATGAAGAGAAAATCGTTACCAGATGCGTCAAAGAAGATTAGAAAAGTGTGGAGGTTAAAGGATAGAGTAAAGATAAATGGTGTAAAATAAAAAAAAAATAAAAACATGTTTGACTCCCACTAATAAGGATTAGAAAGGGATTGAACACTTTTTCTTTTTTTTTTCAAAGCTCAGACTATATAGACTAGTTAATTGAAATTTATAAAGCTAATAACAACCAAGTTAAAACTATATACAAATTATAGAGACTAAATTTATTGGTTATATATTTGGATTCTTGAGCATTTAGGATTGTACCTATTTGGTAATTCTTTTGTTAATAATTAATAGGACATTTGCTCTTAAATTGTATCATTTACTTTAAAAATAATTTTATTAAGCTCTTCAACTTTTAATTTTGTGTATAATAGATATTTTATTTTATATTTATGCCATAAATACTTAAATTTGACTAAAATCATCCCGTCATATAATCTTTAACAACACAATCAAGATGGTACATAAGTATTAAATCAACCAGCCATATAATCCTTCACCATAATCCAACTTGCCGACGACTATTTCCTTTCTTCCTTTACAATTTCTTTGTTTAATGTTTACAACTTATTGTAGTTCGTTATTTACATTTCTTGTTATGAGTAGCTAATTTTCTATTCAAGACTTGGTCGTAGGCCATTTACTGATTGTATTCATGCTTATGTGAAGTTTATGTTAGCAAGCATCTTCGAATCTTCCCCTTCAGAGTTCTTATTTAAACTGCTTTTGTCTGACTGGTCATCCGATAAAAAGTATTAGTGCACAACGACATCAGAAGAAGCATAGTGCATGTGAAATATTTAAGATGAGCTAGCGTGAGCTTGAAAACCAGTAGGTTGGGAATAATAATATTACAATATTTCGCAAGCGCATATAAGAAGAGCACACTAATGAACAAGCTAGCACGTAGGATACACCGAGTTTAGTTTGTGTAGCGCGATATAGGCCAATGAGGCACTTGAAGATCTCTCTGCTTGGATTCAGGAAGATGTGTTGTTAATGTTTAAACTAACACATGAGCATGTATGCATCAGTAAGGTCGCCGTAGGCTAACGTCTTGAATGTTTTTCCGTATTATTTTTCTCTACTGTATATTTTACTTTCATTGCATGAACCAAACAACCAACCAACAATTTTACAACTGTGTTACCCTAGTTTGAGGCATGTTATTATTTACCGATGTTTTCGACCATGCACTAGAGCATATCATTCATTATTCCATGTGGATCGACTCTGGAATATTTCCAGATACTACGTGCTAGTGCTTTGATATATACTTATGCCATTGTGGTAGAAGACTCATATCGTGTCTGCATTTTACTACATTTTCATTATCCATCTATTCACTTTAATTTTACCCCGTGCATGTTCCACACGCAAAATATCACATCGAATTTGAGCAAATCAAGAAGCATTTGTGGGTACCTCTGCTTATATTCAAATTGATGAGTACTACTATTTAAAGCTAACACATAAGTATATGTATTCCATTAAAGTATCCAGAGAAGTCAAGTCTTAATGTTTTTCTCATTATATATTACTATCGCATTTGTGGTGTTGTTTGTCCTCCCACATTTATTTTCCTTCATACAAATCAACTCAATCAATCACTTTACAAATTGGTTACTTTTATGTAGTGCATCAAACCTCCATATTTATGTTAAAAGCGTTTATAATCATTAACACTTTTCCTTGTGGATAGAACTTGAAATATTTGCAGGTACTATACGCTAGCATATTGTTATATATTTGTTCTAGTGCGATAGAAGACTCAATGTCGTGTGATTTAACAATTCATCCCTACCCTATTATTTTATCTACCACATTTCATTGCATTTTACACACGATTTATTGCACTGAATCAGGTGCGAATCAAGAGTATATGTACATAATTCCCTTTTAAGTGTTAGTTTTAGACTTAGATAATAGGTACTAGTCTTGTTACCCAAAGGAAAACTTTCTCATGATGAGATCATGAAGGTTGTCTATTAAAGAGGTCATGAGCTTGAAGAATAAGAAATGACTCTAAAAGGTAAAACAATAATTTTCACGAAGTTGGAATCATGAATCACTTTGTGAAGAATCACATGAACGATTATCAAGACATGTTTGAGAGTAATTTTAAAATTTTGAAGAACTTAAAATTACTCATCTTATTCAAAATCACTAAAAAACAATAATAATAATTATGCATTATTTTGTTCAAAATAATTTTAATATTTCATTTTAATGTTTCATTATTTTGTCGATCTTTCAAACATTACACATGCTTGTAATTTCAAAATGAATTTCAAAGATGTTCTAATTTTATCCATGGACATATCTTACCAACAAAACAAATGAGTGAGTTTAGATTTTTGGTAAAATTGGTTCATTAAAATAAATTGTTGAGCATTTGTTTGGGAGAAAATAAATAATATTGAGTATTTAATTTAGAATTAAATTGTTTAAGTCATAAGTTAATAATAAGTTAGGGTTATGTGAATATTTGCAAAGCATGTAAATTAGTTAGATTATATTATGTGGATTTAAGACAACAAGCACCAGTGGTCTAGTGGTAGAATAGTACCCTGCCACGGTACAGACCCGGGTTCGATTCCCGGCTGGTGCAATATATTCTGGATTTGGCGCTCACTGTGATGACTTGGGTCTATCACAACCGTCTGATCTTCGGATCTGATTTCTTCCGGCAGCGCATCTGAGCTTCTTTTTTTAAAAATGTTGATTTAAATATCACTTTTTTACTGTGTTCTATTACATTTTGTTTTATTTTTAGATTACTTAATTTAAGTTCAAATATTTTCAATCTATTTCTATTTTTTTAAAGGAGGTTTCACTATAAATGTTCTTCTTTAATTTATATTTAATTATTTAAGCTAAAAAAAAATATTGGCACCTCTGCAAATAAGATTTTTTTTTTTTTTTTTTGAAAGATATAAGATTAATTAACTGAAAACGTTAATTGAGTATATAGTGTAGTTAATAAGTAATTATATGGTGAATTATAATTTTTTATAAATATTTTGCTATGAAGTAATTCACAAAGTAAGAACATAATTAATTTACCTATTTACCTTGATCAAAGTAAGTTGTCAAATGAGACTATGGAGATTAGGGAGAGTTCTTACTTACCCTAGGTTTTGTTAATTTAACATTTTGGGCTTCGGCGATGATCACTTGGAGTTTATTTGGGTGAATTGAGAAGCCACGAACTTCATTATAAAACTTTTTGGTTGTGAATAGAGGACTAGAGAGAAAATGAGAAACTTTAATCGCAATTTTTAAATAGGACGAGAGTTTATGATTTCAGACTCCCCTTCTCCTTTGATTGTCGGTCAGTTTCCTTTCGTTGTGTCCCAGATCATTGGAGATGAGAGTTATGAGTTCCTGACTGTCTATCTAGCCGTGGGTCCTCCCTTGGTCTACTACCTCTTGGACGGTCCTGGAGGTTCTTTCTTAGGGTTTCCACGATTGAATTTCGTCGGCGTAGGAGTCCTAGGATATCGACTATGTTCAAATCTAATCCTTGGACTTTCTCCTCTAGTGTGTTGTATTGATCCTTTGGTGTCACGCTGACTCAGAACAACTAGCATATAATTTTCTACTTCTAATACACGCGCCAAAATTACATTTAACCTATTTTGCTACGAGGTAATTAAGAAAGTAAGAACATAAATTTACCTCTTTACCTTGATCAAAGTAAGTTGTCAAAGGAGACAGTGTAAATTATGGAGAGTTCTTACTTACCCTAGGTTTTGTTAATCTAACATTTTGGCCTTCAAAGCCCGAGGATCGTTTAGAGTTTATTTGGGTGAATTGAAGAAGAGGGGAATTCTCAATAATAGCTAGGAATAAAAATCTGAATGGAAAAATAGCTAAGAATCTTCCATATTTCCATCCAATAGCTACCACAATTTTAGGTAGTGAAGTTGATATTTTTCATCCCGATTATACCCCTTGTATATACTCATATTTACCGTTAGCCCACCTAACCGATTTTTATTTTTCCTTTTTGTTTTGTTTAAAATAATTCTCATACGTATTTTCAAATCCCTAAGTTTTAGGCGAGGTAGTCAACACATGAAGATGTATGCATTAGTAGGGTCGCCGTAAGCTAACGTCTTGAATGTTTTTCCGTATTATTTTCCTCTATTGAATATTTTACTTTCATTGCATGAACCAAACAACCAACCGACAATTTTACAACTGTGTTACCCTATTTTGAGGCATGTTATTATTTACCGATGTTTTCGACCATGCACTAGAGCATATCATTCATTATTCCATGTGGATCGACTCTGGAATATTTCCAGATACTACGCGCTAGTGCTTTGGTATATACTTATGCCATTGTGGTAGAAGACTCGTATCGTGTGTGCATTTTACTACATTTTCATTATCCATCTATTCGCTTTAATTTCACCCATTGCATATTCCACACACGAAATATCATATCGAGTCTGAGCAGATCATGAAACGTTTGTGGGTATCTTTGCTTAGATTCAAATTGATGACTACTACTATTTAAAGCTAGCACATTGTTATATATTTGTGTCCGATAGAAGACTCAATGTCGTGTGATTTAACATTCCATCCCTACCTTATTATTTTATCTACCGCATTTCATTACATTTCACACACGATTTATTGCACTGAGTCAGGTGCGAATTAAGAGTATATGTACGTAATTCCCTTTTAAGTGTTAGTTTTAGACTTAGATAATAGGTACTTGTCTTGTTACCTAAAGGAAAACTTTTACATGATGAGATCATGAAGGTTGTCTATTAAAGAGCTCGTGGGCTTAAAGAGTAAGACATGACTCTAAAGGGAAAAAAGAAAAAAATTCACACGGTTGGAATCATGAATCACTTTGTGAAGAATCAAATGAACTATTATCAAGACATGTTTGGAAGTAATTTTGAAAAAGTTAAAATTACTCTTGTCTTATTAAAAATCACTAAAAAAAAACATGCATTATTTCGTTCAAAATAATTTTAATGTTTAATTTTACACTTTTTTAACCCCATTCACATACCATTAAAATAAATTATAAATTATTAAATGAATGTTTTTAAGTGCTTTTAAACATAACATTTTTTTTTAACAAATTCAAAATCATTGTCAAACCGAGCATAGCTCACGGGATAATACATCAATTACCATCGCAAAGGTCAATGATTGGATCTCCACCCACAATTGTTGAACAAAAAAGTATATAGAATTTCAAAATCAATTTCAAAGATGTTATAATTTTATCCATGGACATATCTTACCAACAAAACAAATGAGTGAGTTTAGATTTTTGGTAAAATTGGTTCATTAAAATAAATAATATTGAGTATTTAATTTAGAATAAAATTGTTTAAGTCATAAGTAAATAATAAGTTAGGTTTATGTGAATATTTGCAAAGCATGTAAATTAGTTAGATTATATTATGTGGATTTAAAACAACAAGCACCAGTGGTCTAGTGGTAGAATAGTACTCTGCCATGGTACAGACCCGGGTTCGATTAACGGCTGGTGCAATATATTCTGGATTTGCTATGATGAGTCAGCTCTCACTGTGATGACTTGGGTCTATCACAACCGTCCGATCTTCGGATCTGATGTCTTCCAGCAGCGCATCTGAGCTTCTTTTTTTCAAATGTTGATTTAAATATCACTTTTTTACTGTGTTCTATTAAATTTTGTTTTATTTTTAGATTACTTAATTTAAGTTCAAATATTTTCAATCTATTTCTATTTTTTTTAAAGTAGGTTTCACTATAAATGTTCTTCTTTAATTTATATTTAATTATTTAAGCCAAAAAAAATATTGGCACCTGCAAATAAGTTTTTTTTTTTTTTTTTTTGAAAGTATATAAGATGTTAATTGAATATATGGTGTAGTTAATAAGTAATTATATGGTGAATTATATTTTTTTATAAATATTTTGCTAGGAAGTAATTCACAAATAAGAACATAATTAATTTACCTCTTTACCTTGATCAAAGTAGGTTATTAATGTAAAAACATTTTAATTTGAGATAACTAAATTTATGTTATTAAGGCCTAGGTCAATGGACACATTCTAAAAAAAAAAAAAAACCTTGCACGTACTTATCCTTAAGATTACTATGATTTTACAAATATGTATTAAGATCCTATTTCTTAAGATTACTATGATTTTACAAATATGTATTAAGATCCTATTTATTTTAACCAAATACATTAGAAGTATTTCATAAAAGTTGATGTTCAATTACATTCTGTTCACACGAGATTTCGACGAAGTATAGAGATTCGAACACGTGTAAAAATTCAATTTGAATTTGTATTGATGTATTGTATGTATCAGTGCGTAGGATTACAATCTCTAATGTTTGATCCTCTGATTCTCTCTCTTAAATGTAACGTACTCGAGGGCTTCGCAACTTGTTCTCGAGGTTGAACCTTCAGCTTCGCGTAGCGGTGTAGTCTTCAGGTGTTCGGTCTTCAAGTGACGTTCAGTCTTCAGGATTCAAAGAGTCTTCGCTGTTTTGGAATTCTCTCTGAGTTCTTAGGAGAAGAAAATTTTCTGAACCTTGAAAATGAAGAATGAGCTCTCTATTTATAGAGTTCTCATGGGCCTGGTGGGCTTGGGCCTGGATCCAATGGGCTTAGGCTTGGATCCAATGGGCTTGGGTCCAATGGACTTTTGGGTTCTGGGCCCAATGAATTTTTGGGCTTTGGGCCAAATTGCCATATAAATAACTTTTTAGCCCGATTCGATTTCGAGCACAATTGAGATATGACCGAATTTTCTCGGTTAAGTATATTCGATCCGCCGGCCAAGATGAAGACACGTGGCGACCGCTGATTGGCCGAAATTTCTCGGTCAACAAATGCCCCATTTTTCGAGAGTTATGCACATGTACGTGTGGGTGAGTCTCGGAAAAGTTAAATTTTGAAATTGAAATGTAGGACACCCCTAATTTCGAATCTGCCTCGACATATCAATCTTATCGAAATATGAAATTTGGTCCATAAATCAATTCTTTTGATTGATACATCTTTCTATGCCAATTGACCAAAAAATATGAATTGGGCTTACAATTTTGATCTTTCTTATTTGGCAGAAGCTTGACTTGAACTTTAGTAGATTCTTGTGTTCTACTTTAATTCCATTTTGGATGTAGAGTAGAGTTTTGGAGTTGCCCAATTGAATTTTGAATAGGATTTGACTTTGAACTTTACTCCAATTTCGAAGTGGGATAAAATTTGGAGTATACCCAAACCGTCAATTTCGATTTGAGACTTGGATTTAGATAACTTTTGACTCTAAATCATGCTTGAAAATAAAATTTGGAATATGCCCCAAATTTTAATTTTAGGAAAATTTTGGATTTTCTTGAAGTTTGGCTTGAATTCGGAGTAGGAGTGTTGAAAATTTTATTTTGGCATATTTGATTTGAGACTCGGATTTAGATAACTTTTGACTCTAAATCATGCTTGAAAAATAAAATTTGGAATATGCCCCAAACTTTAATTTTAGGAAAATTTTGGATTTTGCTCGAAATTTAGCTTGAATGAAAATTTGACTTGGTATAATTTTGGGATTCCAATCAATTGACATGAAGTTCGAAAATTTGAACTTAAGCTCATGATTATGGAAGAAAATTTAGAACCCGCCTAAATTTCAAGTTGAATGAAGTATTACAATCTGAACACAAATGAAAACAACAAAGCTTGTTTGGCAAAGTGGAACATGTATAACCTTTGTTTCCCTTAGTCTTGGGCTCAAATCCACCTCTATACATAATTTTCTTAAACAAATGGTATTTTCATAACTCGCGCGGCGGAACTTGGGAGACGCAGCGCAACAACAAACTTGGAGATGCAGCGCAACAACAAACTTGGAGATGCAGCGCAACAACAAACAAACAACAAACTTGGAGATGTGCGCTACAAACTTGGAGATGCTGCGATCGCGCGGCGGAACTTGGAGATGCTGCGATCGCGCGGCGGAACTTGGAGATGCTGCGATCGCGCGGCGGAACTTGGAGATGCTGCGATCGCGCGGCGGAACTTGGAGATGCTGCGATCGCGCGGCGGAACTTGGAGATGCTGCGATCGCGCGGCGGAACTTGGAGATGCTGCGATCGCGCGGCGGAACTTGGAGATGCTGCGATCGCGCGGCGGAACTTGGAGATGGTGCGATCGCGGCGGAACTTGGAGATGGTGCGATCGCGGCGGAACTTGGAGATGGTGCGATTGCGGCGGAACTTGGAGATGGTGCGATCGCGGCGGAACTTGGAGATGGTGCGATCGCGGCGGAACTTGGAGATGGTGCGATCGCGGCGGAACTTGGAGATGGTGCGATCGCGGCGGAACTTGGAGATGGTGCGATCGCGGCGGAACTTGGAGATGGTGCGATCGCGGCGGAACTTGGAGATGGTGCGATCGCGGCGGAACTTGGAGATGGTGCGATCGCGGCGGAACTTGGAGATGGTGCGATCGCGGCGGAACTTGGAGATGGTGCGATCGCGGCGGAACTTGGAGATGGTGCGATCGCGGCGGAACTTGGAGATGCCGCGATCGCGGCGGAACTTGGAGATGGTGCGATCGCGGCGGAACTTGGAGATGCCGCGATCGCGGCGGAACTTGGAGATGCCGCGATCGCGGCGGAACTTGGAGATGCCGCGATCGCGGCGGAACTTGGAGATGGTGCGATCGCGGCGGAACTTGGAGATGCCGCGATCGCGGCGGAACTTGGAGATGCCGCGATCGCGGCGGAACTTGGAGATGCCGCGATCGCGGCGGAACTTGGAGATGGTGCGATCGCGGCGGAACTTGGGAGATGCAGCGCAACAACAAACGCAACAACAAACTTAGATGGTGCGATCGCGGCGGAACTTGGAGATGGTGCGATCGCGGCGGAACTTGGAGATGGTGCGATCGCGGCGGAACTTGGAGATGCCGCGATCGCGGCGGAACTTGGAGATGCCGCGATCGCGGCGGAACTTGGAGATGGTGCGATCGCGGCGGAACTTGGAGATGGTGCGATCGCGGCGGAACTTGGGAGATGCAGCGCAACAACAAACTTGGGAGATGCAGCGCAACAACAAACTTGGGAGATGCTGCGATCGCGCGGCGGAACTTGGGAGATGCTGCGATCGCACGGCGGAACTTGGAGATGCTGCGATCGCGCGGCGGAACTTGGAGATGCTGCGATCGCGGCGGAACTTGGAGATGGTGCGATCGCGGCGGAACTTGGAGATGCAGCGCAACAACAAACTTGGGAGATGCAGCGCAACAACAAACTTGGGAGATGCAGCGCAACAACAAACTTGGGAGATGCAGCGCAACAACAAACTTGGGAGATGCAGCGCAACAACAAACTTGGGAGATGCAGCGCAACAACAAACTTGGGAGATGCAGCGCAACAACAAACTTGGGAGATGCAGCGCAACAACAAACTTGGGAGATGCTGCGCAACAACAAACTTGGGAGATGCTGCGCAACAACAAACTTGGGAGATGCAGCGCAACAACAAACTTGGGAGATGCAGCGCAACAACAAACTTGGGAGATGCTGCGATCGCGGCGGAACTTGGAGATGCTGCGATCGCGCGGCGGAACTTGGAGATGCTGCGATCGCGCGGCGGAACTTGGAGATGCTGCGATCCCGCGGCGGAACTTGGAGATGCTGCGATCGCGCGGCGGAACTTGGAGATGCTGCGATCCCGCGGCGGAACTTGGAGATGCTGCGATCGCGCGGCGGAACTTGGAGATGTCGCGATCGCGCGGCGGAACTTGGAGATGGTGCGATCGCGGCGGAACTTGGAGATGCAGCGCAACAACAAACTTGGGAGATGCAGCGCAACAACAAACTTGGGAGATGCAGCGCAACAACAAACTTGGGAGATGCAGCGCAACAACAAACTTGGGAGATGCTGCGATCGCGGCGGAACTTGGAGATGCTGCGATCGCGCGGCGGAACTTGGAGATGCTGCGATCGCGCGGCGGAACTTGGAGATAATGCGATCGCGCGGCGGAACTTGGAGATGCTGCGATCGCGCGGCGGAACTTGGAGATGCTGCGATCGCGCGGCGGAACTTGGAGATGTCGCGATCGCGCGGCGGAACTTGGAGATGCCGCGATCGCGGCGGAACTTGGAGATGGTGCGATCGCGGCGGAACTTGGAGATGCAGCGCAACAACAAACTTGGGAGATGCAGCGCAACAACAAACTTGGGAGATGCAGCGCAACAACAAACTTGGGAGATGCTGCGCAACAACAACAAACTTGGGAGATGCAGCGCAACAACAAACTTGGGAGATGCTGCGCAACAACAAACTTGGGAGATGCTGCGCAACAACAAACTTGGATTTTGCTCGAAATTTAGCTTGAATGAAAATTTGACTTGGTATAATTTTGGGATTCCAATCAATTGACATGAAGTTCGAAAATTTGAACTTAAGCTCATGATTATGGAAGAAAATTTAGAACCCGCCTAAATTTCAAGTTGAATGAAGTATTACAATCTGAACACAAATGAAAACAACAAAGCTTGTTTGGCAAAGTGAAACATGTATAACCTTTGTTTCCCTTAGTCTTGGGCTCAAATCCACCTCTATACATATTTTTAGATAATTTTCTTAAACAAATGGTATTTTCATGACTCGCGCGGCGGAACTTGGAGATGCTGCGATCGCGCGGCGGAACTTGGAGATGCTGCGATCGCGCGGCGGAACTTGGAGATGCTGCGATCGCGCGGCGGAACTTGGGAGATGCTGCGATCGCGCGGCGGAACTTGGGAGATGCTGCGATCGCGCGGCGGAACTTGGGAGATGCAGCGCAACAACAAACTTGGAGATGCTGCGATCGCGCGGCGGAACTTGGGAGATGCAGCGCAACAATAAACTTGGAGATGCTGCGATCGCGCGGCGGAACTTGGGAGATGCAGCGCAACAACAAACTTGGAGATGCTGCGATCGCGCGGCGGAACTTGGGAGATGCAGCGCAACAACAAACTTGGAGATGCTGCGATCGCGCGGCGGAACTTGGGAGATGCAGCGCAACAACAAACTTGGAGATGCTGCGATCGCGCGGCGGAACTTGGAGACGATCGCGCGGCGGAACTTGGAGACGATCGCGCAACAACAAACTTGGAGATGCAGCGCAACAACAAACTTGGAGATGCAGCGCAACAACAAACTTGGAGATGCTGCGATCGCGCGGCGGAACTTGGAGACGATCGCGCGGCGGAACTTGGAGACGATCGCGCGGCGGAACTTGGAGATGCAGCGCAGACGATCGCGCGGCGGAACTTGGAGATGCAGCGCAACAACAAACTTGGAGATGCTGCGATCGCGCGGCGGAACTTGGAGGAACTTGGAGATGCTGCGATCGCGGCGGAACTTGGAGGAACTTGGAGATGCTGCGATCGCGGCGGAACTTGGAGATGCTGCGATCGCGGCGGAACTTGGAGATGCTGCGATCGCGGCGGAACTTGGAGATGCTGCGATCGCGCGGCGGAACTTGGAGATGCTGCGATCGCGCGGCGGAACTTGGAGATGCTGCGATCGCGCGGCGGAACTTGGAGATGCTGCGATCGCGCGGCGGAACTTGGAGATGCTGCGATCGCGCGGCGGAACTTGGAGATGTAGCGCAACAACAAACTTGGGAGATGCAGCGCAACAACAAACTTGGAGATGCTGCGATCGCGCGGTGGAGATGCTAACTTGGGAGATGCAGCGCAACAACAAACTTGGAGATGTTGCGATCGCGCGGCGGAACTTGGGATGCTGCGATCGCGCGGCGGAACTTGGGATGCTGCGATCGCGCGGCGGAACTTGGGATGCTGCGATCGCGCGGCGGAACTTGGGATGCTGCGATCGCGCGGCGGAACTTGGGATGCTGCGATCGCGCGGCGGAACTTGGGAGATGCAGCGCAACAACAAACTTGGAGATGCTGCGATCGCGCGGCGGAACTTGGGAGATGCAGCGCAACAACAAACTTGGAGATGCTGCGATCGCGCGACGGAACTTGGAGATGCAGCGCAACAACAAACTTGGAGATGCTGCGATCGCGCGGCGGAACTTGGAGATGCTGCGATCGCGCGGCGGAACTTGGAGATGCAGCGCAACAACAAACTTGGAGATGCTGCGATCGCGCGGCGGAACTTGGAGATGCTGCGATCGCGCAGCGGAACTTGGAGATGCTGCGATCGCGCGGCGGAACTTGGAGATGCAGCGCAACAACAAACTTGGAGATGCTGCGATCGCGCGGTGGAGATGCTAACTTGGGAGATGCAGCGCAACAACAAACTTGGAGATGCTGCGATCGAGCGGCGGAACTTGGGATGCTGCGATCGCGCGGGGAACTTGGGATGCTGCGATCGCGCGGCGGAACTTGGGAGATGCAGTGCAACAACAAACTTGGAGATGCTGCGATCGCGCGGCGGAACTTGGGAGATGCAGCGCAACAACAAACTTGGAGATGCTGCGATCGCGCGGCGGAACTTGGAGATGCAGCGCAACAACAAACTTGGAGATGCTGCGATCGCGCGGCGGAACTTGGAGATGCTGCGATCGCGCGGCGGAACTTGGAGATGCAGCGCAACAACAAACTTGGGAGATGCAGCGCAACAACAAACTTGGAGATGCTGCGATCGCGCGGTGGAGATGCTAACTTGGGAGATGCAGCGCAACAACAAACTTGGGGATGCTGCGATCGCGCGGCGGAACTTGGGAGATGCAGCGCAACAACCAACTTGGAGATGCTGCGATCGCGCGGCGGAACTTGGGAGATGCAGCGCAACAACAAACTTGGAGATGCTGCGATCGCGCGGCGGAACTTGGAGATGCAGCGCAACAACAAACTTGGAGATGCTGCGATCGCGCCGGAACTTGGAGATGCTGCGATCGCGCGGCGGAACTTGGAGATGCTGCGATCGCGCGGCGGAACTTGGAGATGCTGCGCAACAACAAACTTGGAGATGCAGCGCAACAACAAACTTGGAGATGCAGAGATGATGCGCAACAACAAACTTGGAGATGCAGCGCAACAACAAACTTGGAGATGCAGAGATGATGCGCAACAACAAACTTGGAGATGCAGCGCAACAACAAACTTGGAGATGCAGAGATGATGCGCAACAACAAACTTGGAGATGATGCACAACAAAAAACTTGGAGATGATGCGCAACAACAAACTTGGAGATGATGCGCAACAACAAACTTGGAGATGATGCAGCGCAACTTGGAGACAGCAGCGCAACTTGGAGATGCAGCGCAGCAGCGAACTTGGAGATGATGCAGCGCAACAACAAACTTGGAGATGCAGCGCAGCAGCGAAGTTGAAGATGCAGCGCAGCAGCGAACTTGGCGATGATGCAGCGCAACAGCGAACTTGACGATGAGATGATGTAAATTTGATTTGGCCTAATAACAAGTCGAATGAAATATTACAATCTGAAGTCAAATAGTAACAATGAAGCTTGTTTGGCGTGGTGGAATTGGTACTACCATTGCTTCCTTTGATTTTGAGTTCGAATCAACTTCATACATATTTTGCAAAAAAAAAAAAAAAAAAAAATTTAATTCAACTTCATAGAGATGCGGCGACGGGAACATCGATTACTCCTTTATTTTTTTGGTTCAATACATGATGATTTTTTTTTATTGTTGTGACTGAACTTAAAGTATTTTTTTTTCTTTAAGTTGCCTACGTACCCTTGAATGGAAGGGATTAAGTCATAACGTAGTTCAAATGAATTTTTTTTTTTGGGTCGTTCACCTTTTAAGCTCGTGCGGGCCAGGAGCAACATGTAGTTTATACTCTTACGTTAAGGAGTATTACATTTCAAAAGCTTTTATCTTCATCAAGGTCTTGATCAAATCCTTCGCTTGTAGGATTGGTTAGAATGATGAGATTTTTCTTCACCTTCAAGGAACCCTCTGTGTTTATGTGGACAGAAAATTTCCTCTTCATGCGTGAAGGAACACGACTGAGAATCTTCTTGTCGCTACTTTCTTCATCGAAGAGTCTTGCCCCTATATTCTTCATTTTTTCTTGTTGTTGATCACTTGTAACTTTGAGGCGATCAAAAACAGATTTTGAATGTTCGTCTTTCTTTGATGTAGAAACACTTAACCTTTGAAAAGCTGAAGTTCGAGTGGAGGTAGAAGTTAGACATGGATTTTCTTCTTTTGTCGCGGCCATACTCATCCTTTGGAAGACCGAAGTTCGAGTAGTTGAAGGCTTGATGCGATTGAAGACAGAAGTTCTTTGGTCGACTTTTTTTGAGTCGTCGACTTCTTCTGCATTGATGTAGCATGAAGTTGCAAAGCTTTCTTCCTCTTTCTTGATGAGAAGAAAACTTCTTGAGAAAAATTCTTTTAAAGTCACCCGTCGTCGAGGTTGAGAAAAATATTTGTTTTCTCTTCTCTCGTGTTTAGGTTTCCTCGAATTGATTCTTCTTTTCTTCTTTGAAAGTTTATTGTTTCGTTTATCATCTCGAAGTATGCAATCTTCTTTCTGGACAAGTCTTTGTCGTCGTATTTTCTGACGAGCCACAACGGTCCAACCTTTATCCTCATTTCCGACGGCCTCAGGTTTTACCTGAGAAATTTGCTTTGGGGTTTCATGTCCGAACCGTACAATTATTGGTTCGAAGGTCCCAAACTGGATGAGGCTTTCCTTTTGCTTATTAAATGAGGCTGGAAATAATTGAGCGTCGGAGTTCATTGTTATTGCAGCGTGGTTTGATTGAGCTATTTCATCTAAGTCTAGCTCAATTTTTCCTTCTTTAGCTAACCTTAGAATTAGCTCCTTTAGGACGAAACATTTTTTCACCGGATGACTGATAACTCGATGATACTTACAATAGTTGGGATCATCGACTTTGTTCATCTCTTCCGGGCGCCTACACTCGGGAAACTCAACCAGTCGTGTTTTCAATAGTTGCTCTAACATGTCAGGAATGTCAGAGTCTGGAAATGGGTAGACTTTTTCTTGTCTTTCTTTTAACGAAAGGTGACGTCTCTCGCCTCCGTCATTTCTTCTTTCTGTCCTGTTTTCCTTTCCTTTTGAGGAAAACCTTACAGGGGTCGTGCTGACGACCATGGATTCTTCCACGACATTTTTCGTGATATTCTCACTGTCCTTTATTTCTTTTTTCACTTTGTTGATATCCGGGATTAGGAGGTCCTTGCTCCCTCTGTTGGCGATACTCAACTCCATATCGTGGGCGCGAGTCGCTAACTCTTCAAATGTGTGGGGCTTTATCCCTTGCAGGATGTAATGGAGTCCCCAATGCATGTCGCCGATGCACATTTCGACGGCGGACGCCTCGGTGAGTCGATCCTTGCAGTCGAGACTCAACGATCTCCAACGGTTGATGAAATCGATGAATGGCTCTCCCATCCTTTGGTTAGCGTGCGAGAGTTCGGTCATGCTGACTGTTCGCCTCGTGCTGTAGAAGCGATTCATGAAGTCTCTTTCAAACTGTTCCCAACTATCAATTGTCTCGGGCTCCAAGTCTGTGTACCAATCGAAGGCATTTTCTTTTAGAGTCCAGAGACAAACTGCCTAACCAGCAGGTCTCCCCGAGTTCCAGCGTTCTCACACGTCTCAACAAAGTGGGCAATGTGTTGTTTAGGATTGCCCTTGCCGTCAAATTGTTGAAACTTTGGCGGCTGATACCCGATGGGCATTCTCAAGTTGTCGATCCTCTTTGTATACGGTTTGGTATACAAGAGGGAGCTTTGGGTGGGTCCACCGTATTGAGCTCTGATAGTGTTCGTGATCATGTCCTGCAGTTGTTGGACAGACAGCGAAGCGACCGACGTTGAGTGATGCGGTTGGTCTTCTTGGATGACATTTTTTTCTTTGTCATTCCTCCTTGCTGTAGGAGTTAAACTTGTCTCTGCAACCTCTCGACTTTGCATCTGATTTCTCAAGTTTGCAATCTCAAGGTCTCGTTCTTCAACTGCTTTCATCAGAAAATTTAATTTCTTTTCCATTTCAGCCATTGCTTCATCGTTAGTGCGTGCGTCTGCCATCATTACAGACATTACGTTGGAATCAGACATCTTCTCCGACTGATCAGAGGAAGGAACATATTCATCGTACAATGGATTTTCCTTGATGATTATCCCACCATGCGCAGACTCCGTCAGTCGTTTGTAAATTTTGTTCACGATGGCAGGAGTGTGTTCGTCCGTCTGCGAGACTTCTTTGATGAAGCGGCTGCGGGTGACAGGTCCCTTGTAAGGGTTGTTGGAAATGAGAGACCTGGATGTTGTTTTCTTCGATGTCATTGTTAACTTTTAGTTGAGAGAGGGAGAGATGAGAGGTAGAGTTGTCCCACTGGGCGTGCCAATCTGTTCACACGAGAATTCGACGAAAGATAGAGATTCGAACACGTATAAAATGCAATTTGAATTTGTATTGATGTATTGTATGTATCAGTGCGTAGGATTACAATCTCTAATGTTTGACCCTCTGATTCTCTCTCTTAAATGTAACGTACTCGAGGGCTTCGCAGCTTGTTCTCGAGGTTGAACCTTCAGCTTCGCGTAGCGGTGCAGTCTTCAGGTGTTCGGTCTTCAAGTGACGTTCAGTCTTCAGGATTCAAAGAGTCTTCGCTGTTTTGAAATTCTCTCTGAGTTCTTAAGAGAAGAAAATTTTCTGAACCTTGAAAATGAAGAATGAGCTCTCTATTTATAGAGTTCTCATGGGCCTGGTGGGCTTGGGCCTGGATCCAATGGGCTTAGGCTTGGATCCAATGGGCTTGGGTCCAATGGACTTTTGGGTTCTGGGCCCAATGAATTTTTGGGCTTTGGGCCAAATTGCCATTTAAATAACTTTTTAGCCCGATTCGATTTCGAGCCCAATTGAGATATGACCGAATTTTCTCGGTTAAGTTTATTCGATCCGCCGGCCAAGATGAAGACACGTGGCGACCGATGATTGGCCGAAATTTCTCGGTCAACACATTCACATCTTAAAATTCAATTAAAAATAATTGAAATATTAAATTTAAAACAACATTTGAGACTCACTTGTGATACTAATTCAAAAAGTTAATATCCCAATTTAAAAAGCCAATTAAAAATTAATTGTAGAACAATTTTTTTTTTATAAATTAAAATCATTTGAAATACTAATTTTAAAATTCATTTGGAAAGATTTGAAAAAGGGAAAATGTAGCGGTCAATTTAGATTAAAATAATTAAAGATATAGCAACTTTTTAAAATATTTGCAAATATGACAAATTTCTAAAAATGATTTTTTTTATTTTCGTATTACCCTTAATATATAAATAAATAAGAAGAATTAAAAAAATGGGTTATCTTCAGTTCGGCGTTCGCGATGCATTGAAGTGTCATGTTATGGTTTAGGGTTTGAGGTTTAGTCAGCGTTCACGATGCATTGAGGTGTCATGTTAGAGCTTGGGGTTTGGAGTGTGGGGTTTGTGGGTTAGGGTTTGAGGTTTAGGGTTTAAATATTTTAATCACCGATTTTGGAATGTTTGGGCTTTTTGGTCTTTTACAGGGATCCGACTGTTTTTTTTTTTTTTGCTATATTTGCAAAATATTTTACAATTTGCAATTGCTATATTTGCAAAATATTTTACAATTTGCTATAATTGCAAATAGTTTGGGCCTCATTGATATCCATTGCAATCAATCCTTTGAAAAACCTAAATTAAAAAAAAAAAAAAAAAAAAAAAAAAAAAAAAAAAAAAAAAAAAAATCATTTGGCAATTCATTTAAAAAGATTTGGAAATTAAATTTAAAAACACTTGAAATTCTAAATTTTAAAACATTTGGAAATCAATTGGAAACTTGAAAATGGTAATTTTGTAAATAACATATGATGTCATACTTGTAATTAAGGTGAAATTAAAGGCAAATCTAACTAAGAAATAAAAATACCAAACTAGTAAATAAATAAATAAAAACTAAAATTTATCCTCAAGATTTGGGAACACCCCTAATCTGTCCCCGGATTTAAACAAAAATATACTTGACTCGATCCTCAAGATTAGGGAATACCCATAATCTGTCCCGAAATTTAAAATAAAAATAAACCTGACTTAATGCTCAAGATTAGGGAAAACCCTAATACGCCTCGGGATTTAAAGCAAAAATAAACCTACCTCGATCCTCAAGATTAGGGAACATCCCTAATCCGTCCCGGGATTTAAAGCAAAAATAAACTTAACTCGATCCTCAAGATTAGGGAACATCTTTAATCCGTCCCGGGATTTAAAGAAAAAATAAATCTAACTCGATCCTCAAGATTAGGGAACATCCCTAATTCGTCCTGAAATTTAAAGAAAAAATAAACCCAACTCGATCCTCAAGATTATGGAACATCCTTCATCTGTCCCGAGATTTAAAGCAAGACAAACTTATTAGACACACATGAGGTTTCATCCTAAAACCAATTGGTGATAGGAGGAGTAGCCCATGTATGTATGTTATATTGTGAGGGAGGTCCATTCAGGCCTTCTACAGCGGGGAACACAGATCACCCTCTACTTAAGGGAAGATGACAAGTACGAATGCTCTGATACCATATTAGACATCATGGGGTTCCATCCTAAAACCATTGGTTTTAGAATGGAACCCCATGATGTCTAATAGAACAACAGATATTCTCGCCAAGATATAGACTCGGACTTTATCGTTAGCCCTAATCCAATCATCGTATGCTTCACGAACCGTTCGTGTAGCATTCGAACTAGGAGGTGGAGGACAATCCTCCGTTAAAACAAATCTAAGGTCGTCTAAAACCAGAATCGTATTCAGGTTTGACTTCCATGTCCCATAGTTTTCGCCAGTCAATTTATCGTGCGCTAATAGCTGAATAAATGAACTCGACATGCTGAAAATAGAATGTAAATCTATTAGTGAAACGATTTTAAACTACTTAAACCAATTAAGAGGTTTAGCAGTAAATAAAGTACCAAACTCTCTATTCACTTGCAACGATACTTTAGTAAGTCAGAATGGTCGCTACCTTGGGGCAATCGAGCACTCATTTACTAAATCAAGACATTCTTGACTAAAAGCTAATGCCAGATGTCGCAACGTCATCGCGACGCGGAGCGGCCGACGTCCTCTTTTAAGGGTTTTGTTTTAAAAAACAAAGAGATGGAGTCGCCACCAACCATTTTGGGTGTGATTGGTCACCTTAAAACAAAAACTGGTCTAAGAAAACAGAAATCAAGTTCGGGGGTCGGTTGAGTGTAGGGAAGGTGCTAGCACCCTACAACACCCGTTAAAACGGTAGCCAAAATTCTATCCTTATTATCCAATTAAATTTATTGCGAAAGTCCTTAATTTGAGAAAAAAAAATAGTATTAAATTCAAAAAATATGTCTCACTTAATCATATCTTAACTTTAAGGATAAAGTAAGAATTTGATATAATGAGTGGAATTAACCATTAATTAATTATCATGCTTTTAAATTTTCCTTAAATAAAGAAAATTATCACCTCAAGAATTTGAGAAAATCTCAACTCTGTGTTCACACGAGATTTCGATATAGGAGAAATTTGATACGTGGAAATGAACTTGAATTTTATTGATTTTGATATATATATGAGTGTTACAGTCTCTAATATTTATCCTCTGATGCTTTCTCTCGAGTATGTCAACTTTAATCTTTGGACTCGTTGATCTTCTTGGATGGTCGATCTTTGGGCTTTGGATGATCGGCCTTTGGGCTTTTTGATCTTCTTGGATGATCGGCCTTTGGACTTTTTGATCTTCTTGGATGATCAGTCTCTAGCTTGTTGATCTTCGTAAAGTCTTCGACTTGTAGTTTCTTGAAGGTCTTCGGCTTGTAGCTTATCGAAGATCTTCGACTTGTAAATTATTGGAGGTTTTCAGCTTGTAGCTTATTGAAGGTCTTCGACTTGTAGCTTATTGAAGATCCTCGGCTTGTAGCTTCTTGAAGATCTTCGGCTTGTAGTTTCTTGGAGATCTTTGTTTGTAGCTTATTGAAGGTCTTCGGCTTGTAGCTTCTTGAAGATCTTCGGCTTGTAGTTTCTTGGAGATCTTCGTTTGTAGCTTATTGAAGGTCTTCGGCTTGTAGCTTATTGAAGGTCTTTGGCTTGTAGCTTTTTAAAGATCTTCAGCTGTAGTTTCTTGAAGGTCTTCGGCTTGTAGCTTCTTGAAGGTCTTCGGCTTGTAGCTTATTGAAGATCTTCAGCTTGTAGTTTCTTGAAGTCTGTAGTCTTTGAATCTTCTAAACTCTGGGTCTTTGATGCCTCACTCTGGGTCTTTGATGCCTCTAAATTCTGACTCTCTGATTGTTGGAGCTTCTGACATCTCTACATTCTGGCTCAAGGCTGACTGCCCCAAAATGAATGGTGGTCTCCTCTATTTATAGAAATTTGATGGACCTAGTATCAGTTTGGGCCCGATTGACTTTTGGGCCCAACTTTTGGGCTTAAGCTTATTTAGGCTTAATCCAATCATTTTTCTAGACTTGGATTATTTAAATTTGATCCAATTCATTTTTAGTGATCTCGGCCTACATTATCTTCGGTCCAACCTCCACGTGGCATATTTGATTGAACTAGTTTAAATCATCTATTGGATTAATACTAGACATGAGGCATTATTTGATTTACCGATTTTCATGTCTTTTTATTTAATTTGAGGACACGTGATAATTTGTGATTGGCCGAAATTTCTTATTCAACACTCTGTCATAAGATTTTTACATGATAATATTAATTGAAATTCGTTTTAAAATACTTTTGAAAATTCTAATTTTAGAATTAATTGAAAATCAAATGAAAGATTTAATTTTAAAATCATTTAAAATGCCCGAGTTTAAAACAAAATAAATCAACATTATTTTGGAAATCTTAAATTAAGGTAAACAAATCAATAATTGTTTTTTAGAATTTTCATTTTTTAAATCAAAACATAACACAAAAATAAAGAAATAAAAAAAACATAAAGCTTAACTAAAAGTTAAGAGTGCAATTTTTGAATTTTTTTATTAATAGCAAAATTGTAAATAAGACAAAAAATAAATGTAAAATTGTAAATAAACTTAAGACTTTAAAATAAAGATTTATTCTCTCTTACCCCACGTGAAAAAGAGGAATCCTAGATTCAAGGCTGCCGTTTGTGAGCTTCGTCCGCCGCCAATCTGGTTCTTCTTCAACACCGATCTGGAAAAGTCGCCACCGTCTACTCGCCGCTCAATGGTTGGCTCCTAAGTTCGAAGATGGTGTTTGGATGAAGGTGGAGAAGATGAAGTTGGAGAAGAAGATGGAGGAAGAGAATAAATGTGGGACATCGAGGAAAGAAAATTGACTTTTTTAGTCAAATCAAGATTTTGACTTCAAAAATCATATTTTAAATTCTCTAAACTCTAATTTTATCGATCTCCCCTCTACGAGCCTTTTGCTATGATATTTCTATTCTTTCCTGAATGATTCTTTACCCGATATTTATAGACGATGAGAACGTCAAACAAGGTTAAAATCAAACAATTAATGACTCGAAATTTTATTCTTAATTGAAACGAATTTTGACAAAAAATGAACAAATATGTTATACTCATAAATGAATATCAAATTTTTACCCAAAAATGAATTAAATATTTTATACTCATGGGATAGAAATAAATGAATATTAAATTTTAGCCATAAAATGACTTATAAATTTTATACTCATAAATAATCTTATTTGTCAAATTAGGTAAAAATCATTCCCAAACAATTAAAACATTATTTTTGTTATTTTTCTCCATTTTTCGAAATTAATTAAATACATAATAAAAAAGTGAATTTACAACTTAAAAAGATTCGATCAAATATGATAAAAAAAATAAATAAATAAATAAGGTAAAAACATTAATAATAAACAAATGTCCGGACCAAATACGGTGTCTACACCAGAATAACTCATATTTCTATAGCATTTTAGTTATCGTTTTTTGTCTGGATTTACTAACTCCTTAGCAAATCCCGTAAGTGTGACCCTCCATTTTTAGAATTCACAGGACGGTCCCAGCAGTGCAACCTTGGGGAATGTCAAAGTTGGGAATGGCCCTATGTTTCTTTATCCATAAATGGTGACTGAGATGTTCAATCTCCCATGAACGACCCTCCTTAGGGATGGTGCCACTGAGAGCAACCTGCAGGCGATTCATGAGAATCTCACGGTTCAATCCAATGGAGGAGACCGCAGAAAGTACTGACGCACTTCCTTCTCCCACTTACTATAAGTACTTACTCCATTCACCTTGCTATTGAAAGTTGCAAACACCGCCCTTCTGGGGTATGCCCTATTGACATCGCACGACCGAACAAAATTCTCACGTTGTGAACTATAGGAAATGCGTAGCAGGAGAGGGATATATCATATATTCCTTCTCAACACCTCTACTAAGTATTTTAGACGGTTCTGGGTAAATTACTTCAGGCTTTATCCGGCTAAGTAAATAAAACCATAAGTCTAGGTAAACTTTTTACCTGAGATGTCTAGGTTATTAACACTTTACTAACCTCACATCTCTCTTTTGTGAATAAGTTGAGAGAAGAACCTCATATTTATATTATAATATTTTTGTTGGTATTGATGGCTAAGAAGATGGTGAGTCTTAAAATTAATTTTTTTTTGCCTTTTAGCCTTTATTTATGTTTTTTTTCCTCTCGGTCCCTCTTTTATGAGAACACCCTCTCTTCTTTGAAAATGAATTAAAATCAAATTAATTCAATGAAGAAATTCAGTTACTAAATGCAATTGTCGGGGGTGTCCTTTAGCCTTCCTTAAAAAAAATGTACTTTTAAATGTAGTTTCTACATCATGAACAAAATGGGTATATAGTCAAAAGTAGAGGGGAAAAATGGGGAGATAAAGTTTCTCCCCTTAAGCCCCTTTTAGATATAGTATGTTACACTTTGCAAGATAGAGTTTGTAAGGGAGAGAAAGAGAGATGAAAAGTAAGTTGTGATTACAATAGAAAAAACCAAACATTATATAGGTTTTTCTTACACCTATTTTAGTGTTTCCAAAATAATAGGATAACATATGAATAGGAACAATAATACTAAAAAAACGCATTCAAACTAAAACTCATTCAACTTTAACATCCTCCCTTAAACTAAAACTATGTGATTTAGTTTAAACTAAAGAGTGAAACAACTCCAAGCAGATTACGAAGCTTCACAAACGTTGCTAATTTAAGAGGCTTGGTTAATATATCTGCAACTTGATCCTCGCTTCTACAGTAGGTCAATTTGATGATCCCATCATTTGTAAGATCTCTTAAGTAATGATATCTTACGTCGATGTGTTTCCTTCGTCCATGCAAAACCGGATTTTTTGAAAGCTTGATTGTTGAAGTATTGTCACAGTGAATGATAGAGGCTTCTTCTTGCTTATAATGTAACTCTTCAAGAATATTTCTTAACCAGATGGCTTGACATGCACATGATGTTGCTGCTACGTACTCAGCTTCAGTGGTAGACAATGTGACAATTGCCTGTTTTTTTTGGAAGACCATGAGATAGCTCCTGAACCAAGCATGAAAACATACCCTGTAGTACTCTTTCTATCATTTAAATCTCCTGCATAATCACTATCGCTAAAACCAATAAGGTTTAATTCGCCCCTTCTCTCATAAAATATGCCAAGATCATGAGTCCCTTTCAAGTAACGTAAGATTCTTTTGGCTACTAAGAGATGAAGCTCAGTTGGAGATTCCATAAACCTGCTAATGAAACTTACAGCATACATAATATCAGGTCTTGTAGCTGTCAAGTACATCAAACTTCCAACTATTTGCTTGTAGAGAGTACTGTTGACCTTCTTCCCTTCATGGTCCCTTGTGAGCTTCAAGCTGGGTTCAACTGGAGTTAAGACTAAGTTACAGTCTTTCATTTGAAATCTATCCAAGATCTCCAATGCATATTTCTTCTGATTGATGAAAATTCCAGTTGCTGATTGCATTACCTCAATGCCGAGAAAATAATGCATCATCCCTAGATCTGTCATTTCAAACTCCACCATCATGGACTGCTTGAATTCTTCAAACATTATTGGATCATTACCTGTGTAAATCAAATCATCTACATACAAACATACGATCAAAATCTTGTTTGGAGGTTCAAATTTAATAAAGAGAGTATGTTCGTATGGACATTTTTCAAATCCAACTCTAACAAAGTAAGCCTCAATCCGACTATACCAAGCTCTAGGTGCTTGCTTCAACCCGTATAAAGCTTTCTTCAACCGATATACCTTTCCATCATTTCTCTGTTGTTCATAACCAGGGGGTTGATCTATGAAAACTTTTTCATTCAAGTTTCCATGTAGAAATGTTGATTTCACATCCATTTGAAGAATTTTCCAATTATTTTGTGCTGCCATTGCTACCACCATTCGAATGGTATCATGTCTTGCAACTGGAGCGAAAACTTCATTGTAATCGATGCCAATTTGTTGCTTGTACCCTTTTGCAACGAGACGAGCTTTGTACTTGTCTACTTTTCCATCTTTATTCAGCTTTGTTTTGTAAACCCATTTAACACCAATGGATTTCTGTCCTTCAGGAAGTTCTGACAACTCCCAAGTATTGTTTTTCTCTATTGACTTGATCTCTTCATCCATGGCTTTCTGCCATTTTAGATCTTTCACAGCTTCTTCAAAGGTTACTGGATCACATTCTGATAATAAAGCATAATGGACAAGTGTTTCGTTAGAAAGATCACCACTAACATCGTAATCTTCCATCCATGCTGGTCTTCTTCTAACTCGTTGTGATCTTGAACTTGTACCTTCTGTTTGAGTTTCAATAGTCTCAACTGATTGTTGAACTGGACTTTCAGGTTGTGGTGGCGAAGATACATCACTGGTCGTTTCTTCAAAGTTCAGAGGTATTGATTGTTGCTCCACAGTATCTTCTATCCAGTTCCACGTGCTTACTTCATCAAATATAACATCTCGACTAATTACAATTTTACCTGTAATAGGATTAAACAATTTGTAAGCCTTTGATTGCTCACTAATGCCAAGAAATACACATTTTTGGCCTTTGTCATCTAGTTTTTTTCTTCTCTCATCAGGAATATGTGCATATGCAATGCACCCGAAGATTCTGAAATGGTCAACTGATGGTTTACGCCCATCCCAAGCTTCTTGAGGAGTCATGTTTTTAACCGAAAAAGTGGGACTTCGATTCAAGACATGAATAGCCCAATTTACAGCTTCTGGCCAAAAATGCTTTGGGACTTTCCCATTTGCAATCATGCTTCGAACCATGTTGAGGATAGTACGATTCTTTCTTTCGGCAACACCATTTTGTTGAGGTGTGTAGGCTGCCGTCAGTTGGCGTCGGATTCCATGCTCATTACAAAAATTTACAAATTCTTGTGACATGTATTCTCCTCCGCGATCCGTCCGAAGAATTTTAATTTTCCTTCCAATTTCATTTTCAGCTGCCGCCTTAAAATTCTTGAAAATTGAGAATGCTTCTGACTTTTCCTGCAAGAAATAAATCCATGTTTTTCTGCAAAAATCATCAATGAAAGAAATAAAATATTTCTTCTTCCCATTTGATATTGGATTTATTGGGCCACATATGTCAGAATGGATTAACTCCAAAGGTTTGCGCGCTCTCCATGCTTTACCCTTTGAAAACTGTTCACGATGTTGTTTGTCAACAACACAATCTTCACATACTTTTGAGGGAGGAGAAATTTGAGGAAGACCAACCACCATTTGCTTCTGAGAAAGGACTTGTAAACCTTTAAAATTCAAGTGGGCATATCGCAAGTGCCAAAGCCACATAGGATCTTCTACAACCGTCTTGAAACATGTTTCCAAACCTTCTAGTTTGAGTGGAAACAACCTGTTTGATGTCATCTCAATACGAGCAATCAATCCTCTCCTTGGATCATATATTTCACAACCGCCTTCTTTGATGGTTGTAACATACCCTTTTTCTTGTAACTGTCCAACACTCAACAAATTGCTTTTCAAGTCAGGAATATAAAACACATTTGATATAGTTTCAACACTGTCTTTTTTGGTCTTAATTTGAACATCACCTTTGCCCACAACATTTACTTTAGAATTATCACCAAACGATACAGTCGAATGATAACTTTCATCCAAATAGGAAAATAGAGACTTGTTACCACACATATGATTGCTGCAACCCGTGTCGATATACCATATGTTTGATCCAAGCTCATCATTGTGGTGACACGTCATCAAAAGTGTTTCTTGCTCCTTTTTTTCTATGAAATTGGACTGCTCTCCTCTTTCATAGGTAAGGTTGACTGTGCATTCAGACTTGTAATGACCAAACTTATGACAACGGTAACATTTAATGTTGGACTTATCAAACCTCGAGTTATTGGACATTTGTTTGTGTTGGTCATGTCCTCCACCTCTTCCTCTTCCTTGCCATCTACCACGACCTCGACCACGGCCTCTATTTGATCCTCTTCCCGTAGAATTTTCACCTTGAGTTGAAACCTTCAAGGCTTGTTCTTCAGTTGGACCTGTAGTTGGCGTCATTCTTTGCTCATGCACAAGTAAAGAACTTTGTAATTCATCAATTGATAAGTTATCGACATCTTTTGATTCCTCAATTGAACAAACCACATAAGCAAATTTAGGAGCCATCGACCGAAGAATCTTCTCAACCACGGTGACATCTTCAATCTTCTCTCCATGGATCCGCATCTTGTTTACTATAGCCAAGGTCCGCGAGAAATACTCACCTACGGACTCATCTTGCTTCATGTGAAGAATCTCAAACTCTTTGCGAAGAGCTTGGAGCTGCTGCCTTTTAACCCTCGTTGTGCCTTGATACTTTTTCTTCATGGAGTCCCATATTTGCTTGCATGTGTCTTTTTGCAAAATGGTCTCCAAAATGGCACGATCAATGGCTTGGAATAAATAATTCTTGGCCTTGAGATCCTTCAGCCTCCGTTCCTCTAACTTCTTTTGCTCAACTTCTGGCAAGACAACTCCAGCGGCAGGTTCATTCACTCCTGCATCTACAACGGTCCAATACTCTTTGGACCGTAGAAAATTTTCCATCAACATACTCCAATGATCATAATGACCATCAAAGCGAGGAATTGCCGGTTGCACATAATTGTCTGTGGCCATCTTTTTTGCTTTGCTAGCTACCTTAGAAGATAAAAGGAAAAGATGATATAACTTGGCTCTGATACCACTGTTACACTTTGCAAGATAGAGTTTGTAAGGGAGAGAAAGAGAGATGAAAAGTAAGTTGTGATTACAATAGAAAAAACCAAACATTATATAGGTTTTTCTTACACCTATTTTAGTGTTTCCAAAATAATAGGATAACATATGAATAGGAACAATAATACTAAAAAAACGCATTCAAACTAAAACTCATTCAACTTTAACATAGTAGGATTAATTGAAATTTATAAAGCGAATAAAAATCAAGTTAAAACTATATGCAAATTATAGAACTATACGTAAATTATATAGATGAAATTTGTAATTTAGCATTGAATTATTATTATTATTATTATTTTTTTTTATGAAAGGAGAGATTCTCATTAAGTCAAAGAACACAATTACGACCAAAGGTTAACAAAGTTCACAAACCAAGACATAAATTTACCAATTGGTTACAACATTAGCAAGAATCTTATCTTTAGTGGTCAACTTTCTTCTACCAAGACAACCAAATCTATTCTTAATGTCTGCTTAATCAAATCATTAATGAAATTAACCGTATAAGTTTTTTGCTAAAAAACACAAAAGTTTCGGTTGCACCAAATGAAATAGACAATCACAACAATGACAGCAGACAACACTTGATGTTGTAAATCAGACCCCAGTTGTCCAATCCAACACTTTAATTAGAAAAAAAAAATCAAGGGTCATGTTGTGTAACCCAACCATCCATGGGCCATGCTGCGTCTATATTTTGATTCTTGAGCATTTATGACGGGGCAACTACAAGAATAGCTTAAACGAGACTATGCACGATGAAAAATAGTTAAACTAATTATTCTGTTGAAAAATAGCTAACTCCTAAAATTAGAAACCTTTTTAGAATGTAGTTGGACGAAACTACAGGAATTTAACTGTTGAACTACCTACAAAAAGGAGAGATTTAATCACAAAGAATTAAATAAAAAACAAAAAAAAGGTGAACGTCAGAGCATGAAAACGTTATAGCATTTAACTCAAACCCCCTACAAAAAAGGAAGATTTATTCCGAGAGAAAATGAAGGGGAAAATAAGGATTTATTCCGAAAGAATCCGGGAGAAAAATAAAGATTTATTTTAAGAGAGAATCAGGTAAAAAATAATAAAAATTAAGATATGGTCAAACCAAGGATAACAACCCCCAATTAAATCGCAACATGTAAACAAAATTCAATAAAATCTAATCTGGAATATTAATTCAAATTAACTTTTAAACTAAAAATTTCATAGACAGTTGTGACAAAAATTATAATAACGATGCTCTCGATAATTTCTAATGTGTATATATTCGAAGTTACATGTACATATAAGTATATCATATGAAGTATATGTGTATATATACAAACCATTAATTGGTGAACGTACATGTAAGTATAACATAGCCCGTAAGAAAATTATAAAAATGACACCCTCGATAATTTCTAGTGTGAGTATATATTCGTAGTTACATCTATAACAACGTACATGTAAGTATATCATATGAAGTATATGCGTGTATATACACCATAAACAATTACTCTGTGAGCATTGAACAAATGATACTAAAAAATTTAAAATGTTCATAGACGATTGTAAGAATATTATAAAAATGAGGGCCCTCGATAACTTCTAGTGTGGGTATATATTCGTAGTTACATCTATAACAATGTACATGTAAGTATATCATATGAAGTATATGCGTGTATATACACCATAAACCATTAATTCGTGAGCATTGAACAAATGATACTAAAAAATATTAAAATTGGTATGCATGTTGAGTTTACCCTGGAAAACGTTCAATCAATTGTATAATTACCTGCAACATTAAATTAGGAGATTTGTAAATCTTCTCACCTCCAAATCGATTTGAAACAACCACCGATTCTCAACTTTAAAACTCTCTACCTTGAAAAAAAACTATCTACCTCAACCTTTTACATCGTTGAACGCTTGAATTGGGCTGAAAATTTTGACTCCCAAAATGACGTATTTTCGAAGTGAGTAAGGATCTTAGTCTCTCTTCACTCTCGTCTCTGTACATTGTCCTCGTTTCAACTTTGGAAAAAAAAATGAACCCCTCTTTTCAAAATGCATGAATCTAGGAGGGTAATCTAGGTGTTAGTGAGATAAATTTGTATTTTTTTTTGCGGTTAAACATTTTCAAATCTAAGTTGTTGAGATTTTTTCTTTTTTTCAAAATTCATGGTTTTGGTTGTTAGAAACTCTTTCTTAAAAATCGGATGAATGAATATGATTGTTAGAAATTAAAATAAATATAAAATAAAAAAATAGTTATGTCGGTTGTTAAGCATATATACCAGGGGTATAATTGAGATGAAAATTGTCAATTTCATTTCCTGGGTAGTCATGGGATGAAAATATGAAACTTTCTTAGCTATTTTTCAATTCAGTTTTTTATTCCTAACTATTTTTGAAAATTTACCATTTAGGATTGTATCTATTTAGTAATCCTTTTGTTAATAATTAATAGGAATTTTGCTCTTCCAATTGTATTCTTTACTTTAAAAATAATTTTAGTAAGCTCTTCAACTTTTAATTTTGTGTATAATATATATTTTGTTTCATATTTATGCCATAAAATACTTAAATTTGACTAAAATCACCTGTCATATAATCTTTAACAACACAATCAAGATGGCACATAAGTTATTTAAATTGCTTTTGTCTGACTGGTCATCCGATAAAAAGTATTAGCGCACAAATATTTCAGAAGAAGCGTAGTGCATGTGAAATATTTAAGATGAACGAGCGTGAGCTTGAAAACTAGTAGATTGGGAATAATAATATTACAATATTTCGCAAGCGCATATAAGGAGAGCACGCTAATAAACAAGCTAGCACGTAGGGATACACTGAGTTTAGTTTGTGTAGCGCGATATAGGTCAATTAGGCAGTTGAAGATCTCTCTACTTGGATTGAGGAAGATGTGTTGTTAATGTTTAAACTAACACATGAACATGTATGCATCAGTAGGGTCGCCGTAAGCTAACGTCTTGAATGTTTTTCCGTATTATTTTCCTCTATTGCATATTTTACTTTCATTGCATGAACCAAACAACCAACCGACAATTTTACAACTGTGTTACCCTATTTTGAGGCATGTTATTATTTACCGATGTTTTCGACCATGCACTAGAGCATATCATTCATTATTCCATGTGGATCGACTCTGGAATATTTCCAGATACTACGCGCTAGTGCTTTGGTATATACTTATGCCATTGTGGTAGAAGACTCGTATCGTGTGTGCATTTTACTACATTTTCATTATCCATCTATTCACTTTAATTTCACCCATTGCATATTCCACACACGAAATATCACATCGAGTCTGAGCAGATCATGAAACGTTTGTGGGTATCTTTGCTTAGATTCAAATTGATGACTACTACTATTTAAAGCTAGCACATTGTTATATATTTGTGTCAGATAGAAGACTCAATGTCGTGTGATTTAACATTCCATCCCTACCTTATTATTTTATCTACCGCATTTCATTACATTTCACACACGATTTATTGCACTGAGTCAGGTGCGAATTAAGAGTATATGTACGTAATTCCCTTTTAAGTGTTAGTTTTAGACTTAGATAATAGGTACTTGTCTTGTTACCTAAAGGAAAACTTTTACATGATGAGATCATGAAGGTTGTCTATTAAAGAGCTCGTGGGCTTAAAGAGTAAGACATGACTCTAAAGGGAAAAAAGAAAAAAATTCACATGGTTGGAATCATGAATCACTTTGTGAAGAATCAAATAGAACTATATCAAGACATGTTTGAGAGTAATTTTGAAAAAGTTAAAATTACTCTTGTCTTATTAAAAATCACTAAAAAAAAACATGCATTATTTCGTTCAAAATAATTTTAATGTTTCATTTTACACTTTTTTAACCCGATTCACATACCATTAAAATAAATTATAAATTATTAAATGAATGTTTTTAAGTGCTTTTGAACATAACATTGTTTTTAACAAATTCAAAATCATTGTCAAACCGAGCATAGCTCACTCGATAATACATCAATTACCATTGCAAAGGTCAATGATTGGATCCCCACCCCACAATTGTTGAGTATATATAATTTCAAAATGAATTTCAAATTAAAGATGTTCTAATTTTATCCATGGACATATCTTACCAACAAAACAAATGAGTGAGTTTAGATTTTTGGTAAAATTGGTTCATTAAAATAAATTGTTGAGCATTTGTTTGGGAGAAAATAAATAATATTGAGTATTTAATTTAGAATTAAATTGTTTAAGTCATAAGTTAATAATAAGTTAGGGTTATGTGAATATTTGCAAAGCATGTAAATTAGTTAGATTATATTATGTGGATTTAAGACAACAAGCACCAGTGGTCTAGTGGTAGAATAGTACCCTGCCACGGTACAGACCCGGGTTCGATTCCCGGCTGGTGCAATATATTCTGGATTTGCTATGATGAGTCAGCGCTCACTGTGATGACTTGGGTCTATCACAACCGTCTGATCTTCGGATCTGATTTCTTCCGGCAGCGCATCTGAGCTTCTTTTTTTAAAAATGTTGATTTAAATATCACTTTTTTACTGTGTTCTATTACATTTTGTTTTATTTTTAGATTACTTAATTTAAGTTCAAATATTTTCAATCTATTTCTATTTTTTTAAAGGAGGTTTCACTATAAATGTTCTTCTTTAATTTATATTTAATTATTTAAGCTAAAAAAAAATATTGGCACCTCTGCAAATAAGATTTTTTTTTTTTTTTTTGAAAGTATATAAGATTAATTAACTGAAAACGTTAATTGAGTATATAGTGTAGTTAATAAGTAATTATATGGTGAATTATAATTTTTTATAAATATTTTGCTATGAAGTAATTCACAAAGTAAGAACATAATTAATTTACCTATTTACCTTGATCAAAGTAAGTTGTCAAATGAGACTATGGAGATTAGGGAGAGTTCTTACTTACCCTAGGTTTTGTTAATTTAACATTTTGGGCTTCGGCGATGATCACTTGGAGTTTATTTGGGTGAATTGAGAAGCCACGAACTTCATTATAAAACTTTTTGGTTGTGAATAGAGGACTAGAGAGAAAATGAGAAACTTTAATCGCAATTTTTAAATAGGACGAGAGTTTATGATTTCAGACTCCCCTTCTCCTTTGATTGTCGGTCAGTTTCCTTTCGTTGTGTCCCAGATCATTGGAGATGAGAGTTATGAGTTCCTGACTGTCTATCTAGCCGTGGGTCCTCCCTTGGTCTACTACCTCTTGGACGGTCCTGGAGGTTCTTTCTTAGGGTTTCCACGATTGAATTTCGTCGGCGTAGGAGTCCTAGGATATCGACTATGTTCAAATCTAATCCTTGGACTTTCTCCTCTAGTGTGTTGTATTGATCCTTTGGTGTCACGCTGACTCGGAACAACTAGCATATAATTTTCTACTTCTAATACACGCGCCAAAATTACATTTAACCTATTTTGCTACGAGGTAATTAAGAAAGTAAGAACATAAATTTACCTCTTTACCTTGATCAAAGTAAGTTGTCAAAGGAGACAGTGTAGATTATGGAGAGTTCTTACTTACCCTAGGTTTTGTTAATCTAACATTTTGGCCTTCAAAGCCCGAGGATCGTTTAGAGTTTATTTGGGTGAATTGAAGAAGAGGGGAATTCTCAATAATAGCTAGGAATAAAAATCTGAATGGAAAAATAGCTAAGAATCTTTCATATTTCCATCCAATAGCTACCACAATTTTAGGTAGTGAAGTTGATATTTTTCATCCCGATTATACCCCTTGTATATACTCATATTTACCGTTAGCCCACCTAACCGATTTTTATTTTTCCTTTTTGTTTTGTTTAAAATAATTCTCATACGTATTTTCAAATCCCTAAGTTTTAGGCGAGGTAGTCAACACATGAAGATGTATGCATCAGTAGGGTCGCCGTAAGCTAACGTCTTGAATGTTTTTCCGTATTATTTTCCTCTATTGCATATTTTACTTTCATTGCATGAACCAAACAACCAACCGACAATTTTACAACTGTGTTACCCTATTTTGAGGCATGTTATTATTTACCTAAAAATACCATCGTCTTCTTCATTTTCTCCGCCTCCCCGCCATCGCCTTCTCTCTCTCCCTCGCCCTCGCCCTCGCCCTCGCCGTGCCGCCCTCGCCCTCGCCCTCGCCGCCCTCGCCCTGTTGTGCAAAATTAGTGCAATAAACTACCGCAAGTGTACGGGTCAAGTTTTAATATAGTGTATAAAAAATACGGATATCGTCCTCAGGATTGGTTTTCTAGTTCACCTAATTACCATGAATACTATCACTCAATTTTATTTAGATAATGAAAATCAAATGATATGATTAAAACAAAATTAAAATAAAACATAAAATAAAAATTGGAGAACAATAAGGAGAAATATATCCTAGGGAATTGACTTGAGCAATGACTTCACCGTTATCTCATCCTATTCTTCATTCATCAAAAGATGGAATTAATCAATTTCTAGATTGTTGACAAGTTCTACCCTATAAACTTGTTATTCTCTCTCGAGCAATAACAATATTCTTTGAAAAGTAAATTACCTATATTTCTATGGCAATTCAGACAATCCAAATATGAAGAACGTAAAACTCTAACTGCCACAAAATCTATAAGGATATGTCTATCTCATGTATAAATCAGGGAAAACAATTCAGGATCATCAATAATAATTGTCTCTCAACCTCAAATTATTGATATAAAAATCATGCATAGAATGGTCAAATCCTAACATGCATTAAGCCTAGAAAAGTTCTCACAACCAATATGAAATTCAAATATCAACTATTAATTAAAAAGAATAAGATTAAATGAACGATTACATCAAAGCTCTAAGTCAAAAGAGTTTAGCTAATCATGTTCAATAGTTCAAAATATAAACTCAAAAATAAACCCATAATAAAACTACAAATTAAAAGAGAAAGAAGAAATAAAACTCGTGTCGATTCCACGTTTCCGCTGCAATCTCCACGATCCCAAGCATGTAAATCTGTACTTTGTGCTCCAAAAATCTCTTCAAACTCTAAAAAGTATGTAATTTGGAAATTGGGATTTACTCTCCAAATCGGCTCCCCAAGATCAACTCAAAAATATGTATTTATAGTGTAAAATAGGGCAAAATTCGTCTATAGGCCAAATATGGCAAATCTGGGGGCTACGATCATATGCAGCGCGGATCCATGGGCTTTGATGAAGATGCGATGGTGAGCTGGCGAAGACAGGACGACGAAATATATATATAACGACGGGTTACATTCAATAAGTTGATAATCTGGCTTTGTTGGTTGAATGCAGGTTAAAATATTCATTCTCTTGTGTGCGGCCTGAGTTCGAGACTGGACTTATGCAATTTTGCATTTTTATTTTTTTTTCCACCATTCCAAGCGCCTAGGCGCTCTCGGGTTTTGGACTTATTTCCCTTCTTTTTATCACTTGAGAACTTCAATTTTCATCCAAATAGCTTAGTTTTCACCACAAACCTTCTAAATTGCCCGGTTTGCTCCAAAATGCTCGATATTTATAAAAATAATCAAATATAATCGTGAAAATAGATATGTAATCTTAAAAACTAGCATAAAATAGGTCATAAAGATAGCTCATTAATTGTGCTATCACGCCCTCGCCGTGCCGCCCTCGCCCTCGCCCTCGCCGCGCCGCCCTCGCCTGCTGCGTCCTACCGCCGCTCCCGCCGCCGCCTGCTGCCGCTTGTAGGTATTTTTTTAATTCAAATCGTCCCTAATTTTGTTTTTCAATTTTGTTATTGTATATAATTTGCTTTCAATTTATGATACACAGCCACCATTCGCCGGTCGCTCGCCCGCAAGACAACAGTCGTTCCCCGCTCCACGCTACTTCAAACAGCTCGACCGTTCGCCTCTAGGTATCATGGTTTACTTTTGCACCTTAATGATTAATGGTTTCTGAATTAGGCTAATTTAGGTTACTTTTTGCTGATTTCATTGTTTCATTTGTCGTATATATATGATTAAGCTAATTGATATGTTTAAATATGGTTAGGCTAATTGAAACTGAAATTGATATGTTTAAATTTTTATTCAATCCCTACAGGACTTAATTATTCACGATTCACGGGTGGGTTTGAAAATTGTAGAATTAAGAATGAATAAAGATTGGATTAAACTTAGAGATAGGTTCTCTACCGAGTACGTAGAAGGGGTTGCTCAGTTTATGGAAATGGCGAAGTCTCACGTTAATCATTTGGGGAAAACAAGATGTCCATGTAAACATTGTATGAATGCAATGTGGCCGTCTTTGGATGGGGTAGAACGACATCTATTCACAAATGGAATATCTCCCTCTTATGGTCAATGGGTATATCATGGAGAACCAAACAACTTATCTAGGTTCGAAAATCAATCAACTAATTCAATACCCGATGAGGGACTACGTGCAACATCTAATTTTTTTGATGAAGAGAATGACATTTTGGATCTTCTGAATGACTTACAAGCCCCAAACGTAGAAACGAGTGTTCACCAAGAAGATTTTGCAAACGAGATTCCCACTAATGTCCCAGAAAGTGATAGTTCAAACCGATTTGAGGATTTAATGGTTGAAGCATGTAATGAACTCTACCCTGGTTGTACGTTATCTTCATTAAAAAATTTGGTGAAGTTAATGCATATTAAAGTTATTAACAATTGGAGTAATAAATCATTGGATATGTTGTTAGAATTGTTAAAGAACGCATTTCCAATTGGTGCATGTATACCTAGTTCATTCTACGAAGCTAAGAGGAAGTTGCGTGACTTGGGGTTCGGCTATCAGAACATTGATGCTTGCAAGTATGATTGCATCTTATATTGGAAAGAAAATGCCGATTTGCAAGAATGTCCAATATGTGGTGAATCTCGATATAAAGTTGCCGAGGAAGGAGGGAAGAAGATTCCACATAAGATTTTACGTCACTTTCCTTTGATACCCAGATTGAAAAGGATGTTTTCATCCAAGCACGTTGCTTCTGAAATGAGTTGGCATAAAGATAAGTGTGTCGATGATGGTGTGTTACGACATCCTGCTGATGCGGAAGGGTGGAAGCATTTTGATAGTAAATTTCCAGAGTTCGCTTCGGAACCACGAAATGTTCGTTTGGGATTAGCTTCAGATGGATTCAATCCGTTCGGGAATATGAGCAATTCGTATAGTATGTGGCCAGTGATGCTAATTCCGTACAATTTGCCACCTTGGAAATGCATGAAAGAAACCAATTTCTTTCTTTCTTTACTTATTCCCGGGCCAAAGTCTCCTGGAAAAGAAATTGATGTTTTCTTGCAACCATTGATTGAAGAGTTGAAAGAGTTGTGGAATAATGGTGTGCGCACCTATGATTGTGTTAGTGGCGAATACTTCCAACTACACGCAAATTTGTTGTGGACGATTAATGATTTCCCTGTGTACGGTGACTTATCTGGGTGGCCTAACAAGGGCTACAAGGCATGTCCAATTTGTAAGGAAGATACATCATCGCTTTGGATAAGGGATAAAATGTCTTACATGGGACATCGACGTTACCTTCCGGCGACACACAGTTGGCGTAGGAATAAGAAACACGACGGTTATCGAGAACCTAGACCACCTCCAGTCGTAATGGATGGAGACGAGATTTTACAAGAACTAAGTATGCTAAACTTTTCAGTGCTTAGTAAACATCCAAAGAAGCAAGGCAAGAAAAAGAAACGAGATGATTTTTATTGGAAGAAAAAAAGTATTTTTTTTTAACTCCCCTACTGGTCAAAACTTATATTGAGACATAAGTTGGATATAATGCATATTGAAAAAAATATTTGTGATAACTTGGTTGGCACATTGTTAAACATTCATGAAAAAACAAAGGACACAGAAAAGGCTCGAAATGATCTACAAGATCGGGGTATACGAAATGAATTACACTTGATACCTTTAGGAAACGATAAGTTTGAAAAACCACATGCTGCGTACACATTCACTAAGAGTGAAAGGGTGGAATTCTGTAAGTTCTTGAAATCAGTGAAATTTCCTGATGGATTTGTCTCGAATATATCACGATGTGTGAGTGTGAACGATGGAAAAATTCATGGGATGAAGACTCACGATTGTCATGTTCTACTGCAGAGGCTTCTCCCTATTGGTGTTCGAGCATATTTACATAAGAATGTGTCCACTACTATTGTTGAGCTATGTACATTTTTTCGTGATCTATGTGCGAAAACGATTACCACAACTGATTTGGATCGATTACAGTCAGATATTATAGTTATACTTTGTAAGTTGGAAAAAAATTTCCCACCGGCATTTTTTGATGTAATGGTGCATCTTGCCGTTCATTTGCCATATGAGACCAGAATTGCGGGTCCTGTTAGCTACAGTTGGATGTACCCTATTGAAAGAAGTTTACGAACATTAAAACAATATGTTCGAAATAAAGCGCGTCCCGAGGGATCTATAGCAGAAGAGTATGTAATGAATGAATCGATGAATTTTTGTTCAATGTACCTAACTGGAATTGAAACGCGATTCAATAGAGACGAACGCAATGATGATCAAATTCTCGAGAACGATACTTGTGGCGAATTTGAATTGTTTAGACAAAGGGCACGACCGTTTGGGGGTTCAACTTCAAGGACCTTATCAATTGAGGAGAAACGGATAGCACAATGGTATATTCTGAACAATTGTGATGAGATAAAACCTTATCGTAGGTACGTATGTATCTATATTGTAATTTTCACTTTTAGGGTGCAAGTGAAATATATATGAGTCATAATTCTTGTTTTTTGTGTTTAATAGGCAACATTTGAGACTAATTCGTTCTCAATCACAAAGCATATCTGACTTAGAAAAAAGACATAAGGAACAATTTCCCGATTGGTTCAAATATCATGTAAGTATATAGTTACAAGTAATGTTATGAGTAATGTTATGCATTTCTAAGATATATGTACGAATTCACAGGTTCTCTCATTGCGTAAGAGAGAAAATGTGTTTGATGACGTGTATTCTCTAGCGATGGGTCCCACTTCTTTAGTGCGCTCTTATACTGGATGCAATGTTAATGGAATACGTTTTCACACGGTAGCGCGTGATAATCGTCGGACAACGCAGAATAGTGGAGTGATGGTGCCTGGAGAGACAGACAGTCAAGGTGTTGAGTCGAAATTCTATGGTGTAGTGATTAACATTTTGGACTTGGAGTATGTCATGAGAAGACGTACTATTGTTTTTAAATGTAAATGGTTTGACACTAAGAAGAATAATCCACACGTGGATTTAGGGTTTACATCAATTAATACGTCTCATTATTGGTATGTTGATGATCCTTTCATCTATGCTAATCAAGCACAACAAGTATTCTACCTCAATGATCCAAAATATGGTAATCATTGGAAAGTAGTGCAATTGGTCCAAAATAAACGCTTATGGGACATTCCGGAGGTAGAAGATCTTGGAAATGACCAACTTGATTTGTTGGAAGTAGATGGTGGTACGAGAGTCGATGAGAACACATCCATAGATGATGACATCACATTATGCAGAGATGATGTTCCTCCTACAATTGTGGACGGTCAAATTATTCAATCACAGAGTAGAAATGTATCGTCAAACAATGATGATTTCATAAATGATGAAGAGGAAGAGGAAGAGGAAGATGAGGTGGAGGAAGAAGAGGAAGAGGAAGATGAAGATGAGGATGTACAAGTATATTCTGACATTGGTTCATGTGATGAAAATTTGGATTGAAATTTGTATGTACATGTCTGTAACTATGTGTTTCATTTCTTATTTTAGATGTCATTTATCTTTATTCTTGTATTCGTATCATTTATACATTTCATAATTGCGCTTGTAGGTAGACGATGGCATCTGATCGTAATAATTCCGGAGATGCAGCTAATATTTATTTGGAAGGATTGCGGATGACGGGCACACCATCTTCTGCGGAAGATGAGTCTTCAGGTTAGTTAGTTTCAATAGATATCTATTTTTCGATATGATATTGATATTACACTGTATGTTCATTATTTATTTCAGATATGATAATACGTAAGGTTAGGGGATATGGTAGAAATCTGAATTTGGACAGATATGTTCGAAAACACGGAAAAATTCCAATACACATATCTGATGAAATCCGGAAGCCAACGTGTGAGTTTGCCTCAACGTTCAGCTTAGCCATTGGTACTATCGTGAGAGAAAGTTTTTCAGTCAGATACAAATCATGGAAACAAGTGTCACAAGACGTAAGGGACCACGTTAAACATCGACTGATGGTAAGTTTATTGTTTAGTTGTTTGTGAATATTATCTAAAAATACTTTACTTATGTTTTTCTTTTTTTGCAGAACCAATTTGTGATTGATTTGTCGAATCCCGTGGTCCATGAATGTATTGAGAACAATTCAAAGAATTCTTTTAAGGAGTTCAGAGCGGAATTGCTCAGACACTATAAAAAAGCAGCCACCCCTGAGGAAGGACGTACACGCCCACATAATCGAGTACCTGATATAGAGGATTGGCTTCACCTATGCGATAGGTGGGATAACCCGGAATTTAAGGTACATTACTTACATTTGTTAGAGATGACATATGACGCAATTTACATTAATTTTTCACACTAATAATCTCTTATTTTCTTAGAAAAATGCGGACACCAATAAACAGAATCGAGACATGATGCCTTTCAATCATTGCTCTGGAACTAAGTCATTCCTTTACGTACACGAATCAATGGTATGTTGGAAAAACGATTTATGGTTTATGTTTTTTTATTGGATGATTATTGATATGGTAAAAAACTTTGTTGTAGAAAGCAAAATGTGTGCATTTAGGACCTATTGAGTTATTTCGTGCAACAAGAACTCATAAAGAAGGTGAAAATGAGTGGGTGAATGATGCCGCTCGTGAAAGTTTTGTAAGTTTCCTACTTTCTAAAGATATTTAATTTTAGTTAAGTTGGTATCAACATTCTTATATCAATTTATTATCGCAGGAAAAAATGAAAGAGTTGCAAAGTTGCCCCACTCCAGAAGGGACCCAACCACTTTCTGAGGAAGAAATACGTGAAGAAGTATTGGGCAGTAGATCATGTCACGTTAAAGGTGCTGGTTATGGACCAAGGCCATCAAAAGCAAGAAAGCGTAGCTCAACCTATCCATCGCAGAGAGAGCATGAACTAAGTCTTGTTGTGACTCAGACGCAAGAAGAGTTGAGTAGCACCAAACAACAATTGAATGAGACCGTGGAACGACTGAATGATACTCAACAAGAGTTGAGGCAAATGATGACTGAAAATACATCTGAACGAGCGAAAAATGCAGCCGAATTAGCTAGCCTTAGGGAAATGCTTAACAAACTCGTGCATTCACAAGGCGGAACATCGAAATAGGTATGAACTATATCCTCTTGTAATAAAATTATTTATAGTTTAGGAAAACTTGTTGAGTTTGGCTATCCTGCAGTTATGGTAGCCAATATAATTTTGAGTATATGTGTGTTGAGTTTGGCTATCCTGCAGTTATGGTAGCCAATATAATTTTGAGTATATATGTGTGTTGAGTTTTTGGCTATCCTGCAGTTATGGTAGCCAATATGATTTTGAGTATATGTGTGTTCAGTTTGGTGTTGTTTAAAGTTAAGTTTAGCTAATGGAGTCAGTACATGGATGAAAAGGAGAAGAACAATATGTGTGTTTAGTTTAGCTAATGAAGTCAGTACGTCAATTTCGTAGTTTAGTTGAAGTAGATTTCGGTTGTTTTAGTTTAAGTTTAGTGAATTTTGTTGTTTAGGGTTAGTTTAAGTTTAGGTAAGTGTAGTTTAAGTTCATTTTGTTGTTTTTCTTTAGTTGAATTAGATTTGAGTTGTTTTGTATTGTTTAAACTTTAGTTGAAGTATATGTGTTGAGTTTAGTGTAAAAAAACTATATATATGTGTGTTGTTTTTGTTTAGTGGAAGTAGACTTTGGTTGTTTTAGTTTAAGTTTATTGAATTTCATTGTTTAGGGTTAGTTTAAGTTTAGGTAAGTTTAGTGTAAGTTCATTTTGTTGTTTTTCTTTAGTTGAATTAGATTTCGGTTGTTTTGTATTGTTTAAACTTTAGTTGAAGTATATGTGTTGAGTTTAGTGTAAAAAAACTATATATATGTGGGTTGTTTTAGTTTAGTGGAAGTAGACTTTGGTTGTTTTAGTTTAAGTTTATTGAATTTCATTGTTTAGGGTTAGTTTAAGTTTAGGTAAGTTTAGTTTAAGTTCATTTTGTTGTTTTTCTTTAGTTGAATTAGATTTGGGTTGTTTTGTATTGTTTAAACTTTAGTTAAAGTATATGTGTTGAGTTTAGTGTAAAAAAACTATATATATGTGGGTTGTTTTAGTTTAGTGGAAGTAGACTTTGGTTGTTTTAGTTTAAGTTTATTGAATTTCATTGTTTAGGGTTAGTTTAAGTTTAGGTAAGTTTAGTTTAAGTTCATTTTGTTGTTTTTCTTCAGTTGAATTAGATTTGGTTGTTTTCTATTGTTTAAACTTTAGTTGAAATATATGTGTTGACTTTAGTGTAAAAAAACTATATATATGTGGGTTGTTTTAGTTTAGTGGAAGTAGACTTTGGTTGTTTTAGTTTAAGGTTATTGAATTTCATTGTTTAGGGTTAGTTTAAGTTTAGGTAAGTTTAGTTTAAGTTCATTTTGTTGTTTTTCTTTAGTTGAATTAGATTTGAGTTGTTTTGTATTGTTTAAACTTTAGTTGAAGTTCATTTTGTTGTTTTTCTTTAGTTGAATTAGATTTGAGTTGTTTTGTATTGTTTAAACTTTAGTTGAAGTATATGTGTTGAGTTTAGTGTAAAAAAAACTATATATATGTGAGTTGTTTTAGTTTGGTGAAAGTAGATTTTGGTTGTTTTAGTTTAAGTTTATTGAATTTGATTGTTTAAAGTTAGTTTAAGTTAATTATTTTGGTTGTTTAAAGTTTAGGTAAGTGTAGTTTAAGTTAATTTTAGTTTAGTTGAAGTTATCTTTTGAGTTTATGTTTTAAGTTATAATTCCATCATTTTTCTTTTTTCAGGTATATTTTGGGTTGATGTTATTCACAAAGCCTCGAAGAAGCCTCGAAGATTATATATGTAGGCTTAGTTTTGCTTGTAACCGAACTTTGTACCAATTACTTTATATTTTAATGAAGATACTTTTTTTTACAAAGTAATGTTCCAATTTATTTAGATATTATCAGGTATTTTAATTAAAAAAAAAAATTATGGAATAAAAATAATATACCAAAAACCCAAACATACATTTCTCTCGACGGTTTGGTTTAATTAAACCGTCGAGAGAACATATATTTTTCTCGACGGTTTAGATAAACCGTCGAGAGAAAGATCATGCTTTCTTGACGATTTGGTTAAATCAAACCGTCGAGATAACCTATACACTCTCTCGACGGTTTTGTGAAACCAAACCGTCGAGAGTACTATCATTTCTCTCGACGGTTTAGTTAAACCGTCGAGAGAAATATGTTACTCCCGACGGTTTAGTAAACCGTAAACCGTCGAGAGAGATAGGCTTCCCTCGACGGTTTGACCAACCGTCGAGAGAGGATATTCTCCCGACGGTTTAGTTGAACCGTCGAGAGAAACAGGATCCGTCGAGAGAACTATCTATCTCGACGGTTTACTTAAACCGTCGAGAGAACATATTCTCTCGACGGGTTGACCAAACCGTCGAGAGAGATGGTTCTCTCGACGGTCGCCAAAAAACCGTCGAGATAGGCTCTCCCGACGGTCTTCTCTCGACGATTCACCCCGACAGTTTTTTTTTCGTCGAGAAAGCCTATCTCGACGGTTTAGTGGCTTCTCTCCACGATTTTTTTGCGTCGAGAAAAACTAAAATTCTTGTAGTGTAAAATTGGTGAAAAATAATATTGTGTTTTTTCCATTTTGGTAAATTTTGAAACTTAGTAAATTATTTTTATGGATTGTTGTAGCAAAATAAATAGAGGCCAACACAATCATGAATTTTAAATATTACAATATTATAATTTTTTTTTTGTTGAGTACTACAATATTATAATTTATATTAATCAGGTTATTAATGTGGAATTGATAGCAGGCTATGTGAAAATATTTTTATAGTTATGTTATTAAGGCCTACTTTTAAAGGTTAACTAAACAAATAGGTCAATGAACACATTAAAAAAAAAAAAAAAAAAAAAAAAAAAAAAAAAAAAAAAAAAATCTTAGTTAGCTTTTAATTACAAATATGTATTAAGATTTCATTTATTCCACAAATGACTAAATACATTATGAGTATTTTATAAAAGTTGGTGTTCAATTACATTCACATCCTTCGTATAATTATTGATATTTTTATGAAATAAAATAAAATAAATTGTAACCATTTAAGGTATAAATCAATAATCTAATGCAATTGTAAAACTCCAAAATGAAGGCATTAATGATATTAATCAATAATAACGTCATTTACTCTCCTCCTCACATAAAACTCTTCTCCAAAAATGATATATATACATTTTTTTTAATTATTATTATTATTTTTTTTTTTTTTTGCATATATACATTATTATCCAAAACACTCTCTCTCCAAAAATGATATATATAATATTTAATTAATGCAAGGATTGAACCCATGACCTCCTAGTTAAGGGCACAATCTTATGTCAATTGCTCAATTTGACTACTATCATATGTTAATGATATGTAATTAATTATGCATGATGTATGTTAATGTAAATAAAAATGTCACCAATTTTAAACATAAGATTCAGTTAGACATGAAATATTTTCATATATACTGTTTATTGATAATGTATATTCTTACCTGATGGTTCCTTTATACATAAAACATTTTCATATAAATGCAAATGATAACTATTTGAAAGTGAAGAAATATGAACATAAGATTCTAACATGGTATATTTGAATATGATAGGAATATATGACCTTATGTTATGAATATCACTAGAATAATAGAACTACCTAAACAGTTGAATCTATAATATATGAGCTAGTATATATATGAGCTAGTATATATGTGTATACTTATATATGATTTATAATACAATATATATTCACAACTGATTTCTTATTAAATAGACAATGTTATATTCAATTTCAAATTTTTCTACTCATATATACATGGTATAATCGAATATAAATGAATATACTACCATATGTAATTATTATTATGCAATTCGTTATAAATAGTATATTTGTATATAAAAGATATGAATGAAATATCTTCATATATAATTTATATATATTCATACCTAATCATTTATTTGTACTTATTCAAAAAAAAAAAAAAAAAAACATTTATGTGTACATAGAATATTTTTATATAAATAAATGGACTAAAATCGTAGAATCTTATTAGGGGGAACGAACACAAATTGACTAAAAAAAGCTAAAATGGTGAGATAAATACTTGGATAAATAGGTGAACAAAAAATGTCACAATTTTAAAAAATTTATAATTGTGTTTGACACTATCCCTTTCTTTTTTATCTCTCTTTTATTTCTATAACTAAAAACGTAATTTAAAAAATTTCATAATTAATTAAATATTTTTTAATGAGGTTTATGACTTTTCAACTTCGCGTGCGTCAATTCGACTGGTGAGGTTTCCGTTAAAAAAAGGTAGCTTCAATTTGTCTTCATATGTCTAACACGAGTAAAACTTGAGATGGATAAATCTCGACAAATAAGTCATGTGAACATAAAGCAAAAAAAAAAAAAAAAAAAAAAAAAAAAAAAAAAAAAAAAAAAAAAAAAAAAAAAAAAAAAAAAATTGGTAAAAGACAATTTTTTCACCATATATTTGAGTAATGTGACTCAGCTTGAAATATTACGCTTTAGCATTTGATTTTTGATTTTTTTTAAATCCCTTAAACCCTCCTTAATTTTTTAAATTCTCACAATTTTTTTTTTGTATTTTATGTTTAGATGTCATTTACTCAATATTTATTTTTATTAAATAAAATTTGTATTATTTATATATATTATTTATATATATATATATATATATATATATATTTTTGGTTGCTTTAATTGATTTTATTTTCATATTTATCTTATTCATCATTATTTGAAAATTTCAATCAAAATTTAAAATATTATGACAAATTTTATATTTCACGTTTTAATGTATACTAATGTTTTTTTTCCTTATTTATATTTTGTTCGTGAGTCAACACATTTTTTCTCGCCCAACTCTATATCTTGAAATATTTTTTCTTTTTCAACATATATACTTCGTTTATATATTATAATCCAATATATATACTTCGTTTATATATTATAATCTAATCTATATACTTTGTTTATATATTATAATCCAATATATATACTTCGTTGATATACTATAATCCAACAAATCTCGAAATATTTCGATTTTACTTTTTTTAAAGCTTTAAACGTCCTCCAAATTTTTTTAAAAAAAAAAATTGTATATTTTATATTTCATATTTAGATTGTCATTTAATGTATATTTATTTTTATTAAATAAAATTTAAATTTTTTTAATTTTTTTTATATTGTTCATTAATATATATTTTTTTAATTGACTTTTTTCATATTTATCTTATTCATCGTTTTTTTGAAAATTTCAATCAAAATTTGAAATATTATGAAAAATATCTTTTTTTATATATAAAATTTTATAAACAATTAATTATATTTTTTAATATTTTTAATTAATTATAATTACAACTCAACTTAATATATGGACATTTAGGTCATTTCAATTATTTGTTGGGCCTACATCAACCAGTTGATGACAAAACTGAAATTTAATTAAAAGATTGACATTTGTTTAATTAAAGTTTATAAAACGTCTGTGTAAAAGCCAAAAAAACTCACATACTCCAATTATAGAAATAATAATAATAATAATAATGTTAAATTATACAAAACACCACTAAACTTTGAGGTATGTTTCAATTCTACCCCTTAAACTTTGAAATTTGTTTAAAAAAATACTCATTAACTTTGAAATTGTTCCAAATATTATGTTTTTCGTTAGGATGAAAATTGACGTAGCAGCTGATATGTGAAAATTATAAGACATATATGATATTATTTACAACTATATAGAATATTAAGATTATTGTTACCATTTATTTCATCTAAAAAAAGATCATTAAAATCATTTAAACAATATTCTTTTACATTTCAACTGTCACGTCAATTTCCGTGAATGATATTGTAAATGATGTCACGTATGTCTTTCAATTTTTACACATTGGTCATCACATCAATTTCCATCTTATTATAATGAAAGAAAAAAAAAACTTTACAATGATAGTTTTTTGAGAACAAATTTCAAAGTTCAAGAATAAAATTGAAACTTTTCAAAATCAAAGGACAAAATTGAAACTTACCCCAAGTTTAGGATTATTTTATATATTTCAACATAAAAATTGTAGAATCTACACATTCAAGAATATGTTTGTTAAGCAATCCAGATTCTGTTTTATGTTTTCAAAAGTTCAAGTGTACATGCTTTTGTATGCAATTTAGATTCTGATTTTGAAAACAATTTATGGATTCTATGATCTAAGGAGTGTAAATTCTGAAAACAACATTTTTTTTTTTTTGTTTTGTATCTAAATTTTAAAATGCAAAATTATATTTAAAAAGATAAAAACTTTAATAAACATACCATTTAAGGTTATAAACTCAATTCATTTTTCGTTAAATTAAAATATGCATAATATAATATATTATAAACTGTATGATAGTTATATTGTAAAATAATAATTATACAAAATTTATAACATAAAATATGTTCATAAATTAATTAATAATAGTTTATATTCAACTTAATATTTAATTGATAACTACAACTACTTTTATGTTTTATAAATATATTATCAAACACATTTTGAACAATTAGTTAAATTGAGATGCAATTTTTAAATTTACTATCTGAAAACATGAAATACAAACTCTCTATTTATTGAATTTTTTATTTTTAAATTTATGTTTTCAGTTCACCAACCAAACGACTCCTAAATTTTGAACACTAAATTTTTTTAACTTCATTTTAATATCTTACATACAGAACAATATAATTAAGTTAATTTGAGTAAAAATCAAATTTGAGCCCTTTGAAAGATAAAAACAATTTTATTGTTCTCAATTTTATAAGAGGACTTATTGTAACTTTAGATAATTATTTTGCTATATGCCTTGAGGCATGTTATATATTTTTCAAAAAAATAAAATAAAATAAAATAAAATAATTATCAAATAGGTTTATGTTTCTATGTTTCTTCAACATCAAACATGTTTCTATTTCTATTTCTAAAAAAACAAAAAACATGAAACAGAAAACCAAATATTGTAATATAGGCAACAAGAAACAGAAAACCAGCCCTAAGAAAATGAGAAACAGAAAACCGGTCCTAAGAAAATGAGAAACAAGAAACATGAAACAGAAAACCGGCCCTAAGAAAATGAGAAACAAGAAACAGAAACAATCCCCATCCCCAACGCTTCTATTTCTCAAAAATATGGAAGCAAAAAAAGGAAACGACTGATTTGAAACCTAACCAATACAAATGAAGCAAAGGTGCAGCATCAGAAAGCAAAACAACACAAAATACAATTCCATGAGAGGGGCCATACACGAACATGAAGTGCATGAAAATGATAATTGTTCGGTTCTCCAAAAACTCACAACCAATTTAAATTGAATTTAAAGACAAGCTATTGTTTATCAGACAGGAACCTAACGCAACATCGTGTTCATCGTTCTTCATCTTTCTCCAAAATCCGAAAATCAACATCTGTTCAATTCTTTTTTTGCCTCGAACAAAAATCAGGCAGTTGTTTTGAGACACCCATCTTACAGGACTCAACTCCCACATGCACATCTCTAAGAAATTGGATGTCGTCTCCTGTACCATACAATTCGGTCAAAATTAGAACCCTACCTACCATATACATACTGTCGTCGCCGTGAATATTACCAAATAATTGTTTGGTGTATACACTTTTAAGAACGTTTATTTAGTCATTGTACTTAAAAACGTTTTCCAACCCCTATGTCCTAAAATGTTTCTAATAGGTTCTTGAACTTTCAAGTTAGTTTGTGTCTAATGGACTCCTATGTTAGTCCATGTTAATTCTGACGATTTAACACTTCCGTGACATATTAACTATATTGTTTAAGGATTTTGTAAATTAATGCCAATCTATTATACATAAACTTGAAACTTCAAGCACCTATTAGGATCTTTTTAAAGTATCTAGACAAAATTCTAAAAATTCACAGATCTACCAAAAACATTTTAGACTGAATAGATACAATCCTAACATTCAAGGATCAAACTTATAGTTTAACCTAATTGTTTTAAACATTTCTTGAAAGCAGCATAAGATGGTGAAATATTACCTCTTTGGTCGACTTCGATCTTCCTCGTAGTCCATTACTCCACCAGGTTCAGAGTAGATCTCCTCATGCCCTCGGAAGTCAATGTCGGCCTGCTTACAGTTTGTAACTTCTGCCACAATGTAAGTAAGACACATCGACCAATATATCCCAGTATTCAAGTAAAAAGTCACTGGTTTCATTTCAATATTTTAGCCACTGATGATTTAGAGGTTATAGGATGTGGTGTAGATATTAATATTAATTACGTCTTGAAAGATTGACTTGTTTGTACACCAGCAATGGCAATTTTGTTCCAATTTCATTTTCCCAATAAAAAAAATTCACAAAATGGAGTTCGTTCTTCTATATCATATCAAGAAAGCCTCGCATCTTTGTAGGCCCACTAGATTACCCCAATGAGAACCACCACTTGTGACACTTCGTTGTATAATGAATAAAATCTCAGTAAGAAAATAAGAACATTATTAAAAGTTCCAAAGATACAAACTCCACAACAAGGGAGTGGAAGAGCCTATTTTCATAAAAATTCTGTTTCTTGTTGGAAAAAAAAAAAGTAATAAGAACATTATTTGATAACCTGCCATATTGTCTCTAATATGAACATCAAATTAAGAAAACTCAAGCCAGTTGGGATTTGAAATTTAAAACAATATTTTCCGCAGAAAAATAGTAGTAGAGGACGGTGGAAACAAGAAAAGAAGTTTGTGAAGGTTGTTTAAAAATCGTTGCTTTTTTTCTGGAAGAGAGGAGAAAAAAGCCTCGGGAATCCAATCTTCCCCAGCCAATAATCCTTGTGCTGACTGAAGTTTATAGAAGACAGTGTGATTTAAGGATGCCCACTCGTGAATTTCTGCATCGTTTAGCCGTCGTTACAAACCATAGTCCCAAATACTGGATGCTTCATTCCATTACTCTTGAATAGTTGCTTCTTTCCAATCTCTCAAGTTTGAAATCCCCAAAACATTAGGATTCCAATCTTCTAAAAATAACTTAATCCAGGATAACTTCCACATAATCTAGAATTTCAACACCCACTCATGAAGAGTGATAGGAATGCAATTGGGATAGTTAGTATTAGGATATTAAGGATATATTAGTCATTAGACAAGGAATTGATTATAAATAAAGGGGATGGGATGAGATAAAGGTAAGCAATAGTTTAGTGGGTTTAGACTTGAGCTAAAATACTCAAGAAAGGGGAGGGGTCCAACCGTCCAAGTACCTCAAAATATTAGGGAATTGCAGTAGTTTTTTTTTTTAATCTTTCATTTTTCAGTACTCTCAGTTATCAAAGAGGTATTAGAGACCATGGAGTTAGATGATGTAGTGAGGACTTTATATAAAGAGATTGATCAATTTAAGAGGGCATACAGACTTGGTGTTCCATGGACTTGTTTCCTTAAAAATATTATGCAAAACTATCACCCTAGCTTTGAAAAGCATGCGCTACCAAGAAATCGATAGAGTTCCTCAACACCAAAGTCGCGCTCCAAATAACAAAAGTGAACTCAACCTCACCTTCCAAGTTCCAACAAACACCCTTCCCCTTGGAGAAACAAGGAATTCCTTGACCACTTGCATAACAGAGGGAGATGTCAAATGATTGGGAACAGGAGATGGATGTCAAGAAGGTGGTTCAAAGTTCGAACTCCATTGCAAAAACACTTCTAATGTCTCCTTGAAGATTATCTACCTATCTGCTACAAAGCCTTTGAAAATAAAGAGACAAGACCTTCCCCCTATAGAACTTCAAAGCTACAGCCCAGCAGTTTCCTCGAGCATTCAATCAGTTGCACCCATACCAAAGCGTCTAAACACCAACTTTTCCCAAGAAAAAACTGCTCCTTTGCATAAAATAATAAACTAATTAAGATTCCCGCCAAGCAATCCCTCACAGTGCCCACCATAACCAAAGAAAATGACCTCCATTAACCGACCCATGAACATTCCTCTGAATTATATGACAGAATACATGATCATGTGGCTGCCATGTAAAATTTCTCTTAAATACACTAAGGACCAAAACAATTTTTTATGCAAAATAGGGACTACAACATATAATATTTGAAAATGTAAGAACCAAATCTGAATAAGAGTGAAACTTCAGTTACCAAGTGGTTGTTGGGATGCTATTGGAGATTGGGCTTCCGAAACACTAAAGAAGAGAACTTGAGCCAATTGTAATGAAGAGCCTTTTTCTTCTTTTCAGTTAAGGTTCAATTTGTTGGGATGTTATTGGAGGTTAGGCTTGCAAAAGAATCAAGGCATTTTAGAAGTGTGAAATTTCAGCTCTCCCTTGAGTTAACTAGTAAGGAATAAGCACATTTTTAAACACAAATAAGATGAATGAGAAGTTTGATAGGGTGCTTTTCTACACATTTTGATGAGCAGAGAACAAAAAGTTCCCGAAGTTTCAGATAAAATTAGCTTACCTTCGCTTCAATCTATATACCAGTTGGGTTTTATCAATGTAATTTTCCTTTCTTATTTTAGTTCTAAGAGAATTGCTCCTGCATTATCCTTGTAAAATAAGTTTCTCAATAAATATTGGTAGGAAAAGTGTTCAACCATCAAATGCAAAGAAGACAAAACTTATTTCAACTAACCTTCAAGGAAAGTGACTTCTTTACTTCTTCCATCCTACCCTTGTATATTATTTTCTCAATAAATATTGGTTTTCCATAAAAAGAAAAAGTATTCAACCATCAACAGCAATTAAGACCAAACTTATTAAAACTGACCTTCAAGGAAAGTGACTTCTTTACATCTTCCACCCTATCTTCAACATCCTTACGGTGTTTCTTGTCTGATTCACTCATATTATCGGCCCATTTTATCTTCTCTTGAATTGAGACCAATAAATTGTCTGATGTAGTCAACCTAGATACATAGAAACAGTCAGATTTCAAATAGATGTGTCACCTACCAAATGCAGACGACAAGAGAAGGGTGATGAAAGAACTCATTGTCAATAAAGAAGTTTGTGAAATCAAGTCAATAAATTAATTAATTAATTAAAAAAAACACGCACACACATCGAACTATGAAAATTGAAATAGTTTTTTTAAAAAAATGCCAAATGAAGTTGCAAACAATGGTAAAAACGTTTGATACTTGAGGTTGAGGTTGAAAAGGAACTAGAATCTGAGCAATCCAGGTTAAAACTTGGTAAGGTCACAATCGATTGTCCTTTGCATGCACAAAACAACTTCTTACGCAAGTACTTTCCTTAAAGGAGCCTGAGCCCCATGAAACTTGAACAAGTAAATTTACCAATTTGATAGTGTTTGTATCATGTTCCCAAGTTGCCCAGGTCTTAGATCTCTCCCAGCAGCAAATTGGACCTGCATGTTCATATAAGGACTTCGTGAACACGATTTATAAAGCCCATATTCTGAGAGCAGGGCTACAAAAAAAACACAGACCTCAAAGCACCTTCGTAACTGATCCAACTTTCCTCTGACTATACCCTGAAAGCAAATAAGAAATTTTTCAGGGAAAATACAATCCTTGTCCATGATATTTCAAGGGCATTGTTTATCCTCCTTCCCAAAGAAATGAGTAAACAAATCAATAAATTAAAAATCTTAATGCTTAGCAAGTTACTCAAAACCCTTTCAAGACTCCAAGGATGAGGCGAGTCCCAATCCAAAGATAGCAGTAGGTCCAAAGAGCCACTGAGCTGGAAGGTTTTGGACTTTTCAGCATTTAACTTACCTAGTAAGATCTCTAAATTTTCACGTAAATGGCATCATGGCAATGTAAGCCAGGGTGCAAGCTAAACCCGATCAAACTGACCAAAACCGCTGGCGGTTCGGTCCAGGCAGTCGGCTGCGATTTGATGGCTAAGACAATCGGGTGGCGCCTATTCCCCATAGAGGCGCGAGCCAATCGATTGCGTCGTTGCTGGCTGCAGCATGCGACCTACAAGTACACTACGAGTTTGTTTGGATTACCTTTTTAAGTGTTTATTTTTGAAAAAAAATCATTTTAACAAAATTTGTAGTGTTTGGCAACCACTCAAAAGGACTTTTAAAAAAATGAGTTTGAGAAAAAAGTTATTTTGAGTGAAACACTTGAAATCAAATTTTAGAAAAAGGGGTTGAGTGTTTAACTGGAATCCCTCCCAAATTTTCATAATATATGAAAATGACCAAAATACCTTCACACTACCCCTCCCAAATCTCTCTCATTGAGAGTTTGGATTGGCACTCAATTTCCAATGATGAATAGGCCACCTTTTTCTCAGGACAAGGTCAGAAGATTTGTGTTCAGTTGTGAGGGTAGCAAAGCCCATGCACGAAATACATTCACGTTAGCCCTTTTCAAGAGAACTAAAAGGTCATCAAAGATCATTTACTTGAGAGTTTTGAGAGAATTTCCTGAAAGATACGTTATAAATCAAGTTATGTATGAACCTTATACATTTGTTTGGTTAAAAAAAAAATGCTAGGGTGAAGGATTTTAGAGAGCCTCAGTCTTTAAACTTTAAAAATTCTCAACTCAACTAGGGACTTTGAATTATGCTTCCACGTAGTCACTGTCATTAATACGAATTAACAGATTGTTAACGAGGCACTCCATAAGATAAAATTTGGATGCACTGACATGATCTAACATCTAGTTGGATGGATTTAACAAATGAACAATTACATTTTGGCCCTAATTTGACCCGCCGGAGCCAACCGCTCATCTGAATTTGATATCTAATTCAACCCTACTTATATTTGTCCATTGATTTATAGTTCTTCCATTTGGTTGGTAAAATCATGCCACCTCATTCAAATTTTGTCTAAAGAGTGTTGCGTCAACATGCCACCAATTAGTGTCAATGATAGGGTCTAAAGATAAGCATAAGCTATGAAACACATACACTTTAGTTTGGATCACATTCCAATATCCAACACGTATAGGACACTTTGACACTCCAAGACTAATTGGACCGAGTGACAAACACTTGTTTGCACAATAGATACATGTCAAACACTAGTTGAACAAATTGAACATGAGTCCAATACTTGTTGGACACATGTCTCACACTTGTTAAGTATAATAAACAAACGAAAGCACTTGTAAACATAAGTGATAAGACAAACAATTGTGTTTACATAAACTTTTAATTGAGTATTTACTTCTAAAAAATTGGACAAAAATAGAAATTAATAATTTCAGGGTAAATAACATCAAACTTGTTTTTTTTGTTTTTTTTTAAAGATACAAATGCATTGACTTTAAATTACCTTCTTGTATAAAAATATATACCTTTTTGAAGAAAAATAATATATATTTAAAAAATGTGTATTCTAGTACAAATGCAGACAAGCAGAGGAAGATAAGAAGAAAGAAAACTGGTCGAGAACATGTATTAGGTTCAAGAATTTCTTTTCCAGGTACTGGCATTCTAATACTGAAAAGAAGAATCAATTAAGTCCGGATTGGTACCAATATCATAATACTGGTAAGAAGAATCAATTAAGTACAGATTTTGTAGAACATACCGCATACATGCATTCATTAATAAGAAAATCCTCCAGTTCTCGTACATTTGTAACATCTAATTCCTGCATTAATTGGTCATAGGCTAGCACCTGGGTGTGAAATAAACAGTCAGAATAGAGAAATAATTTAATGGTGAATGCCAGGAATCTACACTTTTGTAAAAAACCTATGAGAAATGAAACAATAGAGTATATACTAACAGTTAGCTGCAAAAGAAATACGGAAAGGAAACAAGAATTTCATTAGAAACTATCCTGATGCATGTTTCTTAGAAAAAAATAAACAATCCTTAAACAAAGACCACGTTCCTTTTCTTTTCTTTACCTCGTAGTTCAAAATACTATATTTTCACTTATAAATCAAATATTTATTGTTGCTTTTTTTTTTTTTTTGAGTACATTGGGGGTGGGGGGATTTGAACCATATTGTTGCTTATATATACTACACCTCACTTCACTGATGCTCGTGCTTACGCTTCAAAGAGCAATGAACCCCTCTAAAAAATATTATTTTTAATAATAATTAGTTCTCAGAATTTCAAAATAATTTTCCCAATCAACGTTTTTTTTCAGAACCTTTTGAACTACCAAAATTCAATGAACCCACAAGTATTGGACCACTAAATCCAGAAAAATGGTTCATTCTCAGGTAATCAACTATAGGCCACTGGCCGCATGAACCATAAGTTTAACATCAACTCCAATCCTCAAATGTGAGGCAGAACAGAAAGACAAACTGTTTTAAATCAGCCAGATATATCTGCAAGTGGGTTAAAGAAACGTGATAGAGTGGGGAGCAAGAATACCTTGTTTGTCTCGGACAATGTAAGGACAGTAAGTTGCTTTAGTTTGAGGGCTTGATCAGAGCCCAATTCTAGAAGGCGGCTGGAATTACCTGCAAATGTAATATAACCATTGTCAAAACTTGAACTACATCTAGTGCAGTCATCAAGAGCAAACTTCAACGTTGAAGTATAAGTTTATAACAACGAAATTGTAGCTAAATAAAATTAATTGATGGAAGCAAGGTTATATAAGTTAATAAGTTATGATACATGATACAATTTTTTGAAATATTACAACAAATTTGTAGCTAAAAAATTAATAGATAAAAGCAACGTTATATAAGTTATGATACATAATACATTTTTTTGGAAAACAGAACTTACAACACCCAAGCAGTTTGAGGCGAAGGGGCCTAGACTCTCCCAAAATAACTAGTCTCCAAATTCTGCCCATCTCACATCTCTCTGTTTTTTTTTTTTTTTTTTTTTTATTTATGAGAAACCATACTTCATTGAGAAAAAAAAAAGAATAAAAGGACATATAAAAAAAACTCAAAAGGAGCCAAACTAAAACAAAAAAAAAATGGCTCCAGTCAACCTAAAGGGTAATTACAAAAAATTATTAGGCACTGAGGCCCAAAGGGAGACATGGAACCTAACAAGGGCTAAACCTGCTCTCAAGACCCCTCAATCCCTCTAAAAATTCTATTATTCCTCTCACCCCAAAGGCCTTAGAGGGGAGTTAGCTAAGGACCTCGATCATCTTATGTGGACTTGTGATTCATCCCCCCCAACTCCCTCCATTTATAACATGTAAAAAGCACATACACTTTAGTTTGGCTAACGTGTCCATGTCTGACACGTGTCGGACACTTGGACCCTCTGACACTTGTTGGATATGTATTGAATACTTGTTAGCACAATAGATGTGTTAGACACTAGTTGTACAATGTCAATATGGGTCAACATAGACACGTGTCTAACACTTGTTAAGCATGCTAAATATACACATAATATTATAGGACAAAAATAAAAATATAAATTGAGAACAAAAATTATCATACTCATTCTTTTATAAACTTATTGACTTTGAATTTCCTTCTTATAAAAATGAAATATTTAAAAATATATATTTTAATACGTGTCGTATTCGTGTCATGTCTTGTTGTATTCATGTTTCAGATTCGTATTTGTGCTTCTTAGAAAACCACCTACTCCAAACTTCCCAAGTAATTATGATTATGCCACTACTAGTATCCTAAAAATATTGCCAATAATTCCCTACTAATACTCTAACATTGCACGGTCCTCAAAATGTAATCAACTCACTTTCCAATTCTCGTGCAGAGACGAGATGGACAGTTTGGGGCCGCAGAAAAACTACCATAGGAAAGCTCACCCCCTAGCACTCAAAATTTTTTAGCACAAAAGTCATACGATGGGACAAAATCTTATTCTCTCACTTTTATTCCTCTATGACCCTCACAACCTACTCAATATTTACTAGCACAAGACTTGCTAGAAGAACCTTAGCGAATCCCTTAACGGGAAATAGGCCCACAAGCCAACAAAAGAAAAATGACGGTCACATACACACTAAACAAACTGTCCACTGGCCTAGTCCTCCACCCAACCATAATTTTTGGATAGTCGTGGATCTCTTCCCCTCTTCAAGCCACCACCCCATTTTAGCAATATTTTGTTCATCAATCAACTCCTTCAGGCAACTTCTTGTCCATGTTCTATGAGACTAAGTTCAATTCCACCACAATAGACCCATGGTTATCACTTGCTGAAATGGTTGAAGAGTCTGTGGCTGCTAGATTGAAGTCTCAACAATCACCAACCTATTTCCAACTTGAAACTTTCTACACCCAACCCAAGGCCAAGACGATATGAAAATTGAAAATCACAGCTTGCTATAGACTAAAAATTGCATTTCTAGCCATTCTCGCCCCTCCCGTCCATCTATGCCAATCCAAAAATTCCATGACTTCATACTCAAATTTTTTTCTCCCTCTGAAAGTTACTTTTTGTACCCATTGTTGTCACCTCCCCCGCGTCTCAATTCCCTAAATTGTTGACAGTGCTGGAAGAGGTAGGTTTGATGAGTCCACTAGTCGCACTCACAACATAGAGAAGGAAAATTTTCATGGAGTAATCTGTTAAGTTTTTACGAGAGAATCAAAATCATTGAATGGCAGGTGAGAGATTTCCCTTATAAGGTGCTTAAGGCATCGAAGAGAGCTATTGTAGGTGGAAAGGAAAACAAAATGACAACTAAAACAAAGGGAAAGGTCATCTTCGGTGGTGGTGGTGGTGGGTGACACTTGAAAGTTGGTTGGGGTGGACCCAACACACATTTGGGAGAGGTGCCGTGTGATTTCATGAGTGAAAATGGGAAGAAAAACGGATTTCAAGACTCGGGAAGTTACAACAATTTCGTGTGAAGGATGGATTCAATTTTTGCGGAAATTGCCTACCTTCACCCTTCTCACCCACTGCAAACAACCACTCTTTATTAACCAACCCCCTTAACTAATGTCTAATAATGAACCCACCGACTTAGCATCCTAATAATACTCTAAATTCATCTTGAGTATGTTTGTTCTCTATCTCCATTGTTTGTTATTACTCTTCAACAATATTTGTTTTAATTGGGAGCTTAGAAGGTTTCCAATTTTGTTCTTGTTGCATTTGACTTCTTATGGGAGTTTGTATCTTCGAACACACATTTACAAAATCAAGGCTAGGGCATAATAAGAGTTTGAGGAAGTTATGCCTCTAAGAAGAAAGCATAAGTTTGTCATTAGCCTCATGCATTGACACGCACTGTTTGGTCTTGTCACTTGGGCTTAATGATGCCATTAAGCACCTACACTACAATAACAACTTCCTTTTGAAAGTGAAATGACAAACCACATACAAAAAGAATCCATAGAAGAGTAGTAACAAGAAAAACGAGCATTTATAAAAAACAAAACTTTCATACATAAATATTTAAGTATGCTAGTACAAATTTAACTGTCGATTGGGTGTCCAAGTTCTTACACAACAAAATGAAATAGATAAATAAAATGTCATAACATTCTTGACCAACTTATATTTAAAATAAAGGTTATTTTGTAACATCATATGCATAAAACTAATGATAACGTTCAAATTATATCACAAATGTAACAAAATTTCAACTCTTACTCTTGTAATCACTCCATGTTCCATATGCAAATAAGCGAAGCATGTCAAGATATACAGAATGCTCAGTTCCTTCCAGCTGCAAAAGGTAGAACATCGAATAAAATAATTTCAATTTACAATTCAAAGGAGTTAAAACGATCCACTAAAAACTTTCAATTAACACCACCACTCTAGTAAGCCAAAAAGCATATTATCAATGGGTTGTTAATAACTAATAAAAATAATAATCTTTATTTATTTATTGATTTAAAATTTTAAAAAATAAAAAAAGGAAAAAAATCAATTTATACCCTTAAACTTTGGGGGTTGTATCAATTAAAACCCTAAACTTTAACTAATAATTGTATCAATTAAAACCTTGAACCTTCATAAGTGAATCAATTTACACGCTTTCTTTAAAAAAAAGTCAGTTTCCACACGTGTGGAGACTTCTAATTGTACCAATTAAACTCTAAACTTCTATACAATTGATACACTAATGAAAGTTAAGGAGTTTAATTGCTATAATTATAAGTCTCCACGAGTTTAAATTAACATTTTTCAAATGAAACATATTAGATGATGTAAATTGATACACTTATGGAAGTTCAGGGTTTTAATGGATACAATTATTAGTTAAGAGTTTTAATTGATACAACCCCTAAAGTTTTGGGGTATATATTGAATTTTGCCCCAAAAAATAAAATAATAAATAAAAAAAATCCACAACCACTATCACTCTTTGTAGCCAAAAAGCATCGAGGAAAAAGGAACCAAGAAAATTATGGAGTAATTAGCTTTGGTTCATATAGACCACATTTTCTTAATAGGATTTTTTTTTTTTTTTTTTTCATATTCATGAGTGTCCGGGCCAACTTAAGCGCACCTCGACTAATCTCACGGGATAACCGTCTAACCGTACAACATTTGGTTGCTAAGGAAACCCTTAGGAAATTAATTCCTAGGTAGGTGGTCATCAAGGATTGAACTCATTCCCTCTAGGAGGGCTTTAATAGTCCAAAGGCCCTTCATGACCACTAGGCCAACCCTTTATGGTTTTTTCTTAATAGGAATGAGAAATGGCAAAGAATAAAAATAAGTAAATGACATGAAATAAGTGAATTGTATTCAACAAAAATTCAAAGAAAAACAACTCAAGAACTTCAAAAGGCTTAGGACTCACCACAAGCTAGGAGTTACCATCAATTATCTTGGGCCCACAACTGAGTGAATGCCTAACACATTACCCACCCTTAACAAACATCCTCTCAGGCCCACAACATCTAACGGTTTTACAAAATCATCTCCCACCCTTATTCACACAGCCTACTTTGCATCACACAACCCGCTCCTCTTACGCTCATTCCTCCTAACATACATGAAATATACACATGGCCTATATACAATACACACATGGCCTAAGGTTCCTATCCAAACCCACCGTTCCAAACTTTTACCTTGCCTTCAAGGTGAAAAGCGAAGAACAACTATTGATGAGATTGAGGTCTCCCCTATAGCTTCCTTAGGTTATTGTTCTAACTTCTACCTACTAAATCAACACCTATAAGCCTTGCATTAGACCTACAGTGACAGGTGAGTTCCCATAACAGGAGGGTGAAAGTTCAAACTTAGGACACTTTAGTTGGTAATCGTTTCAGTCATCATTGCCAACCTTTATCCACCTTGAGTCGGGAGACATGAAATATTGAGTGTGTATTTCTGAGGTATGTGGTAGTTGCAGCTTGTATGCCACCTATCGAGAACCATAAACAAACAATAATACTAAGGGACTAGTTTTCCTTTCCTCTTGGCAATTAAGGATTGTTGTTGATAAATTTTATAAGCATAGAAAACAGAGTCACCAACTTTAAATTGAACATCTCTGTGGTGTTTATCAGTTGTATTTTTCTTTAATTGCTGAGCATGTGTCAGTTGAACATGTAGGTCATCTAAGATTGCATCTCTATCTTGCAGAAATAGAGCAAAACAAAAGAAGATACAGGTGAGGAAGATTGACTACAACAAACCAAGAGTGGTGAGGGCACTATACAGCAACTAAAATGAGTTGGTTCAATTCAGACCTTCATCAATTTGATTAAATTTCTAACACCCCTATTGTTGACAATGAGAGCTCCCATTTATAAGTTCGTGAGAGCCTTCCTGTTTTTTGTATAGCTTGGTTTTTGTTGTTGTTCTCTCATTCTTCCTGACATAAGTGATATTTTATTTTTTACCGAAATTAATATAAGTGCAACTTAAAAAAAATTGGTACGAAAGCTATGTATGATAAATCTAACGGCACTTCACAGTTTAGGCAACATAAGTTAGGGATCATACATCCATTTTTGGAACAAAAAAATCGTAGCTAACATTGTTCAGCTTGAATTAATAAAGAAGAAAACAAAAATCATCCATATCCCTATCGATGCAGATGATCAGAAAGAATAAAAACCCAACAATACAGAAGAAAAAAAACACATGAAATATTTTGCCACTTAATTCAATTTGCTTAATTTACCTGTAACTTTCTCTTTCTCCCCAATCAAACATAATTACAGAGGAAGAAAAAAAAAACCCAATAATAATTCGCACAAAGTAAACCTAGCATTCAAAAGGTAGGGGGGGAAAAAGAGTAATCGGTGTTTCCGAACCTCGGCGACGTTGGGAACGGCAAGAATTTCAGAGAAGGCGAAGAGGGAAGGGTGAGAAGTGGCGTCAGTAACAACAGACGCAAGTGCCGAGCCTTTCAGAGACGAAGCTTGCTTTACAAAGTGATCGATGAACTCGGTTTGCTGCTGCTCAATATCCATTTTGGAGGAATTGAAAAATCTTGAAAAAAGAATGGTGAAAAAGCTAGAAACGAGAACGGAGATTAAAATGAGGGGGCAAGGCAAAGAGATTGGATCATCGAGATGGGTCGAAACAGCAAGAAATCTGGCGAAGAAGCTTGAGAATTGTGATCAGTCGGGGCTTGGGTTAGGGTTCTTGGGAGCAGTGAGTTGAGAGTCGAACCAACACACAGCACCACCCCCCAAAAAAAAGTTGTTAATGTTATTTTGGTACTTAGCCCCCTTCGGCCTTCACCCTCGCGGATGTCTTTACTCGCAAGTCATTACCCAAAATCATTGGGGAAATTAGAACGGATGACAAAATTAAAATTGGGGACTTGTTGATAGCACTCGAAGTCGAAAATAATGACAAATATAACAAAATTTAAAACATTTTTGTAAATATTCTAAAAAAAAAATCGGTGGCTATGGATAGACTTTTATCGTTGATATATGACTAAAACTCATAGTATTAGTGATAGTTCTATAAAAAAACTGAGGTGATAGAAATTTTCATCTTTGGAAAAAAAAAATTAAAAAGTGCTATATTTTTAATTATTTTACTCTAAATTGACATATGTTATAATTTCTCAAAAAAATAATATAGTTTAAATAAATAAATAAAAAATTAGAGAAATTGGGTAGTTTTAAATTATTTCCAAAAAATAGAATAATTAAATCATATACTTGGACCATGATTAAGGTAACTCGTGTATCATGCCTACCAGTAACTAAATGAAATGTGGACGTTGGTCGCGACTAAGGGATAAATCGTGTACCATGTATGTGATTTACCTAACGTGTTGCAATACCTCGACGCGGACTACACAATCGCCTATAGGTACCACGTAAAGGACTCAAGACTCGTGTTTATGGGGTACACGAATTTGAATTCATAATGAGATGAATTGATGAGAAGTTGGTACAACAGTGTAATGTAGAAAGAATGACATACCAAATCTATTTATCTAACTCGTAATTTAGACGTTTCATCTACCCGTCATGAAGGTCTATTTTGATTTGCATATGTTTTAACATTGTTGTTCTTTTTATTAGAATTGAATTTCATTTTGTTAATTTTCTTGTACATGTATGGAGCTAACGAGTCTCCTTCATTTCTCAGATTTTCATTTTTGCAATGGACTTTATTAGTGTTAGTTTTTAATACATTAGACTTAAGTTTGTAATAGAGTCTTTTGTTGTATTAGTTTGGGCAATTTGACTTTTTATACCCAAAAGGAAAAGAAATGGGTGTTTTAGGCTCCCCAAAAAAAAAATTGCAGTTTTAGACCCCTGATGTGAAAGGTCTTAAATGCCCTTACTTTAAGGGATGTGAAATGTCGAAAATACCCTTCAACATAAACCCCAAAAAACGTTTCATCTTCCGTCAGCTTCTTCATCTTCTCATCTACTTCTTCTTCAACTCCAACTTTCCAGCTTCCAACTTTCCAGCTTCCAACTTCCAAGCTTCCCCAACCATCTCCTTCTTCAAGCTCACAGAGGCCATCGACGACCATTTCCTTCTTCAAACTTCAAGCTTGGCAGGTATTCTTTAAGCTTGGGTCGGTCATGTTTTGCTTTGGGCTTTTCAATTTCATGGGTTTAGGTTAGGGCGTTTCAATTTCATGGGTTTAGTGTTTCGATTTCATGTTTTGATCTGTTTGTCAAGTGATTTTGAGTTGTTTGGAAGGTGATTTTGAGATTTGGGGGGTTGTTGCAGACGAAGGAAGGAGATGAAGGAGATGAAGTACCGACCGGTACGTTTACCGGTCGATTTCTTCCCACCGGTAAATTAAGAAATTTGGGGGAAATTGCCATCTGGTAAATTTACCGGTCGGTTTTATCCCCGACCGGTAATTTACCGGTGAGAATTACCAACCGGTAAATTACCCGGTCGGTTTTTTCACTTACCGTTATGAATTACCCACCGGTAAATTACCGGTCGGTTGTTTCTAACCGGTAATTTAAGCAGAAGGAATTTACCGGTCGGGTAAATTCCTTCTGCTTAAATTACCGGTTAGAAAAAACCGACCGGTAATTTACCGGTGGGTAATTCATAACCGGTAAAAAAAACAGAATGGGTTGTTTTGTTTTTTTTCGACCCTAAACCCTAAAAAAAACAGAATGTAAATTCATGCTTTGTGTTGTTGGTTGTTGTTGTTGGTTGTTGTGTTGTTCATAAGCATTTTGAATTTGTTGTGTAGGTGTGTAGGTTTACCATGGAATCAGAAATGAGTCAAATGGTTGATAAAATCCCCCTTAGTGACCATTTTCCAGCCTTGTTGACCTGTTGTGGCCACATTAGTACCACTAAGAAAAACATCACCCAAAAACTGTCAGTAACCCAATTGGCAATGTTTAGGGAAACTTGTTTTGGCCCTATATTCGATACCTCTATAGTTTTTAATGGACAATTAGTTCACTACATCCTTCTTAGGGAAGTTGAGGTTGAGGATGAAACATCTGAAACGGGAGATGCTATGAGTTTTAACTTGTTAGGAAGTAGAGTGTCTTTCGGTAAGCGAGAATTTGACATTATAACCGGTCTTAGACATGGCCGTAGAAATGTTCGGAGGGTTGTAAATCAAAATAGACTGAGAGTCCTTTATATGAGGGATGTAGAGGGTATTAGGGCTGATGAGTTTGAGAAGTTATACCCTAGTATAGTGTTTGAGAACGATGAGGATGCTGTGAAAGTATCCTTGTTTTATTTCATTGAGGCGGGTTTAATTGGGAGGGAGAAGAGGCAAAAAATGAATACTAGCCTCTTGAATATCATCGACGACTGGGAGCAATTCTGTAATGAGGATTGGAGTAGACTGATATTCAAGAAAACGATTGAAAGCCTAAAAAAAGCTTTGAATGGGAAAGCCGATTCCTATAAAAGAAAGACAGACGCGTTGAAGAAGGCGGAGACATATAGTTTGTATGGTTATCCGCATGCACTCCAGGTTTGCACTATTTCAAGTTATACATTAACAAACTCATATGAGATTATTTGTTTTTTAAGTAGTTTTTTTGTTAATGCAGATATGGGCATATGAGATTTTTTCGTCGTTGACTCTTGTCGCAACTCGTCTCAATGATTCGGCCATCCCACGTATTCTTAGATGGTCATGTCGCGTGTCACCTTCATATAAACGGCTTTGCGACGAGGTGTTCCAGGCGGATGTGGTTAGTTCTCTATTTTGTTATTGCCGCTGTTAACTGTGAACATTTTTTTGAATCTAATCTAAGTTATGTTACAGACTACAATTGTGGCCATGGTACCGACGGATGAAGAGATTCGATTTATTAATCGAAGAGTGGAGGTTCCTCGTCCAGAAATTGTACAAGAGGGTGATGTACCCGAAGGGGGTCAAGTTGTACCCGAAGGGGGTCAAGTTGTACCCGAAGGGGGTCAAGTTGTACCCGAGGAGGTTGAGGATATGACGGTCCATCACATTGACATGTCATCACAGAACCCAGTAGGGCCAGGTGTAGGGTCCGTACATGTTCAGAAGATGCCTGACTCGAGAGGTTCGCCACATGTGAAAGGTGAAGTCAATGATGAGGTGACGAAGAAGAAGAAGAGGAAGAAGAGTTGCAAATGCACTAAGCACCTGCAACGTATGGATCAACGCATGGAGGGTATGGAGTCTGATTTGAAGGCCATAAAAAGGTTGTTGCGACGACTTTACAAGGTAATCTATTTTATATTAAAACGTTTTTTCTTTAGGGTTTAGGGTTTAGGGTTTAGGGTTTAGGGTTTTTTTCTTAAATGCATATATTTGTTTTCTCACTGTTACTATTTTGGGAGATGTAGAGCGGAGATGTGGACCCGACCCACTATTTTGGGCCTAAACATACCGATGATGAAGGCGGGCCATCGAGAAGAGAAGATCGGGATATGGATGGTCGAGATCATAGTTCACATCTTGACGACAATGTTGGGGATGAAGATGCTAAAGTTGACCAAACGAAGGACGTCGGGGCACAGAACGAGGCACATGTGCCAATGGACCGTGAAGCACTTCCTGACAACGAGGCACATGTGCCAATGGACATCGATGTCCATGATCGTGTGGAGGATGTAGTCACCGATCGTGTGGAGGATGTAGTCACCGATCGTCCAGATGATGTACTCGCTGATCATCCCGAGGAAGTACTCACCGAGCGTCCAGATGATGTACTCACCGATCATCCCGAGGAAGTAGTCACCGATCATCCCGAGGAAGTACTCACCGAGCGTCCAGATGATGTACTCACCGATCATCCCGAGGAAGTAGTCACCGATCATCCCGAGGAAGTACTCACCGATCGTCCCGAGGATGTAGCCACCGATCATCCCGAGGAAGTACTCACCGATCGTCCCGAGGATGTAGCCACCGTGAAGTTGGAGGTAACCTCATTTGTTCATAAAAATTTTAAAACTTTTATTAAATATTTCTATAATGTTAACATTTTAATTTGCATTTGTCTTATGTAGCCGATAGATTACGTGGTAGAAGTTAGCGGACCTGTACCTGCGAATGAAGTACCACGTCGGGGCCTGCGTACCCGTACCGTCCCATGGAAACTTCGTAGTCCAGTAATTTTCAAGAATCGGCAGGGTCAGCTGATATACACGGATAAAGGCAACCCATTACGTAAAATACCTCCACCACTGGATCAGAAGTTTGAAAAATGGATGGGCGATGAAAATAAGTTATGGCGCAGAACAACGTACGCACACAGAAACAAACAATGGTTTCGAGATCTTCTGACACCTTCTCATTGGACGAGCGACGAGGTATGTAATACTATTCTTCATGTAATACTATTATGGTATATTAGGAATTAACAAGTAATAAATTAATGTGTAGGTCATGGACTCACTTTTTCTGTTCATTCGCAAGAAGTTACAATTGAGACCGAATTTCTGCAATCACAAATTTGTCACTGCAGATGTAGTTGTCACGGTAAGTAGTTATATTATTTTACGCAATCTAACTTGTCTATCAATAACTCACAATTTCATTCATTCATTATGTCAGTCATTTCTAAGGGGAAAAGAGGTGTACGAAGAGATGTCGAACACACTCCCGAGTGATCCACGCATCGAATGGAGTAAGTACAACAATGTCGTCGACTATACGTTAGGGAAGAAGACCGACTACGACGTACCATGGAATACCGTTGATGTGGTGTACATGCCATTCAATATAGGAGGTAACCATTGGGTGTTGTTGTGTGGTGATTTGCGGAATGCCGAGTTGACAGTGTACGATTCTTGCATGACGCTGACTACAGACGACCAATTGAAGATGGAGCTGAAGCATGTCCGCACAAATTTCTACATGTTGTTGGGACAGTGTGGGGTCTTGCAGATGAGAACCACACTGCCCATCCGACCATGGGAGGTGTATAGACATCGTGACGTGCCCCAACAAATTGATAGTGGTGACTGTGGTATTTTTGTTGCTAAGTTTTTAGAATATCTTGTAATGGGATGTCCAATGGACACCCTATCTCAGGATAACATTGATTTTTGTAGGCGTCAGTATGCTGTACAACTGTGGGGCAATAGACCATTATTGTAACCCAAAATATTTTTTAATGTATTAAAGTTTTTTATTATTTCGGTTGGTTTTCTCTTATAACCCAAAAAAAAAATGGTAGCATAACCAATTGAACAAACTTATATTGTTTAGGGTTTATGGTTTATGGTTTTAGGGTTTTCAATCTCGTTAATATTTAGGGTTTTCAGTCTCGTTAATATTTAGGGTAATGTATTCTTTTTAGAAGTATTAAACCCTGAAAACCCTAAACCACTCTTAACCAAAACTAATTTAAACCCCTAAAATCCTAAATCATAAACCCTAAACCCTAAACTCAGATATAATCTAGACACTGACAAAATTACCGGTCGGTAAATGTAATTTACAACATTTACCGGTCGGTTAATTTCCCAGAAACAAATGGACAAAATCTGGGAAATTTACCGGTCGGTAAATTTACCCCAGTGGAAATTATTTACCGACCGGTAAATTTCCCAGATTTCGCCCATTTGTTTCTGGGAAATTTACCGACCGGTAAATTCTCCAGAATCGTTTTGCCCATTTGTTTGAGGAAAATTTACCGACCGGTAAATGTTCCAGAATCGTTTCACCTTCGTGTATGGGAAATTTATCAGATTCTAAAACCCTAAACATTTTATCTTTGTTTCGAAAAGATACCGAATACATTGAATAACAACATTAAACGTTGCGAAGAAATAATATAATGAAGTGTTGTTACATAGTAAAAACAAAGTTCATTGTTACATATTACAAACATAGTATCATACAGTGCTTAGTGGTTGTCGACAAGTTTTTCTATTGTGTCCGAAATTCCCACAACGACTGCATTTATGGACTTGTTGGGTTTCACCTGTAGAGGGTATTCGCAAGGTTTGGCGTCGACCAACTCTTATGACCTGCTTGGGGGGAAGTACCTCACAGTCAACGAAATCATCTGATCTCTTCCACTCTGAGAGATGACCAAGCGGAAATATGGGCTCCGAGTACGAGTTGATCAAAGTTTCCATATTGTAAACCGAAGAGCAGAGGGTCATGGGGTCTATGCCACGAAACCAACATCCAGCTATTGCGTGAGAACATGGGATATCATAATAGTCAAACTCACGACAAGTACATGTTCTGGTCTCAATGTTGACACGTCCACCCAGATACCCATCATCAACCTCGAATTCAAATCTATCAATTGGATCAACTTTGTGCCTCCTCGCATTCTCTACTGATATTTCCAGAAGGCCCTCGACATATTTGGATACGAGGGATTCCTCACCACGAATTGCGTGCTTGGTCCGACGCTTGTAATACTTCCTTTGAAACCACCCTCTGATATGGTCTAACAATCCTGTAATCGGAAGTTGACGCGCGTCCTTAAATACAGAGTTCGTGCATTCTGCGAGATTGGTGGTGTTCTGGTTGTACCTTCTTCCACATTGGAAAACACGAGCCCATCGGTCTAGCCCAATATCCTCCAAATAAGTTTGTGCACCCGGATACTTTACAAGTTGTCCCCAAAATTCATTGAATTGTACTTCGCGGCATGCCTTCGCTGTTTGGAGAAATACCTTACAAATGTCTTCATTCTTATACTTTGTCTTAAGGTTCTCACTTATATGATGTATACATAAACAGTGAACAGCTTCAGGAAATACAATCTGAATCGCCTTTCGAATGCTCGGGTGTCTATCAGACACAATGACTAACCCGGGGACATGTCCGATTGCACATTCCATCTGTCGAAGAAAATACACCCACGAGGCTTCAGATTCCCCTTCACCGATTCCAAAACCAATGGGGTATATTTGGTTGTTGCCATCAACACCAGTTGCAAGTAGAAGTTTACCCTTGTACTTCCCCCTCAAGTGAGTACCGTCTATTATTAGTACAGGCCGAATGCAACCCACGAAACCTCTAATGGCGGGACCTAACGCCATAAATACATATTTGAAGTATTTATTTTCATCGAGTTGCAAATCAAACACCGTACCTGGATTTTCAATTTTCAAAGCCTCACCGAACCTTGGCAAGAGTTTGAAAGATTCTTCTGGCGACCCCCAAGCAAGACGCAGTGCTATTTCTCTAGCTCGCCAAGCCTTGTCATAGGTTAGGTTAACACCATACTCCTTTCGAATATCATTGACAATGTCCTTGGCTTTGTAGATACAGCTGATATCCTCAAACTTCGACTTCAATAAATGGCCAAGAACTGAAGATTTTGCTTGTCGATGGTTGTGAGTCAACATTTTCTTTTTGCATGTATGAATGTTTGCATATTGTGTAACGTTGAATATATCACAATCCTTCAACTTCATAGCCCGAAGTCTCCATTTGCATTCAGCATTCCTACATATCATTACGCACAGTGTCTTGTTCGACTTCTTAGCCTTAAACTCAAAGCTAGTCTTCATTGCTATAACGGACAATCTCATCAACAAAGCTTTTTTAGTCATAAAAAGTTCTCCAACTTTTATGTCTTCAGTAGACTGACCTAACAATGAAGCATGAACCGATGCAGAAGGAACATCAACCACACGTGCAACAGGACCAGCAGGAACCTCAACAGTATTTTGTACATGTACTTGAACAGGCTCGTCGTCCCTTTCTTCCCCACCATCATCATTTTCTTCTACACCATCATTATACTCACCATAATCTTCACCGGGCTCGCCCTCCCCACCATCATCTCCACCATCACCATCATTATAATTATATTCATTATAATCAACACCGCCACCTGTATTTTCTACACCACGGTCGTCCCCTTCTTCAACACCATGATGTTGAGTATGATCTGCGTCATCCCCCAAGTTATATGCCTCCACATTAGCGTAAGACAATTGTGGCACGCTAGGGTAAGGCACGCTAGGGTAAGGCATGGTAGGGTAAGGAACGTTAGGGTAAGGCATGCTCGGGTAAAACATAGGGTAAAATTGTGTGCCTGGTATATATGGAATGGACGATGTGGATGGTATTTGCCCTATGTTATACGGGAAGGATGTGGACGTTGTTGGAATTTCTTGGTTGGAAGTGGATGGAATTTGCATTTCAGGTGTTTGGGTCAACTTTGACATAGTGGATATATACAAAGGATATTCAGAGACTTCACCCCAAGTCAAGAAAGTACTAAGGTCCTCGTCATTGCTAATAACAAAAGCCGGTGCTCTGGACTTCAATTGGAGTATACATCTAATTACAAGATCGTATAGATCTGGATTTATACTACATAGGGTATAGACCCGCCCTAAAAAATCATTGTACGTAATTTCAGTCTCTAAGTCACACCCTCTTGTTTTCCCACCATAATAACAATTTTCTATTTCATTCCACACACCACCAAAACATACCCAAACTCGAGGCATCTGCAAACATATAAATAAATAAAAGTTAAGAAAAAAGTTAGGGGAAAATGATCTGCGAAATTACCAGACCGGTAATTTCAATAACAAAATTTACCGGTCGGTAATTTTTGTTTTTGAAATTACCGGTCTGGTAATTCCACGACCGGTAAATTCAATAACAAACATTTACCGGTCGGTAAATGTTCGTTATAGAATTTACCGGTCGTGGAACCACCACCGGTAAACTCAATAACAAACATTTACCGACCGGTAAATGTTTGTTATAGAATTTACCGGTCGTGGAACCACCACCGGTAAACTCAATAACAAACATTTACCGACCGGTAAATGTTTGTTATAGAATTTACCGGTCGTGGAACCACCACCGGTAAACTCAATAACAAACATTTACCGGTCGGTAAATGTTTGTTATTGAGTTTACCGGTGGTGGTTCCACGACCGGTAAATTCTATAACGAACATTTACCGACCGGTAAATGTTTGTTATTAAATTTACCGTGGAATTACCACCAATAACAGAAAATTTTGAAATTGTATTTTTCTGACTAATACAAAATTACACAACACAATGGTTTAGGGTGGTTTCGTTTCGTGTTCAGATTTAACCCTAAACCCTTAACCCTAAACACAATGTGTTTTTGTGTCAAAAATACCGACATCAAGGGACCGACATTGTTTTAGAATGAAAAAAATAAACCGACATCAAGGGACCGACATTGTTTTAGAATGAAAAAAATAAACCGACATCAAGGGACCGACATTGTTTTAGAATGAAAAAAATAAACCGACATCAAGGGTTTAGGTACACATACCTTCAGCAAGAATAATGATAGAGTTCAATAACGGAGAATGATCGACTTTGAAAAACTCCTTCGGTGTTCAGCAATGTGTGGGGATGTGAGAGAATGATGAAGATTGTTGGATGAATGAATGTTATTTGTTACAAACAACAAAAACGTGGAGAATGTGAGAATAATGAAAAACATGAAATTTAGTTTGATGAATGTTTGAGGTAAAAGGTGGGTAAGTGAAAAGTAGGTGAAAAGTGGGTGAAAAGTAGGTGAAAGTAATGAAAAATTGAAGGCTATTCAATTGGGGTTAATGAGGGGCATTTTCGACATTTCACATCCCTTAAAGTAAGGGCATTTAAGACCTTTCACATCAGGGGTCTAAAACTGCAAGTTTTTTTTTGGGAAGCCTAAAACACCCATTTGTTTTGCTTTTGGGTATAAAAAGTCAAATTGCCCTATTAGTTTCTTATTTTTTTCTAAATATGTAATATAAATTATTTCCTGATTTCTTCTTTAATACATTATTCTACCACTGATTTCCTCTTTAATACATTAGTCTACCACTTAAGTTTGTAATAGAGTCTTTTGTTGGATATTTTCACAAATGACTCTCCCTTAGATGTCGTAATTACAATTCATCAGATTTTAAAAAACGCATGTCTTTTTTACTTTTGTTGAGCACGAACATGCGTTTGCTGAGAACCATCGCGAGGAAAAAGTCTGTTAATACTCTTCGCTGAACACGACCGCGAGGGGGCGACTATAATATCATCGTGCTCAACAAAGGGTATTACAGACTTTTTTCTCGCGAAGGTGCTCGTGCTCAGCAAAGCGAAGTGCTGATGACATCAGCAAAAGGAAAAAACGTTATTTTCGAGGCGAAGGTCCAAAAACATTACGGAACTCAAGGGGGGTTGATGACCAAAATGTGAGTGTGCAATTTGGTTCAATAACCTGCTAAGAAATATATGGTCAAGTGCAAGTGTACACTGTCAATCAAGTAATAATTTGGAAAGTATTCCAAGTATCGAATCCCAAGAGACTGTTGTGAAATTTAGTTTTAGAAAGAAATTATTTTTCGAATGCAATGTAAGGTAACAAAAATAAGTTGAATGATGGTTGATTGGTTTTTGGTTTAAAAAAAATAATAAAAGTGGGGATTCAATCATGCTTCAGCCTTAAGAAGAGTTTACTTGACAGCATGTGACCACAGGGTCACCATAGTACCCTTGTGCTTTTGGACCATATTTATCTTCTATTCAGCCTATTTGCATGTACCTTTAGAAGTCTAAGTCATTAAACCTGCATTTTTGTGGATAGATCTTAGGTGTTTAAGTATGCAATCTTATGATCCTATAGTCTTTTGCCCCAATCGTCAAGGACAATCGACGAAATTCTATTTCTAGGCATTTATGTTATATCAACTTTACGAGAATCGTTAATTGCCCGACCGGTGAAGTATCGGCATTAACATTTCATGCTAAATTAAGTGATCAAGTTAATCTAACATTTTTGCATATATTTAGGAAAGGACGAACCACACAAGGTATAAGGGTAAAATTGTAATTTCAACTGTCAAGCTAGCTCATTTCTTAATGGGTATCCACATAATCGAATACCTTAGAAAAATTAGCTCATAATGGAAAATAAATTCAAAGACTTAATTGATAAATAATTCATAAGTACAAAAACTAGGTAAAGGGTAAAATGATAATTTCACTTAAAAACTAAGAACAAAATGGAAACGAAAATAGAAACAAAACAGAATGTAAAGGATAATTCAAAAACAGAATTCAAATAGAAAAAGTTCAAATTAAAACATAAAGGTAAATCTGGAAATTTTCCAACACTCTTTCTCGAACTCGTGGATAATGGATGAAGGGTCTCTACTCGCTCGATTCACGACGTCAATGTGAATCGAATCCTCGCAACACCTTCCTTCTAGAAATGGCTGAAGTAGAACGTTTTTCAGAGAAGGGTTAGCTATGGTTGGAATTTCGAAAATGGGGGAGTTCTTCGAGAAAAGAAAATCGGATGATCGAATGTTGTGGAGATTGATGCTTGAAAGTGGAGGCTTGAGGTGCCTTTTATAGCTTCTAGGGTTGTTGGAGGTTGCTGAAAATGAGAGTTTGACCCTTGACTTAGGTTGTTGGAGTCAAATGAGAAGTTGGTTGTTGATTTTCAAGTTGTTGAACAACCCGAAAATCTCGTTTTGACCCAGTCAACTGCACCCTGTGACCACAATCTTGAGTAAAAGACAGATTTTCTACATATGACCAAAAAATAGTTAATTCTTATAAAAATTACTCTTTTACCCTTTAAATTGCCTCATATTTAGAAAACGACATTGAGCATGTGACTTTCCTATTTTTTACTCTTTTTTAATCAATTACATGCACGTTTATATTCAGATTTAATCCAAAAGTCAGTTAATGAACATGATTAAATGGTGAAAAACACTTCCTAAATGACGTTCATCACACTCCCAAACTTAGCTTATTGCTTGTCATGAAGCAATTCAACACATAATAAAAACAAGAATGAACAACTATTGTTGCGTGCTCAATGTGTTGAAATAATTAGGCAATAAAAGAGATAGAGCACTCAGAACATGCAAGCATACATGATCTTATAGCAAGTAGTAAGTATATTTCATTCGTTTTCCCACAGAGATTTATTTTTAGCTATTCGCGAAGTGTTTTGTTAAGAAAGAAGGGGTGGATTTGATGGGGTAAAATTGGTTTTTAATTAACTACTTTTTGCTGAATGTGTAAAGGGTAGCAACATAAACGAGAACAAGTTAAAGTTAAACTCAAATGAAAAGAGACGAGATTAATAAATGAAGGTAAAGACAGCTAAACAGAATGGAAACTTAGACGGAATTGCGGAGACCGCAATTCTACCGCAATTATAATAACAGCGAAAGTGTGTAAATGGGTGAATTAAGGGCTACTAATGACTATCCTATAGGCATTTTTATACGATTCTCAAGCACTGGATCTACTCTCTATACATCAAACTATCTCAAACTCATGTATCGTCCGATTCCATGTATTAGATTCTTTAGTTTACTCAACTCAAAGTAAGGTCTTAAGCATCTTGTTAAGGCAGAAAGATATGGTTTGTACTAGGGAAACGCCTATTCCTAGGCCGTTTCCTGGTTACCTTGAAAGGCTAGCATGATAATATGACTCTGAACTCTTACTCCTTCCAGAGGTTAGGAGTTCTTTGGACAAAATGGATGGCCAATCGAAATTGCCCGTGGGATGAAGCCTACATACAATCAATGCTTCGAGAGCTATCCTACATGCTTGATTCACGTTTTTTAGCCTATGGAGTTGTCATTAGCATGCCCCTAAGTGTCTTAGTTACTCATGGATATAGGGAGAACAAAACTAAAAGATAAGACAGACATGCTTAGAAGGGAAATGTGCTTAAAACAGCAAGGGAACGCAGTAGAATGCAAAGGCAGAAACTGTGAAATACTGAATTTTGTGTTTGATTAATTGATTGCTTGAATGAACATAAGAGATACTTAAAGTAAAGAACAGCAAGACAGAACACAACGAAATGATCTAAACTAGCCACAAGAACAGAAACAACACAAGACAGAATTGGAAAACAGAAATGAAGAACAGAAAGCAGTAAAACAGCTCGAAATCTCGTTGCAGCCGCCTCGAATGAAGGATGAGAAAGGTCAGCCTTGCTTGGATGAATCCAATCGGGAGAGAAGAAGAGTCTCCTCTCCTTCCTATCAGATTATCGATTCCAACAGCTGAGCTTCGCAAACCAGCAGACGGCAAAGGAAAACTAGGAGAAAAGATGGACTGCGAGAAGACTTCTACGCTTTCGGATGATGTTTGAACCCTCGACTTTGACCCCTATTTATAGTAATCTGCAGGTGCATTTGGGCCAAGGAGAACCATCAATCTTCAACGTCGTACTTCAGAATGGATGGAGGAGAAAGAACGAATCCCTGAAATAACGGAAATTAACAGAAAAAGATCAGTCAACTTACGGTTTTCACTTGAAACATTGCGGTGACCGCAATGTTTCCGCAATGCTTTCGCACAGCTTGTTTTTCATTCTTTTCCTTCGGTTTTCAACTCTTTTCTTTCCTATTGTACATAAGTCCTAATTTAGCTACCTTCTTCTAATTCTCATATTTAAGCATAGGTTTAGGCTAAATGCTATCAAAAACACCTAAGAGTGAACATCTTTCTAAGCCAATTAAGTCCTAAAAAGGTCACTTTTGGAGACGTAACACACCCCCAAACTTAAGGTTTTGCTTGTCCTCAAGCAATCTAAGGACTCTCCTAGGCTGCTGTTTCTTCTTCTTTAACCACTTACTAACTCCCCTATATCTCTATCTATAGCACTGTTGTCCTGTGACACACTTCTAAGCTTAAAACTACCCTCTTATCTAGCTTCTTCTGACTTCGCCTGCCTAACACTCCATCTGCTTTTATTAACTCCCTACAACTGATCTATTTGCTTTTGTCATATCATGCCACTATCCCTAAGGTTTCAAATTCTGCCTAGCTTTACCTCAGACTCAGTACATGCTTCTAGCTTTATTTTTAATGTGTCTAGGATTCCTTAGAGTCATGCCAGTCTTAGTATTAACGGTGACAGTAGTACTTTTAAAGAACAACCTAAACCCTGGCATCACTACATTGGATAAACACTCATCTCCCTAAACAACCCTACAAGTTACAACTTTGTGCTTAGCTAATTGAGGATCAGAGTTCTTTTTAAATAGGACATCTAAGCCACAAAGTTATAACTCCTAGGTATACATTCTTCTTCCCTATTCTTTTCCTTTTTCTTACTTAGGTGGAGCCTCTCCTTTGGTTGCCGTTTGATGCAATGCCACTTGTGGGTCACACACTTGGCACTGATTACTTAGCAACCTAAGAGAGACCCCCCTCTTTATTCTATTTTTCATTTTTTTTTTTTTTTCAGTTCATCATTTTTTTGTCAAGGAGAAGAAGAATGCTTATGTTTCTAAGGGAGAGAGGAATGTTCCTAGGCCTAGGGTGGCTTCCCCCAAACTTCAACTACTCATTGTCCCCAATGAGTGTCTCAGGTGGCACACCCCCAAACTTGTCCTAGAAGCATCTAGTCTAAGGTAAAACAAAGAGAATCTAAAAAACCCTAGGCATAGACAGAACATTAAAAAGAAAATATCACAGCAGCAGTAATTTTAAAAAAAACAGACAGTTAAGGGCTTAAAGCTGTGCATGCTGAGCTTTTTAGAGGTTGATTTAAACGATCAAAGGGTGTCCTATGACACTCATCCAGCATGCATTTAGATAAGCTATATAAGGTAGTCATGTTAGCAGCAAAAGATAGAATTTAAACAGATCACAGCCTAGCTAAACAGACAGTCCAAAACATGCTTTCAGTAATAAAAATTGCGGGGACCGCAATTATTTCGCAATCAAGTCAGGGCAGATATAACAGTGATTAAGGCCCCTAAGCATGCTCTTTCCAGTCATTCAAGCTCTTCTAGAAATGAAACAAAACTAACCTACCTAGGCTCCTATCATCAGACTATACTAAGCAAAATTAAAAACATGAAACTAAGCATCTAAAACAGATCAAAAGTGTACTAAAAACAGCATAATTCACATAGTCTATCAGAAAGCAGAAAATTGTCTTTTTTTTTTCTAAGGGGACAGCAATACTCCCTTCAGTGCAACCAGCACTCAAACGTCTTCATCCTCATCAGGTTGTCGTGGTCGTGGAGGCACCCATGGAGTCAGGAGATTTGTGGGGAAGTCAGGGAAGATGCACCCAAGTTGGTCTGCAACTTCCTTGTCCCGTGCCTGCGCATAAGTGGCCCATTGAGCCATCCTCCTTTGCATATCCATCAGGCACGCCATGGATAGTGACTGATCAGCAGCCAGCCTATCCAGTTCAAACTCCATATTCCCCTTCCTCTTCAGCCTCAAGCTAGCAGGCAGCTCCAAGTGGCCTGTGTAAGCCATCTGCTGCTCCATTCGCTCAGTGGGGACTCCTGCAAGCAAACATAGTTTGGTTATGGTGTTAGGGAAAAACAGTGGTCCCTTACCTTTCTTGGCGCACTCAGCAATGGCGGCCGACATGATTTCACCCACATTGACCGTGAGACCTCGCATAATGGCATAGACCAGCAGCGATCTGCTCTGGTTGATGGTCGTCTCATGGGTCACAGGGGACAGCTTCCTCCTTACAAAGGCAAACCATACAGCTGCCTTTGCTGTCAGGTTGGCACTCATGAGGGTGTGCCTCCCATTGCGTGATACAGTCCACGCTGCTTCAGGTTGGCCAATGGTTCGAATGGCCTCCTCCAGGACTGCCTCAGTAGGCTCATCAACGATCCTCGCATAATCAGTGTGTCTTTGGCCCTTGAGGCCATAAGCTTCGTTGATGGCCTTTGCTGAGTAATCCACCTCTACTCCTCTCACCACAGAAAGCCCCTCTTCAGAGTTTTGCAGGTTGGCGTAGAAGTCATATACCATAGCTGTGTAAGCCGGATTGGGTGGCCGACACAACTCCTCCCAGCTGTGATTTATAATTCCTGCGCGCAAGAACTGCGGCAGGTCAGCAGGTCTGTCGAGGAAGCCCTTCTCGTGCAGCAGCTCCCTTTTTCTCAACTCAATGCCTCTGGACTCAGCGTCAGAGGACACATACCTCACTGATTGAGGCTCATCTTCAGGGTAAAGCTTGGCTTTCCCTTTGTCTGCTGGCTTGGATGATTCTGCAGCCTCAACCTTGAGTCTTTTGAGCGATGGCTCAGTGCTCTCTTTGTCTGCTGAAGGCGCCCTCTTGGCCTTCTTCTTTTTCAGCTTCTTGGATCGCTTGGCCTTGAGAATCTTGGCCTTTTTCTTCTTCTTGAGCTTAGCCTTGATGGTGATCTGCTGGAGGCAGGCTCCCAGTGTCTCCTCCATGGAATCATCCTGCTGTGCAGGACTCGCTGGACTAGCTTCCCTCACAGGTGAGAAAACCTCCTCGTCCTCACCTTCCCCACTGCCCTGCGTTGATTCTTGGTACTCCCCATATGGGAATTCAGGGTCAGGCCGTGGGGTAGTGTGCGACGGCGTGGTGCTTTGCTCTGCTGTAGGTGTCTGTGCAGAACTCAGTGGTGAAGAAGACAACTTAGGGCTCTGTGCAGGCGGCGATGAAGAGAGCTCTGGGCTCTGCACTGGTTCAGATGGTGAAGGGCTGTGCGCAGGCGATGCAGATGGCGATGAACCCTTCTTGGTCGACTCGTGGGACGCACGATCCGTTTCTTGACTCTCCACAGAGGGAGTCTTTGCTTTGCTTGGTTCGGCGGCCGTCTCGATACTCCACCGGCGCTTCTTGGGTGTGCCCGCTGGTTCAGAGGGTCCAGCAGGGATTTCTGTGACAACCCTCCACTTCTTCCTACGGATCGGAAGCTTGGGAAGACGTTCGGTGCGTGCAGTACCAGCATCTGCGAGTGCAAGAAGTGCTTCCCTCGCAGCTGTTTCAGCTTCATCAGCCCTTTTCTTGGCCGCAGATCTTTCAGCCCTCGTGAGTACCATTGTTGGATCTTGGAGATTTGGAGAGAAGAATCAAAGATGAAAAGAATCGCAGCTTTCTTGGAAATCAGAGAGTGGGAGAATCGTATCGATCGAGCGCCTTCTAACGGCTATAAAGGAAACGGATAAATCCCAACGGCTATATTTTGCGGATCCTGCAAATCCAGCGCAATTTTAGGGATTTTTTTTCATCTAAATGGCAAACTTTGCTCGTCCATATCTTTTATTTGGCTCAATCTTTTCTTGATTTTTAAAGCTGGAGTTACTCTCCTTGATCCCCTCTTTCGATTCCCTACAAAAAGAAATAAAAACAATATCAAATTCGTAATTAAAATCATACAACAAAACACACAAACGATAACCGGAAAATCGCAAAAAATAAACTAAGGCATGAGCCTTATGTTGACGAGCACAGCAATCACTCGTCCTCTCTCGTTCTCGTTTTCATGCTTCAGTCAAGAGGAAGGCCGAGAGAGTCTTCACATCTCCTTCCTCATAGTAGTGCTTCAATCTTGCACCATTAACCATAAACGGTTGGCCTTGCTGCAAGTTCTTTATCTCTATGGCACCATGAACAAACACATTAGTAATCACAAATGGACCTGACCATCTAGACTTAAGTTTCCCTGGAAAGAGTTTCAACCGTGAGTTAAACAACAAGACAAGTTGACCCTTCTTAAAGTCCTTAACTCTAAGTCTACTATCGTGCCAAATCTTGGTCTTTTCCTTATACATTTTAGCATTTTCATAGGCCATATGTCTAAGCTCATCAAGCTCATGTAATTGCAAAGACCGCAATGTTCCCGCATCCTTTACACAAAAATTCAATTCCTTCATGGCCCAAAATGCTTTGTTTTCTAACTCAAGTGGTAAGTGACAAGTCTTGCCATATACCAGCCTATAAGGAGACATACCTAGGGGTGTCTTATATGCTGTCCTATAAGCCCAAAGTGCATCCTCAAGCTTAAAGGACCAGTCTTTCCTATTAGGTTTGACCACTTTTTCTAGGATGTTCTTAATTTCCCTATTTGAAATTTCAGCTTGTCCATTCGAGTGTGGGTGATAGGGAGTGGCTACTCTATGTCTAATGTTATACTTAGCCAACACTCTCTCCATAGCCTTGTTAATGAAATGTGATCTCTCATCACTAATGATGGCACGAGGTGTCCCAAACCTAGTAAAAATGTGCCTATGCAAGAATTTGGTGACTGTTTTGGCATCATTATTGGGACATGCTTTGGCTTCTACCCACTTGGACACATAGTCCACTGCCACTAATATGTAAAGGTTACCTGATGATGGAGGGAATGGCCCCATGAAGTCAATGCCCCACACATCAAAGAGCTCCAACTCTAAGATGTAGGTGAGGGGCATCTCATCCTTTCGACTGAGGTTACCTGTTCTTTGGCATTCATCACAGCTGTGGGCATAGTTGTGGGCATCCTTGAAGATTGTTGGCCAATAGTAGCCACTCTGAAATACCTTTGCAGCTGTTCTTTGGCCACCAAAGTGTCCACCATAAGGAGCTGTGTGACAATGCTGCAGCACAGACTTCGCTTCAGCAGCTGAAACACACTTCCTTAGCAAGCCGTCAGCACATGTTCTGTAAAGTGTGGGGTCATCCCAGATGAATTTCCTTGCTTCATGAAGGAACCTCTTCTTCTCTTGTCCTCCCTTGAAAACTGGTAATACCTGTGATGCAAGGAAGCTAGCAATGTCAGCAAACCAAGGTTCCTCATCGTTATCACGATGGGTTAAAACAAAGACATGTTCATCAATAAAAGCATCAGAAATTGCGGGCTCCGCAATTTTTTCGCAATTGTGCTGCAATCGAGAAAGGTGATCTGCAACCACATTTTCACAACCTTTCTTGTCTCGAATGTCCAAATCAAATTCCTGCAGCAATAACACCCACCTAATCAACCTAGGCTTGGCATCAGCCTTCCTCATAAGATATTTCAAGGCAGAATGGTCAGTGTATACAATTGTCCTAGTGCCTACAATATAGCTCCTGAATTTCTCACACGCAAACACTACGGCAAGCATCTCTTTCTCAGTAGTTGTATAATTACATTGAGCCTCATTCAAGGTCTTACTAGCATAATAGACAGGGTGTGTTAGCTTGTCAATCTTCTGGCCTAACATGACCCCTACAGCATAGTCACTAGCATCACATAACATCTCAAATGGGAGATCCCAATTTGGCCCTATAATAACAGGTGCTGTAACTAGTGCTTTCTTAAGGGTGGTCCAAGCTACTACACATTCCTTAGAGAAGATGAAAGGCCTATTTAGTTCTAGCAGCTCACACAGAGGCTTGGCTATCTTAGAAAAGTCCTTAATGAACCTTCTGTAGAAACCAGCATGCCCTAAGAAACTCCTAATGGCCTTGACATTCTGAGGCTCTACCAACTTCTCTATGATTTCTATCTTTGCCCTATCGACCTCCACTCCAGCTCTTGACACTCTATGACCTAAGACAATCCCTTCATCCACCATGAAGTGACACTTTTCCCAATTTAGGACTAGATTGGTCTCCTCACACCTAGCCAAGACTTGTCCTAGGTTCTCTAGACAGTTGGTAAAGGAATCCCCAAAGACTGAGAAATCATCCATGAATATTTCTATCATGGACTCATCCAAGTCAGAAAAGATTGCCAACATGCACCTTTGGAAAGTTGCCGGTGCATTGCATAAGCCAAAAGGCATTCTACGAAAGGCAAAAGTTCCAAAAGGGCAAGTGAAGGTAGTCTTTTCTTGGTCTTTGGGGTCTATAGTAATCTGGTTATACCCTGAATAACCGTCGAGGAAACAGTAATAGGCTCTACCAGCTATTCTGTCTAACATTTGGTCAATGAATGGCAGAGGGAAGTGGTCTTTTTTAGTTTCTTTATTTAGTTTCCTATAATCCATACATACTCTCCATCCTGTGACAGTCCTAGTTGGAATCAGTTCATTGTTCTCATTGACTACCACAGTCATCCCCCCCTTCTTAGGTACACATTGTATAGGGCTCACCCACTGGCTACTAGCTATGGGAAAGATCACACCAGCATCTAACCATTTTATTATTTCTTTCTTAACTACCTCTTTCATAGAGGGATTCAGCCTACGTTGATGATCTACTCTAGGTGTGTGCTCTTCCTCTAGTATAATCTTATGCATGCAATAAGAAGGGCTAATGCCTCTAATATCAGCAATAGTCCATGCAATAGCCTTCCTATGTTGCTTAAGGAGTAAAATTAAATCAACCTCATGCTGTTCACTTAGCTTAGAAGAAATAATTACAGGCAAGGTCTCATTATTCCCTAAATATGCATACTTGAGGTGAGTGGGGAGTGGCTTTAATTCTAATACAGGTGGATGCTCAATGGATGGCTTTAAAGGATTTAAGGATCTATCAGTTAATTCTACATTCATACATACATGCTGAGGGTTATTTACAGATATGTCCATTATCTCAGCTATGTTTAAGTCAGTTAATTCTAAACCTACATATTCATTGGCATGCTTGGTTAATAATACATGCTCCAATTGTTCCTCCATTAAGGAGTCTACTACGTCCATGCTAGCACAGAATTCAAGGTCAGAGGGGTACCTTAAAGCTTTATATACACTAAACTTCACCTCCTCATCATGAACCCTCATAGTGAGCTCACCTTTTTGGACGTCTATCAGTGCCCTACCTGTGGCTAGAAATGGTCTGCCTAACAGGATGGGGACCTCCTTGTCTGCTTCATAATCCAGGATAATGAAATCTGCAAGGAAAATAAACTTGTCAACCTTTACTAAAATATCCTCAATTTTACCTTCTGGATATGCAATGGATCTGTCTGCTAATTGTAAAGTGACAGTGGTTGGACGTGCTTCTCCTATTCCCAACTGGCGGAATAGTGATAGGGGCATGAGGTTTATGCTGGCGCCCAGGTCACAAAGCGCTCTGCCCACGTGCTTGCCTCCAAGTTCTACAGGTAAGGTGAAGGAACCAGGATCCTTCTCCTTCTTGGGCAACTTGTTTTGGAGTATGGCACTGCACTCCTCAGTGAGGTTTACTGTTTCAAACTCACCAATTATTTTTTTGTTAGTAATAATATCTTTCAAAAACTTTACATAGGAAGGCATAGACTGTAAAACTTCTACAAAAGGAATGTTGACATGCACTTGCTTAAGAATTTCTAAGAATTTATTAAAATGCACTTCCTGTTCCTGCTTCTTCTTAAGCCTTCGAGGATATGGAGGTGGTGGCACATATGCAGGCACGTCAGGGCGCCTTAGGATAGGTGGAGGCCTTGGAATTTCTTCTATCTCCTCAATAATTGGCTCTAGCCTGGCTCCTGATGTGCTAGTTGGTGGTGGACCTTGGTTTGGCAGAGACTCCAGTGGAGCACTAGACTCAGTGTTCTCTACTCTCTTTGGTGTGTCCTTTGTGTTGCTCACCAAGGGTCTACCACTTCTAAGTTCAATTGCTTGAACTTGTTCTTTACCATCTCTCCTTGGCACCTCGGTGTCGGCAGGGAGTCTACCTTGGGGCCTACTCTTGAGTTCATTGGCTAATTGGCCTATTTGGTTCTCTAGGCTCCTAAGAGTAGCTTGCTGGCTTTGAAGAGTAGCATCATTCTTAGCTATGTATTCCTTGAGTAAGTTTTCTACAGAAGATCCTACAGGTTGGTTGTATGGTTTTTGATACATTGATTGGTTATGTTGGGGAGTGAAACCAGGTGTTCCACTCGGTCTAGGCTGGTTAGGATTTTGGTTAGCATTTTGTTGGCCACCTGTTGCGTGCTCAATGTGTTAATAAGAATAAGAAATAAGAGAGAGAGAGAGCACTCAGAACATGCAAGCATACATGATCTTATAGCAAGTAGTAAGTATATTTCATTCGTTTTCCCACAGAGACTTATTTTTAGCTATTCGCGAAGTGTTTTGTTAAGAAAGAAGGGGTGGATTTGATGGGGTAAAATTGGTTTTTAATTGTCTAATTTTTGCTGAATGTGTAAAGGGTAGTAACATAAACAAGAACAAGTTAAAGCCAAACTAAAATGAAAAGAAACGAAATTAATAAATGAAGGCAAAGACAGCTAAACAGAATGGAAACTTAGACGGAATTGCGGAGACCGCAATTCTACCGCAATTACAATAACAACGAAAGTGTGTAAATGAGTGAATTAAGGGCTACTAATGACTATCCTATAGGCATTTTTATACGATTCTCAAACACTGGATCTACTCTCTATGCATCAAACTATCTCAAACTCATGTATCGTCCGATTCCATGCATTAGATTCTTTAGTTTACTCAACTCAAAGTAAGGTCTTAAGCATCTTGTTAAGGCAGAAAGATATGGTTTGTACTAGGGAAACGCCTATTCCTAGGCCGTTTCCTGGTTACCTTGAAAGGCTAGCATGATAATATGACTCTGAACTCTTACTCCTTCCAGAGGTTAGGAGTTCTTTGGACAAAATGGATGGCCAATCGAAATTGCCCGTGGGATGAAGCTTACATACAATCAATGGTTCGAGAGCTATCCTACATACTTGGTTCACGTTTTTTAGCCTATAGTGTTGTCATTAGCATGCCCCTAAGTGACTTAGTTACTCATGGATATAAGGAGAACAGAACTAAAAGATAAAATAGACATGCTTAGAAGGGAAATGTGTGTAAAACAGCAAGGGAAAGCAGTAGAATGCAAAGGCGAGAACTATGAAATACTGAATTCTATGTTTGATTGATTGATTGTTTGAACGAACATAAGAGATACTTAAAGTAAAGAACAGAAAGACAGAACACAACGAAATGAACTAAATTCGCCACAAGAACAGAAACAACACAAAACAGAGTTGGAAAAATAGAAATGAAGACAGAAAACAGTAAAGCAAGCTCGAAAGTCTCGTTGCAGCCGCCTCGAATGAAGGATGAGAAAGGTCAGCCTTGCTTGGATGAATCCAATCGGGAGAGAAGAAGAATCTCCTCTCCTTCCTATCAGATTATCGATTCCAACAGCTGAGCTTCGCAAACCAGCAGACGGCAAAGGAAAACTAGGTGAAAAGATGGACTGCGAGAAGACTTCTACGCTTTCGGATGATGCTTGAACCTCCGACTTTGACCCCCTTTTATAGTAGTTTGCAGGTGCGTTTGGGCCAAGGAGAACCATCAATCTTCAACGTCATATATCAGAATGGATGGAGGAGAAAGAACGAATCCCTGAAATCACGGAAATTAACAGAAAAAGATCAGTCAACTTACGGTTTTCACTTGAATTATTGCGGTGTCCGCAATGTTTTCGCAATTCTATCGCAATGCTTGTTTTTTCATTCTTTTCCTTCGGTTTTCACCCCATTCCTTTCCTATTGTGCATAAGTCCTAATTTAGCTACCTTCTTCTCATTCTCATATTTAAGCATAGGTTTAGGCTAAATGCTAACAAAAACACCTAAAAGTGTGCATCTTCCTAAGCTAAATGGGTCCTAAATAAGTCACTTTCAGAGACTTAACACCACCCCATGACAGGTTTGGGTGGTTCCTCCAATCAGGGTTGTAAGTATTGGAATAGGGGTTGTTCCTAGGCTGCTGCTGGCTTCCAATGTAGCAGACTGAGGCTGGATTCCCAGGGCAATATTCATACAGGTGCCCTTCCCCACAGAACCCACATACAAGTGTCTCACCTTGACTTGGTTGGGTGCCCATTGACATGGCGGTAGCGGTGTTGGCACTTGTTTGGAGATTGGCTTGAGCCATTTGCTTAACTAGGTTGGTCAGGGCATTTATTTGGCTGCTCATTGCACTTAGAGCATCCTTGTCTTGAGCCCTAGTTGGCTCAACTGGATCATCTGACCACCTACAGTGAGATGCTGAGATCTTCTCCAAGATCTCATAGGCCTCGTTGTAACTCTTGGACAACATGGAACCACCAGCAGATGAATTTAAAACTTGCCTAGTGCTGGGGTTGCATCCTTTGAAAAAGACCTCTATTTGGATACACCATGGGATGCCATGATGTGGACATTTGAGAAGAAGGTCCTTGAACCTTGTCCAAGCTTCGTGAAGAGATTCATTATCAGCTTGTTTGAACTTAACTATATCATCACGAAAGGTAGAATTCCTATCAGGTGGGAAGTATTTGACTAGGAATTTCTCTGCTAAGTCTGTCCAATTAAGGATAGATCTAGAGGGTAATGAGTTCAACCATGTTTTGGCTTTGTCCCTCAAAGAGTAAGGGAACAAATATAGCCTCAAAGCTTCTTGGGACACTCCAGGGATGATGAATGTATCACTAACTCCTAAGAAGTTCCTAAGATGGTTGTGGGGGTCCTCATTTTCTATTCCAAAGAATTGTCCCACAGTGGACAACATTTGGAACATCACTGGCTTTAACTCGAATGAGTTGGCAGTGATTTCAGGACGGATTATGCTGGGGTTCAGCTCCCCAGGCATAGGTACTAAATATGAAAGAATGGCACTATTCTTGTCATTCGCTATTTCGATGGGGTTGCGAGTGACAGGTACCGGATTTGGAATTATTCCATCCATTTCTTCTTGAGACAATTGCGGAGGAATTGTGGTTCCCGCAATTATTTGAGGTATAGAGGGTTGCTTAAAGAGACGTTTCTTGGCTTTAGTTCTGGCTCTAAATAGTCTCTCGGGCTCAGGATTGAACTCTAGATCACTACTTGAATGCTCACTCATAAACTAACCCAACTAGTACCTGCAAAAGAAATGAAACTAGATTAGTTCCACTAGACAGTAAACTTGGTGTTTCAAACTTAACAAACTTCGTTTTCACTAAAATAAATCCCCGGCAGCGGCGCCAAAAACTTGTTGCGTGCTCAATGTGTTGAAATAATTAGGCAATAAAAGAGATAGAGCACTCAGAACATGCAAGCATACATGATCTTATAGCAAGTAGTAAGTATATTTCATTCGTTTTCCCACAGAGATTTATTTTTAGCTATTCGCGAAGTGTTTTGTTAAGAAAGAAGGGGTGGATTCAATGCCTCTGGACTCAGCGTCAGAGGACACATACCTCACTGATTGAGGCTCATCTTCAGGGTAAAGCTTGGCTTTCCCCTTGTCTGCTGGCTTGGATGATTCTGCAGCCTCAACCTTGAGTCTTTTGAGTGATGGCTCAGTGCTTTCTTTGTCTGATGAAGGCGCCCTCTTGGCCTTCTTCTTTTTCAGCTTCTTCGATCGCTTGGCCTTGAGAATCTTGGCCTTTTTCTTCTTCTTGAGCTTAGCCTTGATGGTGATCTGCTGGAGGCAGGCTCCCAGTGTCTCCTCCATGGAATCATCCTGCTGTGCAGGACTCTCGGCACTAGCTTCCCTCATAGGTGAGAAAACCTCGTCTTCCTCACCTTCCCCACTGCCCTGCGTTGATTCTTGATAATCCCCATATGGGAATTCAGGATCAGGCTGTGGGGAAGTGTGCGACGGCGTGGTATTGTGCTCTGCTGTCGGTGTCTGCGCAGAACTCAGTGGCGAAGATGGCAGTTCAGGGCTCTGCGCTGGCGGTGATTCTGGGCTCTGCACTGGTTCAGATGGTGAAGGGCTGTGCGCAGGCGATGCAGATGGCGACGAACCCTTCTTGGTCGACTCGTGGGACGCACGATCCGTTTCTTGACTCTCCACAGAGGGAGTCTTTGCTTTGCTTGGTTCGGCGGCCGTCTCGACACTCCACCGGCGCTTCTTGGGTGTGCCCGCTGGTTCAGAGGGTCCAGCAGGGATTTCTGTGACAACCCTCCACTTCTTCCTACGGATCGGAAGCTTGGGAAGACGTTCGGTGCGTGCAGCGTCAGCCGTAGCCAAGGCAAGCAGTGCATCTCTCGCAGCTGTTTCAGCAGCGTCTTCAGCCCTCTTCTTGGCTGCAGATCTTTCAGCCCGTGTGAACACCATTGTTGAGTCTTGGAGGTTTGGAGAGAAGGATCAAAGATGAAGAGAATCGCAGCTTTCTTGGAATTCAGAGAATGAGAGAATCGTATCGATCGAGCGCCTTCTAACGGATATAAAGGAAACGGCTAAATCCCAACGGCTATATTTTGCGGATCCTGCAATTCCAGCGCAATTTTAGGGATTTTTTTCATCTAAATGGCAAACTTTGCTCGTCCGTATCTTTTATTTGGCTCGATCGTTTCTTGATTTTTAAAGCTGGAATTGCTCTCCTTGATCCCCTCTTTCGATTCCCTACAAAATAAAATAAAAACAACATCAAATTCGTAATTAAAATCACACAACAAAACATACAAACGATAACCGGAAAAGCTGAAAAAAATAAACTAAGGCATGAGCCTTGTGTTGACGAGCACAGCAATCACTCGTCCTCTCTCGTTCTCATTGTCTCGCTTCAGTCAAGAGGAAGGCCGAGAGAGTCTTCACATCTCCTTCCTCATAGTAGTGCTTCAACCTTGCACCATTAACCATAAATGGTTGGCCTTGCTGCAAGTTCTTTATCTCTATGGCACCATGAACAAACACATTAGTAATCACAAATGGACCTGACCATCTAGACTTAAGTTTCCCTGGGAAGAGTTTCAACCGTGAGTTAAACAACAAGACAAGTTGACCCTTCTTAAAGTCCTTAACTCTAAGTCTACTATCGTGCCAAATCTTGGTCTTTTCCTTATACATTTTAGCATTTTCATAGGCCATATGTCTAAGCTCATCAAGCTCATGTAATTGCAAAGACCTCAGTGTCCCTGCATCCTTTACACAAAAATTCAATTCCTTCATGGCCCAAAATGCTTTGTTTTCTAACTCAAGTGGTAAGTGACAAGTCTTGCCATATACCAGCCTATAAGGAGACATACCTAGGGGTGTCTTATATGCTGTCCTATAAGCCCAAAGTGCATCCTCAAGCTTAAAGGACCAGTCTTTCCTATTAGGTTTGACCACTTTTTCTAGGATGTTCTTAATTTCCCTATTTGAAATTTCAGCCTGTCCATTCGAGTGTGGGTGATAGGGAGTGGCTACTCTATGTCTAATGTTATATTTAGCCAACACTCTCTCCATAGCCTTGTTAATGAAATGTGACCCCTCATCACTAATGATGGCACGAGGTGTCCCAAACCTAGTAAAAATGTGCCTATGCAAGAAGTTGGTGACTGTTTTAGCATCATTATTAGGACATGCTTTGGCTTCTACCCACTTGGACACATAGTCCACTGCTACTAATATGTAAAGGTTACCTGATGATGGAGGGAATGGCCCCATGAAGTCAATGCCCCACACATCAAAGAGCTCCAACTTTAAGATGTAAGTGAGGGGCATCTCATCCTTTCGACTGAGGTTACCTGTTCTTTGGCATTCATCACAGCTGTGGGCATAGTTGTGGGCATCCTTGAAGATTGTTGGCCAATAGTAGCCACTCTGAAATACCTTTGCAGCTGTTCTTTGGCCACCAAAGTGTCCACCATAAGGAGCTGTGTGACAGTGCTGCAGCACAGACTTCGCTTCAGCAGCTGAAACACACTTCCTTAGCAAGCCATCAGCACAGGTTCTGTAAAGTGTGGGGTCATCCCAGATGAATTTCCTTGCTTCATGAAGGAACCTCTTCTTCTCTTGTCCTCCCTTGAAAACTGGTAATACCTGTGATGCACGGAAGTTAGCAATGTCAGCAAACCAAGGTTCCTCATCGTTATCACGATGAGTCAAAACAAAGACATGTTCATCAATAAAAGCATCAGAAATTGCGGGCTCCGCAATTTTTTCGCAATTGTGCTGCAATCGAGAAAGGTGATCTGCAACCACATTTTCACAACCTTTCTTGTCTCGAATATCCAGATCAAATTCTTGCAGCAATAACACCCACCTAATCAACCTAGGCTTGGCATCAGCCTTCCTCATAAGATATTTCAAGGCAGAATGGTCAGTGTATACAATTGTCCTAGTGCCTACAATATAGTTCCTGAATTTCTCACAAGCAAACACTACAGCAAGCATCTCTTTCTCAGTAGTTGTATAATTACATTGAGCCTCATTCAAGGTCTTACTAGCATAATAGACAGGGTGTGTTAGCTTGTCAATCTTCTGGCCTAACATGACCCCTACAGCATAGTCACTAGCATCACATAACATCTCAAATGGGAGATCCCAATCTCGTCCTACTATGATAGGGGCTGTGACTAGTGCTTTCTTAAGGGTTCTCCAAGCTCCTACACATTCCTTAGAGAAGATGAATGGCCTATTTACCTCTAGAAGTTCACACAGAGGTTTGGCTATCTTAGAAAAGTCCTTAATGAACCTTCTGTAGAAGCCAGCATGCCCTAAGAAACTTCTAATGGCCTTGACATTCTGAGGCTCTACCAACTTCTCTATGATCTCAATTTTGGCTCGGTCAACTTCTACACCTGCCCTCGAAACTCTATGACCTAAGACAATCCCCTCATCTACCATGAAATGGCACTTTTCCCAATTGAGGACTAGGTTGGTCTCCTCACACCTAGCCAGGACTTGTCCTAGGTTTTCTAGACAGTTTGTAAATGAGTCCCCAAAGACTGAGAAGTCATCCATGAATATTTCTATCATGGACTCATCCAACTCAGAGAAGATTGCCATCATACACCTTTGGAAAGTTGCCGGTGCATTGCATAAGCCAAAAGGCATTCTGCGAAAGGCAAAAGTTCCAAAAGGGCAAGTGAAGGTAGTCTTCTCTTGGTCTTTGGGGTCTATAGTAATCTGGTTATAGCCAGAATAACCATCTAAGAAACAATAGTAGGCTCTACCAGCTATTCTGTCTAACATCTGGTCAATGAACGGTAGAGGGAAGTGGTCTTTTTTAGTTTCTTTATTTAATTTCCTGTAATCCATGCACACTCTCCACCCTGTGACAGTCCTAGTTGGAATCAGTTCGTTGTTCTCATTGACTACCACAGTCATCCCACCCTTTTTAGGTACACATTGGATAGGACTCACCCACTGGCTACTAGCTATGGGAAAGATCACACCAGCATCTAACCATTTTATTATTTCTTTCTTAACTACCTCTTTCATAGAGGGATTCAGCCTACGTTGATGATCTACTCTAGGTGTGTGCTCTTCCTCTAGTATAATCTTATGCATGCAATAAGAAGGGCTAATGCCTCTAATATCAGCAATAGTCCATGCAATAGCCTTCCTATGTTGCTTAAGCAGTAATATCAGTTCAACCTCATGCTGTTCACTTAGTTTAGAAGAAATGATAACAGGCAGAGTTTCATTACTCCCTAAATATGCATACTTGAGGTGAGTGGGTAGTGGTTTCAGTTCTAAAACAGGTGGATGCTCAATGGATGGCTTCAAAGGATTCACAGATCTATCAGTTAGGTCTATATTCATACATACATGTTGTGGTTTATCTACAGGTATATCCATTATGTCAGATACATTCAAGTCAGCTACATCTAATTGTACATATTCATTAGCATGCTTAGTTAATAGTACATGCTCCAATTGTTCTTCCATTAAAGAATCAACAACGTCCATACTAGCACAGGATTCAAGGTCAGAGGGGTACCTTAAAGCTTTATACACACTAAATTTCACCTCTTCATCATGAACCCTCATAGTGAGCTCACCTTTTTGGACGTCTATAAGTGCCCTACCTGTGGCTAGAAATGGTCTGCCTAGCAGGATGGGGACCTCCTTGTCTGCTTCATAATCCAGGATAATGAAATCTGCAAGGAAAATAAATTTGTCAACCTTTACTAAAATATCCTCAATTTTACCTTCTGGATATGCAATGGATTTGTCTGCTAATTGTAAAGTGACAGTGGTTGGACGTGCTTCTCCTATTCCCAACTGGCGGAATAGTGATAGGGGCATGAGGTTTATGCTGGCGCCCAGGTCACAAAGCGCTCTGCCCACGTGCTTGCCTCCAAGTTCTACAGGTAAGGTGAAGGAACCAGGATCCTTCTCCTTCTTGGGCAACTTGTTTTGGAGTATGGCACTGCACTCCTCAGTGAGGTTTACTGTTTCAAACTCACCAATTATTTTTTTGTTAGTAATAATATCTTTTAAAAACTTTACATAGGAAGGCATAGACTGTAAAACTTCTACAAAAGGAATGTTGACATGCACTTGTTTAAGAATTTCTAAGAATTTATTAAAATGAACTTCCTGTTCCTGCTTCTTCTTAAGCCTTCGAGGGTACTGTTGCGTGCTCAATGTGTAAAGATAAATATGCAAACAGGAAGAGAGAGCACTTAGAACATGCAAGCATACATGGTCTCACAGCAAGTAGTAAGTATATTTCATTCGTTTTTTCCACAGAGACTCATTTTTAGCTATTCGCGAAGTGTGAATGTTAAGAAAGATGGGATGAATTTGATGGGGTAAAATTGGTTTTTAATTAACTACTTTTTGCTGAATGTGTAGAGGGATATAACATAAACAAATTAAAGTTAAAACTAGACCTAAAGGACAAGAGATGGAATTAATAATCGAGGAAGAAAACAGTTAAACAGAATGATAAAAAGGCAGAATTGCGAGGACCGCAATGTTTCCGCAATTAAATGGCAGCGAATCTGATTAAAACGGGGAATTAAGGGCTACTAATGACTGTCCTATAGGCATTTTATTACGATTATCAAGCTTTGGATCAACTCTCTATACATCAAACTCACTCTATCTCAAGTATCGTCCGATTCCATGCATTAGAGACTCAAGTTTACTCGACTTCAAAGTAAGGACTTAAGCATCTTGTTAAAACAGGAGTGTTCAGTTTGTACTAGGGAAACGCCTATTCCTAGGCCGTTTCCTGATTACCATGAAAGGCTAGCATGATTATATGACTCTGAACTCTTACTCCTTCCAGAGGTTAGGAGTTCTTTGGACAAAATGGATGGCCAATCGAAATTGCCCGTGGGATGAAGCTTACATACAATCAATGTTCGAGTGTTGAACTGACTACTTGACTCACGTTTTTTAGCCTATAATTCTGTCATTAGCATGCCCCTAAGTGAATTTAGTTACTCATGGATATATGAAGAACAGAAAGGGTAGATAAAACAGACATACTTAGAAGAGAAATGTGCTTAAAACAGGAAGCAAAACCCGTAGCAGAAGAAAGTATAAACTGTGAAGTGCAGAAACTTACTTTGATTAACTTGAATGTTTGAATGACAAAGGAAAGCTTTAAAAGGAATGAATCCAAGGCAGACAACAACGAAATGCAATAAGTAAATTACTAAACTAAGAACAACAATGATCAGTAAGGGAAGTGAGAAGGAAAGAACAGAAAACAGTAAAGGATTGCTGAAAACTTCGTGGCAGTCGCCTCGAATGATGGTGATGAGAATTCAGCCGTGCTTGGATGAATCCAATCGAGAGAGAAGAAGAATCTTCTCTCCTTCCTATCAGATTATCGACTCCAAAAGCTGAGAACCTCACTCCAACAGACGGCAAAGGAAAACAGATGGAAATGGTGGACTGCAAGAAGACTTCTGCGCTTCGAATTCATTCCTGAACCTCCGACTTTGACCCCCTTTTATAGTAGTTTGCAGGTGCGTTTGGGCCAAGGAGAACCATCAACCTTCAACGTCATATATCAGAATGGATGGAGGAGAAAGAACGAATCCCTGAAAAGTCGGATCTAAACAGAAAATGATCAGCCAACTTACGGTTTTAACTTGAATAATTGCGGTCACCGCAATTATTCCGCAATTCATTTGCAATGGTTATTTTTTCATTCTTTTCTTCGGTTTTCAACCCTTTTTCTACCTATTGTACACAAGTCCTATATTAGCTACCTTCTTCTAATTCTCATATTAAAGCATAGGTTTAAGCTAAATGCTAACAAAAACACCTAAATGTGTACATCTTCTTAAGCTAAATGGGTCCTAAATAAGTCACTTTCAGAGACTTAACACACCCCCAAACTTAAGGCTTTGCTTGTCCTCAAGCATACTAAGGACTTACTTAGGCTGCTGTTTCTTCTTCTTTAACTACTCACTAACTCCCTTATCTTCTTGTCTATAGCAATGCTGTTCTGTGACACACTTCCAAGTTTAGAACTAACCTCTTGTCTAGCTTCTTCTGACTTCACCTGCCTACTATACCCACTGCTTTTGTTAACCCCCTACTACTGATCTAACTACTTTTATGATATCATGCTATTATCCCTAAGGTTTCAAATTCTACCAAGCTTTACTCCAGACTCAGTACATGCTTCTAGCTTATTTTTAATGTGTCTAGGATTCCTTAGAGTCATGCCAGTCTTAGTATTAACAGTGACAGTGGTACTTTTAGAGAACAACCTAAGCCCTGGCATCACTACATTGGATATACACTCATCTCCCTAAAACAACCCTACAAGTTACAACTTTTGTGCTTAGCTACTTTGAGGATCAGAGTTCTTCTAAATAGGACATCTAAGCCACAAAGTTATAACTCCTAGGTATACATTCTTCTTCCCTATATTTTTCTCTTCTTTTTTTTCTTAGGTGGAGCTTCTCCTTTGGTTGCCTTTTGATGCAACGCCACTTGTGGGTTACACACTTGGCACTGACTACTCAGCAACCTAAGAGAAACTCCCCCCCTTTATTCTTTTTTCATTTTGTTCATCATTTTTTTTTTTTTTTTTTTTTTAAAAGGAGAAGAAGAATGCTTATGTTTCTAAGGGAGAGAGGAATGTTCCTAGGCCTAGGGTGGCCTCCCCCAAACTTCAACTACTCATTGTCCCCAATGAGTGTTTGAGGTGGCACACCCCCAAACTTGTCCTAGAAGCATCTAGTCTAAAGCAAAACAAAGAGAATCTAAACATCCTAGGCATAGGCAAAACATTCTAGAAGCAACTATCCCAGCAGCAGAAAATTTGAACATAACAGACAGGTTTAAGGACTTATGGTTTATGCATGCTGAGCACTATTCAGAGGCAAATTTAAACTATCAAAAGGTGTCCTATGACACTCATCCAGCATGCTTCAAGATCAGCTATATAAGGTAGTCATGCTAGCAGCAAAAGATAGAATTTAACAGATCACAGCCTAACTAAACAGACAGTCCAAAACATGCTATCAGTCACAAAAATTGCGGGAACCGCAATTATTTCGCAATCCAATCCGGGCAGATATAACATTAACTCAGGCCCCTAGCATGCTTTTTCCCGTTACTCATGCATCCTAAAAATAAAACTAAACTATCCTACCTATTCAGCTAACATCAAACTAGACTAAGCAAAAGAAAAAGCATAAAACTAAACATTAAAAACAGATCAAAAACTGAATCCAAAACAGCATATTATACATTATTCTATCAAAAAACAGGAAAATTGTCTTTTGTTTCTGAAGGGATCAGTAATACTCCCTCTAGTGCTCTTCAAACCAGCACTCAATTCTCATCATCCTCATCTGGTCGCCTTGGTCGTGGGGGCACCCATGGAGTTAGGAGGTTGGTGGGGAAGTCTGGGAAGATGCACCCCAACTGGTCTGCAACTTCTCTGTCCCTCGCCTGCGCATAGTTGGCCCATTGAGCCATTCTCCTCTGCATGTCCATCAAGCAGGCCATGGATAGGGACTGCTCAGCAGCCAGCCTATCCAACTCAAACTCCATGTTGCCCTTTCTTCTCAGCCGTAGGTGTGCAGGCAACTCCAAATGGCCTGTGGAGGGCAGCTGCTGCTCCAAGCGCTCGGTGGGAACCCCTGCAAGCAAACACAACTTTGTTATAGTGTTGGGGAAAAATAATGGCCCCTTACCCTTTTTAGCACACTCAGCTATGGCAGCAGTGATGACTTCCCCCACGTTGATCGTGAGACCTCTCATGATAGCATAAACCAGCAGCGAACGGCTCTGGTTAATTGTAGTCTCATGAGTCACTGGGGAGAGTCTTCTTCTTACGAATGAAAACCACACAGCTGCCTTAGCCGTGAGGTTGGCACTCATGAGCGTGTGCCGCCCATTGCGTGACACTGTCCAGGAGGCTTCAGGCTGGCCAATTGTGCGAATGGCTTCTTCCAGCACAGCCTCGGTCGGCTCATCAACTATCCGTGCATAATCCGTGTGCGGTTGGCCCCTGAGACCGAATGCTTCATTAATGGCTTTGGCTGAGAAATCAACTTCCACCCCTCTGACCACAGATAGGCCATCCTCAGGGCTGAGCACGTTAGCATAAAAGTCATACACCATGCTCGTGTATGCTGGATTGGGAGGTCGGCAGAATTCCTCCCAGCCATGGTTGATCACCCCTGCGCGCAAGAACTGCGGCAAGTCAGCAAGTCGATCAAGGAACCCCTTCTCGTGCAACAGGTCCCTTTTCCTCAGCTCCACGCCCCTGGATTCAGCATCAGACGAGACATACCTCACTGACGGAGGTTCATCTTCAGGGTAGAGTTTAGCCTTCCCTTTATCGGCTGGTTTGGAGGATTCAGCAGCCTCCACCTTGAGGCGTTTGAGCGAAGGCTCAGTAGTCTCTTCGTCTGCTGAAGGCACTCGTTTGGCCTTCTTCTTCTTCAGCTTCTTGGACTTCTTGGCCTTGCCCATCTTGGCCGTCTTCTTCTCTTTCTTCATGTTGATCTGTTGGAGGCAAGCCCCCAACGTTTCTTCCATAGAATCGTCCTGCTGTGCAGGAACATCAGGGCTGTCTTCCCTCATAGGAGAGAAGACTTCTTCTTCCCCAGCATCTCCACTGCCTTGCGTGGACTCCTGATAATCCCCATAAGGGAATTCAGGATCAGGCCGTGGAGAATTGTGCTCTGCTGATGGTGTCTGTGCAGAACTCCATGGCGAAGACGGCAGTTCAGGACTCTGCACAGCCGCAGGTGGTAGATCAGAACTCTGAAGCGCTGGAGATGACTCGGCGCGCTGCGCAGGCGGTGATGATTCTGTGCTTTGCACCGGTTCAGATGGGAGAGGGCTGCGCACAGGTGACACAGACGGCGACGAACCTTCTTTTGCTGACTCGTGAGATGCACGATCAGGTTCTTGACTCTCCACAGAGGGAGTCCTGGCGATGGTTCGTTCGGCGGCAGTCTTGACAGTCCACCGGCGCTTCTTTGGCGTGCCCACTGGCTCAGATGGGCCAGCAGGGATCTCAGTGACCACCCTCCACTTCTTCCTACGAATAGGAAGCTTGCCAAGACGGCCAGTGCGTACAGCACCCTGATCAGCAAGGGTGAGAAGCGCTTCCCTCGCAGACGCTTCAGCTGCGTCGTCGGCCTTCTTCTTGGCGGCGGATCTTTCAGCCCTAGTGGAAACCATTGTCAAATCTTGGAGGTTTAGAGAGAGAGATCAAAGGTGGAGAGAATCGCAGAAATCTTGGAGAGCAAAGAATGAGAGGATCGTATCAATCGGGCGCCTTCTAACGGCTATAAAAGCAACGGAAAAATCCCAACGGCTCTTTTTGCGGATCCAGCAATTTTTGCGCAATTCTAGGGACAATATTTCATAACAAATCCAAACTTTGATCGCCCGTATCTTTCATTTGGCTCAACCGTTTCTTGATTTTTAAAGTGGGATTTACTCCCCTTGATCCCCTCTTTCGATTCCCTACAAAAACAAATAGAACAAACATTAACTACGCAATTAAAAATACCTCACAAAACATACAAACGATCATCGAAAAAACAGAAAAAATAAACTAAGGCATTGGCCTTGACTAAACGAGCACAGTAACCACTCGTTCTCTCTCGTTTCTAACTTCATGCTTCATGTAGGAGGAAGGCCGAGAGAGTCTTCACATCCCCCTCCTCATAGTAGTGCTTCAACCTAGCACCATTGACCATAAATGGCTGTCCTTGCTGCAAGTTTTTAATCTCTATGGCACCATGAACAAAGACATTAGTAATAATAAATGGACCTGACCATCTAGACTTTAATTTGCCTGGAAATAGCTTTAATCGTGAGTTAAATAATAATACAAGTTGGCCCTTTTTAAAGTCTTTGATCCTGAGTCTACTGTCATGCCATATTTTTGTCTTTTCTTTGTACATCTTGGCATTCTCATAGGCCATGTGCCTAAGCTCATCAAGTTCATGTAGCTGTAAAGATCTTAATGTCCCTGCATCCTTCACACAAAAATTTAATTCTTTCATGGCCCAAAATGCCTTGTTTTCCAACTCAAGTGGCAAGTGGCAAGCCTTGCCATACACCAACCTATAGGGAGACATTCCTAGAGGTGTCTTATATGCTGTTCTGTAAGCCCAAAGTGCATCCTCAAGCTTGAAAGACCAGTCTTTCCTATTAGGTTTGACTACCTTTTCTAGGATGTTCTTTATCTCCCTATTGGAAATCTCAGCTTGGCCATTTGAGTGTGGGTGGTAAGGAGTAGCTACCCTATGCCTAATGTTATATTTAGCCAATAATTTTTCCATAGCCTTATTAATGAAATGTGACCCCTCATCACTAATGATAGCACGAGGAGTCCCAAATCTAGTGAAAATGTGCCTATGCAAGAAGTTAGTGACTGTCTTAGCATCATTATTAGAACATGCCTTAGCTTCTACCCACTTTGACACGTAGTCTACTGCTACTAAGATGTATAGGTTACCTGATGATGGAGGGAAGGGTCCCATGAAATCAATGCCCCACACATCAAAGAGCTCCAACTCTAAGATGTAGGTGAGGGGCATCTCATCCTTACGACTGAGGTTACCTGTCCTTTGGCATTCGTCACAGTTGTGGGCATAATTATGGGCGTCCTTGAAGATTGTTGGCCAGTAGTAGCCACTCTGAAATACCTTAGCAGCTGTTCTTTGACCACCAAAGTGCCCACCGTAAGGAGATGAGTGATAGTGCTGCAGCACAGACTTCGCTTCAGCAGCTGTAACACACTTCCTCAACAACCCATCAGCACAGGTCCTGTAAAGTATGGGGTCATCCCAGATGAATTTCCTTGCTTCATGGAGGAACCTCTTCTTCTCTTGTCCTCCCTTGAACACTGGTAATACCTGTGCTGCACGGAAGTTAGCAATGTCAGCAAACCAAGGTTCCTCATCGTTTTCACGATGAGTCAAAGCAAAGATATGTTCATCTATAAAAGCATCAGAAATTGCGGGGTCCGCAATTTTTCCGCAATTGTGCTGCAATCGAGACAGGTGATCTGCAACCACGTTTTCACATCCCTTCTTGTCCCGAATGTCCAAATCGAATTCCTGCAGCAATAACACCCATCTAATCAATCTAGGCTTAGCATCAGCCTTCCTCATCAGATATTTTAAAGCAGAATGGTCAGTATATACAATGGTCCTAGTTCCTACAATATAGTTCCTAAATTTTTCACAAGCAAATACTACAGCAAGCATCTCCTTCTCTGTAGTTGTATAGTTACATTGAGCCTCATTCAAGGTCTTACTAGCATAATAGACAGGATGTGTGAGCTTGTCAATCTTCTGTCCTAACATGACTCCTACAGCATAGTCACTGGCATCACATAGCATCTCAAATGGGAGATCCCAATTTGGTCCTACTATGATTGGTGTTGTGACCAATGCTTCCTTAAGGGCTTTCCAAGCTACTACACATTCTTTAGAAAAGATGAATGGTCTACCTAGCTCTAGAAGCTCACATAGAGGCTTGGCTATCTTAGAAAAGTCCTTGATGAACCTTCTATAGAAGCCAGCATGTCCTAGGAAACTCCTAATAGCTTTGACATTCTGGGGCTCTACCAACTTCTCTATGACCTCTATTTTTGCCCTATCCACTTCTACACCTGCCCTTGACACTCTATGTCCTAAGACAATCCCTTCATCTACCATAAAATGGCACTTTTCCCAATTTAGGACTAGGTTGGTCTCTTCACACCTAGCCAGGACTTGTCCTAGGTTCTCTAGACAGGTTTTAAATGAGTCCCCAAAGACTGAGAAGTCATCCATGAATATTTCTATTATGGACTCATCCAACTCAGAGAAGATCGCCATCATGCACCTTTGGAAAGTTGCCGGTGCATTGCATAAGCCAAAAGGCATTCTGCGGAAGGCAAACGTTCCAAAAGGGCAAGTGAAGGTAGTCTTCTCTTGATCCTTAGGGTCTATAGTGATTTGATTATAGCCAGAGTACCCATCTAAAAAACAATAGTAGGCTCTACCAGCTATTCTGTCTAGCATCTGGTCAATAAATGGTAGGGGGAAATGGTCTTTTTTAGTTTCTTTATTTAATTTTCTGTAATCCATACATACCCTCCACCCTGTGACAGTCCTAGTTGGAATCAGTTCGTTGTTCTCATTGACTACCACAGTTATTCCCCCCTTTTTAGGTACACATTGGATGGGGCTAACCCACTGGCTACTAGCTATGGGGAAAATTACTCCTGCATCTAACCACTTTATTATTTCTTTCTTCACTACCTCTTTCATAGAGGGGTTTAACCTACGCTGGTGATCTACCTTAGGTGTGTGCTCTTCCTCTAGAATAATTTTGTGCATGCAATAAGAAGGGCTAATGCCTCGAATATCAGCAATAGTCCATGCTATAGCCTTCCTATGTTGCTTAAGCAGTAAAATTAAATCAACCTCATGCTGTTCACTTAGCTTAGAAGAAATAATTACAGGCAGCGTATCATTTTCTCCTAGATATGCGTATTTGAGGTGAGTTGGTAGTGGTTTTAGTTCTAAAACAGGTGGATGCTCAATGGAGGGCTTTAACGGATTTACAGTTCTATCAGTTAAGTCTATAGTCATACATACATGCTGAGGTCTATCTACAGGCATATTCATTAGGTCAGATACATTTAGATCATCTACATCTAATCCTACATATTCGTTAGCATGCTTGGTTAATAATACATGCTCTAATTGTTCTTCCATTAGTGAGTCAACAACATCAATGCTAGCACAAGACTCAGAATCAGAGGGATACCTTAAAGCTTTGTAAACACTAAATTTTACCTCTTCATCATGAACCCTCATAGTTAACTCACCTTTTTGCACGTCTATTAGTGCCCTACCTGTGGCTAGAAATGGTCTACCTAGCAGGATGGGAACCTCCTTGTCTGCCTCATAGTCCAGGACAATGAAATCTGCAAGGAAAATAAATTTGTCAACTTTAACTAGAATATCCTCAATCTTACCTTCTGGATATGCGATGGATCTGTCTGCTAGTTGTAAAGTGACAGTAGTTGGACGTGCTTCTCCCATTCCCAACTGGCGGAATAGGGACAGGGGCATGAGATTTATGCTGGCGCCCAGGTCACAAAGCGCTCTGCCCACATGCTTGCCTCCAAGTTCTACAGGTAAGGTGAAGGAACCAGGATCCTTCTCCTTCTTGGGCAGCTTGTTTTGGAGGATGGCACTGCACTCCTCGGTGAGGTTTACTGTTTCAAACTCACCAATTATTCTTTTGTTAGTAATAATGTCCTTCAAAAACTTTACATATGAAGGCATAGACTGTAAAACTTCTACAAAAGGAATATTCACATGCACTTGCTTAAGTATTTCTAGAAATTTATTAAAATGAACTTCCTGTTCCTGTTTCTTCTTAAGCCTTCGAGGGTATGGAGGTGGTGGCACATATGCAGGCACGTCAGGACGCCTTAAGATAGGTGGAGGCCTTGGAATTTCTTCTACGTCCTCTACAATTGGCTCTAGCCTGGCTCCTGATGTGCTAGTTGGTGGTGGACCTTGGCTTGGCAGAGATTCCAGTGGAGCACTAGACTCAGTGTTCTCTACTCTCTTTGGTGTGTCCTTTGTAATGCTCACCAATGGTCTTCCACTCCTAAGTTCAATGGCTTGAACTTGTTCTTTGCCATCTTTCCTTGGTACCTCGGTATCAGCAGGGAGTCTACCTTGGGGCCTACTTTTAAGTTCATTGGCTAATTGGCCTATTTGGTTTTCCAGGCTCCTAAGAGTAGCTTGCTGGCTCTGAAGAGTAGCATCATTCTTAGCTATATATTCCTTGAGTAGGTTTTCTACAGAAGATCCTACAGGTTGATTGTAAGGTTTTTGATACATTGATTGGTTATGTTGGGGAGTGAAACCAGGTGTTCCACTCGGCCTTGGTTGGTTAGAATTTTGGTTAGTGTTTTGTTGGCCACCCCATGACAGGTTAGGGTGGTTTCTCCAACCAGGGTTATAGGTGTTGGAGTAGGGGTTATTCCTAGGCTGCTGCTGACTTCCTACATAGCAGACTGAGGATGGATTCCCAGGGCAGTATTCATAAGGGTGCCCTTCCCCACAGAATCCACAGATTGGTGCCTCGCCTTGACTTGGTTGGGTGCCCATTGACATGGCTGTGGCGGTATTGGCACTGGTTTGGAGATTGGCCTGAGCCATTTGCTTGACTAAGTTGGTCAGGGCATTTATTTGGGTGCTCATGGCGCTTAGAGCATCCTTGTCTTGAGCCCTAGTTGGCTCTACTGGATCGTCTGACCATCTACAGTGAGATGCTGAGATCTTCTCCAAGATCTCATAAGCTTCGTTGTAACTCTTGGACAACATGGAACCTCCAGCAGATGAATTTAAGACTTGTCTGGTGCTGGGGTTGCATCCTTTAAAGAAAACTTCTATTTGGATACACCATGGAATGCCATGGTGTGGACATTTAATGAGAAGGTCTTTGAATCTAGTCCAAGCTTCGTGAAGAGACTCATTATCAGCTTGTTTAAACTTTATGATATCATCACGAAAGGTTGAATTCCTATCAGGTGGGAAGTATTTGACTAGGAATTTTTCTGCTAAATCTGTCCAATTGCGGACAGATCCTGAGGGTAAAGAATTTAGCCATGTTTTGGCTTTGTCCCTTAAAGAGTAAGGGAAAAGATATAGCCTCAGGGCTTCTTGGGAAACTCCAGGGATTAGGAAGGTGTCACTAACTCCTAGGAAGTTCCTAAGGTGGTTATGGGGGTCCTCATTTTCTATTCCAAAGAATTGTCCCACAGTGGACAACATTTGGAACATCACTGGTTTTAACTCGAATGAGTGGGCAGTGATTTCAGGACGGATTATGCTGGGGTTCAGCTCCCCAGGCATAGGTACTAGGTATGACAGAATGGCACTATTCTTGTCATTCGCTATTTCGATGGGGTTGCGAATGGCTTGTGCCGGATTTGGAACTAGATCGCCCATTTCTTTAGTTTCAGGTGTGGTTTGAGGTATAGGAGGTTGTTTAAAGAGACGTTTCTTTGCCTTATTCCTAGCTCGGAGTGATCTTTCAGGTTCAGGATCGAACTCTAAATTACTATGTGAACGCTCACTCATAAACTACCTTAATGGCACCTGCAAAAGAAATGAAACAGATTAGTTTCACTCAATGATAAACTTGATTTTTCAAACTTAACAACTTCGTTTTCACTTAAAAATAAGTCCCCGGCAGCGGCGCCAAAAACTTGTTGCGTGCTCAATGTGTAAAGATAAATATGCAAACAGGAAGAGAGAGCACTTAGAACATGCAAGCATACATGGTCTCACAGCAAGTAGTAAGTATATTTCATTCGTTTTTTCCACAGAGACTCATTTTTAGCTATTCGCGAAGTGTGAATGTTAAGAAAGATGGGATGAATTTGATGGGGTAAAATTGGTTTTTAATTAACTACTTTTTGCTGAATGTGTAGAGGGATATAACATAAACAAATTAAAGTTAAAACTAGACCTAAAGGACAAGAGATGGAATTAATAATCGAGGAAGAAAACAGCTAAACAGAATGATAAAAAGGCAGAATTGCGAGGACCGCAATGTTTCCGCAATTAAATGGCAGCGAATCTGATTAAAACGGGGAATTAAGGGCTACTAATGACTGTCCTATAGGCATTTTATTACGATTATCAAGCTTTGGATCAACTCTCTATACATCAAACTCACTCTATCTCAAGTATCGTCCGATTCCATGCATTAGAGACTCAAGTTTACTCGACTTCAAAGTAAGGACTTAAGCATCTTGTTAAAACAGGAGTGTTCAGTTTGTACTAGGGAAACGCCTATTCCTAGGCCGTTTCCTGATTACCATGAAAGGCTAGCATGATTATATGACTCTGAACTCTTACTCCTTCCAGAGGTTAGGAGTTCTTTGGACAAAATGGATGGCCAATCGAAATTGCCCGTGGGATGAAGCTTACATACAATCAATGTTCGAGTGTTGAACTGACTACTTGACTCACGTTTTTTAGCCTATAATTCTGTCATTAGCATGCCCCTAAGTGAATTTAGTTACTCATGGATATATGAAGAACAGAAAGGGTAGATAAAACAGACATACTTAGAAGAGAAATGTGCTTAAAACAGGAAGCAAAACCCGTAGCAGAAGAAAGTATAAACTGTGAAGTGCAGAAACTTACTTTGATTAACTTGAATGTTTGAATGACAAAGGAAAGCTTTAAAAGGAATGAATCCAAGGCAGACAACAACGAAATGCAATAAGTAAATTACTAAACTAAGAACAACAATGATCAGTAAGGGAAGTGAGAAGGAAAGAACAGAAAACAGTAAAGGATTGCTGAAAACTTCGTGGCAGTCGCCTCGAATGATGGTGATGAGAATTCAGCCGTGCTTGGATGAATCCAATCGAGAGAGAAGAAGAATCTTCTCTCCTTCCTATCAGATTATCGACTCCAAAAGCTGAGAACCTCACTCCAACAGACGGCAAAGGAAAACAGATGGAAATGGTGGACTGCAAGAAGACTTCTGCGCTTCGAATTCATTCCTGAACCTCCGACTTTGACCCCCTTTTATAGTAGTTTGCAGGTGCGTTTGGGCCAAGGAGAACCATCAACCTTCAACGTCATATATCAGAATGGATGGAGGAGAAAGAACGAATCCCTGAAAAGTCGGATCTAAACAGAAAATGATCAGCCAACTTACGGTTTTAACTTGAATAATTGCGGTCACCGCAATTATTCCGCAATTCATTTGCAATGGTTATTTTTTCATTCTTTTCTTCGGTTTTCAACCCTTTTTCTACCTATTGTACACAAGTCCTATATTAGCTACCTTCTTCTAATTCTCATATTAAAGCATAGGTTTAAGCTAAATGCTAACAAAAACACCTAAATGTGTACATCTTCTTAAGCTAAATGGGTCCTAAATAAGTCACTTTCAGAGACTTAACAGGTACGGAGGTGGTGGCACATATGCAGGCACGTCAGGGCGCCTTAGGATAGGTGGAGGCCTTGAAATTTCTTCTATCTCCTCAATAATTGGCTCTAGCCTGACTCCTGATGTGCTAGTTGGTGGTGGACCTTGGGTTGGCAGAGACTCCAGTGGAGCACTAGACTCAGTGTTCTCTACTCTCTTTGGTGTGTCCTTTGTGTTGCTCACCAAGGGTCTGCCACTTCTAAGTTCAATTGCTTGAACTTGTTCTTTACCATCTCTCCTTGGTACCTCGGTGTCAGCAGGGAGTCTACCTTGGGGCCTACTCTTGAGTTCATTGGCCAATTGGCCTATTTGGTTCTCTAGGCTCCTAAGAGTAGCTTGCTGGCTTTGAAGAGTAGCATCATTCTTAGCTATGTATTCCTTGAGTAAGTTTTCTACAGAAGATCCTACAGGTTGGCTGTAAGGTTTTTGATACATGGATTGGTTATGTTGGGGAGTGAAACCAGGTGTTCCACTTGGTCTAGGTTGGTTAGGATTTTGGTTAGTATTTTGTTGGCCACCCCATGACAGGTTTGGGTGGTTCCTCCAACCAGGGTTGTAAGTATTGGAATAGGGGTTGTTCCTAGGCTGCTGCTGGCTTCCAATGTAGCAGACTGAGGCTGGATTCCCAGGGCAGTATTTATACAGGTGCCCTTCCCCACAGAATCCACACACAAGTGTCTCACCTTGACTTGGTTGGGTGCCCATTGACATGGCGGTAGCGGTGTTGGCACTTGTTTGGAGATTGGCTTGAGCCATTTGCTTAACTAGGTTGGTCAGGGCATTTATTTGGCTGCTCATTGCACTTAGAGCATCCTTGTCTTGAGCCCTAGTTGGCTCAACTGGATCATCTGACCACCTACAGTGAGATGCTGAGATTTTCTCCAAGATCTCATAGGCCTCGTTGTAACTCTTGGACAACATGGAACCACCAGCAGATGAATTTAAAACTTGCCTAGTGCTGGGGTTGCATCCTTTGAAAAAGACCTCTATTTGGATACACCATGGGATGCCATGATGTGGACATTTGAGAAGAAGGTCCTTGAACCTTGTCCAAGCTTCGTGAAGAGATTCATTATCAGCTTGTTTGAACTTAACTATATCATCACGAAAGGTAGAATTCCTATCAGGTGGGAAGTATTTGACTAGGAATTTTTCTGCTAAGTCTGTCCAGTTAAGGACAGATCCAGAGGGTAATGAGTTCAACCATGTTTTGGCTTTGTCCCTCAAAGAGTAAGGGAACAAGTATAGCCTCAAAGCTTCTTGGGACACTCCAGGGATGATAAAGGTATCACTGACTCCTAAGAAGTTCCTAAGATGGTTGTGGGGGTCCTCATTTTCTATTCCAAAGAATTGTCCCACAGTGGACAACATTTGGAACATCACTGGCTTTAACTCGAATGAGTTGGCAGTGATTTCAGGACGGATTATGCTGGGGTTCAGCTCCCCAGGCATAGGTACTAGGTATGAAAGAATGGTACTATTCTTGTCATTCGCTATTTCGATGGGGTTGCGAGTGACAGGTACCGGATTTGGAATTATTCCAGCCATTTCTTCTTGAGACAATTGCGGAGGAATTGTGGTTCCCGCAATTATTTGAGGTATAGAGGGTTGGTTAAAGAGACGTTTCTTGGCTCTAGTTCTGGCTCTAAATAGTCTCTCGGGCTCAGGATTGAACTCTAGATCACTACTTGAATGCTCACTCATAAACTAACCCAACTAGTACCTGCAAAAGAAATGAAACTAGATTAGTTCCAATAGACAGTAAACTTGATGTTTCAAACTTAACAAACTTCGTTTTTACTTAAATAAGTCCCCGGCAGCGGCGCCAAAAACTTGTTGCGTGCTCAATGTGTTAATAAGAATAAGAAATAAGAGAGAGAGAGAGCACTCAGAACATGCAAGCATACATGATCTTATAGCAAGTAGTAAGTATATTTCATTCGTTTTCCCACAGAGACTTATTTTTAGCTATTCGCGAAGTGTTTTGTTAAGAAAGAAGGGGTGGATTTGATGGGGTAAAATTGGTTTTTAATTGTCTAATTTTTGCTGAATGTGTAAAGGGTAGTAACATAAACAAGAACAAGTTAAAGCCAAACTAAAATGAAAAGAAACGAAATTAATAAATGAAGGCAAAGACAGCTAAACAGAATGGAAACTTAGACGGAATTGCGGAGACCGCAATTCTACCGCAATTACAATAACAGCGAAAGTGTGTAAATGGGTGAATTAAGGGCTACTAATGACTATCCTATAGGCATTTTTATACGATTCTCAAACACTGGATCTACTCTCTATGCATCAAACTATCTCAAACTCATGTATCGTCCGATTCCATGCATTAGATTCTTTAGTTTACTCAACTCAAAGTAAGGTCTTAAGCATCTTGTTAAGGCAGAAAGATATGGTTTGTACTAGGGAAACGCCTATTCCTAGGCCGTTTCCTGGTTACCTTGAAAGGCTAGCATGATAATATGACTCTGAACTCTTACTCCTTCCAGAGGTTAGGAGTTCTTTGGACAAAATGGATGGCCAATCGAAATTGCCCGTGGGATGAAGCTTACATACAATCAATGGTTCGAGAGCTATCCTACATACTTGGTTCACGTTTTTTAGCCTATAGTGTTGTCATTAGCATGCCCCTAAGTGACTTAGTTACTCATGGATATAAGGAGAACAGAACTAAAAGATAAAATAGACATGCTTAGAAGGGAAATGTGTGTAAAACAGCAAGGGAAAGCAGTAGAATGCAAAGGCGAGAACTGTGAAATACTGAATTCTATGTTTGATTGATTGATTGTTTGAACGAACATAAGAGATACTTAAAGTAAAGAACAGAAAGACAGAACACAACGAAATGAACTAAATTCGCCACAAGAACAGAAACAACACAAAACAGAGTTGGAAAAATAGAAATGAAGACAGAAAACAGTAAAGCAAGCTCGAAAGTCTCGTTGCAGCCGCCTCGAATGAAGGATGAGAAAGGTCAGCCTTGCTTGGATGAATCCAATCGGGAGAGAAGAAGAATCTCCTCTCCTTCCTATCAGATTATCGATTCCAACAGCTGAGCTTCGCAAACCAGCAGACGGCAAAGGAAAACTAGGAGAAAAGATGGACTGCGAGAAGACTTCTACGCTTTCGGATGATGCTTGAACCTCCGACTTTGACCCCCTTTTATAGTAGTTTGCAGGTGCGTTTGGGCCAAGGAGAACCATCAATCTTCAACGTCATATATCAGAATGGATGGAGGAGAAAGAACGAATCCCTGAAATCACGGAAATTAACAGAAAAAGATCAGTCAACTTACGGTTTTCACTTGAATTATTGCGGTGTCCGCAATGTTTTCGCAATTCTATCGCAATGCTTGTTTTTTCATTCTTTTCCTTCGGTTTTCACCCCATTCCTTTTCTATTGTGCATAAGTCCTAATTTAGCTACCTTCTTCTCATTCTCATATTTAAGCATAGGTTTAGGCTAAATGCTAACAAAAACACCTAAAAGTGTGCATCTTCCTAAGCTAAATGGGTCCTAAATAAGTCACTTTCAGAGACTTAACACCACCCCATGACAGGTTTGGGTGGTTCCTCCAACCAGGGTTGTAAGTATTGGAATAGGGGTTGTTCCTAGGCTGCTGCTGGCTTCCAATGTAGCAGACTGAGGCTGGATTCCCAGGGCAATATTCATACAGGTGCCCTTCCCCACAGAACCCACATACAAGTGTCTCACCTTGACTTGGTTGGGTGCCCATTGACATGGCGGTAGCGGTGTTGGCACTTGTTTGGAGATTGGCTTGAGCCATTTGCTTAACTAGGTTGGTCAGGGCATTTATTTGGCTGCTCATTGCACTTAGAGCATCCTTGTCTTGAGCCCTAGTTGGCTCAACTGGATCATCTGACCACCTACAGTGAGATGCTGAGATATTCTCCAAGATCTCATAGGCCTCGTTGTAACTCTTGGACAACATGGAACCACCAGCAGATGAATTTAAAACTTGCCTAGTGCTGGGGTTGCATCCTTTGAAAAAGACCTCTATTTGGATACACCATGGGATGCCATGATGTGGACATTTGAGAAGAAGGTCCTTGAACCTTGTCCAAGCTTCGTGAAGAGATTCATTATCAGCTTGTTTGAACTTAACTATATCATCACGAAAGGTAGAATTCCTATCAGGTGGGAAGTATTTGACTAGGAATTTCTCTGCTAAGTCTGTCCAATTAAGGATAGATCCAGAGGGTAATGAGTTCAACCATGTTTTGGCTTTGTCCCTCAAAGAGTAAGGGAACAAATATAGCCTCAAAGCTTCTTGGGACACTCCAGGGATGATGAATGTATCACTAACTCCTAAGAAGTTCCTAAGATGGTTGTGGGGGTCCTCATTTTCTATTCCAAAGAATTGTCCCACAGTGGACAACATTTGGAACATCACTGGCTTTAACTCGAATGAGTTGGCAGTGATTTCAGGACGGATTATGCTGGGGTTCAGCTCCCCAGGCATAGGTACTAAATATGAAAGAATGGCACTATTCTTGTCATTCGCTATTTCGATGGGGTTGCGAGTGACAGGTACCGGATTTGGAATTATTCCATCCATTTCTTCTTGAGACAATTGCGGAGGAATTGTGGTTCCCGCAATTATTTGAGGTATAGAGGGTTGCTTAAAGAGACGTTTCTTGGCTTTAGTTCTGGCTCTAAATAGTCTCTCGGGCTCAGGATTGAACTCTAGATCACTACTTGAATGCTCACTCATAAACTAACCCAACTAGTACCTGCAAAAGAAATGAAACTAGATTAGTTCCACTAGACAGTAAACTTGGTGTTTCAAACTTAACAAACTTCGTTTTCACTAAAATAAATCCCCGGCAGCGGCGCCAAAAACTTGTTGCGTGCTCAATGTGTTGAAATAATTAGGCAATAAAAGAGATAGAGCACTCAGAACATGCAAGCATACATGATCTTATAGCAAGTAGTAAGTATATTTCATTCGTTTTCCCACAGAGATTTATTTTTAGCTATTCGCGAAGTGTTTTGTTAAGAAAGAAGGGGTGGATTTGATGGGGTAAAATTGGTTTTTAATTAACTACTTTTTGCTGAATGTGTAAAGGGTAGCAACATAAACGAGAACAAGTTAAAGCTAAACTCAAATGAAAAGAGACGAGATTAATAAATGAAGGTAAAGACAGCTAAACAGAATGGAAACTTAGACGGAATTGCGGAGACCGCAATTCTACCGCAATTATAATAACAGCGAAAGTGTGTAAATGGGTGAATTAAGGGCTACTAATGACTATCCTATAGGCATTTTTATACGATTCTCAAGCACTGGATCTACTCTCTATACATCAAACTATCTCAAACTCATGTATCGTCCGATTCCATGTATTAGATTCTTTAGTTTACTCAACTCAAAGTAAGGTCTTAAGCATCTTGTTAAGGCAGAAAGATATGGTTTGTACTAGGGAAACGCCTATTCCTAGGCCGTTTCCTGGTTACCTTGAAAGGCTAGCATGATAATATGACTCTGAACTCTTACTCCTTCCAGAGGTTAGGAGTTCTTTGGACAAAATGGATGGCCAATCGAAATTGCCCGTGGGATGAAGCCTACATACAATCAATGCTTCGAGAGCTATCCTACATGCTTGATTCACGTTTTTTAGCCTATGGAGTTGTCATTAGCATGCCCCTAAGTGTCTTAGTTACTCATGGATATAGGGAGAACAGAACTAAAAGATAAGACAGACATGCTTAGAAGGGAAATGTGCTTAAAACAGCAAGGGAACGCAGTAGAATGCAAAGGCAGAAACTGTGAAATACTGAATTTTGTGTTTGATTAATTGATTGCTTGAATGAACATAAGAGATACTTAAAGTAAAGAACAGCAAGACAGAACACAACGAAATGATCTAAACTAGCCACAAGAACAGAAACAACACAAGACAGAATTGGAAAACAGAAATGAAGAACAGAAAGCAGTAAAACAGCTCGAAATCTCGTTGCAGCCGCCTCGAATGAAGGATGAGAAAGGTCAGCCTTGCTTGGATGAATCCAATCGGGAGAGAAGAAGAGTCTCCTCTCCTTCCTATCAGATTATCGATTCCAACAGCTGAGCTTCGCAAACCAGCAGACGGCAAAGGAAAACTAGGAGAAAAGATGGACTGCGAGAAGACTTCTACGCTTTCGGATGATGTTTGAACCCTCGACTTTGACCCCTATTTATAGTAATCTGCAGGTGCATTTGGGCCAAGGAGAACCATCAATCTTCAACGTCGTACTTCAGAATGGATGGAGGAGAAAGAACGAATCCCTGAAATAACGGAAATTAACAGAAAAAGATCAGTCAACTTACGGTTTTCACTTGAAACATTGCGGTGACCGCAATGTTTCCGCAATGCTTTCGCACAGCTTGTTTTTCATTCTTTTCCTTCGGTTTTCAACTCTTTTCTTTCCTATTGTACATAAGTCCTAATTTAGCTACCTTCTTCTAATTCTCATATTTAAGCATAGGTTTAGGCTAAATGCTATCAAAAACACCTAAGAGTGAACATCTTTCTAAGCCAATTAAGTCCTAAAAAGGTCACTTTTGGAGACGTAACAACTATGCAAATGTTTAACATGCTTTCAAACAATTTTTTTTTCTTAAAAACCACATTTCAAGAGAGGTCTCATACTCTAGTGTCAGTCATATTCCTATAAGTAGTTTCTCACATAACTTTCTACTTTCGTTTTCTAAACAAATTTTTTCCTAATTTATCCTAACCACATGTTTAATCGATCTAACCTTTAGTCACTGAGTCTAGGATAATCCCTTTCGTGAAATAAACTAGGCTTAGACTATTTCTTTTTGTGTGAACTTTCAGCACTTCTTCCTCAAACTTGTGTTGCTGCTAGGTTTCTATTTTTTTCTTTTTTTCTTTATTACTATCTAAAGAATCTTTGTTGTTAGACTCATGTTCGTTTCAGTTTGCCTGCAATTCCATTGCACAATGCATCTAGCTACGAGCAAGCCTCACATACTAATAAAAATACCCACTTCCTAGTTACCCTTTCATGCAGTGACAACCATGGGTCACATGATCGCTCCTGGTTATTCAGCTAAGTTAAGAATGAGAAGTACCTCTAGACAAAGTTTTTTTTTTTTTTTTTTCTTTTTTTTTTCCCCTTTGGAAGAGACATAACAACAAGACCTAGCATCCATTACATTACATAGATACTTCACCTCCCCAAACTTAAAGGAGGCAATGTCCTCGTTGACTATACTAGAGGTTTTTCAAAAGGCATGATGTGAGCATTAGTCTACAAAAAACGTCAAGGATAAACTCTCCTAAACATGTTAAATAGGTTAAACAAAAGGAAGTTTAGACTCGTGAATTTTTTTTGCCCAGAAAAGTACTAATGGAACCCTATGTTTTTTAAAAAACTTACAAACTATGATGTTTGACACTATTGGAGTAGAGATAAGCTCTAGATATCATCACAAAGGTATTAAAGAAAACCAAATGAAAGACAACATGCTAAAACATCCTCATACTTTGTGCAATCAAGTCATTACATTCACTTAAGCATACTCTCACAAAAACATCTACCCTAACAGAACAACGAAACAACTACAACTAAAATTCAACTTTTATCCTATCGAAACAACTAAATAACGAAATTCAACTTCTATCCTACTAGAAAAACTAAATAACGAAGAACTGAAATTAACACAAATAATAAAATACTAGCAAACGAAGGAAATGAGCAGAAAGTAAGGAAGAGCGGTACTCCCCTAATCGTCAGACGAGGTGTCTTCTTCGGAATCGACATTCAGAGGAATATTTAGGCAAATGGGTGGAAACGTCAGAAATATCGGCACCAAGGTCGGGGTCAATGCGTTAAAGAACGCCTGAATGATTTCATTTCTCTCTTTGGCATAGGCCCAGTAGGCCATATTTTGCTTGAACATATGCTCTCATTGAGTAAGGTTGATACTCGACAAGCTTGATGAAATGGCGGGTGTATCCGTAGCTTGTGGTTGTTCTATGGCCAAAAAGTTGGAAACAACTTTTTGGCTGGGAAACACTCAATGTTAATGCCTTCCCGATTTTTTGGTCATTGGGATGCTGCAACTTCTGAACAAGATATGCATTGATGGATGGCTTTGTAAAACTTGTCTCCTCACCTTACCGAGGCTTAAGTCCAACTTTGAGGCAAAGTCGAGTGACAAGTGAGTCATTTCCAGCCTTCTTCTTGCCACAAGCGATCAACTCTTCTCTTAACAATTTCCAGATGTTGAGATCGAAGCCTTTTAGGATGGAATACACCAACGACACTCGTTCCAAGGAGATGGTTGTGTCGTGGGTTGTCGGAATCAACCGATTCTTGGTGAAATATAACTATACCGTTGCTTCGCCTTTGATGTCACTTGGAACGAGGATCATGACTCCAGTTGGTGCTTTCTTCCATTTTGCTCCCTAGAGTGCTTCCTTTAATTGTTTGTCCATGGGGCGCTTGATCACTTTCATTACCTTTCGGGCCGTTGGACGACTTAAACTTGAATAAACGATTGATATCTACCGTTGTGAAACTCACCAAGTTCCCTCTTACTAGGGATGAATTCCATTCATCTCTACCCATTCCTGCAAACAATTCACGTACTATTGGTATGATGGAAACTAAAGGATGTGCGCACAACTCTCGTCATTTGCACTTGGCAATCGTAGATGTGATGAAGGCGGGTAGTGGTGATGGTGTCTCAGAGAAGTTTTTCTCGTAAAACACATCTCTGGTCTTCATTATCTCCATTCGACTTTTGATGTCAATCTCCTGCCAAGATTCGATGAATGATGTTGGTTGAGACGATAGCTGCCTAGGAATAGTTGGAATCGGTGAAATCTGAGTGGATAGTGTTTGTGGCCTTTTTGCAAAGGCAGAATCATGTTTGTTCTTTGTTCGCATCTCCGCTACAACTTCCCTTTTGCCTCTTCTGAGTGATGGCTGAAATAGGGAGTTGGTCATCGTCCAACTCCATGACTTCATCATCCGAGGAAGGTGCATCATTCGTAGGATTCCCTTCTTGAGCTTCCCTTGTATTTGCTCCAGCCTTCTTCTCAGTTGAAGAAGTGTTTAGCTCAAATGCCCTTCTTTCAGCCTCATACTCAAATAATGGGTCAAATTATTTCCTAATTGTTATCTCTTTGCCTTTCCTTTTTTACTTTCTCTTATCATTTTTTTTTTCAATTTTTCTACAGCTTCCTTCAAATTTTTATCTTCTTCGCTTTCTTCTTTTTTCGTTCGGCTTCATCTTCTTGGAGAGCTTGTTGTAAAACTCGTTTCGCCTCTTGACAACGTCTCTCCTCTCGGTATTCCGCAACTAGCCTGGTTGACTTATCGACAAACTTTCCTAATCATCTTCTCCAACATGGTTGGGGGAAGAATTGAGGCTAACGACTCTAAACTAACACAAACAGATTTTTTTCCAGCCACATCTCTCTTCTTGAATTCAAATGAGGATGAAGCCCTAGCTTGCTTCAGCTTCTTAATGTGTCTGTACACTAAATTCATACTTTTAGAATGTTTAAGAATTGGTGGAGAGGCACTTACATTCGAAGTCAGAGGTGGATCTTTGCGCATAGAGCGCATTTTTGTTGAAGTCTCAGCACCCTCCAGCTGAATTTCTTATTTTTCACTTGACCGATTTTTAGTGGCTTCAGTTAGGGATTGCCGCTTATGAACTCTAATCTCTGTAATCATCTTGCGCCAAGTCGAAGTTCGAGTTTTCATGGCATTCCATCCTTTCACCAATTCTTGGGTTCGAATAATAAGAGGAATTGAATTCGACTTAGGCATTCAACGGCTGAATTTTTCTTTTTTCCTTCTTCACGCACTACATGACCGATTTTATTGGTCTCTTAGCTTCGACCTTCTTCTTTGAAGAAGATGAAGGTTTTTCGGCCATGAGCTCGGGTGGAGCATCTTCAAACCTTCTGTTACCTCGCCAAAAGTACATTATTTAGGGCTATATTTACCTTTAAATCATGCACATTCTTGAGTGTTTTTGTTAGAAGTTAGCTTAATGTGTGCCTAAATGCGAGAATTTGAGAAATGATGCTAAAATAGGACTTATTTGGAAAAGGAACGAAAAAGGATGTAAAACAAGCTAAAATGTACATTGCAGGAAACTTTGCGGAAACATTGCTGAAACCGCAATGAAGCATTGCGGCCCTCGCAAGAAAACCGCAAGAAAACAGTCGTTGCTGCTGCATTTCTTTCCAGCCGTCAGTCTTTATTGACTGAGATTTTCCAGCCGTCAACTCTCCCTGCTGCTGCCACATGTCAAGCTTGACTACCTCACAAAGTTGAATGGTGATCCACGATTAATGAGCAGCCTTTTTGTTACGTCTCCAAAAGTGACCTTTTTAGGACTTATTTAGCTTAGAAAGAGGTACACTCTTAGGTGTTTTTGATAGGATTTAGCTTAAACCTATGCTTATATATGAGATTTAGAAGAAGGTAGCTAAATTAGGACTTGTATGCAAAAGGAAAGAAAAGGATTAAAAACCGAAGTTAAAAGAAGGAAAAATGTGCATTGCGGTAGCATTGCGGAAACATTGCTGAAACCGCAATGTTTCAAGTGAAAACCGTAAGTTGACTGATCTTTTTCTGTTAATTTCCGTTATTTCAGGGATTCGTTCTTTCTCCTCCATCCATTCTGAAGTATGACGTTGAAGATGGATGGTTCTCCTTGGCCCAAACACACCTGCAGATTACTATAAAAGGGGGTCAAAGTAGAGGGTTTGATCATCATCCGAAAGCGTAGAAGTCTTCTCGCAGCTCCATCTTTTCTCCTGTTTTTCTTTGCCGTCTGTTGGTTTGCGAAGTTTAGCTGTTGGATTCGACAATCTGATAGGACTCCCGATTGGATTCATCCAAGCAAGGCTGATCTTTCTCATCCTTCAGCCGAGGCGGTTGCGACGAGGCGTCCAAGCTTAATTATCTGCTTCCTGTCTTTTAATTCTAATTTCCAGCTCTGTTTAGTTCTCGTTTCTTTTCTAGTGGCTAGTTCATTTCATTTCGTTGTTTTCTGTCTTGACGTTATTCACTTTAAGCTTTCCTTTGTTCATTCAACCAATTAAGTAATCAAAGCACAATTCTTCATTTCACAGTTTCTTCTCTTTGCTGCTACTGTTTTTCCCTTGCTGTTTGTCTTTAAATTTCTTCTAAACATGCCTACTTCATCTCTTATTTCTGTTCTGCCTATATCCATGAGTAACTAAGTCACATAGGGGCATGCTAATGACAACACTATAGGCTAAAAAACGTGAACCAAGCATGCAGGATAGCTCTCGAAGCATTGATTGTATGTAAGCTTCATCCCACGGGCAATTTCGATTGGCCATCCATTTTGTCCAAAGAACTCCTAACCTCTGGAAGGAGTAAGAGTTCAGAGTCATACACTCATGCTAGCCTTTCAAGGTAGCCAGAAAACGACCTAGGAATAGGCGTTTTCCTAGTACAAACCATAACTTTCTGCTTTAACAAGATGCTTAAGACCTTACTTGGACATGAGTAAACTAAAGAATCTAATGCATGGAATCGGAAGATACATGAGATTGAGTGAGTTTGATGCATAGTGAGTTGATCCAATGCTTGAGAATCGTGAGAAAATGCCTATAGAGGAGTCGTTAGTAGCCCTTATTTCTCCATTTTACACACTTTCGCTGTTAGTAAAATTGCGGTAGAATTGTTGTTTCCGCAATTCTGCTAAGTTTAAAATTCTGTTTAGCTAAGTTCCTCTTCGTTTATTAATTTCTTCCCTTTTCATTTTGAGTTTAATTTTGACTTGCACTTGTTTATGTTGCTACCCTTTACATATTCCTTAGACATTAGACAACTTAAAACCAATTCTACCTCCTCAAATCCACCCATTCTTTCTTAACAACACACTTCACAAGTAGCTCATAATAAATCTCTGTGGGAAAACGAATGAAAAAATACTTACTACTTGCTATAAGATCATGTATGCTTGCATGTTCTGAGTGCTCTCTCTCTCTTATTGCTTATTTATTTTAATACATTGAGCACGCAACACTTTTGCAACCACCTAAAGGCTATAAAAAGAGACGGATGATGAAGGAAAGAGGGACTCAGAAGCGTGAAGATCTCAGTTGCAAAGCAATCTGCAGAAGAAATTTCCTTCTCCCATTTGTTGGAACGAAGAAATCAGCCCTTGGCGTCGATAATTCGAGAGGAAGAAGAGAAGATCCTTCTTCTCTTCTGATTGAATTCATCCCCAAGATCAGCTAATCTTTCCCTTCATCCGAGGCGTTTGCGACGAGGAGATCCGTGCACTTTTACAGCTTTCTTTACTGTTTTTCTCTCTACTGATTCCATTCGTGACATTGTTCTGATTCATTCTCCATTACAATTGATCTTTACTGCTTTCATATCGTTACATGGTGTTCTTATGAAGTGTTTGAACCTTATTTTTAGAGAGTAATCAATTAAGTCTTGTTGAGTTCTTCATTTTGTTCTTCCTTATTCAATTACTTTTATTAAGTTCTTTAAATAATGAACAATCAATCCATCTCTTTTAGTTCTTTGGAAACCATGAGTAACTAATCCAAGAAAGATCTGCTAAAGATGAATCTGTAGGCTGGAAATACGAGAATTCAGCATGTAGGATAGTATGATTGCATTGAATGTATGTAAGCTTCATCCCACGGGCAATTTCGACCGGCCATCCATTTTGTCTAAAGAATTCCTAACCTCCGGAAGGAGTAAGAGTTCAGAGTCATCCATTCATGCTAGCCTTTTATGGTAACCAGAAAACGACCTAGAAATAGGCGTTCTCCTAGCACGTTCATTAGCTTGCTTGTATAAATAGGTGTTTATGTCTTACTTGGATATGAGTGAACTAAAGATCTAATGCATGTAATCGAGAGATGCATGAGACTGAGCTAAAACGATGCATGATATGTTAATCTACTGCTGAATGATCGTAGTTAAGTGCCTATAGAGGAGTCTTAAGTTGACCTTGCTGCCTTACTTTACATTAAAAACATTGCAAATTTATTGCTAGAATATTGCGAGAACCGCAATAAAACATTCCTGCTTTTTGCCTTAGTCTTTTTATTAGCTTTTTACCTTTGCGATTTTATTGCTAAAACATTGCGAGACCCGCAATTATTCTTCTTCACATTATAACTTTATCTCTTTACTTGTTTGGTTTTTACACTTGCCTTCTTCTTGCATTCTTTATTATTTCGGTACATCAACCCCAAATCTACCCAATTTAAGTTACCTTATCTAATTTAGCACCTCAACTCGTTAGTAACTAAACTCAATCTCTGTGGGAAAATGAATTAAAAAATACTTATCACTTGCTGCAGACCATGTATGCTTGCATGATCTGAGTGCTCTTCGCATTACATTTTATTTACACACTGAGCACGCAACAAGTTTTTGGCGCCGTTGCCGTGGATTTTGTTTAGTAAACACGATTTGTGTTATTTTAGAAGAACTTAATTTAGTGGAGCTAATCTTTTGCATCTATTTTACGGGTACCAACAAGTTGGTTTATGAATGAGTTTCTCAATCTCAACTTAGAATTTGATCCTGAACCCGAAAGAACTTTAAGGGCCAGAAACAAAATTAAGAAACGCCTTTTTAAACAGCCAAAACAACCTGTAATTCAGCACATTGCGGACCACGCAGAGTCATCGCAATCACAACAAGCTGAAATGGATCGAGCAGAAGGAGCACCAAACCGGACACCTATCATTCGCAACCCCATTGAAATTGCGAATGATAAGGATGGTGCCATTCTATCATACCTTGTACCAATGCCTGAGGAGCTTAATCCGAGCATCATACGCCCCGAGATTACAGCTCACTCATTCGAATTAAAACCCGTCATGTTTCAAATGCTGTCCACAGTTGGACAATTCTTTGGAGTGGAGAATGAAGATCCCCACAACCACTTGAGAAACTTCCTGGGAGTAAGTGACACCTTTGTCATTCCAGGAGTGTCTCAAGAGGCCTTGGGACTTTACCTTTTTCCATATTCATTAAGAGACAAGGCCAAGACGTGGCTGAATTCCTTCCCCTCTGGTTCAATTGTCAATTGGACAGATCTTGCTGAAAAGTTCCTAGTAAAATACTTCCCTCCCGATAGGAACTCTAACTTTCGTGATGATATTATCAAATTCAAGCAAGCCGAAAACGAATCATTACACGAAGCTTGGACTAGATTCAAGGACCTATTACTCAAATGTCCACACTATGGCATTCCATGGTGTATTCAAATTGAAGTGTTCTTCAAAGGATGCAACCCCAACACGAGGCAAGTGTTGAATTCCTCAGCTGGAGGTTCCATGCTATCCAAGAGCTATAACGAAGCCTATGAGATTTTGGAGAAAATCTCAACATCACATTGTAGATGGTCAGACGATCCTGTAGAGCCAAACAGAAGGAAGGATCAAGACATGGATGCACTTAGTGCAATGAGCAGCCAAATCAATGCCCTGACCAACCTAGTAAAACAAATGGCTCAAACTAATATTCAACAAAGTGTCAACACCGCAGCAGCTGTTTCAACAAGCGCAGCAACCAACCAAGGTGAGGCACTAGTCTATGGATTCTGTGGGGAAGGGCATATGTATGATTTTTGCCCTGGGAATCCATCCTCGGTGTGTTATGTTGGAAGTCAACAACAACCAAGGAACAACCCCTACTCAAACACTTATAACCCTGGTTGGAGAAACCACCCAAATCTTTCTTGGGGTGGACAACAAAACACAAACCAAATGCAAAATCAACCAAGACCAAGTGGAACATCTGGTTTCACTCAACAAACTAGTCAACCCCCTTATCAAAAACAATACAACCAACCAATGGGATCATCAGTGGAGAACTTGCTGAAGGAGTACATTGCAAAGAATGATGCAACTCTGTAGAGCCAGCAAGCAACACTGAGAAGCTTAGAAAACCAAATAGGGCAGTTGGCAAACGAGCTAAAGAATAGGCCCCAAGGCAGATTGCCTGCAGACACTGAAACACCAAGAAGAGATGGTAAAGAACAAGTTCAAGCCATTGAACTTCGAAGTGGAAGTCCATTAGTGATCAACAACAGAGAAACACCAAAGAGAGTAGAGAATGAAGAGTCTAGTGCTCCACTGGATTCTCTGCCCAACCTTGATCAATTACCACCAAACACAACGAGGGTGAGGTTGTAACCTATCATTGAGGAACCAGAAGAAATTCCTAGGCCTCCCCCTATCATTAGGAAACCTGACTTGCCTACATATGTGCCACCACCTCCATTCCCTAGACGACTCAAGAAGAAGCAAGAGCAGGAAGCTAATTTCCACAAGTTCTTGGAAATCTTGAAACAAGTGCATGTTAATATTCCATTCGTGGAAGTTTTGCAATCTATGCCATCATATGTTAAATTCTTAAAAGACATTATTACTAATAAAAAAGTTATTGGTGAGTTTGAAACAGTCAATCTCACTGAGGAGTGCAATGCCATACTCCAAAATAAACTGCCAAAGAAGGAGAAGGATCCTGGTTCTTTCACCTTACCAGTAGAATTAGGAGGCAAGCACGTGGGCAGAGCCTTGTGTGATCTGGGAGCCAGCATCAATCTCATGCCCTTGTCACTATTCCAACAGCTTGGGATAGGGGAAGCACGACCAACAACAGTCACCTTGCAACTTGCAGACAGATCCATCGCATACCCTGAAGGTAAGATTGAGGATATACTTGTCAAGGTTGACAAATTTATTTTTCTTGCAGACTTTATAATTTTGGACTACGAGGCAGATAAAGAGGTACCAATCCTATTGGGCAGACCGTTCTTAGCCACAGGTAGGGCTCTAATTGATGTCCAAAAAGGTGAGCTCACCATGAGAGTTCATGATGAGGAGATTAAGTTCAGTGTGTTTAAAGCTTTAAGGTACCCCTCTGATCTTGAATCTTGTGCAACTATATATATAGTAGACTCTTTAATGGAAGAAGAACTTGAGCATGAATTGTTAATTAAGCATGCTACTAATTATGCACAAGTAGATGTAAATGATTTAAATGTTTCTGAATTGATGGACGTATCTGTGGACAACCCTCAGCATGTATGCATGACCAATGAATTGTCTGAAAGAACCACAACTCCTTTGATGTCATCAATTGAACAACCACCTTTATTAGAACTGAAACCATTGCCTGAACACCTTAAGTATGCATATCTAGGAGAGAAAGATACCTTGTCTGTTATTATTTCGTCCAAACTAAGTAAACAACATGAAATTGCGTTAATATTGCTGCTCAAGCAACATAAACAAGCTATTGCCTGGACGATTGCTGACATTAGGGGTATAAGTCCGTCGTATTGCATGCATAAAATATTGTTGGAAGAGGAACATACACCTAGAGTAGATCACCAACGTAGGTTGAACCCCTCCATGAAGGAGGTAGTTAAAAAAGAAATTATCAAATGGTTAGATGCAGGTGTGATCTTTCTGATAGCCAATAGTCAATGGGTCAGTCTTATTCAATGTGTACCTAAGAAGGGTGGTATGACTGTAGTAGTCAATGAGAATAACGAATTAATACCAACTAGAACTGTTACAGGATGGAGAGTCTGTATGAACTATAGAAAACTTAACAAAGAAACCAAAAAAGACCATTTCCCTTTACCCTTTATAGACCAGATGCTAGATAAGATAGCTGGCCGAGCCTTTTACTGCTTTTTAGATGGTTACTCAGGATGTCACCAAATCACCATAGACCTTGAGGATCAAGAGAAAACAACCTTTACATGTCCCTTTGGAACATTTGCTTTTCGCAGAATGCCATTTGGCCTATGCAATGCACCAGCAACATTCCAAAGATGCATGTTGGCTATCTTCTCTGACCTAGATGAGTCCATAATAGAAATATTCATGGATGACTTCTCAGTCTTTGGTGACTCCTTTAACAATTGCCTAGAAAACCTAGGACAAGTCCTAACTAGGTGTGAAGAAACCAACCTAGTCTTAAATTGGGAAAAATGTCACTTTATGGTGGAAGAAGAAATAGTATTAGGACATAGAGTGTCCAAAGCAGGAGTAGAGGTCGATAGGGCCAAAATAGAGATCATTGAGAAATTAGTGGAACCTCAAAATGTCAAAGCTATAAGAAGTTTCTTAGGTCATGCAGGTTTTTATAGGAGATTTATAAAAGACTTTTCAAAAATCTCTAAACCCTTGTGTGAACTTCTAGAGCTGAATAAAACTTTTATCTTCTCGAATGAATGTGTAATAGCATGGAAAAAACTTAAGGATGCCTTAGTCAAAGCACCAATTATAGTAGGCCCAAATTGGGATTTACCTTTTGAACTAATGTGTGATGCTAGTGACTATGCAATTGAGGCTATGCTTGGCCAAAAGATAGATAAACTAACACACCCTGTATATTATGCAAGTAAAACTTTAAATGAAGCACAATGTAACTACACTACCACAGAGAAAGAAATGCTAGCGGTAGTGTTTGCATGCGAAAAATTTAGGCCTTATATTGTAGGAAATAAAACGATTGTTTACACTGATCACTCTGCAATAAAATATTTAATGAGGAAGGCTGATGCTAAGCCTCGACTAATTAGATGGGTGTTACTATTGCAAGAGTTTGGCTTAAAGATTAGAGATAAAAAAGGAAGTGAAAATGTAATTGCTGATCATCTATCAAGATTGCAGAGTCATTGCGGAAAAATTGCGGAGCCCGCAATGACTAACTCCTTTATTGATGAACATGTCTTTGTGTTAGTGCATTGTTATAACAATGATGAACCTTGATTTGCGGATATTGCTAACTTCCTTGCCTCACAGGTGTTACCAACTTTCAGAGGGGGGCAAGAAAAGAAGAGGTTCTTACACGAGGCTAGGAAGTACATATGGGACGATCCAACACTTTACAAAAGTTGTGCGGATGGATTGCTAAGGAAGTTTGTGTCAGCTGCTGAATCAAAGTCAGTTTTGCAGCATTGTCATACAGCTCCTTATGGTGGACACTTTGGTGGTCAAAGGACGGCTGCAAAGGTCTTCCAAAGTGGCTACTTCTGGCCCACGATCTTCAAGGATGCACACGACTATGCACACAGCTACAATGAGTGTCAACGTACAGGTAACCTTAGTAGAAAAGATGAGATGCCTCTCACCTATATCTTAGAGTTGGAACTTTTTGATGTATGGGGCATTGACTTCATGGGACCCTTCCCTCCATCTGCTGGTAATCTATACATTCTAGTAGCCGTAGATTATGTTTCAAAATGGGTAGAAGCAATTGCATGTCCCTTAAATGATGCCAAAACAGTTGTTAAATTTCTAAATAGGCACATTTTTACACGATTTGGCACACCACGTGCCATCATAAGTGATGAAGGAACCCACTTTATAAACAAAGCTATGGAAAAAGTGTTAGCTAAATATAATGTTAGACATAGAGTAGCAACACCTTATCATCCACACTCGAATGGACAAGCTGAAATATCTAATAGAGAAATCAAGAGCATAGTTGAAAAGATTGTAAAACCGAATAGAAATGATTGGTCTTTCAAGCTAGATGATGCACTGTGGGCCTATAGGACTGCATATAAGACACCACTAGGGATGTCTCCTTATAGATTAGTGTATGGAAAAGCATGCCACTTACCTCTTGAATTAGAAAACAAAGCATTTTGGGCCTTGAAAGAGTTAAATTTTTGCGTAACTGATGCGGGATCATTGCAGTCTCTGCAATTGCATGAGTTGGATGAACTAAGACATATGTCATATGAAAATGCGAAAATGTATAAGGAGAAGACTAAAATTTGGAATGATAGTAGACTTAGGGTTAAGGACTTCAAAAAGGGCCAGCATGTTCTATTGTTTAACTCCCGACTTAGATTATTTCCGGGCAAACTTAAGTCTCGTTGGTCAGGTCCTTTTGTGATTACTAATGTATTTGTTCATGGTGCGATTGAAATTCGAAACCTGAATCAAGGTCAGCCGTTCATGGTAAATGGTGCTAGATTGAAGCACTACTATGAGGAAGGAGATGTGAAGACACTCTCAGCCTTCCTCCTATCCGAAGCTTAAGAGCAAAGAAAGAAAGGATGAGCAAGGGCATTCAATGAATTATTTTTATGCTAAATCATCAGAGGAATATGGAATAGATAGTCTTTCGTTATTGTTTTTCTTTTAGATTGTTTACAGTATTATTATTTCTAGCTTTAATTAAGTTTGTTTTTATTGATCAGGAACGTGGCAATTGGAGATCTTAAAACAGCAATGAGGGGAGTAAACCACGAAGCAAGGAAAGAGAAAGGAAGAGATTTTGCAAAATCAAAGATTTAGTTGCTAGAATCTTGCAACAAATAACAATCAAGGATGAAATCTCAACGGTTGTATCTTCAAAGATTTGCTGAAAAATATTGCGAAATAATTGCGGAATAATTGTGGAGTCCGCAATAATATAGCCGTTGGGGCAACAACCGAGTATAAATAGGACGAGTTGGGGATCATCCCCATTTACGATTCTCAAACCCTGAAATTCCCAAAACAACCAGCTCTCTCCTTCCTCTGAAATTTCCAAAGTTCAACTCCAAGAAACGGCCATGGTGTCCACAAGATCTGATCGATCCACACCCAAGAAAACATCCCCAATCACGGAGGATGCTGAATTGGTGAGAGATGCGCTGCTGTCCTTGGCAAACGCTGAAGCTGTGAAACCTTCGAGACCGTCGAAGCTCCCTGTGAGGAGGAAGTGGAAGGTGGCGACGATTGAGGCTGCAACCAGCTCTGATCCAACACAGTCCCTAGAAAGAAGTGGAAGATTACCGAGGAAGATCCAAAGACCAAGGGTAGGAAGTCCACGAGTGTGGATAGCCTCAACAGTGGCAGGCCATCATTTGAGACGGCCATGCAAAGTCCTGATTCCGCTCAACAGCAGTCGGAACCTGACAGCCCTGTGGAGAGGGAAAGCAATGATTGGTGGTGCGGATGAAGAAGAAAAGGTATTTTCCCCCTTCAGGGATGCCAATCTTGACAGCCTTGTGGAGAGGGAAAGCAATGATTCGATGGAGGACACGCTGGATGAATGCCTCCAACAGATAGCTGCCAAGGCAAGGCTCAAGAAGCGAGCCCCTGTGATTGTGAGGGCCAAACGTCTAAAAGCCTCAAAGAGAGCCAAAAAGAAGAAGGTCGAAGTTGGACCTTCCATCAAGAAAATGAAATCTGAGGCTGTTGAAGCAGCCAAGGCAAAGGACAAGGGGAAGAGAAAGATGTACCAAGAGGATGAGCCTCGAGCTGCGAGGTATGTGTCCAAGGAAGCGGAGGCAAGAGGCCTGGAATTGATGAAGAAAGACCTCCTCCACGAGAGAGGATTTATTGATTCTCTTGCGGACCTGCCGCAATTCTTGCGCGCAGGAATTATGAACCACGGCTGGGAAGAGCTGTGTAGGCCTCCAATTCAGGCCTACTCTGATATGGTGTACGACTTCTACGCCAACCTCACTCGCCCCGAAGGCTGTTCTTCAATGGTGAGGGGAGTAGAAATTGACTTCTCAGCCGAGGCAATCAACAAAGTGTATGCTCTCAAGGGGCATAGGGATTCTGAATACGCAAGGATCATGGCTTCACCCTCAGAAGGAGTCCTGGAGGAAACACTGAATATAATAGGGAAGCCTGAGGCAGCTGTTGGGTTTTATGTCCTAAAACTCGTAGTTTGTAAACTGTTTGAATGTATATATTATATTTCAATAAAGTTGTTATTGAATTTTAGTGAATTGTGTTTGTATTAACCTATACCAATAACTAACACCCATGGCGATAGTATGAGTACTTGAACTTCATGTGTGACATGAGTGTGGATCAAGTTCAAGTAGACAGCCAAAATGGTCTATAGTATAGGGATAAGGCTGGGTACCTTATCCTGAGGACACTATTGGACGCGACTCACTTTGTATAGTACAAAACGATGTGATTCGAATCGTTTCATGTAGAGACATGTGAGTGAGGGCATCCTGTGCAATGAGTTTGCACAAGACCGAACCAAGAAATAAAATCGCTCTTTCTTTATAACACCGTTTACTGTAAAGACCGTTTTTTTTTTCATTTGATGACTTAGGTAACTCGATCTCAATCCTGAGCTCGCTATGAACTCCTGTTTATTCGACCTTATCCTTTGACTTGTACGGGTGAGAGTGGCCAGATCGCCAACTCAATAAGCCTACCATCTTGGGGATAAGATCGAATAAGTGGCTGGGGACATAGTTGTGCGAGATGGAATTCACTCCTACCCGTTTTAAGGGTTAGTAGAGAGGTTGTTCCCTTAAGTGCTGACTCCAGGTCTTGAACAATGGGCCCATCCTCTCCTGATCAGGGAGGAATCTGATTTGATGGTTAGACCACAAATCAATTGTTCATTAGAGGTGTCAGTGGTACTTAAGGAACAAGATATAATACAAGGGTTAAACGGTATAAATGACCCGTTGTGATTATGAACGACCTGTGAAGGATCGACTTACTGATGATAGTTATATCAACAGGACACAATATATCTACAGTGAGGAGAGTGCAGCCCTTGGACTTTAGTGGAGTCTCCGGGGGTTAACGAATGTTGGTTAGTTCGGTTGAAAGAGTTTTGACCGGATAATCTCGTATCGTTGGAGCTCATGATCTGTAGGTCCTTACGGTTCTCCTGGCTAGCTCGGATAAAGCCGTGAAACAATATAAAAGAAAAGAATTTGAATCGTTCAAATTCGAGTTTGTGGAAAAATTTGGACATATTTAAATATGATTTAAATATGAGATTGGTCTACAATATGAATTGGATTCATATGCAAAAAGTCGGTTTTCGAAAAATCGGGTTTAATTATATTATTTAATTAATATTTGATATTAAATTAAATAATATTAATTAATATATATATTTTTTTATTAATTAAAAAGTTTAATTAATAAAATAATAATAATAATAATATATAAATATATAAATATATATATATATATATATATATATATATATATTTACATGTGTCTTACATGCAATGTAAGACACATGTAAACATATAAGGGATATATATATATGATCAATTTAAAAAAAAAAAAAAAAAAAAAAAGAAAAGAAATACAAAAGAGCTGAGTGCTCTTTGGGTTTCATTAATTTCAAATGAAATTTGGATTTCATTGAAACGTCTTCTTCTTCCTCACTACTCTCTGTGAAGAAAATTGGTTTTCTTCAGTGAAGCTTCTTCCTTCTTTTCTCTTGTAAAAAGAGTCCCACTACTCCGTTTCTCGGCCCGAGGATAGCGGAACTACCGTGGGTGGTCCACGAAGGTTTCGTGAGAAGGCTCGTTGAGCTCGTGAGGAGCTTCTGGCGGTGAAATTTGGAGAAATACGAACAACAAGGGTATGTGTTCTAATTTCTCTTTTTCATTGCTTTTGCATGTTTTCGTTTTGTTTAAATTGATGAAATTAGAGTGTCTATGATCCAAATCGCTTCCGCTGCGTGCCAAGCGCTCCGTCAATTGGTATCAGAGCGTTTTTGGCCACTCAATTTCTATCAATTTAAGTTATGGTGGGTTTTTTTTAGAAATTGTTTCTGAATGGATGTCTAAAGTGAATATCGATTTTGGAATAGTTTCTTTTTGAATTTCATTATTTGTAATTGCCCGAGATTGTATGGGCTTTAATGCATGCTAAAGAGTCTGTATTTTAGAGTCATTAGAGTCCATATAGGTTTCTTTGTGAAAGAAGTTTGAGTTTGAAACTCGCCGAAATGTTCGGTGTAAGTTCAAACTCATTCTAGGCAATACGAGGAGAAATTCGAAGAGAATTTGGCCGAAGCGTTCGGAGGAAGCAAGTTGGTCAAAGGCGGTGCGAAGAGTTCGAAGTCCGCTCAAGACGTAGCTTGTTGATCAAGCTTGTAATAAATTAGTTATTGCTTGTTAAATGCCAAAATCGATCCACTTTAGTGTGTTTAATTAATTATGAATTGCGAATGTATGTTTTAATTAAATTCCATGTTTGTATGTGCATAACGTATGCCATATAGATTTAAAATCCCACCGTAGGAAGCATGCTTCATGCATTGAAAATATGTTATAAGTGTTATAATATATCGTATGCATATTTGGCAATTCATGAGTTTTGATATAAAAGTTATATTAATTCATGAATTAGTTGTTGTTAGTTCAATAGAATAATTGATATAAGTGTTATATTAATTATGAAATTGAATGAACAACATAGTTTGTCCTAGTTTTATGCACATGGTATATGTTACGTCTCCAAAAGTGATTATTTTAGGACTTATTGACCTTAGAAAGATGTACACTCTTAAACTCGTGCTTATATATGAGAATTAGTTGAATGAAGCTGAATTAGGACGTATAGGTAAAAGGAAAGGAAAAGAATCGAAAACAAAGTCAATAGAGTGAAAATTGCACATTGCTGAGACATTGCGGAAACATTGCTAAAACCGCAATGTTTTAAGTAAAATCCGTAAGTTGGCTAACTGATTTCTGTTTTGTTCCGATCTTTCAGGGGCCCATTTCTTCTCCTGCCGCCACCTAGAAGAACGACGTTGAGAATGAATGGTTCTCCTTGACCCAATCGCACCTGCAGAACACTATAAAAGGAGGTCAAAGTGGAAGGTTGAAACACACTCGAAAGGCGTATAACTCTCTTCTCAGCGCAGTCTTTTCTCCTGTTTTTCCATTCGGTTGTTGGATTGAAGGTCTCAGCTATTGGAGTCGATAATCTGAGAGGAAGAAGAGAAGTTTTGTCTTCTCTTCTGATTGGATTCATCCAAACAAGCTTGCCTTTTTTCCCCTTCAGCCGAGGCGTCTGCGACGAGGCGATCACGCACGGATCTACTTGTTTTACTATTTTAGCTTTCTATTTTCATTGTTGTTTTCTGTCATTTCCCTTTCGTTAGTTACTTTACTTCATTTCGTTGCTGTCTGTTTAGTTCTAGCTTTGCAAAAACATCATTTGTTTAGTTCAAATGCTGATTAATCAAAGTATAATTTCATTCACTTCGCAAGTCCTTTACTTTCCTTGCCTACTGTTTTTAGCTTCTGTTTAGTCTTTATTATTCTACTAAGCATGTCACCTCCATCTATTCTCCCCAATCTATCTCCATCCATGAGTAACTAAATCACATAAGGGCATGCTAATGACAAATCTGTAGGTAGAAACACGTGACTTAAGCATGTAGGATAGCTCTCGAATGCATTGAATGTATGTGTGCTTCATCCCACGGGCAATTTCGATTGACCATCCATTTTGTCCAAAGAACTCCTAACCTCTGGAAGGAGTAAGAGTTCAGAGTCATACCTTCATGCTAGCCTCTCAAGGTAGCCAGAAAATGACCTAGGAATAGGCGTTTTCCTAGTACAAACCCACACTTGCTGTTATAAAAAGATGCTTGAGACCTTACTTGGACATGAGTAAACTAAAGGATCTAATGCATGAAATCGGAAGATACATGAGAATGAGTTAGTTTGATGCATGGTGAGTTGATCTACTGCTTGAGAATCGTGTGACGAAGCCTATAGAGGAGTCGTTAGTAGCCCTTGTTTCCACACTTTACACACAGTTCGCTGTTAGCAACATTGCGATATAATTGTTGTTTCCGCAATTCCTTTAGTTAAGATTCTGCCTTAGCCATTTTTCTCTTCGTTTGTTATTCTCTTCTCTTTACATTCAAGTTTATTATCTACTTGCACTTGTTTATGCTTCCATCATTTACACATTCCTTAGTAATTAGGCACTTTAAAACCAAATCTACCCCATTTAATCCACCCATTCTCACTTAACAAAACACTTCGCTAGTAACTAAGAATAAATCTCTGTGGGAAATCGAATGAAAAAAATACTTATTACTTGCTACAAGATCATGTATGCTTGCATGTTCTGAGTGCTCTATCATTGCTTCTTTATTTTAAACATTGAGCACGCAACAAGTTTTTGGCGCCGCTGCCGGGGATTTTGTTTAGTAAAAACGAAGTTTGTTAAGCTAGAATCACACACCTTAATATTAATTGGAACTAATCTTTTCTCATTTCTTTTGCAGGTACCATTGGGTTAGTTTATGAATGAGCATTCAAGTAGCGATCTAGAGTTCAATCCTGAGCCTGAGAGATTACTTAGGGCCAGAAACAAAGCTAAGAAACGTCTCTTTAAACAACCCCCTATACCTCAAAGTATTGCTGAATTCGCAGAGTCTTCGCAATTCTATCAAGAAGAAATGGAAAGACCAAACCCAAATCCAGCACCTACCATTCGCAACCCCATCGAAATAGCGAATGACAAGGATAGTGCCATTCTCTCCTACTTAGTTCCTATGCCTGGAGAGCTAAATCCAAGCATCATACGCCCTGAAATTACTGCCAACTCATTCGAGTTAAAGCCAGTAATGTTCCAAATGTTGTCCACTGTGGGACAATTCTTTGGAGTGGAAAATGAGGACCCCCACAACCATCTAAGAAACTTCCTAGGAGTTAGTGATACCTTCCTTATCCCTGGAGTTTCCCAAGAAGCTTTGAGGCTTTACCTCTTCCCTTACTCGTTAAGGGATAAAGCCAAAACGTGGTTAAACTCATTACCTTCCGGATCAGTTGTCAATTGGACAGATCTGGCTGAGAAATTCCTAGTCAAATATTTCCCACCTGATAGGAATTCAAACTTTCGTGATGACATAATCAAATTCAAGCAGGCCGAAAACGAGTCACTTCACGAAGCTTGGACAAGGTTCAAGGACCTTCTGCTTAAATGTCCACACCATGGCATCCCATGGTGTATCCAAATAGAAGTTTTTTTCAAAGGATGTAACCCCAGCACAAGGCAAGTGTTGAATTCGTCAGCTGGTGGTTCCATGCTTTCTAAAAGCTATAACGAAGCCTATGAGATCCTGGAGAAGATCTCAGCATCTCATTGTAGGTGGTCAGATGATCCAGTAGAGCCAAGCAGGGCTCAAGACAAGGATGCACTCAGTACCATGAGTAGCCAAATAAATGCCCTGACCAACCTAATCAAACAAATGGCTCAAACCAATCTCCAAACCAGTGTCAACACCGCAGCAGCTATATCAATGGGCACACAAACGAGTCAAGGTGAGACACTGATCTGTGGGTTCTGTGGGGAAGGGCACCTGTATGAATACTGCCCTGGGAATCCAGCCTCAGTCTGTTATGTTGGAAGCCAACAGCAGCCTAGGAACAACCCCTATTCTAACACTTACAATCCTGGTTGGAGGAACCACCCAAATCTTTCTTGGGGTGGGCAACAGAATACTAACCAAGCTCCCAACCAACCAAGACCGAGTGGAACACCTGGTTTCACTCCCCAAAATAACCAATCCATGTATCAAAAACCATATAACCAACCAATAGGGTCATCTGTAGAAAATTTACTTAAGGAGTACATTGCAAAGAATGATGCTACTCTACAAAGTCAGCAAGCTACCCTTAGGAGCCTAGAGAATCAAATAGGGCAATTAGCCAATGAACTAAAAAGTAGGCCCCAAGGTAGACTGCCTGCTGATACTGAGGTGCCAAGAAGGGATGGAAAAGAGCAAGTTCAAGCAATTGAACTTCGAAGTGGGAGACCATTGGTAAACAACACTAGAGAAACCCCAAAGAGAGTAGAGAATGAAGAGTCTAGTGCTCCACTGGAATCTCTGCCAAACCATGGTCAACCATCAACAAGCACATCAAGGGCGAGACTGGAACCAATCATAGAAGAACTAGAAGAAATTCCAAGGCCTACACCTATCCTGAGGCGACCTGAAGTGCCTACATATGTGCCACCACCTCCATTCCCTCGAAGGCTAAAGAAAAAACAAGAACAGGAAGTGCACTTTAACAAATTTTTAGAAATTCTTAAACAAGTGCATGTTAATATTCCATTTGTAGAGGTTTTGCAATCCATGCCTTCTTATGTTAAGTTTTTGAAGGATATAATTACTAACAAGAAAATTATTGGTGAATTTGAAACAGTGAATCTCACTGAGGAGTGCAGTGCTATACTCCAGAACAAACTACCAAAGAAGGAGAAGGATCCTGGTTCCTTCACCCTACCAGTGGAGTTGGGAGGCAAGCACGTGGGCAGAGCTCTTTGTGACCTGGGAGCCAGCATAAATCTCATGCCTCTATCACTATTCCGCCAGCTAGGAATAGGAGAAGCACGTCCTACCACTGTCACCTTGCAGTTGGCAGACAGATCCATAGCCTACCCTGAGGGTAAGATAGAGGATATTCTTGTAAAGGTTGACAAGTTCATTTTTCTTGCTGACTTCATTATTCTGGATTATGAAGCAGACAAGGAGGTCCCCATCCTATTAGGCAGACCATTTCTAGCCACAGGTAGGGCCCTGATTGATGTCCAGAAAGGTGAGCTCACCATGAGGGTTCATGATGAGGAGGTTAAGTTTAGTGTTTTTAAAGCCCTAAGGTACCCTTCTGACTCTGAATCTTGTGCAAGTATGGACATAGTAGATTCACTGATGGAAGAACAACTCGAGCATGAATTATTGATTAAGCATGCCAATGATTATGTACAATTAGATGTAACTGACTTAAATATTTCTGAAATAATGGATATACCTGTGGATAAACCTCAGCATGTTTGTATGACTAATGACTTAACTGAAAGATCCATAAATCCATTGAAACCATCCATTGAGCATCCACCTATCTTAGAATTGAAACCATTACCTGATCATCTTAAGTATGCATATCTAGGAAAGGATGATACTCTGCCTGTTATTATTTCGTCTAAGTTGAGTGAAAAGCATGAAATTGAGTTGATATTACTACTTAAGCAACACAAAAAAGCTATTGCATGGACGATTGCTGACATTAGAGGTATTAGCCCTTCCTACTACATGCATAAGATAATATTGGAAGAAGAACATACACCTAGAGTAGATCACCAACGTAGGTTGAACCCCTCCATGAAGGAGGTAGTTAAAAAAGAGATAATCAAATGGTTAGATGCAGGTGTAATCTTCCCTATAGCCAATAGTCAGTGGGTGAGTCCAATTCAATGTGTACCTAAGAAGAAGGGGATGACTGTAGTAGTGAATGAGAGTAATGAACTAATTCCAACTAGAACTATTACAGGATGGAGAGTCTGTATGGACTATAGAAAATTAAATAAAGAAACAAAAAAAGATCACTTCCCTTTACCATTCATAGATCAGATGTTAGATAGGATAGCTGGTAGAGCTTATTACTGCTTTCTAGATGGTTATTCTGGATATAACCAAATCACCATAGACCCTGTGGACCAGGAGAAAACAACCTTCACCTGCCCCTTTGGAACATTTGCTTTTCGCAGAATGCCTTTTGGCTTATGCAATGCACCAGCAACATTCCAAAGGTGCATGTTGGCAATTTTCTCTGACTTAGATGAATCCATGATAGAAATATTTATGGATGACTTCTCAGTCTTTGGTGATTCATTTACAAATTGCTTAGAGAACTTAGGACAAGTCCTAGCTAGGTGTGAGGAGACGAACCTAGTCCTTAATTGGGAGAAGTGCCACTTCATGGTGGAAGAAGGGATAGTCCTAGGTCATAGAGTGTCTAGAGTAGGAGTAGAGGTCGATAGGGCCAAGATTGAAATAATAGAGAAGTTAGTGGAACCTCAGAATGTGAAAGCTATTAGAAGTTTCTTAGGACACGCAGGTTTCTATAGAAGGTTCATTAAGAACTTTTCAAAGATCTCTAAACCTCTGTGTGAGCTTCTAGAGCTGAATAAGCCATTCATCTTCTCAAAAGAATGTTTTCTAGCCTGGACAACCCTTAAGGAAGCATTAGTCAAAGCACCTATTATAGTAGGACCAAATTGGGACCTTCCATTTGAGATGTTATGTGATGCAAATGACTATGCAGTAGGGGTTATGCTAGGGCAAAAGTTTGACAAACTAACACACCCTGTATACTATGCTAGTAAGACACTGAATGAGGCACAATGTAATTACACAACCACGGAAAAGGAAATGCTGGCTGTAGTGTTTGCCTGCGAGAAGTTTAGGAATTACATTGTAGGCACTAGGACAATCGTGTACACTGATCATTCTGCACTAAAATACCTTATGAGGAAGGCTGATGCTAAGCCTAGGTTAATTAGATGGGTATTGTTGCTGCAAGAGTTTGATCTAGACATTAGAGATAAGAAAGAATGCGAAAATGTGGTTGCGGATCATCTTTCTAGATTGCGACATAATTGCGATAAAATTGCGGAAACCGCAATTTCTGATGCCTTTATCGATGAGCATGTCTTTGTGTTAGCACAACGTGATAACGATGAAGAACCTTGGTTTGCTGATATTGCTAACTTCCTTGCCTCGCAGGTACTACCAACTTTCAAGGGAGGACAAGAAAAGAAGAGGTTTCTACATGAAGCTAGGAAGTTCATCTGGGACGATCCTACACTTTATAAGACATGTGCAGATGGTTTGCTGAGGAAGTATGTATCAGCTGCTGAGGCGAAGTCTGTGCTGCAGCACTGCCATACATCGGTGGACACTTTGGTGGCCAAAGAACAGCTGCAAAGGTGTTCCAGTGTGGCTATTATTGGCCCACGATCTTCAAAGATGCCCACAACCATGCACACAGCTGCGATGAATGTCAGAGAACAGGTAACCTTAGTCGAAAGGATGAGATGCCTCTAACTTACATCCTAGAGTTGGAGCTCTTTGATGTGTGGGGCATTGACTTCATGGGACCATTTCCCCCATCAGCAGGTAACCTCTATATACTTGTAGCTGTAGACTATGTATCCAAATGGGTAGAAGCCATAGCATGTCCAACAAATGATGCCAAGACAGTCATTAAGTTCCTTAATAGACATATCTTCACTAGGTTTGGTACACCTCATGCTATAATTAGCGACGAAGGGACCCACTTTATTAATAAAGCTATGGAAAAGGTGTTGGCTAAGTACAATGTTAGACATAGAGTAGCCACCCCTTATCACCCACATTCGAATGGACAAGCTGAAATATCAAATAGGGAGATTAAAAACATACTCGAAAAAGTGGTCAAACCCAATAGAAAAGATTGGTCGTTTAAACTAGAGGATGCACTTTGGGCATATAGGACTGCATATAAGACACCCCTAGGTATGTCTCCTTATAGACTTGTGTATGGCAAAGCATGTCACTTACCATTCGAATTGGAAATCAAAGCATTTTGGGCCTTGAAAGAGCTGAATTATTGCGTGACCGATGCGGGAACATTGCGGTCTCTGCAATTACATGAGCTCGATGAGCTGAGACATATGTCCTATGTAAATGCTAAAATGTATAAGGAAAAAACTAAAATTTGGCATGATAGTAGACTTAGGATTAAGGACTTTAAGAAAGGCCAGCATGTCTTGTTATTTAACTCACGGTTGAGATTATTTCCAGGCAAACTTAAGTCCAGATGGTCAGGACCTTTTGTTATAACTAATGTGTTTGTTCATAGTGCGATTGAGATTAAGAACCTGCAGAATGGGCAACCGTTTATGGTCAATGGTGCACGTTTGAAGCACTACTACGAGGAAGGAGATGTGAAGACTCTCTCGGCCTTCCTCTTATCTGAAACTTGAGGGCCAAATCGAGAGAGGACGACTGATTACTGTGCTCGTTCATATAAAGGCCATGCCTTAGTTTTTTTTCTAGTGCTTTTCGGTTTTTAATTTTGTATGTTTAGTTGTGATTTTTGTTACGAATTTGATGTTAATATTGTATGTTTTAATAGGGGATCAAAAGAGGAAATCAAGGAGATGAATCAAGGGTAAAGAATCGGGGAAGAAATCGGTCCGAATCAAAGATTGAGTTGTGAGAATCTTGGGAGTTAAATCAAGAAAATCTCCAACGACCATTTAATTGCGGTGGATTTGCGGAAACCGCAACAGAAAATAGCCGTTGGGATTCACTTGAGTACAAATAGCCGTTAAAACAGTTGTGGCCGTACGCTTCCTTCATTCGTTGAACTTCAAGAAATCTATCTTCTTCTTCCTCTGCAACTCCTATTCTCAGATCTCTCCGATTCGACAATGGTGCTTACACGGGCTGAGAGATCTGCCTCCAAGAAGAAGGCAACTGACGCAGAGGCAGCTGCGAGAGAGGCACTCCTTGCCTTAGCAGATGCCGAAGCTGCGCGACCTGAACGACCTTCTAAGCTTCTTGTCCGCAAGAAGAAGTGGAAGGTGGTGACGGAAATTCCTGCTGGGCCGTCTGAACCAGTGGGCACGCCCAAGAAAAGAAAATGGACGATGGAAATTGGGGACGCACCGATGAAGGAAAAGACTCCCACTGTGGAGAGTCAAGGAAGTGGCCGTCCATCCTACGAGACGGCCAGACAGAGCCCTGAACCATCCCCACCATCACAGAGCCCTGAGCTATCTCCATCTTCACAGACGCCTGAACCTGCAACCCCGATTGAGGAACATCAAGAATCAGCACCGAGCGAAGAGGCGGCTGAGGAAGATGAAGTCTTCTCTCCTCTGAGGGAAGTCAGTCCTGATAGCGCAGCAGCGGAGGGAAGGGACTCGATGGACGAGACGTTGGGGGACTGCTGTTGCGTGCTCAATGTGTTAAAGATAAATAAGCAAGAAGGTAGAGAGAGCACTCAGAACATGCAAGCATACATGGTCTCACAGCAAGTAGTAAGTATATTTCATTCGTTTTTTTCCACAGAGACTCATTTTTAGCTATTCATGAAGTGTATTTGTTAAGAAAGAAGGGGTGGATTTGATGGGGTAAAATTGGTTTTTAATTATCTAATTTTTGCTGAATGTGTAAAGGAATGCAACATAAACAAATGCAAGTTGAAATTAGACTCAAAAGACAAGAGATGGAATTAATAAACGAAGAAGAAAACAGCTAAACAGAATGGTAACTTAGCAGAATTGCGGATACCGCAATGTTATCGCAATTGTAAAAACAGCAAACGTGTGTAAAATGGAGAATTAAGGGCTACTAATGACTATCCTATAGGCATTTTAATACGATTCTCAAGCACTGGATCTACTCTCTATGCATCAAACTCACTCTATCTCATGTATCGTCCGATTCCATGCATTAGATTCTTTAGTTTACTCGACTCAAAGTAAGGTCTTAAGCATCTTGTTAAAACAGAAGTGTTTGGTTTGTACTAGGGAAACGCCTATTCCTAGGCCGTTTCCTGGTTACCATGAAAGGCTAGCATGATTATACGACTCTGAACTCTTACTTCTTCCAGAGGTTAGGAGTTCTTTGGACAAAATGGATGGCCAATCGAAATTGCCCGTGGAATGAAGCTTACATACAATCAATGCTTCGAAAGCTATCCTACATGCTTGGTTCACGTTTTTTAGCCTATAGTTCTGTCATTAGCATGCCCCTAAGTGACTTAGCTACTCATGGATATATAGAGAACAGAAGTATAAGATAAAACAGACATACTTAGAAGGGAAATGTACTCAAAACAGTAAGACAAAACCGTAGCAGCAGAAGATGGAAACTGTGAAATGAAGACTTGTAATTTGATTATTTTGAATGTTTGAACGAACAAAGGGAAACTTAAAGTAAATAATCCAAAGACAGAAAGCAACGAAATGAAGTAGACTAATCACTAAACCAGAAGCGATAACTAAACAATGCTGGAAATGAGAAAGGAAAGGCAAAAAGCAGTAAATGGTGCTTGAAAGCCTCGTTGCAGACGCCTCGAATGAAGGGGATGAAAGGTCAGCCTTGCTTGGATGAATCCAATCGAGAGAGAAGAAGAATCTCCTCTCCTTCCTATCAGATTATCGATTCCAACAGCTGAGACTCTCACTCCAACAGACGGCAAAGGAAAACAGGGAGAAAAGATGGACTGCGAGAGGACTCTACGCTTTCGGATGATGACTGAACCTCCGACTTTGACCCCCTTTTATAGTAGTTTGCAGGTGCGTTTAGGCCAAGGAGAACCATCAATCTTCAACGTCATATATCAGAATGGATGGAGGAGAAAGAACGAATCCCTGAAATTACGGAAATTAACAGAAAAGGATCAGTCAACTTACGGTTTTCACTTGAATAATTGCGGCTTCAGCAATGTTTTCGCAATGCTGTCGCAATGCAGTTTTTTTCATTCTTTTCCTTCGGTTTTCAACCCTTTTCTTTCCTATTGTGCATAAGTCCTAATTTAGCTACCTTCTTCTCATTCTCATATTTAAGCATAGGTTTAGGCTAAATGCTATCAAAAACACCTAAAAGTGTACATCTTCTTAAGCTAAATGGGTCCTAAATAAGTCACTTTCAGAGACTTAACACACCCCCAAACTTAAGGCTTTGCTTGTCCTCAAGCATACTAAGGACTTACCTAGGCTGCTGTTTCTTCTTCTTTAACCACCTATTGACTCCCTTATATCCCTATCTAAAGCACCGCTGTCCTGTGACACACTTCTCAGTTTAAAACTACCCTCTTATCTAGCTTCTTCTGACTTCGCCTGCCTAACACTCACCTGCTTTTATTAACTTCCTACAACTGATCTATTTGCTTTTGTCATATCATGCCACTATCCCTAAGGTTTCAAATTCTGCCTAGCTTCGCCTCAGACTCAGTACATGCTTCTAGCTTTACTTTTAATGTGTCTAGGATTCCTTAGAGTCATGCCAGTCTTAGTATTAACGGTGACAGTAGTACTTTAAAGAACAACCTAAACCCTGGCATCACTACATTGGAAAAACACTCATCTCCCTAAACAACCCTACAAGTTACAACTTTGTGCTTAGCTAATTGAGGATCAGAGTTCTTTTTAAATAGGACACCTAAGCCACAAAGTTGTAACCCCTAGGTATACATTCTTCTTCCCTATTCTTTTCCCTTTTTCTTACTTAGGTGGGGCCTCTCCTTTGGTTGCCTTTTGATGCAATGCCACTTGTGGGTCACACACTTGGCACTGATTACTTAGCAACCTAAGAGAGACCCCCCTCTTTATCCTGTTTTTCATCATTTTTTTTTTTTCAGTTCATCATTTTTTTTGTAAAGGAGAAGAAGAATGCTTATGTTTCTAAGGGAGAGAGGAATGTTCCTAGGCCTAGGGTGGCCTCCCCCAAACTTCAACTACTCATTGTCCCCAATGAGTGTCTGAGGTGGCACACCCCCAAACTATCCTAGAAGCATCTAGTCTAGGGTAAAACAAAGAGAATCTAAAGCCCTAGGCATAGACAGAACATTGAAAAGAAAATATCACAGCAGCAGTAAATTAAAAAAAAATAGACAGTTAAGGGCTTAAAGTTGTGCATGCTGAGCTTTTTAGAGGTTGATTTAAACTATCAAAGGGTGTCCTATGACACTCATCCAGCATGCATTTAGATAAGCTATATAAGGTAGTCATGTTAGCAGCAAAAGACAGAATTTAAACAGATCACAGCCTAGCTAAACAGACAGTCCAAAACATGCTTTCAGTCATAAAAATTGCGGGTACCGCAATTATGTCGCAATCAAGTCAGGGCAGATATAACATTGATTAAGGCCCCTAAGCATGCTCTTTCCAGTCACGCAAGCTCTTCTAAAAATAAAACAAAGCTAACCTACCTAGGCTCCTATCATCAGACTATACTAAACAAAAGTAAAAACATAAAACGAAGCATCTAAAACAGATCAAAACTGGACCAAAAACAGCAAAGTTCACATGATTATCAGAAAGCAGAAAATTGTTTTCTTTTCTAAGGGAACATCAATACTCCCTTCAGTGCAATTCAAACCAGCACTCAAACGTCTTCATCCTCATCAGGTTGCCGTGGTCGTGGGGGCACCCATGGAGTCAGGAGATTCGTAGGGAAATCAGGGAAGATGCAACCAAGTTGGTCTGCAACTTCCTTGTCCCTTGCCTGCGCATAAGTGGCCCATTGAGCCATTCTCCTCTGCATATCCATTAGGCAGGCCATGGATAGGGACTGATCAGCAGCCAGCCTATCCAGTTCAAACTCCATATTCCCCTTCCTCTTCAGCCTCAGGCTAGCAGGCAGCTCCAAGTGGCCTGTGTAAGCCATTTGCTGCTCCATGCGCTCGGTGGGGACTCCTGCAAGCAAACATAGCTTGGTTATGGTGTTAGGGAAAAACAGTGGTCCCTTACCTTTCTTGGCGCACTCAGCAATAGCAGCAGTGATGACTTCTCCCACGTTGATCGTGAGACCTCTCATTATCGCATACACCAGCAGCGATCGGCTCTGGTTGATTGTAGTCTCGTGAGTCACTGGGGACAATCTCCTTCTCACGAACGAAAACCAAACAGCCGCCTTAGCCGTGAGGTTGGCACTCATGAGAGTGTGCCTCCCATTGCGTGACACGGTCCAGGAAGCTTCAGGCTGGCCAATGGTCCGAATGGCCTCTTCCAGAACAGCCTCAGTAGGCTCATCAACAATCCGTGCATAATCTGTATGAGTTTGGCCCTTGAGACCATAGGCTTCGTTGATGGCCTTGGCTGAGAAATCCACTTCTACCCCTCTGACCACAGACAGGCCATCCTCAGGGCTGAGCACATTGGCGTAGAAATCATACACCATGCTCGTGTAGGCTGGATTGGGCGGTCTGCAAAATTCCTCCCAGCCGTGGTTGATCACTCCTGCGCGCAAGAACTGCGGCAGGTCAGCAGGTCGGTCGAGGAAGCCTTTCTCGTGCAGCAACTCCCTCTTCCTCAGCTCAGCACCCCTGGACTCAGCATCAGATGAAACATACCTCACTGACTGAGGCTCGTCTTCAGGGTAGAGCTTTGCCTTCCCTTTATCTGATGGCTTGGCTGACTCGGCAGCCTCAACCTTGAGTCGTTTGAGTGATGGCTCAGCGCTCTCCTTCTCTGATGAAGGCACCTCCTTAGCCTTCTTCCTCTTTAGTTTCTTGGATCGCTTGGCTTTAAGGATCTTGGCCTTCTTCTTCTTCTTCAGCTTGGCCTCAATGTTGATCTGCTGCAGGCATGCCCCCAGCGTCTCTTCCATGGAATCATCCTGCTGTGCAGGACTCTCTGGGCTAGCTTCCCTTTCAGGCGAGAAGACCTCGTCTTCACCACCTTCCCCACTGCCCTGAGTGGATTCCTGGTACTCCCCATAGGGGAATTCAGGGTCAGGCCGTGGAGGCGTGTGCGAAGGTGTGGCACTCTGCTCTGCTGTAGGCGTCTGCACGGAATTCAGTGGTGAAGACGGCGTCTCAGGGCTCTGTGCAGACGGCGATGATGAAAGCTCTGGGCTACGCACTGGTTCAGATGGTGAAGGGCTGTGCGCTGGTGAGGCAGATGGCGTCGAACCCTTCTTGGTTGACTCGTGGGACGCACGATCCGTTTCTTGACTCTCCACAGAGGGAGTCTTCGCTTTGCTTGGTCCGGCAGCCGTCTCGACACTCCACCGGCGCTTCTTGGGCGTGCCCGCTGGTTCAGAAGGGCCAGCAGGGATTTCTGTGACAACCCTCCACTTCCTCCTACGGATCGGAAGCTTGGGAAGAGGTCCGGTGCGAACAGCACCAGCATCTGCGAGGGTCAGAAGTGCTTCCCTCGCAGCCGCTTCAGCTGCGTCATCAGCCTTCTTCTTGGCTGCGGATCTTTCAGCCCTTGTGGACACCATTGTCGAATCTTGGAGAATTGGAGAGAAGAATCAAAGATGAAAAGAATTGCAGCTTTCTTGGAAATCAGAGAGTGAGAGAATCGTATCGATCGAGCGCCTTCTAACGGATATAAAGGCAACGGCTAAATCCCAACGGCTATATTTTGCGGATCCTGCAATTCCAGCGCAATTGTAGGGATTTCTTTTTATCTAAATGGCAAACTTTGCTCGTCCGTATCTTTTATTTGGCTCGATCGTTTCTTGATTTTTAAAGCTGGGATTACTCTCCTTGATCCCCTCTTTCGATTCCCTATAAAAACAAATAAAACAAACATTAAATACTTAATTAAAATCACACCACAAAACATACAAACGATGACCGGAAAAAGTGAAAAAAATAAACTAAGGCATTAGCCTTGACTAAACGAGCACAGTGACCACTCGTTCTCTCTCGTTTTTAGATTCATGCTTCATTCAAGAGGAAGGCCGAGAGAGTCTTCACATCTCCTTCCTCATAGTAGTGCTTCAACCTCGCCCCATTGACCATAAATGGCTGACCTTGCTGCAAGTTCTTTATCTCTATTGCACCATGAACAAACACATTAGTAATGACAAATGGACCCGACCATCTAGACTTAAGTTTCCCTGGAAATAGTTTCAACCGTGAGTTAAACAACAAAACAAGTTGACCCTTCTTAAAGTCCTTAACTCTAAGTCTACTATCGTGCCAAATCTTGGTTTTTTCCTTGTACATCTTAGCATTTTCATAGGCCATATGCCTAAGCTCATCAAGCTCATGTAATTGCAAAGACCTCAGTGTCCCTGCATCCTTTACAAAAAAATTCAATTCCTTCATGGCCCAAAATGCTTTGTTTTCTAACTCAAGTGGTAAGTGACAAGCCTTGCCATATACCAGCCTATAAGGGGACATACCTAGGGGTGTCTTATATGCTGTCCTATAAGCCCAAAGTGCATCCTCAAGCTTGAAGGACCAGTCTTTCCTATTAGGTTTGACCACTTTTTCTAGGATGTTCTTAATTTCCCTATTTGAGATTTCAGCTTGTCCATTTGAGTGTGGGTGATAGGGAGTGGCTACTCTATGTCTAATGTTATATTTAGCCAACACTCTCTCCATAGCCTTGTTAATGAAATGTGACCCCTCATCACTAATGATGGCACGAGGTGTCCCAAACCTAGTAAAAATGTGCCTATGCAAGAAGTTAGTGACTGTTTTAGCATCATTATTAGGACATGCTTTGGCCTCTACCCACTTGGACACATAGTCCACTGCTACTAATATGTAAAGGTTACCTGATGATGGAGGGAATGGCCCCATGAAGTCAATGCCCCATACATCAAAGAGCTCTAACTCTAATATGTAGGTGAGGGGCATCTCATCCTTTCGACTGAGGTTACCTGTTCTTTGGCATTTATCACAGCTGTGGGCATAGTTGTGGGCATCCTTGAAGATTGTTGGCCAGTAGTAGCCACTCTGAAATACCTTTGCAGCTGTTCTTTGGCCACCAAAGTGTCCACCATAAGGAGATGTGTGACAGTGCTGCAGCACAGACTTCGCTTCAGCAGCTGAAACACACTTCCTCAGCAAGCCATCAGCACAGGTTCTGTAAAGTGTGGGGTCATCCCAGATGAATTTCCTTGCTTCATGGAGGAACCTCTTCTTCTCTTGTCCTCCCTTGAAAACTGGTAATACCTGTGATGCACGGAAGTTAGCAATGTCAGCAAACCAAGGTTCCTCATCGTTATCACGATGAGTCAAAGCAAAGACATGTTCATCAATAAAAGCATCAGAAATTGCGGGGTCCGCAATTTTTTCGCAATTGTGCTGCAATCGAGACAGGTGATCTGCAACCACGTTTTCACATCCTTTCTTGTCCCGAATGTCCAAATCAAATTCCTGCAGCAATAACACCCACCTAATCAACCTAGGCTTGGCATCAGCCTTCCTCATAAGATATTTCAAGGCAGAATGGTCAGTGTATACAATTGTCCTAGTGCCTACAATATAGTTTCTAAATTTTTCGCAAGCAAACACTACAGCAAGCATCTCTTTCTCAGTAGTTGTATAATTACATTGAGCCTCATTCAAGGTCTTACTAGCATAATAGACAGGGTGTGTTAGCTTGTCAATCTTCTGTCCTAACATTACTCCTACAGCATAGTCACTGGCATCACATAACATCTCAAAGGGCAGATCCCAATTTGGTCCTACTATGATAGGGGCTGTGACTAGTGCTTTCTTAAGGGTGGTCCAAGCTACTACACATTCCTTAGAGAAGATGAATGGCCTATTTAATTCTAGAAGCTCACACAGAGGCTTGGCTATCTTAGAAAAGTCCTTAATGAACCTTCTGTAGAAGCCAGCATGCCCTAAGAAACTTCTAATGGCCTTGACATTCTGAGGCTCTACCAACTTCTCTATGATCTCAATTTTGGCTCGGTCAACTTCGACACCTGCCCTCGACACTCTATGTCCTAAGACAATCCCCTCATCCACCATAAAATGGTATTTTTCCCAATTTAGGACTAGGTTGGTCTCCTCACACCTAGCCAGGACTTGTCCTAGGTTTTCTAGACAGTTTGAAAATGAGTCCCCAAAGACTGAGAAGTCATCCATGAATATTTCTATCATGGACTCATCCAACTCAGAGAAGATTGCCATCATGCACCTTTGGAAAGTTGCCGGTGCATTGCATAAGCCAAAAGGCATTCTGCGAAAGGCAAAAGTTCCAAAAGGGCAAGTGAAGGTGGTCTTCTCTTGATCCTTAGGGTCTATAGTTATTTGATTATAGCCTGAATACCCGTCTAAGAAACAATAGTAGGCTCTACCAGCTATTCTGTCTAGCATCTGGTCAATGAACGGTAGAGGGAAGTGATCTTTTTTAGTTTCTTTATTTAATTTCCTGTAATCCATACACACTCTCCACCCTGTGACAGTCCTTGTTGGAATCAGTTCGTTGTTCTCATTGACTACTGTTAAGTCTCTGAAAGTGACTTATTTAGGACCCATTTAGCTTAAGAAGATGTACACATTTAGGTGTTTTTGTTAGCATTTAGCTTAAACCTATGCTTTAATATGAGAATTAGAAGAAGGTAGCTAATATAGGACTTATGTACAATAGGTAGAAAACCGAAGAAAAGAATGAAAAAGTTAGCATTGCAAATGAATTGCGGAATAATTGCGGTGACCGCAATTATTCAAGTTAAAACCGTAAGTTGGCTGATCATTTTCTGTTTAGATCCGACTTTTCAGGGATTCGTTCTTTCTCCTCCATCCATTCTGATATATGGCGTTGAAGATTGATGGTTCTCCTTGGCCCAAACGCACCTGCAAACTACTATAAAAGGGGGTCAAAGTCGGAGGTTCAGAAGGAAATGCGAAGTGCAGAAGTCTTCTCGCAGTCCACCATTTCTCTCTAAATTCCTTTGCCGTCTGTTGGAGTGAGGTTCTCAGCTTTTGGAGTCGAAAATCTGATAGGAAGGAGAGAAGATTCTTCTTCTCTCTCGATTGGATTCATCCAAGCACGGCTGAATTCTCATCACCATCATTCGAGGCGACTGCCACGAAGTTTTCAGCTAGCCTTTACTGTTTTCTGCTCTTTTCTTCTCATTTCCATTACTGATCATTGTTGTTCTTAGTTTAGTCATTTCAATTACTGCATTTCGTTGTTGTCTGTCTTGGATTCAGTTCTTTTAAAGCTTTCCTTTGTCATTCAAACACTTAAAGTAATCAAAGTAAGTTTCTGCATTTCACAGTTCTACCTTGTTCTGCTACGAGTTTGGCTTGCTGTTTTACACACATTTCTCTTCTAAGCATGTCTACTTTATCTACCATTTCCGCTCTTTACATATCCATGAGTAACTAAAATCATTTAGGGGCATGCTAATGACAGAACTATAGGCTAAAAAACGTGAGTCAAGTAGGTAGATTAACACTCGAACATTGATTGTATGTAAGCGTCATCCCACGGGCAATTTCGATTGGCCATCCATTTTGTCCAAAGAACTCCTAACCTCTGGAAGGAGTAAGAGTTCAGAGTCATATAATCATGCTAGCCTTTCATGGTAATCAGGAAACGGCCTAGGAATAGGCGTTTCCCTAGTACAAACTGAACACTCCTGTTTTAACAAGATGCTTAAGTCCTTACTTTGAAGTCGAGTAAACTTGAGTCTCTAATGCATGGAATCGGACGATACTTGAGATAGAGTGAGTTTGATGTATAGAGAGTTGATCCAAAGCTTGATAATCGTAATAAAATGCCTATAGGATAGTCATTAGTAGCCCCTAATTCCCCATTTTAATCAGATTCACTGCCATTTAATTGCGGAAATATTGCGGTCCTCGCAATTCTGTTTTTTCTATCATTCTGTTTAGCTGTTTTCTTCCTCGATTATTAATTCCATCTCTTGTCCTTTAGGTCTAGTTTTAACTTTAATTTGTTTATGTTATATCCTTCTACACATTCAGCAAAAAGTAGTTAATTAAAAACCAATTTTAACCCATCAAATTCATCCCATCTTTCTTAACATTCACACTTCGCGAATAGCTAAAAACAAGTCTCTGTGGAAAAAACGAATTAAATATACTCACTACTTGCTGTAAGACCATGTATGCTTGCATGTTCTAAGTGCTCTCTCTACCCTTTTGCATATTTATCCTTACACATTGAGCACGCAACAAGTTTTTGGCGCCGCTGCCGGGGACTTATTTTAAGTGAAAACGAAGTTGTTAAGTTTAAGAAACCAAGTTTATCATTGAGTGAAACTAATCTGTTTCATTTCTTTTGCAGGTGCTATTAAGGTAGTTTATGAGTGAGCGTTCACATAGTAATTTAGAGTTCGATCCTGAACCTGAAAGATCACTTCGAGCTAGAAATAAAGCAAAGAAACGCCTCTTTAAACAACCTCCTATACCTCAAATCTTACCTGAAATCAAAGAAATGGGCGATTTAGTTCCAAATCCGGCACCTGCCATTCGCAACCCCATCGAAATAGCGAATGACAAGAATAGTGCCATTCTTTCATATCTAGTACCTATGCCTGGGGAGCTGAACCCCAGCATAATCCGTCCTGAAATCACTGCCCACTCATTCGAGTTAAAGCCGGTGATGTTCCAAATGTTGTCCACTGTGGGACAATTCTTTGGAATAGAAAACGAGGACCCCCACAACCATCTTAGGAACTTCTTAGGAGTTAGTGACACCTTCCTAATCCCTGGAGTTTCCCAAGAGGCCCTTAGGCTATATCTTTTCCCTTACTCTTTGAGGGACAAGGCCAAAACATGGTTGAACTCGTTACCCTCAGGATCTGTCCGCAATTGGACAGATCTAGCAGAAAAATTCCTAGTCAAATACTTCCCACCTGATAGGAATTCTACCTTTCGTGATGACATAGTCAAGTTTAAACAAGCTCCAAGTGAGTCTCTTCACGAAGCTTGGACAAGATTCAAAGACCTTCTCGTTAAATGTCCACACCATGGCATTCCATGGTGTATCCAAATAGAAGTTTTCTTTAAAGGATGTAACCCCAGCACCAGACAAGTCTTAAATTCATCTGCTGGAGGTTCCATGTTGTCCAAGAGTTACAACGAAGCTTATGAGATCTTGGAGAAGATCTCAGCATCTCACTGTAGATGGTCAGACGATCCAGTAGAGCCAACTAGGGCTCAAGACAAGGATGCTCTAAGCGCCATGAGCACCCAAATAAATGCCCTGACCAACTTAGTTAAGCAAATGGCTCAGGCCAATCTCCAAACCAGTGCCAACACCGCCACAGCCATGTCAATGGGCGTACAACCAAATCAAGGCGAGGCACCTATCTGTGGATTCTGTGGGGAAGGGCACCCTTATGAATACTGCCCTGGGAATCCATCCTCAGTCTGCTATGTAGGTAGTCAGCAGCAGCCTAGGAATAACCCCTACTCCAACACCTATAATCCTGGTTGGAGAAACCACCCTAACCTGTCATGGGGTGGCCAACAAAACACTAACCAAAATCCTAACCAACCAAGGCCGAGTGGAACACCTGGTTTCACTCCCCAACATAACCAGTCAATGTACCAAAAACCTTATAACCAACCTGTAGGATCTTCTGTAGAAAACCTACTCAAGGAATATATAGCTAAGAATGATGCTACTCTTCAGAGCCAGCAAGCTACCCTTAGGAGTCTGGAAAACCAAATAGGCCAGTTAGCCAATGAACTTAAAAGTAGGCCCCAAGGTAGACTCCCTGCTGATACCGAGGTACCAAGGAGAGATGGCAAGGAACAAGTTCAAGCAATTGAACTTAGGAGTGGAAGACCATTGGTGAGCATTACAAAAGACACACCAAAGAGAGTAGAGAACACTGAGTCTAGTGCTCCACTGGAGTCTCTGCCAAGCCAAGGTCCACCACCAACTAGCACAACAGGAGCCAGGCTGGAGCCAATCAGTGAGGAGGTAGAAGAAATTCCAAGACCTCCACCTATCTCAAGGCGTCCTGACGTGCCTGCATATGTGCCACCACCTCCATATCCTCGAAGGCTGAAGAAAAAGCAGGAACAGGAAGTTCATTTTAATAAATTCTTAGAAATACTTAAGCAAGTGCATGTGAACATTCCTTTTGTAGAAGTTTTACAGTCTATGCCTTCATATGTAAAGTTTTTGAAGGACATTATTACTAACAAAAGAATAATTGGTGAGTTTGAAACAGTAAACCTCACCGAGGAGTGCAGTGCCATCCTCCAAAACAAGCTGCCCAAGAAGGAGAAGGATCCTGGTTCCTTCACCCTACCTGTAGAACTTGGAGGCAAGCATGTGGGCAGAGCGCTTTGTGACCTGGGCGCCAGCATAAATCTCATGCCCCTATCCCTATTCCGCCAGTTGGGAATGGGAGAAGCACGTCCAACTACTGTCACTTTACAACTAGCAGACAGATCCATCGCATATCCGGAAGGTAAGATTGAGGATATTCTAGTTAAAGTTGACAAATTTATTTTCCTTGCAGATTTCATTGTCCTGGACTATGAGGCAGACAAGGAGGTCCCCATCCTGCTAGGTAGACCATTTCTAGCTACAGGTAGGGCACTAATAGACGTGCAAAAAGGTGAGTTAACTATGAGGGTTCATGATGAAGAGGTAAAATTTAGTGTTTACAAAGCTTTAAGGTATCCCTCTGATTCTGAGTCTTGTGCTAGCATTGATGTTGTTGACTCACTAATGGAAGAACAATTAGAGCATGTATTATTAACCAAGCATGCTAACGAATATGTAGGATTAGATGTAGATGATTTAAATGTATCTGACATAATGAATTTGCCTGTAGATAAACTTCAGCATGTATGTATGAATATAGATTTAACTGATAGAACTGTAAATCCGTTAAAGCCCTCCATTGAGCATCCGCCTGTTTTAGAACTGAAACCACTACCAACTCACCTCAAATATGCATATCTAGGAGATAATGAGACGCTGCCTGTAATTATTTCTTCTAAACTTAGTGAACAGCATGAGGTTGATTTAATTTTACTGCTTAAGCAACATAGGAAGGCTATAGCATGGACCATTGCTGATATTCGAGGCATTAGCCCTTCTTATTGCATGCACAAAATTATTCTAGAGGAAGAGCACACACCTAGGGTAGATCACCAGCGTAGGTTAAACCCCTCTATGAAAGAGGTAGTGAAAAAGGAAATAATAAAGTGGTTAGATGCAGGAGTAATTTTCCCCATAGCTAGTAGCCAGTGGGTGAGCCCCATCCAATGTGTACCTAAAAAGGGGGGGATAACTGTGGTAGTCAATGAGAACAACGAACTGATTCCAACTAGGACTGTCACAGGGTGGAGAGTATGTATGGATTACAGAAAACTGAATAAAGAAACTAAAAAAGACCATTTCCCCCTACCATTTATTGACCAGATGCTAGATAGAATAGCTGGTAGAGCCTACTATTGTTTTTTAGATGGGTACTCTGGTTATAATCAAATCACTATCGACCCTAAGGATCAAGAGAAGACTACCTTCACTTGCCCTTTTGGAACGTTTGCCTTCCGCAGAATGCCTTTTGGCTTATGCAATGCACCGGCAACTTTCCAAAGGTGCATGATGGCAATTTTCTCTGAGTTGGATGAGTCCATAATAGAAATATTCATGGATGACTTCTCAGTCTTTGGGGACTCATTTAAAACCTGTCTAGAGAACCTAGGACAAGTCCTGGCTAGGTGTGAAGAGACCAACCTAGTCCTAAATTGGGAAAAATGCCATTTCATGGTAGATGAAGGGATTGTCTTAGGACATAGAGTGTCAAGGGCAGGTGTAGAAGTGGATAGGGCAAAAATAGAGGTCATAGAGAAGTTGGTAGAGCCCCAGAATGTCAAAGCTATTAGGAGTTTCTTAGGGCATGCTGGCTTCTATAGAAGGTTCATCAAGGACTTCTCTAAGATAGCCAAGCCTCTATGTGAGCTTCTAGAGCTAGGTAGGCCATTCATCTTTTCTAAAGAATGTGTAGTAGCTTGGAAAGCCCTTAAGGAAGCATTGGTCACAGCACCAATCATAGTAGGACCAAATTGGGATCTCCCATTTGAGATGCTATGTGATGCCAGTGACTATGCTGTAGGAGTCATGTTAGGACAGAAGATTGACAAGCTCACACATCCTGTCTATTATGCTAGCAAGACCTTGAATGAGGCCCAATGTAACTATACAACTACAGAGAAAGAGATGCTTGCTGTAGTATTTGCTTGTGAAAAATTTAGAAACTATATTGTAGGAACTAGGACCATTGTATATACTGACCATTCTGCTTTAAAATATCTGATGAGGAAGGCTGATGCTAAGCCTAGATTGATTAGATGGGTGTTATTGCTGCAGGAATTCGATTTGGACATTCGGGACAAGAAGGGATGTGAAAACGTGGTTGCAGATCACCTGTCTCGATTGCAGCACAATTGCGAAAAAATTGCGGACCCCGCAATTTCTGATGCTTTTATAGATGAACATATCTTTGCTTTGACTCATCGTGATAACGATGAGGAACCTTGGTTCGCTGACATTGCTAACTTCCGTGCAGCACAGGTATTACCAGTGTTCAAGGGAGGACAAGAGAAGAAGAGGTTCCTCCATGAAGCAAGGAAATTCATCTGGGATGACCCCATACTTTACAGGACCTGTGCTGATGGGTTGTTGAGGAAGTGTGTTACAGCTGCTGAAGCGAAGTCTGTGCTGCAGCACTGTCATTCATCTCCTTATGGTGGACACTTTGGTGGACAAAGGACAGCTGCCAAGGTATTTCAAAGTGGCTACTACTGGCCAACAATCTTTAAGGACGCCCACAACTATGCCCACAACTGTGACGAGTGCCAAAGGACAGGTAACATCAGTCGTAAGGATGAGATGCCCCTCACCTACATCTTAGAGTTGGAGCTCTTTGATGTATGGGGCATTGATTTCATGGGACCATTCCCCCCATCATCAGGTAACCTGTACATTTTAGTAGCAGTAGACTACGTGTCAAAGTGGGTAGAAGCTAAGGCATGTCCTAATAATGATGCTAAAACAGTCACTAACTTCTTGCATAGACACATTTTCACTAGATTTGGGACTCCTCGTGCTATCATTAGTGATGAGGGGTCACATTTCATTAATAAGGTTATGGAGAAATTATTGGCTAAATATAACATTAGACATAGGGTAGCTACTCCCTACCACCCACACTCAAATGGCCAAGCTGAGATTTCCAATAGGGAGATAAAGAACATCCTAGAAAAGGTAGTCAAACCTAATAGGAAAGACTGGTCTTTCAAGCTTGAGGATGCACTTTGGGCTTACAGAACAGCATATAAGACACCTCTAGGAATGTCTCCCTATAGGTTGGTGTATGGCAAGGCTTGCCACTTGCCACTTGAGTTGGAAAACAAGGCATTTTGGGCCATGAAAGAATTAAATTTTTGTGTGAAGGATGCAGGGACATTAAGATCTTTACAGCTACATGAACTTGATGAGCTTAGGCACATGGCCTATGAGAATGCCAAGATGTACAAAGAAAAGACAAAAATATGGCATGACAGTAGACTCAGGATCAAAGACTTTAAAAAGGGCCAACTTGTATTATTATTTAACTCACGATTAAAGCTATTTCCAGGCAAATTAAAGTCTAGATGGTCAGGTCCATTTATTATTACTAATGTCTTTGTTCATGGTGCCATAGAGATTAAAAACTTGCAGCAAGGACAGCCATTTATGGTCAATGGTGCTAGGTTGAAGCACTACTATGAGGAGGGGGATGTGAAGACTCTCTCGGCCTTCCTCCTACGTGAAGCATGAAGTTAGAAACGAGAGAGAACGAGTGGTTACTGTGCTCGTTTAGTCAAGGCCAATGCCTTAGTTTATTTTTTCTGTTTTTTCGATGATCGTTTGTATGTTTTGTGAGGTATTTTTAATTGCGTAGTTAATGTTTGTTTTATTTGTTTTTGTAGGGAATCGAAAGAGGGGATCAAGGGGAGTAAATCCCACTTTAAAAATCAAGAAACGGTTGAGCCAAATGAAAGATACGGGCGATCAAAGTTTGGAATTTTTATGAAATATTATCCCTGGAATTGCGCAGAAATTGCTGGATTCGCAAAAAGAGCCGTTGGGATTTTTTTTTTTCCGTTGCTTTTATAGCCGTTAGAAGGCGCCCGATTGATACGATCCTCTCAGTCTTTGCTCTCCAAGATTTCTGCGATTCTCTCCACCTTTGATCTCTCTCTCCAAACCTCCAAGATTCGACAATGGTTTCCACTAGGGCTGAGAGATCCGCCGCCAAGAAGAAGGCCGACGACGCAGCTGAAGCGGCTGCAAGAGAAGCGCTTCTCGCCCTTGCTGATGAGGGTGCTGTACGCACTGGCCGTCTCTCCAAGCTTCCTATTCGTAGGAAGAAGTGGAGGGTGGTCACTGAGATCCCTGCTGGGCCATCTGAGCCAGTGGGCACGCCAAAGAAGCGCCGGTGGACTGTCAAGACTGCCGCCGAACGAACCATCGCCAAGACTCCCTCTGTGGAGAGTCAAGAACCTGATCGTGCATCTCACGAGTCAGCAAAGGAAGGTTCGTCGCCGTCTGTGTCACCTGTGCGCAGCCCTCTCCCATCTGAACCGGTGCAAAGCACAGAATCATCACCGCCTGCGCAGCGCGCCGAGTCATCTCCAGCGCTTCAGAGTTCTGATCTACCACCTGCGGCTGTGCAGAGTCCTGAACTGCCGTCTTCGCCATGGAGTTCTGCACATACACCATCAGCAGAGCACAATTCTCCACGGCCTGATCCGGAATTCCCTTATGGGGACTATCAAGAGTCCACGCAAGGCAGTGGAGATGCTGGCGGAGACGAAGTCTTCTCTCCCATGAGAGAAGCCAGCCCTGATGAGCCTGCACAGCAGGATGATTCCATGGAGGAGACGTTGGGGGCCTGCCTACAACAGATCCACATTAAGAGGGAGAAGAAGGAGGCCAAGAAGAAGGCCAAGAAAGCCAAGAAACTGAAGAAGAAGAAGGCCAAGCGAGTGCCTTCAGCAGACAAAGACAGTACTGAGCCTTCGCTCAAACGCCTCAAGGTGGAGGCTGCTGAATCTTCCAAGCCAGCCGATAAGGGGAAGGCTAAACTCTACCCTGAAGATGAACCTCCGTCAGTGAGGTATGTCTCGTCTGATGCTGAATCCAGGGGCGTGGAGCTGAGGAAAAGGGACCTGTTGCACGAGAAGGGGTTCCTCGATCGACTTGCTGACCTGCCGCAGTTCTTGCGCGCAGGGGTGATCAACCATGGCTGGGAGGAATTCTGCCGACCTCCCAATCCAGCATACACGAGCATGGTGTATGACTTTTATGCTAACGTGCTCAGCCCTGAGGATGGCCTATCTGTGGTCAGAGGGGTGGAAGTTGATTTCTCTGCCAAGGCCATCAATGAAGCATTTGGTCTAAGGGGCCAGCCTCACACAGATTATGCACGGATAGTTGATGAGCCGACTGAGGCTGTGCTAGAAGAAGCCATCCGCACCATTGGCCAGCCTGAGGCCTCCTGGACAGTCTCACGCAATGGGCGGCACACACTCATGAGTGCCAACCTCACGGCTAAGGCAGCTGTGTGGTTTTCATTCGTCAGAAGAAGACTCTCCCCGGTGACTCATGAGACTACAATTAACCAGAGCCGTTCGCTGCTGGTTTATGCTATAATGAGAGGTCTCACGATCAACGTGGGAGAAGTCATCACTGCTGCCATAGCTGAGTGTGCAAAAAAGGGTAAGGGGCCGTTATTTTTCCCCAACATCATAACAAAGTTATGCTTGCTTGCAGGAGTTCCCACCGAGCGCTTGGAGCAGCAGCTGCCCTACACAGGCCATCTGGAGTTGCCTGCACATCTAAGGCTGAGAAGAAAGGGCAACATGGAATTTGAGTTGGATAGGCTGGCGGCTGAACAGTCCCTATCCATGGCCTGCTTGATGGACATGCAGAGGAGAATGGCTCAATGGGCCAACTATGCGCAGGCGAGGGACAAAGAAGTTGCAGACCAGTTGGGGTGCATCTTCCCGGACTTCCCCACCAACCTCCTAACTCCATGGGTGCCCCCACGACCAAGGCAACCAGATGAGGATGTTGAGAATTGAGTGCTGGTTTGAAGAGCACTAGAGGGAGTATTACTGATCCCTCAAGAAACAAAAGACAATTTTCCTGCTTTTTGATAGAGTAATGTATATTATGCTGTTTTGTGGTTAAATTTTGATCTGTTTTGGATGTTTAGTTTTATGTTTTTCCTTTTGCTTAGGATAGTCTGATGTTAGTTGATTAGGTAGGATAGTTTAGTTTTATTTTTAGATTGCATGAGTAACAGGAAAAAGCATGCTAGGGGCCTGAGTTAATGTTATATCTGCCCGGATTGGATTGCGAAATAATTGCGGTTCCCGCAATTTTTGTGACTGATTGCATGTTTTGGACTGTCTGTTTAGTTAGGCTGTGCTTTGTTAAATTCTATCTTTTGCTGCTAGCATGACTACCTTATATAGCTGATCTTGAAGCATGCTGGATGAGTGTCATAGGACACCTTTTGATAGTTTAAATTCGCCTCTGAATAGTGCTCAGCATGCATAAACCATAAGTCCTTAAACCTGTCTGTTATGTTCAAATTTTCTGCTGTTGGGATAGTTGCTTCTAGAATGTTGTGCCTATGCCTAGGATGTTTAGATTCTCTTTGCTTTGCTTTAGACTAGATGCTTCTAGGACAAGTTTGGGGGTGTGCCACCTCAAACACTCATTGGGGACAATGAGTAGTTGAAGTTTGGGGGAGGCCACCCTAGGCCTAGGAACATTCCTCTCTTCCTTAGGACATAAGCATTCTTCTTCTCCTAAAAAATTTTTGTGATAAATAGAAAAAGTGAAAAATAGAATAAAGAGGGGAGTCTTTCTCAAGTTGCTGAGTAATCAGTGCCAAGTGTGTAAACCACAAGTGGCATTGCATCAAAAGGCAAACCAAGGGGAGACTCCACCTAAGTAAAAAAGAAAGAAAAAAGAGAAATAGGGGAAGAAGAATGTATGCTTGGGAGTTATAATCTTGTGGCTTAGATGTCCTATGAAAAAAGAACTCTGATCCTTAATGAGCTAAGCACAAGGTTGTAGCTTTTAGGTTTGTCTAGGGAGATGAATGTATATCCAATGTAGTGATGCCAGGGTTTAGGTTGTTCTCTAAAAGTACCACTGTCACTGTTAATACTAAGACTGGCATAACTCTAAGGAATCCTAGACACATTAAAAATAAGCTAGAAGCATGTACTGAGTCTGGAGTAAAGCTTGGTAGAATTTGAAACCTTAGGGATAATAACATGATATCATAGAAGTAGTTAGATCAGTAGTAGGGGGTTAACAAAAGCAGCGGGTATGGTAGGCAGGTGAAGTCAGAAGAGCTTGATAAAGAGGTTAGTTCTAAACTTAGGAGTGTGTCACAGGACAGCATTGCTATAGACAAAATATAAGGGAGTCGGTGGGTAGTTAAAGAAGTAGAAACAGCAGCCTAAGTAAGTCCTTAGTATGCTTGAGGACAAGCAAAGCCTTAAGTTTGGGGGTGTGTTAAGTCTCTGAAAGTGACTTATTTAGGACCCATTTAGCTTAAGAAGATGTACACATTTAGGTGTTTTTGTTAGCATTTAGCTTAAACCTATGCTTTAATATGAGAATTAGAAGAAGGTAGCTAATATAGGACTTATGTACAATAGGTAGAAAAAGGGTTGAAAACCGAAGAAAAGAATGAAAAAGTTAGCATTGCAAATGAATTGCGGAATAATTGCGGTGACCGCAATTATTCAAGTTAAAACCGTAAGTTGGCTGATCATTTTCTGTTTAGATCCGACTTTTCAGGGATTCGTTCTTTCTCCTCCATCCATTCTGATATATGGCGTTGAAGATTGATGGTTCTCCTTGGCCCAAACGCACCTGCAAACTACTATAAAAGGGGGTCAAAGTCGGAGGTTCAGAAGGAAATGCGAAGTGCAGAAGTCTTCTCGCAGTCCACCATTTCTCTCTAAATTCCTTTGCCGTCTGTTGGAGTGAGGTTCTCAGCTTTTGGAGTCGAAAATCTGATAGGAAGGAGAGAAGATTCTTCTTCTCTCTCGATTGGATTCATCCAAGCACGGCTGAATTCTCATCACCATCATTCGAGGCGACTGCCACGAAGTTTTCAGCTAGCCTTTACTGTTTTCTGCTCTTTTCTTCTCATTTCCATTACTGATCATTGTTGTTCTTAGTTTAGTCATTTCAATTACTGCATTTCGTTGTTGTCTGTCTTGGATTCAGTTCTTTTAAAGCTTTCCTTTGTCATTCAAACACTTAAAGTAATCAAAGTAAGTTTCTGCATTTCACAGTTCTACCTTGTTCTGCTACGAGTTTGGCTTGCTGTTTTACACACATTTCTCTTCTAAGCATGTCTACTTTATCTACCATTTCCGCTCTTTACATATCCATGAGTAACTAAAATCATTTAGGGGCATGCTAATGACAGAACTATAGGCTAAAAAACGTGAGTCAAGTAGGTAGATTAACACTCGAACATTGATTGTATGTAAGCGTCATCCCACGGGCAATTTCGATTGGCCATCCATTTTGTCCAAAGAACTCCTAACCTCTGGAAGGAGTAAGAGTTCAGAGTCATATAATCATGCTAGCCTTTCATGGTAATCAGGAAACGGCCTAGGAATAGGCGTTTCCCTAGTACAAACTGAACACTCCTGTTTTAACAAGATGCTTAAGTCCTTACTTTGAAGTCGAGTAAACTTGAGTCTCTAATGCATGGAATCGGACGATACTTGAGATAGAGTGAGTTTGATGTATAGAGAGTTGATCCAAAGCTTGATAATCGTAATAAAATGCCTATAGGATAGTCATTAGTAGCCCCTAATTCCCCATTTTAATCAGATTCACTGCCATTTAATTGCGGAAATATTGCAGTCCTCGCAATTCTGTTTTTTCTATCATTCTGTTTAGCTGTTTTCTTCCTCGATTATTAATTCCATCTCTTGTCCTTTAGGTCTAGTTTTAACTTTAATTTGTTTATGTTATATCCTTCTACACATTCAGCAAAAAGTAGTTAATTAAAAACCAATTTTAACCCATCAAATTCATCCCATCTTTCTTAACATTCACACTTCGCGAATAGCTAAAAACAAGTCTCTGTGGAAAAAACGAATTAAATATACTCACTACTTGCTGTAAGACCATGTATGCTTGCATGTTCTAAGTGCTCTCTCTACCCTTTTGCATATTTATCCTTACACATTGAGCACGCAACAAGTTTTTGGCGCCGCTGCCGGGGACTTATTTTAAGTGAAAACGAAGTTGTTAAGTTTAAGAAACCAAGTTTATCATTGAGTGAAACTAATCTGTTTCATTTCTTTTGCAGGTGCTATTAAGGTAGTTTATGAGTGAGCGTTCACATAGTAATTTAGAGTTCGATCCTGAACCTGAAAGATCACTTCGAGCTAGAAATAAAGCAAAGAAACGCCTCTTTAAACAACCTCCTATACCTCAAATCTTACCTGAAATCAAAGAAATGGGCGATTTAGTTCCAAATCCGGCACCTGCCATTCGCAACCCCATCGAAATAGCGAATGACAAGAATAGTGCCATTCTTTCATATCTAGTACCTATGCCTGGGGAGCTGAACCCCAGCATAATCCGTCCTGAAATCACTGCCCACTCATTCGAGTTAAAGCCGGTGATGTTCCAAATGTTGTCCACTGTGGGACAATTCTTTGGAATAGAAAACGAGGACCCCCACAACCATCTTAGGAACTTCTTAGGAGTTAGTGACACCTTCCTAATCCCTGGAGTTTCCCAAGAGGCCCTTAGGCTATATCTTTTCCCTTACTCTTTGAGGGACAAGGCCAAAACATGGTTGAACTCGTTACCCTCAGGATCTGTCCGCAATTGGACAGATCTAGCAGAAAAATTCCTAGTCAAATACTTCCCACCTGATAGGAATTCTACCTTTCGTGATGACATAGTCAAGTTTAAACAAGCTCCAAGTGAGTCTCTTCACGAAGCTTGGACAAGATTCAAAGACCTTCTCGTTAAATGTCCACACCATGGCATTCCATGGTGTATCCAAATAGAAGTTTTCTTTAAAGGATGTAACCCCAGCACCAGACAAGTCTTAAATTCATCTGCTGGAGGTTCCATGTTGTCCAAGAGTTACAACGAAGCTTATGAGATCTTGGAGAAGATCTCAGCATCTCACTGTAGATGGTCAGACGATCCAGTAGAGCCAACTAGGGCTCAAGACAAGGATGCTCTAAGCGCCATGAGCACCCAAATAAATGCCCTGACCAACTTAGTTAAGCAAATGGCTCAGGCCAATCTCCAAACCAGTGCCAACACCGCCACAGCCATGTCAATGGGCGTACAACCAAATCAAGGCGAGGCACCTATCTGTGGATTCTGTGGGGAAGGGCACCCTTATGAATACTGCCCTGGGAATCCATCCTCAGTCTGCTATGTAGGTAGTCAGCAGCAGCCTAGGAATAACCCCTACTCCAACACCTATAATCCTGGTTGGAGAAACCACCCTAACCTGTCATGGGGTGGCCAACAAAACACTAACCAAAATCCTAACCAACCAAGGCCGAGTGGAACACCTGGTTTCACTCCCCAACATAACCAGTCAATGTACCAAAAACCTTATAACCAACCTGTAGGATCTTCTGTAGAAAACCTACTCAAGGAATATATAGCTAAGAATGATGCTACTCTTCAGAGCCAGCAAGCTACCCTTAGGAGTCTGGAAAACCAAATAGGCCAGTTAGCCAATGAACTTAAAAGTAGGCCCCAAGGTAGACTCCCTGCTGATACCGAGGTACCAAGGAGAGATGGCAAGGAACAAGTTCAAGCAATTGAACTTAGGAGTGGAAGACCATTGGTGAGCATTACAAAAGACACACCAAAGAGAGTAGAGAACACTGAGTCTAGTGCTCCACTGGAGTCTCTGCCAAGCCAAGGTCCACCACCAACTAGCACAACAGGAGCCAGGCTGGAGCCAATCAGTGAGGAGGTAGAAGAAATTCCAAGACCTCCACCTATCTCAAGGCGTCCTGACGTGCCTGCATATGTGCCACCACCTCCATATCCTCGAAGGCTGAAGAAAAAGCAGGAACAGGAAGTTCATTTTAATAAATTCTTAGAAATACTTAAGCAAGTGCATGTGAACATTCCTTTTGTAGAAGTTTTACAGTCTATGCCTTCATATGTAAAGTTTTTGAAGGACATTATTACTAACAAAAGAATAATTGGTGAGTTTGAAACAGTAAACCTCACCGAGGAGTGCAGTGCCATCCTCCAAAACAAGCTGCCCAAGAAGGAGAAGGATCCTGGTTCCTTCACCCTACCTGTAGAACTTGGAGGCAAGCATGTGGGCAGAGCGCTTTGTGACCTGGGCGCCAGCATAAATCTCATGCCCCTATCCCTATTCCGCCAGTTGGGAATGGGAGAAGCACGTCCAACTACTGTCACTTTACAACTAGCAGACAGATCCATCGCATATCCGGAAGGTAAGATTGAGGATATTCTAGTTAAAGTTGACAAATTTATTTTCCTTGCAGATTTCATTGTCCTGGACTATGAGGCAGACAAGGAGGTCCCCATCCTGCTAGGTAGACCATTTCTAGCTACAGGTAGGGCACTAATAGACGTGCAAAAAGGTGAGTTAACTATGAGGGTTCATGATGAAGAGGTAAAATTTAGTGTTTACAAAGCTTTAAGGTATCCCTCTGATTCTGAGTCTTGTGCTAGCATTGATGTTGTTGACTCACTAATGGAAGAACAATTAGAGCATGTATTATTAACCAAGCATGCTAACGAATATGTAGGATTAGATGTAGATGATTTAAATGTATCTGACATAATGAATTTGCCTGTAGATAAACTTCAGCATGTATGTATGAATATAGATTTAACTGATAGAACTGTAAATCCGTTAAAGCCCTCCATTATTAATTCCATCTCTTGTCCTTTAGGTCTTGTTGGAATCAGTTCGTTGTTCTCATTGACTACCACAGTTATTCCCCCCTTTTTAGGTACACATTGGATGGGGCTCACCCACTGGCTACTAGCTATTGGGAAGATCACTCCTGCATCTAACCATTTTATTATTTCCTTCTTTACTACCTCTTTCATAGAGGGGTTTAGCCTACGTTGGTGATCTACCCTAGGTGTGTGCTCTTCCTCTAGTATAATTTTGTGCATGCAATAAGAAGGGCTAATGCCTCGAATATCAGCAATAGTCCATGCTATAGCCTTCCTATGTTGCTTAAGCAGTAAAATCAGTTCAACCTCATGCTTTTCACTTAATTTAGAAGAAATGATAACAGGCAGAGTTTCATTACTTCCTAGATATGCATACTTGAGGTGAGTGGGTAGTGGTTTTAGTTCTAAAACAGGTGGATGCTCAATGGATGGCTTTAAAGGATTCACAGATCTATCAGTTAGGTCTATATTCATACATACATGTTGTGGTTTATCTACAGGCATATCCATTATGTCAGATACATTCAAGTCAGCTATATCTAATTGTACATATTCATTAGCATGCTTAGTTAATAATACATGCTCCAATTGTTCCTCCATCAAGGAGTCTACTACGTCCATGCTAGCACAGGATTCAAGGTCAGAGGGGTACCTTAAAGCTTTATATACACTAAACTTCACCTCTTCATCATGAACCCTCATAGTAAGCTCACCTTTTTGGACGTCTATAAGTGCCCTACCTGTGGCTAGAAATGGTCTACCTAGCAGGATGGGGACCTCCTTGTCTGCCTCATAGTCCAGGACAATGAAATCTGCAAGGAAAATAAATTTGTCAACTTTCACTAGAATATCCTCAATCTTACCTTCAGGGTATGCGATGGATCTGTCTGCTAGTTGTAAAGTGACAGTGGTTGGACGTGCTTCTCCTATTCCCAACTGGCGGAATAGGGACAGGGGCATGAGATTTATGCTGGCGCCCAGGTCACAAAGCGCTCTGCCCACGTGCTTGCCTCCAAGTTCTACAGGTAAGGTGAAGGAACCAGGATCCTTCTCCTTCTTGGGCAGCTTGTTCTGGAGGATGGCACTGCACTCCTCAGTGAGGTTTACTGTTTCAAACTCACCAATTTTTTTTTTGTTAGTAATGATGTCCTTCAAAAACTTTACATAAGAAGGCATAGACTGCAAAACTTCTACAAAAGGAATGTTAACATGCACTTGCTTAAGAATTTCTAAGAATTTATTAAAATGCACTTCCTGTTCCTGCTTCTTCTTGAGCCTTCGAGGATATGGAGGTGGTGGCACATATGCAGGCACGTCAGGGCGCCTTAGGATAGGTGGAGGCCTTGGAATTTCTTCATTCTCCTCAACAATTGGCTCTAGCCTGGCTCCTGATGTGCTAGTTGGTGGTGGACCTTGGGTTGGCAGAGACTCCAGTGGAGCACTAGACTCAGTGTTCTCTACTCTCTTTGGTGTGTCCTTTGTGTTGCTCACCAAGGGTCTGCCACTTCTAAGTTCAATTGCTTGAACTTGTTCTTTACCATCTCTCCTTGGTACCTCGGTGTCAGCAGGGAGTCTACCTTGGGGCCTACTCTTGAGTTCATTGGCCAATTGGCCTATTTGGTTCTCTAGGCTCCTAAGAGTAGCTTGTTGGCTTTGAAGAGTAGCATCATTCTTAGCTATATATTCCTTGAGTAAGTTTTCTACAGAAGATCCTACAGGTTGATTGTATAGTTTTTGGTACATTGACTGGTTATGTTGGGGAGTGAAACCAGGTGTTCCACTCGGTCTAGGTTGGTTAGGATTTTGGTTAGTGTTTTGTTGGCCACCCCATGACAGGTTTGGGTGGTTTCTCCAACCAGGGTTATAGGTGTTGGAGTAGGGGTTATTCCTAGGCTGCTGCTGGCTCCCAACATAGCAGACTGAGGATGGATTCCCAGGGCAGTATTCATATGGGTGCCCTTCCCCACAGAATCTACAGATAAGTGCCTCGCCTTGACTTGGTTGGGTGCCCATTGACATGGCTGTGGCGGTATTGACACTGGTTTGGAGATTGGCCTGAGCCATTTGCTTAACTAGGTTGGTCAGGGCGTTTATTTGGGTGCTCATGGCGCTTAGAGCATCCTTGTCTTGAGCTCTAGTTGGCTCTACTGGATCATCTGACCACCTACAGTGAGATGTTGAGATCTTCTCCAAGATCTCATAAGCTTCGTTGTAACTTTTGGACAACATGGAACCTCCAGCAGATGAGTTTAGAACTTGTCTGGTGCTGGGGTTGCATCCTTTAAAGAAGACTTCTATTTGGATACACCATGGAATGCCATGGTGTGGACATTTAATGAGAAGGTCTTTGAATCTTGTCCAAGCTTCGTGAAGAGACTCACTCGGAGCTTGTTTGAATTTGATGATATCATCAGGAAAGGTCGAATTCCTATCTGGTGGGAAATATTTGACTAGAAATTTTTCTGCTAAGTCTGTCCAATTGAGGACAGATCCTGAGGGTAATGAATTTAACCACGTTTTGGCTTTGTCCCTCAAAGAGTAAGGGAACAGATATAGCCTCAGGGCTTCTTGGGACACTCCAGGAATGAGGAAGGTATCACTGACTCCTAGGAAGTTCCTAAGGTGGTTATGGGGGTCCTCATTTTCTATTCCAAAGAATTGTCCCACAGTGGACAACATTTGGAACATCACTGGTTTTAACTCGAATGAGTTGGCAGTGATTTCAGGACGGATTATGCTGGGGTTCAGCTCCCCAGGCATAGGTACTAGGTATGAAAGGATGGCGCTATCCTTGTCATTCGCTATTTCAATGGGATTGCGAGTGACAGGCACCAGGTTTTGATCTATTCCAGCCATTTCTTCTTGAGTGGATTGCGGAGACTCTGCGGTTTCAGCAATTATTTGAGGTAAAAGGGGTTGTTTAAAGAGACGTTTCTTGGCTCTATTTCTAGCTTTAAATAATCTCTCAGGCTCAGGGTTGAACTCTAGATCACTACTTGGAGTCTCATTCATAAACTACCCTAAATGGTACCTGCAGAAGAAATGAAGATGGATCAAAATCAATGGAAAATAACTTGGTGTTTCAGACTTAACAACCTTCGTTTTCACTTAAAATAAGTCCCCGGCAGCGGCGCCAAAAACTTGTTGCGTGCTCAATGTGTTAAAGATAAATAAGCAAGAAGGTAGAGAGAGCACTCAGAACATGCAAGCATACATGGTCTCACAGCAAGTAGTAAGTATATTTCATTCGTTTTTTTCCACAGAGACTCATTTTTAGCTATTCATGAAGTGTATTTGTTAAGAAAGAAGGGGTGGATTTGATGGGGTAAAATTGGTTTTTAATTATCTAATTTTTGCTGAATGTGTAAAGGAATGCAACATAAACAAATGCAAGTTGAAATTAGACTCAAAAGACAAGAGATGGAATTAATAAACGAAGAAGAAAACAGCTAAACAGAATGGTAACTTAGCAGAATTGCGGATACCGCAATGTTATCGCAATTGTAAAAACAACAAACGTGTGTAAAATGGAGAATTAAGGGCTACTAATGACTATCCTATAGGCATTTTAATACGATTCTCAAGCACTGGATCTATTCTCTATGCATCAAACTCACTCTATCTCATGTATCGTCCGATTCCATGCATTAGATTCTTTAGTTTACTCGACTCAAAGTAAGGTCTTAAGCATCTTGTTAAAACAGAAGTGTTTGGTTTGTACTAGGGAAACGCCTATTCCTAGGCCGTTTCCTGGTTACCATGAAAGGCTAGCATGATTATACGACTCTGAACTCTTACTCCTTCCAGAGGTTAGGAGTTCTTTGGACAAAATGGATGGCCAATCGAAATTGCCCGTGGAATGAAGCTTACATACAATCAATGCTTCGAAAGCTATCCTACATGCTTGGTTCACGTTTTTTAGCCTATAGTTCTGTCATTAGCATGCCCCTAAGTGACTTAGCTACTCATGGATATATAGAGAACAGAAGTATAAGATAAAACAGACATACTTAGAAGGGAAATGTACTCAAAACAGTAAGACAAAACCGTAGCAGCAGAAGATGGAAACTGTGAAATGAAGACTTGTAATTTGATTACTTTGAATGTTTGAACGAACAAAGGGAAACTTAAAGTAAATAATCCAAAGACAGAAAGCAACGAAATGAAGTAGACTAATCACTAAACCAGAAGCGATAACTAAACAATGCTGGAAATGAGAAAGGAAAGGCAAAAAGCAGTAAATGGTGCTTGAAAGCCTCGTTGCAGACGCCTCGAATGAAGGGGATGAAAGGTCAGCCTTGCTTGGATGAATCCAATCGAGAGAGAAGAAGAATCTCCTCTCCTTCCTATCAGATTATCGATTCCAACAGCTGAGACTCTCACTCCAACAGACGGCAAAGGAAAACAGGGAGAAAAGATGGACTGCGAGAGGACTCTACGCTTTCGGATGATGACTGAACCTCCGACTTTGACCCCCTTTTATAGTAGTTTGCAGGTGCGTTTAGGCCAAGGAGAACCATCAATCTTCAACGTCATATATCAGAATGGATGGAGGAGAAAGAACGAATCCCTGAAATTACGGAAATTAACAGAAAAGGATCAGTCAACTTACGGTTTTCACTTGAATAATTGCGGCTTCAGCAATGTTTTCGCAATGCTGTCGCAATGCAGTTTTTTTCATTCTTTTCCTTCGGTTTTCAACCCTTTTCTTTCCTATTGTGCATAAGTCCTAATTTAGCTACCTTCTTCTCATTCTCATATTTAAGCATAGGTTTAGGCTAAATGCTATCAAAAACACCTAAAAGTGTACATCTTCTTAAGCTAAATGGGTCCTAAATAAGTCACTTTCAGAGACTTAACAACTGCCTCCAGCAAATCACCACCAGGGCACGGCTGAAGAAGAAGGTGCCCAAGACTGTGAAGGCCAAACGGCCAAAAGCTTCCAAAAGATCCAAGAAGAAGAAGGTCAGTAAAGAGCCTTCTTTGAAGAAGCTAAAGATCGAGGCTGCTGAGTCAGCCAAGGCAAGGGAAAAGGGGAAAGCCAAGTTGTACCCCGAAGATGAACCTCAATCTGTGAGGTATGTGTCTTTAGACGCCGAATCAAGGGGCAATGAATTGAGGAAAAGGGACCTACTCCATGAGAAGGGGTTCCTTGATGCATTGGCAGACCTGCCGCAATTCTTGCGCGCAGGGATCACCAACCACGGTTGGGAAGAACTGTGCAGACCGCCCATCCCCGCCTACTTCAGTATGGTGTACGACTTCTATGCGAATCTGACGCACCCTGAGGATGGCCTGTCCACGGTGAGGGGGCTTGAAGTTGATTTTTCAGCCAAGGCTATCAATGAAGCCTATGGCCTTAAAGGGCAGAAACATACTGACTATGCGAGGATCATCGACGCTCCAACTGAGGCTGTCCTGGAAGAAGCACTGCGCATTATAGGCCAACCTAAGGCAGCTTGGACGATCTCACGCAATGGGAAGCATACTCTGATGAGTGTTACCCTCACGGCCAAGGCAGCTGTCTGGTTCTCCTTCGTGCGAAGGCGTCTGTCCCCAGTGACCCACGAGACCACCATTAATCAGGGGAGATCGCTGCTGGTATATGCGATCATGAGGGGCCTCACTATCAATGTTGGTGAGGTTATTGCAGCCTCCATAGCAGACTGTGCCAAGAAAGGTAAGGGCCCTCTTTTCTTTCCAAACACCATCACTAAGCTATGTTTACGTGCAGGTGTGCCAATTGAGAGGATGGAGAGGCAGTTGGCCTACACCGGCCATCTGGAGTTGCCTACAGGCCTGCGAATGCGTAGAAGGGGGAATATGGAATTTGAGCTAGACGGCCTGGCTGCAGCTCAATCTCTTTCCATGGCTTGCTTGATGGATCTCCAGCGCAAGATGGCGAAATGGGCTGAGTACGCTCAAGCGAGGGACAAAGATGTGGCAGATCAATTGGGATGCATCTTCCCTGAGTTCCCCACTGACCTGCTGACGCCATGGGCACCTCCAAGGGAGAGGAAGGATGATGATGAGGATGTCTGAGTGCTAGTCTGAAGGGCACTCGAGGGAGTACTTCTGTTCCCTCTTAAAAAAGAAAAAAAAAACCTGCTTTTCGTTAAACCTTGTGAATTCTGTCATTTTGAATCTGATATTTGATCTGTTTTTCATTCGTTCTTTTGGTTGTTTAGGATAGTTTAGTTTAGGTAGATGGTATCTGAATAGTTAGGTAATTTTAGTTTCCTTTTTGTTTGGCTAGAGATGACTGTAAAAAGCATGCAAAAGGGGCCTTGATCACTGATATATTTTCCCTGTATATTCATTGCGAAATTATTGCGAATTCCGCAATTTTTGTTAGTTGTCGCATGCTTTTGACTGATTGTTTTGATAGGCTGGCTCTGTTTCAATTTTGCTTTTCTGCTGCTTGTATGACTGCCATATATGACCTATGTGTAAGCATGTTGGATGAGTGTCTTAAGGCACCTTTGATAGTTTAAATTAGCTTCCTTAAATTGCTCAGCATGCATATCTTTAAGTCCTTAATTTGCTGTTTTTGCGAAATTCTGCTGCTGTAGTATCTGCTTTAGGAAGGTTCATTCTATGCCTAGGACTTTTAGATTCTCTTTGTTTTGCCCTAGACTAGATGCTTCTAGGACAAGTTTGGGGGTGTGCCACCTCAGACTCTCATTGGGGACAATGAGCAGTTTAAGTTTGGGGGAGGCCACCCTAGGCCTAGGAACATTCCTCTCTCCCCTTAAGCATAAGCATTCTTCTTCTCCTTTTGAAAAATGATGAACTGAAAAAAAATAAAATAGAATAAAGAGGGGTGTCTCTCTTGAAGTTGCTGAGTAATCAGTGCCAAGTGTGTAACCCACAAGTGGCATTGCATCAAAAGGCAACCAAAGGAGAGGCTCCACCAAAGTAAGAAAGAAAAAAGGAAAAATTAGGGAAGAAGAATGTATACCTAGGAGTTGCAGCTTTGTGGCTTGGGTGTCCTGAATAAAAAGAACTCTGATCCTCAATTAGCTAAGCACAAAGTTGTAGCTTGTAGGGTTGTTTAGGGAGATGAATGTATGTCCAATGTAGTGATGCCAGGGTTTAGGTTGTTCTCTTAAAGTACTACTGTCACTGTTAATACTAAGACTGGCATGACTCTAAGGAATCCTAGGTAGCTCAAAAGTAAAAACTAGAAGCATGTACTGAGTCTGAGGTAAAGCTAGGTAGAATTTGAAACCTTAGGGATAGATGCATGATATGATAAAAGCAAGTAGATCATTCGTAGGGAGTTAATGAAGCAGTAGGAGTATTAGGCATGCATGTTTATTCATGTGTATTAATATAAGAGTTATATTAATTCATGAATTAGATGTTGTTTGCTTAATAGAATAATTGATATAAGTGTTATATTAATTATGAAATTAAACATCCAACATTAGATGCATTTTGTTTGTTATAAGTGTTATAATGTATAGGATGCATGCTTAATTCAGAGTATTGATATAAGTGTTATATTGATTATGAATTAAGAGTTGAATGTTTAAGAGCATAATCGATATAAGTGTTCTATTGATTATGAAATTAAATATTTAACTTGTCATGCCTTAGTGTTGCATTTTTGAGAAGCATGTAGAAGTTTGTTGTAGTTAGTCTTAGTTTTGCAAAGCGTTGTAAAATTGGTATAGACTTTTAAAATCTATAACAAAGACAAAGGCATGCTCACTTAGGGTTGAATGTATCGTTCCGTTTCATTAGATGAATAGGTCGATATCTTGTAAATGCTAAGGTTACAAGAAACTCACCCGGGGACATCCTTTTCGAGGTTGGAGGTATTTAAGCTGACGGTTTACGGAACACCTCCTACCTAGGGACCATCCGGTACTTGAGTAAAGTTAACCCGGCTTTATGAGCATGCGTGAGTGGTGTGAGGTAATAAAGTGTTTATCACCTAGACATCATAGGTAAAAGTTTGATTTACCTAGACTTAGGTCTTATTGTCTTAGCCGGATAATACCTGAGTAATTTACCCATTCCGTCTTAAAATACTTAGTATAGGTGTTGAGAAGGTATATATGATATGTCCCTCTCCTCCTACGTTCTCTGTCAAGTTCACACCGTGAGAATTATGCTCGGCCTCGTGATGTCAATAGGGCATCCCCATTCGGATGGTATTTGCATAATTCAAGAGCAAGGTGAATGGAGAAAGTATTTATAGTAAGTGGGAGAAGGAAGTATGTCAATACATCCTGCAGTCTCCTCCATTGGATTGAACCGTGAGATTCCTATGTTCCGCCTGCTAGGTGCCCACAAGAGGTACCGATCCATTCGGAGGGCCGTTTCATAGGAATCGGAACATCTCAATCACCATTTATGGATAAAGAAACATAGAGCCATTCCCAACTTTGACATTTCCATTCGGTTGCATCGTTGGGGCCGCCCTATGAATTCTAAAAATGGAGGGTCACACTTACGAGATTTGCTAAGGAGTTAGTAAATCTTGACCAAACAGCGATAACTAAGATGCTATAGGAATATGAGATATTATGGTATTAGCATTTAGTCAAGAATGTCTTGATTCAGTGAAGGAATGCTTGACTGCCCTTCGGTAGCGACCATTCTGACCCACTGAAGTATCGTTGCAGTTTAATAATGAGTTTTGGGTACATTATTATTCTTTGCTAAATTCTTGATTGGTGTGTAAATTAGGTTAAAACCTTTTCACTAATAATTTTCATTCTCTTTTCAGCATGTCTAGCTCTTTCATTCACTTACTAGCTTCCGATAAGTTAACCGGCGATAACTACGCGACCTGGAAATCGAACTTGAATACGATTCTCGTTCTAGATGATCTCAGGTTCGTCTTATCAGAGGATTGTCCTCCCCCTCCTAGCTCGGATGCGACTCGAACTGTTCGAGAAGCATATGATAGATGGACAAGGGCTAATGATAAAGCCCGAGTCTATATCTTAGCCAGCATATCTGATGTGTTAGCTAAGAAGCACGAGGATATGGTTTCTGCTAAAGAAATCATGTCTTCATTACAGGCGATGTTTGGACTACCGTCCTCATCGGTCTGTCATGAAGCCCTTGATAGAACTCCAAAAGTGCTATTTTATAATCCTTAATTCTTGTTAGTTTATTCAAATTAATGTGTTTAATCATATGTTTTGCAGGAATTGAGCATTCAGACGTGAATGAGACACTTATATTAAATAAGAACTCAAAAGAGGAGGTTTAGAGTATAATATCAATAAACCGAGCCACAGATGATACTATAAAGATAAAAATCATTTAATATTCAAAGTTGGAAGCTTGGTCTAGTGGTGAAAGGTTCATTATGTTATTCTTTGAGCCAAAGTTCGATTCTTGAAGAATGTAATTATTTCTTATTTTTTTTACTTCAACATCAACCTACGACACGTGGCAGCTCCTGGTTGATCAGGAAGAAGTCATCTCGCACGAAGTCCCACGAACAAGTCATGAAGAAACTCAACCACAAGTTTTAAAAGTTATTTATTTATTTAATATTTTATTTATTTATTTTTATTTAAAAATAGTAAATGGTTATTTCCTTTTTAGTATAAAAAGGGTAGAGTACACACGACACCAACACACACCATCACTATCTCAATTCTCCCTTTCTCTCTCTGTAGAGATTTCTATTGTGCTTTATAGTCGGGATCGTCTTAGCGATGTTCGGCTAAGCTTGTAAGGCTGATTTAGAGGTTTGTCGGGCTTAACGTTTTTTGTGAGATTTTTGGTATTAAATTGCAATCTAATTTCTTGATTAATTGTTTTCTATTCTTTGTTTATTTCATGTGCATTTAGTATTGGTTAATGTGACAGCTTAATCAATTAAATATTAATTGTTCATGTATGCTATGTTTGTAATTTGTGATCCGTAATTGTCAGAAATTGCATGCTTAATTATAGTAGCAAGATGGTCAGATTATGACTAGTGTTAATATTATGGCTTTTCCATAGTTAACATGGTGCGTATAATAGACCTTAGGAATAGAAAAATGTTTAATTGAATCTGATCAATTTAATTAACGTTCTAATCAATCCATGTGCTTAGAGCTGCTAGGTAGTTAGCATGGAACGCTATCGTGTCCAGCTAATTGACTAGTTTAGAGTTAATTACGATGCTTTGTCGGATTAATTGCATGATAGGATCTTAGAGACTTTTCATGGCTGTTCCAGTTAAGTCGATTAGGCTTTTAATTAAGAAATTATATTTTTATTGGAGTAATCGATGAGCAAAATCCATTTTAAGTCCCGACAATCTCTGAATCAGCAAGGTAATTTCTTGTTTATTTCTTTAATTCTTTAATTGTTTAAACTTTATCTTTAATTGTTTATTTTAATTCATTACATTAATATGCAATCCAAAAACCCCCCATTTATTGTTTATACATAATGTTTAATTTAGAGAATTTAAATTTCGGTTCCCTGAGTTCATTTATATTCATCAAATTGGCGCCGTTGCCGGGGAACCAATTAAATTTTCTTTGTTAATTTTTTTTTATTTTTATTTTTATTTTATTTTTATTTTTATTTTTTTTTTCTTTAAAAAAATAAAATGTCTTTCTTAACCAAAAGAAGCTCGCTTCAAATTGGCGCCGCTGCCGGGGAACCAATTAAATTTTCTTTGTTAAATTTATTTATTATTATTTTGTTTTCTTAAAAAAAAAATATTTACAAAAAAAAAAAAAAAAAAAAAAACTCTTATTTTTAATTGCAAAAAAAAAAAAAAAAAAATTACAAAAATTACAAAATTTACAAAAAAATATTTCTTTTAGTTTATTTTTGTTTTGTTTAATTATTCTAACATACCAGAACTTTCTCAACAAGTTTCTTTTTAGTTGTTTGGAGATTCAGGTTGCTTTTGGACTTGAAGAAAAAGATGAACATTTTAGATGCGAGAGCACCACCACTCCTTAGACCCATGCAAGAGAAATTTCAGGGGAGTTTTCTTCTCTTTATTGTTTCTTTTTTTTTTGGAATAATCTACTTAGTTATCTATTAAGGATAAATCTATTTATGGATAGTTCTGTCTAGACTGAAGTACTTAAGTTGACCGAAAGGGAACACCTCTAACTGGGAACTGACATGGGAAGATTTTTGTTCTTCAATTTTTTTTTTTTCCTTTAATTAAAAACAAAAGAATTTTCTCATTTCTTTTGAAGCAATCTATTTAATTATACATTGGGGACAATGTATTGTTTTAGGTAGGGGGTGGATATATGTTTGCAAAGCATGTGATTGAGAGTTAAACTTTTAAATTACTAAAATCTTGAGCTTGAAATGTATGATGATTAGTTGGTTGCATATTATATGATGATGATGACAATCTGTGATGTGTCTTATACATTTTTTGTTCATTTGTTTTTTCACTTTTTACTTGCAAAGCATGAGAATGCATGCATGATTTTGAGTCAAATTTAATTTTTTTCTCTAGATTCCCTTATAACTATTGTGCACATAGTCTTCCCATCTATGGTTTTAAAGGCTTAGGATTGTATTATTTGACCTATATGTTTGTTGTCACCTCGAAAGGCCCTTAGAACTAATTAGAAAGTTATCTTGCATGATAGTTTGTAATGAGATATTAAGGAGGTATAGCATGTCTATCAGCCTTGTGAAAAGAAAAAAAAGAATGAAAAAAATAAAATATTGCTCGAGCTCAAGAAAAGTGAAAATTGACTTGTAATGAGTAAAACGATAAGGGGTAAAAAGAGCTGCCCCAAATGTGAGTAGTTAGGCCGCCCATTGAGCGAGTGCTCTGGGTGAGAGGCCCTGCAGTTGGGTGTGAAAGCTAGTGCCCTTGAGTTAAAATGTTGCAAGTTTAGGGGATCCCCAAAGTTGTTTTTAGGCACCTTAATAGAAATATTGCTTACTTGAATGTATTGATGCTTGATAGTTTGTTCTAAATGACCAGAAGTAGGGGGAAAATGAGTTGAGGGTTGAATAAAATATTCCCGAACTTATAAAAATCGAGATAGAAAAGGCTACGCACACACACACATAAGGGATGAAAGAACTAATTTTAAATTCCTCGTTGATTGAATGCATTTGAATGTTGTGAGTTGTGAATATTTTTATTGTTTAAGATAAAGAGGTTAGAGTCATTAATTTGCAGCCAACGATTCATTTTAATGTTTAAATTATTTCTTGCTCGAGGACTAGCAAGATTTAGGTATGGGGTATTTGATAGAACTCCAAAAGTGCTATTTTATAATCCTTAATTCTTGTTAGTTTATTCAAATTAATGTGTTTAATCATATGTTTTGCAGGAATTGAGCATTCAGACGTGAATGAGACACTTATATTAAATAAGAACTCAAAAGAGGAGGTTTAGAGTATAATATCAATAAACCGAGCCACAGATGATACTATAAAGATAAAAATCATTTAATATTCAAAGTTGGAAGCTTGGTCTAGTGGTGAAAGGTTCATTATGTTATTCTTTGAGCCAAAGTTCGATTCTTGAAGAATGTAATTATTTCTTATTTTTTTTACTTCAACATCAACCTACGACACGTGGCAGCTCCTGGTTGATCAGGAAGAAGTCATCTCGCACGAAGTCCCACGAACAAGTCATGAAGAAACTCAACCACAAGTTTTAAAAGTTATTTATTTATTTAATATTTTATTTATTTATTTTTATTTAAAAATAGTAAATGGTTATTTCCTTTTTAGTATAAAAAGGGTAGAGTACACACGACACCAACACACACCATCACTATCTCAATTCTCCCTTTCTCTCTCTGTAGAGATTTCTATTGTGCTTTATAGTCGGGATCGTCTTAGCGATGTTCGGCTAAGCTTGTAAGGCTGATTTAGAGGTTTGTCGGGCTTAACGTTTTTTGTGAGATTTTTGGTATTAAATTGCAATCTAATTTCTTGATTAATTGTTTTCTATTCTTTGTTTATTTCATGTGCATTTAGTATTGGTTAATGTGACAGCTTAATCAATTAAATATTAATTGTTCATGTATGCTATGTTTGTAATTTGTGATCCGTAATTGTCAGAAATTGCATGCTTAATTATAGTAGCAAGATGGTCAGATTATGACTAGTGTTAATATTATGGCTTTTCCATAGTTAACATGGTGCGTATAATAGACCTTAGGAATAGAAAAATGTTTAATTGAATCTGATCAATTTAATTAACGTTCTAATCAATCCATGTGCTTAGAGCTGCTAGGTAGTTAGCATGGAACGCTATCGTGTCCAGCTAATTGACTAGTTTAGAGTTAATTACGATGCTTTGTCGGATTAATTGCATGATAGGATCTTAGAGACTTTTCATGGCTGTTCCAGTTAAGTCGATTAGGCTTTTAATTAAGAAATTATATTTTTATTGGAGTAATCGATGAGCAAAATCCATTTTAAGTCCCGACAATCTCTGAATCAGCAAGGTAATTTCTTGTTTATTTCTTTAATTCTTTAATTGTTTAAACTTTATCTTTAATTGTTTATTTTAATTCATTACATTAATATGCAATCCAAAAACCCCCCATTTATTGTTTATACATAATGTTTAATTTAGAGAATTTAAATTTCGGTTCCCTGAGTTCGACCCGGTCCGCTGTAGTTTACTGCAAGCCGTTGATCGGTAAATATAAATTGTATTTGACGGGCCTCGACAAGCTCGCTTCAGCCCTCAAATACGTTTACAACTCTCGCATGAAAGAGGGTACCTCTGTTAGGGAGCATGTCCTTAACATGATGGTCCACTTCAATGTGGCGGAAGTAAACGGAGCTACTATTGATGAGTCAAGTCAAGTAAGCTTTATCATGGAATCTCTTCCGAAGAGTTTCTTTCAGTTCAGAACCAATATGGTAATGAACAAGATAAAGTATAATTTGACTTCTCTCCTCAGCGAGCTACAGACCTATCAGTCCCTTCACACTTCTAAAGGAAAAGAGAAGGAGGCAAACGTTGTCACTTCTAGGAAATTCCAAAAGGGGTCGTCTTCAGGGAGTAGGTCTGAACTTTCTTCTATTAAGAATAAGAGTATTCAAAAGAAGAAGAAAGATAAAAGGAAGGGAAAAGCACCTGCTGCTGCTAAGAGCAAGACTAGATCTGCAGACAAAGGAAAATGTTTCCATTGTGGTGTAGATGGGCACTGGAAACGGAATTGCCCAAAGTATCTTGCAGAGAAAAAGGTTGAGAAGGAAAGACAAGGTAAATATGATTTACTTGTTGTTGAAACATGTTTAGTAGAACATGATTGTCATACCTGGATACTTGATTCAGGAGCTACTAACCATGTTTGTTCTTCTTTTCAGGAAACTAGTTCTTGGCAGCCACTTTCTCGAGGTGAGATAACTCTCAGAGTTGGAACTGGAGAGGTTGTTTCAGCTAAAGCAGTGGGAGATGTAAAGTTGTTGTATAGAGATAGTTTCATTTTACTAGAAAATGTACTCCTGGTTCCTACCTTCCAGAGGAATCTTGTATCTATATCTTGTTTGTTAGAACAGTTGTATAAAGTATCTTTTGTTCATAATGAAGCGTTCATTAGCAAAAGAGGTGTGTGTATTTGTTCTGCGAAACTTGAAAACAACTTGTATGTGTTAAGACCAACCGAAGCCAAAGCTATTTTGAACACTAAAATGTTTAAAACAGCTGAGACTCAAACTAAAAGGCAGAAACTTTCTCCAAGTACTTATCTTTGGCACTTAAGACTAGGTCACATTAATCTCAATAGGATTGGGAGATTGGTTAAGAGTGGTCTGCTAAATCGTTTAGAGGACAACTCTTTACCGCCATGTGAGTCTTGTCTTGAAGGCAAAATGACCAAACGATCTTTTTCTGAAAAAGGTCATAGGTCCAAAGAACCTCTAGAAATCGTGCATTCGGATCTCTGCGGTCCTTTGAATGTCAAAGCACGAGGAGGGTATGAATATTTCATCAGTTTCATTGATGATTATTCTAGGTACGGTTATCTTTATCTAATGCATCATAAGTCCGAAGCTCTTGAAAAGTTCAAAGAGTATAAGGCAGAGGTTGAGAACACATTAGGTAAATCGATAAAAACACTCCGATCAGATCGAGGTGGAGAGTATATGGAGACCAACCTAGTCCTCAATTGGGAAAAGTGCCATTTCATGGTAGATGAGGGGATTGTCTTAGGTCATAGAGTTTCGAGGGCAGGTGTAGAAGTTGACCGAGCCAAAATTGAGATCATAGAGAAGTTGGTAGAGCCTCAGAATGTCAAGGCCATTAGAAGTTTCTTAGGGCATGCTGGCTTCTATAGAAGGTTCATTAAGGACTTTTCTAAGATAGCCAAACCTCTGTGTGAACTTCTAGAGGTAAATAGGCCATTCATCTTCTCTAAGGAATGTGTAGGAGCTTGGAGAACCCTTAAGAAAGCACTAGTCACAGCCCCTATCATAGTAGGACCAGATTGGGATCTCCCATTTGAGATGTTATGTGATGCTAGTGACTATGCTGTAGGGGTCATGTTAGGCCAGAAGATTGACAAGCTAACACACCCTGTCTATTATGCTAGTAAGACCTTGAATGAGGCTCAATGTAATTATACAACTACTGAGAAAGAGATGCTTGCTGTAGTGTTTGCTTGTGAGAAATTCAGGAACTATATTGTAGGCACTAGGACAATTGTATACACTGACCATTCTGCCTTGAAATATCTTATGAGGAAGGCTGATGCCAAGCCTAGGTTGATTAGGTGGGTGTTATTGCTGCAAGAATTTGATCTGGATATTCGAGACAAGAAAAGTTGTGAAAATGTGGTTGCAGATCACCTTTCTCGATTGCAGCACAATTGCGAAAAAATTGCGGAGCCCGCAATTTCTGATGCTTTTATTGATGAACATGTCTTTGTTTTGACTCATCGTGATAACGATGAGGAACCTTGGTTTGCTGACATTGCTAACTTCCGTGCATCACAGGTATTACCAGTTTTCAAGGGAGGACAAGAGAAGAAGAGGTTCCTTCATGAAGCAAGGAAATTCATCTGGGATGACCCCACACTTTACAGAACCTGTGCTGATGGCTTGCTAAGGAAGTGTGTTTCAGCTGCTGAAGCGAAGTCTGTGCTGCAGCACTGTCACGCAGCTCCTTATGGTGGACACTTTGGTGGCCAAAGAACAGCTGCAAAGGTATTTCAGAGTGGCTACTATTGGCCAACAATCTTCAAGGATGCCCACAACTATGCCCACAGCTGTGATGAATGCCAAAGAACAGGTAACCTCAGTCGAAAGGATGAGATGCCCCTCACCTACATCTTAGAGTTGGAGCTCTTTGATGTGTGGGGCATTGACTTCATGGGGCCATTCCCTCCATCATCAGGTAACCTTTACATATTAGTAGCAGTGGACTATGTGTCCAAGTGGGTAGAAGCCAAAGCATGTCCTAATAATGATGCTAAAACAGTCACCAACTTCTTGCATAGGCACATTTTTACTAGGTTTGGGACACCTCGTGCCATCATTAGTGATGAGGGGTCACATTTCATTAACAAGGCTATGGAGAGAGTGTTGGCTAAATATAACATTAGACATAGAGTAGCCACTCCCTATCACCCACACTCGAATGGACAGGCTGAAATTTCAAATAGGGAAATTAAGAACATCCTAGAAAAAGTGGTCAAACCTAATAGGAAAGACTGGTCCTTTAAGCTTGAGGATGCACTTTGGGCTTATAGGACAGCATATAAGACACCCCTAGGTATGTCTCCTTATAGGCTGGTATATGGCAAGACTTGTCACTTACCACTTGAGTTAGAAAACAAAGCATTTTGGGCCATGAAGGAATTGAATTTTTGTGTAAAGGATGCAGGGACACTGAGGTCTTTGCAATTACATGAGCTTGATGAGCTTAGACATATGGCCTATGAAAATGCTAAAATGTATAAGGAAAAGACCAAGATTTGGCACGATAGTAGACTTAGAGTTAAGGACTTTAAGAAGGGTCAACTTGTCTTGTTGTTTAACTCACGGTTGAAACTCTTCCCAGGGAAACTTAAGTCTAGATGGTCAGGTCCATTGGTGATTACTAATGTGTTTGTTCATGGTGCCATAGAGATAAAGAACTTGCAGCAAGGCCAACCATTTATGGTTAATGGTGCAAGGTTGAAGCACTACTATGAGGAAGGAGATGTGAAGACTCTCTCGGCCTTCCTCTTGACTGAAGCGAGACAATGAGAACGAGAGAGGACGAGTGATTGCTGTGCTCGTCAACACAAGGCTCATGCCTTAGTTTATTTTTTTCAGCTTTTCCGGTTATCGTTTGTATGTTTTGTTGTGTGATTTTAATTACGAATTTGATGTTCCTTTTATAGCTTATCTAAGAGCATGCTGGATGAGTGTCATAGGACATCCTTTGATAGTTTAAATTAACCTCTAAAAAGCTCAGCATGCACAGCTTTAAGACCTTATCTGTCTGTTTTTTTTTCAAATTCCTGCTGCTATGATATTTCCTTTTAGAATGTTCTGTCTATGCCTAGGTCTTTTAAATTCTATTTGTTTTACCTTAGACTAGATGCTTCTAGGACAAGTTTGGGGGTGTGCCACCTCAGACACTCATTGGGGACAATGAGTAGTTGAAGTTTGGGGGAGGCCACCCTAGGCCTAGGAACATTCCTCTCTCCCTTAGAAACATAAGCATTCTTCTTCTCCTTTACAAAAAAAATGATGAACTGAAAAAAAATGAAGAATAGAATAAAGAGGGGGTCTCTCTGAGGTTGCTAAGTAATCAGTGCCAAGTGTGTGACCCACAAGTGGCATTGCATCAAAAGGCAACCAAAGGAGAGGCCCCACCTAAGTAAGAAAAAGGGAAAAGAATAAGGAAGAAGAATGTATACCTAGGAGTTATAACTTTGTGGCTTAGATGTCCTATTTAAAAAGAACTCTGATCCTCAATTAGCTAAGCACAAAGTTGTAACTTGTAGGTTTGTTTAGGGAGATGAGTGTTTATCCAATGTAGTGATGCCAGGGTTTAGGTTGTTCTTTAAAGTACTACTGTCACCGTTAATACTAAGACTGGCATGACTCTAAGGAATCCTAGACACATTAAAAATAAAGCTAGAAGCATGTACTGAGTCTGAGGTAAAGCTAGGCAGAATTTGAAACCTTAGGGATAGTGGCATGATATGACAAAAGCAAATAGATCAGTTGTAGGAAGTTAATGAAAAACAGAAGGAATGTTAGGCAGGCAAAGTCAGAAGAAGCTAGATAAGAGGGTAGTTTTAAGCTTAGAAGTGTGTCACAGGACAGCATTGCTATAGATAGGGGTATAGGGGAGTCAGTAGGTGGTTAAAGAAGATGAAACAGCAGCCTAGGTAAGTCCTTAGTGTGCTTGAGGACAAGCAAAACCTTAAGTTTGGGGGTGTGTTAAGTCTCTGAAAGTGACTTATTTAGGACCCATTTAGCTTAGGAAGATGCACACTTTTAGGTGTTTTTGTTAGCATTTAGCCTAAACCTATGCTTAAATATGAGAATGAGAAGAAGGTAGCTAAATTAGGACTTATGCACAATAGGAAAGGAATGGGGTGAAAACCGAAGGAAAAGAATGAAAAAACAAGCATTGCGATAGAATTGCGAAAACATTGCGGACACCGCAATAATTCAAGTGAAAACCGTAAGTTGACTGATCTTTTTCTGTTAATTTCCGTGATTTCAGGGATTCGTTCTTTCTCCTCCATCCATTCTGATATATGACGTTGAAGATTGATGGTTCTCCTTGGCCCAAACGCACCTGCAAACTACTATAAAAGGGGGTCAAAGTCGGAGGTTCAGTCATCATCCGAAAGCGTAGAAGTCTTCTCGCAGTCCATCTTTTCTCCTAGTTTTCCTTTGCCGTCTGCTGGTTTGCGAAGCTCAGCTGTTGGAATCGATAATCTGATAGGAAGGAGAGGAGATTCTTCTTCTCTCCCGATTGGATTCATCCAAGCAAGGCTGACCTTTCTCATCCTTCATTCGAGGCGGCTGCAACGAGACTTTCGAGCTTGCTTTACTGTTTTTTGTCTTCATTTCTATTTTTCCAACTCTGTTTTGTGTTGTTTCTGTTCTTGTGGCGAATTTAGTTCATTTCGTTGTGTTCTGTCTTTCTGTTCTTTACTTTAAGTATCTCTTGTGTTCGTTCAAACAATCAATCAATCAAACATAGAATTCAGTACTTCACAGTTCTCGCCTTGGCATTCTACTGTTTTCCCTTGCTGTTTTACACACATTTCCCTTCTAAGCATGTCTATTTTATCTTTTAGTTCTGTTCTCCTTATATCCATGAGTAACTAAGTCACTTAGGGGCATGCTAATGACAATACTATAGGCTAAAAAACGTGAATCAAGCATGTAGGATAGCTCTCGAAGCATTGATTGTATGTAAGCTTCATCCCACGGGCAATTTCGATTGGCCATCCATTTTGTCCAAAGAACTCCTAACCTCTGGAAGGAGTAAGAGTTCAGAGTCGTATAATCATGCTAGCCTTTCAAGGTAACCAGGAAACGACCTAGGAATAGGCGTTTCCCTAGTACAAACCATATTTTTCTGCCTTAACAAGATGCTTAAGACCTTACTTTGAGTTGAGTAAACTAAAGAATCTAATGCATGGAATCGGACGATACATGAGATTAAGATAGTTTGATGCATAGAGAGTAGATCCAGTGCTTGAGAATCGTATAAAAATGCCTATAGGATAGTCATTAGTAGCCCTTAATTTTCCATTTTACACACTTTTACTGTTTTTACAATTGCGATAACATTGCGGTATCCGCAATTCTACTAAGTTATCATTCTGTTTAGCTGTTTTCTTCTTTGTTTATTAATTCCATCTCTTGTCCTTTGAGTCTAATTTCAACTTGCATTTGTTTATGTTGCATTCCTTTACACATTCAGCAAAAATTAGATAATTAAAAACCAATTTTACCCCATCAAATCCACCCCTTCTTTCTTAACAAAACACTTCGCGAATAGCTAAAAATAAGTCTCTGTGGGAAAACGAATGAAATATACTTACTACTTGCTATAAGATCATGTATGCTTGCATGTTCTGAGTGCTCTCTCTCTCTTATTTCTTATTCTTATTAACACATTGAGCACGCAACAAGTTTTTTTCAGCTGCCATTGCTATAAAATAAGTCTCTGAGTGCACTATCAAAGTTTATTTTTTTCAGCTGCCATTGCTGAGTGCGCCAAGAAAGGTAAGGGACCACTGTTTTTCCCTAACACCATAACCAAACTATGTTTGCTTGCAGGAGTCCCCACTGAGCGACTGGAGCAGCAGATGGCTTACACAGGCCACTTGGAGCTGCCTGCTAGCCTGAGGCTAAAGAGGAAGGGAAATATGGAGTTTGAACTGGATAGGCTGGCTGCTGATCAGTCCTTATCCATGGCATGCCTGATGGATATGCAAAGGAGGATGGCTCAATGGGCCACTTATGCGCAGGCTCGGGACAAGGAAGTTGCAGACCAACTTGGGTGCATCTTCCCTGACTTCCCCACAAATCTCTTGACTCCATGGGTGCCTCCACGACCGCGACAACCTGATGAGGATGAAGACGTTTGAGTGCTGGTTTGAATTGCACTGAAGGGAGTATTGCTGTTCCCTTAGAAAAAAAACAATTTTCTGCTTTCTGATAGCCTATGTGAATTATGCTGTTTTTAGTACACTTTTGATCTGTTTTAGATGCTTAGTTTTATGTTTATAAGTTTGCTTAGTATAGCTTGATGATAGGTGACTAGGTAGGGTAGTTTTGTTTTATTTTTAGGAGAGCTTGAATGACTGGAAAGAGCATGCTTAGGGGCCTTAATCACTGTTATATCTGCCCTGACTTAATTGCGAAATAATTGCGGTCCCCGCAATTTTTATTACTGAAAGCATGTTTTGGACTATCTGTTTAGCTAGGCTGTGATCTGTTTAAATTCCATCTTTTGCTGCTATCATGACTACCTTTTATAGCTTATCTAAGAGCATGCTGGATGAGTGTCATAGGACATCCTTTGATAGTTTAAATTAACCTCTAAAAAGCTCAGCATGCACAGCTTTAAGACCTTATCTGTCTGTTTTTTTTCAAATTCCTGCTGCTATGATATTTCCTTTTAGAATGTTCTGTCTATGCCTAGGTCTTTTAAATTCTATTTGTTTTACCTTAGACTAGATGCTTCTAGGACAAGTTTGGGGGTGTGCCACCTCAGACACTCATTGGGGACAATGAGTAGTTGAAGTTTGGGGGAGGCCACCCAAGGCCTAGGAACATTCCTCTCTCCCTTAGAAACATAAGCATTCTTCTTCTCCTTTACAAAAAAAATGATGAACTGAAAAAAAATGAAGAATAGAATAAAGAGGGGGGTCTCTCTGAGGTTGCTAAGTAATCAGTGCCAAGTGTGTGACCCACAAGTGGCATTGCATCAAAAGGCAACCAAAGGAGAGGCCCCACCTAAGTAAGAAAAAGGGAAAAGAATAAGGAAGAAGAATGTATACCTAGGAGTTATAACTTTGTGGCTTAGATGTCCTATTTAAAAAGAACTCTGATCCTCAATTAGCTAAGCACAAAGTTGTAACTTGTAGGTTTGTTTAGGAAGATGAGTGTTTATCCAATGTAGTGATGCCAGGGTTTAGGTTGTTCTTTAAAGTACAACTGTCACCGTTAATACTAAGACTGGCATGACTCTAAGGAATCCTAGACACATTAAAAATAAAGCTAGAAGCATGTACTGAGTCTGAGGTAAAGCTAGGCAGAATTTGAAACCTTAGGGATAGTGGCATGATATGACAAAAGCAAATAGATCAGTTGTAGGAAGTTAATGAAAAACAGAAGGAATGTTAGGCAGGCAAAGTCAGAAGAAGCTAGATAAGAGGGTAGTTTTAAGCTTAGAAGTGTGTCACAGGACAACATTGCTATAGATAGGGGTATAGGGGAGTCAGTAGGTGGTTATGGAAGATGAAACAGCAGCCTAGGTAAGTCCTTAGTGTGCTTGAGGACAAGCAAAACCTTAAGTTTGGGGGTGTGTTAAGTCTCTGAAAGTGACTTATTTAGGACCCATTTAGCTTAGGAAGATGCACACTTTTAGGTGTTTTTGTTAGCATTTAGCCTAAACCTATGCTTAAATATGAGAATGAGAAGAAGGTAGCTAAATTAGGACTTATGCACAATAGGAAAGGAATGGGGTGAAAACCGAAGGAAAAGAATGAAAAAACAAGCATTGCGATAGAATTGCGAAAACATTGCGGACACCGCAATAATTCAAGTGAAAACCGTAAGTTGACTGATCTTTTTCTGTTAATTTCCGTGATTTCAGGGATTCGTTCTTTCTCCTCCATCCATTCTGATATATGACGTTGAAGATTGATGGTTCTCCTTGGCCCAAACGCACCTGCAAACTACTATAAAAGGGGGTCAAAGTCGGAGGTTCAAGCATCATCCGAAAGCGTAGAAGTCTTCTCGCAGTCCATCTTTTCTCCTAGTTTTCCTTTGCCGTCTGCTGGTTTGCGAAGCTCAGCTGTTGGAATCGATAATCTGATAGGAAGGAGAGGAGATTCTTCTTCTCTCCCGATTGGATTCATCCAAGCAAGGCTGACCTTTCTCATCCTTCATTCGAGGCGGCTGCAACGAGACTTTCGAGCTTGCCTTACTGTTTTCTGTCTTCATTTCTATTTTTCCAACTCTGTTTTGTGTTGTTTCTGTTCTTGTGGCGAATTTAGTTCATTTCGTTGTGTTCTGTCTTTCTGTTCTTTACTTTAAGTATCTCTTATGTTCGTTCAAACAATCAATCAATCAAACATAGAATTCAGTATTTCACAGTTCTCGCCTTTGCATTCTACTGCTTTCCCTTGCTGTTTTACACACATTTCCCTTCTAAGCATGTCTATTTTATCTTTTAGTTCTGTTCTCCTTATATCCATGAGTAACTAAGTCACTTAGGGGCATGCTAATGACAGAACTATAGGCTAAAAAACGTGAACCAAGTATGTAGGATAGCTCTCGAACCATTGATTGTATGTAAGCTTCATCCCACGGGCAATTTCGATTGGCCATCCATTTTGTCCAAAGAACTCCTAACCTCTGGAAGGAGTAAGAGTTCAGAGTCATATTATCATGCTAGCCTTTCAAGGTAACCAGGAAACGGCCTAGGAATAGGCGTTTCCCTAGTACAAACCATATCTTTCTGCCTTAACAAGATGCTTAAGACCTTACTTTGAGTTGAGTAAACTAAAGAATCTAATGCATGGAATCGGACGATACATGAGTTTGAGATAGTTTGATGCATAGAGAGTAGATCCAGTGTTTGAGAATCGTATAAAAATGCCTATAGGATAGTCATTAGTAGCCCTTAATTCACCCATTTACACACTTTCGCTGTTATTGTAATTGCGGTAGAATTGCGGTCTCCGCAATTCCGTCTAAGTTTCCATTCTGTTTAGCTGTCTTTGCCTTCATTTATTAATTTCGTTTCTTTTCATTTTAGTTTGGCTTTAACTTGTTCTTGTTTATGTTACTACCCTTTACACATTCAGCAAAAATTAGACAATTAAAAACCAATTTTACCCCATCAAATCCACCCCTTCTTTCTTAACAAAACACTTCGCGAATAGCTAAAAATAAGTCTCTGTGGGAAAACGAATGAAATATACTTACTACTTGCTATAAGATCATGTATGCTTTCATGTTCTGAGTGCTCTCTCTCTCTTATTTCTTATTCTTATTAACACATTGAGCACGCAACAGTAGCCTCGGAGCACAACATTGCTGATCCGTTTACTAAGTCTCTCACGGCTAAAGTGTTTGAGAGACACCTAAAAAGTCTAGGGTTGCGAGCTGCTCAGTAGGACAGTGGGAGAAACTTTACATATTTGATATTCTAGTTCTCTCGACCAGCATGTACTCCACTGACGTTTTAGTCCAAGTGGGAGTTTGTTGGGTTTTATGTCCTAAAACTCGTAGTTTGTAAACTGTTTGAATGTATATATTATATTTCAATAAAGTTGTTATTGAATTTTAGTGAATTGTGTTTGTATTAACCTATACCAATAACTAACACCCATGGCGATAGTATGAGTACTTGAACTTCATGTGTGACATGAGTGTGGATCAAGTTCAAGTAGACAGCCAAAATGGTCTATAGTATAGGGATAAGGCTGGGTACCTTATCCTGGGGACACTATTGGACGCGGCTCACTTTGTATAGTACAAAACGATGTGATTCGAATCGTTTCATGTAGAGACATGTGAGTGAGGGCGTCCTGTGCAATGAGTTTGCAAAAGACCGAACCAAGAAATAAAATCGCTCTTTCTTTATAACACCGTTTACTGTAAAGACCGTTTTTTTTTTCATTTGATAACTTAGGTAACTCGATCTCAATCCTGAGCTCGCTATGAACTCCTGTTTATTCGACCTTATCCTTTGACTTGTACGGGTGAGAGTGGCCAGATCGCCGACTCAATAAGCCTACCATCTTGGGGATAAGATCGAATAAGTGGCTGGGGACATAGTTGTGCGAGATGGAATTCACTCCTACCCATTTTAAGGGTTAGTAGAGAGGTTGTTCCCTTAAGTGCTGACTCCAGGTCTTGAACAATGGGCCCATCCTCTCCTGATCAGGGAGGAATCTGATTTGATGGTTGGACCACAAATCAATTGTTCATTAAAGGTGTCAGTGGTACTTAAGGAACAAGATATAATACAAGGGTTAAACGGTATAAATGACCCGTTGTGATTATGAACGACCTGTGAAGGATCGACTTACTGATGATAGTTATATCAACAGGACACAATATATCTACAGTGAGGAGAGTGCAGCCCTTGGACTTTAGTGGAGTCTCCGGGGGTTAACGAATGTTGGTTAGTTCGGTTGAAAGAGTTTTGACCGGATAATCTCGTATCGTTGGAGCTCATGATCTGTAGGTTCTTACGGTTCTCCTGGCTAGCTCGGATAAAGCCGTGAAACAATATAAAAGAAAATAATTTGAATCGTTCAAATTCGGGTTTGTGGAAGAATTTGGACATATTTAAATATGATTTAAATATGAGATTGGTCTACAATATGAATTGGATTCATATGCAAAAAGTCGGTTTTCGGAAAACCGGGTTTAATTATATTATTTAATTAATATTTGATATTAAATTAAATAATATTAATTAATATATATATTTTTTTTATTAATTAAAAAGTTTAATTAATAAAATAATTATTATTATTTATAATAATAATAATAATATATAAATATATATATATATATATATATATATATATATATATTTACATGTGTCTTACATGCAATGTAAGACACATGTAAACATATAAGGGATATATATATATCAGATCAGATCAATTAAAAAAAAAAAAAAAAAAAAAAAAGAAATACAAAAGAGCTGAGTGCTCTTTGGGTTTCATTAATTTCAAATGAAATTTGGATTTCATTGAAACGTCTTCTTCTTCCTCACTACTCTCTGTGAAGAAAATTGGTTTTCTTCAGTGAAGCTTCTTCCTTCTTTTCTCTTGTAAAAGGAGTCCCACTACTCCGTTTCTCGGCCCGAGGACAGTGGGACTACCGTGGGTGGTCCACGAAGGTTTCCTGAGAAGGCTCGTTGAGCTCGTGAGGAGCTTCTAGCGGTGAAATTTGGAGAAATACGAACGACAAGGGTATGTGTTCTAATTTCTCTTTTTCATTGCTTTTGCATGTTTCCGTTTTGTTTAAATTGATGAAATTAGAGTGTCTATGATCCAAATCGCTTCCGCTGCGTGCCAAGCGCTCCGTCAATAGCATGGGCAGTCTCAAAGAATGGAAAGCACACACGAAGACGAATCTCCCCTGTCACACATGAGACAACCATCAATCAGGGGAGATCGCTGCTGATTTATGCGATAATGAAGGGACTCACCATTGATGTGGGTGAAATCATAGCAGCATCAATCATCGAATGCTCCAAGAATAGTAAGGGCCAACTCTTTTTCCCCAATACCATCACTAAATTATGCTTACGCGCAGGGGTACTTGTGACGATGGAGGAGAAACAATTGGCCTATGCTGGCCATCTTGAGCTGCCCAGTGACCTGAGGATGAGGAGAAGAGGCAACATGGAGTTCGAGATGGATGGACTTGCTGCTGCACAGTCATTGTCCATGGCCTGCCTGATGGACTTACAACGAAAGTTAGCCCAATGGGCTGAGTATTCGCAAGCAAGGGACCAAGAGCTGGCTGAGGACCTGCGGTGCACGTTCCCCACCTTCCCTGTTGGATTGTTGAGTCCTTGGGTGCCTCCAAGTGAGAGGAATGATGAAGAAGATAAGGATGAATGAATGTCAGACTGATGGCATTCGAGGGAGTATTTCTGATCCCTTTCAAAACAAAAAAATTTGCTTTTCTGTGACTAGTTACCCCCCATTAGTCAACTGTTTGTTTTGTTTAATTTCTTAATTAGCCTGCTTAGTATAAGTTTAATTTCATATGATTAGTCAGCTTAGATAGTTTCCTATTGCCTATAGTTGTTTATGAATAGAACATCGCATGTTAGGAGCCTTGATCACGGTTACATCTGCTCTGTTGGAACCATTGCGAATTTTTTGCGGTCCCCGCAATATTTTGTTCACCTAGGCATGCTGTTGTATGATTTTATGATGGGCTGTCTGTCTTTAAATCTCATTATTTGGCTGCATTCCTGATGTCCATAGGTAGTCTGTCTATTGAGCATGCTGGATGAGTGTCAAGTACACTCTTGTTAGTTTTAATTAGATTCGTAAAATGCTGAGCATGTACCTCTGTTAGACCTTACCATGTTGGTTTTAATTCACTTCTGCTTATGAGTTATCTGAACTAGGAGGGTTGATAGCTCCAAAATAGAGCTATCTTTATGTCCCTAATTCTGGCTAAAACCATGACATATATTGATTAAAAAGCCTTCTTGTAGGTGATTTCATGGTCGAGAGCTCGAGAAGTCCAAAGACACATTTCGGGGCTTAAAGTGCCGTTTTAGAGCTTCATAGATGCATCGGGAGTGAAAGGGCTTAAAGAATCCAAGAGATGGCAAAAATTGCTTTGAAGAGACACATTTTGGCCATCCAAACCCGAGAGCATGCTTGCATGGGCGACAGCGTCGAGACGCTGGCCGAGCGTCTCGACGCCGCCCCGACACCATCCGAAGGACGAGCGCGCCCCAGCGTCGAGACGCCGTCCGAGGGTCTCGATGCCAGCCCGATGATTTTCCAGATAGACGCGCGACAGCGTCGAGACGCTGTCCGAGCGTCTCGACGCCCTCGCGCGCGCGCGCGGCCAACTTAGGGCACAGCGTCGAGACGCTTGCCTAGCGTCTCGACGCTCCGACGTTTAAAGGCGTGAAAACGCCAAATTTCTCAAAACTTTTGATTCTTCTTCTTCTTCCCCAATTCTTCCTCTCGGGTCTAGGCGATTTTCCACCATTTTTGGGCTTCTTCTTCTCCTCTTTGTATGCTACTCAGCTCTTCTATGGGGGATTGGATTTATTCATCCTCCATGGAAGGCTAAACTAAGGTTAGTGCTTGATTTCGATTTTGGTTTTGTAAATTATGGATGTTTGGGGAGGTTTGCCCCTTTGTGAATGTGAAGTTAATTGATAGGCTTATGCATCTCTTGTTTGTTCTTATTCAAATTCTAGCATGTGTAGCTAAATTAGGTTGACGCCCTAGTTCCTATGCATGATAGAGGGCTAAAGGTTGGGACGTATAATTGCCCAAACCGCTAGGTAGCACGGGCTTAAGCATGGCTAATTAATTCAACCCAAAGTGACAGTTGGTAATCTGAGTTAATTAATGTCTTCATGTTAGGCTTAAGGCAAGAGAGAAATCGGGTGAGTCTTAGGATTAGACCGTCACAGTGTTCCCGTCACTGGCTTATAGTCGATTTAGGGGTCGCTACCTTGAATAGATTATTGGCCAAGTATAATTAGAATTGCACGTGTCTAATTATATCTCTAGGTCATTTGAGTTAGGAATTAACCAAATGAATTGTGTGCATAAGCATGTTTAGTTAAGAAATTGTATCGATGATCCGAACATCCATAACGATCAATTCCATTTCTCGAAGTTAAGCGCAACCATTTAAATTCTTGCACTCGTCATTTAATTTTCCGTTAGCTTGCATATTAGAAGCTCCCTTCCCCCAAACCAAATTACCATTCTTTTATTGTGCATACTTTTTATAATTAACAAATTAGGCTTAGTTAAATTGAATTTCTTATTTTCCTGTGGATCGACCCCGTTACCACTTAGCTACAAATAGCTCGGTGTATTCTGGTTTATAAATTGTATTTTGGCAAGCCTCGACAGCTTGAAATTTAGTTGGATATTCAAAAATCCATCCTACCAAAATTGGCGTCGTTGCCGGGGAATTAAGTTTAATTTAGTTTTATTAAGTTTAGTTTGTTGGTTTTAAAATTTTTCTTTACTTCTTTTTGTACAGTTTAATTCTTTTGTATTATTTTACCCGTTTTTGTTCGAGTTTTTGAGCGTAGTCATTCTTTGAAAATCCAAAAGAAGCGCGAAGATGGAGGTCGTGGGTAATTTTGAGCATCAAAGAACCTTGAGGGAGCTTGCATCATCTGAGCTAGGCCGGAACACATCGAGTATCATGTATCCGGTAGCTGCAGGTAATTTTGAACTTAAAGCTGGTATGATTGACTTATTACCTTCTTTTTGTGGTAATGCAAATGAGAATCCCGTCAGACACCTCAAGGCATTTCAGATGGTGTGTTCGTCATTTAGGACCGACGGCATCACCGAAGATCAAATCCATCTTAGAGCTTTTCCTTTCTCCTTAAAGGAGGAGGCGAAAGAGTGGATGTATTACCTACCGACCGGGTCCATCACTTCTTGGGCAGAGCTGCAGGGAGCATTTTATGCGAAGTATTTTCCACCTCCCAAGGTCGCCGCCTTCAGAAGAATGATTAATAGAATTGAGCAAGGAGAAAAAGAGACCGTTCTTGAGTGTTGGGAGAGATTTGGTCGGTTGTGTGAGGATTGTCCCAACCACCAAGTGTCTGACCAGCGCCTAATTCAGAATTTCTACGAAGGTCTCTTACCGCCAAACCGACAGTTAGTTGATGTCGCCAGTGGCGGTTCGCTCATGGACAAGACACCCGCTGAAGCTAGAGTTTTAATTTCCAACTTGGCTAGAAGTTTGGAGCGGAGTGGAGACGGAAGCGAGGAGCAAGCTCGCATGAGAAGGGACGTGGACGAGCTTAAGGCTCAGCTTTTTGAGGTAAGTAAAGTTGTTCTCGCTTTAAAGGATGATTTTCTGAAAATCCAATCTTCTGTTTCAGGTAGATTCGCTGAGGACATGTTTAAAGCTCTATTTGCAATAACTTCCAAATCACAGCAAGATACCTTGGACAAGCTCGATAACGTTGGAACTCAGATGCAAGATTTGGGTAAGGAAATGTCCCTTATGGCCGAGAAGGTAAATATGATGGAAAGGCAAAAAGCTGAAAACTTGAGTGCCATCGCCTTGAGAAGTGGGAAGCAGCTTCCCACGAGTACCCCGCCGGTGGAAGTCGATTATGGCCACATCGAGCCACAGACAGAAAATCCCGAACCACGATGGCATGGGGTAAATTTCGATCCTACATGCACTAGAGTTTATGTGCCTAAGGCTTCTTTTCCTAGCAGGTTAGCGAGACCGCCTAAGGAGAACTACGAGAAGGAGTTCCTAGACACATTCAGGAAGGTAGAGATCAACATCCCTCTGTTGGATGCCCTGAAGGAAATTCCGAGGTACGCCAAGTTCCTAAGGAAACTTTGCACCAACCAGAGGAAGACAAAGGAGAGTGAACGCGTCGTGGTAAGTGAGAACGTTTCTGCTTTGATCACAAAGAGCTTACCAGTTAAATGCGACGATCCAGGTATGTTCTCTCTCCCTTGTAAGATAGGAGGCATGCATATTAGAAGAGTAATGCTGGATTTAGGAGCCTCCATTAGTGTTATGCCTTATTCCATTTATCAGAAACTGAAATTGAAAGGAATGAATAAAACAGGAACAGTTATTCAACTTGCTGATGGAACTTCTGTGCATCCTCTAGGAATAGTGGAAGATGTGTTAGTGCAAGTTAATGAATTAATTTTTCCTGTTGATTTTTATGTTCTGAAAATGGATGAAAATTATTCCTCTTCGCCTGCTTCGATCTTATTAGGTAGGCCCTTTATGAAAACTGCTAAAACTAAGATAAACGTGGATAGGGGCATTTTATCTGTTGAGTATGGCAGAGAGGTTGTTGAGATGCATTTGCCCATTGTACAAGAGCATGATTATGATGTATTCTCTCTTTGTCAAATAGATACTTTTGATTCTTTAGCACTGAATGAATGCATGACTATTGAGGATGGGGATGACCCATTATTTTTAACTGAACTTTTTGATGATCATGAGTTGCATGAGCCATCCTTGACTGAATTTTGTGATTCATCTGTTTCTGCTTTGACGATTGTTGAGAATCCTGCTAAGCTACTCCCTTCCACTTTACCTTGCACTATTGGAAATGAAATGATTAATCAAGCCATGCTAGATTTAGAACCATCGATTAATGTTAAGTCGCATGTTGTTTTTAATGAGCTTGAACTGAATGACTTGCATGAATCTGGTGATATTATGCATTTGGCTAATAAATCCTATGTGCATGTTAAGTCTCTGAAAGTGACTTATTTAGGACCCATTTAGCTTAAGAAGATGTACACTTCTAGGTGTTTTTGATAGCATTTAGCCTAAACCTATGCTTTAATATGAGAATTAGAAGAAGGTAGCTAATCTAGGACTTATGTACAATAGGTAGAAAAAGGGTTGAAAACCGAAGGAAAAGAATGAAAAAAGCTGCATTGCGACAGCATTGCGAAAACATTGCTGAGGCCGCAATTATTCAAGTGAAAACCGTAAGTTGACTGATCTTTTTCCGTTAATTTCCGTAATTTTAGGGATTCATTCTTTCTCCTCCATCCATTCTGATATATGACGTTGAAGATTGATGGTTCTCCTTGGCCCAAACGCACCTGCAAACTACTATAAAAGGGGGCCAAAGTCGGAGGTTTGATCATCATTCGAAGCGCAGAAGTCTTCTCGCAGTCCATCATTTCTCTCTGTTTTCCTTTGCCGTCTGTTGGAGTGAGAGTCTCAGCTGTTGGAATCGATAATCTGATAGGAAGGAGAGAAGATTCTTCTTCTCTCTCGATTGGATTCATCCAAGCAAGGCTGACCTTTCATCCCCTTCATTCGAGGCGACTGCAACGAAGCTTTTCAGCACCCTTTTACTGTTTTCTGTCGTTCTTCTTCTTATTTCCAGTTTTGATCATTGTTGTTCTTAGCTTAGTGTTTTAGTTACTGCAGTTCGTTGTTGTCTGTCTCTGAAATTCTGCTTCTACGTTTCCCTTTGTCGTTCAAACATTCATAGTAATCAAAGTACATTTCTGCATTTCACAGTTTCCACTTTCTGCTGCTACGGTTTTGTCTTGCTATTCTAAGCACATTTCCCTTCTAAGCATGTCTGTTTTATCTTACATTTCCACTCTCTATATTTCCATGAGTAGCTAAGTCGCTTAGGGGCATGCTAATGACAGAACTATAGGCTAAAAAACGTGCATCAAGTATGTAGGATAGCTCTCGAATCATTGATTGTATGTAAGCTTCATCCTACGGGAAATTTCGATTGGTCATCCATTTTGTCCAAAGAACTCCTAACCTCTGGAAGGAGTAAGAGTTCAGAGTCATATAATCATGCTAGCCTTTCATGGTAATCAGGAAACGGCCTAGGAATAGGCGTTTCCTCAGTACAAACTAAACACTCCTGTTTTAACAAGATGCTTGAGACCTTACTTTGAAGTCGAGTAAACTTAAGACTCTAATGCATGGAATCGGACGATACTTGAGATAGAGTGAGTTTGATGTATAGAGTGTTGATCCAAAGCTTGAGAATCGTAATAAAATGCCTATAGGATAGTCATTAGTAGCCCTTAATTCACCCATTTACACACTTTCGCTGTTATTTAATTGCGGTAACATTGCGGTCCTCGCAATTCTGTTGTTTTATCATTCTGTTTAGCTGTTTTCTTCTTCGTTTATTAATTCCATCTCTTGTCTTTTGAGTCTAATTTCAACTTGCATTTGTTTATGTTATATTCCTTTACACATTCAGCAAAACTTAGATAATTAAAAACCAATTTTACCCCATCAAATCCACCCCATCTTTCTTAACAAATACACTTCGCGAATAGCTAAAAATGAGTCTCTGTGGAAAAAACGAATGAAATATACTTACTACTTGCTGTGAGACCATGTATGCTTGCATGTTCTAAGTGCTCTCTCTACCCTTTTGCATATTTATCTTTACACATTGAGCACGCAACAAGTTTTTGGCGCCGCTGCCGGGGACTTATTTTAAGTGAAAACGAAGTTTGTTAAGTTTGAAACATCAAGTTATTTTTCATTGAAGTTGATCCATCTTTATTTCTTTTTCAGGTACCATTTAGGGTAGTTTATGAATGAGACTCCAAGTAGTGATCTAGAGTTCAACCCTGAGCCCGAGAGATTACTCAGAGCTAGAAATAGAGCCAAGAAACGTCTCTTTAAACAACCCCTCTTACCTCAAATAATTGCTGAAACCGCAATTCCTCCGCAATTACCTCAAGAAGAAATGGCTGGAGTAAATCAAAACCTGGTGCCTGTCACTCGCAATCCCATTGAAATAGCGAATGACAAGGATAGCGCCATCCTTTCATATTTAGTACATATGCCTGGGGAGCTGAACCCCAGCATAATCCGTCCTGAAATCACGGCCAACTCATTCGAGTTAAAACCAGTGATGTTCCAAATGTTGTCCACTGTGGGACAATTCTTTGGAATAGAGAATGAGGACCCCCATAACCACCTTAGGAACTTCCTAGGAGTTAGTGACACATTCCTAATCCCTGGAGTTTCCCAAGAAGCCCTGAGGTTATATCTTTTCCCTTACTCTTTAAGGGACAAAGCCAAAACATGGTTAAATTCTTTACCCTCAGGATCCGTCCTCAATTGGACAGATTTAGCAGAAAAATTCCTAGTCAAATATTTCCCACCGGATAGGAATTCAACCTTTCGTGATGATATCATAAAGTTCAAACAAGCTCCAAGTGAGTCCCTTCACGAAGCTTGGACAAGATTCAAAGACCTTCTCATTAAATGTCCACACCATGGTATTCCATGGTGTATCCAAATAGAAGTCTTCTTTAAAGGATGCAACCCCAGCACCAGACAAGTTCTAAATTCATCTGCTGGTGGTTCCATGTTGTCCAAGAGTTACAACGAAGCTTATGAGATCTTGGAGAAGATCTCAACATCTCATTGTAGGTGGTCAGACGATCCAGTAGAGCCAACTAGGGCTCAAGACAAGGATGCTCTAAGCGCCATGAGCACCCAAATAAACGCCCTGACCAACCTAGTTAAGCAAATGGCTCAGGCCAATCTCCAAACCAGTGCCAATACCGCCACAGCATGTCAATGGGCACCCAACCAAGTCAAGGCGAGGCACCTATCTGTGGATTCTGTGGGGAGGGGCATCCATATGAATACTTGTTAAGTCTCTGAAAGTGACTTATTTAGGACCCATTTAGCTTAAGAAGATGTACACATTTAGGTGTTTTTGTTAGCATTTAGCCTAAACCTATGCTTTAATATGAGAATTAGAAGAAGGTAGCTAATTTAGGACTTATGCACAATAGGTAGAAAAAGGGTTGAAAACCGAAGGAAAAGAATGAAAAAATGAACATTGCAAATGAATTGCGAAAACATTGCGGTGACCGCAATTATTCAAGTTAAAACCGTAAGTTGGCTGATCTTTTTCTGTTTAGATCCGACTTTTCAGGGATTCGTTCTTTCTCCTCCATCCATTCTGATATATGACGTTGAAGATTGATGGTTCTCCTTGGCCCAAACGCACCTGCAAACTACTATAAAAGGGGGTCAAAGTCGGAGGTTCAGTCATCATATTCGAAGCGCAGAAGTCTTCTCGCAGTCCACCATTTCCATCTGTTTTCCTTTGCCGTTTGTTGGAGTGAGAGTCTCAGCTTTTGGAGTCGATAATCTGATAGGAAGGAGAGAAGATTCTTCTTCTCTCTCGATTGGATTCATCCAAGCAAGGCTGACTTTTCATCACCTTCATTCGAGGCGACTGCCACGAAGTTTTCCAGCAATCCTTTACTGTTTTTCTGTTCTGTTCTTCTTATTTCCATTTTTGTTCACTGCTGTTCTTAGTTTAGAGTTTGAGTTATTGCATTTCGTTGTTGTCTGTCTTTTAATCAGTTCTTTTAAAGTTTCCTTTTGTCGTCAAACAATCGAATCAATCAAAGTACAATTCTGCATTTTACAGTTTCTATCTTCTTCTGCTACGGGTTTTGCTTACTGTTTTTAGCACATTTCCCTTCTAAGCATGTCTATCTTATCTACCATTTCTGTTCTCTATATATCCATGAGTAGCTAAGTCACTTAGGGGCATGCTAATGACAGAACTATAGGCTAAAAAACGTGCATCAAGTAGGCAGATTAACACTCGAACATTGATTGTATGTAAGCTTCATCCTACGGGCAATTTCGATTGGCCATCCATTTTGTCCAAAGAACTCCTAACCTCTGGAAGGAGTAAGAGTTCAGAGTCATATAATCATGCTAGCCTTTCATGGTAATCAGGAAACGGCCTAGGAATAGGCGTTTCCCTAGTACAAACTAAACACTCCTGCTTGAACAAGATGCTTAAGTCCTTACTTTGAGATCGAGTAAACTTAAGACTCTAATGCATGGAATCGGACGATACTTGAGATAGAGTGAGTTTGATGTATAGAGAGTTGATCCAATGCTTGAGAATCGTAAGGAAATGCCTATAGGATAGTCATTAGTAGCCCTTAATTCGCCCATTTACACACTTTTGCTGTTGAGTTAATTGCGGATTAATTGCGGTTCTCGCAATTCTGCTAAGTTGCATTCTGTTTAGCTGTTTTCTTCCTCGTTTATTAATTCCATCTCTTGTCCTTTGCATCTAATTTCAACTTGCATTTGTTTATGTTATATCCTTTTATACATTCAGCAAAAATTAGATAATTAAAAACCAATTTTACCCCATCAAATTCATCCCATCTTTCTTAACAAACACACTTCGCGAATAGCTAAAAATGAGTCTCTGTGGAAAAAACGAATGAAATATACTTACTACTTGCTGTGAGACCATGTATGCTTGCATGTTCTAAGTGCTCTCTCTACACTTTTGCATAATTATCTTTACACATTGAGCACGCAACAAGTTTTTGGCGCCGCTGCCGGGGACTTATTTTAAGTGAAAACGAAGTTGTTAAGTTTGAAAAATCAAGTTTATCATTGAGTGAAACTAATCTGTTTCATTTCTTTTGCAGGTGCTATTAAGGTAGTTTATGAGTGAGCGTTCACATAGTAATTTAGAGTTCGATCCTGAACCTGAAAGATCACTTCGAGCTAGGAATAAGGCAAAGAAACGTCTCTTTAAACAACCTCCTGTACCTCAAACCACACCTGAAACTAAAGAAATGGGCGATATAGTTCCAAATCCGGCACAAGCCATTCGCAACCCCATCGAAATAGCGAATGACAAGAATAGTGCCATTCTTTCATATCTAGTACCTATGCCTGGGGAGCTGAACCCCAGCATAATCCGTCCTGAAATCACTGCCCACTCATTCGAGTTAAAACCAGTGATGTTCCAAATGTTGTCCACTGTGGGACAATTCTTTGGAATAGAAAATGAGGACCCCCATAACCACCTTAGGAACTTCCTAGGAGTTAGTGACACATTCCTAATCCCTGGAGTTTCCCAAGAAGCCCTGAGGCTATATCTTTTCCCTTACTCTTTGAGGGACAAAGCCAAAACATGGTTAAATTCATTGCCCTCAGGATCTGTCCGCAATTGGACAGATTTAGCAGAAAAATTCCTAGTCAAATACTTCCCACCTGATAGGAATTCAACCTTTCGTGATGATATCATAAAGTTTAAACAAGCTGATAATGAGTCTCTTCACGAAGCTTGGACTAGATTCAAAGACCTTCTCATTAAATGTCCACACCATGGCATTCCATGGTGTATCCAAATAGAAGTTTTCTTTAAAGGATGCAACCCCAGCACCAGACAAGTCTTAAATTCATCTGCTGGAGGTTCCATGTTGTCCAAGAGTTACAACGAAGCTTATGAGATCTTGGAGAAGATCTCAGCATCTCACTGTAGGTGGTCGGATGATCCAGTAGAGCCAACTAGGGCTCAAGACAAGGATGCTCTAAGCGCCATGAGCACCCAAATAAATGCCCTGACCAACTTAGTCAAGCAAATGGCTCAGGCCAATCTCCAAACCAGTGCGAATACCGCCACAGCCATGTCAATGGGCACCCAACCAAGTCAAGGCGAGGCACCAATCTGTGGATTCTGTGGGGAAGGGCACCCTTATGAATATTGCCCTGGGAATCCATCCTCAGTCTGCTATGTAGGAAGCCAGCAGCAGCCTAGGAATAACCCCTACTCCAACACCTATAACCCTGGTTGGAGAAACCACCCTAACCTGTCATGGGGTGGCCAGCAAAACACTAATCAAAATTCTAACCAACCTAGACCGAGTGGAACACCTGGTTTCACTCCTCAACATAACCAGTCAATGTACCAAAAACCTTATAATCAACCTGTAGGATCTTCTGTAGAAAACCTACTCAAGGAGTATATCGCTAAGAATGATGCTACTCTTTAGAGCCAGCAAGCTACTCTTAGGAGCCTGGAAAACCAAATAGGCCAATTAGCCAATGAACTTAAAAGTAGGCCCCAAGGTAGACTCCCTGCTGATACCGAGGTACCAAGGAGAGATGGCAAAGAACAAGTTCAAGCCATTGAACTTAGGAGTGGAAGACCATTGGTGAGCAACACAAAAGACACACCAAAGAGAGTAGAGAACACTGAGTCTAGTGCTCCACTGGAGTCTCTGCCGAGCCAAGGTCCACCACCAACTAGCACATCAGGAGCCAGGCTAGAGCCAATTGTAGAGGACGTAGAAGAAATTCCAAGGCCTCCACCTATCCTAAGGCGTCCTGACGTGCCTGCATATGTGCCACCACCTCCATATCCTCGAAGGCTGAAGAAGAAGCAGGAACAGGAAGTTCATTTTAATAAATTCTTAGAAATACTTAAGCAAGTGCATGTTAACATTCCTTTTGTAGAGGTTTTACAGTCTATGCCTTCATATGTAAAGTTTTTGAAGGACATTATTACTAACAAAAAAATAATTGGTGAGTTTGAAACAGTAAACCTCACCGAGGAGTGCAGTGCCATCCTCCAAAACAAGCTGCCCAAGAAGGAGAAGGATCCTGGTTCCTTCACCCTACCTGTAGAACTTGGAGGCAAGCATGTGGGCAGAGCGCTTTGTGACCTGGGCGCCAGCATAAATCTCATGCCCCTGTCCCTATTCCGCCAATTGGGAATGGGAGAAGCACGTCCAACTACTGTCACTTTACAACTAGCAGACAGATCCATCGCATATCCAGAAGGTAAGATCGAGGATATTCTAGTTAAAGTTGACAAATTTATTTTCCTTGCAGATTTCATTGTCCTGGACTATGAGGCAGACAAGGAGGTTCCCATCCTGCTAGGTAGACCATTTCTAGCCACAGGTAGGGCACTAATAGACGTGCAAAAAGGTGAGTTAACTATGAGGGTTCATGATGAAGAGGTAAAATTTAGTGTTTACAAAGCTTTAAGGTATCCCTCTGATTCTGAGTCTTGTGCTAGCATTGATGTTGTTGACTCACTAATGGAAGAACAATTAGAGCATGTATTATTAACCAAGCATGCTAACGAATATGTAGGATTAGATGTAGATGATCTAAATGTATCTGACATAATGAATATGCCTGTAGATAGACCTCAGCATGTATGTATGACTATAGACTTAACTGATAGAACTGTAAATCCGTTAAAGCCCTCCATTGAGCATCCACCTGTTTTAGAACTGAAACCACTACCAACTCACCTCAAATACGCATATCTAGGAGATAATAATACGCTGCCTGTAATTATTTCTTCTAAGCTAAGTGAACAACATGAGGTTGATTTAATTTTACTGCTTAAGCAACATAGGAAGGCTATAGCATGGACTATTGCTGATATTCGAGGCATTAGCCCTTCTTATTGCATGCATAAAATCATACTAGAGGAAGAGCACACACCTAGGGTAGATCACCAGCGTAGGTTAAACCCCTCTATGAAAGAGGTAGTAAAGAAAGAAATAATAAAGTGGTTAGATGCAGGAGTAATTTTCCCCATAGCTAGTAGCCAGTGGGTGAGCCCCATCCAATGTGTACCTAAAAAGGGGGGAATAACTGTGGTAGTCAATGAGAACAACGAACTGATTCCAACAAGGACTGTCACAGGGTGGAGAGTGTGTATGGATTACAGGAAGTTAAATAAAGAAACTAAAAAAGACCATTTCCCTCTACCATTCATTGACCAGATGTTAGACAGAATAGCTGGTAGAGCCTACTATTGTTTTTTAGATGGGTACTCTGGCTATAATCAAATCACTATAGACCCTAAGGATCAAGAGAAGACTACCTTCACTTGCCCTTTTGGAACGTTTGCCTTCCGCAGAATGCCTTTTGGCTTATGCAATGCACCGGCAACTTTCCAAAGGTGCATGATGGCAATCTTCTCTGAGTTGGATGAGTCCATAATAGAAATATTCATGGATGACTTCTCAGTCTTTGGGGACTCATTTAAAACCTGTCTAGAGAACCTAGGACAAGTCCTGGCTAGGTGTGAAGAGACCAACCTAGTCCTAAATTGGGAAAAGTGCCATTTTATGGTAGATGAAGGGATTGTCTTAGGACATAGAGTGTCAAGGGCAGGTGTGGAAGTGGATAGGGCAAAAATAGAGGTCATAGAGAAGTTGGTAGAGCCCCAGAATGTCAAGGCCATTAGGAGTTTCTTAGGGCATGCTGGCTTCTATAGAAGGTTCATCAAAGACTTTTCTAAGATAGCCAAGCCTCTATGTGAGCTACTGGAGCTAGGTAGGCCATTCATCTTCTCTAAAGAATGTGTAGTAGCTTGGAAAACCCTTAAGGAAGCACTGGTCACAGCACCAATCATAGTGGGACCAAATTGGGATCTCCCATTTGAGATGCTATGTGATGCCAGTGACTATGCTGTAGGAGTCATGTTAGGACAGAAGATTGACAAGCTCACACATCCTGTCTATTATGCTAGTAAAACCTTGAATGAGGCTCAATGTAACTATACAACTACAGAGAAGGAGATGCTTGCTGTAGTATTTGCTTGTGAAAAATTTAGGAACTATATTGTAGGAACTAGGACCATTGTATATACTGACCATTCTGCTTTAAAATATATTATGAGGAAGGCTGATGCTAAGCCTAGATTGATTAGATGGGTGTTATTGCTGCAGGAATTCGATTTGGACATTCGGGACAAGAAGGGATGTGAAAACGTGGTTGCAGATCACCTGTCTCGATTGCAGCACAATTGCGAAGAAATTGCGGACCCCGCAATTACTGATGCTTTTATAGATGAACATATCTTTGCTTTGACTCATCGTGATAACGATGAGGAACCTTGGTTTGCTGACATTGCTAACTTCCGTGCATCACAGGTATTACCAGTGTTCAAAGGAGGACAAGAAAAGAAGAGGTTCCTCCATGAAGCAAGGAAATTTATCTGGGATGACCCCATACTTTATAGAACCTGTGCTGATGGGTTGTTGAGGAAGTGTGTTTCAGCTGCTGAAGCAAAGTCTGTGCTGCAGCACTGTCACTCATCTCCTTACGGTGGGCACTTTGGTGGTCAAAGAACAGCTGCTAAAGTATTTCAGAGTGGCTACTACTGGCCAACAATCTTCAAGGACGCCCACAACTATGCCCACAACTGTGACGAATGCCAAAGGACAGGTAACCTCAGTCGCAAGGATGAGATGCCCCTCACCTACATCTTAGAGTTGGAGCTCTTCGATGTGTGGGGCATTGATTTCATGGGACCCTTCCCTCCATCATCAGGTAACCTGTACATCTTAGTAGCAGTAGACTACGTGTCAAAGTGGGTAGAAGCTAAGGCATGTTCTAAGAATGATGCTAAAACAGTCACTAACTTCTTGCATAGGCACATTTTCACAAGATTTGGGACTCCTCGTGCTATCATTAGTGATGAGGGGTCACATTTCATTAATAAGGCTATGGAGAAAATATTGGCTAAGTATAACATCAGACATAGGGTAGCTACTCCCTACCACCCACACTCAAATGGTCAAGCGGAAATTTCCAATAGGGAGATAAAGAACATCCTAGAAAAGGTAGTTAAACCTAATAGAAAAGACTGGTCATTTAAGCTTGAGGATGCACTTTGGGCTTATAGAACAGCATATAAGACACCTCTAGGAATGTCTCCCTATAGGTTGGTGTATGGCAAGGCTTGCCACTTGCCACTTGAGTTGGAAAACAAGGCATTTTGGGCCATGAAAGAATTAAATTTTTGTGTGAAGGATGCGGGGACATTAAGATCTTTACAGCTACATGAACTTGACGAGCTTAGGCATATGGCCTATGAGAATGCCAAAATGTATAAAGAAAAGACAAAAATATGGCACGACAGTAGACTCAGGATCAAAGACTTTAGGAAGGGCCAACTTGTACTATTATTTAACTCACGATTAAAACTATTTCCAGGCAAACTAAAGTCTAGATGGTCAGGTCCATTTATTATTACTAATGTCTTTATTCATGGTGCCATAGAGATTAAAAATTTGCAGCAAGGCCAGCCATTTATGGTCAATGGTGCTAGGTTGAAGCACTACTACGAGGAGGGGGATGTGAAGACTCTCTCGGCCTTCCTCCTACGTGAAGCATGAAGTTAGAAACGAGAGAGAACGAGTGGTTACTGTGCTCGTTTAGTCAAGGCCAATGCCTTAGTTTATTTTTTCTGTTTTTCCGAGTATCGTTTGTATGTTTTGTGGTGTGATTTTAATTGCGTATTTGATGTTTGTTTTATTTGTTGTTGTAGGGAATCGAAAGAGGGTATCAAGGGGAGTAAATCAAGCTTTAAAAATCAAGAAATGGTTGAGCCAAATAAAAGATACGGACGAGCGAATTTGAAGATTTTGATGAAAAGATATCCCTAGAATTGCGCAAAAATTGCTGGATCCGCAAAAAAGAGCCGTTGGGATTTTCCCGTTGCTTTTATAGCCGTTAGAAGGCGCTCGATCGATACGATTCTCTCATTCTTTGCTCTCCAAGATTTCTGCGATTCTCTCCATCTTTGATTCTTCTCTCCAAACCTTCAAGATTCGACAATGGTTTCCACTAGGGCTGAAAGATCCGCAGCCAAGAAGAAGGCCGATGACGCAGCTGAAGCGGCTGCGAGGGAAGCGCTTCTCACCCTTGCTGATGAGGGTGCTGTACGCACTGGCCGTCTGTCCAAGCTTCCTATTCGTAGGAAGAAGTGGAGGGTGGTCACTGAGATCCCTGCTGGCCCATCTGAGCCAGTGGGCACGCCCAAGAAACGACGGTGGAGTGTCAAGACTGCCGCCGAACCAAGCACCGCCAGGACTCCCTCTGTGGAGAGTCAAGAAACTGATCGTGCAGCCCACGAGTCAGCCAAAGAAGGTTCGTCGCTGTCTGTGTCACCTGCGCGCAGTCCCCTCTCGTCTGAACCAGTGCCAAGCGCAGAGTCGTCACCGCCTGCACAGAGCTCCGAGTTGTCTCCAGCACCTCAGAGTTCTGATCCGCCACCTGCAGCAGCGCAGAGCCCTGAACCACCATCTTCGCCACTGAGTTCTGCGCATACACCATCAGCAGAGCACAATTCTCCACGGCCCGATCCTGAATTCCCTTATGGGGATTATCAGGAGTCTACGCAGGGCAGTGGAGATGCTGGGGAAGAAGAAGTCTTTTCTCCCATGAGAGAAGACAGCCCTGCCGAGCCTGCACAGCAGGACGATTCTATGGAAGAGACGTTGGGGGCATGCTTCCCACAACTCCACACCAAGGCCAGGCTCAAGAAGCAGAAGAAGGCCAGAATTGACAAGGCCAAGAAGTTAAAGAAAAAGAAGGCCAAGAAGGTGCCATCGACGGACGAGGAGTGTGCTGAGCCTTCGCTCAAACGCCTCAAGGTGGAGGCTGCTGCATCATCCAAACCAGCAGATAAGGGGAAGGCTAAACTCTACCCTGAAGACGAACCTCCGTCAGTGAGGTATGTCTCATCTGATGCGGAATCCAGGGGTGTTGAGCTCAGGAAGAGGGACCTGTTGCACGAGAAGGGATTCCTTGATCGACTCGCTGACCTGCCGCAGTTCTTGCGCGCAGGGGTCATCAACCATGGCTGGGAGGAATTCTGCAGACCGCCTAATCCAGCCTACACGAGCATGGTGTACGATTTCTACGCCAACGTGCTCAGCCCTGAGGATGGCCTGTCTGTGGTCAGAGGGGTGGAAGTTGATTTCTCAGCCAAGGCCATCAATGAAGCCTTTGGTCTCAAGGGCCAAGCGCACACAGATTATGCACGGATAGTTGATGAGCCGACTGAGGCCGTGCTGGAAGAGGCCATTCGCACAATTGGCCAGCCTGAAGCAGCGTGGACTGTCTCACGCAATGGTCGGCACACTCTCATGAGTGCCAACCTCACGGCTAAGGCAGCTGTGTGGTTTTCATTCGTCAGACGAAGACTCTCCCCAGTAACTCATGAGACTACAATTAACCAGAGCCGTTCGCTGCTGGTTTATGCTATAATGAGAGGTCTCACGATCAACGTGGGAGAAGTCATCACTGCTGCCATAGCTGAGTGTGCTAAAAAGGGTAAGGGACCATTATTTTTCCCCAACACTATAACAAAGTTGTGTTTGCTTGCAGGAGTTCCCACCGAGCGCTTGGAGCAGCAGCTGCCTTACACAGGCCATTTGGAGTTGCCTGCACACCTAAGGCTGAGAAGAAAGGGCAACATGGAATTTGAGTTGGATAGGCTGGCTGCTGAACAGTCCCTATCCATGGCCTGCTTGATGGACATGCAGAGGAGAATGGCTCAATGGGCCAACTATGCGCAGGCGAGGGACAGAGAAGTTGCAGACCAGTTGGGGTGCATCTTCCCAGACTTCCCCACCAACCTCCTAACTCCATGGGTGCCCCCACGACCAAGGCAACCAGATGAGGATGATGAGAATTGAGTGCTGGTTTGAAGAGCACTAGAGGGAGTATTACTGATCCCTTAAGAAACAAAAGACAATTTTCCTGCTTTTTGATAGAATCATGTATAGTATGCTGTTTTGTATTCAATTTTTGATCTGTTTTTAATGTTTAGTTTTATGTTTTTTCTTTTGCTTAGTCTAGTCTGATGTTAGCTGTTTAGGTAGGATAGTTTAGTTTTATTTTTAGGATGCATGAGTAACAGGAAAAAACATGCTAGGGGCCTGAATCAATGTTAAATCTGCCCAGATTGAATTGCGAAATAATTGCGGTTCCCGCAATTTTTGTGACTGATTGCATGTTTTGGACTGTCTGTTTAGTGAGGCTGTGATCTGTTAAATTCTATCTTTTGCTGCTAGCATGACTACTTTATATAGCTGATCTTGAAGCATGCTGGATGAGTGTCATAGGACACCCTTTTGATAGTTTAAATTTGCCTCTAAATAGTGCTCAGTATGCAGAAACCATAAGTCCTTAAAACTTTCTGTTATGTTCAAATTTTCTGCTGCTGGGATAATTGCTTTTAGAATGTTTTGCCTATGCCTAGGATTTTTAGATTCTCTTTGTTTTGCTTTAGACTAGATGCTTCTAGGACAAGTTTGGGGGTGTGCCACCTCAAACACTCATTGGGGACAATGAGTAGTTGAAGTTTGGGGGAGGCCACCCTAGGCCTAGGAACATTCCTCTCTTCCTTAAGACATAAGCATTCTTCTTCTCCTAAAAAAAAAAAAAAAAAAAAAAAAATTTTGTGATAAATAGAAAAAGTGAAAAAATAGAATAAAGAGGGGAGTCTTTCACAAGTGGCATTGCATCAAAAGGCAAACCAAGGGGAGACTCCACCTAAGTAAAGAAAAAAAAAGGAGAAATAGGGGAAGAAGAATGTATGCTTGGGAGTTATAATCTTGTGGCTTAGATGTCCTATGTAAAAAGAACTCTGATCCTTAATGAGCTAAGCACAAGGTTGTAGCTTTTAGGTTTGTCTAGGGAGATGAATGTATATCCAATGTAGTGATGCCAGGGTTTAGGTTGTTCTCTAAAAGTACCACTGTCACCGTTAATACTAAGACTGGCATGACTCTAAGGAATCCTAGACACATTAAAAATAAGCTAGAAGCATGTACTGAGTCTGGAGTAAAGCTTGGTAGAATTTGAAACCTTAGGGATAATAGCATGATATCATAGAAGTAGTTAGATCAGTAGTAGGGGGTTAACAAAAGCAGCGGGTATAGTAGGCAGGTGAAGTCAGAAGAAGCTTGATAAAGAGGTTAGTTCTAAACTTAGAAGTGTGTCACAGGACAGCATTGCTATAGACAAGAATATAAGGGAGTTAGTGAGTAGTTAAAGAAGAAGAAACAGCAGCCTAAGTAAGTCCTTAGTATGCTTGAGGACAAGCAAAGCCTTAAGTTTGGGGGTGTGTTAAGTCTCTGAAAGTGACTTATTTAGGACCCATTTAGCTTAAGAAGATGTACACATTTAGGTGTTTTTGTTAGCATTTAGCCTAAACCTATGCTTTAATATGAGAATTAGAAGAAGGTAGCTAATTTAGGACTTATGCACAATAGGTAGAAAAAGGGTTGAAAACCGAAGGAAAAGAATGAAAAAATGAACATTGCAAATGAATTGCGAAAACATTGCGGTGACCGCAATTATTCAAGTTAAAACCGTAAGTTGGCTGATCTTTTTCTGTTTAGATCCGACTTTTCAGGGATTCGTTCTTTCTCCTCCATCCATTCTGATATATGACGTTGAAGATTGATGGTTCTCCTTGGCCCAAACGCACCTGCAAACTACTATAAAAGGGGGTCAAAGTCGGAGGTTCAGTCATCATATTCGAAGCGCAGAAGTCTTCTCGCAGTCCACCATTTCCATCTGTTTTCCTTTGCCGTTTGTTGGAGTGAGAGTCTCAGCTTTTGGAGTCGATAATCTGATAGGAAGGAGAGAAGATTCTTCTTCTCTCTCGATTGGATTCATCCAAGCAAGGCTGACTTTTCATCACCTTCATTCGAGGCGACTGCCACGAAGTTTTCCAGCAATCCTTTACTGTTTTTCTGTTCTGTTCTTCTTATTTCCATTTTTGTTCACTGCTGTTCTTAGTTTAGAGTTTGAGTTATTGCATTTCGTTGTTGTCTGTCTTTTAATCAGTTCTTTTAAAGTTTCCTTTTGTCGTCAAACAATCGAATCAATCAAAGTACAATTCTGCATTTTACAGTTTCTATCTTCTTCTGCTACGGGTTTTGCTTACTGTTTTTAGCACATTTCCCTTCTAAGCATGTCTATCTTATCTAACATTTCTGTTCTCTATATATCCATGAGTAGCTAAGTCACTTAGGGGCATGCTAATGACAGAACTATAGGCTAAAAAACGTGCATCAAGTAGGCAGATTAACACTCGAACATTGATTGTATGTAAGCTTCATCCTACGGGCAATTTCGATTGGCCATCCATTTTGTCCAAAGAACTCCTAACCTCTGGAAGGAGTAAGAGTTCAGAGTCATATAATCATGCTAGCCTTTCATGGTAATCAGGAAACGGCCTAGGAATAGGCGTTTCCCTAGTACAAACTAAACACTCCTGCTTGAACAAGATGCTTAAGTCCTTACTTTGAGATCGAGTAAACTTAAGACTCTAATGCATGGAATCGGACGATACTTGAGATAGAGTGAGTTTGATGTATAGAGAGTTGATCCAATGCTTGAGAATCGTAAGGAAATGCCTATAGGATAGTCATTAGTAGCCCTTAATTCGCCCATTTACACACTTTTGCTGTTGAGTTAATTGCGGATTAATTGCGGTTCTCGCAATTCTGCTAAGTTGCATTCTGTTTAGCTGTTTTCTTCCTCGTTTATTAATTCCATCTCTTGTCCTTTGCATCTAATTTCAACTTGCATTTGTTTATGTTATATCCTTTTATACATTCAGCAAAAATTAGATAATTAAAAACCAATTTTACCCCATCAAATTCATCCCATCTTTCTTAACAAACACACTTCGCGAATAGCTAAAAATGAGTCTCTGTGGAAAAAACGAATGAAATATACTTACTACTTGCTGTGAGACCATGTATGCTTGCATGTTCTAAGTGCTCTCTCTACACTTTTGCATAATTATCTTTACACATTGAGCACGCAACAATACTGCCCTGGGAATCCATCCTCAGTTTGCTATGTTGGAAGCCAGCAGCAGCCTAGGAATAACCCCTACTCACAAACTTACAACCCTGGTTGGAGAAACCACCCTAACCTGTCATGGGGTGGCCAACAAAACGCTAACCAAAGTTCTAACCAACCAAGGCCGAGTGGAACACCTGGTTTCACTCCTCAACATAACCAGTCAATGTACCAAAAACCTTACAATCAACCTGTAGGATCTTCTGTAGAAAACCTACTCAAGGAATACATAGCTAAGAATGATGCTACTCTTCAGAGCCAGCAAGCTACTCTTAGGAGCCTGGAAAACCAAATAGGCCAATTGGCCAATGAACTTAAGAGTAGGCCCCAAGGTAGACTCCCTGCTGACACCGAGGTGCCAAGGAGAGATGGTAAAGAGCAAGTTCAAGCAATTGAACTTAGGAGTGGAAGACCATTGGTGAGCAACACAAAGGACACACCAAAGAGAGTAGAGAACACTGAGTCTAGTGCTCCACTGGAGTCTCTGCCAAACCAAGGTCCACCACCAACTAGCACATCAGGAGTCAGGCTAGAACCAATTATTGAGGAGGTAGAAGAAATTCCAAGGCCTCCGCCTATCCTAAGGCGTCCTGACGTGCCTGCATATGTGCCACCACCTCCATACCCTCGAAGGCTTAAGAAGAAGCAGGAACAGGAAGTTCATTTTAATAAATTCTTAGAAATTCTTAAGCAAGTGCATGTTAACATTCCTTTTGTAGAAGTTTTACAGTCTATGCCTTCTTATGTAAAGTTTTTGAAGGACATCATTACTAACAAAAAAATAATTGGTGAGTTTGAAACAGTAAACCTCACCGAGGAGTGCAGTGCCATCCTCCAGAACAAGCTGCCCAAGAAGGAGAAGGATCCTGGTTCCTTCACCTTACCTGTAGAACTTGGAGGCAAGCACGTGGGCAGAGCGCTTTGTGACCTGGGCGCCAGCATAAATCTCATGCCCCTGTCCCTATTCCGCCAGTTGGGAATGGGAGAAGCACGTCCAACCACAGTCACTTTACAACTAGCAGACAGATCCATCGCATATCCAGAAGGTAAGATTGAGGATATTCTAGTTAAAGTTGACAAATTTATTTTCCTTGCAGATTTCATTGTCCTGGACTATGAGGCAGACAAGGAGGTCCCCATCCTGCTAGGTAGACCATTTCTAGCCACAGGTAGGGCACTAATAGATGTTCAAAAAGGTGAGCTTACTATGAGGGTTCATGATGAAGAGGTAAAGTTTAGTGTATATAAAGCTTTAAGGTATCCCTCTGACCTTGAATCCTGTGCTAGCATGGATATTGTTGACTCACTGATGGAAGAACAATTAGAGCATGTATTATTAACCAAGCATGCTAATGAATATGTAGGATTAGATGTAGCTGACTTAAATATATCTGACATAATGGATATGCCTGTAGATAACCCACAGCATGTATGTATGAATATAGATTTAACTGATAGAACTGTAAATCCGTTAAAGCCCTCCATTGAGCATCCACCTGTTTTAGAACTAAAACCACTACCCACTCACCTCAAATATGCATATTTAGGAAATAATGATACACTGCCTGTAATTATTTCTTCTAAACTAAGTGAACAGCATGAGGGTGAATTAATTTTACTGCTTAAGCAACATAGGAAGGCTATAGCATGGACTATTGCTGATATTCGATGCATTAGCCCTTCTTATTGCATGCACAAAATTATACTAGAGGAAGAGCACACACCTAGGGTAGATCACCAGCGTAGGCTAAACCCCTCTATGAAAGAGGTAGTAAAGAAGGAAATAATAAAATGGTTAGATGCAGGAGTGATTTTCCCCATAGCTAGTAGCCAATGGGTGAGCCCCATCCAATGTGTACCTAAGAAGGGGGGAATAACTGTGGTAGTCAATGAGAACAACGAACTGATTCCAACAAGGACTGTCACAGGGTGGAGAGTGTGTATGGATTACAGAAAATTAAATAAAGAGACTAAAAAAGACCATTTCCCTATACCGTTCATTGACCAGATGCTAGACAGAATAGCTGGTAGAGCCTACTATTGTTTTTTAGATGGGTACTCTGGCTATAATCAAATAACTATAGACCCTAAGGATCAAGAGAAGACCACCTTCACTTGCCCTTTTGGAACGTTTGCCTTCCGCAGAATGCCTTTTGGCTTATGCAATGCACCGGCAACTTTCCAAAGCTGCATGATGGCAATCTTCTCCGAGTTGGATGAGTCCATGATAGAAATATTCATGGATGACTTCTCAGTTTTTGGGGATTCATTTAAAACCTGTCTAGAAAACTTAGGACAAGTCCTGGCTAGGTGTGAGGAAACCAACTTAGTCCTAAATTGGGAAAAATGCCATTTTATGGTAGATGAGGGGATTGTCTTAGGACACAGAGTGTCAAGGGCAGGTGTAGAAGTTGATCGGGCCAAGATTGAGATCATAGAGAAGTTGGTAGAGCCCCAGAATGTCAAAGCCGTTAGAAGCTTCTTAGGGCATGCTGGCTTCTACAGAAGGTTCATTAAGGACTTTTCTAAGATAGCCAAGCCTCTGTGTGAGCTTCTAGAGCTAAATAGGCCATTTATCTTCTCTAAGGAATGTGTAGTAGCTTGGAAAACCCTTAAAGAGGCATTAGTCACAGCCCCTATCATAGTAGGACCAAATTGGGATCTTCCCTTTGAGATGTTATGTGATGCCAGTGACTATGCTGTAGGAGTGATGTTAGGCCAGAAGATTGACAAGCTAACACACCCTGTCTATTATGCTAGTAAGACCTTGAATGAGGCTCAATGTAATTATACAACTACTGAAAAAGAGATGCTTGCTGTAGTGTTTGCCTGCGAAAAATTTAGAAACTATATTGTAGGCACTAGGACAATTGTATACACTGACCATTCTGCCCTGAAATATCTTATGAGGAAGGCTGATGCCAAGCCTAGATTGATTAGATGGGTGTTATTGCTGCAGGAATTTGATTTGGACATTCGGGACAAGAAAGGATGTGAAAATGTGGTTGCAGATCACTTGTCTCGATTGCAGCACAATTGCGAGAAACTTGCGGAGACCGCAATTTCTGATGCTTTTATTGATGAACATGTCTTTGCTTTGGCTCATCGTGATAACGATGAGGAACCTTGGTTTGCTGACATTGCTAACTTCCGTGCATCACAGGTATTACCAGTGTTCAAGGGAGGACAAGAGAAGAAGAGGTTCCTTCATGAAGCAAGGAAATTCATTTGGGATGACCCCACACTTTACAGAACCTGTGCTGATGGCTTACTAAGGAAGTGTGTTTCAGCTGCTGAAGCGAAGTCTGTGCTACAGCACTGTCACTCATCTCCTTATGGTGGACACTTTGGTGGCCAAAGAACAGCTGCGAAGGTATTTCAGAGTGGCTACTATTGGCCAACAATCTTCAAGGATGCCCACAACTATGCCCACAGCTGTGATGAGTGCCAAAGGACAGGTAACCTCAGTCGCAAGGATGAGATGCCCCTCACGTACATTTTAGAGTTGGAGCTCTTTGATGTGTGGGGCATTGACTTCATGGGACCATTCCCTCCATCATCAGGTAATCTCTACATATTAGTAGCAGTGGACTATGTGTCCAAGTGGGTAGAAGCCAAAGCATGTCCTAATAATGATGCTAAAACAGTCACTAACTTCTTGCATAGGCACATTTTCACTAGATTTGGGACTCCTCGTGCTATCATTAGTGATGAGGGGTCACATTTCATTAATAAGGCTATGGAGAAAGTATTGGCTAAATATAACATTAGGCATAGAGTAGCCACTCCCTACCACCCACACTCGAATGGCCAAGCTGAAATTTCCAATAGGGAGATAAAGAACATCCTAGAAAAGGTAGTCAAACCTAATAGGAAAGACTGGTCCTTTAAGCTTGAGGATGCACTTTGGGCTTATAGGACAGCATATAAGACACCTCTAGGAATGTCCCCTTATAGGCTGGTATATGGCAAAGCTTGTCACTTACCACTTGAGTTAGAAAACAAAGCATTTTGGGCCATGAAGGAATTGAATTTTTGTGTAAAAGATGCAGGGACACTGAGGTCTTTACAGCTACATGAACTTGATGAGCTTAGGCATATGGCCTATGAGAATGCCAAAATGTATAAAGAAAAGACCAAAATATGGCACGACAGTAGACTTAGGATCAAAGGCTTCCTCGACCGACTTGCTGACCTGCCGCAGTTCTTGCGCGCAGGAGTGATCAACCACGGCTGGGAGGAATTCTGCAGACCGCCTAATCCAGCATACACGAGCATGGTGTATGATTTCTACGCTAATGTGCTCAGCCGTGAGGATGGCCTGTCTGTGGTCAGAGGGGTAGAAGTAGATTTCTCAGCCAAGGCCATCAATGAAGCATTTGGTCTCAAGGGCCAACCTCATACAGATTATGCACGGATTGTCGATGAGCCTACTGAGGCAGTTTTGGAAGAGGCCATTCGGACTATTGGCCAGCCTGAAACTTCTTGGACCGTGTCACGCAATGGGAGGCACACTCTCATGAGTGCCAACCTCACGGCTAAGGCAGCTGTTTGGTTTTCGTTCGTGCGAAGGAGATTGTCCCCGGTGACTCACGAGACTACAATAAACCAGAGCCGATCGCTGCTGGTGTATGCAATCATGAGAGGTCTCACGATCAACGTGGGAGAAGTCATCACTGCGGCCATTGCTGAATGCGCCAAGAAAGGTAAGGGACCACTGTTTTTCCCTAACACCATAACCAAGCTATGTTTGCTTGCAGGAGTCCCTACCGAGCGCCTGGAGAAGCAGATGGCCTACACGGGCCACTTGGAGCTGCCTGCTAACCTGAGGCTGAGAAGAAAGGGGAATATGGAGTTTGAACTGGATAGGCTGGCTGCTGAACAGTCTCTATCCATGGCCTGCTTAATGGATATGCAGAGAAGAATGGCTCAATGGGCCACTTATGCGCAGGCGAGGGACAAGGAAGTTGCAGACCAGTTGGGGTGCCCCCAAGACCACGGCAACCAGATGAGGATGACGAGAATTGAGTGCTGGTTTGAAGTGCACTAAAGGGAGTATTGCTGTTCCCTTAGAAAAAAAAAACAATTTTTCTGCTTTCTGTTAGGACCATGCTGTTTTTGGTTCAATTTTGATCTGTTTTAGATGTTTAGTTTTATGTTTTTCCTGTTGCTTAGTATAGTTTGATGTTAGCTGACTAGGTAGGATAGTTTAGTTTTTTTTTTAGGAAGCTTGAGTGACTGGAAAAAGCATGCTTAGGGGCCTTAATCAATGTTATATCTGCCCTGATCTAATTGCGAAATAATTGCGGTACCCGCAATTTTCATGACTAAAAGCATGTTTTGGACTGTCTGTTTAGCTAGGCTGTGATCTGTTTAAATTCTATCTTTTCCTGCTAACATGACCGCCTTATATAGCTTATCTAAATGCATGTTGGATGAGTGTCATAGGACACCCTTTGACAGTTTAAATCGACCTTTTAAAAGCTCAGCATGCACAGCTGTAAGCCCTTAACTGTCTGTTTTTTTTGTTAATTTTCTGCTACTGTGATATTTTCTTTTCGATGTTCTGTCTATGCCTAGGGTTTTAGATTCTCTTTGTTTTACCTTAGACTAGATGCTTCTAGGATAGTTTGGGGGTGTGCCACCTCAGACACTCATTGGGGACAATGAGTAGTTGAAGTTTGGGGGAGGCCACCCTAGGCCTAGGAACATTCCTCTCTCCCTTAGAAACATAAGCATTCTTCTTCTCCCTTACAAAAAAACGATGAACTGAGAAAAAAAAAAAAAAATGAAAAATAGAATAAAAAGGGGGGTTTCTCTTAGGTTGCTAAGTAATCAGTGCCAAGTGTGTGACCCACAAGTGGCATTGCATCAAAAGGCAACCAAAGGAGAGGTCCCACCTAAGTAAGAAAAAAAAAAAAAGGAAAAGAGTAGGGAAGAAGAATGTAGACCTAGGAGTTATAACTTTGTGGCTTAGGTGTCCTATTTAGAAAGAACTCTGATCCTCAATTAGCTAAGCAAAAAGTTGTAACTTGTAGGGTTGTTTAGGGAGATGAATGTCTATCCAATGTAGTGATGCCAGGGTTTAGGTTGTTCTCTAAAAGTACTACTGTCACCGTTAATACTAAGACTGGCATGACTCTAAGGAATCCTAGACACATTAAAAATAAAGCTAGAAGCATGTACTGAGTCTGAAGTAAAGCTAGGCAGAATTTGAAACCTTAGGAATAGTGGCATGATATGACAAAAGCAAATAGATCAGTTGTAGGAAGTTAACAAAAGCAGGTGAGTGTTAGGCAGGCGAAGTCAGAAGAAGCTAGATAAGAGGGTAGTTTTAAAACTAAGAAGTGTGTCACAGGACAGCAGTGCTATAGATAGGGATATAGGGGAGTCAGTAGGTGGTTAAAGAAGGAGAAACAGCAGTCTAGGAAAGTCCTTAGTATGCTTGAGGACAAGCAAAGCCTTAAGTTTGGGGGTGTGTTAAGTCTCTGAAAGTGACTTATTTAGGACCCATTTAGCTTAAGAAGATGTACACTTCTAGGTGTTTTTGATAGCATTTAGCCTAAACCTATGCTTTAATATGAGAATTAGAAGAAGGTAGCTAATCTAGGACTTATGTACAATAGGTAGAAAAAGGGTTGAAAACCGAAGGAAAAGAATGAAAAAAGCTGCATTGCGACAGCATTGCGAAAACATTGCTGAGTCCTTAGTATGCTTGAGGACAAGCAAAGCCTTAAGTTTGGGGGTGTGTTAAGTCTCTGAAAGTGACTTATTTAGGACCCATTTAGCTTAAGAAGATGTACACTTCTAGGTGTTTTTGATAGCATTTAGCCTAAACCTATGCTTTAATATGAGAATTAGAAGAAGGTAGCTAATCTAGGACTTATGTACAATAGGTAGAAAAAGGGTTGAAAACCGAAGGAAAAGAATGAAAAAAGCTGCATTGCGACAGCATTGCGAAAACATTGCTGAGGCCGCAATTATTCAAGTGAAAACCGTAAGTTGACTGATCTTTTTCCGTTAATTTCCGTAATTTCAGGGATTCATTCTTTCTCCTCCATCCATTCTGATATATGACGTTGAAGATTGATGGTTCTCCTTGGCCCAAACGCACCTGCAAACTACTATAAAAGGGGGCCAAAGTCGGAGGTTTGATCATCATTCGAAGCGCAGAAGTCTTCTCGCAGTCCATCATTTCTCTCTGTTTTCCTTTGCCGTCTGTTGGAGTGAGAGTCTCAGCTGTTGGAATCGATAATCTGATAGGAAGGAGAGAAAATTCTTCTTCTCTCTCGATTGGATTCATCCAAGCAAGGCTGACCTTTCATCCCCTTCATTCGAGGCGACTGCAACGAAGCTTTTCAGCACCCTTTTACTGTTTTCTGTCGTTCTTCTTCTTATTTCCAGTTTTGATCATTGTTGTTCTTAGCTTAGTGTTTTAGTTACTGCAGTTCGTTGTTGTCTGTCTCTGAAATTCTGCTTCTACGTTTCCCTTTGTCGTTCAAACATTCATAGTAATCAAAGTACATTTCTGCATTTCACAGTTTCCACTTTCTGCTGCTACGGTTTTGTCTTGCTATTCTAAGCACATTTCCCTTCTAAGCATGTCTGTTTTATCTTACATTTCCACTCTCTATATTTCCATGAGTAGCTAAGTCGCTTAGGGGCATGCTAATGACAGAACTATAGGCTAAAAAACGTGCATCAAGTATGTAGGATAGCTCTCGAATCATTGATTGTATGTAAGCTTCATCCTACGGGCAATTTCGATTGGCCATCCATTTTGTCCAAAGAACTCCTAACCTCTGGAAGGAGTAAGAGTTCAGAGTCATATAATCATGCTAGCCTTTCATGGTAATCAGGAAACGGCCTAGGAATAGGCGTTTCCCTAGTACAAACTAAACACTCCTGTTTTAACAAGATGCTTGAGACCTTACTTTGAAGTCGAGTAAACTTAAGACTCTAATGCATGGAATCGGACGATACTTGAGATAGAGTGAGTTTGATGTATAGAGTGTTGATCCAAAGCTTGAGAATCGTAATAAAATGCCTATAGGATAGTCATTAGTAGCCCTTAATTCACCCATTTACACACTTTCGCTGTTATTTAATTGCGGTAACATTGCGGTCCTCGCAATTCTGTTGTTTTATCATTCTGTTTAGCTGTTTTCTTCTTCGTTTATTAATTCCATCTCTTGTCTTTTGAGTCTAATTTCAACTTGCATTTGTTTATGTTATATTCCTTTACACATTCAGCAAAACTTAGATAATTAAAAACCAATTTTACCCCATCAAATCCACCCCATCTTTCTTAACAAATACACTTCGCGAATAGCTAAAAATGAGTCTCTGTGGAAAAAACGAATGAAATATACTTACTACTTGCTGTGAGACCATGTATGCTTGCATGTTCTAAGTGCTCTCTCTACCCTTTTGCATATTTATCTTTACACATTGAGCACGCAACAGTGCACCCCTTGAAAAAGGTGGAAGATGTTTTGGGCAGAGTAACTGACCCGTTCTTTCCTGCTGATTCTTACACTCTTGGAATGCATGAAAATATCTCTCATGTTTTTGCATCAATTTTATGGGATCAACCTTTTATGAAACTTGTAAAATTTAAAATTGATGTTGTATGTGCGCAGAAGGCACGAGAGAAAGAATTGTTCATGGATTTTCGCAGGAAAGAGGAAATTAGGAAGATGGATGGGGCATCTTCCAAGTTTGATTATGGATGAGTTGACGAGAGAATACAGTCGAGCAATCGACTCTAAAAATTTGCGCTTCTCGGAGGCACCCAAGCTTGGACTGTAATTCTGTTATTTATCGCTTTGCTTTTGTTTATATTAGCTTTTGAATTCGTTGTTTGTTTGTTTCTTTCCTTAGGAGAAAAGATGGAATGGCCGACAATTCGAGAGTAGATTGGAGGACAGTGATGCACATCTCCACCCGTCGGCTCCACAAAATTCAGGGGAGGTTTTCTGTTCCCTTAGAATTTTATTGTTTTGATTGTTTAATGCATTGGGGACAATGCATATCTTAAGGTGGGGGGTGGAGTTTGTTGATAGAGATACGACTTCTTAGTAGTTGTCGGGCGTATGTATACTCTGATGGTTAGATTAGAATCTGAAAGCATGTTGTCCGATGAGGACGGTCTGTGATTTGCTTGTGAACACTCCGTATTTGTGTAATTCGAAAAATTTGACGATGTATGCACATTTTGAGCCTATTTTAAAAAAAAAATCTGTTATTTCCCTACATTCACTGAGCACATAGCCCTCTTATTCTCAGTTCTGTAGGTTTAGAATTATTTTATTTGGTCTGAAACCTTGTTGTCACCCCGAAAGGTACCATTAGGGAGGCTTGATGTGTTAGAAGTAGTAATAACTCATTTGTTGTATAGCGAAGCTATTGCCTAAAAAAAAAAGTAAGCATGAAAAATAAAAACTCTAGAGTTGCTCCTCCTTCTTGTGTTGCCCGTGTAACCAGGGGCGATCGTGTAATCCACGGTTGTCACTGCATGAAAGGGGAACTAATAAAAGTGAGCAATAGTCCTTAAAAACGTGAAGCTAAAATTTGGTTTGACGTGTTAGGCTCTCTTGGAGAAAAATAAAAAAAAAAGTGGTTCAAAAAGAAAAATTGGTACAAAGTACTCAAGGAAATAAAATGTAGGCCTTATGTCTTGTTGCTCTTTCTATCACTTAAAGCCATTAGACTGTTCTTATCGCCATAAGTAGGGGAAAACGAGTCTTAGGGCTGTATAAGGTTATTTCGGGCTTGCATGAGCTAGGTTGAGAGGTGCTAAACACACACACACACACGTAAGGGAATAGGAGTTAAAATTTTGAAATGATTTCAACGTTGCATGCATTTGATGGTTTTACATTTATTCAAGTACCTTGTTTCACAAGCATTGAGATTAGAGTTTTCAGCATGAATTTGATTCTTTGGAGATAATTTAGAGTATACCTTACTCGAGGACTAGCAAGATTTAGGTCGGGGGTATTTTGATAGCTCCAAAATAGAGCTATCTTTATGTCCCTAATTCTGGCTAAAACCATGACATATATTGATTAAAATGCCTTCTTGTAGGTGATTTCATGGTCGAGAGCTCGAGAAGTCCAAAGACACATTTCGGGGCTTAAAGTGCCGTTTTAGAGCTTCTTAGATGCATCGGGAGTGAAAGGGCTTAAAGAATCCAAGAGATGGCAAAAATTGCTTTGAAGAGACACATTTTGGCCATCCAAACCCGAGAGCATGCTTGCATGGGCGGCAGCGTCGAGACGTTGGCCGAGCGTCTCGACGCCGCTCCGACACCATCCGAAGGACGAGCGCGCCCCAGCGTCGAGACGCCGCCCGAGGGTCTCGACGCCAGCCCGATGATTTTCCAGATAGACGCGCGACAGCGTCGAGACGCTGTCCGAGCGTCGAGACGCCCCCCGCGCGCGCGCGGCCAACTTAGGGCACAGCGTCGAGACGCTCCGACGTTTAAAGGCGTGAAAACGTCAAATTTGGCAAAACTTTTGATTCTTCTTCTTCTTCCCCAATTCTTCCTCTCGGGTCTAGGCGATTTTCCACCATTTTTGGGCTTCTTCTTCTCCTCTTTGTATGCTACTAAGCTCTTCCATGGAAGGCTAAACTAAGGTTAGTGCTTGATTTCGATTTTGGTTTTGTAAATTATGGATGTTTGGGGAGGTTTGCCCCTTTGTGAATGTGAAGTTAATTGATAGGCTTATGCATCTCTTGCTTGTTCTTATTCAAATTCTAGCATGTGTAGCTAAATTAGGTTGACGCCCTAGTTCCTATGCATGATAGAGGGCTAAAGGTTGGGACGTATAATTGCCCAAACCGCTAGGTAGCACGGACTTAAGCATGGCTAATTAATTCAACCCAAAGTGACAGTTGGTAATCTGAGTTAATTAATGTTTTCATGTTAGGCTTAAGGCAAGAGAGAAACCGGGTTAGTCTTAGGATTAGACCGTCACAGTGTTCCCGTCACTGGCTTATAGTCGATTTAGGGGTCGCTACCTTGAATAGATTGTTGGCCAAGTATAATTAGAATTGCACGTGTCTAATTATATCTCTGGGTCATTTGAGTTAGGAATTAACCAAATGAATTGTGTGCATAAGCATGTTTAGTTAAGAAATTGTATCGATGATCCGAACATCCATAACGATCAATTCCATTTCTCGAAGTTAAGCGCAACCATTTAAATTCTTGCACTCGTCATTTAATTTTCCGTTAGCTTGCATATTAGAAGCTCCCTTCCCCCCAAACCAAATTACCATTCTTTTATTGTGCATACTTTTTATAATTAACAAATTAGGCTTAGTTAAATTGAATTTCTTATTTCCCTGTGGATCGACCCCGTTACCACTTAGCTACAAATAGCTCGGTGTATTCGGGTTTATAAATTGTATTTTGGCAAGCCTCGACAACTTGAAATTTAGTTGGATATTCAAAAATCCATCCTACCAAGGGTCATTCTATCCCTAGGAGTTTTAAGTCTGTCTGGTTTTATTTAGACTAGATGCTTCTAAGATAAGTTTTGGGGTATGCCATCTCAGACTCTCATTGGGGACAATGAGGAGTTTAAGTTTGGGGGAGGCAACCTCTAGGCCTAGGAACACTCCTCTCTCCTTTGAAAAACATACACATTTCTCTTCTTTAAAAAAAAATGAATAAGAAAGCAAAAGAAAAGTAAAGGGTATTGTCTCTCTCTAAGGATGCTGAGTAATCAGGGTCATTTGTGTAACCCACAAGTGGCACTGCATCAAAAGGCAGTTCAAAGAGGAGATTTTGCCAAAAGGAAAAAAGAGGGAAAAATAAAACTAAGGAAGAAGAATGTGTGCCAAAGAGCTACGACCTAAGTGCTTAGATGTCCTGTGAAATTGAACTCTGATCCTTAGTTTGCTAAGCACAGGGCTGTAACTTGAAGGTTTGTCAAGGGAGATGAGTGTCTATCCAACATGGTGGTGCCAAGGCTTAGTTTGTTCTATGGATACTGAACTCTGATACTCGTGTGTGCTAAGCCTGGCATGACTTTAAAGGAGTCCTAGGTAATTAAAAAAAAAACATTAGAAGCATGTACTGAGTCTGAGTTAAAACTAGGGAGAATTTGAAAGCTTAGGGATAACTGCACAATGAACCCAATGACATAGGCAGATAAACCATAAGGTAGGAAGTTAGTAAAAACATAAGGTTTTAAAGGCAAGGGAAATCAGAATAGGCAGAATATGAAGCTAGTTTGAACCTAGGAGAGTGTCAAAGGACAACAATGCCCTTGATAGTAAGCCTAGGGGAGTCAGCAAGTCAGCTAGGTAGAGTTTGAAAGACGAGATTTAGCAGCCAAAGTAAGCTTTTATATTGCTCGAGGACTAGCAATAACTCAAGTTTGGGGGGTGTTACCTCGCCAAAAGTACATTATTTAGGGCTATATTTACCTTTAAATCATGCACATTCTTGAGTGTTTTTGTTAGAAGTTAGCTTAATGTGTTCCTAAATGCGAGAATTTGAGAAATGATGCTAAAATAGGACTTATTTGGAAAAGGAACGAAAAAGGATGTAAAATGATGTAAAACAAGCTAAAATGTACATTGCAGGAAATTTTGCGGAAACATTGCTGAAACCGCAATGAAGCATTGCGGCCCTCGCAAGAAAACCGCAAGGAAACAGTCGTTGCTGTTGCATTTCTTTCCAGCCGTCAGTCTTTATTGACTGAGATTTTCCAGCCGTCAACTCGCCCTGCTGCTGCCACATGTCAAGCTTGACTACCTCACAAAGTTGAATGGTGATCCACGATTAATGAGCAGCCTTTTGCAACCACCTAGAGGCTATAAAAAGAGACGGATGATGAAGGAAAAAGGGACTCAGAAGCGTGGAGATCTCAGTTGCAAAGCAATCTGCAGACGAAATTTCCTTCTCCCGTTTGTTGGAACGAAGAAATCAGCCTTTGGCGTCAATAATTCGAGAGGAAGAAGAGAAGATCCTTCTTCTCTTCTGATTGAATTCATCCCCAAGATCAGCTAATCTTCCCCTTCATCTGAGGCGTTTGCGACGAGGAGATCCGTGCACTTTTACAGCTTTCTTTACTGTTTTTCTCTCTACTGATTCCCTTCGTGACATTGTTCTGATTCATTCTCCATTACAATTGATCTTTACTGCTTTCATATCGTTACATGATGTTCTTATGAAGTGTTTGAACCTTATTTTTAGAGAGTAATCAATTAAGTCTTGTTGAGTTCTTCATTTTGTTCTTCCTTATTCAATTACTTTTATTAAGTTCTTTAAATCATGAACAATCAATCCATTTCTTTTAGTTCTTTGGAAACCATGAGTAACTAATCCAAGAAAGGTCTGCTAAAGATGAATCTGTAGGCTAGAAATACGAGAATTCAGCATGTAGGATAGTATGATTGCATTGAATGTATGTAAGCTTCATCCCACGGGCAATTTCGACCGGCCATCCATTTTGTCTAAAGAATTCCTAACCTCCGGAAGGAGTAAGAGTTCAGAGTCATCCATTCATGCTAGCCTTTTATGGTAACCAGAAAACGACCTAGGAATAAGCGTTCTCCTAGTACGTTCATTAGCTTGCTTGTATAAATAGGTGTTTATGTCTTACTTGGATATGAGTGAACTAAAGATCTAATGCATGTAATCGAGAGATGCATGAGACTGAGCTAAAACGATGCATGATATGTTAATCTACTGCTGAATGATCGTAGTTAAGTGCCTATAGAGGAGTCTTAAGTCGACATTGCTCCCTTACTTTACATTAAAAACATTGCAAATTTATTGCTAGAATATTGCGAGAACCGCAATAAAACATTCCTGCTTTTTGCCTTAGTCTTTTTATTAGCTTTTTACCTTTGCGATTTTATTGCTAAAACATTGCGAGACCCGCAATTATTCTTCTTCACATTATAGCTTTATCTCTTTACTTGTTTGGTTTTTACACTTGCCTTCTTCTTGCATTCTTTATTATTTCGGTACATCAACCCCAAATCTACCCAATTTAAGTTACCTTATCTAATTTAGCACCTCAACTCGTAGTAACTAAACTCAATCTCTGTGGGAAAACGAATTAAAAAATACTTATCACTTGTTGCAGACCATGTATGCTTGCATGATCTGAGTGCTCTTCGCATTACATTTTATTTACACACTGAGCACGCAACACCTTCTCCGATGCTCGACCAGCTGCGACATCTTCAAATCTTCTTCTGTACTTCAAATTCTAAGTCAATTACTTGTCCACGAGAATCAGTTCAGAAACACACACGAAAGCATCAAAAAGTTCATAGAAAAATAACAAGTTGATCTATTTCATAAACTCACATATTTTTTAAAAAAATGTCGTATAAATTCTCATAGAGTAGTTCAATCAAATCATCTCCCAGTTAGGTCCCCAGAAAAAGGTGTTCCCTACGGTCAACTTAAGTACCTTTTCTTTGGCAGGACCACACTACGCTAGAGTTGATTTTTTTTATTTAAACTACTCCATGAAATTTATAAACATTCTTTTTTTTTAGTGAAAAATGTTAAAAGAATACTTAACTAATCTCCAACAGGGAGATTGATGTCTTATTCATTCTCTTTGGACCGTCAACTTTCATTTTGCACCTAGGTCTCGGTGATGGTCGAGATTTAAGCTTTAGCTGAGGTGCTTTAATCATGTAGCGCTTTGTTGACTTAAAATTTTCTCTGGTCAACTCAAGAGATTTATGTATGCTTTTGCATGCAGAAATTGCGGGTCCTAATTTCTGGCGCATTATCCTCCTCCATGATCTCCTCTTCTACTTTTTTCCTGAATTCTTTTTCTTTTAGTGTTTTCTGCAAGTTACAACAAGCAGAAATATCAATTAAACCTATAGCAGAAAATCTCTTCATTTCATCAAGGCATTTCAATGATTGAAGAACATTAAATGTCCTTTGTTGTGAAGTTGCCGCCTCATGGCTCAATGAACTTCCTTTTCTGGCTCTTTTTTTTTTTTTTGCAACGATATTTTAATAAATGCGAGGATTGAACCCATGACATTTTGGTCACGGGTACAATCTTATGCCAATTGAGCTATGCTCGGTTTGGCCTTTTCTGGCTCTTTCTCTTTATTGTTTTCTTGAAATGAGTTTTCTTTAATCTCTTCTCTACATTCTAGCTCCTCAATGCTTTCAAATGTTGTGCTGCTTGCTTCTTCTGGGAACAAAAGTCTTTTATCTTTGAATTCACTTTTGAGTGCCATCGCCTCACATTGTTCTTTTTCTCCTCGTTTCGAAGTCTTTGTGTTATTAAGCAAGGTTTCTTGTGGGTTGATTGATAGCTCTCAAATGAAGCTATTATTTAATCTCTAATATTAGCTAATTATTGTGCTCAATGTTGATAAATTGGCCTTATTGTAGGTGGTTCGCGGTAAAAAGCTCATGAAGTCCAAGGACGTGTTTTGGTGCTAACAAGGTCATTTTAAGGCTTCGAGAGTGCACCAGAGGTCCTGCGTCGAGACGCTACAAGGAGCGTCTCGACGCTGCAAACCCGAGAGCAAATTAGGCGACAACGTCGAGACGCTCCGAACGCGCGCGCGCTGGAATTTCTGTCTGTAGCGTCGCGACGTTGCCTGTAGCGTCTCGACGCTACGTCGATTATAAAACTCATCTTCTCCGATTTTTAGGTCATTCTTCCTGATTCTTCACTTCCCTCATTGTTGTGTAATCCGCTTTTGGGAGCTAAAACTCCATTTTCTCTCCATTTCTCATATATCAAAGCTTAAACTTTGTTGATTTGGCTTGACTTTCACTACGAGCAACTAAGGTAAGTGCTCTAATTTGAGGTTAGGGATTTTACCTTAATGCATTAGTGAGGGTTAGTGTTTAATTTCTAAGCTTAGCATTTTATTATCTTTTGCATCTCCTTCCTGTATCGATCTCGAATAACATGTCTTTCTAATTAGGATTGACATCCCTAATTGTTACACATGTTAGCTTTAATTCTTGACAAGTTTTAATGCAAGTAGCAAGAGTCTAATGGTGTCTAAGTAACTCGAGCATATGTGACAGGTAGGGGTATGAGTTGGTTATTTTTTTCATGGTGGGCTCAAGGTTAGGAGAGAAATCGAATTAATCTTAGGATTAATTCGTCGTGATGTTACCCGTCACTGTTATTTAATTGATTTAGGAGTTGTCAACTTAGATTAATTAAGGAGCATGTTTAATTAGAATTGCACGTCTGTAATTAATTCGTTGGGGTGTTTGAGCCGGAATATAGTCAAACATTTCGTGTGCATGAGATAAAATAGCTAAGCATGTTCGAATCCCTATGATCTAAGTCGCATTAAAGTAAATCTCGATCCCTTAAATTAGGAGCACATGTTACATTTTATTTTCCGCCCTTAATTTTTCGTTAGTTAATTTTTCGTAACCAATCCCCCTTTTATTTATTGTTTTAATTAAAAATAAATATAAATTAATTAGGAGAAGCTAATTAGAGGTTCCCTGAGGATCGACCTAACTACTGCTATCTATAAATTAGAGAATAATATCAAGTTTATAAATATTAATTTGGCAGGCCTCGACAACCTTTCACCATTGATCTTCACTTCGTCCACAATTTGTTCTACTTGGATCTCGAAATCTTGAAAGATGTTCATTGGCTTTGCATCTCAACATCGATTTTTGCTCTATATTCCTTTATAAGTTCTTCGATGCTCATGTCCCCAGATGGCACTTGTGGAATCATTTGTTGGTCTCCCCATAAAAAGTTGGAGGGATGCCTTCATCTTTAGTCACAAGCAGTGGGGAAAGGAATTAAAAGATTCTCTGGTTGCTCTATATAAAATATAGAGTCGAGGTTATAAGGACAATTGTCAAATTCATGACTTCCTCTACAATAAACATAAGAAATAGACAAATATCGATTAAGTGGACAATGTTGAGAAAAATCATTATCGCCACAATTAACACAAAATATATTAGAAAGTTTGTAAGCAACAAAAATGTAGGTATCTTTTCTCATAATTAATTTTTCCATCCTGTTGGTTATTTCTTTCGTGACGTCTACTTACATTATGTGAATTATCTTGAACACTCAGGATGTAACTCGGTAGTGTTAGGCATGCTCATTAAATAAGTTCAACCTGCAAAAGAAAAAAAAATCAAATTTAGATTTTTTGAGAAAGAGATATTTTGGTTTTGTAGGTTGACAGGAGGATCGACTCCAGGTGGATGATTTGGAAGTTTTTGAGTAAACAAAACTTTAAAAAAAAAAAATTGTGCGCTCAACTCCTATTCTTCACTCTTCTTTCGTATCTACTCTTTGCGAAGACGACAAACAGGTACGTTCTATCTCAGGATGTAGCTAAAAAAGGCAATGACCTTTGCTCATGTACTAACTTCAATTTGTAAGATAAAATATAAACCAAGTCAGAATTTCTGAGATATTAACTATGTTTCTCAATCAAACCACAATGTCTTAAAAAAAATGAATTTCGTTAAACAGTCCTCGACAACGGCGCCAAAAACTTGATGATCAAAATGTGAGTGTGTAATTTGGTTCAATAACCTGCTAAGAAATATATGGTCAAGTGCAAGTATACACTGTCAATCAAGTAATAATTTGGAAAGTATTCCAAGTATCGAATCTCGAGAGACTGTTGTGGAATTTAGTTTTAGAAAGAAATTGTTTTTCAAATGCAATGTAAGGTAACAAAAATAAGTTGAATGATGGTTAATTGGTTTTTGGTTTAAAAAAAATAATAAAAGTGAGGATTCAATCATGTTTCAGCCCTAAGAAGAGTTTACTTGACAACTTGTGGCCACAAAGTCACCACATAGTACCTTGTGCTTTTGATCTAGATTTATCTTCTATTCAAATCATGCTTCAGCCGAAAGAAGAGTTTACTTGACAGCATGGGACCATAGAGTCACCACATAGTACCTTGTGCTTTTGGACCAGATTTATCTTTTATTCAGCCTCTTTGCAAGTACATTTCGTTCTTCCTCCCTTTTGTAGTGGATAATAACGTAACGAAAACAGGCGTATTGATTGAGCCATATTGATTTTCTTTGACACGCTTCGCTCATTACGAATTCATTGTTGATTGTAATGTCTCAACTAACTTAATGAAGCTTGGTCGACCCCCATGTGGATCTACTTTCGTTGCTTGGATAGTCCTTCATGTGGGCTTGCCTTCTACGTTTTTTACGGGCCTTGAGCCTTTTGGAAGTTGGTGGTCTTTGGGCTTTGCTGATAATTTTACTGAGAACAATAATTATAATAAGTTATTGTAAAAATAAATAACAATAATAATAATGGTATCCCCATTTATTTTTCTCGTATTTATTATATGTTTTTTTTTAAAAAAGAACGAAAAGTTAATTAATTATAAAATCCCTAACCTCGTACCCTTCACCCCTTTTTTTACATAGTCATACACTTTCTCCATCCCGATGAAGTACCAGCTAAATTATCATGAAGTGAAGTATCAGCTACATGATTAAAACCTAACATGTTATCTAACTGATCAACAGATTTAGCCAAGGGAAAAGTGTGTTCAAAGAATTCAACATCTCTATATTCGCAAATTGAACTATCATTCAAGCACATAAACCTATATGCAACATGTTACAAATTACCGGACCTTTACCCTTTGATATGTGAACTTTATTAAGGCTAAACGGAGTAATTTTATGAGCGTTTAATCGGAAATAAGATGCTGGACAGAATGTTAAAGATTAGAAATAAAAGAATTGAGAAATTGACACAATCGATTTATAGTGGTTCGGTCTTAACGGACCTACTCCACTTTACAAAGATCTTTTAAGATCTTTGCTAGCCACTTTTATTAGAGGTTATCAAATACAAGAATGGGTAATTACAAAGCATTCAAGAAAGATCATTCAAAGAAAACAACAAGAAAGCAAGATGAAAGAGATACAACCTTTGGTGTTCAAGAAGAGAAGAAATCGGACTTAATCCGAACGGTTTTCTTCTCTTTCTTTAAGATCTAGCCGGCGGCAACCACCACAAGAAAAACGGCAGCGGCGACGGCGATAATCTCTCGGTTTCTTCTCCTTTCGACGACGGCGGCGTAAAGGAACAACGACCACCTTCCTCGTCGGCGGCAGCGGCGCGAAGCTTCCCCTTCTTCTTCAAGTTTTGGGTGAAACCCAAAACTTCCTTTCTTTTTCTCTTACCTCTCTCACTTTACCAATTTTTCCCAAATATCAAAGTGTCACTATTCTCCCAAAAACTCAACTATTTATAACCTCTAGAAAAGTAACTAAAGGGGTGGGTTTAATTTGGGTAACTAACTAGGATGAATAAAAACTATAGTTAAAAACTATTAAATTGCTAAACAATCTAAATAATTCTAACACAACACTATTATGAGCATAACCAATAAAAATGCAGTCAAAAGTTTTAGATCCAACCGTAGGTTTATTGAATTTTGGATATGTGTTGCGTGCTCAATGTGTTAAAATAAATAAGCAATAAGATAGAGAGAGCACTCAGAACATGCAAGCATACATGATCCTATAGCAAGTAGTAAGTATTTTTTCATTCGTTTTCCCACAGAGATTTATTATAAGCTACTCGTGAAGTGTAAAGTTAAGAAAGAAAGGGTGGATTTGATGGGGTAGAATTGGTTTTAAATTGTCTATTTCCTACTGAATACGTAGAGGGTAGCAACATAAACAAGTGCAAGTCAAAGCTAAACTCAAATGAAAAGAGACGAGATTAATAAATGAAGAAGAAAACAGCTAAACAGAATTGTAAACTTTGCAGAATTGTGGAAACAGCAATTCTACCGCAATTGTCCTAACAGCGAAAGTGTGTAAAATGGAGAAACAAGGGCTACTAACGACTCCTCTATAGGCATTTTCTCACGATTCTCAAGCATTGGATCAACTCTCTATGCATCAAACTCACTCAATCTCATGTATCGTCCGATTCCATGCATTAGATTCTTTAGTTTACTCATGTCCAAGTAAGGTCTTAAGCATCTTGTTAAAGCAGAAAGTTATGGTTTGTACTAGGAAAACGCCTATTCCTAGGTCGTTTTCTGGCTACCTTGAAAGGCTAGCATGAGTGTATGACTCTGAACTCTTACTCCTTCCAGAGGTTAGGAGTTCTTTGGACAAAACGGATGGCCAATCGAAATTGCCCGTGGGATGAAGCTTACATACAATCAATGCTTCGAGAGCTATCCTACATGCTTGGTTCACGTTTTTTAGCCTATAGTATTGTCATTAGCATGCCCCTATGTGACTTAGTTACTCATGGATGTGGGGAGAACAGAAGTAAGAGAAGAAGTAGACATGCTTAGAAGGAATTTAAAGACAAAACAGTGAGGAAAAGCAGTAGATCGCAAAAGCAAGAAACTGTGAAATAATGAATTTTACTTTTGATTACTTGATTGTTTGAAGGGACAAAAGAAAGCTTAAAATGAATAACACAAAGACAGAACACAACGAAATGCAATAAACTAGCTACTAGAACAGGAACAACAACTAAACAATGCTGGAAAGTAGAAATGAAAGACAGAAAGCAGGTAAGTGAGCTTGAACGCCTCGTCGCAACTGCCTCGGCTGAAGGATGAGAAAGATCAGCCTTGCTTGGATGAATCCAATCGAGAGAGAAGATAAATCTCCTCTCCTTCCTATCAGATTATCGATTCCAACAGCTGAGCTTCGCAAACCAACAGACGGCAAAGAAAAACAGGAGAAATGATGGAGCTGCGAGAAGACTTCTACGCTTTCGGATGATGATCAAACCCTCGACTTTGACCCCTATTTATAGTAATCTGCAGCTGCATTTGGGCCAAGGAGAACCATCCATCTTCAACGTCATACTTCAGAATGGATGGAGGAGAAAGAACGAATCCCTGAAATAACGGAAATTAACAGAAAAAGATCAGTCAACTTACGGTTTTCACTTGAAACATTGCGGTTTCAGCAATGTTTCCGCAATGCTATCGCAATGTAGTTTTTTCTTTCTTTTACTTCAGTTTTCAATCCTTTTCTTTCCTTTTGCACACAAGTCCTAATTTAGCTACCTTCTTTTAATTCTCACAAATAAGCATAGGTTTAAGCTAAATCCTATCAAAAACACCTAAGAGTGTGCATCTTTCTAAGCTAAATAAGTCCTAAATAAGTCACTTTTGAAGACATAACACACCCCCAAACTTAAGGTTTTGCTTGTCCTCAAGCAACTAAGGGCTTATTTAGGCTGCTGTTTCATCTTCTTTAACCACTTACTGACTCCCCTATATCCTTATCTATAGCAGTGCTGTCCCGTGACACACTTCTAAGCTTAAAACTACCCTCTCATCTAGCTTCTTCTGATTTCGCATGCCTAATACTCCTACTGTTTTTATTAACTCCCTACAACTGATCTACCTGCTTTTGTCATATCATGCCACTATCCCTAAGGTTTCAAATTCTACCTAGCTTTACCCCAGACTCAGTACATGCTTCTAGTTTATACTTATGAGCTACCTAGGATTCCTTAGAGTCATGCCAGTCTTAGTATTAATGGTGACAGTAGTACTTTTAGAGAACAACCTAAACCCTGGCATCACTACATTGGATATACACTCATCTCCCTAAACAACCCTACAAGCTACAACTTTGCTCTTAGCTAATTGAGGATCAGAGTTCTTTTTAAACAGGACATCTAAGCCACAAAGTTGCAACTCCTAGGTATACATTCTTCTTCCATATTTCTTCTTTTTCTTTCTTTCTTACTTTGGTGGAGCCTCTCCTTTGGTTGCCTTTTGATGCAACGCCACTTGTGGGTTACACACTTGGCACTGATTACTCAGCAACCTAAGAGAAACTCCCCCTTTATTCTTTTTTCATTTTCAGCTCATTTTTTTTTTTAAAAAAAAAGGAGAAGAAGAATGCTTATGTTTTTAAGGGAGAGAGGAATGTTCCTAGGCCTAGGGTGGCCTCCCCCAAACTTCAACTACTCATTGTCCCCAATGAGTGTCTGAGGTGGCACACCCCCAAACTTGTCCTAGAAGCATCTAGTCTAAGGTAAAACAAAGAGAATCTAAAAGCCCTAGGCATAGACAAAACATTCTAAAAGAAAATATCACAGCAGCAGAAAATTGAAAAAAACAGACAGGCAAGGACTTACAGCTATGCATGCTGAGCTTTTTAGAGGTTAATTTAAGCTATCAAAGGGTGTCCTATGACACTCATCCAGCATGCTTTAAGATAAGCTATATAAGGCAAGCATACTAGCAGCAAAAGACAGAATTTAAACAGAACCAACCTAGCTAAACGGACAGTCAAAAACATGCAATCAGTAATAAAAATTGCGATACCCGCAATTATTTCGCAATAGGAACAGGGCAGATATAACAGTGATTAAGGCCCCTAAGCATGCTTTTTTCCCGTCACTCAAGCTCTACAAAAATAAAACTAAACTAACCTACCTACTCAGCTATCATCAGACTACACTAAACAATTTAAAAACTTAAAACTAAGCAACTAAAACAGATCAAAATATTAACTAAAAACAGCATAATTCACATGGTCTAACAGAAAGCAGATTTTTTTTATTTTTTTTTATTTTTCTAAGGGAACAGCAATACTCCCTTTTGGTGCTCCTCAAACTAGCACTCAGACATCTTCCTCATCATCACTCCTTCTTGGTCTTGGAGGCACCCATGGAGTCAGGAGATTCGTGGGAAAATCAGGGAAGATGCATCCAAGTTGGTCAGCAACTTCCTTGTCCCGTGCCTGTGCGTAAGTGGCCCATTGAGCCATCCTCTTCTGCATATCCATCAGGCAAGCCATGGACAGCGACTGATCAGCAGCCAACCTATCCAGCTCGAATTCCATGTTCCCCTTCCTTTTTAGCCTCAAGCCAGCAGGGAGCTCCAAGTGGCCTGTGTAAGCCATCTGCTCAATGGGGACTCCTGCACGCAAGCATAGTTTAGTAATAGTATTAGGGAAGAACAATGGACCCTTACCCTTCTTGGCGCAGTCAGCAATGGCGGCTGACATGACTTCACCCACGTTGATCGTGAGACCTCGCATGATTGCACAGACCAGCAGCGATCTGCTCTGGTTGATGGTGGTCTCATGAGTCACTAGGGATAGTTTCCTTCTCACGAAAGAAAACCATACAGCCGCCTTAGCTGTAAGGTTGGCACTCATGAGAGTGTGCCTCCCATTGCGTGACACGGTCCAGGATGCTTCAGGCTGGCCAATGGTCCGAATGGCCTCTTCCAGGACGGCTTCAGTAGGCTCATCAACAATCCTCGCATAGTCAGTATGTTTTTGGCCCTTGAGGCCATAGGCTTCGTTGATGGCTTTTGCTGAGAAGTCCACTTCTACTCCCCTGACCACAGACAACCCCTCCTCAGAATTCCTCAAATTGGCGTAGAAGTCATACACCATGCTTGTGTAAGCTGGATTGGGTGGTCTGCACAACTCCTCCCAGCCGTGATTCGTAATTCCTGCGCGCAAGAATTGCGGCAGGTCAGCAGGTCTGTCGAGAAAGCCCTTCTCGTGCAGCAGCTCTCGTTTCCTCAGCTCCATGCCTCTAGACTCAGCGTCAGAAGACACGTACCTCACTGACTGAGGCTCATCTTCAGGGTAAAGCTTGGCCTTCCCTTTGTATTTTGGTTTGGCTGACTCAGCAGCCTCAATCTTGAGCTTCTTGAGCGATGGCTCAGCACTCTTCTCCTCTGATGCAAACGCCCTCTTGGCTTTCTTTTTCTTTGATTTCTTGGACCGTTTGGCCTTGATAATCTTGGCAGCCTTCTTCTTCTTCAGCTTCGCCTTGGTTGTGATCGCATGGAGGCAAGCCCCCAGTGTTTCTTCCATAGAATCATCCTTCTGCGCAGGACTCTCAGGGCTGGCTTCCCTCAACGGAGAGAAGACCTCTTCTTCCTCAGCCCCCCCACTGCCCTGCGTCGATTCTTGGTACTCCCCATATGGGAATTCAGGGTCAGGCCGTGGAGAAGTGGGCGACGGAGTGGTGCTTTGTGCGGCTGTAGGGGTCTGTGCAGAACTCTGCGGTGATGAAGGCAGCTCAGGGCTCTGCGCTGGTGGCGATGAGGAGAGCTCAGGGCTTTGAACCGGTGGAGATGGTGAAGGGCTGCGCTCGGCTGTCTCGTGGGATGGCTGGCCTCGTTCTTGACTCTCCACAGAGGGAGTCTTTTTCTTGATTTCTTCCTCGGCCACAGCCATACTCCATTTGCGCTTCCTGGGCGTGCCTGCTGGTTCAGAGGGTCCAGCAGGTATCTCTGTGACGACCTTCCACTTCTTCTTGCGAATCGGAAGTTTGGGAAGTCGTTCAGTTCGCGCAGCATCAGCCTCTGCAAGGGCAAGAAGTGCTTCCCTCGCAGCCGTTTCAGCTTCATCAGCCCTTTTCTTGGACGCAGATCGTTCGGCTCTTGTTAGCACCATTGCTGAATTGTGGAGATTTGGAGAGAGGAATCACAGATGAAGAGAAAAGCAGCTTTCTTGGAGTTCAGATAATGGGAGAATCGTACAGATCAACGCGCCTTCTAACGGATATAAAGAAACCCAAAAAATCCCAACGGCTATATTTTTGCGGATTCTGCAAATCCAGCGCAATTCTAGTGACCGTTGGAGATTTTCTGCATTTAAATGTCAATCTTTGCTCAACCGTATCTTTGATTTGGCCCAATATCTTCTTGATTTTTTTAGCTGGATTTAATCTCCTTGATTCCCTCTATTGATTTCCTACAAAAGGAAATAAAATCAACATCAATTTCGTAATTAAAATCATACAAACATGTACACAAATGATAACCGGAAAAATGGAAAAAATAAACTAAGGCATGAGCCTTGTCTGGACGAGCACAGCAATCACTCGTCCTCTCTCGTTCTTAATTTCATGCTTCAGTCAAGAGGAAAGCCGAGAGAGTCTTCACATCGCATTCCTCATAGTAATGCTTCAACCTAGCACCATTAACCATGAATGGTTGTCCTTGCTGCATGTTCTTTATCTCAATGGCACCATGAACAAACACATTAGTAATTACAAATGGACCTGACCATCTAGACTTAAGCTTGCCTGGAAATAATTTCAATCGTGAGTTAAATAATAAGACAAACTGGCCTTTCTTGAAGTCCTTAATCCTAAGTCTACTGTCGTGCCAAATCTTGGTCTTTTCCTTATACATTTTGGCATTTTCATAAGACATATGCCTAAGCTCATCAAGCTCATGTAATTGCAAAGACCGCAACGTTCCCGCATCGGTCACGCAATAATTCAATTCTTTTAGTGCCCAAAATGCCTTAATTTCTAACTCAAATGGAAGATGACAAGCTTTACCATACACAAGTCTGTAAGGAGACATACCTAGGGGTGTCTTATATGCAGTCCTATATGCCCAAACTGCATCCTCGAGTTTAAATGACCAGTCCTTTCTATTAGGTTTGACCACTTTTTCTAGGATGTTCTTAATCTCCCTATTTGAAATTTCAGCCTGACCATTCGAGTGTGGGTGATAAGGAGTGGCTACTCTATGTCTAATGTTATACTTAGCCAACACTCTCTCCATAGCCTTATTAATGAAATGTGTCCCTTCATCACTAATGATAGCACGAGGTGTTCCAAACCTAGTAAAAATGTGCCTATGCAAGAATTTTATGACTGTTTTGGCATCATTATTGGGACATGCTATGGCCTCTACCCACTTGGATACATAGTCTACTGCCACTAATATGTAAAGGTTACCTGAGGATGGGGGAAATGGTCCCATGAAGTCAATGCCCCACACATCAAAGAGCTCCAACTCTAAGATGTAGGTGAGAGGCATTTCATCCTTGCGACTGAGGTTACCTGTTCTTTGGCATTCATCACAGCTGTGGGCATAGTTGTGGGCATCCTTGAAGATCGTTGGCCAATAGTAGCCACTCTGAAATACCTTTGCAGCTGTTCTTTGGCCACCAAAGTGTCCACCATAAGGAGTTGTGTGGCAGTGCTGCAGCACAGACTTCGCCTCAGCAGCTGAAACACACTTCCTTAGCAAGCCGTCAGCACATGTCTTGTAAAGTGTGGGATCATCCCATATGAATTTCCTTGCTTCATGAAGGAACCTCTTTTTCTCTTGTCCTCCCTTGAAAGTTGGTAGTACCTGCGATGCAAGGAAGTTAGCAATGTCAGCAAACCAAGGTTCCTCATCGTTATCACGATGAGTCAATACAAAGACATGCTCATCAATAAAAGCATCAGAAATTGCGGTTTCCGCAATTTTTTCGCAATTATGCTGCAATCTAGAAAGATGATCCGCAACCACATTTTCACTTCCTTTCTTATCTCTAATGTCTAGATCAAACTCTTGCAGCAGCAGTACCCACCTAATCAACCTAGGCTTAGCATCAGCCTTCCTCATAAGGTACTTTAAAACAGAATGGTCAGTGTACACAATTGTTCTGGTGCCTACAATATAGTTCCTAAATTTCTCACAAGCAAACACTACAGCTAGCATCTCATTCTCAGTGGTTGTGTAGTTGCATTGTGCCTCATTAAGTGTCTTACTAGCATAATAGACAGGGTGTGTTAACTTGTCAATCTTCTGTCCTAACATAACCCCTACAGCATAGTCACTGGCGTCACATAACATCTCAAAGGGAAGATCCCAATTAGGCCCTACTATAATAGGTGCTGTGACTAGTGCTTTCTTAAGGGTTTTCCAAGCTAGGACACACTCTTTAGAGAAAATGAATGGCTTGTTTAGCTCTAGAAGCTCACATAGAGGCTTGGAGATCTTAGAAAAGTCCTTAATGAACCTTCTATAGAAACCAGCATGCCCTAAGAAACTTCTAATGGCCTTGACATTTTGGGGTTCTACCAATTTCTCTATTATTTCAATTTTTGCCCTGTCAACTTCTACACCTGCCCTTGACACTCTATGACCTAAGACAATCCCTTCATCCACCATGAAGTGGCACTTTTCCCAATTTAGGACTAGGTTGGTCTCCTCACACCTAGCCAAGACTTGTCCTAGGTTCTCTAGACAGTTTGTAAATGAATCCCCAAAGACTGAGAAATCATCCATGAATATCTCTATCATGGACTCATCCAAATCAGAGAAGATTGCCAACATGCACCTTTGGAAAGTTGCCGGTGCATTTGTTAAGTCTCTGAAAGTGACTTATTTAGGACCCATTTAGCTTAAGAAGATGTACACTTTTAGGTGTTTTTGATAGCATTTAGCTTAACCTATGCTTAAATATGAGAATGAGAAGAGGGTAGCTAAATTAGGACTTATGCACAATAGGAAAGAAAAGGGTTGAAAACCGAAGGAAAAGAATGAAAAACACTGCATTGCGACAGCATTGCGAAAACATTGCTGAAGCCGCAATTATTCAAGTGAAAACCGTAAGTTGACTGATCTTTTTCTGTTAATTTCCGTAATTTCAGGGATTCATTCTTTCTCCTCCATCCATTCTGATATACGACGTTGAAGATTGATGGTTCTCCTTGGCCCAAACGCACCTGCAAACTACTATAAAAGGGGGTCAAAGTCGGAGGTTCAGTCATCATCCGAAAGCGTAGAAGCCTTCTCGCAGTCCACATTTTCTCCCTGTTTTCCTTTGCCGTCTGTTGGAGTGAGAGTCTCAGCTGTTGGAATCGATAATCTGATAGGAAGGAGAGGAGATTCTTCTTCTCTCTCGATTGGATTCATCCAAGCAAGGCTGACCTTTCATCCCCTTCATTCGAGGCGACTGCAACGAAGCTTCCAAGCTGCATTTCCTGCTTTCTGTCTTCTTCTTCTAATTTCTCGCTTTGATCAGCTGTTGTTTCTAGTTTAGTGTTTTAGTTACTGCATTTCGTTGTTGTCTGTCTTTGAATTACTGCCTTTAAGTTTACCTTTGTTCGTTCAAACATTCAAAGTAATCAAGTCGCAAGTTTCATTTCACAGTTTCCATCTTCTGCTGCTACGGTTTTCTCTTACTGTTTTGAGTTCATTTCCCTTCTAAGCATGTCCGTTTTATCTTGTATTTCTGTTCTCCATATATCCATGAGTAGCTAAGTCACTTAGGGGCATGCTAATGACAGAACTATAGGCTTAAAAACGTGAACCAAGTATGTAGGATAGCTCTCGAACCATTGATTGTATGTAAGCTTCATCCCACGGGCAATTTCGATTGGCCATCCATTTTGTCCAAAGAACTCCTAACCTCTGGAAGGAGTAAGAGTTCAGAGTCATATAATCATGCTAGCCTTTCATGGTAACCAGGAAACGGCCTAGGAATAGGCGTTTCCCTAGTACAAACTAAACACTTCTGTTTTAACAAGATGATTAAGACCTTACTTTGAGTCGAGTAAACTTAAGAGTCTAATACATGGAATCGGACGATACATGAGATAGAGTGAGTTTGATGCATAGAGAGTAGATCCAGTGCTTGAGAATCGTATAAAAATGCCTATAGGATAGTCATTAGTAGCCCTTAATTCACCCATTTACACACTTTCGCTGTCAGTTAATTGCGATAACATTGCGGTCTCCGCAATTCTGCTAAATGTTCATTCTGTTTAGCTGTTTTCTTCTTCGTTTATTAATTCCATCTCTTGTCTTTTGAGTCTAATTTCAACTTGCATTTGTTTATGTTATATTCCTTTACACATTCAGCAAAAATTAAATAATTAAAAACCAATTTTACCCCATCAAATCCACCCCATCTTTCTTAACAAATACACTTCGCGAATAACTAAAAATGAGTCTCTGTGGAAAAAACGAATGAAATATACTTACTACTTGCTGTAAGACCATGTATGCTTGCATGTTCTGAGTGCTCTCTTTACCTTCTTGCTTATTTATCTTTAACACATTGAGCACGCAACAAGTTTTTGGCGCCGCTGCCGGGGACTTATTTTAAGTGAAAACGAAGTTTGTTAAGTTTGAAAAACCAAGTTTATTATATATTGAAACTAATCTACTTTCCATTTCTTTTGCAGGTACTATTGGGTTAGTTTATGAGTGAGCGTTCAAGTAGTGATCTAGAGTTCAATCCTGAGCCTGAGAGACTACTTAGAGCTAGAAACAAAGCAAAGAAACGACTCTTTAAACAACCTCCTATACCTCAAATCATACCTGAAATCGAAGAAATGGACGATATAGTTCCAAATCCGGTACCTGTCATTCGCAACCCCATCGAAATAGCGAATGACAAGAATAGTGCCATTCTTTCATACCTAGTACCTATGCCTGGGGAGCTGAACCCCAGCATAATCCGTCCTGAAATCACTGCCCACTCATTCGAGTTGAAACCAGTGATGTTCCAAATGTTGTCCACTGTGGGACAATTCTTTGGAATAGAAAATGAGGACCCCCACAACCATCTTAGGAACTTCTTAGGAGTCAGTGATACCTTCATCATCCCTGGAGTGTCCCAAGAAGCTTTAAGGCTATACTTGTTCCCTTATTCTTTGAGGGACAAAGCCAAAACATGGTTGAACTCATTACCCTCTGGATCTGTCCGCAATTGGACAGATTTAGCAGAAAAATTCCTAGTCAAATACTTCCCACCTGATAGGAATTCTACCTTTCGTGATGATATAGTTAAGTTTAAACAAGCTGATAATGAGTCTCTTCACGAAGCTTGGACTAGATTCAAAGATCTTCTTCTTAAATGTCCACATCATGGCATCCCATGGTGTATCCAAATAGAGGTCTTTTTCAAAGGATGCAACCCCAGCACTAGGCAAGTCTTAAATTCATCTGCTGGTGGTTCCATGTTGTCCAAGAGTTACAACGAGGCTTATGAGATCTTGGAGAAGATCTCAACATCTCACTGTAGGTGGTCAGATGATCCAGTAGAGCCAACTAGGGCTCAAGACAAGGATGCTCTAAGCGCCATGAGCACCCAAATAAACGCCCTGACCAACCTAGTTAAGCAAATGGCTCAAGCCAATCTCCAAACAAGTGCCAACACCGCTACTGCCATGTCAATGGGCACCCAACCAAGTCAAGGTGAGGCACTTATATGTGGATTCTGTGGGGAAGGGCACCTGTATGAATACTGCCCTGGGAATCCAGCCTCAGTCTGCTACATTGGAAGTCAGCAGCTGTTGCGTGCTCAATGTGTAAAGATAAATATGCAAACAGGAAGAGAGAGCACTTAGAACATGCAAGCATACATGGTCTCACAGCAAGTAGTAAGTATATTTCATTCGTTTTTTCCACAGAGACTCATTTTTAGCTATTCGCGAAGTGTGAATGTTAAGAAAGATGGGATGAATTTGATGGGGTAAAATTGGTTTTTAATTAACTACTTTTTGCTGAATGTGTAGAGGGATATAACATAAACAAATTAAAGTTAAAACTAGACCTAAAGGACAAGAGATGGAATTAATAATCGAGGAAGAAAACAGCTAAACAGAATGATAAAAAGGCAGAATTGCGAGGACCGCAATGTTTCCGCAATTAAATGGCAGCGAATCTGATTAAAATGGGGAATTAAGGGCTACTAATGACTATCCTATAGGCATTTTATTACGATTATCAAGCTTTGGATCAACTCTCTATACATCAAACTCACTCTATCTCAAGTATCGTCCGATTCCATGCATTAGAGACTCAAGTTTACTCGACTTCAAAGTAAGGACTTAAGCATCTTGTTAAAACAGGAGTGTTCAGTTTGTACTAGGGAAACGCCTATTCCTAGGCCGTTTCCTGATTACCATGAAAGGCTAGCATGATTATATGACTCTGAACTCTTACTCCTTCCAGAGGTTAGGAGTTCTTTGGACAAAATGGATGGCCAATCGAAATTGCCCGTGGGATGAAGCTTACATACAATCAATGTTCGAGTGTTGAACTGACTACTTGACTCACGTTTTTTAGCCTATAATTCTGTCATTAGCATGCCCCTAAGTGAATTTAGTTACTCATGGATATATGAAGAACAGGAAGGGTAGATAAAACAGACATGCTTAGAAGAGAAATGTGCTTAAAACAGGAAGCAAAACCCGTAGCAGAAGAAAGTATAAACTGTGAAGTGCAGAAACTTACTTTGATTAACTTGAATGTTTGAATGACAAAGGAAAGCTTTAAAAGGAATGAATCCAAGGCAGACAACAACGAAATGCAATAAGTAAATTACTAAACTAAGAACAACAATGATCAGTAATGGAAATGAGAAGGAAAGAACAGAAAACAGTAAAGGATTGCTGAAAACTTCGTGGCAGTCGCCTCGAATGATGGTGATGAGAATTCAGCCGTGCTTGGATGAATCCAATCGAGAGAGAAGAAGAATCTTCTCTCCTTCCTATCAGATTATCGACTCCAAAAGCTGAGAACCTCACTCCAACAGACGGCAAAGGAAAACAGATGGAAATGGTGGACTGCAAGAAGACTTCTGCGCTTCGAATCATTTATTGAACCTCCGACTTTGACCCCCTTTTATAGTAGTTTGCAGGTGCGTTTGGGCCAAGGAGAACCATCAACCTTCAACGTCATATATCAGAATGGATGGAGGAGAAAGAACGAATCCCTGAAAAGTCGGATCTAAACAGAAAATGATCAGCCAACTTACGGTTTTAACTTGAATAATTGCGGTCACCGCAATTATTCCGCAATTCATTCGCAAAGCTCATTTTTTCATTCTTTTCTTCGGTTTTCAACCCTTTTTCTACCTATTGTGCATAAGTCCTATATTAGCTACCTTCTTCTAATTCTCCTATTAAAGCATAGGTTTAAGCTAAATGCTAACAAAAACACCTAAATGTGTACATCTTCTTAAGCTAAATGGGTCCTAAATAAGTCACTTTCAGAGACTTAACACACCCCCAAACTTAAGGCTTTGCTTGTCCTCAAGCATACTAAGGACTTTACTTAGGCTGCTGTTTCTTCTTCTTTAACTACTCACTAACTCCCTTATATTCTTGTCTATAGCAATGCTGTCCTGTGACACACTTCTAAGTTTAGAACTAACCTCTTGTCTAGCTTCTTCTGACTTCACCTGCCTACTATACCCACTGCTTTTGTTAACCCCCTACTACTAATCTAACTACTTTTATGAGATCATGCTATTATCCCTAAGGTTTCAAATTCTACCAAGCTTTACTCTAGACTCAGTACATGCTTCTAGCTTATTTTTAATGTGTCTAGGATTCCTTAGAGTCATGCCAGTCTTAGTATTAACAGTGACAGTAGTGCTTTTAGAGAACAACCTAAGCCCTGGCATCACTACATTGGATATACATTCATCTCCCTAGACAAACCTAGAAGTTACAACCTTGTGCTTAGCTCATTAAGGATCAGAGTTCTTTTTACATAGGACATCTAAGCCACAAGATTATAACTCCCAAGCATACATTCTTCTTCCCCTATTTCTCCTTTTTCCCTTTTTTTACTTAGGTGGAGTCTCCCCTTGGTTTGCCTTTTGATGCAATGCCACTTGTGGTTTACACACTTGGCACTGATTACTCAGCAACTTGAGAAAGACTCCCCTCTTTATTCTATTTTTCACTTTTTCTATTTATCACAAAAAATTTTTTTTTTTTAGGAGAAGGAGAATGCTTATGTCCTAAGGAAGAGAGGAATGTTCCTAGGCCTAGGGTGGCCTCCCCCAAACTTCAACTACTCATTGTCCCCAATGAGTGTTTGAGGTGGCACACCCCCAAACTTGTCCTAGAAGCATCTAGTCTAAAGCAAAACAAAGAGAATCTACAAATCCTAGGCATAGGCAAAACATTCTAAAAGCAATTATCCCAGCAGCAGAAAATTTGAACATAACAGAAAGTTTTAAGGACTTATGGTTTATGCATGCTGAGCACTATTCAGAGGCAAATTTAAACTATCAAAGGGTGTCCTATGACACTCATCCAGCATGCTTCAAGATCAGCTATATAAGGTAGTCATGCTAGCAGCAAAAGATAGAATTTAACAGATCACAGCCTAACTAAACAGACAGTCCAAAACATGCAATCAGTCACAAAAATTGCGGGAACCGCAATTATTTCGCAATTCGATCTGGGCAGATTTAACATTGATTCAGGCCCCTAGCATGTTTTTTCCTGTTACTCATGCATCCTAAAAATAAAACTAAACTATCCTACCTAAACAGCTAACATCAGACTAGACTAAGCAAAAGAAAAAACATAAAACTAAACATTAAAAACAGATCAAAAATTGAATACAAAACAGCATACTATACATGATTCTATCAAAAAGCAGGAAAATTGTTTTGTTTTTCTTAAGGGATCAGTAATACTCCCTTCAGTGCACTTCAAACCAGCACTCAATTCTCATCATCCTCATCTAGTCGCCTTGGTCGTGGGGGCACTGTTGCGTGCTCAATGTGTAAAGATGAATATGCAAAAGGGTAGAGAGAGCACTTAGCACATGCAAGCATACATGGCCTTACAGCAAGTAGTGAGTATATTTAATTCGTTTTTTCCACAGAGACTTGTTTTTAGCTATTCGCGAAGTGTGAATGTTAAGAAAGATGGGATGAATTTGATGGGTTAAAATTGGTTTTTAATTAACTACTTTTTGCTGAATGTGTAGAGGGATATCACATAAACAAAAGCAAGTTGAAATTAGATGCAAAGGATAAGAGATGGAATTAACAAACGAGAAGGAAAACAGCTAAACAGAATGAAAATTTGGCAGAATTGCGTGGACCGCAATGTTTCCGCAATTAACTGGCAGCGAAACTGATTCAAAGGGTGAATTAAGGGCTACTAATGACTATCCTATAGGCAGTTTATTACGATTATCAAGCTTTGGATCAACTCTCTATACATCAAACTCACTCTATCTCAAGTATCGTCCGATTCCATGCATGAGAGACTCAAGTTTACTCGACTTCAAAGTAAGGTCTTAAGCATCTTGTTAAAGCAGGAGTGTTTAGTTTGTACTAGGGAAACGCCTATTCCTAGGCCGTTTCCTGATTACCATGAAAGGCTAGCATGATTATATGACTCTGAACTCTTACTCCTTCCAGAGGTTAGGAGTTCTTTGGACAAAATGGATGGCCAATCGAAATTGCCCGTGGGATGAAGCTTACATACAATCAATGTTCGAGTGTTAATCTACCTACTTGACTCACGTTTTTTAGCCTATAGTTCTGTCATTAGCATGCCCCTAAATGATTTTAGTTACTCATGGATATGTAAAGAACAGAAATGGTAGATAAAGTAGACATGCTTAGAAGAGAAATGTATGTAAAACAGCAAGCAAAACTCGTAGCAGAACAAGGTAGAACTGTGAAATGCAGAAACTTACTTTGATTACTTTAAGTGTTTGAATAACAAAGGAAAGCTTTAAAAGAACTGAACCCAAGACAGACAACAACGAAATGCAATAATTGAAATGTCTAAACTAAGAACAACAATGATCAGTAATGGAAATGAGAAGAAGAGAGCAGAAAACAGTAAAGGCTTGCTGAAGACTTTGTGGCAGTCGCCTCGAATGAAGGTGATGAGAATTCAGCCGTGCTTGGATGAATCCAATCGAGAGAGAAGAAGAATCTTCTCTCCTTCCTATCAGATTATCGATTCCAAAAGCTTAGACTCTCACTCCAACAGACGGCAAAGGAAAAACAGTGGAAAGGGTGGACTGCAGAAAGACTTCTACGCTTCGAGTGATGACTGAACCTCCGACTTTGGCCCCCTTTTATAGTAGTTTGCAGGTGCGATTGGGCCAAGGAGAACCATCAATCTTCAACGTCGTATATCAGAATGGGTGGAGGAGAAAGAACGAATCCCTGAAAAGTCGGATCTAAACAGAAAAATGTCAGCCAACTTACGGTTTTAACTTGAATAATTGCGGCCACCGCAATTATTCCGCAATGCATTCGCAAGGGTTATTTTTTCATTCTTTTCTTCGGTTTTCACCCCTTTTCCTACCTATTGTGCATAAGTCCTATATTAGCTACCTTCTTCTAATTCTCATATTAAAGCATAGGTTTAGGCTAAATGCTCACAAAAACACCTAAATGTGTACATCTTCTTAAGCTAAATGGGTCCTAAATAAGTCACTTTCAGAGACTTAACACACCCCCAAACTTAAGGCTTTGCTTGTCCTCAAGCATACTAAGGACTTACTTAGGCTGCTGTTTCTTCTTCTTTTAACTACTCACTAACTCCCTTATATTCTTGTCTCTAGCAGTGCTGTCCTGTGACACACTTCCAAGTTTAGAACTAACCTCTTGTCTAGCCTCTTCTGACTTCACCTGCCTACTATACCCACTGCTTTTGTTGACCCCCTACTACTGATCTAACTACTTCTATGATATCATGCTACTATCCCTAAGGTTTCAAATTCTACCAAGCTTTACTCCAGACTCAGTACATGCTTCCAGCTTATTTTTAATGTGTCTAGGATTCCTTAGAGTCATGCCAGTCTTAGTATTAACAGTGACAGTGGTACTTTATAGAGAACAACCTAAACCCTGGCATCACTACATTGGATAAACATTCATCTCCCTAGACAAACCTAAAAGCTACAACCTTGTGCTTAGCTCATTAAGGATCAGAGTTCTTTTTTTTTTTTTTTTTTTTTTTTTTTTCATAGGACATCTAAGCCACAAGATTATAACTCCCAAGCATACATTCTTCTTCCCCTATTTCTCCTTTTTCTTTCTTTTTTTCTTAGGTGGAGTCTCCCCTTGGTTTGCCTTTTGATGCAATGCCACTTGTGGTTTACACACTTGGCACTGATTACTCAACAACTTGAGAGAGACTCCCCTCTTTATTCTATTTATCACAATTATTTTTTTTTTTTTTAGGAGAAGAAGAATGCTTATGTCCTAAGGAAGAGAGGAATGTTCCTAGGCCTAGGGTGGCCTGGCCTCCCCCAAACTTCAACTACTCATTGTCCCCAATGAGTGTTTGAGGTGGCACACCCCCAAACTTGTCCTAGAAGCATCTAGTCTAAAGTAAAACAAAGAGAATCTAAACATCCTAGGCATAGGCAAAACATTCTAGAAGCAACTATCCCAGCAGCAGAAAATTTGAACATAACAGACAGGTTTAAGGACTTATGGTTTATGCATGCTGAGCACTATTCAGAGGCAAATTTAAACTATCAAAAGGTGTCCTATGACACTCATCCAGCATGCTTCAAGATCAGCTATATAAGGCAGTCATGCTAGCAGCAAAAGATAGAATTTAACAGATCACAGCCTAACTAGACGGACAGTCAAAAACATGCAATCAGCCACAAAAATTGCGGGAACCGCAATTATTTCGCAATACAATCTGGGCAGATTTAACATTAACTCAGGCCCCTAGCATGCTTTTTCCCGTGACTTATGCATCCTAAAAATAAAACTAAACTATCCTACCTAATCAACTAACATCAGACTATCCTAAGCAAAAGGAAAACATAAAACTAAACATCCAAAACAGATCAAAACTTAACCACAAAACAGCATAATATACATGAATCTATCAAAAAAAACAGGAAAATTGTCTTTGTTTCTTGAGGGATCAGTAATACTCCCTCTAGTGCTCTTCAAACCAGCACTCAATTCTCATCATCCTCATCTGGTTGCCTTGGTCGTGGGGGCACCCATGGAGTTAGGAGGTTGGTTGGGAAGTCCGGGAAGATGCACCCCAATTGGTCTGCAACTTCTCTGTCCCTCGCCTGCGCATAGTTGGCCCATTGAGCCATTCTTCTCTGCAGGTCCATCAAGCAGGCCATGGATAGGGATTGTTCAGCCGCCAGCCTATCCAACCCAAACTCCATGTTGCCCTTTCTTCTCAGCCTTAGGTGTGCAGGCAACTCCAGATGGCCTGTGTAGGGCAGCTGCTGCTCCAAGCGCTCGGTGGGAACTCCTGCAAGCAAGCATAACTTTGTTATGATGTTGGGGAAAAATAATGGCCCCTTACCCTTTTTAGCACACTCGGCTATGGCAGCAGTGATGACTTCTCCCACGTTGATCGTGAGACCTCTCATTATAGCATAAACCAGCAGCGAACGGCTCTGGTTAATGGTAGTCTCATGAGTCACCGGGGAGAGTCTTCTTCTCACGAATGAAAACCACACAGCTGCCTTAGCCGTGAGGTTGGCACTCATGAGCGTGTGCCGCCCATTGCGTGAGACTGTCCAGGAGGCCTCAGGCTGGCCAATGGTGCGGATGGCTTCTTCTAGCACAGCCTCGGTCGGCTCATCAACTATCCGTGCGTAATCTGTGTGAGGCTGGCCCCTTAGACCAAATGCTTCATTAATGGCTTTGGCTGAGAAATCAACCTCCACCCCTCTGACCACAGATAGGCCATCCTCAGGGCTGAGCACGTTGGCATAGAAGTCATACACCATGCTCGTGTATGCTGGATTGGGAGGTCGGCAGAATTCCTCCCAGCCATGGTTGATCACCCCTGCGCGCAAGAACTGCGGCAGGTCAGCAAGTCGATCAAGGAACCCCTTCTCGTGCAACAGGTCCCTTTTCCTCAGCTCCACACCCCTGGATTCGGCATCGGATGAGACATACCTCACTGATGGAGGTTCATCCTCAGGGTAGAGTTTAGCCTTCCCCTTATCGGCTGGCTTGGAAGATTCAGTAGCCTCCACCTTGAGGCGTTTGAGCGAAGGCTCAGCACTGTCTTTGTCTGCTGAAGGCACTCGCTTGGCCTTCTTCTTCTTGAGTTTCTTGGATTTCTTGGCCTTGACAAGCTTGGCCTTCTTTTTCTTTTTCAGCTTTGCCTGGAGTTGTGGGAAACAGGCCCCCAACGTCTCCTCCATAGAATCATCCTGCTGTGCAGGCTCATCAGGGCTGTCTTCTCTCATGGGAGAGAAGACTTCTTCTTCTTCTGCCTCTCCACTGCCTTGCGTGGATTCTTGGTAATCCCCATAAGGGAATTCCGGATCAGGCCGTGGAGAATTGTGCTCTGCTGATGGGGTATGCGCAGAACTCCATGGTGAAGACGGCAGCTCAGGACTCTGCACATCCGCAGGTGGTAGATCAGCACTCTGAGGTGCTGGAGATGACTCGGCGCTTTGCGCAGGCGGTGCTGATTCTGTGCTTTGCACCGGTTCAGATGGGAGAGGGCTGCGCACAAGTGACACAGACGGCGACGAACCTTCCTTTGCTGACTCGTGAGATGTACGATCAGGTTCTTGACTCTCCACAGAGGGAGTCTTGGCGATGCTTGGTTCGGCGGCAGTCTTGACAGTCCACCGGCGCTTCGTTGGCGTACCCACTGGCTCAGATGGGCCAGCAGGGATTTCAGTTACCACCCTCCACTTCTTCCTACGAATAGGAAGCTTGCCAAGACGGCCAGTGCGTACAGCACCCTGATCAGCAAGGGTGAGAAGCGCTTCCCTTGCAGCCGCTTCAGCTGCGTCGTCGGCCTTCTTCTTGGCGGCGGATCTCTCAGCCCTAGTGGAAACCATAGTTAAATCTTGAAGATCTTGAGAGAAGAATCAGAGATGGAGAGAATCGCTGAAGATTTGGAGAGCAAAGAGAGAGATAATCGTAACGATCGAGCGGCTTCCAACGGATATAAAAGCAACGGAAAATAAAATCCCAACGGCTCTTTTTGCGGAGTCAGCAATTTTTGCGCAATTCTAGGGACAATATTTCATAATAAATCCCAACTTTGATCGCCCGTATCTTTCATTCGGCCCAACCGATTCTTGATTTTTAAAGTGCGATTTACTCCCCTTGATCCCCTCTTTCGATTCCCTACAAAAACAAACAAAACAAACATTAAATACGCAATTAAAATTACACCACAAAACGTACAAACGATCATCGAAAAAACAGAAAAAATAAACTAAGGCATTGGCCTTGACTAAACGAGCACAGTAACCACTCGTTCTCTCTCGTTCCTAACTTCATGCTTCATGTAGGAGGAAGGTCGAGAGAGTCTTCACATCCCCCTCCTCATAGTAGTGCTTCAACCTAGCACCATTGACCATAAATGGTTGTCCTTGCTGCAAGTTTTTTATCTCTACTGCACCATGAATAAAGACATTAGTAACAACAAATGGACCCGACCATCTAGACTTTAATTTGCCTGGAAATAGCTTTAATCGTGAGTTAAATAACAGTACAAGTTGGCCTTTCTTAAAATCTTTGATCCTGAGTCTACTGTCATGCCATATTTTTGTCTTTTCTTTGTACATCTTGGCATTCTCATAGGCCATGTGCCTAAGCTCATCAAGTTCATGCAGCTGTAAAGATCTTAATGTCCCTGCATCCTTCACACAAAAATTTAATTCTTTCATGGCCCAAAATGCCTTGTTCTCCAACTCAAGTGGCAAGTGGCAAGCCTTGCCATATACCAACCTATAGGGAGACATTCCTAGAGGTGTCTTATATGCTGTTCTATAAGCCCAAAGTGCATCCTCAAGCTTGAAAGACCAGTCTTTCCTATTAGGTTTGACTACCTTCTCTAGGATGTTCTTTATCTCCCTATTGGAAATCTCAGCTTGGCCATTTGAGTGTGGGTGGTAGGGAGTAGCTACCCTATGTCTGATGTTATACTTAGCCAATATTTTCTCCATAGCCTTATTAATGAAATGTGACCCCTCATCACTAATGATAGCACGAGGAGTCCCAAATCTAGTGAAAATGTGTCTATGCAAGAAATTAGTGACTGTCTTAGCATCATTATTAGGACATGCCTTAGCTTCTACCCACTTTGACACGTAGTCTACTGCTACTAGAATATACAAGTTACCTGATGATGGAGGGAAGGGTCCCATGAAATCAATGCCCCATACATCAAAGAGTTCTAACTCCAAGATGTAGGTGAGGGGCATCTCATCCTTACGACTGAGGTTACCTGTCCTTTGGCACTCGTCACAGTTGTGGGCATAGTTGTGGGCGTCCTTAAAGATTGTTGGCCAGTAGTAGCCACTTTGAAATACCTTGGCAGCTGTCCTTTGTCCACCAAAGTGTCCACCATAAGGAGATGAATGACAGTGCTGTAGCACAGACTTCGCTTCAGCAGCTGTAACACACTTCCTCAACAACCCATCAGCACAGGTCCTGTAAAGTATGGGGTCATCCCAGATGAATTTCCTTGCTTCATGGAGGAACCTCTTCTTCTCTTGTCCTCCCTTGAACACTGGTAATACCTGTGCTGCACGGAAGTTAGCAATGTCAGCGAACCAAGGTTCCTCATCGTTATCACGATGAGTTAAAGCAAAGATATGTTCATCTATAAAAGCATCAGAAATTGCGGGGTCCGCAATTTTTTCGCAATTGTGCTGCAATCGAGACAGGTGATCTGCAACCACGTTTTCACATCCCTTCTTGTCCCGAATGTCCAAATCAAATTCCTGCAGCAATAACACCCATCTAATCAATCTAGGCTTAGCATCAGCCTTCCTCATTAGATATTTTAAAGCAGAATGGTCAGTATATACAATGGTCCTAGTTCCTACAATATAGTTCCTAAATTTTTCACAAGCAAATACTACAGCAAGCATCTCTTTCTCTGTAGTTGTATAGTTACATTGGGCCTCATTCAAGGTCTTGCTAGCATAATAGACAGGATGTGTGAGCTTGTCAATCTTCTGTCCTAACATGACTCCTACAGCATAGTCACTGGCATCACATAGCATCTCAAATGGGAGATCCCAATTTGGTCCTACTATGATTGGTGCTGTGACCAATGCTTCCTTAAGGGTTTTCCAAGCTACTACACATTCTTTAGAAAAGATGAATGGCCTACCTAGCTCTAGAAGCTCACATAGAGGCTTGGCTATCTTAGAGAAGTCCTTGATGAACCTTCTATAGAAGCCAGCATGCCCTAAGAAACTCCTAATGGCTTTGACATTCTGGGGCTCAACCAACTTCTCTATTACCTCGATTTTTGCCCTATCCACTTCTACACCCGCCCTTGACACTCGATGTCCTAAGACAATCCCTTCATCTACCATAAAATGGCACTTTTCCCAATTCAGGACTAGGTTAGTCTCCTCACACCTAGTCAGGACTTGTCCTAGGTTTTCTAGACAGGTTTTAAATGAGTCCCCAAAGACTGAGAAGTCATCCATGAATATTTCTATCATGGACTCATCCAACTCAGAGAAGATTGCCATCATGCACCTCTGGAAAGTTGCCGGTGCATTGCATAAGCCAAAAGGCATTCTGCGGAAGGCAAACGTTCCAAAAGGGCAAGTGAAGGTGGTCTTCTCTTGATCCTTAGGGTCTATAGTTATTTGATTGTAGCCTGAATAGCCATCTAGGAAACAGTAGTAGGCTCTACCAGCTATTCTGTCTAGCATCTGGTCAATAAACGGTATGGGGAAGTGGTCTTTTTTAGTTTCTTTATTTAGTTTTCTGTAATCCATACATACCCTCCACCCTGTGACAGTCCTTGTTGGAATTAGTTCGTTATTCTCATTGACTACCACAGTTATTCCGCCCTTTTTAGGTACACACTGGATGGGGCTCACCCACTGGCTACTAGCTATGGGGAAAATTACTCCTGCATCTAACCACTTTATTATTTCTTTCTTCACTACCTCTTTCATAGAGGGGTTTAACCTACGCTGGTGATCTACCCTAGGTGTGTGTTCTTCCTCTAGAATAATTTTGTGCATACAATAAGAAGGGCTAATGCCTCGAATATCAGCAATAGACCATGCTATAGCCTTCCTATGTTGCTTAAGCAGTAAAATTAAATCAACCTCATGCTGTTCACTTAGCTTAGAAGAAATAATTACAGGCAGTGTGTCATTATCTCCTAGATATGCATATTTGAGGTGAGTAGGTAGTGGTTTCAGTTCTAAAACAGGTGGATGCTCAATGGAGGGCTTCAGAGGGTTAATAGTTCTATCAGTTAAATCTATATTCATACATACATGCTGAGGGTTATTTACAGGCATGTTCATTATGTCAGCTACATTTAGATCATCTACATCTATTTGTACATATTCACTAGCATGCTTGGTTAACAGTACATGCTCTAACTGTTCTTCCATTAGTGAGTCAACAACATCCAAGCTAGCACAAGACTCAGAATCAGAGGGATATTTTAAAGCTTTGTAAACACTAAATTTTACCTCTTCATCATGAACTCTCATAGTTAACTCACCTTTTTGCACGTCTATTAGTGCCCTACCTGTGGCTAGAAATGGTCTACCTAGCAGGATGGGTACCTCCTTGTCTGCCTCATAGTCCAGGACAATGAAATCTGCAAGGAAAATAAATTTGTCAACTTTAACTAGAATATCCTCAATCTTACCTTCTGGATATGCGATGGATCTGTCTGCTAGTTGTAAAGTGACAGTAGTTGGACGTGCTTCCCCTATTCCCAACTGGCGGAATAGGGACAGGGGCATGAGATTTATGCTGGCGCCCAGGTCACAAAGCGCTCTGCCCACGTGCTTGCCTCCAAGTTCTACAGGTAGGGTGAAGGAACCAGGATCCTTCTCCTTCTTGGGCAGCTTGTTTTGGAGGATGGCACTGCACTCCTCGGTGAGGTTTACTGTTTCAAACTCACCAATTATCTTTTTGTTAGTAATGATATCCTTCAAAAATTTTACATATGAAGGCATAGACTGTAAAACCTCTACAAAAGGAATGTTCACATGCACTTGCTTAAGTATTTCTAAGAATTTATTAAAATGAACTTCCTGTTCTTGCTTCTTCTTAAGCCTTCGAGGATAAGGAGGTGGTGGCACATAAGCAGGCACGTCAGGGCGCTTTAGGATCGGTGGAGGCCTTGGAATTTCTTCTATGTCCTCTACAATTGGTTCTAGCATGGCTCCTGATGTGCTAGTTGGTGGTGGACCTTGGCTTGGCAGAGACGCCAGTGGAGCACTAGACTCAGTGTTCTCTACTCTCTTTGGTATGTCTTTGGTGTTGCTCACCAATGGTCTTCCACTCCTAAGTTCAATTGCTTGAACTTGTTCCTTTCCATCTCTCCTTGGCACCTCGGTGTCAGCAGGGAGTCTACCTTGGGGCCTACTCTTAAGTTCATTGGCTAACTGGCCTATTTGGTTCTCCAGGCTCCTAAGGGTAGCTTGCTGGCTCTGAAGAGTAGCATCATTCTTAGCTATATATTCCTTGAGTAGGTTTTCTACAGAAGATCCTATAGGTTGATTGTAAGGCTTTTGGTACATTGACTGGTTATGTTGGGGAGTGAAACCAGGTGTTCCACTCGGCCTTGGTTGGTTAGGATTTTGGTTAGTGTTTTGTTGGCCACCCCATGACAGGTTAGGGTGGTTTCTCCAACCAGGATTGTAAGTTTGTGAGTAGGGGTTATTCCTTGGTTGCTGCTGACTTCCTACATAGCAGACCGAGGATGGATTCCCAGGACAGTATTCATAAGGGTGTCCTTCCCCACAGAATCCACAGATTGGTGCCTCGCCTTGACTTTGTTGGGTGCCCATTGACATGGCTGTGGCGGTATTGGCACTGGTTTGGAGATTGGCCTGAGCCATTTGCTTGACTAAGTTGGTCAGGGCATTTATTTGGGTGCTCATGGCGCTTAGAGCATCCTTGTCTTGAGCTCTAGTTGGCTCTACAGGATCGTCTGACCATCTACAATGAGATGTTGAGATCTTCTCCAAGATCTCATAAGCTTCGTTGTAACTCTTGGACAACATGGAACCTCCAGCAGATGAATTCAAGACTTGTCTGGTGCTGGGGTTGCATCCTTTAAAGAAAACTTCTATTTGGATACACCATGGAATGCCATGGTGTGGACATTTAATGAGAAGGTCTTTGAATCGTGTCCAAGCTTCGTGAAGAGACTCACTTGGAGCTTGTTTGAATTTTATGATGTCATCACGAAAAGTTGAATTCCTATCTGGTGGGAAATATTTGACTAGGAATTTTTCTGCTAAATCTGTCCAATTGCGGACAGATCCTGAGGGTAAAGAATTTAGCCACGTTTTGGCTTTGTCCCTCAAAGAGTAAGGGAAAAGATATAGCCTCAGGGCCTCTTGGGAAACTCCAGGGATTAGGAAGGTGTCACTAACTCCTAAGAAGTTCCTAAGGTGGTTATGGGGGTCCTCATTTTCTATTCCAAAGAATTGTCCCACAGTGGACAACATTTGGAACATCACTGGCTTTAACTCGAAGGAGTGGGCAGTGATTTCAGGACGGATTATGCTGGGGTTCAGCTCCCCAGGCATAGGTACTAAATATGAAAGGATGGCGCTATCCTTGTCATTCGCTATTTCGATGGGGTTGCGAATGGCTTGCGCCGGATTTGGAACTACATCGCCCATTTCTCTAGTTTCAGGTGTGGTTTGAGGTATAGGAGGTTGTTTAAAGAGACGTTTCTTTGCCTTATTCCTAGCTCGAAGTGATCTTTCAGGTTCAGGATCGAACTCTAAATCACTATGTGAACGCTCACTCATAAACTACCTTAATGGCACCTGCAAAAGAAATGAAACAGATTAGTTTCACTCAATGATAAACTTGATTTTTCAAACTTAACAACTTCGTTTTCACTTAAAATAAGTCCCCGGCAGCGGCGCCAAAAACTTGTTGCGTGCTCAATGTGTAAAGATGAATATGCAAAAGGGTAGAGAGAGCACTTAGCACATGCAAGCATACATGGCCTTACAGCAAGTAGTGAGTATATTTAATTCGTTTTTTCCACAGAGACTTGTTTTTAGCTATTCGCGAAGTGTGAATGTTAAGAAAGATGGGATGAATTTGATGGGTTAAAATTGGTTTTTAATTAACTACTTTTTGCTGAATGTGTAGAGGGATATCACATAAACAAAAGCAAGTTGAAATTAGATGCAAAGGATAAGAGATGGAATTAACAAACGAGAAGGAAAACAGCTAAACAGAATGAAAATTTGGCAGAATTGCGTGGACCGCAATGTTTCCGCAATTAACTGGCAGCGAAACTGATTCAAAGGGTGAATTAAGGGCTACTAATGACTATCCTATAGGCAGTTTATTACGATTATCAAGCTTTGGATCAACTCTCTATACATCAAACTCACTCTATCTCAAGTATCGTCCGATTCCATGCATGAGAGACTCAAGTTTACTCGACTTCAAAGTAAGGTCTTAAGCATCTTGTTAAAGCAGGAGTGTTTAGTTTGTACTAGGGAAACGCCTATTCCTAGGCCGTTTCCTGATTACCATGAAAGGCTAGCATGATTATATGACTCTGAACTCTTACTCCTTCCAGAGGTTAGGAGTTCTTTGGACAAAATGGATGGCCAATCGAAATTGCCCGTGGGATGAAGCTTACATACAATCAATGTTCGAGTGTTAATCTACCTACTTGACTCACGTTTTTTAGCCTATAGTTCTGTCATTAGCATGCCCCTAAATGATTTTAGTTACTCATGGATATGTAAAGAACAGAAATGGTAGATAAAGTAGACATGCTTAGAAGAGAAATGTATGTAAAACAGCAAGCAAAACTCGTAGCAGAAACAAGGTAGAACTGTGAAATGCAGAAACTTACTTTGATTACTTTAAGTGTTTGAATAACAAAGGAAAGCTTTAAAAGAACTGAACCCAAGACAGACAACAACGAAATGCAATAATTGAAATGTCTAAACTAAGAACAACAATGATCAGTAATGGAAATGAGAAGAAGAGAGCAGAAAACAGTAAAGGCTTGCTGAAGACTTTGTGGCAGTCGCCTCGAATGAAGGTGATGAGAATTCAGCCGTGCTTGGATGAATCCAATCGAGAGAGAAGAAGAATCTTCTCTCCTTCCTATCAGATTATCGATTCCAAAAGCTTAGACTCTCACTCCAACAGACGGCAAAGGAAAAACAGTGGAAAGGGTGGACTGCAGAAAGACTTCTACGCTTCGAGTGATGACTGAACCTCCGACTTTGGCCCCCTTTTATAGTAGTTTGCAGGTGCGATTGGGCCAAGGAGAACCATCAATCTTCAACGTCGTATATCAGAATGGGTGGAGGAGAAAGAACGAATCCCTGAAAAGTCGGATCTAAACAGAAAAATGTCAGCCAACTTACGGTTTTAACTTGAATAATTGCGGCCACCGCAATTATTCCGCAATGCATTCGCAAGGGTTATTTTTTCATTCTTTTCTTCGGTTTTCACCCCTTTTCCTACCTATTGTGCATAAGTCCTATATTAGCTACCTTCTTCTAATTCTCATATTAAAGCATAGGTTTAGGCTAAATGCTCACAAAAACACCTAAATGTGTACATCTTCTTAAGCTAAATGGGTCCTAAATAAGTCACTTTCAGAGACTTAACAGGCACCCATGAAGTTAGGAGGTTGGTGGGGAAGTCCGGGAAGATGCACCCCAACTGGTCTGCAACTTCTTTGTCCCTCGCCTGCGCATAATTGGCCCATTGAGCCATTCTCCTCTGCATGTCCATTAAGCAGGCCATGGATAGGGACTGCTCAGCAGCCAGCCTATCCAACTCAAACTCCATGTTGCCCTTTCTTCTCAGCCTCAGGTGTGCAGGCAACTCCAAATGGCCTGTGTAAGGCAGCTGCTGCTCCAAGCGCTCGGTGGGAACACCTGCAAGCAAACACAACTTTGTTATAGTGTTTGGAAAAAATAATGGTCCCTTACCCTTTTTAGCACACTCGGCTATGGCAGCAGTGATGACTTCTCCCACGTTGATCGTGAGACCTCTCATTATAGCATAAACCAGCAGCGAACGGCTCTGGTTAATTGTAGTCTCATGAGTCACTGGGGAGAGTCTTCTTCTTACGAATGAAAACCACACAGCTGCCTTAGCCGTGAGGTTGGCACTCATGAGCGTGTGCCGCCCATTGCGTGACACTGTCCAGGAGGCTTCAGGCTGGCCAATTGTGCGAATGGCTTCTTCCAGCACCGCCTCGGTCGGCTCATCAACTATCCGTGCATAATCCGTGTGAGGTTGGCCCCTGAGACCGAATGCTTCATTAATGGCTTTGGCTGAGAAATCAACTTCCACCCCTCTGACCACAGATAGGCCATCCTCAGGGCTGAGCACGTTAGCATAAAAGTCATACACCATGCTCGTGTATGCTGGATTGGGAGGTCGGCAGAATTCCTCCCAGCCATGGTTGATCACCCCTGCGCGCAAGAACTGCGGCAAGTCAGCAAGTCGATCAAGGAACCCCTTCTCGTGCAACAGGTCCCTTTTCCTCAGCTCCACGCCCCTGGATTCAGCATCAGACGAGACATACCTCACTGACGGAGGTTCATCTTCAGGGTAGAGTTTAGCCTTCCCCTTATCGGCTGGTTTGGATGATTCAGCAGCCTCCACCTTGAGGCGTTTGAGCGAAGGCTCAGTACTCTCTTCGTCTGCTGAAGGCACTCGTTTGGCCTTCTTCTTCTTCAGCTTCTTGGACTTCTTGGCCTTGCCCATCTTGGCCTTCTTCTTCTTTTTCTTAATGTTGATCTGTTGGAGGCAAGCCCCCAACGTTTCTTCCATAGAATCGTCCTGCTGTGCAGGAACATCAGGGCTGTCTTCCCTCATAGGAGAGAAGACTTCTTCTTCCCCAGCATCTCCACTGCCTTGCGTGGACTCCTGATAATCCCCATAAGGGAATTCAGGATCAGGCCGTGGAGAATTGTGCTCTGCTGATGGTGTATGTGCAGAACTCCATGGCGAAGACGGCAGCTCAGGGCTCTGTGCTGCTGCAGGCGTCGGATCAGAACTCTGAGGTGCTGGAGACAACTCGGCGCTCTGTTCAGGCGGTGACGACTCTGCGCTTGGCACTGGTTCAGACGAAAGGGGACTGCGCGCAGGGGACAAAGACGGCGACGAACCTTCCTTGGCTGACTCGTGGGCTGCACGATCAGTTTCTTGACTCTCCACAGAGGGAGTCTTGGCGGTGCTTGGTTCGGCAGCTGTCTTGACAGTCCACCGGCGCTTCTTTGGCGTGCCCACTGGCTCAGATGGGCCAGCAGGGATCTCAGTGACCACCCTCCACTTCTTCCTACGAATAGGAAGCTTGGCAAGACGGCCAGTGCGTACAGCACCCTCATCAGCAAGGGTGAGAAGCGCTTCCCTCGCAGCCGCTTCAGCTGCGTCATCGGCCTTCTTCTTGGCGGCGGATCTCTCAGCCCTAGTGGAAACCATCGTCGAGTCTTGAAGATCTTGAGAGAAGAATCAAAGGTGGAGAGAATCGCAGAAATCTTGGAGATCAAAGAATGAGAGAATCGTATCAACGAACGCGTTCTAACGGCTATAAATAAAACGGAAAAAATCCCAACGGCTCTTTTTGCGGATCCAGCAATTTTTGCGCAATTCCAGGGATAATATTTCATAAAAATTCCAAACTTTGATCGCCCGTATCTTTTATTTGGCTCAACCGTTTCTCGAGTTTTAAAGCCTGATTTACTCTCCTTGATCCCCTCTTTCGATTCCTTGCAAAAGCAAACAAAACAAACATTAAACACGTAATTAAAAACACATCACAAAACGTACAAACGATAAGCGAAAAAACAGTAAAAATAAACTAAGGCATTGGCCTTGACTAAACGAGCACAGTAACCACTCGTTCTCTCTCGTTCTCTTTGTCATGCTTCAGTCAAGAGGAAGGCCGAGAGAGTCTTCACATCCCCTTCCTCATAGTAGTGCTTCAACCTAGCACCATTGACCAGAAATGGCTGTCCTTGCTGCAAGTTTTTAATCTCTATGGCACCATGAACAAAGACATTAGTAACAATAAATGGACCTGACCATCTAGACTTTAATTTGCCTGGAAATAGCTTTAATCGTGAGTTAAATAACAATACAAGTTGGCCCTTCTTAAAGTCTTTGATCCTGAGTCTACTGTCATGCCATATTTTTGTCTTTTCTTTGTACATCTTGGCATTCTCATAGGCCATGTGCCTAAGCTCGTCAAGTTCATGTAGCTGTAAAGATCTTAATGTCCCCGCATCCTTCACACAAAAATTTAATTCTTTCATGGCCCAAAATGCCTTGTTTTCCAACTCAAGTGGCAAGTGGCAAGCCTTGCCATACACCAACCTATAGGGAGACATTCCTAGAGGTGTCTTATATGCTGTTCTGTAAGCCCAAAGTGCATCCTCAAGCTTGAAAGACCAGTCTTTCCTATTAGGTTTGACTACCTTTTCTAGGATGTTCTTTATCTCCCTATTGGAAATCTCAGCTTGGCCATTTGAGTGTGGGTGGTAGGGAGTAGCTACCCTATGCCTAATGTTATACTTAGCCAATAATTTCTCCATAGCCTTATTAATGAAATGTGACCCCTCATCACTAATGATAGCACGAGGAGTCCCAAATCTAGTGAAAATGTGCCTATGCAAGAAGTTAGTGACTGTCTTAGCATCATTATTAGAACATGCCTTAGCTTCTACCCACTTTGACACGTAGTCTACTGCTACTAAGATGTACAGGTTACCTGATGATGGAGGGAAGGGTCCCATGAAATCAATGCCCCACACATCGAAGAGCTCCAACTCTAAGATGTAGGTGAGGGGCATCTCATCCTTGCGACTGAGGTTACCTGTCCTTTGGCATTCGTCACAGTTGTGGGCATAGTTGTGGGCGTCCTTAAAGATTGTTGGCCAGTAGTAGCCACTTTGAAATACCTTGGCAGTTGTCCTTTGTCCACCAAAGTGTCCACCATAAGGAGATGAATGACAGTGCTGCAGCACAGACTGCGCTTCAGCAGCTGAAACACATTTCCTCAACAACCCATCAGCACAGGTCCTGTAAAGTATGGGGTCATCCCAGATGAATTTCCTTGCTTCATGGAGGAACCTCTTCTTCTCTTGTCCTCCCTTGAACACTGGTAAGACCTGTGCTGCACGGAAGTTAGCAATGTCAGCGAACCAAGGTTCCTCATCGTTTTCACGATGAGTTAAAGCAAAGATTTGTTCATCTATAAAAGCATCAGAAATTGCGGGGTCCGCAATTTTTTCGCAATTGTGCTGCAATCGAGACAGGTGATCTGCAACCACGTTTTCACATCCCTTCTTGTCCCGAATGTCCAAATCGAATTCCTGCAGCAATAACACCCATCTAATCAATCTAGGCTTAGCATCAGCCTTCCTCATAAGATATTTTAAAGCAGAATGGTCAGTATATACAATGGTTCTAGTTCCTACAATATAGTTCCTAAATTTTTCACAAGCAAATACTACAGCAAGCATCTCTTTCTCTTTAGTTGTATAGTTACATTGAGCCTCATTCAAGGTCTTACTAGCATAATAGACAGGATGTGTGAGCTTGTCAATCTTCTGTCCTAACATGACTCCTACAGCATAGTCACTGGCATCACATAGCATCTCAAATGGGAGATCCCAATTTGGTCCTACTATGATTGGTGCTGTGACCAATGCTTCCTTAAGGGCTTTCCAAGCTACTACACATTCTTTAGAAAAGATGAATGGCCTACCTAGCTCTAGAAGCTCACATAGAGGCTTGGCTATCTTAGAGAAGTCCTTGATGAACCTTCTATAGAAGCCAGCATGTCCTAGGAAACTCCTAATAGCTTTGACATTCTGAGGCTCTACTAACTTCTCTATGACCTCTATTTTTGCCCTATCCACTTCTACACCTGCCCTTGACACTCTATGTCCTAAGACAATCCCTTCATCTACCATAAAATGGCACTTTTCCCAATTTAGGACTAGGTTGGTTTCTTCACACCTAGCCAGGACTTGTCCTAGGTTCTCTAGACAGGTTTTAAATGAGTCCCCAAAGACTGAGAAGTCATCCATGAATATTTCTATTATGGACTCATCCAACTCAGAGAAGATTGCCATCATGCACCTTTGGAAAGTTGCCGGTGCATTGCATAAGCCAAAAGGCATTCTGCGGAAGGCAAACGTTCCAAAAGGGCAAGTGAAGGTAGTCTTCTCTTGATCCTTAGGGTCTATAGTGATTTGATTATAGCCAGAGTACCCATCTAAAAAACAATAGTAGGCTCTACCAGCTATTCTGTCTAGCATCTGGTCAATAAATGGTAGGGGGAAATGGTCTTTTTTAGTTTCTTTATTCAATTTTCTGTAATCCATACATACCCTCCACCCTGTGACAGTCCTTGTTGGAATCAGTTCGTTGTTCTCATTGACTACCACAGTTATTCCCCCCTTTTTAGGTACACATTGGATGGGGCTAACCCACTGGCTACTAGCTATGGGGAAAATTACTCCTGCATCTAACCACTTTATTATTTCCTTTTTCACTACCTCTTTCATAGAGGGGTTTAACCTACGCTGGTGATCTACCCTAGGTGTGTGCTCTTCCTCTAGAATAATTTTGTGCATACAATAAGAAGGGCTAATGCCTCGAATATCAGCAATAGTCCATGCTATAGCCTTCCTATGTTGCTTAAGCAGTAAAATTAAATCAACCTCATGCTGTTCACTTAGCTTAGAAGAAATAATTACAGGCAGCGTATCATTATCTCCTAGATATGCATATTTGAGGTGAGTTGGTAGTGGTTTTAGTTCTAAAACAGGTGGATGCTCAATGGAGGGCTTTAACGGATTTATAGTTCTATCAGTTAAGTCTATAGTCATACATACATGCTGAGGTCTATCTACAGGCATATTCATTATGTCAGATACATTTAGATCATCTACATCTAATCCTACATATTCGTTAGCATGCTTGGTTAATAGTACATGCTCTAATTGTTCTTCCATTAGTGAGTCAACAACATCAATGCTAGCACAAGACTCAGAATCAGAGGGATACCTTAAAGCTTTGTAAACACTAAATTTTACCTCTTCATCATGAACCCTCATAGTTAACTCACCTTTTTGCACGTCTATTAGTGCCCTACCTGTGGCTAGAAATGGTCTACCTAGCAGGATGGGAACCTCCTTGTCTGCCTCATAGTCCAGGACAATGAAATCTGCAAGGAAAATAAATTTGTCAACTTTAACTAGAATATCCTCAATCTTACCTTCTGGATATGCGATGGATCTGTCTGCTAGTTGTAAAGTGACTGTGGTTGGACGTGCTTCTCCCATTCCCAACTGGCGGAATAGGGACAGGGGCATGAGATTTATGCTGGCGCCCAGGTCACAAAGCGCTCTTCCCACATGCTTGCCTCCAAGTTCTACAGGTAAGGTGAAGGAACCAGGATCCTTCTCCTTCTTGGGCAGCTTGTTTTGGAGGATGGCACTGCACTCCTCGGTGAGGTTTACTGTTTCAAACTCACCAATGATTTTCTTGTTAGTAATAATGTCCTTCAAAAACTTTACATATGAAGGCATAGACTGTAAAACCTCTACAAAAGGAATGTTCACATGTACTTGCTTAAGTATTTCTAAAAATTTATTAAAATGAACTTCCTGTTCCTGCTTCTTCTTCAGCCTTCGAGGGTAAGGAGGTGGTGGCACATATGCAGGCACGTCAGGACGCCTAAAGATAGGTGGAGGCCGTGGAATTTCTTCTACGTCCTCTACAATTGGCTCTAGCCTGGCTCCTGATGTGCTAGTCGGTGGTGGACCTTGGCTTGGCAGAGACTCCAGTGGAGCACTAGACTCAGTGTTCTCTACTCTCTTTGGTGTGTCCTTTGTGTTGCTCACCAATGGTCTTCCACTCCTAAGTTCAATGGCTTGAACTTGTTCTTTGCCATCTCTCCTTGGTACCTCGGTATCAGCAGGGAGTCTACCTTGGGGCCTACTTTTAAGTTCATTGGCTAATTGGCCTATTTGGTTTTCCAGGCTCCTAAGAGTAGCTTGCTGGCTCTGAAGAGTAGCATCATTCTTAGCGATATACTCCTTGAGTAGGTTTTCTACAGAAGATCCTACAGGTTGATTATAAGGTTTTTGGTACATTGACTGGTTATGTTGGGGAGTGAAACCAGGTGTTCCACTCGGTCGTGGTTGGTTGGGATTTTGGTTAGTGTTTTGTTGGCAACCCCATGACAGGTTAGGGTGGTTTCTCCAACCAGGGTTATAGGTGTTGGAGTAGGGGTTATTCCTAGGCTGCTGCTGACTTCCTACATAGCAGACTGAGGATGGATTCCCAGGGCAGTATTCATAAGGGTGCCCTTCCCCACAGAATCCACAGATTGGTGCCTCGCCTTGACTTGGTTGGGTGCCCATTGACATGGCTGTGGCGGTATTGGCACTGGTTTGGAGATTGGCCTGAGCCATTTGCTTGACTAAGTTGGTCAGGGCATTTATTTGGGTGCTCATGGCGCTTAGAGCATCCTTGTCTTGAGCCCTAGTTGGCTCTACTGGATCGTCTGACCATCTACAGTGAGATGCTGAGATCTTCTCCAAGATCTCATAAGCTTCGTTGTAACTCTTGGACAACATGGAACCTCCAGCAGATGAGTTTAAGACTTGTCTGGTGCTGGGGTTGCATCCTTTAAAGAAAACTTCTATTTGGATACACCATGGAATGCCATGGTGTGGACATTTAATGAGAAGGTCTTTGAATCTAGTCCAAGCTTCGTGAAGAGACTCATTATCAGCCTGTTTAAACTTTATGATATCATCACGAAAGGTTGAATTCCTATCAGGTGGGAAGTATTTGACTAGGAATTTTTCTGCTAAATCTGTCCAATTGCGGACAGATCCTGAGGGTAAAGAATTTAGCCACGTTTTAGCTTTGTCCCTCAAAGAGTAAGGGAAAAGATATAGCCTCAGGGCCTCTTGGGAAACTCCAGGGATTAGGAATGTGTCACTAACTCCTAGGAAGTTCCTAAGGTGGTTATGGGGGTCCTCATTTTCTATTCCAAAGAATTGTCCCACAGTGGACAACATTTGGAACATCACTGGCTTTAACTCGAATGAGTGGGCAGTGATTTCAGGACGGATTATGCTGGGGTTCAGCTCCCCAGGCATAGGTACTAGATATGAAAGAATGGCACTATTCTTGTCATTCGCTATTTCGATGGGGTTGCGAATGGCTTGTGCCGGATTTGGAACTAGATCGCCCATTTCTTTAGTTTCAGGTGTGGTTTGAGGTATAGGAGGTTGTTTAAAGAGACGTTTCTTTGCCTTATTCCTAGCTCGAAGTGATCTTTCAGGTTCAGGATCGAACTCTAAATTACTATGTGAACGCTCACTCATAAACTACCTTAATAGCACCTGCAAAAGAAATGAAACAGATTAGTTTCACTCAATGATAAACTTGATTTTTCAAACTTAACAACTTCGTTTTCACTTAAAATAAGTCCCCGGCAGCGGCGCCAAAAACTTGTTGCGTGCTCAATGTGTAAAGATAAATATGCAAACAGGAAGAGAGAGCACTTAGAACATGCAAGCATACATGGTCTCACAGCAAGTAGTAAGTATATTTCATTCGTTTTTTCCACAGAGACTCATTTTTAGCTATTCGCGAAGTGTGAATGTTAAGAAAGATGGGATGAATTTGATGGGGTAAAATTGGTTTTTAATTAACTACTTTTTGCTGAATGTGTAGAGGGATATAACATAAACAAATTAAAGTTAAAACTAGACCTAAAGGACAAGAGATGGAATTAATAATCGAGGAAGAAAACAGCTAAACAGAATGATAAAAAGGCAGAATTGCGAGGACCGCAATGTTTCCGCAATTAAATGGCAGCGAATCTGATTAAAATGGGGAATTAAGGGCTACTAATGACTATCCTATAGGCATTTTATTACGATTATCAAGCTTTGGATCAACTCTCTATACATCAAACTCACTCTATCTCAAGTATCGTCTGATTCCATGCATTAGAGACTCAAGTTTACTCGACTTCAAAGTAAGGACTTAAGCATCTTGTTAAAACAGGAGTGTTCAGTTTGTACTAGGGAAACGCCTATTCCTAGGCCGTTTCCTGATTACCATGAAAGGCTAGCATGATTATATGACTCTGAACTCTTACTCCTTCCAGAGGTTAGGAGTTCTTTGGACAAAATGGATGGCCAATCGAAATTGCCCGTGGGATGAAGCTTACATACAATCAATGTTCGAGTGTTGAACTGACTACTTGACTCACGTTTTTTAGCCTATAATTCTGTCATTAGCATGCCCCTAAGTGAATTTAGTTACTCATGGATATATGAAGAACAGGAAGGGTAGATAAAACAGACATGCTTAGAAGAGAAATGTGCTTAAAACAGGAAGCAAAACCCGTAGCAGAAGAAAGTATAAACTGTGAAGTGCAGAAACTTACTTTGATTAACTTGAATGTTTGAATGACAAAGGAAAGCTTTAAAAGGAATGAATCCAAGGCAGACAACAACGAAATGCAATAAGTAAATTACTAAACTAAGAACAACAATGATCAGTAATGGAAATGAGAAGGAAAGAACAGAAAACAGTAAAGGATTGCTGAAAACTTCGTGGCAGTCGCCTCGAATGATGGTGATGAGAATTCAGCCGTGCTTGGATGAATCCAATCGAGAGAGAAGAAGAATCTTCTCTCCTTCCTATCAGATTATCGACTCCAAAAGCTGAGAACCTCACTCCAACAGACGGCAAAGGAAAACAGATGGAAATGGTGGACTGCAAGAAGACTTCTGCGCTTCGAATCATTTATTGAACCTCCGACTTTGACCCCCTTTTATAGTAGTTTGCAGGTGCGTTTGGGCCAAGGAGAACCATCAACCTTCAACGTCATATATCAGAATGGATGGAGGAGAAAGAACGAATCCCTGAAAAGTCGGATCTAAACAGAAAATGATCAGCCAACTTACGGTTTTAACTTGAATAATTGCGGTCACCGCAATTATTCCGCAATTCATTCGCAAAGCTCATTTTTTCATTCTTTTCTTCGGTTTTCAACCCTTTTTCTACCTATTGTGCATAAGTCCTATATTAGCTACCTTCTTCTAATTCTCCTATTAAAGCATAGGTTTAAGCTAAATGCTAACAAAAACACCTAAATGTGTACATCTTCTTAAGCTAAATGGGTCCTAAATAAGTCACTTTCAGAGACTTAACAGCAGCAGCCTAGGAACAATCCCTATTCCAACACATACAACCCTGGTTGGAGGAACCACCCAAACCTGTCATGGGGTGGCCAGCAGAATGCTAATCAAAATCCTAACCAGCCTAGACCGAGTGGAACACCTGGTTTCACTCCCCAACATAACCAGTCAATGTACCAAAAACCATACAACCAACCTGTAGGATCTTCTGTAGAAAACCTACTCAAGGAATATATAGCTAAGAATGATGCTACCCTTCAAAGCCAACAAGCTACTCTTAGGAGCCTAGAGAATCAAATAGGCCAATTAGCCAATGAACTTAAGAGTAGGCCCCAAGGTAGATTCCCTGCTGACACCGAGGTACCACGGAGAGATGGTAAAGAACAAGTGCAAGCAATTGAACTTAGAAGTGGCAGACCCTTGGTGAGCAACACAAAGGACACACCAAAGAGAGTAGAGAACACTGAGTCTAGTGCTCCACTGGAGTCTCTGCCAACCCAAGGTCCACCACCAACTAGCACATCAGGAGTCAGGCTAGAGCCAATTATTGAGGAGATAGAAGAAATTCCAAGGCCTCCACCCATCTTAAAGCGCCCTGACGTGCCTGCATATGTGCCACCACCTCCATACCCTCGAAGGCTTAAGAAGAAGCAGGAACAGGAAGTTCATTTTAATAAATTCTTAGAAATTCTTAAGCAAGTGCATGTTAACATTCCTTTTGTAGAAGTTTTGCAGTCTATGCCTTCTTATGTAAAGTTTTTGAAGGACATCATTACTAACAAAAAAATAATTGGTGAGTTTGAAACAGTAAACCTCACTGAGGAGTGCAGTGCCATCCTCCAGAACAAGCTGCCCAAGAAGGAGAAGGATCCTGGTTCCTTCACCTTACCTGTAGAACTTGGAGGCAAGCACGTGGGCAGAGCGCTTTGTGACCTGGGCGCCAGCATAAATCTCATGCCCCTGTCCCTATTCCGCCAGTTGGGAATAGGAGAAGCACGTCCAACCACTGTCACTTTACAACTAGCAGACAGATCCATTGCATATCCGGAAGGTAAAATTGAGGATATTTTAGTAAAGGTTGACAAATTTATTTTCCTTGCAGATTTCATTATCCTGGATTATGAAGCAGACAAGGAGGTCCCCATCCTACTAGGCAGACCATTTCTAGCCACAGGTAGGGCACTTATAGACGTCCAAAAAGGTGAGCTTACTATGAGGGTTCACGATGAAGAGGTGAAGTTTAGTGTATATAAAGCTTTAAGGTATCCCTCTGACCTTGAATCCTGTGCTAGTATGGACGTTGTTGATTCTTTGATGGAAGAACAATTAGAGCATGTATTATTAACCAAGCATGCTAATGAATATGTAGGATTAGATGTAGCTGACTTGAATGTATCTGACATAATGGATATGCCTGTAGATAAACCACAACATGTATGTATGAATATAGATTTAACTGATAGATCTGGGAATCCTTTAAAGCCCTCCATTGAGCATCCACCTGTTTTAGAACTGAAACCACTACCCACTCACCTCAAGTATGCATATCTAGGAAGTAATGAAACTCTGCCTGTTATCATTTCTTCTAAATTGAGTGAAAAGCATGAGGTTGAACTAATTTTATTGCTTAAGCAACATAGGAAGGCTATTGCATGGACTATTGCTGATATTAGAGGCATTAGCCCTTCTTATTGTATGCATAAGATTATACTAGAGGAAGAGCACACACCTAGGGTAGATCACCAGCGTAGGCTAAACCCCTCTATGAAAGAGGTAGTAAAGAAGGAAATAATAAAATGGTTAGATGCAGGAGTGATCTTCCCAATAGCTAGTAGCCAGTGGGTGAGCCCCATCCAATGTGTACCTAAAAAGGGGGGAATAACTGTGGTAGTCAATGAGAACAACGAACTGATTCCAACAAGGACTGTCACAGGGTGGAGAGTGTGTATGGATTACAGGAAATTAAATAAAGAAACTAAAAAAGATCACTTCCCTCTACCGTTCATTGACCAGATGCTAGACAGAATAGCTGGTAGAGCCTACTATTGTTTCTTAGACGGGTATTCAGGCTATAATCAAATAACTATAGACCCTAAGGATCAAGAGAAAACCACCTTCACTTGCCCTTTTGGAACTTTTGCCTTTCGCAGAATGCCTTTTGGCTTATGCAATGCACCGGCAACTTTCCAAAGGTGCATGATGGCAATCTTCTCTGAGTTGGATGAGTCCATGATAGAAATATTCATGGATGACTTCTCAGTCTTTGGGGACTCATTTTCAAACTGTCTAGATAATTTAAGACAAGTCTTAGCTAGGTGTGAGGAGACCAACTTAGTCCTAAATTGGGAAAAATGTCATTTTATGGTGGATGAGGGGATTGTCTTAGGACATAGAGTGTCAAGGGCAGGTGTAGAAGTTGATAGGGCAAAGATTGAGATCATAGAGAAGTTGGTAGAGCCTCAGAATGTCAAAGCCATTAGGAGTTTCTTAGGGCATGCTGGCTTCTACAGAAGGTTCATCAAGGACTTTTCTAAGATAGCCAAGCCTCTGTGTGAGCTTCTAGAATTAAATAGACCATTCATCTTCTCTAAGGAATGTGTAGTAGCTTGGACCACCCTTAAGAAAGCACTAGTTACAGCACCTGTTATAGTAGGGCCCGATTGGGATCTCCCATTCGAGATGTTATGTGATGCTAGTGACTATGCTGTAGGGGTCATGTTAGGACAGAAAATTGACAAGCTAACACATCCTGTATATTATGCTAGTAAGACCTTGAATGAGGCTCAATGTAATTATACAACCACTGAGAAAGAGATGCTTGCTGTAGTGTTTGCCTGTGAGAAATTCAGGAACTATATTGTAGGCACTAGGACAATTGTATACACTGACCATTCTGCCTTGAAATATCTTATGAGGAAGGCTGATGCCAAGCCTAGGTTGATTAGGTGGGTGTTATTGCTGCAGGAGTTTGATTTGGACATTCGAGACAAGAAGGGATGTGAAAATGTGGTTGCAGATCACCTTTCTCGATTGCAGCACAATTGCGAAAAAATTGCGGATCCCGCAATTTCTGATGCTTTTATTGATGAACATGTCTTTGTTTTGACTCATCGTGATAACGATGAGGAACCTTGGTTTGCTGACATTGCTAACTTCCGTGCATCACAGGTATTACCAGTTTTCAAGGGAGGACAAGAGAAGAAGAGGTTCCTTCATGAAGCAAGGAAATTCATCTGGGATGACCCCACACTCTACAGAACCTGTGCTGATGGATTGCTGAGGAAGTGTGTTTCAGCTGCTGAAGCGAAGTCCGTGCTGCAGCACTGTCACGCAGCTCCTTATGGTGGACACTTTGGTGGCCAAAGAACAGCTGCAAAGGTATTTCAGAGTGGCTACTATTGGCCAACAATCTTCAAGGATGCCCACAACTATGCCCACAGCTGTGACGAATGCCAAAGAACAGGTAACCTCAGTCGGAAGGATGAGATGCCCCTCACCTACATCTTAGAGTTGGAGCTCTTTGATGTATGGGGCATTGACTTCATGGGACCATTCCCTCCATCATCAGGTAACCTCTACATATTAGTGGCAGTGGATTATGTGTCCAAGTGGGTAGAGGCCAAAGCATGTCCTAGTAATGATGCTAAAACAGTCACCAATTTCTTGCATAGGCACATTTTTACTAGGTTTGGGACACCTCGAGCCATCATTAGTGATGAGGGGTCACATTTCATTAACAAGGCTATGGAGAGAGTGTTGGCTAAATATAACATTAGGCATAGAGTAGCCACTCCCTATCACCCACACTCAAATGGACAAGCTGAAATCTCAAATAGGGAAATTAAGAACATCCTAGAAAAAGTGGTCAAACCTAATAGGAAAGACTGGTCCTTCAAGCTTGAGGATGCACTTTGGGCTTATAGGACAGCATATAAGACACCTCTAGGAATGTCCCCTTATAGGCTGGTATATGGCAAGGCTTGTCACTTACCACTTGAGTTAGAAAACAAAGCATTTTGGGCCATGAAGGAATTGAATTTTTGTGTAAAAGATGCTGGAACACTAAGGTCTTTACAATTACATGAGCTTGATGAGCTTAGACATATGGCCTATGAAAATGCTAAGATGTATAAGGAAAAGACCAAGATTTGGCATGATAGTAGACTTAGAGTTAAGGACTTTAAGAAGGGTCAACTTGTATTGTTGTTTAACTCACGGTTGAAGCTATTTCCAGGGAAACTTAAGTCTAGATGGTCAGGTCCATTTGTGATTACTAATGTGTTTGTTCATGGTGCCATAGAGATAAAAAACTTGCAGCAAGGCCAACCATTTATGGTTAATGGTGCGAGGTTGAAGCACTACTATGAGGAAGGAGATGTGAAGACTCTCTCGGCCTTCCTCTTGAATGAAGCATGAAACTAAAAACGAGAGAGAACGAGTGGTCACTGTGCTCGTTTAGTCAAGGCTCATGCCTTAGTTTATTTTTTGCAAATTTCCAGTTATCGTTTGTGTGTTTTGTGGTGTGATTTTAGTTAAGTATTTAATGTTTGTTTTATTTGTTTTTATAGGGAATCGAAAGAGGAGATCAAGGAGAGTAATCCCAGTTGTAAAAATCTAGAAACGATCGATCCAAATAAAAGATACGGACGAACAAAGTTTGCCATTTAGATAAAAAGAAATCCCTAAAATTGCGCTGGAATTGCAGGATCCGCAAAATAGAGCCGTTGGGATTGAGCCGTTGCTTTTATACCCGTTAGAAGGCGCTCGATCGATACGATTCTCTCATTCTCTGATTTCCAAGAAAACTGAGATTCTCTTCATCTTTGATCCTTCTCTCCAAACCTCCAAGATTCGACAATGGTTTCCACCAGGGCTGAAAGATCTGCAGCCAAGAAGAAGGCTGATGACGCAGCTGAAGCGGCTGCGAGGGAAGCACTTCTGACCCTTGCAGATGCTGGGGCTGTACGCACCGGACCTCTTCCCAAGCTTCCGATCCGTAGGAAGAAGTGGAGGGTTGTCACTGAGATCCCTGCTGGGCCTTCTGAACCAGCGGGCACACCCAAGAAACGCCGGTGGAGTGTTGAGACGGCCGCCGAACCAAGCAAAGCAAAGACTCCCTCTGTGGAGAGTCAAGAAACAGATCGTGCGTCCCACGAGTCGCCCAAGAAGAGTTCGTCGCCATCTGCCTCACCTGCGCACAACCCTTCATCATCTGAACCAGTGCACAGCCCAGAGCTTTCATCGTCACCGCCTGCACAAAGCCCTGAAACGCCGTCTTCACCACTGAATTCTGTGCAGACGCCTCCACGGCCTGATCCTGAATTCCCCTATGGGGAGTACCAGGAATCCACTCAGGGTAGTTGGGAAGGTGGTGAAGACGAGGTCTTCTCGCCTGCAAGGGAAGCTAGCCCAGAGAGTCCTGCACAGCAGGATGATTCCATGGAGGAGACGTTGGGGGCATGCCTCCAGCAGATCAACATCAAGGCACAGCTCAAGAAGAAGAAGAAGGCCAAGATTCTTAAGGCCAAGCGCTCCAAGAAGCTGAAGAAGAAGAAGGCCAAGAGGGTGCCTTCATCAGAGAAGGAGAGCACTGAGCCATCGCTCAAACGACTCAAGGTTGAGGCTGCCGAGTCAGCCAAGCCATCAGATAAAGGGAAGGCAAAGCTCTACCCTGAAGACGAGCCTCAGTCAGTGAGGTATGTTTCATCTGATGCTGAGTCAAGGGGTGCTGAGCTAAGGAAGAGGGAGTTGCTGCACGAGAAAGGCTTCCTCGACCGACCTGCTGACCTGCCGCAGTTCTTGCGCGCAGGAGTGATCAACCACGGCTGGGAAGAATTTTGCAGACCGCCCAATCCAGCCTACACGAGCATGGTGTATGATTTCTACGCCAATGTGCTTAGCCCTGAGGATGGCCTGTCTGTGGTCAGAGGGGTAGAGGTGGATTTCTCAGCCAAGGCCATCAACGAAGCCTATGGTCTCAAGGGCCAAACACATACAGATTATGCACGGATTGTTGATGAGCCTACTGAGGCAGTGCTGGAAGAGGCCATTCGCACCATTGGCCAGCCTGAAGCTTCTTGGACCGTGTCGCGCAATGGGAGGCACACTCTCATGAGTGCCAACCTCACGGCTAAGGCGGCTGTTTGGTTTTCGTTCGTGCGAAGGAGATTGTCCCCAGTGACTCACGAGACTACAATCAACCAGAGCCGATCGCTGCTGGTGTATGCGATAATGAGAGGTCTCACGATTAATGTGGGAGAAGTCATCACTGCGGCTATTGCTGAGTGCGCCAAGAAAGGTAAGGGACCACTGTTTTTCCCTAACACCATAACCAAGCTATGTTTGCTTGCAGGAGTCCCCACCGAGCGCATGGAGCAGCAAATGGCTTACACAGGCCACTTGGAGCTGCCGGCTAACCTGAGGCTGAGGAGAAAGGGGAATATGGAGTTTGAACTGGATAGGCTGGCGGCCGAACAGTCCCTATCCATGGCCTGCCTGATGGATATGCAGAGGAGAATGGCTCAATGGGCCACTTATGCGCAGGCGAGGGACAAGGCAGTTGCAGACCAACTGGGGTGCATCTTCCCTGACTTCCCCACCAATCTCCTGACTCCATGGGTGCCCCCACGACCACGGCAACCTGATGAAGATGAAGACGATTGAGTGCTGGTTTGAATTGCACTGAAGGGAGTATTGCTGTTCCCTTAGAAAAAAAAAACAATTTCCTGTTTTCTGATAGATTATGTGAATTATGCTGTCTTTTAGTATACTTTTGTTCTGTTTTAAAATGCTTAGGTTGATGTTTTTTCTTTTGTTTAGTATAGTCTGATGTTAGCTGACTAGGTAGGATAGTTTAGTTTTATTTTTAGGATGCTTGAGTGACTGGAAAAAGCATGCTTAGGGGCCTTAATCAATGTTATATCTGCCCTGATTTAATTACGAAATAATTGCGGTACCCGCAATTTTCATGACTGAAAGCATGTTTTGGACTGTCTGTTAGCTAGGCTGTAATCTGTTTAAAGTCCATCTTTTATTGCTATCATGACTGCCTTATATAGCTGATCTAGATGCATGCTGGATGAGTGTCATAGGACACCATTTGACAGTTTAAATTAACCTCTAAATAGCTCAGCATGCATAGCTGTAAGACCTTATCTGCCTGTTTTTTAGTTTTCTGCTGCTGTGATATTTGCTATTCGAATGTTTTGTCTATGCCTAGGGCTTTAGTTTCTCTTTGTTTTACCTTAGACTAGATGCTTCTAGGACAAGTTTGGGGGTGTGCCACCTCCGACACTCATTGGGGACAATGAGTAGTTGAAGTTTGGGGGAGGTCACCCTAGGCCTAGGAACATTCCTCTCTCCCTTAGAAACATAAGCATTCTTCTTTTCCTTTACAAAAAAAATGATGAACTGAAAAAAAAATGAAAAAAGAATAAAGGGGGGAGTTTCTCTTAGGTTGCTGAGTAATCAGTGCCAAGTGTGTAACCCACAAGGGGCGTTGCATCAAAAGGCAACCAAAGGAGAGGCTCCACCTAAGTAAGAAAAAGGGAAAAGAATAGGGAAGAAGAATGTATACCTAGGAGTTATAACTTTGTGGCTTAGATGTCCTATTTAAAAAGAACTCTGATCCTCAATTAGCTAAGCACAAAGTTGTAACTTGTAGGGTTGTTTAGGGAGATGAGTGTTTATCCAATATAGTGATGCCAGGGTTTAGGTTGTTCTCTAAAAGTACTACTGTCACCGTTAATACTAAGACTGGCATGACTCTAAGGAATCCTAGACACATTAAAAATAAAGTTAGAAGCATGTACTGAGTCTGAGGTAAAGCTAGGCAGAATTTGAAACCTTAGGGATAGTGGCATGATATGACAAAAGTAAATAGATCAGTTGGAGGAAGTTAATGAAAACAGAAGGAATGTTAGGCAGGCAAAGTCAGAAGAAGCTAGATAAGAGGGTAGTTTTAAACTAAGGAGTGTGTCACAGGACAGCATGGCTATAGACAAGAATATAGGGGAGTCAGTAGGTGGTAAAAGAAGATGAAACAGCAGCCTAGGTAAGTCCTTAGTGTGCTTGAGGACAAGCAAAACCTTAAGTTTTGGGGTGTGTTAAGTCTCTGAAAGTGACTTATTTAGGACCCATTTAGCTTAAGAAGATGTACACTTTTAGGTGTTTTTGATAGCATTTAGCTTAAACCTATGCTTAAATATGAGAATGAGAAGAGGGTAGCTAAATTAGGACTTATGCACAATAGGAAAGAAAAGGGTTGAAAACCGAAGGAAAAGAATGAAAAACACTGCATTGCGACAGCATTGCGAAAACATTGCTGAAGCCGCAATTATTCAAGTGAAAACCGTAAGTTGACTGATCTTTTTCTGTTAATTTCCGTAATTTCAGGGATTCATTCTTTCTCCTCCATCCATTCTGATATACGACGTTGAAGATTGATGGTTCTCCTTGGCCCAAACGCACCTGCAAACTACTATAAAAGGGGGTCAAAGTCGGAGGTTCAGTCATCATCCGAAAGCGTAGAAGCCTTCTCGCAGTCCACATTTTCTCCCTGTTTTCCTTTGCCGTCTGTTGGAGTGAGAGTCTCAGCTGTTGGAATCGATAATCTGATAGGAAGAAGAGGAGATTCTTCTTCTCTCTCGATTGGATTCATCCAAGCAAGGCTGACCTTTCATCCCCTTCATTCGAGGCGACTGCAACGAAGCTTCCAAGCTGCATTTCCTGCTTTCTGTCTTCTTCTTCTAATTTCTCGCTTTGATCAGCTGTTGTTTCTAGTTTAGTGTTTTAGTTACTGCATTTCGTTGTTGTCTGTCTTTGAATTACTGCCTTTAAGTTTACCTTTGTTCGTTCAAACATTCAAAGTAATCAAGTCGCAAGTTTCATTTCACAGTTTCCATCTTCTGCTGCTACGGTTTTCTCTTACTGTTTTGAGTTCATTTCCCTTCTAAGCATGTCCGTTTTATCTTGTATTTCTGTTCTCCATATATCCATGAGTAGCTAAGTCACTTAGGGGCATGCTAATGACAGAACTATAGGCTTAAAAACGTGAACCAAGTATGTAGGATAGCTCTCGAACCATTGATTGTATGTAAGCTTCATCCCACGGGCAATTTCGATTGGCCATCCATTTTGTCCAAAGAACTCCTAACCTCTGGAAGGAGTAAGAGTTCAGAGTCATATAATCATGCTAGCCTTTCATGGTAACCAGGAAACGGCCTAGGAATAGGCGTTTCCCTAGTACAAACTAAACACTTCTGTTTTAACAAGATGATTAAGACCTTACTTTGAGTCGAGTAAACTTAAGAGTCTAATACATGGAATCGGACGATACATGAGATAGAGTGAGTTTGATGCATAGAGAGTAGATCCAGTGCTTGAGAATCGTATAAAAATGCCTATAGGATAGTCATTAGTAGCCCTTAATTCACCCATTTACACACTTTCGCTGTCAGTTAATTGCGATAACATTGCGGTCTCCGCAATTCTGCTAAATGTTCATTCTGTTTAGCTGTTTTCTTCTTCGTTTATTAATTCCATCTCTTGTCTTTTGAGTCTAATTTCAACTTGCATTTGTTTATGTTATATTCCTTTACACATTCAGCAAAAATTAAATAATTAAAAACCAATTTTACCCCATCAAATCCACCCCATCTTTCTTAACAAATACACTTCGCGAATAACTAAAAATGAGTCTCTGTAGAAAAAACGAATGAAATATACTTACTACTTGCTGTAAGACCATGTATGCTTGCATGTTCTGAGTGCTCTCTTTACCTTCTTGCTTATTTATCTTTAACACATTGAGCACGCAACAGCATTGCATAAGCCAAAAGGCATTCTGCGAAAGGCAAAAGTTCCAAAAGGGCAAGTGAAGGTAGTCTTCTCTTGATCCTTAGGGTCTATAGTGATCTGGTTATAACCTGAGTAACCGTCTAAGAAGCAGTAGTAGGCTCTACCAGCTATTCTGTCTAACATTTGGTCAATGAATGGTAGAGGGAAATGGTCTTTTTTGGTCTCTTTATTTAGTTTCCTATAATCTATGCAAACTCTCCACCCTGTGATAGTCCTTGTTGGAATCAGTTCATTGTTCTCATTGACTACCACAGTCATCCCCCCCTTCTTAGGTACACATTGTATAGGGCTCACCCACTGGCTACTAGCTATGGGGGAAGATCACACCAGCATCTAACCATTTAATTATTTCTTTCTTAACTACCTCTTTCATAGAGGGATTCAGCCTACGTTGGTGATCTACTCTAGGTGTATGCTCTTCCTCTAGTATAATCTTATGCATGCAATAAGAAGGGTTAATGCCTCTAATATCAGCAATAGTCCATGCAATAGCCTTCCTATGTTGCTTAAGTAGTAAAATCAGATCAACCTCATGCTTTTCACTTAATTTAGAAGAAATAATCACAGGCTAAGTATCATTACTTCCTAGATATGCATACTTGAGGTGAGTGGGGAGAGGTTTTAATTCTAAGACAGGTGGATGCTCAATGGATGGTTTTAATGGATTCACAGATTTTTCAGTTAAGTCAATATTCATACAAACATGCTGAGGGTTATTTACAGGTATGTCCATTATCTCAGCTATGTTTAAGTCAGTTAATTCTAATCCTACATATTCATGAGCATGCTTAGTCAATAGTTCATGCTCCAATTGTTCTTCCATTAAAGAATCTACAACGTCCATGCTAGCACAAGATTCATGGTCAGAGGGGTACCTCAAGGCTTTATACACACTAAATTTCACCTCTTCATCATGAACCCTCATAGTGAGCTCACCTTTTTGGACGTCTATCAAGGCCCTACCTGTGGCGAGAAATGGTCTGCCTAATAGGATGGGGACCTCATTTTCTGCTTCATAATCCAGGATAATGAAATCTGCAAGGAAAATAAATTTGTCAACTTTCACTAGAATATCCTCAATCTTACCTTCAGGGTATGCTATGGATCTGTCTGCTAGTTGTAAAGTGACAGTGGTTGGACGTGCTTCTCCTATTCCTAGCTGGCGGAATAGTGATAGGGGCATGAGGTTTATGCTGGCTCCCAGGTCACAAAGAGCTCTGCCCACGTGCTTGCCTCCTAGCTCTACAGGTAAGGTGAAGGAGCCAGGGTCCTTCTCCTTCTTGGGTAGCTTGTTCTGGAGTATGGCACTACACTCCTCAGTGAGGTTGACTGTTTCAAACTCACCAATTATTTTCTTGTTAGTTATAATATCCTTCAAAAACTTTACATAAGAAGGCATAGACTGTAAAACTTCTACAAAAGGAATATTAACATGCACTTGCTTAAGAATTTCTAGAAATTTATTAAAGTGCACTTCCTGTTCTTGTTTTTTCTTTAGCCTTCTAGGAAATGGAGGTGGTGGCACATATGCAGGCACATCAGGTCGCCTCAGGATAGGTGGAGGCCTTGGAATTTCTTCTATCTCCTCTATGATTGGCTCCAGCCTTGCTCCTGATGTGTTTGTTGGTGGTGGACCTTGGTTTGGCAGAGACTCCAGTGGAGCACTAGACTCAGTGTTCTCTACTCTCTTTGGTGTGTCCTTGGTGTTGCTTACCAATGGTCTACCACTTCTAAGTTCAATTGCTTGAACTTGCTCTTTACCATCTCTCCTTGGCACTTCAGTGTCAGCAGGGAGTCTACCTTGGGGCCTACTTTTGATTTCATTGGCTAGTTGCCCTATTTGGTTCTCTAGGCTCCTAAGAGTAGCTTGCTGGCTCTGTAGAGTGGCATCATTCTTGGCTATGTATTCCTTAAGTAAGTTTTCTACAGAAGACCCTACAGGTTGGTTGTATGGTTTTTGATACATTGACTGGTTATGTTGGGGAGTGAAACCAGGTGTTCCACTCGGTCTTGGTTGGTTAGGAGCTTGGTTAGCATTTTGTTGGCCACCCCATGACAGGTTTGGGTGGTTCCTCCAACCAGGGTTGTAAGTATTGGAATAGGGGTTGTTCCTAGGCTGCTGCTGGCTTCCAATATAGCAGACTGAGGCTGGATTCCCAGGGCAATATTCATACAGGTGCCCTTCCCCACAGAATCCACAGACAAGTGTCTCACCTTGGCTTGGTTGAGTGCCCATTGACATGGTTGTGGCGGTGTTGACACTTGTTTGGAGATTGGCTTGAGCCATTTGCTTAACTAGGTTGGTCAGGGCATTTATTTGGCTGCTCATTGCACTTAGAGCATCCTTGTCTTGAGCTCTAGTTGGCTCAACTGGATCATCTGACCACCTACAGTGAGATGCTGAGATCTTCTCCAAGATCTCATAGGCTTCGTTGTAACTCTTGGACAACATGGAACCTCCAGCAGATGAATTTAAGACTTGCCTAGTGTTGGGGTTGCATCCTTTGAAAAAGACCTCTATTTGGATACACCATGGGATGCCATGGTGTGGACATTTAAGAAGAAGATCTTTGAACCTAGTCCAAGCTTCGTGAAGAGACTCATTCTCAGCTTGTTTGAATTTAACTATGTCATCACGAAAGGTAGAATTCCTATCAGGTGGGAAGTATTTGACTAGGAATTTCTCTGCTAAGTCTGTCCAATTAAGGACAGATCCAGAGGGTAATGAGTTTAACCACGTTTTGGCTTTGTCCCTCAAAGAGTAAGGGAACAAATATAGCCTCAAGGCTTCTTGGGAAACTCCAGGGATGATAAAGGTATCACTGACTCCTAAGAAGTTTCTAAGATGGTTGTGGGGGTCCTCATTTTCCACTCCAAAGAATTGTCCCACAGTGGACAACATTTGGAACATCACTGGCTTTAACTCGAATGAGTTGGCAGTGATTTCAGGACGGATTATGCTGGGGTTCAGCTCCCCAGGCATAGGAACTAAGTATGAGAGAATGGCACTATTCTTATCATTCGCTATTTCGATGGGATTGCGAGTGATAGGTACCGGATTTGGAATTATTCCAGCCATTTCTTCTTGAGACAATTGCGGAGGAATTGCGGTTCCCGCAATTACTTGAGGTAAAGGGGGTTGTTTAAAGAGACGTTTCTTGGCTCTATTTCTGGCCCTAAGTAACCTCTCAGGCTCAGGATTGAACTCTAGATCACTACTTGAAGGCTCACTCATAAACTAACCCGATGGTACCTGTAAAAGAAATGAACTAGATTAGTTACAACAGACAATAAACTCGGTGTTTCAAACTTAACAAACTTCGTTTTCACTTAAATAAATCCCCGGCAGCGGCGCAAAAACTTGTTGCGTGCTCAATGTGTTAAAATAAATAAGCAATAAGATAGAGAGAGCACTCAGAACATGCAAGCATACATGATCCTATAGCAAGTAGTAAGTATTTTTTCATTCGTTTTCCCACAGAGATTTATTATAAGCTACTCGTGAAGTGTAAAGTTAAGAAAGAAAGGGTGGATTTGATGGGGTAGAATTGGTTTTAAATTGTCTATTTCCTACTGAATACGTAGAGGGTAGCAACATAAACAAGTGCAAGTCAAAGCTAAACTCAAATGAAAAGAGACGAGATTAATAAATGAAGAAGAAAACAGCTAAACAGAATTGTAAACATAGCAGAATTGCGGAAACAGCAATTCTACCGCAATTGTCCTAACAGCGAAAGTGTGTAAAATGGAGAAACAAGGGCTACTAACGACTCCTCTATAGGCATTTTCTCACGATTCTCAAGCATTGGATCAACTCTCTATGCATCAAACTCACTCAATCTCATGTATCGTCTGATTCCATGCATTAGATTCTTTCGTTTACTCATGTCCAAGTAAGGTCTTAAGCATCTTGTTAAAGCAGAAAGTTATGGTTTGTACTAGGAAAACGCCTATTCCTAGGTCGTTTTCTGGCTACCTTGAAAGGCTAGCATGAGTGTATGACTCTGAACTCTTACTCCTTCCAGAGATTAGGAGTTCTTTGGACAAAACGGATGGCCAATCGAAATTGCCCGTGGGATGAAGCTTACATACAATCAATACTTCAAGAGCTATCCTACATGCTTGGTTCACGTTTTTTAGCCTATAGTATTGTCATTAGCATGCCCCTATGTGACTTAGTTACTCATGGATGTGGGGAGAACAGAAGTAAGAGAAGAAGTAGACATGCTTAGAAGGAATTTAAAGACAAAACAGTGAGGAAAAGCAGTAGATCGCAAAAGCAAGAAACTGTGAAATAATGAATTTTACTTTTGATTACTTGATTGTTTGAAGGGACAAAAGAAAGCTTAAAATGAATAACACAAAGACAGAACACAACGAAATGCAATAAACTAGCTACTAGAACAGGAACAACAACTAAACAATGCTGGAAAGTAGAAATGAAAGACAGAAAGCAGGTAAGTGAGCTTGAACGCCTCGTCGCAACTGCCTCGGCTGAAGGATGAGAAAGATCAGCCTTGCTTGGATGAATCCAATCGAGAGAGAAGATAAATCTCCTCTCCTTCCTATCAGATTATCGATTCCAACAGCTGAGCTTCGCAAACCAACAGACGGCAAAGAAAAACAGGAGAAAAGATGGAGCTGCGAGAAGACTTCTACGCTTTCGGATGATGATCAAACCCTCGACTTTGACCCCTATTTATAGTAATCTGCAGCTGCATTTGGGCCAAGGAGAACCATCCATCTTCAACGTCATACTTCAGAATGGATGGAGGAGAAAGAACGAATCCCTGAAATAACGGAAATTAACAGAAAAAGATCAGTCAACTTACGGTTTTCACTTGAAACATTGCGGTTTCAGCAATGTTTCCGCAATGCTATCGCAATGTAGTTTTTTCTTTCTTTTACTTCGGTTTTCAATCCTTTTCTTTCCTTTTGCACACAAGTCCTAATTTAGCTACCTTCTTTTAATTCTCACAAATAAGCATAGGTTTAAGCTAAATCCTATCAAAAACACCTAAGAGTGTGCATCTTTCTAAGCTAAATAAGTCCTAAATAAGTCACTTTTGAAGACATAACAATATGCCACTTTGGCTAAGCACCTCCACATTCTCAGATAGCTGAAGTTGGGTGAGTATTCTTTCCACAGCTCGTATGAAGTCTTATCCAACCTTTTGTGTGATACTCTATTAAGAATAAAACAAGCGGATGCCCCCCCCCCCCCCCCCCCCCATCATGTTATCAGATAGTTCATAACTCAATAACATGACATTCACCATTTCTTTTAAAGTTCTATTGGAGCAGTAACTTCATGAATGATTCCGTTTAATTCACAGAATTCCTTAAGAAAGTTATCACTATATTCACCACCTCTATCAGATCTTAGCCTTTTAATTTTTCTATCCAATTGATTTTCTACTTCAGCCTTGAATTTTATAAACATGTTGCATGCTTCATCCTTTGCTTTTAGAAGGTAAATTCTTGTATATCTAGAGTAGTCATCAACGGAAGATATATAATATTTTTTACCACCCCTACTTGCAGTATTTCTAAAATCAGCTAAATCTGAGTGTATTAATTCAAGCAATTTTGTGCTCCTTATTGTAATTGATTTAAAAGGTTTTTTTTGTGAATTTCGCTTCTACACAAACTGTACATTTGCTATTGTCATGCGATTCAGATACTTTAATGAGATTAAAATTTTCAAGCCTTTTAATCGATGCAACATTCACATGTCCTAATCTACCATGTCATACATCAATAGACTCAACAATATAAGAAAAATCAGATGCATTTTCATTCATTAAAGCAAGAACAGTATTTAGAACGAATAAGCCATTAGCTAGGTACCCCTTACCAACAAAGTCACCATTTTTGGTGATGATAACCTTGTTTGCCTCAAACACAATCCTAAGTCTAGCTTTAATCAACATACTTCCAGACACCAAATTCCTACGCAGTGAGGGAATGTACAAAACATCACTAAGCGATAAGGTTTTTCCAGAAGTAAGTTTTAATAGAATCTTCCCTTTTCCGAGAGCTCCAGTAGTGGCTGAATTTCTCATAAACACACATTCACCATCAGTTGTCTCCTAGAAGTCATGGAAAAGATTCTGGTTCGAGCAAAAGTGTCTTGAGACTTCAGTGTCCATAATCCAGTCGGACTTGTTTTCCACCAGGTTTGCTTCCACAACCACAACAACTATGATGTCTTCTTCAACAATGTTGGCTTGTGGAGCAGGTCGGATAGCAACATGATTTTAATCTGGCCTTCCTTTCCTCTGGTTACACTGATAGGATTTATGTCCTGGTTTCCCACAGACATAACATATTAGTTTGGACTTCTCAATTCGTCCTCCAACAACCTTGAATTGATGTCTCTTTTTTTGCACTGTTTTGTCTCTTTAAACCTGTTTCATTATTTTTAAACCTGTCTTTTGCACCAGAAGACTCAACCAGATTAGCATTAACAAAAATGGAAGATAGTGAAGTCAACTTATCTTTCTGCCTGTTGGCCTCTTTAGTGCGCATATGACTGACCAGTTCCTAGAGGGTCAGATCTTTCTTCTTGTGTTTCAGATGATTTCGATAGTCACTCTAGGAAGGAGAGAATTTCTCAAGCAACACATTTGCTTGGAGAATTTCACACATCTTCATGCCTTCGGACAAAACACTTGCCACCAGATTTTCATAATCATGGACTTGTTCCATGACTGGTCTTTCATCCGTCAGTTGAAACTGTACCCACGACATATTTTTTCCTTCCTGCATCATCACCTCGGTATCTGGACTCCAAAGTGGTCCATATTATTTTTGCGGATTTCTAGATGACAAACAGATCGAGCAGTGAATCCGTCATGTGGTTGAGCAAGTGACCCCGAACGGTCTTGTTATCCTTGACATATTTTTCAGAACCAGTTGTAGGGGCCAATTCAGATTGAACTGTTAGGGCAGTAGCGTCTTTCGACGTTTCTGGATCAACGACAACAACAATACTTGGGCTAGCAGGAGCTTCTGAGGATAGGACGTAATCGACCTCCAGTTGTTTGAAGAAAATCAGCAGCTTTTGGGACCAATGACGGTAATTCGAACCATCGAGAGGCTCCAACTTTGACAGATCTGGAAGCGCCTTTCCTGACTTGATCGACATTTGGACAGAACCAAGTGCTTTCAAATTGTAATCGAAAAAACAATCAGAAAAGGATTTGTTGCGCCGTGGATACCACTGCCTTGAAAGCAATTGCAGCACTATTCGGTGTGAATCGTCTGTCGCCGGTTGCTGCCCAAGGTTAACACAACACCCCTCACTGACGTCCACTCGTCAGGTAGGGATTGGGCTCAAGAGAAAACTCGAATTTGGGGGGTTTCATAAATTGATTAGGAAAATCAAATTCAAAATTAGTTAAGAAAAACGTTTTAACGGTAATAATTAAAAATAGAAGGGTTGGAAAAAAACCATCTTGACACACATGTGAGGGAGGGAGAGTTTCCCTCCACACTAACCACTTTTGCAAGCTCCTTAAGGTGTTCCCTATTTATACCCATTTCCCAATTGAAAATCTTCCAATGTGGGATTCTTCGGAGGAATTTTCCTTCATTGTTGCAAATGACCCAAGGCCCGTGAGCTAGTCATTCCCAACCGTTCAAACCGACAACTTAATTTTCGACGAACGTTCCAAGGCATGCTCATACGGATAGTTTGTGGTTGAATAAGATAAGAGAAAATCGTTACTAGATGCGTTGGAGAAGATTAGAAGGTGATAAATCTCATATGGGTGTTTTGTTTGCTCTTTAGGGATGAATTTTTTAAATGAATTTTTGTGTTCATGTTCTTCGTTGGGCAGTGTACTGGATTGTGTTATTCGTTTTTCTTTAATCTTAACCCAAAAGTCATTTTAGTAGAAAAAAAAACAGTAGGAAAGAAGGATATAAGAAAAGTGTGAGGGAGGTTTTTTTTTTTTTTTTTTTGAGTACATTGGGGGTGGGGGATACCTCTTAGTCATCAAATCATACATATGCCAGCTGGGCTATGCTCGCTTTGGCAAGTGTGAGGGAGGTTAAAGGATAGAAAAAAGATAAATGGTGTAAAATAAAAAAAATAAAAAAAGGTTTGACTCCCACTGATAAGGATTAGAAAAGGATTGAACACCTTTTTTTTTTTTTTTTTTTGGTGTGATTACAAAATTTTCAGGTCCCACATTTAATTCTCATTACGTAAATTATAATAAAGTGGATCCCACAAATTTGAATCCTTTACTTGATGGCCTAAGCACGAGCGTTGCACGTGAAAAGTTTATAGTAAATATTGCAAATGTATGTTTTTATTGTGTTAAGTTAATGTTGAAACTTTGTATTGAAAAAATGGTAATAAATTAGATGTGCGTAGTAAAAATAATTAGATAAAAAAAAATATAAAAATGTAAAATTTGTATATATAAAAAAAAATATTCTTTATGGAAAGTATTGTTCGTAAAATAAAAATAAAATGTATGTAGAGAAGAAATGAAAAACATTGCTATTAATTTGTGAACTTATTTGTGGTGATTTTCCTTCGTATGTATTGATAGGTTATTTTTTATTGTAATGATCTAAGGATTATTCTAATTATTCACGTTGTTAAAAATGGGTTAAAATGATTAGAGTAAATTCTAATTTATAAAGTTGGATTATAGAGAAAATAGTGAGAATTCAATTCTAATTTCTAACTTAATTGAAAGGACCACCACAAATATGTAATATATTTATTTATTTTTAATCAATAATACAACATCAATAATACTTTAAATTTACTTAGAATAAGAAAGTGATAGTAAATAATTAAAGTTTTATTTTTTAAATTCTCTCACAGGCGAATCTTGGAATAAGAACAGTCATATTTTGGTGGTATACACATTGTTCTTCTCTCATGGTGTCGTTTTCTCTTCCTTTATGAATTTCTCTCTCATTATTATTTAATAAAATTTATAATATAAATTTAAAGTTAGAGAACAATCTATATTCTTCGTGAATCGGAATCATCCCTGTTAATCTGTGAGGAAATTTGTTTTGATCATGAAGATAAAAAAAAAAGAAATATATATATCATCAGCAAACTGTCACTAAAATAATAATTAGCAAATAAATATTGATAATTAATTGTTGAATGATAAAATTGCCTCTACGGCTAATGACCAAGATAAATCTTCTTTGATGGCTAGCTAGTCTTCAGCCTTCATCTTCAATCAGTCGCGCTTCGTCCTTCCATGGCTTATGGATGTCTCTCACTCTTACTAATCTTCTCTCTCTAGGTGTCTATATATATATATATATATATCAATAGCAAACTGCCACCAAAATAATAATTAGCAAATAAATATTGAAAATTAATTGTTGAACGATAAAATTGCCTCTACGGCCAATGACTAAGATAAATCTTCTTCGTTGGCTAACTAGTCTTCAATATTCAGTCGCGCTTCGTCATTCCATGGCTTATGGATGTCTCCCTCTCTTACTAATCTTCTCTCTCTAGGTGTCTCCATCTTTTCTTCTAAATTGACCGAATGAACTCAACAAAATGACCAAATCAAAATTATCAATTGTAAGAAGAAATTGAGAGAAGAACAGACATGAACTCAAAAAATTATCAAAATCAAAATTATCAATTGTAAGGAGAAATTGAGAGAAGAACCTCATATTTATAATATAATATTTTTGTTGGTATTGATGACTAAGAAGATGGTGAGTCTTAAAATTATTTTTTTTTTTTTGCTTTTTCCTATTCATTTATGTGTTTTTTCCTATTCATTTATGTGTTTTTTCCTCTCCCTCCCTCTTTTATGAGAACACCTCTCTTTTTTGAAAATGAATTAAAACCAAATTAATTCAATGAAGAAATCCAGTTACTAAATGCAATTGTCGGTGGTGTCCTATAGCCTTCTTTAAAAAAAATGTACTTTTAAATGTAGTTTCTACATCACGAACAAAATTGGTATATACTCAAAAGTAGAGGGGCAAAATGGGGAGAGAAAATTTCTCCCCTTAAGCCCCTTTTAGATATAGTAAAATTAATTGAAATTTATAAAGTGAATACAAATCAAGTTAAAACTATATGCAAATTATAGAAGTATAAGTAAATTATAGAGATGAAATTTGTAATTTAACATTTTATTCTTTATTTATTTTTTTTTTATATTTTTTTAAAGGAGAGATTCTCATTAAATCAAGGAACACAATTACAAACGAAGCTTAACATCCAAGACATAAATTTACCAAATAGTTACAACATTAGCCAGAATCTTATCTTAATGGTCAACTTCCAGACAACCAAATCTATCTTTAATGACTGTTTAATCAAATCATTAACAAAATTAACCGTATAAGATCTTTGCTAAAAAACATAAGATTGGTTGTAAATCAGACCCTAGTTGTCCAATCCAACAATTCCAATCAGAAAAAATCAAGGGCCAAGTTGTGTAACCCAGCCATCCGTGAGCCATGTTGCGTCTATATTTTGATTCTTGAGCATTTATGATTGTATCTATTTAGTAATCCTTTTGTTAATATTAATAGGACCTTTGCTCTTCCAATTCTATCATTTACTTTAAAAATAATTTTAGTAAGCTCTTCCCACTTTTAATAGTTTTTTTTTTTTTTTTTTTTTTTTGACAACATGTTGGGGTAGGGAATTGAACCTAGGACTTCATGGTCTCTAGGTAGTACATCATGTCATTGAGCTATGCTCTTGTTGGCAAGATGGCACATAAGTTATTTAAATTGCTTTTGTCTGACTGGTCATCCGATAAAAAGTATTAGTGCACAATGATTTCAGAAGAAGCGTAGTGCATGTGATATATTTAAGATGAGCGAGAGTGAGCTTGAAAACCAGTAGATTGAGAATAATAATATTACAATATTTCGCAAGCGCATATAAGGAGAGCACGCTAATAAACAAGCTAGCACGTAGGGATACACTGAGTTTAGTTTGTGTAGCGCGATATAGGCCAATTAGGCAGTTGAAGATCTCTCTACTTGGATTGAGGAAGATGTGTTGTTAATGTTTAAACTAACACATGAACATGTATGCATCAGTAGGGTCGCCGTAAGCTAACGTCTTGAATATTTTTCCGTATTATTTTCCTCTATTGCATATTTTACTTTCATTGCATGAACCAAACAACCAACCAACAATTTTACAACTGTGTTTGAGAGTAATTTTGAAAAAGTTAAATTACTCTTGTCTTATTCAAAATCACTAAAAAAAAAAAAAACATGCATTATTTCATTCAAAATAATTTTAATGTTTCATTTTACACTTTTTTAACCCGATTCACATACCATTAAAATAAATTATAAATTATTAAATGAATGTTTTTAAGTGCTTTTGAACATAACATTGTTTTTAACAAATTCAAAATCATTGTCAAACCGAGCATAGCTCACTCGATAATACATCAATTACCATTGCAAAGGTCAATGATTGGATCCCCACCCTACAATTGTTGAGTATATATAATTTGAAAATGAATTTCAAAGATGTTCTAATTTTATCCATGGACATATCTTACCAACAAAACAAATGAGTGAGTTTAGATTTTTGGTAAAATTGGTTCATTAAAATAAATAATATTGAGTATTTAATTTAGAATAAAATTGTTTAAGTCATAAGTAAATAATAAGTTAGGTTTATGTGAATATTTGCAAAGCATGTAAATTAGTTAGATTATATTATGTGGATTTAAAACAACAAGCACCAGTGGTCTAGTGGTAGAATAGTACCCTGCCACGGTACAGACCCGGGTTCGATTCCCGGCTGGTGCAATATATATTCTAAATTTGCTATGATGAGTCAGCGCTCACAGTGATGGCTTGGGTCTATCACAACCTTCTGATCTCTTCGGATCTGATGTCTTCCAGTAGCGCATCTGAGCATCTTTTTTTTTAAAATGATGATTTAAATATCATTCTTTTAGTAGGAGATTTCACTATAAATGTTAGCAACTTCTTTAATTTATATTTAATTATTTAAGCATTAGAAGGAAACAAAATATTCAAATAAGTTTTTTTTTGGTTCAGAAAGTATATAAGATTAATTAACTGAAAACGTTAATTGAGTATATGCTCTAGTTAATAAGTAATTATATGGTGAATTATATTTTTTTATAAATATTTTGCTACGAAGTAATTCAAAAAGTAAGAACATAATTCATTTACCTATTTACCTTGATCAAAGTAATTTGTCAAATGAGACTATGGAGAATTTGTAAATAGGACGAGAGTTTATGATTTCAGAGTACTCCTATTCTCCTTTGATTGTCGGTTTGTTTCCTTCCGTTGTGTCCCAGATCATTGGAGATGAGTTCTGAGTTCCTGACTGTCTATCCAGCCATGGGTCCTCCCTTGGTCTACTACCTTTTGGTCGGTCCTGAAGGTTTTTTCTTAGGGTTTCCACGATCCAATTCGGTTGACGGAGGACTCCTATGATATCGACTATGTTCAAATCTAGTCCTTGGACTTTCTCCTCTAGTGTGTTGTATTGATCCTTTGGTGTCACGCTGACTTGGACCAACTAGCGTATAATTTTCTACTTCTAATACACGCGCCAAAATTACATTTAACCTATTTTGCTACGAGGTAATTAAGAAAGTAAGAACATAAATTTACCTCTTTACCTTGATCAAAGTAACTTGTCAAAGGAGACGGTGTAGATTATGGACATTTCTTACTTACCCTAGGTTTTGTTAATCTAACATTTTGGGCTTCAAAGCCCGAGGATCATTTAGAGTTTATTTGGGTGAATTGAAAAAGGGAATTCTAGGGAATTCTCAATAATAGCTAGGAATAAAAACCTGAATTGAAAAATAGCTAAGAATTCATATTTTCATCCAATAGCTACCACAATTTTAGGTAGTGACGTTGATATTTTTCATCTCGATTATACCCCTTGTATATACTCATATTTACCGTTAGCCCACCTAACTGATTTTTTTTTTTATTTTTCCTTTTTGTTTTGTTTAAAATAATTCTAATACGTATTTTCAAATCCCTAAGTTTTAGGCGAGGTAGTCAACATTTTCATTTCATCTATACCCGTTGTATATACATATATTTACGGAGAACCCAGAAAAAGGGACAACAAACAAAATCCCTAAAAATCGGGCCATTAATATATATCAGTAAGGGATAAAAAACAAAATTCCTAAAAAATCGGGATTTATTCCAAACACAAATCTCAACAATATTATATCGTTCATTCATTCAATCAAATGTACCAGAAGTCTCGATGTTCGATTTGCACTGTGGTTTGGATGGAGATTCGCAGACTCACAGTGGTTGCCCAAGTTGTCCATTGCGCACGGTGGAGATCCGATCAGTTGTGGGCAAACAATATCTAGCTTGCGCCGACGGGAATGAGAGTCTGAATCTCGTAGAATGAGACTCACGGTGGGGGAGGTCAATTTTTTTGGTACGTTTTCTGGACTCCATTGGGAGTCGAAAGTCTCGATTATCTGGTACGTTTTCTGGTTGAGATCAATCTCGTAGAATGAGACTCCTAGTGGTTGGCGCCGGCGAGAATGGGACTCACGGTGGTTGCCCAAGTTATCCGATCGGTATATAACTGGAACGTGTTCTTGACTCCATTGTCGTGTTCATCGAGTCAGTGTATACTGGGAAATACAAAGAGTGGAAGATCTGATTTTAGTTCGTCGAGTCAGTGTACATTGGAAAATACAAGGACTGAAAGGTCTAATTTTTGTTTGTTGAATCAGTGTATACTAGGAAATACAAGGATTAGAAGGTCTCTGATTTTTGTTCGTCGAGTCAGTGTATACTCAAAAATACAAAGGACTGGAATGTCTGATTTTTGTTCGTCGAGTCAGTGTATACCGAGAAATACAAGAAATGGAAGGTCCGGTTTTTGTTTCATTCAAATTTTCAACGATTTACTAATGTTACAATTTTTTCTCCCAACTAATTTCTCTCTCATAAAATCAACCATTTTTTAGTTCATTTAATTTTTCAACGGGTTAAATCTTAGAGGGGTAGTTTGGTTCCACTATATTCTAAAAAAAGGTTTGCTTTGATTATTTTAAATTTTCTAACCGTTCATCATTTTTTGTTTTTCATTTAATTCTATGCGATTAAATCTCTCATTTTTTGTAGGTAGTTCAACACTTAAATGACTGAAGGATAGTTTCGTCCAACTACCTTCTAAAGAAGTTTCTAATTATAGGAGTTAACTATTTTTTAACGCAATAATTAGTTTAGCTATTTTGTAACTTCCATAATCTTGTTTCAGCTATTCTTGTAGTTGCCCCAATTGTAAAGGCACAAACTTCATTATAACACTTTTTGGTTGTGGATAAAAGGATGAGAGAGAATGATAAACCTTAATTGCAATTTTTCAATAGGACGAGAGTTACTTATTTGGGACTCCCCTACTTCTTCGATTGTCGGTCATTTTTCTTTTGCTAGGTCCCAAATCATTAGAGATGGGTTATAAGTTCCTTATTTTTTATCCGGTCTTGGTCTACTGCCTCTCGGTCTGTCCACGAGGTTCTTTCCCAAGCTTTCCATGATCGGATTCGGTCGGCGTAGGAGTTTTATGATATCGACTATATTCCAATCTAATATGTTACAACGTCTTTGCGGTGCAGAGCGGTCGACGTTCGTCTCTTAAAAGAGTTTTTTTAAAACAAAAATGAAGGAATCACCACCAACCATTTTTTGGTGTGATTGGTCACCTAAAATAAACCGGTCTGCGATTTTTTAGAAAAAAATGGATTCAGAGGTCGTTTGAGTGTAGGGAAGGTGCTAGCACATCCTACAACAACTGTTAAAAATCGTAGCCAAAAAAATTATCTTTTATATCCAATTAAATTTACAGAAGGTTATTAATTTGAGAAAAATAGACATATTGATTAAAATAATGTTTCATTAAAATCAACTCTTAACTTTGAAATAAAGGAAGAATTTGTTGCACTAGTGAATTATCTATTAATTTGCCATCATTTACTTTAATCCCATGACGAGGTTTACACAATAAAAACTCAAGATTTTAAAATTCAATTTTTGAAATACTTTTGTTAAATTCAATTTGAAATCGAATTAGAAACTAGTTTTAATATTAATTGAATTCATTTGAAAACTAAATTTTAAAATTCAATTAAAAACAATTGAAATATTAAATTTAAAACAACATTTGAGACTCACTTGTGATACTAATTCAAAAAGTTAATATCCCAATTTAAAAAGCAAATTAAAAATTAATTGTAGAACAATTTTTTTTTTTAAATTAAAATAATTTGAAATACTAATTTTAAAATTCATTTGGAAAGATTTGAAAAAGGAGAAATGTAGCCGTCAATTTAAATTAAAATAATTAAAGATATAACAACTTTTTAAAAGTTTTGCAAATATGACAAATTTCTAAAATGAATTTTTTTATTTTCGTATTACCCTTAATATATAAATAAATAAGAAGAATTAAAAAAATGGGTTATCTTCAGTTCGACGTTCGCTATGCATTGAAGTGCCATGTTATGGTTTAGGGTTTAGGGTTTGGGTTTGAGGTTTATGGTTTAGAGTTTGGGGGGTTTTAGCGTTCACTATGCATTGAGGTGTCCGGTTAGGGCTTGGGGTTTGGGGTTTGTGGGTTAGGCTTTGAGGTTTAGAGTTTAAGGATTTTAATCCCCGATTTTGGGATGTTTGGGCTTTTTGATCTTTGACATGGATCTGTTATTTTTGCTATATTTGCAAAATATTTTACAATTTGCTATAATTGCAAATAGTTTGGGTCTGATTGTTATCCTTGCAATCAACCCTTTGAAAAACATAAATTAAAATATATATATTCATATATATATATATATATATATATATATATATATATATTTGAAATTCATTTGGCAATTCATTTAAAAAGATTTGGAAATTAAATTTAAAAACACTTGAAATTCTAAATTTTAAAACATTTGGAAATCAATTGGAAACTTGAAAATGGTAATTTTGTAAATAGCATTTGATGACATACTTGTAATTAAGGTGAAATTAAAGGAAAATCTAACTAAGAAATAAAAATACCAAACTAGTAAATAAATAAATGAAAACTAAAATTTATCCTCAAGATTAGGGAACACCCCTAATCTGTCCCCGAATTTAAACAAAAATATACTTGACTCGATCCTCAAGATTAGGGAATACCCATAATCTGTCCCGGAATTTAAAATAAAAATAAACCTGACTTAATGCTCAAGATTAGGGAAAAGCCTAATCCGTCTCGGGATTTAAAGCAAAAATAAACCTACCTCGATCCTCAAGATTAGGGAAAATCCCTAATCCGTCCAGGGATTTAAAGCAAAACTAAACTTAACTCGATCCTCAAGATTAGGGAACATCTTTAATTCGTCCCGGGATTTAAAAAAAAAATAAATCTAACTCGATCCTCAAGATTAGGGAACATCCCTAATTCGTCCTGAGATTTAAAGAAAAAATAAACCTAACTCGATCCTCAAGATTAGGGAACATCCTTAATCTGTCCCGAGATTGAAAGCAAGACAAACTTATTAGACACACATGGGTAGGGGTGTACAAAAAAACCGCAACCCACCAAATCCAACCCAACTTTTCGGGTTGGGTTGGGTTTTTTTTTAATATGGGTTGGGTTGGGTTGCAATTTTAAAAATCCGAATTTTCGGGTCGGTTCGCGGGTTGAACCAAATTTGGGTCGGTTAAAACCGAACCGAACCGAATTTATATATATATATAAATTCTTCATTTAGATTTAGGGTTTCCATTCTCATCTCTTCTCTCTTTTCGTTTCAGCCGACGGATCAGCCCCCCTAGTTCTCTCTCTCGAATCGTCGCAGACCAGACCTTCTTCCCGGCTCCCCCTCCGCCTCGTCGCCCTTGTCACCTTCAATTCAGCCGCAGACCATACCTCCTCCTCGCCATCCTCCGTCTCGGCCCTCCGTTTGGATCGTTTTCCTCTCTTTCTCTCGTAGATCTTTTCCCCCTCCGTCTCCGCCACCTCGCCGTTATTCGCCGTCTCTTCCAGCCTAGTCTCTACCTCGGCCCTCCGTTGATCCCTCGCTCGCCGAGGTATTCTTGAAGCGTCTTCTTCTCCGGTGATCTTCTCTGTCTCGTGAAGAGAGGATTTCTAGTCGATACCATGGATGATTGGAAGGAGGTTGTTTTAATTTCTCCCTATTTTTGCTTTGCTTTTTGTTGCTCTGTTTTTTTTTGTTGATGCTTGTTTCCCTTGAGAAACCTAAAGTTTGGTTTTGATCTTTGCATTCTTTGTTGCTAGTAAAAGAAATGAAATGCATCAATTTCTTGATCTGAGCTGATTACTTGGAGATGTGGGATTTAAAGTCTCTGGACAACATCAATTTTTTGATCTGAGCCTGAGAAGGTTTTGAAACTTGGTCTATATTGTCCTTGTGTACTGATTCTAAATTGTTGTATGTCCTTGGAGATGGTTCTTATTTTGCTTTGTTGCAATGTTGTAACACTGTCCCATGTGATGTGAAACTTGTTTTACTTGGTCGGTGAATGAGCATAAGATTTCGATTAATTAAAAAAATCAAATAAAAAAATTAATTTTTAAAAAAAGGTCAACCCGCCAACCCGACCCGACCCGAAATTGAAGGGTTGGGTTTACTGAAATGTTGGGTTGGGAAAATCTCCAACCCGAAATTTTCGGGATGGGTTGGAAAACCCCAAAACCCAACCCAACCCAACCCATGTACACCCCTACACATGGGGTTTCATCCTAAAACCAATTGGTGATAGGAGGAGTAGCCCATGTATGTATGTTATATTGTGAGTGAGGTCCCTTCAAGCCTTCTATAACGGGAAACACAGATCACCCTCTACTCAAGGGAAGATGACAAGTACGAATACTCTGATACCATATTAGACATCATGGGGTTTCATCCTAAAACCAATTGGTTTTAGGATGGAACCTCATGATGTCTAATAAAAACATCAGATATGCTCGCCAAGATATAGACTCAGGCTTTATCGTTAGCCCTAATCCAACCATCGTATGCTTCACGAACCGTTCGTGTAGCATTCGAACCAGGAGGTGGAGGACAATCCTCCGTTAAGACAAATCTAAGGTCGTCTAAAACCAGAATCGTATTCAGGTTTGACTTCCATGTCCCATAGTTTTCGCCATTCAATTTATCGTGCGCTAATAGCTGAATAAATGAACTCGACATGCTGAAAATAGAATGTAAATCTATTAGTGCAACAGTTTTAAACTACTTAAACCAATTAAGAGCTTTAGCAGTAAATAAAGTACTCAAACTCTTTATTCACTTGCAACGATACTTTAGTAAGTCAGAATGGTCGCTACCTTGGGGCATTCGAGCACTCATTTACTAAATCAAGACATTCTTGACTAAAAGCTAATGCCAGAATAACTCATATTCCTATACCATTTTAGTTATCGTTTTTGGTCTGGATTTACTAACTCCTTAGCAAATCTCGTAAGTGCGACCCTCCATTTTAAGAATTCACAAGACGACCCCAACAGTGAAACCTTGGGGAATGTCAGAGTTGGGAATGACCCTGTGTTTCTTTATCCATAAATGGTGATTGAGATGTTCAATCTCCCATGAACGACCCTCCTTAGGGATGGTGCCACTGAGAGCAACCTGCAGGCGATTCATGGGAATCTCACGGTTCAATCCAATGGAGGAGACCGCAGGAAGTACTAACGCACTTCCTTCTCCCACTTACTATAAGTACTTACCACATACACCTTGCTATTGAAAGTTGCAAACACCGCCCTTCTGGGGTATGCCCTATTGACATCGCACGACCGAACAAAATTCTCACGTTGTGAACTATAGGGAATGCGTAGCAGGAGAGGGATATATCATATATTCCTTCTCAACACCTCTACTAAGTATTTTAGACGGTTCTGGGTAAATTACTTCAGGCTTTATCCGGCTAAGTAAATAAAACCTTAAGTCTAGGTAAACTTTTTACCTGAGAAGTCTATGTTATTAACACTTTCCTAACCTCACACCTCTCTTCTGTGAATAAGTTGAGAGGAGAACCTCATATTTATATTATAATATTTTTGTTGGTATTGATGGCTAAGAAGATGGTGAGTCTTAATTTTTTTTTTTTTTTGCCTTTTAGTCTTCATTTATGTTTTTTTTTCCTCTCCCTCCCTCTTTTATGAGAACACCCTCTCTTCTTTGAAAATGAATTAAAACCAAATTAATTCAATGAAGAAATTGAGTTACTAAATGCAACTGTCCGTGGTGTCCTTTAGCCTTCCTTAAAAAAATGTACTTTTAAATGTAGTTTCTACATCAAGAACAAAATGGGTATATACTCAAAAGTAGAGGGGCAAAATGGGGAGAGAAAGTTTCTCCCCTTAAGCCTCTATTAGATATAGTAAGATTAATTGAAATTTATAAAGCGAATAAAAATCAAGTTAAAACTATATGCAAATAATAGAACTATACGTAAATTATAGAGATGAAATTTGTAATTTAACATTGAATTATTATTATTATTATTATTAAAAAAAAATTTTGATGAAATGAGAGATTCTCATTTAATCAAAGAACACAATTACGACCAAAGCTTAAAAAAATTCACAAACCAAGACATAAATTTACCAATTGGTTACAACATTAGCAAGAATCTTATCTTTAGTGGTCAACTTTCTTCTACCAAGACAACCAAATTTATCCTTAATGTCTGCTTAATCAAATCATTAACGAAATTAACCGTATAAGATTTTTGCTAAGAAACACATAAGTTTCGGTTGCACCAAATGAAATAGACAACCGTAGCAATGACAACAGACAACACTTGATGTTGTAAATCAGACCCCAATTGTCCAATCCAACACTTCAATCAGAAAAACATTAAGGGTCATGTTGTGTAACCAAGTCATCCATGGGCCATGTTGTGTCTATATTTTGATTCTTGAGCATTTAGGACGGGGCAACTACAAGAATAGTTGAAACAAGGCTATGCAGGATGAAAAATAGCTAAACTAATTATTGTGTTGAAAAATAGCTAACTCCTATAATTAGAAACTTCTTTAGAATGTAGTTGAACGAAACTACAGTCATTTAATGGTTGAACTACCTACAAAAAATGAGAGATTTAATCACAAAGAAAATGAAAAACAAAAAAATGTGAACGTCAAAGCATGGAAACGGTAGAGCATTGAACTCAAACCCCCTACAAAAAAGGAAGATTTATTCCTAGAGAAAATGAAGATTTATTCCTAGAGAAAATGAAGGGAAAAATAAGGATTTATTCAGAAAGAATCCGGGAGAAAATAAAGATTTATTTTAAGAGAGAATCATGTAAAAAATAATAAAAAATTAAGATATGGTCAAACCAAGGATAACAACCACAAATTAAATCGAAACATGTAAACAAAATTCAATAAAATCTGCCAAAGCGAGCATGGCTCGGCGGGCATATGTATGTGTTAACGACCACGAGGTCTGTGGTTCGAATCCCCCCACCCCCAATGTACTCAAAAAAAAAAAAAAAAAAAATAAAATCTAATCTAGAATATTAATTCAAATTAATTTTTAAACTAAAAATTTCATAGATGTTGTGACAAAAATTATAATAACGATGCTCTCGATAATTTCTAATGTGTATATATTCGAAGTTACATGTACATATAAGTATATCATATGAAGTATATGTGTATATATACAAACCATTAATTGGTGAATGTACATGTAAGTATAACATAGCTCGTAAGAAAATTATATAAGCAATTAAATTTTCAGCATATTGATGTTGATAAAAACTAAAATGTTCATAGACGGTTGTAAGAAAATTATAAAAATGACACCCTCGATAACTTCTAGTGTGAGTATATATTCGTAGTTACATCTATAACAACGTACATGTAAGTATATCATATGAAGTATATCCGTGTATATACACCATAAACCATTACTCTGTGAGCATTGAACAAATGATACTAAAAAATTTAAAATGTTCATAGACGGTTGTAAGAAAATTATAAAAATGAGGGTCCTCGATAACTTCTAGTGTGGGTATATATTCGTAGTTACATCTATAACAATGTACATGTAAGTGTATCATATGAAGTATATGCGTGTATATACACCATAAACCATTAATCCGTGAGCATTGAACAAATGATACTAAAAAACATTAAAATTGGTATGCATGTTGAGTTTACCCGGGAAAACGTTCAATCAATTGTATCATTACCTGCAACATTGAATTAGGAGATTTGCAAATCTTCCCTTTTCCAAATCGATTTGAAACAACCATCGATTCTCAACTTTAAAACTCTCTACCTTGAAAAAAACTATCTACCTCAACCTTTTACATCGTTGAACGCTTGAATTGGGCTGAAAATTTCGACTCCCAAAATGACGTATTTTCGAAGTGAGTAAGGATCTTCGTCTCTCTTCACTCTCGTCTCTGTACATTGTCCTCGTTTCAACTTTGGAAAAAAAAATGAACCCCTCTTTTCAAAATGCATGAATCTAGGAGGGTTGTTAGTGAGATAAATTTGTATTTTTTTTTACGGTTAAACATTTTCAAATTTAAGTTGTTGAGATTTTTTTTTTTTTTTTCAAAATCCATAGATCTGATTGTTAGAAACTTTTTCTTTAAAAATGGATGAATGAATCTGATTGTTAGAAATTAAAATAAATATAAAAAAATTAAAATTAGTTATGTCGGTTGTCCGTAAATAAGCGTATATACCAGGGTATAATTGGGATAAAAATTGTCAACTTGATTCCCTAAATTTTGGTAGTCATGGGATGGAAATATGAAACTTTTTTTTAGCTATTTTTCAATTCAATTTTTTATTCCTGGCTATTTTTGAAAATTTACCATTTAGGATTGTATCTATTTAGTAATCCTTTTGTTAATAATTAATAGGACTTTTGCTCTTCCAATTGTATCCTTTACTTTAAAAATAATTTTAGTAAGCTCTTCAACTTTTAATTTTGTGTATAATATATATTTTGTTTCATATTTATGCCATAAAATACTTAAATTTGACTAAAATCACCCCGCCATATAATCTTTAACAACACAATCAAGATGGCACATAAGTTATTTAAATTGCTTTTGTCTGACTTGTCATCTGATAAAAAGTATTTGTGCACAACGACTTTAGAAGAAGCGTAGTGCATGTGAAATATTTAAGATGAGCGGGCGTGAGCTTGAAAACCAGTAGATTGGGAATAATAATATTACAATATTTCGCAAGCGCATATAAGGAGTAAACAAGCTAGCACGTAGGGATACACTGAGTTTAGTTTGTGTAGCGCGATATACGCCAATTAGGTAGTTGAAGATCTCTCTACTTGGATTGAGGAAGATGTGTTGTTAATGTTTAAACTAACACATGAACATGTATGCATCAGTAGGGTCGCCGTAAGCTAACGTCTTGAATATTTTTCCGTATTATTTTCCTCTATTGCATATTTTACTTTCATTGCATGAACCAAACAACCAACCAACAATTTTACAACTGTGTTTGAGAGTAATTTTGAAAAAGTTAAATTACTCTTGTCTTATTCAAAATCACTAAAAAAAAAAAAAACATGCATTATTTCATTCAAAATAATTTTAATGTTTCATTTTACACTTTTTTAACCCGATTCACATACCATTAAAATAAATTATAAATTATTAAATGAATGTTTTTAAGTGCTTTTGAACATAACATTGTTTTTAACAAATTCAAAATCATTGTCAAACCGAGCATAGCTCACTCGATAATACATCAATTACCATTGCAAAGGTCAATGATTGGATCCCCACCCTACAATTGTTGAGTATATATAATTTGAAAATGAATTTCAAAGATGTTCTAATTTTATCCATGGACATATCTTACCAACAAAACAAATGAGTGAGTTTAGATTTTTGGTAAAATTGGTTCATTAAAATAAATAATATTGAGTATTTAATTTAGAATAAAATTGTTTAAGTCATAAGTAAATAATAAGTTAGGTTTATGTGAATATTTGCAAAGCATGTAAATTAGTTAGATTATATTATGTGGATTTAAAACAACAAGCACCAGTGGTCTAGTGGTAGAATAGTACCCTGCCACGGTACAGACCCGGGTTCGATTCCCGGCTGGTGCAATATATATTCTAAATTTGCTATGATGAGTCAGCGCTCACAGTGATGGCTTGGGTCTATCACAACCTTCTGATCTGTTCGGATCTGATGTCTTCCCGTAGCGCATCTGAGCATCTTTTTTTTTAAAATGATGATTTAAATATCATTCTTTTAGTAGGAGATTTCACTATAAATGTTAGCAACTTCTTTAATTTATATTTAATTATTTAAGCATTAGAAGGAAACAAAATATTCAAATAAGTTTTTTTTTGGTTCAGAAAGTATATAAGATTAATTAACTGAAAACGTTAATTGAGTATATGCTCTAGTTAATAAGTAATTATATGGTGAATTATATTTTTTTATAAATATTTTGCTACGAAGTAATTCAAAAAGTAAGAACATAATTCATTTACCTATTTACCTTGATCAAAGTAATTTGTCAAATGAGACTATGGAGAATTTGTAAATAGGACGAGAGTTTATGATTTCAGAGTACTCCTATTCTCCTTTGATTGTCGGTCTGTTTCCTTCCGTTGTGTCCCAGATCATTGGAGATGAGTTCTGAGTTCCTGACTGTCTATCCAGCCATGGGTCCTCCCTTGGTCTACTACCTTTTGGTCGGTCCTGAAGGTTTTTTCTTAGGGTTTCCACGATCCAATTCGGTTGACGGAGGACTCCTATGATATCGACTATGTTCAAATCTAGTCCTTGGACTTTCTCCTCTAGTGTGTTGTATTGATCCTTTGGTGTCACGCTGACTTGGAACAACTATCGTATAATTTTCTACTTCTAATACACGCGCCAAAATTACATTTAACCTATTTTGCTACGAGGTAATTAAGAAAGTAAGAACATAAATTTACCTCTTTACCTTGATCAAAGTAAGTTGTCAAAGGAGACGGTGTAGATTATGGAGATTTCTTACTTACCCTAGGTTTTGTTAATCTAACATTTTGGGCTTCAAAGCCCGAGGATCGTTTAGATTTGATTTGGGTGAATTAAAGAAGAGGGGAATTCTCAATAATAGCTAGCAATAAAAATCTGAATTGAAAAATAGCTAAGAATCTTTTATATTTCCATCCAATAGCTACCACAATTTTAGGTGGTGAAGTTGATATTTTTCATCCCGATTATACCCCTTGTATATACTCATATTTACCGTTAGCCCACCTAACTGATTTTTTTTTTTTTTTCCTTTTTGTTTTGTTTAAAATAATTCTCACGTATTTTCAAATCCCTAAGTTTTAGGCGAGGTAGTCAACATTTTCATTTCATCTATACCCCTTGTATATACATATATTTACGGAGAACCCAGAAAAAGGGACAACAAACAAAATCCCTAAAAATCGGGCCATTAATATATATCAATAAGGGATAACAAACAAAATTCCTAAAAAATCGGGATTTATTCAAAACACAAATCTCAACAATATTATATCGTTCATTCATTCAATCAAACGTACTAGAAGTCTCGATGTTCGATTTGCACTGTGGTTTGGATGGAGATTCACGGACTCACAGTGGTTGCTCAAGTTGTCCATTGCGCACGGTCGAGATCCGATAAGTTGTGGGCAAACAATATCTAGCTTGCGTCGACGGGAATGAGACTCACGGTGGGTGAGGTCAATTTTTTGGTACGTTTTCTGGACTCCATTGGGAGTCGAAAGTCTCAATTTTCTGGTACGTTTTCTGGTTGAGATCAATCTCGTAGAATGAGACTCACAGTGGTTGGCGCCGATGAGAATGGGACTGACGATGGTTGCCCAAGTTATCCGATCGGTATATAACTGGTACGTGTTCTGGACTCCATTGTCGTGTTCATCGAGTCAGTGTATACTGGGAAATACAAAGAGTGGAAGATCTGATTTTTGTTCGTCGAGTCAGTGTACATTGGGAAATACAAGGACTGGAGGTCTGATTTTTGTTCGTTGAATCAGTGTATACTAGGAAATACAAGGATTATAAGGTCTTTGATTTTTGTCCGTCGAGTCAGTGTATACTGAGAAATACAAGAAATGGAAGGTCCGATTTTTGTTTCATTCAAAATTTTCAACCATTTACTAATGTTACAATTTTTTCTCCCAACTAATCTCTCTCTCATTAACCATTTTTTAGTTCATTTAATTTTTCAAAGGGTTAAATCTTAGAGGGGTAGTTTGGTTCCACTATATTCTAAAAAATGGTTTGGTTTGATTATTTTAAATTTTCTAACCGTTCATCATTTTTTGTTTTTCATTTAATTCTATGTGATTAAATCTCTACCGTTAAATGGCTGAAGGGTAGTTTCGTCCCACTACATTCTAAAAAAGTTTCTAATTATAGGAGTTAGCTATTTTTCAACACAATAATTAGTTTAGCTATTTTTTAACTTACATAATCTTGTTTCAGCTATTCTTATAGTTGCCCCAATTGAAAAGACACAAACTTCATTATAACACTTTTTGGTTGTCTATAAAAGGATGAGAGAGAATGAGAAACCTTAATTGCAATTTTTCAATAGGACGAAAGATACTTATTTGGGACTCCCCTACTTCTTCGATTGTCGGTCATTTTTCTTTTGCTAGGTCCCAAATCGTTAAAGATGGGTTCTAGGTTCCTTATTTTTTATCCAGCCTTGGTCTACTGCCTCTCGGTCTGTCCACGAGGTTCTTTCCCAAGCTTTCCACGATCGGATTCGGTCGGCATAGGAGTTCTATGATATCGACTATATTCCAATCTAATATGTTACAACGTCTTTGCGGCGCATAGCGGTCGACGTTCCTCTCTTAAAAGAGTTTTTATAAAACAAAAATGAAGGAATCACCACCAACCATTTTTTGTGTGATTGGTCACCTAAAATAAATCAGTCTGCGATTTTTTAGAAAAAAATGGATTCGGAGGTCGTTTGAGTGTAAGGAAGGTGGTAGCACATCCTACAACACCCGTTAAAAATCGTAGCTAAAAAAATTATCTTTTATATCCAATTAAATTTAAAGAAAGTCATTAATTTGAGAAAAATAAACATAATTGAATAAAATAATGTTTCATTAAAATCAACTCTTAACTTTGAAATAAAGGAAGAATTTGACCAGGTTTACACAATAAAAACTCAAGATTTTAAAATTCAATTTTTGAAATACTTTTGTTAAATTCAATTTGAAATCGAATTAGAAACTAGTTATAATATTAATTGAAATTCATTTGAAAACTAAATTTTAAATTCAATTAAAAACAATTGAAATATTAAATTTAAAACAACATTTGAGACTCACTTGTGATACTAATTCAAAAAGTTAATATCCCAATTTAAAAAGCCAATTAAAAATTAATTGTAGAACAATTTTTTTTTTAAAAAATTAAAATCATTTGAAATACTAATTTTAAAATTTATTTGGAAAGATTTGAAAAATGGAAAATGTAGCGATGAATTTAGATTAAAATAATTAAAGATATAGCAACTTTTTAAAAGTTTTGCAAATATGACAAATTTCTAAAAATGATTTTTTATTTATTTTTGTATTACCCTTAATATATAAATAAATAAGAAGAATTAAAAAAATGGGTTATCTTCAGTTCGGCGTTCGCTATGCATTGAAGTGTCATGTTATGGTTTAGGGTTCAGGGTTTGAGGTTTAGTCGGCGTTCACTATGCATTGAGGTGTCCTGTTAGGGCTTAGGGCTTGGGGTTTGGGGTTTGTGGGTTAGGGTTTGAGGTTTTGGGTTTAAAGATTTTAATCACCGATTTTGGGATGTTTGGGCTTTTTGGTCTTTTACATGGATACGTTTTTTTTTTTTTTGCTATATTTGCAAATTATTTTACAATTTGCAATTGCTATATTTGCAAAATATTTTACAATTTGCTATAATTGCAAATAGTTTGGGCCGGATTGTTATTCATGCAATCAATCCTTTGAAAAACCTAAATTTAAAAAAAAAAAAAAAACATTTGAAATTTATTTGGAAATTCATTTAAAAAGATTTGGAAATTAAATTTAAAAACACTTGAAATTCTAAATTTTAAAACATTTGGAAATCAATTGGAAACTTGAAAATGATAATGTTGTAAATAGCATATGATGTCATACTTGTAATTAAGGTGAAATTAAAGGCAAATCTAACTAAGAAATAAAAATACCAAACTAGTAAATAAATAGATGAAAACTAAAATTTATCCTCAAGATTAGGGAACACCCCTGATCTGTCCCCAGATTTAAACAAAAATATACTTGACTCGATCCTCAAGATTAGGGAATACCCATAATCTGTCCCGGAATTTAAAATAAAAATAAACCTGACTTAATGCTCAAGATTAGGGAAAACCCTAATCCTTCTCGGGATTTAAAGCAAAAATAAACCTACCTCGATCCTCAAGATTAGGGAACATCCCTAATCCGTCCCGGGATTTAAAGCAAAAATAAACTTAACTCGATCCTCAAGATTAGGGAACATCTTTAATCTGTCCCGGGATTTAAAGAAAAAATAAATCTAACTCAATCCTCAAGATTAGGGAACATCCCTAATTCGTCCTGAGATTTAAAGAAAAAATAAACCTAACTCGATCCTCAAGATTAGGGAACATCCTTAATCTGTCCTGAGATTTAAAGCAAGACAAACTTATTAGACACACATGGGGTTTCAGCCTAAAACCAATTGGTGATAGGAGGAGTAGCCCATGTATGTATGTTATATTGTGAGTGAGGTCCCTTCAGGCCTTCTACAGCGGGGAACACAGATCACCCTCTACTTAAGGGAAGATGACAAGTACGAATGCTCCGATACCATATTAGACATCATGGGGTTCCATCCTAAAACCAATTGGTTTTAGGATGGAACCCCATGATGTCTAATAAGAACATCAAATATGCTCGCCAAGATATAGACTCGGGCTTTATCGTTAGCCCTAATCCAACCATCCTATGCTTCACGAACCGTTCGTGTAGCATTCGAACAAGGAGGTGGAGGACAATCCTTCGTTAAGACAAATTTAAGGTCGTCTAAAACCAGAATCGTATTCAGGTTTGACTTCCATGTCCCATAGTTTTCGCCAGTCAATTTATCGTGCGATAATAGCTAAATAAATGAACTCGACATGCTGAAAATAGAATGTAAATCTATTAGTGAAAAAAGTTTAAACTACTTAAACCAATTAAGAGGTTTAACAGTAAATAAAGTACCAAACTCTTTATTCACTTGCAACGATACTTTAGTAAGTCAGAATGATCGCTACCTTGGGGCAGTCGAGCACTCATTTACTAAATCAAGACATTCTTGACTAAAAGCTAATGCCAGAATAACTCATATTCCTATAACATTTTAGTTACCATTTTTTGTCCTGATTTACTAACTCCCTAGCAAATCCCGTAAGTGTGACCCCCCATTTTTATAATTCACAGGACGACCCCAACAGTGCAACCTTGGGGATTGTCAGAGTTGGGAATGACCCTGTGTTTCTTTATCCATAAATGGTGACTGAGATGTTCAATCTCCCATGAACGGCCCTCCTTAGGGATGGTGCCACTGAGAGCAACATGCAGGCGATTCATGAGAATCTCACGGTTCAATCCAATGGAGGAAACCGCAGGAAGTACTGACGCACTTCCTTCTCCCACTTACTATAAGTACTTACTCTATTCACCTTACTATTGAAAGTTGCAAACACCGCCCTTCTGGGGTATGCCGTATTGACATCGCACGACCGAACAAAATTCTCACGTTGTGAACTATAGGGAATGCGTAGCAGGAGATGGATATATCATATATTCCTTCTCAACACCTCTACTAAGTATTTTAGACGGTTCTGGGTAAATTACTTCAGGCTTTATCCGGCTAAGTAAATAAAACTTTAAGTCTAGGTAAACTTTTTACCTGAGATGTCTAGGTTATTAACACTTTACTAACCTCACACCTCTTTTTGTGAATAAGTTGAGAGAAGAACCTCATATTTATATTATAATATTTTTGTTGGTATTGATGGCTAAGAAGATGGTGAGTCTTAAAATTAATTTTTTTTTGCCTTTTAGTCTTCATTTATGTTTTTTTTCCTCTCCCTCCCTCTTTACGAGAACACCATCTCTTCTTTGAAAATGAATTAAAACCAAATTAATTCAATGAAGAAATTCAGTTACTAAATGCAATTGTCGGTGGTGTCCTTTAGCCTTCCTTAAAAGAAAATGTACTTTTAAATGTAGTTTCTACATCATGAACAAAATGGGTATATACTCAAAAGTAGAGGGACAAAATGGGGAGATAAAATTTCTCCCCTTAAGCCCCTTTTAGATATAGTAAGATTAATTGAAATTTATAAAGCAAATAAAAAACAAGTTAAAACTATATGCAAATTATAGAATTATACGTAAATTATAGAGATGAAATTTGTAATTTAACATTGAATTATTATTATTATTATTATTTTTTTTTGATGAAATGAGAGATTCTCATTAAATCAAAGAACACAATTACGACCCAAGCTTAACAAAGTTCACAAACCAAGACATAAATTTACCAATTGGTTACAACATTAGCAAGAATCTTATCTTTAGTGGTCAACTTTCTTCTACCAAGACAACCAAATTTATCTTTAATGTCTGCTTAATCAAATCATTAACGAAATTAACCGTATAAGATTTTTGCTAAAAAACACATAAGTTTCGGTTGCACCAAATGAAATAGACAACCGCAACAATGACAACAAACAACACTTGATGTTGTAAATCAGACCCCAGTTGTCCAATCCAACACTTCAATCAGAAAAAAAATCACGGGTCATGTTGTGTAACCCAGCCATCCATGGGCCATGTTGCGTCTATATTTTGATTCTTGAGCATTTATGAAGGGACAACTACAAAAATAGCTGAAACAAGACTATGCAGGATGAAAAATAGCTAAACTAATTATTGTGTTGAAAAATAGCCAAAATAGCTAACTCCTATAATTAGAAACTTCTTTAGAATGTAGTTGGACGGAACTACACTAATTTAACCCTTGAACTACCTACAAAAAAAAAAAGATTTAATCACAGAGAATTAAATGAAAAACAAAAAAAAAGGTGAACGTCAGAGCATGTAAACGTTATAGCATTGAACTCAAACCCCCTACGAAAAATGAAGATTTATTCCGAGAGAAAATGAAGGGGAAAATAAGGATTTATTCAGAAACAATCCGGGAGAAAAATAAAGATTTGTTTTATGAGAGAAGCATGTAAAAGAATAATAAAAAATTAAGATATGGTCAAATCAAGGATAACAACCCCAATTAAATGGTAAACAAAATTCAATAAAATCTATATTGGAATATTAATTCCAATTAATTTTTAAACTAAAAATTTCATAGACAATTGTGACAAAAACTATAATAACGATGCTCTCGATAATTTCTAATGTGTATATATTCGAAGTTACATGTACATATAAGTATATCATATGAAGTATATGTGTATATGTACAAACCATTAATTGGTGAACGTTATAACATAGCCCGTAAGAAAATTATAAAAATGACACCCTCGATAATTTCTAGTGTGAGTATATATTCGTAGTTACATCTATAACAACGTACATGTAAGTATATCATATGAAGTATATGCGTGTATATACCATAAACTATTACTCCGTGAGCATTGAACAAATGAAACTAAAAAACATTAAAATTGGTATGCATGTTGAGTTTACCCGAGAAAACGTTCAATCAATTGTATCATTACCTGCAACATTGAATTAGGAGATTTGCAAATCTTCCCTCCTCCAAATCGATTTGAAACAACCATCGATTCTCAACTTTAAAATTCTCTACATTGAAAAAAAACTATCTACCTCAACCTTTTACATCGTTGAACGCTTGAATTGGGCAGAAAATTTCGACTCCCAAAATGACGTATTTTCGAAGTGAGTAAGGATCTTAGTCTCTCTTCACTCTCGTCTCTGTACATTGTCCTCGTTTCAACTTTGGAAAAAAAAAAAATGAACCCCTATTTTCAAAATGCATGAATCTAGAAGGGTAATCTAGGTGTTAGTGAGATAAAGTTGTATTTTTTTTTTTTGCTGTTAAACATTTTCAAATCTAAGTTGTTGAGATTTTTTTTTTTTTTTCAAAATTCATGGTTTTGGTTGTTAGTTATGTCGGTTGTCCGTAAATAAGCGTATATATCAGGGGTATAATTGACATGAAAATTGTAAACTTCATTCCCTAAAATTGTGGTAGTCATGGGATGAAAATATGAAACTTTCTTAGCTATTTTTCAATTCAATTTTTTATTCCTAGCTATTTTTAAAAATTTACCATTTAAGATTGTATCTATTTAGTAATCCTTTTGTTAATAATTAAAAGGACTTTTGCTCTTCCAATTGTATCATTTACTTTAAAAATAATTTTAGTAAGCTCTTCAACTTTTAATTTTGTGTATAATATATATTTTGTTTCATATTTATGCCATAAAATACTTAAATTTGACTAAAATCACCCTGTCATATAATCTTTAACAACACAATCAAGATGGCACATAAGTTATTTAAATTGCTTTTGTCTGACTGGTCATCCGATAAAAAGTATTTGTGCACAACGATTTCAGAAGAAGCGTAGTGCATGTGAAATATTTAAGATGAGCGAGCGTGAGCTTGAAAACTAGTAGATTGGGAATAATAATATTACAATATTTCGCAAGCGCATATAAGGAGAGCACGCTAATAAACAAGCTAGCACGTAGGGATACACTGAGTTTAGTTTGTGTAGCGCGATATAGGAAAATTAGGCAGTTGAAGATCTCTCTACTTGGATTGAGGAAGATGTGTTGTTAATGTTTAAACTAACACATGAACATGTATGCATCAGTAGGGTCGCCGTAAGCTAACGTCTTGAATGTTTTTCCGAATTATTTTCCTCTATTGCATATTTTACTTTCATTGCATGAACCAAACAACCAACCAACAATTTTACAACTGTGTTACCCTATTTTGAGGCATGTTATTATTTACCGATGTTTGACCATGCACTAGAGCATATCATTCATTATTCCATGTGGATCGACTCTGGAATATTTCCAGATACTATGCGCTAGTGCTTTGGTATATATTTATGCCATTGTGGTAGAAGACTCATACCGTGTGTGCATTTTACTACATTTTCATTATCCATCTATTCCCTTTAATTTCACCCATTGCATGTTCCACACACGAAATATCACATCGAGTCTGAGAAAATCATGAAGCGTTTGTGGGTACCTCTACTTAGATTCAAATTGACGAGTACTACTATTTAAAGCTAGCATATTGTTATATATTTGTGTCAGTGCGATCGAAGACTCAATGTCGTGTGATTTAACATTTCATCCCTACCATATTATTTTATCTACCGCATTTCATTGCATTTCACACACGATTTATTGCACTGAGTCAGGTGCAAACCAAGAGTATATGTACGTAATTCACTTTTAAGTGTTAGTTTTAGACTTATATAATAGGTACTTGTCTTGTTACTTAAAGGAAAACTTTTTCATGATGAGATCATGAAGGTTGTCTATTAAAGAGCTCGTGGGCTTAAAGAGTAAGACAAGACTCTAAAGGGCAAAAAGAAAAAATTCACACGGTTGGAATCATGAATCACTCTGTGAAGAATCAAATGAACGATTATCAAGACATGTTTGGGAGTAATTTTGAAAAAGTTAAAATTACTCTTGTCTCATTCAAAATCACTAAAATAAAACATGCATTATTTTGTTCAAAATAATTTTAATGTTTCATTTTACATTTTTTTAACCCGATTCACCTACCATTAAAATAAATTATAAATTATTAAATGAATGTTTTTAAGTGCTTTTGAACATAACATTTTTTTTAACAAATTCAAAATCATTGTCAAACCGAGCATAGCTCACGGGATAATACATCAATTACCATCGCAAAGGTCAATGATTGGATCCCCACCCACAATTGTTGAACAAAAAAGTATATAGAATTTCAAAATCAATTTCAAAGATGTTATAATTTTATCCATGGACATATCTTACCAACAAAACAAATGAGTGAGTTTAGATTTTTGGTAAAATTGGTTCATTAAAATAAATAATATTGAGTATTTAATTTAGAATAAAATTGTTTAAGTCATAAGTAAATAATAAGTTAGGTTTATGTGAATATTTGCAAAGCATGTAAATTAGTTAGATTATATTATGTGGATTTAAAACAACAAGCACCAGTGGTCTAGTGGTAGAATAGTACCCTGCCATGGTACAGACCCGGGTTCGATTCCCGGCTGGTGCAATATATATTCTAAATTTGCTATGATGAGTCAGCGCTCACAGTGATGGCTTGGGTCTATCACAACCTTCTGATCTGTTCGGATCTGATGTCTTCCAGTAGCGCATCTGAGCATCTTTTTTTTTAAAATGATGATTTAAATATCATTCTTTTAGTAGGAGATTTCACTATAAATGTTAGCAACTTCTTTAATTTATATTTAATTATTTAAGCATTAGAAGGAAACAAAATATTCAAATAAGTTTTTTTTTGGTTCAGAAAGTATATAAGATTAATTAACTGAAAACGTTAATTGAGTATATGCTCTAGTTAATAAGTAATTATATGGTGAATTATATTTTTTTATAAATATTTTGCTACGAAGTAATTCAAAAAGTAAGAACATAATTCATTTACCTATTTACCTTGATCAAAGTAATTTGTCAAATGAGACTATGGAGAATTTGTAAATAGGACGAGAGTTTATGATTTCAGAGTACTCCTATTCTCCTTTGATTGTCGGTCTGTTTCCTTCCGTTGTGTCCCAGATCATTGGAGATGAGTTCTGAGTTCCTGACTGTCTATCTAGCCGTGGGTCCTCCCTTGGTCTACTACCTTTTGGTCGGTCCTGAAGGTTCTTTCTTAGGGTTTCCACGATCCAATTCGGTTGACGTAGGACTCCTATGATATCGACTATGTTCAAATCTAATCCTTGGACTTTCTCCTCTAGTGTGTTGTATTGATCCTTTGGTGTCACGCTGAATCGGAACAACTAGCATATAATTTTCTACTTCTAATACACGCGCCAAAATTACATTTAACCTATTTTGCTACGAGGTAATTAAGAAAGTAAGAACATAAATTTACCTCTTTACCTTGATCAAAGTAAGTTGTCAAAGGAGACGATGTAGATTATGGACATTTCTTACTTACCCTAGGTTTTGTTAATCTAACATTTTGGGCTTCAAAGCCCGAGGATCGTTTAGAGTTTATTTGGGTGAATTGAAAAAGGGAATTCTCAACAAACAAATATTTACGGATAACCCAGAAAAAGGGACAACAAACAAAATCCCTAAAAATCGGGCAATTAATATATATCAATAAGGGATAACAAACAAAATTCCTAAAAAATCGGGATTTATTCAAAGCACAAATCTCAACAATATTATATCGTTCATTCATTCAATCAAACGTACTAGAAGTCTCGATGTTCGATTTGCACCGTGGTTTGGATGGAGATTCACGGACTCACAGTGGTTGCTCAAGTTGTCCATTGCGCACGGTGGAGATCCGATAAGTTGTGGGCAAACAATATCTAGCTTGCGCCGACGGGAATGAGAGTCTGAATCTCGTAGAATGAGACTCACGGTGGGTGAGGTCAATTTTTTGGTACGTTTTCTGGACTCCATTGGGAGTCGAAAGTCTCAATTTTCTGGTACGTTTTCTGGTTGAGATCAATCTCGTAGAATGAGACTCATAGTGGTTGGTGCCGGCGAGAATGGGACTCACGGTGGTTGCCCAAGTTATCCGATCGGTATATAACTGGTACGTGTTCTTGACTCCATTGTCGTGTTCATAGAGTCAGTGTACATTGGAAAATACAAGGACTGAAAGGTCTAATTTTTGTTTGTTGAATCAGTGTATACTAGGAAATACAAGGATTAGAAGGTCTCTGATTTTTGTTCGTCGAGTCAGTGTATACTGGAAAATACAAAGGACTGGAATGTCTGATTTTTGTTCGTCGAGTCAGTGTATACTGAGAAATACAAGAAATGGAAGGTCCGATTTTTGTTTCATTCAAAATTTTCAACGATTTACTAATGTTACCATTTTTTCTCCCAACTAATTTCTCTCTCATAAAATCAACCATTTTTTAGTTCATTTAATTTTTCAACGGGTTAAATGTTAGAGGGGTAGTTTGGTTCCACTATATTCTAAAAAAGGTTTGCTTTGATTATTTTAAATTTTATAACCGTTCATCATTTTTTGTTTTTCATTTAATTCTATGTGATTAAATCTCTCATTTTTTGTAGGTAGTTCAATAGTTAAATGACTGAAGGATAGTTTCGTCCAACTACATTCTAAAGAAGTTTCTAATTATAGGAGTTAACTATTTTTCAACGCAATAATTAGTTTAGCTATTTTGTAACTTCCATAATCTTGTTTCAGTTATTCTTGTAGTTGCCCCAATTGTAAAGGCACAAACTTCATCATAACACTTTTTGGTTGTGGATAAAAGGATGAGAGAGAATGATAAACCTTAATTGCAATTTTTCAATAGGACGAGAGTTACTTATTTGGGACTCCCCTACTTCTTCGATTGTCGGTCATTTTTCATTTGCTAGGTCCCAAATCATTAGAGATGGGTTATAAGTTCCTTATTTTTTATCCGGTCTTGGTCTACTGCCTCTCGGTCTGTCCACGAGGTTTTTTCCCAAGCTTTCCACGATCGAATTCGGTCGGCGTAGGAGTTTTATGATATCGACTATATTCCAATCTAATATGTTACAACATCTTTGCGGTGCAGAGCGGTCGACGTTCGTCTCTTAAAAGAGTTTTTTTAAAACAAAAATGAAGGAATCACCACCAACCATTTTTTGGTGTGATTGGTCACCTAAAATAAACCGGTCTGCGATTTTTTAGAAAAAAATGGATTCAGAGGTCGTTTGAGTGTAGGGAAGGTGCTAGCACATCCTACAACAACCGTTAAAAATCGTAGCCAAAAAAATTATCTTTTATATCCAATTAAATTTAAAGAAGGTCATTAATTTGAGAAAAATAGACATATTGATTAAAATAATGTTTCATTAAAATCAACTCTTAACTTTGAAATAAAGGAAGAATGTGTTGCACTAGTGAATTATCTATTAATTTGCCATCATTTACTTTAATCCCATGACGAGGTTTACACAATAAAAACTCAAGATTTTAAAATTCAATTTTTGAAATACTTTTGTTAAATTCAATTTGAAATCGAATTAGAAACTAGTTTTAATATTAATTGAATTCATTTGAAAACTAAATTTTAAAATTCAATTAAAAATAATTGAAATATTAAATTTAAAACAACATTTGAGACTCACTTGTGATACTAATTCAAAAAGTTAATATCCCAATTTAAAAAGCCAATTAAAAATTAATTGTAGAACAATTTTTTTTTTTAAATTAAAATAATTTGAAATACTAATTTTAAAATTCATTTGGAAAGATTTGAAAAAGGAGAAATGTAGCCGTCAATTTAGATTAAAATAGATATAGCAACTTTTTAAAAGTTTTGCAAAACAAATTTCTAAAATGATTTTTTTTTATTTTCGTATTACCCTTAATATATAAATAAATAAGAAGAATTAAAAAAATGGGTTATCTGACGTTCGCTATGCATTGGAGTGTCATGTTATGGTTTAGGGTTTAGGGTTTGAGTTTGAGGTTTATGGTTTAGAGTTTGGGGGGTTTCAGCGTTCACTATGCATTGAGGTGTCCTGTTAGGGCTTGGGGTTTGGGGTTTGTGGGTTAGGCTTTGAGGTTTAGAGTTTAAGGATTTTAATCACTGATTTTGGGATGTTTGGGCTTTTTGATCTTTGACATGGATCAGACGGTTATTTTTGCTATATTTGCAAAATATTTTACAATTTGCTATAGTTGCAAATAGTTTGGGTCTGATTGCTATCCTTGCAATCAACCCTTTGAAAAACCTAAATTAAAAGATATATATATATATATATATATATATATATATATATATATTTGAAATTCATTTGGCAATTCATTTAAAAAGATTTGGAAATTAAATTTAAAAACACTTGAAATTCTAAATTTTATAAAAAAAGGAAAACAATTGGAAACTTGAAAATGGTAATTTTGTAAATAGCATATGATGACATACTTGTAATTAAGGTGAAATTAAAGGCAAATCTAACTAAGAAATAAAAATACCAAACTAGTAAATAAATAAATAAAAACTAAAATTTATCCTCAAGATTAGGGAACACCCCTAATCTGTCCCCGAATTTAAACAAAAATATACTTGACTCGATCCTCAAGATTAGGGAATACCCATAATCTGTCCCGGAATTTAAAATAAAAATAAACCTAACTTAATGCTCAAGATTAGGGAAAAGCCTAATCCGTCTCGGGATTTAAAGCAAAAATAAACCTACCTTGATCCTCAAGATTAGGGAACATCCCTAATCCGTCCAGGGATTTAAAGCAAAACTAAACTTAACTCAATCCTCAAGATTAGGGAACATCTTTAATTCGTCCCGGGATTTAAAGAAAAAATAAATCTAACTCGATCCTCAAGATTAGGGAACATCCCTAATTCGTCCTGAGATTTAAAGAAAAAATAAACCTAACTCGATCCTCAAGATTAGGGAACATCCTTAATCTGTCCCGAGATTGAAAGCAAGACAAACTTATTAGACACACATGGGTAGGGGTGTACAAAAAAACCGCAACCCACCAAATCCAACCCAACTTTTCGGGTTGGGTTGGGTTTTTTTTTTTAATATGGGTTGGGTTGAGTTGCAATTTTAAAAATCCGAATTTTCGGGTCGGTTCGCGGGTTGAACCAAATTTGGGTCGGTTCAAACCAAACCGAACCGAATTTATATATATATATATATATATATATAAATTCTTCATTTAGATTTAGGGTTTCCATTCTCATCTCTTCTCTCTTTTCGTTTCAGCCGACGGATCAGCCCCCCTAGTTCTCTCTCTCGAATCGTCGCAGACCAGACCTTCTTCCCGGCTCCCCCTCCGCCTCGTCGCCCTTGTCACCTTCAATTCAGCCGCAGACCATACCTCCTCCTCGCCATCCTCCGTCTCGGCCCTCCGTTTGGATCGTTTCCCTCTCTTTCTCTCGTAGATCTTTTCCCCCTCCGTCTCCGCCACCTCGCCGTTATTCGCCGTCTCTTCCAGCCTAGTCTCTACCTCGACCCTCCGTTGATCCCTCGCTCGCCGAGGTATTCTTGAAGCGTCTTCTTCTCCGGTGATCTTCTCTGTCTCGTGAAGAGAGGATTTCTAGTCGATACCATGGATGATTGGAAGGAGGTTGTTTTAATTTCTCCCTATTTTTGCTTTGCTTTTTGTTGCTCTGTTTTTTTTTGTTGATGCTTGTTTCCCTTGAGAAACCTAAAGTTTGGTTTTGATCTTTGCATTTTTTGTTGCTAGTAAAAGAAATGAAATGCATCAATTTCTTGATCTGAGCTGATTACTTGGAGATGTGGGATTTAAAGTAGCTGGACAACATCAATTTTTTGATCTGAGCCTAAGAAGGTTTTGAAACTTGGTCTATATTGTCCTTGTGTACTGATTCTAAATTGTTGTATGTCCTTGGAGATGGTTCTTATTTTGCTTTGTTGCAATGTTGTAACACTGTCCCATGTGATGTGAAACTTGTTTTACTTGGTCGGTGAATGAGCATAAGATTTCGATTAATTAAAAAAATCAAATAAAAAAATTAATTTTTAAAAAAAGGTCAACCCGCCAACCCGACCCGACCCGAAATTGAAGGGTTGGGTTTACTGAAATGTTGGGTTGGGAAAATCTCCAACCCGAAATTTTTGGGATGGGTTGGAAAACCCCAAAACCCAACCCAACCCAACCCATGTACACCCCTACACATGGGGTTTCATCCTAAAACCAATTGGTGATAGGAGGAGTAGCCCATGTATGTATGTTATATTGTGAGTGAGGTCCCTTCAAGCCTTCTACAGCGGGAAACACAGATCACCCTCTACTCAAGGGAAGATGACAAGTACGAATACTCTGATACCATATTAGACATCATGGGGTTTCATCCTAAAACCAATTGGTTTTAGGATGGAACCTCATGATGTCTAATAAGAACATCAGATATGCTCGCCAAGATATAGACTCAGGCTTTATCGTTAGCCCTAATCCAACCATCGTATGCTTCACGAACCGTTCGTGTAGCATTCGAACCAGGAGGTGGAGGACAATCCTCCGTTAAGACAAATCTAAGGTCGTCTAAAACCAGAATCGTATTCAGGTTTGACTTCCATGTCCCATAGTTTTCGCCATTCAATTTATCGTGCGCTAATAGCTGAATAAATGAACTCGACATGCTGAAAATAGAATGTAAATCTATTAGTGCAACAGTTTTAAACTACTTAAACCAATTAAGAGCTTTAGCAGTAAATAAAGTACTCAAACTCTTTATTCACTTGCAACGATACTTTAGTAAGTCAGAATGGTCGCTACCTTGGGGCATTCGAGCACTCATTTACTAAATCAAGACATTCTTGACTAAAAGCTAATGCCAGAATATAACTCATATTCCTATACCATTTTAGTTATCGTTTTTGGTCTGGATTTACTAACTCCTTAGCAAATCCCGTAAGTGCGACCCTCCATTTTAAGAATTCACAGGACGACCCCAACAGTGAAACCTTGGGGAATGTCAGAGTTGGGAATGACCCTGTGTTTCTTTATCCATAAATGGTGATTGAGATGTTCAATCTCCCATGAACGACCCTCCTTAGGGATGGTGCCACTGAGAGCAACCTGCAGGCGATTCATGGGAATCTCACGGTTCAATCCAATGGAGGAGACCGCAGGAAGTACTAACGCACTTCCTTCTCCCACTTACTATAAGTACTTACCACATACACCTTGCTATTGAAAGTTGCAAACACCGCCCTTCTGGGGTATGCCCTATTGACATCGCACGACCGAACAAAATTCTCACGTTGTGAACTATAGGGAATGCGTAGCAGGAGAGGGATATATCATATATTCCTTCTCAACACCTCTACTAAGTATTTTAGACGGTTCTCGGTAAATTACTTCAGGCTTTATCCGGCTAAGTAAATAAAACCTTACGTCTAGGTAAACTTTTTACCTGAGAAGTCTATGTTATTAACACTTTCCTAACCTCACACCTCTCTTCTGTGAATAAGTTGACAGGAGAACCTCATATTTATATTATAAAATTTTTGTTGGTATTGATGGCTAAGAAGATGGTGAGTCTTAATTTTTTTTTTTTTTGCCTTTTAGTCTTCGTTTATGTTTTTTTTTCCTCTCCCTCCCTCTTTTATGAGAACACCCTCTCTTCTTTGAAAATGAATTAAAACCAAATTAATTCAATGAAGAAATTGAGTTACTAAATGCAATTGTCCGTGGTGTCCTTTAGCCTTCCTTAAAAAAATGTACTTTTAAATGTAGTTTCTACATCAAGAACAAAATGGGTATATACTCAAAAGTAGAGGGGCAAAATGGGGAGAGAAAGTTTCTCCCCTTAAGCCTCTATTAGATATAGTAAGATTAATTGAAATTTATAAAGCGAATAAAAATCAAGTTAAAACTATATGCAAATAATAGAACTATACGTAAATTATAGAGATGAAATTTGTAATTTAACATTGAATTATTATTATTATTATTATTAATTTTTTTTTTTGATGAAATGAGAGATTCTCATTTAATCAAAGAACACAATTACGACCAAAGCTTAAAAAAATTCACAAACCAAGACATAAATTTACCAATTGGTTACAACATTAGCAAGAATCTTATCTTTAGTGGTCAACTTTCTTCTACCAAGACAACCAAATTTATCCTTAATGTCTGCTTAATCCAATCATTAACGAAATTAACCGTATAAGATTTTTGCTAAGAAACACATAAGTTTCGGTTGCACCAAATGAAATAGACAACCGTAGCAATGACAACAGACAACACTTGATGTCGTAAATCAGACCCCAATTGTCCAATCCAACACTTCAATCAGAAAAACATCAAGGGTCATGTTGTGTAACCAAGTCATCCATGGGCCATGTTGTGTCTATATTTTGATTCTTGAGCATTTAGGATGGGGCAACTACAAGAATAGTTGAAACAAGGCTATGCAGGATGAAAAATAGCTAAACTAATTATTGTGTTGAAAAATAGCTAACTCCTATAATTAGAAACTTCTTTAGAATGTAGTTGGACGAAACTACAGTCATTTAACGCTTGAACTACCTACAAAAAAGGAGAGATTTAATCACAAAGAAAATGAAAAACAAAAAAAGGTGAACGTCAGAGCATGGAAACGGTAGAGCATTGAACTCAAACCCCCTACAAAAAAGAAAGATTTATTCCGAGAGAAAATGAATGGAAAAATAAGGATTTATTCAGAAAGAATCCGGGAGAAAATAAAGATTTATTTTAAGAGAGAATCATGTAAAAAATAATAAAAAATTAAGATATGGTCAAACCAAGGATAACAACCACAAATTAAATCGAAACATGTAAACAAAATTCAATAAAATCTAATCTAGAATATTAATTCAAATTAATTTTTAAACTAAAAATTTCATAGATGTTGTGACAAAAATTATAATAACGATGCTCTCGATAATTTCTAATGTGTATATATTCGAAGTTACATGTACATATAAGTATATCATATGAAGTATATGTGTATATATACAAACCATTAATTGGTGAACGTACATGTAAGTATAACATAGCTCGTAAAAAAATTATATAAGCAATTAAATTTTCAGCATATTGATGTTGATAAAAACTAAAATGTTCATAGACGGTTGTAAGAAAATTATAAAAATGACACCCTCGATAACTTCTAGTGTGAGTATATATTCGTAGTTACATCTATAACAACGTACATGTAAGTATATCATATGAAGTATATCCGTGTATATACACCATAAACCATTACTCTGTGAGCATTGAACAAATGATACTAAAAAATTTAAAATGTTCATAGACGGTTGTAAGAAAATTATAAAAATGAGGGTCCTCGATAACTTCTAGTGTGAGTATATATTCGTAGTTACATCTATAACAATGTACATGTAAGTGTATCATATGAAGTATATGCGTTTATATACACCATAAACCATTAATCTGTGAGCATTGAACAAATGATACTAAAAAACATTAAAATTGGTATGCATGTTGAGTTTACCCGGGAAAACGTTCAATCAATTGTATCATTACCTGCAACATTGAATTAGGAGATTTGCAAATCTTCCCTTTTCCAAATCGATTTGAAACAACCATCGATTCTCAACTTTAAAACTCTCTACCTTGAAAAAAACTATCTACCTCAACCTTTTACATCGTTGAACGCTTGAATTGGGCTGAAAATTTCGACTCCCAAAATGACGTATTTTCGAAGTGAGTAAGAATCTTCGTCTCTCTTCACTCTCGTCTCTATACATTGTCCTCGTTTCAACTTTGGAAAAACAAATGAACCCCTCTTTTCAAAATGCATGAAGGGTTGTTAGTGAGATAAATTTGTATTTTTTTTTACGGTTAAACATTTTCAAATCTAAGTTGTTGAGATTTTTTTTTTTTTTTTCAAAATCCATAGATCTGATTGTTAGAAACTTTTTCTTAAAAAATGGATGAATGAATCTGATTGTTAGAAATGAAAATAAATATAAAAAAATTAAAATTAGTTATGTCGGTTGTCCGTAAATAAGCGTATATACCAGGGTATAATTGGGATAAAAATTGTCAACTTGATTCCCTAAAATTTTGGTAGTCATGGGATGGAAATATGAAACTTTTTTAGCTATTTTTCAATTCAATTTTTTATTCCTGGCTATTTTTGAAAATTTACCATTTAGGATTGTATCTATTTAGTAATCCTTTTGTTAATAATTAATAGGACTTTTGCTCTTCCAATTGTATCCTTTACTTTAAAAATAATTTTAGTAAGCTCTTCAACTTTTAAGTTTGTGTATAATATATATTTTGTTTCATATTTATGCCATAAAATACTTAAATTTGACTAAAATCACCCTGCCATATAATCTTTAACAACACAATCAAGATGGCACATAAGTTATTTAAATTGCTTTTGTCTGACTTGTCATCTGATAAAAAGTATTAGTGCACAACGACTTTAGAAGAAGCGTAGTGCATGTGAAATATTTAAGATGAGCGGGCGTGAGCTTGAAAACCAGTAGATTGGGAATAATAATATTACAATATTTCGCAAGCGCATAGAAGGAGTAAACAAGCTAGCACGTAGGGATACACTGAGTTTAGTTTGTGTAGCGCGATATACGCCAATTAGGCAGTTGAAGATCTCTCTACTTGGATTGAGGAAGATGTGTTGTTAATGTTTAAACTAACACATGAACATGTATGCATCAGTAGGGTCGCCGTAAGCTAACGTCTTGAATATTTTTCCGTATTATTTTCCTCTATTGCATATTTTACTTTCATTGCATGAACCAAACAACCAACCAACAATTTTACAACTGTGTTTGAGAGTAAGTTTGAAAAAGTTAAATTACTCTTGTCTTATTCAAAATCACTAAAAAAAAAAAAAACATGCATTATTTCATTCAAAATAATTTTAATGTTTCATTTTACACTTTTTTAACCCGATTCACATACCATTAAAATAAATTATAAATTATTAAATGAATGTTTTTAAGTGCTTTTGAACATAACATTGTTTTTAACAAATTCAAAATCATTGTCAAACCGAGCATAGCTCACTCGATAATACATCAATTACCATTGCAAAGGTCAATGATTGGATCCCCACCCTACAATTGTTGAGTATATATAATTTGAAAATGAATTTCAAAGATGTTCTAATTTTATCCATGGACATATCTTACCAACAAAACAAATGAGTGAGTTTAGATTTTTGGTAAAATTGGTTCATTAAAATAAATAATATTGAGTATTTAATTTAGAATAAAATTGTTTAAGTCATAAGTAAATAATAAGTTAGGTTTATGTGAATATTTGCAAAGCATGTAAATTAGTTAGATTATATTATGTGGATTTAAAACAACAAGCACCAGTGGTCTAGTGGGAGAATAGTACCCTGCCACGGTACAGACCCGGGTTCGATTCCCGGCTGGTGCAATATATATTCTAAATTTGCTATGATGAGTCAGCGCTCACAGTGATGGCTTGGGTCTATCACAACCTTCTGATCTGTTCGGATCTGATGTCTTCCAGTAGCGCATCTGAGCATCTTTTTTTTTAAAATGATGATTTAAATATCATTCTTTTAGTAGGAGATTTCACTATAAATGTTAGCAACTTCTTTAATTTATATTTAATTATTTAAGCATTAGAAGGAAACAAAATATTCAAATAAGTTTTTTTTTGGTTCAGAAAGTATATAAGATTAATTAACTGAAAACGTTAATTGAGTATATGCTCTAGTTAATAAGTAATTATATGGTGAATTATATTTTTTTATAAATATTTTGCTACGAAGTAATTCAAAAAGTAAGAACATAATTCATTTACCTATTTACCTTGATCAAAGTAATTTGTCAAATGAGACTATGGAGAATTTGTAAATAGGACGAGAGTTTATGATTTCAGAGTACTCCTATTCTCCTTTGATTGTCGGTCTGTTTCCTTCCGTTGTGTCCCAGATCATTGGAGATGAGTTCTGAGTTCCTGACTGTTTATCTAGCCGTGGGTCCTCCCTTGGTCTACTACCTTTTGGTCGGTCCTGAAGGTTCTTTCTTAGGGTTTCCACGATCCAATTCGGTTGACGTAGGACTCCTATGATATCGACTATGTTCAAATCTAATCCTTGGACTTTCTCCTCTAGTGTGTTGTATTGATCCTTTGGTGTCACGCTGACTCGGAACAACTAGCATATAATTTTCTACTTCTAATACACGCGCCAAAATTACATTTAACCTATTTTGCTACGAGGTAATTAAGAAAGTAAGAACATAAATTTACCTCTTTACCTTGATCAAAGTAAGTTGTCAAAGGAGACGGTGTAGATTATGGACATTTCTTACTTACCCTAGGTTTTGTTAATCTAACATTTTGGGCTTCAAAGCCCGAGGATCGTTTAGAGTTTATTTGGGTGAATTGAAAAAGGGAATTCTCAATAATAGCTAGGAATAAAAACCTGAATTGAAAAATAGCTAAGAATCTTTCATATTTCCATCCAATAGCTACCACAATTTTAGGGAGTGAAGTTGATATTTTTCATCCCGATTATACCCCTTGTATATACTCATATTTACCGTTAGCCCACCTAACTGATTTTTATTTTTATTTTTCCTTTTTGTTTTGTTTAAAATAATTCTCCTACCTATTTTCAAATCCCTAAGTTTTAGGCGAGGTAGTCAACATTTTCATTTCATCTATACCCCTTGTATATACATATATTTACGGATAACCCAGAAAAAGGGACAACAAACAAAATCCCTAAAAATCGGGCAATTAATATATATCAATAAGGGATAACAAACAAAATTCCTAAAAAATCGGGATTTATTCAAAGCACAAATCTCAACAATATTATATCGTTCATTCATTCAATCAAACGTACTAGAAGTCTCGATGTTCGATTTGCACCGTGGTTTGGATGGAGATGCACGGACTCACAGTGGTTGCTCAAGTTGTCCATTGCGCACGGTGGAGATCCGATAAGTTGTGGGCAAACAATATCTAGCTTGCGCCGACGGGAATGAGAGTCTGAATCTCGTAGAATGAGACTCACGGTGGGTGAGGTCAATTTTTTGGTACGTTTTCTGGACTCCATTGGGAGTCGAAAGTCTCAATTTTCTGGTACGTTTTCTGGTTGAGATCAATCTCGTAGAATGAGACTAACAGTGGTTGGCGCCGACGAGAATGAGACTCACGATGGTTGCCCAAGTTATCCGATCGGTATATAACTGGTCCGTGTTCTGGACTCCATTGTCGTGTTCATCGAGTTAGTGTATACTGGGAAATACAAAGAGTGGAAGATCTGATTTTTGTTCGTCGAGTCAGTGTACATTGGGAAATACAAGGACTGGAGGTCTGATTTTTGTTCGTTGAATCAGTGTATACTAGGAAATACAAGGATTATAAGGTCTTTGATTTTTGTCCGTCGAGTCAGTGTATACTGGAAAATACAAAGGACTGGAATGTTTGATTTTTGTTCGTCGAGTCAGTGTATACTGAGAAATACAAGAAATGGAAGGTCCGATTTTTGTTTCATTCAAAATTTTCAACGATTTACTAATGTTACAATTTTTTCTCCCAACTAATCTCTCTCTCATAAAATTAACCATTTTTTAGTTCATTTAATTTTTCAAAGGGTTAAATCTTAGAGGGGTAGTTTGGTTCCACTATATTCTAAAAAATGGTTTGCTTTGATTATTTTAAATTTTCTAACCGTTCATCATTTTTTGTTTTTCATTTAATTCTATGTGATTAAATCTCTACCGTTAAATAGCGGAAGGGTAGTTTCGTCCCACTACATTCTAAAGAAGTTTCTAATTATAGGAGTTAGCTATTTTTCAACACAATAATTAGTTTAGCTATTTTTTAACTTACATAATCTTGTCTCAGCTATTCTTATAGTTGCCCCAATTGAAAAGACACAAACTTCATTATAACACTTTTTGGTTGTCGATAAAAGGATGAGAGAGAATGAGAAACCTTAATTGCAATTTTTCAATAGGACGAAAGTTACTTATTTGGGACTCCCCTATTTCTTCGATTGTCGGTCATTTTTCTTTTGCTAGGTCCCAAATCGTTAAAGATGGGTTCTAGGTTCCTTATTTTTTATCCAGCCTTGGTCTACTGCCTCTCGGTCTGTCCACGAGGTTCTTTCCCAAGCTTTCCACGATCGGATTCGGTCGGCATAGGAGTTCTATGATATCGACTATATTCCAATCTAATATGTTACAACGTCTTTGCGGCGCAGAGCGGTCGACGTTCCTCTCTTAAAAGAGTTTTTATAAAACAAAAATGAAGGAATCACCACCAACCATTTTTTGGTGTGATTGGTCACCTAAAATAAACCAGTCTCTGATTTTTTAGAAAAAAAATGGATTCGAAGGTCGTTTGAGTGTAGGGAAGGTGGTAGCACATCCTACAATACCCGTTAAAAATCGTAGCAAAAAAAATTATCTTTTATATCCAATTAAATTTAAAGAAAGTCATTAATTTGAGAAAAATAAACATAATTGAATAAAATAATGTTTCATTAAAATCAACTCTTAACTTTGAAATAAAGGAAGAATTTGACCAGGTTTACACAATAAAAACTCAAGATTTTAAAATTCAATTTTTGAAATACTTTTGTTAAATTCAATTTGAAATCGAATTAAACTAGTTATAATATTAATTGAAATTCATTTGAAAACTAAATTTTAAATTCAATTAAAAACAATTGAAATATTAAATTTAAAACAACATTTGAGACTCACTTGTGATACTAATTCAAAAAGTTAATATCCCAATTTAAAAAGCCAATTAAAAATTAATTGTTGAACAATTTTTTTTTTTAAATTAAAATCATTTGAAATACTAATTTTAAAATTCATTTGGAAAGATTTGAAAAAGAGAAAATGTAGCGGTAAATTTAGATTAAAATAATTAAAGATATAGCCACTTTTTAAAAGTTTTGCAAATATGACAAATTTCTAAAAATGATTTTTTATTTTTTTTTGTATTACCCTTAATATATAAATAAATAAGAAGAATTAAAAAAATGGGTTATCTTTAGTTCGGCGTTCGCTATGCATTAAAGTGTCATGTTATGGTTTAGGGTTTGAGGTTTAGTCAGGGTTCACTATGCATTGAGGTGTCCTGTTAGGGCTTAGGGCTTAGGGCTTAGGGCTTGGGGTTTGGGGTTTGTGGGTTAGGGTTTGAGGTTTTGGGTTTAAAGATTTTAATCACCGATTTTGGGATGTTTGGGCTTTTTGGTCTTTTACATGGATACTGTTTTTTTTTTTTTTTTTTTTTTGCTATATTTGCAAATTATTTTACAATTTGCAATTGCTATATTTGCAAAATATTTTACAATTTGCAATTGCTATATTTGCAAAATATTTTTACAATTTGCTATAATTGCAAATAGTTTGGGTCGGATTGTTATTCATGCAATCAATCCTTTGAAAAACCTATATTAAAAAAAAAAAAAACATTTGAAATTCATTTGGCAATTCATTTAAAAAGATTTGGAAATTAAATTTAAAAACACTTGAAATTCTAAATTTTAAAACATTTGGAAATCAATTGAAAACTTGAAAATGATAATTTTGTAAATAGCATATGATGTCATACTTGTAATTAAGGTGAAATTAAAGGCAAATCTAACTAAGAAATAAAAATAGCAAACTAGTAAATAAATAAATAAAAACTAAAATTTATCCTCAAGATTAGGGAACACCCCTAATCTGTCCCCGAATTTAAAATAAAAATAAACCTGACTTAATGCTCAAGATTAGGGAAAACCCTAATCCTTCTCGGGATTTAAAGCAAAAATAAACCTACCTCGATCCTCAAGATTAGGGAACATCCCTAATCCGTCCCGGGATTTAAAGCAAAAATAAACTTAACTTGATCCTCAAGATTAGGGAACATCTTTAATCTGTCCCGAGATTTAAAGAAAAAATAAATCTAACTCAATCCTCAAGATTAGGGAACATCCCTAATTCGTCCTAAGATTTAAAGAAAAAATAAACCTAACTCGATCCTCCAGATTAGGGAACATCCTTAATCTGTCCTGAGATTTAAAGCAAGACAAACTTATTAGACACACATGGGGTTTCAGCCTAAAACCAATTGGTGATAGGAGGAGTAGCCCATGTATGTATGTTATATTGTGAGTGAGGTCCCTTCAAGCCTTCTACAGCGGGGAACACAGATCACCCTCTACTTAAGGGAAGATGACAAGTACGAATGCTCTGATACCATATTAGAAATCATGGGGTTCCATCCTAAAACCAATTGGTTTTAGGATGGAACCCATGATGTCTAATAAGAACATCAAATATGCTCGCCAAGATATAGACTCGGGCTTTATCGTTAGCCCTAATCCAACCATCGTATGCTTCATGAACCGTTCATGTAGCATTCGAACCAGGAGGTGGAGGACAATCCTTCGTTAAGACAAATTTAAGGTCGTCTAAAACCAGAATCGTATTCAGGTTTGACTTCCATATCCCATAGTTTTCGCCAGTCAATTTATCGTGCGATCATAGCTAAATAAATGAACTCGACATGCTGAAAATAGAATGTAAATCTATTAGTGAAAAATTTTTAAACTACTTAAACCAATTAAGAGGTTTAGCTGTAAATAAAGTACCAAACTCTTTATTCACTTGCAACGATACTTTAGTAAGTCAGAATGGTCGCTACCTTGGGGCAGTCGAGCACTCATTTACTAAATCAAGACATTCTTGACTAAAAGCTAATGCCTGAATAACTCATATTCCTATAGCATTTTAGTTATCATTTTTTGTCTTGATTTACTAACTCCCTAGCAAATCCCGTAAGTGTGATCCTCCATTTTTAGAATTCACAGGACGACCCCAACAGTGCAACCTTGGGGATTGTCAGAGTTGGGAATGACCCTGTGTTTCTTTATCCATAAATGGTGACTGAGATGTTCAATCTCCCATGAACGGCCCTCCTTAGGGATGATGCCACTGAGAGCAACCTGCAGGCGATTCATGAGAATCTCACGGTTCAATCCAATGGAGGAGACCGCAGGAAGTACTGACGCACTTCCTTCTCCCACTTACTATAAGTACTTACTCTATTCACCTTGCTATTGAAAGTTGCAAACACCGCCCTTCTGGGGTATGCCCTATTGACATTGCACGACCTAACAAAATTCTCACGTTGTGAACTATAGGGAATGCGTAGCAGGAGATGGATATATCATATATTCCTTCTCAACACCTCTACTAAGTATTTTAGACGGTTCTGGGTAAATTACTTCAGGCTTTATGCGGCTATGTAAATAAAACCTTAAGTCTAGGTAAACTTTTTACCTGAGATGTCTAGGTTATTAACACTTTACTAACCTCACACCTCTCTTTTGTGAATAAGTTGAGAGAAGAACCTCATATTTATATTATAATATTTTTGTTGGTATTGATGGCTAAGAAGATGGTGAGTCTTAAAATTAATTTTTTTTTGCCTTTTAGTCTTCATTTATGTTTTTTTTCCTCTCCCTCCCTCTTTATGAGAACACCCTCTCTTCTTTGAAAATGAATTAAAACCAAATTAATTCAATGAAGAAATTTAGTTACTAAATGCAATTGTCGGTGGTGTCCTTTAGCCTTCCTTAAAAGAAAATGTACTTTTAAATGTAGTTTCTACATCATGAACAAAATGGGTATATACTCAAAAGTAGAGGGACAAAATGGGGAGATAAAGTTTCTCCCCTTAAGCCCTTTTAGATATAGTAAGATTAATTGAAATTTATAAAGCGAATAAAAATCAAGTTAAAACTATATGCAAATTATAGAATTATACGTAAATTATAGAGATGAAATTTGTAATTTAACATTGAATTATTATTATTATTTTTTTTTGATGAAATGAGAGATTCTCATTAAATCAAAGAACACAATTACGACCAAAGCTTAACAAAGTTCACAAACCAAGACATAAATTTACCAATTGGTTACAACATTAGCAAGAATCTTATCTTTAGTGGTCAACTTTCTTCTACCAAGACAACCAAATCTATCCTTAATGTCTGCTTAATCAAATCATTAACGAAATTAACCGTATAAGATTTTTGCTAAAAAACACATAAGTTTCGGTTGCACCAAATGAAATAGACAACCGCAACAATGACAGCAAACAACACTTGATGTTGTAAATCAGACCCCAGTTGTCCAATCCAACACTTCAATCAGAAAAAAATCAAGGGTCATGTTGTGTAACCCAGCCATCCATGGGCCATGTTGCATCTATATTTTGATTCTTGAGCATTTATGAAGGGGCAACTACAAAAATAGCTGAAACAAGACTATGCAGAATGAAAAATAGCTAAACTAATTATTGTGTTGAAAAATAGCTAACTCCTATAATTAGAAACTTCTTTAGAATGTAGTTGGACGAAACTACAGGAATTTAACTGTTGAACTACCTACAAAAAAAAAGATTTAATCACAGAGAATTAAATGAAAAACAAAAAAAGGTGAACGTCAGAGCATGTAAATGTTATAGCATTGAACTCAAACCCCTACAAAAAAGTAACTCAAACCCCTACCAAAAAGGAAGATTTATTCCGAGAGAAAATGAAGGGGAAAATAAGGATTTATTCAGAAACAATCCAGGAGAGAAGCATGTAAAAGAATAATAAAAAATTAAGATATGGTCAAACCAAGGATAACAACCACAATTAAATGGTAAACAAAATTCAATAAAATCTAATTGGAATATTAATTCCAATTAATTTTTAAACTAAAAATTTCATAGACAGTTGTGACAAAAACTATAATAACGATGCTCTCGATAATTTCTAATGTGTATATATTCGAAGTTACATGTACATATAAGTATATCATATGAAGTAAATGTGTATATATACAAACCATTAATTGGTGAACGTTATAACATAGCCCGTAAGAAAATTATAAAAATGACACCCTCGATAATTTCTAGTGTGAGTATATATTCGTAGTTACATCTATAACAACGTACATGTAAGTATATCATATGAAGTATATGCGTGTATATACACCATAAACTATTACTCCGTGAGCATTGAACAAATGATACTAAAAAACATTAAAATTGGTATGCATGTTGAGTTTACCCGGGAAAACGTTCAATCAATTGTATCATTACCTGCAACATTGAATTAGGAGATTTGCAAATCTTCCCTCCTCCAAATCGATTTGAATCAACCATCGATTCTCAGCTTTAAAATTCTCTACCTTGAAAAAAAACTATCTACCTGAACCTTTTACATCGTTGAACGCTTGAATTGGGCAGAAAATTTCGACTCCCAAAATGACGTATTTTTGAAGTGAGTAAGGATCTTAGTCTCTCTTCACTCTCGTCTCTGTACATTGTCCTCGTTTCAACTTTGGAAAAAAAAAATGAACCCCTCTTTTCAAAATGCATGAATCTAGGAGGGTAATCTAGGTGTCCAAAGAAAAATGAACCCCTCTTTTCAAAATGCATGAATCTAGGAGGGTAATCTAGGTGTTAGTGAGATAAAGTTATATATTTTTTTTTGGCTGTTAAACATTTTCAAATCTAAGTTGTTGAGATTTTTTTTTTTTTTTTTTTTTTCAAAATCCATGGTTCTGGTTGTTAGTTATGTCGGTTGTCCGTAAATAAGCGTATATACCAGGGTACAATTGAGATGAAAATTGTCAACTTCATTCCCTAAAATTGTGGTAGTCATGGGATGGAAATATGAAACTTTCTTAGCTATTTTTCAATTCAATTTTTTATTCCTAGCTATTTTTAAAAATTTACCATTTAGGATTGTATCTATTTAGTAATCCTTTTGTTAATAATTAAAAGGACTTTTGCCAAACTGAGCATAGCTCAATTGGCATAGGGTTGTGCCGGTGACCAAAAGGTCATGGGTTCAATCCCCTCATTAATTAAACTTCTGTTGCAAAAAAAATAATTAAAACGACTTTTGCTCTTCCAATTGTATCATTTACTTTAAAAATAATTTTAGTAAGCTCTTCAACTTTTAATTTTGTGTATAATATATATTTTGTTTCATATTTATGCCATAAAATACTTAAATTTGACTAAAATCACCCCGTCATATAATCTTTAACAACACAATCAAGATGGCACAAAAGTTATTTAAATTGCTTTTGTCTGACTGGTCATCCGATAAAAAGTACTAGTGCACAACGATTTCAGAAGAAGCGTAGTGCATGTGAAATATTTAAGATGAGCGAGCGTGAGCTTGAAAACTAGTAGATTGGGAATAATAATATTACAATATTTCGCAAGCGCATATAAGGAGAGCACGCTAATAAACAAGCTAGCACGTAGGGATACACTGAGTTTAGTTTGTGTAGCGCGATATAGGCAAATTAGGCAGTTGGAGATCTCTCTACTTGGATTGAGGAAGATGTGTTGTTAATGTTTAAACTAACACATGAACATGTATGCATCAGTAGGGTCGCCGTAAGCTAACGTCTTGAATGTTTTTCCGTATTATTTTCCTCTATTGCATATTTTACTTTCATTGCATGAACCAAACAACCAACCGAAAATTTTACAACTGTGTTACCCTATTTTGAGGCATGTTATTATTTACCGATGTTTTCGACCATGCACTAGAGCATATCATTCATTATTCCATGTGGATCGGCTCTGGAATATTTTCAGATACTACGCGCTAGTGCTTTGGTATATATTTATGCCATTGTGGTAGAAGACTCATATCGTGTGTGCATTTTACTACATTTTCGTTATCCATCTATTCCCTTTAATTTCACCCATTGCATGTTCCACACACGAAATATCACATCGAGTCTGAGAAAATCATGAAGCGTTTGTGGGTACCTCTGCTTAGATTCAAATTGACGAGTACTACTATTTAAAGCTAGCACATTGTTATATATTTGTGTCAGTGCGATGGAAGAGTCAATGTCGTGTGATTTAACATTCCATCCCTACCATATTATTTTATCTACCGCATTTCATTGCATTTCACACACGATTTATTGCATTGAGTCAGGTGCGAACCAAGAGTATATGTACGTAATTCCCTTTTAAGTGTTAGTTTTTTTTTTTTTTTTGAGTACACTTAAGTGTTAGTTTTAGACTTAGATAATAGGTACTTGTCTTGTTACTTAAAGGAAAACTTTTTCATGATGAGATCATGAAGGTTGTCTATTAAAGAGCCCGTGGGCTTAAAGAGTAAGACAAGACTCTAAAGGGCAAAAAGAAAAAATTCACACTGTTGGAATCATGAATCACTCGGTGAAGAATCAAATGAACGATTATCAAGACATGTTTGGGAGTAATTTTGAAAAAGTTAAAATTACTCTTGTCTCATTCAAAATCACTAAAAAAAAACATGCATTATTTCGTTCAAAATAATTTTAATGTTTCATTTTACATTTTTTTAACCCGATTCACCTACCATTAAAATAAATTATAAATTATTAAATGAATGTTTTTAAGTACTTTTGAACATAACATTTTTTTTTAACAAATTCAAAATCATTGTCAAACCGAGCATAGCTCACGGGATAATACATCAATTACCATCGCAAAGGTCAATGATTGGATCCCCACCCACAATTGTTGAACAAAAAAGTATATAGAATTTCAAAATCAATTTCAAAGATGTTATAATTTTATCCATGGACATATCTTACCAACAAAACAAATGAGTGAGTTTAGATTTTTGGTAAAATTGGTTCATTAAAATAAATAAAATTGAGTATTTAATTTAGAATAAAATTGTTTAAGTCATAAGTAAATAATAAGTTAGGTTTATGTGAATATTTGCAAAGCATGTAAATTAGTTAGATTATATTATGTGGATTTAAAACAACAAGCACCAGTGGTCTAGTGGTAGAATAGTACCCTGCCACGGTACAGACCCGGGTTCGATTCCCGGCTGGTGCAATATATATTCTAAATTTGCTATGATGAGTCAGCGCTCACAGTGATGGCTTGGGTCTATCACAACCTTCTGATCTGTTCGGATCTGATGTCTTCCCGTAGCGCATCTGAGCATCTTTTTTTTTAAAATGATGATTTAAATATCATTCTTTTAGTAGGAGATTTCACTATAAATGTTAGCAACTTCTTTAATTTATATTTAATTATTTAAGCATTAGAAGGAAACAAAATATTCAAATAAGTTTTTTTTTGGTTCAGAAAGTATATAAGATTAATTAACTGAAAACGTTAATTGAGTATATGCTCTAGTTAATAAGTAATTATATGGTGAATTATATTTTTTTATAAATATTTTGCTACGAAGTAATTCAAAAAGTAAGAACATAATTCATTTACCTATTTACCTTGATCAAAGTAATTTGTCAAATGAGACTATGGAGAATTTGTAAATAGGACGAGAGTTTATGATTTCAGAGTACTCCTATTATCTTTTGATTGTCGGTCTGTTTCCTTCCGTTGTGTCCCAGATCATTGGAGATGAGTTCTGTGTTCCTGACTGTCTATCTAGCCGTGGGTCCTCCCTTGGTCTACTACCTCTTGGTCAGTCCGGGAGGTTCTTTCTTAGGGTTTCCACGATCCAATTCGGTTGACGTAGGACTCCTATGATATCGACTATGTTCAAATCTAATCCTTGGACTTTCTCCTCTAGTGTGTTGTATTGATCCTTTGGTGTCACGCTGACTCGGAACAACTAGCATATAATTTTCTACTTCTAATACACCCGCCAAAATTACATCTAACCTATTTTGCTACGATGTAATTATGAAAGTAAGAACATAAATTTACCTCTTTACCTTGATCAAAGTAAGTTGTCAAAGGAGACGGTGTAGATTATGGAGAGTTCTTACTTACCCTAGGTTTTGTTAATCTAACATTTTGGGCTTCAAAGCTCGAGGATCGTTTAGAGTTTATTTGGGTGAATGGAAAAGGCACGAACTTCATTATAACACTTTTTGGTTGTGGATAGAAGGAGGAGAGAGAATGAGAAACCTTAATCGCAATTTTTCAATAGGACGAGAGTTACTTATTTGGGACTCCCCTACTTCTTCGCTTGTCTGTCATTTTTCTTTTGCTAGGTCCCAAATCATTAGAGATGGGTTCTAAGTTCCTTAGTTTTTATCCGGCCTTGGTCTACTGCCTCTCGGTCTGTCCACAAGGTTCTTTCCCAAGCTTTCCACGATCGGATTCGGTCGGCGTAGGAGTTCTATGATATCGACTATATTCCAATCTAATATGTTACAACGTCTTTGCGGCGCAGACCGGTCGACGTTCCTCTTTTAAAAGAGTTTTTTTAAAACAAAAAATGAAGGAATCACCACCAACCATTTTTGGGTGTGATTGGTCACCTAAAATAAACCAGTCTGCGATTTTTTAGAAAAAAAAATGGATTCAGAGGTCGTTTGAGTATAGGGAAGGTGCTAACACATCCTACAACACCAGTTAAAAATTGTAGCCAAAAAATTATCTTTTATATCCAATTAAATTTAAAGAAAGTCATTAATTTGAGAAAAATAAACATAATTGATTAAAATAATGTTTCAATAAAATCAACTCTTAACTTTGAAATAAATGTTTTTTTTTTTAAATTAAAATCATTTGAAATACTAATTTTTAAAATTCATTTGGAAAGATTTGAAAAAGGGAAATTGTAGGAGTCAATTTAGACTAAAATAATTAAAGATATAGCAAATTTTTAAAAGTTTTGCAAATATGACAAATTTCTAAAATAAATTTTTATTTCGACATTCGCTATGCATTGAAGTGTCATGTTAGGGTTTGGGTTTGAGGTTTAGGGTTTAGAGTTTGGGGGTTTCAACGTTCACTATGCATTGAGGTGTCTTGTTAGGGTTTGGGGTTTGTGGGTTAGGATTTTAGGTTTAGGGTTTAAGGATTTTAATCACTGATTTTGGGATGTTTGGACTTTTTGGTCTTTTACATGGATCAGACTGTTTTGCAAATAGTTCTGGCCTGATTGCTATCCATGCAATCAACCCTTTGAAAAACCTAATTAAAAAAAAAACAACAACATTTGAAATTCATTTGTTAATTCATTTAAAAAGATTTGGAAATTTAATTTAAAAACACTTGAAATTCTAAATTTTAAAACATTTGGAAATCAATTAGAAACTTGAAAATGGTAATTTTGAAAATAGCATATGATGGCATACTTGTAATTAAGGTGAAATTAAAGGCAAATGTAACTAAGAAATAAAAATACCAAACTAGTAAATAAATAAATAAAAACTAAAATTTATCCTCAAGATTAGGGAACACCCCTAATATGTCCCCGGATTTAAACAAAAATATACTTGACTCGATCCTTAAGATTAGGGAACACCCAAAATATGTCCCAAAATTTAAAATAAAAATAAACCCGACTTAATGCTCAAGAATAGGGAAAACCACAATCTGTCTCGGGATTTAAAGCAAAAATAAACCTACCTCGATCCTCAAGATTAGAGAAGATCCCTAATCCGTCCCGGGATTTAAAGCAAAAATAAACTTAACTCGATCCTCAAGATTAGGGAACATCTCCAATTCGTCCCGGGATTTAAAGAAAAAATAAATCTAACTCGATCCTCAAGATTAGGGAACATCCCTAATTCGTCTTGAGATTTAAAGAAAAAATAAACCTAACTCGATCCTCAAGATTAGGGAACATCCTTAATCTGTCCCGAGATTTAAAGCAAGACAAACTACTCTCGAAAATTTAAGAAAAAAACATAAATAACCAACAAACATTAAATAAATCAAATAAATGGCAGAATGGTAATTAACAGTAGATGGCAAAACTGTAAATAACTTAATAGTGGCAAACGTGTAATTAACATGCAATGACAGTTTTGTAATTAAAAAAAAACCTAAAAAATTCCATCCCTTACCCACGCGATTCAGCCGCCGCCTTCCGTTCGTCTTCTTCTCACGCCAAATCAGCCACCGCCGGAGCTAGAGGTTTTGCGATTCCGTTGAACCTGCTCGAGAAGGGCCCTATTGGTCGTCGTTAGAACTCGCCTTCGGATTTGGAGTGTAGCAGAACGCCTTCCCCGTCGAATTCCTACTCGAAGGTCGCCGTTGGTGGTTTGCTCGTTGGGGTATGTGAAGATCAGCCGCCTGAGAAAGACCGTCGTTCGGTTTAAGCTAAGGAAAACGAAGTCATCGTCTGGTTTGTTGGAGATGGACGTTATCGTTCGGAGCTTCGCCGTCACTGGTTTCGCGAAGATCCGCCGCCAATTGTTGATGGTTTGAGCTTTGTCAAGATCTGTTCGGAGAATAAAGAGGCTGCTAAGCTCGGTCGTTCAGATTGTAATATTTGCCGCCGTCTGGTTCGTTCGTCGGTCGTTGAAGATCCGCTAGAAAAAGAAGAAGGGGAGTAAGACTTGGAAGATGAAGATGGAGATGGTCGGAATTCCGTCGTTGGCCGTTGTCCGCCGTCATGGGTCTCGTCGGAGGTTTTTCTGGAGCTCCGCCGTGGTGGTGGCCGAATTTGATGATGAAGGTGGAGAGGGAAGAGAGGGAATTTTTTTCCTAAATGGATAGGGTTTCCTCGTTTGTTGGAGATTTTTCCTTTTTTCCTTTCTCATTCTCATTCCCAAAACATTCCTTAAATAGGAAGGAAATGAGACAAAAATCCAACAAAAAAAACCCTAAACCCTAAAAGAAAAAGAAAAATTGGAAAAAAAGGACCACTAAATCACTATTTTTGAAAAACGACCAGATTTCAGAAACGACCCACAATAATGAAACCGAAAAATGCAACTTATTTTCCGTAATAAACTAAATTAACGAGAGCGATACGAAAATGAAACGAATTTGAACAAAAGCCAGAAGAAAATAAAAAAAAGGAAAGACAAAACGAAAAGGAACTAAATAAAACCAGGAGCCGGACCAAATACGGTGTCTACATAATCCTTGGACTTTCTTCTCTAGTGCGGTGTATTGATCCTTGATTTTCCCTTTCTTTTCCACAAGTTGTTTGGATTCAATCGAAATAATGACGTCAACATTTTTACCACTTTTTTCTCGAGTCGATACACGTCTCGGGTGTTGATCTCGATTGGACTTATCGTCTTCCACCACTCTGTTGGTTTAACCTACGGTGTTGCTTTATGACTCTGAACGTATCGTTGTTAATAGAGCACAACTTCAAGTTCTCACATACGATGCAAACTATTGATATCGAAAATGATCAACATTTATATATTTGTGGAAATGAACGACATCTGCAAAACAAACAAAGGTGAAAGGCTTGCACCGGTGTGGTGCTAAACCATAGGGACTCTAACGATCTAGTTAGTAATCGTATTTTGGGAGTGTTGAGGGAGTAAAGTGAGAGTGATTTCAACATACCTTTCCATTCCTTTCTTCCTCTCTATTTTGTAGTGAATGATAACGTAATGGAAACCGTCGTATTGATTCTCTTTGAGACGTTTCAATCGTTACGAATTCATTTTTTATCGTAACGGTCTCAACTGACATAATGAAGTGATTCGCTAGACTCGGTGCATTCTTTTGTGTGTGTGCTTGTCGTGGGTAAAGTGGTTGAGCATGCAATAAGTGGTGAAATGAATGAAAATGAACACACTGAATATTGTCCTATGATGAGGTAGCGCAAATATACTTTTATTATATAAAGAAAGTAGCAGGGGAACATAAAACCTCCCCTGAAATATCTTGTGCATGGGTCTAAAGGCGGTGTTGGCGCCCTCGGTTCTAATAAGTTCTTTTTTTCCTTCAAGACAAAAAATAACCTACAAAAATAAAAAAACAAAGCTAAGCTATGAAAATAAACAACTGAAACCAATAGATTTGACGCTCGGCTACCTCTAAGAAGCACAATTTGTTTGAGTCGGTTGCTCAACTTGTGCAACCCTCAAAACATAAAGGTACATACAAATTCGCATACTGGTTCGACCCTTCTTCCTGGAATCAATAAAACCTACTAATAGAAGCAAGCTCATTAGTTTTTCCTGGAAACCAAACAAAGAATTATTTTTTGTATTTTTTATGTATGGAATAAAATAAGACTCAACAAAAATGAAAGACTCAACAAACTTATGAGAAAAAAAGAAAAAGTAAATTCATGACTGTTACGTGCTCAATGTGTTAAAATAAATATGCAATCAGATAGAAAGAGCACTCAGAACATGCAAGCATACATGATCTTATAGCAAGTAGTAAGTATTTTTTCATTTGTTTTCCCACAGAGATTTATTATAAGCTATTCATGAAGTGTAAAGTTAAGAAAGAAGGGGTGGATTTGATGGGGTAGAATTGGTTTTAAATTGTCTATTTCCTACTGAATATGTAGAGGGTAGCAACATAAACAAGAACAAGTCAAAGCTAAACTCAAATGAAAAGAGACGAGATTAATAAATGAAGGCAAAGACAGCTAGACAGAATTGTAACTTAAGCAGAATTGCGGAGACAGCAATTCTACCGCAATTTAAATAACAGCGAAAGTGTGTAAAGTGATGAATTAAGGGCTACTAACGACTATCCTATAGGCTTTTTCATACGATTCTCAAGCACTGGATCAACTCACTATGCATCAAACTACCTCATTCTCATGTATCTTCCGATTTCATGCATTAGATTCTTTAGTTTACTCATGTCCAAGTAAGGTCTTAAGCATCTTGTTAAGGCCGAAGGATATGGTTTGTACTAGGGAAACGCCTATTCCTAGGCCGTTTCCTGGCTACCTTGAAAGGCTAGCATGATAGTATGACTCTGAACTCTTACTCCTTCCAGAGGTTAGGAGTTCTTTGGACAAAATGGATGGCCAATCGAAATTGCCCGTGGGATGAAGCTTACATACAATCAATGCTTCGAGAGCTATCCTACATGCTTGGTTCACGTTTTTTAGCCTATAGTGTTGTCATTAGCATGCCCCTAAGTGACTTAGTTACTCATGGATATGGGGAGAACAGAAATAAGAGATGAAAGAGACATGCTTAGAAGAGAACTAAACTAAAAACAGCAAGGTAAAACAGTAAGATGCGAAGACAAGAAATTGCTAGATGAAGAATTGTGCTTAGATTACTTAATTGGTTGAATGAACAAAAAGAGTAACTTAAAGTGCAAAACAGAAAGACAGAACACAACGAAATGGACTGATCTAATTACAAGAAAGGAAACAACAACAAACTTAAGCTGGAAAATGGAAATTAAGACAGAAAACAGTAAAAGATGCTTGGAAGCCTCGTTGCAACCGCCTCGGCTGAAGGGGATGAAAGAATAGCTTTGCTTGGATGAATCCAATCGGGAGAGAAGATGAATCTTCTCTCCTTCCTATCAGATTGTCGATTCCAACAGCTGAGACTCTCACACCAACAGACGGCAAAGGGAAACAGGAAGAAAGATGGAGCTGCGAGAAGACTTCTACGCTTTCGGATGATGCTTGAACCTTCGACTTTGACCCCTATTTATAGTAGTCTGCAGGTGCATTTGGGCCAAGGAGAACCATCAATCTTCAACGTCGTACTTCAGAATGGATGGAGGAGAAAGAACGAATCCCTGAAATAACGGAAATTAACAGAAAAAGATCAGTCAACTTACGGTTTTTACTTGAAACATTGCGGTTTCAGCAATGTTTCCGCAATGCTGTCGCAATGCTTGTTTTTCATTCTTTTCCTTCGGTTTTCAACCCTTTTCTTTCCTATTGTACATAAGTCCTAATTTAACTACCTTCTTCTAAATCTCATATTTAAGCATAGGTTTAGGCTAAATGCTATCAAAAACACCTAAGAGTGAACATCTTTCTAAGATAATTAAGTCCTAAAAAGGTCACTTTTGGAGACGTAACAATGAGTAAGAGAAAATTCAGGGGATAAAACAGACAAAGACTCGTCAACCTCAAACTCTATCACCTGAACCTCTTTCTCGGGCTTAAACTTAGCCTCTTCCTTAACCTCACAAACTTAATTTTGACATGGCAAAATATTCTCAAGTTCATCATCGCTATCAAAGTACATCTCCTCACAAACCTTCGACTTAGTCGTATAATCAATGTACTACTCTGATTGACTCTCCAATCTTCTCACTAAATCAGCCAGATGGACAATTTAATCACCCATGCTTTGCATTGCAGCTCGAGTCTCCTGCTGAAAATGAAGTTAATTATTAGCAATTTCATTAACCATTTGTTCCAATGACATACTTGGGCTAAAAGTTTGAGGAAATTGGCATATTTGCTCATCCTGGCTTCCTAACTGAAGCAAGACTCATCCTCCCATTTAGGATAATACATACTCACGTATGGACCACCATGTGTGTAGTACGGGCCAATAAATTCTTCAGTGGTGTAAGGAACATACATAAAGGTGCGTTGCAGCTAAGGACATGCTTCAGAAGGGTGTCCTTGTAACATGCAAATCCTACATGTCTTTGATACCTGCAATTCACTAACAACCAACTGGTGAACAACATAGGTTAACTCAGAAATTTGACTCTTGAAGGTCACTAACCTCATCGTCGTTAAGTTGCTTTTCGGACTGAAAAGTAACTCTATTAGCAGTTATCGCTCAATATGTTGAGAAAGATCTGACATGTTAGAACAAGTAGATACATCAACATAAAGAAATATTTTTTTTAACACAAATTTAACATAGATAAATTAATTGGCTCCCCGACAACGACGTCAATTTGAAGCTAGCTTGTCGAGGGTTGTCAAATAAATTTATATTTACCGAACAACGACTTGTAGTAAACTACAACGAACCTGGTCGAACTCAGAGAGCCGGAACTTAATTTCTCTAAGCTAAATTTGTATTTAAAAAACAATAAATGAGGGTTTTGTGGATTGCATGTTAATCTAATGAATTAGAAACAATTAAAGATAAGTGAGAGAATTTAGGAGATAGACAAGAGATTACCTGACCAATTTGGAGATGTGGTCGGGCTAATTATGTGAGATTTCGATCATTGAAGCCAACAAAAATATCAATTACTCAAATAAGAGTCTAAAATCGACCAATCTGAAATAATCGGATTAGCCCTTAAGATCTCCTAATTCAATTAATTCGACAAAGCATTCTTATTAATTCTAAACTAGTCAATTAGTTGGGGACGATAGCGTTTCATGCTAATCAACTAGCCGTTTTAAGTTATAGGGATTGATTAGAACACATAAACGTCTTTTTAAGTCTATGGACTATCATTTAAACTATGAAAATTAATTGAAAAAGACAATTAATTAGCATATACAAAACTCATCACAAATGCTACTTTAATGCAATTAATCACAACAACTATGATAACTCCATTTTGGAGCTATTATTTACTGCCTAATTCTAGCTAATACCGTGCTTATTTATGTTAATTTTCCTTTATTATAGGTGATTCACGGTGAAGAGCTCGTGAAGTCTGTGGGGCGTGTTTCGGGGCTAAGGAGGTCGATTTAAGGCTTCGGGAACGCATCGGGACAAGAGGAGCTTCAAACATGAAGAAATTGCCAAAAGGGAGCACCAAAGGCAATTTATTTTGCTCAAACCCGAGAGCAAGCGTCGAGACGCTGCTCGACGCTCCGAAGGAGAAAAAAACGCTGGAATTTGCGTTCGTAGCATCTCGACGCTACGACGGATATAAAACCCATTTTTTCCGATTTTAGGTGATCTTCAGCCATTCTCTTCATCTTCTCTCTCGGTTTTTGCTATTTTTCCACCATTGGAGCTCACCTTGGAGCTCCATTTTCATCCCCCACAACTTGTATGAGCTACCAACCTTCCAAGGGAGCTTGCATTCATCCAATGACCATGGTTGGCTAAGGTAAGTGTAGGATTTGAGGATTTTTAGTACGGATTTGTTAGATTTTGTAATAACTTGAGATTTTGTTCTTGATTATCTATCTTGGTCTGAATTAATTGTTGTATTTACTTCTTCTATGCATATTCTTATGAGTATGCTTGATTAATAGGCATGCAATCTTGATTTCTCGCATGTTCTATAGTTATAGATTAGTGAAGCGTTGACCTCTCCTAGTCGCCTTTGTAACACAGGGTAACCCGGAGAAGTAAAAGAAATCGAAGTATCAACTTAGAATTTCCATGTGGTTGGTTTCTTCCGGGTTGTCGGGCAATCGTTTATGCACTTAGGTTTTCTAGTTGAATGTTCGTCATAAAATGCTAGTAACTACTTTGATTAGTTTAGAATTGATCACTGTGAATTAATTAGTAGCACGGTTTAGTTAGAATTGACGCCTCTAGCTAATTTTCATGTGGTCGGTTGCTTCAGGGTTGTCGGACAATCATTTATGTACTCAATTTATTCATTACCATGTTTGAAGAGTTCAATGATAGTAATTGCAAGGTTTAGCAAATCTCGAATTCCCCAAATCTAGCACGTTCGTCTTGTTGTTGTTATTTTTCCGTTAGCGTATTTTTACTTTACTTTGCATGAACCAAAACCCTCAATTTTGTTATTTGACTCGAACAGACAACAATTTAATCCAAACATTGATTTCAACCTGACCGCTCCCTGTGGATCGATCTCGTTGCCACTAGCTGCAAAACTCAGTGTAATCGGGCTTATAAATTTTATTTTTGGCAAGCCTCGACAACTTGAGAATTTAGGGGCACATCTAATTGTGTCCTACCAAACTACGTACTGCAATTTCGTGTTTTAGCGAAATGAACAAACAAGTAAACTAAATTGTCAATTTAATCTAACAAGCATTGTCAATTTAATCAAACAAGCATGCTCAATAGTTTACTCAAGAAAGAGGAAGCAAAGAACTAAGAATTGATAATGCAATTACGAAATAATTCTCACAAAAACTACATAATTAGGCCTAAATTACCTATGAATTGACGTTACCAGCCTAGCCGAGCCTCACCACAATGAATCCCGATGCCATATAATCAATTACAAGCAAAAATCTCCATGAAATTCTCCAAAAAAACTCAAAGAAAACTCAGAAAACAATACAACGAAGTGGGTTGGGCTTGCGCGATGGGGTTGATCGGTTGGGCTTGATGACAAAAAATAATAAGGAATTGCAATCTCCAAGATTCAAACTAACTCATTAATTAACATATCATGTCCTACACCTTCAAATCATAGGAAAATTGCATAAAGTGACCTGTCATAGCAAAACATTAACAAAAGTGACCCGTCTCCCACAAAAATGATAAAAGTGACCGGTTTGAGGGAATGGGGGGTGTGAAATTATACCTATGCCCTTCATTAAGGAAACCCGAATAGCAAAAGGGACGGTGGGAAATTGGCATCGCACAGATAAGTTTCAAAAGGAAGTTGCCCTCAAATCGCAAGAAGAACGATTTGGTACCGCCATCTCACAGCCCTCAAATCTCAAGAACGACAGAGTACTACTCTCCTTCAAAGGTATGCTTTCTTCCCATTTTTACTTCTGTTGTGTACCACGCTACTGCTGCTTACTTGGTTTGAAAAGAATTCTTGAAATTTAGGGTTTTTAATAGTTGAAGGAATGTGAATCAATCGGCGAATGAGGGGTTGGAAGGAGTCGAATTGTTTGTTTATAGGTTGTAGATCTGATTTCGTCGATGTCTGAGTAATGGAATCCAATAGAAGTGTTAAAAAATGGGGTTTTCGTTTGATGATTTTGTGAAACTGCGTAGGGTTGTTCGTTTCTATCGCACAATACGATAGCAATCGCACAGTACGATAGCAATCGCACTATGCGATTGCTATCGCACTATGCGATTTCTATCGCACTATGCGATTCTACCGCACTATGCGATTCTACCGCACCATGCGATTCTACCGCACTATGCGATAGATCCTTCACCTTATTGTCTAAACCTTCACTATACTGTCTCGATCTCCTAGTTTTAAAATAACATGTTTCAACTGTTTCATTTGCATAGGTGTTTGAAACGGAGTTGGTTCAAAAGATCAAACCTGAGGACTACTTCCCCGCTATAGTTTCGTCTTTGTCGCATATCTCGAACACAACTGCATTAATTAAGACGAAGTTAACGGAGACACAGATGAACATGTATAGGAAAACATGTTTTGGTCCACTACTCGACGTGAATTTGATATTCAATGGCCAATTGGTTCATCACCTCATGCTTAGGGAAGTGGAAGAAGTTAGAGATGACGTCATAAGTTTTTGTATTTTGGGAAAGAAGGCAACCTTTGGCAGAGAGGATTTCAACATCATCACTGGTCTATGGCCTCTTACTCTCACAGAGGTGAATAGAAAAACTAATAGTAGTCGATTGATGCAAATTTTATTTCCACGAACTGAGAAAAAGATATATGCAAAAGACTTGGAGTTGAAGTACGAGAGTTGTCAGTTTGAGAATGATGAAGATGCCGTGAAGATTTCTCTTTTACTTTTTATTGAGTTGGCCAAGATGGGTAAAGATAAAAAGACTCTACTGGACTTGTCTGTCTTTGGCATAGTTGATGATTGAGAGGTGTTCACCCACTACGATTGGTCTTCAAAAATATTGTAGAGAACATTGAAGAGCTTGAAGACTTGCATGAAAGGCAGAGTCGAGAATTATAAGTTGAAGAAAAAAGGGCAGACCTACAGCATTAAAGGTTTTGCACATGTCTTCCAGGTACATGTCTATCTTTCTAAGAATTTGCATATTAAATATTTGTATACATTAAATTTAACGTTTTGTATTCATTATCCTAGGTATGCGGGTACGAGATTCTGTCCACTATTAAAAATTACATAGCTAGTCGGGTGAGCACATCTGCCGTTCCACGGATCCTTCGATGGTCGTGCTTGCGGTTTCCCACATATATCCAACTTGATAAGGATGTGTTTTCTTCGAACCTAGTAAATCTTGCAAATTTTTGTTTTTGTTTTTTTGTAAGATTAAACTTAGTTTGACATGTTGTTTCTATGTATGTGCAGACCCGAGTGTTCAGTAGACTAATGATGTTTGAGGCAGAAGTTCGGTACAAGAATGATCGAATGAATGGGTTAGAGGTTGTTCCCTCGGAAATGGAGCCGGATCATATGGAGGAGGACGTGGAGGAGGACGAGGTGCACGTGGAGGAGGACGAGGAGGAGGACATGATGCACTGGGACGCTTTTGACGACCATTATGATGGAGGTGGGCAATTTAGTGGTCCCCATGTTGAGGCTACTGCAGTTCCCAATGTCACGCCTATTGTCCAACCGTCTCTAGCATTAGGGTCTTCGAGGAGGAAGGAGAAGAGTAAGAAGAAGAGAAGTAGGAGAAAGAAAGTCTATAGGGAAGATATCGGCCGTATAGAGCGCGAGCTAGAGACGATCAAAGATTATCTCAAACTAATATGCAATGTATGTCTCTTATTTCCACTTATTACATTTTCTTTATAAATTGAGAATAACATGTATTTATTGTATGTGTTATAGGCTTTGAATGTGAATCTTCACATCCCGGGTAATTATGAATTGGAGCTTCATGATGACACTGATTCAGAGTTAGAGCCGAATCAACAGCATTCACTCGGGGTAGAGGATGAGATTCAGGGCACCCCGACCGAGACCAATCCCGAGCATTCCCCCCAGATCGAGGGTGGGAATGTAGATGAAGGGGGCCGGACGACAGAGATGATAGCTGAGCAGTCCCTCGAGGTTGAGGGTGGGACTGTTGTAGCTTCGGGCACCCCGGCAGAGACCGATCCCGAGCATTCCCTTCAGGTCGAGGGTGGGAATGTAGATGAAGGGGGCCCGACGACAGAGATGATAGTCGAGCAGTCCCACGAGGTTGAGGGTGGGACTGTTGTAGCTTCGGGCACCCCGGCCGAGACCGATCCCGAGCATTCCCTTCAGGTCGAGGGTGGGAATGTAGATGAAGGGGGCCGGACGGCAGAGATGACAGTTGAGCAGTCCCACGAGGTTGGGGATGGGACTGTTGTAGCTTCGGGCTCCCCGACCGAGACCGATCCAGAGCATTCCTGTTACCTCTCCAAAAGTACATAATTTAGGGACGTATTTACCTTAAAATCATGTAATCTCTTAAGTGTTTTTGTTAGAATTTAGCTTAACACGTACTTAAATGTGAGAATTCAAGGAGAGAAGCTAAAATAGGACTTATTTGGAAAAGGAACGAAAAAGAATAGAAAATGATGCTAAAAGAGTTAAAATGTACATTGCAGGAGAATTGCTGAAACATTGCTGTTTGCGCAATGGATATTGCGGTCACCGCAAGGAATCCGCAATGCCAAAGCTGCTGCTGCTGAGTTTTTCCCAGCCGCCAGTCGTCATAGTTGCGATCTTTCAGCCGCCTAAGCTTCCCTCTGCTGCCACGTGGAGGGTTGTTGTTCAAAATGGCTGGTTCTCCGTAGCTGAAGGTACCTGCAAACGCTATAAAAAAAGATGAAGGGTGAAGGAGAAACACAGCTCGGAAGCGTGGAGTTCTCCGTCTCAACGCAATCCACATACCCATTTTCCTTACCCCGTTTGTTGGAACGAAGAAATCAGCCCTTGGCGTCGATAATTCGAGAGGAAGAAGAGAAGATCCTTCTTCTCTTCGGATTGAATTCATGCCCAAGACCAGCTAATCTTCCCCTTCATCCGAGGCGCTTGCGACGAGGAAATCCGTGCACACTTTTATACAACTTTCTTACTGCTTTCTGTCTTTCGTTTCTATTTGTTACACTACTGCGATTCGTCTTCAATTTACTCAGTTCTGTACTGTTTTTCATACCTTCGTATATTGAGTTTTGAACCTTAATTTATAGAGCAATCGTTTCAGTCTTTCGAGTTCTGCATCTTGTTATCTTTTGTTCTATTGCTTTCATTGGGTACTTTACAGCATGCTTAATCAATCTAGTCTTTCCAATTCCCCACCAACCATGAGTAACTAATCACATAAAGGTCTGTTTAAGATGAATCTGTAGGTTAGAAATACGAGAGTTCAGCATGTAGGATAGCGTCGAATGCATTGAATGTATGTGCACTTCATCCCATGGGCAATTTCGATCGGCCATCCATTTTGTCTAAAGAATTTCTAACCTCCGGAAGGAGTAAGAGTTCAGAGTCGTCCATTCATGCTAGCCTTTTATGGTAACCAGAAAACGACCTAGGAATAGGCGTTCTCCTAGTACAATTCATTAGCTTCCTTGTATAAATAGGTGTTTATGTCTCACTTGGATATGAGTGAACTAAAGGATCTAATGCATGTAATCGAGAGATGCATGAGACTAAGCTAAATTGATGCATGGTAAGTTAATCTACTGCTGAATGATCGTAGTTAAATGCCTACAGAGGAGTCTTAAGTCGACCTTGTTTCCTTATCTCACCCTTAAATCGTTGTCAATTAATTGCTAGATAATTATTCTATAATTCTGTTTCTGCCTTAGCCATTTTTCTAGTCTTCTACTTTTGCGATTTTATTGCTAGAATATTGCTAGATCCGCAATTCTTTCTTCTCCCCATCAAAGCTTAGTCTCTTTACTTGCTTTCGTTTATGCTTGCATGCTTCTTACATTCTTTGTTAGTTCGGCACATCAACCTCAAATCCACCCAATTTAAGTGACCCTCTCTAATTTAACGCCTCACTTCGTTAGTAACTAAACTCAATCTCTGTGGGAAAACGAATTAAAAAATATTTATCACTTGCTGCAGACCATGTATGCTTGCATGTCCTGAGTGCTCTTCGCATTACATTTTATTTACACACTGAGCACGCAACAAGTTTTTGGCGCCGCTGCCGGGGATTTTGTTTAGTAAACACGAATTGTGTTATTTTAGAAAAGTTTAATCTTTATTGGAGCTAATCTTTCTGCATTTCCTTTACAGGTACTATCAAGCTAGTTTATGAATGAGTTTCCAAATTTCAACCTAGAATTTAATCCTGAGCCTGAGAGACTTTTAAGGGCCAGAAACAAAACTAAGAAACGCCTTTTTAAACAGCCACATGTAACTCAACACATTGCTGACCACGCAGAGTCATCGCAATTACAACAAACCGAAATGGATAGAGAAGCCCCAAACCGAGCACCTATCATTCGCAACCTCATTTAAATCGCGAATGATAAGGATAGTGCCTTTCTTTCATACTTAGTACCCATGCCTGAGGAGCTTAATCCGAGCATTATACGCCCCGAGATTACAGCTCACTCATTCGAGTTAAAACCCGTTATGTTTCAAATGTTGTCCACCGTTGGACAATTCTTTGGAGTGGAAAACGAAGACCCCCACAACCACTTGAGAAACTTCCTAGGAGTAAGTGACACTTTTGTCATCCCAGGAGTGTCTCAAGAAGCCTTAAGACTTTACCTCTTTCCCTATTCGTTAAGAGATAAGGCCAAAACGTGGTTAAATTCCTTCCCCTCTGGATCAATTGTCAATTGGACAAATCTAGCTGAAAAATTCCTAGTAAAATACTTCCCACCAGATAGGAACTCCAACTTCCGTGATGATATTATCAAATTCAAGCAAGCCGAAAACGAATCATTACATGAAGCTTGGACTAGATTCAAGGACCTATTACTTAAATGTCCACACCATGGCATTCCATGGTGTATTCAAATAGAAGTGTTCTTCAAAGGATGCAACCCCAGCACGAGGCAAGTGTTGAATTCCTCAGCTGGAGGTTCCATGCTATCTAAGAGCTACAATGAAGCCTATGGGATTTTGGAGAAAATCTCAACATCACATTGTAGATGGTCAGACGATCCTGTAGAGTCAAGGAAGGCTCAAGACATGGATGCACTTAGTGCAATGAGTAGCCAAATCAATGCCCTGACCAATATAGTAAAACAAATGGCTCAAACTAATCTTCAACAAAGTGTCAACACCGCAGCAGCCGTTTCAACAAGCGCAGCAACTAACCAAGGTGAGGCACTAGTCTGTGGATTCTGTGGGGAAGGGCACATGTATGATTTTTGCCCTGGGAATCCATCTTCGGTATGCTATGTTGGAAGTCAACAGCAACCAAGGAACAACCCCTATTCTAACACTTATAACCCTGGTTGGAGAAACCATCCAAATCTCTCTTGGGGTGGACAACAAAATACCAACCAAGTACAAAATCAACCAAGACCGAGTGGAACATCTGGTTTCACTCAACAAACTAACCAACCCATTTACCAAAAACAATATAACCAACCAATGGGATCATCCGTAGAGAACTTGCTTAAGGAATACATTGCAAAGAATGATGCAACCCTGCAAAGTCAGCAAGCAACCCTGAGGAGCTTAGAAAACCAAATAGGGCAGTTAGCCAACGAGCTGAAAAATAGGCCCCAAGGCAGATTGCCTGCAGATATTGAAACGCCAAGAAGGGATGGAAAAGAACAAGTTCAAGCAATTGAACTTCGAAGTGGAAGACCGTTGGTGATCAGCAACAGAGAAACCCCAAAGCGAGTAGAGAATGAAGAGTCTAGTGCTCCACTGGATTCTATGCCCAACCTTGGTCAATCACCAACAAGCACAACAAGGGTGAGGCTGGAACCTATCATCAAGGAACCAGAAGAAATCCCGAGGCCTCCACTTGTCATTAGGCGACCTGAGTTGCCTACATATGTGCCACCACCTCCATTCCCTAGAAGGCTGAAGAAGAAACAAGAACAGGAAGTGCACTTTCACAAGTTTTTAGAAATTTTAAAACAAGTGCATGTTAATATCTCATTTGTGGAAGTTTTGCAATCTATGCCATCTTATGTTAAATTCTTGAAAGATATAATTACTAACAAAAAAATTATTGGTGAATTTGAGACAGTGAATCTCACTGAGGAGTGCAGTGCCATACTCCAAAACAAACTGCCAAAGAAGGAGAAGGATCCTGGTTCCTTCACCTTACCAGTCGAATTGTGAGGCAAACACGTGGGCAGAGCTCTGTGTGATCTGGGAGCCAGCATCAATCTCATGCCCTTGTCACTATTCCAGCAACTTGGGATAGGAGAAGCACAACCTACCACTGTCACCTTGCAGCTTGCAGACAGATCCATCGCATACCCTGAGGGTAAAATTGAGGATATACTTGTCAAGGTTGACAAATTTATTTTTCTTGCAGACTTTATAATTCTGGATTATGAAGCAGACAAGGAGGTACCAATCTTATTGGGCAGGCCGTTCCTAGCCACAGGTAGGGCTTTAATTGATGTCCAGAAAGGTGAGCTCACCATGAGAGTTCATGATGAGGAGGTTAAATTCAGTGTATTTAAAGCTTTAAGGTACCCCTCTAATCTTGAATCCTGTGCAAATATAGATGTAGTAGATTCACTTATGGACGAAGAACTTGAGCATGAATTGTTAATTAAGCATGCTACTAACTATGCACAAGTAGATGTAGATGATTTAAATATCTCTGAATTAATGGATGTATCTGTGGACAACCCTCAGCATGTATGTATGACTAATAAATTGTCTGAGAACCACAAATCCTTTAAAGCCATCAATTGAACACCCACCTTTACTAGAATTAAAACCATTGCCTGAACATCTTAAGTATGCGTATCTAGGAGAGCAAGATACTTTGCCTGTTATTATTTCGTCCAAACTGAGTAGACAGCATGAAATTGCGTTAATATTGCTGCTTAAGCAACATAAAAAAGCTATTGCCTGGACGATTGCTGATATAAGAGGTATTAGTCCTTCCTACTGCATGCATAAAATATTGTTGGAAGAGGAACATACACCTAAGGTAGATCACCAACGTAGGTTGAACCCCTCCATGAAGGAGGTAGTTAAAAAAGAAATTATCAAATGGTTAGATGCAGGTGTAATTTTCCCCATAGCCAACAATCAATGGGTTAGTCCGATTCAATGTGTGCCTAAGAAAGGTGGTATGACTGTAATAGTGAATGAAAACAACGAACTAATACCAACTAGAACTGTTACAGGATGGAGAGTCTGTATGGACTACAGAAAACTTAACAAAGAAACCAAAAAAGACCATTTTCCGGTACCATTTATAGATAAAATGTTAGATAGAATAGCTGGCCGAGCCTATTACTGCTTTTTAGATGGTTATTCAGGATATAACCAAATTACCATAGACCCTGAGGACCAGGAGAAAACAACCTTTACATGTCCCTTTGGAACATTTGCTTTTCGCAGAATGTCATTTGGCTTATGCAATGCACCAGCAACATTCCAAAGATGCATGTTGGCTATTTTCTCTGACTTAGATGAGTCCATGATAGAAATATTTATGGATGACTTCTCAGTCTTTGGTGATTCTTTTAACAACTGCTTAGAAAACCTAGGACAAGTCCTCACTAGGTGTGAAAAGACCAACCTAGTCTTAAATTGGAAAAAATGCCACTTTATGGTGGAAGAAGGAATAGTCCTAGGACATAGAGTATCCAAAGCAGGAGTAGAGGTCGATAGGGCCAAAATAGAAATCATAGAGAAGCTAGTGGAACCTCAAAACGTCAAAGTTATAAGGAGCTTCCTAGGTCATGCAGGTTTTTATAGGAGATTCATAAAAAACTTCTCAAAGATCTCTAAACTCTTGTGTGAGCTTCTAGAGCTAAATAAACCTTTTGTCTTCTCAAAAGAATGTTTCCTAGCATGGACAAAACTTAAAGAAGCCTTAGTCAAAGCACCAATTATAGTAGGCCCAAATTGGGATTTACCGTTTGAACTAATGTGTGATGCTAGTGACTATGTGATTGGGGCTATGCTGGGGCAAAAGATAGATAAACTAACACACCCTGTATATTATGCAAGTAAGACTTTAAATGAAGCGCAATGTAATTACACTACCACAGAGAAGGAAATGTTAGTTGTAGTGTTTGCATGTGAAAAGTTTAGGCCTTATATTGTAGGTACTAAAACAATTGTTTACACTGATCACTCTGCAATAAAATATTTAATGAGGAAGGGTTGATGCTAAACCACGCCTAATTAGATGGGTGTTATTATTGCAAGAGTTTGATTTAGACATTAGAGATAAAAAAGGATGCGAAAATGTAGTTGCTGATCATTTATCTAGATTGCAGAGTAATTGTGAAATAATTGCTGAGCCCGCAATATCTGATGCCTTTGTTGATGAGCATGTCTTTGTGTTAGGACATTGTGATAACAATGAGGAACCTTGGTTTTCGGATATTGCTAACTTCCTTGCCTCGCAGGTATTACCAACTTTTAGAGGGGGGCAGGAAAAGAAGAGGTTCCTACACGAAGCTAGGAAGTACATCTGGGACGATCCTACACTTTACAAGAGTTGTGCGGATGGATTGCTGAGGAAGTGTGTATCAGCTGCTGAGGCAAAGTCAGTATTGCAGCACTGTCATACATCTCCTTACAGTGGACATTTTGGTGGTCAAAGGTCGGCTGCAAAAGTGTTCCAAAGTGGCTACTACTGGCCCACAATCTTCAAGGATGCCCACGACCATGCACACAGCTGCAATGAGTGTCAACGCACAGGTAACCTTAGTAGAAAAGATGAGATGTCTCTCACATATATCTTAGAGTTGGAACTCTTTGATGTATGGGGCATTGACTTCATGGGACCATTCCCTCCATCTTCGGGTAATCTTTACATACTAGTAGCTGTAGATTATGTTTCTAAATGGGTAGAAGCCATTGCATGTCCCTCAAATGATGCCAAAACAGTCATTAAATTTCTAAATAGGCATATTTTTACAAGATTTGGTACACCACGTGCAATAATAAGTGATGAAGGAACCCACTTTATAAATAAAGCTATGGAAAAGGTACTAGCTAAATATAATGTTAGACATAGAGTAGAAACCCCTTATCACCCACACTCAAATGGACAAGCTGAAATATCTAATAGAGAGATTAAGAGCATACTGGAAAAAGTTGTTAAACCTAATAGAAATGACTGGTCTTTTAAGTTAGATGATGCACTGTGGGCGTATAGGACTGCATATAAAACACCCTTAGGTATGTCTCCTTATAGGCTAGTATATGGAAAATCATGCCACTTACCCTTCGAATTAGAAATCAAAGCCTTTTGGGCTTTAAAAGAGTTGAATTATTGCGTAACCGATGTGGGAACATTGCGGTCTCTGCAATTACATGAGTTAGATGAACTAAGACACATGTCATATGAAAATGCTAAAATGTATAAGGAAAAAACTAAGATTTGGCATGATAGTAGACTTAGGATCAAAGACTTTAAAAAGGGTCAGCATGTTTTATTATTCAACTCACGATTGAGGTTATTTCCGGGCAAACTTAAGTCTAGGTGGTCGGGTCCTTTTGTGATTACTAATGTCTTTGTTCATGGTGCTATTGAAATTCGAAACCTAAACCAAGGGCAGCCGTTCATGGTAAATGGCTTAAGGTTGAAATATTATTACGAGGAAGGCGATGTGAAGACACTCTCGGCCTTCCTTCTATCTGAAGCCTAAGAGGCGAATCAAGAGAGGATGAGTGATCACTGTGCTCATCTGTCAGAGGGCGTCGCCTTAGATTTTTCTTTATTCTTTTTGGATTGCGTATCATATGGTTATTTCTTGTTTTAATTAAGTGTTTTTAATTTTTTGTAGGAGTATAATAAGGGGAGATTTTAAGCGACAATGAGGGAGGTAAATCAAAGAAGAGAAGATCAAAGAAAAGATCTGGAGAGATCAAAGATTTTGTTGCTAAAATCTTGCAACACAAATCGAGGAAAATCCTAACGGTTATATTGAAAATGCTGAATAATTGCTGAAGAATTGCGGCGTCCGCAACAAAAGAGCCGTTGGGAGACCACTTGAGTACAAATAGCCGGCGTTGGGGATCGTTTTTCTCTACGATTTCTCAAACCTTTGGAACTCCACAAATGAGAACTCTCATTCTTCTGAAACTCCCAAGCTCAGACCTCCAAGAAACAACAATGGTGAGAAAAAGAGTCGAACGATCCACGCCCAAGAAAGCATCACCTGATGAGGAAGAAACGAGAGTGGTAAGAGAGGCGCTGCTATCTTTGGCAGACGCCAACGCTGCGCAACCCTCAAGGCCCTCAAAGCTTCCGGTGAGAAGGAAGAAGTGGACGGTGGCAACGACAGAAGCTGCTGATTGGTAACGATATTTTCGAACTATCGCTAATCATCGGGTTGTCGAGACCCGCCAAAATGAATTTATATTTACCCGAATTCACTGAACTATTAGTAGATTAGTGGCAACGGGGTCGATCCACAGGGAATTAAGCTAATTTGACTTAATCTTAATTAAATTTGCAAACTATGAAAATAAATGAAATATGGGGGATTTGTTGGTTTTTAATTGACTAAGAGGTAACAGTGCAAAATGGGGAAAATTTAACTAACGGAGCGTTCGACTCGGGACGATCGGGAATAAAATTAGCATGCCTCTTGGATCATAGGTTGACGGATATAATGGCTAAACAATTGAACGAATACGCAGCCCGTCTCAAATTAATGAATTAACTCAGACATGCTCCATGGATATTAATTAGACACAATAAATCATGCTAATCAAGCATATCGATTGGACATTGGCGGCCAACGCTCTCCCAAGACCAATCGATAGCAACGAGCTAACTACGACGATTATCTAATTTGGACGCGAAATTAGTGTATCGATTTCGGATTCTAATTCGAGAAGAACGAACACCAAGAACGCAAGGATGCCTATGCGCTCAAAGGTATCGTAAATCTTTGTTACTTGGCGGTTTAGAGAGGCACGACATCAAAACCTTTAACAAATGAAGCATGCTCGAAATCAAGGGTGCCTAGTCCTAAATCATTCAAACACATTCATGGAATAAGCAAAGAAATAGAAACCAATTCAATCAATCATTCAAGCCAAATCAGAATTTAGTTCAACAACCTCACCAAAAGTTCAAACTACATTATTCCTATACAATCCCGAGCCAAAAACGCTATAGACTACTCACTCATGTTGTGTGTGATGTGGGATGGCTCCATTCCAAGCTTCCTAGCCTCTCCCATGGTGAAAATGGCTGCTGAAACGTCTTATCAGGTGCGGAGCCCGAGGTAGAAGATGAAGATGGCGGCTAAAAATTGGACAAAAACTTAAGTAATCCGTCGGAGCATGGAGACGCTAGGGCAGCGTCTCGACGCTGCGCCCTAAATAATCAGCGCGCGTAGTCGGGGTGGCGTCGAGACGCTCGCGCAGCGTCGAGACCCTTGCGCGGCGTCAAGCGAGCGTCGAGACGCTGTCACTCGACGCTTGCTCTCGGGTGGATTTTCAAATTTACGCCTCAGACTTCGGAGCGTCGAGACGCTCTGGCAGCGTCGAGCTAGGGTCGCTCGACGCTAGCTCTCGGGTTTTTGCATGGTATTTTGCCTTCAATTTCCCCAAAACGCCAAATCTTCATGTTTTTGCATGGTCCTTCCCCGGAAGTGTTCTTAGGTCTTTAAAATGCGATATTAAGCCTCGAAAAGTGCCAAAACGCTCCCGAGGGCGAATTACCGAGAACACCTGCAATTAACACATAAAAGCAAGATTAAGCATGTAATAATCGTGAATTAGGGAAATAATTATAGCTCCAAAATGGAGCTATCACTGATCCCTCTGATCCGGCGAAAACTCCAAAGAAGAAGAAGTGGAAGGTGTTAAGTCTCTGAAATTGACTTATTTAGAACCCATTTAGCTTAGGAAGATGTACACTTTTAGGTGTTTTTGTTAGCATTTAGCCTAAACCTATGCTTTAATATGAGAATTAGAAGAAGGTAGCTAATATAGGACTTATGTACAATAGGTAGAAAAAGGGTTGAAAACCGAAGGAAAAGAATGAAAAAAATCGCATTGCGACAGCATTGCGAAGACATTGCTGAGGCCGCAATTATTCAAGTGAAAACCGTAAGTTGACTGATCTTTTTCTGTTAATTTCCGTAATTTCAGGGATTCATTCTTTCTCCTCCATCCATTCTGATATACGACGTTGAAGATTGATGGTTCTCCTTGGCCCAAACGCACCTGCAAACTACTATAAAAGGGGGCCAAAGTCGGAGGTTTGATCATCATTCGAAGCGCAGAAGTCTTCTCGCAGTCCATCATTTCTCTCTGTTTTCCTTTGCCGTTTGTTGGAGTGAGAGTCTCAGCTTTTGGAGTCGATAATCTGATAGGAAGGAGAGGAGATTCTTCTTCTCTCTCGATTGGATTCATCCAAGCAAGGCTGACTTTTCATCACCTTCATTCGAGGCGACTGCCACGAAGCTTTCCAGCAATCCTTTACTGCTTTTCTGTCTTGTTCTTCTTATTTCCATTTCTGATCACTGTTGTTCTTAGTTTAGAGTTTGAGTTACTGCATTTCGTTGTTGTCTGTCTTTTAATCATTTCTTTTAAAGCTTTCCTTTGTCGTCAAACAATCAAAGCAATCAAAGTACACTTCTGCATTTCACAGTTTCTACTTTCTGCTGCTACGGTTTTGTCTTACTGTTTTAAGCACATTTCCCTTCTAAGCATGTCTATCTTATCTGCCATTTCTGTTCTCTATATATACATGAGTAGCTAAGTCACTTAGGGGCATGCTAATGACAGAACTATAGGCTAAAAAACGTGAATCAAGTAGGCAGATTAACACTCGAACATTGATTGTATGTAAGCTTCATCCCACGGGCAATTTCGATTGGCCATCCATTTTGTCCAAAGAACTCCTAACCTCTGGAAGGAGTAAGAGTTCAGAGTCATATAATCATGCTAGCCTTTCATGGTAATCAGGAAACGGCCTAGGAATAGGCGTTTCCCTAGTACAAACTAAACACTCCTGCTTAAACAAGATGCTTAAGTCCTTACTTTGAAGTCGAGTAAACTTAAGACTCTAATGCATGGAATCGGACGATACTTGAGATAGAGTGAGTTTGATGTATAGAGAGTTGATCCAATGCTTGAGAATCGTAAGAAAATGCCTATAGGATAGTCATTAGTAGCCCTTAATCCACCCATTTACACACTTTCGCTGCTGTTTAATTGCGGAAACATTGCGGTCCTCGCAATTCTGCCAGATTTTCATTCTGTTTAGCTGTTTTCTTTCTCGTTTATTAATTCCATCTCTTGTCTTTTAAGTCTAGTTTTAACTTGCATTTGTTTATGTTATATCCCTTTATACATTCAGCAAAAAGTAGATAATTAAAAACCAATTTTACCCCATCAAATTCATCCCATCTTTCTTAACAAACACACTTCGCGAATAGCTAAAAATGAGTCTCTGTGGAAAAAACGAATGAAATATACTTACTACTTGCTGTGAGACCATGTATGCTTGCATGTTCTAAGTGCTCTCTCTACACCTTTGCATAATTATCTTTACACATTGAGCACGCAACAAGTTTTTGGCGCCGCTGCCGGGGATTTATTTTAAGTGAAAGCGAAGTTTGTTAAGTTAGAAAACCAACTCTTAATATCTATTGGAGCTAATCTTCTTTCATTTCCTTTACAGGTACTATCAAGCTAGTTTATGAAAGAGTTTCCAAACCTCAACTCGCAACAGAGAGAAACTTTGCAGGTGGAAAACGTATGGGTACGACAAAGTAAATGAATACGCTGCAGAACTTAATTGGAGGACGAGTTTGCCCACAACAGTTTGAAGGATTTTACCAGCCATGTGCTTATTGTGGGGATAATCATAACTTGGAGAATTGCCCAACATTGAATTATCAAGAGAGGCAATATCAACAAAGCTATGACAACCATTATTCGTACATGTGTGAACATGATCAGTGGCAACTCTCAAATAATCCTTGGGAAGAGCATGTGCAAATTGCTCATTATGAAGAGTTCCCCCAACATGAAAACTATCAACATTATGCCCCAACTCCAAGTGAAGAATTATCACCCACTTTGAAGGCACTATGGATAGAATTCATGGAAAGGAATAATGCATCCATGAGGAGAATGGATGTGCAATTAGCTCAGCTCACAAATGACTTACAAGAGCTACTTGTTATAGCAAAATCACTACCACCATGCCCTCAGATGTTCGATTTTTATGATGATGAATCTTTTGTTACCTTCGAATTTGAGAAGAGTGATCCAATGGAATCTCCATATGAAATGGTGGAGTTGGTGAAAGTTGAGAAAAATGAAATTGTGCTGGATGAGGCCAAAGAGACTAATGCGCTGCTTGAGGAACAAGAATTTGAAATGTTCGAGGTTGTAGCAAGCTTCTCCACCAATGCAAGAGTTGAGCCACCACCACCACAAATGCTCCAGCTGAAGGAGTTAGAAAGAGTTGTGCCAGAAAAAGAAGTCTCATCGCATCAAAGCTATGTTGTAGCAAATATTGTAGAAACAAAACCAACGCACAGAAAGTACAAACCTTGGGATGTTATAACATGCAGTCTCTTTGAAAGAATCAACAAATTCAAGGTGTGGCAGAATGTCCGACCCCGTAAATCAAGACTTAAGTATCTTAAAGGAGCAAAAGTGATGCCTCGAAACATTGAAGAATATCCATATGAGGCAGATTGACAAGGGAGTATTTCTGTTCCTTAAAAAAATAAAATAAAAAAATAATCAAACTGCTTTTCGTCGAACCATGTGAATTCTGCTGTTTTGAGTTAATATTTGGTCTGTCTTTAATTCTTTATTTTTGCTGTTTAAATTTGTTTAGTGTAGTCTGATGGTAGTTGAATAGGTAGATTAGTTTAGTTTCATTTTTGTATAGCTTGAATGACTGGAAAAAAGCATGCATAGGGGCCTTAATCACTGTTATATCTGCCCTGATCTAATTGCGAAATAATTGCGGTACCCGCAATTTTCATGACTGAAAGCATGTTTTGGACTGTCTGTTTAGCTAGGCTGTGATCTGTTTAAATTCCATCTTTTGCTGCTTTCATGACTACCATATATAGCTTATCTAAAAGCATGCTGGATGAGTGTCATAGGACACCCTTTGCTAGTTTAAATCAACCTCTAAAAAGCTCAGCATGCACAGCTTTAAGCCCTTAACTGTCTGTTTTTTTTTAATTACTGCTGCTGTGATATTTTCTTTTAAATGTTCTGTCTATGCCTAGGGCTTTAGATTCTCTTTGTTTTACCTTAGACTAGATGCTTCTAGGATAGTTTGGGGGTGTGCCACCTCAGACACTCATTGGGGACAATGAGTAGTTGAAGTTTGGGGGAGGCCACCCTAGGCCTAGGAACATTCCTCTCTTCCTAAGGACATAAGCATTCTTCTTCTCCTAATAAAACAAATTTTTTTGAGAAAAATAGAATAAAGAGGGGAGTCTCTCTCAAGTTGCTGAGTAATCAGTGCCAAGTGTGTAAACCACAAGTGGCATTGCATCAAAAGGCAACCCAAGGAGAAACTCCACCGAAGTAAAAAAGGAAAAGGGAGAAATAGGGAAGAAGAATGTATGCTTGGGAGTTATAATCTTGTGGCTTAGATGTCCTATGTAAAAAGAACTCTGATCCTTAATGAGCTAAGCACAAGGTTGTAGCTTTTAGGTTTGTCTAGGGAGATGAATGTATATCCAATGTAGTGATGCCAGGGTTTAGGTTGTTCTCTAAAAGTACCACTGTCACTGTTAATACTAAGACTGGCATGACTCTAAGGAATCCTAGGCACATTAAAAGTTAAGCTAGAAGCATGTACTGAGTCTGGAGTAAAGCTTGGTAGAATTTGAAACCTTAGGGATAGTGGCATGATATCATAGAAGTAGTTAGATCAGTAGTAAGGGGTTAACAGAAACAGCAGGTATAGTAGGCAGGTGAAGTCAGAAGAAGCTTGATAAGAGGTTAGTTCTAAACTTAGAAGTGTGTCACAGGACAGCACTGCTAGAGATAGGGATATAGGGGAGTCGGTAAGTAGTTAAAGAAGATAAAATAACAGCCTAAGTAAGTCCTTAGTATGCTCGAGGACAAGCAAAGCCTTAAGTTTGGGGGTGTGTTAAGTCTCTGAAAGTGACTTATTTAGAACCCATTTAGCTTAGGAAGATGTACACTTTTAGGTGTTTTTGTTAGCATTTAGCCTAAACCTATGCTTTAATATGAGAATTAGAAGAAGGTAGCTAATATAGGACTTATGTACAATAGGTAGAAAAAGGGTTGAAAACCGAAGGAAAAGAATGAAAAAAATCGCATTGCGACAGCATTGCGAAGACATTGCTGAGGCCGCAATTATTCAAGTGAAAACCGTAAGTTGACTGATCTTTTTCTGTTAATTTCCGTAATTTCAGGGATTCATTCTTTCTCCTCCATCCATTCTGATATACGACGTTGAAGATTGATGGTTCTCCTTGGCCCAAACGCACCTGCAAACTACTATAAAAGGGGGCCAAAGTCGGAGGTTTGATCATCATTCGAAGCGCAGAAGTCTTCTCGCAGTCCATCATTTCTCTCTGTTTTCCTTTGCCGTTTGTTGGAGTGAGAGTCTCAGCTTTTGGAGTCGATAATCTGATAGGAAGGAGAGGAGATTCTTCTTCTCTCTCGATTGGATTCATCCAAGCAAGGCTGACTTTTCATCACCTTCATTCGAGGCGACTGCCACGAAGCTTTCCAGCAATCCTTTACTGCTTTTCTGTCTTGTTCTTCTTATTTCCATTTCTGATCACTGTTGTTCTTAGTTTAGAGTTTGAGTTACTGCATTTCGTTGTTGTCTGTCTTTTAATCATTTCTTTTAAAGCTTTCCTTTGTCGTCAAACAATCAAAGCAATCAAAGTACACTTCTGCATTTCACAGTTTCTACTTTCTGCTGCTACGGTTTTGTCTTACTGTTTTAAGCACATTTCCCTTCTAAGCATGTCTATCTTATCTGCCATTTCTGTTCTCTATATATACATGAGTAGCTAAGTCACTTAGGGGCATGCTAATGACAGAACTATAGGCTAAAAAACGTGAATCAAGTAGGCAGATTAACACTCGAACATTGATTGTATGTAAGCTTCATCCCACGGGCAATTTCGATTGGCCATCCATTTTGTCCAAAGAACTCCTAACCTCTGGAAGGAGTAAGAGTTCAGAGTCATATAATCATGCTAGCCTTTCATGGTAATCAGGAAACGGCCTAGGAATAGGCGTTTCCCTAGTACAAACTAAACACTCCTGCTTAAACAAGATGCTTAAGTCCTTACTTTGAAGTCGAGTAAACTTAAGACTCTAATGCATGGAATCGGACGATACTTGAGATAGAGTGAGTTTGATGTATAGAGAGTTGATCCAATGCTTGAGAATCGTAAGAAAATGCCTATAGGATAGTCATTAGTAGCCCTTAATCCACCCATTTACACACTTTCGCTGCTGTTTAATTGCGGAAACATTGCGGTCCTCGCAATTCTGCCAGATTTTCATTCTGTTTAGCTGTTTTCTTTCTCGTTTATTAATTCTATCTCTTGTCTTTTAAGTCTAGTTTTAACTTGCATTTGTTTATGTTATATCCCTTTATACATTCAGCAAAAAGTAGATAATTAAAAACCAATTTTACCCCATCAAATTCATCCCATCTTTCTTAACAAACACACTTCGCGAATAGCTAAAAATGAGTCTCTGTGGAAAAAACGAATGAAATATACTTACTACTTGCTGTGAGACCATGTATGCTTGCATGTTCTAAGTGCTCTCTCTACACCTTTGCATAATTATCTTTACACATTGAGCACGCAACAGAAGGTCACATTGCCTGATTCTCCGGTCAAAGAGAAGACGACCCCGAGTGAGGAAAGCCTCAACAGTGGCCGGCCATCATTTGAGACGGCCGTGCAGAGCCCTGAATCTCCTCAGCATCAGTCGGAGCCTGAAATTTCTTCTGAAGAACAACAAGAATCGGTCCCAATCGATGATCCGGCCGAGGAGGATGAGGTGTTTTCCCCCTTCAAAGATGCCAATCTTGACAGCCCTGTGGAGAGGGATACCATCGATTCAATGGAGGAAACTCTGGGTGAATGCCTCCAGCACATGACCACGAAGGCGAGGCTCAAGAAGAAGGCACCGGTGATTGTGAAGGGCAAGCGGCCAAAGGCTTCCAAACGGACTAAAATGAAGAGGGTTGAAGTTGAGCCCTCTATCAAGAAACTGAAAACTGAGGCTGTCGAGTCGGCCAAAGAGAAGGAAAAGGGGAAGAGAAAGATGTATCCAAAAGACGAACCTCGAGCTGCGAGGTATGTCTCAAAGGAAGCAGAGGCCAAGGGTCTCGAATTGATGAAGAAGGAACTCCTCCACGAGCGAGGATTTCTTGATACTCTTGCGGACCTGCCGCAATTCTTGCGCGCAGGGATTATGAACCATGGCTGGGAAGAGCTCTGCAGGCCTCCAATTCCAGCCTATTCTGACATGGTGTACGACTTCTACGCCAACCTCACACACCCTGAAGGTTGTTTTTCAATGGTGAGGGGAGTAGAGGTTGATTTCTCAGCCACCGTAATCAACGAAGCCTCTGCTCTCAAGGGGCATACACACTCTGAATACGCAAGGATAATGGAGTCACCATCAGAGGCTGTCCTGGAGGAAGCTCTGAATACAATTGGCAAACCTGAGGCGGCATGGGCAGTCTCAAGGAATGGGAGACACACGCTGATGAGTGTAACACTCAGGGACAAAACAGCCATCTGGTTCTCCCTCGTAAGAAGACGAATCTCCCCGGTCACACATAAGACCACCATCAACCAAGGGAGATCGCTACTGTTGTATGCCATAATGAAGGGACTCACCATTGATGTGGGTGAAGTCATTGCAGACTCTATCATCGAGTGCTCCAAGAAAGGTAAGGGTCAACTCTTTTTCCCCAACACCATTACTAAGTTGTGTTTACGTGCAGGCGTACCTGTTACGAAGGGAGAGAGAAAATTGACCTATACTGGTGTTACCTCGCCAAAAGTACATTACTTAGGGCTATATTTACCTTAAAATCTTGTACATTTTGAGTGTTTTTATTAAGAGTTAGCTTAATGTGTGCTTAAATGCGAGAATTTGAGAAATGATGCTAAAATAGGACTTATTTGGAAAAGGAATGAAAAAGAATGAAAAATGATGAAAAACAAGCTAAAATGTACATTGCAGGAACATTGCTGAAAAATTGCGGAGCTCGCAATAAAACAGTCTTTGCTGCTGAATTTTTCCAGCCGTCAGTCTTTATTGACTGAGTTTTTCCAATAGTCAACTATCCCTGCTGCTGCCACATGTCAAGCTTGACTACCTCACAAAATTGAATGGTGATCCACAATTATTGAGCAGCCTTTTGCAACCACCTAGAGGCTATATAAAGAGAGTTAGATGAAGGATCAAAGCAATTGAATTCCCCTCAATTCAAACACAACTCAATAGTGAAGAACTAAAAGACGAAATCCTTCTCCCCCGGTTGTTGGATCGAAGAAACAAAGCCCTTGGCGTGATAATTGGTGTGCGATATTTTGAACTATCGCTTAATCTCAAGCTGTCGAGGCTTGCCAAAATACGATTTATAAAGCCTATGACCAAGGCTTTGCAGCCAGTGGTAACAGGGTCGATCCAAGGAATAGGAAGATTGAAATTACTAATGAAATTGGGATTTAATTGATTGATAGATTTTTGGTAACGGGGGGTTTTATCATGCAAGAGAAATATTAAGAAAGCTAACAGAAGAAAGAATAATAAGAAGAGAACGTGTGCACGGTTTGGGAGTATCGGGATCAATTGTTAGACAAATTCGGTTCATCATTTAATGCTAATAACATGGAATTCAGTTTATTGAGCACGCAGACGACTACCAGAGAAGCCCCAAAGTAGCCGACTCCATGGATTTTAATTAGACCACACAGTTTTAATTACACGTTATCTAAGCTTACATCAAGGTGATCAGCCCTAAGGTAAATTTAGACAGTCACTAGCTAACCGCGACGAACATTCGAGCGTGAATTCTAATTGCTAGTAGATTGCCCGCAAACGCCGTATGCAATCAACAATTATCCTACCCGACCCGATACTTCGATTTAGTTCTATCTACCTGTGTTACTTAGTCGAGCAGTGAGAGGCACGGCATCGCTACTCTTTAACATACACAATATGCGAAACTACTCGAGTGTCAATCGTCGTATTTTAACATGCGCGTTGGATTAAGCAAAGTAGATAAATGCTAATAAACAGAACCAATATGCATCAAGATCAGATTATCAAAACCAAAAACGTCTAACAAAATCACCCTAAACTAATCCCAAACCGTTCACCCTTACCTTAGCCGCTCATGGCGCGGTTTGTCAATTCCGCTCCAACAACGACCATGGAAGGATTCATCAACGTATTACAATGAAGGTGGAGCTCACTAGCATGCCAACAATGGCGGAGCTCCACGGAAAGTAGAGAGAAAACGAGGAAGAAGAAGATGAAGGAGAGCCAAAATGGTGGGGAAGAACTCCCAAAAAAGTGCAGAAAAATCGTCTTTTAACTTCTGCAATCGACGTAGCGTCGAGACGCTAGGCCAGCGTCTCGACGCTGTGCCCTAAGTTTTCCGCGCGCGCTCGCGATGGCGTCGCGACGCAAGGCCAGCGTCGCGACGCTGCCCCGATAAAATTCCTGCGCGCGCCTCCTCCGGAGCGTCTCGACGCCAGAGCAGCGTCGAGCTAGCGTCTCGACGCTTGCTCTCGGGTTTTTCCAGCGTCGAGCCAGCGTCTCGACGCTATAGCTCGACGCTGGCTCTCGGGTTTGGGGCTGAAGCTTTGCCTCTCCAAGGCTGTTTTGGCCCGTTTCTTCACGGATCAAGTTCCCCTCTTCCCGATGCATTCCCGGGGCGTTAAAACTCCACTTTAAGCACTCGAACAGGCCCAACGGACGCACGAGCTCTTTGCCGCTTTTCTCCTACAAAAGAGATATATTTAATCAATTGAAAGCGGACTTTAGCTATAATTAGGAAGTATTTAATAGCTCCAAAATGGAGTTATCAAACACCCCCAACTTAAACATTGCTAGTCCTCGAGCAAGCACTACAAAGACATTGACTCTAAGGACGCGCTTACATGCATTCTAACTCAAACCTCCATGCATATTGAAATTTCAAACACGAGTATAATCATGGAAGCATTTTGTTCATGCATTAACTAGGACATATCAAAAATTAACTCTTGCCCCCTAACGTGTGTGTGTGCTAGCCAACCACTCCTAAACTCACGTAAACCCGAAAAACCCACATGCAACGCACATCCCGTTTTCCCCCTACTTCTAGCGTTTAAGAACAGTCTAAACTTGACTTACACGAGAGAAAGAAGCAAATTAAGAGACCTAATCATTTTCTCATTCTTTTTCTTTTCATGAGTACTTTGTACTCTTTTATTAAGGTTCTTTGAACCATCAATTTATTCACTTTTTCTTTCCACCCCGAGCTGCCTAAGACGTCAAATTCATGCATAAACTTCACGTTTTTAAGGACTAACGCTCACTTCTTAAGTGCACTAACAAGAAGGAGGAGCGCCTCGAGAGGATTTTTCTATCAAACATGCTTTTCTATTTTTTTTTTAAATTAGGCTAAGCACATGCTTTCTCAATTAACTAACCACTAACTCTCATGCAACAAGCTACCTAAGGGTGCCTTTCGGGGTGACAACGAGAATTAGCGAAACAAGTGATTTACAAAGCCTACGGAATCTAGGGAGAGGTTGCTAAGTGCGCGACAAGTGCAAGGGAGCAACAGAAAAAATTTTAAAATTTTTGACATGAACCTAATAAACACAAACTCATGCAAAAACTCGATTATGAACATGCTCAAATTTCCAACATGCATTTCCTAGGCTATCATAGTCAGAAAACAGTAAACAGAGTCCCAAGCACTTCAATATCATTGCAACACTTCTCAACAAACTACACATGCGTATCCAACAGACCATCTCCACCCCCAACTTCAAAATATGGCATTGTCCCCAATGCCAATCAGTCAGATATACAAAGTAAAAGGGAAGAAGAAGTACACTTCCCTGACTCTTTGTGAAGCTGGCGAGGGCGAGGAAGCGGCACACAAACGCATCAGAGCCCAAAATTGTCTTCTCTTCCTTGATTCCTAAAAAAAAATAGCAAGCTAATTAAGACTAAATTAATCAAAAAAACAACTAAACTAAACTAAAGCATAAAAACAGTCCATCGCTCGGGTGCCTCCGAGAAGCGCAAAATTTTTAAAGTTGGTTGCTCGACTGTATTCTCTCCACAGACTCATCCATAGTCTGTAAGTGCGGGGGACGATCCAGACTTGTCCTTGTCCACACTTTTCCTGCATTCATCCTGAAAAATATTTTGCACTCTTCGTGCCTCAGGCACGTGAATATCAGCATTGTTAGTGCAAAAACCAGCATTGTTATCACTCAAATTTAAATCAGATTTTGTAACTGAGACATGGGAACCATCCCTTAAGCGCGAGGGTAGACTCCCAGTCTCATCATGCTCAACCACAGAAATATTCTCAGCAGACTTCCTATCAAATAATGAGAACTCATGCAAAATATCATCAAATTCCAGAGAAACGACGCCCTTAAACACATCAATTTTGACCCTAGCGGTCTTAAGGAAAGGACGTCCTAACAACATGGAGGACGAAGCATGCGATGACTTTTCATTCATATCTAAAACAAGGAAATCAGCGGGAAACGTCATATTCTCAACTCTAACAAGAACATCCTCTACCTTCCCCCTAGGACAGATGCTTGACCCATTAGCCAACTGAACAGAAACATTACACTCATGCATTTCATTTAAATTCAGTTCACGAAACAGTGCATAAGACATAACATTTACAGAGGCTCCTAAGTCTAACATGGCATTATGAACAACTTTACTACCTATAGTGCAAGGGATAGTAAAGGTACCTGGATCGTTGCACTTGGCAGGCAACGTACCTGGGAGTATGGCAGAGACGTTCTCCTTCTTTTTCTCAGTCCCTCTGGACTTCCTTTTCGTAGTGCACCAGCTCCTTAGGAATTTTGCATATTTGGGCACTTGACTGACTGCCTCTAGGAGCGGGATATTTACCATCACCTTTTGGAAGGTTCGCAGGACCTCCTCATCATCGGATTCCAAAGTAGGCTTCGCAAGCCTACTCGGGAATGGTGCTCTGGCAACATCCTCAAGTACACTGACCTTCTCATCTCTTTTCTCATTCTGAACCACGGGAGCAGGCGGGGCGGACTTGTTCAGGCTGTCCGTGGCTTCCTTCACAGCTCTAGTGGAAAGTGACTTCCCACTGCGCAGCTGAATGGCACTCACGTTTTCACATGAGTTTACTGTAGTTTGGGAAGGAAGCTTCCCCGAGCTCTTGCTCTCAAGTTTACTGATACACACCGCCATCTGTGTCAGCTGCTTGTTCAAATTCTGCAGCTCTGCCTTATGAGAATTAAGCTCTTCTCGAGCTTCTTTCTGAAACTGGCTGGTGCTCGTCACGATGGTCCTTACCATCTCTTCAAGTGAGCTGGAGGAGCTCGAGGCTTGAGCCTGGGTGGAAGAATTAGGCCTATCCTGGGACTGGCCTTGGAAGCGAGATTGTCCTTCCCTATTCCCATAGCTAAAGTTTGGATGGTCGCGCCAACCGGGGTTGTAAGTGTTTGCATATGGGTCGTACTTCCTTTGGTTGGAAGCGTACACCCCGATCGCGTTGACCTCCTCCGCCTCGCGGTGTCCTCCAACGATTTTCTTCAACATACTGCCTATCTCGGCCACTTGGGCCCTCATCTCAGTCATCTCGTGGCTCTGAGCCACGCTGTGCACTTGTCCTTGCCCCCGAATACCGAATTGCTGCGAGTTTGTTGCCATGTTTGCAATCAACTGCTTGGCCTCAACTGGGGTCTTGTCAATCAGTGCCCCTCCACTCGCTGCATCAATCATCTGTCGGTCATGGGGCGTCATCCCCTCATAAAAGTATTGAATCAACAGCTGATCGGCGATCTGATGGTGTGGGAAACTCGCGCACAGGCGCCCGAAACGTTCCCAGTATTCGTGCAGGGACTCACCGACATCCTGGGTGATCCCATAAATCCTCTTTCGCAGTGTGGTGGCCAAGGATGCGGGAAAGTATTTTTCCAAAAATACCCGCTTCATATCCTGCCACGTGTTGATCGATCCGGAGGGCAGGTAATACAGCCAGTCCCTGGCTTTGTCCTTGAGTGTGAAGGGGAATGCCCTCATATTCAACTGCTCCTCCGTGACCCCTGCGGGCTTCATCCCCGCGCAGACGCAATGGAATTCCATCAAGTGTTTGTTCGCGTCCTCACCTGCGTTGTCATGGAAAGAAGGTAACTGGTGAATTAAACCAGATTTCAATTCGAAGTTACCTGCTACCACGGGGTAGTTTATGCACAAAGGCTGCAGGTTCAGGTCTGGCGCTGCCAGTTGCTTAAGCGTCCGTGGCGCATCACCTTGCACCATCTTGTCAACCAAGAAGGGATTGCCTTCTTCTTCTTCAATCGGTCTCTGCCCCTCCCGGGCTTCTCTTCGTAACCGCCGCTCTGATAGCACTCAAAAAGTGCTAATATTTAGCTCCTAAGTCTTGCGAATTAAGTAATTAATTGTGCTTAATTAATATATTTTGTATAATTTAATTACTTAGGGGTAAATCGGACCATTGAATTAATTAAGAGCTTAAAAGAACGTTTAGAGGATAATTTAGATTAATCATTCTGAGTGTTTATACTATGTATATTAATTAATCAAATTATATCTCAATTGTGATAAGTGGTCTGGTGGTGCAGGAGGAATTTAGCAAGTTGATAGGCCTGAGTTCGAGTCCAGAGGAGGACAGAATTTCGGTTATTTTTCCTTCAGGCACAGACATAGCGTCGAGACGCTGCCTGTAGGGTCTCGACGCTACCCCGACAACAGGCGCTGGAAATTTCCGTACGAGCGTCGAGACGCTGCCTGTAGGGTCTCGACGCTCCGACTGTATAAAACCCATATTTTAACGATTTTTAGGGCATTCTCTCTCGGTTTTGGCTTGTTTTGGCCGATTTCTCTCTCAAATTCTTGGGGTTTTCTCCCCTTTTCTTCTATATCAAAGTAAGATTTTGTTGGATTTAGCTTGATTTTCATCCCGAGCAAGGTAAGTGCTCTAATTTGAGGTTAGGGGTAAATTTTGATGCGATTCATGAGGGTTCGTTCTTAATTTTGTGACTTAGCATGACTGATTGGGCATTTATTTCGTCTAAGCATATCACACGAATGTGTTGGAATGATTTAGGACTAGGCACCCTTGATTTTCAGCATGTTTGATTGTTAAAGATTAATGATGCCGTGCCTCTCTTAATCGCCAAGTAACACGGATAAATCGAGCCATAGATAACATTGGATTCCAGTTCATCTTGGTTGCAATTTATCTTGATGAAATAAAACAATCGAAGTATCATATTAAATGTTGTGAATGTTGATTACTTCAGGGTTGCCGGGTAATCAATTAGCATTTAGGATGTTTAATTGAATGTTCGTCATAAAATGCTAGTTACTACTTTAGTTAATTTAGAGCTGATCAATCCGAGTTAGCTAATAGTACCGTTTAATTAGAATTGGAAAATTCTGATTAATATATATGTGGCCGGTTGCTTTAGGGCTTCCGGGCAACCGTTTATGTGTTTAATTATGCCTTGCTAAGTATGTTTGAATCCCAATGAATCGAGTCGCATCAAGGTCAACCCCGACCCTTAAAATTAGGAGCACATGTAATTAGATTTAATTTCCCGTTAGCTACTTTTTATGCTTTACTTTATTTTTCCATAACCAATCCCCCCTTTACTTTAATGTTTTATTTTATCGTTTTAGTTTGAGTTTAAATAAAAGCAAATAGAATTTAATTAGGAGGAAATAATTTAGGTTCCCTGTGGTTCGACACCCGTTACCACTAGCTGCAAAGCTCTGTTGTAGCGGAGTTATAAATGTATTTTGGCAAGCCTCGACAGCTTGAAATTGGAGTACCCCAAAAGTACCTCTACCAAAATTGGCGCCGTTGCCGGGGAACCATTTAATTTCTCTTATTTGGATTTTATTTGTTTGTTTTTCCTTTTTGTAGTTTGCCTTCTTTTGTAGGGGTTTGGCCTAAACAACGAGATAATGGGCAAAGACCGCGCCACTCCAACCACCCACCTCGCGAAATTCAGGGGAGGTTTTCTGTTCCCTTTAATTTTGTAGTTTTTATTGCTTTATCTGATGGATGGATACATAGAGGACTATGTATCTTTCGAAGGTTGGGGGTGGAGTTGTCTGTTGGATTCCTGTAGTTGTTGAGTTGTGGAGATTTTGAATTTGAAGTGCTTGGGACTCTGTTTACATGCTTTCTAATAATGACAATCTAGGAAATGTTTTTAGAATCTTCATATTTGCATATCTAGATTAGCATGAAGTAGTTTGCACTAATTAGGTCCATGTCAAAAAATTTAAATTTTTTTCTGTTGCTCCCTTGCATCTAAAGAACACTTAGCAACTTCTCTTAGACTCCGTACGCTTAGTTTGATCACATGTTGCATGATTCTTGTTGTCACCCCGAAAGGCACCCCTAGGGTAGCTTGTTGCATGAGAGTTAGTGGTTGATTAAGCCTAATATAAAAAAAAAGCAGAAAAGCGTGTTGGTTAGAAAAATCTCCCGAGGCGTTCCTCCTTTTTAAAGTGCGCCCTTAAAAAGTGAACGTTAGTCCTTAAAAATGTGAAGCTTAGGCCTAAGTTTGACATGTTAGGCAACTCGGGATGGGAAAGAAAAAGAAAATAAAAAGTTGGGTTCAAAGAACCTTAACCAAGGGTACAAAGTACTCAAAAAGAAAAAAAAAAAATGTATGAGAAAATTGTTTTAGGCCTCTTAATTTGTTGCTCTCTCTGATGTGATTAAGTTATAGACTGTTCTTCAATGCTAGAAGTAGGGGGAAAACAAGATGAATTGTAGCATGTTGTTTTTCCGAGCTTGCATGGTTTAGGAGAGGTTCGCTATCACACACACACGTAGGGGAGTAGTAGTTAATTTTTGACATGTTCATTGATTAAGTGCATGCGATCGATTGCTTACTTGTTTATGTAAATGTCTTGATTCTTAAAGCATCGAGATTTGAGTTAGAAGCATGCATGTATAGTCCTTAGGAGCTATTTTAGAGTTTTCCTTGCTCGAGGACTAGCAAGATTTAGGTTGGGGGTTTTGATAGCACTCAAAAAGTGCTAATATTTAGCTCCTAAGTCTTGCGAATTAAGTAATTAATTGTGCTTAATTAATATATTTTGTATAATTTAATTACTTAGGGGTAAATCGGACCATTGAATTAATTAAGAGCTTAAAAGAACGTTTAGAGGATAATTTAGATTAATCATTCTGAGTGTTTATACTATGTATATTAATTAATCAAATTATATCTCAATTGTGATAAGTGGTCTGGTGGTGCAGGAGGAATTTAGCAAGTTGATAGGCCTGAGTTCGAGTCCAGAGGAGGACAGAATTTCGGTTATTTTTCCTTCAGGCACAGACATAGCGTCGAGACGCTGCCTGTAGGGTCTCGACGCTACCCCGACAACAGGCGCTGGAAATTTCCGTACGAGCGTCGAGACGCTGCCTGTAGGGTCTCGACGCTCCGACTGTATAAAACCCATATTTTAACGATTTTTAGGGCATTCTCTCTCGGTTTTGGCTTGTTTTGGCCGATTTCTCTCTCAAATTCTTGGGGTTTTCTCCCCTTTTCTTCTATATCAAAGTAAGATTTTGTTGGATTTAGCTTGATTTTCATCCCGAGCAAGGTAAGTGCTCTAATTTGAGGTTAGGGGTAAATTTTGATGCGATTCATGAGGGTTCGTTCTTAATTTTGTGACTTAGCATGACTGATTGGGCATTTATTTCGTCTAAGCATATCACACGAATGTGTTGGAATGATTTAGGACTAGGCACCCTTGATTTTCAGCATGTTTGATTGTTAAAGATTAATGATGCCGTGCCTCTCTTAATCGCCAAGTAACACGGATAAATCGAGCCATAGATAACATTGGATTCCAGTTCATCTTGGTTGCAATTTATCTTGATGAAATAAAACAATCGAAGTATCATATTAAATGTTGTGAATGTTGATTACTTCAGGGTTGCCGGGTAATCAATTAGCATTTAGGATGTTTAATTGAATGTTCGTCATAAAATGCTAGTTACTACTTTAGTTAATTTAGAGCTGATCAATCCGAGTTAGCTAATAGTACCGTTTAATTAGAATTGGAAAATTCTGATTAATATATATGTGGCCGGTTGCTTTAGGGCTTCCGGGCAACCGTTTATGTGTTTAATTATGCCTTGCTAAGTATGTTTGAATCCCAATGAATCGAGTCGCATCAAGGTCAACCCCGACCCTTAAAATTAGGAGCACATGTAATTAGATTTAATTTCCCGTTAGCTACTTTTTATGCTTTACTTTATTTTTCCATAACCAATCCCCCCTTTACTTTAATGTTTTATTTTATCGTTTTAGTTTGAGTTTAAATAAAAGCAAATAGAATTTAATTAGGAGGAAATAATTTAGGTTCCCTGTGGTTCGACACCCGTTACCACTAGCTGCAAAGCTCTGTTGTAGCGGAGTTATAAATGTATTTTGGCAAGCCTCGACAGCTTGAAATTGGAGTACCCCAAAAGTACCTCTACCACGCTCCTCTCTGTCAATCTCAGGGATAAACTGCAATATACTACCCTCAGAGGAACGGGTCATACACAAACAAAAATCCAAACATACAATTTACAAACAAATTTTTTTTTTTCAGCCAACCACCAATAAATCAAATTCAAACTTCAATCATAAATTCAATCAAATGCCTATTCCCCGGCAACGGCGCCAATTTTGGTGTGCGATATTTTGAACTATCGCTTAATCTCAAGCTGTCGAGGCTTGCCAAAATGCGATTTATAAAGCCTATGACCAAGGCTTTGCAGCCAGTGGTAACAGGGTCGATCCAAGGAATAGGAAGATTGAAATTACTAATGAAATTGGGATTTAATTGATTGATAGATTTTTGGTAACGGGGGGTTTTATCATGCAAGAGAAATATTAAGAAAGCTAACAGAAGAAAGAATAATAAGAAGAGAACGTGTGCACGGTTTGGGAGTCTCGGGATCAATTGTTAGACAAATTCGGTTCATCATTTAATGCTAATAACATGGAATTCAGTTTATTGAGCACGCGGACGACTACCAGAGAAGCCCCAAAGTAGCCGACTCCATGGATTTTAATTAGACCACACAGTTCTAATTACACGTTATCTAAGCTTACATCAAGGTGATCAGCCCTAAGGTAAATTTAGACAGTCACTAGCTAACCGCGACGAACATTCGAGCGTGAATTCTAATTGCTAGTAGATTGCCCGCAAACGCCGTATGCAATCAACAATTATCCTACCCGACCCGATACTTCGATTTAGTTCTATCTACCTGTGTTACTTAGTCGAGCAGTGAGAGGCACGGCATCGCTACTCTTTAACATACACAACATGCGAAACTACTCGAGTGTCAATCGTCGTATTTTAACATGCGCGTTGGATTAAGCAAAGTAGATAAATGCTAATAAACAGAACCAATATGCATCAAGATCAGATTATCAAAACCAAAAACGTCTAACAAAATCACCCTAAACTAATCACAAACCGTTCACCCTTACCTTAGCCGCTCATGGCGCGGTTTGTCAATTCCGCTCCAACAACGACCATGGAAGGATTCATCAACGTATTACAATGAAGGTGGAGCTCACTAGCATGCCAACAATGGCGGAGCTCCACGGAAAGTAGAGAGAAAACGAGGAAGAAGAAGATGAAGGAGAGCCAAAATGGTGGGGAAGAACTCCCAAAAAAGTGCAGAAAAATCGTCTTTTAACTTCTGCAATCGACGTAGCGTCGAGACAAGTGCAAGTCAACGCTAAACTCAAATGAAAAGAGACGAGATTAATAAATGAAGAAGAAAACAGCTAAACAGAATTGTGAACTTAGCAGAATTGCGGAAACAACAATTCTACCGCAATTTTCCTAACAGCGAAAGTGTGTAAAATGGAGAAACAAGGGCTACTAACGACTCCTCTATAGGCATTTTCTCACGATCCTCAAGCATTGGATCAACTCTCTATGCATCAAACTCACTCAATCTCATGTATCGTCCGATTCCATGCATTAGATTCTTTAGTTTACTCATGTCCAAGTAAGGTGTCTTAAGCATCTTGTTAAAGCAGAAAGTTATGGTTTGTACTAGGAAAAGGCCTATTCCTAGGTCGTTTTCTGGCTACCTTGAAAGGCTAGCATGAGTGTATGACTCTGAACTCTTACTCCTTCCAGAGGTTAGGAGTTCTTTGGACAAAATGGATGGCCAATCGAAATTGCCCGTGGGATGAAGCCTACATACAATCAATGCTTCGAGAGCTATCCTACATGCTTGGTTCACGTTTTTTAGCCTATAGTATTGTCATTAGCATGCCCCTATGTGACTTAGTTACTCATGGATATAGGGAGAACAGAAAGAAGAGAGAAAACAGACATGCTTAGAAGAGAGATAAACTGAAAACAGCAAGGTAAGACAGTGAGTTGCAAAGATAGGAAATTGAGAAATGAAGAACTATGCTTTAATTACTTGATTGTTTGAATGAACAGAAGAGCAACTTAAAGTGAATAACAGAAGACAGAACACAACGGAATGAACTGATCTAGCTACTAGAAAAGAAACAACAACAATACAAAGCTGGAAAATGGAAATAAAGAGCAAAAAGCAGTAAAACAAGCTCGAATGCCTCGTCGCAACCGCCTCGGCTGAAGGATGAGAAAGATCAGCCTTGCTTGGATGAATCCAATCGGGAAAGAAGATGAATCTCCTCTCCTTCCTATCAGATTATCGATTCCAACAGCTGAGCTTCGCAACCCAACAGACGACAAAGAAAAACAGGAGAAAAGATGGAGCTGCGAGAAGACTTCTACGCTTTCGGATGATGATTGAACCCTCGACTTTGACCCCCTTTTATAGCAATCTGCAGGTGCATTTGGGCCAAGGAGAACCATCAATCTTCAACGTCGTACTTCAGAATGGATGGAGGAGAAAGAACGAATCCCTGAAATAACGGAAATTAACAGAAAAAGATCAGTCAACTTACGGTTTTCACTTGAAACATTGCGGTTTCAGCAATGTTTCCGCAATGCTGTCGCAATGTAGTTTTTTCATTCTTTTACTTCGGTTTTCAATCCTTTTCTTTCCTTTTGCACACAAGTCCTAATTTAGCTACCTTCTTTCAATTCTCACAAATAAGCATAGGTTTAAGCTAAATCCTATCAAAAACACCTAAGAGTGTGCATCTTTCTAAGCTAAATAAGTCCTAAATAAGTCACTTTTGGAGACATAACACACCCCCAAACTTAAGGTTTTGCTTGTCCTCAAGCAATCTAAGGACTTGCCTAGGCTGCTGTTTCACCTTCTTTAACCACTCACTGATTCCCTTATATCCCTATCTATAGCAGTGCTGTCCTGTGACACACTTCTAAGTTTAAAACTATTCTCTTAGCTTCTTCTGACTTCGCATGCCTAATACTCCTACTGTTTTCATTAACTCCCTACAACTGATCTACTTGCTTTTGTCATATCATGCCACTATCCCTAAGGTTTCAAATTCTGCCTAGCTTCACCCCAGACTCAGTACATGCTTCTAGTTTTTACTTATGAGCTACCTAGGATTCCTTAGAGTCATGCCAGTCTTAGTATTAACAGTGACAGTAGTGCTTTAAGAGAACAACCTAAACCCTGGCATCACTACATTGGACATACATTCATCTCCCTAAACAACCCTACAAGCTACAACTTTGTGCTCAGCTAATTGAGGATCAGAGTTCTTTTTAAACAGGACATCTAAGCCACAAAGTTGCAACTCCTAGGTATACATTCTTCTTCCCTATTTTTTCCTTTTTTCTTTCTTAGGTGGAGCCTTTCCTTTGGTTACCTTTTGATGGAATGCCACTTGTGGGTTACACACTTGGCACTGATTACTCAGCAACCTAAGAGAGACTCCCCTCTTTATTCTGTTTTTCATTTTTTTTTTTTTCACCTCATCATTTTTTTTGTAAAGGAGAAGAAGAATGCTTATGCTTTTAAGGGAGAGAGGAATGTTCCTAGGCCTAGGGTGGCCTCCCCCAAACTTAAACTACTCATTGTCCCCAATGAGTGTCTGAGGTGGCACACCCCCAAACTTGTCCTAGAAGCATCTAGTCTAAGGTAAAACAAAGAGAATCTAAAAGTCCTAGGCATAGGCAGAACATTCTAAAAGTAAATATCACAGCAGCAAAAATGTGAAAAAAAACAGACAGGTAAGGACTTAAAGCTATGCATGCTGAGCTTTTTAGAGGTTAATTTAAACTATCAAAGGGTGTCCTATGACACTCATCCAGCATGCTTTAAGATAAGCTATATAAGGCAGTCATGAAAGCAGCAAAAGACAGAATTTAAACAGAACCAACCTAGCTAAACAGACAGTCAAAAACATGCATTCAGTAATAAAAATTGCGATATCCGCAATTATTTCGCAATAAGAACAGGGTAGATATATCATTGATTAATGTCCTTATGCATGCTTTTTCTAGTCATTCAAGCTCTTTACAAATGAAACTAAACTACTCTACCTAATTAGCTAGAATCAGACTACACTAAACAATTTAAAAACTTAAAACTAAGCAACTAAAACAGATCAAAATATTAACTAAAAACAGCATAATTCACACGGTTCACAAAAAACAGTTTGATTTATTTTTTTTCTTGTTTATTCTAAGGGAACAGCAATACTCCCTTTAGTGCAATTCAAACCAGCACTCAGATGTCTTCATCCTCATCATCAGTCCCTCGTGGTTGTGGGGGCACCCATGGAGATAGTAGGTTCGTGGGGAAGTCAGGGAAAAGGCATCCCAGCTGGTCAGCAACCTCTTTGTCTCTTGCCTGTGCATATGTGGCCCACTGAGCCATCCTCTTTTGTAGATCCATCAGGCACGCCATGGACAATGACTGAGCAGCAGCCAATCTATCCAGCTCGAACTCCATGTTCCCTTTCCTTTTCAGCCTCAAGCCTGTAGGCAGCTCCAAGTGGCCTGTGTAAGCCATCTGCTGTTCCATCCGCTCAATGGGGACTCCTGCACGCAAGCATAGTTTAGTAATAGTATTAGGGAAGAACAACGGACCCTTACCCTTCTTGGCGCAGTCAGCAATGGCGGCTGACATGACTTCACCCACGTTGATCGTGAGACCTCGCATGATTGCATAGACCAGCAGCGATCTGCTCTGGTTGATGGTGGTCTCATGAGTCACTGGGGATAGTTTCCTTCTCACGAAAGAAAACCATACAGCCGCCTTAGCTGTGAGGTTGGCACTCATGAGAGTGTGCCTCCCATTGCGTGACACGGTCCAGGATGCTTCAGGCTGGCCAATGGTCTGAATGGCCTCTTCCAGGACGGCTTCAGTAGGCTCATCAACAATCCTCGCATAGTCAGTATGTTTTTGGCCCTTGAGGCCATAGGCTTCGTTGATGGCTTTTGCTGAGAAGTCCACTTCTACTCCCCTGACCACAGACAACCCCTCCTCAGAATTCCTCAAATTGGCGTAGAAGTCATACACCATGCTTGTGTAAGCTGGATTGGGTGGTCTGCACAACTCCTCCCAGCCGTGATTCGTAATTCCTGCGTGAAGAATTGCGGCAGGTCAGCAGGTCTGTCGAGGAAGCCCTTCTCGTGCAGCAGCTCTCGTTTCCTCAGCTCCATGCCCCTAGACTCAGCGTCAGAAGACACGTACCTCACTGATTGAGGCTCATCTTCAGGGTAAAGCTTGGCCTTCCCTTTGTCTTTTGGTTTGGCTGACTCAGCAGCCTCAATCTTGAGCTTCTTGAACGATGGCTCAGCACTCTTCTCCTCTGATGCAAGCGCCCTCTTGGCTTTCTTTTTCTTTGATTTCTTGGACCGTTTGGCCTTGATAATCTTGGCAGCCTTCTTCTTCTTCAGCTTCGCCTTGGTTGTGATCGCCTGGAGGCAAGCCCCCAGTGTTTCTTCCATAGAGTCATCCTTCTGCACAGGACTCTCAGGGCTGGCTTCCCTCAACGGAGAGAAGACCTCTTCTTCCTCAGCCCCCCCACTGCCCTGCGTCGATTCTTGGTACTCCCCATATGGGAATTCAGGGTCAGGTCGTGGAGAAATGGGCGACGGAGTAGTGCTTTGTGCGACGGAGTAGTGCTAAATGGTTCCCCGGCAACGGCGCCAATTTTGGTAGAGGTACTTTTGGGGTACTCCAAATTCAAGCTGTCGAGGCTTGCCAAAATACATTTATAACTCCGCTACAACAGAGCTTTGCAGCTAGTGGTAGTCGGGTGTCGAACCACAGAGAACCAAAATTACTTCCTCTTAATTAATTTCTATTTGTTTTTAAAGCTAAGACTCGAAAGCAATTAAAATGGGGGGTTTGACGAAATATAAACTAACGGGAAAATAAATGCAAAAAGTAAAGCGCGGAAAATTAAACGGAACACGTGCTCCTAATTTTAAGGGTCGGGGTTTACTTTGATGCGACTCAATTCATTGGGATTCAAACATACTTAACAAGAGCATAATTGAACACGTAAATTACTTGCACGAAACTACTAATACAAGTAACCCAAATAATTAATTAAAAACGTGGAGTGCAAAGCGGACTGTTCTTTTATTAATCTAAGGGGATCAATCCTAAATTAAGTAAAGAACAGAGGCGAATGTACGATTCTAATTAAACGTGGCAATGAATTAATAGGGAGCAAACGCCACCCATATTGACTAATTGACAGTAACGGGAGCATTACGACGGATGTTTAACTAGGACGCCTGAGCTAATATTCCGATTTGCCTATTTCGTTCAAGATAAATTGCCGCCAAAGATCAACTGGAAACCCACATTACCTATGACTCAACTTATCCGTGTTACTTGGCGATTAAGAGAGGCACGGCATCATAATCTTTAACAATCAAACATGCTTGAAATCAAGGGTGTCTAGGCCTAAATCATTCTTACACATTCATGTGATATGCTTAGAAGAAATAAATTCGCCCAATCAGTCATGCTAAGTCACGGAATTAAGAACGAACCCTCATGAAACGCATCAAAATTCACCCCTAACCTCAAATTAGAGCACTTACCTTAGCTCACCGTTGTGCAAATCAAGCAAAAACGCTAATGTTGGAGCTTTATTGATGAAGTAATGGAAGAAATACAAGTTTAGAGCTCCCACCCGAGCCTAACAATGGTGGAAAAACCAAAATCCAAGAAGAAGTGATCAAAAATTACGGCAAAAAACGGAGAAGAAGGCTTTTAAAGCCGGCGGAGCGTCGAGACGCTAGGGCAGCGTCTCGACGCTGCGCCCTAAATTGGCAGCGCGCGCGCACGGGGTAGCGTCGAGACGCTCGCGCAGCGTCGAGACGCTGCGCGGCGTCGAGCGAGCGTCGAGACGCTTGCGCTCGACGCTTGCTCTCGGGTGGAATTTCAAATGTACGCTTCAGAGTTCGGAGCGTCGAGACGCTAGGCCAGCGTCTCGACGCTGGCGGCGTTGAGTGAGCGTTGAGACGCGCGCTCGACGCTGAGGCTCGTCAATCTTCGGGAATCGTCAGGGCGGCGTCGAGCTAGCATCTAGACGCTTGGGCGCACGCGGATCTTCAATGACGGGCGCGCGGGCGAGGCGGACACGGGCGAGGGCGCGCGGGCGCGCGCGGTCATGGGCGAGGGCGCGCGGGCTGGCGCGCGGGCGCGAGGCGAGGCGGCGCGCGCGGGTGCGCGCGCGTCTGGCCGTCTGGGCGCGGGCGTGCGGTGCTTGCGAGCGGCGCGCGCGGGCGCGCGCGCGTGCTGCGTTCGTTGGGCGCCTGGGCGCTGGGCGCCGGCGCCTGGGCGCTGCCCTCTCGGCTCTTAGCCCACTTTTGGGTCGTTTTGGCTCCCGAGCTCCGTTTGGCCTATCGTTTTGACCCGAACATTTCCCGAAACATGTTAAATGACCTTTTTAGCCCCGAGAATCATCAATGGACTTCCCGAGCTCTTCACCATGAAATCACATATAAGAAAGCATTTTAATCAATATCGAGCATGGTTTTAGCTAGAATTAGGGAGTAAATAATAGCTCTAATTTGGAGCTATCAAAATACCCCCAACCTAAATCTTGCTAGTCCTCGAGCAAGGCTAATAAAGAATTTGACTCTAAGGGACCATGCATACATGCTCCTAACTCAAACCTCGATGCTTTTTACAAATCTAAACAGGACATAATCATGAAAGCAATCGGCGCATGCATTTAATCAAGATCTCATCAAAAATTAACTATTGCTCCCTAACGTGTGTGTGTGCTAGCCAACCTATCCTAAACCATCGAAAGCCTGGAAAAACCACATGCAACATATCATCCCGTTTTCCCCCTACTTCTAGCGATTAAGAACAGTCTAAACTTGACTTACACGAGAGAGAGTAATAAATTAAGAGACCTAAAATTTTCTAATTCCTTTCTCTTTTCTTTGAGTACTTTGTACTCTTTGTTAAGGTTCTTTGAACCCAACTTTTTATTTTCTTTTTCTTTCCCATCCCGAGTTGCCTAACATGTCAAACTTAAGCTTCAGCTTCACATTTTTAAGGACTAACGTTCACTTTTTAAGTGCGCACTTTTAAAAAGGAGGAACGCCTCGGGAGAATTTTCTTGCTAACATGCTTTTCTATTTTTTTTATTTAGGCTTAGCGCAAGCTACTCGATTAATCGACCACTAACTCTCATGCAACAAGCTACCTAGGGGTGCCTTTCGGGGTGACAACAAGAATTAATGCTACATGCAATCAACTAAGCCTACGGAGTCTAAGATAAGGTCGCTAAGTGCTCGATGGATGCAAGGGAGCAACAGGAAAAATTTTAAAATTTTTGACATGAACCTAATAAATGCAAAGCTACATCATGCAAAAACTAGATTATGCAAATGCTCAGATTCCAAAAAGACACTTCCTAGATCATCATAATTAGAAAGCATATAAACAGAGTCCCAAGCACTTCAAATTTTAAATTAGCACTGCTCAATAAACTGCACATGGAATCCATCCAACATACAACTCCACCCCCAACCTAAAATTATACATAGTCCTCTATGTATCAACATTTCAGACTAAGCAGTTAAAATACACAAAATAAAAGGGAACAAAAAACCTCCCCTGAATTTTGTTAGGCTGTTGGTTGGAGCAGTGCACTGTTCGCCTACTGATCCGATTCTTAAGCCACAAAGCTCCTACAAAAGAAAGCAAGAAAAAACTAAGCTAGGAAAATAAAAACTAAAAGTAAAAACATGAATTTAAAGAACACATGGGTTGCCTCCCAAGAAGCGCAAATTTTTAACGTCGTTATGCTCGACGTGTCTTCCTCTCTGTCAGGGTACGTAAAAATTTTCGTATTTCTTCGGCCCCTTCTTCCTTGAATCAACGAAGCCTGCTAAGAGAAGCAAGCTCTTCGACTTTTCGAGGCAGCCGGACAGAGTTGTTATTTTTTTGGTGTTTTTAATATATGGGAAAAATAAAGACTCAACAGAATGAAATAAAACAAAACAAGACTCAACTGAAAATAAAGACTCGACAGGGGAAAAAGGAAGAAAGCATGATTCGATAGAAGGGAGCTCAGGAAATAAAATAGAAAGAGACTCGTCAGCCTCGAACTCTATCACCTGGAATTCCTTCAAGATAGTAGGCTCGGCTCTCTTCTCTTTCCAGAAGATCTCATTGTCATATGGCGGAGCAATCATGACTTCTATTTTTGGGCTGGGGTGAAGTTCCTCGAGCATAAAATCAATCTGTTCCTTCATATCATCAATCGAGAAACCAAGATACAGGGAGGATTGATTTTCAAACTCGGGATGCTCCTGCGCGGGGTAGACATCAAGGAGACCGGTTGGTGGCAACTCAGGGCATGCGCAGGAAGTATGACCCCTACCGAGCAAGCACAACACTTTGCTCTCGCATGCGTCTCTCTAACAAACGTCCACCAAACCTCGAAGTGCAGCTTGCGCATTTGTCTCATATATTCTTTCGCAACCTGCAAACTCCTTCTCATCCTCTCACGTCTGTTGGAATCGAAAAAATTTGAAGCTAGCAGAATCTCCATGTCATCATATGCCATGTCGTCATTCAAAGCAATTTCTGAAGCTTCACGCCTTGAAACTTTCACCCAGCTTTCTAAGTGAATACCTGCCATACTAAAACAAGAAGACACAAGAAAAGGAAAATATTTTTGTGGTTTTCTAACAAATAAAATTTAACTAAGAGAAACTAAATGGTTCCCCGGCAACGGCGCCAATTTTGGTAGAGGTACTTTTGGGGTACTCCAAATTCAAGCTGTCGAGGCTTGCCAAAATACATTTATAACTCCGCTACAACAGAGCTTTGCAGCTAGTGGTAGTCGGGTGTCGAACCACAGGGAACCAAAATTACTTCCTCTTAATTAATTTCTATTTGTTTTTAAAGCTAAGACTCGAAAGCAATTAAAATGGGGGGTTTGACGAAATATAAACTAACGGGAAAATAAATGCAAAAAGTAAAGCGCGGAAAATTAAACGGAACACGTGCTCCTAATTTTAAGGGTCGGGGTTTACTTTGATGCGACTCAATTCATTGGGATTCAAACATACTTAACAAGAGCATAATTGAACACGTAAATTACTTGCACGAAACTACTAATACAAGTAACCCAAATAATTAATTAAAAACGTGGAGTGCAAAGCGGACTGTTCTTTTATTAATCTAAGGGGATCAATCCTAAATTAAGTAAAGAACAGAGGCGAATGTACGATTCTAATTAAACGTGGCAATGAATTAATAGGGAGCAAACGCCACCCATATTGACTAATTGACAGTAACGGGAGCATTACGACGGATGTTTAACTAGGACGCCTGAGCTAATATTCCGATTTGCCTATTTCGTTCAAGATAAATTGCCGCCAAAGATCAACTGGAAACCCACATTACCTATGACTCAACTTATCCGTGTTACTTGGCGATTAAGAGAGGCACGGCATCATAATCTTTAACAATCAAACATGCTTGAAATCAAGGGTGTCTAGGCCTAAATCATTCTTACACATTCATGTGATATGCTTAGAAGAAATAAATTCGCCCAATCAGTCATGCTAAGTCACGGAATTAAGAACGAACCCTCATGAAACGCATCAAAATTCACCCCTAACCTCAAATTAGAGCACTTACCTTAGCTCACCGTTGTGCAAATCAAGCAAAAACGCTAATGTTGGAGCTTTATTGATGAAGTAATGGAAGAAATACAAGTTTAGAGCTCCCACCCGAGCCTAACAATGGTGGAAAAACCAAAATCCAAGAAGAAGTGATCAAAAATTACGGCAAAAAACGGAGAAGAAGGCTTTTAAAGCCGGCGGAGCGTCGAGACGCTAGGGCAGCGTCTCGACGCTGCGCCCTAAATTGGCAGCGCGCGCGCACGGGGTAGCGTCGAGACGCTCGCGCAGCGTCGAGACGCTGCGCGGCGTCGAGCGAGCGTCGAGACGCTTGCGCTCGACGCTTGCTCTCGGGTGGAATTTCAAATGTACGCTTCAGAGTTCGGAGCGTCTCGACGCTAGGCCAGCGTCTCGACGCTGGCGGCGTTGAGTGAGCGTTGAGACGCGCGCTCGACGCTGAGGCTCGTCAATCTTCGGGAATCATCAGGGCAGCGTCGAGCTAGCGTCTAGACGCTTGGGCGCACGCGGATCTTCAATGACGGGCGCGCGGGCGAGGCGGACACGGGCGAGGGCGCGCGGGCGCGCGCGGTCATGGGCGAGGGCGCGCGGGCTGGCGCGCGGGCGCGAGGCGAGGCGGCGCGCGCGGGTGCGCGCGCGTCTGGCCGTCTGGGCGCGGGCGTGCGGTGCTTGCGAGCGGCGCGCGCGCGTGCTGCGTTCGTTGGGCGCCTGGGCGCTGGGCGCCGGCGCCTGGGCGCTGCCCTCTCGGCTCTTAGCCCACTTTTGGGTCGTTTTGGCTCCCGAGCTCCGTTTGGCCTATCGTTTTGACCCGAACATTTCCCGAAACATGTTAAATGACCTTTTTAGCCCCGAGAATCATCAATGGACTTCCCGAGCTCTTCACCATGAAATCACCTATAAGAAAGCATTTTAATCAATATCGAGCATGGTTTTAGCTAGAATTAGGGAGTAAATAATAGCTCTAATTTGGAGCTATCAGCAGCAGTACCCACCTAATCAACCTAGGCTTAGCATCAGCCTTCCTCATAAGGTACTTTAAAGCAGAATGGTCAGTGTACACAATTGTTCTGGTGCCTACAATATAGTTCCTAAATTTCTCACAAGCAAACACTACAGCTAGCATCTCCTTCTCAGTGGTTGTGTAGTTGCATTGTGCCTCATTAAGTGTCTTACTAGCATAGTATACAGGGTGTGTTAACTTGTCAATCTTCTGTCCTAACATCACTCCTACAGCATAGTCACTGGCATCACATAACATCTCAAAGGGAAGATCCCAATTAGGTCCTACTATAATAGGTGCTGTGACTAGTGCTTTCTTAAGGGTTTTCCAAGCTAGGACACACTTTTTAGAGAAAATGAATGGTTTGTTTAGCTCTAGAAGCTCACATAAAGGCTTGGAGATCTTAGAAAAGTCCTTAATGAACCTTCTATAGAAACCAGCATGCCCTAAGAAACTTCTAATGGCCTTGACATTTTGGGGTTCTATCAATTTCTCTATTACTTCAATTTTTGCTCTGTCAACTTCTACACCTGCCCTTGATACTCTATGACCTAAGACAATCCCTTCATCCACCATGAAGTGGCACTTTTCCCAATTTAGGACTAGGTTGGTCTCCTCACACCTAGCCAAGACTTGTCCTAGGTTCTCTAGACAGTTTGTAAATGAATCCCCAAAGACTGAGAAATCATCCATGAATATCTCTATCATGGACTCATCCAAATCAGAGAAGATTGCCAACATGCACCTTTGGAAAGTTGCCGGTGCATTGCATAAGCCAAAAGGCATTCTGCGAAAGGCAAAAGTTCCAAAAGGGCAAGTGAAGGTAGTCTTCTCTTGATCCTTAGGGTCTATAGTAATCTGATTATACCCTGAGTAACCGTCTAAGAAGCAGTAGTAGGCTCTACCAGCTATTTTGTCTAACATTTGGTCAATGAATGGTAGAGGGAAATGGTCTTTTTTGGTCTCTTTATTTAGTTTCCTATAATCCATGCAAACTCTCCACCCTGTGATAGTCCTAGTTGGAATCAGTTCATTGTTCTCATTGACTACCACAGTCATCCCCCCCTTCTTAGGTACACATTGTATAGGGCTCACCCACTGACTACTAGCTATGGGGAAGATCACATCAGCATCTAACCATTTAATTATTTCTTTCTTAACTACCTCTTTCATAGAGGGATTCAGCCTACGTTGGTGATCTACTCTAGGTGTATGTGTTACGTCTCCAAAAGTGACCTTTTTAGGACTTAATTAGCTTAGAAAGATGTTCACTCTTAGGTGTTTTTTATAGCATTTAGCCTAAACCTATGCTTAAATATGAGAATTAGAAGAAGGTAGCTAAATTAGGACTTATGTATAATAGGAAAGAAAAGGGTTGAAAACCGAAGGAAAAGAATGAAAAACAAGCATTGCGGAAACATTGCGGTTCCCGCAATGTTTCAAGTGAAAACCGTAAGTTGACTGATCTTTTTCTGTTAATTTCCGTTATTTCAGGGATTCGTTCTTTCTCCTCCATCCATTCTGAAGTACGACGTTGAAGATTGATGGTTCTCCTTGGCCCAAATGCACCTGCAGATTACTATAAATAGGGGTCAAAGTCGAGGGTTCAATGATCATCCGAAAGCGTAGAAGTCTTCTCGCAGCCCATCTTTTCTCCTGTTTTTCTTTGCCGTCTGCTGGTTTGCGAAGCTCAGCTGTTGGAATCGATAATCTGATAGGAAGGAGAGGAGATTCTTCTTCTCTCCCGATTGGATTCATCCAAGCAAGGCTGTCCTTTCTCATCCTTCATTCGAGGCGGCTGCAACGAGACTTTCGAGCTTGTTTTACTGCTTTCTGTTCTTCATTTCCATTTTCCAACTCTGTCTTGTGTTGTTTCTGTTCTTGTGGCTAATTTAGTTCATTTCGTTGTGTTCTGTCTTTCTGTTCTTTACTTTAAGTATCTCTTATGTTCATTCAAACAATCAATTAATCAAACATAAAGTTCAGTATTTCACAGTCTCTCGCCTTTGCATTCTACTGCTTTCCCTTGCTGTTTTAAGCACATTTCCCTTCTAAGCATGTCTATTTTATCCTTTAGTTCTGTTCTCCTTATATCCATGAGTAACTAAGTTACTTAGGGGCATGCTAATGACAACACTATAGGCTAAAAAACGTGAATCAAGCATGTAGGATAGCTCTCGAAGCATTGATCGTATGTAAGCTTCATTCCACGGGCAATTTCGATTGGCCATCCATTTTGTCCAAAGAACTCCTAACCTCTGGAAGGAGTAAGAGTTCAGAGTCATACTATCATGCTAGCCTTTCAAGGTAACCAGGAAACGGCCTAGCAATAGGCGTTTCCCTAGTACAAACCATATCTTTCTGCCTTAACAAGATGCTTAAGACCTTACTTTGAGTTGAGTAAACTAAAGAATCTAATGCATGGAATCGGACGATACATGAGATTGAGATAGTTTGATGCATAGTGAGTAGATTCAGTGCTTGAGAATCGTATAAAAATGCCTATAGGATAGTCATTAGTAGCCCTTAATTCACTCATTTACACACTTTCGCTGTTATTATAATTGCGATAAAATTGCTATCTCCGCAATTCTGCTTAAGTTTAAATTCTGTTTAGCTGTCTTTGCCTTCATTTATTAATCTCGTCTCTTTTCCTTTGAGCTTAGCTTTAACTTGTTCTCGTTTATGTTACTACCCTTTACACATTCAGCAAAAATTAGATAATTAAAAACCAATTTTACCCCATCAAATCCACCCCTTCTTTCTTAACAAAACACTTCGCGAATAGCTCAAAATAAATCTCTGTGGGAAAACGAATGAAATATACTTACTACTTGCTATAAGATCATGTATGCTTGCATGTTCTGAGTGCTCTATCTCTTTTATTGCCTAATTATTTCAACACATTGAGCACGCAACAAGTTTTTGGCGCCGCTGCCGGGGATTTATTTTAGTGAAAACGAAGTTAGTTAAGTTTGAAACACCAAGTTTACTGTCAATTGGAACTAATCTAGGTTCATTTCTTTTGCAGGTACTAGTTGGGTTAGTTTATGAGTGAGCATTCAAGTAGTGATCTAGAGTTCAATCCTGAGCCCGAGAGACTATTTAGAGCCAGAAATAAAGCCAAGAAACGTCTTTTTAACCAACCCTCTATACCTCAAGTAATTGCGGGAACCTCAATTCCTCCGCAAGAATCTCAAGAAGAAATGGCTGGAATAATTCCAAATCCGGTACCTGTCACTCGCAATCCCATCGAAATAGCGAATGACAAAAATAGTGCCATCCTTTCATATTTAGTACCTATGCCTGGGGAGCTGAACCCCAGCATAATCCGTCCTGAAATCACTGCCCACTCCTTCGAGTTAAAACCAGTGATGTTCCAAATGTTGTCCACTGTGGGACAATTCTTTGGAGTGGAAAATGAGGATCCCCACAACCATCTTAGGAACTTCTTAGGAGTCAGTGATACTTTCATCATTCCTGGAGTTTCTCAAGAAGCCTTGAGGCTATACTTGTTCCCTTATTCTTTGAGGGACAAAGCCAAAACGTGGTTAAACTCATTACCCTCTGGATCTGTCCTTAATTGGACAGATTTAGCAGAGAAATTCCTAGTCAAATACTTCCCACCTGATAGGAATTCTACCTTTCGTGATGACATAGTTAAATTCAAACAAGCTGATAATGAATCTCTTCACGAAGCTTGGACAAGGTTCAAAGATCTTCTTCTTAAATGTCCACATCATGGCATCCCATGGTGTATCCAAATTGAGGTCTTTTTCAAAGGATGCAACCCCAGCACTAGGCAAGTCTTAAATTCATCTGCTGGTGGTTCCATGTTGTCCAAGAGTTACAACGAAGCCTATGAGATCTTGGAGAAGATCTCAGCATCTCACTGTAGGTGGTCAGATGATCCTGTTGAGCCAACTAGAGCTCAAGACAAGGATGCTCTAAGTGCAATGAGCAGCCAAATAAATGCCCTGACCAACCTAGTCAAGCAAATGGCTCAAACCAATCTCCAAACAAGTGTCAACACCGCTACCGCCATGTCAATGGGCACCCAACCAAGTCAAGGTGAGACACTCATATGTGGATTCTGTGGGGAAGGGCACTTGTATGAATACTGCCCTGGGAATCCAGCCTCAGTCTACTACATTGGAAGCCAGCAGCAGCCTAGGAACAACCCCTATTCCAATACTTACAACCCTGGTTGGAGGAACCACCCAAACCTGTCATGGGGTGGCCAACAAAATGCTAACCAAAATCCTAACCAACCTAGACCGAGTGGAACACCTGGCTTCACTCCCCAACATAACCAATCAATGTATCAAAAACCATACAACCAACCTGTAGGATCTTCTGTAGAAAACTTACTCAAGGAATACATAGCTAAGAATGATGCTACTCTTCAAAGCCAGCAAGCTACTCTTAGGAGCCTAGAGAACCAAATAGGCCAATTGGCCAATGAACTCAAGAGTAGGCCCCAAGGTAGACTCCCTGCTGACACTGAGGTGCCAAGGAGAGATGGTAAAGAACAAGTTCAAGCAATTGAACTTAGAAGTGGTAGACCCTTGGTGAGCAACACAAAGGACACACCAAAGAGAGTAGAGAACACTGAGTCTAGTGCTCCACTGGAGTCTCTGCCAAACCAAGGTCCACCACCAACTAGCACATCAGGAGCCAGGCTAGAGCCAATTATTGAGGAGATAGAAGAAATTCCAAGGCCTCCACCTATCTTAAGGCGCCCTGACGTGCCTGCATATGTGCCACCACCTCCATATCCTCGAAGGCTTAAGAAGAAGCAGGAACAGGAAGTGCATTTTAATAAATTCTTAGAAATTCTTAAGCAAGTGCATGTCAACATTCCTTTTGTAGAAGTTTTACAGTCTATGCCTTCCTATGTAAAGTTTTTGAAAGATATTATTACTAACAAAAAAATAATTGGTGAGTTTGAAACAGTAAACCTCACTGAGGAGTGCAGTACCATACTCCAAAACAAGTTGCCCAAGAAGGAGAAGGATCCTGGTTCCTTCACCTTACCTGTAGAACTTGGAGGCAAGCACGTGGGCAGAGCGCTTTGTGACCTGGGCGCCAGCATAAACCTCATGCCCCTATCACTATTCCGCCAGCTAGGAATAGGAGAAGCACGTCCAACCACTGTCACTTTACAATTAGCAGACAGATCCATTGCATACCCAGAAGGTAAGATTGATGATATTTTAGTAAAGGTTGACAAGTTTATTTTCCTTGCAGATTTCATTATCCTGGATTATGAAGCAGACAAGGAGGTCCCCATCCTGTTAGGCAGACCATTTCTAGCCACAGGTAGGGCACTGATAGACGTCCAAAAAGGTGAGCTTACTATGAGGGTTCATGATGAAGAGGTGAAATTTAGTGTGTATAAAGCTTTAAGGTACCCCTCTGACCTTGAATCCTGTGCTAGCATGGACGTTGTAGACTCTTTAATGGAAGAACAATTGGAGCATGTATTATTAACCAAGCATGCCAATGAATATGTAGGATTAGAATTAACTGACTTAAACATAGCTGAGATAATGGACATATCTGTAAATAACCCTCAGCATGTTTGTATGAATATTGACTTAACTGATAGAGCCTTAAATCCTTTAAAGCCATCCATTGAGCATCCACCTGTATTAGAATTAAAGCCACTCCCCACTCACCTCAAGTATGCATATTTAGGGAGTAATGAAACTCTGCCTGTTATCATTTCTTCTAAATTAAGTGAAAAGCATGAGGTTGAACTGATATTACTGCTTAAGCAACATAGGAAGGCTATTGCATGGACTATTGCTGATATTAGAGGCATTAGCCCTTCTTATTGCATGCATAAGATTATACTAGAGGAAGAGCACACACCTAGAGTAGATCACCAACGTAGGCTGAATCCCTCTATGAAAGAGGTAGTTAAGAAAGAGATAATTAAATGGTTAGATGCTGGTGTGATCTTTCCAATAGCTAGTAGTCAGTGGGTGAGCCCTATACAGTGTGTACCTAAGAAGGGTGGGATGACTGTGGTAGTCAATGAGAACAATGAACTGATTCCAACTAGGAATGTCACAGGATGGAGAGTTTGCATGGATTATAGGAAACTAAATAAAGAAACTAAAAAAGACCACTTCCCTCTACCATTCATTGACCAAATGTTAGACAGAATAGCTGGTAGAGCCTATTACTGTTTCCTAGACGGTTATTCAGGATATAACCAGATCACTATAGACCCCAAAGACCAAGAAAAGACTACCTTTACTTGCCCTTTTGGAACATTTGCCTTTCGCAGAATGCCTTTTGGCTTATGCACTGCACCGGCAACATTCCAAAGGTGCATGTTGGCAATCTTTTATGATTTGGATGAGTCCATGATAGAAATATTCATGGATGATTTCTCAGTCTTTGGGGACTCCTTTACCAACTGTCTAGATAATTTAGGACAAGTCCTGGCGAGATGTGAAGAGACTAACTTAGTCCTTAATTGGGAAAAGTGTCACTTCATGGTAGATGAGGGGATTGTCTTAGGTCATAGAGTGTCAAGGGCAGGTGTAGAAGTTGACAGGGCAAAGATAGAAATCATAGAGAAGTTGGTAGAGCCTCAGAATGTCAAGGCCATTAGGAGTTTCTTAGGGCATGCTGGTTTCTACAGAAGGTTCATTAAGAACTTTTCCAAGATAGCCAAGCCTCTGTGTGAGCTTCTAGAAATAAATAGGCCATTCATCTTCTCTAAGGAATGTGTAGTAGCTTGGACAACCCTTAAGAAAGCGCTAGTCACAGCACCTATTATAGTAGGGCCAGATTGGGATCTCCCATTTGAGATGTTATGTGATGCTAGTGATTATGCTGTAGGGGTCATGTTAGGACAGAAGATTGACAAGCTAACACACCCTGTCTATTATGCTAGTAAAACCTTGAATGAGGCTCAATGTAATTATACAACTACTGAGAAAGAGATGCTTGCTGTAGTGTTCGCTTGTGAGAAATTCAGAAACTATATTGTAGGCACTAGGACAATTGTGTACACTGACCATTCTGCCTTGAAATATCTTATGAGGAAGGCTGATGCTAAGCCTAGGTTGATCAGGTGGGTGTTATTGCTGCAGGAATTTGATTTGGACATTCGAGACAAGAAAGGATGTGAAAATGTGGTTGCGGATCACCTTTCTCGATTGCAGCACAATTGCGAAAACATTGCGGAGGCCGCAATTTCTGATGCTTTCATTGATGAACATATCTTTGTTTTGACTCATTGTGATAACGATGAGGAACCTTGGTTTGCTGACATTGCTAACTTCCTTGCATCACAGGTGTTACCAGCTTTCAAGGGAGGACAAGAGAAGAAGAGGTTCCTTCATGAAGCAAGGAAATTCATCTGGGATGACCCCACACTTTACAGAACCTGTGCTGACGGTTTGCTAAGGAAGTGTGTTTCAGCTGCTGAAGCGAAGTCTGTGCTGCAGCACTGTCACGCAGCTCCTTATGGTGGACACTTTGGTGGCCAAAGAGCAGCTGCGAAGGTATTTCAGAGTGGCTACTATTGGCCAACGATCTTCAAGGATGCCCACAACTATGCCCACAGCTGCGATGAATGCCAAAGAACAGGTAACCTCAGTCGAAAGAATGAGATGCCTCTCACCTACATCTTAGAGTTGGAGCTCTTTGATGTGTGGGGCATTGACTTCATGGGGCCATTCCCTCCATCATCAGGTAACCTTTACATTTTGGTAGCAGTAGACTACGTATCCAAGTGGGTAGAGGCCATAGCATGTCCCAATAATGATGCTAAAACAGTTATAAAATTCTTGCATAGGCACATTTTTACTAGGTTTGGGACACCTCGGGCTGTCATTAGTGATGAGGGGACACATTTCATTAATAAGGCCATGGAGAGAGTGTTGGCTAAGTATAACATTAGACATAGAGTAGCCACTCCCTATCACCCACACTCGAATGGACAGGCTGAAATTTCGAATAGGGAGATTAAGAACATCCTAGAAAAAGTGGTCAAACCGAATAGGAAAGACTGGTCCTTTAAGCTTGAGGATGCACTTTGGGCATATAGGACAGCATATAAGACACCTCTAGGTATGTCTCCTTACAGGCTTGTATATGGTAAAGCTTGTCATCTTCCATTTGAGTTAGAAATTAAGGCATTTTGGGCACTAAAGGAGTTGAATTATTGCGTGACTGATGCGGGAACGTTGCGGTCTTTGCAATTACATGAGCTTGATGAGCTTAGGCAAATGTCTTATGAAAATGCCAAAATGTATAAGGAAAAGACCAAGATTTGGCACGATAGTAGACTTAGAGTTAAGGACTTTAAGAAGGGTCAACTTGTTTTGTTGTTTAACTCACGGTTGAAACTATTTCCAGGGAAACTTAAGTCTAGGTGGTCAGGTCCATTTGTGATTACTAATGTGTTTGTTCATGGTGCCATAGAGATAAAGAACTTGCAGCAAGGCCAACCATTCATGGTTAATGGTGCAAGATTGAAGCACTACTATGAGGAAGGAGATGTGAAGACTCTTTCGGCCTTCCTCTTGACTGAAGCGTGACAACGAGAACGAGAGAGGACGAGTGATTGCTGTGCTCGTCAACATAAGGCTCATGCCTTAGTTTATTTTTTGCGATTTTCCGGTTATCGTTTGTGTGTTTTGTTGTATGCCTTAGTTTATTTTTTATTTCTTTTTGTAGGGAATCGAAAGAGGGAATCAAGGAGAGTAACTCCAGCTTTAAAAATCAAGAAAAGATTGAGCCAAATAAAAGATACGGATGAGCAAAGATTGACATTTAGATGAAAAAAAATCCCTAAAATTGCGCTGGATTTGCAGGATCCGCAAAAAAAATATAGCCGTTGGGATTTATCCGTTTCCTTTATATCCGTTAGAAGGCGCTCGATCGATACGATTCTCCCACTCTCTGAATTCCAAGAAAGCTGCGATTCTCTTCATCTTTGATTCTTCTCTCCAAATCTCCAAGCTTCAACAATGGTGTTCACAAGGGCTGAAAGATCTGCAGCCAAGAAAAGGGCCGATGACGCTGAAACGGCTGCGAGAGAAGCACTGCTCGCCTTGGCTACGGCTGACGCTGCGCGGACTGAACGCCTTCCCAAACTTCCGATTCGCAAGAAGAAGTGGAAGGTTGTCACTGAAATCCCTGCTGGCCCCTCTGAGCCAGCAGGCACATCCAAGAAGCGACGATGGAGTCTGGCTATTGTTAAGTCTCTGAAAGTGACTTATTTAGGACCCATTTAGCTTAAGAAGATGTACACATTTAGGTGTTTTTATTAGCATTTAGCCTAAACCTATGCTTTAATATGAGAATTAGAAGAAGGTGGCTAATTTAGGACTTATGCACAATAGGTAGAAAAAGGGGTGAAAACCGAAGAAAAGAATGAAAAAAATAACCCTTGCGAATGCATTGCGGAATAATTGCGGTGGCCGCAATTATTCAAGTTAAAACCGTAAGTTGGCTGACATTTTTCTGTTTAGATCCGACTTTTCAGGGATTCATTCTTTCTCCTCCATCCATTCTGATATACGACGTTGAAGATTGATGGTTCTCCTTGGCCCAATCGCACCTGCAAACTACTATAAAAGGGGGCCAAAGTCGGAGGTTCAGTCATCACTCGAAGCGTAGAAGTCTTTCTGCAGTCCACCCTTTCCACTGTTTTTCCTTTGCCGTCTGTTGGAGTGAGAGTCTAGGCTTTTGGAATCGATAATCTGACAGGAAGGAGAGAAGATTCTTCTTCTCTCTCGATTGGATTCATCCAAGCACGGCTGAATTCTCATCACCTTCATTCGAGGCGACTGCCACGAAGATTTCCAGCTACCTTTACTGTTTTCTGCTCTTTTCTTCTCATTTCCATTACTGATCATTGTTGTCTTAGTTTAGTTAGTTCAATTATTGTATTTCGTTGTTGTCTGCCTTGAATTCATTCTGTTTAAGCTTTCCTTTGTCATTCAAACACTTAAAGTAATCAAAGTAAGTTTCTGCATTTCACAGTTATTCCTTATTCTGCTACGAGTTTGGCTTGCTGTTTTACACACTTTTCCCTTCTAAGCATGTCTACTTTATCTTATATTTCTGTTCTTCATATATCCATGAGTAACTAAATTCACTTAGGGGCATGCTAATGACAGAACTATAGGCTAAAAAACGTAAGTCAAGTAGGAAGATCAACACTCGAACATTGATTGTATGTAAGCTTCATCCCACGGGCAATTTCGATTGGCCATCCATTTTGTCCAAAGAACTCCTAACCTCTGGAAGGAGTAAGAGTTCAGAGTCGTATAATCATGCTAGCCTTTCATGGTAATCAGGAAACGGCCTAGGAATAGGCGTTTCCCTAGTATAAACTGAACACTCCTGTTTTAACAAGATGCTTAAGACCTTACTTTGAAGTCGAGTAAACTTGAGTCTCTCATGCATGGAATCGGACGATACTTGAGATAGAGTGAGTTTAATGTGTAGAGAGTTGATCCAAAGCTTGATAATCGTAATAAAATGCCTATAGGACAGTCATTAGTAGCCCTTAATTCACCCATTTAACCAGTTTTTCGCTGCCAATTAATTGCGGATTAATTGCGGTTCTCGCAATTCTGCTAAATTGCTTTCTGTCTAGCTGTTTTCTTCTTCGTTTATTGATTTCATCTCTTGACCTTTAAGCCTGATTTTCACTTTAATTTGTTTATGGCATGTTCCTTTATACATTCAGCAAAAAGTAGTTAATTAAAAACCAATTTTACCCCATCAAATCCATCCCATCTTTCTTAACAAACACACTTCGCGAATAGCTAAAATTAAGTCTCTGTGGAAAAAACGAATTAAATATACTTACTACTTGCTGTGAGACCATGTATGCTTGCATGTTCTAAGTGCTCTCTCCATCCTTTTGCTTATTTATCTTTACACACTAAGCACGCAACAAGTTTTTGGCGCCGCTGCCGGGGACTTATTTTTAAGTGAAAACGAAGTTGTTAAGTTTAAGAAAACCAAGTTTATCATTGAGTGAAACTAAACTGTTTCATTTCTTTTGCAGGTACTGTTGAGGTAGTTTATGAGTGAGCGTTCACATAGTAATTTAGAGTTCGATCCTGAACCTGAAAGATCACTTCGAGCTAGAAATAAAGCAAAGAAACGCCTCTTTAAACAACCTCCTATACCTCAAATCTTACCTGAAACCAAAGAAATGGGCGATTTAGTTCCAAATCCGGCACCTGCCGTTCGCAACCCCATAGAAATAGCGAATGACAAGAATAGTGCCATTCTTTCATATCTAGTACCTATGCCTGGGGAGCTGAACCCCAGCATAATCCGTCCTGAAATCACTGCCCACTCTTTCGAGTTAAAGCCAGTGATGTTCCAAATGTTGTCCACTGTGGGACAATTCTTTGGAATAGAAAATGAGGACCCCCATAACCACCTTAGGAACTTCCTAGGAGTTAGTGACACCTTCCTAATCCCTGGAGTTTCCCAAGAGGCCCTTAGGCTATATCTTTTCCCTTATTCTTTGAGGGACAAAGCCAAAACGTGGCTAAATTCTTTACCCTCAGGATCTGTTCGCAATTGGACAGATCTAGCAGAAAAATTCCTAGTCAAATACTTCCCACCTGATAGGAATTCTACTTTCCGTGATGACATAGTCAAATTCAAACAAGCTCCAAGTGAGTCTCTTCACGAAGCTTGGACTAGATTTAAAGATCTTCTCGTTAAATGTCCACACCATGGCATTCCATGGTGTATTCAAATAGAAGTTTTCTTTAAAGGATGCAACCCCAGCACCAGACAAGTCTTAAATTCATCTGCTGGAGGTTCCATGTTGTCCAAGAGTTACAACGAAGCTTATGAGATCTTGGAGAAGATCTCAGCATCTCACTGTAGATGGTCAGACGATCCTGTAGAGCCAACTAGAGCTCAAGACAAGGATGCTCTAAGCGCCATGAGCACCCAAATAAATGCCCTGACCAACTTAGTCAAGCAAATGGCTCAGGCCAATCTCCAAACCAGTGCCAATACCGCCACAGCCATGTCAATGGGCGTACAACCAAGTCAAGGCGAGGCACCTATCTGTGGATTCTGTGGGGAAGGGCACCCTTATGAATACTGCCCTGGGAATCCATCCTCAGTCTGCTATGTAGGTAGTCAGCAGCAGCCTAGGAACAACCCCTACTCCAACACCTATAACCCTGGTTGGAGAAACCACCCTAACCTGTCATGGGGTGGCCAGCAAAACACTAACCAAAATCCTAATCAACCAAGGCCGAGTGGAACACCTGGTTTCACTCCCCAACATAACCAGTCAATGTACCAAAAACCTTATAATCAACCTGTAGGATCTTCTGTAGAAAACCTACTCAAGGAGTATATAGCTAAAAATGATGCTACTCTTCAGAGCCAGCAAGCTACCCTTAGGAGCCTGGAAAACCAAATAGGCCAATTAGCCAATGAACTTAAAAGTAGGCCCCAAGGTAGACTCCCTGCTGATACCGAGGTACCAAGGAGAGATGGCAAGGAACAAGTTCAAGCAATTGAACTTAGGAGTGGGAGACCATTGGTGAGCATTCCAAAAGACACACCAAAGAGAGTAGAGAACACAGAGTCTAGTGCTCCACTGGAGTCTCTGCCAAGCCAAGGTCCACCACCAACGAGCACATCAGGAGCCAGGTTAGAGCCAATTGTAGAGGACGTAGAAGAAATTCCAAGGCCTCCACCTATCCTAAAGCGCCCTGACGTACCTGCTTATGTGCCACCACCTCCATATCCTCGAAGACTGAAGAAGAAGCAGGAACAGGAAGTTCATTTTAATAAATTTTTAGAAATACTTAAGCAAGTGCATGTGAACATTCCTTTTGTAGAGGTTTTACAGTCTATGCCTTCATATGTAAAGTTTTTGAAGGATATCATTACTAACAAAAAGATAATTGGTGAGTTTGAAACAGTAAACCTCACCGAGGAGTGCAGTGCCATCCTCCAGAACAAGCTGCCCAAGAAGGAGAAGGATCCTGGTTCCTTCACCTTACCTGTAGAACTTGGAGGCAAGCATGTGGGCAGAGCGCTTTGTGACCTGGGCGCCAGCATAAATCTCATGCCCCTGTCCCTATTCCGTCAGTTGGGAATAGGAGAAGCACGTCCAACTACTGTCACTTTACAACTAGCAGACAGATCCATCGCATATCCAGAAGGTAAGATTGAGGATATTCTAGTTAAAGTTGACAAATTCATTTTCCTTGCAGATTTCATTGTCCTGGACTATGAGGCAGACAAGGAGGTACCCATCCTGCTAGGTAGGCCATTTCTAGCCACAGGTAGGGCACTAATAGATGTGCAAAAAGGTGAGTTAACTATGAGAGTTCATGATGAAGAGGTAAAATTTAGTGTTTACAAAGCTTTAAAATATCCCTCTGATTCTGAGTCTTGTGCTAGCATGGATGTTATTGACTCACTTATGGAAGAGCAATTAGAGCATGTACTGTTAACCAAACATGCTAATGAATATGTACAAATAGATGTAGATGATCTAAATGTAGCTGACATAATGAACATGCCTGTAAATAACCCTCAGCATGTATGTATGACTATAGATTTAACTGATAGAATCATTAACCCTCTGAAGCCCTCCATTGAGCATCCACCTGTTTTAGAACTAAAACCACTACCTACTCACCTCAAATATGCATATCTAGGAGATAATGACACACTGCCTGTAATTATTTCTTCTAAGCTAAGTGAACAGCATGAGGTTGATTTAATTTTACTGCTTAAGCAACATAGGAAGGCTATAGCATGGTCTATTGCTGATATTCGAGGCATTAGCCCTTCTTATTGCATGCACAAAATTATATTAGAGGAAGAGCACACACCTAGAGTAGATCACCAGCGTAGGTTAAACCCCTCTATGAAAGAGGTAGTGAAGAAAGAAATAATAAAGTGGTTAGATGCAGGAGTAATTTTCCCCATAGCTAGTAGCCAGTGGGTGAGTCCCATCCAGTGTGTACCTAAAAAGGGGGGAATAACTGTGGTAGTCAATGAGAATAACGAATTAATTCCAACAAGGACTGTCACAGGGTGGAGGGTATGTATGGATTACAGAAAACTAAATAAAGAAACTAAAAAAGACCACTTCCCCATACCGTTTATTGACCAGATGCTAGACAGAATAGCTGGTAGAGCCTACTACTGTTTCCTAGATGGCTATTCAGGCTACAATCAAATAACTATAGACCCTAAGGATCAAGAGAAGACCACCTTCACTTGCCCTTTTGGAACGTTTGCCTTCCGCAGAATGCCTTTTGGCTTATGCAATGCACCGGCAACTTTCCAGAGGTGCATGATGGCAATCTTCTCTGAGTTGGATGAGTCCATGATAGAAATATTCATGGATGACTTCTCAGTCTTTGGGGATTCATTTAAAACCTGTCTAGAAAACCTAGGACAAGTCCTGACTAGGTGTGAGGAGACTAACCTAGTCCTGAATTGGGAAAAGTGCCATTTTATGGTAGATGAAGGGATTGTCTTAGGACATCGAGTGTCAAGGGCGGGTGTAGAAGTGGATAGGGCGAAAATAGAGGTCATAGAGAAGTTGGTAGAGCCCCAAAATGTCAAGGCTATTAGGAGTTTCTTAGGGCATGCTGGCTTCTATAGAAGGTTCATCAAGGACTTTTCTAAGATAGCCAAGCCTCTATGTGAGCTTCTAGAGCTAGGTAGGCCATTTATCTTCTCTAAGGAGTGTGTAACAGCTTGGAAAACCCTTAAGGAAGCACTGGTCACAGCACCAATCATAGTAGGACCAAATTGGGATCTCCCATTTGAGATGCTATGTGATGCCAGTGACTATGCTGTAGGAGTCATGTTAGGACAGAAGATTGACAAGCTCACACATCCTGTCTATTATGCGAGTAAGACCTTGAATGAGGCCCAATGTAATTATACAACTACAGAGAAAGAGATGCTTGCTGTAGTATTTGCTTGTGAAAAATTTAGGAACTATATTGTAGGAACTAGGACCATTGTATATACTGACCATTCTGCTTTAAAATATCTGATGAGGAAGGCTGATGCTAAGCCTAGACTAATTAGATGGGTGTTATTGCTGCAGGAATTCGATTTGGACATTCGGGACAAGAAGGGATGTGAAAATGTGGTTGCAGATCACCTGTCTCGATTGCAGCACAATTGCGAAAAAATTGCGGACCCCGCAATTTCTGATGCTTTTATAGATGAACATATCTTTGCTTTGACTCATCGTGATAACGATGAGGAACCTTGGTTCGCTGACATTGCTAACTTCCGTGCATCACAGGTATTACCAGTGTTCAAGGGAGGACAAGAGAAGAAAAGGTTCCTCCATGAAGCAAGGAAATTCATCTGGGATGACCCCATACTTTACAGGACCTGTGCTGATGGGTTGTTGAGGAAATGTGTTTCAGCTGCTGAAGCGAAGTCTGTGCTGCAGCACTGTCATTCATCTCCTTACGGTGGGCACTTTGGTGGCCAAAGGACAGCTGCGAAGGTATTTCAGAGTGGCTACTATTGGCCAACAATCTTCAAGGACGCACACGCCTTTGCCCACAGCTGTGATGAGTGCCAAAGGACAGGTAACCTCAGTCGTAAGGATGAGATGCCCCTCACCTACATCTTAGAGTTAGAGCTCTTTGATGTATGGGGCATTGATTTCATGGGACCTTTCCCTCCATCATCAGGTAACTTGTATATTCTAGTAGCAATAGACTACGTGTCAAAGTGGGTAGAAGCTAAGGCATGTCCTAATAATGATGCTAAGACAGTCACTAATTTCTTGCATAGACACATTTTCACTAGATTTGGGACTCCTCGTGCTATCATTAGTGATGAGGGGTCACATTTCATTAATAAGGCTATGGAGAAAATATTGGCTAAATATAACATTAGGCATAGAGTAGCTACTCCCTACCACCCACACTCAAATGGCCAAGCTGAGATTTCCAATAGGGAGATAAAGAACATCCTAGAGAAGGTAGTCAAACCTAATAGGAAGGACTGGTCTTTCAAGCTTGAGGATGCACTTTGGGCTTATAGAACAGCATATAAGACACCTCTAGGAATGTCTCCCTATAGGTTGGTATATGGCAAGGCTTGCCACTTGCCTCTTGAGTTGGAGAACAAGGCATTCTGGGCCATGAAAGAATTAAATTTTTGTGTGAAGGATGCAGGGACATTAAGATCTTTACAGCTGCATGAACTTGATGAGCTTAGGCACATGGCCTATGAGAATGCCAAGATGTACAAAGAAAAGACAAAAATATGGCATGACAGTAGACTCAGGATCAAAGATTTTAAGAAAGGCCAACTTGTACTGTTATTTAACTCACGATTAAAGCTATTTCCAGGCAAATTAAAGTCTAGATGGTCGGGTCCATTTGTTGTTACTAATGTCTTTATTCATGGTGCAGTAGAGATAAAAAACTTGCAGCAAGGACAACCATTTATGGTCAATGGTGCTAGGTTGAAGCACTACTATGAGGAGGGGGATGTGAAGACTCTCTCGACCTTCCTCCTACATGAAGCATGAAGTTAGAAACAAGAGAGAACGAGTGGTTACTGTGCTCGTTTAGTCAAGGCCAATGCCTTAGTTTATTTTTTCTGTTTTTTTCGATGATCGTTTGTATGTTTTGTGGTGTAATTTTAATTGCGTATTTAATATTTGTTTTATTTGTTTTTGTAGGGAATCGAAAGAGGGGATCAAGGGGAGTAAATCGCACTTTAAAAATCAAGATTCGGTTGGGCCAAATGAAAGATACGGGCGATCAAAGTTTGGATTTTGTATGAAATCTTGTCCCTAGAATTGCGAAAATATTGCTGACTCCGCAAAAAGAGCCGTTGGGATTTCATCCGTTGCTTTTATAGCCGTTAGAAGGCGCCCGTTTGATACGATCTTCTCATTCTTTGCTCTCCAAGATTTCTGCGATTTTCTCCATCTTTGATCTCTCTCTCCAAACCTCCAAGATTCGACCATGGTTTCCACTAGGGCTGAGAGATTCGCCGCCAAGAAGAAGGCCGACGACGCAGCTGAAGCGGCTGCGAGGGAAGCGCTTCTCACCCTTGCTGATCAGGGTGCTGTACGCACTGGCCGTCTTGGCAAGCTTCCTATTCGTAGGAAGAAGTGGAGGGTGGTAACTGAAATCCCTGCTGGCCCATCTGAGCCAGTGGGTACGCCCACGAAGCGCCGGTGGACTGTCAAGACTGCCGCCGGACCAAGCAAATCCAAGACTCCCTCTGTGGCGAGTCAAGAATCTGATCGTGCATCCCACGAGTCAGCTAAAGAAGGTGCGACGCCGTCTGAATCACCTGTGCGCAGCCCCCTGCCATCTGAACCAGTGCCAAGCACCGAATCAGCACCGCCTGCGCAGAGCGCCGAGTCATCTCCAGCACCTCAGAGTGCTGATCTACCACCTGCGGCTGTGCAGAGTCCTGAGTTGCCGTCTTCGCCATGGAGTTCTGCGAATACCCCATCAGCAGAGCACAAGTCTCCACGGCCTGATCCGGAATTCCCTTATGGGGATTATCAAGAATCCACGCAAGGCAGTGGAGAGGCAGAAGAAGAAGAAGTCTTCTCTCCCATGAGAGAAGACAGCCCTGTTGAGCCTGCCCAGCAAACGCCTGCTGATGATTCTATGGAGGAGACGTTGGGGGCCTGTTTCCCACAACTCCAGGCGAGGCAGAAGGCCAAGAAGAAGGCCAATAAGGAGGCCAAGAAAGCTAAGAAAGCCAAGAAACTGCAGAAGAAGAAGGCCAAGCGAGTGCCTTCAGCAGAAGAAGACAGTACTGAGCCTTCGCTCAAACGCCTCAAGGTGGAGGCTGCTGAATCTTCCAAGCCAGCTGATGAGGGGAAGGCTAAACTCTACCCCGAAGATGAACCTCCATCAGTGAGATATGTCTCGTCTGATGCTGAATCAAGGGGCGTGGAGCTGAGGAAAAGGGACCTGTTGCACGAGAAGGGGTTCCTTGATCGCCTAGCTGACCTGCCGCAGTTCTTGCGCGCAGGGGTGATCAACCATGGCTGGGAGGAATTCTGCCGACCTCCCAATCCAGCATACACAAGCATGGTGTATGACTTCTATGCGAACGTGGTCAGCCCTGAGGATGGCCTGTCTGTGGTCAGAGGGGTAGAAGTGGACTTCTCTGCTAAGGCAATCAATGAAGCATTCGGTCTAAGGGGCCAGCCCCACACAGATTACGCCCGGATAGTTGATGAGCCGACCGAGGCTGTGCTAGAAGAAGCCATCCGCACCATTGGCCAGCCTGAGGCCTCCTGGACAGTCTCACGCAATGGGCGGCACACGCTCATGAGTGCCAACCTCACGGCAAAGGCAGCTGTGTGGTTTTCATTCGTGAGAAGAAGACTCTCCCCGGTGACGCATGAGACTACCATTAACCAGAGCCGTTCGCTGCTGGTTTATGCTATCATGAGAGGTCTCACGATCAACGTGGGAGAAGTCATCAATGCTGCCATAGCCGAGTGTGCTAAAAAGGGTAAGGGGCCATTATTTTTCCCCAACATCATAACGAAGTTATGCTTGCTTGCAGGAGTTCCTACCGAGCGCTTGGAGCAGCAGCTGCCCTACACAGGCCATCTGGAGTTGCCTGCACACCTACGGCTGAGAAGGAAGGGCAATATGGAGTTTGAGTTGGATAGGTTGGCTGCTGAGCAGTCCCTATCCATGGCCTGTTTGATGGACCTGCAGAGAAGAATGGCTCAATGGGCCAACTATGCGCAGGCGAGGGACAAAGAGGTTGCAGACCAGTTGGGATGCATCTTCCCAGACTTCCCCACCAACCTCCTAACTCCATGGGTGGCCCCACGACCAAGGCGACCAGATGAGGATGATGAGAATTGAGTGCTGGTTTGAAGAGCACTAGAGGGAGTATTACTGATCCCTCAAGAAACAAAGACAATTTTCCTGTTTTTTTTGATAGATTCATGTATATTATGCTGTTTTGTGGTTAAGTTTTGATCTGTTTTGGATGTTTAGTTTTATGTTTTTCCTTTTGTTTAGGATAGTCTGATGTTAGTTGATTAGGTAGGATAGTTTAGTTTTATTTTTAGGGTGCATAAGTAACGGGAAAAAGCATGCTAGGGGCCTGAGGTAATGTTAAATCTGCCCAGATTGTATTGCGAAATAATTGCGGTTCCCGCAATTTTTGTGACTGATTGCATGTTTTTGACTGCCCGTTTAGTTAGGCTGTGATCTGTTAAATTCTATCTTTTGCTGCTAGCATGACTACCTTATATAGCTGATCTTGAAGCATGCTGGATGAGTGTCATAGGACACCCTTTGATAGTTTAAATTTGCCTCTGAATAGTGCTCAGCATGCATAAACCATAAGTCCTTAAACCTATCTGTTATGTTCAAATTTTCTGCTGCTGGGATAGTTGCTTCTAGAATGTTTTGCCTATGCCTAGGATGTTTAGATTCTCTTTGTTTTACTTTAGACTAGATGCTTCTAGGACAAGTTTGGGGGTGTGCCACCTCAAACACTCATTGGGGACAATGAGTAGTTGAAGTTTGGGGGAGGCCACCCTAGGCCTAGGAACATTCCTCTCTTCCTTAAGACATAAGCATTCTTCTTCTCCTAAAAATTTTTGTGATAAATAGAAAAAGTGAAAAATAGAATAAAGAGGGGAGTCTCTCTCAAGTTGTTGAGTAATCAGTGCCAAGTGTGTAAACCACAAGTGGCATTGCATCAAAAGGCAAACCAAGGAGAGAGTCCACCTAAGTAAAAAAAAAGAAAGAAAAAAGAGAAATAGGGGAAGAAGAATGTGTGCTTGGGAGTTATAATCTTGTGGCTTGGATGTCCTATGAAAAAAGAACTCTGATCCTTAAATGAGCTAAGCACAAGGTTGTAGCTTTTAGGTTTGTCTAGGGAGATGAATGTATATCCAATGTAGTGATGCCAGGGTTTAGGTTGTTCTCTATAAAGTACCACTGTCACTGTTAATACTAAGACTGGCATGACTCTAAGGAATCCTAGACACATTAAAAATAAGCTAGAAGCATGTACTGAGTCTAGAGTAAAGCTTGGTAGAATTTGAAACCTTAGGGATAGTAGCATGAGGTCATAGAAGTAGCTAGATCAGTAGTAGGGGGTCAACAAAAGCAGTGGGTATAGTAGGCAGGTGAAGTCAGAAGAAGCTAGGCAAGAGGTTAGTTCTAAACCAAGAAGTGTGTCACAGGACAGCATTGCTTGAGAGAGGGATATAAGGGAGTTAGTGAGTAGTTAAAGAAGAAGAAACAGCAGCCTAAGTAAGTCCTTAGTATGCTTGAGGACAAGCAAAGCCTTAAGTTTGGGGGTGTGTTAAGTCTCTGAAAGTGACTTATTTAGGACCCATTTAGCTTAAGAAGATGTACACATTTAGGTGTTTTTATTAGCATTTAGCCTAAACCTATGCTTTAATATGAGAATTAGAAGAAGGTGGCTAATTTAGGACTTATGCACAATAGGTAGAAAAAGGGGTGAAAACCGAAGAAAAGAATGAAAAAAATAACCCTTGCGAATGCATTGCGGAATAATTGCGGTGGCCGCAATTATTCAAGTTAAAACCGTAAGTTGGCTGACATTTTTCTGTTTAGATCCGACTTTTCAGGGATTCATTCTTTCTCCTCCATCCATTCTGATATACGACGTTGAAGATTGATGGTTCTCCTTGGCCCAATCGCACCTGCAAACTACTATAAAAGGGGGCCAAAGTCGGAGGTTCAGTCATCACTCGAAGCGTAGAAGTCTTTCTGCAGTCCACCCTTTCCACTGTTTTTCCTTTGCCGTCTGTTGGAGTGAGAGTCTAGGCTTTTGGAATCGATAATCTGACAGGAAGGAGAGAAGATTCTTCTTCTCTCTCGATTGGATTCATCCAAGCACGGCTGAATTCTCATCACCTTCATTCGAGGCGACTGCCACGAAGATTTCCAGCTACCTTTACTGTTTTCTGCTCTTTTCTTCTCATTTCCATTACTGATCATTGTTGTCTTAGTTTAGTTAGTTCAATTATTGTATTTCGTTGTTGTCTGCCTTGAATTCATTCTGTTTAAGCTTTCCTTTGTCATTCAAACACTTAAAGTAATCAAAGTAAGTTTCTGCATTTCACAGTTATTCCTTATTCTGCTACGAGTTTGGCTTGCTGTTTTACACACTTTTCCCTTCTAAGCATGTCTACTTTATCTTATATTTCTGTTCTTCATATATCCATGAGTAACTAAATTCACTTAGGGGCATGCTAATGACAGAACTATAGGCTAAAAAACGTAAGTCAAGTAGGAAGATCAACACTCGAACATTGATTGTATGTAAGCTTCATCCCACGGGCAATTTCGATTGGCCATCCATTTTGTCCAAAGAACTCCTAACCTCTGGAAGGAGTAAGAGTTCAGAGTCGTATAATCATGCTAGCCTTTCATGGTAATCAGGAAACGGCCTAGGAATAGGCGTTTCCCTAGTATAAACTGAACACTCCTGTTTTAACAAGATGCTTAAGACCTTACTTTGAAGTCGAGTAAACTTGAGTCTCTCATGCATGGAATCGGACGATACTTGAGATAGAGTGAGTTTAATGTGTAGAGAGTTGATCCAAAGCTTGATAATCGTAATAAAATGCCTATAGGACAGTCATTAGTAGCCCTTAATTCACCCATTTAACCAGTTTTTCGCTGCCAATTAATTGCGGATTAATTGCGGTTCTCGCAATTCTGCTAAATTGCTTTCTGTCTAGCTGTTTTCTTCTTCGTTTATTGATTTCATCTCTTGACCTTTAAGCCTGATTTTCACTTTAATTTGTTTATGGCATGTTCCTTTATACATTCAGCAAAAAGTAGTTAATTAAAAACCAATTTTACCCCATCAAATCCATCCCATCTTTCTTAACAAACACACTTCGCGAATAGCTAAAATTAAGTCTCTGTGGAAAAAACGAATTAAATATACTTACTACTTGCTGTGAGACCATGTATGCTTGCATGTTCTAAGTGCTCTCTCCATCCTTTTGCTTATTTATCTTTACACACTAAGCACGCAACAGCTATGGCCGAGGAAGAAATCAAGAACAAGACTCCCTCTGTGGAGAGTCATGAACACAGCCAGCCATCCCACGAGGCAGCCAAGCGCAGCCCGTCACCATTGGTAGATGTACTTTTGGGGTACTCCAAATTCAAGCTGTCGAGGCTTGCCAAAATACAATTTATAAACCCGAATACACCGAGCTATTTGTAGCTAAGTGGCAACGGGGTCGATCCACAGGGAAATAAGAAATTTAATCTAACTAAGTCTAATTTGCAAGAAATAAAAGAATGCACAAATTAAAGAATGGTAATTTGGTTTTGGGGGAAGGGAGCTCCTAATATGCTACTAACGGAAAATTAAATGAAAATGTGCAAAAATTAAACGGTTGTGCTTAACTTCGAGAAATGGAGTTGCTCGTTATGGATGTTCGGATCATTGATACGGTTTACGTGTTAGCTAATTCATGCACACAATTCATTTAGTTATTCCTAACTCAAATGACCCAAGGAATTAATTAGAAGCGTGCAATTCTAATTAAACTTAGCCAATAATCTATCTAAGGTAGCGACCCCTAAATCGATTACGTGCTAGTGACGGGAACATTGCGACGGCCTAATCCTAAGACTAATCCGGTTTCTCTCTTGCCTTAAGCCTAACATGAAAACGTTAATTAATTCAGTTTACCAATGTCACTTTGGGCCGAACTAATTAGCCATGCTTAGACCCGTGCTACCTAGCGGTATAGGCAATTATACGTCCCAACCTTTAGCCCTCTATCATGCATAAGAATTAGAGCGTCAATCTAATTTAGCTACACATGCTAGAATTTGATGAAGAACAAGCAAGAGAATGCATAATCAAGCTAATGTCTCAACAATTACAAAGGGGAAAATCTCCCCAAACATCCAAAACTTACAAATCCAAACCCAAAATTAAACACTAACCTCGGTTTAGCCTTCCATGGAGGTTGGATTAATCCAATCCCCCATGGAAGAGCTTGGAATCATGCACAAAGAAGGAGAAGAAGTACAAAAATGGTGGAAAACGGAGGTAGACCCGAGAGGAGAAGCTTGGGGAAGAAGGAGAAGGAAAGAATGCAGCTGAAAAACGCGGATTTACCCTTTTTAAGCTCGGAGCGTCGAGACGCTAGGCCAGCGTCTCGACGCTGTGCCCTAAGTTGGCTGCTGCGCGCGCGCGGGGCGGCGTCGAGCGAGCATCGAGACGCTTGCGCTCGACGCTTGCTCTCGGGTGGATCTTCAAAATCACGCTTCAGACTTCGGGGCGTCGAGACGCTCGGCCAGCGTCTCGACGCTGTCGGCGTTGAGCGAGCGTTGCGACGCGCGCTCGACGCTGATGCACGTCTATGGTGGGGAATTGTCGGGGCAGCGTCGAGCTAGCGTCTAGACGCTGGGGCGCACGCAGATCTTCAATGACGGGCGCGCGGGCGAGGCGGACACGGGCAAGGGCGCGCGCGGACATGGGCGAGGCGGAGCGGGCGGGCGCGAGGCGAGGCGGTGCGCGCGGGCGCGCGCGCGTCTGGCCGTCTGGGCGCGGGCGCGCGCGCGTGCTGCGTTCGTTGGGCGCCTGGGCGCTGGGCGCCGGCGCTTGGGCGCTGCCCTCTCGGCTCTTAGCCCACTTTTGGGTCGTTTTGGCTCCCGAGCTCCGTTTGGCCTATCGTTTTGACCCGAACACTTCCCGAAACATGTTAAATGACCTTTTTAGCCCCGAAAATCATCAATGGACTTCCCGAGCTCTTCACCATGAAATCACCTACAAGGAAGCATTTTAATCAATATATATCATGGTTTTAGCTAGAATTAGGGACATTAAGATAGCTCTATTTTGGAGCTATCAAAATACCCCCGACCTAAATCTTGCTAGTCCTCGAGCAAGGTATACTCTAAATAATCTCCAAAGAATTAAATGCATGCTTGGACTCTAATCTCAATGCTTGTGAAACAAGGTACTTGTAGTAAATTCAAAAACCATCAAAAGCATGCAAACGTTGAAATCATTTCAAAATTTAAACTACTATTCCCTTACGTGTGTGTGTGTTTAGCACCTCTCAACCTAGCTCATGCAAGCCCGGAACAACCTTATATAGTCCTATAACTCGTTTTCCCCCTACTTATGGCGATAAGAACAATCTAATGGCTTTTAGTGATAGGAATAGCAACAAAACAAAAGGCCTAAATTTATTCTTTTTCCATGAGTACTTTGTACCCATTTTTTTTTTTTTTTTTTTTTTTTCTTTTTGAACTACTTTTTTTTTTATTTTTCTCCAAGAGAGCCTAACACGTCAAACCAAATTTTAGCTTCACGTTTTTAAGGACCATTGCTCACTTCCATTAGTTCCCCTTTCATGCAGTGACAACCGTGGGTTACACGATCGCCCCTGGTTACACGGGCAACACAAGAAGGAGGAGCAACTCTAGAGGTTTTATTTTTCATGCTAACACTTTTTTTAGGCAATAGCTTCGCTATACACAAATGAGTCATTACTACTTCTACACCTCAAGCCTCCCTAATGGTACCTTTCGGGGTGACAACAAGGTTTCAGACAAAATAAGACCATTCTAGACCTACAGAACTGAGGATAAGAGTGCTATGTGCTCAGTGAATGTAGGGAAATAACAGAAAAAATTTTAAAATAGGCTCAAAATGTGCATACATCGTCAAATTTTCGAATCATGCAAATACGGAGTGTTCACAAGCAAATCACAGACTGTCCTCATCGGACACATGCATTCAGATTCTAATCTAACAGCCAGAGTACACACATGCTCGACAACTACTATGAAGTCACATCTCTATGTATCAACAAACTCCACCCCCCACCTTAAGATATGCATTGTCCCCAATGCATTCAACTATAAAAACAATAAAATCCTAAGGGAACAGAAAACCTCCCCTGAATTTTATGGAGCTGACGGGCGGAGATGTGCACCAACGTCCTCCAATGGGCTCTCGAATCGTCGACCGTTCCACCTTTTCTCCTAGGAAAACAAGAAAACAAACAACAACTCAAAAGCAAAAAATAAAAACAAAAACAAAGCGATAAACAACAGAAATACAGTTCAAACTCGGGTGCCTCCGAGAAGCGCAAATTTTTAAAGTCGATTGCTCGACTGTATTCTCTTGTCAACTCATCCATAGTCGACCTTGGAAGATGCCCCATCCATCTTCCTAATCACCTCTTTCCTGCGAAAATCCATGAACAGTTCTTTCTCTCGCGCCTTCTGCGCACATGCAACATCAATTTTAAATTTAACAGGTTTTGTAAAGGGTTGATCCCCTAAAATTGATGCAAAAACATGAGAGAAATTTTCATGCATTCCATAAGCATAAGGATCAGCAGGAAAGAACGGGTCATTAACTTTGCCCAAAACATCTTCCACCTTTTCCAAGGGGTGCACATAAGAATTATCAACCAAATGGAAAGTAGAACCAGATTCATGCAAGTCATTCATTTTAGGCTCATTAAAAACAGCATGCGACTCAACATTAACCGATGGCTCTAAATCTAGCATGGCTTGATTAATCATTTCATTTTCAGTAGTGCAAGGTAAAGTGGAAGGAAGTAGATTAGCAGGGTTCTCAACAGTTGTCAAAGTAGAAACAGATGAATCACAAAATTCAGTCAAGGATGGCTCATGCAACTCATGATCATCAAAAAGTTCAGTTAAAAATAATGGGTCATCCCCATCCTCAACAGTCATGCATTCATTATGAGTTACAGATTCAAAAGTGTCTACTTTACAAAGAGAGAAGACATCATCAACATGCTCTTCTACATCGGGCAAATGCATCTCAACAACCTCTCCGCCATACTCAACAGATAATATGCCCTTATCCACATTAATTTTAGTTTTAGCAGTTTTCATAAAGGGCCTACCTAATAGGATCGAAGCATGCGAAGAGGAATAATTTTCATCCATTTTCAGAACATAAAAGTCAACAGGAAAAATTAATTCATTAACTTGCACTAACACATCTTCAATAGTTCCTAAAGGATGCACAGAAGTTCTATCAGCAAGTTGAATAATTGTTCCTGTTTTAGTCATTCCTTTCAGTTTCAGTTTCTGATAAATGGAATACGGCATAACACTAATGGAGGCTCCTAGATCGAGCATTGCTCTTCTAATATGCATACCTCCAATATTACAAGGGAGAGAGAACATACCTGGATCGCCGCATTTAACCGGTAAGCTTTTTGTGATCACAGCAGAGACGTTCTCACTTACCACGACGCGTTCACTCTCCTTTGTCTTCCTCTGGTTGGTGCAAATTTTCCTGAGGAACTTTGCGTACCTCGGGATTTCCTTCAGGGCGTCCAACAGAGGGATGTTGATCTCTACCTTTTTGAATGTGTCCAGGAACTCCTTCTCGTAGTCCTCCTTAGGCGGTCTCGCTAACCTGCTAGGAAAAGGAGCCTTAGGCACATAAACTCTAGTACATGTAGGATCGAAATTTACCCCATGCCACCGTGGTTCGGGATTTTCTGTCTGTGGCTCAACGTGGCCATAATCGACTTCCACTGGCGGGGTACTAGTGGGAAGATGCTTCCCACTTGTCGAAGTGACGGCACTAGCGCTCTCCGCGTTCTGGCTCTCAATCACTGTCAACCTCATACTCACTTGAATCACTGCATCGCTCAGAGTTTGAAACTGCTCTCGAGTTTCCTTATGTTGTGATTCAAGCATTTCTTCCAAGGATCTACCTGAAACAGAAAGACGGGGCTGTGAGTTATTTTTCAAAGCAAGAATAGCACTACTTACTTCAAAAAGTTGAGCCTTAAGCTCGTCCACGTCCCTTCTCAGGCGAGCATTCTCCTTGTCTTTATCTGCACCCCATTCCAAGCTTCTAGCTACGTTGGAAATTAAAGCTCTAGCTTCGGTGGGTGTCTTATCCATGAGCGAGCCTCCACTAGCGGCGTCTATCATCTGCTGCCCTTGGGGAAGCAAACCGTAGTAAAAACCCTGAATGAGGGACTGTTCGGCTATTTGATGATTGGGGCAATCCTCGCATAATCGACCAAACCTCTCCCAGCACTCAAGAACGCTCTCTTCAGCTCCTTGCTCAATTTTCAATATCTCCTTTCTGAGGGCGGCGGCCTTTTTCGCAGGAAAATACATTTCTAAAAACGCCCTATTCAACTCCTTCCAAGTCGTGATGGATCCGGTCGGTAGGTAAAGTATCCAGTCTCTCGCCTTCTCCTTCAAGGTGAAGGGAAAGGTCCTGAGATGGAGTTGATCTGCGGTGATGTCATTGGTTCTGAATGACGCACACACCATCTGGAATGCCTTGAGGTGTCTGACGGGATCCTCATCTGTATTACCACAAAAAGAAGGTAATAAGTTAATCAGACCAGCTGTAAGTTCAAAATTACCTGTAGCTACCGGATACAATATACTCGATGTGTTCAGGCCTAGCTCAAGTGATGCAAGCTCCCTCATGGTTCTTTGATGCTCAAGATTACCCACGACCTCCATCTTGGCGCTTCTTTTGAATTTTCAAAGAATGACTGCGCTCCAAAAACTCAAACAGAAACGGGTAAAATAATACAAAAGAATTAAACTGTACAAAAAGTCAAGAAAATCTTTAAAACTAACAAACTAAACTTAACTAAATTAAATTAATTAAATCCCCGGCAACGGCGCCAATTTTGGTAGATGTACTTTTGGGGTACTCCAAATTCAAGCTGTCGAGGCTTGCCAAAATACAATTTATAAACCCGAATACACCGATCTATTTGTAGCTAAGTGGCAACGGGGTCGATCCACAGGGAAATAAGAAATTTAATCTAACTAAGTCTAATTTGCAAGAAATAAAAGAATGCACAAATTAAAGAATGGTAATTTGGTTTTGGGGGAAGGGAGCTCCTAATATGCTACTAACGGAAAATTAAATGAAAATGTGCAAAAATTAAACGGTTGTGCTTAACTTCGAGAAATGGAGTTGCTCGTTATGGATGTTCGGATCATTGATACGGTTTACGTGTTAGCTAATTCATGCACACAATTCATTTAGTTATTCCTAACTCAAATGACCCAAGGAATTAATTAGAAGCGTGCAATTCTAATTAAACTTAGCCAATAATCTATCTAAGGTAGCGACCCCTAAATCGATTACGTGCTAGTGACGGGAACATTGCGACGGCCTAATCCTAAGACTAATCCGGTTTCTCTCTTGCCTTAAGCCTAACATGAAAACGTTAATTAATTCAGTTTACCAATGTCACTTTGGGCCGAACTAATTAGCCATGCTTAGACCCGTGCTACCTAGCGGTATAGGCAATTATACGTCCCAACCTTTAGCCCTCTATCATGCATAAGAATTAGAGCGTCAATCTAATTTAGCTACACATGCTAGAATTTGATGAAGAACAAGCAAGAGAATGCATAATCAAGCTAATGTCTCAACAATTACAAAGGGGAAAATCTCCCCAAACATCCAAAACTTACAAATCCAAACCCAAAATTAAACACTAACCTCGGTTTAGCCTTCCATGGAGGTTGGATTAATCCAATCCCCCATGGAAGAGCTTGGAATCATGCACAAAGAAGGAGAAGAAGTACAAAAATGGTGGAAAACGGAGGTAGACCCGAGAGGAGAAGCTTGGGGAAGAAGGAGAAGGAAAGAATGCAGCTGAAAAACGCGGATTTACCCTTTTTAAGCTCGGAGCGTCGAGACGCTAGGCCAGCGTCTCGACGCTGTGCCCTAAGTTGGCTGCTGCGCGCGCGCGGGGCGGCGTCGAGACGCGCGCGCGGCGTCGAGCGAGCGTCGAGACGCTTGCGCTCGACGCTTGCTCTCGGGTGGATCTTCAAAATCACGCTTCAGACTTCGGGGCTTCGAGACGCTCGGCCAGCGTCTCGACGCTGTCGGCGTTGAGCGAGCGTTGCGACGCGCGCTCGACGCTGATGCACGTCTATGGTGGGGAATTGTCGGGGCAGCGTCGAGCTAGCGTCAAGCTAGCGTCTAGACGCTGGGGCGCACGCAGATCTTCAATGACGGGCGCGCGGGCGAGGCGGACACGGGCAAGGGCGCGCGCGGACATGGGCGAGGCGGAGCGGGCGGGCGCGCGGGCGCGAGGCGAGGCGGTGCGCGCGGGCGCGCGCGCGTCTGGTGATAGCTCCAAATTAGAGCTATTATTTACTCCCTAATTCTAGCTAAAACCATGCTCGATATTGATTAAAATGCTTTCTTATAGGTGATTTCATGGTGAAGAGCTCGGGAAGTCCATTGATGATTTTCGGGGCTAAAAAGGTCATTTGACATGTTTCGGGAAGTGTTCGGGTCAAAACGATAGGCCAAACGGAGCTCGGGAGCCAAAACGACCCAAAAGTGGGCTAAGAGCCGAGAGGACAGCGCCCAAGCGCCGGCGTCCAGCGCCCAGGCGCCCAACGAACGCAGCACGCGCGCGCGCCGCTCGCAAGCACCGCACGCCCGCGCCCAGACGGCCAGACGCGCGCGCACCCGCGCGCGCCGCCTCGCCTCGCGCCCGCGCGCCAGCCCGCTCCGCCTCGCCCATGTCCGCGCGCGCCCTCGCCCGTTCCGCCTCGCCCGCGCGCCCGTCATTGAAAATCCGCGTGCGCCCAAGCGTCTAGACGCTAGCTCGACGCTAGCTCGACGCCGCCCTGACGATTCCCGAAGATTGACGAGCCTCAGCGTCGAGCGCGCGTCTCAACGCTCACTCAACGCCGACAGCGTCGAGACGCTGGCCTAGCGTCTCGACGCTCCGAAGTCTGAAGCGTGATTCTGAAATTCCACCCGAGAGCAAGCGTCGGGCGCAAGCGTCTCGACGCTCGCTCGACGCCGCGCAGCGTCTCGACGCTGCGCGAGCGTCTCGACGCTACCCCGTGCGCGCGCGCTGCCAATTTAGGGCGCAGCGTCGAGACGCTGCCCTAGCGTCTCGACGCTCCGCCGGCTTTAAAAGCCTTCTTCTCCGTTTTTTGCCGCACTTCTTCTTGGATTTTGGTTTTTCCACCATTGTTAGGCTCGGGTGGGAGCTTAAAACTTGTTTATCTTCCAATATACCTTCAATAAAGCTCCAACATTAGCGTTTTTGCTTGATTTGCACAACGGGGAGCTAAGGTAAGTGCTCTAATTTGAGGTTAGGGGTGAATTTTGATGCGTTTCATGAGGGTTCGTTCTTAATTCCGTGACTTAGCATGACTGATTGGGCGAATTTATTTCTTCTAAGCATATCACATGAATGTGTAAGAATGATTTAGGCCTAGACACCCTTGATTTCAAGCATGTTTGATTGTTAAAGATTATGATGCCGTGCCTCTCTTAATCGCCAAGTAACACGGATAAGTTGAGTCATAGATAATGTGGGTTTCCAGTTGATCTTTGGCGGCAATTTATCTTGAACGAAATAGGCAAATCGGAATATTAGCTCAGGCGTCCTAGTTAAACATCCGTCGTAATACTCCCGTTACTGTCGATGAGTCAATATGGGTGGCGTTTGCTCCCTATTAATTCATTGCCACGTTTAATTAGAATCGTACATTCGTCTCTGTTCTTTACTTAATTTAGGATTGATCCCCTTAGATTAATAAAAGAACACTCCGCTTTGCACTCCACGTTTCTAATTAATTATTTGGGTTACTTGTATTAGTAGTTTCGTGCAAGTAAATTACGTGTTCAATTATGCTCTTGTTAAGTATGTTTGAATCCCAATGAATTGAGTCGCATCAAAGTAAACCCCGACCCTTAAAATTAGGAGCACGTGTTCCGTTTAATTTTCCGCGCTTTACTTTTTGCATTTATTTTCCCGTTAGTTTATATTTCGTCAAACCCCCCATTTTAATTGCTTTCGAGTCTTAGCTTTAAAAACAAATAGAAATTAATTAAGAGGAAGTAATTTTGGTTCCCTGTGGTTCGACACCCGACTACCACTAGCTGCAAAGCTCTGTTGTAGCGGAGTTATAAATGTATTTTGGCAAGCCTCGACAGCTTGAATTTGGAGTACCCCAAAAGTACCTCTACCAAAATTGGCGCCGTTGCCGGGGAACCATTTAGTTTCTCTTAGTTAAATTTTATTTGTTAGAAAACCACAAAAATATTTTTCTTTTCTTGTGTCTTCTTGTTTGAGTATGGCAAGTATTCACTTAGAAAGCTGGGTGACAGTTTCAAGGCGTGAAGCTTCAGAAATTGCTTTGAATGACGACATGGCATTTGATGACATAGAGATTCTGCTAGCTTCAAATATTATCGATTCCAACAGACGTGAGAGGATGAGAAGGAATTCGCAGGCTGCGAAAGAATATAAGAGACAAATGCGCAAGCTGCACTTCGAGGTTTGGTGGACGTTTGTTAGAGAGACGCATGCGAGAGCAAAGTGTTGTGCTTGCTCGGTAGGGGGTCATACTTCCTGCGCATGCCCTGAGTCGCCACCAACCGGTCTCCTTGATGTCTACCCCGCACAAGAGCATCCCGAATTAGAAAATCAATCCTCCTTGTATCTTGATTTCTCGATTGATAATATGAAGGAACAGATTGATTTTATGCTCGAGGAACTTCACCCCAGCCCAAAAATAGAAGTCATGATTGCTCCGCCATATGACAATGAGATCTTCTGGAAAGAGAAGAGAGCCGAGCCTACTATCTTGAAGGAATTCCAGGTGATAGAGTTCGAGGCTGACGAGTCTCTTTCTATTTTATTTCCTGAGCTCCCTTCTATCGAATCATGCTTTCTTCCTTTTTCCCCTGTCGAGTCTTTATTTTCAGTTGAGTCTTGTTTTGTTTTATTTCATTCTGTTGAGTCTTTATTTTTCCCATATATTAAAAATACCAAAAAAATAACAACTCTGTCCGGCTGCCTCGAAAAGTCGAAGAGCTTGCTTCTCTTAGCAGGTTCCGTTGATTCAAGGAAGAAGGGGCCGAAGAAATACGAAAATTTTTACGTACCCTGACAGAGAGGAAGACACGTCGAGCATAACGACGTTAAAAATTTGCGCTTCTTGGGAGGCAACCCATGAGTATTTTTAATTCATGTTTTTACTTTTAGTTTTTATTTTCCTAGCTTAGTTTTTTCTTGCTTTCTTTTGTAGGAGTTTTGTGGCTTAAGGATCGGATCAGTAGGTGAACAGTGCACTGCTCCAACCGTCAACCTAACAAAATTCAGGGGAGGTTTTCTGTTCCCTTTTATTTTGTGTATTTTAACTGCTTAGTCTGAAATGTTAATACATAGAGGACTATGTATAATTTTAGGTTGGGGGTGGAGTTATATGTTGGATGGATTCCATGTGCAGTTTGTTGAGCAGTGCTAATTTAAAATTTGAAGTGCTTGGGACTCTGTTTATATGCTTTCTAATTATGATGATCTAGGAAGTGTCTTTTTGGAATCTGAGCATTTGCATAATCTAGTTTTTGCATGATGTAGCTTTGCATTTATTAGGTTCATGTCAAAAATTTTAAAATTTTTCCTGTTGCTCCCTTGCATCTATCGAGCACTTAGCGACCTCATCTTAGACTCCGTAGGCCCAGTTGATTGCATGTAGCATTAATTCTTGTTGTCACCCCGAAAGGCACCCCTAGGTAGCTTGTTGCATGAGAGTTAGTGGTCGATTAATCGAGTAGCTTGCGCTAAGCCTAAATAAAAAAATAGAAAAGCATGTTAGCAAGAAAATTCTCTCGAGGCGTTCCTCCTTTTTAAAAGTGCGCACTTAAAAAGTGAACGTTAGTCCTTAAAAATGTGAAGCTGAAGCTTAAGTTTGACATGTTAGGCAACTCGGGATGGGAAAGAAAAAGAAAATAAAAAGTTGGGTTCAAAGAACCTTAACAAAGGGGACAAAGTACTCAAAGAAAAGAGAAAGGAATTAGAAAATTTTAGGTCTCTTAATCTATTACTCTCTCTCGTGTAAGTCAAGTTTAGACTGTTCTTAATCGCTAGAAGTAGGGGAAAAACGGGATGATATGTTGCATGTGGTTTTTCCAGGCTTACGACGGTTTAGGATAGGTTGGCTAGCACACACACACGTTAGGGAGCAATAGTTAATTTTTGATGTGATCTTGATTAAATGCATGCGCCGATTGCTTTCATGATTATGTCCTGTTTAGATTTGTAAAAAGCATCGAGGTTTGAGTTAGAAGCATGTATGCATGGTCCCTTAGAGTCAAATTCTTTATTAGCCTTGCTCGAGGACTAGCAAGATTTAGGTTGGGGGTATTTTGATAGCTCCAAATTAGAGCTATTATTTACTCCCTAATTCTAGCTAAAACCATGCTCAATATTGATTAAAATGCTTTCTTATAGGTGATTTCATGGTGAAGAGCTCGGGAAGTCCATTGATGATTTTCGGGGCTAAAAAGGTCATTTGACATGTTTCGGGAAGTGTTCGGGTCAAAACGATAGGCCAAACGGAGCTCGGGAGCCAAAACGACCCAAAAGTGGGCTAAGAGCCGAGAGGACAGCGCCCAAGCGCCGGCGCCCAGCGCCCAGGCGCCCAACGAACGCAGCACGCGCGCACCCGCGCGCGCCGCCTCGCCTCGCGCCCGCGCGCCAGCCCGCTCCGCCTCGCCCATGTCCGCGCGCGCCCGCGCGCCCTCGCCCGTTCCGCCTCGCCCGCGCGCCCGTCATTGAAAATCCGCGTGCGCCCAAGCGTCTAGACGCTAGCTCGACGCTAGCTCGACGCCGCCCTGACGATTCCCGAAGATTGACGAGCCTCAGCGTCGAGCGCGCGTCTCAACGCTCACTCAACGCCGACAGCGTCGAGACGCTGGCCTAGCGTCTCGACGCTCCGAAGTCTGAAGCGTGATTCTGAAATTCCACCCGAGAGCAAGCGTCGAGCGCAAGCGTCTCGACGCTCGCTCGACGCCGCGCAGCGTCTCGACGCTACCCCGTGCGCGCGCGCTGCCAATTTAGGGCGCAGCGTCGAGACGCTGCCCTAGCGTCTCGACGCTCCGCCGGCTTTAAAAGCCTTCTTCTCCGTTTTTTGCCGCACTTCTTCTTGGATTTTGGTTTTTCCACCATTGTTAGGCTCGGGTGGGAGCTTAAAACTTGTTTATCTTCCAATATACCTTCAATAAAGCTCCAACATTAGCGTTTTTGCTTGATTTGCACAACGGGGAGCTAAGGTAAGTGCTCTAATTTGAGGTTAGGGGTGAATTTTGATGCGTTTCATGAGGGTTCGTTCTTAATTCCGTGACTTAGCATGACTGATTGGGCGAATTTATTTCTTCTAAGCATATCACATGAATGTGTAAGAATGATTTAGGCCTAGACACCCTTGATTTCAAGCATGTTTGATTGTTAAAGATTATGATGTCGTGCCTCTCTTAATCGCCAAGTAACACGGATAAGTTGAGTCATAGATAATGTGGGTTTCCAGTTGATCTTTGGCGGCAATTTATCTTGAACGAAATAGGCAAATCGGAATATTAGCTCAGGCGTCCTAGTTAAACATCCGTCGTAATACTCCCGTTACTGTCGATGAGTCAATATGGGTGGCGTTTGCTCCCTATTAATTCATTGCCACGTTTAATTAGAATCGTACATTCGTCTCTGTTCTTTACTTAATTTAGGATTGATCCTCTTAGATTAATAAAAGATTAGTCCGCTTTGCACTCCACGTTTCTAATTAATTATTTGGGTTACTTGTATTAGTAGTTTCGTGCAAGTAAATTACGTGTTCAATTATGCTCTTGTTAAGTATGTTTGAATCCCAATGAATTGAGTCGCATCAAAGTAAACCCCGACCCTTAAAATTAGGAGCACGTGTTCCGTTTAATTTTCCGCGCTTTACTTTTTGCATTTATTTTCCCGTTAGTTTATATTTCGTCAAACCCCCCATTTTAATTGCTTTCGAGTCTTAGCTTTAAAAACAAATAGAAATTAATTAAGAGGAAGTAATTTTGGTTCCCTGTGGTTCGACACCCGACTACCACTAGCTGCAAAGCTCTGTTGTAGCGGAGTTATAAATGTATTTTGGCAAGCCTCGACAGCTTGAATTTGGAGTACCCCAAAAGTACCTCTACCATCTGGCCGTCTGGGCGCGGGCGTGCGGTGCTGGCGAGCGGCGCGCGCGCGTGCTGCGTTCGTTGGGCGCCTGGGCGCTGGGCGCCGGCGCTTGGGCGCTGCCCTCTCGGCTCTTAGCCCACTTTTGGGTCGTTTTGGCTCCCGAGCTCCGTTTGGCCTATCGTTTTGACCCGAACACTTCCCGAAACATGTTAAATGACCTTTTTAGCCCCGAAAATCATCAATGGACTTCCCGAGCTCTTCACCATGAAATCACCTACAAGGAAGCATTTTAATCAATATATATCATGGTTTTAGCTAGAATTAGAGACATTAAGATAGCTCTATTTTGGAGCTATCAACCATCTCCGTCAGTTCAAAGCCCTGAGCTTTCCTCGTCGCCACCAGCGCAAAGCCTTGAGCAGCCGTCTTCACCACAGAATTCTGCGCAGACACCTACAGCAGAGCAAAGAACCACGCCAGCGCACACTTCCCCACGGCCTGACCCTGAATTCCCATATGGGGAGTACCAAGAATCAACGCAGGGCAGTGGGGAAGGTGAGGAAGACGAGGTTTTCTCTCCGTTGAGGGAAGCCAATCCTGAGAGTCCTACGCAGAAGGATGACTCGATGGAAGAGACATTGGGGGCGTGCCTCCAGCAGATCACCATTGAGGCACAGCTCAAGAAGAAGAAGAAGGCCAAGATTCTCAAGGCCAAGCGATCCAAGAAGCTGAAAAAGAAGAAGGCAAAGAGAGCACCTTCATCAGAAAAGGAGAGCACTGAGCCATCGCTCAAGAGACTCAAGGTTGAGGCTGCAGAATCAGCCAAACCAGCAGACAAAGGGAAGGCCAAGCTTTACCCTGAAGATGAACCTCAGTCAATGAGGTATGTGTCCTCTGACGCTGAGTCCAGAGGCGTTGAGCTGAGGAAGAGGGAGCTGCTGCACGAGAAGGGCTTCCTCGACAGACCTGCTGACCTGCCGCAGTTCTTGCGCGCAGGAATTATAAATCATGGCTGGGAGGAGTTGTGCAGGCCACCCAATCCGGCTTACACGAGTATGGTGTATGACTTCTACGCCAACCTGCGAAACTCTGAGGAGGGGCTGTCTGTGGTCAGAGGGGTAGAAGTAGACTTCTCAGCAAAGGCCATCAACGAAGCCTATGGTCTCAAGGGCCAAAGACATACAGATTATGCAAGGATTGTTGATGAGCCTACTGAGGCAGTCTTGGAAGAGGCCATTCGGATCATTGGCCAGCCTGAAGCCTCCTGGACCGTGTCACGCAATGGGAGGCACACTCTCATGAGTGCCAACCTCACAGCAAAGGCGGCTGTATGGTTTGCCTTTGTAAGGAGGAAGTTGTCCCCCGTGACTCATGAGACCACCATCAACCAGAGCAGATCGCTGCTGGTCTATGCCATCATGCGAGGTCTCACGGTCAACGTAGGAGAAATCATGTCAGCCGCCATTGCTGAGTGCGCCAGGAAGGGTAAGGGTCCATTGTTTTTCCCTAATACCATAACTAAACTATGTTTGCTTGCAGGAGTTCCCATCGAGCGAATGGAGCAGCAGATGGCTTACACGGGCCACTTGGAGCTGCCTGCTGGTTTAAGGCTGAAGAGGAAGGGGAACATGGAATTCGAGCTGGATAGGTTGGCTGCTGATCAGTCAATATCCATGGCTTGCCTGATGGATATGCAAAGGAGGATGGCTCAATGGGCCACTTATGTGCAGGCACGGGACAGGGAACTTGCAGACCAACTTGGGTGCATCTTCCCTGACTTCCCTACAAATCTCCTGACTCCATGGGTGCCTCCACGACCACGACAACCTGACGAGGATGAAGACATTTGAGTGCTGGTTTGAATTGCACTGCAGGGAGTATTGCTGTTCCCTTAGAATAAATAAGAAAAAAAAAAAAAAAATCTGCTTTCTGATAGACCATGTGAATTATGCTGTTTTTAGTACAATGTTGATCTGTTTTAGATGCTTAGTTTTTTGTTTTTAAAATTGCTTAGTATAGCCTGTTGCTAGCTGACTAGGTAGGGTAGTTTAGTTTTATTTTTAGAGAGCTTGAATGACTGGAAAAAGCATGCTTAGGGGCCTTAATCACTGTTATATCTGCCCTGACTTGATTGCGAAATAATTGCGGTACCCGCAATTTTTATTACTGAAAGCATGTTTTGGACTGTCTGTTTAGCTAAGCTGTGATCTGTTTAAATTCCATCTTTTGCTGCTATCATGACTACCTTATATAGCTTCTCTAAACGCATGCTGGATGAGTGTCATAGGACACCCTTTGATAGTTTAAATTAACCTCTAAAAAGCTCAGCATGCACAGCTTTAAGACCTTATCTGTCTGTTTTTTTTTAAATTACTGCTGCTGTAATATTTGCTGTTCGAATGTTTTGTCTATGCCTAGGGCTTTAGATTCTCTTTGTTTTACCTTAGACTAGATGCTTCTAGGACAAGTTTGGGGGTGTGCCACCTCAAACACTCATTGGGGACAATGAGTAGTTGAAGTTTGGGGGAGGCCACCCTAGGCCTAGGAACATTCCTCTCTCCCTTATAGCATAAGCATTCTTCTTCTCCTTTAAAAAAAAAAAAAAAATATAATAAAGAAAATGAAAAGAAGAATAAAGGGGGGAGTTTTTCTTAGGTTGCTGAGTAATCAGTGCCAAGTGTGTAACCCACAAGTGGCGTTGCATCAAAAGGCAACCAAAGGAGAGGCTCCACCAAAGTAAGAAAGAAAGAAAAAAAGAAGTAGGGAAGAAGAATGTAAACCTAGGAGTTGCAACTTTGTGGCTTAGATGTCCTATTTAAAAAGAACTCTGATCCTCAAATTAGCTAGGCACAAAGTTGTAACTTGTAGGGTTGTTTAGGGAGATGAATGTATATCCAATGTAGTGATGCCAGGGTTTAGGTTGTTCTCTAAAAGTACTATTGTCACCGTTAATACTAAGACTGGCATGACTCTAAGGAATCCTAGACAATTTAAAAATGAAGCTAGAAGCATGTACTGAGACTGAGGTAAAGCTAGGCAGAATTTGAAACCTTAGGGATAGTGGCATGATATGACAAAAGCAAATAGATCAGTTGTAGGGAGTTAATGAAAACAGAAGGAGTGTTAGGCAGGCAAAGTCAGAAGAAGCTAGATAAGAGGGTAGTTTTAAGCTTAGAAGTGGGTCACAGGACAGCAGTGCTATAGATAGGGATATAGGGGAGTTAGTAAGTGGTTAAAGAAGAAGAAACAGCAGCCTAGGAAAGTCCTTAGATTGCTCGAGGACAAGCAAAACCTTAAGTTTGGGGGTGTGTTACGTCTCCAAAAGTGACCTTTTTAGGACTTAATTAGCTTAGAAAGATGTTCACTCTTAGGTGTTTTTTATAGCATTTAGCCTAAACCTATGCTTAAATATGAGAATTAGAAGAAGGTAGCTAAATTAGGACTTATGTATAATAGGAAAGAAAAGGGTTGAAAACCGAAGGAAAAGAATGAAAAACAAACATTGCGATAGCATTGCGGAAACATTGCGGTTCCCGCAATGTTTCAAGTGAAAACCGTAAGTTGACTGATCTTTTTCTGTTAATTTCCGTTATTTCAGGGATTCGTTCTTTCTCCTCCATCCATTCTGAAGTACGACGTTGAAGATTGATGGTTCTCCTTGGCCCAAATGCACCTGCAGATTACTATAAATAGGGGTCAAAGTCGAGGGTTCAATGATCATCCGAAAGCGTAGAAGTCTTCTCGCAGCCCATCTTTTCTCCTGTTTTTCTTTGCCGTCTGCTGGTTTGCGAAGCTCAGCTGTTGGAATCGATAATCTGATAGGAAGGAGAGGAGATTCTTCTTCTCTCCCGATTGGATTCATCCAAGCAAGGCTGTCCTTTCTCATCCTTCATTCGAGGCGGCTGCAACGAGACTTTCGAGCTTGTTTTACTGCTTTCTGTTCTTCATTTCCATTTTCCAACTCTGTCTTGTGTTGTTTCTGTTCTTGTGGCTAATTTAGTTCATTTCGTTGTGTTCTGTCTTTCTGTTCTTTACTTTAAGTATCTCTTATGTTCATTCAAACAATCAATTAATCAAACATAAAGTTCAGTATTTCACAGTCTCTCGCCTTTGCATTCTACTGCTTTCCCTTGCTGTTTTAAGCACATTTCCCTTCTAAGCATGTCTATTTTATCCTTTAGTTCTGTTCTCCTTATATCCATGAGTAACTAAGTTACTTAGGGGCATGCTAATGACAACACTATAGGCTAAAAAACGTGAATCAAGCATGTAGGATAGCTCTCGAAGCATTGATCGTATGTAAGCTTCATTCCACGGGCAATTTCGATTGGCCATCCATTTTGTCCAAAGAACTCCTAACCTCTGGAAGGAGTAAGAGTTCAGAGTCATACTATCATGCTAGCCTTTCAAGGTAACCAGGAAACGGCCTAGGAATAGGCGTTTCCCTAGTACAAACCATATCTTTCTGCCTTAACAAGATGCTTAAGACCTTACTTTGAGTTGAGTAAACTAAAGAATCTAATGCATGGAATCGGACGATACATGAGATTGAGATAGTTTGATGCATAGTGAGTAGATTCAGTGCTTGAGAATTGTATAAAAATGCATATAGGATAGTCATTAGTAGCCCTTAATTCACCCATTTACACACTTTCGCTGTTATTATAATTGCGGTAAAATTGCTATCTCCGCAATTCTGCTTAAGTTTAAATTCTGTTTAGCCGTCTTTGCCTTCATTTATTAATCTCGTCTCTTTTCCTTTGAGCTTAGCTTTAACTTGTTCTCGTTTATGTTACTACCCTTTACACATTCAGCAAAAATTAGATAATTAAAACCAATTTTACCCCATCAAATCCACCCCTTCTTTCTTAACAAAACACTTCGCGAATAGCTCAAAATAAATCTCTGTGGGAAAACGAATGAAATATACTTACTACTTGCTATAAGATCATGTATGCTTGCATGTTCTGAGTGCTCTATCTCTTTTATTGCCTAATTATTTCAACACATTGAGCACGCAACAAGTTTTTGGCGCCGCTGCCGGGGATTTATTTTAGTGAAAACGAAGTTAGTTAAGTTTGAAACACCAAGTTTACTGTCAATTGGAACTAATCTAGGTTCATTTCTTTTGCAGGTACTAGTTGGGTTAGTTTATGAGTGAGCATTCAAGTAGTGATCTAGAGTTCAATCCTGAGCCTGAGAGACTATTTAGAGCCAGAAATAAAGCCAAGAAACGTCTTTTTAACCAACCCTCTATACCTCAAGTAATTGCGGGAACCTCAATTCCTCCGCAAGAATCTCAAGAAGAAATGGCTGGAATAATTCCAAATCCGGTACCTGTCACTCGCAATCCCATCGAAATAGCGAATGACAAAAATAGTGCCATTCTTTCATATTTAGTACCTATGCCTGGGGAGCTGAACCCCAGCATAATCCGTCCTGAAATCACTGCCCACTCCTTCGAGTTAAAACCAGTGATGTTCCAAATGTTGTCCACTGTGGGACAATTCTTTGGAGTGGAAAATGAGGATCCCCACAACCATCTTAGGAACTTCTTAGGAGTCAGTGATACTTTCATCATTCCTGGAGTTTCTCAAGAAGCCTTGAGGCTATACTTGTTCCCTTATTCTTTGAGGGACAAAGCCAAAACGTGGTTAAACTCATTACCCTCTGGATCTGTCCTTAATTGGACAGATTTAGCAGAGAAATTCCTAGTCAAATACTTCCCACCTGATAGGAATTCTACCTTTCGTGATGACATAGTTAAATTCAAACAAGCTGATAATGAATCTCTTCACGAAGCTTGGACAAGGTTCAAAGATCTTCTTCTTAAATGTCCACATCATGGCATCCCATGGTGTATCCAAATTGAGGTCTTTTTCAAAGGATGCAACCAAAGCACTAGGCAAGTCTTAAATTCACCTGCTGGTGGTTCCATGTTGTCCAAGAGTTACAACGAAGCCTATGAGATCTTGGAGAAGATCTCAGCATCTCACTGTAGGTGGTCAGATGATCCTGTTGAGCCAACTAGAGCTCAAGACAAGGATTCTCTAAGTGCAATGAGCAGCCAAATAAATGCCCTGACCAACCTAGTCAAGCAAATGGCTCAAACCAATCTCCAAACAAGTGTCAACACCGCTACCGCCATGTCAATGGGCACCCAACCAAGTCAAGGTGAGACACTCATATGTGGATTCTGTGGGGAAGGGCACTTGTATGAATACTGCCCTGGGAATCCAGCCTCAGTCTGCTACATTGGAAGCTTGCAGCAGCCTAGGAACAACCCCTATTCCAATACTTACAACCCTGGTTGGAGGAACCACCCAAACCAGTCATGGGGTGGCCAACAAAATGCTAACCAAAATCCTAACCAACCTAGACCGAGTGGAACACCTGGCTTCACTCCCCAACATAACCAATCAATGTATCAAAAACCATACAACCAACCTGTAGGATCTTCTGTAGAAAACTTACTCAAGGAATACATAGCTAAGAATGATGCTACTCTTCAAAGCCAGCAAGCTACTCTTAGGAGCCTAGAGAACCAAATAGGCCAATTGGCCAATGAACTCAAGAGTAGGCCCCAAGGTAGACTCCCTGCTGACACCGAGGTGCCAAGGAGAGATGGTAAAGAACAAGTTCAAGCAATTGAACTTAGAAGTGGTAGACCCTTGGTGAGCAACACAAAGGACACACCAAAGAGAGTAGAGAACACTGAGTCTAGTGCTCCACTGGAGTCTCTGCCAAACCAAGGTCCACCACCAACTAGCACATCAGGAGCCAGGCTAAAGCCAATTATTGAGGAGATAGAAGAAATTCCAAGGCCTCCACCTATCTTAAGGCGCCCTGACGTGCCTGCATATGTGCCACCACCTCCATATCCTCGAAGGCTTAAGAAGAAGCAGGAACAGGAAGTGCATTTTAATAAATTCTTAGAAATTCTTAAGCAAGTGCATGTCAACATTCCTTTTGTAGAAGTTTTACAGTCTATGCCTTCCTATGTAAAGTTTTTGAAAGATATTATTACTAACAAAAAAATAATTGGTGAGTTTGAAACAGTAAACCTCACTGAGGAGTGCAGTGCCATACTCCAAAACAAGTTGCCCAAGAAGGAGAAGAATCCTGGTTCCTTCACCTTACCTGTAGAACTTGGAGGCAAGCACGTGGGCAGAGCGCTTTGTGACCTGGGCGCCAGCATAAACCTCATGCCCCTATCACTATTCCGCCAGCTAGGAATAGGAGAAGCACGTCCAACCACTGTCACTTTACAATTAGCAGACAGATCCATTGCATACCTAGAAGGTAAGATTGAGGATATTTTAGTAAAGGTTGACAAGTTTATTTTCCTTGCAGATTTCATTATCCTGGATTATGAAGCAGACAAGGAGGTCCCCATCCTGTTAGGCAGACCATTTCTTGCCACAGGTAGGGCACTGATAGACGTCCAAAAAGGTGAGCTTACTATGAGGGTTCATGATGAAGAGGTGAAATTTAGTGTGTATAAAGCTTTAAGGTACCCCTCTGACCTTGAATCCTGTGCTAGCATGGACGTTGTAGACTCTTTAATGGAAGAACAATTGGAGCATGTATTATTAACCAAGCATGCCAATGAATATGTAGGATTAGAATTAACTGACTTAAACATAGCTGAGATAATGGACATATCTGTAAATAACCCTCAGCATGTTTGTATGAATATTGACTTAACTGATAGAGCCTTAAATCCTTTAAAGCCATCCATTGAGCATCCACCTGTATTAGAATTAAAGCCACTCCCCACTCACCTCAAGTATGCATATTTAGGGAGTAATGAAACTCTGCCTGTTATCATTTCTTCTAAATTAAGTGAAAAGCATGAGGTTGAACTGATATTACTGCTTAAGCAACATAGGAAGGCTATTGCATGGACTATTGCTGATATTAGAGGCATTAGCCCTTCTTATTGCATGCATAAGATTATACTAGAGGAAGAGCACACACCTAGAGTAGATCACCAACGTAGGCTGAATCCCTCTATGAAAGAGGTAGTTAAGAAAGAGATAATTAAATGGTTAGATGCTGGTGTGATCTTTCCAATAGCTAGTAGTCAGTGGGTGAGCCCTATACAGTGTGTACCTAAGAAGGGTGGGATGACTGTGGTAGTCAATGAGAACAATGAACTGATTCCAACTAGGACTGTCACAGGATGGAGAGTTTGCATGGATTATAGGAAACTAAATAAAGAAACTACAAAAGACCACTTCCCTCTACCATTCATTGACCAAATGTTAGACAGAATAGCTGGTAGAGCCTATTACTGTTTCCTAGACGGTTATTCAGGATATAACCAGATCACTATAGACCCCAAAGACCAAGAAAAGACTACCTTTACTTGCCCTTTTGGAACATTTGCCTTTCGCAGAATGCCTTTTGGCTTATGCACTGCACCGACAACATTCCAAAGGTGCATGTTGGCAATCTTTTCTGATTTGGATGAGTCCATGATAGAAATATTCATGGATGATTTCTCAGTCTTTGGGGACTCCTTTACCAACTGTCTAGATAATTTAGGACAAGTCCTGGCGAGATGTGAAGAGACTAACTTAGTCCTTAATTGGGAAAAGTGTCACTTCATGGTAGATGAGGGGATTGTCTTAGGTCATAGAGTGTCAAGGGCAGGTGTAGAAGTTGACAGGGCAAAGATAGAAATCATAGAGAAGTTGGTAGAGCCTCAGAATGTCAAGGCCATTAGGAGTTTCTTAGGGCATGCTGGTTTCTACAGAAGGTTCATTAAGGACTTTTCCAAGATAGCCAAGCCTCTGTGTGAGCTTCTAGAAATAAATAGGCCATTCATCTTCTCTAAGGAATGTGTAGTAGCTTGGACAACCCTTAAGAAAGCGCTAGTCACAGCACCTATTATAGTAGGGCCAGATTGGGATCTCCCATTTGAGATGTTATGTGATGCTAGTGATTATGCTGTAGGGGTCATGTTAGGACAGAAGATTGACAAGCTAACACACCCTGTCTATTATGCTAGTAAAACCTTGAATGAGGCTCAATGTAATTATACAACTACTGAGAAAGAGATGCTTGCTGTAGTGTTCGCTTGTGAGAAATTCAGAAACTATATTGTAGGCACTAGGACAATTGTGTACACTGACCATTCTGCCTTGAAATATCTTATGAGGAAGGCTGATGCTAAGCCTAGGTTGATCAGGTGGGTGTTATTGCTGCAGAAATTTGATTTGGACATTCGAGACAAGAAAGGATGTGAAAATGTGGTTGCGGATCACCTTTCTCGATTGCAGCACAATTGCGAAAACATTGTGGAGGCCGCAATTTCTGATGCTTTCATTGATGAACATATCTTTGTTTTGACTCATTGTGATAACGATGAGGAACCTTGGTTTGCTGACATTTCTAACTTCTTTGCATCACAGGTGTTACCAGCTTTCAAGGGAGGACAAGAGAAGAAGAGGTTCCTTCATGAAGCAAGGAAATTCATCTGGGATGACCCCACACTTTACAGAACCTGTGCTGACGGTTTGCTAAGGAAGTGTGTTTCAGCTGCTGAAGCGAAGTCTGTGCTGCAGCACTGTCACACAGCTCCTTATGGTGGACACTTTGGTGGCCAAAGAACAGCTGCGAAGGTATTTCAGAGTGGCTACTATTGGCCAACGATCTTCAAGGATGCCCACAACTATGCCCACAGCTGCGATGAATGCCAAAGAACAGGTAACCTCAGTCGAAAGGATGAGATGCCTCTCACCTACATCTTAGAGTTGGAGCTCTTTGATGTGTGGGGCATTGACTTCATGGGGCCATTCCCTCCATCATCAGGTAACCTTTACATTTTGGTAGCAGTAGACTACGTATCCAAGTGGGTAGAGGCCATAGCATGTCCCAATAATGATGCTAAAACAGTTATAAAATTCTTGCATAGGCACATTTTTACTAGGTTTGGGACACCTCGGGCTGTCATTAGTGATGAGGGGACACATTTCATTAATAAGGCCATGGAGAGAGTGTTGGCTAAGTATAACATTAGACATAGAGTAGCCACTCCCTATCACCCACACTCGAATGGACAGGCTGAAATTTCGAATAGGGAGATTAAGAACATCCTAGAAAAAGTGGTCAAACCGAATAGGAAAGACTGGTCCTTTAAGCTTGAGGATGCACTTTGGGCATATAAGACAGCATATAAGACACCTCTAGGTATGTCTCCTTACAGGCTTGTATATGGTAAAGCTTGTCATCTTCCATTTGAGTTAGAAATTAAGGCATTTTGGGCACTAAAGGAGTTGAATTATTGCGTGACTGATGCGGGAACGTTGCGGTCTTTGCAATTACATGAGCTTGATGAGCTTAGGCAAATGTCTTATGAAAATGCCAAAATGTATAAGGAAAAGACCAAGATTTGGCACGATAGTAGACTTAGAGTTAAGGACTTTAAGAAGGGTCAACTTGTTTTGTTGTTTAACTCACGGTTGAAACTATTTCCAGGGAAACTTAAGTCTAGGTGGTCAGGTCCATTTGTGATTACTAATGTGTTTGTTCATGGTGCCATAGAGATAAAGAACTTGCAGCAAGGCCAACCATTCATGGTTAATGGTGCAAGATTGAAGCACTACTATGAGGAAGGAGATGTGAAGACTCTCTCGGCCTTCCTCTTGACTGAAGCGTGACAACGAGAACGAGAGAGGACGAGTGATTGCTGTGCTCGTCAACATAAGGCTCATGCCTTAGTTTATTTTTTGCGATTTTCCGGTTATCGTTTGTGTGTTTTGTTGTATGATTTTAATTACGAATTTGATGTTGTTTTTATTTCTTTTTGTAGGGAATCGAAAGAGGGAATCAAGGAGAGTAACTCCAGCTTTAAAAATCAAGAAAAGATTGAGCCAAATAAAAGATACGGATGAGCAAAGATTGACATTTAGATGAAAAAAAATCCCTAAAATTGCGCTGGATTTGCAGGATCCGCAAAAAAAATATAGCCGTTGGGATTTATCCGTTTCCTTTATATCCGTTAGAAGGCGCTCGATCGATACGATTCTCCCACTCTCTGAATTCCAAGAAAGCTGCGATTCTCTTCATCTTTGATTCTTCTCTCCAAATCTCCAAGCTTCAACAATGGTGTTCACAAGGGCTGAAAGATCTGCAGCCAAGAAAAGGGTCGATGACGCTGAAACGGCTGCGAGAGAAGCACTGCTCGCCTTGGCTACGGCTGACGCTGCGCGGACTGAACGCCTTCCCAAACTTCCGATTCGCAAGAAGAAGTGGAAGGTTGTCACTGAAATCCCTGCTGGCCCCTCTGAGCCAGCAGGCACACCCAAGAAGCGACGATGGAGTCTGGCTATGGCCGAGGAAGAAATCAAGAACAAGACTCCCTCTGTGGAGAGTCATGAACACAGCCAGCCATCCCACGAGGCAGCCAAGCGCAGCCCGTCACCATCTCCGTCAGTTCAAAGCCCTGAGCTTTCCTCGTCGCCACCAGCGCAAAGCCTTGAGCAGCCGTCTTCACCACAGAATTCTGCGCAGACACCTACAGCAGAGCAAAGAACCACGCCAGCGCACACTTCCCCACGGCCTGACCCTGAATTCCCATATGGGGAGTACCAAGAATCAACGCAGGGCAGGGGGGAAGGTGAGGAAGACGAGGTTTTCTCTCCGTTGAGGGAAGCCAATCCTGAGAGTCCTACGCAGAAGGATGACTCGATGGAAGAGACATTGGGGGCGTGCCTCCAGCAGATCACCATTGAGGCACAGCTAAAGAAGAAGAAGAAGGCCAAGATTCTCAAGGCCAAGCGATCCAAGAAGCTGAAAAAGAAGAAGGCCAAGAGAGCACCTTCATCAGAAAAGGAGAGCACTGAGCCATCGCTCAAGAGACTCAAGGTTGAGGCTGCAGAATCAGCCAAACCAGCAGACAAAGGGAAGGCCAAGCTTTACCCTGAAGATGAACCTCAGTCAATGAGGTATGTGTCCTCTGACGCTGAGTCCAGAGGCGTTGAGCTGAGGACGAGGGAGCTGCTGCACGAGAAGGGCTTCCTCGACAGACCTGCTGACCTGTCGCAGTTCTTGCGCGCAGGAATTATAAATCATGGCTGGGAGGAGTTGTGCAGGCCACCCAATCCGGCTTACACGAGTATGGTGTATGACTTCTACGCCAACCTGCGAAACTCTGAGGAGGGGCTGTCTGTGGTCAGAGGGGTAGAAGTAGACTTCTCAGCAAAGGCCATCAACGAAGCCTATGGTCTCAAGGGCCAAAGACATACAGATTATGCAAGGATTGTTGATGTTCACTCTTAGGTGTTTTTTATAGCATTTAGCCTAAACCTATGCTTAAATATGAGAATTAGAAGAAGGTAGCTAAATTAGGACTTATGTATAATAGGAAAGAAAAGGGTTGAAAACCGAAGGAAAAGAATGAAAAACAAGCATTGCGATAGCATTGCGGAAACATTGCGGTTCCCGCAATGTTTCAAGTGAAAACCGTAAGTTGACTGATCTTTTTCTGTTAATTTCCGTTATTTCAGGGATTCGTTCTTTCTCCTCCATCCATTCTGAAGTACGACGTTGAAGATTGATGGTTCTCCTTGGCCCAAATGCACCTGCAGATTACTATAAATAGGGGTCAAAGTCGAGGGTTCAATGATCATCCGAAAGCGTAGAAGTCTTCTCGCAGCCCATCTTTTCTCCTGTTTTTCTTTGCCGTCTGCTGGTTTGCGAAGCTCAGCTGTTGGAATCAATAATCTGATAGGAAGGAGAGGAGATTCTTCTTCTCTCCCGATTGGATTCATCCAAGCAAGGCTGTCCTTTCTCATCCTTCATTCGAGGCGACTGCAACGAGACTTTCGAGCTTGTTTTACTGCTTTCTGTTCTTCATTTCCATTTTCCAACTCTGTCTTGTGTTGTTTCTATTCTTGTGGCTAATTTAGTTCATTTCGTTGTGTTCTGTCTTTCTGTTCTTTACTTTAAGTATCTCTTATGTTCATTCAAACAATCAATTAATCAAACATAAAGTTCAGTATTTCACAGTCTCTCGCCTTTGCATTCTACTGCTTTCCCTTGCTGTTTTAAGCACATTTCCCTTCTAAGCATGTCTATTTTATCCTTTAGTTCTGTTCTCCTTATATCCATGAGTAACTAAGTTACTTAGGGGCATGCTAATGACAAAACTATAGGCTAAAAAACGTGAATCAAGCATGTAGGATAGCTCTCGAAGCATTGATCGTATGTAAGCTTCATTCCACGGGCAATTTCGATTGGCCATCCATTTTGTCCAAAGAACTCCTAACCTCTGGAAGGAGTAAGAGTTCAGAGTCATACTATCATGCTAGCCTTTCAAGGTAACCAGGAAACGGCCTAGGAATAGGCGTTTCCCTAGTACAAACCATATCTTTCTGCCTTAACAAGATGCTTAAGACCTTACTTTGAGTTGAGTAAACTAAAGAATCTAATGCATGGAATCGGACGATACATGAGATTGAGATAGTTTGATGCATAGTGAGTAGATTCAGTGCTTGAGAATCGTATAAAAAATGCCTATAGGATAGTCATTAGTAGCCCTTAATTCACCCATTTACACACTTTCGCTGTTATTATAATTGCGGTAAAATTGCTATCTCCGCAATTCTGCTTAAGTTTAAATTCTGTTTAGCTGTCTTTGCCTTCATTTATTAATCTCGTCTCTTTTCCTTTGAGCTTAGCTTTAACTTGTTCTCGTTTATGTTACTACCCTTTACACATTCAGCAAAAATTAGATAATTAAAAACCAATTTTACCCCATCAAATCCACCCCTTCTTTCTTAACAAAACACTTCGCGAATAGCTCAAAATAAATCTCTGTGGGAAAACGAATGAAATATACTTACTACTTGAGGTGAGTGGGGAGAGGTTTTAATTCTAAGACAGGCGGATGCTCAATGGATGGTTTTAATGGATTCACAGATTTTTCAGTTAAGTCAATATTCATACAAACATGCCGAGGGTTATTTACAGGTATGTCCATTATCTCAGCTATGTTTAAGTCAGTTAATTCTAATCCTACATAGTTATTAGCATGCTTAGTCAACAATTCATGCTCCAATTGTTCTTCCATTAGCGAATCAACAATGTCCATGCTAGCACAAGATTCAGAGTCAGAGGGGTACCTTAAGGCTTTATAAACACTAAATTTCACCTCTTCATCATGAACCCTCATAGTGAGCTCACCTTTTTGGACATCTATTAGTGCCCTACCTGTGGCTAGAAATGGTCTGCCTAACAGGATGGGGACCTCCGTGTCTGCTTCATAATCCAGGATAATGAAATCTGCAAGGAAAATAAACTTGTCAACCTTTACTAGAATATCCTCAATCTTACCCTCAGGGTATGCAATGGATCTGTCTGCTAGTTGTAAAGTGACAGTGGTTGGACGTGCTTCTCCTATTCCTAGCTGGCGGAATAGTGATAGGGGCATGAGGTTTATGCTGGCTCCCAGGTCACAAAGAGCTCTGCCCACGTGCTTGCCTCCTAGCTCTACAGGTAAGGTGAAGGAACCAGGATCCTTCTCCTTCTTGGGTAGCTTGTTCTGGAGTATGGCACTGCACTCCTCAGTGAGATTGACTGTTTCAAACTCACCAATTATTTTCTTGTTAGTTATAATATCCTTCAAAAACTTTACATAAGAAGGCATAGACTGTAAAACTTCTACAAAAGGAATATTAACATGCACTTGCTTAAGAATTTCTAGAAATTTATTAAAGTGCACTTCCTGTTCTTGTTTTTTCTTTAGCCTTCTAGGAAATGGAGGTGGTGGCACATATGCAGGCACATCAGGTCGCCTCAGGATAGGTGGAGGCCTTGGAATTTCTTCTATCTCCTCTATGATTGGCTCCAGTCTTGCTCCTGATGTGCTTGTTGGTGGTGGACCTTGGTTTGGCAGAGACTCCAGTGGAGCACTAGACTCAGTGTTCTCTACTCTCTTTGGTGTGTCCTTGGTGTTGCTTACCAATGGTCTACCACTTCTAAGTTCAATTGCTTGAACTTGTTCTTTACCATCTCTCCTTGGCACTTCAGTGTCAGCAGGGAGTCTACCTTGGGGCCTACTTTTGATTTCATTGGCTAGTTGCCCTATTTGGTTCTCTAGGCTCCTAAGAGTAGCTTGCTGGCTCTGTAGAGTGGCATCATTCTTGGCTATGTATTCCTTAAGTAAGTTTTCTACAGAAGATCCTACAGGTTGGTTGTATGGTTTTTGATACATGGATTGGTTATGTTGGGAAGTGAAACCAGGTGTTCCACTCGGTCTTGGTTGGTTAGGATTCTGGTTAGCATTCTGTTGGCCACCCCATGACAGGTTTGGGTGGTTCCTCCAACCAGGATTGTAAGTATTAGAGTAGGGGTTGTTCCTAGGCTGCTGCTGGCTTCCAATATAGCAGACTGAGGCTGGATTCCCAGGGCAGTATTCATACAGGTGCCCTTCCCCATAGAATCCACAGATAAGTGTCTCACCTTGACTTGGTTGGGTGCCCATTGACATGGCTGTGGCGGTGTTGACACTTGTTTGAAGATTGGCCTGAGCCATTTGCTTAACTAGGTTGGTCAGGGCATTTATTTGGCTGCTCATTGCACTTAGAGCATCCTTGTCTTGAGCTCTAGTTGGCTCAACTGGATCATCTGACCACCTACAGTGAGATGCTGAGATCTTTTCCAAGATCTCATAGGCCTCGTTGTAACTCTTGGACAACATGGAACCACCAGCAGATGAATTCAAGACTTGTCTAGTGCTGGGGTTGCATCCTTTGAAAAAGACCTCGATTTGGATACACCATGGGATGCCATGGTGTGGACATTTAAGAAGAAGATCTTTAAACCTTGTCCAAGCTTCGTGAAGAGACTCAGTGTCAGCTTGTTTGAACTTGATTATGTCATCACGAAAGGTAGAATTCCTATCAGGTGGGAAGTATTTGACTAGGAATTTTTCTGCTAAGTCTGTCCAATTGCGGACAGATCCAGAGGGTAATGAGTTCAACCATGTTTTGGCTTTGTCCCTCAAAGAGTAAGGGAAAAGGTATAGCCTCAAGGCTTCTTGGGAAACTCTAGGGATGATGAAGGTATCACTTACTCCTAAGAAGTTTCTAAGATGGTTGTGGGGATCCTCATTTTCCACTCCAAAGAATTGTCCCACAGTGGACAACATTTGGAACATCACTGGCTTTAACTCGAATGAGTTGGCAGTGATTTCAGGACGGATTATGCTGGGGTTCAGCTCCCCAGGCATAGGTACTAGGTAAGAGAGTATGGCGATATCCTTGTCATTCGCTATTTCGATGGGATTGCGAGTGACAGGCACCGGATTTGGAACTATTCCATCCATTTCTTCTTGAGACAATTGCGGAGGAATTGCGGCTCCCGCAATTACTTGAGGTAAAGAGGGTTGGTTAAAGAGACGTTTCTTGGCTCTATTTCTGGCCCTAAGTAATCTCTCAGGCTCAGGATTGAACTCTAGATCACTACTTGAAGGCTCACTCATAAACTAACCCAATAGTACCTGCAAAAGAAATGAAACAGATCAGCTTCAATAGGCAATAAACTTGGTGTTTCAAACTTAACAAACTTCGTTTTCACTTAAATAAATCCCCGGCAGCGGCGCCAAAAACTTGTTGCGTGCTCAATGTGTTAAGATAAATAAGCAATAAAATAAAGAGAGCACTCAGAACATGCAAGCATACATGATCCTATAGCAAGTAGTAAGTATTTTTTTTCATTCGTTTTCCCACAGATGTTTATTATAAGCTACTCGTGAAGTGTAAAGTTAAGAAAGAAAGGGTGGATTTGATGGGGTAGAATTGGTTTTAAATTGTCTATTTCCTACTGAATACGTAGAGGGTAGCAACATAAACAAGTGCAAGTCAACGCTAAACTCAAATGAAAAGAGACGAGATTAATAAATGAAGAAGAAAACAGCTAAACAGAATTGTGAACTTAGCAGAATTGCGGAAACAGCAATTCTACCGCAATTTTCCTAACAGCGAAAGTGTGTAAAATGGAGAAACAAGGGCTACTAACGACTCCTCTATAGGCATTTTCTCACGATCCTCAAGCATTGGATCAACTCTCTATGCATCAAACTCACTCAATCTCATGTATCGTCCGATTCCATGCATTAGATTCTTTAGTTTACTCATGTCCAAGTAAGGTCTTAAGCATCTTGTTAAAGCAGACAGTTATGGTTTGTACTAGGAAAAGGCCTATTCCTAGGTCGTTTTCTAGCTACCTTGAAAGGCTAGCATGAGTGTATGACTCTGAACTCTTACTCCTTCCAGAGGTTAGGAGTTCTTTGGACAAAATGGATGGCCAATCGAAATTGCCCGTGGGATGAAGCCTACATACAATCAATGCTTCGAGAGCTATCCTACATGCTTGGTTCACGTTTTTTAGCCTATAGTATTGTCATTAGCATGCCCCTATGTGACTTAGTTACTCATGGATATAGGGAGAACAGAAAGAAGAGAGAAAACAGACATGCTTAGAAGAGAGATAAACTGAAAACAGCAAGGTAAGACAGTGAGTTGCAAAGATAGGAAATTGAGAAATGAAGAACTATGCTTTAATTACTTGATTGTTTGAATGAACAGAAGAGCAACTTAAAGTGAATAACAGAAGACAGAACACAACGAAATGAACTGATCTAGCTACTAGAAAAGAAACAACAACAATACAAAGCTGGAAAATGGAAATAAAGAGCAAAAAGCAGTAAAACAAGCTCGAATGCCTCGTCGCAACCGCCTCGGCTGAAGGATGAGAAAGATCAGCCTTGCTTGGATGAATCCAATCGGGAAAGAAGATGAATCTCCTCTCCTTCCTATCAGATTATCGATTCCAACAGCTGAGCTTCGCAACCCAACAGACGGCAAAGAAAAACAGGAGAAAAGATGGAGCTGCGAGAAGACTTCTACGCTTTCGGATGATGATTGAACCCTCGACTTTGACCCCCTTTTATAGCAATCTGCAGGTGCATTTGGGCCAAGGAGAACCATCAATCTTCAACGTCGTACTTCAGAATGGATGGAGGAGAAAGAACGAATCCCTGAAATAACGGAAATTAACAGAAAAAGATCAGTCAACTTACGGTTTTCACTTGAAACATTGTGGTTTCAGCAATGTTTCCGCAATGCTGTCGCAATGTAGTTTTTTCATTCTTTTACTTCGGTTTTCAATCCTTTTCTTTCCTTTTGCACACAAGTCCTAATTTAGCTACCTTCTTTCAATTCTCACAAATAAGCATAGGTTTAAGCTAAATCCTATCAAAAACACCTAAGAGTGTGCATCTTTCTAAGCTAAATAAGTCCTAAATAAGTCACTTTTTGAGACATAACAGCCAGCGTCTCGACGCTGTGCCCTAAGTTTTCCGCGCGCGCTCGCGATGGCGTCGCGACGCAAGGCCAGCGTCGCGACGCTGCCCCGATAAAATTCCTGCGCGCGCCTCCTCCGGAGCGTCTCGACGCCAAGCAGGGTCTCGACGCCAGGGCAGCGTCGAGCTAGCGTCTCGACGCTATCACTCGACGCTTGGTCTCGAGTTTTTCCAGCGTCGAGCCAGCGTCTCGACGCTGGCTCTCGGGTTTGGGGCTGAAGCTTTGCCTCTCCAAGGCTGTTTTGGCCTGTTTCTTCACGGATCAAGTTCCCCTCTTCCCGATGCATTCCCGGGGCGTTAAAACTCCACTTTAAGCACTCGAACAGGCCCAACGGACGCACGAGCTCTTTGCCGCTTTTCTCCTACAAAAGAGATATATTTAATCAATTGAAAGCGGACTTTAGCTATAATTAGGAAGTATTTAATAGCTCCAAAATGGAGTTATCAATAATTCGAGAGGAAGAAGAGAAGATCCATCTTCTCTTCTGATTGAATTTATCCCCAAGATCAGCTAATCTTCCCCTTCATCCGAGGCGATTCACGACTTGGAAGATCCTCACGCAATTAACAGCTTTCCTTTACTGCTTTCCTTTATCGCTTTCCAATTTAATTTCTGCTTCCTCTAAATGTTGTTCTGAATCATTTACTGCTTTTCCCTTTCATTGTTGCTTCTGGATTGACATATGTTTGTTTACAAATGTTTATGTGAATTGCTTTCTCACAAGAGTAATCAATTGGTTTTATTGAATTCTTCATTCTGTCGTTCCTTAATCAATAGTTTTGTTGAGTTCTTCATCTTATCATTTCTTCATCAATTAATTTTACTGAGTTCTTTAAATCATGTTCGATCCATCCATCTCCCTTTGTTCTTCGAAAACCATGAGTAACTAATCTAAGAGAGGTCTGCTAAAGAGGAATCTGTAGGCTAGAAGCATGAGAATTCAGCATGAAGAGTAGCATGATTGCATTGAATGTATGTGATCTTCATCCCACGGGCAATTTCGACCGGCCATCCATTTTGTCTAAAGAATTTCTAACCTCCGGAAGGAGTAAGAATTCAGAGTCATCCATTCATGTTAGCCTTTTATGGTAATCAGAAAATGACCTAGGAATAGGCGTTCTCCTAGCACGTTTATTAGCATGTGTTTATGATTAGGTTGTTAGCTTTACTTGGACAGAAGTAATCTAAGAAACTAATGCATGTAATCGGAAGATGCATGAGAACTAGCTAAGACGATGCATGAGATGTTAATCTACTGTTGAATGATCATAGTTAAATGCCTATAGAGGATTCTTAAGTCGACCTTGCTGCCTTACTTTACATTAAAATCGTTGCTAATTTATTGCTAGATTATTGCAAGAACCGCAATTCTACTTTTCCACATTATGACTTTACCTCTTTGCTAGCTTTGCATTTATGTTTACATTCTTCTTGCATCTTTTATATTCCTGTACCTCAACCCAAAATCTATCCAATTTAAGTTACCTTATCTAATCTAACACACCAAATCGTTAGTCACTAAACTTAATCTCTGTGGGAAAACGAATTAAATTATACTTATCACTTGTTGCAAACCATGTATGCTTGCATGATCTTAGCGCTCTTCGCATTTACATTTTACATACACACTGAGCGCGCAACAACTGGCCATCTGGAGCTGCCCACTATCTTGAGGATGAGAAGACGGGGCAACATGGAGTTCGAGATGGATGGACTGGCTGCTGCACAGTCACGGTCCATGGCCTGCCTGATGGACTTGCAACACAAGTTAGCCCAATGGGCTGAATATTCGCAAGCAAGGGACCAAGAGTTGGCTGAGCACCTGCGATGCACCTTCCCTACTTTCCCTGCTGGACTGCTGAACCCGTGGGTGCCTCCAAGAGAAAGGAGTGAAGAGGACAAGGATGATTGAATGCCAGCTTGACGGCATTCGAGGGAGTATTTCTGATCCCTCTCAAAAACAAAATAAAAAAACAATAAACCTGCTTTTCTGTGACCTGTTACTCCTCTATAATCAAGTTGTTTGATCTGTTTTGAATTGTTAATTTTTTTGTGTAGAGTAGCTTAGTTTAGTTTAATGTCATCTGAGTAGGTAGCTTAGGTAGTTTTGATGTTTTCTATAGTAGTTATGAATGAATATCGCATGCTAGGAGCCTTGATCACAGTTACATTTGCTCTGTTGGACTAATTGCGAGTTCATTGCGGTTACCGCAATTTTTTTAGTTTTTCGCATGCTGTTGGATGACTTTCTAATGGGCTGTCTGTGTTTAAATCTCAATATTTTTGTTGCTTTACTGAGGTCCATAGGTAGTCTGTCTACTGAGCATGCTGGATGAGTGTCTAGTACACCCTTGATAGTTTCAAATTAGCTTCAAATATTGCTACGCATGTACCTCTTTGAGACCTTACCTTGTTGTTTTTAGGAAATTATGCTTATGAGTTATCTGTGTTACGAAGGTCATTCTATACCTAGGAGTTTTAAGTTCTACTTGTTTTTCCTTAGACTAGATGCTTCTAAGACAAGTTTGGGGGTGTGCCACCTCAGACTCTCATTGGGGACAATGAGAAGATAAGTTTGGGGGAGGCAGCCTCTAGGCCTAGGAACACTCATCTCTCCCTCTTGAAAAACATAAGCATTCTTCTTCTTTGAAAATAAAAAAAAAAAAATGAAAAAAATGAAAAAGAAAGAAACAGAAAAATAAAGGGTAGTGTCTCTCTAAAGGTTGCTGAGTAATCAGGGTCATTTGTGTAACCCACAAGTGGCACTGTATCAAAAGGCAAACCAAAAGGAAAGACTCTACCAGAAAAGAAAAAAAAAAAGAAAAATAAAGCCAAGGAAGAAGAATGTTTGCCAACAAGCTATGGCCTATGTGTTTAGGTGTCCTATGTAATTGAACTTTGATCCTTAGTTTGCTAAACACAGGGCTGTAGTTTGGAGGTTTGTCAAGGGAGATGAGTGTCAATCCAATACAGTGATACCAGGGCTTAGGTGTTCTTTGGTCTGTACTCTGATTCTCGTATGTGCTAAGCCTGGCATGACTCTAAGGATTCCTAGGTAGCTCAATAATAAATACATTAGAAGCATGTACTGAGTCTGAGCTAAAATTATGGAGAATTTGAAAACTTAGGGATAGCTGCACAATGAACCTAATAACATAGGCAGATAAACCATTTGTGGAGTTAGTCTGAACTTAAGAGAGTGTCACAGGACAGCAACGCCTTGGATAGTAAGCCTAGGGAAGTCAGCAAGTCAGTAGATAGAATTTAAAAGTCAAGGATTAGCTACCCAAGTAAGCCCTTATATTGCTCGAGGATGAGAAATAACTCAAGTTTGGGGGTGTGTTACCTCTCCAAAAGTACATAATTTAGGGACGTATTTACCTTAAAATCATGTAATCTCTTGAGTGTTTTTGTTAGAATTTAGCTTAACACGTACTTAAATGTGAGAATTCAAGGAGAGAAGCTAAAATAGGACTTATTTGGAAAAGGAACGAAAAATAATAGAAAATGATGCTAAAAGAGTTAAAATGTACATTGCAGGAGAATTGCTGAAACATTGCTGTTTGCGCAATGGATATTGTGGTCACCGCAAGGAATCCGCAATGCCAAAGCTGCTGCTGCTGAGTTTTTCCCAGCCGTCAGTCGTCATAGTTGCGATCTTTCAGTCGCTTAAGCTTTCCTCTGCTGCCACGTGGAGGGTTGTTGTTCAGAATGGCTGGTTCTCCGTGGCTGAAGGTACCTGCAAACGCTATAAAAAGAGATGAAGGGTGAAGGAGAAACACAGCTCGGAAGCGTGGAGTTCTCCGTCTCAATGCAATCCACATACCCATTTTCCTTACCCCGTTTGTTGGAACGAAGAAATCAGCCCTTGGCGTCGATAATTCGAGAGGAAGAAGAGAAGATCCTTCTTCTCTTCGGATTGAATTCATCCCCAAGACCAGCTAATCTTCCCCTTCATCCGAGGCGCTTGCGACGAGGAGATCCGTGCACACTTTTATACAGCTTTCTTACTGCTTTCTGTCTTTCGTTTCTATTTGTTACACTACTGCGATTCGTCTTCAATTTACTCAGTTCTGTACTGTTTTTCATACCTTCGTATATTGAGTTTTGAACCTTAATTTATAGAGCAATCGTTTCAGTCTTTCGAGTTCTGCATCTTGTTATCTTTTGTTCTATTGCTTTCATTGGGTACTTTACAGCATGCTTAATCAATCTAGTCTTTCCAATTCCCCACCAACCATGAGTAACTAATCACATAAAGGTCTGTTTAAGATGAATCTGTAGGTTAGAAATACGAGAGTTCAACATGTAGGATAGCGTCGAATGCATTGAATGTATGTGCACTTCATCCCATGGGCAATTTCGATCGGCCATCCATTTTGTCTAAAGAATTCCTAACCTCCGGAAGGAGTAAGAGTTCAGAGTCGTCCATTCATGCTAGCCTTTTATGGTAACCAGAAAACGACCTAGGAATAGGCGTTCTCCTAGTACAATTCATTAACTTGCTTGTATAAATAGGTGTTTATGTCTCACTTGGATATGAGTGAACTAAAGGATCTAATGCATGTAATCGAGAGATGCATGAGACTAAGCTAAATTGATGCATGGTAAGTTAATCTACTGCTGAATGATCGTAGTTAAATGCCTACAGAGGAGTCTTAAGTCGACCTTGTTTCCTTATCTCACCCTTAAATCGTTGTCAATTAATTGCTAGATAATTGCGGGAACCGCAATTCTATAATTCTGTTTCTGCCTTAGCCATTTTTCTAGTCTTCTACTTTTGCGATTTTATTGCTAGAATATTGCTAGATCCGCAATTCTTTCTTCTCATCATCAAAGCTTAGTCTCTTTACTTGCTTTCGTTTATGCTTGCATGCTTCTTACATTCTTTGTTAGTTCGGCACATCAACCTCAAATCCACCCAATTTAAGTGACCCTCTCTAATTTAACGCCTCACTTCGTTAGTAACTAAACTCAATCTCTGTGGGAAAATGAATTAAAAAATACTTATCACTTGTTGCAGACCATGTATGCTTGCATGTCCTGAGTGCTCTTCGCATTACATTTTATTTACACACTGAGCACGCAACAATTCCCTTCAGGTCGAGGGTGGGAATGTAGATGAAGGGGGCCCGACGACAGAGATGATAGCCGAGCAGTCCTACGAGGTTGAGGGTGGGACTGTTGTAGCTTCGGGCACCCGGATCGAGACCGATCCCGAGCATTCCCGTCAGGTCGAGGGTGGGAATGTAGATGAAGGGGGCCCGACGATAGAGATGACAGTTGAGCAGGCCCACGAGGTTGAGGATGGGACTGTTGTAGCTTCAGGCACCCCGGCCGAGACCGATCCCGAGCATTCCCTTCAGGTCGAGGGTGAGAATGTAATTCAGGGGGGCGCAACAACCCTAATACCCGAGCATTCCCTCGAGGTTGAGGATGGGACTGTAGTTGTGGGGGGCCCGACAGAGAAGTCCACCCATCTTCTTGCCGACGTCAGTCAGAGTCAGGTACTTAACTAATGTTTGTTTTATTCGTTAACATATTTTCATACCTTTATGCTAATGTGATGCACACATGTCGTGCAGGACCCTCGTCGCGGTGTATGCAAGAGAGCGAGGGTGTCGAAGTATACCCCTAACGAGGACGGTGAGAGGAAGATGAAAAAGAAGTTCAAGCCCAAAGTCGAGTTCTCTGCAAATCCAGGTACAATCCAGAGTAAGGAAAAGGAAAAAAAGATTGGAGTAAAGCAAAAGGGTAAAAGTAAGGTGGATCAATCACCTGATCCTTCGGAAGGCGCAATTAACCGGTACAATCTCTCCTTCCATATCTCACCCTTACTACTATCAAAGTACAAGGCCTGGATTAAATCGAGGAAAACAAACAAGGAACTCCGATCTATCCAGGGAGTTATGAGGGACAAAAACTTCTTCAAGAAGTTCATGGAGAATGATTTTTTATCTAAAGACGTAAGTATTCGAAGAATCAGTTCTTACTTTTCTATTTATTTTTATTTGGCACTAAGAATTGTACATTTTTGCAGGATATGGACCTTCTAATGATGTTCGTTAAAAAGAAGCTCCGAGCAAGACCAAATCTATGTCGCCTCAAATTTACGGTTGTCAGCACGGCTTTCATGGTAAGCTTATCCTACAATGTTTTAGCAAAAACCACATGTCAATTATAATATTGTCTTCTCATTTGTGTAGTCATTTCTAATGTCCCCCGACGGACCCGGGTCATCGTTAGAAAATAAGGACTATCTGGGGTCGGTCGAGTGGTGGACCGGGCGGGATCAAACTTTTCTTGACATCGTCCTAGGTCAAGCTCCCGTAGACGAGCCACCATGGTCGGAGGTTGACTACGTGTATGGGCCAGTCAACATTAAAAGACATTGGGTGCTAGCAGCTATCGACCTATGTTACGTCTCCAAAAGTGACCTTTTTAGGACTTAATTAGCTTAGAAAGATGTTCACTCTTAGGTGTTTCTGATAGCATTTAGCCTAAACCTATGCTTAAATATGAGAATTAGAAGAAGGTAGCTAAATTAGGACTTATATACAATAGGAAAGAAAAGGGTTGAAAACCGAAGAAAAAGAATGAAAAACAAGCATTGCGAGAGCATTGCGGAAACATTGCGGTTCCCGCAATGTTTCAAGTGAAAACCGTAAGTTGACTGATCTTTTTCTGTTAATTTCCGTTATTTCAGGGATTCGTTCTTTCTCCTCCATCCATTCTGAAGTACGACGTTGAAGATTGATGGTTCTCCTTGGCCCAAAGACGTCTGCAGACTACTATAAATAGGGGTCAAAGTCGAGGGTTCAAGCATCATCCGAAAGCGTAGAAGTCTTCTCGCAGTCCATCTTTTCTCCTGTTTTCCTTTGCCGTCTGCTGGTTTGCGAAGCTCAGCTGTTGGAATCGATAATCTGATAGGAAGGAGAGGAGATTCTTCTTCTCTCCCGATTGGATTCATCCAAGCAAGGCTGACCTTTCTCATCCTTCATTCGAGGCGGCTGCAACGAGACATTCGAGCTGTTTTACTGCTTTCTGCTCTTCATTTCCATTTTCCAGCTTTGTCTTGTTGTTGTTTCTTTTCTAGTAGCTAGATTAGACTATTTCGTTGTGTCCTGTCTTCCTGTTATTTGCTTTAAACCTTTTCTTTGTCAATCAAACAATCAAATAATCAAATCTCACTTCTTCATTTCACAGTTTCTTGCCTTTACATTCTACTGCTTTCCCTTACTGTTTTGTCTTTAAATTCCTTCTAAACATGTCTACTTCTTCTCTTGCTTCTGTTCTGTTTACATCCATGAGTAGCTAAATCACTTAGGGGCATGCTAATGACAACACTTTAGGCTAAAAAACGTAAACCAAGCATGTAGGATAGCTCTCGAAGCATTGATTGTATGTAAGCTTCAGCCCACGGGCAATTTCGATTGGCCATCCATTTTGTCCAAAGAACTCCTAACCTCTGGAAGGAGTAAGAGTTCAGAGTCATACTATCATGCTAGCCTTTTAAGGTAACCAGGAAACGACCTAGGAATAGGCGTTTCCCTAGTACAAACCATATTTTCTGCCTTAACAAGATGCTTAAGACCTTACTTGGACATGAGTAAACTAAAGAATCTAATGCATGAAATCGGAAGATACATGAGACTGAGATAGTTTGATGCATAGAGAGTTGATCCACTGCTTGAGAATCGTGAGAAAAAGCCTATAGGATAGTCGTTAGTAGCCCTTAATCCATCACTTTACACACTTTCGCTGTTATTATAATTGCGGTAAAATTGCTGTCTCCGCAATTCTGCTTAAGTTACCATTCTGTCTAGCTGTCTTTGCTTTCATTTATTAATCTCGTCTCTTTTCATTTGAGTTTAGCTTTGACTTGTTCTTGTTTATGTTGCTACCCTTTACACGTTCAGCAAGAATTAGACAATTAAAAACCAATTTTACCCCGTCAAATCCACCCCTTCTTTCTTAACAAATACACTTCGCGAATAGCTAAAAATAAATCTCTGTGGGAAAACGAATGAAATATACTTACTACTTGCTATAAGATCATGTATGCTTGCATGTTCTGAGTGCTCTATCTCTCTTATTGCCTAATTATTTTAACACATTGAGCACGCAACAAGTTTTTGGCGCCGCTGCCGGGGATTTATTTAAGTGAAAACGAAGATTGTTAAGTTTGAAACACCAAGTTTATTGCCTATTGAAGCTGATCTGTTTCATTTCTTTTGCAGGTACTATTGGGGTAGTTTATGAGTGAGCCTTCAAGTAGAGATCTAGAGTTCAATCCTGAGCCTGAGAGACTACTTAGAGCTAGAAACAAAGCAAAGAAACGACTCTTTAAACAACCTTCTATACCTCAAATCATACCTGAAATCGAAGAAATGGACGAGATAGTTCCAAATCAGGTACCTATCATTCGCAATCTCATCGAAATAGCAAATGACAAGAATAGTGCCATCCTCTCATATTTAGTACCTATGCCTGGGGAGCTGAACCCCAGCATAATCCGTCCTGAAATCACTGCCCACTCCTTCGAGATAAAGCCAGTGATGTTCCAAATGTTGTCCACTGTGGGACAATTCTTTGGAGTGGAAAATGAGGACCCCCACAACCATCTTAGGAACTTCTTAGGAGTCAGTGATACCTTCATCATCCCTGGAGTTTCCCAAGAAGCTTTGAGGCTATACTTGTTCCCTTACTCTTTAAGGGACAAGGCCAAAACATGGTTGAACTCATTACCTTCTGGATCTGTCCGCAATTGGACAGACTTAGCAGAAAAATTCTTAGTCAAATACTTCCCACCTGATAGGAATTCTACCTTTCGTGATGACATAGTTAAGTTCAAGCAAGCTGATAATGAGTCTCTTCACGAAGCTTGGACAAGGTTCAAAGACCTTCTTCTTAAATGTCCATACCATGGCATCCCATGGTGTATCCAAATAGAGGTCTTTTTCAAAGGATGCAACCCCAGCACTAGACAAGTCTTGAATTCATCTGCTGGTGGTTCCATGTTGTCCAAGAGTTACAACGAAGCCTATGAGATCTTGGAGAAGATCTCAGCATCTCACTGTAGGTGGTCAGATGATCCAGTTGAGCCAACTAGAGCTCAAGACAAGGATGCTCTAAGTGCAATGAGCAGCCAAATAAATGCCCTGACCAACCTAGTTAAGCAAATGGCTCAAGCCAATCTCCATCCGAGTGTCAACACCGCTACCGCCATGTCAATGGGCACCCAACCAAGTCAAGGTGAGGCACTTATATGTGGATTCTGTGGGGAAGGGCACTGTTGCGTGCTCAATGTGTTGAAATAATTAGGCAATAAAAGAGATAGAGCACTCAGAACATGCAAGCATACATGACCTTATAGCAAGTAGTAAGTATATTTCATTCGTTTTCCCACAGAGATTTATTTTTAGCTATTCGCGAAGTGTTTTGTTAAGAAAGAAGGGGTGGATTTGATGGGGTAAAATTGGTTTTTAATTGTCTAATTCTTGCTGAATGTGTAAAGGGTAGTAACATAAACAAGGACAAGTGAAATCTAAGCCCAAATGAAAAGAAACGAAATTAATAAATGAAGGCAAAGACAGCTAAACAGAATGGAAACTTAGACGGAATTGCGGAGACCGCAATTCTACCGCAATTACAATAACAGCGAAAGTGTGTAAATGGGTGAATTAAGGGCTACTAATGACTATCCTATAGGCATTTTTATACGATTCTCAAGCACTGGATCTACTCTCTATGCATCAAACTATCTCAATCTCATGTATCGTCCGATTCCATGCATTAGATTCTTTAGTTTACTCAACTCAAAGTAAGGTCTTAAGCATCTTGTTAAGGCAGAAAGATATGGTTTGTACTAGGGAAACGCCTATTCCTAGGCCGTTTCCTGGTTACCTTGAAAGGCTAGCATGATAATATGACTCTGAACTCTTACTCCTTCCAGAGGTTAGGAGTTCTTTGGACAAAATGGATGGCCAATCGAAATTGCCCGTGGGATGAAGCCTACATACAATCAATGCTTCGAGAGCTATCCTACATGCTTGATTCACGTTTTTTAGCCTATGGAGTTGTCATTAGCATGCCCCTAAGTGTCTTAGTTACTCATGGATATAGGGAGAACAGAACTAAAAGATAAGACAGACATGCTTAGAAGGGAAATGTGCTTAAAACAGCAAGGGAAAGCAGTAGAATGCAAAGGCAGAAACTGTGGAATACTGAATTTTGTGTTTGATTAATTGATTGTTTGAATGAACATAAGAGATACTTAAAGTAAAGAACAGCAAGACAGAACACAACGAAATGATCTAAACTAGCCACAAGAACAGAAACAACACAAGACAGAATTGGAAAACAGAAATGAAGAACAGAAAGCAGTAAAACAGCTCGAAATCTCGTTGCAGCCGCCTCGAATGAAGGATGAGAAAGGTCAGCCTTGCTTGGATGAATCCAATCGGGAGAGAAGAAGAATCTCCTCTCCTTCCTATCAGATTATCGACTCCAACAGCTGAGCTTCGCAAACCAGCAGACGGCAAAGGAAAACTAGGAGAAAAGATGGACTGCGAGAAGACTTCTACGCTTTCGGATGATGTTTGAACCCTCGACTTTGACCCCTATTTATAGTAATCTGCAGGTGCATTTGGGCCAAGGAGAACCATCAATCTTCAACGTCGTACTTCAGAATGGATGGAGGAGAAAGAACGAATCCCTGAAATAACGGAAATTAACAGAAAAAGATCAGTCAACTTACGGTTTTCACTTGAAACATTGCGGTGACCGCAATGTTTCCGCAATGCTTTCGCAAAGCTTGTTTTCCATTCTTTTCCTTCGGTTTTCAACTCTTTTCTTTCCTATTGTACATAAGTCCTAATTTAGCTACCTTCTTCTAATTCTCATATTTAAGCATAGGTTTAGGCTAAATGCTATCAAAAACACCTAAGAGTGAACATCTTTCTAAGCCAATTAAGTCCTAAAAAGGTCACTTTTGGAGACGTAACACACCCCCAAACTTAAGGTTTTGCTTGTCCTCGAGCAATCTAAGGACTTTCCTAGGCTGTTGTTTCTTCTTCTTTAACCACTTACTAACTCCCCTAAATCCCTATCTATAGCACTGCTGTCCTGTGACACACTTCTAAGCTTAAAACTACCCTCTTATCTAGCTTCTTCTGACTTCGCCTGCCTAACACTCCATCTGCTTTTATTAACTCCCTACAACTGATCTATTTGCTTTTGTCATATCATGCCACTATCCCTAAGGTTTCAAATTCTGCCTAGCTTTACCTCAGACTCAGTACATGCTTCTAGCCTTATTTTTAATGTGTCTAGGATTCCTTAGAGTCATGCCAGTCTTAGTATTAACGGTGACAGTAGTACTTTTAAAGAACAACCTAAACCATGGCATCACTATATTGGATATACACTCATCTCCCTAAACAACCCTACAAGTTACAACTTTGTGTTTAGCTAATTGAGGATCAGAGTTCTTTTTAAATAGGACATCTAAGCCACAAAGTTATAACTCCTAGGTATACATTCTTCTTCCCTATTCTTTTCCCTTTTTCTTACTTAGGTGGGGCCTCTCCTTTGGTTGCCTTTTGATGCAATGTCACTTGTGGGTCACACACTTGGCACTGATTACTTAGCAACCTAAGAAAGACCCCCCTCTTTATTCTATTTTTCATTTTTTTTTTCAGTTCATCAATTTTTTGTCAAGGAGAAGAAGAATGCTTATGTTTCCAAGGGAGAGAGGAATGTTCCTAGGCCTAGGGTGGCTTCCCCCAAACTTCAACTACTCATTGTCCCCAATGAGTGTCTGAGGTGGCACACCCCCAAACTTGTCCTAGAAGCATCTAGTCTAAGGTAAAACAAAGAGAATCTAAAAACCCTAGGCATAGACAGAACATTTAAAAGAAAATATCACAGCTGCAGTAATTTTTTTAAAAAAAACAGACAGTTAAGGGCTTAAAGCTGTGCATGCTGAGCTTTTTAGAGGTTGATTTAAACTATCAAAGGGTGTCCTATGACACTCATCCAGCATGCATTTAGATAAGCTATATAAGGTAGTCATGTTAGCAGCAAAAGATAGAATTTAAACAGATCACAGCCTAGCTAAACAGACAGTCCAAAACATGCTTTCAGTAATAAAAATTGCGGGGACCGCAATTATTTCGCAATCAAGTCAGGGCAGATATAACAGTGATTAAGGCCCCTAAGCATGCTCTTTCCAGTCATTCAAGCTCCTCTAGAAATAAAACAAAACTAACCTACCTAGGCTCCTATCATCAGACTATACTAAGCAAAATTAAAAACATGAAACTAAGCATCTAAAACAGATCAAAAGTGTACTAAAAACAGCATAATTCACATAGTCTATCAGAAAGCAGAAAATTGTCTTTTTTTTTTTCTAAGGGAACAGCAATACTCCCTTCAGTGCAATTCAAACCAGCACTCAAACGTCTTCATCCTCATCAGGTTGTCGTGGTCGTGGAGGCACCCATGGAGTCAGGAGATTTGTGGGGAAGTCAGGGAAGATGCACCCAAGTTGGTCTGCAACTTCCTTGTCCCTTGCCTGCGCATAAGTGGCCCATTGAGCCATCCTCCTTTGCATATCCATCAGGCAAGCCATGGATAGTGACTGATCAGCAGCCAGCCTATCCAGTTCAAACTCCATATTCCCCTTCCTCTTCAGCCTCAAGCTAGCAGGCAGCTCCAAGTGGCCTGTGTAAGCCATCTGCTGCTCCATTCGCTCAATGGGGACTCCTGCAAGCAAACATAGTTTGGTTATGGTGTTAGGGAAAAACAGTGGTCCCTTACCCTTCTTGGCGCACTCAGCAATGGCAGCCGACATGATTTCACCCACGTTGACCGTGAGACCTCACATAATGGCATAGACCAGCAGCGATCTGCTCTGGTTGATGGTCGTCTCATGGGTCACAGGGGACAGCTTTCTCCGTACAAAGGCAAACCATACAGCTGCCTTTGCTGTCAGGTTGGCACTCATGAGGGTGTGCCTCCCATTGCGTGATACAGTCCACGCTGCTTCAGGCTGGCCAATGGTTCGAATGGCCTCCTCCAGCACTGCCTCAGTAGGCTCATCAACGATCCTTGCGTAATCAGTGTGTCTTTGGCCCTTGAGGCCATAAGCTTCGTTGATGGCTTTTGCTGAGTAGTCCACCTCTACTCCTCTTACCACAGAAAGCCCCTCTTCAGAGTTTTGCAGGTTGGCGTAGAAGTCATATACCATAGTTGTGTAAGCCGGATTGGGCGGCCTACACAACTCCTCCCAGCTGTGATTGATAATTCCTGCGCGCAAGAACTGCGGCAGGTCAGCAGGTCTGTCGAGGAAGCCCTTCTCGTGCAGCAGCTCCCTTTTCCTCAACTCAACGCCTCTGGATTCAGCGTCAGAGGACACGTACCTCACGGACTGAGGCTCATCTTCAGGATAGAGCTTGGCCTTCCCTTTGTCTGCTGGCTTGGCTGACTCTGCAGCCTCAACCTTGAGTCTTTTGAGCAACGGCTCAGTGCTCTCTTTTTCTGACGAAGGCGCCTTCTTGGCCTTCTTCTTCTTCAGCTTCTTGGATCGCTTGGCCTTAAGAATCTTGGCCTTCTTCTTCTTCTTGAGCTTAGCCTTGATGGTGATCTGCTGGAGGCAGGCTCCCAGTGTCTCCTCCATGGAATCATCCTGCTGTGCAGGACTCTCTGGACTAGCTTCGCTCACAGGTGAGAAAACCTCCTCGTCCTCACCTTCCCCACTGCCCTGCGTTGATTCTTGGTACTCCCCATATGGGAATTCAGGGTCAGGCCGTGGGGTAGTGTGCGACGGCGTGGTGCTTTGCTCTGCTGTAGGTGTCTGTGCAGAACTCAGTGGTGAAGACAGCTGTTCAGGGCTCTGCGCTGGCGGTGATGGGGAAGAGCTGTGCGCTGGTGGTGCAGGTGGCGAGGCACTCTTCTTGGCTGAATCGTGGGACACACGATCAGTTTCTTGACTCTCCACAGAGGGAGTCTTCTCTTTGCTCGGTTCAGCAGCCACCGCTACACTCCATCTGCGCTTCTTGGGTGTGCCTGCTGGTTTAGAGGGTCCAGCAGGTATCTCAGTAACAACCCTCCACTTCTTCTTGCGAATCGGGAGTTTGGGAAGGCGTTCAGTCCGCGCAGCGTCAGCCGTAGCCAAGGCGAGCAGTGCGTCTCTCGCAGCCATTTCAGCGTCGTCAGCCCTCTTCTTGGCTGCAGATCTTTCAGCCCGTGTGAACACCATTGTTGAGTCTTGGAGGTTTGGAGAGAAGAATCAAAGATGAAGAGAATCGCAGCTTTCTTGGAATTCAGAGAGTGAGAGAATCGTACAGATCAAGTGCCTTCTAACGGATATAAAGGAAACGGCTAAATCCCAACGGCTATATTTTTGCGGATCCTGCAAATCCAGCGCAATTTTAGGGATATTTTTTCATCAAAATGTCAATCTTTGCTCGTCCGTATCTTTGATTTGGCTCAATCGTTTCTTGATTTTTAAAGCTGGAATTACTCTCCTTGATTCCCTCTTTCGATTCCCTACAAAAAGAAATAAAAGCAACATCAAATTCGTAATTAAAATCATACAACAAAACACACAAACGATAACCGGAAAATTGCAAAAAATAAACTAAGGCATGAGCCTTATGTTGACGAGCACAGCAATCACTCGTCCTCTCTCGTTCTTTTTTCATGCTTCAGTCAAGAGGAAGGCCGAGAGAGTCTTCACATCTCCTTCCTCATAGTAGTGCTTCAATCGTGCACCATTAACCATAAACGGTTGGCCTTGCTGCAAGTTCTTTATCTCTATGGCACCATGAACAAACACATTAGTAATCACAAATGGACCTGACCATCTAGACTTAAGTTTCCCTGGAAAGAGTTTCAACCGTGAGTTAAACACCAAGACAAGTTGACCCTTCTTAAAGTCCTTAACTCTAAGTCTACTATCGTGCCAAATCTTGGTCTTTTCCTTATACATTTTAGCATTTTCATAGGCCATATGTCTAAGCTCATCAAGCTCATGTAATTGCAAAGACCGCAATGTTCCCGCATCCTTTACACAAAAATTCAATTCCTTCATGGCCCAAAATGCTTTGTTTTCTAACTCAAGTGGTAAGTGACAAGTCTTGCCATATACCAGCCTATAAGGAGACATACTGAGGGGTGTCTTATATGCTGTCCTATAAGCCCAAAGTGCATCCTCAAGCTTAAAGGACCAGTCTTTCCTATTAGGTTTGACCACTTTTTCTAGGATGTTCTTAATTTCCCTATTTGAAATTTCAGCTTGTCCATTCGAGTGTGGGTGATAGGGAGTGGCTACTCTATGTCTAATGTTATACTTAGCCAACACTCTCTCCATAGCCTTGTTAATGAAATGTGATCCCTCATCACTAATGATGGCACGAGGTGTCCCAAACCTAGTAAAAATGTGCCTATGCAAGAATTTGGTGACTGTTTTGGCATCATTATTGGGACATGCTTTGGCTTCTACCCACTTGGACACATAGTCCACTGCCACTAATATGTAAAGGTTACCTGATGATGGAGGGAATGGCCCCATGAAGTCAATGCCCCACACATCAAAGAGCTCCAACTCTAAGATGTAGGTGAGGGGCATCTCATCCTTTCGACTGAGGTTACCTGTTCTTTGGCATTCATCACAGCTGTGGGCATAGTTGTGGGCATCCTTGAAGATTGTTGGCCAATAGTAGCCACTCTGAAATACCTTTGCAGCTGTTCTTTGGCCACCAAAGTGTCCACCATAAGGAGCTGTGTGACAGTGCTGCAGCACAGACCTTGCTTCAGCAGCTGAAACACACTTCCTTAGCAAGCCATCAGCACAGGTTCTGTAAAGTGTGGGGTCATCCCAGATGAATTTCCTTGCTTCATGAAAGAACCTCTTCTTCTCTTGTCCTCCCTTAAAAACTGGTAATACCTGTGATGCAAGGAAGTTAGCAATGTCAGCAAACCAAGGTTCCTCATCGTTATCACGATGAGTTAAAACAAAGACATGTTCATCAATAAAAGCATCAGAAATTGCGGGCTCCGCAATTTTTTCGCAATTGTGCTGCAATCGAGAAAGGTGATCCGCAACCACATTTTCACATCCTTTCTTGTCTCGAATGTCCAAATCAAATTCCTGCAGCAATAACACCCACCTAATCAACCTAGGCTTAGCATCAGCCTTCCTCATGAGATATTTCAAGGCAGAATGGTCAGTGTACACAATTGTCCTAGTGCCTACAATATAGTTTCTGAATTTCTCACAAGCAAACACTACAGCAAGCATCTCTTTCTCAGTAGTTGTATAATTACATTGAGCCTCATTCAAGGTCTTACTAGCATAATAGACAGGGTGTGTTAGCTTGTCAATCTTCTGTCCTAACATGACCCCTACAGCATAGTCACTAGCATCACATAACATCTCAAATGGGAGATCCCAATCTGGCCCTACTATAACAGGTGCTGTGACTAGTGCTTTCTTAAGGGTGGTCCAAGCTACTACACATTCCTTAGAGAAGATGAATGGCCTATTTAGTTCTAGAAGCTCACACAGAGGCTTGGCTATCTTAGAAAAGTCCTTAATGAACCTTCTGTAGAAACCAGCATGCCCTAAGAAACTCCTAATGGCCTTGACATTCTGAGGCTCTACCAACTTCTCTATGATTTCTATCTTTGCCCTATCAACTTCTACACCTGCCCTTGACACTCTATGACCTAAGACAATCCCCTCATCTACCATGAAGTGACACTTTTCCCAATTAAGGACTAAGTTAGTCTCTTCACATCTAGCCAGGACTTGTCCTAAATTCTCTAGACAGTTGGTAAAGGAATCCCCAAAGACTGAGAAATCATCCATGAATATTTCTATCATGGACTCATCCAAGTCAGAAAAGATTGCCAACATGCACCTTTGGAATGTTGCCGGTGCATTGCATAAGCCAAAAGGCATTCTGCGAAAGGCAAAAGTTCCAAAAGGGCAAGTGAAGGTAGTCTTTTCTTGGTCTTTGGGGTCTATAGTAATCTGGTTATACCCTGAATAACCGTCTAGGAAACAGTAATAGGCTCTACCAGCTATTCTGTCTAACATTTGGTCAATGAATGGCAGAGGGAAGTGGTCTTTTTTAGTTTCTTTATTTAGTTTCCTATAATCCATACATACTCTCCATCCTGTGACAGTCCTAGTTGGAATCAGTTCATTGTTCTCATTGACTACCACAGTCATCCCCCCCTTCTTAGGTACACATTGTATAGGGCTCACCCACTGGCTACTAGCTATGGGAAAGATCACACCAGCATCTAACCATTTTATTATTTCTTTCTTAACTACCTCTTTCATAGAGGGATTCAGCCTACGTTGATGATCTACTCTAGGTGTGTGCTCTTCCTCTAGTATAATCTTATGCATGCAATAAGAAGGGCTAATGCCTCTAATATCAGCAATAGTCCATGCAATAGCCTTCCTATGTTGCTTAAGGAGTAAAATTAAATCAACCTCATGTTGTTCACTTAGCTTAGAAGAAATAATTACAGGCAAAGTCTCATTATTCCCTAAATATGCATACTTGAGGTGAGTGGGGAGTGGCTTTAATTCTAATACAGGTGGATGCTCAATGGATGGCTTTAAAGGATTTAAGGATCTATCAGTTAATTCTACATTCATACATACATGCTGAGGGTTATTTACAGATATGTCCATTATCTCAGCTATGTTTAAGTCAGTTAATTCTAAACCTACATATTCATTGGCATGCTTGGTTAATAATACATGCTCCAATTGTTCCTCCATTAAGGAGTCTACTACGTCCATGCTAGCACAGGATTCAAGGTCAGAGGGGTACCTTAAAGCTTTATATACACTAAACTTCACCTCCTCATCATGAACCCTCATAGTGAGCTCACCTTTTTGGACGTCTATCAGTGCCCTACCTGTGGCTAGAAATGGTCTGCCTAACAGGATGGGGACCTCCTTGTCTGCTTCATAATCCAGGATAATGAAATCTGCAAGGAAAATAAACTTGTCAACCTTTACTAAAATATCCTCAATTTTACCTTCTGGATATGCAATGGATCTGTCTGCTAATTGTAAAGTGACAGTGGTTGGACGTGCTTCTCCTATTCCCAACTGGCGGAATAGTGATAGGGGCATGAGGTTTATGCTGGCGCCCAGGTCACAAAGCGCTCTGCCCACGTGCTTGCCTCCAAGTTCTACAGGTAAGGTGAAGGAACCAGGATCCTTCTCCTTCTTAGGCAGCTTGTTTTGGAGTATGGCACTGCACTCCTCAGTGAGGTTTACTGTTTCAAACTCACCAATTATTTTTTTGTTAGTAATAATGTCCTTCAAAAACTTCACATAGGAAGGCATAGACTGTAACACTTCTACAAAAGGAATGTTGACATGCACTTGTTTAAGAATTTCTAAGAATTTATTAAAATGCACTTCCTGTTCCTGCTTCTTCTTAAGCCTTCGAGGATATGGAGGTGGTGGCACATATGCAGGCACGTCAGGGCGCCTTAGGATAGGTGGAGGCCTTGGAATTTCTTCTATCTCCTCAATAATTGGCTCTAGCCTGGCTCCTGATGTGCTAGTTGGTGGTGGACCTTGGTTTGGCAGAGACTCCAGTGGAGCACTAGACTCAGTGTTCTCTACTCTCTTTGGTGTGTCCTTTGTGTTGCTCACCAATGGTCTACCACTTCTAAGTTCAATTGCTTGAACTTGTTCTTTACCATCTCTCCTTGGCACCTCGGTGTCAGCAGGGAGTCTACCTTGGGGCCTACTCTTGAGTTCATTGGCCAATTGGCCTATTTGGTTCTCTAGGCTCCTAAGAGTAGCTTGCTGGCTTTGAAGAGTAGCATCATTCTTAGCTATGTATTCTTTGAGTAAGTTTTCTACAGAAGATCCTACAGGTTGGTTGTATGGTTTTTGATACATTGATTGGTTATGTTGGGGAGTGAAACCAGGTGTTCCACTCGGTCTAGGTTGGTTAGGATTTTGGTTAGCATTTTGTTGGCCACCCCATGACAGGTTTGGGTGGTTCCTCCAACCAGGGTTGTAAGTATTGGAATAGGGGTTGTTCCTAGGCTGCTGCTGGCTTCCAATGTAGCAGACTGAGGCTGGATTCCCAGGGCAATATTCATACAGATGCCCTTCCCCACAGAATCCACATACAAGTGTCTCACCTTGACTTGGTTGGGTGCCCATTGTCATGGCGGTAGCGGTGTTGGCACTTGTTTGGAGATTGGCTTGAGCCATTTGCTTAACTAGGTTGGTCAGGGCATTTATTTGGCTGCTCATCGCACTTAGAGCATCCTTGTCTTGAGCCCTAGTTGGCTCAACTGGATCATCTGACCACCTACAGTGAGATGCTGAGATCTTCTCCAAGATCTCATAGGCCTCGTTGTAACTCTTGGACAACATGGAACCACCAGCAGATGAATTTAAGACTTGCCTAGTGCTGGGGTTGCATCCTTTGAAAAAGACCTCAATTTGGATACACCATGGGATGCCATGATGTGGACATTTGAGAAGAAGGTCCTTGAACCTTGTCCAAGCTTCGTGAAGAGATTCATTATCAGCTTGCTTGAACTTAACTATATCATCACGAAAGGTAGAATTCCTATCAGGTGGGAAGTATTTGACTAGGAATTTCTCAGCTAAATCTGTCCAATTAAGGACAGATCCAGAGGGTAATGAGTTCAACCATGTTTTGGCTTTGTCCCTCAAAGAGTAAGGGAACAAGTATAGCCTCAAAGCTTCTTGGGACACTCCAGGGATGATGAAGGTATCACTAACTCCTAAGAAGTTCCTAAGATGGTTGTGGGGGTCCTCATTTTCTATTCCAAAGAATTGTCCCACAGTGGACAACATTTGGAACATCACTGGCTTTAACTCGAATGAGTTGGCAGTGATTTCAGGACGGATTATGCTGGGGTTCAGCTCCCCAGGCATAGGTACTAAATATGAAAGAATGGCACTATTCTTGTCATTCGCTATTTCGATGGGGTTGCGAATGACAGGTACCTGATTTGGTACTATCTCGTCCATTTCTTCGATTTCAGGTATGATTTGAGGTATAGGAGGTTGTTTAAAGAGTCGTTTCTTTGCTTTGTTCCTAGCTCTAAGTAGTCTCTCAGGCTCAGGATTGAACTCTAGATATCTACTTGAAGGCTCACTCATAAACTACCCCAATAGTACCTGCAAAAGAAATGAGACAGATCAGCTTCAATAGATAATAAACTTGGTGTTTCAAACTTAACTAACTTCGTTTTCACTAAAATAAATCCCTGGCAGCGGCGCCAAAAACTTGTTGCGTGCTCAAGGTGTTGAAATAATTAGGCAATAAAAGAGATAGAGCACTCAGAACATGCAAGCATACATGATCTTATAGCAAGTAGTAAGTATATTTCATTCGTTTTCCCACAGAGATTTATTTTTAGCTATTCGCGAAGTGTTTTGTTAAGAAAGAAGGGGTGGATTTGATGGGGTAAAATTGGTTTTTAATTGTCTAATTCTTGCTGAATGTCTAAAGGGTAGTAACATAAACAAGGACAAGTGAAATCTAAGCCCAAATGAAAAGAAACGAAATTAATAAATGAAGGCAAAGACAGCTAAACAGAATGGAAACTTAGACGGAATTGCGGAGACCGCAATTCTACCGCAATTACAATAACAGCGAAAGTGTGTAAATGGGTGAATTAAGGGCTACTAATGACTATCCTATAGGCATTTTTATACGATTCTCAAGCACTGGATCTACTCTCTATGCATCAAACTATCTCAATCTCATGTATCGTCCGATTCCATGCATTAGATTCTTTAGTTTACTCAACTCAAAGTAAGGTCTTAAGCATCTTGTTAAGGCAGAAAGATATGGTTTGTACTAGGGAAACGCCTATTCCTAGGCCGTTTCCTGGTTACCTTGAAAGGCTAGCATGATAATATGACTCTGAACTCTTACTCCTTCCAGAGGTTAGGAGTTCTTTGGACAAAATGGATGGCCAATCGAAATTGCCCGTGGGATGAAGCCTACATACAATCAATGCTTCGAGAGCTATCCTACATGCTTGATTCACGTTTTTTAGCCTATGGAGTTGTCATTAGCATGCCCCTAAGTGTCTTAGTTACTCATGGATATAGGGAGAACAGAACTAAAAGATAAGACAGACATGCTTAGAAGGGAAATGTGCTTAAAACAGCAAGGGAAAGCAGTAGAATGCAAAGGCAGAAACTGTGGAATACTGAATTTTGTGTTTGATTAATTGATTGTTTGAATGAACATAAGAGATACTTAAAGTAAAGAACAGCAAGACAGAACACAACGAAATGATCTAAACTAGCCACAAGAACAGAAACAACACAAGACAGAATTGGAAAACAGAAATGAAGAACAGAAAGCAGTAAAACAGCTCGAAATCTCGTTGCAGCCGCCTCGAATGAAGGATGAGAAAGGTCAGCCTTGCTTGGATGAATCCAATCGGGAGAGAAGAAGAATCTCCTCTCCTTCCTATCAGATTATCGACTCCAACAGCTGAGCTTCGCAAACCAGCAGACGGCAAAGGAAAACTAGGAGAAAAGATGGACTGCGAGAAGACTTCTACGCTTTCGGATGATGTTTGAACCCTCGACTTTGACCCCTATTTATAGTAATCTGCAGGTGCATTTGGGCCAAGGAGAACCATCAATCTTCAACGTCATACTTCAGAATGGATGGAGGAGAAAGAACGAATCCCTGAAATAACGGAAATTAACAGAAAAAGATCAGTCAACTTACGGTTTTCACTTGAAACATTGCGGTGACCGCAATGTTTCCGCAATGCTTTCGCAAAGCTTGTTTTTCATTCTTTTCCTTCGGTTTTCAACTCTTTTCTTTCCTATTGTACATAAGTCCTAATTTAGCTACCTTCTTCTAATTCTCATATTTAAGAATAGGTTTAGGCTAAATGCTATCAAAAACACCTAAGAGTGAACATCTTTCTAAGCCAATTAAGTCCTAAAAAGGTCACTTTTGGAGACGTAACAGGCACCTGTATGAATACTGCCCTGGGAATCCAGCCTCAGTCTGCTATATTGGAAGCCAGCAGCAGCCTAGGAACAACCCCTATTCCAATACTTACAACCCTGGTTGGAGGAACCACCCAAACCTGTCATGGGGTGGCCAACAGAATACTAACCAAAATCCTAACCAACCTAGACCGAGTGGAACACCTGGTTTCACTCCCCAACATAACCAATCAATGTATCAAAAACCTTACAGCCAGCCTGTAGGATCTTCTGTAGAAAACTTACTCAAGGAATACATAGCCAAAAATGATGCTACTTTGCAAAGTCAGCAAGCCACTCTTAGGAGCCTAGAGAACCAAATAGGCCAATTAGCCAATGAACTCAAGAGTAGGCCCCAAGGGAGACTTCCTGCTGACACTGAAGTGCCAAGGAGAGATGGTAAAGAGCAAGTTCAAGCAATTGAACTTAGAAGTGGTAGACCATTGGTGTGCAACACAAAGGACACACCAAAGAGAGTAGAGAACACTGAGTCTAGTGCTCCACTGGAGTCTCTGCCAAACCAAGGTCCACCACCAACTAGCACATCAGGAGCCAGGCTAGAGCCAATTATGGAGGAGATAGAAGAAATTCCAAGACCTCCACCTATCCTGAGGCGACCAGAAGTGCCTGCATATGTGCCACCACCTCCATATCCTCGAAGGCTTAAGAAAAAGCAGGAACAGGAAGTGCACTTTAATAAATTTCTAGAAATTCTTAAGCAAGTGCATGTTAATATTCCTTTTGTAGAAGTTTTACAGTCTATGCCTTCTTATGTAAAGTTTTTGAAAGATATTATTACTAACAAGAGAATAATTGGTGAGTTTGAAACAGTCAATCTCACTGAGGAGTGCAGTGCCATACTCCAGAACAAGCTACCCAAGAAGGAGAAGGATCCTGGTTCCTTCACCTTACCTGTAGAACTTGGAGGCAAGCACGTGGGCAGAGCGCTTTGTGACCTGGGCGCCAGCATAAACCTCATGCCCCTATCACTATTCCGCCAGCTTGGAATAGGAGAAGCACGTCCAACCACTGTCACTTTACAACTAGCAGACAGATCCATTGCATACCCTGAAGGTAAGATTGAGGATATTCTAGTGAAAGTTGACAAATTTATTTTCCTTGCAGATTTCATTATCCTGGATTATGAGGCAGACAAGGAGGTCCCCATCCTGTTAGGCAGACCATTTCTAGCCACAGGTAGGGCACTGATAGACGTCCAAAAAGGTGAGCTCACTATGAGGGTTCATGATGAAGAGGTGAAATTTAGTGTGTATAAAGCTTTAAGGTACCCCTCTGACCTTGAATCCTGTGCTAGCATGGACGTTGTAGATTCTTTAATGGAAGAACAATTGGAGCATGTATTACACTTAGATGTAGCTGACTTAAATGTATCTGAGATAATGGACATACCTGTAGATAAACCACAACATGTATGTATGAATATAGAACTAACTGATAGATCCTTAAATCCTTTAAAGCCATCCATTGAGCATCCACCTGTATTAGAATTAAAACCTCTCCCCACTCACCTCAAGTATGCATATTTAGGGAGTAATGAAACTCTGCCTGTTATCATTTCTTCTAAATTAAGTGAAAAGCATGAGGTTGAACTGATATTACTGCTTAAGCAACATAGGAAGGCTATTGCATGGACTATTGCTGATATTAGAGGCATTAGCCCTTCTTATTGCATGCATAAGATTATACTAGAGGAAGAACATACCCCTAGAGTAGACCACCAATGTAGGCTGAATCCCTCTATGAAAGAGGTAGTTAAGAAAGAAATAATAAAATGGTTAGATGCTGGTGTGATCTTCCCCATAGCTAGTAGTCAGTGGGTGAGCCCTATACAGTGTGTACCTAAGAAGGGTGGGATGACTGTGGTAGTCAATGAGAACAATGAACTGATTCCAACTAGGACTGTCACAGGATGGAGAGTATGTATGGATTATAGGAAACTAAATAAAGAAACTAAAAAAGACCACTTCCCTCTACCATTCATTGACCAAATGTTAGACAGAATAGCTGGTAGAGCCTATTACTGTTTCTTAGACGGTTATTCAGGGTACAACCAAATCACTATAGACCCCAAAGACCAAGAAAAGACTACCTTTACTTGCCCTTTTGGAACATTTGCCTTTCGCAGAATGCCTTTTGGCTTATGCAATGCACCGGCAACATTCCAAAGGTGCATGTTGGCGATCTTTTCTGACTTGGATGAGTCCATGATAGAAATATTCATGGATGATTTCTCAGTCTTTGGGGATTCCTTTACCAACTGTCTAGAGAATTTAGGACAAGTCCTGGCTAGATGTGAAGAGACTAACTTAGTCCTTAATTGGGAGAAGTGTCATTAAGATAGCTCTATTTTGGAGCTATCAACCATCTCCGTCAGTTCAAAGCCCTGAGCTTTCCTCGTCGCCACCAGCGCAAAGCCTTGAGCAGCCGTCTTCACCACAGAATTCTGCGCAGACACCTACAGCAGAGCAAAGAACCACGCCAGCGCACACTTCCCCACGGCCTGACCCTGAATTCCCATATGGGGAGTACCAAGAATCAACGCAGGGCAGTGGGGAAGGTGAGGAAGACGAGGTTTTCTCTCCGTTGAGGGAAGCCAATCCTGAGAGTCCTACGCAGAAGGATGACTCGATGGAAGAGACATTGGGGGCGTGCCTCCAGCAGATCACCATTGAGGCACAGCTCAAGAAGAAGAAGAAGGCCAAGATTCTCAAGGCCAAGCGATCCAAGAAGCTGAAAAAGAAGAAGGCAAAGAGAGCACCTTCATCAGAAAAGGAGAGCACTGAGCCATCGCTCAAGAGACTCAAGGTTGAGGCTGCAGAATCAGCCAAACCAGCAGACAAAGGGAAGGCCAAGCTTTACCCTGAAGATGAACCTCAGTCAATGAGGTATGTGTCCTCTGACGCTGAGTCCAGAGGCGTTGAGCTGAGGAAGAGGGAGCTGCTGCACGAGAAGGGCTTCCTCGACAGACCTGCTGACCTGCCGCAGTTCTTGCGCGCAGGAATTATAAATCATGGCTGGGAGGAGTTGTGCAGGCCACCCAATCCGGCTTACACGAGTATGGTGTATGACTTCTACGCCAACCTGCGAAACTCTGAGGAGGGGCTGTCTGTGGTCAGAGGGGTAGAAGTAGACTTCTCAGCAAAGGCCATCAACGAAGCCTATGGTCTCAAGGGCCAAAGACATACAGATTATGCAAGGATTGTTGATGAGCCTACTGAGGCAGTCTTGGAAGAGGCCATTCGGATCATTGGCCAGCCTGAAGCCTCCTGGACCGTGTCACGCAATGGGAGGCACACTCTCATGAGTGCCAACCTCACAGCAAAGGCGGCTGTATGGTTTGCCTTTGTAAGGAGGAAGTTGTCCCCCGTGACTCATGAGACCACCATCAACCAGAGCAGATCGCTGCTGGTCTATGCCATCATGCGAGGTCTCACGGTCAACGTAGGAGAAATCATGTCAGCCGCCATTGCTGAGTGCGCCAGGAAGGGTAAGGGTCCATTGTTTTTCCCTAATACCATAACTAAACTATGTTTGCTTGCAGGAGTTCCCATCGAGCGAATGGAGCAGCAGATGGCTTACACGGGCCACTTGGAGCTGCCTGCTGGTTTAAGGCTGAAGAGGAAGGGGAACATGGAATTCGAGCTGGATAGGTTGGCTGCTGATCAGTCAATATCCATGGCTTGCCTGATGGATATGCAAAGGAGGATGGCTCAATGGGCCACTTATGTGCAGGCACGGGACAGGGAACTTGCAGACCAACTTGGGTGCATCTTCCCTGACTTCCCTACAAATCTCCTGACTCCATGGGTGCCTCCACGACCACGACAACCTGACGAGGATGAAGACATTTGAGTGCTGGTTTGAATTGCACTGCAGGGAGTATTGCTGTTCCCTTAGAATAAATAAGAAAAAAAAAAAAAAAATCTGCTTTCTGATAGACCATGTGAATTATGCTGTTTTTAGTACAATGTTGATCTGTTTTAGATGCTTAGTTTTATGTTTTTAAAATTGCTTAGTATAGCCTGTTGCTAGCTGACTAGGTAGGGTAGTTTAGTTTTATTTTTAGAGAGCTTGAATGACTGGAAAAAGCATGCTTAGGGGCCTTAATCACTGTTATATCTGCCCTGACTTGATTGCGAAATAATTGCGGTACCCGCAATTTTTATTACTGAAAGCATGTTTTGGACTGTCTGTTTAGCTAAGCTGTGATCTGTTTAAATTCCATCTTTTGCTGCTATCATGACTACCTTATATAGCTTCTCTAAACGCATGCTGGATGAGTGTCATAGGACACCCTTTGATAGTTTAAATTAACCTCTAAAAAGCTCAGCATGCACAGCTTTAAGACCTTATCTGTCTGTTTTTTTTTAAATTACTGCTGCTGTAATATTTGCTGTTCGAATGTTTTGTCTATGCCTAGGGCTTTAGATTCTCTTTGTTTTACCTTAGACTAGATGCTTCTAGGACAAGTTTGGGGGTGTGCCACCTCAAACACTCATTGGGGACAATGAGTAGTTGAAGTTTGGGGGAGGCCACCCTAGGCCTAGGAACATTCCTCTCTCCCTTATAGCATAAGCATTCTTCTTCTCCTTTAAAAAAAAAAAAAAAATATAATAAAGAAAATGAAAAGAAGAATAAAGGGGGGAGTTTTTCTTAGGTTGCTGAGTAATCAGTGCCAAGTGTGTAACCCACAAGTGGCGTTGCATCAAAAGGCAACCAAAGGAGAGGCTCCACCAAAGTAAGAAAGAAAGAAAAAAAGAAGTAGGGAAGAAGAATGTAAACCTAGGAGTTGCAACTTTGTGGCTTAGATGTCCTATTTAAAAAGAACTCTGATCCTCAAATTAGCTAGGCACAAAGTTGTAACTTGTAGGGTTGTTTAGGGAGATGAATGTATATCCAATGTAGTGATGCCAGGGTTTAGGTTGTTCTCTAAAAGTACTATTGTCACCGTTAATACTAAGACTGGCATGACTCTAAGGAATCCTAGACAATTTAAAAATGAAGCTAGAAGCATGTACTGAGACTGAGGTAAAGCTAGGCAGAATTTGAAACCTTAGGGATAGTGGCATGATATGACAAAAGCAAATAGATCAGTTGAAGGGAGTTAATGAAAACAGAAGGAGTGTTAGGCAGGCAAAGTCAGAAGAAGCTAGATAAGAGGGTAGTTTTAAGCTTAGAAGTGGGTCACAGGACAGCAGTGCTATAGATAGGGATATAGGGGAGTTAGTAAGTGGTTAAAGAAGAAGAAACAGCAGCCTAGGAAAGTCCTTAGATTGCTCGAGGACAAGCAAAACCTTAAGTTTGGGGGTGTGTTACGTCTCCAAAAGTGACCTTTTTAGGACTTAATTAGCTTAGAAAGATGTTCACTCTTAGGTGTTTTTTATAGCATTTAGCCTAAACCTATGCTTAAATATGAGAATTAGAAGAAGGTAGCTAAATTAGGACTTATGTATAATAGGAAAGAAAAGGGTTGAAAACCGAAGGAAAAGAATGAAAAACAAACATTGCGATAGCATTGCGGAAACATTGCGGTTCCCGCAATGTTTCAAGTGAAAACCGTAAGTTGACTGATCTTTTTCTGTTAATTTCCGTTATTTCAGGGATTCGTTCTTTCTCCTCCATCCATTCTGAAGTACGACGTTGAAGATTGATGGTTCTCCTTGGCCCAAATGCACCTGCAGATTACTATAAATAGGGGTCAAAGTCGAGGGTTCAATGATCATCCGAAAGCGTAGAAGTCTTCTCGCAGCCCATCTTTTCTCCTGTTTTTCTTTGCCGTCTGCTGGTTTGCGAAGCTCAGCTGTTGGAATCGATAATCTGATAGGAAGGAGAGGAGATTCTTCTTCTCTCCCGATTGGATTCATCCAAGCAAGGCTGTCCTTTCTCATCCTTCATTCGAGGCGGCTGCAACGAGACTTTCGAGCTTGTTTTACTGCTTTCTGTTCTTCATTTCCATTTTCCAACTCTGTCTTGTGTTGTTTCTGTTCTTGTGGCTAATTTAGTTCATTTCGTTGTGTTCTGTCTTTCTGTTCTTTACTTTAAGTATCTCTTATGTTCATTCAAACAATCAATTAATCAAACATAAAGTTCAGTATTTCACAGTCTCTCGCCTTTGCATTCTACTGCTTTCCCTTGCTGTTTTAAGCACATTTCCCTTCTAAGCATGTCTATTTTATCCTTTAGTTCTGTTCTCCTTATATCCATGAGTAACTAAGTTACTTAGGGGCATGCTAATGACAACACTATAGGCTAAAAAACGTGAATCAAGCATGTAGGATAGCTCTCGAAGCATTGATCGTATGTAAGCTTCATTCCACGGGCAATTTCGATTGGCCATCCATTTTGTCCAAAGAACTCCTAACCTCTGGAAGGAGTAAGAGTTCAGAGTCATACTATCATGCTAGCCTTTCAAGGTAACCAGGAAACGGCCTAGGAATAGGCGTTTCCCTAGTACAAACCATATCTTTCTGCCTTAACAAGATGCTTAAGACCTTACTTTGAGTTGAGTAAACTAAAGAATCTAATGCATGGAATCGGACGATACATGAGATTGAGATAGTTTGATGCATAGTGAGTAGATTCAGTGCTTGAGAATTGTATAAAAATGCATATAGGATAGTCATTAGTAGCCCTTAATTCACCCATTTACACACTTTCGCTGTTATTATAATTGCGGTAAAATTGCTATCTCCGCAATTCTGCTTAAGTTTAAATTCTGTTTAGCCGTCTTTGCCTTCATTTATTAATCTCGTCTCTTTTCCTTTGAGCTTAGCTTTAACTTGTTCTCGTTTATGTTACTACCCTTTACACATTCAGCAAAAATTAGATAATTAAAACCAATTTTACCCCATCAAATCCACCCCTTCTTTCTTAACAAAACACTTCGCGAATAGCTCAAAATAAATCTCTGTGGGAAAACGAATGAAATATACTTACTACTTGCTATAAGATCATGTATGCTTGCATGTTCTGAGTGCTCTATCTCTTTTATTGCCTAATTATTTCAACACATTGAGCACGCAACAAGTTTTTGGCGCCGCTGCCGGGGATTTATTTTAGTGAAAATGAAGTTAGTTAAGTTTGAAACACCAAGTTTACTGTCAATTGGAACTAATCTAGGTTCATTTCTTTTGCAGGTACTAGTTGGGTTAGTTTATGAGTGAGCATTCAAGTAGTGATCTAGAGTTCAATCCTGAGCCTGAGAGACTATTTAGAGCCAGAAATAAAGCCAAGAAACGTCTTTTTAACCAACCCTCTATACCTCAAGTAATTGCGGGAACCTCAATTCCTCCGCAAGAATCTCAAGAAGAAATGGCTGGAATAATTCCAAATCCGGTACCTGTCACTCGCAATCCCATCGAAATAGCGAATGACAAAAATAGTGCCATTCTTTCATATTTAGTACCTATGCCTGGGGAGCTGAACCCCAGCATAATCCGTCCTGAAATCACTGCCCACTCCTTCGAGTTAAAACCAGTGATGTTCCAAATGTTGTCCACTGTGGGACAATTCTTTGGAGTGGAAAATGAGGATCCCCACAACCATCTTAGGAACTTCTTAGGAGTCAGTGATACTTTCATCATTCCTGGAGTTTCTCAAGAAGCCTTGAGGCTATACTTGTTCCCTTATTCTTTGAGGGACAAAGCCAAAACGTGGTTAAACTCATTACCCTCTGGATCTGTCCTTAATTGGACAGATTTAGCAGAGAAATTCCTAGTCAAATACTTCCCACCTGATAGGAATTCTACCTTTCGTGATGACATAGTTAAATTCAAACAAGCTGATAATGAATCTCTTCACGAAGCTTGGACAAGGTTCAAAGATCTTCTTCTTAAATGTCCACATCATGGCATCCCATGGTGTATCCAAATTGAGGTCTTTTTCAAAGGATGCAACCCCAGCACTAGGCAAGTCTTAAATTCACCTGCTGGTGGTTCCATGTTGTCCAAGAGTTACAACGAAGCCTATGAGATCTTGGAGAAGATCTCAGCATCTCACTGTAGGTGGTCAGATGATCCTGTTGAGCCAACTAGAGCTCAAGACAAGGATTCTCTAAGTGCAATGAGCAGCCAAATAAATGCCCTGACCAACCTAGTCAAGCAAATGGCTCAAACCAATCTCCAAACAAGTGTCAACACCGCTACCGCCATGTCAATGGGCACCCAACCAAGTCAAGGTGAGACACTCATATGTGGATTCTGTGGGGAAGGGCACTTGTATGAATACTGCCCTGGGAATCCAGCCTCAGTCTGCTACATTGGAAGCTTGCAGCAGCCTAGGAACAACCCCTATTCCAATACTTACAACCCTGGTTGGAGGAACCACCCAAACCAGTCATGGGGTGGCCAACAAAATGCTAACCAAAATCCTAACCAACCTAGACCGAGTGGAACACCTGGCTTCACTCCCCAACATAACCAATCAATGTATCAAAAACCATACAACCAACCTGTAGGATCTTCTGTAGAAAACTTACTCAAGGAATACATAGCTAAGAATGATGCTACTCTTCAAAGCCAGCAAGCTACTCTTAGGAGCCTAGAGAACCAAATAGGCCAATTGGCCAATGAACTCAAGAGTAGGCCCCAAGGTAGACTCCCTGCTGACACCGAGGTGCCAAGGAGAGATGGTAAAGAACAAGTTCAAGCAATTGAACTTAGAAGTGGTAGACCCTTGGTGAGCAACACAAAGGACACACCAAAGAGAGTAGAGAACACTGAGTCTAGTGCTCCACTGGAGTCTCTGCCAAACCAAGGTCCACCACCAACTAGCACATCAGGAGCCAGGCTAAAGCCAATTATTGAGGAGATAGAAGAAATTCCAAGGCCTCCACCTATCTTAAGGCGCCCTGACGTGCCTGCATATGTGCCACCACCTCCATATCCTCGAAGGCTTAAGAAGAAGCAGGAACAGGAAGTGCATTTTAATAAATTCTTAGAAATTCTTAAGCAAGTGCATGTCAACATTCCTTTTGTAGAAGTTTTACAGTCTATGCCTTCCTATGTAAAGTTTTTGAAAGATATTATTACTAACAAAAAAATAATTGGTGAGTTTGAAACAGTAAACCTCACTGAGGAGTGCAGTGCCATACTCCAAAACAAGTTGCCCAAGAAGGAGAAGAATCCTGGTTCCTTCACCTTACCTGTAGAACTTGGAGGCAAGCACGTGGGCAGAGCGCTTTGTGACCTGGGCGCCAGCATAAACCTCATGCCCCTATCACTATTCCGCCAGCTAGGAATAGGAGAAGCACGTCCAACCACTGTCACTTTACAATTAGCAGACAGATCCATTGCATACCTAGAAGGTAAGATTGAGGATATTTTAGTAAAGGTTGACAAGTTTATTTTCCTTGCAGATTTCATTATCCTGGATTATGAAGCAGACAAGGAGGTCCCCATCCTGTTAGGCAGACCATTTCTTGCCACAGGTAGGGCACTGATAGACGTCCAAAAAGGTGAGCTTACTATGAGGGTTCATGATGAAGAGGTGAAATTTAGTGTGTATAAAGCTTTAAGGTACCCCTCTGACCTTGAATCCTGTGCTAGCATGGACGTTGTAGACTCTTTAATGGAAGAACAATTGGAGCATGTATTATTAACCAAGCATGCCAATGAATATGTAGGATTAGAATTAACTGACTTAAACATAGCTGAGATAATGGACATATCTGTAAATAACCCTCAGCATGTTTGTATGAATATTGACTTAACTGATAGAGCCTTAAATCCTTTAAAGCCATCCATTGAGCATCCACCTGTATTAGAATTAAAGCCACTCCCCACTCACCTCAAGTATGCATATTTAGGGAGTAATGAAACTCTGCCTGTTATCATTTCTTCTAAATTAAGTGAAAAGCATGAGGTTGAACTGATATTACTGCTTAAGCAACATAGGAAGGCTATTGCATGGACTATTGCTGATATTAGAGGCATTAGCCCTTCTTATTGCATGCATAAGATTATACTAGAGGAAGAGCACACACCTAGAGTAGATCACCAACGTAGGCTGAATCCCTCTATGAAAGAGGTAGTTAAGAAAGAGATAATTAAATGGTTAGATGCTGGTGTGATCTTTCCAATAGCTAGTAGTCAGTGGGTGAGCCCTATACAGTGTGTACCTAAGAAGGGTGGGATGACTGTGGTAGTCAATGAGAACAATGAACTGATTCCAACTAGGACTGTCACAGGATGGAGAGTTTGCATGGATTATAGGAAACTAAATAAAGAAACTACAAAAGACCACTTCCCTCTACCATTCATTGACCAAATGTTAGACAGAATAGCTGGTAGAGCCTATTACTGTTTCCTAGACGGTTATTCAGGATATAACCAGATCACTATAGACCCCAAAGACCAAGAAAAGACTACCTTTACTTGCCCTTTTGGAACATTTGCCTTTCGCAGAATGCCTTTTGGCTTATGCACTGCACCGACAACATTCCAAAGGTGCATGTTGGCAATCTTTTCTGATTTGGATGAGTCCATGATAGAAATATTCATGGATGATTTCTCAGTCTTTGGGGACTCCTTTACCAACTGTCTAGATAATTTAGGACAAGTCCTGGCGAGATGTGAAGAGACTAACTTAGTCCTTAATTGGGAAAAGTGTCACTTCATGGTAGATGAGGGGATTGTCTTAGGTCATAGAGTGTCAAGGGCAGGTGTAGAAGTTGACAGGGCAAAGATAGAAATCATAGAGAAGTTGGTAGAGCCTCAGAATGTCAAGGCCATTAGGAGTTTCTTAGGGCATGCTGGTTTCTACAGAAGGTTCATTAAGGACTTTTCCAAGATAGCCAAGCCTCTGTGTGAGCTTCTAGAAATAAATAGGCCATTCATCTTCTCTAAGGAATGTGTAGTAGCTTGGACAACCCTTAAGAAAGCGCTAGTCACAGCACCTATTATAGTAGGGCCAGATTGGGATCTCCCATTTGAGATGTTATGTGATGCTAGTGATTATGCTGTAGGGGTCATGTTAGGACAGAAGATTGACAAGCTAACACACCCTGTCTATTATGCTAGTAAAACCTTGAATGAGGCTCAATGTAATTATACAACTACTGAGAAAGAGATGCTTGCTGTAGTGTTCGCTTGTGAGAAATTCAGAAACTATATTGTAGGCACTAGGACAATTGTGTACACTGACCATTCTGCCTTGAAATATCTTATGAGGAAGGCTGATGCTAAGCCTAGGTTGATCAGGTGGGTGTTATTGCTGCAGAAATTTGATTTGGACATTCGAGACAAGAAAGGATGTGAAAATGTGGTTGCGGATCACCTTTCTCGATTGCAGCACAATTGCGAAAACATTGTGGAGGCCGCAATTTCTGATGCTTTCATTGATGAACATATCTTTGTTTTGACTCATTGTGATAACGATGAGGAACCTTGGTTTGCTGACATTTCTAACTTCTTTGCATCACAGGTGTTACCAGCTTTCAAGGGAGGACAAGAGAAGAAGAGGTTCCTTCATGAAGCAAGGAAATTCATCTGGGATGACCCCACACTTTACAGAACCTGTGCTGACGGTTTGCTAAGGAAGTGTGTTTCAGCTGCTGAAGCGAAGTCTGTGCTGCAGCACTGTCACACAGCTCCTTATGGTGGACACTTTGGTGGCCAAAGAACAGCTGCGAAGGTATTTCAGAGTGGCTACTATTGGCCAACGATCTTCAAGGATGCCCACAACTATGCCCACAGCTGCGATGAATGCCAAAGAACAGGTAACCTCAGTCGAAAGGATGAGATGCCTCTCACCTACATCTTAGAGTTGGAGCTCTTTGATGTGTGGGGCATTGACTTCATGGGGCCATTCCCTCCATCATCAGGTAACCTTTACATTTTGGTAGCAGTAGACTACGTATCCAAGTGGGTAGAGGCCATAGCATGTCCCAATAATGATGCTAAAACAGTTATAAAATTCTTGCATAGGCACATTTTTACTAGGTTTGGGACACCTCGGGCTGTCATTAGTGATGAGGGGACACATTTCATTAATAAGGCCATGGAGAGAGTGTTGGCTAAGTATAACATTAGACATAGAGTAGCCACTCCCTATCACCCACACTCGAATGGACAGGCTGAAATTTCGAATAGGGAGATTAAGAACATCCTAGAAAAAGTGGTCAAACCGAATAGGAAAGACTGGTCCTTTAAGCTTGAGGATGCACTTTGGGCATATAAGACAGCATATAAGACACCTCTAGGTATGTCTCCTTACAGGCTTGTATATGGTAAAGCTTGTCATCTTCCATTTGAGTTAGAAATTAAGGCATTTTGGGCACTAAAGGAGTTGAATTATTGCGTGACTGATGCGGGAACGTTGCGGTCTTTGCAATTACATGAGCTTGATGAGCTTAGGCAAATGTCTTATGAAAATGCCAAAATGTATAAGGAAAAGACCAAGATTTGGCACGATAGTAGACTTAGAGTTAAGGACTTTAAGAAGGGTCAACTTGTTTTGTTGTTTAACTCACGGTTGAAACTATTTCCAGGGAAACTTAAGTCTAGGTGGTCAGGTCCATTTGTGATTACTAATGTGTTTGTTCATGGTGCCATAGAGATAAAGAACTTGCAGCAAGGCCAACCATTCATGGTTAATGGTGCAAGATTGAAGCACTACTATGAGGAAGGAGATGTGAAGACTCTCTCGGCCTTCCTCTTGACTGAAGCGTGACAACGAGAACGAGAGAGGACGAGTGATTGCTGTGCTCGTCAACATAAGGCTCATGCCTTAGTTTATTTTTTGCGATTTTCCGGTTATCGTTTGTGTGTTTTGTTGTATGATTTTAATTACGAATTTGATGTTGTTTTTATTTCTTTTTGTAGGGAATCGAAAGAGGGAATCAAGGAGAGTAACTCCAGCTTTAAAAATCAAGAAAAGATTGAGCCAAATAAAAGATACGGATGAGCAAAGATTGACATTTAGATGAAAAAAAATCCCTAAAATTGCGCTGGATTTGCAGGATCCGCAAAAAAAATATAGCCGTTGGGATTTATCCGTTTCCTTTATATCCGTTAGAAGGCGCTCGATCGATACGATTCTCCCACTCTCTGAATTCCAAGAAAGCTGCGATTCTCTTCATCTTTGATTCTTCTCTCCAAATCTCCAAGCTTCAACAATGGTGTTCACAAGGGCTGAAAGATCTGCAGCCAAGAAAAGGGTCGATGACGCTGAAACGGCTGCGAGAGAAGCACTGCTCGCCTTGGCTACGGCTGACGCTGCGCGGACTGAACGCCTTCCCAAACTTCCGATTCGCAAGAAGAAGTGGAAGGTTGTCACTGAAATCCCTGCTGGCCCCTCTGAGCCAGCAGGCACACCCAAGAAGCGACGATGGAGTCTGGCTATGGCCGAGGAAGAAATCAAGAACAAGACTCCCTCTGTGGAGAGTCATGAACACAGCCAGCCATCCCACGAGGCAGCCAAGCGCAGCCCGTCACCATCTCCGTCAGTTCAAAGCCCTGAGCTTTCCTCGTCGCCACCAGCGCAAAGCCTTGAGCAGCCGTCTTCACCACAGAATTCTGCGCAGACACCTACAGCAGAGCAAAGAACCACGCCAGCGCACACTTCCCCACGGCCTGACCCTGAATTCCCATATGGGGAGTACCAAGAATCAACGCAGGGCAGGGGGGAAGGTGAGGAAGACGAGGTTTTCTCTCCGTTGAGGGAAGCCAATCCTGAGAGTCCTACGCAGAAGGATGACTCGATGGAAGAGACATTGGGGGCGTGCCTCCAGCAGATCACCATTGAGGCACAGCTAAAGAAGAAGAAGAAGGCCAAGATTCTCAAGGCCAAGCGATCCAAGAAGCTGAAAAAGAAGAAGGCCAAGAGAGCACCTTCATCAGAAAAGGAGAGCACTGAGCCATCGCTCAAGAGACTCAAGGTTGAGGCTGCAGAATCAGCCAAACCAGCAGACAAAGGGAAGGCCAAGCTTTACCCTGAAGATGAACCTCAGTCAATGAGGTATGTGTCCTCTGACGCTGAGTCCAGAGGCGTTGAGCTGAGGACGAGGGAGCTGCTGCACGAGAAGGGCTTCCTCGACAGACCTGCTGACCTGTCGCAGTTCTTGCGCGCAGGAATTATAAATCATGGCTGGGAGGAGTTGTGCAGGCCACCCAATCCGGCTTACACGAGTATGGTGTATGACTTCTACGCCAACCTGCGAAACTCTGAGGAGGGGCTGTCTGTGGTCAGAGGGGTAGAAGTAGACTTCTCAGCAAAGGCCATCAACGAAGCCTATGGTCTCAAGGGCCAAAGACATACAGATTATGCAAGGATTGTTGATGTTCACTCTTAGGTGTTTTTTATAGCATTTAGCCTAAACCTATGCTTAAATATGAGAATTAGAAGAAGGTAGCTAAATTAGGACTTATGTATAATAGGAAAGAAAAGGGTTGAAAACCGAAGGAAAAGAATGAAAAACAAGCATTGCGATAGCATTGCGGAAACATTGCGGTTCCCGCAATGTTTCAAGTGAAAACCGTAAGTTGACTGATCTTTTTCTGTTAATTTCCGTTATTTCAGGGATTCGTTCTTTCTCCTCCATCCATTCTGAAGTACGACGTTGAAGATTGATGGTTCTCCTTGGCCCAAATGCACCTGCAGATTACTATAAATAGGGGTCAAAGTCGAGGGTTCAATGATCATCCGAAAGCGTAGAAGTCTTCTCGCAGCCCATCTTTTCTCCTGTTTTTCTTTGCCGTCTGCTGGTTTGCGAAGCTCAGCTGTTGGAATCAATAATCTGATAGGAAGGAGAGGAGATTCTTCTTCTCTCCCGATTGGATTCATCCAAGCAAGGCTGTCCTTTCTCATCCTTCATTCGAGGCGACTGCAACGAGACTTTCGAGCTTGTTTTACTGCTTTCTGTTCTTCATTTCCATTTTCCAACTCTGTCTTGTGTTGTTTCTATTCTTGTGGCTAATTTAGTTCATTTCGTTGTGTTCTGTCTTTCTGTTCTTTACTTTAAGTATCTCTTATGTTCATTCAAACAATCAATTAATCAAACATAAAGTTCAGTATTTCACAGTCTCTCGCCTTTGCATTCTACTGCTTTCCCTTGCTGTTTTAAGCACATTTCCCTTCTAAGCATGTCTATTTTATCCTTTAGTTCTGTTCTCCTTATATCCATGAGTAACTAAGTTACTTAGGGGCATGCTAATGACAAAACTATAGGCTAAAAAACGTGAATCAAGCATGTAGGATAGCTCTCGAAGCATTGATCGTATGTAAGCTTCATTCCACGGGCAATTTCGATTGGCCATCCATTTTGTCCAAAGAACTCCTAACCTCTGGAAGGAGTAAGAGTTCAGAGTCATACTATCATGCTAGCCTTTCAAGGTAACCAGGAAACGGCCTAGGAATAGGCGTTTCCCTAGTACAAACCATATCTTTCTGCCTTAACAAGATGCTTAAGACCTTACTTTGAGTTGAGTAAACTAAAGAATCTAATGCATGGAATCGGACGATACATGAGATTGAGATAGTTTGATGCATAGTGAGTAGATTCAGTGCTTGAGAATCGTATAAAAAATGCCTATAGGATAGTCATTAGTAGCCCTTAATTCACCCATTTACACACTTTCGCTGTTATTATAATTGCGGTAAAATTGCTATCTCCGCAATTCTGCTTAAGTTTAAATTCTGTTTAGCTGTCTTTGCCTTCATTTATTAATCTCGTCTCTTTTCCTTTGAGCTTAGCTTTAACTTGTTCTCGTTTATGTTACTACCCTTTACACATTCAGCAAAAATTAGATAATTAAAAACCAATTTTACCCCATCAAATCCACCCCTTCTTTCTTAACAAAACACTTCGCGAATAGCTCAAAATAAATCTCTGTGGGAAAACGAATGAAATATACTTACTACTTGAGGTGAGTGGGGAGAGGTTTTAATTCTAAGACAGGCGGATGCTCAATGGATGGTTTTAATGGATTCACAGATTTTTCAGTTAAGTCAATATTCATACAAACATGCCGAGGGTTATTTACAGGTATGTCCATTATCTCAGCTATGTTTAAGTCAGTTAATTCTAATCCTACATAGTTATTAGCATGCTTAGTCAACAATTCATGCTCCAATTGTTCTTCCATTAGCGAATCAACAATGTCCATGCTAGCACAAGATTCAGAGTCAGAGGGGTACCTTAAGGCTTTATAAACACTAAATTTCACCTCTTCATCATGAACCCTCATAGTGAGCTCACCTTTTTGGACATCTATTAGTGCCCTACCTGTGGCTAGAAATGGTCTGCCTAACAGGATGGGGACCTCCGTGTCTGCTTCATAATCCAGGATAATGAAATCTGCAAGGAAAATAAACTTGTCAACCTTTACTAGAATATCCTCAATCTTACCCTCAGGGTATGCAATGGATCTGTCTGCTAGTTGTAAAGTGACAGTGGTTGGACGTGCTTCTCCTATTCCTAGCTGGCGGAATAGTGATAGGGGCATGAGGTTTATGCTGGCTCCCAGGTCACAAAGAGCTCTGCCCACGTGCTTGCCTCCTAGCTCTACAGGTAAGGTGAAGGAACCAGGATCCTTCTCCTTCTTGGGTAGCTTGTTCTGGAGTATGGCACTGCACTCCTCAGTGAGATTGACTGTTTCAAACTCACCAATTATTTTCTTGTTAGTTATAATATCCTTCAAAAACTTTACATAAGAAGGCATAGACTGTAAAACTTCTACAAAAGGAATATTAACATGCACTTGCTTAAGAATTTCTAGAAATTTATTAAAGTGCACTTCCTGTTCTTGTTTTTTCTTTAGCCTTCTAGGAAATGGAGGTGGTGGCACATATGCAGGCACATCAGGTCGCCTCAGGATAGGTGGAGGCCTTGGAATTTCTTCTATCTCCTCTATGATTGGCTCCAGTCTTGCTCCTGATGTGCTTGTTGGTGGTGGACCTTGGTTTGGCAGAGACTCCAGTGGAGCACTAGACTCAGTGTTCTCTACTCTCTTTGGTGTGTCCTTGGTGTTGCTTACCAATGGTCTACCACTTCTAAGTTCAATTGCTTGAACTTGTTCTTTACCATCTCTCCTTGGCACTTCAGTGTCAGCAGGGAGTCTACCTTGGGGCCTACTTTTGATTTCATTGGCTAGTTGCCCTATTTGGTTCTCTAGGCTCCTAAGAGTAGCTTGCTGGCTCTGTAGAGTGGCATCATTCTTGGCTATGTATTCCTTAAGTAAGTTTTCTACAGAAGATCCTACAGGTTGGTTGTATGGTTTTTGATACATGGATTGGTTATGTTGGGAAGTGAAACCAGGTGTTCCACTCGGTCTTGGTTGGTTAGGATTCTGGTTAGCATTCTGTTGGCCACCACATGACAGGTTTGGGTGGTTCCTCCAACCAGGATTGTAAGTATTAGAGTAGGGGTTGTTCCTAGGCTGCTGCTGGCTTCCAATATAGCAGACTGAGGCTGGATTCCCAGGGCAGTATTCATACAGGTGCCCTTCCCCATAGAATCCACAGATAAGTGTCTCACCTTGACTTGGTTGGGTGCCCATTGACATGGCTGTGGCGGTGTTGACACTTGTTTGGAGATTGGCCTGAGCCATTTGCTTAACTAGGTTGGTCAGGGCATTTATTTGGCTGCTCATTGCACTTAGAGCATCCTTGTCTTGAGCTCTAGTTGGCTCAACTGGATCATCTGACCACCTACAGTGAGATGCTGAGATCTTTTCCAAGATCTCATAGGCCTCGTTGTAACTCTTGGACAACATGGAACCACCAGCAGATGAATTCAAGACTTGTCTAGTGCTGGGGTTGCATCCTTTGAAAAAGACCTCGATTTGGATACACCATGGGATGCCATGGTGTGGACATTTAAGAAGAAGATCTTTAAACCTTGTCCAAGCTTCGTGAAGAGACTCAGTGTCAGCTTGTTTGAACTTGATTATGTCATCACGAAAGGTAGAATTCCTATCAGGTGGGAAGTATTTGACTAGGAATTTTTCTGCTAAGTCTGTCCAATTGCGGACAGATCCAGAGGGTAATGAGTTCAACCATGTTTTGGCTTTGTCCCTCAAAGAGTAAGGGAAAAGGTATAGCCTCAAGGCTTCTTGGGAAACTCTAGGGATGATGAAGGTATCACTTACTCCTAAGAAGTTTCTAAGATGGTTGTGGGGATCCTCATTTTCCACTCCAAAGAATTGTCCCACAGTGGACAACATTTGGAACATCACTGGCTTTAACTCGAATGAGTTGGCAGTGATTTCAGGACGGATTATGCTGGGGTTCAGCTCCCCAGGCATAGGTACTAGGTAAGAGAGTATGGCGATATCCTTGTCATTCGCTATTTCGATGGGATTGCGAGTGACAGGCACCGGATTTGGAACTATTCCATCCATTTCTTCTTGAGACAATTGCGGAGGAATTGCGGCTCCCGCAATTACTTGAGGTAAAGAGGGTTGGTTAAAGAGACGTTTCTTGGCTCTATTTCTGGCCCTAAGTAATCTCTCAGGCTCAGGATTGAACTCTAGATCACTACTTGAAGGCTCACTCATAAACTAACCCAATAGTACCTGCAAAAGAAATGAAACAGATCAGCTTCAATAGGCAATAAACTTGGTGTTTCAAACTTAACAAACTTCGTTTTCACTTAAATAAATCCCCGGCAGCGGCGCCAAAAACTTGTTGCGTGCTCAATGTGTTAAGATAAATAAGCAATAAAATAAAGAGAGCACTCAGAACATGCAAGCATACATGATCCTATAGCAAGTAGTAAGTATTTTTTTTCATTCGTTTTCCCACAGATGTTTATTATAAGCTACTCGTGAAGTGTAAAGTTAAGAAAGAAAGGGTGGATTTGATGGGGTAGAATTGGTTTTAAATTGTCTATTTCCTACTGAATACGTAGAGGGTAGCAACATAAACAAGTGCAAGTCAACGCTAAACTCAAATGAAAAGAGACGAGATTAATAAATGAAGAAGAAAACAGCTAAACAGAATTGTGAACTTAGCAGAATTGCGGAAACAGCAATTCTACCGCAATTTTCCTAACAGCGAAAGTGTGTAAAATGGAGAAACAAGGGCTACTAACGACTCCTCTATAGGCATTTTCTCACGATCCTCAAGCATTGGATCAACTCTCTATGCATCAAACTCACTCAATCTCATGTATCGTCCGATTCCATGCATTAGATTCTTTAGTTTACTCATGTCCAAGTAAGGTCTTAAGCATCTTGTTAAAGCAGACAGTTATGGTTTGTACTAGGAAAAGGCCTATTCCTAGGTCGTTTTCTAGCTACCTTGAAAGGCTAGCATGAGTGTATGACTCTGAACTCTTACTCCTTCCAGAGGTTAGGAGTTCTTTGGACAAAATGGATGGCCAATCGAAATTGCCCGTGGGATGAAGCCTACATACAATCAATGCTTCGAGAGCTATCCTACATGCTTGGTTCACGTTTTTTAGCCTATAGTATTGTCATTAGCATGCCCCTATGTGACTTAGTTACTCATGGATATAGGGAGAACAGAAAGAAGAGAGAAAACAGACATGCTTAGAAGAGAGATAAACTGAAAACAGCAAGGTAAGACAGTGAGTTGCAAAGATAGGAAATTGAGAAATGAAGAACTATGCTTTAATTACTTGATTGTTTGAATGAACAGAAGAGCAACTTAAAGTGAATAACAGAAGACAGAACACAACGAAATGAACTGATCTAGCTACTAGAAAAGAAACAACAACAATACAAAGCTGGAAAATGGAAATAAAGAGCAAAAAGCAGTAAAACAAGCTCGAATGCCTCGTCGCAACCGCCTCGGCTGAAGGATGAGAAAGATCAGCCTTGCTTGGATGAATCCAATCGGGAAAGAAGATGAATCTCCTCTCCTTCCTATCAGATTATCGATTCCAACAGCTGAGCTTCGCAACCCAACAGACGGCAAAGAAAAACAGGAGAAAAGATGGAGCTGCGAGAAGACTTCTACGCTTTCGGATGATGATTGAACCCTCGACTTTGACCCCCTTTTATAGCAATCTGCAGGTGCATTTGGGCCAAGGAGAACCATCAATCTTCAACGTCGTACTTCAGAATGGATGGAGGAGAAAGAACGAATCCCTGAAATAACGGAAATTAACAGAAAAAGATCAGTCAACTTACGGTTTTCACTTGAAACATTGTGGTTTCAGCAATGTTTCTGCAATGCTGTCGCAATGTAGTTTTTTCATTCTTTTACTTCGGTTTTCAATCCTTTTCTTTCCTTTTGCACACAAGTCCTAATTTAGCTACCTTCTTTCAATTCTCACAAATAAGCATAGGTTTAAGCTAAATCCTATCAAAAACACCTAAGAGTGTGCATCTTTCTAAGCTAAATAAGTCCTAAATAAGTCACTTTTTGAGACATAACAGCCAGCGTCTCGACGCTGTGCCCTAAGTTTTCCGCGCGCGCTCGCGATGGCGTCGCGACGCAAGGCCAGCGTCGCGACGCTGCCCCGATAAAATTCCTGCGCGCGCCTCCTCCGGAGCGTCTCGACGCCAAGCAGGGTCTCGACGCCAGGGCAGCGTCGAGCTAGCGTCTCGACGCTATCACTCGACGCTTGGTCTCGAGTTTTTCCAGCGTCGAGCCAGCGTCTCGACGCTGGCTCTCGGGTTTGGGGCTGAAGCTTTGCCTCTCCAAGGCTGTTTTGGCCTGTTTCTTCACGGATCAAGTTCCCCTCTTCCCGATGCATTCCCGGGGCGTTAAAACTCCACTTTAAGCACTCGAACAGGCCCAACGGACGCACGAGCTCTTTGCCGCTTTTCTCCTACAAAAGAGATATATTTAATCAATTGAAAGCGGACTTTAGCTATAATTAGGAAGTATTTAATAGCTCCAAAATGGAGTTATCAATAATTCGAGAGGAAGAAGAGAAGATCCATCTTCTCTTCTGATTGAATTTATCCCCAAGATCAGCTAATCTTCCCCTTCATCCGAGGCGATTCACGACTTGGAAGATCCTCACGCAATTAACAGCTTTCCTTTACTGCTTTCCTTTATCGCTTTCCAATTTAATTTCTGCTTCCTCTAAATGTTGTTCTGAATCATTTACTGCTTTTCCCTTTCATTGTTGCTTCTGGATTGACATATGTTTGTTTACAAATGTTTATGTGAATTGCTTTCTCACAAGAGTAATCAATTGGTTTTATTGAATTCTTCATTCTGTCGTTCCTTAATCAATAGTTTTGTTGAGTTCTTCATCTTATCATTTCTTCATCAATTAATTTTACTGAGTTCTTTAAATCATGTTCGATCCATCCATCTCCCTTTGTTCTTCGAAAACCATGAGTAACTAATCTAAGAGAGGTCTGCTAAAGAGGAATCTGTAGGCTAGAAGCATGAGAATTCAGCATGAAGAGTAGCATGATTGCATTGAATGTATGTGATCTTCATCCCACGGGCAATTTCGACCGGCCATCCATTTTGTCTAAAGAATTTCTAACCTCCGGAAGGAGTAAGAATTCAGAGTCATCCATTCATGTTAGCCTTTTATGGTAATCAGAAAATGACCTAGGAATAGGCGTTCTCCTAGCACGTTTATTAGCATGTGTTTATGATTAGGTTGTTAGCTTTACTTGGACAGAAGTAATCTAAGAAACTAATGCATGTAATCGGAAGATGCATGAGAACTAGCTAAGACGATGCATGAGATGTTAATCTACTGTTGAATGATCATAGTTAAATGCCTATAGAGGATTCTTAAGTCGACCTTGCTGCCTTACTTTACATTAAAATCGTTGCTAATTTATTGCTAGATTATTGCAAGAACCGCAATTCTACTTTTCCACATTATGACTTTACCTCTTTGCTAGCTTTGCATTTATGTTTACATTCTTCTTGCATCTTTTATATTCCTGTACCTCAACCCAAAATCTATCCAATTTAAGTTACCTTATCTAATCTAACACACCAAATCGTTAGTCACTAAACTTAATCTCTGTGGGAAAACGAATTAAATTATACTTATCACTTGTTGCAAACCATGTATGCTTGCATGATCTTAGCGCTCTTCGCATTTACATTTTACATACACACTGAGCGCGCAACAACTGGCCATCTGGAGCTGCCCACTATCTTGAGGATGAGAAGACGGGGCAACATGGAGTTCGAGATGGATGGACTGGCTGCTGCACAGTCACGGTCCATGGCCTGCCTGATGGACTTGCAACACAAGTTAGCCCAATGGGCTGAATATTCGCAAGCAAGGGACCAAGAGTTGGCTGAGCACCTGCGATGCACCTTCCCTACTTTCCCTGCTGGACTGCTGAACCCGTGGGTGCCTCCAAGAGAAAGGAGTGAAGAGGACAAGGATGATTGAATGCCAGCTTGACGGCATTCGAGGGAGTATTTCTGATCCCTCTCAAAAACAAAATAAAAAAACAATAAACCTGCTTTTCTGTGACCTGTTACTCCTCTATAATCAAGTTGTTTGATCTGTTTTGAATTGTTAATTTTTTTGTGTAGAGTAGCTTAGTTTAGTTTAATGTCATCTGAGTAGGTAGCTTAGGTAGTTTTGATGTTTTCTATAGTAGTTATGAATGAATATCGCATGCTAGGAGCCTTGATCACAGTTACATTTGCTCTGTTGGACTAATTGCGAGTTCATTGCGGTTACCGCAATTTTTTTAGTTTTTCGCATGCTGTTGGATGACTTTCTAATGGGCTGTCTGTGTTTAAATCTCAATATTTTTGTTGCTTTACTGAGGTCCATAGGTAGTCTGTCTACTGAGCATGCTGGATGAGTGTCTAGTACACCCTTGATAGTTTCAAATTAGCTTCAAATATTGCTACGCATGTACCTCTTTGAGACCTTACCTTGTTGTTTTTAGGAAATTATGCTTATGAGTTATCTGTGTTACGAAGGTCATTCTATACCTAGGAGTTTTAAGTTCTACTTGTTTTTCCTTAGACTAGATGCTTCTAAGACAAGTTTGGGGGTGTGCCACCTCAGACTCTCATTGGGGACAATGAAAAGATAAGTTTGGGGGAGGCAGCCTCTAGGCCTAGGAACACTCATCTCTCCCTCTTGAAAAACATAAGCATTCTTCTTCTTTGAAAATAAAAAAAAAAATGAAAAAAATGAAAAAGAAAGAAACAGAAAAATAAAGGGTAGTGTCTCTCTAAAGGTTGCTGAGTAATCAGGGTCATTTGTGTAACCCACAAGTGGCACTGTATCAAAAGGCAAACCAAAAGGAAAGACTCTACCAGAAAAGAAAAAAAAAAAGAAAAATAAAGCCAAGGAAGAAGAATGTTTGCCAACAAGCTATGGCCTATGTGTTTAGGTGTCCTATGTAATTGAACTTTGATCCTTAGTTTGCTAAACACAGGGCTGTAGTTTGGAGGTTTGTCAAGGGAGATGAGTGTCAATCCAATACAGTGATACCAGGGCTTAGGTGTTCTTTGGTCTGTACTCTGATTCTCGTATGTGCTAAGCCTGGCATGACTCTAAGGATTCCTAGGTAGCTCAATAATAAATACATTAGAAGCATGTACTGAGTCTGAGCTAAAATTATGGAGAATTTGAAAACTTAGGGATAGCTGCACAATGAACCTAATAACATAGGCAGATAAACCATTTGTGGAGTTAGTCTGAACTTAAGAGAGTGTCACAGGACAGCAACGCCTTGGATAGTAAGCCTAGGGAAGTCAGCAAGTCAGTAGATAGAATTTAAAAGTCAAGGATTAGCTACCCAAGTAAGCCCTTATATTGCTCGAGGATGAGAAATAACTCAAGTTTGGGGGTGTGTTACCTCTCCAAAAGTACATAATTTAGGGACGTATTTACCTTAAAATCATGTAATCTCTTGAGTGTTTTTGTTAGAATTTAGCTTAACACGTACTTAAATGTGAGAATTCAAGGAGAGAAGCTAAAATAGGACTTATTTGGAAAAGGAACGAAAAATAATAGAAAATGATGCTAAAAGAGTTAAAATGTACATTGCAGGAGAATTGCTGAAACATTGCTGTTTGCGCAATGGATATTGTGGTCACCGCAAGGAATCCGCAATGCCAAAGCTGCTGCTGCTGAGTTTTTCCCAGCCGTCAGTCGTCATAGTTGCGATCTTTCAGTCGCTTAAGCTTTCCTCTGCTGCCACGTGGAGGGTTGTTGTTCAGAATGGCTGGTTCTCCGTGGCTGAAGGTACCTGCAAACGCTATAAAAAGAGATGAAGGGTGAAGGAGAAACACAGCTCGGAAGCGTGGAGTTCTCCGTCTCAATGCAATCCACATACCCATTTTCCTTACCCCGTTTGTTGGAACGAAGAAATCAGCCCTTGGCGTCGATAATTCGAGAGGAAGAAGAGAAGATCCTTCTTCTCTTCGGATTGAATTCATCCCCAAGACCAGCTAATCTTCCCCTTCATCCGAGGCGCTTGCGACGAGGAGATCCGTGCACACTTTTATACAGCTTTCTTACTGCTTTCTGTCTTTCGTTTCTATTTGTTACACTACTGCGATTCGTCTTCAATTTACTCAGTTCTGTACTGTTTTTCATACCTTCGTATATTGAGTTTTGAACCTTAATTTATAGAGCAATCGTTTCAGTCTTTCGAGTTCTGCATCTTGTTATCTTTTGTTCTATTGCTTTCATTGGGTACTTTACAGCATGCTTAATCAATCTAGTCTTTCCAATTCCCCACCAACCATGAGTAACTAATCACATAAAGGTCTGTTTAAGATGAATCTGTAGGTTAGAAATACGAGAGTTCAACATGTAGGATAGCGTCGAATGCATTGAATGTATGTGCACTTCATCCCATGGGCAATTTCGATCGGCCATCCATTTTGTCTAAAGAATTCCTAACCTCCGGAAGGAGTAAGAGTTCAGAGTCGTCCATTCATGCTAGCCTTTTATGGTAACCAGAAAACGACCTAGGAATAGGCGTTCTCCTAGTACAATTCATTAACTTGCTTGTATAAATAGGTGTTTATGTCTCACTTGGATATGAGTGAACTAAAGGATCTAATGCATGTAATCGAGAGATGCATGAGACTAAGCTAAATTGATGCATGGTAAGTTAATCTACTGCTGAATGATCGTAGTTAAATGCCTACAGAGGAGTCTTAAGTCGACCTTGTTTCCTTATCTCACCCTTAAATCGTTGTCAATTAATTGCTAGATAATTGCGGGAACCGCAATTCTATAATTCTGTTTCTGCCTTAGCCATTTTTCTAGTCTTCTACTTTTGCGATTTTATTGCTAGAATATTGCTAGATCCGCAATTCTTTCTTCTCATCATCAAAGCTTAGTCTCTTTACTTGCTTTCGTTTATGCTTGCATGCTTCTTACATTCTTTGTTAGTTCGGCACATCAACCTCAAATCCACCCAATTTAAGTGACCCTCTCTAATTTAACGCCTCACTTCGTTAGTAACTAAACTCAATCTCTGTGGGAAAATGAATTAAAAAATACTTATCACTTGTTGCAGACCATGTATGCTTGCATGTCCTGAGTGCTCTTCGCATTACATTTTATTTACACACTGAGCACGCAACAATTCCCTTCAGGTCGAGGGTGGGAATGTAGATGAAGGGGGCCCGACGACAGAGATGATAGCCGAGCAGTCCTACGAGGTTGAGGGTGGGACTGTTGTAGCTTCGGGCACCCGGATCGAGACCGATCCCGAGCATTCCCGTCAGGTCGAGGGTGGGAATGTAGATGAAGGGGGCCCGACGATAGAGATGACAGTTGAGCAGGCCCACGAGGTTGAGGATGGGACTGTTGTAGCTTCAGGCACCCCGGCCGAGACCGATCCCGAGCATTCCCTTCAGGTCGAGGGTGAGAATGTAATTCAGGGGGGCGCAACAACCCTAATACCCGAGCATTCCCTCGAGGTTGAGGATGGGACTGTAGTTGTGGGGGGCCCGACAGAGAAGTCCACCCATCTTCTTGCCGACGTCAGTCAGAGTCAGGTACTTAACTAATGTTTGTTTTATTCGTTAACATATTTTCATACCTTTATGCTAATGTGATGCACACATGTCGTGCAGGACCCTCGTCGCGGTGTATGCAAGAGAGCGAGGGTGTCGAAGTATACCCCTAACGAGGACGGTGAGAGGAAGATGAAAAAGAAGTTCAAGCCCAAAGTCGAGTTCTCTGCAAATCCAGGTACAATCCAGAGTAAGGAAAAGGAAAAAAAGATTGGAGTAAAGCAAAAGGGTAAAAGTAAGGTGGATCAATCACCTGATCCTTCGGAAGGCGCAATTAACCGGTACAATCTCTCCTTCCATATCTCACCCTTACTACTATCAAAGTACAAGGCCTGGATTAAATCGAGGAAAACAAACAAGGAACTCCGATCTATCCAGGGAGTTATGAGGGACAAAAACTTCTTCAAGAAGTTCATGGAGAATGATTTTTTATCTAAAGACGTAAGTATTCGAAGAATCAGTTCTTACTTTTCTATTTATTTTTATTTGGCACTAAGAATTGTACATTTTTGCAGGATATGGACCTTCTAATGATGTTCGTTAAAAAGAAGCTCCGAGCAAGACCAAATCTATGTCGCCTCAAATTTACGGTTGTCAGCACGGCTTTCATGGTAAGCTTATCCTACAATGTTTTAGCAAAAACCACATGTCAATTATAATATTGTCTTCTCATTTGTGTAGTCATTTCTAATGTCCCCCGACGGACCCGGGTCATCGTTAGAAAATAAGGACTATCTGGGGTCGGTCGAGTGGTGGACCGGGCGGGATCAAACTTTTCTTGACATCGTCCTAGGTCAAGCTCCCGTAGACGAGCCACCATGGTCGGAGGTTGACTACGTGTATGGGCCAGTCAACATTAAAAGACATTGGGTGCTAGCAGCTATCGACCTATGTTACGTCTCCAAAAGTGACCTTTTTAGGACTTAATTAGCTTAGAAAGATGTTCACTCTTAGGTGTTTCTGATAGCATTTAGCCTAAACCTATGCTTAAATATGAGAATTAGAAGAAGGTAGCTAAATTAGGACTTATATACAATAGGAAAGAAAAGGGTTGAAAACCGAAGAAAAAGAATGAAAAACAAGCATTGCGAGAGCATTGCGGAAACATTGCGGTTCCCGCAATGTTTCAAGTGAAAACCGTAAGTTGACTGATCTTTTTCTGTTAATTTCCGTTATTTCAGGGATTCGTTCTTTCTCCTCCATCCATTCTGAAGTACGACGTTGAAGATTGATGGTTCTCCTTGGCCCAAAGACGTCTGCAGACTACTATAAATAGGGGTCAAAGTCGAGGGTTCAAGCATCATCCGAAAGCGTAGAAGTCTTCTCGCAGTCCATCTTTTCTCCTGTTTTCCTTTGCCGTCTGCTGGTTTGCGAAGCTCAGCTGTTGGAATCGATAATCTGATAGGAAGGAGAGGAGATTCTTCTTCTCTCCCGATTGGATTCATCCAAGCAAGGCTGACCTTTCTCATCCTTCATTCGAGGCGGCTGCAACGAGACATTCGAGCTGTTTTACTGCTTTCTGCTCTTCATTTCCATTTTCCAGCTTTGTCTTGTTGTTGTTTCTTTTCTAGTAGCTAGATTAGACTATTTCGTTGTGTCCTGTCTTCCTGTTATTTGCTTTAAACCTTTTCTTTGTCAATCAAACAATCAAATAATCAAATCTCACTTCTTCATTTCACAGTTTCTTGCCTTTACATTCTACTGCTTTCCCTTACTGTTTTGTCTTTAAATTCCTTCTAAACATGTCTACTTCTTCTCTTGCTTCTGTTCTGTTTACATCCATGAGTAGCTAAATCACTTAGGGGCATGCTAATGACAACACTTTAGGCTAAAAAACGTAAACCAAGCATGTAGGATAGCTCTCGAAGCATTGATTGTATGTAAGCTTCAGCCCACGGGCAATTTCGATTGGCCATCCATTTTGTCCAAAGAACTCCTAACCTCTGGAAGGAGTAAGAGTTCAGAGTCATACTATCATGCTAGCCTTTTAAGGTAACCAGGAAACGACCTAGGAATAGGCGTTTCCCTAGTACAAACCATATTTTCTGCCTTAACAAGATGCTTAAGACCTTACTTGGACATGAGTAAACTAAAGAATCTAATGCATGAAATCGGAAGATACATGAGACTGAGATAGTTTGATGCATAGAGAGTTGATCCACTGCTTGAGAATCGTGAGAAAAAGCCTATAGGATAGTCGTTAGTAGCCCTTAATCCATCACTTTACACACTTTCGCTGTTATTATAATTGCGGTAAAATTGCTGTCTCCGCAATTCTGCTTAAGTTACCATTCTGTCTAGCTGTCTTTGCTTTCATTTATTAATCTCGTCTCTTTTCATTTGAGTTTAGCTTTGACTTGTTCTTGTTTATGTTGCTACCCTTTACACGTTCAGCAAGAATTAGACAATTAAAAACCAATTTTACCCCGTCAAATCCACCCCTTCTTTCTTAACAAATACACTTCGCGAATAGCTAAAAATAAATCTCTGTGGGAAAACGAATGAAATATACTTACTACTTGCTATAAGATCATGTATGCTTGCATGTTCTGAGTGCTCTATCTCTCTTATTGCCTAATTATTTTAACACATTGAGCACGCAACAAGTTTTTGGCGCCGCTGCCGGGGATTTATTTAAGTGAAAACGAAGATTGTTAAGTTTGAAACACCAAGTTTATTGCCTATTGAAGCTGATCAGTTTCATTTCTTTTGCAGGTACTATTGGGGTAGTTTATGAGTGAGCCTTCAAGTAGAGATCTAGAGTTCAATCCTGAGCCTGAGAGACTACTTAGAGCTAGAAACAAAGCAAAGAAACGACTCTTTAAACAACCTTCTATACCTCAAATCATACCTGAAATCGAAGAAATGGACGAGATAGTTCCAAATCAGGTACCTATCATTCGCAATCTCATCGAAATAGCAAATGACAAGAATAGTGCCATCCTCTCATATTTAGTACCTATGCCTGGGGAGCTGAACCCCAGCATAATCCGTCCTGAAATCACTGCCCACTCCTTCGAGATAAAGCCAGTGATGTTCCAAATGTTGTCCACTGTGGGACAATTCTTTGGAGTGGAAAATGAGGACCCCCACAACCATCTTAGGAACTTCTTAGGAGTCAGTGATACCTTCATCATCCCTGGAGTTTCCCAAGAAGCTTTGAGGCTATACTTGTTCCCTTACTCTTTAAGGGACAAGGCCAAAACATGGTTGAACTCATTACCTTCTGGATCTGTCCGCAATTGGACAGACTTAGCAGAAAAATTCTTAGTCAAATACTTCCCACCTGATAGGAATTCTACCTTTCGTGATGACATAGTTAAGTTCAAGCAAGCTGATAATGAGTCTCTTCACGAAGCTTGGACAAGGTTCAAAGACCTTCTTCTTAAATGTCCATACCATGGCATCCCATGGTGTATCCAAATAGAGGTCTTTTTCAAAGGATGCAACCCCAGCACTAGACAAGTCTTGAATTCATCTGCTGGTGGTTCCATGTTGTCCAAGAGTTACAACGAAGCCTATGAGATCTTGGAGAAGATCTCAGCATCTCACTGTAGGTGGTCAGATGATCCAGTTGAGCCAACTAGAGCTCAAGACAAGGATGCTCTAAGTGCAATGAGCAGCCAAATAAATGCCCTGACCAACCTAGTTAAGCAAATGGCTCAAGCCAATCTCCATCCGAGTGTCAACACCGCTACCGCCATGTCAATGGGCACCCAACCAAGTCAAGGTGAGGCACTTATATGTGGATTCTGTGGGGAAGGGCACTGTTGCGTGCTCAATGTGTTGAAATAATTAGGCAATAAAAGAGATAGAGCACTCAGAACATGCAAGCATACATGACCTTATAGCAAGTAGTAAGTATATTTCATTCGTTTTCCCACAGAGATTTATTTTTAGCTATTCGCGAAGTGTTTTGTTAAGAAAGAAGGGGTGGATTTGATGGGGTAAAATTGGTTTTTAATTGTCTAATTCTTGCTGAATGTGTAAAGGGTAGTAACATAAACAAGGACATGTGAAATCTAAGCCCAAATGAAAAGAAACGAAATTAATAAATGAAGGCAAAGACAGCTAAACAGAATGGAAACTTAGACGGAATTGCGGAGACCGCAATTCTACCGCAATTACAATAACAGCGAAAGTGTGTAAATGGGTGAATTAAGGGCTACTAATGACTATCCTATAGGCATTTTTATACGATTCTCAAGCACTGGATCTACTCTCTATGCATCAAACTATCTCAATCTCATGTATCGTCCGATTCCATGCATTAGATTCTTTAGTTTACTCAACTCAAAGTAAGGTCTTAAGCATCTTGTTAAGGCAGAAAGATATGGTTTGTACTAGGGAAACGCCTATTCCTAGGCCGTTTCCTGGTTACCTTGAAAGGCTAGCATGATAATATGACTCTGAACTCTTACTCCTTCCAGAGGTTAGGAGTTCTTTGGACAAAATGGATGGCCAATCGAAATTGCCCGTGGGATGAAGCCTACATACAATCAATGCTTCGAGAGCTATCCTACATGCTTGATTCACGTTTTTTAGCCTATGGAGTTGTCATTAGCATGCCCCTAAGTGTCTTAGTTACTCATGGATATAGGGAGAACAGAACTAAAAGATAAGACAGACATGCTTAGAAGGGAAATGTGCTTAAAACAGCAAGGGAAAGCAGTAGAATGCAAAGGCAGAAACTGTGGAATACTGAATTTTGTGTTTGATTAATTGATTGTTTGAATGAACATAAGAGATACTTAAAGTAAAGAACAGCAAGACAGAACACAACGAAATGATCTAAACTAGCCACAAGAACAGAAACAACACAAGACAGAATTGGAAAACAGAAATGAAGAACAGAAAGCAGTAAAACAGCTCGAAATCTCGTTGCAGCCGCCTCGAATGAAGGATGAGAAAGGTCAGCCTTGCTTGGATGAATCCAATCGGGAGAGAAGAAGAATCTCCTCTCCTTCCTATCAGATTATCGACTCCAACAGCTGAGCTTCGCAAACCAGCAGACGGCAAAGGAAAACTAGGAGAAAAGATGGACTGCGAGAAGACTTCTACGCTTTCGGATGATGTTTGAACCCTCGACTTTGACCCCTATTTATAGTAATCTGCAGGTGCATTTGGGCCAAGGAGAACCATCAATCTTCAACGTCGTACTTCAGAATGGATGGAGGAGAAAGAACGAATCCCTGAAATAACGGAAATTAACAGAAAAAGATCAGTCAACTTACGGTTTTCACTTGAAACATTGCGGTGACCGCAATGTTTCCGCAATGCTTTCGCAAAGCTTGTTTTCCATTCTTTTCCTTCGGTTTTCAACTCTTTTCTTTCCTATTGTACATAAGTCCTAATTTAGCTACCTTCTTCTAATTCTCATATTTAAGCATAGGTTTAGGCTAAATGCTATCAAAAACACCTAAGAGTGAACATCTTTCTAAGCCAATTAAGTCCTAAAAAGGTCACTTTTGGAGACGTAACACACCCCCAAACTTAAGGTTTTGCTTGTCCTCGAGCAATCTAAGGACTTTCCTAGGCTGTTGTTTCTTCTTCTTTAACCACTTACTAACTCCCCTAAATCCCTATCTATAGCACTGCTGTCCTGTGACACACTTTTAAGCTTAAAACTACCCTCTTATCTAGCTTCTTCTGACTTCGCCTGCCTAACACTCCATCTGCTTTTATTAACTCCCTACAACTGATCTATTTGCTTTTGTCATATCATGCCACTATCCCTAAGGTTTCAAATTCTGCCTAGCTTTACCTCAGACTCAGTACATGCTTCTAGCCTTATTTTTAATGTGTCTAGGATTCCTTAGAGTCATGCCAGTCTTAGTATTAACGGTGACAGTAGTACTTTTAAAGAACAACCTAAACCATGGCATCACTATATTGGATATACACTCATCTCCCTAAACAACCCTACAAGTTACAACTTTGTGTTTAGCTAATTGAGGATCAGAGTTCTTTTTAAATAGGACATCTAAGCCACAAAGTTATAACTCCTAGGTATACATTCTTCTTCCCTATTCTTTTCCCTTTTTCTTACTTAGGTGGGGCCTCTCCTTTGGTTGCCTTTTGATGCAATGTCACTTGTGGGTCACACACTTGGCACTGATTACTTAGCAACCTAAGAAAGACCCCCCTCTTTATTCTATTTTTCATTTTTTTTTTCAGTTCATCAATTTTTTGTCAAGGAGAAGAAGAATGCTTATGTTTCCAAGGGAGAGAGGAATGTTCCTAGGCCTAGGGTGGCTTCCCCCAAACTTCAACTACTCATTGTCCCCAATGAGTGTCTGAGGTGGCACACCCCCAAACTTGTCCTAGAAGCATCTAGTCTAAGGTAAAACAAAGAGAATCTAAAAACCCTAGGCATAGACAGAACATTTAAAAGAAAATATCACAGCAGCAGTAATTTTTTTAAAAAAAACAGACAGTTAAGGGCTTAAAGCTGTGCATGCTGAGCTTTTTAGAGGTTGATTTAAACTATCAAAGGGTGTCCTATGACACTCATCCAGCATGCATTTAGATAAGCTATATAAGGTAGTCATGTTAGCAGCAAAAGATAGAATTTAAACAGATCACAGCCTAGCTAAACAGACAGTCCAAAACATGCTTTCAGTAATAAAAATTGCGGGGACCGCAATTATTTCGCAATCAAGTCAGGGCAGATATAACAGTGATTAAGGCCCCTAAGCATGCTCTTTCCAGTCATTCAAGCTCCTCTAGAAATAAAACAAAACTAACCTACCTAGGCTCCTATCATCAGACTATACTAAGCAAAATTAAAAACATGAAACTAAGCATCTAAAACAGATCAAAAGTGTACTAAAAACAGCATAATTCACATAGTCTATCAGAAAGCAGAAAATTGTCTTTTTTTTTTTTCTAAGGGAACAGCAATACTCCCTTCAGTGCAATTCAAACCAGCACTCAAACGTCTTCATCCTCATCAGGTTGTCGTGGTCGTGGAGGCACCCATGGAGTCAGGAGATTTGTGGGGAAGTCAGGGAAGATGCACCCAAGTTGGTCTGCAACTTCCTTGTCCCTTGCCTGCGCATAAGTGGCCCATTGAGCCATCCTCCTTTGCATATCCATCAGGCAAGCCATGGATAGTGACTGATCAGCAGCCAGCCTATCCAGTTCAAACTCCATATTCCCCTTCCTCTTCAGCCTCAAGCTAGCAGGCAGCTCCAAGTGGCCTGTGTAAGCCATCTGCTGCTCCATTCGCTCAATGGGGACTCCTGCAAGCAAACATAGTTTGGTTATGGTGTTAGGGAAAAACAGTGGTCCCTTACCCTTCTTGGCGCACTCAGCAATGGCAGCCGACATGATTTCACCCACGTTGACCGTGAGACCTCACATAATGGCATAGACCAGCAGCGATCTGCTCTGGTTGATGGTCGTCTCATGGGTCACAGGGGACAGCTTTCTCCGTACAAAGGCAAACCATACAGCTGCCTTTGCTGTCAGGTTGGCACTCATGAGGGTGTGCCTCCCATTGCGTGATACAGTCCACGCTGCTTCAGGCTGGCCAATGGTTCGAATGGCCTCCTCCAGCACTGCCTCAGTAGGCTCATCAACGATCCTTGCGTAATCAGTGTGTCTTTGGCCCTTGAGGCCATAAGCTTCGTTGATGGCTTTTGCTGAGTAGTCCACCTCTACTCCTCTTACCACAGAAAGCCCCTCTTCAGAGTTTTGCAGGTTGGCGTAGAAGTCATATACCATAGTTGTGTAAGCCGGATTGGGCGGCCTACACAACTCCTCCCAGCTGTGATTGATAATTCCTGCGCGCAAGAACTGCGGCAGGTCAGCAGGTCTGTCGAGGAAGCCCTTCTCGTGCAGCAGCTCCCTTTTCCTCAACTCAACGCCTCTGGATTCAGCGTCAGAGGACACGTACCTCACGGACTGAGGCTCATCTTCAGGATAGAGCTTGGCCTTCCCTTTGTCTGCTGGCTTGGCTGACTCTGCAGCCTCAACCTTGAGTCTTTTGAGCAACGGCTCAGTGCTCTCTTTTTCTGACGAAGGCGCCTTCTTGGCCTTCTTCTTCTTCAGCTTCTTGGATCGCTTGGCCTTAAGAATCTTGGCCTTCTTCTTCTTCTTGAGCTTAGCCTTGATGGTGATCTGCTGGAGGCAGGCTCCCAGTGTCTCCTCCATGGAATCATCCTGCTGTGCAGGACTCTCTGGACTAGCTTCGCTCACAGGTGAGAAAACCTCCTCGTCCTCACCTTCCCCACTGCCCTGCGTTGATTCTTGGTACTCCCCATATGGGAATTCAGGGTCAGGCCGTGGGGTAGTGTGCGACGGCGTGGTGCTTTGCTCTGCTGTAGGTGTCTGTGCAGAACTCAGTGGTGAAGACAGCTGTTCAGGGCTCTGCGCTGGCGGTGATGGGGAAGAGCTGTGCGCTGGTGGTGCAGGTGGCGAGGCACTCTTCTTGGCTGAATCGTGGGACACACGATCAGTTTCTTGACTCTCCACAGAGGGAGTCTTCTCTTTGCTCGGTTCAGCAGCCACCGCTACACTCCATCTGCGCTTCTTGGGTGTGCCTGCTGGTTTAGAGGGTCCAGCAGGTATCTCAGTAACAACCCTCCACTTCTTCTTGCGAATCGGGAGTTTGGGAAGGCGTTCAGTCCGCGCAGCGTCAGCCGTAGCCAAGGCGAGCAGTGCGTCTCTCGCAGCCATTTCAGCGTCGTCAGCCCTCTTCTTGGCTGCAGATCTTTCAGCCCGTGTGAACACCATTGTTGAGTCTTGGAGGTTTGGAGAGAAGAATCAAAGATGAAGAGAATCGCAGCTTTCTTGGAATTCAGAGAGTGAGAGAATCGTACAGATCAAGTGCCTTCTAACGGATATAAAGGAAACGGCTAAATCCCAACGGCTATATTTTTGCGGATCCTGCAAATCCAGCGCAATTTTAGGGATATTTTTTCATCAAAATGTCAATCTTTGCTCGTCCGTATCTTTGATTTGGCTCAATCGTTTCTTGATTTTTAAAGCTGGAATTACTCTCCTTGATTCCCTCTTTCGATTCCCTACAAAAAGAAATAAAAGCAACATCAAATTCGTAATTAAAATCATACAACAAAACACACAAACGATAACCGGAAAATTGCAAAAAATAAACTAAGGCATGAGCCTTATGTTGACGAGCACAGCAATCACTCGTCCTCTCTCGTTCTTTTTTCATGCTTCAGTCAAGAGGAAGGCCGAGAGAGTCTTCACATCTCCTTCCTCATAGTAGTGCTTCAATCGTGCACCATTAACCATAAACGGTTGGCCTTGCTGCAAGTTCTTTATCTCTATGGCACCATGAACAAACACATTAGTAATCACAAATGGACCTGACCATCTAGACTTAAGTTTCCCTGGAAAGAGTTTCAACCGTGAGTTAAACACCAAGACAAGTTGACCCTTCTTAAAGTCCTTAACTCTAAGTCTACTATCGTGCCAAATCTTGGTCTTTTCCTTATACATTTTAGCATTTTCATAGGCCATATGTCTAAGCTCATCAAGCTCATGTAATTGCAAAGACCGCAATGTTCCCGCATCCTTTACACAAAAATTCAATTCCTTCATGGCCCAAAATGCTTTGTTTTCTAACTCAAGTGGTAAGTGACAAGTCTTGCCATATACCAGCCTATAAGGAGACATACTGAGGGGTGTCTTATATGCTGTCCTATAAGCCCAAAGTGCATCCTCAAGCTTAAAGGACCAGTCTTTCCTATTAGGTTTGACCACTTTTTCTAGGATGTTCTTAATTTCCCTATTTGAAATTTCAGCTTGTCCATTCGAGTGTGGGTGATAGGGAGTGGCTACTCTATGTCTAATGTTATACTTAGCCAACACTCTCTCCATAGCCTTGTTAATGAAATGTGATCCCTCATCACTAATGATGGCACGAGGTGTCCCAAACCTAGTAAAAATGTGCCTATGCAAGAATTTGGTGACTGTTTTGGCATCATTATTGGGACATGCTTTGGCTTCTACCCACTTGGACACATAGTCCACTGCCACTAATATGTAAAGGTTACCTGATGATGGAGGGAATGGCCCCATGAAGTCAATGCCCCACACATCAAAGAGCTCCAACTCTAAGATGTAGGTGAGGGGCATCTCATCCTTTCGACTGAGGTTACCTGTTCTTTGGCATTCATCACAGCTGTGGGCATAGTTGTGGGCATCCTTGAAGATTGTTGGCCAATAGTAGCCACTCTGAAATACCTTTGCAGCTGTTCTTTGGCCACCAAAGTGTCCACCATAAGGAGCTGTGTGACAGTGCTGCAGCACAGACCTTGCTTCAGCAGCTGAAACACACTTCCTTAGCAAGCCATCAGCACAGGTTCTGTAAAGTGTGGGGTCATCCCAGATGAATTTCCTTGCTTCATGAAAGAACCTCTTCTTCTCTTGTCCTCCCTTAAAAACTGGTAATACCTGTGATGCAAGGAAGTTAGCAATGTCAGCAAACCAAGGTTCCTCATCGTTATCACGATGAGTTAAAACAAAGACATGTTCATCAATAAAAGCATCAGAAATTGCGGGCTCCGCAATTTTTTCGCAATTGTGCTGCAATCGAGAAAGGTGATCCGCAACCACATTTTCACATCCTTTCTTGTCTCGAATGTCCAAATCAAATTCCTGCAGCAATAACACCCACCTAATCAACCTAGGCTTAGCATCAGCCTTCCTCATGAGATATTTCAAGGCAGAATGGTCAGTGTACACAATTGTCCTAGTGCCTACAATATAGTTTCTGAATTTCTCACAAGCAAACACTACAGCAAGCATCTCTTTCTCAGTAGTTGTATAATTACATTGAGCCTCATTCAAGGTCTTACTAGCATAATAGACAGGGTGTGTTAGCTTGTCAATCTTCTGTCCTAACATGACCCCTACAGCATAGTCACTAGCATCACATAACATCTCAAATGGGAGATCCCAATCTGGCCCTACTATAACAGGTGCTGTGACTAGTGCTTTCTTAAGGGTGGTCCAAGCTACTACACATTCCTTAGAGAAGATGAATGGCCTATTTAGTTCTAGAAGCTCACACAGAGGCTTGGCTATCTTAGAAAAGTCCTTAATGAACCTTCTGTAGAAACCAGCATGCCCTAAGAAACTCCTAATGGCCTTGACATTCTGAGGCTCTACCAACTTCTCTATGATTTCTATCTTTGCCCTATCAACTTCTACACCTGCCCTTGACACTCTATGACCTAAGACAATCCCCTCATCTACCATGAAGTGACACTTTTCCCAATTAAGGACTAAGTTAGTCTCTTCACATCTAGCCAGGACTTGTCCTAAATTCTCTAGACAGTTGGTAAAGGAATCCCCAAAGACTGAGAAATCATCCATGAATATTTCTATCATGGACTCATCCAAGTCAGAAAAGATTGCCAACATGCACCTTTGGAATGTTGCCGGTGCATTGCATAAGCCAAAAGGCATTCTGCGAAAGGCAAAAGTTCCAAAAGGGCAAGTGAAGGTAGTCTTTTCTTGGTCTTTGGGGTCTATAGTAATCTGGTTATACCCTGAATAACCGTCTAGGAAACAGTAATAGGCTCTACCAGCTATTCTGTCTAACATTTGGTCAATGAATGGCAGAGGGAAGTGGTCTTTTTTAGTTTCTTTATTTAGTTTCCTATAATCCATACATACTCTCCATCCTGTGACAGTCCTAGTTGGAATCAGTTCATTGTTCTCATTGACTACCACAGTCATCCCCCCCTTCTTAGGTACACATTGTATAGGGCTCACCCACTGGCTACTAGCTATGGGAAAGATCACACCAGCATCTAACCATTTTATTATTTCTTTCTTAACTACCTCTTTCATAGAGGGATTCAGCCTACGTTGATGATCTACTCTAGGTGTGTGCTCTTCCTCTAGTATAATCTTATGCATGCAATAAGAAGGGCTAATGCCTCTAATATCAGCAATAGTCCATGCAATAGCCTTCCTATGTTGCTTAAGGAGTAAAATTAAATCAACCTCATGTTGTTCACTTAGCTTAGAAGAAATAATTACAGGCAAAGTCTCATTATTCCCTAAATATGCATACTTGAGGTGAGTGGGGAGTGGCTTTAATTCTAATACAGGTGGATGCTCAATGGATGGCTTTAAAGGATTTAAGGATCTATCAGTTAATTCTACATTCATACATACATGCTGAGGGTTATTTACAGATATGTCCATTATCTCAGCTATGTTTAAGTCAGTTAATTCTAAACCTACATATTCATTGGCATGCTTGGTTAATAATACATGCTCCAATTGTTCCTCCATTAAGGAGTCTACTACGTCCATGCTAGCACAGGATTCAAGGTCAGAGGGGTACCTTAAAGCTTTATATACACTAAACTTCACCTCCTCATCATGAACCCTCATAGTGAGCTCACCTTTTTGGACGTCTATCAGTGCCCTACCTGTGGCTAGAAATGGTCTGCCTAACAGGATGGGGACCTCCTTGTCTGCTTCATAATCCAGGATAATGAAATCTGCAAGGAAAATAAACTTGTCAACCTTTACTAAAATATCCTCAATTTTACCTTCTGGATATGCAATGGATCTGTCTGCTAATTGTAAAGTGACAGTGGTTGGACGTGCTTCTCCTATTCCCAACTGGCGGAATAGTGATAGGGGCATGAGGTTTATGCTGGCGCCCAGGTCACAAAGCGCTCTGCCCACGTGCTTGCCTCCAAGTTCTACAGGTAAGGTGAAGGAACCAGGATCCTTCTCCTTCTTAGGCAGCTTGTTTTGGAGTATGGCACTGCACTCCTCAGTGAGGTTTACTGTTTCAAACTCACCAATTATTTTTTTGTTAGTAATAATGTCCTTCAAAAACTTCACATAGGAAGGCATAGACTGTAACACTTCTACAAAAGGAATGTTGACATGCACTTGTTTAAGAATTTCTAAGAATTTATTAAAATGCACTTCCTGTTCCTGCTTCTTCTTAAGCCTTCGAGGATATGGAGGTGGTGGCACATATGCAGGCACGTCAGGGCGCCTTAGGATAGGTGGAGGCCTTGGAATTTCTTCTATCTCCTCAATAATTGGCTCTAGCCTGGCTCCTGATGTGCTAGTTGGTGGTGGACCTTGGTTTGGCAGAGACTCCAGTGGAGCACTAGACTCAGTGTTCTCTACTCTCTTTGGTGTGTCCTTTGTGTTGCTCACCAATGGTCTACCACTTCTAAGTTCAATTGCTTGAACTTGTTCTTTACCATCTCTCCTTGGCACCTCGGTGTCAGCAGGGAGTCTACCTTGGGGCCTACTCTTGAGTTCATTGGCCAATTGGCCTATTTGGTTCTCTAGGCTCCTAAGAGTAGCTTGCTGGCTTTGAAGAGTAGCATCATTCTTAGCTATGTATTCTTTGAGTAAGTTTTCTACAGAAGATCCTACAGGTTGGTTGTATGGTTTTTGATACATTGATTGGTTATGTTGGGGAGTGAAACCAGGTGTTCCACTCGGTCTAGGTTGGTTAGGATTTTGGTTAGCATTTTGTTGGCCACCCCATGACAGGTTTGGGTGGTTCCTCCAACCAGGGTTGTAAGTATTGGAATAGGGGTTGTTCCTAGGCTGCTGCTGGCTTCCAATGTAGCAGACTGAGGCTGGATTCCCAGGGCAATATTCATACAGATGCCCTTCCCCACAGAATCCACATACAAGTGTCTCACCTTGACTTGGTTGGGTGCCCATTGTCATGGCGGTAGCGGTGTTGGCACTTGTTTGGAGATTGGCTTGAGCCATTTGCTTAACTAGGTTGGTCAGGGCATTTATTTGGCTGCTCATCGCACTTAGAGCATCCTTGTCTTGAGCCCTAGTTGGCTCAACTGGATCATCTGACCACCTACAGTGAGATGCTGAGATCTTCTCCAAGATCTCATAGGCCTCGTTGTAACTCTTGGACAACATGGAACCACCAGCAGATGAATTTAAGACTTGCCTAGTGCTGGGGTTGCATCCTTTGAAAAAGACCTCAATTTGGATACACCATGGGATGCCATGATGTGGACATTTGAGAAGAAGGTCCTTGAACCTTGTCCAAGCTTCGTGAAGAGATTCATTATCAGCTTGCTTGAACTTAACTATATCATCACGAAAGGTAGAATTCCTATCAGGTGGGAAGTATTTGACTAGGAATTTCTCAGCTAAATCTGTCCAATTAAGGACAGATCCAGAGGGTAATGAGTTCAACCATGTTTTGGCTTTGTCCCTCAAAGAGTAAGGGAACAAGTATAGCCTCAAAGCTTCTTGGGACACTCCAGGGATGATGAAGGTATCACTAACTCCTAAGAAGTTCCTAAGATGGTTGTGGGGGTCCTCATTTTCTATTCCAAAGAATTGTCCCACAGTGGACAACATTTGGAACATCACTGGCTTTAACTCGAATGAGTTGGCAGTGATTTCAGGACGGATTATGCTGGGGTTCAGCTCCCCAGGCATAGGTACTAAATATGAAAGAATGGCACTATTCTTGTCATTCGCTATTTCGATGGGGTTGCGAATGACAGGTACCTGATTTGGTACTATCTCGTCCATTTCTTCGATTTCAGGTATGATTTGAGGTATAGGAGGTTGTTTAAAGAGTCGTTTCTTTGCTTTGTTCCTAGCTCTAAGTAGTCTCTCAGGCTCAGGATTGAACTCTAGATATCTACTTGAAGGCTCACTCATAAACTACCCCAATAGTACCTGCAAAAGAAATGAGACAGATCAGCTTCAATAGATAATAAACTTGGTGTTTCAAACTTAACTAACTTCGTTTTCACTAAAATAAATCCCTGGCAGCGGCGCCAAAAACTTGTTGCGTGCTCAAGGTGTTGAAATAATTAGGCAATAAAAGAGATAGAGCACTCAGAACATGCAAGCATACATGATCTTATAGCAAGTAGTAAGTATATTTCATTCGTTTTCCCACAGAGATTTATTTTTAGCTATTCGCGAAGTGTTTTGTTAAGAAAGAAGGGGTGGATTTGATGGGGTAAAATTGGTTTTTAATTGTCTAATTCTTGCTGAATGTCTAAAGGGTAGTAACATAAACAAGGACAAGTGAAATCTAAGCCCAAATGAAAAGAAACGAAATTAATAAATGAAGGCAAAGACAGCTAAACAGAATGGAAACTTAGACGGAATTGCGGAGACCGCAATTCTACCGCAATTACAATAACAGCGAAAGTGTGTAAATGGGTGAATTAAGGGCTACTAATGACTATCCTATAGGCATTTTTATACGATTCTCAAGCACTGGATCTACTCTCTATGCATCAAACTATCTCAATCTCATGTATCGTCCGATTCCATGCATTAGATTCTTTAGTTTACTCAACTCAAAGTAAGGTCTTAAGCATCTTGTTAAGGCAGAAAGATATGGTTTGTACTAGGGAAACGCCTATTCCTAGGCCGTTTCCTGGTTACCTTGAAAGGCTAGCATGATAATATGACTCTGAACTCTTACTCCTTCCAGAGGTTAGGAGTTCTTTGGACAAAATGGATGGCCAATCGAAATTGCCCGTGGGATGAAGCCTACATACAATCAATGCTTCGAGAGCTATCCTACATGCTTGATTCACGTTTTTTAGCCTATGGAGTTGTCATTAGCATGCCCCTAAGTGTCTTAGTTACTCATGGATATAGGGAGAACAGAACTAAAAGATAAGACAGACATGCTTAGAAGGGAAATGTGCTTAAAACAGCAAGGGAAAGCAGTAGAATGCAAAGGCAGAAACTGTGGAATACTGAATTTTGTGTTTGATTAATTGATTGTTTGAATGAACATAAGAGATACTTAAAGTAAAGAACAGCAAGACAGAACACAACGAAATGATCTAAACTAGCCACAAGAACAGAAACAACACAAGACAGAATTGGAAAACAGAAATGAAGAACAGAAAGCAGTAAAACAGCTCGAAATCTCGTTGCAGCCGCCTCGAATGAAGGATGAGAAAGGTCAGCCTTGCTTGGATGAATCCAATCGGGAGAGAAGAAGAATCTCCTCTCCTTCCTATCAGATTATCGACTCCAACAGCTGAGCTTCGCAAACCAGCAGACGGCAAAGGAAAACTAGGAGAAAAGATGGACTGCGAGAAGACTTCTACGCTTTCGGATGATGTTTGAACCCTCGACTTTGACCCCTATTTATAGTAATCTGCAGGTGCATTTGGGCCAAGGAGAACCATCAATCTTCAACGTCATACTTCAGAATGGATGGAGGAGAAAGAACGAATCCCTGAAATAACGGAAATTAACAGAAAAAGATCAGTCAACTTACGGTTTTCACTTGAAACATTGCGGTGACCGCAATGTTTCCGCAATGCTTTCGCAAAGCTTGTTTTTCATTCTTTTCCTTCGGTTTTCAACTCTTTTCTTTCCTATTGTACATAAGTCCTAATTTAGCTACCTTCTTCTAATTCTCATATTTAAGAATAGGTTTAGGCTAAATGCTATCAAAAACACCTAAGAGTGAACATCTTTCTAAGCCAATTAAGTCCTAAAAAGGTCACTTTTGGAGACGTAACAGGCACCTGTATGAATACTGCCCTGGGAATCCAGCCTCAGTCTGCTATATTGGAAGCCAGCAGCAGCCTAGGAACAACCCCTATTCCAATACTTACAACCCTGGTTGGAGGAACCACCCAAACCTGTCATGGGGTGGCCAACAGAATACTAACCAAAATCCTAACCAACCTAGACCGAGTGGAACACCTGGTTTCACTCCCCAACATAACCAATCAATGTATCAAAAACCTTACAGCCAGCCTGTAGGATCTTCTGTAGAAAACTTACTCAAGGAATACATAGCCAAAAATGATGCTACTTTGCAAAGTCAGCAAGCCACTCTTAGGAGCCTAGAGAACCAAATAGGCCAATTAGCCAATGAACTCAAGAGTAGGCCCCAAGGGAGACTTCCTGCTGACACTGAAGTGCCAAGGAGAGATGGTAAAGAGCAAGTTCAAGCAATTGAACTTAGAAGTGGTAGACCATTGGTGTGCAACACAAAGGACACACCAAAGAGAGTAGAGAACACTGAGTCTAGTGCTCCACTGGAGTCTCTGCCAAACCAAGGTCCACCACCAACTAGCACATCAGGAGCCAGGCTAGAGCCAATTATGGAGGAGATAGAAGAAATTCCAAGACCTCCACCTATCCTGAGGCGACCAGAAGTGCCTGCATATGTGCCACCACCTCCATATCCTCGAAGGCTTAAGAAAAAGCAGGAACAGGAAGTGCACTTTAATAAATTTCTAGAAATTCTTAAGCAAGTGCATGTTAATATTCCTTTTGTAGAAGTTTTACAGTCTATGCCTTCTTATGTAAAGTTTTTGAAAGATATTATTACTAACAAGAGAATAATTGGTGAGTTTGAAACAGTCAATCTCACTGAGGAGTGCAGTGCCATACTCCAGAACAAGCTACCCAAGAAGGAGAAGGATCCTGGTTCCTTCACCTTACCTGTAGAACTTGGAGGCAAGCACGTGGGCAGAGCGCTTTGTGACCTGGGCGCCAGCATAAACCTCATGCCCCTATCACTATTCCGCCAGCTTGGAATAGGAGAAGCACGTCCAACCACTGTCACTTTACAACTAGCAGACAGATCCATTGCATACCCTGAAGGTAAGATTGAGGATATTCTAGTGAAAGTTGACAAATTTATTTTCCTTGCAGATTTCATTATCCTGGATTATGAGGCAGACAAGGAGGTCCCCATCCTGTTAGGCAGACCATTTCTAGCCACAGGTAGGGCACTGATAGACGTCCAAAAAGGTGAGCTCACTATGAGGGTTCATGATGAAGAGGTGAAATTTAGTGTGTATAAAGCTTTAAGGTACCCCTCTGACCTTGAATCCTGTGCTAGCATGGACGTTGTAGATTCTTTAATGGAAGAACAATTGGAGCATGTATTACACTTAGATGTAGCTGACTTAAATGTATCTGAGATAATGGACATACCTGTAGATAAACCACAACATGTATGTATGAATATAGAACTAACTGATAGATCCTTAAATCCTTTAAAGCCATCCATTGAGCATCCACCTGTATTAGAATTAAAACCTCTCCCCACTCACCTCAAGTATGCATATTTAGGGAGTAATGAAACTCTGCCTGTTATCATTTCTTCTAAATTAAGTGAAAAGCATGAGGTTGAACTGATATTACTGCTTAAGCAACATAGGAAGGCTATTGCATGGACTATTGCTGATATTAGAGGCATTAGCCCTTCTTATTGCATGCATAAGATTATACTAGAGGAAGAACATACCCCTAGAGTAGACCACCAATGTAGGCTGAATCCCTCTATGAAAGAGGTAGTTAAGAAAGAAATAATAAAATGGTTAGATGCTGGTGTGATCTTCCCCATAGCTAGTAGTCAGTGGGTGAGCCCTATACAGTGTGTACCTAAGAAGGGTGGGATGACTGTGGTAGTCAATGAGAACAATGAACTGATTCCAACTAGGACTGTCACAGGATGGAGAGTATGTATGGATTATAGGAAACTAAATAAAGAAACTAAAAAAGACCACTTCCCTCTACCATTCATTGACCAAATGTTAGACAGAATAGCTGGTAGAGCCTATTACTGTTTCTTAGACGGTTATTCAGGGTACAACCAAATCACTATAGACCCCAAAGACCAAGAAAAGACTACCTTTACTTGCCCTTTTGGAACATTTGCCTTTCGCAGAATGCCTTTTGGCTTATGCAATGCACCGGCAACATTCCAAAGGTGCATGTTGGCGATCTTTTCTGACTTGGATGAGTCCATGATAGAAATATTCATGGATGATTTCTCAGTCTTTGGGGATTCCTTTACCAACTGTCTAGAGAATTTAGGACAAGTCCTGGCTAGATGTGAAGAGACTAACTTAGTCCTTAATTGGGAGAAGTGTCACTTCATGGTGGATGAGGGGATTGTTTTAGGACATAGAGTGTCGAGGGCAGGTGTAGAAGTTGACAGGGCAAAGATAGAAATCATAGAGAAGTTGGTAGAGCCTCAGAATGTCAAGGCTATTAGGAGTTTCTTAGGGCATGCTGGCTTCTACAGAAGGTTCATTAAGGACTTTTCTAAGATAGCCAAACCTCTGTGTAAGCTTCTAGAGCTAAATAGGCCATTCATCTTCTCTAATGAATGTTTAGTAGCTTGGAAAACCCTTAAGGAAGCACTAGTCACAGCACCTATTATAGTAGGACCAGATTGGGATCTCCCATTTGAGATGCTATGTGATGCTAGTGACTATGCTGTAGGGGTTATGTTAGGACAGAAAATTGACAAGCTAACACACCCTGTCTATTCTGCTAGTAAAACTCTGAATGAGGCTCAATGTAATTATACAACTACTGAGAAGGAGATGCTCGCTGTAGTATTTGCTTGTGAGAAGTTTAGAAATTACATTGTAGGCACTAGGACAATTGTGTACACTGACCATTCTGCCTTAAAGTATCTCATGAGGAAGGCTGATGCTAAGCCTAGGTTGATTAGGTGGGTGTTACTGCTGCAGGAATTTGATCTGGACATTCGAGACAAGAAAGGATGTGAAAATGTGGTTGCAGATCACCTGTCTCGATTGCAGCACAATTGCGAAAAAATTGCGGAACCCGCAATTTCTGATGCTTTTATTGATGAACATGTCTTTGTTTTGACTCATCGTGACAACGATGAGGAACCTTGGTTTGCTGACATTGCTAACTTCCTTGCATCACAGGTATTACAAGTTTTCGAGAGAGGACAAGAGAAGAAGAGGTTCCTTCATGAGGCAAGGAAATTCATCTGGGATGACCCCACACTTTACAAAACCTGTGCTGACGGCTTGCTAAGGAAGTGTGTTTCAGCTGCTGAGGCGAAGTTTGTGCTGCAGCACTGCCACACAGCTCCTTATGGTGGACACTTTGGTGGCCAAAGAACAGCTGCAAAGGTATTTCAGAGTGGCTACTATTGGCCAACGATCTTCAAGGATGCCCACAACTATGCCCACAACTGTGATGAATGCCAAAGAACAGGTAACCTCAGTCGAAAGGATGAGATGCCTCTCACCTACATCTTAGAGTTGGAGCTCTTTGATGTATGGGGCATTGACTTCATGGGACCATTTCCCCCATCCTCAGGTAACCTTTACATTTTGGTGGCAGTAGACTATGTGTCCAAATGGGTAGAGGCCATAGCATGTCCCAATAATGATGCCAAAACAGTCATAAAATTCTTGCATAGGCACATTTTTACTAGGTTTGGGACACCTCGTGCTGTCATTAGTGATGAGGGGACACACTTCATTAATAAGGCTATGGAGAGAGTGTTGGCTAAGTATAACATTAGACATAGAGTAGCCACTCCTTATCACCCACACTCGAATGGTCAGGCTGAAATTTCAAATAGGGAGATTAAGAACATCCTGGAAAAAGTGGTCAAACCTAATAGGAAAGACTGGTCCTTTAAGCTTGAGGATGCACTTTGGGCATATAGGACTGCATATAAGACACCCCTAGGTATGTCTCCTTACAGACTTGTATATGGTAAAGCTTGTCATCTTCCATTTGAGTTAGAAATTAAGGCATTTTGGGCACTAAAAGAGTTGAATTATTGCGTGACCGATGCGGGAACGTTGCGGTCTTTGCAATTACATGAGCTTGATGAGCTTAGACAAATGTCTTATGAAAATGCCAAAATGTATAAGGAAAAGACCAAGATTTGGCATGATAGTAGACTTAGGATCAAGGACTTTAAGAAAAGCCAACTTGTTTTATTATTTAACTCACGGTTGAGGTTATTTCCAGGCAAACTAAAGTCTAGATGGTCAGGTCCTTTCATGATTACTAATGTGTTTGTTCATGGTGCTATCGAGATAAAGAACTTGCAGCAAGGCCAACCATTCATGGTTAATGGTGCAAGGTTGAAGCACTACTATGAGGAAGGGGATGTGAAGACTCTCTCGGCCTTCCTCTTGACTGAAGCATGAAATTAAGAACGAGAGAGGACGAGTGATTGCTGTGCTCGTCAATATGAGGCTAATGCCTTAGTTTATTTTTTGCGATTTTCCGGTTATCGTTTGTGTGTTTTGTTGTGTGATTTTAATTACGTATTTGATGTTGATTTTATTTCTTTTTGTAGGAAATCAATAGAGGGAATCAAGGAGAGTAAATCCAGCTTTAAAAATCAAGAAAATATTGGGCCAAATAAAATTTACGGATGAGCAAAGATTGACATTTAGATGAAAAAAATCTCCAACGGTCCCTAAAATTGCGCTGGATTTGCAGGATCCGCAAAAATATAGCCGTTGGGATTTATCCGTTTCCTTTATATCCGTTAGAAGGCGCTTGATCTGTACGATTCTCCCATTCTCTGAACTCCAAGAAAGCTTCGATTCTCTTCATCTGTGATTCCTCTCTCCAAACCTCCACGATTCAAAAATGGTACTCACGAGGGCTGAAAGATCTGTGGCCAAGAAAAGGGCCGATGACGCTGAAACGGCTGCGAGAGAAGCACTGCTTGCCTTGGCTGGTGCTGAGGCTGCACGTACCGAACGCCTTCCCAAACTTCCGATTCGCAAGAAGAAGTGGAAGGTCGTCACGGAGATCCCTGCTGGACCTTCTGAGCCAGCAGGCACACCCAAGAAGCGACGATGGAGTATGGCGGTGGCCGAGGAAGAAATCAAGAACAAGACTCCCTCTGTGGAGAGTCAAGAACAAAGCCAGCCATCCGACGAGTCAGCCGAGCGCTGTTGCGTGCTCAATGTGTAAAGATAAATATGCAAACAGGAAGAGAGAGCACTTAGAACATGCAAGCATACATGGTCTCACAGCAAGTAGTAAGTATATTTCATTCGTTTTTTCCACAGAGACTCATTTTTAGCTATTCGCGAAGTGTGAATGTTAAGAAAGATGGGATGAATTTGATGGGGTAAAATTGGTTTTTAATTAACTACTTTTTGCTGAATGTGTAGAGGGATATAACATAAACAAATTAAAGTTAAAACTAGACCTAAAGGACAAGAGATGGAATTAATAATCGAGGAAGAAAACAGCTAAACAGAATGATAAAAAGGCAGAATTGCGAGGACCGCAATGTTTCCGCAATTAAATGGCAGCGAATCTGATTAAAACGGGGAATTAAGGGCTACTAATGACTGTCCTATAGGCGTTTTATTACGATTATCAAGCTTTGGATCAACTCTCTATACATCAAACTCACTCTATCTCAAGTATCGTCCGATTCCATGCATTAGAGACTCAAGTTTACTCGACTTCAAAGTAAGGACTTAAGCATCTTGTTAAAACAGGAGTGTTCAGTTTGTACTAGGGAAACGCCTATTCCTAGGCCGTTTCCTGATTACCATGAAAGGCTAGCATGATTATATGACTCTGAACTCTTACTCCTTCCAGAGGTTAGGAGTTCTTTGGACAAAATGGATGGCCAATCGAAATTGCCCGTGGGATGAAGCTTACATACAATCAATGTACGAGTGTTGATCTGCCTACTTGACTCACGTTTTTTAGCCTACAGTTCTATCATTAGCATGCCCCTAAATGATTTTAGTTACTCATGGATATGTAAAGAGCAGAAATGGTAGATAAGATAGACATGCTTAGAAGAGAAATGTGTATAAAATAGTAAGCCAAAACCGTAGCAGAACAAAATGGGAACTGTAAGTTGCAGAATTGAACTTCGATTACTTTAAGTGTTTGAATGACAAAGGAAAGCTTTAAAAGAACTGAATCCAGGACAGACAACAACGAAATGCAGTACTTGAAATGTTAAACTAAGAACAACAGTGAACAGAAATGGAATTGAGAAGAAAAGAACAGAAAACAGTAAAGGCTTGCTGAACACTTCGTGGCAGTCGCCTCGAATGATGGTGATGAGAATTCAGCTGTGCTTGGATGAATCCAATCGAGAGAGAAGAAGAATCTTCTCTCCTTCCTATCAGATTATCGACTCCAAAAGCTGAGAACCTCACTCCAACAGACGGCAAAGGAATTTAGAGAGAAATGGTGGACTGCGAGAAGACTTCTGCACTTCGAATTGATTCCTGAACCTCCGACTTTGATCCCCTTTTATAGTAGTTTGCAGGTGCGTTTGGGCCAAGGAGAACCATCAACCTTCAACGTCATATATCAGAATGGATGGAGGAGAAAGAACGAATCCCTGAAAAGTCGGATCTAAACAGAAAATGATCAGCCAACTTACGGTTTTAACTTGAATAATTGCGGTCACCGCAATTATTCCGCAATTCATTTGCAATGGTTATTTTTTTCATTCTTTTCTTCGGTTTTCAACCCTTTTTCTACCTATTGTACACAAGTCCCATATTAGCTACCTTCTTCTAATTCTCATATTAAAGCATAGGTTTAAGCTAATTGCTAACAAAAACACCTAAATGTGTACATCTTCTTAAGCTAAATGGGTCCTAAATAAGTCACTTTCAGAGACTTAACACACCCCCAAACTTAAGGCTTTGCTTGTCCTCAAGCATACTAAGGACTTACCTAGGCTGCTGTTTCTTCTTCTTTAACTACTCACTAACTCCCTTATATTCTTGTCTATAGCAATGTTGTCCTGTGACACACTTCCAAGTTTAGAACTAACCTCTTGTCTAGCTTCTTCTGGCTTCACCTGCCTACTATACCCACTGCTTTTGTTAACCCCCTACTACTGATCTAATTACTTGTATGATATCATGCTATTATCCCTAAGGTTTCAAATTCTACCAAGCTTTACTCTAGACTCAGTACATGCTTCTAGCTTATTTTTAATGTGTCTAGGATTCCTTAGAGTCATGCCAGTCTTAGTTTTAACGGTGACAGTGGTACTTTTAGAGAACAACCTAAACCCTGGCATCACTACATTGGATATACATTCATCTCCCTAGACAAACCTAAAAGCTACAACCTTGTGCTTAGCTCATTAAGGATCAGAGTTCTTTTTACATAGGACATCTAAGCCACAAGATTATAACTCCCAAGCATACATTCTTCTTCCCTATTTCTCCCTTTTTCCTTTTTTACTTAGGTGGAGTCTCCCCTTGGCACTGATTACTTAGCAACTTGAGAAAGACTCCCCTCTTTATTCTATTTTTCACTTTTTTTTTTTTTTTTTTTTTAGGAGAAGAAGAATGCTTATGTCCTAAGGAAGAGAGGAATGTTCCTAGGCCTAGGGTGGCCTCCCCCAAACTTCAACTACTCATTGTCCCCAATGAGTGTGTGAGGTTGCACACCCCCAAACTTGTCCTAGAAGCATCTAGTCTAAAGCAAAACAAAGAGAATCTAAAAATCCTAGGCATAGGCAAAACATTCTAAAAGCAATTATCCCAGCAGCAGAAAATTGGAACATAACAGAAAGTTTTAAGGACTTATGGTTTCTGCATACTGAGCACTATTTAGAGGCAAATTTAAACTATCAAAGGGTGTCCTATGACACTCATCCAGCATGCTTCAAGATCAGCTATATAAGGTAGTCATGCTAGCAGCAAAAGATAGAATTTAACAGATCACAGCCTAACTAAACAGACAGTCCAAAACATGCAATCAGTCACAAAAATTGCGGGAACCGCAATTATTTCGCAATTTAATCTGGGCAGATTTAACATTGATTCAGGCCCCTGGCATGTTTTTTTCCTGTTACTCATGCATCCTAAAAATAAAACTAAACTATCCTACCTAAACAGCTAACATCAGACTAGACTAAGCAAAAGAAAAAACATAAAACTAAACATTAAAAACAGATCAAAAACTGAATCCAAAACAGCATATTATACATTATTCTATCAAAAAGCAGGAAAAATTGTCTTTTGTTTCTGAAGGGATCAGTAATACTCCCTCTAGTGCTCTTCAAACCAGCACTCAATTCTCATCATCCTCATCTGGTTGCCTTGGTCGTGGGGGCACCCATGGAGTTAGGAGGTTGGTGGGGAAGTCCGGGAAGATGCATCCCAATTGGTCTGCAACTTCTTTGTCCCTCGCCTGCGCATAGTTGGCCCATTGAGCCATTCTCCTCTGCATGTCCATCAAGCAGGCCATGGATAGGGACTGTTCAGCCGCCAGCCTATCCAACTCGAATTCCATGTTGCCCTTTCTTCTCAGCCTTAGGTGTGCAGGCAACTCCAGATGGCCTGTGTAGGGCAGCTGCTGCTCCAAGCGCTCGGTGGGAACTCCTGCAAGCAAGCATAACTTTGTTATGATGTTGGGGAAAAATAACGGCCCCTTACCCTTCTTTGCACACTCAGCTATGGCAGCAGTGATGACTTCTCCCACGTTGATCGTGAGACCTCTCATTATAGCATAAACCAGCAGCGAACGGCTCTGGTTAATTGTAGTCTCATGAGTCACTGGGGAGAGTCTTCTTCTTACGAATGAAAACCACACAGCTGCCTTAGCCGTGAGGTTGGCACTCATGAGCGTGTGCCGCCCATTGCGTGAGACTGTCCAGGAGGCCTCAGGCTGGCCAATGGTGCGGATGGCTTCTTCCAGCACAGCCTCGGTCGGCTCATCAACTATCCGTGCATAATCTGTGTGAGGCTGGCCCCTTAGACCAAATGCTTCATTAATGGCTTTGGCTGAGAAATCAACCTCCACCCCTCTGACCACAGATAGGCCATCCTCAGGGCTGAGCACGTTAGCATAAAAGTCATACACCATGCTCGTGTATGCTGGATTGGGAGGTCGGCAGAATTCCTCCCAGCCATGGTTGATCACCCCTGCGCGCAAGAACTGCGGCAGGTCAGCAAGTCGATCAAGGAACCCCTTCTCGTGCAACAGGTCCCTTTTCCTCAGCTCCACGCCCCTGGATTCAGCATCAGACGAGACATACCTCACTGACGGAGGTTCATCTTCAGGGTAGAGTTTAGCCTTCCCCTTATCGGCTGGCTTGGAAGATTCAGCAGCCTCCACCTTGAGGCGTTTGAGCGAAGGCTCAGTACTGTCTTTGTCTGCTGAAGGCACTCGCTTGGCCTTCTTCTTCTTCAGTTTCTTGGCTTTCTTGGCCTCCTTCTTGGCCTTCTTCTTCTCTTTCTCCATGTTGATCTGTTGGAGGCAAGCCCCCAACGTTTCTTCCATAGAATCGTCCTGCTGTGCAGGAACATCAGGGCTGTCTTCCCTCATAGGAGAGAAGACTTCTTCTTCCCCAGCATCTCCACTGCCTTGCGTGGACTCCTGATAATCCCCATAAGGGAATTCAGGATCAGGCCGTGGAGAGTTGTGCTCTGCTGATGGTGTATGTGCAGAACTCCATGGCGAAGACGGCAGTTCAGGACTCTGCACAGCCGCAGGTGGTAGATCAGAACTCTGAAGTGCTGGAGATGACTCGGCGCGCTGCGCAGGCGGTGATGATTCTGTGCTTTGCACCGGTTCAGATGGGAGAGGGCTGCGCACAGGTGACACAGACGGCGACGAACCTTCCTTTGCTGACTCGTGAGATGCACGATCAGGTTCTTGACTCTCCACAGAGGGAGTCTTGGCGATGGTTCGTTCGGCGGCAGTCTTGACAGTCCACCGGCGCTTCTTTGGCGTGCCCACTGGCTCAGATGGCCCAGCAGGGATCTCAGTGACCACCCTCCACTTCTTCCTACGAATAGGAAGCTTGGAGAGACGGCCAGTGCGTACAGCACCCTCATCAGCAAGGGCGAGAAGCGCTTCCCTTGCAGCCGCTTCAGCTGCGTCGTCGGCCTTCTTCTTGGCGGCGGATCTCTCAGCCCTAGTGGAAACCATTGTCGAATCTTGGAGGTTTGGAGAGAGAGATCAAAGGTGGAGAGAATCGCAGAAATCTTGGAGAGCAAAGAATGAGAGGATCGTATCAATCGGGCGCCTTCTAACGGCTATAAAAGCAACGGAAAAATCCCAACGGCTCTTTTTGCGGATCCAGCAATTTTTGCGCAATTCTAGGGACAATATTTCATAACAAATCCAAACTTTGATCGCCCGTATCTTTCATTTGGCTCAACCGTTTCTTGATTTTTAAAGTGGGATTTACTCCCCTTGATCCCCTCTTTCGATTCCCTACAAAAACAAATAAAACAAACATTAACTACGCAATTAAAAATACCTCACAAAACATACAAACGATCATCGAAAAAACAGAAAAATAAACTAAGGCATTGGCCTTGACTAAACGAGCACAGTAACCACTCGTTCTCTCTCGTTTCTAACTTCATGCTTCATGTAGGAGGAAGGCCGAGAGAGTCTTCACATCCCCCTCCTCATAGTAGTGCTTCAACCTAGCACCATTGACCATAAATGGCTGTCCTTGCTGCAAGTTTTTAATCTCTATGGCACCATGAACAAAGACATTAGTAATAATAAATGGACCTGACCATCTAGACTTTAATTTGCCTGGAAATAGCTTTAATCGTGAGTTAAATAATAATACAAGTTGGCCCTTTTTAAAGTCTTTGATCCTGAGTCTACTGTCATGCCATATTTTTGTCTTTTCTTTGTACATCTTGGCATTCTCATAGGCCATGTGCCTAAGCTCATCAAGTTCATGTAGCTGTAAAGATCTTAATGTCCCTGCATCCTTCACACAAAAATTTAATTCTTTCATGGCCCAAAATGCCTTGTTTTCCAACTCAAGTGGCAAGTGGCAAGCCTTGCCATACACCAACCTATAGGGAGACATTCCTAGAGGTGTCTTATATGCTGTTCTATAAGCCCAAAGTGCATCCTCAAGCTTGAAAGACCAGTCTTTCCTATTAGGTTTGACTACCTTCTCTAGGATGTTCTTTATCTCCCTATTGGAAATCTCAGCTTGGCCATTTGAGTGTGGGTGGTAGGGAGTAGCTACCCTATGCCTAATGTTATACTTAGCCAATAATTTCTCCATAGCCTTATTAATGAAATGTGACCCCTCATCACTAATGATAGCACGAGGAGTCCCAAATCTAGTGAAAATGTGTCTATGCAAGAAGTTAGTGACTGTTTTAGCATCATTATTAGGACATGCCTTAGCTTCTACCCACTTTGACACGTAGTCTACTGCTACTAAAATGTACAGGTTACCTGATGATGGAGGGAATGGTCCCATGAAATCAATGCCCCACACATCAAAGAGCTCCAACTCTAAGATGTAGGTGAGAGGCATCTCATCCTTACGACTGAGGTTACCTGTCCTTTGGCATTCGTCACAGTTGTGGGCATAATTGTGGGCGTCCTTGAAGATTGTTGGCCAGTAGTAGCCACTCTGAAATACCTTAGCAGCTGTTCTTTGACCACCAAAGTGCCCACCGTAAGGAGATGAGTGACAGTGCTGCAGCACAGACTTCGCTTCAGCAGCTGTAACACACTTCCTCAACAACCCATCAGCACAGGTCCTGTAAAGTATGGGGTCATCCCAGATGAATTTCCTTGCTTCATGGAGGAACCTCTTCTTCTCTTGTCCTCCCTTGAACACTGGTAATACCTGTGATGCACGGAAGTTAGCAATGTCAGCAAACCAAGGTTCCTCATCGTTTTCACGATGAGTCAAAGCAAAGATATGTTCATCTATAAAAGCATCAGAAATTGCGGGGTTCGCAATTTTTCCGCAATTGTGCTGCAATCGAGACAGGTGATCTGCAACCACGTTTTCACATCCCTTCTTGTCCCGAATGTCCAAATCGAATTCCTGCAGCAATAACACCCATCTAATCAATCTAGGCTTAGCATCAGCCTTCCTCATCAGATATTTTAAAGCAGAATGGTCAGTATATACAATGGTCCTAGTTCCTACAATATAGTTCCTAAATTTTTCACAAGCAAATACTACAGCAAGCATCTCTTTCTCTGTAGTTGTATAATTACATTGAGCCTCATTCAAGGTCTTACTAGCATAATAGACAGGATGTGTGAGCTTGTCAATCTTCTGTCCTAACATGACTCCTACAGCATAGTCACTAGCATCACATAGCATCTCAAATGGGAGATCCCAATTTGGTCCTACTATGATTGGTGCTGTGACCAGTGCTTCCTTAAGGGTTTTCCAAGCTAATACACATTCCTTAGAGAAGATGAATGGCCTACCTAGCTCCAGTAGCTCACATAGAGGCTTGGCTATCTTAGAAAAGTCCTTGATGAACCTTCTATAGAAGCCAGCATGCCCTAAGAAACTCCTAATAGCCTTGACATTCTGGGGCTCTACCAACTTCTCTATGACCTCGATTTTTGCCCTATCCACTTCTACACCTGCCCTTGACACTCGATGTCCTAAGACAATCCCTTCATCTACCATGAAATGGCATTTTTCCCAATTTAGGACTAGGTTGGTCTCTTCACACCTAGCCAGGACTTGTCCTAGGTTCTCTAGACAGGTTTTAAATGAGTCCCCAAAGACTGAGAAGTCATCCATGAATATTTCTATTATGGACTCATCCAACTCAGAGAAGATTGCCATCATGCACCTTTGGAAAGTTGCCGGTGCATTGCATAGGCCAAAAGGCATTCTGCGGAAGGCAAACGTTCCAAAAGGGCAAGTGAAGGTAGTCTTCTCTTGATCCTTAGGGTCTATAGTGATTTGATTGTAACCAGAGTACCCATCTAAAAAACAATAGTAGGCTCTACCAGCTATTCTGTCTAGCATCTGGTCAATAAATGGTAGGGGGAAATGGTCTTTTTTAGTTTCTTTATTCAGTTTTCTGTAATCCATACATACTCTCCACCCTGTGACAGTCCTAGTTGGAATCAGTTCGTTATTCTCATTGACTACCACAGTTATTCCCCCCTTTTTAGGTACACATTGGATGGGGCTAACCCACTGGCTACTAGCTATGGGGAAAATTACTCCTGCATCTAACCACTTTATTATTTCTTTCTTCACTACCTCTTTCATAGAGGGGTTTAACCTACGCTGGTGATCTACCCTAGGTGTGTGTTCTTCCTCTAGTATGATTTTATGCATGCAATAAGAAGGGCTAATGCCTCGAATATCAGCAATAGTCCATGCTATAGCCTTCCTATGTTGCTTAAGCAGTAAAATTAAATCAACCTCATGATGTTCACTAAGCTTAGAAGAAATAATTACAGGCAGCGTATCATTTTCTCCTAGATATGCGTATTTGAGGTGAGTTGGTAGTGGTTTCAGTTCTAAGACAGGTGGATGCTCAATGGAGGGCTTTAACGGATTTACAGTTCTATCAGTTAAGTCTATAGTCATACATACATGCTGAGGTCTATCTACAGGCATATTCATTATGTCAGATACATTTAGATCATCTACATCTAATCCTACATATTCGTTAGCATGCTTGGTTAATAATACATTCTCTAATTGTTCTTCCATTAGTGAGTCAACAACATCAATGCTAGCACAAGACTCAGAATCAGAGGGATACCTTAAAGCTTTGTAAACACTAAATTTTACCTCTTCATCATGAACCCTCATAGTTAACTCACCTTTTTGCACGTCTATTAGTGCCCTACCTGTGGCTAGAAATGGTCTACCTAGCAGGATGGGAACCTCCTTGTCTGCCTCATAGTCCAGGACAATGAAATCTGCAAGGAAAATAAATTTGTCAACTTTAACTAGAATATCCTCAATCTTACCTTCTGGATATGCGATGGATCTGTCTGCTAGTTGTAAAGTGACAGTAGTTGGACGTGCTTCTCCCATTCCCAACTGGCGGAATAGGGACAGGGGCATGAGATTTATGCTGGCGCCCAGGTCACAAAGCGCTCTGCCCACATGCTTGCCTCCAAGTTCTACAGGTAGGGTGAAGGAACCAGGATCCTTCTCCTTCTTGGGCAGCTTGTTTTGGAGGATGGCACTGCACTCCTCGGTGAGGTTTACTGTTTCAAACTCACCAATTATTCTTTTGTTAGTAATAATGTCCTTCAAAAACTTTACATATGAAGGCATAGACTGTAAAACTTCTACAAAAGGAATATTCACATGCACTTGCTTAAGTATTTCTAAGAATTTATTAAAATGAACTTCCTGTTCCTGCTTCTTCTTAAGCCTTCGAGGGTATGGAGGTGGTGGCACATATGCAGGCACGTCAGGACGCCTTAAGATAGGTGGAGGCCTTGGAATTTCTTCTACGTCCTCTACAATTGGCTCTAGCCTGGCTCCTGATGTGCTAGTTGGTGGTGGACCTTGGCTTGGCAGAGACTCCAGTGGAGCACTAGACTCAGTGTTCTCTACTCTCTTTGGTGTGTCCTTTGTAATGCTCACCAATGGTCTTCCACTCCTAAGTTCAATGGCTTGAACTTGTTCTTTGCCATCTCTCCTTGGTACCTCGGTATCAGCAGGGAGTCTACCTTGGGGCCTACTTTTAAGTTCATTGGCTAATTGGCCTATTTGGTTTTCCAGGCTCCTAAGAGTAGCTTGCTGGCTCTGAAGAGTAGCATCATTCTTAGCTATATATTCCTTGAGTAGGTTTTCTACAGAAGATCCTACAGGTTGATTATAAGGTTTTTGGTACATTGACTGGTTATGTTGGGGAGTGAAACCAGGTGTTCCACTCGGCCTTGGTTGGTTGGGATTTTGGTTAGTGTTTTGTTGGCCACCCCATGACAGGTTAGGGTGGTTTCTCCAACCAGGGTTATAGGTGTTGGAGTAGGGGTTATTCCTAGGCTGCTGCTGACTTCCTACATAGCAGACTGAGGATGGATTCCCAGGGCAGTATTCATAAGGGTGCCCTTCCCCACAGAATCCACAGATTGGTGCCTCGCCTTGACTTGGTTGAGTGCCCATTGACATGGCTGTGGCGGTATTGGCACTGGTTTGGAGATTGGCCTGAGCCATTTGCTTGACTAAGTTGGTCAGGGCATTTATTTGGGTGCTCATGGCGCTTAGAGCATCCTTGTCTTGAGCCCTAGTTGGCTCTACTGGATCGTCTGACCATCTACAGTGAGATGCTGAGATCTTCTCCAAGATCTCATAAGCTTCGTTGTAACTCTTGGACAACATGGAACCTCCAGCAGATGAATTTAAGACTTGTCTGGTGCTGGAGTTGCATCCTTTAAAGAAAACTTCTATTTGGATACACCATGGAATGCCATGGTGTGGGCATTTAATGAGAAGGTCTTTGAATCTAGTCCAAGCTTCGTGAAGAGACTCATTATCAGCTTGTTTAAACTTTATGATATCATCACGAAAGGTTGAATTCCTATCAGGTGGGAAGTATTTGACTAGGAATTTTTCTGCTAAATCTGTCCAATTGCGGACAGATCCTGAGGGCAATGAATTTAACCATGTTTTGGCTTTGTCCCTCAAAGAGTAAGGGAACAGATATAGCCTCAGGGCTTCTTGGGAAACTCCAGGGATTAGGAAGGTGTCACTAACTCCTAAAAAGTTCCTAAGATGGTTGTGGGGATCCTCGTTTTCTATTCCAAAGAATTGTCCCACAGTGGACAACATTTGGAACATCACTGGCTTTAACTCGAATGAGTGGGCAGTGATTTCAGGACGGATTATGCTGGGGTTCAGCTCCCCAGGCATAGGTACTAGATATGACAGAATGGCACTATTCTTGTCATTCGCTATTTCGATGGGGTTGCGAATGGCTTGTGCCGGATTTGGAACTAGATCGCCCATTTCTTTAGTTTCAGGTGTGGTTTGAGGTATAGGAGGTTGTTTAAAGAGACGTTTCTTTGCCTTATTCCTAGCTCGAAGTGATCTTTCAGGTTCAGGATCGAACTCTAAATTACTATGTGAACGCTCACTCATAAACTACCTTAATGGCACCTGCAAAAGAAATGAAACAGATTAGTTTCACTCAATGATAAACTTGATTTTTCAAACTTAACAACTTCGTTTTCACTTAAAATAAGTCCCCGGCAGCGGCGCCAAAAACTTGTTGCGTGCTCAATGTGTAAAGATAAATATGCAAACAGGAAGAGAGAGCACTTAGAACATGCAAGCATACATGGTCTCACAGCAAGTAGTAAGTATATTTCATTCGTTTTTTCCACAGAGACTCATTTTTAGCTATTCGCGAAGTGTGAATGTTAAGAAAGATGGGATGAATTTGATGGGGTAAAATTGGTTTTTAATTAACTACTTTTTGCTGAATGTGTAGAGGGATATAACATAAACAAATTAAAGTTAAAACTAGACCTAAAGGACAAGAGATGGAATTAATAATCGAGGAAGAAAACAGCTAAACAGAATGATAAAAAGGCAGAATTGCGAGGACCGCAATGTTTCCGCAATTAAATGGCAGCGAATCTGATTAAAACGGGGAATTAAGGGCTACTAATGACTGTCCTATAGGCGTTTTATTACGATTATCAAGCTTTGGATCAACTCTCTATACATCAAACTCACTCTATCTCAAGTATCGTCCGATTCCATGCATTAGAGACTCAAGTTTACTCGACTTCAAAGTAAGGACTTAAGCATCTTGTTAAAACAGGAGTGTTCAGTTTGTACTAGGGAAACGCCTATTCCTAGGCCGTTTCCTGATTACCATGAAAGGCTAGCATGATTATATGACTCTGAACTCTTACTCCTTCCAGAGGTTAGGAGTTCTTTGGACAAAATGGATGGCCAATCGAAATTGCCCGTGGGATGAAGCTTACATACAATCAATGTACGAGTGTTGATCTGCCTACTTGACTCACGTTTTTTAGCCTACAGTTCTATCATTAGCATGCCCCTAAATGATTTTAGTTACTCATGGATATGTAAAGAGCAGAAATGGTAGATAAGATAGACATGCTTAGAAGAGAAATGTGTATAAAATAGTAAGCCAAAACCGTAGCAGAACAAAATGGGAACTGTAAGTTGCAGAATTGAACTTCGATTACTTTAAGTGTTTGAATGACAAAGGAAAGCTTTAAAAGAACTGAATCCAGGACAGACAACAACGAAATGCAGTACTTGAAATGTTAAACTAAGAACAACAGTGAACAGAAATGGAATTGAGAAGAAAAGAACAGAAAACAGTAAAGGCTTGCTGAACACTTCGTGGCAGTCGCCTCGAATGATGGTGATGAGAATTCAGCTGTGCTTGGATGAATCCAATCGAGAGAGAAGAAGAATCTTCTCTCCTTCCTATCAGATTATCGACTCCAAAAGCTGAGAACCTCACTCCAACAGACGGCAAAGGAATTTAGAGAGAAATGGTGGACTGCGAGAAGACTTCTGCACTTCGAATTGATTCCTGAACCTCCGACTTTGATCCCCTTTTATAGTAGTTTGCAGGTGCGTTTGGGCCAAGGAGAACCATCAACCTTCAACGTCATATATCAGAATGGATGGAGGAGAAAGAACGAATCCCTGAAAAGTCGGATCTAAACAGAAAATGATCAGCCAACTTACGGTTTTAACTTGAATAATTGCGGTCACCGCAATTATTCCGCAATTCATTTGCAATGGTTATTTTTTTCATTCTTTTCTTCGGTTTTCAACCCTTTTTCTACCTATTGTACACAAGTCCCATATTAGCTACCTTCTTCTAATTCTCATATTAAAGCATAGGTTTAAGCTAATTGCTAACAAAAACACCTAAATGTGTACATCTTCTTAAGCTAAATGGGTCCTAAATAAGTCACTTTCAGAGACTTAACAAGCGCAGCCTCTCACCAGCCCCACCAGCACAGAGCCCTGAGCTCTCCTCATCACTGCCAGCGCAGAGCCCTGAGCAGCCGTCTTCACCACAGAGTTCTGCGCAGACACCTACAGCAGAGCAAAGAACCACGCCGTCGCACACTTCCCCACGGCCTGACCCTGAATTCCCATATGGGGAGTACCAAGAATCAACGCAGGGCAGTGGGGAAGGCGAGGAAGAAGAGGTTTTCTCTCCATTGAGGGAAGCCAGCCCTGAGAGTCCTGCACAGAAGGATGACTCGATGGAAGAGACACTGGGGGCTTGCCTCCAGCAGATCACCATCAAGGCTAAGCTCAAAAAGAAGAAGAAGGCCAAGATTCTCAAGGCCAAGCGGTCCAAGAAGCTGAAAAAGAAGAAGGCCAAGAGGGCGCCTTCATCAGAAAAGGAGAGCACTGAGCCATCGCTCAAGAGACTCAAGGTTGAGGCTGCGGAGTCAGCCAAACCAGCAGACAAAGGGAAGGCCAAGCTTTACCCTGAAGATGAGCCTCAGTCAGTGAGGTATGTGTCCTCTGACGCTGAGTCCAGAGGCATTGAGCTGAGGAAGAGGGAGTTGTTGCATGAAAAGGGCTTCCTCGACAGACCTGCTGACCTGCCGCAATTCTTGCGCGCAGGCATAGTGAATCACAGCTGGGAGGAATTGTGCAGGCCACCCAATCCGGCTTACACGAGTATGGTGTATGACTTCTACGCCAACCTGCGAAACTCTGAGGAGGGGCTGTCTGTGGTCAGAGGGGTAGAAGTGTACTACTCAGCAAAGGCCATCAACGAAGCCTATGGCCTCAAGGGCCAAAAACATACGGACTATGCGAGGATCGTTGATGAGCCTACTGAGGCAGTCCTGGAGGAGGCCATTCGAACCATTGGCCAGCCTGAAGCAGCTTGGACTGTATCACGCAATGGGAGGCACACTCTCATGAGTGCCAACCTCACAGCTAAGGCGGCTGTGTGGTTTGCATTTGTAAGGAGAAAGCTGTCCCCCGTGACTCATGAGACCACCATCAACCAGAGCAGATCGCTGCTGGTCTATGCCATCATGCGAGGTCTCATGGTCAACGTAGGGGAAATCATGTCAGCCGCCATTGCTGAGTGCGCCAAGAAAGGTAAGGGACCATTGTTTTTCCCTAATACCATAACTAAACTCTGTCTGCTTGCAGGAGTTCCCATTGAGCGAATGGAGCAGCAGATGGCTTACACGGGCCACTTGGAGCTGCCTGCTGGCTTAAGGCTGAAGAGGAAGGGGAACATGGAGTTCGAACTGGATAGGTTGGCTGCTGATCAGTCACTGTCCATGGCTTGCCTGATGGATATGCAAAGGAGGATGGCTCAATGGGCCACTTACGCGCAAGCAAGGGACAAGGAGGTTGCTGACCAACTTGGGTGCATCTTCCCTGACTTCCCCACAAATCTCCTGACTCCATGGGTGCCTCCACGACCACGACAACCTGATGAGGATGAAGACGTTTGAGTGCTGGTTTGAATTGCACTGAAGGGAGTATTGCTGTTCCCTTAGAAAAAAACAAAATCTGCTTTCTGATAGACCATGTGAATTATGCTGTTTTTAGTACAATTTTGATCTGTTTTAGTTGCTTAGTTTTATGTTTTTAAATTGCTTAGTATAGCCTGCTGCTAGCTGATTAGGTAGGATAGTTTAGGTTTATTTTTGTTGAGCTTAAACGACTGGATAAAGCATGCTTAGGGGCCTTAGTAACTGATATATCTGCCCTGACTTGATTGCGAAATAATTGCGGTACCCGCAATTTTTATTACTGAAAGCATGTTTTGGACTGTCTGTTTAGCTAGGCTGTGATCTGTTTAAATTCTATCTTTTGCTGCTATCATGACTACTTTATATAGCTTATCTAAATGCATGCTGGATGAGTGTCATAGGACACCCTTTGATAGTTTAAATTAACCTCTAAATAGCTCAGCATGCATAGTTGTAAGTCCTTGCCTGTCTGTTTTTCAAAATCCTGATGCTGTGATATTTTCTTTTAGAATGTTCTGTCTATGCCTAGGGCTTTTAGATTCTCTTTGTTTTACCTTAGACTAGATGCTTCTAGGATAGTTTGGGGGTGTGCCACCTTAGACACTCATTGGGGACAATGAGTAGTTGAAGTTTGGGGGAGGCCACCCTAGGCCTAGGAACATTCCTCTCTCCCTTAAAACATAAGCATTCTTCTTCTCCTTGACAAAAATAATGAACTGAAAGAAAAAAAATGAAAAATAGAATAAGGAGGGGAGTCTCTCTTAGGTTGCTGAGTAATCAGTGCCAAGTGTGTAACCCACAAGTGGCATTGCATCAAAAGGCAATCAAAGGAAAGGCTCCACCTGAGAAAGAAAAAAAAAAAGAAAAAGTAGGGAAGAAGAATGTATACCTAGGAGTTGCAACTTTGTGGCTTAGATGTCCTGTTTTAAAAAGAACTCTGATCCTCAATTAGCTAAGAGCAAAGTTGTAGCTTGTAGGGTTGTTTAGGGAGATGAGTGTATATCCAATGTAGTGATGCCAGGGTTTAGGTTGTTCTCTAAAAGTACTACTGTCACCATTAAATACTAAGACTGGCATGACTCTAAGGAATCCTAGGTAGCTCATAAGTATAAACTAGAAGCATGTACTCAGTCTGGGGTAAAGCTAGGTAGAATTTGAAACCTTAGGGATAGTGGCATGATATGATAAAAGCAGGTAGATCAGTTGTAGGGAGTTAATAAAAGCAGTAGGAGTATTAGGCATGCGAAATCAGAAGAAGCTAAATGAAAGGGTAGTTTTAAGCTTAGAAGTGTGTCACAGGACAGCACTGCTATAGATGAGAATATAGGGGAGTCAGTAAGTGGTTAAAGAAGAAAAAACAGCAGCCTAGGAAAGTCCTTAGATTGCTCGAGGACAAGCAAAACCTTAAGTTTGGGGGTGTGTTACGTCTCCAAAAGTGACCTTTTTAGGACTTAATTAGCTTAGAAAGATGTTCACTCTTAGGTGTTTTTGATAGCATTTAGCCTAAACCTATGCTTAAATATGAGAATTAGAAGAAGGTAGCTAAATTAGGACTTATATACAATAGGAAAGAAAAGGGTTGAAAACCGAAGAAAAAGAATGAAAAACAAGCATTGCGAGAGCATTGCGGAAACATTGCGGTTCCCGCAATGTTTCAAGTGAAAACCGTAAGTTGACTGATCTTTTTCTGTTAATTTCCGTTATTTCAGGGATTCGTTCTTTCTCCTCCATCCATTCTGAAGTACGACGTTGAAGATTGATGGTTCTCCTTGGCCCAAAGACGTCTGCAGACTACTATAAATAGGGGTCAAAGTCGAGGGTTCAAGCATCATCCGAAAGCGTAGAAGTCTTCTCGCAGTCCATCTTTTCTCCTGTTTTCCTTTGCCGTCTGCTGGTTTGCGAAGCTCAGCTATTGGAATCGATAATCTGATAGGAAGGAGAGGAGATTCTTCTTCTCTCCCGATTGGATTCATCCAAGCAAGGCTGACCTTTCTCATCCTTCATTCGAGGCGGCTGCAACGAGACATTCGAGCTGTTTTACTGCTTTCTGCTCTTCATTTCCATTTTCCAGCTTTGTCTTGTTGTTGTTTCTTTTCTAGTAGCTAGATTAGACTATTTCGTTGTGTTCTGTCTTCCTGTTATTTGCTTTAAAGCTTTTCTTTGTCAATCAAACAATCAAATAATCAAATCTCACTTCTTCATTTCACAGTTTCTTGCCTTTACATTCTACTGCTTTCCCTTACTGTTTTGTCTTTAAATTCCTTCTAAACATGTCTACTTCTTCTCTTGCTTCTGTTCTGTTTACATCCATGAGTAGCTAAATCACTTAGGGGCATGCTAATGACAACACTTTAGGCTAAAAAACGTAAACCAAGCATGTAGGATAGCTCTCGGAGCATTGATTGTATGTAAGCTTCAGCCCACGGGCAATTTCGATTGGCCATCCATTTTGTCCAAAGAACTCCTAACCTCTGGAAGGAGTAAGAGTTCAGAGTCATACTATCATGCTAGCCTTTTAAGGTAACCAGGAAACGACCTAGGAATAGGCGTTTCCCTAGTACAAACCATATTTTCTGCCTTAACAAGATGCTTAAGACCTTACTTGGACATGAGTAAACTAAAGAATCTAATGCATGAAATCGGAAGATACATGAGACTGAGATAGTTTGATGCATAGAGAGTTGATCCACTGCTTGAGAATCGTGAGAAAAAGCCTATAGGATAGTCGTTAGTAGCCCTTAATCCATCACTTTACACACTTTCGCTGTTATTATAATTGCGGTAAAATTGCTGTCTCCGCAATTCTGCTTAAGTTACCATTCTGTCTAGCTGTCTTTGCTTTCATTTATTAATCTCGTCTCTTTTCATTTGAGTTTAGCTTTGACTTGTTCTTGTTTATGTTGCTACCCTTTACACGTTCAGCAAGAATTAGACAATTAAAAACCAATTTTACCCCGTCAAATCCACCCCTTCTTTCTTAACAAATACACTTCGCGAATAGCTAAAAATAAATCTCTGTGGGAAAACGAATGAAATATACTTACTACTTGCTATAAGATCATGTATGCTTGCATGTTCTGAGTGCTCTATCTCTCTTATTGCCTAATTATTTTAACACATTGAGCACGCAACAACCTACGTAAAGGATGTGTTAGGATTTTTTATTTAATGCCCACGCATGTGGATGATATCACCCTTGCTCAGGTAACACATCCGCTATCAAAGTCCTTACCTTCGTTGCTGACAGCCACCGGCCGCTTCGATAAATATCTTTGGCAAAACAAATACACGTGGATGGTGAAGCGAAGCTGAAAACCAATATCCAGAAGTTGCGGGATGATTGTGGGTATTGGTGCGCACGTTATTTTGAGTGTCATGTAACATCTGATAATATGGATTCATTACTTAGAAATCAGTTGCATTTAATTACTGAACAATATGTAGCACAAATGTGGGATAAAAGTTTCATTTATTGAATTAGTTGCATGTTTTTGGTTTCTCGTTCTTCAAGTGCTTGATGTTTCTGGTTGCTGGTTTTTGATTGGTAGATGTTTCTGGTTGGTCGTTTTTGATTGCTAGATGTATCTGCTTGGTGGTATTTCAATTGCTAGATGTTTCTAGGTATCTGGTTGGTGGTTTTTGAATTGCTAGATGTTTCTAGGTATCTGGTTGGTGGTTTTTGAATTGCTCGATGTTTCTGGTTGGTGATATTTGAATTGGTAGATGTAGATGTTTGTAGGTTGCAGATACACACAACTGGTTGGTGTTGCGTGCTCAGTGTATGTAAATTAGTTGTAAAGAGCACTCAGATCATGCAAGTATACACGGTCTGCAGCAAGTGATAAGTATAATTTATATCGTTTTCCCACAGAGACTAAGTTAAGTGACTAGCGATTTGGTGTGTGTTAGATTAGATAAGGTGACTTGAATTGAATAGATTTTGGTTTGGGGCACGGAATTATAAAAGATGCACGAAGAATGCAAGGTTAACACAAAGCAAGACAAGCTAAAGGAAACTATGATGTGAAAACTAGTATTGCGGGTCTCGCAATACTTTCGCAATGGATTCGCAATGGATTAAAAAGCTAATAAACGACTAAGGTAAAGGTAGAAAGTGATATTGCGGTTCTCGCAATATTCTCGCAATAAACTAGCAACGATTAAAATCTAAAATAAAGACAGCAAGGTTGGCTTAAGAGTCCTCTATAGGCATTTAACTATGATCATCCAGCAGTAAATTAACATCTCATGCATCGTCTTAGCTAGATCTCATACATCTTCCGATTATATGCCTTAGTTTCTTAGATTACTTCTGTCCAAGTAAAGCTAAAATCCTATTCATAACTGCATGCTAACAAACGTGCTAGGAGAATGCCTATTCCTAGGCCACTCTCTGGTTACCATGAAAGGCTAACATGAATGAACGACTCTGAATGCTTACTCCTTCCAGAGGTTATGAATTCTTTAGACAAAATGGATGGCCGGTCGAAATTGCCCATGTGATGAAGATCACATTCATTCAATGCATTCATGCTACTTTACATGCTGAATTCACATACTCATATCCTATAGATTCATCTTTAGCAAACCTCTATATGCTTAGCTACTCATGACTTTAGAACGCAACAAAGCAAATTGATTATTCATGGAATGAAGAACTCAACAAAACAAATTGATTGAAATACAATTAGTTGAAGAACTCAACAAAACAAATTGATTACTCTTAGAGGGCAAATCAAATAACAATTCATAAACAAACATACTACGATCCGAAAGCAATAATTAAAGGAGAAAACAGTAGATGATTCGGTACAACGCTTAAAACGAAAGCAGTAGCTAAGATGGAAAGCAATTAAACGAGAGCAGTAAGTTGAGTGAAGATCGTTCGAAGCCACGAATCGCCTCGGATGAAGGGGAAGATTAGCTGATCTTGGGGATGAATTCAATCAGAAGAGAAGATGGATCTTCTCTCCTTCCTTTTGAATTATCGACGCCAAGGGCTTTGTTTCTTCGATCCAACAAACGGGGGAAAGGATTTCGTCTTCGGGTATTGGCTTCTACCGATTTTCTTCACTTTCGAGTTGTTGTGTGGATTGAATTGAAGGGGATTCAATTGCCTTGATCCTTCATCTAACTCTTTTTATATAGCCTGCAGAGGTTGCCGTAGGTTGTTCCCTAATTGTGGATCACCATCCAATTTGTGAGGTAACAATCCTTACACGTGGCAGCAGCAGGGAGAGTTGACGGCTGGAAAAACGCAACTGCTAAGACTGACGTTGCGATTGCGTTGCGAGAGTCGCAATGCTCTGTTTCCATCTTCTCTTCGTCTGATCCTATTGCGTGATTCGCAAAACTTCAGCAATACATCTGCAAGGTATAAATTAGTCATTCTTTTCACCAATTTGCACACTTTTTCGTAGCTTTTCCAAATAAGCCTTAAATTAGCATCATTTCACAAAATGTCACTTTAAAAACACATTATGCTAACTTCTTAACTAAAATGCTCAAGAGATTTCATAGATATCAAGTAATTAAAGCCCTAAATAAAACTCTTTTGGAGAGGTAAGAGTTGGCTTCACAGAATGGGCAGAACTGATACACATAAGTGATACACAGAACTGGTTGCCTTCAGAATGGCCATATCGCACAGCATATGCGATCGCACAGCATATGCTATCGCACAGCATATGTCAGTCTTCAACGCAAACTTAAAACAACTTCAATGCAAACTTAAAACAACTTCAATGCAAACTTGTCCTCACCAACCCAAGCGTACATCACATTAATGCTGTCACCTATATTCCTCTTACCCCCACCGTTCAATCATTCAAGCATTTGAGAGCCCCACCATCCGACAAATTGTTCTCAAGCCCCACCATATTACACTTTTCAGCAAGGATTTCTGGCTTCAGTTTCTTTCATCATCCAAGGTACAAATATATTGTTCATTAACATTTGAAAATTACACGAATCATCATTTTCTTCCACTGTTTGTTCGTTATTCTTCATGAGCTTTTTCAAAATATGCTTTTTCAAAATATGCTATCGCACAGCATATGCGATAGAATATGCTGTGCGATAGCATATTCTGTGAAATAAAATCGATTTTTTTTTATTTCATACAATTTAATCTAACTTATACAATCTCGTCCAGCTTACCCTAGATGGCAATGGTGCGAACTTACTTGCGTTATGGTGGTTCATGGGACAACAGCGGGATGAATTACATTGGTGGGAACATGCAGGAATTGAGAGTTCCAATTAATATAACAAGAGATGACTTGTTGACAATTATATATAGACAACTGAATATAGATCAGAGTGAGTTCGACATAGAACTGAAGTGTTGTTTCAACTTGTTGGTTGTCGTACCTCCTGTTGATATCATAGAGGATTGGGGTCTTGGTTTCTTCCTTGAGGGAGAAGATGCGACAAAAATGCCTATCTTCGTAACAGTCAAACCAAAAGAATGTGCTTCTACATTTCATGAAGCACCACCCGAACAACGTTTTGAACCGACTCCATCAGTCCACGTTCAAGTCCCATCAGAACATGGATTGGTACAAGAAAATATTTCTTCATTTTCTGCGTTGGATCCAAATATATTTTCATGCAATCTAGGGGATGACAAGATCAATCATTGGGATGTTTACAATGCATCTCAATTTACTGTTGAAGAAGATGTCGAGCAACCAGAAGAGGAAGTTCAGATTGAGCATGCTTTGCCATCTACTTTCATTCATGCAGAGCCATCAAGTTCAGATAGAGCACGTCCCTCAGTTCGAAATGCATCGACAACCCGAGAAGGAGTGCGAGTTGATAGAGCAGGTCCATCGGTTCGAAATGCATCGACGACCAGAGAAGAAGGAGTGTGAGTTGATAGAGCAGGTCCATCGGTTCGAAATGCATCGACGACCAGAGAAGAAGGAGTGCGAGTTGATAGAGCAGGTCCCTCCGTTCAACATGCCACAGTAGGAGGACAATCTAGTGCGATAACATTGTACGATGATCGTATAATTGTTTCGCAACATTGTCTTACGAATGAAGATACTGAGGTTGGAGAGATCTTCTTCTGCAAGAAAGACTTAAAAATCAAATTGTCAATGATTGCAATGGATAAGCACTTTGAGTACAAAGTTAAAAAAATCAACAAAGTCCCTATTTAAAGCCAAGTGCAGAGTTGAAACATGTAATTGGATGCTTCGCGCAATGAAAATGGATGGTTCTGATTTCTTCAGGGTGAACAAGTATACAAATGTTCACACATGCAGATTTCAATTGATATCTCACAACCATCGTCAAGCTAAGGCATCGGTTATAGGAGAGTTAATAAAGTCCAAGTACGAACGAGCTGGTCGTTCCTATACACCCAAGGACATAGTAGACGACATGAGAAAGGATTACGGTGTGAGTATAACCTACCATAGAGCGTATCGTGCTAGAGAGCAAGCTTTGGAGTATGCATTCGGATCACCAGAACACTCCTACACCCTCCTCCATGCATATGGTGAAGCTTTGAAGATAGTGAACCCAGGTACGCTATTCGAGATTGAAATAGAAGATGGTGTGCATTTCAAACATGGTTTCATGGCGTTAGGACCATGTTTGAGGGGTTTCAAGAATTGTCTACGTCCTATAATTGTTGTTGATGCCACTCATTTATATCATAAATTCATGGGTAAGTTGTTCATAGCCACGAGCATTGATGTGAACAATCAACTATACCCAATTGCCTTTGGGTTGGGAGACACAAAATGCGACGATTCCTGGATTTGGTTTATGACAAACCTAGAGAAGGCAATTGGGAGTGATATTCCCAATTTGGTCATATTGTCGGATCGCAACGTAAGCATTAAAAAGTCAATTGCAAGAGTATTCCCACAAGCATTCCATGGTTTTTGCATGCAACACATCAAAGTAAACTTGGACGACAGATTCAAGAATAACGCCATCACTCCGTTATTCTATCTTGCGGCAAAGGCATATCGAATGTCAAATTTCCAGATGTACTGGGATCAACTTTGTAAGTTCCCAGGAGTAGGACGATACTTGGAGAGAATTGGATTACACCGTTGGGCACGAGTATATCATGTCCATAATAGGTACGATAAAATGGCATCCAACATGGTCGAGAGTCTTAACGCGTTGTTCAAAGACTCTCGAGTCATGCCTGTTACAAAAATGTTCGAAGATATAAGACAACAACTCCAAGACTGGTTTTATGAAAGACGGAACAAAGCATCAAATTCTAACAAACCCATTACAGACTTTGTAATTGGAAAATTAGAAAAGCGGGAAGTCAAGTCTAGAAGGCACAAGATTAGATCAATAGACCATTTCCAATTGGACGTTGTTGCGTGCTCAATGTGTTAAAATAATTAGGCAATAAGAGAGATAGAGCACTCAGAACATGCAAGCATACATGATCCTATAGCAAGTAGTAAGTATATTTCATTCGTTTTCCCACAGAGATTTATTTTTAGCTATTCGCGAAGTGTATTTGTTAAGAAAGAAGGGGTGGATTTGATGGGGTAAAATAGGTTTTTAATTGTCTAATTCTTGTTGAATGTGTAAAGGGTAGCAACATAAACAAGAACAAGTCAAAGCTAAACTCAAGTGAAAAGAGACGAGATTAATAAATAAAAGCAAAGACAGCTAGACAGAATGGTAACTTAAGCAGAATTGCGGAGACAGCAATTTTACCGCAATTATAATAACAGCGAAAGTATGCAAAGTGATGGATTAAGGGCTACTAACGACTATCCTATAGGCTTTTTCTCACGATTCTCAAGCAGTGGATCAACTCTCTATGCATCAAACTATCTCATTCTCATGTATCTTCCGATTTCATGCATTAGATTCTTTAGTTTACTCATGTCCAAGTAAGGTCTTAAGCGTCTTGTTAAGGCAGAAAATATGGTTTGTACTAGGGAAACGCCTATTCCTAGGTCGTTTCCTGGTTACCTTGAAAGGCTAGCATGATAGTATGACTCTGAACTCTTACTTCTTCCAGAGGTTAGAAGTTCTTTGGACAAAATGGATGGCCAATCGAAATTGCCCGTGGGATGAAGCTTACATACAATCAATGCTTCGAGAGCTCTCCTACATGCTTGGTTCACGTTTTTTTAGCCTAAAGTGTTGTCATTAGCATGCCTCTAAGTGATTTAGCTACTCATGGATGTAAACAGAACAGAAGAACGAGAAGAAGTAGACATGCTTAGAAGGAATTTAAAGACAAAACAGTAAGGGAAAGCAGTAGAATGTAAAGGCAAGAAACTGTGAAATGAAGAATTGAGATTTGATTACTTGATTGTTTGACTGACAAAGGAAAGCTTTAAAGCAAATAACAGGAAGACAGAACACAACGAAATAGTGTAATCTAGCTTCTAGAAAATAAACAGCAACAAGACAAAGCTGGAAAATGGAAATGAAGAGCAGAAAGCAGTAAAACAAGCTCGAATGTCTCGTTGCAGCCGCCTCGAATGAAGGATGAGAAAGGTCAGCCTTGCTTGGATGAATCCAATCGGGAGAGAAGAAGAATCTCCTCTCCTTCCTATCAGATTATCGATTCCAACAGCTGAGCTTCGCAAACCAGCAGACGACAAAGGAAAACAGGAGAAAAGATGGACTGCGAGAAGACTTCTACGATTCCGGATGATGCTTGAACCCTCGACTTTGACCCCTATTTATAGTAGTCTGCAGACGTCTTTGGGCCAAGGAGAACCATCAATCTTCAACGTCGTACTTCAGAATGGATGGAGGAGAAAGAACGAATCCCTGAAATAACGGAAATTAACAGAAAAAGATCAGTCAACTTACGGTTTTCACTTGAAACATTGCGGCCTCAGCAATTTTTCCGCAATGCTTGTTTTTCATTCTTTTCCTTCGGTTTTCAACCCTTTTCTTTCCTATTGTACATAAGTCCTAATTTAGCTACCTTCTTCTAATTCTCATATTTAAGCATAGGTTTAGGCTAAATGCTATCAAAAACACCTAAGAGTGAACATCTTTCTAGGCTAATTAAGTCCTAAAAAGGTCACTTTTGGAGACGTAACACACCCCCAAACTTAAGGTTTTGCTTGTCCTCGAGCAATCTAAGGACTTTCCTAGGCTGCTGTTTCTTCTTCTTTAACCACTTACTGACTCCCCTATATTCTCATCTATAGCAGTGCTGTCCTGTGACACACTTCTAAGCTTAAAACTACCCTCTCATCTAACTTCTTCTGATTTCGCATGCCTAAAACTCCTACTGCTTTTATTAACTCCCTACAACTGATCTACCTGCTTTTATCATATCATGCCACTATCCCTAAGGTTTCAACTTCTACCTAGCTTTACCCCAGACTCAGTACATGCTTCTAGTTTATATTTATGAGCTACCTAGGATTCCTTAGAGTCATGCCAGTCTTAGTATCAATGGTAACAGTAGTACTTTTAGAGAACAACCTAAACCTTGGCATCACTACATTGGATATACACTCATCTCCCTAAACAACCCTACAAGCTACAACTTTGTGCTTAGCTAATTGAGGATTCGAGTTCTTTTTAAATAGGACATCTAAGCCACAAAGTTGCAACTCCTAGGTATACATTCTTCCTCCCTACTTTTTCCTTTTTTTTCTTCTTTCTCAGGTGGAGCCTTTCCTTTGGTTGCCTTTTGATGCAACGCCACTTGTGGGTTACACACTTGGCACTGATTACTCAGCAACCTAAGAGAGACTCCCCTCCTTATTCTATTTTTCATCATTTTTTTTTTTTCAGTTCATTATTTTTGTCAAGGAGAAGAAGAATGCTTATGTTTTAAGGGAGAGAGGAATGTTCCTAGGCCTAGGGTGGCCTCCCCCAAACTTCAACTACTCATTGTCCCCAATGAGTGTCTGAGGTGGCACACCCCCAAACTATCGTAGAAGCATCTAGTCTAAGGTAAAACACAGAGAAACTAAAAGCCCTAGGCATAGACAGAACATTCTAAAAGAAAATATCACAGCAGCAGGAATTTGAAAAACAGACAGGCAAGGACTTACAGCTATGCATGCTGAGCTATTTAGAGGTTAATTTAAACTATCAAAGGGTGTCCTATGACACTCATCCAGCATGCATTTAGATAAGCTATATAAGGTAGTCATGATAGCAGCAAAAGATAGAATTTAAACAGATCACAGCCTAGCTAAACAGACAGTCCAAAACATGCTTTCAGTAATAAAAATTGCGGGTACCGCAATTATTTGGCAATCAAGTCAGGGCAGATATATCAGTTACTAAGGCCCCTAAGCATGCTTTATCCAGTCGTTCAAGCTCAACAAAAATAAACCTAAACTATCCTACCTAATCAGCTAGCAGCAGGCTATACTAAGCAATTTAAAAACACAAAACTAAGCAACTAACACAGAACAAAATTGTACTACAAACAGCATAATTCACATGGTCTATCAGAAAGCAGATTTTTTTATTTTATTTTTCTAAGGGAACAGCAATACTCCCTTGAGTGCAATTCAAACCAGCACTCAGATGTCTTCATCCTCATCAGGTTGTCGTGGTCGTGGAGGCACCCATGGAGTCAGGAGATTCGTGGGGAAGTCAGGGAAGATGCACCCAAGTTGGTCTGCTACTTCCTTGTCTCGTGCCTGCGCGTAAGTGGCCCATTGAGCCATCCTCCTTTGCATATCCATCAGGCAAGCCATGGATAGTGACTGATCAGCAGCCAACCTATCCAGCTCGAATTCCATGTTCCCCTTCCTCTTCAGCCTTAAACCAGCAGGCAGCTCCAAGTGGCCCGTGTAAGCCATCTGCTGCTCCATTCGCTCGATGGGAACTCCTGCAAGCAAACATAGTTTAGTTATGGTATTAGGGAAAAACAATGGACCCTTACCCTTCTTGGCGCACTCAGCAATGGCGGCAGCAATGACTTCTCCCACGTTGATCGTGAGACCTCTCATTATCGCATATACCAGCAGCGATCTGCTCTTGTTGATGGTGGTCTCATGAGTCACGGGGGACAGCTTCCTTCTCACGAAAGAAAACCAAACAGCCGCCTTGGCTGTGAGGTTAGCACTCATGAGAGTGTGCCTCTCATTGCGTGACACGGTCCAGGAGGCTTCAGGCTGGCCAATGGTCCGAATGGCCTTTTCCAGGACTGCCTCAGTAGGCTCATCAACAATCCTTGCATAATCTGTATGTCTTTGGCCCTTGAGACCATAGGCTTCGTTGATGGCCTTTGCTGAGAAGTCTACTTCTACCCCTCTGACCACAGACAGCCCCTCCTCAGAGTTTCGCAGGTTGGCGTAGAAGTCATACACCATACTCGTGTAAGCCGGATTGGGTGGCCTGCACAACTCCTCCCAGCTGTGATTCACAATGCCTGCGCGCAAGAATTGCGGCAGGTCAGCAGGTCTGTCGAGGAAGCCTTTCTCGTGCAGCAACTCCCTCTTCCTTAGCTCAATGCCTCTGGACTCAGCGTCAGAGGACACATACCTCACTGACTGAGGTTCATCTTCAGGGTAAAGCTTGGCCTTCCCTTTGTCTGCTGGTTTGGCTGACTCTGCAGCCTCAACCTTGAGTCTCTTGAGCGATGGCTCAGTGCTCTCCTTTTCTGATGAAGGCGCCCTCTTGGCCTTCTTCTTTTTCAGCTTCTTGGACCGCTTGGCCTTGAGAATCTTGGCCTTCTTCTTCTTCTTGAGCTTTGCCTCGATGGTGATCTGCTGAAGGCACGCCCCCAGCGTCTCCTCCATTGAGTCATCCTTCTGCGCAGGACTCTCAGGATTGGCTTCCCTCAACGGAGAGAACACCTCTTCTTCCTCACCTTCCCCACTACCCTGCGTTGATTCTTGGTACTCCCCATATGGGAATTCAGGGTCAGGCCGTGGGGAAGTGTGCGACGGCGTGGTTCTTTGCTCTGCTGTAGGTGTCTGTGCAGAACTCTGTGGTGAAGACGGCTGCTCAGGGCTCTGCGCTGGTGGCGATGAGGAGAGCTCAGGGCTGTGCACCGGTGGGGCTGGTGAAAAGCTGCGCTCGGCTGACTCGTGAGATGGTTGGCCCAATTCTTGACTCTCCACAGAGGGAGTCTTTTCCTTGATTTCTTCCTCGGCCACCGCCATACTCCATCGTCGCTTCTTGGGTGTGCCTGCTGGTTCAGAAGGTCCAGCAGGGATCTCCGTGACGACCTTCCACTTCTTCTTGCGAATCGGTAGTTTGTGAAGGCGTTCAGTTCGTGCGGCGTCAGCCTCAGCCAAGGCAAGCAGTGCTTCCCTCGCAGCCGTTTCAGCTTCATCAGCCCTTTTCTTGGATGCAGATCGTTCGGCCCTTGTTAGCACCATTGTTGAATCTTGGAGATTTGGAGAGAAGAATCAAAGATGAAGAGAAAAGAGCTTTCTTGGAGTTCAGAGAATGGGAGAATCGTACAGATCAACGCGCCTTCTAATGGATATAAAGAAAACGGATAAATCCCAACGGCTATATTTTTGCGGATCCTGCAAATCCAGCGCAATTTTAGGGACCGTTGGAGATTTTTTTCATCTAAATGTCAATCTTTGCTCATTCGTATCTTTTATTTGGCCCAATATTTTCTTGATTTTTAAAGCTGGATTTACTCTCCTTGATTCCCTCTATCGATTCCCTACAAAAAGAAATAAAATCAACATCAAATTCGATATTAAAAGCATACAACAAAACACACAAACGATAACCGGAAATTCGCAAAAAAAAAATAAACTAAGGCATGAGCCTCATGTTGTCGAGCACAGCAATCACTCGTCCTCTCTCGTTCTTAATTTCATGCTTCAGTCAAGAGGAAGGCCGAGAGAGTCTTCACATCTCCTTCCTCATAGTAGTGCTTCAACCTTGCACCATTAACCATGAATGGTTGTCCTTGCTGCAAGTTCTTTATCTCAATAGCACCATGAACAAACACATTAGTAATCATGAAAGGACCTGACCATCTTGACTTTAGTTTGCCTGGAAATAACCTCAATCGTGAGTTAAATAATAAAACAAGTTGGCCTTTCTTAAAGTCCTTGATCCTAAGTCTACTATCGTGCCAAATCTTGGTCTTTTCCTTATACATTTTGGCATTTTCATAAGACATTTGTCTAAGCTCATCAAGCTCGTGTAATTGCAGAGACCGCAACGTTCCCGCATCGGTCACGCAATAATTCAACTCTTTTAGTGCCCAAAATGCCTTAATTTCTAACTCAAATGGAAGATGACAAGCTTTACCATATACAAGTCTGTAAGGAGACATACCTAGGGGTGTCTTATATGCAGTTCTATACGCCCAAAGTGCATCCTCGAGTTTAAATGATCAGTCCTTTCTATTAGGTTTGACTACTTTTTCTAGGATGTTCTTAATCTCCCTATTTGAAATTTCAGCCTGACCATTCGAGTGTGGGTGATAAGGAGTGGCTACTCTATGTCTAATGTTATACTTAGCCAACACTCTCTCCATAGCCTTATTAATGAAGTGTGTCCCCTCATCACTAATGACAGCACGAGGTGTCCCAAACCTAGTAAAAATGTGCCTATGCAAGAATTTTATGACTGTTTTAGCATCATTATTAGGACATGCTATGGCCTCTACCCACTTGGACACATAGTCTACTGCCACCAAAATGTAAAGGTTACCTGAGGATGGGGGAAATGGTCCCATGAAGTCAATGCCCCATACATCAAAGAGCTCCAACTCTAAGATGTAGGTGAGAGGCATCTCATCCTTTCGACTGAGGTTACCTGTTCTTTGGCATTCATCACAGCTGTGGGCATAGTTGTGGGCATCCTTGAAGATCGTTGGCCAATAGTAGCCACTCTGAAATACCTTTGCAGCTGTTCTTTGGCCACCAAAGTGTCCACCATAAGGAGCTGTGTGGCAGTGCTGCAGCACAGACTTCGCCTCAGCAGCTGAAACACACTTCCTTAGCAAGCCGTCAGCACATGTCTTGTAAAGTGTGGGATCATCCCATATGAATTTCCTTGCTTCATGAAGGAACCTCTTCTTCTCTTGTCCTCCCTTGAAAACTGGTAACACCTGTGATGCAAGGAAGTTAGCAATGTCAGCAAACCAAGGTTCCTCATCGTTATCACGATGAGTCAATACAAAGACATGTTCATCAATAAAAGCATCAGAAATTGCGGGTTCCGCAATTTTTTCGCAATTGTGCTGCAATCGAGACAGGTGATCCGCAACCACATTTTCACATCCTTTCTTGTCTCGAATGTCCAAATCAAATTCCTGCAGCAATAACACCCACCTAATCAACCTAGGCTTAGCATCAGCCTTCCTCATGAGATACTTTAAGGCAGAATGGTCAGTGTACACAATTGTCCTAGTGCCTACAATGTAATTTCTAAACTTCTCACAAGGAAATACTACAGCGAGCATCTCTTTCTCAGTAGTTGTATAATTACATTGAGCCTCATACAGGGTTTTACTAGCATAGTATACAGGGTGTGTTAACTTGTCAATCTTCTGTCCTAACATAACCCCTACAGCATAGTCACTAGCATCGCATAACATCTCAAATGGGAGATCCCAATCTGGCCCCACTATAATAGGTGCTGTGACTAGTGCTTCCTTAAGGGTTTTCCAAGCTACTAAACATTCCTTAGAGAAGATGAATGGCCTATTTAGCTCTAGAAGCTCACACAGAGGCTTGGCTATCTTAGAAAAGTCCTTAATAAACCTTCTGTAGAAGCCAGCATGCCCTAAGAAACTCCTAATAGCCTTGACATTCTGAGGCTCTACCAACTTCTCTATGATTTCTATTTTCGCTCGGTCAACTTCTACACCTGCCCTCGACACTCTATGTCCTAAAACAATCCCCTCATCCACCATGAAGTGACACTTCTCCCAATTAAGGACTAAGTTAGTCTCTTCACATCTAGCCAGGACTTGTCCTAAATTCTCTAGACAGTTGGTAAAGGAATCCCCAAAGACTGAGAAATCATCCATGAATATTTCTATCATGGACTCATCCAAGTCAGAAAAGATTGCCAACATGCACCTTTGGAATGTTGCCGGTGCATTGCATAAGCCAAAAGGCATTCTGCGAAAGGCAAATGTTCCAAAAGGGCAAGTAAAGGTAGTCTTTTCTTGGTCTTTGGGGTCTATAGTGATTTGGTTATACCCTGAATAACCGTCTAAGAAACAGTAATAGGCTCTACCAGCTATTCTGTCTAACATTTGGTCAATGAATGGTAGAGGGAAGTGGTCTTTTTTAGTTTCTTTATTTAGTTTCCTATAATCCATACATACTCTCCATCCTGTGACAGTCCTAGTTGGAATCAGTTCATTGTTCTCATTGACTACTGTTGCGTGCTCAATGTGTAAAGATAAAGAAGCAAAAGGATGGAGAGAGCACTTAGAACATGCAAGCATACATGGTCTCACAGCAAGTAGTAAGTATATTTAATTCGTTTTTTCCACAGAGACTTAATTTTAGCTATTCGCGAAGTGTGTTTGTTAAGAAAGATGGGATGGATTTGATGGGGTAAAATTGGTTTTTAATTAACTACTTTTTGCTGAATGTATAAAGGAACATGCCATAAACAAATTAAAGTGAAAATCAGGCTTAAAGGTCAAGAGATGAAATCAATAAACACAGAAGAAAACAGCTAGACAGAAGACAATTTGGCAGAATTGCGAGAACCGCAATTAATCCGCAATTAAATGGCAGCGAAACTGGTTAGATAGGTGAATTAAGGGCTACTAATGACTGTCCTATAGGCATTTTATTACGATTATCAAGCTTTGGATCAACTCTCTATACATTAAACTCACTCTATCTCAAGTATCGTCCGATTCCATGCATGAGAGACTCAAGTTTACTCGACTTCAAAGTAAGGTCTTAAGCATCTTGTTAAAACAGGAGTGTTCAGTTTATACTAGGGAAACGCCTATTCCTAGGCCGTTTCCTGATTACCATGGAAGGCTAGCATGATTATATGACTCTGAACTCTTACTCCTTCCAGAGGTTAGGAGTTCTTTGGACAAAATGGATGGCCAATCGAAATTGCCCGTGGGATGAAGCTTACATATAATCAATGTTCGAGTGTTGATCTACCTACTTGACTTACGTTTTTTAGCCTATAGTTCTGTCATTAGCATGCCCCTAAATGAATTTAGTTATTCATGGATATATGTAGAACAGAAATATAAGATAAAGTAGACATGCTTAGAAGGAAAAAGTGCTTAAAACAGTGAGTGAAACTCGTAGCAGAACAAGGAAGAACTGTGAAATGCAAAAACGTACTTTGATTACTTCAAGTGTTTGAATGACAAAGGAAAGCTTAAACAGAATGAATTCAAGGCAGACAACAACGAAATACAATAATTGAAATGACTAAACTAAGACAACAATGATCAGTAATGGAAATGAGAAGTAAAGAGCAGAAAACAGTAAAGGTTGCTGGAAATCTTCGTGGCAGTCGCCTCGAATGAAGGTGATGAGAATTCAGCCGTGTTTGGATGAATCCAATCGAGAGAGAAGAAGAATCTTCTCTCCTTCCTATCAGATTATCGATTCCAAAAGCTTAGACTCTCACTCCAACAGACGGCAAGGGAAAAACAGTGGAAAGGGTGGACTGCAGAAAGACTTCTACGCTTCGAGTGATGACTGAACCTCCGACTTTGACCCCCTTTTATAGTAGTTTGCAGGTGCGATTGAGCCAAGGAGAACCATCAGTCTTCAACGTCATATATCAGAATGGATGGAGGAGAAAGAACGAATCCCTGAAAAGTCGGATCTAAACAGAAAAATGTCAGCCAACTTACGGTTTTAACTTGAATAATTGCGGCCACCGCAATTATTCCGCAATGCATTCGCAAGGGTTATTTTTTCATTCTTTTCTTCGGTTTTCACCCCTTTTTCTACCTATTGTGCATAAGTCCTATATTAGCTACCTTCTTCTAATTCTCATATTAAAGCATAGGTTTAGGCTAAATGCTAACAAAAACACCTAAATGTGTACATCTTCTTAAGCTAAATGGGTCCTAAATAAGTCACTTTCAGAGACTTAACACACCCCCAAACTTAAGGCTTTGCTTGTCCTCAAGCATACTAAGGACTTACTTAGGCTGCTGTTTCTTCTTCTTTTAACTACTCACTAACTCCCTTATATTCTTGCCTCTAGCAGTGCTGTCCTGTGACACACTTCTAAGTTTAGAACTAACCTCTTGTCTAGCTTCTTCTGACTTCACCTGCCTACTATACCTACTGCTTTTGTTAACCCCCCTACTACTGATCTAACTACTTCTATGATATCATGCTAATATCCCTAAGGTTTCAAATTCTACCAAGTTTTACTCCAGACTCAGTACATGCTTCCAGTTTATTTTTAATGTGTCTAGGATTCCTTAGAGTCATGCCAGTCTTAGTATTAACAGTGACAGTGGTACTTTATAGAGAACAACCTAAACCCTGGCATCACTACATTGGATAAACATTCATCTCCCTAGACAAACCTAAAAGCTACAACCTTGTGCTTAGCGCATTAAGGATCAGAGTTCTTTTTTCATAGGACATCTAAGCCACAAGATTACAACTCCTAAGCATACATTCTTCTTCCCCTTTTTCTCCTTTTTCTTTCTTTTTTACTTAGGTGGAGTCTCCCCTTGGTTTGCCTTTTGATGCAATGCCACTTGTGGTTTACACACTTGGCACTAATTACTCAACAACTTGAGAGAGACTCCCCTCTTTATTCTATTTAACACAAATTTTTTTTTTTTTTAGGAGAAGAAGAATGCTTATGTCCTAAGGAAGAGAGGAATGTTCCTAGGCCTAGGGTGGCCTCCCCCAAACTTCAACTACTCATTGTCCCCAATGAGTGTTTGAGGTGGCACACCCCCAAACTTGTCCTAGAAGCATCTAGTCTAAAGTAAAACAAAGAGAATCTAAACATCCTAGGCATAGGCAAAACATTCTAGAAGCAACTATCCCAGCAGCAGAAAATTTGAACATAACAGACAGGTTTAAGGCCTTATGGTTTATGCATGCTGAGCACTATTCAGAGGCAAATTTAAACTAACAAAAGGTGTCCTATGACACTCATCCAGCATGCTTCAAGATCAGCTATATAAGGTAGTCATGCTAGCAGCAAAAGATAGAATTTAACAGATCACAGCCTAACTAGACGGACAGTCAAAAACATGCAATCAGCCACCAAAATTGCGGGAACCGCAATTATTTCGCAATCCAATCTGGGCAGATTTAACATTGATGCAGGCCCCTAGCATGCTCTTTCCCGTTACTTATGCATCCTAAAAATAAAACTAAACTATCCTACCTAATCAACTAACATCAGACTATCCTAAGCAAAAGGAAAAACACAAAACTAAACATCCAAAACAGATCAAAACTTAACCACAAAACAGCATAATATACATTACTCTATCAAAAAGCAGGAAAATTGTCTTTTGGTTCTTGAGGGATCAGTAATACTCCCTCTAGTGCTCTTCAAACCAGCACTCAATTCTCATCATCCTCATCTGGTTGCCTTGGTCGTGGGGGCACCCATGGAGTTAGGAGGTTGGTGGGGAAGTCCGGGAAGGTGCACCCCAATTGGTCTGCAACTTCTCTGTCCCTCGCCTGCGCATAGTTGGCCCATTGAGCCATTCGCCGCTGCATGTCCATCAAGCAGGCCATGGAGAGGGACTGTTCAGCCGCCAGCCTATCCAACTCAAATTCCATGTTGCCCTTTCTTCTCAGCCTCAGGTGTGCAGGCAACTCCAGATGGCCTATGTAGGGCAGCTGCTGCTCCAAGCGCTCGGTAGGAACTCCTGCAAGCAAGCATAACTTTGTTATGATGTTGGGGAAAAATAATGGCCCCTTACCCTTTTTAGCACACTCGGCTATGGCAGCAGTGATGACTTCTCCCACGTTGATCGTGAGACCTCTCATTATAGCATAAACCAGCAGCGAACGGCTCTGGTTAATGGTAGTCTCATGAGTCACCGGGGAGAGTCTTCTTCTCACGAATGAAAACCACACAGCTGCCTTAGCCGTGAGGTTGGCACTCATGAGCGTGTGCCGCCCATTGCGTGAGACTGTCCAGGAGGCCTCAGGCTGGCCAATGGTGCGGATGGCTTCTTCCAGCACAGCCTCGGTCGGCTCATCAACTATCCGGGCGTAATCTGTGTGAGGCTGGCCCCTTAGACCAAATGCTTCATTAATGGCTTTGGCTGAGAAATCAACCTCCACCCCTCTGACCACAGATAGGCCATCCTCAGGGCTGAGCACGTTGGCATAGAAGTCATACACCATGCTCGTGTATGCTGGATTGGGAGGTCGGCAGAATTCCTCCCAGCCATGGTTGATCACCCCTGCGCGCAAGAACTGCGGCAAGTCAGCAAGTCGATCAAGGAACCCCTTCTCGTGCAACAGGTCCCTTTTTCTCAGCTCCATACCCCTGGATTCGGCATCGGATGAGACATACCTCACTGATGGAGGTTCGTCTTCGGGGTAGAGCTTAGCCTTCCCCTTATCGGCTGGCTTGGAAGATTCAGTAGCCTCCACCTTGAGGCGTTTGAGCGAAGGCTCAGCACTGTCTTTGTCTGCTGAAGGCACTCGCTTGGCCTTCTTCTTCTTGAGTTTCTTGGATTTCTTGGCTTTCTTGGCCTCCTTGTTGGCCTTCTTCTTGGCCTTCTGCCTCGCCTGGAGTTGTGGGAAACAGGCCCCCAACGTCTCCTCCATAGAATCATCAGCAGGCGTTTGCTGTGCAGGCTCATCAGGACTGTCTTCCCTCATGGGAGAGAAGACTTCTTCTTCTTCTGCCTCTCCACTGCCTTGCGTGGATTCTTGGTAATCCCCATAAGGGAATTCCGGATCAGGCCGTGGAGAATTGTGCTCAGCTGACGGGGTATGCGCAGAACTCCATGGCGAAGACGGCAACTCAGGACTCTGCACAGCCGCAGGTGGTAGATCAGCACTCTGAGGCGCTGGAGATGACTCGGCGCTCTGCGCAGGCGGTGATGATTCGGTGCTTGGCACTGGTTCAGATGGCAGGGGGCTGCGCACAGGTGATTCAGACGGCAGAGGGCTGCGCACAGGTGATGCAGACGGCGTCGCACCTTCTTTAGCTGACTCGTGGGATGCACGATCAGATTCTTGACTCGCCACAGAGGGAGTCTTGGATTTGCTTGGTCCGGCGGCAGTCTTGACAGTCCACCGGCGCTTCGTGGGCGTGCCCATTGGTTCAGATGGGCCAGCAGGAATCTCAGTGACCACTCTCCACTTCTTCCTACGAATAGGAAGCTTGCCAAGACGGCCAGTGCGTACAGCACCCTGATCAGCAAGGGTGAGAAGCGCTTCCCTCGCAGCCGCTTCAGCTGCGTCGTCGGCCTTCTTCTTGGCGGCGGATCTCTCAGCCCTAGTGGAAACCATAGTCGAATCTTGGAGGTTTGGAGAGAGAGATCAAAGGTGGAGAGAATCGCAGAAATCTTGGAGAGCAAAGGATGAGAAGATCGTATCAATCGGGCGCCTACTAACGGCTATAAAAGCAACGGAAAAAAAATCCCAACGGCTCTTTTTGCGGAGTCAGCAATTTTTTCGCAATTCTAGGGATAAGATTCATACAAAATCCAAACTTTGATCGCCCGTATCTTTCAATTGGCCCAACCGATTCTTGATTTTTAAAGTGAGATTTACTCCCCTTGATCTCCTCTTTTAATTCCCTACAAAAACAAATAAAACAAATATCAAATACGCAATTAAAATCACACCACAAAACATCCAAACGATCATCGAAAAAAAAACAGAAAAAATAAACTAAGGCATTGGCCTTGACTAAACGAGCACAGTAACCACTCGTTCTCTCTCGTTTCTAACTTCATGCTTCATGTAGGAGGAAGGTCGAGAGAGTCTTCACATCCCCCTCCTCATAGTAGTGCTTCAACCTAGCACCATTGACCATAAATGGTTGGCCTTGCTGCAAGTTTTTTACCTCTACTGCACCATGAATAAAGACATTAGTAACAACAAATGGACCCGACCATCTAGACTTTAATTTGCCTGGAAATAGCTTTAATCGTGAGTTAAATAACAGTACAAGTTGGCCTTTCTTAAAATCTTTGATCCTGAGTCTACTGTCATGCCATATTTTTGTCTTTTCCTTGTACATCTTGGCATTCTCATAGGTCATGTGCCTAAGCTCATCAAGTTCATGCAGCTGTAAAGATCTTAATGTCCCTGCATCCTTCACACAAAAATTTAATTCTTTCATGGCCCAAAATGCCTTGTTCTCCAACTCAAGTGGCAAGTGGCAAGCCTTGCCATATACCAACCTATAGGGAGACATTCCTAGAGGTGTCTTATATGCTGTTCTATAAGCCCAAAGTGCATCCTCAAGCTTGAAAGACCAGTCTTTCCTATTAGGTTTGACTACCTTCTCTAGGATGTTCTTTATCTCCCTATTGGAAATCTCAGCTTGGCCATTTGAGTGTGGATGGTAGGGAGTAGCTACCCTATGTCTGATGTTATACTTAGCCAATATTTTCTCCATAGCCTTATTAATGAAATGTGACCCCTCATCACTAATGATAGCACGAGGAGTCCCAAATCTAGTGAAAATGTGTCTATGCAAGAAATTAGTGACTGTCTTAGCATCATTATTAGGACATGCCTTAGCTTCTACCCACTTTGACACGTAGTCTACTGCTACTAGAATATACAAGTTACCTGATGATGGAGGGAAGGGTCCCATGAAATCAATGCCCCATACATCAAAGAGTTCTAACTCCAAGATGTAGGTGAGGGGCATCTCATCCTTACGACTGAGGTTACCTGTCCTTTGGCACTCGTCACAGTTGTGGGCATAGTTGTGGGCGTCCTTAAAGATTGTTGGCCAGTAGTAGCCACTTTGAAATACCTTGGCAGCTGTCCTTTGTCCACCAAAGTGTCCACCATAAGGAGATGAATGACAGTGCTGTAGCACAGACTTCGCTTCAGCAGCTGTAACACACTTCCTCAACAACCCATCAGCACAGGTCCTGTAAAGTATGGGGTCATCCCAGATGAATTTCCTTGCTTCATGGAGGAACCTCTTCTTCTCCTGTCCTCCCTTGAACACTGGTAATACCTGTGCTGCACGGAAGTTAGCAATGTCAGCGAACCAAGGTTCCTCATCGTTATCACGATGAGTTAAAGCAAAGATATGTTCATCTATAAAAGCATCAGAAATTGCGGGGTCCGCAATTTTTTCGCAATTGTGCTGCAACCGAGACAGGTGATCTGCAACCACGTTTTCACATCCCTTCTTGTCCCGAATGTCCAAATCGAATTCCTGCAGCAATAACACCCATCTAATTAGTCTAGGCTTAGCATCAGCCTTTCTCATTAGATATTTTAAAGCAGAATGGTCAGTATATACAATGGTCCTAGTTCCTACAATATAGTTCCTAAATTTTTCACAAGCAAATACTACAGCAAGCATTTCTTTCTCTGTAGTTGTATAGTTACATTGAGCCTCATTCAAGGTCTTACTCGCATAATAGACAGGATGTGTGAGCTTGTCAATCTTCTGTCCTAACATGACTCCTACAGCATAGTCACTGGCATCACATAGCATCTCAAATGGGAGATCCCAATTTGGTCCGACTATGATTGGTGCTGTGACCAGTGCTTCCTTAAGGGTTTTCCAAGCTATTACACACTCCTTAGAGAAGATAAATGGTCTACCTAGCTCTAGAAGCTCACATAGAGGCTTGGCTATCTTAGAGAAGTCCTTGATGAACCTTCTATAGAAGCCAGCATGCCCTAAGAAACTCCTAATAGCCTTGACATTTTGGGGCTCTACCAACTTCTCTATGACCTCTATTTTCGCCCTATCCACTTCTACACCCGCCCTTGACACTCGATGTCCTAAGACAATCCCTTCGTCTACCATAAAATGGCACTTTTCCCAATTCAGGACTAGGTTAGTCTCCTCACACCTAGTCAGGACTTGTCCTAGGTTTTCTAGACAGGTTTTAAATGAATCCCCAAAGACTGAGAAGTCATCCATGAATATTTCTATCATGGACTCATCCAACTCAGAGAAGATTGCCATCATGCACCTCTGGAAAGTTGCCGGTGCATTGCATAAGCCAAAAGGCATTCTGCGGAAGGCAAACGTTCCAAAAGGGCAAGTGAAGGTGGTCTTCTCTTGATCCTTAGGGTCTATAGTTATTTGATTGTAGCCTGAATAGCCATCTAGGAAACAGTAGTAGGCTCTACCAGCTATTCTGTCTAGCATCTGGTCAATAAACGGTATGGGGAAGTGGTCTTTTTTAGTTTCTTTATTTAGTTTTCTGTAATCCATACATACCCTCCACCCTGTGACAGTCCTTGTTGGAATTAGTTCGTTATTCTCATTGACTACCACAGTTATTCCCCCCTTTTTAGGTACACACTGGATGGGGCTCACCCACTGGCTACTAGCTATGGGGAAAATTACTCCTGCATCTAACCACTTTATTATTTCTTTCTTCACTACCTCTTTCATAGAGGGGTTTAACCTACGCTGGTGATCTACCCTAGGTGTGTGTTCTTCCTCTAGAATAATTTTGTGCATACAATAAGAAGGGCTAATGCCTCGAATATCAGCAATAGACCATGCTATAGCCTTCCTATGTTGCTTAAGCAGTAAAATTAAATCAACCTCATGCTGTTCACTTAGCTTAGAAGAAATAATTACAGGCAGTGTGTCATTATCTCCTAGATATGCATATTTGAGGTGAGTAGGTAGTGGTTTCAGTTCTAAAACAGGTGGACGCTCAATGGAGGGCTTCAGAGGGTTAACAGTTCTATCAGTTAAATCTATATTCATACATACATGCTGAGGGTTATTTACAGGCATGTTCGTTATGTCAGCTACATTTAGATCATCTACATCTAATCCTACATATTCGTTAGCATGCTTGGTGAACAGTACATGCTCTAATTGTTCTTCCATTAGTGAGTCAACAACATCCAAGCTAGCACAAGACTCAGAATCAGAGGGATATTTTAAAGCTTTGTAAACACTAAATTTTACCTCTTCATCATGAACCCTCATAGTTAACTCACCTTTTTGCACGTCTATTAGTGCCCTACCTGTGGCTAGAAATGGTCTACCTAGCAGGATGGGTACCTCCTTGTCTGCCTCATAGTCCAGGACAATGAAATCTGCAAGGAAAATAAATTTGTCAACTTTAACTAGAATATCCTCAATCTTACCTTCTGGATATGCGATGGATCTGTCTGCTAGTTGTAAAGTGACAGTAGTTGGACGTGCTTCTCCTATTCCCAACTGGCGGAATAGGGACAGGGGCATGAGATTTATGCTGGCGCCCAGGTCACAAAGCGCTCTGCCCACGTGCTTGCCTCCAAGTTCTACAGGTAAGGTGAAGGAACCAGGGTCCTTCTCCTTCTTGGGCAGCTTGTTCTGGAGGATGGCACTGCACTCCTCGGTGAGGTTTACTGTTTCAAACTCACCAATTGTTTTTTTGTTAGTAATGATATCCTTCAAAAACTTTACATATGAAGGCATAGACTGTAAAACCTCTATAAAAGGAATGTTCACATGCACTTGCTTAAGTATTTCTAAAAATTTATTAAAATGAACTTCCTGTTCCTGCTTCTTCTTCAGTCTTCGAGGATAAGGAGGTGGTGGCACATATGCAGGCACGTCAGGACGCTTTAGGATCGGTGGAGGCCTTGGAATTTCTTCTATGTCCTCTACAATTGGTTCTAGCCTGGCTCCTGATGTGCTAGTTGGTGGTGGACCTTGGCTTGGCAGAGACTCCAGTGGAGCACTAGACTCAGTGTTCTCTACTCGCTTTGGTGTGTCCTTTGTATTGCTCACCAATGGTCTTCCACTCCTGCGTTCAATTGCTTGAACTTGTTCCTTGCCATCTCTCCTTGGTACCTCGGTATCAGCAGGGAGTCTACCTTGGGGCCTACTTTTAAGTTCATTGGCTAACTGGCCTATTTGGTTCTCCAGGCTCCTAAGGGTAGCTTGCTGGCTCTGAAGAGTAGCATCATTCTTAGCTATATATTCCTTGAGTAGGTTTTCTACAGAAGATCCTACAGGTTGATTGTAAGGCTTTTGGTACATTGACTGGTTATGTTGGGGAGTGAAACCAGGTGTTCCACTCGGCCTTGGTTGGTTAGGATTTTGGTTAGTGTTTTGCTGGCCACCCCATGACAGGTTAGGGTGGTTTCTCCAACCAGGATTGTAAGTTTGTGAGTAGGGGTTGTTCCTTGGCTGCTGCTGACTTCCTACATAGCAGACCGAGGATGGATTCCCAGGACAGTATTCATAAGGATGTCCTTCCCCACAGAATCCACAGATTGGTGCCTCGCCTTGACTTTGTTGGGTGCCCATTGACATGGCTGTGGCGGTATTGGCACTGGTTTGGAGATTGGCCTGAGCCATTTGCTTAACTAAGTTGGTCAGGGCATTTATTTGGGTGCTCATGGCGCTTAGAGCATCCTTGTCTTGAGCCCTAGTTGGCTCTACAGGATCGTCTGACCATCTACAGTGAGATGTTGAGATCTTCTCCAAGATCTCATAAGCTTCGTTGTAACTCTTGGACAACATGGAACCTCCAGCAGATGAATTCAAGACTTGTCTGGTGCTGGGGTTGCATCCTTTAAAGAAAACTTCTATTTGGATACACCATGGAATGCCATGGTGTGGACATTTAATGAGAAGGTCTTTGAATCGTGTCCAAGCTTCGTGAAGAGACTCACTTGGAGCTTGTTTGAATTTTATGATGTCATCACGAAAAGTTGAATTCCTATCTGGTGGGAAGTATTTGACTAGGAATTTTTCTGCTAAATCTGTCCAATTGCGAACAGATCCTGAGGGTAAAGAATTTAGCCACGTTTTGGCTTTGTCCCTCAAAGAGTAAGGGAAAAGATATAGCCTCAGGGCCTCTTGGGAAACTCCAGGGATTAGGAAGGTGTCACTAACTCCTAAGAAGTTCCTAAGGTGATTATGGGGGTCCTCATTTTCTATTCCAAAGAATTGTCCCACAGTGGACAGCATTTGGAACATCACTGGCTTTAACTCAAATGAGTGGGCAGTGATTTCAGGACGGATTATGCTGGGGTTCAGCTCCCCAGGCATAGGTACTAAATATGAAAGGATGGCGCTATCCTTGTCATTCGCTATTTCAATGGGGTTGCGAGTGACAGGCACCAGGTTTTGATTTACTCCAGCCATTTCTTCTTGAGGTAATTGCGGAGGAATTGTAGTCTCTGCAATGATTGGAGGTACAGGGGTTTGTTTAAAGAGACGCTTCTTGGCTCTATTCCTAGCTCTAAGTAATCTCTCGGGCTCAGGGTTGAACTCTAGATCACTACTTGGAGTCTCATTCATAAACTACCCTAAATGGTACCTGAAAAAGAAATGAAGATAAATCAATTTCAATGAAAAATAACTTGATGTTTCAATCTTAACAGACTTCGTTTTCACTTAAAATAAGTCCCCGGCAGCGGCGCCAAAAACTTGTTGCGTGCTCAATGTGTAAAGATAAAGAAGCAAAAGGATGGAGAGAGCACTTAGAACATGCAAGCATACATGGTCTCACAGCAAGTAGTAAGTATATTTAATTCGTTTTTTCCACAGAGACTTAATTTTAGCTATTCGCGAAGTGTGTTTGTTAAGAAAGATGGGATGGATTTGATGGGGTAAAATTGGTTTTTAATTAACTACTTTTTGCTGAATGTATAAAGGAACATGCCATAAACAAATTAAAGTGAAAATCAGGCTTAAAGGTCAAGAGATGAAATCAATAAACACAGAAGAAAACAGCTAGACAGAAGACAATTTGGCAGAATTGCGAGAACCGCAATTAATCCGCAATTAAATGGCAGCGAAACTGGTTAGATAGGTGAATTAAGGGCTACTAATGACTGTCCTATAGGCATTTTATTACGATTATCAAGCTTTGGATCAACTCTCTATACATTAAACTCACTCTATCTCAAGTATCGTCCGATTCCATGCATGAGAGACTCAAGTTTACTCGACTTCAAAGTAAGGTCTTAAGCATCTTGTTAAAACAGGAGTGTTCAGTTTATACTAGGGAAACGCCTATTCCTAGGCCGTTTCCTGATTACCATGGAAGGCTAGCATGATTATATGACTCTGAACTCTTACTCCTTCCAGAGGTTAGGAGTTCTTTGGACAAAATGGATGGCCAATCGAAATTGCCCGTGGGATGAAGCTTACATATAATCAATGTTCGAGTGTTGATCTACCTACTTGACTTACGTTTTTTAGCCTATAGTTCTGTCATTAGCATGCCCCTAAATGAATTTAGTTATTCATGGATATATGTAGAACAGAAATATAAGATAAAGTAGACATGCTTAGAAGGAAAAAGTGCTTAAAACAGTGAGTGAAACTCGTAGCAGAACAAGGAAGAACTGTGAAATGCAAAAACGTACTTTGATTACTTCAAGTGTTTGAATGACAAAGGAAAGCTTAAACAGAATGAATTCAAGGCAGACAACAACGAAATACAATAATTGAAATGACTAAACTAAGACAACAATGATCAGTAATGGAAATGAGAAGTAAAGAGCAGAAAACAGTAAAGGTTGCTGGAAATCTTCGTGGCAGTCGCCTCGAATGAAGGTGATGAGAATTCAGCCGTGTTTGGATGAATCCAATCGAGAGAGAAGAAGAATCTTCTCTCCTTCCTATCAGATTATCGATTCCAAAAGCTTAGACTCTCACTCCAACAGACGGCAAGGGAAAAACAGTGGAAAGGGTGGACTGCAGAAAGACTTCTACGCTTCGAGTGATGACTGAACCTCCGACTTTGACCCCCTTTTATAGTAGTTTGCAGGTGCGATTGAGCCAAGGAGAACCATCAGTCTTCAACGTCATATATCAGAATGGATGGAGGAGAAAGAACGAATCCCTGAAAAGTCGGATCTAAACAGAAAAATGTCAGCCAACTTACGGTTTTAACTTGAATAATTGCGGCCACCGCAATTATTCCGCAATGCATTCGCAAGGGTTATTTTTTCATTCTTTTCTTCGGTTTTCACCCCTTTTTCTACCTATTGTGCATAAGTCCTATATTAGCTACCTTCTTCTAATTCTCATATTAAAGCATAGGTTTAGGCTAAATGCTAACAAAAACACCTAAATGTGTACATCTTCTTAAGCTAAATGGGTCCTAAATAAGTCACTTTCAGAGACTTAACAACTACCACAGTCATCCCACCCTTCTTAGGTACACATTGTATAGGGCTCACCCACTGACTACTAGCTATGGGGAAGATCACACCAGCATCTAACCATTTTATTATTTCTTTCTTAACTACCTCTTTCATAGAGGGATTCAGCCTACGTTGATGATCTACTCTAGGTGTGTGCTCTTCCTCTAGTATAATCTTATGCATGCAATAAGAAGGGCTAATGCCTCTAATATCAGCAATAGTCCATGCAATAGCCTTCCTATGTTGCTTAAGTAGTAATATCAGTTCAACCTCATGCTTTTCACTTAATTTAGAAGAAATGATAACAGGCAGAGTTTCATTACTCCCTAAATATGCATACTTGAGGTGAGTGGGGAGAGGTTTTAATTCTAATACAGGTGGATGCTCAATGGATGGCTTTAAAGGATTTAAGGATCTATCAGTTAGTTCTATATTCATACATACAGGTTGTGGTTTATCTACAGGCATATCCATTATCTCAGATACATTTAAGTCAGCTACATCTAAGTGTACATATTCATTAGCATGCTTGGTTAATAATACATGCTCCAATTGTTCTTCCATTAAAGAATCTACAACGTCCATGCTAGCACAGGATTCAAGGTCAGAGGGGTACCTTAAAGCTTTATACACACTAAATTTCACCTCTTCATCATGAACCCTCATAGTGAGCTCACCTTTTTGGACGTCTATCAGTGCCCTACCTGTGGCTAGAAATGGTCTGCCTAACAGGATGGGAACCTCCTTGTCTGCTTCATAATCCAGGATAATGAAATCTGCAAGGAAAATAAATTTGTCAACTTTCACTAGAATATCCTCAATCTTACCTTCAGGGTATGCAATGGATCTGTCTGCTAGTTGTAAAGTGACAGTGGTTGGACGTGCTTCTCCTAGTCCAAGCTGGCGGAATAGTGATAGGGGCATGAGGTTTATGCTGGCGCCCAGGTCACAAAGCGCTCTGCCCACGTGCTTGCCTCCAAGTTCTACAGGTAAGGTGAAGGAACCAGGATCCTTCTCCTTTTTAGGCAGCTTGTTCTGGAGTATGGCACTGCACTCCTCAGTGAGGTTTACTGTTTCAAACTCACCAATTATTTTTTTGTTAGTAATAATATCTTTCAAAAACTTTACATAAGAAGGCATAGACTGTAAAACTTCTACAAAAGGAATATTAACATGCACTTGCTTAAGAATTTCTAGAAATTTATTAAAGTGCACTTCCTGTTCTTGTTTTTTCTTTAGCCTTCGAGGATATGGAGGTGGTGGCACATATGCAGGCACTTCTGGTCGCCTCAGGATAGGTGGAGGTCTTGGAATTTCTTCTATCTCCTCAATAATTGGCTCTAGCCTGGCTCCTGATGTGCTAGTTGGTGGTGGACCTTGGTTTGGCAGAGACTCTAGTGGAGCACTAGACTCAGTGTTCTCTACTCTCTTTGGTGTGTCCTTGGTGTTGCTCACCAATGGTCTCCCACTTCTAAGCTCAATTTCTTGAACTTGCTCTTTACCATCTCTCCTTGGCACTTCAGTATCAGCAGGAAGTCTCCCTTGGGGCCTACTCTTGAGTTCATTGGCTAATTGGCCTATTTGGTTCTCTAGGCTCCTAAGAGTGGCTTGCTGACTTTGCAAAGTAGCATCATTTTTGGCTATGTATTCCTTGAGTAAGTTCTCTACAGAAGATCCTACAGGTTGACTGTAAGGTTTTTGATACATTGATTGGTTATGTTGGGGAGTGAAACCAGGTGTTCCACTCGGTCTAGGCTGGTTAGGATTTTGGTTAGCATTCTGTTGGCCACCCCATGACAGGTTTGGGTGGTTCCTCCAACCAGGGTTGTAAGTATTGGAATAGGGGTTGTTCCTAGGCTGCTGCTGGCTCCCAATATAGCAGACTGAGGCTGGATTCCCAGGGCAGTATTCATACAGGTGCCCTTCCCCACAGAATCCACATATAAGTGTCTCACCTTGACTTGGTTGGGTGCCCATTGACATGGCGGTAGCGGTGTTGACACTTGTTTGGAGATTGGTTTGAGCCATTTGCTTAACTAGGTTGGTCAGGGCATTTATTTGGCTGCTCATTGCACTCAGAGCATCCTTGTCTTGAGCTCTAGTTGGCTCAACTGGATCATCTGACCACCTACAGTGAGATGCTGAGATCTTCTCCAAGATCTCATAGGCTTCGTTGTAACTCTTGGACAACATGGAACCACCAGCAGATGAATTCAAGACTTGTCTAGTGCTGGGGTTGCATCCTTTGAAAAAGACCTCTATTTGGATACACCATGGGATGCCATGGTGTGGACATTTAAGAAGAAGGTCTTTGAACCTTGTCCAAGCTTCGTGAAGAGACTCATTATCAGCTTGCTTGAACTTAACTATGTCATCACGAAAGGTAGAATTCCTATCAGGTGGGAAGTATTTGACTAGGAATTTCTCAGCTAAATCTGTCCAATTAAGGACAGATCCAGAGGGTAATGAGTTCAACCATGTTTTGGCTTTGTCCCTCAAAGAGTAAGGGAACAGATATAGCCTCAAGGCTTCTTGGGAAACTCCAGGGATGATAAAGGTATCACTGACTCCTAAGAAGTTCCTAAGATGGTTGTGGGGGTCCTCATTTTCCACTCCAAAGAATTGTCCCACAGTGGACAACATTTGGAACATCACTGGCTTTAACTCGAATGAGTTGGCAGTGATCTCAGGGCGGATTATGCTGGGGTTCAGCTCCCCAGGCATAGGTACTAAATATGAGAGAATGGAACTATTCTTGTCATTCGCTATTTCGATGGGATTGCGAGTGACAGGTACCGGATTTGGAACTATTCCAGCCATTTCTTCTTGAGACAATTGCGGAGGAATTGTGGTTCCCGCAATTATTTGAGGTATAGAGGGTTGGTTAAAGAGACGTTTCTTGGCTTTGTTTCTGGCTCTAAATAGTCTCTCGGGCTCAGGATTGAACTCTAGATCACTACTTGAAGGTTCACTCATAAACTAACCCAATAGTACCTGCAAAAGAAATGAAACAGATTAATTTCAATCGATAATAAACTTGGTGTTTCAAACTTAACAAACTTCGTTTTCACTTAAATAAATCCCCGGCAGCGGCGCCAAAAACTTGTTGCGTGCTCAATGTGTTAAAATAATTAGGCAATAAGAGAGATAGAGCACTCAGAACATGCAAGCATACATGATCCTATAGCAAGTAGTAAGTATATTTCATTCGTTTTCCCACAGAGATTTATTTTTAGCTATTCGCGAAGTGTATTTGTTAAGAAAGAAGGGGTGGATTTGATGGGGTAAAATAGGTTTTTAATTGTCTAATTCTTGTTGAATGTGTAAAGGGTAGCAACTTAAACAAGAACAAGTCAAAGCTAAACTCAAGTGAAAAGAGACGAGATTAATAAATAAAAGCAAAGACAGCTAGACAGAATGGTAACTTAAGCAGAATTGCGGAGACAGCAATTTTACCGCAATTATAATAACAGCGAAAGTGTGCAAAGTGATGGATTAAGGGCTACTAACGACTATCCTATAGGCTTTTTCTCACGATTCTCAAGCAGTGGATCAACTCTCTATGCATCAAACTATCTCATTCTCATGTATCTTCCGATTTCATGCATTAGATTCTTTAGTTTACTCATGTCCAAGTAAGGTCTTAAGCGTCTTGTTAAGGCAGAAAATATGGTTTGTACTAGGGAAACGCCTATTCCTAGGTCGTTTCCTGGTTACCTTGAAAGGCTAGCATGATAGTATGACTCTGAACTCTTACTCCTTCCAGAGGTTAGAAGTTCTTTGGACAAAATGGATGGCCAATCGAAATTGCCCGTGGGATGAAGCTTACATACAATCAATGCTTCGAGAGCTATCCTACATGCTTGGTTCACGTTTTTTTAGCCTAAAGTGTTGTCATTAGCATGCCCCTAAGTGATTTAGCTACTCATGGATGTAAACAGAACAGAAGAACGAGAAGAAGTAGACATGCTTAGAAGGAATTTAAAGACAAAACAGTAAGGGAAAGCAGTAGAATGTAAAGGCAAGAAACTGTGAAATGAAGAATTGAGATTTGATTACTTGATTGTTTGACTGACAAAGGAAAGCTTTAAAGCAAATAACAGGAAGACAGAACACAACGAAATAGTGTAATCTAGCTTCTAGAAAAGAAACAGCAACAAGACAAAGCTGGAAAATGGAAATGAAGAGCAGAAAGCAGTAAAACAAGCTCGAATGTCTCGTTGCAGCCGCCTCGAATGAAGGATGAGAAAGGTCAGCCTTGCTTGGATGAATCCAATCGGGAGAGAAGAAGAATCTCCTCTCCTTCCTATCAGATTATCGATTCCAACAGCTGAGCTTCGCAAACCAGCAGACGACAAAGGAAAACAGGAGAAAAGATGGACTGCGAGAAGACTTCTACGCTTCCGGATGATGCTTGAACCCTCGACTTTGACCCCTATTTATAGTAGTCTGCAGACGTCTTTGGGCCAAGGAGAACCATCAATCTTCAACGTCGTACTTCAGAATGGATGGAGGAGAAAGAACGAATCCCTGAAATAACGGAAATTAACAGAAAAAGATCAGTCAACTTACGGTTTTCACTTGAAACATTGCGGCCTCAGCAATTTTTCCGCAATGCTTGTTTTTCATTCTTTTCCTTCGGTTTTCAACCCTTTTCTTTCCTATTGTACATAAGTCCTAATTTAGCTACCTTCTTCTAATTCTCATATTTAAGCATAGGTTTAGGCTAAATGCTATCAAAAACACCTAAGAGTGAACATCTTTCTAGGCTAATTAAGTCCTAAAAAGGTCACTTTTGGAGACGTAACACACCCTCAAACTTAAGGTTTTGCTTGTCCTCGAGCAATCTAAGGACTTTCCTAGGCTGCTGTTTCTTCTTCTTTAACCACTTACTGACTCCCCTATATTCTCATCTATAGCAGTGTTGTCCTGTGACACACTTCTAAGCTTAAAACTACCCTCTCATCTAACTTCTTCTGATTTCGCATGCCTAAAACTCCTACTGCTTTTATTAACTCCCTACAACTGATCTACCTGCTTTTATCATATCATGCCACTATCCCTAAGGTTTCAACTTCTACCTAGCTTTACCCCAGACTCAGTACATGCTTCTAATTACTTATTAACTACAGCATATACTCAATTAACATTTTCAGTTAATTAATCTTATACTACTACAGCATATACTCAATTAACATTTTCAGTTAATTAATCTTATACTTTCTGAACCAAAAAAAAAACTTATTTGAATATTTTGTTTCCTTCTAATGCTTAAAGAATTAAATATAAATTAAAGAAGTTGCTAAAATTTATAGTGAAATCTCCTACTAAAAGAATGATATTTAAATCATCATTTTAAAAAAAAAGATGCTCAGATAAGCTACTGGAAGTCAAATCCGAACAGATCAGAAGGTTGTGATAGACTCAAGCCATCACTGTGAGCGCTGACTCATCATAGCAAATTTAGAATATATATTGCACCAGCCGGGAATTGAACCCGGGTCTGTACCGTGGCAGGGTACTATTCTACCACTAGACCACTGGTGCTTGTTGTTTTAAATCCACATAATATAATCTAACTAATTTACATGCTTTGCAAATATTCACATAAACCTAACTTATTATTTACTTATGACTTAAACAATTTTATTCTAAATTAAATACTCAATATTATTTATTTTAATGAACCAATTTTACCAAAAATCTAAACTCACTCATTTGTTTTGTTGGTAAGATATGTCCATGGATAAAATTATAACATCTTTAAAATTGATTTTGAAATTCTATATACTTTTTTGTTCAACAATTGTGGGTGGGGATCCAATCATTGACCTTTGCGATGGTAATTGATGTATTATCCCGTGAGCTATGCTCGGTTTGACAATGATTTTGAATTTGTTAAAAAAAAATGTTATGTTCAAAAGCACTTAAAAACATTCATTTAATAATTTATAATTTATTTTAATGGTAGGTGAATCGGGTTAAAAAAATGTAAAATGAAACATTAAAATTATTTTGAACGAAATAATGCATGTTTTTTTTTAGTGATTTTGAATAAGACAAGAGTAATTTTAACTTTTTCAAAATTACTCCCAAACATGTCTCGATAATCGTTCATTTGATTCTTCACAGAGTGATTCATGATTCCAACCGTGTGAATTTTTTCTTTTTGCCCTTTAGAGTCTTGTCTTACTCTTTAAGCCCACGAGGTCTTTAATAGACAACCTTCATGATCTCATCATGAAAAAGTTTTCCTTTAAGTAACAAGACAAGTACCTATTATATAAGTCTAAAACTAATACTTAAAAGTGAATTACGTACATATACTCTTGGTTTGCACTTGACTCAGTGCAATAAATCGTGTGTGAAATGCAATGAAATGCAGTAGATAAAATAATATGGTAGGGATGAAATGTTAAATCACACGACATTGAGTCTTCGATCGCACTGACACAAATATATAACAATATGCTAGCTTTAAATAGTAGTACTCGTCAATTTGAATCTAAGCAGAGGTACCCACAAACGCTTCATGATTTGCTCAGACTCGATGTGATATTTCGTGTGTGGAACATGCAATGGGTGAAATTAAAGGGAATAGATGGATAATGAAAATGTAGTAAAATGCACACACGGTATGAGTCTTCTACCACAATGGCATAAATATATACCAAAGCACTAGCGCGTAGTATCTGGAAATATTCCAGAGTCGATCCACATGGAATAATGAATGATATGCTCTAGTGCATGGTCGAAAACATCGGTAAATAATAACATGCCTAAAAATAGGGTAACACAGTTGTAAAATTTTCGGTTGGTTGTTTGGTTCATGCAATGAAAGTAAAATATGCAATAGAGGAAAATAATACGGAAAAACATTCAAGACGTTAGCTTACGGCGACCCTACTAATGCATACATGTTCATGTGTTAGTTTAAACATTACAACACATCTTCCTCAATCCAAATAGAGAGATCTTGAACTGCCTAATTTGCCTATATCGCGCTACACAAACTAAACTCAGTGTATCCCTACGTGCTAGCTTGTTTATTAGCGTGCTCTCCTTATATGCGCTTGCGAAATATTGTAATATTATTATTCCCAATCTACTAGTTTTCAAGCTCACGCTCGCTCATCTTAAATATTTCACATGCACTACGCTTCTTCTGAAATCGTTGTGCACTAATACTTTTTATCGGATGACCAGTCAGACAAAAGCAATTTAAATAACTTATGTGTCATCTTGATTGTGTTGTTAAAGATTATATGACAGGGTGATTTTAGTCAAATTTAAGTATTTTATGGCATAAATATGAAACAAAATATATATTATACACAAAATTAAAAGTTGAAGAGCTTACTAAAATTATTTTTAAAGTAAATGATACAATTGGAAGAGCAAAAGTCCTTTTAATTATTAACAAAAGGATTACTAAATAGATACAATCCTAAATGGTAAATTTTTAAAAATAGCTAGAAATAAAAAATTGAATTGAAAAATAGCTAAAAAAGTTTCATATTTCCATCCCAGGACTACCACAATTTTAGGGAATGAAGTTGACAATTTTCATCTCAATTATACCCCTGGTATATACGCTTATTTACGGACAACCGACATAACTAACAACCAGAACCATGAATTTTGAAAAAAAAAAAATCTCAACAACTTAGATTTGAAAATGTTTAACAGCAAAAAAAAAAAAAAAATACAACTTTATCTCACTAACACCTAGATTACCCTCTTAGATTCATGCATTTTGAAAAGAGGGGTTCATTTTTTTTTTCCAAAGTTGAAACGAGGACAATGTACAGAGACGAGAGTGAAGAGAGACTAAGATCCTTACTCACTTCGAAAATACGTCATTTTGGGAGTCGAAATTTTCTGCCCAATTCAAGCGTTCAACGATATAAAAGGTTGAGGTAGATAGTTTTTTTTCAAGGTAGAGAATTTTAAAGTTGAGAATCGATGGTTGTTTCAAATCGATTTGGAGGAGGGAAGATTTGCAAATCTCCTAATTCAATGTTGCAGGTAATGATACAATTGATTGAACGTTTTCCCGGGTAAACTCAACATGCATACCAATTTTAATGTTTTTTAGTATCATTTGTTCAATGCTCACGGAGTAATAGTTTATGGTGTATATACACGCATATACTTCATATGATATACTTACATGTACGTTGTTATAGATGTAACTACGAATATATACTCACACTAGAAATTATCGAGGGTGTCATTTTTATAATTTTCTTACGGGCTATGTTATAACGTTCACCAGTTAATGGTTTGTATATATACACATATACTTCATATGATATACTTATATGTACATGTAACTTCGAATATATACACATTAGAAATTATCGAGAGCATCGTTATTATAGTTTTTGTCACAACTGTCTATGAAATTTTTAGTTTAAAAATTAATTGGAATTAATATTCCAATTAGATTTTATTGAATTTTGTTTACCATTTAATTGGGGTTGTTATCCTTGGTTTGACCATATCTTAATTTTTTATTATTCTTTTACATGCTTCTCTCATAAAATAAATCTTTATTTTTCTCCCGGATTGTTTCTGAATAAATCCTTATTTTCCCCTTCATTTTCTCTCGGAATAAATCTTCATTTTTTATAGGGGGTTTGAGTTCAATGTTATAACGTTTACATGCACGTTCACCTTTTTTTGTTTTTCATTTAATTCTCTGTGATTAAATCTTTTTTTTTAGGTAGTTCAACAGTTAAATTCCTGTAGTTTCATCCCACTACATTCTAAAGAAGTTTCTAATTATAGGAGTTAACTATTTTTCAACACAATAATTAGTTTAGCTATTTTTCATCCGGCATAGTCTTGTTTCAGCTATTTTTGTAGTTGCCCCTTCATAAATGCTCAAGAATCAAAATATAGACGCAACATGGCCCATGGATGGCTGGGTTACACAACATGACCCTTGATTTTTTTCTGATTGAAGTGTTGGATTGGACAACTGGGGTCTGATTTACAACATCAAGTGTTGTTTGCTGTCATTGTTGCGGTTGTCTATTTCATTTGGTGCAACCGAAACTTATGTGTTTTTTAGCAAAAATCTTATACGGTTAATTTCGTTAATGATTTGATTAAGCAGACATTAAAGATAGATTTGGTTGTCTTGGTAGAAGAAAGTTGACCACTAAAAATAAGATTCTTGCTAATGGTGTAACCAATTGGTAAATTTATGTCTTGGTTTGTGAACTTTGTTAAGCTTTGGTCGTAATTGTGTTCTTTGATTTAATGAGAATCTCTCATTTCATCAAAAAAAAAAAAAATAATAATAATAATTCAATGTTAAATTACAAATTTCATCTCTATAATTTACGTATAATTCTATAATTTGCATATAGTTTTAACTTGATTTTTATTCGCTTTATAAATTTCAATTAATCTTACTATATCTAAAAGGGGCATAAGGGGAGAAACTTTATCTCCCCATTTTGTCCCTCTACTTTTGAGTATATACCCATTTTGTTCATGATGTAGAAACTACATTTAAAAGTACATTTTCTTTTAAGGAAGGCTAAAGGACACCACCGACAATTGCATTTAGTAACTGAATTTCTTCATTGAATTAATTTGGTTTTAATTCATTTTCAAAGAAGAGAGGATGTTCTCCTAAAGAGGGAGGGAGAGGAAAAAAAAACATAAATGAAGACTAAAAGGCAAAAAAAAAAAAAAAATTAAGACTCACCATCTTCTTAGCCATCAATACCAATAAAAATATTATAATATAAATATGAGGTTCTTCTCTCAACTTATTCACAAAAGAGAGGTGTGAGGTTAGTAAAGTGTTAATAACCTAGACATCTCAGGTAAAAAGTTTACCTAGACTTAAGGTTTTATTTACTTAGCCGGATAAAGCCTGAAGTAATTTACCCAGAACCGTCTAAAATACTTAGTTGAGGTGTTGAGAAGGAATATATGATATATCCATCTCCTGCTACGCATTCCCTATAGTTCACAACGTGAGAATTTTGTTCGGTCGTGCGATGTCAATAGGGCATACCCCAGAAGGGCGGTGTTTGCAACTTTCAATAGCAAGGTGAATAGAGTAAGTACTTATAGTAAGTGGAAGAAGGAAGTGCGTCAGTACTTCCTGCGGTCTCCTCCATTGGATTGAACCGTGAGATTCTCATGAATCGCCTGCAGGTTGCTCTCAGTGGCACCATCCCTAAGGAGGGTCGTTCATGGGAGATTGAACATCTCAGTCACCATTTATGGATAAAGAAACACAGGGTCATTCCCAACTCTGACAATCCCCAAGGTTGCACTGTTGGGGTCGTCTTGTGAATTCTAAAAATGGAGGGTCACACTTACGGGATTTGCTAGGGAGTTAGTAAATCAAGACAAAAAATGATAACTAAAATGCTATAGGAATATGAGTTATTCTGGCATTAGCTTTTAGTCAAGAATGTCTTGATTTAGTAAATGAGTGCTCGACTGCCCCAAGGTAGCGACCATTCTGACTTACTAAAGTATCGTTGCAAGTGAATAAAGAGTTTGGTACTTTATTTACTTGCTAAACCTCTTAATTGGTTTAAGTAGTTTAAAATTTTTTCACTAATAGATTTACATTCTATTTTCAGCATGTCAAGTTCATTTATTTAGCTATTATCGCACGATAAATTGACTGGCGAAAACTATGGGACATGGAAGTCAAACCTGAATACGATTCTGGTTTTAGACGACCTTAAATTTGTCTTAACGGAGGATTGTCCTCCACCTCCTGGTTCGAATGCTACACGAACGGTTCGTGAAGCATACGGTGGTTGGATTAGGGCTAACGATAAAGCTTGAGTCTATATCTTGGCGAGCATATTTGATGTTCTTATTAGACATCATGGGGTTCCATCCTAAAACCAATTGGTTTTAGGATGGAACCCCATGATGTCTAATATGGTATCAGAGCATTCGTACTTGTCATTTTCCCTTAAGTAGAGGGTGATCTGTGTTCCCCGCTGTAGAAGGCCTGAAGGGACCTCACTCACAATATAACATACATACATGGGCTACTCCTCCTATCACCAATTGGTTTTAGGCTGAAACCCCATGTGTGTCTAATAAGTTTGTCTTGCTTTAAATCTCGGGACAGATTAAGGATGTTCCCTAATCTTGAGGATCGAGTTAGGTTTATTTTTTCTTTAAATCTCAGGACGAATTAGGGATGTTCCCTAATCTTGAGGATTGAGTTAGATTTATTTTTTCTTTAAATCTCGGGACAGATTAAAGATGTTCCCTAATCTTGAGGATCGAGTTAAGTTTATTTTTGCTTTAAATTCCGGGACGGATTAGGGATGTTCCTAATCTTGAGGATCGAGGTAGGTTTATTTTTGTTTTAAATCCCGAGAAGGATTAGGGTTTTCCCTAATCTTGAGCATTAAGTCAGGTTTATTTTTATTTTAAATTCCGGGACAGATTATGGGTATTCCCTAATCTTGAGGATCGAGTCAAGTATATTTTTGTTTAAATCCGGGGACAGATTAGGGGTGTTCCCTAATCTTGAGGATAAATTTTAGTTTTTATTTATTTATTTACTAGTTTGGTATTTTTATTTCTTAGTTAGATTTGCCTTTAATTTCACCATAATTACAAGTATGACATCATATGCTATTTACAAAATTATCATTTTCAAGTTTTCAATTGATTTCCAAATGTTTTAAAATTTAGAATTTCAAGTGTTTTTAAATTTAATTTCCAAATCTTTTTAAATGAATTGCCAAATGAATTTCAAATGTTTTTTCTTTTTTTTTTTAATTTAGGTTTTTCAAAGGATTGATTGCATGAATAACAATCAGGCCCAAACTATTTGCAATTATAGCAAATTGTAAAATATTTTGCAAATATAGCAATTGCAAATTGTAAAATAATTTGCAAATATAGCAAAAAAAAAACAGTATCCATGTAAAAGACCAAAAAGCCCAAACATCCCAAAATCGATGATTAAAATCTTTAAATCCAAAACCTCAAACCCTAACCCACAAACCCCAAACCCTAAGCCCTAAGCCCTAACAGGACACCTCAATGCATAGTGAACCCTGACTAAACCTCAAACCCTAAACCCTAAACCATAACATGACACTTTGGCTACGATTTTTAACGGGTGTTGTAGGATATGCTACCACCTTCCCTACACTCAAACGACCTCCGAATCCATTTTTTTTCTAAAAAATCGCAGACTGATTTATTTTAGGTGACCAATCACACCAAAAAATGGTTGGTGGTGATTCCTTCATTTTTGTTTTATAAAAACTCTTTTAAGAGAGGAATGTCGACCGCTCTGCGCTGCAAAGACGTTGTAACATATTAGATTGGAATATAGTCGATATCATAGAACTCCTATGTCGACCGAATCCGATCGTGGAAAGCTTGGGAAAGAACCTCGTGGACAGACCGAGAGGCAGTAGACCAAGGCTGGATAAAAAAATAAGGAACCTAGAACCCATCTTTAACGATTTGGGACCTTGCAAAAGAAAAATGACCGACAATCGAAGAAGTAGGGGAGTCCCAAATAAGTAACTTTCGTCCTATTGAAAAATTGCAATTAAGGTTTCTGATTCTCTCTCATCCTTTTATCGACAACCAAAAAGTGTTATAATAAAGTTTGTGTCTTTTCAATTGGGGCAACTATAAGAATAGCTGAAATAATCTAACAAAATTATGTAAGTTAAAAAATAGCTAAACTAATTATTGTGTTGAAAAATAGTAACTCCTATAATTATAAACTTCTTTAGAATGTAGTGGGACGAAACTACCCTTCAGCCATTTAACGGTAGAGATTTAATCACATCGAATTAAATGAAAAACAAAAAATGATGAACAGTTAGAAAATTTAAAATAATCAAAGCAAACCATTTTTTAGAATATAGTGGAACCAAACTACCCCTCTAAGATTTAACCCTTTGAAAAATTAAATGAACTAAAAAATGGTTAATTTTATGAGAGAGAGATTAGTTGGGAGAAAAAATTGTAACATTAGTAAATCGTTGAAAATTTTGAATGAAACAAAAATCGGACCTTCCATTTCTTGTATTTCTCAGTATACATTGACTCGACGAACAAAAATCAGACATTCCAGTCCTTTGTATTTTCCAGTATACACTGACTCGACGGACAAAAATCAAAGACCTTATAATCCTTGTATTTCCTAGTATACACTGATTCAACGAACAAAAATCAGACCTCCAGTCCTTGTATTTCCCAATGTACACTGACTCGACGAACAAAAAATCAGATCTTCCACTCTTTGTATTTCCCAGTATACACTAACTCGATGAACACGACAATGGAGTCCAGAACACGTACCAGTTATATACCGATCGGATAACTTGGGCAACCATCGTGAGTCTCATTCTCGTCGGCGCCAACCACTGTGAGTCTCATTCTACGAGATTGATCTCAACCAGAAAACGTACCAGAAAATTGAGACTTTCGACTCCCAATGGAGTCCAGAAAACGTACCAAAAAAATTGACCTCCCCCACCGTGAGTCTCATTCTACGAGATTCAGACTCTCATTCCCGTCGGCGCAAGCTAGATATTGTTTGCCCACAACTGATCGGATCTCCACCGTGCGCAATGGACAACTTGGGCAACCACCGTGAGTCTGCGAATCTCCATCCAAACCACAGTGCAAATCGAACATCGAGACTTCTGGTACATTTGATTGAATGAATGAACGATATAATATTGTTGATATTTGTGTTTTGAATAAATCTCGATTTTTTAGGAATTTTGTTTGTTATCCCTTATTTATATATTTAATTGACCGATTTTTAGGGATTTTGTTTGTTGTCCCTTTTTCTGGGTTGTGCGTAAATACATGTATATACAAGAGGTATATATGGAATGAAAATGTTGACTACCTCGCCTAAAACTTAGGGATTTGAAAATACGTATGAGAATTATTTTAAACAAAACAAAAAGGAAAAATAAAAATCGGTTAGGTGGGCTAACGATAAATATGAGTATATACCAGAGGTATAATCGGGATGAAAAATATCAACTTCACTACCTAAAATTGTGGTAGCTATTGGATGGAAATATGAAAGATTCTTAGCTATTTTTCAATTCAGATTTTTATTCCTAGCTATTATTGAGAATTCCCCTCTTCTTTAATTCACCCAAATAAAATCTAAACGATCCTCGGGCTTTGAAGCCCAAAATGTTAGATTAACAAAACCTAGGGTAAGTAAGAAATCTCCATAATCTACACCGTCTCCTTTGACAACTTACTTTGATCAAGGTAAAGAGGTAAATTTATGTTCTTACTTTCTTAATTACCTCGTAGCAAAATAGGTTAAATGTAATTTTGGCGCGTGTATTAGAAGTAGAAAATTATATGCTAGTTGTTCCGAGTCAGCGTGACACCAAAGGATCAATACAACACACTAGAGGAGAAAGTCCAAGGATTAGATTTGAACATAGTCGATATCATAGGAGTCCTACGTCAACCGAATTGGATCGTGGAAACCCTAAGAAAGAACCTTCAGGACCGACCAAAAGGTAGTAGACCAAGGGAGGACCCACGGCTAGATAGACAGTCAGGAACTCAGAACTCATCTCCAATGATCTGGGACACAACGGAAGGAAACAGACCGACAATCAAAGGAGAATAGGAGTACTCTGAAATCATAAACTCTCGTCCTATTTACAAATTCTCCATAGTCTCATTTGACAAATTACTTTGATCAAGGTAAATAGGTAAATGAATTATGTTCTTACTTTTTGAATTACTTCGTAGCAAAATATTTATAAAAAAATATAATTCACCATATAATTACTTATTAACTAGAGCATATACTCAATTAACGTTTTCAGTTAATTAATCTTATATACTTTCTGAACCAAAAAAAAACTTATTTGAATATTTTGTTTCCTTCTAATGCTTAAATAATTAAATATAAATTAAAGAAGTTGCTAACATTTATAGTGAAATCTCCTACTAAAAGAATGATATTTAAATCATCATTTTAAAAAAAAAGATGCTCAGATGCGCTACTGGAAGACATCAGATCCGAAGAGATCAGAAGGTTGTGATAGACCCAAGCCATCACTGTGAGCGCTGACTCATCATAGCAAATTTAGAATATATATTGCACCAGCCGGGAATCGAACCCGGGTCTGTACCGTGGCAGGGTACTATTCTACCACTAGACCACTGGTGCTTGTTGTTTTAAATCCACATAATATAATCTAACTAATTTACATGCTTTGCAAATATTCACATAAACCTAACTTATTATTTACTTATGACTTAAACAATTTTATTCTAAATTAAATACTCAATTTTATTTATTTTAATGAACCAATTTTACCAAAAATCTAAACTCACTCATTTGTTTTGTTGGTAAGATATGTCCATGGATAAAATTATAACATCTTTTGAAATATATATATAATAAATCCTAAATTTAAACTTCCATGAACTATTATTTTATATTTCTTAAGAAATTCAAAATAAATAGAACTTTTATAAAAAAAAAACATATTTTTTTATTTAATTAAAATAAAAAATAAAAAACATAAACGGAGGATAATACTCCGCAGGAAACTCGATCCCCGCAAAATTAAACTGAGAATTTTCTGGCGACTAGGAATGAAACGTGGGGCGGAGAAGTCATCCCAGTTCACCCCGCCTCGTGGACATCTCTAATTTGGGATGGAGAGTTGTTTGGACTCGGGGTGCGAAGTCTAGGTTTATGTTTTTTTTTTTTTTTTTTTTGTACTATACAATTAAAATATAAGTTGTTCGATATTGCACTTGTACAACAATTTAAAATGTTTTATTTATCACCTAAATGTTTATCAAACAACGACTTGGTGCAACGACTTAGCTAGCCCAACTTGGAGATTCAGTCCAGCTTTTTTCAACAATTTAAAATGTATTATTACCGCAAAATGTTAAATTATGAACTAAGGACCAAGAGGTCGTCAATCACAAATTGTTACATCACAACCGAACGGTAAAATGACATTTATAGAACCAACAAGTACAATAAAGTAAAATGGTATTAATAAAACCAAGAAGTACAAAAGAAGAAAACATTTTATATACCTTACCAGTATTAAAAATGCATACCAACCAAATCTATCACATAACATATGTAGAAAATGAATACTTCACCCGTAGAAGACTATGATTTCTAAACGATTTAGAAATTAAGTTTGTGATGTTTGATTTATTAAAAATTAAACAAAAATAAAGTTAAGCAAACTTGCACTGAAGAAAATATGAAAAATGTCTTGGCGAGTCTTTGTGATTCTTGTGCTCCAATTCCAACCGGTCTTAAAGACTTCTACAAAGTCTTCTTCGCTATGATTCGAACACAAGACCCAGGCTTGTGGGAGTCTTCTTAAAAGATAGACTAGAGATTGAATATTTTGTAGTTCAGTCTTATACAAACTCATTGTATATGATATCACCATTCACATGTCTCCACGTGAATGATTTGGATCAAATCATTTGTAACTATTTTACAAAGCGGGTCATATCAATAGTGTTATCAATATAAGACACCCAACCCAACTCTATCCATATATTATATACTACTTTGGTTATTTCTTAAACACGATTCTACCGTATGTCAACTACATATTGTTCAAGACAGGGGCGGATCCAGACATTGATGTTTGGGGGGCCAAAAAATTAGAGTATATAAATATATTAAAAAAAGATCGCCAAAAATCCAGAGGTTCGAATTCACTATGTTGACATTAAAAAAAAGTTATCATTGATAAACATAGGTGAGTGTATCAAAGACTTACGGACTAAGTTTAAATAAACTTAATACCATCATATAATTTTGCTCATTTCTATATTAAAAAAAAAAAAAAAAAAAAAGTCTCTAAACTTTAAAAAATCTTTAATGCATCCCCTATACTTTCAATTTTGTTTCTAATGAATTCCTAGATTTTAAAAAATGTCAAATAAATACAAGGATATATTAGACTTAAACTTGAAAATTTTAGGACCAATTATATACAAAATTGAAAGTTAAAAAATATATTGAACTCTTTTTGAAGTTCGTGGTCTATTAAACACAAAATTAAAAGTTTAAAAATTTATTAGACATTTTAAAAAAAATATATTAAAAAAAAAACACAATAAAACATGAATTTGTTTACAAAATTTATAAAAGAGAGGTTAATATAGTCTAAATTACTTTTAAAAATGTTAATAAATAAATTAATACTAAGAGTTAATAGATTTTTTTAAAGTATGAAGAATACTAAATTTAGATATTTGAAATTACAATGACTAAAATAATATAACTCTAATACTACGATGACATTTCAACTAAATTTTTTTTTATAGAAGTAAATACTAAAAAAAAATAGGTCTTATTGTTTTTAAGAATGAAATTTATATATTTTTAAATATATATAAACAAAATATTAAAGGAGAACAATTTTTTTTAAAAAAAATATACATATATGGAAGGAAATGTAAAGGAAATAAATTATTGTTATGATTGAGATTCGAACAGGCACAACAAAATATAAATCATGCACATGACCACTACAGCAGAATAAAATTTTGTTAATTTGGGGGGTCAAAATGTATTTAATAACAACAGTATATATTTAAGGCATTACTTTTGCCCTACGAGCATGAGAAAATCAAAAAATTTGGGGGGGCCACTGCCCCTGGTTCAAGATTATACTAATAATCTTGAATTTTTACATCATGAATATTATAAATTACAAATAATAATAATAAAATAACTATAAAATAATTATTAATTAATTACGAGAGTTTAAAACATAAATTCCAACAACATAGAAATCACAATAAGATATAAACAATGAGAAAAGATGAGATGAATAAAATTTTAGGGAAGACACAAAACTTAGAAAAAAACTAATACGAGTAGAGTTAATAAAAATTCAAACAAAAAATGAAAGAAAACATTCCTCATAGAAATGAATTAATCATTTATACATCGTAAGAAATTGAAACTTTAGAACATCGTCCCGACACTCAAAATAAAAGTAACATTTTAAAACATGTCTTAGAGATACATAATATTGTCAAGAATATAAATTTAGAGGAGATGACTATCCACAAGCAACAATCAAATATCAAAGACACGAAATGAAATTTTAGTGAAGAAATTTAGCAAAAACATAGACAAATATAGAGACATAAATAAGAAATTATGTAGTCATATTCTTTGATTTAAATTTAAAACTAATATATAATAAAAAAAAAACTAAACTAAAAATTACAGAAAACAACCCTTAGAGATCAATTTTTATTCATTGATACAAAGCCAAGGAATAAAATTGTTTTTGAAATAAAGACTACGTAAGAAGAGTGAACTCATCATTGGCGGCCCGAAAATGGGTAAAAACAAACTTCTTAGCAATATATAGTCTCTCCCTACACCAAGCTCCAATCTTGTAGATCGGCGTCCTACCAAGAACTTCTTTGTTATTTTCACTCAAATCGAACATGCAGTCTCAAACCTAAACAAACGAACAAAGAATGTGTGAATGCAGCGGCAGATTTAGTATAGGCCCGGGGGCTCGAGCCCTCCCCAACTTTTTATATGTATATATAAAAATGAAAATATTTTCAAAATGGTAAGATGCTCTGTGGTTTATGTGCTCTAAGCTCCTCCGATGTCCTGAGTTCACGAATTTCAAAGAAGGCCCACGAAAAACCAATCAATAAACCTAAAAAAAAGCAATGTCATGCATAAGTGCAACTCATCAACGGAGTCATCATCTCCATTGAAGAGAACTAATATTAGTAATAGTTACGATAGGGGGTCATCATCTCCATTGAAGAGAAGTAACGTTACAGATTTGGAGAAGTATCATTTTAGTTGTGGCTTAATTAGACTATAATTGATCATTTTTAATCATCATTGTTGACCGAGAAATTTCGACCAATCAGCGGTCGTCACGTGTCTTCATCCTGGCCGGCGGATCGAATAAACTTAACCGAGCAAATTCGTTCATAGCTCAATTGGGCTCGAAATCGAATCGGGCTAGAAAGTTATTTAAATGGCAATTTGGCCCAAAGCCCAAAAACTCATTGGGCCCAGAACCCAAAAGTCCATTGGACCTAAGCCCATTGGATCCAAGCCCAAGTCCAAGCTCAAGCTCATTAGGCCTATGAGAAACTCTATAAATAGAGAACTCATTCTTCATTTTGAAGGTTCAGAAAATTTCTTCTCCTAAGAACTCAAAGAGAATTCACAAGCAACGAAGACTCTCTAAATCCTGAAGACTGAACATTACTTGAAGATCAAACACCTGAAAACTAACTTCACCGCTACGCGAAGCTGAAGATTCAACATCGAGAACAAAACTAACTTCACCGCTACGCGAAGCTGAAGATTCAACATCGAGAACAAAGCTACAAAGCCCTTGGAACAAAGCTGAAGATTCAACATCGAGAACAAAGCTACAAAGCCCTTGGAACAAATCCAACATCGAGAACAAGCTGCAAAACCCTAACATCGAGAACAAGCTGCAAAGCCCTCGGAACAAATCCAACATCGAGAATAAGCTGCAAGCCCTCGAAACAAATCCAACATCGAGAACAAGCTGCAAAGCCCTCGAGATATATTTACATTTGAGAGAGAAAAAATCAGAGAATAAACATTAGAGATTGTAATCGACTACGCACAGATACATACAAATACAAATACAAATTCAAATTTCATTTACACGTGTCGAATTTCCATCATTCGTTCGAATTCTCGTGTGAACAATCATATCTAAAAATGAAGACAATATTTAAATGTAAATGTCGATGCAAGTAGAAATTTTAGAAAAAATATGAAATTTGATTAAAAGTGTTTAAATTATTTCACGAAACTTTAAATGTGACTCAATTATGTTATAATTAATCATTTTTAATAATAATATTTATATATATATATATATATATATATATATTTTAAGAAAGTGGATGAAAATGTGATGTTAGCAAGTTTTTTGAGTCAAAGCGAGCATGGTTCTGAGCATGTGTATGTGTTGACGACCAAGAGGTGGTTTGAATCCCCTCACCTAATGTACTAAAAAAACATTTTTTAAATTATATTTCAAAGGTTTGGGAGGAAAGATTAATAAAACTATAATTTAACCTTTCTTAATTACGCTATAATTAATAATTTTTATTTTATTTTTTATTATTATTATTATTTTGAAACAATCAACCCCAATAAAAAATCCATATTAATTATTATCCTTTATTTATTTAGTTATATTTATTTAGTTATATTTATTACTCTTCCCAAGTCTCCGCTTCAAATCTTCCTGATTCACGTGGCATCGGCAAATCATGGGAGGCTCAGGCCAAAATGTACAAACTGTCTCTTCTTCTTCTTCTTCCTCGTCTTCATTTTTCTCCCATTTTTGTTCCTCTGCCTTGAGAACCAAGCCATTGATTTCTCCTTCCGATGCCTTCTCTAACCGTACCAATTCCGGCGAAGGCCTCGTTCGCCGACTCGGTGTCGTCGACCTCATTCTTCTCGGGGTCGGCGCTTCCATCGGAGCCGGCATCTTCGTCGTCACCGGTACTGTCGCTAAGGACGCTGGTCCTGGTGAGTTATTCTCGTTTTTCTCTATGCATCTGGCCTTTATTTATGGTTACATGAATGATATTACTCTTGTGTGCGCTAATGATTCTCGACCGTTACGATTGTTCGACCTGGCGGTGTATCTCTTCGTTTTGTATTCTTCCTTTCGATTTTTGGATTTGTTGTTTTCTGAGCGTTAAATTGTGTAACGGAATTTCGAATTCTACGAGTTTCTGAATTTTTGTCAAATTTTGAATTGTTTTGTCCTAAGAAAGGCAAAATTTTATGGCAGGCTACTTTCTTTGCTATTCTGTGGGGGTTTGGACTGAGAGAAGTAATAGAATTTTTTAGAGAAGTGGATAGGTCTTGTGATGAAGTGTGGGAGGTGCCTAGATTTAATGCTTGTTTGTAGCGTCGACTAGACCTCTTTGTAATTATGGTGTTAGTTTGATTTTGTTGGATTGGAGGTCCTTCTTGTAGTTTGGGGACCTCGTTTGTTGGGCTTATTTTTTCATTATTCCCAATGAAAGCTCTGTCTCCTACCAAAAAATGAATTTTGAATGGATGTTGCTGTCTATTCAACTAATGTTCCATTTCATACGTGGACTTGGACCTCATTTCTTGTTTCGTAGATTTTTAATTACAATCTTGTTTTTTTTTTTGATAGGAAACAAAAACAATTTCATTGATCTATGAAAGAGTGTTACAAAATCAACCTATCCTGTTAATTACAAAAGACACCTCCATTGATTATAGAGGGTGGTAAGATCATAAGAACAAAAAAGAGTGATTAACTTGCTGCAGGATAAAACTAATAAAGTCGTCGATTCGATGAATCTCCGAGTATCTTTGGATAAGTCCCTAAAGATTCGAGTGTTCCTCTCATTCCAAAGATTCCAAAATAAAGCACGAATAAAATTAATCCATAAGATCTTCTTTGCTTTCTTGAATGGGTGCTCCAATAGAAGAATGTAGATCAACTAGAGCATATTGTCCGATCGAGGGAAAGACCAACCGAAAACATCGAGGAGGAAGTTCCAGAACTTTTCAACATATGTGCATTAACTGAAAATGTGGATTTGAGTTTCTTCACTTGCTAAACACATATGACAACAATTTGGGGATAATAAGTGCTTTAGAAGCCTCTTTTGAAGCTTATCATAAGTGTTGATACATGAATGACTAAGCTCCCATATGAAGAATTTCACCTTCTTCGGATATCTTCTAGCCCAAATAGACTTATTAAGGGCAGAATGTTCACATAAGCCCATCGATGATAAAGCTTCTGCCAACGATTTTGTTGTGAAGATACTGTTTTTTTCAAGATTCCATAGCCAAGTATTTCCCTTTCATTGGGAGTGATCGAACTCATAGTGCTAATGAAGGAAATCCATTCCTCAACTTCCTCATCCTGAAGGTTTCTTCTCAAATTCAGCAACCACATTTTCGTCAAAGGCCACCAAATTTCAGCTATAGATGCCTCTTTTTTCATGGATAGATGGTATAATCTCGGAAAGAGATTTTGAAGGGTGGTAGGGCCACACCAAGTATCTTTCCAAAAGGATGTCATACCCCCATTTCCGACTTTTATGGACAAGTGCTCATTAATCAAGTTTTGAAGAGGATCAATATCCTTCCAAGGCCCATGCGCCGAGTGTAAGGATATGGTATTCGACCTAGAATCAACATGTAGATCCATATTTGGCTTTAATGATTTGTCCCCATAAAGCCCATTTTTCTTCATGAAATCTCCAAATCCACTTTGATAAAAGCGATTTGTTTCTCACTTTCATATCAAGTATGCCAAGGCCACCCTTCATAATGGGAGTTTTGACCTTAACCCATTTGAGCAAATGAGTCCCTTCATGATCCTGAATTCCTCTCCATAGATAGTTTCTATAGAGCCTCTCAATATCCTCTGTCACTGATTTAGGGGCCTTATAAAGAGATAAGTAATATATAGGCACATTAGCCAAAGTAGCTTGTATGAGAGTTAGTCTTCCCCCTTTAGATATATTTGAGCCCCATGAGGATAATCTCTTTTCAATCTTCTCAATAATGGGAGCCCAAAAGATCTTGGTACTAGGTTTACCATTTAACGGAAAACCAAGATATAAGTTCGGCCAATATCCTCTTTTACATTTATTGGTTGCTGCCAAAATATCAATTTGATTCTCATCAATATTGAGACCCAAAAATTCAGACTTCTTGCTATTTATATTAAGGCTCGAAGCCCTTTCAAACTCCCCGATAGTGAGGAAAAGATTCTTGATGCATTTCTCCTTATTAGAAGAAAATAAGAGGGTGTCATCGGCAAATTGAAGATGTGTGACTGATAGGTCGGGAGCTCTATTCATCACAAAACCCTTTATATCTCCCCTTTTCTCAGCCTTTATCAACATACGGCTAAGACAATCAACCACAATAATGAAGTGAAAAGGTGAGAGAGGGTCACCTTGTCTAATACCTCTAGAAGCCTTGATCTTTCCTTGCCATTGATCATAATTGAGAAAGTCGTCGATGATATGCAGCCCTGAATCCATCTTCTCCATTTGATTCCGAAGCCATAGTAAGCTATCCAAGAAACTCCAATCAACCATGTCAAAACTTTTTCTATGTCGAGCTTGATAACAATCCCTTCCTTCTTCCTCTTTTTGTACTCATCAATCAGTTCATTAGCAATTAAGGAAGCATCCAGGATTTTCCTATTAGCAACAAAGGCCGACTGATACCCAGTAATGGTAGAGGGAAGAACCCTTTTGAGTCTCTCGGATAGAACTCGGGCTATGATTTTGTATAAACCTGTAGTAAGACTGATGGGTCTGTAGTCCCCCACTCCTTTGATCCCATTCTTCTTCGGGATGAGACACACATAAGTCTCGTTGGTGCTAACATTGATAAGACCATTCCTAAAAAAATCATTGAACACCCCCTTAATGTCGGTTTAAGGATGTTCCATGATTTTTTAAAGAATTCTGACGAGAATCCATCTGGCCCTGGGGATTTGTTAACACCAAGGTCGTTTATAGCTTTGTAGATCTCCTCTTCTGAGAGGGGAACTTCCAGCTGACTACTTTCAAGGAGGGATATGGGGCTCCAATCCGATATTTCGGGAAGGGATCTCTCACCCACCTTTCTAGTATAAAGCTTGTTGTAAAAATTAATAAAGTCAGCTTCTATTTCCTCTTCAGTGACCAAACTTGTACCTGAAGAAGAGAGCTGCTGCCAATCTATGAAAAAAACTTGTATTTTCATCCCCTTCTATTAGCTATTTTGCCTTGCATCTTTGTTTCCATAAGGAATCTTCCCGGGCTACTATGGTTAGAAGATTAGACTTAATCATATTTCTTTGATTGGTTTGATCCTCATCTAGTTGATTAAATTCCTCCAAAGCATCAAAGGCATCCAATTCCTTTATCAAATCCACTTTTTGATCACCAATGTGGCCAAAGGTGAGAGAATTCCATTCCTTTAAAGCTACATTGAGAGATTTCAATTTTTGCATGAAGACATGCCCCGACCATACAGTTGGAACATAATTTAACCACCATTCGAATAACAATTTCTCAAATGAATGGTGATCTAGCCAACTATTGATGAACTTGAAGGGGGATGGGCCCCATTTTTCTTTACCCAAATTCAGCAAAATGGGAAAGTGGTCAGATGTGATTCGGGATAGGCGGCTGACCTTTGCAACTTCAAACTTCGCAACAATACCATCAGTGACTAAAAATCTGTCAATTAAAGTTCTAACTCTGCTTTGAGACCAAGTGTATTTAGCATTGGAGAGGGGGATGTCTTTCAAGTTCACTGATTAAATGAATGCATTGAAATTCTTCATCCCTCGAGTCGGGGGAGAAAGAGAAGATTTTTCCCAAGACCATCTGGTAATATTGAAGTCCCCACCCAATATCCAGGAAGGAGAGCAATTAAGTGCTAATTCATGAAGCTCAGGCCACAAATTATCCCGATCGGAAGATGCATTAGGACCATAAATGCCTGATATCCATAAAGATGAATTATCAGCTAAAACAACTTTGATGGATAGAGAATACATACCTTTTTTCACTTCTGAAACCTCCATATTCAATTCGTTCCACATAATTAATATGGCTCCGGCTGTTCCGTTGGCATAGAGGGAAGTCCAACCAATATATCTCGAGCTCCATATTGATTTAACAAACTTGTTGTCAATATTCATAGATTTTGTTTCTTGAAGGATGACAATGGATGGATTCTTACCCTTAAGAAAGTCCTTTATAAGGGCCCTTTTTTTGGTCGAGCCAAGACCTCTCACATTCTAAGATAAAACTATCATGAAGGAGTGAGCAACCCTTCAATGTGACGGATTCGACTGCTGCTTGCTCTGTTGTAGTTAACCCCAGATTTTAAGTTCAATAACTCTCTCTCCCAATTCCTCTGTTTCTTTATGGCTGGTTACCCTTTTGTTTCGGCATGGGCATGATACACATCCCATATTCACTCAGCCAATTGAATAAAACAGGAAGGAAAGATGATGGATATGTGGAGTGTATTGCTTCCTCAATGCCTTCTTCTTCATCCATATCTTTTTGCTGCCCTTTCTCGATAAATTACTCATGGGTTTGGTATGGGCTTTCAAAGGCAATGGGGATGGCCATCAGGGGAAGGCTAACTTCCAGGTATTCGGTGGGGTCAAAGAGGGAAGCTAAAGCTAACTGTTGGGAAGAAAATGTTTTTTTGGAAGGAGTGTTAATTAAGGTGTCAGGGGATGGGAGTAGGTCATCAGAATCTGAAAGGGTTTGGTGAGTTGGTGTATTTAGTTCCAGTAACTAAATGGGTTAATTTCTGGTTAATGACAATTGGTTTAAGGATGGGTTTTGGTTTGTTTAAAGTCTGGGGAATTTTGGCTGTATGGGAGGAAATATGGCCGTAATGGGTGATGGAATTGTGGCTGTAATGGGAGGAATTATGGCTGTACTGGGTGATGGGACAGAAGGTGTTAACTTAGTTTGGGGTTGGTCAGTAAAAGGGGGGATATGACAAGCAAGGTCTAGTACTATCTCGGGAGATGTGGCATTTTTTGTGGACAAAGGGGGGTGAGAGAGAGGATCAATCATATCAAGGGCAGCAATGGGAGTACAAGGTACTGACCTTTCCTTTTCATAAACAGTGCTGTTCACTGTTTGTGGGGCCTTCTTGTGCAAACACTCCTTTTGCACGTGGGTGATAATCCCCTCTTCCAATTCTGACGCGCTTCCAATAGTTTCACTAGTAACAATGGCGCGTGAACTCACTTCTCCGGTAGCAATAGGGATCAATTTTCCATGGACTCTGGTGATGAAGCTCATCGCATATTCAGCTTTGAAAAAGGGGTCAATCCGCACTGTTATTGACTTTTTCCCCTGTGTATTGACTTGAAACTCTGCAGGGATGAAACCATGACTATTTTTTTTCACTCTTATACAAGCTTCCATCATTTCTAATCTTGATAAAGTCTTAGTGGCTATCTCTATGAACCCACCACAACCATCTTCAATGCTCTTTTTTTTGACAACATGTTGGGGTGGGGGATTGAACCTAGGACCTCATGGTCAGTAGGCGATACATCATGCCGCTGAACTATGCTCTTGTTGGCACCATCTCCAATGCTCTTAAAAGTCTCTAACGACCATCTATCAAAAGGAAGGTTTCTGATTTTTATCCAACCCCCATAAGATGGAACCATTGAGTTCTCAAGGTATGCATCATCATTCCAATGCTCGAATCTGATTTTGTATTTTCCTGCCAATGTCCATCCTTTGATTCTACAAAGTGTTGCCTTGTTCTTTATTTTGCACCTTCAACAAAGCTCTGTCTGATTGTATGGGGGAGATGGATCCCGCATTTGTGACATCCAGTTGTATCGCCTTGATTATCTCTGCCCAGCTATCGCGGAAGCTTTCTCTAAAGACGTTTACGACCTCTTCAGGATAGAAATCAGCCAACACTGTTGTAAGCTTAAGCTTTTCTATCTTCACTTGTTGGATGGCTTGTTTCAGAGTTGTGGAAGCCAAGGACTCTTGTTTGTTGTTCTTCAAAGCTTCTTTATAGGACAAATGGTTCCTATTCAGAGAGGACTTTGGAGCCCCGTTGATGAACTTCTTAGGCTGGTTGTTGTGGGAGTTAAGAAGAGAGAGGAAGTTCTTCCATCCATATTTATTACTACCAATAGGTATAATAATTTTGTTCAATCCTCCCTTAGAACCAAGCCTTGCAATTTCTGCACAATGCCCCTTTTTAGTGGAGATCTTTTCAACCCAAATAACATAATCATCTAGTCTATCTTCCACAAAGAAACTCATGGTGAGTGGAGCTTCCAAAAGAGTGGTGAAAGATTTGATTAACCATTGTCTTGACTCTTTTTTTAGAGAAAGAGTGTAGGATCTATCCCTTGTTTCTTCTGTAATGCTTAGTCCTTCTCCTATCTTGATGGAGAAAGACTTTCTGTCGATGGTGAAAGAATTTGTCCGAGGATGAGAACCCTTTCGGTCCATTCCGACGAAGGAACCATCTCTGGCGAGCTAGGGACAAATTCCGGGGAGAGGAGAGAGGAGAGAGGAGAGAGGAGAGAGGAGAGAGGAGAGAGAAGAGAGCATTTTGCATTTTATACTTCAAGTTAGCAAGAATCTTTTCATTAGATACATCTTTATAGAGAAGGCAACTCTTTACTTAATTAATTACAATCTTGTTTCCTTCTAATTAGTATTCATGAAATTGATAGGGGTTTAGATGTTCTCATTATTTCTTATATTCCAAAGCAAGAGCTCTGAAATATTTATCTTTTTTTTTTTTTTTTTTTTTTTTTTTTCTGATAAGAAGGAATATTTGTTTTGCCCGCAAACTTCTTTATGTTGTATGAAAATATTTTACAAGCATTTTCTTTTGATGCAGGAGTCACCATTAGTTTCATACTGGCTGGACTATCATGTATTTTAAATGCACTCTGCTATGCTGAACTAGCTACACGCTTTCCTCCAGTTGTGGGCGGTGCATACTTGTATACATATACAGCATTCAATGAACTCACTGCTTTTCTTGTTTTTGCACAATTGATGCTTGACTACCATATTGGGGCAGCTAGTATAGCTCGGAGCTTAGCTAGTTATATAGTTTCATTTCTTGAGATATTTCCCATTTTCAAAGATATTATTCCAAATTGGCTTGGAAATGGGCAAGAGTTCTTCGGAGGGGTTGTTTCTATTAATGTACTGGCTCCAGTTCTTCTAGCTCTATTGACCTTTATTCTTTGTTGGGGTGTTGGAGAGTCTTCTACTATAAACTCCATCATGACATCATTAAAGGTATTCTTCTAGTCTACATATTTATTTTTTGGAATATGATAGTACGGATTCTCATTCTTTCGCAATGTATACAATACTTTTTGTAGGAAAAAAATGAAACAAATTATAATTTGACAACTTGGTGATCTTTTTGCGGGTCTTGTTGGTTTGGTACTTTGTAAGGGACTTTAATGTGGTTAGGTTTGTGGCATAGAGATACTTTTTCGAGAGATACTATTATTAGATCTGTGAGAGCTTTTATAGTTTTATGCTCTATCGTCGACTTCAATATTTTTGATCTCCCTCTAGTGAAGGCTAGATTTTCTTGATTTAATATGTGCGTATGTGTTGTTGCTTGTAGGTTAGACAGGCCTTTTGGTTTCAAAAGGCTGGGTGGACCATTTTGGAAATGTTAGAACGTTAGCATGTATGTCCAAGAACCACCTCTGATTATTGGCCCATAGGTTCCATAAGTTTCTGCTTTGGAGATGTCACTTGGGCACCTTGCCCCTTTTAAGTAGGAAAACGTTTGGCCTCAACATCCTTCTTTCAATTCTCATTTGAGGGGTTGGTAGCCTAGGAATGTAGATGGAAAGTGAGAGGGCTTCAAAATTCTTATAGAACCTCAGGCTTCAACCTGTTGCTTGAGGACCTTGTCCCTTTTAAGTTAAAAAAAACATGTGGCTTCAACATCCCCTTTCAAATCTTATTTGAGAGAATGGTGGAGTAGGAATGTAAATGAAAAGTGGGAAGACTTGAGATTCATGGAGAGACTTAAGGCTTGTAAACCCAAGCTGAAAGATTGAACATGAGGGTGTTTGGGGGCCCCAAAATGTGGAAACACGGGATAATTTTGAGAATCAAAGTCTTATATGAGCATGGCTCTTTAGGAACCTTGAGTGAGGAGGGGTGGGAGGAAATAATCAAACTCAAAAGGGGACTTCAAAATTCTAATTAGGAGAGGAGATAAGGTGGAGGCAAAAAGAAAAGGCTAAATGGATGAAGAAGGTAATTCTAATATTGCCTACTTCCATTGGATAGACCTTTCCAATTATTTGTTAGGCCTTATTCTTTGGATTGAAGTCGTTTTTGTTTCAGTAGGTTAGTTCCTAATAGCTAAGAAGCACTGACACCCGACACAGGACACGCCAACTTCCAAAAAAGTAGGACACGACACGTTGGGGACACGTTAATTTTTTAATCTATATATATATATATATATGTATATTTTGATTTGTCATATGGTTAATATTTAATACTTTTAATATAATTTTTTTCTACCTTTAAACATCAAAACAACATACATTCCATACAATTTATTAAAAAGATAGAGATAAATCATCAAAAATAAATGGGTGGGAGGGAAATCGTAAGAAAGTTTTGGGTGGGAGGGAAATCAGAAGAAAATTTGGGTGGGAAGGGAAATCGTAAGAAAAGTTGTTGGAGAAAAAAAAAAGTGACTTTTGCCCCCTGCCCTAATAATTTCATTAAAAGTAAATGGGCTTCAAAATGGGCCTTGAGGGTTATGTTTTTAAAGACCCAAAATAAATCAGCCAACCTAACAAATCAGCCATCCGTGTCCCCAGAAGTGTCGCAAAAGTGTCGGAAAATAAAAATAACAATTTTAAAATAGACACGCCAGCTGGCGTGTCAGAGGCGTGTCGTGTCGGACACACGTATGACACCGACACTTTTTCATTTTTAAGGTGTTGGTGCTTCTTAGCTATTAGGCTCCCTTTTTGGGCTATTGTGTTTGTAGGCCCGTTTTTTGTTTGTTTGGTTGGCCCTTTGGATGCTTTTATTTTTCTCAATAAAAGCTAGTTCTCCATTAAAAAAAATGTTGATGCCAGGAAACTCGAGTTATATCTTGACCATAAAATTTGAAAGCCTAATGTTAGAAGATAGAGCAATAGAGGAAAAGATCGGGAAGTTTTCACAGCCTTGTATGCCTCGCTCACCACTCCTACTTTTTTGTGGAAGGCTTGGACTAACACCCTATGAGTAGGGAAGAGCTTGAGCCTCTTGGACAACCCTTTACTTCCGAAGAAAATAAAGATGCAATGTTTAATTGTGATGGGACAAGGCTCCTGGCCTTGACTTTTCTATGACATTCTTTTAAGATAGTTGGGATTTGATAAAATATAATTTGATTCGGGTGTTTAATGAATTCTGTGAGAGAGATATGGTGGATGCTACAATGAATAAGACCTTCATTTGCCTCCTCCCAAAAGAGGTTGGAGCACGAAAAACCAATAATTTTAGGTTGATTGGTTTAGCCACTAGCTTTAAGACTATCCTCAAGTTTTTGGCAGAAAGAATGAAAAGGATACTCCCTAGCACCGTATTCTAGAATCAAGGGGCCTTTGTTAGGTGAAGTCAAATTCTAGATCAGGTTCTATTCTTTAACGAAGCTCTAGAAGATCAGCTGATTAAGAAGGCATTATTTTCAAGGTAGAAATAGAATTCTAGGAAACTTTTGGACCAATATTGAATAGAATTGGAAAACATAATCAGTTATCCTAGAAATGAGATTTAATGGTCAAGAAAGGGCCTTAAGTGCATATCTGTATGAGCAAGAGAGCATTAGGAATACCAGAATCGGATGTCAGAAGATTCAAAAGGTGATCCCATATGCTATTTGATACATGAGCTTGTTTCAACTTCAATAGCAGCAGCAGGTGGAGTGGTTGCTCTTTCAATTTACTAGTTTTTCCATGAATCTTTCACCATGTTTCTTGAGTATGGTATCACACCAAATTCGTGTTTACCCTTGTTTTCCATCGGAATACTGTTGCTCACTTGCTCTATTAGCAGTTGCCTCCGTTAGAGAAGCGGATCCCTCCACTGCACCCTTCTTTCCTAACATTACAGGGCCTTTGGCTCTCTTCTCGTTACCCTCAGCAAACACATCCCTAATTGAAGGAAGATGTCTTCTGCCAATGTTTTTTTTTTCCTAATACCTCATTGAATTTTACACTGAGGCCAGCAAGAGATTTATTATTGCGATGAGCTTCCATAGTTCTTTTTTATTGTGTTTAGCAATGTTGGCATTTTTTCCCTCATAATTATTGAAAAAAAATCAAATCCTGCCATAATTGCTTCAAGGAATTGAAATTTTTGGTAATTTAATCTTCCTTTAGTTGAATCTCACCAAGTTTTACTGTCAATTCATATGCTCGATATTGATTTTCCAAAGCAGAGTATGTTTGACTCACATTCATACAGAGTTCTTTGGTGGTGAAGTGTAACACAGATGGTTGTAGCTAATGTCTTAGTCAGCTCCATAGAATCCACGAGCCAAGTCATCACCATTGAACTTTCTGCATCCCAAGTTGCAAAAGTAGGATGTTCTAGTGCTAGAGCTTTCTTATCATTAGTAAGATAGCCTATTTTCCCTTCCCTTTGTTATACATCAACACAGATAGAAACCATCTGAAGAAAATATCATCGATAAGGCAAGTTGTTGTGATTTGTACAGAGTGGGAATCAATACAGGGGAAAAGGGCAAGTTGTTGTGATTTGTACAGAGTGGGAGTCAATACAAGGGAAAAAAAGCAAGTGATGAGATCTTGCAAATTAGTTTGGCTGATAGCTTAAGGAGGCGAAAAAGGCCATCAAGATTGGATATACTTGTTTGATGGGGTACAAGGCTGGAGCAATCACAATGCTCATTCTTTCATAATGTATATTCAATGCTTCTTTAGAAAATTAATTATAATTGGTCACCTTACCTATTCTTTTTTTTACTCAATTGATTGACATCTAATGAAACTCAATATTAATGAAAAAACCTTCGCTATCCAACACTGCTTGTAATTTTTTCGTTAGAATTATGCTAATCTCATATATCAAGTACTAGAAAAAGCTTTGATGAGAATGAAAAATATATGCAATGAACATTGGAAGTTTGGAACTTGTCTGCAGGTCATCATTGTGGTGTGTGTCATCTTTACTGGTGCTTTTGAGGTTGATGTTTCAAATTGGTCTCCTTTTACTCCAAATGGTACGCATGCAGTGTTAACTGGAGCTACTGTAGTATTCTTCGCATATGTAGGCTTTGATGCAGTTGCAAATTCAGCCGAAGAATCAAAAAATCCGAGGGTATATTAAACTAATATGCTTCACTCTATGTTTGAGTACCACAATTCAATTAATTTTGTAAGTTCAAACAGCTGTATATCCTTTGGATGTTTTAAAGAAATTAATTTCCCCTTTTTCATATTGTTCCGTTCAGAGGGATTTACCAATTGGCATAATCGGAAGTCTTCTCATTTGCATTGCTCTATATATTGGTGTCTGCTTAGTGATCACTGGAATGGTTCCTTACTATCTTCTTGGGGAAGATGCTCCCTTGGCTGAGGCTTTTACATCCAAAGGCTTGAAATTTGTTTCTTTCTTGATAAGCATTGGTGCTATTGCTGGACTTACAACGACCCTTCTTGTTGGTCTTTATGTTCAGGTGATTTATTTCAGACTCGATAACTATTGATGTGTCTCTACTTCATATTTTGTATCTTTTGTCAATTGATGGGATGTGCGAAACAGTCTCGTCTATATCTTGGGCTTGGGAGAGATGGTTTGCTGCCTTCTATTTTTTCCGAAGTGCACCCCAAACGCCACACTCCTATCACTTCTCAAGTCTGGGTTGGTATTGTAGCTGGCGTATTGGCTGGACTATTTAATATACGCTCACTCTCTCGCATTCTTTCAGTTGGCACCTTGGTATGTTAGCTAATCTTTGATCCTAAATTCGTGTTATTAATTAACCTATTATGCAACTTGAGCTATATTTGTTGCTGCTTGGTTTAGACCGGTTACTCTGTTGTCTCGGCTTGTCTTGTCACCCTGCGTTGGAAAGACAAAACAGCCAGTCAGGTGTCTTCTTCAACCTGGCGAGAAGGTGTCATCTGTCTTATAGTAGTTGCTTGCTGTGGTTTTGGTGCTGGATTATTCTACCGGTTTGATTCGCCATGGGTTTCTATTGTAGCTGCTGTTTTTGCAGTAGTTGCATCGATCGCTCTTCGTCTTCGCCATGTGAGTTTAATTATCCTTTAGCTTTTATAATAGGCACAAAGAACAAATTCTCTCTTTCTTTCACATTTTCTCTCAAAGAGTATTCAGTTTTCTTGTAGGCATGGAGAGTTATGAAAATAGTTTTTTTGAACAAGAAACAACACTTTTCATTGATTAAATGAAAAGAGACTATTGCTCAAGGGATACAAACTCCACAGAGGAGTGATAGAAAAAAATAAAAGAAAATAAAAAGCGGGACAAAAGTACATAGGAGAAGTCCAGAAGAAAGAAATCATTAAAGGACTTTGTAAGAGAACACCAAAGAGAAGCTTTGTGATGAGCTAAATCAAAGCGATCAAAACGAGAACTCTACTTTTCTTCAAAAATTAACAAAACTCTCTCCAACCAAAATTTTGAAAGAACAACGTTAGCCACATGAACCCAAGGCGAATGAGAGCACAAATGATGGGGGCATAGAGAAAAAAGCATTTAATTCACTTGAAAGAGAATTAATTGAGGAGCTTGGAGCTTCTGAACTTCACTTGCAAGAATCATCAAAAGCTTTAACAACTGAGGGGACTATATGTAGCGCTATGGACGAGATTATTGTCCGTATTAAGAAGTAACTGCAAGGCATTGATAACCTCCTAAGTGGAATACCATAAAGGTGGATTTCTCATATTAGAGCTTGAAGATGGATCCCAATCAAAACGACAAACGAAACTAGGTCTTCAACCACTCCTGGACTTCAACATTTCTAAATTTCCAGTGCCATAAAATGAGATGATGTTCTCCAAATTGGCTTGGCGATCATTTATTTGTTGTCTGTAAAGTCTCCCCAAATTTGACAGAGGATCAAAATGATTAAGAATGTATGTGCAAACATGTACTAGGATCCACATCAATTGAGTTCCAGTTTCCCGATCTACCACTGTAATCCACACATGACCAACCTATATCCTTGGAGCTCCGTAAGGATTTGATGTATTCTGGATTGAAATTTTCGATCTTAGTTTTACAACATCAAGACATTGTTATGTCAAGAACTTTATTTAAAACAAACTTTTTGGAGGAAACCCCCACCTTCTACGATTCCAAGAAATAACCTTCATGAAGTTGAGTATAGACAGAAGCTTATTAAAATAAGGCTTTTAAGAGGATCCCAAAGGAATAATTTCGCAAACCTCTAGTCCGCATTTTTTGTAGAACGAATCTAACTCTCCATCATCTATAATAGAGATCACTGAATTATCCAAAGCAGCTGCAATAAGGGCGACTTCCTCGACAAAAGGGGCAATACCTTCCTCTTCTCTGAACAAGTGACCAAGGGAAGGGTCATCCATTGGAAGATCTTCAATAGTGAAAGGAGGTAAGGGGGAAGAATTAGTGTCAACACTGCTTAAACTGATTTCCGAGTCTGAATCTGAGTCATCCAAAATAGATGTAGAGAGAGATTGGGATATTGAAGAATCTCGAGTAGAATGAATGGTTCCTTTGGACAAGATGTCCTTAGGACTAGAATTCAAAGTGATCTTGCAGTGATTGTGATTTTGAGGTGATTGATCACTAATCTTCTTGGAAATGCCTGGCTGTTGGCCTGAGGAAGCTAATAATTTGGAACAAGACTCTTCGATGGCATCTTCATTTAGAGAGGATGAGACCGTAGAAAGGGAAGCCAAAAGGTCAGTGGTTTTTTTTTTCTAGTATAGAACTTAGAATAGGCTTCTGTATATTTATCTTTGACTTCCTTAATGCTAAGGAATTCTGAATTTTCAAAAATCGAGGAAAACTTCTCATAAGGTGCCATAGAAGTTGGACCATCCTTGAGATCAGATGGAATATCAATAGACATATTTGAAATAAGATGGTCTTGAAAACTTCCCCTTGTTAATGCATCATTTACTGACCGTTTTAATTTTTCCATAGGCAAGAGGCCGTCATTTAAGTCATTACCCATTGGCTGTGAAGAATTAAATTCAGGTGTAACTTTTTCAATCTCGAAAGTCGAACCTTCATTTAAGCCAACCTTGGGTGGAAAGCCTATATTTAATCCAATCTCGGTCGAAGAGTCTTCAATAATATTCAATGGCTGGGATATTGAAGGCATTGATATACTTAATGTTGTTTTGTTTACCAAGGACACTTCAATGAGGACTTCTGTCTGTTCAGTACTCAAGGGCGGATTCTGCTCATGCAATTGTTCTGTATTTAATAATTTAATTTCGGATGGATGGTCTGCAAGATGAGCATGCAAGGATGGAGCATTTAAAGCTTCAAAGGCTGTCAGTTGAAATGATTCATCTGGTAACAAAAGTTCTTCAACTTCTAAAGGAAGAACAAGGTCTAACCATGACAACTTTTCATCTTCTATTACCATTTGAATTCTGTTGAAATCCAAAGAATTCCAATAGTCACATAAATCCATACTTGTTTTTTTAAAAGGACTCGAAAATGGAGATGGATCAACTGCTTTTATATCTCCATATCTTAGAAAAATACTGCCCCTCAACATGTCTTGAATTTCAATTGTCGCTGGAACAAAACCGCAAAAGTTCTTCTCAACTTCAATATAAGCCGCTTCACAGTCAAGCAAATTAAGAGTTTTGGAAGCAATTGCTTTCAAATCGCCAAAATGCGCTCCTATTGCTTCAAAGGAGGCTTTGCGCGCCAGTATTGTAGAGGCAGGTTCAATATTTTAATCCATCCACCATATCCCACACACAATTCTGGTGTATGATGCTTCTTAAAAGACCAAAGTTCAAACTTTAGGTGAAATTGATGAATTTGCAGCCATTTTCCTTATGATCTTAAGCCTCCCAAAATTCTTCCATCTTCCATTTGCACGAGTGCTTTATCTACCATGAATGGATTTATCACAAAAGTAGTCTCAAAAAACTGTTCAATTGCTTTCTTGATTTCATTCCATTCATCATGGGCGTTTAAGCGTGAAATTACCATAGTGGAACTCCAATCAATCTCGACGACTTCTTTCTCTTTTGAGACCCATAAAACATTTCTTTTAATTTCTGAATGATCAAAACCCTGAGGAGATGAGGAGGGTTTGACTATTTCCGCATACGATTTGGAGGTATCTTGAACCGGTTTCATTAAGAACTGACTTCTAATGACTATTGACTCAAATTTCTTGACTGAATCCCTCAACATTTCCCACAAAGACAGCCAACCAATCTTCAAAGTACCACTTGGAAATCTAATCATCTTACGTCCCCCAGATCGTGGCCATACAACACATTCGACAATCCAGCCATATTGAAATCGACTCTTGTGAATTCTAATTGTTCCTTCCTCATTCCTTTCTTGTTTATGAAAATTCAAAGATTTTGGTACGTGCAACACTTCCATCAGAGATTTCTCAAACCAACAAAGATGCAGGAATGATAAAGGGAGTACTACTTTATAAGTCATATCTTCAACATAAAAAATGTCTCCATCTAAACAAATACTGAAAAAATAATCATCATAAGATTATTAGATTGGAAATAAGATGGAAAGGGAAAAGAATTTTAGTACAAAAAGAAGTTGAAACTTCGATCAATTAAATCCTAGTTTAACCAAGCAAGGTGGAAAATTGTGTATATTGATTGAATGAACCATTCTTCCAATTGATCGAACTGTGAACTTTTGCTTCTATTTTCGATCTTTGTTCATCCTAATCTTTTCTCAATATGATCAATTGGTTATTGGTTACATTTCTCCACTTAATTTTGTCCCCCTCCATTTGTGCAAAGGTTATTTTCCATTCGGATGATACACGTTTAGAGATCAATTGAGAACGTATTGTCTTTCTTCTTTATTGCTTAAAGTGATCCACGATTTAGCTTTAATCACATTCATGACTCAAACCCAATTAGTTTATAGACATCGACTAGCCGTCTCGAAAATAAAATTGGGCTGTTAGTAATGTCTTTTTTGCTTCTGCAATTCTAGTATGGTAGCATTTGATCTGGTAGTTGTACAGCTGCAAGTGATGTGTGGAGCTCCAATTTTTTTTTTAGAATTTGTAGCAATAAACTGGCTTTCATTTTTCTTGTTCTTCACTCATGTTCAACATTCTCCTTTTACTCAGATCTATGGAGATGTGCCAGGATTTCCTTGCCCGGGAGTTCCCTTTGTGCCGGCCCTTTGCATATTCTTCAACATGTTTCTATTTGCTCAGGTACGACTCGACTCATCTTTTACCTTACACCCTGACTATGCTAATGGTTTAAATCTTAGTCTCTAGATTCTAAACTTTTATTTATTTATTTTAGGTTTAAAATCCACTTTTTAGTCCTTGAACTTTCATGGAAGTAACAAGTCTCTTAACTTTAGTTTCTAACGATTTAATTTCTGTACTTTCAATTTTGTAACGATTTAGTCCTTATTTTGAAAAATATTGTTAAGATTTAATGAGATTTCTTACGTACGTAGACAAAGTAATTAGAGATTGAATGTGTTTATGAACTACAAAGTCCAAGTAGTTACATAATAAAATCAACAATTAATTTTGATGAAAATTTTCATGGTGGGGATTAAGTGTTACAAATTTTAAAGTTTGAAGGACTAACTTGTTACAAAATTGAAAATATAGAGACTAAATTGTTACTTTCATGAAAACTCAAGGGCCAAAAGTGTTTTTTAACCTTTATTTTATTTCAGTTCATAAACTTTTAAATCCAAAATTTTACACGATAATAAATTATTTAATAGAAGCCTAATAATAGGCAAGGATGAAAATATCCGTGGATATGTCGATATATCCGTAAATCGAAAGGTTGGATATAGATATTAAGGATAAATGGATATATCCAATATCTTTTATAAATACCCGTAAAACATAAAAAATATCATTTATTAATCTCAATATGGATATATATACTAATAACAAGATCTATAACTTAATTTGAAGGTAAAATGAACTTAATTATTAATTTAGATATATTTTTTAAAAAAATTGATTTACAGAATTTTTCGTGGATATCGATATATCCATGGATATATCCGTAAAATTGAACTACCGATATGGATATGAATATCGATATTTTCGTCATTGATAATAGGGTACCCCTTTTGTTCATTTACATATGTTGTTAATGTCCACATGTTACTTATATATCAAGCGTGTAGTGGGCAAGGATTAAAATATTGATATCGGTATTTCAATTTTATATCCATAGATATTTTTGTAAATCATTTAAAAAAATATATATATTTAAATTAATAATTAAGTTCTTTTTACTTTCAAACTAAGTTATAGATCTTGTTATTAGTATCTAGATTCATATTAAAATTAATAGATGATATTTTTTATGTTTTACGAGTATTTATAAGAGATATCGGAGATATCTATTAACCTTTAATATCTATATCGAACCCTCCAATTTACGAAAATATCGACGGATATATTCATCCTTGGTCGTGGGTTTAAAATAGACTTGAGTATAAGAGAGTTATGAAAATGAAACTTATGGCTGAGCTAGTGTTGACCAACATCTTTTTTTGCAGTTACACCAAGAAGCATGGGTTAGATTTGTGGTGCTCAGTATTATTACAGTCATCATTTATGCATTTTACGGGCAGTATCATGCTAACCCGATTTCGGAAGGTTCGGGGGTTTATTTTCGGGTTCCAGGATAGGTAGCTCGATTTTGTTTTCACTAATGTCGTAGTCATATATGTCTTATATTTGTCTTGTCGTCGAACACCTTGTGCCATAGTAGTGTGTATTGTTACATTAGAAGTGATTTTGTATGGAATTTGGAAATAAAATATGAAGATTCTTGATGCATGGAACAAGTATATAGGTGCAATAATAAAATCAAAATTGAGATGCAGTTTATTGCTGTCAAATTTGTTTATTAGCCTAGCCTCCTAAATAAGCATAAACTGATAATTGTGGTTCATGATTTATCATAATGGATTAGCAAAGAAGATTAAAGATTAGAAAATGAAATTAAGTTTTGTTCCTTGTCTACACTGAATATAAAGTATTTGTCTGGATTGGGTGAACTTTTTCTTCTCGAACTTTTTCTTCTCCAATTTAGAGAATTTAGGGTGCGTTTGGTTTAGATTTCAAAGTGTTTAATTTAAAAAAAAGGCCATTTTGGAATAAATTGAGTTGTTTGACAACCATCCAAAATTTTTGGAGAATGAGTTTTTGAAATAATGCATTTTGGATGAAACACTTGATATTAACTTTTGAAAAAAATGTTTTTGGATTTTTAATTGAAAAACCTACTTAATTCTTATATTGTATTAAAATTATCAAAATACCCTCACACTATTCTTTTAAATTTTCTCCACCCACCAACCTCCTTCGACCACCGGCCCCTCACCGACCATCTTTGATTGTCGCCGGCCACCGCCTCCAAACTCCGACCACCGCTTTGACAATTGCCGCCCCACTCCGGCCACTGCCGACCATCAACAATAGTAAACGGTCATAATTTTTAAAATACAAATTTAAACTTTTTTTTTTTTTTTTTTTTAAAAAATATTTAAATTAATGCGGGAGGGAGGGATTGAACCCCGACCTCTTAGCATAATTTTATGCTAATTGAGCTAACCTTAATTTGTTACTTCAATTGACAAATATAAATTTAAAGTTATTAATTTATTTTGTTTATTAATAATTGCCCGTAATTTGACATTAAGAGAAACAACAAACCAAACACACTTGTAGATAAAAACACTTTTAAAAAAATGTAACCAAATACATTAGTGTTTTAATTATAAACATTTCTAAAAAAAATATATTTTAAAAACTTTCATTTTAGTAGTCAATTCAAACACACCATTAATTTTATGGATAGAAATTCCTATCCTGACTTTACTGTAAAAATACTAGTATAAAATAAGTTTGGAAAGGAAAACAATAGCTCTTGGCTTGCAGTGCGTAATTAATGAGAACAATGGGCATTAAGACATATGACTCTTTTTTATTTTATATTTCATAGACGTCCCTTTGTCTAAAAATATATGGATTCTAATACAACGAGTTAACTAAAATGTTTGGTATTACATTTGCAGGAGTAAAAAGAGATTAGGAGAGAATTTTAACTTTGTTTGGTAAATCTGATTATTTATTAATTTATCAAAAATCAGTTTTTAATTTACTCTTACCATCAAAATTGATACAAGATTTTGATCAACTTTTGAATTTTGCTTCCCTAAAAATCTGCTATTTTTTATGCAAAAAAAAAAACTGCTATTTTTTCAACAATGGCTCCATTTGGGATTGCGGTAGTTTTAAAATAATTGTTGGCAACTTTGCTTTTAAACGAATGAGCTAAGAAGTAAATTAAATTTTAATTTGAATAAGTTAGTTGTTGTGTTTGGTAAATAAATATTAAAGCATTGTGATTTAGCTCACTAAAATAAATCTAGTATAAAAATTTGTTGAAAAAAATACTAAATATATAAAACAATTCTTAATTTTGAAAAGATTTGAAAATTTTGGAAGAATCCGATTGTTAGAGAATCTAGAAGGGAACAAATTTTTAGCTATTAAGCTCTGCTCTGGCATGTCCACTTTAGTAATTATAACTAAATTGTAGCAATTTAATATTAATTTACCAATTACTCCAACCTGTTTTTTTGAAGTTTAAAACTGGAATTTACCCATAACTAATTTCCTTCCCATTACAACCACCCTCATTTAAAAAGCTACTAAAATCCCATTCAAAATCTGAGCGACCGTTTGATAACGCATTCAATTCCTGTTTTTGGTTTTTGGTTTTTGATTTTTAGAAAACAAGTATGTTTGATAACCAATTGAGTGTTTGATTTTTAAAATTTTGAAAACATTTTTACATTCATTAACAAAGAAGATTTTCAAAAGCAGGTTTTTATTTCAAAATTTTAGAATTTTTTTTTCTTTTTTTATTTTAAAATATAATTATTGAAATTATCTTTGAGTGTTTATTTATTTCTTGAAATTAGAATCAAATTCTCATTAATATTTTTTTGCAATGAAAATTATCATTAATATTATTAATATATTCTTAAAAAAATATATATATTATTAATATCTTTTTAGTATAAAATATTATTAATATAATATATTATTATAATTTTATTTAAATAAATATTTTCTAGTATATTATATTTTAATACTATTGTGATGTTTGTTTTTTAATAGAATATTTATGTGATGTTACACCAATATACATATCACTTTACACAATTAACATATTCTATTTTCTAACTTTAGGGATGATAAACGTCAACTAAAGATTGTCTAATATATTAAACTATCGACAACATAAATTCTTTTTATTTTAGGAGAAATCATTTTTTACCCTTAAATTTCAATTTCATCAAATAATTGGACCTTAATTAAATTTTGATAAATGTTGCAATTTTTACATTCTAATAAATTAACTTTATTTAAAAAAAATATATAAAAAATATAAAACAAATAGTAATTATCCAACCACTTTAAACTTTTATGTTTTAAAAACCAAAAACCATTATCAAACAAGTTTGATTTTCTATTTTTTAAAAATAAAAAACAGTTATCAAATATATATGATTTTTATTTTAAAAAAATAGAAAACCAAAAACAAAAACTAGAAAAATCAAAAACCAAGAACTAAAAACTAAATGCGTTATCAAACGGGACCTAATTAATTACATTTAAATCCAACAAAATCTTGAATCTCACACATTAAAACATCATTTGAAATTCAAAAACCAATTAATTAGACATTTAAATCCAACAAAATCTTGAATCCCACAAATTAAGAGATCATTTTTTTTTAGTACATGGGGGTGGGAGATTCAAACCACAGACCTCTTGGTCGTCAACACATACATATGCCCACTGAACCATGCTCATCTTGGCACAAATTAAGATATCATTTGAACGTACATTTAGCAACATTTTGTGTAATCAAATTTAAACACAAAATAAAAACATAAATTTTAAATACAAGATAAATACATAAATTATAAATACAAAGTAAATATTGTCTAAAAAATATCGGGTAAATACATAAATTATAAATACAAGGTAGATACGGGCACTTGCTTGAATTGTAAATACATGGTACATGAATACTTAAATACAAGTATTTTGAATAGTAACAAGCATCACTATACAACAAAAAAAAGGTAACTTTAGAAATTCTTGCCTTCCCAACAACAAGAAATGCCAAAACCACAATAATCATGCCTTGAAATTCACCATCATTGTTTGTCAAGAAGGTAACTTTAGAATTTCACAACAAAATCAATCGACGAAATAAGAACTTTACAATGAAGAAAAGCTCAACACCTATATAAAAAATACTAACAAATACCAAATATCTTATGCAAAATTACAAATCAACTAAAAGAAAATAGCAAGTTTACATTTCAAGAAAAACAAGTGCAAAAGATTTCACAAAGAATCACTTAGCAACCAAAAGTTAATCAAAGATGCAACTTTTGTACGCTAAAGATAAATAAATAAAACATTCCCTAGTAGTCACATTAACGAGAGAATAAAAAAATGAAAAGAATCAAAATCATAACTTTGAGGAAGATTTCAAACTTGATAGATAGCCAATTACCAAACCAATAAGAAAACATAGTTTTGAGTAAGAAAAAAGCAATTAATTACACAGTCTATTTGCAATTTTGCAAATTCCAATTACACCGTATTTACACTTTTTCAAATTGCAATTACACGGTATTTACAATTACATGGTACATTGCAATTTTACAAATTGATTTAACGGTATATTTGCAAAACTATAAACTATTCGGTTTATGCTTAAAATAGTTCCTGGTTCAAATTAGATGAAGGAAAAAGCTTAAAAGTGAAGAAAAAAAATGTTTAGGTGAGTGTGAGAGATTTTGAAACAACCAAGAAATAACATAAGAAAACGATTGAAAACCATGATCCTTGGCACAATCAGTTAACACATAAACAAGAAAAGAAAAAGAAGATAAAATTAGAAGGGAGAGAAAGAACCTTGGGGCGGGAGAAACAAAGGAAAATGCAGTCTACAAATAGAGGAGCGCCTGTATCAACATCAAAGATTATTACAACAAGCAAGTGAGAGAATAAATGGGGCTCAATCGTCGTCGCCGCCCAGAAGCCAAGTCGTCGATGTTCACGTGGCTAGAGTGCGCCGAGTAGGTAGCCAGATCCTCCTTGGTACCATTTCTCGAGGATAAAATAATAGAAGGGCATACAAAAAACAAGAGACTTCAATCCAACAAAATCAAATGAAGACCATAATTACAAAAATGGCTAGTGACTAACACCCACAAAGATGCATTAAACCTAACTACCTCCCAAACCTCGTCACAAAATCAATTTACTTCTCTAAAAATTATATTGTTTCTCTCAATCTAAACCCCCACAAAATAGCAAAACAAAACTAGTACGCCACAAAATTTTGCCTTCTCCTGAAATGACTAATGCAATAACACCTCCTCAATCATAGCGTAACAATCACACTTTACCACACCAAACAAATTCAACCACCAAACCTAAATTTACTTAAGAAACTTACAACCCCATAGTAGGTGATGCAAATTCTTCGTCTGACGCTACAAATGATGCACCAATGTGGAGATAACACCAAAAAAGAATGTCTCTAAACACGATCCATAGTGTTAACTCTCTCATGTAAAACTTGTCAAACAAAAAAATTTAACCTTCAAGATAGAGGAAAAAACATAATCAGTTTGGGGAGGGGAAAAGGCAGACAACAACCGAAAAAAGGAATTGCATGAGAATGCCTTAGACACATCTAAGTTCCAAAATCTTAAGTCCCTCCCCCACAAAGCACCTGCGGCTCGTGAACAATAGAAAGAAGGCCACAACTTCAAGTGTTTCTCTATTAGAAAGATGATGCTTGAAACCAAAAGATAAAGAAGAAAGAGGATCAAAGGATGGTAAAATAGAAGCCACAAAATGCAACTTCTTAGTCGATAAATGGTAAAGACCAGGGAACAACTCCCGAAGGGGTTTCTCTTCCACCCATCAATCCTCCAAAAAATAGACATTTGAACCCTCCCCAACAAAGTACCTAATATTCAAGAAAAAAAAAATAAGGGAAACCAAATGCAATTGTTTTCCTAAGGATATTAGATGACCTACTAGAACCTCTAGCCGCAACCCACTCGAACTGATGCGGGTCATACCGACTCCCAATAACCTTATGCCACAAAGCACCAAACTCCAGGAAGAATCACCACAACCATTTAGCCAAGAGAGCCTCGTTAGTAACCTCAAGCTACCAATCCCTAAGCCACCTAACTCCACATCAACTCACATTTAACCAAATGGGAACCTTCCACCTCATCCACCCCTTCGCACAAGAAATTCCTAATCATCTTCTTAATGCTTTCCAGAATCGAAAAATGGGGCTCTGAAAGCGATACAAAATAGTTATGAATCTCACTTAACATTGTGAAAGCGATACAAAATAGTTATGAATCTCACTTAACATTGACTGATTAAGGATGAACCTTATCCTCCTTTAGAAAAGAAAATCTTTCTCCAAGAAGACAACCGTTTCTTAACCTTATCCAAAACTGGATTCCAAAACACCCAATTTCTAGGATTACCTCCCAAATGCAGACCAAGATACTGTTACGATAAAAATTGATTAACAAAACACAAAATAAGCACAAAAGAAATATTGACACAGATTTACGTGGTTCACTAATGTCGTGTTAGCTACGTCCACGGGCAGAAGAGAGAAAGCAATATTATTACGAATAAGAGAGAATTACAAAAGGACAGATAGGGGCGACTGAAGTCATTAGAAGGTTTATATATGACACCCTTCAAATGACCTAATACAAAATGAGCCAAAGCCCAAAGAAAATAAGTAAAACCCAAATCAGATTTTTCCTTTAAGGGCATTGCCTTCATACCCTCACCAGTCTCATAACAGATTCAAGACATTCCAACCGATACGAAGATGGAAGTTGACCCACCTTACACCCAACCACGTTTTTTTTACAGATATGAGTTTCAAATATATATATATATATATATATATATATATATTTTAAAACGAGTGAAAGAAGGGGAGTAAGGGGGAGAGAGATAGGGAAAGGGAGACGAAAAGGATAAAATAACGAAAAATAAATCAATCACGAATGACGACCATAGGAGGAAGAAAATGGATGATGGAAGAGGAAGAAGAGAAAGGGAGAGAGAGAGGAAAATGAGAAGAGAATGAAAAAATAAAAACATTCGTCAACGACGGCCATGAAAGGACAAAGATGGATGGTGTATGATGGAGGAGGAGGGAGGAGGGAGGGTGGAGGAGGAAGAGAAAGAAAAAAAAAAAAAATTTAAAAAGAAGTTTAATAATTAAAAATATGTGTCATGTCAACATTCTGTTAAGATATTTAACCAAAAATTTGAACCGGGTATAATTGTTGAGTTTGAAACCTTGGGAACCAAATTGCTACCAAACTAAAACTTGAGAGACCTGTAATTTTTCCATAAGTTTATCTTAAAAGTAATAACTTTAATCAAAACTATAAAATTAAATAAAATAGTAAATATAATTTCAATAAGCTATTAATAAAATTGGGTTTGAAAAAGTCTAATTTTGTTTTTTTTTTAAATAATTAATAACTAATATTCAATAGGTTAATTTAATGGGTCAACCCAAACTTTAATCAAATGAGTCGAGCACAAGAGTTGGGCCACGAGCTTGATAATTAGAGATTATGTTGACTCGACCTAGGCTCAAACAATATCTTAGGCTCGCTAGACTTGAGTATGGGCTGAGCTTCAACCTTTACTTCTTAAGGTCTGGCTGGATCGGGTTGGCCCAATGATGAGCAAGACTCAACATAATGTTAATTGCATTATTTACAAACCTCCTCTTTCTTCCTAGGGGAATTGTGATTAAAAAAATCGAAATGAAATATAGCTAATAGTTTATTATTACCTTCCTGGATATAATGGTTGCACACTTATACATCCTTATATCTACCTCTAAATGCATATACACCCCGTAAACAACTATGAGTACGAAATGTCAGTCGTGCAATTCTATCATCTGGTTTCTTTCACATTTTATGTTATTTGGGTTGTCAAAACTATATTTACACTCATTTGATGTTCATAGCTTTGTTTCATTTGCTGTCAAAACCGGATTATGTTAAACTCGGACAATGTACAAATTCTCCCAACTTACAAATTGCAACAACAATCAAACCACTAAAATATTTTTAACACACATTAAAGCTAAAATGAGAATTAAAAGAGATTAAGACAAAATTAAGAATATGCCTGTGGCCAAACATCCCAACCATCTTAGGAAGAGTAGAAGAGTAGAAGAGCTTAAAAGATAAACCATGAGGAAGTTCATCCCCAACATACCCCTACAAAAGAGCCATTTTCAATTTTCTCTTGTTTTATTCCAATTTTATTTTGATTTAGCTATGAACTTAAAAAAAAGGAGTGCGGTGTGGTGTAGAAACCAATTTTATTTTTTTAACCAAAAAATCTCTCTCTAATTATCTCTATATTGAATATTTATTTTATATAAAAAAAAAGAAAAAAATACTACTCTCCCTACCGTGGTCGTCAATTTTCTATTTTTGTGAGTGTAGAGGGCAACTGGGAAGAAGAAGCCGCATCTGAGAAGAAGAAATAGACATATTTTTATTTTTGATTTCTTATAAAAAAAAATATTAAAATATTTCCAAACGTTGTTAATTTCAATGAGGTCAAACGTTACACAAAATAAAACTCGGGCAATGTACAAATTCTCCAAACTTACAAATGGCAACAACAATCGAACCACTAGAATATTTTTAATACACATTAAAGTGAAAATGAGAATTAAAAGATATTAGGACAAAATTAAGAATATGTCCATTTGGCCAAACATCACAACTGATATGAATTATTTTGGCAATCCAATTTATATCCATGATGAAGCTCAAGAAAGTTAAATCATTGTTATGGAGCAAGAACCAAAGTTATTAAAGAAGACAAATGCATGAACTTTACTTTGTCACAAGCCCAAATACATGAAAGACTAATGGATTAGGTTTAAACTAAGTTTAATATTCACATTTTGTCACTTATTACACTAATTAAAAGTGTAACAAAGTCTTAGGCAACCTTTCATATTTCTAGAAGACTTTTTACGTTTCCAAGATACCTTTTAGAATGTCAAGACACCTTTTGGTATTTCAAGATGACTTTTCATATTAACATTTATGTTAGGGAGTTAAAGAGTCTCTTGGTTGTTTTCCTTGTCTATAAAAGGAATTAGCCTTGTCTATTGTAAAACACAACTTTGATATTTGAATTGAAAACTCCATTGGAGCATTTTCATAGCCGAGAACTATTGTTACCTTTGCATTTCTTGTTTGACTTGCATGTTTGAGAATCATTCTATTAAACTTGATCAATCTAATAGTGGAGTGTTTCGGTTCAAGGTTAGGGACAAGTTCCTCATCCTTGGATATTCGATCTTAAGGTATTTCTATTCTTCTCTTTATCTTGTTGTGAAACTAAATTGACTAAGGGGTTTTAGTGTTTGTGATTCCAGGGTTCGTATAACTAAGGGGTTCTTGATCCAATTCACTAGGGTTTCGTATCAACAACTATCTTGAGGGAGTAGAAAGCTTAAAAGAGAAACAATGGGGAAGTTCAAACAATGTTTTTAATTAGAAATAGGTGTCATGTGAGCATTTTGTTAAGATATTTAACCAAAAATTTGACGGACGGATAAAAAACGATCCAAATCCAAATCTTAGGAGTATAATTGTTGAGTTTGAAACTTTGAGGACTAAAATTCTACCAAACCCAAACTTGAGATACCATTAGTGTAATTTTCCCATAATTTATCTTAAAAGTAATAACTTTAAACAAAACTATAAAATAAAATAAAATAGGAAATATAATTTTAATAACCTTTTAATAAAATTTGGTTTAAAAAAAATCTAATTTTGGTTTTTCCAAAAAATAATTAAATAACTAATATTGAATGAGTTAATTTAATGGTCAACCAAAACTTTAATCAAATGAGTCAAGCACAAGAGTTGGACCATGAGCCTGACAATTAGAGATTGAGTTGACTCGACCTAGGCTCAAACAATGTCTTAGGCACGCTAGACTTGAGTTTAGGCTGAGCTTGAGCCTTACTTCTAAGAGTCTGGCTGGGTCAAACTAGCCCAATAATGAGGCAGACTCACCATAATGTTAATTGCATTATTGACAAAAATCTTCTTTCTCTCGAGGAGATTTGTGATAAATTGTTAATTTAAAAAAACCGAAATGAAATATAGCTAATAGTTTATTATTATCCTGACATTTAAAAAAGATGAGCGTGTCACCATATCTGTATCCGTGTTTTATTTCATTGAATGACATGACCCAAGCAAAATGGGTATCATTTTTTTTTTTTTTTGAAACCATCACTTTATAATTTAAAAAGAAACTAATTATAATTACCTCCAAGAACCATTTTTACCCACTTTCTTTTAAAAAAAATCTTTAACATGTAATTGGTGGTAGAATTTCAAGTAAGAAATGAGATAATTTACCCAACTCATTTTTTGGACTTTAAAAGAAAGTATATGCTCAAGTTGGTAAATTACCTCATAAAATGAAAATATGATTGCGTGGACGACAATAATCATTTTGTTTGGAGTACATAATTTTAATTGCATTATTGACAAGAATCTTCTTTCTTGGAGAATTGTGATAAATAGCTAAGTTAAAAAAATCGAAATGAAATATAACTAATAGTTTGTTATTATCCCGACATTTAAAAAAGATGAACGTGTCACCATATCTGTATCCGTGTTTTATTTCATTGAGTGACATGACCCAAACATGGGGTAAATTACCTCATAAAATGAAAATCTGATTGCATTGACGATGCAAACAGACCTCTTGGTCGTCAACACATACATGAGCCAACTAAGCCATGCTCGCTTTGGCGACGACAAGCATCATAAATCAAACACATTTCCACCATTTTAAGAATATTATTCCTCGGATAAGGTCATCAAAATGTAGAGCAGTACATTAAGATAAGGATAAAAGATATATCCTAAATGCGCAAACCGTTAAAGATTCTCTTGTCTTCACTGATTCTTTTTGCCATATTTGTCATTATTTTGGACCTGATTGCTATTTATGCAACCAACCCTAAAAACAATTCACAAAATTGTAATTGATTTAATAACAAAAGTATGAATTCAAAAGAAAAATCGAAACTCTACTAATCAAAGCTACTGATTTAGCAATTTTACTAAAAAAAAACAAAAACAAAAGAAACGTTTATAAACTATATAGAAAAGTGACACTTAATTAATTAAATTGTCACCTATCAAACTTCATGGACTAAATTATTATACATTTGAAAGTTTATGAACCACATCACTACACTGTATAGTTCAGAGATTACATTGTTAATTCTGTGAAAGTTAATTTCATGAAAGTTGAATTAAAAGTATTTTTTAACTTATTTTAAAACTTCAAAGACCTACAATTTAACATTAATTAATTATCTTAAAATAATCGAATTTAAACAAAGAATAAAAAAAAACGTGTCGCTTTTGTGTAACTCGGCCACTTGTTTATCTGTAACATTAATTAATTATCTTAAAATAATCGAATTTAAACAAAGAATAAAAAAACGTGTCGCTTTTGTGTAACTCGGCCACTTGTTTATCAATGAGTCAGTAAAGAGAGAGAGAATTTAAGTCGGCAGACAAGACGAAGTCGTAAATTAATCGACCGCTAAACCGCTAAACAAGTGGATCATATGAACCAATCAATTTGACCCAAGCACAAAAAAAAAAAAAAAAAAAAAAAAAAAAAAAAAAAAAAAAAAATCTAATTTTGTGTTTTTCAAAAAATAATTAAATAACTAATATTCAATAGGTTAATTTAATCAGTCAGTTAAAACTTTGATAAAATGAGTGAAGCACAAAAGTAATCTAATTTTGTGTTTTTGAAAAAAAAATTAAATAACTAATATTCAATAGGTTAATTTAATCCGCGAGTTAAAACTTTGATCAAATGAGCCAAGCACAAGAGTTGGGCCATGACCCCACAATTAGAGATTGGGTTGACTCGACCTAGGCTCAAACAATGTCTTAGGGTTGCTAGACTTGTGTTTGGGCTGAGCTTAAGCCTTTACTTCTTAGAGTCTAACTGGGTCGGGCTGGACTCAACATAATATTAAGGGAAAACCAGAAGAATGTCTAAAACAAAGGAAGACAACATAAAAAATGTCTAACCACTTTTTTCTTTTGAATTATGTTTAAACTCTATATTTAGTAAGTCAATTTACAACCCAATGGACAAGCCTACCCTTCCACAATTTCTCTTAATTTTGAGAATGAAAAAAATAAGACTTAAAAATATAAAATGTTGGGAGGAGAGAGAAATAAGTTTTGGACGTGGATTTAACAGAGACGTTAAAAATGATAAAACTGAATTGACACTTATCCCATGAGAGTTACATGGTTATACCTCCCGCCCAAATAATTAAGAAATGAGTCTATATACCTGAGGAAGTAATACAGCCACAACGAATCCATCAGTGGCGGTGTGTGCATGCCTGCACACAGGGTAAAAAATGGAAGGCACATGCATTCACACAGAGTAATAGAGGGAAGGCAAATGGTCGACCAACCATTTACAATGAGTATTCCCAATGAATTTGCAATAATTACATTTAGCAGCTGAATTGGGGAAAGCCTGAAACACGGACCCGGTATGTGACTTATTCTAAACCCTCACCAATAAATATAAACGCACAAATTTGGGGGACATACAAAAATCTAGGGGACCGGGTATGTATACCTGTGGACAGTGTATGTATACCTGATGAACACACACGAAACTGGGGGACAAAATATGTATACCCTGAGGAAGTGATACAACCAACGAAGAATCCATCACTACAGATGTGTGCATGACTGCACACAGAGTAATAAAGAGGCAGGCAGATGGTCGGCCAACAACTTAAAAGAGGGAATGCTGGTTTTTTAAATTCGTGAACGATTCCCAATAATTCGAAATAATTTCATTTATGGATTCGAGGGGAAAAACCTACAACACGCCACCAAAAAGAAATTGTTCCTCAGAATTTGTGTGTTGAGTAGGCGATTAGGTGAGGCTTCAAGGCATTCGATTCGACAGACATACCGTGAATATTGTGGCTTCGAGGGACAGCCGTGAAATCGTGTGGTGGGAATCCAACTCTAGAGCCTTGGAGATTGAATTGGTGAATTCCGCAAGTGTTGAATTCGGGGGGACAACAACTTTGCACGTTTTAAAATTAGTGTAACGGTTCATCTCGTCCCAAATCCCATCAAATGTCACCGTAATAGAAAGGTACGACATGGGTTGGTGTTGTGTGGTGGAACGTTGGAGTAAGGATCTTTTGGTCTTGCGGAAGAACTGGAAAAGGATAAGGAAAAAAAAAATCGCTTAGAAAAGGAAAAAGGGGGAGAAAAAAAATCGCCCTAGATGAAGGTTGAAGATTCACGGGAAAAAATCTGAAAAATGGTAGACAATGCATAATTGTAAGGGGATTGTTGTTTAACGATATCATTTTGACCGATATCTCCTCATTTGTAGGGTGGTGAGTGTATTTGTTGTTCCCTATTTTTTGGGGAAGATTTAGAATTAAAATGGTGTTAGTAATTACTCACGACAATGTCCAATTGTATACATTTACCGAATGTATATGCGACACAGTCGTTGTATATCTCCACGGGTGTGCCCAAGCGTATACCCTGACAGATGGTGTGTGCGGCGACTCCACTCACAGGAATACATAGAGATACAGAATGCCAGAAATAAGTTAACAAAAAAAAAACAAATTCGATTTCTTTTAACGGGAAATGATCCACCTCACCAAATAACCTCTTAAAACTAATTGAATTTTAAAATAAAATCAACTAATTTCAAAACTAATAATTTTTAAAATAGGAAATCATAAAAGGGTATAATGGGGAACCAACTCAAACAAATTTTTTCCTAAAAAAATCTCTAGATATAGACGGCAAAGAAAACACGTATTTAGACGTTTTCGCGTAATAAATTGTAGACATTTTTTCTGGTTTCCCCTAATGTTAATTGCATTATTTATAAGTCTCATCTTTCTCCATGGGGGGAACTGTAATAAATAGCTAAATTAAAAAACCAAAATGAAATATAGCTAATAGTTTATTATTATCTTCTTGGATATAATGTCTGCGCACTTATACATCGTTTTATCTACCTCTAAATATCCATATATACGTAAACGACTATGAGTACGAAATGTCAGCCGTGCAATTCCATCATATGATTTCTTTCTCATTTTATGTTATTTTAGTTGTCAAAACTATGTTTTACACTCATTTGATGTTCATAGCTTTGTTTCATTGGCTGTCAAAACCGGATTATATTAAACTCGGGCAGTGTACAAATTCTCACAACTTACAAATTGCAACAACAATCAAACCACTAAAATATTTTTAATATACATTAAAGCTAAAATGAGAATTAAAAGAGATTAAGACAAAATTAAGAATATGCCCATTTGGCCAAACATCCCAACTAACTTTGGAAGAGTAGAAGAGCTTAAAAGAGAAATCATGGAAATGTTCAAACAATATTTTTAATTAGAAATAGGTGTCACGTTAGCATTTTTTTAAGATATTTAACCAAAAATTTGAAGGAGGGACAAAAAACGAACCAAATCCAAACCTCAGGGTATAATTGTTGAGTTTGAAACCTTGAGGACCCAAATTCTACCAAACCCAAACTTGATGGATCATTAGTGTAATTTTTCCGTAATTTTATCTTAAAAGTAATAACTTCAATCAAAACTATAAAATAAAATAAAATAGAAAATATAATTTCAATAAGCTTTTAATAAAATTTGGTTTAAAAAAAATCTAATTTTGTTTTTTAAAAAATAATTAGATAACTAATATTCAATACGTTAATTTAATGAATCAGCCAAAATTTTGATCAAATGAGGCAAGCACAAGAGTTGGACCATAAGCCTAACAATTAAAGATTGGGTTGACTCGACCTAGGCGCAAACAATGTCTTAGGCCCGCTAGACTTGGGTTTGGGATGAGCTTGAGGCTTTACTTTTTAGAGTCTGGCTGGGTCGGGCTGGCCCAATGATGAGGCAGACTAAACATAAAATGTTAATGGGGAAACTAGAGGAATGTCAACAATTAAGCCAGTCAACATGAAAAATGGCTAATCACTTTTTTATTTTGAATTATGTCTAAATCCTATATTTAGTAAGGGATTTTAGAACCAAATGGACTTGTTTACCCTTCGTCAATTTCTCCTAATTTTGAGAATGAAAAATAGAATATTTTAAAATATAAAAGGTTAGGAAGAGAGAGAAAACAAAGTTTGACGTGGATTTAACAGAGAGGATTAAAGAGAGAGAAGACGTTAAAAATGATAAAAGACACTTATCCAAATTTCCATACATGATTATACCCCACCCATAATAATCTAGAAAACGTTAAAAATGATAAATGGGTCTATATACCTGAGGAAGTAATACAGGCAGATTGAATCCATCCGTGGCGGTGTGTGTGTGTATGCCTGCAGACAAAGTAAAAAGAATACCAACCAGTGAATGTGTATAACTACAGGAAGTGTTCTAGCCACCCAATGAAGGTGTGTGCATGTCTGCACACAGACTAATACTGTGGCAGGCTGTGCCGTTTGTGCAGCTGCAGACAGTACAAAAGAGCATCAATAGTAGGGGTGTGTGCATCCGTGCACACATAATAAAAATGGGGCGTAAAGGAGTTTCGGAGTTGTGTGCATTACTGAGTAATAAAGGACGCCAACAACTTAAGAAGAGGGAATTGGTTTTTTTAAAAAATAAGGTATCGCTTCCCAAGAAATGGGTATGATGTGTTTTATGGGGTAGATGGAAAAAGGCTGAACACGCTACCTTGAATTAAATCCTCCGCCAAAGAAATCGCCAAACAACTCCAAATCGGGAACTCCAAGATTCAAAAATCAGAAGCCAAAAAAACTCAGAAGGCGCCTACATTCACCCTAGAAGCAACAAAAACACAGTTGTTCTTCCGTTTCTCCATAACCTACTTCGACATCCTTCAAAGTAAAACACGACGCATTCGACGGCTACGTTCGACCTAGACTCGCAATTCCTCTCTCGCCGTTTCTCCATAACCTACTTGGTAAGCATTTTTCTCTCTCGCAATTCTTCTCCATCCATGTTTTACCAACGAGCGACTTAAATTGTAATGCTAGTTTAGGTTAACATGTTTTGGGTTAGTAGGTTAGTATTTTATGGTTTTAACTTGTGGGAGCTGTAGATGTTTTTGTTTAACATATGATTTGTTTATATTAAAACCAACGAAAACTCCAAGATTTTGAAAAAACTAAATAATAGCTGGTGATTCCTTTTTTAAGCGATTCGGTTGATCTCCAAATTTATAAAAAATAGACGGTTATAGGGGATGTACACGTTGTTAAATATAACAACTGCGTATTTGTTGGTGGAATAGGGCATTTATAAAATAACCGTATAAAAATATGGTAAGCGAAGAGAGAAGAGCAAGTGCAAAAATTCAAGCGGCTGGGGGGTGCCGTAGTAAGAAACATAAGAAACAAACTAAACCAATTTCTGTAGACAGCAAGGAGGAGGTAATATAAATTCTTTAGATTACTTAAGGTCATATTTGGTAATGTATACTGATTTTGCGTTTGTATGTATACAGAGCCCACAGTGCAGGAGAGAGTTGATTGAAGAAAAAGACAGTGGCGTTATGAAGACAAAAATGGTGAAGAGGAAAAGGGTAGTTGAAGAAATGACAAAATCTGGTAAAGGAAAAGGCAAGAAGAAGTTGGATGAAGACAGGGGAACCAGTAGTGACGATACTGGTAAGAATGAGGCTGGAGTCACAGGTAGTTCCGGAGAGCCTAATGAAGATGATGAAGGTGGTTTGACACCAAATGGATCATTAAGCGAGAGCGAAACTCCGGCAACCAAGAAGAAAATGATGTCCATTGTCAAAAAGGTATGTACTGTTAGTAAGTTGGAGACTATAACTTCATGTGTGTACATGGGTTTACTGACCACGTATTTTCCAGATTGATATAAAGAAGGAGTCATCAATGAAGAAAGACAAAATTGGGAAATGCAGAAAGGACCTTTCAGTTGATGAGGCAGACGTGGAGAAGGTAATGAACATAGTCATTACATAGACAGATGTGTATGTGGTAGATGGGGGGAGTAAACTTATCTGGTGGGGGATTTGCATACATATGTATTTAATTGTAATTACATGTTTAAGGTAGACACCTGTGGATGCATACATAGTCTATGAGTTGGGCGTTCTGCTTATTGTGTTGTGCTTAGTAATGGGAACCACGCAGCTAGAGTGTATGTAAGGGTTTAATATCCCATGTGATTGTATATTATGTTAGGTATTTCTTGATTTTTAAATTGTTTACCAAGTGTTTTACAAATTTTTCAGGACGACGAGTATCTAATGACGCAAGCAAGGAGAGGAAGGGCACTGAAGATTCAATTGTACTGTAAAACAGGAACGATGGCAACTACCAGGGTGAACCTCGGTGAAAAATATGAAGCGGCTTTCAGAAGCACATGCTTCGGTAAGTTCTGAGACTTCTCATTCAAAAAGACATCCTCACAGCTGCTGATGCATCTGATTCAGCACCAGTGCAAACCAAAACGGACATGGGAAATGAACTTCAAGATTGGCGGTAGAGTACACACGTTCGGGCTGCGTGAGTTTGCATTTGGTGACTGGATTGAATTGTGGTCCCCTGCCAGAACTGGACAAAGACAAAATCAAAGAAGAAGAGAAGCTGAAACAAGACTATTTTGAGGATGAAGGGAGCCTGAAAAGGAGTTATTTGAATATGGCATTGAAGGTAAACAAGCATGGGACTGAGAATGACATGATTAAAATCGCTCTGCTGTATTGCCTATAAAGCTTCTTGCTTCCTCGGCAGGAGAAGGTTAACATTGAAATGGACCACATACTGATGGTAGATGATGATGAACTGTCCCAGAGCTACCCGTGGGGTCGAGTTGCGTTCCAACTACTTGCAAACTATATGAAAAAAATAGTGTTGAGTAGAGGAGGGAGCTGCATAAGTATGAAGGGGTGTGTTTATGCCCTACTTGCATGGGCATACGAAACCATACCAGCTCTGAGCTCGTCCCCAACATACTACGCTACGAGAATAAGGAATACATACCCACGAATTATAAATTGGGAGGCTGATTCGCATACTGAATGGAAAGAGCTACAGACGAAAGTTTTCGAAGCTCCACAGGTAATTTTCAATTTCAATCTGAGATTCAAACTTCCTTCAATGTTAATAATAGTGTGTTCTTGCAGTTAGATATTATTCCGCTGGAACCAATAGATGAGGAGATGATGATGCCGTATTTCGCCACATTCCTAGAATCGGAGATTGCTAGACGTAGGTTGGGTGAAACTTCATTTAGTATGGAAGCGCCAAACGTTGGGGGACAAAATTTAATGCAAGGGTCATTAGCAATTGGGGAAAGGTTAGACGGAATTGAGAAAATCCAAGCGGTGATTATGAAGCACCAAGACGACATGAACAGGAAACTAGATGCAGTGGTACAGTCGGTACAAAAAATGATGGAGTCACTACAAAGCACTCAGAATGACATGGACATTGCGAAAGGAAGGTTCATGATGCAAGGCGACGTGAGTAATGTAGTAGGCGACAAAAGTATTGGCGTTAGCACACAGGTATGAAAATTGGGAAATGTGACTTAAGTATGATGGTGTGTTTTCGTTGTATAGGTAACTGCATAGCTATAACTAACAATTTGTGGCCTCTAGACTGTTCCAACATCTAGTGCTGAAATTGTGGAGGAACATATGGAGGACTCGAAGAAAGAGGGTGCAGAGGATCATTACCAAGAAAAGCCTATACAACCCACAAAGAAAGACGACGAGGATGGAGCAGGAGGTGGAAATCCTTCCACGAAGTTTGCAGGTACATTCAGACATACTCTAGCGGAAAACAAACAAACTGACACAGGTGGGGAAACCGGAGCGGGTGAGGGAAACAAAGGGGATGGAAAAATACAGGTATGATAGCATCCTTGAACATCTTTACAAGTTATTTGGATTAAGGAAGAGTAAATGGAAGTGAATATGTAGGAGTGTGATGAGGCAGACGATATGATTAATGAAGTAATTGAGTCAATTGACATGTCTGAGATACTGGCAAAGATGAGCAAGGATAAAGGGACTAGGAATGTGATGGTATGTTGGGGGTGTTGGGGAGATTCAGAATTTGGGTTATGTAATCTTTGGTATGCATAATTGATTAAAAATGTACTTGGTCTGACACGGGCAGCCAAGGGGGAAAAAGCACGTGCTTTCAAAACCGAGCTAATCTAATGCAACTACAGGAAAGGTAAATTAGCAAAATTTATTAATTAGTTTTTCCCCTAGTTCTATATATAAAATGGTTAGTAATACAGAAAATGAAGTCAATGAAGTTGCCCGAGTTTTTCGGAAAACAAGTGCATAAACGACAACCACTTGCAGAAGTAAGTAGTTCGCAGTTTGAAAGAGGTGTGTTTAATTTGTGTGTAACATCCGAACTCATATGCTGATGTACTCTATTGTCTCATCTTCGTGATACAGGTGAATGGAGACCTGCAGAGAAATAAAAACATTGGAACAGGGGGGGCAGTAGAGGTCGTGGATGGCAGCCGAGTAGCGCGGAAGGCTACGACAGTGGAGGTCCTTACAGAAGAATTCTACGAGGCTACCTTTGATCTAAGAATAAGTCAAATGGATGAATGAAGGCAGAAACGAGTTAGGTTAAAAGTTTAATCTAAAGTAGACAAACCATAACTATTACGTTTACTTTCGTTATTTTGATTTACCCGGGTTAACGATGTATGAACAAGTTTGACTTAAATGTTTTTATTTCCTTAGTTTCAATTCTGTTGTATGCGGATGTCTGGATTTCTGGTGATTTATGTTATGTGATATGGAATTCAGGTGATCATTCACTATTATATAGGTCAAACATGGTTCCTAACATTCAAATGTTTGTATTAGGGATTATTTTTTATAACAACTGAGGGGGGAATACAACTGAACAGTCAACGATGCATGTGGTGTAAGGTTGTATAACATACACCTGTTCTGATTCCACAGGTATCGTATACCCCCCCCATCTTCGCGACGGTCGGCCTATGGTTATACAGGTACCGATTAAAATGGTAGGGGCATTGTCTACGTACAAATAAACATCCATGTAACAACAACTGTTATTGTTTATGCTAAATAAAGAATCTGCTAACATGAAATAGTTGTGAATCACTCACTTCTATTGTTTATGCTAAATAGAAAATTTGCTAACAGGGAATAGTTGTGAACCTAATAACCCGTTATTATAGGGTTAGAAAATAAAAGAAACATCAAATTAACTAGAAATAGGATTGTTGCATCTCCTACGGTTGTGGCCATGCTGACGAAACCTACCACACTTGAGAGTTGTGATCCTCTCGCTGTGATATGTTATCCTTTTTTTCTTCGGACGTCCAACACGTCGCTTGTTATCGGGTGGTTGTACAGGTAAATCAAATGTCATTGGTTGGACATGGTTATCATATGAAATGCACAATGGATGCACATCACCACTATAAAGTTTCTGAATAGTTGATGTCCGGTAAAACTCATGAACATAAGACTCCAACATAAAGCCTTTACGACATATCGCTCGAACAACATGTGAGCATGGGATAATATCTTCGTCCCACCGTCTACAGGAGCAACTGCGCTTTTCGATGTCAACCTCAAAGTGTTTGTTGCCATCACGAATCTCAAACTGAACATCGTTGATGTCGTAAAACTATTATTTTAAAAACAAAAGTAAACACATGTTAGTTATAGTCATTAATCGAATATGGGGAAGGGTAAATACGAAGTTATAGTTATAATTTAATATGGGGAAGGGACTTCATCTAAAACTTACATCCATCGTGCGAGAACCTTGTAGGGATTCACGTAATTGAGTGGCTGCATAAGCTGTTATGTCCTGACGTTGGAATCCGGCGATTGTTCTACGCTTAAAAAACCACTATTGCAAGATATCACGTGCATACTCTAAAAGAGATATGATAGGTCTAGTACGACCCTCCAAGAGCCGTGAGTTCAAACTCTCAGAAATGTTTGTTGTCATCATTACATAACGTTTTGTATTAAAGAACGCACGACACCATTTGGATAGACCAATCTCAACGAGTTCGCTACGGATCGATGGAACTAGTTGTTCCATATGCCTCATGTAATACTCAAACTCAATGGGGGTGTAAGATTTGGCACACTTAATAAAAAGTTCATGTATATGTTTACCCCTATGACACTTTTTAATATTCTGCTGAAGGTGATAAATGCACAACCCATGGTATGCGATAGTATATACACTCCTCATTCCATTGGCTATGCTCACGTGACGGTCTGAAACAATTATGAGGTTCTTTGGTTCACCGAATACTGCCTTGGGGTTCTGGAAAAACCACCGCTAGGATGAGTCATTCTCGGAATCGACAACGGCGAATGCCAACGGGTAAATTTGCGAGTTAGGATCAAACGTGGAAGCTGTGAGCATCATTCCACTGAATTTGTTTTTTAAGGATGTACCGTCAACCGTAATAACTGGGAGACAGTGTTCCCAACCCTGTATAGAGGCGGCCAAACTCATGAAGAAATATTTGAAGCGGTTGTCAGAATCTACCTCTTGTGCAGTGTATGTTCCTGCAAATTAAAGTAACTAAATATAAACATATAGAACATACAAAAACAAAAAGGCAAGGCGGATGGAAGAAGTATATACCAGGATTCTTTTCTATCAACCTCGTCGCAAACATTGGGATGCGTGCATATGAATCCTCAGGTGATCCTCTGATGGAGAAGAAAGCATGCTCTCTTGCCCTCCAAGCTTTGTCGTAGCTAATGCCAACACCATGAACTTTACGAGTGTATTTAATGATGTCAGCGGGTGTACAATGTTGCTTGCTATTGGATTCTAGTATGGTCTTTTCATAATGGCTCACAATTTGGGCAGTGGCTTGGCGGTGGTCGTTCTTCACAACATCTATGGGGCAAGTATGCTCGTGTACGAACTTTCTGACGACCCACAATTGGCTACTGGAAATAACTGACGCACGAAGATACCATAGACAATGGTTCTCAATGCATTTGAGTGTCAATTGCCGCAGACTCGATTTCATAGTTCGATACTGGAAGTTTCCTTTCAAGGCTATCCGGGAAACTGCTGCTTTTAGATCTACCTTGGTAGAGAATATGTAGTTATCAGAAATAGAAAAATCACCAGAAAAAATGTCAAAGAATTTATAATTCTTTTGGCCGTTCCCTAAGATTGCGGTGGTGTTAGCTGTCGTCCCATGACTGTGTGGGCAAATACTTACAACCTGAACATCAGCGACAATAACACAATCTTCATACATACGGTTGGTAAACCCCAGTAACACCCAAGACATATCTCGTTCTTCAGAAAGGATTATAATCACGGATTTATGAGTCCCGTTCCGGAAGAGGGACAACCTTGAAATTGTGTGGTTGGAATCCAGCTCTACAGCCTTGGAGATTGAATTGGTGAATTCCGCAAGTGTTGAATTTGGGAGGACAACAACTGTGCAACTTTTGAAAGTATTGTATTGGTTCATCTCGTCCCAAATCCCATAAAAAAAATACTATAATAGAAAGGGACGACATGGTTGGTTGTTGTGTGGTTGAAAGTTTTTTTGTTTTTGCAAAATGACTGGAAAAAGATGCTAGAATTTTTTCTCCAAGATGGTGGTTGCAAATGGAAAAACGAAAAAAGGAAGGGTTCAAGAATCAAATCTGCCAAATGTAAGAATTTACCTAAATGTAGGGGTATTTGTTGTGACACAAATTAGATTTTGACCGATATCTACTCTAGGTTGGTCGGTGTGTGTGTGGATCCTTAATTTTAGGAAAGTAATAACAAAATTAATTTGACCTCCTAGTTACACACGGCAGGTACAGATCTATAACCCCACGTAATATATGTGTGCCGCAATGGCTGTATATCCCCACTAGTGTGCCCACGGTAACCCCCCCCCCCCCTCAGACGTGTGTGTGTGGGATCTACCCATCCGGTCATACAAAGATACATAATGGGACACATTACTTAACGGAAAAAACAACCGTGTATTTTAACGTGCAATGATCCACCTCACCGAATAAGGTATTCAAACTAATTAATCCTTAAAATTAAATAAACAAATTTCAAATATAATATTGTTAAACAAAACAAATGTTAGAAGGGTGTAATAGAGAATAAACACAAACAAATTTTCTCCTAAAAAAACTCTAGCCATACATTACAAACTAAACAAATATTTAGACAAATTTCATTAACGGTATTTTTCTGTAGACATTCCTCTGATTTTCGCAAATGTTAATTGCATTATTTACAAGTCTCCTCTTTCTCCATAGTGGAATTGTGTTAAATAGCTAAATTAAAAAACCGAAATGAAATATAGTTAATAGTTTATTATCATCTTCCTAGATATAATGTCTTATACATCCTTCTACCTCTAAATATGCATATGTACCCCGTAAACGACTATGAGTACGAAATGTCAGCCGCGCAATTTCATCATCTGGTTTCTTTCTCATTTGATTTTATTTGGATTATCAAAACTATGTTTTAGACTCAGTTGATGTTCATAGCTTCGCTTCATTTGCTGTCAAAACCGGATTATATTAAACAAAAAAAATTCAAACGTTTTATCATCATTATACCGTCGGAATCCTGAGTTTCAATTTTTTGGATCTTTAAGATAGTGTATGCTTGGCAATACACTGATTGTGATTTTGAATTTTCATTTCAATCTTTAGCACCATTACTGCTTTGTTAATTTGAATTGATCTAACCGTGTACTATTTTTTTTTATTATTTTTCTCATTGATTCTCTCAGATTAAATCTTCCCTTTTTTGTAGGGAGTTTGAGTTCAAGGGTCTAACGCTAAATATCAGTGGGGCAGTTTCGTCCCAACAAATTATAAATATTATGCTATATAGAAGTTAACTATTTTTCGACAAAATAACTCGGTTAGCTAGTTTTGAACTTGCACTATTCCATTTGAGTTATTCCTCTAGTTGCCATTTCTCCCTATCATGTTTGATCATTTGGAGTAGGAAAAAAGAAAAGCTCTCAGAATTTTAGTTAAGTTTTAAACTTAGACATTGACCAGGGAGGATTGGGAAATTTCTATTTTTTATTCCTTGTGCACCTCTTTGTTTAGTTGCTCTCTCTCATACAAGTTTCTCTCTACCCATCTGCACTATTCCGCACTTAGCTTTGAATGTTGAATGACACTTTAGCTTGCTCTCCGTTTTTATTGTTTCATTATTAATTTCCTTTCATATGTATGAACGATGAGCAAGAAGTCCCAAGTTCAAATTCCCCTCCCCACATGTTCTTAAAAAAAAAAAAATCGTTTCATATGCCCCTTCTACCATAAAACCATGCATACCACTCTCTCGTCACACCACATTTTTTTCTCCTCCTTACTTTCCTACCATCTTACAACCCTTGCTTTTCATTATTTTTTTTTTGTTTAGTTTTCTCTTTCATACCGTCATATCAATGGAAGGTAACAACAACAACAAAACAAAAAAGGGGATAGGTAGAGAGAACCTTCTGCCAAATAAAATAATTCAATTTGAGATGAAATGAAATTTTCTCAAAAGTTTTAATTCGATAAAAAACAATATTTTCTATCAAAAAATAATAATTAAGGACCTCAGCTTCATGCCTTATTGTCACACCCAGTAGCGAATCTACCCAAGGGGGGAGGGTCTACTAGACTTTTAACACGTGTCATGCACGTGGAATTTCCAATTATTGTATCATATTGATATTGATTTAAATTTTATTTCACTAATTATTATTACTTTTCTTTTAAAAAAGATGGAGCATGTATATGCTACTTTATTAATTTTTGCAATATGATAAATAATAATATATGGTTTTTTAGAAACAACACTATTGATCAATCCTCAATTTAAAGAGTTGCAAACCCTAAACCCTAAACCATAAAGTATATGAATATTATTGGCCCTCTCCGATCAACATATAGTATCCTCAAGAAGAATTAATTTATCATGTCCAAATTATGATGCCTTTGGTTGGCAGAAGAAGAATTCAAGCTTAAACATGGATTTTTGAAGAGTTGTCATGAGTTTATGAAGAAATGCAAGGAGATGCACAAAATTTGAAGAGTTGCAAACCTTTGGTGAAGAGTTGCGAAGGACATTCATGCATGACATTTATTACACAAAATATTTATTTAGTTTATTTGATGTTCAAATACATGTAAGCGCTAAATAGGTTAATGTATTAGTTAAATACATGTATTAGACTTTAATATTCTGATTATTGTATTTAATATGCTTTGTAATTAGGAATTCTAGAATATTCCTAATAGGCTATAAAAAGGTCATCCACATTGTAATGAAGATACGAAGACATGGAAATGTAGTATTTTGGGTTTTAAACCTTGAAAGCTTTTAAGCTTTGTTTATTGTGTATTCTTGTGATAGAATGCATGTATATTTGGAACATTCAAGTGAGAATTGATCTATCTTGCTTGTGGAGTGCTTTGAAGATCAAGGGTTGATGGGAGCCACAAGCTTTGTCCGATCCTTAGTTTGTTTGATCATCTAAGTAATCTGTCGTCTAGCCTTTCTTAGGGGTTGAGATCGAAGGTTAAGTTAGTCATATTTGTGAACATTTACAAGGATCCTAGAAGGACCTCTAGGTTTGTAAATCTAGCAAATTTGACGCTTATCATTTGGTATCAGAGCTTCGGCTTTAGATCGGGTTTTATCCACAGTGTTGTTGGTAAGCAATTGATAAGGTTAGTGTTAGAGATGATTATTTACAAGGATCCTAGAAGGACCTCTTACTTTGTAAATTTTGGATCTTCGCTATCTTTATCAATTCCGCTTCCGATTATCTTTCATTTTATTTCTAGCTAAAAAAAATGTCGTTGGTAAGGTTTCGGTTAAGATGAATATTTACAAGGATCCTAGAAGGACCTCTAGCTTTGTAAATCTTTCATCTTTGCTCTCTAAAAAAAAAAAAAAAAAAAATGTTGTTCAATTTTTTCTCTTTAGCCAATGATGACTCTTGAACTTCTTCGTAAGCCATTGCAATGCTTTAGATTCGAGGACGAATATTCTTAAAGAAAGGGAGAATGATATGAATTTTATTGGCCCTCTCCGATCAACATATAGTATCCCCAAGAAGAACTAATCTATCATATCTAATGGATGGTGGATTTCGTTGGTAGAAGATATCAAGTTGAAGCATGCACTTTTTCAAGAGTTGTCATGAGTTTATGAAGGGTTGCAAGGAGATCCACGAAATTTGAAGAATTGCAAGTCTTTGGTGAAGAGTTGCAAAGGACATTCATGCATGACATTTAATACACAAAAGATTATTTAGTTTTTTTTATGTTCAAATACATGTAAGCATTCGATAGGTTAATGTATTAGACTTTAATATTCTAATTATTGTATTTAATATGCTTTGTAATTAGGAATTCTAGAATATTCCTAATAGGCTATAAAAAATGCCATCCACATTGTAACGAAGATATGAAAATATGAAAATGTAGTATTTTGGTTTTTAAACTTTGAAAGCTTTTAAGCTTTGTTTATGGTGTATTCTTGTGATATAATGCATGAATATTTGGAGCATTCAAGTGAGGGTTGATCAATCTTGCTTGTGGAGTGCTTTGAAGATCAAGGGTTGATGGGAGCCACAAGCTTTGTCCGATCCTTGGTTTGTTTGATCATCTAAGTAATATGTCGTCTAGCCTTTCTTAGGGGTTGAGATTGAAGGTTAAGTTACTCATATTTGTGAACATTTACAAGGATCCTAGAAGGACCTCTAGGTTTGTAAATCTAGCAACTTTGACACTTATCATTTGGTATCAGAGCTTCGACTTTAGATCGAGTTTTATCCACAGTGTTGTTGGTAAGTGTTGGGCTTAATGGGCTTCAAAGTTTAACTTAAGCCCACAGTGACCCTAGTTGAACACCTCAATTTGAGATGAGTGATGGAGAATGTTCCACGTTTCCCCTCGTGCAACAAAAAGAAGAGAATCCCTAATTCATTCCTCAGATTAAGAAATGTGAGGGTACTGCCGAGAGAGAAGAGCGAAGCTCTATGGAAATGACTCCTCAATGGCTTGTGGTTCGATGACGAAGAAGATGAAGATGTAGATGGGAAGAAGGTGAAGATCTTCAACTATATTTCATAGCCTCGAAGACCTTCTCTTTATTCAATCTTTCTCTTTAGATGAATATACAGAGGGCTTTATACAAAGATAGGTTTCTGGGTTTTCTTTCTACTTATCTTTCTTGCTATCTCTCTGTTCTTCTTCCTCTCCCTATTCCTTTTTTTTATTACTGAGAACAAACTTTGTATTTAAAGAATATTACAAGGACTGTTGAAGAACAATATTCAGTTTAGAGAATAACCATATTTGGTTTTACAAATCTCCACCTTAAACGTAAATTTGTTCTTCGTTCTTTGCTGATTTTGTTTTTCCTTTGTCTAACCGTTTTCAGGTAAGTCGAATCCAACGAGCTCGAGACAGTGGTTGAACTTCAGCTGTGGAAGAGGCTTCGTCAGCATGTCTGAAACGTTCTCTGAGGTATGAACCTTCAACACCTCTATTTCTCCTTTCTCTATCTGTTCACGAACAAAATGATATTTGATGTCAATATGTTTTGTTCTGTTGTGGAATTGTTGATTTTTGGATAGATGTATAGCACTTTGATTGTCACAGTATATCTTGACTGTTGTTTGCATAATTCCATAGTCCTTTAGCAAACCTTTGAGCCATAATGCCTCTTTAATTGCTTCTGATAGGGCTATAAATTCCGCTTCAGTTGATGAGAGAGCTACCACTGGTTGAAGGGTAGCTCTCCAACTTAGGAGATTTCCCCCAATTAGGAATAAGTAACCAGTTAAGGACCTTCTTCTATCCAAATCCCCAGCATAATCTGAATCCACATAACCAAATAATTGATTATGTTTATCACTGCAACTTGTATAAGTGAGTTTAGCTTCTGAGGTTCCTTGTAGGTATCTTAATACCCATTTAGCTGCCTCCCAATGTCTCTTCCCCGGATTAGCCATATATCTGCTAATTAAGCTTGTAGCATAGGTGTTGCGTGCTCAATGTGTAAAGATAAATATGCAAGAGGGTAGAAAGAGCACTTAGAACATGCAAGCATACATGGTCTCACAGCAAGTAGTAAGTATATTTCATTCGTTTTTTCCACAGAGACTCATTTTTAGCTATTCGCGAAGTGTGATTGTTAAGAAAGATGGGATGAATTTGATGGGGTAAAATTGGTTTTTAATTATCTAATTTTTGCGGAATGTATAAAGGGATATAACATAAACAAATGCAAGTTGAAATTAGATGCAAAGGACAAGAGATGGAATTAATAAACGAGGAAGAAAACAGCTAAACAGAATGCAACTTAGCAGAATTGCGAGAACCGCAATTAATCCGCAATTAACTCAACAGCAAAAGTATGTAAATGGGCGAATTAAGGGCTACTAATGACTATCCTATAGGCGGTTTATTACGATTATCAAGCTTTGGATCAACTCTCTATACATCAAACTCACTCTATCTCAAGTATCGTCCGATTCCATGCATTAGAGTCTTAAGTTTACTCGACTTCAAAGTAAGGACTTAAGCATCTTGTTTAAGCAGGAGTGTTTAGTTTGTACTAGGGAAACGCCTATTCCTAGGCCGTTTCCTGATTACCATGAAAGGCTAGCATGATTATATGACTCTGAACTCTTACTCCTTCCAGAGGTTAGGAGTTCTTTGGACAAAATGGATGGCCAATCGAAATTGCCCGTGGGATGAAGCTTACATACAATCAATGTTCGAGTGTTAATCTGCCTACTTGATTTACGTTTTTTAGCCTATAGTTCTGTCATTAGCATGCCCCTAAGTAACTTAGCTACTCATGGATATATAGAGAACAGAAATGGTAGATAAGATAGACATGCTTAGAAAGGAAATGTGCTTAAAACAGTAAGCCAAACCCGTAGCAGAAGATGGGAAATGAGAAATGCAGAAATGAACTTTGATTACTGGAATTGTTTGTTGAGCAGATGAAAGCTATAAGGTAAATAGCAACAAGACAGAAAGCAACGAAATAAACTACTCTAGCTACTTAGGAAAAGAACAGCACAAAACAGAATGTAAAACAGAAGAGAAAGACAGAAAAACAGTAAAGAGTTGCTGGAAAGCTTCGTGTCAGTCGCCTCGAATGAAGGGGATGAAAGATCAGCCTTGCTTGGATGAATCCAATCGAGAGAGAAGAAGAATCTTCTCTCCTTCCTATCAGATTATCGATTCCAACAGCTGAGACTCTCACTCCAACAGACGGCAAAGGAAAAACAGATGGAAATGATGGACTGCGAGAAGACTTCTGCGCTTCGAGTGATGACTGAACCTCCGACTTTGACCCCCTTTTATAGTAGTTTGCAGGTGCGTTTGGGCCAAGGAGAACCATCAATCTTCAACGTCATATATCAGAATGGATGGAGGAGAAAGAACGAATCCCTGAAAAGTCGGATCTAAACAGAAAAAGATCAGCCAACTTACGGTTTTAACTTGAATAATTGCGGTCACCGCAATGTTTTCGCAATTCATTTGCAATGCTCATTTTTTCATTCTTTTCCTTCGGTTTTCAACCCTTTTTCTACCTATTGTGCATAAGTCCTAAATTAGCTACCTTCTTCTAATTCTCATATTAAAGCATAGGTTTAGGCTAAATGCTATCACAAACACCTAAAAGTGTACATCTTCCTAAGCTAAATGGGTCCTAAATAAGTCACTTTCAGAGACTTAACACACCCCCAAACTTAAGGCTTTGCTTGTCCTCAAGCATACTAAGGACTTACCTAGGCTGTTATTTTATCTTCTTTAACTACTTACCGACTCCCCTATATCCCTATCTCTAGCAGTGCTGTCCTGTGACACACTTCTAAGTTTAGAATTAACCTCTTATCACGCTTCTTCTGACTTCACCTGCCTACTATACCTGCTGTTTTTGTTAACCCCCTACTACTGATCTAACTACTTTTATGATATCATGCCACTATCCCTCGGGTTTCAAATTCTACCAAGCTTTACTCCAGACTCAGTACATGCTTCTAGCTTATTTTTAATGTGTCTAGGATTCCTTAGAGTCATGCCAGTCTTAGTATTAACAGTGACAGTGGTACTTTTAGAGAACAACCTAAGCCCTGGCATCACTACATTGGATATACATTCATCTCCCTAGACAAACCTAAAAGCTACAACCTTGTGCTTAGCTCATTAAGGATCAGAGTTCTTTTTACATAGGACATCTAAGCCACAAGATTATAACTCCCAAGCATACATTCTTCTTCCCTATTTCTCCCTTTTTCCTTTTTTACTTAGGTGGAGTCTCCTCTTAGTTTGCCTTTTGATGCAATGCCACTTGTGGTTTACACACTTGGCACTGATTACTCAGCAACTTGAGAAAGACTCCCCTCTTTACTCTATTTTTCAATTTTTCTATTTATCACAAAATTTTTTTTTTTTTTTTTTTTTAGGAGAAGAAGAATGCTTATGTCCTAAGGAAGAGAGGAATGTTCCTAGGCCTAGGGTGGCCTCCCCCAAACTTCAACTACTCATTGTCCCCAATGAGTGTCTGAGGTGGCACACCCCCAAACTTGTCCTAGAAGCATCTAGTCTAAAGTAAAACAAAGAGAATCTAAAAATCCTAGGCATAGGCAAAACATTCTAAAAGCAATTATTCCAACAGCAGAAAATTTGAACATAACAGACAGTTTTAAGGACTTATGGTTTATGCATGCTGAGCACTATTCAGAGGCGAATTTAAACTATCAAAGGGTGTCCTATGACACTCATCCAGCATGCTTTAAGATCAGCTATATAAGGTAGTCATGCTAGTAGCAAAAGGTAGAATTTAACAGATCACAGCCTAACGAAACAGACAGTCAAAAACATGCAATCAGTCACAAAAATTGCGGGAACCGCAATTATTTCGCAATTCAATCCGGGCAGATATAACATTGATTCAGGCCCCTAGCATGCTTTTTCCTGTTACTCATGCATCCTAAAAATAAAACTAAACTATCCTACCTATTCAGCTAACATCAGACTAAACTAAGCAAAAGAAAAAGCATAAAACTAAACATTAAAAACAGATCAAAAATTGAACACAAAACAGCATAATTCACAATATCTATTAGAAAGCAGAAAAATTGTTTTTTTGTCTAAGGGAACAGCAATACTCCCTTTAGTGAACTTCAAACCAGCACTCAATTCTCATCATCCTCATCTGGTTGCCTTGGTCGTGGGGGCACCCATGGAGTTAGGAGGTTGGTGGGGAAGTCCGGGAAGATGCACCCCAACTGGTCTGCAACTTCCTTGTCCCTCGCCTGCGCATAGTTGGCCCATTGAGCCATTCTCCTCTGCATGTCCATCAAGCAGGCCATGGATAGGGACTGTTCAGCAGCCAGCCTATCCAACTCAAACTCCATATTCCCCTTTCTTCTCAGCCTCAGGTTCGCAGGCAGTTCCAAATGGCCTGTGTAAGGCAGCTGCTGCTCCAAGCGTTCGGTGGGGACTCCTGCAAGCAAACATAGCTTGGTTATAGTATTAGGGAAAAACAAGGGTCCCTTACCTTTCTTTGCGCATTCAGCAATGGCAGCTGACATGATCTCCCCCACATTGACCGTGAGACCGCGCATGATGGCATAAACCAGCAGTGATCTACTCTGGTTGATTGTCGTCTCGTGAGTCACAGGGGACAGCTTTCTCCTCACAAAGGCAAACCAAACAGCTGCCTTTGCTGTCAGATTGGCACTCATTAAGGTGTGCCGACCATTGCGTGAGACAGTCCACGCTGCTTCAGGCTGGCCAATTGTGCGAATGGCCTCTTCCAGCACTGCCTCAGTCGGCTCATCAACTATCCGCGCATAATCTGTGTGAGTTTGGCCCTTAAGACCAAAGGCGTCATTGATGGCCTTGGCTGAGAAATCCACTTCCACCCCTCTGACCACAGACAGGCCATCCTCAGGGCTGAGCACATTAGCGTAGAAATCATACACCATGCTCGTGTATGCTGGATTAGGCGGTCTGCAGAATTCTTCCCAGCCGTGGTTGATCACCCCTGCGCGCAAGAACTGCGGCAGGTCAGCAAGTCGATCGAGGAAGCCCTTCTCGTGCAACAGGTCCCTCTTCCTTAGCTCAGCACCCCTGGATTCAGCATCAGATGATACATACCTCACTGACGGAGGTTCGTCTTCAGGGTAGAGTTTAGCCTTCCCCTTATCTGCTGGTTTGGATGACGCAGCAGCCTCCACCTTGAGGCGTTTGAGCGAAGGCTCAGCACTCTCCTTGTCCGTCGATGGCACCTTCTTGGCCTTCTTTTTCTTTAACTTCTTGGCCTTGTCAATTCTGGCCTTCTTCTGCTTCTTGAGCCTGGCTTTGGTGTTGAGTTGCGGGAAGCATGCCCCCAACGTTTCTTCCATAGAATCGTCCTGCTGTGCAGGCTCGGCAGGGCTGTCTTCCCTCATAGGAGAGAAGACTTCTTCTTCCCCAGCATCTCCACTGCCTTGCGTAGACTCCTGATAATCCCCATAAGGGAATTCAGGATCAGGCCGTGGAGAATTGTGCTCTGCTGATGGTGTCTGCGCAGAACTCAGTGGCGAAGATGGCAGCTCAGGGCTCTGCGCTGCTGCAGGCGTCGGATCAGAACTTTGAGGTGCTGGAGACAACTCGGGGCTCTGTGCCGGCGGTGACGACTCTGCGCTTGGCACTGGTTCAGATGGGAGAGGGCTGCGCGCAGGTGACGCAGACGGCGACGAACCTTCTTTGGCTGACTCGTGGGAAGCACGATCAGTTTCTTGACTCTCCACAGAGGGAGTCTTTGCTGTGCTTGGTTCGGCGGCCGTCGTGACACTCCACCGGCGTTTCTTGGGCGTGCCCACTGGCTCAGATGGTCCAGCAGGGATCTCAGTGACCACCCTCCACTTCTTCCTACGAATAGGAAGCTTGGGAAGAGGACCGGTGCGAACGGCACCATCGTCTGCAAGGGCGAGAAGCGCTTCCCTCGCAGCCGCCTCAGCTGCGTCATCAGCCTTCTTCTTCGCTGCAGATCTTTCCGCTCGTGTGAACACCATTGCTGATTCTTGAAGATCTTGGGAGAAGAATCAAAGATGGAGAGAATCGCTGAATTCTTGGAGAGCAAAAAGAGAGATAATCGTAACGATCGAGCGGCTTCCAACGGATATAAAGGCAACGGATAAAATCCCAACGGCTCTTTTTGCGGATCCAGCAATTTTAGCGCAATTCCAGGGATATTATTTCATTGAAATCTCCAACTTTGCTCGTCCGTATCTTTTATTTGGCTCAACCATTTCTTGATTTTTAAAGTGGGATTTACTCTCCTTGATCCCCTCTTTCGATTCCCTACAAAAACAAATAAAACAAACATTAAATACGCAATTAAAAACACACCACAAAACATACAAACGATAATCGGAAAAACAGTAAAAATAAACTAAGGCATTTGGCCTTGACTAAACGAGCACAGTAACCACTCGTTCTCTCTCGTTCTTTTTGTCATGCTTCAGTCAAGAGGAAGGCCGAGAGAGTCTTCACATCTCCTTCCTCATAGTAGTGCTTCAACCTAGCACCATTGACCATAAATGGCTGGCCTTGCTGCAAGTTCTTTATCTCTATTGCACCATGAACAAAGACATTAGTAACAACAAATGGACCCGACCATCTAGACTTTAGTTTGCCTGGAAATAACTTTAATCGTGAGTTAAATAAGAGTACAAGTTGGCCTTTCCTAAAGTCTTTGATCCTGAGTCTACTGTCGTGCCATATTTTGGTCTTTTCTTTATACATTTTGGCATTCTCATAGGCCATATGCCTAAGCTCATCAAGTTCATGTAGCTGCAAAGATCTCAATGTCCCCGCATCCTTTACACAAAAATTCAATTCTTTCATGGCCCAAAATGCCTTGTTTTCTAACTCAAGTGGCAAGTGGCAGGCCTTGCCATACACCAACCTATAGGGAGACATGCCTAGAGGTGTCTTATATGCTGTTCTATAAGCCCAAAGTGCATCCTCAAGCTTAAATGACCAGTCTTTCCTATTAGGTTTGACCACTTTTTCTAGGATGTTCTTTATCTCCCTATTGGAAATTTCAGCTTGACCATTCGAGTGTGGGTGATAGGGAGTAGCTACCCTGTGTCTAATGTTATATTTAGCCAATATCTTTTCCATAGCCTTATTAATGAAATGTGACCCCTCATCACTAATGATAGCACGAGGAGTCCCAAATCTAGTGAAAATGTGCCTATGCAAGAAGCTAGTGACTGTTTTAGCATCATTATTAGGACATGCTTTTGCTTCTACCCACTTGGACACGTAGTCCACTGCCACTAATATGTATAGGTTACCTGATGATGGAGGGAATGGTCCCATGAAATCAATGCCCCACACATCAAAGAGCTCCAACTCTAAAATGTAGGTGAGGGGCATCTCATCCTTGCGACTGAGGTTACCTGTCCTTTGGCATTCGTCACAGCTGTGGGCATAGTTGTGTGCGTCCTTGAAGATTGTTGGCCAGTAGTAGCCACTCTGAAATACCTTCGCAGCTGTCCGTTGGCCACCAAAGTGTCCACCATAAGGAGATGAGTGACAGTGCTGCAGCACAGACTTCGCCTCAGCAGCTGAAACACACTTCCTCAACAACCCATCAGCACAGGTTCTGTAAAGTGTGGGGTCATCCCAGATGAATTTCCTTGCTTCATGAAGGAACCTCTTCTTCTCTTGTCCTCCCTTGAACACTGGCAATACCTGTGATGCACGGAAGTTAGCAATGTCAGCAAACCACGGTTCCTCATCGTTATCACGATGAGCCAAAGCAAATACATGTTCATCTATAAAAGCATCAGAAATTGCGGTCTCCGCAATTTTTTCGCAATTATGCTGCAATCGAGACAGGTGATCTGCAACCACATTTTCACAACCTTTCTTGTCCCGAATGTCCAAATCAAATTCCTGCAGCAATAACACCCATCTAATCAGTCTAGGCTTAGCATCAGCCTTTCTCATAAGATATTTTAAAGCAGAATGGTCAGTATATACAATGGTCCTAGTTCCTACAATATAGTTTCTAAATTTTTCACAAGCAAATACTACAGCAAGCATCTCTTTCTCTGTAGTTGTATAATTACATTGAGCCTCATTCAAGGTCTTGCTGGCATAATAGACAGGATGTGTGAGCTTGTTAATCTTCTGTCCTAACATGACTCCTACAGCATAGTCACTGGCATCACATAGCATCTCAAATGGGAGATCCCAATTTGGTCCTACTATGATTGGTGCTGTGACCAGTGCTTCCTTAAGGGTTTTCCAAGCTATTACACATTCTTTAGAGAAGATGAATGGCCTACCTAGTTCCAGTAGCTCACATAGAGGCTTGGCTATCTTAGAAAAGTCTTTGATGAACCTTCTATAGAAGCCAGCATGCCCTAAGAAACTCCTAATAGCCTTGACATTCTGGGGCTCTACCAACTTCTCTATGACCTCTATTTTTGCCCTATCCACTTCTACACCTGCCCTTGACACTCTATGTCCTAAGACAATCCCTTCATCTACCATAAAATGGCACTTTTCCCAATTTAAGACTAGGTTGGTCTCCTCACACCTAGCCAGGACTTGTCCTAGGTTCTCTAGACAGGTTTTAAATGAGTCCCCAAAGACTGAGAAGTCATCCATGAATATTTCTATTATGGACTCATCCAACTCAGAGAAGATTGCCATCATGCACCTTTGGAAAGTTGCCGGTGCATTGCATAAGCCAAAAGGCATTCTGCGGAAGGCAAACGTTCCAAAAGGGCAAGTGAAGGTAGTCTTCTCTTGATCCTTAGGGTCTATGGTGATTTGATTATAGCCAGAGTACCCATCTAAAAAACAATAGTAGGCTCTACCAGCTATTCTGTCTAGCATCTGGTCAATGAATGGTAGAGGGAAATGGTCTTTTTTAGTTTCTTTATTTAACTTTCTGTAATCCATACACACTCTCCACCCTGTGACAGTCCTTGTTGGAATCAGTTCGTTGTTCTCATTGACTACCACAGTTATTCCCCCCTTTTTAGGTACACATTGGATGGGGCTCACCCACTGGCTACTAGCTATGGGGAAAATTACTCCTGCATCTAACCACTTTATTATTTCTTTCTTTACTACCTCTTTCATAGAGGGGTTTAACCTACGCTGGTGATCTACCCTAGGTGTGTGCTCTTCCTCTAGTATGATTTTATGCATGCAATAAGAAGGGCTAATGCCTCGAATATCAGCAATAGTCCATGCTATAGCCTTCCTATGTTGCTTAAGCAGTAAAATTAAATCAACCTCATGCTGTTCACTTAGCTTAGAAGAAATAATTACAGGCAGTGTGTCATTATCTCCTAAATATGCATATTTGAGGTGAGTAGGTAGTGGTTTCAGTTCTAAAATAGGTGGATGCTCAATGGAGGGTTTCAAAGGATTAATAGTTCTATCAGTTAAATCTATATTCATACATACATGCTGAGGTTTATCTACAGGCATATTCATTATGTCAGATACATTTAGATCATCTACATCTAATCCTACATATTCGTTAGCATGCTTGGTTAATAATACATGCTCTAATTGTTCTTCCATTAGTGAGTCAACAACATCAATGCTAGCACAAGACTCAGAATCAGAGGGATACCTTAAAGCTTTGTAAACACTAAATTTTACCTCTTCATCATGAACCCTCATAGTTAACTCACCTTTTTGCACGTCTATTAGTGCCCTACCTGTGGCTAGAAATGGTCTACCTAGCAGGATGGGAACCTCCTTGTCTGCCTCATAGTCCAGGACAATGAAATCTGCAAGGAAAATAAATTTGTCAACTTTAACTAGAATATCCTCAATCTTACCTTCTGGATATGCGATGGATCTGTCTGCTAGTTGTAAAGTGACTGTGGTTGGACGTGCTTCTCCCATTCCCAACTGGCGAAATAGGGACAGGGGCATGAGATTTATGCTGGCGCCCAGGTCACAAAGCGCTCTGCCCACATGCTTGCCTCCAAGTTCTACAGGTAAGGTGAAGGAACCAGGATCCTTCTCCTTCTTGGGCAGCTTGTTTTGGAGGATGGCACTGCACTCCTCGGTGAGGTTTACTGTTTCAAACTCACCAATTATTTTTTTGTTAGTAATAATGTCCTTCAAAAACTTTACATATGAAGGCATAGACTGTAAAACCTCTACAAAAGGAATGTTAACATGCACTTGCTTAAGTATTTCTAAGAATTTATTAAAATGAACTTCCTGTTCCTGCTTCTTCTTCAGCCTTCGAGGATATGGAGGTGGTGGCACATAAGCAGGCACGTCAGGACGCCTTAAGATAGGTGGAGGCCTTGGAATTTCTTCTACGTCCTCAACAATTGGCTCTAGCCTGGCTCCTGATGTGCTAGTTGGTGGTGGACCTTGGCTCGGCAGAGACTCCAGTGGAGCACTAGACTCAGTGTTCTCTACTCTCTTTGGTGTGTCCTTTGTGTTGCTCACCAATGGTCTTCCACTCCTAAGTTCAATGGCTTGAACTTGTTCTTTGCCATCTCTCCTTGGTACCTCGGTATCAGCAGGGAGTCTACCTTGGGGCCTACTTTTAAGTTCATTGGCTAATTGGCCTATTTGGTTTTCCAGGCTCCTAAGAGTAGCTTGCTGGCTCTGAAGAGTAGCATCATTCTTAGCTATATATTCCTTGAGTAGGTTTTCTACAGAAGATCCTACAGGTTGATTGTATGGTTTTTGGTACATTGATTGGTTATGTTGGGGAGTGAAACCAGGTGTTCCACTCGGTCTAGGTTGGTTAGAATTTTGGTTAGTGTTTTGTTGGCCACCCCATGACAGGTTAGGGTGGTTTCTCCAACCAGGATTGTAAGTTTGTGAGTAGGGGTTGTTCCTTGGCTGCTGCTGGCTTCCTACATAGCAGACCGAGGATGGATTCCCAGGGCAATATTCATAAGGGTGCCCTTCCCCACAGAATCCACAGATTGGTGCCTCGCCTTGACTTGGTTGGGTGCCCATTGACATGGCTGTGGCGGTATTGGCACTGGTTTGGAGATTGGCCTGAGCCATTTGCTTGACTAAGTTGGTCAGGGCATTTATTTGGGTGCTCATGGCGCTTAGAGCATCCTTGTCTTGAGCCCTAGTTGGCTCTACTGGATCATCCGACCACCTACAGTGAGATGCTGAGATCTTCTCCAAGATCTCATAAGCTTCGTTGTAACTCTTGGACAACATGGAACCTCCAGCAGATGAATTTAAGACTTGTCTGGTGCTGGGGTTGCATCCTTTAAAGAAAACTTCTATTTGGATACACCATGGAATGCCATGGTGTGGACATTTAATGAGAAGGTCTTTGAATCTAGTCCAAGCTTCGTGAAGAGACTCATTATCAGCTTGTTTAAACTTTATGATGTCATCACGAAAGGTTGAATTCCTATCAGGTGGGAAGTATTTGACTAGGAATTTTTCTGCTAAATCTGTCCAATTGCGGACAGATCCTGAGGGCAATGAATTTAACCATGTTTTGGCTTTGTCCCTCAAAGAGTAAGGGAAAAGATATAGCCTCAGGGCTTCTTGGGAAACTCCAGGGATTAGGAATGTGTCACTAACTCCTAGGAAGTTCCTAAGGTGGTTATGGGGGTCCTCATTTTCTATTCCAAAGAATTGTCCCACAGTGGACAACATTTGGAACATCACTGGTTTTAACTCGAATGAGTGGGCAGTGATTTCAGGACGGATTATGCTGGGGTTCAGCTCCCCAGGCATAGGTACTAGATATGAAAGAATGGCACTATTCTTGTCATTCGCTATTTCGATGGGGTTGCGAATGGCTTGTGCCGGATTTGGAACTATATCGCCCATTTCTTTAGTTTCAGGTGTGGTTTGAGGTACAGGAGGTTGTTTAAAGAGACGTTTCTTTGCCTTATTCCTAGCTCGAAGTGATCTTTCAGGTTCAGGATCGAACTCTAAATTACTATGTGAACGCTCACTCATAAACTACCTTAATAGCACCTGCAAAAGAAATGAAACAGATTAGTTTCACTCAATGATAAACTTGATTTTTCAAACTTAACAACTTCGTTTTCACTTAAAATAAGTCCCCGGCAGCGGCGCCAAAAACTTGTTGCGTGCTCAATGTGTAAAGATAAATATGCAAGAGGGTAGAAAGAGCACTTAGAACATGCAAGCATACATGGTCTCACAGCAAGTAGTAAGTATATTTCATTCGTTTTTTCCACAGAGACTCATTTTTAGCTATTCGCGAAGTGTGATTGTTAAGAAAGATGGGATGAATTTGATGGGGTAAAATTGGTTTTTAATTATCTAATTTTTGCGGAATGTATAAAGGGATATAACATAAACAAATGCAAGTTGAAATTAGATGCAAAGGACAAGAGATGGAATTAATAAACGAGGAAGAAAACAGCTAAACAGAATGCAACTTAGCAGAATTGCGAGAACCGCAATTAATCCGCAATTAACTCAACAGCAAAAGTATGTAAATGGGCGAATTAAGGGCTACTAATGACTATCCTATAGGCGGTTTATTACGATTATCAAGCTTTGGATCAACTCTCTATACATCAAACTCACTCTATCTCAAGTATCGTCCGATTCCATGCATTAGAGTCTTAAGTTTACTCGACTTCAAAGTAAGGACTTAAGCATCTTGTTTAAGCAGGAGTGTTTAGTTTGTACTAGGGAAACGCCTATTCCTAGGCCGTTTCCTGATTACCATGAAAGGCTAGCATGATTATATGACTCTGAACTCTTACTCCTTCCAGAGGTTAGGAGTTCTTTGGACAAAATGGATGGCCAATCGAAATTGCCCGTGGGATGAAGCTTACATACAATCAATGTTCGAGTGTTAATCTGCCTACTTGATTTACGTTTTTTAGCCTATAGTTCTGTCATTAGCATGCCCCTAAGTAACTTAGCTACTCATGGATATATAGAGAACAGAAATGGTAGATAAGATAGACATGCTTAGAAAGGAAATGTGCTTAAAACAGTAAGCCAAACCCGTAGCAGAAGATGGGAAATGAGAAATGCAGAAATGAACTTTGATTACTGGAATTGTTTGTTGAGCAGATGAAAGCTATAAGGTAAATAGCAACAAGACAGAAAGCAACGAAATAAACTACTCTAGCTACTTAGGAAAAGAACAGCACAAAACAGAATGTAAAACAGAAGAGAAAGACAGAAAAACAGTAAAGAGTTGCTGGAAAGCTTCGTGTCAGTCGCCTCGAATGAAGGGGATGAAAGATCAGCCTTGCTTGGATGAATCCAATCGAGAGAGAAGAAGAATCTTCTCTCCTTCCTATCAGATTATCGATTCCAACAGCTGAGACTCTCACTCCAACAGACGGCAAAGGAAAAACAGATGGAAATGATGGACTGCGAGAAGACTTCTGCGCTTCGAGTGATGACTGAACCTCCGACTTTGACCCCCTTTTATAGTAGTTTGCAGGTGCGTTTGGGCCAAGGAGAACCATCAATCTTCAACGTCATATATCAGAATGGATGGAGGAGAAAGAACGAATCCCTGAAAAGTCGGATCTAAACAGAAAAAGATCAGCCAACTTACGGTTTTAACTTGAATAATTGCGGTCACCGCAATGTTTTCGCAATTCATTTGCAATGCTCATTTTTTCATTCTTTTCCTTCGGTTTTCAACCCTTTTTCTACCTATTGTGCATAAGTCCTAAATTAGCTACCTTCTTCTAATTCTCATATTAAAGCATAGGTTTAGGCTAAATGCTATCACAAACACCTAAAAGTGTACATCTTCCTAAGCTAAATGGGTCCTAAATAAGTCACTTTCAGAGACTTAACACACCCCCAAACTTAAGGCTTTGCTTGTCCTCAAGCATACTAAGGACTTACCTAGGCTGTTATTTTATCTTCTTTAACTACTTACCGACTCCCCTATATCCCTATCTCTAGCAGTGCTGTCCTGTGACACACTTCTAAGTTTAGAATTAACCTCTTATCACGCTTCTTCTGACTTCACCTGCCTACTATACCTGCTGTTTTTGTTAACCCCCTACTACTGATCTAACTACTTTTATGATATCATGCCACTATCCCTCGGGTTTCAAATTCTACCAAGCTTTACTCCAGACTCAGTACATGCTTCTAGCTTATTTTTAATGTGTCTAGGATTCCTTAGAGTCATGCCAGTCTTAGTATTAACAGTGACAGTGGTACTTTTAGAGAACAACCTAAGCCCTGGCATCACTACATTGGATATACATTCATCTCCCTAGACAAACCTAAAAGCTACAACCTTGTGCTTAGCTCATTAAGGATCAGAGTTCTTTTTACATAGGACATCTAAGCCACAAGATTATAACTCCCAAGCATACATTCTTCTTCCCTATTTCTCCCTTTTTCCTTTTTTACTTAGGTGGAGTCTCCCCTTAGTTTGCCTTTTGATGCAATGCCACTTGTGGTTTACACACTTGGCACTGATTACTCAGCAACTTGAGAAAGACTCCCCTCTTTACTCTATTTTTCAATTTTTCTATTTATCACAAAATTTTTTTTTTTTTTTTTTTTTAGGAGAAGAAGAATGCTTATGTCCTAAGGAAGAGAGGAATGTTCCTAGGCCTAGGGTGGCCTCCCCCAAACTTCAACTACTCATTGTCCCCAATGAGTGTCTGAGGTGGCACACCCCCAAACTTGTCCTAGAAGCATCTAGTCTAAAGTAAAACAAAGAGAATCTAAAAATCCTAGGCATAGGCAAAACATTCTAAAAGCAATTATTCCAACAGCAGAAAATTTGAACATAACAGACAGTTTTAAGGACTTATGGTTTATGCATGCTGAGCACTATTCAGAGGCGAATTTAAACTATCAAAGGGTGTCCTATGACACTCATCCAGCATGCTTTAAGATCAGCTATATAAGGTAGTCATGCTAGTAGCAAAAGGTAGAATTTAACAGATCACAGCCTAACGAAACAGACAGTCAAAAACATGCAATCAGTCACAAAAATTGCGGGAACCGCAATTATTTCGCAATTCAATCCGGGCAGATATAACATTGATTCAGGCCCCTAGCATGCTTTTTCCTGTTACTCATGCATCCTAAAAATAAAACTAAACTATCCTACCTATTCAGCTAACATCAGACTAAACTAAGCAAAAGAAAAAGCATAAAACTAAACATTAAAAACAGATCAAAAATTGAACACAAAACAGCATAATTCACAATATCTATTAGAAAGCAGAAAAATTGTTTTTTTGTCTAAGGGAACAGCAATACTCCCTTTAGTGCACTTCAAACCAGCACTCAATTCTCATCATCCTCATCTGGTTGCCTTGGTCGTGGGGGCACCCATGGAGTTAGGAGGTTGGTGGGGAAGTCCGGGAAGATGCACCCCAACTGGTCTGCAACTTCCTTGTCCCTCGCCTGCGCATAGTTGGCCCATTGAGCCATTCTCCTCTGCATGTCCATCAAGCAGGCCATGGATAGGGACTGTTCAGCAGCCAGCCTATCCAACTCAAACTCCATATTCCCCTTTCTTCTCAGCCTCAGGTTCGCAGGCAGTTCCAAATGGCCTGTGTAAGGCAGCTGCTGCTCCAAGCGTTCGGTGGGGACTCCTGCAAGCAAACATAGCTTGGTTATAGTATTAGGGAAAAACAAGGGTCCCTTACCTTTCTTTGCGCATTCAGCAATGGCAGCTGACATGATCTCCCCCACATTGACCGTGAGACCGCGCATGATGGCATAAACCAGCAGTGATCTACTCTGGTTGATTGTCGTCTCGTGAGTCACAGGGGACAGCTTTCTCCTCACAAAGGCAAACCAAACAGCTGCCTTTGCTGTCAGATTGGCACTCATTAAGGTGTGCCGACCATTGCGTGAGACAGTCCACGCTGCTTCAGGCTGGCCAATTGTGCGAATGGCCTCTTCCAGCACTGCCTCAGTCGGCTCATCAACTATCCGCGCATAATCTGTGTGAGTTTGGCCCTTAAGACCAAAGGCGTCATTGATGGCCTTGGCTGAGAAATCCACTTCCACCCCTCTGACCACAGACAGGCCATCCTCAGGGCTGAGCACATTAGCGTAGAAATCATACACCATGCTCGTGTATGCTGGATTAGGCGGTCTGCAGAATTCTTCCCAGCCGTGGTTGATCACCCCTGCGCGCAAGAACTGCGGCAGGTCAGCAAGTCGATCGAGGAAGCCCTTCTCGTGCAACAGGTCCCTCTTCCTTAGCTCAGCACCCCTGGATTCAGCATCAGATGATACATACCTCACTGACGGAGGTTCGTCTTCAGGGTAGAGTTTAGCCTTCTGTTAAGTTTCTGAAAGTGACTTATTTAGGACCCATTTAGCTTAAGAAGATGTACACATTTAGGTGTTTTTGTGAGCATTTAGCCTAAACCTATGCTTTAATATGAGAATTAGAAGAAGGTAGCTAATATAGGACTTATGCACAATAGGTAGGAAAAGGGGTGAAAACCGAAGAAAAGAATGAAAAAATAACCCTTGCGAATGCATTGCGGAATAATTGCGGTGGCCGCAATTATTCAAGTTAAAACCGTAAGTTGGCTGACATTTTTCTGTTTAGATCCGACTTTTCAGGGATTCGTTCTTTCTCCTCCACCCATTCTGATATACGACGTTGAAGATTGATGGTTCTCCTTGGCCCAATCGCACCTGCAAACTACTATAAAAGGGGGCCAAAGTCGGAGGTTCAGTCATCACTCGAAGCGTAGAAGTCTTTCTGCAGTCCACCCTTTCCACTGTTCTTCCTTTGCCGTCTGTTGGAGTGAGAGTCTAAGCTTTTGGAATCGATAATCTGATAGGAAGGAGAGAAGATTCTTCTTCTCTCTCGATTGGATTCATCCAAGCACGGCTGAATTCTCATCACCTTCATTCGAGGCGACTGCCACAAAGTCTTCAGCAAGCCTTTACTGTTTTCTGCTCTCTTCTTCTCATTTCCATTACTGATCATTGTTGTTCTTAGTTTAGACATTTCAATTATTGCATTTCGTTGTTGTCTGTCTTGGGTTCAGTTCTTTTAAAGCTTTCCTTTGTTATTCAAACACTTAAAGTAATCAAAGTAAGTTTCTGCATTTCACAGTTCTACCTTGTTCTGCTACGAGTTTTGCTTGCTGTTTTACATACATTTCTCTTCTAAGCATGTCTACTTTATCTACCATTTCTGTTCTTTACATATCCATGAGTAACTAAAATCATTTAGGGGCATGCTAATGACAGAACTATAGGCTAAAAAACGTGAGTCAAGTAGGTAGATTAACACTCGAACATTGATTGTATGTAAGCTTCATCCCACGGGCAATTTCGATTGGCCATCCATTTTGTCCAAAGAACTCCTAACCTCTGGAAGGAGTAAGAGTTCAGAGTCATATAATCATGCTAGCCTTTCATGGTAATCAGGAAACGGCCTAGGAATAGGCGTTTCCCTAGTACAAACTAAACACTCCTGCTTTAACAAGATGCTTAAGACCTTACTTTGAAGTCGAGTAAACTTGAGTCTCTCATGCATGGAATCGGACGATACTTGAGATAGAGTGAGTTTGATGTATAGAGAGTTGATCCAAAGCTTGATAATCGTAATAAACTGCCTATAGGATAGTCATTAGTAGCCCTTAATTCACCCTTTGAATCAGTTTCGCTGCCAGTTAATTGCGGAAACATTGCGGTCCACGCAATTCTGCCAAATTTTCATTCTGTTTAGCTGTTTTCCTTCTCGTTTGTTAATTCCATCTCTTATCCTTTGCATCTAATTTCAACTTGCTTTTGTTTATGTTATATCCCTCTACACATTCAGCAAAAAGTAGTTAATTAAAAACCAATTTTAACCCATCAAATTCATCCCATCTTTCTTAACATTCACACTTCGCGAATAGCTAAAAACAAGTCTCTGTGGAAAAAACGAATTAAATATACTCACTACTTGCTGTAAGGCCATGTATGCTTGCATGTGCTAAGTGCTCTCTCTACCCTTTTGCATATTCATCTTTACACATTGAGCACGCAACAAGTTTTTGGCGCCGCTGCCGGGGACTTATTTTAAGTGAAAACGAAGTTGTTAAGTTTGAAAAATCAAGTTTATCATTGAGTGAAACTAATCTGTTTCATTTCTTTTGCAGGTGCCATTAAGGTAGTTTATGAGTGAGCGTTCACATAGTGATTTAGAGTTCGATCCTGAACCTGAAAGATCACTTCGAGCTAGGAATAAGGCAAAGAAACGTCTCTTTAAACAACCTCCTATACCTCAAACCACACCTGAAACTAGAGAAATGGGCGATGTAGTTCCAAATCCGGCGCAAGCCATTCGCAACCCCATCGAAATAGCGAATGACAAGGATAGCGCCATCCTTTCATATTTAGTACCTATGCCTGGGGAGCTGAACCCCAGCATAATCCGTCCTGAAATCACTGCCCACTCCTTCGAGTTAAAGCCAGTGATGTTCCAAATGTTGTCCACTGTGGGACAATTCTTTGGAATAGAAAATGAGGACCCCCATAACCACCTTAGGAACTTCTTAGGAGTTAGTGACACCTTCCTAATCCCTGGAGTTTCCCAAGAGGCCCTGAGGCTATATCTTTTCCCTTACTCTTTGAGGGACAAAGCCAAAACGTGGCTAAATTCTTTACCCTCAGGATCTGTCCGCAATTGGACAGATTTAGCAGAAAAATTCCTAGTCAAATATTTCCCACCAGATAGGAATTCAACTTTTCGTGATGACATCATAAAATTCAAACAAGCTCCAAGTGAGTCTCTTCACGAAGCTTGGACACGATTCAAAGACCTTCTCATTAAATGTCCACACCATGGCATTCCATGGTGTATCCAAATAGAAGTTTTCTTTAAAGGATGCAACCCCAGCACCAGACAAGTCTTGAATTCATCTGCTGGAGGTTCCATGTTGTCCAAGAGTTACAACGAAGCTTATGAGATCTTGGAGAAGATCTCAACATCTCATTGTAGATGGTCAGACGATCCTGTAGAGCCAACTAGAGCTCAAGACAAGGATGCTCTAAGCGCCATGAGCACCCAAATAAATGCCCTGACCAACTTAGTCAAGCAAATGGCTCAGGCCAATCTCCAAACCAGTGCCAATACCGCCACAGCCATGTCAATGGGCACCCAACAAAGTCAAGGCGAGGCACCAATCTGTGGATTCTGTGGGGAAGGACACCCTTATGAATACTGTCCTGGGAATCCATCCTCGGTCTGCTATGTAGGAAGTCAGCAGCAACCAAGGAATAACCCCTACTCACAAACTTACAATCCTGGTTGGAGAAACCACCCTAACCTGTCATGGGGTGGCCAACAAAACACTAACCAAAATCCTAACCAACCAAGGCCGAGTGGAACACCTGGTTTCACTCCCCAACATAACCAGTCAATGTACCAAAAGCCTTACAATCAACCTATAGGATCTTCTGTAGAAAACCTACTCAAGGAATATATAGCTAAGAATGATGCTACTCTTCAGAGCCAGCAAGCTACCCTTAGGAGCCTGGAGAACCAAATAGGCCAGTTAGCCAATGAACTTAAGAGTAGGCCCCAAGGTAGACTCCCTGCTGACACCGAGGTGCCAAGGAGAGATGGAAAGGAACAAGTTCAAGCAATTGAACTTAGGAGTGGAAGACCATTGGTGAGCAACACCAAAGACATACCAAAGAGAGTAGAGAACACTGAGTCTAGTGCTCCACTGGCGTCTCTGCCAAGCCAAGGTCCACCACCAACTAGCACATCAGGAGCCATGCTAGAACCAATTGTAGAGGACATAGAAGAAATTCCAAGGCCTCCACCGATCCTAAAGCGCCCTGACGTGCCTGCTTATGTGCCACCACCTCCTTATCCTCGAAGGCTTAAGAAGAAGCAAGAACAGGAAGTTCATTTTAATAAATTCTTAGAAATACTTAAGCAAGTGCATGTGAACATTCCTTTTGTAGAGGTTTTACAGTCTATGCCTTCATATGTAAAATTTTTGAAGGATATCATTACTAACAAAAAGATAATTGGTGAGTTTGAAACAGTAAACCTCACCGAGGAGTGCAGTGCCATCCTCCAAAACAAGCTGCCCAAGAAGGAGAAGGATCCTGGTTCCTTCACCCTACCTGTAGAACTTGGAGGCAAGCACGTGGGCAGAGCGCTTTGTGACCTGGGCGCCAGCATAAATCTCATGCCCCTGTCCCTATTCCGCCAGTTGGGAATAGGGGAAGCACGTCCAACTACTGTCACTTTACAACTAGCAGACAGATCCATCGCATATCCAGAAGGTAAGATTGAGGATATTCTAGTTAAAGTTGACAAATTTATTTTCCTTGCAGATTTCATTGTCCTGGACTATGAGGCAGACAAGGAGGTACCCATCCTGCTAGGTAGACCATTTCTAGCCACAGGTAGGGCACTAATAGACGTGCAAAAAGGTGAGTTAACTATGAGAGTTCATGATGAAGAGGTAAAATTTAGTGTTTACAAAGCTTTAAAATATCCCTCTGATTCTGAGTCTTGTGCTAGCTTGGATGTTGTTGACTCACTAATGGAAGAACAGTTAGAGCATGTACTGTTAACCAAGCATGCTAGTGAATATGTACAAATAGATGTAGATGATCTAAATGTAGCTGACATAATGAACATGCCTGTAAATAACCCTCAGCATGTATGTATGAATATAGATTTAACTGATAGAACTATTAACCCTCTGAAGCCCTCCATTGAGCATCCACCTGTTTTAGAACTGAAACCACTACCTACTCACCTCAAATATGCATATCTAGGAGATAATGACACACTGCCTGTAATTATTTCTTCTAAGCTAAGTGAACAGCATGAGGTTGATTTAATTTTACTGCTTAAGCAACATAGGAAGGCTATAGCATGGTCTATTGCTGATATTCGAGGCATTAGCCCTTCTTATTGTATGCACAAAATTATTCTAGAGGAAGAACACACACCTAGGGTAGATCACCAGCGTAGGTTAAACCCCTCTATGAAAGAGGTAGTGAAGAAAGAAATAATAAAGTGGTTAGATGCAGGAGTAATTTTCCCCATAGCTAGTAGCCAGTGGGTGAGCCCCATCCAGTGTGTACCTAAAAAGGGGGGAATAACTGTGGTAGTCAATGAGAATAACGAACTAATTCCAACAAGGACTGTCACAGGGTGGAGGGTATGTATGGATTACAGAAAACTAAATAAAGAAACTAAAAAAGACCACTTCCCCATACCGTTTATTGACCAGATGCTAGACAGAATAGCTGGTAGAGCCTACTACTGTTTCCTAGATGGCTATTCAGGCTACAATCAAATAACTATAGACCCTAAGGATCAAGAGAAGACCACCTTCACTTGCCCTTTTGGAACGTTTGCCTTCCGCAGAATGCCTTTTGGCTTATGCAATGCACCGGCAACTTTCCAGAGGTGCATGATGGCAATCTTCTCTGAGTTGGATGAGTCCATGATAGAAATATTCATGGATGACTTCTCAGTCTTTGGGGACTCATTTAAAACCTGTCTAGAAAACCTAGGACAAGTCCTGACTAGGTGTGAGGAGACTAACCTAGTCCTGAATTGGGAAAAGTGCCATTTTATGGTAGATGAAGGGATTGTCTTAGGACATCGAGTGTCAAGGGCGGGTGTAGAAGTGGATAGGGCAAAAATCGAGGTAATAGAGAAGTTGGTTGAGCCCCAGAATGTCAAAGCCATTAGGAGTTTCTTAGGGCATGCTGGCTTCTATAGAAGGTTCATCAAGGACTTCTCTAAGATAGCCAAGCCTCTATGTGAGCTTCTAGAGCTAGGTAGGCCATTCATCTTTTCTAAAGAATGTGTAGTAGCTTGGAAAACCCTTAAGGAAGCATTGGTCACAGCACCAATCATAGTAGGACCAAATTGGGATCTCCCATTTGAGATGCTATGTGATGCCAGTGACTATGCTGTAGGAGTCATGTTAGGACAGAAGATTGACAAGCTCACACATCCTGTCTATTATGCTAGCAAGACCTTGAATGAGGCCCAATGTAACTATACAACTACAGAGAAAGAGATGCTTGCTGTAGTATTTGCTTGTGAAAAATTTAGGAACTATATTGTAGGAACTAGGACCATTGTATATACTGACCATTCTGCTTTAAAATATCTAATGAGGAAGGCTGATGCTAAGCCTAGATTGATTAGATGGGTGTTATTGCTGCAGGAATTTGATTTGGACATTCGGGACAAGAAGGGATGTGAAAACGTGGTTGCAGATCACCTGTCTCGATTGCAGCACAATTGCGAAAAAATTGCGGACCCCGCAATTTCTGATGCTTTTATAGATGAACATATCTTTGCTTTAACTCATCGTGATAACGATGAGGAACCTTGGTTCGCTGACATTGCTAACTTCCGTGCAGCACAGGTATTACCAGTGTTCAAGGGAGGACAAGAGAAGAAGAGGTTCCTCCATGAAGCAAGGAAATTCATCTGGGATGACCCCATACTTTACAGGACCTGTGCTGATGGGTTGTTGAGGAAGTGTGTTACAGCTGCTGAAGCGAAGTCTGTGCTACAGCACTGTCATTCATCTCCTTATGGTGGACACTTTGGTGGACAAAGGACAGCTGCCAAGGTATTTCAAAGTGGCTACTACTGGCCAACAATCTTTAAGGACGCCCACAACTATGCCCACAATTGTGACGAGTGCCAAAGGACAGGTAACCTCAGTCGTAAGGATGAGATGCCCCTCACCTACATCTTGGAGTTAGAACTCTTTGATGTATGGGGCATTGATTTCATGGGACCCTTCCCTCCATCATCAGGTAACTTGTATATTCTAGTAGCAGTAGACTACGTGTCAAAGTGGGTAGAAGCTAAGGCATGTCCTAATAATGATGCTAAGACAGTCACTAATTTCTTGCATAGACACATTTTCACTAGATTTGGGACTCCTCGTGCTATCATTAGTGATGAGGGGTCACATTTCATTAATAAGGCTATGGAGAAAATATTGGCTAAGTATAACATCAGACATAGGGTAGCTACTCCCTACCACCCACACTCAAATGGCCAAGCTGAGATTTCCAATAGGGAGATAAAGAACATCCTAGAGAAGGTAGTCAAACCTAATAGGAAAGACTGGTCTTTCAAGCTTGAGGATGCACTTTGGGCTTATAGAACAGCATATAAGACACCTCTAGGAATGTCTCCCTATAGGTTGGTATATGGCAAGGCTTGCCACTTGCCACTTGAGTTGGAGAACAAGGCATTTTGGGCCATGAAAGAATTAAATTTTTGTGTGAAGGATGCAGGGACATTAAGATCTTTACAGCTGCATGAACTTGATGAGCTTAGGCACATGGCCTATGAGAATGCCAAGATGTACAAAGAAAAGACAAAAATATGGCATGACAGTAGACTCAGGATCAAAGATTTTAAGAAAGGCCAACTTGTACTGTTATTTAACTCACGATTAAAGCTATTTCCAGGCAAATTAAAGTCTAGATGGTCGGGTCCATTTGTTGTTACTAATGTCTTTATTCATGGTGCAGTAGAGATAAAAAACTTGCAGCAAGGACAACCATTTATGGTCAATGGTGCTAGGTTGAAGCACTACTATGAGGAGGGGGATGTGAAGACTCTCTCGACCTTCCTCCTACATGAAGCATGAAGTTAGGAACGAGAGAGAACGAGTGGTTACTGTGCTCGTTTAGTCAAGGCCAATGCCTTAGTTTATTTTTTCTGTTTTTTCGATGATCGTTTGTACGTTTTGTGGTGTAATTTTAATTGCGTATTTAATGTTTGTTTTGTTTGTTTTTGTAGGGAATCGAAAGAGGGGATCAAGGGGAGTAAATCGCACTTTAAAAATCAAGAATCGGTTGGGCCGAATGAAAGATACGGGCGATCAAAGTTGGGATTTATTATGAAATATTGTCCCTAGAATTGCGCAAAAATTGCTGACTCCGCAAAAAGAGCCGTTGGGATTTTATTTTCCGTTGCTTTTATATCCGTTGGAAGCCGCTCGATCGTTACGATTATCTCTCTCTTTGCTCTCCAAATCTTCAGCGATTCTCTCCATCTCTGATTCTTCTCTCAAGATCTTCAAGATTTAACTATGGTTTCCACTAGGGCTGAGAGATCCGCCGCCAAGAAGAAGGCCGACGACGCAGCTGAAGCGGCTGCAAGGGAAGCGCTTCTCACCCTTGCTGATCAGGGTGTTGTACGCACTGGCCGTCTTGGCAAGCTTCCTATTCGTAGGAAGAAGTGGAGGGTGGTAACTGAAATCCCTGCTGGCCCATCTGAGCCAGTGGGTACGCCAACGAAGCGCCGGTGGACTGTCAAGACTGCCGCCGAACCAAGCATCGCCAAGACTCCCTCTGTGGAGAGTCAAGAACCTGATCGTACATCTCACGAGTCAGCAAAGGAAGGTTCGTCGCCGTCTGTGTCACTTGTGCGCAGCCCTCTCCCATCTGAACCGGTGCAAAGCACAGAATCAGCACCGCCTGCGCAAAGCGCCGAGTCATCTCCAGCACCTCAGAGTGCTGATCTACCACCTGCGGATGTGCAGAGTCCTGAGCTGCCGTCTTCACCATGGAGTTCTGCGCATACCCCATCAGCAGAGCACAATTCTCCACGGCCTGATCCGGAATTCCCTTATGGGGATTACCAAGAATCCACGCAAGGCAGTGGAGAGGCAGAAGAAGAAGAAGTCTTCTCTCCCATGAGAGAAGACAGCCCTGATGAGCCTGCACAGCAGGATGATTCTATGGAGGAGACGTTGGGGGCCTGTTTCCCACAACTCCAGGCAAAGCTGAAAAAGAAAAAGAAGGCCAAGCTTGTCAAGGCCAAGAAATCCAAGAAACTCAAGAAGAAGAAGGCCAAGCGAGTGCCTTCAGCAGACAAAGACAGTGCTGAGCCTTCGCTCAAACGCCTCAAGGTGGAGGCTACTGAATCTTCCAAGCCAGCCGATAAGGGGAAGGCTAAACTCTACCCTGAGGATGAACCTCCATCAGTGAGGTATGTCTCATCCGATGCCGAATCCAGGGGTGTGGAGCTGAGGAAAAGGGACCTGTTGCACGAGAAGGGGTTCCTTGATCGACTTGCTGACCTGCCGCAGTTCTTGCGCGCAGGGGTGATCAACCATGGCTGGGAGGAATTCTGCCGACCTCCCAATCCAGCATACACGAGCATGGTGTATGACTTCTATGCCAACGTGCTCAGCCCTGAGGATGGCCTATCTGTGGTCAGAGGGGTGGAGGTTGATTTCTCAGCCAAAGCCATTAATGAAGCATTTGGTCTAAGGGGCCAGCCTCACACAGATTACGCACGGATAGTTGATGAGCCGACCGAGGCTGTGCTAGAAGAAGCCATCCGCACCATTGGCCAGCCTGAGGCCTCCTGGACAGTCTCACGCAATGGGCGGCACACGCTCATGAGTGCCAACCTCACGGCTAAGGCAGCTGTGTGGTTTTCATTCGTGAGAAGAAGACTCTCCCCGGTGACTCATGAGACTACCATTAACCAGAGCCGTTCGCTGCTGGTTTATGCTATAATGAGAGGTCTCACGATCAACGTGGGAGAAGTCATCACTGCTGCCATAGCCGAGTGTGCTAAGAAGGGTAAGGGGCCATTATTTTTCCCCAACATCATAACAAAGTTATGCTTGCTTGCAGGAGTTCCCACCGAGCGCTTGGAGCAGCAGCTGCCCTACACAGGCCATCTGGAGTTGCCTGCACACCTAAGGCTGAGAAGAAAGGGCAACATGGAGTTTGAGTTGGATAGGCTGGCGGCTGAACAATCCCTATCCATGGCCTGCTTGATGGACCTGCAGAGAAGAATGGCTCAATGGGCCAACTATGCGCAGGCGAGGGACAGAGAAGTTGCAGACCAATTGGGGTGCATCTTCCCGGACTTCCCCACCAACCTCCTAACTCCATGGGTGCCCCCACGACCAAGGCAACCAGATGAGGATGATGAGAATTGAGTGCTGGTTTGAAGAGCACTAGAGGGAGTATTACTGATCCCTCAAGAAACAAAGACAATTTTCCTGTTTTTTTTGATAGATTCATGTATATTATGCTGTTTTGTGGTTAAGTTTTGATCTGTTTTGGATGTTTAGTTTTATGTTTTCCTTTTGCTTAGGATAGTCTGATGTTAGTTGATTAGGTAGGATAGTTTAGTTTTATTTTTAGGATGCATAAGTCACGGGAAAAAGCATGCTAGGGGCCTGAGTTAATGTTAAATCTGCCCAGATTGTATTGCGAAATAATTGCGGTTCCCGCAATTTTTGTGGCTGATTGCATGTTTTTGACTGTCCGTCTAGTTAGGCTGTGATCTGTTAAATTCTATCTTTTGCTGCTAGCATGACTGCCTTATATAGCTGATCTTGAAGCATGCTGGATGAGTGTCATAGGACACCTTTTGATAGTTTAAATTTGCCTCTGAATAGTGCTCAGCATGCATAAACCATAAGTCCTTAAACCTGTCTGTTATGTTCAAATTTTCTGCTGCTGGGATAGTTGCTTCTAGAATGTTTTGCCTATGCCTAGGATGTTTAGATTCTCTTTGTTTTACTTTAGACTAGATGCTTCTAGGACAAGTTTGGGGGTGTGCCACCTCAAACACTCATTGGGGACAATGAGTAGTTGAAGTTTGGGGGAGGCCACCCTAGGCCTAGGAACATTCCTCTCTTCCTTAGGACATAAGCATTCTTCTTCTCCTAAAAAAAAAAAAAAAATAATTGTGATAAATAGAATAAAGAGGGGAGTCTCTCTCAAGTTGTTGAGTAATCAGTGCCAAGTGTGTAAACCACAAGTGGCATTGCATCAAAAGGCAAACCAAGGGGAGACTCCACCTAAGAAAAAAAGAAAGAAAAAGGAGAAATAGGGGAAGAAGAATGTATGCTTGGGAGTTATAATCTTGTGGCTTAGATGTCCTATGAAAAAAAAAAAAAAAAAAAAAAGAACTCTGATCCTTAATGAGCTAAGCACAAGGTTGTAGCTTTTAGGTTTGTCTAGGGAGATGAATGTTTATCCAATGTAGTGATGCCAGGGTTTAGGTTGTTCTCTATAAAGTACCACTGTCACTGTTAATACTAAGACTGGCATGACTCTAAGGAATCCTAGACACATTAAAAATAAGCTGGAAGCATGTACTGAGTCTGGAGTAAAGCTTGGTAGAATTTGAAACCTTAGGGATAGTAGCATGATATCATAGAAGTAGTTAGATCAGTAGTAGGGGGTCAACAAAAGCAGTGGGTATAGTAGGCAGGTGAAGTCAGAAGAGGCTAGACAAGAGGTTAGTTCTAAACTTGGAAGTGTGTCACAGGACAGCACTGCTAGAGACAAGAATATAAGGGAGTTAGTGAGTAGTTAAAAGAAGAAGAAACAGCAGCCTAAGTAAGTCCTTAGTATGCTTGAGGACAAGCAAAGCCTTAAGTTTGGGGGTGTGTTAAGTTTCTGAAAGTGACTTATTTAGGACCCATTTAGCTTAAGAAGATGTACACATTTAGGTGTTTTTGTGAGCATTTAGCCTAAACCTATGCTTTAATATGAGAATTAGAAGAAGGTAGCTAATATAGGACTTATGCACAATAGGTAGGAAAAGGGGTGAAAACCGAAGAAAAGAATGAAAAAATAACCCTTGCGAATGCATTGCGGAATAATTGCGGTGGCCGCAATTATTCAAGTTAAAACCGTAAGTTGGCTGACATTTTTCTGTTTAGATCCGACTTTTCAGGGATTCGTTCTTTCTCCTCCACCCATTCTGATATACGACGTTGAAGATTGATGGTTCTCCTTGGCCCAATCGCACCTGCAAACTACTATAAAAGGGGGCCAAAGTCGGAGGTTCAGTCATCACTCGAAGCGTAGAAGTCTTTCTGCAGTCCACCCTTTCCACTGTTCTTCCTTTGCCGTCTGTTGGAGTGAGAGTCTAAGCTTTTGGAATCGATAATCTGATAGGAAGGAGAGAAGATTCTTCTTCTCTCTCGATTGGATTCATCCAAGCACGGCTGAATTCTCATCACCTTCATTCGAGGCGACTGCCACAAAGTCTTCAGCAAGCCTTTACTGTTTTCTGCTCTCTTCTTCTCATTTCCATTACTGATCATTGTTGTTCTTAGTTTAGACATTTCAATTATTGCATTTCGTTGTTGTCTGTCTTGGGTTCAGTTCTTTTAAAGCTTTCCTTTGTTATTCAAACACTTAAAGTAATCAAAGTAAGTTTCTGCATTTCACAGTTCTACCTTGTTCTGCTACGAGTTTTGCTTGCTGTTTTACATACATTTCTCTTCTAAGCATGTCTACTTTATCTACCATTTCTGTTCTTTACATATCCATGAGTAACTAAAATCATTTAGGGGCATGCTAATGACAGAACTATAGGCTAAAAAACGTGAGTCAAGTAGGTAGATTAACACTCGAACATTGATTGTATGTAAGCTTCATCCCACGGGCAATTTCGATTGGCCATCCATTTTGTCCAAAGAACTCCTAACCTCTGGAAGGAGTAAGAGTTCAGAGTCATATAATCATGCTAGCCTTTCATGGTAATCAGGAAACGGCCTAGGAATAGGCGTTTCCCTAGTACAAACTAAACACTCCTGCTTTAACAAGATGCTTAAGACCTTACTTTGAAGTCGAGTAAACTTGAGTCTCTCATGCATGGAATCGGACGATACTTGAGATAGAGTGAGTTTGATGTATAGAGAGTTGATCCAAAGCTTGATAATCGTAATAAACTGCCTATAGGATAGTCATTAGTAGCCCTTAATTCACCCTTTGAATCAGTTTCGCTGCCAGTTAATTGCGGAAACATTGCGGTCCACGCAATTCTGCCAAATTTTCATTCTGTTTAGCTGTTTTCCTTCTCGTTTGTTAATTCCATCTCTTATCCTTTGCATCTAATTTCAACTTGCTTTTGTTTATGTTATATCCCTCTACACATTCAGCAAAAAGTAGTTAATTAAAAACCAATTTTAACCCATCAAATTCATCCCATCTTTCTTAACATTCACACTTCGCGAATAGCTAAAAACAAGTCTCTGTGGAAAAAACGAATTAAATATACTCACTACTTGCTGTAAGGCCATGTATGCTTGCATGTGCTAAGTGCTCTCTCTACCCTTTTGCATATTCATCTTTACACATTGAGCACGCAACACCTTCCCCTTATCTGCTGGTTTGGATGACGCAGCAGCCTCCACCTTGAGGCGTTTGAGCGAAGGCTCAGCACTCTCCTTGTCCGTCGATGGCACCTTCTTGGCCTTCTTTTTCTTTAACTTCTTGGCCTTGTCAATTCTGGCCTTCTTCTGCTTCTTGAGCCTGGCTTTGGTGTTGAGTTGCGGGAAGCATGCCCCCAACGTTTCTTCCATAGAATCGTCCTGCTGTGCAGGCTCGGCAGGGCTGTCTTCCCTCATAGGAGAGAAGACTTCTTCTTCCCCAGCATCTCCACTGCCTTGCGTAGACTCCTGATAATCCCCATAAGGGAATTCAGGATCAGGCCGTGGAGAATTGTGCTCTGCTGATGGTGTCTGCGCAGAACTCAGTGGCGAAGATGGCAGCTCAGGGCTCTGCGCTGCTGCAGGCGTCGGATCAGAACTTTGAGGTGCTGGAGACAACTCGGGGCTCTGTGCCGGCGGTGACGACTCTGCGCTTGGCACTGGTTCAGATGGGAGAGGGCTGCGCGCAGGTGACGCAGACGGCGACGAACCTTCTTTGGCTGACTCGTGGGAAGCACGATCAGTTTCTTGACTCTCCACAGAGGGAGTCTTTGCTGTGCTTGGTTCGGCGGCCGTCGTGACACTCCACCGGCGTTTCTTGGGCGTGCCCACTGGCTCAGATGGTCCAGCAGGGATCTCAGTGACCACCCTCCACTTCTTCCTACGAATAGGAAGCTTGGGAAGAGGACCGGTGCGAACGGCACCATCGTCTGCAAGGGCGAGAAGCGCTTCCCTCGCAGCCGCCTCAGCTGCGTCATCAGCCTTCTTCTTCGCTGCAGATCTTTCCGCTCGTGTGAACACCATTGCTGATTCTTGAAGATCTTGGGAGAAGAATCAAAGATGGAGAGAATCGCTGAATTCTTGGAGAGCAAAAAGAGAGATAATCGTAACGATCGAGCGGCTTCCAACGGATATAAAGGCAACGGATAAAATCCCAACGGCTCTTTTTGCGGATCCAGCAATTTTAGCGCAATTCCAGGGATATTATTTCATTGAAATCTCCAACTTTGCTCGTCCGTATCTTTTATTTGGCTCAACCATTTCTTGATTTTTAAAGTGGGATTTACTCTCCTTGATCCCCTCTTTCGATTCCCTACAAAAACAAATAAAACAAACATTAAATACGCAATTAAAAACACACCACAAAACATACAAACGATAATCGGAAAAACAGTAAAAATAAACTAAGGCATTTGGCCTTGACTAAACGAGCACAGTAACCACTCGTTCTCTCTCGTTCTTTTTGTCATGCTTCAGTCAAGAGGAAGGCCGAGAGAGTCTTCACATCTCCTTCCTCATAGTAGTGCTTCAACCTAGCACCATTGACCATAAATGGCTGGCCTTGCTGCAAGTTCTTTATCTCTATTGCACCATGAACAAAGACATTAGTAACAACAAATGGACCCGACCATCTAGACTTTAGTTTGCCTGGAAATAACTTTAATCGTGAGTTAAATAAGAGTACAAGTTGGCCTTTCCTAAAGTCTTTGATCCTGAGTCTACTGTCGTGCCATATTTTGGTCTTTTCTTTATACATTTTGGCATTCTCATAGGCCATATGCCTAAGCTCATCAAGTTCATGTAGCTGCAAAGATCTCAATGTCCCCGCATCCTTTACACAAAAATTCAATTCTTTCATGGCCCAAAATGCCTTGTTTTCTAACTCAAGTGGCAAGTGGCAGGCCTTGCCATACACCAACCTATAGGGAGACATGCCTAGAGGTGTCTTATATGCTGTTCTATAAGCCCAAAGTGCATCCTCAAGCTTAAATGACCAGTCTTTCCTATTAGGTTTGACCACTTTTTCTAGGATGTTCTTTATCTCCCTATTGGAAATTTCAGCTTGACCATTCGAGTGTGGGTGATAGGGAGTAGCTACCCTGTGTCTAATGTTATATTTAGCCAATATCTTTTCCATAGCCTTATTAATGAAATGTGACCCCTCATCACTAATGATAGCACGAGGAGTCCCAAATCTAGTGAAAATGTGCCTATGCAAGAAGCTAGTGACTGTTTTAGCATCATTATTAGGACATGCTTTTGCTTCTACCCACTTGGACACGTAGTCCACTGCCACTAATATGTATAGGTTACCTGATGATGGAGGGAATGGTCCCATGAAATCAATGCCCCACACATCAAAGAGCTCCAACTCTAAAATGTAGGTGAGGGGCATCTCATCCTTGCGACTGAGGTTACCTGTCCTTTGGCATTCGTCACAGCTGTGGGCATAGTTGTGTGCGTCCTTGAAGATTGTTGGCCAGTAGTAGCCACTCTGAAATACCTTCGCAGCTGTCCGTTGGCCACCAAAGTGTCCACCATAAGGAGATGAGTGACAGTGCTGCAGCACAGACTTCGCCTCAGCAGCTGAAACACACTTCCTCAACAACCCATCAGCACAGGTTCTGTAAAGTGTGGGGTCATCCCAGATGAATTTCCTTGCTTCATGAAGGAACCTCTTCTTCTCTTGAATTCTCCATGTTGAGCCAAAGGAGTTGAGGCAACTCTTGAATTCTCCATGTTGTATTTCTTTAAAGTCTTGCCACAGTAGGTAGTTTGGCTGATTTGAAGAACTCCCTCTAATCTTTTTCTTGTAATTTCAACACCTAGGATCCTTTTAGATTCACCTAGGTCCTTCATGTCAAACTCCATTTTAAGTGATTGTTTCACCTTTTCCATTGCTTGCTTTGATTTATTTGCAAGTAGCATGTCATCCACATATAATAACAAATATACAATTGTAGAGTATGATTTGCTATTTATGTAAACACAACTATCATATGAGCTTCTTTGAAATCCTATTGTTGTCATGTAATCATCAAATCTTTGATACCAGCATCTAGGAGATTGCTTTAAACCATATATTGACTTCTTTAATAAACAAACATAATTTTTCATGTTTTGTTTTTCATACCCTTCAGGTTGCTTCATGTATATGGTCTCTGATAGCTCACCATGTAGAAAGGCTGTTTTAACATCTAGTTGATCTAATTCTAGATTATTTTGAACAACCAAAGCAAGTAGCATGCGAATAGATGTTTGTTTAACAACTGGGGAAAATATTTCATTGTAATCTATTCCATGTTTTTGTGTATAGCCTTTAGCTACTAACCTTGCTTTGTATCTTGGTTGTTGAACATCTTGAATGCCTTCCTTGTATTTGTAAATCCATTTGCATGCAATTGGCTTAAAACCTTTAGGTAATAGGCTAAGTGTCCATGTATGATTCTAATTTAAAGAGTCCATCTCTTCATTCATTGCTTCAATCCATTTCTTTGCATTAGGACAACTTGTAGCTTCATCAAAAGTGTTAGGCTCAGTTTCATTTAGGAAACCACTTACATTTAATGCCATATTAACACAATCCGCCTCATCAAACCTTGTTGGTGGCGTAATGATTCTTCTCTGCCTATCTCTTGCAAGTTGATAATTTTCTAGATTTGATTGTTCTTGCATAACATCATGTTCTTCATGTTTTACTAGAGATTCCTCTAGTTTAACTTGAGAGCTTTCTCCTTCATCTTCAGAATCTGATAGATGAGGGATGGATGATGTCAAATTAGGTTGCTCCACCTCAATTTCTAGTTTAGAGGTTTTGTCTGTGCTTTTAGTTTGTGTCTCTCTTTCCATGAACATCTCATCTTCTCTGAATGTCACATCTCGGCTATTGATGCATCTTCTTTCAGTGGGATGCCAAAGCTTAAATCCTTTAACACCATCTGTAAAACCAACAAACATACATCTTGTAGCTCTAGGCTTTAGTTTACCTTGACTTTGATGGACAAACCCCACACAACCAAAGACTCTTAAATGGTCTAGGTTTGGAGGGTGTTTGGTCCACTTCTCTTCTGGTGTTAGGAGATTTAGGGAGCTGTGTGGGCACCTATTTAAGGTGTACACCGTATAAGATGTAGCTTCAGCCCAAAATTTCTCATGTAACATTGCATCAGACAATAGACATCTAACTCTCTCCATAATGGTCCTGTTTAGCCTCTCTGCTACACCATTTTGTTGAGGTGTATACCTCACTGTTCGGTGTCTTAAAATTCTTTGTTCTTTGCAAAAATTATCAAACTCTTCATTGCAAAACTCCAGGCCATTATCAGTTCTCAAGCATTTCACATGCCTGGAGGATTGACTTTCAACAAACAACTTCCATTCTTTAAACTTGTTGAATGCTTGATCCTTAGTCTTAAGGAAATATACCCAACTTCTTCTTGAGTAATCATCAGTGAGGGATAGGAAATACCTTGATCCACTGATTGATGGTGTAGGTGATGGCCCCCATAGGTCTGAATGAATGTAGTCTAGAATTCCCTTAGTTGTATGTTGTGCTTTAATGAAGCTGTGTCTTGTAGACTTTCCCAATATGCAATGGTCACAAGCTTTGACTCCAATGCTTATCTTTTGAGGCAATATGCCCTGCTTAGATAGAGCTTCTAGTCCTTTGTTGCTTATGTGTGAGAGTCTTTTATGCCAAAGAACTCCCTCATCCATGCTGTCATTGGTTACAACTAGGGCAGATTGTACCATTTGCACATCCCTAATCACATATAGACCATTCATTTTTAACACCAATCAGCACTGTTTTTGAATCTTTCTTGACTTCAAAAGTTCCCCCTGAACCTCCATATGTACATCCAATGGAGTCCAACATTCCTAGGGAAATTAGGTTTCTTTTTAGCTTAGGAACATGTCTTACATTCCTTAGAAGCTTCACTGAACCATCTTGAAACTTCATAGACACTGACCCAATACCAACTACCTTGCAAACATGGTTATCACCCATGTACACTTCTCCTCCATCCCATTCTCTATAGGTTGAAAACCAACCCTTTGATGGAGTCATATGGAATGAGCATCCACTGTCTAGAACCCAATCTTGAACTTGGACTGTCTCATTCTGTTTGGAGGAGTGATCTGAGGTAGCTAGGGCATCAGAATAGGTAAAAGAACTATCCCCAACTGCGGCTTCAACTGGTACTTTACCTTTCTGTTTGTTTTGACTTTGCTGTTTTTTTAAAGAATAGCAGTCTTTTGCAAAGTGCCCTGGTTTGTGACAAAAATTGCATTTCAGCTTAGTTTTGTCTTGATGAGTTTCACTTTGGTTCTTGTTGTTCTTCCAACCTTTCTTGTTCTTCCCTTTTATGAATAAACCTTCTGAATTTGAAGATTGCTTCTTTTGTGATTGAAGTTCCATTTCTTTTGATCTAACTGCAGAAATGATAATATCAGTAGTTAGTTTATCCCTACCATATTTCAAAGCTGTTTTTACCTCTTTGTAACTTTCTGGTAAAGAGTTTAATAAAATGAAAGCTTCATTCTCATCTCCCACTTTATCTCCCATGTGCTTGAACTCTGATGTTATTCTTTTAAACTCATTTAGATTTTCCATCATGGATTTGTTTGCATCCATCTTGTATGTAAAGAACCTTTCTCTTAGATAGGTCTTGTTAGGTAAATCTTTTGAGAGATATAACTCATCAAGCTTGGTCCACATTGCATATGCTGTTTCTTGATCAATAACTTGTCTTAGAACACAGTCATGTAAATTTAAAACCAATGTTCCATGGGCTGTTACTTCCATTGTTTCCATCTCTTCCTCTGTGATAGATTTAGGAAGTTTAGTAGGATCTTGGATAGCCTTCAATGCCTTCTGCTGTCCAAGAACAGCCTTGATCTTGGCTTTCCATAATTCGAAATCTGACTTGCCATCAAACTTCTCAATGTCATATCTTGTAATTGACATATTTGACTGAATCTTTGATCTTCTTGCTTTTCTTGATTATCAAGAACTTGAATCTTTCTTCTTCTGCAGGCTCTGATACCAATTTGTTGGGCTGAATGGGCTTCAAAGTTTAACTTAAGCCCACAGTGACCCTAGTTGAACACCTCAATTTGAGATGGGTGATGGAGAATGTTCCACGTTTCCCCTCGTGCAACAAAAAGAAGAGAATCCCTAATTCATTCCTCAGATTAAGAAATGTGAGGGTACTGCCGAGAGAGAAGAGCGAAGCTCTATGGAAATGACTCCTCAATGGCTTGTGGTTCGATGACGAAGAAGATGAAGATGTAGATGGGAAGAAGGTGAAGATCTTCAACTATATTTCATAGCCTCGAAGACCTTCTCTTTATTCAATCTTTCTCTTTAGATGAATATACAGAGGGCTTTATACAAAGATAAGTTTCTGGGTTTTCTTTCTACTTATCTTTCTTGCTATCTCTCTGTTCTTCTTCCTCTCCCTATTCCTTTTTTTTTTTATTACTGAGAACAAACTTTGTATTTAAAGAATATTACAAGGACTGTTGAAGAACAATATTCAGTTTAGAGAATTACCATATTTGGTTTTACAGTAAGCAATTGGTAAGGTTAGTGTTTGAAATGATTGTTTACAAGGATCCTAGGAGAACCTCTAGCTTTGTAAATTTTGGATCTTCGCTATCTTTATCAATTCCGCTTCCGATTATCTTTTATTTTATTTCTATCTAAAAAAAATGTCGTTGGTAAGGTTTCAGTTAAGATGAATATTTACAAGGATCCTAGAAGGACCTTTAGCTTTGTAAATCTTTCATCTTTGCTCTCTAAAAAAAAAAAAAATGTTGCTCAATTTTTTCTCTTTAGCAAATGATGACTCTTTAACTTCTTCGTAAGCCATTGCAATGCGTTAGATTCGAGGACGAATCTTCTTAAAGAGAGGGAGAATGATATGAATATTATTGGCCATCTCCGATCAACATATAGTATCTGCAAGAAGAATTAATCTATCATATCTAATGGATGGTGGATTTCGTTGGTAGAAGATATCAAGTTGAAGCATGCACTTTGTGAAGAGTTGTCATGAATTTATGAAGGGTTGCAAGATGATCCACGAAATTTGAAGAATTGCAAGTCTTTGGTGAAGAGTTGAAAAGGACATTCATGCCTGACATTTAATACACAAAAGATTATTTAGTTTTTTTTATGTTCAAATACACGTAAGCATTAAATAGGTTAATGTATTAGACTTTAATATTCTGATTATTGTATTTAATATGCTTTGCAATTAGAAATTCTAGAATATTCCTAATAGGCTATAAAAAGGTCATCCACATTGTAATGAAGATATGAAAATGTAGTATTTTGATTTTTAAACCTTGAAAGCTTTTAAGCTTTGTTTCTTGTGTATTCTTGTGATAGAATGCATGAATATTTGGAGCATTCAAGTGAGGATTGATCAATCTTGTTTGTGGAGTGCTTTGAAGATCAAGGGTTGATGGGAGCCACAAGCTTTGTCTGATCCTTGGTTTGTTTGATCATCTAAGTAATTTGTCGTGTAACCTTTCTTAGGGGTTGTGATTGAAGGTTAAGTTAGTCATATTTGTGAACATTTACAAGGATTCTAGGAGGATCTCTAGCTTTGTAAATCTAGCAACTTTGAAGCTTATCATATGGTTTTTTAGAAACAACACTATTTAACAATTTACAAGAGCCGCATAAGTATCTTTAATTAGAGGAGTTAGGGTTTTAATAGGTGATTGGATGATTTTTACTTTTAACAATAATTACAGTATTTCTTTACAATTGCATAGGGTGATTTTTAATTAGTTTTTAAAAATTGACCAATGTAGAAAGTTTTTTTCTTTAATAGTTTTAATAAGTCATCATTGGTTAAGCGAGCATAGCTCAGCTGACATATGTATGACTTGATGACCAAAAGGTCTGTGGTTCGAATCCCCCATCCCCAATGTACTAAAAAAAAAGAAAAAAATAAGTCATCATTGGTTTAAAAAATATAGTAGTTTTGAAATTTTTGTACGTGTTTATCTATCTTAAAAACATTTGGAAGAAAATGTTTAACGTGAAACTGTTTGAAAAAATATGGTATGTTCATATTGATAACGTAAGACCAAATATGAGAGAATCATTCACCTTTCCATTTAGAAGTGTTAACAATATATAGACATACATGAAAGCCCCAACCCTAATAATAGTAAATTACAATAAAGGACATTATAAGCTCCTATATTCACAAGTATACTATAACACTCCCCCTCAAGCTGGATCATATATGTTAATCATGCCCAGCTTGTTACAAAGGTAATCTATTCGAACTCCATTTAAAGCTTTCGTGAAAATATCTCCCAATTGCTCTCCAGTCTTCACATAACCAGTAGACACCAAACCTTGTTGTATTTTCTCACGAATAAAATGACAATCAATTTCAATATGTTTAGTCCGCTCATGAAACACTGGGTTGGATGCAATATGAAGGGCTGCTTGGTTGTCACACCACAGCTTGGTTGGAACTGCAATATTGAAGCCTAACTCGTTCAAGAGTTGATGTACCCACATTATTTCACATACTGATTGTGTCATCGCTCTGTATTCTGATTCAGCACTTGATCTTGAGACTACATTTTGTTTCTTGCTCTTCCATGAAACCAAATTACCGCCAACAAAAACACAATAGCCAGAAGTCGATCTTCTATCTTCTCTTGATCCTGCCCAATCGGCATCTGTAAAGCACTCAATCTTCATATGACCATGGTCTTTATATAAGATCCCACGTCCAGGTGCAGCCTTTAAATAACATAGAATTTGTTGTACTGCAGCCCAATGATCCACTGTAGGTGAAGACATAAACTGACTCACAATACTTACCGAATAAGCTATGTCTGGTCGTGTCACTGTAAGATAATTCAACTTTCCAACCAATCTTCTATATTTCTCTGAATCTATAAATGGTTCTCCATCTTTTGTAAGTTGCAAATTAGGCATCATTGGAGTACTACATGGCTTGGCTCCCAATTTTCCCGTCTCGGATAGCAAATCAAGCACATATTTCCTTTGTGACATAAAAATACCTTTCTTACTTCTCATTACTTCAATACCCAAGAAATACTTTAATGTTCCCAAGTCTTTAGTATGAAACTGAGTTTGGAGAAAAGTTTTGAGAGATAAAATGCCAGATGTATCATTTCCGGTAATTATAATATCATCAACATATACGACAAGTAGAATAATACCACTCTTAGATCGTTGATAGAAGATAGAATGATCTGACTTGCTTTTCTTCATTCCAAACTGCTCAAATGCTTGACTAAATTTTTCAAACCATGCTCGTGGGCTTTGTTTCAATCCATATAGAGATTTGCGAAGGCGGTAATAGATGCCAAGGGTATAACAAATCACAAAACTCAAGGTTGAACAAAAAGGCCCTAAAACCTTAAAACCTAAAAGGTTGACAAAACCCTAATTTACAAAACCCTAATAGCCATAGGAAAAGATTGCTCTGATACCATGATAACGTAAGACCAAATATGAGAGAATCATTCACCTTTCCATTTAGAAGAGTTAACAATATATAGACATACATGAAAGCCCCAACCCTAATAATAGTAAATTACAATAAAGGACATTATAAGCTCCTATATTCACAAGTATACTATAACACATATAAATATTATTGTTAGGAGAATCATGAATGAACACAATTTGTCCTTATAAATTAGGATTTCAAGTATGACTTGGAATGAAAGTTAGTTTCTCGTCAAACTATGATTCTATCTAAAATTTTGAAATTATTGGAAGAAAATGTTTAATGTGAAACTCTTTGAAAAAATATGATAGGTTCATGTAAATATTATTGTTAGGGGAATCTTGAACGAACACGAATTCTTCTTCCCCACCATTCCCGAGCAATAGAGATTTTAATATTAAAAATTATAATAATTTTATATTTGGAGGGTTTTAACTTTTACCTTTTCCTAAAACCACCTCTATAGATCATTGACAATTCTTGGATCTTTTTCTAATGCAAATGGAGGCCCTCATGAACTTCTTTGCAAATGAAAAACAAACATCATCTTCTAAATTTGTCATACAAACACTTTGCATAGTTTTAATGATATAATTACAACAATGTAAACATAAATAAAGAAGCAGAGATATTAAATATAAATAATAAAAAAATATAATATCTTCAAAGTAGAATTGAGGAGGGAGAGATGATGATAATAGAAAAAAAAAAATTTAACAAAAGAAAAAAAATCCAAATCCCTAGTTATACACTCATTCCTTCAAATATTAACAAAAAAAAATCCAAGTCTATAGCTATACACTCATTCCTTAAAATAAAATTTCCCCCTCTTGATAATTTGCTAAACAAACATTGTTACTCAACTTCATCAAAGTAAGGTTAAAGTAGGGTTGTAAAGTCACAAGCCTAGGATCCAAAATATTGATTGCACACACATTCCTTGCAACTTGAAAGTAACACCAACATCTTTTGAAGATTTAAGAGGCTTTTAAGAGCAATGGATTGAGTGAACAAAAATGAAGAAATGATGAAGCTCCAAATGTTGGTGAAGAAAACCTATTTTTAAAATAGTAAAGGTGAGAGTTATACAAAACTTTTTTTTAATTCTCAAGCTCTTAAAATTTCATTATGAATTATAATTGAAGAACAAAAATATTTTATGTTGTAGGAAAGATTTTTACATTCCAACCATTAAGAATGTATACATTTATTATTGTTTCATAAACCCATAAAATATAAGAAAGAGGTTACCAATTAATTTTACGTTAAAATTAAATGATAATAAATAAAGAAAAAATAATCTAAAATAAATAGAAAAATCAATAAATCATATATGAGTGTTTACATGTAACTTGGATTGTGAAAGTTGTATTTTTTAATGTATATTTTTTTAATTAAATGTTCCAAAAGTCTTGAAATTTTACCATTATGAAACTAATTTCAATTGTAATTTGTTTTAATTGTACCACTGATTTTTTTTTTATAAAGTTAAATTTTAATTATTTCAAATGAATAATAATCTAGGTATTATACGAAAAAACAAGGTTAATATCGTCCAAAAAAAAGTTTATTCTCACATTCGTAACTTTTATATAGTATAGATATAAAAGTGTATATATATATAGATAGTAATGGTAAATTATATTTCTTAAAAAATCATGTGAGGGTGTGATATGAACCAATAAGTCTCAATTAAAACCAGATGAACTACAAGTTGCTTTCAACTTGAAGTCAAGTTGCATGGAAGAAACTCAAGTTCCATTAATTGAACTTACGTGCATCTATCGAGCTTCATTTAATGCAAGTCAGTCACACATCAATTAATGGAACCACACTTCATATCAGGCCCCCTCCCCCCCCCCCCCGCACACACACACCGAATTTCATAATATATCCTATTTGAATTATAAAATTCACCCAAGTAAACATAATTGTAAAATGTCTCAGTGGAAACTATAGCACAAGTCCCTTGGAACTCTTTCCCCAACTCTTGAGTTTGAATTAACCCCATCTCCGGCCACTGTCACCGATCTCCGGAGACCACCTCCGACCACTGTCGTCGACCTCCGGCGACCACCTCTGGTCGGCCACCTCCTCCGGACGATCACCGCGTGACGACCTTCGACGACGCCTCTGAGGACAACCACCCCGACGACCTCTGGCAACTAATGACGACCACCACCACTCTTACCCCCTCACCGACCATCGACAATAGTAAACATCAGCCATAGTTTTTAAAATACAAATTTAAATTTATTAATTGATATTGATGATTAATAGTTGTCTTTGAAACGTTTTTAGTGTAGAGCAAACCAAACAAACTTGTAGATAAAAATACTTTTGAGAAAATGTAACCAAACATAGGGGTGTTTTAATTATAAAAATTTCTAGAAAAAATGTTAAAGAAAATGCATATTTTGAAAAATATTTTTGTAGTAGTCAATCCAAACACACCTTACTTCAAGTGGAGCTTCATTTATACATGAGAGGCTACCAAATATTCCAAAGATGACCAATGAATTTCAATCTCGAATTTATGGCTTTCCATAATGTAAATTTCAATATTTGGAGTCTTTTCCATGATGTTTAGGTTACTTTTGTTAGTGGTCCATTATGACATTAAGGTTAGGGAGCTTACACACTTAAAGATGTTTTAGTGGCTTAATTTAGGTTATGTTTTGAAGGCTATATAAAGTTATTTATGTTTTAACACAAAGGGGGGGAAATGGAAATGTGGTAAAAAATAGAGTCATAGTGCTTTCTGGCATTAAGTTTAGGTTGCATGCCGAGAATCATTCAAGCTTGACTTGATCAATTTTCCCCTCTTTGTGTTAAAACATAAATGATTCTCAGAAAATTTGCAATTCTATGTAGTTTAGGTTGCATGCTGAGAATCATTCAAGCTTAAACTTGATCAATCTTGCTTGTGGAGTGATTCAAATCTCAAACAAGGAAAAATCTTCAAGATCTAGAAGGATTTTAATTCTTTCTTGTGGAGTGATCATCAAGGTAATCCGGTTTTTACTTTCCTTTGGTTGATAGCATCTAGATCTAGGAGGATTCTAATTTTTGCTTAAAGGGTTCTTGCTAAATTAGCTTGGGTGTTTGAACTTGCAATTGAATTTACTTTATCATTTGGTACCAGAGTTATTTAAGGTTTGATAGTGATAGCACACAAAATGAGCTATCTTTAGGACCCATTTTATGCTAGTTTAGAGGGTTAAACGTGTACTTTCACGATTATATTTGATTCAATTTTTAGATATCGAGCATTTTGGAGCGAACCGGAGAATTTAGGAGCTTTGTGATGAAAATTAAGCTATTTGGATGCAATTTGATGTCCCCCAGTGATGAGAAGAATAAAATTTAGTCAAAACCCGAGAGCATAGCGCCTAGGTGCCACAAAATTGAAGTTTTTCGCTGAACCAGCTCAGAACCGGATCGGATCGCCTCCAGAACCGAACCAAATCGCTCAAAATAAATGAAGAGAAAATAAAACAAAAGTTAGAATCGAACTCAGGCCTGCACGCACGCGAACGACTTTCTCATTCAGCGATCCACCAACATAGCAAACATCTTAATAAATGCATTTGGCCTAGTCATTTTTGTCTTATTCTTCAACCACACCTGATTTTCAGCCTTGCAGCTGCACCATCTCTCCATGGACACGCGCTACACCTGATTTTTCCCTCCAGATTTGCCATATATGGCCTATAAACGAGTTTTGGCCTAAAATGTCATATATGTTATAAAAAGATAATAAGAACACTAAAAGAACAACACTAAAGAGAAGAGAATGAGAGAAGAAAGTAGAGAGAAAATCAAATTGTATTCAATTGATTTGAGGTGTGTTTGAAAGGCTTCACATAAGCTCTATTTATACAAGTATTTGCTGGCTAAACTTAGGTCATTGATGGCCAACTTTGAGAGTCTCAATGTTATTCATAAGGAGAGTGATTCATGGGGAAGACTAGCTAAAATGATGGAGTTGAATGATTATGGATATCTATATATACCATGTATATATCATGTTTATAACACTCCCCCTTAGATATCCATTGTATGTAATATATGCCTCGTTCAAACCTTACTAGAAAAAATCCCAATGGAAAAAATTCTAGTGAAGGAAAAATAGTGCATTATACATATACTTTAACAACTGCCTTGTTAAAAACCTTGCTGGGAAAAATAGTAGTCAAGGGAAAAAAAAGTGCAGTGTTTTTACTCCCCTCATGGAAACATCACTTTATATCTCTGAGTCGTCGCATTCTAATGTGGTACACTAATTTCTCGGATGTTGCATTTGGTAACGACTTCGTAAATAAGTCTGTCAAGTTCTCATTTGAAGAAATTTGTTGAACGATGATGCCACAATTTTTGTCAAGATCATGAATGTAAAAGAGCTTCCGTGATATATGTTTTGTTCTATGTCCTTTAATGAATCATCATTTGATTTGTGTTATACATGTTGTATTGTCTTCATATAATATTGTTGAAAGACTTTTGTCAGAAGACAAGCCGCATGTTCCTCGAATGCGTTGAGTCATTGATCTCAACCATACACATTCTCGACTAGCCTCATGAATTGCAAGAACTTCAGCATGATTTGAAGAACTGGTTGTAATAGTATGTTTTACAGACCTCCATGATATAGCAGCTCCTTCACATGTAAACAGATAACCTATTTGAGATCTAGCTTTGTGTCTGTGTGGATCCGATAAATATCCCGCATCTGCAGAACCTACTAGATCCAAATCTGATTTGTTTGAATATAATAAACCCATATCAATGGTTCCTTGAAGATAACGGAGTACATGCTTAACTTCGTTCCAATGTCTTTTTGTTGGAGAAAAACTATATCTAGCTAATAAATTTACTGAAAATTTTATATCAGGTCGTGTATTATTAGCAAGATACATAAGTGCACCTATTGCACTTAGATATAGTACTTCATGACCAAGTAGTTCTTCATTATCTTCTCGAGGTTGAGATATGTAATTTTTCACATCCAGTGATCGAACTACCATTGGAATGTTCAATGGGTGCGCTTTATCCATGTAAAATCTTTTTAAAACTATTTTTTCTATATAAGTTGGCTGATGAGTGAATATCCCATCAGCTAAATGCTCAATTTGCAGACCAAGACAAAACTTTGTTTTTACAAAATCTTTCATCTCAAATTCTTTCTTTAAGATATTCTATTGCCTTTGAAAGCTTTTCAGGAGTTCCAATTATCTTCAAATCATCAACATATACAACAATAATAACAAATCTCAATTGTGATTTCTTTATAAAAACACGTGGACAAATAGAGTTATTTTTATACCCTTATTTCAACAAATATCCACTAAGACGATTATATCACATTCGTCCGGATTGTTTTAATCCATTTAAAAATCTATGTAATTTGATCGAATATAATTCTCTAACATTTGAATTATATGAATTTGGTATCTTTAATCCTTCAGGGATTTTCATATATAAATATCATTATCGAGAGATCCATATAAATATGTTGTGACTACATCCATAAGATCAAGCTTTTCATACACATTCATGTTAATTAGATATCTCAATGTTATTGCATTCTCAATTGAGTCATTTTGGTTGTTGACTACCACGTTTCAGGCGTTCCGCAGACTCATTAGCTTAAACAACTTGCTGTGTTGGGATTTCAATTTTGGATGGACCATTTGCAGCTGGTATATACGACTTGGTCACTTTCTTAGCATCGGTAAATGCATCTGGCATTTGATTTGCTATATTTCGTAAATGAATTATCTTTTGAACTTCTAGTTCACATTGATTTGTACGGAAATCAAAATGAGACAATAACAATGCATTCCATGTAATTTATTTTTCCAACTTCTTCTTAATTCCTCCCCCTAATGTTGGAAAATGTGTCTCATTAATGACAATTAACAAATATGCAGTAAATATATCATTCGGTAGGGATTCAAAATATCTAATAATTGATGAGAATCAAATTCAACGTATATTTTAACCTCTTTTGAGGACCTATCTTTGTACGTTGTGGTGTAGCAATTTGAACATTTACTGCACATTCTAAAATTTGCAGATGGAATCTATTTGGCTTCTGGTCATAAGCTAATTATAATTAAGCTATTGGCTTAAAGCGTATAAGTGACGTTGCATGCAAAATATGATGAACCATACAAATATTATAAGTTTTGCCCTCATAAATGATTTTATTAAAGCATTTTGTGCATGAACATGAACTATACAAGATGTTCAACACTTATCTCAACGAATTTTCTTAATTCCATAATAAAAAAAAATTATGCTCTTAATTTAATTAATTGAACAAATGATCATCTACTGGATGCGTCAGCTAAGACCATAAAATATCTAAATGTCCCACTTTGTGGATTAATAGGTCCGCATATACACCACCATAAATTCGTTCTTAAACATGTGACGGAAGAAAGTAGAGAGAAAATCAAATTGTATTCAATTGATTTGAGCTTCACACAAGCTCTATTTATACAAGTATTTGATGGCTAAACTTAGGTCATTGATGACCAACTTTGAGAGTCTCAATGTTGTTCATAAGGAGAGTGAGTCATGGGGAAGACTAACTAAAATGATGGAGTTGAATGATTATGCATATATATATACCATATATACCATATATATACCATGTATATACCATATATACCATGTATATATCATGTTTATAACAATATAAATACATATTTTTGAGGATTTTTTTAGGGAGCCAATTTGGAGAGTGAACCCAATTTCGAAATAACTTAGTTTTTAGAGTTAAAAGAGATTTTTGGGAGCACAAATTAGAGATATACATACTCGGGATCATGGAGATTGCAGCGGAAACGTGAAATCGACATGAGTTTTATTTCTTCTTTCCCTTTTAATTTGTAGTTGTTTAGTTTATATTTTGAACTAATGAACATGATCATTAGCTAAACTCTTTTGACTTAGAGCCTTGGTGTAATCGTTGATTTAATTTTATTCTTCTTAATTAATTAATAGTTGATATTTGAATTTCATATTGGTTGGGAGAACTTTTATGAGCTTAATGCATGTTAGGATTTGTCCATTCTTTGCATGATTTTTATATCAATGATTTGAGGTCGATAGACGATTATTGTTGATGATTCTGAATTGTTTTCCCTGATTTATACATGAGACAGACATATCCTTGTAGATTTTGTGGCAGATGTAGTTTTACGTTTTTCATATTTGGATTGTCTGAATTGTCATAGAAATATAGTCAATTTACTTTTCAAAGAATATTGTTATTGCTCGAGAGAGAATAACAAGTTTATAGGGTAGAACTTGTCAACAATTGAGAAGTTCCTAAAAGAGAACTAAAAATATTCAGAGAAATGATCACAAAATGAAGAGATTTCTCATTAAAAATGATCAATTGCAGTAGACCATATATAGGGCTACTGTGAATACAATTGTTAAGCAAGAATTATAACTGCATTTAGTTAGCCCAATACCTAAATCAGTTATAACAAAGAGAAATAAATAGGGATAAACTTATCAAAAATCCAACTGATCAAGAAGTCCAACATTTAGCCGAATGGGCTTTCTTTACACCACCCCTCAAGCCAATGGTGGAACAAGAAACAACATTGAGCTTGGATGAGAGAGGAAGAAACTGTGAAGTTGATAAGGGCTTTGTAAACACATCAACAACCTGAGCAGAAGTTGGGAGATGATAAATTAACACCTTCTTCTGAAGCATGAGATCACAGACAAAATAAATGTCAATCTCCACATGTTTAGTCCGAGAATGAAGAACGGGATTAGCACTGAGGTGAACGACACTCAAATTGTCACACCAAATAATAGTAGGTTGCGACAAACTAATATGAAGATCTTGAAACAAAGAGTGCAACCAAATCAATTCAGCGACACATGAGCCAAACTTCGGTGCTCAGCCTCAGTACTTGATCAAGAAATAATGCTCTATTTTTTCGAAGCCCATTGAACGAGATTGCCGCCAAAATACACACAAAAACCAGAAGTGGACTTCCGATCATCTGGGTCAGAAGCCCAATCAGCATCAACAAAGCCTTGAAGAACCAGATCCTTCGGTTTGTGAAAGAATAAAGCATGATCAAGTATACCAACAAGATAGCGGAGTATCCACTTAACAGCTTTCCAATTAAGAAGCGTGGGAGAGTGCATAAAATGGAAAACCTTATTGACACTGTATGAATTTTTTGGCCGAGTAAGTGTCGCATACTGTAATGCTCCAACAGTACTCCTATATAACTAAGTGTCCAAAAACTTTTCCCCGTGAAAAGCAGAAATAACTGAGCCACTGACCATAGGGGAAGAAATCGGTTTGGCCTGATGCATATTTGTTTTATACAGTAAATCTGTAATGTACTTCTTTTGTGAAAGAAACAAATCATCCATAGAAGAAGCAAAAACCTCAACTCCCAGAAAGTAACTCAAATGCCCCAAATCTTTCAAAGAAATTTTTTGATGTAAAACATGAACTAATTGATCAAGAGCCAAAGAAGAACCCCCAGTTATAACTATATCATCCACATATACCAAGATATAGCAACAAAAACCATGCTTATGACAAACTAACAGAGAAGAGTCAGCTTTAGCATTCACAAAGCCAAGGGAATGAAGAAATGTGCTCAATCTATCAAACTAAGCATGAGGTGCTTGTTTTAATCCATACAAGGCTTTCTTCAAACAACAGACCATATGAGGATTAGTAGAAGAAACCATACCCAGTGGTTGAGACATGAAGACCTCTTCATTCAACAAGCCATGGAGAAAGGCATTATTAATATCTACCTGTCGTAAAGACCAACCATATGCCAAAGCTAAAGTAAAAAGCACATGAATAGTTGTTGGTTTCACAATCGGACTGAATGTTTCAGTGTAGTCAAGATCAAATTGTTGATGAAACCCCTGAGCAACCAACCTGTCCTTATAACGAGCAATGGAACCGTCAGAATTTCATTTGATCTTAAACACCCATTTACAGCCTATAACTTTCTTATTGGAGGGAGGAGAAACCAAACTCCAAGTATCATTAGCCATCAAAGCTTCATACTCTTCACGCATCGTCTTGACCTAATGATCACAACACAAAGCCTCATTTACATTAGGTGGCTCAATCTCCAAATACTATGATATTCAATAGTCTACAGGCATGTTTTTTTTAAATAAAATCACTTTTTTCATGTTCAAAATCACTCTGGAACATGTTTTAATAATTCTAAACCAAATTTGATGGTACAAAAATCGCTAAATTGATTTAGAATGATTAAAAACATGTTTCAGAGTGATTTTGAACATGACAAAAGTGGTTTTAACTATTTCAAAAGCATTCCCCGAAATAACTCTCAAACATGTCGTACAAACAAATCTGCTTCAACATCATCTCGAGTTTTGAATACGGCATTGTCCATCGAATGTAACTTGGAACTATCCCAAATATTAACAAATCTGCTTCAACATCCTCTCGAGTTTTAAGTACTGCATTATTACATCTCTTACATGGACAAGAAATTCGACTTGATGTTGCATGATAAATGCAAAATCTAGAAATTTTAACCCCATTTCTATATTCTTGCAAAACTCGATTTCCAATTTGCATCTAACTCTTATCCGTGTTATATGATACGCTTGTAACAAGAATTACCTTGATAGTTGAAGATGGTAAGGTAAATCTCTTAAACACTCTCCCACCAGTAGACTAAATGATTCTGCCATGAACTTTTTTTTCATGTTGGCTTCTTGTAATTTAATGTCTTTTCTTTATAACATTGATGGTTTGTCCTTGTTTATTTGTTAATGTTTTATTGCACAACTCGAACATGTTGACTTTTATGGTGTGGTTCCACATTAGGAGATAGATAAGAGTACTCTAATGGAATTAATCTTAACAATTGGAGCAAACGTTTCTTGATAATCAATCTCGTAGGACCTTGTAAAGCCTTTAGCAACTAATTTGGCTTTGTGTCGTTCAATGCTACCATCTTATTTTCATTTCACAGTAAACACCCATTTGCATCCCACTGTTTTCTTATCTTTTGGTAGTTCAACTATGTTCCATGTGCAATTTTCTTCGAAAGCCTTCATCTCTTCCATTACTGCTAAACTACAATTCGAATCATTTAGAGCCTCATGTATATTTCTTGGAATAAATAAGTTGGTTATCCTAGAGGTAAAAGCTTTATGACTATCAGACATTCTATGGTAAAAAAGGTAGTTTGCAATAGGATATTTGGTACAAGTACGAACACGTTTCCTAAGGGCTAGTGGAATGTCAAGATCAGATATATCAGGTACAACATTGTGAATAGATGAAGAAATGAGAATAAATGATAGGCTACCTGAATCTTCAGTATCATTTGTCGGGACATTAGATTGGTTTTGTGACAAGTCAACTGTCTGATCCTGGTTCTTTTGATTGAATCTCTTTCTAGTGTAAACCTGAAGTTCAAAACTTCAAGATTTTGATCAGTGGGATCTTTTTTGAAGTATTTCTCCCCCTGAAGAAGAAGCTTCCATGCTCGACATTAGGGACAAATGATATTAGGGAGAGAAGAAGTGTCACAAAAAGTATCAAAATTATCTTCTAAGTTGGATTTCTCCCCTGAAGAGAATTTTGGCTGAAAAAATATTAATTTTCTAGAAACAACACATCCATAGTTTCAAAATATTTTTTATTTTGGCGATTGAAACATCTATAACCCTTTTTGTTTGAGGCATACCCCAAAAAAAGCATTTAACAGCTCGAGGATCAAGTTTAGACCGAGACATACTAGGAATATGAACATAAGCAATACACCCAAAAACTTTAATTGGTAAACCAGAGTACAAGCGAACAGTTGGAAAAAACTTTTTAATGTGATCAAGAGGTGTTTTAAAATTCAAAATCTTAGAAGGCATTCGATTTATGAGAAGTCGTGAGGACTGCATGTTCCTATGCCCATTCCAATCTTGTCACGTCAGCGACGGAGACATCGTAAATTGGTCCTATTAAAATAATAAGGATAATGTGTCGGAAATGGCCGGGATAGCTCAGTTGGTAGAGCGGAGGACTGAAAATCCTCGTGTCACCAGTTCAAATCTGGTTCTTGGCTCCTGGGTGACCGATAGTGAAGTAGTGTCGTGAGGGAAGGGTGAAAAGAACCCCCATCGATAAATAGGAACATGCATAGAGAACATAATAGCACGAGTAACATCAAGTAAATGCATATTTTTTCGTTCAGCAATTCCATTTTGTTGGAGAGTATCACGACCAGTAGACTGATGAGAAATTCCCTTATCTTTCAAAAAATTACCAAGATATTCATTAAAATATTCAGTCCCATTATCAGAGTGAAGAATGCTTATTTTAGTTTGAAATTTGTTCTCAATCATATTGTAAAACAAAATGAAAAGATTTTTTACCTTAGATTTTTGTGATAACAAATATACCCAAGTTAAGCGAGTGTGATCATTGATAAAGGTAACAAACCAACGTTTTCCACTTTGAGTCATAACTTTAGACGGACCCCAAATATCACTATGAAGGCTTTGGGCGCTTAGCCTTGACTACAACCCGCCGCTTCTTTTGCCTAAGGAGGCTCTGGTCCTTTTTCTTCCGATTCTTCTCGCAGCTCTGCTTCTCGAGCTGCTCCGCCATTTTTGCGAGGTTGTCGCGTTCAGCAGTCTGGAGGCGCTCTGCCTCCTCATTCTCTTTCTCAATCTTTTCCTCTTCTTCTCGAAGGATCTCATCCAACATAATTTCTTCTTCGCCTTTCTCTTCCCGATCTTCCCCTTCCACAGCTACGTCTCGCCCCACTTTCTCTTACTTTTCTTCCTCAACCCCTTATTTTTTGCGTCCTCTTCTTCTGATTTTTCTTCTTCATCAACTTCGGTCTCGATATTAGGTTGTCTGATTGGTGAGACATCTGCCCACGACCTCTTCTTCGAGGTTTGTGAAGGCGGGCTGACGAAGGTTTGATTTGGCGCTATTGAAGTGTGAGAGCGCTTCGGCTTCCTGCCCTCATACTCTTCTTGGAAGAGTTTTCTTTGAATTTAATGGGAGAGTTGGGCTCAGGAAGGTCTGCTCCTGTTGCGAGGTCTGCAAGAGGATTCTGGATTGGCGAAACTTCCATTATCGCTTGCACAGAAGTTTCGTTGGCAATAGTAGAAATTCCTCCTTTCGCAGGGGTAACTTCTTTCTTTTTTCTTGCTGCCTTCTTGGCAGGCCGAGGGCTTTTGGAAGAGGAAGGGGAGGATAATTTTGAATCTCTTGTTGACACAATGTTCGTTCGTTTCACAAGGGAATGCCGAAGGATTTCTTGAATGGTGGAAAAAGAAAATTTCATAATTTTAGGGCAAAGGAATTCAGATGAAGTAGTGAGAAATTTTTTAAAGAGAGGATGTCTTTATATAACAAGAAGAAAAGAGAAAATTTATGGGAGGGTATCATTATTCCCGCAATTCTGCACCAATAGCATTCGATCAGAAGTTATCGTTACCGCCTCAATTACCATTGTTGTCAAAACCAAATCACTTCAAATTCGCAATGAAGCCTTTGCTTCGCTTCAGTCTGTTATGTATTCAATGTTGTGGTTTCGCTCTGACACCTCAACTAGCCGTTACTTCCCTCTTTTTCGGTTTTTCAAAAATTCCTTCCCTCAAAGCGTGGTTACTTTTGCAAACAAAAACAAAAGATAACAATAACGAAAATCTAATTAAAACTCAAATAATTACAAACAACAACAAATTGAGCAAAAAGATATTATGCGAAAATTATGCTCCCATAAACTCTTGGCATTGTTCAATTGTCATTCAAGAGGAAGGTTGTGAGCTTCCTCTGTATATCTTATCCATAGTAATGCTTTAATTGCGCGCCATTAACAATAAATGGTTTGCCTTGATTTGGATCTTGAATTTCAACTACACCATGATAAAAAAAACGTTAGAAATAACAAACAGTCCATACCATCTCGATTTTAATTTTTCAAGAAATAGTCGCAACCTCGAATTGAACAATAGCACTCGTTGTCCTTTCTCAAACATCTTTGGTCTTAAATTTTTATCATGTCAGATCTTGGTCTTTTCCTTGTACATTTTTGCATTCTCATAGGCGAGATGTCTATGTTCATCTAATTCATTTAATTGTAAGGATCACAAGATTCCAGCATTTGGGAAGCTAAAGTTTAATGCTTTAGCCCAAAAGGTTCTCTAATTCCAATGGTAGATGACAAGTCTTGCCATAAACCAAACGATATACCTAACGGGGTTTTAAAGGCAGTTATGTAAGCCCACAAAGCCTCATCAAGTTTAGTAGACCAATCTTTCCTATTCGGCTTGATCACTTTTTCAAGGATGCTTTTTATTTCTCGATTTGAGATCTCAACTTGCCCATTAGATTGAGGGTGATAAGGTGTTGCCACCTTATGTTTCACATTGTATTTAGCTAACATGCTAACCATTATTCTATTAATGAAATATGATCCCTCATCACTAATCAATCCCCTTGGTGTACCAAATCGCGTGAAAATATGCGTTTGCATCAGTTTTTGTTAGCAAGTATTTTATAGTCGCGTGATCAGTGAATACTATGGTTTTGTTTCCAACAAGATATGCGCGAAATTTCTCAAAAGCAAACATAACGGCTAAAAGTTCTTTTTCTGTAGTTGTGTAATTGCATTGAGCTTCATTCAAAGTTCGACTCGCATAATAAATGGGATGGGTGATTTTGCCTACCTTTTGGCCCAACATTGCCCCCACAGCATAATCACTGGCATCACACATCAGTTCAAAGGGTAATTCTCAATTCGGGGCTACAATAATAGAGGCAGTCACTAAAGCTTTCTTCAAAGTTTCAAATGCTTTCAAACACTCATTAGCAAAGATAAAAGGTTTATTTAATTCCAACAAAAAACACAAAGGTTTAGAGACTTTTGAAAAATCTTTAATGAATCGCCTATAGAAACCTGCGTGTCTTAGGAAACTTCTAATTCCTTGTACATTAGATGGTGGATCTAATTTTTCAATTATCTCAACCTTGGTTCTATCAACCTCGACTCCTCTTTTCAAAATATTGTGCCCAAGCACAATTTCTTCTCTCACCATAAAATGACATTTTTCACAATTCAACACTAGATGTGTCTTCTCACATCTCTCTAACATTTTCCCAAGGTTCAACAAACAACTCGAAAATGAATCCCCGAAAACAAAAAAAGTAATCCATGAACACTTCCTCAATTGATTCAGCAAGATCAGAAAAGATAGCCAACATACATCGTTGAATTGTCGCAGGCGCATTACATAGACCAAAAGGCATTCTGCGAAATGCAAATGTACCAAAGGGACATGTAAAAGTTATCTTTTCCTGGTCTTTGAGATCTATAATGATTTGATTATACCCAGAGTATCCATCCAGAAAGCAGTAGAAAGACTAACCCGCTAACCTATCCAACATTTGATCAATAAATGGCAAAAGAAAATTGTCTTTCTTAGTTACTTTGTTCAATTTTCTATAGTTCATGCATACTCGCCAACCAATTATGGTCCTAGTAGAGATCAACTCATTAGTTTCATTAACTATAACAGTCATATCACTCTTCTTAGGAACACATTGAATCAGACTGACCCATTGACTATTAGAAATTGGAAAAATAACACCAGCATCTAGCCATTTAATTATTCTTTTTTCACCATTTCCTTCATAGAGGGGTTCAATCGTCTTTGATGCTCAATTTTAGCGGAATGCCCTTCTTCCAACATAATTTTATGCATGCAAAATGAAGGGCTAATTCCTCTAATATCTACTAGAGTTCAACCTATTGCTTTCTTATGTTGTTTTAGCAAAATAATCAGTTCAGATTCATGCTCAAAGTCTAGTGTTGAAGAAATAATGACAGGCAGAGTTTCATTATCACCTAGGTATGCATACTTCAAATGAATAAGTAAATGTTTTAACTCAATTGCAGGCGGTTGTTCAATTGAAGGAAGAATAAAGGTGATATACGATCTATAAGGTCAGTAGGTTGAAAAACATGCGAAAATGCGAGTAAATTGCTTGACGCATCATGTTGCACATAACTTACATTCATATCACTTAATTCAATTTTTCCAAAATTGCTAGTGTGAACTTCTAGCAATTCTAACTCATGCTCATGTTTGACTAATGTTTCCACTACATCAATTATTGCACAGTCTTCTAAATCAGAGGGGTACCTTAAGGTTTTGAACACACTGAATTTTACCTTCTCCTCATGCACTCTCATTGTCAATTCATCTTTTTGTACATCAATTAGAGCACGTCATGTTTCTAAGAATGGTCTACCGAAGATGATAGATACATCCTTATCAGCTTCATAATCCAGGATAATGAAATCTCCAAGAAAAATAAACTTGTCAACTTTGACGAGGATATCTTTGGTCGGGCACAAGATGGTGTGCCCCAAATTTTCAAGTTGTCGAGACTAAGGTTAGGCAGAATTTAAAGCATAATCCTGAAACAATTACGAAATTCACAAAATCCTTACATTAAATCCTCAAATCCTACACTAACCTTAGCCTTCCATGGCCTTGGAATCAATCCAAGCTTCCATGGAAGCCAAATGGTTCATACAACAAGAAAAAGTAGAAGGGAGATGTAATGACCCCAAATTTTATATATAATTAATTAACTTAAAATGGGATAATTACTCCTAACGCATAATTTTCTTTTTAAATAAAAATCTAAATTCCATAATCATAAGTCTTAACAACTTAAATAAAACTTAAAGTTTATCTGTAGCAGCGGAAATTATAAAACAGTGTCTATAAATAAAATAAACATAAACTAAAGTTGTGATCATAAATCATTAAACTTAAAATTTCGGGCACATCTCATGGTTCTTCCTCTTCAATGCCAAGATCATCCTCGATGAATTCACCATCATCTACAGGGCTATCTGAAAAATATAAAACCACGAGAGGTAGTATAAAAATACCTTGTAAGTGGTTCCTATCATAAGGAACCTTCATGCTCAAACACACACAACATGCTTACATGCTTGCATATCACATCCTAACATGTAGACTATGAAACAATCTACCTTAACATACTTGTACTTGCTTACATATTCTTACATACATACTTATATCCTTGATTTGGCGCCATGCTAAGCAGAAATACCTCATACCATGACCGTCAATTCCGCATGTAATATTTATAAGGTAATTGCCCCTTATAATTATCATTAACATGAACTAATTTTGTTTCCTAGGGCCCAGCCCGTTAGCAGAAACCATACTTGTCATATCATACATCTAGCTGCATAACATAAGTACTTAATTTGGGTATTTCATGCCTAACATATTCTTCCCTAACTCCATGACTCTACTTAGTTGACTTCATGAATGTAATGTAACACACATATATGCCATACTCAACCTAAGCATGTTTCACTAACCAATCAAAGTAACATAGATCATGTGAAGTGTAGAACCATACAAAAATAACATGACATAACATACTTTGCAAAACATCAAATATCATAAAACAACAAATCAATCAAGTATATATTAAAACAATATAATATAACTCACTTACAATCAATACCACAATAAAAAGATTAATCAAACATCACAATTATACAATACAACAATCAATTCGGCTACTTATGATAGAATCCACTTACCTCAAGCTTCAAATCTAAATCCTTTAAAGCTTCCTAAATAACATATGATACAAATTAAATTAGGTCTAACTTAAATTTAGTTTTGCTAAAGAAACTTCATCCACTAGCTAAAACACACTAACTTTACTAGTTAACCTAATTTGCATATTAATTCACATAGTTATAATTAATCATAAAATTAATATTAAAAACTCATAAGATACTTTTTGTGAACATATTAAGCTCTGATTTATAGATAAAAAATACATTAAAATAATTTACTACTTCATAGAATTCATAAAAAAATTGAAAACACAAATTGTACTAGTTTTTACCGATTTTAAGCCCTATGAAAATATGATCATGAAAGTTAATTTGAACTCCTTGAAAATATATTTAAGCTTACTTTATGCTACTTGACATGATAAAAAAAATTCAAAACAAATGTAATTAAACTTCTATATCAATCAATTTCGAGCTAGAACTAGGAAATAGCGTAAACCGATAAACACCATTTTAGAGCAATTTTAAAGATTGTTTTTTTTTAACCATTTTAATTCTGATTTTCAGCCCCAAAATCAACACTTTTTAGATCTAAAGCAACACCTAAAATTTTCCATGAGAACCCCTAAACAATTTCAAACAACAGAGAAAAAGAGGCTTACCGGTGGTGTGTTTTTCCTCTCTACCGTAAACGATGAATGGAGAGAAATTTCCAGCAACTAATTAGATTCAAATGATGTTGGAATACCTTAGAAAAAGATAGGTATGAAAATGTTTAGGATCTATAAAAAATATCAAGAAAGAATCACTACGAAACTAGATGGAAAACAACTCATTTCTTACCGATTTGGTGCAACCGATGAACGATCTTGTAAAATCCAAGAACAACACTTGAAACAACTTGCAAAACAAGTAATCCTTTCTCAAGATGAGTGTTGCGTGCTCAATGTTTAAAACAAAGATGCAATGATAGAGCACTCAGAACATGCAAGCATACATGATCTTGTAGCAAGTAATAAGTATTTTTTCATTCGATTTCCCACAGAGATTTATTCTTAGTTACTAGCGAAGTGATTTGTTAAGTGAGAATGGATGGATTAAATGGGGTAGATTTGGTTTTAAAGTACCTAACTACTAAGGAATGTGCAAATGATGGAAGCATAAACAAGTGCAAGTAGATAATGAACTCGAATGTGAAGAGAAGAAAATAACAAACGAAGAGAGAAATGGCTAAGGCAGAATTTGAAACAAGGGAATTGCGGAAACAACAATTATTTAGCAATGTTACTAACAGCGAGTTAAGTGTAAAGTGTGGAAACAAGGGCTACTAACGACTCCTCTATAGGCTTTTTCACACGATTCTCAAGCAGTAGATCAACTCATCATGCATCAAACTAACTCATTCTCATGTATCTTCCGATTTCATGCATTAGATCCTTTAGTTTACTCATGTCCAAGTAAGGTCTTAAGCATCTTTTTAATAACAGCAAGTTGTGATTTGTACTAGGAAAACGCCTATTCCTAGGTCGTTTTCTGGCTACCTTGAGAGGCTAGCATGAATGTACGACTTTGAACTCTTACTCCTTCCAGAGGTTAGGAGTTCTTTGGACAAAATGGATGGCCAATCGAAATTGCCCGTGGGATGAAGCTTACATACATTCAATGCATTTGAGAGCTATCCTACATGCTTGATTCACGTGTTTTTACCTATAGACTTGTCATTAGCATGCCCTTGTGTGATTTAGTTACTCATGAATGAAGATAGAATGAGAAGAATAGATGAAGACGACATGCTCAACAGATTATAAAGGTCAAAACAGAAAAGGAAAACAGTAAGCAGACGAGATGAAGAGCTTGTAAATTGACGAAATAATACTTTGATTGACCAACGTTTGAACTAAACAAATGACAACTTTGAACAACTAAAGCTAAACAGACAGCAACGAAGTGAAGTAGAGAAGCTGACGAAAGGGAAATGCAACAGACAGAAGCAGCAAAGGAAATGAAAAACAGCAGAAAACAGTAAAGAAAGTAGATCCGTGCGTGAGCTTCTCGTTGCGAACGCCTCGGCTGAAGGGTGAAGGAAAGCCTTGCTTGGATGAATCTAATCAGAAGAGAAGATAAATCTTCTCTTCTTCCTATCAGATTGTCGATTCCAACAGTTGATCCCTTCAAACCAACAGACGGAAGAGAGAAAAAGAGTAGAAAAGACTGCGTTGAACTGGAGAGTCTACGCCTTTCGAGTGTGTTTCAACCTTCCATCTTGACCTCCTTTTATAGTGTTCTGCAGGTACGATTGGGTCAAGGAGAACCATCCATTCTCAACGTCGTTCTTCTATGTGGCAGCAGGAGAAAGAATGGGCCCCTGAAAGATCGGAACAAAACAGAAATTGGTTAGACAACTTACGGATTTCACTTAAAACATTGTGGTTTTAGCAATGTTTCCGCAATGCTTCAGCAATGTGCAATTTTCACTCTATTAACTTTGTTTTTGGTTCTTTTCATTTCCTTTTACATATAAGTCCTAATTTAGCTTCATTCTACTAATTCTCATATATAAGCACGAGTTTAAGCTAAATCCTACCAAAAACACCTAAGAGTGTACATCTTTCTATAGTAAATAAGTCCTAAAATAGTCACTTTTGGAGACGTAACAATGAGATTTACAGAATTAGAATAGGTGCTAGAGAGAAAACCTTGGAGATTTCTTTAGACAAATTTTGGAATGACAATGAAATGACACATAGAACTTAAGAGTAAAGTTCATTGGAATTTGAAGCAACCAAGTGTTTCCTCTTCTCTTTGTATGAACATCCAAGAGGTCTTACAACATGTCCTTTGGCTCTTCAACTCACCCACATAAATTCCTAATGACCCTTGGGTGGAAGTCTAAAAGATGTCTTAAGAAAAACTTACTAAGATTAAAGAACTTAATAACTAAGATGATTATTTTCCTCCTCTTTTGTCTACTTACTTTGACTAGGATAAATTATGGAATGTAAATGTCAAGAATTATAGTTTACTTCTTTTATTACCTTGTAGTAAAATAGTTTAGAAAATAATATAACTTATGGTAAAAGTTACAATTCACTATACTTATAAGTAACCACATCATACTTCCAATTTAAAGTTACATTCTTTGTTAATTAACCTTTTATGCATAAATATTTGACTCTCCATAAATAACTAAATACAAATTCAATAAGTTATTAATATATTAAATGAATTTCTCTAATTATAACAATCATAATAAACAAACAACAATAGAAAATTATGAAAATACCCTTAATGGTAATGTGGGACATTACAGGAGAGCTCCAAACCGAGCTCTAATGGCGGATTCTTGAGAGAAAATGGATCAAAACTTAACCTAAAATCGGAGAAGATGACTTAAATAGTCGTCGTAGCATCGAGACGCTACGGACGGATTCTTCAGCGCGCGCCTTCAGGGAGCGTCGAGACGCTTCGGGGCAGCATCTCGACGCTCTCGCTCGACGCTTGCTCTCGGGTCTTCAATTAAATTTTCACTTGGAGAGCGTCTCGACGTCGTTGGGCAACGTCTCGACGCTGGACTTAAGTGCAATTTTTGTCCTTTGCTCCTCTTCTTTGCCTGAGCAATCCTGAGACCTTAATATGGCCTTCTTAGCTCCGAAAAACATCCTTTGGACTCTACGAGCTCTTCACCGTGAAACACCTATAAGAGAAGCATATTAACAATATTAAGCACAGTTTTTAGCTACAATTAAGGAGTAAAACATAGCTCCAAATTAGAGCTATCAATCTTCAATCTTACCTTCTTGATAAGTGATTGATCGGTCAGCCAACTGCAACGTCACCGTGGTAGGGCGAGCTTCACCAATGCCTAATTGCTGGTACAATGATAACGGGATAAGATTAATGCTAGCTCCTAGATCACACAATGATCTTCCTACATTTTTCCCCTACTGCAGCTGGCAAGGTGAATGAGCCTGAATTTGTTTCCTTTGGAGGTAACTTGTTTTGTAAAATCGCACTACACTCAGTCAAGTTTACAATCTCGAATTCTCCTATTACTCGTTTAGTGGTTACAATGTCCTTGAGGAATTTAACATAGGATGGCATTGATTGAAGGACTTCTACGAAGGGAATATTGACATGAACTTGTTTTAAGATTTCTAAGAACTTATGGAAATGGATTTCTTGGTCTTGTTTCTTTTTTAGTCTCCTAGGGAAATGTGGAGGGGGAACATACAGGGGTATGTTGGGTCTAGGATCTACAGGTGTAGTTCTATGAACCTGTTCGATCTCCTCCTCTATCACTTCAAGCCTAGTCTTCTGCCTACGTACCATCAGTATTATTATTGTCAATGTTTTGTTGTTTCGCGACTGGAGCACTAGGTTGTTTGTCCTCTACTCTCTGTGGATTAGCTTTGGCGATACTAACTAATGGTTGTCTGCTTCGTAGCTCTATGACTTGGACCTATTCTTTCCCTTCCCTCCTAGGATTTTTTGTATCCGAGGGTAACGTTCCTTGGGGTCTGGCCTTTAACTCGTTAGCCAATTGTCCTAATTGATTTTCTAAGTTTCGCAGAGAAACTTGTTGGCTCTGGATGGTCGCATCATTCTTGACCATATATTCTTTCAACATGCTTTCTAACGAAGATCCTATCGACTGATTAACTTAGGGTTTTTGAAATTGAGATGGATTTGCTTGGTTTGGTTTGTGGAATCCAAGGGGTCCATTTGGCATGGGCTGCATGTTAGGCATGGTATTGTTGTGATTTTGCCCGATCCACGAAAAGTTAGGATGGTTCCTCCACCCTGGATTAAAGGTATTTGAATAGGGATTGTTCCTTTGTTGGGGTTGATTTCCAATGTAACAGACAAATGTTGGATTCGCTGGACAATAATCGTATACACGCCCTTCATCACAATAGATGCACACCAAAGCATCTACTTGATTGACTACTGCTGACAATGCTGAAACATTTGTGTTGGCACTAGCATTCTGCGGGAGATTTGCTTGTCTCATCTGCTTCATCATGTTGGTTAGGGTTGTAATTTGATTGTTCATTACATTCAAAGCATCCACATCGTATGTTCCCTTTCTCCTATTGGGCGGGTTTTTTCGATTTTTCCTTTCATTTGGTTTGTTTTTTTTTTAATAATACCTCATAAACTGAATGTTAAATCAACAAAGGTTCATAAGCACCAAGAGTTTGGTCATCATATGTGGGGCAGATAACATCACCCTGGTGAGTTGCATAAACTGAATCTCACAAGTATTGCAATCTATATTCCCCTCCCTAACAATGTGTTCAAAATTGAGAACATTTTGCATGATGCTAAGTTAAAGGTTGTGGGGTCGTTTGATAACGCATTTAATTTCTGTTTTTTATTTTTTATTTTTAGAAAACAAGTATGTTTGGTAGCCAATTGAGTTTTTTATTTTTAAGTTTTTGAAAACGTTTTTACATTCATTAACAAATTTTAAAAACGAAAAAAAAAAAAAAAAATCAAAAAATCAAAAACTAATTTTTTATTTCAAAATTCCAGATTCCCTCCCTCAATTTTATTGAAATTGTCAACAAGTTAGATATAATTATTCAAATTATCTTCAAATGTTTATTCATTTATCTATTAAAATTAGAATCAAAGTGTCATTAATATTTTTTGCAAGGTAAATTGTCATTAATATTATTAGTATATTCTTTAAAAAAGAATAGATAAGTCAAACCGAGCATAAAATTGTGTCCTTGACTAGGAGGTTAGGTGTTCAATCCCTGCATTTAATATTTTAATATTTAGCTCAATTAATTACCTTTGCACAAAAAAAAAAGAATATATATTATTAATATTTTTTAGTATAAAAATATAATTAATATAATAAAATTTTAGTCAAGGGCACAATCTTATGTCAATTGAGCTATGCTCGGTTTGACTTATATTTTAAGATGTTACATCAATATATCTATCCACACATATTTTAAGATGTTACACCAATATATATATTCACACATATATTTTAAGATGTTACACCAATATATCTAGACATATATTTTAAGATGTTACATCAATATATCTATTCACTTTACCGTATTTTATTTTCCTGATTTTAGGGATGATAAAGTCAACTAAAGATTTCTAATATATTAAACGACACAATAAATTATTTTTTATTTTAGAGAAAGTCATTTTTTATCCTGAATTTTTAATTTCATAAATAATTGGACCTTAATTAAATTTTGATAAATGTTGCAATTTGTACGTTCATTAACATTATTTAAAAAAATACCAAACAAATAATAATTATCCAACCACTATCAACTTTTGTTGTTTTCAAAAACATAAAACAAAAGGCAAACATTTTTGTTTTTAAAAAAAAAGAAACCAGAAAAATTAAAAATTAAAAAACTGAATGCATTATCAAACAGGCGGCCTATATAAGATCTTCACGAACAAGGTTTATGACTTGGAGAGCAACATCTTCAACTTGGATCGGTTGATTGAAACACAGTTGCAATTTTTGAAGACCTTCACAAATGGCCTTGAGCTTCAAAGCAAGTTATACATCTGTTTTGTATTCGATTTTCTTTCCCTCTAATGTTATCTACTCTAAAAATGTTTTCAAAATCCATTTTCAAAATCTAAGCTATGTTTTGACAACTAAAAACTAATCATTTTTGAAAATTCATTCAAAGTTCAAATGTCTCTTTAAAGAAATGTTGATGAAACACGCCTAAATTTCAAAAACAAAAAAAAACCAAATCGTATTGACTTTTAATTTTATATCTAATAAAATTTTGACCTATTAGACATTTTTATTTCACAAACTATTCTAAAAGTTCATGAAGAAAAATACAATTTACCCTCAATTTTATTGGTTTTGATCTATTTGGTCCATTTATTTTCCATCCTTGCAATTTTCTATAAAGTGAATTTAGTCTCCTTAAATCAACAAGTTCAACCAAGAATCGAACCGAACCAAACCGACCACTGACACCCTTTATCAGAAAGAGAAATCAATCCCTGTAAAACCCACCTGCCCTATTCTGTCCGAACACAATTTGGGAAATAAACAGTATGCTGTGAGGGCAAGAAAAAAGTCAAAAATAAATAGTTTGATCTGGCAAACAGAGTCTGAAACAACATTTGAAAACACACAACGAAAATGGACAAAGAAAAATACAAGACTGAGACAATTTACACCTAAACAAATAAAACTTAAACATCATTTTGATACAGGAGAGACTATATTATTCTAGTCAATTTCCTGTCCCAGATCAAAAACACAGTTATAAGGGGAAATTTATTGAGAAATTCACTTCGCACCTAAGGTTGGGAACTGCCCAGGGTCCTCTATGGATGGAGCTGCAACATTGCTCGTCGAGCTGCCACTGTATCCATATCCTCCCCTTGAACCACGACCACGACCCCTTCCCCGGCCACCTGGGGCATAGTGTCGCTCTCCTTCGGCAGGCTTCAAGAACTCATTAATGCTCAAAGACTAGAAACAAGAAAACAAAAGAAACATCAGTGAATTAACCTTTTACAAGGTCTATTTCTATATTTTTTCTATATTTTAAGGAGTTCGAAAAAAACCAACTTGCCCAATTTGCATTGCATAGACCAGTTTCTTCCTACAACTACTAAAATGTATAATATGCAATTAAGACAGAAATATATTCCACCGACATACAGAACGTTTCTATGTTACGAACAGATGCAGAATTTGGTATTATTTCAGGTACGAGTATTTTTTTTCATGTACACTCACTGAAGTAAATGGCCAAAAGAATGTTGCAGGGCAAGCAAAATAAATCACCTCAATTCTAATGGGCCAAATTAAAAGTTAGAACCAAATTCTATCATCTAGAAAAAATGGTACTTTAACGAATTAAATTCATTTTTTAGAAATCTAGTGTAATGAAATTCAAGATTGAATTTATTGCATTTTTTTTTTTTTTTGGTAAGAAACCGAACTTTCATTGAAAAAATGAAAGAATACAAAAGCATACAAAAAAAACAAGTCCCAAAGAAACAGGAGTCCGACATTAGCTGCAAAAAGGGACTCCAACCCAAACAAACAAGACCAAGACCATAATTATAAAAAGGCGATTTTGTTGCAATTTAAAGTTAGCATGTATTTCTTATGAAGAAATTGAAAGACAGAGACCAAAGAAAATTCTTCAAAGATCAATTATATATAATATACTTATTTTCTTCTAATAAATGTTGTCTTGAATTATGAAAAATATTATTATATTCAATTCCTTCCGGTCAACATAAGCACAACTCAACAGTCGAGTCATCTCTGCCTCCTCTAAGAAGTCAAAGGTGCAAATCTCCACCCCACATGTGATGTAGTATTTTAAAGAAAAGTAATTCGGCCAAATTCTAGATTTAATTTAATTTATTAATGTAGGTTCAAAATAGACCCAATAAAGACTAAAGAGCATCCTAAATAAAGCATTTTGTCCTGGCTATTCATCAATGTTCTCAAAATATAAGCCTCGAGAAAAGCAAGTTGTAAGGTTAGCCTAGGTTGAACACTTTTGAGATGTAAAAGGCATATGCTTCACTTCATAATTGAAAACTTCACAGAAATTTTTAAATAGTAGGATGGTGGCTGGTGGTGGGTTTGTGTTTAATGGGATGACTGTCGAAGAGAGAATTATTAACTGTTGCTTAAACAAACAAATACTAATTGTCGCATAAACAATCTGGCACATTGTTTTACTTTTAAGTAAAAAACTTGCTACTTTATGCCTAACAAGTAAAAAGAAAGAGGGCACACTAAAAGACAGCCATAATTTTGTCTTCATTTGGAGAAGGAAAAAGTGTTTGTGGTGGTGACAGACGACAAAGCTAAAAGGTCAGTTCTCTCTCTCCCTCTCTCTTTTTTTTTCCTTTCCTTGTTTACTATTTTGTTTGTCTCTTTTTGTTTGTTTATTGTTTAATTCATCTAAACAATTTTGAAAGAAAAAGGCTGGTAGGGTATAGAGTGGCGTTGTTTTTCCATCTTCAGGGGGCAAGGCAAGATTTCGATTTTTCCAGTTTTGTTTCTCCATTTTGGGGAAGAACTTAGATGATTAACTCATGACAATAAATGTATATTGATGGACAATTGAAATTTGTCTTTAATGATATTGTTATGTTATTATATAATTTTTAAGTTCAAAATGAGACTTATGTCTCATAGCTCCTCGCACCTCGCATCTACATGAAAAAAAAGAGCTCAAGGCTGCCCTAAGATTTAGAAAATTTTGATACACATCAAACCTGATTAAACAATTTAATGGGCAAGAAATCTAATAAGAAAATGAGGTAATAATACCTTCTTAGTTCTCTCCTCCTTATCTGCAATTTCTTTTCGCTTATCCTTCTCAGAGCCCTACAAGTGGAATAACAAATGAAGATGAAACGGCCAAGTCCACATTTTACGCTCCAAGAATCCAAGGGTCATCAGATCCATAGATATCAGAAAGAGGATTGAGTAGGTGTACATACCAATTTAGCAAAGATATCGTTGTTATCCTTCTTGCATGAAATTTGTTGCATGGATTCAAATTCTTTAGTATCCACCTTCCTTTCCTCAGTTTTTAGTGCCAGAAGGGCCTTCCTTTTCTCCTCAAGCAACTTTTCATACTCCTCCAGTGTCATTTCCTGCATCAGGAAAAAAAGAGTAAATTAGATTCAAAATCAAGTCAAACAGTACAATGGAGTTCACAATCCAAGCCCACCAAGCTAATATGTAATCAAATTTACAACTCTTAGACGTATCAAATTTATGATACTAAAAGTAAAGTAATAAAGCCTATTCAATTTGACATGCAAGTAAAAAATACAAGTTTCTTTTCAATCACAAGAAAATCAAGGACAAGTGAAACAGTAGGCTCCAGAGTTAGGGAAATGTACTAAAAAACTGAAGATACTAACCTTGTCTTCTGGTTCTGTTTCCTCCGGTTCTTTAGCAGGTTTCTCTGCGTTGACACCTCCTGCAGCATCATCCTCTTGAACAGGCTTCTCATCACCCACGTTCTTCTCAGTTTCATTAACAGTTTCCTCTGCTACCCTAGATATAAAACGGTAATTTTAAGGTACAACTAATTGTCAAGGAGAGAAAAATACAAGAGATAATGACACAAGCATATAAATTCAACACCCCCCAGGAAATTCAAATGTACTTACTCAGGAAATTCTTCAGTTGGCCTTCCCCAATTTCCGCGACCAGACCCTTCACGTTTAAATTCATTTCTAGGCATAAAATCAGGATGAAATCATCAAAACAGTGAAGAATATACAGCAGGAGTGTGTAAAATGAATTTTAAAAAATAGACAGTTACCCATGGCCAGTTCCACTGTGGCGCTCAAATACTCTACGTGGACGTTCCCCATCACCAGCCTCTTCATTATTGAAACCACCACGACGGCCACCACGACCACGAGGCCCACCATATCCACGCCTTTCAGTTGTCCTCCCAGCCTCTCCATCTTCAGGAGCACTACTGTTCTCATTATTGGCAGAGTCACGATAGAAGCCACCACCCTCGCGGCCTCGCCCATATCCGCGACCTCCACCTCGTCCACTGCCACGACCTCCACGACTGCCTTCATTCCTTGCTTCTCTTACTACTCATAGTAAGAATAAGATCATCTCAATCACTCAATGGACAATGCATACCAATGGAAACTCATAAGAATCCGATGGTTAGAGAAATAGAAGGTTGATCAATTAGAATCTAACAGGATGGCGAAAGGATCAAAAAGAAAGATTAACATGAGAATAAAAAATTGATCGCAGGCTCCCATGTTCCCGCAAAGAGCCCAAATCAACAACCCAATCATAAATTCAACTGGGTAAAGTTCAACTTGTAAACATTTATCAACAAATTCAAAGTATTTATAATCACCATGGACAAAAACAACATATCATAATAAGAAAACTAAAATTTATTTAAAAACCCTGAAACATTTAAAGAGAAATTACACAAACTAGTTTATTTAATCACAACTGCATTGTCGACACTCAAATTTCTTCCCAAAAAATAGTATCGGGTGCTTTCATTTCATTAATGTTCCAATCATGGTAGCTAAACAAACAACTCATTGGATATTATCTGAATTACAAACAAACTTGAACTCAAATACACATCAACGCTTACACCCTACAAATCTTTTTGCAGAAAAAAAGTAATTTCAATATTTCCACGGAATTAAAAACAGTTACCATCCTCACTATTGCGCAGTCTTACAGAGAGGGGGAAAAAAAAACGAAAGAACAACCAAAATCAGAAAATGTAAAATCAATCAACCGAAAGCGATAGAAAAACATAGTAATATTAAAAATCAAGGAATAGATTTAGAAACGAAGAATCTCACCAGCCTGAGCAGGAGGAAGAGGCTTGGAAGGAAGAGTAGCAGGCTTGTTCTGCAGAGGCGCCGGTTTGGTCTGAGCAGGGCCTTTCTTAGGCGCCGCCACCGCCGTCACTGCCGCCACCTGCTTAGCCGCAATTAGCTGCGATGGGTCCTCGGCGTCGTCATCTCCCAACAAATCAAATGGATTAACGGTCGCCATTTCCAAACAATCTCGAAACCAATTAAGCCAAAAAAGACCTCAAAAAAAGGAGATTCCACTCCGAGAAAGGCGACCACAAAACCCTATCTTAAGAAGAGCTCCATGAATCTAAGAAATGGAAAGAACAAAGGGATCTGTTGGAAAACAAGAGGAGTTGGATTTTGGAACAACAAAAACCTAGCCGCAATACAAGAGTGAGTAATGGGAGTAAGAGCAAAAGATCACGACTGACCTAAATTCCTCAATTTATTTCTTATGTGAAACTCCTTTGCCGTCCCAATATTATATATATATATATTTATTTATTTATTTTTTAGGTAAATGTCTTTCATGTAAATTGACGAAAAATATTGATAAAAGAGGTCGGTCGTTAGACTTTCGAGAAGTCATTCAGGTGGACTTCCTTTCCATTCTGGCGAAATTCCCTCGTCATTAGTACGACGAGCTATAGCATGAGCAGCTCGATTCTTAGAATGATAAATATGTTCGAAAGAAAAAGTTGCAACAGAAGCAACCTGACAAAAGATCTCGTCAACGACGAAACCCACTTCAGAGGGGTCTTCCATTTCCTTCACCCTTAATAATCTTGATCACCGGAAAATAATTGGACTCCACATAGATGTGATTAGGGCACAAATCATTTGTGCCTCAAGGACACTAATAGGTCATTCTTCTCTAGACGTTCGAAAACCTGCTAAAATGACTGTTGGGTTTTATGTCCTAAAACTCGTAGTTTGTAAACTGTATGAATGTATATATTATATTTTGCAATAAAGTGTTATTGAGATTTATTCAGTAAAGATGTTATTAAATAAAGTGAAATTGTGTTTACATTAACCTATACCAATAACAAACACCCATGGCGATAGTGTGAGTGTTTGAACTTCATGTGTGACATGAATGTGTATCAAGTTCAAGTAGACAGCCAAAATAGTCTATAGTATATGGATAAGGTTGGGTACCTCATCCTGCTAACACTATTGGATGCGGCTCACTTTGTATTGTACAAAATGATGTGATCTGAATCGTTTCATGTAGAGACATGTGAGTGAGGGCGTCTTGTGCAATGAGTTGGCATAAGAATTAACCGAGAAATTAAGTCGCTCTCTCTTTATAACACTGTTTACTGAAGAGACCGACTTTTTCATATGATAACCTAGGTAACTCGATCTAAATCCTGAGCTCGTTATGAACTCTTGTTTATTCGCACTTATCATTTGACTTGCACGGGTGAGAGTGGTCAGATCGCCGACTCAATAAGCCTATCATCTTGGGGATAATAACGAATAGGTAGCTGGGGACATAGTCTTGCAAGACGGAATTCACTCCTACCCGCTTTTAGGGATAGTAGAAAGGTTGTTCCTTTAATAGCTGACTTCAGATCTTGAACAAGGCGCCTACCCTCTATCTGGCAAGAGAGTGATCTGATTAGCTGGTTGAACCACAAATCAATTGTTCATTAGATGTGTCGGTGGTACTTAAGGAACAAGATGTAATGTAGGGGTTAAACGGTATATATGACCCGTTGTGATTACGATCGACCTATGAATGATCGACTTACTGATTATAGTTATATCAAGAGGACACAATATATCTACAGTGAGGAGAGTGCAACTAGTGGAGTCTCCGAAGGTTAACAAATGTTGATTAGTTCCGGTAAAAGAGTTTAACCGAATAATCTCGTATCGTTGGAGCTCATGATTTGTAGGTCATTCAAGTTCTTCTGGCTAGTTCGGATAAAGCCGTGCAATAATATAAGAGAATTTTTTTTTGAATTTATTCAAATTCGGTTTTGAAAGAATGATGGACATATTTAAATATGATTTAAATATGAAAATGGTCTAAAACATGAATAGAGATTCATGTGCAAAAAGTCAGTTTTCGGAAAACCGGGATTAGTCATATTATTTAATTAATATTTTATATTGAATTAAATAATATTAATTAATTATTTTTTTTAATTAATTAAAATATATATATTATTTTTATTAATTAAAAAGTTTAATTAATAAAATATATATATTATATTTATTTAAAATTAATTTTTAAATAAATATTAGAATAATATATATATATATATATATATATATAAAGTGTGATGCTTGCATGTTGGCCACCGGTTTTTTTATGACTAACCTTTATATTTACTTAATTGTCAAGTAAATTTACAATTGTTCATTTGATGAACCTTGATGCAATTGGTTAAAAGCTTCTTGATTCGTGAGAGAAAAAAAAAATTTGAATAAGTTTTTTCTTCTTTGTTTTGTGTTTAGGGTTTAGAGTTTTAAGATCTAAACCCTAAATCGAGTAGAAATTGAAGAAAAAAAAACTTTGTTTTTAGAAGTTCATTTGATGAACTGAATTTTTTTTTTTCTCCGGCTACCTCTCTCGCTTCAGACCATTTTTTTTTCTTTTTTTTTTTTCTAAGGAGTCCCACCACTCCGTTGCTCGGCCCGAGGATAGCAGGACTATCGGAGGTGGTTCTCGAAGTGTTCGTGAGAAGTTTCAAGCGACGGTTTTTGAAGAAATTTAAAACTACGTTCTAATTTCTTTTATTTCGTTGCTTTGAGCATGTTTCTGTTTTGTTAAATTGATGAAATTAGAGTATCAACGATCCAAATCGCTTCCGTAGCGTTATACGCTCCATCAATGACAACACCTAAAAATCTTGGATGATCCACGCAATTGCTCCTCGTTTTTTTGGTACATCACGGAATCCCGGGATGAGGGAATTCAGCATCGATCCACAACATCCGACACAACCGCCATATCCCTGGTTGGAAGCTCTGACACAGTCGTCATGTCCCCGGTTAGAAGCTCCTAGTATGGAGGACAATCTTCATCTCGCACTTGTCTATTATAATTGTCAAAAATTGGGAGTTGCAGGTCCCCAATATGGAGGATAAAGTAATCCATGACAATTCTTATGTACTTCTTCCTTTGAAGTTGGATATTCAAATTTCTCCTATCACACCTTTGTACTAAGAAAAAGAAAGAAAAAATGATGTCATGGATATTTTTTGAAAAAATAAAATAAAATAAATAAAAAATTACTCTAATTAAATAGGTTAAAATACTTCTTATTAATATTATATTCACATTTTATCATATATTTTTTCTTTGTAAATTTAGGGTGTGTTTAGTGGGAGTGTTCTGAAAATAGAAATTTGAAAATAAGAATTCAATAATTTCATGTGTTTAAGTGTTTTACAAATATGTGTTTGGTATCAAATTTAGATATTGGATTCAAATTTAAAAAAATTATTAAAAAAATGTATAATTTCATGTTTTTAGAGTTTTTGAAATATATGTTTGGTAGCGAATTTAGATATTGGTTTCTAATTTAAACAATTATTAAAAATATGTTTGATACTTTAGTAGTAAATGTTGCAACGTCATCCCGACGCGGAGCGACCGACATCTCTTTTATGGGTCTTATTTAAAAATAAAAGAGTTTGGACTCGCCATCAATCATATTGAGTGTGATTGGTCACCTTAAAAATAAACTGGTCTACGATTTCATAAATTAGGTTCGAGAGTCGTGAGTGTAGAGAAGGTATTAATACCCTACAAGACTAGTTAAAAATGGGTAGCCATATTTTATCTTTACTATCCAATTAAATTTATTAAAAATGTTGTTATTTTGAAAAAAAAAATAGAATTAAAAAAAAAAGTAAAAATTAATGTCTCAACTAATCATCTCTTTAACTTTTTTATGTAAAGATAATTAATACTTTGAAAAATTTTAATTTTAGAATAAATTGAAAATAAGTTGAAACATTATTGAAAATCTAATTTAAAAAAATAATTTTTAAAACAAAATAACATTTTGAAAAGAATATGAAAGTTTATTTTTAAAATTTTAAATTAAATATAAATTGGCTCATAAATTATAACTCATAATAAACCAATAAAAACATAAATACAATTAAATACAATTTAAAGTTAAATGGTAAGTTTATTTCAAAAAAAAAAAAAAAAAAGAAGTTAAATGGTAAGTTGTAATTTGGATAATGGCAGAATTGTAATTAAGAAGAAAATTTAAATCTACTTTTGTTTTACTGACGAAGAAGACGACAATTGTTGGGTTCACCACCGCTGCCTACTGTAACGTCGTCGTCAAATCCCATCAACTGCAGCGCCACCACCGTGAACCGTTGCGGCACTTGCCGGAGTTAAAATTCATTGTTGTTCAAGTCGTTGTCGCCTGGTCAAGCCAAACGTGCTGCCTTCGGTCTGTGGTGCGTCGCCGCTGGAATTGGAGGGGAAAGAAGGTGAGGCTTGGGTGTTTGGTTTTCGTGAGATGTGAAGGAGAGAGAGAAAATCACTTTTGACTTGGTTTGACTGATGAACTCTAACTTGATGCTCGATTTCTCTCTTTTTATGAGTTTTTTTTTTCTTTGATATTCTATTTTTGTCCCGACTCTTCTCTTCCGGTATTTATACGGAAAGCCAAACAAGGTTAAAATCGAGCAATTCACGACTCAAAATTTTATATCAATTAAAACAGATTTTAATTTTTGAATGAATATTTTATACTTATAAAATGAATACCAAATTTTAATCATAAAATGGATTAAAGATTTTATACTCATTAAAATAAATGAATGAATATCAAATTTTAACCATAAAACGACTTAGAATTTTATACTCATTAAATGTTGATTTTATTTTTCAAGTAAAAAACATCTTTTGAGTACAATGGGGATGAGGGGATTCGAACCACAGACCTCTTGGTCGTTAACACATATATATGCCCGCTGAACTATGCTCGCTTTGGCAAGTAAAAAACATCTTTCAAAACAATTCAAACGTTCTTTTTTTTATTATTTTCCTTCAAGTTTTGAAATTAATTAAAAAAAAACAAATAAATAAGCGAATTAAAAAGTTAAAAATAACTGAATAAAATATGACCAAAAAAAGTATAAAAATAAGGTAAAAAACATTAATAATAAACAAATGGTTGGACTAAATACGGTGTCCACAACTTGTCCTCTTTGTGTATCTTTGAAGAATTGAAATGGTAGACAAAAGACGAAGACAAAGTATTGGGAAAACGAAACTTTCTTTATCATTAAAAATAAGACGGACCTAGGCTATCTCCCAAGCTTCGACTGCTAATCTTGGATTAAGGTTTGATTTAACCAAGAAAAATTTAAACAGACTTAGACTATCTCCCGTGCTTCGACTTGCTAATCTTGGATTAGGGTTCGATTTAATCGACAAAGAATTTAAACAGATTTGGGTTATGTCCACAGGCTTCGACCGCTAATCTTGGATTAGGGTTCAATTTAACCATCAAGGAAATTAAGATGAACTTGAGTTTACACAAGTTTCGACCGCTACTGAATAGTAAGGTTCAATTTAACCAACAAGGAATTGAAACGGACCTGGGATATGTCCCGGGCTTCGACCGGCTAATCTTGGATTAGGGTTCGATTTAACCGACAAAAAATTTAAACGAACATGGGTTATGTTGACAGACTTCGACCAACTAATCTTGGATTAAAGTTCGATTTAACCAACAAGGAAATTAAGACGGACCTGAGTTTCACAGGTTTCTGATGACCAAAATGTGAGTGTGTAATTTGGTTCAATAACCTGCAATGAAAGATATGGTCAAGTGCAAGTATACAGTGTCAATCAAGTAATAATTTGGAAAGTATTCCAAGTATAGAATCTCAAGAGACTGTTGTGGACTTTAGTTTTTAGAAAGAATTATTTTTCGAATGCAATGAAAGGTAACAAAAAAAAAGTTGATAATGTTTGGTTGGTTTTGGTTTAAAAAAAATAATAAAAGCGGGGATTCAATCATGCTTCAGCCCTAAGCAGAGTTTACTTGACAGTCTGTGACCACAGAGTCACCACATAGTACCTTGTGCTTTTGGACCGGATTCACCTCCTATTCATCCTCTTTGCAAGTACCTTTAGAAGTCTAAGCCATTATACCTACGGTCCAGTGGATAATGTGATATTAGATGGTTAAGCATGCAATCATATTGGTTCTATAGTCTTTTGCCCCAATGACAATCGACGAAATCCTATTCCTAGGCTTTTCTGCTATATCACCTTTACGAGAGTCGTTAATTGCCCGAACGGTCCAGTATCGACATTAACATTTCATGCTAAATTAAGTGATCAAATTAATCTAACATTTTTGCATATATTCAGTAAAGGACAAACCACACAAGGCATAAGGGTAAAAACGTAATTTACAACTGTCAAGCTAGCTCATTTTTTAATGGGCATTCACATAATTGAATCTCTTAGGAAACTTAGCTCATAATGAAAAATAAACTAAAATATTTCATTGTAAAATAATTCATAAGTACAAAAAATGGCTAAAGGGTAAAATGCTAATTTTACTTCAAAATTAAGAACAAAACGAAAATTGAATAAAAACAGAATGTAAATTATAAATAAATGACAAAATTGAAATAATTGAATAAAAACAGAATGTAAATTATAAATAAATGACAGAATTGAAATAACAAAGGTTTAGAACTAAAAATTAAATTATAAGTGCAAAAACTAGCTAAAGGGTAAAATGACAATTTCACTTGAAAATTAAGAATAAAACGAAATGTGAAATAAAAACAGAATGTAAATAGAAAATTCTCAGAATAAAAAAAAAAAAAAAAATGGATTTTTTCCAACTTTCTCTCTCTCGTTTACAATGGATGAAGGGCCTCTACTCGCTCGATTTACGACGTCAATGCGAATCGAATCCTCGCAGCACCTTCCTTCTGGAGATGGCTGAAGAAGAACGTTTACAGAGGAGTGATCAACTCTTGTTGGAGTTTCGGGATTAGAGGAGTTCTTTGAGAGAGAATGGAGGATGATCGATGATGTGGAATTTGATTATTGTAAAATCGATGATATAAAGTGGAGGCTTGAGGTGCCTTTTATAGTCTCTAGGTTTGTTGGAGGTTACTAAAAATGGGGGAGAGATCTTTGACAAAGGTTGTTAGGTCAAATGGGGAGTTGATTGTTAATTCTCTCTTTAACCAAAATATCCCAACAAATTCGTTTCGACCCAGTCAACTGCTATGTGACTTCTCTGTGGCCACAAGCTGAAGCAAATATACAGATTTCCTGAAAATGATTAAAACAACATTAATTTTTATAAAAAATGACTCTTTTACCATCCAAATTGCTTCATATTGAGAAACGACCTTAACATGTGACTTTCCTATTTTTATTCTTTTTTAATCAATTACATGCACAATTATATTTAAATTTAATAAAAAAGTCAACTAATGAGAAGAATTAAAGGGTAAAAAACATGACATAAATGACGTTCATCAGCTTCGACCGCGGCTGAATAGTAAAGTTTGATTTAACCAACAAGGAATTGAAACGGACTTGGGTTATGTCCCGGGCTTCAACCTGTTAATTTTGGATTAGAGTTCGATTTAACCGACAAAGAATTTAAACAGACTTGGGTTATGTCCACAGGCTTCGACCAACTAATCTTGGATTAAGGTTCGATTGAACCAACAAGAAAATTAAGACGGACCTGAGTTTACACAGGCTTTGACCGCTACTGAATAGTAAGGTTCAATTTAACCAACAAGGAATTGAAACAAACTTGGGTTATGTCTCGGGCTTCAACCTGCTAATCTTGGAGTAGAGTTCGATTTAATCGACAAGTAATTTAAACGAATCTGGGTTATGTCCACATGCTTCGACCAACTAATCTCGGATTAGGGTTCGATTTAACCAACAAGGAATTGAAACGGACCTGGGTTATGTCCCGGGCTTCGACCTGCTAATCTTGGATTAAAGTTCGATTTAACCAACATAAAATTAAACGTACTTGAGTTTACGCAGGCTACGACCTCTAATCTTGGATTAGATTCAATTTAACCAACAAGGAATTAAAACAAATATGTGTTATGTCCCTGGCTTCGACCTGCTAATCTTGAATTAGGGTTCGATTTAACCAACAAAAATTTAAAACGGACTTGGGTTTACGTAGGTTACGACCTCTAATCTTGGATTAGGATTCGATTTAACCAACAATGATAAAGGTAAAAGGCATTTTTTTTTTTTTTTTTTTTTTTTTTTTTTTTTTTTTTATTATTAAGAAAACGATTTTTATTTCAAAACTTAGTTGCCAAAATAAAATACATTTTTAAAACAGGGACTTGATATTTTAGAAATTTACTTTAAAGGACAACGATTTTTATTTCAAAACTTAGTTGCCAAAATGATAGACACTTGGGACTTCGTATTTCATAAATTTGCTTTAAAGGACAACGATTTTTATTTCAAAACTTAGTTGTCAAAATGAAAGACACTTTTCAAACGGAGACTTCGTATTTTAGAAATTTGCTTTAAAAGAACAACATTTTTTTATTTCAAAACTTAGTTATCAAAATCAAAGACACTTTTAAAACAGAGATTTCGTATTTCAAAAAGTTGCTTTAAAAGGACAACGTTTTTTTATTTCAAAACTTAGTTGTTAAGATCGATTTTTTTAAAAAAAGCGTAGCAAGCGAAAGAGAAGTACGTACTCAGTAATTAAGTTGAAAACAGTGAGGAATTTCGAAGGCTAATGAAAGACTGCACAATAAGCTTGAGGATCAAAGTTGATAAAACAAGACTTTAAGAATTAAAAGAGCCCAAAGGTTAGACATAGAAAAAAGAATGATTGCTTAAAAAAAAGCTAATTTAAGCTAAGTTTAGATCACAAGACAACAAGGGCAATCGCCTGGACCTAACATTTCGATTAAAAGCGTAATTAAGAAAGTTTTATTGCAAAATTTTTGTTGCAGCAATAACATTAAGCAAAATCAGTAAGTGGTGCCTTAGTTGTTAGGAAGGTTTGAAGAGAGAGTTAGGATGTTAAGTAAGCATTACTTAGGGACGAGCAATAGTTCAAGTTTTGGGGTTTGACAACTCTCCAAATGAGAGTTATTTTGGTGGAACCTGATTGAAGACGCCAATAATTATACAGTTGGAGCGATACTTAGCGCAAAAGAAAGAGAAAATCTTGCAGCCAATTTACCATGCAAGTGAAACAATGACAGAGGCACAAATATACTACACCAAAGTAGAAAAGGAATTTCTAGTAGTTGTCTTTGCCTTTGAGAATTTCAGATCATACTTTGTAGGAACCAAGGTGATAGTTCACACTGATCACTCTGCCCTCAAGTACTTGTTATAGAAAAGAAAAAAACGTGAAGTCAAGGCTTATACGATGGATTTTGTTGCTGCAAGAATTTGACTTGGAGATCTTAGACTGGAAGGGGGTCGATGACCAAGTGGACGATCACCTCCCACGACTAGGGGATAAGGCGCAAAAAGATGAGCTAGAGATTCGCGACCAGATCATTGATGAACATGTCCTGTCAATTACAGTAAAAGAGATACCCTGGTTTGCAAATTTTGTAAACTACTTGGTAAGTTGATTACTACCACCTCACATCACATACCATCAACGAAAGAAGTTTTACCATGATGTCTAGCAGTATTGTTAGGACGAGCCCTACCTTTACAAGGTAGAAGCTAATCAGATATTGAGACGATATGTCGCAGAGGACGAGACGAAGAATATTTTGACAGCCTGCCATGTAGCTCTCTAGGGAGGGCATTTTGCAGGAATGAAGACAGCTGCCAAAGTGCTATAGTGTGGCTGCTATTGGCCTACGATCTTTAGAGACGCACATTACTTTACCAAAAGATGTGATCCATGCAAGATGACGGGAAACTTGTCATCAAGGAGCGAGATGCCCATGAAATACATGCTAGAAGTAGAAATTTTTGATACGTTGGAAATCGACTTCATGGGACCATTCCCACCATCATTTGGCAATACCTATATCTTATTAGTTGTGGATTACGTCTCGAAATGGATCGAAGCAGTGACGACAATTGCAAATGACGCGAAGAAAATTAAAAGATTCTTGGAGAAAAATATCTTCACTGATTTTGGAACCCCAGTTATGAAGAAACTCATTTCTAGAATAGAACGATCGAGCGACTCGTATAACTCATTACAGTTACGCTCTTTCGATGCAATTGAAAGAAAAATAAGTAAACAACATTGATAACACTCTAAAAGTGCTACTTTGTAATCCTTATTTTTTGTTACTTTATTGAATTTAATGTGTTTAATTTAGGGGTGTACATGGATTGAGTTGGGTTGGAGGAATTTTTCGGACCAACCCGGAATTTCGAGTTGGTAGGGTCAGCCAACCCGAATGAACCCAACAAAGTAGTCAACCCAACCCTTATATTTTCGGGTTGGGTCGTCGGTTTAAGGAATACCTAGTTGCCAACAAATCGAAGGGGTGGCGGTGTTAATCAACGAAGGTGAGGAAGATGAAAGATGAGAACTTGAGAGAATCCACGAGGAGGCTGAGAGCAACGATGAGGGGGCTGACTGTTGAGAGAAACGAAGAGAGGCCGAGAGTGTGGGCGTCCAACGAATATATTATTTTTGAGAGATAATTGAGTTTAAATTGCGATCACCACTCAAATAACTAAGGCCCCGTTTGATAACCAGTTGGTTTTTAGTTTTTTGTTTTTGAAAATTAAGCCTATAAACACACTTCCACCTTATAACTTGCTTTGTTTTGTTATCCACTTCCTACCAATGTTTTAAAAAATCAAGCGAATTTTGAAAACTAAAAAAAGTAGTTTTCAAAAAACTAGTTTTGTTTTTAGAATTTGGCTAAGAACTCAAATGTTTCTCGAATAAAAGTGAAATTCATACTAAAGAAATTAGGAGAAAACAAGTATAAATTTCAAAAACAAAAAATTAAAAACAAAATCATTATCAAACGGGACCTAAACAACAATATATAATCACAAAAAATGAATTGTATGAGCGATCAAAAGCATTACTGCCATTACCAAACAGATTCTATCGGTACAACACTAAATTGCATGAAGAATTTATAAAAACCACGTTGAGGACTGAATCTTAGAGTGTGTTTGAATTGTATTCCTAAGTGTTTAATTTATGAAAAAAATTATTTTAGAAAATATTGTGGTGTTTGGCAACCACAAAAAATGACTTCTTGGAGGATGAGTTTTGGAAATAAATCATTCTGGTGCAACTTTTGATATTAACTTTTAGAAAAAAATGCATTTTGGTGTTTAATTGAGAATCCTCTCTAATTTTACCACTCAAATTTTCATAATATATTAAAATTACCAAAATACCCACCTCACACTACCCTTTAAATTTTCTCCACCCATAGTTGTTGCCAACGACCACCACCGTCGTCGACATCATCTGCTAATTATCTCCGGCAACCTTCTTCGGCGACCACTTCCAGTCACCGTCGTCGATCTCCAGTACGTCGTCAATCTCCAGTGACCACTCTAGTCATCGTCATCGATCTCCGGCGACAATCTCCGATCACCGCCGTCAATCTACCGACGACCACTTTTGGTCACTGTCGTCGATCTCTGATGACCGCAACCGCTACTGCTTCTGGTGGCCACTGCCGCCGCCCACACCCCGTTGCCGACCTCTGGGGTAGTTGACATTGGTCATAGTGTTTTAAATTCAAATTGAAACTTGTTAATTCTCATGATTTATTAATAATTGTCCTTTATAATAATTTGACATTACTAAAAAAAAAAAATTTAGCATAACAAACCAAACAAACTTTTATATAAAAACACTTTTGAATAACCAAATATAGGGTTGTTTCAATTATAAACATTTCTATTAAAAAAAAACTGTTTAAAAGAGAATACATTCTTAAAAAAACATTTTTTTTAAGTAGTTAATTCAAACAAACCTTAAATATCAAATATCAAATATCAAATATCAAATATCAAATTGCGGTGGAAAGGCAATGAACAGTTAATTGAAAGAAAACTTGCAAATCAAATGTGGGTATCTAAAATTTGTTTGGACTTGGTCATAGATAGAGAGAACAGAGTAGACAACTTAGTTTTTTCAATAAAAGAAAGAAACAAAAAATGGAAGAAATTATAAGAGATGTTGAAGCCGAAGGAGGAGGTGACGACAATGCAACCAACCAAGGAAGAAGAGCGTCTGCTGAAGTCGGAAGGAATTAAACCTAAAACAAATATTATATATATAATCGTGTTCGGATTGAACCAAGCCAAAAATAATTTCAACTAGCGAACCGAATTTTCGATTCTACAAAAAAATCAACCCAACCCAACCCTTACAATTTGGATTGGGTTGTTTGAGTTACCAAGTTATTTGTACATCACTAGTTACAAGATTTCGAGCATCAGAGGTTGAATCGGGTCATTGTACTCGTTAGAAGCTTAAAAGGAAAAAGACGAGTCGAGGGAGAGAAAGTTCGTTTAATATGAGGAGGCAAATTATGTTATTTTCGTAGTAATTTTTTTTAATATTCTAAAAGAACATTTTGATAATAATCCGATTATCATTTGAATGGCAGATGGAAGTCAACAAATCTGATTACGATTAAATAAACAACATCAAAAGAAAAACCATTCACATTGCAATTAATTCCAATTACAATTCCAGCTACTTTAATTCCTATTTGTCATTTTTGTTTTTGCAATTCCTACTCTCTTACCTCCTTTATATGTTACTTAATTTTGACTCTTATATGCTGAATGAAAAAAAATAGGAGAATCTACATCTAAATTTAAGTTTGAAAACAAGTGTATTAATATGTTTAGTCTCGGACAAATTAGTTATTTCTCTTGTTGGCCATTTCTCATTTACTCTAAATTTCATTCATTTTGTTCTAATTAATCAGTTTTTTGTTTCATCCGTACAAATTCCTATACCGACAACTTACACCCCTAATCGACAACTTTCAATTTCAGTCAAGAACCGAGCCAAACCGACAACTTACACCCCTAATCAGAAAGAGTTTATTCCCTGTAAACCACAAAGAAAATTCTAATTTCCAGAAACATGAAGGGGCAACAAATGAAAAACAACCTGCCCAATAGTGGAACACAATTGGGAAATAAACAGTAAGCTGAGTGAGAGCAAAAAGAAGTCGTAAATAAATAGTTTGATCTGGCAAACAGTCTGAAACAACAGTTGAAAAACACATAATGGAAAATGGACCAAAAAAAAAAAAAATACAAGACTGAGATAATTTACACCTAAACAAATAAAACTTAAAAATCATTTTGATACAGGAGAGACTATATTATTCTAGTCAATTTCCTGTCCCAGATCAAAAACACAGTTATAAGGGAAAATTTATTGAAAAACTCACTTCGCACCTAAGGTTGGGAACTGCCCAGGGTCCTCTATGGATGGGGCTGCAACATTGCTCGTCGAGCTGCCACTGTATCCGTATCCTCCTCTTGAACCACGGCCACGACCCCTTCCCCGGCCACCTGGGGCATAGTGCCGCTCTCCTTCGGCAGGCTTCAAGAACTCGTTAATGCTCAAAGACTAGAAACAAGAAAACAAAAGAAGCATCAGTAAATTAATCTTTTACAAGGTCTATTTCTATATTTTTTCTATATTTTTTTCTCTATTTTCAGGAGTTCGAAAAAAACCAACTTGCCCAATTTGCATTGCATAGACCTGTTTCTTCCTACAACTACTAAAATGTATAATATGCAATTAAGAAAGAAATATATTCCACCGACGTACAGAACGTTTCTATGTTACGAACAGATGCAGAATTTGGTCTTATTTCATGTACGAGTATTTTTTTTTTCATGTACACTCACTGAAGTAAATGGCCGAAAGAATGTTGCAGGGCAAGCAAAATAAATCACCTCAATTCTAATGGGCCCAATTACAAGTTAGAAACATAGCTTTGTGTGAAATGCATTTGGAAGCAAATTCTATCATCTGGAATAAATGGTACTTTAACAAATTAAATTTATTTTGACCATGAGCTTAGATGATTAACTCAAAATTAATGTATATTGATGGACAAATTAGATTTTACCTTCGTTTATAATATTGATATGTTATTATATAATTTTTAAGTTCAAATGACTTGTGTCTCATGTCGTCGCCTTTAAGACTTGCACCACGCCTTCTCCATGAAAAACAAAAAAAACAAAAGCTTGAGGCTGTCCTAAGACTTCTAAATTTTGTTAGACAAACCTGAGTAAACCTTTTTAATGGGCAAGAAATCTTTTAAGAAGATGAGGTAATAATACCTTCTTAGTTCTCTCCTCCTTATCTGCAATTTCTTTTCACTTATCCTTCTCAGAGCCCTACAAGTGGAATAACAAATGAAGATGAAACGGCCAAGTCCACATTTGATGCACCAAGAATCCAAGGGTCATCAGATCCATAGATAATTAACTCAGAAAGAGGATTAAGTAGGTGTACGTACCAATTTAGCAAAGATATCGTTGTTATCCTTCTTGCATGAAATTTGTTGCATGGATTCAAATTCTTTAGTATCCACCTTCCTTTCCTCAGTTCTTAGGGCCAGAAGGGCCTTCCTTTTCTCCTCAAGCAACTTTTCATACTCCTCCAGTGTCATTTCCTGCATCAGGAAAAAAAGAGTAAATTAGATTCAAAATCAAGTCAAACAGTACAATGGAGTTCACAATCCAAGCCCACCGCTAAGATGTAATCAATCACAAGAAAATCAAGAACAAGTGAAATAGTAGGCTCCAGATTTAAAGGGAAATGTACTGAAAAATGAAGATACTAACCTTGTCTTCTGGTTCTGTTTCCTCTGGTTGTTTAGCAGAGTTCTCTGCGTTGACACCTGCAGAATCATTCTCTTGAACAGGCTTCTCATCACCCACATTCTTTTCAGCGTCATAAACAGCTTCCTCTGCTACCCTAGATATAAAACAGTAATTTTAAGGTACAACTAATTGTCAAGAAGAGAAAAATAAACCTATTGGCATACAAGAGATAATGACAAAAGCAGAAAAATGCTCCTTCTATAGGTTGGGTGGTTGAGTGCAACTTTCTCATATCGAGAAAGGCACTCCTGACCACATAATTGTCTTTCGAGCCAACCTGGTGGCTTCAATGAGAAAGGCATTGAAAAGAAGGCTCTTGAATGCACATACACAAGAAAAAGACATACATGAAGGTGGAAGGTTATACACATACTCAGCAAATCCGTCAGTTGGCCTTCCCCAATTTCCACGACCAGACCCTTCACGTTTAAATTCATTTCTAGGCATAAAATTGGGATGAAAGCATCAAAACAGTGTAGAAAATACAGCAGGAGTGTGTAAATAAATTTAAAAAAAACAGAAACTTACCCACGGCCAGTTCCACTGTGGCTCTCAAATACTCTACGAGGACGTTCCCCATCACCAGCCTCTCCATTATTGAAACCACCACGACGGCCACCACGACCACGAGGCCCACCATATCCACCAAATCCACGCCTTTCCGTTGTCTTTCCAGTCTCTACATCTTCCGATGCAGTACTGTTCTCATTATTTGCAAAGTCACGATGGAAGCCACCACCTTCACGGCCTCGCCCATATCCACGTCCTCCACTTCGTCCACTGCCACGACCTCCACGACTGCTTTCATTCCTTGCTTCTTTTACTATTCATAGTAAGAAAAATAATATCAAAAATCACTCGATGGATTATTCATACCAATGGAAACTCGCAAGAATCTGATGGATAGAGAAATAGTAGGTTGATAAATTTTAATCTAACAAGATGAAAAAATGATCAAAAAGCAAGACTAACATAAGAATGCAAAAATTGTCCCAAGTCCCTGCAAAAGAGCCCAAATCAATAACCAATCATAAATTCGATGGGGTAAAGTTCAACTTGTAAACTTTACCTCTCTCATATTTCTCCGTACCTCTCTCATCCTCCCCCCTAATATGGAAAATTGTAGTAGGTGACTGATTCACTTTTTTCTTTTTGCAAATATAGCAAGTTAGTAAAAGAATTGCAAATATGGCAAATTTATATAGTCTAATTCTATCACCGATAGATCACTGGGAACTATCAACAATAGACCTCTATGGCTCTATCAACAATATACCATTTTTATAGTCTACATTGATAGACTTTTATCATTGATAAAATTGGGCCATATTTGCAAATATTTTTAGATTGTACTAGATTTGCTCTATTATTTTGTGTTAGATTGTCATATATGCAATTGCCCCTTATGTATATCTGTGTGTGTATGTGGGTTGTCTATAGCACGTGTGATTAACAAATTAATAGCCTTGAGAAGAATAAAAAACATATACTAAACATAGACTTGATTTCTTAACTCTGGGTTGCACAATCCTACCCTAATGAGATAAATGTTGAATCTACCCCATGCCTCCTCTCACTCTAGCTTACCGACATTCACCATGGACCGACCAACCTTTCACCATCGACCGAAAATCTTTTACTATCGATGGGGGCAACATTTTACGCTTCACTAAAGCCTCCAAAGATCGTTCTTTCAATATGCCCCTGAAAAAAGAATTCCCCCTTGGCTAGTTACTTGTTTCACATCTGTTCTAGAAGCTCACTTAAATTACAAGTTTTTTTTTTTTTTTCCTTAGAGAATCTCATGTTGATGAAATGTGCTTTGGGTGGAAAGGATCTTTAATAAAAAGGGGCATGGTTTAGAGATAGCAAAACTTGGGGTGAATGGTGGCTTAAATAAGCTTATCATCCCGATTGGTGACAATAAATCTGGATGGAAAAGATTCCTCACTCTTCTTAAAGACCTCTACAGCCACGAAGCGACCACCATTAATAACAAACCAACTCACAAACCATCCTACAAGGAGTGTCCTTTTTTTTTAACAAGAAACAAATTTTTTCATTGATGTAATGAAAAGAGACTAATGCTCAAAAGATACAATCTCCACAAGTGAGAGAATGAAAGCGATAGAAACAAAGAAAGAAAATTAAACAATAAGAAATAAGATAAAGCATAGGGAGGATATATAAAAGCGTTTCAATTGAAACTAATATCATGTATGGAAAACCCTACGAAAGACTTGGAAAGGGAACATCAGAATGAAGCCTTCAAACAAGCTAATTCGAATCGATCAAACCAAAGAAGTTGCTTGTCATGAACAATTCTTTGATTTCTTTCTAGCCACAATTTCGATAATATAGCTTTCACTACATTAATCCAAAATAGCTTTGCCTTGTAGTGTAGATGACGACTGGAAAGGAGCTGAGAAATATTGCTTCTAAAAATGTTGGAAAAGACCCATTGAAGGTTGAAGATTGCCGGAAGTTTAAACCAAAATAGGGTGGCATAAGAACATTAAAAAAGGATATGGTTGAGAGTATCCTCAGCCATGAAACATAAAGAAAAAACTGGCAACATGATGCATTTGGAAGGGGGTTTTCTTTTGCAAAACTTCTGATGTATTGAGGCTGCATCATAATCCACAAGAAAATTATTAATACTCTTGGGACTCTTAGACTTCCATAGAGCTGAATAAACCCTTTCTCCAATCTAGAATCTTCATTTGAGTCGATGTGCACTGCAGAAATATTGAATAGGTGAGTAGTGTTTTCAAAGCGCAAGGCGCAGCTCAAGGCGACATGCTCCTAGATAGCCTGAAGGCGAGAGGCAACAAAAAGGCGTGGCCTGACTGAAGCAAGGCGCACTTAATAAAATAATAAAATAATATTATTTTTGGAAATTATAGATAAAAATAAATAAATAGAAATACTTAATTTTTATGTCAATATCAAATAATTTTAGGGTGTAGGATTATCTAACTTAAATAATCTTCCGAAAAGAAATATATTTGAAAAATAAAATATAAATATAAATACTTTTTAAATAGGTAAAAATAATAGAAATTTAGCCACTTGGCAGTTTTGTTAGCATGCAGCAGCCAACCCTTCATTTCTTCTAGGAAATATAAGACATTGAACCCTTCAAAAATAAAAGAGAATTTTTCACTATTTTTCTTCTTCTCTTTCGAATTCCCCCTCTTCTTCTTCAGATAAGCAGCTAATGTATACTTCTTCGATTTTTTGCGTACAAATTTTGATATTCCTTTTCTTTAATTCTTCCTCTTCAAACTTCAATTCTTCTTCTTAGTCAAAGGATTGAAGAAAAACAAAAATTTTGAAGAACAATTAAAGAAGAAATGAAGGCGCACGGCGAAGGCACCGCTGGGCGACGACGGGCGCGACAAGGCGCACGCCCGATTGAAGACCGTCGCCCAGAGCATGTTGGAGGCGCAACATGCTGAAAACACCTCGCCTGGGTGCGCTTAGGCGCTCGCCTTGAAAACACTGAATAGGAGTAGCTGAAAATCATCAATTTCCACATCCTTTAGAAGTCTTCGAAAAGAAATATTCCAAGCACATATATGAGCATCCCAATGATTTGAAATTGAGCCTTTTGGAGTAGAAGAAATAGCAAACAACCGAGGAAAACGAGACATTAATGGGGAATTGTTCAACCACGCATCTTCCCAAAAAAGAATCCTTCTACCATTTCCCAATTTAAAGTGAGCAAAAGAATCAAATTGCTTCCACAATTTAGATATGTTCATCCATGGGCTTCTAAGGCTTAAGACATTTCTGGATCTGGAGTTCCAGCCAAAGATAGAAGAACCACAGATTCTGATAATAATCTTTCTCCAAAAAGAATGGGGTTCATTCCTACAAGGAAGCTCTTAAAACCAATCAGTGTGAAAAAACCTCAATCCCACCAACAATCATAGGCCTTTATCACCACTTATTGGAAACCATCACCATCCTCCAATTTGGTATTTTTCGACATAAGCTCTACCATTATCCTATACAAAGAACACTTTCATGAAGACTAGTATGAGATTCTAAGAGCTTTGCAACAAGAAGTCACAAACTTATGCTTCATTAGTCCGCTACAACCTGATAGAGCTACTCTCACTGTTGAAGACAATGAACGTCGAACTCTGAAGGGTAGATGATGGGTAAAAGTTGGGTTCTTATAAACTGAGATTCGAGCATTGGAGTACGGAAGAATATTACAAAGAATCAATGGTTTCATCATCAAGAGGGTGGATCAAGATTAAAAATCTCTGTATTGACAAATTGGTGATTTATGTGGTGGTTACATTGAAACAACCAAGAAAACCCAGTTGCTTAAAGAAAACCCTTCATTCTGTGAATCTTCACCTTCCATCATCCTCATATGCCCCCTTGGTGGTACAAATCCACCCATTTTCTGGAGTGGATCCTTACATTAGGTATATCGACGAATTCCATGGAGTTATAACCTCAATTATCGTGAGTGAATGAACCCACACGCACCCTTTCAGAAGCTGCTTCACAAATACCACGTGCCCACACCTATTCAGTCATCCCTCCGAGCACACCAGTCCCCTCGAATCCGTACTATCAAGCTACCCAACCTTTAAAGCCCATTGTACCTCTTTCTGATACGCGCCCAAATTCCCCAACCACACCGCAATCTCTTGTAACAAAGCCTAATTTATCATTCACATTACCAAACTTGACCCCATTAACCCATCCAAAAGATTTGACAAACCCAAACCCTTTTTGTTTTTGGATGCAAATCCTATTGGGCTCAACAATTATGGGCCACCTGCCCAAACCAGTGCTTTTATAACCCATACTTTGACCAACAACAATTAACAAATCCGTGTTCCTCCCAAGCCGATACTTTTGACTCCTTCAACCCCTCCCCTTACTTCCATCTTTTCTTCCCTTGGTTGATCAAGCATGGTTTTGGCATTATGCCCATCCCCCCTCGAAGCAAAAGAAAAGCATCACTACAAAGAAGCTTCACAAAAACATCCGAGAGCCCCAAAATCTCCATACTGTTAACTATAAAAATATTGGTTGCAACTGTGTTTTGGACGAGTCGACTACCACCTAATGATTATTCTATCACTAGATGCATATGGTTCTTCAGGCGGTATGTTAATTCTAGAATGATCCATCGATCAAGATTGTGAAGGTCATTGAAGGTGAATTTCTCATACCCTCAATATTGTTTTGGCTTATGGGTTTTTTTTTTTTAATATCTGTGAGTGTCCAGGCCAGTTTGCGCGCACCTCGACTAATCTCACAGGACAACCACCTGACCCTACAACATTTGGTTGCCAAGAAAACCGGTAGGAAATTAATTCCTAGGTAGATGACCACCAAGGATTGCACCCATTCCCTCTATGAGAGCTTTAATAGTCTCAAGGCCCTTCGAGGGCGTTTGAGGCGCAAAGTTGAGTTGAGTTAGGAAGTCTGTGTTTGGGGTGCAGAGTTGAGTTATTAAGTCAGAGGTATCTGGTGCAAATTAACCTAAAGAAATCTGATTTTCAGCAGGTGATTTTTGTTTGCTTAACTTTTTGTTCAATCATTCAATAACACACATTTTTGCAAATTTTCAATATTCATATGTAAACTTAAAAACTTCACATATATTTTACAATTTTTTGTACATAACTTGTACTTGAGGTAGACAAAATACTTTTGTTTCGTACCAACAACAAACTAACAACATAACCAAAAGATTATTTTGAAGTTTAGTTTTCAATAGGCTGTTTTGTTTCTTTCTAAATTTTTTATTCAACTATTCAATTAGAGATAGTTTTCAACATATTTTTTAAATTTTATTGAGATGTTAACTTACACTATTTTATGAATTTTTACAATTTTGTGTAAGTATCAATTTTGATTGAGATAGACAATAATTTTTATTGATTACTACAAAAGAAAACTACATGATGCATAATAGGTGTGTTATATGCACAAAAGATGAAATGATCAACACAACAAAAGACCAAATACATGATTCTCAAAATTAAATTTGGAAGTTACAATTTTTTTTTAAATAGGTAAAGTTAGGGGCTCGAACCAATTTTGTTTAATTATTAAAATATTTAAAAGGAAAGTGATATATATGTATGTACAGTGTTTGAAAAAAAAAGATATATATGTACAAAATTTCAATTTTGATGAAAAAGTTACATATGAAATGGGAAAAATACATTTTTGGTTCTTGAAGATTGGTTTAGGTTACATGAGTGAAGAAGGGAGAAGGGAAGGGAAGGGAAAAAGAAGAAAAAAAAATCAGTGGCGGTGGCTGGCGACCGACTGCTTCAAGGGAAGAAGGAAGAAGATGAAGATGAAAGGAGAGAGAAATTGGCACACAACTCCATTGAGTTGAGAATAAAATTGGTGAAGTTGGATTGGGTTATTAGCTTCATGCCCCAAACAATGAGTGGGTTAAATAACCCAACTCAAGGCCAAACAACCCCTACATGACCACTAAGCCAACCCTTGATGGGTTTTTGGCTTATGGGTTCTGCTAATGGTTACCAGGCATATATGGTCCCCGATTAAGTTGAAAAGTCCCATTTTTGGCAAGAGCTTATGAATCTTTTGCCCTGCCATTCTATATTTTGGATCTTGGGGGTGACTTCAACGTCACTAAATGGATTAAAGATAGGTCATCCTCAACAACCCCGACTCACAACATGCTTTTTAACCATTTCATTGAATTTGCTGATCTCCATGATATTCCTCTCCATAATGGCAAATATACTAGGTCTTGAAATAGATAAATCCACTTTCATTCTCTTATTAAGAGGTTCCTTGTATTATAAGGTTGCCTATCAAAGTTCGTTCATGCATCGAACAGGAGGTTAGAGAGGCCCACATCATACCACTTTGCCATCCTCATGACTCTCAATAAGGAAAAATGGGGCCTATCATCCTTTAAGTTCCTTAGTATCTGGCTGCACCATTCAACATTTGCCTCTTATGGCAAATTGGTGGAAAAACAACCCTAGTATGGGGCCTATCATCCTTTAAGTTCCTTAATATCTGGCTGCACCATTCAACATTTGCCTCTCTTATGGCAAATTGGTGGAAAAACAACCCTAGTATAGGTTGGCCTAGTCACGATCTCATACATAAGCTAAAAGGTTTTTAATTGGTTGTCAAAGTTTGGAATACTTCCACCTTCAGTCACCTAAAAGAACAGAAAACACAACAACAGAAATCTCTTGCTGCCTTCGATGTTCTTGATGAACAAGGTCCTTGGATCCCACATCAAAAGCGTATTGAAATCGGGGCTAAACTTCTTTTCTTTTATGAGACATGGTTGAACTTCTCTCCATTGCTGCCAAAGAAGCCCTTTGCCATCAGAGATGTAAGTCAAAATGGCTACTTGAAGGTGATGAGAACTCCTCCTTTTTCCATCGTATTATGGCTGCAAAGAGAAGAGGAATTTTTGGATTTCTACGAGTTGTATTCCAAGAAAGATGGCAATAGATTCTTACCACTATTGATTGGAGTCCTATTACCACTAAACAAAGTTTGAGTTATGAGTCCCTTATTTTTGGAGAAGAAATTCGTAGAGCTATTAACACCATTTGAGGTCTAACAAATCTCCTAAGCCATATATTCATCACTGAATTCTTTAAAAAAATCTTGGAACACCCTAAAAAATGATAACAAGAGTGTTCAACTGGGTTTTTTAATGCTATCATATATGTCTGTTAATGAGATTTATATTTGCCTCATTCCAAAGAAGATTGATGCAAGGTGATAGACCCCTATTAAACATGTATATAAGAGAAGACATGCGAGGAAAGAGAGTGGGAATAGAAAGTTGTTTCAAGTTAGAAGGTGGGCCCATGAGATTGTCGAGGTGAGTGACTAGTGAGACGAGTCTGATACAGTGAAAGGGGGAGAAAAAGGTATCTTTTTGCTTAGCTAATTTGTGGGAGTTTAGAGCAGGAGAGAGGGTCTCTAAATCTTCCCTTGACATTGTACCCTTAAATGATAATTATAAATAAACTAAGGACTGTTGGAGACTATCGACCTATTAGCCTAACCACTAGTCTATACAAAATTATTGCAATAGTGCTCTTGAATGGGTTGAATAAAGTTCCTTCTTTTACTATATCCAAATACCAATCAGCTTTCAAAGGAAAAGGAGAAAACAGGTAGGGGTGGCTATACAGTTAGATATAGAGAAGGTTTTTGGCAAGGTGGATTGGGAAATCCTAGATCTCATCCTAGAAATCAAGGGTTTTGGCTAGAGGTGGAGAAGACATCCATGGGTGCATCTCATCAACAAATTTTCCATTCATAATCAACTGGAAGCCTAGAGGTAAAATATTCGCCTCTAGAGGACTCTGCCAAGGTGGACCCACTCTCATCTTTTCTAGTTATTATCATCATGGATTGTGTGATGAAAATAGAAGTTTGATTAAAGCCTTTTTGGTTCGTAAGGACCCACACACTATCGATTTTTCATCTTCTTTTTGCGAACACTATCCTTATTTCATCCCCAAACGACATGCACATTGGAAATCAATTTTGGACTCTGCCTAGGGTGCATTCTTTATTGGCATTGAATTTTTGTTGTAAAGAAGGTAGTTAGCCTCGCCAGCATCTCATCAACAAATTTTCCAATCATCATCAACGGGAGCCTAGAGGTAAAATATTCGCCTCTAGAGGACTCCGCAAAGGTGGACCCACTCTCACCTTTCCAATTTATTCTCATCATGGATTGCTTAATGAAAATAGAAGTTTGATTAAAGCCTTTATGGTTCGTAAGGACCCAAACACTATCGATCTTTCACCTTCTTTTTGCGAACAACACTATCCTTTTTTCATCCCCAAACGACATGCACATTAGAAATCGATATTGGACTCCTAGGGGGAATTCTTCATTGGCATTGAATTTTGGTTGTAAAGAAGGTAGTTGGCCTGGCCAACATCTTTTTGGGACTGCCTCCCAATGGTAAGCCCAAATCCTCATCATTTTGGGCTCTATTGTTGAGAAAGTGGAAAAAAGGCCTCATGGAACCATTCACATAATTCTAAAGCAGGTTGTCTAACCTCCCAATTTATTATCGATCTCTTTTTCCCATTCCCTCAAAAGTTTTGGCATCCACTTTTTTTAGAAGATAAACAAATTTCAGTGATGAATGAAATAAGAGAGTGAAAACTCTCAACACCTCTAGGTGAATTACAAGAAAGTGTGCCAATTCGAAATAAAAAAAGAAAGGCTATAGAAGCATTAAAAGGGTGTTACACTTACACCAATACATAGCATGAAAAATAACTAAATCAAATAAAAAAAACCTAGAAGTAGAGAAAAAATCTCCAAAAATTCTTCTTTACGTTCGCTCCGGATAAACAAGAAGAAAACTTTGTTAAGAGTCAAGCGGCAAGCCACAAAATCTTCTTTTCACCTTTGAAGGGGGTCCCAACAAAATACAAGCCAGAATATCAGAAATGTTGTTAGGCAAACCAAAAATCATCCAAAAGCATTTCAAATCACCATCCAATAGTTCATAATACACCAAGAAGGGGAGAGGTGGATATAAGGCATTCTTCTTTGAAGTCGATATGTCGTATTGATAGCTCAGAGACTGAGTTCCCTAAAAAAATTTGACATCCATTGAAAGGTCATTTCGAAATTTCTAAATCCACTCTTTAGAGAAAAGTGATTTCCCTAAATTATGGAACCCAGCATCTAGATCTCAAATTGGGTTCTTCTTCTTTGAGTACTGCACAGGAGCCTTGGAAAAATATTGATAGGGTAAAGGAAACGGTCTATGAACACGTCATTTGTAAAGTGTGGAGGGGGATGGCATTCAATTTTGGTCTAATGTATGGCTGGAATGTGGGGCCCTAAAAGATAATATCCCTCTTTATTTGGCATCTCCCTAAAGAAAGATAATTTGTGGAACTCAACCTCAGCCTCATGGAACATTTGTCCAAGAAGAAATCTCACTGAAGGGGAAATTGAAAAATGGATTAGGCTATCTGACACACACATGGAAATTAGACAAAAATGGGGTCTTCTCTTCTAAATCTCTCTCCATATTTCTTTCAACACATGGTGACATAGGCAAAAAAGGATCTATACCGCTCCATTTGGAAAGGGAATTACCCAAAGAAGGTGGATTTTTTTCTTTGGGAACTCAATCTCTTCTGTTTAACACCTTTGACAGGCTGCAAAGAAGATCACCGTGGATAATATCCCCTAGTTTTTGTACCCTTTGCAAAAAAGATGAAGAAACCAACAGACACCTCTTCATCTTGTGTCCCCTGGCCAGAACCTTTCGGGATTTCATTTTGAAGTCATTTGGTTGGGAAACTGTTTTCCCAAACAAATTTGTGTTGGGGATTTTCTCTCTATCATACTCATTGAGCATCCTTTCAATAAAGGGAAGAAGTTCCTTTGGCTTAACTTCGCTCGGGCAATTTTGTGGTCTATTTGGTTGGAAAGAAACACGTGTATTTTCAACGACAAAGAACAAGATATCCATACTCTACTCTCTTCTATTACTTATTTGTCCCTTGTATGGTATAAAAAGAGCCCCCTTTTGTAATTACAGTTTATCATCTCTTATATCCCATTCAGTGAGCTTTGTGTAACCCGATGGATTGGATTTCCTCATTTGGTAATTTTATTCAATCAACAAAATTAATTGTTTCCTATAAAAAAAAAGTTCAACTTCTAAACAATTACCGACAAGCTTTGGGACTCTATCAAACTCCATGCATCCTTCTGGTGTTCTCTTTCTAAGACTTTTTGTAATTGTGATCTTGTGCATATTAATTCAAATTATTTATAATCACCATGGACAAAAACAACATATCATAATAAGAAAACTAAAATTAATTTAAAAAACCTGAAACATTTAAATAGAAGTTACACAAACTAGTTTATTTAATCACCAACAGCATTGTTGACATCAGATTTCTTCCGAAACAAAGTATTGGTACTTTCTTTTCATTAGTGTTCCAATCATAGTAGCTAAACAAACAACTCAATGGGTATCATCTGAATTACAAACAAACTTGAACTCCAATACACATTAAAATTAAGACGAGGCTATTCGACCATACAAATCTATTAAGGAAAAAGGTAATTTTAATACTTCCACCGAATTAAAAACAATTATCACCTTCACTATTGCGTAGATTTACAGAAAAAAACCAAACAGCTAGAACGGAACAACAACCCATATCAGAAAATGTAAAATCAATCAACCAAAAGCGATAAAAAAAAAAAAAAAAACCCCAGAGATTTAGGAACGAAGAATCTCACCAGCCTGAGCAGGAGGAAGGGGCTTGGAAGGAAGAGTAGCAGGCTTGTTCTGCTGAGCCACTGGTTTGGTCTGAGCAGGGAGTTTCTTAGGGAGCGCCGCCGCAATTAGCTGCGATGGGTCCTCGGCGTCGTCATCTCCCAACAAATCAAATGGATTAACAGTCGCCATTTCCAAAGTATCTCGAAACCAATTAACCCAAAAGAGAACTAAAAAAAAGGGAAATTCCACTCCGAGAAAGGCGACCACAAAACCCTATCTTAATAAGATCTCCATGAATCTAAAAAATGGAAAGAACAAGCATCTGTAGAAAAACAGGAGTTGGAGATATAGGAAAAAGAAAAACCTAGCCGCAACAGGAGTGAATAGTGGGAGTAAGAGCAAAACAACACAATTGACCTAAATTCCACAATTTATTTGGGTCCTCCCAACGTTTTATTATTATTATTATGGCGGATTGGTGAAAGGATTTTTTAATATCCTTTTAATTTTTCAGGCTGTCGAAACCTGACCAAAATGAATTTATAAAGCTTATTGACCTTTAGGTTTGCAGCTAGTGACAACAGGGCCGAACACATAGAAGGACTAACGAATTGAAATTAATATTCGAGATGCAAATAAATTGATTGATTGGTTTTTGTAACAAAAAATGGGATTTTAACATGCAATGAAGTAAGAATCGCTAACGGAGAAATAAAGAGAATGAGATTAAAAAGTGTTGGATTCGGGGGATTTCTGCAAATAAATTGATTTATTGGTTTTTGTAACAAAAATGAGATTTTAACATGCAAGGAAGTAAGAACCGCTAACGGAGAAATAAAGAGAATGAGATTAAAAAGTGTTGGATTCGGGGGATTTCGCTAGGCATTTTAACCTTCATCATTTAATTCTAAAGTAAGGCTAATAATTTGACATGCACGCGGTCAGTTACCCGGGAATCCTAAAGTAACCGGCTCCATATTAATTAGTTGGAATTAATAATCCTAACTAAACATTATTCACAATCTCGTTAGAGTGATCAGCCCCAATTTGATTCCGAACAGTTACTAGCAAACCACGACGAACATTCGATTATACACCCCGACTGCTAATTGACTACCCGACAACCCTAAAGTACTCAACAATCAGCATGCGTAAAACGACACTTCGATTAATTTTATTGTCCTGTGTTACTATGGCGACAAGGAGAGGCAAGACATCGCTAGTCTATAACATTAACAAATGCTAGAAAACCCGATTGTCCGTCGTTGAAATCTAACATATGCATGGATTAAGCAAGAACTAGGGGTGAGCAAAGAACACCGAAAAACCGATCCGACCGAACCGATGTCGGTCGGTCGGTTCGCCCAAAGGTTCGGTCGGCGTCGGTTTTGCACATTGCAAAACCGACTTATCGGTCGGTCGGCGACATTATAACATAGAAAACCGACTCACTTTGAAAAAAAACTGCCGCGCCTCGACTGTTCTGACACGCTGCGCATGCAGACTGCTGTGATGACTGAGTGATGGCTGACTTGCTGCTTGTTCCAAGATAATTATTAATTATTATATATTAATATAATATAATGTATAATGTAATATATTAATATTAAAAAAATATATTTTTTCAAACACTTTGTTAGGACTTCTTTCTCCCGTAGTTTTCCACTTCTCCCTCCCATTCTTCTTTTTTATTTTTTATAGACACTTCCTTTCTCTTTTTGTTTTACTACTCTTCTCCATTTTGTTCTTCACTTACAACAGTCAAGCAACACAAACACCAACCATTCAACGAAGGACATTCAAACCCCAAGCGTCTCTTCTTTTATCTTCCTCTCTATTTTTTTTTTCACGATTTTGTTCAATAGTTCACCAGAGTTCTATCTTCCATTGAAACCGACCGACCGACCGGCTAGTCGGTCGGCCGGCGTTACTAACTTCTCCAAAACCGATCAAACCGACCGACATAAAACCGACTTGTCGGTGGTCGGCGCCGGTTTGAGCCCAAAACCGACTCCGACCGACCGATACTCACCCCTAGCAAGAACAACAAATGCAATCAAGATTTAAAGCCTAATCAGAACCAATATGCATAGATTATCAAAATATTAAAAGCCTAACAAAAATCCCTAATCATCCTGAATCCTACACAAGTACCTTAGCCGGCCATGGAGAGAATCGTCATAATCGCTCCAACGGAGGCCTTGGCCATAATCCCAAGCTTAAATACAAGTAAAAAGCTCCAAAAACCAGCCAACAATGGCGGAGCAAAAGGAAAAAAATAGAGAAAACCCGAGAGGAAGAAGATGAAATCCAAAAACTTGGCTGCAAAAATCGTCCTTATAGCCCTTTAAATCCGTCGGAGCGTCGAGACGCTAGGACAGCGTCGCGACGCTGCAACCTAAATAATCAGCGCGCGCCTTGCGATGGCGTCGAGACGCTGGGCGAGCGTCTCGACGCTGCCCTGATAATTTCCAGCGCGCGTGCCTCCTCGGAGCGTCTCGACGCCAGGCAGCGTTGAGCAAGAGTCTCGACGTTGTCTGCTCGACGCTTGCTCTCGAGTTTGGGGCTGAAAAGTTGCCTTCACTTGGCAATTTTGCCCGGTTCTTCTTGGATGAGCTTGCCCTTTTCCCGATGCACTCCCGGGGCGTTAAAACACCGTTCTTAGCCACGAAACGCGTCCAATGGACACCATGAGCTTTACGCCGTAAAACTCTTATAAACAAGATATATTAACCAATTAATTACGGCTTTTAGCTAGAATTATGGAGTGATAATTAGCTCCAAAATGGAGTTATCAAACATCCCCAACTTAAATCTTGTTAGTCCTCGAGCAAGGCAAATAAAGAATTCGACTCTAAAGGACTATGCATACATGCTACTAATTCAAACCTCGATGTTTTTTACAAATCTAAACATTACATAATCACGAAAGCAATCAGCGCATGCACTTAATCAAGAACACATAAAAAATTAATTATCGCTCCCTAACGTGTGTGTGTGCTAGCCCACCTATCCTAAACCTACGTAAGCTTGGAAAAACCACATGCAACATATCATCCCGTTTTCCCCCTACTTCTAGCATTTAAGAACAGTCTAAACTTGACTACACAAGAGAGAGTAATAAATTAAGAGACCTAAACGTTTTCTCATTCTCTTTCTTTTCTTTTCTTGAGTATTTTGTACTCTTTGTTAAGGTTCTTTGAACCCAACTTTATTTTCTTTTTCTTTCCAATCTCGAGTTGCCTAATACGTCAAATTCATGCATCGAACTTCACGTTTTTAAGGACTAACGTTCACTTCTTGGGTACCAATAAGAAGAAGGAGCGCCTCGAGAGAATTTTCTAGCTAACATGCTTTTCTATTTTTTTTTCTTTAGGCTTAGCTCATGCTAACTCGATTAATTGACTACAAACTCTCATGTAACAATCTACCCTAGGGGTGCCTTTCGGGGTGACAACAAGAATCAACGCGACATGTGTTGCGTGCTCAATGAGTAAAGATAAATATGCGAAAGGGTAGAGAGAGCACTTAGAACATGCAAGCATACATGGTCTCACAGCAAGTAGTAAGTATATTTAATTCGTTTTTTCCACAGAGACTCATTTTTAGCTATTCGCGAAGTGTGATTGTCAAGAAAGATGGGATGAATTTGATGGGGTAAAATTGGTTTTTAATTATCTACTTTTTGCTGAATGTATAAAGGGATATAACATAAACAAATGCAAGTTGAAATTAGGTGCAAAGGACAAGAGATGGAAATAATAAACGAGGTAGAAAACAGCTAAACAGAATGCAATTTAGCAGAATTGCGAGAACCGCAATTAATCCGCAATTAACTCAACAGCAAAAGTGTGTAAATGGGCGAATTAAGGGCTGCTAATGACTATCCTATAGGCAGTTTATTACGATTATCAAGCTTTGGATCAACTCTCTGTACATCAAACTCACTCTATCTCAAGTATCGTCCGATTCCAAGCATTAGAGTCTTAAGTTTACTCGACTTCAAAGTAAGGTCTCAAGCATCTTGTTTAAGCAGGAGTATTTAGTTTGTACTAGGGAAACGCCTATTCCTAGGCCGTTTCCTGATTACCATGAAAGGCTAGCATGATTATATGACTCTGAACTCTTACTCCTTCCAGAGGTTAGGAGTTCTTTGGACAAAATGGATGGCCAATCGAAATTGCCCGTAGGATGAAGCTTACATACAATCAATGTTCGAGTGTTAATCTGCCTACTTGATTCACGTTTTTTAGCCTATAGTTCTGTCATTAGCATGCCCCTAAGTGACTTAGCTACTCATGGATATATAGAGAACAGAAATGGTAGATAAGATAGACATGCTTAGAAGGGAAATGTGTTAAAAACAGTAAGCAAAACCCGTAGCAGAAGATGGGAAATGAGAAATGCAGAAATGAACTTTGATTGCTGAAATTGTTTAAATGACAAAGGAAAGCTTTGAAAGAAATGAATCCAAGACAGACAACAACGAAATGCAGTAATTAAAACTCTAAACTAAGAACAACAGTGATCAGAAATGGAAATAAGAAGAACAGAACAAGAAAACAGTAAAAGATTGCTGGAAAACTTCGTGGCAGTCGCCTCGAATGAAGGTGATGAAAAGTCAGCCTTGCTTGGATGAATCCAATCGAGAGAGAAGAAGAATCTCCTCTCCTTCCTATCAGATTATCGACTCCAAAAGCTGAGACTCTCACTCCAACAAACGGCAAAGGAAAACAGATGGAAATGGTGGACTGCGAGAAGACTTCTGCGCTTCGAGTGATGACTGAACCTCCGACTTTGACCCCCTTTTATAGTAGTTTGCAGGTGCGTTTGGGCCAAGGAGAACCATCAATCTTCAACGTCATATATCAGAATGGATGGAGGAGAAAGAACGAATCCCTGAAAAGTCGGATCTAAACAGAAAAAGATCAGCCAACTTACGGTTTTAACTTGAATAATTGCGGTCACCGCAATGATTTCGCAATTCATTCGCAATGTTTATTTTTTCATTCTTTTCCTTCGGTTTTCAACCCTTTTTCTACCTATTGTGCATAAGTCCTAAATTAGCTACCTTCTTCTAATTCTCATATTAAAGCATAGGTTTAGGCTAAATGCTAACAAAAACACCTAAATGTGTACATCTTCTTAAGCTAAATGGGTCCTAAATAAGTCACTTTCAGAGACTTAACACACCCCCAAACTTAAGGCTTTGCTTGTCCTCAAGCATACTAAGGACTTACCTAGGCTGTTATTTTATCTTCTTTAACTACTTACCGACTCCCCTATATCCCTATCTCTAGCAGTGCTGTCCTGTGACACACTTCTAAGTTTAGAATTAACCTCTTATCAAGCTTCTTCTGACTTCACCTGCCTACCATACCTACTGTTTTCATTAACTTCCTCCAACTGATCTATTTACTTTTGTCATATCATGCCACTATCCCTAAGGTTTCAAATTCTGCCTAGCTTTACCTCAGACTCAGTACATGCTTCTAGCTTTATTTTTAATGTGTCTAGGATTCCTTAGAGTCATGCCAGTCTTAGTATTAACGGTGACAGTAGTACTTTTAGAGAACAACCTAAACCCTGGCATCACTACATTGGATAAACACTCATCTCCCTAAACAACCCTACAAGTTACAACTTTGTGCCTAGCTACTTTGAGGATCAGAGTTCTTTTTAAATAGGACATCTAAGCCACAAAGTTGTAACTCCTAGGTTTACATTCTTCTTCCCTACTTCTTCTTTTTTTCTTTCTTTCTTACTTTGGTGGAGCCTCTCCTTTGGTTGCCTTTTGATGCAACGCCACTTGTGGGTTACACACTTGGCACTGATTTACTCAGCAACCTAAGAGAAACTCTCCCCTTTATTCTTTTTTCATTTTTTTTTTCAGTTCATCATTTTTTGTAAAGGAGAAGAAGAATGCTTATGTTTCTAAGGGAGAGAGGAATGTTCCTAGGCCTAGGGTGGCCTCCCCCAAACTTCAACTACTCATTGTCCCCAATGAGTGTTTGAGGTGGCACACCCCCAAACTTGTCCTAGAAGCATCTAGTTTAAGGTAAAACAAAGAGAATCTAAAGCCCTAGGCATAGACAGAACATTTGAAAAGAAAACATCACAGCAGCAGAAAACTGAAAAAAAAAACAGGCAGATAAGGACTTACAGCTATGCATGCTGAGCTATTTAGAGGTTAATTTAAACTATCAAAGGGTGTCCTATGACACTCATCCAGCATGCTTCAAGATCAGCTATATAAGGTAGCCATGCTAGCAGCAAAAGATAGCATTTAACAGATCACAGTCTAATTAAACAGACAGTCCAAAACATGCAATCAGTCACAAAAATTGCGGGAACCGCAATTATTTCGCAATTCAATCCGGGCAGATATAACATTGATTCAGGCCCCTAGCATGCTTTTTCCTGTTACTCATGCATCCTAAAAATAAAACTAAACTATCCTACCTATTCAGCTAACATCAGACTAGACTAAGCAAAAGAAAAAACATAAAACTAAACATTAAAAACAGATCAAAAGTTGATCCCAAAACAGCATAATATACACGATCCTATCAGAAAGCAGAAAAAATTGTCTTTTGTTTCTTAAGGGAACAGCAATACTCCCTTTTGTGCACTTCAAACCAGCACTCAGTTTTCGTCATCCTCATCTGGTTGCCTTGGTCGTGGGGGCACCCATGGAGTTAGGAGGTTGGTGGGGAAGTCCGGGAAGATGCATCCCAACTGGTCTGCAACTTCTTTGTCCCTCGCCTGCGCATAGTTGGCCCATTGAGCCATTCTCCTCTGCATGTCCATCAAGCAGGCCATGGATAGGGACTGTTCAGCCGCCAGCCTATCCAACTCAAACTCCATATTCCCCTTCCTTCGCAGCCTCAGGTTAGCAGGCAGCTCCAAATGTCCTGTGTAAGGCAGCTGCTGCTCCAAGCGCTCGGTGGGAACTCCTGCAAGTAAACACAATTTTGTTATAGTGTTGGGGAAAAATAATGGCCCCTTACCTTTTCTGGCACACTCAGCGATGGCAGCAGTGATGACTTCTCCCACGTTGATCGTGAGACCTCTCATTATAGCATAAACCAGCAGCGAGCGGCTCTGGTTAATTGTAGTCTCATGAGTTACTGGGGAGAGTCTTCTTCTGACGAATGAAAACCACACAGCTGCCTTAGCCGTGAGATTGGCACTCATGAGAGTGTGCCTCCCATTGCGTGAGACAGTCCAGGAGGCTTCAGGCTGGCCAATTGTGCGAATGGCCTCTTCTAGCACGGCCTCAGTCGGCTCATCAACTATCCGTGCATAATCTGTGTGCGCTTGGCCCTTGAGACCAAAGGCTTCATTGATGGCCTTGGCTGAGAAATCAACTTCCACCCCTCTGACCACAGATAGGCCATCCTCAGGGCTGAGCACATTGGCGTAGAAATCGTACACCATGCTCGTGTAGGCTGGATTGGGAGGTCTGCAGAATTCCTCCCAGCCATGGTTGAGCACCCCTGCGCGCAAGAACTGCGGCAGGTCAGCAAGTCGATCAAGGAAACCTTTCTCGTGCAATAGGTCCCTCTTCCTCAGCTCAACACCCCTGGATTCAGCATCAGATGAGACATACCTCACTGATGGAGGTTCATCTTCAGGGTAGAGTTTAGCCTTCCCCTTATCGGCTGGTTTGGATGATTCAGCAGCCTCCACCTTGAGGCGTTTGAGTGATGGCTCCATGCTTTCTTCGTCTGCTGAAGGCACTCTTTTGGCCTTCTTCTTCTTCAGCTTCTTGGATTTCTTGGCCTTGACAATCTTGGCCTTCTTCTTCTTTTTCTTAATGTTGATCTGCTGGAGGCAAGCCCCCAACGTCTCCTCCATGGAATCATCCTGCTGGGCAGGAACATCAGGGCTGTCTTCTCTCATGGGAGAGAAGACTTCTTCTTCCCCAGCATCTCCACTACCTTGCGTAGACTCCTGATAATCCCCATAAGGAAATTCAGGATCAGGCCGTGGAGGATTGTACTCTGCTGATGGTGTCTGCGCAGAACTCAATGGCGAAGATGGCAGCTCAGGGCTCTGCGCTGCTGCAGGCGTCGGATCAGAACTCTGAGGTGCTGGAGACAACTCGGCGCTCTGTGCAGGTGGTGACAACTCTGCGCTTGGCACTGGTTCAGATGGGAGGGGACTGCGCGCAGGTGATTCAGACGGCGACGATCCTTCTTTGGCTGACTCGTGGGATGCACGATCAGGTTCTTGACTCTCCACAGAGGGAGTCGTGGCTGTGCTTGGTTCGGCGGCCGTCTTGACGCTCCACCGGCGTTTCTTGGGCGTGCCCATTGGCTCAGATGGCCCAGCAGGGATCTCAGTGACCACCCTCCACTTCTTCCTACGGATAGGAAGCTTAGGAAGGGGACCGGTGCGAACGACACCATCGTCTGCAAGGGCGAGAAGCGCTTCCCTCGCAGCCGCTTCAGCTGCGTCGTCGGCCTTCTTCTTGGCGGCGGATCTCTCCGATCGTGTGAACACCATAGCTAAATCTTGAAGATCTTGAGAGAAGAATCAAAGATGGAGAGAATCGCTGAAGTCTTGGAGATCACAGAATGGGAGAATCGTATCGAACGAGCGCGGTCTAACGGCTATAAATACAACGGAAAAAATCCCAACGGCTCTTTTTGCGGATCCAGCAATTTTTGCGCAATTGTAGGGATATTATTTCATAAAAATCTCCAACTTCGCTCGTCCGTATCTTTTATTTGGCTCAACCATTCCTTGATTTTTAAAGCTTGATTTACTCCCCTTGATCCCCTCTTTCGATTCCCTACAAAAACAAATAAAACAAACATTAAATACGCAATTAAAAACACATCACAAAACATACAAACGATAAGCGAAAAAAACAGTAAAAATAAACTAAGGCATTGGCCTTGACTAAACGAGCACAGTAACCACTCGTTCTCTCTCGTTCTCTTTGTCATGCTTCAGTCAAGAGGAAGGCCGAGAGAGTCTTCACATCTCCTTCCTCATAGTAGTGCTTCAACCTGGCACCATTGACCATAAATGGTTGTCCTTGCTGCAAATTTTTAATCTCTATTGCACCATGAACAAAGACATTAGTAATAATAAATGGACCTGACCATCTAGACTTTAGTTTGCCTGGAAACAGTTTTAATCGTGAGTTAAATAATAGTACAAGTTGGCCCTTCCTAAAGTCTTTGATCCTGAGTCTACTGTCGTGCCATATTTTTGTCTTTTCTTTATACATTTTGGCATTCTCATAGGCCATATGCCTAAGCTCATCAAGTTCATGTAGCTGCAAAGATCTCAATGTCCCCGCATCCTTTACACAAAAATTCAATTCCTTCATGGCCCAAAATGCTTTGTTTTCTAACTCAAGTGGCAAGTGGCAAGCCTTGCCATACACCAACCTATAGGGAGACATTCCTAGAGGTGTCTTATATGCTGTTCTATAAGCCCAAAGTGCATCCTCAAGCTTAAATGACCAGTCTTTTCTATTAGGTTTAACTACCTTTTCTAGGATGTTCTTTATCTCCCTATTGGAAATTTCAGCTTGACCATTTGAGTGTGGGTGGTAGGGAGTAGCTACCCTATGTCTGATGTTATACTTAGCCAATATTTTCTCCATAGCCTTATTAATGAAATGTGACCCCTCATCACTAATGATAGCACGAGGAGTCCCAAATCTAGTGAAAATGTGCCTATGCAAGAAGTTAGTGACTGTTTTAGCATCATTATTAGAACATGCCTTAGCTTCTACCCACTTTGACACGTAGTCTACTGCTACTAAGATGTACAGGTTACCTGATGACGGAGGGAAGGGTCCCATGAAATCAATGCCCCACACATCGAAGAGCTCCAACTCTAAGATGTAGGTGAGGGGCATCTCATCCTTGCGACTGAGGTTACCTGTCCTTTGGCATTCGTCACAGTTGTGGGCATAGTTGTGGGCGTCCTTGAAGATTGTTGGCCAGTAGTAGCCACTCTGAAATACTTTAGCAGCTGTTCTTTGACCACCAAAGTGCCCATCGTAAGGAGATGAGTGACAGTGCTGCAGCACAGACTTTGCTTCAGCAGCTGAAACACACTTCCTCAACAACCCATCAGCACAGGTTCTATAAAGTATGGGGTCATCCCAGATGAATTTCCTTGCTTCATGGAGGAACCTCTTCTTTTCTTGTCCTCCCTTGAACACTGGTAATACCTGTGATGCACGGAAGTTAGCAATGTCAGCAAACCAAGGTTCCTCATCGTTATCACGATGAGTCAAAGCAAAGATATGTTCATCTATAAAAGCATCAGTAATTGCGGGGTCCGCAATTTTTTCGCAATTGTGCTGCAATCGAGACAGGTGATCTGCAACCACGTTTTCACATCCCTTCTTGTCCCGAATGTCCAAATCGAATTCCTGCAGCAATAACACCCATCTAATCAATCTAGGCTTAGCATCAGCCTTCCTCATAAGATATTTTAAAGCAGAATGGTCAGTATATACAATGGTCCTAGTGCCTACAATATAGTTTCTAAATTTTTCACAAGCAAATACTACAGCTAGCATCTCTTTCTCAGTAGTTGTATAATTACATTGAGCCTCATTCAAGGTCTTGCTGGCATAATAGACAGGATGTGTGAGCTTGTTAATCTTCTGTCCTAACATGACTCCTACAGCATAGTCACTGGCATCACATAGCATCTCAAATGGGAGATCCCAATTTGGTCCTACTATGATTGGTGCTGTGACCAGTGCTTCCTTAAGGGTTTTCCAAGCTATTACACATTCTTTAGAGAAGATGAATGGCCTACCTAGCTCCAGTAGCTCACATAGAGGCTTGGCTATCTTAGAAAAGTCCTTGATGAACCTTCTGTAGAAGCCAGCATGTCCTAAGAAACTCCTAATAGCCTTGACATTCTGGGGCTCTACCAACTTCTCTATGACCTCTATTTTTGCCCTATCCACTTCTACACCTGCCCTTGACACTCTATGTCCTAAGACAATCCCTTCATCTACCATAAAATGACACTTTTCCCAATTTAAGACTAGGTTGGTCTCCTCACACCTAGCCAGGACTTGTCCTAGGTTCTCTAGACAGGTTTTAAATGAGTCCCCAAAGACTGAGAAGTCATCCATGAATATTTCTATTATGGACTCATCCAACTCAGAGAAGATTGCCATCATGCACCTTTGGAAAGTTGCCGGTGCATTGCATAAGCCAAAAGGCATTCTGCGGAAGGCAAACGTTCCAAAAGGGCAAGTGAAGGTAGTCTTCTCTTGATCCTTAGGGTCTATAGTGATTTGATTATAGCCAGAGTACCCATCTAAAAAACAATAGTAGGCTCTACCAGCTATTCTGTCTAGCATCTGGTCAATGAATGGTAGAGGGAAATGGTCTTTTTTAGTTTCTTTATTTAACTTTCTGTAATCCATACACACTCTCCACCCTGTGACAGTCCTTGTTGGAATCAGTTCGTTGTTCTCATTGACTACCACAGTTATTCCCCCCTTTTTAGGTACACATTGGATGGGGCTCACCCACTGGCTACTAGCTATGGGGAAAATTACTCCTGCATCTAACCACTTTATTATTTCTTTCTTCACTACCTCTTTCATAGAGGGGTTTAACCTACGCTGGTGATCTACCCTAGGTGTGTGCTCCTCCTCTAGTATAATTTTGTGCATGCAATAAGAAGGGCTAATGCCTCGAATATCAGCAATAGTCCATGCTATAGCCTTCCTATGTTGCTTAAGCAGTAAAATTAAATCACCCTCATGCTGTTCACTTAGCTTAGAAGAAATAATTACAGGCAGCGTATCATTATCTCCTAGATATGCATATTTGAGGTGAGTTGGTAGTGGTTTCAGTTCTAAAACAGGTGGATGCTCAATGGAGGGCTTTAACGGATTTACAGTTCTATCAGTTAAATCTATATTCATACATACATGCTGAGGTTTATCTACAGGCATATTCATTATGTCAGATACATTCAAGTCAGCTAAATCCACTTGTACATATTCACTAGCATGCTTGGTTAACAGTACATGCTCTAATTGTTCTTCCATTAGTGAGTCAACAACATCAATGCTAGCACAAGACTCAGAATCGGAGGGATATCTTAAAGCTTTATAAACACTAAATTTTACCTCTTCATCATGAACCCTCATAGTTAACTCACCTTTTTGCACATCTATTAGTGCCCTACCTGTGGCTAGGAATGGTCTACCTAGCAGGATGGGGACCTCCTTGTCTGCCTCATAGTCCAGGATAATGAAATCTGCAAGGAAAATAAATTTGTCAACTTTAACTAGAATATCCTCGATCTTACCTTCTGGATATGCGATGGATCTGTCTGCTAGTTGTAAAGTGACTGTGGTTGGACGTGCTTCTCCCATTCCCAACTGACGGAATAGGGACAGGGGCATGAGATTTATGCTGGCGCCCAGGTCACAAAGCGCTCTGCCCACGTGCTTGCCTCCAAGTTCTACAGGTAAGGTGAAGGAACCAGGATCCTTCTCCTTCTTGGGCAGCTTGTTCTGGAGGATGGCACTGCACTCCTCGGTGAGGTTCACTGTTTCAAACTCACCAATTATTTTTTTGTTAGTAATAATGTCCTTCAAAAACTTTACATAAGAAGGCATAGACTGTAAAACTTCTACAAAAGGAATGTTAACATGCACTTGCTTAAGTATTTCTAAGAATTTATTAAAATGAACTTCTTGTTCCTGCTTCTTCTTAAGCCTTCGAGGATAAGGAGGTGGTGGCACATATGCAGGCACGTCAGGACGCCTTAAGATAGGTGGAGGCCTTGGAATTTCTTCTACGTCCTCAACAATTGGCTCTAGCCTGGCTCCTGATGTGCTAGTTGGTGGTGGACCTTGGCTTGGCAGAGACTCCAGTGGAGCACTAGACTCAGTGTTCTCTACTCTCTTTGGTGTGTCCTTTGTGTTGCTCACCAATGGTCTTCCACTCCTGAGTTCAATTGCTTGAACTTGTTCCTTGCCATCTCTCCTTGGTACCTCGGTATCAGCAGGGAGTCTACCTTGGGGCCTACTTTTAAGTTCATTGGCTAATTGGCCTATTTGGTTTTCCAGGCTCCTAAGAGTAGCTTGCTGGCTCTGAAGAGTAGCATCATTCTTAGCTATATATTCCTTGAGTAGGTTTTCTACAGAAGATCCTACAGGTTGATTGTAAGGTTTTTGGTACATTGACTGGTTATGTTGAGGAGTGAAACCAGGTGTTCCACTCGGCCTTGGTTGGTTAGGATTTTGGTTAGTGTTTTGTTGGCCACCCCATGACAGGTTAGGGTGGTTTCTCCAACCAGGATTGTAAGTTTGTGAGTAGGGGTTGTTCCTTGGCTGCTGCTGGCTTCCTACATAGCAGACCGAGGATGGATTCCCAGGGCAATATTCATAAGGGTGCCCTTCCCCACAGAATCCACAGATTGGTGCCTCGCCTTGACTTGGTTGGGTGCCCATTGACATGGCTGTGGCGGTATTGGCACTGGTTTGGAGATTGGCCTGAGCCATTTGCTTGACTAAGTTGGTCAGGGCATTTATTTGGGTGCTCATGGCGCTTAGAGCATCCTTGTCTTGAGCCCTAGTTGGCTCTACTGGATCATCCGACCACCTACAGTGAGATGCTGAGATCTTCTCCAAGATCTCATAAGCTTCGTTGTAACTCTTGGACAACATGGAACCTCCAGCAGATGAATTTAAGACTTGTCTGGTGCTGGGGTTGCATCCTTTAAAGAAAACTTCTATTTGGATACACCATGGAATGCCATGGTGTGGACATTTAATGAGAAGGTCTTTGAATCTAGTCCAAGCTTCGTGAAGAGACTCATTATCAGCTTGTTTAAACTTTATGATATCATCACGAAAGGTTGAATTCCTATCAGGTGGGAAGTATTTGACTAGGAATTTTTCTGCTAAATCTGTCCAATTGCGGACAGATCCTGAGGGTAATGAATTTAACCATGTTTTGGCTTTGTCCCTCAAAGAGTAAGGGAAAAGATATAGCCTCAGGGCTTCTTGGGAAACTCCAGGGATTAGGAATGTGTCACTAACTCCTAGGAAGTTCCTAAGGTGGTTATGGGGGTCCTCATTTTCTATTCCAAAGAATTGTCCCACAGTGGACAACATTTGGAACATCACTGGTTTTAACTCGAATGAGTGGGCAGTGATTTCAGGACGGATTATGCTGGGGTTCAGCTCCCCAGGCATAGGTACTAGATATGAAAGAATGGCACTATTCTTGTCATTCGCTATTTCGATGGGGTTGCGAATGGCTTGTGCCGGATTTGGAACTATATCGCCCATTTCTTTAGTTTCAGGTGTGGTTTGAGGTACAGGAGGTTGTTTAAAGAGACGTTTCTTTGCCTTATTCCTAGCTCGAAGTGATCTTTCAGGTTCAGGATCGAACTCTAAATTACTATGTGAACGCTCACTCATAAACTACCTTAATAGCACCTGCAAAAGAAATGAAACAGATTAGTTTCACTCAATGATAAACTTGATTTTTCAAACTTAATAACTTCGTTTTCACTTAAAATAAGTCCCCGGCAGCGGCGCCAAAAACTTGTTGCGTGCTCAATGAGTAAAGATAAATATGCGAAAGGGTAGAGAGAGCACTTAGAACATGCAAGCATACATGGTCTCACAGCAAGTAGTAAGTATATTTAATTCGTTTTTTCCACAGAGACTCATTTTTAGCTATTCGCGAAGTGTGATTGTCAAGAAAGATGGGATGAATTTGATGGGGTAAAATTGGTTTTTAATTATCTACTTTTTGCTGAATGTATAAAGGGATATAACATAAACAAATGCAAGTTGAAATTAGGTGCAAAGGACAAGAGATGGAAATAATAAACGAGGTAGAAAACAGCTAAACAGAATGCAATTTAGCAGAATTGCGAGAACCGCAATTAATCCGCAATTAACTCAACAGCAAAAGTGTGTAAATGGGCGAATTAAGGGCTGCTAATGACTATCCTATAGGCAGTTTATTACGATTATCAAGCTTTGGATCAACTCTCTGTACATCAAACTCACTCTATCTCAAGTATCGTCCGATTCCAAGCATTAGAGTCTTAAGTTTACTCGACTTCAAAGTAAGGTCTCAAGCATCTTGTTTAAGCAGGAGTATTTAGTTTGTACTAGGGAAACGCCTATTCCTAGGCCGTTTCCTGATTACCATGAAAGGCTAGCATGATTATATGACTCTGAACTCTTACTCCTTCCAGAGGTTAGGAGTTCTTTGGACAAAATGGATGGCCAATCGAAATTGCCCGTAGGATGAAGCTTACATACAATCAATGTTCGAGTGTTAATCTGCCTACTTGATTCACGTTTTTTAGCCTATAGTTCTGTCATTAGCATGCCCCTAAGTGACTTAGCTACTCATGGATATATAGAGAACAGAAATGGTAGATAAGATAGACATGCTTAGAAGGGAAATGTGTTAAAAACAGTAAGCAAAACCCGTAGCAGAAGATGGGAAATGAGAAATGCAGAAATGAACTTTGATTGCTGAAATTGTTTAAATGACAAAGGAAAGCTTTGAAAGAAATGAATCCAAGACAGACAACAACGAAATGCAGTAATTAAAACTCTAAACTAAGAACAACAGTGATCAGAAATGGAAATAAGAAGAACAGAACAAGAAAACAGTAAAAGATTGCTGGAAAACTTCGTGGCAGTCGCCTCGAATGAAGGTGATGAAAAGTCAGCCTTGCTTGGATGAATCCAATCGAGAGAGAAGAAGAATCTCCTCTCCTTCCTATCAGATTATCGACTCCAAAAGCTGAGACTCTCACTCCAACAAACGGCAAAGGAAAACAGATGGAAATGGTGGACTGCGAGAAGACTTCTGCGCTTCGAGTGATGACTGAACCTCCGACTTTGACCCCCTTTTATAGTAGTTTGCAGGTGCGTTTGGGCCAAGGAGAACCATCAATCTTCAACGTCATATATCAGAATGGATGGAGGAGAAAGAACGAATCCCTGAAAAGTCGGATCTAAACAGAAAAAGATCAGCCAACTTACGGTTTTAACTTGAATAATTGCGGTCACCGCAATGATTTCGCAATTCATTCGCAATGTTTATTTTTTCATTCTTTTCCTTCGGTTTTCAACCCTTTTTCTACCTATTGTGCATAAGTCCTAAATTAGCTACCTTCTTCTAATTCTCATATTAAAGCATAGGTTTAGGCTAAATGCTAACAAAAACACCTAAATGTGTACATCTTCTTAAGCTAAATGGGTCCTAAATAAGTCACTTTCAGAGACTTAACAACATGCAATCAAACTAAGCCTACGGAGTCTAAGATGAGGTTGCTAAGTGCTCGATAGATGCAAGGGAGCAACAATTTTTTTTAAAATTTTTTTTACATGAACCTAATAAATGCAAAGCTACATCATGCAAAAACTAGATTATGCAAATGCTCAGATTCCAAAAAGACACTTCCTAGATCTTCATAATTAGAAAGCAGTAAACAGAGTCCCAAACACTTCAAATTCAAAATAAACACTGCTCAACAAACTACACATGGAAATCCACAACATTCACCCCCAACTTCAGAAGATAGCATTGTCCTCAATGCTTCTTAATCAGATACACAAAAGTAAAGGGAAAAGAAAAACAACACTTCCCTGATCTTTGTGAAGCTGGTGAGGGATAAGAGGCGGCGTTTTCCTTATCGGAGCCAAAATTTCCTCTGTTGGGTTTTATGTCCTAAAACTCGTGGTTTGTAAACGATAAACATATTTTATTACTAATAAAGTGTTATTGAGGCTTATTCAATAAAGTTATTATTGAATATGTGAATTGCTTATTTCATTTTAGAAAACCCTAAATCCAATAAACTAAGATCCATGGCTATAACATGAGTACTTGAACTTTATGTGGAGACATAAAAGTGGATCAAGTTCGAGTAAATAGCCAAAACGGTCTATAGTATACGGATAAGGCTGGATACCTTATCCTGGGGACACTATTGGATGCAGCCCATTTTGTATTTAGTACAAACGATGTGATCCTGAATCGTTCATGTGGAGACATGTGAATGAGGGCGTCCTATGCAAAGAGTTTGCATTAGACCGGACCGCGAAATAAGTCACTCTTGTTTTATAACGTTGTTTACTGTTTTAAAGACTGACTATTTCAAAACGATGACCTAGGTAACTTGACCTTAATCCTAAGCTAACTATGAACTCCTGTTTATTCGGGATTATCCTTAGATCTGCATGGGTGAGAGTGGCTCAACAGCGCCGACTCAATAAGCCTCCCATTTCAGAGGTAAGACCGGATAGATAGCTGGGGACATAGGGTGCAAGATGGAATTCACTTCTACCCGTCTCTAGGGATAGTAGATAGGTTGTTCCCTTAAGTGCTGACTCCAGGTCTTGAACAAGGGGCCCCACCTTCTCATTGGCCCGAGAGGGACTCGGTATAGTGATTAGATCACATACCAATCGGTTTAGTGATTGGATCACAAACCAATTGTTCATTAGAGGATCAGTGGAACTTAAGGAGCAAAATGTAAATACTGGGGTAAAACAGATATTTGACCCGACCGTAAATTACGAACAACCTGTGAAGGGTCAACTTACTAATCATGGTTATATCGAGTGGACATAAATATATCTATAGTGAGGAGAGTGCAACTACTAGGCTATAGTGGAATGTCCTGGTAGTTAACGAATGTTGATTAACTGCGTTAAAGAGTTTAATCAGTTAATCTCGGATCGTTGGAGCTCATGATCTGTAGGTCCATGAGGTCCCCCTGCTAGCTCATATCGGACTAAACCTTAGAACAGTGTGACGAGTGAATTCGAAGTGTTCGAATTCGAATTAGGGAATTAGCGTTAAATATATGTGATATATTTAACGACATAACGTTCAATTGCGAATTGAACAATAGAGAGAGATGGTGATATTTAAAATAAGATTTAAATATCGAAAAATATGAATATGGATTCATAATCATGTATATCGGGAATGATCAGGATTAGTGTTGGATTTATTGGATATTAAATTTGAACTAATTAAATTGTTTAAGTAATTATTTAATATTAATTTAATTTAATTTAAAATTAATTATTTGAATTAATTTTTAAATTGAATTAATTTGATCAAAGTTAGTCAAAAGTCTGACTAAAACTTTGAAAGTCAAAAGTCAAATGTTGACTCCACTAAACCTTGAAAGTCAAGAGTCATTTTGATGACTAAAGTTAGTGGAAAAATCCAATTCTTAAGTTAGTGGAAAAATCCAATTCTTGAGTTAGTGGGAAAAACCATTTGTTGGTGGTTTTATGAGTCAAATTTTTTTGTAAGTGTTTATCCCACATCAAGCCACTAATCCCACTAAATTGAGTGGATTCTACATGACATCCTATTGTTAACTCAATTTTGCATGTTTTTGCATGTATTCTTCTATATATACAAAGGGTTAATTAGATTGACTTCTTCTTGGAATTTTGATGAACTTTGAGAATTGTAAAGACAATTTCTCTACCATTCTCTCCAATTCCATCTTCAATTCTCTTTTAAATTAGTCACTCAAAGGATCCCACAATCCCGTTCTAAGGCCGGAGAACAGTCGGGAAGACTCTCGTGGTGGTTCGTGACCGTTACGTTCAAAGATCGGGTTTGGAATCGAGAAGAATTTGAACTTCAAAGGTAACTTCTAAATTATTGTCTTTGATTTTCAAATTACATGTTTTTTCCTTTTAAATTAACAAAATAAGAGTACTTAGATCCAACGTTGCTTCCGCTATGCATGCCGAAACTCTATCATCCTCAACTTCTCCTCCTTACCTAAAAAAAACAGCAAGCTAAATAAGCTAAATTACTTAAACTAAAACTAAACTAAAATAACAATAAACTAAAAACAGAAAAACAGTTCAACACTCGGGTGCCTCCGAGAAGCGCATAATTTTTAAAGTCGTTTGCTTGACTGAATTCTCCCCATAAACTCATCCGTATTCCGATAGCGCGGGGGACGTTCCAAACATGTCCTCGTCCACGCCATTCCTGCAAACAAAATTCAAACATTTCTTCTCTCTTCGTGCCTCAAGCACGTGAATATCATCATGATTAATATAAAAAACAACACCCTCTTCAATCAATTCTAAATCATTTTTTTTCACAGAGACATAAGAGCTATCCCTCAAGCTCGAGGTCAAACTCTCATTCTCAACAGACTTCAAACATGCAACATTCTCTACAGACTTCTCTTTAAATAAGGAAAACTCATGCACAGTGTCATCAAACTCCAATGAAATTACACCCTTAAACACATCAATTTTGACCCTCGCGGTCTTTAAAAAAGGACGTCCTAACAACATGGAGGACGATACATTCAGAGATTTCCTATTCATATCTAACACCAGAAAGTCAACAGGAAACATCATATCACCTACTCTAACCAGAACATCTTCGACCTTCCCTCTAGAACATATGCTAGACCCATTAACTAACTGAACAACAACATCAGACTCATGCAATTAATTTAAATTTAATTCCAGAAACAAGGTATAAGACATGACATTTACAGAAGCACCAAGATCAAGCATGGCATTTTTAACAACTTTACTACCTATCAGGCATGAGATAGTAAAAGTACCTGGGTCGTTGCACTTGGTAGGCAACGTACCTGGGAGGATCGCACAAACATTCTCCTTCTTCTTTTCTTCAGTCCCTCTGGACTTTCGCTTCTTTGTGCACAAGCTCTTGAGGAATTTAGCATATTTGGGGATTTTACTCACCGCCTCTAAGAGTGGTATGTTCACCATCACCTTTTGGAAGGTTTTCAAGACCTCCTCATCATCGCTCACCAAGGTAGGCTTCGCAAGCCTACTGGGAAAGGTGTTGCGGGAACACTTTCCTGCACATTCTTCTCTTCTTTCTCAACATTCACATCTTCAAGATCACTCGGGAAGGACACATCCAGACTGTCCTTCGCTTCCTTCACAGCTTTAGAGGGAACTGATTTCCCACTCCTCAGCTGGATTGAGCTCACGTTCTCACATAAGTTCACGGTGGTTTGGGAAGGAAGCTTCCCGGAGCTCTTGCTCTCTATCTTGCTTATCGACACTGTCATCTGGGTCAACTGCTTGTTCAAATTCTGCAGCTCTGCTTTATGCGAGTTAAGCTCTTCTCGAGCTTTTTTTTGAAACTGGCTTGTCGATGTCACGCTGGTTTGTTCCATCTCTTCCATTGAACTAGAGGAACTAGAGGCCTGAGCTTGGGTAGAATTATTAGGTCTATCATACGACTGACCTTGATAGCGTTGCTGTCTGTCTCTATTCTCGTAGCTCATATTGGGATGGTCACGCCAACCGGGGTTGTACACATTTGCATATGGATCATACTTCCTAGTGTTGGAAGCATATCCCCCCAATCGCGTTGACCTCTTCCGCCTCGCGGTTACCTCCCACAAACTTCTTCAACAAGTTTCCTATCTCGGCCACCTAGGCCTTCATCTCAGTCATTTCATTCATCTGGCTCACCTGGTGGACTTGTCCCGCTCCACGAATACCGATTTGTTGCGAGTTGGCTGCCATGTTTGCAATCAATTGCTTGGACTCAACCGGATTCTTGTCAATCAGTGCCCCACCATTCGCGACATCGATCATCTGCCGATCATGAGGCGTCATACCCTCATAAAAATACTGAATCAAAAGTTGGTCGGCTATCTGATGATGCGGAAAGCTCACGCACAGGCGCTCGAAACGTTCCCAATATTCGTGTAGGGACTCACCCACGTCCTGGGTAATCCTGTATATCCTCTTCCTCAGCGTAGTGGCAAGAGAGGCAGAAAAATACTTTTCCAGAAAAACCCTCTTCATCTTCTGCCACGTCGTTATCGAACTGGAAGGCAAATAGTAAAGCCAGTCCTTGGCTTTGTCTTTCAGTGTGAAGGGGAATACTCTTACATTCAGTTGCTCTTTCGTAACACTTGGGGGCTTCATCCCCGAACAGACGCAGTGGAATTCCATCAGGTGTTTATTTGCATCCTCTCCTGCATTGTCATGGAAAGAAGGTAGTTGGTGAATTAAACCAGATTTTAACTCAAAATTACCTGCTACCACGGGGTAGTTAATGCAAAGAGGCTGCAGGTTCAAATTCGGCGCTGCTAACTGCTTTAAAGTCCTCGGCACATCTCCCTGTGCCATCGCCTCACGAAAGAAGAGATCCACGCCTTCTTCTTCAAACAATCTTCGCCCCTCCCGGACTTCTCTTCTCAACCGCCGCTCTTCTCTGTCTATCTCAGGTATAAACTGCAGTTCACTTAACTCAGAAGAACGGGTCATACAACAACAAAAATTTTAAACATGCAAAAACCAAACATAATTTTTTTTTTTTTTTTCTGAATCACAACTAATCAACCTAAGTCCAAATCAAACATAATTTCAATTTTTAATGCCTTCCCCGACAACGGCGCCAATTTTGGTGGAAGGATTTTTTAATATCCTTTTAATTCTCAGGCTGTCGAAGCCTGACCAAAATGAATTTATAAAGCATATTGACCTTTAGCTTTGCAGCTAGTGGCAACAGGGTCGAACCACAGAGAAGGACTAACGAATTGAAATTAATATTCGAGATGCAAATAAATTGATTGATTGGTTTTTGTAACAAAAAGGAGGATTTTAACATGCAAGGAAGTAAGAATCGCTAACGGAGAAATAAAGAGAATGGAATTAAAAAATGTTGGATTCGGGGGATTTCGCTAGGCATTTTAACATTCATCATTTAATTCTAAAGTAAGGCTAATAATTTGACATGCACGTAGTCGGTTACCCGGGAACCCTAAAGTAACCGGCTCCATATTAATTAGTTAGAATTAATAATCCTAACTAAACATTATTCGCAATCTCGTTAGAGTGGTCATCCCCAATTTGACTCCGAACAGTTACTAGCAAACCACGACGAACATTCGATTATACACCCCGACTGCTAATTGACTACCCGACAACCCTAAAGTACTCAACAATCAGCATGCGTAAAACGATACTTCGATTAATTTTATTGTCCTGTGTTACTATGGCGACAAGGAGAGGCAAGGCATCGCTAGTCTATAACATTAACACATGAGGTTGATTATCTAAAAAGAATGTTTCAACAAACAAGGAATGGATCGATGAAGATGAGTGAGTATCTTGTAACTATGAAGAAATACTCTGATGGAGTAACTCTTGCTGGTAGCTCTTTGTCCTCAGGTGATCTCATATCTCAGGTACTTTCGGGCCTTGATGAAGATTATAATCCAATGGTGATTATGATTCAAGGGAAAGCTGGAGTTGGCTGGTTTGAACTCCAAACTGACCTACTTTCTTATGAGAAACGTTTGGAGTATCAAACAACTTTGAAGGCGGGCCTAACCAGATTGTCTCTCTCTACCAATCATGCCACTGTCAACATGGTGCAACAAAGATCTAATACTTCTTCTAACTTCAATTTCAATCGTTCTGGAAGCAACTCCCCAACTTAAAGTGCCTCTTCCAACTCATGGCACAGAGGTAATCGTGGTGGAAGAGGAAGAGGTCGGGGTAGCAATGGTCATGATTATAGACAGATGCAGTGTCAAGTGTGTGGGAAAATCGGCCACAGTGCAGGAGTTTGTTACTCTCGGTTCTTACCTGATGTTAACAACCCACGCAACACTCATCCGAGGGACAACCAACACTCCCTGAATCAGTTCACTCAAGGTGCAGGGCCATCCTCTTCAGTGCACAATCAAGAATCTCGCTCTGTCCCTTCAGCTCTTCTGGCAAATGCAGGTGTGGCCAATCCAGAAACTGTTATTGATCCCCACTTGTATGCTAACAGCGGTGCCTCGAATCATGTCACTGCTAACTCAGGGTTTCTGAACAACAAGACGGAATACACAGGTAATGAAGCTGTTATGGTAGGCAATGGCTCTAAACTCCCCATCTCTTATCTTGGCAATGCTTCTTTAGCAACCAAACTTGGCTCTCTCAAACTTAACAGTGTGCTGTGTGTTCCTCTAATAGCAAAAAATCTTGTTAGTGTATCTAAATTGGCACATGATAATGACATTTTCATTGAGTTTCATTCTGTTTTCTGCTTCATAAAGGACAAGGTTACGGGGGTGAAACTCCTGAAAGGCACGCTTACGAATGGTCTATATCAGATTGAGTCTCCGAGGTTGTTGATAAATAAAGCTCAAGCATTCGGTTCTGATTCAACAAAGTCAACTACTGCTTGTTTAACCCCAGCAAATGTGTTTTCTGTTTCTACTGAGAGTTAACCTTTGTTAGGTGATAGTCAGATTAATGTTGTACTCACCAAGTCTCTATTACACAAAAGACTCGGTCACCCATCTGTCAAAACTTTTGAGAGCATTATTAGAGATTGTAATTTGTCTTTTCCTGTCAATGATGAGTTAAAGTTTTGTGAATCCTGCCAATTTGGAAAGATGCATGCTCTGCCCTTCTCTCACTATCAATCTCAAGCTCTAACTCCCTTTGATTCTGGTCCATACAGACCTATGAGGACCATCCCCTGTTCTCTCGTCTGATGGGTTTCGGTATTATATATTATTTGTGGATGACTTTAGCAGATTTACCTGGTTATTTACACTACGACAAAAGAGTGATGCTTGTGGTGCCTTTACTGAATTTCAATCTTTTGTTCAAACTCAATTTCAGAAAAGAATAAAAGTGGTCCAAATGGACAATGGTGGTGAATTTAAACCAGTGGCTCATCTCTGTCGAAAGCTTGGCATCATTGCTCGGTTCTCTTGCCCACACACATCTACACAAAACGGTCGAGCTGAGCGTAAACACAGACACTTGGTTGAGACATGGCTTACACTCCTCGCTCAGGCATCTATGCCTCTTCATTTCTGGTGGTTTGCCTTTCGCACAACAATTTTTTTAATCAACCGGCTACCATCTCCTGTTCTTCAGAATCGAGCCCCTATGGATGTTCTTCTCAACAAAACACTGGATCTCTCAGTTCTCAAGGTGTTTGGCTGCACGTGCTATCCAAATTTAAGACCATATCAACAACACAAATTTGCTCCTCATTCTGAGCAATGTGTGTATCTTGGACCTTCACCACATCACAAAGGCTTTCTGTGCCTTCAGTCATCTGGCCGAATAATCATCACATGACATGTAAGGTTCAATGAGGATCATTTCCATTTCCAAACCGGTTTTGGTGCAAGTCACTCAATAACCACATTACCTCCTTCTGCTCCCTCTATTCTCCATTAGTTTGGCCCACCAAATCTATCTCAAATGTCATCTCAGCCGTGTCAATCCTCCTCTATGGCCCCCATACCTAGCCCAACACCTGTCAGCCTAACCTTCATCTCTCCCTCTTTGATGTCACTCTTCTGTCTGATCCCTTCCAATACCGAAGTACCATAGGTGCCTTGCAGTATCTCACAAATACTAGACCTAATATTGTCTTCATAGTCAACAAACTTAGTCAGTTTCTCAAGACTCCAACAGATGCACACTGGACAAAAGTTAAAAGAGTTCTTCGGTACCTAAAAGGGACTCCTTCCTATGGACTTCTCATTCAGCCCAACTCCCACACTTCTATTATTGCATTTTCTGATGCCGACTGGGCAGCTAACATTGATGATAGGCGATCTGTAGCTGCGTACTGTGTTTTTCTTGGTCCCACGTTAGTTTCGTGGTCCTCCAAGAAGTAGGTAGTCGTTGCTCGATCCAGCACGTAATCTGAATATCGTGCTCTTGCACATGCTGCTGCTGAAATAACTTGGATACGACAATTACTTGAAGAACTCAGCTTTCCTCTATCGACTACTCCTCGTATATGGTGTGACAACATTAGTGCTGGAGCTCTTGCTTCTAATCCCGTGTTTCATGCTCGGACTAAACACATTGAGATCGATGTTCATTATGTTCGAGACCAGGTCCTCTGCAATCGCCTTGGCATCAAGTACGTTCCATCTCACGAACAGCTAGTTGACTGCTTGACAAAGCCTCTCACTCATTCACAATTCTCTTACCTCAGGTCCAAACTTGGACTCGTTAACCTCCCCTCAAGTTTGAGGGGGAATGATAAGGTTATTCAAAATGGTGACCTGGAATGTGACAAAACAATCCAGCTGGAGGAAGTTTCTTCTGTGATTTCTCCTCCAATAGAATGACAAGACGCTGCTTGTAAATTGGTTATACCAGCGGTACATTTTGTCTCTTCTATTCTTCTTCTTTTGTATCTCTATATAAAAGGAGGCTAGGGTTACTAGCCTCCATATGCTGAAAATATATTCAAAGGGAATTCCCAAACTTGTGTGCTCTGCTTTTCTATTTCTCTTTTCTTCTTAAATCAAACTGCTTCGACATATTAAAGACTCGATTTCTTATATTTTGAAGCAAATGCTTACAAAAAATATACCTATAGCATGTTATGCAGTTAATTATTTTATAAACCGGTGGATCATAATTGTTACTTATACGGTTTATATATGTTTATTTTGTGATTTGTCTTTTAATCATTTAGTTAGTAGTTAATACATTTAGAATAGTTGTATTTTTTACAATAATAATAATAATAATAATAATAATAATAATAATAATAATAATAATAATAATAACTTTAGGATGTGTTTGGATTGACTTTTTAAGTGCTTAATTTCTAAAAAAAAGTCATTTTAAAAAAATTTGTACGGTTTGACAATGACTCAATGACTTTTAAAAAAATGACTTTGACAAAAAAGTCATTTTGAGGGAAACACTTTAAACCATTAAAAAAAAGAGAAAAAAAAGGTGGATTTTGAGTGTTTAATTGAGAATTCTCCATAATTTTCATAATATATTAAAATTACCAAAATATCCCTACATTACCCCAAATCTCTCTACCTTCCCTTCCACCCTAACAACCGCCAACGACCATCGACAACCACCGTCTGTTGTCAACGCCTAGTGGTAGCTACTGTCTGCGACCGAAGAACACTGACCAACGACTACGATCGAGGACCAATGGCTAACGATCAGAATAAGGGCCAAGTGACCAGCAACCACTGCAGTGATGGTCGATGGTCCTTGATTCGCTCAGACTCGGTGCATTCTTTTGTGTGAGAGCATGCACTGGATAAACTGATAAAGTATACAATGAGCGGTGAAATGGATGAAAATGAACACAAAAGTGAGTCTCCTACCGCAATAATACAAGTATATACCAAAGTGCTAGCGTGTAGTATCTAGAAATATTCCAGAGTCGATCCACAGAGAATATGATGAAAGAACTAGTAGTGCATTGTCAATTATGTCAGAAATTACTAACATCCGTTAGACATGGTAACAAAGCCAATAAAAGAGTTTGGTTGGTTGGTCATGCGGTAGTAAAAAGAAACTGCGTAAAATATAAAGAAAGCATCCAAGACATTGATCATGACAACCCTATTGAAGTTCTCATGCTCATGCGGTAGAATAAACTTTAACAAGCTATCTTTATGGATCTAAGCATAGAGATCTACAAGCGGAGCCACAAATGTTCAACACTACGAAGATGACTGAGTATTTCTACCGCAATGCTCGTTATCATCCTTTTATTGCTAACAAGTGGAACGTATGTGATTCACTCAGACTCGATGCATTCTTTTGTTTATGGGCATGCATTGGATAAAATGGTAAAACATGCAATGGGTGGTGGAAGGGATGAAATAAACAAAAGTGAGTCTCCGCAGTGGCACAAATATATACCAAAGCGGTAGTGTGTAATATCTGAAAATATTCCAGAGTCGACCCACAAATAATATGTTGAAAGAACTAGTAGTGCGTTGTCAATGACGTCATAAATTACTAACATGCGCTAGACGTGGTAACAAAACAAATAAAATGTGGTTGGTTGGTTGTTCATGCAGTAGCAAAAATAAACACGGTAAAGTAAATAAAGAAAACATTCAAGACATTGACCATGGCAACCCTACTGGAGTTCTCATGCTTATGCGGTAGAATATACTTTAACAACTTATCCCTATGAATCTAAGCAGAGAGATCTACAAGCAGATCCGCGAAGGTTTCAACACTACGCAGACAACTGAAAATTTCTACCGCAATGCTCATTATACTCCTCTCTATTAGGGATGGCAAAATTCCCCGCGGGGTCGGGTCCCCGATTTGACCGGGTACGGGGTCAAACCGGGGATTTTATTCGGGTCCCCGGTCGGGGACGCCGCCCCGTCCCCGGCCCCGAACCCGCCCCGAATAGTTTTTTATTAATTTTTTTAAAAAATATATATATAATATATATTATATTTATATAATATAGTAATATTTTATATATATTATTTTTTAAAAAAATTTAATTTACTTACTGTTAGTTTATATATATATTTTATTTTATTTTTTTAATTAATTTCATAATATAATAATTTTCTTACTAAAAATATTAAATATTTTTTTTATAATTAGTTTTAAATAAATAAAACAATAATAATACTAATTTTAACCAAGAAATGATACACAATTTTAATATATTTATTTAATTTTTTTTTTTTTAAAAAAAAAAACAAACAAAGAGACGGGGATTTTTTCCCCGCGGGGACCCGATCCCCGACCCCAACCCCGACTTCTCAAAACGGGGAACGAGGCGGGGATGGGGATGAAAAATCCCCGCGGGGACGGGGATGGGGAGTGCATCCCCGACCCCGCCCCGCCACGTTGCCATCCCTACTCTCTATTGCTAACAAGTGGAGAGTAGCCTGTTCACAACATGTATATTTCTCTACCACAAGCTCTATCTTAAGTAATTCACTGCAAGATCTTTTCTCAGACGTTGTTATGTAAAGCTACTTGTACCAGTTGATCAGAAAGATAAAAACGTATCTAAAGACAACACTATTAAGAAAAAGATACCAAGATGTTTGCTAAAAGATAAACTTACATAAACATGATTACAATAGTTGGGACCGATGGCCAAGTCTTGAATATAAAAGTTAGGTACTAATGAAAGCGATTAAGAAATCAGTAGATGAATGCGATAAAGAAAGCAGTAAAGAAAAGCGATAAAGTACGCCAAAGAGTGTGAAGCGGCGGTCGCAGCTCGACAACGTCAGTGAGCTATCACTTCCTCCGGTTGCTCTTAGTTTGACACTCTACCTCTCCTCCTCTTCTCGGAAGCTTGGTAGAACTTTAGGAATGACGATATTTATAGGAGAAGGAATCCCAACTATGACCTTCGCACGCTTCCAGACAAAGTTGCTTTTGGGCAGAGGCGTCATCGAGACCAGGGACCGGTGACCGATGACCAACGACCACCTACCATCTCTGGAGTGGTCGCTGGTCACCGATTATCGATCAACGACAATCAGGACTGAGGACTTGTGAGTGGGAATCGATGATCAGTACCAGAGATCGGTCGCCAGTGATCAGGACTGAGACCAACGATCGTAGGTGGTCATCGGTCGCTGGTCCCGATCGTTGGTTCTAGTCCTTGTCCCGATCATTGGCTACTACTGATCACCACATACTGTTGGACCACCACCTACTGTCGACGATCGAGATCGGGCACCGTTTACCAACACCAATCTGACGATGGTCGGTTGTTGCTGGCCACCGGGACCGACGATCAGGACTGACGACCAGCACTGGGGCTGGGACCGATGGACATCTACCATCTCTGGAGCGGTTGCTAGTCATCGGTCCCGGTCCCCGTTGTTGGTCCATGTCGTCGGCCACCAAGCCCTAGTCGCCGACCACTTGAAGACCGTGACTAGGGATCAACGACCAAGACCGGTGTTTAGTGACTAGGATCGGCGACTAGGACTGGTGACCAGTAACCACTGACCACCCTCCACGACCAACTCTGAAAACCACTCAAATTTGAAGTTTTTAGTTCATAGTGTTTAATAGTCATTTTTTTTTATAGTAATTTGACATTATTGGAAACGCTTTTAGTGTACCAATGAAACAAGCTTGTGTATAAAAACACTTTTTAAAAAAATGTTACTAAACAAATAAGTGTTTGAATTATAAACATTTTTTTATAAAAAATATTTAAAAGAAAATGTATTTTTGAAAAACAAATTCTTTCCCAAGATTTTTTTTTTTTTTAAGATTTTTTTTTTTTTTTTTTTTTTTTTTTTGTCTATAAAACAAAAATAATTATCAAAAGACGTTTTTATTTTGTAACTTTGGTTTTAAACCGAAAACAAAAAATACTTATCTACATGTTTGAGTTTTTGTTTAAAAAAACACATATATATATATATATATATAAAACAAAAAACTGAAATAGTTATTAAATGATGCCTAAAATGCCTTTAATATGCATTTGAAACTAAGATTAATTACAATAGTTATTCCACATGATTCAATTGGGAAAAAAATGACATATATGCAATAACCAAACATTTGAAATGTAAACCAAGGGGCTATAAAAAAAAAAAAAAAAAAAAAAAAAAAAAAAAAAAAAAAAAAAGAAAAAAGAAATGTAAACCAAGGGAGTAATTTCATATTGTTTCTTATGCCCATGAATTATGATAGCACACACAGTTGTATCAATTTTAACTTAAAATTTTGCAAAGTGTTTCAATTCTTACACTAAATTTTTAATTTCATCAAATTGTACTCTAATTTAGGTAAATTTTATAATTTTTATCTTAAACTTTAAACAAAATTGCAATGTATACTTTATGGTAGATTTTTGTTCAAAAAATCATTGAAAAAAAGTATTCTCTAGAGCATCTAATAAATTATGAAACATATATTTGTTATACAATTGTTAGGATTTAGAAAAAAATACCGAAAATAGAGTTTTTTTTTTTAAATTATTAAACTTAAAAACTGACGATAGAGTTTTTTTAATTATTAAAATTCATAAGTTTGTTTTGATGGAGTCATTTAATGATTAGTGCTAATAGATATCGTGGGGTTCAACCACAAAACCAATTGGTGATAGAGAGAGTAACCGTGTATGTTATATTGTAAGTGAGATCCCTTCATTTTTTGGATGTGGGATCCTTAACATGTTCCTTAATCAAAATTTTTTTTTCGAAAAACTTGATTTTCATTAAATTATTAAGTTTTTGAAGTTTAATTTTTCTTTTTCTTTACAATTTTGTAATATTAAAATGAGTGAGTGGATTATTAAAATTTGAATAATGGATAAAAACATATTTTTATTTTCCCAGTTTTTAAAAAAAAAAACATATTTTTATTTTCCCAGTTTTTAAAAACTCAACTGGAACACATGCATATTGGGGGGTCCTACTTGTCCTATGTCTGTAGACATTTCTTTAACATATTCCACATATCAAGAAATGTGATATTAGAATTCTTTCAAACAGAATCCTAATATTTAAAACTCAAACATAACAAAAACGTATTTCAAAAAATATTTAAAACTCAAATCAAACAACCGAGGTTGGGAGAATTGTACCATTGATCCGGTATTTTGGACGGATTGTCAAAATGATTCAGATCTAAAGAAAATGCAAACTAACCTTTTGCGTGCGTCAGCTAAGCGAGTAAGAAATATCTCGTTAAGGACAATTGACTTCATTTGCCTATGAATGTTCACAAATTGTCTGTTTTGCCATCGTTTGAAAAACACCCTAGAATCCCGTAAAAATTGAATCCGCCCGAAAGACCTTCAACATTCCCTCCATCTTATTTCTCATTCCTCCGCCCCCCTCTTTCCGGCTATTCGACGATTGAAAGATTTTCAATCTCTATTTTTCCATTCTCGGAGTTACAATCTCGTGCGTGTTCACAACGAGTGATAACAACGAGAACCCCAAACCCCATTGGCGAGAGCGAGTAAGTCCATTACCGAGAGCGAGTAATTGGAAAATAGCGAGTAAGTCCATTACCGAGAACGAGTAACTGAAAAATAACGAGTAACTGATTTTCAACGAGTTGAACAAAAAATAACGAGAGCGAGCGCTTTTTTTTTTAAAAGTTATTTTTTTCTCTCGCTATGTTGCGGGTTGCCTCAATAAATAAAAAAGGTGAGGGTACTATCGGAACAAAAAGAATTGTGGATTTCTCGAGATCCTCACCTGACGCACGCAAAAGGTTAGTTTGTCTTTTTTTTTTTAGATCCGGGTCATTTTGACAATCCGCCCAAAATACCCGGTCAATTGTACAATTCTCCCACAAATGTTCTTTCTTCCCTATCCACTATCACACACTCTCTTTTTTATAGCTGTTTTACCACGTCAACATGTCTAACAAAAATTTATTGTTTTTCTTTTCTTTTCAAAGTTATTTATATTAATGGGGGAAGATTAAACCTTAATCAAAGACATAACTTTATGCCAAGTGAACTATATTCGGTTTGACACAAAAAATCATTGTTATTATTTATGTTTGGCTATAAAAAAAAAATGTATAAATTAAGGTATTCCATTTCTGTCAATTTTTGTTTTTCATTAATTATATTGTAGGTCAAATATTTACTTTTATTATCTTCTTTCACTAATTAAGAAATTTAGGGAATTTTATAGCTTAAGAGTAGTTTTTTCAATTCAATGCTATAATTTCCAAGATAGACTTACAAGGATAGAAATGAAGAAGAGTAAATAGGCATACGAGCATTGAGGATAAGAAATGAAAAAAGTTGGTTGGTCGTGTGGCACCATGCATGTATGTGCGTGGTTGAAGGAGAGAGAATTAAGAGAGACACAAAAGAAGGGCATGCGCCCTTAAAGCTAAGTCTTATACAAAAACAAATTGTGAACTTGAAACATGGGAGAGGGGACAAGGGCCTTCATGCTTGCATGCAATCCCACAATCATACAAACATTGCCTTTTCTAACTTCTTTCTTTTTCTACTTTGTGTTCACTTGGTGGCAAGCTAATAACTTCCTAGTGCCACCTTACTCCTTGTTCTTTCTTTTACAAAATCTAATTATCTCGAAATATTCTAGAATCGATCCATAGAGAATATGATAAAATAACTAGTAGTGCATTATCAATTACGTTAGAAATTACTAGCATGCGTTAGATGTGGTAACAAAACAAATAAAAGATAGTTGGGTCGGTTGTTCATGTGGTGGTGAAAATAATCTGTAAAAAGTGCAATAAAGAAAGAATTCAAGATATTGACCATGATAACCCTAACTGAAGTTCTCATGCTTATGCAGTAGAATATACGTGAACAAGCTATCTCAATGGATCTAAGCAGAGATATCTTCAAGCGAATCTACGAAGGTTCAACACTACGCAGGCGGCTGCGTATTTCTACTGCAGTGCTCGTTATCATCCTCTTTATTGCTAACAAGTGAAGCGTATGTGGTGGTAGCTTTTTATGCCACTCTCAGGTTGTCCAGACCCGCCAAATTAATATTTGTAAACTGCCTAAAGCTTCTCTAAATTATAGATAGCGGTAATCAGGTCGATCCGCAGGGAACCTAAAATTAACCTCTCCTAATTAATTTCTATTTGCTTTTAATTAAAAAAAGAAAAGTAAACCAGGGATTGGTTAAAGAAAACTAAACTAAAATTAAAACATGCAGAAAAATAAGCTAACGAAAAATTAAATAACAGAAAGTAAAATTGTAACATGTGCTCCTAATTTAAGGGATCAAGATTTACTTTGACGCGACTTAGATCATAGGGATTCAACATACTTAGCTAAGATGCTCAACACACAATTTGTTTGACCATATTCCGGAACAAACAACCCAATTAATTAATTAGAAAAATGCAATTCTAATTAAACTTAACCAATAACTAACTCAAGGTGATCAATCATAAATGAATTAAAAGCCAGTGACGGGAACACTGCGACGAATTACTCCGTAGACTAATCCGATTTGTCCCTTACCCAAAGTCTATCATGAAAACAATAACCAACTCATACCCCCACCTGTCACATAGGCTCGAGTTACTTAGCTATGCTTAGACCCTTGTTACTTGGCAATTAAGGCAATAATAAATCCTAATCTTTAACATTATAGCATGCATAAAAAATAGGGTGTCAATCCTAATTAGATATGCTTGCTAATTGGATACAAACATGGGAAGAAAATGCATTGAACTAATAACATGCTAAGCTAGAAATGAAGAACTAAACCCTCACTAATTGCATCAAAGATTCCCTAACCTTAAATTAGAGCACTTACCTTAGTTGCTCGTGATGAAAATCAAGACAAACCACAAATGTTTAGCTTGATATATGAGAAATGGGATGAAAGTAGAGAGAATTTGAGGCAAAACCTCTCAAAATCGGGTTACAAAACAATTCGGGGATGGAGAATGACCTAAAAACAAGTTAATGATGCTTTTAAAGTATTCAGGACAACGTCCAGACGCTACAAACAGAAAAAATTGAAAAACTGTGCGCGCGCGCCTGTTGGGCGCCTAGGCGCTCGGGTTGAACTTCAAAAAATCAGCTTCTCGACGCTTGGGTCTGTGTTTAAAAAAATAAATGAAAATTTTGTCCTCCCCTAGACTGCCATTGTTTTCATGCACCACCAGACCACTCATCACTTTTGAGATAACATTTGATTAATTAATTTACATAGGATAAACATTCAGAACGATTAATTAATATTATCCTCTAAAACATTCTTTTAAGCTCTAAATTAACGCAATGATCTGATTTAACCCTTAGCAATTAAATTCTACAAAATATATACTTAAACTCAATTAATTCCTTAATTCACAAGACTTAGGAGCTATAAATTAGCACTTTTAGAGTACTATCAAAATACCCCCAACCTAAATCTTGCTAGTTCTCGAGCAAGACAAACTCTGAATTATCTCAAAAGAATGAAATTGCATGCTTACGACTCTAACCTCAATGCTTTTGAAAACAAGACATTTACAACAAAAGAGAACAGTCGATTGCATGCATAAAGTTCAGAACATTTCAAAAATTAAAAGGCTACTCTCTCACGTGCGTGTGTGCTTAGCCAACCTATTCTAGCTCTTATAGACCCGAAAAAACCTTATGCAACCCTACATCTCGTTTTCCCCCATACTTCTAGCAATTAAGAACAGTTTATGGCTTTTCAACATTCAAGAGAGTAACAAATCAAAAGGCCTAAATTTTCTTTTTCGTTTGAGTACTTTGTACTCTTCACTTTATTTTCTTGAACTACTTTTTTTTTTACTTTGCTTCTCCAAGAGATCCTATCATGTCAAGCTTGCTTTCGTTCCAGCTTACCCGCTGTTCCACTACACAACGTATCTGACTACGGGCAAGCTTCACATTTTAAGGACTATACTCACTTCCCAATGCACATTTAAGAAGATGAGTATCTCATGAGGTTTTATTGACATGCTTCACTTTTTTTTTTTTTTTTTAGGCAATAGCTCCGCTATAACTCGATTAACTTATTACAACCTATCATGCATCAAGCCTTCCCTCCTAGGGGTGTCTTTCGGGGTGACAACATGATTTCAGGCTAGATAAGACAATTCTAAGCCTACAGAACCAAGAATAGGATGCTATGTGCTCGATAAATGCAAGAGAGAAACAAAAAAAAATTAAAATTTTTTGAAATACGCTCAACCGATGCATACAATTTCATGCTTTTCTAAATATGCAAATACAAAGAATTTAAAAGCATTTCATAGATTGTCCTCATCGAACAACATGCAACAACAGACTAAAGCATCTCAAATTCAGAATTTCCACAGCTCGTCAACTACAAAAATCCAACAACCAACTCCACCCCCAACCTTAAAAGATACATTTCCCTCAATGTATCAACACATCAGGCAAATCAATTTAAATGAACAAAATTGAAGGGAACAGAAAACCTCCCCTGAATTTTTGTGAGGTCGGCAGTAGGAGTAGCGCGATCCTTGCCTAACTATCTTGTTTCTTAGGTCAAACACCTACAAAAGAAAAACAAAAGAACTAAGCTAGGAAAATAAAAACTAAAAGTAAAGACAAGAATTCAAAAACACATGGGTTGCCTCCCAAGAAGCGCAATTTTTTAACGTCGTTATGCTCAACGTGACCTCCACTCTGTCAAGGCACGTAAAAATTCTCATATTTCTTCGGCCCCTTCTTCCTCAAATCTACAAAACCTGGTAAGATAAGTAAGCTCTTCGACTTCTCGTGGCAGCCGGACATAGTTATTTTTTTTTATTTTTTCAATATAAGGGAAAAAGTAAGACTCAGCAGACTCAAATAAAATAAGAGAAGACTCAACTGGCTCAACTGAAATAAAAGACTCGATAAGGGGAGGGATCATATCAAAATTTCCAATTTGACCAACATTCACAGATGTAAAGATGGAAGGGAGCATCCTAAACAAATCTCCTACAATAAATGTTACAAAACATACCAAGAGGAGATAAATTCTCAAAAGGCACTACTTCCACTTCCTCATCCATCGTTACTTTTTCAATACAAGTTGGTCCTAACTCATCAGTGAAAAGACTTCCAAAAATATTTTCAACATTAGGCATATGCTCGAGCTCATCAATGCATGAATCCTCGAATAGATTTTCAATACAATATTCATGCTCAAACTCATCAAGTGGAGGTATACTTACCTTGACTTCTTCAAGACCTTCTTCATCGTCGCTAGATCTACAATCTTCCCAAGAGATCCATCTTTAAGAAGTCTCATTTCCACTTCTCAGCTCATTTGCACCAACAGTCTCTTCAGGACGCTCCTCGAGACTAAGCTCAACCTCTTTCTTAGTCTCACAAATATCAACTTCGCATGACAAAAAAATCTCAAGCTCTTCATCATAATCGAGGTACATTACGATAATGACCCTCTTCTCAGTGGTATGCTCAAATGGACGCTCTTCTTCAACCTCCAATCTCTTTGCTGAATCGAGCAAATGGCCAATTTGCTCACTCGTTCTTTACACCTCAGCTCGAGTTTCAAATCGAGATTGGTGCCATTCGGCGAAATTTGGAGAGTTTGATTAACATATGCATTAACCATTTGTTCTAATGACATACCTTGGAGAGGATTCTGAGAAGCTCTTTCAGCTCATTACTTGAAGCTCGTCCCTAATGATCGACTGGATAATCTGCCATGCTACAACAAGATGACACAACAAAAGAGTTCGAAAAAGGCCATCTACCGTAGAAAATAGATAATTCTCTCGTTTGTTAGATCGAAGAAACAAAGGCTCCCTTGGCGTCAGTAATTCAAGAGGAAGAAGAGAAGATCCATCTTCTCTTCTGATTGAGTTCCTTCCCAAGACAAGCCATTCTTCTCCTTCAACCGAGGCGAATCGTGGACAATCGGGCCTTCACCTATTCTATTGCTTTACTTATGTTATTGCTTTCGAATTGAATTGTGTTTTGCTTTTCGAATTATTACTGGATCTGTTTATCATAAGTAATCAATTAGTTTTGTTGAGTTCTTTTATTTTCGTAAGTAATCAATTAGTTTTGTTGAGTTCTTCTATTTTTATGAGCAATCAATTAGTTTTGTTGAGTTCTTCTAAAGCCATGAGTAGCTAGTTTTACAAAGGTTTGTTAGGATGAATCTGTAGGACATAACTATGTGAATTCAGCATGTAAATAAGCATGAATGCATTGAATGAGTGTGAACTTCATCCCATGGACATTTTCGACCGACCATCCATTTTGTTCTAAAGAGTTCCTAACCTCCGGAAGGAGTAAGAATTCAGAGTCATTCATTCATGTTAGCCTTTCATGGTAAACAGAGAGTGGTCTAGGAATAGGCACTTTCCTAGCACGTTTAATAGCATGCAATTATAAATAGGTTTTTAGCCTTACTTGGATATGAGTAACTTAAGAATCTAATGCATATAATCGGAACATGTATGAGATCTAGCTAAAACGATGCATGTAATGTTTGTTTACTCCTGAATGGTCATGGTTTATGCCTATGAAGGACTCTTAGCCAACCTTGTTGTCTTTACCTAAGATTTTACTAGTCTTTTAATCTATTGCTAGTTCATTGCGAAAGTATTGCGAAACCCGCAATACTATTTTTTATTCTGTGAGTTAGTTAGCCTATTTTTGTGGACGGTAGTTTCCTTAGTTTATTTGCATTGCTGTAACTTTGCATTTTCTTTGCGTCCTTTACAATTTTGTGTCTCGAATCAAAATCCATTTCATTTCTGGTTACCTTATCTAATTTAACACGCATCAAATCGTTATTTCAGCAACCCAACCAACAACATTTTGTCACCGGTTACATTTTCCTTCAATCAATCTGTACTTAGCATAAACTTAATCAAATCTTTGTAGGAAACGATATAAAATATACTTATCACTTGCTGCAGACCATGTATACTTGCATGATCTGAGTGCTCTTCGCATCTAATTTACACACACATTGAGCACGCAACACCCGTTCACCCACTAAGCCAAAAATAATTTCTACCGAGGAACCTCAAATGTCCAGCCCGAGCGTCAACCAACAACCTCCTAAGTCCCCACCTTCAATGCTTTCACGTGCTACGGACATTCAAGAGAATGGGGCTCCAGAAGCCGCAAAAGAAGGACTAAGCGGAATTCAGCCGAGGGGGAAGAAGAGAAAGGAGAGGTCGTTACCTTTGGTGAACATTGTCGACATCGATTCGAACAACTAGGACAACCGCTTCACAACTTAATTATTATTATGCTTAATCCTGTTTTTGTTTTTTGTTTTTGTTTTTTCTATAATTTTGGGACTTTTTTTTTTTTTTCAACCTCCATATTTAGTATTCTAATTTCAATTGAACTTCATTTGGTCTAACCATCTGATTTTTTGTTTCTATTTCTCTCGCTGGCTTGCGGGTTGTGGCAGCCATTGTATACATACAAACGAGAGAGATTAAACGAAGGTTTCAAAAGTTCGTACCATTTGTTTTTTTATTTTTTATTTTTATTTCTCTAGCTGGCTTGCGGTTTGTGTCATCCATTGTACATGCAAACGAGAGGGATTAATTCAGAGTTTCAAAATTGTGTACTAGGAACAGGGGCAGATCCATGAATTTATGTCAGGGGGCACAATTCAAATGAGGTTAAATTACAAGTTTAGTCTTAAATTTCGTATTTGTGTATATATGATCCATAAACTTTAAAACGTATGTAATAACTCTCTAAACTTTCAATTTTGTATCTACCAAGTCCATAAATTTTCAATTTTTTATCTAATAGAAACATATTCTAAATTTTAAAAAATTATTTGTTTTATTAAACATAAATTTTTATTTTGTGTCTAATAGTTCCTCAACTTATTCGACATTTTTTAAAAAATCATATCTATTAGATAAAATATTAAAACTTTAAAGTTCAATCAGAGATCAAATTAAATCTCTCTATAATAGAACAACTATTTTAAAAAAATAATAATAACAAAATTGAAAGCTCATAAATCTATTAGACATCGTTAAAGTTTAAGAATTTATTGAACACAAAATTTAAAAATTAGGAATCTACGAGACATTTAAACTTTAGGGATCTATTAGACATAATTTTAAACTTTGAATGACTAAATTTATAATTTTACACTAAATTTATAATTTTACATTCATATAAATATAATTTTAAATACACGATATATAATATTTATAGTAAAATATTGATTCTAAAATTATAATAAACCATTATAGAATTATTCATCTAAATAGGTAGGTAAATAATGAAATTCAAAATATTTATAATTATAAATAAATATAACTAAATCCTAATTAAATAATATATAAAATTAAATTTGTAAAATTAAAATGAGAACAAATAAGTTAAAAAAAACAGAGGCTGGGATCGAACTTTGAAGGCATGCCCCCACAACCATCATTCCATCAACTAGAGAATAGGTTAATTCTGCATTTCTGTGTATATATATACAAACTAATTCATTTTAATTCTACAATTTTATCTACAAATATACAAACTAAATAAATCGAGGGGAGGCACGTGCCCCCCTGGCCCCTACATGCATCCGCCCCTGACTAGGAAGATTGTGTCAAGGATCTGGTAATCTAAGCCTTGCTTCTTCTGGTCGGCTCGTACCGGTTTTCACAACATATGAAAAAGAGAGTCTTTGTCCTGCTATTCCCGACAATCGGTTCTTTTTGTATTTCGTTCGTTGGCTTGCGGGTTGTGTCAGCCATTCTCCGCGCTTTGTTAAAAAAAAAAAAAAGGTAAAAGAGGTTCTGATGAGGGCAATTTGGGAAGTTCAACATATGTTAGGATTCTTCGGATCCTCAACCGACGCAAGGACAACTTTAGCAAGATCAATGCCACAAATATTAAAGAGATATCGAAGAAGAAGAAGAAGAAAATAAGATGAGGAAAAGAGGAAGAAGAAATCGGAGAAGAAGAAGAAAAAATGGACGGGGAAACAAAAGAATTCAGAGGAGAAGAAGAAAATAGGAAAAGGAAAAGGGGGTTTAGGGTTTTTTTATCGGGGTTTTTCCTAATGCAAATTAAATTTGCATTTTGATTTCTTCGCGCGAATGTTTTCCCCAAAAAAAATTGGTGAACTTTTCCCGCGCAACCTTGCGTCGGGAAGGTTATCATTGCGTTGGCATAGGTTTAGTGCCAAATGACGGGCTAACATGCCATTTTTTTAGCCAAAGTATTGCCGACGCAGGCAATTGGCATCAGGAAAAATACTGTCGGCACAACCCAAAATTCTTGAGTATATTAGCAGGCTATTAAACATCAATCAACATTCATCTAAGACTATCAGACATCAACTTATATTTGATGTATCAATCACACTGATAAATCATATATTTGGTGTATCAATCATAACAAATATACATTCTAATTGGTGTATTTTTGTTGTGACCGATACACCAACTATAAGGCATATTAGTTATACAACTTTCCATGAATTTGTTTTTGTCTCTCTCATTCAAGAAATTGAACCATAAATCGACTAGCCTTAACAAAGATGATCTAGAAATCTAGTCTTAATAAGTGAGAGACCGAAATCACGCAGAGGAATCTACACAACTAGGCATTAGACGGTTGCAATTTCTTGAAATGATTGCATTAGATTTAGCTCAGTAATCTGATATAATTGAAATGATTTTTTTGTTGATATACCTCTAATATACTTGAAATGATTGTTTGCTGATATACATTTGATATACTTAAAATGATTGATTTTGATTGAAAGAAAGAGCAAAATCGTAATATTATAAAAACCAAAAAACTAGAATTAAATTTTTTTTCTATATTTGTCCACTACAAAAACTCCAAAAGTTGTAGTTAAATTTGTAGTTATCCTATTTTTTGTTTTTTTAACAAAGATGTTTAATTAATGTGAAGTGGGGAATCGAGAACCTCTGACTTCTTAATCATATTTTAGGTCAGTTGAGTTATGCTCATGTTTACAACCTTTATTAGTTTTCGCTCTTTAAATTTTGAAAATATGTTTACATGGTATATTTTCTTGCATGAAAATTATTATGATTATTTAACCAATTTTGATAAAACTAACTCTAACTAGAACTTAATTTTAAGTATAGAGACTAAAATAAAATGAAACCCAAGTAAGAAGACCAAAATATATTTTAACCTTTATATACTTTTAGATTCTTGTTCTTGAAGTAGCTAAAGTTGATTGAACCATCTTATGTTCGTGTGTAATTTTATTTCTTTTCATTTCGTTATCCTAGCTACTCTAACTTTAATATAGGGTTAAAAGTTACTCTGCGATTTGGAGCTTACAAACCCTTCAACAAGATGAAGATATGTCTTTAGATCGTGATGCATTCCCATATTCATTATTCCATTAACATGCGAAGAGTTTTTGTTGTGTAATTTCAGTTCCTTCCCTACATCCGAGTACAACCATTGTGATTGTACGTTCTCCACACATTGCTGAATCCACCACGGTAACGCTTCCATGCTGTCGTCGACAACAAATCCCGGTACCTTCGTTACGACATCGTCGGAGTTGACGACGCGCAAGACTTTTGTACCTTGTTCATCGAGACTCCTTCGAAAGTCTCTATTATTAGACACCATGGGGTTCCATCCTAAAACCAATTGGTCATAGGAGGAGTAGCCCATGTATGTTATATATTGTGAGTGAGGTCCCTTCATCTTTTCGATGTGGGATCGGGATCCTCAACATGCCCCCTTGGGTCGGGATCCCAGATGATGCCTCTTTGGGTTCACCATCTTGGGTCGGGATCCCATTTTTGGACCGTGGGCTCTGATACCATATTAGACACCATGGGGTTCCATCCTAAAACCAATTGGTCATAGGAGGAGTAGCCCATGTATGTTATATATTGTGAGTGAGGTCCCTTCATCTTTTCGATGTGGGATCGGGATCCTCAACATGCCCCCTTGGGTCGGGATCCCAGATGATGCCTCTTTGGGTTCACCATCTTGGGTCGGGATCCCATTTTTGGACCGTGGGCTCTGATACCATATTAGACACCATGGGGTTCCATCCTAAAACCAATTGGTCATAGGAGGAGTAGCCCATGTATGTTATATATTGTGAGTGAGGTCCCTTCATCTTTTCGATGTGGGATCGGGATCCTCAACATGCCCCCTTGGGTCGGGATCCCAGATGATGCCTCTTTGGGTTCACCATCTTGGGTCGGGATCCCATTTTTGGACCGTGGGCTCTGATACCATATTAGACACCATGGGGTTCCATCCTAAAACCAATTGGTTTTAGGATGGAACCCCATGGTGTCTAATATGGTATCAGAGCCTAAGGTCCAAAAAAAAAAGGGATCCCGACCCAAGATGGTGAACCCAAAGAGGCATCATCTGGGATCCCGACCCAAGGGGGCATGTTGAGGATCCCGATCCCACATCGAACAGATGAAGGGACCTCACTCACAATTTAACATACATGGGCTACTCCTCCTATCACCAATTGGTTTTAGGATGGAACCCCGTGGATACCATATTAGACATCATGGGGTTCCATCCTAAAACCAATTGGTTTTAGGATGGAACCCCATGGTGTCTAATATGGTATCAGAGCCCACGGTCCAAAAAATGGGATCCCGACCCAAGATGGTGAACCCAAAGAGGCATCATCTGGGATCCCGACCCAAGGGGGCATGTTGAGGATCCCGATCCCACATCGAAAAGATGAAGGGACCTCACTCACAATATATAACATACATGGGCTACTCCTCCTATGACCAATTGGTTTTAGGATGGAACCCCATGGTGTCTAATATGGTATCAGAGCCCACGAACCCAAACGGGTATTCGGTCTAAAAATGGGATCCCGACCCAAGATGGTGAACCCAAAGAGGCATCATCTGGGATCCCGACCCAAGGGGGCATGTTGAGGATCCCGTCCCACATTGGAAAGATGAAGGGACCTCACTCACAATATAACATACATGGGCTACTCCTCCTATCACCAATTGGTTTTAGGATGGAACCCCATGGTGTCTAATACTATTAGACATCATGAGGTTCCATCCTAAAACCAATTGGTAATAGGAGGAGTAGCCCATGTATGTTATATTGTGAGTGAGGTCCCTTCATCTTTCGGATGTGGGATCGGGATCCTCAACATGCCCCCTTGGGTCGGGATCCCAGATGATGCCTCTTTGGGTTCACCATCTTGGGTCGGGATCCCATTTTTTTTTGGACCGTAGGCTCTGATACCATATTAGACAACATGAGGTTCCATCCTAAAACCAATTACCAAAAATGGTTAGTTGGAAGGGTGTCCGAGCGAACAGTGAGGACAGATGTTGTTCCGGTGAACGGGCAATATCCTTGAGATGGCAAAGCGATGAAATGAGATGCGACTTTGTGTCGAGAAGACCTTGGCCTCGTGAAGAGACAAGGTCGAGCCAGAAGACTTGGCCTAGTGTAGAGGCAAGTTGGTTGAGTCGCGAGCGAGAGAGATGTGCTTACACGCGACGTGTATGATTGAGAGGCATCATCTGGGATCCCGACCCAAGGGGGCATGTTGAGGATCCCGATCCCACATCGAACAGATGAAGGGACCTCACTCACAATATAACATACATGGGCTACTCCTCCTATCACCAATTGGTTATAGGATGGAACCCCATGATGTCTAATATGGTATCAGAGCCCACGGTCCAAAAATGGGATCCCGACCCAAGATGGTGAACCCAAAGAGGCATCATCTGGGATCCCGACCCAAGGGGGCATGTTGAGGATCCCGATCCCACATCGGAAAGATGAAGGGGACCTCACTCACAATATAACATACATGGGCTACTCCTCCTATCACCAATTGGTTTTAGGATGGAACCCCATCATCTATTACCTATTAAGAATATAAATTAATGATTAAATAATCAATTTTATTAAATGGCGATGAATTAATTATATAGGTATACAACACAAGTATGGTGGGGTATTTTCACAGATGACTGAGTTTCATAATGTTTTTGGACCCCACCTCGAAAATAATGTTTTTTTGTCTTTTTCCTAACGTCATCAAGGCAATTCGCTTAATTTGCTGAGCACGAGCACGTTCGCGAGGAAGAAGTCTGCAATACCCTTTGCTGAGCACGAGGATACTATAGTTGCCCCGTGCGATCATGCTACAACGAAAGGTATTACAAATTTTATTCTCGCGATCGTTCTCAGCAAATGCGTGCTCGTGCTCAACAAAGCAAAAACATGCATTTTCAAAAAGTGGGTCAATTGGCATTACGACATCCGGCGGGTATCTCTAAAATACCCCAAGTATTGTGGTGGAATGTTAAGTCATTTTTTTTCTTTGAACTAATATGATTTTTGTTCAACCCTACAAAATATGAGTGAGAGTCATGTGAAATAATTGTATATATATGCTTTAACACGTATTAGTTTAAGTTTTTAATTAAGAGGTGAGATTGAACATTACCTACGCGAGGGCCACCAAAAGACACGACAGTGAGGAGTGGCAGTTGTTGTTCAAATGTCATTTTGAGGTCGTATGATGTCAGTGTTGCTAAGGCAGCACCAAGGCTATGACCAGTAATAGTGAGACTCAATGGCTCTCCTGCATAAGTCTTGAGTAATCTATAAACTTCCTCACATATTGTTTGCTTCAAACTTGGCAAATTTGTCGTCCCTGAAGAATACAGACTCAGAAACCCAGTTTCCACCATTGGTCTTGACCTGGCTTGATCAGTACCGAACTCATTACTAGGTAATTCCGTTAGAGTGGCTCGTAGATTCTCGAGCCACTCCAAACCGGTGGCAGTTCCTCTATAAGCGATCACAATGTCCCTACGGCCGAGACGAGCGATTTCTCTCTTGTCTTCACACACTGCCACGTACCCGATCCAACTCGACTTAGTTCGAATCGAGTTAGTAGCCTTTTCAACCCAATGCGGCAGCTCTATACTCGACGTAGCATGTAAATACTTAGTGAGTCGATATCCCGTCTCACTCAACCCTGTCTTGTTTAGTAACAAAGATTTTGGATGGCGGCATGTTGCGTAAAATGGTGAAGTGATGTCAAATTCAAAGGAGTTGTAGGCAGCTTCGACAAACCGACCGTAACGGAGGATTTCCATTCGAAGATTGCCGTCGAGTGGGTCGAGCAAACCATCCCAATTCTGAATTCCTTGGTACTCGGTCCATTTCCGACCGACGTTGTTCCTTTCCACGGCGTTGATGCGGTGGCGTGTGGTGGAGACGTGCATGGGCTTTATACGACGGGGATTTAGCGTCTTGGGGAAGAGCATGGGGGAGAGTTGATTGAAGGGAGGAGAGCACGTGCATGGGCATATGGAGATGGAGATTGAGGTTCTCATTGCTAAAGAGAAGTACTAGTAATGAAGGAAGGAACCATTACTTTATACAATAGTAAGATAGAGAGCGCCAAAGCAAGCACGACTCAACTGACATATGTATATTTTGACGACCACCAAGAGGTCTGTGGTTCGAACCCCATCCCAATGTACAAAAAAAAAAAAAAAACAATAATAAGGGAATTAATTGGATCAATTAATGAGAGCAAAACAAATTGAATCTCATGATTTGGTTTTGTTGAGGAAGAGAAGAGTGGAGCATAAGGAGATCATTCTCTCGAGAATTTAGGGCTTTGTTGTCGCTTTTGGTGAACAACATAGAGAAGGAAATGTCGTTTTCTTTTGTTTCCACTCAAACAAACAAAATGAATTTTTTTTTTGGTTGGGGGGAGAACTTTCCAAATAAATAATATACTTTAATTAAATCAAATATTCTAAAAATAGGGTAGTTTTGATTTTTTGTTTTAAATATAAAATTACAATAATGATTTACACTATTTACAAGAAAAACACTTTTTTTTTTTTTGTCCAACTCATTAATAATGTATACTAACAAGAGCATAGTTCAACGACATGATGTATCGCCTAGTGATCATGAGGTCCTATGTTCAATCCCCACTTCAACATGTTGTCAAAAAAAAACTCATTAATCATGTATTTATTGTAGCTTGGAAGAATCGAACCTAGCTCCAAGGGATAGTACATATCTAGTTGAGCAGGGATGGACCTATGGAGGGACTAAAGGGGGTCACGGCCTCCCAAATTTCTGAATTTATTAGGTATGTTTTTAAATAAAATGCCTTAAAAAATAAAGGGAAATTGTAGTAAATGACAATCTAAGATTTATTGTTTGCAAATATAGCATGTTTTTAAAAATTTTGCGGATATAACAATTTCTATCGCTGATATCTTATGACTGATAGAAGTCTAATCGCTGATCACCTCAGTTTTTTATAGATTTTTGTCAGTGATAATAGTCTATCAGTGATAATAGTCTAATAGAAGTCTATCAGTGATATAATAAAGTCTATCAGTGATAGAAACGAGTTTTTTTGCCATATTTGCAAAACATTTTAAAGTTTGCTAAATTTGCAATTAGTTTGGGCCTAATTGCTATTTGTGCAACCAGCCCTAAAATAAATAACATTTGTATTTTATATAACGGCTCCCCATTATTAAGAATTTCTTTCCTGCCGCTTTGGTACTCACTCTTGCCCAATTTTTATGTGGTCTAGAGTTCAAATCCCGTAGCTTAAAGTTTGCTTCCAATGATTTTAGAATTGTCTTATTTAATTTTCATACTTTTAACAGATATTAAAATTAACTCTTAATTTAGTCTATATTAACATCGTCTTTATAAATTTTGGAAACATATTTACATGATATTGTATTATTTTTTTTAATATTTTTTTTTCAAAGTGTCTACTAAAATTTTCAACTTTCAATTTTGTATTTAATAGATATACGAACTTTAAAAAGTGTTTAATATATTTTTCAACTTTCAATTTTGTATTTAATAGGTCCTCAAATTTTCAAGTTTAAGTAATATATCCTTGTTTTATTCGACATTTTTTAAAATTCAGAGATTCATTAGAAACAAAATTGCATGTTTATGGACCTATCGAAGACGTTTAAAGTTTAGAAACTTATAAGATAATAGATTGAAAGTTTAAGGGACTCATTAAAGACTTTGTAAAGTTTAAGAATCTAATAAACTTAAGCGTTAACGTTCATGGACTAAACTCGTAATTTTTTTTTTTTATATATATTTAATAAGACATCGAGATGAGCTAGCTTATATGATGGTACTAAGTTTATTTGAAATTAGTCGGGAAGCCTTTGGCGTACACTTACATATTCTTATCTGTTATCACCAATAACTTTTTTTTAAGGTCAAAATAGTGTAAGAGTGTAAATTTGAACCACTCATTTTTTTGTGATAATTTTTTTTATATTTATATAACATAATCTTTTGGCCCCCAAAATATTGATATCCGGTTGGCCCGTGTAGTTGAGCTATTCCAACATTAATTAGGTAATTAACATGAAATTGTCTTACACAACTTAAATATAAATTTTTTTATTCCTGATTTATATAAATTTATATTATTTATAAAATATATTTATATCATCCATATGTATCCATCCTTCCGTCATTTCTCTAACATGTTAATATTTTCTCACAAACATGCAAAGTAATATATGGTTCAAAAAAAAAAAAATATATATATATATATATATAAATTTTAAACATGAAAAACATTTAGTTGTAATTCACATGTATTTCTTTCTTTCATTTTTTTCTATAATTATATTTGTTGTTAAAAAATTATAAATTTTGTTTTGCCATATATCTCGCTACTTTTTCTTTCCATTTTGCCCCTCTCTTTTTTATCTTTATAGGTATAAACACAATTTCTAAAATTTCTAAAATTTCTAAAATTAATTAAATGTTGTTTTTTTTTATTTATTATTTAAAAAGTTATTTAAGATGGGTTCAACTCCTACAACTCTTCTCATGTGAAAATGATTCAACTTCTCCAATTATTTACCACATTTAACTTTAATAAAAAAGTTAATGGTATCTAACAACTCTTTAATCCTTCAACTTTCCAAACTCTTCACTACGTTGAAATGGTTCAACTTCTACAATTCTTCCCATGTGAGATTGATTCAACTTCAATGCAAAAATTAATGGGATCTAACAACTCTCTAATCCTTCAACTTCTCCAACTCTTCACTACCTTATTTCAATAATGCAAAAATTAACTTCTCCAACTCTTCACTAACCTTAATCAACCCTTATAAATAAGAAAATTAACTTCTTCAACTCTTCACTAACCTTAATCAACCCTTATAAATAAGAAAAAATGGTTCAAAAAGATCAGAAAAGCAAAAACAAATGAGGTTGAAGCACGAGGGAGACGAGAAGAGATAGAAGAGAAATTGAACCACTTCTCGAGTGAAGAGATTGATGGAGAAACAAATGAAAAATAGAGATAAGGATTCCTTAACTTTTTCTTATTTTTTCCAAATTCATTTTACAAAAAGCATTTTATTTTTATTATTATTATTATTATTTTTTTAAAAAAATCGGTCACTTACCATTATATTTTTTTCTTGGGAGTAGAGTGGCTCTACAAGAAGTGTGCTTCGGAACAACGTAAACAAAGTCTTCTACGTCGTCGAGAATTACCATCCTATTCAAATCGTCCGACGACACAAATCTTCCACATGACAATACTATTGTTGTTCTTCCGCTCTCACCTCTGTAGACGGTAACTCTCTTGCCTCTAACTTTTCAACACCCAATTTTTTATTTAGTGATGTTCTTCATCTCGCCTTTTTAATTTGAGGGGGAGGGCGATTAAAGTTGTCATTGTTGTCAACAACGTAATAGACTAGTGTTGGTGATCAATCGACACAAAGATTTGCAAGAGAGACATTTCCTTTGAAAGATGGAAGAAATAATGTAAACATCTACTTAGATGACAGAGAGCATGGCGCTTGAAAATCAATGAAGGAGGGATGAAAGTTGTAGAGTTTCATTGAGTTCTAGGGTTTCATTGTCTTTTACTTTTTATTCTTTTTTAGATAAAATGGGTTGGGCTGTAGGGGACTATTTTTTTTTTCTTTGTGTTTTACTAATTTGTATTATAAGGATTACTATAATATTTTTTATTTTATTTTATAATATTTTGATAGTTTATAATATCTTCTTCAACCAAGTTTTACTTCTATTTGTACTCATGATAAAGTTTTACATTTTTTTTTCTTTTCTAAACATTACTTTATTGAACATCAAAATGGTGTTGTTATTAACACCCTAGACCCCGGACCATCATACAAACAATTCAAAATTATATTTTTTTTACATGGACAATACATACGGCAAGAATATGAAAACAATATTAAATTAAATTTGGTACACTTATATTGCAATATTACAATACTAAAACAATAACATATTTATTTAATAGAAAATTCTAAAGTATTTTTTTAAATGTTGTATGCACTTAAAAACGATAAATTTCACGTGTATCGCACGTGTTTCTTACTAGTAAATCTAAATTTACACTAACTTGGCATAAGTTTTTTTTTTTTTTTTTTTTTTTTTTGTACCAACATTGGCACCAAGTTACATTTAAATAGTCACGATAATAATTTAGCATGTTTTTTTTTGTCAGTTGTCTTTAACCAGAATTTATATAAAGGGTTAAAAAGACACCTTTGGTCTCCAAATTTTCAAAATTTTCATTGAAAAAACAATTTAGTCCATGAACTTTAAGGAGTTGTTTGATTACATATTCAATTAATATTTTTGGTTTTTTTTTTTTTTATTGTTGGAATGCCTTGATCTGTTATGACCTACGACTGGTTCAGTACGGGGTCTCTGATTTGTTTAATATTAGGTCATTAGAAGGGTGTCATAAATAAATTTTCTAATGACTTTAGCCGCTCAATGTCTCTCATTTGTAATTTTATCATATTCGTAATAATATTGTTCTATCTCTTCTGCCCGTGGACGTAGCTAACACAACGTTAGTGAACCACGTAAATTTTTGTCGATCTTTCTTTTGCACTTATTTGATCTTTTTTATTCGTTTCTATCGTAACAAATTGATATTCGAGCCTCCTGGTTAGTTTTTGAAATTTTGCAATTTTTTTCGATAACAAAGATGTTTGGTTTAAGCATGAAAATTGACAAGTTCAATGGGAGAAATAGTTTTAGTTTATGGCAGATCAAGATGTGAGCCTTGTTGAAGAACAAAGGTTTGTGGGCGCCGCTGTCTAAGAAGACGAAGAAAGCAGGCGCCGATAACGATGAGTGGAACAGCCTGGAGGATAAGGCTCATTCAACAATCATGTTATGTTTAGCTGATGATGTTGTCTGGTTTTATGTCCTAAAACTCGTGGTTTGTAAACTGTTGTGTTTGTAAATAATCTATTTAGTAATAAAGTGTTATTAAGTTTTAATACAGTAAAAGAGTTTACTGGATTAAAGTGAAACGTGTTTAGTTTATCCTATACCAATAACTAACACCCTTGGTGTCTTCTAAAAACTTGAGCTTCATGTATGAATGATTGTGGATCAAGCTCAAGTTGACAGCCAAAACGGACTATAGTATATGGATAAGGCTGGGTACCTTATCCTGGTAACACTATTGGATGCGGCTCGCTTTGTATTGTACAAAATGATGTGATCCGAATCGTTTCACATGGAGATGTGAGAAGCGAGGGCGTCCTGTGCAATGAGTTTGCATAAGACCGAACCGCGTATTAAGTCGCTCTCTCTTTATAACTCCGTTTACTGATGAGATCGACTTATACATATTGATGGCCTAGGTAACTCGAGCTTAATTCTAAGCTCGCTATGAACTCATGCTTTTTCAGAAGTATCCTTTGACTTTTACGGGTGAGAGTGACACGATAGCGCCGACTCAATAACCTACCATCTTGGGGATAAAGTCGTATAGGTAGCTGGGGACATAGTACAACAAGATGGAATTCACTCCTAACCAGTTTCAGGGTTAGTAGATAGGTGGTTCTCTTAATAGCTAGGGCTTGAACAATGTTGAGCGGCAGGATTCAAACCTGCGCGGGCAAACACCCACATGATTTCTAGTCATGCCCGATAACCACTCTGGCACGCTCACTTCAATGAAAAAATGTAGATACATAAATATTACGTTAATAACAAACATTTAGAATAACACAAAAAATAAAAAGAAAATGGAGATGCGGGGTATCGATCCCCGTACCTCTCGCATGCTGAGCGAGCGCTCTACCATCTGAGCTACATCGCCTTTGTTGAGGCCAACATTTGTAAGAAAATATATCTGTATACAAATCTTAGATATTGAAACTAAAATTTATCCGGGAAACAATTCAATTCAATTTCTTTTATTGTATTTAGAAAAAATAAAAATAAAACACTCATAATGATAGAGCATTTGGGAGAGCAGAGAAGGTCTCGAGAGATTTTGAAGGAGATGAAAAAAGATGGAGAAAATCAAAGGTTAGCATAAGAATGAACCCTAAAACACTCATCATGGCAGATGAATTCAAATTAGTGAATTTCAACTATTAAGGACCCCGTTTGATAACCATTTGGTTTTTAGTTTTTTATTTTGTAAAAAATAATGGCAGATGAATGATTGTGGATCAGGCTCAAGTTGACAGTCAAAACGGACTATAGTATATGGATAAGGCTGGGTACCTTATCCTGGTAACACTATTGGATGCGGCTCGCTTTGTATTGTACAAAATGATGTGATCCGAATCGTTTCACATGGAGATGTGAGAAGCGAGGGCGTCCTGTGCAATGAGTTTGCATAAGACCGAACCGTGTATTAAGTCGCTCTCTCTTTATAACTCCGTTTACTGATGAGATCGACTTATACATATTGATGGCTTAGGTAACTCAAGTTTAATCCTAAACTCGCTATAAACTCATGTTTATTCGGAAGTATCTTTTGACTTGTACGGGTGAGAGTGACACAATAGCGCCGACTCAATAACCTACCATCTTGGGGATAAAGTCGTATAGGTAGCTGGGGACATAGTACAACAAGATGGAATTCACTCCTAACCAATTTCAGGGTTAGTAGATAGGTTCTTCTCTTAATAGCTAGGGCTTGAACAATGCTGAGCGACAGGATTCAAACCTGCGCGGGCAAAGCCCACATGATTTCTAGTCATGCCCGATGACCACTCTGGCACGCTCACTTCAATGAAAAAATGTAGATACATAAATATTACGTTAATAACAAACATTTAGAATAACACAAAAAATAAAAAGAAAATGGAGATGCGGGGTATCGATCCCCGTACCTCTCGCATGCTAAGCGAGCGCTCTACCATTTGAGCTACATCCCCTTTGTTGAGGCCAACATTTGTAAGAAAGTATATTTGTATACAAATCTTAGATATTGAAACTAAAATTTATCTGGGAAACAATTCAATTCAATTTCTTTTATTGTTTTTAGAAAAAATAAAAAATAAAACACTCATAATGATAGAGCATTTGGGAGAGTAGAGAAGGTCTCGATAGATTTTGAAGGAGATGAAAAAAGATGGAGAAAATCAAAGGTTAGCATAAGAATGAACCCTAAAACACTCATAATGGCCGATGAATTCAAATTAGTGAGTTTCAACTATTAAGGACCCCGTTTGATAACCATTTGGTTTTTAGTTTTTTATTTGGATCAGGCTCAAGTTGACAGTCAAAACGGACTATAGTATATGAATAAGGCTATTGGATGCAACTCGCTTTGTATTGTACAAAATGATGTGATCCGAATCGTTTCACATGGAGATGTGAGAAGCGAGGTCGTCCTGTGCAATGAGTTTGCATAAGACCGAACCGCGTATTAAGTCGCTCTCTCTTTATAACTCCGTTTACTGATGAGATTGACTTATACATATTGATGGCCTAGGTAACTCGAGCTTAATTCTAAGCTCGCTATGAACTCATGCTTATTCGGAAGTATCCTTTGACTTGTACGGGTGAGAGTGACACAATAGCGCCGACTCAATAACCTACCATATTGGGGATAAAGTCGTATATGTAGCTGGGGACATAGTACAACAAGATGTAATTTGTTCTCTTAATAGCTAGGGCTTGAACAATGCTGAGCGGCAGGATTCAAACATGCGCGGGCAAAGCCCACATGATTTCTAGTCATGCCCGATAACCACTCTGGCACGCTCACTTCAATGAAAAAATGTAGATACATAAATATTACGTTAATAACAAACATTTAGAATAACACAAAAAATAAAAAGAAAATGGAGATGCAAGGTATCGATCCCCGTACCTCTCGCATGCTAAGCGAGCGCTCTACCATCTGAGCTACATCCCCTTTGTTGAGCCCAACATTTGTAAGAAAGTATATTTGTATACAAATCTTAGATATTGAAACTAAAATTTATCTGGGAAACAATTCAATTCAATTTCTTTTATTGTTTTTAGAAAGAAAAAAAAAATAATAAAACACTCATAATGATAGAGCATTTGGGAGAGCAGAGAAGGTCTCAAGAGATTTTGAAGGAGATGAAAAAAGATGGAGAAAATCAAAGGTTAGCATAAGAATGAACCCTAAAACACTCATAATGGCAGATGAATTCAAATTAGTGAGTTTCAACTATTAAGGACCCCGTTTGATAACCATTTTGTTTTTAGTTTTTTATTTTGTAAAAAATAATGGCAGATGAATGATTATGGATCAAGCTCAAGTTGACAGTCAAAACGGACTATAGTATATGGATAAGGCTGGGTACCTTATCCTGGTAACACTATTGGATGCGGCTCGTTTTGTATTGTACAAAATGATGTGATCCGAATCGTTTCACATGGAGATGTGAGAAGCGAGGGCGTCCTGTGCAATGAGTTTGCATAAGACCGAACCGCGTATTAAGGAGCTTAATCCTAAGCTCGCTATGAACTCATGCTTATTCGGAAGTATCCTTTGACTTGTACGGGTGAGAGTGACACAATAGCGCCGACTCAATAACCTACCATCTTGGGGATAAAGTCGTATAGGTAGCTGGGGACATAGTACAACAAGATGGAATTCACTCCTAACCAGTTTTAGGGTTAGTAGATAGGTTGTTCTCTTAATAGCTAGGGCTTGAACAATGCTGAGCGGCAGGATTCAAACCTGCGCGGGCAAAGCCCACATGATTTCTAGTCATGCCCGATAACCACTCTGGCACGCTCACTTCAATGAAAAAATGTAGATACATTAATATTACGTTAATAACAAACATTTAGAATAACACAAAAAATAAAAAGAAAATGGAGATGCAGGGTATCGATCCCCGTACCTCTTGCATGCTAAGCGAACACTCTACCATCTGAGCTACATCCCCTTTGTTGAGCCCAACATTTGTAAGAAAGTATATCTGTATACAAATCTTAGATATTTAAACTAAAATTTATCCGGGAAACAATTCAATTCAATTTCTTTTATTGTTTTTAGAAAAAAAAAAAAAAAAAATACTCATAATGATAGAGCATTTGGGAGAGTAGAGAAGGTCTCGAGAGATTTTGAAGGAGATGAAAAAGGATGGAGAAAATCAAAGGTTAGCATAAGAATGAACCCTAAAACACTCATAATGGCAGATGAATTCAAATTAGTGAGTTTCAAATATTAAGGACCCCGTTTGATAACCATTTGGTTTTTAGTTTTTTATTTTGTAAATTAAGTCTATATAAACACTACTCTCACCTTATAATTTTCTTTGTTTTGTTATCTACTCCCTACCGATGTTTTAAAAAATCAAGCCAATGAAACCGATAAAAAAAAAATTAGGAGAAAACAAGCATAAATTTTAAAAACAGAAAACTAAAAACAAAATGTTTATCAAACGGGGCCGGAGAGTTTAAATGTAATTGTGGCAAGAGTTTTGTGATAAGGCCGAAAAATATTTAAGTAAATTTTGAGAATTTTGGACTGAAATAAAAAAAAGGGGTGACAAGAAACCTGCGAGGCCAACATGAAAAATGTTCAACAAACTTTTTTTTTTTTTTTTTTTTTAATAATGTCTAAATTCTATATTTAGTAATTCAATTTGACAAAATTACGTCCTCCAATTTTCTACAATTTAGAAATTGAATAAAATAATGCTGCAAAATTAAAAATTGTTGGGAGGAGAGAGATGAAAGTAAAGGATGGAAAGTTAGATACGTTAAAAGAGAAAAAAAATAATTGACAACTAACCAGTCACAGTTATATGGTTATACACTTAACATCGAAAATGAATTCAACGTCCCTGTATACCTAAGGAAATGTTGTTGCTACAAATGGTTCTGCCACATTCAAGTGTATACAAGCCGGTAGACCGCGTATAAAAAGAGCAGCAGAGGTTTGGCCAACCACCGTAGGTTATGGGTGTGATGGTATTAGTAAACACTACATGTTTAGGGGAACGATGACTGTGTGAGCGTTTCTCCAAGACCATTGCAATGATGTATTTGTGGGATTCAAATCGTTAATCCACTTCAACATTCCGCCATTTATGCTACAGTTTGTATATCATCCCTCCACCAAGGCGATTCATCTCTCCAAAAATGCATACACATACATCTCGCGCGAAAGACCCCGACCATTCTACGTTGCGTTCGCTGAAGTGACGCATGCAAAACTCAACGTCGGTCTGTCCTACCTTCCTCCAGCAGGTTACATAAACTTGGTAAGTGACAGTCATCTCTCCCATTTCTTTTTGGCCTCTGGTTTCTGAACGAAAAATTAGGAGGAGAAAGGAACAGGAAAGTGAACGGAAACTAGGGGTGTTAAAAAAACCCGCAACCCACGAAACCCAACCCAACTTTTCGGGTTGGGTTGGGTTTTTCTTTAATATGGGTCGGGTTGGGTTGCTATTTTGAAAAATTGAATTTTCAGGTCGGTTCGTGGGTTGAACCAAATTTGGCTCGGTTCAACCCGAACCGAACCGAATTCAATATATTTAAAAAAAACAAATTATATATATATATATATTATTCAATTAGGGTTTCACTTTATCTTTTTCTTCTTTCAATTTCAATCCACACCCCTCTCTCCCAGACCTCCTCCCCTCCGCCTCGTCACTAGTCTCAGCCGCCCCTCTCTCCGATTCTCTCGTCTCTCTCGCAGACCTTCACTTTCGTCGCCCTCCGTCTCCGCCTCCTTCACGGCTTCACCTATCTCTCTCGCCGCCGTCTTGGCCTTTCAGACCTCCTCCCCCCTGCCTCGCTCGCAGTCTCTGTCGTCGACGCCGTCTCCCCGCTTGCCACCTCTCAACTAGCCATCACTTGCCGTCGCCGAGGACGTCGAGGTATTCCAGTGACACCTGGTTGCTCTCTGTTTGTTTTTTTTGAAATGTTGAAGACTTGAATTGAACACGTATTCATTTTATTAAACAAGTCCATATTTTTTTTAATAGAAAGTTTTCGAGTCTCCGATGCCGAATTATTCCGACGCTGAGGTATTCTAAGGATCCACCTTTGTTTGTTCTTCAACTAATTTAACTGTGATTGATGAGGGTAAACAAGTGCATGCCTTAACAATGTTATCTGGACTAGAACTAACCAACATCTGGACTGGTTTTTCAGTGAAATGTTGGATATTATCCATGTCAGGCTAAATATTTGGAGGGTTAGCTGCTTAATAATCTACAAATTAATTTCTCTAACTCCAACTCCGTGCTTCCTTCCTTTGTCAATCTCTGAACTCAATAAATAGAAACAATAATGAGACTTATTAATTAGTGAAATTAGCTGTTAATTTGGTTGTTTAGTCCAACTAGCTGTTTGTGACATGATCTTGTTCTTAGGTTTGTAGAGTTGAGAAATGCACGTGAAATAAAGTCTTTATTGAACTCTGGTTATGTACTTAAAATCTTTGTTTTCAGTGAAATGTTGGAGAAAGATGTAGTGACAAGGAATTTGCTGATCTCTAGTTATGTGCGTAATGGGCTGGTTGATCGGGCGGTGGATTTATGCCTCGTAATGCAATTGGGAAATTTGAGGTTTGATTCTACGACTCTTGCTTCGGTAATGGTTGTTGTACCAATTGATGGAGCGTTGATGGAACGCAGCGGAAGCGATTTGGATCATAGACACTCTAATTTCATCAATTTAAACAAATGGAAACATGCAAACGCAATGAAAAAAAGAAATTAGAACACATACCCTTGTCGTTCGAAATTCTCCAATTTCACCGCCAGAAGCTCCTCACGAGCTCAACGAGCTTTCTCACGAAACCTTCGTGGACCACCCACGGTAGTCCCGCTATCCTCGGGCCGAGAAACGGAGTAGTGGGACTCCTTTTACAAAAGAAAAGGAAGAAGAAGCTCCTGAAGAAAAAACTTATTTTTTTCTTTACAGAATGCTACGGCCGAGGGAAGAAGAAGAAAATTTTCAAATTGAGAATTCAATTCACAATCGAATACCCAAAGTCCACTAAGAAAAAGAATTTCTTTTTCCTTTTTTTTTTTTTTTTTTTTTTTTAATTCATTTGATCTGCCACTTCATATATACTGTGTATATATATATACCCTACATGTGTCTTACATTTGCATGTAAGACACATGTATATATATATATATATATATATATTTATTATTATTAATAAAAATAATAATAATTATTTTATTAATTAAACTTTTTAATTAATAAATATATATATATATATATATTAATTAATATTATTTAATTTAATATCAAATATTAATTAAATAATATAATTAAACCCGGCTTTCCGAAAACCGACTTTTTGCACATGAATCCTATTCATGTTTTCAGACCAAACTCATATTTATCATATTTAAATATGTCCATATTTAAATCATATTTAAATATGTCTAACCTTCTTCCACAAACCCGAATTTGAACGATTCAAATTCTTTTCTTTTCTTTTATATTGTTTCACGACTTTATCCGAGCTAGCCAGGAGAACCGTAAGGACCTACAGATCATGAGCTCCAACGATACGAGATTATCCGGTCAAAACTCTTTCAACCGAACTAACCAACATTCGTTAACCCCCGGAGACTCCACTAAAGTCCAAGGGCTGCACTCTCCTCACTGTAGATATATTATGTCCTCTTGATATAACTATCATCAGTAAGTTGATCCTTCACAGGTCGTTCGTAATCACAACGGGTCATTTATACCGTTTAACCCTTGTATTATATCTTGTTCCTTAAGTACCACTGACACCTCTAATGAACAATTGATTTGTGGTCCAACCATCAAATCAGATTCCTCCCTGATCAGGAGAGGATGGGCCCATTGTTCAAGACCTGGAGTCATCACTTAAGGGAACAACCTCTCTACTAACCCTTAAAGCGGGTAGGAGTGAATTCCATCTCGCACAACTACGTCCCCAACCACTTATTCGATCTTATCCCCAAGATGGTAGGCTTATTGAGTCGGCGATAAGGCCACTCTCACCCGTACAAGTCAAAGGATAAGGTCGAATAAACAGGAGTTCATAATGAGCTCAGGATTGAGATCGAGTTACCTAAGTCATCATATGAAATAAAAACGGTTTTTACAGTAAACGATGTTATAAAGAAAGAGCGATTTTATTTCTTGGTTCGGTCTTGTGCAAACTCATTGCACAGGACGCCCTCACTCACATGTCTCTACATGAAACGATTCGAATCACATCGTTTTGTACTATACAAAGTGAGCCGCGTCCAATAGTGTCCCCAGGATAAGGTACCCAGCCTTATCCCTATACTATAGACCATTTTTGGCTGTCTACTTGAACTTGATCCACATTCATGTCACACATGAAGTTCAAGTACTCACACTATCGCCATGGGTGTTAGTTATTGGTATAGGTTAATACAAACACAATTCACTAAAATTCAATAACAACTTTATTGAAATAATAATATATACATTCATACAGTTTACAAACTACGAGTTTTAGGACATAAAACCCAACAACCGACTCGAGAAATTTGAAACTAGGAAAGGAAAGGTATTGTTTTTATGTTAGAAACAACTGTTGACCGAGAAATTTCGGTCAATCGGCGGTTGCCACGTGTCTTCATCAGGACCGTTGGATCAAATAAACTTAACCGATCAATTTGGGTCATAATCGCAATTGGGCTCAAAATCGAATCGGGCCAGAAAGACTATTTAAATAACAATTTGGCCCAAAACCCAAAAGCTCATTGGGCCCAAGCCCAAGCCCATTAGATCCAGGCCCAAGCTCATTAGGCCCATGAGAAACTCTATAAATAGAGAGCTCATTCTTCATTTGCAAGGTTTAAAAAATTTCTTCTCCTAAGAACTCAGAGAGAATTCTCAAACAACGAAAGACTCTTTGAATCCTGAAGACTGAACGTCACTTGAAGATCAAACACCTGACGACTTCGAGTACGGTTACATTTAAGAGAGAGAATCAGAGGATCAAACATTAGAGATTGTAATCCACTACGCACTGATACATACAAATACATAAATACAATTCAAATTTCATTTACACGTGTTCAAATTTCCTTCGTCGAAATCTCCGTGTGAACAACAACCTTGAATCTGTTTGTTTTTTTTTATTATGAAAACCTTGAATCTGATGTTGGTGTTGCAAGTAGCATAGTAGATATGTATACCAAATGTGAAAAATTGGAATGTGCAAGACGAGTTTTGGACTCAATTATAAAGAGAGATCTTATTATGTGGAATACTTGGAATACTCTTGTTGGTTTTTTTAGTGGTGGATTGTTAAAGAACTTTTAGTACTTTGTTCGAGTGCTTAAACAACTTTTAATATGTAATTTTTTTATTTAGAACTTTTTAATATTTGATATTTGAGTTTATAGAAATTTTAATTATTAGTGTAATAATATGTTGTATTTGTGGGATGTGAAGTTGCATAGGATTTTAAGTAATTAAAAAAAAATTAATTAAAAAAAGGCAAACCTGCCAACCCAACCCAACCCGAAAATTGAAGGGTTGGGTTGGGTTGGGTTGATTGAAATGTTGGGTTGGAAATTCACCAACTCGAAATTTTCAGGTTGGGTTGAAAAATCTCAAAACCCAACCCAACCCAACCCATGTACACCCCTAACGGAAACGAGGCCGTCGAGGGGATTGCGAGTGATGTTGACGGAGCCGAAGTCGCTGGTGGCGTGTCCGGTGGTCTGGAAGAGAGTGGCGACGAGCTTGTCGGAAGGGGAGAGGTTCTAGAGAAGGATGTGGTAGCGGAGGAGATCGGAGAGGGAGGATTGAGGGATGCGGTGGGTGAGATCGGAGAAGGAGGGTGAGGGAAGTGTGGTGGTTGAGATCTAAGGAGATGGAATGAGAATGAGAGTAGGGAGGAGATGTTTAGGGTGAGGAAATAGAGGAAGATGATATAGGGGTCAAATGGAAAATGGGAAAGCCCATATCTCCTCATATGTGGTGTGCATGTGCTAGATAGGAAGAGAAAAAGCGAGGTTTTCAAAACTATGTCTTTCAATACTCCCCCATTGGCCATTGTATTCCCTCTACTCTACTCTTCCAACCTTCATTCACCCGTCGGAAGGAGAAATCAAAAGCCACAAAACATGGGGGTTTTGTACGGATGACCCACCCCTTGGGGGCCGCGAAATTTTTTAACCCAATTTTTTAAAACATATGTTTTTTGACCTTCTCTCGTGATACGGAAGTGCACAAAGTCATTCGTACCCTTCGCTTATCACGAGGAGATCACAGTTGTGTCCTCGTGATCGTGATAAATGAAGGATACGAATGACTTTATGCACTTCCTTATCACGAGAGAAGGTCAAAAAATATTGGTGTTCACGACGAGGGTTAAAAAATATTACGGTCCCCGAAGGGTGGGTCATCCGTACAAAAACCCCCACAAAACATACATGTGAAAGCATCGAGAATAGAGCAAAATAATCATCTTAAATTACGAGGTTTCAAAAAAAGGAAAAAAAACGACGAAAATGTTATTTTAAAAATAAATGGGAAATTATAAATTTAGTCTAATTTTTTTTAATGTTGTGTATAATAAATTTTTAAATTTTAAAAAATGTCTCATTAGTCCAAGATTTATAACCCTAAATTGTAAGGTGGATAGATGAATAATTTAGCTATTTTTAGGAAATAATATCTTGGGGATTACTATGCGTTGGGACGCCCCGCCTACAACATAAGAGAAGAAGAAGAAAAAAAAAAAAAAAAAAAAAACCTAGTCTTCAATTATTTAATTTTAAAATAATTAATTGTAAATTAAGAAAAGGTAAATGCGAGTAGGGTTATTTAGATATTTTTCAATATTTAGACATTTTCTATTTCCACTCATTAAAATTTGACATTCTTCCTAATTTCCCGATAAAAAATTCGTCTATTATAAAGCGTAGGATTGAACCCATGACCTTTTGGTCACCGGCACAACCCTATGCCAATTGAGCTATGCTCGGTTTGGCAAACAAATTGTTATACTTATCTACATCGAAATTTGATAAATTATATGTCAAATTATTATAAAGTATTGTTGCCATATATTTAATTATATAATTCTACTATTTTAATTCGTTGACTCGCGCCAACTAGAGTTGTATATGAGTTGTGTAAGAGGATTTTCCAACCCAACCCGAAAATTTCGAATTTGTGGATTCCCAACAAGTCATTTTATGGCTAAAATTTAATATTCCTTTATTTTTATTAAATGAGTATAAAATATTTAATTCATTTTTGGGTTAAAATTTGATATTCATTTATGGGTATAAAATATTTAATTCATTTTTGGGTTAAAATTTGATATTCATTTATGAGTATAAATTATTTAATTCATTTTTTTGGGTTAAAATTTGATATTCATTTATGAGTATAAATTATTTAATTCATTTTTGGATTAAAAATTTAATATTCATTTATGAGTATAACATATTTGTTCCTTTTTGGTCAAAATCCGTTTCAATTAAGAATAAAATTTCGAGTCATTAATTGTTTGATTTTAACCTTGTTTGGCGTTCTCATCGTCTATAAATATCGAGTAAAAAATCATTAAAAAAAAAAGGAGAAGTATCATAACAAAAGACTAGTAGAGAACCGATAAATCAGGGCTTTTAGAGAATTTTAAAAATAGTTATTTTGAAGTCAAAGTGGGGATTTTGACCAAATAAATTTTCTTTCTCCAAAACTCCACTTTATTTTCTTCCCTTTTCCCATTTTTTAGGTACGCAAATCGAGGATCTACTATTCATCATCTTCCCATCTATAACCACCATCTCCGGCAACTACATCCAACGAGGTCCACGGCGGCGGACTAAGCTTTACGGCGGAGCGCGAACCATCAGGAACCACACGGCAAACGACGACGAGCTTCAAACGATCGAGGTCGACACTAATGACAGACGGCGGCCCTACGCGAATAGCACCGGCGGAGACTTGAACCAGATTGGCGGCAGACGAAGCTCACAAACGACAGCCTTAAATCTAGGATTCATCTTTTTCACGTGGGGTAAGAGAGAATAAATCTTTATTTTAAAGTTTTAAGTTTATTTACAATTTTGCATTTTTTTTTTTGTCTTATTTACAATTTTGCTATTAATAAAAAATTTCAAAAATTACACTCTTAACTTTTAGTTAAGTTTCATGTTTTTTTTTATTTCTTTATTTTTTGTGTTATGTTTTGATTTAAAAAAATGAAAATTCTAAAAAAACAATTCTTGATTTGTTTACCTTAATTTAAGATTTTCTAAAATAATGTTGATTTATTTTGTTTGAAACTCGGACATTTTAAATGATTTTAAAATTAGATTAATTTTCTTTATTTAAGGAAAATTTAAAAACATGATAATTAATTAATGGTTAATTCCACTCATTATATCAAATTCTTACTTTATCCTTAAAGTTAAGATATGATTAAGTGAGACATATTTTTTGAATTTAATACTATTTCTTTTTTTTTCTCAAATTAAGGACTTTCGCAATAAATTTAATTGGATAATAAGGATAGAATTTTGGCTACCGTTTTAACGGGTGTTGTAGGGTGCTAGAACCTTCCATGCACTCAACCAACCCCCGAACTTGATTTCTGTTTTCTAGACCAGTTTTTGTTTTAAGGTGACAAATCACACCCAAAATGGTTGGTGGCGATTCCATCTTTTTGTTTTCTAAAAAACAAAACCCTTAAAAGAAGACGTCGGCCGCTCCGCGTCGCGATGACGTTGCGACACTAACAATAAAAAAATTCATCCTGAGAAATTTACAATACAATATATTCTAACTAACAATCACAAATGAGATGCTTTCAATAAGAAAAAAAAAGTAGATCACAATCGCAATGCTTGCAATTGTAAAATCAACGATCATGATTTCATGCCAATCATAATATTTGTCTTATTGTCTTGTTAAAAAAAATATGTCAATCAACGATGAAAAGAGAAGAGAGGCTAGTGATGACTAGCTGAGAGGCAGTGAAGTTGAGATCTAAGGATCAGAAACATTTGGAGATCCGGTCGCCATTTCCTCTCTTTTAGGGCGGCGAGAGAGGTAGGGAGGCGGCGAGGTGGAGATGCTAGGTTTGAGAAATGAATGAGAGGAGAAATTATATATATATATATATATATATATATTTAAGACATATAATTCGGTTTGGTTTGGATTGAATCGAGCTAAAATTGGTTCAACCCGCGAACCAATGCGAATTTGCAAAAAATAAGGCTGTCATCGGCAAAAAAAAGATGTGAAATTTTTGGGCACCTGCGCGCCACCTGACACCCCGATATCTCCCTACGATCCATTGCCGACGAGAGCAAAAAGGACAAACCTTTCGTACACCACAGAAAAAGATACGGCGATAGTTGGTCACCTTGATAAACCAATGTTTAATGATTAATTTGATGAAAATTACAAATTACGAAGTACGTAGGACATATCGAAAATGAAGAAATTTAAAACAGTTTAATCCTACCTCCAATATATGACTTTGTTACATAGATAAAAGAAACACTTGCAGTCAATTCCCATGCTACCAAAAATAACCTCTGAATTATATCCCTCAAAAAAACCACCTGTCATCAAATTAATAATTAGTATAATAATTAGTAAATGAGAGAGAGTTAATAGATTGAATTAGAGAAACATAAGAAAGTGGGAAGATAGAAAATGATGACCTACTAGCTTCCACAACTCTTCCAAAAGACACACAATTATAATTTCTAAAACCCATCAAAAATCAAATTCTTTCTGGGTTTCAAACCAGAATGATAATGAAGCAAGACACTACTAAATGAGACGAGGAACAGGTCTTTTGTTTTTCGAAGACTAATTACGAACGTGAGCGGCAGGATTCGAACCTGCGCGGGCAGAGCCCACATGATTTCTAGTCATGCCCGATAACCACTCCGGCACGCCCACTTCATGAATGATAAAGTAGATACATAATTATTAGTTTGCTTAACAGACATTCATAATAGCATAAAAAAAAAATGGAGATGCGGGGTATCGATCCCCGTACCTCTCGCATGCTAAGCGAGCGCTCTACCATCTGAGCTACATCCCCATTGTTGAAAAATTAATTTGTAATTACTTATATTAATATTATACACATGTTAGATATTGAAATTAAAATATTATTCACTTTCTTTTATTTTCTTTTATTTGATAAGTATTATTCACTTATGAAACTTATCAAACAATTGGTTATTGGATTTTTTTTTTTTTTTGAATTACATGTAAGATGGAGTTTTAAATATTTGATCTTTTAGTCGATGATATATACTTTCCTAAAATAAGTTATCTTCAAGTTAGTTAGATTTTGATTTATTAATAATTTAGTACCTGCAATTTCTTTTTCTCTTTTAAAAGAAAAGAAAAAACAATTAAAAAAAGGGCTGATTGCATAGATAGCAATCAGGTCCAAAGTATTAGCAAATATAGCAAAAAAAATTAAAAGAATTGCAGATATAGCAAAATAAGAAGGCTTGACCATTTAAATTACCAAAAAGCCCATACATTAAACCCAATTAGAAAAACCAAGAGACGCCAACTCATTTTCTTCACCTAAACTTCCGTTGTTTCCTCTTCTCCAACGACTCTTCTCCTTCCCCAACCCAGAATTCTATCGCTGATAGATTCTATCAGTGAAAGATTCTATCAGCGATAGAATCTTACTAGTGATAGAATACTATCAATGATACAATGCTATAAATAATTTTTCTTTTCGTAAACTTCAGAATAAAAATTGCATTACTTGATAAAAACGGAAGAGTACTATTAGTGATAGAATATTATCGTTGATAGAATGTTATCAGTGATAGAATATTATCGCTGATAGAAAGCTATCAATGATAGTTTATTGATACTATCATTGATAGAATGCTATAAACAATTTTTCTTTTCGTAAACTTCAGAATAAAAATGGCATTACTTTGTAAAAACGGAAGAGTACTATCAGCGATAGAATATGTTGCGTGCTCAATGTGTAAAAGAAATAAGAAATAAGAGAGAGAGCACTCAGAACATGCAAGCATACATGATCTTGTAGCAAGTAGTAAGTATTTTTTCATTCGTTTTCCCACAGAGATTTATTATTAGCTACTCGTGAAGTGTATTGTTAAGCAAGATTGGGTGGAATTGATAGGGTAGATTTGGTTTAAAAATGCCTAATTACTAATGAATATATAAAGGACAGTAACATGAACAAGTGCAAGTGCAAGTCAATGGTAAACTCAAACGTAAAGAGAAGAGATTAATAAACGAAGAGGAAAATAGCTAGGCAGAATTTTTAACTTAATAGAATTGCGAGAACAGCAATTTTACCGCAATGTTACTAACAGCGAAAGTGTGTAAAATGGAGAAACAAGGGCTACTAACGACTCCTCTATAGGCATTTTCACACGATTCTCAAGCATTGGATCAACTCACTATGCATCAAACTAACTCATTCTCATGTATCTTCCGATTTCATGCATTAGATTCTTTAGTTTACTCATGTCCAAGTAAGGTCTTAAGCATCTTGTTAAAACAGTAAGTTATGATTTGTACTAGGAAAACGCCTATTCCTAGGTCGTTTTCTGGCTACCTTGAGAGGCTAGCATGAGTGTATGACTCTGAACTCTTACTCCTTCCAGAGGTTAGGAGTTCTTTGGACAAAATGGATGGCCAATCGAAATTGCCCGTGGGATGAAGCTTACATACAATCAATGCATTCGCGAGCTATCCTACATGCTTGGTTTACGTGTTTTAGCCTATAGTATTGTCATTAGCATGCCCCTATGTGACTTAGTTACTCATGGATGTAGAGAGAACAGAAATAATAGATGAAGTAGGCATGCTTAGAAGGAGATTAAACTTAAAACAACAAGGAAAAACAGTAGATAACAAAGACAAGAAACTGTGAAATAATGAATTGTGCCTCTGATTAATCAAGCGTTTGAACTAAACAAAGGAAGACTTAAAGTTACTAACATAAAGACAGAAAGCAACGAAATGGAATGGACTAACTAATGGAAAAGAAATGACAACAAACGGTGCTGGAAATAAAAACTAAAGACAGGAAGCAAGTAAAGTGAGCTTGAACGCCTCGTCGCAAACGCCTCGGCTGAAGGGAGAGAAAGGTGAGCCTTGCTTGGATGAATCCAATCAGGAGAGAAGAAGAATCTTCTCTCCTTCCTATCAGATTGTCGACTCCAACAGCTGAACCTCTCAAACCAACAGACGAAGAAGAGAATGAATGGAAAAGACTGCGCTGCGAAGAGACTTCTACGCTTTCGGATGATGCTTAAACCTTCCTCTTTGACCTCCTTTTATAGTATTCTGCAGGTGCGATTGGGCCAAGGAGAACCATCCATCCTCAACGTCGTACTTCAAAATGGATGGAGGAGAAAGAACGAATCCCTGAAATATCGGATCACAACAGAAAAAGGTTAGCCAACTTACGGATTTCACTTGAAACATTGCGGTTTTAGCAATGTTTCCGCAATGCCTCCGCAATGCACAGTTTTCATTCTTCTAACTTCGTTTTTCATTCTTTTTCTCTCCTTTTGCATACAAGTCCTAATTTAGCTTCCCTCTTCTAATTCTCATATATAAGCATAGGTTTAAGCTAAATCCTATAAAAAACACTCACAAATGCACAACTTCCTAACACAAATAAGTCCTAAAATACTCACTTTTGGAGACGTAACACACCCCCAAACTTAAGGTTTTGCTCGTCCTCGAGCAATCTAAGGACTTACTTAGGCTGTTGTTTTATCCTCTCTAACCACTTGCTGCCTCCCCTAAATTCCTATCTATAGCAGTGCTGTCCTGTGACACACTTCTAAGTTTACAACTATCCTCTTATTTTGCTTCTTCTGACTTCGCACGCCTAATGCTCCTACTGTTTCATTAACTCCCTACAACTGATCTACTTGCTTCTGTCATCTCGTGCATGTTGGGTTTTATGTCCTAAAACTCGTAGTTTGTAAACTTAATGAATGTATATATTATTTTTCAATAAAGTTGTTATTGAATTTTAGTGAATTGCGTTTGTATTAACCTATACCAATAACTAACACCCATGGCGATAGTGTGAGTACTTGAACTTCATGTGTGACATGAATGTGAATCAAGTTCAAGTAGACAACCAAAAATGGTCTATAGTATAGGGATAAGGCTGGGTACCTTATCCTGGGGACACTATTGGACGCGGCTCACTTTGTATAGTACAAAACGATGTGATTCGAATCGTTTCATGTAGAGACATGTGAGTGAGGGCGTCCTGTGCAATGAGTTTGCACAAGACCGAACCAAGAAATAAAATCGCTCTTTCTTTATAACACCGTTTACTGTAAAGACCGGTTTTTTCATTTGATGACTTAGGTAACTCGATCTCAATCCTGAGCTTACTATGAACTCCTGTTTATTCAACCTTATCTTTTGATTTGTACGGGTGAGAGTGGCCAGATTACCGACTCAATATGCCTACCATCTTGGGGATAAGATTGAATAAGTGGCTGGGGACATAGTTGTAGCAAGATTGGAATTCACTCCTACCCGCTTTAAGGGTTAGTAGAGAGGTTGTTCCCTTAAGTGCTGACTCCAGGTCTTGAACAATGGGCCCATCCTCTCCTGATCAGGGATGAATCTGATTTGATGGTTGGACCACAAATCAATTGTTCATTAGAGGTGTCAGTGGTACTTGAGGAACAAGATATAATACAAGGGTTAAACGGTATTAATGACCCGTTGTGATTATGAACGACCTGTGAAGGATCGACTTACTGATGATAGTTATATCAAAAGGACACAATATATCTACAGTGAGGAGAGTGCAGCCCTTGGACTTTAGTGGAGTCTCCGGGGGTTAACGAATGTTGGTTAGTTCGGTTGAAAGAGTTTTGACCGGATAATCTCGTATCGTTGGAGCTCATGATCTGTAGGTCCTTACGGTTCTCCTGGCTAGCTCGGATAAAGCCGTGAAACAATATAAAAGAAAAGAAAAGAATTTGAATCGTTCAAATTCGGGTTTGTGGAAGAAGGATAGACATATTTAAATATGATTTAAATATGAGATTGGTCTGAAAACATGAATAGGATTCATGTGCAAAAAAAAAAGTCGGTTTTCGGAAAACCGGGATTAATTATATTATTTAATTAATATTTGATATTGAATTAAATAATATTAATTAATTTTTATATATATATTTTTTTTATTAATTAAAAAGTTTAATTAATAAAATAATTATTATTATTATTAATAATAATAATATATAAAAATATATATATATATATATATATATATATATATATACATGTGTCTTACATGCAAGATGTAAGACACATGTATGTTTTATATATACACAGCATATATATATTTTTGACTCATCAGACTAATTAAAAAAAAAAAAAAAAAAAAAAAGGAAAAATAAATTAAAAAGTGCTTAGTGCACTTTGGGGTTGTCATATGAAATTGTGAATTTCATATGATTCTTCTCTCTCTATCTCTTCCGTCTTCTTCAGCTTCTGTCCTCTGTTGAAAATTAGATTTTCTTCAGTGAAGCTTCTTCCTTCTTTTCTCTTGTAAAAGGAGTCCCACTACTCCGTTTCTCGGCCCGAGGATAGCGGGACTACCGTGGGTGGTCCACGAAGGTTTCGTGAGAAGGCTCGGTGAGCTCGTGAGGAGCTTCTGGCGGTGAATTTGGAGAAATACGAACGACAAGGGTATGTGTTCTAATTTCTCTTTTTTATTGCTTTTGCATGTTTCCGTTTGTTAAATTGATGAAATTAGAGTGTCCTTGATCCAAATCGCTTCCGCTGCGTTCCATCAACGCTCCATCAATTGGTATCAGAGCGTTTTTGGCCACTCAATTTCTATCAATTTAAGTTATGGTGGGTTTTATTTTAGAAATTGTTTCTGAATGGATTCTAAAGTGAATATCGATTTTGGCATAGTTTCTTTTTGAATTTCATTATTTGTAATTGCCCGAGATTGTATGGGCTTTAATGCATGCTAAAGAGTCTGTATTTTTAGAGTCATTAGAGTCCATATAGGGTTCTTTGTGAAAGAAGTTTGAGTTTGAAACTCGCCGAAATGTTCGGTGTAATTTCAAACTCGTTCTGGGCATTACGAGGAGAAATTCGAAGAAATTTTGGCCGAAGCGTTCGGAGGAAGCAAGTTGGTTAAAGGCGGTGCGAAGAGTTCGAAGTCCGCTCAAGACGTGGCTTGTTGTTCAAGCTTGTAATAAATTAGTTATTGCTTGCTAAATGCCAAAATCGATCCACTTTAGTTTGTTTAATTAATTATGCATTGTGAATGTATGTTTTAATTAAATTCCATGTTTGTATGTGCATAACGTATGCCATATAGATTTAAAATCCCACCGTAGGAAGCATGCTTCATGCATTGAAAATATGTTATAAGTGTTATAATATATCGTATGCATATTTGGCAATTCATGAATTTTGATATAAGAGTTATATTAATTCATGAATTAGTTGTTGATTAGTTCAATAGGATAATTGATATAAGTGTTATATTAATTATGAAATTGAATCAACAACATAGGTTGCCCTAGTTTTATGCACATGGTATATTATAAGTGTTATAATGTATAGGATGCATGTTTATTCATGAGTATTAATATAAGAGTTATATTAATTCATGAATTAGATGTTGTTTGCTTAATAGAATAATTGATATAAGTGTTATATTAATTATGAAATTAAACATCCAACATTAGATGCATTTTGTTTGTTATAAGTGTTATAATGTATAGGATGCATGCTTAATTCATGAGAATTGATATAAGTGTTATATTAATTTATGAATTAGGAGTTGTATATTTAAAAACATAATCGATATAATTGTTATATTAATTATGAAATTAAATATTCAACTTGTCATGCCTTAGTGTTGCATGTTTGAGAAGCATGTAGAAGTTTGTTGTAGTAAGTCTTAGTTTTGCAAAGCGTTGTAAAATTGGCATAGACTTTTAAAATCTATAACAAAGACAATGGCATGCTCACTTAGGGTTGAATGTATCGTTCCGTTTCATTAGATGAATAGGTCGATATCTTGTAAATGCTAAGGTTACAAGAAACTCACCCGGGGACATTCTGTTTGAGGTTGGAGGTATTTAAGCTGACGGTTTACGGAACACCTCCTACCTGGAGACCATCCGGTACTTGAGTAAAGTTAACCCGGCTTTATGAGCATGCGTGAGTGGTGTGAGGTAATAAAGTGTTTATCACCTAGACATCATAGGTAAAAGTTTGTTTTACCTAGACTTAGGTCTTATTGTCTTAGCCGGATAATGCCTGAGTAATTTACCCATTCCGTCTTAAAATACTTAGTAGAGGTGTTGAGAAGGTATATATGATATGTCCCTCTCCTCCTACGTTCTCTGTCAAGTTCACACCGTGAGAATTATGCTCGGCCTCGTGATGTCAATAGGGCATCCCCATTCGGATGGTATTTGCATAATTCAAGAGCAAGGTGAATGGAGAAAGTATTTATAGTAAGTGGGAGAAGGAAGTATGTCAATACATCCTGCGGTCTCCTCCATTGGATTGAACCGTGAGATTCCTATGTTCTGCCTGCTAGGTGCCCACAAGTGGTACCGATCCATTCGGAGGGCCGTTTCATAGGAATCGGAGCATCTCAATCACCATTTATGGATAAAGAAACATAGAGCCATTCCCAACTTTGACATTTCCATTCGGTTGCATCGTTGGGGCCGCCCTATGAATTCTAAAAATGGAGGGTCACACTTACGAGATTTGCTAAGGAGTTAGTAAATCTTGACCAAACAGCGATAACTAAGATGCTATAGGAATATGAGATATTCTGGTATTAGCATTTAGTCAAGAATGTCTTGATTCAGTGAAGGAATGCTTGACTGCCCCTCGGTAGCAACCATTCTGACCCACTGAAGTATCGTTGCAGTTTAATAATGAGTTTTGGGTACATTATTATTCTTTGCTAAATTCTTGATTGGTGTGTAAATTAGGTTAAAACCTTTTCACTAATATTTATTCATTCTCTTTTCAGCATGTCTAGCTCTTTCATTCATTTACTAGCTTCCGATAAGTTAACGAGCGATAACTACGCGACCTGGAAATCGAACTTGAATACGATTCTCGTTCTAGATGATCTTAGGTTCGTCTTATCAGAGGATTGTCCTCCCCCTCCTAGCTCGGATGCGACTCGAACTGTTCGAGAAGCATATGATAGATGGACAAGGGCTAATGATAAAGCCCGAGTCTATATCTTAGCCAGCATATCTGATGTGTTAGCTAAGAAGCACGAGGATATGGTTTCTGCTAAAGAAATCATGTCTTCATTACAGGAGATGTTTGGACTACCGTCCTCATCGGTCTGTCATGAAGCCCTCAAATTCGTTTACAACTCTCGCATGAAGGAGGGAACCTCTGTTAGGGAGCATGTCCTTAACATGATGGTCCACTTCAATGTGGCGGAAGTAAACGGAGCTACTATAGATGAGTCAAGTCAAGTAAGCTTTATCTTGGAATCTCTTCCAAAGAGTTTCCTTCAGTTCAGAACCAATTTGGTAATGAACAAGATAAAGTATAATTTGACTTCTCTCCTCAGCGAGCTACAGACCTATTAGTCCCTACACACTTCTAAAGGAAAAGAGAAGGAGGCAAACGTTGTCACTTCTAGGAAATTCCAAAAGGGGTCGTCTTCTGGGAGTAAGTCTGAACTTTCTTCTATTAAGAATAAGTGTATTCAAAAGAAGAAGAAAGATAAAAGGAAGGGAAAAGCACCTGCTGCTGCTAAGAGCAAGACTAGATCTGCAGACAAAGGAAAATGTTTCCATTGTGGTGTAGATGAGCACTGGAAACGGAATTGCCCAAAGTATCTTGCTGAGAAAAAGGCTGAGAAGGAAAGACAAGGTAAATATGATTTATTTGTTGTCGAAACATGTTTAGTAGAACATGATTGTCATACCTGGATACTTGATTCAGGAGCTACTAACCATGTTTGTTCTTCTTTTCAGGAAACTAGTTCTTGGCAGCCACTTTCTCGCGGTGAGATAACTCTCAGAGTTGGAACTGGAGAGGTTGTCTTAGCTGAAGCAGTGGGAGCTGTAAAGTTGTTGTATAGAGATAGTTTCATTTTACTAGAAAATGTACTCCTGGTTCCTACCTTCCAGAGGAATCTTTTATCTATATCTTGTTTGTTAGAACAGTTGTATAAAGTATCTTTTGTTCATAATGAAGCGTTCATTAGCAAAAGAGGTGTACGTATTTGTTCTGCGAAACTTGAAAACAACTTGTATGTGTTAAGACCAACCGAAGCCAAAGCTATTTTGAACACTGAAATGTTTAAAACAGCTGAGACTCAAACTAAAAGGCAGAAACTTTCTCCAAGTACTTATCTTTGGCACTTAAGACTAGGTCACATTAATCTCAATAGGATTGGAAGATTGGTTAAGAGTGGTCTGTTAAATCGTTTAGAGGACAACTCTTTACTGCCATGTGAGTCTTGTCTTGAGGGCAAAATGACCAAACGATCTTTTTCTGAAAAAGGTCATAGGTCCAAAGAACCTCTAGAAATCGTGCATTCGGATCTATGCGGTCCTTTGAATGTCAAAGCACGAGGAGAGTATGAATATTTCATCAGTTTCATTGATGATTATTCTAGGTACGGTTATCTTTATCTAATGCATCATAAGTCTGAAGCTCTTGAAAAGTTCAAAGAGTATAAGGCAGAGGTTGAGAACACATTAGGTAAATCGATAAAAACACTCCGATCAGATCGAGGTGGAGAGTATATGGATTTAAGATTCCAGGACTATATGATAGAACATGGAATAGTATCTCAACTCTCAGCGCCAGGAACACCACAGCAGAATGGTGTGTCTGAGAGGAGAAATAGAACCCTGTTAGACATGGTTCGATCTATGATGAGTTATGCTCATTTGCCTAGTTCGTTTTGGGGATATGCAGTAGAGACTGCAGTATATATTTTGAACATGGTTCCCTCTAAGAGTGTTTCTGAAACACCTTATGAGTTATGGAGAGGGCGTAAAGGTAGTTTACGTCACTTCAGGATTTGGGGGTGTCCGGCACATGTGCTAGTACCCAATCCAAAGAAGTTGGAACATCGTTCAAAATTGTGCCTATTTGTAGGTTACCCCAAGGAAACGAAAGGTGGTCTATTTTCGATCCTCATGAGAACAAGGTACTAGTATCGACTAATGCCACGTTCTTAGAGGAAGACCACATGAGAGATCATCAACCGTCGAGCAAAATTGTTTTGTCCGAATTTTCCAGGAAAGCTACAGACGTATCAACAAAGGTTGTTGATCAGGCTGGTCCTTCTCAAGAGTTGAGAAAGCCTCGACGCAGTGGGAGGGATGTAAGACAGCCTGACCGCTACATCGGCTTGTCTGAAACTCAAGTCGTCATACCTGATGATGGCGTTGAGGATCCATTGACCTTTAAACATGCAATGAATGACATAGACAAGGACCAGTGGCTTAAAGCCATGGATCTCGAAATGGAGTCTATGTACTTCAATTCGGTCTGGGATCTTGTAGACCAACCAGATAGTGAAAGACCTATCGGTTGCAAGTGGATCTACAAGAGAAAACGAGACCAAGCTGGTAAGGTGCAAACCTTTAAGGCTCGACTTGTGGCAAAAGGTTATTCCCAAAGAGAAGGGGTGGACTATGAAGAAACCTTTTCTCCTGTTGCCATGTTAAAGTCGATTAGAATACTCTTATCCATTGCTACATTTTATGATTATGAAATCTGGCAAATGGATGTCAAGACTGCCTTTCTGAATGGTAATCTTGAGGAGAGTATCTATATGGCTCAACTAGAGGGATTCATACTTCAGGATCAAGAGCAAAAGGTTTGCAAGCTTAATCGATCCATTTATGGGTTGAAACAAGCATCTAGATCCTGGAATATAAGGTTTGATACGGCGATCAAATCTTATGGCTTTGAACAAAATATTGACGAACCTTGTGTTTACAAGAAAGTAGTCAATACTGTTGTAGCTTTCTTAGTCTTGTACGTAGACGATATACTACTCATTGGGAATGATGTAGGGTTCCTAACTGACGTTAAGAATTGGCTAGCGACCCAATTCCAAATGAAAGATTTGGGAGAGGCTCAGTTTGTTCTAGGGATTCAGATCATAAGGAATCGTAAGAACAAAGTGCTAGCGCTGTCTCAAGCATCTTATATTGACAAGGTGTTGTCAAGATATTCGATGCAGAATTCCAAGAAAGGTTCGCTGCCTTTTAGGCATGGAATTCACTTGTCTAAGGAACAGTCTCCTAAGACACCTCAAGAGGTTGAGGATATGAGACGAATTCCCTATGCATCTGCAGTTGGTAGTCTCATGTACGCTATGTTGTGTACAAGACCCGACATCTGCTATGCAGTAGGAATTGTCAGTAGGTTCCAGTCCAATCCAGGATATGATCACTGGACAGCCGTTAAACACGTCCTCAAGTATCTTAGGAGAACGAGAGACTATGTGCTTGTGTATGGCGCGAAGGATTTGATCCTTGCAGGATACACTGACTCTGATTTTCAGACTGATATAGATTCCAGGAAATCTACATCAGGATCAGTGTTCACTCTTAACGGAGGAGCAATAGTATGGAGGAGTATAAAGCAAGGTTGTATTGCTGACTCCACCATGGAAGCTGAGTATGTCGCAGCTTGCGAAGCAGCGAAGGAAGCTGTATGGCTTAGGAAGTTCTTGACAGATTTGGAAGTTGTTCCAAATATGAACTTGCCAATCACCCTTTATTGTGATAACAGTGGTGCAGTGGCAAATTCTAAAGAACCTAGAAGCCATAAGCGTGGAAAGCATATTGAGCGAAAGTATCATCTCATCAGGGAGATAGTGCAACGAGGAGATGTGATCGTCACACAGGTAGCCTCGGAGCACAACATTGCTGATCCGTTTACTAAGTCTCTCACGGCTAAAGTGTTTGAGAGACACCTACAAAGTATAGGGCTGCGAGCTGCTCAGTAGGACAATGGGAGAAACTTTAGATATTTGATATTCTAGTTCTCTCGACCAGCATGTACTCCACTGACGTTTTAGTCCAAGTGGGAGTTTGTTGGGTTTTATGTCCTAAAACTCGTAGTTTGTACTTAATGAATGTATATATTATTTTTCAATAAAGTTGTTATTGAATTTTAGTGAATTGTGTTTGTATTAACCTATACCAATAACTAACACCCATGGCGATAGTGTGAGTACTTGAACTTCATGTGTGACATGAATGTGAATCAAGTTCAAGTAGACAACCAAAAATGGTCTATAGTATAGGGATAAGGCTGGGTACCTTATCCTGGGGACACTATTGGACGCGGCTCACTTTGTATAGTACAAAACGATGTGATTCGAATCGTTTCATGTAGAGACATGTGAGTGAGGGCGTCCTGTGCAATGAGTTTGCACAAGACCGAACCAAGAAATAAAATCGCTCTTTCTTTATAACACCGTTTACTGTAAAGACCGGTTTTTTCATTTGATGACTTAGGTAACTCGATCTCAATCCTGAGCTTACTATGAACTCCTGTTTATTCAACCTTATCTTTTGATTTGTACGGGTGAGAGTGACCAGATTACCGACTCAATATGCCTACCATCTTGGGGATAAGATTGAATAAGTGGCTGGGGACATAGTTGTAGCAAGATTGGAATTCACTCCTACCCACTTTAAGGGTTAGTAGAGAGGTTGTTCCCTTAAGTGCTGACTCCAGGTCTTGAACAATGGGCCCATCCTCTCCTGATCAGGGAGGAATCTGATTTGATGGTTGGACCACAAATCAATTGTTCATTAGAGGTGTCAGTGGTACTTGAGGAACAAGATATAATACAAGGGTTAAACGGTATTAATGACCCGTTGTGATTATGAACGACCTGTGAAGGATCGACTTACTGATGATAGTTATATCAAAAGGACACAATATATCTACAGTGAGGAGAGTGCAGCCCTTGGACTTTAGTGGAGTCTCCGGGGGTTAACGAATGTTGGTTAGTTCGGTTGAAAGAGTTTTGACCGGATAATCTCGTATCGTTGGAGCTCATGATCTGTAGGTCCTTACGGTTCTCCTGGCTAGCTCGGATAAAGCCGTGAAACAATATAAAAGAAAAGAAAAGAATTTGAATCGTTCAAATTCGGGTTTGTGGAAGAAGGATAGACATATTTAAATATGATTTAAATATGGACATATTTAAATATGATTTAAATATGAGATTGGTCTGAAAACATGAATAGGATTCATGTGCAAAAAAAAAAGTCGGTTTTCGAAAAACCGGGATTAATTATATTATTTAATTAATATTTGATATTGAATTAAATAATATTAATTAATTTTTATATATATATTTTTTTATTAATTAAAAAGTTTAATTAATAAAATAATTATTATTATTATTAATAATAATAATATATATGCATGTAAGACACATGTATGTTTTATATATACACAGCATATATATATTTTTGACTCATCAGACTAATTAAAAAAAAAAAAAAAAAAAAAAAAGAAATTAAAAAGTGCTTAGTGCACTTTGGGGTTGTCATATGAAATTGTGAATTTCATATGATTCTTTTCTCTCTATCTCTTCCGTCTTCTTCAACTTCTGTCCTCTGTTGAAAATTAGATTTTCTTCAGTGAAGCTTCTTCCTTCTTTTCTCTTGTAAAAGGAGTCCCACTACTCCGTTTCTCGGCCCGAGGATAGCGGGACTACCATGGGTGGTCCACGAAGGTTTCGTGAGAAGGCTCGGTGAGCTCGTGAGGAGCTTCTGGCGGTGAATTTGGAGAAATACGAACGACAAGGGTATGTGTTCTAATTTCTCTTTTTCATTGCTTTTGCATGTTTCCGTTTGTTAAATTTATGAAATTAGAGTGTCCTTGATCCAAATCGCTTCCGCTGCGTTCCATCAACGCTCCATCAGTGCAACTATCCCTAAGGTTTCAAATTCTACCTAGCTTTACCCCAGACTCAGTACATGCTTCTAGTTTTTACTTTTGAGCTACCTAGGATTCCTTAGAGTCATGCCAGTCTTAGTATTAACAGTGACAGTAGTACATTTAAAGAACAACCTAAACCCTGGCATCACTACATTGGACATACATTCATCTCCCTAAACAACCCTACAAGCTACAATTTTGCGCTCAGCTAATTGAGGATCAGAGTTCTTTTTATTCAGGACATCTAAGCCACAAAGTTGCAACTCCTAGGTATACATTCTTCTTCCCTATTGCTTCCTTTCTTTTCTTTCTTACTTAGGTGGAGCCTCTCCTTTGGTTGCCTTTTGATGCAATGCCACTTGTGGGTTACACACTTGGCACTGATTACTCAGCAATTTAAGAGAGACACCCCTCTTTATTCTATTTTTCATTTTTTTTTTCAGTTCATCATTTTTGTAAAGGAGAAGAAGAATGCTTATGCTTTAAGGGAGAGAGGAATGTTCCTAGGCCTAGGGTGGCCTCCCCCAAACTTAAACTACTCATTGTCCCCAATGAGTGTCTGAGGTGGCACACCCCCAAACTTATCCTAGAAGCATCTAGTCTAGGGTAAAACAAAGAGAATCTAAAAGTCCTAGGGATAGACAGAACATTCTAAAAGCAAACATCACAGCAGCAGAACTTTGAAAAAACAGGCAGGTAAGAACTTAAAGCGATGCATGCTGAGTAGTTTTGAAGAGGCTAATCTAAACTATCAAAGGTGCCTTATGACACTCATCCAGCATGCATTTAGATAAGCTATATAAGGCAGTCAAGATAGCAGCAAAAGACAAAATTTAAACAGAACCAGCCTAGCTAAACAGTCAGTCAAAAACATGCATTTACTAATAACAATTGCGGATTCCGCAATTATTTCGCAATGGATACATGGCAGATATATCAGTGATCAAGGCCCCTATGCATGCTCTTTCCAGTCATTTAAGCTATACAAAAAGGAAACTAAACTAACCTACCTATTCAGCTACCATCAGCCTACACTAAACAAATTTAAACAATAAAAATAAAGAACTAAAAACAGACCAAATATTAACTCAAAACAGCAGAATACACATGGTTTAACGAAAAGCAGTTTGATTTTTTTTTTCTTTTAGGGAACAAAAATACTCCCTGGAGTGCTAATCAGCCTAGCACTCAGATGTCCTCATCATCATCCCTTCTTGGTCTTGGAGGCTCCCATGGAGTCAGTAGGTCCGTGGGGAACTCAGGAAAGATGCAGCCTAATTGGTCAGCAACATCTTTATCCCTTGCCTGCGCATATGTGGCCCATTGAGCCATCTTCTTCTGCAGATCCATCAGACAGGCCATTGACAGAGACTGAGCAGCAGCCAGGCCATCCAGCTCGAACTCCATGTTCCCCTTCCTTCGCATCCTCAAGGCAGTAGGCAACTCCAGGTGCCCCGTGTAGGCCAGCTGCCTCTCCATCCTTTCGATTGGAACCCCTGCACGTAAGCAGAGTTTAGTAATTGTATTAGGAAAGAAAAGTGGACCCTTACCCTTTTTGGCGCAGTCAGCGATTGAGGCTGCAATGACCTCACCAACGTTGATTGTGAGGCCTCTCATGATCGCATAGACCAGCAGCGATATGCCTTGGTTGATGGTGGTCTCGTGGGTTACTGGGGACAGCTTCCTCCGCACGAAGGAAAACCAGACAGCAGCCTTGGCTGTGAGGGTAGCACTCATCAGGGTGTGCTTCCCATTGCGTGAAATTGTCCACGCTGCCTCAGGTTGGCCAATGATCCGAATTGCTTCCTCCAGGACAGCTTCTGTTGGCTCATCAACAATCCTGGCATAGTCAGTGTGCTTTTGCCCCTTGAGGCCATAGGCTTCATTGATTGCCTTAGCTGAGAAATCCACCTCGACTCCTCTGATCACAGATAGGCCATCCTCAGGGTTCATCAAATTGGCGTAAAAATCATACACCATGCTGGAGTAGGCGGGGATGGGCGGTCTGCACAGCTCTTCCCAGCCATGATTGGTGATCCCTGCGCGCAAGAATTGCGGCAGGTCTGCAAGCGCGTCGAGGAATCCTTTCTCGTGCAGCAGGTCCCTCTTCCTCAGCTCAGTGCCCCTTGATTCTGCATGAGAGGACACATACCTCACAGATTGAGGCTCATCTTCGGGGTACAGCTTGGCTTTCCCCTTGTCTTTTGGTTTGGCTGATTCAGCAGCCTCGATCTTGAGCTTCTTTGGGGAAGGCTCACTACTAACCTTCTTTGATGAAGGCTCACCCCTGGCTTTCTTTTTCTTGGACTTCTTCGAGGCTTTTGGCCGTTTGGCCTTGACAACCTTGGTGGCCTTCTTTCTCAATCTGGCCTTGGTTGTGATCTGTTGGAGGCAATCCCCCAACGTCTCATTCATCGAATCATCCCCCTCTGCAGGGCTGTCGGGGCTGACTTCCCTCAAGGGCGAGAAGACCTCGTCTTCCTCAGCTGCGTCATCCCCCTGCGCCGATTCTTGATGGTCTGCCTCTGGAATTTGAAGTTCAGGCGTCAGGGAGATGGGTGATGCTTCAGGGCGCTGCGGTGGTGGAGAGTGTTCAGAGCTCTGTGGCGACGAAGACGGTTCAGGGCTTCGCGCCGGTGGAGATGGGGAATGGCTTTGCCTGGCTGTCTCGTAGGATGGACGGCCACTCTCTCGACTCTCCACAGAGGGAGTCTTCTTCTTGATTGCCGCATCAGCCACAGCCATACTCCACTTCCTTTTCTTGGGCGTTCCTGCTGGTTCAGATGGCCCAGCAGGGATCTCCGTCACTACCTTCCACTTCTTCTTGCGGACAGGGAGCTTGGAAAGGCGTTCGGTTCGCGCGGCTTCAGCATCTGCCAAGGCAAGGAGTGCCTCTCTCGCAGCTATCTCAGCGTCGTCGACCTTCTTCTTGGACGCAGATCTCTCAGCTCTTGTTAGCACCATGGTGGAATCGTAGAAATCTGGCAAGAGGGAGTGCAGAGGAAGAAGGAGAGAGCTTTCTTGGAGTTCAGGGAATGAGGGAAGCGTACGAATCAGAGCGCTTCTAACGGCTATAAGTAATGATGGAAATCCCAACGGCTATTTCTGTTGCGGATTTCGCAAATCTACCGCAATTAAATGGCCGTTGGAGATTTTCTTCGTTTCAAATGCCCATATTTCCTCAACGTAATCTTCGATTTGGCCCAATATCTTCTCCGATTTTTTATCCTGGATTCATCTCCTTGATTCCCTCTATCGATCCCCTATTAAAAGAAATAAAATCAAAGTCAAATTCGTAATTAAAATCACACAAAAATATACGCAAATCGTAACCGAAAGAATAGAAAAAAAAATAAACTAAGGCATAGCCTCGCATGGACGAGCACAGTGATCACTCGTCCTCTCTCGCTCTCATTTTCACGTTTCAGTCAAGAGGAAGGCCGAGAGAGTCTTCACATCTCCTTCCTCATAATAATGCTTCAATCGTGCACCATTAACCATGAACGGTTGCCCTTGCTGCAGGTTCCTAATCTCGATTGCACCATGAACAAACACATTAGTTATTACAAAAGGACCTGACCATCTGGACTTAAGTTTGCCTGGAAATAATCTCAACCGTGAGTTAAATAATAAGACAAGCTGGCCTTTCTTAAAGTCTTTAATCCTAAGTCTACTATCATGCCAAATCTTAGTCTTTTCCTTATACATTTTAGCATTTTCATAAGACATATGTCTAAGCTCATCAAGCTCATGTAATTGCAGAGACCGCAATGTTCCCGCATCGATCACGCAATAATTCAGCTCTTTTAAGGCCCAAAAGGCTTTGATTTCCAATTCGAAGGGAAGATGACATGCTTTTCCATACATTAGCCTATAAGGAGACATACCTAAGGGTGTTTTATATGCAATCCTATAGGCCCACAGTGCATCATCAATTCATGCTAAACGACTATGATTGTTGGCACATAATAAATATTTCATTCCCAAAATAAACTACTCCTAACATACGAAATCTAAACAAAGCATGATAAAATCCTAATTTATGAGTTCAAGGATCAGAAATCTCCCTTGTCAATCTGCCTCATATGGATATTCTTCAATGTTTCGAGGCATCACTTCTGCTTCGTTAAGATACTTAAGTCTTGATTTACGGGGTCGGACATTCTGCCACACCTTGAAATTGTTGATTCTTTCAAAGAGACTGCATGTTATAACATTCCAAGGTTTGTACTTTATGTGCGTTGGTTTTGTTTCTACAACATTTGCTACAACATAGCTTTGATGCGATGGGACTTCTTTTTCTGGTACATCTCTTTCTAACTCCTTCAGCTGGAGCATTTGTGGTGGTGGTGGCTCAGCTCTTTCATTGGTGGAGAAGCTTGTTGCATCATCAGACATTTCAAATTCTGGTTCCTCAAGCAGCGCATTAGTCTCTTTCGCCTCATCCAACACGATTTCATTTTTCTCAACTTTCACCAACTCCACCATTTCATATGGAGATTCCATTGGATCACTCTTCTCAGATTCGAAGGTAACAAAAGATTCATCATCATAAAAATCGAACATCTGAGGGCATGGTGGTGGTGATTTTGCTATAGCAAGTAGATCTTGTAAGTCATTTGTGAGCTGGGCTAATTGCACATCAATTCTCCTCATGGATGCATCATTCCTTTCCATGAATTCTATCCATAACGCCTCCAAAGTGGGTGATAATTCTTCATTTGGAGTTGGGGCATAATGTTGATAGTCTTCATGTTGGGGAAATTCTTCATAATGAGCAACTTGCACATGCTCTTCCTAAGGATTATTTGAGAGTTGCCACTGATCATGTTCACACATGTACGAATAATGGTTGTCATAGCTTTGTTGATATTGCCTCTCTTGATAATTCAATGTTGGGCAATTCTCCAAGTTATGATTATCCCCACAATATGGCTGATAAAATTCTTCAAACTGTTGTGGGCAAACTCGTCCTCCAATTAAGTTCTGCAGCGTATTCATTTACTTTGTCGTACACATACGTTTTCCACCTGCAAAGTTTCTTTCTGTGCGAGTTGAGGTTTGGAAACTCATTCATAAACTAGCTTGATAGTACCTGTAAAGGAAATGAAAGAAGATTAGCTCCAATAGATATTAAGATTTGTGTTTCTAACTTAACAAACTTCGTTTTCACTAAACTAAATCCCCGGCAGCGGCGCCAAAAACTTGTTGCGTGCTCAATGTGTAAAAGAAATAAGAAATAAGAGAGAGAGCACTCAGAACATGCAAGCATACATGATCTTGTAGCAAGTAATAAGTATTTTTTCATTCGTTTTCCCACAGAGATTTATTATTAGCTACTCGTGAAGTGTATTGTTAAGCAAGATTGGGTGGAATTGATGGGGTAGATTTGGTTTAAAAATGCCTAATTACTAATGAATATATAAAGGACAGTAACATGAACAAGTGCAAGTCAATGGTAAACTCAAACGTAAAGAAAAAGAGATTAATAAACGAAGAGGAAAATAGCTAGGCAGAATTTTTAACTTAATAGAATTGCGAGAACAGCAATTTTACCGCAATGTTACTAACAGCGAAAGTGTGTAAAATGGAGAAACAAGGGCTACTAACGACTCCTCTATAGGCATTTTCACACGATTCTCAAGCATTGGATCAACTCACTATGCATCAAACTAACTCATTCTCATGTATCTTCCGATTTCATGCATTAGATTCTTTAGTTTACTCATGTCCAAGTAAGGTCTTAAGCATCTTGTTAAAGCAGTAAGTTATGATTTGTACTAGGAAAACGCCTATTCCTAGGTCGTTTTCTGGCTACCTTGAGAGGCTAGCATGAGTGTATGACTCTGAACTCTTACTCCTTCCAGAGGTTAGGAGTTCTTTGGACAAAATGGATGGCCAATCGAAATTGCCCGTGGGATGAAGCTTACATACAATCAATGCATTCGCGAGCTATCCTACATGCTTGGTTTACGTGTTTTAGCCTATAGTATTGTCATTAGCATGCCCCTATGTGACTTAGTTACTCATGGATGTAGAGAGAACATAAATAATAGATGAAGTAGGCATGCTTAGAAGGAGATTAAACTTAAAACAACAAGGAAAAACAGTAGATAACAAAGACAAGAAACTGTGAAATAATGAATTGTGCCTCTGATTAATCAAGCGTTTGAACTAAACAAAGGAAGACTTAAAGTTACTAACATAAAGACAGAAAGCAACGAAATGGAATGGACTAACTAATGGAAAAGAAATGACAACAAACGGTGCTGGAAATAAAAACTAAAGACAGGAAGCAAGTAAAGTGAGCTTGAACGCCTCGTCGCAAACGCCTCGGCTGAAGGGAGAGAAAGGTGAGCCTTGCTTGGATGAATCCAATCAGGAGAGAAGAAGAATCTTCTCTCCTTCCTATCAGATTGTCGACTCCAACAGCTGAACCTCTCAAACCAACAGACGAAGAAGAGAATGAATGGAAAAGACTGCGCTGCGAAGAGACTTCTACGCTTTCGGATGATGCTTAAACCTTCCTCTTTGACCTCCTTTTATAGTATTCTGCAGGTGCGATTGGGCCAAGGAGAACCATCCATCCTCAACGTCGTACTTCAAAATGGATGGAGGAGAAAGAACGAATCCCTGAAATATCGGATCACAACAGAAAAGGTTAGCCAACTTACGGATTTCACTTGAAACATTGCGGTTTTAGCAATGTTTCCGCAATGCCTCCGCAATGCACAAATTTCATTCTTCTAACTTCGTTTTTCATTCTTTTTCTCTCCTTTTGCATACAAGTCCTAATTTAGCTTCCCTCTTCTAATTCTCATATATAAACATAGGTTTAAGCTAAATCCTATCAAAAACACTCACAAATGCACAACTTCCTAACACAAATAAGTCCTAAAATACTCACTTTTGGAGACGTAACAGAATACTATCGCTGATATAGTGCTATCAGTGATAACTTATTGATATTATCTGTAATAAAATGCTATATATATTTTTACTTTCAATCACTCTCTTTAGCTCCATTTAAAATCGGGAGAGTACTATCAGTGATAGTATTCTATCAGCGAGAGTACTATTTCTATCGGTGATAGTATTCTATCAACGATAGTACTCTTTTCTATTAGTGATGGTATCAATAAACTATTTATTCAACGATAGTATCAATAAACTATTTATTCAAATAATTTTTCTTGAAGAATCAATGATAGATTATCAGTGATAGACTTCTATCACATGTAGAAGTATATCAATGATAGAAGACTATCATTGATAGACTGTTAACGGTTATAAAGAATAAAGTCTATCACTGATATAGTTCAATCATTGATATTATCTTCACATATTCTTCATACGGTTTGTCATCATCCTCTGTTTGGCGAATTGCTTGAACTCCTTGCATGGATGAGGTCGACAATGCGCATTGGACCAATCCACAAACCGTATAAACATAGTATGAAACTATCACTAGTAAAAGTCTATCGGTGATAGAAGTCTATCACCGATAGAAAATGGAGTCTAATGGAGTCTATCCGTGATAAAAGTCTAGTGATAGGATATGAAATTTTTTATTGTGCAAACATTATACTAATGAGAAAACAGATGAGTTCCTCGTTTAAGTATATGAAATTTCTTATTGGGCAAATATTTGAATTACAAAGTTCAGGTGAATTCAGCATCTGAAGAAAAATGAGTTACGATGGAGATTATGATTTTGTTAACATATAGTATTCTCCACTAAGATCAATGACAGAAAACTTCAGAACTTGTCAAATTTATTGGGTTTAATCTATAATGATCAAGGTTTCATCTTCAATTTCACTCCTCAATTTGTAATAAAAAAGAAGAAGGAAAAAAAAAAAACACATTTTAGTTTCATCTTCACCCTAGAAAATGAAACGCGATTGGTTTCATCGCCAAATTTGGGTGTCTCCAAATTGGAAAGTTTGTGAAAAGCAATTAGTTCATAGAGATAGTCAAAAGGAGCTCTCTAAAATCAATGACCTCCATTGACACCAAATACCTCCAGGGACATTCTTCTCCAGCACATAAGGTTCATTTTGCAATGGAATTTAGACGACGAAGACCGGTCGGAGCCGGAGGAATTCAGATAGTAAATACGAAGAGATTCATCTGAGCAACTGATGAAAATCTTGGAGCCATAAGACTCGATAAGTTTGATCTTGGAGGGATTATCCTAGAAAAAAATCCCCAAAATCCCCAAAATCCCAAAAATCAGAACAATATTAGAGAAAAAGAAGAAGAGGGGGATGAGATTTGCGAGGAGAGAAACCAAGAGAATAAAATTTGCCTTCAATGTCGTCGAACGATGAACAAGAGAAGAAATCTTCAATTTGCGCGAGGAGAGAAACCAAGAGAATAAAATTTGGGCGAGAAGAAATAGAGACTCAAAATTAGGCAGAAGAGAAACCCACAAACAAATAAGGGTAATTTGGGAATAAAAAAGGTAATTTTAAAAAATTGCTATATTTACAAAAGTTTTCAATACTTGCTATATTTGCAAACAATAAGCCTTAAATTGTCATTTACTACAATTTCCCTTAAAAAAACTATATAATATTATATCCCGTGTCTTGAGGATGAAAAAAAAATTAATGTAAAACAAAATACTCAAATTTCTAGTCATGCTCGATAACTACCCAACACAGTCACTTAGATGAAGATTACATGTTACGTATTAATTATTTTATTACATAAATGTAAGATTAACACAACAAAAAAAATATAAAAAATAGAGATGAAGGGATAAATCCCCTTACGAATGTTCTACCATCTAAGTTATATCCCCTTTTGTAATCACTATTCATAATTCTTCATGTGTAATAAAAAAAAAAAAATTGCAATTCATTTGGGTTCTATTGTCTCAGTTTATTTTGAAGAAATACAGACAACAACAGAAAGAAAGAGGAAGCTGTGAATTGAACAACTTGAAGTAACAATCAAAAAACATTCTTAAATTCAGTAAACACCATTCCAATATACACTACACAGTCATTACAGGCAACCAAAAAAGAAAATAGTAGAGGGCTGAAACTCAATAAAAGCTATCTCATCTCCATCCCTGAAATTTATTGTCTTTCCCCTAAAACTTTAACTTTCAGAAGCTTTATAACTATGGCCGACTATATGAAATCTGAACACTTATATTGCAATATTACAATACTAAAACAATAACATATTTATTTAATAGAAAAATTCTAAAGTATTTTTTTAAATGTTGTATGCACTTAAAAACGATAAATTTCACGTGGATCGCCCGTGTTTTTTATTAGTAAATCTAATCTAAATTTACACTAACTTGGCATGAGTTTTTTTTTTTTTTTTGGTACCAATACAATTGAAAAACTTAAATTGTATCACACATTGGCACCAAGTTACATTTAAATAGTCACGGTAATAATTGAGCATGTTTTTTTTTGTCAGTTGTCTTTAACCCAGAATTTATATAAAGGGTTAAAAAGACACCTTTGGTCTCCAAATTTTCAAAATTTTCATTGAAGAAACAATTTAGTCCATGAACTTTAAGGAGTCGTTTGATTATGTATTTAATTAATATTTTCGTTTTTTTATTTTTTATTGTTGGAATGCCTTGATCTGTTATGACCAACGACTGGTTCAGTACGGGGTCTCTGATTTGGGTTTTACTTATTCGTTTTGGGCTTTGGCCCATTTAATATTAGGTCATTAGAAGGGTGTCATAAATAAATTTTCTAATGACTTTAGCTGCTCATTGTCTCTCATTTGTAATTTTATCATACTCGTAATAATATTGTTCTATCCCTTCTGCCCGTGGACGTAGCTAACACAACGTTAGTGAACCACGTAAATTTTTGTCGATATTTCTTTTGCACTTATTTGATCTTTTTTATTCGTTTCTATCGTAACAAATTGATATCCGAGCCTCCTAGTTTGTTTTCGAAATTTTGCAATTTTTTCGATAACAAATATGTCTGGTTTAAGCATGAAAATTGACAAGTTCAATGGGAGAAATAGTTTTAGTGTATGACAGATCAAGATGTGAGCCTTGTTGAAGAACAAAGGTTTGTGGGCGCCGCTGTCTAAGAAGACGAAGAAAGCAGGCGCCGATGACCATGAGTGGAACATCCTGGAGGATAAGGCTCATTCAAAAATCATGCTATGTTTAGCTGATGATGTTGTTGGGTTTTATGTCCTAAAACTCGTGGTTTGTAAACTGTTGTGTTTGTAAATAATCTATTTAGTAATAAAGTGTTATTAAGTTTTAATACAGTAAAAGAGTTTACTGGATTAAAGTGAAACGCGGTTAGTTTATCCTATACCAATAACTAACACCCTTGGTGTCTTCTAAAAACTTGAGCTTCATGTATGAATGATTGTGGGTCAGGCTCAAGTTGACAGTCAAAACGGACTATAGTATATGGATAAGTCTCGGTACCTTATCCTGGTAACACTATTGGATGCGGCTCTCTTTGTATTGTACAAAATGATGTGATCCGAATCGTTTCACACGGAGATGTGAGAAGCGAGGGCGTCTTGTGCAATGCGTTTGCATAAGACCGAACCGCGTATTAAATCGCTCTCTCTTTATAACTCTGTTTACTGATGTGACCGACTTATACATATTGATGGCCTAGGTAACTCGAGCTTAATCCTAAGCTCGCTATGAACTCATGCTTATTCAGAAGTATCCTTTGACTTGTACGGGTGAGAGTGACCCAATAGCACCGACTCAATAACCTACCATCTTTGGGATAAAGTCATATAGGTAGCTGGGGACATAGTACAACAAGATGGAATTCACTCCTAACCCGTTTCAAGATTAGTAGATAGGTTGTTCCCTTAATAGCTCACTCTAGGGCTTGAACAATGCGCGCACATCCACTCTTGTGAAGAGAGAATGTATGATCTGCTGGTAGGACCACTGATCAATTGTTCATTAGAGGTGTTAGTGGTACTTAAGGAACAAGATGTAATGCAGGGGTTAAACGGTGTATATGACCCAGCTGTGATTACGGACAACCTGTGCAGGATCGACTTACCAAAGATGGTTATATCAAGATGACACAATATATCTACAGTGAGGAGAATGCAGCCCTTGGACTTTAGTGGAGTCTCCGGGGGTTAATGAATGTTGATTGATTCGTTTAAAAGAGTTTTGACCGGATAATCTCGTATCGTTGGAGCTCATGATCTGTAGGTTCTTTAGGTTCTCCTGGTTAGCTCAGATAAAGCTGTGTAACAGTGCTATAGGGAAGAATTTGGAGAAATCTAAATCCGGGTATGTTGATCGAGGTTGAACATATTTAAATATGATTTAAATATGTGATCGGAGGAAGATGTATATAAATATGATTTAAATAGTCGACCGGAGAAAGACGTGTTTAATTGTGATCTAAATACGCGACCGAAAGAAAATATGAATAGAGATTCATATTGAGAAATTCGATTTTCGAAAAACTAGAGATTGGTTTATTATTAAATTAATATTTGATATTATATTTAATAATAAATTTTTATTAATTAAAATTTGTTTTAATTAATTTTTATTAATTATGAATCATTTCTCCACTTAATATTGCATGTTGAACATGTGGATTTCCCACTCATTCTCAATTGTTGAGAATGAGAAGGTTTTGAGTTGGGTTAGCTGCTCACTTCCTTCTCAACGAAGTCATTCGTTTCTCTCTCTAAGCTTTCTCCCTCCGAATTTTTCTCTAGCTCTCTTCAATGGTTGAAGGTGAACTTGGAAGAATTGGTTGAAGCTTGAAGATTAGGTGTGTCAATTGAGTAGTTCTTGTGAAGAAGCTTGAGGTTTGGAGAGTTCATTCCTCAATACTCAATTGGAACTTCAACTGTTGAAGTGAATGAAGAATTAAAAGTGGTTTTGACATTGTTGAAGAGTTCAACAAGCTCAAGAACCAGGTTCTTCTTCTATTCATTTTACACCTTGGTATCTTCTTCTTCTTCCTCATTTCCCCTCTCAACAAACCCCCTTAGTTCAAGGAGTCCCACTACTTCGTCGCATAGCCTAGGGATAGTTGGGACTACACTAAAGGTAGTCCTCGCCTTGATGCGTTCGTGCTGAGTTCGTGACCGGAGGAGAGGTAGAGTTCGAGGGGAGTAGAGGTGCTGAGGAGATGAGAAGACAAACAACAAAACAAGGTATGTTTTCCCTTGTTTTGGCTCTCAGGTAGAATTACCGGTCGATATTACCGGTCAAGTAATATCGATAACTAATTTATCGGTTGCCTCCTAAACACTATTTCTTAACTGTTTAGGGTTTGATTCTTCGATCGATGTTTACCGGTGGGACTTTACCGAAGGATCGGATTGGTATGTGTTACCGGTCGAGTCTTACCGGTTTTACCGGTGAAAATCTTGTGAAGATTTTCCACTGGTTCACCAGTTCAAGACTTACCGGCTCGGTATTTACATGTGTGATTTATTCACACGGTATTACCGGTCGGGGTTACTCGATAGAATGTTTGTGAAGCATTTATCGGTTGGGGCTTACCGGTGTGTCCTTTACCGGTGGAACACCGAGGTGCCTTACCGGTGGGTCTTTATCGGTCAATTATGGGCTTGACTTTTACCGGTCGGTTTACCGGTCTGTAATGACTTTTACCGGTGGCTTTCGAGGATCAGAAAAATGCTAAGTGTTGGTATTTTTCTCCTTCTTATGTTTGTTGCTTATTGATTGCTGAAGATCCTCAGCCAGTTTAGGCTTCTTCCGCTGCGCCTCTGGTTGTGCCGGGATCTCAGTTTCATCAGATGTCATCACTGAGATCACAAATGAAAAGACTGTTGTTGGTCTCTAGTTAAAGCTCGAAAGTCTCTACATGAAGAAGTTTTTAACCAGGAAGTTTCTTTTGAAGCGACGTTTGTTTACTTTGCATATGCACGAAGGTACGCCTCTTAGGGACCATCTAAATAAACTAAATACGAATTTTCTAAAACTGCGAAATATTAAGGTTAAAATAGATGATGAAGATGCTGACTAATTTTGTTAGTTTCTTTGCCTCCGTCGTATGAGAATTTTGTGGATTCTTTTATTGCTGGGAAAGAAACTTTGTCTCTGGAAGAGGTCAGATCTGCTCTTCATATTAGAGAGGACCACTATAAGGCATCTGCTCCAGGTACAGAAGCACAGACAACCGGGTTAGTTGTTATAAGTAGTAGGGGATATGGAAATTCGGAAAATTCAGGTAAAAAGAAGAAATCAAATTTTAAGCCCAGGGGTCTTATAACTAACGATATCTGCAGATATTGTAAGGAGAAAGGGCATTGGAAAGACCAATGTCCTAAGAAGCTAACGAAGCAGAAAGGAAATAAGGAAGGTTCTACTGCTGTGGCAAAAACTGACACCGACTCTGAGTTCTATCTGACCTTAGTTGCAAATAAACCTTCACATTGTAAGGATGTGTGGATTATTGACTCTGGGACATCTTATCATATTTGTCGAATCAGAGAGTGATTTACAACTTATGAGCAAATAGATGGAGGCAATATTTCTATGGACACATGATGGTATTTTTCGCACCTTGAATGAAGTTAGACACGTTCCACAAATGGCGAAGAATTTGATATCGTTGAGTGTACTTGACAATAAGGGTTTCAATTTCAAAGGTGAAGGTTGAGATGTGCATATCTGTAAGGGTTCTAAGGTGCTTTTAAAAGGTGTCAAGCGTTACACCTTGTATTTTCTGATAGAGTCTACTATAACAGGTTCTTTTATTGTTGCACCGTCTGCGGTTCACCAAGAGGATATGACCAAGTTATGGCATATGAGGCTTGGTCATATGAGTGAAAAATGGATGTAGATTTTGTCAAAGAGGGATCTTCTTTGTGGACACAAGATGCAGGGTCTTGAATTCTACGAGCATTGTGTGTTTGGGAAGCTACATCACAACAAGTTTCCAAGAGTGGTGTTCACTATACAAAAGGAACACTCGATTACATCCATTCTGATTGTTGGGGCCCTTCACGAGTGGAGTCTATTGGAGGCAGTAGATATTTTTTTTCTATGATTGATGATTACTCAAGAATGACTTGGGTAATTATGATGAAGCATAAAAGTGAAGCCTTCTAGAATTTTGAGCAATGAAAGACATTAATGGAAAATCAGACTGGGATGAAGATAGAAAAGACTGCAAACAGACAATGGTCTGAAATTTTGTTTGTCTGAGTTTAATGAGTTCTGCAAGGATGAAAGGGATTACCCGTCATCACACTATCAGACGTACAACACAGCAAAATAGAGTTGCATAACGCATGAATCAGACATTGTTAAAGAGAGCAAGGTGCATGCTCTCTAATTCTAGGTTATCTAGAAATTTTGGGCAGAAGCAGTAAGCACAACATGTTTTCTGATTAATCGTGGACCTCACACATGTATTGATTGTAAAACACCTTACGAGGTGTGGTCTGGTAAGCCTGCTAATTACTCTTTAGTAAAAGTTTTTTGTTGTACTGTTTATTACCATGTTAATGAGGGTAAATTAAAGTCAAGAGCTAAAAATGGTGTATATGTGAGCGTTGGGGATGGAGTTAAAGGGTATAGAATCTGGCCACCTTCTGAAAAATAGAGTCATACTTAGTAGGAATGTGGTATTTGATGAAAATTTTATGCTTAACTCTACTGTGAAGTCTACTGTTGCAGAAGATGTTAGTAATGTTGATAAACATGTGTAGCTGCAATACGTTCCAACTGGGAATGAATCACAACCCCAACGTAGAGAAGATCAACATGTTGAAACATAATCTGAGACTGTGCTAGAAGAAACTGATATGCAAGAAATTTCTAGCTCACTCGAAGCTAGTTCAGAAGCTTCTAGTTCACAAACACGTCAGCCATGTATAGTTCTTGATAGAGTTAGGAGAGTTGGTGTTGGACCTCCAAAGAGGTATTCGTATATGGTGAACTATGCACTGCAGGTTGCTGAAGAGGTGGATGCTCATGAACCATCCACCTTTAAAGAAGTTGTTTCATGTAGTGAATCTGTAAAAAAGGCTTGCTGCAATGGGCGATGAGATGGAGTCCCTTGTAAAAATCTGACGAGTCTGATGGGAATATGAATATGAATGTGAATGTTGTATATGCTTTGTATGGGAATGATGTTGTCTGTGTGCAGGAGGCACAAAAGAAGAAACATTTTGTGGATTGTGGCAGGATGAATGAATTTTGGAAGATGGATGGAGTATCTTCCAAGATGTTGGATTATGGATGAATGGAATCCGGTGGTACAATCGAGCCATCGACTCTAAAAATTTGCGCTTCTCGAAGGCACCCGAGCTTGAACTGTATTTTTGCTTGCTTTTGATTGATGTTTTGAGTTGATTAGTAGTTGAAGTTTGTTTGTTTTGTTTGTTTGTCTTACGGGAATAAGAGGTATGTTTGACTTGTGGACCTGAAATAGAAGAAAATGATTGCGCCTCTCTTTTCGCTAACCTCACAAAGATCAGGGGATTTTTCGTGTTCCCCTCTATTTTGTTCGTTAAATGCTTTATCTGATAGATTGATGCATTAGGGACAATGCATGTTTTAAGGTCCGAGGTGGAGTTGGTTGTTGGACTTCTTTCTAGTTGTCAAGCATGTGTGATACTCAGAATTTGAGATGCTTTGGTCTGATTTTGCATGTTGTTCAATGAGGAAAATCTAGGAAATTGTTTTAAAATCTTCGTATTTGCATATTAAGAAAAGCATGAGATTGTATGTATTGGTTGAGCTTATTTCAAAAAAAAAAAAAATTATATTCCTCCCTTGCATCTATCGAGCACAAGCATCCTATTCTTGGTTCTATAGGCTTAGAATTGTCTTATGTAGCCTGAAATCATGTTGTCACCCCAAAAGGCACCCGTAGGGAAGGCTTGATGCATAAGTGGTTGTAATAAGTCATTTGAAATATAGCAAAGCTATTAGCCTAAAGAAAAGAGAAAAAAATGGAAACATGTCAATAAAACCTCCTGAGATATTTCACCTTCTTAAGTGCCCTAAGAAGTGAGTATTAGTCCTTAAATTGTAAAGTTTGCCTGTTGCTAGATACGTTGTGCAGTGGAACTGCGGATAAGCTGAAACAAAAGCAAGCTTGACATTAAAGGCTCTCTTGGAGAAGCAAAAGTAAAAAAAAAAAAAAAAAATAGTTCAAAAATAAAAGTGAAAGGTACAAAGGACTCAAAGAAAAAAAAAATTAGGCCTTTTGATTTGTTTCTCTCTCTGATGTTGAAAAGCCATAGACTATTCTTATTGCTAGAAGTAGGGGGAAAACGAGATGTAGGGTTTCATAAGGTTTTTCTGGGTCTATAAGAGCTAGAATAGGTTGGCTAAGCACACACACGTAAGGGAGTAATAGTTTAATTTTTGAAATGTTCTCAATTTATTCATGCAATCGATTGTTCTCTTTTGTTGTAAATGCCTTGTTTTCAAAAGCATTGAGGTTAGAGTCGTAAGCATGCAATTTATATCTTTTGAGATAATTTAGAGTTTGTCTTGCTCGAGGACTAGCAAGATTCAAGGTTGAAGGTATTTGATAGCTCTCTAAAAGAGCTATTATTTACTCTCTAATTATAGTTAAATAATGTGCTTTATATTGATATATTGACCTTGTTGTAGGTGTTTCGCGGTTAGGAGCTCGAGAAATTCAAGAGCGCGTTTTGGTGCTAAGAAGAGCGTTTTAAGGCTTCGGGAATGAATCGGGCAAAGAAGAGAACAAAAAGACTCAAGTTGTGGCAATCAAGTTAAGAGAGAAGGTGCAAAAATTGGCAAAAAAAAACCCGAGAGCAAGCGTCGAGACGCTGGTTTGTAGCATATCGATGCTACAAACTGATGCACAACACCATGTCCGACATTAAAAGCCAGATGTCCGACATTAAAAGCAGCAGGCACCATGTCCGTCATTAAAAGTCAGAAATGTCCATCATTAAAAGTCCAAAAATGCCCGTCATTAAACGTCCAAAGAAATGTCCGTCATTAAAAGTCCAAAAAGGCACGTTTTCTCCATTTTTTGGTCCGTCCGTAGCGTCTCGACACTACGATAAGTATAAAACCCACTTTTTCTGATTTTTAGGTCATTCTCTCTTCGTTTTGGGCTCGAGATTGACGATTTTCCACCATTTTTGGAGTTCTTCTTCTTTATTTGAGTTGTATTAACTGTAGAACCTCCATGGAAAGATAGAGTTAAGTGCTTAGTTAGGATGTAAAGGGATTGATTAACTATTGTAATTAGGGGAGATTTTGTTCTTTAATGTTTGTTTAGCATATTGTATGAACTCTTGCATCTTCTACCTATATTTATCTCGAATAACATGTCTTTCTAATTAGGATTGACGCCCTAATTGTTAGTGTGCTAGCTTTAATTCTTGACAAGTCTTAATTGCAAGTAGCAAGAGTCTAATTGTGGCTAAGTAATTTGATCCTATGTGACAGATGGGGGTATGAATTGCTTATTGTTTTCATGGTAGGCTTAAGGTTAGGAGAGAAATCAAATTAATCTTCGGATTAATTCGTCGTGATGTTACCCGTCACTGTTATTAGATTAATTTAAGATTTGTCACCTTAGATTAATTAAAGAGCAAGTCTAATTATAATTGCACATGTCTAATTACTTAATTGGGTTGTTTGTTACGGATTCGAGCAAATAATTTGTGTGCATGAGCATCTTGGCTAAATTTATTAGTTTATCAATGAACCGAAATATAGTAGATCAATCCCAATACTTTCTAATAAATGATGCTTGTTTTAATTCATATTTCCATTTTTATTTACCGTTAGCGAAATTTCTGCATGTTCCTAAAATCAAACCAAACCCCCCTTGTTTTATTAAATTGCAAATTTAATTCAATTAAGATTAGATTATCACTCGTTCCCTGTGGATCGACCTGACTTTTGCTATCTACAAGTTAGAGAAGCATAGACAGCTTATAAATATTAATTTGGCAGGTCTCGACAACCTGTTTACCAAAATACAATCTACTTTGTTTTGAAACCTGATAAAGACTACATACCGTTACCCCCAATTATTTAAACATTTATTGATGCACTAGAAAAATTCACAGAAAGACATTCTAAAAACCCTATCCATCATTTACGAATATTTTCTAATTTTTGTAAACTCGTTGCAGTGCCAGACATTCCCATCGAGGAGATGTTGAGAAGATTAATTGCAATCACACTTTAGGAATAGCAAGAGATTTTGGCACAATGATGAGGCGATACCTGTTGGGTTTTATGTCCTAAAACTCGTGGTTTGTAAACAGTTATGTTTGTAAATATTCTATTTAGAATAAAGAGTTATTAGTTTTATTCAGTAAAAAAGTTTACTGGAATAAAGTGAAACGTGTTTAGGTTGACCTATACCAATGACCAACACCCTTGGCTGAATATGAGTACTTGAGCTTCATGTATGACATGAATGTGGATCAGGCTCAAGTAGACAGTCAAAACGGTCTATAGTATATGGATAAGGTCGGGTACCTTATCCTCGTAACACTATTGGATGCGGCTCGCTTTGTATTGTACAAAACGATGTGATCTGAATCCTTTCACATGGAGATGTGCGAGCGGGGGCGTCCTGTGCAATGAGTTTGCATAAGACTGAACCACAAAAAGTCGCACTCTCTTTATAACGCGATTATTTCAAACTGATGACCTAGGTAACTCGATCTTAATCCTGAGCTTACTATGAACTCCTGCTTATTAGATAGTATCCTTAGACTTGTACGGGTGAGAGTGGCCCATAAGCGCCGACTCAATAAGCCTACCATCTTGGGTATAAAGTCGAATAGGTAGCTGGGGACATAGTACAGAAAGATTGGAGTTCACTCCTAACTCACTCTTCAGGGTTAGTAGATAGGTTGTTCCCTTAATAGCTGACTCCGGGGCTTGAACAATGAGAGTTCACACTCTCATGAGATGAGAGGGTTAATTGATATGTTGGTTGGACCACAGATCTATTGTTCATTAGAGGTGTCAGTGGTACTTAAGGAACAATATGTAATGCAGGGGTTAAACGGTTTAAATGACCAAGTTGTGATTACGAACAACCTGTGAAGGGTCGACTTACCGGTGACAGTTATATCAGAGGACATCACCCTCAGACTATAGTGGAGTCTCCGGGGGTTAACGAATGTTGATTGGTTCGGTCAAAAGAGTTTTGACCGGATAATCTCGTATCGTTGGAGCTCATATTTAAATATGATTATGAAGCAGACAATAAATGAGACGAGAAACAAGTCTTTTATTTTTTAAACACTAATACGTGAGCGGCAGGATTCGAACCTGCGCGGGCAGAGCCCACATGATTTCTAGTCATGCCCGATAACCACTCCGGCACGCCCACTTCATGAATGATAAAGTAGATACATAATTATTAGTTTGCTTAACAGACATTCATAATAGCACAAAAAAAAAATGGAGATGCGGGGTATCAATCCCCGTACCTCTCGCATGCTAAGCGAACGCTCTACCATCTGAGCTACATCCCCATTGTTAAAAAAATAATTTGTAATTACTTATATTAATATTATACACATGTTAGATATTAAAATTAAAATATTATTCACTTTCTTTTATTTGATAAGTATTATTCACTTATGAAACTTATCAAACAATTGGTTATTGGATTTTTTTTATTTTTTTTTGGGTTCAATTACATGTAAGATAGAGTTTTAAATATTTGATCTTTTAGTCGATGATATATACTTTCCTAAAATAAGTTATCTTCAAGTTAGTTAGATTTTGATTTATTAATAATTTAGTACCTGCAATTTCTTTTTCCCTTTTAAAAGAAAAGAAAAAACAATTAAAAAAAACTATATAATATTATATCCCGTGTCTTGAGGATGAATTTTTTTTTAATGTAAAACAAAATACTCAAATTTCTAGTCATGCTCGATAACTACCCAACACAGTCACTTAGATGAAGATTACATGTTACGTATTAATTATTTTATTACATAAATGTAAGATTAACACAACAAAAAAAATATAAAAAATAGAGATGAAGGGATAAATCCCCTTACGAATGTTCTACCATCTAAGTTATATCCCCTTTTGTAATCACTATTCATAATTCTTCATGTGTAATAAAAAAAAAAAAATTGCAATTCATTTGGGTTCTATTGTCTCAGTTTATTTTGAAGAAATACAGACAACAACAGAAAGAAAGAGGAAGCTGTGAATTGAACAATTTGAAGTAACAATCAAAAAACATTCTTAAATTCAGTAAACACCATTCCAATATACACTACACAGTCATTACAGGCCACCAAAAAAGAAAATAGTAGAGGGCTGAAACTCAATAAAAGCTATCTCATCTCCATCCCTGAAATTTATTGTCTTTCCCCTAAAACTTTAACTTTCAGAAGCTTTATAACTATGGCCGACTATATGAAATCTGAACACTTATATTGCAATATTACAATACTAAAACAATAACATATTTATTTAATAGAAAAATTCTAAAGTATTTTTTTAAATGTTGTATGCACTTAAAAACGATAAATTTCACGTGGATCGCCCGTGTTTTTTATTAGTAAATCTAATCTAAATTTACACTAACTTGGCATGAGTTTTTTTTTTTTTTTTTTGGTACCAATACAATTGAAAAACTTAAATTGTATCACACATTGGCACCAAGTTACATTTAAATAGTCACGGTAATAATTGAGCATGTTTTTTTTTTTGTCAGTTGTCTTTAACCCAGAATTTATATAAAGGGCTAAAAAGACACCTTTGGTCTCCAATTTTTCAAAATTTTCATTGAAGAAACAATTTAGTCCATGAACTTTAAGGAGTCGTTTGATTACGTATTTAATTAATATTTTCGGTTTTTTATTTTTTATAGTTGGAATGCCTTGATCTGTTATGACCTACGACTCGTTCAGTACGGGGTCTCTGATTTGGGTTTTACTTATTCGTTTTGGGCTTTGGCCCATTTAATATTAGGTCATTAGAAGGGTGTCATAAATAAATTTTCTAATGACTTTAGCCGCTCATTGTCTCTCATTTGTAATTTTATCATACTCGTAATAATATTGTTCTATCCCTTCTGCCCGTGGACGTAGCTAACACAACGTTAGTGAACCACGTAAATTTTTGTCGATCTTTCTTTTGCACTTATTTGATCTTTTTTATTCGTTATTATCGTAACAAATTGATATCCGAGCCTCCTAGTTAGTTTTCGAAATTTTGCAATTTTTTCGATAACAAATATGTCTGGTTTAAGCATGAAAATTGACAAGTTCAATGGGAGAAATAGTTTTAGTTTATGACAGATCAAGATGTGAGCCTTGTTGAAGAACAAAGGTTTGTAGGCGCCGCTGTCTAAGAAGACGAAGAAAGCTGGCGCCGATGACCATGAGTGGAACATCCTGGAGGATAAGGCTCATTCAACAATCATGCTATGTTTAGTTGTTGGGTTTTATGTCCTAAAACTCGTGGTTTGTAAACTGTTGTGTTTGTAAATAATCTATTTAGTAATAAAGTGTTATTAAGTTTTAATACAGTAAAAGAGTTTACTGGATTAAAGTGAAACGCGTTTAGTTTATCCTATACCAATAACTAACACCCTTGGTGTCTTCTAAAAACTTGAGCTTCATGTATGAATGATTGTGGGTCAGGCTCAAGTTAACAGTCAAAACGGACTATAGTATATGGATAAGGCTGGGTACCTTATCCTGGTAACACTATTGGATGCGACTCTTTTTGTATTGTACAAAATGATGTGATCCGAATCATTTCACATGGAGATGTGAGAAACGAGGGCGTCCTGTGCAATGAGTTTGCATAAGATCGAACCGCGTATTACGTCGCTCTCTCTTTATAACTCCGTTTACTGATGAGACCGACTTGTACATATTGATGGTCTAGGTAACTCGAGCTTAATCCTAAGCTCGCTATGAACTCATGCTTATTCGGAAGTATCCTTTGACTTGTACGGGTGAGAGTGGCCCAATAGCGCCGACTCAATAACCTACCATCTTTGGGATATAGTCGTATAGGTAGCAGGGGACATAGTACAACAAGATGGAATTCACTCCTAACCCGTTTCAAGGTTAGTAGATAGGTTGTTCCCTTAATAGCTCACTCCAGGGCTTGAACAATGCGCGCACATCCACTCTTGTGAAAAGAGGATGTATGATCTGCTTGTAGAACCACTAATCAATTGTTCATTAGAGGTGTCAGTGGTACTTAAGGAACAAGATGTAATGCAGGGGTTAAACGGTGTATATGACCCAGCTGTGATTACGGACAACCTGTGAAGGATCGACTTACCAATGATGGTTATATCAAGATGACACAATATATCTATAGTGAGGAGAATGCAGCCCTTGGACTTTAGTGGAGTCTCCGGGGGTTAACGAATGTTGATTGATTCGGTTAAAAGAGTTTTGACCGGATAATCTCGTATCGTTGGAGCTCATGATCTGTAGGTTCTTTAGGTTCTCCTGGTTAGCTCACATAAAGCTATGTAACAGTGCTATAGGGAAGAATTTGGAGAAATCTAAATCCGGGTATGTTGATCGAGGTTGAACATATTTAAATATGATTTAAATATGTGATCGGAGGAAGATGTATATAAATATGATTTAAATACTCGACCGAAGAAAGACGTGTTTAATTGTGATCTAAATACGCAACCGAAAGAAAATATGAATAAAGATTCATATTGAGAAATTCGATTTTCGAAAAACTAGAGATTGGTTTATTATTAAATTAATATTTGATATTATATTTAATAATAAATTTTTATTAATTAAAATTTGTTTTAATTAATTTTGATTTATAATTTTGATTAATTATGAATCATTTCTCCACTTAATATTGCATGTTGAACATGTGGATTTCCCACTTATTCTCAATTGTTGAGAATGACAAGGTTTTGAGTTGGGTTAGTTGTTCACTTCCTTCTCAACGAAGTCATTCGGTTCTCTCTCTAAGCTTTCTCCCTCCGAATTTTTCTCTAGCTCTCTTCAATGGTTGAAGGTGAACTTGGAAGAATTGGTTGAAGCTTGAAGATTAAGTGTGTCAATTGAGTAGTTCTTGTGAAGAAGCTTGAGGTTTGGAGAGTTCATTCCTCAATACTCAATTGGAACTTCAATTGTTGAAGTGAATGAAAAATTAGAAGTGGTTTTGACATTGTTGAAGAGTTCAACAAGCTCAAGAACCAGGTTGTTCTTCTATTCATTTTACACCTTGGTATCTTCTTCTTCTTCCTCCTTTCCCCTCTCAACAAACCCCCTTAGTTCAAGGAGTCCCACTACTCCGTTGCATAGCCTGAGGATAGCTGGGACTACACTAAGGGTGGTCTTCGCCTTGCTGCGTTCGTGCTGAGTTCGTGATCGGAGGAGAGGTAGAGTTCGAGGGGAGTAGAGGTGCTGAGGAGACGAGAAGACAAACAACAAAACAAGGTATGTTTTCCCTTGTTTTGGCTCTCGGGTAGACTTACCGGTCAAGTAATATCGATAACTAATTTACCGGTTGCCTCCTAAACACTATTTCTTAACTGTTTAGGGTTTGATTCTTCGGTCGATGTTGACCGGTGGGACTTTACCGAAGGATCGGACCGGTATGTGTTACCGGTTGAGTCTTACCGGTTTTACCGGTGAAAATCTTGTGAAGATTTTCCACTGGTTCACCGGTTCAAGACTTACCGGTTCGGTATTTACATGTGTGATTTATTCACACGGTATTACCGGTCGGGGTTACTCGGTAGAATGCTTGTGAAGCATTTACCGGTTGAGGCTTGTTGCTTTGCTCAATGGGGTTATATATTGATTAATTTAAGCAAATAACCATGCAAGTATACACGGTCTGCAGAAAGTGATAAGTATATTTTATATCGTTTCCCACAGAGACTAAGTTGAGTGAATGACGATTTTATGCGTGTTAAATTAGATAAGGTAACCAGGGATGAAATGGGGTTTGATTCGAGACACAAAATTGAAAAGGACGCAAAGAAAACGCAAGGTAAAAATTAAGGAGACTACAGTCCAGAGATGGATTAACTAACGTGCAGAGTAGAAAATAACATTGCGGGTCTAACAAAACTTTCGCAACAAACTAGCAACAAGTGAAATCTAAGATAAAAACAGCAAGGTTGGCTAAGAATCCTCCATAGACATAACCATGATCATTCAGCAGCAACTAAACATTACATGCACCGTTTTAGCTAGATCTCATACATCTTCCGATTATATGCTTTAGATTCTTAAGTTACTCATATCCAAGTAAGTTTTAAGAACCTATTTATAAATTCATGCTATCAAACGTGCTAGGAAAGTGCCTATTCCTAGACCACTCTCTACTTACCGTGAAAGGCTAACATGAATGAGTGACTCGGAGCTCTTACTCCTTCCAGAGGTTAGGAACTCTTTAGAACAAAATGGATGGCCGATCGAAAATGTTCATGGAATGAAGTTCACACTCAATCAATGCATTCATGCTTATTTACATGCTGAAATCACCTAGTTAATTCCTATGGATTCATCTTAACAACCCCTTATAAACCTAGCCACTCATGATATTAGAAGAACTCAACAAAACTAATTGATTAAGCATTAAACAAATTCAACAACAATTCAAATAGCAGATTCAAACGATACGAAAACAGTAGCTATAAACAAAAGATAGTAGAGTGAGCGAAGATCTGCTCGTCCACGTTTGCTTCGGTCGAAGGAGAAGAATATCTTGTCAGGAATCTTCCCTTCTTCCTTTGAACTCCAAAGCGCCAAGGACATTTCTTCTCGGATCTGATAATCGAGAGGATCTCTCTTGGGGTTTTCGGGCCTTCTTCGAATCTCTCCACCGTAAAGATTGATATTTTCATTTCCTTCAGCTGTTCTATATATACAGTCCTCAGAGGTTCCATAGTCCGTACCCTAATCGCAGATCTCCATTCAAATTCAACCTTACGGAAAGGCCGACGGCTAAAAAGACGCAGCAGAAGAAAGTATTGCGATTGCGTTGCGATCACAAAGTTCCTTGAAGACTCCTTTGCTGGCGCGTTGCGACCGCAAAGCTCTGTTTCCGGCTGCCCTTCTTCTTATCCTATTGCGCTCCTCGCAAGACTTCAGCAACATTCCTGAAAGGCATTATTTAGGCATTTTTCACCAAATACACACTTATGCACAGATTTTCCACATAAGCATTAACTTAACACCACATCACAAATGTCACTACTAATCACATATTATGCTCAATAATAACTAAAATGCTCAAAAGAATTCATGGATATTTAGCAATTAAAGACCTAAATAACTCTCATTTGGAGAGTTAACACACCCCCAAACTTGAGCTATTGCTAGCCCTCGAGCAACATTATAAACTCACCTTCCCTCTCTTTCTCTCTTTCTGCCTTTTCTCACTGTCCAGCTGCTATGTCTTTTCTTTATCTCTAACTTAACTAAACTGCTATTCTCTTAGGCTTATTGCCAAAGGCAATGCTGTCATGTGACACACTTTTAAACTAAAGCCAACTTTCTCATGCTATCATTCTGTCTTCCTTTGCCTTTTAAACCTCAAGTTCTTTATAACTCCCTGTCTTTTGGTTTATCCACCTAGATTATAAAGCTCATGTGCAGTCAACCCTTAGCTCTAAAATCCACTTAATCTCAACTTGAACTCAGTACATGCTTCTAGTCTTTAATTATCACAAAATTCTCTTTTTTTTTTCTTTTCAATAACCTCCTAAGAATCCTTAAGGTCATGCCATGCTTAGAACCATAAAGAATCAGAGTACAGTAACCACAGAACAATTAAGCCATGACATCACCCTTAAGGACAGACACTCATTTCCCTTCAGAATAAGCCTTCTAGTTACAACCCTTTATCTTAGCTCAACTCTATAGGATCAAATTTCAATTACTAGGACATCTAGGGGGCGTTTGGCCCCCGTAATGTGTTTGGGTGGGTTTGGCTTTTGAAGCCAAACCCATGTTTGGGAGGATGGGTTTCAAAACCATGGTTTTCAAATCCAAACCCATGGGTTTCAAAACTCAAACTCTTACTTTTCATCAGTTTTATTATGGTGGGTCTCAATATTTTTCAATCAATTTTTCTCATTATTATGGTAGGTCCCATCATTGTTCTTCAAATTTCACTCTTCTAATTATAATTATATAGTTTTCTAATTATATTTATCTAAATAAAATTATATTTTTTTAATTTATTTATATTTAATCTAATTTACAATAGCTCAAAATATGTTTAATTTTTTTAGTTGTAAGATAACATAAAATATTTGAGGCGTATGTTAATATTTTAAAAAATAATATTTAATTTTTAAGTTAACAAATTAAAAAATAAAAAATAATAATTATTAACAATATTCAATTGATTTTAAAATAGAATGTAGTTTTTCTCTAATTACAAAGTTAGAATTTTTTTTTCTCGTTTTATAATCTATGTGAAGCTTAACATTATGAAATGTTTGAAATAGCTTCTGAAAATTATTATTTGAATCAAGATTTCCTTCCAATGTCAGTTCTTGAGTGTAAATTTCAGTTTGTATTTAAGGGATACATACTTGAGAATATTATCCAATTATAATAGTAGGTTGTTGTTTAAAAAAAAAAAAAAAAACTGATTGATATGACATGTTATGTTTTTTGAGACGTTTGAATGAAACATTTAATTTTTTAATTCATTATCCAAATATATATTTGATTCTTGTAAGCAATGTTTAGATTGTTGGAAATAATTTTATTATTCTTAGACTATAGCATAAATTAAATGCTTCATTCAAACGTGTCGAAAAAAAGTCACATGTTGCATAAAAAATTCTACATTCACAAAACATCTACTAAAAAATAAGGAAAAAAAAAAAAGTAGCGAAAGGAAGAAAAAAAAATTGTCCAAACCCGAGTTTCAAAACACTGCACCCGAAACACTAACTTCTGATTCCCAGGTTTTCCAACACTGCGCTCCAAACACTGTTTTCTGATTCCCAGACTTCCCAACACTACACCCCAAACACCGTTTTCTGATTCCCAGGTTTCAGAACCCTCCCAAACAAACCCACCGTATTTTGATTCCCAGGGTTCTGAACCCATTACGGGGGGCCAAACGCCCCCTAAGTTTTTAAAGGGTTGTAACCTTTGGCCCACATTTTTTTTTTCTCTCTCTTTGAACACAACAAAGAAGAAGGATGTCTCTAGTGAGAGAAAGAGGAGTGCTCTCAGAGGTCTATTCTAATAAGGTTGCCTTACCCCCAAACTTGGACTATTCATTGTCCTCAATGAATACCTTGGGTGGCATACCCCCAAACTTAGCTAGAAGCATCTAGTTCCAATCAAAATTAGGCAGACTTAAATCTCTAAAGGGTGAATGAGCTCTCTGTGGATAGATAAATCAGCAAGCAGAGATTTATACTAAACTGAAGTAAGGTCTTATCAGGTTTCATGCTTTCTAACAAATGAGATTTGACTCTAATTTAAAGCGTGTACTTGACACTCATCCAGCATACCTTAATTAACAAACAACCCAAGGTAAAACTCCCAATTCATTTAAGGTTAAGAGATAAAGACAGACCAACCAGCAGCAGATTCATTTGTTAGACAACAGCATGCTTTGGACTTTTCATAATAGATGCATGCTCATAGGAAAGGCAACAGCTGACTTATCACACACATGCTCTAGAGGGAACATGCTTAAAGGCAATGAGGGGACCAAAAGCTATAGACCAGACAGACAGCTCATTCATGAAGCCTTCCAATCCTATTCTACTCTACTGTGGCCCATAAGGCTTATGAAAAAGAAAAACAGAAAGCCCAAAAACTAACCAACTACTCTAAGTTAAACTAGCTACCAGATAGTACACTAAACTTAAACTTCTAAAATCAGACATCATTGATAGGGGGGGGGGGGGGGGGGGGGTAACTGGTATCAGAAAAGCAGTGAAAAAGGGGAGGGAAGAACAACTCCCTCAAATGCCTTCAATCATTGCCATTCAATCCTCTTCTTCTTCTTCTTCAAACTCCTCAAAGCTTGGAGGCACCCATGGTTTCAACAATTCAGCAGGAAATTCAGGAAATTTGCACCTCAGGTGCTCAGCCAATTCCATGTCCCTCACTCGTGAGTACTCTGCCCATTGGGATAACTTTTGTTGAATGTTCAACAAACATGACATGGACACAGACTGAGCAGATGCAAGGCTGTCTAGCTCGATCTGCATATTTCCCTTTCTCCTCAACTTCAGCTCGTTGGGCAGCTCCAAGTGGCCTGCATAAGCCAACTTCTTCTCCTTCTTTGTCACAACCACTCCTGCACGTAGACAAAGATTTGTTATAGTGTTAGGGAAGAAGAGTCTGCCCTTTCCTTTCTTTGAACATTCGAGGATGGAGGCACATATGAGCTCGCCCACATTGATGGTCAACCCTTTCATGATTGCATAAATCAACAAAGATCTCCCCTGGTTAATTGTAGTTTCATGTGTGACAGGGGTGATCCTCCTTCGGATCAAGGAGAACCATACGACAGCCTTGTCCTTCAGCACTGCACTAACGAGGGTGTGCTTCCCTTGCTTCGAAATTGCCCACATTGCTTCAGGCTTCCCTATTTCACTCAAAGCTTCTTCCAGAGTATGTTCAGATGAGTTGGCCACTATTCTTGCATAGTCTGAGTTCTTGTGCTCTTTGAGAGCGTATATCCCGTTGATGGCTTCAGCTGAGAAATCCACCTCAACACCCCTCACCGTTGAATAACAGCCCTCTGGATTAGTCAGGTTGGCATAGAAGTCGTAGACCATCTCTGAATATGCTTGGATTGGTGACCTACAGACCTCTTCCCAGCCATGATTGGCAATTCCCGTGCGCAAGAATTGTGGCAAATCAGCAAGTGTGTCCAAAAACCCCCTCTCGTGAAGGAGTTCCCTCTTCATTAAGGACAGGCCCGTTGCCTCTGCTGCTTCAGATACATATCTCTCAGCTGGAGGCTCATCTTCCTCAAACAATTTTTTCTTTCCCTTCGCCTTGGTCTTCGCTTTAGCTGCTTCAACAGCTTCTGTTTTCATCTTCTTTGCAGGGTGCTGGGACTCGTTCTTCTTCTTAGCTCTTGTTGAGGCCTTCGACCTTTTCGCTTTTACTATCACGGGGATCCTCTTCTTGGGCACCGTCTCTGCCTCCTTCTCCAATTCAGCCACCAATTCAGCAGCCACCCGGTCTATCCCTCATCTATGGTTTCGGCAGCAGGCAACCTTTTCTCGTTCTCTTGTTCAGCAGGAATGTCGTCCCTCAGAGGGCTGATGACTTCCTCTTCTTCTTGCGCATCACCAACTGTGGCAGACATAGAATTTGGCTGTTCTGTAGGCGAAACCTCGGTCCTAGACCGCTGTTGTGCAGATGAAGGGCTTTGCATGGCAGTTTCGAATGAAGGCTTGCTGTTGGTGGGGCTTTCCTCACTTGTTTCCTCTCTGATCTTTGTCTTTGGGCATCTTCCTGCGGTGATTTTTCTTTTTCTTTTGGCAGGGACCTTACGAGGCTCAGAATGCTTGGCCGTGTCGGCCGAGGCTAAGGAGATCAACACGTCCCCTGCCATTGCTGTGTCTTCAGTTGTGGGAGATGGATTGGTTGGAGTAGAGCTTCCTGCTTCGTGACGAAGAGAGTCTCTGGTTGATACCATGGCTGAATTTTCGGAGTGAGAGATGGAATTTTCGAGAGGAAGACGATTGATACTGTAGCAGGAGAGATTCTTGACGGCTCGAATAAGTTTGGGATTTCGCAATGAGAATGAGGCTGCAGCCTTTCTCAATTTATAACCTTTTGCGAAATCAAAGGGCCGATCGTTTCGGCCTCGCAACGCAATTGCAATACCGCTTATTCTAACGGAAATCTCCAAAATATGATCGTTGGAGATTTTGGCGACTGCTGCAAAATCTACACAATATCCAATCTCTGAATTTTCTGATTCTCCCTATAATTTCTCTCTTCCTCTTAACTCTCCACCCAATTTACCGTTTGATTCGCAATCACGTTCCCCCTAATTTAATCACAATAAACAAAATTAATTTCAGAAATTTAATAACTCAATTGAAAGCATTAAATAAAAATAAACATGCATATTTGGCAATTTTTTCGCATCTATAACAAAATTTGTGCAAAAGGATATTTCTAATAAAGCCCCTGCTCATCCTTTCTTGGTTGACTTCAAGCTTCCGACAAGAGGAACGCCGAGAGCGTCCTCACGTCTCCTTCCTCGTAGTAGTGCTTCAATCTCGCACCATTCACCATAAACGGCTGTCCCTGTTCTAAATTTTGAATCTCAATTGCACCATGTACAAAAACGTTAGTGATGACAAAGGGACCAGACCAACGAGATTTGAGTTTTCCAGGAAAAATCCTCAATCTCGAATTAAATAATAACACATGCTGTCTTTTTTTAAAATCCTTTGGCCTAAGTCTACTATCATGCCAGATTTTTGTTTTTTCTTTATACATTTTAGCATTTTCGTATGACATGTGCCTTAATTCATCTAATTCATGTAATTGCAGAGACCGCAATGTTCCCACATCGGTCACGCAAAAGTTTAATTCCTTTAAAGCCCAAAAGGCTTTGTTTTCTAATTCAAGAGGGAGATGTGTTACGTCTCCAAAAGTGACCTTTTTAGGACTTGTTTTCCATAGAAAGATGTACACTCTTATGTGTTTTTGAGAGGATTTAGCTTAAACCTATACTTATATATGAGAATTAGAAGAAGGTAGCTAAATTAGGACTTATGTACAAAAGGAAAGAAAAGGGATGAAAAACGAAGCTAAAAGAAGGAAAAATGAGCATTGCGGCAGCATTGCGGAAACATTGCTAAAACCGCAATGTTTCAAGTGAAATCCGTAAGTTGACTGATCTTTTTCTGTTATTTTCCGTTATTTCAGGGATTCGTTCTTTCTCCTCCATCCATTTTGAAGTACGACGTTGAGGATGGATGGTTCTCCTTGGCCCAAACGCACCTGCAGATTACTATAAAAGGGGGTCAAAGTAGAGAGTTTGATCATCCGAAAAGCGTAGAAGTCTCTTCGCAGCACAGTCTTTCTCATTCAATTCCTTTTTCGTCTATTGGTCTGAGAGGTTCAGCTGTTGGAGTCGTCAATCTGATAGGAAGGAGAGAAGATTCATCTTCTCTTCTGATTGGATTCATCCAAGCAGGGCTGATCTTTCTCATCCTTCAGCCGAGGCGTTTGCGACGAGGCGTTCAAGCTCATTTACTGCTTTCTGTCTTTTACTTTTCATTTCCAGTACTGTTGTGTCGTTATTTCCTTTCCAATAGTCATTCCATTCTATTTCGTTGTTGTCTGTCTTTATGTTATTTACTTCAAGTTTCCATTTGTTCATTCAAACAATCGGTTAATCAAAGCACAATTCATTATTCACACTTTGTCTTTACCTTTGCTGTCTACTGTTTTTCCTAGCTGTTTTGTCTTTTATTTCCTTCTAAGCATGTCTACTTCATCTATTCTTTCTGTCCTCTCTATATCCATGAGTAGCTAAGTCACATAGGGGCATGCTAATGACAATACTATAGGCTAAAAAACGTGAACCAAGCATGTAGGATAGCTCTCGAATGCATTGATTGTATGTAAGCTTTATCCCACGGGCAATTTCGATTGGCCATCCATTTTGTCCAAAGAACTCCTAACCTCTGGAAGGAGTAAGAGTTCAGAGTCATACACTCATGCTAGCCTTTCAAGGTAGCCAGAAAACGACCTAGGAATAGGCGTTTTCCTAGTACAAACCATAACTTTCCGCTTTAACAAGATGCTCGAGACCTTACTTGGACATGAGTAAACTAAAGAATCTAATGCATGAAATCGGAAGATACATGAGATTGAGTTAGTTTGATGCATAGTGAGTTGATCCAATGCTTGAGAATCGTATGAAAATGCCTATAGAGGAGTCGTTAGTAGCCCTTGTTTCTCCATTTTACACACTTTCGCTGTTAGTAACATTGCGGTAGAATTGCTGTTCTCGTAATTCTGCTAAGTTAAAAATTCTGCTTGACTACTTTTCTCTTCGTTTATTAATTCTTTCGCTTTACATTTGCGTTTACCATTGACTTGCACTTGTTTATGTTACTACCTTTTATATATTCAGCAATAAATAGGAATTTTAAAACCAAATCTACCCCTCCAAATCCACCCATTCTTACTTAACATTACACTTCACGAGTAGCTAATAATAAATCTATGTGGGAAAACGAATGAAAAAATACTTACTACTTGCTATAAGACCATGTAGGCTTGCATGTTCTGAGTGCTCTCTCTCTCTTATTGCTTATTTATTTTACACATTGAGCACGCAACAAGATGGCATGCCTTTCCATAAACCAACCTATAGGGAGACATTCCCAAAGGTGTTTTATATGCAGTTCTATATGCCTATAATGCATCGTCTAATTTAAAAGACCAATCCTTTCTATTTGGTTTGACCACTTTCTCTAGGATACTTTTGATCTCCTTATTAGAAATTTCTGCTTGCCCATTTGAATGGGGATGATAGGGTGTTGCCACCCTATGCTTGACATTATATTTAGCTAACACCTTCTCCATAGATTTGTTTATGAAGTGTGATCCCCCATCACTTATGATGGCACGTGGAGTGCCAAATCGTGTGAAAATGTGTTTATTCAGAAATTTGATAACAGTTTTGGCATCATTCAAGGGACATGCTATTGCCTCAACCCATTTTGAGACATAGTCTACGGCTACTAGAATATACAGATTACCAGCCGAGGTTGGGAATGGACCCATGAGGTCAATGCCCCATACGTCAAAGAGTTCTAACTCTAAGATGTATGTCAAAGGCATCTCATCCTTCTTACTGAGGTTACCTGTTCGTTGGCATTCATTGCAAGTGCGCGCATAGTCATGTGCATCTTTGAAGATCGTGGGCCAGAAATAGCCACATCCAATAGTGTTACCAGGATAAGGTACCCAACCTCATCCGTATACTATAGACCATTTTGACTGACTACTTGAGCTTGATCCCCAATCATATCATACATGAAGCTCAAGTACTCATATTCAGCCAAGGGTGTTGGTCATTGGTATAGGTTAACCTAAACACGTTTCACTTTATTCCAGTAAACTCTTTTACTGAATAAAACTAATAACTCTTTATTCTAAATAGGATATTTAAAAACATAACAGTTTATAAACCACGAGTTTTAGGACATAAAACCCAACAATTTTGAACATGATGTAATTGATATACAAATGGATCATGTTCAAGGAATACACCTAAATAGTCTATAGTATATGGATAAGGTTGAGTGCCTTATCCTGGTAACATTATTGATTCGACCCACTTTGTTATTATTACAAATGATTTTATCCAAATCATTCATGTAGAGACATGTGAGTGGGGCTATCCTATACAATGAGCTTGTATAAGACTGGACCACGAAATATATAATCTCGCCTTATAAATCCGTTATTTGAGAAGATTGATATTTCACAAGATGATCATATGTGACTCGATCTTAATCTTAAGTGAGTTATGAACTTCTGCTTGTGAGGGCTCGTTCTTTAATATATATGGGTGAGAATGACCTTGATAGCTGATTCAATAAGCCTACAATTTTGGGGACTTCATCAAAAGTTGAGAACATAAGTTTCACAAGATGAAATTCATTCATAAAGCGGAAGTAGATGAGTAATTCCCTTAAGTTCACAACTTGTCCTACATTAAAGGAAATTGTCCAGGGGAAAATATCACTACAACAAATTAGGCCTACGAACTGCCATCGTAGCCGTATGAGGGCGGTTTTACGACCGCCATCTAAAGTGGCGCCATCATACCCCTACAATGGCGGTTTACAACCGCCATCTTATCCCTACAATGGCGGTTTAACCCCCATTGTAAGTATACAACGACTGTTTATCGTAGATATACGATGGGAGTTTCGAACTTCCAAACCGCCATCGTAGGGATAAGATGGCAGTTATAAACCGCCATTATACGTATACGATGGCAGTTTTCAACCGCCATTGTAGGGATAAGATGGCGGTTGTAAACCGCCATTGTACCTATACGTTGGTGGTTTTAAACCGTCATTGTAATTATGTTTAATGACGGGTGAAAATGGTCTTTGTAAGTTGTTTTAATGACGGAAAAAAATGTCATTTTTGGCCACTACCCGATGTAGACAATATATTGTTGTTTTGTTTCAGTGACGTTGCATAACTAAAATTCTACTAATTCAATGAATACAATATTGGATGTGGAATAAAACTAGGATTCTGGTCATTTCATTCAAAAGAACAAAATATTTCATATTTATATCCAAAATTGCTACAAAAGCTATCATTGTTCTTAAAAAGAGTCTAAATACAAAGTATAGTATCCATATTTCATATTTACATCCAAAATTGGCACAAAGGCTACAAAGTACACTACATTACACTAGGTTACCCAAATGTAATGCTTGCAATATGATTTTCCCATTCCGTTCGTACTACGTCGAGTTCTTCTCGTGTAAATGGCTTCTTACTATTAAACTACACGGAAACAAAAGATAAATATTATGATTAAATGAAAAAAATACAATGTATATATTTCAAAATATAATAGTAAAGATGCATTACATACAAGAGAGTTCAAAGGAGTCCGTAAATTATGCAAAATCTCTCTCATAAACTTCAGCACATAGTACCCACATTCCATGCTACCTTCTTGGCGAGGACACTATACAAAATATAGAAATAAATAAGAATATTTGAAATTGGTCGAACATATAAAAAAAGAAACGCATAATTTTTAAGAAACTTAATAACCATACACTAAATGAACTTCAATATTAAACAAACTTACATATTTACGATACGTTTGCCCGTTGACTTTTGATGATGGACATTTTATGGACTTTTAATGATGGACATTTTTTTGGACGTTTAATGACGGGCATTTTTGGACTTTTAATGATGGACATTTCTAACTTTTAATGACGGACATGGTGCCTGCTGCTTTTAATGTCGAACATCTGGCTTTTAATGTCGAATATGGTGTTATGCATCAGTTTATAGTGTCGACGCTACAAACTAGCGTTTTGACGCTTGCTCTCGGGTTTTTTGTCAATTTTTGCACCTTCTCTAACTTGATTGCCACAACTTGAGTCTTTTTGTCCTCTTTTTTGCCCAATTCATTCCCGAAGCCTTAAAACGCTCTTCTTAGCACCAAAACACGCTCTTGAACTTCTCGAGCTCCTAACCGCGAAACACCTACAACAAGGTCAATTTATCAATATAAAGCACATTATTTAACTATAATTAGAGAGTAAATAATAGCTCTTTTAGAGAGTTATCAAATACCCCCAACCTTGAATCTTGCTAGTCCTCGAGCAAGACAAACTCTGAATTATCTCAAAAGAATGAAATTGCATGCTTACGACTCTAACCTCAATGCTTTTGAAAACAAAGCATTTACAACAAAAGAGAACAATCGATTGCATGCATAAATTGAGAACATTTCAAAAATTAAACTATTACTCCCTTACGTGCGTGTGTGCTTAGCCAACCTATTCTAGCTCTTATAGACCCAGAAAAACCTTATGCAACCCTACATCTCGTTTTCCCCCTATTTCTAGCAATAAGAATAGTCTATGGCTTTTCAACATCAGAAAGAGCAACAAATCAAAAGGCCTATTTTTTTTTTCTTTGAGCCATTTGTACCTTTCACTTTTATTTTTGACTATTTTTTTTTTTTTTTTTACTTTTGCTTCTCCAAGAGAGCCTTTAATGTCAAGTTTGCTTCCGTTTCAGCTTACCCGCAGTTCTACTGCACAACGTATCTGGCAACGGGCAAACTTCACAATTTAAGGACTAATACTCACTTCTTAGGGCACTTAAGAAGGTGAAATATCTCAGGAGGTTTTATTGACATGCTTCCATTTTTTTTTTCTAGTGTATGGTTATTAAGTTTGTTAAAAATTATGCGTTTCTTTTATTATATGTTCGACCAATTTCAAATATTCTTATTTATTTCTATATTTTGTATAGTGTCCTCGCCAAGAAGGTAGCGTGGAATGTGGGTACTATGTGCTGAAGTTTATCAGAGAGATTTTGCATAATTTACGGACTCCTTTGAACTCTCTTGTATGTAATGCATCTTTACTATTATATTTTGAAATATACATTGTATTTTTTTATTTAATCATAATATTTATCTTTTTTTTTTCGTGTAGTTTAATAGTAAGAAGCCATTTACACGAGAAGAACTCGACGTAGTACGAACGGAAGGGGCAAATCATATTGCAAGCATTACATTTGGGTAACCTAGTGCAATGTAGTGTACTTTGTAGCTTTTGTGCCAATTTTGGATGTAAATATGAAATATGGATACTATACTCTGTATTTAGACTCTTTTTAAGAACAATGATAGCTTCTGTCGCAATTTTGGATGTAAGTATGAAATATTTTGTTGTTTTGAATGAAATGACCAGAATCCTAGTTTTATTCCACATCCAATATTGTATTCATTGAATTAGCAGAATTTCAGTTATACAACGTCACTGAAACAAAACAACAATATATTGTCTACATCGGGTAGTGGCAAAAAATGACATTTGTTGCCCGTCATTAAAACAACTTACAAAGACCGTTTTCACCCGTCATTAAACATAATTACAATGGCGGTTTAAAACCGCCAACGTATACGTACAATGTCATTTTTGGCCACTACTCGATGTAGACAATATATTTTGTTGTAAACCGCCATCTTATCCCTACAATAGCGGTTGAAAACTGCCATCGTATACGTATAATGGCGGTTTATAACTGCCATCTTATCCCTACGATGGCGGTTTGGAAGTTCGAAACCGCCATCGTACATATATGATAAACCGCAGTTGTATACTTACAATGGCGGTTATAACCGCCATTGTAGGGATAAGATGGCGGTTGTAAACCGCCATTGTAGGGTTACGATGGCGGTTTTAAACCGCGATTGTAGGGGTATGATGGAGGTTCATTTTAATGACGGTTTTAAACCGCCATTAAAAGATAACCGCCATCATACCCCTAAGATGACGGTCGTAAAACCGCCCTCATACGGCTACGATGGCAGTTCAAAACTGCCATCGTAGGCCTAATTTGTTACCTCTTGCTCATAGTTCATACATTATACCGGTTGAGCTATGCTCATGTTGGCAATACATTAGATATTATAGGAAATAGTTTATGTATTAGATACATTAATATTAAAAAAAACTATATATACATATGAAATTCGAATGAGATTCAAATTGGTTAAATTTATAGTATAAAAGATTAATTTTATGATATTTGAATGAAATTCAAATAAATATAAAATACATATTTTAATATAATAGATATTAAAACAGATTTTATCAAATAAAATTAATTCCTAAATGTCCTATAAATAGAACTTTTAGATTTAGACAAAAGGTTGGCCAAAACACACTCATCACTCTCCCTTCGCACAGAATTGTTCTCTCAAACTACCTCGCTTTCAAGATGGCTCTCACAAACCTTGACCCTATGTTCGAGTTATAGCGAGGAAGATCTTGTGGAGATAGAACACAAGAAGATTATAGTTATTCAAAGGTAAAGGTAACTTGTTTAATCTTGTATTTTATTTTAATTCTAACTAAACCTCAAGATAAATTTTGATTAGAAAGAGAATTTCTATTATTGCAAATTGAAACTTCATTGATAACCTAGAGTTGTCTATGAGAATATATATGTTCGGAAATGATAGACTTTGACATTAGAAACTATTCTCCCTTATTTTTTTTTATGATCATCTTAAGGCATTAATCGAATTAATAGATTTTTTTCCTTGTTTATAAATTATTATAAGCTTGTATAAATATATCTTTCATCACTAGTTGCACTTGATATAATTCTTAGGATGAAAACTTATTTTATTATTTTGATATGATTTTTTTTTTTTTGGTTGCTAATTTACTATGTTTGTTGCAAATGAATGGTGGAGCAATCTTGTTCTATTATCTATTATTGTGAGGATGTAAATTTGTAATAAAGAATCTAATTTTAGGTCATCTTATTGTTGATCTAAATTTAGGTATGTTATAACCCTATAAAAGGGTTTCTCATCCTTTCAAACATTCATCCACTCTCAAAAGGAAGCATATTAATAGGCACAAGAGCAAGAAAAGCCTCTAGAAAGAAGAGAGAAAAAAAACACAATGGGGAAGAAGATGATTGCAGTGTTTATGATGTGCATTCTGGTGGTGGCTGCCACTGCGAGCGTGAAGGACAAGGAGGCCAAATTTGACGCGAAATTCAAGTCTTGCTATGAAAATTGTGAGAAGAAATGCCTTGAAAAAGGCAATGTTGAAGGCAATGGTCAAAGCTTCTGTGAAGTTAAATGTGATGAAGATTGTAATGACAAGGAAGTTGCAGGTACTTTTTTCTCTTCTCTATCTCTATTTTTCTTCTAATGGGGAATCAATCAACGCATCATTGTTTACATATTATCGACTATTATTTTTTCTAATATTAATTTGTATTTTTCTATTTTTTTGACAGATAAGCTCAATATCAAAATTGAAAATGAGTAATGGAGAATAAAAGAAGGAAGAGTCCTCGAGAATGATCGGATTTATGTACTAATTGTATTAAAACCATGTTTGTGAGATGAGTTCATGAAAATTTCATTTGTCCTGTTTGTATTTGATAATGTAATTTGAATATTTCAAGTTATAAAGTTCTTCTTTGATATATTTGATCATATTATATTTTTGCATCTGTTTGAGAGGCTTCTTTTTGTGCCTAATATACTTCTTTTTCTTGTAAGACAGGTTAATGTGAAGTATCATCTCTTTTTTGATTTGTTTGAGCTCCATAAAATCTCGTTTGCTTTGCTGCCAAACCGTGCATAGCTCAAATGGTTTGACTAAGAGGTTAGAAGTGTTGAATTTTGGAAAATTAGCCTACCTTAAAGTAAGGTTTTCATTCCATTACATTTGGCCTTACTGACATAGCTAGTTGAGCACAATCCCATAAGCAAGACCTACTTAGCACATTTCACTCTTTTTATTCATAGAAACCATAAGCAATAGTATGCTTATGGGGATGTTTTAGCACTGCTTTTCAGGGGTGATTCTGGTCCGACCTCCACTTTGGACTCCGGTGCCTGTTTCTTGTCGGAATTCCAGTTATACCGGTGAGCGTTGTCGTCCTCACGGTATGAGGATTTGTCACAGTTTCCATATTCGTCGCAATCTTTATCTTTGCATTTGTAACCATCACAGTCATATTCCTCCTTGGGTTTGTCACATTTGCCATATTGATAGCAATATCCATCTTTGCATTTGTATTCATCACAGTCGTATTCCTCCTTTGGTTTCTCACATTTTCCGTATTCGTAGCAATCTCGATCTTTGTATTTGTATCCATCAGAGTCGTATTCCTCCTTGGGTTTGTACCCCAAATTTTGATTGAAAATGTGGGGATTGTGAGCTCTTTCTTCCTTCAGGGCCATGTCTCTTCCTCCTTCGACGTTTTGCAGAACCGCCATTGCCATTGTCGAGACTGCGAGCACGGTGACGAGAATCTTACTGATCATCATCTTCTCTTGCTTCTCTTTCTGTTTGAGTGAAAATGCTATGGAGTTCTCCAAATTTATAGGCAGCAAGGGAATTTAGGTAGGCTTTTTGAGTGAAATAATTTGTATTTCTGCATGGGAATCTTTGTTCTAATAGAAACAAGTAGTTGAATGGTCCTTCTGCAATTCATTGCCTTTAAATTTAGGGTTGTTTTGATGTCAGAGAAATTGCTTAATCTTAGCAATTCAACCATATGAATTAATACACATTTAATCTACTGTCCTGGTGTAATTCAATTGAAGTTATGAACCGATATGAAATCGAAAGGTTCGATAAAGATATTAAGAATTAATCGATATCTCCGATATCTTTTATAAATAACCATAAAACATAAAAAAAAAAAAATAATAATAAATAAATAGAGAACTCTACATGAACTCTCTACCGGATTTAACTTTGTATAGTTTTATATTAACCAATATAAAGGTATACATTTTATACACAATCATGAATATTGTACAATAATTTACTAAAAAAATGGTACAACCAAATTGATATTATTGGTTTCGTACCAATAATTTACAATAGTAATCATCATAGTGTTTGTTAACATATTTTGCCGAACCCCGGCGACGATCGGACGAAAGACGGCACCGAGCATTTCGGTGGCAGTGACGATGGTGGAGTTGGATCGACAATCTTCACAACTTGTCGGGATCGAACCGGGTGAGGCAGTCCGTACAAAAACCCCTCACATTGTTCTTCTTGAAGCTTGAACATCATCTTCATTTTTGAATAAACAGAGGCAGTGAGCAAACTATCCGAACCAGCAAAATGTGCCTTACCGATTCGATTAATGTAGACCAATTTAGCAAGTTTTTTTAGTCCTAAGTCGCCGTCGAGCAAGCCGTAGCAATATCGAGCCATGTGTTTGAGATCGACGGTCGTCCCCAACATTAGTCCAGCGAGGGTTGCGAACGTCCTCATGTAAGGCGGCATGACTCGGACAGCTTCATAAGGTACGCTATGTCGTAAAATCCATGGAATGTAATCCAACGATCGATTTTACGGCTGCGAAGAATCGGTTGGAACAATTTACCAAATTCCTCTGGTAGGATTCCGTAATTTCTCAGGTTCTCGAAATTGAATCCCTTGTTCTTTTAGAAACGAATCGAGCGAATAAACTCCTTCCATATTTGAAATCCGATCAAAATCTCTAAAATTTAATTCCCAAGTCATTCTGATTTCCCCGTTGGCGTTCATGAGTGTGAGACCGAGTTGAAGTATGCTCAATCGGTTCACATTAAACTGGAGGCAACTGTAGAATTCTTCCTCTGAAATGTTTTTGGGAGTGTATTGAAGGAAGCCTGGAAATTCTGTATCGATGGCGATAATGGGGAACTCTGTCAGAAACAATTTCAGCAGCTCTAACTCTTCTTTAAGATTGTAAAACCAAACCTCTCGCTGCTGACTTTGAGTGATACACGCTCCGGTCGTCTTCATCATTCTCTCCGGCGATTGAGAGTGTTCTTCCGTTCTCAAAATTCTCGAGATGAAATTGTAAGTTGAAAATGAAGGAGAATGATATTAAATATCGGTAGGCAGTGGCGTCCGCAGCCGTTTTCTGTTTAAAATCGGACTTCATTCTCAGCCTTCCTCTTCCCTTTCCCTTTCCCTTTCCCTTTCCCCTTAGTGGTATATATTTAAATAATAGTGTTAATAGATATAAAAAATCAAATTTATATTACCTTTATTTAGGAGGGACTAATTGAACCTTATATTTAGAATATATATATATATTTAAAATAATTACAAATATGACATGTTTTGAATTTATTTTACAAATATGGCATTTTTTTTTAATTTTTTTTTTTTTTTTGTATATGAATGAAATTTCAATTTCATAAGCTTCGGAATAATGTGGGATTAATTTAGATTTTTCAATTGGGAACTTTTGTCCACTAGGTGAGTATTTTTGTGTTTGATCTGAAATTTAGATTTAAAAATTCCATTTTCTCTATATATATTAAACTTAAATTTGAAACATTTGTAGTTGGATTGAGTATCAGGTTTGATTAGGTTAGATTTAGGGTTTTTGTTGAATTTAATTTTATTAATTAATTTTTTTACGGTTGGATTTTAGTTTAATTGTTTTAATTCGGATTTAGTATTCATCAGCTTACGGAGATCTCTTAATTAAATCAATCATTTTCTTTGTTTTAGCTTAGAACCAGGATTCTACATTTTGGTTTGATTAAAATCCTCCATTTTTCCAGTTATCACTACTAAAAAAATGGGAATAGATGACATGTGGAGCATCCAAAAATCAAGGAAGAGAATAAAAAAGGTGTCATCTTCCGTTTGGGGCGCGTTTTTGGCGGGAAAAAACGGAGTTTTTCAGATTTCCGAAACTTAATGACAGTTTTCTAATGTCGTCAATCGATGACAGTTTTAAAATATCATAAATCGTTTACATTTATTAACTATCATTAATTTGTTTATGTTTTTTTTTACTCAAACGTTTTTTTAGAAACTAAAAATATTTATAAAAGAATTATAATTAATTTAGGACTAAAAAAAATAATTAACAAATAAAATAAAAGGACGAAAAATGTAAAAAAAAAAAAAATGAAAAAAAGAATGGAAATCAAAATTTAAAAAATAAACACTCAAAATTTATAATTAAAAAAAAACAAAGAAATTATATATATATGAAATCCTTAAATTAAGAACACGTTCCCTCTAAAAAAAGAATGGAATGTCTTGAATCTGTTATGACCCTCTACGACTAGTTCGGTGTGGTGAAACTTTTGGATGTTCACTAATATCAGGATGTCGAATCCTGCCAAAATAAAATTTGTAAACCGACACTACCAAGATAACTTGTAGCTGGTGGTAACCGAGTCGATCCACAATGAATTAATTTAAATTCGAATTTGATCAATTTACTTTGTTAATTTTAGAAATAAAACATTGGGGGAAAATGAATTTAGTTTTCGAAACATGCATTAATTACGCTAACGAAAAAATTTAAAATGTTGAATTGATGATTTAACGAACGTTTTCAATTTGAGGCATCAGGATCGACAATGAGCACACGGTAGATCATTGATTAACAATAAGTTAGCCAAAACCAATCAAGCACACAAAATGTTTACTTGGAATACCGAATTAAACATACCCAAAGACAATTAATCAAGGGGTGCAATTCTAATTAAACTTGATAATTGATCAATTGAGGGAGAATTTGATGAGTTCTTTTTTATTTTTATCTCAATTTGAACTTTGATTTTTTTTTTTAATTGAACCTCTAACTTGCGTCATCAATTTGAGTACAAGCAATCCCTAGCATAAAATCGAGTCAATTATTTCTTACTCTAATCCATGATCATCAAGAGTATTCCATCGTATACTAATTTTCCCTAACAAAAAAAGACACAATTATTAGAACTCAAATAGCCTAGGAAATTTATTTTCAACACTTATACCTCCATGGTTGGTTTTTCGTGTTTCAAGCTCCTTCTTGCAAAGCACACATCTCGCCTAAATGAATACTCCATTTTTCTTTTCGCAAGTATTAGAAATAGAGGCTCTTGATAAAGAGGGAGAACAGATAAAATAGTGGTAGAGGTAGGGCGTTCAATGGTTGTGTAACGACTTGAATTCCCAATAAGAGAAATGTATTTAATTGTTATGGTTATTAGGCTCGATAGTGAGTTTAAGTGGAAAGATAATGTAAAATTTGGACTTAAAGGCTAAGGCTAATCGTTTGACTAAGCAAGACATGGGGTAAATGAGTTATTATTATTAATAACAGTAATATAATAATAATAATAATATTATTATTATTAAATATAATATTATTTTTATAAAAAAAAAGACAAAATGTTAAAAAAGGGCGCTTAGGTCTTCTGAAGAAGACTCACGGCGCCTCCCTCTCTCCCTTTACCTCTCAGTCTCCCTCTCCCTCTCCCTCTCCCTCTCACTCTCAGCTGCCTCCTCCTCTTTCAGCTCCGACCAATCCATATTGTCTCTCCCCTCCGCTCTCTCCCATCGGCGATGCCCATCCACGACGACCCAGCGACGACGTCACGAGCAACGGCGTCACGAGCAACGGCGGCGTTTCTCCAGCGTTTCCAGCGGCGTTTGGGCAACGGCGATGCTTCGTCTCCAACGGTGGCACGATGTGAGCGGTAGCGGGTAAGTTTTCGTCCGACAATTTTTTTTTTTTTTTTTTTTGGTTAGAGGAGGCTCGCGTCTGTTCGTTGGATTGTCTCAATATTGGGCAGTAGAAATTTGTCTTGTAATCGAGTTGCTTCTTAGATGTGAATGATGGTGTGCATTGTAAATTGGGGTTGGAGTTTGAACATCGGTAATTAAGTTGAACTTGTTTAAGCACATTATTTGGTAAGTAGTTTTGGATGGAAGAAAAGTTATTATCTTGCTTCCAGAATGATTTTTTAGTGCTCTGGTAATTATGAGGCATAGTTTGCAAAAGAAAAAAAATTAATGGAAAACATTTTTATTGTTTGTTTTTTGTTTTAGAGTTGATTATGATTATGTTAAGATAATATTGGAGGTTTTTGTTTCAATCTACTCTTGTGGTTTGGACTTCTTAACTCTGAAGTAAAAAACTGCACTAGGATGCACGAGCCACTACCTCATTAATTAGCAAAATCCACTCAAATTCTTCCTTGTACGTTGGTGTTTGGAATTCAAATTCCAGTGACCAGTGACATCTCTGGTGACTATTCTTAAGAGTAACGAATCTAGGAAAATCAATATGCAGGTGGTTGTTACCTTAATGAATATATCCACTCAAAGATTTTAATTTGTTGCCATTATGGACTCTGTAATCAAATAGTTCATTCATAAGGTCCTCAAAACTCTGAATAAAGGATCGATGGCTTCTACTGTGCCTCTGGAAATTTTATTACCCGGGCACTAACTAGGGGATCATTTCTATGTTTAGCTGTTTTTGGTGTTTATCTTTTTTGTTTTTGTTTTTGTTAAGAGGCAATTTCATTGATGTATGAAATTTAATTACAAAAAGGATATGAAATCCATGGTGTTACAAAAGGCTTTCCCAATTAGACAAAGTAAGAAGGTTAAAATTTGCCGCTCTATAAGAATTTTTTTTTTTTTTTTTTTTAACTCCACCTGAGAAAATTTTGTCCTCTCTACGTGTGATACTTTTTCTTTCTCTTCTCAAATTAGCTTTGTTAGGACATGATCATAACTCATAAGATATATCAATATAGATTTTGCATTTAGTTGAATCATAATCAAGATTTTTCCATTTCTAATTGATGTTGGACTATGTTCAGATCCATAACAAGTTTTGATATATATGACTATCTTTGTTTGTCAATATCACAGTTGTAATTGTAAGCTGATAAACCATGGGGTGGAGAAGATAAACATGATGAATCTGACAAAGGTTTATTCTCGAATGTGGCTCAATAACCAAACTCACTTCATCAGTCAGGGCTTCTTCCATGGGTTTGAAATCGTGGTAATTTGCGCCTTCAGGCTGGAATGACGTCTGCTGCAGAAAGAAACGCTCTCTTTGTATTTGTGTGCAATAGTTTCATCCTCCAGGGTTTTGCTTCTTTCATTTCTGTATATAATATACTCCTCAACTTTTTGGAGTTCTCATAACCAACTGTCGCCACTTTATTTTCAGGTATTGTTCCTTTTCCCTCCTCTCCTATTTCAATTTTTCGTCTGCGGCCCTTGTGTAGTTTAATTGAATCTATTGATTTCGTTGAGACGACTGGAAATTCTCCCTTTCTTTGTTTCATTCCTTCTTTGGAGTAGAGTAGATTCAGTGTTTGATTTCTATATTTTTTACAACTTATTCGTGTTTAGAGGTATTTTAATTGTACTCTGATGAACTTCGATTGAGATTTTTCGGAACGATTCGACTTATGTTTTTCAGTTTAATTATTCTCTGAGGCGTTTTAGGTATTGACGATTAGCGAAACTGATTGAATCGTTTCATTTTTGTGATTTAATTTTTTTTTTAAATTTTGAATTTGTTTAGGGTTGGATTCTTCTTGTTAATATCTGTTTTGCTTTGATTAAAAAATTGGGAGGCTTTCGATTACATCTGTGCATGTTTTCATAAAATTTAATACTTAAAGATAGTGATATGTATGATCATGCCAACTAATGAGCTAATTTTTGTCCGTTCTTTTTTTTTTAACTTTAATATATTTTTTATAATTATTCGTGAAATTGTCGAACAGATTTCACAATCAATTCTTCTCTCCGTCCTCGGTAACTCTCTCTCTCTCTCATTTTTTATGATTTGGTGTGAATTCATGTTATGGGTTTGTTGGTTGCTCGTAAGTGAAATTGTGGATGCGATTAGGAATTCTTTTCTTGTTCTTGTTTAGGGCATTGAGATTAGGGGTTCTTTTCTTGTTCTTTTCATACCTGAGAATATTTATTTTTATTTTATTATCATTTACAATTTGGTTTTAGTATTTGACAGTTATAACTGTAGACTTTTTCTTTCTATTTTTTGGGTTTTGAGTGTACATTCAGTTTTTATATTTTAAAGTTGGTTTGTATGTGTTTGAAGATACAGCTTGAACTTCTATTTCTTTGCAGGCTGGTTAGATCGGGACATGTAAATGGTGCAACATAATACTAATTCAGGTATACCAATTACAAACTAAATCTATAAGGCCTAGTATGAGTTGTTCAATCTGTGTTTTATTTATATTTATTAGGACCAAGGAGCTGTTCGATCGGTATCAAAAGACTCTAGGCCTTGATCTATGGATCTCTCACTATGAGGTTCCCATTTCTCCATTTCTCCTTTTTGGTTTGATGTTAGTTTGTTGATTTATTTAGTTTATAGGTTTTTTCAATATCTCATGTATTAGTAACCAAATTAATCTCAATAAACATAGCAATTGCTATTTTTAAATTATAAGAACAAAAGTAAAAACAAAGAATTTTTTTTCTCTATTTTATTGTATTTCTAATCTTTGTTGTTTTTTTCATCTTTTCTTTCGAAACTCTAATTTCAACCTAAACTAATCTCTCTATTTATTGTTAATCTCTCTATTTTTAATTTAAGTTTATATGAATTTACTTTTGTTTTTATGACAACTTTTGTTCTTATATATTTCCCTCTTTTTGCTATTTTTTTTTTTTTTTTTTTTGTGGGAATTGAATCTTGTAAAGAGAAGATATGGGTTCAGATGAGGAAGCTAGTGATGCCTTGGAGAAGCTCGTCAGGTACCTTGAATTGAGAATCTTAGTCTTTTTACATGTAGTCCTGCTTTTGTGCTTCCCTTCGTCCTTACTACTCGTTGGAGCAGTAGAGCCGGTTACCCACTCTTCCGAAGGTAATTCCTGTTCTTCTCGCTTCTAATTGATTTACACTTGAATTTCACACCTGAATTTTGCATCAATGTCTTGATTCACTTTGTTTAAGATTATATTTTAAGTATTCGATTGAAATCCCATCATTTTCTAGATATTGTCAATTTGTATGCATGTCATAATATGGTCCATTTTCTTACATTACAGACCGCCATTAGATGTGTAACTTGGCTTCTGCAAAAATTCCCTCAGCTAGCAGATCGAATATAATCATACTCTCTCTCAAGGTAGAATTTATTAATGTTTTACAACCGATATTCTTGAGTACATATGTATATTTAGCAATAGACCAAATTGTATAAATCCTTACAAGATACAAAAAGAGTGATTTTTTGTGATTGCTGTATGCGTTTGTTTTGTTTTTGTAAAGAAATAATATCATGTCTAGTATGATGGATGCTTTCTCTTTCTTAGTTTTCCAAATAATCTATTAATTTTGTATTAAGAATGTCATTTTCAATTTTGTAAGTTTTTTTTTAACATCGGAAGCTTCAAAGTATGTTTATCCTTACAATCCATAGTACCGTTTCAATTTCTTCACCCTCATGCAATTTTTAAGGAGTTAAGTTTGACATATTCTTGTATATGGTTTATGTAAGTAAAATTTTCTTGATTTTTGCAAGATTAATTTTCTTGATTCATATTGGTTCTATTGCAAATATCTTCCACCGGTGTACTCCTGATAATAAACTAACTTTGCATTTATTTGATAGCATACTAATGCTTACAAAGGAAATGGTGAGTTTTTTCTTGCCCTACATTTGGATAAAATGTGTGAGCTTTTTGTGTTGATGATATTAGGGCATTGAAAGATATTGAAAGAATGCATTATAACTCTAATAGAACTTTGTGACATAGAACTTTTTGTTAATATGCCTCCTGTGACATAGAACTTTTTGTTAATATGCATCCTGGCAAAGAGGAGGTAATCTATAGTCTTAACTTTAATAAAATTGTTGTTCGTTGCTTCGTTAAAGTGCAAATATACCATGAATCGAAAATCTTAGGCTACTAATTAGATGAACAAGTGACTTCTATCATTCCAAACACTTTTAAGGCTAACTTAAGGTGTTGTTTTTTGGTTCCTAACTACTTGAATTTATCTTTGTTGCTTAGGTTCGTTTTGGAGCGTCTGAAGTAATGATTAAAGTGCTGGGTTGTTTTAGGACTGCGTTAGGTAAGTGGCTTCTATCTGCCTGTTGGCATGTTGCGTGTTTAATAATTGTTTATGTATTGTGAATTATATGACTTGCATTGTGGCATCATTGTTTTTCACCTTAATAATTGTTTATGTACTTGTAATTTTAAGTTCATTTTAGTCACTTGTTCAATTGTTTTTCACCTACGGATTATTTTCTAAGTATATATAGCTTATAACTATTTGGGAGAATTCTGGATATTTGTTGAAATGATTTATTGTTCTACTTTCAAAGTAAAAAGTGATTGTGTCTTCTTGAATTTTTATTGCAGGACAAAGCGAAGTGAAATATTTTTTTCAAGCTAGAAGTCATATTGCAACAAATGATAACTTTTTTGTTGGGTTAAATGAATATTTCATCATGTTATGCAACATTTTATTATTAATGTTGCAACAATTTAGGGGCATCGTAGTTAGTTTCAATATTGTATACATGAATTAGTTTATGTAAAAGTTGATGAACTTTGGTATTTGAATGATATATTGATATCTACATCTTATTTCAATGATATTGAATTGGGTTAAACTTAGATTTATTTAATTTGCTTTGTATTTTTCATTATTATTAATTAATAATATTAATAATAATAATTACAATTAAAAATATAAATATTAATATATTTAGATTTGATAAAAAAAAAATCTATTATTGATTTTGTGACAAAAAAATCATGTCATTGAATTCGTTTTGTTGACTCACAATAGTTGTGGTCTTCAAGCTATTAATGACAGAAAAATTAAGTCATCAAAGCGTACAAAATTTACTGTCTTCCATTTCGATTCGATGACAAATAAAAACTGTCGTCAATTATGTTTACATGACAAAATATGGTATGAGTGGTCATTCAGTGACAATGTTTATGTGTCATAAAATAAGGTCTCTTGACTGAAAATAATTGTCATTAACCGTATTATGAAGACAGAAAAAAACTGTCACCAAACGAACATTGACGACAGTTTTCGGTTTTTGTCATCTATAGAGTAAAGAAGGCAGGGGCTATAACGACTGAAAAAAATTGTCATCTAAAGTCCTGATGACAGTTTTTATTTGTCATCATAGCCCCGATTTCTACTAGTGTATTGTGATCAAATTACCCTTTAAAACAACTCTAAAATTATTATTATCATTGTGTGTAAAGCGACTTTAGTAAAAATAATGTGTATTTATAAGCTTACTTTTTTTATAAACAAAAAAAAAAAAAACTGAATGATTAGGAGATAGATCCACGTTAATATATAGCCGATATCACTAATCGACATCTTATCGGCTATGTTTTTGTTGACATGTTCAACAGTTGTTGGTAAATATATATATAAAAAAAATTTATAAAAAAAATTGTTGGTATGTTTTAAAACAATTTATTTTGCTTTTAATTGTACATAATATTCATCCTGGTTTATTAGAATAATATGTTAATGAACATGATTGACTTACATTTAAAAAAAAAAAAAAAAAAATGGTGAATGAGCTAACAAAGTTTTGTGTCGAAACTAAGTAGTGTGGGGTTTGGAGCTCCTATCCGCTTTGACGGTAGTATAAATCTTAATACATGGGTTCGTATTACTCCACATTTTTTAAAACACATGTTTTTTTATTTTTATTGTACACGAACACGCGTTTGTTGAAAACGAACGCGAGAAAAAAGTCTATTGATACCATTCGTTGAACACGAGCACGAGGGGGTGACTATAACATCTTTGTGCTCAACAAAGGATATTGTAGAATTTTTTTTTTGCGAATCGTGCTCAGCAAACCGATGTGCTAATGACGTCAGTAAAAGAGCAAAATACATTGTTTTTGAAGCGGGAGTCCAAACACATTACGAGTAAGGGAGGTCATGTGTGAAAATATCCCTCTTTATACATTGAAAAACACAGAATTTTAATTCAATTTAAAGCTCAAGTTACTAACTCTATATCCTATAAAAAGTACGTAGGTGGAAAGAATTTTTTTTTTACGAAATTATTATTATTATTACTAAATACCTTATGAATGGTTTAATTCTTAAAAAAATAATCTTATCAATCTAACCTGATTATTTAGATTTAGTAATTGATTTATTTCTTTTTCTAATCATAATTATAAAAGAAAATATATGAATTTTTATTTTATTATTTTTTAATGCAAGGTTTGGTTATATTTAGTAAATCCATCATTGAAGCAAAATATTTTTAATATTTTTCTTTTTTACAAATATATTTAATTAGTGTAAAATTGAGAATTGAACTTTTGACCTAAATACACAATTTTATGTGAATTGACCTATTATTTGAAAGTTTATTTATGTTCTTACACTTCCTTACTTGAAAAATATATTTTGGATATATTTTATATATTTTTTTTTAAAACACCCTTAAATTTAAATTCATTTTTAAAATTTAATATATTTTATAAGGAAATTGTAACAGATGTCAATTTAGAATAACATAATTAAAAATATAGCATGTTTTTTAAAATTTTGCGGATATGCCAATTTCTATCGCTGATATCTTATGGCTGATAGAAGTCTATCGCTGATCACCTCAGCTTCTTATAGATTTTTGTCAGCGATAATCGTCTATGATAATAGTCTATCACTGATAGAAGTTTATCAGTGATATGATAAAGTCTATCAGTCATAGAAACAGATTTTTTTGCCATATTTGCAAAAGATTTTAAAGTTTGTTAAATTTGCAATTAGTTTGAGCCTGATTACTATTTGTGCAACCAACCCTATTTTATAATTAATTAATTGTTTTTAATATTTTAAATGTGTATAACCAAATAAAATTTAATATTTATTATACCAAATAAAAAAAAAGACAAATATCACTTACATTAGAGGTGTGTTAAAAGGGGTTATTTTTATACATTCCCTACCAATTTCTCTTCCTTTTCTTGCCACTTTTACATTTCTGAAATGTTACTTCATTCCCTATTTTTTTCTTCTCTCTACTCTTTATATTTCTAACAAGCCTTTATTAATACTGGTAAGATACACGTGGGTTGCACGTGATATTTCGTAGTTTTAGTTTAAAGTAAAAGTTGATAATGTTTTTAACATTATATAATTTTACTGTCAAATATTATTTTAAAATATTTTTAAAATATGTCTAACACACTCATAAACTGAATTTTTTTTTTTTTTGAAAAATTTGTACTTCAAAGATTAAAAATGATTTTGTAATAATAAATTTTAGGACAAAAATCACTTTATAACCCAAAACTTTTGAGTTTTGAGGTTGCATCCATTCAAACTTTAATCATTTTTCTTTCTCATAATTCATAAGCCATTTTTTTAATATTAATAAAATATCAAAATACTTTAATTTTTAAAAAGGAACCTATATATATGGTCACATTTTTAAAAACACTAAAATAATAAAAAAAAAAAATTATTCATATAACAATCGGTAAACTATATTAAAATCTTGTTTATATCAATCGGTGTAAACTATATTAAAATTTTGTTTATATCGATTTATTAAAAGAAAGAAAAAAAAAAAAAAAAAAAACTTAAGAACATTCAAATTTATTATATTACAGCATATTGTAGATTTTAATTCCAACTGTGACATTATTGAATACATTTCTCTTTCTTAAAAAAAAAAAAAAAAAAAACATTGCACCCACCGATTTGAAATTACGATTAAAATTGTGTAAACAAATGACTATTTTTTATTCTTAAAATTGATAGATGTCCTTGTTCACACAAAGATTTCGAAAGAAATTTAGACACGTGTACGTACAACAAATAATGGCTTTACCGACGCCAACTATTCCCGACGTTATAACCTTCGTCGGTAATTACCACTATTGCCGATGTTTAATGGACCGCGTCGGTACATGTACCTATTGTCGACGCGGTCCAACCGCGCGTCGGCAACTAGTTAGAAATGGCGACGCGGTCAAACACAACGTCGGCAAATAGATGGCATTACCGACGTGGCTTTAAACCGCGTCGTCGGTACATATGAATATTAAAAATAATTATTTTGTTTTGCCGACGCCGTCCAAACGTGCGTCGGTATATAGTGGGCATTACCGACGCGGTCCAAGACCGCGTCCGTAAATATAAACTATTATTATTTTTTATATCATTAGCTTTGTGGTGAAAACTAAGGCCCCGTTTGGTTCGTAATCCGAAAATTTGTTTTCGAAAACAAGAATTTATTGGAAAACGAAAATAAATTTCTTATTTTCATTATATTTCAAAACACGTTTGGTTCCAATTTAAAAACTTTAAATTTGAATATAAAATTTAAAAATTTGTGTTTGATTGTGAATTTGAAATTGTTTTTTAAAAGAAGATAGTCGAGGGAGAGATTATCAGAACAAAAAAGAAAATTTAAAAAATCACACTCACACCTTCAACAACTACTGACCCAACTAAACTATAGAATAATTTGCATATCAAAATCCCTCCATTATCTCAATTTATTTTAGCCTTCCTTATCTGAGTTAATTTTAAATTTTTAAAATAGGTGTGTTTTTTTTTTTTTCATACGATTAACTAAAGCCAACTAGGTTGAGGCAAACTTCTTCCACTCATAATCTTCTTCCCAGACACATTTTAATTCATTTTAAATTTTAAAAATAATACTTACTCAAGCCACGTTTTTATAGCCCAAGTTTTAAATAGTTTTTTTTTTTTTTTCTTTTGTGGGGGAGGAAGAGGAAGGGTGGAGGAGGAAATAAAATAGGCTACTTGAAACGAGGGAGGAATGAGAGAGAAGATTGGAAATCGAAATTAAGAGGAGATCCCGTGTTTTCTAATTTTAGACTTCCAAATCCAAAAACAATGAAAACGACTAAAAGTTGTTTTCGGGTTTGGTGCTAAAATGGGTCCGATTTTCAAAAACAATTTTCAAATTTAAGCTACCAAACATAAATTCTCACAATCTATCTTATCCCTTGTAGGTATTTTTTGTAACTTTACTCGATTGAGAGCTCTATTGTATACTTTCAATTGATCAATGAAATAGTTACAGTTTCGTTTCAAAAAAAAAAAATTCTCCTAGTGAAGAAAAACTCAAAGCATGCAGGTGTGAATGTAAGTCTGGGAACGTTTCTCAAGTTCACAGTGCTTTGAATTTGAAGTTATCTACTACAAAAATGTATGAATAATATGAAATGAAATGTATATTGAGGTAGAGTATTATGAGGATGAAACTAGTCCCACCGGTACATGTGCTGTATGTGTTGTAGGTGGTGAGAGGTAGATACTATCTATTTACATCTTGCTTAATGTTTCATCTGAGAGCTAGATACTTCATTTCTAATGGCATTAGCTTCCTTGGTCACGATTGATGTTATGAACTATTGGCTTGATTTTCAATACAGAAGCCACAACCTTCTCAAAAGTTCATCAATGGAAGGTAATTTTCACGAAGGTTCTTTTGGGCTCTTAATCCAAAAACTGAACTGAACATCTCTCACAGATTACTAACTTTAGATGTCTTTTCTGATTAGACTGACAATGTCGAGGAGATTGCCATAAAGATTTCCCAATGGCCGAAGGCATCGGGAACACGTAAGAGGATCACCGTTATCACTCAAGGTGTTGATCTTTATTAGACATAATGGGGTTCCATCCTAAAACCAATCTTGTGGTCGTTGCCTGCCGAAGATGGGAAGACAAGACTATTCTCTGTTATTTTGTTGCCCAAGGAGAAGTTGGTTGACACCAATGAGGGAGGTATATGGTGGGAGAATTGTACGACTGACCCCTATTTTAGCCCATTTGTCATGATTCGGATCTGGAAAAAAGAAAAAAGGCAAACTGACCTCTGCTGACGTCATCAGTTTTTTTTTTTTTAATATTATTTTCTAGTTCTAGCTGCGGACGCGAGCGGATCTCGCTCTAGCTCTAGCTGCGGGCTGGTCTCGAATCTGAAAAAAACTTCAAAATCTTGAAATTTTCAGATCTTAAATGAAGCTAGAGCTAGAGCGAGATCAGCCTGCGCCCGCAGCTAGAGCTAGAAAATAGTATTAAAAAAAAACTGATGATGTCAGCAGAAGGTCCGTTTGCCTTTTTTTTTCAGATCCGGGTCATTTTGACAATCCGCTTAAAATGACAAGTCAATCGTACAATTCTCCCGTATATGGTCTTGCTCTTTCAAACAAGTTAGGTGTCAAATGCATGGAAATAATGGTTCAATATATCAATTTTTTATTTTATTTTTTAAGACTACCATGGGTTGACCTAGTGGTCAATATGGACCTTGAGAATAACAATAAAAGACTTAGAGGGAATGATCGAGTTCAAACCATGGTGGCCACCTACCTAGAACTTAATATCTTGCGAGTTTCCTTAACAACCAAATGTAGTAGGGTCAGACTCGGTTGTAGCAACAATTTTTCACCTGAACCTATGTGGTGTACTTGATTATGAAAAACCTCCATACTTACTCCTAAATCCATTCATCCTAGTGTTGGGAGTAGATTTTTTTTTTAAGTTTGTCTTCCCCACAACATGGGTGATAATTTAAACATCTCCTGTTTAATCTAGAACCATGGTTCAACTTCAGTACTAAAGACGCGCAGGTTAACAATTTAGTCCTTTACATAAGCTCTCACTGTATTTTCGTACTAAATACGAAGATTTCTACGAAAATACCGTGAGAGCTTTACATTTACATGTATATAGATTTAGAAAGAATCAAAATGTGTGAAGCTGAGGGAATATTGTTGTTCATTTTAATTTTTAGAGTCTAGCATTATAGAATCAATACCTATTTTGTTAAGAGAATTGCATCTTTAGTAACTTCAAACTCTTGATTCTCTCATGTCAAAATCTTGATCCTGTTTTTGAAACGATCTGACTTTTTTACTTGCAGTCTTTGCCTATTCATAGATGTTATTACATGCAACCTAATGACATTTGATTTTTTTTTTTTTTTTTTTTTTAGAAACTCTCGACTTTGAAAAGTTTCAGATAAATACCATGAAAAAAGTTTCATAAATACTTCTAAATTCTGAAAAACGTTTCAAAAATGTCTTCACAGTTAACAACATACACAAAATTCTAATATGAACGGTTAAATTCTAATTTATATGTGACATGGAAAAAAGAAAAATGTAGATGCGTGGGTGTTAAAAAATCATGAAGATCATATTTCATCAATTCAAAAGGAAACGAAAACAGTGGAGAATGGATGATCAAATGTCTACGTTGTCATAATTTTTTAACGCTTCAAACGTCTACATATTCATTTTTTTTCATGTCCCACAAGTACAAGTTATAAATTAACCGTACACATTAGAATTTGGTGTGTGTGGTTAACGTTGAGGGCATTTTTAGAATGAATCAAATGTTACATTTTTATAATTTTTTAACACTTCAAACGTCCATATTTTCATTATAAGTTAGAATTTAACCGTTCACATCAAAATTTGGTGTGTGTTTAACGTTGAGGTCATTTTTTAAACGTTTTTAAATGTTTTATAGTTGAGGGTTTTTGTTGAAACATTTTTAATCAAATATAAACATCTTTTATATCTATTTCCAAATTTGATTTCAATTTCTTTAAATTCACAACTAATTTCAAATGACAAACTATTGTTTTTTCCAGCTAAGGATGAAAATATTCGTCGATATATTCGTAAATTGAAGGGTTCGATATAGATATTAAGGATAAATGGATATCTCCAATATTTTTTATAAATACCCGTAAAATATAAAAAATATATCTCCAATATCTTTTATAAATACCCGTAAAATATAAAAAAATATCATCTATTAAGCCTAATATGAATATAGATACTAATAACAAGATCTATAACTTAGTTTGAAAGTAAAATGAATTTAATTATTAATTTCAATATATTTTTTTAAGAAAATTGATTTACAGAATTATTCGTAGATATCGATATTTCACTGATATATTCATGGATATATCCGTAAAATTAAACTCCCGATATGATATTGATATCGATATTTTCGTCATTGTTCCCAGCTATAAATTAAATCCATCTCAAATTTTATTTTCTTATATATTAACCCCAATTTTCTCTTTTTATTTTTGTTATTATTTTCACAAAAAATAAAATTGAGCCAAGCCATTTACGATATCTTTCTACGCACGCAATGTGAATTTTAGTTGATGAGTTGATTCAATTAGAAAACTTCCATTTATCTAAAGTTTAAAGCGTTTTACCTATATCTGCTTGTTTATCTTATAAAAATCTCATCTTTAGATGTAAAGAGTCAAAAAGAATATATTTGAAAATAAATAAAAAATAAATTTGCACGAGTAAAATAATTAAAAATATAACATTTTTTTTTTAAGATTTGCAAATATGACAAATTTTATCACAGTTAATCTTCTATCAGTGATAGTCGATAGCATATCAATGTCAATGATAGCTATAGCTACAAATATATATATATATTTTTTTTTAATAAAATTTTGTCATGGCTATTACTATTATTGATAATAAGTCTATCCGTGATAATCATTTTCTCAATAGATATTAGTGATAGTCGATAGCATATCAATGTCACTGATAGCTATAGCTACAAATATATATATATATATATATATATATATATATATATATATATATATATATATTTTTAATAAAATTTTGTCATGGCTATTACTATTATTGATAATAAGTCTATCCGTGATAATCATTTTCTCAATAGATATTAGTGATAGTCGATAGCATATCAATGTCACTGATAGCTATAGCTACAAATATATATATATATATATATTTTTTTAATAAAATTTTGTCATGGCTATTACTATTATTGATAATAAGTCTATCCGCGATAATCATTTTCTCAATAGATATTAGTGATAGTCACGATTATTTTTTGACATATTTGCATATATTTTCCTATATTTGTGATTATTTTAGGCCTATCAGCTCTATATAAAATATAACATAGTAAGAGGAAGCATATGTAACATAACAAATTAATTTTGAACTAACTTCATTTGGTAAAATAACAATTCAAAAAAAAAAACCTACATATTTAATTAACTCTACAGCATAAAGGATAAGGGTGAAACTGAGCATAACTCAACTAACATAAAGATGTGCTTCGATCATGAAGTCTGAGGTACAAATTTCACCCCAAATTTAACTAAAAAAAAAAAACATAAAGACTAAGAACTCATTAGCTAAATCCTAATAATCCTAAACTAATTAAGAATAACATTTGAATGTTTAGACATTGGAGGGTTCTCGGAAGATGAGTTGAACAATGTTGTGAGGTTCTTTCTCTGAATTTTGATCACTACTTTTGGAACCCATCACTGAATAATATGCATATAAAATCAGTTGGAGAAGACCTGAAATTGCACCAACACCATTGCTAATCTGCAAAATTTATAGTGTAAACAATCTTGGTCAAATTAAAAAAAAAAAAAAAAACTTGAAACTCAAGAATTTTGTATTAGGAGTACCAGCATATAGATATCAAATTTGATTAGGGCATAAGCTGTCCAGATGCAACCATTCAGAAAGTTCGCCAATGATAGATAAAATGGCATATACTCCACGCTCTTTGTCGTTATCACTTTTTTCTGCTCAAAAAACAACAATAATATATTATATTTGACTCCAACTCTGTCGGCCAACACGTGACTCAAGTTATGGTTTAAGGTGTATTAACATACATTTAAAGAAAATCTCTTACCGTAATTCTTAAATACTAAAATTATTCGTCAATTTAATTGAAATTTGACTTACCATGATGGTTAGAGGAGAAATATACATCATGATGTTGAAGATGTCACATATGATTCCAACCATCAACGATCTATTTTTGGTTCCATGCAAAACCAACATGGTTATGAGAACAATGATGGCCACAAATATGACTTCAATCAACAGACAAACACCCACTTTCTTCTGAAAAAACAACCAAAAAAGAAAAATCTCATGTGAGAATATTTTAAAAATATTTGAATATAATTTTCCCAACAAAAATTTTAAAAAAAAACTTACCCTTCCTTTATTGTCAGCAAAGAAGATAAAGATTGCCAAATAAACGAGTTCGATAGCAAGACCAACGCTGTTAATGGTGACGACCAAAGTACTGTCAGGATGAACAAAGGGCATTCCATAGAAGATCCAGAACACGCAGTTCAAAACTGTTGCAATATAAGGATCTGGTTTGAACTCCTCCACCTTCTTATTCTTTATGATCTTATAAAATGTAGGTCTGCATTATTGCATCAATATATATAAGTACTATTTTGAAAATATTAAAAAGAATATTGAAGAATGAAAAATAAGTATAAGGAAAGAAAGCTTACACGGGAGAGAAAAAGAGGCCGAAAGAGATGACATTACCAACAATCCCGACGATATTCCGAGCAGCAGTGGCGCTGATCACCATCTTTACTTTAGTTTGTGTTTGACTGAAACTCAAAAAAGGTAAAGTAATGTATTGCTTAATTTGGATATTAAGCTTTCATTATATACTCTTAGTTAAGGTTTCGAATCTTAGATCTCTTAGTTAAGGTTTCGAATCTTAGATCTCATGGTTAAATTGATTTACTTAATTTTTGCCATTGATATGAATTTAAGTTTGTGCCATTGATATGAATTTAAGTTTGTCCTCTCAAATTTGTTCTCTCACCGAATCTAAATTCAATTCAAAATTTTCAAATAAATGTATTTTTTTTTTGAATTTAGGAGTATCTTTTACATTTTATCTGATTTTATCTTATACTAGGAATTAAATTCGAAAATTTCAGATTTATATATATATTTTCTTAATCTTAAACAATAATTTATATATATATTTCGAATTTAGAGTTATCTTTTCAAATTTGTTCTTTACCGGAAATTCAATTCAACAATTTTCAGATTTATATATATATTTTTTATTCTTTTTTTTTTAATATATACATAAATATATATTATTATTTTTTCTCTTTTTATTCTTAAACATAAATGTATATTTTTTTCGAATTTAGGGTTATCTTTTCAATTTTATTGTTTGATTTTATCTTATACCAGAAATTCAATTTAATTTATTTTTAAATTTATATATTTTTTTGAATTCTTAAACATAAATGTATCTTCCTGATGCTTGAAATCTTTCAAATAATTCAGGTTCAAATAGTTTAAGGCTTGTTTGGTAGGTAATTTATATTTTTTTTTATATTTTTATACACTAAGTCCACATCATCTTTGGTATTCTATTTTTTAACTGAAAATCGTTTTCGAATTCTGTGATTCAAAAAATGTAAATTCTGAAAATAATATTTTTTATATTTTCAGTGTATCAGATTTTGAATTTAAAATTTTAAAATGCAGAATTATATCTAAAAAAATAAACACTTAAAAAAAATATAATATTTCATGTTATAAACTCAATTTATTTTTATTAAAGGAGATGACGACCACGTGAGCAGAAGAACTAGTTGTGTGTGAGGGATGAAGTAAAAGAGGAAATGAAATCTAATCTAATCTATTTAATTAAAACTAGGGAGAATAAGAAATAATGAGTTCTACAGAAAATAAAATCAGGGAGAGAAAAATGAGAAGATTTTTTTAAGAATTGCACTACAGCAAAGTTAGCCTATGCCAAAGCGAGCATAGCTCAGCTGGCATATGTATGACTTGATGACCAAGAGGTCTGTGGTTCGAATCCCCCCACCCCCAATGTAATCAAAAAAAAAAAAAAAAAAAAAAAAAAAAAAGCAAAGTTAGCCTATTTTGACCATATTTTATTGAAGGTTATAAAAAACCTTCAAAAAAATATTATATTTATCAAAGGTACTTAAAAATCCTTTGAAAAATATCTACCTTTCATCGAAGGTTTTGAAAAACCCGTGAGAAGATTTAAAAAAATTCATGAAAAAAATATACCTTTAGAGGTTTTGAAAAACCCTTCAAAAATAGTTTCTGTTGTACTTCTTGGAAAATTTGAAGTTGTTAAGTGACTTTGGTAGTTTCATGTTGCTGTTATTGATTTTTCATAATGATTTTTTTTTTCTAGTGCTCGGGAAAGCAAAAGGTAATTTCATAATATGGTGCATTCTCGTAGCATTTTTTTATTTTATTTTTATGGCCAAAACAACATCCGAGGTATTATAGCAATTATTTTATTTCATACACGAAATATCTAATCGTAACCTTCATTTCTTTATCTAAATTGATCTTACAACAATTTTTTTTTTTTTTTTTTTTTTTTTGAGTACATTGGGGTGGGGGGATTCGAACCACAGACCTCGTGGTCATCAACTCATACATATGCCAGCTGAGCTATGCTCGCTTTGGCGATCTTACAACAATTTTCCCTCTTATTTATTGACTATGCAATGTTGGAAGGTTAAACTGCAGTTCCTCATTCGTTGATTTTGTTGGTAATTTGCTGCAATTTCTGCTTAATAATGTCGGATTTTCTCTTGTGATGAGAGAGATTCAGTTTTCATTTGGATTGGAAAGGTTGAGCTTCATGTTTGTTTTAGATCTATGTAATTTCTTTAAGATTGAAATGTTGAGCTTCTGCAAGATTTTTCTCTAGAGATTTATGGATTAGTTTTGGTTTATTCTCAAGTTTAGAGGAAGTTTGGATACAGCTATAGATGAGAATAAAGAGACTGATTGAGTTATGAATGGTGCATCCCAAAGCAACTTTTTTGAATGCTTCTCTTTTCTTTTACTTTTGGCTCTTTTCTTGCAGTTTTTCTTACACAAGCCGTGTTGAAACATTGAATTTGCAGCGGCTACATCCATATGTAAAAAAACTAATTTTCGAAAGTTATTGAACCCTCGAAAAAAACTAATTTTCGAAGGTTAATGTACCTTTGAAAAGCTTTTCTCGGCGAAACTTATTTCGACACTTTTCGAAGGTTTAGTTAACCTTCGAAAAAAGAATTATCGAAGGTTTATGTAGTGCTTTTTCGAAGGTTTAGTTAACCTTCGAAAAAAGAATTATCGAAGGTTTATGTAGTGCTTTTTCGAAGGTTAAAAGGCCAACTTTCTTGTATCGAAGGTTTATGTAGTGCTTTTTCGAAGGTTAAAAGGCCAACTTTCTTGTAGTTGTTAAATCTCTATTTTTCATAATCAATCGGCCAAAATGAGGAGACTAAATTAAAAACGACATATATCAATCTTTTTTTAAGGAGGGACCTCTATCAAAATGGGTACTAAAAAAAGGTTATATACTACTATTTTCTCAAGATTCAACTCAATTGATAGACGTGGCGCATTGGGCCAATTACAAGAATAGCTAAAATGAGAAAAAATAACTAAACTAATTATTTGGTTAAAAAATAGCTAACATCCATACTTAGAAACTTTTTTAGAATGTAGTTGGACGAAATTTTTAGAATGTAGTTGGACGAAATTACTCCTTAATCCGAGAGAAAAAAAATGTGAAACTCAAAGTCCCTACAAAAAAAAAGGAGATTTATTTAGAGAGAACGATGGAAAAATAAGGATTTATTCGGAAAGAATCTTGTAGAAGAGAGAATTATGGAAGAAAAAAAAATAGATATGATCAAGGATAACAACCACCAATTAAATCAAAACATGTAAACAAAATTCAATAAAATCTAATCTATCATAGACGATTGTGAAAAAATGATATTAACAGTGCTCTCGATAATTTCATGTGTATATATTCAAAGTTACATGTACATATAAGTATATCACATATGGAGTATATGTGTATATGCATAAGTCATTAATTGGTGAACGTACATGTCAGTATAACATAGGCCATAAAAAAATTATATAAGCAATTAAATTTTCAATATATTGATGTTTGTAAAAACTAAAATGTTCATAACTGTTGTAAGAAAATTATAAAAATTGCACCCTTGATAACTTCTAGTGTAGGTATATATTCATAGTTACATCTATAACAACGTACAATGTAAGTATATCATATGAAGTATATGCGTGTATATATGCCATAAACTATTACTCTGTGAGTATTGGACAAATGATACTAAAAAATTTAAATTCATAGACGGTTGTAAGAAAATTATAAAAAAAAGTGCTCTCGATAACTTCTATTGTGAGTATATATTCGTAGTTACATGTATAACAATGTACAAGTAAGTATATCATATGAAGTTATATGCGTGTATATACACCATAAACCATTAATCCGTGAGCTTTGGACAAATGATACCAAAAAAATATTAAAGCTAGTATGTATGTTGAGTTTACCTAGGAAAACGTTTTATCAATTGTATCCTTACTTGCACCATTGAATTAGGAGATTTGTCATCTTCCGAATCGATTTAAAACAGTCATCGATTCTCAACTTTGAAATCCCCAACCTTGAAAAAAAACTATCAACCCCAACCTTCTACATCGTTGTGAATGCTTCAATTGATCAGAAAATTTCGACTCTCAAAACCTTCTATGATGTATTTTCGGAGTGAGTAAAGATTTTTGTCTCCCTCAACTCTTGTCTTTTGTACATTGTTGTCATTTCAACTTTGGAAAAAAAAAATGAACCCCTCCTTTCAAAATGCATGAATCTAGGAGGATAATCTAGGAGGGTTGTTAATGCGATGAATTTATATTTTTTTTTTCTTTTTTGCTGTTAAACATTTTCAAATTTAAGCTGTTGAGATTTTTTCTTTTTCAAAATGCATGAATCTGGTTGTTAGAAACTTAAATAAATATTAAAAAAAAATTAAAATTGGTTATGTCGGTTGTTCGTAAATAAACGTATATAGAGGGTATAGTAGGAATGAAAAATGTCAACTTCATTCCCTAAAATTGTGGTAGCTATTGGAGGGTAATATGAAACTTTCTTAGCTATTTTTCAATTCAGCTTCTTATTCCTACCAATTATTGAGAATTTTCCTGACGCATTTATAGCTGATCGAGCTTGTCCAACAGAATAATAACAAACCCAAACTGAATAATTAAACTGAAAAACATAAAACGGGAAATACAACAATATAAGTATAACAGTATTGGAATGTCTTACATTTGTTATGACCTTCTACGACTGGTTTGGTACGGAATCTCGCTTGGGTTTAGGGCTTTAGCCCATTATGTATTAGGTCAGTAGAAGAATCATATATAAACCTTCTAATGATTTCAGCCTCCCTCAGTCTGTCATTTTGTAATTATCTCCTATTCGTAATAATATTGTTTTCTCATTTCTGTTCGTGGACGTAGCTAACACGACATTAGTAAACCACGTAAATGTATATCGATTTCTTTTGTGCTTATTTATTCTTTGTTATTCGATTTATCGTAACAAGAAGTAATACTAGTGAGTTATCTTAATAATAGTAATTTACCACGTCTTTGAGTTCTGATGAATTTGTACGGGTAAATGGATGGATTTTCCCAAATGTTTTTGCACATTTTTCTTTTTTTTTTTTCTTCAAAGTGTATGTTATTGTTTCGTTGATATGAGGAATTCGAACCTCAGACCTCATGGTCGAAGACATATCTTTATGCAATTGAGCTCTCTTCGATTTGGCTAGTATTTGAAGTTGTAATCTTGGTTTTATGATTCTATTTTTAATAACGATCTTTGTTGTCATATTACATTAAGTTATACTTGAATCCATTTTTAAACAGTTCAGAAGTTGAATTTTGACCCTATAATTTTTGGCATGTTTGTGGAGATTCAAAGTCTTGAAGTTTCGCCAAAACTATCACCATTTATTTCAAAGACATGTTTGCTGATATATTTTGTTTGATTCTAAATAAATTAAAGTCAATCCAACTAAGTTTCTAAATTGTTTAGAAATCATAGTCTTAGCGTGGGTGAAAGTGTTCATTGTTGATATCGAGTGATATTTTTTTAACATGTTTTGTTTTTTCAATTTGAATGTCTTATTGACATATACCACATGGACCATTTTGTTAACTCAATTTTAAGGATAGAATATAACCTATTGGATTAAGCTTTGATGGTATAATAATATCGTAATCAATTTTCACTCCCTCCCTCTAGATCTAGCCAACCAAACTCCTTTTTCTGGTGGGAAAAGACAACAATTTTCTTTGTCGGGAATATGGTTAAGAAAACCTATATTTACCAACCCACTACAAGGTATATCCCGTATCTTCGGTTATATACCTCGCAAATAGTATAGACGTCTTTGTACAACATAACATATACAATGTAAATATGTTCATAGAATGTTTGTCAACACGTATGTATGACGTTATATAAATCTAAACATGTATGTTCATACCAGATCAAAATGATAAGTAAATGGATGGTTTCCCACATATGTCTGGCTGTGTAACCACCTTTCCATAACATGACAGGATGTATTGTGCGTAATTAGTTGATACTTGTGTATGTTGTTATATACGTCAAACTATGCATGTTGATACCCATCCTTTAAAACAATTAAATGAGCGAGGTATATAACAATAGATACACAATAGTTATATACATCAAACTATGCATGTTGATATGTCAAACTATGTTGTCATATACGTCAAACTATGTATGTTGTTATATACGTCAAACACACAATTCTCGACAATGTGGATGTTCTCAGCAAGTGTGTCAATGCGGTCTGGGTCGACAAATTGGCCATCTCTACTCTCCCTAGATGAAGTCTTTTTGAGCCTAATACTACAACCTCCACTGTATGATAATCTACAACCGCAATATCAACGACTAGAATGCAACCATTTTACATATTCTCCGAGTAACCCGCCAACATCCATATGAGGTCTCAGTTTTCGGTGAGCCTCAATAATCATTCATATTGTATGTATCATTCTGGGTCTGGGTCACATGAGGTCTCAGTCTTCGGCCTCCACTGTATGTATCTTTATTTACAGTCATTCATATTGACATTTCTCCCCCTATATCTATATTTACACAAATTTACTTGTTGTTCTATAGGAACCGCGAAGGGAGAATCTGTGTGAGACGCCCTCACAGGATCATGGGGCAATAAACGAAAAGGGAAGACAGACAAAAGGGACAAGGGTGTGGTTCATATTCCTGCAAATTTGGATGGTATACCTTGTATCTGTTGTCATATACCTCCCCCATCGTATACATGTCCTAGTAAACCATAGTATATACCACGAGGGTAGTATATTTCTTTGTTGTGTACTTTCATTGTCGACGTTAGGCATATAGGGATTAAATATATATGATTGGGTGATATACCCTGTATCTACTGTTATATACATCACCCTCATGCATGTTTGTCTGTGTACATACTAGTTTATACAACACAAATATGTTCTTAGAATGTTTGTCGACATGTATGTACGATGTTATATATTAATCTAAACATGTATGTCCATCCCGTGATATCCCGCTTGTCAGTAATTGTTGTTAGTAGCTTAGAACTAACTTTATACATACTTCAAATCAAATTGAGAAGTAAATTAATGGTCCCCCATGTATACCTGCTTGTATTAGATCAAGAGTGCTAGAAATATACATAAATACAACATCAAATCGGTTTTGTTAAAGCCATAAATGTAGGAGGGAGGTTCGAAATAATAGGAAAAATATCTTAATGGTTGGGGGTTGAATGTGAGTTGTAACTTTTTTTTCATTCCTAAAATAAATAAATTTGGTTACTTGAAATAACAAATCGGTTGGGTGACAGTCTTGTAAATAGGGTGATCTACAAAGGGCATATTAGGTATAACACGTCTTCTCTTTCCCTCTTTATATAATCTAGTTAGTTATGGGATACAAATACTAAAATAAGTTAGCTATATTTCATTACAATTATTTGAAAGTAGCTATCTATAACAATTGCTCAAAAATTAATGGGGTGACTCACAATATTGCAAACTGGGCTTTACTCAATGTTAACTCTGAAGTCTGGTTTTGTAATGGACCGGTCTGGCTCACTAAGTTGATTGATCTGAATCAAAATCGTTGCCCGACATTGTTATTAGTTAATGAAGTATGTGTTTGTTAAAAAAAAAAGTGTTAGTTTTTCTTTTTCCAAGTGCCACCATCGTTTAGGTTCTTAGAATGGAAGCAATGTTTCTGTTTAAAAGGTCCCAACCTATGCATAATCTCCTTCATATTGGACATTAGGTATTGAACTTCATCTTCTGCTGGGCCCTAAAAGTAATAATTTTACCAATGTTATCTTTCGATTTTCATGTGATATGTCGAGATATTAACGATGTATCCTTGTTTCATGATATTATTGTCCATATATTGTCAACAAGAAGAAAAAAGAAAAGATATTTTCCAAATTGTTTATGTCGAGTAGATCATCAATAGAACCAAATTTTGACATGTCGTGTTCAAGATTTAATACAGTCGTAGTAACCAATATAATTAGAGTACTAAAATTATAAACATTTGTTAAACATATAATAATAATAGTTTAGGTTATAATATCGAATAACTAATTCAATGACCTTAATTAGAAAAAATAGAGTAACTTGATAAGGTCTTCATTGACATTCAAAATATTTATCAAAATGAAAACCAACAAAGTGAAGAAAGGTGAGTAATAGAAGATTGAAAATTTAGAATAATTTGATTATTAGTCGATGTCATTACAACTTCTATTGATAGTGCAACATAGAGTTGTCTATGAAAAAACAATGTCCGAATATATATATTTTGAGTGGGAATATAGTACTTCAATATAAAGAATTATTTACCCCTATGTTTTATTTATACTCATTATAGAGTTTAGTGAAATAGAAAATTGTTTTCTCTTAAACTTCAATAAATACCCTTCATATATATATATTTTATTATTATTATTATTATTATTATTTATTTTTTTTTGACAACATCATCCAGGTTTGGAACCCACTTTTTATAAGTCCATGTGCACATGTGTCATCACCTCATTGGTCGGAGGTCCAAGGGTCCATAGAATAAAAATATTATTCTTTTTCTTTTACATTTTTTTTAGAAGAGAGAAAGAGTCGAAACAATCTCTAAAAGATTTGCTCGGAACTGTTCACTTTCATTTGGTCGCCTGGTATCTTGAATGAAACCTCTTTGCTTGCGGGATCAGGATGGAGATTAAATCTATGACGTCATGGTCACTAGGCGATACATGTCGTTGAACTATGCTCTTATTGGCCCTTCATATTTAGTTACACTCAAAGAATTGGTGGGATGAAAAATTCGTATTTGTTGCAAATGAATGGTGGAGCAATCTTGTTCTATTATTGTGAGGATGTAAATTTGTAATAAAGAATCTAATTTTAGGTCATCTTATTGTTGATCTAAATTTAGGTATGTTATAACCCTATAAAAGGGTTTCTCATCCTTTGAAACATTCATCCACTCTCAAAAGGAAGCATATTAATAGGCACAAGAGCAAGAAAAGCCTCTAGAAAGAAGAGAGAAAAAAAACACAATGGGGAAGAAGATGATTGCAGTGTTTATGATGTGCATTCTGGTGGTGGCTGCCACTGCGAGCGTGAAGGACAAGGAGGCCAAATTTGACGCGAAATTCAAGTCTTGCTATGAAAATTGTGAGAAGAAATGCCTTGAAAAAGGCAATGTTGAAGGCAATGGTCAAAGCTTCTGTGAAGTTAAATGTGATGAAGATTGTAATGACAAGGAAGTTGCAGGTACTTTTTTCTCTTCTCTATCTCTATTTTTCTTCTAATGGGGAATAAATCAATGCATCATTTTTTACAAATTATCGACTATTATTTTTTCTAATATTAACTTTAATTTTTGTATTTTTTTTTGACAGATAAGCTCAACATCAAAATAGAAAATGAGTAATGGAGAAAGATGAGTCCTTGAGATGGAGGATTATGTGCTAATTGTATTAAAATCAAGTTTGTGAGAGGGGTTGATGAAAACTTCATTTTACCTATTTGTATTTGATAATGTGATTTCAATATTTTAATTTATAAAGTTCTTCTTTCGTATAATTGGATTGTGAATCAACCATTTTCACGGTTATATTTTTATTCTAACACAATAAAAGTAATTCAAATTTCACCAAACATTCTCCTTTTTATTGTTAGTTATGACATTCTCAATTCTCAATGATAATAACTTGGGTCTTCTTAGTATGAACCCATTTGATTGATTATTATATCTGTACAAATTTTATATAGGTTGGTTGCATAAACAATAATCAGGCTCAAAATAATTGTAAATTTAGCAAAGTTTAAAACTTTTTGCACAAAAAATCAGTGGCTATCACTGATGGACTTTATATGATTATTACTGATAGACTTCTATCACTAATAAACTATTATCACTAACAAAATTCTATTAAAAAAACTACTATCAACAATAGGCTTCTATCAGCGATAAATTATACTATCAGTGATAGAAATTGTCATATCCGCAATTTTTTTTAAAAAATGCTATATTTTTAATTAGTTTACTCTAAATTGACATCGGTTACAATTTCTCTTATATATATATATATATATATATATATATATATATATATATATATATATATATATATTTTTGAAGGAATATATACTTTTACTTTATTTCATATTATAGTAAAAAAAAAATTATTACATATACTCATGAAGAAAAAGTAATTGATATGCCAAAGCGAGCATAACTCAGATGACATATGTATGAATTGACGACTACGAGATTCATATGTATGAGTTGACGACCACGAGATCTGTGGTTCGAATCCCCCACCCCATTGTACTAAAAAAAAAAAAAAAAAAAAAAAAAAAAAAAAACTCAGATACATTATACATATCTCTTTATAGCTACGCAACTTTCTATTTAATTTTTTTTAAACCTATACTCAAACTTCACGAACCATGAAGGTCATTTTCTGAAAATAATTTTTTTGTTAAAAAGTGAAAAGGTGTGATGTATATTAAAAATTTAGAAATCATTTGGAATTTATTTTTGCTTTAACTGTACACAATATTATTCATCATGTTTTATTAGAAGAATATGTTATGAACATGATTGACTTACATTAAAAAAAATATAATAAATAAAAAATAATGGCGCATATGGTTTGGATTGAAAACCTGTCAAATGGAAGATAAATTCATCGGGGACGGCCAAAAAAAAAAAAAAAAAATGGAGCACTTCTCCAAGTGGCAACATCTGGGGTCAACACTTTCTTCACGTGGCAAGATCTCGGGTCAGTCACATTGTCTCCACTCTTGCAACAAGAGCGGATGCACGTTGAGGGCAAGGGACGACACATGTACTCCTGAAATTTTCTTTCCTCGAGTCCGGTAATTTTAGAAACAAATTCATCTCGGTTATGTAGTTTGTTTGAGAGGTGGGCGTGAATGTGACGGAAGTTAGAATGTTGGTAACAGATGTGTGTGCGAGGTTCTCCGTCCTTTTAGGGAGTGTTGTTGCTTCATACATAGAGAAGGGAATGTGGTTGCACATGAGTTAGCCTTAGGCCTTCGACAACGAGTGGTTTGGGTGGAGGATGTCCCTCTAGAGAAGAGATTGAGTCTTCTTGTTTGCGTGATTTAATCGCAGTTTAGTCTTTTGCTCTTAAAACAAAAATCGTTATGTCAATTTAGAGTAAAATAATTAAAAATATAGCACTTTTTAAATTTTTTTTTTGTAAATATGACACTTTCTATTACTGATCACCTTAGTTTTTTATAAAATTTTGTCTCAGTAATAGTCATATATCAGCAATAGTAGTGATAGTCACTAATTTTTTTGTGGCTGTTTTTTTTTAATATTGTATTTTTTAAAACTTATTATAAAAATATTGTAACTTTCAAACTATTTATAAAAATATAGCAATTTTAAATAGAGGTCGTCTTTTGAAAAGACGACCTCCACATCTGGTTCCACGTGGATGAAGGTCGTTTTTTCAAAAGACGATCTTGCTCCACATTGGATGGAGGTCGTCTTTTCGAAAGACGACTTTCATCGTTACTTCATTTATTAAAAAATTCATATCTTTTTAACCAGATATTCAAAATTTTCAAACAAGGTATGGTTGGAAAGCTAACAGCGAGAGCTTCAATTTGATATGTGGTTTCACTATTTTTGGAGTTGTGTATCAAAAGATAAAAATCATTGAAGTTGGACTATAATTCTACAAATTTTAGAACTGAAGATTCTTTTGAATAGTGCATTAAAAAATTGACATTTTTTTACTCAGATATTAAAAAATTTCTAAAAAGATACGGTTGAAAAGCTAACACAGAGAGCTTCAATTTGATATCTAGTTTCACTATTTATTAAAAGATACAGATCGTCGAAGTTTAGCTACAGTTTTGAAGTTTTCAGTCGTATCTTCAGTTTTGGGTTTAGTGAAGTTTTCATAACTTTGACAATATATATATATATTTTGATACACAACTCAAAAAAAAAATAGTGAAACTAGGTATCAAATTGAAGCTCTTTGTGTTAACTTTCCAACAATACCATTTTCGATTTTTTTTTAATATTTGGGTAAAAAGATGTCAATTTTTTAATTCACTCCTCAAAACAATCTTCCGTTCTTAAATTTGCAGAGTTATAGTCCAACTTCGATGATTTTTATCTTTTGATACACAACTCTAAAAATAGTGAAACCAGGTATCAAATTGAAGCTCTCGCTAGCTTTCCAACCATACATTTTTTGAAAATTTTGAATATCTGGTTAAAAAGATATGAATTTTTTTAATAAATGAGGTAGATACGATGGAGGTCGACCTCCATCTCATGTGGAGCAAGATCGTCTTTTGAAAAGACGACCTTCATCCACGTGGAACAAGATGTGGAGGTTGTCTTTTGAAAAAACGGTCTTCAATTAAAATTGCTATATTTTTATAAATAGTTTGAAAGTTACAATATTTTAATAATAAGTTTTAAAAAATACAATATTAAAAAAAAACAGCCTTTTTTTGTCATATTTATAAAATGTTTTAAATTTTGTTATATTTGCTATAATTTTGGACGTGATTGTTGATTGTTAATATCTATTGTAAAATTCCAAAGTATTGCCTGGGGCATAGTTGAAATTTCAAGATCTAGAGTTGGAGCTTGGCGGCATGTTTTCATCGAAATTTTAATTTTGTTTTTTCAATTTTACAAATATCTTTTATATTATTTTTTATTTTTCATTTTGCATTTCGTTTTTTAATTTTCAAAATATTTTACATATTAATTAATTTTAATATGCTACAGAATTTAGTTAAATTCTCAATATTATAATATATACCATTTTTAAATCTTTACTCAATTATTTTAAAAACATTAGTTCAAAATATATAAAAAAAAATGCTTAATGATAAATATTTCAAATTCTTATATATTTAGGTGGATAATTATATAATGATTTATTATAATTTTAAAATAAATATTATGTATTTAAAATTACAATTTTAGTCATAAAATTTTAAAAAAATTAAGTCTAATTGTTCTTTCAAATTTAAAAAATGTTAGTGTAAGATAAACACTTTTTTGTAATTTCTCAAATTTTGCTATTTCTTTTTAACATTTCTCAAAATTTAGAAATGAGAACGAAACAAGTATATTTCTTAAAAAATGAGAATCAAGAAACAGAAACGTTATTAGTGCTCAATTTGACGGGTAAAAACCAAAGGTTTAAAATACATATGTCGACGGAATTTTCAAAATTTGCTACTTTTGACGTGTATTAATTTTTTGCTACTTTTTCAACTTTACAATCAAACACACTTTTAACTTTGAATTCAAATTTAAAGTTTGTAAGTTAGAACCAAACAACTTTTTTAGGTTTATTTTCTATTGAATTCTTTGTTTGAAAAATTGTTTTCAAATCATGAACCAAATGAGGCTTAAACTTTTTTTTCTATCTTCACCCGCGATTACAAGAGACACTGAAAAAAAAAATATAGTATGTCTCAAATTTGAAACCATCTTCATGAATTCAACACTAGTCGATTCAATGTTCATCACATGAACTTAGGCATGCGTATTGGGCCTCTAGTCTGACATTCAGACTTCAAAATACCTAAGTTGTGTGTTTGCATTCCTAAGTGTCTAACTTTTGAAAAAAGTCATTTAATTTTTTTTTAGAAATAATCATTTTGGGTGAACCAATCGATATTAACTTTTTGAAAGAAAAAAATTGGTGTTTAATTTAGAGTCTTCTCTAATTTTCCTAGTATATTAAAATTACCAAAATATCCTCCTCACACTACCCTTTAATTTTTCTCTACCCATAGTTGTTGTCGGTAACCACCATCGTCCACTGCCGACAACCACCGTTTTCGACTTCCTCCGTCAATCTCCAGCGACCACTTCCGGTCACCGTCGTCGATCTTCGGTGACTACTACTGGCGCGCTCCAACGACCGTCGTCCCCGATCTTTGGCGACCACTTTCGGTCACCGTCGTCGATCTCTGGTCTGTCGTCAATCTCTAGCGACCACTCCTGTCACCGTTGTTGATCTCCGACGACAATTTCGGTCACCATCGTCGTCGATCTCCGACGACAATCTCTGCCTATCGCTTTCGATGATCGCCTTAGACAGCGATCTCTGGAGACCACCGTCGTCGTCCACACCCTGTCGCCGACCTCTGACGGTAGTTAACATCGGTCATAGTATTTTAAATACAAATTTGAACTTGTTAATTAATTGTTATTTACAGTAATTTAACATTAGTAAAATTATTTTTAATTTAGAGGAAATCAAACAAATTTTTATATAAAATATTTTTGAAAAAAATGTAACAAATGAGACCATTATAAACATTTTTAGAAAAAAATATTTAAAAAGGAATCATTCTTCAAAAAAACATTTCTAGAAAAAAATATTAAAAAAAAAAAAAAAGAAAAGTCATTCTTCAACAATTGGATTGGGCTCTCCCTCTCCCTTGGCCAGCAAGAAGTTATATCCTTGGATGATTTTAAAAGAAATTCTAACACTAGAAGCGCAAGTGTTTAATAAAAATTAAATACAATTCTATATCCATTTATGATTTTACAATTGATCTAAGTAAATCCCATGCGAACAAATAAGCCTGAACAATTATTTTTTTCTACAAACTTTTAATATATGACAAAAATTAAAATACTCACCAATAAAAATCAAATTTGCTTTAATATCAATGGTTTCTAAACGATTTATATCTAAAATCAACTTTGATTTATTTAGAATTAAACTAAAATAAAAGATTAAGCATACCACCTTTAAAGAATTGCAACTTTCTTGTGTTACGTCAACCGTTCAATATTCACAAAATATTCCTCGCTATGACTCGAACACATACTAAAGCATGTGGGAGCTCGGAAAAGAATAATTATAAAGACCTTCTTTGTTATTTATGGAGAAGAAGACGTGTAACACTGTAAAAACTAACAACTTGACTTAATTTAGAGGTCTTATTGATAGAGCCTTAAGATTTTTTTTTTTTTTTTTTAAAATATATTTTAATATTTATTATATTAAAAGTTTATTTTTTTATTTATTTAAATATCATTCAAATATAATAAATTTAATATCTTATAGTAAATATAATAATATAATATCTCTTTTCACTGTTATTTTTTATATGAATCTATTGATGATTTTCTTTTTTTGTTATTATTATTATTATTCAATTATTCTCTCTGGGCTTTTATTTCTTATAGTAATCTTTAAATTTCCAATATATTGTTTTGGTGTTTTTGAAAGAAGGTGGTCAAATGAAGAATATTTTTTTATTTCTTTGATGATAAATTTTATATTTAATTAATCATTTTAGTATTTAATTTCGTAAATTAATTTCAAATAATCAAGCATGTCAGCACAAAGAAGAAAATTTGCGTACTACATTTGCCTAGAAATATTCAAATCATATTGAATAACAAACAATTATAAAAAAAAAAAAAAAAAAAAAAAGCAAAGAATAAAAAAAAACAGAATAATGATTTTTTTTTTTTAAACGACAAAGATAACAAATTAAAGAGCAATAAAAAAAGAACCAGCTGACAAGACAACAGCTGGCGTCTCAACAAGTCTTCATACGCCACCAGAATAATGAATTTTAATAATATATGATTAACAAATTTAATTTAATATTTAAAAAAACAAATTTAATTTAATAATTTTTTTTTTTTTTTTTTTTTTTTTTGAAACAAATGAATTTAGTTTTGTTGCATTAATTTAATTTTGTAGCAGTTTATTTTTAATGATTTTAGTTTAATTTTAGTGTAAATTCAAGAGTTGGTTGCACAAATAGCAATCAGGCCCAAACTAATTGTAAATTTAGCAAACTTTAAAATGTTTTGCAAATATAGCAAAAAAACCCGTTTCTATCCCTGATAGAAGCATATCCCTGATAGACTTCTATCAGTGATAGACTATTATCTCTGATAGACTATTATCACTGACAAAAATCTATAAAAAACTGAGGTGATCAGCGATAGACTTCTATCAGTCATAAGATATCAGCGATAGAAATTGTTATATCCGCAAAATTTTTAAAAACATGCTATATTTGTAAACAATAAGTCTTAAATTGTCATTTACTACAATTTCCCTAAATTCAATGTATAGAGATTTGTAAATTTAATTGTAGTGATTTTAGGCATTAACTGCAACTTAGTTGGTACTCAAAAATAATTATTTGATTATTTAATTTAAAATTTTTGAAATAGTTTTAGTTGTATTTTAAAAGAAAAAGCATTGAGAGAGATTTATGGATTGAATTTATGCATTTTGAATTATAACATTTTTTAAGAATAAAAAAAAATGGGCACTGAATGTGAAAAGTTTAAAACCACTATTTTATTTAAAGAAGAAAAATAGACGACTAAAGTTTGAAAAAAAACAATTCGTACCCCTAAATTTTGAGAGATGTATCAATTAAAACCCTGAATTAATAATTGTATCCATTAAAATACTAAACTTTCGTAAACGTAACAATTTACACCCTTTTTTTTGAAAAAAAATAATTTTTACATGTGTGGAGACTTATAATTGTAGCCATTAAACTCTAAACTTTCATTCCATTTTTTTAGCTATGAAAATTTAGGGGTTTATATGTTATAATTATTAGTCTCCACACATTTAAATTAACGTTTTTCAAATGAAATCTAACTGAAGTATAAATTGATACACTTATGAAACTTCAGGATTTTAATTGATACAATTATAAATTCATGGTTTTAATTGATACAACTTCTAAAGTTTAGGGGTATAAATTGATTTTTTTCCTTAAAATTATTGTTCATTAGAATGGAGATTGTGTGAGAGTGTAAATGATTCATGCTATTTTTTTTTGCAAAGGTAATATATTACGAAAAGCAAGCAAGGGGAACCCCACAGCCTGGGGCCAAGGCACTCAAGACCACATTAAGGGGACACGAAAACACTTCAAGAAAACAAATCTTAAGAAGGAACACTGATAGACGTAGGGGCCACCAACACCCCCAACCACGAGGCACATTTATAAGCCATATCAACCTAGGAACTAATAAGAACAGACTGAAGAGAACGGGGACTTGCCCCATGAACACGAGAGTTACGTTCTCTCCAAATATGAGAGCTCACCCTCTCCTGGCCAGAGAGGGATCTGATCTGATGGTTGGTTCACAGATCAATTGTTCATTAGAGGTGTCAGTGGTACTTAAGGAACAAGAAGTAATGCAGGAGTTAAACGGTATAAATGATCTTGTTGCGATTACGAACGACCTGTGAAGGATCGACTTGCCAATGACAGTTATATCAAGAGGACATAATATATCTACAGTAAAGAGAGTGCAGCCCTCGAACTATAGTGGAGTCTCCGGGGGTTTGACGAATGTTGATTAGTTCGGTTATAAGAGTTTTGACCGGATAATCTCGTATCGTTGGAGCTCATGATATGTAGGTCTTTTAGGTTCTCCTGGTTAGCTCCGATAAAGCGGTGTAACAGTGCTATAGGAAAGAATTTGGAGAAATCTGAATTCGGGTCTATTGATCGAGGTTGAACGTATTTAAATATGATTTAAATATATGACCGGAGGAAAATATGAATAATGATTCATATTGGAAAAGACGGTTTCGGTAAACCGGGGTTAGTTTTATTATTTAATTAATATTTGATATTAAATTAAATAATAAAATAATTAATTAAATTTTTTTTAATTAATTATAATTATTTATTATTATAATATTTTAATTAAGATTAGTGTGTTCAACATTTGCACATGTGCCAAAGTGAGCATAGCTCAGTGGCATATGTATGAGTTGACGACCACGAGGAAAGTGGTTCGAATCCCCCCACCCCCAATGTACTAAAAAAAAAAATATTTTCACATGTACCCCACTTTCTCAATGGTTGAGGATGAGCTTGAGTTTGGAGATTTTTTTTTTTTTCAATGTTTTAGTTGGACTCAAAATTTTCTCTCTCCTCTATTCTCTCTCAAGGCTGAACTTCAAACGTTGAAGAAACTCCATTGAAGGGAATTGAGAAGCTCGAAGTGCTGTAGACATTTGGTGCTGAAAATTGAGGAATTCTTGTGAAGAATTCAAAGGTTTGAAGTGTTCAATCCTTACTTTCTCAATTTTGTATTTCAATTGTTGAATTACATGAGATATGTTGAAATGAAGGTTTGAAGGGATCAATGAAGTGTTCATCAAGTTCAAACTGAGCTTATTGTCCATTCACATCACCATATTCTTCTTCTTCTTCCTTCCCTTCTCTGAACAAACCCCCTTAGCTCAAGGAGTCCCACAACTCCGCTACTAAGCCTGAGGATAATCGGGACTCCTCTAAGGGTCGTCCTCGACCTGCTGAGTTCGTGACCTGAAGAGAAGAAGGAGCAGAAGGCCGTGCTGAGGAGACGAGAAGACAGACTTCAGCAAAAAGGTATGTTTTTTGTTGTTCCTCACTTGCTGGTAAATTTATCGGTCGTGTTTACCGATGACACTTACCGGTGGCGTGCTTAACGCTATGTTTAACGTTTCCCCTTGGTTCTTCGGTCAAAATTTACCGGTCGAGTTTACTAGTGGGAGTTGTACCGAAGGAGCTGACCGGTAAATGTTATCAGTCGAAGGGTTTTGCCTTACCGGTATCGATATACCGGTTCAAGGCTTACCAGTATCGATATACCGATCCTTTTTACCTGTCTAAAACTTACCGGTGTAAGTTTACTGGTTTGCCGGTGTAAGTTTACTGAAACTTTTTGAACCGGTTTACCGGTGGTAACTTACCGGTCCGGTTTTACCGATATAAATTTACGGTGCTCGTTTATTCTTATGGTTTTACCGGTGTATCATTTACCGGTGGTTGCTTATGAAGTTTACCGGTTTGATACACGAAAATAAATTTACCGATGTGGTTTTTACCGGTCGAGGGTTATTGGTGTGTCATTTACCGGTGTGATATCGTGATATTTACCGGTGGCACACCGAGGTGCCTTACTAGTGATCACTAACCGGTCAACCTTTACCGGTCGGTAAGGTGATTTATCGGTGGGACTCGGGGTTTGAAAAATGGCAAGTGTTGGTTGAATTTTTCTCTCCCGTTTGTTGCTTATTGATTGTTGAAGATCCTCAGCCAGTTTAGGTTTTTTCTGCTGCGCCTCTGGTTTGTGTTAGGATCTCAGATCCATCACAGACATCCTTTGCTTCTAAACACACAAACGTCCTCCAAAGCCACATTTGCTCCACCTCTACCAGAAGAGTTCTCTCGCCACAAATAAGCCCGGAGAATGCGATCAACCTCATCCACTACACGAGTCGGCAACATAAACACACTCACCAAGTAAACCTGAAAGCTTTGCAAAACAGATTGGATAAGTTGCAACCGACTAGCGTAAGAAAGGGCTTGCACAAACCAACTTTGTGATGGAGCGACATGCGCAGCGGAAAGCGATTTCGGACCGATGATACTCTAATTTCATCAATTTAACAAAAAGAAAACATGCTCAAAACGACGGAAATAAGAAATTAGAAATACATACCCTTGTAGTTCCAATTTCTTCAAGCTCCGCCGCACGTTCCTTGTCACGAACTCTTTCGGCATCTTCTCACGAACGCCTCGAGGACCACCCCAGGTAGTCCCGCTATCCTCGGCGCCGAGCAACGGAGTTGTGGGACTCCGAAACAAAAAGAAAGGAAGAAGAAAAGAAGAAGAGGAAGAAATTTAAAGAGCAGAGGGAGCCGAAGAAAGAAAAAATTTCATAACATGAAATTTCCAATTTTTTCTCTTCTGTACAATCATGTACCCTTCTTTAATTGAAATCACCTTCAATGGAAAACCCCCATTTTCACTTAAAGCTCAGCCCAAAAGTTACATATATATATCTTACTTAATATATGTGTCTTGCTGCATGCAAGACACATATATACATAATTATTATTATTATTAAAAATAATAATAATAATTTTATTTATTAAACTTTTTAATAAATAAAATATATATATAATTATTAATTAAACTTTTTAATTAATAAATATTATTTAATTTAATATCAAATATTAATTAAATAATATAACTAAACCCGGTTTTTTCGAAAAACCGACTTTTTTACACATGAATCATATTCATGTTTTAGGCCATTCCCATATTTAAATCACATTTAAATATGTCTATATTTAAATCACATTTAAATATGTTTATATTTAAATCATATTTAAATATGTCCATCCTTCTTCCATAAACCGAATTTGAACAATTCAAATTCTTTTTCTTTTTCTTTTTCTTTTTCTTTTCTTTTATACTGTTGCACGACGTTATCCGAGCTAGCCAGGAGAACTTAAAGGACCTACAGATCATGAGCTCCAACGATACGAGATTATTCGGTCAAAACTCTTTTAACCCGAATCAATCAACTTTCGTTAACCCCCGGAGACTCCACTATAGTCCGAGGGTTGCACTCTCCTCACTGTAGATATATTATGTCCTCTTGATATAACCGTCATGGGCAAGTCGACCCTTCACAGGTTGTTCGTAATCACAGCTGGGTCATTTAAACCGTTTAACCCCTGCATTACGTCTTGTTCCTTAAGTACCACTGACACCTCTAATGAACAATAGATCTGTGGTCCAACCAACAGATCAATTAACCCTCTCATCTCATGAGAGTGAGCGCGCTAATTGTTCAAGCCCCGGAGTCAGCTATTAAGGGAACAACCTATCTACTAACCCTGAAGAGCGGGTTAGGAGTGAACTCCAATCTTGCTGTACTATGTCCCCAGCTACCTATTCGACTTTATCCCCAAGATGGTAGGCTTATTGAGTCGGCGCTTATGGGTCACTCTCACCCGTGCAAGTCAAAGGATACTATCGAATAAGCAGGAGTTCATAGTGAGCTCAGGATTGAGATCGAGTTACCTAGGCCATCAATATGTATAAGTCGGTCTCATCAGTAAACAGAGTTATAAAGAGAGAGCGACTTAATACGCGGTTCGGTCTTATGCAAACTCTTTGCACAGGACGCCCTCACTCGCACATCTCCATGTGAAACGATTCGGATCACATCGTTTTGTACAATACAAAGTGAGCCGCATCCAATAGTGTGTTACCAGGATAAGGTACCCAGCCTTATCCGTATACTATAGACCGTTTTGACTGACTACTTGAGCCTGATCCACAATCATGTCATACATGAGGCTCTAGTACTCATATTCAGCCATGGGTGTTGGTCATTGGTATAGGTTAACCTAAACACATTTCACTTTATACCAGTAAACTCTTTTACTGAATAAAACTAATAACTCTTTATTCTAAATAGAATATTTACAAACATAATAGTTTACAAACCACGAGTTTTAGGACATAAAACCCAACACTTTGGACCCACTCAGTTTTTTTGAAAAACCGACTTTTTTACACATGAATCATATTCATGTTTTAGGCCATTCCCATATTTAAATCACATTTAAATATGTTTATATTTAAATCATATTTAAATATGTCCATCCTTCTTCCATAAACCGAATTTGAACAATTCAAATTCTTTTTCTTTTTCTTTTTCTTTTTCTTTTTCTTTTCTTTTATACTGTTGCACGACGTTATCCGAGCTAGCCAGGAGAACTTAAAGGACCTACAGATCATGAGCTCCAACGATACGAGATTATTCGGTCAAAACTCTTTTAACCCGAATCAATCAACTTTCGTTAACCCCCGGAGACTCCACTATAGTCCGAGGGTTGCACTCTCCTCACTGTAGATATATTATGTCCTCTTGATATAACCGTCATGGGCAAGTCGACCCTTCACAGGTTGTTCGTAATCACAGCTGGGTCATTTAAACCGTTTAACCCCTGCATTACGTCTTGTTCCTTAAGTACCACTGACACCTCTAATGAACAATAGATCTGTGGTCCAACCAACAGATCAATTAACCCTCTCATCTCATGAGAGTGAGCGCGCTAATTGTTCAAGCCCCGGAGTCAGCTATTAAGGGAACAACCTATCTACTAACCCTGAAGAGCGGGTTAGGAGTGAACTCCAATCTTGCTGTACTATGTCCCCAGCTACCTATTCGACTTTATCCCCAAGATGGTAGGCTTATTGAGTCGGCGCTTATGGGCCACTCTCACCCGTGCAAGTCAAAGGATACTATCGAATAAGCAGGAGTTCATAGTGAGCTCAGGATTGAGATCGAGTTACCTAGGCCATCAATATGTATAAGTCGGTCTCATCAGTAAACGGAGTTATAAAGAGAGAGCGACTTAATACGCGGTTCGGTCTTATGCAAACTCTTTGCACAGGACGCCCTCACTCGCACATCTCCATGTGAAACGATTCGGATCACATCGTTTTGTACAATACAAAGTGAGCCGCATCCAATAGTGTTACCAGGATAAGGTACCCAGCCTTATCCGTATACTATAGACCGTTTTGACTGACTACTTGAGCCTGATCCACAATCATGTCATACATGAGGCTCTAGTACTCATATTCAGCCATGGGTGTTGGTCATTGGTATAGGTTAACCTAAACACATTTCACTTTATACCAGTAAACTCTTTTACTGAATAAAACTAATAACTCTTTATTCTAAATAGAATATTTACAAACATAATAGTTTACAAACCACGAGTTTTAGGACATAAAACCCAACAAACTCCCACTTGGACTTAAACGTCCGTGGTGTACATGTTAGGTGGAGAAAACTAATATATCATATATCAGAAGTTTTCTCCCACTGTCCTCTCCAGCAACTCGGAGCCCTAGACTCTTCTAGGTGTTTCTCAAACACTTTAGCCATGAGAGACTTAGTAAACAAATCAGCATGAAGTACTACGAGGCTTTCCATATGACCATCACATCTCCTCATAGCACTATCTGCGAGCTCAACATATAAACATATTGCTGCTTCACAAGCTGCAAATAGACTTAGCTACTAACGAGGAATCAACAATACAACTCTTGTATTCTACTCCTCTAAGTACAAGGACAAAACTTTAACCGGAATCCAATCCAATTGGACTAATATTACTGACAGCTCCCACTGCATAGCACATATCGGGTCATGTATCTCAAAAGATACATGTAACCTCCAATATGTAAATGCACTTGGGTGCATCTCGTATCCTCAAGATTTGAGGTGTCTCAGGAAACTATTTCCATAGAGCATCGAATATTAACAACAACTTGTCAATAAAAGATTTTAGAGACAACACTAGCGATTTGTTCTTGCGACTCAGATCAACCTGAATCCTTAGAACAAACTAAGCCTACCTCCAAATCAACTATTTGGGAATGGGTCGCTAGTTAATGCTTATTGCCAGAAAAGAATCCTACATCATTCTCAATGATTAGGACATTAATTACGGAAACGAACTATGAAAGCTACAACATTGACTAAACCCTTGTCAAACAAAGTTTATCAAATTATTGTTCAAACTTTTGTTAAAAGCCATAAGATTTGATCACTGTATCAAACCTTACAATTCAGGACGAAGATGCTTTCTCCAATTCATAAATGAATCGAATAAACCTAGCAAACCATTTGCTCTTTGTCCCAAACTATGAATCTTTCTGGTAGAGACTCATAGATACTCAATCAAGATAACAATTTTGCAGAAAAGCTATCTTGACATCCACTTGCCAAATTCTATAAAGATAGAACATGGTAGTGGATAAGAGTCATCTATTTAACTTACGTCTGGCACAAGAGAAAGAGAGTATACACAATAAACCCTTTCTCTTCGGGACAATCCCATTACCAGAAAGTCAAGCCATAAAGGTTTTCACCTTAGTGGCTTGGTCTAAATACCATTCATAGATATTTGGCTTTGAGCCATTTGGCCTTGTCTATGTGATTCATTGCCTAATTAAAGACAGCGAATCCTCAATGTTATCATCAAGTATGAGAACTTTGAGTTAAAGACAAGCCAGTGCAACGGATCGGGTTGTCCTACAACCCTCCCACTGCCTTGAGGCTTTCACAACGGTTGAGAAACTCTAGTTTGATCAACAACCTTTGTTGATATCTACAATAGCTTTTGTTAACTCTGTGAGTCTTAACATGCTAGTTGTTTTCGAGTTTAATAGAACACATCAGTATATATCTTTTGCAAAATGAACTGTTCATTTATAAAAAAAAAGATATAATATACAAGTGTTCAGTTAAAACCAGAAATATAGACAATAATTACATATAAAAAATGTTATTATCTCTATACAACAACTACAAAGTCTCCCACTGGTTCAGCTGCAACGATATCTCCATATCTCACAGCGAGAAAACGACAGTCAGGAACTAGTTTCCTGTAGAAAAACAAACATGAATAGTGGTTCCTGAAGACATCCAGGTATGACATTCATATCCACTAAACTTGTTTTGACAAATAAATCACATTTATCTTGTCGTTCTTTCTCAGCCTGTTTCTCAGCAAAGTATTTGGAACAATTACGGTTCCAATACCCATCTTCATTACAATGGAAACATTTTCCTTTGTCTGAAGACTTCACTTTGCGAACAGTAGGGGCTTTGCTCTTCCTCCTGTTACTCTTCTTCTTCTGAATAATCTCATTACTCAGAGAAGTTGACTTAGACTTACTCCCTGACGCCAACCTCTTAAGGAATTTCTTCGAAGTGACAACACTTGCCTCATTCTCTATTCCTTTGGAAGTGTACAGAGACTGATAAGTCTGAAAAGACGATGGTAGCAACGTTTACTTCTGCCGCATTCAAGTGGACCATTATGTTAAGGACAAGCTCCCTAACAAAGGTATCCTCCACTATGCGAGAGTTATAAACGAAGTTGAGGACTTCATTACGAAGTGATGAGGACGAGTGTCCACCATTGCTTGTAATGAAGACATGATTTCCTTTACGGAAATCATAACCTCATACTACTTGCACAAGGCATCAAATATGCTTGCCAAGATATAAATTTGGGCTTTATCAATAGCCCTAATCCATCGATCGTATGCATCTCGAACACTTCGAGATGCACTCGAGCCAGGAGCTGAAGAACATTCCTTCGTTAAGACAAACCTCAGGTCGTCCATAACCAGAATCGTATTCAGGTTCGACTTCCATGTTTCGTATTTCTCTCCGGTTAATTTGTCGTGAGCTAACAACTGAATAAAACGAGCTCGACATGCCGAAAAAGAATGTAAATCTATTAGTGAAACGGTTTTAACCTATTTAAACCAATTAAAAAAAATTTAGAAGTAAATAAAGTACTCAAACTCTTTATTTACTAACTACGATACTTTTAGTAAGTCAGAATGGTCCCTACCGTAGGGTAGGTGAGCACTCCTTTACTAAATCAAGACATTCTTGACTAAATGCTATCACCAGAATAACTCATATTCCTATAGCATCTTAGTTATCGTTTTTGGTCTGAATTTACTAACTCCTTAGAAAATCTCGTAAGTGTGACCCTCCGTTTTTAGAACGCACAGAACGGCCCCAACATAGCAACCGTATGGAATGTCAGTGTTGGGAATGGCCCTATGTTTCTTTATCCATAAATGGTGACTGAGGTGTTCGATCTCCCATGCCCAGCCCTCCGTTTGGATGGTGCCCCTAGGGCAGCCTGCAGGCGGAACATGGGAATCTCACGGTTCAATCCAACGGAGGAGACCACAGGAAGCACCGACGCACTTCCTTCTCCCACTTACTATAGACACTTACTCCATTCACCTTGCTATTGAAAGTTGCAAACACCACCCGTCTGGAGATGCCCCATATGGCATCATGAGGCCAAGCAAATTTCTCACGTTGTGAACTTTAGGGAGTGCGTAGCAGGAGAGGGATATATCATATATTCCTTCTCAACACACCTACTAAGCATCGTAAACGGTAATTTTAGGGTAAATACTCAGGTTTTATCTGGCTAAGTAAATAAAACCTTAAGTCTAGGCAAACTATTTACCTGAGATGTCTAGGTTATTAACAGATTTAATTAACCTCACACCTCTCAAGCACGCTCATAAAGCCTGGTTAACTTTACTCAAGTACCGGATCGTCCCCAGGTAGGAGGTGTTCCGTCAATTCAATTACCTCCAACCTTAGAAAAGATTTCACCGGGTGAGTTTCTCATAACCTTATTATTTACGAGATTTCAACCTATTCATCTAATGAACCTGATCAACTCATTTAACCCTAAATGAACATGCCACTTATCTTTGTTATATATTTTAAAAGTCTAAGTCATTTTTACAACGCTTGCAAAAACTAGACTTTCTATAATAACAAACTTCTATATGCTTCTCAAACATACATTCGCTAAGGCATGACAAGTTGAATATTTAACTTCATAATCAATATAACACTTATATCGATTATGCTCTTTAAACATACAACTCCTAATTCATAAATTAATATAACACTTATATCAATTTTAAATGAATTAAACATGCATCCTATACATTATAACAATTATAACATACAATATGCATAAAACTAATGTTGGATGTTTTAATTTCATAATTAATATAACACTTATATTAATTATTCTATTAAGTAAACAACATCAAATTCATGAATTAATATAACTCTTATATTAATACTCATGAATTAAACATGCATATACATTACAACACTTATAATATACAAAATGCATAAAACTAGGATAACCAATGTTGTAAGTTCAATTTCATAATTAATATAACGATTATATCAATTTCTCTATTAAACTAACAACATCCAATTCAAGAATTAATATAACTTTTATATTAATTCTCATGAATTCCTAAATATGCATACTATATATTATAACACTTATAACATATTTACTATGCATGGAGCATGCTTCCTACAGTGAGATTTTAAATCTATATGGCATACGTTATGCACATACAAATATGGATTTCAATTAAAACATACATTCGCAATGCATAATTAATTAAACACACTAAAGTGGATCGATTTTGGCATTTAGCAAGCAATAACTAATTTATTACAAGCTTGAACAACAAGCTACGTCTTGAGCGGACTTCGAACTCTTCGCACCGCCTTTGACCAACTTGCTTCCTCCGAACGCTTCGGCCAAATTTCTCTTCGAGCTTCTCATTTGTATTGCCTAGAACGAGTTTGAACTTATACCGAACATTTCGGCGAGTTCCAAACTCAAACTTCTTTCACAAAGAAACCTATATGGACTCTAATGACTCTAAAAATACAGACACTTCAGCACACATTAAAGCCCATACATTCTCGGGCAATTACAAATAAGAAAATTCAAAAAGAAACTATGCCAAAATCGATTTCCACTTTAGACGCCAATTCAGAAACAATTTCTAAATTAAAATACCCACCAACTTAAATTGATGCAAATTGAGTTAATCACAAAATCGCTCTGATACCAATTGATGGAGCGACATGCGCAGCGGAAAGCGATTTCGGACCGATGATACTCTAATTTCATCAATTTAACAAAAAGAAAACATGCTCAAAACGACGGAAATAAGAAATTAGAAATACATACCCTTGTAGTTCCAATTTCTTCAAGCTCCGCCGCACGTTCCTTGTCACGAACTCTTCCGGCATCTTCTAACGAACGCCTCGAGGACCACCCCAGGTAGTCCCGCTATCCTCGACGCCGAGCAACGGAGTTGTGGGACTCCGAAACAAAAAGAAAGGAAGAAGAAAAGAAGAAGAGGAAGGAATTTAAAGAGCAGAGGGAGCCGAAGAAAGAAAAAATTTCATAACATGAAATTTCCAATTTTTTCTCTTCTGTACAATCATGTACCCTTCTTTAATTGAAATCACCTTCAATGGAAAACCCCCCCTTTTCACTTAAAGCTCAGCCCAAAAGTTACATATATATATATCTTACTTAATATATGTGTCTTGCTGCATGCAAGACACATATATACATAATTATTATTATTATTAAAAATAATAATAATAATTTTATTTATTAAACTTTTTAATAAATAAAAAATATATATATAATTATTAATTAAACTTTTTAATTAATAAATATTATTTAATTTAATATCAAATATTAATTAAATAATATAACTAAACTCGGTTTTTTTGAAAAACCGACTTTTTTACACATGAATCATATTCATGTTTTAGGCCATTCCCATATTTAAATCACATTTAAATATGTTTATATTTAAATCATATTTAAATATGTCCATCCTTCTTCCATAAACCGAATTTGAACAATTCAAATTCTTTTTCTTTTTCTTTTTCTTTTTCTTTTTCTTTTTCTTTTCTTTTATACTGTTGCACGACGTTATCCGAGCTAGCCAGGAGAACTTAAAGGACCTACAGATCATGAGCTCCAACGATACGAGATTATTCGGTCAAAACTCTTTTAACCCGAATCAATCAACTTTCGTTAACCCCCGGAGACTCCACTATAGTCCGAGGGTTGCACTCTCCTCACTGTAGATATATTATGTCCTCTTGATATAACCGTCATGGGCAAGTCGACCCTTCACAGGTTGTTCGTAATCACAGCTGGGTCATTTAAACCGTTTAACCCCTGCATTACGTCTTGTTCCTTAAGTACCACTGACACCTCTAATGAACAATAGATCTGTGGTCCAACCAACAGATCAATTAACCCTCTCATCTCATGAGAGTGAGCGCGCTAATTGTTCAAGCCCCGGAGTCAGCTATTAAGGGAACAACCTATCTACTAACCCTGAAGAGCGGGTTAGGAGTGAACTCCAATCTTGCTGTACTATGTCCCCAGCTACCTATTCGACTTTATCCCCAAGATGGTAGGCTTATTGAGTCGGCGCTTATGGGTCACTCTCACCCGTGCAAGTCAAAGGATACTATCGAATAAGCAGGAGTTCATAGTGAGCTCAGGATTGAGATCGAGTTACCTAGGCCATCAATATGTATAAGTCGGTCTCATCAGTAAACAGAGTTATAAAGAGAGAGCGACTTAATACGCGGTTCGGTCTTATGCAAACTCTTTGCACAGGACGCCCTCACTCGCACATCTCCATGTGAAACGATTCGGATCACATCGTTTTGTACAATACAAAGTGAGCCGCATCCAATAGTGTGTTACCAGGATAAGGTACCCAGCCTTATCCGTATACTATAGACCGTTTTGACTGACTACTTGAGCCTGATCCACAATCATGTCATACATGAGGCTCTAGTACTCATATTCAGCCATGGGTGTTGGTCATTGGTATAGGTTAACCTAAACACATTTCACTTTATACCAGTAAACTCTTTTACTGAATAAAACTAATAACTCTTTATTCTAAATAGAATATTTACAAACATAATAGTTTACAAACCACGAGTTTTAGGACATAAAACCCAACACTTTGGACCCACTCAGTGATTTTATCCAAGAGAGGTTTACAGTCCACAAAAGAAAGCCAACCCGAAACGAGAGAAAAGGGCCAAATAAAGGATTGATAAAGAACCAAGAGAAAAGCCCATCAAACCAGCCAAGCCTGCAGCCTCAGGAGAAGAGACCTCAACACAAAACATAGAGCTCTTCGTAGAGTTAGCACAAAGCCCAGAAAACCCCTGAAATCTGAGGAGAGCAGACTAGACAAAAGCTAGAGAGGCATAATCAACCCCACAAAAGATCATCAGGTCATCTGCAAAACAGAGGTGAGTTAGACGGATCTTCTCACAACGATGATGGAAAGAGAAATTCCCAGGGGGAGGAAGTTGAAAGAGGATATGGTGAATTTTCAAAGTTGCCCATACCACTTCTTTGTTGGTCCTGCGAGAGTAACCGAGAATGACCGATATTTGATGGCGTCCTTCACTCCATGGAGATCCATCCACGATCGGAAAGTACCGACATATTTTATAAGGTCGTTTGATCCCGTAGACCTTCATTGGGGGGAGTTTGAACTTGTGAAACATCTCCTCTCGCATGATTTCTTCTGTAAATGACGGGTCTACCTACTCTAAGAGGGTCTCCAGATTGTTCTGGTTTTTCCCTTGAGCTTTTTGCATGTCTCATATCTGTCTATGGTTTTTTCGTAGCTCTTCAACCCAAGGCTGGTTTTTTGTGCTTTCGACAGGTCTTCGTTCCACTTGGCCATTCTTTGGCTTGTCGGTACAGATTGTCAATGAGCCCTTGGAGGTCACTAGTCGACTTCTCGACGACCCTGCCTTGGTGATAACTCGATTGCTTTGCTGCAATCTAGTCTTTTTGGGCTTCCAGTTGCCACTGTCTTTAGGTGATTTCATAGCACTCCAAAATTGCTATCAAAGCCCATCAAATTGAAGCGAGCTTGTCGATGCCCGTCAAATACAATTTATATTTACCGATCAATGCTTTGTAGTAAACTACAGCGGACCGGGTCAAACTCACGGAACCGAAATTAATTCTCAAAGTTAACAAGAAAAATACAAAAAAAAAAAAAAATTAGGGGGAGTTTTGATTTGTTGGACAAATATTGGAATCAAATAATGAATTAAGAAAATTAAAAAAAAAAACGAATTTAAAATCAATCAAACCAAACTTCCAATTCAAAGACATACATTCATTTTATTCGTAACATTGATCATAGGCTAAAAAAAACAATATAAAATTTCAATTCAAGAATTCAACCAATTTATTCGGAAAAGCCGCAATAAATATAAATTTTCCTAATTTAAATGATTTCAACCGAGCATCAAAATTAAAATTTATCATTGAATCAATTGGGCACGAAAGCGTTCCATATTAATTAAAGGATAACATTAAAAATAATGGAAAAAAGACTTAAACAAAACTAACTAATTGAGATAAGTTCAACCTAATTAATTTTGTTTATTTACTTCCTTAGATTATCCAAGCTATGTAAAAGGAAAAAACCATAAATACACACGTAAGCCAACTCCTTGCTACAAATTTTAATCATTCATGATAATTACGGATCATAAAATCATAGATTGCAATAGAACAATCAATATTAAATTAAAGCGTCAATTTGATTATTATCAATCAATCATAAAAATAAACTCGAGAAGCAAATAATTCTTGAATAAAAAAAACTAAAATTTATAATTAACTCAAAGCCTCATAAAATTACAATTAGAAATGAGCAATAACTTTTGAATTAAAAATTAAAACATAGCCACACATCAGGTAAAAATAATAAAAACTTTAAAAAAAATAAAACATTAAAAGAAAATAAACTTAGAAAAACTAAAAACTCATACAATTTAGTATTCTAAGAAGAAATGAAGAAAAAAAAGTTGTGTGTGGTTGTGTGACAGTCTCCTTTTTATACCGGAAGGAATAAACCAATTTACTTAAAAAAAAAAAAAAAAAAAAAAAAAAAAAAAAAAAAAAAAAAAAAAAAAAAAACTTCAAAATGACGGGGTTGAATGAGCGGAGAAGTAAAAATATAACAAATAACTACATTCTTCAAGTTTCGGACTTGAGTTCAAAGATTAACATAATAAACCTTTCACCATCATACCAAACTTCCAACTTTGAACAATAAATGATTTTTATCTCTATAGTATTATTTGTAGGCTCGGTTTGTTGATATTATACGCTAAAACTCCTCTTCTAAGCTCTCATTTAATAATTGTCTCGTTCACTTGTGAACTCTCGATTTCTGCAAAACGTATGATTAAACACATTAATTTCAATCAACTAACAAGAATTAAAGATTTATAAAATGACACTTTTGGAGTGCTATCAAATTACCCCACACCTAAATCTTGCTAGTCCTCGAGCAAGAAGTAATTTAAACATTAAAATGAATCATTGGCTGCAAAGTCATGACTCTAACCTCTGTATCTTAAACACTAAAAATATTCACAACTCATAACATTCAAATGCATTCAATCAACGAGAAATTTAAAATTAGTTTTCTTTCATCCCTTATGTGTGTGTGTGCGTAGCCTTTCCTATCTCAATTCTTATAAGTCCGGGAAGATTTTATTCAACCCTCAACTCGTTTTCCCCCTACTTCTCGTCATTAAGAACCAACTATCAAGCATCAACACATTCAAGTAAGTAATATTTCTATTAAGGTGCCTGAAAACAACTTTGGGGATCCCCTAAACTTGCATTATTTAAACTCAAGGGCACTAGCTTTCACACTCAACTGTAAGGCCTCTCACCCAAAACACTCGCTCAATGGTCGGCCTAACTACTCACATTTGGGGCAACTCTTTTTACCGCTGATCGTTTTTACTCATTACACGCTTATTTTCACATCTTTTTTTGCCGAGCTCAAACAATATTTTTTTTTTCATTCTTTTTTGTTTCTTCTCACAAGGCAGATATACATGTTATACCTCCTCAATATCCCATTACAAACTGTCATGTAAGATAACTTTTTAATAAGTTCTAGGGGCATTTCGAGGTGACAACAAGCATATATGCCAAATAATACAATCCTAATCCTTCAAAACGACAGATGAGAAGACTATGTGCTTAATAGTTATAAGGGAATCCATAATTTTTTTTTAAATTTGGCTAAAAATCATGCATGCATTCTCATGCTTTACAATAAAAAGTGAATAAAAAAAACATAATGAACAGAAAATGTCTCAGACACATCACATATTGTTATCATCACATAGTATGCAACCAACTAATCATCATACATTTCAAGCTCTAGATTTTCATAATTTAAAAGTTTGACGCTCAGATGCTCAGGACTCAATCATATGCTTTGCAAATATATCTTCACCCCCCACCTAAAACAATACATTGTCCCCAATGTATCTCTATCAAAAATCATATAAAAGAAATAATAAGGGAACAAAAAACCTCCCCTGAAGTTTCTCCTGCATGGGTCTAAGGGCGGTGGTGGCGCTCTCCTCAACCGACACTTCTTTTTAGGTCAAGTGGAAACTGACTATAAAAGAAATAACAACACTAAGGTAGAGAAAAAAACTAAAAGAAAAACAAGAAATGAAAAATTCATGGGTTGCCTCCCAAGAAGCGCAAATTTTTAATGTCATTATGCTCGACTTATGCAACCCTCAAAACATCAAGGCACATAAAAATTCTCGTATTTATTCGATCCCTTCTTACTAGAATCAATATAACCTGCTAAGAGAAGCAAACTCATTAATTTTTCGTGGGAACCGGACAAAGAATTATTTTTGGTATTTTTTATGTATGGAATAAAATAATACTCAACTGACTCAACAGAAATGAAAAACTCAACGGACTTAGGAGAAAAAGGAAAAGTAAATTCATGAGTAAGAGAAAATTTAGGAGATAAAACAGACAAAGACTCGTCAGTCTCAAACTCTATCACCTGAATCTCTTTCTCGGGCTTAGGCTCAACATTTTTCTTAATCTCACAAACCTGGTCTTCACATGACACAAAATTCTCAAACTCATCATCATTATCAAAGTACATCACATCACATAACTTTGCCTCAGTGGTATATTCGATAAATTGCTCTACTTGAATCTCCAATTGCCTGACAGAATCAACCAAATGGCCAACTTGGTCATTCAGGCTTTGCATCGTAGCTCGAGTCTCCTGCTAAAATTGGATTTCACTATTAACAATTTCATTAATCAATTGTTCAAACGACATACCTTGGCTAGAAGTCTGAGAAAATTGGCATAACTGCTCATCCTCGCAAGACCGATTCTCTCATTTAGGATAATACATACTTACGTGAGAATCATAATGAGTGAAGTACACCGGCCAGAAAAATCTTCAGTGGTGTAAGGATCATACATAAAGGTGTTTTGCAGATGAGGACATGTTTCAGAGGAGTGTCCTTCTAACAGGAAAATCCTACCTGTCTCTGCTGCCTGCAATTCATCAACCTCATCGTCGTTAAGTTGCTTTTCGGACTAAAAAGCAACTCTACTAACAGTAATCGCCTAATATTGTTAAGAAAATTTTGACATATTAGAACAAGTACATACAACAAAAACATACTGAAAGAAATATTTATTTTTTGTGATTTTTCTGTTATTTTTTTTAAATGGCGCTGAATATAAATTTTCCTAATTTAAATGATTTCAATCAAACACCAAAATCAAAATTTATCATTGAATCAATTGGACACGATAGCGTTTCATATTAATTAAATTATAACATTAAAAATAATGGAAAAAAGATTGAACCAAAACTAACTAATTGAGATAACTTCAACTTAATTATTTTTGTTTATTTACTTCCTTAGAGTCTATTATGACAATTACGGATCATAAAATCAAAGATAGCAATAGAACAATCAATATTAAATTAAAGCGTCAATTTAATTAATATCAATCAATCATAAAAATAACATCGAAAAACAAATAATTCTTGAATAAAAAAAACTAAAATTTATAATTAACTCAAACCCTCACAAAATTACAATTAGAAATGAACAATAACCTTTGAATTAGAAATTAAAACTTAGCCACACATCATGTAAAAGTAATAAAAACTTTAAAGGAAATAAAACATTAAAGAAAATAAACTTAGAATAACTAAAAACTCATACAATTTGTGTGTTGGTGTGTGACATTTTGTCCTTTTTATACGGTAAGGAAGAGACCAATTTACTAAAAATAAAAAATAAAAATAGTTACACGTGTTGTGTGTTGATGGTTGAAGTAAAAATATAACAAATAACTACATTATTCAAGTTTCAAACTCAAGTTCAAAGATTAGCATAATAAACCTTTCATCATCAAACCAACTTTCCAACTTTGAACAATAAATGATTTTTATCTCTATAGTATTATCTGTCGGCTCGGTTTGTTGATATTATACGCTAAAACTCATGTTTTAAGCTCTCATTTAATAATTGTCTCGTTCACCCGTGAACGCTCGATTTCTGCAAAACATATGATTAAACACATTAATTTCAATCCACTAACAAGAATTAAAGATTTATAAAATAGAACTTTTGGAGTGCTATCAAGATCTGTGTAGAGACTCTCGTGACATGTCGTTTCCTCCTAACACCGATTTGCTGACTTTGGTTATTTTACCCAGGATTCGCCTTGGCCTTCCCGAGCTGCTCCTTTTCCTTTAGTCGGATCTCGTCGAGCCGGGTTGTAGCTTGATTGTTGGTCTAGTGTTCGGATACTCTTCAGATTCTTCTTTTTGGCTTTGACACGACCGAAGATCTGAGCCACGCTCTGGTTGAGTCCCTACACCTTCGCCTTCAACGCTTCATACCTTTGGTCAGATCTCGTCTCTAGGTTGATGACTGAATTTTGTCCCATCTCTTCGACCAATGGCCTTGGGATCAGGCAGTGATCGGTTTTCTGAGCATCATTTTGTATCGGCGTGCTCTAGTCGATAGCTAGTGGGACTTCCGTATGTTGACCGGGGTTGGTCGATCTGTATTCCAATCCACCGGTGTTGACGTTTTTCGCATTACAGCTCATGACTTCAAATGGTATTGCAAGGGTGATGACAATGACTTACTCGTTCTCACAGACGACGCCAACTGTTGATACCAAAATTTGATATCCACTATAAACTTGATTTGATTGGTGAAACGAGTTTGACCTTGCAACACCTGAAAAGAAAGAGAGTAATTTAGGACCGGTGGGGGGCTTTCCAAACTAGCTCTGATGTTCAAGTTAGCTCTAGAAAGAGAAATGAAAGGGAGAGGGAGAGAGCTGAATATGGAAAGTTGGAATAATATGGAATTTGAATAATATCAGATTACTTATCAAATATGTTATGAATCTTCTCCTTGTATAGGAATCCATATATGGTCGTTTGAGGCTATGAAATGGTCATTAGGAGAAGTCTTTATGGCTCTCATACTCCCGGCTGTTACAAAGCTTGTGTAACGGTCATTAGGGAGATGTTTTCCTTCAACTGCCAATGCCGAGCTGACCCAGGAGAGGGGTCAGTGTCTTCTCTCTTTCGGATGAGCCGACACCACGCGGATGGTCACCCTTCATGTCGAGTCGATGCCTAGACGTGGTTGAGCCAAGGCTGAGGCTACTTCTTGTGGAGTCGTGTTGTGGCGCGGTCGAGCTCCTTTAGGAGCTTGCCATCTTCTTGGCGCCTTCCTTCCGGGTTGGCGTCGCTTCCCTCTCTCTCGACTTTTCCTCGTGGGTTGGGCTTTATTCTTGAATGAGTCATTGTATTATGATCTTGAGATTTTACCCATAACACTGTACAACTATGGTTGTTATAAGTGTTTTAGATTATTCTATTTAAATTAAAAATATTTAATGTATTTTAAAAAAAATTGATTTATAAAATATTTAAATGTAGCTGCAATAAATGCATTATATTTTTAGAATATTATAACCAACATATACAAGTATACTATAAATATAAATATTTGGTATACGAAATTGAAGCAACACATCTAATTTACATTAATATTTAAAAATGAAATGGTAAATTTGACACACAAACATAACTTTATATAAACGCATCTATCTCTTATATTTTAGATTATTAAACCATTTTTTTAGTTATAATTTATTTTTCATATTCAATTAATAAAAATTGAATTAAGACACCACTCCATTTTTTATGATTCAAATAGTTGTGTTACAGGCTACCTCAGCCTGAGGTCAGCCGCTAACGTCACGATCCGCTTCCCAAGAAGACGAGGCCACGACACAAGCATCGGACGAAGTCAACAACCTAGGACCGACCCTAGGACTTCGAGGGTCCGGGCTTAGCAGCTCACTCGAGGATCCGTTGTCGCCAGGCTGCCTCTCGATAGGCTTGAGATGTGATCGACAAGACACCCTGACTCACCCGATGGGACTGTAGTACAGCAGCGCCCCCAATTCCCTCGGAAATCGGGGGACGATGGTTATCCCCCATCATTGCAAGGCACGAGGGTCGACTCCGGTCGTTCCGGATATCCTCACCTCGGTTCGAGGCCTCACATGTGATGGAGCGCATAACTCTTCGGATTTGGATTGTTGATACTCTAATTTCATCAATTTAACTAACTAGAAACATGCTCGAAACTAAGAAAAAGAGAAATTAGAACACATACCTTTGTAGTTCTAAATTTCTTTAATTCTGTCACTCGAATCTTCTCACGAACTCTTCGAATCTTCTCTCGAACTCTTCGAGGACCACCTCCGGTAGTCCCGCTATCCTCGGGCCGAGCAACGGAGTGATGGGACTCCTTTACAAGAAAAAAAATGTTGGAAGAAAAGAAGATGAAGGGAAATTCTTGTAGTTCAAATGGAAGGAGAAATCTGGAGAGAAAAAAAAAATCCTTCATCCATCCGAGAGCATTTTTCAAAAGTGAAAAAAAAACTTCAAAACAATTTGAGTTTTTCACAAAAGCTTCACAATCTTAACAATTAAGTTTGTTTAGTGCTTTCCATATGTTGACCATGCAAGATGTAAAATCCCACTTAATATATATTATTTTAATATTTATTTAAAAATTAATTCAAAATTAATTTAAAATAAATATAATATATATTTTATTAATTAAACTTTTTAATTAATAAAAATATAATATAAAATATAATATAAAAAATAATTAATTAATATTATTTAATTCAATTTCAAATATTAATTAAATAATATGACTAATCCCGATTTTTCGAAAACCGACTTTTCGCACATGAATTCCTATTCATATTTTAGACCGATCCATATTTAAATATGTCCATCATCCTTCCAAAACTGAATTTGATTAAATTCAAAATCTTTTTCTCTTATATTGTTACACGACTTTATCCGAGCTAGCCAGGAGAACCTAGAGGACCTACAGATCATGAGCTTCAACGATACGAGATTACCCAGTTACACTCTTTTAACCGAACTAATCAACATTCGTTAACCCCCGGAGACTCCACTAAAGTCTAAGGGTCGCACTCTCCTCACTGTAGATATATTGTGTCATCTTGATATAACCATCATCAGTAAGTCGATCCTTCACAGGTCGTTCATAATCACAGCGGGTCATTTATACCGTTTAACCCCTGTATTACATCTTGTTCCTTAACTAGCACTGACACCTCTAATGAACAATTGATTTGTGGTCCAACCAACAAATCAGATCCCTCTCGGGCCAGGAGAGGGTGGGCCCATTGTTCAAGACCTGGAGTCAGCTATTAAGGGAACAACCTCTCTCGTATCCCTAAAAGCGGGTAGGAGTGAATTTCGTCTTATAAGACTATGTCCCCAACTACCTATTCGTTCTTATCCCCAAGATGGTAGGCTTATTAAGTCGGCGATCTGGCCACTCTCACCCGTGCAAGTCAAAGGATAAGCTCGAATAAACAAGAGTTCATAACGAGCTCAGGATTGAGATCGAGTTACCTAGGTTATCATATGCAAAAGTCGGTCTTTACACTAAACGGTGTTATAAAGAAAGAGCGACTTGATTTGTCAGTTCAGTCTTATGAAAACTCATTGCACATGACGCCCCCACTCAGAAGTCTCCACATGAAACGATTCGGATCACATCGTTTTATACTATACAAATGAGTCGCGTCCAATAGTGTTCCCAGGATAAGGTACCCAGCCTTATCCTTATACTATAGACCGTTTTGGTTGTCTACTTGAACTTGATCCACATTCATGTCATACATGAAGCTCAAGTACTCATACTATCGCCATGGGTGTTTTTTATTGGTATAGGTTAATGTAAGCACAATTTCAATTTATTCAATAAAACTTTTACTGAATAAATCTCAATAACACTTTATTGCAAAATAGAATAATTACATTCATACAGTTTACAAACTACGAGTTTTAGGACATAAAACCAAACAAATTCCCACTTGGACTAAAACGTCCATGGTGTACATGCTGGTCGGGAAAACAAGAATATCATATATCCAGAGTTTATCCCACTGTTCTACTGTACAACTCGCAGCCCTAGACTCACTAAGTGTGCCTCAAACAATTTAGCCGTGAGAGACTTAGTAAACGGATCAACAATGTTGCGCTCCGAGGTGGTCTTTGGGACGATCACATCTCCTCGTTACACTATCTCTCGGATGAGGTGATACTTTCGCTCTATGTGCTTTCCACGCTTATGACTTCGAGGTTCTCTAGAATTTTCCACTGCACCGCTGTTATCATAATAAAGGGTGATTGCAAGTTCATATTTGGAACAATTTCCAAATCTGTCAAGAACTTCCTAAGCCACACAGTTTCTTTCGTTGCTTCAGAATCTGCGACGTACTCAGCTTCCATGGTGGGGTCAGGAATACAACCTTGCTTTAGACTCCTCCATACTATCGTTCATCCGTTAAGAGTGAACACTGATCCTAATGTAGATTTCCTCGAATCTATATAAGTCTGAAAATCAAAGTCAGTGTATCCTACAAGGATCAAATCCTTTGCGCCATACACGAGCACACAGTCCCTCGTTCTCCTAAGATACTTGAGGATATGTTTAACGGATGTCCAGTGAACATATACTGGATTAGACTGGTACCTACTGACAATTCATACTGCATAGCATATGTCGGGTCGTGTGCATAACATGGCATACATCAGACTACCGACTGCAGATGCATAGGGAATTCGTCTCATATCCTCAACCTCTTGAGGTGTCTTAGGAGAGCGTTCCTTAGACAAATGAATTTCATGCCTAAACGGCAACAAACCCTTCTAGGAATTCTGCATCGAATATCTTGACAATAATTTGTCTATATAAGATACTTGAGACGGCGCTAACGTTCTGTTCTTACGATTCCTTACGATCGGAATCCCTAGAACAAACTGAGCCTCTCCCAAATCTTTCATTTAGAATTGGGTCGCTAGCCATAGTTTAACGTCAGTCAGGAACCCTACATCATTCTCAATGAGTAGTATGTCGTCTACGTACAAGACTAAGAAAGCTACGACATAATTGACTAACTTCTTGTAAACACAAGGTTCGTCAATATTCTGTTCAAAGCTATAAGATTTAATCGCAGTATCAAACCTTATATTCCAGGATCTAGACGCTTGTTTCAACCCATAAATGGATCGATTGAGCTTGCAAACCTTTTGCTCTTGACCTTGAAGTATGAATCCCTCTTGTTGAGCCATATAGACACCCTCCTCAAGATTACCATTCAGAAAGGCAGTCTTGACATCCATTTGCCAGATTTAATAATCATAAAATGTGGCAATGGACAAGAGTATTCTAATTGACTTTAACATGGCAACAGGAGAAAAGGTTTCTTCATAGTCCACCCTTTCTTTTTGCCACAAGTCGAGCCTTAAAGGTTTGCACCTTACCGGCTTGGTCTCATTTTCTCTTGTAGATCCACTTACAACTGATAGGTCTTTCACTATCTTGTTGGTCTACAAGATACCATACCGAATTGAAGTACATAGACTCCATTTTGAGATCCATGGCTTTAAGCCACTAGTCCTTGTCTATGTCACTCATTGCCTGTTTATAGGTCAATGGATCCTCAACACCATCATCAGGTGTGACAACTTGAGTTTCAGACAAGCCGATATAGCGGTCGGGTTGTCTAACATCCCTCCCACTACGTCGAGGCATTCTCAACTGTTGAGAAGGACCAGCCCGATCAACAACTTTTGGTGATCTATCTGTAGCTTTCCTGGAAAGTTCGGTCAAAACAATTTTGCTCGAGGGTTGATGATCTGTCATGTGGTCTTCCTCTAAAACGTTACATTAGTCGATACTAACACCTTGTCCTCATGAGGATCGTAAAAGATACCATTTTTCGTTTCTTTGGGGTAGCCTATAAATAGGCACAATTTTGAACGTTGTTCCAACTTCTTTGGATTGGGTATAGCACGTGTGCCGGACACCCCCAAATTCTGAAGTGACGTAAACTTACTTTACGCCATTTCCATAACTCAAAAGGTGTTTCTGAAACACTCTTAGAGGGAACTGCGTTTAAAATATATGCAGCAGCCTCTACTACATATCCCCAAAACAAACTAGGCAGTTGAGCATAGCTCATCATAGATCAAACCATGTCTAACAAGGTTCTATTTATCCTTTCGGACACACCGTTCTACTGCGGTGTTCCGGGCGCTGAGAGTTGGGATACTATTCCATGTTCTATCATATAGTCCTGGAATCTTAAATCCATATACTCTCCACCTCGATCTGATTGGAGTGTTTTTATCGTTTTACCTAATGTGTTCTCAACCTCTGCCTTATACTCCTTGAACTTTTCAAGAGCTTCGGACTTATGATGCATTAGGTAAAGATAGTCGTACCTTGAATAATCATCAATGAAGCTGATGAAATATTCATACCCTCCTCGTGCTTTGAGAGTCAAAGAACCGCAGAGATCTGAATGCACGATTTCTAGAGGTTCTTTGAACCTATAACCTTTTTCAGAAAAAAGATCGTTTGGTCATCTTGCCCTCAAGACAAGACTCACATGGTGGTAAAGAGTTGTCCTCTAAACGATTTAGGAGACCACTCTTAACCAATCTCCCAATCCTATTGAGATTAATGTGGCCTAGTCTCAAGTGCCAAAGATAGGTACTTGGAGAAAGTTTCTGCCTTTTAGTTTGAGTCTTAGCTGTTTTAATCATCTTAGTGTTCAAAATAGCTTTCGCCTCTGTTGGTCTTAACACATACAAGTTGTTTTCAAGTTTCGCAGAACATATTTGTACACCTCTTTTGCTAATGAAAGCTTCATTATGTACAAAATATACTTTATACAACTGTTCTAGCAAACAAGAAATAGAGACAAGGTTCCTTTTGAAAGTAGGAACCAGGAGTACATTTTCTAGTAAAATGAAACTATCTCTATACAACAACTTTACAGCTCCCACTGCTTTAGCTGAGACAATCTCTCATGTTCCAACCCTGAGAGTTATCTCACCTTCAGCGAGCAACTGCCATGAACTAGTTTCCTGAATTGAAGAATAAACATGGTTAGTGGCTCCTGAATCGAATATCCAAGTATGACAATCATGTTCCGCTTAAGCACGTCTCTACAACGAGTAAATCATATTTACTTTGTTGTTTCTTCTTAGCTCTGCTCGTCATGAGGGTATCATGACAGACCGATGAGGACGGTTGTCCAAACATCGTCTGTAGTGAAGACATGATCTCCTTAGCGGTGATCATTACCTCTGATGGAGCGATATACGCAGCGGAAAGCGATTTTGGACCGATGATACTCTAATTTCATCAATTTAACAAATAGAAAACATGCTCAAAACGACGAAAATAAGAAATTAGAAATACATACCCTTGTAGTTCCGAATTTCTTCAAGTCCGCCGACCGTTCCTCATCACGAACTCTTCCGGCCTCTTCTCACGAACGCCCTGAGGACCACCCCAGGTAGTCCCGCTATCCTCGGCGCCGAGCAACGGAGTGGTGGGATTCCGATTAGAAGAGAAAAGGAAAAAGAAAGGAGAAGAATAATGAAAACAGAGAGAGAGGGGGGTTCAGAGCAGGAAAAACTTAAAAAAAATATATATTTTTTTAACTTTCGTATGCCCCTCAGCTTACTTCCCCCAAACTTCTCCTCTGCCTCTCTATTAACTTATGGCCAAACAATCATATTGGATATATATATAACTTAATACATATATATATATATATATATATATATATATATATATATATTTAATTATTATTATTATTAAAAATAATAATAATAATTTTATTTATTAAACTTTCTATTAAAAAATATATATATATATATAATTATTAATTAAACTTTTTAGTTAATAATTATTATTTAATCCAATATCAAATATTAATTAAATAATATAATTAAACCCACTTTTCCGAAAACCGACTTTTTTACACATGAATCCTATTCATGTTTTAGGCCAATCCCATATTTAAATCATATTTAAATATGTCCATCATTCTTCCACAAACCGAATTTGAACAATTCAAATTCTTTTTCTTTTTCTTTTCTTTTATGTTGCACGACGTTATCCGAGCTAGCCAGGAGAACCTAAAGAACTTACAGATCATGAGCTCCAACGATACAAGATTATTCGGTCAAAACTCTTTTAACCCAAATCAATTAACTTTCGTTCACCCCCGGAGACTCCACTATAGTCTGAGGGTTGCACTCTCCTCACTGTAGATATATTGTGTCCTCTAATATAACCGTCACGGGCAAGTCGACCCTTCACAGGTTGTTCGTAATCACAGCTGGGTCATTTTAAACCGTTTAACCCCTGCATTACGTCTTGTTCCTTAAGTACCACTGACACCTCTAATGAACAATAGATATGTGGTCCAACCAACAGATCAATTAACTCTCTCATCTCATGAGAGTGTGCACGCTAATTGTTCAAGCCCCGGAGTCAGCTATTAAGGGAACAACCTATCTACTAACCCTGAAGAACGGGTTAGGAGTGAACTCCAATCTTGCGGTACTATGTCCCCAGTTACCTATTCGAATTTATCCCTGAGATGGTAAGTTATTGAGTCGGCGCTAATGGGCCACTCTCACCCATACAAGTCTAAGGATACTGTCTAATAAGCAGGAGTTCATAGTAAGCTCAGGATTAAGATCGAGTTACCTAGGCCATCAAATGAAAACGTCGGTCTCATCAGTAAACGGTGTTATAAAGAGAGAGCAACATATTTCGCGGTTCGGTCTTATGCAAACTCTTTGCACAGGATGCCCTCACTCGCATATCTCCATGTGAAACGATTCAGATCACATCGTTTTGTACAATACAAAGTGAGCCGTATCCTATAGTGTTACAAAGATAAGGTACCCAACCTTATCCGTATACTATAGACCGTTTTGACTGACTACTTGTGCCTGATCCACAATCATGTCATACATGAAGCTTAAGTACTCATATTCAGCCAAGGGTGTTGGTCATTGGTATAGGTTAACTTAAACACGTTTCACTTTATTCCAGTAAACTCCTTTACTGAATAAAACTAATAACTCTTTATTCTAAATAGAGTATTTACAAACATAACAGTTTACAAACCACGAGTTTTAGGACATAAAACCCAACAAACTCCCACTTGGACTTAAACGTCCGTGGTGTACATGTGAGGTGGAGAAAACTAATATATCATATATCATAAAGTTTTCTCCCACTGTTCTCTCCAGCAACTCGGAGCCCTAGACTCTTCTAGGTGTCTCTCAAACACTTTAGCCATGAGAGACTTAGTAAACTAATCAACATGAAGTACTACGAGGATTTCCATGTGACCATCACATCTCCTCATAGCACTATCTGGGAGCTCAACTTATAAACCTATTGCTGCTTCACAAGCTGCAAATAGACTTAGCTACCAACGAGGAATCAGCAATACAACTCTTGTATTCTACTCCTCTAAGTACAAGGACAAAACTTTAACCGGAATCCAATCCAATTGGACTAATATTACTGACAACTCCCACTGCATAGCACATATCGGATCATGTATCTCAAAAGATACACCTAACCTCCAATATGTAAATGCACTTGGGTGCATCTCGTATCCTCAACACTTGAGGTATCCCAGGAAACCATTTCCATAGACCATTGAATATTGACAACATCTTGTCAATAAAAGATTTTAGAGACAACACTAGCGATTTGTTCTTTCGACTCAGATCATCATGAATCCTTAGAACAAACTAAGCCTACCTCCAGATCAACTATTTGGGAGCGAGTCGCTAGTTTATGCTAAAAGTCAGAAATGAATCCTACATCATTCTCAATGATTAGGACAAAAATTACGGGAATTTATTATGAAAGCTTTAACATTGATTAAACACTTGTCAAACAAGGTTTATCAAACTATTGTTCAAAGCCATAAGATTTGATCACATTATCAAAACTCACAATTGAGGACGAAGATGCTTTCTCCAATTCATAAATGAATTGAATAAGCCAGCAAACCATTTGCTCTTTGCCCTCGAAGTATGAATCTTTCTGGTTGAGACTTATAGATACTCAGATCAAATTTGCAAGTCTTGACATCCATTAGCCTTATTCTATCAAAATAGAACAGAGCAATGGATAAGAGTTATCTATTTAACTTACACCTGGCAACAAGAGAAAGAGAGTATACCCAATAAACCCTTTCTCTTCGGGACAGTCCCATTACCAGAAAGTCAAGCCATAAAGGTTTTCACCTTTGTGGCACCTTTGTGGCTTGGTCTCATTACCATCCAAAGATTCATGGCTTTGAACCATTCGGCCTTGTCTATGTGATCCATTGTTTGTTTAGAGACAATGAATCCTCAATGTCATCATCAAGTAAGATAACTTTGAGTTTAAGACAAGCCAATACAGCGGGCTGGGTTGTCCACCATCCCTCCCACTGCATTGAGGCTTTCTCAACAGTTGAGAAGCTCCAGTTTGATCAACAACCATTGTGGAATTCAACTATACCTTTCTTATTAAAACTGTAAGTCTTAACACACTAGTTGTTTTCAAGTTTAATAGAACATATCAGTATACATCTTTTGCTGAATGTACTGTTCATTATAAAACAAAAGATACTGTATACAATTTTTCAATACAAACCAGTAATATAGACAATAATTACATCCAATGAAATTATTTCTATACAACAACTACAAAGACTCCCACTAGTTCAGCTGCAATGATATCTTCATATCTTACAGCGAGAAAACCGACTGTTAGGAACTAGTTTCCTGAAGAAAAACAAACATGATTAGTGGTTCCTGAAGACATCCAGGTATGACTTCATGTCCACTAAACTTGTTTAGACAAATAAATCACATTTATCTTGTCGTTCTTTCTCAGCCTGTTTCTCAGCAAAGTATTTGGAGCAGTTACGCTTCCAATACCCATCTTCAGTACAATGGAAACATTTTCCTATGTTTGAAGACATTACCTTGCGAACAGTAGGGGCTTTGCCATTTCTCCTGTTACTCTTCTTCTTCTGAATAATCTCATTACTCAGAGAAGCATATGCTTACTCCCTGACGCCAACCTCTTAAGGAATTTCTTCGAAGTGACAACACTTGCCTCATTCTCTATTCCCTTGGAAGTGTACAGAGACTGATAAGTCTGAAAAGACGGTGGTAGCAACGTTTACTTCTGCCGCATTAAAGTGGATCATCATGTTAAGGACAAACACCCTAACAGAGGTATCCTTCACTATGCGAGAGTTATAAACGAACTTGAGGACTTCATTACGAAGTGATGAGGACGACTGTCCACCTTTGCTTGTAATGAAGACATGATTTCCTTTATGGAAATCATAACCTCACTCTACTTGCACAAGGCATCAAATATGCTTGCCAATATATAGATTTGGGCTTTATCAATAGCCCTAATCCATCCATCGTATGCATCTCGAACACTTTGAGATGCACTCGAGCCAAGAGCTGAAGGACATTCCTCCGTTAAGACAAACCTCAGGTCGTCCAGAACCAAAATCGTATTGAGGTTCGACTTCCAGGTTCCGTAATTCTCTTCGGTTAATTTGTCGTGTGATAAGAGCTGTATAAACGAACTCGACATGCTGAAACAGAATGTAAAACTATTAGTGAAACGGTTTTAACCTATTTAAACCAATTAAGAAGTTTAGCAATATAGTAAAGGACCCAAACTCTTCATCTACTGACTACGATACTTTAGTAAGTCAGAATGGTCGCTGCCGAATGGCAGTCGAGTCACTCCTTTACTAAACAAAGACATTCTTGACTAAATGCTAACTCCAGAATTACTCATATTCCTATAGCATCTTAGTTATCGTTTTTGTTCTGGGTTTACTGACTCCTTAGCAAATCCCGTAAGTGTGACCCTCCATTTTTAGAACGCACAAAACGACCCCAACATAGCAACCGAATGGAATGTTAGTGTTGGGAATGACCCTGTGTTTCACTATCCATAAATGGTGACTAAGATGTTCGATCTCCCATGCCCCGCTCTCCGAATGGATCGGTTCCTCCAGGGGCCACCTTGCAGACGAAACATGGGAATATTACGGTTCAGTCCAACAGAGGAGACCACAGGAAGCACCGACGCGCTTCCTTCACCCACTTACTATAGACACTTACTCCATTCACCTTGCTATTGAAAGTTGCAAATACCATCCGAATGGGGATGCCCTATTGACATCACGAGGTCGAGCAAAATTCTCACGTTGTGAACTTTATGGAGTGCGTAGCAGGAGAGGGATATATCATATATTCCTTCTCAACACATCTACTAAGCATCATAGACGGTTTTAGGGTAAACTACTCAGGTTTTATCCGACTAAGAAAATAAAACCTTAAGTCTAGGCAAACTATTTACCTGAGATATCTAGGTTATAAACACTTTACTAACCTCACACCTCTCACGCATGCTCATAAAGTAGGTTAACTTTACTCAAGTACCAGATCGTCCCCAGGTAGGAGGTGTTCCGTCAATTCAAATCCTCCAACCTTAGACAAGATTTCAACGGGTGAGTTTCTCATAACCTTAGCATTTACGAGATATCGACCTATTCATCTAATGAACCGGATCGACTCATTTAACCCTAAATGAACATGCTTTTCTTTGTTATAGATTTTAAAAGTCTAAGTCATTTTTACAACACTTGCAAAAACTAGACTTACTACAACGAACATCTACATGCTTCTCAAACATGCTTCACTAAGGCATTACAAGATGAATATTTAACTTCATAATCAATATAACACTTATATCGATTATGCTCTTAAATATACAACTCCTAATTCATAAATTAATATAACACTTATATCAATTATTATGAATTAAGCATGCATCCTATACATTATAACAATTATAACATACAATATGCATCTAAAGTTGGAAGTTTAATTTCATAATTAATATAACACTTATATTAATTATTCTATTAAGCAAACAACAACTAATTCATGAATTAATATAACTCTTATATTAATACTCATGAATTAAACATGCATCCTATATATTCTAACACTTATAACTTACAATATGCAAAAAAACCAGGGCAACTTATGTTGTATATTTAATTTCATAATTAATATAACACTTATATCAATTATTTTATTAAATTAACAACATCTAATTCATGAATTAATATAACTCTTATATTGATACTCATGAATTCCCAAATATGAATACTATATATTATAACACTTATAACATATTTTCAACGCATCGAGCATGCTTCCTACGGTGGGATTTTAAATCTATATGGCATATGTTATGCACATACAAACATGAAATTTAATTAAAACATACATTCGCAATGCATAATTAATTAAACACACTAAAGTTGATTGATTTTGGCATTTAGCAAGCAATAACTATTTTATTACAAGCTTGAACAACAAGCTAAGTCTTGAGCGGACTTCGAACTCTTCGCACCGCCATTGAAAAGTTTGCTTCCTCCGAACGCTTCGGCCAATTTCTCTTCGAATTTCTCTTCGTATTCCCTAAAACGAGTTTGAACTAACACCGAACAATTCGGCCAGCTCAAAACTCGAGCTTCTTTCACAAAGAAACCCATATGGACTCTAGTGACTCTAAAAATACATACACTTCAGCACACATTAAAGCCCATACATTCTCGGGCAATTACAAATAATGAAATTCAAATAGAAACTATGCCAAAATCGATATTCACTTTAAACGCCAATTCAGAAACAATTTCTAAATTAAAATACCCACCAACTTAAATTGATGCAAATTGAGTTAATCACAAAATCGCTCCGATACCAATTGATGGAGCGATATACGCAGCGGAAAGCAATTTTGGACCGATGATACTCTAATTTCATCAATTTAACAAATAGAATACATGCTCAAAACGACGGAAATAAGAAATTAGAAATACATACCCTTGTAGTTCCGAATTTCTTCAAGTCCGCCGAACGTTCCTCGTCACGAACTTTTCCGGCCTCTTCTCACGAATCCCCTGAGGACCACCCCAGGTAGTCTCGCTATCCTCGGCGCCGAGCAACGAAGTGGTGGGACTCCGATTAGAAGAAAAAAGGAAAAAGAAAGGAGAAGAAGAATGAAAACAGAGAGAGAGGTTCAGAGCATGAAAAACTTAATTTTTTTTTCTTTTTTTTTAAACTTTCGTATGCCCCTCAGCTTACTTCACCCAAACTTCTCCTCAGCCTATTAACTTATGGCCAAACAATCATATTGAATATATATATAACTTAATATATATATATATATATATATATAATTATTATTATTATTAAAAATAATAATAATAATTTTATTTATGAAATTTTTTAATAAATAAAATATATATATATAATTATTAATTAAACTTTTTAATTAATAATTATTATTTAATCCAATATCAAATTTTAATTAAACAATATAATTAAACCCGGTTTTCCGAAAATCAACTTTTTTACACATGAATCCTATTCATGTTTTAGGTCAATCCCATATTTAAATCATATTTAAATATGTCCATCATTCTTCCACAAACCGAATTTGAACAATTCAAATTCTTTTTCTTTTTCTTTTCTTTTATGTTGCACGACGTTATCCGAGCTATCCAGGAGAACTTAAAGGACCTACAGATCATGAGCTCCAACGATACGAGATTATTCGATCAAAACTCTTTTAACCCGAATCAATCAACTTTCGTTAACCCCCGGAGACTCCACTATCGTCCAAGGGTTGCACTCTCCTCACTATAGGTATATTGTGTCCTCTGATATAATCGTCACGGGCAAGTCGACCCTTCACACGTTGTTCGTAATCACAGCTGGGTCATTTTAAACCGTTTAACCCCTGCATTACGTCTTGTTCCTTAAGTACCACTGACACCTCTAATGAACAATAGATTTGTGGTCCAACCAACAGATCAATTAACTCTCTCATCTCATGAGAGTGTGCGCGCTAATTGTTCAAGCCCCAGAGTCAGCTATTAAGGGAACAACCTATCTACTAACCGTGAAGAGCGAGTTAGGAGTGAACTCCAATCTTGTTGTATTATGTCCCCAGCTACCTATTCGACTTTATCCCTGGGATGGTAAGTTATCGAGTCGGCGCTAATGGGCCACTCTCACTCATACAAGTCTAAGGATACTGTCTAATAAGTAGGAGTTCATAGTAAGCTCAGGATTAAGATCGAGTTACTGATAACTCCATTTTGGAGCTATTATTCATTCCCTAATTCAAGCTAAATTCCGCATTTAATTGTCTAATTTATCTCGTTTATAGGAGATTTGCGGAGAAGAGCTCGTGCGTCCATTGGACTTATTTCGGAGCTAAGAGCGATGTTTTAACGCTCCGGGAGTGCATCGGGAAAAGGGCAAACTAATCCAAGAAGAATCGGACCAAAATTGCCTAGGAGAGGCAATTTTCCAGCCCAAACCCGAGAGCAAGCGTCGAGCAGACAATGTCAAGACGCTTGCTCAACGCTGCCGAGCGTCGAGACCCTGCCGTGGCGTCGAGACGCTCCGAGGGAGGCGCGCTCAAGAAGTTATCGGGCCGGCGTCGAGACGCTCGCCTAGCGTCTCGACGCCATCGCGAGGCTGTCCCAGCGTCTCGACGCTCCGACGGATTTAAATCGGCTGAAGGACGATTTTCAGCAAAAATGACCTCCGAACTTCATCTTCTTCCTCTTGGTTTTTCTTCCATTTTTTGCTTAGCTCCGCCATTTGTGGCATAGTTAGGGAGCTTTTATTTGTAATAGTTTTAGGGATGATGTCCATGGCTTTTCATGGAGCGTTTGTGACGATTCGCCCCATGGTCGGCTAAGGTATTGTGAACGGTTTGGGGTAATTTAAGGGATTTATTGTTAGACTTTTATACTTTGATAATCCATGCTTTAAATTCCAATTTGGTTTCTGATATGTATGCATTTATTGTTCTTACTTCATACCATGCATGTGTTAGATTTCGCCGACGGACAATCAAGTTTTCTAGCATATGTTAGAGTTAAAGAGTAGCGATGTCGTGCCTCTCACTATTCGCCTAGTAACACAGAACAATAAAATAAATCGGAGTATCGAGTCATGCATGATAGTTGTTGGGTACTTCAGCGTTGGCGGGTAGCCAGTTAGCAATTTGATTACGTGGTCGAATGTCCGTCGCGGTATGCTAGTGACTGTTTAGAGTCAATTTGGGGCTGATCACTCTAATGAGACCTTAAACAATGTTTAATTAGATCTTTTGATTTAGTTAATTGCTATGGAGCCGGTTACTTTAGGGTGCCCTGGGTAACCGACCGCGTGTATGACAAACTGTTAGCCTTAGGATTGTATTAAATGATAAGTGGTAGAATGTCTAGCAAAGAAATCCCGAAAATCCCTGAACCGTACACTCTTCATTCTCTTTCTCTTTAATTCTTCCGTTAGCGTTTAATTCTTTTTATTGCATGCTTAAATTCCCCCTTGTTACAAAACCCAATCGGTCAATTAAATTCAGTTTCGAACTTTAATTTCAATCTCATTCTTCTCTGTGGATCGACCCTGTTACCACTAGCTGCAAAGCTTTGGTTAATAGGTATTATAAATTCATTTTGGTCAGGCCTCGACAGCCTGTGAATTAAGGATATTCCCAAAATCCTCAACACCAAAATTGGCGCCGTTGCCGGGGAAGACAAAAATTGATTAAAATTATGTTTGACTTTGATTTTGGTTGATTGATGGTGTGCTGAAATTTTTTTCTGTTTGTTTTTGTATGTTTAAAATTTTGTTTGTGTATGACCCGTTCTTCTGAGATTAGTGGATTACAGTTTATACCTGAGATCGAAAGAGAAGAGCGGCGGTTGAGAACAGAAGCCCGCGAGGGGCAAAGGTTGTTTGAAGAAGAAGGCAATCCCTTCTTTGTTGAGGAGATGGCGCAAGGAGAAGCGCCAAGGACGTTGAAACAGCTGGCAGCGCCAGATTTGAATTTGCAACCCCTGTGCATCAACTACCCCGTGGTAGCTGGTAATTTTGAATTAAAATTCGGTTTAATTCACCAATTGCCTTCTTTCCATGGTAATGCAGGCGAGGATGCAAATAAGCATTTAATGGAGTTTCATTGCGTCTGTGCGGGGATGAAGCCCGCAGGAGTAACGGAGGAGCAGCTGAATTTAAGGGCATTCCCCTTCACGCTTAAGGATAAAGCCAAGGACTAGCTTTATTATTTTCCCTCCAGATCGATTACGACGTGGCAGGACATGAAGAGGGTTTTCTTGGAGAAATTTTTCCTTGCGTCCCTGGCCACAACACTGAGGAAAAGAATTTATGGGATCACCCAGGATGTTGGTGAGTCCCTGCACGAATCTTGGGAACGCTTTGGGCGCCTGTGCGCAAGCTTCCCGCATCATCAAATTGTCGATCAGCTTCTGATCCAGTATTTTTATGAGGGTATGACGCCTCATGATCGACAGATGATCGATGCCGCGAGCGGTGGGGCGTTGATTGATAAGAACCCGGTGGAGGCCAAACAGTTGATTGCAAACATGGCGGCCAACTAGCAGCAGTTCGGTATTCGCGGGCAGGGGCAAGTTCACAGCGTGGCCCAGAGTCACGAGATGACGGAAATGAAGGCCCAGGTGGCCGAGATTGGAAATTTATTGAAGAAATTTGTCGGAGGTAGCCGAGAAGAGGAGGTCAACGCAATCGGGGGATATGCTTCCAACCCAAGGAAGTATGATCCTTACTCGAACACATACAACCCCGGTTGGCGTGACCATCTCAATCTGAGTTATGGGAATAGGGAAGGTCAACAACGCTTCCAAGGCCAGTCTTATGATAGGCCTACCAATTCCACCCAAGCTCAAGCTTCGAGCTCCTCCAGCTCATTGGAAGAGATGGTTCGGACCATCGTGACATCGACAAGCCAATTTCAGAAAGAAGCTCGAGAAGAGCTAAACTCACACAAAGCAGAGCTGCAAAATCTGAACAAGCAGCTGACACAAATGGTGGTGTCGATAAGTAAGATTGAGAGCAAGAGCTCTGGGAAGCTTCCTTCCCAAACCACGGTGAACTCATGTGAGAACGTGAGTGCAATCCAGCTGAGGAGTGGGAAATCAGTTCTCTTCAGAGCCGTGAAGGAAGCCAAGGGCAGTTTGAATGAGCCCGCCCCAGTTGTTCTTGATGAATTGAAGGATGAGAAAGAAGAGAAGATTGTGCAAGAGAACGTCGCCACAGCACCCTTCCCCAGTAGGCTTGTGAAGCCTACTCTGGCAAACGAAGACGAGGAGGTCTTGAGAACTTCCAGAAGGTGATGGTGAACATACCGCTCCTTGAGGCAGTGAGCCAAGTGCCAAAATATGCCAAATTCCTCAGGAGCTGGTGCACAAAGAAGAGAAAGTCCAGAGGGACTGAAAAGAAAAAGGAGAATGTTTCTGCGATCCTCCCAGGTACGTTGCCCGCAAAGTGCAACGACCCAGGTACGTTTACTATCTCATGCATGATAGGTAGTAAAATTGTTAAAAATGCCATGCTTGACCTTGGAGCATCTGTTAATGTCATGTCGCATGCTTTATTTTTAGATTTGAATCTTAATGAGTTGCATGAGACTGATGTGGTGATTCAGCTTGCTAATGGGTCTTGTATACGTCATAGAGGGAAGGTCGAGGATGTTCTGATTAGAGTAGGAGATATGATGTTTCCTGCAGATTTCCTTGTGCTTGATATGAATAAAAATTATTTGCATGCTTCGTCCTCTATGTTGTTAGGACGCCCTTTTCTTAAGACCGCGAGGGTCAAAATAGATGTGTTTAAGGGCGTAATTTCCTTAGAGTTTGATGATACAGTGCATGAGTTTTCTTTATTTGAGAAGAAATCTGTGGAGATTGTTTCCTGTGTTGAGTCTGTCAAGACTGAGAGTTTGACCTCACGCTTGAGGGATAACTCTCAGGTCTTTGTTAAAAAATCTGACTTAGAATTGATTGAAATGAATGCTGTTTTTTATACTAATCATTGTGATATTCACGTGCTGGATGCACGAAGAGAACAAAAAGTTTTGAATGGTGTTTGCAGGTGTAGTGTGGATGAGGACATGTCTGGAACGTCCCCCGCACTATCAGAATATGGATGAGTTTTTGGAGAGAATTCAGTCGAGCAAACGACTTTAAAAAATTTGCGCTTCTCGGAGGCACCCGAGTGTTGAACTGTCTTTTCTGTTTTTAATTTCATTGCTGTTTTTTGTTGTTTTTAGTTTAATTTAGCTAATGTAGCTTGCTGTTTTTTTTTAGGAATCGAGGAAGTTGAGGAAAATTTTTGGCTTCAATGATGAACGCGCCGCGTCCCTTCCTTCGCCGACTTCATTAAGAATCAAGGGAGTATTGTTTTTCATTCCCTCTTTCTACTTTGTGTATCTGATTAAGTGGCATTGAGGACAATGTCAGCTTTTGAAGTTGGGGGTGGATGTCGTGGACTTGCATATGTAGTTGGTTGAGCAGTGCTAATTTTGAATATTGAAGTGCTTGGGACTCTGTTTACTGCTTTCTAATTATGATAATCTAGGAAATGCATATTGGAAATCTGAGCATGTACATAATCTAGTTTTTGCATGAGTCGTTTTGCATTTATTAGGTTCATGTCAAAAATTTTAAATTTTTTTCTGTTGCTCCCTTGCATCTATCGAGCACTTAGGCAACCTCATCTTAGACTCCGTAAGCTTAGTTTGATCGCATGTAGCTTTAATTCTTGTTGTCACCCCGAAAGGAGCTCATAGGTAGCTTGTTGCATGAGGGTTAGTGGTCGATTAATTGAGTTAGCTTGCGCTAAGCCTAAAATAAAAAAAATAGAAAAGCATGTTAGCAAGAAAAATCTCTCGAGGCGCTCCTCCTTCTTATTGGTGCACCTAAGAAGTGAGCGTTAGTCCTTAAAAACGTGAAGTTTATGCATGAATTTGACGTGTTAGGCAACTCGAGGTTGGAAAGAAAAAGAAAATAAAAAGTTAGGTTCAAAGAACCTTAACAAAGAGTACAAAGTACTCAGTGAAAAGAAAAAGAATGAGAAAATATTTAGGTCTCTTAGTTTGCTACTCTCTCTCGTGTAAGCCAAGTGTAGACTGTTCTTAAATGCTAGAAGTAGGGGAAAAACGGGATGATATGTTGCATGTGGTTTTCCCGGGCTTATGTGGGTTTAGGATAGGTTGGCTAGCACACACACGTTAGGGAGCGATAGTTAATTTTTGATATGTTCGTAGTAAATGCATGCGCTGATTGCTTTCATGATTATGTTGTGTTTAAATTTGCAAAATGCATCGAGGTTTGAATTAGAAGCATGTAAGCTTGTCCTTAGAGTCAATTTCTTTATTAGCCTTGCTCGAGGACTAGCAAGATTCAAGTTGGGGGTGTTTGATAACTCCATTTTGGAGCTATTATTCATTCCCTAATTCAAGCTAAATTCCGCATTTAATTGTCTAATTTATCTCGTTTATAGGAGATTTGCGGAGAAGAGCTCGTGCGTCCATTAGACTTATTTCGGAGCTAAGAGCGGTGTTTTAACGCCCCGGGAGTGCATCGGGAAAAGGGCAAACTAATCCAAGAAGAATCGGACCAAAATTGCCTAGGAGAGGCAATTTTCCAGCCCAAACCCGAGAGCAAGCGTCGAGCAGACAGCGTCGAGACGCTTGCTCAACGCTGCCGAGCGTCGAGACCCTGCCGTGGCGTCGAGACGCTCCGAGGGAGGCGCGCTTAAAAAGTTATCGGGCCGGCGTCGAAACGCTCGCCTAGCGTCTCGACGCCATCTCGAGGCGCGCGCGGATTTCATTTGGTCGCAGCGTCGCGACGCTGTCCCAGCGTCTCGACGCTCCGACGGATTTAAATCGGCTGAAGGACGATTTTCAGCAAAAATGACCTCCGAACTTCATCTTCTTCCTCTCGGTTTTTCTTCCATTTTTTGCTTAGCTCCGCCATTTGTGGCATAGTTAGGGAGCTTTTATTTGTAATAGTTTTAGGGATGATGTCCATGGGTTTTCATGGAGCATTTGTGACGATTCGCCCCATGGTCGGCAAAGGTATTGTGAACGGTTTGGGGTAATTTAAGGGATTTCTTGTTAGACTTTTATACTTTGATAATCCATGCTTTAAATTCCAATTTGGTTTCTGATTTGTATGCATTTATTGTTCTTACTTCATACCATGCATGTGTTAGATTTCGCCGACGGACAATCGAGTTTTCTAGCATATGTTAGAGTTAAAGAGTAGCGATGTCGTGCCTCTCACTATTCGCCTAGTAACACAGAACAATAAAATAAATCGGAGTATCGAGTCATGCATGATAGTTGTTGGGTACTTCAGCGTTGGCGGGTAGCCAGTTAGCAATTTGATTACGTGGTCGAATGTCCGTCGCGGTATGCTAGTGACTGTTTAGAGTCAATTTGAGGTTGATCACTCTAATGAGACCTTAAACAATGTTTAATTAGATCTTTTGATTTAGTTAATTGCTATGGAGCCGGTTACTTTAGGGTGCCCTGGGTAACCGACCGCGTGTATGACAAACTGTTAGCCTTAGGATTGTATTAAATGATAAGTGGTAGAATGTCTAGCAAAGAAATCCCGAAAATCCCTGAACCGTACACTCTTCATTCTCTTTCTCTTTAATTCTTCCGTTAGCGTTTAATTCTTTTTATTGCATGTTGTTGCGTGCTCAATGTTTAAAAGAAATATGCAATAAGAGAGCACTCAGAACATGCAAGCATACATGATCTTGCAGCAAGTAGTAAGTATTTTTTCATTCGTTTCCCACAGAGATTTATTCTTAGTTACTCGCAAAGTGTATTGTTAAGCAAGAATGGGTGGATTTGATGGGGTAGATTTGGTTTTAAGTTGCCTAATTACTACGGAATATGTAAAGGATAGATGCATAAACAAGTGCAAGTCAATGATAAACTCAAATGTAAAGAGAAGGGATTAATAAACGAAGAGACAAACGGCTAAGGCAGAATTTTAACTTAAAAGAATTGCGAGAACAACAATTTTACCGCAATGTTACTAACAGCGAAAGTGTGTAAAATGTGGAAACAAGGGCTACTAACGACTCCTCTATTGGCTTTTTCACACGATTCTCAAGCATTAGATCAACTCACTATGCATCAAACTAACTCATTCTCATGTATCTTCCGATTTCATGCATTAGATTCTTTAGTTTACTCATGTCCAAGTAAGGTCTTAAGCATCTTGTTAAAGCAGTAAGTTATGATTTGTACTAGGAAAACGCCTATTCCTAGGTCGTTTTCTGGCTACCTTGAGAGGCTAGCATGAGTGTATGACTCTGAACTCTTACTCCTTCCAGAGGTTAGGAGTTCTTTGGACAAAATGGATGGCCAATCGAAATTGCCCGTGGGATGAAGCTTACATACAATCAATGCATTCGAGAGCTATCCTACATGCTTGGTTCACGTGTTTTAGCCTATAGTATTGTCATTAGCATGCCCCTAGGTTACTTAGTTACTCATGGATGTAGAGAGAATAGAAATATTAGATGAAGTATACATGCTTAGAAGAAAATTAAAGACAAAACAGAAAGGAAAAACAGTAGGCAGAAATGAAAAAGAGAAAGTGCGAAATGATGAATTGTGCTTTGATTAATCAATTGTTTGAATGAACAGCTGAAGACTTAGAGTTACTAACATAAAGACAGAAAGCAACGAAATGGAATGGATTAACTAATGGAAAAGAAATAACAACAAACGGTGCTGAAAATAGGAAATTAAAACAGAAAGCAAGTAAGATGAGCGTGATCGCTTCGACGCAGATGCCTCGGCTGAAAGGCGAGAAAGGTAAGCCTTGCTTGGATGAATCCAATCAGAAGAGAAGATGAATCTGATGGAGCGCATGTAGCGCAGCGGAAGCGAGACGGATCATTGGCACTCTAATTTCATCAATTTAGCTAAATAAGAAACATGCACAAAGCTTTGAAATAAAAGGAATTAGAACACATACCTCTTGTAGTTCTAAAGACTTCTCTTCCAACGCTCGAATCTCCTCACGAACCCTTCGAAGCTTCCCTCGAACTCCTCGAGAACCACCTCCGGTAGTCCCGCTATCCTCGGGCCGAGCAACGGAGTGGTGGGACTCCTTTATGAAAGAAAAAGTTTGGAAGAAGAAGATGGGAAGATGAAAGTGATGAGGATTTTGTGAGAAGAAGTCTAACACTTAGCTTTCTAATTTCTCAAGTAACATGAACTCTTCATGCTCATCCAAATATTCAAACTCTTTGAAAATTCATCAACTTCAAACCATTTGAACTTCATCCAATTTATAGGCAATTCACATGCAACAAAGTCTTTGCTTAGCATGACACCTCAAATTGGATGGATTAGTCTTCAACCAAGTGTTCCAAAATTGATGAGTTTATATGCATGTTGTTGGTGATTCACAATCCACTTCACAACTTGGATAAACCCACTCAACTTGGATAAATCCACTCAACATGGATAATTCCACTTTGACTTATAATCACACTTGTAATATTTTGTCATTTTAAAATTAATTCATAATTAATTTTAATAAGCAAAATAAATTATAATTAATTAAACTTTTTACTTAATTAATATTATTATTTAATTCAATATCAAATATTAATTAAATAATAAGACTAATCCCGGTTTCTTAAACCGAATCATCACACATGAATCCCTATTCATGTTTTACACCGATCCCATATTTAAATCATATTTAAATATGTCCATCATTCTTCCAAAACCGAATTTCAATAAATTCAAATTCTTTTTCTCTCATATTGTTACACGGCTTAGTTCGAGCTAGCCAGGAGAACCTAAAGGACCTACAGATCATGAGCTCCAAGGATACGAGATTAACCGGTCAAACTCTTTAACCAAGCTAACCAACATTCGTTAACCCCCGGAGACTCCACTAAAGTCCAAGGGTTGCACTCTCCTCACCGTAGATATTATTCTGTCCTCTTGATATAACCATCATTAGTAAGTCGATCCTTCACAGGTCGTTCGTAATTACAGCTGGGTCAAAATAATCGTTTTACCCCCGTAATTACATCTTGTTCCTTAAGTCCCACTGATCCTCTAATGAACTATTGGTTTGTGGTCCAACCACCAAACCGATTGGTATGTGATCTCATCACTATACCAAGTCCCTCTCGGGCCAATGAGAGGGTGGGATCCCTAGTTCAAGACCCGGAGTCAGCACTTAAGGGAACAACCTCTCTACTAATCCCTCAGAGCGGGTAGGAGTGAATTCCATCTCGCAGGACTATGTTCCCAGCTACCTACCCGGTCTTATCCCCAAGATGGTAGGCTTATTGAGTCGGCGATCTCGGGCCACTCTCACCCATACAAGTCAAAGGATAAGCCCGAATAAACAGGAGTTCATAGCGTGCTCAGGATTCAGATCGAGTTACCTAGGTCATCATATGAAAAAGTCGGTCTTTACAGTAAACGGAGTTATAAAGAAAGAGCGACTTGTTTCGCGGTTCAATCTTATGCAAACTCATTGCATAGGACGCCCCCACTCACATGTCTCCACATGAACGATTTCGGATCACATCGTTTGTACTATACAAAGTGGGCCGCGTCCAATAGTGTCCCAGGATAAGGTACCCAGCCTTATCCCTATACTATAGACCGTTCTGGCTATTATTTGAACTTGATCCACAATTATGTCATACATGAAGTTCAAGTATACAACCTATAGCCATGGGTTCTTTGTTTATTGGAGTTAGGTTAAAAGTAAAAACAATTCATTTTATTCAATAACAACTTTACTGAATAAATCTCAATAACAACTTTATTGCAAAATAGAATATACATTCAGTTTACAAACCACGAGTTTTAGGACATAAAACCCAACAGAATCTTCTCTCCTTCCTATCAGATTGTCGACTCCAGCAGCTAAGCTTTCCAACCCAACAGACGGAAGAGAAAAACAGGAGAGAAATTGAGCTGCGAAGAGACTTCTACGCTTTCGGATTATGTTTCAACCCTCCACTTTGACCTCCTTTTATAGTATTCTGCAGGTGCGATTGGGCCAAGGAGAACCATCCATTCTCAACGTCGTACTTCAACGTGGTTGGAGGAGAAAGAACAAATCCCTGAAATATCGGATCACAACAGAAAAAGGTTAGCCAACTTACGGATTTCACTTGAAACATTGCGGTTTTAGCAATGTTTCCGCAATGCTTCCGCAATGCACAGTTTTCATTCTTTTAACTTCGTTTTTCATTTCTTTTCTTTCCTTTTGCATACAAGTCCTAATTTAGCTTCCTTCTTCTAATTCTCATATATAAGCATAGGTTTAAGCTAAATCCTATCAAAAACACTTAAGAGTGTACATCTTTCTAAGATAAATAAGTCCTAAAATGGTCACTGTTGGAGACGTAACACATGCTTAAACTCCCCCTTGTTACAAAACTCAATCGGTCAATTAAATTCAGTTTCGAACTTTAATTTCAATCTCATCCTTCTCTGTGGATCGACCCTGTTACCACTAGCTGCAAAGCTTTGATTAATAGGTATTATAAATTCATTTTGGTCAGGCCTCGACAGCCTGTGAATTAAGGATATTCCCAAAATCCTCAACACCAGTTACCTAGGCCATCAAATGAAAATGTTGGTCTCATCAGTAAACGGTGTTATAAAGAGAAAGCAACATATTTCGCGGTTCGGTCTTATGCAAACTCTTTGCACAGGACGCCCTCACTCGCACATCTCCATGTGAAACGATTCAGATCAAATCGTTTTGTACAATACAAAGTGAGCCGCATCCTATAGTGTTACCAGGATAAGGTACCCAGCCTTATCCGTATACTATAGACCGTTTTGACTGACTACTTGAGCCTGATCCACAATCATGTCATACATGAAGCTTAAGTACTCATATTCAGCCAATGGTGATGGTCATTGGTATAGGTTAACTTAAACACGTTTCACTTTATTCCAGTAAAGTCCTTTACTGAATAAAACTAATAACTCTTTGTTCTAAATAGAGTATTTACAAACATAACAGTTTACAAACCACGAGTTTTAGGACATAAAACCCAACAACCTCATGCATCTTAGCTAACACATCGGATATGCTGGCTAAGATGTAGACTTAGGCTTTATCATTAGCCCTTGTCCATCTATCATATGCATCTCGAACAGTTCGAGTTGCAGACGAGCTCGGAGAGGGAGGACAATCTGATGCAGCGTATAACGCTGCAGAAGTGATTTTGGATCATTGATACTCTAATTTCATCAATTTAACAAAATAGAAACATGCTCAAAACAACGGAAAAAGAATAAAGAAATACATACCCTTGTAGTTCGAATTCTTCAGTTCCGCCGCTAGTTTCTCCTCATGAACTCTTCGATTTTTCTCACGAACGCTTCGAGAACCACTTCATATAGTCCCGCTATCCTCGGCGCCGAGCAACGAAGTGGTAGGACTCCGTTAGAAGCGAAAAGAAAGCGAAGGAAGAAGAAAGAATGGACTGAGGGGATTGAATTGAGCTTAGAGTGTAAAAAAAACTCATTCTCATGAGTTTTTAAAACTCAAAACATACATAATCAACTCAAAACTTTAAACTCAAAACTTCTTTTTTAACAAAACGTATACTCTATTTTAATAGAGAGGCTGAGGAGAATGTGCGAGAAAATATTTGAGTTTTTCTTAGTTTTTCACAAAAGATTCACAAATGTTAACAATTAATTTTGTTTAGTGCTTTCCATTTGTTGACCATGCAAGATGTAAAATCCAACTTAATATATATTATATAATATATATTATTCTAATATTTATTTAAAAATTAATTGAAAATTAATTTCAAGTAAATATAATATATATTTTATTAATTAAACTTTTTAATTAATAAAAATATAATATATAAAATAATTAATTAAACTTTTTAATTAATTAATATTATTTAATTCAATATCAAATATTAATTAAATAATACTACTAATCTCAGTTTTCCGTAAATCGACTTTTCTCACATAAATCCCTAATCATGTTTTAGACCGATCCCATATTTAAATCATATTTAAATATGTTTATCATCCTTCCAAAACCGAATTTGAATAAATTAAAAATATTTCTCTCTTATATTGTTACACGGCTTTATCCGAGCTAGCCAGGAGAACCTAGAGGACCTACAGATCATGAGCTCCAACAATACGAGATTACCCGGTTAAACTCTTTTAACCGAACTAATCAACATTCGTTAACCCCCGGAGACTCCACTAAAGTCCAAGGGTTGCACTCTCCTCACTGTAGATATATTGTGTCCTCTTGATATACCATCATCAGTAAGTCGATCCTTCACAGGTCGTTCGTAATCACAGCGGGTCATTTATACCGTTTAACTCCTGCATTACATCTTGTTCCTTAAGTACCACTGACACCTCTAATGAATAATTGATTTATGGTCCAACCAACAAATCAGATCCCTCTCGGGCAAGGAGAGGGTGGGCCCATTGTTCAACACCTAGAGTCAGCTATTAAGGGAAAACCCTCTCTATTATCCCTAAAAGCGAGTAGGAGTGAATTTTGTCTTGCAAGACTATGTCCCCAGCTACCTATTCGTTCTTATCCCCAAGATAGTAGGCTTATTGAGTCGACGATCTGGCCACTCTCACCCGTGCAAGTCAAAGGATAAGCTCGATTAAACAGAAGTTCATAACGAGCTCAAGATTGAGATCGAGTTATCTAGGTCATCATATGAAAAAGTCGGTCTTTACAGTAAACAGTGTTATAAAGAAAGAGCGACTTGATTTGTCGGTTCAGTCTTAGGCAAACTCATTGCACATGACGCCCTCACTCACATGTCTCCAAATAAAACGATTTGGATCATATCGTTTTGTACTATACAAAGTGAGTCGCGTCTAATAGTGTCCCGAGGATAAGGTACCCAGCCTTATCCCTATACTATAGACCGTTTTGGCTGTCTCCTTGAACTTGATCCACATTCATGTCATACATGAAGCTCAAGTACTCATACTATCGCCATGGGTGTTTGTTATTGGTATAGATTAATGTAAACACAATTTCACTTTATTCAATAACAACTTTACTGAATAAATCTCAATAACACTTTATTGCAAAATAGAATAATTACATTCATACAGTTTACAAACTACGAGTTTTAGCACATAAAACCCAATAACATGATGGCGGGTCAACAAAATCGCTCAGGGAACACTCCCTCTTCATCACCTATAAATACCCATCATGTTCAAGGATGGGGAGGTACGCAATAACGAGTAACTCTACCCATCTCTCTCTCTCCTACTTATGCTTAGACCTCTCTGACTTAAGCATCGAAGCCTTGTGGGCCTAGCCCCACACCGATGCAAGTTCATGCTTCCCTCCCTCTTACAAGTTCCCTACCCGATCGCCGACGGTCGCTCGCGGCGGAAAGCATAGAGGCGCAGGGAAGCCCAGAATCTTGCACCAACATTTGGCGCCGTCTGTGGGAACCGCATAGCCATCTATGATGCTCTCCCTGAAATCTAAGGCACGACCCCGCCTTCGAACGGTAAAGGCAGACGCCCCAATGAACGAAAGACGGGGCATCCGCTTAGCGGCGAAAACCACCATGCCAAAAGGACAAAGTCCTCCGAGACTAGCGACGTGCACCTTACCCAAAGAGACGCTCAACACCTCTCTCACTAAGCGAACCGTTCGCGATGTATAAACATGGTGCATCCCAAGCGAAGAACGAAAGCGAAAAATGAGTGACCGAGATAAGAAATGATGGTCAAAGCCATTTTATTAAAGAATGCGACAACACTACACTCGACAGACCGGGGTAGATACAACAAATAAAGCAGAAGTTCAAATACATGACCGAGGCTGCAAGCAGCTATTGAAAATTAAGATCTCGATCGATCGCCCCTCGAGTGCGGCGCCTCTAGAATTTGTTCATCTCAAGCGAGCCGCCACCAAAGCATCCTGCCCCACTCCTCTTCTTTGTTTGGAAGACTGGGTCAGGGGATTGAACTCGGGGTTGTAAACCCAAATGAACCCCTCATTCATCTTGAGAAATACGGGACCGACAGTAGCGAATCCTCGGGCGGTCAGGTGACCTCGGCCTCATTCCTCTTCATACCCTGGTCGTCCGCACGACGAGTGTGGAGAGGTTGAACATAAACGGAGGTCAGGACGCCAGACTCACGTTCCCTCCTCAGATGTGAACTTTACTACATCCGGGGACGCGCTCGCCCGATCCTCCCCCACGGCCACCAGCTCCTTCCTGGATATAGCAACAAGAATGAAGCTTGGATGCCAATTTGTGGCGGAGAAAAGGCGACAAGAAGACCCAAGAGCATGAGCCGCACACGGTACACCTATGGATCCATGTACAACCATACACCCAGGCGGCCTCGCCAAACGGTACTCGTATGGAGCCATCGGGAGTCGACGGGAGATAGCTTACTCTCGGATCCCATGGCAGAAACTTCGCCCAACGCCATGCAGAGCGAAACAATCTCCAAACAAGAAGAGGCATTGGTATCGGCGAAATAAGAGGTGTGGAGAACGTTGCAGGGGGCGTCCCTCTTTTATAGCAACTCGGGGGCTGTCGCTATCGTCCACTGCATCGCGCATCGAACGGACGGGGATGGCCTGGGAACTCCGCCCCACCTCGAAACCACGTGCGACGGTACGTTTTCCTACCCCCTCCCCCCCCATTTTTCTTCTCAATGAGCAGGGATTCAACGAGACCGTTCACCTGCTGGACAAGAGCGTGTTTCGAGACTCCCAACTGCTCTATTGGATACCGACATAACCGGGCAGAGACCCAAAGGACGTAAAAAAATGTTAAGTCCTCATTCACCAACCTCACGCTCGGATGCAGCTTCTCGCCTTGTCTACACGCCACATGTCGGTCGTGAACAACCATCAGCACACCCGAGTCCAGGCAAATAGACGGAGAAGTACATGGCGTCGAACACGCAGGTTTTCCAACCTCACGCTCGGTCGCAGCTTTTCGCCTCGTCTACACGCCACTGGTCGGTCGTGCACAACCATCAGCACACCCGAGTCCTGGCACACAGACGGAAAAGTACATGGCGTCGGACACGCAGGTTCTCCAACCTTACGCTCGGACGCAACTTCTCGCCTCGTCTACACGCTACTCGTCGCTCGTTCACAACCATTAGCACACCCGAGCCTGGAAAACAGACGGAGAAGTACATGGCGTCGGACACGCAGGTTCTCCAACCTCACGCTCGGACGCATCTTTTCTCCTCGTTTACACGCCACTCGTCGGTCCTGCACAACTATCAGCACACCCGAGTCCTGACAAACAGACGGAGAAGTATATGGCATCGGACACGCAGGTTCTCCAACCTCACGCTTGGACGCAGTTTTTCGCCTCGTCTACACGGCACACATCGGTCGTGCACAACCATCAGCACACCCGAGTTCTGACAAACAGACGGAGAAGTACATGGCGTCGGACATACAAGTCATCAACATCAAGCTCGAATGGAGCTTCTGCCCCGTCTATACGCTACTCGCCGGTCGTGCACAAACCCCTAGCACACCCGAGTCCTGGAAAGCAGACGAAGAAGGGTGATAGTAAGCGGACTTAAATGAGAAGCCCACGCCCGAAATATACAACGCACAGGCTTCCCGAGCCACTTCGATATCTCGCACTGAATCAGACCACCGGTAAGTCCCGCCCACGACAAACCTACCCGCTGGTGGGGCCAATGTTATGGGCTACCTCAGCCTGAGGTCAGCAGTTGAAGTCACGACCTGCTTCCCCAGGAAGACGAGGCCACGACACCAGTATCAGACGAAGTCAACAACCTAGGACCGACCCCTGTACTCCGAGGGTCTGGGCTTAGCAGCTCACCCGAGGATCTGCTGTCGCAAGGCTGCCTCTCAATAGTCGTGATATATGATCGATAAGACACCCTGACTCACCCGATGGGACGACACTACAGGAGCGCTCCCAATTCCCTCGGGAATCGGGGGCGACGGTTATCCTCCATCATTGCGAGGCACGAGTGTCGACTACGGTCGTTCCGGATCTCCTCACCCCGGTTGGAGGACTCACATGATGACGAGTCAACAGAACCGCTCAGGGAACACTCCCTCCTCTTCACCTATAAATACTCATCATGTTCAAGGATGGGGAGGTACGCAACAACGGGTAACTCTTATCGCAACGTCATCGCGACGCGGAGCGGCCGACGTCCTCTTTTAAGGGTTTTGTTTTAAAATAAAAGAGATGGAGTCGCCACCAACCATTTTCGATTGGTCACCTTGAAAAGAAAACTGGTCTACGATTTTAGAAATTAAGTTCGGGGGTCGTTTGAGTGTAGGGAAGGTATTAGCACCCTACAAAACCCGTTAAAAATGGTAGCCATATTTTATCTTATATTATCTAGTTAATTTTAAAACGTCCTTAATTTTGAGAAAATAAATAATAGTTTATTAAAAACACAATGTCTCATTTAATCAATTCTTAACTTTAAAAATAAAATAAGAGTTCGGTGTATTGCGGGAAAATTATCCTTAGTTAATTATCATTTTAAGTTTCCTTTTATTTAAAGGAAATTGTTTACCTCAAAAATTTGAGAAATTTATCCCAACTCCGTCATAGGATATTTACATGTTTGATTTAAATATTTTTTAGAAGCATTGGGAGGATTTTTGTGTGCTTGCACGATAGTCGAGACTCTATGAAAGCCACATTACTCAGCCCTCAAACAAAAATTATTTTATTTTACAAACGTTATTTTTAAATAAAGATCATATATTATTAGTTATAAAGTAAATTAAAATTTACTTAAAGAAGTCCAAGTAAAAAAATAATTTTGAAATTTATTACAAATATCTAATTTTAATATCCATTAAGATTATTTTTAAAAAAAATATAATTTTTAAATAAGTTCAAAAAAAAAAAAAAAAACCAAATCTAAACAAATAATGAGATTAAAGATTTAAACCAAATTAGATTAAAAGTTGTTTTTTGAAATTACAATTTTAAAATAAATAAATTAAAACTTAAATAAAATCAATGGTCAAAATATGATGTACAAAGTCCAAGAGTAATTTTGTTATTTTATCTTAAACAATGGTAAAATAGTACTTTAAATAAAATTTTGAAAAATATAGATCCAGACTCACGAAAACTCACGAAGAAGAAAGAAAACGATGTACCTGCTGTCCATTCCAGCTGTCGCCGTCGTCACGTTGCCACCTCCGCCGTTCGCGTTCGTGGTTGGGTTGACTCGTTGTCGTCTTCATGAATCAACTCTAAGGGGAAGCGCCGCCGTTATTCGCTGCGAAGATCTCCGTTGTCATGCGTTCTGAAGATTGACGCACCGTCGTGGAGATGCCGTTGACTCGAGTCGTTGCGCCGTCGCCGGATCTGCAAGAAGCTGTGAAGCTTCACGAGCTCCGTCGCTGCTGGTCTGGTTCGTCGCCGTGCCGTCGGGTGAGTACACCGAGTTTTCGTTGAGATCTGTGGTTTGTCGTCGTTCGTGCAACATACCTCGTGGTACGGCGCCGTGACTCAAATCGAGTAACACCGTCGTGGAGCTTCATCGTCGTGGTGGTGGGTGGAATGGGTGGTTGGATGAAGATGGGGAGGGAGCTGGAGGTAGGTGATGATGAATAGTAGGAGAGAGAAAAAGTGGAGAAAGAGATTTTTGGAGGAGAGAGAAAATAGGTTTTACTCTCCAATTTTCCTAGCTTTGATCAGACTACTATTTTACTTGGGTTCTTCACACCTTTCGCCCTAATATTCTTTGTTCGAATGACTTTTCTCTTCGGTATTTATAGACGATGAAATCAAACAATTCATTATTCAAAATTTTGTACCTAATTAAAACAAATTTTTACCATAAAATGAACAAATATTTTATACTCATAAATAAATATCAAATATTAACCTAAAAATGAATTAAAGATTTTATACTCATTGACCTAAATAAATGAATATCAAATTTTAGCCAATGATTTAAAAATTTTATACTCATTAAATGTTAATTTTATTTGTCAAATTAAGTAAAAATCTTTTCCAAACGACCAAAAGGTTTTTATTTATTTTTTTTAATTTTCGGAATTAATTAAATAAATAAATAAATAAGTGAATTTAAAAAGTTAAAAATGATTTAAAGAAAGATGACAAAAATACATAAAAAAAAAAAATAGGAGAATTAAGTTTAGTAATGACCATGTCTACAACTCTACCCAACTCTCTATCTCTCCTACTTATGTTCAGACTTGACTTAAGCATTGGAGCTTTGTAGGCCTAGCCCCACACCGATGCAAGTTCATGCTTCCATCCCTAAGTATCCTACCAGATCGTCGATTGTCGCCCGCAGCGGAAAGCACGGAGGCGCGAAAAATCCTAGAATCTTGCGCCAACAAATTGCATTCGGTTGAACCTTCCACAACAAATTATTGCATTTGGTTGAACCTTACACAAATAGTTCTATGAATGTGAGAAGTTAAAATTTACCACAACTAATTTTGTTTAACTAAATTATAAAATTAAAATGATTTTTTTTTGTTTAATTGAAGGTATAAAATTAAAATGACAAAATTTGCACTTCTAACTCATATTTATTGTTCTAAGAATATGTGAAATTCAATTTAACCCACTATAATGGCAAAATTGTCACACAATTTTATTTTTATTGCCTTTTAGAAATACAATTATTTACAAATCAATTCATTGAATTTAGAGTTCAAATCAATAAATAATCGGCATAATTACCTTCAATTGCTTCAATTTTTTTTTTTTTTTTTTTTTTTTTTTTTTTGGCATTTGAAAGAATATATAGTATTTTTTTTTCTTAATAAAATTGCATAAGCAAACAAAAATTTATTTAATTCTATACAATTTTATTTAATAAAGTATCATTTATTTAATTTAACATAGCACTAGAAGTAAATGAGTGATGGTTTCAAATTAATTTATAAAACAAAATAGAAATTCAATTATATTAATAATTAATATTCATAAACAAAATTTGAAGTGTGCTCGAAGTGTATCGCCCACCCTATTTAAAAATAACATGAGATAAATGTATACAAATATTAAATTAAAGTATACATAATTATAAAATTAAGTTTTTAAAAGGAAAAAACTACATGCAATAGTAGGTGATAAAAAACTATTTGTTTAAAATTAAAGATAGATACTTCAAATTATCAACATAATAAAGATAGATGCTCAAAATGCATGTGCAGAAATTGAAATTAAAATTTAATAAAGAAGAGCTATAATATATAATACATCTCATACCTCATGACTTCTTTTTGTTGTTGGTTGAAAGAGATTTAAAAAAAAAAATAACAAATATCCAATAATAACCTTAAACCCCACATATAAGTAAAAAAAACATATTCTCCAAAACAAAAGAACCGAAGAAAAATATTTGAAAGTTAAATATTAAAAAAAATAGAAAAGAAAAAGGGAATAAAAAGAAAAGAAAGGAAAGAATTCTTATAAAAAAAAAAAATGTTTGTGGCGCTGAGCTGGGCTGGCCCAGCTAGCAGCCAAGTATTAAATGTTCTGACACACCTTATTTGAGGATAACATGAGAAAATAAAAAAGTTATCGATGAACTCGCTTAGTATCGATTTTCTTAAGTGTCGCCTTGGATTTACTGCCCTTCATGACGAATCCTAAACAAAAACAACCAGTCGAGCGACAAAGATGGAGCGAAAGAGCGGTGAGGTAAAAAGAGAGATTAAGAGTTGTACATGTAAATAGGTAGGGTTTGAGAAGAAGAAGATAAGAAGGAGAAATTTGGATTGGGGTTTGGTTCGTGGCTAGGGATTTGACTTTGAAGTGTGATTTATGTGGGAAGACCTTTTAAGGGGGGAGTCGATTTCATTAAAAGAAAAAAAGAGACGGAGAAAAATCACGATACCAATTTAATGTTTTTTATGGGTTTAGGGGGATTTCATTAATTTTTTTTCCTTGTGTTTCCTTTGTGTGTGTTGTGTTGTTTGGTTTGCAATTTTCTTTGCAATTTATACCAATACTAAATTTAAAGTATACATAACTATAGAATTGATTTTTTTTTTGTCCGATTGGAGGTGATAAAAAAACTAATTTGTTTAAAATTAAAGATGAATACTTAAAATTATAAACATAATAGAGATAAATACTTAAAATTGCAGAAATTGAAATTGAAATTTTGAAAAGAAGAGATATGATATATAATACATCTCATAATTTGTGACTTCTTTTTGGTGTTGTTTGCTATTAATTTTTTTTTTTTTTTTAAATCAAATATCCAATCTGAACTTTGCATGCTCAACTTTCTAAAAATAAATTACTGTTTATACTTCACATTCATTAAAAAAGAATAATTCTAGCCAACAAGAGCATGGCTCAATGGTACGATGTATGATCGTTATCTTAAACCCCATATGTAATAGAAAAACATATTCTCCAAAAAAAAAAAAAGAGAAAAATATTTAAAAAAAAATGTTTGAACTATAGTTGAGTCATGTGTCGGCCTGGGCTGGACTGTAGCTGGCCCAGCTAGAAATATTACTCTTATGAAAAATAAATGTTAGGTAAATATATACTTCAACATAGGAAATATTGTCCTTATGCTTTTATGGTCATCATATATAATCTTCGAGGCTTTGTGAATAACATCAACCCAAAATACCTGAAAAAAAGAAAATCAATAACACATTAAAACATAACATCAAAAAAAAATTATAACTTAAAAGATAAACTCAAAAGATATAAAATATAACAACTAAATTAACTTAAACTACCAAATGTACTAAACTTAAACTTAAACAACCAAATCTACTTCAACTAAACTAAAACAACAAAATTAACTTAAACTACACTTACCTAAACTTTAAACAACCAAATTAACTAAACTTAAACAATCCACATATATAGTCTACTTAAACTAAACTCAACACATATATTTCAACTAAGTTAACTTTAAACCACACCAAACAACTCAAATCTACTTCAACTAAACTAAAACAACAAAATTAACTTAAACTACATTTACCTAAACTTAAACTAACTTTAAACAACAAAATTCACTAAATTTAAACTAAAACAACTCAAATCTACTTCAACTAAACTAAAACAACACATATATATATATAGTTTACTTAAACTACACTTACCTAAATTTAAACTAACTTTAAACAACCAAATTCAATAAACTTAAACTAAAACAACCGAAATCCACTCCAACACTAAACTAAAACAACCCATATATATAGTTTACTTAAACTAAACTCTTCAACTAAGTTAACTTTAAAGAACACCAAACAATTCAAACCTTCTTCAACTAAATTAACTTAAACTACACTTAGTTAAACATAAACTAACTTTAAACTACTAAATTGACTAAACTTAAACAAATGGACTAAACTTAAACTTAAACAACCCAAATTTACTTCAACTAAACTAAAACAACCCACATATATATATAGTTTACTTAAACTACACTTACCTAAAATTAAACTAACTTTAAACAACCAAATTCATTAAACTTAAACTAAAACAACCGAATTCTACTCCAACTAAACTAAAACAACTCACATATATATAGTTTACTTAAACTAAACTCAATAAATATACTTCAACTAAGTTAACTTTAAGGAACACCAAACAATCCAAACCTTCTTCAACTAAATTAACTTAAACTATACTTAGTTAAACATAAACTAAACTTTAAATTATCAAATTGACTAAACTTAAACTTAAACAACCAAATTGACTAAACTAGAACTAAAAGAACCCAAATCTACTTGAACTAAACTAAAACAACAAAAGTAACTTAAACTACAGTTAGTTAAACTGAAACTAACTTTAAACAACCAAACCAACCAGTCTTATAAAACTACACTTAGCTAAACTTAAACTAAATTCACGTGTTCAGTTTCTCCTCCTTTCCATCCATGTACTAACTTCATTAGTTAAACTTAACTTAACCTTAAACAACACCAAACTCAACATACATATACTCAAAATCATATAGGTTACCATAACTACAGGATAGCCAAACCAACAAGTCTTCTAAAACTACACTTAGCTAAACGTAAACTAAATTAACGTGTTCAGTTTCTCCTCTTTTCCACCCATGTACTGACTCCATTAGTTAAACTTAACTTAATTTTAAATAACCCAAACTCAACACACATATACTCAAAATCATATTGGCTACCATAATAACTGCATGATAGCCAAACCAACAAGTCTTCTTAAACTACAAAAAAATTTGATTACAAGAGGATAGAGTTGATACCTAATTCGATGATCCGCGTTGTGAATGCACGAGTTGGTTAAGCATTTCCCTGATGCTAGCTACTTCGGCTGCATTTATAGCTAATTCGGCTGCATTTCTAGCTCGTTCAGATGTATTTTCAGTCATCATTTGTCTAAACTCTTGTTAGGTATCATCCAGTCGTTCCACGGTCTGATTCAATTGTTGTTTGGTGCTACTCAACTCTTCTTGTGTCTGAGTCACAACAAGACTTAGTTCATGCTCTCTCTGTGATGGATAGGTTGAGCTACATTTTCTTGATTTTGACGGCCTTGGTCCATAACCTGCACCTTTAATGTGACATGATCGACTACCCAATACTTCTTCACGTATTTCTTCCTCAAATAGTGGTTGGGTCGACTACCCAATACTTCTTCACGTATTTCTTCCTCAAATAGTGGTTGGGTCCCTTCTGGAGTGGGGCGACTTTGCATCTCTTTCATTTTATCCTGCGATAATAAATTGATATAAGAATTTTGATACCACCTTAGCTAAACTTAATTATCTTTACGAAGTAGGAAACTTACAAAACTTTTACGAGCGGCCACATTCACCCACTCATTTTCACCTTCTTTATGTGTTCTTGTGGCACAAAATAAATCAATTGGTCCTAAGTCCACACCTTTTGCTTTCTACAACAAAGTTTTTTTACCATATCAATAATCATTCAAGACAAAAAACTGGAACCATAAATCGTTTTTCCAACCTACCATTGATTCGTGTACGCAAAGGAATGACTTAGTTCCAGTGTAATGATTGAAAGGTAGCATTTCTCGATTCTGTTTATTGGTATTTGCATTTTTCTAAGAAAATAAGACATTGTTAGTGTAAATTAATTTAAATTGCGTCATATTGCATCTCTAACAAATATGTAAGTAATGTAATGTACCTTGAATTCAGGGTCATCCCACCTATCACATAGGTGAAGCCAATATGCTATGTCAACTACTCGTTCATGCGGGCGTGTACGTCCCTCCTCAGGGGTGGATGATTTTTTTATAGTGTTTGAGAAATTCCGCTCTAAACTCTTTAAAAGAATTTTTTGAATTGTTCTCAATGCATTCATGGACGACGGGCTTTGACAAATCAATCACAAAATGGTTCTGCAAAAAAAGAAAAACATAAGTAAAGTATTTTTAGATAATAATCACAAACAACTAAACGATAAACTCACCAAGAGTCGATGTTTAACGTTGTCCCTTACGTCTTGTGGCACATGTTTCCATGATTTATATCTCACTGAAAAACTTTCTCTCACAATGGTACCAATGGCTAGATTTATATAAACGCGTCTCTCTCTTATATTTTTCATTTGGTTGAACCTCACAAAAAAATTTAATACGATAGTTTTTTTTTTTTAATAACATGTTGGGGTGGAGGATTGAACCTAGGACCTCATGGTCACTAGGCGGTACATCATGTCGAGCTATGCTTTTGTTGGCTTAGAAATACTATAGTTATTCAAGAATCAATTCATTGAATTTAGATCAATAAATAATCGGCATAATTACAATGTTTTTTTTTAATTTTAATTTTTTTTATTTTGCATTTGAAAGAATATATAGTATTCTTTTCTTAATAAAATTGAATGTATCATTTATTTAATTTAACATAGCATGCTTTCGAATTAATTTATAAAAAATTTAGAAATTTAATTATATTAATAATTAATTATTCATAAACAAAATTTGAACTGTCCTCGCCCACCTTATTTGAAGATAACATGAGATAAATGTATACAAATATTAAATTAAAGTATAATTCTAAAATTAATTTTTTAAAAGGAAAAAACTAAAAAACTATTTGTTTAAAATTAAAGATGGATACTTCAAATTATCAACATAATAAAGATAGATGCTCAAAATGCATGTGCAAAAATTAAAATTAAAATTTAATAAAGAAGAGATTTTTAAAAAAATAACAAAAATATCCAATAATAACCCTAAACCCCACATATAATAAATTGAAATTAAAATATAATACATCTCATACCTCATGACTTATTTTTGTTGTTGGTTGCAAGAGATTTTTAAAAAAATAACAAAAATATCCAATAATAACCCTAAACCCCACATATAAGTGAAAAATATATTCTCGAAAACAAAAAAAGAAAAAAAATATTTGAAAGTTAAATATAAAAAAAAAGAGAAAAAAAAGAGAAAATAACAAGGGAAGGGAGGGAAAGCAGTCTTTAAAAAAAAATTGTTTGTCGGGCTGAGCTGGGCTGTAGCTGGCCCAGCTAGCAACCAAGTATACAACCCAAGCTAGCAAACAAGTATTAAATGTTCTGACACACCTTATTTGAGGATAACATGAGAAAATTCAAAAGTTATCGATGAACTCGCTTAGTATCGATTTTCTTAGGTGTTGCCTTGGATTTACCGCCCTTCATGACGAATCCTAAACAAAAACAACCAGTCTAGCAACAAAGATGGAGCGAAAGAGTGGCAGAGTGAAAAGATAGATTAGGAGTTCTACATGTAAATCGGTAGAGTTTGAGAAGGAGATAAGGAGGAGGAATTTGGATTGGGGTTTGGTTCGTGGCTAGGGATTTGGATTTGAAGTGTGATTTATGTGGGAAGACGGGAGTCGATTTCATTAAAAGAAAGAAACAGACGGAGAAAAATCACTATATCAATTTAACGTTTTTTCTGGGTTTAGGGGGATTTCATTAATTTTTTGCCTGCTGTTGTGGTTTGGTTTGCAATTTTCTTTGCAATTTATACCAATATTAAATTTAAAAGTATACATAACTATAAAATTGATTTTTTTTGTCGGATTGGAGGTGATAAAAAACTAGTTTGTTTAAAATTAAAGATGAATGCTTAAAATTATCAACATAATAGAGATAGATGCTTAAAATTGTGCAGAAACTGAAATTGAAATTTTGGAAAGGAGAGATATAATATATAATACATCTCATAACTTGTGACTTCTTTTTGGTGTTGTTTGCTAGAGATTTTTTTTTTTTTTAAAATCAAATATCCAATAACTTTGCATGCTCAAGTTTCTAAAAATAAGGTAGTGTTTATATTTCACCTTGATTGATTAAAGAAGAATAACTCTCAACAAGAGCATAGCTCAATGGTATGATGTATGTTCGTTACCCTAAACCCCATATGTAATAGAAAAACATATTCTCCAAAAAAAAAAAAAAGAGAAAAATATTTAAAAAAAATTGTTTAGACTATAGTTGAGTCATGTGTTGGGCTGGGCTGGACTGTAGCTGGCCCAGCTAGAAATATTACACTCTTATGAAAAATAAATGTTGGTAAATATATACTTCAACACAGGAAATATTGTCCTTATACTTTTATGGTCATCATATATAATTTTCGAGGCTTTGTGAATAACATCAACCCAAAATACGTGAAAAAAGAAAATCAATAACACATTAAAACATAACATTAAAAAAATTATAACTTAAAATATAAACTCAAAAGATATAAAATATAACAACTAAATTAACTTAAACTTAAACAACCAAATCTACTTCAACTAAACTAAAACAACAAAATTAACTTAAACTACAGTTACCTAAACTTTAAACAACCAAATTAACTAAACTTCAACAACCCACATATAAAGTCTACTTAAACTAAACTCAACACATATACTTCAACTAAGTTAACTTTAAACAACACCAAACAACTCAAATCTACTTCAACTAAACTAAAACAACAAAATTAACTTAAACTACACTTACCTAAACTTAAACTAACTTTAAACAACCAAATTCACTAAACTTAAACTAAAACAACTCAAATCTAATTCAACTAAACTAAAACAACCCATATATATATAGTTTACTTAAACTACACTTATTTAAATTTAAACTAACTTTAAACAACCAAATTCAATAAACTTAAACTAAAACAACCGAAATCTACTTCAACACTAAACTAAAACAACCTACATATATATAGTTTACTTAAAGTAAACTCTTCAACTAAGTTAACTTTAAAGAACACCAAACAATCCAAACCTTCTTCAACTAAATTAACTTAAACTACACTTAGTTAAACATAAACTAACTTTAAACTACCAAATTGACTAAACTTAAACTACCAAATGGACTAAACTTAAACTTAAACAACTCAAATCTACTTCAACTAAACTAAAACAACCCATATATATATATAGTTTACTTAAACTACACTTACCTAAACTTAAACTAACTTTAAACAACCAAATTCAATAAATTTAAACTAAAACAACCGAATTCTACTCCAACTAAACTAAAACAACCCACATATATATATAGTTTACTTAAACTAAACTCAATAAATATACTTCAACTAAGTTAACTTTAAGGAACACCAAACAATCCAAACCTTCTTCAACTAAATTAACTTAAACTACACTTAGTTAAACATAAACTAAACTTTAAACTATCAAATTGACTAAACTTAAATTTAAACAACCAAATTGACTAAAATAGAACTAAAAGAACCCAAATCTACTTGAACTAAACTAAAACAACAAAAGTAATTGAAACTAACTTTAAACAACCAAACCAACAAGTCTTATGAAACTATACTTAGCTAAACTTAAACTAAATTCACGTGTTCAGTTTCTCCTCCTTTCCATCCATGTACTCACTCCATTAGCTAAACTTAACTTAACCTTAAACAAGACCAAACTCAACACACATATACTCAAAATCATATAGGTTACCATAACTGCAGTATAGCCAAACCAACAAGTCTTCTAAAACTACACTTAGCTAAACGTAAACTAAATTAACCTGTTCAGTTTCTCCTCTTTTCCACCCATGTACTGACTCCATTAGTTAAACTTAACTTAATTTTAAATAACCCAAACTCAACACATATACTCTAAAGGGAATGAACTCTTCATTCCCCGCAGCGGAAGCGATTGGAATCGATCTTTTGTTTTGTTTAGAATTAAACTAAAAAAACAAGTTAAACAAATGTTTTACCTTTGATGAACAATCATCTTCTTGTGTTCCTTTTTCCACGAGATCTTCCTCGCTATGACTCGAACACGGGATCAAGCTTGTGGGAGCTCTTTGAAAGGATGAGAGAACAATTCTCTGTAGAGGGTGAGTAGTGTGTTTGGCCAACCCTTTGGCTAAACCTAAATGTCTTATTTATAATAAGGCTTTTAGGAATTAATTTTATTTTATAAAATACATTTTAATATCTAATATATTAAAATATGCATTTTATATTTATTTGAATCTTATTCAAATATTATAAAATTAATCTTTTATAATATACTTTAAACCAATTTGAATCTCATTCAAATAGCATATGTATATAGTTTTTAATATTAATGTATCATATACATAAACTATTTCCTCTAATATTTAATGTATCAAATACAATAAATATATTTTACTCTTCTATATTTAATATATCAAATATATTAAATATTAATTTGAATATTTTAAATTTTTCTTTCAACTAAATTGATCATTTTAGTGTTACTATGAGCTAGCAAGGGGACCTTATGGACCTACAAATTTATAAGCTCCAATGATACAAAATTAATTAATTAAACTTTTTAATTAATTGACTTTCATTCATTAACTCTAGGTCACTCCACTATAGGCCTAGAGTTGCACTCTTATGCACTGTAGGACAAGTTGTGTCCATGAATATAACCATTACATGCAAGTCGATCCTTCACGAGTTGTTCGTAATTACAGCTGGGTCAAAAGTCCGTTTTACTCCTGTAATTACATCTTACACCTTAAGTACCACTGATTCTCTAATGAACAACCTGTTTATGATCCAACCATAAACGAAGTCCCTCTCGGGCCAGTGAGAGGGTGGGGACCCATTGTTCAAGTCCCGAAATCAGCACTTAAGGGAACTACTCATCTACTTTCCCTATATGGGAAAGAAGTGAATTCCATCTTGTGAAACTTATGTTCCCAACTCCCTATTTGGTCAAGTCCCCAAAATGGTAGGCTTATTGAATCGGCTATAAAGGCCATTCTCACCCATACAAATCAAAGGACGAACCCTCACAGACAGGAGTTCATAACTCACTCAGGATTATAATCGAGTCACATATGATCATCCTGTGAAATATTAATCTTCTCAAATAACAGATTTATAAAGAGAGATTATATATTTCGTGGTCCAGTCTTATACAAACTCATTGTATAGGATACCCCACTCACATGTCTCTACATGAATGATTTGGATCAAATCATTTGTAACAATTACAATGTAGGCCGTATCAATAGTGTTACCAGGATAAGGCACCCAACCTTATCCATATACTATAGACTGTTTAGGTTATTTCTTGAACATGATCCTCCCGTATGTCAACTATATACCGTTCAAGATTACACTAATAACCTTGGATTTTATTTAATATAATTAATATTATAAATTGCAAATAATAATAATAAAATAATTATCAAATAATTATTAATTGATTACGAGGCTTTAGGGCATAAATCCCAACAATCTCCCACTTGCACTAAAGCCGGTGAGACATGTATCCTAGGGCATACTCTACACCCAACATGTTCTCCCACTTGCCCTAGTGAAGATGAGACATGGCTCATAATCCTAGACATTCTAGGTGGCTTTCAAACATTTTAGCCTGGAAAGTCTTTTTATATAGATCAAAACGACTGTCAATTAAAAGTCATCTTGGTCCTACCACGATTCTTTCTCTCAGGATACCCTATGTATTGATGTTATCTAAGTTTCTTAACTTTAGCCATTACATAAAACGTTTTAGGCTTAACTATATCTGAAACATCTTTCAGACCAATAAGAAATTATTTGAGTTATGCAAGTTCTTTACTTCATAAGCAAGAACATTTAACTTGCATACCATGCTCCACCATCTAGGGTTAACATAGATTTCCATAAATCTTTGATAAAACCAGTGCATCTCGTAAAGATCAAATCTTTAACCTCATACACAAAAATATAATTTCTCATTTTATCCATAGATATTTTGAGAAAAGTTTTTATTTTTCCGCGCAATGGTCATACTGTCAAATGTCATGTCTCAAGTGTACATTAGATTTTCTCCCACTCAAACGTAGATAGTCAATCTTATGTTCTCAACATTTTGAAATGTCTTAGGACACTATTCCTTAGACAATCTAAACTTCATGTAAGAATGATACATTATCATTTTTGAAGTACTACATCATATACTTGACAACAAATTTGTCAATATAAGATGTGTGAGACATAAATAACATTTTGTCCTCGAAAACTCTATTTTAGGACATACCCAGTAATTTAAATAATTCATTTGGAATTGGTTAGGTAGTCAACATTTTATGTTGGATTCAAATCTTACAGCATTCACAATGGGTAATAAGTCATCCACATAAAATATGAGAAAATTCCACTAAGTAATTAATGATTTTCTTGCCTATACAATATCATTAATATTTATTCAAAGTCATAGTTTTTGATACTTTTATCAAACCTTACATTCAAAAATCTAGTGATCAAATTCATTTCATAAATGAACCTTTACTGCTTGCAAACCTTTTGCTTTTGATTTTTGAAATTGAACTCATGTAATTGATTTGTAAATGCATTCTTTAAGACTTCTTTTCAAAAAAGATTTCTTAAACCTTCACTTGACATATCTCATATGCAACTATGAATTAGGAAACGCTTATATACTCTAATATGACAACAAATGAGAAAGTTTATCCATGGTTTACTTTCTCCCATTATATTTGTCATTAGTCTTATTTTGAAGGTCTGTACCTTCTTATTTACAAATCTTTTACTTTTGTAGATATATTCAAAACCTATGGGTTTTACCCCATCACGAATATCTACAAGTTCTAGATAAAGATGAGTACATCTACTCTATCTCGAAATTTATGACTTTGGTCTACTAGTCTTTGTCATTGACCCTCATTTCAACTTTGAGGTCAAGAAGCCCTACATTTTGTCATCTAATACGACAACTTAGGCTTCATATAAGCTCTTGTAACGGTCGGGTCATCTCATAACTGTCCCACTACGATGAGGCTTATCCAATTCATGACTAGGAGCCATTTGACTATCAAATGTAATTAAAATGTTAACAACTTTTGTTAACTATTTAGTGGCTTCACTTGGAACCAACTTTTCAACACTATTGAACATATTCAAGTTTCAGCATGTATGCTTAAAACTCCCAAAACTCGAAGGGTTGTAAACTAACTTTACTACTCTTCTATAATCTCAAAGTTGTCTCATGGACACCTTTTAGATAGAATCATGTTCACTATACAATCTATATTGTATATCCTAACAAGAGTCTTATAATGGCGTGTAATTCTTTATTGTTCTGACCATGTCTAACAAGGTCTTGTTTCTCCTCTTACATCACAATTTCACACAATTGTACTTTGTGCTAAAGTTGAGATAAAATCTCACTTTCTATCAATTAGTCTTAGTACATAACGTTCCTGTACTTTTCACTGTGATCTGATCATAGTGTTTTGATAGATTTACCTAATTGACCTTCAACTTGAGTCTTATATTCCTTGAACTTTTCAAAATATTCAGACTTATGTTGCATTAGGTTACGATACTTATTTCTTGAATAATCATCAGCTAGAGTGATGAAATATTCATCAGTGTTCTTTGGCCTGTAGGCTTTTCCAACAAAAACCTATTAATTATCTTGCATGAAAGACACGATCTTAAGACATATAAAGTAATTAACTCTAACATTTAGAGAATCACTTCGTAGTAGTCTTTTTATTCAAATTGATCAGAATCAATTTTGAATGCCAAAGACGGGTATCATATTTTAGGAGAATATAAATTGTCTTTATATTCTGGATTCTATAATCCTGAATATCTCACTATGTAGTATTTTATATGTTAACAATTTAACACATACAAATTATTCTTATTTTTCGGCTGAACTTTTCAAACAATTTTGAAAATAAAAATTTAGTACTAAAATATTCATACTATATGAACATTTTATTAGTAATGAAGTTAGAGAAATTGATTTTCTCCTATGGTACTAAAAACACCATATTCAGCATTAAATAACAATTATTTCTTATGAACATCTTAATGTCTCCCACTACATTAATTGAGATGAGTTTTCTGGTGCCAACAAGTAGAGATCATTCTACATAATTAAGTATTTTCCAAGAATTATATAAAATGTAATGAAAAACAAATCTTAATAGTGGATCTGAATCTACTATATAGGTGGTAATGATTATTTTCCACCAAAAATCTAGTAAATCAAATTTACTTTTATCCATGTTTTTCTTATAGAGGTATTTCATAAATTCCTCTTATTATGACTACTTTGCTAATTTAGAAACTATTTTCTTTTAGCTACAGTCATATGGTTTCTTTTCTTGGATTTTGGTAATACTTAATTTTTGAGATTATTTAGATAAATATCTAAATCTAGCTTTTATTGACTTCAACAATATCTCATATGTTGTTGTCATCTTCTTTATCTTCTTAGCTTGACATCTAATATGTCAAATAGAAAATTTGTATAAGCCATCTCGTTATATTGATTTATTAATCATGTGCTTCACGAACAATTCGATTAGCATTGGCAACAGGTTTTTGAGAACGTTTCTCAATAAAGACAAATTAAAGAAAAAATTTACACGGTCATTATATAGTGCTAACATTATTTTTCCAAGTGATATTATTTTCTCAATTTGAAAAATTAGCAACAAAAATTAAAATTGAGAGAAATAAACATAATATTGAAATATAAAAAAAAATATTATTTAACAACATGCAATCAATATTCATTCAATTTCAGCATAGAAAACAAACAATTTGATAAATGAACCCTAAAACATTAATTTCTAATGCTATGATACTTTAGTGAATTAGAACAGGTGCCGCCGTAGGGTAGGTCAAATGCTCCTTCACTAAACTGAGACAATCTCAACCAAGTGTTATCCCAAAATAACTCTTATTTCTATAAGATTTAGTTACCATTAGTTTGGTCAAGAAAATCATTAACAATCTTAATGATATCTTTGTAAGTGTAACCCATCATTTTAGATTCTATAATTTTATCCCAACAAGTGCCGCCGTAGGGTAGGTCAAGTATTGGAAATAAAATTACAATCTTATCCTTCTCAGGAGATTCACCCTGATATTGACCCATGTAAACACCTTCCGTAGGGGGACGGTCCAAAAGCCGCCGCGAGGCCCCACATGAATCTCACGTTGTGAACCAATGATAGAGACCGTAGGATATGTTGACACATTTCCTTCTCACACTTACTATTTAAAAATACTTTCTCAAGAGATTCACCCTAATATTGACCCATGTAAACACCTTCCGTAGGGGGACGGTCCAAAGCCGCCTCGAGGCCTCACATGAATCTCACGTTGTGAATCTATGGTAGAGACCGTAGGGTGATTTTGACATATGTCTTTCTCCCACTAAGTATTTTGAAATAGGGTTTTCTATTACTTAGACAAATTAGGCTAATATCATTTATCTAAGTTTTTCAATCTACCCTTTCATAACCCTTATGTTGGTTAGATTGATTTTAATGTGAATTATCAAGTATATTAAACTATTCAAAACTAATCACATTATGAGTCTGCTTAATGAAATAAAATAAAATTTGACTAATTCAACCCCCAGGCCAGTTCTTAGGCAGAGGTGTTCCTTTTCAGTCAACTTAAGTACCTCACCCGAGTAACCTTTCTTAGACAGGGTTCCCTTATAGTCAATTTTTATTTCAAATTCATTAATCTTTAATTAACTATTAATTACTAGATCAATGAACTTCAGTTGATTTTAAGCAATGTTTTTAATCCTATTAAAAACTAATTCACCTTATGGATAATCTTGATTTTTTAACAATTTTAAACCCTTTAAAACAAAATTAAAGATTATCATATATTCTAATCTTATTAGAATAAAAGATAAACTAAATTCAAATATTTAAACTATTTAAAGAATGAATTAAATTATCTTTTAAATAAGGAAAAAAAAAATATAATCTCATTAGGAAAATATCCTAAACTCATTTGGAAAATATCCTAAGCTCATTTGGAAAATATCCTAAGCTCATTTGGGAAAAAAATATCTCAATCTAATTGGAAAATATTTCCCAATCTAATTGGAAAAGATTTCCCAATCTTATTAGGAAAAGATTTCACAATCTTAAGAAAAGATTTCACAATCTTATTAGGAAAAGATTTCACAATCTAAAAAGATATTCTAATCCATATTAGAAAAATATGGATTCCTATCATGAAAGGAAGTATCCTAATATAAAATTTTCAAATATAAAAATTATATTGAAAGATATGGAAATATAAATATATTAGGAAATCATCTAATCAAATTAGAAAACATTTTAATCATAATATTCCAAATATAACACTTATATTAAAAATAATTAAAATGCATGATCATGCTTGACCTATGATGGGATTTTAATCTAGATGACATACTCTATGCAATCAATTAAAATTTAAAACATACATCAACATGCATAATTAAATTAAAAACACAACAAAATTGACCGGCATATTTGGCATATCCTAAGAAATTGAAAGCAATTTTGAATTACATTAATTTAAATCCAAAACATATCTTGGTCTTCAAAATCCTCATTTTTTAGCCTTCCAAGTTTGAATCCAATTCCAATAACTCAATTTGGACATTCCAAATCAAATCAAATCCATAGACATTTCAAATCTGAATTTAAATTTCCAGATTTTATTTTGGACATTCCAAACATTCCAAATTTGAATTTAAATCTACAGAATTGATTTTGGACATTCCAAATTAAATCTATAGACATTCCATGAATCTAAATTTTCAGATTTTATTTTGGACATTCCAAACATTCCAAACCTGAATCTAAATCTAAATCTGAAGAATTGATTTTGGACATTCCAAATCAAATCTATAGACATTCCAAATCTATAATTCGGTAGGTTTTACACAAATTGAAGACATTCAAAATCTATAATTCGGTAGGATTTACACAAATTGAATCTTCAATTTCGTAATGGCTTCAATTCCACCATCGTTTGACACCATCTTCAATTCCGTAATGGCTTCAAATCCACCAATTTCAATTGGTTTCAATCCGTAATGGCTTCAAAAAAATGATACAGAGAATTCCTATCTCTTTCGAGTTTCACATTTGATCTAATCAAAGCAATAAAACTAATGCCAAAATATGCCTAAACAGTCAATTTGCAAACCACATATATCACATATATGAAAAATAAATTAAAATACCCACCATGAACTTTTAATTCTAAACAAAAACAAAGTTGCTCTGATACCAATTGAAGGGAATGAACTCTTCATTCCACGCAGCGGAAGCGATTGGAATCGATCTTTTGTTTTGTTTAGAATTAAACTAAAAAAACAAGTTAAACAAATGTTTTACCTTTGATGAACAATCATCTTCTTGTGTTCCTTTTTCCACGAGATCTTCTGTTGCGTGCTCAGTGTGTAAATAAAAATGCGATGTGAGAGCACTCAGAACATGCAAGCATACATGGTCTTGTAGCAAGTAATAAGTATTTTTTCATTCGATTTCCCACAGAGATTTATTCTTAGTTACTAACGAAGTGAGATGCTAAATTAGAAATGGTGGTTTAAATGGGGTGAATTGAAGATTAATGTGCCTAACTAATGAAGAATATACGAGATATGCAAGCCTAAACAAAAACAAGTAAAGAGATTAACTTGAATGTAGAGGAAAAAGAATTGCGGAGAAAGCAATTGTATAGCAATTAAATTCGCAAAAGTAGAAGACTGGAAAAAATGGCTAAGGCAAAAATTGAATTATAGAATTGCGGAGACAACAATTGTATAGCAATTAAATTAACAACGTTTTAAGGGTGAGATGGGGAAACAAGGTCAACTAACGACTCCTCTATAGGCTTTTTCATACGATTATTCAGCAGTAGCTCAACTTATCATGCATCAATTTAACTCATTCTCATGCATCTCTCGATTACATGCATTAGATCCTTTAGTTCACTCATATCCAAGTAAGGCTTAAGCATCTATTTATATAAGCAAGTTAATGAATTGTGCTAGGAAAACGCCTATTCCTAGGTCGTTTTCTCGCTACCATGAAAGGCTAGCATGAATGGACGACTCTAAACTCTTACTCCTTCCGGAGGTTAGGAGTTCTTTAGACAAAATGGATGGCCAATCGAAATTGCCCGTGGGATGAAGTACACATACATTCAATGCATTCGAAGCTATCCTACATGCTGAATTCACGTATTTCTACCTATAGATTCATCATTAGCAGACCCTTGGGTGATTAGTTACTCATGGATGATGTGGAGTTGGGAAGATTCAGTTGATTTAGCATGATTGACAGTACTCAAATGGAAGCAAGGAATAACAGAAAGCGAGATAAAAGCTTGCAAAGTTGTGAATGATTCCTCTATTAAGTAAGATTCAAAGCGTAATGTGCAAAGACTGTAAAACAGTAAAGACTAAGCAAATGAAGGCGAATTGAAATAATGTAGCAAACAGAAGCAAATGGCAGCAAACAGTAGAGAAAATGGAAGACAGAAAGCAGTAGAAAGCGATGTAAATGTGTGCGTGAACTCCTCGCCACAAGCGCCTCGGATGAAGGGGAAGGTTAGCGTTGTTTGGGGATGAATTCAATCAGAAGAGAAGAAGGATCTTCTCTTCTTCCTCTCGAATTATCGGTGCCAAAAGCTGATTCCTTCACTCCAACAAACGGGATAGAAAATGGAGAGAAACTGTGTTGAGATGGAGAGTTCTACGCTTCCAAGCTTGTTGTTCTCCTTCCCCTTTGACCTCCTTTTATAGCTCTTCGCAGGTACTCTTCAGTCAAGGAGAACCATCCATTCTGAACGACGACCCACCACGTGGCAGCAGGGGAGAAATTGGGCGGCTGAAAGATCGCAACAAAACGGCGGACGGTTGAAACAACTTAACATTTGCAGCTTAAACATTGCGGAGACAGCAATGTTTCAGCAATTTTCCTGCAATGCACAATTTCAACTCTTTTAACTTCGTTTTTTATTCTTTTTTGTTCCTTTTACAAATAAGTCCTAATTTAGCTTCATTCCTTGATTTCTCATATTTAAGCACGTATTAAACTAAATTCTAACAAAAACGGTTAAGAGTTTACTCAATTCCATGGTAAATAAGTCCCTAATTTATGCACTTTTGGAGACGTAACACACCCCCAAACTTAAGTTATTGCTCGTCCTCGAGCAATATAAGGGCTTACCTGGGCTGCTAATACTTGTCTTTTACTCTCTACCTGACTACTTGCTGACTTCCCTAAGCTTACTATCCGTGGCATGGCTGTCCGTGACACTCTTCTAAGTTCAACTAACTCCACGTTTTGCTTATTCTGGTTTCTCCTGCCTTTAAAACCTTTTGCCTTTTATAAATTTCCTAACAACTGGTTTATCTGCCTATGTCATTAGGTTCATTGTGCAACTATCCCTAAGGTTTCAAATTCTACCTTGTTTTATCCCCGACTCAGTACATGCTTCTAATGTTTTGCTTTTAAGCTACCTAGGATTCCTTAGAGTCATGCCAGTCTTAGTACACACGAGTAACAGTAGTACATTTCATAGAACAACCTAAACCCTGGCATCACTACATTGGATATACACTCATCTCCCCTAACATACGTTCAAGCTACAGCCCTGTGCTTAGCAAACTAAGGATCAGAGTTCATTCATACAGGACACCTAAGCACTTAGGCTATAACTTGTAGGCATACATTCTTCTTCCTTGGCTTTTTCCTTTTTCTTTTCTTTTTCTGGTAGAGTCTCCCCTTATGGTTTGCCTTTTGATGCAGTGCCACTTGTGGGTTACACAAATGGCCCTGATTACTCAGCATCCTCAAGAGAGACACTACTCTTTATTCTTTCATTTTTTTTCTTTTCATTTTTTTCTCAAAGAAGAAGAATGCTTATGTTTAAAGAGGGAGAGAGGAATGTTCCTAGGCCTAGAGGCTGCCTCCCCCAAACTTGAACTTCTCATTGTCCCCAATGAGAACTCTAGGTGGCACACCCTCAAACTGGTCCTAGAAGCATCTAGTCTAAGGCAAAACAAGCAGAACTTAAAACTCCTAGGCATAAAATGACCTTCGCAGAACAGATAACTCAGATGCAGAAGTTTGTAAAAACGACATGGTAAGGGCTTATAGAGGTGCATGCTGAGCAATAAAGGAAGCTAAATTAAACGAACAAAGGTGTACTATGACACTCATCCAGCATGCTCAACAGATAGATCATATATTGAAGTTAGTAAAGCAGCAAAATATTGAGATTTAAATCAAAACAGCCTATCAAAAAGTCATCCAACAGCATGCGAAAACTAACAAAAAATTGCGGACACCGCAAGGAATTCGCAATAAACCTACAGAGCAAATTTAGCGGTGATCAAAGCTCCTAGCATGCTATATTCAGACATCAACAACTACACAAAACAGCAAAACTAACTAAGCTAACTACTCAGATAACATCAATCTAATCTAAACTACTCTAAACATACAAATTAACAATTAAAACAGATCATTGATTGGATTAAAAATAGGGTAACAGTTCACAGAAAAGCAGGTTTTGTTCTTTTTTTTTTTCTTAAGAGGGATCAGAAAACTCCCTCGAATGTCGTCAAGCTGGTATTCAATCATCCTTGTCCTCGTCTCTTCTCTCCTTTGGAGGCGCCCATGGCTTCAGCAGATCAACAGGGAAGGTGGGAAATATGCATCCCAGCTGCTCAGCTACCTCCTTGTCCCTCACTTGCGCGTACTCAGCCCATTGGGCCATCTTGTGCTGCAGGTCCATCAGGCATGCCATGGACAGTGACTGTGCAGCAGCCAGGCCGTCCATCTCAAATTCCATATTGCCCCGCCTTATCATCCTCAAGATTGTAGGCAGCTCCAGATGGCCTGTGTAAGCCAATTGCCTCTCATCCCTCGCAATAGGCACACCTGCACGTAAGCACAGTTTAGTTATAGTGTTGGGGAAAAATAATTGACCCTTACCTTTGCGGGAGCAGTCAGTGATGGAGGCGGCAATGACTTCACCAACATCAATGGTGAGTCCCCGCATGATGGCATAGAGCAGCAACGATCGCCCCTGGTTGATAGTCGTTTCGTGCGTCACGGGGGAGATGCGTCTGCGGACAAGGGAGAACCAGACTGCTGCCTTGTCTCTAAGGGTTGCACTCATCAGGGTGTGCTTCCCATTCCGTGAGACCGCCCAGGCTGCCTCAGGTTTGCCGATTGTGTGCAAGGCCTCTTCTAAAACTGCCTCAGATGGCGAGTCAATGATCTTGGCATACTCAGAATATGTATGCCCTTTGAGAGCATAGGCCTCATTGATGGCATTAGTAGAGAAGTTGATTTCTATCCCCCTTACTGTTGATAGACATGCCTCAGGGTGTGTGAGATTGGCGTAGAAATCGTACACCATATCAGGATATGCTGGAATTGGAGGCCTGCAGAGTTCCTCCCAGCCATGGTTGATGATCCCTGCGCGCAAGAATTGCGGCAGGTCCGCCAATGCATCAAGGAATCCTCGCTCGTGGAGGAGTTCCTTCTTCATCAATTCGAGGCCCTTGACCTCTGCTTCTTGTGAGACATACCTCGCAGCACGAGGTTCGTCTTCTGGGTACATCTTCCTTTTCCCCTTTTTCTTTTGCTTTGGCCGACTCAGAGGCCTCAATCTTCATCTTCTTTAAAGAAGGTGCAGCTCCAACCTTCTTCTTCTTGGCTCTTTTTGAGGCCTTTGGCCGCTTGCCCTTCACGATCACGGGGGCCTTCTTCTTCAGCCGTGCCTTGGTGGTCATTTGCTGGAGACAATCCCCCAGCGTCTCATCCATGGAGTCCTTGCTTCCCCCCTCCACAGGGCTGTCAAGACTGACATCCCTTAAGGGGGAAAACACTTCTTCTTCCTCCGCCGGCTCGTCGCTTGGCACCGAATCTTGGTGCTCTTCAGGTGGAGCTTCAGGCTCTGGCGTCTGTGGAGAAGGTTCGGGGCTCTGCCTGGTCGTCTCATATGATGGGCGGCCACTCCCTCGGCTCTCCTCGCTGGGAGTCTTTCTCACCCTGATCGGTGAATCATCCATCGCGATTCTTCACTTCCTTTTCTTGGGTGTTCCAACCGGATCAGAGGGACCAGCAGGTACCTCAGTCGCCACCTTCCATTTCTTTCTTCGCACAGGTAGCTTCGGAGGCCGTGAGGGTTGCGCAGTATCGGCGTCTGCTAAGGAAAGCAGCGCCTCCCTCGCAGCTTCTTCTGCGTCAGGCGACGCTTTCTTGGGCGTGGATCGCTCTGCTCGTGTTGACACCATTGCTGTTTCTTTGAGGCCTGAGTGTGGGAGATACAGAGGAAGGAGAAGACTGAGTTTTGAAGCCCCAACGGTTTGATAAAACGTAAAGGGCAAGGATCCCAACGACGACTATTTGTACTCAAGTACTCTCCAACGGCTCTTTTTTGTTGCGGACTCCGCAAATCCTCCGCAATTAATCCGCATAGCCGTTAGGATTTTCTTGATTTGAGTTGCAAGATTTAGCAACCAAATCTTTGATTTTGCCAGCTCTTCTTCGTGGATCTTCTCTCCTCGATTCATCTCCTTCATTGTCTCTTAAAGATCTCCCATTAATATCCTTTTAATCAAAACAAAAATCCGTAATTAAAACCAAAAATAAACAAACAAAACACAATCTAAAAATACTAAAAGAAAAATCTAAGGCATAGCCTTCTGACGGATGAGCACAGTGGTCACTCATCCCCTCTCGATTCGCTTCTTAGGCTTCAGCTAGGAGGAAGGCCGAGAGTGTCTGCACATCTCCTTCCTCATAGTAATGCTTCAACCTCGCGCCATTCACCATGAACGGTTGCCCTTGGTGTAGGTTCCGAATCTCAATAGCACCATTAACAAAGACGTTAGTTATCACAAAAGGACGTGACCATCTGGACTTAAGTTTGCCTGGAAATAACCTTAACCGTGAGTTGAATAATAAGACATGCTGCCCCTTTTTAAAGTCCTTAAACCTAAGTCTACTATCATGCCAAATCTTAGTTTTTTCTTTATACATTTTAGCATTTTCGTAGGACATATGTCTTAGCTCATCTAACTCATGTAATTGCAGAGACCGCAAAGTTCCAGCATCGGTCACGCAATAATTCAGCTCTTTTAAGGCCCAAAAGGCTTTGATTTCTAATTTGAAGGGTAGATGACATGCTTTTCCATACACTAGCCTATAAGGAGACATACCTAAGGGTGTTTTATATCCAGTCCTATACGCCCAAAGTGCATCGTCTAACTTAAAAGACCAGTCATTTCTATTAGGTTTAACCACTTTTTCAAGTATGTTTTTGATCTCCCTATTGGATATTTCAGCTTGTCCATTTGAGTGTGGGTGATAAGGGGTTGCTACTCTATGTCTAACATTGTATTTAGCTAATACTTTTTCCATAGTTTTATTTATAAAGTGGGTTCCCTCATCACTAATTATTGCACGTGGCGTACCAAATCTTGTAAAAATATGCCTATTTAGAAACTTAATGACTGTCTTGGCATCGTTCGATGGACATGCAATGGCTTCTACCCATTTAGAAACGTAATCTACAGCTACTAATATATAGAGGTTACCTGCAGATGGAGGGAATGGTCCCATGAAGTCAATGCCCCATACATCAAAGAGTTCCAACTCTAAGATATAGGTGAGAGGCATCTCATCCTTCCTACTGAGGTTACCTGTCCTTTGACACTCATTGCAGCTGTGTGCATGGTCGTGGGCATCCTTGAAGATCGTGGGCCAATAGTAGCCACTTTGGAACACCTTTGCAGCCGTCCTTTGACCACCAAAATGTCCACCGTAAGAAGATGTGTGGCAGTGCTGCAACACTGACTTTGCCTCAGCAGCTGATACACACTTCCTCAGCAATCCGTCTGCACAAGTCTTGTAAAGTGTAGGATCGTCCCAGATGAACTTCCTAGCCTCGTGAAGGAACCTCTTCTTTTCTTGCCCCCCTTTGAAGGTTGGTAGTACCTGCGAGGCAAGGAAATTAGCAATGTCCACAAACCAAGGCTCCTCATCGTTATCACGATGTGCTAACACAAAGACATGCTCATCAACAAAGGCATCAGAAATTGCTGGCTCAGCAATTTTTTCGCAATTACTTCGCAATCTAGATAAATGGTCAGCAACTACATTTTCGCATCCTTTTTTATCTCTAATGTCTAAATCAAACTCTTGCAAAAATAATACCCATCTAATTAACCGTGGCTTAGCATCATCCTTCCTCATTAGATATTTTAGTGCAGAGTGATCAGTGTACACAATTGTTCTACTGCCTACAATGTAATTCCTAAACTTTTCACAGGCAAATACTACAGCTAACATTTCTTTCTCTGTGGTCGTGTAATTACATTGTGCTTCATTCAAAGTCTTACTTGCATAATATACAGGATGTGTTAGTTTATCTATTTTTTGTCCTAGCATAACCCCTACTGCATAGTCACTAGCATCACACATCATTTCAAACGGTAAATCCCAGTTTGGACCTACTATAATTGGTGCTTTGACTAAGGCTTCCTTAAGTGTTGTCCATGCTAGGAAACATTCTTTTGAGAAGATAAATGGTTTATTAAGCTCTAGAAGCTCACACAAAGGTTTAGAGATTTTTGAAAAGTTTTTAATGAATCTCCTATAGAAACCTGCATGACCTAGGAAACTTCTAATAGCTTTTACATTTTGAGGTTCCACTAGCTTCTCTATTATTTCTATCTTGGCCCTATCAACCTCTACTCCTGCTCTAGAGACTCTATGTCCTAGGACTATCCCTTCTTCCACCATAAAGTGGCATTTCTCCCAATTTAAAACTAGGTTGGTCTCCTCACACCTAGTTAGGACTTGTCCTAAGTTTTCTAAGCAATTATTAAAAGAATCACCAAAGACTGAGAAGTCATCCATAAATATTTCTATCATGGACTCATCTAAGTGAGAGAAAATAGCCAACATGCACCTTTGGAATGTTGCTGGTGCATTGCATAAGCCAAATGGCATTCTGCGAAAAGCAAATGTTCCAAAGGGACATGTAAAGGTTGTTTTCTCCTGGTCCACAGGGTCTATGGTAATTTGGTTATATCCAGAATAACCATCTAAAAAGCAGTAATAGGCTCGGCCAGCTATTTTATCTAACATCTGATCTATAAACGGTAAAGGAAAGTGATCTTTTTTTGTTTCTTTATTAAGTTTTCTGTAGTCCATACAGACTCTCCATCCTGTAACAGTTCTAGTTGGAACTAGTTCGTTATTCTCATTAACTATTACAGTCATTCCACCCTTCTTAGGCACACATTGGATCGGACTCACCCATTGACTATTGGCTATGGGGAAAATTACACCTGCATCTAACCATTTGATAATTTCTTATTTAACTACCTCCTTCATGGAGGGGTTCAACCTACGTTGGTGATCTACCCTAGGTGTATGTTCCTCTTCCAACAATATTTTATGCATGCAATAGGAAGGACTAATACCTCTTATATCAGCAATCGTCCATGCAATAGCATTTTTATGTTGCTTAAGCAGCAATATTAGCGCAATTTCATGATGTTTACTCAGTTTGGACGAAATAATAACAGGCAAAGTATCCTCCTCTCCTAGATATGCATACTTAAGATGATCAGGCAATGGTTTTAATTCTAATAGAGGTGGATGTTCAATTGATGGTTTCAAAGGATTCGTGGTTCTCTCAGACAATTTATTAGTCATACAAACATGCTGAGGGTTGTCCACAGGTATATCCATCAATTCAGAAATGTTTAAGTCATCTATATTTACTTGTACATAGTTAGTAGCATGCTTAATTAACAGTTCATGCTCAAGTTGTTCTTCCATAAGGGAATCTACTACATCTACTACATCTACATTTGCACAGGATTCAGAGTCAGAGGGATACCTTAGAGTTTTAAATACACTGAATTTAACCTCCTCATCATGAACTCTCATGGTGAGCTCACCTTTCTGGACATCGATCAAAGCCCTACCTGTGGCTAGAAATGGTCTGCCCAATAAGATTGACACCTCCTTGTCTACCTCATAATCCAGAATGATGAAGTCTGCAAGAAAGATGAATTTGTCAACCTTGACAAGTATATCCTCAATTTTCCCCTCCGGGTATGCTATGGATCTGTCTGCAAGCTGCAAGGTGACAGTAGTAGGTCGTGCTTCTCCTATTCCAAGCTGACGGAATAGTGACAAGGGCATGAGATTGATGCTGGCTCCCAGATCACATAGAGCTCTTCCCACGTGCTTGCCTCCCAACTCGACTGGTAAGGTGAAGGAACCAGGATCATTCTCCTTCTTTGGCAGCTTGTTTTGGAGTATAGCACTGCACTCCTCGGTGAGATTCACTGTTTCAAATTCACCAATGATTTTCTTGTTAGTAATTATATCTTTCAAGAATTTAACATAAGAAGGCATAGATTGAAAAACTTCCACAAATGAGATATTAACATGCACTTGTTTTAAAATTTCTAAAAACTTATTAAAGTGCACTTCCTGTTCTTGTTTTTTCTTCAGCCTTCTAGGGAATGGAGGTGGTGGCACATATGTAGGCAATTCAGTTCGCCTAATGACAGGTGGAGACCTTGGGATTTCTTCTGGTTCCTCAATGATAGGTTCCAGCCTCACCCTTGTTGTGTTTGGTGGTGATTGATCATGGTTTGGCAGAGAATCCAGTGGAGCACTAGACTCTTCATTCTCTACTCGCTTTGGAGCTTCTCTGTTGTTGATCACCAACGGTCTTCCACTACGTAGTTCAATGGCTTGAACTTGTTCTTTTCCATCCCTTCTTGGCACTTCAGTGTCTGCAGGCAATCTTCCTTGGGGCCTATTTTTCAGTTCATTCGCTAACTGCCCTATTTGGTTTTCTAAGCTCCTAAGGGTGGCTTGCTTACTTTGCAGGGTTGCATCATTTTTTGCAATGTATTCCTTAAGCAAATTCTCTACTGATGATCCTATTGGTTGGTTATATGGCTTTTGGTACATAGATTGGTTATTTTGTTGAGTGAAACCAGGTGTTCCACTCGGTCTTGGTTGGTTTTGTGCTTGGTTAGTATTTTGTTGTCCACCCCAAGAAAGATTTGGGTGGTTCCTCCAACCAGGATTATAGGTGTTAGAGTAGGGGTTGTTCCGAGGCTGCTGTTGACTTCCAACATAGCAGACCGAGGCTGGATTCCCAGGGCAGAAATCATACAAGTGGCCTTCCCCACAGAATCCACAGATTAGTGTCTCACCTTGACTAGTTGATGCGCCCATTGAAACGGCTGCTGCGGTGTTGACACTTGGTTGGAGATTGGTTTGAGCCATTTGTTTTACTAGATTGGTTAGGGCAAATATTTGGCTACTCATTGCACTAAGTGCATCCTTGTCTTGAGCTCTCCTAGGCTCTACAGGATCGTCTGACCATCTACAATGGGAAGTTGAGATTTTCTCCAAAATCTCGTAGGCTTCATTGTAGCTCTTTGAAAGCATGGAACCACCAGCTGGCGAATTCAACACTTGCCTTGTGCTGGGGTTGCATCCTTTAAAGAACACTTCTATTTGGATACACCATGGAATGCCATGGTGTGGACATTTAAGCAAAAGGTCCTTGAACCTTGTCCAAGCTTCGTGTAATGACTTGTTTTCGGCTTGTTTGAACTTGATTATGTCATCACGAAAGTTGGAATTCCTATTAGGTGGGAAGTATTTGACTAGGAATTTTTCAGCTAGATCCGTCCAATTGACAATCGATCCAGAGGGAAGGGAATTTAACCACGTTTTTGTTGGGTTTTATGTCCTAAAACTCGTAGTTTGTAAACTGTTTGAATGTATATATTATATTTCAATAAAGTTGTTATTAAATTTTAGTGAATTATGTTTGTATTAACCTATACCAATAACTAACACCCATGGCGATAGTGTGAGTACTTGAACTTCATGTGTGACATGAATGTGAATCAAGTTCAAGTAGACAACCAAAAATGGTCTATAGTATAGGGATAAGGCTGGGTACCTTATTCTGGGGACACTATTGGACGCGGCTCACTTTGTATAGTACAAAACGATGTGATTCGAATCGTTTCATGTAGAGACATGTGAGTGAGGGCGTCCTGTGCAATGAGTTTGCACAAGACCGAACCAAGAAATAAAATCGCTCTTTCTTTATAACACCGTTTACTGTAAAGACCGGTTTTTTCATGTGATGACTTAGGTAACTCGATCTCAATCCTGAGCTCATTATGAACTCCTGTTTATTCGACCTTATCCTTTGACTTGTACGGGTGAGAGTGGCCAGATAGCCGACTCAATATGCCTACCATCTTGGGGATAAGATTGAATAAGTGGCTGGGGACGTAGTTGTGCGAGATGAAATTCACTCCTACCCGCTTTAAGGGTTAGTAGAGAGGTTGTTCCCTTAAGTGCTGACTCCAAGTCTTGAACAATGGGCCCATCCTCTCCTGATCAGGGAGGAATCTGATTTGATGGTTGGACCACAAATCAATTGTTCATTAGAGGTGTCAGTGGTACTTAAGGAACAAGATATAATACAAGGGTTAAACGGTATAAATGACCCGTTGTGATTATGAACGACCTGTGAAGGATCGACTTACTGATGATAGTTATATCAAAAGGACACAATATATCTACAGTGAGGAGAGTGCAGCCCTTGGACTTTAGTGGAGTCTCCGGGGGTTAACGAATGTTGGTTAGTTCGGTTGAAAGAGTTTTGACCGGATAATCTCGTATCGTTAGAGCTCATGATCTGTAGGTCCTTACGGTTCTCTGGCTAGCTCGGATAAAGTCGTGAAACAATATAAAAGAAAAGAAAAGAATTTGAATCGTTCAAATTCGGGTTTGTGGAAGAAGAATAGACATATTTAAATATGATTTAAATATGGACATATTTAAATATGAGATTGGTTTGAAAACATGAATAGGATTCATGTGCAAAAAGTCGGTTTTCGGAAAACCGGGATTAATTATATTATTTAATTAATATTTGATATTGAATTAAATAATATTAATTAATTAATATATATATATTTTTATTAATTAAAAAGTTTAATTAATAAAATAATAATTATTATTTTTATTAATAATAATAATAATATATAAATAAATATATATATATATATACATGTGTCTTACATGCAAGACACATGTAAGCCGGGTATATATATATATTGACAGATCAATTAAAAAAAAAAAAAAAAAAAAAAAAAAAAAACCAAAGTTAGTGCACTTTGGGGTGGTCAATTGAGTTTTGAATTGTGAATTCAAAATTTCAATTTCCTCCGTCTTCTTCTTCCTCTGCTCTGTAATAAAAATTAGTTTTTATTCAGTGAGCTTCTTTCCTTTTTTCTTTTGTAAAGGGAGTCCCACTACTCCGTTTCTCGGCCTGAGGATAGCGGGACTACCGTGGGTGGTCCACGAAGGTTTCGTGAGAAGGCTCGGTGAGCTCGTGAAGAGCTTCTGGCGGTGAAATTGAAGAAATTCGAACGACAAGGGTATGTGTTCTAATTTCTCTTTTTCATTGCTTTTGCATGTTTCCGTTTTGTTTAAATTGATGAAATTAGAGTGTCCATGATCCAAATCGCTTCCGCTGCGTTCCATCAACGCTCCATCAATTGGTATCAGAGCGGTTTTGGCCACTCAATTTCTATCAATTTAAGTTATGGTGGGTTTTATTTAGAAATTGTTTCTGAATGGATTCTAAAGTGAATATCGATTTTGGCATAGTTTCTTTTTGAATTTCATTATTTGTAATTGCCCGAGAATGTATGGGCTTTAATGCATGCTAAAGAGTCTGTATTTTTAGAGTCATTAGAGTCCATATAGGGTTCTTTGTGAAACAAGTTTGAGTTTGAAACTCGCCGAAATGTTCGGTGTAAGTTCAAACTCGTTCTGGGCAATACGAGGAGAAATTCGAAGAGTTTTTGGCCGAAGCGTTCGGAGGAAGCAAGTTGGTCAAAGGCGGTGCGAAGAGTTCGAAGTCCGCTCAAGACGTAGCTTGTTGTTCAAGCTTGTAATAAATTAGTTATTGCTTGCTAAATGCCAAAATCAATCCACTTTAGTGTGTTTAATTAATTATGTATTGCGAATGTATGTTTTAATTAAATTCCATGTTTGTATGTGCATAACGTATGCCATATAGATTTAAAATCCCACCGTAGGAAGCATGCTTCATGCATTGAAAATATGTTATAAGTGTTATAATATATCGTATGCATATTTGGCAATTCATGAATTATGATATAAAAGTTATATTAATTCATGAATTAGTTGTTGTTAGTTCAATAGAATAATTGATATAAGTGTTATATTAATTATGAAATTGAATGTACAACATAGGTTGTCCTAGTTTTATGCACATGGTATATTATAAGTGTTATAATGTATAGGATGCATGTTTATTCATGAGTATTAATATAAGAGTTATATTAATTCATGAATTAGATGTTGTTTGCTTAATAGAATAATTGATATAAGTGTTATATTAATTATGAAATTAAACATCCAACATTAGATGCATTTTGTTTATTATAAGTGTTATAATGTATAGGATGCATGCTTAATTCATGAGAATTGATATAAGTGTTATATTAATTTATGAATTAGGAGTTGTATATTTAAAAACATAATCGATATAATTGTTATATTAATTATGAAATTAAATATTCAACTTGTCATGCCTTAGTGGTGCATGTTTGAGAAGCATGTAGAAGTTTGTTGTAGTTAGTCTTAGTTTTGCAAAGCGTTGTAAAATTGGCATAGACTTTTAAAATCTATAACAAAGACAAAGGCATGCTCACTTAGGGTTGAATGTATCGTTCCGTTTCATTAGATGAATAGGTCGATATCTTGTAAATGCTAAGGTTACAAGAAACTCACCCGGGGACATCCTGTTCTAGGTTGGAGGTATTTAAGCTGACGGTTTACGGAACACCTCCTACCTGAGGACCATCCGGTACTTGAGTAAAGTTAACCCGGCTTTATGAGCATGCGTGAGTGGTGTGAGGTAATAAAGTGTTTATCACCTAGACATCATAGGTAAAAGTTTGTTTTACCTAGACTTAGGTCTTATTGTCTTAGCCGGATAATGCCTGAGTAATTTACCCATTCCGTCTTAAAATACTTAGTAGAGGTGTTGAGAAGGTATATATGATATGTCCCTCTCCTCCTACGTTCTCTGTTAAGTTCACACCGTGAGAATTATGATCGGCCTCGTGATGTCAATAGGGCATCCCCATTCGGATGGTATTTGCATAATTCAAGAGAAAGGTGAATGGAGAAAGTATTTATAGTAAGTGGGAGAAGGAAGTATGTCAATACATCCTGCGGTCTCCTCCATTGGATTGAACCGTGAGATTCCTATGTTCTGCCTGCTAGGTGCCCACAAGTGGTACCGATCCATTCGGAGGGCCGTTTCATAGGAATCGGAACATCTCAATCACCATTTATGGATAAAGAAACATAGAGCCATTCCCAACTTTTACATTTCCATTCGGTTGCATCGTTGGGGCCGCCCTATGAATTCTAAAAATGGAGGGTCACACTTACGAGATTTGCTAAGGAGTTAGTAAATCTTGACCAAACAGCGATAACTAAGATGCTATAGGAATATGAGATATTCTGGTATTAGCATTTAGTCAAGAATGTCTTGATTCAGTGAAGGAATGCTTGACTGCCCCTCGGTAGCAACCATTCTGACCCACTGAAGTATCGTTGCAGTTTAATAATGAGTTTTGGGTACATTATTATTCTTTGCTAAATTCTTGATTGGTGTGTAAATTAGGTTAAAACCTTTTCACTAATATTTATTTATTCATTCTCTTTTCAGCATGTCTAGCTCTTTCATTCACTTACTAGCTTCCGATAAGTTAACTGGCGATAACTACGTGTTACGTCTCCAAAAGTGACCTTTTTAGGACTTAATTATCTTAGAAAGATGTACACTCTTAGGTGTTTTTGATAGCATTTAGCTTAAACCTATGCTTATATATGAGAATTAGAAGAAGGTAGCTAAATTAGGACTTGTGTGCAAGAGGAAAGAAAAGGAATGAAAACCGAAGTTAAAAGAAGGAAAAATGCGCATTGCGGTAGCATTGCGGAAACATTGCTAAAACAGCAATGTTTTAAGTGAAATCCGTAAGTTGGCTGATCTTTTTCTGTTATATTCCGTTATTTCAGGGATTCGTTCTTTCTCCTCCATCCATTTTGAAGTACGACGTTGAGGATGGATGGTTCTCCTTGGCCCAAACGCACCTGCAGATTACTATAAAAGGGGGTCAAAGTAGAGGGTTTGATCATCATCCGAAAGCGTAGAAGTCTCTTCGCAGCTCCATCTTTTCTCCTGTTTTTCTTCCCCGTCTGCTGGTGTGAGAGGTTCAGCTGTTGGAATCGACAATCTGATAGGAAGGAGAGAAGATTCATCTTCTCTCCTGATTGGATTCATCCAAGCAAGGCTATCCTTTCTCTCCCTTCAGCCGAGGCATTTGCGACGAGGCGTTCAAGCTTAATTACTGCTTTTTGTCTTTTATTTCTAATTTCTAGCTCTGTTTAGTTGTTGTTTCTTTTCTAGTGGCTAGTTCATTTCATTTCGTTGCTTTCTGTCTTTATGTTATTCACTTTAAGCTTCCCTTTGTTCATTCAAACAATCAAGTAATCAAAGCAAAATTCATTAGTTATGTGTCATAGTTTCTTGTCTTTGTTGCCTACTGTTTTTTCCCTTGCTGTTTGTCTTTAAATTCCTTCTAAGCATGTCTACTTCATCTCTTATTTATGTTCTGTCTATATCCATGAGTAACTAAGTCACATAGGGGCATGCTAATGACAATCCTATAGGCTAAAAAAACGAGAACCAAGCATGTAGGATAGCTCTTGAAGCATTGATTGTATGTAAGCTTCATCCCACGGGCAATTTCGATTGGCCATCCATTTTGTCCAAAGAACTCCTAACCTCTGGAAGGAGTAAGAGTTCAGAGTCATACACTCATGCTAGCCTTTCAAGGTAGCCAGAAAACGACCTAGGAATAGGCGTTTTCCTAGTACAAACCATAACTTTCTGCTTTAACAAGATGCTTAAGACCTTACTTGGACATGAGTAAACTAAAGAATCTAATGCATGAAATCGGAAGATACATGAGATTGAGTGAGTTTGATGCATAGTGAGTTGATCCAATGCTTGAGAATCGTGAGAAAAGGCCTATAGAGGAGTCGTTAGTAGCCCTTGTTTCTCCATTTTACACACTTTCGCTGTTAGTAACATTGCGGTAGAATTCTTGTTTCCGCAATTCTGCTAAGTTAAATATTCTGCTTGACTACTTTTCTCTTCGTTTATTAATTCTTTCTCTTTACATTTTGCGTTTACCATTGACTTGTACTCGTTTATGTTGCTACCTTCTATATATTCAGCAATAAATAGGAATTTTAAAACCAAGTCTACCCCTTCAAATCCACCCATTCTTTCTTAACTTTACACTTCACGAGTAGCTAATAATAAATCTCTGTGGGAAAACGAATGAAAAAATACTTACTACTTGCTATAAGATCATGTATGCTTGCATGTTCTGAGTGCTCTCTCTCTTTTATTGCTTATTTATTTTACACATTGAGCACGCAACAAGTTTTTGGCGCCGCTGCCGGGGATTTAGTTTAGTGAAAACGAAGTTTGTTAAGTTTGAAACACCAAGTTTATTATGTATTGAGGCTGATCTATTTTCATCTCTTTTGCAGGTACCATTGGGTTAGTTTATGAATGAGTCTTCAAGTAGTGATCTAGAGTTCAATCCTGAGCCTGAGAGATTATTTAGAGCCAGAAATAGAGCCAAGAAACGTCTCTTTGACCAACCCTCTATACCTCCAATAATTGCGGGAACCGCAATTCCTCCGCAATTCTATCAAGAAGAAATGGATAGATTAGTTCCAAATCTGGTGCCTGTCACTCGCAATCCCATCGAAATAGCGAATGATAAGGATAGCGCCATTCTCTCATACCTAGTACCTATGCTTGGGGAGCTGAACCCCAGCATAATCCGTCTTGAAATTACTGCCAACTCATTCGAGTTAAAGCCAGTGATGTTCCAAATGTTGTCCACTGTGGGACAATTCTTTGGAGTGGAAAATGAGGATCCCCACAACCATCTTAGAAACTTCGTAGGAGTCAGTGATACATTCATCATCCCTGGAGTTTCCCAAGAAGCCTTGAGGCTCTACCTCTTCCCTTATTCTTTGAGGGACAAAGCAAAGACGTGGTTAAACTCATTACCCTCCGGATCAGTCCTCAATTGGACAGACTTGGCAGAGAAATTCCTAGTCAAATACTTCCCACCTGATAGGAATTCTACCTTTCGTGATGATATAATCAAGTTCAAACAAGCTGAGAATGAGTCTCTTCACGAAGCTTGGACAAGGTTCAAGGACCTTCTTCTTAAATGTCCGCACCATGGCATCCCATGGTGTATCCAAATAGAGGTCTTTTTCAAAGGATGCAACCCCAGCACCAGACAAGTCTTAAATTCATCTGCTGGTGGTTCCATGTTGTCCAAGAGTTATAACGAAGCCTATGAGATCTTGGAGAAGATCTCAGCATCTCACTGTAGGTGGTCAGATGATCCAGTTGAGCCAACTAGAGCTCAAGACAAGGACGCACTCAATGCCATGAGTAGCCAAATAAGCGCCCTCACCAACCTAGTCAAGCAAATGGCTCAAGCCAATCTCCAAACTAGTGTCAACACCGCCACAGCCATGTCAATGGGCACCCAACCAAGTCAAGGTGAGACACTTATCTGTGGATTCTGTGGGGAAGGGCACCTGTATGAATACTGCCCTAGGAATCCAGCCTCAGTCTGCTATATTGGAAGCCAGCAGCAGCCTAGGAACAACCCCTATTCCAACACTTACAACCCTGGTTGGAGAAACCACCCAAACCTGTCATGGGGTGGCCAACAAAATGCTAACCAAGCTCCTAACCAACCAAGACCGAGTGGAACACCTGGTTTCACTCCCCAACATAACCACTCCATGTATCAAAAACCATACAACCAACCAGTAGGGTCTTCTGTAGAAAATCTACTCAAAGAATACATAGCCAAGAATGATGCCACTCTACAGAGTCAGCAAGCTACTCTTAGGAGCCTAGAGAACCAAATAGGGCAACTAGCCAACGAACTCAAAAGTAGGCCCCAAGGTAGACTACCAGCTGACACTGAAGTGCCAAGGAGAGATGGTAAAGAGCAAGTTCAAGCAATTGAACTTAGGAGTGGGAGACCATTGGTGAGCAACACCAAAGAAACCCCAAAGAGAGTAGAGAACAATGAGTCTAGTGCTCCACTGGAGTCTATGCCAAACCAAGGTCAACCATCACCAAGCACATCAGGACCATGGCTAGAGCCAATCATAGAAGAGATAGAAGAAATCCCAAGGCCTCCACCTATCCTGAGGCGACCTGAAGTGCCTGCATATGTGCCACCACCTCCATTTCCTAGAAGGCTAAAGAAAAAACAAGAACAGGAAGTGCACTTTAACAAATTTTTAAAAATTCTTAAGCAAGTGCATGTTAATATTCCTTTTGTAGAAGTTTTACAGTCTATGCCCTCTTATGTAAAGTTTTTGAAGGATATTATCACTAACAAGAGAATAATTGGTGAGTTTGAAACAGTAAATCTCACTGAGGAGTGCAGTGCCATACTCCAGAACAAGCTACCCAAGAAGGAGAAGGATCCTGGTTCCTTCACCTCGCCAGTAGAGCTAGGAGGCAAGCACGTGGGCAGAGCTCTTTGTGACCTGGGAGCCAGCATAAACCTCATGCCCCTATCACTATTCCGCCAGCTAAGAATAGGAGAAGCACGTCCAACCACTGTCACTTTACAACTTGCAGACAGATCCATAGCCTACCCTGAGGGTAAGATTGAGGATATTCTTGTAAAGGTTGACAAGTTTATTTTCCTTGCAGATTTCATTATCCTGGATTATGAAGCAGACAAGGAGGTCCCCATCCTATTAGGCAGACCGTTTCTAGCCACAGGTAGGGCCCTGATAGATGTCCAAAAAGGTGAGCTCACGATGAGGGTTCATGATGAAGAGGTGAAATTTAGTGTATATAAAGCCTTAAGGTACCCCTCTGACTCTGAATCTTGTGCTAGCATGGACATTGTAGATTCATTAATGGAAGAACAGCTGGAGCATGTATTATTAACTAAGCATGCTAATGAATATGTACAATTAGATTTAACTGATTTAAATGTTTCTGAGATAATGGATATACCTGTAGATAAAACACAGCATGTATGTATAAATAAAGACTTGACTAACAGATCCATGAATCCTTTAAAACCATCCATTGAGCATCCACCTGTCTTAGAATTGAAACCTCTACCCACTCACCTCAAGTATGCATATCTAGGAAGTAATGATACTTTGCCTGTGATTATTTCTTCTAAACTAAGTGAAGAACATGAGGTTGAACTGATTTTATTACTTAAGCAACATAGGAAGGCTATTGCATGGACTATTGCTGATATTAGAGGCATTAGCCCTTCCTACTGCATGCATAAGATTATATTAGAGGAAGAGCATACACCCCGAGTAGATCACCAACGTAGGCTGAACCCCTCTATGAAAGAGGTAGTTAAAAAGGAAATAATAAAATGGTTAGATGCTGGTGTGATCTTCCCTATAGCTAGTAGTCAGTGGGTGAGCCCTATACAATGTGTACCTAAGAAGGGGGGGATGACTGTGGTAGTCAATGAGAACAATGAACTGATTCCAACTAGGACTATCACAGGATGGAGAGTTTGCATGGATTATAGGAAATTAAACAAGGAAACCAAAAAAGACCACTTCCCTCTACCATTCATTGACCAGATGTTAGATAGGATAGCTGGTAGAGCCTACTATTGCTTCTTAGACGGTTATTCAGGATATAACCAGATCACTATAGACCCTAAGGACCAAGAAAAGACTACCTTCACTTGCCCTTTTGGAACTTTTGCCTTTCGCAGAATGCCTTTTGGCTTATGCAATGCTCCGGCAACATTCCAAAGGTGCATGTTGGCAATCTTCTCTGATTTGGATGAGTCTATGATAGAGATATTCATGGATGATTTCTCAGTCTTTGGGGATTCATTTACAAACTGTCTAGAGAACTTAGGACAAGTCCTGGCTAGGTGTGAGGAGACCAACCTAGTCCTAAATTGGGAGAAGTGCCATTTCATGGTGGATGAAGGGATTGTCTTAGGTCATAGAGTGTCAAGAGCAGGTGTGGAGGTCGATAGAGCAAAAATTGAAATAATAGAGAAATTGGTAGAACCTCAAAATGTAAAAGCCATTAGAAGTTTCTTAGGACATGCTGGCTTCTATAGAAGGTTCATTAAGGACTTTTCTAAGATCTCCAAGCCTTTATGTGAGCTTCTAGAGCTAAACAAACCATTCATTTTCTCTAAAGAATGTTTCCTAGCTTGGAAAACCCTTAAGGAAGCACTAGTCACAACACCTATTATAGTAGGGCCTAATTGGGATCTCCCCTTTGAGATGTTATGTGATGCTAGTGACTATGCTGTAGGGGTTATGTTAGGACAAAAGATTGACAAGTTAACACACCCTGTATACTATGCTAGTAAAACACTTAATGAGGCACAATGTAATTACACAACTACTGAGAAGGAGATGCTAGCTGTAGTGTTTGCTTGTGAGAAGTTTAGGAATTACATTGTAGGCACTAGGACAATTGTGTACACTGACCATTCTGCTTTAAAGTACCTTATGAGGAAGGCTGATGCTAAGCCTAGGTTGATTAGATGGGTACTGCTGCTGCAAGAGTTTGATCTGGACATTAGAGATAAGAAAGGATGTGAAAATGTGGTTGCGGATCATCTTTCTAGATTGCAGCATAATTGCGAAAAAATTACGGAAACTGCAATTTCTGATGCCTTTATTGATGAACATGTCTTTGTATTGACTCATCGTGGTAACGATGAGGAACCTTGGTTTGCTGACATTGCTAACTTCCTTGCATCGCAGGTACTACCAACTTTCAAGGGAGGCCAAGAGAAGAAGAGGTTCCTTCATGAAGTAAGGAAATTCTTATGGGATGATCCCACACTTTACAAGACATGTGCTGATGGTCTGCTCAGGAAGTGTGTGTCAGCTGCTGAGGCGAAGTCTGTGCTGCAGCACTGCCATACAGCACCCTATGGTGGGCATTTTGGTGGCCAACGAACAGCTGCAAAGGTGTTCCAGAGTGGCTACTATTGGCCAACGATCTTCAAGGATGCCCACAACTATGCACACAGCTGTGATGACTGCCAGATAACAGGTAACCTTAGTCGAAAGGATGAGATGCCTCTCACTTACATCCTAGAGTTGGAGCTCTTTGATGTGTGGGGCATTGACTTCATGGGACCATTCCCCCCATCATCAGGTAACCTTTATATCCTTGTAGCAGTAGACTATGTATCTAAGTGGGTAGAGGCCATAGCATGTCCAATTAATGATGCCAAAACAGTCATTAAGTTCCTTCATAGACATATTTTTACTAGGTTTGGAACACCTCGTGCCATAATTAGTGATGAAGGGACACATTTCATTAATAGAGCTATGGAGAAAGTGTTGGCTAAATATAATGTTAGACATAGAGTTGCCACCCCTTATCACCCACATTCGAATGGACAAGCTGAAATTTCAAATAGGGAGATTAAGAACATACTCGAAAAAGTGGTCAAACCCAATAGAAAAGATTGGTCGTTTAAACTCGAGGATGCACTTTGGGCGTATAGAACTGCATATAAGACACCCCTAGGTATGTCTCCTTATAGACTTGTGTATGGCAAAGCATGTCACTTACCATTCGAATTAGAAATTAAAGCATTTTGGGCCTTAAAAGAGTTGAATTATTGCGTGACCGATGCGGGAACATTGCGGTCTTTGCAATTACATGAGCTTGATGAGCTTAGACATATGTCCTATGAAAATGCTAAAATGTATAAGGAAAAGACCAAGATTTGGCATGATAGTAGACTTAGGATTAAGGACTTTAAGAAAGGCCAGCTTGTCTTATTATTTAACTCACGATTGAGATTATTTCAAGGCAAACTTAAGTCCAGATGGTCAGGTCCATTTGTAATAACTAATGTGTTTGTTCATGGTGCAATCGAGATTAAGAACCTGCAGCAAGGGCAACCATTCATGGTTAATGGTGCAAGATTGAAGCACTACTATGAGGAAGGAGATGTGAAGACTCTCTCGGCCTTCCTCTTGACTGAAACATGAAAATAAGAACGAGAGAGGACGAGTGATTCCTGTGCTTGTCCATGCGAGGCTAATGCCTTAGTTTATTTTTTGCTATTTTTCCGGTTATTGTTTGTGTATATTTTTGTGTGATTTTAATTACGAATTTGATGTTGATTTTATTTCTTTTTGTAGGGAATCAATAGAGAGAATCAAGGAGATAAAATCAAGCTAAAAAAATCGAGGAGATATTGGGCCAAATCAAAGATTCAGATGAGAGAAGATTGGCAGTTAAACTCAGAAAATCTCCAACGGTCACTAGAATTGCGCTGGATTTGCAGAATCCGCAACGAATATAGCCGTTGGGATTTCCATCATTATTTATATCCGTTAGAAGCGCGCTGATCCGTACGATTTCCCAATTATCTGAACTCCCAGAAATCTCTCTCCCTCTTCATCTGCAATTCTTCTTTCCAGATTCCCACGATTCAACAATGGTGCTAACGAGAGCTGAAAGGTCTGCGTCCAAGAAGAAGGCCGACGACGCTGAAATTGCTGCGAGTGAAGCACTCCTCGCCCTGGCAGATGCTGAGGCTGCGCGCACTGAAAGACTCCCCAAGCTGCCTGTCCGCAAGAAGAAGTGGAAGGTAGTTTCAGAGATACCTGCTGGACCCTCTGAACCAGCAGGAACACCCAAGAAATGCAAGTGGAGTATGGCTGTGGCCGAAGAAGCAAGCAAGGAAAAGACTCCCTCTGTGGAGAGTCAAGAAAGTGATCGTCGGTCACACGAGTCAGCCAAGCAGAGCTCTTCGCCATCTCCACCAGCGCGAAGCCCTGAGCTTCCTCCATCGCCAGTAGAGAGCCCTGAAGCATCACCCACTTCCCCACAACCTGACCCTGAATTTCCATATGGAGAGTATCAAGAATCGGCGCAGGGTAGTGGGGAAGCTGAGGAAGACGAGGTCTTCTCTCCTTTGAGGGAAGCCAGCCCTGAGAGCCCTGTGCAAAGGGATGATTCAATGGTCGAGACACTGGGGGATTGCCTCCAACAGATGACAACAAAGGCAAGATTGAAAAAGAAAGCCGCCAAGGTTGTCAAGGCCAAACGGCCAAAAACAAAAAAGAAGTCCAAGAAGAAGAAGTCCAGGGATGCGTCTTCATCAAAGAAGGGGAGTGATGAGCCTTCCCCAAAGAAGCTCAAGATTGAGGCTGCTGAGCCAGCCAAACCGAAAGACAAAGGGAAAGCCAAGCTTTACCCTGAAGATGAGCCTCAATCAGTGAGGTACGTGTCCTCTGATGCTGAGTCCAGAGGCACTAAGCTGAGGAAGAGGGAACTGCTGCACGAGAAGGGATTCCTAGACGCCCTCACAGACCTGCCGCAATTCTTGCGCGCAGGGATCACGAATCACGGCTGGGAGGAGCTGTGCAGACCACCCAATCCAGCCTACTCCAGCATGGTGTATGACTTTTACGCCAATTTGATGAATCCTGAGGATGGCCTGTCTGTGGTCAGAGGAGTTGAGGTGGACTTCTCAGCGAAGGCGATCAACGAAGCTTATGGCCTCAAGGGTCAAAAACACACTGATTATGCAAGGATCGTTGATGAGCCAACAGAAGCTGTCTTGGAGGAGGCAATTCGGATCATTGGCCAGCCAGAGGCCTCGTGGACAGTATCGCGCAATGGGAGGCACACCCTGATGAGTGCTACACTCACAGCCAAGGCGGCTGTCTGGTTTTCCTTCGTGAGGAGGAAGCTGTCCCCAGTGACCCATGAGACAACCATCAACCAAGGCAGATCGCTGCTGGTCTACGCGATCATGAGAGGCCTCACAATCAACGTGGGCGAGGTCATTGCAGCTTCAATTGCTGACTGCGCCAAAAAGGGTAAGGGTCCACTTTTCTTTCCTAATACTATTACTAAGCTTTGCTTACGTGCAGGGGTCCCAATCGAGCGGATGGAAAGGCAACTTGCCTACACAGGCTACCTGGAGTTGCCTACTGCCTTGAGGTTGCGAAGGAAGGGAAACATGGAGTTCGAGCTCGACGGGCTGGCTGCTGCTCAGTCTCTGACCATGGCGTGCCTGATGGACCTGCAGAAGAAGATGGCTCAATGGGCCACATATGCGCAGGCAAGAGATAAAGATGTGGCAGACCAATTGGGCTGCATCTTCCCTGAGTTCCCCACGGACCTGCTGACACCATGGGCACCCCCAAGGCCAAGAAGGAATGATGATGAAGAAGACATCTGAGTGCTAGTTTGAGAAGCACTAAAGGGAGTATTGCTGTTCCCTTAAAATAAGAAAAAAATCAAACTGTTTTTTTTTTTTACCATGTGAATTCTGCTGTTTTGAGTTAATATTTTGATCTGTTTTAGTTCTTTAGTTTTAATGTTTAAAGTTGTTTAGTGTAGTATGATGGTAGCTGAATAGATGGATTAGTTTAGTTTCATTTTTGTATAGCTTGGATGACTGGAAAAAGCATGCGTAGGGGCCTTAATCACTGATATATCTGCCCTGTATCTATTGCGAAATAATTGCGGAAACCGCAATTTTTATTAGTAAATGCATGTTTTTGACTGACTGTTTAGCTAGGCTGGTTCTGTTTAAATTTTGTCTTTTGCTGCTATCATGACTGCCTTATATAGCTTATCTAAAAGCATGCTGGATGAGTGTCATAGGACACCCTTTGATAGTTTAAATTAACCTCCAAAAAGTGCTCAGCATGCATAGCTTTAAGTCCTTACCTGACTGTTTTTACGAATTTCTGCTGCTGTGATATTTACTTTTAGAATGTTCTGTCTATGCCTAGGGCTTTTAGATTCTCTTTGTTTTACCTTAGACTAGATGCTTCTAGGACAAGTTTGGGGGTGTGCCACCTCAGACACTCATTGGGGACAATGAGTAGTTTAAGTTTGGGGGAGGCCACCCTAGGCCTAGGAACATTCCTCTCTCCCTTAAAGCATAAGCATTCTTTTTCTCCTTTACAAAAAATGATGAGCTGAAAAAAAAATGAAAAATAGAATAAAGAGGGGTGTCTCTCTTAGGTTGCTGAGTAATCAGTGCCAAGTGTGTAAACCACAAGTGGCATTGCATCAAAAGGCAACCAAAGGAGAGGCACCACCAAAGTGAGAAAGAAAAAGGAAAAAATAGGGAAGAAGAATGTATACCTAGGAATTGCAACTTTGTGGCTTAGATGTCCTAAATTAAAAGAACTCTGATCCTCAATTAGCTGAGCACAAAGTTGTAATTTGTAGGGTTGTTTAGGGAGATGAATGTATGTCCAATGTAGTGATGTCAGGGTTTAGGTTGTTCTCTAAAAGTACTACTGTCACTGTTAATACTAAGACTGGCATGACTCTAAGGAATCCTAGGTAATTCAAAAGTAAAAACTAGAAGCATGTACTGAGTTTGGGGTAAAACTAGGTAGAATTCGAAACCTTAGGGATAAATGCACGATATGATAAAAGCAAGTAGATCAGTTGTAGGGAGTTAATGAAACAGCAGGAGTATTAGGCGTGCGAAGTCAGAAGAAGCAATATGAAAGGTTAGTTGTAAACTTGGAAGTGTGTCACAGGACAGCACTGCTATAGATAGGAATTTAGGGGAGTCAGTAAGTGGTTAAAGAAGATGAAATAGCAGCCTAGGCAAGTCCTTAGATTGCTCGAGGACGAGCAAAACCTTAAGTTTGGGGTTGTGTTACGTCTCCAAAAGTGACCTTTTTAGGACTTAATTATCTTAGAAAGATGTACACTCTTAGGTGTTTTTGATAGGATTTAGCTTAAACCTATGCTTATATATGAGAATTAGAATAAGGTAGCTAAATTAGGACTTGTGTGCAAGAGGAAAGAAAAGGAATGAAAACCGAAGTTAAAAGAAGGAAAAATGCGCATTGCGGTAGCATTGCGGAAACATTGCTAAAACAACAATGTTTTAAGTGAAATCCGTAAGTTGGCTGATCTTTTTCTGTTATATTCCGTTATTTCAGGGATTCGTTCTTTCTCCTCCATCCATTTTGAAGTACGACGTTGAGGATGGATGGTTCTCCTTGGCCCAAACGCACCTGCAGATTACTATAAAAGGGGGTCAAAGTAGAGGGTTTGATCATCATCCGAAAGCGTAGAAGTCTCTTCGCAGCTCCATCTTTTCTCCTGTTTTTCTTCCCCGTCTGCTGGTGTGAGAGGTTCAGCTGTTGGAATCGAAAATCTGATAGGAAAATCTTCTCTCCTGATTGGATTCATCCAAGCAAGGCTATCCTTTCTCTCCCTTCAGCCGAGGCATTTGCGACGAGGCGTTCAAGCTTAATTACTGCTTTTTGTCTTTTATTTCTAATTTCTAGCTCTGTTTAGTTGTTGTTTCTTTTCTAGTGGCTAGTTCATTTCATTTCGTTGCTTTCTGTCTTTATGTTATTCACTTTAAGCTTCCCTTTGTTCATTCAAACAATCAAGTAATCAAAGCAAAATTCATTAGTTATGTGTCACAGTTTCTTGTCTTTGTTGCCTACTGTTTTTTCCCTTGCTGTTTGTCTTTAAATTCCTTCTAAGCATGTCTACTTCATCTCTTATTTCTGTTCTGTCTATATCCATGAGTAACTAAGTCACATAGGGGCATGCTAATGACAATCCTATAGGCTAAAAAAACGAGAACCAAGCATGTAGGATAGCTCTCGAAGCATTGATTGTATGTAAGCTTCATCCCACGGGCAATTTCGATTGGCCATCCATTTTGTCCAAAGAACTCCTAACCTCTGGAAGGAGTAAGAGTTCAGAGTCATACACTCATGCTAGCCTTTCAAGGTAGCCAGAAAACGACCTAGAAATAGGCGTTTTCCTAGTACAAACCATAACTTTCTGCTTTAACAAGATGCTTAAGACCTTACTTGGACATGAGTAAACTAAAGAATCTAATGCATGAAATCGGAAGATACATGAGATTGAGTGAGTTTGATGCATAGTGAGTTGATCCAATGCTTGAGAATCGTGAGAAAAGGCCTATAGAGGAGTCGTTAGTAGCCCTTGTTTCTCCATTTTACACACTTTCGCTGTTAGTAACATTGCGGTAGAATTGCTGTTTCCGCAATTCTGCTAAGTTAAATATTCTGCTTGACTACTTTTCTCTTCGTTTATTAATTCTTTCTCTTTACATTTTGCGTTTACCATTGACTTGCACTCGTTTATGTTGCTACCTTCTATATATTCAGCAATAAATAGGAATTTTAAAACCAAGTCTACCCCTTCAAATCCACCCATTCTTTCTTAACTTTACACTTCACGAGTAGCTAATAATAAATCTCTATGGGAAAACGAATGAAAAAATACTTACTACTTGCTATAAGATCATGTATGCTTGCATGTTCTGAGTGCTCTCTCTCTTTTATTGCTTATTTATTTTACACATTGAGCACGCAACACTACGCGACCTGGAAATCGAACTTGAATACGATTCTCGTTCTAGATGATCTAAGGTTCGTCTTATCAGAGGATAGTCCTCCCCCTCCTAGCTCGGATGCGACTCGAACTGTTCGAGAAGCATATGATAGATGGACAAGGGCTAATGATAAAGCCCGAGTCTATATCTTAGCCAGCATATCTGATGTGTTAGCTAAGAAGCACGAGGATATGGTTTCTGCTAAAGAAATCATGTCTTCATTCCAGGAGATATTTGGACTACCGTCCTCATCGGTCTGTCATGAAGCCCTCAAATACGTTTACAACTCTCGCAAGAAAGAGGGTACCTCTGTTAGGGAGCATGTCCTTAACATAATGGTCCACTTCAATGTGGCGGAAGTAAACGGAGCTACTATTGATGAGTCAAGTCAAGTAAGCTTTATCTTGGAATCTCTTCCGAAGAGTTTCCTTCAGTTCAGAATCAATTTGGTAATGAACAAGATAAAGTATAATTTGACTTCTCTCCTCAGCGAGCTACAGACCTATCAGTCCCTTCACACTTCTAAAGGAAAAGAGAAGGAGGCAAATATTGTCACTTCTAGGAAATTCCAAAAGGGGTCGTCTTCTGGGAGTAAGTCTGAACTTTCTTCTATTAAGAATAAGAGTATTCAAAAGAAGAAGAAAGATAAAAGGAAGGGAAAAGCACCTGCTGCTGCTAAGAGCAAGACTAAATCTACAGACAAAGGAAAATGTTTCCATTGTGGTGTAGATGGGCACTGGAAACGGAATTGCCCAAAGTATCTTGGTGAGAAAAAGGCTGAGAAGGAAAGACAAGGTAAATATGATTTATTTGTTGTCGAAACATGTTTAGTAGAACATGATTGTCATACTGTTAAGTCTCTGAAAGTGACTTATTTAGGACCCATTTAGCTTAAGAAGATGTACACATTCAGGTGTTTTTGTTAGCATTTAGCCTAAACCTATGCTTTAATATGAGAATTAGAAGAAGGTAGCTAATCTAGGACTTATGTACAATAGGTAGAAAAAGGGTTGAAAACCGAAGAAAAAGAATGAAAAAATCGCATTGCGACAGCATTGCGAAAACATTGCTGAGGCCGCAATTATTCAAGTGGAAACCGTAAGTTGACTGATCTTTTTCTGTTAATTTCCGTATTTTCAGGGATTCGTTCTTTCTCCTCCATCCATTCTGATATATGACGTTGAAGATTGATGGTTCTCCTTGGCCCAAACGCACCTGCAAACTACTATAAAAGGGGGCCAAAGTCGGAGGTTTGATAATCATCCGAAAGCGTGAAGTCGTCTAGTAGTCCATCTGTTCCACTGTTTTTCCTTTGCCGTCTGTTGGTTTGCGAAGCTCAGCTGCTGGAGTCGATAATCTGATAGGAAGGAGAGTAGATTCTTCTTCTCTCCCGATTGGATTCATCCACGCAAGGCTGTCTTTTTGATCCTTCATTCGAGGCGATTGCGACAAGGCTTCAAGCACCATTTTACAAGCTTTCTGTCTTTCTTTTCTGTTTTACATTTCTGCTTCGTGCTGTCCTTTTCTTAAGTAGCTAGATTAGTTTATTTCGTTGCTTTCTGCCTTGTTGCTATTTACTTTAAAGCTTTCATCTGTTCGTCAAACAATTTCAGTAATCGAAGTACGTTTCTGCATTTCTCACTTCCCATTTCCTGCTACGGTTTTTCTTCCTGTTCTAAGTTTATTCCTCTTCTAAGCATGTCTGTTTTATCGTCCATTTCTGTTCACCTTGCATCCATGAGTAGCTAAATCACCTAGGGGCATGCTAATGACAGAACTATAGGCTAAAAAATGTGCATCAAGCATGTAGGATCACCTTCGAACATTGATTGTATGTAAGCTTCATCCTACGGGCAATTTCGATTGGCCATCCATTTTGTCCAAAGAACTCCTAACCTCTGGAAGGAGTAAGAGTTCAGAGTCATATAAGCATGCTAGCCTTTCATGGTAATCAGGAAACGGCCTAGGAATAGGCGTTTCCCTAGTACAAACTAAACACTCCTGCTTAAACAAGATGCTTAAGTCCTTACTTTGAAGTCGAGTAAACTTAAGACTCTAATGCATGGAATCGGACGATACTTGAGATAGAGTGAGTTTGATGTATAGAGAGTTGATCCAATGCTTGAGAATCGTAATAAAATGCCTATAGGATAGTCATTAGTAGCCCTTAATTCACCCATTTACTCAGTTTCGCTGTTATTTAATTGCGGTAACATTGCGGTCCTCGCAATTCTGCCAGATTTTCATTCTGTTTAGCTGTTTTCTTCTTCGTTTATCAATTCCATCTCTTGTTCTTTGAGTCTGATTTCAACTTTAATTCGTTTATGTTATATCCCTTTTTACATTCAGCAAAAAGTAGATAATTAAAAACCAATTTTACCCCATCAAATTCATCCCATCTTTCTTAACAATCACACTTCGCGAATAGCTAAAAATGAGTCTCTGTGGAAAAAACGAATGAAATATACTTACTACTTGCTGTGAGACCATGTATGCTTGCATGTTCTAAGTGCTCTCTCTACCCTTTTGCATATTTATCTTTACACATTGAGCACGCAACAAGTTTTTGGCGCCGCTGCCGGGGACTTATTTTAAGTGAAAACGAAGTTTGTTAAGTCTGAAACATCAAAGTATTTTCCATTGAATTTGATCCATTTTCATTTCTTTTTCAGGTACCATTTAGGGTAGTTTATGAATGAGACTCCATCTAGTGATCTAGAGTTCAACCCTGAGCCCGAGAGATTACTTAGAGCTAGGAATAGAGCCAAGAAACGTCTCTTTAAACAAACCCTTTTACCTCCAATCATTGCAGAGACTACAATTCCTCCGCAATTACCTCAAGAAGAAATGGCTGGAGTAAATCAAAACCTGGTGCCTGTCACTCGCAATCCCATTGAAATAGCGAATGACAAGGATAGCGCCATCCTTTCATATTTAGTACCTATGCCTGGGGAGCTGAACCCCAGCATAATCCGTCCTGAAATCACTGCCAACTCATTCGAGTTAAAGCCAGTGATGTTCCAAATGTTGTCCACTGTGGGACAATTCTTTGGAATAGAAAATGAGGACCCCCATAACCACCTTAGGAACTTCCTAGGAGTTAGTGACACATTCCTAATCCCTGGAGTTTCCCAAGAAGCCCTGAGGCTATATCTTTTCCCTTACTCTTTGAGGGACAAAGCCAAAACTTGGTTAAATTCTTTACCCTCAGGCTCTGTCCTCAATTGGACAGATTTAGCAGAAAAATTCCTAGTCAAATATTTCCCACCAGATAGGAATTCAACCTTTCGTGATGATATCATAAAATTCAAACAAGCTCCAAGTGAGTCTCTTCACGAAGCTTGGACAAGATTTAAAGACCTTCTCATTAAATGTCCACACCATGGCATTCCATGGTGTATCCAAATAGAAGTCTTCTTTAAAGGATGCAACCCCAGCACCAGACAAGTTTTAAATTCATCTGCTGGTGGTTCCATGTTGTCCAAGAGTTACAACGAAGCTTATGAGATCTTGGAGAAGATCTCAACATCTCATTGTAGGTGGTCAGACGATCCAGTAGAGCCAACTAGGGCTCAAGACAAGGATGCTCTAAGCGCCATGAGCACCCAAATAAACGCCCTGACCAACCTAGTTAAGCAAATGGCTCAGGCCAATCTCCAACCCAGTGCCAATACCGCCACAGCCATGTCAATAGGTGTTGCGTGCTCAATGTGTAAAGATAAATATGCAAAAGGGTAGAGAGAGCACTTAGAACATGCAAGCATACATGGTCTCACAGCAAGTAGTAAGTATATTTCATTCGTTTTTTCCACAGAGACTCATTTTTAGCTATTCGCGAAGTGTGATTGTTAAGAAAGATGGGATGAATTTGATGGGGTAAAATTGGTTTTTAATTATCTACTTTTTGCTGAATGTAAAAAGGGATATAACATAAACGAATTAAAGTTGAAATCAGACTCAAAGGACAAGAGATGGAATTGATAAACGAAGAAGAAAACAGCTAAACAGAATGAAAATCTGGCAGAATTGCGAGGACCGCAATTTTACCGCAATTAAATAACAGCGAAACTGAGTAAATGGGTGAATTAAGGGCTACTAATGACTATCCTATAGGCATTTTATTACGATTCTCAAGCATTGGATCAACTCTCTATACATCAAACTCACTCTATCTCAAGTATCGTCCGATTCCATGCATTAGAGTCTTAAGTTTACTCGACTTCAAAGTAAGGACTTAAGCATCTTGTTTAAGCAGGAGTGTTTAGTTTGTACTAGGGAAACGCCTATTCCTAGGCCGTTTCCTGATTACCATGAAAGGCTAGCATGCTTATATGACTCTGAACTCTTACTCCTTCCAGAGGTTAGGAGTTCTTTGGACAAAATGGATGGCCAATCGAAATTGCCCGTAGGATGAAGCTTACATACAATCAATGTTCGAAGGTGATCCTACATGCTTGATGCACATTTTTTAGCCTATAGTTCTGTCATTAGCATGCCCCTAAGTGGCTTAGCTACTCATGGATATATGGAGAACAGAAAGGGTAGATAAAACAGACATGCTTAGAAGAGAAATATGCTTAAAACAATAAGACAAAACGTAGCAGCAGAAGGTGGAAACTGTGAAATGCAGAATTTTACTTTGATTACTTTGAATGTTTGAACGACAAAGGAAAGCTTCAAAAGAAATGATTCAAAGACAGACAACAACGAAATGCAGTAATTAAAGCACTAGGCTAAGAACAACAATGATCAAACTGGAAATAAGAAGAAGAACGACAGAAAAGCAGTAAAGGTGCTTGAAAAGCTTCGTTGCAGTCGCCTCGAATGAAGGAGATGAAAGGTCAGCCTTGCTTGGATGAATCCAATCGAGAGAGAAGAAGAATCTTCTCTCCTTCCTATCAGATTATCGATTCCAACAGCTGAGACTCCCACTCCAACAGACGGTAAAGGAAAACAGAGAGAAATGATGGACTGCGAGAAGACTTCTGCACTTCGAATGATGCTCAAACCTCCGACTTTGGCCCCCTTTTATAGTAGTTTGCAGGTGCGTTTGGGCCAAGGAGAACCATCAATCTTCAACGTCATATATCAGAATGGATGGAGGAGAAAGAACGAATCCCTGAAATTACGGAAATTAACAGAAAAAGATCAGTCAACTTACGGTTTTCACTTGAATAATTACGGTCACCGCAATGTTTTCGCAATTCATTCGCAATGCTCATTTTTTCATTCTTTTCCTTCGGTTTTCAACCCTTTTTCTACCTATTGTACATAAGTCCTATATTAGCTACCTTCTTCTAATTCTCATATTAAAGCATAGGTTTAGGCTAAATGCTAACAAAAACACCTAAAAGTGTACATCTTCTTAAGCTAAATGGGTCCTAAATAAGTCACTTTCAGAGACTTAACAATAGGCACCCAACCAAATCAAGGCGAGGCACCTATCTGTGGATTCTGTGGGGAAGGGCACCCATATGAATACTGCCCTGGGAATCCATCCTCAGTCTGCTATGTTGGAAGCCAGCAGCAGCCTAGGAATAACCCCTACTCCAACACCTATAACCCTGGTTGGAGAAACCACCCTAACCTGTCATGGGGTGGCCAACAAAACACTAACCAAAATTCTAACCAACCTAGACCGAGTGGAACACCTGGTTTCACTCCTCAACATAACCAGTCAATGTACCAAAAGCCTTACAATCAACCTGTAGGATCTTCTGTAGAAAACCTACTCAAGGAATATATAGCTAAGAATGATGCTACTCTTCAGAGCCAGCAAGCTACTCTTAGGAGCCTGGAAAACCAAATAGGCCAATTAGCCAATGAACTTAAAAGTAGGCCCCAAGGTAGACTCCCTGCTGACACCGAGGTGCCAAGGAGAGATGGAAAAGAGCAAGTTCAAGCAATTGAACTTAGGAGTGGAAGACCATTGGTGAGCAACACAAAGGACATACCAAAGAGAGTAGAGAACACTGAGTCTAGTGCTCCACTGGAGTCTCTGCCAAACCAAGGTCCACCACCAACTAGCACATCAGGAGCCAGGCTAGAACCAATTATTGAGGAGGTAGAAGAAATTCCAAGGCCTCCACCTATCCTAAAGCGCCCTGACGTGCCTGCATATGTGCCACCACCTCCATATCCTCGAAGGCTTAAGAAGAAGCAGGAACAGGAAGTTCATTTTAATAAATTCTTAGAAATTCTTAAGCAAGTGCATGTTAACATTCCTTTTGTAGAGGTTTTACAGTCTATGCCTTCATATGTAAAGTTTTTGAAGGACATTATTACTAACAAAAAAATAATTGGTGAGTTTGAAACAGTAAACCTCACCGAGGAGTGCAGTGCCATCCTCCAGAACAAGCTGCCCAAGAAGGAGAAGGATCCTGGTTCCTTCACCTTACCTGTAGAACTTGGAGGCAAGCACGTGGGCAGAGCGCTTTGTGACCTGGGCGCCAGCATAAACCTCATGCCCCTGTCCCTATTCCGCCAGTTGGGAATGGGAGAAGCACGTCCAACTACTGTCACTTTACAACTAGCAGACAGATCCATCGCATATCCAGAAGGTAAGATCGAGGATATTCTAGTTAAAGTTGACAAATTCATTTTCCTTGCAGATTTCATTGTCCTGGACTATGAGGCAGACAAGGAGGTCCCCATCCTGCTAGGTAGACCATTTCTCGCCACAGGTAGGGCACTAATAGATGTTCAAAAAGGTGAGTTAACTATGAGGGTTCATGATGAAGAGGTAAAATTTAGTGTTTATAAAGCTTTAAGGTATCCCTCTGATTCTGAGTCTTGTGCTAGCATGGATGTTGTTGACTCACTAATGGAAGAACAATTAGAGCATGTACTGTTAACCAAGCATGCTAGTGAATATGTACAAGTAGATGTAGCTGACTTGAATGTATCTGACATCATGAATATGCCTGTAGATAAACCTCAACATGTATGTATGAATATAGATTTAACTGATAGAACTGTGAATCCGTTAAAACCCTCCATTGAGCATCCACCTGTTTTAGAACTGAAACCACTACCCACTCACCTCAAATATGCATATCTAGGAGATAATGATACGCTGCCTGTAATTATTTCTTCTAAGCTAAGTGAACAGCATGAGGTTGATTTAATTTTACTGCTTAAGCAACATAGGAAGGCTATAGCATGGTCTATTGCTGATATTCGAGGCATTAGCCCTTCTTATTGCATGCACAAAATTATACTAGAGGAAGAGCACACCCCTAGGGTAGATCATCAGCGTAGGCTAAACCCCTCTATGAAAGAGGTAGTGAAGAAGGAAATAATAAAGTGGTTGGATGCAGGAGTGATTTTCCCCATAGCTAGTAGCCAGTGGGTGAGCCCCATCCAATGTGTACCTAAAAAGGGGGGAATAATTGTGGTAGTCAATGAGAACAACGAACTGATTCCAACAAGGACTGTCACAGGGTGGAGGGTATGTATGGATTACAGAAAACTAAATAAAGAAACTAAAAAAGACCATTTCCCTATACCGTTCATTGACCAGATGCTAGACAGAATAGCTGGTAGAGCCTACTATTGTTTCTTAGATGGCTATTCAGGCTATAATCAAATTACTATAGACCCTAAGGATCAAGAGAAGACCACTTTCACTTGCCCTTTTGGAACGTTCGCCTTCCGCAGAATGCCTTTCGGCTTATGCAATGCACCGGCAACTTTCCAAAGGTGCATGATGGCAATCTTCTCTGAGTTGGATGAGTCCATGATAGAAATATTCATGGATGACTTCTCAGTCTTTGGGGACTCATTTAAAACCTGTCTAGACAACCTAGGACAAGTCCTGGCTAGGTGTGAAGAGACCAACCTAGTCCTAAATTGGGAAAAGTGCCATTTTATGGTAGATGAAGGGATTGTCTTAGGACATAGAGTGTCAAGGGCAGGTGTAGAAGTGGATAGGGCAAAAATAGAGATCATAGAGAAGTTGGTAGAGCCCCAGAATGTCAAGGCCATTAGAAGCTTCTTAGGGCACGCTGGCTTCTACAGAAGGTTCATTAAGGACTTTTCTAAGATAGCCAAGCCTCTGTGCGAGCTTCTAGAGCTAAATAGACCATTTATCTTCTCTAAAGAATGTGTAGTAGCTTGGAAAACCCTTAAGGAAGCACTAGTCACAGCACCTATCATAGTCGGACCAAATTGGGATCTCCCATTTGAGATGCTATGCGATGCCAGTGACTATGCTGTAGGAGTCATGTTAGGACAAAAGATTGACAAGCTGACACACCCTGTCTATTATGCTAGCAAGACCTTGAATGAGGCTCAATGTAATTATACAACTACAGAGAAAGAGATGCTTGCTGTAGTATTTGCTTGTGAAAAATTTAGAAATTACATTGTAGGCACTAGGACCATTGTATACACTGACCATTCTGCTTTAAAATATCTTATGAGAAAGGCTGACGCTAAGCCTAGATTGATTAGATGGGTGTTATTGCTGCAGGAATTTGATTTGGACATTCGGGACAAGAAAGGTTGTGAAAATGTGGTTGCAGATCACCTGTCTCGATTGCAGCACAATTGCGAAAAAATTGCGGAGACCGCAATTTCTGATGCTTTTATAGATGAACATGTCTTTGCTTTGGCTCATCGTGATAACGATGAGGAACCTTGGTTTGCTGACATTGCTAACTTCCGTGCATCACAGGTATTGCCAGTGTTCAAGGGAGGACAAGAGAAGAAGAGGTTCCTTCATGAAGCAAGGAAATTTATTTGGGATGACCCCACACTTTACAGAACCTGTGCTGATGGCTTGCTAAGGAAGTGTGTTTCAGCTGCTGAAGCGAAGTCTGTGCTGCAGCACTGTCACTCATCTCCTTACGGTGGACACTTTGGTGGTCAAAGAACAGCTGCGAAGGTATTTCAGAGTGGCTACTATTGGCCAACAATCTTCAAGGACGCCCACAACTATGCCCACAGCTGTGACGAATGCCAAAGGACAGGTAACCTCAGTCGCAAGGATGAGATGCCCCTCACCTACATCTTAGAGTTGGAGCTCTTTGATGTGTGGGGCATTGATTTCATGGGACCATTCCCTCCATCGTCAGGTAACCTATACATATTAGTGGCAGTGGACTACGTGTCCAAGTGGGTAGAAGCAAAAGCATGTCCTAATAATGATGCTAAAACAGTCACTAACTTCTTGCATAGGCACATTTTCACTAGATTTGGGACTCCTCGTGCTATCATTAGTGATGAGGGGTCACATTTCATTAATAAGGCTATGGAGAAGATATTGGCTAGATATAACATTAGACATAGGGTAGCTACTCCCTATCACCCACACTCGAATGGCCAAGCTGAAATTTCCAATAGGGAGATAAAGAACATCCTAGAAAAGGTAGTCAAACCTAATAGAAAAGACTGGTCATTTAAGCTTGAGGATGCACTTTGGGCTTATAGAACATCATATAAGACACCCCTAGGCATGTCTCCCTATAGGTTGGTGTATGGCAAGGCTTGCCACTTGCCACTTGAGTTAGAAAACAAAGCATTTTGGGCCATGAAGGAATTGAATTTTTGTGTAAAGGATGCGGGGACATTGAGATCTTTGCAGCTACATGAACTTGATGAGCTTAGGCATATGGCCTACGAGAATGCCAAAATGTATAAAGAAAAGACCAAAATATGGCACGCCAGTAGACTCAGGATCAAAGACTTTAGGAAAGGCCAACTTGTACTCTTATTTAACTCACGATTAAAGTTATTTCCAGGCAAATTAAAGTCTAGATGGTCGGGTCCATTTGTTATTACTAATGTCTTTGTTCATGGTGCAATAGAGATAAAGAACTTGCAGCAAGGCCAGCCATTTATGGTCAATGGTGCTAGGTTGAAGCACTACTATGAGGAAGGAGATGTGAAGACTCTCTCGGCTTTCCTCTTGACTGAAGCATGACAAAGGGAACGAGAGAGAACGAGTGGTTACTGTGCTCGTTTAGTCAAGGCCAATGCCTTAGTTTATTTTTACTGTTTTTCCGATTATCGTTTGTATGTTTTGTGGTGTGTTTTTAATTGCGTATTTAATGTTTGTTTTATTTGTTTTTGTAGGGAATCGAAAGAGGGAATCAAGGAGAGTAAATCAAGCTTTAAAAATCAAGAAACGATCGAGCCAAATAAAAGATACGGACGAGCAAAGTTTGAGATTTTGATGATAAAATATCCCTACAATTGCGCTAAAATTGCTGGATCCGCAAAAAAAGAGCCGTTGGGATTTTTCCGTTGCATTTATAGCCGTTAGAACGCGCTCGTTCGATACGATCCTCTCATTTTCTGATTTTCAAGAAATCTGCGATTCTCTCCATCTCTGATCCTTCTCTCCAAACCTCCAAGATTCGACAATGGTGTCCACACGTGCTGAAAGATCCGCAGCCAAGAAGAAGGCTGATGACGCAGCTGAAGCGGCTGCGAGGGAAGCGCTTCTCACCCTTGCAGACGATGGTGCCGTTCGCACCGGTCCTCTTCTCAAGCTTCCTATTCGTAGGAAGAAGTGGAGGGTGGTCACTGAGATCCCTGCTGGACCATCTGAGCCAGTGGGCACGCCCAAGAAACGCCGGTGGAGTGTCAAGACGGCCGCCGAACCAAGCACAGCAAAGACTCCCTCTGTGGAGAGTCAAGAAACTGATCGTGCATCCCACGAGTCAGCCAAAGAAGGTTCGTCGCCGTCTGCATCACCTGCGCGCAGCCCTCTCCCATCTGAACCAGTGCCAAGCGCAGAGTCGTCACCGCCTGCACAGAGCCCCGAGTTGTCTCCAGCACCTCAGAGTTCTGATCCGACACCTGCAGCAGCGCAGAGTCCTGAGCTGCCATCTTCGCCCCTGAGTTCTGCGCAGACACCATCAGCAGAGCACAATTCTCCACAGCCTGATCCTGAATTCCCATATGGGGATTATCAAGAGTCCACGCCGGGCAGTGGAGATGCTGGGGGAGACGAAGTCTTCTCTCCTATGAGGGAAGATAGCCCTGCCGAGCCTGCACAGCAGGACGATTCTATGGAAGAGACGTTGGGGGCTCGCTTCCCGCAACTCAACATCAAGGCCAGGCTCAGGAAGAAAAAGAAGGCCAAGAAGGTGCCGTCGACGGACAAAGAGAGTACTGAGCCTTCGCTCAAACGCCTCAAGGTGGAGGCTGCTGAATCATCCAAACCAGCAGATAAGGGGAAGGCTAAACTCTACCCTGAAGACGAACCTCCGTCAGTGAGGTATGTCTCATCTGATGCTGAATCCAGGGGTGCTGAGCTGAGGAAGCGGGACCTGTTGCACGAGAAAGGCTTCCTCGACCGACTTGCTGACTTGCCGCAGTTCTTGCGCGCAGGGGTGATCAACCACGGCTGGGAGGAATTCTGCAGACCGCCTAATCCAGCATACACGAGCATGGTGTATGATTTTTACGCTAATGTGCTCAGCCCTGAGGATGGCCTGTCTGTGGTCAGAGGGGTAGAAGTAGATTTCTCAGCCAAGGCCATCAATGAAGCATTTGGTCTCAAGGGCCAACCTCACACAGATTATGCGCGGATAGTTGATGAGCCGACTGAGGCAGTGCTGGAAGAGGCCATTCGCACAATTGGCCAGCCTGAAGCAGCGTGGACTGTCTCACGCAATGGGAGGCACACCTTAATGAGTGCCAATCTGACAGCGAAGGCAGCTGTTTGGTTTGCCTTTGTGAGGAGGAAGCTGTCCCCTGTGACCCACGAGACGACAATCAACCAGAGTAGATCACTGCTGGTCTATGCCATCATGCGCGGTCTCACGGTCAACGTGGGGGAAATCATGTCAGCTGCCATTGCTGAATGCGCAAAGAAAGGTAAGGGACCCTTGTTTTTCCCTAATACCATAACCAAGCTATGTTTGCTTGCAGGAGTCCCCACCGAGCGTTTGGAGCAGCAGCTGCCTTACACAGGCCATTTGGAGCTGCCTGCTAACCTGAGGCTGAGAAGAAAGGGGAATATGGAGTTTGAATTGGATAGGCTGGCTGCTGAACAGTCCCTATCCATGGCCTGCTTGATGGACATGCAGAGGAGAATGGCTCAATGGGCCAACTATGCGCAGGCAAGGGATAAGGAAGTTGCAGACCAGCTGGGGTGCATCTTCCCGGACTTCCCTACCAATCTCCTAACTCCATGGGTGCCCCCACGGCCAAGGCAACCAGATGAGGATGACGAGAATTGAGTGCTGGTTTGAAGTGCACTAAAGGGAGTATTGCTGTTCCCTTAGAAAAAACAAACAATTTTTCTGCTTTCTGATAGGATCATGTGCAGTATGCTGTTTTGTGTTCAACTTTTGATCTGTTTTTCATGTTTAGTTTTATGTTTTTTCTTTTGCTTAGTTTAGTCTGATGTTAGCTGCATAGGTAGGATAGTTTAGCTTTATTTTTAGGATGCGTGAGTAACAGGAAAAAGCATGCTAGGGGCCTGAATTAATGTTAAATCTGCCCGGATTGAATTGCGAAATAATTGCGGTTCCCGCAATTTTTGTGACTGATTGCATGTTTTGGACTGTCTGTGTAGTTAGGCTGTGATCTGTTATATTCTCTCTTTTGCTGCTAGCATGACTACCTTATATAGCTGATCTTCAAGCATGCTGGATGAGTGTCATAGGACACCCTTTGCTAGTTTAAATTAGCCTCTGAATAGGGCTCAGCATGCATAAACCATCAGTCCTTAAACTGTCTGTTTTGTCAAAATTTCTGCTGCTGGAATAATTGCTTTTAGAATGTTTTGCCTATGCCTAGGATTTTTAGATTCTCTTTGTTTTACTTTAGACTAGATGCTTCTAGGACAAGTTTGGGGGTGTGCCACCTCAAACACTCATTGGGGACAATGAGTAGTTGAAGTTTGGGGGAGGCCACCCTAGGCCTAGGAACATTCCTCTCTTCCTTAGGACATAAGCATTCTTCTTCTCCGTTAAGAAAATTTTTTGTGATAAATAGAAAAAGTGAAAAATAAGAATAAAGAGGGGAGTCTCTCTCAAGTGCTGAGTAATCAATGCCAAGTGTGTAAACCACAAGTGGCATTGCATCAAAAGGCAACCCAAGGAGAGACTCCACCTAAGTAAAAAAGGGAAAAGGAGAAATAGGGGAAGAAGGATGTATGCTTAGGAGTTATAATCTTGTGGCTTAGATGTCCTATTTAAAAAAGAACTCTGATCCTCAAAGAGCTAAGCACAAGGTTGTAGTTTCTAGGTTTGTCTAAGGAGATGAATGTATTTCCAATGTAGTGATGCCAGGGTTTAGGTTGTTCTCTAAAAGTACCACTGTCACTGTTAATACTAAGACTGGCATGACTCTAAGGAATCCTAGGCACATTAAAAGTTAAGCTAGAAGCATGTACTGAGTCTGGAGTAAAGCTTGGTAGAATTTGAAACCTTAGGGATAGTGGCATGATGTCATAAAAGTAGCTAGATCAGTAGTAGGGGGTTAATAAAAACAGCAGGTATAGTAGGCAGGTGAAGTCAGAAGAAGCTTGATAAAGAGGTTAGTTCTAAAACTTAGAAGTGTGTCACAGGACAACATTGCTATAGATAGGGAAATAAGGGAGTCAGTAAAGTGGTTAAAGAAGAAGAAACAGCAGCCTAGGTAAGTCTTTAGTGTGCTTGAGGACAAGCAAAACCTTAAGTTTGGGGGTGTGTTAAGTCTCTGAAAGTGACTTATTTAGGACCCATTTAGCTTAAGAAGATGTACACATTCAGGTGTTTTTGTTAGCATTTAGCCTAAACCTATGCTTTAATATGAGAATTAGAAGAAGGTAGCTAATCTAGGACTTATGTACAATAGGTAGAAAAAGGGTTGAAAACCGAAGAAAAAGAATGAAAAAATCGCATTGCGACAGCATTGCGAAAACATTGCTGAGGCCGCAATTATTCAAGTGGAAACCGTAAGTTGACTGATCTTTTTCTGTTAATTTCCGTATTTTCAGGGATTCGTTCTTTCTCCTCCATCCATTCTGATATATGACGTTGAAGATTGATGGTTCTCCTTGGCCCAAACGCACCTGCAAACTACTATAAAAGGGGGCCAAAGTCGGAGGTTTGATAATCATCCGAAAGCGTGAAGTCGTCTAGCAGTCCATCTGTTCCACTGTTTTTCCTTTGCCGTCTGTTGGTTTGCGAAGCTCAGCTGCTGGAGTCGATAATCTGATAGGAAGGAGAGTAGATTCTTTTTCTCTCCCGATTGGATTCATCCACGCAAGGCTGTCTTTTTGATCCTTCATTCGAGGCGATTGCGACGAGGCTTCAAGCACCATTTTACAAGCTTTCTGTCTTTCTTTTCTGTTTTACATTTCTGCTTCGTGCTGTCCTTTTCTTAAGTAGCTAGATTAGTTTATTTCGTTGCTTTCTGCCTTGTTGCTATTTACTTTAAAGCTTTCATCTGTTCGTCAAACAATTTCAGTAATCGAAGTACGTTTCTGCATTTCTCACTTCCCATTTCCTGCTACGGTTTTTCTTCCTGTTCTAAGTTTATTCCTCTTCTAAGCATGTCTGTTTTATCGTCCATTTCTGTTCACCTTGCATCCATGAGTAGCTAAATCACCTAGGGGCATGCTAATGACAGAACTATAGGCTAAAAAATGTGCATCAAGCATGTAGGATCACCTTCGAACATTGATTGTATGTAAGCTTCATCCTACGGGCAATTTCGATTGGCCATCCATTTTGTCCAAAGAACTCCTAACCTCTGGAAGGAGTAAGAGTTCAGAGTCATATAAGCATGCTAGCCTTTCATGGTAATCAGGAAACGGCCTAGGAATAGGCGTTTCCCTAGTACAAACTAAACACTCCTGCTTAAACAAGATGCTTAAGTCCTTACTTTGAAGTCGAGTAAACTTAAGACTCTAATGCATGGAATCGGACGATACTTGAGATAGAGTGAGTTTGATGTATAGAGAGTTGATCCAATGCTTGAGAATCGTAATAAAATGCCTATAGGATAGTCATTAGTAGCCCTTAATTCACCCATTTACTCAGTTTCGCTGTTATTTAATTGCGGTAACATTGCGGTCCTCGCAATTCTGCCAGATTTTCATTCTGTTTAGCTGTTTTCTTCTTCGTTTATCAATTCCATCTCTTGTCCTTTGAGTCTGATTTCAACTTTAATTCGTTTATGTTATATCCCTTTTTACATTCAGCAAAAAGTAGATAATTAAAAACCAATTTTACCCCATCAAATTCATCCCATCTTTCTTAACAATCACACTTCGCGAATAGCTAAAAATGAGTCTCTGTGGAAAAAACGAATGAAATATACTTACTACTTGCTGTGAGACCATGTATGCTTGCATGTTCTAAGTGCTCTCTCTACCCTTTTGCATATTTATCTTTACACATTGAGCACGCAACAAGTTTTTGGCGCCGCTGCCGGGGACTTATTTTAAGTGAAAACGAAGTTTGTTAAGTCTGAAACATCAAAGTATTTTCCATTGAATTTGATCCATTTTCATTTCTTTTTCAGGTACCATTTAGGGTAGTTTATGAATGAGACTCCATCTAGTGATCTAGAGTTCAACCCTGAGCACGAGAGATTACTTAGAGCTAGGAATAGAGCCAAGAAACGTCTCTTTAAACAAACCCTTTTACCTCCAATCATTGCAGAGACTACAATTCCTCCGCAATTACCTCAAGAAGAAATGGCTGGAGTAAATCAAAACCTGGTGCCTGTCACTCGCAATCCCATTGAAATAGCGAATGACAAGGATAGCGCCATCCTTTCATATTTAGTACCTATGCCTGGGGAGCTGAACCCCAGCATAATCCGTCCTGAAATCACTGCCAACTCATTCGAGTTAAAGCCAGTGATGTTCCAAATGTTGTCCACTGTGGGACAATTCTTTGGAATAGAAAATGAGGACCCCCATAACCACCTTAGGAACTTCCTAGGAGTTAGTGACACATTCCTAATCCCTGGAGTTTCCCAAGAAGCCCTGAGGCTATATCTTTTCCCTTACTCTTTGAGGGACAAAGCCAAAACTTGGTTAAATTCTTTACCCTCAGGCTCTGTCCTCAATTGGACAGATTTAGCAGAAAAATTCCTAGTCAAATATTTCCCACCAGATAGGAATTCAACCTTTCGTGATGATATCATAAAATTCAAACAAGCTCCAAGTGAGTCTCTTCACGAAGCTTGGACAAGATTTAAAGACCTTCTCATTAAATGTCCACACCATGGCATTCCATGGTGTATCCAAATAGAAGTCTTCTTTAAAGGATGCAACCCCAGCACCAGACAAGTTTTAAATTCATCTGCTGGTGGTTCCATGTTGTCCAAGAGTTACAACGAAGCTTATGAGATCTTGGAGAAGATCTCAACATCTCATTGTAGGTGGTCAGACGATCCAGTAGAGCCAACTAGGGCTCAAGACAAGGATGCTCTAAGCGCCATGAGCACCCAAATAAACGCCCTGACCAACCTAGTTAAGCAAATGGCTCAGGCCAATCTCCAACCCAGTGCCAATACCGCCACAGCCATGTCAATAGGTGTTGCGTGCTCAATGTGTAAAGATAAATATGCAAAAGGGTAGAGAGAGCACTTAGAACATGCAAGCATACATGGTCTCACAGCAAGTAGTAAGTATATTTCATTCGTTTTTTCCACAGAGACTCATTTTTAGCTATTCGCGAAGTGTGATTGTTAAGAAAGATGGGATGAATTTGATGGGGTAAAATTGGTTTTTAATTATCTACTTTTTGCTGAATGTAAAAAGGGATATAACATAAACGAATTAAAGTTGAAATCAGACTCAAAGGACAAGAGATGGAATTGATAAACGAAGAAGAAAACAGCTAAACAGAATGAAAATCTGGCAGAATTGCGAGGACCGCAATGTTACCGCAATTAAATAACAGCGAAACTGAGTAAATGGGTGAATTAAGGGCTACTAATGACTATCCTATAGGCATTTTATTACGATTCTCAAGCATTGGATCAACTCTCTATACATCAAACTCACTCTATCTCAAGTATCGTCCGATTCCATGCATTAGAGTCTTAAGTTTACTCGACTTCAAAGTAAGGACTTAAGCATCTTGTTTAAGCAGGAGTGTTTAGTTTGTACTAGGGAAACGCCTATTCCTAGGCCGTTTCCTGATTACCATGAAAGGCTAGCATGCTTATATGACTCTGAACTCTTACTCCTTCCAGAGGTTAGGAGTTCTTTGGACAAAATGGATGGTCAATCGAAATTGCCCGTAGGATGAAGCTTACATACAATCAATGTTCGAAGGTGATCCTACATGCTTGATGCACATTTTTTAGCCTATAGTTCTGTCATTAGCATGCCCCTAAGTGGCTTAGCTACTCATGGATATATGGAGAACAGAAAGGGTAGATAAAACAGACATGCTTAGAAGAGAAATATGCTTAAAACAAAAGCAAAACGTAGCAGCAGAAGGTGGAAACTGTGAAATGCAGAATTTTACTTTGATTACTTTGAATGTTTGAACGACAAAGGAAAGCTTCAAAAGAAATGATTCAAAGACAGACAACAACGAAATGCAGTAATTAAAGCACTAGGCTAAGAACAACAATGATCAAACTGGAAATAAGAAGAAGAACGACAGAAAAGCAGTAAAGGTGCTTGAAAAGCTTCGTTGCAGTCGCCTCGAATGAAGGAGATGAAATGTCAGCCTTGCTTGGATGAATCCAATCGAGAGAGAAGAAGAATCTTCTCTCCTTCCTATCAGATTATCGATTCCAACAGCTGAGACTCCCACTCCAACAGACGGTAAAGGAAAACAGAGAGAAATGATGGACTGCGAGAAGACTTCTGCACTTCGAATGATGCTCAAACCTCCGACTTTGGCCCCCTTTTATAGTAGTTTGCAGGTGCGTTTGGGCCAAGGAGAACCATCAATCTTCAACGTCATATATCAGAATGGATGGAGGAGAAAGAACGAATCCCTGAAATTACGGAAATTAACAGAAAAAGATCAGTCAACTTACGGTTTTCACTTGAATAATTGCGGTCACCGCAATGTTTTCGCAATTCATTCGCAATGCTCATTTTTTCATTCTTTTCCTTCGGTTTTCAACCCTTTTTCTACCTATTGTACATAAGTCCTATATTAGCTACCTTCTTCTAATTCTCATATTAAAGCATAGGTTTAGGCTAAATGCTAACAAAAACACCTAAAAGTGTACATCTTCTTAAGCTAAATGGGTCCTAAATAAGTCACTTTCAGAGACTTAACACACCCCCAAACTTAAGGTTTTGCTTGTCCTCAAGCACACTAAGGACTTACCTAGGCTGCTGTTTCTTCTTCTTTAACCACTTTACTGACTCCCTTATATCCCTATCTATAGCAGTGCTGTCCTATGACACACTTCCAAGTTTACAACTAACCTTTCATATTGCTTCTTCTGACTTCGCACGCCTAATACTCCTGCTGTTTCATTAACTCCCTACAACTGATCTACTTGCTTTTATCATATCGTGCATCTATCCCTAAGGTTTCGAATTCTACCTAGCTTTACCCCAGACTCAGTACATGCTTCTAGCTTTTACTTTTGAATTACCTAGGATTCCTTAGAGTCATGCCAGTCTTAGTATTAACAGTGACAGTAGTATTTTTAGAGAACAACCTAAACCCTGGCATCACTACATTGGACATACATTCATCTCCCTAAACAACCCTACAAGTTACAACTTTGTGCTCAGCTAATTGAGGATCAGAGTTCTTTTTATTTAGGACATCTAAGCCACAAAGTTGCAACTCCTAGGTGTACATTCTTCTTCCCTATTTTTTTCTTTTTTCTTTCTTACTTTGGTGGAGCCTCTCCTTTGGTTGCCTTTTGATGCAATGTCACTTGTGGGTTACACACTTGGCACTGATTACTCAGCAACCTAAGAGAGACACCCCTCTTTATTCTATTTTTCATTTTTTTTTTTCAGCTCATCATTTTTTATAAAGGAGAAGAAGAATGCTTATGCTTTAAGGGAGAGAGAAATGTTCCTAGGCCTAGGGTGGCCTCCCCCAAACTTAAACTACTCATTGTCCCCAATGAGTGTCTGAGGTGGCACACCCCCAAACTTGTCCTAGAAGCATCTAGTCTAAGGTAAAACAAAGAGAATCTACAAGCCCTAGGCATAGACAGAACATTCTAAAAGTAAATATCACAGCAGCATAAATTCGTAAAGACAGGCAGGTAAGGACTTAAAGCTATGCATGCTGAGCACTTTTAAGAGACTAATTTAAACTATCAAAGGTGTCCTATGACACTCATCCAGCATGCTTTGAGATAAGCTATATAAGGTAGTCAAGATAGCAGCAAAAGACAGAATTTAAACAGAACCAGCCTAGCTAAACAGTCAGTCAAAAACATGCATTTACTAATAAAAATTGCGGATTCTGCAATTATTTCGCAATAGATACAGGGCAGATATATCAGTGATCAGGGCCCCTATGCATGCTTTTTCCAGTCATTCAAGCTATACAAAAATGAAACTAAACTAATCTACCTATTCAGCTACCATCAGACTACACTAAACAAATTTAAACAGCAAAAATAAAGAATTAAAGACAGACCAAATATTAACTCAAAACAGCAGAATTCACATGGTTCGACGAAAAGCAGTTTGATTATTATTTTTTTTCTTTTAAGGAACAGAAATACTCCCTTGTAAATCTGCCTCATATGGATATTCTTCAATGTTTCGAGGCATCACTTTTGCTCCTTTAAGATACTTAAGTCTTGATTTACGGGGTCGGACATTCTGCCACACCTTGAATTTGTTGATTCTTTCAAAGAGACTGCATGTTATAACATCCCAAGGTTTGTACTTTCTGTGCGTTGGTTTTGTTTTTACAATATTTGCTACAACATAGCTTTGATGCGATGAGACTTCTTTTTCTGGCACAACTCTTTCTAACTCCTTCAGCTGGAGCATTTGTGGTGGTGGTGGCTCAACTCTTGCATTGGTGGAGAAGCTTGCTACAACCTCAAACATTTCAAATTCTTGTTCCTCAAGCAGCGCATTAGTCTCTTTGGCCTCATCCAGCACAATTTCATTTTTCTCAACTTTCACCAACTCCACCATTTCATATGGAGATTCCATTGGATCACTCTTCTCAGATTCGAAGGTAACAAAAGATTCATCATCATAAAAATCGAACATCTGAGGGCATGGTGGTAGTGATTTTGCTATAGCAAGTAGCTCTTGTAAGTCATTTGTGAGCTGAGCTAATTGCACATCCATTCTCCTCATGGATGCATCATTCCTTTCCATGAATTCTATCCATAGTGCCTCCAAAGTGGGTGATAATTCTTCACTTGGAGTTGGGGCATAATGTTGATAGTTTTCATGTTGGGGGAACTCTTCATAATGAGCAATTTGCACATGCTCTTCCCAAGGATTATTTGCGAGTTGCCACTGATCATGTTCACACATGTACGAATAATGGTTGTCATAGCTTTGTTGATATTGCCTCTCTTGATAATTCAATGTTGGGCAATTCTCCAAGTTATGATTATCCCCACAATAAGCACATGGCTGGTAAAATCCTTCAAACTGTTGTGGGCAAACTCGTCCTCCAATTAAGTTCTGCAGCGTATTCATTTACTTTGTCGTACCCATACGTTTTCCACCTGCAAAGTTTCTCTCTGTTGCGAGTTGAGGTTTGGAAACTCTTTCATAAACTAGCTTGATAGTACCTGTAAAGGAAATGAAAGAAGATTAGCTCCAATAGATATTAAGAGTTGGTTTTCTAACTTAACAAACTTCGTTTTCACTAAACTAAATCCCCGGCAGCGGCGCCAAAAACTTGTTGCGTGCTCAATGTGTAAAGATAAATATGCAAAAGGGTAGAGAGAGCACTTAGAACATGCAAGCATACATGGTCTCACAGCAAGTAGTAAGTATATTTCATTCGTTTTTTCCACAGAGACTCATTTTTAGCTATTCGCGAAGTGTGATTGTTAAGAAAGATGGGATGAATTTGATGGGGTAAAATTGGTTTTTAATTATCTACTTTTTGCTGAATGTAAAAAGGGATATAACATAAACGAATTAAAGTTGAAATCAGACTCAAAGGACAAGAGATGGAATTGATAAACGAAGAAGAAAACAGCTAAACAGAATGAAAATCTGGCAGAATTGCGAGGACCGCAATGTTACCGCAATTAAATAACAGCGAAACTGAGTAAATGGGTGAATTAAGGGCTACTAATGACTATCCTATAGGCATTTTATTACGATTCTCAAGCATTGGATCAACTCTCTATACATCAAACTCACTCTATCTCAAGTATCGTCCGATTCCATGCATTAGAGTCTTAAGTTTACTCGACTTCAAAGTAAGGACTTAAGCATCTTGTTTAAGCAGGAGTGTTTAGTTTGTACTAGGGAAACGCCTATTCCTAGGCCGTTTCCTGATTACCATGAAAGGCTAGCATGCTTATATGACTCTGAACTCTTACTCCTTCCAGAGGTTAGGAGTTCTTTGGACAAAATGGATGGCCAATCGAAATTGCCCGTAGGATGAAGCTTACATACAATCAATGTTCGAAGGTGATCCTACATGCTTGATGCACATTTTTTAGCCTATAGTTCTGTCATTAGCATGCCCCTAAGTGGCTTAGCTACTCATGGATATATGGAGAACAGAAAGGGTAGATAAAACAGACATGCTTAGAAGAGAAATATGCTTAAAACAATAAGACAAAACGTAGCAGCAGAAGGTGGAAACTGTGAAATGCAGAATTTTACTTTGATTACTTTGAATGTTTGAACGACAAAGGAAAGCTTCAAAAGAAATGATTCAAAGACAGACAACAACGAAATGCAGTAATTAAAGCACTAGGCTAAGAACAACAATGATCAAACTGGAAATAAGAAGAAGAACGACAGAAAAGCAGTAAAGGTGCTTGAAAAGCTTCGTTGCAGTCGCCTCGAATGAAGGAGATGAAAGGTCAGCCTTGCTTGGATGAATCCAATCGAGAGAGAAGAAGAATCTTCTCTCCTTCCTATCAGATTATCGATTCCAACAGCTGAGACTCCCACTCCAACAGACGGTAAAGGAAAACAGAGAGAAATGATGGACTGCGAGAAGACTTCTGCACTTCGAATGATGCTCAAACCTCCGACTTTGGCCCCCTTTTATAGTAGTTTGCAGGTGCGTTTGGGCCAAGGAGAACCATCAATCTTCAACGTCATATATCAGAATGGATGGAGGAGAAAGAACGAATCCTTGAAATTACGGAAATTAACAGAAAAAGATCAGTCAACTTACGGTTTTCACTTGAATAATTGCGGTCACCGCAATGTTTTCGCAATTCATTCGCAATGCTCATTTTTTCATTCTTTTCCTTCGGTTTTCAACCCTTTTTCTACCTATTGTACATAAGTCCTATATTAGCTACCTTCTTCTAATTCTCATATTAAAGCATAGGTTTAGGCTAAATGCTAACAAAAACACCTAAAAGTGTACATCTTCTTAAGCTAAATGGGTCCTAAATAAGTCACTTTCAGAGACTTAACAATAGGCACCCAACCAAATCAAGGCGAGGCACCTATCTGTGGATTCTGTGGGGAAGGGCACCCATATGAATACTGCCCTGGGAATCCATCCTCAGTCTGCTATGTTGGAAGCCAGCAGCAGCCTAGGAATAACCCCTACTCCAACACCTATAACCCTGGTTGGAGAAACCACCCTAACCTGTCATGGGGTGGCCAACAAAACACTAACCAAAATTCTAACCAACCTAGACCGAGTGGAACACCTGGTTTCACTCCTCAACATAACCAGTCAATGTACCAAAAGCCTTACAATCAACCTGTAGGATCTTCTGTAGAAAACCTACTCAAGGAATATATAGCTAAGAATGATTCTACTCTTCAGAGACAGCAAGCTACTCTTAGGAGCCTGGAAAACCAAATAGGCCAATTAGCCAATGAACTTAAAAGTAGGCCCCAAGGTAGACTCCCTGCTGACACCGAGGTGCCAAGGAGAGATGGAAAAGAGCAAGTTCAAGCAATTGAACTTAGGAGTGGAAGACCATTGGTGAGCAACACAAAGGACATACCAAAGAGAGTAGAGAACACTGAGTCTAGTGCTCCACTGGAGTCTCTGCCAAACCAAGGTCCACCACCAACTAGCACATCAGGAGCCAGGCTAGAACCAATTATTGAGGAGGTAGAAGAAATTCCAAGGCCTCCACCTATCCTAAAGCGCCCTGACGTGCCTGCATATGTGCCACCACCTCCATATCCTCGAAGGCTTAAGAAGAAGCAGGAACAGGAAGTTCATTTTAATAAATTCTTAGAAATTCTTAAGCAAGTGCATGTTAACATTCCTTTTGTAGAGGTTTTACAGTCTATGCCTTCATATGTAAAGTTTTTGAAGGACATTATTACTAACAAAAAAATAATTGGTGAGTTTGAAACAGTAAACCTCACCGAGGAGTGCAGTGCCATCCTCCAGAACAAGCTGCCCAAGAAGGAGAAGGATCCTGGTTCCTTCACCTTACCTGTAGAACTTGGAGGCAAGCACGTGGGCAGAGCGCTTTGTGACCTGGGCGCCAGCATAAACCTCATGCCCCTGTCCCTATTCCGCCAGTTGGGAATGGGAGAAGCACGTCCAACTACTGTCACTTTACAACTAGCAGACAGATCCATCGCATATCCAGAAGGTAAGATCGAGGATATTCTAGTTAAAGTTGACAAATTCATTTTCCTTGCAGATTTCATTGTCCTGGACTATGAGGCAGACAAGGAGGTCCCCATCCTGCTAGGTAGACCATTTCTCGCCACAGGTAGGGCACTAATAGATGTTCAAAAAGGTGAGTTAACTATGAGGGTTCATGATGAAGAGGTAAAATTTAGTGTTTATAAAGCTTTAAGGTATCCCTCTGATTCTGAGTCTTGTGCTAGCATGAATGTTGTTGACTCACTAATGGAAGAACAATTAGAGCATGTACTGTTAACCAAGCATGCTAGTGAATATGTACAAGTAGATGTAGCTGACTTGAATGTATCTGACATCATGAATATGCCTGTAGATAAACCTCAACATGTATGTATGAATATAGATTTAACTGATAGAACTGTGAATCCGTTAAAACCCTCCATTGAGCATCCACCTGTTTTAGAACTGAAACCACTACCCACTCACCTCAAATATGCATATCTAGGAGATAATGATACGCTGCCTGTAATTATTTCTTCTAAGCTAAGTGAACAGCATGAGGTTGATTTAATTTTACTGCTTAAGCAACATAGGAAGGCTATAGCATGGTCTATTGCTGATATTCGAGGCATTAGCCCTTCTTATTGCATGCACAAAATTATACTAGAGGAAGAGCACACCCCTAGGGTAGATCATCAGCGTAGGCTAAACCCCTCTATGAAAGAGGTAGTATAGAAGGAAATAATAAAGTGGTTGGATGCAGGAGTGATTTTCCCCATAGCTAGTAGCCAGTGGGTGAGCCCCATCCAATGTGTACCTAAAAAGGGGGGAATAACTGTGGTAGTCAATGAGAACAACGAACTGATTCCAACAAGGACTGTCACAGGGTGGAGGGTATGTATGGATTACAGAAAACTAAATAAAGAAACTAAAAAAGACCATTTCCCTATACCGTTCATTGACCAGATGCTAGACAGAATAGCTGGTAGAGCCTACTATTGTTTCTTAGATGGCTATTCAGGCTATAATCAAATTACTATAGACCCTAAGGATCAAGAGAAGACCACTTTCACTTGCCCTTTTGGAACGTTCGCCTTCCGCAGAATGCCTTTCGGCTTATGCAATGCACCGGCAACTTTCCAAAGGTGCATGATGGCAATCTTCTCTGAGTTGGATGAGTCCATGATAGAAATATTCATGGATGACTTCTCAGTCTTTGGGGACTCATTTAAAACCTGTCTAGACAACCTAGGACAAGTCCTGGCTAGGTGTGAAGAGACCAACCTAGTCCTAAATTGGGAAAAGTGCCATTTTATGGTAGATGAAGGGATTGTCTTAGGACATAGAGTGTCAAGGGCAGGTGTAGAAGTGGATAGGGCAAAAATAGAGATCATAGAGAAGTTGGTAGAGCCCCAGAATGTCAAGGCCATTAGAAGCTTCTTAGGGCACGCTGGCTTCTACAGAAGGTTCATTAAGGACTTTTCTAAGATAGCCAAGCCTCTGTGCGAGCTTCTAGAGCTAAATAGACCATTTATCTTCTCTAAAGAATGTGTAGTAGCTTGGAAAACCCTTAAGGAAGCACTAGTCACAGCACCTATCATAGTCGGACCAAATTGGGATCTCCCATTTGAGATGCTATGCGATGCCAGTGACTATGTTGTAGGAGTCATGTTAGGACAGAAGATTGACAAGCTGACACACCCTGTCTATTATGCTAGCAAGACCTTGAATGAGGCTCAATGTAATTATACAACTACAGAGAAAGAGATGCTTGCTGTAGTATTTGCTTGTGAAAAATTTAGAAATTACATTGTAGGCACTAGGACCATTGTATACACTGACCATTCTGCTTTAAAATATCTTATGAGAAAGGCTGACGCTAAGCCTAGATTGATTAGATGGGTGTTATTGCTGCAGGAATTTGATTTGGACATTCGGGACAAGAAAGGTTGTGAAAATGTGGTTGCAGATCACCTGTCTCGATTGCAGCACAATTGCGAAAAAATTGCGGAGACCGCAATTTCTGATGCTTTTATAGATGAACATGTCTTTGCTTTGGCTCATCGTGATAACGATGAGGAACCTTGGTTTGCTGACATTGCTAACTTCCGTGCATCACAGGTATTGCCAGTGTTCAAGGGAGGAAAAGAGAAGAAGAGGTTCCTTCATGAAGCAAGGAAATTTATTTGGGATGACCCCACACTTTACAGAACCTGTGCTGATGGCTTGCTAAGGAAGTGTGTTTCAGCTGCTGAAGCGAAGTCTGTGCTGCAGCACTGTCACTCATCTCCTTACGGTGGACACTTTGGTGGTCAAAGAACAGCTGCGAAGGTATTTCAGAGTGGCTACTATTGGCCAACAATCTTCAAGGACGCCCACAACTATGCCCACAGCTGTGACGAATGCCAAAGGACAGGTAACCTCAGTCGCAAGGATGAGATGCCCCTCACCTACATCTTAGAGTTGGAGCTCTTTGATGTGTGGGGCATTGATTTCATGGGTCCATTCCCTCCATCGTCAGGTAACCTATACATATTAGTGGCAGTGGACTACGTGTCCAAGTGGGTAGAAGCAAAAGCATGTCCTAATAATGATGCTAAAACAGTCACTAACTTCTTGCATAGGCACATTTTCACTAGATTTGGGACTCCTCGTGCTATCATTAGTGATGAGGGGTCACATTTCATTAATAAGGCTATGGAGAAGATATTGGCTAGATATAACATTAGACATAGGGTAGCTACTCCCTATCACCCACACTCGAATGGCCAAGCTGAAATTTCCAATAGGGAGATAAAGAACATCCTAGAAAAGGTAGTCAAACCTAATAGAAAAGACTGGTCATTTAAGCTTGAGGATGCACTTTGGGCTTATAGAACAGCATATAAGACACCCCTAGGCATGTCTCCCTATAGGTTGGTGTATGGCAAGGCTTGCCACTTGCCACTTGAGTTAGAAAACAAAGCATTTTGGGCCATGAAGGAATTGAATTTTTGTGTAAAGGATGCGGGGACATTGAGATCTTTGCAGCTACATGAACTTGATGAGCTTAGGCATATGGCCTACGAGAATGCCAAAATGTATAAAGAAAAGACCAAAATATGGCACGACAGTAGACTCATGATCAAAGACTTTAGGAAAGGCCAACTTGTACTCTTATTTAACTCACGATTAAAGTTATTTCCAGGCAAATTAAAGTCTAGATGGTCGGGTCCATTTGTTATTACTAATGTCTTTGTTCATGGTGCAATAGAGATAAAGAACTTGCAGCAAGGCCAGCCATTTATGGTCAATGGTGCTAGGTTGAAGCACTACTATGAGGAAGGAGATGTGAAGACTCTCTCGGCTTTCCTCTTGACTGAAGCATGACAAAGGGAACGAGAGAGAACGAGTGGTTACTGTGCTCGTTTAGTCAAGGCCAATGCCTTAGTTTATTTTTACTGTTTTTCCGATTATCGTTTGTATGTTTTGTGGTGTGTTTTTAATTGCGTATTTAATGTTTGTTTTATTTGTTTTTGTAGGGAATCGAAAGAGGGAATCAAGGAGAGTAAATCAAGCTTTAAAAATCAAGAAACGATCGAGCCAAATAAAAGATACGGACGAGCAAAGTTTGAGATTTTGATGATAAAATATCCCTACAATTGCGCTAAAATTGCTGGATCCGCAAAAAAAGAGCCGTTGGGATTTTTCCGTTGCATTTATAGCCGTTAGAACGCGCTCGTTCGATACGATCCTCTCATTTTCTGATTTTCAAGAAATCTGCGATTCTCTCCATCTCGGATCCTTCTCTCCAAACCTCCAAGATTCGACAATGGTGTCCACACGTGCTGAAAGATCCGCAGCCAAGAAGAAGGCTGATGACGCAGCTGAAGCGGCTGCGAGGGAAGCGCTTCTCACCCTTGCAGACGATGGTGCCGTTCGCACCGGTCCTCTTCCCAAGCTTCCTATTCGTAGGAAGAAGTGGAGGGTGGTCACTGAGATCCCTGCTGGACCATCTGAGCCAGTGGGCACGCCCAAGAAACGCCGGTGGAGTGTCAAGACGGCCGCCGAACCAAGCACAGCAAAGACTCCCTCTGTGGAGAGTCAAGAAACTGATCGTGCATCCCACGAGTCAGCCAAAGAAGGTTCGTCGCCGTCTGCATCACCTGCGCGCAGCCCTCTCCCATCTGAACCAGTGCCAAGCGTAGAGTCGTCACCGCCTGCACAGAGCCCCGAGTTGTCTCCAGCACCTCAGAGTTCTGATCCGACACCTGCAGCAGCGCAGAGTCCTGAGCTGCCATCTTCGCCCCTGAGTTCTGCGCAGACACCATCAGCAGAGCACAATTCTCCACAGCCTGATCCTGAATTCCCATATGGGGATTATCAAGAGTCCACGCCGGGCAGTGGAGATGCTGGGGGAGACGAAGTCTTCTCTCCTATGAGGGAAGATAGCCCTGCCGAGCCTGCACAGCAGGACGATTCTATGGAAGAGACGTTGGGGGCTCGCTTCCCGCAACTCAACATCAAGGCCAGGCTCAGGAAGAAAAAGAAGGCCAAGAAGGTGCCGTCGACGGACAAAGAGAGTACTGAGCCTTCGCTCAAACGCCTCAAGGTGGAGGCTGCTGAATCATCCAAACCAGCAGATAAGGGGAAGGCTAAACTCTACCCTGAAGACGAACCTCCGTCAGTGAGGTATGTCTCATCTGATGCTGAATCCAGGGGTGCTGAGCTGAGGAAGCGGGACCTGTTGCACGAGAAAGGCTTCCTCGACCGACTTGCTGACCTGCCGCAGTTCTTGCGCGCAGGGGTGATCAACCACGGCTGGGAGGAATTCTGCAGACCGCCTAATCCAGCATACACGAGCATGGTGTATGATTTTTACGCTAATGTGCTCAGCCCTGAGGATGGCCTGTCTGTGGTCAGAGGGGTAGAAGTAGATTTCTCAGCCAAGGCCATCAATGAAGCATTTGGTCTCAAGGGCCAACCTCACACAGATTATGCGCGGATAGTTGATGAGCCGACTGAGGCAGTGCTGGAAGAGGCCATTCGCACAATTGGCCAGCCTGAAGCAGCGTGGACTGTCTCACGCAATGGGAGGCACACCTTAATGAGTGCCAATCTGACAGCGAAGGCAGCTGTTTGGTTTGCCTTTGTGAGGAGGAAGCTGTCCCCTGTGACCCACGAGACGACAATCAACCAGAGTAGATCACTGCTGGTCTATGCCATCATGCGCGGTCTCACGGTCAACGTGGGGGAAATCATGTCAGCTGCCATTGCTGAATGCGCAAAGAAAGGTAAGGGACCCTTGTTTTTCCCTAATACCATAACCAAGCTATGTTTGCTTGCAGGAGTCCCCACCGAGCGTTTGGAGCAGCAGCTGCCTTACACAGGCCATTTGGAGCTGCCTGCTAACCTGAGGCTGAGAAGAAAGGGGAATATGGAGTTTGAATTGGATAGGCTGGCTGCTGAACAGTCCCTATCCATGGCCTGCTTGATGGACATGCAGAGGAGAATGGCTCAATGGGCCAACTATGCGCAGGCAAGGGATAAGGAAGTTGCAGACCAGCTGGGGTGCATCTTCCCGGACTTCCCTACCAATCTCCTAACTCCATGGGTGCCCCCACGGCCAAGGCAACCAGATGAGGATGACGAGAATTGAGTGCTGGTTTGAAGTGCACTAAAGGGAGTATTGCTGTTCCCTTAGAAAAAACAAACAATTTTTCTGCTTTCTGATAGGATCATGTGCAGTATGCTGTTTTGTGTTCAACTTTTGATCTGTTTTTCATGTTTAGTTTTATGTTTTTTCTTTTGCTTAGTTTAGTCTGATGTTAGCTGCATAGGTAGGATAGTTTAGCTTTATTTTTAGGATGCGTGAGTAACAGGAAAAAGCATGCTAGGGGCCTGAATTAATGTTAAATCTGCCCGGATTGAATTGCGAAATAATTGCGGTTCCCGCAATTTTTGTGACTGATTGCATGTTTTGGACTGTTTGTGTAGTTAGGCTGTGATCTGTTATATTCTCTCTTTTGCTGCTAGCATGACTACCTTATATAGCTGATCTTCAAGCATGCTGGATGAGTGTCATAGGACACCCTTTGCTAGTTTAAATTAGCCTCTGAATAGGGCTCAGCATGCATAAACCATCAGTCCTTAAACTGTCTGTTTTGTCAAAATTTCTGCTGCTGGAATAATTGCTTTTAGAATGTTTTGCCTATGCCTAGGATTTTTAGATTCTCTTTGTTTTACTTTAGACTAGATGCTTCTAGGACAAGTTTGGGGGTGTGCCACCTCAAACACTCATTGGGGACAATGAGTAGTTGAAGTTTGGGGGAGGCCACCCTAGGCCTAGGAACATTCCTCTCTTCCTTAGGACATAAGCATTCTTCTTCTCCGTTAAGAAAATTTTTTGTGATAAATAGAAAAAGTGAAAAATAAGAATAAAGAGGGGAGTCTCTCTCAAGTGCTGAGTAATCAATGCCAAGTGTGTAAACCACAAGTGGCATTGCATCAAAAGGCAACCCAAGGAGAGACTCCACCTAAGTAAAAAAGGGAAAAGGAGAAATAGGGGAAGAAGGATGTATGCTTAGGAGTTATAATCTTGTGGCTTAGATGTCCTATTTAAAAAAGAACTCTGATCCTCAAAGAGCTAAGCACAAGGTTGTAGTTTCTAGGTTTGTCTAAGGAGATGAATGTATTTCCAATGTAGTGATGCCAGGGTTTAGGTTGTTCTCTAAAAGTACCACTGTCACTGTTAATACTAAGACTGGCATGACTCTAAGGAATCCTAGGCACATTAAAAGTTAAGCTAGAAGCATGTACTGAGTCTGGAGTAAAGCTTGGTAGAATTTGAAACCTTAGGGATAGTGGCATGATGTCATAAAAGTAGCTAGATCAGTAGTAGGGGGTTAATAAAAACAGCAGGTATAGTAGGCAGGTGAAGTCAGAAGAAGCTTGATAAAGAGGTTAGTTCTAAAACTTAGAAGTGTGTCACAGGACAGCATTGCTATAGATAGGGAAATAAGGGAGTCAGTAAAGTGGTTAAAGAAGAAGAAACAGCAGCCTAGGTAAGTCTTTAGTGTGCTTGAGGACAAGCAAAATCTTAAGTTTGGGGGTGTGTTAAGTCTCTGAAAGTGACTTATTTAGGACCCATTTAGCTTAAGAAGATGTACACATTCAGGTGTTTTTGTTAGCATTTAGCCTAAACCTATGCTTTAATATGAGAATTAGAAGAAGGTAGCTAATCTAGGACTTATGTACAATAGGTAGAAAAAGGGTTGAAAACCGAAGAAAAAGAATGAAAAAATCGCATTGCGACAGCATTGCGAAAACATTGCTGAGGCCGCAATTATTCAAGTGGAAACCGTAAGTTGACTGATCTTTTTCTGTTAATTTCCGTATTTTCAGGGATTCGTTCTTTCTCCTCCATCCATTCTGATATATGACGTTGAAGATTGATGGTTCTCCTTGGCCCAAACGCACCTGCAAACTACTATAAAAGGGGGCCAAAGTCGGAGGTTTGATAATCATCTGAAAGCGTGAAGTCGTCTAGCAGTCCATCTGTTCCACTGTTTTTCCTTTGCCGTCTGTTGGTTTGCGAAGCTCAGCTGCTGGAGTCGATAATCTGATAGGAAGGAGAGTAGATTCTTCTTCTCTCCCGATTGGATTCATCCACGCAAGGCTGTCTTTTTGATCCTTCATTCGAGGCGATTGCGACGAGGCTTCAAGCACCATTTTACAAGCTTTCTGTCTTTCTTTTCTGTTTTACATTTCTGCTTCGTGCTGTCCTTTTCTTAAGTAGCTAGATTAGTTTATTTCGTTGCTTTCTGCCTTGTTGCTATTTACTTTAAAGCTTTCATCTGTTCGTCAAACAATTTCAGTAATCGAAGTACGTTTCTGCATTTCTCACTTCCCATTTCCTGCTACGGTTTTTCTTCTTGTTCTAAGTTTATTCCTCTTCTAAGCATGTCTGTTTATCGTCCATTTCTGTTCACCTTGCATCCATGAGTAGCTAAATCACCTAGGGGCATGCTAATGACAGAACTATAGGCTAAAAAATGTGCATCAAGCATGTAGGATCACCTTCGAACATTGATTGTATGTAAGCTTCATCCTACGGGCAATTTCGATTGGCCATCCATTTTGTCCAAAGAACTCCTAACCTCTGGAAGGAGTAAGAGTTCAGAGTCATATAAGCATGCTAGCCTTTCATGGTAATCAGGAAACGGCCTAGGAATAGGCGTTTCCCTAGTACAAACTAAACACTCCTGCTTAAACAAGATGCTTAAGTCCTTACTTTGAAGTCGAGTAAACTTAAGACTCTAATGCATGGAATCGGACGATACTTGAGATAGAGTGAGTTTGATGTATAGAGAGTTGATCCAATGCTTGAGAATCGTAATAAAATGCCTATAGGATAGTCATTAGTAGCCCTTAATTCACCCATTTACTCAGTTTCGCTGTTATTTAATTGCGGTAACATTGCGGTCCTCGCAATTCTGCCAGATTTTCATTCTGTTTAGCTGTTTTCTTCTTCGTTTATCAATTCCATCTCTTGTCCTTTGAGTCTGATTTCAACTTTAATTCGTTTATGTTATATCCCTTTTTACATTCAGCAAAAAGTAGATAATTAAAAACCAATTTTACCCCATCAAATTCATCCCATCTTTCTTAACAATCACACTTCGCGAATAGCTAAAAATGAGTCTCTGTGGAAAAAACGAATGAAATATACTTACTACTTGCTGTGAGACCATGTATGCTTGCATGTTCTAAGTGCTCTCTCTACCCTTTTGCATATTTATCTTTACACATTGAGCACGCAACACATACCTGGATACTTGATTCAGGAGCTACTAACCATGTTTGTTCTTCTTTTCAGGAAACTAGTTCTTGGCAGCCACTTTCTCGAGGTGAGATAACTCTCAGAGTTGGAACTGGAGAGGTTGTCTCAGCTAAAGCAGTGGGAGCTGTAAAGTTGTTGTATAGAGATAGTTTCATTTTACTAGAAAATGTACTCCTGGTTCCTACCTTTAAGAGGAATCTTGTATCTATATCTTGTTTGTTAGAACAGTTGTATAAAGTATCTTTTGTTCATAATGAAGCGTTCATTAGCAAAAGAGGTGTACGTATTTGTTCTGCGAAACTTGAAAACAACTTGTATGTGTTAAGACCAACCGAAGCCAAAGCTATTTTGAACACTGAAATGTTTAAAACAGCTGAGACTCAAACTAAAAGGCAGAAACTTTCTCCAAGTACTTATCTTTGGCACTTAAGACTAGGTCACATTAATCTCAATAGGATTGGGAGATTGGTTAAGAGTGGTCTACTAAATCGTTTAGAGGACAACTCTTTACCGCCATGTGAGTCTTGTCTTGAGGGAAAAATGACCAAACGATCTTTTTCTGAAAAAGGTCATAGGTCCAAAGAACCTCTAGAAATCGTGCATTCGGATCTCTGCGGTCCTTTGAATGTCAAAGCACGAGGAGGGTATGAATATTTCATCAGTTTCATTGATGATTATTCTAGGTACGGTTATCTTTATCTAATGCATCATAAGTCCGAAGCTCTTGAAAAGTTCAAAGAGTATAAGGCAGAGGTTGAGAACACATTAGATAAATCGATAAAAACACTCCGATCAGATCGAGGTGGAGAGTATATGGATTTAAGATTCCAGGACTATATGATAGAACATGGAATAGTATCTCAACTCTCAGCGCCAGGAACACCACAGCAGAATGGTGTGTCCGAGAGGAGAAATAGAACCCTGTTAGACATGGTTCGATCTATGATGAGTTATGCTCATTTGCCTAGTTCGTTTTGGGGATATGCAGTAGAGACTGCAGTATATATTTTGAACATGGTTCCCTCTAAGAGTGTTTCTGAAACACCTTATGAGTTATTTAGAGGGCGTAAAGGTAGTTTACGTCACTTCAGGATTTGGGGGTGTCCGGCACATGTGCTAGTACCCAATCCAAAGAAGTTGGAACATCGTTCAAAATTGTGCCTATTTGTAGGTTACCCCAAGGAAACGAAAGGTGGTCTATTTTATGATCCTCATGAGAACAAGGTACTAGTATCGACTAATGCCACATTCTTAGAGGGAGACCACATGAGAGATCATCAACCGTCGAGCAAAATTGTTTTGTCCGAATTTTCTAGGAAAGCTACAGACGGATCAACAAAGGTTGTTGATCAGGCTGGTCCTTCTCAAGAGTTGAGAAAGCCTCGACGCAGTGGGAGGGATGTAAGACAGCCTGACCGCTACATCGGCTTGTCTGAAACTCAAGTCGTCATACCTGATGATGGCGTTGAGGATCCATTGACCTTTAAACAGGCAATGAATGACATAGACAAGGACCAGTGGCTTAAAGCCATGGATCTCGAAATGGAGTCTATGTACTTCAATTCGGTCTGGGATCTTGTAGACCAACCAGATAGTGAAAGACCTATCGGTTGCAAATTGATCCACAAGAGAAAACGAGACCAAGCAGGTAAGGTGCAAACCTTTAAGGCTCGACTTGTGGCAAAAGGTTATTCCCAAAGAGAAGGGGTGGACTATGAAGAAACTTTTTCTCTTGTTGCCATGTTAAAGTCGATTAGAATACTCTTATCCATTGCTACATTTTATGATTATGAAATCTGGCAAATGGATGTCAAGACTGCCTTTCTAAATGGTAATCTTGAGGAGAGTATCTATATGGCTCAACCAGAGGGATTCATACTTCAGGGTCAAGAGCAAAAGGTTTGCAAGCTTAATCGATCCATTTATGGGTTGAAGGAAGCATCTAGATCCTGGAATATAAGGTTTGATACGGCGATCAAATCTTATGGCTTTGAACAAAATATTGATGAACCTTGTGTTTACAAGAAAGTAGTCAATACTGTTGTAGCTTTCTTAGTCTTGTACGTAGACGATATACTACTCATTGGGAATGATGTAGGGTTCCTAACTGACGTTAAGAATTGGCTAGCGACCCAATTCCAAATGAAAGATTTGGGAGAGGTTCAGTTTGTTCTAGGGATTCAGATCATAAGGAATCGTAAGAACAAAGTGCTAGCGCTATCTCAAGCATCTTATTGACAAGGTGTTGTCAAGATATTCGATGCAGAATTCCAAGAAAGGTTCGCTGCCTTTTAGGCATGGAATTCACTTGTCTAAGGAACCGTCTCCTAAGACACCTCAAGAGGTTGAGGATATGAGACGAATTCCCTATGCATCTGCAATTGGTAGTCTCATGTACGCTATGTTGTGTACAAGACCCGACATCTGCTATGCAGTAGGAATTGTCAGTAGGTTCCAGTCCAATCCAGGATATGATCACTGGACAGCCGTTAAACACGTCCTCAAGTATCTTAGGAGAACGAGAGACTATGTGCTTGTGTATGGCGCGAAGGATTTGATCCTTGCAGGATACACTGACTCTAATTTTCAGACTGATATAGATTCCAGGAAATCTACATCAGGATCAGTGTTCGCTCTTAACGGAGGAGCAATAGTATGGAGGAGTATAAAGCAAGGTTGTATTGCTGACTCCACCATGGAGGCTGAGTATGTCGCAGCTTGCGAAGCAGCGAAGGAAGCTGTATGGCTTAGGAAGTTCTTGACAGATTTGGAAATTGTTCCAAATATGAACTTGCCAATCACCCTTTATTGTGATAACAGCGGTGCAGTGGCAAATTCTAAAGAATCTAGAAGCCATAAGCGTGGAAAGCATATTGAGCGGAAGTATCATCTCATCAGGGAGATAGTGCAACGAGGAGATGTGATCGTCACACAGGTAGCCTCGGAGCACAACATTGCTGATCCGTTTACTAAGTCTCTCACGGCTAAAGTGTTTGAGAGACACCTAAAAAGTATAGGGCTGCGAGCTGCTCAGTAGGACAGTGGGAGAAACTTTAGATATTTGATATTCTAGTTCTCTCGACCAGCATGTACTCCACTGACGTTTTAGTCCAAGTGGGAGTTTGTTGGGTTTTATGTCCTAAAACTCGTAGTTTATAAACTGTTTGAATGTATATATTATATTTCAATAAAGTTGTTATTGAATTTTAGTGAATTGTGTTTGTATTAACCTATACCAATAACTAACACCCATGGCGATAGTGTGAGTACTTGAACTTCATGTGTGACATGAATGTGAATCAAGGTCAAGTAGACAGCCAAAAATGGTCTATAGTATAGGGATAAGGCTGGGTACCTTATTCTGGGGACACTATTGGACGCGGCTCACTTTGTATAGTACAAAACGATGTGATTCAAATCGTTTCATGTAGAGACATGTGAGTGAGGGCGTCCTGTGCAATGAGTTTGCACAAGACTGAACCAAGAAATAAAATCGCTCTTTCTTTATTACACCGTTTACTGTAAAGACCGGTTTTTTCATGTGATGACTTAGGTAACTCGATCTCAATCCTGAGCTCATTATGAACTCCTGTTTATTCGACCTTATCCTTTGACTTGTACGGGTGAGAGTGGCCAGATAGCCGACTCAATATGCCTACCATCTTGGGGATAAGATTGAATAAGTGGCTGAGGACGTAGTTGTGCGAGATGGAATTCACTCCTACCCGCTTTAAGGGTTAGTAGAGAGGTTGTTCCCTTAAGTGCTGACTTCAGGTCTTGAACAATGGGCCCATCCTCTCCTGATCAGGGAGGAATCTGATTTGATGGTTGGACCACAAATCAATTGTTCATTAGAGGTGTCAGTGGTACTTAAGGAACAAGATATAATACAAGGGTTAAACGGTATAAATGACCCGTTGTGATTATGAACGACCTGTGAAGGATCGACTTACTGATGATAGTTATATCAAAAGGACACAATATATCTACAGTGAGGAGAGTGCAGCCCTTGGACTTTAGTGGAGTCTCCGGGGGTTAACGAATGTTGGTTAGTTCGGTTGAAAGAGTTTTGACCGGATAATCTCGTATCGTTGGAGCTCATGATCTGTAGGTCCTTACGGTTCTCCTGGCTAGCTCGGATAAAGCCGTGAAACAATATAAAAGAAAAGAAAAGAATTTGAATCGTTCAAATTCGGGTTTGTGGAAGAAGAATAGACATATTTAAATATGATTTAAATATGGACATATTTAAATATGATTTAAATATGAGATTGGTCTGAAAACATGAATAGGATTCATGTGCAAAAAGTCGGTTTTCGGAAAACCGGGATTAATTATATTATTTAATTAATATTTAATATTGAATTAAATAATATTAATTAATTAATATATATATATATATTTTTATTAATTAAAAAGTTTAATTAATAAAATAATTATTATTATTTTTATTAATAATAATAATAATATATATATATATATATATATATATATACATGTGTCTTACATGCAAGCATGTAAGACACATGTAAGCAGGGTATATATATATATTGACAGATCAATTAAAAAAAAAAAAAAAAAAAAAAAAAACAAAAACAAAAACCCAAGTTAGTGCACTTTGGGGTGGTCAATTGAGTTTTGAATTGTGAATTCAAAATTTCAATTTCCTCCGTCTTCTTCTTCCTCTGCTCTGTAATAAAAATTAGTTTTTATTCAGTGAGCTTCTTCCCTCTTTTCTTTTGTAAAGGGAGTCCCATTACTCCGTTTCTCGGCCTGAGGATAGCGGGACTACCAAGGGTGGTCCACGAAGGTTTCGTGAGAAGGCTCGGTGAGCTCGTGAAGAGCTTCTGGCGGTGAAATTGAAGAAATTCGAACGACAAGGGTATGTGTTCTAATTTCTCTTTTTCATTGCTTTTGCATGTTTCCGTTTTGTTTAAATTGATGAAATTAGAGTGTCCATGATCCAAATCGCTTCCGCTGCGTTCCATCAACGCTCCATCAGTTTTGGCTTTATCAATTAATGAGTAGGGAAAGAGGTAAAGTCTTAAAGGTTCTCGGGAAACTCCAGGGATGAGGAAAGTATCACTGACTCCTAGGAAATTTCTCAGATGGTTGTGGGGATCTTCGTTTTCCACTCCAAAGAATTGTCCAACTGTGGACAGCATTTGGAACATTACTGGCTTTAACTCGAATGAGTTGGCTGTAATCTCAGGGCGTATAATGCTCGGATTAAGCTCCTCAGGCATGGGAACTAAGTATGAAAGGATGGCACTATCCTTATCATTCGCAATTTCGATGGGGTTGCGAATGGTAGGTGCTTGGTTTGGGGCTGCTCTATCCATTTCGGTTTGTTGGAATTGCGATGACTCTGCAGACTCAGCAATGTTTTGAGTTACAGGTGGCTGTTTATAGAGGCGTTTCTTAGCTTTGCTTCTGGCCCTAAGAAGTCTTTCAGGCTCAGGATTGAACTCTAGGTTGCTACTTGAATGCTCATTCATAAACTAGCCCGATGGTACTTGTAAAAGAAATGAAAGAAGATTAGCTCCAATAGATATTAATGTGTTTTTTTTTCTAAAATAACAAACTTCGTGTTTACTAAACAAAATCCCCGGCAGCGGCGCCAAAAACTTGTTGCGTGCTCAGTGTGTAAATAAAAATGCGATGTGAGAGCACTCAGAACATGCAAGCATACATGGTCTCGTAGCAAGTAATAAGTATTTTTTCATTCGATTTCCCACAGAGATTTATTCTTAGTTACTAACGAAGTGAGATGCTAAATTAGAAAGGGTGGTTTAAATGGGGTGAATTGAAGATTAATGTGCCTAACTAATGAAGAATATATGAGATATGCAAGCCTAAACAAAAACAAGTAAAGAGATTAACTTGAATGTAGAGGAAAAAGAATTGCGGAGAAAGCAATTGTATAGCAATTAAATTCGCAAAAGTAGAAGACTGGAAAATGGCTAAGGCAAAAACTGAATTATAGAATTGCGGAGACAGCAAATGTATAGCAATTAAATTAACAACGTTTTAAGGGTGAGATGGGGAAACAAGGTCAACTAACGACTCCTCTATAGGCTTTTTCATACGATTATTCAGCAGTAGCTCAACTTATCATGCATCAATTTAACTCATTCTCATGCATCTCTCGATTACATGCATTAGATCCTTTAGTTCACTCATATCCAAGTAAGGCTTAAGCATCTATTTATATAAGCAAGTTAATGAATTGTGCTAGGAAAACGCCTATTCCTAGGTCGTTTTCTGGCTACCATGAAAGGCTAGCATGAATGGACGACTCTAAACTCTTACTCCTTCCGGAGGTTAGGAGTTCTTTAGACAAAATGGATGGCCAATCGAAATTGCCCGTGGGATGAAGTACACATACATTCAATGCATTCGAAGCTATCCTACATGCTGAATTCACGTATTTCTACCTATAGATTCATCATTAGCAGACCCTTGGGTGATTAGTTACTCATGGATGATGTGGAGTTGGGAAGATTAGGTTGATTTAGCATGATTGACAGTACTGAAATGGAAGCAAGGAAAGACAGAAAGCGAGATAAAAGCTTGCAAAGTTGTGAATGATTCCTCTATTAAGTAAGATTCAAAGCGTAATGTGCAAAGACTGTAAAACAGTAAAGACTAAGCAAATGAAGGCGAATTGAAATAATGTAGCAAACAGAAGCAAATGGCAGCAAACAGTAGGGAAAATGGAAGACATAAAGCAGTAGAAAGCGATGTAAATGTGTGCGTGAACTCCTCGCCGCAAGCGCCTCGGATGAAGGGGAAGGTTAGCGTTGTTTGGGGATGAATTCAATCAGAAGAGAAGAAGGATCTTCTCTTCTTCCTCTCGAATTATCGGTGCCAAAAGCTGATTCCTTCACTCCAACAAACGAGATAGAAAATGGAGAGAAACTGCGTTGAGATGGAGAGTTCTACGCTTCCAAAGCTTGTTGTTCTCCTTCCCCCTTGACCTCCTTTTATAGCTCTTCGTTGGTACTCTTCAGTCAAGGAGAACCATTCATTCTGAACGACGACCCACCACGTGGCAGCAGGGGAGAAATTGGGCGGCTGAAAGATCGCAACAAAACGGCGGACGGTTGGAACAACTTAACATTTGCAGCTTAAACATTGCGGAGACAGCAATGTTTCAGCAATTTTCCTGCAATGCACAATTTCAACTCTTTTAACTTCGTTTTTTATTCTTTTTTGTTCCTTTTACAAATAAGTCCTAATTTAGCTTCATTCCTTGATTTCTCATATTTAAGCACGTATTAAACTAAATTCTAACAAAAACGCTTAAGAGTTTACTCAATTCCATGGTAAATAAGTCCCTAATTTATGCACTTTTGGAGACGTAACATCTTCCTCGCTATGACTCGAACACGGGATCAAGCTTGTGGGAGCTCTTTGAAAGGATGAGAGAACAATTCTCTGCAGAGGGTGAGTAGTGTGTTTGGCCAACCTTTGGCTAAACCTAAATGTCTTATTTATAATAAGGCTTTTAGGAATTAATTTTATTTTATAAAATACATTTTAATATCTAATATATTAAAATATGCATTTTATATTTATTTGAATCTTATTCAAATATTATAAAATTAATCTTTTATAATATACTTTAAACCAATTTGAATCTCATTCAAATAGCATATGTATATAGTTTTTAATATTAATGTATCATATACATAAACTATTTCCTCTAATATTTAATGTATCAAATACAATAAATATATTTTACTCTTCTACATTTAATATATCAAATATATTAAATATTAATTTGAATATTTCAAATTTTTCTTTCAACTAAATTGATCATTTTAGTGTTACTATGAGCTAGCAAGGGGACCTTATGGACCTACAGATTTATAAGATCCAATGATACAAAATTAATTAATTAAACTCTTTAATTAATTGACTTTCATTCATTAACTCTAGGCCACTCCACTATAGGCCTAGAGTTGCACTCTTATGCACTGTAGGACAAGTTGTGTCCATGGATATAACCATTACATGCAAGTCGATCCTTCACGAGTTGTTCGTAATTACAGTTGGGCCAAAAGTCCGTTTTACCCCTGGAATTACATCTTACACCTTAAGTACCACTGATTCTCTAATAAACAACCTGTTTATGATCCAACCATAAACGAAGTCCCTCTCGGGCCAGTGAGAGGGTGGGGCCCCATTGTTCAAGTCCCGAAATCAGCACTTAAGGGAACTACTCATCTACTTTCCCTATATGGGAAATAAGTGAATTCCATCTTGTGAAACTTATGTTCCCAACTCCCTATTTGGTCAAGTCCCCAAAATGGTAGGCTTATTGAATCGGCTATAAAGGTCATTCTCACCCATACAAATCAAAGGACGAACCCTCACAGGCAGGAGTTCATAACTCACTCAGGATTAAGATCGAGTCACATATGATCATCCTGTGAAATATTAATCTTCTCAAATAACGGATTTATAAAGAGAGATTATATTTGGTGGTCCAGTCTTATACAAACTCATTGTATAGGATACCCCCACTCACATGTCTCTACATAAATGATTTGGATCAAATCATTTGTAACAATTACAAAGTTGGCCGTATCAATAATGTTACCAGGATAAGGCACCCAACCTTATCCATATACTATAGACTGTTTAGGTTATTTCTTGAACATGATCCTCCTGTATGTCAACTATATACAGTTCAAGATTACACTAATAACCTTGGATTTTATTTAATATAATTAATATTATAAATTACAAATAATAATAATAAAATAATTATCAAATAATTATTAATTGATTGCGAGGCTTTAGGGCATAAATCCCAACATACTCAAAATCATATTGGCTACCATAACTGCATGATAGCCAAACCAACAAGTCTTCTTAAACTACAAAAAATTTGATTACAAGAGGATAAAGTTGATACCTAATTCGATGATCCCCGTTGTGAATGCACGAGTTGGTTAAGCATTTCCCTGATGCTAGCTACTTCGGCTGCATTTCTAGCTCGTTCAGATGTATTTTCAGTCATCATTTGTCTAAACTCTTGTTGGGTATCATCCAGTCGTTCCACGGTCTGATTCAATTGTTGTTTGGTGCTACTCAACTTTTCTTGTGTCTGAGTCACAACAAGACTTAGTTCATGCTCTCTCTGTGATGGATAGGTTGAGCTACAATTTCTTGATTTTGACGGCCTTGGTCCATAACCTGCACCTTTAATGTGACATGATCGACTACCCAATACTTCTTCACGTATTTCTTTCTCAAATAGTGGTTGGGTCCCTTCTGGAGTGGGGCGACTTTGCATCTCTTTCATTTTATTCTGCGATAATAAATTGATATAAGAATTTTGATACCACCTTAGCTAAACTTAATTATCTTTACGAAGTAGGAAACTTACAAAACTTTCACGAGCGGCCACATTCACCCACTCATTTTCACCTTCTTTATGTGTTCTTGTGGCACAAAATAAATCAATTGGTCCTAAGTCCACACCTTTTGCTTTCTACAACAAAGTTTTTTTACCATATCAATAATCATTCAAGACAAAAAAACTGGAACCATAAATCGTTTTTCCAACCTACCATTGATTCGTGTACGCAAAGGAATGACTTAGTTCCAGTGCAATGATTGAAAGGTAGCATTTCTCGATTCTATTTATTGGTATTTGCATTTTTCTAAGAAAATAAGACATTGTTAGTGTAAATTAATTTAAATTGCGTCATATTACATCTCTAACAAATGTAAGTAATGTAATGTACCTTAAATTCAGGGTCATCCCACCTATCGCATAGGTGAAGCCAATATGCTATGTCAACTACTCGTTCATGCGGGCGTGTACGTCCCTCCTCAGGGGTGGATGATTTTTTTATAGTGTTTGAGAAATTCCGCTCTAAACTCTTTAAAAGAATTCTTTGAATTGTTCTCAATGCATTCATGGACGACAGGCTTTGACAAATCAATAACAAAATGGTTCTGCAAAAAAAGAAAAACATAAGTAAAGTATTTTTAGATAATAATCACAAACAACTAAACGATAAACTCACCAAGAGTCGATGTTTAACGTTGTCCCTTACGTCTTGTGGCACATGTTTCTATGATTTATATCTCACTGAAAAACTTTCTCTCACAATGGTACCAATGGCTAAACTGAACTTTGCGGCAAACTCACACGTTGGCTTCCGAATTTCATCAGTAATAGATATTGGAATTTTCCCGTGTTTTCGAACATATCTGTCCAAATTTAGATTTCTACCATATCCCCTCACCTTACGTACCATTGTATTTGAAATAAATAATGAACATACAATTTAATATCAATTTCATATTGAAAAATATATATATGTATTGAAATTAACCTGAAGCCTCATCATCCGCAGAAGATGGTGTGCCCGTCATCTCTATTCCCTCCAAGTAAATATTAGCTGCATCGCCGGAAGTCATACGATCAGACGACATCGTCTCCCTACAAGCACACATGAAATGTATAAACGATACAAATAGAAGAATAAAGATAAATCAGATCTAAAATAGTTACATACTTCTACATCCTCCTTTTCCTCTTCCTCTTCCTCTTCCTCTTCCTCTTCCTCTTCCTCCTCCTCTTCCTCATTTATGAAATCATCATTATTGTTTGACGATACATTTCTACTTTGTGATTGAATAATTTGTCCGTCCACAATTGTAGGAGAAACATCATCTCTACATAATGTGATGTCATCATCTATGAGTGTGTTCTCATCGACTCTCGTACCGCCATCTACTTCCAACATATCAAGTTGGTCATTTTCAAGATCTTCTACCTCTGGAATGTCCCATAAGCGTTTATTTTGAACCAATTGCACTACTTTCCAATGATTACCATATTTTGGGTCATTGAGGTAAAATGCCTGTTGTGCTTGATTAGCAAAGATGAAAGGATCATCAACATACCAATAATGAGACGTATTAATTGATGTAAACCCTAAATCCACGTGTGGATTATTCTTCTTAGTGTCAAACCATTTACATTTAAAAACAATAGTACGTCTTCTCATGACTACTCCAAGTCCAAAACGTCAGTCACTACACCATAGAATTTCGACTCAACACCTTGATTGTCTGTCTCTCCAGGCACCATGACTCCACTATTCTGCGTTGTCCGACGATTATCACGCGCTACCGTGTGAAAACGTATCCCATTAACCTTGCATCCAGTATAAGAGCGCACTAAAGAAGTGGGACCCATCGCTAGAGAATACACGTCATCAGACACATTTTCTCTCTTACGCAATGAGAGAACTTGTGAATTCAGACATATATCTTACAAATGCATAACATTACTCATAATTAAAATTTAATTTATAAACTCCCATAACTATATACTTACATGAGATTTGAACCAATCGGGAAATTGTTCCTTATGTTTTTTTTCTAAGTCGGATATGCTTCGTGATTGAGAACGAATTAGTCTCAAATGTTGCCTATTAAACACAAAAAATAAGAATTATGACTCATATTTATTTCACTTGCACCCTTAAAGTGAAAATTACAATATTAGATACATACGTACCTACGATAAAGTTTTATCTCATCACAATTGTTCAGAATATACCATTGTGCTATCCGTTTCTCCTCAATTGATAAGGTCCTAGAAGTTGAACCCCCAAACGTGTAGGATCGGTTGGCAACACTAAAGGGCCGGGGGTGAATAGGGTTGCTTAACAATTTGAAAACTTTTTCGATAAATTAAGCTAAATTAGTTCAAAGCAAACTAATAGAATTAACACCCTAAAATTGCTAAAAATATGTAACAATTTTTCTAAACATGCAACCTACTCAAATAAGTAAAAAGGCAACGAAAAATAAAAGAGTAGAGAGTAAGAGATGACACCGGGAATTTTTATAGTGGTTCGGAAATTCCTACTCCACTCCCGATGCTCCTCTTGGGTATTTTATTGTTGTGATTCTCTTACGGGTGAGAATCAAACCGAACAATCACTCTTTTTGCAGGTTCAAGAGGAAACCACTACGAATCCTTTTGCAGGTTTAGGACCCAACCTATACCGATCTTTTTCGCGGATTCAAGATTAAACCACAATGGTCCTTTTCACGGGTTCAGGATCAAACCACTCCAAATCATTTTTCGGGTTCAGGATTAAACTGCTCACTCAATTCCCAAGGTGCACCCACACCTTATTACAAATCTCAATTGAAGTAATGATATAAAGTTCCCACAAAAATAAAACTCTCACACAAATCTCTCGCAATATAGAATAAAATTGAGCTAGGAAGAGATCAACAATGGTGGCTTAGGAGAGAAAAATTTAGCAAAATGATTGGGTGATTTGGAGGAGGAAGGTGGCTAAATTTATAGAAAATTTTGGCCTAAAATGATATTAAAGTCGATTTAAAATTAGCCATTAGATTTAGGTTAAAAGATCCAAAGGTGGGGGTTAATGGTAAAAGAAAATATCATCAATGATGATTTTTCAAAGGTTAATGGTAAAAAGAGGAGGGTTGGTGTGTTGGGGTGTTGTGCACGTGTCATGTGTCGCCTTCCCAATCGTCCACGACATTGGTGGTGTTGAGTAAATATTGTTCATCTTCTTTTGGTCATAACTTCTTTGTTTGATGTTCGATTTATGCGATTGAAAATGCGTTGGAATCGTCTTTCCGAGCTCTACGTTAGAAATACCATGAGAGCTACGTTAGCTATCACGTCAGATTCCACATCAGCAACGTGTCACGTGTCAACGCCACAATGAATTTTGCCTCCAATCTTCTTTTGTCAATATCTTTCTCGTCTGAACTCGGATTCAAATGATTCAAGATGCATTCGAATCTTCTTTATAAGAACTATGCTATGGACACTTTGAAACACTAAAAATCATTAGTAATATAGAGGTTTGTTATTATCAAAACAATAAGTATGATTGAAGCTCATAAAGCTAACAATGGTCTTGCCCTTTGTCTAAACAATTCAAATTCGCCACAAGTATCATTCTCGAGAATTTGATCATCATTACGTTCGTCTCTATTGAATCGCGTTTCAATTCCAGTTAGGTACATTGAACAAAAATTCATCGATTCATTCATTACATACTCTTCTACTATAGATGCCTCGGGACAGGCTTTATTTCGAACATATTGTTTTAATGTTCGTAAACTTCTTTCAATAGGGTACATCCAACTATAGCTAACAGAACCCGCAACTCTGGTCTCATATGGAAAATGAACTGCAAGATGCACCATTACATCAAAAAATGTCGGTGGAAAATTGTTTTCCAACTTACAAAGTATAACTATAATATCTGACGGTAATCGATCCAAATCAGTTGTGGTAATCGTTTTCGCACATAGATCACGAAAAAATGTACATAGCTCAACAATAGTAGTCGACACATTCTTATGTAAATATGCTCGAACACCAATAGGGAGAAGTCTCTGCAGCAGAACATGACAATCGTGAGTCTTCAACCCATGAATTTTTCCATCGTTCACACTCATACATCTTGATATATTTGAAACAAATTCATCAGAAAATTTCACTGATTTCAAGAACTTACAGAACTCGACCCTTTCACTCTTAATGTATGTGTACGCAGCATGTGGTTTTGTAAACTTATTGTTTCCTAAAGGTAGCAAGTGTAATTATTTTCGTATACCCTGATCCTGTAGATCATTTCGAGCCTTTTCTGTGTCCTTTGTTTTTCCATCAATGTTTAACAATGTGCCAACCAAGTTGTCACAAATATTTGTTTCAATATGCATTATATCCAACTTATGTCTTAATATAAGTTTTGACCAGTAGGGGAGTTAAAAAAAAATACTTTTTTTCTTCCAATAAGAATCACCTCGTTTCTTTTTCTTACCTTTCTTCGTTGGATGTTTACTAAGCACTGGAAAGTTTAGCATACTTAGTTCGTGTAAAATCTCGTTTCCATCCATTACGACTGGAGGTGGTCTAGGTTCCCGATAACCGTCGTGTTGCTTATTCCTACGCCAATTGTGTGTCGCCGGAAGGTAACGTCGATGTCCCATGTAAGACATTTTATCCTTTATCCAAAGCGATGATGTATCTTCCTTACAAATTGAACATGCCTTGTAGCCCTTGTTAGTCCACCCAGATAAGTCACCGTACGCAGGAAAATCATTAATCGTCCACAACAAACTTGCGTGTAGTTGAAAGTATTCACCACTAACACAATCATCGGTGCGCACACCATCACTCCACAACTCTTTCAACTCCTCAATCAATGGTTGCAAGAAAACATCAATCTCTTTTCCAGGAGACTTTGGGCCGGGAATAAGTAAAGAAATAAAGAAACTGGTTTCTTTCATGCATTTTCAAGGTCGCAAATTGTATGGAATTAGCATCACTGGCCACATACTATACGAATTGCTCATATTCCCGAATGGATTAAATCCATCTGAAGCTAATCTCAAACGAACATTTCGTGGTTCCGAAGCGAACTCTAAGAATTTACAATCAAAATGCTTCCACCCTTACGCATCAGCAGGATGTCGTAACACACCATCATCAACACGCTTATCTTTATGCCAACTCATTTCAGAAGCAACGTGCTTGGATGAAAACATCATTTTCAATCTTGGTATCAAAGGAAAGTGACGTAAAACCTTGTGTGGAATCTTCTTCCCTTCTTCCTCGACAACTTTATACCTAGATTCACCACATATTGGACATTCTTACAAATCAACATATTCTTTCCAATATAAGATGCAATCATACTTGCAAGCATCAATGTTCTGATAGTCGAACCCTAAGTCACGCAACTTCCTCTTAGCTTCATAGAATGAACTAGGTATACATAAACCAATTGGAAATGCATCCTTTAATAATTCTAACAACATATCAAACGATTTATTACTCCAACTGTTAATAAGCTTAAGATGCATTAACTTCACCAAAACATTTAATGAAGATAGCGTACAACTAGGGTACAGTTCATTACATGCTTTAGGCATTAAATCCTCAAATCGGTTTGAACTATCCCTTTCCTGGACATTAGTGGGAATCTCGCTTTCAAAATCTTTTTCATGGACAATCGTTTCGACGTTTGGGGCTTGTAAGTCATTCAGAAGGTTTAAAATGTCATTTTCTTCATAAAAAAAATTAGATGTTGTACGTAGTCCATCATCGGGTATTGAATTAGTTGAATGGTTTTCGAACCTAGATAAGTTGCTTGGTTCTCCGTGATATACCCATTGACTATAAGAGGGAGATATTCCATTTGTGAATAGATGTCGTTCTACCCATCCAAAGACTGCCACATTGCATTCATACAATGTTTACATGGGCATCTTGCTTTCCCCAAATGATTAACGTGAGACTTCGCCATTTCCATAAATTGAGCAACTCCTTCTACGTACTCGGTAGAGAAACTATCTCTAAGTGTAATCCAATCTTTATTCATCCTTAATTCTACAATTTTCAAACTAACTCGTGAATCGTGAATAGTTAAGTCCTGTAGGAATTCACAAGATAATAAGGTTCATGTATTATTTAAGTGCTTTGAGTTTGTATTCTTCTCGTGATTTCACATTAGAAGCATATACCTATAAATCGATTAACAAAGTGCTCGAACCTTTGAGTTTTATATCGAGGGCATTATGCCTTAATCAATACAATTATGCTCAGATTAGAAAAGTGACCATTTATCTTGAAAGCAACAAAGAAATCTATGGAAGTTTCCTTGTACGTACTTCAAATCAGAACAGTTTAAAGAAATCAACAAAGAAATCTATATTATAAGTTAAATTGGTCTAAATCATGAAAATGTCAACAATCTTCTCAACATTCTCTAATATCATACATAACCCTAATCTTCATAACAATAGGAACACAACTCTCTCCATAACCAATTTCCATTTTCCTGCTTTTAAACTACTAAATCAACAATGAACAAACTAATTAGAAGCAGAAACACACAAATCAAGCTCAGAAAAGGGCAAGTTTCTTCTATCATCGATTCTCGATTTCTCAATACCAATTTCAACAAACCCAAAACGACCCACAAACAGAATCACAGAACGAAAAACCCCTAAATGGACAAAATTGTAGTAAAAAAATAGAAAAGAAAACGAGGAGTGAAGTGAAGCTTACAGGCGGCTGCGGCAGAGAGGCGAAGAGGCGACGGGCTAGGCGAGAGCGGCGGCAAAGAGGAGATGCGATGGGATAGAGGCGACGACGGCCGCGAAGAGGCGAGGCGAGGGGATAGAGGCGGCGACGGCCTAGTCGAGGGCGGTGGCGAAGAGGCGAGGCGATGAGATAGAGGCAACGGCGGGCTAGGCGACGACGGCGGCGAAGAGATGCGAGGGAGAGAGAGCAGCGAGGGAGAGAGGGAAACGAAAATGACGAAGAAGAAATGTTAGGTTAAGTAGATCTCTCTCGACGGTTAATATAAACCGTCGAGAGTGTTGGGTTTTGTTACGTCTCCAAAAGTGACCTTTTTAGGACTTATTTAGCTTAGAAAGATGTACACTCTTAGGTGTTTTTGATAGGATTTAGCTTAAACCTATGCTTATATATGAGATTTAGAAGAAGGTAGCTAAATTAGGACTTGTGTGCAAAAGGAAAGAAAAGGATTAAAAACCGAAGTTAAAAGAAGGAAAAACGAGCATTGCGATAGAATTGCGAAAACATTGCGGGAACCGCAATAATTCAAGTGAAAACCGTAAGTTGACTGATCTTTTTCTGTTAATTTCCGTTATTTCAGGGATTCGTTCTTTCTCCTCCATCTATTCTGATATACGACGTTGAAGATTGATGGTTCTCCTTGGCCCAAACGCACCTGCAAACTACTATAAAAGGGGGTCAAAGTCGAAGGTTCAAGCATCATCCGAAAGCGTAGAAGTCTTCTCGCAGTCCATCTTTTCTTCTGTTTTTTCTTTGCCGTCTGTTGGTTTGCGAAGCTCAGCTGTTGGAGTCGATAATCTGATAGGAAGGAGAGGAGATTCTTCTTCTCTCCCGATTGGATTCATCCAAGCAAGGCTGACCTTTTTGATCCTTCATTCGAGGCGACTACAACGAGGCTTTCAAGCACCATTTACTGCTTTCTGTCTTTCCTTTCTAATTTCCAGCATTGTTTAGTTGTCGCTTCTGGTTTAGTGATTAGTCTACTTCATTTCGTTGCTTTCTGTCTTTGGATTATTTACTTTAAGCTTTCCCTTGTTCGTTCAAACAATCAAAGTAATCAAATCACAAGTTTTCATCTCACAGTTTCTTGCCTTCGCATTCTACTGCTTTCCTTTACTGTTTTCAGTTCATTCCTCTTCTAAGCATGTCTGTTTTATCTTATATTTCTGTTCTCTATATATCCATGAGTAGCTAAATCACATAGGGGCATGCTAATGACAAAACTATAGGCTAAAAAACGTGAACCAAGCATGTAGGATAGCTCTCGAACCATTGATTGTATGTAAGCTTCATTCCACGGGCAATTTCGATTGGCCATCCATTTTGTCCAAAGAACTCCTAACCTCTGGAAGGAGTAAGAGTTCAGAGTCGTATAATCATGCTAGCCTTTCATGGTAGCCAGGAAACGGCCTAGGAATAGGCGTTCCCCTAGTACAAACTAAACACTTCTGCTTTAACAAGATGCTTAAGACCTTACTTTGAGTTGAGTAAACTAAAGAATCTAATGCATGGAATCGGATGATACATGAGATAGAGTGAGTTTGATGCATAGAGAGTTGATCCAATGCTTGGGAATCGTATTAAAATGCCTATAGGATAGTCGTTAGTAGCCCTTAATTCTCCATTTTACACACTTTCGCTGTTTTTACAATTGCGATAACATTGCGGTGTCCGCAATTCTGCTAAGTTACCATTCTGTTTAGCTGTTTTCCTCTTCGTTTATTAATTCCATCTCTTGTCCGTTGAGTCTAATTTCAACTTGCATTTGTTTATGTTGCATTCCTTTATACATTCAGCAAAAATTAGATAATTAAAAATCAATTTTACCCCATCAAATCCACCCCTTCTTTCTTAACAAAACACTTCGCGAATAGCTAAAAAAATAAATCTCTGTGGGAAAACGAATGAAATATACTTACTACTTGCTATAAGATCATGTATGCTTGCATGTTCTGAGTGCTCTATCTCTTTTATTGCCTAATTATTTTAACACATTGAGCACGCAACAAGTTTTTGGCGCCGCTGCCGGGGATTTAGTTTAGTGAAAACGAAGTTTGTTAAGTTAGAAAACCAACTCTTAATATCTATTGGAGCTAATCTTCTTTCATTTCCTTTACAGGTACTATCAAGCTAGTTTATGAAAGAGTTTCCAAACCTCAACTCGCAACAGAGAGAAACTTTGCAGGTGGAAAACGTATGGGTACGACAAAGTAAATGAATACGCTGCAGAACTTAATTGGAGGACGAGTTTGCCCACAACAGTTTGAAGGATTTTACCAGCCATGTGCTTATTGTGGGGATAATCATAACTTGGAGAATTGCCCAACATTGAATTATCAAGAGAGGCAATATCAACAAAGCTATGACAACCATTATTCGTACATGTGTGAACATGATCAGTGGCAACTCTCAAATAATCCTTGGGAAGAGCATGTGCAAATTGCTCATTATGAAGAGTTCCCCCAACATGAAAACTATCAACATTATGCCCCAACTCCAAGTGAAGAATTATCACCCACTTTGGAGGCACTATGGATAGAATTCATGGAAAGGAATGATGCATCCATGAGGAGAATGGATGTGCAATTAGCTCAGCTCACAAATGACTTACAAGAGCTACTTGCTATAGCAAAATCACTACCACCATGCCCTCAGATGTTCGATTTTTATGATGATGAATCTTTTGTTACCTTCGAATCTGAGAAGAGTGATCCAATGGAATCTCCATATGAAATGGTGGAGTTGGTGAAAGTTGAGAAAAATGAAATTGTGCTGGATGAGGCCAAAGAGACTAATGCGCTGCTTGAGGAACAAGAATTTGAAATGTTTGAGGTTGTAGCAAGCTTCTCCACCAATGCAAGAGTTGAGCCACCACCACCACAAATGCTCCAGCTGAAGGAGTTAGAAAGAGTTGTGCCAGAAAAAGAAGTCTCATCGCATCAAAGCTATGTTGTAGCAAATATTGTAGAAACAAAACCAACGCACAGAAAGTACAAACCTTGGGATGTTATAACATGCAGTCTCTTTGAAAGAATCAACAAATTCAAAGTGTGGCAGAATGTCCGACCCCGTAAATCAAGACTTAAGTATCTTAAAGGAGCAAAAGTGATGCCTCGAAACATTGAAGAATATCCATATGAGGCAGATTGACAAGGGAGTATTTCTGTTCCTTAAAAGAAAAAAAAATAATAATCAAACTGCTTTTCGTCGAACCATGTGAATTCTGCTGTTTTGAGTTAATATTTGGTCTGTCTTTAATTCTTTATTTTTGCTGTTTAAATTTGTTTAGTGTAGTCTGATGGTAGCTGAATAGGTAGATTAGTTTAGTTTCATTTTTGTATAGCTTGAATGACTGGAAAAAGCATGCATAGGGGCCCTGATCACTGATATATCTGCCCTGTATCTATTGCGAAATAATTGCAGAATCCGCAATTTTTATTAGTAAATGCATGTTTTTGACTGACTGTTTAGCTAGGCTGGTTCTGTTTAAATTCTGTCTTTTGCTGCTATCTTGACTACCTTATATAGCTTATCTCAAAGCATGTTGGATGAGTGTCATAGGACACCTTTGATAGTTTAAATTAGCCTCTTAAAAGTGCTCAGCATGCATAGCTTTAAGTCCTTACCTGCCTGTCTTTACGAATTTATGCTGCTGTGATATTTACTTTTAGAATGTTCTGTCTATGCCTAGGGCTTTTAGATTCTCTTTGTTTTACCTTAGACTAGATGCTTCTAGGACAAGTTTGGGGGTGTGCCACCTCAGACACTCATTGGGGACAATGAGTAGTTTAAGTTTGGGGGAGGCCACTCTAGGCTTAGGAACATTCCTCTCTCCCTTAAAGCATAAGCATTCTTCTTCTCCTTTATAAAAAATGATGAGCTGAAAAAAAAAATGAAAAATAGAATAAAGAGGGGTGTCTCTCTTAGGTTGCTGAGTAATCAGTGCCAAGTGTGTAACCCACAAGTGGCATTGCATCAAAAGGCAACCAAAGGAGAGGCTCCACCAAAGTAAGAAAGAAAAAGGAAAAAAAATATAGGGAAGAAGAATGTACACCTAGGAGTTGCAACTTTGTGGCTTAGATGTCCTAAATAAAAAGAACTCTGATCCTCAATTAGCTGAGCACAAAGTTGTAACTTGTAGGGTTGTTTAGGGAGATGAATGTATGTCCAATGTAGTGATGCCAGGGTTTAGGTTGTTCTCTAAAAGTACTACTGTCACTGTTAATACTAAGACTGGCATGACTCTAAGGAATCCTAGGTAATTCAAAAGTAAAAGCTAGAAGCATGTACTGAGTCTGGGGTAAAGCTAGGTAGAATTCGAAACCTTAGGGATAGATGCACGATATGATAAAAGCAAGTAGATCAGTTGTAGGGAGTTAATGAAACAGCAGGAGTATTAGGCGTGCGAAGTCAGAAGAAGCAATATGAAAGGTTAGTTGTAAACTTGGAAGTGTGTCACAGGACAACACTGCTATAGATAGGAATGTAGGGGAGTCAGTAAGTGGTTAAAGAAGATGAAACAGCAGCCTAGGCAAGTCCTTAGATTGCTCGAGGACGAGCAAAACCTTAAGTTTGGGGGTGTGTTACGTCTCCAAAAGTGACCTTTTTAGGACTTATTTAGCTTAGAAAGATGTACACTCTTAGGTGTTTTTGATAGGATTTAGCTTAAACCTATGCTTATATATGAGATTTAGAAGAAGGTAGCTAAATTAGGACTTGTGTGCAAAAGGAAAGAAAAGGATTAAAAACCGAAGTTAAAAGAAGGAAAAACGAGCATTGCGATAGAATTGCGAAAACATTGCGGGAACCGCAATAATTCAAGTGAAAACCGTAAGTTGACTGATCTTTTTCTGTTAATTTCCGTTATTTCAGGGATTCGTTCTTTCTCCTCCATCCATTCTGATATACGACGTTGAAGATTGATGGTTCTCCTTGGCCCAAACGCACCTGCAAACTACTATAAAAGGGGGTCAAAGTCGGAGGTTCAAGCATCATCCGAAAGCGTAGAAGTCTTCTCGCAGTCCATCTTTTCTTCTGTTTTTTCTTTGCCGTCTGTTGGTTTGCGAAGCTCAGCTGTTGGAGTCGATAATCTGATAGGAAGGAGAGGAGATTCTTCTTCTCTCCCGATTGGATTCATCCAAGCAAGGCTGACCTTTTTGATCCTTCATTCGAGGCGACTGCAACGAGGCTTTCAAGCACCATTTACTGCTTTCTGTCTTTCCTTTCTAATTTCCAGCATTGTTTAGTTGTCGCTTCTGGTTTAGTGATTAGTCTACTTCATTTCGTTGCTTTCTGTCTTTGGATTATTTACTTTAAGCTTTCCCTTGTTCGTTCAAACAATCAAAGTAATCAAATCACAAGTTTTCATCTCACAGTTTCTTGCCTTCGCATTCTACTGCTTTCCTTTACTGTTTTCAGTTCATTCCTCTTCTAAGCATGTCTGTTTTATCTTATATTTCTGTTCTCTATATATCCATGAGTAGCTAAATCACATAGGGGCATGCTAATGACAAAACTATAGGCTAAAAAACGTGAACCAAGCATGTAGGATAGCTCTCGAACCATTGATTGTATGTAAGCTTCATTCCACGGGCAATTTCGATTGGCCATCCATTTTGTCCAAAGAACTCCTAACCTCTGGAAGGAGTAAGAGTTCAGAGTCGTATAATCATGCTAGCCTTTCATGGTAGCCAGGAAACGGCCTAGGAATAGGCGTTCCCCTAGTACAAACTAAACACTTCTGCTTTAACAAGATGCTTAAGACCTTACTTTGAGTTGAGTAAACTAAAGAATCTAATGCATGGAATCGGATGATACATGAGATAGAGTGAGTTTGATGCATAGAGAGTTGATCCAATGCTTGGGAATCGTATTAAAATGCCTATAGGATAGTCGTTAGTAGCCCTTAATTCTCCATTTTACACACTTTCGCTGTTTTTACAATTGCGATAACATTGCGGTGTCCGCAATTCTGCTAAGTTACCATTCTGTTTAGCTGTTTTCCTCTTCGTTTATTAATTCCATCTCTTGTCCGTTGAGTCTAATTTCAACTTGCATTTGTTTATGTTGCATTCCTTTATACATTCAGCAAAAATTAGATAATTAAAAACCAATTTTACCCCATCAAATCCACCCCTTCTTTCTTAACAAAACACTTCGCGAATAGCTAAAAAAATAAATCTCTGTGGGAAAACGAATGAAATATACTTACTACTTGCTATAAGATCATGTATGCTTGCATGTTCTGAGTGCTCTATCTCTTTTATTGCCTAATTATTTTAACACATTGAGCACGCAACAGGTTTTATGTCCTAAAACTCGTGGTTTGTAAACTGTTATGTTTGTAAATATTCTATTTAGAATAAAGAGTTATTAGTTTTATTCAGTAAAAGAGTTTACTGGAATAAAGTGAAACATGTTTACGTTAACCTATACCAATGACCAACACCCTTGGCTGAATATGAGTACTTGAGCCTCATGTATGACATGATTGTGGATCAGGCTCAAGTAGTCAGTCAAAACGGTCTATAGTATACGGATAAGGTTGGGTACCTTATCCTGGTAACACTATTGGATGCGGCTCACTTTGTATTGTACAGAACGATGTGATCCGAATCGTTCCACATGGAGATGTGAGAAGTGATGGCGTCCTGTGTAAAGAGTTTACATAAGACCGAACCGCGTATTAAGTCGCTCTCTCTTTATAACTCCGTTTACTAATGAGACCGACTTATACATTTTGATGGCCTAGGTAACTCGAGCTTAATCATGAGCTTGCTATGAACTCCTACTTATTCGAAAGTATCCTTTGACTTGTACGGGTGAGAGTGGCGGAACGCCCGCTCAATAAGCCTACCAACTTTGGGATAAAGTCGAATAGGTAGCTGGAGACATAGTACAGCAAGATTGAAATTCACTCCTAACCCGCTCTTCAGGGTTAGTAGATAGGTTGTTCCCTTAATAGCTGACTCTGGGGCTTGAACAATGTGAGCTCACACTCTCATGTGATGAGAGAGTTATATTGATCTGATGGTTGGACCACAGATCTATTGTTCATTAGAGGTGTCAGTGGTACTTAAGGAACAAGATGTAATGCAGGGGTTAAAAAGTTTAAATGACCCAGCTGTGATTACGAACAACCTGTGAAGGATCGACTTACCGATGACGGTTATATCAAAAGGACACAATATCTACAGTGAGGAGAGTGCAACCCTCGGACTATAGTGGAGTCTCCGGGGGTTAACGAAAGTTGATTGATTCGGGTTAAAAGAGTTTTGACCGAATAATCTCGTATCGTTAGAGCTCATGATCTGTAGGTCCTTTAGGTTCTCCTGGCTAGCTCGGATAACGCTGTGCAACAGTATAAAAGAAAAGAAAAAGAAAAAGAATTTAAATTGTTCAAATTCGGTTTATGGAAGGAGGATAGACATATTTAAATATGATTTAAATATGAGATTGGCCTAATACATGAATAGGATTCATGTGTAAAAAAGTCGGTTTTCGGAAACCGGGTTTAGCCTTATTATTTAATTAATATTTGATATTGAATTAAATAATATTTATTAATTAAAAAAGTTTAATTAATATTTATATATATATTATTTATTAAAAAGTTTAATAAATAATATTATTATTATTATTTTTAATAATAATAATAATTAAATATATATATATGTGTCTTGCATGCAGCAAGACACATATATATACATATTAAGTTATATATATATGTTGAGGTTGGTTTGGCCTTCTGAGAAGTTGAGATAGATAGGCAGAGGGGTTATGCTCAAGCATATACGAAAAGTAAAAAAAATCTCTGCATTTTTTTCCTCTGCTCTCAATTCTTCTTCTTCCTTCCTCTTTTCTCTTTCGTTTCTCTTCTTTTCGGAGTCCCACCACTCCGTTGCGCATCGCCGAGGATAGCGGGACTACCTGGAGTGGTCTTCGGGGTGTTCGGGAGAAGAGGCCGGAAGAGTTCATGACGAGGAACGTGGGGCGGAACTTGAAGAAATTGGAACTACAAGGGTATGTATTCTAAATTTCTTATTTCCGCTTTAAATTTCTTATTCGTTGCTAAAATATATAAAAACAAAAAGAACAACTCACAATTATTATTATTGATTTCATCCAAAATGGGATTGGGAGTAAAAAGATGAGGAAGCAACAAAAAAACAGAACACACAGACGTATAGCCATGCAAAACCAGATATATATATATTTTCTTCTATATACAATAATAATTTAATTATATTAATTATATGATAAGTAAATTTTGTACGGCAGATTTAGGCGGCAGTGTTGAGAGCACATTCAGGACGGTAGCCTTGAGGGAATCTTTTGGCATCAGTTCACTGTATTTAGAGAGTATATTATTCAGATGATTTGTAAGGGAGATTTACATCGGAGTTTATACAGTGAATACAATAATGCATAAGGAAAGCACCATAAATGGTGATCCTAATTACAACCCATAATTTACGCTAACACTATCTATCTCAACTTCTCAGATGGCCAAACCAACCTCAACATATATATATAACTTAATATGTATATATATGTGTCTTGTTGCATGCAAGACACATATATATATATAATTGTTATTATTATTAAAAATAATAATAATAATATTATTTATTAAACTTTTTAATAAATAATATATATATGAATATTAATTAAACTTTTTTAATTAATAAAAATTATTTAATTCAATATCAAATATTAATTAAATAATAAGGATAAACCCGGTTTCCGAAAACCGACTTTTTTACACATGAATCCTATTCATGTATTAGGTCAATCTCATATTTAAATCATATTTAAATATGTCTATCCTCCTTCCATAAACAGAATTTGAACAATTCAAATTCTTTTTCTTTTTCTTTTCTTTTATACTGTTGCACGGCGTTATCCGAGCTAGCCAGGAGAACCTAAAGGACCTACAGATCATGAGCTCCAACGATACGAGATTATTCGGTCAAAACTCTTTTAACCCGAATCAATCAACTTTCGTTAACCTCCGGAGACTCCACTATAGTCCGAGGGTTGCACTCTCCTCACCGTAGATATATTGTGTCCTTTTGATATAACCGTCATCGGTAAGTCGATCCTTCACAGGTTGTTCGTAATCACAGCTGGGTCATTTAAACCGTTTAACCCCTGCATTACATCTTGTTCCTTAAGTACCACTGACACCTCTAATGAACAATAGATCTGTGGTCTAACCATCAAATCAATATAACTCTCTCATCACATGAGAGTGTGAGCTCACATTGTTCAAGCCCAGAGTCAGCTATTAAGGGAACAACCTATCTACTAACCCTGAAGAGCGGGTTAGGAGTGAATTCCAATCTTGCTTTACTATGTCCCCAGCTACCTATTCGACTTTATCCCCAAGTTGGTAGGCTTATTGAGCGGGCGTTCCGCCACTCTCACCCGTACAAGTCAAAGGGTACTTCCGAATAAGCAGGAGTTCATAGCAAGCTCATGATTAAGCTCGAGTTACCTAGGCCATCAAAATGTATAAGTCGGTCTCATCAGTAAACGGAGTTATAAAGAGAGAGCGACTTAATACGCGGTTCGGTCTTATGTAAACTCTTTACACAGGACGCCCTCACTTCTCACATCTCCATGTGGAACGATTCGGATCACATCGTTCTGTACAATACAAAGTGAGCCGCATCCAATAGTGTTACCAGGATAAGGTACCCAACCTTATCCGTATACTATAGACCGTTTTGACTGACTACTTGAGCCTGATCCACAATCATTAATAATAATAATAATATTTATTAAACTTTTTAATAAATAATATATATATAAATATAAATTAAACTTTTTTACCGCAGCGGAACGCGATTTCGGACCGATGATACTCTAATTTCATCAATTTAACAAATAGAAACCATGCTCTTAAAGCGGAAATAAGAAATTTAGAATACATACCCTTGTAGTTCCAATTTCTTCAAGTTTCGCCCCACGTTCCTCGTCACGAACTCTTCCGGCCTCTTCTCACGAACACCCCGAGGACCACCCCTGGTAGTCCCGCTATCCTCGGCGCCGCGCAACGGAGTGGTGGGACTCCAAAAAGAAGAGAAACGAAAGAGAAAAGAGGAAGGAAGAAGAAGAATTGAGAGCAGAGGAAAAAAATGCAGAGATTTTTTTTACTTTTCGTATATGCTTGAGCATAACCCCTCTGCCTATCTACCTCAACTTCTCAGATGGCCAAACCAACCTCAACATATATATATAATTTAATATGTATATATATTTAATTATTATTATTATTAAAAATAATGATAATAATATTATTTATTAAACTTTTTAATAAATAATATATATATATATATATATATATATTAATTAAACTTTTTTAATTAATAAATATTATTTAATTCAATATCAAATATTAATTAAATAATAAGGCTAAACCCGGTTTCCGAAAATCGACTTTTTTACACATGAATCCTATTCATGTATTAGGTCAATCTCATATTTAAATCATATTTAAATATGTCTATCCTCCTTCCATAAACCGAATTTGAACAATTCAAATTCTTTTTCTTTTTCTTTTCTTTTATACTGTTGCACGGCGTTATCCGAGCTAGCCAGGAGAACCTAAAGGACCTACAGATCATGAGCTCCAACGATACGAGATTATTCGGTCAAAACTCTTTTTACCCGAATCAATGAACTTTCGTTAACCCCCGGAGACTCCACTATAGTCCGAGGGTTGCACTCTCCTCACTGTAGATATATTGTGTCCTTTTGATATAACCGTCATCGGTAAGTCGATCCTTCACAGGTTGTTCGTAATCACAGCTGGGTCATTTAAACCGTTTAACCCCTGCATTACATCTTGTTCCTTAAGTACCACTGACACCTCTAATGAACAATAGATCTGTGGTCTAACCATCAAATCAATATAACTCTCTCATCACATGAGAGTGTGAGCTCACATTGTTCAAGCCCAGAGTCAGCTATTAAGGGAACAACCTATCTACTAACCCTGAAGAGCGGGTTAGGAGTGAATTCCAATCTTGCTTTACTATGTCCCCAGCTACCTATTCGACTTTATCCCCAAGTTGGTAGGCTTATTGAGCGAGCGTTCCGCCACTCTCACCCGTACAAGTCAAAGGGTACTTCCAAATAAGCAGGAAATCATAGCAAGCTCATGATTAAGCTCGAGTTACCTAGGCCATCAAAATGTATAAGTCGGTCTCATCAGTAAACGGAGTTATAAAGAGAGAGCGACTTAATACGCGGTTCGGTCTTATGTAAACTCTTTACACAGGACGCCCTCACTTCTCACATCTCCATGTGGAACGATTCGGATCACATCGTTCTGTACAATACAAAGTGAGCCGCATCCAATAGTGTTACCAGGATAAGGTACCCAACCTTATCCGTATACTATAGACCGTTTTGACTGACTACTTGAGCCTGATCCACAATCATTAATAATAATAATAATATTTATTAAACTTTTTAATAAATAATATATATATAAATATTAATTAAACTTTTTTACCGCAGCGGAACGCGATTTCGGACCGATGATACTCTAATTTCATCAATTTAACAAATAGAAACCATGCTCTTAAAGCGGAAATAAGAAATTTAGAATACATACCCTTGTAGTTCCAATTTCTTCAAGTTCCGCCCCACGTTCCTCGTCACGACCTCTTCCGGCCTCTTCTCACGAATACCCCGAGGACCACCCCAGGTAGTCCCGCTATCCTCGGCGCCGCGCAACGGATTGGTGGGACTCTGAAAAAAGAAGAGAAACGAAAGAGAAAAGAGGAAGCAAGAAGAAGAATTGAGAGCAGAGGGAAAAAATGCAGAGATTTTTTTTACTTTTCGTATATGCTTGAGCATAACCCCTCTGCCTATCTATCTCAACTTCTCAGATGGCCAAACCAACCTCAACATATATATATATAACTTAATATGTATATATAAGTGTCTTGCTGCATGCAAGACACATATATATATATATATATTTAATTATTATTATTATTAAAAATAATAATAATAATATTATTTATTAAACTTTTTAATAAATAATATATATATATATTAATTAAACTTTTTTAATTAATAAATATTATTTAATTCAATATCAAATATTAATTAAATAATAAGGCTAAACCCGGTTTCCGAAAACCGACTTTTTTACACATGAATCCTATTCATGTATTAGGCCAATCTCATATTTAAATCATATTTAAATATGTCTATCCTCTTTCCATAAACCGAATTTGAACAATTCAAATTCTTTTTCTTTTTCTTTTCTTTTATACTGTTGCACGGCGTTATCCGAGCTAGGCAGGAGAACCTAAAGGACCTACAGATCATGAGCTCCAACGATACGAGATTATTCGGTCAAACTCTTTTAACCCGAATCAATCAACTTTCGTTAACACCCGGAGACTCCACTATAGTCCGAGGGTTGCACTCTCCTCACTGTAGATATATTGTGTCCTTTTGATATAACCGTCATCGGTAAGTCGATCCTTCACAGGTTGTTCGTAATCACAGCTGGGTCATTTAAACCGTTTAACCCCTGCATTACATCTTGTTCCTTAAGTACCACTGACACCTCTAATGAACAATAGATCTGTGGTCCAACCATCAGATCAATATAACTCTCTCATCACATGAGAGTGTGAGCTCACATTGTTCAAGCCCCAGAGTCAGCTATTAAGGGAACAACCTATCTACTAACCCTGAAGAGCGGGTTAGGAGTGAATTCCAATCTTGTTGTACTATGTCCCCAGCTACCTATTCGACTTTATCCCCAAGTTGGTAGGCTTATTGAGCGGGCGTTCCGCCACTCTCACCCGTACAAGTCAAAGGATACTTCCGAATAAGCAGGAGTTCATAGCAAGCTCATGATTAAGCTCGAGTTACCTAGGCCATCAAAATGTATAAGTCGGTCTCATCAGTAAACGGAGTTATAAAGAGAGAGCGACTTAATACGCGGTTCGGTCTTATGTAAACTCTTTACACAGGACGCCCTCACTTCTCACATCTCCATGTGGAACGATTCAGATCACATCGTTCTGTACAATACAAAGTGAGCCGCATCCAATAGTGTTACCAGGATAAAGTACCCAACCTTATCCGTATACTATAGACCGTTTTGACTGACTACTTGAGCCTGATCCACAATCATTAATAATAATAATAATATTTATTAAACTTTTTAATAAATAATATATATATAAATATTAATTAAACTTTTTTACCGCAGCGGAACGCGATTTCGGACCGATGATACTCTAATTTCTTCAATTTAACAAATAGAAACCATGCTCTTAAAGCGGAAATAAGAAATTTAGAATACATACCCTTGTAGTTCCAATTTCTTCAAGTTCCGCCCCACGTTCCTCGTCACGAACTCTTCCGGCCTCTTCTCACGAACACCCCGAGGACCACCCCAGGTAGTCCCGCTATCCTCGGCGCCGCGCAACGGATTGGTGGGACTCCGAAAAGAAGAGAAACGAAAGAGAAAAGAGGAAGGAAGAAGAAGAATTGAGAGCAGAGGAAAAAAATGCAGAGATTTTTTTTACTTTTCGTATATGCTTGAGCATAACCCCTCTGCCTATCTATCTCAACTTCTCAGATGGCCAAACCAACAACATATATATATATAACTTAAAATGTATATATATGTGTCTTGCTGCATGCAAGACACATATATATATATTTAATTATTATTATTATTAAAAATAATAATAATATTATTATTTATTAAACTTTTTAATAAATAATATATATATATATTAATTAAACTTTTTTAATTAATAAATATTATTTAATTCAATATCAAATATTAATTAAATAATAAGGCTAAACCCGGTTTCCGAAAACCGACTTTTTTACACATGAATCCTATTCATGTATTAGGCCAATCTCATATTTAAATCATATTTAAATATGTCTATCCTCTTTCCATAAACCGAATTTGAACAATTCAAATTCTTTTTCTTTTTCTTTTCTTTTATACTGTTGCACGGCGTTATCCGAGCTAGCCAGGAGAACCTAAAGGACCTACAGATCATGAGCTCCAACGATACGAGATTATTCGGTCAAAACTCTTTTAACCCGAATCAATCAACTTTTGTTAACCCTCGGAGACTCCACTATAGTCCGAGGGTTGCACTCTCCTCACTGTAGATATATTGTGTCCTTTTGATATAACCGTCATCGGTAAGTCGATCCTTCACAGGTTGTTCGTAATCACAGCTGGGTCATTTAAACCGTTTAACCCCTGCATTACATCTTGTTCCTTAAGTACCACTGACACCTCTAATGAACAATAGATCTGTGGTCCAACCTCAGATCAATATAACTCTCTCATCACATGAGAGTGTGAGCTCACATTGTTCAAGCCCCAGAGTCAGCTATTAAGGGAACAACCTATCTACTAACCCTGAAGAGCGGGTTAGGAGTGAATTCCAATCTTGCTGTACTATGTCCCCAGCTACCTATTCGACTTTATCCCCAAGTTGGTAGGCTTATTGAGCGGGCGTTCCGCCATTCTCACCCGTACAAGTCAAAGGATACTTCCGAATAAGCAGGAGTTCATAGCAAGCTCATGATTAAGCTCGAGTTACCTAGGCCATCAAAATGTATAAGTCGGTCTCATCAGTAAACGGAGTTATAAAGAGAGCGCGACTTAATACGCGGTTCGGTCTTATGTAAACTCTTTACACAGGACGCTCTCACTTCTCACATCTCCATGTGGAACGATTCGGATCACATCGTTTTGTACAATACAAAGTGAGCCGCATCCAATAGTGTTACCAGGATAAAGTACCCAACCTTATCCGTATACTATAGACCGTTTTGACTGACTACTTGAGCCTGATCCACAATCATTAATAATAATAATAATATTTATTAAACTTTTTAATAAATAATATATATATAAATATTAATTAAACTTTTTTACCGCAGCGGAACGCGATTTCGGACCGATGATACTCTAATTTCTTCAATTTAACAAATAGAAACCATACTCTTAAAGCGGAAATAAGAAATTTAGAATACATACCCTTGTAGTTCCAATTTCTTCAAGTTCCGCCCCACGTTCCTCGTCACGAACTCTTCCGGCCTCTTCTCACAAACACCCCGAGGACCACCCAGGTAGTCCCGCTATCCTCGGCGCTGCGCAACGGATTGGTGGGACTCCGAAAAGAAGAGAAACGAAAGAGAAAAGAGGAAGGAAGAAGAAGAATTGAGAGCAGAGGAAAAAAATGCAGAGATTTTTTTTACTTTTCGTATATGCTTGAGCATAACCCCTCTGCCTATCTATCTAAACTTCTCAGATGGCCAAACCAACCTCAACATATATATATATATATAACTTAATATGTATATATATGTGTCTTGCTGCATGCAAGACACATATATATATATTTAATTATTATTATTATTAAAAATAATAATAATAATATTATTTATTAAACTTTTTAATAAATAATATATATATATATTAATTAAACTTTTTTAATTAATAAATATTATTTAATTCAATATCAAATATTAATTAAATAATAAGGCTAAACCCGGTTTCAGAAAACCGACTTTTTTACACATGAATCCTATTCATGTATTAGGCCAATCTCATATTTAAATCATATTTAAATATGTCTATCCTCTTTCCATAAACCGAATTTGAACAATTCAAATTCAAATTCTTTTTCTTTTCTTTTATACTGTTGCACGGCGTTATCCGAGCTAGCCAGGAGAACCTAAAGGACCTACAGATCATGAGCTCCAACGATACGAGATTATTCGGTCAAAACTCTTTTAACCCGAATCAATCAACTTTCGTTAACCCCCGGAGACTCCACTATAGTCCGAGGGTTGCACTCTCCTCACTGTAGATATATTGTGTCCTGTTGATATAACCGTCATCGGTAAGTCGATCCTTCACAGGTTGTTCGTAATCACAGCTGGGTCATTTAAACCGTTTAACCCCTGCATTACATCTTGTTCCTTAAGTACCACTGACACCTCTAATGAACAATAGATCTGTGGTCCAACCATCAAATCAATATAACTCTCTCATCACATGAGAGTGTGAGCTCACATTGTTCAAGCCCAGAGTCAGCTATTAAGGGAACAACCTATCTACTAACCCTGAAGAGCGGGTTAGGAGTGAATTCCAATCTGGTTGTACTATGTCCCCAGCTACCTATTCGACTTTATCCCCAAGTTGGTAGGCTTATTGAGCGAGCGTTCCGCCACTCTCACCCGTACAAGTCAAAGGATACTTCCGAATAAGCAGGAGTTCATAGCAAGCTCATGATTAAACTCGAGTTACCTAGGCCATCAAAATGTATAAGTCGGCCTCATCAGTAAACGGAGATATAAAGAGAGAGCGACTTAATACGCGGTTCGGTCTTATGTAAACTCTTTACACAGGACGCCCTCACTTCTCACATCTCCATGTGGAACGATTCGGATCACATCGTTCTGTACAATACAAAGTGAGCCGCATCCAATAGTGTTACCAGGATAAGGTACCCAACCTTATCCGTATACTATAGACCGTTTTGACTGACTACTTGAGCCTGATCCACAATCATGTCATACATGAGGCTCAAGTACTCATATTCAGCCAAGGGTGTTGGTCATTGGTATAGGTTAACGTAAACACGTTTCACTTTATTCCAGTAAACTCTTTTACTGAATAAAACTAATAACTCTTTATTCTAAATAGAATATTTACAAACATAACAGTTTACAAACCACGAGTTTTAGGACATAAAACCCAACAAACTCCCACTTGTGTTGGGTTTTATGTCCTAAAACTCGTAGTTTGTAAACTGTTTGAATGTAAATATTATATTTCAATAAAGTTGTTATTGAATTTTAGTGAATTGTGTTTGTATTAACCTATACCAATAACTAACACCCTTGGAGATAGTGTGAGTACTTGAACTTCATGTGTGACATGAATGTGGATCAAGTTCAAGTGGACAGCCAAAATGGTCTATAGTATAGGGATAAGGCTGGGTACCTTATCTTGGGGACACTATTGGACGCGGCTCACTTTGTATAGTACAAAACGATGTGATTCGAATCGTTTCATGTAGAGACATGTGAGTGAGGGCGTCCTGTGCAATGAGTTTGCACAAGACCGAACCAAGAAATAAAATCGCTCTTTCTTTATAACACCGTTTACTGTAAAGACCGGTTTTTTCATTTGATGACTTAGGTAACCCGATCTCAATCCTGAGCTTACTATGAACTCCTGTTTATTCAACTTTATCCTATGATTTGTACGGGTGAGAGTGGCCAGATCGCCGACTCAATATGCCTACCATCTTGGGGATAAGATTGAATAAGTGGCTGGGGACATAGTTGTAGCAAGATTGGAATTCACTCCTACCCGCTTTAAGGGTTAGTAGAGAGGTTGTTCCCTTAAGTGCTGACTCCAGGTCTTGAACAATGGGCCCATCCTCTCCTGATCAGGGAGGAATCTGATTTGATGGTTGGACCACAAATCAATTGTTCATTAGAGGCGTCAGTGGTACTTAAGGAACAAGATATAATACAAGGGTTAAACGGTATAAATGACCCGTTGTGATTATGAACGACCTGTGAAGGATCGACTTACTGATGATAGTTATATCAACAGGACACAATATATCTACAGTGAGGAGAGTGCAGCCCTTGGACTTTAGTGGAGTCTCCAGGGGTTAACGAATGTTGGTTAGTTCGGTTGAAAGAGTTTTGACCGGATAATCTCGTATCGTTGGAGCTCATGATCTGTAGGTCCTTACGGTTCTCCTGGCTAGCTCGGATAAAGCCGTGAAACAATATAAAAGAAAAGAAAAGAATTTGAATCGTTCAAATTCGGGTTTGTGGAAGAAGGTTAGACATATTTAAATATGATTTAAATATGGACATATTTAAATATGATTTAAATATGAGATTGGTCTGAAAACATGAATAGGATTCATGTGCAAAAAGTCGGTTTTCGGAAAACCGGGTTTAATTATATTATTTAATTAATATTTGATATTGAATTAAATAATATTAATTAAAATATATATATATATATTTTTTATTAATTAAAAAGTTTAATTAATAAAATAATTATTATTATTTTTAATAATAATAATTTATAAATAAATATATATATATATATATATATATATATATACATGTGTCTTACATGCAAGATGTAAGACACATGTTATATATACAGAGTATATATATATGAGTCAGATCAATTAAAAAAAAAAAAAAAAAAGAAAAAAAAAAAAAAGAAAAACAAATATGTGAGTCCCTTTTTGGGCTCACATAAGAATTGAAAATTTTGATTTTCAATTTTGAGTTCTTCTTCTTCGACAGCTTCTGTTTTCTGTTGAAAAATTAGTTTTTCAGTGGAGCTTCTTCTTCCTTTTCTTTTGTAAAAGGAGTCCCACTACTCCGTTTCTCGGCCCGAGGATAGCGGGATTACCGTGGGTGGTCCACGAAGGTTTCGTGAGAAGGCTCGGTGAGCTCGTGAGGAGCTTCTGGCGGTGAATTTGAAAAAATACGAACGACAAGGGTATGTGTTCTAATTTCTCTTTTTCATTGCTTTTGCATGTTTCCATTTGTTTAAATTGATGAAATTAGAGTGTCCATGATCCAAATCGCTTCCGCTGCGTTCCATCAACGCTCCATCAACTTGGACTTAAACGTCCGTGGTGTACATGTTAGGTGGAGAAAACTAATATATCATATATCAGAAGCTTTCTCCCACTGTCCTTTCCAGCAACTCGTAGCCCTAGACTCTTCTAGGTGTGTCTCAAACACTTTAGCCATGAGAGACTTAGTAAACTAATCAGCATGAAGTACTACGAGGCTTTCCATGTGACCATCACATCTCCTCATAGCACTATCTGCGAGCTCAACTTATAAACCTATTGTTGCTTCACAAGCTGCAAATAGACTTAGCTACTACCAAGGAATTAGCAATACAACTCTGGTATTCTACTCCTCTCAGTACAAGGACAAAACTTTAACCGGATTCCAATCCAATTGGACTAAAATTACTGACAGCTCCCACTGCATAGCACATACCGGGTCATGTATCTCAAAAGATACATCTAACCTTCAATATGTAAATGCACTTGGGTGCATCTCGTATCCTCAACACTTGAGGTGTCTTAGGAAACCATTTCCATAGACCATCAAATATTGACAACAACTTATCAATAAAAGATTTTAGAGACAACACTAGCGATTTGTTCTTACGATTCAGAACAACCTGAATCCTTAGAACAAACTAAGCCTACCTCCAGATAAACTATTTGGGAGTGAGTCGCTAGTTTATGCTAAAATATCAGAAGATAAATCCTACATCATTCTCAATTATTAGAACAAAATTACGGGAATATATTATGAAAGCTTTAACATTGATTAAACACTTGTCCAACAAGTTTTATCAATGTAATGTTCAAAACCATAAGATTTGATAAACAAACCTTATAAATCAGAATATAGATGCTTATTCCAATTCATAAATGAATTGAATAAGCTCGCAAACGATTTGCTCTTAATCCTGAAAAATGTATCTCCCTGGTTTAGACTAATAGATACTCTATCAAGATAGCTAGTCTTGATATCCATATATCTTGTCCTATCAGATAGAACAGGGTAATGGATACGAGTATACTATATAACTTATATCTGACAACAAGAGATGAAGTTAATACACAATTAACCCCTTCTCTTCGGGACAGTCCCTTTGCCAGAAAGTCAAGCCTTAGAGGTTTTCACCTCATAGACTTGGTCTGTAAACCCCTTGAAGATCCATGGCTTTGAGCCACTGGTTCTTGTTTATGAACTCACTGTCATCATCAAGCATGATAACTGGAGTCATCCAACATATTAATACAGCAGACCGAATTATCTCATAATTCTCCCACTGCATCAAAACTTTCTCAACACTTGAGAAGAACCAGCAAAACTAACAACCATTGTCAATTTATAATTTAGCTTTCAATAAAAAACAAGATAAGTCTTAACACTTCAGTTGTTACCAAGTTTAATAGAACCCTACTTGTATACATCTTTTGCAAAATGAACTATTCATTAAAAAACAAAAGATACTATATACATCTAAAGCGTTCAACAAAAACTTGAGTTTATAGACAATAATTACAACACTTGAAATTATTTCTATACAGACAACTAAACACTAGCAAGCTCCCACTGTATAAACTGCGAAGACGTCTTCATAAGGCATCTTCGTCAAGAAACTGGCAAACAGGAACTAGTTTCCTGAAAAGAATAACAAACATGATTAGTGGTTCCTGAATCAACATCCAGGTATGACAATCATAATCCACAAAACATGTTTAGACAGAAGATAAATCATATTTACCTTGTCGTTCATTCTGTGCCTTTTTCTCCGCAAGGTATTTAGGGCAGTTTCGCTTCCAGTGCCCTTCTTCACCACAATGAAAACACTTTCCACTATGTGTAGCTTTAACCTTGCCTACAACTGGGGTTTTGCCCTTCCTGGCACTTCTCTTCTTTTTGTGAATAATCTTATTACTCACAGTAAGAGGTTCAGATTTAGTCCCAGACCCAGACCCTTTCTGGAACTTCACAGAAGTGGTAACATTTACCTCATTCTCCTTTCCTTTCGAGGTATGCAGGGATTGATAAATCTGAAGCTCGTTTAGAAGAGACGTCAGATTGTATTCTATCTTGTTCATGATCATATTGGTCCTGAAGTGCAGGAAACTCTTCGGAAGAGATTCCAAGATAAATCCAACCTGACCTTGTTCATCGACGGTTGCTCCATTTACTTCTGCAGTATTGAAGTACACCATCATGTTAAGGACATGCTCCCTAACAGTGGTTCCTTCAACCATACGGCAGTTGTAAATGTGCTTGAGGGCTTCATACCTAAGAGATGAGGAAGGCTTTACAAACATCTCTTGTAGTGAAGCCATGATTTCCTTAGCGGAAACCATCCCCTCATGCTTCCTTGACAAAACATCAGATATGCTTGCCAGGATATAAACTCGAGCTTTATCATTAGCTCGAATCCAACCATCATATGCTTCACGAACAGTTCGTGAGCCATTTGAACCAGGAACCGGAGGACACTCCTCCGTTAAGACAAATCTTAGGTTGTCGAGAACCAAAACTGCATTAAGGTTCGACTTCCACGTCCCAAAATTTTCACCGGTTAATTTGTCGTGTGCTAACAACTGAATAAAAGAGTTCGACATGCTGAAAAAGAATGTAAAACTATTAGTGAAACGATTTTAACCTATTAAACCAATTAAGAGGTTTAGCAGTAAATAAAGTACCCAAACTCTTTATTTACTCGCAACGATACTTTAGTAAGTTAGAATGGTCGCTACCGTAGGGTAGTCGAGCACTCCTTTACTAAATCAAGACAATCTTGACTAAATGCTATCACCAGAATAACTCATATTCCTATAGCATCTTAGTTATCGTTTTTGGTCTGGATTTACTAACTCCTTAGCAAATCCCGTAAGTGTGACCCTCCATTTTTAGAACGCACAGAACGGCCCCAACATAGCAACCGTATGGAATGTCAGTGTTGGGAATGACCCTATGTTTCTTTATCCATAAATGGTGACTGAGGTGTTCGATCTCCCATGCCCAGCCCTCCGTTTGGATGGTGCCCCAAGGGCAGCCTGCAGGCAGAACATGGGAATCTCACGGTTCAATCCAATGGAGGAGACCGTAGGATGTACTGACGTACTTCCTTCTCCCACTTACTATAGACACTTACTCCATTCACCTTGCTATTGAAAGTTGCAAACACCACCCGTCTGGAGATGCCCCATATGGCATCATGAGGCCAAGCAAAATTCTCACGTTGTGAACTATAGAGAGTGCGTAGCAGGAGAGGGATATATCATATATTCCTTCTCAACACTTCTACTAAGCATCGTAAACGGTGATTTTAGGGTAAACTACTCAGGTTTTATCCGGCTAAGAAAATAAAACCTTAAGTCTAGGCAAACTATTTACCTGAGATGTCTAGGTTATAAACACTTTATTAACCTCACACCTCTCACGCATGCTCATAAAGCCGATTAACTTTACTCAAGTACCGGATAGTCCCCAGGTAAGAGGTGTTCCGTCAATTCATTTTCCTCCAACCTTAGACAAGATTTCACCGGGTGAGTTTCTCATAACCTTAGCATTTACGAGATTTCGACCTATTCATCTAATGAACCAGATCGACTCATTTAACCCTAAATGAACATGCTTTTCTTTGTTATAGATTTTTAAAGTCTAAGTCATTTTTACAACACTTGCAAAAACTAGACTTTCTACAACAACTTCTATATGCTTCTCAAACATACAATCGCTAAGGCATGACAAATTGAATATTTAACTTTATAATCAATATAACACTTATATCGATTATGCTCTTAAATATACAACTGCTAATTCATAAATTAATATAACACTTATATCAATTATTTATGAATTAAGCATGCATCTTATACATTATAACAGTTATAACATACAATATGCATCTTAGTTGGATGTTTAATTTCATAATTAATATAACACTTATATTAATTATTCTATTAAGCAAACAACAACTAATTCATGAATTAATATAACACTTATATTAATACTCATGAATTAAACATGCATCCAATATATTATAACACTTATAACCTATAATATGCATAAAACCATGGCAACCTATGTTGTATATTTAATTTCATAATTAATATAACACTTATATCAATTATTCTATTAAATTATCAACATCTAATTCATGAATTAATATAACTCTTATATTAATACTCATGAATTGCCAAATATGCATACTATATATTATAACACTTATAACATATTACCAATGCATGGAGCATGCTTTCTATGGTGGGATTTTAAATCTATATGGCATACGTTATGCACATACAAACATGAATTTTAATTAAAACATACATTCGCAATGCATAATTAATTAAACACACTAAAGTGGATCGATTTTGGCATTTAGCAAGCAATAACTAATTTATTACAAGCTTGAACAACAAGCTAAGTCTTTCAGCGGACTTCGAACTCTTCGCACCGCCTTTGACCAACTTGCTTCCTCCGAACGCTTCGGCAAATTTCTCTTCGAATTTCTCCTCGTATTGCCTAGAACGAGTTTGAACTTATACCGAACATTTCGGCGAGCTCCAAACTCAAGCTTCTTTCACAAAGAAACCTATATGGACTCTAATGACTCTAAAATTACAGACTATTCAGCACACATTAAAGCCCATACATTCTCGGGCAATTACAAATAATGAAATTCAAATAGAAACTATGCCAAAATCGATATTCACTTTAGACATCCATTCAGAAACAATTTCTAAAATAAAATACCCACCAACTTAAATTGATGCAAATTGAGTTAATCACAAAATCGCTCTGATACCAATTGATGGAGCGTTTTACCGCAGCGGAACGCGATTTCGGACCGATGATACTCTAATTTCATCATTTTAACAAATAGAAACCATGCTCTTAAAGCGGAAATAAGAAATTTAGAATACATACCCTTGTAGTTCCAATTTCTTCAAGTTCCGCCCCACATTCCTCGTCACGAACTCTTCCGGCCTCTTCTCACGAACACCCCGAGGACCACCCCAGGTAGTCCCGCTATCCTCGGCGCCGCGCAACGGAGTGGTGGGACTCCGAAAAGAAGAGAAACGAAAGAGAAAAGAGGAAGGAAGAAGAAGAATTGAGAGCAGAGGAAAAAAATGCAGAGATTTTTTTTACTTTTCGTATATGCTTGAGCATAACCCCTCTGCCTATCTATCTCAACTTCTCAGATGGCCAAACCAACCTCAACATATATATATAACTTAATATGTATATATATGTGTCTTGCTGCATGCAAGACACATATATATATTTAATTATTATTATTATTAAAAATAATAATAATATTATTATTTATTAAACTTTTTAATAAATAATATATATATAAATATTAATTAAACTTTTTTAATTAATAAATATTATTTAATTCAATATCAAATATTAATTAAATAATAAGGCTAAACCCGGTTTCCGAAAATCGACTTTTTTACACATGAATCCTATTCATGTATTAGGCCAATCTCATATTTAAATCATATTTAAATATGTCTATCCTCCTTCCATAAACCGAATTTGAACAATTCAAATTCTTTTTCTTTTTCTTTTCTTTTATACTGTTGCACGGCGTTATCCGAGCTAGCCAGGAGAACCTAAAGGACCTACAGATCATGAGCTCCAACGATACGAGATTATTCGGTCAAAACTCTTTTAACCCGAATCAATCAACTTTCGTTAACCCCCGGAGACTCCACTATAGTCCGAGGGTTGCACTCTCCTCACTGTAGATATATTGTGTCCTTTTGATATAACCGTCATCGGTAAGTCGATCCTTCACAGGTTGTTCGTAATCACAGCTGGGTCATTTAAACCGTTTAACCCCTGCATTACATCTTGTTCCTTAAGTACCACTGACACCTCTAATGAACAATAGATTTGTGGTCCAACCATCAGATCAATATAACTCTCTCATCACATGAGAGTGTGAGCTCACATTGTTCAAGCCCCAGAGTCAGCTATTAAGGGAACAACCTATCTACTAACCCTGAAGAGCGGGTTAGGAGTGAATTCCAATCTTGCTGTACTATGTCCCCAGCTACCTATTCGACTTTATCCCCAAGTTGGTAGGCTTATTGAGCGGGCGTTCCGCCACTCTCACCCGTACAAGTCAAAGGATACTTCCGAATAAGCAGGAGTTCATAGCAAGCTCATGATTAAGCTCGAGTTACCTAGGCCATCAAAATGTATAAGTCGGTCTCATCAGTAAACGGAGTTATAAAGAGAGAGCGACTTAATACGCGGTTCGGTCTTATGTAAACTCTTTACACAGGACGCCCTCACTTCTCACATCTCCATGTGGAACGATTCGGATCACATCGTTCTGTACAATACAAAGTGAGCCGCATCCAATAGTGTTACCAGGATAAGGTACCCAACCTTATCCGTATACTATAGACCGTTTTGACTGACTACTTGAGCCTGATCCACAATCATGTCATACATGAGGCTCAAGTACTCATATTCAGCCAAGGGTGTTGGTCATTGGTATAGGTTAACGTAAACACGTTTCACTTTATTCCAGTAAACTCTTTTACTGAATAAAACTAATAACTCTTTATTCTAAATAGAATATTTACAAACATAACAGTTTACAAACCACGAGTGAGAGAACATACCGGTTCTCTCGACGGTTTATATGAACCGTCGAGAGATCGTACAAACTTTGTCGACGGTTCTTGTGAACCGTCGAGAGAACCCACCGATTGTCTCGTTCTCTCGACGACATTTAAAAACCGCCGAGAGAGTTTCCTGTTCTCTCGACGGTTATTATAAACCGTCGAGAGAATGTTACGTTTCCTCGACGAAATAGTAATCCTTCGAGAAAGCATTCTTTTATCTCGACGAATTTATAATCCGTCGAAAGAATATTGTTGTCTCAACGAAAACAAATTCGTCGAGAGAACATCCGTCGATAAAACATAAAATTCTTGTAGTGGCAATTAAATTTTAAATTTTCATACAATTGAATCACTTATGAAAGTTTAGGGGTTTATATGTTTTAATTATAAGTCTTCACCATTGAATTAAGGGGGAGTTGCAAGAATAGAAAAACAAAATAGGCTAATTGCATTTGTAGCATCTATGTTTAGTTTTTGCATATATAGCAAAATTTAGGGTAATCGCGTGTTAGTCACGGGTTAATCAATAACCTCAAAGTTGAAATGTCGAAAATACCCTTCCCTGACACTTTACAGTAATCACGTGTTAATCACTAACCTAAATCATTGCAAGTTGATACACCTCTACTGATACACATCTGATTTACTTATATTTTTTTTATCACGTGTTAATCACTTTAATGTAATCACATGTTAATCAATATTTGGTGTATCAGTTATACAACCGATGTACCTTATAATTGGTGTATCAATTGTACAATTGATAAACCTTATAATTGATGTATCACTTATACAACTGATTTACCTTATATTTGGTGTATCAATCACAATTAATATACCTTATATTTGGTGTATCATTTTTACATATGATTTACCTTATATTTGGGTGTATCAATTATACAACTGATTTACCTTATATTTGGTGTATCAATCACAATTAATATACCTTATATTTGGTGTATCATTTTTACATATGATTTACCTTATATTTGGGTGTATCAATTATACAACTGATTTACCTTATATTTCGTAAATCAACTATACAATTGATTTACCTTATATTTGGTGTGTCAATTATACAACTGATTTACCTTATATTTGGTGTATTAATCACAATTGATGAACCTTATATTTGGAGTATCATTTCTACGACTTATTTACCTTATATTTGGTAAATCAATTATACAACTAATTTACCTTATATTTTGTGTATCAATTATACAACTGATTTACCTTATATTTGGTGTATCAATCACAATTGATATACTTTTTATTTCGTGTATCATTTCTACAACTAATTTACCTTATATTTGGTGTATCAATCACAATTGATATACCTTATATTTGGTGTATCATTTCTACAACTGTTTTTACCTTATATGTAGTGTATCATTTCTATAACTGATTTACCTTATATTTGGTGTATCAGTCACAACTGATTTGCCTTAATTGATTTACCTTATATTTGGTGTATCAGTTACAACTGATTTACCTTATATTTGGTGTATCAGTCACAACTGATTTACCTTAACTGATTTATCTTATATTTGGTGTATCGGTCACAACTGATTTATCTTATTAAGTCACAATTGATTTACCTTACAACTTATTTACCTTATATTTAGTGTATCATTTCTACAACTGATTTACCCTATATTTGGTGTATCTGTCACAACTGATTTACCTTAACTGATTTACCTTATATTTTGTGTATCAGTTACAACTGATTTACCTTATAATTGGTGTATCAGTCACAACTGATTACCTTAATTGATTTACCATATATTTGGTGTATCAGTCACAACTCATTTACCTTAACTGATTTATCTTATATTTGGTGTATCGGTCACAACTGATTTACCTTATTAAGTCACAACTAATATACCTTACAATTGATTTACCTTATATTTAAGTATCATTTCTACAATTGATTTACCCTATATTTGGTGTATCTGTCACAACTGATTTACCCTTATATATGGTGTATCAGTCACAACTGATTTACATTAACTAATTTACCTTATTAAGTTATAACTGATTTACCTTATATTAATAAGGGTAAAATGGGAATACCTTAAAAAATGAAAATTAAAATTTTAAAATTTTGCTATATTTGCAAACTCCAAAAAGTGTAGCTAAATTTTTAATTACCCTAATTTATTTTGCTATTCATTATAATTTTCCTTTAATTAATGATTTTCAAATGAAATCTAATCGAGGTGTAAATTGATACACTTGTGAAACTTCAAAAGTACAAAACTAAGTTTTTTAAATCTTATATAATCAAGCAAGGTTATATCATCCTATTTTTTATCTATAAGGTGAAGAAAAAAAATTCTCTCATATTCGTACACTTTCTTGCTCAAAGTTCATACATTATGTCGGTTGAACTATGCTTATTTTAGCTCCCATATTCGTACTTTCCAAAAGCTTTATAATACAAAACATAAACTTTTTATATTCATATTTCAAATCATAAAAATAAAGTTTCATTAAAATTTATTAAGGATTAAAATGGTTTAATAATTATAATTTCATTTCATTTAAAAAAACCATTATATAAGTATTAAATAAATATTATTTAATATTTTTTTTTACGAAATTTAAAAACTTAGCCAGGAAAAAAACAAAAGTTGATGACAATGCTAACAGTACAACGTGGTTAAAAGTGTTTTAGATTATTCTATTTAATTCAAAATATTTAATGTATTTTTTAAAAAATTGATGTATAATATAATATAAGAAAAAAAATATTATGCACTTAAATATTTAAATGTAGCTTCAATATTTGCATTAATATTTTAACCAACCTATATAACTACACTATAAATATTTGATATACGAAATTGAAGCAACACATTTAATTTAATTTAATATTTAAAAATGAAATAGTAACTTTGACAAACATAAAATGTGTCTACCTCTTATATTTTATATTATTAAACCATTTTTTTAGTTATAATTTTTTTTCACATAGTCAATAAATAAGAAGTGAATTAAGACACCACTTCAATTTTTATGATTCAAATAATTGCATTTGGTTCAACCTTACAAAAATATTGGTGTGAAGTTTTTTTTTTTTTTTTTTTTAAAAAAATATTTAATTAATGCGGAGATTCAATTCATGATTTTTAGTTCAGAGCACAACCTTATGTCAATTGAGTTATACTCGGTTTGACTGTGAAGTTGAAATTTAACACAACGTATTTTGTTTAATTAGATGTATAATATTAAAATGAAAAAAATTTCACTTGAACTCATATTGTTCTAAAAATATGTGAAATTCAATTTAACCACTATAATGACAAATTTGTCACAAAATTTTCTTTTTATTGCCATTTGGAAATACAGTAGTTGTTTACAATTGAATTCATTGAATTTAGTGTTTGAATCAACAAATAATCTGCGTAATTTGCCTGAAATTGTTTCAAAAAAAAAATTTGTGACCTCTTATCAAATTATTTTTTAAGAAATTATGAATTAAATTATACTAATAATTAATATTCATAAATAAAAATTTAAGTGTTCTCGCCCGCACTCTTTGAAGATAACATGAGATAAATGTATACAAATATTAAATTTAAAAGTATATATAATTATAAAATTATTTTAAAAAAAAATAAACTATGCATTCCCGTGATTAAAAAACCTAATTTGTTTAAATTTAATGATGGATGGTTAAAATTAAACATAATGAAGATAGATGTTAAAATGCATCCGCAAAAATTGGAATTGAAATTTTGTAAAGGAGATATAATATATAACACATCTCATACTTCCTTTTGGTGTTGTTTGCTAGAGTTTTTATTTTTTAAATCAAATATCCAATAAGAACTTTGCATGCTCAAGTTTCTAAAAATAAAGAAGTATTTATTGCTTCACCTTAATTAAAGAAGAATAGTTCTACAAAGAAATCGTTTTGATTTGATTAATTGATTTCATCATAACTTTTATTGGGCTAGGTAGTCTGACATTGGCTCAAGTCACGTGTCAATTTTTTTTTTTACTTTCAATTTTTTTTTTCTACTTTATTTTTATTAGAGTATGTTTTTCCTTCAATTTAGAATTTAAAATTTAAAGTTTAGAATATATGGTTTAATATTTAAGGTTTAAGGTTTCAGTATTTTTTATTTACTATTTAGGGTCCGTTAACATTTAATAAAAATCTTAAACCATCAACCCTAAATGGTAATTCCTAAATACTAAAATTCTAAACCCTAAACCCGACGTTTAAGAGAAAAATATATTTTCGAAAATAAAAGAAAGATTTTTTAAAAAAAAATAAATATAAAAAAAAAATAGAAAAGGGAGAAGAAATCATTCTTAAAAAAAATTGCTTTGACAGGTAGCAACCTATGGTTAAGCTACGTGTCCAGCTTGGTTGAGCTACGTGGTGTTCTAGTTGCCCCACCGTAGCTAGCCCTACAGCCAAGTATTACTCCTAATAATAGTTCCTTTAGAAAAATATAGGGCACGCTATGAAAAATAAATGTTGAAAAATATAGGGCACGCTATCAAAAATAAATGTTGGGTAATATATAACCTACGAAAGTATTGTCCTTATCTTTTTTTTTTTTTTTTTGACATCGTATTAATGCTTTTATGGTCATTGTAGAGCATAGTAGAATAGAAAGTTGCTTTCTTATAAACTTTAATAAATACCCTTAATCATTAGTTACACTCATAGAATTAGTGGGATGAAATTTTTTTGTCCTGATATATTTTTTCTAGTGCTACCTCAACATTAGTTCATGGTTTTAATTGATAAAACCTCTAAAGTATTCATGATTTTAATTGATACTAAACTTATAAATGTTCTGACCTATCTTATTTGAAGATAACATGAGAAAATTCAAAAGTTATCGATGAACTCACATAGTATCAGTTTTCTTAAGTGTCGCCTTGAATTTACTGCCCTTCATGACGAATCATACACAAAAACAACTAGTCGAGAGACGAAGATGGAACGAAATAGCGGTGGAGTGAAGAGAGAGATTAAGAGTTTTACCGATAAATCTCTAGAGTTTGAGAAGAAAAAGATAAGGAGGAAAGATTTGGGTTGGGGTTTGGTTGTGACTAAGGATTTGACTTTGAAGTGTTGTTTATGTTGAAGGGCTTTTCGGGGAGGGAGTCGATTTCATTAAAAAAAAAAAAAATCGTCATATCAATTGAATGTTTTTTATGGGTTTAGGCTGAATTTCAAAATTCTTTTGTCACGTTATCGATGTGTGTACTTGTTTCTCATTAGTTGTTTTCATTTTTTCGTTTCCGCTCTTTTATGTTTCATTTGTGTGTTGTTTGGTTCGCAATTTTCCTCTAAATTTATACAAATATTAAATTTAAAAGTATACATATAAAATTATTTTTTTAAAATGAAAAAACTACATGCGATTGCATGTGATAAAAAAAAAACTAGTTTGTTTAAAATTAGAGATGAATGCTTAAAATTATCAAAATAATAAAGATGGATCCTTAAAATTATCAACAAAACTAGTTTGTTTAAAATTAGAGATGGGATGCTTAAAATTATCAAAATAATAAAGATGGATCCTTAAAATTATCAACAAAACTAGTTTGTTTAAAATTAGAGATGGGATTCTTAAAATTATCAAAATAATAAAGATGGGTGCTTAAAATGCATATGCAAAAATTGGAATTGAAATTTTGTAAAGAAGAGATAATATATAGTACATCTCATACCTCGTGACTTCTTTTTGGTGTTGTTTGCTAGATAAATTTTGTTTCTAAAAATAAAGAAGTATTTATACTTCATCTCGATTAAAGAAGAATAATTTTAGAAAGAAATTGTTTTTAGTCAAACCGAGTCTAGTTCAATTCACATAAGATTGTATCTTTAACTAGAAATCATAAGTTGAATCCTCGCATTAATTAATTAACTTTGCAAAAAAAAAAAAATTATTTCTATTCTATGAAAGTAAATTTTGATTATTAATTAATTTCATTACAAATTCTAACTTGTAATAATAGAGTAATACTTGGTTCCTAGGCCTGACACGTGGCTTAATTATAGGTTAGTACGTGTCAAACCATTTTTTTTAAATGTTTCTTTTCTATTTTTTTTTTATTATATTTAACTTTCAAATTTTCTCTCTCTTTTACTAGAATATGTTTTCTCCTCCAATATAAAATTTAATATTTAGAGTTTAGAGTATATGGTTTAATATTTAGGGTTTAAGATTTAATATTTAGAATTTTGGATTTAGTATTTAGAGTTTATTAACATTTAAGGAAAATCCTAAACCCTAAACCCTAAATACTAAACCGAATTCCTAAATACTAACCTTCTTAAAAAAAAAAAAAAAACTTTGTCAAGTAGCAATCTATGCTTGAGATATGTGTCGAGCTGAGGTGAGTTGTAGCTCTATACTTGAGATATGTGTCGGGGTGAGGTGAGTTGTGGCCAGCTAGCCACCCAAGTATTACTCCTAATAATACTCCAAAAAAAATAAAATTTGAAAAATATATACTTCAACATATGGAAGTATTGTCCTTATGCTTCTATGGTCATTGTAAAGGGTAGTTGAATAGAAAATTGTTTTCTTATAAACTCTAATAAATACCCTTCATCATTAGTTACACTTATAGAATTAGTGGGATGAAAACTTATTGTCTTAATATGTTTTTGGGTTGCCTAGTTCACCCGGTGTTGCAAATTATGAATGGTGTATCATTTTTATCAATTTCTAAGAGATAACCTATTTTTAGGTCATCATGAATGGTGTATAATTCTTGTTCTATTACCCAACCTATTATGTGGATCTCAATTTCTAAGAGAGAATCTATTTTTAGGTCATCTTATTCTTGCTCTAAATTTAGTTATAGTATACCACTATAAAATAGCTTCTCATCTTTTCAAACATTCATCCACTCTCAAAAGGAAACATTCTAATAGCCAAAGAGAAAAAACAAACAAACAAAATGGCGAAGAAGATGATTGCAGTGCTTCTAATGTGTATTCTCGTGGTGGCTGCTGTGCAGTTTTCCAGTGCAAGCATCAAGAAAAAGGAGGCCAAATATGACGCCAAATTCAAGTCTTGCTATGAAAATTGTGAGAAGGAATGCCTTGAAAAGGGAAAGGGCCAAAGCTTCTGTGAAGTTAAGTGTGATGAAGATTGTGATGAAAAGGAAGTTGCTGGTACTCTTTCTTTTCTCTATCTCTATTTTTCTTCTAATTTCGAAATAAACAAATACATTATTGTTGATTAATTATTAACTATTTTTTTCTCATATTAATTTAAACTGTTGTGTTTGTCTTCTAGATAAGCTGAACATCAACATTGCAAAGAAAACTGAGTAATGGGGATGAAAAGCAAGAAGATCTCGTGAGGATGACAAGATTTCTGTCGAGGGTTATAAATAATTATATTAAAATCAAGTTTGCGAGAGGAGTTGACATCTCTTTCTATTATTAAATAATGTAATTTGAATATTTTAATTTATAAAGTTCTTCTTTGGTATCATTGGATTGTGAATCAACCATTTTCAAGATTATTCTTCTATTCAAAACGATAAGAGCAATTTAAATTTTGTCGAACTACCTTCTATTGCTAGGTTACCAAAATGACACATGACTTGACACACCATAATTTCAGTAATTTTGTATTTAAATGTAACTATTTTTTAACACATTTGAATTGGTCATAAGATTATTTTTATGAATTAATCTAATAATTTCACAATTAGATATTTAGTATTCATGTACTATTGGTTTAAAAAATATTTATATTAGCGATTAAAATATTTTCTAATTGGGAGTTCGAAGTTGGAAATTGGAATTTAAATATGATTCAAATTAGGCCCTCCATTTTCTATAAATATAATCTTTAGTTTAGGCAAAAATCAATTCATTCATAATTAGAATGAAAGTACTTTAATAATTTTTCTTTCTATTTTAGCAATCACGATTTTCTCTCTCGATTATAATTAATCAAAAAAAATTATTTATAGTTGTTAGGTGAGTTGTTCAACCTACCTAAATAATTTCATTCATAATATTAGAGAATTATGTAGGTTAGAAATGATTCCTACCTAAATAATTTCATTCATAATATTAGAGAATTATTTAGATTAGAAAATTAGTCAGTATTTAGTTAGCATTTAGTTAACATATATGCTTTGAGAAATTAGGGTTTAAATCCATATATATCATTTGAATGAAAATCAAGAGAAATACAGTGTGTTTCGTCATGGTATCAGAGCGAAGATTTGAGGTGAAGGAGTCTTCGTGCTGCTTGTGTTTCAGATCTGAAAGCACGTTTTTTTTGTTTGATATTTGCTCTCTAACTCTAAACTAAACATTATTTTGCCATGAGTTATTATGTGAACCTTCTACCTTTATTTGAGTCTGAATTGATCAAACGCATGAAGAAAAAAAAAAAAGAAAGAAAGGGGAAAGAAGTGACTTTACAACCATGGAATTTGATTTGTGAACTTATATTGCGTGGTCAAGGCGATGATGCGAAGCCAACATAAATTTAAAGATGTCATGTTGGCATCGACCTGAAGATTGGAGCACCAACCAGCGTTTGGAGGCTCTTGGAAAATTGAAGATACAATGTGCATCGACCTGACGTTTGATCATCGACCCGCGTTCGAAGGCTGCATATTTTTTTTACCATCATATTTTATCTTATTCCCACTTTATTTTCAAGTCGGGCATTTGTGATCCTTCATACTCCAACTTGAGGGAGGGTGTTAGAAAACTAGTTAGCATTTAGTTAATATTCATTCGCTTTAAAAAATTAGAGTTATAAATTCATATCATTTGAATGAAAAATCAAGAGGAATACACTGTGTTTTGTCACATAATTACATTGAAACTACTTTATAAATTTATCTTTCCATTTAATCATGATTTTCCCTCTTAATTGTTAATCAAAAAGATATTAATTATAGTTGTTGTTAAGGTAAATGGTTCGGCTCTCAACTAGGTTGAAAAAATGTATGACGTTTGATTGTATTAATTGTATACGATTGAATTGATGTATTTTTTCATGTGGCATTGCATGTTGAAAAGTATTTTTTATAGGACCTCATGTATGTGTATAATCATTAACACGTTTTTATGAATATGATCTAAAGAAAAATATTGTGACAATTATGTTCTCGGAAGACCTTGCACCTCCTCACCAACTATTCTTAGTTGGGGTTTGGTCTCACATAAACTGACTGAGGTAGACAACATCGTGAGTTTGCACAATTTACAAATTTTATGTGTACATCTTTTCTCAAGAGAAGATTTGTCAGTAGGCGAGGCCATACTGTTAGGAAATCATGTGAAGCCTTAAAACAACAAAGTCTATGTTTCATTTGGCACAAATTTACTTCATTAAGCAAGCTTTGTTATTGGCTAAAAATGTGGTTAGTAAACTTTAATTGGATGTGATAAAGGACATATATATATGTTTTACTTGCCAAAGGTGGAGGTGAATTACAAAATTAGAATAAGAAAATGGGCAAGTGGCATGAATTGTTGACTATAAATAGTGCTTCAATTATTATCCAACAAAGAGAAAGAAAAACAAGAAAAAATGGTGCAGCCTGGTGTTTAAATCAACAAGAAAACAGGGGAATTTCTTTGATTTTATAAGGTAGTGTCAATGAGCATTTTTGAAGAAAATAGGAGACTTTCTCTAGTGGATTTGAGCAATTTCTCTTTGTTGTTGATTCCAAGCTATCGGGTTGTGATACTTGGAAGTCAATAGTTATTGTTTAGCTATTGAAGGTAGTTTGCAGCGCCGAGTTGAAGATTCTATGTAATCTTCATTATAGTTGAACCTGCAATTGCAGAAGACTGGACGTAGTCCCGAGATGGGGGCGAACCAGTATAACTTTCGGTGTTGTTCTCTTTTCCCTTATCTTTATTATTGTATTTTGTGATTGATAACTTATTTGGTTCTAACCTGTGAAGCGAGAACGTGAGATATAATCTTGTTGTTATTTCACATTATTTATATCTCGTGTATTTTTCCCAACAAGTGGTATCAGAGCTTTTGGTTCAGGAATCATGGGAGCGACGAATCCAAAAAGTTTCGAGAGAGTAACAAAATTTGATGGGGGAAATTTTGGTTATTGGAAGAAAGTGCACAAGGCACTTAAGGATAGACCGAAAGAGATGTCAGATGGAGATTGGGAGGACCTAGATGAACAAGCAGTTGCAAACATAAGAATGTGTTTGTCAATGGAAGTTGCTAGTCTTGTAGCCAACTAGACTACTACAATCAAGCTAATGGAAGCGCTTACAGACAGATACGAGAAATCGTCTGCCAACAGTAAAGCATATCTTCTTAAGAATTTTTTCAACATGCAAATGGATAAAGATGCATCTGTTAATTCCTATATTAATGAGATTACCACTTTGATAAATCATTTGAAGTCTATTAAGATAGAATTTAGTAATGAAGTATACGCTACTCAATTATTAATGTCTTTACCTGGAAGTTGGGAAACGATGAAGACAGTTGTGTCTAATTCGGTAGGGGAAAATACTCTGAAGTTTTCAGGGGTTTGTGATTTAGCTCTAGCTTAAAAAATTCGTAGAAAGAGTAGTGGTAAAGAGTCTTCTACTACAGGATCAGTTTTAGCTTTAACAAAAGGTAAATAAATTATTAATGAGCAAAATAGACCGAGTAGCAGTAAGAAGAAGTGGGGTAGGAATAAAGAGATAAAATGTTTTTACTGTCACAAAATGGGTCACTTTAAAAGTCAATGTAGAAAGCTAAGAGAGGACCGAGAGGCAAACATAGTTGATGATGCCAATGCCTGTGTTGTTGGAAGTGATACAAAGAGTTGTAGTAATTCATCCGAGTGAATTCTAGCAGTGCAACTACTGTACACATAACTTCAGATAGAAATTTATTCACATCATTCATAGGTGGACTAGTGAGAATGAGTGATGGTGGAGTCTTCAAAACCAGTGGGATTGAGGATGTTAGTCTGAAGTCAGAATGTGGTAGTGTTCTAGTGTTGCATGATGTCAGGTTTATGCCCAGTATTAAGATGAATCTCATCTCTACTGCCAAGTTGGCAGATGAAGGGTACAAGAGTGAGTTTGGTAGTAGCCAATGTAAACTCATACTAGGATCTCAGGAAGTGGCAGTTGGCCACAAAAAATCTACACTGTACAAATGTCAGTTGAATGTTGCCAAAGAATCAAAGAGACGGTGGATGCCAATTAAAGATGCAGATGCTTGTTATAGAGGTGAGCCAGTAGCATTGATAGCCAAGTTTGATCAGTCAGATCAGAACCCTTCAGTTCATAAACAATTGAGAAGTCGAGAAAATAAAGTTGATGACTATTGTCCACCCTCAATTGTCAGACACTTGAACGAATTGAAGAAGTCGCCTAGGCGAGTGGAGGCATCGAAGTGGAAGGCCAGAGTAGTTGCTAAGGTCAAAGGAAATGTCTCAATCTTGACAGCATGTTTAAATACAAGATTCAAACCATTCTCAAAATGTATCTTCTTCAAGAACAGTGAGTCAGGGTTGAAGAAGATGTCAGTTGTTACCACTTATTTGAAGTGGGAGTATGTGTCTGTCTTTTTCGTCTGGGAGACAGATCCACGTAGTGAGCCCATTCCTCTGGGCAAGCACAAATACACTACAGTTAATTTCTGATGGTTACCTGTCTTTTGTTAGTTTGTTGATTTTACAGGTTTTGTTGAGCCTTGGAGTATGCCAAGAAGATCATAGATAACAGTTGTAGTGAGAGTTTAGCCTTGGAGTTTGGCAAGGTGATCATTTTTCGTTGCAGTGGGAAGCAAGATCGTTGTTTTTGTTGGGTTTTATGTCCTAAAACTCGTGGTTTGTAAACCAAATATATATTCTATTTTGCAATAAAGTTGTTATTGAGGTTTATTCAGTAAAGTTGTTATTGAATAAAGTGAATTGTGTTCTTTTAAACCTATTCCAATAAACTAAGAACTCATGGCTATAAGATGTTTACTTGAGCTTCATGTGGTGACATGAATGTGGATCAAGTTCGAGTAATAGCCAGAATGGTCTATAGTATAGGGTTAGGGCTGGGTACCTTATCTTGGGGACACTATGGACGCGACCCACTTTGTATAGTACAAACGATGTGATCTGAAATCGTTCTTGTGGAGACATGTGAGTGGGGGCGTCCTGCGCAATGAGTTTGTGTTACGTCTCCAAAAGTGACTATTTTAGGACTTATTTACCTTAGAAAGTTGTGCTTTTGTAAGTGTTCTTGGTAGGATTTAGCTTGAACTTGTGCTTATATATGAGAATTAGAAGAATGAAGCTAAATTAGGACTTATATACAAAAGGAAAGAAAAAGAACCAAAAACGAAGTTAAAGGAATGAAAATTGTGCTTTGCGGAGGCATTGCGGAAACATTGCTAAAACCGCAATGTTTTAAGTGAAATCCGTAAGTTGTCTAACTATTTTCTGTTTTGTTCCGACCTTTCAGGGATTCATGCTTTCTCCTGCAGCCACGTAGTAGTACGACGTTGAGAATGGATGGTTCTCCTTGACCCAATCGCACCTGCAGAATACTATAAAAGGAGGTCAAAGAGGAAGGTTGAAACACACTCGAACGGCGTAGTCTTCCAGTTCAAACGCAGTCTTTCCCAGTCTTTCTCTTCTCCGTCTGTTGGTCTGAGAGGTTCAGCTGTTGGAGTCGACAATCTGATAGGAAGGAGAGAAGATTCATCTTCTCTTCTGATTGGATTCATCCAAGCAAGGCTTGCCTTTCTCTCCCTTCAGCCGAGGCGTCTGCGACGAGGCGATCACGCTGGAATTTACTGCTTTCTGTCTTAGCTTTCCATTTCCATTGCTGTTTGTTGTTATTTCCCTTTTAGTTTGCTACTCTATTCCATTTCGTTGCTTTCTGTTTTACTTCAGTTATTCAAAGACATCATTTGTTTAGTTCAAACGATTGGTTAATCAACGCACAATTCCATTACTTCGCAAGCTCTTTACCTTCTTTGTTTATCACTTCTGTCTTATGTTTTGTCTCTAATTCTCTATTAAGCATGTCATCTTCATCTACTCGTCCCATTCCATCTACATCCATGAGTAACTAAATCACATAAGGGCATGCTAATGACAAATCTATAGGTAGAAACATGTGAATCAAGCATGTAGGATAGCTCTTGAATGCATTGATTGTATGTAAGCTTCATCCCACGGGCAATTTCGATTGGCCATCCATTTTGTCCAAAGAACTCCTAACCTCTGGAAGGAGTAAGAGTTCAGAGTCATACACTCATGCTAGCCTCTCAAGGTAGCCAGAAAACGACCTAGGAATAGGCGTTTTCCTAGTACAAATCTTAACTTACTGTTTTAACAAGATGCTTAAGACCTTACTTGGACATGAGTAAACTAAAGAATCTAATGCATGAAATCGGAAGATACATGAGAATGAGTTAGTTTGATGCATGGTGAGTTGATCTACTGCTTGAGAATCGTAGGAAAAAGCCTATAGAGGAGTCATTAGTAGCCCTTGTTTACACGCTTTACACACATTTCGCTGTTAAGAACATTGCGGTATAATTGCTGTTTCCGCAATTCCCTTAGTTAACAATTCTGCCTTAGCCATTTTTCTCTTCGTTTGTTTTCTCTTCTCTTAACATTCAAGTTTATTATTTATCTACACTAGTTCATGCTTGCATCCTCTACATATTACTTAGTAATTAGGCACATTAAAATCAAATCTACTCCATTTAATCCACCCATTCTTACTTAACAACACACTTCACGAGTAACTAAGAATAAATCTCTGTGGGAATCGAATGAAAAAATACTTATTACTTGCTACAAGATCATGTATGCTTGCATGTTCTGAGTGCTCTATCCTTGCATATTTCTTTTAAACATTGAGCACGCAACAAGTTTTTGGCGCCGCTGCCGGGGATTTAGTTTAGTGAAAACGAAGTTTGTTAAGTTAGAAAAATAATTCTTAATATCTATTGGAGCTGATCTATTTTCATTTCTTTTGCAGGTACCATTGGGTTAGTTTATGAATGAGCTTTCAAGTAGCGATCTAGAGTTCAACCCTGAGCCTGAGAGATTACTTTGGGCCAGAAATAGAGCTAAGAAACGTCTCTTTAACCAACCCTCTATACCTCAAATAATTGCGGAAACCGCAGAGTCTCCGCAATTCTATCAAGAAGAAATGGAAAGACCAGACCCAAATCCGGTACCTACCACTCGCAATCCCATCGAAATAGCGAATGACAAGGATAGTGCCATTCTTTCCTACTTAGTTCCTATGCCTGGAGAGCTAAATCCAAGCATCATACGCCCTGAAATTACTGCCAACTCATTCGAGTTAAAGCCAGTAATGTTCCAAATGTTGTCCACTGTGGGACAATTCTTTGGAGTGGAAAATGAGGACCCCCACAACCATCTAAGAAACTTCCTAGGAGTTAGTGATACCTTCCTTATCCCTGGAGTTTCCCAAGAAGCTTTGAGGCTTTACCTCTTCCCTTACTCATTAAGAGATAAAGCCAAAACGTGGTTGAACTCATTACCATCCGGATCGGTTGTCAATTGGACAGATCTGGCTGAGAAATTCCTAGTCAAATATTTCCCACCTGATAGGAATTCAAATTTTCGTGATGACATTATTAAATTCAAACAAGCTGAAAATGAGTCTCTTCACGAAGCTTGGACAAGGTTCAAGGACCTTCTGCTTAAATGTCCACACCATGGCATCCCATGGTGTATCCAAATAGAAGTCTTCTTCAAAGGATGCAACCCCAACACAAGGCAAGTGCTGAATTCGTCAGCTGGTGGTTTCATGCTTTCTAAAAGCTATAATGAAGCCTATGAGATCCTGGAGAAGATCTCAGCATCTCACTGTAGGTGGTCAGATGATCCAGTTGAGCCTAGGAGAGCTCAAGACAAGGATGCTCTTAGTGCAATGAGCAACCAAATAAACGCCCTGACCAACCTAGTCAAACAAATGGCTCAAACCAATCTCCAATCCAGTGTCAACACCGCAGCAGCCATCTCAATGGGGGCACAAACAAGTCAAGGTGAGACACTGATCTGTGGGGAAGGGCACCTGTATGAATACTGCCCTGGGAATCCAGCCTCAGTCTGCTATGTTGGAAGCCAACAGCAGCCTAGGAACAACCCCTACTCTAACACTTACAATCCTGGTTGGAGGAACCACCCAAATCTTTCTTGGGGTGGCCAACAGAATACTAACCAAGCTCCAAACCAGCCAAGACCGAGTGGAACACCTGGTTTCACTCACCAAAATAACCAATCCATGTATCAAAAACCATATAACCAACCAATAGGGTCTTCTGTAGAAAATCTACTTAAGGAGTATATTGCAAAGAATGATGCCACTCTACAAAGTCAGCAAGCTACCCTTAGAAGCCTAGAGAACCAAATAGGGCAACTAGCCAATGAACTCAAAAGTAGGCCCCAAGGTAGACTGCCTGCTGACACTGAGGTGCCTAGAAGGGATGGTAAAGAGCAAGTTCAAGCAATTGAACTTCGAAGTGGAAGACCATTGGTGAGCAACACTAGAGAAACACCAAAGAGAGTAGAGAATGAAGAGTCTAGTGCTCCACTGGATTCTTTGCCAAACCAAGGTCAGCCACCAACAAGCACATCAAGGGTGAGGCTGGAACCTATTATAGAGGAATTAGAAGAAATTCCAAGGCCTCCACCTGTCCTGAGGCGACCTGAAGTGCCTACATATGTGCCACCACCTCCATTCCCTAGAAGGCTAAAGAAAAAACAAGAACAGGAAGTGCACTTTAACAAATTTTTAGAAATTCTTAAACAAGTGCATGTTAATATTCCTTTTGTAGAGGTTTTGCAATCCATGCCTTCTTATGTTAAGTTTTTGAATTATTGGTGAATTTGAAACAGTGAATCTCACTGAGGAGTGCAGTGCTATACTCCAGAACAAGCTACCAAAGAAGGAGAAGGATCCTGGTTCCTTCACCTTACCAGTGGAGTTGGGAGGCAAGCACGTGGGCAGAGCTCTTTGTGACCTGGGAGCCAGCATAAATCTCATGCCCCTATCACTATTCCGTCAGCTTGGAATAGGAGAAGCACGTCCCACCACTGTCACCTTGCAGTTGGCAGACAGATCCATAGCATACCCTGAGGGTAAGATAGAGGATATTCTTGTAAAGGTTGACAAGTTTATTTTTCTTGCAGACTTCATCATCCTGGATTATGAAGCAGACAAGGAGGTCCCCATCCTATTAGGCAGACCATTTCTAGCCACAGGTAGGGCCTTGATTGATGTCCAGAAAGGTGAGCTCACCATGAGGGTTCATGATGAGGAGGTTAAGTTTAGTGTATTTAAAGCACTGAGGTATCCTTCTGACTCTGAATCTTGTGCAAGTATGGACATAGTAGATTCACTGATGGAAGAACAGCTTGAGCATGAGTTATTGATTAAGCATGCCAATGATTATGTACAATTAGATGTAACTGACTTAAATATTTCTGAAATAATGGATATACATGTGGATAAACCTCAGCATGTTTGTATGACTAGTGATTTGACTGAAAGATCCATGAATCCATTGAAACTATCCATTGAGCATCCACCTATCTTAGAATTAAAACCACTGCCTGAACATCTTAAGTATGCATATCTAGGAAATGATGATACTCTGCCTGTTAGTATTTCGTCCAAACTGAGTGCAAAGCATGAAATTGAGTTAATATTATTGCTTAAGCAACATAAAAAGGCTATTGCATGGACGATTGCTGACATTAGAGGTATTAGCCCTTCTTACTGCATGCATAAGATAATATTAGAAGAAGAGCATACACCCCGAGTAGATCACCAACGTAGGCTAAACCCCTCTATGAAGGAGGTAGTTAAAAAAGAAATAATAAAGTGGTTAGACGCAGGTGTAATCTTCCCTATAGCTAGTAGTCAGTGGGTGAGTCCAATACAATGTGTACCTAAGAAAGGGGGGGGGGGGGGGGGGGGGTGAACGTAGTAGTGAATGAGAGCAATGAACTGATTCCAACTAGAACTATTACAGGATGGAGAGTCTGTATGGACTATAGAAAATTGAATAAAGAAACAAAAAAAGATCACTTCCCTCTACCATTCATAGATCAGATGTTAGATAGAATAGCTGGTAGAGCTTATTACTGCTTTCTAGATGGTTATTCTGGTTATAACCAAATCACCATAGACCCTGTGGACCAGGAGAAGACAACCTTCACCTGTCCCTTTGGAACATTTGCTTTTCGCAGAATGCCTTTTGGCTTATGCAATGCACCAGCAACGTTCCAAAGGTGCATGTTGGCTATCTTCTCTGACTTAGATGAATCCATGATAGAGATATTTATGGATGACTTCTCAGTCTTTGGTGATTCATTTACAAATTGCTTAGAGAACTTAGGACAAGTCCTAGCTAGGTGTGAGGAGACCAACCTAGTCCTTAATTGGGAGAAATGCCACTTTATGGTGGAAGAAGGGATAGTCCTAGGTCATAGAGTGTCTAGAGCAGGAGTAGAGGTCGATAGGGCTAAGATTGAGATAATAGAGAAGCTAGTGGAACCTCAGAATGTGAAAGCTATTAGAAGTTTCCTAGGACACGCAGGTTTCTATAGAAGGTTCATTAAGAACTTCTCCAAAATCTCCAAGCCTTTGTGTGAGCTTCTAGAGCTGAATAAGCCATTTATCTTCTCAAAAGAATGTATCTTAGCCTGGACAACCCTTAAGGAAGCATTAGTCAAAGCACCTATTATAGTAGGACCAAATTGGGACCTCCCATTTGAGATGTTGTGTGATGCGAGTGACTATGCAGTAGGGGTTATGCTAGGACAAAAGATTGACAAACTAACACACCCTGTATACTATGCTAGTAAGACACTGAATGAGGCACAATGTAATTACACAACCACGGAAAAGGAAATGCTAGCTGTAGAGTTTGCCTGCGAGAAGTTTAGGAATTACATTGTAGGCACTAGGACCATTGTGTACACTGATCATTCTGCACTAAAATACCTTATGAGAAAGGCTGATGCTAAGCCTAGGTTAATTAGATGGGTATTGTTGCTGCAAGAGTTTGATCTAGACATTAGAGATAAGAAAGGATGCGGAAATGTGGTTGCGGATCATCTTTCTTGATTGCAGCATAATTGCGATAAAATTGCGGAAACCGCAATTTCTGATGCCTTTATCGATGAGCATGTCTTTGTGTTAGCACATCGTGATAACGATGAGGAACCTTGGTTTGCTGACATTGCTAACTTCCTTGCCTCGCAGGTACTACCAACTTTCAAGGGAGGACAAGAGAAGAAGAGGTTCCTACATGAAGCTAGGAAATTCATATGGGATGATCCGACACTCTACAAAACTTGTGCAGATGGTTTACTAAGGAAGTGTGTGTCAGCTGCTGAAGCGAAGTCTGTGCTGCAGCACTGCCATACATTTCCCTATGGTGGACACTTTGGTGGCCAAAGAACAGCTGCAAAGGTGTTCCAGAGTGGCTACTATTGGCCCACGATCTTCAAAGATGCCCACGAACATGCACACAGTTGCAATGAATGCCAGAGGACAGGTAACCTCAGTCGAAAGGATGAGATGCCTCTCACTTACATCTTAGAGTTGGAGCTCTTTGATGTGTGGGGCATTGATTTCATGGGCCCATTTCCCCCATCACCAGGTAACCTTTACATACTTGTAGCTGTAGACTATGTGTCTAAATGGGTAGAAGCCATAGCATGTCCAACCAACGATGCCAAAACAGTCATTAAGTTCCTTAATAGACATATCTTTACTAGGTTTGGTACACCCCGTGCTATAATTAGTGATGAAGGGACACACTTTATTAATAAAGCTATGAAAAAAGTGTTGGCTAAATACAATGTTAGACATAGAGTAGCCACCCCTTATCACCCACATTCGAATGGACAAGCTGAAATATCAAATAGGGAGATTAAAAACATACTCGAAAAAGTGGTCAAACCCAATAGAAAAGATTGGTCGTTTAAACTCGAGGATGCACTTTGGGCATATAGGACTGCATATAAGACACCCATAGGTATGTCTCCTTATAGACTTGTGTATGGCAAAGCATGTCACTTACCATTCGAGTTGGAAATTAAAGCATTTTGGGCCCTAAAAGAGCTGAATTATTGCGTGACCGATGCGGGAACATTGCGGTCTCTGCAATTACATGAGCTTGATGAGCTGAGACATATGTCCTATGAAAATGCTAAAATGTATAAGGAAAAGACTAAAATTTGGCATGACAATAGACTTAGGATTAAGGACTTTAAGAAAGGCCAGCATGTCTTGTTATTTAACTCAAGGTTGAGATTATTTCCAGGCAAACTTAAGTCCAGATGGTCAGGTCCTTTTGTTATAACTAACGTGTTTGTTCATGGTGCAATTGAGATTAGGAACCTGCAGCACGGGCAACCGTTCATGGTTAATGGTGCACGATTGAAGCATTATTATGAGGAAGGAGATGTGAAGACTCTCTCGGCCTTCCTCTTATCTGAAGCTTGAAAATATGACCGAGAGAAGACGAGCGATTACTGTGCTCGTCCATTAGAGGCCATGCCTTAGTTTATTTTTTTTGCTGTTTTTCGGTTGTTATTTGTGTATGTTTATGTGTGACTTTTACTACGAATTTGATGTTAATTTTATTTCTTTTAATAGGGGATCAACAGAGGAAATCAAGGAGATGAATCAAGGGTAAAGAATCGGGGAAGATATCGGGCCGAATCACAGATTAAGTTGAGAGAATCTTGGCATTTAAATCAAGAAAAATCTCCAACGGCCATTTAATTGCGGTGGATTTGCTGAAACCGCAACAGAAATAGCCGTTGGGATTCACATCATTACAAGTAGCCGTTAGAATAGCTGTGGCCCGTACGCTTCCTTCATTCGTTGGACTTCAAGAAATCTATCTTCTTCTTCCTCTGCAATCCCTATTCTCAGTTCTCTTCGATTCTACGATGGTGCTTACACGGGCTGAGAGATCTGCGTCCAAGAAGAAGGCCACTGAAGCAGAGGCAGCTGCGAGAGAGGCACTCCTTGCCTTAGCAGAGGCCGAAGCTGCACGCCCTGAACGACCTTCTAAGCTTCCTGTACGCAAGAAGAAGTGGAAGGTGGTGACGGAAATTCCTGCTGGGCCATTGTTACGTGCTCAATGTGTTAAAAGAATTAAGCAATAAGAGAGAGAGAGAGCACTCAGAACATGCAAGCATACATGATCTTGTAGCAAGTAGTAAGTATTTTTTCATTCGTTTTCCCACAGAGATTTATTATTAGCTACTCGTGAAGTGTATTGTTAAGCAAGAATGGGTGAATTTGAAGGGGTAGATTTGGTTTTAAAATTCCTATTTACTACTGAATATATAAAGGATAGTAACATGGACAAGTGCAAGTCAATGCTAAACTCAAATGTAAAGAGAAGAATTTAATAAACGAAGAGAAAAGTAGCGAGGCAGAATTTTTAACTTAGCAGAATTGCGAGAACAACAATTCTACCGCAATGTTACTAACAGTGAAAGTGTGTAAAATGGAGAAACAAGGGCTACTAACGACTCCTCTATAGGCATTTTCACACGATTCTCAAGAATTGGATCAACTCACTATGCATCAAACTAACTCATTCTCATGTATCTTCCGATTTCATGCATTAGATTCTTTAGTTTACTCATATCCAAGTAAGGTCTTAAGCATCTTGTTAAAGCAGAAAGTTATGGTTTGTACTAGGAAAACGCCTATTCCTAGGTCGTTTTCTGGCTACCTTGAGAGGCTAGCATGAGTGTATGACTCTGAACTCTTACTCCTTCCAGAGGTTAGGAGTTCTTTGGACAAAATGGATGGCCAATCGAAATTGCCCGTGGGATGAAGCTTACATACAATCAATGCGTTCGAGAGCTATCCTACATGCTTGGTTCACGTTTTTTAGCCTATAGTATTGTCATTAGCATGCCCCTATGTGACTTAGTTACTCATGGATATAGAGAGAACAGAAATATTAGATAAAATAGACATGCTCAGAAGAAGAATAAACTTAAAACAGCAAGGTAAAACAGTAAACAGCAAAGACAAGAACTGTGGAATAATGACTTGTGCTTTCGATTAATCAAGCGTTTGAACTAAACAAATGAAGACTTAAAGTTACTAACATAAAGACAGAAAGTAACGAAATGGAATGGACTAACTAATGGAAGAGAAATGACAACAAACGGTGCTGGAAATGAAAACTAAAGACAGAAAGCAAGTAAAGTGAGCTTGAACGCCTCGTCGCAAACGCCTCGACTGAAGGGAGAGAAAGGTAAGCCTTGCTTGGATGAATCCAATCAGAAGAGAAGATGAATCTTCTCTCCTTCCTATCAGATTTTCGACTCCAACAGCTGAACCTCTCAAACCAGCAGACGAAGAAGAGAATGAATGGAAAAGACTGCGCTGCGAAGAGACTTCTACGCTTTCGGACGATGATCAAACCCTCTACTTTGACCCCCTTTTATAGTAATGTGCAGGTGCGTTTGGGCCAAGGAGAACCATCCATCCTCAACGTCATACTTCACAATGGATGGAGGAGAAAGAACGAATCCCTGAAATAACGGAACATAACAGAAAAAGATCAGCTAACTTACGGATTTCACTTGAAACATTGCGGTTTTAGCAATGTTTCCGCAATGCTGCCGCAATGCACATATTTCATTCTTTTAGCTTCGTTTTTCATCCCTTTTCTTTCCTTTTGTACACAAGTCCTAATTTAGCTACCTTCTTCTAATTCTCATATATAAGCATAGGTTTAAGCTAAATCCTATCAAAAACACCTAAGAGTGTACATCTTTCTAAGATAAATAAGTCCTAAAAATGTCACTTTTGGAGACGTAACACACCCCCAAACTTAAGGTTTCGCTCGTCCTCGAGCAATCTAAGGACTTACTTAGGCTGCTGTTTTATCTTCTTTAACCACTAGCTGACTCCCCTAACTTCCTATCTATAGCAATGTTGTCCTGTGACACACTTCTAAGTTTACAACTATCCTCTTATCTAGCTTCTTCTGACTTCGCACGCCTAATGCTCCTACTGTTTCATTAACTCCTTACAGCTGATCTACTTGCTTCTGTCATATCGTGCAACTATCCCTAAGGTTTCAAATTCTACCTAGCTTTACCCCAGACTCAGTACATGCTTCTAGTTTTACTTTTGAGCTACCTAGGATTCCTTAGAGTCATGCCAGTCTTAGTATTAACAGTGACAGTAGTACTTTTAGAGAACAACCTAAACCCTGGCATCACTACATTGGACATACATTCATCTCCCTAAACAACCCTACAAGCTACAACTTTGTGCTCAGCTAATTGAGGATCAGAGTTCTTTTTAATCAGGACATCTAAGCCACAAAGTTGCAACTCCTAGGTATACATTCTTCTTCCCTATTTCTTCCTTTTTCTTTCTTTCTTACTTAGGTGGAGCCTCTCCTTTGGTTGCCTTTTGATGCAATGCCACTTGTGGGTTACACACTTGGCACTGATTACTCAGCAACTTAAGAGAGACACCCCTCTTTATTCTATTTTTCATTTTTTTTTTTTAGCTCATCAATTTTTTTTTTTTTGTCAAGGAGAAGAAGAATGCTTATGCTTTAAGGGAGAGAGGAATGTTCCTAGGCCTAGGGTGGCCTCCTCCAAACTTAAACTACTCATTGTCCCCAATGAGTGTCTGAGGTGGCACACCCCCAAACTTGTCCTAGAAGCATCTAGTCTAAGGTAAAACAAAGAGAATCTAAAAGCCCTAGGCATAGACAGAACATTCTAAAAGCAAACATCACAGCAGCAGAAATTTGTAAAAACAGGTAGGTCAGGACTTAAAGCTATGCATGCTGAGCAATTTTCAGAAGCTAATTTAAACTATCAAAGGTGTTTTATGACACTCATCCAGCATGCATGTAGATAAGCTATATAAGGTAGTCAAGATAGCAGCAAAAGAACAAATTTAAACAGAACCAGCCTAGCTAAACAGTCAGTCAAAAACATGCATTTACTAATAAAAATTGCGGATTCCGCAATTATTTCGCAATGGATACAGGGCAGATATACCAGTGATTAAGGCCCCTATGCATGCTTTTTCCAGTCAGTTAAGCTATACAAAAAGGAAACTAAACGAACCTACCTATTCAGCTATCATCAGACTATACTAAGCAATTCTAAACAGCAAAAATAAAGAACTAAAAACAGCTCCAATTTTAACTCAAAATAGCATAATTCACATGGTTCAACGAAAAGCAGTTTGATTTTTTTTTTTTTTTTTAGGGAACAGAAATACTCCCTTGAGTGCTTCTCAAACTAGCACTCAGATGTCCTCATCATCATCATCCCTTCTTGGTCTTGGAGGCGCCCATGGAGTCAGTAGGTCCGTGGGGAACTCAGGGAAGATGCAGCCCAATTGGTCAGCAACCTCCTTGTCCCTTGCCTGCGCATATGTGGCCCATTGAGCCATCTTCTTTTGTAGATCCATCAGGCAGGCCATTGACAGAGACTGAGCAGCAGCCAGGCCATCGAGCTCAAACTCCATGTTCCCTTTCCTTCGCATCCTCAAGGCAGTAGGCAACTCCAGGTGCCCCGTGTAGGCCAGCTGCCTTTCCATTCGCTCGATTGGGACCCCTGCACGTAAGCAGAGCTTAGTAATTGTATTAGGAAAGAAAAGTGGACCCTTACCCTTTTTAGCGCAGTCTGCGATTGAGGCTGCAATGACTTCACCAACGTTGATTGTGAGGCCCCTCATGATCGCATAGACCAGCAGCGATCTGCCTTGGTTGATGGTGGTCTCGTGGGTCACTGGGGACAACCTTCTGCGCACAAATGAGAACCAGACAGCTGCCTTTGCTGTGAGGTTAGCACTCATGAGAGTGTGCCTCCCATTGCGTGAAACTGTCCATGATGCCTCAGGCTGGCCAATGAGCCGAATTGCCTCCTCCAGGACAGCCTCTGTTGGCTCATCAACGATCCTTGCATAATCCGTGTGCTTTTGCCCTTTGAGGCCATAGGCTTCATTGATTGCCTTCGCTGAGAAATCCACCTCGACTCCTCTGACCACAGACAGGCCATCCTCAGGGTTCATCAAATTGGCGTAAAAATCATACACCATGCTGGAGTAGGCGGGGTTGGGCGGCCTGCACAGCTCTTCCCAGCCGTGATTTGTGATCCCTGCGCGCAAGAATTGCGGCAGGTCTGCGAGCGCGTCGAGGAATCCTTTCTCGTGCAGCAGGTCCCTCTTCCTCAGCTCAGTGCCTCTTGATTCTGCATCAGAGGACACATACCTCACTGATTGAGGCTCATCTTCGGGGTACAGCTTGGCTTTCCCCTTGTCTTTTGGTTTGGCTGATTCAGCAGCCTCGATCTTGAGCTTCTTCAGAGACGGCTCATCACTCACCCTCTTGGATGAAGGCTCACCCCTGACTTTCTTTTTCTTGGACTTCTTCGAGGCTTTTGGCCGTTTGGCCTTGACAACCTTGGTGGCCTTCTTTTTCAATCTTGCCTTGGTTGTGATCTGCTGGAGGCAATCCCCCAGTGTCTCGTCCATTGAATCATCCCCCTGCGCTGGACTCTCGGGGCTGGCTTCCCTCAAAGGAGAGAAGACCTCGTCTTCTTCAGCTTCCTCACTGCCCTGCGTCGATTCTTGATGCTCTCCATATGGAAATTCGGGGTCAGGCTTCTGGGAGATGGGTGATGCTTCAGAGCTCTGCGCCGGTGGAGTGTGTTCAGAGCTCTGTGGCGATGGAGAAGGCTCAGGGCTTCGCGCTGGTGGAGATCGAGAAGAGCTTTGCTCGGCTGTCTCGTGACTCTCCACAGAGGGAGTCTTCTTCTTGATCTCTGTGTCAGCCACAACCACCTTCCACTTACGTTTCTTGGGCGTTCCTGCTGGTTCAGACGGCCCAGCAGGGATCTCCGTAACCACCTTCCACTTCTTCTTGCGGACAGGCAGCTTGGGGAGTCGTTCAGTGCGCGCAGCCTCAGCATCTGCCAAGGCGAGGAGTGCTTCCCTCGCGGCGATCTCAGCGTCGCCAGCCTTCTTCTTGGATGCAGATCTCTCAGCTCTTGTTAGCACCATGGTTGAGTCGTAAGGATCTGGAAAGAGGGATTGCAGAGGAAGAAGGAGAGAGCTTTCTTGGAGATCAAAGAATGAAGGAGACGTACGGATCAGAGCGCTTCTAACGGCTATAAGTAATGATGGAAATCCCAACGGCTATTTCTGTTGCGGATTTCGCAAATCTACCGCAATTAAATAGCCGTTTTGGAGATTTTCCTGAATTTAAATGCCAATCTTCTCTCAACTGAATCTTTGATTTGGCCCAACATCTCCCTCGATTTTTTATCTTGATTTCATCTCCTTGATTCCCTCTATCGATTCCCTATAAAAAGAAATAAAATCAATATCAAATTCGTAATTAAAATCACACAAAAATCTCTACAAACAGTAACCGAAAAAATAGCAAAAAATAAACTAAGGCATTAGCCTCGCATGGACGAGCACAGTAATCACTCGTCCTCTCTCGTTCTTATTTTCACGTTTCAGTCAAGAGGAAGGCCGAGAGAGTCTTCACATCTCCTTCCTCATAATAATGCTTCAATCGTGCCCCATTTACCATGAACGGTTGCCCTTGCTGCAGGTTCCTAATCTCGATTGCACCATGAACAAACACGTTAGTTATCACAAAAGGACCTGACCATCTGGACTTAAGTTTGCCTGGAAATAATTTCAACCGTGAGTTAAATAATAAGACAAGCTGGCCTTTCTTAAAGTCCTTAATCCTAAGTCTACTGTCGTGCCAAATCTTGGTCTTTTCCTTATACATTTTAGCATTTTCATAGGACATATGTCTAAGCTCATCAAGCTCATGTAGACCGCAATGTTCCTGCATCGGTCACGCAATAATTCAACTCTTTTAGGGCCCAAAATGCTTTAATTTCCAATTCGAATGGTAAGTGACATGCTTTGCCATACACAAGTCTATAAGGAGACATACCTAGGGGTGTCTTATATGCAGTCCTATATGCCCAAAGTGCATCCTCGAGTTTAAACGACCAATCTTTTCTATTGGGTTTGACCACTTTTTCGAGTATGTTTTTAATCTCCCTATTTGAAATTTCAGCTTGGCCATTCGAATGTGGGTGATAAGGGGTGGCTACTCTATGTCTAACATTGTATTTAGCCAACACTTTCTCCATAACTTTATTAATGAAGTGTGTCCCTTCATCACTAATTATAGCACGAGGTGTACCAAACCTAGTAAATATATGCCTATTAAGGAACTTAATGACTGTTTTGGCATCATTGTTTGGACATGCTATGGCCTCTACCCATTTAGATACATAGTCTACTGCTACAAGTATGTAAAGGTTACCTGATGATGGGGGAAATGGTCCCATGAAGTCAATGCCCCACACATCAAAGAGCTCAAACTCTAAGATGTAAGTGAGAGGCATCTCATCCTTCCGACTAAGGTTACCTGTTCTCTGGCATTCATCACAGCTGTGTGCATAGTTGTGGGCATCCTTGAAGATCGTGGGCCAATAGTAGCCACTCTGGAACACCTTGGCAGCTGTCCTTTGGCCACCAAAATGTCCACCATAGGGGGCTGTATGGCAGTGCTGCAGCACAGACTTCGCCTCAGCAGCTGACACACATTTCCTTAGCAGACCATCAGCACATGTCTTGTAGAGTGTGGGATCATCCCATATGAACTTCCTAGCTTCATGAAGGAACCTCTTCTTTTCTTGTCCTCCCTTGAAAGTTGGTAGTACCTGCGAGGCAAGGAAGTTAGCAATGTCAGCAAACCAAGGTTCCTCATCGTTATCACGATGAGTCAATACAAAGACATGTTCATCAATAAAAGCATCAGAAATTGCGGTTTCCGCAATTTTTCCGCAATTATGCTGCAATCTAGAAAGATGATCCGCAACCACATTTTCACATCCTTTCTTATCTCTAATGTCCAGATCAAACTCTTGCAGCAGCAATACCCATCTAATCAACCTAGGCTTAGCATCAGCCTTCCTCATAAGGTATTTTAGTGCAGAGTGATCTGTATACACGATTGTTCTAGTGCCAACAATGTAATTCCTAAATTTCTCACAGGCAAATACTACAGCTAGCATCTCCTTCTCAGTGGTTGTGTAATTACATTGTGCCTCATTAAGTGTCTTACTAGCATAATATACAGGGTGTGTTAACTTGTCAATCTTTTGTCCTAACATAACCCCTACAACATAGTCACTTGCGTCACATAATATCTCAAATGGGAGATCCCAATTTGGTCCTACTATAATAGGGGCTTTGACTAGTGCTTCCTTAAGGGTTGTCCAGGCTAGGAAACATTCTCTAGAGAAGATGAATGGTTTGTTCAGTTCTAGAAGCTCACACAAGGGCTTGGAGATATTAGAAAAGTTCTTAATGAACCTTCTATAGAAGCCTGCATGTCCTAAAAAACTTCTAATGGCTTTTACATTCTGAGGTTCCACCAACTTCTCTATTATTTCAATCTTGGCCCTATCGACCTCTACACCTGCCCTAGACACTCTATGACCTAAGACAATCTCTTCGTCCACCATGAAGTGGCACTTCTCCCAATTAAGGACTAGGTTGGTCTCCTCACACCTAGCCAGGACTTGTCCTAAGTTCTCTAAGCAGTTTGTGAATGAATCACCAAAGACTGAGAAATCATCCATGAATATCTCTATCATGGATTCATCTAAATCAGAGAAGATTGCCAACATGCACCTTTGGAACGTTGCCGGTGCATTGCATAAGCCAAAAGGCATTCTGCGAAAGGCAAAAGTTCCAAAAGGGCAAGTGAAGGTTGTCTTCTCTTGGTCCTTAGGGTCTATAGTGATCTGGTTATATCCTGAATAACCGTCTAAGAAGCAGTAGTAAGCTCTACCAACTATCCTATCTAACATTTGGTCAATGAATGGTAGAGGGAAGTGGTCCTTTTTGGTTTCCTTATTTAATTTCCTATAATCCATACACACTCTCCACCCTGTAATAGTCCTAGTTGGAATCAGTTCATTGCTCTCATTGACTACTACAGTCATCCCCCCCTTCTTAGGTACACATTGTATAGGACTCACCCACTGACTACTAGCTATAGGGAAGATCACACCAGCATCTAACCACTTTATTATTTCTTTCTTAACTACCTCTTTCATAGAGGGGTTCAACCTACGTTGGTGATCTACTCGGGGTGTATGTTCTTCCTCTAGTATTATCTTATGCATGCAGTAGGAAGGGCTAATGCCTCTAATGTCAGCAATAGTCCATGCAATAGCCTTCCTATGTTGTTTAAGTAATAAAATCAGCTCAACCTCATGCTTCTTACTTAATTTAGATGAAATAATCACAGGCAGAGTCTCATTACTCCCTAAATATGCATACTTCAGATGTGTGGGCAGTGGTTTCAATTCTAAGACAGGTGGATGCTCAATGGATGGTTTTAATGGATTCAGGGATCTTTCAGTTAAGTCAATATTCATACAAACATGCTGAGGATTATCTACATGTGTGTCCATTATTTCAGCTATGTTTAAGAAAGCTAAATCTAATTGTACATAGTTATTAGCATGCTTAGTCAATAATTCATCCTCCAGTTGTTCTTCCATCAATGAATCTACAATGTCCATGCTAGCACAAGATTCAGAGTCAGAAGGATACCTCAGTGCTTTAAAAACACTAAACTTAACCTCCTCGTCATGAACCCTCATAGTGAGCTCACTGTTGCGTGCTCAATGTGTTGAAATAATTAGGCAAATAAAAGGGATGGAGCACTCAGAACATGCAAGCATACATGATCTTATAGCAAGTAGTAAGTATATTTCATTCGTTTTCCCACAGAGATTTATTTTTAGCTATTCGCGAAGTGTTTTGTTAAGAAACAAGGGGTGGATTTGATGGGGTAAAATTGGTTTTTAATTATCTAACTTTTGCTGAATGTGTAAAGGGTAGTAACATCAACGAGAACAAGTGAAATCTAAGCTCAAATGTAAAGAAACGAAATTAATAAATGAAGGCAAAGACAGCTAAACAGAATTTTAACTTAAGCAGAATTGCGGAGACAACAATTCTACCGCAATTAAATAACAGCGAAAGTGTGTAAATGGGTGAATTAAGGGCTACTAATGACTATCCTATAGGCATTTTTATACGATTTTCAAGCACTGGATCTACTCTCTATGCATCAAACTATCTCGATCTCATGTATCGTCCGATTCCATGCATTAGATTCTTTAGTTTACTCAACTCAAAGTAAGGTCTTAAGCATCTTGTTAAGGCAGAAAGATATGGTTTGTACTAGGGAAACGCCTATTCCTAGGCCGTTTCCTGGTTACCTTGAAAGGCTAGCATGATGGTATGACTCTGAACTCTTACTCCTTCCAGAGGTTAGGAGTTCTTTGGACAAAATGGATGGCCAATCGAAATTGCCCGTGGGATGAAGCTTACATACAATCAATGCTTCGAGAGCTATCCTACATGCTTGATTCACGTTTTTTAGCCTATGGAGTTGTCATTAGCATGCCCCTAAGTGACTTAGTTACTCATGGATATAAGGAGAACAGAACTAAAGGATAAGATAGACATGCTTAGAAAGGAAATGTGCTTAAAACAGCAAGGGAAAACAGTAGAATGCAAAGGCGAGAGACTGTGAAATACTGAACTTTATGTTTGATTAATTGATTGTTTGAATGGACATAAGAGATACTTAAAGTAAAGAACAGAAAGACAGAACACAACGAAATGAGCTAAACTAGCCACAAGAACAGAAACAACACAAGACAGAGTTGGAAAATGGAAATGAAGAACAGAAAACAGTAAAACAGCTCGAATGTCTCGTTGCAGCCGCCGAATGAAGGATGAGAAAGGTCAGCCTTGCTTGGATGAATCCAATCGGGAGAGAAGAAGAATCTCCTCTCCTTCCTATTAGATTATCGATTCCAACAGCTGAGCTTCGCAAACCAGCAGACGGCAAAGAAAAACAGGAGAAAAGATGGACTGCGAGAAGACTTCTACGCTTTCGGATGATGCTTGAACCCTCGACTTTGACCCCTATTTATAGTAATCTGCAGGTGCTTTTGGGCCAAGGAGAACCATCAATCTTCAACGTCGTACTTCAGAATGGATGGAGGAGAAAGAACGAATCCCTGAAATAACGGAAATTAACAGAAAAAGATCAGTCAACTTACGGTTTTCACTTGAATTATTGCGGTGTCCGCAATGTTTTCGCAATGCGATCGCAATGCTTGTTTTTTCATTCTTTTCCTTCGGTTTTCAACTCTTTTCTTTCCTATTGTACATAAGTCCTAATTTAGCTACCTTCTTCTAATTCTCATATTTAAGCATAGGTTTAGGCTAAATGCTATCAAAAACACCTAAGAGTGAACATCTTTCTAAGCTAATTAAGCCCTAAAAAGGTCACTTTTGGAGACGTAACACACCCCCAAACTTAAGGTTTTGCTTGTCCTCAAGCAATCTAAGGACTTTCCTAGGCTGCCGTTTCTTCTTCTTTAACCACTTACTAACTCCCCTATATCCCTATCTATAGCACTGCTGTCCTGTGACACACTTCTAAGTTTAAAACTACCCTCTTAACTAGCTTCTTCTGACTTCGCCTGCCTAACACTCCTTCTGTTTTCATTAGTTCCCTACAACTGATCTATTTGCTTTTGTCATATCATGCCACTATCCCTAAGGTTTCAAATTCTGCCTAGCTTTACCTCAGACTCAGTACATGCTTCTAGCTTTATTTTTAATGTGTCTAGGATTCCTTAGAGTCATGCCAGTCTTAGTATTAACGGTGACAGTAGTATTTTTAGAAAACAACCTAAACCCTGGCATCACTACATTGGATAAACACTCATCTCCCTAAACAACCCTACAAGCTACAACTTTGTGCCTAGCTAATTTGAGGATCAGAGTTCTTTGTAAATAGGACATCTAAGCCACAAAGTTGCAACTCCTAGGTATACATTCTTCTTCCCTACTTCTTCTTTTTCTTCTTTCTTAGGTGGAGCCTTTCCTTTGGTTGCCTTTTGATGCAATGCCACTTGTGGGTTACACACTTGGCACTGATTACTCAGCAACCTGAGAGAGACTCCCCTCTTTATTCTATTCTTTTTTTTTCAGTTCATTTTTTTTTTTTTTTTTTTGTAAAGGAGAAGAAGAATGCTTATGTTTCTAAGGGAGAGAGGAATGTTCCTAGGCCTAGGGTGGCCTCCCCCAAACTTAAACTACTCATTGTCCCCAATGAGTGTCTGAGGTGGCACACCCCCAAACTTGTCCTAGAAGCATCTAGTCTAAGGTAAAACAAAGAGAATCTAAAAGACCTAGGCATAGACAGAACATTCTAAAAGAAAATATCACAGCAGCAGGAATTTAAAAAAAAACAGACAGAAAAGGTCTTAAAGCTGTGCATGCTGAGCTTTTTAGAGGTGAATTTAAACTATCAAAGGATGTCCTAAGACACTCATCCAACATGCTTTAAGACAAGCTATATAAGGTAGTCATGATAGCAGCAAAAGATGGAATTTAAACAGATCACAGCCTAGCTAAACAGACAGTCCAAAACATGCTTTCAGTAATAAAAATTGCGGGTACCGCAATTATTTCGCAATCAAGTCAGGGCAGATATAACAGTGACTAAGGCCCCTAAGCATGCTTTTTCCAGTCATTCAAGCTCTTCTAGAAATAAAACAAAACTAACCTACCTAGTCACCTATCATCAGACTATACTAAGCAAAATTAAAAACATGAAACTAAGCATCTAAAACAGATCAAAAGTGTACTAAAAAACAGCATAATTCACATAGTCTATCAGAAAGCAGAAAATTGTCTTTTTTTTTCTAAGGGAACAACAATACTCCCTTCAAACCAGCACTCAAATGTCTTCATCCTCATCAGGTTGTCGTGGTCGTGGAGGCACCCATGGAGTCAGGAGATTTGTAGGGAAGTCAGGGAAGATGCACCCAAGTTGGTCTGCAACCTCCTTGTCCCGTGCCTGCGCGTAAGTGGCCCATTGAGCCATCCTCCTTTGCATATCCATCAGGCATGCCATGGATAGTGACTGATCAGCAGCCAGCCTATCCAGTTCGAACTCCATATTCCCCTTCCTCTTCAGTCTCAAGCTAGCAGGCAGCTCCAAGTGGCCTGTGTAAGCCATCTGCTGCTCCATTCGCTCAATGGGGACTCCTGCAAGCAAACATAGTTTGGTTATGGTGTTAGGGAAAAACAATGGTCCCTTACCTTTCCTGGCGCACTCAGCAATGGCGGCTGACATGATTTCCCCCACGTTGACCGTGAGACCTCGCATGATGGCATAGACCAGCAGCGACCTGCTCTGGTTGATGGTCGTCTCATGGGTCACAGGGGACAGCTTCCTCTTTACAAAGGCAAACCATACAGCTGCCTTTGCTGTGAGGTTGGCACTCATGAGGGTGTGCCTCCCATTGCGTGATACAGTCCACGCTGCTTCAGGCTGGCCAATGGTGCGAATGGCCTCTTCCAGCACTGCCTCAGTAGGCTCATCAACGATCCTTGCATAGTCAGTATGTCTTTGGCCCTTGAGGCCATAAGCTTCGTTGATGGCTTTTGCTGAGTAGTCCACCTCTACTCCCCTAACCACAGAAAACCCCTCCTCAGAGTTTCGCAGGTTGGCGTAGAAGTCGTATACCATACTCGTGTAAGCTGGATTAGGTGGCCTGCACAACTCTTCCCAGCTGTGATTTATAATTCCTGCGCGCAAGAACTGCGGCAGGTCAGCAGGTCTGTCGAGGAAGCCCTTCTCGTGCAGCAACTCCCTCTTCCTCAGTTCAACGCCTCTGGACTCAGCGTCAGAGGACACGTACCTCACGGACTGAGGCTCATCTTCAGGGTAGAGCTTGGCCTTCCCTTTGTCTGCTGGCTTGGCTGACTCTGCAGCCTCAACCTTGAGTCTTTTGAGCGATGGCTCAGTGCTCTCCTTGTCTGATGAAGGCGCCTTCTTGGCCTTCTTCTTCTTCAGCTTCTTGGATCGCTTGGCCTTAAGAATCTTGGCCTTCTTCTTCTTCTTGAGCTTTGCCTCAATGGTGATCTGCTGCAGGCATGCCCCCAGCGTCTCCTCCATGGAATCATCCTTCTGTTCAAGACTCTCCGGGCTAGCTTCCCTCACAGGCGAGAAAACCTCCTCGTCCTCACCTTCCCCACTGCCCTGAGTTGATTCTTGGTACTCCCCATATGGGAATTCAGGGTCAGGCCGTGGGAAAGTGTGTGACGGCGTGGTTGTTTGCTCTGCTGTAGGTGTCTGCGCAGAACTCTGTGGTGAAGACGGCTGCTCAGGGCTCTGCGCTGGCGGTGATGAAGAGAGCTCTGGGCTTCGTACTGGCGAGGGGCTGCGCTTGGCTGTCTCATGGGATGGCTGGCTTTGTTCTTGACTCTCCACAGAGGGAGTCTGGTTCTTGATTTCTTCATCGGCCACAGCCATACTCCATCGACGCTTCTTGGGTGTGCCTGCTGGCTCAAAGGGTCCAGCAGGGATTTCAGTGACAACCTTCCACTTCTTCTTGCGAATCGGAAGTTTGGGAAGGCGTTCAGTCCGCGCAGCGTCAGCCGTAGCCAAGGCGAGCAGTGCGTCTCTCGCAGCTGTTTCAGCGTCGTCAGCCTTCTTCTTGGCTGCAGATCTTTCAGCCCTTGTTAACACCATTGTTGAGTCTTGGAGGTTTGGAGAGAAGAATCAAAGATGAAGAGAATCGCAGCTGTCTTGGAATTCAGAGAGTGAGAGAATCGTACTGATCAAGCGCCTTCTAACGGATATAAAGGAACCGGCTAAATCCCAACGGCTATATTTTTGCGGATCCTGCAAATCCAGCGCAATTTTAGGGATATTTTTTCATCAAAATGTCAATCTTTGCTCGTCCGTATCTTTTATTTGGCTCAATCTTTTCTTGATTTTTAAAGCTGGAATTACTCTCCTTGATTCCCTCTTTCGATTCCCTACAAAAAGAAATAAAAGCAACATCAAATTCGTAATTAAAATCATACAACAAAACACACAAACGATAACCGGAAAATCGCAAAAAATAAACTAAGGCATGAGCCTTATGTTGACGAGCACAGCAATCACTCGTCCTCTCTCGTTCTCGTTTTCATGCTTCAGTCAAGAGGAAGGCCGAGAGAGTCTTCACATCTCCTTCCTCATAGTAGTGCTTCAACCTTGCACCATTAACCATAAACGGTTGGCCTTGCTGCAAGTTCTTTATCTCTATGGCACCATGAACAAACACATTAGTAATCACAAATGGACCTGACCATCTAGACTTAAGTTTCCCTGGAAATAGTTTTAACCGTGAGTTAAACAACAAAACAAGTTGACCCTTCTTAAAGTCCTTAACTCTAAGTCTACTATCGTGCCAAATCTTGGTCTTTTCCTTATACATTTTAGAATTTTCATAGGCCATATGTCTAAGCTCATCAAGCTCATGTAATTGCAAAGACCGCAATGTCCCCGCATCATTTACACAAAAATTCAATTCCTTCATGGCCCAAAATGCTTTGATTTCTAACTCAAGTGGTAAGTGACAAGTCTTGCCATATACCAGCCTATAAGGAGACATACCTAGGGGTGTCTTATATGCTGTCCTATAAGCCCAAAGTGCATCCTCAAGCTTAAAGGACCAGTCTTTCCTATTAGGTTTGACCACTTTTTCTAGGATGTTCTTAATTTCCCTATTTGAAATTTCAGCCTGTCCATTCGAGTGTGGGTGATAGGGAGTGGCTACTCTATGTCTAATGTTATACTTAGCCAACACTCTCTCCATAGCCTTGTTAATGAAATGTGACCCCTCATCACTAATGATGGCACGAGGTGTCCCAAACCTAGTAAAAATGTGCCTATGCAAGAATTTGGTGACTGTTTTGGCATCATTATTGGGACATGCTTTGGCTTCTACCCACTTGGATACATAGTCTACTGCCACTAATATGTAAAGGTTACCTGATGATGGAGGGAATGGCCCCATGAAGTCAATGCCCCACACATCAAAGAGCTCCAACTCTAAGATGTAAGTGAGAGGCATCTCATCCTTTCGACTGAGGTTACCTGTCCTTTGGCATTCATCACAGCTGTGGGCATAGTTGTGGGCATCCTTGAAGATCGTTGGCCAATAGTAGCCACTCTGAAATACCTTTGCAGCTGTTCTTTGGCCACCAAAGTGTCCACCATAAGGAGCTGTGTGACAATGCTGCAGCACAGACTTCGCTTCAGCAGCTGAAACACACTTCCTTAGCAAGCCGTCAGCACATGTTCTGTAAAGTGTGGGGTCATCCCAGATGAATTTCCTTGCTTCATGAAGGAACCTCTTCTTCTCTTGACCTCCCTTGAAAACTGGTAATACCTGTGATGCAAGGAAGTTAGCAATGTCAGCAAACCAAGGTTCCTCATCGTTATCACAATGAGTCAAAACAAAGACATGTTCATCAATAAAAGCATCAGAAATTGCGGGATCCGCAATTTTTTCGCAATTGTGCTGCAATCGAGACAGGTGATCCGCCACCACATTTTCACATCCTTTCTTGTCTCGAATGTCCAAATCAAATTCCTGCAGCAATAACACCCACCTAATCAACCTAGGCTTAGCATCAACCTTCCTCATAAGATATTTCAAGGCAGAATGGTCAGTGTACACAATTGTCCTAGTGCCTACAATATAATTTCTGAATTTCTCACAAGCAAACACTACAGCAAGCATCTCTTTCTCAGTAGTTGTATAATTACATTGAGCCTCATTCAAGGTTTTACTAGCATAGTATACAGGGTGTGTTAGCTTGTCAATCTTCTGTCCTAACATGACCCCTACAACATAATCACTAGCATCACATAACATCTCAAATGGGAGATCCCAATCTGGCCCTACTATAACAGGTGCTCTGACTAGTGCTTTCTTAAGGGTTTGCCAAGCTACTAAACATTCCTTAGAGAAGATGAATGGCCTATTTATCTCTAGAAGCTCACACAGAGGTTTGGCTATCTTAGAAAAGTCCTTAATGAACCTTCTGTAGAAGCCAGCATGCCCTAAGAAACTTCTAATGGCCTTGACATTCTGAGGCTCTACCAACTTCTCTATGATCTCAATTTTGGCTCGGTCAACTTCTACACCTGCCCTCGACACTCTATGACCTAAGACAATCCCCTCATCTACCATGAAGTGACACTTTTCCCAATTAAGGACTAAGTTAGTCTCCTCACATCTAGCCAGGACTTGTCCTAAATTCTCTAGACAGTTGGTAAAGGAATCCCCAAAGACTGAGAAATCATCCATGAATATCTCTATCATGGACTCATCCAGGTCAGAAAAGATCGCCAACATGCACCTTTGGAATGTTGCCGGTGCATTGCATAAGCCAAAAGGCATTCTGCGAAAGGCAAATGTTCCAAAAGGGCAGGTGAAGGTAGTCTTTTCTTGGTCTTTGGGGTCTATAGTGATCTGGTTATACCCTGAATAACCGTCTAAGAAACAGTAATAGGCTCTACCAGCTATTCTGTCTAACATTTGGTCAATGAATGGTAGAGGGAAGTGGTCTTTTTTAGTTTCTTTATTTAGCTTCCTATAATCCATGCAAACTCTCCATCCTGTGACAGTCCTAGTTGGAATCAGTTCATTGTTCTCATTGACTACCACAGTCATCCCACCCTTCTTAGGTACACATTGTATAGGGCTCACCCACTGACTACTAGCTATGGGGAAGATCACACCAGCATCTAACCATTTTATTATTTCTTTTTTAACTACCTCTTTCATAGAGGGATTCAGCCTACGTTGGTGGTCTACTCTAGGGGTATGTTCTTCCTCTAGTATGATCTTATGCATGCAATAAGAAGGGCTAATGCCTCTAATATCAGCAATAGTCCATGCAATAGCCTTCCTATGTTGCTTAAGCAGTAATATCAGTTCAACCTCATGCTTTTCACTTAATTTAGAAGAAATGATAACAGGCAGAGTTTCATTACTTCCTAAATATGCATACTTGAGGTGAGTGGGGAGTGGCTTTAATTCTAATACAGGTGGATGCTCAATGGATGGCTTTAAAGGATTTAAGGCTCTATCAGTTAAGTCAATATTCATACAAACATGCTGAGGGTTATTTACAGTTATGTCCATTATTTCAGCTATGTTTAAGTCATTTAATTCTAATCCTACGTATTCATTGGCATGCTTGGTTAATAATACATGCTCCAATTGTTCTTCCATTAAAGAGTCTACAACGTCCATGCTAGCACAGGATTCAAGGTCAGAGGGGTACCTTAAAGCTTTATACACACTAAATTTCACCTCTTCATCATGAACCCTCATAGTAAGCTCACCTTTTTGGACGTCTATCAATGCCCTACCTGTGGCTAGAAATGGTCTGCCTAACAGGATGGGGACCTCCTTGTCTGCTTCATAATCCAGGATAATGAAATCTGCAAGGAAAATAAACTTGTCAACCTTTACTAAAATATCCTCAATCTTACCTTCTGGATATGCAATGGATCTGTCTGCTAATTGTAAAGTGACAGTGGTTGGACGTGCTTCTCCTATTCCTAGCTGGCGGAATAGTGATAGGGGCATGAGGTTTATGCTGGCGCCCAGGTCACAAAGCGCTCTGCCCACGTGCTTGCCTCCAAGTTCTACAGGTAAGGTGAAGGAACCAGGATCCTTCTCCTTCTTGGGTAGCTTGTTCTGGAGTATAGCACTGCACTCCTCAGTGAGGTTTACTGTTTCAAACTCACCAATTATTTTCTTGTTAGTAATAATGTCCTTCAAAAACTTTACATAGGAAGGCATAGATTGTAAAACTTCTACAAAAGGAATGTTGACATGCACTTGTTTAAGAATTTCTAAGAATTTATTAAAATGCACTTCCTGTTCCTGCTTCTTCTTAAGCCTTCGAGGATATGGAGGTGGTGGCACATATGCAGGCACGTCAGGTCGCCTTAGGATAGGTGGAGGCCTTGGAATTTCTTCTATCTCCTCAACAATTGGCTCTAGCCTGACTCCTGATGTGTTAGTTGGTGGTGGACCTTGGTTTGGCAGAGACTCCAGTGGAGCACTAGACTCAGTGTTCTCTACTCTCTTTGGTGTGTCCTTTGTGTTGCTCACCAAGGGTCTACCACTTCTAAGTTCAATTGCTTGAACTTGTTCTTTACCATCTCTCCTTGGCACCTCGGTGTCAGCAGGGAGTCTACCTTGGGGCCTACTCTTGAGTTCATTGGCTAATTGGCCTATTTGGTTCTCTAGGCTCCTAAGAGTGGCTTGCTGGCTTTGAAGAGTAGCATCATTCTTGGCTATGTATTCCTTGAGTAAGTTTTCTACAGAAGATCCTACAGGTTGGTTGTATGGTTTTTGATACATGGATTGGTTATGTTGAGGAGTGAAACCAGGTGTTCCACTCGGTCTAGGTTGGTTAGGATTTTGGTTAGTATTCTGTTGGCCACCCCATGACAGGTTTGGGTGGTTCCTCCAACCAGGGTTATAGGTGTTGGAATAGGGGTTGTTCCTAGGCTGCTGCTGGCTTCCAACATAGCAGACTGAGGACGGATTCCCAGGGCAGTATTCATATGGGTGCCCTTCCCCACAGAATCCACAGACAAGTGCCTCACCTTGACTTGGTTGGGTGCCCATTGACATGGCTGTGGCGGTGTTGACACTTGTTTGGAAATTGGTTTGAGCCATTTGCTTAACTAGGTTGGTCAGGGCATTTATTTGGCTGCTCATTGCACTTAGAGCATCCTTGTCTTGAGCTCTAGTTGGCTCAACTGGATCATCTGACCACCTACAGTGAGATGCTGAGATCTTCTCCAAGATCTCATAGGCTTCGTTGTAACTCTTGGACAACATGGAACCTCCAGCAGATGAGTTTAAGACTTGTCTAGTGTTGGGGTTGCATCCTTTGAAAAAGACCTCTATTTGGATACACCATGGGATGCCATGGTGTGGACATTTAAGAAGAAGGTCTTTAAACCTTGTCCAAGCTTCGTGAAGAGACTCTGTGTCAGCTTGTTTGAACTTAACTATATCATCACGAAAGGTAGAATTCCTATCAGGTGGGAAGTATTTGACTAGGAATTTCTCTGCTAAGTCTGTCCAATTGCGGACAGATCCTGAGGGTAATGAGTTCAACCATGTTTTGGCTTTGTCCCTCAAAGAGTAAGGGAACAAGTATAGCCTCAAAGCTTCTTGGGACACTCCAGGGATGATGAATGTGCCACTGACTCCTAAGAAGTTCCTAAGATGGTTGTGGGTGTCCTCATTTTCTATTCCAAAGAATTGTCCCACAGTGGACAACATTTGGAACATCACTGGCTTCAACTCGAATGAGTGGGCAGTGATTTCAGGACGGATTATGCTGGGGTTCAGCTCCCCAGGCATAGGTACTAAATATGAAAGAATGACACTATTTTTGTCATTCGCTATTTCGATGGGATTGCGAATGACAGGTACCTGATTTGGAACTATCTCGTCCATTTCTTCGATTTCAGGTATGATTTGAGGTATAGGAGGTTGTTTAAAGAGTCGTTTCTTTGCTTTGTTTCTAGCTCTAAGTAGTCTCTCAGGCTCAGGATTGAACTCTAGATATCTACTTGAAGGCTCACTCATAAACTAACCCAACTAGTACCTGCAAAAGAAATGAAACAGATCAGCTTCAATAGGCAATAAACTTGGTATTTCAAACTTAACAAACTTCGTTTTCACTTAAAATAAATCCCCGGCAGCGGCGCCAAAAACTTGTTGCGTGCTCAATGTGTTGAAATAATTAGGCAAATAAAAGGGATGGAGCACTCAGAACATGCAAGCATACATGATCTTATAGCAAGTAGTAAGTATATTTCATTCGTTTTCCCACAAAGATTTATTTTTAGCTATTCGCGAAGTGTTTTGTTAAGAAAGAAGGAGTGGATTTGATGGGGTAAAATTGGTTTTTAATTATCTAACTTTTGCTGAATGTGTAAAGGGTAGTAACATCAACGAGAACAAGTGAAATCTAAGCTCAAATGTAAAGAAACGAAATTAATAAATGAAGGCAAAGACAGCTAAACAGAATTTTAACTTAAGCAGAATTGCGGAGACAGCAATTCTACCGCAATTAAATAACAGCGAAAGTGTGTAAATGGGTGAATTAAGGGCTACTAATGACTATCCTATAGGCATTTTTATACGATTCTCAAGCACTGGATCTACTCTCTATGCATCAAACTATCTCGATCTCATGTATCGTCCGATTCCATGCATTAGATTCTTTAGTTTACTCAACTCAAAGTAAGGTCTTAAGCATCTTGTTAAGGCAGAAAGATATGGTTTGTACTAGGGAAACGCCTATTCCTAGGCCGTTTCCTGGTTACCTTGAAAGGCTAGCATGATGGTATGACTCTGAACTCTTACTCCTTCCAGAGGTTAGGAGTTCTTTGGACAAAATGGATGGCCAATCGAAATTGCCCGTGGGATGAAGCTTACATACAATCAATGCTTCGAGAGCTATCCTACATGCTTGATTCACGTTTTTTAGCCTATGGAGTTGTCATTAGCATGCCCCTAAGTGACTTAGTTACTCATGGATATAAGGAGAACATAACTAAATGATAAGATAGACATGCTTAGAAAGGAAATGTGCTTAAAACAGCAAGGGAAAACAGTAGAATGCAAAGGCGAGAGACTGTGAAATACTGAACTTTATGTTTGATTAATTGATTGTTTGAATGGACATAAGAGATACTTAAAGTAAAGAACAGAAAGACAGAACACAACGAAATGAGCTAAACTAGCCACAAGAACAGAAACAACACAAGACAGAGTTGGAAAATGGAAATGAAGAACAGAAAACAGTAAAACAGCTCGAATGTCTCGTTGCAGCCGCCGAATGAAGGATGAGAAAGGTCAGCCTTGCTTGGATGAATCCAATCGGGAGAGAAGAAGAATCTCCTCTCCTTCCTATTAGATTATCGATTCCAACAGCTGAGCTTCGCAAACCAGCAGACGGCAAAGAAAAACAGGAGAAAAGATGGACTGCGAGAAGACTTCTACGCTTTCGGATGATGCTTGAACCCTCGACTTTGACCCCTATTTATAGTAATCTGCAGGTGCTTTTGGGCCAAGGAGAACCATCAATCTTCAACGTCGTACTTCAGAATGGATAGAGGAGAAAGAACGAATCCCTGAAATAACGGAAATTAACAGAAAAAGATCAGTCAACTTACGGTTTTCACTTGAATTATTGCGGTGTCCGCAATGTTTTCGCAATGCGATCGCAATGCTTGTTTTTTTCATTATTTTCCTTCGGTTTTCAACTCTTTTCTTTCCTATTGTACATAAGTCCTAATTTAGCTACCTTCTTCTAATTCTCATATTTAAGCATAGGTTTAGGCTAAATGCTATCAAAAACACCTAAGAGTGAACATCTTTCTAAGCTAATTAAGCCCTAAAAAGGTCACTTTTGGAGACGTAACACTCACCTTTTTGGACATCAATCAGGGCCCTACCTGTGGCTAGAAAAGGTCTGCCTAATAGGATGGGGACCTCCTTGTCTGCTTCATAATCCAGGATGATGAAATCTGCAAGGAAAATAAACTTGTCAACCTTTACCAGAATGTCTTCAATCTTACCCTCAGGGTAAGCTATGGATCTATCTGCCAGTTGTAAGGTGACAGTGGTGGGACGTGCTTCTCCTATTCCCAGCTGGCGGAATAGTGACAGGGGCATGAGGTTTATGCTGGCTCCCAGGTCACAAAGAGCTCTGCTCACGTGCTTGCCTCCTAGCTCTACAGGTAAGGTGAAGGAACCAGGATCCTTCTCCTTCTTGGGTAGCTTGTTCTGGAGTATGGCACTGCACTCCTCAGTGAGATTCACTGTTTCAAATTCACCAATTATTTTCTTGTTAGTGATAATATCCTTCAAGAACTTAACATAGGAAGGCATAGACTGTAAAACTTCTACAAAAGGAATATTCACATGCACTTGTTTAAGAATTTCTAGAAATTTATTAAAGTGCACTTCCTGTTCTTGTTTTTTCTTTAGCCTTCGAGGGAATGGAGGTGGTGGCACATATGCAGGCACTTCAGGTCGCCTCAAGATAGGTGGAGGCCTTGGGATTTCTTCTATCTCTTCTATGATTGGCTCCAGCCTTGGTCCTGATGTGCTTGTTGGTGGTGGACCTTGGTTTGGCAGAGACTCCAGTGGAGCACTAGACTCATTGTTCTCTACTCTCTTTGGTGTTTCTTTAGTGTTGCTCACCAATGGTCTCCCACTCCTAAGTTCAATTGCTTGAACTTGTTCTTTACCATCTCTCCTTGGCACCTCAGTGTCAGCAGGTAGTCTACCTTGGGGCCTGCTCTTGAGTTCATTGGCTAGTTGCCCTATTTGGTTCTCTAGGCTCCTAAGAGTAGCTTGTTGACTCTGTAGAGTGGCATCATTGTTGGCTATGTATTTCTTAAGTAAGTTTTCTACAGAAGACCCTACTGGTTGATTGTATGGTTTTTGATACATGGATTGGTTATGTTGGGGAGTGAAACCAGGTGTTCCACTCGGTCTTGGTTGGTTAGGAGCTTGGTTAGCATTCTGTTGGCCACCCCATGAAAGGTTTGGGTGGTTCCTCCAACCAGGATTGTAAGTGTTGGAATAGGGGTTGTTCCTAGGCTGCTGTTGGCTTCCAACGTAGCAGACTGAGGCTGGATTCCCAGGGCAGTATTCATACAGGTGCCCTTCCCCACAGAATCCACAGATAAGTGTCTCACCTTGACTTGGTTGGGTGCCCATTGACATGGCTGTTGCGGTGTTGACACTAGTTTGGAGATTGGCTTGAGCCATTTGCTTAACTAGGTTGGTCAGGGCGTTTATTTGGCTGCTCATCGCACTTAGAGCATCCTTGTCTTGAGCTCTAGTTGGCTCAACTGGATCATCTGACCACCTACAGTGAGATGCTGAGATCTTCTCCAAGATCTCATAGGCTTCACTATAACTCTTGGACAGCATGGAGCCTCCAGCAGATGAATTTAGCACTTGTCTGGTGCTGGGGTTGCATCCTTTGAAAAAGACCTCTATTTGGATACACCATGGGATGCCATGGTGTGGACATTTAAGTAGAAGGTCCTTGAACCTTGTCCAAGCTTCGTGAAGAGACTCATTCTCAGCTTGTTTGAACTTGATTATGTCATCACGAAAGGTAGAATTCCTATCAGGTGGGAAGTATTTGACTAGGAATTTCTCCGCCAAGTCTGTCCAGTTGAGGACTGATCCAGAAGGTAATGAGTTTAACCACGTCTTTGCTTTGTCCCTCAAAGAGTAAGGGAAGAGGTAGAGCCTCAAGGCTTCTTGGGAAACTCCAGGGATGATGAAGGTATCACTAACTCCTAGGAAGTTTCTAAGATGGTTGTGGGGATCCTCATTTTCCACTCCAAAGAATTGTCCCACAGTGGACAACATTTGGAACATCACTGGCTTTAACTCGAATGAGTTGGCAGTAATTTCAGGGCAGATGATGCTTGGATTTAGCTCCCCAGGCATGGGAACTAAGTATGAGAGAATGGCACTATCCTTATCATTCGCTATTTCGATGGGATTGCGAGTGATAGGTACCGGATTTGGAACTAATCTATCCATTTCTTCTTGAGAGGATTGCGGAGACTCTGCGGTTTCAGCAATTATTTGAGGTAAAGGGGGTTGGTTAAAGAGACGTTTCTTGGCTCTATTTCTAGCCCTAAGTAATCTCTCAGGCTCAGGGTTGAACTCTAGATCACTACTTGAAGGCTCATTCATAAACTAACCCAAATAGTACCTGCAAAAGAAATGAAAATAGATCAGCTTCAATAGATATTAAGAGTTGGTTTTCTAACTTAACAAAATTCGTTTTCACTAAACTAAATCCCCGGCAGCGGCGCCAAAAACTTGTTACGTGCTCAATGTGTTAAAAGAATTAAGCAATAAGAGAGAGAGATCACTCAGAACATGCAAGCATACATGATCTTGTAGCAAGTAGTAAGTATTTTTTCATTCGTTTTCCCACAGAGATTTATTATTAGCTACTCGTGAAGTGTATTGTTAAGCAAGAATGGGTGGATTTGAAGGGGTAGATTTGGTTTTAAAATTCCTATTTACTTCTGAATATATAAAGGATAGTAACATGGACAAGTGCAAGTCAATGCTAAACTCAAATGTAAAGAGAAGAATTTAATAAACGAAGAGAAAAGTAGCGAGGCAGAATTTTTAACTTAGCAGAATTGCGAGAACAGCAATTCTACCGCAATGTTACTAATAGTGAAAGTGTGTAAAATGGAGAAACAAGGGCTACTAACGACTCCTCTATAGGCATTTTCACACGATTCTCAAGCATTGGATCAACTCACTATGCATCAAACTAACTCATTCTCATGTATCTTCCGATTTCATGCATTAGATTCTTTAGTTTACTCATATCCAAGTAAGGTCTTAAGCATCTTGTTAAAGCAGAAAGTTATGGTTTGTACTAGGAAAACGCCTATTCCTAGGTCGTTTTCTGGCTACCTTGAGAGGCTAGCATGAGTGTATGACTCTGAACTCTTACTCCTTCCAGAGGTTAGGAGTTCTTTGGACAAAATGGATGGCCAATCGAAATTGCCCGTGGGATGAAGCTTACATACAATCAATGCATTCGAGAGCTATCCTACATGCTTGGTTCACGTTTTTTAGCCTATAGTATTGTCATTAGCATGCCCCTATGTGACTTAGTTACTCATGGATATAGAGAGAACAGAAATATTAGATAAAATAGACATGCTCAGAAGAAGAATAAACTTAAAACAGCAAGGTAAAACAGTAAACAGCAAAGACAAGAACTGTGGAATAATGACTTGTGCTTTCGATTAATCAAGCGTTTGAACTAAACAAATGAAGACTTAAAGTTACTAACATAAAGACAGAAAGTAACGAAATGGAATGGACTAACTAATGGAAGAGAAATGACAACAAACGGTGCTGGAAATGAAAACTAAAGACAGAAAGCAAGTAAAGTGAGCTTGAACGCCTCGTCGCAAACGCCTCGGCTGAAGGGAGAGAAAGGTAAGCCTTGCTTGGATGAATCCAATCAGAAGAGAAGATGAATCTTCTCTCCTTCCTATCAGATTGTCGACTCCAACAGCTGAACCTCTCAAACCAGCAGACGGAGAAGAGAATGAATGGAAAAGACTGCGCTGCGAAGAGACTTCTACGCTTTCGGATGATGATCAAACCCTCTACTTTGACCCCCTTTTATAGTAATCTGCAGGTGCGTTTGGGCCAAGGAGAACCATCCATCCTCAACGTCATACTTCACAATGGATGGAGGAGAAAGATTGAATCCCTGAAATAACGGAACATAACAGAAAAAGATCAGCTAACTTACGAATTTCACTTGAAACATTGCGGTTTTAGCAATGTTTCCGCAATGCTGCCGCAATGCACATATTTCATTCTTTTAGCTTCGTTTTTCATCCCTTTTCTTTCCTTTTGTACACAAGTCCTAATTTAGCTACCTTCTTCTAATTCTCATATATAAGCATAGGTTTAAGCTAAATCCTATCAAAAACACCTAAGAGTGTACATCTTTCTAAGATAAATAAGTCCTAAAAAGGTCACTTTTGGAGACGTAACACACCCCCAAACTTAAGGTTTCGCTCGTCCTCGAGCAATCTAAGGACTTACTTAGGCTGCTGTTTTATCTTCTTTAACCACTAGCTGACTCCCCTAACTTCCTATCTATAGCAATGTTGTCCTGTGACACACTTCTAAGTTTACAACTATCCTCTTATCTAGCTTCTTCTGACTTCGCACGCCTAATGCTCCTACTGTTTCATTAACTCCTTACAGCTGATCTACTTGCTTCTGTCATATCGTGCAACTATCCCTAAGGTTTCAAATTCTACCTAGCTTTACCCCAGACTCAGTACATGCTTCTAGTTTTACTTTTGAGCTACCTAGGATTCCTTAGAGTCATGCCAGTCTTAGTATTAACAGTGACAGTAGTACTTTTAGAGAACAACCTAAACCCTGGCATCACTACATTGGACATACATTCATCTCCCTAAACAACCCTACAAGCTACAACTTTGTGCTCAGCTAATTGAGGCATCACCATCATCGCCAACGCCCGAGCCTGACATTCCAAGTGAAGAACATCAAGAATCAGCGCCGGGCGAAGAAACGGCTGGGGAAGAAGAGGTTTTCTCTCCTTTGAGGGAAGTCAGCCCTGATAGCTCAGCAAAGGGGGGAGATTCGATGGATGAAACATTGGGGGACTGTCTCCAACAGATCACCACCAGGGCACGGCTGAGGAAGAAAGCCCCCAAGGTTGTCAAGGCCAAACGGCCAAAAGCTTCAAAGAAATCCAAGAAGAAGAAGGTCAGCAGTGAGCCTTCTTTGAAAAAGCTAAAGATCGAGGCTGCTGAATCAGCCAAGGCCAAGGAAAAGGGGAAAGCCAAATTATACCCCGAAGATGAGCCTCAATCTGTGAGGTATGTGTCCTCAGACGCCGAATCACGGGGCACTGAACTGAGGAAGAGGGACCTACTCCACGAGAAAGGGTTCCTGGATGCATTGGCAGACCTGCCGCAATTCTTGCGCGCAGGGATCACCAACCACGGTTGGGAAGAGCTGTGCAGACCGCCCATCCCCGCCTACTCCAGCATGGTGTACGACTTCTATGCCAATCTGACGCACCCTGAGGATGGCCTGTCGACGGTGAGGGGGCTGGAGGTTGACTTCTCAGCCAAGGCGATCAATGAGGCCTATGGTCTCAAGGGGCAAAAACACACTGACTATGCGCGGATCATTGACGCTCCCACTGAGGCTGTCCTGGAGGAAGCACTGCGTATCATCGGCCAACCTGAGGCAGCTTGGACGATCTCGCGCAATGGGAAGCACACTCTGATGAGTGCGACCCTTACGACAAAGGCAGCTGTGTGGTTCTCCTTCGTGCGCAGGCGTCTGTCCCCAGTGACTCACGAGACCACCATTAATCAAGGAAGATCGCTGCTGGTATATGCGATCATGAGGGGCCTCACGATCAATGTTGGGGAGGTTATAGCAGCCTCCATAACAGACTGTGCCAAGAAAGGTAAGGGTCCTCTTTTCTTTCCAAACACCATTACTAAGCTGTGCCTTCGTGCAGGTGTGCCAATTGAGAGAATGGAGAGGCAGCTGGCCTACACAGGGCATCTGGAGTTGCCCACAGCCTTGCGGATGCGAAGAAAAGGGAATATGGAGTTTGAGCTAGACGGCCTGGCTGCAGCTCAATCTCTCTCTATGGCCTGCCTGATGGACCTTCAGAAGAAGATGGCGCAATGGGCTGAGTATGCTCAAACAAGGGATAAGGACGTTGCAGATCAGTTGGGCTGCATCTTCCCTGTCTTCCCCACTGACTTACTTAAGCCATGGACACCTCCACGAGCACGGAGGGATGATGATGAGGACGTCTGAGTGCTAGTTTGAAGAGCACTCAAGGGAGTATTTCTGTTCCCTCTTTGAATAAGGAAAAAAAAAATCTCTGCTTTTTGTATAGCTGTGTGAATTCTGGTATTTTAAGTCAATATTTGATCTGTTTTGAGTTCTGTATTTTGGTTGTTTAGGATAGTTTAGGATAGTTAGGTGGTATCTGATTAAGTAGGTTGCTTTAGTTTCCTTTTTGTATAGCTGAGATGACTGGAGATAGCATGCAAAAGGGGCTGCTTACTAATATATCTGCCCTGTATATTCATTGCGAAATTATTGCGGAATCCGCAATTTTTGTTAGTTAGTGCATGCTTTTGACTGACTGATTAGCTAGGCTGGTTCTGTTTCAATTTTGTTCTTTTGCTGCTTTCTTGACTACCTTATATAGCCTATCTACAAGCATGCTGGATGAGTGTCTTAAGGCACCTTTGATAGTTTAAATTAGTCTCTTAAATTGCTCAGCATGTGTAGCTTTAAGTCCTTCCCTTACTGTTTTTACAAATTTCTGCTGCTGAGTTATTTGCTTTAAGAATGTTCTGTCTATCCCTAGGACTTTTAGATTCTCTTTGTTTTACCCTAGACTAGATGCTTCTAGGACAAGTTTGGGGGTGTGCCACCTCAGACACTCATTGGGGACAATGAGTAGTTTAAGTTTGGGGGAGGCCACCCTAGGCCTAGGAACATTCCTCTCTCCTTTTAAGCATAAGCATTCTTCTTCTCCTTTTAAAAAAAATATAAAAAATGATGAACTGAAAAAAAATGAAAAATAGAATAAAGAGGGGTGTCTCTCTTAAAGTTGCTGAGTAATCAGTGCCAAGTGTGTAAACCACAAGTGGCATTGCATCAAAAGGCAATCAAAGGAGAGGCTCCACCAAAGTAAGAAAGAAAAAAGGAAAAACTAGGGAAGAAGAATGTATACCTAGGAGTTGCAGCTTTGTGGCTTGGGTGTCCTGAATAGAAAAGAACTCTGATCCTCAATTAGCTAAGCACAAAGTTGTAGCTTGTAGGGTTGTTTAAGGAGATGAATGTATGACCAATGTAGTGATGCCAGGCTTTAGGTTGTTCTCTAAATGTACTACTGTCACTGGTTTGTACTAAGACTGGCATGACTTTAAGGAATCCTAGGTAGCTCAAAAGTAAAACATTAGAAGCATGTACTGAGTCTAGGGTAAAGCTAGGTAGAATTTGAAACCTTAGGGATAGTTGCACTATATGACAGAAGCAAATAGATCAGTCGTGGGAGGTTAATGAAACAGTAGGATCATAAGGCAAGAGAAGTCAGAAGAAGCAAGATGAGAAGTTAGTTTTAAACTTAGAAGTGTGTCACAGGACAACATTGCTATAGATAGGAACTTAGGAGAGTCAGCAAGTGGTTAGAGAAGTTAAAGCAGTAGCCTAAGTAAGTCCTTAGATTGCTCGAGGACGAGCAAAACCTTAAGTTTGGGGGTGTGTTACGTCTCCAAAAGTGACTATTTTAGGACTTATTTACCTTAGAAAGTTGTGCTTTTGTAAGTGTTCTTGGTAGGATTTAGCTTGAACTTGTGCTTATATATGAGAATTAGAAGAATGAAGCTAAATTAGGACTTATATACAAAAGGAAAGAAAAAGAACCAAAAACGAAGTTAAAGGAATGAAAATTGTGCTTTGCGGAGGCATTGCGGAAACATTGCAAAAACCGCAATGTTTTAAGTGAAATCCGTCAGTTGTCTAACTATTTTCTGTTTTGTTCCGACCTTTCAGGGATTCATGCTTTCTCCTGCAGCCACGTAGTAGTACGACGTTGAGAATGGATGGTTCTCCTTGACCCAATCGCACCTGCAGAATACTATAAAAGGAGGTCAAAGAGGAAGGTTGAAACACACTCGAACGGCGTAGTCTTCCAGTTCAAACGCAGTCTTTCCCAGTCTTTCTCTTCTCCGTCTGTTGGTCTGAGAGGTTCAGCTGTTGGAGTCGACAATCTGATAGGAAGGAGAGAAGATTCATCTTCTCTTCTGATTGGATTCATCCAAGCAAGGCTTGCCTTTCTCTCCCTTCAGCCGAGGCGTCTACGACGAGGCGATCACGCTTGAATTTACTGCTTTTTGTCTTAGCTTTCCATTTCCATTGCTGTTTGTTGTTATTTCCCTTTTAGTTTGCTACTCTATTCCATTTCGTTGCTTTCTGTTTTACTTCAGTTATTCAAAGACATCATTTGTTTAGTTCAAACGATTGGTTAATCAACGCACAATTCCATTACTTCGCAAGCTCTTTACCTTCTCTGTTTATCACTTCTGTCTTATGTTTTGTCTCTAATTCTCTATTAAGCATGTCATCTTCATCTACTCGTCCCATTCCATCTACATCCATGAGTAACTAAATCACATAAGGGCATGCTAATGACAAATCTATAGGTAGAAACACGTGAATCAAGCATGTAGGATAGCTCTTGAATGCATTGATTGTATGTAAGCTTCATCCCACGGGCAATTTCGATTGGCCATCCATTTTGTCCAAAGAACTCCTAACCTCTGGAAGGAGTAAGAGTTCAGAGTCATACACTCATGCTAGCCTCTCAAGGTAGCCAGAAAACGACCTAGGAATAGGCGTTTTCCTAGTACAAATCTTAACTTACTGTTTTAACAAGATGCTTAAGACCTTACTTGGACATGAGTAAACTAAAGAATCTAATGCATGAAATCGGAAGATACATGAGAATGAGTTAGTTTGATGCATGATGAGTTGATCTACTGCTTGAGAATCGTACGAAAAAGCCTATAGAGGAGTCATTAGTAGCCCTTGTTTACACGCTTTACACACATTTCGCTGTTAAGAACATTGCGGTATAATTGCTGTTTCCGCAATTCCCTTAGTTAACAATTCTGCCTTAGCCATTTTTCTCTTCGTTTGTTTTCTCTTCTCTTAACATTCAAGTTTATTATTTATCTACACTAGTTCATGCTTGCATCCTCTACATATTACTTAGTAATTAGGCACATTAAAATCAAATCTACTCCATTTAATCCACCCATTCTTACTTAACAACACACTTCACGAGTAACTAAGAATAAATCTCTGTGGGAATCGAATGAAAAAATACTTATTACTTGCTACAAGATCATGTATGCTTGCATGTTCTGAGTTCTCTATCCTTGCATATTTCTTTTAAACATTGAGCACGCAACAGTTTGCATAAGACTGAACCACGAAATCAAGTCACTCTTTCTTTGCAACTCCATTTACTGTAAAGACTGATTTTTTCATATGATGACACCTAGGTAACTCGATCTGAATCCTGAGCACACTATGAACTCCTGTTTATTCGGGCTTATCTTTTGACTTGTACGGGTGAGAGTGGCCCGAGATCGTCGACTCAATAAGCCTACCATCTTGGAGATAAGACTGGGTAAGGAGCTCGGAACATAGTTTTGCGAGATGGAATTCACTCCTACCCGCTTTTAAGGTTTAGTAGAGAGGTTGTTGCCTTAAGTGCTGACTCCGGGTCTTGACAAGAGGCCTCTCCCTCTCCTTGGCCCGAGAGGGATTCTGGTTTGGTGGTTGGACAACAAATCAATTGTTGATTAGAGGATCAGTGGGACTTAAGGAACAAAATGTAATTACGGGGGTAAAACGGTTTTTTTTTACCCAACTGTAATTACGAACGACCTGTGAAGAATTGACTTACTGATGATAGTTATATCAAGAGAACATAAATATATCTACTGTGAGGAGAGTGCAATCCTTGGGTTTTAGTGGAGTCCCCGGGGGTTAACGAATGTTGGTTAGCTTGGCTAAAGAGTTGGTCGGTTAATCTCTATCGTTCGAGCTCATGATCTGTAGGTTCTTTAGGTTCTTCTAGCTAGCTCGGATTAAGCCATGTAACAATATGAGTGAGAATAATTTGAAGTAATTCAAATTCGGTTTTGGAAGATAGTTGGACATATTTAAATATGAAATCGGTCTAAAACATGAATAGAGATTCATGTGCGAAAAATAGGTTTTTCAGAAAATCTGGATTAGTCTTATTATTTAATTAATATTTGATATTGAATTAAATAATAACAGTAATTTATTAAAAAGTTTAATAATTAAAAAATATATATTATTTTATTTATTTAAAATTAATTATGAATTAATTTTTAAATAATAATATATATTATGTTAGTGGGAAATGCCAAACACACATACCATGGATATTTGACCATGACTAATCTCTCAATCCCACTAAGATGACTTAATCCTTAAGCTTTTGGATTGCTTATAAAATGAATTGAAGCTCATTTGATGGTTGTTGATGGTTACTCATTTTTTATGAGATTTGAAGAATTGTTGGACAATTCTCTTAAGCTCCTTGGCACAGACCACTTTTCCATCCTAGTCCCAAAGGTTTTCCCCTCATAAATAGGTCCCACATCCTAGATGCTCGGCCTGAGGATAGCGGGACTATCGGAGGTGGTCCTCGAAGAGTTCGACAGAAGATCCACAGGAGGTAGTTGCTGTAGACTTGAAGAAGTTGGAGTTTTTCGAGCTAAAGAAGGTATCTTTTTAGTTTTGTCTTCCATCGCATAGAGTTGTGCGATAGCTATGCGATCGCACAGTCCTCTATTTGATGTCTATGCGACAGCTATGTGATCGCATAGGGTGTCTATGCGATGGTCATTCCATCGCATAGGTTGCTTCTGAAAAGTTGTGCGATCACACACATAAGCTATGTGATAGCTGTGCGATCGCATAGACTGCTTGTTGGTGTTCTTGGAGTGCCCAAGATCCTCCATACCGCTTCCGTTGCGCCTGGGGACCCTTCGGTTCCATTAGTTTTATCTTCAAGTGGGAGATTGTTAGGAAATCATGTGAAACCCAAAACAAAAAAACTCATGTTTCATTTGGCCCAAGTTTACTGCATTAAACAAGCTTTGTTATTGGCTAAAAATGTGGTTAGTAAACTTTGATTGGATGTGATAAAGGTCATATGGTTTATTGGCCAAAGGTGGAGGTGGATTACAAAATTAGAATAAGAAAATGGGTTAGTGGCATGAATTGTTGACTATAAATAGAAGTTGGATGTGCTTCAATTATTATCCAACAAAGAGAAAGAAAAAATGAAAAAAAAAAGGTGCATCTGGTATTCAAATCAACAAGAAAATAGGGGAATTTCTTTGATTTTATAAGGTAGTGTCAATTAGCATTTTTGAAGAAAATATGAGACTTTCTCTAGTGGATTTGAGCAATTTCTCTTTGTTGTTGATCCCAAGCTACCAGGTTATGATACTTGGAAGCCAATAGCTATTGTTGAGCTATTGAGGGTAGTTTGTAGCGCCGAGTTGAGGCTTCTTGTAATCTCCATTATAGTTGAACCTGCAGTTGCAGAAGACTGGACGTAGTCCCGAGATCGGGGCGAACCAGTATAACTTTCGGTGTTGTTCTCTTTTCCTTTATATTTCTTTTTGTATTTTGTGATCGATAACTTATTTGGTTCTAACCTGTGAAGTGGGAACGTGAGATATAATCTTGTTGTTATTTCACATTATTTATATCTCGTGTATTTTTCCCAACACATAGACCACTAATTGTTCACTAACTATCATCAATTGGATGAGTTAATTGCTAACTTTTTCCAAGTCATGACAAATTAACTACTTGTAAGTATAAAGTGAGTGATGAGGATATATGTGTTTGTTGTCCCAGTGATGGATCCAAAATTTTATATTGGGGGCTTGATATATTTTTGTTGCCGCAAGATTTTGGACTTCCCTTTCATCGTTGCGTTCCGCCGTCGCCAGACTCGGAACGAACCTGCACAAGGGAAAGAAGACGATCTTGCACCGGTGTGGGGCTGACCCCACAAGTCTCTACAAAAAAAGTCACATTTAGCGACGAAATAATAGCGACTAAAGATAAAATGTCGCATTGGTAGCGACAAAATCAAAATCGTCGCACAAAATTGCGACGAAAATTCTCAACGTCGCAAATTGTGCGACGTATAAAACTAATCGTCGCAAACCTAGCGACAAATCGAAGTTTGCGTCGCAAATGAGTTGCGACGTTTATATTACCGTCGCAGACCCAATGGAAGGAGGCAAGTAACGAATTGGTTTAAATGGGCTTAGTAATGCGACGTTAAAGGATTTTCGTCGCAAGCTGAGACGTTTTAGTTTTCACCGCATTCTACGACGTTTCGTGGTATTCGTTGCAAGATGTGACATAAAACCCGTTACGTCGTAGACCCAATTGAAGAAGACGGGTAACGAATAGGTTTAAATGGGTTTAGATGTGCGACGTAATGACAATTTTGTTGCACGTTCCGACGTTTAGGGATTTCGTCGCACGCTGCGACTATTTAGGTTTCGTCGCAATCTGCGATGTTCGTTTGATTTTGTCGCAAGTTGCGACGTTCTTTTATACGTCGCAATCCCACAAATAACCCTCGAATTTGGGCATTCCATTTTGAGAGCATTTAGCATTTGGCCGATAGGCGATTTTTTCCTTCGTTTCACCGTCAGCACCGCCGCGTTTCTTCCTCCGTTAGCGCCGCCACGACGATTTCTTCCTCCGTCAGCGCAACCCACTTTTTTCTTAAAGGAAACAAAACTAAGCCCACGAAAACTTTAACTCTTTCATCTCCACGCGTCTTCTTCTCCACACCGTCTCCTCCTGCTTTTCTTTTTACTAGCAAGTTAGTGATTTTGGTCCAGGGTCTTCAATGATGGCACCTAAAGGTATGTGCACATTCAGATTTTTGTATTATTTGATTATCAAATGTTCATTTACTGGAATTCGTCCATTGATTTTAATTCAAACCCTGTTTTTTTTAATCTACTTGATAGCTCTCAAATGGAACTATTATTTACTCCTTAATATTAGCTAAATATCGTGCTTATTATTGATTAATTGACCTTATTGTAGGTGGTTCGCGGTAAAGAGCTCATGAAGTCCAATGACGCGTTTCGGTGCTAAGAAGGTCATTATAAGGCTTCAGGAGTGCACCGGGCGAAGAAGAGAAGAAAAAGTTACATTTGACACCAGAGGTCCCGCGTCGAGACGCTACAAACCGTAGAGAAAATTAGAAGACAGCGTCGAGACGCTCCGAATGCGCGTGCGCTGGAAATTTTCGTCCGTAGCGTCTCGACGCTACGTCGATTATAAAATCCATTTTTTCCGATTTTTAGGTCATTCTTCACTTCCCATTATTTTGTAATCGGATTTTTGGGAGCTAAAACTCCATTTTCTCCTCATTTCTTATATATCAAGCTTAAACCATAGTTGATTTAGCTTGGTTTTCATCACGAGCAAGGTAAGTGCTCTAATTTAAGGTTAGGGGTCATACTTGATGCAATTAGTGAGGGTTTAGTTCTTAATTTATAACTTAGCATGACTTTCAAGCATCTTCTTCTTCTAAGCATACTCTTATTAGCATGTGTATATGATTGATTGACGCTCATGAATGTATGCTTGTTAGATCGTTATCTAGATTAGTGATGTCGTGCCTCTCCTAATCGCCTAAGTAACATGGGTTCGGTGAAGCCGTAGGTAGCATTGCATGTTCACTTTAGACTGTGTTAGCTAACCCCGAAGAAGTAGATAAATCAGAATATTGGCTTAGGCCATCCAAGTCAAACATCCGTCACAATTTGTCCGTTATTGGCTTTGGTTAATTTAGGATTGATCACCATAAGTTAATTTATTGCCAAGTTTAGTTAGAATTGCACGTCTCTAGCTAATTAATTGAGATTGTTTGCTACGGCAGTTTCGAGTTGACAATTTGTGTGTTTGATTGTGTTCTTGCTAAGTATATTTGAATCCCTATGATCTAAGTCGCTTCAAAAGTCGATCCCGACCTTTAAATTAGGAGCACTGGTTACTTTATTTTATTCTCTTGCTTTTATTTTTCCATTAGCTTAAATTTTGCTTGTTTTATTTTCAGCTTTCTTTAAACTTTCCCCCCGTTTTTCTTTAGTTTTTAATAAAGGCAAATAGAAATTAATTAGGAGAAGTTAATTTTAGGTTTCCTGTGAATCGACCTGGTTACCACTATACTACAAATTAGAATAGATACCAGTATTATAAATGTAATTTGGTAGGATTCGACACCCTGAAAGAGTGACCATAAAAGGTTTACCACCACTACTTCTGCTCTGAACTACAAGAATTAGTTTGATTTCGATGTTCGAAAATGATAGATATTGTTTTTCGTCCATTATATGATTGTTGGATTACATTTTAGTAGGCTATAACTAAGAGAAAAGTAGTTTGTTGAAGCAAATCTTATCTCCGTATTTTTCAGTTCATTATATGATTGTTGACACGTTTAAACAACATTTTGAGAATTGTTTAGTGGATTTTTTCGATGTGCAAATTGTATTGAATATACTGACGGAATCTGAGCTTACTGCCACTTTTACTAGTATACTACAAGAATATACAAGAATACTTTGTAATAATCTTTTTTAAGTTTGAAAGAATATTCCCTTCGACATTCTTTGATGTCATGGTTCATCTAGTTGTTCATTTACAAGAAGAAGCCAAACTTGTTGGACTTGTTGGTTATAGTTGGATGTATCCAATTGAGATGTACATATCTTGTTTAGACTTTTATTTTTTAAATTAGGTTCATTTTTCTAACACATGCAATACATAGGTGATAACTCCAAAATAGAGTTATTATTTACTCCCTAATTATGACTAAAAGTCGTGTTTAATGTTGTTTAAATGCCTCTGTTGTAGGTGGTTCACGGTAAAAAGCCTGTGAAGTCCAAGGACGTGTTTCAGTGCTAGGAAGGGTGTTTTAGAAGCTTCGGGAAGCAACCGGGCGAAGAAGAGGAGCTACGGACCAAAGTTTCACTTTTGGTCCAGCGTCGAGACTTAAGAGTGATCAATTCTAAACTAATCAAAGCAGTTACTAGCATTTTATGACGAACATTCAATTAGGAATCCTAAGTTGATACTTCGATTTCTTTACTTCTCCGGGTTACCCAATGTTACAAAGGCGATTATGAGAGACACGTCATCACTAATCTAGATAACCATAGAACATGCGAGAAATCGGGATCGCCAGCCCATTATGCAAGCATGCTCATAAGAATATGCATAGAAGAAGTAAATACAACAATAAATTCAGACCAAGATAGATTATCAAGCACAAAATCTCAAATTATTACAAAATCTAACAAATTCGTACTAAAAATCCCCAAATCCTACACTTACCTTAGCCAACCATGGTCTTGGATGAAATTTGTTGCGTGCTCAATGTGTAAATTAAAATGCAATGATAGAGCACTCAGAACATACAAGCATACATGGTCTTGTAGCAAGTAATAAGTATTTTTTTCATTCGATTTCCCACAGAGATTTATTCTTAGCTACTAACGAAGTGAGATGTTAAGTGAGAAATGGGGGTTTAAATGGGGTAGAATTGGGAGTAATGTGCCTAACTATTAAAGAACGTGCGAGATATGCGAGCATAAACAAAGGCAAGCAAAGAGGTTAACTTGAATGTAGAGGAAAAAGAATTGCGGAGAAAGCAATTATCTAGCAATAAAATCGCAAAACAGAAAGCTAAGAAAAATGGCTAAGGCAAAAATTTAAACTAAGAAAATTGCGCAGACAGCAATTTTCTAGCAATGTTACTAACAGCGATTTAAGGGTAAAGTGTGGAAACAAGGGCTACTAACGACTCCTCTATAGGCTTTTTCATACGATTCTTCAGCAGTAGATCAACTTATCATGCATCAAATTAACTCATTCTCATGTATCTCTCGATTTCATGCATTAGATCCTTTAGTTTACTCATGTCCAAGTAAGGCTTAAGCATCTATTTATATAAGCAAGTTAATGATTTGTACTAGGAAAACGCCTATTCCTAGGTCGTTTTCTGGCTACCATGAAAGGCTAGCATGAATGGACGACTCTGAACTCTTACTCCTTCCAGAGGTTAGGAGTTCTTTAGACAATATGGATGGCCAATCGAAATTGTCTGTGGGATGAAGCACACATACATTCAATGCATTTGGAGCTATCCTACATGCTGATTTTACGTACGACTACCTATAGATTTGTCATTAGTAGACCCTTATGTGTTTTAGTTACTCATGGATGAAGATGGAGTGGGAAGAATAAATGGTGTAGACATGCTTAACAGTAATGGAATGGAAATGAAAGAAAACAGCAACAATAAAAGCAACGAGGAATTCGTGAAATAGTCAAATACTTCTTTGATTTAAACGAGGTTCAAAGCTTACAAAGCAACAACTCTAAACTAATGAAAACTAAACAGAAGAAGACGAAATGAACTAATGTAGCGAACTTAAACAAATAGCAACAACAGAAGCAAACGGAACGGCAGAAAATAGCAGAAAGCAAGTAAAACGTGTGCGTGAACCCTCGCCGCAAGCGCCTCGGATGAAGGAAGAAGGAGAGCTTTGTTTGGATGAATCCAATCAGAAGAGAAGAAAGATCTTCTCTTCTTCCTCTCAGATTATCGACTCCAACAACTGAGTCCTTCAAGCCAACAAACGGAAGAGAGAAAACAGGGAGAAAAGACTGCGTTGAGATGGGAGTTCTACGCTTCCAGCTTATTTTTGTCCTTCCACCTTGACCTCCTTTTATAGGGTTTTGCAGGTAGTCTTCAGCCAAGGAGAACCATCCATTCTGAACGACGACCTTCCACGTGGCAGCAGGAGAAAAAATAAGCAGCTGAAAGATCGTAACAAAATAGAAAACGGTTAGACAACTTAACAAATTTCACTTAAAACATTGTTGAGACAGCAATGTTTTCGCAATGTTTCAGCAATATGGAAATTTCAACTCTTTAGCTTTGTTTTTTGTTCTTTTTCCTTCCTTTTACACATAAGTCCTAATTTAGCTTCATTCTACAAATTCTCATATATAAGCACAAGTTTAGGCCAAATTCTACCAAAAACGCTTAAGAGTGTACACCATTCTCTAGCAACTAAGTCCCTAAAATAGTCACTTTTGGAGACGTAACACACCCCCAAACTTAAGGTTTTGCTCGTCCTCGAGCAATATAAGGGCTTATTTAGGCTGTTATCACTCTATCTAACTACTTGCTGACTTCCCTAAGTTCCCTATCTAATGCATGGCTGTCCTGTGACACGCTTCTAAGTTTAAAACTAACTTCTCATTTTGCTTCTTCTGATTTCTCTCGCCTTATAATCCTACTGTCTTTATAAACTCCCTACACTGATCTACCTGCTTTGGTCATTAGGTTCATTGTGCCACTATCCCTAAGTTTTCAAATTCTACCTAGCTTTACCCTCGACTCAGTACATGCTTCTAGTGTCTTTCCTTTGAGCTACCTAGGATTCCTTAGAGTCATGCCAGTCTTAGTATAAACCAGTGACAGTAGTACATTTCATAGAACAACCTAAACCCTGCCATCACTACATTGGACATACATTCATCTCCCTTAACACACCTATAAGCTACAACTCTGTGCTTAGCTAATTGAGGATCAGAGTTCATTCACATAGGACATCTAAGCACATAAGCTATAACTCATAGGCATACATTCTTCTTCCTTGGTTTTTCCTTTTTCTTTCCTTCTTTGGTAGGGTCTCTTCCTTTGGTTGCCTTTTGATGCAATGCCATTTGTGGGTTACACACATGGCACTGATTACTCAGCAACCTCAAGAGAGACACTACTCCTTATTCTTTTGTTTTTCACTTTTTTTTTCAGTTCATCATTTTTTTTTTCAAAGAAGAAGAAGAATGCTTATGTTTAAAAGGGAGAGAGGAATGTTCCTAGGCTTAGGGCTGCCTCCCCCAAACTAAAACTTCTCATTGTCCCCAATGAGAGTCTGAGGTGGCACACCCCCAAACTTGTCCTAGAAGCATCTAGTCTAGGGCAAAACATGTAGAATCTAAAAGTCCTAGGCATAGAATGAACTTCGTAAAGCAGATAACACAGCAGCAGAATTTCGCAAAAACAGTATGTTTAAGAGCTTAAAGAGATGCATGCTGAGCAATATAAGGGAGCTAATTTAAATTATCAAAGGTGTACTAAGACACTCATCCAACATGCTCACAGATAGATCACCTATTGAAGTCAAGAAAGCAGTAAGATAGCAAAATTTAACCAGAACCAGCCTATCCAAACAGTCAGCCAATAGCATGCGAAACCTAACAAAAATTGCGGACTCCGCAAAAAATTCGCAATTAACCTACAGAGCATATTTATCAGTTGATCAAAGCCCCTAGCATGCTATTTCCAGTCATCCAAAACTACTCAAAACAGTAAAATAAACGAAACTAACTTCTTAGATACCATCAACCTACACTAAACTACCCTAAACAAATAAAGAAATTAAAAACAGATCAAGTATTTGATTGAAACAGCATTCACAAAGTCACAGAAAATCAAGTTTTTTTTTTCAAGAGGGAACAGAAGTACTCCCTCGAGTGCCGTTCAGACTGGCACTCAAACATCCTCATCCTCATCTCTCCTTTCCCTAGGAGGTGCCCATGGCTTCAACAGGTCCGTAGGGAAGGCAGGGAAAATGCACCCCAACTGATCGGCCACATCTTTGTCCCGTGCCTGAGCATATTCAGCCCACTGCGCCATCTTGTGCTGTAGGTCCATCAAGCATGCCATGGAGAGTGATTCAGCAGCAGCCAAGCCGTCTAGCTCAAACTCCATGTTGCCCCTCCTTCGCATCCTCAAGATGGTGGGCAGCTCCAGATGACCGGTGTAGGCCAACTGCTTCTCATTTTTCTCCATTGGGACTCCTGCACGAAGGCACAATTTAGTTATAGTGTTAGGGAAAAATAACTGGCCCTTACCTTTCTTCGAGCAGTCGGCAATGGAGGCAGCAATGACCTCACCAACGTCAATGGCGAGTCCCCTCATGATGGCGTACAACAGCAGTGATCTCCCCTGGTTTATAGTTGTCTCGTGGGTCACAGGGGAGAGACGTCTGCGCACGAAAGAAAACCAGACGGCCGCCTTGTCGCGCAGGGTTGCACTCATCAGGGTGTGCTTCTCGTTCCTTGATACTGCCCACGATGCTTCTGGCTTGCCAATCGTGTGCAAAGCCTCCTCCAAGACTGCCTCAGATGGCAGATCAATAATCTTGGCATAGTCAGAATGGGGGTATCCCTTGAGGCTGTAAGCCTCATTGATGGCATTGGCAGAGAAGTCGGCCTCTACCCCTCTCACCGTGGATAAGCAGGCGTCAGGATGTGCGAGATTGGCGTAGAAATCATACACCATGTCGGTGTAGGCTGGGATTGGGGGTCTGCACAGCTCTTCCCAGCCGTGGGTGATGATTTCTGCGCGCAAGAACTGCGGCAGATCAGCCAATGCATCAAGGAAACCCCGCTCGTGGAGGAACTCCTTCTTTCTCAACTCGAAGCCCTTAGCCTGTGCTTCTTGCGAGACAAACCTCTCAGCTTGAGGTTCATCCTCGGGGTACATCTTCTTCTTCCCCTTCTCTTTTGCCTTCGCCGATTCAGCAGCCTCAACCTTTAATTTCTTTAAAGAAGGTTCACCAGTAACCTTCTTCTTCTTGGCTCACTTGGAGGCTTTCGGTCGTTTGGCCTTCACGATGACAGGGACCCTCTTCTTAAGGCGTGCCTTGGTGGTGATATGCTGGAGGCAATCCCCCAACGTCTCATCCATAGAGTCTTTGCTTCCCCCCTCCGCAGGGCTGTCAGGACTGACCTCCCTCAAGGGGGAGAAGACCTCATCTTCCTCCGTCGGCCTCTCGCTTGGCACCGAGTCTTGGTGCTCTTCAGGTGGAGCTTCAGGCTCCGGCGTCTGAGGAGATGGCTCAGGGCTCTGTCTGGCCGTCTCATAGGATGGGCGGCCACTCCCTCGACTCCCCTCACTGGGAGTCTTTGCTTTGATCGGTGCATCCTCCACCTCAACCGTCCACTTCCTTTTCTCCGGCGTACCGACTGGCTCAGACGGACCAGCAGGGATCGCAGTCACCACCTTCCACTTCTTCTTACGCACTGGAAGCTTCGGAGGCCGTGAGGGCTGCGCAACTTCGGCATCTGCTAAGGAAAGCAGCGCCTCTCTCGCAGCTTCTTCTGCGTCAGGCGACTTCTTTTTGGGCGTGGAACGATCGGCTCGTGTGGATACCATTTTCGTTCTGTGAGGATCTGAAGGTAGGAAATGCAGAGGAAGAAGAAGATCGAATTCTTGAGGTCCAACGGATGAAGAAAGCGTAAGGGGCAACGATGATCTGACGGCTATTTGTACTCGAGTGGATCCCAACGGCTCTATTCTGTTGCGGACTCAGCAAATATACCGCAATTAAATAGCCTAGTCGTTGGGATTTCTTGATTTAAGTTGCAAGATTCAATCAACCAAATCTTTGATTTAGCCCGATCTTTCTCGTGGATCTTCCTTCCTTGATTCATCTCCTTGATCTCCTCTTAAAGATCTCCGATTTAAAATTCACCTAATTACAACAAAATTCGTAAGTAAAATCACCAATAAACAACTACAACAAAAACCGAAAAAATACTGGGAAAAAAACTAAAGCATAGCCTTCTGCTGGATGAGCACAGTGGTCACTCATCCCCTCTCGATTCGATTCTCAAGCTTCAGATAAGAGGAAGGCCGAGAGTGTCTTCACATCTCCTTCCTCGTAGTAGTGCTTCAATCTTGCACCATTCACCATAAACGGCTGCCCATGCTGTAGGTTCCTAATCTCAATCGCACCATGAACAAACACGTTAGTTATCACAAAAGGACCTGACCATCTGGACTTATGTTTGCCTGGAAATAACCTTAACCTTGAGTTAAATAATAAGACATGCTGGCCTTTCTTGAAGTCCTTGATCCTAAGTCTACTATCATGCCAAATTTTAGTCTTTTCCTTATACATCTTAGCATTTTCATAGGACATATGTCTCAGCTCATCGAGCTCATGTAATTGCAGAGACCGCAAAGTTCCCGCATCGGTCACGCAATAATTTAGTTCTTTTAAGGCCCAAAATGCTTTGATTTCCAATTCGAATGGTAAGTGACATACCTAGGGGTGTTTTATATGCAGTCCTATATGCCCAAAGTGCACCGTCTAACTTAAAAGACCAATCTTTTCTATTAGGTTTGACCACTTTTTCAAGTATGTTCTTAATCTCCCTATTGGATATTTCAGCTTGTCCATTTGAGTGTGGGTGATAAGGGGTTGCTACTCTATGTCTAACGTTGTACTTAGCTAACACCTTTTCCATAGCTTTATTAATAAAGTGGGTTCCCTCATCACTAATTATAGCCCGTGGTGTACCAAACCTTGTGAAAATATGCCTATTAAGGAACTTAATGACTATTTTGGCATCATTCGATGGACATGCTATGGCTTCTACCCATTTAGATACATAGTCTACAGCTACAAGTATATAGAGATTACCTGCAGAAGGAGGGAATGGTCCCATGAAGTCAATGCCCCACACATCAAAGAGTTCCAACTCCAAGATGTAAGTGAGAGGCATCTCATCCTTCCGACTAAGGTTACCTGTTCTTTTTCATTCATCGCAGCTGTGCGCATGGTCGTGGGCATCTTTGAAGATCGTGGGCCAATAGTAGCCACTCTGGAACACCTTTGCAGCTATTCTTTGGCCACCAAAATGTCCACCATAGGGATATGTATGGCAATGCTGTAGCACAGACTTCGCCTCAGCAGCTGATACACACTTCCTTAGTAAACCATATGCACAAGTCTTGTAAAGTGTAGGATCGTCCCAGATGAACTTCCTAGCTTCATGTAGAAACCTCTTCTTTTCTTGCCCCCCTTTGAAAGTTGGTAGTACCTGCGAGGCAAGGAAGTTAGCAATATCCGCAAACCACGGTTCCTCATCGTTATCACGATGGGTTAACACAAAGACATGCTCATCAATAAAGGCATCAGAAATTGTTGGCTCAGCAATTTTATCGCAATTATGCCGCAATCTAGAAAGATGGTCAGCAACTACATTCTCGCATCCTTTCTTATCTCTAATGTCTAGATCAAACTCTTGCAACAATAATACCCATCTAATTAACCTAGGCTTAGCATCAGCCTTCCTCATTAGGTATTTTAGTGCAGAATGATCAGTGTACACGATTGTCCTAGTGCCTACAATGTAATTCCTAAACTTCTCACAGGCAAATACTACAGCTAGCATCTCCTTTTCCGTGGTTGTGTAATTACATTGTGCCTCATTCAGAGTCTTACTCGCATAGTATACGGGATGTGTTAGTTTATCAATTTTTTGTCCTAGCATGACCCCTACTGCATAGTCACTAGCATCACACAACATTTCAAATGGTAAGTCCCAATTTGGTCCTACTATAATAGGTGCTTTGACTAATGCTTCCTTAAGAGTTGTCCATGCTAAGAAACATTCTTTTGAAAAGACAAATGGTTTGTTAAGCTCTAGAAGCTCACACAAAGGCTTAGAGATCTTGGAGAAGTTCTTAATGAATCTCCTATAGAAACCTGCATGCCCTAGGAAACTTCTAATAGCTTTTACATTCTGAGGCTCCACTAGCTTCTCTATTATCTCTATCTTGGCCCTATCGACCTCTACTCCTACTCTAGACACTCTATGACCTAGGACTATCCCTTCTTCCACCATAAAGTGGCATTTCTCCCAATTCAGGACTAGGTTGGTCTCCTCACACCTAGCTAGGACTTGTCCTAAGTTCTCTAAACAATTACTAAAAGAATCACCAAAGACCGAGAAGTCATCCATAAATATTTCTATCATGGATTCATCTAAGTCAGAGAAAATGGCCAACATGCATGGTAGAGCACTTTTGGGGTACTCCAATTTCAAGCTGTCGAGGCTTGCCAAAATAACATTTATAATACCGAAACTACTAAGCTTTGCAGCTAGTGGTAACGGGTGTCGAACCACAGGGAACCTAAGTTATTTTCTCCTAGCTAATTTCTATTTGTCTTTTAACTAAAACTCAAAAGCAAATAAAAGGGGGAGTTAATTAAAACTAAACTAAGCTAACGAAAAAATAATTGCGAAAAGTAAAGAGCGAAAAACAATTAAATGTAACACGTGCTCCTAATTCGAGTGTCGGGATTTATCTTGATGCGCTTAGTTCATAGGGATTCTAATTCGCAAAGTTGTTCTATTTCATGCACACAAAATGCTTCGTCCCAAACGGGTCCGAAGCACCCCAAAGAATTAATTAGAGGCGTAAATTCTAATTAAACATGCTTCCCAATTAATCTAAGTTCATGACGCTTAAACCAATTAACAAACAGTAACGGGTATCATTGAGACGAATTAATCCTAAAACTAATTCGATTTATCCCTTAGTCTTAAGCCCGCCGTGAAAACGTTAATCAACTCCTACCCCCAACTGTCACTTAGGCTCGAATTGATTAGCCACGAGCTAGACTTTCGCTACTAAGTATTGAAGTTTGTCAAAAATCAATAATAGCCAACTAAGCATGCGTAACTAATTATGGACGTCACTCCTAACCGGAAAGGCAAGTTATTCGTTCTTAATACAGACCAAGAGATGCAAGAAATTAACAAAACCAAGCTAGAAATTCATATAAACCCTCCCTAAGCATCAAGACAACCCCTAAACTCGAATTAGAGCACTTACCTTAGTTGCCCGTTGTGAAAATCAAGAGTAATCCACTCAAATGTATTAGAAATAGGTAAGAAACGTATTTTGGCTCAAGATTTGAGCTCTACAAAGAAAGGGGGCGGAAGAAATTGAGAGAGAATGGGAAAGAATGACCTAAAAACAGCAAAAACGGAGTTAAATACCCATTTATGCGTCAGACTAGCGCCTAGGCGCCATAAGTCAGCGCCTAGGCGCCGCGGGGGCGCGCGCACAGAATCGGGACAGCGCCTAGGCGCCATAAGTCAGCGCCTAGGCGCTGAGCCCTCTGGAAAAATTACAAAATTGGGAATTTCTTGACTTTTAAGGACGGGCTTCAGGACTTTAGATGACGGGCATTTTGCGTCAGGGAAAGGGCTGCGCGCGCGGGCGAGCGGCGCGCGCGGACACGGGCGTGGGGCGGACGCGGGCGCTGGGGCGCGCGCGGGACGAGGCAATGGCGAGGCGCGGCGCGCGCGGGACCTTTGATGACGGGCATAGCGCGCGCGTGCGGGCGTCTGGGCGCGCGGGCGTGCGGGTGCGCGGCTGCTGCTTCCGTTGGGCGCCTGGGCGCTGGGCGCCGGCGCCTGGGCGCTGACCTCTCGGGTCTAAACCCAATTTTTGGTCATTTTTGCTCCCGAACTCCGTTTGGCCTATCGTTTTGACCCGAACACTTCCCGAAACCTCTTAAATGACCGATTTAGCCCTGAAATTCATAATTGGACTTCCCGAGCTCTTCGCCACGAAAACACCTATAAAAAGGCAATTTAACTAAATTAAGCATGGCATTTAGCTAGATTTGAGGCTATAATTATAGCTCTATTTTAGAGCTATCAAAATACCCCCCACCTGAATATTGCTAGTCCTCGAGCAAGGAACACTTAGATTTATCTCATAGAAATAAGCATGCATGCTGACGACTCAAATCTCAATACTTGCAAAAACAAGATAATCATGCTAACGGAAAACAATCAAGCATATGCATAAGTTGTGAACATTTCAAAATATTAACTCCTATTCCCTAACGTGTGTGTGTGATTAGCGCCTCCTATCCTAGTTTCCATAGACCCGGAACCACCTTAATCGATCATAATACTCATCTTCCCCCTACTTCTGGCAATGAGAACAGTCTAACGGCTTTTCAATGTCGGAAAGAATAACAAAAGGAAAGGCCTAATTTTTTTTTTTCATCTTTTCTTTTCTTGAGAGCCTAACACGTCAAGCTTTTAGTTCGCTTCACGTTTTTAAGGACTAGTGCTCACTTCTGTTAGTTGCCTTTTCATGCAGTGGCAACCGTGGGTTACACGATCGCCCCTGGTTACACGGGCAACACAAGAAGGAGGAGCACCTCATAATATATTACAAACATGCTCTTTACTCTCAATGATTTTTTTTTTAAATAGGCATATAGCTTTGCTAAATCAAATGATTCGTTATAAATTCTAACACATCAAGCCTCCCTAAAGGTACCTTTCGGGGTGACAACAAGTTTTCAGACCAAATAAAATTATTCTAAGCCTACAGAACTAAGAGTAAGAGGTCTACGTGCTCAGTGAATGTAGGGGAATATTCGAAAAAAATTTAAAATATGCTCAAACTATGCATACATTCTCATAGCTTTCTCGCAATGCACAATTATGGAGTATTTACAAACAAATCACAGAAAGTCCTCATCGGACAACATGCATTCAGATTCCTAAACATCTCAAAATCAGAGTATGACATGCTCAAGAACTACAACGAAGTCCGAATATACATTCTACCCCCCACCTAAAAGATTGCATTGTCCTCAATGCATCTAATCCCACAGATAAACAATGATAACGTCAAAAACTAAAGGGAACAGAAACCTCCCCTGAATTTTTGCGGGATCGGTGAGTAGGGATGCGCAACCTCGTCTTCAAAAAATAGATCCAAAATGCAAATCATCTCTCGCTTATTACCTAAGAAAGCAAGGAAAAGCTAAGATAGGAAAACAAAAACTAACAGTAAAGACAGAAATTGAAATACTCATGGGTTGCCTCCCAAGAAGCGCAAATTTTTAACGTCGTTATGCTCGACGTGTCCTCCACTCTGTCAGGTGTTAAGTCTCTGAAAGTGACTTATTTAGGACCCATTTAGCTTAAGAAGATGTACACTTTTAGGTGTTTTTGATAGCATTTAGCCTAAACCTATGCTTTAATATGAGAATTAGAAAAAGGTAGCTAATTTAGGACTTATGTACAATAGGTAGAAAAAGGGTTGAAAACCGAAGGAAAAGAATAAAAAAATGAGCATTGCGAATGAGTTGCGAAAACATTGCGGTGACCGCAATTATTCAAGTGAAAACCGTAAGTTGACTGATCTTTTTCTGTTAATTTCCGTAATTTCAGGGATTCGTTCTTTCTCCTCCATCCATTCTGATATATGACGTTGAAGATTGATGGTTCTCCTTGGCCCAGACGCACCTGCAAACTACTATAAAAGGGGGCCAAAGTCGGAGGTTTGATCATCATTCGAAGCGCAGAAGTCTTCTCGCAGTCCATCATTTCTCTCTGTTTTCCTTTGCCGGCTGTTGGAGTGAGAGTCTCAGCTGTTGGAATCGATAATCTGATAGGAAGGAGAGAAGATTCTTCTTCTCTCTCGATTGGATTCATCCAAGCAAGGCTGACCTTTCATCCCCTTCATTCGAGGCGACTGCAACGAAGCTTTCAAAGCAACCCTTACTGCTTTTCTGTCTTTTTCTTCTCATTTCCAGCTTTGATTAGTTGTTGTTCTAGTTTAGTGTTTACTTACTGCATTTCGTTGTTGTCTGTCTTTGAATCATTTCTTTTAAAGCTTTCCTTTGTCGTTCAAACATTCAAAGTAATCAAAGTACAATTCTGCATTTCACAGTTTCCACCTTCTTCTGCTACGGTTTTGTCTTGCTGTTTTAAGCACATTTCTCTTCTAAGCATGTCTGTTTTATCTACCCTTTCTGTTCTCCATATATCCATGAGTAGCTAAGTCACTTAGGGGCATGCTAATGACAGAACTATAGGCTAAAAAACGTAAACCAAGCATGTAGGATAGCTTTCGAAGCATTGTTTGTATGTGAGCTTCATCCCACGGGCAATTTCGATTGGCCATCCATTTTGTCCAAAGAACTCCTAACCTCTGGAAGGAGTAAGAGTTCAGAGTCATATAAGCATGCTAGCCTTTCATGGTAATCAGGAAACGGCCTAGGAATAGGCGTTTCCCTAGTACAAACTAAACACTCCTGCTTAAACAAGATGCTTAAGTCCTTACTTTGAAGTCGAGTAAACTTAAGACTCTAATGCATGGAATCGGACGATACTTGAGATAGAGTGAGTTTGATGTATAGAGAGTTGATCCAATGCTTGAGATTCGTAATAAAATGCCTATAGGATAGTCATTAGTAGCCCTTAATTCACCCATTTACACACTTTCGCTGTTATTTAATTGCGGTAACATTGCGGTCCTCGCAATTCTGCCATTTTATCATTCTGTTTAGCTGTTTTCCTCTTCGTTTATTAATTCCATCTCTTGTCTTTTAAGTCTCATTTCAACTTGCATTTGTTTATGTTATATCCCTTTACACATTCAGCAAAAAGTAGATAATTAAAAACCAATTTTACTCCATCAATTTCACCCCATCTTTCTTAACAATTACACTTCGCGAATAGCTAAAAATGAGTCTCTGTGGAAAAAACGAATGAAATATACTTACTACTTGCTGTGAGACCATGTATGCTTGCATGTTCTAAGTGCTCTCTCTACCTTATTGCTTATTTATCTTTACACATTGAGCACGCAACAAGTTTTTGGCGCCGCTGCCGGGGACTTATTTTAAGTAAAAACGAAGTTTGTTAAGTCTGAAACACCAAGTTATTTTCCATTGAATTTGATCCATCTTCATTTCTTTTTCAGGTACCATTTAGGGTAGTTTATGAATGAGACTCCAAGTAGTGATCTAGAGTTCAACCCTGAGCCCGAGAGATTACTTAGAGCTAGGAATAGAGCCAAGAAACGTCTCTTCAAACAAACCCTTTTACCTCCAATCATTGCAGAGACTACAATTCCTCCGCAATTACCTCAAGAAGAAATGGCTGGAGTAAATCAAAACCTGGTGCCTGTCACTCGCAACCCCATTGAAATAGCGAATGACAAGGATAGCGCCATCCTTTCATATTTAGTACCTATGCCTGGGGAGCTGAACCCCAGCATAATCCGTCCTGAAATCACTGCCAACTCATTCGAGTTAAAGCCAGTGATGTTCCAAATGTTGTCCACTGTGGGACAATTCTTTGGAATAGAAAATGAGGACCCCCATAACCACCTTAGGAACTTCCTAGGAGTTAGTGACACATTCCTAATCCCTGGAGTTTCCCAAGAAGCCCTGAGGCTATATCTTTTCCCTTACTCTTTGAGGGACAAAGCCAAAACATGGTTAAATTCTTTACCCTCAGGATCTGTCCTCAATTGGACAGATTTAGCAGAAAAATTCCTAGTCAAATATTTCCCACCAGATAGGAATTCGACCTTTCGTGATGATATCATAAAATTCAAACAAGCTCCAAGTGAGTCTCTTCACGAAGCTTGGACAAGATTCAAAGACCTTCTCATTAAATGTCCACACCATGGCATTCCATGGTGTATCCAAATAGAAGTCTTCTTTAAAGGATGCAACCCCAGCACCAGACAAGTTTTAAATTCATCTGCTGGAGGTTCCATGTTGTCCAAGAGTTACAACGAAGCTTAAGAGATCTTGGAGAAGATCTCAACATCTCACTGTAGGTGGTCAGACGATCCAGTAGAGCCAACTAGGGCTCAAGACAAGGATGCTCTAAGCGCCATGAGCACCCAAATAAATGCCCTGACCAACTTAGTCAAGCAAATGGCTCAGGCCAATCTCCAAACCAGTGCCAATACCGCCACAGCCATGTCAATGGGCACCCAACCAAGCCAAGGCGAGGCACTAGTCTGTGGATTCTGTGGGGAAGGGCACCCTTATGAATACTGCCCTGGGAATCCATCCTCAGTCTGCTATGTAGGAAGCCAGCAGCAGCCTAGGAATAACCCCTACTCCAACACCTATAACCCTGGTTGGAGAAACCACCCTAACCTGTCATGGGGTGGCCAACAAAACACTAACCAAAATTCTAACCAACCTAGACCGAGTGGAACACCTGGTTTCACTCCCCAACATAACCAGTCAATGTACCAAAAACCTTACAATCAACCTGTAGGATCTTCTGTAGAAAACCTACTCAAGGAATATATAGCTAAGAATGATGCTACTCTTCAGAGCCAGCAAGCTACTCTTAGGAGCCTGGAAAACCAAATAGGCCAATTAGCCAATGAACTTAAAAGTAGGCCCCAAGGTAGACTCCTGTTAAGTCTCTGAAAGTGACTTATTTAGGACCCATTTAGCTTAAGAAGATGTACACATTTAGGTGTTTTTGTGAGCATTTAGCCTAAACCTATGCTTTAATATGAGAATTAGAAGAAGGTAGCTAATATAGGACTTATGCACAATAGGTAGAAAAAGGGGTGAAAACCGAAGAAAAGAATGAAAAAATAACCATTGCGACTGCATTGCGGAATAATTGCGGTGGCCGCAATTATTCAAGTTAAAACCGTAAGTTGGCTGACATTTTTCTGTTTAGATCCGACTTTTCAGGGATTCGTTCTTTCTCCTCCATCCATTCTGATATATGACGTTGAAGACTGATGGTTCTCCTTGGCCCAATCGCACCTGCAGACTACTATAAAAGGGGGCCAAAGTCGGAGGTTCAGTGATCATTCGAAGCGCAGAAGTCTTCGTGTAGTCCACCATTTCTCTCTAAATTCCTTTGCCGTCTGTTGGAGTGAGGTTCTAAGCTTTTGGAATCGATAATCTGATAGGAAGGAGAGAAGATTCTTCTTCTCTCTCGATTGGATTCATCCAAGCACAGCTGAATTCTCATCACCATCACTCGAGGCGACTGCCACGAAGTTTTCAGCTAGCCTTTACTGTTTTCTGCTCTTTTCTTCTCATTTCCATTACCGATCATTGTTGTTCTTAGTTAGTCAATTCAATTACTGCATTTCGTTGTTGTCTGTCTTGGATTCAGTTCTTTTAAAGCTTTCCTTTGTCATTCAAACACTTAAAGTAATCAAAGTAAGTTTCTGCATTTCACAGTTCTACCTTCTTCTGCTACGGGTTTTGCTTACTATTTTACACACATTTCTCTTCTAAACATGCTTACTTTAGCTACCATTTCTACTCTTTACATATCCATGAGTAACTAAAATCATTTAGGGGCATGCTAATGACAGAACTATAGGCTAAAAAAACGTGAGTCAAGTAGGTAGATTAACACTCGAACATTGATTGTATGTAAGCTTCATCCCACGGGCAATTTCGATTGGCCATCCATTTTGTCCAAAGAACTCCTAACCTCTGGAAGGAGTAAGAGTTCAGAGTCATATAATCATGCTAGCCTTTCATGGTAATCAGGAAACGGCCTAGGAATAGGCGTTTCCCTAGTACAAACTGAACACTCCTGTTTTAACAAGATGCTTAAGACCTTACTTTGAAGTCGAGTAAACTTGAGTCTCTCATGCATGGAATCGGACGATACTTGAGATAGAGTGAGTTTGATGTATAGAGAGTTGATCCAGAGCTTGATAATCGTAATAAACTGCCTATAGGATAGTCATTAGTAGCCCTTAATTCCCCATTTTAATCAGTTTCGCTGCCATTTAATTGCGGAAACATTGCGGTCCACGCAATTCTGCCAAATTTTCATTCTGTTTAGCTGTTTTCTTTCTCGTTTATTAATTCCATCTCTTATCCTTTGCATCTAATTTCAACTTGCTTTTGTTTATGTTATATCCCTCTACACATTCAGCAAAAAGTAGTTAATTAAAAACCAATTTTAACCCATCAAATTCATCCCATCTTTCTTAACATTCACACTTCGCGAATAGCTAAAAACAAGTCTCTGTGGAAAAAACGAATTAAATATACTCACTACTTGCTGTAAGACCATGTATGCTTGCATGTTCTAAGTGCTCTCTCTACCCTTTTTGCATATTTATCTTTACACATTGAGCACGCAACAAGTTTTTGGCGCCGCTGCCGGGGACTTATTTTAAGTGAAAACGAAGTTGTTAAGTTTAAGAAACCAAGTTTATCATTGAGTGAAACTAATCTGTTTCATTTCTTTTGCAGGTGCCATTAAGGTAGTTTATGAGTGAGCGTTCACATAGTGATTTAGAGTTCGATCCTGAACCTGAAAGATCACTTCGAGCTAGGAATAAGGCAAAGAAACGTCTCTTTAAACAACCTCCTATACCTCAAACCACACCTGAAACTAGAGAAATGGGCGATGTAGTTCCAAATCCGGCGCAAGCCATTCGCAACCCCATCGAAATAGCGAATGACAAGGATAGCGCCATCCTTTCATATTTAGTACCTATGCCTGGGGAGCTGAACCCCAGCATAATCCGTCCTGAAATCACTGCCCACTCATTCGAGTTGAAACCAGTGATGTTCCAAATGTTGTCCACTGTGGGACAATTCTTTGGAATAGAAAATGAGGACCCCCATAACCACCTTAGGAACTTCTTAGGAGTTAGTGACACTTTCCTAATCCCTGGAGTTTCCCAAGAAGCCCTGAGGCTATATCTTTTCCCTTACTCTTTGAGGGACAAAGCCAAAACATGGCTAAATTCTTTACCCTCAGGCTCTATCCGCAATTGGACAGATCTAGCAGAAAAATTCCTAGTCAAATACTTCCCACCAGATAGGAATTCAACTTTTCGTGATGACATCATAAAATTCAAACAAGCTCCAAGTGAGTCTCTTCACGAAGCTTGGACACGATTCAAAGACCTCCTCATTAAATGTCCACACCATGGCATTCCATGGTGTATCCAAATAGAAGTCTTCTTTAAAGGATGCAACCCCAGCACCAGACAAGTCTTAAATTCATCTGCTGGAGGTTCCATGTTGTCCAAGAGTTACAACGAAGCTTATGAGATCTTGGAGAAGATCTCAACATCTCATTGTAGATGGTCAGACGATCCTGTAGAGCCAACTAGAGTTCAAGACAAGGATGCTCTAAGCGCCATGAGCACCCAAATAAATGCCCTGACCAACTTAGTTAAGCAAATGGCTCAGGCCAATCTCCAAACCAGTGCCAATACCGCCACAGCCATGTCAATGGGCACTCAACCAAGTCAAGGCGAGGCACCAATCTGTGGATTCTGTGGGGAAGGACACCCTTATGAATACTGTCCTGGGAATCCATCCTCGGTCTGCTATGTAGGAAGTCAGCAGCAACCAAGGAATAACCCCTACTCACAAACTTACAATCCTGGTTGGAGAAACCACCCTAACCTGTCATGGGGTGGCCAACAAAACACTAACCAAAATCCTAACCAACCAAGGCCGAGTGGAACACCTGGTTTCACTCCCCAACATAACCAGTCAATGTACCAAAAGCCTTACAATCAACCTGTAGGATCTTCTGTAGAAAACCTACTCAAGGAATATATAGCTAAGAATGATGCTACTCTTCAGAGCCAGCAAGCTACCCTTAGGAGCCTGGAGAACCAAATAGGCCAGTTAGCCAATGAACTTAAAAGTAGGCCCCAAGGTAGACTCCCTGCTGACACCGAGGTGCCAAGGAGAGATGGCAAGGAACAAGTTCAAGCAATTGAACTTAGGAGTGGAAGACCATTGGTGAGCAACACCAAAGACATACCAAAGAGAGTAGAGAACACTGAGTCTAGTGCTCCACTGGCGTCTCTGCCAAGCCAAGGTCCACCACCAACTAGCACATCAGGAGCCATGCTAGAACCAATTGTAGAGGACATAGAAGAAATTCCAAGGCCTCCACCGATCCTAAAGTGCCCTGACGTGCCTGCTTATGTGCCACCACCTCCTTATCCTCGAAGGCTTAAGAAGAAGCAAGAACAGGAAGTTCATTTTAATAAATTCTTAGAAATACTTAAGCAAGTGCATGTGAACATTCCTTTTGTAGAGGTTTTACAGTCTATGCCTTCATATGTAAAATTTTTGAAGGATATCATTACTAACAAAAAGATAATTGGTGAGTTTGAAACAGTAAACCTCACCGAGGAGTGCAGTGCCATCCTCCAAAACAAGCTGCCCAAGAAGGAGAAGGATCCTGGTTCCTTCACCTTACCTGTAGAACTTGGAGGCAAGCACGTGGGCAGAGCGCTTTGTGACCTGGGCGCCAGCATAAATCTCATGCCCCTATCCCTATTCCGCCAGTTGGGAATAGGAGAAGCACGTCCAACTACTGTCACTTTACAACTAGCAGACAGATCCATCGCATATCCAGAAGGTAAGATTGAGGATATTCTAGTTAAAGTTGACAAATTCATTTTCCTTGCAGATTTCATTGTCCTGGACTATGAGGCAGACAAGGAGGTACCCATCCTGCTAGGTAGACCATTTCTAGCCACAGGTAGGGCACTAATAGACGTGCAAAAAGGTGAGTTAACTATGAGAGTTCATGATGAAGAGGTAAAATTTAGTGTTTACAAAGCTTTAAAATATCCCTCTGATTCTGAGTCTTGTGCTAGCATGGATGTTGTTGACTCACTAATGGAAGAACAATTAGAGCATGTACTGTTAACCAAGCATGCTAGTGAATATGTACAAATAGATGTAGATGGTCTAAATGTAGCTGACATAATGAACATGCCTGTAAATAACCCTCAGCATGTATGTATGAATATAGATTTAACTGATAGAACTATTAACCCTCTGAAGCCCTCCATTGAGCATCCACCTGTTTTAGAACTGAAACCACTACCTACTCACCTCAAATATGCATATCTAGGAGATAATGACACACTGCCTGTAATTATTTCTTCTAAGCTAAGTGAACAGCATGAGGTTGATTTAATTTTACTGCTTAAGCAACATAGGAAGGCTATAGCATGGTCTATTGCTGATATTCGAGGCATTAGCCCTTCTTATTGTATGCACAAAATTATTCTAGAGGAAGAACACACACCTAGGGTAGATCACCAGCGTAGGTTAAACCCCTCTATGAAAGAGGTAGTGAAGAAAGAAATAATAAAGTGGTTAGATGCAGGAGTAATTTTCCCCATAGCTAGTAGCCAGTGGGTGAGCCCCATCCAGTGTGTACCTAAAAAGGGGGGAATAACTGTGGTAGTCAATGAGAATAACGAACTAATTCCAACAAGGACTGTCACAGGGTGGAGGGTATGTATGGATTACAGAAAACTAAATAAAGAAACTAAAAAAGACCACTTCCCCATACCGTTTATTGACCAGATGCTAGACAGAATAGCTGGTAGAGCCTACTACTGTTTCCTAGATGGCTATTCAGGCTACAATCAAATAACTATAGACCCTAAGGATCAAGAGAAGACCACCTTCACTTGCCCTTTTGGAACGTTTGCCTTCCGCAGAATGCCTTTTGGCTTATGCAATGCACCGGCAACTTTCCAGAGGTGCATGATGGCAATCTTCTCTGAGTTGGATGAGTCCATGATAGAAATATTCATGGATGATTTCTCAGTCTTTGGGGACTCATTTAAAACCTGTCTAGAAAACCTAGGACAAGTCCTGACTAGGTGTGAGGAGACTAACCTAGTCCTGAATTGGGAAAAGTGCCATTTTATGGTAGATGAAGGGATTGTCTTAGGACATCGAGTGTCAAGGGCGGGTGTAGAAGTGGATAGGGCGAAAATAGAGGTCATAGAGAAGTTGGTAGAGCCCCAGAATGTCAAAGCTATTAGGAGTTTCCTAGGACATGCTGGCTTCTATAGAAGGTTCATCAAGGACTTCTCTAAGATAGCCAAGCCCTTGTGCGAGCTTCTAGAGCTAAATAGACCATTTATCTTCTCTAAGGAGTGTGTAATAGCTTGGAAAACCCTCAAGGAAGCACTGGTCACAGCACCAATCATAGTAGGACCAAATTGGGATCTCCCATTTGAGATGCTATGTGATGCCAGTGACTATGCTGTAGGAGTCATGTTAGGACAGAAGATTGACAAGCTCACACATCCTGTCTATTATGCGAGTAAGACCTTGAATGAGGCTCAATGTAACTATACAACTACAGAGAAAGAGATGCTTGCTGTAGTATTTGCTTGTGAAAAATTTAGGAACTATATTGTAGGAACTAGGACCATTGTATATACTGACCATTCTGCTTTAAAATATCTAATGAGAAAGGCTGATGCTAAGCCTAGACTGATTAGATGGGTGTTATTGCTGCAGGAATTTGATTTGGACATTCGGGACAAGAAGGGTTGTGAAAATGTGGTTGCAGATCACCTGTCTCGATTGCAGCACAATTGCGAAAAAATTGCGGAGTCCGCAATTTCTGATGCTTTCATAGATGAACATGTTTTTGCTTTGGCTCATCGTGATAACGATGAGGAACCGTGGTTTGCTGATATTGCTAACTTCCGTGCATCACAGGTACTACCAGTGTTCAAGGGAGGACAAGAGAAGAAGCGGTTCCTGCATGAAGCAAGGAAGTTCATCTGGGATGACCCCATACTTTACAGAACCTGTGCTGATGGGTTGCTAAGGAAATGTGTTTCAGCTGCTGAAGCAAAGTCTGTGCTGCAGCACTGTCACTCATCTCCTTATGGTGGGCACTTTGGTGGCCAAAGGACAGCTGCGAAGGTCTTTCAGAGTGGCTACTACTGGCCAACAATCTTCAAGGACGCACATGATTACGCTCACAGCTGTGATGAGTGCCAAAGGACAGGTAATCTCAGTCGCAAGGATGAGATGCCCCTCACCTACATCTTAGAGTTAGAACTCTTTGATGTGTGGGGCATTGATTTCATGGGACCATTCCCTCCATCATCAGGTAACTTGTATATTCTAGTAGCAGTAGACTACGTGTCAAAGTTGGTAGAAGCTAAGGCATGTCCTAATAATGATGCTAAGACAGTCACTAATTTCTTGCATAGGCACATTTTCACTAGATTTGGGACTCCTCGTGCTATCATTAGTGATGAGGGGTCACATTTCATTAATAAAGCTATGGAGAAGATATTGGCTAAATATAACATTAGGCATAGAGTAGCTACTCCCTATCACCCACACTCAAATGGTCAAGCTGAAATTTCAAATAGGGAAATAAAGAACATCCTAGAGAAGGTAGTTAAACCTAATAGAAAAGACTGGTCATTTAAGCTTGAGGATGCACTTTGGGCTTACAGAACAGCATATAAGACACCTCTAGGAATGTCTCCCTATAGGTTGGTATATGGCAAGGCTTGCCACTTGCCACTTGAGTTGGAAAACAAGGCATTTTGGGCCATGAAAGAATTAAATTTTTGTGTGAAGGATGCAGGGACATTAAGATCTTTACAGCTACATGAACTTGATGAGCTTAGGCACATGGCCTATGAGAATGCCAAGATGTACAAAGAAAAGACAAAAATATGGCATGACAGTAGACTCAGGATCAAAGACTTTAAAAAGGGCCAACTTGTATTATTATTTAACTCACGATTAAAGCTATTTCCAGGCAAATTAAAGTCTAGATGGTCAGGTCCATTTATTATTACTAATGTCTTTGTTCATGGTGCCATTGAGATTAAAAACTTGCAGCAAGGACAGCCATTTATGGTCAATGGTGCTAGGTTGAAGCACTACTATGAGGAGGGGGATGTGAAGACTCTCTCGGCCTTCCTCCTACGTGAAGCATGACAAAGAGAACGAGAGAGAACGAGTGGTTACTGTGCTCGTTTAGTCAAGGCCAATGCCTTAGTTTATTTTTTCTGTTTTTATCGATGATCGTTTGTATGTTTTGTAGCGTGATTTTAATTGCGTATTTAATGTTTGTTTTATTTGTTTTTGTAGGGAATCGAAAGAGGGGATCAAGGGGAGTAAATCAGGCTTTAAAAATCAAGAAACGGTTGAGCCAAATGAAAGATACGGGCGATCAAAGTTTGGAATTTGTATGAAATATTATCCCTGGAATTGCGCAGAAATTGCTGGATTCGCAAAAAGAGCCGTTGGGATTTTTCCGTTGCTTTTATAGCCGTTAGAAGGCGCCCGATTGATACGATCCTCTCATTCTTTGCTCTCCAAGATTTCTGCGATTCTCTCCACCTTTGATCTCTCTCTCCAAACCTCCAAGATTCGACAATGGTTTCCACTAGGGCTGAGAGATCCGCCGCCAAGAAGAAGGCCGACGACGCAGCTGAAGCGGCTGCAAGGGAAGCGCTTCTCGCCCTTGCTGATGAAGGTGCTGTACGCTCTGGCCGTCTCTCCAAGCTTCCTATTCGTAGGAAGAAGTGGAGGGTGGTCACTGAGATCCCTGCTGGGCCATCTGAGCCAGTGGGCACGCCAAAGAAGCGCCGGTGGACTGTCAAGACTGCCGCCGAACGAACCATCATCAAGACTCCCTCTGTGGAGAGTCAAGAACCTGATCGTGCATCTCACGAGTCAGCAAAGGAAGGTTCGTCGCCGTCTGTGTCACCTGTGCGCAGCCCTCTCCCATCTGAACCGGTGCAAAGCACAGAATCATCACCGCCTGCGCAGCGCGCCGAGTCATCTCCAGCGCTTCAGAGTTCTGATCTACCACCTGCGGCTGTGCAGAGTCCTGACCTGCCGTCTTCGCCATGGAGTTCTGCACATACACCATCAGCAGAGCACAACTCTCCACGGCCTGATCCTGAATTCCCTTATGGGGATTATCAGGAGTCCACGCAAGGCAGTGGAGATGCTGGCGAAGAAGAAGTCTTCTCTCCCATGAGAGAAGACAGCCCTGATGAGCCTGCACAGCAGGATGATTCCATGGAGGAGACGTTGGGGGCCTGCCTACAACAGATCCACATTAAGAGGGAGAAGAAGGAGGCCAAGAAGAAGGCCAAGAAAGCCAAGAAACTGAAGAAAAAGAAGGCCAAGCGAGTGCCTTCAGCAGACAAAGACAGTACTGAGCCTTCGCTCAAACGCCTCAAGGTGGAGGCTGCTGAATCTTCCAAGCCAGCCGATAAGGGGAAGGCTAAACTCTACCCTGAGGATGAACCTCCATCAGTGAGGTATGTCTCATCCGATGCCGAATCCAGGGGTGTGGAGCTGAGGAAAAGGGACCTGTTGCACGAGAAGGGGTTCCTTGATCGACTTGCTGACCTGCCGCAGTTCTTGCGCGCAGGGGTGATCAACCATGGCTGGGAGGAATTCTGCCGACCTCCCAATCCAGCATACACGAGCATGGTGTATGACTTCTATGCCAACGTGCTCAGCCCTGAGGATGGCCTATCTGTGGTCAGAGGGGTGGAGGTTGATTTCTCAGCCAAAGCCATTAATGAAGCATTTGGTCTAAGGGGCCAGCCTCACACAGATTACGCACGGATAGTTGATGAGCCGACCGAGGCTGTGCTGGAAGAAGCCATCCGCACCATTGGCCAGCCTGAGGCCTCCTGGACAGTCTCGCGCAATGGGCGGCACACGCTCATGAGTGCCAACCTCACGGCTAAGGCAGCTGTGTGGTTTTCATTCGTAAGAAGAAGACTCTCCCCGGTGACTCATGAGACTACAATTAACCAGAGCCGTTCGCTGCTGGTTTATGCTATAATGAGAGGTCTCACGATCAACGTGGGAGAGGTCATCACTGCTGCCATAGCCGAGTGTGCTAAGAAGGGTAAGGGACCATTATTTTTTCCGAACACTATAACCAAATTGTGTTTGCTTGCAGGGGTTCCCACCGAGCGCTTGGAGCAGCAGCTGCCCTACACAGGCCATCTGGAGTTGCCTGCACACCTAAGGCTGAGAAGAAAGGGCAACATGGAGTTTGAGTTGGATAGGCTGGCGGCTGAACAGTCCCTATCCATGGCCTGCTTGATGGACATACAGAGGAGAATGGCTCAATGGGCCAATTATGCGCAGGCGAGGGACAAAGAAGTTGCAGACCAGTTGGGGTGCATCTTCCCAGACTTCCCCACCAACCTCCTAACTCCATGGGTGCCCCCACGACCAAGGCAACCAGATGAGGATGATGAGAATTGAGTGCTGGTTTGAAGAGCACTAGAGGGAGTATTACTGATCCCTTAAGAAAAACAAAACAATTTTCCTGCTTTTTGATAGAAACATGTATAATATGCTGTTTTGGATTCAATTTTTGATCTGTTTTTGATGTTTAGTTTTATGTTTTTCCTTTTGCTTAGGATAGTCTAATGTTAGCTGAGTAGGTAGGATAGTTTAGTTTTATTTTTAGGATGCATGAGTAACGGGAAAAAGCATGCTAGGGGCCTGAGTTAATGTTAAATCTGCCCAGATTGTATTGCGAAATAATTGCGGTTCCCGCAATTTTTGTGACTGATTGCATGTTTTTGACTGCCCGTTTAGTTAGGCTGTGATCTGTTACATTCTATCTTTTGCTGCTAGCATGACTACCTTATAGAGCTGATCTTGAAGCATGCTGGATGAGTGTCATAGGACACCTTTTGATAGTTTAAATTTGCCTCTGAATAGTGCTCAGCATGCATAAACCATAAGTCCTTAAACCTGTCTGTTATGTTCAAATTTTCTGCTGCTGGGATAGTTGCTTCTAGAATGTTTTGCCTATGCCTAGGATGTTTAGATTCTCTTTGTTTTACTTTAGACTAGATGCTTCTAGGATAAGTTTGGGGGTGTGCCACCTCAAACACTCATTGGGGACAATGAGTAGTTGAAGTTTGGGGGAGGCCACCCTAGGCCTAGGAACATTCCTCTCTTCCTTAGGACATAAGCATTCTTCTTCTCCTAAAAAAAAAAAAAAAATAATTGTGATAAATAGAATAAAGAGGGGAGTCTCTCTCAAGTTGTTGAGTAATCAGTGCCAAGTGTGTAAACCACAAGTGGCATTGCATCAAAAGACAAGCCGAGGAGAGACTCCACCTAAGTAAAAAAGGAAAAAAGGAGAAATAGGGGAAGAAGAATGTATGCTTAGGAGTTGTAATCTTGTGGCTTAGATGTCCTATGAAAAAAAGAACTCTGATCCTTAATGAGCTAAGCACAAGGTTGTAGCTTTTAGGTTTGTCTAGGGAGATGAATGTTTATCCAATGTAGTGATGCCAGGGTTTAGGTTGTTCTCTATAAAGTACCACTGTCACTGTTAATACTAAGACTGGCATGACTCTAAGGAATCCTAGACACATTAAAAATAAGCTAGAAGCATGTACTGAGTCTGGAGTAAAGCTTGGTAGAATTTGAAACCTTAGGGATAGTAGCATGATATCATAGAAGTAGTTAGATCAGTAGTAGGGGGTCAACAAAAGCAGTGGGTATAGTAGGCAGGTGAAGTCAGAAGAGGCTAGACAAGAGGTTAGTTCTAAACTTGGAAGTGTGTCACAGGACAGCGTTGCTATAGACAAGAATATAAGGGAGTTAGTGAGTAGTTAAAGAAGAAGAAACAGCAGCCTAAGTAAGTCCTTAGTATGCTTGAGGACAAGCAAAGCCTTAAGTTTGGGGGTGTGTTAAGTCTCTGAAAGTGACTTATTTAGGACCCATTTAGCTTAAGAAGATGTACACATTTAGGTGTTTTTGTGAGCATTTAGCCTAAACCTATGCTTTAATATGAGAATTAGAAGAAGGTAGCTAATATAGGACTTATGCACAATAGGTAGAAAAAGGGGTGAAAACCGAAGAAAAGAATGAAAAAATAACCATTGCGACTGCATTGCGGAATAATTGCGGTGGCCGCAATTATTCAAGTTAAAACCGTAAGTTGGCTGACATTTTTCTGTTTAGATCCGACTTTTCAGGGATTCGTTCTTTCTCCTCCATCCATTCTGATATATGACGTTGAAGACTGATGGTTCTCCTTGGCCCAATCGCACCTGCAGACTACTATAAAAGGGGGCCAAAGTCGGAGGTTCAGTGATCATTCGAAGCGCAGAAGTCTTCGTGTAGTCCACCATTTCTCTCTAAATTCCTTTGCCGTCTGTTGGAGTGAGGTTCTAAGCTTTTGGAATCGATAATCTGATAGGAAGGAGAGAAGATTCTTCTTCTCTCTCGATTGGATTCATCCAAGCACAGCTGAATTCTCATCACCATCACTCGAGGCGACTGCCACGAAGTTTTCAGCTAGCCTTTACTGTTTTCTGCTCTTTTCTTCTCATTTCCATTACCGATCATTGTTGTTCTTAGTTAGTCAATTCAATTACTGCATTTCGTTGTTGTCTGTCTTGGATTCAGTTCTTTTAAAGCTTTCCTTTGTCATTCAAACACTTAAAGTAATCAAAGTAAGTTTCTGCATTTCACAGTTCTACCTTCTTCTGCTACGGGTTTTGCTTACTATTTTACACACATTTCTCTTCTAAACATGCTTACTTTAGCTACCATTTCTACTCTTTACATATCCATGAGTAACTAAAATCATTTAGGGGCATGCTAATGACAGAACTATAGGCTAAAAAAACGTGAGTCAAGTAGGTAGATTAACACTCGAACATTGATTGTATGTAAGCTTCATCCCACGGGCAATTTCGATTGGCCATCCATTTTGTCCAAAGAACTCCTAACCTCTGGAAGGAGTAAGAGTTCAGAGTCATATAATCATGCTAGCCTTTCATGGTAATCAGGAAACGGCCTAGGAATAGGCGTTTCCCTAGTACAAACTGAACACTCCTGTTTTAACAAGATGCTTAAGACCTTACTTTGAAGTCGAGTAAACTTGAGTCTCTCATGCATGGAATCGGACGATACTTGAGATAGAGTGAGTTTGATGTATAGAGAGTTGATCCAGAGCTTGATAATCGTAATAAACTGCCTATAGGATAGTCATTAGTAGCCCTTAATTCCCCATTTTAATCAGTTTCGCTGCCATTTAATTGCGGAAACATTGCGGTCCACGCAATTCTGCCAAATTTTCATTCTGTTTAGCTGTTTTCTTTCTCGTTTATTAATTCCATCTCTTATCCTTTGCATCTAATTTCAACTTGCTTTTGTTTATGTTATATCCCTCTACACATTCAGCAAAAAGTAGTTAATTAAAAACCAATTTTAACCCATCAAATTCATCCCATCTTTCTTAACATTCACACTTCGCGAATAGCTAAAAACAAGTCTCTGTGGAAAAAACGAATTAAATATACTCACTACTTGCTGTAAGACCATGTATGCTTGCATGTTCTAAGTGCTCTCTCTACCCTTTTTGCATATTTATCTTTACACATTGAGCACGCAACAACTCCCTGCTGACACCGAGGTACCAAGGAGAGATGGCAAGGAACAAGTTCAAGCAATTGAACTTAGAAGTGGTAGGCCATTGGTGAGCAACACAAAGGACACACCAAAGAGAGTAGAGAACATTGAGTCTAGTGCTCCACTGGGATCTCTGCCAAACCAAGGACCATCACCAACCAGCACACCAGGGCTAGAGCCAATCGTTGAGGACATAGAAGAAATTCCAAGGCCTCCACCTATCCTAAAGCGCCCTGACGTGCCTGCTTATGTGCCACCACCTCCATATCCTCGAAGGCTGAAGAAGAAGCAGGAACAGGAAGTTCATTTTAATAAATTCTTAGAAATACTTAAGCAAGTGCATGTTAACATTCCTTTTGTAGAGGTTTTACAATCGATGCCTTCTTATGTAAAGTTTTTGAAGGATATTATTACTAACAAAAAAATAATTGGTGAGTTTGAAACAGTAAACCTCACCGAGGAGTGCAGTGCCATCCTCCAGAACAAGCTGCCCAAGAAGGAGAAGGATCCTGGTTCCTTCACCTTACCTGTAGAACTTGGAGGCAAGCACGTGGGCAGAGCGCTTTGTGACCTGGGCGCCAGCATCAATCTCATGCCCTTGTCCCTATTCCGCCAGTTGGGAATAGGAGAAGCACGTCCAACTACTGTCACTTTACAACTAGCAGACAGATCCATCGCATATCCAGAAGGTAAGATTGAGGATATTCTAGTTAAAGTTGACAAATTCATTTTCCTTGCAGATTTCATTGTCCTGGACTATGAGGCAGACAAGGAGGTCCCCATCCTGCTAGGTAGACCATTTCTAGCCACAGGTAGGGCACTAATAGATGTTCAAAAAGGTGAGTTAACTATGAGGGTTCATGATGAAGAGGTAAAATTTAGTGTTTATAAAGCTTTAAGGTATCCCTCTGATTCTGAGTCTTGTGCTAGCATGGATGTTGTTGACTCACTAATGGAAGAACAATTAGAGCATGTACTGTTAACCAAGCATGCTAGTGAATATGTACAAGTAGATGTAGCTGACTTGAATGTATCTGACATAATGAATATGCCTGTAGATAAACCTCAACATGTATGTATGAATATAGATTTAACTGATAGAACTGTAAATCCGTTAAAACCCTCCATTGAGCATCCACCTGTTTTAGAACTGAAACCACTACCCACTCACCTCAAATATGCATATCTAGGAGATAATGATACGCTGCCTGTAATTATTTCTTCTAAGCTAAGTGAACAGCATGAGGTTGATTTAATTTTACTGCTTAAGCAACATAGGAAGGCTATAGCATGGACTATTGCTGATATTCGAGGCATTAGCCCTTCTTATTGCATGCACAAAATTATACTAGAGGAAGAGCACACACCTAGGGTAGATCACCAGCGTAGGTTAAACCCCTCTATGAAAGAGGTAGTGAAGAAAGAAATAATAAAGTGGTTAGATGCAGGAGTGATTTTCCCCATAGCTAGTAGCCAGTGGGTGAGCCCCATCCAATGTGTACCTAAAAAGGGGGGAATAACTGTGGTAGTCAATGAGAACAACGAACTGATTCCAACAAGGACTGTCACAGGGTGGAGAGTGTGTATGGATTACAGAAAACTAAATAAAGAAACTAAAAAAGACCATTTCCCTATACCGTTCATTGACTAGATGCTAGACAGAATAGCTGGTAGAGCCTACTATTGTTTCTTAGATGGCTATTCAGGCTATAATCAAATTACTATAGACCCTAAGGATCAAGAGAAGACCACCTTCACTTGTCCTTTTGGAACGTTTGCCTTCCGCAGAATGCCTTTTGGCTTATGCAATGCACCGGCAACTTTCCAAAGGTGCATGATGGCAATCTTCTCTGAGTTGGATGAGTCCATGATAGAAATATTCATGGATGACTTCTCAGTCTTTGGGGATTCATTCAAAACCTGTCTAGAAAACCTAGGACAAGTCCTGGCTAGGTGTGAAGAGACCAACCTAGTCCTAAATTGGGAAAAGTGCCATTTTATGGTAGATGAAGGGATTGTCTTAGGACATAGAGTGTCAAGGGCAGGTGTAGAAGTGGATAGGGCAAAAATAGAGATCATAGAGAAGTTGGTAGAGCCCCAAAATGTCAAAGCCATTAGAAGCTTCTTAGGGCACGCTGGCTTCTACAGAAGGTTCATCAAGGACTTTTCTAAGATAGCCAAGCCTCTGTGCGAGCTTCTAGAGCTAAATAGACCATTTATCTTCTCTAAAGAATGTGTAGTAGCTTGGAAAACCCTTAAGGAAGCACTGGTCACAGCACCAATCATAGTAGGACCAAATTGGGATCTCCCATTTGAGATGCTATGTGATGCCAGTGACTATGCTGTAGGAGTCATGTTAGGACAGAAGATTGACAAGCTCACACACCCTGTCTATTATGCTAGTAAGACCTTGAATGAGGCTCAATGTAATTATACAACTACTGAGAAAGAGATGCTTGCTGTAGTATTTGCTTGTGAAAAATTCAGAAACTATATTGTAGGCACTAGGACAATTGTATACACTGACCATTCTGCCTTGAAATATCTTATGAGGAAGGCTGATGCTAAGCCTAGATTGATTAGATGGGTGTTATTGCTGCAGGAATTTGATTTGGACATTCGGGACAAGAAGGGATGTGAAAACGTGGTTGCGGATCACCTGTCTCGATTGCAGCACAATTGCGAAAAAATTGCGGAGACCGCAATTTCTGATGCTTTTATCGATGAACATGTATTTGCTTTGGCTCATCGTGATAACGATGAGGAACCGTGGTTTGCTGATATTGCTAACTTCCGTGCATCACAGGTATTACCAGTGTTCAAGGGAGGACAAGAGAAGAAGAGGTTCCTGCATGAAGCAAGGAAATTCATCTGGGATGACCCCACACTTTACAGAACCTGTGCTGATGGGTTGTTGAGGAAGTGTGTTTCAGCTGCTGAAGCGAAGTCTGTGCTGCAGCACTGCCACTCATCTCCTTATGGCGGACACTTTGGTGGTCAAAGAACAGCTGCGAAGGTATTTCAGAGTGGCTACTATTGGCCAACAATCTTCAAGGATGCCCACAACTACGCCCACAGCTGTGATGAGTGCCAAAGGACAGGTAACCTCAGTCGCAAGGATGAGATGCCCCTCACCTACATTTTAGAGTTGGAGCTCTTTGATGTGTGGGGCATTGACTTCATGGGACCATTCCCTCCATCATCAGGTAACCTTTACATTTTGGTAGCAGTAGACTACGTGTCCAAGTGGGTAGAAGCCAAAGCATGTCCTAATAATGATGCTAAAACAGTCACTAGCTTCTTGCATAGGCACATTTTCACTAGATTTGGGACTCCTCGTGCTATCATTAGTGATGAGGGGTCACATTTCATTAATAAGGCCATGGAGAAGATATTGGCTAAATATAACATTAGACATAGAGTAGCTACCCCCTATCACCCACACTCGAATGGCCAAGCTGAAATTTCCAATAGGGAGATAAAGAACATCCTAGAAAAGGTGGTCAAACCTAATAGGAAAGACTGGTCATTTAAGCTTGAGGATGCACTTTGGGCTTATAGAACAGCATATAAGACACCCCTAGGCATGTCTCCCTATAGGTTGGTGTATGGCAAGGCTTGCCACTTGCCACTTGAGTTAGAAAACAAAGCATTTTGGGCCATGAAGGAATTGAATTTTTGTGTAAAGGATGCGGGGACATTGAGATCTTTGCAGCTACATGAACTTGATGAGCTTAGGCATATGGCCTACGAGAATGCCAAAATGTATAAAGAAAAGACCAAAATATGGCACGACAGTAGACTCAGGATCAAAGACTTTAGGAAAGGCCAACTTGTACTATTATTTAACTCACGATTAAAGTTATTTCCAGGCAAACTAAAGTCTAGATGGTCGGGTCCATTTGTTATTACTAATGTCTTTGTTCATGGTGCAATAGAGATAAAGAACTTGCAGCAAGGCCAGCCATTTATGGTCAATGGTGCTAGGTTGAAGCACTACTATGAGGAAGGAGATGTGAAGACTCTCTCGGCCTTCCTCTTGACTGAAGCATGACAAAAAGAACGAGAGAGAACGAGTGGTTACTGTGCTCGTTTAGTCAAGGCCAATGCCTTAGTTTATTTTTTCTGTTTTTCCGATTATCGTTTGTATGTTTTGTGGTGTAATTTTAATTGCGTATTTAATGTTTGTTTTATTTGTTTTTGCAAGGATTCGAAAGAGGGGATCAAGGAGAGTAAATCCAGCTTTAAAAATCAAGAAACGGTTGAGCCAAATAAAAGATACGGGCGATCAAAGATTGACATTTAGATAAAAAACAATCCCTGGAATTGCGCTGGAATTGCTGGATCCGCAAAAAAATAGCCGTTGGGATTTATCCGTTGCCTTTATATCCGTTGGGAAGCGCTCGATCGATACGATTCTCTCAGTTTCTGAACAGTCCCTATCCATGGCCTGCTTGATGGATATGCAGAGAAGAATGGCTCAATGGGCCACTTATGCGCAGGCGAGGGACAAGGAAGTTGCAGACCAGCTGGGGTGCCTCTTCCCTGAGTTCCCTACCAATCTCCTAACTCCATGGGTGCCCCCAAGACCAAGGCAACCTGATGAGGATGACGAGGATTGAGTGCTGGTTTGAAGTGCACTAAAGGGAGTATTACTGTTCCCTTAGAAAAACAAAAACAATTTTCTGCTTTCTGATAGACAATGTGAATTATGCTGTTTTTTGTTCAATTTTTGATCTGTTTGTGATGTTTAGTTTTATGTTTTTTCTTTTGCTTAGTATAGTCTGATGTTAGCTGCTTAGGTAGGTTAGTTTAGTTTTATTTTTGTCAAGCTTAAAGTGACTGGAAAAAGCATGTTTAGGGGCCTGAATCGATGTTATATCTGCCCTGATTGAATTGCGAAATAATTGCGGTATCCGCAATTTTCATGACTGAAAGCATGTTTTGGACTGTCTGTTTAGCTAGGCTGTAATCTGTTTAAATACCATCTTTTGCTGCTAGCATGACTACTTATATAAGCTTATCTGAACGCATGCTGGATGAGTGTCATAGGACGTCCTTTGATAGTTTGAATTAGCCTCTCAATAGCTCAGCATGCCCAGCTTTAAGCCCTTAACTGTCTGTTTTTTTTTTTAAAATTCTGCTGCTGTGATATTTTCTTTTAAATGTTCTGTCTATGCCTAGGGCTTTAGATTCTCTTTGTTTTACTTTAGACTAGATGCTTCTAGGATAGTTTGGGGGTGTGCCAAGTGTGTGACCCACAAGTGGCATTGCATCAAAAGGCAACCAAAGGATAGGCCCCACCTAAGTAAGAAAAAGGAAGAAATAGGGAAGAAGAATGTATACCTAGGAGTTATAACTTTGTGGCTTAGATGTCCTATTTAAAAAGAACTCTGATCCTCAAGTAGCTAAGCACAAAGTTGTAACTTGTAGGGTTGTTTAGGGAGATGAGTGTTTATCCAATGTAGTGATGCCAGGGTTTAGGTTGTTCTTTAAAGTACTACTGTCACCGTTAATACTAAGACTGGCATGACTCTAAGGAATCCTAGACACATTAAAAATAAAGCTAGAAGCATGTACTGAGTCTGAGGTAAAGCTAGGCAGAATTTGAAACCTTAGGGATAGTGGCATGATATGGCAAAAGCAAATAGATCAGTTGTAGGGAGTTAATGAAAACAGATAAGTGTTAGGCAGGCAAGTTCAGAAGAAGCTAGATAAGAGGGTAGTTTTAAGCTTGGAGGTATGTCACAGGACAGCAATGCCATAGATAAGAATATGTGGAAGTTAGCAAGTGGTTAAAGAAAGTAAAACAGCAGCCTAGGTAAGTCCTTAGTATGCTTGAGGACAAGCAAAACCTTAAGTTTGGGGGTGTGTTAAGTCTCTGAAAGTGACTTATTTAGGACCCATTTAGCTTAAGAAGATGTACACTTTTAGGTGTTTTTGATAGCATTTAGCCGAAACCTATGCTTTAATATGAGAATTAGAAAAAGGTAGCTAATTTAGGACTTATGCACAATAGGTAGAAAAAGGGTTGAAAACCGAAGGAAAAGAATGAAAAAATGAGCATTGCGAATGAGTTGCGAAAACATTGCGGTGACCGCAATTATTCAAGTGAAAACCGTAAGTTGACTGATCTTTTTCTGTTAATTTCCGTAATTTCAGGGATTCGTTCTTTCTCCTCCATCCATTCTGATATATGACGTTGAAGATTGATGGTTCTCCTTGGCCCAGACGCACCTGCAAACTACTATAAAAGGGGGCCAAAGTCGGAGGTTTGATCATCATTCGAAGCGCAGAAGTCTTCTCGCAGTCCATCATTTCTCTCTGTTTTCCTTTGCCGGCTGTTGGAGTGAGAGTCTCAGCTGTTGGAATCGATAATCTGATAGGAAGGAGAGAAGATTCTTCTTCTCTCTCGATTGGATTCATCCAAGCAAGGCTGACCTTTCATCCCCTTCATTCGAGGCGACTGCAACGAAGCTTTCAAAGCAACCCTTACTGCTTTTCTGTCTTTTTCTTCTCATTTCCAGCTTTGATTAGTTGTTGTTCTAGTTTAGTGTTTACTTACTGCATTTCGTTGTTGTCTGTCTTTGAATCATTTCTTTTAAAGCTTTCCTTTGTCGTTCAAACATTCAAAGTAATCAAAGTACAATTCTGCATTTCACAGTTTCCACCTTCTTCTGCTACGGTTTTGTCTTGCTGTTTTAAGCACATTTCTCTTCTAAGCATGTCTGTTTTATCTACCCTTTCTGTTCTCCATATATCCATGAGTAGCTAAGTCACTTAGGGGCATGCTAATGACAGAACTATAGGCTAAAAAACGTAAACCAAGCATGTAGGATAGCTTTCGAAGCATTGTTTGTATGTGAGCTTCATCACACGGGCAATTTCGATTGGCCATCCATTTTGTCCAAAGAACTCCTAACCTCTGGAAGGAGTAAGAGTTCAGAGTCATATAAGCATGCTAGCCTTTCATGGTAATCAGGAAACGGCCTAGGAATAGGCGTTTCCCTAGTACAAACTAAACACTCCTGCTTAAACAAGATGCTTAAGTCCTTACTTTGAAGTCGAGTAAACTTAAGACTCTAATGCATGGAATCGGACGATACTTGAGATAGAGTGAGTTTGATGTATAGAGAGTTGATCCAATGCTTGAGAATCGTAATAAAATGCCTATAGGATAGTCATTAGTAGCCCTTAATTCACCCATTTACACACTTTCGCTGTTATTTAATTGCGGTAACATTGCGGTCCTCGCAATTCTGCCATTTTATCATTATGTTTAGCTGTTTTCCTCTTCGTTTATTAATTCCATCTCTTGTCTTTTAAGTCTCATTTCAACTTGCATTTGTTTATGTTATATCCCTTTACACATTCAGCAAAAAGTAGATAATTAAAAACCAATTTTACTCCATCAATTTCACCCCATCTTTCTTAACAATTACACTTCGCGAATAGCTAAAAATGAGTCTCTGTGGAAAAAACGAATGAAATATACTTACTACTTGCTGTGAGACCATGTATGCTTGCATGTTCTAAGTGCTCTCTACCTTATTGCTTATTTATCTTTACACATTGAGCACGCAACATCAGGGTACATAGAAATTCTCGTACTTCTTCGGCCCCTTCTTCCTTGAATCAATAAAACCTGCTAAGAGAAGCAAGCTCTTCGACTTTTGGAGGCAGCCGGACAGAGTTGTTATTTTTTTGGTATTTTTGATATATGGAAAAATAAAAGACTCAACAGACTCAAACAAAATAAAAGCAGACTCAACTGACTCAACAGAATTAAAAGACTCAACTAACTGAACAGAAAATAAAGACACGATATGGGAAGGGATCACATCAAAATTCTCGAGGCAACCAACATTAACTGAAGCAGAGATGGAAGGGGGCATGCAAGATAAATCTCCTAGATTACATGAATTATCACGAGGCACAACACAAGGAGATAAATAATCTAAAGGCACAATTGCCACTTCCTCATCCATCACAACAATATTTTCATAGCATGCTGGTTCTAACTCATCAGTGAAAAGATTTCCGAAAACATTTTCAACATCAGAAATATGCTCAAGCTCATCCATGCATGATTCTTCAAATAAATTTTCAATACAAAATTCATGCTCTGAATCGAAATCAACAGGTGGAGGAATACTTACTTCTAAGAATTCTCTGAGATCTTCTTCATCACATGCGAGAAATTCTGCCCAGAATTTCAATCCTGGAGAAGTCTCAGCTCCACTCAGCTCATTCGCATCGTCAGTCTCCTCAGGATATTCCCCGGGGCTAAGCTCAGCCTCCTCTTCTTCGTCAGACATCAAAGGAAAGTACTCGGGGCACGAGTCTTCCCGGGGCTCTTGTTACGTCTCCAAAAGTGACCTTTTTAGGACTTAATAATCTTAGAAAGATGTTAACTCTTAGGTGTTTTTGATAGCATTTAGCCTAAACCTATGATTAAATATGAGAATTAGAAGAAGGTAGCTAAATTAGGACTTAAGTACAATAGGAAAGAAAAGGGTTGAAAACGGAAGGAAAAGAATGAAAAACAAGCATTGCGACAGCATTGCGGAAACATTGCTGAAACCGCAATGTTTCAAGTGAAAATCGTAAGTTGACTGATCTTTTTCTGTTAATTTCTGTTATTTCAGGGATTCGGTCTTTCTCCTCCATCCATTTTGAAGCACGACGTTGAAGATTGATGGTTCTCCTTGGCCCAAACGCACCTGCAGATTGCTATAAAAGGGGGTCCAAGTCGAGGGTTCAAACATCATCCGAAAGCGTAGAAGTCTTCTCGCAGTCCATCTTTTCTCCTGTTTTCCTTCGCCGTCTGCTGGTTTGCGAAGCTCAGCTGTTGGAATCGATAATCTGATAGGAAGGAGAGGAGATTCTTCTTCTCTCCCGATTGGATTCATCCAAGCAAGGCTGACCTTTCTCATCCTTCATTCGAGGCGGTTGCGACGAGGCGTTCAAGCTTGTTTTACTGTTTTCTGCTCTTCATTTCCATTTTCCAGCTTTGTTTTGTTGCTGTTTCCTTTCTAGTAGTTAGCTCAGGCCATTTCGTTGTGTGTTGTCTTTCTGTTATTTACTTTAAAGCTTTCCTTTGTTCATTCAAACAATCAAGTAATCAAATCTCAATTCTTCATCTCACAGTTTCTTGTCTTAGCAATCTACTGCTTTTCCTTACTGTTTTGTCTTTAAATTCCCTCTAAGCATGCCTGTTTCATCTCTTATTTCTGTGTACCCCATATCCATGAGTAGCTAAATCACTTAGGGGCATGCTAATGACAGAACTATAGGCTAAAAAACATGAACCAAGCATGTAGGATAGCTCTCGAAGCATTGATTGTATGTAAGCTTCATCCCACGGGCAATTTCGATTGGCCATCCATTTTGTCCAAAGAACTCCTAACCTCTGGAAGGAGTAAGAGTTCAGAGTCATATAATCATGCTAGCCTTTCAAGGTAGCCAGAAAACGACCTAGGAATAGGCGTTTTCCTAGTACAAACCATAACTTCCTGCTTTAACAAGATGCTTAAGACCTTACTTGGACATGAGTAAACTAAAGAATCTAATGCATGGAATCGGACGATACATGAGATTGAGTGAGTTTGATGCATAGAGAGTTGATCCAATGCTTGAGAATCGTTTGAAAATGCCTTTAGAGGAGTCGTCAGTAGCCCTTGTTTCTCCATTTTACACACTTTCGCTGCTATTAAAATTGCGGTAGAATTGCTGTTTCCGCAATTCTGCTTAAGTTACAATTCTGTCTAGCTGTTTTTGTCTTCGTTTATTACTCTCGTCTCTTTTCATTTGAGTTTAACTTTGACTTGCATTTGTTTATGTTGCTACCCTCTACGTATTCAGTAGGAAATAGACAATTTAAAACCAATTCTACACCATCAAATCCACCCCTTCTTTCTTAACTTTACACTTCATGAATAGCTTATAATAAATCTCTGTGGGAAAACGAATGAAAAAATACTTACTACTTGCTATAAGATCATGTATGCTTGCATGTTCTGAGTGCTCTCTCTATCTTATTGCCTAATTATTTTAACACATTGAGCACGCAACAAGTTTTTGGCGCCGCTGCCGGGGATTTATTTAAGTGAAAACGAAGTTTGTTAAGATTGAAACACCAAGTTTATTGCCTATTGAAGCTGATCTGTTTCATTTCTTTTGCAGGTACTATTGGGTTAGTTTATGAGTGAGCCTTCAAGTAGTGATCTAGAGTTCAACCCTGAGCCTGAGAGATTACTTAGGGCCAGAAATAGAGCCAAGAAACGTCTCTTTAAACAACCCCCTTTACCTCAAGTAATTGCGGGAACCGCAATTCCTCCGCAATTATCTCAAGAAGAAATGGCTGGAATAATTCCAAATCCGGTGCCTGTCACTCGCAACCCCATCGAAATAGCGAATGACAAGGATAGCGCCATACTCTCTTACTTAGTACCTATGCCTGGGGAGCTGAACCCCAGCATAATCCGTCCTGAAATCACTGCCCACTCATTCGAGTTGAAGCCAGTGATGTTCCAAATGTTGTCCACTGTGGGACAATTCTTTGGAGTGGAAAATGAGGACCCCCACAACCATCTTAGAAACTTCTTAGGAGTCAGTGATACCTTCATCATCCCTGGAGTTTCCCAAGAAGCCTTGAGGCTATACTTGTTCCCTTATTCTTTGAGGGACAAAGCCAAAACATGGTTGAACTCATTACCCTCTGGATCTGTCCGCAATTGGACAGACTTAGCAGAAAAATTCGTAGTCAAATACTTCCCACCTGATAGGAATTCTACCTTTCGTGATGACATAATCAAGTTCAAACAAGCTGACACTGAGTCTCTTCACGAAGCTTGGACAAGGTTTAAAGATCTTCTTCTTAAATGTCCACACCATGGCATCCCATGGTGTATCCAAATAGAGGTCTTTTTCAAAGGATGCAACCCCAACACTAGACAAGTCTTAAACTCATCTGCTGGAGGTTCCATGTTGTCCAAGAGTTACAATGAAGCCTATGAGATCTTGGAGAAGATCTCAGCATCTCACTGTAGGTGGTCAGATGATCCAGTTGAGCCAACTAGAGCTCAAGACAAGGATGCTCTAAGTGCAATGAGCAGCCAGATAAATGCCCTGACTAACCTAGTTAAGCAAATGGCTCAAACAAATCTCCAAACAAGTGTCAACACCGCCTCAGCCATGTCAATGGGCACCCAACCAAGTCAAGGTGAGACACTTATCTGTGGATTCTGTGGGGAAGGGCACCCGTATGAATACTGCCCTGGGAATCCAGCCTCGGTCTGCTATGTTGGAAGCCAACAGCAGCCTAGGAACAACCCCTACTCTAATACTTACAACCCTGGTTGGAGGAACCACCCAAACCTGTCATGGGGTGGCCAACAGAATGCTAACCAAAATCCTAACCAACCAAGGCCGAGTGGAACACCTGGTTTCACTCCTCATAACCAATCCATGTATCAAAAACCATACAACCAACCTGTAGGATCTTCTGTAGAAAACTTACTCAAGGAATACATAGCCAAGAATGATGCCACTCTACAGAGCCAGCAAGCTACTCTTAGGAGCCTAGAGAACCAAATAGGGCAACTAGCCAATGAAATCAAAAGTAGGCCCCAAGGTAGACTTCCTGCTGACACTGAAATGCCAAGGAGAGATGGTAAAGAGCAAGTTCAAGCAATTGAACTTAGAAGTGGTAGACCATTGGTAAGCAACACCAAGGACACACCAAAGAGAGTAGAGAACACTGAGTCTAGTGCTCCACTGGAGTCTCTGCCAAACCAAGGTCCACCACCAACAAGCACATCAGGAACAAGGCTAGAGCCAATCATAGAGGAGATAGAAGAAATTCCAAGGCCTCCACCTATCCTGAGGCGACCTGATGTGCCTGCATATGTGCCACCACCTCCATTTCCTAGAAGGCTAAAGAAAAAACAAGAACAGGAAGTGCACTTTAATAAATTTCTAGAAATTCTTAAGCAAGTGCATGTTAATATTCCTTTTGTAGAAGTTTTACAATCTATGCCTTCTTATGTAAAGTTTTTGAAGGATATTATAACTAACAAGAGAATAATTGGTGAGTTTGAAACAGTCAATCTCACTGAGGAGTGCAGTGCCATCCTCCAGAACAAGCTACCCAAGAAGGAGAAGGATCCTGGTTCCTTCACCTTACCTGTAGAGCTAGGAGGCAAGCACGTGGGCAGAGCTCTTTGTGACCTGGGAGCCAGCATAAACCTCATGCCCCTATCACTATTCCGCCAGCTTGGAATAGGAGAAGCACGTCCAACCACTGTCACTTTACAACTAGCAGACAGATCCATTGCATACCCTGAAGGTAAGATTGAGGATATTTTAGTAAAGGTTGACAAGTTTATTTTCCTTGCAGATTTCATTATCCTGGATTATGAAGCAGACAAGGAGGTCCCCATCCTGTTAGGCAGACCATTTCTAGCCACAGGTAGGGCACTAATAGATGTCCAAAAAGGTGAGCTCACTATGAGGGTTCATGATGAAGAGGTGAAATTTAGTGTTTATAAAGCCTTAAGGTACCCCTCTGACTCTGAATCTTGTGCTAGCATGGACATTGTAGATTCATTAATGGAAGAACAATTGGAGCATGAATTGTTGACTAAGCATGCTAATAACTATGTAGGATTAGAATTAACTGACTTAAACATAGCTGAGATAATGGACATACCTGTAAATAACCCTCAGCATGTTTGTATGAACATTGACTTAACTGAAAAATCTGTGAATCCATTAAAACCATCCATTGAGCATCCACCTGTCTTAGAATTAAAACCTCTCCCCACTCACCTCAAGTATGCATATCTAGGAAGTAATGATACTTTGCCTGTGATTATTTCTTCTAAATTAAGTGAAAAGCATGAGGTTGAACTGATTTTACTACTTAAGCAACATAGGAAGGCTATTGCATGGACTATTGCTGATATTAGAGGCATTAGCCCTTCTTATTGCATGCATAAAATTATATTGGAGGAAGAGCATACACCTAGAGTAGATCACCAACGTAGGTTGAATCCCTCTATGAAAGAGGTAGTTAAAAAGGAAATAATAAAATGGTTAGATGCTGGTGTGATCTTTCCCATAGCTAGTAGCCAGTGGGTGAGCCCTATACAATGTGTACCTAAGAAGGGGGGGATGACTGTGGTAGTCAATGAGAACAATGAACTGATTCCAATAAGGACTATCACAGGATGGAGAGTTTGCATGGATTATAGGAAACTAAATAAAGAAACAAAAAAAGACCATTTCCCTCTACCATTCATTGACCAAATGTTAGACAGAATAGCTGGTAGAGCCTACTACTGCTTCTTAGACGGTTACTCAGGTTATAACCAGATCACTATAGACCCTAAGGATCAAGAGAAGACTACCTTCACTTGCCCTTTTGGAACTTTTGCCTTTCGCAGAATGCCTTTTGGCTTATGCAATGCACCGGCAACTTTCCAAAGGTGCATGTTGGCAATCTTCTCTGATTTGGATGAATCCATGATAGAGATATTCATGGATGATTTCTCAGTCTTTGGGGATTCATTTACAAACTGTCTAGAGAACCTAGGACAAGTCCTGGCCAGGTGTGAGGAGACCAACCTAGTCCTAAATTGGGAAAAGTGCCATTTCATGGTGGATGAGGGGATTGTCTTAGGTCATAGAGTGTCAAGGGCAGGTGTAGAAGTTGACAGGGCAAAAATTGAAATAATAGAGAAATTGGTAGAACCCCAAAATGTCAAAGCCATTAGAAGTTTCTTAGGGCATGCTGGTTTCTATAGAAGGTTCATTAAGGACTTTTCTAAGATCTCCAAGCGTTTATGTGAGCTTCTAGAGCTAAACAAACCCTTCATCTTCTCTAGAGAATGTTTCCAAGCTTGGAAAACCCTTAAGGAAGCACTAGTCACAACACCTATTATAGTAGGGCCTAATTGGGATCTTCCCTTTGAGATGTTATGTGATGCCAGTGACTATGCTGTAGGAGTTATGTTAGGACAGAAGATTGACAAGTTAACACACCCTGTATATTATGCTAGCAAGACACTTAATGAGGCACAATGCAACTACACAACCCCTGAGAAGGAGATGCTAGCTGTAGTGTTTGCTTGTGAGAAATTTAGGAACTATATTGTAGGCACCAGAACGATTGTGTACACTGACCATTCTGCTTTAAAGTACCTTATGAGGAAGGCTGATGCTAAGCCTAGGTTGATTAGGTGGGTGCTGCTGCTGCAAGAGTTTGATCTAGACATTAGAGATAAGAAAGGAAGTGAAAATGTGGTTGCGGATCATCTTTCTAGATTGCAGCATAATTGCGAAAAAATTGCGGAACCCGCAATTTCTGATGCCTTTATTGATGAACATGTCTTTGTATTGACTCATCGTGATAACGTCGAGGAACCTTGGTTTGCTGACATTGCTAACTTCCTTGCATCACAGGTACTACCAACTTTCAAGGGAAGCCCAGAGAAGAAGAGGTTCCTTCATGAGGCAAGGAAATTCATATGGGATGATCCCACCCTTTACAAAACATGTGCTGACGGCTTGCTAAGGAAGCGTGTTTCAGCTGCTGAGGCGAAGTCTGTGCTGCAGCACTGCCACACAGCTCCTTATGGTGGACACTTTGGTGGCCAAAGAACAGCTGCAAAGGTATTTCAGAGTGGCTACTATTGGCCAACGATCTTCAAGGATGCACACAACTATGCACACAGCTGTGATGAATGCCAAAGGACAGGTAACCTTAGTCGCAAGGATGAAATGCCTCTCACTTACATCTTAGAGTTGGAGCTCTTTGATGTGTGGGGCATTGACTTCATGGGACCATTTCCCCCATCATCAGGTAACCTTTACATATTAGTGGCAGTAGACTATGTATCCAAGTGGGTAGAGGCCATAGCATGTCCCAATAATGATGCCAAAACAGTCATAAAATTCTTGCATAGGCACATTTTTACTAGGTTTGGAACACTGTTAAGTCTCTGAAAATGACTTATTGAGGACCCATTTAGCTTAAGAAGATGTACACTTTTAGGTGTTTTTGATAGCATTTAGCCTAAACCTATGCTTAAATATGAGAATGAGAAGAAGGTAGCTAAATTAGGACTTATGCACAATAGGAAAGAAAAGGGTTGAAAACCGAAGGGAAAGAATGAAAAAAAACTGCATTGCGACAGCATTGCGAAAACATTGCTGAAGCCGCAATTATTCAAGTGAAAACCGTAAGTTGACTGATCCTTTTCTGTTAATTTCCGTAATTTCAGGGATTCGTTCTTTCTCCTCCATCCATTCTGATATATGACGTTGAAGATTGATGGTTCTCCTTGGCCCAAACGCACCTGCAAACTACTATAAAAGGGGGTCAAAGTCGGAGGTTCAAGGATCATCGGAAAGCGTAGAGTCTTCTCGCAGTCCATCTGTTCTTCTGTTCTTCCTTTGCCGTCTGTTGGAGTGAGAGTCTCAGCTGTTGGAATCGATAATCTGATAGGAAGGAGAGGAGATTCTTCTTCTCTCTCGATTGGATTCATCCACGCAAGGCTGACCTTTCATCCCCTTCATTCGAGGCGACTGCAGCGAGGCTTTCAAGCACCATTTACTGCTTTCTGTCTTCCTTTTCTAATTTCCAGCTTTGATCAGTTGTTGTTCCTTGTTTAGTGATTAGTCTACTTCATTTCGTTGCTTTCTGTCTTTGGATTATTTACTTTAAGCTTTCCTTTGTTCGTTCAAACATTCACAGTAATCAAATTACAAGTCTTCATTTCACAGTTTCCATCTTCTGCTGCTACGGTTTTGTCTTACTGTTTTGAGTACATTTCCCTTCTAAGCATGTCTGTTTTATCTCATACTTCTGTTCTTTATATATCCATGAGTAGCTAAGTCACTTAGGGGCATGCTAATGGCAGAACTATAGGCTGAAAAACGTGAACCAAGCATGTAGGATAGCTGTCGAAGCATTGATTGTATGTAAGCTTCATCCCACGGGCAATTTCGATTGGCCATCCATTTTGTCCAAAGAACTCCTAACCTCTGGAAGGAGTAAGAGTTCAGAGTCGTATAATCATGCTAGCCTTTCATGGTAACCAGGAAACGGCCTAGGAATAGGCGTTTCCCTAGTACAAACTAACCACTTCTGTTTTAACAAGATGCTTAAGACCTTACTTTGAGTCGAGTAAACTTAAGAGTCTAATGCATTGAATCGGACGATACATGAGTTAGAGTGAGTTTGATGCATAGAGAGTAGATCCAGTGCTTGAGAATCGTATAAAAATGCCTATAGGATAGTCATTAGTAGCCCTTAATTCATCCATTTACACACTTTCGCTGTTATTTAATTGCGGTAACATTGCGGTCCCCGCAATTCTGCTAAGTTACCATTCCGGTTAGCTGTTTTCTTCTTCGTTTATTAATTCCATCTCTTCTCCTTTGAGTCTGATTTCAACTTTCATTTGTTTATGTTATATTCCTTTACACATTCAGCAAAAATTAGATAATTAAAAACCAATTTTACCCCATCAAATCCACCCCATCTTTCTTAACAAATACACTTCGCGAATAGCTAAACATAAGTCTCTGTGGAAAAAACGAATGAAATATACTTACTACTTGCTGTGAGACCATGTATGCTTGCATGTTCTGAGTGCTCTCTCTACCTTCTTGCTTATTTATCTTTAACACATTGAGCACGCAACAAGTTTTTGGCGCCGCTGCCGGGGACTTATTTTAAGTGAAAACGAAGTTTGTTAAGTCTGAAACACCAAGTTATTTTCCATTGAATTTGATCCATCTTCCTTTCTTCTTCAGGTACAATTTAGGGTAGTTTATGAATGAGACTCCAAGTAGTGACCTAGAGTTCAATTCTGAGCCTGAGAGATTATTTAAAGCTAGAAATAGAGCCAAGAAACGTCTCTTTAAACAACCCCTTTTACCTCAAATAATTGCTGAAACCGCAGAGTCTCCGCAATCCACTCAAGAAGAAATGGCTGGAATAGATCAAAACCTGGTGCCTGTCACTCGCAATCCCATTGAAATAGCGAATGACAAGGATAGCGCCATCCTTTCATACCTAGTACCTATGCCTGGGGAGCTGAACCCCAGCATAATCCGTCCTGAAATCACTGCCAACTCATTCGAGTTAAAGCCAGTGATGTTCCAAATGTTGTCCACTGTGGGACAATTCTTTGGAATAGAAAATGAGGACCCCCATAACCACCTTAGGAACTTCCTAGGAGTCAGTGATACCTTCCTCATTCCTGGAGTTTCCCAAGAAGCCCTGAGGCTATACCTGTTCCCTTACTCTTTGAGGGACAAAGCCAAAACGTGGTTAAATTCATTACCCTCAGGATCTGTCCTCAATTGGACAGACTTAGTAGAAAAATTCCTAGTCAAATATTTCCCACCAGATAGGAATTCGACCTTTCGTGATGATATCATCAAATTCAAACAAGCTCCGAGTGAGTCTCTTCACGAAGCTTGGACAAGATTCAAAGACCTTCTCATTAAATGTCCACACCATGGCATTCCATGGTGTATCCAAATAGAAGTCTTCTTTAAAGGATGCAACCCCAGCACCAGACAAGTTCTAAACTCATCTGCTGGAGGTTCCATGTTGTCCAAGAGTTACAACGAAGCTTATGAGATCTTGGAGAAGATCTCAACATCTCACTGTAGGTGGTCAGATGATCCAGTAGAGCCAACTAGAGCTCAAGACAAGGATGCTCTAAGCGCCATGAGCACCCAAATAAACGCCCTGACCAACCTAGTTAAGCAAATGGCTCAGACCAATCTCCAAACCAGTGCCAATACCGCCACAACCATGTCAATGGGCACCCAACCAAGTCAAGGCGAGGCACTTATCTGTGGATTCTGTGGGGAAGGGCACCCTTATGAATACTGCCCTGGGAATCCATCCTCAGTCTGCTATGTAGGAAGCCAGCAGCAGCCTAGGAATAACCCCTACTCCAACACCTATAACCCTGGTTGGAGAAACCACCCAAACCTGTCATGGGGTGGCCAACAAAACACTAACCAAAATCCTAACCAACCTAGACCGAGTGGAACACCTGGTTTCACTCCCCAACATAACCAGTCAATGTACCAAAAACCATACAATCAACCTGTAGGATCTTCTGTAGAAAACTTACTCAAGGAATACATAGCTAAGAATGATGCTACGCTTCAAAGCCAGCAAGCTACTCTTAGGAGCCTAGAAAACCAAATAGGCCAATTAGCCAATGAACTTAAGAGTAGGCCCCAAGGTAGACTCCCTGCTGACACCGAGGTACCAAGGAGAGATGGTAAGGAACAAGTTCAAGCAATTGAACTTAGGAGTGGAAGACCATTGGTGAGCAACACAAAGGACACACCAAAGAGAGTAGAGAACACTGAGTCTAGTGCTCCACTGGAGTCTCTGCCAAACCAAGGTCCACCACCAACTAGCACATCAGGAGCCAGGCTAGAGCCAATTATTGAGGAGGTAGAAGAAATTCCAAGGCCTCCACCTATCCTAAGGCGCCCTGACGTGCCTGCATATGTGCCACCACCTCCACACCCTCGACGGCTAAAGAAGAAGCAGGAACAGGAAGTTCATTTTAATAAATTCTTAGAAATTCTTAAGCAAGTGCATGTTAACATTCCTTTTGTAGAAGTTTTACAGTCTATGCCTTCTTATGTAAAGTTTTTGAAGGACATCATTACTAACAAAAAAATAATTGGTGAGTTTGAAACAGTAAACCTCACTGAGGAGTGCAGTGCCATCCTCCAGAACAAGCTGCCCAAGAAGGAGAAGGATCCTGGTTCCTTCACCTTACCTGTAGAACTTGGAGGCAAGCACGTGGGCAGAGCGCTTTGTGACCTGGGCGCCAGCATAAATCTCATGCCCCTGTCCCTATTCCGCCAGTTGGGAATAGGAGAAGCACGTCCAACCACTGTCACTTTACAACTAGCAGACAGATCCATCGCATACCCTGAAGGTAAGATTGAGGATATTCTAGTGAAAGTTGACAAATTTATTTTCCTTGCAGATTTCATTGTCCTGGACTATGAGGCAGACAAGGAGGTCCCCATCCTGCTAGGCAGACCATTTCTAGCCACAGGTAGGGCACTTATAGACGTCCAAAAAGGTGAGCTCACTATGAGGGTTCATGATGAAGAGGTGAAGTTTAGCGTATATAAAGCTTTAAGGTACCCCTCTGACCTTGAATCCTGTGCTAGCATGGACGTAGTAGACTCCTTGATGGAGGAACAATTGGAGCATGTATTATTAACTAAGCATGCTAATGAATATGTACAATTAGATATAGCTGACTTGAATGTATCTGACATAATGGATATGCCTGTAGATAAACCACAACATGTATGTATGAATATAGATTTAACTGATAGATCTGTGAATCCTTTAAAGCCCTCCATTGAGCATCCACCTGTTTTAGAACTGAAACCACTACCTACTCACCTCAAGTATGCATATCTAGGAAGTAATGAAACTCTGCCTGTAATTATTTCTTCTAAGCTAAGTGAAAAGCATGAGGTTGAATTGATTTTACTGCTTAAACAACATAGGAAGGCTATAGCATGGACTATTGCTGATATTCGAGGCATTAGCCCTTCTTATTGCATGCACAAAATTATACTAGAGGAAGAGCACACACCTAGGGTAGATCACCAACGTAGGCTAAACCCCTCTATGAAAGAGGTAGTAAAGAAGGAAATAATAAAATGGTTAGATGCAGGAGTGATCTTCCCAATAGCTAGTAGCCAGTGGGTGAGCCACATCCAATGTGTACCTAAAAAGGGGGGAATAACTGTGGTAGTCAATGAGAACAACGAACTGATTCCAACAAGGACTGTCACAGGGTGGAGAGTGTGTATGGATTACAGAAAATTAAATAAAGAAACTAAAAAAGATCACTTCCCTCTACCGTTCATTGACCAGATGCTAGACAGAATAGCTGGTAGAGCCTACTATTGTTTCTTAGACGGTTATTCAGGCTATAATCAAATAACTATAGACCCTAAGGATCAAGAGAAGACCACCTTCACTTGCCCTTTTGGAACGTTTGCCTTTCGTAGAATGCCTTTTGGCTTATGCAATGCACCGGCAACTTTCCAAAGGTGCATGATGGCAATCTTCTCTGAGTTGGATGAGTCCATGATAGAAATATTCATGGATGACTTCTCAGTCTTTGGGGACTCATTTTCAAACTGTCTAGAAAACTTAGGACAAGTCCTGGCTAGGTGTGAGGAGACCAACCTAGTCCTAAATTGGGAAAAATGCCATTTTATGGTGGATGAGGGGATTGTCTTAGGACATAGAGTGTCGAGGGCAGGTGTCGAAGTTGACCGAGCCAAAATTGAGATCATAGAGAAGTTGGTAGAGCCTCAGAATGTCAAGGCCATTAGAAGTTTCTTAGGGCACGCTGGCTTCTACAGAAGGTTCATTAAGGACTTTTCTAAGATAGCCAAGCCTCTGTGTGAGCTTCTAGAATTAAATAGGCCATTCATCTTCTCTAAGGAATGTGTAGTAGCTTGGACCACCCTTAAGAAAGCACTAGTCACAACCCCTATCATAGTAGGACCAAATTGGGATCTGCCCTTTGAGATGTTATGTGATGCCAGTGACTATGCTGTAGGAGTGATGTTAGGACAGAAGATTGACAAGCTAACACACCCTGTCTATTATGCTAGTAAGACCTTGAATGAGGCTCAATGTAATTATACAACTACTGAGAAAGAGATGCTTGCTGTAGTGTTTGCTTGTGAGAAATTTAGAAACTATATTGTAGGCACTAGGACAATTGTGTACACTGACCATTCTGCCTTGAAATATCTTATGAGGAAGGCTGATGCTAAGCCTAGATTGATTAGGTGGGTGTTATTGCTGCAGGAATTTGATTTGGACATTCGGGACAAGAAAGGATGTGAAAACGTGGTTGCGGATCACCTGTCTCGATTGCAGCACAATTGCGAAAAAATTGCGGAGCCCGCAATTTCTGATGCTTTTATTGATGAACATGTCTTTGTTTTGACTCATCGTGATAATGATGAGGAACCTTGGTTTGCTGACATTGCTAACTTCCGTGCATCACAGGTATTACCAGTTTTCAAGGGAGGACAAGAGAAGAAGAGGTTCCTTCATGAAGCAAGGAAATTCATCTGGGATGACCCCACACTTTACAGAACATGTGCTGACGGCTTGCTAAGGAAGTGTGTTTCAGCTGCTGAAGCGAAGTCTGTGCTGCAGCACTGTCACACATCTCCTTATGGTGGACACTTTGGTGGTCAAAGAACAGCTGCAAAGGTATTTCAGAGTGGCTACTATTGGCCAACAATCTTCAAAGATGCCCACAACTATGCCCACAGCTGTGATGAATGCCAAAGAACAGGTAACCTCAGTCGAAAGGATGAGATGCCCCTCACCTACATCTTAGAGTTAGAGCTCTTTGATGTGTGGGGCATTGACTTCATGGGGCCATTCCCTCCATCATCAGGTAACCTTTACATATTAGTAGCAGTGGATTATGTGTCCAAGTGGGTAGAAGCCAAAGCATGTCCTAATAATGATGCTAAAACAGTCACCAACTTCTTGCATAGGCACATTTTTACTAGGTTTGGGACACCTCGTGCCATCATTAGTGATGAGGGGTCACATTTCATTAACAAGGCTATGGAGAGAGTGTTGGCTAAGTATAACATTAGACATAGAGTAGCCACTCCCTATCACCCACACTCAAATGGACAAGCTGAAATCTCAAATAGGGAAATTAAGAACATCCTAGAAAAAGTGGTCAAACCTAATAGGAAAGACTGGTCCTTCAAGCTTGAGGATGCACTTTGGGCTTATAGGACAGCATATAAGACACCTCTAGGTATGTCCCCTTATAGGCTGGTATATGGCAAGGCTTGTCACTTACCACTTGAGTTAGAAAACAAAGCATTTTGGGCCATGAAGGAATTGAATTTTTGTGTAAAGGATGCGGGGACACTGAGGTCTTTGCAATTACATGAGCTTGATGAGCTTAGGCATATGGCCTATGAAAATGCTAAGATGTACAAGGAAAAAACCAAGATTTGGCACGATAGCAGACTTAGAGTTAAGGACTTTAAGAAGGGACAACTTGTTTTGTTGTTTAACTCACGGTTAAAACTATTTCCAGGGAAACTTAAGTCTAGATGGTCGGGTCCATTTGTCATTACTAATGTGTTTGTTCATGGTGCAATAGAGATAAAGAACTTGCAGCAAGGTCAGCCATTTATGGTCAATGGGGCGAGGTTGAAGCACTACTATGAGGAAGGAGATGTGAAGACTCTCTCGGCCTTCCTCTTGAATGAAGCATGAAACTAAAAACGAGAGAGAACGAGTGGTCACTGTGCTCGTTTAGTCAAGGCTAATGCCTTAGTTTATTTTTTCACTTTTTCCGGTTATCGTTTGTATGTTTTGTGGTGTGATTTTAATTAAGTATTTAATGTTTGTTTTATTTGTTTTTATAGGGGATCAAGGAGAGTAATCCCAGCTTTAAAAATCAAGAAACGATCGAGCCAAATAAAAGATACGGACGAGCAAAGTTTGCCATTTAGATAAAAAGAAATCCCTAAAATTGCGCTGGAATTGCAGGATCCGCAAAATAGAGCCGTTGGGATTTAGCCGTTGCCTTTATATCCGTTAGAAGGCGCTCGATCGATACGATTCTCTCATTCTCTGATTTCCAAGAAAACTGAGATTCTCTTCATCTTTGATCCTTCTCTTCAAACCTCCAAGATTCGACAATGGTGTCCACAAGGGCTGAAAGATCCGCAGCCAAGAAGAAGGCTGATGACGCAGCTGAAGCGGCTGCGAGGGAAGCACTTCTGACCCTTGCAGATGCTGGGGCTGTACGCACCGGACCTCTTCCCAAACTTCCGATCCGTAGGAAGAAGTGGAGGGTTGTCACAGAAATCCCTGCTGGCCCTTCTGAACCAGCGGGCACGCCCAAGAAGCGCCGGTGGAGTGTCGAGACGGCCGCCGAACCAAGCAAAGCCAAGACTCTCTCTGTGGAGAGTCAAGAAACAGATCGTGCGTCCCACGAGTCGACCAAGAAGAGTTCGTCGCCATCTGCCTCACCTGCGCACAACCCTTCATCATCTGAACCAGTGCACAGCCCAGAGCTTTCATCGTCACCGCCTGCACAGAGCCCTGAAACGCCGTCTTCACCACTGAATTCTGTGCAGACGCCTACAGCAGAGCAGAGTGCCACACCTTCGCACACGCCTCCACGGCCTGACCCTGAATTCCCCTATGGGGAGTACCAGGAATCCACTCAGGGCAGTGGGGAAGGTGGTGAAGACGAGGTCTTCTCGCCTGCAAGGGAAGCTAGCCCAGAGAGTCCTGCACAGCAGGATGATTCCATGGAGGAGACGTTGGGGGCATGCCTCCAGCAGATCAACATCAAGGCACAGCTCAAGAAGAAGAAGAAGGCCAAGATTCTTAAGGCCAAGCGCTCCAAGAAACTGAAGAAGAAGAAGGCCAAGAGGATGCCTTCATCAGAGAAGGAGAGCACTGAGCCATCGCTCAAACGACTCAAGGTTGAGGCTGCCGAGTCAGCCAAGCCATCAGATAAAGGGAAGGCCAAGCTTTACCCTGAAGATGAGCCTCAGTCCGTGAGGTATGTTTCATCTGATGCTGAGTCCAGGGGTGCTGAGCTAAGGAAGAGGGAGTTGCTGCACGAGAAAGGCTTCCTCGACCGACCTGCTGACCTGCCGCAGTTCTTGCGCGCAGGAGTGATCAACCACGGCTGGGAGGAATTTTGCAGACCGCCCAATCCAGCCTACACGAGCATGGTGTATGATTTCTACGCCAATGTGCTCAGCCCTGAGGATGGCCTGTCTGTGGTCAGAGGGGTAGAAGTGGATTTCTCAGCCAAGGCCATCAACGAAGCCTATGGTCTCAAGGGCCAAACACATACAGATTATGCACGGATTGTTGATGAGCCTACTGAGGCTGTTCTGGAAGAGGCCATTCGGACCATTGGCCAGCCTGAAGCTTCCTGGACCGTGTCGCGCAATGGGAGGCACACTCTCATGAGTGCCAACCTCACGGCTAAGGCGGCTGTTTGGTTTTCGTTCGTGCGAAGGAGATTGTCCCCAGTGACTCACGAGACTACAATCAACCAGAGCCGATCGCTGCTGGTGTATGCGATAATGAGAGGTCTCACGATTAACGTGGGAGAAGTCATCACTGCTGCTATTGCTGAGTGCGCCAAGAAAGGTAAGGGACCACTGTTTTTCCCTAACACCATAACCAAGCTATGTTTGCTTGCAGGAGTCCCCACCGAGCGCATGGAGCAGCAAATGGCTTACACAGGCCACTTGGAGCTGCCTGCTAGCCTGAGGCTGAGGAGGAAGGGGAATATGGAGTTTGAACTGGATAGGCTGGCTGCTGAACAGTCCCTATCCATGGCCTGCCTGATGGATATGCAGAGGAGAATGGCTCAATGGGCCACTTATGCGCAGGCGAGGGACAAGGAAGTTGCAGACCAACTGGGGTGCATCTTCCCTGACTTCCCCACAAATCTCCTGACTCCATGGGTGCCCCCACGACCACGGCAACCTGATGAAGATGAAGACGTTTGAGTGCTGGTTTGAATTGCACTGAAGGGAGTATTACTGTTCCCTTAGAAAAAAAACAATTTTCTGTTAGACTATGTGAATTATGCTGTCTTTTAGTACACTTTTGATCCGTTTTAAATGCTTAGTTTGATGTTGTTTCTTTTGTTTAGTATAGTCTGATGTTAGCTGACTAGGTAGGATAGTTTAGTTTTATTTTTAGAAAGCTTGAGTGACTGGAAAAAGCATGCTTAGGGGCCTTAATCAATGTTATATCTGCCCTGATCTAATTGCGAAATAATTGCGGTACCCGCAATTTTCATGACTGAAAGCATGTTTTGGACTGTCTGTTTAGCTAGGATGTAATCTGTTTAAATTCCATCTTTTGCTGCTATCATGACTACCTTATATAGCTTATCTACAAGCATGCTGGATGAGTGTCATAGGACACCCTTTGCTAGTTTAAAATCAGCCTCTAAAAAGCTCAGCATGCACAGCTTTAAGCCCTTAACTGTCTGTTTTTGTAAATTTACTGCTGCTGTGATATTTTCTTTTCAATGTTCTGTCTATGCCTAGGGCTTTAGATTCTCTTTGTTTTACCTTAGACTAGATGCTTCTAGGATAGTTTGGGGGTGTGCCACCTCAGACACTCATTGGGGACAATGAGTAGTTGAAGTTTGGGGGAGGCAGCCCTAGGCCTAGGAACATTCCTCTCTCCCTTAGAAACATAAGCATTCTTCTTCTCTTTTACAAAAAATGATGAACTGAAAAAAAATTGATGAAAAATAGAATAAAGAGGGGGGGTCTCTCTTAGGTTGCTAAGTAATCAGTGCCAAGTGTGTGACCCACAAGTGGCATTGCACCAAAAAGTAACCAAAGGAGAGGCCCCACCTAAGTAAGAAAAAAGGGAAAAGAATAGGGAAGAAGAATGTATACCTAGGAGTTATAACTTTGTGGCTTAGGTGTCCTATTTAAAAAGAACTCTGATCCTCAATTAGCTAAGCACAAAGTTGTAACTTGTAGGTTTGTTTAGGGAGATGAGTGTTTTTCCAATGTAGTGATGCCAGGGTTTAGGTTGTTCTTTAAAGTACTACTGTCACCATTAATACTAAGACTGGCATGACTCTAAGGAATCCTAGACACATTAAAAATAGAGCTAGAAGCATGTACTGAGTCTGAGGTAAAGCTAGGCAGAATTTGAAACCTTAGGGATAGTGGCATGATATGACAAAAGCAAATAGATCAGTTGTAGGAAGTTAATAAAAGCAGGTGAGTGTTAGGCAGGCGAAGTCAGAAGAAGCTAGGGTAGTTTTAAACTGAGAAGTGTGTCACAGGACAGCAATGCTATAGGTAGGGATATAAGGGAGTCAGAAGGTGGTTAAAGAAGGTGAAACAGCAGCCTAGGTAAGTCCTTAGTATGCTTGAGGACAAGCAAAACCTTAAGTTTGGGGGTGTGTTAAGTCTCTGAAAGTGACTTATTGAGGACCCATTTAGCTTAAGAAGATGTACACTTTTAGGTGTTTTTGATAGCATTTAGCCTAAACCTATGCTTAAATATGAGAATGAGAAGAAGGTAGCTAAATTAGGACTTATGCACAATAGGAAAGAAAAGGGTTGAAAACCGAAGGGAAAGAATGAAAAAAAACTGCATTGCGACAGCATTGCGAAAACATTGCTGAAGCCGCAATTATTCAAGTGAAAACCGTAAGTTGACTGATCCTTTTCTGTTAATTTCCGTAATTTCAGGGATTCGTTCTTTCTCCTCCATCCATTCTGATATATGACGTTGAAGATTGATGGTTCTCCTTGGCCCAAACGCACCTGCAAACTACTATAAAAGGGGGTCAAAGTCGGAGGTTCAAGGATCATCCGAAAGCGTAGAGTCTTCTCGCAGTCCATCTGTTCTTCTGTTCTTCCTTTGCCGTCTGTTGGAGTGAGAGTCTCAGCTGTTGGAATCGATAATCTGATAGGAAGGAGAGGAGATTCTTCTTCTCTCTCGATTGGATTCATCCACGCAAGGCTGACCTTTCATCCCCTTCATTCGAGGCGACTGCAGCGAGGCTTTCAAGCACCATTTACTGCTTTCTGTCTTCCTTTTCTAATTTCCAGCTTTGATCAGTTGTTGTTCCTTGTTTAGTGATTAGTCTACTTCATTTCGTTGCTTTCTGTCTTTGGATTATTTACTTTAAGCTTTCCTTTGTTCGTTCAAACATTCACAGTAATCAAATTACAAGTCTTCATTTCACAGTTTCCATCTTCTGCTGCTACGGTTTTGTCTTACTGTTTTGAGTACATTTCCCTTCTAAGCATGTCTGTTTTATCTCATACTTCTGTTCTTTATATATCCATGAGTAGCTAAGTCACTTAGGGGCATGCTAATGGCAGAACTATAGGCTGAAAAACGTGAACCAAGCATGTAGGATAGTTGTCGAAGCATTGATTGTATGTAAGCTTCATCCCACGGGCAATTTCGATTGGCCATCCATTTTGTCCAAAGAACTCCTAACCTCTGGAAGGAGTAAGAGTTCAGAGTCGTATAATCATGCTAGCCTTTCATGGTAACCAGGAAACGGCCTAGGAATAGGCGTTTCCCTAGTACAAACTAACCACTTCTGTTTTAACAAGATGCTTAAGACCTTACTTTGAGTCGAGTAAACTTAAGAGTCTAATGCATGGAATCGGACGATACATGAGTTAGAGTGAGTTTGATGCATAGAGAGTAGATCCAGTGCTTGAGAATCGTATAAAAATGCCTATAGGATAGTCATTAGTAGCCCTTAATTCATCCATTTACACACTTTCGCTGTTATTTAATTGCGGTAACATTGCGGTCCCCGCAATTCTGCTAAGTTACCATTCCGGTTAGCTGTTTTCTTCTTCGTTTATTAATTCCATCTCTTCTCCTTTGAGTCTGATTTCAACTTTCATTTGTTTATGTTATATTCCTTTACACATTCAGCAAAAATTAGATAATTAAAAACCAATTTTACCCCATCAAATCCACCCCATCTTTCTTAACAAATACACTTCGCGAATAGCTAAACATAAGTCTCTGTGGAAAAAACGAATGAAATATACTTACTACTTGCTGTGAGACCATGTATGCTTGCATGTTCTGAGTGCTCTCTCTACCTTCTTGCTTATTTATCTTTAACACATTGAGCACGCAACAAACACCACGTGCTATCATTAGTGATGAAGGGACACATTTCATTAATAAGGCCATGGAGAGAGTGTTGGCTAAGTATAACATTAGACATAGAGTAGCCACTCCCTATCACCCACACTCGAATGGTCAGGCTGAAATTTCTAATAGGGAGATTAAGAACATCCTAGAAAAAGTGGTCAAACCTAATAGAAAGGACTGGTCATTTAAACTCGAGGATGCACTTTGGGCGTATAGAACTGCATATAAGACACCCCTAGGTATGTCTCCTTACAGACTTGTGTATGGTAAAGCTTGTCATCTTCCATTCGAGTTAGAAATTAAGGCATTTTGGGCACTAAAAGAGTTAAATTATTGCGTGACCGATGCGGGAACGTTGCGGTCTTTGCAATTACATGAGCTTGATGAGCTTAGACACATGTCTTATGAAAATGCCAAAATGTATAAGGAAAAGACCAAGATTTGGCACGACAGTAGACTTAGGATCAAGGACTTTAAGAAAGGCCAACTTGTTTTATTATTCAACTCACGATTGAAATTATTTCCAGGCAAACTTAAGTCTAGATGGTCAGGTCCTTTTGTCATTACTAATGTGTTTGTTCATGGTGCCATTGAAATAAAGAACATGCAGCAAGGTCAACCATTCATGGTTAATGGTGCAAGGTTGAAGCACTACTATGAGGAAGGAGATGTGAAGACTCTCTCGGCCTTCCTCTTGACTGAAACGTGAAATTAAGAACGAGAGAGGACGAGTGATTGCTGTGCTCGTCAATATGAGGCTCATGCCTTAGTTTATTTTTTGCGATTTTCCGGTTATCGTTTGTGTATCTTTTTGTATGATTTTAATTACGAATTTGATGTTGATTTTATTTCTTTTTGTAGGGAATCAATAGAGGGAATCAAGGAGATTAAATCCAGCTAAAAAAATCAAGAAGATATTGGGCCAAATCAAAGATACGGTTGAGCAAAGATTGACATTTAAATGAAAAAAATCCCCAACGGTCACTAAAATTGCGCTGGATTTGCAGAATCCGCAAAAATATAGTCGTTGGGATTTTTCCGTTTTCTTTATATCCGTTGAGACGCGCGTTGATCTATACGACTCTCCCATTATCTGAACTCCAAGAAAGCTACGTTTCTTTTCATCTGTGATTCCTCTCTCCAAATCCCAACAATTCAACAATGGTGCTAACAAGAGCCGAACGATCTGCGTCCAAGAAAAGGGCTGATGAAGCTGAAACGGCTGCGAGGGAAGCACTTCTGGCCCTTGCAGAGGCTGATGCTGCGCGAACTGAACGACTGCCCAAACTTCCGATTCGCAAGAAGAAGTGGAAGGTTGTCACAGAGATACCTGCGGGACCCTCTGAACCAGCAGGCACACCCAAGAAGCGAAAATGGAGTATGGTTGTGGCCGAGGAAGAAATCAAGAACAAGACTCCCTCTGTGGAGAGTCAAGAACGAGGCCAGCCATCCCACGAGACAGCTGAGCGCAGCCCTTCACCATCTCCACCGGTTCAAAGCCCTGAGCTTTCTTCATCGCCGCCAGCACAGAGCCCTGAGCTGCCTTCATCACCGCAGAGTTCTGCACAGACCCCTACAGCAGCACAAAGCACCACTCCTTCGCACACTTCCCCACGGCCTGACCCTGAATTCCCATATGGGGAATACCAAGAATCAACGCAGGGCAGTGGGGAAGGTGAAGAAGAAGAGGTCTTCTCTCCGTTGAGGGAAGCCAGCTCTGAGAGTCCTGCGCAGAAAGATGACTCGATGGAAGAAACACTAGGGGCTTGCCTCCAGCAGATCACCACCAAGGCTAAGCTGAAAAAGAAGAAGGCTGCCAAGATTAGCAAGGCCAAGAGGACCAAGAAATCAAAGAAGAAGAAGGCCAAAAGGGCGCCTTCATCAGAGAAAGAGAGCGCTGAGCCGTCGCTCAAAAAGCTCAAGATTGAGGCTGCGGAGTCAGCCAAACATAAGGACAAAGGGAAGGCCAAGCTTTACCCTGAAGATGAGCCTCAATCAGTGAGGTATGTATCCTCTGACGCTGAGTCCAGAGGCATTGAGCTGAGAAAGAGGGAGATGCTGCACGAGAAGGGCTTCCTCGACAGACCTGCTGACCTGCCGCAATTCTTGCGCGCAGGCATTACGAATCACAGCTGGGAGGAGTTGTGCAGACCACCAAATTCGGCTTACACAAGCATGGTGTATGACTTCTACGCCAACCTGAGGAATTCTGAGGAAGGATTGTCTGTGGTCAGGGGAGTAGAAGTGGACTTCTCAGCAAAAGCCATCAACGAAGCCTATGGCCTCAAGGGCCAAAAACATACTGACTATGCGAGGATTGTTGATGAGCCTACTGAAGTCGTCCTGGAAGAGGCCATTCGGACCATTGGCCAGCCTGAAGCGTCCTGGACCGTGTCACGCAATGGGAGGCACACTCTAATGAGTGCCAACCTCACAGCAAAGGCGGCTGTCTGGTTTGCCTTCGTGAGAAGAAAACTGTCCCCAGTGACTCATGAGACCACTATCAACCAGAGCAGATCGCTGCTGGTCTATGCAATCATGCGAGGTCTCACGATCAACGTGGGGGAAGTCATGTCAGCTGCCATTGCTGAGTGCGCCAAGAAGGGTAAGGGTCCATTGTTTTTCCCTAATACTATAACCAAACTCTGTTTGCGTGCAGGGGTTCCCATTGAACGGATGGAACAGCAGATGGCTTACACAGGCCACTTGGAGCTCCCTGCTGGCTTGAGGCTCAAAAGGAAGAGGAACATGGAATTCGAGTTGGATCGGTTGGCTGTTGATCAGTCGCTGTCCATGGCTTGTCTGATGGATATGCAGAAGAGGATGGCTCAATGGGCCACTTACGCACAGGCAAGGGACAAGGAAGTTGCTGACCAACTTGGGTGCATCTTCCCTGATTTTCCCACGACTCTCATGACTCCATGGGTGCCTCCAAGACCAAGAAGGAGTGATGATGAGGAAGATGTCTGAGTGCTAGTTTGAAGAGCACCAAAGGGGAGTATTGCTGTTCCCTTAGAAAAATAAATCTGTTTTCTGTTAAACCATGCGATTTCTGCTGTTTTTTAGTTAATATTTTGATCTGTTTTAGTTGCTTAGTTTTAAGTTTTTAAAGAATTTAGTGTAGTCTAATGATAGCTGAGTAGGTAGGTTAGTTTAGTTTTATTTTTGTAGAGCTTGAGTGACGGGAAAAAAGCATGCTTAGGGGCCTTAATCACTGTTATATCTGCCCTGGATTTATTGCGAAATAATTGCGGACACCGCAATTTTTATTACTGAATGCATGTTTTGGACTGTCTGTTTAGCTAGGCTGCGATCTGTTAAATTCTATCTTTTGCTGCTATCATGACTACCTTGTATAGCTTATCTTCAAGCATGCTGGATGAGTGTCATAGGACACCCTTTGATAGTTTAAATTAACCTCTAAAAAGCTCGGCATGCATAGCTTTAAGTCCTTACCTGTCTGTTTTTTTTCAAATGTCTGCTGCTGTGATATTTACTTTTAGAATGTTATGCCTATGCCTAGGACTTTTAGATTCTCTTTGTTTTACCTTAGACTAGATGCTTTTAGGACAGTTTAGGGGTGTGCCACCTCTGACACTCATTGGGGACAATGAGTAGTTTAAGTTTGGGGGAGGCCACCCTAGGCCTAGGAACACTCCTCTCTCCCTTAAAGCATAAGCATTCTTCTTCTCCTTAAAAAAAAAAATGAGCTGAAAATGAAAAAAGAATAAAAGGGGAGTTTCTCTTAGGTTGCTGAGTAAACAGTGCCAAGTGTGTGACCCACAAGTGGCGTTGCATCAAAAGGCAACCAAAGGAGAGGCTCCACCAAAGTAAGAAAGAAAGAAAAAGAAGAAATAGGGAAGAAGAATGTATACCTAGGAGTTGCAACTTTGTGGCTTAGATGTCCTGTTTAAAAAGAACTCTGATCCTCAATTAGCTAAGAGCAAAGTTGTAGCTTGTAGGGTTGTTTAGGGAGATGAATGTATGTCCAATGTAGTGATGCCAGGGCTTAGGTTGTTCTCTTAAAGCAATACTGTCACTGTTAATACTAAGACTGGCATGACTCTAAGGAATCCTAGGTAGATCATAAGAGAAGACTAGAAGCATGTACTGAGTCTGGGGTAAAGCTGGGTAGAATTTGAAACCTTAGGGATAGTGGCATGATATGACAAAAGTAGGTAGATCAGTTGTAGGGAGTTAATAAAAACAGCAGGAGTATTAGGCATGCGAAATCAGAAGAAGCTAGATGAGAGGGTAGTTTTAAGCTTAGAAGTGTGTCACAGGACAACACTGCTATAGATAAGAATATAGGGGAGTTAGTAAGTGGTTAAAGAAGAAGAAACAGCAGCCTAGGAAAGTCCTTAGATTGCTCGAGGACAAGCAAAACCTTAAGTTTGGGGGTGTGTTACGTCTCCAAAAGTGACCTTTTTAGGACTTAATAATCTTAGAAAGATGTTAACTCTTAGGTGTTTTTTATAGCATTTAGCCTAAACCTATGATTAAATATGAGAATTAGAAGAAGGTAGCTAAATTAGGACTTAAGTACAATAGGAAAGAAAAGGGTTGAAAACCGAAGGAAAAGAATGAAAAACAAGCATTGCGACAGCATTGCGGAAACATTGCTGAAACCGCAATGTTTCAAGTGAAAACCGTAAGTTGACTGATCTTTTTCTGTTAATTTCCGTTATTTCAGGGATTCGGTCTTTCTCCTCCATCCATTTTGAAGTACGACGTTGAAGATTGATGGTTCTCCTTGGCCCAAACGCACCTGCAGATTGCTATAAAAGGGGGTCCAAGTCGAGGGTTCAAACATCATCCGAAAGCGTAGAAGTCTTCTCGCAGTCCATCTTTTCTCCTGTTTTCCTTCGCCGTCTGCTGGTTTGCGAAGCTCAGCTGTTGGAATCGATAACCTGATAGGAAGGAGAGGAGATTCTTCTTCTCTCCCGATTGGATTCATCCAAGCAAGGCTGACCTTTCTCATCCTTCATTCGAGGCGGTTGCGACGAGGCGTTCAAGCTTGTTTTACTGTTTTCTGCTCTTCATTTCCATTTTCCAGCTTTGTTTTGTTGCTGTTTCCTTTCTAGTAGTTAGCTCAGGCCATTTCGTTGTGTGTTGTCTTTCTGTTATTTACTTTAAAGCTTTCCTTTGTTCATTCAAACAATCAAGTAATCAAATCTCAATTCTTCATCTCACAGTTTCTTGTCTTAGCAATCTACTGCTTTTCCTTACTGTTTTGTCTTTAAATTCCCTCTAAGCATGCCTGTTTCATCTCTTATTTCTGTGTACCCCATATCCATGAGTAGCTAAATCACTTAGGGGCATGCTAATGACAGAACTATAGGCTAAAAAACGTGAACCAAGCATGTAGGATAGCTCTCGAAGCATTGATTGTATGTAAGCTTCATCCCACGGGCAATTTCGATTGGCCATCCATTTTGTCCAAAGAACTCCTAACCTCTGGAAGGAGTAAGAGTTCAGAGTCATATAATCATGCTAGCCTTTCAAGGTAGCCAGAAAACGACCTAGGAATAGGCGTTTTCCTAGTACAAACCATAACTTCCTGCTTTAACAAGATGCTTAAGACCTTACTTGGACATGAGTAAACTAAAGAATCTAATGCATGGAATCGGACGATACATGAGATTGAGTGAGTTTGATGCATAGAGAGTTGATCCAATGCTTGAGAATCGTTTGAAAATGCCTTTAGAGGAGTCGTCAGTAGCCCTTGTTTCTCCATTTTACACACTTTCGCTGCTATTAAAATTGCGGTAGAATTGCTGTTTCCGCAATTCTGCTTAAGTTACAATTCTGTCTAGCTGTTTTTGTCTTCGTTTATTACTCTCGTCTCTTTTCATTTGAGTTTAACTTTGACTTGCATTTGTTTATGTTGCTACCCTCTACGTATTCAGTAGGAAATAGACAATTTAAAACCAATTCTACACCATCAAATCCACCCCTTCTTTCTTAACTTTACACTTCATGAATAGCTTATAATAAATCTCTGTGGGAAAACGAATGAAAAAATACTTACTACTTGCTATAAGATCATGTATGCTTGCATGTTCTGAGTGCTCTCTCTATCTTATTGCCTAATTATTTTAACACATTGAGCACGCAACAGCTCTTCTTGAGGCTGAGCTTGTTCTTGATGGAATATGGTTGCTGCCTTCTGCAATTCAAAGTTAGTAGTGGCCATTTGCGCAACCATTTGTTCCAATAACAAACCTGTGCGAGCTTGACTTTCCTCTCGAGCTCTGTTGTATGCCTGATAATCCTCAACTGTTGATTTACATAAAGCAACTAAATCAGACATTTGAGCTTTCAGTTCACTGACTTCATCAGAGAGAGATCCCTTGGAACCATACATTTTTTTTTTTTTTTTTTCTAACAAATAAAATTTAACTAAGAGAAATTAAATGGTTCCCCGGCAACGGCGCCAATTTTGGTAGAGCATTTTTGGGGTACTCCAATTTCAAGCTGTCGAGGCTTGCCAAAATAACATTTATAATACCGAAACTACTAAGCTTTGCAGCTAGTGGTAACGGGTGTCGAACCACAGGGAACCTAAGTTATTTTCTCCTAGCTAATTTCTATTTGTCTTTTAACTAAAACTCAAAAGCAAATAAAGGGGGAGTTAATTAAAACTAAACTAAGCTAACGGAAAAATAATTGCGAAAAGTAAAGAGCGAAAAACAATTAAATGTAACACGGTGCTCCTAATTCGAGTGTCGGGATTTATCTTGATGCGCTTAGTTCATAGGGATTCTAATTCGCAAAGTTGTTCTATTTCATGCACACAAAATGCTTCGTCCCAAACGGGTCCGAAGAACCCCAAAGAATTAATTAGAGGCGTAAATTCTAATTAAACATGCTTCCCAATTAATCTAAGTTCATGACGCTTAAACCAATTAACAAACAGTAACGGGTATCATTGAGACGAATTAATCCTAAAACTAATTCGATTTATCCCTTAGTCTTAAGCCCGCCGTGAAAACGTTAATCAACTCCTACCCCCAACTGTCACTTAGGCTCGAATTGATTAGCCACGAGCTAGACTTTCGCTACTAAGTATTGAAGTTTGTCAAAAATTAATAATAGCCAACTAAGCATGCGTAACTAATTATGGACGTCACTCCTAACCGGAAAGGCAAGTTATTCGTTCTTAATACAGACCAAGAGATGCAAGAAATTAACAAAACCAAGCTAGAAATTCATATAAACCCTACCTAAGCATCAAGACAACCCCTAAACTCGAATTAGAGCACTTACCTTAGTTGCCCGTTGTGAAAATCAAGAGTAATCCACTCAAATGTATTAGAAATAGGTAAGAAACGTATTTTGGCTCAAGATTTGAGCTCTACAAAGAAAGGGGGCGGAAGAAATTGAGAGAGAATGGGAAAGAATGACCTAAAAACAGCAAAAACGGAGTTAAATACCCATTTCTGCGTCAGACTAGCGCCTAGGCGCCATAAGTCAGCGCCTAGGCGCCGCGGGGGCGCGCGCACAGAATCGGGACAGCGCCTAGGCGCCATAAGTCAGCGCCTAGGCGCTGAGCCCTCTGGAAAAATTACAAAATTGGGAATTTCTTGACTTTTAAGGACGGGCTTCAGGACTTTAGATGACGGGCATTTTGCGTCAGGGAAAGGGCTGCGCGCGCGGGCGCGCGCGCGGTCTGGGCGCGGGCGTGGGGCGGACGCGGGCGCTGGGGCGCGCGCGGGACGAGGCAATGGCGAGGCGCGGCGCGCGCGGGATTTGACAATGGCGCGCGCGGGACCTTTGATGACGGGCATAGCGCGCGCGTGCGGGCGTCTGGGCGCGCGGGCGTGCGGGTGCGCGGCTGCTGCTTCCGTTGGGCGCCTGGGCGCTGGGCGCCGGCGCCTGGGCGCTGACCTCTCGGGTCTAAACCGAATTTTTGGTCATTTTTGCTCCCGAACTCCGTTTGGCCTATCGTTTTGACCCGAACACTTCCTGAAACCTCTTAAATGACCGATTTAGCCCTGAAATTTATAATTGGACTTTCCGAGCTCTTCGCCACGAAAACACCTATAAAAAGGCAATTTAACTAAATTAAGCATGGCATTTAGCTAGATTTGAGGCTATAATTATAGCTCTATTTTAGAGCTATCAATGCACCTCTGGAACGTTGCTGGTGCATTGCATAAGCCAAAAGGCATTCTGCGAAAAGCAAATGTTCCAAAGGGACATGTAAAGGTTGTTTTCTCCTGGTCCACAGGGTCTATGGTGATTTGGTTATATCTAGAATAACCATCTAAGAAACAGTAGTAGGCTCGGCCAGTTATCCTATCTAACATCTGATCTATAAACGGTAAAGGAAAATGATCTTTTTTTGTTTCTTTGTTTAATTTTCTATAGTTCATACACACTCTCCATCCTGTCACAGTTCTAGTTGGAATTAGTTCATTATTCTCATTAACTATGACAGTCATCCCCCCCTTCTTAGGTACACATTGGATTGGACTTACCCATTTTCTATTGGCTATAGGAAAGATTACACCTGCATCTAACCATTTGATTATTTCTTTCTTAACTACCTCCTTCATGGAGGGGTTCAACCTACGTTGGTGATCTACTCTAGGTGTATGTTCCTCTTCCAACAATATCTTATGCATGCAATAGGAAGGACTAATACCTCTTATGTCAGCAATCGTCCATGCAATAGCTTTTTTATGTTGCTTAAGCAGCAATATTAGCGCAATTTCATGCTTTTCACTCAATTTGGACGAAATGATAACAGGCAAAGTATCATGCTCTCCTAGATATGCATACTTAAGATGATTAGGAAATGGTTTTAATTCTAAGAGAGGTGGATGCTCAATGGATGGTTTCAATGGATTCATGGATCTTTCAGACAAGGCATTAGTCATACAAACATGCTGAGGTTTGTCCACAGATATATCCATTATTTCAGAAACATTTAAGTCAGTTGTATCTATTTGTACATAATCATTGGCATGCTTAATCAACAGTTCATGCTCAAGTTGTTCTTCCATCAGTGAGTCTACTACATCCATACTAGCACAAGATTCAGAATCAGAAGGATACCTTAGAGCTTTAAAGACACTAAATTTAACCTCCTCATCATGAACTCTCATGGTGAGCTCACCTTTCTAGACATCGATCAAGGCCCTACCTGTGGCTAGAAATGGTCTGCCTAGTAAGATTGGTACCTCCTTGTCTGCTTCATAATCCAGAATGATGAAGTCTGCAAGAAAAATGAATTTGTCAACCTTGACAAGAATATCCTCAATCTTACCCTCAAGGTATGCTATGGATCTGTCTGCAAGCTGCAAGGTGACAGTAGTAGGACGTGCTTCCCCTATTCCAAGCTGACGGAATAGTGATAAGGGCATGAGATTGATGCTGGCTCCCAGATCACAAAGAGCTCTGCCCACGTGCTTGCCTCCCAACTCGACTGGTAAGGTGAAGGAACCAGGATCATTTTCCTTCTTTGGAAGCTTGTTCTGGAGTATAGCACTGCACTCCTCAGTAAGATTCACTGTTTCAAATTCACCAATAATCTTTTTGTTAGTAATAATATCCTTAAAAAACTTAACATAAGAAGGCATAGATTGCAAAACCTCTACAAATGGAATGTTCACATGCACTTGCTTTAAAATTTCTAAAAACTTATTAAAGTGTACTTCCTGTTCTTGTTTTTTCTTTAGCCTTCTAGGGAAGGGAGGTGGTGGCACATATGTAGGCAATTCAGCTCGCCTAAGGACAGGTGGAGGCCTTGGAATTTCTTCTGGTTCCTCTATGATAGGTTTCAGCCTCCCCCTTGATGTGCTTGGTGGTTGTTGCGTGCTCAATGTGTTAATAAAAATGATAAATAAGAGGGAGAGAGCACTCAGAACATGCAAGCATACATGGTCTTATAGCAAGTAGTAAGTATATTTCATTCGTTTTCCCACAGAGACTTGTTTTTAGCTATTCTCGAAGTGTTTTTGTTAAGAAAGATGGGGTGGATTTGAGGGGGTAAAATTGGTTTTTAATTACCTAAGTTTTGCTGAATGTATAAAGGAATATAGCATAAACAAATGCAAGTTGAAATTAGATGCAAAGGACAAGAGATGGAATTAATAAACGAGGAAGAAAACAGCTAAACAGAATGCAACTTAGCAGAATTGCGAGAACCGCAATTAATCCGCAATTAACTCAACAGCAAAAGTATGTAAATGGGCGAATTAAGGGCTACTAATGACTATCCTATAGGCAGTTTATTACGATTATCAAGCTTTGGATCAACTCTCTATACATCAAACTCACTCTATCTCAAGTATCGTCCGATTCCATGCATTAGAGTCTTAAGTTTACTCGACTTCAAAGTAAGGTCTCAAGCATCTTATTTAAGCAGGAGTGTTTAGTTTGTACTAGGGAAACGCCTATTCCTAGGCCGTTTCCTGATTACCATGAAAGGCTAGCATGATTATATGACTCTGAACTCTTACTCCTTCCAGAGGTTAGGAGTTCTTTGGACAAAATGGATGGCCAATCGAAATTGCCCGTGGGATGAAGCTTACATACAATCAATGTTCGAGTGTTAATCTGCCTACTTGATTCACGTTTTTTAGCCTATAGTTCTGTCATTAGCATGCCCCTAAGTGACTTAGCTACTCATGGATATATAGAGAACAGAAATGGTAGATAAGATAGACATGCTTAGAAGGGAAATGTGCTTAAAACAGTAAGCCAAACCCGTAGCAGAAGATGGGAAATGAGAAATGCAGAAATGAACTTTGATTACTGAAATTGTTTGTTGAACAGATAAAAGCTGTAAAGTAAATAGCAACAAGACAGAAAGCGACGAAATAAACTACTCTAGCTACTTAGGAAAAGAACAGCACGAAGCAGAATGTAAAACAGAAGAGAAAGACAGAAAAACAGTAAAGAGTTGCTGGAAAGCTTCGTGGCAGTCGCCTCGAATGAAGGGGATGAAAGATCAGCCTTGCTTGGATGAATCCAATCGAGAGAGAAGAAGAATCTTCTCTCCTTCCTATCAGATTATCGATTCCAACAGCTGAGACTCTCACTCCAACAGACGGCAAAGGAAAACAGATGGAAATGGTGGACTGCGAGAAGACTTCTGCGCTTCGAATGATGATCAAACCTCCGACTTTGGCCCCCTTTTATAGTAGTTTGCAGGTGCGTTTGGGCCAAGGAGAACCATCAATCTTCAACGTCATATATCAGAATGGATGGAGGAGAAAGAACGAATCCCTGAAAATACGGAAATTAACAGAAAAAGATCAGTCAACTTACGGTTTTCACTTGAATAATTGCGGTCACCGCAATGATTTCGCAATTCATTCGCAATGCTCATTTTTCATTCTTTTCCTTCGGTTTTCAACCCTTTTTCTACCTATTGTGCATAAGTCCTAAATTAGCTACCTTCTTCTAATTCTCATATTAAAGCATAGGTTTAGGCTAAATGCTAACAAAAACACCTAAATGTGTACATCTTCTTAAGCTAAATGGGTCCTAAATAAGTCACTTTCAGAGACTTAACAGTGGTGGTTGATCATGGTTTGGCAGAGAATCTAGTGGAGCACTAGACTCTTCATTCTCTACTCGCTTTGGTGCTTCTCTACTGTTGCTCACCAATGGTCTTCTGCTTCGAAGTTCAATTGCTTGAACTTGCTCTTTTCCATCCCTTCTAGGCACTTCAGTGTCAGCAGGCAATCTACCTTGGGGCCTATTTTTCAGTTCATTTGCTAATTGCCCTATTTGGTTTTCTAGACTCCTAAGGGTGGCTTGCTGACTTTGTAGGGTAGCATCGTTTTTTGCAATGTACTCCTTAAGTAAATTTTCTACTGATGACCCTATTGGTTGGTTATATGGTTTTTGGTACATGGATTGATTATTTTGTTGAGTGAAACCAGGTGTTCCACTCGGTCTTGGTTGGTTTTGAGCTTGGTTAACATTTGGTGCCCACCCCAAGAAAGATTTGGGTGGTTCCTCCAACCAGGATTATAGGTGTTAGAGTAGGGTTTGTTCCTAGGCTGCTGTTGACTCCCAACATAGCAGACTGAGTCCGGATTCCCAGGGCAGTAATCATACAGGTGCCCTTCCCCACAGAATCCACAAATTAGTGTCTCCCCTTGACTATTTGGTGCGCCCATTGAGATGGCTGCTGCGGTGTTGACACTAGGTTGAAAATTGGTTTGAGCCATTTGTTTAACTAGATTGGTCAGGGCGTTTATTTGGCTACTCATTGCACTAAGTGCATCCTTGTCTTCAGCTCTCCTAGGCTCTACAGGATCATCTGACCATCTACAATGAGAAGTTGAGATTTTCTCCAAAATCTCATAGGCTTCATTGTAGCTCTTAGAAAGCATGGAACCACCAGCTGAAGAATTTAGCACTTGCCTTGTGCTGGGGTTGCATCCTTTAAAGAACACTTCTATTTGGATACACCATGGGATGCCATGGTGTGGACATTTGAGCAAAAGGTCCTTGAACCTTGTCCAAGCTTCGTGAAGGGATTCGTTTTCGGCTTGTTTGAACTTAATGATATCATCACGAAAGTTGGAATTCCTATCAGGTGGGAAGTATTTGACTAGAAATTTCTCAGCCAGATCTGTCCAATTGACAACTGATCCGGAGGGTAAGGAATTTAACCACGTTTTGGCTTTATCTCTTAATGAGTAAGGAAAGAGGTAAAGCCTCAAAGCTTCTTGGGAAACTCCAGGGATAAGGAAGGTATCACTAACTCCTAGGAAGTTTCTTAGATGATTGTGGGGATCTTCATTTTCCACTCCAAAGAATTGTCCCACAGTGGACAACATTTGGAACATTACTGGCTTTAACTCGAATGAGTTGGCAGTAATTTCAGGGTGTATAATGCTTGGGTTTAGCTCCCCAGGCATAGGAACTAAGTATGAGAGGATGGCACTATCCTTGTCATTCGCTATTTCGATGGGGTTGCGAATGGTAGGTGCTGGATTTGGGACTGGTCTATCCATTTCTACTTGCTGGAATTGCGGTGACTCCGCGGAATCAACAATGTTTTGAGTTATAGGGGGTTGTTTGAAGAGGCATTTCTTAGCTTTGTTTCTGGCCCTAAGTAATCTTTCAGGCTCAGGATTGAACTCTAGATTGCTACTTGAATGCTCATTCATAAACTAACCCAATGGTACCTGCAAAAGAAATGAGAATAGATCAGCTCCAATAGGTATTAAGATTTGTGTTTCTAACTTAACAAACTTCGTTTTTACTAAACAAAATCCCCGGCAGCGGCGCCAAAAACTTGTTGCGTGCTCAATGTGTAAATTAAAATGCAATGATAGAGCACTCAGAACATGCAAGCATACATGGTCTTGTAGCAAGTAATAAGTATTTTTTCATTCGATTTCCCACAGAGATTTATTCTTAGCTACTAACGAAGTGAGATGTTAAGTGAGAAAGGGGGGTTTAAATGGGGTAGAATTGGGAGTAATGTGCCTAACTATTAAAGAACGTGCGAGATATGCGAGCATAAACAAAGGCAAGCAAAGAGGTTAACTTGAATGTAGAGGAAAAAAAATTGCGGAGAAAGCAATTATCTAGCAATAAAATCGCAAAACAGAAAGCTAAGAAAAATGGCTAAGGCAAAAATTTAAACTAAGAAAATTGCGCAGACAACAATTTTCTAGCAATGTTACTAACAGCGATTTAAGGGTAAAGTGTGGAAACAAGGGCTACTAACGACTCCTCTATAGGCTTTTTCATACGATTCTTCAGCAGTAGATCAACTTATCATGCATCAAATTAACTCATTCTCATGTATCTCTCGATTTCATGCATTAGATCCTTTAGTTTACTCATGTCCAAGTAAGGCTTAAGCATCTATTTATATAAGCAAGTTAATGATTTGTACTAGGAAAACGCCTATTCCTAGGTCGTTTTTTGGCTACCATGAAAGGCTAGCATGAATGAACGACTCTGAACTCTTACTCCTTCCAGAGGTTATGAGTTCTTTAGACAAAATGGATGGCCAATCGAAATTGTCCGTGGGATGAAGCACACATACATTCAATGCATTTGGACCCTTATGTGTTTTAGTTACTCATGGATGAAGATGGAGTGGGAAGAATAAATGGTGTAGACATGCTTAACAGTAATGGAATGGAAATGAAAGAAAACAGCAACAATAAAAGCAAAGAGGAATTCGTGAAATAGTCAAATACTTCTTTGATTTAAACGAGGTTCAAAGCTTACAAAGCAACAACTCTAAACTAATGAAAACTAAACAGAAGAAGACGAAATGAACTAATGTAGCGAACTTAAACAAATAGCAACAACAGAAGCAAACGGAACGGCAGAAAATAGCAGAAAGCAAGTAAAACGTGTGCGTGAACCCTCGCCGCAAGCGCCTCGGATGAAGGAAGAAGGAGAGCTTTGTTTGGATGAATCCAATCAGAAAAGAAGAAAGATCTTCTCTTCTTCCTCTCAGATTATCGACTCCAACAGCTGAGTCCTTCAAGCCAACAAACGGAAGAGAGAAAACAAGGAGAAAAGACTGCGTTGAGATGGGAGTTCTACGCTTCCAGCTTATTTTTGTCCTTCCACCTTGACCTCCTTTTATAGGGTTTTGCAGGTAGTCTTCAGCCAAGGAGAACCATCCATTCTGAACGACGACCTTCCACGTGGCAGCAGGAGAAAAAATGAGCAGCTGAAAGATCGTAACAAAATAGAAAACGGTTAGACAACTTAACAAATTTCACTTAAAACATTGCTGAGACAGCAATGTTTTCACAATGTTTCAGCAATATGGAAATTTCAACTCTTTAGCTTTGTTTTTGGTTCTTTTTCCTTCCTTTTACACATAAGTCCTAATTTAGCTTCATTCTACAAATTCTCATATATAAGCACAAGTTTAGGCCAAATTCTACCAAAAACGCTTAAGAGTGTACACCATTCTCTAGCAACTAAGTCCCTAAAATAGTCACTTTTGGAGATGTAACAAAATCCAAGCTCTCATGGAAGGTTGGTAGCTCATACAAGTTGTGGGGATGAAAATGGAGCTCCAGGGTGAGCTCCAATGGAGGAAAAATCATAAAACCGAGAGAAGAATGTGTAGAAGATGACCTAAAATCGGTAAAAATGGGTTTTATATCGGTCGTAGCGTCGAGACGCTATGAACGTGAATTCTAGCGCTTTTTCCTTTGGAGCGTCGAGACGCTTCGGGACAGCATCTCGACGTTGGGCAACGTCGAGACGTCGAGTAGTGTCTCGACGCTTGCTCTCGGGTTTGAGCAAGTTAAATTTCCTTTGGTTCTCCCTTTTGGCGATTTCTTCAACTTTTGAGCTCCTCTTTTCCCGAAGCGATCCCGAAGCCTTAAATCGACCTTCTTAGCCCGAAACATGCCTCACGGACTTCACGAGCTATTCACCGTGAACCACCTATAAACAAGGCAAATTAACATAAATAAGCACGATATTAGCTAGAATTAGGAAGTGAAACATAGCTCCAAAATAAAGCTATCAGAGTGATATGTCACCGTTATTGGAAAGCAAGTATTGAGCGCCGAGGTAAGAGTCAATACGTTGCAAAGTCATCTGTGCGCCTTGGGTAAAAATGGTCAAGGGGCGACGCAACAGTTTGAAGTATTGGGTAAAAATGGTCAAGGATTGAACGTTGAGCGTCGTAGATAAGTGTCGAGGCCCTGGTTATAAATGGTCAGGGGTTGATGTGACTCAAAGGAGTTAGTCTCAGAGGGCTAGTGAGGGCCATGAGTGGAGTTTGAGAGAACTTAGTGATTTCCGAGAGTGAACTTAGAGAATCCAGTGGAGTCTGAGAGTGGACTTAGATAATCCAGTGGAGTCTGGGAGTGGACTTAGAGACCTTAGTATAGTCTGAGAGAGTTTGTGAAATGAGAGTTGAGGTGCATGAGCACGACCGGAGATGTAATCGCATCGTGTTGGTTAGGCGTTGTTTATGCGTTCTGATGTTGTGGAATGATGTACTTGTAAATGACTTGTTAATGAGCTTGTTGCGAATTATATGTTGTTGCCTTGTTTAAGCTTGTTGGTTGGTGGCTTCTCAAGTGGGAGCTACTTACTCAGTACGCGTTAAGTACTGACCCACTAATATATTTTGCAGGCGAAGAAGAGTATTACGAACGTGGTGATGCGAACGAGAAGACCTGAGAAGCTGGACCATTAGTAGATTTCAATTATATGTTTAGATGAGTCTAGTTCGTTTTCATTCTTTGATTCATTATTTGTTTTCTTTCATCGTTTTGATCTGACCGGGTTGGCAAGTTAAATTTTATGGTTTTAACCGAGAATCTGTTAGCATTATGTTGGTTCAAGTAGGGTGAATCGAATAAAGTTAGTTGATAGGTTTTGTGATAGTACACAAAATGAGCTATCTTTAGGACCTATTTAATGCTAGTTTAGATGCTTAATCGAATGATTTCACGTTTATATTTGACTACTTTATAGATATCGAGGATTTGGAGCAAAACGAATAATTTAGAAGATTTATGATGAAAAAAAGCTCTTTGGATGCAATTTGAAGTCTCCAAGTAAAGAGAAAAAGAGAAACAAGTTAAAAATCCAAGGATTAGATATGAATTTTATCATATCTTATCCGATTTTATCATATCTAAGATTTTATTCAATTTTATCCTATCTTATCTTATTTTGTGCACCATTTGAATAGAAAAGATATTCCTAATTTAATTTTGAATTCCTAAATTGATTAGATTCTTAATCTAATTAAAATATGGATTCCTTATTAGATTGGGAAGAGTGGTCTATTATAAATAGACATATGGTCTTCATTCAAAGGAGAGCTAATTTGGAAAGTCATACATGATTTCGAAAATACATCATTTGAAGAGTTAGAGGAGATATTTGGGAGCACAAAGAAGAGAATTACATGCTAGGGATCATGGAGATTGCAGAGGGAACGTGGAATCGACACTAATTTTTATTTCTTCTTCCCCTTTTAAATTGTAGTTTTGCCATGAGTTTGTTATTGGGTTTAAATTTTAGAATATTGAACATGTTTGACTAAAGTCTTTTATTTTAGGGTTTGATGTAGCCATTAGACATTATATTTTGATTGATTACTTTAATTTCATTCATGTTTTTATATGCTTAATGCTTTTAATCTCTTGATCACAGATTAATTGTTTGATTGATCTAAATTGTTTGCTTGAGAAAATATGATTTATACTAGATTTAAATTAATTGCATGAATATTTGTAAATTTTTGCACGAATGTGAAGAGTTCTCTTTGAAGTTGTTAATGGAAGTTGCTTAAATGTCTGACATGTTATTAAAATCTAGATAGAAATATTAGGTTTATAATATTGCTTGAAATTAAATTGGGCTAGAGAAAGTCAATTTATTATCCTACTTTCTGACTTATGATTTATTGCATGATTCTTGTTTGTTAATTAATTGATTCATTGGTCTAATTGGTGAAATCAACTCCTATATCTCTCCGGATTTTTCTTCATCTTTTATTTTATGTTTTATTTTGTTTTATCTTATCCATCCATCGCTTTCTTCTTCTAAATAAAATTGAGTGGTTGTATTTGTGATACTTAAATGAACTAGAAAACCAATCTTGAGGACGATACTCATATTTACATACACTACATTAAAACTTTGCCTGTACACTTGCGGTATTATATTACAAAAATTGCGCAACAAGTTTTTGGTGACGTTGCGGTATTCTATTTTTCTTGGTCCCTTCATGCTTGAATCGATATAACCTACTAAGTCTAGTAGACTCACTTGTTTCTCATGTGTACTTGAAGAATAAATATTTTTGTTATTTGTATTAAAAGAATATAAAAAATTAAAAGACGAAAAATCAGAATCAATCAAATAAGACTCATGAGAATAAGGAAAAGAAATTTCAACATTAAGAAGATTTTTTGTAAATAAAGTATGTAGATTTTCTGTAAATAAAGTATGATGAGGTTTTCCAGTCTCATACTCTATCATCTGAATTTCCTCTTCCACATTTGACACAGTTTCTTTCCTTATCTAACAAACTTGATCCTGGTATGTATCACAATTCTCCAATTCATCCCCACTATCAATGTCTATGACTTTACAATGTTTTCTATTATCGACCTTAGTGGCATCAAAATAATTTGTCTGTAGTAAAGTTTCAACTGTATCAACCATTTGACTAAGTTGCACATTTATACGATTTAAAGCAACCTCATTTTCTTCCACTTTAACGCTTAATTTTGTATTACCGACTTCAATGGCATCAATTTAATTTCAAACAATATTATAAACCTAATATTTCTATCTAGATTTTAATAACATGCAAGACATTAACCAACTTCCATTAACGACTTCTAAGAGAGCTCTTCACATTCTTGCAAGAATTTACAAATAGTCATGCAATTAATTTAAATCTAGTCTAAATCATACTTTTTCAAGCAAACAATTAAGACCAATCAAACAATTAGACTGTGATCAAGAGATTAAAAGCATTAAGCATATAAAAACATGAATGAAATTAAAGCAATCAATCAAAGTCATTTAAATTAATCAAAATATAATGTCTAATGACTACATCAATACCTAAAATAAAAGAGTTTAGTCAAACATATGTTCAATATTCTAAAATTTAAACCCAAATAACAAACCCACGACAAAACTACAAATTAAAAGGGGGAAGAAGAAATAAAAACTAGTGTCGATTTCACGTTCCCGCTACAATCTCCACAATCCCGAGCATGTAATTCTCTTCTTTGTGCTCCCAAAGATCTCATCTAACTCTTCAAATTATGTATTTTCGAAATCGGGTATGGCTCTTCAAATTGACTCTCCTTTAAATGAAGACAATATGCCTATTTATAATAGACTACTCTTCCCAATCTAATAAGGAATCCATATTTTAATTAGATTATTTTGGCGTTTATTTCATTGACTTAGTTAGCATGTCTTGAACATGGGATGTATGTATCTTTATTGAGAGTGTTGATTATTTTTCGGGATGTCTGAACTCTGTTTAGATGGAAATAATGTTGTTGGACTAGCTGGTTTCGTGCATTTTATTGAAGTCTGGAAATTTCGGCTTTAACAGGTGCGAGATAAAAGGGTAGTTGTCGTGGTTACGTCGTTATGCTGCCGAAATTCTCGGAGCATTACTTTTAGTTTCAAATAAAGTTAAAGGTCGGTTATAGTAACGTATCCTTGTTAGGTCTAAAATTCGGCGTCGATACATTTTCTCAGCCAATTTCATCATTGTTTATCATTTTTCCATTGGATTCTCTTCCCTTTGAAAACAACTTTGAAAACGTAAGCATTCTTCTACATCTCATCAAGGGTAATTGTGTTATATTTTTTCTTTGATTTAACTTGAATACTTGAGTTGGTTTTCAGTTTTGTGTATATTTCACTTTAATATAACTTTAATATAAGTCTCGCTGAAAATATTTGCTTATATATGCTTGTTTAAGCGTTGACTAATTTACTAAATTGATTTCTTTAATTATCTATTCATGTAAGCTTTTTTGTTTCTTAGTTTTTCAATATGAGAATACAATATACCTTATTTATCGAACTCTGACCTCTTAGTCAAGGACACAACTTTATGTCAATTGAATTATGTTCGGTTTGGCTTGATTTTCCAATGCTTGTTAATGATTTGGGTATAAAGCATGCGGAATTTCCTCACGAAGAAATTTTACAGAACTCTACTTTTAACTCATTTATAGTGTGTCAGAGAGTGAGGGAGGGGAAACAAAGGAGGAGGATGAAAAAGAAGAAGAGGAAAGGGAGGTAGGATTTTTGTTTTTAATTGTTGAGGAATTTTTAGTTGTTATAACTCAATTGTTTGGTTACTTTACTCCCTGTATTTTGAATTTTGAAGAATTTTTCTTCTTCATGTTCATAAGGATCGAAAACAATGCTTAGTATGGTTAACTCCCTCAGTTACCAAAGCGAGCATGACTCAGCTGACATATGTATGTGTTGACGACCAAGAGGTCTGTGGTTCGAATCCCCCCACTCCCAATGTACTAAAAAAAAAGAAAAAACTCCGCTTCACCTTCTTTTATTTGTTTTGAAAGAATTCAACAAATTTTGAAAAATTGGATTGTGTTCTATTTAAATTTGCAGTACTTGAAAGCGGTTGCCCGAGACATACTTGGACAATCTACTGGTTAGTTGAAGAAATCTCATTTCATTTGCTTCTTTTAATTTTCATTCATTTAGTTAGCTAGGAGTGTTCTTAAGTTGTGCTCCATCTATTCTTTTAGTTAGCTATGATTAGTTGAAAATTTGTGATTTTCATTAACTAAAGGAGAACTAGGTTTTGATGTTCATTTCATGATTAACAAAATCCATGAAACTCAATCTAGAGATAAAACCTCATATCCTTTAATTTGAATTACCACTTGCATTTTTCCTGCCACTAATACATTTAATGAAAAAGGTTGTTAGATAAGAATAACAATGGATTCTAAAATATACTCGCACTCACAAACCTGCAAGTCTCTACTGACTGTCACCGTTGTGTTTTGAAGTTGTCCTCCATTGCTTGATATCATCACTCTTCTCATTGTTTTTTTCGATTTAAAAAGTATTGAAATTATTTTTAAAATAATATTTGTTTTCTTGAATATTTATTGCAGGAACTGTTGGAATATTTATTGGGAAAAACCCAATATATGATTATTCAAGAATAAATACATTTAATCAAGAACAAATCATGACAGAATTTTAGGATCTAAGCATGGAAGAAAACTAAATTAGAGGGGATTAGAATTACCTGGAACCTTTAGATGTGATGAATCCATAGCCTGTAATACTCTGATGGTTTGTGGTCTTCCTCATCTATGCAACCCAGACCAATCATGGGCAATTCTCTCTATCAGATGGGGAATAGGAGGCTAAAGCCGCATAGCTTATTGGGGACCACAACCTAAACTATATATATGTTGATCCTAGGTTTCCCATAATTCCCTAGGACCAACGGGCTGGTTTCTGCTCAGCAGGCCACACCACTTCTATATGGGAAGTCTTGGCCCATAATCAAGATCACTCAAGTGCCTATTAAATAGCCCAAATATAATTGCTATTGAATTTGTTACCCACATATGAATTAATTATTTAATTAATTCCAACAATCTCCCACTTGGGCAACAATTTCCTTATTAGCAATTATTAATTTATTCTTTAGTGCACAACTTAATGCTATTTTAAAAATAACTTCCCTTTAATCACAATCCGGTCCATTTTGTATACCAATGAGGAACCAAAGCGACTTTTGTCACATGTATGGTCGCAACTCAGCCTTCAATGATCACCACACCAAATATACTCAATGACATGGATCAAGTGTGGAAGAGCAGCATGAAAATTACATGTAATGTGATCTAAACATGTCTATTTTCAACTGGTCAACTTTATTCTTTAGAGAGATCAAACTTAACTCTTTCTAGCCTTATGTTAAACTACTGTTAGAAAGAAAGTGATTCAGAGTAATAAAAATAATTCATCTTCTTTATTCTGCAGAAACAAAATTTTGTGTCTACTTTACAAAAGCACAAACTCCCACTCAACTGACGTACCATAATTTTCACACCTATATGAGCATTATGCTCCCAAAACTTTTGTGTGTGAAATTTCTTAATGAACGTATCCGTAATGATGAAGTTGTATTCCTTTAGACACAATAAAAACTCTGAATTTTCTTTATCAACTAAAGCTTATGATTCTCATAAAGCTTTTGTTGCTATAAATTGAAAAGAATTACAAATTCTTGTCAAGACAACTTAGTGACAAGAATTAAAATTTATGAGTTTCTTGCCACACAAAGTGTTATGACCACAAACCTTAATGATAAAAAAAATTACTACAAATGACTATTTGTCACTTTTATTTATAGTAGTATCTTTTACTCATTTAGTGAACATAACCGGGAAGGTGGATCCTGTTGGCAACTCTTACTATTATCAAAATCAAATTACCTCATGATCTCTACTTTATTTGATTTTGACGAGTGAACATGTATCATTTTGTTAATTACCTTAAAACTCTTTAGATCCAATTAAGAGTTATAAAAATATTGCCTTTTGTTATTGATATGAATACGGAAGCGGAAGCGGATAAAGTTCAAGCATGAAATTCTTCATTTATTTATTCAAGGGACCTTTATTGAGACTAAATTTGTAGCCTTTAATGATTTGAATATTTCTTAGTGCATACAACTTTATGCTAGAAAACTTGGGAGACTTTCTGACATAACCTCTTTTGTGAAATCTCAATGTTACTTGAGATTGATCTCACAATATCATTTCACAATATAAAAAGAGATATTCATACAAGCTTTCATCCTATAGCTTATTATTTATCACGTCATAGTCATATTACACTAAGAAAATAATTTTACTCCTACTAAGTTTGTAATCCATAATTATCACTTTTGTATACCTTAGACCTTAAATGTGATAATTAATGAATGAAGCTTATGAAGTTACAAACAAAGACCTTATTAAGATCACAAATGGAATGAAACCTTTGAAACCTTGTGTTACTACATCAAGAGTTTCTAAACTATATAGGCTATCAATCTTTATATCTATTTTACATAACTTTTAAAAATAGTTTTGAAGTGTTATCACAAGTCTCTAAATAATTAATGTCACCCATAATAATTGAAACATAACAACTAGACAAACCTTATATCTTTCAACACACATTACCTCTTAAAGGCAATATGAGAAGATGCCAAATATTGTCATTGTTGTTTCACCTAATTCTTTGTGACATTAATTCTCTATTTTAAGAGTTAAATCTTTGTTTGACTTTAGGGGAAGATCATCTTACTTTTACGTTTAAGTCAAACTTAAATCTTTATAATTGGATTTCTCTCATCTCTTGTGATTACTTTAATAACACTTTTAATAATGTTGAGTTTGTCTTACTTAAATGAGGAGAATCTTAACTAATGTTTTCACATATAGAAAATAACTCAAATTCTCTTTTCATAAGGATAACATTCCTCATTTTATCTTCCCCTCAAACTCAACATCCTTAAGAAAGTAAAGATATCTAGCAAATGAACCTAAGTGAGACTTAATTTTAGAAATCATGAAAATGACTCGTGTACCTAGAGTAACAACAAATAATCTTTAAGTCCAAATTTTTCTTATTGACCTTTAGGACCAATCATTAGTTGGACATCTCTAAATGCAAACATAATGTTAAGCATTTGCATAACCTTTAATTGCAAGAGATTTAGTTGTTGTTTTATGTGGTACACCACTTTAACTTTATGCTGCAATCTTAAGTTTTTTCCCAAAGAAGTTAAATGCAAAGAGAAATAATTTGTCATACTTCTAACCTCATCTTTATGAGCTTTGAATCATTCTATAAGCAACACACTTTACTCAGGTTTGCCTTAAAAAACGTCTTACTTAATGGCTCTATAAATTCTTAAAGAAGTTTAACAAAAGGCATTAGACATTCTCTACCAAATTCATAGGGTTTCATCACTAGAAACTAATCATATGACTTTCAAGATATCCAGAACTAAAGACCTCTCTGACATCAAACATAAGTGACTTCACTGAGAATATATTTATGAAAATATTAAACAATATTGTTAAGCATTTTAAGAAGCCATATAAAATAGACTATGAAAGATTGTTCAAAGAGAGTAAACCTCTCAATGCACTTAATTATTGACTATTTCATTATTTTCCTCTTAATCCTATTTAATACAGACTCGAAAATTTTTTAAATCAAAAGAACAAATCATCAATGAATAGAAATACTAGAGTCTATTCAACACATGAAAGTCTGACATGCAAACTAAACTAACTTTGTTTAAATCCTAAGTGAGGAGTCAAATTTTCTTTATACATTATGAAAAGAAGTACTAAGAACATATTTTCCTACATGTCCAAATTTTCTAAAAAAATAGGAGAAATCTGGATCCTAACTTTTAGTGATTTGGACTAATATGTTCAAAATGAAGTTTTGTGTCGACTTTAATTTCTCCCTTAAGGAAATAGTTAATTGAGTACATTTTGTTCTTTCATACTTAAAACAATTTTCTTCAACATACCATCGAAGATTCGCTCATTAAGGGTTCATCTACCCTTACAAGCATCATAGTGTACTCTCTTATGTTCAATTGTTCTTCATTAAGACACATTTAACCAAAAGTTTAAATGTCTCTTACTTTATGTTCATTTCAAAACAATCTTTATCTTTGTAAAGGAATTTCCTAATTATTTCCTTATCAAACATGATTCCCTTGAATAAAAATTTCATCATCATAAAGCTTATGAAATTAAGATTATTCCATTTTTTTTTTTAAATATAAATCCCAATTAATCTGAATGGGATGTTGCTAAGTAGGAAAAAAAAATATGAAAATGTTTCTTTATTCATTACAACGTGAACAAAAATATTCTCAAAATCAAACAAGGCAATAGTATTTAAAATTTTGAAAAAACAACTAAAACATGCCATGAATAACTTAGTAATTATAAAAATACCTTAAAATTAAACTTTATGAGGACAACAAGATACCAAACACAACATTGACAACCTTCCTTTGGGCCGACTGTCAACTTGCAAACAGTACTCTCAATGTGGTGAGGAAACACTGATACCTAATCCAGTCAAGTGAAAGTCTTCCTTTGGGCCGACAATCACTCACATGGCATAACTTTATATTATCCATGTTTTATCACCAACTAACCATAGATGTACCTGTTATTTGGCCAAACTGACGTCTTCCTTTGGGCCGACAACAGAACGCATAAACAACAGGTCCACAAATTTCTAATTAACTATGAAGATGTCAATATCAGAAATCAGAGGCTACTTTGGCAGCATGATCCATCAAATCAACACTAACATAGAAAATCAGATTATTATGCAAAAACACATTTATTTTAATTACTATTAATTTTATCTTTATGAAAATGAAATTACCAAAATTATTTTCAAAATTAAGAGTAATATCTTTACATGCATAATTTATAAAGGGAAAAGTCCTCAAAAATAAAAATTAGAATGCCCAAAAAAAAACTTTATTGGGATTTCAAACCACCTGAAAACCTAACATATGCATTGGGCATCACAATGATCACATTTAGAATCCAATAATAAAATATAATAACTTATCCCTTTTAGAAGATAGTCTTCCTTTGGGCCGACTAACAACTTCAAGGACACGTCATTATGTTATTCTTACTTATTATTGGTATTTGTTGTTTGGCCAAATTGTAACCTTCCTTTGGGCCGATCACAATCTGCATAAGCAACAAATACACTCCATCTAATAATCTAATAACTTTATAAATGTTTTAATTTACAAAACATTCAAAATAAATTGTACTAATTGTGCTAATTCTTGATACCTTATTAAGCACACCAAAAATGGAAAAATTAAATAATTCCCCACACTTTTTCATGCCCAAATATAAATTTATAACATAACATAAAATTCATTATGTTATCTGTATATTTGCAGTGGGCCAAGACCCACTGGAAATCTCATGCTACGGTGTCCTAGCACCTCTTTAAGCCATTTTCCGCAACAACAGTGTTGCTGCGAACACTATTTTTTTTTTCATTCTTTAATTCTTTCTCTAATGATCTTTCTTCTTGACAGCCATCATATAGTCAGAGATTGAATATGAAAACATTTTTTTTTATCATTAAGCCAAAAGATGCATATGAAAACATTCATAATCCTTAATGATATAACTCAAATATGCAAAAGCATCCGAATTAAATTTGACTATTCAATCGTTCGAGTAATTCACACAACATGTTGTAAAATAATTCTAAAATCCTATTGAATCGAAATCTTATGAATCAAAGGAAAGACAACATGTTTGATAAAATTAGTAATCTACCATGCAAAAACCGCTCTGATACCACTTGTTGGAATATTTATTGGGAAAAACCCAATATATGATTATTCAAGAATAAATACATTTAATCAAGAACAAATCATGACAGAATTTTAGGATCTAAGCATGGAAGAAAACTAAATTAGAGGGGATTAGAATTACCTGGAACCTTTAGATGTGATGAATCCATAGCCTGTAATACTCTGATGGTTTGTGGTCTTCCTCATCTATGCAACCCAGACCAATCATGGGCAATTCTCTCTATCAGATGGGGAATAGGAGGCTAAAGCTGCATAGCTTATTGGGGACCACAACCTAAACTATATATATGTTGATCCTAGGTTTCCCATAATTCCCTAGGACCAACGGGCTGGTTTCTGCTCAGCAGGTCACACCACTTCTATATGGGAAGTCTTGGCCCATAATCAAGATCACTCAAGTGCCTATTAAATAGCCCAAATATAATTGCTATTGAATTTGTTACCCACATATGAATTAATTATTTAATTAATTCCAACAGGAACTATAAAGAGTGGTCGAGATATTTTTTCAAGCTAGAAGTTATATTGCAACAAATGATGAACTTTTTTGTTGGGTTAGATAATATATATTTCATCATGTTATGCAACGTTTTAGTGTTAATATTGCAACAATTGATGAGTATTGTAGTTATGATACATACGAATTAGTTTGTATAAAAGTGAATGATATTTCAATGATATATAGAACTTATTTCAATTGTCGCTACGGTTTTTCTATGTGGAGCGGCCGACTTGGTTCCCGAGAGGAGTGAGATGGAGTTGCCACCAGCAATTATTTAAAGGGTGTGACAGGGAACCCAAAAATACTAAAAAATGGTTTGCGTAATAAAGATTAGGGTTCGGGGGTATTTTGTGCATGAGGAAGGTATTAGCACCCCACGACACTCGTTCCATGAACGAATATTTAATTCTTTGGTGATATTTTTAAAAAAATGACCTTTTGTAAAAAAATATTTTATTTTGAAAATTTTAAAATGTCTCATGTTTTACTAATCATTATTCAACAAAGAATAATGACTAATAATTATGAGTGGCATAATACCATCAATGGTAAAATTATTTGAATTTTATTTGGCATCCCAAATAAAAATCAACATCGAGAATATTGAGAAATAAAATACTTTAAATTCTCAATTTCCGGGAAATTTTTATCTTTTTATTTTTAAATGTTTGGTTTATTATTATTTTTTAAATGCATGATTAAATAAATCTCTTTTTAAGGAAAATTCATCATTAATTTTTATTTTAAAAGAGTGATGTTTAGGGAAACAAATTTTTAGATTTGTTTATTTTTTTTAAATATCCTTAAATGTTTTTTTTCTAGAAAAATTTCAAGAGCTTTATTTTGACATGCTTATTAAAAAGAAAATGTTGAACAAAAGACTTTTTTTTTTAAAGAATGAAATATTTAAATTAAATCTTGGCATCTCTAGAAATGATCTCTCAGAGCCTAGAGTGGCGGTATACCGAACACTCTAGGTTCCATCATTGGAAAATTTCTTTTTTTGAATTTTTAATGAAATTTAATATCTTAAATTACATTTAAGACATATAATAAATACAAAATATCGAGAATCACAATTTGTAAAGTAAGGATTTTTACAACTAGTATTTGTGATTTAAAAAAAACAAACTCTTGAAATCAATTCAAATTTAATGTGATTTGTTTTTACTATGAAATGTTGGGGAAAAATGTTATTTTTAAGAAGGAAATATCGAAATCAATTCTCGGTATCCCAAGAACTGACCTCTCACCTTAAGAACCTAGAGTAGCGGTATCCCGAACACTCTAGGTTCCATCGTTGGAAAATTTCTTTTTTCGAATTTTAGGCAATAATTTATAAAAAAAAAAAAAAAAAAATAAACATATTAAATATCGTGATTTACACTCATTCAATAAGACCACATTACTAAATTCAAAATAATCATGATTAAGATTTAATGGCAAGTAAAATTAATAGCCTATGACATGGATTCGAAACAATCAATAAGACCACATTACTAGACTTGGTTCTAGGACTTATGCCTAAAAGACACTAAGACTCCATAGAGAAAAAAAATATTAAAACCGTTGGTAAAATAGACATGCTAAAATAAGAATTTTATCAAAGATTTAGAAGGTACCCTAAAAAAATAATCATTGTCTATCCTAAGTCACCGAAAACATGGTCGAAGCAAATATGCTTGTGCGAATAACTATTGAAAGAGAGGTGCAATGATTCGCTTTTTTGAAGTTTTTAAAATGTATTTTGAAATCTTAGATATAAATGTTATTATGGTTTTAATTTGAGGATTGATTATAAACCACATATTTGTGAATCGATTATGACCACACGTTTGTGGATGATTGCAGACCACATGTTCTCTGGTTAATTCCTGACCACATGTTTTGGATCATTTCTGGTCACATGTTTTATGGATGATTCATGGCCACATGTTTTTGGATGATTCCTAACCAGTTGTTTGTCTTTTCATTTCCTATGTAAACTATCTACCTTTCATTTGAGAAATCATTCCATTGAAAAGAAAATCACCTTAATAGTTCTCTCATCTTCGTCCCCTCATAGAAATCCTCCATTATTGTTTAACTCTTGATTCCGAGCTGGTGTCTTAAGGGTGTATGATTGAACGATCATTCCTACAGTGCATAGGTGATCGATAGATGGGTTGTTTTATCCTGGAGGCGGCGTGGTTGATAGACTGTTGTGCACAACACTGGGCAGAGTTGCGAAACGTCTTAGAGAGAGCGACCTAGTCTGCGACTCAACCTAGAAGTTTTATTGGTAATTTCGTTCCATTTTTAATTCTGCACCAACAACAATACTAAATCTTTAATTTTTTTTTTTTTTGGCTTTTGCGAGAGGAGACCTACTATGTGTACCAGGGCTTTTTCATGTGATGTTTGTCGTCCAAGATAATAATAATGGAAAAAGAAAGGGATGACAGTTGAGATAATGAGAGAGATATGTGTCGAGGGAGAAGAAAGTGGGATAAAAGGGGTGTTGGTCGAAAGTGATGGTGCAAGAGAGAAATGTGACAAATTTTTTTTAGAGAAAAAATTGGGAGAAGGCGTGAGATTGTGGGAGAGAAAAAAAATTTAGCCCACGTGCTAGGGTTTTTTTAGGTCTCCCTTTTTTAGAAAATGACCTGTAATTTATAGAAATGTCAAATGCTCATTACTTAGGAAAAAAAAAATCAACCCATTTTTAAAGGAATCTAATTTATTGAAAAATGACGGAATTGATTTTAGTTTAAATGGCTCATTAAAAAAAGGTTGAATGCATATTTTTGATAAATAAAGAAAAATCTAACATTAATACATTCAATAAAATGAGGGAAGATCTCTTGTTTTATTTTTCTTTGATTATTTTGTTAATTCAATCAAATACTTATTTTTGTGTATATTTTCTCAAAAAAACTAGTAAATTATAAATTACGAAAAAAACAAAAAATACTAAAAATAAAGATGAAGAAATAAAATGACGGACAAATTTAGAGGTCTACAGTTTGCCCCTCTTTGTTCATCCTTATAGAATTAGAAGGTGGACAAAGGCATGTAGACTTTTGTTTGTTCGATATTTTATTTCTTCATCATTTGGATATACCAACAACTAATGACAAAGAAGTACCGTCACAGCAAAATGTCAAAGGACAGGGATAAACAAGCACTGCATGACCTGGCAAAAAAACAAATTTGGAGGCCAGGGATAAACAAGCACCATCGCAGCAAGAAGTTAAGGGCCAGGGGTAAACAAGCACCGTCGCAACATAAAAGTCAAGGGCTAGGGTTAAACAAGCACCTCATGACGTAGTAAAAATAGCAAAGCTGGAGGCCAGTGGTAAACAAGCACCGTCGCTGCAAAAAGTCAAGGGTCAGGAGTAAACAAGCACCGCATGACGTAGTAAAAATAACAAAGCTGGAGGCCAGGGATAAACAAGCACCGTCGTGGCATAAAAGTCAAGGGTCAGGAGTAAACAAGCATCGCATGACGTAGTAAAAATAACAAAGTAGGAGGCCAGAGGTAAACAAGCACCGTCGCAGCAAGAAATCAAGGGTCAGGGTTAAAGAAACACCGCATGACATGACAAAAATAACAAAGCAGGAGGTCAGGGGTAAACAAGCACCGTCGCAACAAAAAGTCAAGGGCCAAAGGTAAAGAAGCCCCGCATGACGTAGTAAAAAATTGCAAATCTAGAGGCCAGGGGTAAACAAGTAACGTCAGTCAAGGGCCAGGGGTAAACAAGCCCCGCATGACGTAGTAAAAAATTGCACAGCTAGAGGCCGGGGTAAACAAGTAACGTCGCAGCAAAAAGTCAAGGGCCAAGGGTAAACAAACACCGCATAACGTAGTAAAAATAACAAAGCTGGAAGTCAGGGATAAACAAGCACCGTCTCGGCATAAAAGTCAAGGGTCAGGGGTAAACAAGCACCGCATGACGTAGTAAAAATAACAAAGTTGGAGGCCATGGGTAAACAAACACCGTTGAAGCAAGAAGTGTCAAGGGCTAGGGGTAAACAAGCACCGCATGACGTAGTAAAAATAACAAAGCTGGAGGCCAGGGGTAAACAAACATTGTCGCAACAAGAAGTCAAGGGCCAGGGGTAAACAAGTACCGCATGACATGGTAAAAATAAAAAAGCTGTAGGCCAGGGGTAAACAAGCACCGTCGCAGCATAAAAGTCAAGGGTCAGGGGTAAACAAGCACCACATGACGTAGTAAAAATGACAAAGCTGGAAGCCAGGGATGAACAAGCATCGTCTTGGCATAAAAGTCAAGGGCCAGGGGTAAACAAGCACTGCATGACGTAGTAAAATTAACAAAGTTTGAGGCCATGGGTAAACAAGCACCGTAGCAGCAAAAACTCAAGGGCCAGGGGTAAACAAGCCCCGCATGACGTAGTAAAAAATTGCAAAGCTAGAGGCCAGGGGTAAACAAGTAACGTCGCAGCAAAAAGTCAAGGGTCAAGGGTAAACAAACATCGCATGACGTAGTAAAAATAACAAAGTTGGAAGCCAGGGATAAACAAGCACCGTCTCGGCATAAAAGTCAAGGGTCAGGGGTAAACAAGCACCACATGACGTAGTAAAAATAACAAAGTTGGAGGCCATGGGTAAACAAGCCCCGTTGCAGCAAGAAGTGTCAAGGGTCGGGGGTAAACAAGCACCGCATGACGTAGTAAAAATAACAAGGCTGGAGGCCAGGGGTAAACAAGCACCGTCGCAACATAAAAGTCAAGGGTCAGGGGTAAACAAGCACCGTCGCATCATGAAATCAAGGGCCAGGGGTAAACAAGTACCGTATGACTTTGTAAAAATTACAAAGCTGGAGGCTAGGGGTAAACAAGCACCGTCGCAACATAAAAGTCGAGGGTCAGGAGTAAACAAGCACCACATGACGTAGTAAAATTAACAAAGCTGGAGGCCACGGTTAAACAAGCACCGCATGGTGTAGTAAAAAATTTGCAAAGCTAGATGATTTTTTTTTTTTTTTTTTAAAAAAAAACTATGACTTTTATTAGATGGGTGAGCTTTTCCTAGCAAAAAGCCTTGTGATAAGGCCTCTCACCCAAAAATTTCCCAAGTATTGATGCATGGTCATTTAAAGTTGAGTTTTTTTTTTTTTTTTTCCTTTTTTTTAAATTGTTTTTTTTAATAGAAGTGTGTTTTTTTCTTCTTCTATTATAAAATTATTGAAGCAAGTCTTGGTCTTTGCTTTTGAAAATGTGTTTATGAAAAAATATTTTCTAAAGAAAGCTTGGCAAGGGACTCTTATCCCTAAATTGCCCCAGTTTGTATGCATTTTTTATTCAAATCATTTTTTGGTTTTTTTACTAGCCTCTAACTCCTTTACAAACCACCAAGTGGAAGTAATTCAAGGGGAAATAATATAGCTTTGTCTTGTGCAATGAAAGATTTCACGGAAATAATATAGCTTTGTCTTGTGCGATGAAAGATTTTTTATTTTATTTATTATTGTCCTTAATTTGATATGATTTGCAACTCTTTTTTGCTGTTGTGATGCTCCAATGAATAAGCTTGATCAGACACAATAGGTATGTTATGGTTTGATGTGCTAAAATGATCTCATATACTATTTGAATGACTCATCAAAGTAATTTATAACATTGCTTTATTTGGTCTAATTATCTTACAAACTCAAATTTGCAATGACATACATGGCTTCAAAAGATAATAAATTGAATGAGTGAGCTTTCAATTCAAGTATAAGAACGTTTTTTTTTCAAACAAACAAAGTTAAGACTGGGATAACGAGAAACGAGGAACTATCATTTCTCAGAGTAGTAATCGAATAAAAGAAGCTTGACACACAAAAAAAATTTGACGCATGAGGACTAAAAAAGATAAGGACTAAAAAAGATACCTAGTGGAGAAGAAAAGATGTAGGAGAATGAAGGATATAAGCAAAAGAGAGAGGAAAGTGAAATCATTCCTTAGACAACTCTTCTAAGACTTGATGGCATAGCTTCCAAAGATTCTTCTCATATGTTGGGATATATTGGCCAAATATGTTGGCAAACAGATGGTCTGTTCTTCAAGGTTTGATGTGATAAACTTTCATAAGCCATCTATGTTCTTTGAAAGAAGTGGTTATTTTTTTTCTTTTTGATAACGCTACTTCTCTTTTAAATGGCTTCTTGGGAAATTGATCGGAAATGACATGCGGATATATAATCTGTCAATGATCACTCAACTTCAATCCTTATGGTGAAAACTCATTCCATTTGAAACATTTTACTAATCCAGTTGAGGTCTTGAAGATGATGCATGACTGTTGCCACAATTGATTATATGACTTTGAAGATATTTCATTGTTGTAGTTGAGTGCTTCAAGTTGTAGATGGTCATAAGGGAATTGTCCTTCTCAGTCGAGCTGGATAACTTCAAAGTGATTTTCCATAATATTTCTTTAGGCTATATGCCTTTCATGCACTACTTGAAGAGAAAGTCTTGTATGTTTCCAAAATCATAATGATTTTGTCTCTTAGTATTTCCCTCATATTTTTTGCTTTTGCTCTATTAGCTTCATTAGTGAGTGGTTTCTCTAGCATATGTGTTGACCACACCTGGTGTCAATACTAGATAAATGTTATTTATTACTTTTAAAGTCATCTTATAGCATATGAGACCAGACTCAAATATATGGACAGGGATAGAGAAAACAACAAATGCCCCATTGTAGTAGCATTATAGTGTTGACCAAGGTAAGAATAGCTAAAAACTCCACCACTATGATGTTATGATGAAGCGTCACTAAGGTCGTTGTTTAACTCAAAGCTCAAGTCGGTAGGGTAAGAAAAAAAAATGTACAAATCAAATACACATTTTTCTTTTTTTAATGTTTTTATAATCTTGTTTTTTTTCTTCGGTTGTTTTTTGTTTGGAAAGTCAAAGAGTTTTCTATACAACAAAAATATGTACAAATTAAATACACATGATTTACTTTTGAATGAATATGTACATGGAACATTACTTTTAAATTTTTAAGTTGTTAGAAGTAAAAAAAATGCAGACTATGGTGAATGATGCATGTATATTTCTTTGTCTAATCAATAAAAATGGTGCAAGAATATTATTTTGAAAAGAATTTTATTTTTAAAAGTTAAAGTTCGTTAGAAATATGAAGCAATATGAAACATTATGTACACAGGCATCTTTTGTTTTTTTTTTCTACGAAATGACTATGTTTGTAAAACATTACTTGATTTTTTTTTTTTTAAGTCAAAGAAGTTAAAAATATAGAAATTATACTTCAAAAAATATATACAAATGGATGATGCACGATTTTTTTAGTAAAAGAATATGTAGCAAGAAAATTTCTTTGGATTTTTTTTTTTTTTTTTTATTTCAAAAGTCAATATTGCATTTTATTTATTTATTTATTTTTTTTTAAATCAAATATTTTGCTAAAAACATGAAAGCTATTATTCACAAATACTTACAACTTAAATAATTAAAAGTACTCACATGCGTTTTTTTTTTAAATGATGAATATGTTACAAGATAAATTGGATGAACAATATGTTTTACAAAAAAGTATGGTAGTAATCAATGTATAAACCGACAAAAAATACAACAGTTACAAACAAACATGTAATATACACAGCCAAGAAATTATCACAACATGTGTTGCGATATGGTCTGTTATCTAAAGGAGAGAGGTCCTCAAGTTGTCCTCGATTTCTTCTTTATTCAAGAAAAAGTTAGAGGCACCCTTATCAGTATCCTGAACAAGGTTGACTTGAGTGAGGATTTTCATGTGCCTGCACGGGAGTTATAACTCCACGAAGGTCGTCACTACTCATCCTCGATTCTAATCCTTTTGGTAAAGCCCGGGTAGGAGGTTTGTGTACATATGTGCTTACAAGAGCAAAATAAAATAAAAAAACACATAGGTCATACATAAAAAATAACACAAGAAAAATAAAATTAATCCACTTTAATGTTTAGTCCCCAGTGGATTCGCCAAACTGTCGCTTCAGTTTTGCAACGTGGAGCGGCCGACTTGGTTCCCGAGAGGGGTGAGATGACTACAAACAATTATTTAGAGGGTGTGACTGAGCACCCAAAAATACAAAAAAAAAAAATGGTTTGCGAAATAAAGATTAGGGTTCATGGGTCTTTTGTGCATGGGAAGGTATTAGCACCCCACGACACTCGTTCCATGAACGAATATTTAATTCTCGATATTTTTTAAAAAAATGACCTTTTGTAAAAGAATATTTTATTTTGAAAATTTTAAAATGTCTTATGTTTTACTGATCATTATTCATAAGAAAGAATAACGACCAATAATTATGAGTGGCATATTACCATCAATGGTAAAATTATTTTAATTTTATTTGGCATCTAAATAAAAATCAACCTAGAGAATATTGAGAAATTAAATACTTTAAATTCTCAATTTCCGTCATAGGAAAGTTTTTTTTTTTTTTTTTTTTTTTTAAATGTTTGGCTTATTATTATTTTTTAAATGCATGATTAAATAAATCTCTTTTTAAGAAAACTCCTCATTAATTTTTATTTTAAAAGAGTAAAATTTATGGAAACAAATTTTTAGATTTGGTTTTTAAATTTTTTAAAACAAATCGCTAAATGTTTTTTTCTAAAGAAATTTCAAGAGCTTTCTTTTGACATACTTATTAAAAAAAGAAAATGTTGAACAAAAGACCTTTTTTTAAAGGAATGAAATATTGAAATTAAATCTTGGCATCCCTAAAAATGATCTCTCAACTTAAGAAGAGTCTAGAGTAGCGGTATCCCGAACACTCTAGGTTCCATCATTGGAAAATTTCTTTTTTTGAATTTTTAATGAAATTTAATATCTTAAATTACATTTAAGACATAATAAATACAAAATATCGAGAATCACAATTTGTAAAGTAAGGATTTTTACAACTAGTATTTGTCATTTAAAAAAACGAAATCTTGAAATCAATTCAAATTTAATTTGATTTGTTTTTACTAGGAAATGTTGGGGAAAAATGTTATTTTTAAGAAGAAAATATCGAAATCAATTCTCGGTATCCCGAACACTCTAGGTTCCATCGTTGGACAATTTCTTTTTTTGAATTCTAGGCAATAACAGATAAAAAACCAAAATAAAATAAACATATTAAATATCGTGATTTACACTCATTCAATAAGATCACATTACTAAATTTGAAATAATCATGATTAAGATTTAATGGTAAATACAATTAACAGCCTATGACATGGATTCCAAACAATCAATAAGACCACATTACTAAAGTAGACTTGCTTCTAGGACTTATGCCTAAAAGACACTAAGACTCCACACAGAAAAAAAAAAAAATATTAAAACCATTGGTAAAATAGACATGCTAAAATAAGAATTTTATCAAAGATTTAGAAGGTACCCTAAAAGAAAAATAATCATTGTCTATCCTAAGTCGCCGAAAACATGGTCGAAGCAAATTTGCTTGTGCGAATAACTATTGAAAGAGAGGGGAAATTCTAAATCTTTAAAAATATATTTATTTTTTTGGTTTTTGCCAGAGGAGACTTACTATGTGTATCAGCCCTTTGTCATTTGATGTATGTCGTCCAAATATTGTTAGAATCCTTGAAACAAAAAGATGATAATAATAAAAAATAAAAAATAAAAATTGAAAAAGAGAGGGATTGCCGTTGAGATAATGAGATGAGATTGTGGGAGAGGAAAAAAAAATAGAGAGAAAAAAATTTATCCCACATGCTAGGATTTTTTTGTGTCTCCCTTTTTAGGTAATGATCTCTAATTGATAGAAATGTCGAATGCTGGTTACTTACGGAAAAAAATAAATCAACCCATTTGTAGAGGAATGTAATTTATTAAAAAATGACGGAATTCATTTTAGTTTAAATGGCTCATTAAAAAACAGGTTGAATTCATATTTTTTTTTGCTAAATAAAGAAAAATCTAATATTAATACATTCAATAAAATGAGGGAAGATATTTTGTTTTATTTTCTTTGGTTTTTTTGTTAAGGGAATCAAATACTTATTTTTGTGTTTATTTTCTCAATACAACTAGTAAATTATAAATTATGAAAAAGGCAAAAAAATACTAAAAGAAAGTTGAAGAAATAAAATGCCGAACAAATTTAGGGGTCTACATCAATGATATTACATTTTGTGTCCATCTTTGAGTGCTTTATTTTGGTTACATGTTTATTCGCAAGCATGTCCATTTGTTAGTTGACTTTGATGAACCATCATTAAGAGAAACAAGGTTCATTAAGGTCATGAAATTTAATAATAATGATAATTATAAATATCGATATATTCAGATTTACGACACACAAAAATTGTCATTAAAACGTATGTTTTGACAAAAAAAAAAAATTGGCATTCAATTAAAATTGTTGACACTAAACAATTGTCGTCGTCAACCTATTAGTGATACAGAATATATGTCCTTATTGACATTTGGATGACAAAAATTTAGTGTAATTAATCTGGATTAGTTGACCAAAATATGATATGCGTGAATTATTTAGTGACAATGTTTAAGTGTCATAAAATAACGTCTATTGACAAAAAATAATTGTCATTAATTGTATCATGAAGACAAAAAAAAAATTGTCAACGAATAATCAATAATAACAGTTTTCGATTTCTGTCATCTATAGAGTAAAGACGACAACGACTATAACAACTAAAAAAAACTGTCATCGAAGGTGTTGATGACCATTTTTATTTGTCATTATATCCCAAATTTGTAGTAGTGTATTTTATGAAAGTTTATAGATTTCTCATGTTTTAAAATGCCTTAGCATGCATTCTACCAATTACCCTAAACATCTTAATTTGAAAATTTTGAGGCGCTTAGTATTAGAGAAACGTCAAAGAATAGTTCTAGTAATGTCTCTTTCTTTAGTTGAAACGTTGGGGGCGTTACACATAATGCTCTGGAAAATAAAGTTTGTAACCTTCTTGATGATAATGACTAGATTCTTGGGCTCGACCCAGTTAGTTGAAACCCACATTATAACTTTTTTTTTCCTCCTAAATATCACTTTTAGAGAATCAGTTGAAAAATGTTCAAAATTAAATCCATCAGAATAATGGTGACACTTGTCTTTCAGGATGAAAAAACTAGGAGCGGGATGAATGATAAGGAAAATCGGACCTCCAAAACTAGGAGCGGGATGAATGATAAGGAAAATCGGACCTCCACGTCTCCACATTGGTATGATATTGTCCACTTTGGGCATAACCCTCATGACTTTGCTTTTAGACACCCCAAACCTTATATACCCATGATCTTCCCCTCTCCTAACCGATGTGGGACTTTGGTCGACTCCCAACACGACTTCCCTTATATACCCATGATCTTCCCCTCTCCTAACCGGTGTGGGACTTTGGTCGTACTCCTTGCACTCCCAGCAATCCTCCCCTCGAACGAAGTACCACTTCCTTATATACCCTCCCCCTCTCCTAACCGATGTGGGACTTTGGTCGTACTCCTTGCACTCCCAACAATCCTCCCCTCGAACGAAGTACGACTTCCCTTATATACCCATGATCTTCCCCTCTCCTAACCGGTGTGGGACTTTTTTGGTCGTACTCTGATCTTCCCCTCTCCTAACCGGTGTGGGACTTTTTTGGTCGTACTCCTTGCACTCCCAACAATCCTCCCCGAAGTACCACTCTCCCCTTGAGTAGTCATCCATATCCGTCTAGATAGACTTATCTAGGCCCCCCCTCTCCTAACCGATGTATCTTCCCCTCTCCTAACCGGTGTGGGACTTTTTTGGTCGTACTCTGATCTTCCCCTCTCCTAACCGGTGTGGGACTTTTTTGGTCGTACTCCTTGCACTCCCAACAATCCTCCCCGAAGTACCACTTTCCCCTTGAGTAGTCATCCATATCCGTCTAGATAGACTTATCTAGGCCCCCCCTCTCCTAACCGATGTGGGACTTTGGTCGTACTCCTTGCACTCTAGATAGACTTATCTAGGCCCCCCCTCTCCTAACCGATGTGGGACTTTGGTCGTACTCCTTGCACTCCCAACACAATCCTCCCCTTGAGTAGTCATCCATATCCGTCTAGATAGACTTATCTAGGCCCTTCCGGCACCCCGACATATTCGTCTTGATACTCATATCTAGGCACCACAGATCTTATGTCAATGACTAAACCTTGGAGGCTCTCCTTTGTTCGGCACTTGAGGATTTCATCCGGGGCAAGACTCTGATACCACTTGATAAGGGACCTCGGACCTCTACATTTGTATGATATTGTCCACTTTGGGCATTGGCTTTGCTTTTGGTCACCCAAAAATCCTCATACCAATGGAGAATGTTGTCCTTCCTTATATACCCATGATCTTCCCCTCTCCTAACCGATGTGGGACTTTGGTCGCACTCCTCGCACTCCCAACAATGAATTGGGTTGTTACGGTGAAAGCAGAGATCTCCAATGCATTCAAAGCAATCCTAGAATCACCATCATAAGTAGTCGACAAGAAATCAATGACATCCTCCCCAATTTGAACCACCATGGAAACAATTCGAGTCAATCATTTCTCAAAATCATCCACAAGTCGTTTCAAAATTAGGACAACATTGTTGGGTTTCAATGGGTTAATAGTAAGAACTCTAGATCTAGACAATTTTTATTTTTTATTTTTTTGCATATGGTTTTCCACTATTTCGAGCTCTTTCACATCATATTCTCCTTCTCCTTACTAATCATATATGGTTCCCCACGTTATAGATAAATATGTTTTATGAACTTAGATTTTAGATCAGATATGTTTTAACAACTTAGATTTAGATCTTTTAAATTTTTTTAGTAGATGTTCAATTACACTATATTTTTTTTTGTATGAATTTTATTACAATATTTTCAAGTACACTCCATTTGTTTTTTAATTAAACTGTATTTTTCTCTGTTTTTTTTGTTAAGTACACTCAATTTTTTTAATTACATTGTATTTTTTTCCGTCTTGTATTTTATTTTATTTTTGCAATTTTAGAGATACTTCTGCTCGCGATTTAAAAAACCTAGTTATTGGTCTGTCATTTTTTTAGGATCCAGTATTGTTTTCGAGTTTTCTAATTTCAATTCGTTTTTAATAAAATAATATTTTTAATAATGTACTTACCATATTTACCCAGTTTCATGTATTTGATATCTTTGTTGGTAAGATTGCAAGGTATTGATTATTGATTATTGTTCATAAAAAAGAACCCTATTTTTTTATCGTTATTTTGTAGTCTGTAGGATCTTTAATTTAGTATTTGATAAGTTTGTTGGTAAGATTGCATGCTATTGATTATTGTTAAAAAGAAAAAAATACCTAGGTTTTTATCATTATTTTGTAGCCGGTATGATCTCCAATTTAGTATTTTAATTTTTCAATTTCCTGATTGTACGGCTTAATTGTTGACAGTTTTGGGGAAATCAGTTATATCGTATATTTAAAAAAACACAGTAACCAAATTAGATGGTTTTGGAGGTTAACTAACAGATCTTATGCATCATTATAGGATAATTCAAATATTTTTCAAGAAGGGTACTTTAGTCTTTAGTGCAACGTTGGTCAAAGCTAAATATATCTTTTAGACATTTTTGCCAAAAAAAATATTTTGGACAATAATTATAAGTGACAATTAATTATGAACATTCTTCTAGTTATCCCATCATAATATAGTAATTTTCTTTTCATACTCATTAAGAAAATGTAATTTACCTAAAAAATTAATTTGTTTAAATGTATACAAATTTATATACTCTTTATTTATTATAAAAAGCTCTCTACATATATAGGAAACTTGTGGTAGCCAACTATGCATCTAGACATGTGGCATAATAACAGTTAAGCCCAACTTACCAATATCATCATTTATATATATATATATAGTTATGGAAACTTTTTACCATGAAATAAATAAATATATAAATACAAAATATAAAATCACATTTGTAATGATATAATTTATTTGTGGATCATCAAATTCTTCTTAATTATTTTATTAATTATTATTAGCACGTGTTTGGAGGTTAACAAACAGACCATCATTATAGATAATTCAAATCTAGGCTACTTTAGTTTTTAGTGCATCGGTCAATGCTAAATATAACTTTTAGACATTTTTGCCATAAAATTTTTTTTTGGACAATAATCATAAGTGAGAATTAATTATGGACGTTTTCTAGTTATCCCTTCATAATATAGTAATTTTTTTTTATGCTTGTTGAAGCAAGATTTTGGACATTCTTCGTCCTCCGTGTGTTCTGCCGTGAGCAGCGGTTGGCGGCGCGGTGAAGGACCCGCGAGAGGAAAGAAAGCATCATCTTGCACTGGTGGGCTAGGCCCACGGGGCCTCCGATGCTTAAGTTAGAGAGGTCTGAGTTAAGTAGGAGTCGTTTTAGAGAGGGAGAGAGAGAGTTTAGGGTAGTCTTACCCGGTTTTCCGTCCCCTTTCCTTTTGAATAGGAAAGGTACTTATAGTCGGTCGTTGGGGAAGGCTCCTCGTGAGGACCGATCTTCAGATGGTCGTTCGGACCGGAGCGCAAGGGTTGGGTCCAACCAGGGTTGGATCCACGCGCTCTGTAATGATGGCGACATCCGTCTCCTTCGTTTTTCCGAGGAGGCTGGGGGCGCTTCCATGCTATCTTTTCGTCAGGCGTGGCAGGGTGTCTACTCAATCAAGTCTTGCTTTGCTCGAGGGATGACGTCAACCTGCTTCCGTCAACTGTGGAGGGCCTTTCCTGTCGAGGCTCTGGGTCGGCTTCTGTTCGTAACCTCGTCTGGCCTTTCTCTCCAGCCCCCACTCCGTGGGGAGCCGATGCGTTATCAGCAGATGACTGGGGTTGAATCGACCCGTAACAATACTCATTAAGAAAAAGTAATTTACCTAAAAAATTAATTTGTTTAAATGTAAAAAAATTCATATATTCCTTATTTATTATAAAAAAAATCTCCCTATACATATAAGAAACTTCTGCAAGCCAGTATCATCATTTTATATATATATATATATATATATATATATAGTTACACGTGACATAATAACAGTGCACCAATTGTCAACCAAGTTTAGCCCAAGTTACAACCGAGTATCATCATTTTTTTTATATATATATATATATATATATATATATATATATAGTTATGGAACTTTTTTAATTCATATATTCCTTATTTATTATAGAAACCTCTTTACATATATAGGAAACTTCTAGACACGTGGCATAATAATAGTGCACCACGTGTCAACCAAGTTTAGCTCAAGCAAAAAAAGAGTTACAACCCAGTATCATCACACACATATATATATATATAATTTTTTTTTTTTTTTTTGAACATATATATGTATATATATAGTTATAGTTATGCAACTTTTTTTAATTCATATATTCCTTATTTATTATAAAAACCTCTCTACATATATAGGAAACTTCTACAAGTAACCAAGTCTTACAAAAATATATCAAATCAATAGAAATAATATAAATACAAAATGTATCAAATCAAACATACTTTGACATATATTTTAATTAATGCAGAATAAGAAACTTCTACAAGTAACCAAGTTTTACAAAAATATATCAAATCAATAGAAATAATATAAATACAAAATGTATCAAATCAAACATACTTCAATTGACATATATTTTAATTAATATAGGAATTGAACCCAAGACCTCTTACTCAAAGGCACAATCTTATGCCAATTGAACTATGCTCAATTTGATGATAAAATATTAATTATTAACCTATTCACTAACTATTGCATGCATTTAAATGTTAGATTATTAACACCAATTCACTAACTATTGCATGCATTTAAATGATATTATCTCAAACCACATTGTTAATGAATACTTGGCTACATTTTATTATAAATTAAATTAATTTATGTATTTCTAGTTTATTAATGTTTATCATTTACTTCATCATAAAAAAAAATTAATTATCTTAATATAATTAGTTGTTAGCATATTTTATAAGTGAAATGGACATCAAAATCTTCTCACTTCTCTTAACTATTATTAACATATTTTTAACCTAGATAAATAAGCCAAAATCACTACTACAAATCTGAGATTAAATGACAAATTAATTAAAATATGAAAAAAAATTTTAGTCGTCATATATGCTACTGTCTTTAGCGTATAGATGACAAAAACAAAAAACAATCATTATTCATTGTTTGTTGACATTTTTTTTTTTCTTTTCGTTTTCATAATACGATTAATGACAATTTTTAATCGTCAAGACGTTATTTTATGACAGTTTAACATTGTTACTAAATAACTCACACATATCATATTTTTGTCAACATTACCCTATTAATGACAATAATTTATCGTCAACAAAATGTCAATAATGACATTTAGAATAACTAATACGATGATAACATCATTTTGTTAATGTTAACAATACGTTGAAGATGACAACTTCTTTATATCAACAAATTAATTTCAATGACAGGATTTTGTGTCAAAAAATAATTTGCTGTGTCGTAAATCTGCATGAAATGATGTTTCTAATTGTCATTGTTATAAAATTTCATGACTTTGATAAACCTTCCTTTCCTTAAATGATGGTTCACCAAAGCCATACAACTAACGGAGGGAAATACCTATAAATACATATGTAACTAAAACCAATCACACCAAGTTGAACGGACACAAAACGAAATATCATTGAAATAAGAAGTTTTATATATCATTCAAATATCCAAACTTATTCGTACGAATACACTATTGACACTAACTACAATGTCCATCAATTGTTGTAATATTGACAGTAAAATCTTGCATAACATGATGAAATATATATATCTAACCCAACCAAAAAAACCCATCATTTGTTGTAATATGACTGCTAGCTTGAATAAAACATCTTGACTTCGCTTTGTAGTTCATGCCGTAAATATTCAAGAAGACACAATAACTATTTTAGTACTAATCTCAATACTTCTTACATCGAAAAACAATGAGCAGCTGAAAAGCATAAGAAACATAAACATAAAGTTCCTCACGTGGCTTCCGAACAATCCAATTAACAAACTAAACACCAAAACAATTGTGCACAAAATTGTTAAACCAAATACAAGAGCTCAATAATACCAAATATACAAACCACATTGATAACCAAGTTTCCATATGCCAAATAACAATTAAAAAACCAAAATAATTGTGCATAAACATTCAGAATCCTCCCAAAAAAGTATATCTAAGTGTTATTTTCAATCTCAAACCAACTTAAGAAGTGCCTAAGGTAAACTTGAAAGAAAAAAAAATAACTAAAAAATGCATAAAAGTGTCTAAGTGTCATTTTCAACCTCAAACAAACTTAACAAGTGCCTAGAAAGTGCTTGAGTGTCATTTTTAAGCTCCAATCAAACTTATCAAGTGCCTAAAGAATCTAAAAGTACAAAGTAGCCAAAAAAAAAAAAATACATAAAAAGTGTCAAAGTGTCATTTTTAACCTCAAACCAACTTAACAAATGTCTAAAGTGAACTTAATTAAAGAACAACATAGCCAAAAAAAAAGGGCCTAAGAAGTGTCTATGTGTCATTTTTAAACCTCAAACCAACTTAGCAAATGCCTAAAGTGAATCGAAAAACGTCCCACCCACCATCGATGCTACAAAAGTGTGTTAACGGTACCTTAAGTGTCCAAACTCATCAAACTACATGCATGGAGTGACTACAATAACTGTAAGATATAACCATTAAACTTAACAAAACGTAGGAACATATATGAATGTGAACTATCCACACCAGTTTGAGTTAACTACAAGTTAGTTATAGTCAACTACAACCGAAAACTACTCTTAAAGGATCATAACAATTAGATAATCAACTAACTGAGGGGTGGAAAATGGCCAAATGTCTTTGTTGAGATTAGAGCTTGGAATGCACAAAATACAAGATGGTAGATGTCTTTGTTGAGATTAGAGCTTGGAATGCACAAAATACAAGATGGTAGATGGAAAACTTTTTAGCAAGAGTGTAAACAAGTTATTTTCTAGAAATAATCAACTAATACAAAACATACCACAAGTATATACCTAATTTACTTTGTGATATGAAACCCTAGTGAAATGGATCAAGAAGTCCTTGGTTATACGAACCCTTGAATCACAAACACTAAAACCCCTTAGTCAATTCGGTTTCACCTCAAGATAAAGAGAAAAATAGAATTACCTTTAGATCGAATATCCAAGGATGAGGAACTTGTCCCTACCCTTGAACCGAAACACTCTACAATTAGATTGATCAAGTCTAATAGAATGCTTTTAAAACATGCAAGTCATACAAGAAATGCAAAAGGTAACCAAATAGCTCTCAATGGAGTTTCATTTCAAATATCAAAGTTGTGTTCTACATTTGACAAAACAAATTCCTTTTATAGACAATGAATTCTAGTACATGCAAATTAATGATTTCGCCAACAGGTAACTTATACTTCCCAACAACTCAATTAATGAAAATTTTCAACTACCTAATTAATGGAACATCCAACTACTTAATTTAAGGAAATCTAGGAATTCGTTGTACTTTTAATGAATACAAATGTGTAACTAAATTAGATTATTACAACATTAATAAAGTTTTCATATGATTCCATCAATGTGGACTTGTGACAAAGTGTAGTCCACACCCTTTTCTTCTTGGTTGACCTTGAATGTAGTTATGTAATCTTGGATATGAATAATTAGAGATTGTTGAAGCTTCTTAGCCTTTGATATTGTGATTGGTCCTTGCTCCATCACATTGGCTTGATCTTCTTGAGCTCCATCTTCGATATGAATTTGATTGTCAAGTGAATTCATATCATCCTCCCCTTCTTCAAAATGATCTGTCCTCGAATCATCATCATCATCTAAATCAAAAGGACTAACATTGAAAGTTGCACTAACACCATACTCACCTGACAAATCAAATTTATAAGCATTGTCCTTGATTCTTTCAAGCACTTGAAAAAGTCCATTTCCTCTTGAACCAAGCTTGGATTTTCTTTGCAAGGAAAACCTTTCTTTCCTAAAGTGTACCCTAACCCAATCTCCTAGTTTGAACATTAATGACCTTCGACCCTTATTGACTCTAGAAGAAACTTTTGAGTTTTGCTTCTCAATTCTTTCTTTCACCTGTTTATGTAGTTTATGCACCATATCAATCTTAATATTAGCATCACAACTCGCAAAATCACTAGATGTAATAGGATTAAAACCATAAACAGTCTCAGATGGAGAGCAATGAGTAATGCTATGTATAACTCTATTATATGCAAACTCAATAAAAGGTAAACAATCCTCCCAAGTCTTAAGATATATGACAGCCCTTAACAAAGTCCCCATGGTCTTATTCACGGCCTTAGTTTGACCATCAGTTTGTGGATGACAAGTTGTTTAGTATACTAGCTTAGTTCCAAACTTTCCCCATAATATCTTCCCGAAATGACTAAAAAACCTTACTTCTCTATCACTCACAATGCTCTTAGGAATACCATGCAATTGAACAACCTCTCTAAAGAACAAATCTGCAATCATTTTAGCATCATCGGTTTTATGACATGCAATGAAGTGTGCCATCTTACTAAACCTATCCACCACAACCATAATGTTATCCGTACCTTTCATTTTCTTAGGTAAACCAAGGACAAAGTCCATGGAAATATCAATCAAAGGAGCATCAAGAACCGACAATGGAGAATATAAACCATGTGGTTTCATCCTAGACTTAGCCTTTCTACATGTAATGCAATGCTCACATACTTTATGCACGTCATGTCTCATCTTAGGCCAATGAAAGTGTTCATGCAGCAAGTCAAAGGTTTTAGCTACTCCAAAATGTCCCATCAATCCACCCCATGAGCCTTTTTAACTAACAACTCCCTAATAGAACAATTAGGTATGCAAAGTTTGTTCTTTTTAAATAGAAACCCGTCATGCCAGATATATTCACGACCAACGTGTTCTTTCTCAAAATACATAAAAACAACACCAAAATCATCATCAAGAGAGTATAAGAACTTAATATGATCAAATCCTAACAATTTAGCACTAAGGCAGTAAGTAAGGTGTACCTTCGTGATAGTGCATCAACTACAATATTTTCCTTACCCTTTTTGTACTTGATGACATATGGGAAAGATTCGATGAACTCCAGCCATTGTGCATGTCTTCTATTCAACTTACCTTGCCCTTTGAGATGCTTCAAACTCTCATGATCAGTATGTATCACAAACTTCTTTGGCCATAGATAATGCTGCCATGTTTGCAAAGCCCTTACCAAGGCATACATTTCTTTGTCATATGTTGGACACTTCAAAGAAGCTCCACTCAATTTTTCACTGAAAAACATTATTCGCCTCTGAATTTGCATAAGAACAACCCCTATACATATTCCACTTGCATCACACTCAATTTCAAAAGTTAAATCAAAATTAGGCAAAGCAAGCAAAGGTGTCGAAATTAATTTATCTAGAATTTTCTTGGACAGTACCCCACACAAAAAGAACATTTTTCTTAACCAATTCACTCAAAGGTGCAGCAAGGGTACTAAAGTCCTTAATAAATGTTGTGCAAAAACGCGCTACGCAAGCATACGCAATCGTAGGTAGTAATTGGTAGACAAGGTCGATCCCACAGAGACTAATGAATGCAATTTCTATAAAATTGAGACTTAAAACCAAGTAATTCTAAAGAAATTAAGTGATATGAAATTAACAAAAAAACAAGTTCCACATAAGAAATTAAATTATAACTATCTTAAAGACATATGAAATTGAAAATGACAACTAGCAAAATAAGAATCGAATGATTAAAGTGTTGGAATTTATGGAATTTCACTACCAATTTTAGGTCCCAATTGTTATGTAATACTATGAAATTTTGCAGCAGTATTGAGTTGTGTAGTAACGGAAAATCCAAAACTAATGACCAAGATTTATTTCTAAATCCCGAATTTCAATTCTTAAGCAAACTTTAACACATGTCTATGAAAACCCAAATTTCAAACTCATAAAAATCCCAATTTTCCTAAATTTACAAGCCAAAGTATATGTCTATACCGTCCAATTCACCTATTGTTCAAGACAATGAATACACTTGTAATGCTTATGTTATTTCAATTAATTTCAATATTTTAAGAATTAAAACAAGTTTACATATCTCCTAAGTTGATCCATTAAGAAATATGATAAACAATAAACACCAATAACCAAACTACATTTTTTATAATATTTTCATAGCAAAAAGAACCCTAAAATAAGAGTCAAGGTTCCATAAATTCCAACCTAATAAATGAGTTCATGCTTAAAATTTAAAACTTAAGCACATAAAATCAGTGCTACAATAATCCATAGAAGATTCAGAACAATTAAATTATCAGAAATTACAAACACAATTAAAATCAAGAAAAAAATCAACTATGACAAGAAGATGAAAGATTTTGAGATAATAAAATGCTCCCAAATTCAACTACAGCGGCGACATTTGTTTAAATTTTTCTTCGTATTCAGCCTTCAGTCGCGCTCTTTAGTTCTGCCCAATAATCTTCCACGAACCACCTTCAGAATGATCCCCGACATTTTTATGAAGTTTCTGTCATTGCCTTTTTTCTCTTTCTGTAAGTCACGAACTCTTTCCCCCTGTTTTTTTTTCTTTTGTGTAACTTCTCCCCTACAGAATAAAAATAAAATCATTTTTTTAGCCAATCTCTCTCCTTTCATCCAAAACCATAACTTCCGCTAATAAGGTGCTATATTTTTTCTTTATTTCTCCTTTTTTTTCATTTGTTACATGGGAGCTCATTGAAATATATGCTACGTAGATAAATGTGCATATTCACACTACAAGAAAGTTGACTTTTTTTAAAGGTCACAACCTTCGAAAAAACACTAAATAAACCTTCGAAAAATCTTTTTTCGAAGGTTAACTCAACCTTCGAAAAGTGTCGAAATAAATTCCGTCGGGAAAAGCTTTTCAAAGGTTCATTAACCTTCGAAAATTAGTCTTTTTTTTCGAGGGTTCGTTAACCTTCGAAAATTAGTCTTTTTTTCGAAGGTTCGTTAACCTTCGAAAATTAGTCTTTTTTTCAAAGATTCATTAACCTTAAAAAATTAATAGTTTTCGAGAATTCATTAACCTTCGAAAATTAATATTTTTTTCAAAGGTTAATATTTTCAACAATTTTAAAAGCCTTCGAAAATACATTTTTTTATCAACATTTGAAAAACCTTCGAAAAAACTAAATTAATCCAATTTTAATTAATTATTAACAAATCTCGACTAACCTACCCGTAGTGTGCCCTAATTGTCAAACACGAGATTGAGAACAATAGACAATGGTAGCTATTGTTTATTTTTATATAAGAAACGTCAATGCAACTATACAAAAATGATTTTTCGGTCATTCAGGGGATATGGTCTCACAAATAGTATATAACATCCAACTACAACACTCAATCATTGACTAGTAGTAAATTGCTTAAGCATCTCCGCCATCATTGTTTGAAATCTATCCTCAAAACGACTTTCTAATTCAACAATTTGATGTTTAAGTGCCTGTACCTCAACTTGTCTCTGTCGTTCAGATTCTTGGAGACGTTGTTCAGATTCTTGAAGTCGTTGTTCAGATTCTTGATGACGTTGTTCAGACTCGGTCAGACGACGCTCAAGATCGCGTACAGTAAAAGATGATCGAAACGAAGATGATCGAAATACGTCAGAAGGGGTAACACCTACCCCATAACCACGAACACGTCCAGGTTTCTCTGGTCCAAAAACTTGCACAAAAATTTCGTCCTCATTCATTTCAAGCGTACCATCAATTACTTGAGTAGCGTACGATTTGAGTTCCGCCTACAAAATCAAATTCAAATTGAATAATGAATATTGCTAAAAACTTAAAACAAAATGTAATATAAATAAATCATATGAGAATCATAGTAATGACAAACAAAACAGCAGATACAGAGAGTTCAACAAAAACAGAGAGTTTATATCTAAGAACAAAAACAGTGGTGAACCTTACAGAAGACGACAATCAAATCGAACAAAGGATCAATTCTAGTATGTACAACCTACCCAAGTGCTCTGAAGAACTCAGAGACAAATGGAAAATTCTGTCAGATTATGATCATGTGAACTCAACTCTAGTTCCTTCAACAGTAGCACCAAATCGCAGGTAAAAATATTCAGAAGTTGAGAAGTGCACATCAACGTATATAACTTAGTCTAGTTTTTTTCTTACAGAGTCATACTAAATAGTGCTGGCACCCTACCCTCCAAATCTTTATCTACCTTCAATCTTATTACTCACACTTCTCACCGCCTACCAAAACAACACTATCCTTGTCTGTTTTCTTTCTTTGTACACTTTTCATAGTAATTTCCCTCTCTCTTAAAACCAGAATTCATCAACAGGGCAAAGATTTCAAGAGACTACTGCAATGGAGATTGGATAATATTTCAAAACCAAGTATCCTCATCAGTTTTTTCGAATGAATCTGATGCAATCTAGCATAAAAAGAGTATAGAACTTTAAGAACTATCAATTAAGTTTCCATAAATAGAGCATGTTACGTTAATCTACTAACTAACAAACAACTCACAACTCAAAAAAAGCTACTACTAAATACTAATTACACTACATCAGAATTGCTCGAAGACATTAAAAATGGGATTGGACGAAAAAAAAATTCTTATCAACTCTTAATCACTTTAATTAAAAAAAAAAAACGAACCCCATTTCGAAATCAATCCAATAATCAATCCCCTAAAAAAAAGGTGTCATCATGTATTTAAAGGCCATTTTTGTTTCAAAAAATTATTAAATTTACTGTTTCCTTTTTTTTCTTCAAAAAATACAAAGCCGACTGCTGCCCTTCCACATGCTTCCGAGCATTTAATTTGCTTCCATTCATCATTTATTATTTCTTTTCTTTGTCTCAAACCCATCCCTTCCTAACATTAAGATATTCAAAATAACCGATCGAACCGAGTTCTCGATCACCAAGCTCAAGAATGTTCAAACCTAAAAGTGGCTATTTTTAGTTGAGTATTATATTGCAATTTCTACCAACAAAACAGGAACAAAATCAACAAAAACAACTCCAGATTTCAAAGAAAAAACAAGTAAATAAACACAACTCATGTTTTCACTTCAATTTTTATTTTCTATAAATTGTTTGGTGACGAGAAAATAATAATCATAGCTACTCCAACTCATGTTTTTTAGAGACCATACTTGGAATTTAGAAAACAAAATACACCATTTTGGTCCTTTTTCTCATGTCTACCTGCAAATATGGTTGATGAAAGAAGAAAAGAAGTACAATAGATGATTTAGGTTCCCATTCTGATTCATTAAATTCTTTGAAAACGATCCGAACAAAAGAAATAAAAGATATGCCTCAATGTATGACAGACCACAATCAGAAGATACACTCGTATGGAATCCAAACTTCACGAAGAATCTAATTTGTAAATAGTTGAAGAGATATGATGGATGGCAAGAAGTGAATAACGAGAATAAGGGAGGGTGTAATAAGTCAAACAATTTAACATACAAACTCAAGCACAAAAGTATTTGAAATCATAATTAATCACAGATGGGGAGGAGGTTCCACAGGACACAAATGTTGTAAGTTTTTTTCGTGAGTAAATATGAAACTAAAAAATGGAAAATGTCAATACCATGCTTGTTCTCATCTACCCCTCCCCTATTAATCCAGGGAGCTGTGTCTATGAGTCCTAGTGTTGCTCAACTAAAAATAGCTCTACAAAGTACTAAAATAGGCTATCAAAAAATGGGTGTGTACCTTGCTCTAATGAAACAAACTGCGTACAAGCATGTAAATCAAGCAAGATGATTCTTGAACTGCGTACTTACCATTTTCTCTTGTGTAGTGTCATTCACAGCCTTTCCATTATTACTCAAGTGAGTTAGCTCCCAAATTTTGATTCGATTAGGTTCTTCATTAGTGCTTCGAACCTATTTAAGTGAATAATATATATTAGATCATTTGAATAAATTAAAAGAAAGTTTATGTAATTGTTCATTTACCTCATTTTCAACTCTTTGTTGTATACTTTGTGAACCACAAGTATGATATATGTTCAATTTAGAACGATTTTTTTTGTTCCTTTCACACATCTCCTACATTTAAAAAATATAGTATGAGCATCACTACAAACTAAAGCAATATGCAAGTTTTTAATGTATAAGAAAACAAAGTTTTAGAGCATAACCTGATATTCAGTTGACTTCCACAACTTTGCAAGATATTTTGCATCTTCTCTCGTAATTTCTTGTGGAATATCGGCCAACGCCTTTTCAATTGTATCATATTTGTACAACCATTTTTTCTTTAAGCTATCTCTCCAATTATTATAAGATCGGTGAATTTGAAGCAATACTGAAGTTTCGTGACCTTCAACTTTAAATCGTTCCTACAAAGGAAATTATAATTGTAATTAAATTAAGCAAGAGGTAAATACAAATAACTACTAAATTTTTATATCGCATACCAACGTAAGCTCAAATAGTTTCCTTTTTGTTGTTGTATCAATAGCTCTCCAATTTTTCACTTGTAGAGGAGTAAAGTTGACTTGTCTAGCTAAGATAGTGCATTGGCTTTTGAAAATATCAACATTATCTCCCACGGGTCTTTTGTTTCTCCATGATACATTAAATCTAATCCCATGGGGCAATTTAACCAGTTTGAGATTACGTGTGGGACCACGTACTTTTCTTTGTCTTGCAAAAGAAGATTCTAAAGTAAAAAATAAAAATAAAAAACAAGTTAGCAACAAATCAAATAAAAATAATATATCCAAAACTAATATTACCTTCATTAACAAACTTTTCATGTCCAATAGTTGATCCAATTTCTCCGGTAAACGATGATGAAGCTTCTACACCAACTTGTGTTTTTGATTTTGTTGAAGATTGTTGATCGTCGACTATATGATTAGATGTAGATGTAGTCATACTATTCCCATGCTTATCTATATTATTTCCATTATTGGATCTCATCCTTGCTCCAAGTGATGAGAAGTTTTTCATCCTTTTTCAATCAAGTTGTATTGCGCTTAAAGAGAAGAAATTGCACATTCAATTAGATCAAGCAATAACATCTAATAAATCTGTTTGAGTAAAGTACATAAAAATTATTTTAGTAAAAATTATCCTATAGTATAGAAGAATACTCACAAGTGTTCAACACAAAATACCAAATCGAATTTCATGTTAAACAAAAGATTCATTTACATCCCTAAAAACAACATAAGAAATAACAAAAAAAACCAAGAGATAGCATATTCTGCCATGAACAAGGTGAATAAATCAATCCTCAAACCGTTCAACAAGAAATACCATTATTATATTTCAAAAAGAATGAAAGAAGTTGCTTTGGAAGCATACTCTTCTTCTGTATAATCATGACTTTGATGTATTTAATCTTGTTAAATACAAGTCTAATGTTTGCTTCAAAGAAGTGCCTATACTTTTAAACCCTAAACATATAAAAATATAATATTATGGATAAGTAACCATAGATACTAGTTGAAAGATACACCAAATCATTCACAGATGGAGAATTAAAGACAAAATCCTCATCTGAAAACTTGAGGCTTTTTTACACTATCAAAAATTTAATGGTTCTCATTGTATTTCTCTTACAAAAATAAAATAAAAACAAAATCCTCATCTGAAAACTTGAGGCTTTTTTACACTATCAAAAGAATTGACAGATTTTTCCAGTTCATTTTAAACTTGATGAAAGCTAATTAAATTAGCCATACCATTCACAGAAGCAATTTTAAGGTCATAATCAGCAGCATTCAAGAGATAATCAACTTCACTCATTCAAGTCTACAACAATTTCTTCAAGGCTCTAAACACAATTAGAAGAAAAAAACAGTTGTGTAAATAGCCTTACACTTACCTCAGTTATAGGTCGATAATGATGTTATCTCTCTGGGAAAACTGTGATACTTGATGTGTTTGGAACTTCAGGTAAGCACCGTCAAATATGAGAACTGAAACTTGACAAATTATCGAGTCAATCTCATGTTATACTTTCCTTGATATTGATTGAATGTTAAGGATATTAAAATCATTGACATGTTTGAAATGTCATGTATATAAATTCGTTTTTGGTAAATGTCGTTTATTTTTATATACGTTTTTGTTCGTTAAATTTATTGTTATATTTCGCGTCAAGGGAATGACGAGTTCTAAATATCAAATGTCTAGATAATTATGCCTCTTAATTTTTTTATTTTTAATAAATATTTCCTGTCATCTTAAATTTCTTGCCTTGTGTTCCAAGCATTTGATAAGTTGAAGAAGACAGAATATCAACAACCAAATAAGCAATACACATTCTTCTTCCCGAAAAAAAAAACTAAAAAACTTAATATCCAAAGCAGCCTACCAATGAAACTCCGGTACCTTATCAAACAAACAGTCCCAGAAATGATTGATTCAGCTTAAAAATGCATAAAAATCTTCTAGCATATAAAGTAATGAGTCTAATGACATTGACACTCACACTCAAAAGAAAACAAAGGAAGAATTAAAAAGTTCAATCACCATTTGAGAATGAATTGCATTGTCGAAAATAAACAACCATTTGAGAATGACTTGCATTTTGAAAAGCTATCAATCAAAAAGTTCAATCCAATACATGAAACCAAAACAAACCAGGCCATTCTGAAAAGCTATTCAATCATAAACTTCAATCCAATACAAAAACCAAAACAAATTGAGTTAATGAAATTAGAACATGAACTTTCCAAGAAGAGAAAATGAAGTGCAAAAGAGAAAGAAAACCTGAGAAATTAGAACATAACTTTGACCATGTCTCTCGTTGATTTCATAAGCGTCTACCTACAGAAATCAAAATCAAAATTCAAAATCAAAATTCAAAATCAAAATCCACACCATATCCGATTTCATAAGTTATTAGTGAACATAATCGATCTATCTTTTAAAAAACAAATTAAGAACTAAATCGTTATTTCTCTTAGTTCAAGAACATATGGGATGTGGGGTTTCAAATCTCGGGTCGACGGAATATGGCTAAACCAGTTGAGCTATGCTCGGTTATGGAGGCCAATAAAAAGGGCATTAAGAGTTCAAGGCAATCAAAATTTAAAGCACATTGCATATTCTATTCAAAGCACATTGCATATTCCATAAACTACCAAGAATCCCACTTGGCAATGAAAATTCCCTTTGTTTGAAAAAGAGAGGTGAAGAATAACTTCTTCCAACATGGCGCAACCAGAATTGGTAAAAACCAAGGCAATCCCCAAACTTGGAAAAAGCTCCACCAAACTAAATCAAAGGATACTAATCAACTAAAGCAGTCTCAATATTCACGAAACACTCAATTTCTAGGGGAAAAAAATCCAGAGAAAGATAAGATGCTAACTATAGAAGGTATCATCAATCTTGAATAATAACTACTTAATGTGTATCCTTTCTCTTTTTTCTTTAAGCATTGAAAAATTCTAGTAAATTCAATCTGCTTAAGATGTTCTATACAAGAACTTATCATCTAAAAACAAATTCTGTAAAGTAACCTGTATTATTCTGATCAAAGATTTTTTTATACAAATATTAAGAAACATGTGCAGAATCAGCGAACATATACCACAACTCTTGATTTTGAGGCACACACACCAAAAAGCATTCTCACTAAAGAGTATCCATAGAGTTATATTTTCTCAGCACTACTCTAGTACTAACAAAGATTAGTGAAAATGAATCTGGCACCACGCATATCCCTTGGAATGAAAATATAGGAATCAACACTTGCAAGTTTATCCTAATGTCAACTATGATTCTTCGATACTCAAATCATGCTAGATTCCATTTCTGAGGTACGTTCAGGTAATCTGCCTCATGTTCAGTCAACAACTCTCAATATATCATTCTAAATTTGTCAAGTGATCTACTCATTTTTTTAGTTCATCAACACGTGGGGGTGGGCATTCGCAGCCACCTGAGATATCGTCAGCGGAAAGCTAAAAACAAAGACAGTCTATATACTTTATAGCATCGCAAGTCAAACAAATTTTAGGGCATTCCAACGAAATAGAACTTGAAATTGCTAGAGCTTCAGCAATCGATACACCAACAAAAGAATCATGTAATAAACCAAAAGATTGAACCAGCAAGGGATATCATGCACATGATCCAACACCTCAAAAATCCAGTTGAAAATCAGGAGAACTTAGGCCGTTAAACATCATAGACAAAAAGAATCAAGAACGCAAAACAATGTATCAAACTCTACAAGCAAAAGAGTAACCAAACCAAAAGAGAGAAGAAAATCGCAGTCATATATTGCATGAAAAGGAAGAAAACATCCATTGCATTCGGAAACAATGCAGTAAAACACACAAATAACAAACAAGTGGAAATCCTCGATTCGATCAGTAGCGCTTAATACGGAGTCCAGCGACCATAGAAAAGCGTCAAAACAAAGTCAAACAAGAAAACAAAAGGGAAGAATGTCATACCAGAAACAAATTAGAGGACGGAGGAAGCAAAGAGGAGCGAAAACAGAAGAAAAAGAGAAACTTGGAGAAAGCGGAACTCCGTTAGGGTTTTGAGAGGGGAAATTTGGGGAAGAAGAAGAGCAGAATGGCTGGTGTTCTGTTGTGTCTGCAGTGACCTTCAGAGGAAGACGAAGCGCGCGAGAGGGAAGGAAAAACAGCCTGTGTTAATTTTGGAAGGAAATAGGGAGTTTCTTCTTTAATCCACAAGACTTGTTCAGTGTAAACGTGGCAGATGAGGGCTCTGATTCGCTGTATCACTATCCACTATGAAGGAACAGTGTAAATGTGACTACATTTTTTATAACTTTCCTATTTTCCTATTATTTTCGAAGGTTTTAAAAACCTTCGATTAAAGTAACTTTTTTCGAAAGTTTTTAAACCCTCGATAAAACTAGTTTTTTTTTTAAAAGTAGGCAAACCGGGTAAATTTTTTATAACCTTCCAATTTTCCTATCATTTTCGAAGGTTTTAAAAACCTTCGATTAAAGTAGCTTTTTTCGAAGGTTTTTAAACCCTCGATAAAACTAGATTTTTTTTAAAAGCATGTAAATCGGGTAAATTTTTTATAACTTTCCAATTTTCCTATCATTTTCGAAGGTTTTAAAAACCTTCGATTAAAGTAGCTTTTTTCGAAGGTTTTTAAACCCTCAATAAAAATAGATTTTCCTTTCTATTTTTCTATCATTTTCGAAGGTTTTAAAAACTTTCGATAAAAAGTAGTATTTTTCGAAGCTTTTTAATACCTTCAATAAATGTATATTTTGTTTTGAAGGTTTTTAATAAACTTCGATAAAGAGTATATATTTTTTCAAAACACCCTTGTAACTATTTTTCGAAGATTTTTAAATATTTTCGATAAATGTGTATCTTTTTCGAAGGTTTTTTATAACCGTTGCCAAAAATAGATATTTTTCGAAGTTTTTTTAATACCTCCGATAAATGTATATTTTTTTCAAAGACTTTTAATAGCCTTCAATAAAGAGTAAATATTTTTCGAAGGTTTTTTAATACTTTCGATAAAGAGTAGATATTTTTCGGAGAATTTTTTAACACCTCCAATAAATGTATATTTTTTTCAAAGACTTTTAATACCCTCAATAAAGAGTAAATATTTTTCGAAGGTTTTTTAATACTTTGGATAAATGTATATCTTTTTCGAAGGTTTTTTATAACCTTTGCTAAGAAGTAGATATTTTTCGAAGGTTTTTTTAATACCTCCGATAAATGTATATCTTTTTCGAAGGTTTTTAATAACTTTCGATAAATAGTATATTTTTTTTGAAGGCTCTCAAAATACCTCCGCTAAATGTTATCTTTTTCGAAGGTTTTTTATAACCTTCGATAAAAAATGGTCGAAATAGACCAACTTTGTTGTAGTGTCATTAGATAAATTTCACATGTGAGACCTAGATTCTAACATGCATTTTCAACTATTGGCCTTCAAAACAAAGGACAATTAAAACAACAATTAACCCAACTGCAATAATAGACAAAAAAAATTAAAAAGAAGTGAGAAAAATGACAAGATAGTAAAAAATCGACTCCTAATTAAACTTACAATAAACTTGGTAAAATCAAGATAAAAATGTGCATTTCACTCAACTTTGACCGATAAAAAATGACAGAAGATGCTAAATTAATCTCATTTCATGAGATTATCACACCCCCAAACTTAGCTCATTGCTCGCCCTCGAGTGATGCACCAAAAGTAAAATAAGACAACAAATAAGAGTTAAAAGTGAGGGCAATGGAAGTTTAGATGGTCTAGCCTTTAAGTAGACTCTCACCATTTGATTTAACAAAGACACAAACAAGATATCACAAAGTTGTTTGTAAGCTAAAGTAACCCCTTGAGTGTGTGTGTGGAAAGCCTTAATTAACCCAACTTACATCACCTAAGTCACTCAAAAGCTTAAGTCATAGAACTTAGCTAGTGGACATGAAGTGACTCAATAAGGTGCTATCCATGAGATTAAAAGTTTACAAATGAAGCTCAAGATACGAAACTTAAGGGAATTTTTTTTTCTTTCTTTTTCTTCGAGAACATACTTCTTTCATTCTCTTTATATTCTTCTTTTCCCTTTCTAACATTCTCAAACCCAATAAAATAACAAAGGAATGGGGGGAGGTATGAACACAACTTTTTTTTTTCTTTTTTTTAAGGGACCCCATCTAGTCATTTGTATCTTCAATTTAAACGCCAATATTGGTGATGAAGATCGCCTAACTACGAGCACTATCACTAAGATGGGTCACTTTTGCATACTCATATCTTAAGTAACCGTTTGACGCAAAGGAAAACACGAGGCTCATGAATGTCTCTGGTTACTAAGTCAAATTTAGGAAGAGGAGTATCCCTTTTCTTTTTCTTTTTCTTTTTCTTTTTTCTTTTTGTTCTTCTTTTGTTTTTTTTTTAAAGATGTGACCTCCCCCAAACTTAACACTTATAACAAGAGTTTGCTCACAACCCATTCTCACTACCTTTAAGCTTACTTCAAGACACCAAATTACCCCACTCTAGCCCCTAGGATCTCATCAAGACCAAAAAGCTTCTTAGAATAACCAAGTTAGGCAATTAAGACTTAAGTGTGAAAGATTACTTTAACTTACTCACTCATTTGTCATTTCCAATGTGTCATATGTAAATTAAGAGGAAATAGTCTAAGTCATGGTTAATAAAAATAAACCACAAAAACACCCATAAATAACTAAACAAAGAGATACAAAAAACATACAAGAAGACCCAACATAGACAAACTTGAAAAAAGAAAAGCTGTAAAAAAACAAAACCCACCCCCAAACTTCAGGATAAGTTGTGTGCTTACAACTCAACAAGACCAAGCATCCAAAATTCAGTTAAAATATAGCACCACAAATAGCCCGACAAAAGAAGCATAAAGCTAGTACCGTCATTAAAAATAATAACAATGATACAAGAGGGTATAAAAAGGTACAGGAAAGAAACTCCCCTCACTGCTTCTTCTCGACATCAATATGGGCGTTGGATCTTATGCATAACACTCTTAACTGACTTACTCTCATCTGCGTAATGAAAATCAAGGATCAACAATATCAAAAAAAAAAAATCCAAAGTCCAAAAGAAAATAAACTAAAATAAAGAAATCAACAACTCAAAACTAATAAATTCTCACTTGAATGAGTTGCCTCCCATAAAACGCTTGGTTTAACGTCATCAGCCCGACTCTTCTACTTCTCGTCATTCTTCGCTCAACAACACACAAACCTTCTCCCGATCCATGGTACTACCCCAATAATGTTTGACTTGTTGTCCGTTCACTTTGAAGGTAACCCCTGATTTTTCATCCATGAGCTCAACAGCTCCATGAGGGAACACAGTCATGATCGTAAATGGTCCCGACCATCAGGATTTGAGCTTACCCGGAAATAACTGTTGGGTTTTATGTCCTAAAACTCGTGGTTTGTAAACTGTTATGTTTGTAAAGACTCTATTTAGTAATAAAGAGTTATTAAGTTTTAATTCAGTAAAGGAGTTTACTGGACTAAAGTGAAACATGTTTTATCCTATACCAATAACCAACACCCTTGGCATTGTCTGAGTATTTGAACCTCATGTATGACATGATTGTGGATCATGTTCAAGTATACTGCCAAAACGATCTATAGTATATGGATAAGGTTGGGTACCTTATCCTAGTAACACTAATGGATGCGGCTCACTTTGTTTTGTACAGAACGGTGTGATCCGAATCGTTCCACATGGAGATGTGAGAAGTGAGGGCGTCCTGTGTAATGAGTTTACACAAGATAGAACCGCGTATTAACTCGCTATCTCTTTATAACTCTGTTTAGTAATCGAGACCGACTTATACACATTGATGGCATAGGTAACTCGAGCTTAATCCTGAGCTCACTATGAACTCCTGCTTATTCGAAAGTATCCTTTGGCTTGTACGGGTGAGAGTGGCCCAATAGCGCCGACGCAATAACTTATCATCTTGGGGATAAAGCCGAATAGGTAGCTGGAAACATAGTATAGCAAGATGGAATTCACTCCTAACCCGCTCTTCGGGGTTAGTAGATAGGTTGTTCCCTTAATAGCTGACTCCAGGGCTTGAACAATGTGCACATATCCACTCTTTTGAAGAGAGGATTTGATCTATTGGTAGGGCCACTGATCAATTGTTCATTAGAGGTGTCAGTGGTACTTAAGGAACAAGATGTAATGCAGGGGTTAAATGGTTTAAATGACCCAGTTGTGATTACGGACAAGCTGTGAACGATCGAATTACCGATGACGGTTATACCAAGAGGACACAATATATCTACAGTGAGGAGAGTGTAACCCTTGGACTATAATGGAGTCTCTGGGGGTTAACGAACGGTGATCGATTCAGGTTAAAAGAGTTTTGACCGAATGATCTTGTATCGTTGAAGCTCATGATCTGTAGTTCCTTTAGGTTCTCCTGGTTAGCTCGGATAAAGCGGTATAGTAGTGTTATAGGGTATAATTCAGAGAAATCCGAATTCGGGTATGTTGATCGAGGGTTTATGTATTTAAATATGATTTAAATATATAACTTGAGGAAGTCGTATTTAAATGTTATTTAAATAAACGACCGGAGAAAAATATGAATTCTGATTCATATATTGGAAAAGTCGGTTTTTTGGTAAATCGGACTTGGTGGAGGATTTATTATTATATTAATATTTGATATTAATAATAATAATAAATTATATAATTAAAAAGGTTTTAATTATTATTAATAATTTTAATTTATAATAATAATTTATAATTATTATTATTATTATTATTAATTTTCAACATGGAGCCATGCATTTTGCATGGGCTCCATGTGGACTCCACTCAAATCTCAATTCTCCATTTTGGAGAATTGAGTTCATCCAATTCTAAAAAACTCAAGCTTTTCTCTCTCTCTAACTTCGAGCTAGCATCATCTCTCTCGTTGGAAGACTTTCAATTGTTGAAGGTATTCTTCTTGCTTGGAGTTTGAAGAAGTGAAGTTTGAAACTTTTGTTGTAGATGAATCAAGGTATGTTCTTTTGGAATGATTGAAGAAGAGTTAAGGTGTTAATTCATTTTCTCTTGATTTTGGATTTCAAGTTGTTGAAATTCAAGAGGTTTGTTGAATTGTGTTCTTTGTGTTCTTGATAAATTGCTTATCAAGTTCATAGTAAACTCAATTCCAAACTCTACCAAAGCTTCATCTTCTTCCTCCTCCTTCTCAACAAACCCCCTTATCTTAAGGAGTCCCACCACTCCGCTATTAAGCCCGAGAATAGCTGGGACTTCTCTAAGGGTGGTGTTACCTCTCCAAAAGTACATTATTTAGGGTCATATTTACCTTAAAATCATGTAATCTCTTGAGTGTTTTTGTTAGAATTTAGCTTAATACGTGCTTAAACGTGAGAATTCGAGGAATGAAGCTAAAATAGGACTTATTTGGAAAAGGAACGAAAAAGGATGAAAAATGATGCTAAAAGAGTTAAAATGTACATTGCAGGAGAATTGCTGAAACATTGCTGGGAGCGCAATGAACATTGCGGCCATCGCAAGGAAACCGCAATGCCAAGTTGCTGCTGCTGAACTTTTCCCAGCCGTCAGTCGTCATTGTTGCGATCTTTCAGCCGCCTAAGCCTTCCCCTGCTGCCACGTGGAGGATTGTTGTTCAGAATGGATGGTTCTCCGTGGCTGAAGGTACCTGCAAAAGCTATAAAAAGAGTGATAGCTCCAAAATAGAGCTATTATTTACTCCCTAATTATAAATAGAACCATGTCAAATATTGATTAAAATGCCTTCTTGTAGGTGATTTCATGGTAGAGAGCTCGAGGAGTCCGAGGACGGGTTTCGAGGCTAAAAACGACGTTTTAGAGCTTTATGGATGCATCGGGAGTGAAGGGGCTTGAAGAATTGAAGAAATGGCAAAAATTGCCATTGAAAGGCAATTGTTGGCCACCAAACCCGAGAGCAAGCGTTGAGCGGCAGCGTCGAGACGCTGGCTCAATGCTGCGCAGCGTCGAGACGCTGTCCTAGCGTCTCGACGCCGCCCCGACGATTTCCGAAGATGGACGAGCGCCAGCGTCGAGCGCGCGCGTCTCAACGCTCGCTCAACGCCGACAGCGTCGCGACGCTGGCCTAGCGTCTCGACGCTACCCCGAGCGCGCGCGCGGCCAACTTAGGGCACAGCGTCGAGACGCTGCCCTAGCGTCTCGACGCTCCGACGGATATAAATTCACATTTTCCGATTTTTAACGGATCTTCTTCTCCTTTCCCCTCGGGATTGCCGCTTTCTTCCCCATTTTTCTGGTTTTTGCCCATTTTTGGGTTGTATGTTGATGACAATCTCCATGGATGCTTGGGAAACCTTCATCTCCATGGATAGCTAAAGAGGTTAGTGGTTGATTAGTTAAGTTTAGGGATTGATTATCTTTTGTATTAGGTGCTGTCGCAACGTCATCGCGACGCGGAGCGACCGACGTCCTCTTTTAAGGGTTTTGTTTTAAAAATAAAGAGATAGAGTCGCCACCAACCATTTTGGGTGTGATTGGTCACCTTAAAACAAAAACTGGTCAATGAAAACAGAAATCAAGTCCGGGGGTCGGTTGAGTGTAGGGAAGGTGTTAGCACCCTACAACACCCGTTAAAACGGTAGGCAAATTTTATCTTATATTATCCAATTAACTTTAAAACGTCCTTAATTTTAGAAAATAAACAAATAGTTTTTGAAAAAACAATGTCTCATTTAATCAATTCTTAACTTTAAAAATAAAGTAAGAGTTTGATATATTGAGGGAAAATTATCCTTAGTTAATTATCATATTAAATTTCATTTTATTTAAAGGAAATTATTTACCTCAAGAATTTGAGAAATTTATCCCAATTCCGTCATAGGATTTATATGATAATATTTTATTTTTAAAACATGTTGATTTGCTATTTTTTTTAAAGTGATTGGAAGAATTTTCGTATGCTTGCACGAGAGTCGAAACTCTACGAAGTCACACTACTCAGCCCTCAAATAAATACAATGTTTTTAAAAAGACATTACTTAAAAAAATATTATTAACTATGAACCATAATGTTACATTGAAATTTATTTGGAAAAATTCCAATTTAGGGCAAATCTAAAATTTATTTGGAATAAGTAATTAAGAATCAATAATTAAAATCTATTTACAAACTTAAATTAAGGTAAAGTTGAAAGATACCTAAATCTTAAATTTGAAAAGGAAAATATATATCATAACTTAATAGAAAAATAAGATGTGAAACATTAAATTGTAAATCAAATGTCAAAATTGTAAACAAACATTAAATTGTAAATCAAATGTCAAAATTGTAAACAAATAATTAACAAGGAGGAGCACTTTTGTAATTAAGCATGCCATGACAAATTTATAAATAACATAATGTATGACATTCTTGTAAACAATTCAAAACATAAAAAAATCAGACCTTCTTCTTCTCTATTTGAGCGCGTTGTTTGTGTCTTCCATCACCATGAGGGAGCTGTCGTTCGTTCAAGCTCGTGGTTCACCGTCGTCGTGCTCGTGGTTGCCGATTTCAGATGATAGTTGGATGAAGATGGTGGTTGTTGGTTTTTTTACATGAGATAGGAATGGAGAAAAGAGGAAGTTATTTTAAATTAGTCAAATAAGAGTTTTGACTATTAAAACTAACTTTTTCTCTTCAATTGGCTAGCCTTTCGCTCTAATATTTTTTGTCGTTTTCAGAGTCTTTCGCTCTAATTTTCTCTTCCTTTTTTTTTTATTCTTTACCCGATATTTATAGACGATGAGAACGTCAAACAAGGTTAAAATCAAACAATTAATGGCTTGAAATTTCATGCTTAATTGAAACGAATTTTGACCTAAAATGAACAAATATATTATACTCATAAATGAATATCAAATTTTAACCCAAAAATGAATTAATCAATTTATACTCATAAATGAATATCCAATTTTAACCCAAAAATGAATTAAATATTTTATACTCATAAATGAATATCAAATTTTAACCCAAACATGAATTAAATAATTTATACTCATAAATGAATATCGAATTTTAACCCAAAAAGGATTAAATATTTTATACTCATTGGATAGAAATAAATGAATATTAAATTTTAGTCATAAAATAACTTATCAATTTTATACTCATAAAATGCTAATTTTATTTGTCAAATTAGGTAAAAATCCTTCCCAAACAATTGAAACATTATTTTTGTTATTTTTCTCCAATTTTCGAAATTAATTACATACATAATAAAAAAAATGAATTTACAACTTAAAAAGACTCAATCAAATATGATAGAAAAATAAATAAATAAGGTAAAAACATTAATAATAAACAAATGCCCGGACCAAATACAGTGTCTACAGCTTGCTCCCCTTTGTGTATCTTTGAAGAATTGAAAGGGTAGACAAAGGACGAAGACATCGTATTGGGAAGGTGAAAATTTGTTTATTATTAAAACAAAGACGGACTTGGGTTATGTCCACAGGCTTCGACCGCTAATCTTGGATCAGGGTTCGATTTAACCAACAAGCAAATGAAACGGACCTGGGTTATGTCCACAGGCTTCGACCGCTAATGCTGGATTAGGGTTCGATTTAACCAACAAGAAAATGAAACGGACCTGGGTTATGTCCACAGGCTTCGACCGCTAATCTTGGATTAGGGTTCGATTTAATCAACAATGAAATGAAACGGACCTGGGTTATGTCCACGGGCTTCGACCGCTAATGCTGGATTAGGGTTCGATTTAACCAACTAGAATAAAAAAGGCTGAGTGATAGATTTTGATTTTGATTTTGATTTTGAATTTGGTTTTGGTTTTGGTTTTGATTTTTTTATTTTAAATTTCAATGGGACAACGGTTTTTATTTCAAAACTTAGTTGTTAAAATGAAAGATATTTTTTTTAAAAACAGGGACTTCTTATTTCAGAAATTTGCTTTAAAAGGGACAAGAGTTTTTATTTCAAAACTTAGTTGTCAACAAAAGACTCCTTTAAAACAGGGACTTCGTATTTCAGAAATTTGCTTTAAAATGGGCGACGATTTTTATTTCAAAACTTAGTCGTCAACACAAAAGACATTTTTAAAACATGGATTTCGTATTTCAGAAATTTGCTTTAAAAGGGACAACGGTTTTTATTTCAAAACTTAGTTGTCAACAAAAGACTCTTTAAAACAGGGACTTTGTATTTCAAAAATTTGGTTTAGGGACGACGGTTTTTATTTCAAAACTTAGTCGTCAACACAAAAGACACTTTTAAAACAGGGATTTCGTATTTCAGAAATTTGCTTTAAAAGGGACAACGATTTTTATTTCAAAACTTAGTTGTCAAACAAAAACTCCTTTAAAACAGTGACTTCGTATTTCAGAAATTTGCTTTAAAGGGACGACGCTTTTTATTTCAAAACTTAGTCGTCAACACAAAAGACACTTTTAAAACAAGGATTTCGTATTTCAGAAATTTGTTTTAAAAGGGACAACGGTTTTTATTTCAAAACTTAGTTGTCAACAAAAGACTCTTTAAAACAGGGACTTCGTATTTCAGAAATTTGCTTTAAAGGGACGACGATTTTTATTTCAAAACTTAGTCGTCAACACAAAAGACACTTTTTAAAATAGGGATTCCGTATTTCAGAAATTTGTTTTAAAAGGGACAACGGTTTTTATTTCAAAACTTAGTTGTCAAACAAAAGACTCCTTTAAAACAGTGACTTCGTATTTCAAAAATTTGCTTTAAAGGGACGACGATTTTTATTTCAAAACGTAGTCGTCAACACAAAAGACACTTTTAAAACAGGGATTTCGTATTTTAGAAATTTGCTTTAAACGGGACAACGATTTTTATTTCAAAACTTAGTTGTCAACAAAAGACTCCTTTAAAACAGTGACTTCGTATTTCAAAAATTTGCTTTGAAGGGACAACGGTTTTTTATTTCAAAACTTAGTCATCAACACAAAAAACACTTTTAAAACAGGGATTTCGTATTTCAGAAATTTGCTTTAAAAGGGACAACGGTTTTTATTTCAAAACTTAGTTGTCAAACAAAAGACTCCTGTAAAGTAGTGACTTCGTATTTCAGAAATTTGCTTTGAAGGGACGACGGTTTTTATTTTAAAACTTAGTCGTCAACACAAAAGACACTTTTAAACAGGGATTTCGTATTTCAGAAATTTGATTTAAAAGGGACAACGATTTTTATTTCAAAACTTAGTTGTCAAACAAAAGACTACTTTAAAACAGTGACTTCGTATTTCAGAAATTTGCTTTAAAGGGATGACGATTTTTATTTCAAAACGTAGTCGTCAACACAAAAGACACTTTTAAAACAGGGATTTCGTATTTCAGAATTTTGTTTTTAAAAGGGACAACGGTTTTTATTTCAAAACTTAGTTGTGAACAAAAAACAGTGACTTCGTATTTCAGAAATTTGCTTTGAAGGGACGACGGTTTTTATTTCAAAACTTAGTCGTCAACACAAAAGACACTTTTAAAACAGGGATTTCGTATTTCAGAAATTTGCTTTAAAAGGGACAACGGTTTTTATTTCAAAACTTAGTTGTCAAACAAAAGACTCCTTTAAAACAGTGACTTCGTATTTCAGAAATTTGTTTTAAAGAGACGACGTTTTTTATTTCAAAACTTAGTCGTCAACACAAAAGACACTTTTAAAACAGGGACTTCATATTTCAAAAATTTGCTTTAAAAGGGACAACAATTTTTATTTCAAAACTTAGTTGTCAAACAAAAGACTCCTTTAAAACAGAGACTTCGTATTTCAGAAATTTGCTTTAAAGGGACGACGGTTTTTATTTCAAAACTTAGTCGTCAACACAAAAGACACTTTTAAACAGGGATTTCGTATTTCAGAAATTTGTTTTAAAAGGGAAAACGATTTTTATTTCAAAACTTAGTTGTCAAACAAAAGACTTCTTTAAAACAGAGATTTCGTATTTCAGAAATTTGTTTTAAAGAGACGACGGTTTTTATTTCAAAACTTAGTCGTCAACACGAAAGACACTTTTAAAACAAGGACTTCGTATTTCAGAAATTTGCTTTAAAAGGGACAACAATTTTTATTTCAAAACTTAGTTGTCAAACAAAAGACTCCTTTAAAACAGAGACTTCGTATTACAGAAATTTGCTTTAAAGAGACGACGATTTTTATTTCAAAACTTAGTCGTCAACACAAAAGACACTTTTAAACAGGGACTTCGTATTTCAGAAATTTGTTTTAAAAGGGACAATGGTTTTTATTTCAAAACTTAGTTGTCAAACAAAAGACTTCTTTAAAACAGAGATTTCGTATTTCAAAAATTTGTTTTAAAGGGACGACGGTTTTTATTTCAAAACTTAGTCGTCAACACAAAAGACACTTTTAAAGTAGGGACTTCGTATTTCAGAAATTTGCTTTAAAAGGGACAACGGTTTTTATTTCAAAACATAGTTGTCAAAAATGAAACTTTTTTTTAGAGATTTTTTTTTAAAATGTTTCTTTCGAAAACATTAAGACTTCATGAATATGAAGAAGACTGAAATGTATGAGTTATGAGATATGAGTTTGTCAAATGATGTGAAAACTAGAATGAATTGATGACTGAGTCTCAACAGAGAATGTGATGACATGGAAATGTAAAAATGTCAAATGCAAATGGATTAATTTCGCCCAGCGTTACGGTGAAACCTGCGTATGATAAGGTGTGCCTGCATTTGTTTTGGTTGGACTAATCAGATTGATTTTGAAAACGTGACGTATTGATCATATGCACGCCAAGGGTAAAAAAATGAATATCATGAGTGTAATGAGTGCAAAAAAGTATGCATGTGCATATCAATGGTAGATTAAAAAATATCATGAATGCAACACGTGCATATCAATGGTAGATAAAAATGTCATGAATGCAACATGTATGCATGGGCATGTCAGTGGTAGATTAAATGCAACATGTATGCATGTGTATGTGAATGGTTCTCACCATCTAACCATGATCTAGGGTTTTTTTTTTTTTTTTTAAATAATGATGTGAATTGCTTCAAACTGGTGAACGGAATTCAAGATATGTGAAAATTATGACATTAAAAGGATTTTCATGTTTAAGAAAAATGATTATCCTTGTCTACTCTCCTTGTTGTTGTTAGCTGACATTTAACAAATAATCAAAAGAGAACATGTTGTCATCATTGGATTTTTTTTTTTTTTTTTTTGAAATGAATGCTTTCACTCGAAAGGGACTATGTATGTCAATCGTAGAGTACTAAACCATATTAGGCATGGTAAATGTTTTGGAAGTGTCTCATGTGCTAGTTTAGAGAACTATCAAAAGTAATTTATAGAATTGAATATCTTACTTGATTAACTGCTTCATAATTTAGTCTTGTAATGGACACAATAATTTGAATGCAAGAAAATGAGTTTGAGTTCGAATTAAGCATGAAATGGTAAACAATACATGTTTTCTTCATAAGGAATAAAAAACAGAGGAGAATGTGGTCTTTAAATCTCCTGAACAATAAGAGATTGATTATAAATTTTTAATGTTCGAGTAAGAGATTGTAATATGATCCAATGGAAGACGAATGAAGTGATTTCAATTCTTTGGACAATAGTTTTGAGAACTTGAAGCAACCCCTTTGAGAAATCATCTTGTATGTGTATCTTTCTTCCTTTGAGTAAGCTCGAGGTCTTCGATTATCTCCACCTTGACATGGTCTGGTGTGACGAATATGAAAATTTTTGCCCAAATGCGGCAAAGGTGAAGGCTTTGCCCAGTGTTGATTTGTAAGTGGTAGCTTCTTGATCTATTGATTGCACCAATCTCGTTTTTTTTTTTTTTTTTTTTTAAATGGTGCAATCAATTACTCCAGCTTGTTGATATAGACTTTACCCCAGTATTACAAAGATGAAGTCCTTGCTCTAGTTTGCAAAGATGAAGACTTTGCTCCAGTCTTTTTATGGTAGCGTTGTTCCGGTGTGACAAAGACAAAAGCTTCGCTTCAATTTGATGATAACTTTGCTCCAGTGTAGCAAAGACGGAGGCTTTGCTCCAGTTTTGTTGATGATGACTTTGCTCCAGTGTGACAAAAATGAAGGCTTTGCTCCAGTTTAGAGATGATGACCTTGCTCTAGTGTGACAAAAGCGAAGACTAATTGCTCTAGTTTAGAGATGATGGTCTTGCTCCAGTGTGGCAAAGATGAAGACTTCGCTCCAGTTTATATATGATGACCTTGCTCCAGTGTGGCAAAGATGAAGACTTCGCTCCAGTTTAGATATGATGGCCTTGCTCCAGTGTGGCAAAGATGAAGACTTCGCTCCAGTTTAGATATGATGACCTTGCTCCAGTGTGGCAAAGATGAAGACTTCGCTCAAGTTTACATATAATGACCTTGCTCCAGTGTGGCAAAGATGAAAGTTTTGCTCCTGTGTGGCAATGATAACCTTGCTCTAGTGTGGCAAAGATGAAAGCTTTGCTCCTGTGTGGCAAAGTTGAAATTTTTGTCCTAGTTTGGCGAAGATGGAGGCTTTGCTCCAATTGGTTCCTTTACAGAGGAGATTTTTCAAGCATTCCGGATGTAGTTCCTTGATCTACCGATTGCCCAAATCTTGCAACATTTTTTTTTTAGTAAGAATTTGTGCAATCGTATAGAAAAAACTGATAATCTATTCTCTTCTTTGAAAACTCCAATTGTCTTCTCAGATTGTTTCTTCGTCCATAATCCTTGACATCGTGATGAAGATGTCCCGCGAGCAAAACTCATTGAAAGAAATTGAGACTTCAAGATGATTTTCACAGTTACCGACTCATTAGTTCTCAAAACTATTATCTTAGAAATTTGAATCACTTTCTAATCGAGAAAGAGAAATGACAAATGATAAGAATGGAAAACAATGAGAATTTGGATCAAATGAAATCGAATATGAGAAATATATGAGAAATTACAAGTCTTAATTATGAAGCAGTAGGTCACAAGAGTTCCATACTATTTTATTACCTTTGAAGTTCTCTTGAATAATTTGGAACGTTTGCCATCTAATTAAACGTGGCGGCTTAACAAAAGGCTAGATGGGTATATAAATGCACAGAAACATCATATAAATATAGATGTTGAGTTTAGTTAGGAATTTTATGGTGGATCAACAAAATAAGGGTAAATTGCCTCAAAGCTTATGTGGCATGCAGGTTAAAGGTCTTACAGTGAGTAATTTTGGACTCTTACTGCAAAAGCGTGTTTGCTCCCGTATGAAGATTAAAATCTTGCTCAACTGTTGTGTGGTGACAAAGTGTTTAGCACATGAGGGATATATATAGGTCGAAATAAGGTCGTCTTCAACTACGAATTCGTCTCAATTATGAAACTTGAGAGAAGTATTTTTCAAAGAAGACATAAAATGGTTGAGATTTGACAATTTCTTTTATAGGAGTAGTGAAAGCACACATTTTTTTTTCAAATGATGATTCAACATTTTTGCTCAAAATTCTTGTTAAGTTTTCAGCTAACAAGAACGACCAAAGTAAACACAAGGGTAATCAAAGTGAACACAAAAATGTTTTATTTTTTTATTTTTAAATGATGTGATGAAGAATATGATAAAAATCGATAATGTTTTGTGAAAAAACATGTGTGAGATGATATTATGAAATTGATGAATAACAAATGTTTTATTTTTTATTTTTTTTTTATTTTTTTTTAATTTTTTTTTATGTGAAATGAGATAATGATGCATGAGCATTTTTATCATGTGTGAGATAGAAATGAAACTTGATTTTTGTGATGTATGCATGTGCATGATAACAAATGATTTTTTTTTTTTTTTTTTTTTTAAATGCATGTGTGAGATGATATGATGCAATTGATGAACAACTAATGATTTTTTATTTGGAAAAACTAACTCAAACACCACGTTCGTACTTGATTGCCATGATATATCCTGTCGGTTTATGATTTCGGATCATAGGCTAGTTCTTGTGCCTTTTTTATTACAAGAAAATTGTAATGTACCAATGATAGTTTTCCCAACACGATAAATTCTTGACCATCTATATTTTTCTTCATTGGTTTATGACGACCTTATTCCATGTTGGATTCGTATGAATCTTTGAACTCCGAATATTGATTTGACAATATCGCGTATGAATCATAAGGATAATAAAGTCTACCATATCAGAACAAAAGATTGAACGAAATAACGACCTTTTACTGAAATACGAAATGTTGACACAACCATTGATACTATAAAAGATTAAAGTAGCTCTAAGATAGCCCGATTGTTGAACTCAAGGTCCTTTTGAGGCTCCACTTCTTTATCATTTTCCAACTCGGCTCATGAACCTCTATTGATGATTTGGAAGAAGATTGTTGTTGACATCAGGTTCATTTCCCTTTTTAAAGTTCAACCAACCTGCCTTGATCAGATCTTGCACTCTATACTTGAGTGCGGTACAATTTTCCGTTGAATGTCCAGATGCTCCTGCATGATAATCACAGCGTGCATTCACATCATACCATTTCAGGTAAGGTGGTTGCATAGGATTCATAGGTGCAGGTGTGAGTTGGTTACTTTGGAATAATTGATGTAAAAGCTCAGTGTAGGTCATCGGGATTGGATCAAATTGAGCTTGTTTACGAGCTCCTCTATTACTTTGTTGCCCCTGAGCATAGACATGCATTTGTTGATTCCTAGGCGGGTAGCCTTGATTACCTTGAGGTCGTGGGTTTTGAGGAAAAGCTGAAGGGTATTGTGTTGTGGTGTTGTTAACATATTGCTGATGAGTCGTGTAACAATTCAGATGATATTGCGGCATCCTGGAGTTGGAGTACGGCTGTTGGCTCCAATTGGGCTGACTTGCATTACTCACCATTTGAACTTCTCCCTTCTTTGGAAAACCTCCATTCTTTGCGACTGACGACTCAGATGCGTCAGTTATCTTACCATGCTTGATCCCATATTCAATCCTCTCTCCGATCGTCATTATGTCAGAAAAACTGGTTGAAGCGCTCCCAATCATCTTATCGTAGAAAGGAGACTTGAGAGTGTTCATGAACATGGCTGATAACTCCTTATCAATTAGAGGAGGTTGTACTTGTGCATCGATATCTCTCCACCTTTGCGCATACTCCTTGAAGCTTTCTGTGCTCTTCTTTTCCATTCTTTGCAAATCCATCCGATCAGGGGTCATGTCTATGTTATGCTTGTACTGCTTTAGGAAAGAATCGGCTAAATTCCTCCACGAGTAGATATGATTATTGTCTAACTGCATGTACCAACGAGACGCTGGACCGGTCAAACAATCTTGGAAACAGTGAATTAACAATTTTTCATTCTGAACATGTGCAGCCATTTTTCTGCAATACATGATGAGATGGCTCCTCGGGCAGGATGTCCCCTCATACTTTTCGAATTCTGGCACCTTGAACTTTGGTGGAATTACAACATCAGGAACAAGGCATAACTTTGAGGCGTCGATATTCCCAAAAACATCTGTCCCTTCAATTGCTCTTAACCTTTCCTCAAGGATTTCGAGTGTTCCATTGTTAGGGGTTTTGCATTCCCCTTTTGTTGAATCCTTCTTAACCTCAGGGTTTTCCAGATTAGGAACTGTGATAGTTACCTTGGATGGTCCTTCCTTAGAGTGTACAAACCCAGCCTGATCATTCATGGAGACTCCTTCACCTTTGAAGAACTGGAAGGGGTATTGTCCTGCTGACGAAAGGTACATCGGGTCACACGATGTGTATGGCGGCGGGATGAACCCTTCAGTTTGGGTGTGCATAGAGGGATTGACTTCGAAGGAGTCATTAGCGGTATTGTTGGGTTGTGCGAGATCAGCCACCGCTTTCCCCTTTTCTAACAAACTGAGGATTGATTCTACCTTCTCCCGCAGCTCGTTCATTTCTTTTTTCGTCTTTTCTATTTCCACCTGTTGTTCCTCCATAATTCTTGTTACTTGCCTAGTGCCGTGAATGCGACGAGTTGGTGGTGGTTGAGCTATTTTTTTATTCTGTTTTTATTAATAAAAAAAAGGTAAAGTTTAGCGAAATGAAGGAAAAAAACAGTAATTTTTTTTATATGTGAATGAGAAAATGGATATTTTTTTAATTTTTATTTTTTGTATGCATGTGTAAGATGATATGATGCATGAATTGTTTTTGTTTTTTTTGTTTTTTTATATGATGTGATTACAAATGATTTTTTTTTTTTGTATGCATGTGTAGGATGATATTTATGCAACTAACAAATAATATATATATTTTTTTTAAATGTTATGACTTGACATGGGTAATGATAGAATGCATGATTTTTTTTTATGATGCATATATGAGGTGACTTTATGCAACTAACAAATAATAATTTTTTTAAATGTTATGACTTGACATGCAAAATGAGACAATGCAATGAAATTTTATTTTTATATGCATGTAAATATGCCTAGACCCTAAACGTATTTATAAAGAGAAAAAAAAAGTATTCACGAGAGAAAAATTTTGTACTTGCATGAGAGCCCAATGACTCACCAATTTATGAACGTGAAAAATGCACGATGCTTATATCCTAGAGTATGCTAAAACTTAATGGACTCTTTGGATTTAATGTGATGACTGAACCAAAATGAGAAAATGATCCTATGGAAGCGTATGAAGGTGTCTAAAAATGTCATACTCCAAGATGAGATGTGTATGAATGACGTGCTATGCATTTTTTTTTAATAAATAAAAAAATGGAAGAAAATCATAAAAATTTAGAAAAGATGAGACTCAACACTTAATTTCATTGTTATAAAATAACAAATGAAATAACTTAAGTAAAACACTTCATGCGCCTATACGGGGGCATTTACATTCCCTCGATGATCGATACTACTCAATCTTAAAGATTTTTCCATTCGCCTATACAGGGCATTTACATCCCTCGATGGTCGACACTACTCAATCTTGAATTTTTTATTTTTATTTATTAATTTTAAATGACGTATATGAAAGAAAAAAAAAATATTTTTTTAAAAAGTGGAAATTGCAAATCCACTCATATTTTTCATGCGCCTATACTTAACATTTATCCCTCCAAGGTCGACACTACTAAATCTAAAAATGCAATTAAAATAATGAAAAGTGTTTTAAAATAAAATTTAAGAAATAACACAATCATACAAAATGAAATAATACCTTTCATGTGCCTATCTTACTAACTTTTTGGTGGTGGACACTACTAAATTTTAAAACAATCAATAAATATATATTTTATTTCACTCCCTTTTTAAACATTTTTTTTTTTAAAAAAAAAAACGAATAAAGTGAAGGTAATTTAAGGTTATCTAAAAACCCATATTTAAAAAAAAAAATGATCTCAAAACAAAATCAACTACAAAGTAAACAAATTGAACAATAAAAATGATGTGTTGGTAAGGTTCTAAACTTAAAGGATAATGGTCCCCAAATTAACTTCAATGTTAAAAAATAACAAAGAAATTAACTTGAGCGATAATTTTTCGTGCGCCTATGCGGGGGCAATTAAATCCCCTCGAAAGTCGACACTACTAAATTCTCAATTCTAATCTTAAAGGTATAGCTCGGGTATAGAGCCGTGATTGTGGGTGAAATGCATGTCCATGCAAAAAATGTAAATTGCAGCAAATACAGTAATAATAAATGAAACATGTTAAATAATAATAATAAAAAACTAACAAATAATAAACAAAGATCAAAAATTAAAAATTGATAGCATAAAAAAAACTAATAATAAAATAAATAAACAAAGAAAAAAAAGAAAAAAATAAAGGACCAAAATAAAAATTGGATAAATAAAAAATGAAATGGCCTGACCCTCTAAAAAAAGTCCCTAGTGGAGTCGCCATGCTGTCGCAACGTCATCGCGACGCGGAGCGGCCGACGTCCTCTTTTAAGGGTTTTGTTTTAAAAATAAAGAGATGGAGTCGCCACCAACCATTTTGGGTGTGATTGGTCACCTTAAAACAAAAACTGGTCAATGAAAACAGAAATCAAGTCCGGGGGTCGGTTGAGTGTAGGGAAGGTGTTAGCACCCTACAACACCCGTTAAAACGGTAGCCAAATTTTATCTTATATTATCCAATTAACTTTAAAACGTCCTTAATTTTAGAAAATAAACAAATAGTTTTTGAAAAAACAATGTCTCATTTAATCAATTCTTAACTTTAAAAATAAAGTAAGAGTTTGATATATTGAGGGAAAATTATCCTTAGTTAATTATCATATTAAATTTCCTTTTATTTAAGGGAAATTATTTACCTAAAAAAATTGAGAAATTTATCCCAATTCCGTCATAGGATTTATATGATAATATTTTATTTTTAAAACATGTTGATTTGCTATTTTTTTTTAAAGTGATTGGAAGAATTTTCGTATGCTTGCACGAGAGTCGGAACTCTACGAAGTCACACTACTCAGCCCTAAAATAAATACAATGTTTTTAAAAAGACATTACTTAAAAAAATATTATTAACTATGAACCATAATGTTACATTGAAATTTATTTGGAAAAATTCCAATTTAGGGCAAATCTAAAATTTATTTGGAATAAGTAATTAAGAATCAATAATTAAAATCTATTTACAAACTTAAATTAAGGTAAAGTTGAAAGATACCTAAATCTTAAATTTGAAAAGGAAAATATATATCATAACTTAATAGAAAAGTAAGATGTGAAACATTAAATTGTAAATCAAATGTCAAAATTGTAAACAAACATTAAATTGTAAATCAAATGTCAAAATTGTAAACAAATAATTAACAAGGAGGAGCAGTTTTGTAATTAAGCATGCCATGACAAATTTATAAATAACATAATGTATGACATTCTTGTAAACAATTCAAAACTTAAAAAAACCAGACCTTCTTCTTCTCTATTTGAGCGCGTTGTTTGTGTCTTCCATCACCATGAGGGAGCTGTCGTTCGTTCAAGCTCGTGGTTCACCGTCGTCGTGCTCGTGGTTGCCGATTTCAAATGATAGTTGGATGAAGATGGTGGTTGTTGGTTTTTTTACATGAGATAGGAATGGAGAAAAGAGGAAGTTATTTTAAATTAGTCAAATAAGAGTTTTGACTATTAAAACTAACTTTTTCTCTTCAATTGGCTAGCCTTTCGCTCTAATATTTTTTGTCGTTTCCGGAGTCTTTCGCTCTAATCTTCTCTTCCTTTTTTTTTTGTTCTTTATCCGATATTTATAGACGATGAGAACGTCAAACAAGGTTAAAATCAAACAATTAATGGCTTGAAATTTCATGCTTAATTGAAACGAATTTTGACCTAAAATGAACAAATATATTATACTCATAAATGAATATCAAATTTTAACCCAAAAATGAATTAATCAATTTATACTCATAAATGAATATCCAATTTTAACCCAAAAATGAATTAAATATTTTATACTCATAAATGAATATCAAATTTTAACCCAAACATGAATTAAACAATTTATACTCATAAATGAATATCAAATTTTAACCCAAAAAGGATTAAATATTTTATACTCATTGGATAGAAATAAATGAATATTAAATTTTAGCCATAAAATGACTTATCAATTTTATACTCATAAAATGCTAATTTTATTTGTCAAATTAGGTAAAAATCTTTTCCCAAACAATTGAAACATTATTTTTGTTATTTTTCTCCAATTTTCGAAATTAATTAAATACATAATAAAAAAAATGAATTTACAACTTAAAAAGACTCAATCAAATATGATAAAAAAATAAATAAATAAGGTAAAAACATTAATAATAAACAAATGCCCGGACCAAATACGGTGTCTACAGGTGAGATTAAAGCTTAATTGAATGTTTAGCATGAATGCATGAATTTCTTGTATCTCTTGGTTTGTATTAAGAACGAATAACTTGCCTTTCCGATTAGGAGTGACGTCCATAATTAGTTACGCATGCTTAGTTGGCTAATATTGATTTTTCACAAACCTCAATACTTAGTAGCGAAAGTCTAGCTCGTGGCTAATCAATTCGAGCCCAAGTGACGGTTGGGGGTAGGAATTGATTAACGTTCTCACGGCGGGCTTAAGACTAAGAGATAAATCGAATTAGTTTTAGGATTAGTTCGTCTCAATGATACCCGTTACTGTTTGTTAATTAATTTAAGAGTCATGAACTTAGATTAATTAGTGGGCATGTTTAATTAGGATTGCACCTACCTAATTAATTCTTTGGGGTGCTCCGGACCCGTTTGGGACGAGACATTTTGTGTGCATGAAACGTCTCGGCTAATTCACATGTTAATCAATGAACCAAAATACATAAGATCAATCCCGACACTTGCTAATCAATCGAATTCGTCAATTTCATACTTCCCGTTTTAATTTTCCGTTAGCGTAAGTTTAGTTTTAGCTACTGTTTTCCCAAACAAAATCTCCCTATTTTAGCATTGAAAATTTAGTTCAATTAAATTAGGATTATTCATCGCTCCCTGTGGATCGACCCCGTTGCCACTTAGCTGCAAATTGCTCGGTGTATTCGGGTTTATAAATTTCATTTTGGCGGGTCTCGACAACCCGAAATTTGTGAACGTACAAAAGTTCACTACCAAAATAGGCGCCGTTGCCGAGGAGCAAAAAATATAATCTTGATTGATTGAATTTAATTTGTTTTGTGTTTTTATTTTATTTTATTTTTCTTTTGTAAATAATTTTATTTTATTTTATTTCTTTTTATTTTTATTTTCTTGGTTTCTGTTTACTTTTATTCTTCTTGTATGACGAGGCTCTTTTAAGTTTTTGTGTACAGTTTTATTTTAATTTTGAGGAGAGTGGAAAAGATGGAGGTTGAGGCTAATTTTGAGGATCAAAGGACCATGAAGCAGTTGGCATTACCGGACGTAGACTGCCAACCACTGTGTATAGTGTATCCGGTAGTTCCAGGTAATTTTCAATTAAAATCTGGATTAATTTACCAACTACCTTCTTTTTGTGGTAATGCAGGTGAGAATCCTCAGAAGCATCTTATGGAATTCCATCTGGTATGTTCGGGGATGATGCCCCAAGGAGTGACTGAAGACCAACTGTGCTTAAGGGCCTTTCCTTTCACTTTGAAGGAAAAGGCAAAAGACTGGCTGTATTGTCTTCCATCTTGGTATGTCACGACATGAAACGGACTGAAGGGCTTATTTTTGGAGAAGTACTTCCCTGCCTCAAAAGCCACTGAAATCCGGAGGCAAATCTGTAGGATCACGCAGGGAGCTGAGGAGAATTTATTCGAATATTGGGAGCGGTACAACCGACTGTGCGGGAGCCACCCCAATCACCAGATAGCTGAGCATCTCCTCATTCTGTATTTTTACGATGGTATGCTTCCTCGAGACCGCCAGATGATCGATGCTGCTAGTGGAGGATCTCTTCTTGATAAGACGCCCGTGGAGGCCAGAATTCTGATCTCTAATATGGCTGGGAACCTTCAGCAGTATGGTGGTGGAGGAGTAGAGAATAGCCGTCTCTCAAAGGAACTGAATGAGCTCAAAGCCCAAGTACTCGAGGTAAGTAACTCACTTCTCATAGTAGCCCAAGGCTTACAAAAATCTCAATCTTCTGTTGCAGATCGAAATGTCGAGGAGATGGTGAGTTCTTACTTGATGAAGTTTTCAGCCATGTTTGAGAGTAGTGGAGTTCAAGTGCGAGGTCTGGCTGATACAATGAAGAGGCTAGATGAAAGGCTCAGTAAGGTGGAGGATCAGTGCTCACGGATACCGCCGCAACAACCGATGGCGAACACTTGTGAGCAAGTGTGCGCCATAACCTTGAGAAGCGGGAAGGAAATCTCTACACCAATGGAGGAGAGTCTTGAGCCAAGATGGAAAGGGGTAAATTTTGATCCCACCTGTACTAGAGTGTATTTGCCTAAAGCCCCCTTCCCAAGTAGATTGATGGAACCTCCAGCCCAGTTGGAGAGCGAAAAGAAGAAAAGTCCTCTAGTTGTTCCAAAGTATGTGCCCAAGCCTCCCAATCCAAGAAAACAGCTGAGTCCCAGGATCATTGAAGAAGAGGACCAAGATGAGGAATCTCCTGTGCCTAAGCAAGAACGTGTTCCAGTTGCGCCATTCCCAAGTAGGTTGGCTAAGCCAAAGCCTAAGGTAGATAAGGAAGAAAAAGAAGTCTTGGAGACTTTTAAGAGGGTTTTGGTGAACATTCCCCTTTTGGAAGCCATCAAGCAAATTCCTAAGTACTCAAGGTTCCTTAAGAGTTGGTGCACCTCTAAAAGGAAGAAAAAGACGGAAGAAGAAGTGAAAAGCTTGAATGACTCAAGAATGTCCAACATTGTTCTACCAACAAAATGCAAGGATCTAGGTAAGTTTACTTTACTTTGCATAATAGGGGACAAAATGATTCATGATGCCATGTTAGATCTAGGATCATCAGTTAATGTGATGTCTTATGATGTTTTTCAAGATCTTAAATTGAAATATATGCATAGATCTGGTGTTATAGTGCAACTGGCTGGTAAATCATTTGTGCATCCTATGGGAAAAGTTGAAGATATTCTTGTTAAGGTTAACAATATGTACTTCCCCGCTGACTTTCATGTGCTTGAAATGAATGAAAACTCATCTCGTATGCCCACGTCAATTCTTTTAGGACGTCCTTTCATGAAAACTGCTAAGGTTAAAATTGATGTGGATAAAGGAGTCTTATCTGTTGAATTTGATGGAGATAAGAGTGAGTTTAAAATGGATGCATTAACTGATGAACCTGATGGGAATGTGAATGTGGATACTGTGAATGCATTGTTTGGGATTGATGTTGTTAGTGTGCAGGAGAAGCCTAGGAAATTCTTTTCTGTGGGGACTTTGGCAGGAAGGATGGATATAGGAAGATGGATGGAGTATCTTCCAAGATGTTGGATTATGGATGAGTAGAGTCAGAGAATACAGTCGAGCAATCGACTTTAAAAATTTGCGCTTCTCGGAGGCACCCGAGTTTGAACTGTTATTTCTGTTTGTTTTAGTTTATTACTTTAAGTAGCTTAGTTTTTAATACTTGGTTGTTTTGTTTCGTTTTTCTTAGGAGAATAAGGAGATTGATCTGCTTATGGACTTCAAATTGGGAGGAAATGATTGCGCCCTCTCTCCGCCAACCTTGCAAAGATCAGGGAAGTTCTCGTGTTCCCTTATTTTGCTCGTTTATTGCTTTATCTGACGGTTGATGCATTGAGGACAATGCATCTCTCTAAGGTTGGGGGTGGTTTGTCTGTGGACTTCTGTGTAGTTGTCGAGCATAGGTTTTCTCTGAATTTGAAGTGCCGTAGTCTGAATTTGCATGTTGTTCGATGAGGACAATCTATGATGTGTTTTTAAAATCTTCGTAGTTGCATAACAGGAGAAGCATGAGATTATATGCGTTAATTGAGCATTTTTTCGAAAATTTTTAAATTTTTTGCCGTTGCTTCCTTGCATCTATCGAGCACGTAGCATCTTATTCTGGACTCTGTAGGCTTAGAATTGCTTTATTTAGTCTGAAGTCATGTTGTCACCCCGAAAGGCACCCCTAGGGAAGGCTTGATGCATGATAGGTTGTAATAGGTTAATTGAATTGTAGCGAAGCTATTGCCTAGTAAAAAAAAGCAAGCATGAAAATAAAAGCTCTTGAGATGCTCCTCTTTCTTAGAATCGCGACTAAGAAGTGAGCATTAGTCCTTAAAAATGTGAAGCTTGCCCGTAGTCAGATACATTGTGCAATGGAATTGCAGGTAAGCTGGAACGAAGGCAAGCTTGACATGTTAGGCTCTCTTGGAGAAGCAAAAGAAAGAAAAAAGTAAAAATTTAGCAAGTTCGAAAAGAAATTTTTTTTTAGGCCTTTTAATTTGTTACTCTCTTGATTGTTGAAAAGCCATAGACTGTTCTTTATTGCTAGAAGTAGGGGGAAAACGTGATGTAAGGTTGCATAAAGTTTTTCCGGGTCTATGTGAGCTAGAGTATGTTTGCTGAACACACACGCACGTAGGGGAGTAACGGTTAGATTTTCGAAATGTTTTCAATCAATGCATGCGATTAATTGCTTTCTAGTTAAGTAAATGCCTTGATCTTTGAAGCATTGAGGTTTGAGTCGATAGCATGCAAAATTTAGTTCTGTGGTGATAATTTAAGAATAACCTTGCTCGAGGACTAGCAAGATTTAGGTTGGGGGTATTTTGATAGCTCCAAAATAGAGCTATTATTTACTCCCTAATTATAGCTAGAACCATGTCAAATATTGATTAAAATGCCTTCTTGTAGGTGATTTCATAGTAGAGAACTCGGGGAGTCCGAGGACGGGTTTCGAGGCTAAAAACGACATTTTAGAGCTTTATGGATGCATCGGGAGTGAAGGGGCTTGAAGAATTGAAGAAATGGCAAAAATTGCCATTGAAAGGCAATTGTTGGCCACCAAACCCGAGAGCAAGCGTTGAGCGGCAGCGTGGAGACGCTGGCTCAACACTGCGCAGCGTCGAGACGCTGCCCCGACGATTTCCGAAGATGGACGAGTGCCAGCGTCGAGCGCGCGCGTCTCAACGCTCGCTCAACGCCGATAGCGTCGCGACGCTACCCCGAGCGCGCGCGGCCAACTTAGGGCACAACGTCGAGACGCTGCCCTAGCGTCTCGACGCTCCGACGGATATAAATTCACATTTTCCGATTTTTAACGGATCTTCTTCTACTTTCCCCTCGGGATTGCCGCTTTCTTCCCCATTTTTCTGGTTTTTGCCCATTTTTGGGTTGTATGTTGATGACAATCTCCATGGATGCTTGGGAAACCTTCATCTCCATGGATAGCTAAAGAGGTTAGTGGTTGATTAGTTAAGTTTAGGGATTGATTATCTTTTGTATTAGGTGAGATTAGAGCTTAATTGAATGTTTAGCATGAATGAATGAATTTCTTGCATCTCTTGGTTTGTATTAAGAACGAATAACTTGCCTTTCCGATTAGGAGTGACGTCCATAATTAGTTACGCATGCATAGTTGGCTAATATTGATTTTTGACAAACCTCAATACTTAGTAGCGAAAGTCTAGCTCGTGGCTAATCAATTCGAGCCCAAGTGACGGTTGGGGGTAAAAATTGATTAACGTTCTCACGGCGAGCTTAAGACTAAGAGATAAATCGAATTAGTTTTAGGATTCGTTCGTCTCAATGATACCCGTTACTGTTTGTTAATTAATTTAAGAGTCATGAACTTAGATTTATTAGTGGGCATGTTTAATTAGGATTGCACCTACCTAATTAATTCTTTGGGGTGCTCCGGACCCGTTTGGGACGAGGCATTTTGTGTGCATGAAACGTCTCGGCTAATTCACATGTTAATCAATGAACCAAAATACATTAGATCAATCCCGACACTTGCTAATCAATCGAATTCGTCAATTTCATACTTCCCGTTTTAATTTTCCGTTAGCGTAAGCTTAGTTTTAGCTACTGTTTTCCCAAACAAAATCCCCCTATTTTAGCATTGCGAATTTAGTTCAATTAAATTAGGATTATTGATCGCTCCCTGTGGATCGACCTCGTTGCCACTTAGCTGCAAATTGCTCGGTGTATTCGGGTTTATAAATTTCATTTTGGCGGGTCTCGACAACCCGAAATTTGTGAACGTACAAAAGTTCACTACCAAAGAGGTGAAGGGTGAAGGAGAAAGATAGCTCAGAAGCGTGGAGTTCTCCGTCACAAAGCGATCTGCACACGAATTTCCCTTCTCCCGTTTGTTGGAACGAAGAAATCAGCCCTAGGCGTCGATAGTTCGAGAGGAAGAAGAGAAGATCCTTCTTCTCTTCTGATCGAATTCATCCCCAAGAACAGCTAATCTTCCCCTTCATCCGAGGCGCTTGCGACGAGGAGATCCGTGCACCTTTTTACAAGCTTTCTCTACTGTTTTCTATCTTTTGTTTCCATTTGCTACATTGATTTGATTCATTCTCCAATTCACTCAGTCTTTACTGTTTTCATATCTTCGCACATTGTGTTCTGATCCTTAATTTAGGAAGTAATCATTTGAGTTTTTCTTGAGTTCTTCGTCTTGTTATCTTCTAGTCTATTGCTTTCATTTAGTACTTTAAATCATGCTTAATCATTCTATTTATTCTAATTCTCCACCAACCATGAGTAACTAATCACACAAAGGTCTGCTAAAGATGAATCTGTAGGTTAGAAATACGAGAGTTCAGCATGTAGGATAGCTTCGAATGCATTGAATGTATGTGTACTTCATCCCATAGGCAATTTCGATCGGCCATCCATTTTGTCTAAAGAATTCCTAACCTCCGGAAGGAGTAAGAGTTTAGAGTCATCCATTCATGCTAGCCTTTTATGGTAGCCAGAAAATGACCTAGGAATAGGCGTTCTCCTAGTACGATTCATTAGCTTGCTTGGATAAATAGGTGTTTATGTCTTACTTGGATATGAGTGAACTAAAAGATCTAATGCATGTAATCGAGAGATGCATGAGACTGAGCTAAATCGATGCATGATAAGTTAATCTACTGCTGAATGATCGTAGTTAAGTGCCTATAGAGGAGTCTTAAGTCGACCTTGTTGTCGTATCTCACCTTTAAATCGTTGCTAACTTAATTGCTAGATTATTGCGAGAACCGCAATAAAATAGTTTTGTTTTACCTTAGCATTTTTTCTAGTCTTTTACTTTTGCGATTTTATTGCTAAAACGTTGCTAGATCCGCAATTCTTTCTTCTCCACATCATAGCTTAATCTCTTTACTTGTTTTCGTTTATGCTTGCATCCTTCTTGCATTCTTTGTTATTTCGGTACATCGACCTCAAATCCACCCAATTTAAGTGACCCTCTCTAACTTAACACCTCACTTCGTTAGTAACTAAACTCAATCTTTGTGGGAAAACGAATTAAAAAATACTTATCACTTGCTGCAGACCATGTATGCTTGCATGTTATGAGTGCTCTTCGCATTATATTTTATTTACACACTGAGCACGCAACAAGTTTTTGGCACCGCTGCCGGGGATTTTGTTTAGTAAACACGAATTGTGTTATTTTAGAAGAAATTTAATATTTATTGGAGCTAATCTTTTTGCATTTCCTTTACAGGTAATATCGAGCTAGTTTATGAATGAGTTTCCAAATATCAACCTAGAATTCAATCCTGAGCCTGAAAGACTTCTAAGGGCCAGAAATAAAACCAAGAAACGCCTTTTTAAACAGCCACCTGTAATTCAGCACATTGCGGACCTCGCAGAGTCATCGCAATCCCAACAAACTAAAATGGATAGAGAAGCCCCAAACCGAGCACCTATCATTCGCAACCCCATTGAAATCGCGAATGATAAGGATAGTGCCATCCTATCATACCTAGTACCCATGCCTGAGGAGCTTAATCCGAGCATTATATGCCCTGAGATTACAACTCACTCATTCGAGTTAAAACCCGTCATGTTTCAAATGCTGTCCACAGTTGGACAATTCTTTGGAGTGGAGAACGAAGATCCCCACAACCACTTGAGAAACTTCCTAGGAGTAAGTGACACCTTTGTCATCCCAGGAGTGTCTCAAGAAGCCTTGAGACTTTACCTTTTTCCCTATTCATTAAGAGATAAGGCCAAGACGTGGCTGAATTCCTTCCCCTCTGGATCAATTGTCAATTGGACAGATCTAGCTGAAAAGTTCCTAGTAAAACATTTCCCACCAGATAGGAACTCCAACTTTCTTAATGATATTATCAAATTCAAGCAAGCCGAAAACGAATCATTACACGAAGCTTGGACTAGATTCAAAGACCTCTTACTTAAATGTCTACACCATGGCATTCCATGGTGTATCCAAATTGAAGTGTTCTTTAAAGGATGCAACCCCAGCACGAGGCAAGTGTTGAATTCCTCAGCTGGAGGTTCCATGCTTTCAAAAAGTTACAATGAAGCCTATGAGATTTTGGAGAAAATCTCAACATCACATTGCCGGTGGTCCGACGACCCTGTAGAGCCAAACAGAAGGAAGGCTCAAGACATGGATGCACTCAGTGCAATGAGCAGCCAAATCAATGCTCTGACCAACCTAGTAAAGCAAATGGCTCAGACTAATATTCAACAAAGTGTCAACACCGCAGCATCTGTGTCAACAAGCACAGTAGCTAACCAAGGTGAGGCACTGATCTGTGGATTCTGTGGGGAAGGGCACATGTATGATTTTTGCCCGGGGAATCCATCCTCGGTGTGTTATGTTGGAAGTCAACAACAACCAAGGAACAACCCATACTCAAACACTTATAATCCTGGTTGGAGAAACCACCCAAATCTTTCTTGGGGTGGACAGCAAAACACCAACCACATACAAAGTCAACAAAAACAGAGTGGAACATCTGGTTTCACTCAACAAACTAGTCAACCCCCATATCAAAAACAATACAACCAACCAATGGGGACATCAGTGGAGAACTTGCTGAAGGAGTACATAGCAAAGAATGATGCAACTCTCTAAAGCCAGCAAGCGACACTGAGGAGCTTAGAAAATCAAATCGGGCAGTTAGCAAACGAGCTGAAGAATAGGCCCCAAGGCAGATTGCCTGCAGACACTGAAACGCCAAGAAGGGATGGAAAAGAACAAGTTCAAGCCATTGAACTTCGAAGTGGAAGACCGTTGGTGATCAACAACAGAGAAGCACCAAAGCGAGTAGAGAATGAAGAGTCTAGTGCTCCACTAGATTCTCTGCCCAACCTTGATCAATCACCATCAAGCACAATAAGGGTGAGGCTGGAACCTATCATTGAGGAACCAGAAGAAATCCCAAGGCCTCCACGTGTCATTAGGCAACCTGAATTGCCTACCTATGTGCCACCACCACCATTCCCTAGATGGCTCAAAAAGAAACAAGAACAGGAAGCACACTTTCATAAATTTTTACAAATTTTAAAACAAGTGCATGTTAATATTCCTTTCGTAGAAGTTTTGCAATCTATGCCTTCATATGTTAAATTCTTAAAAGATATTATTACTAATAAAAAAGTTATTGGTGAATTTGAAACAGTGAATCTTACCGAGGAGTGCAGTGCCATACTCCAAAATAAACTGCCAAAGAAGGAGAAGGATCCTGGTTCCTTCACCTTACCAGTCGAATTGGGAGGCAGACATGTGGGCAGAGCCTTGTGTGATCTGGGAGCCAGCATCAATCTCATGCCCTTGTCCCTATTCCAACAGCTTGGGATAGAAGAAGCACGACCAACCACTGTCACCTTGCAACTTGCAGACAGATCCATCGCATACCCTGAAGGTAAAATTGAGGATATACTTGTCAAGGTTGACAAATTTATTTTTCTTGCAGACTTTATAATTCTGGATTATGAGGCAGATAAAGAGGTGCCAATTCTACTAGGCAGACCGTTCTTAGCCACAGGTAGGGCTTTAATTGATGTCCAGAAAGGTGAGCTCACCATGAGAGTTCATGATGAAGAGGTTAAGTTCAGTGTATTTAAAGCTTTAAGGTACCCTTCTGATCCTGAATCCTGTGCAACTATAGATGTAGTAGACTCCTTAATGGCAGAAGAACTTGAGCATGAATTGTTAGAGAAGCATGCTACTAATTATGCACAAGTGGATGTAGATGAATTAAATATTTCTGAATTGATGAATGTATCTGTGGATAATCCTCAGCATGTATGCATGACTAATGAATTGTCTGAGAGAACCACAACTTCTTTAATGCCATCAATTGTACAACCACCTTTATTAGAACTTAAACCATTGCCTGAACATCTTAAGTATGCATATCTAGGGGAGAAAGATACCTTGCCTGTTATTATTTCGTCCAAACTAAGTAAACAGCATGAAATTGCGTTAATATTGCTGCTTAAGCAACATAAAAAAGCTATTGCCTGGACGATTGCTGACATTAGGGGTATAAGTCCTTCGTATTGCATGCATAAAATATTGTTGGAAGAGGATCATACACCTAGAGTAGATCACCAACGTAGGTTGAACCCCTCCATGAAGGAGGTAGTTAAAAAAGAAATTATCAAATGGTTAGATGCAGGTGTGATCTTTCCAATAGCCAATAGTCAATGGGTTAGTCCTATTCAATGTGTACCTAAGAAGGGTGGTATGACTGTAGTAGTCAATGAAAATAACGAATTAATACCAACTAGAACTGTTACAGGATGGAGAGTATGTATGGATTACATAAAACTTAATAAAGAAACCAAAAAAGACCATTTTCCTTTACCCTTTATAGACCAAATGTTAGATAGAATAGCTGGTCGAGCCTTCTACTGTTTTTTAGATGGTTATTCAGGTTATAACCAAATTACTATAGACCCTGAGGATCAAGAGAAAACAACCTTTACATGTCCCTTTGGAACATTTGCTTTTCGCAGAATGCCATTTGGCTTATGCAATGCACCAGCAACATTCCAAAGGTGTATGTTGGCAATTTTCTCTGACCTAGATGAGTCCATAATAGAAATATTTATGGATGACTTCTCGGTCTTTGGTGATTCTTTTAACAACTGCCTAGAGAACTTAGGACAAGTCTTAACTAGATGTGAAGAAACCAACCTAGTCCTAAATTGGGAAAAATGCCACTTCATGGTGGAAGAAGGAATAGTGTTAGGACAGAGAGTGTCCAAGGCAGGAGTAGAGGTCGATAGGGCCAAAATAGAAATCATTGAGAAGTTAGTGGAACCTACAAATGTCAAAGCTATAAGAAGTTTCTTAGGACATGCAGGATTTTACCGGAGATTTATAAAAGACTTTTCAAAAATCTCTAAACCCCTGTGTGAGCTCTTAGAGCTAAATAAAACTTTTATCTTCTCAAATGAATGTCTAAAAGCATGGACCAAACTTAAAGAAGCCTTAGTCAAAGCACCAATCATAGTAGGCCCAAATTGGGATTTACCTTTTGAACTAATGTGTGATGCTAGTGACTATGCAATTGGGGCTATGCTTGGGCAAAAGATAGATAAATTAACACACCCTGTATATTATACAAGTAAAACTTTAAACGAAGCACAATGTAATTACACTACCACAGAGATAGAAATGTTAGCTGTAGTGTTTGCATGCGAAAAATTTAGGCCTTATATTGTAGGTAATAAAACGATTGTATACACTGATCATTCTGCAATAAAATACTTAATGAGGAAGGCTGATGCTAAGCCTCGTCTAATTAGATGGGTGTTATTATTGCAAGAGTTTGATCTCGAGATTAGAGATAAAAAAGGATGCGAAAACGTAGTTGCTGATCATTTATCTAGATTGCGGAGTAATTGCGAAAAAATTGCCGAACCCGCAATATCTGATTCCTTTATTGATGAACATGTCTTTGTGTTAGTGCATTGTGATAACAATGAGGAACCTTGGTTTGCGAATATTGCTAACTTCCTTGCCTCACAAGTGTTACCAACTTTTAGAGGGGGGCAAGAAAAGAAGAGGTTCCTACACGAGGCTAGGAAGTACATCTGGGACGATCCAACCCTGTACAAAAACTGTGCGGATGGATTATTAAGAAAGTGTGTGTCAGCTGCTGAATCAAGGTCAGTCTTGCAGCACTTCCATACATCTCCTTATGGTAGACACTTTGGTGGTCAGAGGACGGCTGCAAAGGTGTTCCTAAGTGGCTACTTCTGGCCCACGATCTTCAAGGATGCGCACGACTATGCACACAACTGCGATGAATGTCAACGAACAGGTAACCTCAGTAGGAAGGATGAGATGCCTCTAACATATATCTTAGAGTTAGAACTCTTTGATATATGGGGCATTGACTTCATGGGTCCATTCCCACCATCTGCTGGTAATCTTTACATACTAGTAGCAGTAGATTATGTTTCAAAATGGGTAGAAGCAATTGCATGTCCCCTAAATGATGCCAAAACAGTCGTTAAGTTTCTAAATAGGCATATTTTTACAAGATTTGGTACACCACGTGCTATCATAAGTGATGAGGGAACGCACTTTATAAACAAAGCTATGGAAAAAGTACTATCTAAATATAATGTTAGACATAGAGTAGCAACACCCTATCATCCACACTCAAATGGACAAGCTGAAATATCTAATAGAGAGATCAAGAGCATACTTGAAAAAGTTGTTAAACCTAATAGAAATGACTGGTCTTTTAAGTTAGATGATGCACTGTGGGCGTATAGGACTGCATATAAAACGCCCTAAGGCATGTCTCCTTATAGGTTAGTGTATGGAAAAGCATGCCACTTACCCCTTGAATTAGAAATCAAAGCCTTTTGGGCCTTAAAAGAGTTGAATTATTGCGTAACCGATGCGGGAACATTGCGGTCTCTGCAATTACATGAGTTAGATGAACTAAGACATATGTCATATGAAAATGCTAAAATGTATAAAGAAAAAACTAAGATTTGGCATGATAGTAGACTTAGGATCAAAGACTTTAAAAAAGGCCAGCATGTTTTGTTATTCAACTCACGCTTGAGATTATTTCCTGGCAAACTTAAGTCTAGATGGTCAGGTCCTTTTGTGATTATTGATGTATTTGTTCACGGTGCAATTGAAATTCGAAATCTAAACCAAGGGCAGCCGTTCATGGTAAATGGTGCGAGATTGAAGCACTATTATGAGGAAGGAGATGTGAAGACACTCTCGGCCTTCCTTCTATCCGAAGCCTAAAAAGCAAATCAAGAGAGGATGAGCAAGGACGTTTAATGAAAATATCTCTATGCTCAACCATCAGAGGGCTATGGAATAGATCTTCGTATTTGTTTTTTTTAGATTGTTTATCATATTGTTATTTCTAGTTTTAATTAAGTGTTTTTATTGTGATTAGGAGCGTGGTAATTGGAGACCTTAAACGGCAATAAGGAGGTGAATCAAGAGAAGAAGATAAAGGAGAAGATCTTGCAAAATCGAAGATTTCGTTGCTAGAATCTTGCAACAAATAGCAATCAAAATCCAAACGGTTATATTTTAAGATTGCTAAAAGATTGCGGAGTCCGCAACAAAAAGATCCGCTGGGGAAACACTCGAGTATAAATAGAGGCGTTGGGGATCATTTTCCTCTACGACTTCTCAAACCTTTGGGACTCCGAAATTCATAACTCTCATTCCTCTGAAACTCCCAAGCTCAGATATTCAAGAAGTAACAATGGTGACCACGAAAGCTGACCGATCCACGCCCAAGAAAGCATCACCTGATGCAGAAGAGACAAGACTGGTAAGGGAGGCGTTGCTATCTTTAGCAAACGCCGACGCTGCGCAACCCTCGAGGCCCCCAAAGCTTCCTGTGAGAAGGAAGAAGTGGAAGGTGGCAACGACGGAAGCTGCTGATCCCTCTGATCCGACGAAAACTCCAAAGAAGAAGAAGTGGAAGGTCACAATGCCTGCTTCCCCGGTCAGAGAGAAGAAGACCCCGAGTGAGGAAAGCCTCAACAGTGGCCGACCATCATTTGAGACGGCCATGCAGAGCCCTGAATCCCCTCAGCATCAGTCGGAGCCTGAAATTTCTTCTGAAGAGCAACAAGAATCGGTGCCAATCGATGATCCGACTGAGGAGGAAGAGGTGGTTTCACCTTTAGGGATGTCAATCTTGACAGCCCTGTGGAGAGGGAAAGCAAGGATTCAATGGAGGAAACGCTGGGTGAATGCCTCCAGCACATGGCTACAAGGGCGAGGATCAAGAAGAAGGCCCCTGTGATTGTGAAGGGCAAACGACCGAAAGCCTCTAAGAGAACCAAACGGAAGAGGGTTGAAGCTGAACCCTCTATCAAGAAAATGAAAAATGAGGCTTTTGAGTCAGCCAAAGAGAAGGAAAAGGGGAAGAGAAAGATGTATCAAGAAGACGAGCCTCGAGCTGCGAGGTATGTCTCCAAGGAAGCAGAAGCCAAGGGCCTCGAATTGATGAAGAAAGAACTCCTCCACGAGAGAGGATTTCTTGATGCTCTTGCAGACCTGCCGCAATTCTTGCGCGCAGGGATTATGAATCATGGCTGGGAAGAGCTATGTAGGCCTCCAATTCCCGTCTACTCTAACATGGTGTACGACTTCTACGCCAACCTCACGCACCCTGAAGGTTGTTTTTCAATGGTGAGGGGAGTAGAGGTTGATTTCTCAGCCAAAGCAATCAACGAAGCGTATGCTCTCAACGGGCATAAGCACTCTGAATATGCAAGGATAATGGAATCACCCTCAGAGGCAGTCCTGGAGGAAGCTCTGAGTACAATAGGGAAACCTGAGGCAGCATGGGCAGTCTCAAGGAATGAGAGGCACACACTGATGAGTGTAGCCTTCAGGGACAAAGCAACCATCTGGTTCTCCCTCATACGAAGACGAATCTCCCCGGTCACACATGAGACAACCATCAATCAGGGGAGATCGCTGTTGATCTATGCGATAATGAAGGGACTCACCATTGATGTGGGTGAAGTCATTGGAGCCTCTATCATCGAATGCTCCAAGAAAGGTAAGGGCCAACTCTTTTTCCCCAATACCATTACTAAGCTTTGTTTGCGTGCAAGAGTACCTGTTACGAAGGAAGAGAGGCAATTGGCCTATACTGGCCATCTGGAGCTGCCCAACATCCTGAGGATGAGGAGAAGGGGCAACATGGAGTTCGAGATGGATGGACTTGCTGCGGCACAGTCGCTGTCCATGGCTTGCCTGATGGATTTACAGAGAAAGTTAGCCCAATGGGCTGAGTATTCGCAAGCACGGGATCAAGAGTTGGCTGAGCACCTGCGGTGCACGTTCCCCACTTTCCCAGCTGGATTGTTGAACCCCTGGGCGCCTCCAAACGAAAGGAGTGAAGAAGATAAGGATGATTGAATGCCAGACTGACGACATTCGAGGGAGTATTTCTGATCCCTCTCAAAAACAAAAAAAAAAATTATGCTTTTCTGTGACCTGTTACCCCCCTATAATCAATTGTTTGATCTGTTTTGAATCATTAATTTGTTTGTGTAGAGTAGCTTAGTTTAGTTTAATGTCTTCTGAGTAGGTAGCTTAGGTAGTTTTGCTGTTTTCTGTAGTATTTATGAATGAATATCGCATGCTAGGAGCCTTGATCACAGTTAAATTTGCTCTGTTGGAATAATTGCGAATTCCTTGCGGCTACCACAATATTTTGTTAGTTTTAAGCATGCTGTTGGATGACTTTCTGATGGGCTGTCTGCTTTTAAATCTCTTTATTTGGCTGCATTGATGAGGTCCAAAGGTAGTCTGTCTATTGAGCATGCTGAATGAGTGTCACGTACACCCTTATTAGTTTAAATTAGCTTCTTATATTGTTGAGCATGCACTTCTGTGAGACCTTACTATGTTGTTTTTAGGAAATTCTGCTTATGAGTTATCTGAACTAGGAGGGCCATTTTATCCCTAGGAGTTTTAAATTCTGTCTGTTTTTTTTCCTTGGACTAGATGCTTCTAAGATAAGTTTGAGGGTGTGCCACCTCAGACTCTCATTGGGGACAATGAGAAGATAAGTTTGGGGGAGGCAGCTGATAACTCCATTTTGGAGCTATTATTCACTTCCTAATTCTAGCTAAATTTCGCATTGAATTTGTTAATATGTCTCATTTGTAGGAGAATTGCGGTGAAGAGCTCATGCGTCCATTGGACTAGTTTCGGAGCTAAAAGCGGAGTTTTAACGCCCCGGGAGTGCATCGGGAAAAGGGCAAACTGATCCAAGAAGAATCGGACCAAAATTGCCTAGGAGAGGCAATTTTCCAGCCCAAACCCGAGAGCAAGCGTCGAGCAGACAGCGTCGAGACGCTTGCTCAACGCTGCCGAGCGTCGAGACCCTGCCTTGGCGTCGAGACTCTCCGAGGGAGGCGCGCGCAAGAAATCATCAGGCCAGCGTCGAGACGCTCGCCCAGCGTTGAGACGCCATCGCGAGGCGCGCGCGGATTAATTAGGTCGCAGCGTCGCGACGCTGCCCTAGCGTCTCGACGCTCCGACAGATTTAAATGGGCTGAAGACGATTTTTCAGCCAACTTTTGACGGATTTTTGCGAACTTCATCTTCTTCCTCTCGGTTTTTCCTCTTCTTTTAGCTTAGCTCCGCCATTTGTGGCATAGTTTGGAGCTCTTTCTTGTAATAGGGATAGAGATGACTTCCATGGCCTCCATTGGAGCGGTTGTGACGATCCGTCCCATGGATGGCTAAGGTATTGTGAACGGTTTGGGGTGATTAAGGGATAATTTGTTAGGCTTTTTCTTGCTCTTTGATAATCTATACTATGGTTCTGATTTGGCTAGTATTATTGAACGCATTTGTTATTCTTGCTTAAACCCATGCATAAGTTAGATTTCGCCGACGGACAATCGAGTTTACTAGCTTATGTTATCGTTATAGAATAGCGATGTCGTGCCTCTCACTATTCGCCTAGTAACACAGGATAACAAAATTAAATCGAAGTATCGATGTATGTATGCTGATTGTTGGGTACTTCAGGGTTGCCGGGTAGCCAATTAGCAATTAGAATGCATATTCGAATGTTCGTCGCAGGTAGCTAGTGATTGTTTAGAGTCAATTTGGGGCTGATCACTCTAAAGAGGCTTTAATCAATGTTTAGTTAGGACTTTAGTTCTAATTAATTAATATGGAGCCGGTTACTTTAGGGTGTCCTAGGTAACCGACCGCGTGCATGTCAATGTATAGCCTTAGATTTCGAGTTAAATGATAAGTGCAAGAATGCCTAGCAAGAATCCCGACATCCCCCAAATCGATCACTCTTCATTCTCTTTCCTTTTAATTCTTCCGTTAGCGTTTAATTCTGTTTATCTCATGCTTAAACTCCCCCTTGTTACAAAACTCAATTTGTCAATTAATTTCCACTTCAAAACTTTAATTTCAATCACGTCCTTCTCCGTGGATCGACCCTGTTACCACTAGCTGCAACACTTTTGTTAATAGGCTTATAAATTGTATTTTGGCGGGTCTCGACAACTCGAATTTATAGCAGGACATTCAAAAATCCTGTTACCAAAAATTGGCGCCATTGCCGGGGAAGGCATGATTTGATTGAAGTTATGTTTGATTTTGAATTTGGTTGATTGATTGTGTGCTGAAAATTTTTTTCTGTTTGTTTTTGTATGTTTAAAATTTTGTTTGTGTATGATCCGTTCTTCTGAGATTAGTGGATTACAGTTTATACCTAAGATCGAAAGAGAAGAGCGGCGGTTGAGAAGAAGGCGATCCAGAGATTGTTTGAGGAAGAAGGCGATCCCTTCTTTGGAGACGAGATGGCGCAAGGAGAAGCGCCAAGGACGTTGAAACAGTTGGCAGCGCCAGATTTAAATTTGCAACCCCTGTGCATCAACTACCCCGTGGTAGCAGGTAATTTTGAATTAAAGTCAGGTTTAATTCACCAGTTGCCTTCTTTCCATGGCAATGCAGGCGAGGATGCGAGCAAGCATTTAATGGAGTTTCATTGCGTCTGTGCGGGGATGAAGCCCGCAGGAGTGACGGAGGAGCAGCTGAATTTGAGGGCATTCCCCTTTACGCTTAAAGTCAAAGCCAAGGATTGGCTTTATTATCTGCCCTCCGGCTCAATAACAACGTGGCAGGACATGAAGAGGGTCTTCCTAGAGAAATATTTCCCTGCGTCCCTGGCCACAACTCTGAGGAAAAGAATTTATGGGATCACCCAGGATGTAGGTGAGTCCCTGCATGAATATTGGGAACGCTTTGGGCGCCTGTGCGCAAGCTTTCCGCATCATCAGATTGCCGATCAGCTCCTGATCCAATACTTTTATGAGGGTATGACGCCTCATGATCGGCAGATGTTCGACGCAGCGAGTGGTGGGGCTCTGATTGACAAGACCCCAGTTGACGCCAAGCAGCTAATTACAAACATGGCGGCCAACTCGCAGCAGTTCGGTATTCGAGGGCAGGGGCAAGTTCACAGTGTGACCCAGAGCCATGAGATGATGGAAATGAGGGCCCAGGTGGCCGAGATCGGAAATTTATTGAAAAAATTTGTCGGAGGAAACCGCGAGGCGGAGGAGGTGAACGCAATCGGGGGATATGCTTCCAACCCGAGGAAGTATGATCCTTACTCGAACACATACAACCCCGGTTGGCGCGACCACCCCAATTTCAGCTATGGGAATAGGGAAGGACAACAACGCTTCCAAGGCCAGTCCCATGATAGGCCTAGCAATTCCACCCAAGCTCAAGCCTCGAGCTCCTCCAGCTCATTGGAAGAGATGGTCAGAACCATCGTCACGACGACCAACCAGTTTCAGAAAGAAGCTCGAGAAGAGCTAAACTCACACAAAGTCGAGCTGCAAAATCTGAACAAGCAGCTGACACAAATGGCGGTGTCGATAAGCCAGATTGAGAGCAAGAGCTCTGGGAAGCTTCCTTCCCAAACCACTGTGAACTCATGTGAGAACGTGAGCTCAATCCAGCTAAGGAGTGGGAAATCAGTTCCCTCCAGAGCCGTGAAGGAAGCAGAGGACAACCTGAATGAGTCCGCCCCAGTTGCTCTTGATGAGCTGAATGTTGAGAAAGAAGAAATGAATGTGCAAGGAAATGTTCCCAAAGCACCCTTCCCTAGTAGGCTTGCGAAGCCTACTTTGGTGAACGAAGACGAGGAGGTCTTGAGAACCTTCCAGAAGGTGGTGGTGAACATACCGCTCCTTGAGGCAGTGAGCCAAGCGCCAAAATATGTCAAATTCCTCAAGAGCTGGTGCACAAAGAAGAGAAAGTCCAGAGGGACTGAAAAGAAAAAGGAGAATGTTTTTGCGATCCTCCTAGGTACGTTGCCTACCAAGTGCAACGATCCAGGTACTTTTACTATCTCTTGCACTATAGGTAGTAAGGTAGTTAAAAATGCGATGCTTGATCTTGGTGCTTCTGTGAATGTCATGTTGTTACGTCTCCAAAAGTGACTATTTTAGGACTTATTTACCTTAGAAAGATGTACACTCTTAGGTGTTTTTGGTAGGATTTAGCTTAAACTCGTGCTTATATATGAGAATTAGAAGAATGAAGCTAAATTAGGACTTATATGCAAAAGGAAAGAAAAGGAACCAAAAACGAAGTTAAAGGATTGAAAATTGCACATTGCGGAAGCATTGCGGAAACATTGCTAAAACCGCAATGTTTTAAGTGAAATCCGTAAGTTGTCTAACCAATTTCTGTTTTGTTCCGATCTTTCAGGGGCCCATTTCTTCTCCTTCCGCCACCTAGAAGAACGACGTTGAGAATGGATGGTTCTCCTTGACCCAATCGCACCTGCAGAACACTATAAAAGGAGGTCAAAGGAGAAGGTTGAAACACACTCGAAAGGCGTAGAACTCTGTTCTCAACGCAGTCTTTTCTCCTGTTTTTCTCATCCGGTTGTTGGATTGAAGGTCTCAGCTATTGGAGTCGATAATCTGAGAGGAAGAAGAGAAGTTTTGTCTTCTCTTCTGATTGGATTCATCCAAACAAAGCTCGCCTTCTTCCTCCTTCAGCCGAGGCGTCTGCGACGAGGCGATCACGCACGGATTTAATTGCTTCCTGCTTTAGTTTCTGTTTCCTTTGCTGTCTGTTGCATTTCCCTTTCGTCAGCTACTCTATTTCATTTCGTTGCTGTCTGTTTAAGTTTTAGTTATTCAAGGTCGTCATTTGTTTAGTTCAAACGTTGGTTAATCAAAGTATAAGTTCATCACTTCGCAAGTTCTCTACTTTATTTGCTTACTGTCTCTAGCTTCTGTTTTGCCTTTACTATTCTATTAAGCATGTCATCTCCATCTATTCTTTCCATTCCATCTGCATCCATGAGTAACTAAATCACATAAGGGCATGCTAATGACAAATCTATAGGTAGAAACATGTGACTCAAGCATATAGGATAGTTCTCGAATGCATTGAATGTATGTAAGCTTCATCCCACGGGCATTTTCGATTGGCCATCCATTTTGTCCAAAGAACTCCTAACCTCTAGAAGGAGTAAGAGTTCAGAGTCGTACATCCATGCTAGCCTCTCAAGGTAGCCAGAAAACGACCTAGGAATAGGCGTTTTCTTAGTACAAACCAATACTTGCTGTTATAAAAAGATGCTTAAGACCTCACTTGGACATGAGTAAACTAAATGATCTAATGCATGAAATCGGAAGATACATGAGAATGAGTTAGTTTGATGCATGATGAGTTGATCTAATGCTTGAGAATCGTGTGAAAAAGCCTATAGAGGAGTCGTTAGTAGCCCTTGTTTCCACACTTTACACACAATTCGCTGTTAGCAACATTGCTAAATAATTGTTGTTTTCGCAATTCCCTTAGTTAAATTTTGCCTTAGCCATTTCTCTCTTCGTTTGTTGTTCTCTTCTTTGCATTCTAGTTTATTATCTATTTGCACTTGTTTATGCTTTCACCATTTACATATTCCTTAGTAATTAGGTGCTTAAAACCAAATCAACCCCATCTAATCCACCCATTCTCACTTAACAAATCACTTCGCTAGTAACTAAGAATAAATCTCTGTGGGAAATCGAATGAAAAAATACTTATTACTTGCTACAAGATCATGTATGCTTGCATGTTCTGAGTGCTCTATCATTGCTTCTTTATTTTAAACATTGAGCACGCAACACATGTCTTATGCTTTATTTCTTGAATTGAACTTAAATGAATTGCATGAGTGTGACGTGGTTGTCCAGTTAGCCAATGGGTCGAGCATATTTCCTAGAAGGAAGGTTGAGGATGTTCTCGTGAGAGTGGGTGAGATGATGTTCCCTGCTGATTTTCTCGTGCTTGATATGAATGAAAAATCTTTGCATGCTTCGTCCTCTATGCTGTTAGGACGCCCTTTTCTTAAGACCGCGAAGGTCAAAATTGATGTGTTCAAGGGTGTAATTTCCTTAGAGTTTGATGATACAGTGCATGAGTTTTCTTTATTTGAGAAGAAATCTGTGGAGAATGTTGCCTGTGTTGAGTATGTCGAGAATGAGAGTCTTACCTCGCGCTTGAGGGATGATTCTCATGTCTCAGTAAAAAAATCTGATTTGAATTTGATTGAAGTTGATGCTGTTTTTTGCACTAATAAATGTGATATTCACGTGCTTGAGGCACAAAGAGTGCAAAAAGTTTTGAATGGTGATTGCAGGTGTAGTGTGGAAGAGGACAAGACTGGAACGTCCCCCGCACTATCAGACTATGGATGAGTCATTGGAGAGAATTCAGTCGAGCAAACGACTTTAAAAATTCTGCGCTTCTCGGAGGCACCCGAGTGATGAAATGTTTTTTCTGTTTTAGTTTAATTGCTGTTTTTTGTTGTTTTTAGTTTAATTTAGCCTTACGTAGCTTGCTGTTTTTTTTTAGGAATCGAGGAAGTTGAGGAAAATTTTGGGCTTCAATGATGAACGCGCCGCATCCTTTCCCTCGCCAACTTCGCAAAGAGACAGGGAAGTGTAGTTTCTTTTTCCCTTTTACTTTGTGTATCTGACTAAGTGGCATTGAGGACAATGCCAACTTTTGAAGTTGGGGGTGAAGTTTGTGGATAAGCATGTGTAGTCGGTTGAGCAGTGCTAATTTTGAATATTGAAGTGCTTGGGACTCTGTTTACTGTTTTCTAATTATGACAATCTAGGAAATGCATTTTGGAAATCTGAGCATATATATAATCTAGTTTTTGCATGATGAGTTTTGCTTTTATTAGGTTCATGTCGAATATTTTAAAAAATTTTCTGTTGCTTGTTGCGTGCTCAATGTGTAAAATAAATAAGCAATAAGAGAGAGAGAGCACTCAGAACATGCAAGCATACATGATCTTATAGCAAGTAGTAAGTATTTTTTCATTCGTTTTCCCACAGAGATTTATTATTAGCTACTCGTGAAGTGTATTGTTAAGAAAGAATGGGTGGATTTGATGGGGTAGAATTGGTTTTAAGTTGTCTAATTTCTAAGGAATATGTAAAGGGTAGCAACATAAACAAGTGCAAGTCAAAGATAAACTCAAATGAAAAGAGAAGAGATTAATAAACGAAGAGAAAAATAGCTAAACAGAATTTTTAACTTAGCAGAATTGCGAGAACAGCAGTTCTACCGCAATGTTACTAACAGCGAAGGTGTGTAAAATGGAGAAACAAGGGCTACTAACGACTCCTCTATAGGCATTTTCTCACGATTCTCAAGCATTGGATCAACTCACTATGCATCAAACTAACTCAATCTCATGTATCTTCCGATTTCATGCATTAGATTCTTTAGTTTACTCATGTCCAAGTAAGGTCTTAAGCATCTTGTTAAAGCAGAAAGTTATGGTTTGTACTAGGAAAACGCCTATTCCTAGGTCGTTTTCTGGCTACCTTGAAAGGCTAGCATGAGTGTATGACTCTGAACTCTTACTCCTTCCAGAGGTTAGGAGTTCTTTGGACAAAATGGATGGTCAATCGAAATTGCCCGTGGGATGAAGCTTACATACAATCAATGCATTCGAGAGCTATCCTACATGCTTGGTTCACGTTTTTTAGCCTATAGTATTGTCATTAGCATGCTCCTATGTGACTTAGCTACTCATGGATATAGAGAGAACATAAATATTAGATAAAGTAGGCATGCTCAGAAGAGAAATAAACGTAAAACAGCGAAGCAAAACAGTAAATTGCAAAGACAAGAAACTGTGAAAGAATGAATTGTGCTTTGATTAATCGATTCTTTGAATGACCCAAGGGAAACTCAAAGTGAATAACATAAAGACAGAAAGCAACGAAATGTAATGAACTAGCTAATAGAAAAGAAACACAACAAAACAGTGCTGGAAATAAGAAATGGAAGACAGAAAGCAGTAAGTTGAGCGTGCTCGCTTCGTCGCAGTTGCCTCGGCTGAGAGGAGAAAAAGAGTAGCCTTGCTTGGATGAATCCAATCAGGAGAGAAGATGAATCTTCTCTCCTTCCTATCAGATTGTCGACTCCAACAGCTAAGCTTTCCAACCCAACAGACGGAAGAGAAAAACAGGAGAAAAGATGGAGCTGCGAAGAGACTTCTAAGCTTTCGGATGATGATGAAACCCTCTACTTTGACCCCCTTTTATAGTAATCTGCAGGTGCGTTTGGGCCAAGGAGAACCATCCATCCTCAACGTCGTACTTCAAAATGGATGGAGGAGAAAGAACGAATCCCTGAAATAACGGAATATAACAGAAAAAGATCAGCCAACTTACGGATTTCACTTAAAACATTGTTGTTTTAGCAATGTTTCCGCAATGCTGTCGCAATGCACATTTTTCCTTCTTTTACTTCGGTTTTCATTCCTTTTCTTTCCTTTTGCACACAAGTCCTAATTTAGCTACCTTCTTCTAATTCTCATATATAAGCATAGGTTTAAGCTAAATCCTATCAAAAACACCTAAGAGTGTACATCTTTCTAAGATAAATAAGTCCTAAAAAGGTCACTTTTGGAGACGTAACACACCCCCAAACTTAAGGTTTTGCTCGTCCTCGAGCAGTCTAAGGACTTTGTTTAGGCTGCTGTTTTATCCTCTTTAACCACTTGCTGACTCCCCTAAATTCCTATCTATAGCAGTGCTGTCCTATGACACACTTCTAGGTTTACAACTAACCTTTTATATTGCTTCTTCTGACTTTGCACGCCTAATACTCCTGCTGTTTCATTAACTCCCTACGACTGATCTACTTGCTTTTGTCATATCGTGCCACTATCCCTAAGGTTTCAAATTCTACCTAGCTTTACCCTAGACTCAGTACATGCTTCTACCTTTATTTTTGAGCTACCTAGGATTCCTTAGAGTCATGTCAGTCTTAGTATTAACAGTGGCAGTAGTACTTTTAGAGAACAACCTAAACCCTGGCATCACTACATTGGACATACATTCATCTCCCTAAACAACCCTATAAGTTACAACTTTGTGCTCAGCTAATTGAGGATCAGAGTTCTTTTTATTTAGGACATCTAAGCCACAAAGTTGCAACTCCTAGGTATACATTCTTCTTCCCTATTTTTTTCTTTTTCTTTCTTTCTTACTTAGGTGGAGCCTCTCCTTTGGTTGCCTTTTGATGCAATGCCACTTGTGGGTTACACACTTGGCACTGATTACTCAGCAACCTAAGAGAGACACCCCTCTTTATTCTATTTCTCATTTTTTTTTCAGCTCATCATTTTTTGTAAAGGAGAAGAAGAATGCTTATGCTTAAAGGGAGAGAGAAATGTTCCTAGGCCTAGGGTGGCCTCCCCCAAACTTAAACTACTCATTGTCCCCAATGAGTGTCTGAGGTGGCACACCCCCAAACTTGTCCTAGAAGCATCTAGTCTAAGGTAAAACAAAGAGAATCTAAAAGCCCTAGGCATAGACAAAACATTCTAAAAGCAAACATCACAGCAGCAGAAATTTATAAAAACAGGCAGGTAAGGACTTAAAGCTATGCATGCTGAGCACTTTTTAGAGGTTAATTTAAACTATCAAAGGTGTCCTATGACACTCATCCAGCATGCTTTTAGATAGGCTATATAAGGCAGTCATGATAGCAGCAAAAGACAAAATTTAAACAGCACCAGCCTAGCTAAACAGTCAGTCAAAAACATGCATATACTCATAAAAATTGCGGATACCGCAATTTTTCCGCAATGGATACAGGGCAGATATACCAGTGATTAAGGCCCCTACGCATGCTTTTTCCAGTCATGTAAGCTATACAAAAAGGAAACTAACCTAATCTACCTATTCAGCTACCATCAGACTACACTAAACAAATTGAAATACTAAAACTAAAGAACTAAAACAGATCAAAATATTAACTCAAAACAGCCAAAATCTCATGGTTCAACGAAAAGCAGTTTGTTTTTTCTTTTGTGTATTTTTTTTTTCTTTTAATGGAACAGCAATACTCCCTGGAGTGTTTCTCAAACTCGCACTCAGATGTCTTCCTCATCATCGTCATTCCTTCGTGGCCTTGGAGGCGCCCATGGTGTCAGCAGGTCCGTGGGGAATTCAGGGAAGATGCAGCCCAATTGGTCTGCCACATATTTATCCCTTGCCTGCGCATATGTGGCCCATTGAGCCATCTTCTTCTGCAGGTCCATCAGGCACGCCATGGTCAGAGACTGAGCAGCAGCCAGACCATCCAGCTCGAACTCCATGTTCCCCTTCCTTCGCAACCTCAAGGCAGTAGGCAACTCCAGGTAGCCCGTGTAGGCCAGCTGCCTTTCCATTCGCTCGATTGGGACCCCTGCACGTAAGAAAAGCTTAGTAATTGTATTAGGAAAGAAAAGTGGACCCTTACCCTTTTTGGCGCAGTCAGCGATTGAGGCTGCAATGACCTCGCCAACGTTGATTGTGAGGCCTCTCATGATTGCGTAGACCAGCAGCGATCTGCCTTGGTTGATGGTCGTCTCGTGGGTCACTGGGGACAGCTTCCTCCGCACGAAGGAAAACTAGACAGCCGCCTTGGCTGTGAGGGTAGCACTCATCAGGGTGTGCTTCCCATTGAGCGAGACTGTCCACGATGCCTCAGGCTGTCCAATGAGTCGAATTGCCTCCTCCAGGACAGCTTCTGTTGGCTCATCAACTATCCTTGCATAGTCAGTGTGTTTTTGACCCTTGAGGCCATAGGCTTCGTTGATTGCCTTTGCTGAGAAGTCCACCTCAACTCCTCTGACCACAGACAAGCCATCCTCAGGATTCATCAAATTGGCGTAAAAATCATACACCATGCTGGAATAGGCGGGATTGGGTGGTCTGCACAGCTCCTCCCTTCTCGTGCAGCAGTTCCCTCTTCCTCAGCTCAGTGCCTCTGAACTCGGCATCAGAGGACACATACCTCACTGATTGAGGCTCATCTTCGGGGTACAGCTTGGCTTTCCCCTTGTCTTTCGGTTTGGCTGACTCAGCAGCTTCAATCTTGAGCTTCTTCAGAGACGGCTCATCACTCTCCTTCTTTGATGAAGGCTCACCCCTGGACTTCTTTTTCTTTTTCTTGGACTTCTTTGAGGCTTTTGGCCGTTTGGCCTTGACAACCTTGGCGGTCTTCTTTTTCAATCTTGCCTTTGTTGTGATCTGCTGGAGGCAATCCCCCAGTGTCTCGTCCATTGAATCATCCCTCTGTGCAGGGCTCTCAGGGCTGGCTTCCCTCAAAGGAGAGAAGACCTCTTCTTCCTCAGCTTCCTCACTACCCTGCGTCGATTCTTGATGCACTCCATATGGAAATTCAGGGTCAGGTTGTGGGGAAGTGGGTGATGCTTCAGGGCTCTGCGCCGGTGGTGTGTGTTCAGAGCTTTGTAGCGATGGCGAAAGCTCAGGGCTTCGCGCTGGTGGCGATGGCGAAGAGCTCTGCTTGGCTGACTCGTGTGATTGACGGCCACTTTCTTGACTCTCCACAGAGGGAGTCTTTTTCTTAATCGCTTCTTCGGCCACAGCCATACTCCACTTGCGTTTCTTGGGTATTCCTGCTGGTTTAGAGGGTCCAGCAGGGATCTCCGTAACCACCTTCCACTTCTTCTTACGGATAGGCAGCTTGGGGAGTCTTTCAGTACGCGCAGCCTCAGCATCTGCAAGGGCAAAGAGTGCTTCCCTCGCAGCAATTTCAGCGTCGTCAGCCTTCTTCTTGGACGCAGATCTTTCAGCTCTCGTTAGCACCATTGTGGAATCGTGGGAATCTGGAAAGAGGAATTGCAGATGAAGAGTGGGAGAGATTTCTTGGAGTTCAGAGAATGGGAGAAGCGTACGGATCAGCGCGCTTCCAACGGCTATAAGTAATGATGGAAATCCCAACGGCTATTTCCGTTGCGGATTTTGCAAATCCAGCGCAATTTTAGTGACCGTTGGAGATTTTGTCGTTTCAAATGCTAATATCTTCTCAACTGAATCTTCGATTTGGCCCAATATCTCCCTCGATTTTTTATCTTGATTTCATCTCCTTGATTCCCTCCATCGATTCCCTATCAAAAGAAATAAAATCAACATCAAATTCGTAATTAAAATCACATAAAAATATACACAAACAGTAACCGGAAAAATAGCAAAAAATAAACTAAGGCATTAGCCTCGCATGGACGAGCACAGTGATCACTCGTCCTCTCTCGTTCTTATTTTCACGTTTCAGTCAAGAGGAAGGCCGAGAGAGTCTTCACATCTCCTTCCTCATAGTAATGCTTCAATCTTGCACCATTAACCATGAACGGTTGCCCTTGCTGCAGGTTCTTAATCTCGATTGCACCATGAACAAACACGTTAGTTATCACAAAAGGTCCTGACCATCTGGACTTAAGTTTGCCTGGAAATAATTTCAACCGTGAGTTAAATAATAAGACAAGCTGGTCTTTCTTAAAGTCCTTAATCCTAAGTCTACTGTCGTGCCAAATCTTGGTCTTTTCCTTATACATTTTAGGATTTTCATAGGACATATGTCTAAGCTCATCAAGCTCATGTAATTGCAAAGACCGCAATGTTCCCGCATCGGTCACGCAATAATTCAACTCTTTTAGTGCCCAAAATGCTTTAATTTCTAATTCGAATGGTAAGTGACATGCTTTGCCATACACAAGTCTATAAGGAGACATACCTAGGGGTGTCTTATATGCAGTTCTATATGCCCAAAGTGCATCCTCGAGTTTAAACGACCAATCTTTTCTATTGGGTTTGACCACTTTTTCTAGTATGTTTTTAATCTCCCTATTTGAAATTTCAGCTTGTCCATTCGAATGTGGGTGATAAGGGGTGGCTACTCTATGTCTAATATTATATTTAGCCAACACCCTCTCCATAGCTCTATTAATGAAATGTGTCCCTTCATCACTAATTATAGCACGAGGTGTTCCAAATCTAGTAAAGATATGTCTATGAAGGAACTTAATGACTGTCTTGGCATCATTATTTGGACATGCTATGGCCTCTACCCACTTAGATACATAGTCTACTGCTACTAATATGTAAAGGTTACCTGATGATGGGGGAAATGGTCCCATGAAGTCAATGCCCCACACATCAAAGAGCTTCAACTCTAAGATGTAAGTGAGAGGCATCTCATCCTTTCGACTAAGGTTACATGTTCTCTGGCATTCATCACAACTGTGTGCATAGTTGTGGGCATCCTTGAAGATCGTTGGCCAATAGTATCCACTCTGGAACACCTTTGCAGCTGTCCTTTGACCACCAAAATGTCCACCATAGGGGGCTGTATGGCAGTGCTGCAGCACAGACTTCGCCTCAGCAGCTGATACACACTTCATGAGCAGACCATCAGCACATGTCTTGTAGAGTGTAGGATCATCCCATATGAATTTCCTAGCTTCATGAAGGAACCTCTTCTTTTCTTGTCCTCCCTTGAAAGTTGGTAGTACCTGCGAGGCAAGGAAGTTAGCAATGTCAGCAAACCAAGGTTCCTCATCGTTATCACGATGAGTCAATACAAAGACATGTTCATCAATAAAAGCATCAGAAATTGCGGTTTCCGCAATTTTTCCGCAATTATGCTGCAATCTAGAAAGATGATCCGCAACCACGTTTTCACATCCTTTCTTATCTCTAATGTCCAGATCAAACTCTTGCAGCAGTAAAACCCATCTAATTAACCTCGGCTTAGCATCAGCCTTCCTCATAAGGTACTTTAAAGCAGAATGGTCAGTGTACACAATTGTCCTAGTGCCCACAATGTAATTCCTAAACTTCTCACAAGCAAACACTACAGCTAGCATCTCCTTCTCAGTAGTTGTGTAATTACATTGTGCCTCATTAAGTGTCTTACTAGCATAGTATACAGGGTGTGTTAACTTGTCAATCTTTTGTCCTAGCATAACCCCTACAGCATAGTCACTTGCATCACATAACATCTCAAATGGGAGATCCCAATTTGGCCCTACTATAATAGGTGCTGTGACTAGTGCTTCCTTCAGGGTTTTCCAGGCTAGGAAACATTCTTTAGAGAAGATGAATGGTTTGTTTAACTCTAGAAGCTCACATAAAGGCTTGGAGATCTTAGAAAAGTCCTTAATGAACCTTCTATAGAAGCCAACATGTCCTAAGAAACTCCTAATGGCTTTGACATTCTGAGGTTCTACCAATTTCTCTATTATTTCAATTTTTGCCCTATCGACCTCTACACCTGCCCTAGACACTCTATGACCTAAGACACTCCCTTCGTCCACCATGAAGTGGCACTTCTCCCAATTAAGGACTAGGTTGGTCTCCTCACACCTAGCCAGGACTTGTCCTAAGTTCTCTAGACAGTTTGTGAATGAATCACCAAAGACTGAGAAATCATCCATGAATATCTCTATCATGGACTCATCCAAATCAGAGAAGATTGCCAACATGCACCTTTGGAATGTTGCCGGTGCATTGCATAAGCCAAAAGGCATTCTGCGAAAGGCAAAAGTTCCAAAAGGGCAAGTGAAGGTAGTCTTTTCTTGGTCCTTGGGGTCTATAGTGATCTGGTTATATCCTGAATAACCATCTAAGAAGCAGTAGTAAGCTCTACCAGCTATCCTATCTAACATTTGGTCAATGAATGGTAGAGGGAAGTGGTCTTTTTTGGTTTCCTTGTTTAATATCCTATAATCCATGCAAACTCTCCATCCTGTGATAGTCCTAGTTGGAATCAGTTCATTGTTCTCATTGACTACCACAGTCATCCCCCCTTCTTAGGTACACATTGTATAGGGCTCACCCACTGACTACTAGCTATAAGGAAGATCACACCAGCATCTAACCATTTTATTATTTCCTTTTTAACTACCTCCTTCATAGAGGGGTTCAACCTACGTTGGTGATCTACTCGGGGTGTATGCTCTTCCTCTAGTATAATCTTATGCATGCAATAGGAAGGGCTAATGCCTCTAATATCAGCAATAGTCCATGCAATAGCCTTCCTATGTTGTTTAAGTAATAAAATCAGCTCAACCTCATGCTTCTCACTTAGTTTAGATGAAATAATTACAGGCAGAGTCTCATTACTTCCCAAATATGCATACTTAAGATGTGTGGGTGTTGCGTGCTCAATGTGTAAAGATAAATATGCAAAAGGGTAGAGAGAGCACTTAGAACATGCAAGCATACATGGTCTCACAGCAAGTAGTAAGTATATTTCATTCGTTTTTTCCACAGAGACTCATTTTTAGCTATTCGCGAAGTGTGTTTGTTAAGAAAGATGGGATGAATTTGAGGGGATAAAATTGGTTTTTAATTACCTAAGTTTTGCTGAATGTGTAAAGGAATATACCATAAACAAGTTAAAGTTAAAATCAGGCTCAAAGAACAAGAGATGGAATCAATAAACGAAGAAGAAAACAGCTACACACAATGCAATTTAGCAGAATTGCGAGAACCGCAATTAATCCGCAATTAAATGGCAGCGAAACTGATTAAAAGGGTGAATTAAGGGCTACTAATGACTATCCTATAGGCAGTTTATTACGATTATCAAGCTTCGGATCAACTCTCTATACATCAAACTCACTCTATCTCAAGTATCGTCCGATTCCATGCATGAGAGACTCAAGTTTACTCGACTTCAAAGTAAGGTCTTAAGCATCTTGTTAAAGCAGGAGTGTTCAGTTTGTACTAGGGAAACGCCTATTCCTAGGCCGTTTCCTGATTACCATGAAAGGCTAGCATGATTATATGACTCTGAACTCTTACTCCTTCCAGAGGTTAGGAGTTCTTTGGACAAAATGGATGGCCAATCGAAATTGCCCGTGGGATGAAGCTTACATACAATCAATGTTCGAGTGTTAATCTGCCTACTTGACTCACGTTTTTTAGCCTATAGTTCTGTCATTAGCATGCCCCTAAGTGATTTTAGTTACTCATGGATATGTGGAGAATAGAAAAGGTAGATAAAACAGACATGCTTAGAAGATAAATGTACTTAAAACAGCAAGCCAAAGCCGTAGCAGAACCAGATGGAAACTGTAAAATGCAGAAGTATACTTCGATTACTTTAAGTGTTTGAATGACAAAGGGAAGCTCTAAAAGAGATGAATTCAAGACAGACAACAACGAAATGCAGTAATTGAAATGCTACACTAAGAACAACAGTGATCAGAAATGGAATTGAGAAGAACAGAGCAGAAAACAGTAGAGGTTTGCTAGAAAACTCCGTGGCAGTCGCCTCGAATGATGGTGATGAGAAGTCAGCCCTGCTTGGATGAATCCAATCGAGAGAGAAGAAGAATCTCCTCTCCTTCCTATCAGATTATCGATTCCAAAAGCTTAGACTCTCACTCCAACAGACGGCAAAGGAAAACAGATGGAAATGGTGGACTGCAAGAAGACTTCTGCGCTTCGAATTGATGACTGAACCTCCGACTTTGACCCCCTTTTATAGTAGTTTGCAGGTGCGTTTGGGCCAAGGAGAACCATCAATCTTCAACGTCATATATCAGAATGGATGGAGGAGAAAGGACGAATCCCTGAAAAGTCGGATCTAAACAGAAAAAGATCAGCCAACTTACGGTTTTAACTTGAATAATTGCGGTCACCGCAATTATTCCGCAATTCATTTGCAATGGTTATTTTTTCATTCTTTTCTTCGGTTTTCAACCCTTTTTCTACCTATTGTACACAAGTCCTATATTAGCTACCTTCTTCTAATTCTCATATTAAAGCATAGGTTTAAGCTAAATGCTAACAAAAACACCTAAACGTGTACATCTTCTTAAGCTAAATGGGTCCTAAATAAGTCACTTTCAGAGACTTAACACACCCCCAAACTTAAGGCTTTGCTTGTCCTCAAGCATACTAAGGACTAGGCTGTCGTTTTCTTCTTCTCTAACTACTCATCGACTCCCCTATATCCCTATCTCTAGCAGTGCTGTCCTGTGACACACTTCTAAGTTTAGAATTAACCTCTTTATCGAGCTTCTTCTGACTTCACCTGCCTATTATACCCACTGCTTTTGTTAATCCCCTACTACTGATCTAACTACTTTTATGATATCATGCTATTATCCCTAAGGTTTCAAATTCTACCAAGCTTTACTCTAGACTCAGTACATGCTTCTAGCTTATTTTTAATGTGTCTAGGATTCCTTAGAGTCATGCCAGTCTTAGTATTAACGGTGACAGTGGTACTTTTAGAGAACAACCTAAACCCTGGCATCACTACATTGGATATACATTCATCTCCCTAGACAAACCTAGAAGTTACAACCTTGTGCTTAGCTCATTAAGGATCAGATTTCTTTTTACATAGGACATCTAAGCCACAAGATTATAACTCCCAAGCATACATTCTTCTTCCCCTATTTCTCCTTTTTCCCTTTTTTTACTTAGGTGGAGTCTCCCCTTGGTTTGCCTTTTGATGCAATGCCACTTGTGGTTTACACACTTGGCACTGATTACTCAGCAACCTAAGAGAAACTCCCCCCCCTTTATTTATTTATTTTTTTTTTTTTTTAAAAAGGAGAAGAAGAATGCTTATGTTTCTAAGGGAGAGAGGAATGTTCCTAGGCCTAGGGTGGCCTCCCCCAAACTTCAACTACTCATTGTCCCCAATGAGTGTTTGAGGTGGTACACCCCCAAACTTGTCCTAGAAGCATCTAGTCTAAAGTAAAACAAAGAGAATCTAAACAACCTAGGCATAGGCAAAACATTCTAGAAGCAACTATCCCAGCAGCAGAAAATTTGAACATAACAGACAGGTTTAAGGACTTATGGTTTATGCATGCTGAGCACTATTCAGAGGCAAATTTAAACTATCAAAGGGTGTCCTATGACACTCATCCAGCATGCTTCAAGATCAGCTATATAAGGTAGTCATGCTAGCAGCAAAAGATAGACTTTAACAGATCACAGCCTAACTAAACAGACAGTCCAAAACATGCTATCAGTCACAAAAATTGCGGGAACCGCAATTATTTCGCAATCCAATCCGGGCAGATATAACATTAACTCAGGCCCCTAGCATGCTCTTTCCCGTTACTCATGCATCCTAAAAATAAAACTAAACTATCCTACCTAATCAGCTAACATCCGACTAGACTAAGCAAAAGAAAAACATAAAACTAAACATTAAAAACAGATCAAAAATTGAATACAAAACAGCATACTATACATGATTCTATCAAAAAGCAGGAAAATTGTCTTTTGTTTCTTAAGGGATCAGTAATACTCCCTCTAGTGCTCTTCAAACCAGCACTCAATTCTCATCATCCTCATCTGGTTGCCTTGGTCGTGGGGGCACCCATGGAGTTAGGAGGTTGGTGGGGAAGTCCGGGAAGATGCATCCCAACTGGTCTGCAACTTCTTTGTCCCTCGCCTGCGCATAGTTGGCCCATTGAGCCATTCTCCTCTGCATGTCCATCAAGCAGGCCATGGATAGGGACTGTTCAGCAGCCAGCCTATCCAACTCAAATTCCATGTTGCCTTTTCTTCTCAGCCTTAGGTGTGCAGGCAACTCCAAATGGCCTGTGTAAGGCAGCTGCTGCTCCAAGCGCTCGGTGGGAACCCCTGCAAGCAAACACAATTTTGTTATAGTGTTGGGGAAAAATAATGGCCCCTTACCCTTTTTAGCACACTCAGCTATGGCAGCAGCGATGACTTCTCCCACGTTGATCGTGAGACCTCTCATTATAGCATAAACCAGCAGCGAACGGCTCTGGTTAATTGTAGTCTCATGAGTTACTGGAGAGAGTCTTCGTCTGACGAATGAAAACCACACAGCTGCCTTAGCCGTGAGGTTGGCACTCATGAGTGTGTGCCGCCCATTGCGTGACACTGTCCAGGAGGCCTCAGGCTGGCCAATTGTGCGAATGGCTTCTTCTAGCACAGCCTCAGTCGGCTCATCAACTATCCGTGCATAATCTGTGTGAGGCTGGCCCCTGAGACCAAAGGCTTCGTTGATGGCCTTGGCTGAGAAATCGACTTCCACCCCTCTGACCACAGATAGGTGATAGCTCCATTTTGGAGCTATAATTATGTCCCTAATTCACGTTTATTATTGGCTTAATCTTGCTTTTATGTAATTATTGTAGGTGTTCTCGGTGCTTAGCTCTCGAGAGCGTTTCGGAGCTTAATATCGCGATTTAAAGGCATAAGAACGCTTCCCGGGAAGATCCATGCAAAGAGATGAAGTTTGGGCGCTTTGGGGAAATTGAAGGCAAAATTCCATGCAAAAACCCGAGAGCTAGCGTCGAGCGACAGCGTCGCGACGCTAGCTCGACGCTGCCCAGCGTCGAGACGCTGCCTTAGCGTCTCGACGCTCCGAAGTCTGAAGCGCTGAATTGAAGAAAAACCCGAGAGCAAGCGTCGAGTGATAGCGTCTCGACGCTAGCTCGACGCCGCACAAGCGTCTCGACGCTGTGCGAGCGTCTCGACGCCACCCCGAGCGCGCGCGCGGATTATTTAGGGCGCAGCGTCGAGACGCTGTCCTAGCATCTCGACGCTACGACGGACTACTTAACTTTTTTGTCCGATTTTAGCCGCCATTATCGTCTTCCACCTCGAGCTCCGCGCCTGATTTGACGTCCAGCAGCTATTTTTCACCATGGGAGGGGCTAGGAAGCTCGATTTGAAGCCGTCCCACGCCACACAAGTCATGAGTGAGTAGATTTACCGTTTTTGGCTCGGGATTGTAAGGATAAATGTAGTATGAATTCTTGGTGAGATTGTGGATTGAAATTCTGAATTGGTTGGATATTTTGATGAATTGAATTCTACTTCTTAGCTTAATCTATGAGCACGTTTGAATGATTTAGGACTAGGCACCCTTGATTTCGAGCATGTTCATTTGTTAAAGGATTTGATGCCGTGCCTCTCGTTTCCGCCAAGTAACAAGGAATTATGGCATCTTGAGCGTATTGGCGTCCTTACGCTCTTGGTGTTCGTTCTTCCCGAATTAGAACTCCAAATCGACATACTAATTTCGCGTCCAAATTAGATAGTCGTCACAGTTAGCTTGTTGCTACCGTTCGGTCTTGGGAGAGCGTTGGCCGCCAATGTCCGAACGGTATGCTTGATTAGCATAATTAATTATGTTTAATTAAATCCATGGAGTATGTCTGAGTTATTTATTAATTTTTGACGAGCTGTGCATTCATTAAATTGTTTAACCATAATACTCATCAATCTATGAACCAAGAAGCATGCTAAATTCATCCCGATCGTCCCGAGTCGGAAACTCCGTTAGCTTAAATTTCCATTTGTTTGTTTCTATCTTAGCTACTTGAGAACCAACAATTCCCCCTTATTTGGCCTATAGTAATTGTTTGCAAATTTAATTAAGATTAAGTCAAAGTACCTTAATTCCCTGTGGATCGACCCCGTTACTACTATTCTACAAATAGTTTAGTGATTTCGGGCTTTTATAAATTTATTTTGGCAAGCCTCGACAGCTTGAGTTTATAGCGATAGTTCAAAAATATCGTTACCAAAATTGGCGCCGTTGCCGGGGAACTAAGTGTAATTCGGCCTGATTTAAATTTGATTTGTAAACTTTTAATCTTTGCTTTAAAAATTCTGTTTATTCTTTTATTATTTGCAATTTTGATCTGTTTGTTTAAGTGTGCTAGAAGTGCCAAATTTTTATTGAGAAAATGGAGATTGATGGTGAGATTGGAGTCCCAAAAACGCTCAGACAGTGGACATCATTTGCTATGGGCCACCAACCTTCTTGCATTTCCTACCCGGAAATTTCAGGTGAGTTTGTGCTTAAATCTGGTGTGATTAACCTTTTACCCTCTTTTTGTGGTGAAGCAGAAGAAGATCCTTACAAACATCTCAAGGATTTTCTAATAGTAAGCTCCGCAATGAAGCCTGGCGACATAACAAAAGATCAGCTCTACCTGAGAGCTTTTCCATTCACCCTGAAAGGTGAAGCTCGAGATTGGCTGCATTACTTGCCATCGGGGACCATCTTTACTTGGGAGAAGTTGCAGAGTCTATTCTTGGAAAGGTATTTCCCAGCTTCAAAAGCCAGAGCCGTGAGAAAAGATATACGACAATCTGAGCAAGAAAAGGACGAGGCATTTTACGAATATTGGGAGAGGTTCATTAAACTCTGTGAAAAATGTCCGAACCACTTGATAGCGGAAGTCGAGCTTATCGAATGCTTTTATGATGGGTTGCTCACGCATGACCGCCAGATGCTTGATGCGGCAAGTGGAGGAGTCCTTTGGGAGAAAACGCCTGCGGAAGCCCGTCAATTGATCTCCAACATAGCTGAGAACCGTCGCCAGTACGGAGGAGGAAATGAGCATTCTAAGATGTCTTCCGACATAAAAGTGCTCAAGGAACAAGTGTCTCAGGTATGTGGTTTAGTTCATATGATGCAAGAAAAATCATCTCGGGATGTTTCTTCTATTTCAGGTAAAGCTATCGAAAGCATGTTCAAATCGATCATGGAAACTAACAATGAGACAAGGTCACAGATTAAGTCTCTGAGAGATGAAGTCACGGAGATGAAGGAAAGAATGGGTAGAATTGAATCCAAAGATGAAGGGGTTAGTGCTATAAACCTCAGAAGTGGTAAAGAAGTGCCATCTCAACCCACTCCCGTGAGTCCTCCAAACGATTCAGAGACATCTCCAGATAAGTGTTCTCAAGCACCCTCTGAAACTGTTGTAACACCTCCTATTATTTCTATGAAGTCTTACACTCCCGTTGCTCCTTTCCCTAGTAGGCTTGCAAGGCCATCTAAGGAGGCCAACAACGCGGATGTACTTGAGACATTGAGGAAGGTTGGGATCAATATACCGCTGCTTGATGCAATTCAGCAAATCCCAAGGTACGCTAAATTTCTAAAGGAGATGTGCACTATGAAGAGAAAGACCAAAAGTGCTGAAAGAGTCGTGGTAAGCAAGAATGTTTCTGCCCTGCTAACCCAAGGTATTCCAAGCAAATGCCAGGATCCAGGTATGTTCCTCTTGCCATGTACTATAGGGGATAGGGAAATCGAGCACGCTATGCTAGACTTAGGAGCTTCAATTAATGTTATGCCATACTCAGTCTATAAGAGCCTCGGTTTAGAAGGTATGCAGGAAACTAGTATAGTTATCCAGTTAGCTAATAGGTCTTCTATTCATCCTCTAGGGGTGATTGAAGATGTGTTGGTTAAAGTTAAGGATTTAATTTTCCCTGCTGATTTTTATGTGATAAATTTGGAAGAAAACACATCCACCACTTCTGTTTTACTTGGTAGACCATTCATGAAAACCGCTAGAACGAAAATTAATGTGCATGATGGAACCTTGTCTGTTGAGTATGAAGGGGATGTGTTTGAATTTAATGTTTTTGATGCAATGAAACAACGTGCTGATGTGCATTCTGTCTGTAAAATCGATCTTATAGATACTTTAGAACAAGAAGAATGCATGACTGTTGTTGATGGGGATGACCCACTCGTTTTTACTGAAATTGTTGGGAAAGTTGAAAGTAGTGATCCCATATTGACTGAATTGTCTGAACAACCTACTTTTGCTTTAGAGACATATGAAAAGCCAACTAAAATATTACCATCTCTTTTGCAGGCTCCCAAGTTGGAATTGAAGGAGTTGCCGGGTCATCTCAAGTACGTGTACTTGGGTGAGGTGGATACACTTCCGGTAATTATCTCCAAGGAGCTTACATCGGAGCAAGAAGGCGAGTTGGTCGAAGTTCTGAAGAAGAACAAAAGAGCCATGGGATGGACATTGGCAGACTTGCACGGGTTGAGTCCAGTGCTGTGCATGCACAAGATTCGGCTAGATGAGGGAGCAAAGCCATCCCGAGAGCCTCAGCGGAGACTGAACCCTGCAATGAAAGAGGTAGTGTTGTCTGAAATACACAAACTCCTGGATGCAGGTATTATCTTTCCCATTTCTGATAGTCAATGGGTTAGCCCTATTCATGTTGTACCTAAAAAGACGGGCATAACTGTTATTAGAAATGATAAGGGGGAGTTAGTACCTAAGAGAGTTCAAAATGGGTGGAGGATGTGTATTGATTTTAGAAAACTGAATGACGTGACTAAGAAGGACCACTTTCCTATTCCCTTCATAGATCAAATGGTGGAGCGTTTAGCTGGGAAACCATTCTTCTGTTTTCTTGATGGTTTTTCTGGGTTTTACCAAATTCCCATAGCCCAGGAAGACCAAGAAAAGACTACTTTTACCTGTCCATTCGGAACTTACGCATATAGGAGAATGCCCTTTGGGCTTTGTAATGCTCCAGGGACTTTTCAGCGATGCATGATGAGCATATTTTCTGAATTTGTAGAAAAATGCATCGAAGTCTTTATGGATGATTTTACTGTATATGGAAGTTCGTTTAAAGATTGCCTGTTTAACTTGTCTAGAGTCATGGAAAGATGCATTGAAACTAATCTTGTTTTAAATTTTGAAAAGTGTCACTTCATGGCCAGTCAGGGCATAGTATTGGGTCACGTTGTGTCTGCTAAGGGGATAGAGGTTGATAAAGCTAAGATTGATGTCATATCTGATTTACCTTATCCCACGAATCTTCGGGAAGTACGTTCTTTTCTTGGTCACGCAGGTTTCTACCGCAGGTTCATTAAAGACTTCTCGAAGATAGTGACCCCGATGACAAGCTTGCTGAAAAAGGATGTTCCATTCTGTTTCGACAAAGAGTGCAAGCTTGCCTTTGATGTTCTGAAGAAGTGCTTGACCAACGCACCCATCATTCATCCACCGCAGTGGGGGACTCCTTTCGAGATCATGTGCGACGCAAGCAATTATGCCGTAGGCGCTGTGTTGGGCCAGAGGATAGACAAGAAGAGCCATGTGATTTATTATGCCTCGAGGACGCTCAATTCTGCGCAGATCGGTTACACAACAACAGAGAAGGAGCTGCTTTCCATAGTTTTCGCTCTTGATAAATTTCGGCAATATATTCTTGGATCTAAAGTAATTGTTTTTTCTGATCATGCAGCAGTTCGATACTTGATGAACAAGAAAGACTCGAAGCCTAGACTGCTCAGATGGGTACTACTACTCCAGGAGTTCGACGTCTCAGTTCAGGACAGAAAAGGATCAGAAAATACCGTTGCTGACCACTTGAGCCGCATTGTGCGTAATGAGGAGGACTTGCCTCTGAATGATGAATTCCCTGATGAAGTTCTCTTCCAGGTAAGTGTGGAGACACCGTGGTACGCCGACATTGTCAACTACTTGGTCACAGGTACGTTCCCATTCGACTTTTCATATAATCAAAGAGCTAAGCTGAAGAGCGAAGCCAAGACATATGTTTGGGAAGAGCCAGTTTTATGGAAATTTTGTGCTGACCAAGTTATTAGGAAATGCGTCCCTAAGTCTGAACATAGGTCCATCCTTACCTTTTGCCATGAATTTGCATGCGGGGGACACTTTGGGCAAAATAGAACTGCAAGAAAATTTTTAGATTGTGGGTTTTTCTGGCCATCACTGTTTAAGGACTGTTATGAGTTTTGTAAATCTTGTGATCAGTGTCAGAGAAAAGGATCCATCACTAGTAGGAATGAAATGCTCCAAAACCCCATTTTAACTTGTGAAATTTTTGAGGTTTGGGGTATGGACTTTATGGGACCTTTCCCCCCTTCATTTGGTTTTGTCTATATCTTATTGGCTGTGGACTACGTGTCTAAATGGGTGGAAGCTAAAGCCACCAAAGTTGATACCGCTAATGTTGTTTCCAGTTTTGTCAAATCTAACATTTTTAGCAGGTATGGAGTTCCACGAGCCATCATAAGTGACCAGGGGAGCCACTTCTGCAACAAAACGATCCAGGCCTTGATGAGGAAATATGGGGTCAATCATAAAATCTCTACCCCATACCATCCTCAGACCAATGGTCAAGCGGAGGTTTCCAATCGAGAGGTGAAGAGCATCCTCGAGAAAACAGTAAGTCCAGGAAGGAAGGATTGGAGCCTCAGGCTGGACGACGCTTTGTGGGCTTATCGTACGGCTTACAAAACCCCCATAGGGATGTCTCCCTACCGGATGGTTTATGGTAAAGCCTGTCATCTCCCCGTGGAGATCGAACACAAAGCTTACTGGGCCGTGAAGAAGTGCAACATGGACTTTGACTTGGCAGGCGAAGAAAGACTCCTCAAATTGCAAGAACTGGAGGAGCTTCGCCTGGATGCATATGAGAACTCGAAGACCTACAAGGAAAAGACCAAAATGTTCCACGACAGGCGAGTCGTTCGAAAGCACTTTCAAGTTGGTCAGAAGGTCCTCTTGTTCAACTCCCGCCTGAAGTTCATGCCAGGTAAACTTCGTTCCAGGTGGCTTGGTCCTTACATTATCACTGATGTTCATCACTATGGTGCAGTTAAAATTCAAAGCCTGGATACAGAAAAAGAATACACGGTGAATGGCCAGCGATTAAAGATCTTTCATGAGGGAATGTCAGAGAACTTTGATGATCATGCCTACTTGAAAGAGCCTGATTATGAGAAAGGATAAATTGAGTTTTGGTAAAGTCGAGCAATCGACTCTAAAAATTTGCGCTACTCGGAGGCACCCGAGCTTGAACTGTACATGCTTTTTGTTTACTTACCGTCTTTTAGGATTAGTTTAGATTTCTACTCTGATGTTGTGAATTTTCAGGTGAAACAATGGCTCATCCTTGCGGTTTATTGGCTAAGGTTAAAGCGCACCCTACAACCCTCTAAGTCACAACTCAGGGAAGGTTTTCTTTCCTTTTGTTTTGACTGTGCATATTTGGTCCAATGAGGACATTGTCAATTTTTAAGTTGGGGGTGGTGGGTTGTGCCTTTGTCGAGCTTTGTTGTGGAACCCTGTTTAATCTATTGAGATATGGTGAAAGCATGCTAGTCTGACTATGAAATTCTGTGATGTACTGCTGAGGTCTTCGTATTTGTGTTTGTCATGAAATTCAGCATAATTGCATATGTTAAGGTTTTTTTTTTTTTTTTTTTGAAAATTTTTCAATCATATTTCCCTGTTTAAGCTTCGCATGTTAGCACTCTGTCTTGGATCTGTGGGTTTAGGCTTGCTCTGTTTGTTTTGAAATTCGCTGTCACCTCGAAAGGCAACCTTAGGATGGGCTAAGATTCGCTTTTGGTTGTAATCCGTGCGCTTAAAATTTTAATATGATGCTTAGACTAAAAGAAAAATGAATGCAAGTTTATAAAAAGAAAATAATCTCATGAGGCGTTCCTCCTTCTCGAGTTGCCTTAGTAGCCAGGGGCGGTCGTGTAACCCACGGTCGCCACTGCATGAAAAGGATGCACAAAGAAGTGAACGCTAGTCCTTAAAAATGTGAATTTTGCCCGTAGTCAGATGCACTGTGCAATGAAATTGCAGGCAAGCTGAAACGAAAGTAAGATTGACATGTTAGGCGCTCATGAAGATAAGTTCAATGAAATTGAGAAAAAGATGCCTTGCGTTATATTACTTGCATAAGCGATGAACTGCCCTTAGGCTGTTCTGTTAAGCCATAAGTAGGGGGAAAGCGAAATTTTAGGATAGATAGAGCCGTTCTAAGCCTGTTGAAATCTAAGATCGAGGAGCTAAGTCCGAGGCGTAAATAGGGAAACATCTTTAAATTTTCCAAATTGTTCTTAACCAATGCATGCATGCAGCTGTTCTTTCAAATGCAATTGCCTTGTCTTTTCCAGTATTGAGAATCGAGTCCCTAGCATGCATTCTCGTTCTATTTAATTAATCAGAATTCCACCTTGCTCGAGGACTAGCAAGATTTAAGTTGGGGGTGTTTGATAGCTCCATTTTGGAGCTATAATTATGTCCCTAATTCACGTTTATTATTGGCTTAATCTTGCTTTTATGTAATTATTGTAGGTGTTCTCGGTGCTTAGCTCTCGAGAGCGTTTCGGAGCTTAATATCGCGATTTAAAGGCATAAGAACGCTTCCCGGGAAGATCCATGCAAAGAGATGAAGTTTGGGCGCTTTGGGGAAATTGAAGGCAAAATTCCATGCAAAAACCCGAGAGCTAGCGTCGAGCGACAGCGTCGCGACGCTAGTTCGACGCTGCCCAGCGTCGAGACGCTGCCTTAGCGTCTCGACGCTCCGAAGTCTGAAGCGCTGAATTGAAGAAAAACCCGAGAGCAAGCGTCGAGTGATAGCGTCTCGACGCTAGCTCGACGCCGCACAAGCGTCTCGACGCTGTGCGAGCGTCTCGACGCCACCCCGAGCGCGCGCGCGGATTATTTAGGGCGCAGCGTCGAGACGCTGTCCTAGCGTCTCGACGCTACGACGGACTACTTAACTTTTTTGTCCGATTTTAGCCGCCATTATCGTCTTCCACCTCGAGCTCCGCGCCTGATTTGACGTCCAGCAGCTATTTTTCACCATGGGAGGGGCTAGGAAGCTCGATTTGAAGCCGTCCCACGCCACACAAGTCATGAGTGAGTAGATTTACCGTTTTTGGCTCGGGATTGTAAGGATAAATGTAGTATGAATTCTTGGTGAGATTGTGGATTGAAATTCTGAATTGGTTGGATATTTTGATGAATTGAATTCTACTTCTTAGCTTAATCTATGAGCACGTTTGAATGATTTAGGACTAGGCACCCTTGATTTCGAGCATGTTCATTTGTTAAAGGATTTGATGCCGTGCCTCTCGTTTCCGCCAAGTAACAAGGAATTATGGCATCTTGAGCGTATTGGCGTCCTTACGCTCTTGGTGTTCGTTCTTCCCGAATTAGAACTCCAAATCGACATACTAATTTTGCGTCCAAATTAGATAGTCGTCACAGTTAGCTTGTTGCTACCGTTCGGTCTTGGGAGAGCGTTGGCCGCCAATGTCCGAACGGTATGCTTGATTAGCATAATTAATTATGTTTAATTAAATCCATGGAGCATGTCTGAGTTATTTATTAATTTTTGACGAGCTGTGCATTCATTAAATTGTTTAACCATAATACTCATCAATCTATGAACCAAGAAGCATGCTAAATTCATCCCGATCGTCCCGAGTCGGAAACTCCGTTAGCTTAAATTTCCATTTGTTTGTTTCTATCTTAGCTACTTGAGAACCAACAATTCCCCCTTATTTGGCCTATAGTAATTGTTTGCAAATTTAATTAAGATTAAGTCAAAGTACCTTAATTCCCTGTGGATCGACCCCGTTACTACTATTCTACAAATAGTTTAGTGATTTCGGGCTTTTATAAATTTATTTTGGCAAGCCTCGACAGCTTGAGTTTATAGCGATAGTTCAAAAATATCGTTACCAATAGGCCATCCTCAGGGCTGAGCACATTGGCGTAGAAATCGTACACCATGCTCGTGTAGGCTGGATTGGGAGGTCTGCAGAATTCCTCCCAGCCATGGTTGATCACCCCTGCTCGCAAGAACTGCGGCAGGTCAGCAAGTCGATCAAGGAACCCCTTCTCGTGCAACAGGTCCCTTTTCCTCAGCTCAACACCCCTGGATTCAGCATCAGATGAGACATACCTCACTGACGGAGGTTCATCTTCAGGGTAGAGTTTAGCCTTCCCCTTATCTGATGGCCTGGCTGACTCGGCAGCCTCAACTTTGAGCCTTTTCCGTGAGGGCTCCGAGCTTTCTTTCTCTGCTGAAGGCACTCTCTTGGCCTTCTTTTTCCTGGATTTCTTGGCCTTGACAATCTTGGCCTTCTTCTTCTTTTTGAGCCTTGCCTGGAGTTGTGGGAAACATGCCCCCAACGTCTCCTCCATAGAATCATCCTGCTGTGCAGGCTCGGCAGGGCTGTCTTCTCTCATGGGAGAAAAGACTTCTTCTTCTCCAGCATCTCCACTGCCTTGCGTGGACTCTTGATAATCCCCATAAGGGAATTCAGGATCAGGCCGTGGAGAGTTGTGCTCTGCTGATGGTGTATGCGCAGAACTCAGTGGCGAAGAAGGTGGTTCAGGGCTCTGCGCTGCTGCAGGTGGCGGATCAGAACTCTGAGGTGCTGGAGACAACTCGGAGCTTTGTGCAGGTGGTGACGATTCTGCGCTTGGCACTGGTTCAGACGAGAGGGGACTGCGCGCAGGTGACAAAGACGGCGACGAACCTTCTTTGGCTGACTCGTGGGATGCACGATCAGGTTCTTGACTCTCCACAGAGGGAGTCTTGGCGATGGTTCGTTCGGCGGCAGTCTTGACAGTCCACCGGCGCTTCTTTGGCGTGCCCACTGGCTCAGATGGGCCAGCAGGGATCTCAGTGACCACCCTCCACTTCTTCCTACGAATAGGAAGCTTGGCAAGACGGCCGGTGCGTACAGCACCCTCATCAGCAAGGGTGAGAAGCGCTTCCCTCGCAGCCGCTTCAGCTGCGTCATCGGCCTTCTTCTTGGCGGCGGATCTCTCAGCCCTAGTGGAAACCATCGTCGAGTCTTGAAGATCTTGAGAGAAGAATCAAAGATGGAGAGAATCGCAGAAATCTTGGAGATCAAAGAATGAGAGAATCGTATCAACGAGCGCGTTCTAACGGCTATAAATAAAACGGAAAAAAAATCCCAACGGCTCTTTTTGCGGATCCAGCAATTTTTGCGCAATTGTAGGGATATCTTTTCATCGAAATCTCCAACTTTGCTCGTCCGTATCTTTTATTTGGCTCAACCGTTTCTCGAGTTTTAAAGCCTGATTTACTCTCCTTGATCCCCTCTTTCGATTCCTTGCAAAAGCAAACAAAACAAACATTAAACACGTAATTAAAAACACATCACAAAACGTACAAACGATAAGCGAAAAAACAGTAAAAATAAACTAAGGCATTGGCCTTGACTAAACGAGCACAGTAACCACTCGTTCTCTCTCGTTTCTAACTTCATGCTTCATGTAGGAGGAAGGCCGAGAGAGTCTTCACATCCCCCTCCTCATAGTAGTGCTTCAACCTAGCACCATTGACCATAAATGGCTGTCCTTGCTGCAAGTTTTTAATCTCTATGGCACCATAAACAAAGACATTAGTAATAATAAATGGACCTGACCATCTAGACTTTAATTTGCCTGGAAATAGCTTTAATCGTGAGTTAAATAACAGTACAAGTTGGCCCTTCTTAAAGTCTTTGATCCTGAGTCTACTGTCATGCCATATTTTTGTCTTTTCTTTGTACATCTTGGCATTCTCATAGGCCATGTGCCTAAGCTCGTCAAGTTCATGTAGCTGTAAAGATCTTAATGTCCCCGCATCCTTCACACAAAAATTTAATTCTTTCATGGCCCAAAATGCCTTGTTTTCCAACTCAAGTGGCAAGTGGCAAGCCTTGCCATACACCAACCTATAGGGAGACATTCCTAGAGGTGTCTTATATGCTGTTCTGTAAGCCCAAAGTGCATCCTCAAGCTTGAAAGACCAGTCTTTCCTATTAGGTTTGACTACCTTTTCTAGGATGTTCTTTATCTCCCTATTGGAAATCTCAGCTTGGCCATTTGAGTGTGGGTGGTAGGGAGTAGCTACCCTATGTCTAATGTTATATTTAGCCAATATCTTCTCCATAGCCTTATTAATGAAATGTGACCCCTCATCACTAATGATAGCACGAGGAGTCCCAAATCTAGTGAAAATGTGTCTATGCAAGAAGTGAGTGACTGTTTTAGCATCATTATTAGGGCATGCCTTAGCTTCTACCCACTTTGACACGTAGTCTACTGCTACTAAAATGTACAGGTTACCTGCTGATGGAGGGAATGGCCCCATGAAATCAATGCCCCACACATCAAAGAGTTCCAACTCTAAGATGTAGGTGAGGGGCATCTCATCCTTACGACTAAGGTTACCTGTCCTTTGGCATTCGTCACAGTTGTGGGCATAGTTGTGGGCGTCCTTGAAGATTGTTGGCCAGTAGTAGCCACTCTGAAATACCTTAGCAGCTGTTCTTTGACCACCAAAGTGCCCACCGTAAGGAGATGAGTGACAGTGCTGCAGCACAGACTTCGCTTCAGCAGCTGAAACACACTTCCTCAACAACCCATCAGCACAGGTCCTGTAAAGTATGGGGTCATCCCAGATGAATTTCCTTGCTTCATGGAGGAACCTCTTCTTCTCTTGTCCTCCCTTGAACACTGGTAATACCTGTGCTGCACGGAAGTTAGCAATGTCAGCGAACCAAGGTTCCTCATCGTTATCACGATGAGTTAAAGCAAAGATATGTTCATCTATAAAAGCATCAGAAATTGCGGGGTCCGCAATTTTTTCGCAATTGTGCTGCAATCGAGACAGGTGATCTGCAACCACGTTTTCACATCCCTTCTTGTCCCGAATGTCCAAATCGAATTCCTGCAGCAATAACACCCATCTAATCAATCTAGGCTTAGCATCAGCCTTCCTCATCAGATATTTTAAAGCAGAATGGTCAGTATATACAATGGTCCTAGTTCCTACAATATAGTTCCTAAATTTTTCACAAGCAAATACTACAGCAAGCATCTCTTTCTCTGTAGTTGTATAGTTACATTGAGCCTCATTCAAGGTCTTACTAGCATAATAGACAGGATGTGTGAGCTTGTCAATCTTCTGTCCTAACATGACTCCTACAGCATAGTCACTGGCATCACATAGCATCTCAAATGGGAGATCCCAATTTGGTCCTACTATGATTGGTGCTGTGACCAATGCTTCCTTAAGGGCTTTCCAAGCTACTACACATTCTTTAGAAAAGATGAATGGTCTACCTAGCTCTAGAAGCTCACATAGAGGCTTGGCTATCTTAGAAAAGTCCTTGATGAACCTTCTATAGAAGCCAGCATGTCCTAGGAAACTCCTAATAGCTTTGACATTCTGGGGCTCTACCAACTTCTCTATGACCTCTATTTTTGCCCTATCCACTTCTACACCTGCCCTTGACACTCTATGTCCTAAGACAATCCCTTCATCTACCATAAAATGGCACTTTTCCCAATTTAGGACTAGGTTGGTCTCTTCACACCTAGCCAGGACTTGTCCTAGGTTCTCTAGACAGGTTTTAAATGAGTCCCCAAAGACTGAGAAGTCATCCATGAATATTTCTATTATGGACTCATCCAACTCAGAGAAGATCGCCATCATGCACCTTTGGAAAGTTGCCGGTGCATTGCATAAGCCAAAAGGCATTCTGCGGAAGGCAAACGTTCCAAAAGGGCAAGTGAAGGTAGTCTTCTCTTGATCCTTAGGGTCTATAGTGATTTGATTATAGCCAGAGTACCCATCTAAAAAACAATAGTAGGCTCTACCAGCTATTCTGTCTAGCATCTGGTCAATGAATGGAAGAGGGAAATGGTCTTTTTTAGTTTCTTTATTCAACTTCCTGTAATCCATACACACTCTCCACCCTGTGACAGTCCTCGTTGGAATCAGTTCGTTGTTCTCATTGACTACCACAGTTATTCCCCCCTTTTTAGGTACACATTGGATGGGGCTCACCCACTGGCTACTAGCTATGGGGAAAATTACTCCTGCATCTAACCACTTTATTATTTCTTTCTTCACTACCTCTTTCATAGAGGGGTTTAACCTACGCTGGTGATCTACCCTAGGTGTGTGTTCTTCCTCTAGTATGATTTTATGCATGCAATAAGAAGGGCTAATGCCTCGAATATCAGCAATAGTCCATGCTATAGCCTTCCTATGTTGCTTAAGCAGTAAAATTAAATCAACCTCATGCTGTTCACTTAGCTTAGAAGAAATAATTACAGGCAGCGTATCATTTTCTCCTAGATATGCGTATTTGAGGTGAGTTGGTAGTGGTTTCAGTTCTAAAACAGGTGGATGCTCAATGGAGGGCTTTAACGGATTTACAGTTCTATCAGTTAAGTCCATAGTCATACATACATGCTGAGGTCTATCTGCAGGCATATCCATTATGTCAGATACATTTAGATCATCTACATCTAATCCTACATATTCGTTAGCATGCTTGGTTAACAATACATGCTCTAATTGTTCTTCCATTAGTGAGTCAACAACATCAATGCTAGCACAAGACTCAGAATCAGAGGGATACCTTAAAGCTTTGTAAACACTAAATTTTACCTCTTCATCATGAACCCTCATAGTTAACTCACCTTTTTGCACGTCTATTAGTGCCCTACCTGTGGCTAGAAATGGTCTACCTAGCAGGATGGGAACCTCCTTGTCTGCCTCATAGTCCAGGACAATGAAATCTGCAAGGAAAATAAATTTGTCAACTTTAACTAGAATATCCTCGATCTTACCTTCCGGATATGCGATGGATCTGTCTGCTAGTTGTAAAGTGACAGTAGTTGGACGTGCTTCTCCCATTCCCAACTGGCGGAATAGGGACAGGGGCATGAGATTTATGCTGGCGCCCAGGTCACAAAGTGCTCTGCCCACATGCTTGCCTCCAAGTTCTACAGGTAGGGTGAAGGAACCAGGATCCTTCTCCTTCTTGGGCAGCTTGTTTTGGAGGATGGCGCTGCACTCCTCGGTGAGGTTTACTGTTTCAAACTCACCAATTATTTTTTTGTTAGTAATAATGTCCTTCAAAAACTTTACATATGAAGGCATAGACTGTAAAACCTCTACAAAAGGAATGTTAACATGCACTTGCTTAAGTATTTCTAAGAATTTATTAAAATGAACTTCCTGTTCCTGCTTCTTCTTAAGCCTTCGAGGATAAGGAGGTGGTGGCACATATGCAGGCACGTCAGGACGCCTTAAGATAGGTGGAGGCCTTGGAATTTCTTCTACGTCCTCAACAATTGGCTCTAGCCTGGCTCCTGATGTGCTAGTCGGTGGTGGACCTTGGCTTGGCAGAGACTCCAGTGGAGCACTAGACTCAGTGTTCTCTACTCTCTTTGGTGTGTCCTTTGTGTTGCTCACCAATGGTCTTCCACTCCTAAGTTCAATGGCTTGAACTTGTTCTTTGCCATCTCTCCTTGGTACTTCGGTATCAGCAGGGAGTCTACCTTGGGGCCTACTTTTAAGTTCATTGGCTAATTGGCCTATTTGGTTTTCCAGGCTCCTAAGAGTAGCTTGCTGGCTCTGAAGAGTAGCATCATTCTTAGCTATATATTCCTTGAGTAGGTTTTCTACAGAAGATCCTACAGGTTGATTGTAAGGTTTTTGGTACATTGACTGGTTATGTTGAGGAGTGAAACCAGGTGTTCCACTCGGCCTTGGTTGGTTAGAATTTTGGTTAGTGTTTTGTTGGCCACCCCATGACAGGTTAGGGTGGTTTCTCCAACCAGGATTGTAAGTTTGTGAGTAGGGGTTATTCCTAGGCTGCTGCTGACTTCCTACATAGCAGACTGAGGATGGATTCCCAGGGCAATATTCATAAGGGTGCCCTTCCCCACAGAATCCACAGATTGGTGCCTCGCCTTGACTTGGTTGGGTGCCCATTGACATGGCTGTGGCGGTATTGGCACTGGTTTGGAGATTGGCCTGAGCCATTTGCTTGACTAAGTTGGTCAGGGCATTTATTTGGGTGCTCATGGCGCTTAGAGCATCCTTGTCTTGAGCCCTAGTTGGCTCTACTGGATCGTCTGACCATCTACAGTGAGATGCTGAGATCTTCTCCAAGATCTCATAAGCTTCGTTGTAACTCTTGGACAACATGGAACCTCCAGCAGATGAATTTAAGACTTGTCTGGTGCTGGGGTTGCATCCTTTAAAGAAAACTTCTATTTGGATACACCATGGAATGCCATGGTGTGGACATTTAATGAGAAGGTCTTTGAATCTAGTCCAAGCTTCGTGAAGAGACTCATTATCAGCTTGTTTAAACTTTATGATATCATCACGAAAGGTTGAATTCCTATCAGGTGGGAAGTATTTGACTAGGAATTTTTCTGCTAAATCTGTCCAATTGCGGACAGATCCTGAGGGTAAAGAATTTAGCCATGTTTTGGCTTTGTCCCTCAAAGAGTAAGGGAAAAGATATAGCCTCAGGGCTTCTTGGGAAACTCCAGGGATTAGGAATGTGTCACTAACTCCTAGGAAGTTCCTAAGGTGGTTATGGGGGTCCTCATTTTCTATTCCAAAGAATTGTCCCACAGTGGACAACATTTGGAACATCACTGGCTTTAACTCGAATGAGTGGGCAGTGATTTCAGGACGGATTATGCTGGGGTTCAGCTCCCCAGGCATAGGTACTAGATATGACAGAATGGCACTATTCTTGTCATTCGCTATTTCGATGGGGTTGCGAATGGCTTGTGCCGGATTTGGAACTAGATCGCCCATTTCTTTAGTTTCAGGTGTGGTTTGAGGTATAGGAGGTTGTTTAAAGAGACGTTTCTTTGCCTTATTCCTAGCTCGAAGTGATCTTTCAGGTTCAGGATCGAACTCTAAATTACTATGTGAACGCTCACTCATAAACTACCTTAATAGCACCTGCAAAAGAAATGAAACAGATTAGTTTCACTCAATGATAAACTTGATTTTTCAAACTTAACAACTTCGTTTTCACTTAAAATAAGTCCCCGGCAGCGGCGCCAAAAACTTGTTGCGTGCTCAATGTGTAAAGATAAATATGCAAAAGGGTAGAGAGAGCACTTAGAACATGCAAGCATACATGGTCTCACAGCAAGTAGTAAGTATATTTCATTCGTTTTTTCCACAGAGACTCATTTTTAGCTATTCGCGAAGTGTGTTTGTTAAGAAAGATGGGATGAATTTGAGGGGATAAAATTGGTTTTTAATTACCTAAGTTTTGCTGAATGTGTAAAGGAATATACCATAAACAAGTTAAAGTTAAAATCAGGCTCAAACAACAAGAGATGGAATCAATAAACGAAGAAGAAAACAGCTACACACAATGCAATTTAGTAGAATTGCGAGAACCGCAATTAATCCGCAATTAAATGGCAGCGAAACTGATTAAAAGGGTGAATTAAGGGCTACTAATGACTATCCTATAGGCAGTTTATTACGATTATCAAGCTTCGGATCAACTCTCTATACATCAAACTCACTCTATCTCAAGTATCGTCCGATTCCATGCATGAGAGACTCAAGTTTACTCGACTTCAAAGTAAGGTCTTAAGCATCTTGTTAAAGCAGGAGTGTTCAGTTTGTACTAGGGAAACGCCTATTCCTAGGCCGTTTCCTGATTACCATGAAAGGCTAGCATGATTATATGACTCTGAACTCTTACTCCTTCCAGAGGTTAGGAGTTCTTTGGACAAAATGGATGGCCAATCGAAATTGCCCGTGGGATGAAGCTTACATACAATCAATGTTCGAGTGTTAATCTGCCTACTTGACTCACGTTTTTTAGCCTATAGTTCTGTCATTAGCATGCCCCTAAGTGATTTTAGTTACTCATGGATATGTGGAGAATAGAAAAGGTAGATAAAACAGACATGCTTAGAAGATAAATGTACTTAAAACAGCAAGCCAAAGCCGTAGCAGAACCAGATGGAAACTGTAAAATGCAGAAGTATACTTCGATTACTTTAAGTGTTTGAATGACAAAGGGAAGCTCTAAAAGAGATGAATTCAAGACAGACAACAACGAAATGCAGTAATTGAAATGCTACACTAAGAACAACAGTGATCAGAAATGGAATTGAGAAGAACAGAGCAGAAAACAGTAGAGGTTTGCTAGAAAACTCCGTGGCAGTCGCCTCGAATGATGGTGATGAGAAGTCAGCCCTGCTTGGATGAATCCAATCGAGAGAGAAGAAGAATCTCCTCTCCTTCCTATCAGATTATCGATTCCAAAAGCTTAGACTCTCACTCCAACAGACGGCAAAGGAAAACAGATGGAAATGGTGGACTGCAAGAAGACTTCTGCGCTTCGAATTGATGACTGAACCTCCGACTTTGACCCCCTTTTATAGTAGTTTGCAGGTGCGTTTGGGCCAAGGAGAACCATCAATCTTCAACGTCATATATCAAAATGGATGGAGGAGAAAGGACGAATCCCTGAAAAGTCGGATCTAAACAGAAAAAGATCAGCCAACTTACGGTTTTAACTTGAATAATTGCGGTCACCGCAATTATTCCGCAATTCATTTGCAATGGTTATTTTTTCATTCTTTTCTTCGGTTTTCAACCCTTTTTCTACCTATTGTACACAAGTCCTATATTAGCTACCTTCTTCTAATTCTCATATTAAAGCATAGGTTTAAGCTAAATGCTAACAAAAACACCTAAATGTGTACATCTTCTTAAGCTAAATGGGTCCTAAATAAGTCACTTTCAGAGACTTAACACACCCCCAAACTTAAGGCTTTGCTTGTCCTCAAGCATACTAAGGACTAGGCTGTCGTTTTCTTCTTCTCTAACTACTCATCGACTCCCCTATATCCCTATCTCTAGCAGTGCTGTCCTGTGACACACTTCTAAGTTTAGAATTAACCTCTTTATCGAGCTTCTTCTGACTTCACCTGCCTATTATACCCACTGCTTTTGTTAATCCCCTACTACTGATCTAACTACTTTTATGATATCATGCTATTATCCCTAAGGTTTCAAATTCTACCAAGCTTTACTCTAGACTCAGTACATGCTTCTAGCTTATTTTTAATGTGTCTAGGATTCCTTAGAGTCATGCCAGTCTTAGTATTAACGGTGACAGTGGTACTTTTAGAGAACAACCTAAACCCTGGCATCACTACATTGGATATACATTCATCTCCCTAGACAAACCTAGAAGTTACAACCTTGTGCTTAGCTCATTAAGGATCAGATTTCTTTTTACATAGGACATCTAAGCCACAAGATTATAACTCCCAAGCATACATTCTTCTTCCCCTATTTCTCCTTTTTCCCTTTTTTTACTTAGGTGGAGTCTCCCCTTGGTTTGCCTTTTGATGCAATGCCACTTGTGGTTTACACACTTGGCACTGATTACTCAGCAACCTAAGAGAAACTCCCCCCCCTTTATTTTTTTTTTTTTTTTTTTTTTAAAAAAGGAGAAGAAGAATGCTTATGTTTCTAAGGGAGAGAGGAATGTTCCTAGGCCTAGGGTGGCCTCCCCCAAACTTCAACTACTCATTGTCCCCAATGAGTGTTTGAGGTGGTACACCCCCAAACTTGTCCTAGAAGCATCTAGTCTAAAGTAAAACAAAGAGAATCTAAACAACCTAGGCATAGGCAAAACATTCTAGAAGCAACTATCCCAGCAGCAGAAAATTTGAACATAACAGACAGGTTTAAGGACTTATGGTTTATGCATGCTGAGCACTATTCAGAGGCAAATTTAAACTATCAAAGGGTGTCCTATGACACTCATCCAGCATGCTTCAAGATCAGCTATATAAGGTAGTCATGCTAGCAGCAAAAGATAGACTTTAACAGATCACAGCCTAACTAAACAGACAGTCCAAAACATGCTATCAGTCACAAAAATTGCGGGAACCGCAATTATTTCGCAATCCAATCCGGGCAGATATAACATTAACTCAGGCCCCTAGCATGCTCTTTCCCGTTACTCATGCATCCTAAAAATAAAACTAAACTATCCTACCTAATCAGCTAACATCCGACTAGACTAAGCAAAAGAAAAACATAAAACTAAACATTAAAAACAGATCAAAAATTGAATACAAAACAGCATACTATACATGATTCTATCAAAAAGCAGGAAAATTGTCTTTTGTTTCTTAAGGGATCAGTAATACTCCCTCTAGTGCTCTTCAAACCAGCACTCAATTCTCATCATCCTCATCTGGTTGCCTTGGTCGTGGGGGCACCCATGGAGTTAGGAGGTTGGTGGGGAAGTCCGGGAAGATGCATCCCAACTGGTCTGCAACTTCTTTGTCCCTCGCCTGCGCATAGTTGGCCCATTGAGCCATTCTCCTCTGCATGTCCATCAAGCAGGCCATGGATAGGGACTGTTCAGCAGCCAGCCTATCCAACTCAAATTCCATGTTGCCTTTTCTTCTCAGCCTTAGGTGTGCAGGCAACTCCAAATGGCCTGTGTAAGGCAGCTGCTGCTCCAAGCGCTCGGTGGGAACCCCTGCAAGCAAACACAATTTTGTTATAGTGTTGGGGAAAAATAATGGCCCCTTACCCTTTTTAGCACACTCAGCTATGGCAGCAGCGATGACTTCTCCCACGTTGATCGTGAGACCTCTCATTATAGCATAAACCAGCAGCGAACGGCTCTGGTTAATTGTAGTCTCATGAGTTACTGGAGAGAGTCTTCGTCTGACGAATGAAAACCACACAGCTGCCTTAGCCGTGAGGTTGGCACTCATGAGTGTGTGCCGCCCATTGCGTGACACTGTCCAGGAGGCCTCAGGCTGGCCAATTGTGCGAATGGCTTCTTCATACAAACATGCTGTGCTTTATCTACAGGTATATCCATTATCTCAGAAACATTTAAATCAGTTAATTCTAATTGTACATATTCATTAGCATGCTTAGTTAATAATACATGCTCCAACTGTTCTTCCATTAATGAATCTATAATGTCCATACTAGCACAAGATTCAGAGTCAGAGGGGTACCTTAAGGCTTTATAAACACTAAATTTGACCTCCTCATCATGAACCCTCATGGTGAGCTCACCTTTCTGGACATCTATCAGGGCCCTACCTGTGGCTAGAAAAGGTCTGCCTAATAGGATGGGGACCTCCTTGTCTGCTTCATAATCCAGGATGATGAAATCTGCAAGGAAAATAAACTTGTCAACCTTTACAAGAATATCCTCAATCTTACCCTCAGGGTAGGCTATGGATCTGTCTGCAAGTTGTAAAGTGACAGTGGTTGGACGTGCTTCTCCTATTCCTAGCTGGCGGAATAGTGATAGGGGCATGAGGTTTATGCTGGCTCCCAGGTCACAAAGAGCTCTGCCCACGTTCTTGCCTCCTAGCTCTACAGGTAAGGTGAAGGAACCAGGATCCTTCTCCTTCTTGGGTAGCTTGTTCTGGAGTATGGCACTGCACTCCTCAGTGAGATTTACTGTTTCAAACTCACCAATTATTTTCTTGTTAGTGATAATATCCTTCAAAAACTTAACATAAGAAGGCATAGACTGTAAAACTTCTACAAAAGGAATATTAACATGCACTTGCTTAAGAATTTCTAAAAATTTGTTAAAGTGCACTTCATGTTCTTGTTTTTTCTTAAGCCTTCGAGGAAATGGAGGTGGTGGCACATATGCAGGCACTTCAGGTCGCCTCAGGAAAGGTGGAGGCCTTGGGATTTCTTCTATCTCTTCTATGATTGGCTCCAGCCTTGGTCCCGATGTGCTTGTCGGTGGTGGACCTTGGTTTGGCAGAGACTCCAGTGGAGCACTAGACTCAGTGTTCTCTACTCTCTTTGGTGTTTCTTTTGTGTTGCTCACCAATGGTCTCCCACTTCTAAGTTCAATTGCTTGAACTTGCTCTTTACCATCTCTTCTTGGCACTTCAGTGTCAGCAGGTAATCTACCTTGGGGCCTACTTTTGAGTTCATTAGCTAGTTGCCCTATCTGGTTCTCTAGGCTCCTAAGAGTAGCTTGCTGACTCTGTAGAGTGGCATCATTCTTGGCTATGTATTCCTTAAGTAAGTTTTCTACAGAAGACCCTACAGGTTGGTTGTATGGTTTTTGGTACATGGATTGGTTATGTTGGGGAGTGAAACCAGGTGTTCCACTCGGTCTTGGTTGGTTAGGAGCTTGGTTAGCATTCTGTTGGCCACCCCATGAAAGGTTTGGGTGGTTCCTCCAACCAGGATTGTAAGTGTTGGAGTAGGGGTTGTTCCTAGGCTGCTGCTGGCTTCCAATATAGCAGACTGAGGCTGGATTCCCAGGGCAGTATTCATACAGGTGCCCTTCCCCACAGAATCCACAGATAAGTGTCTCAACTTGACTTGGTTGGGTGCTCATTGACATGGCTGTGGCGGTGTTGACACTTGTTTGGAGATTGGCTTGAGCCATTTGTTTAACTAGGTTGGTCAGGGCGCTTATTTGGCTACTCATGGCATTGAGTGCGTCCTTGTCTTGAGCTCTAGTTGGCTCAACTGGATCATCTGACCACCTACAGTGAGATGCTGAGATCTTCTCCAAGATCTCATAGGCTTCATGATAACTCCATTTTGGAGCTATTAAATACGTCCTAATTATAGCTAAAGTCCGCTTTCAATTGATTAAATGTATCTCTTTTGTAGGAGAAAAGCGGCAAAGAGCTCGTGCGTCCGTTGGGCATGTTCGAGTGCTTAAAGCAGAGTTTTAGCGCCCCGGGAATGCATCGGGAAGAGGGGAACTTGTTCCGTGAAGAAACGAGCCAAAACTGCCTTGGAGAGGCAAAGCATCAGCCCCAAAACCCGAGAGCCAGCGTCGAGCTATAGCGTCGAGACGCTGGCTCGACGCTGGAAAAACCCGAGAGCAAGCGTCGAGTGATAGCGTCGAGACGCTAGCTCGACGCTGCCCTGGCGTCGAGACCCTGCTTGGCGTCGAGACGCTCCGGAGGAGGCGCGCGCAGGAAATTCATCGGGGCAGCGTCGCGACGCTGGCCTTGCGTCGCGACGCCATCGCGCGCGCGCGCGGATTACTTAGGGCACAGCGTCGAGACGCTGGCCTAGCGTCTTGACGCTACGACGAAGGCAGTAGCTAAAAGACGATTTTTCTGCAGAATTTTATATCTTCATCTTCTTCATCTCTCAACCGATTCCGGCGATTTTAGGCTTCTTCTTCCCCATTTTCTCTCTATTTTCCGTGGAGCTCCGCCATTGTTGGCATGCTTGTGAGCTCCACTTTCCTTTGTAATACTTAGAAGGATCCTTCCATGGCCGTGGTTGGAGCGGGATTGACGCACCGCGCCATGAGCGGCTAAGGTAAGGGTGACGGTTTGGGATTTGTTTAGGGGAATTTTGTTAGACATTTATGGCTTTGATAATCTGAGTATAATTTTGCATATTGGAATCTGATTATTGGCATCTGTTTACCTTGCTTAATCCAACGCGCATGCTAAAATACGTTGATTGACACTCGGGTAGTTTCGCATGTTGTGTATGTTAAAGAGTAGCGATGCCGTGCCTCTCACTGCTCGACTAAGTAACACAGGTAAATAGAACTAAATCGAAGTATCGGGTCGGGTAGGATAAATGTTGGTTGCATACGGCGTTTGCGGGCAACCTACTAGCATTTAGAATTCACGCTCGAATGTTCGTCGCGGTTAGCTAGTAACTATCTAAATTCACTTTAGGACTGATCATCTTAATGCGAGCTTAGATAACGTGTAATTAGGACTGTGTGGCCTAATTAAAATCCATGGAGTCGGCTACTTTGGGGCTTCTCTGGTAGTCGTCCGCGTGCTAAATAAACTTTATTCCATGTCGTTAGAATTAAATGATAAGCTGAATGTTGTCTAACAAATGATCCCGAGACTCCCCAAACCGTGCACACGCTCTCTACATATTATTCTTCCTTCGTAGCTTTCTTCATTATTTCTCTTGCATGATTAAAACCCCCCCGTTACCAATTAATCAATTAAATCCCAATTTTAATTATACTTTTGATCATTCCTATTCCTTGGATCGACCCTGTTACCACTGGCTGCAAAGCCTTGGCAATAGGCATTATAAATCGTATTTTGGCAAGCCTCGACAGCTTGAGATTAGGCGGATATTCAAAATCCAGCCCACCAAAATTGGCGCCGTTGCCGGGAATAGGCAATTGATTGAATTTATGATTGGAGTTTGAATTTGATTTATTGATAGTTGACTGAAATTTTTTTTCTGTTTGTATGTTGTATGTTTAGTTTTTTGTTTGTGTATGACCCGTTCCTCTGAGGGTAGTTTGCAGTATATCCCTGAGATTGACAGAGAGGAGCGGCGGTTACGGAGAGAGGCCCGTGAGGGGCAAGGAACAGTGGAAAGAGAAGAAGGCAATCCCTTCTTATTTGACGAGATGGCGCAAGGTGAAGCGCCACGGACGCTTAAGCAGCTGGCAGCGCCAGACCTGAACTTGCAGCCTTTGTGCATTAACTACCCCGTGGTAGCAGGTAACTTCGAACTAAAATCTGGTTTAATTCACCAGTTACCTTCTTTCCATGGAAACGCAGGTGAGGACGCGAACAAACATCTGATGGAGTTCCATTGCGTCTGCGCGGGAATGAAGCCCGCAGGGGTCACGGAAGAGCAACTGAACATGAGGGCATTCCCCTTTACGCTCAAGGATAAGGCCAAGGATTGGCTGTACTATTTGCCTTCCGGATCCATTGTTGCGTGCTCAATGTGTAAAGATAAATAAGCAATAAGGTAGAGAGAGCACTTAGAACATGCAAGCATACATGGTCTCACAGCAAGTAGTAAGTATATTTCATTCGTTTTTTCCACAGAGACTCATTTTTAGCTATTCGCGAAGTGTAATTGTTAAGAAAGATGGGGTGAAATTGATGGAGTAAAATTGGTTTTTAATTATCTACTTTTTGCTGAATGTGTAAAGGGATATAACATAAACAAATGCAAGTTGAAATGAGACTTAAAAGACAAGAGATGGAATTAATAAACGAAGAAGAAAACAGCTAAACAGAATGATAAAATGGCAGAATTGCGAGGACCGCAATGTTACCGCAATTAAATAACAGCGAAAGTGTGTAAATGGGTGAATTAAGGGCTACTAATGACTATCCTATAGGCATTTTATTACGATTCTCAAGCATTGGATCAACTCTCTATACATCAAACTCACTCTATCTCAAGTATCGTCCGATTCCATGCATTAGAGTCTTAAGTTTACTCGACTTCAAAGTAAGGACTTAAGCATCTTGTTTAAGCAGGAGTGTTTAGTTTGTACTAGGGAAACGCCTATTCCTAGGCCGTTTCCTGATTACCATGAAAGGCTAGCATGCTTATATGACTCTGAACTCTTACTCCTTCCAGAGGTTAGGAGTTCTTTGGACAAAATGGATGGCCAATCGAAATTGCCCGTGGGATGAAGCTCACATACAAACAATGCTTCGAAAGCTATCCTACATGCTTGGTTTACGTTTTTTAGCCTATAGTTCTGTCATTAGCATGCCCCTAAGTGACTTAGCTACTCATGGATATATGGAGAACAGAAAAGGTAGATAAAACAGACATGCTTAGAAGAGAAATGTGCTTAAAACAGCAAGACAAAACCGTAGCAGAAGAAGGTGGAAACTGTGAAATGCAGAATTGTACTTTGATTACTTTGAATGTTTGAACGACAAAGGAAAGCTTTAAAAGAAATGATTCAAAGACAGACAACAACGAAATGCAGTAAGTAAACACTAAACTAGAACAACAACTAATCAAAGCTGGAAATGAGAAGAAAAAGACAGAAAAGCAGTAAGGGTTGCTTTGAAAGCTTCGTTGCAGTCGCCTCGAATGAAGGGGATGAAAGGTCAGCCTTGCTTGGATGAATCCAATCGAGAGAGAAGAAGAATCTTCTCTCCTTCCTATCAGATTATCGATTCCAACAGCTGAGACTCTCACTCCAACAGCCGGCAAAGGAAAACAGAGAGAAATGATGGACTGCGAGAAGACTTCTGCGCTTCGAATGATGATCAAACCTCCGACTTTGGCCCCCTTTTATAGTAGTTTGCAGGTGCGTCTGGGCCAAGGAGAACCATCAATCTTCAACGTCATATATCAGAATGGATGGAGGAGAAAGAACGAATCCCTGAAATTACGGAAATTAACAGAAAAAGATCAGTCAACTTACGGTTTTCACTTGAATAATTGCGGTCACCGCAATGTTTTCGCAATTCATTCGCAATGCTCATTTTTTCATTCTTTTCCTTCGGTTTTCAACCCTTTTTCTACCTATTGTGCATAAGTCCTAAATTAGCTACCTTCTTCTAATTCTCATATTAAAGCATAGGTTTAGGCTAAATGCTATCAAAAACACCTAAAAGTGTACATCTTCTTAAGCTAAATGGGTCCTAAATAAGTCACTTTCAGAGACTTAACACACCCCCAAACTTACGGTTTTGCTTGTCCTCAAGCATACTAAGGACTTACCAAGGCTGCTGTTTTACTTTCTTTAACCACTTGCTAACTTCCACATATTCTTATCTATGGCATTGCTGTCCTGTGACATACCTCCAAGCTTAAAACTACCCTCTTATCTAGCTTCTTCTGACTTTGCCTGCCTAACACTTATCTGTTTTCATTAACTCCCTACAACTGATCTATTTGCTTTTGCCATATCATGCCACTATCCCTAAGGTTTCAAATTCTGCCTAGCTTTACCTCAGACTCAGTACATGCTTCTAGCTTTATTTTTAATGTGTCTAGGATTCCTTAGAGTCATGCCAGTCTTAGTATTAACGGTGACAGTAGTACTTTAAAGAACAACCTAAACCCTGGCATCACTACATTGGATAAACACTCATCTCCCTAAACAACCCTACAAGTTACAACTTTTTGCTTAGCTACTTGAGGATCAGAGTTCTTTTTAAATAGGACATCTAAGCCACAAAGTTATAACTCCTAGGTATACATTCTTCTTCCCTATTTCTTCCTTTTTCTTACTTAGGTGGGGCCTATCCTTTGGTTGCCTTTTGATGCAATGCCACTTGTGGGTCACACACTTGGCACTGATTACTTAGCAACCTAAGAGAGACCCCCCTCTTTATTCTATTTTTCATTTTTTTTTCAGTTCATCATTTTTTGTAAAGGAGAAGAAGAATGCTTATGTTTCTAAGGGAGAGAGGAATGTTCCTAGGCCTAGGGTGGCCTCCCCCAAACTTCAACTACTCATTGTCCCCAATGAGTGTCGGAGGTGGCACACCCCCAAACTATCCTAGAAGCATCTAGTCTAAAGTAAAACAAAGAGAATCTAAAGCCCTAGGCATAGACAGAACATTTAAAAGAAAATATCACAGCAGCAGAATTTTAAAAAAAAAAACAGACAGTTAAGGGCTTAAAGCTGGGCATGCTGAGCTATTGAGAGGCTTAATTTAAACTATCAAAGGACGTCCTATGACACTCATCCAGCATGCGTTCAGATAAGCTTATATAAGTAGTCATGCTAGCAGCAAAAGATGGTATTTAAACAGATTGCAGCCTAGCTAAACAGACAGTCCAAAACATGCTTTCAGTCATGAAAATTGTGGATACCGCAATTATTTCGCAATTCAATCAGGGCAGATATAACATCGATTCAGGCCCCTAAACATGCTTTTTCCAGTCACTTTAAGCTTGACAAAAATAAAACTAAACTAACCTACCTAAGCAGCTAACATCAGACTATACTAAGCAAAAGAAAAAACATAAAACTAAACATCACAAACAGATCAAAAATTGAACAAAAAACAGCATAATTCACATTGTCTATCAGAAAGCAGAAAATTGTTTTTGTTTTTCTAAGGGAACAGTGATACTCCCTTTAGTGCACTTCAAACCAGCACTCAATCCTCGTCATCCTCATCAGGTTGCCTTGGTCTTGGGGGCACCCATGGAGTTAGGAGATTGGTAGGGAACTCAGGGAAGAGGCACCCCAGCTGGTCTGCAACTTCCTTGTCCCTCGCCTGCGCATAAGTGGCCCATTGAGCCATTCTTCTCTGCATATCCATCAAGCAGGCCATGGATAGGGACTGTTCAGCAGCCAGCCTATCCAGTTCAAACTCCATATTCCCCTTTCTTCTCAACCTCAGGTTCGCAGGCAGTTCCAAATGGCCTGTGTAAGGCATCTGCTGCTCCAAGCGCTCGGTGGGGACTCCTGCAAGCAAACATAGCTTGGTTATAGTATTAGGGAAAAACAAGGGTCCCTTACCTTTCTTTGCGCATTCAGCAATAGCAGCAGAGATGACTTCTCCCACGTTAATCGTGAGACCTCTCATGATCGCATATACCAGCAACGATCGGCTCTGGTTTATTGTAGTCTCGTGAGTCACGGGGGACAGTCTCCTTCGCACAAATGAAAACCAAACAGCCGCCTTAGCCGTGAGGTTGGCACTCATGAGAGTGTGCCTCCCATTGCGTGATACGGTCCAAGAAGCTTCAGGCTGGCCAATTGTCCGAATGGCCTCTTCCAGAACTGCCTCAGTAGGCTCATCAACTATCCGTGCGTAATCTGTATGAGTTTGGCCCTTGAGACCAAAGGCTTCATTGATGGCCTTGGCTGAGAAATCTACTTCTACCCCTCTGACCACAGACAGGCCATCCTCAGGGCTGAGCACATTGGCGTAGAAATCATATACCATGCTCGTGTATGCTGGATTAGGCGGTCTGCAGAATTCTTCCCAGCCGTGGTTGATCACCCCTGCGCGCAAGAACTGCGGCAGGTCAGCAGGTCGGTCGAGGAAGCCTTTCTCGTGCAGCAACTCCCTCTTCCTTAACTCAGCACCCCTGGATTCAGCATCAGATGAGACATACCTCACTGACTGAGGTTCGTCTTCAGGGTAGAGTTTAGCCTTCCCCTTATCTGCTGGCTTGGCTGATTCGGCAGCCTCCACCTTAAGTCGTTTGAGCGAAGGCTCAGTACTCTCTTTGTCTGTTGATGGCACCATCGTTGAGTCTTGGAGATCTTGAGAGAAGAATCAAAGATGAAGAGAATCTCAGAGTTCTTGGAAATCAGAAACTGAGAGAATCGTATCGATCGAGCGCTTCCCAACGGATATAAAGGCAACGGATAAATCCCAACGGCTATTTTTTTGCGGATCCAGCAATTCCAGCGCAATTCCAGGGATTGTTTTTTATCTAAATGTCAATCTTTGATCGCCCGTATCTTTTATTTGGCTCAACCGTTTCTTGATTTTTAAAGCTGGATTTACTCTCCTTGATCCCCTCCTTCGAATCCTTGCAAAAACAAATAAAACAAACATTAAATACGCAATTAAAATTACACCACAAAACATACAAACGATAATCGGAAAAACAGAAAAAATAAACTAAGGCATTGGCCTTGACTAAACGAGCACAGTAACCACTCGTTCTCTCTCGTTCTTTTTGTCATGCTTCAGTCAAGAGGAAGGCCGAGAGAGTCTTCACATCTCCTTCCTCATAGTAGTGCTTCAACCTAGCACCATTGACCATAAATGGCTGGCCTTGCTGCAAGTTCTTTATCTCTATTGCACCATGAACAAAGACATTAGTAATAACAAATGGACCCGACCATCTAGACTTTAGTTTGCCTGGAAATAACTTTAATCGTGAGTTAAATAATAGTACAAGTTGGCCTTTCCTAAAGTCTTTGATCCTGAGTCTACTGTCGTGCCATATTTTGGTCTTTTCTTTATACATTTTGGCATTCTCGTAGGCCATATGCCTAAGCTCATCAAGTTCATGTAGCTGCAAAGATCTCAATGTCCCCGCATCCTTTACACAAAAATTCAATTCCTTCATGGCCCAAAATGCTTTGTTTTCTAACTCAAGTGGCAAGTGGCAAGCCTTGCCATACACCAACCTATAGGGAGACATGCCTAGGGGTGTCTTATATGCTGTTCTATAAGCCCAAAGTGCATCCTCAAGCTTAAATGACCAGTCTTTCCTATTAGGTTTGACCACCTTTTCTAGGATGTTCTTTATCTCCCTATTGGAAATTTCAGCTTGGCCATTCGAGTGTGGGTGATAGGGGGTAGCTACTCTATGTCTAATGTTATATTTAGCCAATATCTTCTCCATGGCCTTATTAATGAAATGTGACCCCTCATCACTAATGATAGCACGAGGAGTCCCAAATCTAGTGAAAATGTGCCTATGCAAGAAGCTAGTGACTGTTTTAGCATCATTATTAGGACATGCTTTGGCTTCTACCCACTTGGACACGTAGTCTACTGCTACCAAAATGTAAAGGTTACCTGATGATGGAGGGAATGGTCCCATGAAGTCAATGCCCCACACATCAAAGAGCTCCAACTCTAAAATGTAGGTGAGGGGCATCTCATCCTTGCGACTGAGGTTACCTGTCCTTTGGCACTCATCACAGCTGTGGGCGTAGTTGTGGGCATCCTTGAAGATTGTTGGCCAATAGTAGCCACTCTGAAATACCTTCGCAGCTGTTCTTTGACCACCAAAGTGTCCGCCATAAGGAGATGAGTGGCAGTGCTGCAGCACAGACTTCGCTTCAGCAGCTGAAACACACTTCCTCAACAACCCATCAGCACAGGTTCTGTAAAGTGTGGGGTCATCCCAGATGAATTTCCTTGCTTCATGCAGGAACCTCTTCTTCTCTTGTCCTCCCTTGAACACTGGTAATACCTGTGATGCACGGAAGTTAGCAATATCAGCAAACCACGGTTCCTCATCGTTATCACGATGAGCCAAAGCAAATACATGTTCATCGATAAAAGCATCAGAAATTGCGGTCTCCGCAATTTTTTCGCAATTGTGCTGCAATCGAGACAGGTGATCCGCAACCACGTTTTCACATCCCTTCTTGTCCCGAATGTCCAAATCAAATTCCTGCAGCAATAACACCCATCTAATCAATCTAGGCTTAGCATCAGCCTTCCTCATAAGATATTTCAAGGCAGAATGGTCAGTGTATACAATTGTCCTAGTGCCTACAATATAGTTTCTGAATTTTTCACAAGCAAATACTACAGCAAGCATCTCTTTCTCAGTAGTTGTATAATTACATTGAGCCTCATTCAAGGTCTTACTAGCATAATAGACAGGGTGTGTGAGCTTGTCAATCTTCTGTCCTAACATGACTCCTACAGCATAGTCACTGGCATCACATAGCATCTCAAATGGGAGATCCCAATTTGGTCCTACTATGATTGGTGCTGTGACCAGTGCTTCCTTAAGGGTTTTCCAAGCTACTACACATTCTTTAGAGAAGATAAATGGTCTATTTAGCTCTAGAAGCTCGCACAGAGGCTTGGCTATCTTAGAAAAGTCCTTGATGAACCTTCTGTAGAAGCCAGCGTGCCCTAAGAAGCTTCTAATGGCTTTGACATTTTGGGGCTCTACCAACTTCTCTATGATCTCTATTTTTGCCCTATCCACTTCTACACCTGCCCTTGACACTCTATGTCCTAAGACAATCCCTTCATCTACCATAAAATGGCACTTTTCCCAATTTAGGACTATGTTGGTCTCTTCACACCTAGCCAGGACTTGTCCTAGGTTTTCTAGACAGGTTTTGAATGAATCCCCAAAGACTGAGAAGTCATCCATGAATATTTCTATCATGGACTCATCCAACTCAGAGAAGATTGCCATCATGCACCTTTGGAAAGTTGCCGGTGCATTGCATAAGCCAAAAGGAATTCTGCGGAAGGCAAACGTTCCAAAAGGACAAGTGAAGGTGGTCTTCTCTTGATCCTTAGGGTCTATAGTAATTTGATTATAGCCTGAATAGCCATCTAAGAAACAATAGTAGGCTCTACCAGCTATTCTGTCTAGCATCTGGTCAATGAACGGTATAGGGAAATGGTCTTTTTTAGTTTCTTTATTTAGTTTTCTGTAATCCATACACACTCTCCACCCTGTGACAGTCCTTGTTGGAATCAGTTCGTTGTTCTCATTGACTACCACAGTTATTCCCCCCTTTTTAGGTACACATTGGATGGGGCTCACCCACTGGCTACTAGCTATGGGGAAAATCACTCCTGCATCTAACCACTTTATTATTTCTTTCTTCACTACCTCTTTCATAGAGGGGTTTAACCTACGCTGGTGATCTACCCTAGGTGTGTGCTCTTCCTCTAGTATAATTTTGTGCATGCAATAAGAAGGGCTAATGCCTCGAATATCAGCAATAGTCCATGCTATAGCCTTCCTATGTTGCTTAAGCAGTAAAATTAAATCAACCTCATGCTGTTCACTTAGCTTAGAAGAAATAATTACAGGCAGCGTATCATTATCTCCTAGATATGCATATTTGAGGTGAGTGGGTAGTGGTTTCAGTTCTAAAACAGGTGGATGCTCAATGGAGGGTTTTAACGGATTTACAGTTCTATCAGTTAAATCTATATTCATACATACATGTTGAGGTTTATCTACAGGCATATTCATTATGTCAGATACATTCAAGTCAGCTACATCTACTTGTACATATTCACTAGCATGCTTGGTTAACAGTACATGCTCTAATTGTTCTTCCATTAGTGAGTCAACAACATCCATGCTAGCACAAGACTCAGAATCAGAGGGATACCTTAAAGCTTTATAAACACTAAATTTTACCTCTTCATCATGAACCCTCATAGTTAACTCACCTTTTTGAACATCTATTAGTGCCCTACCTGTGGCTAGAAATGGTCTACCTAGCAGGATGGGGACCTCCTTGTCTGCCTCATAGTCCAGGACAATGAAATCTGCAAGGAAAATGAATTTGTCAACTTTAACTAGAATATCCTCAATCTTACCTTCTGGATATGCGATGGATCTGTCTGCTAGTTGTAAAGTGACAGTAGTTGGACGTGCTTCTCCTATTCCCAACTGGCGGAATAGGGACAAGGGCATGAGATTGATGCTGGCGCCCAGGTCACAAAGCGCTCTGCCCACGTGCTTGCCTCCAAGTTCTACAGGTAAGGTGAAGGAACCAGGATCCTTCTCCTTCTTGGGCAGCTTGTTCTGGAGGATGGCACTGCACTCCTCGGTGAGGTTTACTGTTTCAAACTCACCAATTATTTTTTTGTTAGTAATAATGTCCTTCAAAAACTTTACATAAGAAGGCATCGATTGTAAAACCTCTACAAAAGGAATGTTAACATGCACTTGCTTAAGTATTTCTAAGAATTTATTAAAATGAACTTCCTGTTCCTGCTTCTTCTTCAGCCTTCGAGGATATGGAGGTGGTGGCACATAAGCAGGCACGTCAGGGCGCTTTAGGATAGGTGGAGGCCTTGGAATTTCTTCTATGTCCTCAACGATTGGCTCTAGCCCTGGTGTGCTGGTTGGTGATGGTCCTTGGTTTGGCAGAGATCCCAGTGGAGCACTAGACTCAGTGTTCTCTACTCTCTTTGGTGTGTCCTTTGTGTTGCTCACCAATGGCCTACCACTTCTAAGTTCAATTGCTTGAACTTGTTCCTTGCCATCTCTCCTTGGTACCTCGGTGTCAGCAGGGAGTCTACCTTGGGGCCTACTTTTAAGTTCATTGGCTAATTGGCCTATTTGGTTTTCCAGGCTCCTAAGAGTAGCTTGCTGGCTCTGAAGAGTAGCATCATTCTTAGCTATATATTCCTTGAGTAGGTTTTCTACAGAAGATCCTACAGGTTGATTGTAAGGTTTTTGGTACATTGACTGGTTATGTTGGGGAGTGAAACCAGGTGTTCCACTCGGTCTAGGTTGGTTAGAATTTTGGTTAGTGTTTTGTTGGCCACCCCATGACAGGTTAGGGTGGTTTCTCCAACCAGGGTTATAGGTGTTGGAGTAGGGGTTATTCCTAGGCTGCTGCTGGCTTCCTACATAGCAGACTGAGGATGGATTCCCAGGGCAGTATTCATAAGGGTGCCCTTCCCCACAGAATCCACAGACTAGTGCCTCGCCTTGGCTTGGTTGGGTGCCCATTGACATGGCTGTGGCGGTATTGGCACTGGTTTGGAGATTGGCCTGAGCCATTTGCTTGACTAAGTTGGTCAGGGCATTTATTTGGTTTCTCATGGCGCTTAGAGCATCCTTGTCTTGAGCCCTAGTTGGCTCTACTGGATCGTCTGACCACCTACAGTGAGATGTTGAGATCTTCTCCAAGATCTCATAAGCTTCGTTGTAACTCTTGGACAACATGGAACCTCCAGCAGATGAATTTAAAACTTGTCTGGTGCTGGGGTTGCATCCTTTAAAGAAGACTTCTATTTGGATACACCATGGAAAGCCATGGTGTGGACATTTAATGAGAAGGTCTTTGAATCTTGTCCAAGCTTCGTGAAGAGACTCACTTGGAGCTTGTTTGAATTTTATGATATCATCACGAAAGGTCGAATTCCTATCTGGTGGGAAATATTTGACTAGGAATTTTTCTGCTAAATCTGTCCAATTGAGGACAGATCCTGAGGGTAAAGAATTTAACCATGTTTTGGCTTTGTCCCTCAAAGAGTAAGGGAAAAGATATAGCCTCAGGGCTTCTTGGGAAACTCCAGGGATTAGGAATGTGTCACTAACTCCTAGGAAGTTCCTAAGGTGGTTATGGGGGTCCTCATTTTCTATTCCAAAGAATTGTCCCACAGTGGACAACATTTGGAACATCACTGGCTTTAACTCGAATGAGTTGGCAGTGATTTCAGGACGGATTATGCTGGGGTTCAGCTCCCCAGGCATAGGTACTAAATATGAAAGGATGGCGCTATCCTTGTCATTCGCTATTTCAATGGGGTTGCGAGTGACAGGCACCAGGTTTTGATTTACTCCAGCCATTTCTTCTTGAGGTAATTGCGGAGGAATTGTAGTCTCTGCAATGATTGGAGGTAAAAGGGTTTGTTTGAAGAGACGTTTCTTGGCTCTATTCCTAGCTCTAAGTAATCTCTCGGGCTCAGGGTTGAACTCTAGATCACTACTTGGAGTCTCATTCATAAACTACCCTAAATGGTACCTGAAAAAGAAATGAAGATGGATCAAATTCAATGGAAAATAACTTGGTGTTTCAGACTTAACAAACTTCGTTTTTACTTAAAATAAGTCCCCGGCAGCGGCGCCAAAAACTTGTTGCGTGCTCAATGTGTAAAGATAAATAAGCAATAAGGTAGAGAGAGCACTTAGAACATGCAAGCATACATGGTCTCACAGCAAGTAGTAAGTATATTTCATTCGTTTTTTCCACAGAGACTCATTTTTAGCTATTCGCGAAGTGTAATTGTTAAGAAAGATGGGGTGAAATTGATGGAGTAAAATTGGTTTTTAATTATCTACTTTTTGCTGAATGTGTAAAGGGATATAACATAAACAAATGCAAGTTGAAATGAGACTTAAAAGACAAGAGATGGAATTAATAAACGAAGAAGAAAACAGCTAAACAGAATGATAAAATGGCAGAATTGCGAGGACCGCAATGTTACCGCAATTAAATAACAGCGAAAGTGTGTAAATGGGTGAATTAAGGGCTACTAATGACTATCCTATAGGCATTTTATTACGATTCTCAAGCATTGGATCAACTCTCTATACATCAAACTCACTCTATCTCAAGTATCGTCCGATTCCATGCATTAGAGTCTTAAGTTTACTCGACTTCAAAGTAAGGACTTAAGCATCTTGTTTAAGCAGGAGTGTTTAGTTTGTACTAGGGAAACGCCTATTCCTAGGCCGTTTCCTGATTACCATGAAAGGCTAGCATGCTTATATGACTCTGAACTCTTACTCCTTCCAGAGGTTAGGAGTTCTTTGGACAAAATGGATGGCCAATCGAAATTGCCCGTGGGATGAAGCTCACATACAAACAATGCTTCGAAAGCTATCCTACATGCTTGGTTTACGTTTTTTAGCCTATAGTTCTGTCATTAGCATGCCCCTAAGTGACTTAGCTACTCATGGATATATGGAGAACAGAAAAGGTAGATAAAACAGACATGCTTAGAAGAGAAATGTGCTTAAAACAGCAAGACAAAACCGTAGCAGAAGAAGGTGGAAACTGTGAAATGCAGAATTGTACTTTGATTACTTTGAATGTTTGAACGACAAAGGAAAGCTTTAGAAGAAATGATTCAAAGACAGACAACAACGAAATGCAGTAAGTAAACACTAAACTAGAACAACAACTAATCAAAGCTGGAAATGAGAAGAAAAAGACAGAAAAGCAGTAAGGGTTGCTTTGAAAGCTTCGTTGCAGTCGCCTCGAATGAAGGGGATGAAAGGTCAGCCTTGCTTGGATGAATCCAATCGAGAGAGAAGAAGAATCTTCTCTCCTTCCTATCAGATTATCGATTCCAACAGCTGAGACTCTCACTCCAACAGCCGGCAAAGGAAAACAGAGAGAAATGATGGACTGCGAGAAGACTTCTGCGCTTCGAATGATGATCAAACCTCCGACTTTGGCCCCCTTTTATAGTAGTTTGCAGGTGCGTCTGGGCCAAGGAGAACCATCAATCTTCAACGTCATATATCAGAATGGATGGAGGAGAAAGAACGAATCCCTGAAATTACGGAAATTAACAGAAAAAGATCAGTCAACTTACGGTTTTCACTTGAATAATTGCGGTCACCGCAATGTTTTCGCAATTCATTCGCAATGCTCATTTTTTCATTCTTTTCCTTCGGTTTTCAACCCTTTTTCTACCTATTGTGCATAAGTCCTAAATTAGCTACCTTCTTCTAATTCTCATATTAAAGCATAGGTTTAGGCTAAATGCTATCAAAAACACCTAAAAGTGTACATCTTCTTAAGCTAAATGGGTCCTAAATAAGTCACTTTCAGAGACTTAACATCCATCACCACGTGGCAGGATATGAAGCGGGTATTTTTGGAGAAATACTTTCCCGCATCCTTGGCCACTACACTGCGGAAGAGGATTTATGGGATCACCCAAGATGTAGGTGAGTCCCTACACGAATACTGGGAACGCTTCGGGCGCCTGTGCGCGAGCTTCCCACATCATCAGATCGCCGATCAGCTGCTCATACAGTACTTTTATGAGGGGATGACGCCCCATGACCGGCAGATGATCGATGCAGCGAGTGGAGGGGCACTGATTGACAAGACCCCAGTTGAGGCCAAGCAGTTGATTGCAAATATGGCCACCAACTCGCAGCAATTCGGTATTCGGGGACAAGGCCAAGTGCACAGCGTGGCTCAGAGCCACGAGATGACTGAAATGAGGGCCCAGGTGGCCGAGATAGGCAGTATGCTGAAGAAAATAGTTGGAGGACACCGTGAGGATGCGGAGGTCAACGCTATCGGGGGGTATGCTTCCAACCCAAGGAAGTACGACCCATATGCAAACACTTACAACCCCGGTTGGCGTGACCATCCAAATTTCAGCTATGGGAATAGGGAAGGACAAAATCGCTTCCAAGGCCAGTCCCAGGATAGGCCTAATTCTTCCACCCAGGCTCAAGCCTCGAGCTCCTCCAGCTCGCTTGAAGAGATGGTAAGGACCATCGTGACTAGCACCAGCCAATTTCAGAAAGAGGCTCGAGAAGAGCTAAATTCTCATAAGGCAGAGCTGCAGAATTTGAACAAGCAGCTGACACAGATGGCGGTGTCTATTAGTAAGATTGAGAGCAAGAGCTCGAGGAAGCTTCCTTCCCAAACTACAGTAAACTCATGTGAAAACGTGAGTGCCATTCAGCTGCGCAGTGGGAAGTCACTTTCCACCAGAGCTGCGAAGGAAGCCACGGACATCCTGAACGAGTCCGCCCCGATTGCTCCTGAGATTCAGAATGAGAAAAGAATTGAGAAGGTCAGTGTACCTGAGGATGTTGCCAAAGCACCATTCCCGAGTAGGCTTGCGAAGCCTACTTTGGAATCTGATGATGAGGAGGTCCTGCGAACCTTCCAAAAGGTGATGGTGAATATCCCGCTCCTAGAGGCAGTCAGTCAAGTGCCCAAGTATGCGAAGTTTCTAAGGAGCTGGTGCACTATGAAAAGGAAGTCCAGAGGGACTGAGAAAAAGAAGGAAAACGTCTCTGCCATACTCCCAGGTACGTTGCCAGCGAAGTGCAACGATCCAGGTACTTTTACTATCCCTTGCACTATAGGTAGTAAAATTGTTCATAATGCCATGTTAGACCTAGGAGCCTCTGTTAATGTTATGTCTTATGCATTATATCGTGAACTGAATTTAAATGAAATGCATGAATGTAATGTTTCTGTTCAGTTGGCTAATGGGTCGAGCATCTGTCCTAGGGGGAAGGTGGAGGATGTTTTAGTTAGAGTTGGGAATATGACGTTTCCCGCTGATTTCCTTGTTTTAGATATGAATGAGAATTCATTGCATGCTTCGTCCTCCATGTTGTTAGGACGTCCCTTTCTTAAGACCGCTAGGGTCAAAATTGATGTGTATAAGGGCGTTGTTTCTCTGGAGTTTGATGATACTTTGCATGAGTTTTCTTTATTTGGAAAATCTGTGGGAAATGTATCTGTTGTTAACCATGTTGAGAATGGGAGTCTACCCTCGCGCTTGAGGGATGGTTCCCATGTCTCAGTTAAAATTTCTGATTTAAATTTGAGTGATGATAATGCTGGTTTTTGCACTAACATGTCTGATATTCACGTGCCTGTTGCGTGCTCAATGTGTAAAGATAATTATGCAAAAGTGTAGAGAGAGCACTTAGAACATGCAAGCATACATGGTCTCACAGCAAGTAGTAAGTATATTTCATTCGTTTTTTCCACAGAGACTCATTTTTAGCTATTCGCGAAGTGTGTTTGTTAAGAAAGATGGGATGAATTTGATGGGGCAAAATTGGTTTTTAATTATCTACTTTTTGCTGAATGTATAAAGGGATATAACATAAACAAATGCAAGTTAAAACTAGACTTAAAAGACAAGAGATGGAATTAATAAACGAGAAAGAAAACAGCTAAACAGAATGAAAATCTGGCAGAATTGCGAGGACCGCAATGTTTCCGCAATTAAACAGCAGCGAAAGTGTGTAAATGGGTGGATTAAGGGCTACTAATGACTATCCTATAGGCATTTTCTTACGATTCTCAAGCATTGGATCAACTCTCTATACATCAAACTCACTCTATCTCAAGTATCGTCCGATTCCATGCATTAGAGTCTTAAGTTTACTCGACTTCAAAGTAAGGACTTAAGCATCTTGTTTAAGCAGGAGTGTTTAGTTTGTACTAGGGAAACGCCTATTCCTAGGCCGTTTCCTGATTACCATGAAAGGCTAGCATGATTATATGACTCTGAACTCTTACTCCTTCCAGAGGTTAGGAGTTCTTTGGACAAAATGGATGGCCAATCGAAATTGCCCGTGGGATGAAGCTTACATACAATCAATGTTCGAGTGTTAATCTGCCTACTTGATTCACGTTTTTTAGCCTATAGTTCTGTCATTAGCATGCCCCTAAGTGACTTAGCTACTCATGTATATATAGAGAACAGAAATGGAAGATAAGATAGACATGCTTAGAAGGGAAATGTGCTTAAAACAGTAAGACAAAACCGTAGCAGCAGAAAGTAGAAACTGTGAAATGCAGAAGTGTACTTTGATTGCTTTGATTGTTTGACGACAAAGGAAAGCTTTAAAAGAAATGATTGAAAGACAGACAACAACGAAATGCAGTAACTCAAACTCTAAACTAAGAACAACAGTGATCAGAAATGGAAATAAGAAGAACAAGACAGAAAAGCAGTAAAGGATTGCTGGAAAGCTTCGTGGCAGTCGCCTCGAATGAAGGTGATGAAAAGTCAGCCTTGCTTGGATGAATCCAATCGAGAGAGAAGAAGAATCTCCTCTCCTTCCTATCAGATTATCGACTCCAAAAGCTGAGACTCTCACTCCAACAAACGGCAAAGGAAAACAGAGAGAAATGATGGACTGCGAGAAGACTTCTGCGCTTCGAATGATGACTGAACCACCGACTTTGACCCCCTTTTATAGTAGTTTGCAGGTGCGTTTGGGCCAAGGAGAACCATCAATCTTCAACGTCATATATCAGAATGGATGGAGGAGAAAGAACGAATCCCTGAAAAGTCGGATCTAAACAGAAAAAGATCAGTCAACTTATGGTTTTCACTTGAATAATTGCGGTCACCGCAATGTTTTCGCAATTCATTCGCAATGCTCATTTTTTCATTCTTTTCCTTCGGTTTTCAACCCTTTTTCTACCTATTGTGCATAAGTCCTATATTAGCTACCTTCTTCTAATTCTCATATTAAAGCATAGGTTTAGGCTAAATGCTAACAAAAACACCTAAAAGTGTACATCTTCCTAAGCTAATTGGGTTCTAAATAAGTCACTTTCAGAGACTTAACACACCCCCAAACTTAAGGCTTTGCTTGTCCTCAAGCATACTAAGGACTTACTTAGGCTTGTTTTTTATCTTCTTTAACTACTTACCGACTCCCCTATATCCCTATCTCTAGCAGTGCTGTCCTGTGACACACTTCTAAGTTTAGAACTAACCTCTTATCAAGCTTCTTCTGACTTCACCTGCCTACCATACCTACTGTTTTTGTTAACCCCCTACTACTGATCTAACTACTTTTATGATATCATGCCACTATCCCTAAGGTTTCAAATTCTACCAAGCTTTACTCCAGACTCAGTACATGCTTCTAGCTTATTTTTAATGTGTCTAGGATTCCTTAGAGTCATGCCAGTCTTAGTATTAACAGTGACAGTGGTACTTTTAGAGAACAACCTAAGCCCTGGCATCACTACATTGGATATACATTCATCTCCCTAGACAAACCTAAAAGCTACAACCTTGTGCTTAGCTCATTGAGGATCAGAGTTCTTTTTTAAATAGGACATCTAAGCCACAAGATTATAACTCCCAAGCATACATTCTTCTTCCCTATTTCTCCCTTTTTCCTTTTTTACTTCGGTGGAGTCTTCTCCTTGGGTTGCCTTTTGATGCAATGCCACTTGTGGTTTACACACTTGGCACTGATTACTCAGCAACTTGAGAGAGACTCCCCTCTTTATTCTATTTTTCACTTTTTCTATTTATCACAAAAATTTTCTTAGGAGAAGAAGAATGCTTATGTCCTAAGGAAGAGAGGAATGTTCCTAGGCCTAGGGTGGCCTCCCCCAAACTTCAACTACTCATTGTCCCCAATGAGTGTTTGAGGTGGCACACCCCCAAACTTGTCCTAGAAGCATCTAGTCTAAAGTAAAACAAAGAGAATCTAAAAATCCTAGGCATAGGCAAAACATTCTAAAAGCAATTACTCCAACAGCAGAAAATTTGAACATAACAGACAGTTTTAAGGACTTACGGTTTATGCATGCTGAGCACTATTCAGAGGAGAATTTAAACTATCAAAGCGTGTCCTATGACACTCATCCAGCATGCTTTAAGATCAGCTATATAAGGTAGTCATGCTCGCAGCAAAAGATAGAATATAACAGATCACAGCCTAACTAAACAGACAGTCCAAAACATGCAATCAGTCACAAAAATTGCGGGAACCGCAATTATTTCGCAATTCAATCCGGGCAGATTTAACATTGATTCAGGCCCCTAGCATGCTTTTTCCTGTTACTCATGCATCCTAAAAATAAAACTAAACTATCCTACCTATTCAGCTAACATCAGACTAGACTAAGCAAAAGAAAAAAAACATAAAACTAAACATTAAAAACAGATCAAAAATTGAACAAAAAACAGCATAATTCACATTATCTATCAGACAGCAGAAAATTGTTTTTGTTTTCTAAGGGAACAACAATACTCCCTTCAGTGCACTTCAAACCAGCACTCAATTCTCGTCATCCTCATCTGGTTGCCTTGGTCGTGGGGGCACCCATGGAGTTAGGAGATTGGTAGGGAAGTCCGGGAAGATGCACCCCAGCTGGTCTGCAACTTCCTTATCCCTTGCCTGCGCATAGTTGGCCCATTGAGCCATTCTCCTCTGCATGTCCATCAAGCAGGCCATGGATAGGGACTGTTCAGCAGCCAGCCTATCCAATTCAAACTCCATATTCCCCTTTCTTCTCAGCCTCAGGTTAGCAGGCAGCTCCAAATGGCCTGTGTAAGGCAGCTGCTGCTCCAAGCGCTCGGTGGGGACTCCTGCAAGCAAACATAGCTTGGTTCGGCGGCCGTCTTGACACTCCACCGGCGTTTCTTGGGCGTGCCCATTGGCTCAGATGGTCCAGCAGGGATCTCAGTGACCACCCTCCACTTCTTCCTACGAATAGGAAGCTTGGGAAGAGGACCGGTGCGAACGGCACCATCGTCTGCAAGGGAGAGAAGCGCTTCCCTCGCAGCCGCTTCAGCTGCGTCATCAGCCTTCTTCTTGGCTGCGGATCTTTCAGCACGTGTGGCCACCATTGTCGAATCTTGGAGGTTTGGAGAGATGGATCAGAGATGGAGAGAATTGCAGATTTCTTGAAATCAGAGAATGAGAGAATCGTATCGAACAAGCGCGTTCTAACGGCTATAAATGCAACGGAAAAAATCCCAACGGCTGTTTTTGCGGATCCAGCAATTTTAGCGCAATTGTAGGGATATTTTATCATCAAAATCTCAAACTTTGCTCGTCCGTATCTTTTATTTGGCTCGATCGTTTCTCGATTTTCAAAGCTTGATTTACTCTCCTTGATTCCCTCTTTCGATTCCCTACGAAAACAAATAAAACAAACATTAAATACCCAATTAAAAACACACCACAAAACATACAAACGATGATCGGAAAAACAGTAAAAATAAACTAAGGCATTTGGCCTTGACTAAACGAGCACAGTAACCACTCGTTCTCTCTCGTTCTTTTTGTCATGCTTCAGTCAAGAGGAAGGCCGAGAGAGTCTTCACATCTCCTTCCTCATAGTAGTGCTTCAACCTAGCACCATTGACCATAAATGGCTGACCTTGCTGCAAGTTCTTTATCTCTATTGCACCATGAACAAAGACATTAGTAATAACAAATGGACCTGACCATCTAGACTTTAGTTTGCCTGGAAATATCTTTAAACGTGAGTTAAATAATAGGACAAGTTGGCCTTTCCTAAAGTCTTTGATCCTAAGTCTACTGTCGTGCCATATTTTGGTCTTTTCTTTATACATTTTGGCATTCTCGTAGGCCATATGCCTAAGCTCATCAAGTTCATGTAGCTGCAAAGATCTCAATGTCCCCGCATCCTTTACACAAAAATTCAACTCCTTCATGGCCCAAAATGCTTTGTTTTCTAACTCAAGTGGCAAGTGGCAAGCCTTGCCATACACCAACCTATAGGGAGACATGCCTAGGGGTGTCTTATATGCTGTTCTATAAGCCCAAAGTGCATCCTCAAGCTTAAATGACCAGTCTTTCCTATTAGGTTTGACCACTTTTTCTAGGATGTTCTTTATCTCCCTATTGGAAATTTCAGCTTGACCATTTGAGTGTGGGTGATAGGGAGTAGCTACCCTATGTCTAATGTTATATTTAGCCAATATCTTCTCCATAGCCTTATTAATGAAATGTGACCCCTCATCACTAATGATAGCACGAGGAGTCCCAAATCTAGTGAAAATATGCCTATGCAAGAAGCTAGTGACTGTTTTAGCATCATTATTAGGACATGCTTTGGCTTCGACCCACTTGGACACGTAGTCTACTGCTACTAAAATGTAAAGGTTACCTGATGATGGAGGGAATGGTCCCATGAAATCAATGCCCCACACATCAAAGAGCTCCAACTCTAAGATGTAGGTGAGGGGCATCTCATCCTTGCGACTGAGGTTACCTGTCCTTTGACATTCATCACAGTTGTGGGCATAGTTGTGGGCGTCCTTGAAGATTGTTGGCCAATAATAGCCACTCTGAAATACCTTCGCAGCTGTTCTTTGACCACCAAAGTGTCCACCGTAAGGAGATGAGTGACAGTGCTGCAGCACAGACTTCGCTTCAGCAGCTGAAACACACTTCCTCAACAACCCATCAGCACAGGTTCTGTAAAGTGTGGGGTCATCCCAGATGAATTTCCTTGCGTCATGCAGGAACCTCTTCTTCTCTTGTCCTCCCTTGAACACTGGTAATACCTGTGATGCACGGAAGTTAGCAATATCAGCGAACCACGGTTCCTCATCGTTATCACGATGAGCCAAAGCAAAGACATGTTCATCTATAAAAGCATCAGAAATTGCGGTCTCCGCAATTTTTTCGCAATTGTGCTGCAATCGAGACAGGTGATCTGCAACCACATTTTCACAACCTTTCTTGTCCCGAATGTCCAAATCAAATTCCTGCAGCAATAACACCCATCTAATCAATCTAGGCTTAGCATCAGCCTTCCTCATAAGATATTTTAAAGCAGAATGATCAGTGTATACAATGGTCCTAGTGCCTACAATGTAATTTCTAAATTTTTCACAAGCAAATACTACAGCAAGCATCTCTTTCTCAGTAGTTGTATAATTACATTGAGCCTCATTCAAGGTCTTGCTAGCATAATAGACAGGGTGTGTCAGCTTGTCAATCTTCTGTCCTAACATGACTCCTACAGCATAGTCACTGGCATCACATAGCATCTCAAATGGGAGATCCCAATTTGGTCCTACTATGATTGGTGCTGTGACCAGTGCTTCCTTAAGGGTTTTCCAAGCTACTACACATTCTTTAGAGAAGATAAATGGTCTATTTAGCTTTAGAAGCTCGCACAGAGGCTTGGCTATCTTAGAAAAGTCCTTAATGAACCTTCTGTAGAAGCCAGCGTGCCCTAAGAAGCTTCTAATGGCTTTGACATTCTGGGGCTCTACCAACTTCTCTATGATCTCTATTTTTGCCCTATCCACTTCTACACCTGCCCTTGACACTCTATGTCCTAAGACAATCCCTTCATCTACCATAAAATGGCACTTTTCCCAATTCAGGACTAGGTTGGTCTCTTCACACCTAGCCAGGACTTGTCCTAGGTTCTCTAGACAGGTTTTAAATGAATCCCCAAAGACTGAGAAGTCATCCATGAATATTTCTATCATGGACTCATCCAACTCAGAGAAGATTGCCATCATGCACCTTTGGAAAGTTGCCGGTGCATTGCATAAGCCAAAAGGCATTCTGCGGAAGGCAAACGTTCCAAAAGGGCAAGTGAAGGTGGTCTTCTCTTGATCCTTAGGGTCTATAGTGATTTGATTATAGCCTGAATAGCCATCTAAGAAACAATAGTAGGCTCTACCAGCTATTCTGTCTAGCATCTGGTCAATAAACGGTATAGGGAAATGGTCTTTTTTAGTTTCTTTATTTAATTTTCTGTAATCCATACATACCCTCCACCCTGTGACAGTCCTTGTTGGAATCAGTTCGTTGTTCTCATTGACTACCACAGTTATTCCCCCCTTTTTAGGTACACATTGGATGGGGCTCACCCACTGGCTACTAGCTATGGGGAAAATTACTCCTGCATCCAACCACTTGATTATTTCCTTCTTCACTACCTCTTTCATAGAGGGGTTCAACCTACGCTGGTGATCTACCCTAGGTGTGTGCTCTTCCTCTAGTATAATTTTGTGCATGCAATAAGAAGGGCTAATGCCTCGAATATCAGCAATCGTCCATGCTATAGCCTTCCTATGTTGCTTAAGCAGTAAAATTAAATCAACCTCATGCTGTTCACTTAGTTTAGAAGAAATAATTACAGGCAGCGTATCATTATCTCCTAAATATGCATATTTGAGGTGAGTAGGTAGTGGTTTCAGTTCTAACACAGGTGGATGCTCAATGGAGGGCTTTAACGGATTTATAGTTCTATCAGTTAAATCTATATTCATACATACATGTTGAGGTTTATCTACAGGCATATTCATTATGTCAGATACATTTAAGTCAGCTACATCTACTTGTACATATTCACTAGCATGCTTGGTTAACAATACATGCTCTAATTGTTCTTCCATTAGTGAGTCAACAACATCCATGCTAGCACAGGATTCAAGGTCAGAGGGATACCTTAAAGCTTTATAAACACTAAATTTTACCTCTTCATCATGAACCCTCATAGTTAACTCACCTTTTTGAACATCTATTAGTGCCCTACCTGTGGCTAGAAATGGTCTACCTAGCAGGATGGGGACCTCCTTGTCTGCCTCATAGTCCAGGACAATGAAATCTGCAAGGAAAATGAATTTGTCAACTTTAACTAGAATATCCTCAATCTTACCTTCTGGATATGCGATGGATCTGTCTGCTAGTTGTAAAGTGACAGTAGTTGGACGTGCTTCTCCCATTCCCAACTAGCGGAATAGGGACAGGGGCATGAGATTTATGCTGGCGCCCAGGTCACAAAGCGCTCTGCCCACGTGCTTGCCTCCAAGTTCTACAGGTAAGGTGAAGGAACCAGGATCCTTCTCCTTCTTAGGCAGCTTGTTCTGGAGGATGGCACTGCACTCCTCGGTGAGGTTCACTGTTTCAAACTCACCAATTATTTTCTTGTTAGTAATAATGTCCTTCAAAAACTTTACATATGAAGGCATAGACTGTAAAACCTCTACAAAAGGAATGTTAACATGCACTTGCTTCAGTATTTCTAAAAATTTATTAAAATGAACTTCCTGTTCCTGCTTCTTCTTAAGCCTTCGAGGGTATGGAGGTGGTGGCACATATGCAGGCACGTCAGGACGCCTTAAGATAGGTGGAGGCCTTGGAATTTCTTCTACGTCCTCAACAATTGGCTCTAGCCTGGCTCCTGATGTGCTAGTTGGTGGTGGACCTTGGCTTGGCAGAGACTCCAGTGGAGCACTAGACTCAGTGTTCTCTACTCTCTTTGGTGTGTCCTTTGTGTTGCTCACCAATGGTCTTCCACTCCTAAGTTCAATTGCTTGAACTTGTTCTTTGCCATCTCTCCTTGGTACCTCGGTGTCAGCTGGGAGTCTACCTTGGGGCCTACTTTTAAGTTCATTGGCCAATTGGCCTATTTGGTTCTCTAGGCTCCTAAGAGTAGCTTGCTGGCTCTGAAGAGTAGCATCATTCTTAGCTATATATTCCTTGAGTAGGTTTTCTACAGAAGATCCTACAGGTTGACTGTAAGGTTTTTGGTACATTGACTGGTTATGTTGGGGAGTGAAACCAGGTGTTCCACTCGGTCTAGGTTGATTAGGATTTTGGTTAGTGTTTTGTTGGCCACCCCATGACAGGTTAGGGTGGTTTCTCCAACCAGGATTGTAAGTTTGTGAGTAGGGGTTGTTCCTTGGCTGCTGCTGGCTTCCTACATAGCAGACTGAGGATGGATTCCCAGGGCAGTATTCATAAGGGTGCCCTTCCCCACAGAATCCACAGATAGGTGCCTCGCCTTGATTTGGTTGGGTGCCCATTAACATGGCTGTGGCGGTATTGGCACTGGTTTGGAGATTGGCCTGAGCCATTTGCTTAACTAGGTTGGTCAGGGCATTTATTTGGGTGCTCATGGCGCTTAGAGCATCCTTGTCTTGAGCCCTAGTTGGCTCTACTGGATCGTCTGACCACCTACAGTGAGATGCTGAGATCTTCTCCAAGATCTCATAGGCCTCGTTGTAACTCTTGGACAACATAGAACCACCAGCAGATGAATTTAAGACTTGCCTAGTGCTGGGGTTGCATCCTTTGAAAAAGACCTCTATTTGGATACACCATGGGATGCCATGATGTGGACATTTAAGAAGAAGATCTTTGAATCTAGTCCAAGCTTCGTGAAGAGACTCATTATCAGCTTGTTTAAACTTGACTATGTCATCACGAAAGGTAGAATTCCTATCAGGTGGGAAGTATTTGACTAGGAATTTTTCTGCTAAATCTGTCCAATTGCGGACAGATCCTGAGGGTAAAGAATTTAACCATGTTTTGGCTTTGTCCCTCAAAGAGTAAGGGAACAAGTATAGCCTTAAAGCTTCTTGAGATACTCCAGGGATGATAAAGGTATCACTGACTCCTAAGAAGTTCCTAAGATGGTTGTGGGGATCCTCATTTTCTATTCCAAAGAATTGTCCCACAGTGGACAACATTTGGAACATCACTGGCTTTAACTCGAATGAGTGGGCAGTGATTTCAGGACGGATTATGCTGGGGTTCAGCTCCCCAGGCATAGGTACTAGATATGAAAGAATGGCACTATTCTTGTCATTCGCTATTTCGATGGGGTTGCGAATGACAGGTACCGGATTTGGAACTATATCGCCCATTTCTTTGATTTCAGGTATGATTTGAGGTATAGGAGGTTGTTTAAAGAGACGTTTCTTTGCCTTATTTCTAGCTCGAAGTGATCTTTCAGGTTCAGGATCGAACTCTAAATTACTATGTGAACGCTCACTCATAAACTACCCTAACAGCACCTGCAAAAGAAATGAAACAGATTAGTTTCACTCAATGATAAACTTGATTTTTCAAACTTAACAAACTTCGTTTTCACTTAAAATAAGTCCCCGGCAGCGGCGCCAAAAACTTGTTGCGTGCTCAATGTGTAAAGATAATTATGCAAAAGTGTAGAGAGAGCACTTAGAACATGCAAGCATACATGGTCTCACAGCAAGTAGTAAGTATATTTCATTCGTTTTTTCCACAGAGACTCATTTTTAGCTATTCGCGAAGTGTGTTTGTTAAGAAAGATGGGATGAATTTGATGGGGCAAAATTGGTTTTTAATTATCTACTTTTTGCTGAATGTATAAAGGGATATAACATAAACAAATGCAAGTTAAAACTAGACTTAAAAGACAAGAGATGAAATTAATAAACGAGAAAGAAAACAGCTAAACAGAATGAAAATCTGGCAGAATTGCGAGGACCGCAATGTTTCCGCAATTAAACAGCAGCGAAAGTGTGTAAATGGGTGGATTAAGGGCTACTAATGACTATCCTATAGGCATTTTCTTACGATTCTCAAGCATTGGATCAACTCTCTATACATCAAACTCACTCTATCTCAAGTATCGTCCGATTCCATGCATTAGAGTCTTAAGTTTACTCGACTTCAAAGTAAGGACTTAAGCATCTTGTTTAAGCAGGAGTGTTTAGTTTGTACTAGGGAAACGCCTATTCCTAGGCCGTTTCCTGATTACCATGAAAGGCTAGCATGATTATATGACTCTGAACTCTTACTCCTTCCAGAGGTTAGGAGTTCTTTGGACAAAATGGATGGCCAATCGAAATTGCCCGTGGGATGAAGCTTACATACAATCAATGTTCTAGTGTTAATCTGCCTACTTGATTCACGTTTTTTAGCCTATAGTTCTGTCATTAGCATGCCCCTAAGTGACTTAGCTACTCATGTATATATAGAGAACAGAAATGGAAGATAAGATAGACATGCTTAGAAGGGAAATGTGCTTAAAACAGTAAGACAAACCCGTAGCAGCAGAAAGTAGAAACTGTGAAATGCAGAAGTGTACTTTGATTGCTTTGATTGTTTGACGACAAAGGAAAGCTTTAAAAGAAATGATTGAAAGACAGACAACAACGAAATGCAGTAACTCAAACTCTAAACTAAGAACAACAGTGATCAGAAATGGAAATAAGAAGAACAAGACAGAAAAGCAGTAAAGGATTGCTGGAAAGCTTCGTGGCAGTCGCCTCGAATGAAGGTGATGAAAAGTCAGCCTTGCTTGGATGAATCCAATCGAGAGAGAAGAAGAATCTCCTCTCCTTCCTATCAGATTATCGACTCCAAAAGCTGAGACTCTCACTCCAACAAACGGCAAAGGAAAACAGAGAGAAATGATGGACTGCGAGAAGACTTCTGCGCTTCGAATGATGACTGAACCTCCGACTTTGACCCCCTTTTATAGTAGTTTGCAGGTGCGTTTGGGCCAAGGAGAACCATCAATCTTCAACGTCATATATCAGAATGGATGGAGGAGAAAGAACGAATCCCTGAAAAGTCGGATCTAAACAGAAAAAGATCAGTCAACTTATGGTTTTCACTTGAATAATTGCGGTCACCGCAATGTTTTCGCAATTCATTCGCAATGCTCATTTTTTCATTCTTTTCCTTCGGTTTTCAACCCTTTTTCTACCTATTGTGCATAAGTCCTATATTAGCTACCTTCTTCTAATTCTCATATTAAAGCATAGGTTTAGGCTAAATGCTAACAAAAACACCTAAAAGTGTACATCTTCCTAAGCTAATTGGGTTCTAAATAAGTCACTTTCAGAGACTTAACAGTGCCCGAGGCACGAAGAGTGCAAAATCTTTTTCAGGTGGATGGAAGGAAAGGTGTGGCCAAGGACAAGTATGGATCGTCCCCCGCACCTACAGACTATGGATGAGTCTGTTGAGAGAATACAGTCGAGCAACCGACTTTAAAAATTCTGCGCTTCTCGGAGGCACCCGAGCGATGGACTGTTTTTATGTTTTAGTTTAGTTTTATTGCTTTTTAGATTAATTTAGTTTTAATTAGCTTGCTGTTTTTTTTTTTAGGAATCGAGGATGAGAAGACAATTTTGGGCTCTGATGCGTTCGTGCGCCGCTTCCTCGCCCTCACCAGCTTCACCAAGAGTCAGGGAAGTGAATTTCTTCTTCCCTTTTACTTCATTGTATCTGACTGGTTGGCATTGAGGACAATGCCAAATTTTGAAGTTGGGGGTGGAGTAGTCCGATGGATACGCATGTGTAGTTTGTTGAGAAGTGCTATAAAGATATTGAAGTGCTTGGGACTCTGTTTACTGTTTTCTGACTGTGATAGCCTAGGAAATGCATGTTGGAATTCTGAGCATGTTCATAATCGAGTTTTTGCATGAGTTTTGTGTTTATTAGGTTCATGTCAAAAATTTTAAAATTTTTGCTTTTGCTCTCTTGCACTCATCGCGCACTTAGCAGCTTCTTCCTAGATTCCGTAAGCTTGGTTTATCGCATGTTTAGCTAATTCTCGTTGTCACCCCGAAAGGCACCCTTAGGTAGCTTGTTGCATGAGAGTTAGTAGTCAGTTAATCGAGAAAGCATGTGCTTAGCCTAATTTAAAAAAAAATAGAAAAGCATGATTGATAGGAAAGTTCCTCTCGAGGCGCTCCTCCTTCTTTATTAGCGCTTAAAAGAAGTGAGCGTCAGTCCTTAAAAACGTGAAGCTTTGGCCAAAGTTTGACGTGTTAGGCAACTCGAGAAGGAAAGAAAAAGAAAGAAAAAGTTGGTTCAAAGAACCCAAATAAAAGAGTACAAAGTACTTTTGAAAAGAAAGAAAAAGAATGAGAAAATAATTAGGTCTCTTAATTTACTTCTCTCTCTCGTGTAAGTCAAGTGTAGCTGTTCTTAAACGCTAGAAGTAGGGGGAAAACGGGATGTGCGTTGCATGTTGGTTTTCCGGGTTTGCGTGAGTTTAGGAGTGGTTAGCTAGCACACACACACGTTAGGGGGCAAGAGTTAATTTTTGATATGTCCTAGTTAATACATGAACAAAATGCTTCCATGATTATGTTCGTGTTTAAATTTTAATATGCATGGAGGCTTGAGTTAGAATATATGTAAACGCGTCCTTAGAGTCAATGTCTTTGTAGTGCTTGCTCGAGGACTAGCAATGTTTAAGTTGGGGGTGTTTGATAACTCCATTTTGGAGCTATTAAATACGTCCTAATTATAGCTAAAGTCCGCTTTCAATTGATTAAATGTATCTCTTTTGTAGGAGAAAAGCGGCAAAGAGCTCGTGCGTCCGTTGGGCATGTTCGAGTGCTTAAAGCAGAGTTTTAGCGCCCCGGGAATGCATCGGGAAGAGGGGAACTTGTTCCGTGAAGAAACGAGCCAAAACTGCCTTGGAGAGGCAAAGCATCAGCCCCAAAACCCGAGAGCCAGCGTCGAGCTATAGCGTCGAGACGCTGGCTCGACGCTGGAAAAACCCGAGAGCAAGCGTCGAGTGATAGCGTCGAGACGCTAGCTCGACGCTGCCCTGGCGTCGAGACCCTGCTTGGCGTCGAGACGCTCCGGAGGAGGCGCGCGCAGGAAATTCATCGGGGCAGCGTCGCGACGCTGGCCTTGCGTCGCGACGCCATCGCGCGCGCGCGCGGGTTACTTAGGGCACAGCGTCGAGACGCTGGCCTAGCGTCTCGACGCTACGACGAAGGCAGTAGCTAAAAGACGATTTTTCTGCAGAATTTTATATCTTCATCTTCTTCATCTCTCAACCGATTCCAGCGATTTTAGGCTTCTTCTTCCCCATTTTCTCTCTATTTTCCGTGGAGCTCCGCCATTGTTGGCATGCTTGTGAGCTCCACTTTCCTTTGTAATACTTAGAAGGATCCTTCCATGGCCGTGGTTGGAGCGGGATTGACGCACCGCGCCATGAGCGGCTAAGGTAAGGGTGACGGTTTGGGATTTGTTTAGGGGAATTTTGTTAGACATTTATGGCTTTGATAATCTGAGTATAATTTTGCATATTGGAATCTGATTATTGGCATCTGTTTACCTTGCTTAATCCAACGCGCATGCTAAAATACGTTGATTGACACTCGGGTAGTTTCGCATGTTGTGTATGTTAAAGAGTAGCGATGCCGTGCCTCTCACTGCTCGACTAAGTAACACAGGTAAATAGAACTAAATCGAAGTATCGGGTCGGGTAGGATAAATGTTGGTTGCATACGGCGTTTGCGGGCAACCTACTAGCATTTAGAATTCACGCTCGAATGTTCGTCGCGGTTAGCTAGTAACTATCTAAATTCACTTTAGGACTGATCATCTTAATGCGAGCTTAGATAACGTGTAATTAGGACTGTGTGGCCTAATTAAAATCCATGGAGTCGGCTACTTTGGGGCTTCTCTGGTAGTCGTCCGCGTGCTAAATAAACTTTATTCCATGTCGTTAGAATTAAATGATAAGCTGAATGTTGTCTAACAAATGATCCCGAGACTCCCCAAACCGTGCACAAGCTCTCTACATATTATTCTTCCTTCGTAGCTTTCTTCATTATTTCTCTTGCATGATTAAAACCCCCCCGTTACCAATTAATCAATTAAATCCCAATTTTAATTATATTTTTGATCATTCCTATTCCTTGGATCGACCCTGTTACCACTGGCTGCAAAGCCTTGGCAATAGGCATTATAAATCGTATTTTGGCAAGCCTCGACAGCTTGAGATTAGGCGGATATTCAAAATCCAGCCCACCACTTCATTATAACTTTTGGACAACATGGAACCTCCAGCAGATGAGTTTAACACTTGTCTGGTGCTGGGGTTGCATCCTTTGAAAAAGACCTCTATTTGGATACACCATGGGATGCCATGGTGTGGACATTTAAGAAGAAGGTCCTTGAACCTTGTCCAAGCTTCGTGAAGAGACTCATTCTCAGCTTGTTTGAACTTGATTATATCATCACGAAAGGTAGAATTCCTATCAGGTGGGAAATATTTCACTAGGAATTTCTCCGCCAAGTCTGTCCAATTGAGGACTGATCCAGAGGGTAATGAGTTTAACCACGTCTTTGCTTTGTCCCTCAAAGAGTAAGGGAAGAGGTAGAGCCTCAAGGCTTCTTGGGAAACTCCATGGATGATGAATGTATCACTGACTCCTAGGAAGTTTCTAAGATGGTTGTGGGGATCCTCATTTTCCACTCCAAAGAATTGTCCCACAGTGGACAACATTTGGAACATCACTGGCTTTAACTCGAATGAGTTGGCAGTGATTTCAGGGCGGATTATGCTGGGGTTCAGCTCCCCAGGCATAGGTACTAGGTAGGAAAGAATGGCACTATCCTTATCATTCGCTATTTCGATGGGATTGCGAGTGATAGGTACCGGATTTGGAACTAATCTATCTATTTCTTCTTGAGAGGATTGCGGAGACTCTGCGGTTTCAGCAATTCTTTGAGGTAAAGGGGGTTGGTTAAAGAGACATTTCTTGGCTCTATTTCTAGCCTTAAATAATCTCTCAGGCTCAGGGTTGAACTCTAGATTACTACTTGAAGGCTCATTCATAAACTAACCCAAATAGTACCTGCAAAAGAAATGAAAATAGATCAGCTTCAATAGCTATTAAGAGTTGGTTTTCTAACTTAACAAACTTCGTTTTCACTAAAATAAATCCCCGGCAGCGGCGCCAAAAACTTGTTGCGTGCTCAATGTGTAAAATAAATAAGCAATAAGAGAGAGAGAGCACTCAGAACATGCAAGCATACATGATCTTATAGCAAGTAGTAAGTATTTTTTCATTCGTTTTCCCACAGAGATTTATTATTAGCTACTCGTGAAGTGTATTGTTAAGAAAGAATGGGTGGATTTGATGGGGTAGAATTGGTTTTAAGTTGTCTAATTTCTAAGGAATATGTAAAGGGTAGCAACATAAACAAGTGCAAGTCAAAGATAAACTCAAATGAAAAGAGAAGAGATTAATAAACGAAGAGAAAAATAGCTAAACAGAATTTTTAACTTAGCAGAATTGCGAGAACAGCAATTCTACCGCAATGTTACTAACAGCGAAGGTGTGTAAAATGGAGAAACAAGGGCTACTAACGACTCCTCTATAGGCATTTTCTCACGATTCTCAAGCATTGGATCAACTCACTATGCATCAAACTAACTCAATCTCATGTATCTTCCGATTTCATGCATTAGATTCTTTAGTTTACTCATGTCCAAGTAAGGTCTTAAGCATCTTGTTAAAGCAGAAAGTTATGGTTTGTACTAGGAAAACGCCTATTCCTAGGTCGTTTTCTGGCTACCTTGAAAGGCTAGCATGAGTGTATGACTCTGAACTCTTACTCCTTCCAGAGGTTAGGAGTTCTTTGGACAAAATGGATGGCCAATCGAAATTGCCCGTGGGATGAAGCTTACATACAATCAATGCATTCGAGAGCTATCCTACATGCTTGGTTCACGTTTTTTAGCCTATAGTATTGTCATTAGCATGCCCCTATGTGACTTAGCTACTCATGGATATAGAGAGAACAAAAATATTAGATAAAGTAGGCATGCTCAGAAGAGAAATAAACGTAAAACAGCGAAGCAAAACAGTAAATTGCAAAGACAAGAAACTGTGAAAGAATGAATTGTGCTTTGATTAATCGATTGTTTGAATGACCCAAGGGAAACTCAAAGTGAATAACATAAAGACAAAAAAACAACGAAATGTAATGAACTAGCTAATAGAAAAGAAACACAACAAAACAGTGCTGGAAATAAGAAATGGAAGACAGAAAGCAGTAAGTTGAGCGTGCTCGCTTCGTCGCAGTTGCCTCGGCTGAGAGGAGAAAAAGAGTAGCCTTGCTTGGATGAATCCAATCAGGAGAGAAGATGAATCTTCTCTCCTTCCTATCAGATTGTCGACTCCAACAGCTAAGCTTTCCAACCCAACAGACGGAAGAGAAAAACAGGAGAAAAGATGGAGCTGCGAAGAGACTTCTACGCTTTCGGATGATGATGAAACCCTCTACTTTGACCCCCTTTTATAGTAATCTGCAGGTGCGTTTGGGCCAAGGAGAACCATCCATCCTCAACGTCGTACTTCAAAATGGATGGAGGAGAAAGAACGAATCCCTGAAATAACGGAATATAACAGAAAAAGATCAGCCAACTTACGGATTTCACTTAAAACATTGCTGTTTTAGCAATGTTTCCGCAATGCTGCCGCAATGCACATTTTTCCTTCTTTTACTTCGGTTTTCATTCCTTTTCTTTCCTTTTGCACACAAGTCCTAATTTAGCTACCTTCTTCTAATTCTCATATATAAGCATAGGTTTAAGCTAAATCCTATCAAAAACACCTAAGAGTGTACATCTTTCTAAGATAAATAAGTCCTAAAAAGGTCACTTTTGGAGACGTAACATTGCTCCCTTGCATGTATCGAGCACTTAGCAACCTCATCTTAGATTCCGTAGGCTTAGTCAATTGCCTGTAGCATTAATTCTTGTTGTCACCCCGAAAGGCACCCCTTAGGTAGCTTGTTGCATGAGAGTTAGTGGTCGATTAATAGAGTTAGGTTACGCTAAGCCTAAAGTAAAAAAAAAAAATAGAAAAGCATGTTGGTTTGAAAAATCTCTCGAGGCGCTCCTCCTTCTTATTGGTGCACCTAAGAAGTGAGCGTTAGTCCTTAAAAACGTGAAGTTTATGCATGAATTTGACGTGTTAGGAAACTCGAGGTTGGAAAGAAAAAGAGAATAAAATGTTGGGTTCAAAGAACCTTAACCAAGGGTACAAAGTACTCGTGAAAAGAAAAAAAATGGAATGAGAAAATATTTAGGTCTCTTAGTTTGTTACTCTCTCTCGTGTAAGTCAAGTGTAGACTGTTCTTAAACGCTAGAAGTAGGGGGAAAACGGGATGATTTGTTGCATGTGGTTTTTCCGGGCTTATGTGAGTTTAGGATAGGTTGTCTAACACACGCACACACGTTAGGGGGTAATAGTTAATTTTTGATATGTTCGTAATAAATGCATGCACGGATTGCTTTCATGATTATGTTGTGTTTGAATTTGTAAAATGCATCGAGGTTTGAATTAGTAGCATGTAAGCGTGTCCTTAGAGTCAATTTCTTTATTAGCCTTTCTCGAGGACTAGCAAGATTCAAGTTGGGGGTGTTTTGATAACTCCATTTTGGAGCTATTATTCACTTCCTAATTCTAGCTAAATTCCGCATTGAATTTGTTAATATGTCTCATTTGTAGGAGAATTGCGGTGAAGAGCTCATGCGTCCATTGGACTAGTTTCGGAGCTAAAAGCGGAGTTTTAACGCCCCAGGAGTGCATCGGGAAAAGGGCAAAGTGATCCAAGAAGAATCGGACCAAAATTGCCTAGGAGAGGCAATTTTCCAGCCCAAACCCGAGAGCAAGCGTCGATCAGACAGCGTCGAGACGCTTGCTCAACGCTGCCGAGCGTCGAGACCCTGCCTTGGCGTCGAGACGCTCCGAGGGAGGCGCGCGCAAGAAATCATCGGGCCAGCGTCGAGACGCTCGCCCAGCGTCTCGACGCCATCGCGAGGCGCGCGCAGATTAATTAGGTCGCAGCGTCGCGACGCTGCCCTAGCGTCTCGACGCTCCGACGGATTTAAATGGCCTGAAGACGATTTTTCAGCCAACTTTTGACGGATTTTTGCGAACTTCATCTTCTTCCTCTCGGTTTTTCCTCTTCTTTTAGCTTAGCTCCGCCATGTGTGGCATAGTTTGGAGCTCTTTCTTGTAATAGGGATAGAGATGACTTCCATGGCCTCCATTGGAGCGGTTGTGACGATCCGTCCCATGGACAGCTAAGGTATTGTGTACGGTTTGGGGTGATTTAGGGATAATTTGTTAGGCTTTTTCTTGCTCTTTGATAATCTATACTATGGTTCTGATTTGGCTAGTATTATTGAACGCATTTGTTATTCTTGCTTAAACCCATGCATAAGTAAGATTTCGCCGACGGACAATCGAGTTTTCTAGCTTATGTTATCGTTATAGAATAGCGATGTCGTGCCTCTCACTATTCGGAGTATCGATGTATGTATGCTGATTGTTGGGTACTTCAGGGTTGCCGGGTAGCCAATTAGCAATTAGAATGTATATTCGAATGTTCGTCGCGGTTAGCTAGTGACTGTTTAGAGTCAATTTGGGGCTGATCACTCTAAAGAGGCTTTAATCAATGTTTAGTTAGGACTTTAGTTCTAATTAATTAATATGGAGCCAGTTACTTTAGGGTGTCCTGGGTAACCGACCGCGTGCATGTCAATGTATAGCCTTAGATTTCGAATTAAATGATAAGTGCAAGAATGCCTAGCAAGAATCCCGACATCCCCCAAATCGATCACTCTTCATTCTCTTTCCTTTTAATTCTTTCGTTAGCGTTTAATTCTGTTTATCGCATGCTTAAACTCCCCGTTGTTACAAAACTCAATTTGTCAATTAATTTCCACTTCAAAACTTTAATTTCAATCACGTCCTTCTCCGTGGATCGACCCTGTTACCACTAGCTGCAAAGCTTTTGTTAATAGGCTTATAAATTGTATTTTGGCGGGTCTCGACAACTCGAATTTATAGCAGGACATTCAAAAATCTTGTTACCAGCAGCCTCTAGGCCTAGGAACACTCCTCTCTCCCTCTTGAAAAACATAAACATTCTTCTTCTTTGAAAAAAAAAATGATGAAAAAGAAAGAAAAAGATAGTGTCTCTCTCTAAAGAATGCTGAGTAATCAGGGCCATTTTTGTAACTCACAAGTGGCACTGCATCAAAAGGCAAACCAAAAGGAAAGACTCTACCAAAAGAGAAAAAAGAGAAAAAAAAAACCAAGGAAGAAGAGTTTGTGCCAACAAGCTATGGCCTATGTGCTTAGGTGTCCTGTGTAATTGAACTCTGATCCTTAGTTTGTTAAGCACAGGGTTGTAGGTTTAAGGTTTGTCAAGGGAGATGAGTGTCAATCCAATACAATGATGCCAGGGCTTAGTTGTTCTATGGACTGGACTCTAATTCTCGTGTGTGCTAAGTCTGGCATGACTTTAAGGATTCCTAGGTAGCTCAATAATAAATACATTAGAAGCATGTACTGAGTCTAAGTTAAAACTAGAGAGAGTTTGAAAGCTTAGGGATAACTGCACAATGAACCCAATGACATAGGCAGATAAACCATTTGTTGGAAAGTTTGTAAAAACAAAAGGTTTTAAAGGCAAGGGAAACCAGAATAAGCATAATTTGAAGATAGTTTGAACCTAGAAGAGTGTCACAGGACAGCAACGCCTTGGATAGTAAGCCTAGGGAAGTCAGCAAATCAGTTAGATAGAGTTTAAAAGTCAAGAATTAGCTACCAAAGTAAGCATTTATATTGCTCGAGGACGAGCAATAACTCAAGTTTGGGGGTGTGTTACCTCTCCAAAAGTACATTATTTAGGGTCATATTTACCTTAAAATCATGTAATCTCTTGAGTGTTTTTGTTAGAATTTAGCTTAATACGTGCTTAAACGTGAGAATTCGAGGAATGAAGCTAAAATAGGACTTATTTGGAAAAGGAACGAAAAAGGATGAAAAATGATGCTAAAAGAGTTAAAATGTACATTGCAGGAGAATTGCTGAAACATTGCTGGGAGCGCAATGAACATTGCGACCATCGCAAGGAAACCGCAATGCCAAGCTGCTGCTGCTGAACTTTTTCCAGCCGTCAGTCGTCATTGTTGCGATCTTTCAGCCGCCTAAGCCTTCCCCCTGCTGCCACGTGGAGGATTGTTGTTCAGAATGGATGGTTCTCCGTGGCTGAAGGTACCTGCAAAAGCTATAAAAAGAGGTGAAGGGTGAAGGAGAAAGATAGCTCAGAAGCGTGGAGTTCTCCGTCACAAAGCGATATGCACACGAATTTCCCTTCTCCCGTTTGTTGGAACGAAGAAATCAGCCCTTGGCGTCGATAGATCGAGAGGAAGAAGAGAAGATCCTTCTTCTCTTCTAATCGAATTCATCCCCAAGAACAACTAATCTTCCCCTTCATCCGAGGCGCTTGCGACGAGGAGATCCGTGCACCTTTTTACAAGCTTTCTCTACTGTTTTCTGTCTTTTGTTTCCATTTGCTACATTGATTCGATTCATTCTCCAATTCACTCAGTCTTTACTGTTTTCATATATTCGCACATTGTGTTCTGAACCTAATTTAGGAAGTAATCATTTGATTTTTTCTTGAGTTCTTCGTCTTGTTATCTTCTATTCTATTGCTTTCATTTAGTACTTTAAATCATGCTTAATCATTCCATCTATTCTAATTCTCCACCAACCATGAGTAACTAATACGAGAGTTCAACATGTAGGATAGCTTCGAATGCATTGAATGTATGTGTACTTCATCCCATGGGCAATTTCGATCGGCCATCCATTTTGTCTAAAGAATTCCTAACCTCCGGAAGGAGTAAGAGTTCAGAGTCATCCATTCATGCTAGCCTTTTATGGTAGCCAGAAAATGACCTAGGAATAGGCGTTCTCCTAGTACGATTCATCAGCTTGCTTGGATAAATAGGTGTTTATGTCTTACTTGGATATGAGTGAACTAAAAGATCTAATGCATGTAATCGAGAGATGCATGAGACTGAGCTAAATCGATGCATCGTAGTTAAGTGCCTATAGAGGAGTCTTAAGTCGACCTTGTTGCCGTATCTCACCTTTAAATCGTTGCTAACTTAATTGCTAGATTATTGCGAGAACCGCAATAAAATAGTTCTGTTTTGCCTTAGCATTTTTTCTAGTCTTTTACTCTTGCGATTTTATTGCTAAAACGTTGCTAGATCCGCAATTCTTTCTTCTCCACATCATAGCTTAATCTCTTTACTTGTTTTCGTTTATGCTTGCATCCTTCTTGCATTCTTTGTTATTTCGGTACATCAACCTCAAATCCACCCAATTTAAGTGACCCTCTCTAACTTAACACCTCACTTCGTTAGTAACTAAACTCAATCTCTGTGGGAAAACGAATTAAAAAAATACTTATCACTTGCTGTAGACCATGTATGCTTGCATGTTCTGAGTGCTCTTCGCATTACATTTTATTTACACACTGAGCACGCAACAGGTGGTCCTCGATTGTTCGTGCTGAGTTCGTGATCGGAGGAGAGGTGGAGTTCGAGGGGGCAGTAGAGGTGTTGAGGTAGACGAGAAGACAAACAACAAAACCAGGTAATTTTGTCTTTGTGTAGTTCTCTGGTAAATTTCCCGTCGGTAAACCGGTTGGTTTTACCGATAGGAAATTTACCAGTGGAGCTACCAAAATGTTGTTTCTAAAGCGTTTGGGGTTTGTTTCCCCGGTCGGGGTTTACCAGTCTGTTATCGGTAAATCCTAGACTGAGGAAACCGGTCGGTAATTCTTACCGGTCTGGTTTATGGATTGATAAATTTACCGGTTTAGACCAGAATCGGTATATCAGTAAAAATCAAGTGTTGATCTTTTTTCGGTATACCGATCCAGTGTTTACCGATGGGATTGGACTGGTCGGTTTACCGGTGGAAACTTTACCGGTGTATGGGCACCGGTTTATCGGTATTTCACTTGAACCATTTTTTCTTTACCGGTCAACTTCCTCACTTGACTTTTTCGGTCGGTTTACCGGTTGGACTCGAAGTTGAGAAAAATGCTAAGTGTTAGTATTGTTTCTCACTTGTTGTTTGGTGCTTATTGATTGCTGAAGATCCTCAGCCACTTTTAGGCTATTTCCGCTGCGCCTCTGGTTGTGTCGGGATCCTTCGGTTCCGACAATTGGTATCAGAGCATGCTTTAAGCTCTCAATTTCGCACAAATTGAGTCCTAGGTGGGTTGTTTTGTTTTCTTGCTTGGGTGGCTGAAACGTTTTGGATTATGGCATCTGTTTACTTTTCTTGTTCTTTACTTTCGGTTTGTAATAGCCTTGGTCTGTTAAATAAGGCTTAATGTGTGACTTAGAGTCTGTATTTCGTTGTGTCTTAGAGTCTAGGGTTGTTGCGGAGCCAAGGTGTGCAAGGATCCAAGAAGTCGAGGTGCTCGGAGTTCCTCGAAGTGTTCGTTTAGCTTCAAGGCCTAGCTTGGGGTTAAGACAAGCTTGTAATAGTTTACTATTGCTTGCTTGATGCCATAAACTGAATCACTTTAGTGTGTTTAATTTATAGGATGCATGAGATGTATGTTTTAAATTAACGCCCTTGCCTGTGCATATTTTATGCCATGTAGATTGCAAATCCCACCATTGGTAGCATGTTTCATGCATTTTGTATGTTATAAGTGTTATAATGTATAAGTTGCATGCTTAATTCATGAGATTCAATATAAGTGTTATATTGGTTATGAATTAGGGAATTGTATGTTTACGAGCATAATTGATATAAGTGTTATATTAATTATGAAGTTAAATATTCAATTTGCCATGCCTTAGCAATGCATGTTTGAGAAGCATGTAGAGTTGTTGTAGAAAGTGTAGTTTTTGCAAGGGTTGTAAAATTTACTTATACTTTTAAAATCTATAACAAAAATAAAAGCATGTTCATTTAGGGTTAATGAGACGTTTGGTTCATTAGATGAATAGTTCGTTATCTCGTAAATGCTAAGTGTTAAGTCTCTGAAAGTGACTTATTTAGGACCCATTTAGCTTAGGAAGATATACACTTTTAGGTGTTTTTGATAGCATTTAGCCTAAACCTATGCTTAAATATGAGAATAAGAAGAAGGTAGCTAAATTAGGACTTATGCACAATAGGAAAGAAAAGGGTTGAAAACCGAAGGAAAAGAATGAAAAAATCGCATTGCGACAGCATTGCGAAAACATTGCTGAGGCCGCAATTATTCAAGTGAAAACCGTAAGTTGACTGATCTTTTTCTGTTAATTTCCGTAATTTCAGGGATTCGTTCTTTCTCCTCCATCCATTCTGATATATGACGTTGAAGATTGATGGTTCTCCTTGGCCCAAACGCACCTGCAAACTACTATAAAAGGGGGCCAAAGTCGGAGGTTTGATCATCATCCGAAAGCGTAGAAGCCTTCTCGCAGTCCACTTTTTCTCCCTGTTTTCCTTTGCCGTCTGTTGGAGTGAGAGTCTCAGCTGTTGGAATCGATAATCTGATAGGAAGGAGAGGAGATTCTTCTTCTCTCTCGATTGGATTCATCCAAGCAAGGCTGACCTTTCATTCCCTTCATTCGAGGCGACTGCAACGAAGCTTTCAAGCGCCATTTTACTGTTTTCTGTCGTTCTTCTTCTAATTTCCAGTTTTGATCATTGTTGTTCTTAGTTTAGTGTTTTAGTTACTGCATTTCGTTGTTGTCTGTCTCTGAATTACTGCCTTCAAGTTTCCTTTGTTCGTTCAAACATTAAAAGTAATCAAAGTACAATTCTGCATTTCACAGTTTCCACCTTCTTCTGCTACGGTTTTGTCTTGCTGTTTTAAGCACATTTCTCTTCTAAGCATGTCTGTTTTATCTACCCTTTCTGTTCTCTATATATCCATGAGTAGCTAAGTCACTTAGGGGCATGCTAATGACAGAACTATAGGCTAAAAAACGTAAACCAAGCATGTAGGATAGCTCTCGAACCATTGATTGTATGTAAGCTTCATCCCACGGGCAATTTCGATTGGCCATCCATTTTGTCCAAAGAACTCCTAACCTCTGGAAGGAGTAAGAGTTCAGAGTCATATAATCATGCTAGCCTTTCATGGTAACCAGGAAACGGCCTAGGAATAGGCGTTTCCCTAGTACAAACTAATCACTTCTGTTTTAACAAGATGATTAAGACCTTACTTTGAGTCGAGTAAACTTAAGAATCTAATGCATGGAATCGGACGATACATGAGATAGAGTGAGTTTGATGCATAGAGAGTAGATCCAGTGCTTGAGAATCGTATAAAAATGCCTATAGGATAGTCATTAGTAGCCCTCAATTCACCCATTTACACACTTTCACTGTCAGTTAATTGCGGTAACATTGCGGTCCCCGCAATTCTGCTAAGTTTTCATTCTGTTTAGCTGTTTTCTTCTTCGTTTATCAATTCCATCTCTTGTCCTTTGAGTCTGATTTCAACTTTCATTTGTTTATGTTGCATTCCTTTACACATTAAGCAAAAATTAGATAATTAAAAACCAATTTTACCCCATCAAATCCACCCCATCTTTCTTAACAAATACACTTCGCGAATAGCTAAACATAAGTCTCTGTGGAAAAAACGAATGAAATATACTTACTACTTGCTGTGAGACCATGTATGCTTGCATGTTCTGAGTGCTCTCTCTACCTTCTTGCTTATTTATCTTTACACATTGAGCACGCAACAAGTTTTTGGCGCCGCTGCCGGGGATTTATTTTAGTGAAAACGAAGTTTGTTAAGTTAGAAACACAAATCTTAATATCTATTGGAGCTAATCTTCTTTCATTTCCTTTACAGGTACTATCAAGCTAGTTTAGGAATGAGTTTCCAAACCTCAACTCGCACAAAGAGAAACTTTGCAGGTGGAAAATGTATGTGTACGACAAAGTAAATGAATACGCTGCAGAACTTAATTAGAGGACGAGTTTGCCCACAACAGTTTGAAGAATTTTATCAGCCAAGTGCTTATTGTGGGGATAATCATAACTTGGAGAATTGCCCAACATTGAATTATCAAGAGAGGCAATATCAACAAGGCTATGACAACCATTATTCGTACATGTGTGAACATGATCAGTGGCAACTCTCAAATAATCCTTGGGAAGAGCATGTGCAAATTGCTCATTACGAAGAGTGCCCCCAACATGAAGACTATCAACATTATGCCCCAACTCCAAATGAAGAATTATCACCCGCTTTGGAGGCGCTATGGATAGAATTCATGGAAAGGAATGATGCATCCATGAGGAGAATGGATGTGCAATTAGCTCAGCTCACAAATGACTTACAAGATCTACTTGCCATAGCAAAATCACCACCACCATGCCCTCAGATGTTCGATTTTTATGATGATGAATCCTTTGTTACCTTCGAATCTGAGAAGAGTGATCCAATGGAATATCCATATGAAATGGTGGAGTTGGTGAAAGTTGAGAAAAATGAAATTGTGTCGGATAAGGCCAAAGAGACTAATGCGCTGCTTGAGGAACAAGGATTTGAAATGTCTGATGTTGGAGCAAGCTTCTCCACCAATGAAAGAGTTGAGCCACCACCACCACAAATGCTCCAGCTGAAGGAGTTAGAAAGAGATGTGCCAGAAAAAGAAGTCCCATCGCATCAAAGCTATGTTGTAGCAAATGTGGTAGAAACAAAATCAACACACAGAAAGTACAAACCTTGGGATGTTATAACATGCAATCTCTTTGAAAGAATCAACAATTTTAAGGTGTGGCAGAATGTCCGACCCCGTAAATCAAGACTTAAGTATCTTAACGAAGAAGAAGTGATGCCTCGAAACATTGAAGAATATCCATATGAGGCAGATTGACAAGGGAGATTTCTGATCCCTAAACTCTTAAATTAGGATTTTATCATGCTTTGTTTAGATTTCGTATGTTAGGAGTAGTTTATTTTGGGAATGAAATATTTATTATGTGCCAACAATCATAGTCGTTTAGCATGAATTGATGATGCACTGTGGGCCTATAGGATTGCATATAAAACACCCTTAGGTATGTCTCCTTATAGGCTGGTATATGGCAAGGCTTGTCACTTACCACTTAGAAAACAAAGCATTTTGGGCCATGAAGGAATTGAATTTTTGTGTAAAGGATGCGAGGACACTGAGGTCTTTGCAATTACATGAGCTTGATGAGCTTAGACACATGGCCTATGAAAATGCTAAGATGTATAAGGAAAAGACCAAGATTTGGCATGATAGTAGACTTAGAGTTAAGGACTTTAAGAAGGGTCAACTTGTTTTGTTGTTTAACTCACGGTTGAAACTATTTCCAGGGAAACTTAAGTCTAGATGGTCGGGTCCATTTGTCATTACTAATGTGTTTGTTCATGGTGCAATAGAGATAAAGAACTTGCAGCAAGGCCAGCCATTTATGGTCAATGGGGCGAGGTTGAAGCACTACTATGAGGAAGGAGATGTGAAGACTCTCTCGGCCTTCCTCTTGAATGAAGCATGAAACTAAGAACGAACGAGTGGTCACTGTGCTCGTTCAGTCAAGGCTAATGCCTTAGTTTATTTTTTCACTTTTTTCGGTTATCGTTTGTATGTTTTGTGGTGTGATTTTAATTAAGTATTTAATGTTTGTTTTATTTGTTTTTTAGGGAATCGAAAGAGGGGATCAAGGAGAGTAATCCCAGCTTTAAAAATCGAGAAACGATCGAGCCAAATAAAAGATACGGACGCGCAAAGTTTGCCATTTAGATAAAAAGAAATCCCTAAAATTGCGCTGGAATTGCAGGATCCGCAAAATAGAGTCGTTGGGATTTAGCCGTTGCTTTTATACCCGTTAGAAGGCGCTCGATCGATACGATTCTCTCATTCTCTGATTTCCAAGAAAACTGAGATTCTCTTCATCTTTGATCCTTCTCTCCAAATCTCCAAGATTCGACAATGGTGTCCACAAGGGCTGAAATATCTGCAGCCAAGAAGAAGGCTGATGACGCAGCTGAAGCGGCTGCGAGGGAAGCACTTCTGACCCTTGCAGATGATGGTGCTGTACGCACCGGACCTCTTCCCAAGCTTCCGATCCGTAGGAGGAAGTGGAGGGTTGTCACTGAGATCCCTGCTGGGCCTTCTGAACCAGCGAGCACACCCAAGAAACGCCGGTGGAGTGTCGAGACGGCCGCCGAACCAAGCAAAGCCAAGACTCTCTCTGTGGAGAGTCAAGAAACAGATCGTACGTCCCACGAGTCGCCCAAGAAGAGTTCGTCGCCATCTGCCTCACCTGCGCACAACCCTTCATCATCTGAACCAGTGCACAGCCCAGAGCTTTCATCGTCATCGCCTGCACAGAGCCCTGAAACGCCGTCTTCACCACTGAATTCCGTGCAGACGCCTACAGCAGAGCAGAGTGCCACACCTTCGCACACGCCTCCACGGCCTGATCCTGAATTCCCCTATGGGGAGTACCAGGAATCCACTCAGGGCAGTGGGGAAGGTGGTGAAGACGAGGCCTTCTCACCTGCAAGGGAAGCTAGTGCCGAGAGTCCTGCACAGCAGGATGATTCCATGGAGGAGACGTTGGGGGCATGCCTCCAGCAGATCCACATTAAGGCAAAGCTCAAGAAGAAGAAGAAGGCCAAGATTGTCAAGGCCAAGCGATCCAAGAAGCTGAAGAAGAAGAAGGCCAAGCGGGTGCCTTCATCAGAGAAGGAGAGCACTGAGCCATCGCTCAAACGACTTAAGGTTGAGGCTGCCGAGTCAGCCAAGCCATCAGATAAAGGGAAGGCAAAGCTCTACCGTGAAGACGAGCCTCAGTCAGTGAGGTATGTTTCATCTGATGCTGAGTCCAGGGGTGCTGAGCTAAGGAAGAGGGAGTTGCTGCACGAGAAAGGCTTCCTCGACCGACCTGCTGACCTGCCGCAGTTCTTGCGCGCAGGAGTGATCAACCACGGCTGGGAAGAATTTTGCAGACCGCCCAATCCAGCCTACACGAGCATGGTGTATGATTTCTACGCCAATGTGCTCAGCCCTGAGGATGGCCTGTCTGTGGTCAGAGGGGTAGAGGTGGATTTCTCAGCCAAGGCCATCAACGAAGCCTATGGTCTCAAGGGCCAAACACATACAGATTATGCACGGATCGTTGATGAGCCTACTGAGGCAGTGCTGGAAGAGGCCATTCGCACCATTGGCCAGCCTGAAGCTTCCTGGACCGTGTCACGCAATGGGAGGCACACTCTCATGAGTGCCAACCTCACGGCTAAGGCGGCTGTTTGGTTTTCGTTCGTGAGAAGGAGACTATCCCCAGTGACTCACGAGACTACAATCAACCAGAGCCGATCGCTGCTGGTGTATGCGATAATGAGAGGTCTCACGATTAATGTGGGAGAAGTCATCACTGCGGCTATTGCTGAGTGCGCCAAGAAAGGTAAGGGACCACTGTTTTTCCCTAACACCATAACCAAGCTATGTTTGCTTGCAGGAGTCCCCACCGAGCGCATGGAGCAGCAAATGGCTTACACAGGCCACTTGGAGCTGCCTGCTAGCCTGAGGCTGAGGAGGAAGGGGAATATGGAGTTTGAACTGGATAGGCTGGCGGCTGAACAGTCCCTATCCATGGCCTGCCTGATGGATATGCAGAGGCGAATGGCTCAATGGGCCACTTATGCGCAGGCGAGGGACAAAGAGGTTGCAGACCAGCTAGGCTGCATCTTCCCTGACTTTCCCACCAATCTCCTGACTCCATGGGTGCCCCCACGACCACGGCAACCTGATGAAGATGAAGACGATTGAGTGCTGGGTTGAATTGCACTGAAGGGAGTATTGCTGTTCCCTTAGAAAAAAAAACAATTTTCTGTTTTCTGATAGATTATGTGAATTATGCTGTCTTTTAGTATACTTTTGTTCTGTTTTAAATGTTTAGTTTGATGTTTTTTCTTTTTGTTTAGTATAGTCTGATGTTAGCTGACTAGGTAGGATAGTTTAGTTTTATTTTTAGGAAGCTTGAGTGACTGGAAAAAGCATGCTTAGGGGCCTTAATCAATGTTATATCTGCCCTGATCTAATTGCGAAATAATTGCGGTACCCGCAATTTTCATGACTAAAAGCATGTTTTGGACTGTCTGTTTAGCTAGGCTGTGATCTGTTTAAATTCTATCTTTTGCTGCTAACATGACTGCCTTATATAGCTTATCTAAATGCATGCTGGATGAGTGTCATAGGACACCCTTTGATAGTTTAAATCGACCTCTAAAAAGCTCAGCATGCACAGCTTTAAGCCCTTAACTGTCTGTTTTTTTTCAAACTTACTGCTGCTGTGATATTTTCTTTTAAATGTTCTGTCTATGCCTAGGGTTTTTAGATTCTCTTTGTTTTACTTTAGACTAGATGCTTCTAGGACAAGTTTGGGGGTGTGCCACCTCAGACACTCATTGGGGACAATGAGTAGTTGAAGTTTGGGGGAGGCCACCCTAGGCCTAGGAACATTCCTCTCTCCCTTAGAAACATAAGCATTCTTCTTCTCCTTTAAAAAAAAAAAATGATGAACTGAAAAAAAAATGAAAAATAGAATAAAGAGGGGGGTCTCTCTGAGGTTGCTAAGTAATCAGTGCCAAGTGTGTGACCCACAAGTGGCATTGCATCAAAAGGCAACCAAAGGAGAGGCCCCACCTAAGTAAGAAAGAATAGGGAAGAAGAATGTAGACCTAGGAGTTATAACTTTGTGGCTTAGGTGTCCTATTTAAAAAGAACTCTGATCCTCAATTAGCTAAGCACAAAGTTGTAACTTGTAGGGTTGTTTAGGGAGATGAGTGTTTATCCAATGTAGTGATGCCAGGGTTTAGGTTGTTCTTTAAAAGTACTACTGTCACCGTTAATACTAAGACTGGCATGACTCTAAGGAATCCTAGACACATTAAAAATAAAGCTAGAAGCATGTACTGAGTCTGAGGTGAAGCTAGGCAGAATTTGAAACCTTAGGGAGAGTGGCATGATATGACAAAAGCAAATAGATCAGTTGTAGGGAGTTAATGAAAACAGATAAGTGTTAGGCAGGCAAGTTCAGAAGAAGCTAGATAAGAGGGTAGTTTTAAACTGAGGAGTGTGTCACAAGACAGCAGTGCTATAGGTAGGGATATAAGGGAGTCAGTAGGTGGTTAAAGAAAGTGAAACAGCAGCCTAGGTAAGTCCTGAGTGTGCTTGAGGACAAGCAAAACCTTAAGTTTGGGGGTGTGTTAAGTCTCTGAAAGTGACTTATTTAGGACCCATTTAGCTTAGGAAGATATACACTTTTAGGTGTTTTTGATAGCATTTAGCCTAAACCTATGCTTAAATATGAGAATAAGAAGAAGGTAGCTAAATTAGGACTTATGCACAATAGGAAAGAAAAGGGTTGAAAACCGAAGGAAAAGAATGAAAAAATCGCATTGCGACAGCATTGCGAAAACATTGCTGAGGCCGCAATTATTCAAGTGAAAACCGTAAGTTGACTGATCTTTTTCTGTTAATTTCCGTAATTTCAGGGATTCGTTCTTTCTCCTCCATCCATTCTGATATATGACGTTGAAGATTGATGGTTCTCCTTGGCCCAAACGCACCTGCAAACTACTATAAAAGGGGGCCAAAGTCGGAGGTTTGATCATCATCCGAAAGCGTAGAAGCCTTCTCGCAGTCCACTTTTTCTCCCTGTTTTCCTTTGCCGTCTGTTGGAGTGAGAGTCTCAGCTGTTGGAATCGATAATCTGATAGGAAGGAGAGGAGATTCTTCTTCTCTCTCGATTGGATTCATCCAAGCAAGGCTGACCTTTCATTCCCTTCATTCGAGGCGACTGCAACGAAGCTTTCAAGCGCCATTTTACTGTTTTCTGTCGTTCTTCTTCTAATTTCCAGTTTTGATCATTGTTGTTCTTAGTTTAGTGTTTTAGTTACTGCATTTCGTTGTTGTCTGTCTCTGAATTACTGCCTTCAAGTTTCCTTTGTTCGTTCAAACATTAAAAGTAATCAAAGTACAATTCTGCATTTCACAGTTTCCACCTTCTTCTGCTACGGTTTTGTCTTGCTGTTTTAAGCACATTTCTCTTCTAAGCATGTCTGTTTTATCTACCCTTTATGTTCTCTATATATCCATGAGTAGCTAAGTCACTTAGGGGCATGCTAATGACAGAACTATAGGCTAAAAAACGTAAACCAAGCATGTAGGATAGCTCTCGAACCATTGATTGTATGTAAGCTTCATCCCACGGGCAATTTCGATTGGCCATCCATTTTGTCCAAAGAACTCCTAACCTCTGGAAGGAGTAAGAGTTCAGAGTCATATAATCATGCTAGCCTTTCATGGTAACCAGGAAACGGCCTAGGAATAGGCGTTTCCCTAGTACAAACTAATCACTTCTGTTTTAACAAGATGATTAAGACCTTACTTTGAGTCGAGTAAACTTAAGAATCTAATGCATGGAATCGGACGATACATGAGATAGAGTGAGTTTGATGCATAGAGAGTAGATCCAGTGCTTGAGAATCGTATAAAAATGCCTATAGGATAGTCATTAGTAGCCCTCAATTCACCCATTTACACACTTTCACTGTCAGTTAATTGCGGTAACATTGCGGTCCCCGCAATTCTGCTAAGTTTTCATTCTGTTTAGCTGTTTTCTTCTTCGTTTATCAATTCCATCTCTTGTCCTTTGAGTCTGATTTCAACTTTCATTTGTTTATGTTGCATTCCTTTACACATTCAGCAAAAATTAGATAATTAAAAACCAATTTTACCCCATCAAATCCACCCCATCTTTCTTAACAAATACACTTCGCGAATAGCTAAACATAAGTCTCTGTGGAAAAAACGAATGAAATATACTTACTACTTGCTGTGAGACCATGTATGCTTGCATGTTCTGAGTGCTCTCTCTACCTTCTTGCTTATTTATCTTTACACATTGAGCACGCAACACTAAGGTTATGAGAAACTCACCCAGCGAACTCCTGTCTAAGGTTGGAGGAAACTGGATTGACGGATCACCTCCTACCTTGGGACTAACCGGTACTTGAGTAAAGTTAATCGGGCTTTATGAGCGTGCTGTGTTAGGTGTGTGGTTAATTAATTTGTTAATAACCTAGACATCTCAGGTAAAATTGTTTGCCTAGACTTAAGGTTTTATTTTCTTAGCCGGATAAAACCTGAGTTTTTACCCTAAATACCGTCTATGATCCTTAGTAGAAGTGTTGAGAAGGAATATATGATATCCCTCTCCTGCTACGTATTCCTTGTAGTTCACATCGTGAGAATTTTGTTCGGCCGTGTATTGTCAATAGGGCAATCCCCAGTCGGGCGGTGTTTGCAACTTTCAATAGCAAGGTGAATGGAGTAAGTATCTGTTACGTCTCCAAAAGTGACCTTTTTAGGACTTAATTATCTTAGAAAGATGTTCACTCTTAGGTGTTTTTGATAGCATTTAGCCTAAACCTATGCTTAAATATGAGAATTAGAAGGAGGTAGCTAAATTAGGACTTATGTACAATAGGAAAGAAAAGGGTTGAAAACCGAAGGAAAAGAATGAAAAACAAGCATGGCGATAGCATTGCGGAAACATTGCGGAGACCGCAATGTTTCAAGTGAAAACCGTAAGTTGACTGATCTTTTTCTGTTAATTTCCGTTATTTCAGGGATTCGTTCTTTCTCCTCCATCCATTCTGAAGTACGACGTTGAAGATTGATGGTTCTCCTTGGCCCAAATGCACCTGCAGATTGCTATAAAAGGGGGTCAAAGTCGAGGGTTCAATGATCATCCGAAAGCGTAGAAGTCTTCTCGCAGTCCATCTTTCTTCGTGTTTTCCTTTGCCGTCTGTTGGTGTGAGAGTCTCAGCTGTTGGAATCGACAATCTGATAGGAAGGAGAGAAGATTCATCTTCTCTCCCGATTGGATTCATCCAAGCAGAGCTATTCTTTCATCCCCTTCAGCCGAGGCGGTTGCGACGAGGCTTTCAAGCATCATTTACTGCTTTCTGTCTTTCAATTTTAAATTTCAGTTCCGTTTAGTTGCTGTTTCTCTTCTAATAGCTAGATCATTTCATTTCGTTGCTGTCTGTCTTTATTTTATTTACTTTAAGCTTCCCTTTTTGTTCATTCAAACAATCAAGTAATCAAAGCACACTTCTCCATTTCACAGTTTCTTCGCTTTGTTGTGGCTATTTTTCCCTTACTGTTTGTCTTCATTTCTCTTCTAAGCATGTCTATTTTATCTCTTCTTTCTGTTCTCCCTATATTCATGAGTAACTAAGTCACATAGGGGCATGCTAATGACAACACTATAGGCTAAAAAACGTGAACCAAACATGTAGGATAGCTCTCGAAGCATTGATTGTATGTAAGCTTCATCCCACGGGCAATTTCGATTGGCCATCCATTTTGTCCAAAGAACTCCTAACCTCTGGAAGGAGTAAGAGTTCAGAGTCATACTATCATGCTAGCCTTTCAAGGTAGCCAGGAAACGGCCTAGGAATAGGCGTTTCCCTAGTACAAACCATATTCTTCTGCCTTAACAAGATGCTTAAGACCTTACTTGGACATGAGTAAACTAAAGAACCTAATGCATGAAATCGGAAGATACATGAGAATGAGATAGTTTGATGCATAGTGAGTTGATCCAGTGCTTGAGATTCGTATGAAAAAGCCTATAGGATAGTCGTTAGTAGCCCTTAATTCATCATTTTACACACTTTCGTTGTTAATTAAATTGCGGGAGAATTGCTGTTTCCGCAATTCTGCTAAAGTTACAATTCTGTCTAGCCATTTTTGTCTTCATTTATTAGTCTCGTCTCTTTTCGTTTGTGTTTAGCTTTAACTTGCACTTGTTTATGTTGCTACCCTCTACGTATTCAGTAGGAAATAGACAATTTAAAACCAATTCTACACCATCGAATCCACCCTTTCTTTCTTAACTTTACACTTCATGAATAGCTTATAATAAATCTCTGTGGGAAAACGAATGAAAAAATACTTACTACTTGCTATAAGATCATGTATGCTTGCATGTTCTGAGTGCTCTCTCTATCTTATTGTCTAATTATTTTAACACATTGAGCACGCAACAAGTTTTTGGCGCCGCTGCCGGGGATTTATTTAAGTGAAAACGAAGTTTGTTAAGTTGGAAACACCAAGTTTATTGCCTATTGAAGCTGATCTGTTTCATTTCTTTTGCAGGTACTATCGGGTTAGTTTATGAGTGAGCCTTCAAGTAGTGATCTAGAGTTCAATCCTGAGCCTGAGAGATTACTTAGGGCCAGAAATAGAGCCAAGAAACGTCTCTTTAACCAACCCTCTTTACCTCAAGTAATTGCGGGAACCGCAATTCCTTCGCAATTGTCTCAAGAAGAAATGGATGGAATAGTTCCAAATCCGGTGCCTGTCACTCGCAATCCCATCGAAATAGCGAATGACAAGGATAGCGCCATACTCTCTTACTTAGTACCTATGCCTGGGGAGCTGAACCCCAGCATAATCCGTCCTGAAATCACTGCCCACTCATTCGAGTTGAAGCCAGTGATGTTCCAAATGTTGTCCACTGTGGGACAATTCTTTGGAGTGGAAAATGAGGACCCCCACAACCATCTTAGAAACTTCTTAGGAGTCAGTGATACCTTCATCATTCCTGGAGTTTCCCAAGAAGCCTTGAGGCTATACTTGTTCCCTTACTCTTTGAGGGACAAAGCCAAAACATGGTTGAACTCATTACCTTCTGGATCTGTCCGCAATTGGACAGACTTAGCAGAAAAATTCCTAGTCAAATACTTCCCACCTGATAGGAATTCTACCTTTCGTGATGACATAATCAAGTTCAAACAAGCTGACACTGAGTCCCTTCACGAAGCTTAGACAAGGTTTAAAGATCTTCTTCTAAAATGTCCACACCATGGCATCCCATGGTGTATCCAAATAGAGGTCTTTTTCAAAGGATGCAACCCCAGCACTAGACAAGTCTTAAATTCATCTGCTGGTGGTTCCATGTTGTCCAAGAGTTACAACGAAGCCTATGAGATCTTGGAGAAGATCTCAGCATCTCACTGTAGGTGGTCAGATGATCCAGTTGAGCCAACTAGAGCTCAAGACAAGGATGCTCTAAGTGCAATGAGCAGCCAAATAAATGCCCTGACCAACCTAGTTAAGCAAATGGCTCAAGCCAATCTCCAAACAAGTGTCAACACCGCCACAACCATGTCAATGGGCACTCAACCAAGCCAAGGTGAGACACTTATCTGTGGATTCTGTGGGGAAGGGCACCTGTATGAATACTGCCCTGGGAATCCAGCCTCAGTCTGCTATATTGGAAGCCAACAGCAGCCTAGGAACAACCCCTATTCCAATACTTACAACCCTGGTTGGAGGAACCTCCCAAACCTGTCATGGGGTGGACAACAAAATACTAACCAAGCTCCTAACCAACCAAGACCGAGTGGAACACCTGGTTTCACTCCCCAACATAACCAGTCAATGTATCAAAAACCTTACAACCAACCTATAGGATCTTCTGTAGAAAACTTACTTAAGGAATACATAGCCACGAATGATGCCACTCTACAGAGCCAGCAAGCTACTCTTAGGAGCCTAGAGAACCAAATAGGGCAATTAGCCAATGAAATCAAAAGTAGGCCCCAAGGTAGGCTTCCTGCTGACACTGAAGTGCCAAGGAGAGATGGTAAAGAACAAGTTCAAGCAATTGAACTTAGAAGTGGTAGACCATTGGTAAGTAACACCAAGGACACACCAAAGAGAGTAGAGAACACTGAGTCTAGTGCTCCACTGGAGTCTCTGCCAAACCAAGGTCCACCACCAACAGACACATCAGGAACAAGGCTAGAGCCAATTATTGAGGAGATAGAAGAAATTCCAAGGCCTCCTCCAATCCTAAGGCGACCTGAAGTGCCTGCATATGTGCCACCACCTCCATATCCTCGAAGGCTTAAGAAAAAACAAGAACAGGAAGTGCACTTTAATAAATTCCTAGAAATTCTTAAGCAAGTGCATGTTAATATTCCTTTTGTTGAAGTTTTACAGTCCATGCCTTCTTATGTAAAGTTTTTGAAAGATATTATTACTAACAAGAGAATAATTGGTGAGTTTGAAACAGTCAATCTCACTGAGGAGTGCAGTGCCATACTCCAGAACAAGCTACCCAAGAAGGAGAAGGATCCTGGTTCCTTCACCTTACCTGTAGAGCTAGGAGGCAAGCACGTGGGCAGAGCGCTTTGTGACCTGGGCGCCAGCATAAACCTCATGCCCCTATCACTATTCCGCCAGTTGGGAATAGGAGAAGCACGTCCAACCACTGTCACTTTACAACTAGCAGACAGATCCATCGCATACCCTGAAGGTAAGATTGAGGATATTCTAGTGAAAGTTGACAAATTTATTTTCCTTGCAGATTTCATTATCCTGGATTATGAAGCAGACAAGGAGGTCCCCATCCTATTAGGCAGACCGTTTCTTGCCACAGGTAGGGCCCTGATCGACGTCCAAAAAGGTGAGCTCACTATGAGGGTTCATGATGAAGAGGTGAAATTTAGTGTGTATAAAGCTTTAAGGTACCCCTCTGACCTTGAATCCTGTGCTAGCATGGACGTTGTAGACTCTTTAATGGAAGAACAATTGGAGCATGTATTATTAGCCAAGCATGCTAATGAATATGTAGGATTAGAATTAACTGACTTAAACATAGCTGAGATAATGGACATATCTGTAAATAACCCTCAGCATGTTTGTATGAATATTGACTTGACTGAAAAATCTTTGAATCCATTAAAACCATCCATTGAGCATCCACCTGTATTAGAGTTGAAACCTCTCCCCACTCACCTCAAGTATGCATATCTAGGAAATAATGAAACTTTGCCTGTGATTATTTCTTCTAAATTAAGTGAAAAGCATGAGGTTGAGCTGATTTTACTACTTAAGCAACATAGGAAGGCTATTGCATGGACTATTGCTGATATTAGAGGCATTAGCCCTTCTTATTGCATGCATAAGATTATACTAGAGGAAGAGCATACACCTAGAGTAGATCACCAACGTAGGTTGAATCCCTCTATGAAAGAGGTAGTTAAGAAAGAAATAATTAAATGGTTAGATGCTGGTGTGATCTTCCCCATAGCTAGTAGTCAGTGGGTGAGCCCTATACAATGTGTACCTAAGAAGGGGGGGATGACTGTGGTAGTCAATGAGAACAATGAACTGATTCCAACTAGGACTGTCACAGGATGGAGAGTATGTATGGATTATAGGAAACTAAATAAAGAAACTAAAAGGATGGGGACCCCAAACGCTCTAGATCACTAAGGATCAAGAGAAGACTACCTTCACTTGCCCTTTTGGAACTTTTGCCTTTCGCAGAATGCCTTTTGGCTTATGCAATGCACCGGCAACTTTCCAAAGGTGCATGTTGGCAATCTTCTCTGATTTGGATGAGTCCATGATAGAGATATTCATGGATGACTTCTCAGTCTTTGGGGATTCATTTACAAACTGTCTAGAGAACCTAGGACAAGTCTTGGCTAGGTGTGAGGAGACCAACCTAGTCCTAAATTGGGAAAAGTGCCATTTCATGGTGGATGAGGGGATTGTCTTAGGTCATAGAGTGTCAAGGGCAGGTGTAGAAGTTGACAGAGCAAAAATTGAAATCATAGAGAAATTGGTAGAACCCCAAAATGTCAAGGCCATTAGAAGTTTCTTAGGGCATGCTGGTTTCTATAGAAGGTTCATTAAGGACTTTTCTAAGATCTCCAAGCCTCTATGTGAGCTTCTAGAGCTAAATAGGCCATTCATCTTCTCTAAGGAATGTTTAGTAGCTTGGAGAACCCTTAAGGAAGCACTAGTCACAGCACCTATTATAGTAGGGCCAGATTGGGATCTCCCATTTGAGATGTTATGCGATGCTAGTGACTATGCTGTAGGAGTTATGTTAGGACAGAAGATTGACAAGTTAACACACCCTGTATATTATGCTAGTAAGACACTTAATGAGGCACAATGCAACTACACAACCACTGAGAAAGAGATGCTAGCTGTAGTGTTTGCTTGTGAGAAATTTAGGAACTATATTGTAGGCACTAGGACAATAGTGTACACTGACCATTCTGCCTTAAAGTACCTCATGAGGAAGGCTGATGCTAAGCCTAGGTTGATTAGGTGGGTACTGCTGCTGCAAGAGTTTGATCTAGACATTAGAGACAAGAAAGGAAGTGAAAATGTGGTTGCGGATCATCTTTCTAGATTGCAGCATAATTGCGAAAAAATTGCGGAACCCGCAATTTCTGATGCTTTTATTGATGAACATGTCTTTGTATTGACTCATCGTGATAACGATGAGGAACCGTGGTTTGCTGACATTGCTAACTTCCTTGCATCACAGGTACTACCAGCTTTCAAGGGAGGACAAGAGAAGAAGAGGTTCCTTCATGAAGCAAGGAAATTCATATGGGATGACCCCACACTTTACAAAACATGTGCTGACGGCTTGCTAAGGAAGTGTGTTTCAGCTGCTGAGGCAAAGTCTGTGCTGCAGCACTGCCACACAGCTCCTTATGGTGGACACTTTGGTGGCCAAAGAACAGCTGCAAAGGTATTTCAGAGTGGCTACTATTGGCCAACGATCTTCAAGGATGCCCACAACTATGCCCACAGCTGTGATGAATGCCAAAGGACAGGTAACCTCAGTCGCAAGGATGAAATGCCTCTCACCTACATCTTAGAGTTGGAGCTCTTTGATGTATGGGGCATTGACTTCATGGGACCATTTCCCCCATCCTCAGGTAACCTTTACATATTAGTGGCAGTAGACTAGGTATCCAAGTGGGTAGAGGCCATAGCATGTCCCAATAATGATGCCAAAACAGTCATAACATTCTTGCATAGGCACGTTTTTACTAGGTTTGGAACACCACGTGCTGTCATTAGTGATGAGGGGACACATTTCATTAATAAGGCTATGGAGAGAGTGTTGGCTAAGTATAACATTCGACATAGAGTAGCCACTCCTTATCACCCACATTCGAATGGTCAGGCTGAAATTTCTAATAGGGAGATTAAGAACATCCTAGAAAAAGTGGTCAAACCTAATAGAAAGGACTGGTCATTTAAACTCGAGGATGCACTTTGGGCGTATAGAACTGCATATAAGACACCCCTAGGCATGTCTCCTTACAGACTTGTGTATGGTAAAGCTTGTCATCTTCCATTCGAGTTAGAAATCAAGGCATTTTGGGCACTAAAAGAGTTGAATTATTGCGTGACCGATGCGGGAACGTTGCGGTCTCTGCAATTACATGAGCTTGATGAGCTTAGACATATGTCTTATGAAAATGCCAAGATGTATAAGGAAAAGACCAAGATTTGGCACGATAGTAGACTTAGGATCAAGGACTTTAAGAAAGGCCAACTTGTTTTATTATTTAACTCACGATTGAGGTTGTTTCCAGGCAAACTAAAGTCCAGATGGTCAGGTCCTTTCATGATTACTAATGTGTTTGTTCATGGTGCTATCGAGATAAAGAACCTGCAGCAAGGTCAACCATTCATGGTTAATGGTGCAAGGTTGAAGCACTACTATGAGGAAGGAGATGTGAAGACTCTCTCGGCCTTCATCTTGACTGAAGCATGAAATTAAGAACGAGAGAGGACGAGTGGTTGCTGTGCTCGTCAACATGAGGCTCATGCCTTAGTTTTTTTTTTTTGCGATTCTTCGGTTATCATTTGTGTATAAGTTTGTATGATTTTAATTGCGAATTTGATGTTGATTGTATTTCTTTTTGTAGGGAATCAATAGAGGGAATCAAGGAGATTAAATCCAGCTTTAAAAATCAAGAAGATATTGGGCCAAATCAAAGATACGGTTGAGCAAAGATTGACATTTAAATGGAAAAAATCTCCAACGGTCACTAGAATTGCGCTGGATTTGCAGGATCCGCAAAAATATAGCCGTTGGGATTTTTTCCGTTTTCTTTATATCCGTTGAGACGCGCGTTGATCTATACGATTTCCCAAGTATCTGAATTCCAAGAAAGCTGCGATTCTCTTCATCTGTGATTCTTCTCTCCAAACCTCCACGATTCAAAAATGGTACTCACGAGGGCTGAAAGATCTGCGGCCAAGAAGAAGGCTGGCGAAGCTGAAACGGCTGCGAGAGATGCACTGCTTGCCTTGGCTGAGGCTGATGCTGCGCGCACCGAACGCCTTCCCAAACTTCAGATTCGCAAGAAGAAGTGGAAGGTCGTCACAGAGATCCCTGTTGGACCCTCTGAACCAGCAGGCACACCCAAGAAGCGCAGATGGAGTTTAGCGATGGCCGCAGAACCAAGCAAAGAAAAGACTCCCTCTGTGGAGAGTCAAGAAACTGATCGTGTGTCCCACGATTCGGCCAAGAAGAGTTCTTCGCCATCTGCACCACCAGCGCACAGCTCTTCACCATCACCACCAGCGCAGAGCCCTGAACTGCCTTCATCACCGCAGAGTTCTGAGCATACTCCGCCAGAAGAGAGCCCTGAGGCATCACCCACTTCCCCACAACATGATGATAACTCCATTTTGGAGCTATTAAATACGTCCTAATTATAGCTAAAGGTCGCTTTCAATTGATTAAATATATCTCTTTTGTAGGAGAAAAGCGGCAAAGAGCTCGTGCGTCCGTTGGGCATGTTCGAGTGCTTAAAGCAGAGTTTTAGCGCCCCGGGAATGCATCGGGAAGAGGGGAACTTGTTCCGTGAAGAAACGGGCCAAAACAGCCTTGGAGAGGCAAAGCATCAGCCCCAAACCCGAGAGCCAGCGTCGAGCTATAGCGTCGAGACGCTGGCTCGACGCTGGAAAAACCCGAGAGCAAGCGTCGAGTGATAGCGTCGAGACGCTAGCTCGACGCTGCCCTGGCGTCGAGACCCTGCTTGGCGTCGAGACGCTCCGGAGGAGGCGCGCGCAGGAAATTCATCGGGGCAGCGTCGCGACGCTGGCCTTGCGTCGCGACGCCATCGCGCGCGCGCGCGGATTACTTAGGGCACAGCGTCGAGACGCTTGCCTAGCGTCTCGACGCTACGACGATGGCAGTAGCTAAAAGACGATTTTTCTGCACATTTTTGACAATCTTCATCTTCTTCATCTCTCAACGGATTCCGGCGATTTTAGTCTTCTTCTTCCCCATTTTCTCTCTATTTTCCGTGGAGCTCCACCATTGTTGGCATGCGAGTGAGCTCCACTTTCCATTGTAATATTTAGACGGATCCTTCCATGGCCGTGGTTGGAGCGGGATTGACGAACCGCGCCATGAGCGGCTAAGGTAAGGGTGACGGTTTGGGATTTGTTTAGGGGAATTTTGTTAGACACTCATGCTTTGATAATCTGAGTATAGTTTTGCATATTGGAATCTGATTATTAGCATCTGTTTACCTTGCTTAATCCAACGCTCATGCTAAAATACGTTGATTGACACTCGGGTAGTTTCGCATGTTGTGTATGTTAAAGAGTAGCGATGCCGTGCCTCTCACTGCTCGACTAAGTAACACAGGTAAATAGAACTAAATCGAAGTATCGGGTCGGGTAGGATAATTGTTTGTTGCATACGGCGTTTGCGGGCAACCTACTAGCATTTAGAATTCACGCTCGAATGTTCGTCGCGGTTAGCTAGTGACTGTCTAAATTCATCTTAGGACCGATCATCTTAATGTGAGCTTAGATAACGTGTAATTAGAACTGTGTGGTCTAATTAAAATCCATGGAGTCGGCTACTTTGGGGCTTCTCTGGTAGTCGTCCGCGTGCTCAATAAACTGTATTCCATGTCGTTAGCATTAAATGATAAGCTGAATGTTGTCTAACAATTGATCCCGAGACTCCCAAACCGTGCACACATTCTCTTCATATTATTTCTTTATTTCTTTCGTTAGCTTCCTTATTAATTATCTTGCATGATAAAACCCCCCGTTACCAATTAATCAATTAAATCCCAATTTCACTAGTAAATTCATTCTTCCTATTCCTTGGATCGACCCTGTTGCCACTGGCTGCAAAGCCTTGGTCATAGGCATTATAAATCGTATTTTGGCAAGCCTCGACAGCTTGAGATTAAGCGGATATTCAAAAATCCGCCCACCACATGACCCTGAATTCCCGTATGGTGAATATCAAGAGTCGACGCAGGGCAGTGGGGAAGGTGAGGAAGAGGAGGTTTTCTCTCCTATGAGGGAAGCTAGCCCGGAGAGTCTTGCACAGAAGGATGACTCAATGGAGGAGACACTGGGGGCGTGCCTCCAGCAGATCACCATCAAGGCAAAGCTCAAGAAGAAGAAGAAGGCCAAGATTCTCAAGGCCAAGCGGTCCAAGAAGCTGAAAAAGAAGAAGGCCAAGAGGGCGCCTTCATCAGAGAAGGAAAGCACTGAGCCATCGCTCAAGAAACTCAAGGTTGAGGCTGCGGAGTCAGCCAAACCAACAGACAAAGGGAAGGCCAAGTTTTACCCTGAAGATGAGCCTCACTCAGTGAGGTATGTGTCCTCTGACGCTGAGTCCAGAGGCATTGAGCTGAGGAAGAGGGAGTTGCTGCACGAGAAGGGCTTCCTCGACAGACCTGCTGACCTGCCGCAGTTCTTGCGCGCAGGAATTACAAACCACGGATGGGAGGAGTTTTGCAGACCACCCAATCCAGCTTACACAAGCATGGTGTATGATTTCTACGCCAATGTGCTTAGCCCTGAGGATGGCCTGTCTGTGGTCAGAGGGGTAGAAGTGGACTTCTCAGCAAAAGCCATCAACGAAGCCTATGGCCTCAAGGGCCAAAGACATACTGACTATGCGAGGATTGTTGATGAGCCTACTGAGGCAGTCCTGGAAGAGGCCATTCGGACCATTGGCCAGCCTGAAGCATCCTGGACCGTGTCACGCAATGGGAGGCACACTCTCATGAGTGCCAACCTCACAGCTAAGGCGGCTGTTTGGTTTTCTTTCGTGAGAAGGAAACTGTCCCCAGTGACTCATGAGACCACCATCAACCAGAGCAGATCGCTGCTGGTATATGCGATAATGAGAGGTCTCACGATCAACGTGGGAGAAGTCATTGCTGCTGCCATTACTGAGTGCGCCAAGAAGGGTAAGGGTCCATTGTTTTTCCCTAATACTATAACCAAGCTCTGTTTGCTTGCAGGAGTCCCTATTGAGCGAATGGAGCAGCAGATGGCTTACACGGGCCACTTGGAATTACCTACTGGCTTAAGGCTGAAGAGGAAGGGGAACATGGAATTCGAGTTGGATAGATTGGCTGCTGATCAGTCGCTGTCCATGGCTTGCCTGATGGATATGCAGAAGAGGATGGCTCAATGGGCCACTTACGCGCAGGCACGGGACAAGGAAGTTGCTGACCAACTTGGGTGCATCTTCCCTGACTTCCCCACGAATCTCCTGAATCCATGGGTGCCTCCACGACCACGACGACCTGATGAGGATGAAGACATCTGAGTGCTGGTTTGAATTGCACTCAAGGGAGTATTGTTGTTCCCTTAGAATAATAAAAAAATCTGCTTTCTGATAGACCATGTGAATTATGCTGTTTGTAGTAAAATTTTGATCTGTTTTAGTTGCTTAGTTTTACGTTTTTAAATTGCTAGTATAGCCTGCTGCTAGCTGATTAGGTAGGATAGTTTAGGTTTATTTTTGTCGAGCTTGAATGACTGGATAAAGCATGCTTAGGGGCCTTAGTGACTGATATATCTGCCCTAGCTTGATTGCGAAATAATTGGGGTACCCGCAATTTTTATTACTGAATGCATGTTTTGGACTGTTGTTAAGTCTCTGAAAGTGACTTATTTAGGACCCATTTAGCTTAAGAAAATGTACACATTTAGGTGTTTTTGTTAGCATTTAGCCTAAACCTATGCTTTAATATGAGAATTAGAAGAAGGTGGCTAATTTAGGACTTATGCACAATAGGTAGAAAAAGGGTTGAAAACCGAGGAAAAGAATGAAAAAATAACCATTGCAAATGAATTGCGGAATAATTGCGGTGACCGCAATTATTCAAGTTAAAACCGTAAGTTGGCTGATCATTTTCTGTTTAGATCCGACTTTTCAGGGATTCGTTCTTTCTCCTCCATCCATTCTGATATATGACGTTGAAGGTTGATGGTTCTCCTTGGCCCAAACGCACCTGCAAACTACTATAAAAGGGGGTCAAAGTCGGAGGTTCAGTCATCAATTCGAAGCGCAGAAGTCTTCTTGCAGTCCACCATTTCCATCTGTTTTCCTTTGCCGTCTGTTGGAGTGAGGTTCTCAGCTTTTGGAGTCGATAATCTGATAGGAAGGAGAGAAGATTCTTCTTCTCTCTCGATTGGATTCATCCAAGCACGGCTGAATTCTCATCACCATCATTCGAGGCGACTGCCACGAAGTTTTCAGCAATCCTTTACTGTTTTCTGTTCTTTCCTTCTCATTTCCATTACTGATCATTGTTGTTCTCAGTTTAGTAATTTACTTATTGCATTTCGTTGTTGTCTGCCTTGGATTCATTCCTTTTAAAGCTTTCCTTTGTCATTCAAACATTCAAGTTAATCAAAGTAAGTTTCTGCACTTCACAGTTTATACTTTCTTCTGCTACGGGTTTTGCTTCCTGTTTTAAGCACATTTCTCTTCTAAGTATGTCTGTTTTATCTACCCTTTCTGTTCTTCATATATCCATGAGTAACTAAATTCACTTAGGGGCATGCTAATGACAGAATTATAGGCTAAAAAACGTGAGTCAAGTAGTCAGTTCAACACTCGAACATTGATTGTATGTAAGCTTCATCCCACGGGCAATTTCGATTGGCCATCCATTTTGTCCAAAGAACTCCTAACCTCTGGAAGGAGTAAGAGTTCAGAGTCATATAATCATGCTAGCCTTTCATGGTAATCAGGAAACGGCCTAGGAATAGGCGTTTCCCTAGTACAAACTGAACACTCCTGTTTTAACAAGATGCTTAAGTCCTTACTTTGAAGTCGAGTAAACTTGAGTCTCTAATGCATGGAATCGGACGATACTTGAGATAGAGTGAGTTTGATGTATAGAGAGTTGATCCAAAGCTTGATAATCGTAATAAAATGCCTATAGGACAGTCATTAGTAGCCCTTAATTCCCCGTTTTAATCAGATTCGCTGCCATTTAATTGCGGGAACATTGCGGTCCTCGCAATTCTGCCTTTTTATCATTCTGTTTAGCTGTTTTCTTCCTCGATTATTAATTCCATCTCTTGTCCTTTAGGTCTAGTTTTAACTTTAATTTGTTTATGTTATATCCCTCTACACATTCAGCAAAAAGTAGTTAATTAAAAACCAATTTTACCCCATCAAATTCATCCCATCTTTCTTAACATTCACACTTCGCGAATAGCTAAAAATGAGTCTCTGTGGAAAAAACGAATGAAATATACTTACTACTTGCTGTGAGACCATGTATGCTTGCATGTTCTAAGTGCTCTCTCTTCCTGTTTGCATATTTATCTTTACACATTGAGCACGCAACAAGTTTTTGGCGCCGCTGCCGGGGACTTATTTTAAGTGAAAACGAAGTTGTTAAGTTTGAAAAATCAAGTTTATCATTGAGTGAAACTAATCTGTTTCATTTCTTTTGCAGGTGCCATTAAGGTAGTTTATGAGTGAGCGTTCACATAGTAATTTAGAGTTCGATCCTGAACCTGAAAGATCACTTCGAGCTAGGAATAAGGCAAAGAAACGTCTCTTTAAACAACCTCCTATACCTCAAACCACACCTGAAACTAAAGAAATGGGCGATCTAGTTCCAAATCCGGCACAAGCCATTCGCAACCCCATCGAAATAGCGAATGACAAGAATAGTGCCATTCTGTCATATCTAGTACCTATGCCTGGGGAGCTGAACCCCAGCATAATCCGTCCTGAAATCACTGCCCACTCATTCGAGTTAAAACCAGTGATGTTCCAAATGTTGTCCACTGTGGGACAATTCTTTGGAATAGAAAATGAGGACCCCCATAACCACCTTAGGAACTTCCTAGGAGTTAGTGACACCTTCCTAATCCCTGGAGTTTCCCAAGAAGCCCTGAGGCTATATCTTTTCCCTTACTCTTTGAGGGACAAAGCCAAAACATGGTTAAATTCATTGCCCTCAGGATCTGTCCGCAATTGGACAGATTTAGCAGAAAAATTCCTAGTCAAATACTTCCCACCTGATAGGAATTCAACCTTTCGTGATGATATCATAAAGTTTAAACAAGCTGATAATGAGTCTCTTCACGAAGCTTGGACTAGATTCAAAGACCTTCTCATTAAATGTCCACACCATGGCATTCCATGGTGTATCCAAATAGAAGTTTTCTTTAAAGGATGCAACCCCAGCACCAGACAAGTCTTAAATTCATCTGCTGGAGGTTCCATGTTGTCCAAGAGTTACAACGAAGCTTATGAGATCTTGGAGAAGATCTCAGCATCTCACTGTAGATGGTCAGACGATCCAGTAGAGCCAACTAGGGCTCAAGACAAGGATGCTCTAAGCGCCATGAGCACCCAAATAAATGCCCTGACCAACTTAGTTAAGCAAATGGCTCAGGCCAATCTCCAAACCAGTGCCAATACCGCCACAGCCATGTCAATGGGCACCCAACCAAGTCAAGGCGAGGCACCAATCTGTGGATTCTGTGGGGAAGGGCACCCTTATGAATACTGCCCTGGGAATCCATCCTCAGTCTGCTATGTAGGAAGTCAGCAGCAGCCTAGGAATAACCCCTACTCCAACACCTATAACCCTGGTTGGAGAAACCACCCTAACCTGTCATGGGGTGGCCAACAAAACACTAACCAAAATCCCAACCAACCAAGGCCGAGTGGAACACCTGGTTTCACTCCCCAACATAACCAGTCAATGTACCAAAAACCTTACAATCAACCTGTAGGATCTTCTGTAGAAAACCTACTCAAGGAATATATAGCTAAGAATGATGCTACTCTTCAGAGCCAGCAAGCTACTCTTAGGAGCCTGGAAAACCAAATAGGCCAATTAGCCAATGAACTTAAAAGTAGGCCCCAAGGTAGACTCCCTGCTGATACCGAGGTACCAAGGAGAGATGGCAAAGAACAAGTTCAAGCCATTGAACTTAGGAGTGGAAGACCATTGGTGAGCATTACAAAGGACACACCAAAGAGAGTAGAGAACACTGAGTCTAGTGCTCCACTGGAATCTCTGCCAAGCCAAGGTCCACCACCAACTAGCACATCAGGAGCCAGGCTAGAGCCAATTGTAGAGGACGTAGAAGAAATTCCAAGGCCTCCACCTATCTTAAGGCGTCCTGACGTGCCTGCATATGTGCCACCACCTCCATACCCTCGAAGGCTTAAGAAGAAACAGGAACAGGAAGTTCATTTTAATAAATTTCTAGAAATACTTAAGCAAGTGCATGTGAATATTCCTTTTGTAGAAGTTTTACAGTCTATGCCTTCATATGTAAAGTTTTTGAAGGACATTATTACTAACAAAAGAATAATTGGTGAGTTTGAAACAGTAAACCTCACCGAGGAGTGCAGTGCCATCCTCCAAAACAAGCTGCCCAAGAAGGAGAAGGATCCTGGTTCCTTCACCCTACCTGTAGAACTTGGAGGCAAGCATGTGGGCAGAGCGCTTTGTGACCTGGGCGCCAGCATAAATCTCATGCCCCTGTCCCTATTCCGCCAGTTGGGAATGGGAGAAGCACGTCCAACTACTGTCACTTTACAACTAGCAGACAGATCCATCGCATATCCAGAAGGTAAGATTGAGGATATTCTAGTTAAAGTTGACAAATTTATTTTCCTTGCAGATTTCATTGTCCTGGACTATGAGGCAGACAAGGAGGTTCCCATCCTGCTAGGTAGACCATTTCTAGCCACAGGTAGGGCACTAATAGACGTGCAAAAAGGTGAGTTAACTATGAGGGTTCATGATGAAGAGGTAAAATTTAGTGTTTACAAAGCTTTAAGGTATCCCTCTGATTCTGAGTCTTGTGCTAGCATTGATGTTGTTGACTCACTAATGGAAGAACAATTAGAGCATGTATTATTAACCAAGCATGCTAACGAATATGTAGGATTAGATGTAGATGATCTGAATGTATCTGACATAATGAATATGCCTGTAGATAGACCTCAGCATGTATGTATGACTATGGACTTAACTGATAGAACTGTAAATCCGTTAAAGCCCTCCATTGAGCATCCACCTGTTTTAGAACTGAAACCACTACCAACTCACCTCAAATACGCATATCTAGGAGAAAATGATACGCTGCCTGTAATTATTTCTTCTAAGCTTAGTGAACAGCATGAGGTTGATTTAATTTTACTGCTTAAGCAACATAGGAAGGCTATAGCATGGACTATTGCTGATATTCGAGGCATTAGCCCTTCTTATTGCATGCATAAAATCATACTAGAGGAAGAACACACACCTAGGGTAGATCACCAGCGTAGGTTAAACCCCTCTATGAAAGAGGTAGTGAAGAAAGAAATAATAAAGTGGTTAGATGCAGGAGTAATTTTCCCCATAGCTAGTAGCCAGTGGGTTAGCCCCATCCAATGTGTACCTAAAAAGGGGGGAATAACTGTGGTAGTCAATGAGAACAACGAACTGATTCCAACTAGGACTGTCACAGGGTGGAGGGTATGTATGGATTACAGAAAATTAAATAAAGAAACTAAAAAAGACCATTTCCCTCTTCCATTCATTGACCAGATGCTAGACAGAATAGCTGGTAGAGCCTACTACTGTTTTTTAGATGGGTACTCTGGCTATAATCAAATCACTATAGACCCTAAGGATCAAGAGAAGACTACCTTCACTTGCCCTTTTGGAACGTTCGCCTTCCGCAGAATGCCTTTTGGCTTATGCAATGCACCGGCAACTTTCCAAAGGTGCATGATGGCGATCTTCTCTGAGTTGGATGAGTCCATAATAGAAATATTCATGGATGACTTCTCAGTCTTTGGGGACTCATTTAAAACCTGTCTAGAGAACCTAGGACAAGTCCTGGCTAGGTGTGAAGAGACCAACCTAGTCCTAAATTGGGAAAAGTGCCATTTTATGGTAGATGAAGGGATTGTCTTAGGACATAGAGTGTCAAGGGCAGGTGTAGAAGTGGATAGGGCAAAAATAGAGGTCATAGAGAAGTTGGTAGAGCCCCAGAATGTCAAAGCTATTAGGAGTTTCCTAGGACATGCTGGCTTCTATAGAAGGTTCATCAAGGACTTCTCTAAGATAGCCAAGCCTCTATGTGAGCTTCTAGAGCTAGGTAGGCCATTCATCTTTTCTAAAGAATGTGTAGTAGCTTGGAAAGCCCTTAAGGAAGCATTGGTCACAGCACCAATCATAGTAGGACCAAATTGGGATCTCCCATTTGAGATGCTATGTGATGCCAGTGACTATGCTGTAGGAGTCATGTTAGGACAGAAGATTGACAAGCTCACACATCCTGTCTATTATGCTAGTAAGACCTTGAATGAGGCTCAATGTAACTATACCACTACAGAGAAGGAGATGCTTGCTGTAGTATTTGCTTGTGAAAAATTTAGGAACTATATTGTAGGAACTAGGACCATTGTATATACTGACCATTCTGCTTTAAAATATCTGATGAGGAAGGCTGATGCTAAGCCTAGATTGATTAGATGGGTGTTATTGCTGCAGGAATTCGATTTGGACATTCGGGACAAGAAGGGATGTGAAAACGTGGTTGCAGATCACCTGTCTCGATTGCAGCACAATTGCGGAAAAATTGCGGACCCCGCAATTTCTGATGCTTTTATAGATGAACATATCTTTGCTTTGACTCATCGTGAAAACGATGAGGAACCTTGGTTTGCTGACATTGCTAACTTCCGTGCATCACAGGTATTACCAGTGTTCAAGGGAGGACAAGAGAAGAAGAGGTTCCTCCATGAAGCAAGGAAATTCATCTGGGATGACCCCATACTTTACAGGACCTGTGCTGATGGGTTGTTGAGGAAGTGTGTTACAGCTGCTGAAGCGAAGTCTGTGCTGCAGCACTGTCACTCATCTCCTTACGGTGGGCACTTTGGTGGTCAAAGAACAGTTGCTAAGGTATTTCAGAGTGGCTACTACTGGCCAACAATCTTCAAGGACGCCCACAATTATGCCCACAACTGTGACGAATGCCAAAGGACAGGTAACCTCAGTCGTAAGGATGAGATGCCTCTCACCTACATCTTAGAGTTGGAGCTCTTTGATGTGTGGGGCATTGATTTCATGGGACCATTCCCTCCATCATCAGGTAACCTGTACATTTTAGTAGCAGTAGACTACGTGTCAAAGTGGGTAGAAGCTAAGGCATGTCCTAATAATGATGCTAAAACAGTCACTAGCTTCTTGCATAGACACATTTTCACTAGATTTGGGACTCCTCGTGCTATCATTAGTGATGAGGGGTCACATTTCATCAATAAGGCTATGGAGAAAATATTGGCTAAGTATAACATTAGGCATAGGGTAGCTACTCCCTACCACCCACACTCAAATGGCCAAGCTGAGATTTCCAATAGGGAGATAAAAAACATCCTAGAAAAGGTAGTCAAACCTAATAGGAAAGACTGGTCTTTCAAGCTTGAGGATGCACTTTGGGCTTACAGAACAGCATATAAGACACCTCTAGGAATGTCTCCCTATAGGTTGGTGTATGGCAAGGCTTGCCACTTGCCACTTGAGTTGGAAAACAAGGCATTTTGGGCCATGAAAGAATTAAATTTTTGTGTGAAGGATGCGGGGACATTAAGATCTTTACAGCTACATGAACTTGACGAGCTTAGGCACATGGCCTATGAGAATGCCAAAATGTACAAAGAAAAGACAAAAATATGGCATGACAGTAGACTCAGGATCAAAGATTTTAAGAAGGGCCAACTTGTATTATTATTTAACTCACGATTAAAGCTATTTCCAGGCAAACTAAAGTCTAGATGGTCCGGTCCATTTATTATTACTAATGTCTTTGTTCATGGTGCCATAGAAATTAAAAACTTGCAGCAAGGACAGCCATTTCTAGTCAATGGTGCTAGGTTGAAGCACTACTATGAGGAAGGGGATGTGAAGACTCTCTCGGCCTTCCTCTTGACTGAAGCATGACAAAGAGAACGAGAGAGAACGAGTGGTTACTGTGCTCGTTTAGTCAAGGCCAATGCCTTAGTTTATTTTTACTGTTTTTTCGCTTATCGTTTGTACGTTTTATGATGTGTTTTTAATTACGTGTTTAATGTTTGTTTTGTTTGCTTTTGCAAGGAATCGAAAGAGGGGATCAAGGGGAGTAAATCCCACTTTAAAAATCAAGAAACGGTTGAGCCAAATGAAAGATACGGGCGATCAAAGTTTGGAATTTTGATGAAATCTTATCCCTAGAATTGCGCAAAAATTGCTGGATCCGCAAAAAGAGCCGTTGGGATTTTTCCGTTTTATTTATAGCCGTTAGAACGCATTCGTTGATACGATTCTCTCATTCTTTGATCTCCAAGATTTCTGCGATTCTCTCCACCTTTGATTCTTCTCTCAAGATCTTCAAGACTCGACGATGGTTTCCACTAGGGCTGAGAGATCCGCCGCCAAGAAGAAGGCCGATGACGCAGCTGAAGCGGCTGCGAGGGAAGCGCTTCTCACCCTTGCTGATGAGGGTGCTGTACGCACTGGCCGTCTTGCCAAGCTTCCTATTCGTAGGAAGAAGTGGAGGGTGGTCACTGAGATCCCTGCTGGCCCATCTGAGCCAGTGGGCACGCCAAAGAAGCGCCGGTGGACTGTCAAGACAGCTGCCGAACCAAGCACCGCCAAGACTCCCTCTGTGGAGAGTCAAGAAACTGATCGTGCAGCCCACGAGTCAGCCAAAGAAGGTTCGTCGCCGTCTGTGTCACCTGCGCGCAGTCCCCTCTCGTCTGAACCAGTGCCAAGCGCAGAATCGTCACCACCTGCACAGAGCGCCGAGTTGTCTCCAGCACCTCAGAGTTCTGATCCGACGCCTGCAGCAGCACAGAGCCCTGAGCTGCCGTCTTCGCCATGGAGTTCTGCACATACACCATCAGCAGAGCACAATTCTCCACGGCCTGATCCTGAATTCCCTTATGGGGATTATCAGGAGTCCACGCAAGGCAGTGGAGATGCTGGGGAAGAAGAAGTCTTCTCTCCTATGAGGGGAGACAGCCCTGATGTTCCTGCACAGCAGGACGATTCTATGGAAGAAACGTTGGGGGCTTGCCTCCAACAGATCAACATGGAGAAAGAGAAGAAGAAGGCCAAGATGGGCAAGGCCAAGAAGTCCAAGAAGCTGAAGAAGAAGAAGGCCAAACGAGTGCCTTCAGCAGACAAAGAGACTACTGAGCCTTCGCTCAAACGCCTCAAGGTGGAGGCTGCTGAATCCTCCAAACCAGCCGATAAGGGGAAGGCTAAACTCTACCCTGAAGATGAACCTCCGTCAGTGAGGTATGTCTCGTCTGATGCTGAATCCAGGGGCGTGGAGCTGAGGAAAAGGGACCTGTTGCACGAGAAGGGGTTCCTTGATCGACTTGCTGACTTGCCGCAGTTCTTGCGCGCAGGGGTGATCAACCATGGCTGGGAGGAATTCTGCCGACCTCCCAATCCAGCATACACGAGCATGGTGTATGACTTTTATGCTAACGTGCTCAGCCCTGAGGATGGCCTATCTGTGGTCAGAGGGGTGGAAGTTGATTTCTCAGCCAAAGCCATTAATGAAGCATTCGGTCTCAGGGGCCAACCTCACACGGATTATGCACGGATAGTTGATGAGCCGACCGAGGCTGTGCTGGAAGAAGCCATTCGCACAATTGGCCAGCCTGAAGCCTCCTGGACAGTGTCACGCAATGGGCGGCACACGCTCATGAGTGCCAACCTCACGGCTAAGGCAGCTGTGTGGTTTTCATTCGTAAGAAGAAGACTCTCCCCAGTGACTCACGAGACTACAATTAACCAGAGCCGTTCGCTGCTGGTTTATGCTATAATGAGAGGTCTCACGATCAACGTGGGAGAAGTCATCACTGCTGCCATAGCCGAGTGTGCTAAAAAGGGTAAGGGACCATTATTTTTTCCAAACACTATAACAAAGTTGTGTTTGCTTGCAGGGGTTCCCACCGAGCGCTTGGAGCAGCAGCTGCCTTACACAGGCCATTTGGAGTTGCCTGCACACCTAAGGCTGAGAAGAAAGGGCAACATGGAATTTGAGTTGGATAGGTGATAACTCCATTTTGGAGCTATTAAATACGTCCTAATCATAGCTAAAGTCCGCTTTCAATTGATTAAATGTATCTCTTTTGTAGGAGAAAAGCGGCAAAGAGCTCGTGCGTCCATTGGGCATGTTCGAGCGCTTAAAGCAGAGTTTTAGCGCCCCGGGAATGCATCGGGAAGAGGGGAATTTGTCTCGTGAAGAAACGGGCCAAAACAGCCTTGAAGAGGCATTGCATCAGCCCCAAACCCGAGAGCCAGCGTCGAGCTATAGCGTCGAGACGCTGGCTCGACGCTGGAAAAACCCGAGAGCAAGCGTCGAGTGATAGCGTCGAGACGCTAGCTCGACGCTGCCCTGGCGTCGAGACCCTGCTTGGCGTCGAGACGCTCCGGAGGAGGCGCGCGCAGGAAATTCATCGGGGCAGCGTCGCGACGCTGGCCTTGCGTCGCGACGCCAGCGCGCGCGCGCGCGGATCACTTAGGGCACAGCGTCGAGACGCTGGCCTAGCGTCTCGACGCTACGACGATTACAGCAGCTTAAGGACGATTTTTCTGCAGATTTTTGGATAATCTTCTCCAAGCTCTATCTTCTTCATCTCTCAACCGATTTGGGCGATTCTTCTTCCCTTCTTCCCCATTTTCTCTCTACTTTCCGTGGAGCTCCGCCATTGTTGGCATGCGAGCGAGCTCCACTTCCCTTTTGTAATAGATAGATGAACTCCTCCGTGGTCGTTGTTGGAGCGGGATTGACAAACCGCGCCATGAGCGGCTAAGGTAAGGGTGAACGGTTTGGGAATGGTTTAGGAGGATTTTGTTAGACGATCTGGTTTTGATAATCTGATTTTTGATTTATGCATATTGGGTTCTGTTTATTTGCATTTGTCTACTTTGCTTAATCCAACGCGCATGTTTAATTTCGACGATTGACACTCGAGTAATTATGCATGTTGTGTATGTTAAAGAGTAGCGATGCCGTGCCTCTCACTGCTCGACTAAGTAACACAGGTAGATGAAATTAAATCGAAGTATTAAGCCGTGTAGGATAGTTGTTGATTGCATACAGCGTTTGCGGGCAATCTACTAGCAATTTGAATTCACGCTTAAATGTTCGTCGCGGTTAGCTAGTGACTGTCTAGATTTACCTTAGGGCTGATCACCTTGATGTAAGCTTAGATAACGTATAATTAGAACTGTGTGGTCTAATTAAAATCCATGGAGTCGGCTACTTTGGGGCATCTCTGGTAGTCGTCCGCGTGTATAATGAACTGAATACCATGATTTTAGCATTAAAGGATAAACCGAATTAGTCTAACAATTGATCCCGAGACTCCCCAAACCGTGCACACGTTCTCTACATATTATTCCTTTCTTCCGTTAGCTTTCTTATTGTTTTACCTCTGCATGATTAAAACCCCCCCGTTACCAATCAATCAATTAAATCCAAATTTCACTAGTAAATTCATTCTCCTATTCCTTGGATCGACCCTGTTACCACTGGCTGCAAAGCCTTGGCAATAGGCATTATAAATTTATTTTGGCAAGCCTCGACAGCTTGAGTTTATAGCGATAGTTCAAAAATATCGTTACCAAAATTGGCGCCGCTGCCGGGGAGTAGGCAATTGATTGAATTTATGATTGAAGTTTGAATTTGATTTATTGATGGTTGACTGAAAATTTTTTCTGTTTGTATGTTGTATGTTTAGAATTTTGTTTGTGTATGACCCGTTCCTCTGAGGGTAGTTTGCAGTATATTCCTGAGATTGACAGAGAGGAGCGGAGGTTACGTAGAGAAGCCCGGGAGGGGCAAGGACCGTTTGGAAGAGAAGAAGGCAATCCCTTCTTATTTGACGAGATGGCGCAAGGTGAAGCGCCACGGACGCTGAAGCAACTGGCAGCGCCAGACCTGAACCTGCAGCCCTTGTGCATTAACTACCCCGTGGTAGCAGGTAACTTTGAGTTGAAATCTGGTTTAATTCACCAGTTACCTTCTTTCCATGGAAACGCAGGTGAGGACGCGAACAAGCATTTGATGGAATTCCATTGCGTCTGCGCGGGAATGAAGCCCGCAGGGGTCACGGAGGAGCAACTGAATATGAGGGCATTCCCCTTCACGCTCAAGGACAAAGCCAGAGACTGGCTGTATTACTTGCCCTCCGGATCGATCAACACGTGGCAGGACATGAAGCGGGTATTTTTAGAAAAATACTTTCCCGCATCCTTGGCCACTACTCTGCGGAAGAGGATATATGGGATCACCCAGGATGTAGGTGAGTCCCTGCATGAGTATTGGGAACGCTTTGGGCGCCTGTGCGCGAGTTTCCCACACCACCAGATCGCCGATCAGCTGCTCATACAGTATTTCTATGAGGGGATGACGCCCCACGACAGGCAGATGATCGATGCAGCGAGTGGAGGGGCACTGATTGACAAGACCCCAGTTGAGGCCAAGCAGCTCATTGCAAATATGGCTACCAACTCGCAGCAGTTTGGGATCAGGGGGCAAGGACAAGTGCACAGCGTGGCTCAGAGCCATGAAATGTCTGAAATGAGGGCCCAGGTGGCCGAGATAGGGAGTATGTTGAAAAAATTTGTTGGAGGACACCGCGAAGAGGCGGAGGTCAATGCAATCGGGGGGTATGCTTCCAACCCAAGGAAGTATGATCCATATGCTAGCACTTATAACCCCGGTTGGCGTGACCATCCTAACTTCAGCTATGGGAATAGGGAAGGACAAACCCGTTTTCAAGGCCAGTCTCAGGATAGGCCTAACTCTTCCACCCAGGCTCAAGCTTCGAGCTCCTCCAGCTCACTTGAAGAGATGGTCAGGACCATCGTGACTAGCACCAGCCAGTTCCAGAAAGAGGCTCGCGAGGAGCTTAATTCTCATAAGGCAGAGCTGCAGAATTTGAACAAGCAGCTGACACAGATGGCGGTGTCTATTAGTAAGATCGAGAGCAAGAGCTCGGGGAAGCTTCCTTCCCAAACTACAGTTAACTCATGTGAAAACGTGAGTGCCATTCAGCTGCGCAGTGGGAAGTCACTTTCCACCAGAGCTGCGAAGGAAGCCACGGACAGCCTGAACGAGTCCGCCCCGATTGCCCTTGAGACTCAGAATGAGAAAAGAAATGAGAAGGTCAGTGTACCTGTGGATGTTGCCAAAGCACCATTCCCGAGTAGGCTTGCGAAGCCTACTTTGGAATCCGATGACGAGGAGGTCCTGCGAACCTTCCAAAAGGTGATGGTGAATATCCCGCTCCTGGAGGCAGTCAGTCAAGTGCCCAAATATGCAAAATTCTTAAGGAGCTGGTGCACTACGAAGAGAAAGTCCAGAGGGACTGAGAAAAAGAAGGAGAACGTCTCTGCCTTACTCCCAGGTTCGTTGCCTGCAAAGTGCAACGATCCAGGTATTTTTACTATCCCTTGCACTATAGGTAGTAAAATTGTTCGTAATGCCATGTTAGACCTAGGAGCCTCTGTAAATGTTATGTCTTATGCATTGTATCGTGAACTGAATTTAAATGAAATGCATGAATGTAATGTTTCTGTTCAGTTGGCTAATGGGTCGAGCATTTGTCCTAGGGGGAAGGTAGAGGATGTTCTAGTTAGAGTAGGGAATATGACGTTTCCTGCTGATTTCCTTGTTTTAGATATGAAAGAAAATTTGTCGCATGCTTCGTCCTCTATGCTGTTAGGACGCCCTTTTCTTAAGACCGCTAGGGTCAAAATCGATGTGTATAAGGGCGTCGTTTCGTTAGAGTTTGATGATACTTTGCATGAGTTTTCTTTGTTTGATGGGAAATCTGTTGCGAATGTTTCTGTTGTTTGTGAGCATGATGAGAATGGGAGTCTACCCTCGCGCTTGAGGGATGGTTCCCATGTCTCAGTAAAAATTTCTGATTTGAATTTGATGGATGATACTGCTGGTTTTTGCACTAACATGTCTAATATTCACGTGCCCGAGGCACGAAGAGTGCAAAACATTTTTCAGGTGGATGATGGTGGAAAAGGTGTGGCCTTGGACAAGTATGGATCGTCCCCCGCACCTACAGACTATGGATGAGTCTGTTGAGAGAATACAGTCGAGCAACCGACTTTAAAAATTCTGCGCTTCTCGGAGGCACCCGAGTGTTGAACTGTTTTTATGCTTTAGTCTAGTTTTCTTGCTTTTTAGAATTAATTTAGCTTCTTGTTTTTTTTTAGGGAATCAAGGAAGAGAGGGCAATTTTGGGCTCTGATGCGTTCGTGCGCCGCTTCCTCGCCCTCGCCAGCTTCACAAAGAGTCAGGGAAGTGTACTTCTTCTTCCCTTTTACTTTGATGTATCTGACTGGTTGGCATTGAGGACAATGCCAAATTTTGAAGTTGGGGGTGGAGTAGTCCGATGGATGTGCATGTGTAGTTTGTTGAGAAGTGCTATTAAGATATTGAAGTGCTTGGGACTCTGTTTATTGTTTTCTGACTGTGATAGCCTAGGAAATGCATGTTGGAAATCTGAGCATGTTCATAATCGAGTTTTTGCATGAGTTTTGTGTTTATTAGGTTCATGTCAAAAATTTTAAAATTTTTTCTGTTGCTCCCTTGCACTCATCGCGCACTTAGCAACTTCTCCCTAGATTCCGTAAGCTTAGTTTATCGCATGCTTAGCTAATTCTCGTTGTCACCCCGAAAGGCACCCTTAGGTAGCTTGTTGCATGAGAGTTAGTAGCTAATTAATTGAGAAAGCATGTGCTTAGCCTAATAAAAAAAAATAGAAAAGCATGTTTAGTAGAAAAGTTCCTCTCGAGGCGCTCCTCCTTCTTATTTGCGCTTAAAAGAAGTGAGCGTTAGACGATCTGGTTTTGATAATCTGATTTTTGATTTATGCATATTGGGTTCTGTTTATTTGCATTTGTCTACTTTGCTTAATCCAACGCGCATGTTTAATTTCGACGATTGACACTCGAGTAATTATGCATGTTGTGTATGTTAAAGAGTAGCGATGCCGTGCCTCTCACTGCTCGACTAAGTAACACAGGTAGATGAAATTAAATCGAAGTATTAAGCCGTGTAGGATAGTTGTTGATTGCATACAGCGTTTGCGGGCAATCTACTAGCAATTTGAATTCACGCTTAAATGTTCGTCGCGGTTAGCTAGTGACTGTCTAGATTTACCTTAGGGCTGATCACCTTGATGTAAGCTTAGATAACGTATAATTAGAACTGTGTGGTCTAATTAAAATCCATGGAGTCGGCTACTTTGGGGCATCTCTGGTAGTCGTCCGCGTGTATAATGAACTGAATACCATGATTTTAGCATTAAAGGATAAACCGAATTAGTCTAACAATTGATCCCGAGACTCCCCAAACCGTGCACACGTTCTCTACATATTATTCCTTTCTTCCGTTAGCTTTCTTATTGTTTTACCTCTGCATGATTAAAACCCCCCCGTTACCAATCAATCAATTAAATCCAAATTTCACTAGTAAATTCATTCTCCTATTCCTTGGATCGACCCTGTTACCACTGGCTGCAAAGCCTTGGCAATAGGCATTATAAATTTATTTTGGCAAGCCTCGACAGCTTGAGTTTATAGCGATAGTTCAAAAATATCGTTACCAATAGGCTGGCTGCTGAACAGTCCCTATCCATGGCCTGCTTGATGGACATGCAGAGGAGAATGGCTCAATGGGCCAACTATGCGCAGGCGAGGGACAGAGAAGTTGCAGACCAGTTGGGGTGCATCTTCCCAGACTTCCCCACCAACCTCCTAACTCCATGGGTGCCCCCACGTCCAAGGCAACCGGATGAGGATGATGAGAATTGAGTGCTGGTTTGAAGAGCACTAGAGGGAGTATTACTGATCCCTCAAGAAACAAAAGACAATTTTCCTGCGTTTTGATAGAATCATGTATAATATGCTGTTTTGGATTCCATTTTTGATCTGTTTTTGATGTTTAGTTTTATGCTTTTTCTTTTGCTTAGTCTAGTTTGATGTTAGCTGAATAGGTAGGATAGTTTAGTTTTATTTTTAGGATGCATGAGTAACGGGAAAAAGCATGCTAGGGGCCTGAGTTAATGTTATATCTGCCCGGATTGGATTGCGAAATAATTGCGGTTCCCGCAATTTTTGTGACTGATAGCATGTTTTGGACTGTCTGTTTAGTTAGGCTGTGATCTGTTAAATTCTATCTTTTGCTGCTAGCATGACTACCTTATATAGCTGATCTTGAAGCATGCTGGATGAGTGTCATAGGACACCTTTTGATAGTTTAAATTTGCCTCTGAATAGTGCTCAGCATGCATAAACCATAAGTCCTTAAACCTGTCTGTTATGTTCAAATTTTCTGCTGCTGGGATAGTTACTTCTAGAATGTTTTGCCTATGCCTAGGATGTTTAGATTCTCTTTGTTTTGCTTTAGACTAGATGCTTCTAGGACAAGTTTGGGGGTGTGCCACCTCAAACACTCATTGGGGACAATGAGTAGTTGAAGTTTGGGGGAGGCCACCCTAGGCCTAGGAACATTCCTCTCTCCCTTAGAAACATAAGCATTCTTCTTCTCCTTTTAAAAAAAAAAAAAAAAAAAATGATGAACAAAATGAAAAAAGAATAAAGGGGGGGAGTTTCTCTTAGGTTGCTGAGTAGTCAGTGCCAAGTGTGTAACCCACAAGTGGCGTTGCATCAAAAGGCAACCAAAGGAGAAGCTCCACCTAAGAAAAAAAAGAAGAGAAAAATATAGGGAAGAAGAATGTATACCTAGGAGTTATAACTTTGTGGCTTAGATGTCCTATTTAAAAGAACTCTGATCCTCAAAGTAGCTAAGCACAAAAGTTGTAACTTGTAGGGTTGTTTTAGGGAGATGAGTGTATATCCAATGTAGTGATGCCAGGGCTTAGGTTGTTCTCTAAAAGTACCACTGTCACTGTTAATACTAAGACTGGCATGACTCTAAGGAATCCTAGACACATTAAAAATAAGCTAGAAGCATGTACTGAGTCTGGAGTAAAGCTTGGTAGAATTTGAAACCTTAGGGATAATAGCATGATATCATAAAAGTAGTTAGATCAGTAGTAGGGGGTTAACAAAAGCAGTGGGTATAGTAGGCAGGTGAAGTCAGAAGAAGCTAGACAAGAGGTTAGTTCTAAACTTAGAAGTGTGTCACAGGACAGCATTGCTATAGACAAGAATATAAGGGAGTTAGTGAGTAGTTAAAGAAGAAGAAACAGCAGCCTAAGTAAGTCCTTAGTATGCTTGAGGACAAGCAAAGCCTTAAGTTTGGGGGTGTGTTAAGTCTCTGAAAGTGACTTATTTAGGACCCATTTAGCTTAAGAAAATGTACACATTTAGGTGTTTTTGTTAGCATTTAGCCTAAACCTATGCTTTAATATGAGAATTAGAAGAAGGTGGCTAATTTAGGACTTATGCACAATAGGTAGAAAAAGGGTTGAAAACCGAGGAAAAGAATGAAAAAATAACCATTGCAAATGAATTGCGGAATAATTGCGGTGACCGCAATTATTCAAGTTAAAACCGTAAGTTGGCTGATCATTTTCTGTTTAGATCCGACTTTTCAGGGATTCGTTCTTTCTCCTCCATCCATTCTGATATATGACGTTGAAGGTTGATGGTTCTCCTTGGCCCAAACGCACCTGCAAACTACTATAAAAGGGGGTCAAAGTCGGAGGTTCAGTCATCAATTCGAAGCGCAGAAGTCTTCTTGCAGTCCACCATTTCCATCTGTTTTCCTTTGCCGTCTGTTGGAGTGAGGTTCTCAGCTTTTGGAGTCGATAATCTGATAGGAAGGAGAGAAGATTCTTCTTCTCTCTCGATTGGATTCATCCAAGCACGGCTGAATTCTCATCACCATCATTCGAGGCGACTGCCACGAAGTTTTCAGCAATCCTTTACTGTTTTCTGTTCTTTCCTTCTCATTTCCATTACTGATCATTGTTGTTCTCAGTTTAGTAATTTACTTATTGCATTTCGTTGTTGTCTGCCTTGGATTCATTCCTTTTAAAGCTTTCCTTTGTCATTCAAACATTCAAGTTAATCAAAGTAAGTTTCTGCACTTCACAGTTTATACTTTCTTCTGCTACGGGTTTTGCTTCCTGTTTTAAGCACATTTCTCTTCTAAGTATGTCTGTTTTATCTACCCTTTCTGTTCTTCATATATCCATGAGTAACTAAATTCACTTAGGGGCATGCTAATGACAGAATTATAGGCTAAAAAACGTGAGTCAAGTAGTCAGTTCAACACTCGAACATTGATTGTATGTAAGCTTCATCCCACGGGCAATTTCGATTGGCCATCCATTTTGTCCAAAGAACTCCTAACCTCTGGAAGGAGTAAGAGTTCAGAGTCATATAATCATGCTAGCCTTTCATGGTAATCAGGAAACGGCCTAGGAATAGGCGTTTCCCTAGTACAAACTGAACACTCCTGTTTTAACAAGATGCTTAAGTCCTTACTTTGAAGTCGAGTAAACTTGAGTCTCTAATGCATGGAATCGGACGATACTTGAGATAGAGTGAGTTTGATGTATAGAGATTTGATCCAAAGCTTGATAATCGTAATAAAATGCCTATAGGACAGTCATTAGTAGCCCTTAATTCCCCGTTTTAATCAGATTCGCTGCCATTTAATTGCGGGAACATTGCGGTCCTCGCAATTCTGCCTTTTTATCATTCTGTTTAGCTGTTTTCTTCCTCGATTATTAATTCCATCTCTTGTCCTTTAGGTCTAGTTTTAACTTTAATTTGTTTATGTTATATCCCTCTACACATTCAGCAAAAAGTAGTTAATTAAAAACCAATTTTACCCCATCAAATTCATCCCATCTTTCTTAACATTCACACTTCGCGAATAGCTAAAAATGAGTCTCTGTGGAAAAAACGAATGAAATATACTTACTACTTGCTGTGAGACCATGTATGCTTGCATGTTCTAAGTGCTCTCTCTTCCTGTTTGCATATTTATCTTTACACATTGAGCACGCAACAACTGTCTGTTAGCTAGGCTGTGATCTGTTTAAATTCTGTCTTTTGCTGCTGTCATGACTACATTATATAGCTTATCCCAAAGCATGCTGGATGAGTGTCATAGGACACCCTTTGCAAGTTTAAATTAACCTCTAAAAAGCTCAGCATGCATAGCTGTAAGTCCTTGCCTGTCTGTTTTTTTCAATTTTCTGCTGCTGTGCCATTTTCTTTTAGAATGTTCTGCCTATGCCTAGGACTTTTAGATTCTCTTTGTTTTACCTTAGACTAGATGCTTCTAGGACAGTTTGGGGGTGTGCCACCTCAGACACTCATTGGGGACAATGAGTAGTTTAAGTTTGGGGGAGGCCACCCTAGGCCTAGGAACATTCCTCTCTCCCTTAAAAGCATAAGCATTCTTCTTCTCCTTGACAAAAATGATGAACTGAAAAACAAAAAAAAAAAAAAAAAAAAAAAAAAAAAAAAAAAATAGAGTAAAGAGGGGAGTCTTATCTATAAACGGTAAAGGAAAGTGATCTTTTTTTGTTTCTTTGTTTAATTTTATATAGTCCATACAGACTCTCCATCCTGTAACAGTTCTAGTTGGAATTAGTTCATTACTCTCATTAACTATTACAGTCATCCCACCCTTCTTAGGCACACATTGGATTGGACTCACCCATTGACTATTGGCTATAGGGAAAATTACACCTGCATCTAACCATTTGATGATCTCTTTTTTAACTACCTCCATCATGGAGGGGTTCAACCTACGTTGGTGATCTACTCTAGGTGTATGTTCTGTTGGGTTTTATGTCCTAAAACTCGTGGTTTGTAAACTGAATGTATATTCTATTTTGCAATAAAGTTGTTATTGAGATTTATTCAGTAAAGTTGTTATTGAATAAAATGAATTGTTTTTTACTTTTAACCTAACTCCAATAAACAAAGAACCCATGGCTATAGGTTGTATACTTGAACTTCATGTATGACATGATTGTGGATCAAGTTCAAGTAATAGCCAGAACGGTCTATAGTATAGGGATAAGGCTGGGTACCTTATCCTGTGGACACTATTGGACGCGGCCCACTTTGTATAGTACAAACGATGTGATCCGAAATCGTTCATGTGGAGACATGTGAGTGGGGGCGTCCTATGCAATGAGTTTGCATAAGACTGAACCGCGAAACAAGTCGCTCTTTCTTTATAACTCCGTTTACTGTAAAGACCGACTTTTTCATATGATGACCTAGGTAACTTGATCTGAATCCTGAGCACGCTATGAACTCCTGTTTATTCGGGCTTATCCTTTGACTTGTATGGGTGAGAGTGGCCCGAGATCGCCGACTCAATAAGCCTACCATCTTGGGGATAAGACCGGGTAGGTAGCTGGGAACATAGTCCTGCGAGATGGAATTCACTCCTACCCGCTCTGAGGGATTAGTAGAGAGGTTGTTCCCTTAAGTGCTGACTCCGGGTCTTGAACTAGGGATCCCACCCTCTCATTGGCCCGAGAGGGACTTGGTATAGTGATGAGATCACATACCAATCGGTTTGGTGGTTGGACCACAAACCAATAGTTCATTAGAGGATCAGTGGGACTTAAGGAACAAGATGTAATTACGGGGGTAAAACGATTATTTTGACCCAGCTGTAATTACGAACGACCTGTGAAGGATCGACTTACTGATGATGGTTATATCAAGAGGACAGAAATATATCTACGGTGAGGAGAGTGCAACCCTTGGACTTTAGTGGAGTCTCCGGGGGTTAACGAATGTTGGTTAGCTTGGTTAAAGAGTTTGACCGGTTAATCTCGTATCGTTGGAGCTCATGATCTGTAGGTCCTTTAGGTTCTCCTGGCTAGCTCGGATTAAGTCGTGTAACAATATGAGAGAAAAAGAATTTGAATTTATTGAAATTCGGTTTTGGAAGAATGATGGACATATTTAAATATGATTTAAATATGGGATCGGTGTAAAACATGAATAGGGATTCATGTGTAATGATTCGGTTTAAGAAACCGGGATTAGTCTTATTATTTAATTAATATTTGATATTGAATTAAATAATAATATTAATTAATTAAAAAGTTTAATTAATTATAATTTATTTTGCTTATTAAAATTAATTATGAATTAATTTTAAAATGACAAAATATTACAAGTGTGATTATAAGTCAAAGTGGAATTATCCATGTTGAGTGGATTTATCCAAGTTGAGTGGGTTTATCCAAGTTGTGAAGTGGATTGTGAATCACCAACAACATGCATATAAACTCATCAATTTTGGAACACTTGGTTGAAGACTAATCCATCCAATTTGAGGTGTCATGCTAAGCAAAGACTTTGTTGCATGAGAATTGCCTATAAATTGGATGAAGTTCAAATGGTTTGGGGTTGATGAATTTTCAAAGAGTTTGAATGTTTGGATGAGCATGAAGAGTTCATGGTACTTGAGAAATTAGAAAGCTATGTGTTAGACTTCTTCTCACAAAAACCTCATCACTTTCATCTTCCCATCTTCTTCTTCCAAACTTTTTCTTTCATAAAGGAGTCCCACCACTCCGTTGCTCGGCCCGAGGATAGCGGGACTACCGGAGGTGGTTCTCGAGGGGTTCGAGGGAAGCTTCGAAGGTTTCATGAGGAGATTCGAGCATTGGAAGAGAAGTCTTTAGAACTACAAGAGGTATATGTTCTAATTCCTTTTGTTTCAAAGCTTTGTGCATGTTTCTTATTTAGCTAAATTGATGAAATTAGAGTGTCAATGATCCGTCTCGCTTCCGCTGCGCTACATGCGCTCCATCATGTTCCTCTTCCAATAATATATTATGCATGCAATAGGAAGGACTAATACCTCTTATGTCAGCAATCGTCCATGCAATAGCTTTTTTATGTTGTTTAAGCAGCAATATTAGCGCAATTTCATGCTTTTCACTTAATTTGGACGAAATGATAACAAGCAAAGTATCATGCTCTCCTAGATATGCATACTTAAGATGATCAGGCAATGGTTTTAATTCTAAGAGAGGGGGATGCTCAATTGATGGCTTCAATGGATTCGTGGATCTTTCAGACAAGTCATTAGTCATACAAACATGCTGACGTTTGTCCACAGATATATCCATTAACTCAGAAATATTTAAGTCAGTTGTATCTATTTGTACATAGTCAGTAACATGCTTAATTAACAGTTCATGCTCAAGTTGTTCTTCCATCAGTGAATCTACTACATCCATACTAGCACAAGATTCAGAATCAGAGGGATACCTTAGAGCTTTAAATACACTAAATTTGTCCTTTTCATCATGAACTATCATGGTGAGCTCACCTTTCTGAACATCGATCAAGGCCCTACCTGTGGCTAGAAATGGTCTGCCTAGCAAGATTGGTACCTCCTTGTCTGCTTCATAATCCAGAATGATGAAGTCTGCAAGAAAAATGAATTTGTCAACCTTGACAAGTATATCCTCAATCTTACCCTCAGGGTATGCTATGGATCTGTCTGCAAGCTGCAAGGTGACAGTAGTAGGACGTGCTTCCCCTATTCCAAGCTGACGGAATATTGATAAGGGCATGAGATTTATGCTGGCTCCCAGGTCACAAAGAGCTCTGCCAACGTGCTTGCCTCCCAACTCGACTGGTAAGGTGAAGGAACCAGGATCCTTCTCCTTCTTTGGTAATTTGTTCTGGAGTATAGCACTGCACTCCTCGGTGAGATTCACTGTTTCAAATTCACCAATAATTTTCTTGTTAGTAATAATATCCTTCAAAAACTTAACATAAGAAGGCATAGACTGCAAAACTTCTACAAATGGAATATTCACATGCACTTGTTTTAAAATTTCTAAAAACTTATTAAAGTGCACTTCCTGTTCTTGTTTTTTCTTTAGCCTTCTAGGGAATGGAGGTGGTGGCACATATGTAGGCACTTCAGGTCGCCTAAGGACAGGTGGAGGCCTTGGAAATTCTTCTGGTTCCTCAATGATTGGTTCCAGCCTCACCCTTGATGTGCTTGGTAGTAGTTGACCATGGTTGGGCAGAGAATCCAGTGGAGCACTAGACTCTTCATTCTCTACTCGCTTTGGTGCTTCTCTATTGTTGCTCACCAATGGTCTTCCACTTCGAAGTTCAATTGCTTGAACTTGCTCTTTTCCATCCCTCCTTGGCACCTCAGTGTCCGCAGACAATCTACCTTGGGGCCTACTCTTCAGTTCATTGGCTAACTGCCCTATTTGGTTCTCTAGGCTCCTAAGGGTGGCTTGCTGACTTTGTAGGGTAGCATCATTCTTTGCAATGTACTCCTTAAGTAAATTTTCTACTGATGACCCTATTGGTTGGTTATATGGCTTTTGGTACATGGATTGGTTATTTTGCTGAGTGAAACCAGGTGTTCCACTCGGTCTTGGTTGGTTTGGAGCTTGGTTAGTGTTTTGTTGTCCACCCCAAGAAAGATTTGGGTGGTTCCTCCAACCAGGATTATAGGTGTTAGAATAGGGGTTGTTCCTAGGCTGCTGTTGACTTCCTACATAGCAGACCGAGGCTGGATTCCCAGGGCAGAAATCATACAGGTGCCCTTCCCCACAGAACCCACAGATTAGTGTCTCACCTTGACTATTTGATGCGCCCATTGATATGGCTGCTGCGGTGTTGACACTAGGTTGGAGATTGGTTTGAGTCATTTGTTTGACTAGATTGGTCAGGGCGTTTATTTGGCTACTCATTGCACTAAGTGCATCCTTGTCTTGAGCTCTCCTAGGCTCTACAGGATCGTCTGACCATCTACAATGGGAAGTTGAGATTTTCTCCAGAATCTCATAGGCTTCATTGTAGCTCTTAGAAAACATGGAACCACCAGCTGAAGAATTTAGCACTTGCCTTGTGCTGGGGTTGCATCCTTTAAAGAACACTTCTATTTGGATACACCATGGAATGCCATGGTGTGGACATTTAAGCAAAAGGTCCTTGAACCTTCTCCAAGCTTCGTGAAGGGATTCGTTTTCGGCTTGTTTGAACTTGATTATGTCATCACGAAAGTTGGAATTCCTATCAGGTGGGAAGTATTTGACTAGGAATTTCTCAGCCAGATCTGTCCAATTGACAATTGATCCGGAGGGTAAGGAATTTAACCACGTTTTGGCTTTATCTCTTAATGAGTAAGGAAAGAGGTAAAGCCTCAAAGCTTCTTGGGAAATTCCAGGGATAAGGAAGGTATCACTAACTCCTAGGAAGTTTCTTAGATGATTGTGGGGATCTTCATTTTCCACTCCAAAGAATTGTCCCACAGTGGACAACATTTGGAACATTACTGACTTTAACTCGAATGAGTTGGCAGTAATCTCAGGGCGTATAATGCTTGGGTTTAGTCCCCAGGCATGGGAACTAAGTAGGAGAGGATGGCACTATCCTTGTCATTCGCTATTTCGATGGGGTTGCGAATGGTAGGTGCTGAATTTGGCTGGGGTCTATCCATTTCGATTTGATGGAATTGCGAAGACTCCGTGGAGTCAGCAATACTTTGAGTTACAGGGGGTTGTTTAAAGAGGCGTTTCTTAGCTTTGTTTCTGGCCCTAAGTAATCTTTCAGGCTCAGGATTGAACTCTAGATCGCTACTTGAATGCTCATTCATAAACTAACCCGATGGTACCTGCAAAAGAAATGGAAGAAGATCAGCTCCAATAGATATTAAGATTTGTGTTTCTAACTTAACAAACTTCGTGTTTACTAAACAAAATCCCCGGCAGCGGCGCCAAAAAATTGTTGCATGCTCAATGTGTAAATTAAAATGCAATGGTAGAGCACTCAGAACATGCAAGCATACATGGTCTTGTAGCAAGTAATAAGTATTTTTTCATTCGATTTCCCACAGAGATTTATTCTTAGTTACTAGCGAAGTGAGATGTTAAATTAGAAAGGGTGGTTTAAATGGGGTAGAATTGGGATTAATGTGCCTAACTATTAAAGAACGTGCGAGATATGAAAGCATAAACAAAGACAAGTGAAGAGGTTAACTTGAATGTAGAAGAGAAAGAATTGCGGAGAAAGCAATTATCTAGCAACAAAATCGCAAAAACAGAAAGCTGAAAAATGGCTAAGGCAAAATTTAAACTAAGAAAATTGCGCAGACAGAAATTTTCTAGCAATGGTGCTAACAGCGTTTTAAGGGTGAAGTGTGGAAACAAGGGCTACTAACGACTCTTCTATAGGCTTTTTCATACAATTCTTCAGCAGTAGATCAACTCACCATGCATCAAATTAACTCATTCTCATGTATCTCTCGATTTCATGCATTAGATCCTTTAGTTCACTCATGTCCAAGTGAGGCTTAAGCATCTATTTATATAAGCAAGTTAATGACTAGTGCTAGGAAAACGCCTATTCCTAGGTCGTTTTCTGGCTACCATGAAAGGCTAGCATGAATGGACGACTCTGAACTCTTACTCCTTCCAGAGATTAGGAGTTCTTTGGACAAAATGGATGGCCAATCGAAATTGCCCGTGGGATGAAGCACACATACATTCAATGCATTTGAAGCTAACCTACATGCTAAATTCACGTATTTCTACCTATAGACTCATCATTAGCAGACCCTTATGTGGTTTAGTTACTCATGGATGATGATGAAGTGGAAAGATTTGATTGATTAAACATGCTTATCAATAAAATGAAAGTAAAGACAAAGACATGGAGCGATAAAGAGATTGCAACGTGGGTAAACGATCCTTTGATTACGTGAGATTTAAAACTTAATGTGCAATGATTACAACACAAGAAAGACTAAAGGAATGAAGACGAATTGAAAGGCAATAGCCAACAGAAGTGAATAACAGAAAGCAGTAGAGAAAATAGTCAGCAAAAAGCAGTAAAAAGCATATAAATGTGTGCGTAAAGCCCCTCGTCGCAAGCGCCTCGGATGAAGGGAGAAGGGGAGCTTTGTTTGGATGAATCCAATCAGAAGAGAAGAAAGATCTTCTCTTCTTCCTCTCAGATTATCGACTCCAACAGCTGAGTCCTTCACGCCAACAAACGGAAGAGAAAACAGGAAGAAAAGACTGCGTTGAGATGGGAGTTCTACGCTTCCAAGCTTATTTCTGTCCTTCCCCCTTGACCTCCTTTTATAGTGTTTTGCAGGTACGATTCGGCCAAGGAGAACCATCCATTCTGAACGACGACCATCCACGTGGCAGCAGGAGAAAAAATGGGCTGCTGAAAGATCGTAACAAAATGGCAAACGGTTAGACAACTTAACAATTTTCACTTAAAACATTGCTGAGACAGCAATGTTTTCGCAATGTTCCTGCAATATGGAAATTTCAACTCTTTAGCTTTGTTTTTGATTCTTTTTCCTACCTTTTACACATAAGTCCTAATTTAGCTTCATTCTATAAATTCTCATATAAAACCACATGTTTAGGCTAAATTCTACCAAAAACGCTTAAGAGTGTACACCATTCTATAACAAATAAGTCCTTAAAATAGTCACTTTTGGAGACGTAACAGGTATATACCACCGATATAAATCACCGGTAAATATATCACCAATATATATCATATATCACCGGTATATATCATATATACACCGGTATATATTATACTGAGGAAATACTGACCGGTATATATCACCGGTAAATATTATATATATACCACTGGTGGGACGGATTTTGAATATCCTCCCTAAATTCGAGTTGTCGAGACTCGCCAAAATACAATTTATAAGCCTATTAACCAAAGCTTTGCAGCTAGTGGTAACTGGGTCGATCCAAGGAGAAGGTTATGATTAAAATAAATTTGAACTTGAAATTAATTGATTAATTGGGTTTTTGTAACCGGGGGATGTTTAAGCATGGAAACAAGATAATTAAAAGCTAACGAGGGAATAAAAGAGAGAGAGAGACGAGTGCGCGGTTTGGGGATTTTCGGAATTTATTTGTTAGACAATCTCAGCTTATCATTTAACACAATCCTAAGGCGAGCAGTTTGCAATACACACGGTCAGTTACCCGAGAAGCCCCAAGGTAACCGGCTCCATAGAAATTAATTAGACCACACAGTTCTAATCAAACATTATCTAAAGTTGCATTAGGATGATCAGCCCCAAATTGACTCTAAATAGTCACTAGCATACCGCGACAGACATTCGATCACGTAATCTAATTGCTAACTGGCTACCCGCAAACGCTGTATGTAACCAACAACCATCTTGCATGACTCGATACTCCGGTTTAATTTTATTATTCTGTGTTACTAGTCGAATAGTGAGAGGCACGACATCGCTACACTTTAACGCTAACAAAATGCTAGAAAACACGAGTGTCAATCGGCGAAATCTAACATATGCATGGGATGAGGCAAGAAGAATAAATGCATACAAATCAGCCACCAAGTTTGAAATTAAAGCATAGATTATCAAAGCTTAAAAATCTAACAAACAATCCCTCAAATTATCCCAAACCGCTCACTTTACCTTAGCCGTCCATGGAACGGATTGTCACTACCGCTCCAAGGAAAGCCATGGAAGTCATCTCCAAGCTAATACAATTTAAGAGCTCCAAAACATGCCACAAATGGCGGAGCAAGGGTGAAAAATGGGGAAAAGCCGAGAGGAAGAAGATGAAAACCCGAAGAAGAATGGCTGAAAATCGTCCTTCAGCCGATTTAAATTGTCGTAGCGTCGAGACGCTAGGGCAGCGTCGCGACGCTACGCCCTAAGTAATCCGCGCGCGCTTCGCGACGGCGTCGAGACGCTAAGCGAGCGTCTCGACGCTGGCCCGATAATTCCTTGCACGCGCCTCCTCCGGAGCGTCTCGACGCCGCAGCAGGGTCTCGACGCTTCGGTAGCGTCGAGCAAGCGTCTCGACGCTTGCTCTCGGGTTTGGGCTGGAAAATTGCCTCTCTTAGGCAATTTTGGTCCGATTCTTCTTGGATCGACTTGTCCTTTTCCCGATGCACTCCCGGGGCGTTAAAACTCCGCTTTTAGCTCCGAAATGGGTCCAATGGACGCATGAGCTCTTTGCCGCATTTCTCCTATAAACGAGATTAATTAAACAATTAAATGCGGAATTTAGCCATAATAAGGAAGTGAATAATAGCTCCAAAATGGAGTTATCAAACACCCCCAACTTGAATCTTGCTAGTCCTCGAGTAAGGCTAATAAAGAAATTGACTCTAAGGACACGCCTACATGCTACTAACTCAAACCTCCATGCATTTTACAAATTCGAACACAACATAATCATGAAAGCAATCCGGGCATGCATTTACTACGAACATATCAAAAATTAACTATTGCCCCCTAACGTGTGTGTGCTAGACAACCAATCCTAAACTCACATAAGCCCGGAAAAACAACATGCAACACATCATCCCGTTTTCCCCCTACTTCTAGCGTTTAAGAACAGTCTACACTTGACTTACACGAGAGAGAGAAGCAAACTAAGAGACCTAAATATTTTCTCTTTCTTTTTCTTTTCTCGAGTACTTTGTACTCTTTTATTGAGGTTCTTTGAACCAAACAATTTATTCTCTTTTTCTTTCCAACCTCGAGTTGCCTAACACGTCAAATTCATGCATAAACTTCACGTTTTTAAGGACTAACGCTCACTTCTTAGGTGCACCAATAAGAAGGAGGAGCGCCTCGAGAGAATTTTCTGACCAACATGCTTTTCTATTTTATTTTTTACTTTAGGCTTAGCGTAAGCTATCTCGATTAATCTACCGCTAACTCTCATGCAACAAGCTACCTCAGAGTGTCTTTCGGGGTGACAACGAGAATTAATGCTACATGCAATAGACTAAACCTTCGGAATCTAGGATGAGGTTGCTAAGTGCTCGATAGATGCAAGGGAGCAACAGGAAAAAATTTAAAATTTTTGACATGAACCTAATAAATGCAAAACTCATGCAAAAACTAGATTATGTACGTGCTCAGATTTCCAACATGCATTTCCTAGATTATCATAGTTAGAAAACAGTAAACAGAGTCCCAAGCACTTCAATATTCAAAATAGCACTGCTCAACCAACTACACATGCAAGTCCACGACATCCACCCCCAACTTCAAAAGTTGGCATTGTCCTCAATGCCACTTAGTCAGATACATAAAGTAAAAGGGAAAGAGAAACTACACTTCCCTGACTCTTTGTGAAGCTGGCGAGGGAAAGGAAGCGGCGTGCTCATCATCGAAGCCCAAAATTTTCCTCAACTTCCTCGATTCCTAAAAAAAACAGCATTCACATCAATTAAATTCAGATCAGATTTTTTAATCGAGACATGAGAATCATCCCTCAAGCGCGAGGTAAGACTCCCATTCTCATCATACTCAACACAGGCAATATTCTCCACAGATTTCTTTTCAAATAACGAAAATTCATGCACTGTATCATCAAACTCTAAGGAAATAACACCCTTAAACACATCGATTTTGACCCTAGCGGTCTTAAGAAAAGGGCGTCCTAACAGCATAGAGGACGAAGCATGCAGAGACTTTTCATTCATGTCAAGCACAAGAAAATCAGAAGGGAACATCATATCTCCTACCCTAACGAGAACATCCTCGACCTTCCCTTTAGGACATATACTCGACCCGTTAGCTAACTGGACAACCACGTTACACTCATGCAATTCATTTAAGTTCAGTTCAAGAAATAAAGCATAAGACATAACGTTCACAGAAGCTCCTAGATCAAGCATGGCATTTTTGACTACTTTACTACCTATCATGCAAGAGATAGTAAAAGTACCTAGGTCGTTGCACTTGGCGGGCAACGTACCTGGGAGGATCGCAGAAACATTCTCCTTTTTCTTCTCAGTCCCTCTGGACTTCCTCTTCTTTGTGCACCAGCTCTTGAGGAATTTGGCATATTTTGGCACTTGGCTCACTGCCTCAAGGAGCGGAATGTTGACCATCACCTTCTGGAAGGTTCGCAGGACCTCCTCATCTTCGGTCTCCAAAGTAGGCTTCGCAAGCCTACTAGGGAAGGGTGCCTTGGCAACATCCTTTTGCACACTCATATCTTCTTTCTTCTCAACATTCAGATTCTCGGGAGCAATCTGGGCGGACTCATTCAGGCTGTCCTTGGATTCCTTCACGTCTCTGGAGGAAAGTGATTTCCCACTCCTCAGCTGGATAGCACTCACGTTCTCACATGAGTTTACCGTGGTTTGGGAAGGAAGCTTCCCAGAGCTCTTGCTCTCAATTTTGCTAATCGACACCGCCATTTGTGTCAGCTGCTTGTTCAAATTTTGCAGCTCGACTTTGTGGGAGTTTAGCTCTTCTCGAGCTTCTTTCTCAAACTGGCTGGTCGTCGTGACGATTGTCCTTACCATTTCTTCCAATGAGCTGGAGGAGCTCGAGGCTTGAGCTTGGGTGGAAGTGTTAGGCCCATCGTGGGACTGGCCTTGGAAGCGTTGTTGTCCTTCCCTATTCCCATAGCTGAAATTGGGGTGATCCCGCCAACCGGGGTTGTATGTGTTCGAGTAAGGATCATACTTCCTCGGGTTGGAAGCATATCCCCCGATTGCGTTCATGTTGCGTGCTCAATGTGTAAAATAAATAAGCAATAAGAGAGAGAGAGCACTCAGAACATGCAAGCATACATGATCTTATAGCAAGTAGTAAGTATTTTTTCATTCGTTTTCCCACAGAGATTTATTATTAGCTACTCGTGAAGTGTATTGTTAAGAAAGAATGGGTGGATTTGATGGGGTAGAATTGGTTTTAAGTTGTCTAATTTCTAAGGAATATGTAAAGGGTAGCAACATAAACAAGTGCAAGTCAAAGATAAACTCAAATGAAAAGAGGAGAGATTAATAAACGAAGAGGAAAATAGCTAAGCAGAATTTTTAACTTAGCAGAATTGCGAGAACAGCAATTCTACCGCAATGTTACTAACAGCGAAAGTGTGTAAAATGGAGAAACAAGGGCTACTAACGACTCCTCTATAGGCATTTTCACACGATTCTCAAGCATTGGATCAACTCACTATGCATCAAACTAACTCATTCTCATGTATCTTCCGATTTCATGCATTAGATTCTTTAGTTTACTCATGTCCAAGTAAGGTCTTAAGCATCTTGTTAAAGCAGAAAGTTATGGTTTGTACTAGGAAAACGCCTATTCCTAGGTCGTTTTCTGGCTACCTTGAGAGGCTAGCATGAGTGTATGACTCTGAACTCTTACTCCTTCCAGAGGTTAGGAGTTCTTTGGACAAAATGGATGGCCAATCGAAATTGCCCGTGGGATGAAGCTTACATACAATCAATGCATTCGAGAGCTATCCTACATGCTTGGTTCACGTTTTTTAGCCTATAGTATTGTCATTAGCATGCCCCTATGTGACTTAGCTACTCATGGATATAGAGAGAACAGAAATATTAGATAAAGTAGGCATGCTCAGAAGAGAAATAAACGTAAAACAGCGAAGCAAAACAGTAAATTGCAAAGACAAGAAACTGTGAAAGAATGAATTGTGCTTTGATTAATCGATTGTTTGAATGAACAAAGGGAAACTCAAAGTGAATAACATAAAGACAGAAAGCAACGAAATGTAATGAACTAGCTAATAGAAAAGAAACACAACAAAACAGTGCTGGAAATAAGAAATGGAAGACAGAAAGCAGTAAGTTGAGCGTGCTCGCTTCGTCGCAGTTGCCTCGGCTGAGAGGAGAAAAAGAGTAGCCTTGCTTGGATGAATCCAATCAGGAGAGAAGATGAATCTTCTCTCCTTCCTATCAGATTGTCGACTCCAACAGCTAAGCTTTCCAACCCAACAGACGGAAGAGAAAAACAGGAGAAAAGATGGAGCTGCGAAGAGACTTCTACGCTTTCGGATGATGATCAAACCCTCTACTTTGACCCCCTTTTATAGTAATCTGCAGGTGCGTTTGGGCCAAGGAGAACCATCCATCCTCAACGTCGTACTTCAAAATGGATGGAGGAGAAAGAACGAATCCCTGAAATAACGGAAAATAACAGAAAAAGATCAGTCAACTTACGGATTTCACTTGAAACATTGCGGTTTTAGCAATGTTTCCGCAATGCTGCCGCAATGCGCATTTTTCCTTCTTTTACTTCGGTTTTCATTCCTTTTCTTTCCTTTTGCACACAAGTCCTAATTTAGCTACCCTCTTCTAATTCTCATATTAAAGCATAGGTTTAAGCTAAATCCTACCAAAAACACCTAAGAGTGTACATCTTTCTAAGATAAATAAGTCCTAAAAAGGTCACTTTTGGAGACGTAACAGTTCACCTCCTCCGCCTCGCGGTTTCCTCCGACAAACTTTTTCAACATATTTCCAATTTCGGCCACCTAGGCCTTCATTTCTGTCATCTCATGGCTCTGGGTCACACTGTGGAGTTGCCCCTGCCCTCGAATACCAAACTGCTGCGAGTTGGCCGCCATGTTCGCAATTAGCTGCTTGGCCTCAACTGGGGTTTTATCAATCAAAGCCCCACCGCTCGCTGCGTCTATCATCTGTCGATCGTGGGGCGTCATGCCCTCATAGAAATACTGGATCAGAAGTTGATCGGCAATCTGATGATGCGGGAAGCTTGCGCACAGGCGCCCAAAACGTTCCCAGTACTCATGCAGAGACTCACCCACGTCCTGAGTGATCCCGTATATTCTCTTCCTCAGTGTCGTGGCCAAGGACGCAGGGAAATACTTCTCCAGGAAAACCCTCTTCATGTCCTGCCACGTTGTTATCGAGCCGAAGGGCAGATAATAAAGCCAGTCCTTGGCTTTGTCCTTGAGCGTAAAGGGGAATGCCCTCATATTCAGTTGCTCCTCCGTGACTCCTGCGGGCTTCATCCCCGCACAGACGCAGTGAAACTCCAACAAGTGCTTATTCGCGTCCTCCCCTGCATTGCCATGGAAAGAAGGCAACTGGTGAATTAAACCTGACTTTAATTCAAAATTACCTGCTACCACGGGGTAGTTGATGCACAGGGGCTGCAAATTTAAATCTGGCGCTGCCAGCTGTTTCAGCGTCCTTGGCGCTTCTCCTTGCGCCATCTCCTCAACAAAGAAGGGATTGCCTTCTTCCTCAAACAGTCTCTGCCCCTCACGGGCCTCTCTTCTCAACCGCCGCTCTTCTCTTTCGATTTCAGGTATAAACTGCAGTCCACTAAGCTCAAAAAAACGGGTCATACACAAACAAAAATTTTAACATACAAAGACAAACAGAAAAAAATTTCAGCAACCAACCAATCATCCAAAATCAAATTCGAACATAATTTTAATCAAATTTTTGCCTCCCCCAGCAACGGCGCCAATTTTGGTGGGAAGAATTTTGAATATCCTCCCTAAATTCGAGTTGTCGAGACTCGCCAAAATACAATTTATAAGCCTATTAACCAAAGCTTTGCAGCTAGTGGTAACAGGGTCGATCCAAGGAGAAGGTTATGATTAAAAATAAATTTGAACTTGAAATTAATTGATTAATTGGGTTTTTGTAACGGGGGGATGTTTAAGCATGCAAACAAGATAATTAAAAGCTAACGGAGGAATAAAAGAGAGAGAGAGAGACGAGTGCGCGGTTTGGGGATTTTCGGGATTTATTTGTTAGACAATCTCAGCTTATCATTTAACACAATCCTAAGGCGAGCCGTTTGCAATACACACAGTCAGTTACCCGAGAAGCCCCAAGGTAACCGGCTCCATAGAAATTAATTAGACCACACAGTTCTAATCAAACATTATCTAAAGTTGCATTAGGGTGATCAGCCCCAAATTGACTCTAAATAGTCACTAGCATACCGCGACAGACATTCGATCACGTAATCTAATTGCTAACTGGCTACCCGCAAACGCTGTATGTAACCAACAACCATCATGCATGACTCGATACTCCGGTTTAATTTTATTATTCTGTGTTACTAGTCGAATAGTGAGAGGCACGACATCGCTACTCTTTAACGCTAACAAAATCCTAGAAAACACGAGTGTCAATCGGCGAAATCTAACATATGCATGGGATGAGGCAAGAGTAATAAATGCATACAAATCAGCCACCAAGTTTGAAATTAAAGCATAGATTATCAAAGCTTAAAAATCTAACAAACAATCCCTCAAATTATCCCAAACCGCTCACTTTACCTTAGCCGTCCATGGAACGGATTGTCACTACCGCTCCAAGGAAAGCCATGGAAGTCATCTCCAAGCTAATACAATTTAAGAGCTCCAAGACATGCCACAAATGGCGGAGCAAGGGTGAAAAATGGGGAAAAGCCGAGAGGAAGAAGATGAAAAACCGAAGAAGAATGGTTGAAAATCGTCCTTCAGCCGATTTAAATTGTCGTAGCGTCGAGACGCTAGGGCAGCGTCGCGACCCTACGCCCTAAGTAATCCGCGCGCGCCTCGCGACGGCGTCGAGACGCTAAGCGAGCGTCTCGACGCTGGCCCGATAATTCCTTGCGCGCGCCTCCTCCGGAGCGTCTCGACGCCGCAGCAGGGTCTCGACGCTTCGGCAGTGTCGAGCAAGCGTCTCGACGCTGATGCTCGACGCTTGCTCTCGGGTTTGGGCTGGAAAATTGCCTCTCCTAGGCAATTTTGGTCTGGTTCTTCTTGGATCGACTTGCCCTTTTCCCGATGCACTCCCGGGGCGTTAAAACTCCGCTTTTAGCTCCGAAACGGGTCCAATGGACGCATGAGCTCTTTGCCGCATTTCTCCTATAAACGAGATTAATTAAACAATTAAATGCGGAATTTAGCCATAATAAGGAAGTGAATAATAGCTCCAAAATGGAGTTATCAACCACCGGTATATATCACCGGTAAATACCATATATACCACCGGCATATTTTCCAGCGAAGAGAACTCTTTGAAAAAGTATCGGTATATATCATATATACACCGGTAAATATTGACAAAAATACCTTATTTTGACGTTCGTCTTCTCGTCTACCTCAGCACCTCTACTGCCCCCTCGATCTCTACGTCTCCTCTGGTCACAAACTCAGCACGGGCACTGACAAGGACCACCCTTAGAGTAGTCCCAACTATTCTCGGGCTTAATAGCGGAGTAGTGGGACTCCTTGAGCTAAGGGGGTTTGTTGAGAGGGAGGAAGAAGGTGATGAAGTTTGGATGAGTTTGGATATGAGTTTACCAAGAACTTGATGAACAATTCATCAAGAACATGAAGAACTCAAACAACAAACTCATGAATTTCAACAATTGAAATTCAATTAGAGGAATAAGTATAAACAACTTTACACTTACTTGGAGTTCTTCCAAAGAACAAACCTCTAATCTTCAAAAGTCCAAAGCTTCAAAACTTCATCAATCTCAAGCAACCACCAAGAACTTCTTCTTCAACCCTTGAAGATGAATGTTCGGTTGAGAGAAAAACCAAGAGAGAGGAAGTGCTTGAGAGAGAAGCCAAAATCCATCAATTTGGAAATCTTCCAATTCTCCAATAATGGAGAATGAAAATGGATAAAGAAATCCACATGAAGCCCCTGCACAATGCATGGCTCCATAGTGGATTCTTAATAATAATAATAATTATTATAAATAATTATTAAAATTATTAATTATTAATTATAATTAAAACAATTATAATTATAATATTTATTATTAATATTAATATCAAATATTAATATTATAATAAACTATCCACTAAGCCCAGTTTCTGAAAACCGACTATTCCAATATATGAATCAAAATTTATATTTTCCACCGGTCGATATTTAAATCATATTTAAATATGACTTCTTCCAATTATATATTTAAATCATATTTAAATACACAAACCCTCGAACAACAGACCCGAATTCGGATTTCTCCGAGTTCTACCCTATACCCCTGCTATACCGCTTTATCCGAGCTAGCTAGGAGAAGCTAAAGGATGTACAGATCATGAGCTCCAACGATACGAGATCATTCGGTCAAAACTCTTTTAACCCGAAACGATCAACATTTGTTAACTCCCGGAGACTCCACTATAGTCCGAGAGTTGCACTCTCCTCACTGTAGATATATTATGTCCTCTTGATATAACCATCAATGGCAAGTCGACCCTTCACACGCTGTCCGTAATCACAGCTCGGTCATATTAACCGCTTAACCCCTGTGTTACATCTTCGTTCCTTAAGTTCCACTAACACCTCTAATGAACAATTGATCAGCGGTCCATCCGACAGATCAGATCCTCTCTCAAGCTTGGAGAGAGTGTGCGCAGATTGTTCAAGACTAGATGTCAGCTATTAAGGGAACAACTGTTGCGTGCTCAATGTGTAGAGATAAATAAGCAAGAAAGTAGAGAGAGCACTTAGAACATGCAAGCATACATGGTCTCACAGCAAGTAGTAAGTATATTTCATTCGTTTTTTCCACAGAGACTTATTTTTAGCTATTCACGAAGTGTTTTTGTTAAGAAAGATGGGGTGGATTTGAAGGGGTAAAATTGGTTTTTAATTATCTAATTTTTGCTGAATGTGTAAAGGGATGCAACATAAACAAATTAAAGTTGAAATCAGACTCAAAGGACAAGAGATGGAATTGATAAACGAAGAAGAAAACAGCTAAACAGAATGATAAAATGGCAGAATTGCGAGGACCGCAAGGTTTCCGCAATTAAACAGCAGTGAAAGTGTGTAAATGGGTGAATTAAGGGCTACTAATGACTATCCTATAGGCATTTTTATACGATTCTCAAGCATTGGATCAACTCTCTATACATCAAACTCACTCTATCTCAAGTATCGTCCGATTCCATGCATTAGATTCTTTAGTTTACTCGACTTCAAAGTAAGGTCTTAAGCATCTTGTTAAAACAGGAGTGTTCAGTTTGTACTAGGGAAACGCCTATTCCTAGGCCGTTTCCTGGTTACCATGAAAGGCTAGCATGCTTATATGACTCTGAACTCTTACTCCTTCCAGAGGTTAGGAGTTCTTTGGACAAAATGGATGGCCAATCGAAATTGCCCGTGGGATGAAGCTCACATACAAACAATGCTTCGAAAGCTATCCTACATGCTTGGTTTACGTTTTTTAGCCTATAGTTCTGTCATTAGCATGCCCCTAAGTGACTTAGCTACTCATGGATATATAGAGAACAGAAAGGGTAGATAAAACAGACATGCTTAGAAGAGAAATGTGCTTAAAACAGCAAGACAAAACCGTAGCAGAAGAAGGTGGAAACTGTGAAATGCAGAATTGTACTTTGATTACTTTTAATGTTTGAACGAACAAAGGAAACTGGAAGGCAGTAATTCAGAGACAGACAACAACGAAATGCAGTAACTAAAACACTAAACTAAGAACAACAATGATCAAAGCTGGAAATTAGAAGAAGAACGACAGAAAGCAGTAAAGATTGCTTGAAAGCCTCGTTGCAGTCGCCTCGAATGAAGGGGATGAAAGGTCAGCCTTGCTTGGATGAATCCAATCGAGAGAGAAGACGAATCTCCTCTCCTTCCTATCAGATTATCGATTCCAACAGCTAAGACTCTCACTCCAACAGACGGCAAAGGAAAACAGGAAGAAAAAGTGGACTGTGAGAAGGCTTCTACGCTTTCGGATGATGACTGAACCTCCGACTTTGACCCCCTTTTATAGTAGTTTGCAGGTGCGTTTGGGCCAAGGAGAACCATCAATCTTCAACGTCATATATCAGAATGGATGGAGGAGAAAGAACGAATCCCTGAAATTACGGAAATTAACAGAAACAGATCAGTCAACTTACGGTTTTCACTTGAATAATTGCGGCTTCAGCAATGTTTTCGCAATGCTGTCGCAATGCGATTTTTTCATTCTTTTCCTTCGGTTTTCAACCCTTTTCTTTCCTATTGTACAAAAGTCCTAATTTAGCTACCTTCTTCTCATTCTCATATTTAAGCATAGGTCTAGGCTAAATGCTATCAAAAACACCTAAAAGTGCACATCTTCTTAAGCTAAATGGGTCCTAAATAAGTCACTTTCAGAGACTTAACAACAACCTATCTACTAACCCTGAAGAGCGGGTTAGGAGTAAACTCCTTCTTGCTACACTATGTCCCCAGCTACCTATTCGAGTTTATCCTCAAGTTGGTAGCCTTATTGAGCGGGCGTTCCGCCACTCTCACCCATAATAGTCTAAGGATACTCTCGAATAAGCAGGAGTTCATAGCAAGCTCAGGATTCAGATCGAGTTACCTAGGCCATCATAAAGTGAAATAGTCGGTCTCTTCAGTAAACGATGTTATAAAGAGAGAGCGACTTTTTCGTGGTTCAGTCTTACTATTGCGTGCTTAGTGTGTAAATTAAACTGCAATGGAAGAGCACTCAGAACATGCAAGCATACATGGTCTTGTAGCAAGTAATAAGTATTTTTTCATTCGATTTCCCACTGAGATTTATTCTTAGTTACTAGCGAAGTGAGTTGTTAAATTAGAAAGGATGGTTTAAATATGGTAGAATTTGGATTAATGTGCCTAGCTAATAAAGAACGTGCGAGATATGCAAGCATAAACTAAGACAAGTACAGAGGTTAACTTGAATGTAGGAGAAAAAGAATTGCGGAGAAAGTAATTATCTAGCAATAAAATCGCAAAACAGAAAACTAGAAAAAATGGCTAAGGCAAAAACTAAATGAGAGAATTGCGCAGACAGCAATTGTATCGCAATTGTTCTAACAGCGTTTTAAGGGTAAAGTGTGGAAACAAGGGCTACTAACGACTCCTCTATAGGCTTTTTCATACGATTCTTCAGCAGTAGATAAACTCACCATGCATCAAATTAACTCATTCTCATGTATCTCTCGATTCCATGCATTAGATCCTTTACTTCACTCATGTCCAAGTGAGGCTTAAGCATCTACTTATATAAGCAAGTTAATGACTTGTGCTAGGAAAACGCCTATTCCTAGGTCGTTTTCTGGCTACCATGAAAGGCTAGCATGAATGGATGACTCTGAACTCTTACTCCTTCCAGAGGTTAGGAGTTCTTTGGACAAAATGGATGGCCAATCGAAATTGCCCGTGGGATGAAGCATACATACATTCAATGCACTTGGAGCTATCCTACATGCTGATTCGCGTATTTCTACCTATAGACTCATCATTAGCAGACCCTTATGTGGTTTAGTTACTCATGGATGATGATGGAGTGGAAAGATTTGATCGATTAAACATGCTTAACAATATTCAAATAGAAACGACAGAAAACAGAAGCAATGGATAACTTGCGAAGTAATGAAATGATTCTTTGATTAACCAAGCTTCGAACTAAACAAGTAACAACTTAAAAACAACGAGGACTAAACAGAAGAGAACGAAATGTATTGGAGTAGCAAACAGAAGTGAAATAACAACAGACAACAACGAAAAGGAAAGCAAAAAGCAGTAAAAAGCAAGTAACGTGTGCGTGTGAACTCCTCGCCGCAAGCGCCTCGGATGAAGAGCGAAGGTGAGCTTGTTCGTGGATGAATCCAATCAGAAGAGATGAAAGATCCTCTCTTCTTCCTCTCAGATTATCGATTCCACCAGCTAAAACCTTCACACCAACAACCGGAAGAGAAAACAATGAGAAACTACGTTGAGATGGGAGTTCTACGCCTTCGAGTCTGTTTCTGTCCTTCCCCTTGACCTCCTTTTATAGTGTTTTGCAGGTACGATTCGGCCAAGGAGAACCATCCATTCTGAACGACGACCTTCCACGTGGCAGCAGGAGAGAAATTGGACGGCTGAAAGATCGCTACAAAACAGAAGATGGTTAGAACAACTTAACAGTTTCACTTAAAACATTGCTGAGACAGCAATGTTTTCGCAATGTTTCTACAATATGGAAATTTCAACTCTTTAGCTTTGTTTTTGGTTCTTTTTCCTTCCTTTTACACATAAGTCCTGATTTAGCTTCATTCTCTAAATTCTTATATAAAAGCACATGTTTAGGCTAAATTCTACCAAAAACGCTTAAGAGTTCACCCAATTCTATAGCAACTAAGTCCCTAAAATATGCACTTTTGGAGACGTAACACTTACGCAAACTCATCGCGTAGAACGCCCCCGCCCGCACATCTCGATGTGAAACGATTCAGATCACATCGTTCTGTGTAACAGAGAGCAGGCCATATTAAATAGTGTTACCAGGAATAGGTACCCAGCCTAATCCATATACTATAGACCGTTTTGACTATAAATGCTAGAGCTTGATCCACAATCATGTCATACATGAAGCTCTAGTATTTGGCATACGTCAAGGATTTTGTGTATTGGTATAGATTAATGCAAAACACGTTTCTCTTTATTCCGGTAAACGCATTTACCGAATAAAACTAATAACTGATTATTCTAAATAGTATATTTACAAACATAGTTTACAAACCACGAGTTTAAGGACATTAAACCCAACATATACAACGAATCAATCTAGGCTTAGATTCTTTCTTAGAGAGCAAGTATCTAATAGTCGAGTGATCAGTGAACACTATGGCCTTTGTACCCACCAAATACGCCCTAAACTTGTCAAATGCAAATACCACTGCTAACAATTCTTTCTCAGTGGTAGCGTAGTTAATCTGAGCGTCATTCAAAATGTCCTGCTAACATAATAGATGGAGTGGAATACTTTACCTCTTCTCTGACCCAACATTGCACCTACTGCAAAGTCGCTCGCATCACACATCAATTCAAATGATAAAGACCAATCAGGAGCAACAATTACTGGTGCTATGACCAACGCTTTTTTAAGTCTCAAGAATGCTTTGTTATACTCTTCATCAAATATGAAAGGTCTATATTTCTCAAGAAGCAAGCCTCATTGTATGTCTTGGACATCAATGCTCCTCCTGCTGAAGCATCAACAACCATTATAGTATTGGAATTCAACCCATTGTAGAATGTCTGCATTTGAACACCATAGGAAATACCATGGTTCAGACAATTTCGCAATAAGCCTTTGAATCTATCCCAAGCCTCATATAATGATTCATCCTCCAACTGTCGAAATGATGTGATTTCGCTTCTGAGTTGGGCAATCATAGTGTGTGGGAAATATTTTGTCAAAAAGTGTTCCACCAAGTCATTCCAACGTGTGATAGTTCCAGGTGGAACTCCATTCAACCATTCAAGTGTTTTGCTTCTCAACGAATATGAAAATAACGTCATTCTAAGAGCTTCCTCAGTTACCCCTTGAATTTTGAATAATTGGTATACACCCATAAATAACTGGAGGTGAAGGTGAGGATTTTCAGTTGGATTCCCATTAAATTCGCCTACCCGATCAATCATGTGAAACATCACCGATTTCAGTTCAAAACGTTGTGCCTGTATCTCTAGTTGCATAATTACTGATGTTAATATTGACATAACATACTCTTGTAATACTCGGTCTCTCTCATCTTCAATTACATTGACTTCATTCCCTCCATTATGAACTCTCAATGGTAGATCAACCATGTCTTCAATTTCTGCTAACCCTCTTTGTTCCCTTCTTCTTTGATGAAAAGTTCGTTAAATCTCAGGATCAAGAGGAAACAGTTCAGGATCGTGCTCCTTGTTCATATAATATAATCAGCACCTAGCACGATACACAAGTAACCAGTTAAATATTTGTTTTATTTCCTAAAACTAACAACAATAAGTAAAAAGTACTCAATTTCACAAAAAAAATTGCAAAATAAATTACTCCCCGGCAGCGGCGCCAAAAACTTGTTGTGCAAAAACTCGCTACGCAAGCATACACAATCGTAGGTAGTAATTGGTAGACAAGGTCGATCCCACAGAGACTAATGAACGCAATTTCTATAAAATTGAGACTTAAAACCAAGTAATTCTAAAGCAATTAAGTGATATGAAATTAACAAAAAACAAGTTCGACATATGAAACTGAAAATGACAACTAGCAAAATAAGAATCAAATGATTAAAGTGTTGGAATTTATGGAATTTCAGTACCACTTTGTCCCAATTGTTATGTAATACTATGAAATTTTGCAGCAGTATTGAGTTGTGTAGTAACGGAAAAACCAAAACTAATGACCAAGATTTATTTCTAAATTCCGAATTTTAGTTCTTAAGCAAAGTTTAACATATGTCTATGCAAACCAAACTTTCAAACTCATAAAAATCCCAATTTTCCTAAATTTACAAGCCAAAAGTATATGTCTATAGCGTCGAATTCACCTCTTGTTCAAGACAATGAATACACTTGTAATGCTTATGTTATTTTCACTAATTTCAACCTTTTCAGAATTAAAACAAGTTTACATATCTCCTAAGTTGATCAATCTTAAGAAATATGATAAACAATAAACCCCATAAGCAAACTACATTTTTATAATAGTTTCATAGCAAAAAGGACCCTAAAATAAGAGTTAGGGTTCCATAAATTCCAACCTAATACATTAGTTCATGCTTAAAATTGAAATCTTAAACACATAAAATCAGTGCTACAATAATCCATAGAAGATTCAGAACAATTAAATTATCAAAAATTACAAACACAATTAAAATCAAGAAAAAAATCAACTATGACAAGAAGATGAAAGATTTTGAGATAAGAAAATGCTCCAAAATTCAACTACAGCAGCGACATTTATTTAATTTGTTCTCTTCGTATTCAGCCTTCAGCCGCACCCTTCAGTTATGCCCAATAACCTTCCACGAACCACCTTCAGAATGATACCCAACATTTTTATGAAGTTTCTATCATTGCCTTTTTTCTCTTTCGGTAAGTCACGAAGTCTTTTCCCCTGTTTTTTTTCATTTATGTAACTTCTCCCCTACATAATAAAAATAAAATCTTTTTTTAGCCAATCTCTCTCCTTTCATCCAAAACCATAACTTCTCCTAATAAGGTGCTGTCTTTTTTATTTATTTCTCCTTTTTTTTTCATTTGTTAAATGAGAGCTCATTGAAATATATGCTGGATCGATAAATGTGCATATTCATTAGATAAATTTCACATGTGAGACCCAGATTCTAACATGCATTTTCAACTATTGGTCTTCAAAACAAAGGACAATTAAAGCAACAATTAACCCAAGTGCAATAAAAGACAAAAAGATTAAAAAGAAGTGAGAAAAATGACAAGATTGTCAAAAACCGACTCCTAATTAAACTTACAATAAACTTGGTAAAATCAAGATAAAAATGTGCATTTCACTCAACTTTGACCGATAAAAAATGACAGAAGATGCTAAATTAATCTCATTTCATGAGATTATCAATAAACCTCTCATAAACTAAGGCATAGCCTCGCATGGACGAGCACAGTGATCACTCGTCCTCTCTCGCTCTTATTTTCACGTTTCAGCCAAGAGGAAGGCCGAGAGAGTCTTCACATCTCCTTCCTCATAGTAATGCTTTAATCGTGCACCATTAACCATGAACGGTTGCCCTTGCTGCAGGTTCCTAATCTCGATTGCACCATGAACAAACACGTTAGTTATTACAAAAGGACCTGACCATCTGGACTTAAGTTTGCCTGGAAATAATCTCAACCGTGAGTTAAATAATAAGACAAGCTGGCCTTTCTTAAAGTCCTTAATCCTAAGTCTACTGTCGTGCCAAATCTTGGTCTTTTCCTTATACATTTTAGCATTTTCATAAGACATATGTCTAAGCTCATCAAGCTCATGTAATTGCAGAGACCGCAATGTTCCCGCATCGGTCTCGCAATAATTCAGTTCTTTTAAGGCCCAAAATGCTTTAATTTCCAATTCGAATGGTAAGTGACATGCTTTGCCATACACAAGTCTATAAGGAGACATACCTAGGGGTGTCTTATATGTAGTCCTATATGCCCAAAGTGCATCCTCGAGTTTAAACGACCAATCTTTTCTATTGGGTTTGACCACTTTTTCGAGTATGTTTTTAATCTCCCTATTTGATATTTCAGCTTGGCCATTCGAATGTGGGTGATAAGGGGTGGCTACTCTATGTCTAACATTATATTTAGCCAACACTTTTTCCATAGCTTTATTAATAAAGTGTGTTCCTTCATCACTAATTATAGCACGAGGTGTACCAAACCTAGTAAAAATATGCCTATTAAGGAACTTAATGACTGTTTTGGCATCATTATTTGGACATGCTATGGCCTCTACCCACTTAGACACATAGTCTACAGCTACAAGTATGTAAAGGTTACCTGATGATGGGGGAAATGGTCCCATGAAGTCAATGCCCCACACATCAAAGAGCTTCAACTCTAAGATGTAAGTGAGAGGCATCTCATCCTTTCGACTAAGGTTACCTGTTCTCTGGCATTCATCACAGCTGTGTGCGTATTCGTGGGCCAATAGTAGCCACTCTGGAACACCTTTGCAGCTGTCATTTGGCCACCAAAATGTCCACCATAGGGGGCTGTATGGCAATGCTGCAGCACAGACTTCGCCTCAGCAGCTGACACACACTTCCTTAGTAAACCGTCTGCACATGTCTTGTAGAGTGTAGGATCACCCCATATGAATGTTCTAGCTTCATGCAGGAACCTCTTCTTCTCTTGTCCTCACTTGAAAGTTGGTAGTACCTGCGATGCAAGGAAGTTAGCAATGTCAGCAAACCAAGGTTCCTCATCGTTATCACGATGTGCTAATACAAAGACATGCCCATCGATAAAGGCATCAGAAATTGCGGTTTCCGCAATGTTATCGCAATTATGTTGCAATCTGGAAAGATGATACGCAACCACGTTTTCACATCCTTTCTTATCTCTAATGTCCAGATCAAACTCTTGCAGCAGCAATACCCATCTAATCAACCTAGGCTTAGCATCAGCCTTCCTCATAAGGTACTTTAGTGCAGAGTGATCTGTATACACGATTGTCCTAGTGCCTACAATGTAATTCCTAAACTTCTCACAGGCAAACACTACAGCTAGCATCTCCTTCTCAGTGGTTGTGTAATTACATTGTGCCTCATTAAGTGTCTTACTAGCATAGTATACAGGGTGTGTTAGTTTGTCAATCTTTTGTCCTAGCATAACCCCTACAGCATAGTCACTTGCATCACATAACATCTCAAATGGGAGGTCCCAATTTGGTCCTACTATAATAGGTGCTTTGACTAGTGCATCCTTAAGGGTTGTCCAGGCTAGGAAACATTCTCTAGAGAAGATAAATGGCTTATTCAGCTCTAGAAGCTCACACAAGGGCTTGGAGATCTTTGAAAAGTTCTTAATGAACCTTCTATAGAAGCCTACGTGTCCTAAGAAACTTCTAATGGCTTTCACATTCTGAGGTTCCACCAACTTCTCTATTATTTCAATCTTGGCCCTATCGACCTCTACTCCTGCTCTAGACACTCTATGGCCTAGGACTATCCCTTCTTCCACCATGCAGTGGCATTTCTCCCACCTAGCTAGGACTTGTCCTAAGTTCTTTAAACAGTTTGTAAATGAATCACCAAAGACTGAGAAGTCATCCATAAATATCTCTATCATGGATTCATCTAAGTCAGAGAAGATTGCCAACATACACCTTTGGAACGTTGCTGGTGCATTGCATAAGCCAAAAGGCATTCTGCGAAAAGCAAATGTTCCAAAAGGGCAAGTGAAGGTGGTCTTCTCTTGGTCTTTAGGGTCTAGAGTGATCTGGTTATATCCTGAATAACCGTCTAGAAAGCAGTAATAAGCTCTACCAGCTATCCTATCTAACATCTGGTCAATAAATGGTAAAGGGAAGTGATCCTTTTTTGTTTCCTTATTTAATTTCCTATAGTCCATGCAAACTCTCCATCCTCTAATAGTCCTAGTTGGAATCAGTTCATTGCTCTCATTTACTACTACAGTCATCCCCCCCTTCTTAGGTACACATTGTATAGGACTCACCCACTGACTACTAGCTATAGGGAAGATTACACCTGCATCTAACCACTTTATAATCTCTTTCTTAACTACCTCTTTCATAGAGGGGTTCAACCTACGTTGGTGATCTACTCAGGGTGTATGCTCTTCCTCTAATATTATCTTATGCATGCAGTAGGAAGGGCTAATGCCTCTAATGTCAGCAATAGTCCATGCAATAGCCTTTCTATGCTGCTTAAGTAATAAAATCAGTTCAACCTCATGCCTTTCACTTAATTTAGAAGAAATAATCACAGGCAGAGTATCATTGCTTCCTAAATATGCATACATAAGATGAGTGGGCAGTGGTTTCAATTCTAAGACAGGTGGATGCTCAATGGATGGCTTTAATGGATTCATGGATCTATCAGTCAAGTCACTATTCATACAAACATGCTGTACTTTATCTACAGGTATATCCATTATCTCAGAAACATTCAAATCAGTTAAATCTAATTGTACATAATTATTAGCATGCTTAGTCAATAATTCATGCTCCAGCTTTTCTTCCATCAGTGAATCTACAATGTCCATGCTAGCACAGGATTCAGAGTCAGAGGGGTACCTTAAGGCTTTAAAAACACTAAATTTGACCTCCTCATCATGAACCCTCATAGTGAGCTCACCTTTCTGGACATCAATCAGGGCCCTACCTGTGGCTAGAAATGGTCTGCCTAATAGGATGGGGACCTCCTTGTCTGCTTCATAATCCAGGATAATGAAATCTGCAAGGAAAATAAACTTGTCAGGCTTTACAAGAATATCCTCAATCTTACCCTCAGGGTATGCTATGGATCTGTCTGCAAGCTGTAAGGTGACAGTGGTAGGACGTGCTTCTCCTATTCCTAGCTGGCGGAATAGTGATAGGGGCATGAGGTTTATGCTGACTCCCAGGTCACAAAGAGCTCTGCCCACGTGCTTGCCTCCTAGCTCTACAGGTAAGGTGAAGGAACCAGGATCCTTCTCCTTCTTTGGTAGCTTGTTCTGGAGTATGGCACTGCACTCCTCGGTGAGATTTACTGTTTCAAATTCACCAATCATCTTCTTGTTAGTGATTATATCCTTTAAAAACTTAACATAAGAGGGCATAGACTGTAGAACTTCTACAAAAGGAATATTAACATGCACTTGTTTAAGAATTTCTAAAAATTTGTTAAAGTGCACTTCCTGTTCTTGTTTTTTCTTTAGCCTTCGAGGAAATGGAGGTGGTGGCACATATGCAGGCACTTCAGGTCGCCTCAGGATAGGTGGAGGCCTTGGAATTTCTTCTATCTCTTCTATGATTGGTTCCAGCCTATCCCTTGATGTGCTTGTGAGTGGTTGACCTTGGATTGGCAGAGACTCCAGTGGAGCACTAGACTCTTTGTTCTCTACTCTCTTTGGGGTTTCTTTTATGTTGTTCACCAATGGTCTCCCACTTCTAAGTTCAATTGCTTGAACTTGCTCTTTTCCATCTCTCCTTGGCACCTTAGTGTCAGCAGGTAGTCTACCTTGGGGCCTACTTTTGAGTTCATTGGCTAGTTGCCCTATTTGGTTCTCTAGGCTCCTGAGGGTAGCTTGCTGGCTTTGTAGAGTAGCATCATTCTTGGCGATGTACTCTTTGAGTAGATTTTCTACAGATGACCCTACTGGTTGGTTGTATGGCTTTTGATACATGGATTGGTTATGTTGGGGAGTGAAACCAGGTGTTCCACTCGGTCTTGGTTGGTTAGGAGCTTGGTTAGCATTCTGTTGGCCACCCCATGAAAGGTTTGGGTGGTTCCTCCAACCAGGATTGTAAGTGTTAGAGTAAGGGTTGTTCCTAGGCTGCTGTTGGCTTCCAACGTAGCAGACTGAGGCTGGATTCCCAGGGCAGTATTCATACAGGTGCCCTTTGTTAAGTCTCTGAAAGTGACTTATTTAGGACCCATTTAGCTTAAGAAGATGTACACTTTTAGGTGTTTGTGATAGCATTTAGCCTAAACCTATGCTTTAATATGAGAATTAGAAGAAGGTAGCTAATTTAGGACTTATGCACAATAGGTAGAAAAAGGGTTGAAAACCGAAGGAAAAGAATGAAAAAATAAGCATTGCGAATGAATTGCGAAAACATTGCGGTGACCGCAATTATTCAAGTGGAAACCGTAAGTTGACTGATCTTTTTCTGTTAATTTCCGTATTTTCAGGGATTCGTTCTTTCTCCTCCATCCATTCTGATATATGACGTTGAAGATTGATGGTTCTCCTTGGCCCAAACGCACCTGCAAACTACTATAAAAGGGGGCCAAAGTCGGAGGTTTGATCATCATTCGAAGCGCAGAAGTCTTCTCGCAGTCCATCATTTCTCTCTGTTTTCCTTTGCCGTCTGTTGGAGTGAGAGTCTCAGCTGTTGGAATCGATAATCTGATAGGAAGGAGAGAAGATTCTTCTTCTCTCTCGATTGGATTCATCCAAGCAAGGCTGACCTTTCATCCCCTTCATTCGAGGCGACTACAACGAAGCTTTTCAAGCACCTTTACTGCTTTTCTGTCGTTCTTCTTCTTATTTCCAGTTTGATCATTGTTGTTCTTAGCCTAGTGCTTTAATTACTGCATTTCGTTGTTGTCTGTCTTTGAATCATTTCTTTTGAAGCTTTCCGTTGTCGTTCAAACATTCAAAGTAATCAAAGTAAAATTCTGCATTTCACAGTTTCCACCTTCTGCTGCTACGTTTTGTCTTATTGTTTTAAACACATTTCTCTTCTAAGCATGTCTGTTTTATCTACCCTTTCTGTTCTCCATATATCCATGAGTAGCTAAGCCACTTAGGGGCTTGCTAATGACAGAACTATAGGCTAAAAAACGTGCATCAAGTATGTAGGATAGCTCTCGAATCATTGATTGTATGTAAGCTTCATCCCACGGGCAATTTCGATTGGCCATCCATTTTGTCCAAAGAACTCCTAACCTCTGGAAGGAGTAAGAGTTCAGAGTCATATAATCATGCTAGCCTTTCATGGTAATCAGGAAATGGCCTAGGAATAGGCGTTTCCCTAGTACAAACTCAACACTCCTGTTTTAACAAGATGCTTAAGACCTTACTTTGAAGTCGAGTAAACTTAAGACTCTAATGCATGGAATCGGACGATACTTGAGATAGAGTGAGTTTGATGTATAGAGAGTTGGTCCAATGCTTGAGAATCGTAATAAAATGCCTATAGGATAGTCATTAGTAGCCCTTAATTCACCCATTTACTCAGTTTCGCTGTTATTTAATTGCGGTAACATTGCGGTCCTCGCAATTCTGCCAGATTTTCATTCTGTTTAGCTGTTTTCTTTCTCGTTTATTAATTCCATCTCTTGTCTTTTGAGTCTAGTTTCAACTTGCATTTGTTTATGTTATATCCCTTTATACATTCAGCAAAAAGTAGATAATTAAAAACCAATTTTACCCCATCAAATTCATCCCATCTTTCTTAACAATCACACTTCGCGAATAGCTTAAAATGAGTCTCTGTGGAAAAAACGAATGAAATATACTTACTACTTGCTGTGAGACCATGTATGCTTGCATGTTCTAAGTGCTCTCTCTACCCTTTTGCATATTTATCTTTACACACTGAGCACGCAACAAGTTTTTGGCGCCGCTGCCGGGGACTTATTTTAAGTAAAAACGAAGTTTGTTAAGTCTGAAACACCAAGTTATTTTCCATTGAATTTGATCCATTTTCATTTCTTTTTCAGGTACCATTTAGGGTAGTTTATGAATGAGACTCCAAGTAGTGATCTAGAGTTCAACCCTGAGCCCGAGAGATTACTTAGAGCTAGAAATAGAGCCAAGAAACGTCTCTTTAAACAAACCCTTTTACCTCCAATCATTGCAGGAACTACAATTCCTCCGCAATTACCTCAAGAAGAAATGGCTGGAATAGGTCAAAACCTGGTGCCTGTCACTCGCAATCCCATTGAAATAGCGAATGACAAGGATAGCGCCATCCTTTCATATTTAGTACCTATGCCTGGGGAGCTGAACCCCAGCATAATCCGTCCTGAAATCACTGCCAACTCATTCGAGTTAAAGCCAGTGATGTTCCAAATGTTGTCCACTGTGGGACAATTCTTTGGAATAGAAAATGAGGACCCCCATAACCACCTTAGGAACTTCCTAGGAGTTAGTGACACATTCCTAATCCCTGGAGTTTCCCAAGAAGCCCTGAGGCTATATCTTTTCCCTTACTCTTTGAGGGACAAAGCCAAGACGTGGCTAAATTCATTACCCTCAGGCTCTGTCCTCAATTGGACAGATTTAGCAGAAAAATTCCTAGTCAAATATTTCCCACCAGATAGGAATTCGACCTTTCGTGATGATATCATAAAATTCAAACAAGCTCCAAGTGAGTCTCTTCACGAAGCTTGGACAAGATTCAAAGACCTTCTCATTAAATGTCCACACCATGGCATTCCATGGTGTATCCAAATAGAAGTCTTCTTGAAAGGATGCAACCCCAGCACCAGACAAGTTTTAAATTCATCTGCTGGAGGTTCCATGTTGTCCAAGAGTTACAACGAAGCTTATGAGATCTTGGAGAAGATCTCAACATCTCATTGTAGATGGTCAGACGATCCAGTAGAGCCAACTAGAGCTCAAGACAAGGATGCTCTAAGCGCCATGAGCACCCAAATAAATGCCCTGACCAACTTAGTCAAGCAAATGGCTCAGGCCAATCTCCAAACCAGTGCCAATACCGCCACAGCCATGTCAATGGGCACCCAACCAAGTCAAGGCGAGGCACCAATCTGTGGATTCTGTGGGGAAGGGCACCCTTATGAATACTGCCCTGGGAATCCATCCTCGGTCTGCTATGTAGGAAGCCAGCAGCAGCCAAGGAATAACCCCTACTCACAAACTTACAATCCTGGTTGGAGAAACCACCCTAACCTGTCATGGGGTGGCCAACAAACCACTAACCAAAATTCTAACCAACCTAGACCGAGTGGAACACCTGGTTTCACTCCCCAAAATAACCAGTCAATGTACCAAAAACCTTACAATCAACCTGTAGGATCTTCTGTAGAAAACCTACTCAAGGAATATATAGCTAAGAATGATGCTACTCTTCAGAGCCAGCAAGCTACTCTTAGGAGCCTGGAAAACCAAATAGGCCAATTAGCCAATGAACTTAAAAGTAGGCCCCAAGGTAGACTCCCTGCTGACACCGAGGTACCAAGGAGAGATGGCAAGGAACAAGTTCAAGCAATTGAACTTAGGAGTGGAAGACCATTGGTGAGCAACACAAAGGACGCACCAAAGAGAGTAGAGAACACTGAGTCTAGTGCTCCACTGGAATCTCTGCCACACCAAGGTCCACCACCAACTAGCACTTCAGGAGCCAGGCTAGAGCCAATTGTTGAGGACATAGAAGAAATTCCAAGGCCTCCACCTATCTTAAGGCACCCTGACATGCCTGCTTATGTGCCACCACCTCCATATCCTCGAAGGCTGAAGAAGAAGCAGGAACAGGAAGTTCATTTTAATAAATTTTTAGAAATACTTAAGCAAGTGCATGTTAACATTCCTTTCGTAGAGGTTTTACAGTCTATGCCTTCTTATGTAAAGTTTTTGAAGGACATTATTACTAACAAAAAAATAATTGGTGAGTTTGAAACAGTAAACCTCACCGAGGAGTGTGTTAAGTCTCTGAAAGTGACTTATTTAGGACCCATTTAGCTTAAGAAAATGTACACATTTAGGTGTTTTTGTTAGCATTTAGCCTAAACCTATGCTTTAATATGAGAATTAGAAGAAGGTGGCTAATTTAGGACTTATGCACAATAGGTAGAAAAAGGGTTGAAAACCGAGTGCGGAATAATTGCGGTGACCGCAATTAATTCAAGTTAAAACCGCGTAAGTTGGGCTGAATCATTTTTCTGTTTAGATCCGACTTTTCAGGGATTCGTTCTTTCTCCTCCATCCATTCTGATATATGACGTTGAAGGTTGATGGTTCTCCTTGGCCCAAACGCACCTGCAAACTACTATAAAAGGGGGTCAAAGTCGGAGGTTCAGTCGTCAATTCGAAGCGCAGAAGTCTTCTTGCAGTCCACCATTTCCATCTGTTTTCCTTTGCCGTCTGTTGGAGTGAGGTTCTCAGCTTTTGGAGTCGATAATCTGATAGGAAGGAGAGAAGATTCTTCTTCTCTCTCGATTGGATTCATCCAAGCCACGGCTGAATTCTCATTCACCATCATTCGAGGCGACTTGCCACGAAGTTTTCAGCAATCCTTTACTGTTTTCTGTTCTTTCCTTCTCATTTTCCATTACTGATCATTGTTGTTCTCAGTTTAGTAATTTACTTATTGCATTTCGTTGTTGTCTGCCTTGGATTCATTCCTTTTAAAGCATTATCCTTTGTCATTCAAACATTCAAGTTAATCAAAGTAAGTTTCTTGCACTTCACAGTTTATACTTTCTTCTGCTACGGGTTTTGCTTCCTGTTTTAAGCACATTTCTCTTCTAAGTATGGTCTGTTTTAATCTACCCTTTCTGTTCTTCATATATCCATGAGTAACTAAATTCACTTAGGGGCATGCTAATGACAGAATTATAGGCTAAAAAAACGTGAGTCAAGTAGTCAGTTCAACACTCGAACATTGATTGTATGTAAGCTTCATCCCACGGGCAATTTCGATTGGCCATCCATTTTGTCCAAAGAACTCCTAACCTCTGGAAGGAGTAAGAGTTCAGGAGTCATATAATCATGCTAGCCTTCATGGTAATCAGGAAACGGCCTAGGAATAGGCGTTTCCCTAGTACAAACTGAACACTCCTGTTTTAACAAGATGCTTAAGTCCTTACTTTGAAGTCGAGTAAACTTGAGTCTCTAATGCATGGAATCGGACGATACTTGAGATAGAGTGAGTTTGATGTATAGAGAGTTGATCCAAAAGCTTGATAATCGTAATAAAATGCCTATAGGACAGTCATTAGTAGCCCTTAATTCCCCGTTTTAATCAGATTCGCTGCCATTTAATTGCGGGAAGCATTGCGGTCCTCGCAATTCTGCCTTTTATCATTCTGTTTAGCTGTTTTTCTTCCTCGATTATTAATTCCATCTCTTGTCCTTTAGGTCTAGTTTTTAACTTTAATTTGTTTATGTTATATCCCTCTACACATTCAGCAAAAAGTAGTTAATTAAAAACCAATTTTACCCCATCAAATTCTATCCCATCTTTCTTAACATTCACAACTTTCGCGAATAGCTAAAAATGAGTCTCTGTGGAAAAAACGAATGAAATATACTTACTACTTGCTGTGAGACCATGTATGCTTGCATGTTCTAAGTGCTCTCTCTTCCTGTTTGCATATTTATCTTTACACATTGAGCACGCAACAAGTTTTTGGCGCCGCTGCCGGGGACTTATTTTAAAGTGAAAACGAAGTTGTTAAGTTTGAAAAATCAAGTTTATATCATTGAGTGAAACTAATCTGTTTCATTTCTTTTGCAGGTGCCATTAAGGTAGTTTATGAGTGAGCGTTCACATATAGTAATTTAGAGTTCGATCCTGAACCTGAAAGATCACTTCGAGCTAGGAATAAGGCAAAGAAACGTCTCTTTAAACAACCTCCTATACCTCAAACCACACCTGAAACTAAAGAAATGGGCGATCTAGTTCAAATCCGGCACAAGCCATTCGCAACCCCATCGAAATAGCGAATGACAAGAATAGTGCCATTCTGTCATATCTAGTAACCTATGCCTGGGGAGCTGAACCCCAGCATAATCCGTCCTGAAATCACTGCCCACTCATTCGAGTTAAAACCAGTGATGTTCCAAATGTTGTCCACTGTGGGACAATTCTTTTGGAATAGAAAATGAGGACCCCCCATAACCACCTTAGGAACTTCCTAGGAGTTAGTGACACCTTCCTAATCCCTGGAGTTTCCCAAGAAGCCCTGAGGCTATATCTTTTCCCTTACTCTTTGAGGGACAAAGCCAAAACATGGTTAAATTCATTGCCCTCAGGATCTGTCCGCAATTGGACAGATTTAGCAGAAAAATTCCTAGTCAAATACTTCCCACCTGATAGGAATTCAACCTTTCGTGATGATATCATAAAGTTTAAACAAGCTGATAATGAGTCTCTTCACGAAGCTTGACTAGATTCAAAGACCTTCTCATTAAATTGTCCACACCATGGCATTCATGGTGTATCCAAATAGAAGTTTTCTTTAAAGGATGCAACCCCAGCACCAGACAAGTCTTAAATTCATCTGCTGGAGGTTCCATGTTGTCCAAGAGTTACAACGAAGCTTATGAGATCTTGGGGAAGATCTCAGGCATCTCACTGTAGATGGTCAGACGATCCAGTAGAGCCAACTAGGGCTCAAGACAAGGATGCTCTAAGCGCCATGAGCACCCAAATAAATGCCCTGACCAACTTAGTTAAGCAAATGGCTCAGGCCAATCTCCAAACCAGTGCCAATACCGCCACAGCCATGTCAATGGGCACCCAACCAAGTCAAGGCGAGGCACCAATCTGTGGATTCTGTGGGGAAGGGCACCCTTATGAATACTGCCGCTGGGAATCCATCCTCAGTCTGCTATGTAGGAAGTCAGCAGCAGCCTAGGAATAACCCCTACTCCAACAGCCTATAACCCTGGTTGGAGAAACCACCCTAACCTGTCATGGGGTGGCCAACAAAACACTAACCAAAATCCCAACCAACCAAGGCCGAGTGGAACACCTGGTTTCACTCCCCAACATAACCAGTCAATGTACCAAAAACGCTTACAATCAACCTGTAGGATCTTCTGTAGAAAAACCTACTCAAGGAATATATAGCTAAGAATGATGCTACTCTTCAGCCAGCCAAGCTACTCTTAGGAGCCTGGAAAACCAAATAGGCCAATTAGCCAATGAACTTAAAGTAGGCCCCAAGGTAGACTCCCTGCTGATACCGAGGTACCAAGGAGAGATGGCAAAGAACAAGTTCAAGCCATTGAACTTAGGAGTGGAAGACCATTGGTGAGCATTACAAAGGACACACCAAAGAGAGTAGAGAACACCTGAGCTCTAGTGCTCCACTGGAATCTCTGCCAAGCCAAGGTCCACCACCAACTAGCACATCAGGAGCCAGGCTAGAGCCAATTGTAGAGACGTAGAAGAAATTCCAAGGCCTCCACCTATCTTAAGGCGTCCTGACGTGCCTGCATATGTGCCACCACCTCCATACCCTCGAAGGCTTAAGAAGAAACAGGAACGAGGAGTTCATTTTAATAAATTTCTAGAAATACTTAAGCAAGTGCATGTGAATATTCCTTTTGTAGAAGTTTTACAGTCTATGCCTTCATATGTAAAGTTTTTGAAGGACATTATTACTAACAAAAGAATAATTGGTGAGTTTGAAACAGTAAACCTCACCGAGGAGTGCGAGTGCCATCCTCCAAAACAAGCTGCCCAAGAAGGGAGAAGGATCCTGGTTCCTTCACCCTACCTGTAGAACTTGGAGGCAAGCATGTGGGCAGAGCGCTTTGTGACCTGGGCGCCAGCATAAATCTCATGCCCCTGTCCCTATTCCGCCAGTTGGGAATGGGAGAAGCACGTCCAACTACTGTCACTTTACAACTAGCAGACAGATCCATCGCATATCCAGAAGGTAAGATTGAGGATATTCTAGTTAAAGTTGACAAATTTATTTTCCTTGCAGATTTCATTGTCCTGGACTATGAGGCAGACAAGGAGGTTCCCATCCTGCTAGGTAGACCATTTCTAGCCACAGGTAGGGCACTAATAGACGTGCAAAAAGGTGAGTTAACTATGAGGGTTCATGATGAAGAGGTAAAATTTAGTGTTTACAAAGCTTTAAGGTATCCCTCTGATTCTGAGTCTTGTGCTAGCATTGATGTTGTTGACTCACTAATGGAAGAACAATTAGAGCATGTATTATTAACCAAGCATGCTAACGAATATGTAGGATTAGATGTAGATGATCTGAATGTATCTGACATAATGAATATGCCTGTAGATAGACCTCAGCATGTATGTATGACTATGGACTTAACTGATAGAACTGTAAATCCGTTAAAGCCCTCCATTGAGCATCCACCTGTTTTAGAACTGAAACCACTACCAACTCACCTCAAATACGCATATCTAGGAGAAAATGATACGCTGCCTGTAATTATTTCTTCTAAGCTTAGTGAACAGCATGAGGTTGATTTAATTTTACTGCTTAAGCAACATAGGAAGGCTATAGCATGGACTATTGCTGATATTCGAGGCATTAGCCCTTCTTATTGCATGCATAAAATCATACTAGAGGAAGAACACACACCTAGGGTAGATCACCAGCGTAGGTTAAACCCCTCTATGAAAGAGGTAGTGAAGAAAGAAATAATAAAGTGGTTAGATGCAGGAGTAATTTTCCCCATAGCTAGTAGCCAGTGGGTTAGCCCCATCCAATGTGTACCTAAAAAGGGGGGAATAACTGTAGTAGTCAATGAGAACAACGAACTGATTCCAACTAGGACTGTCACAGGGTGGAGGGTATGTATGGATTACAGAAAATTAAATAAAGAAACTAAAAAAGACCATTTCCCTCTTCCATTCATTGACCAGATGCTAGACAGAATAGCTGGTAGAGCCTACTACTGTTTTTTAGATGGGTACTCTGGCTATAATCAAATCACTATAGACCCTAAGGATCAAGAGAAGACTACCTTCACTTGCCCTTTTGGAACGTTCGCCTTCCGCAGAATGCCTTTTGGCTTATGCAATGCACCGGCAACTTTCCAAAGGTGCATGATGGCGATCTTCTCTGAGTTGGATGAGTCCATAATAGAAATATTCATGGATGACTTCTCAGTCTTTGGGGACTCATTTAAAACCTGTCTAGAGAACCTAGGACAAGTCCTGGCTAGGTGTGAAGAGACCAACCTAGTCCTAAATTGGGAAAAGTGCCATTTTATGGTAGATGAAGGGATTGTCTTAGGACATAGAGTGTCAAGGGCAGGTGTAGAAGTGGATAGGGCAAAAATAGAGGTCATAGAGAAGTTGGTAGAGCCCCAGAATGTCAAAGCTATTAGGAGTTTCCTAGGACATGCTGGCTTCTATAGAAGGTTCATCAAGGACTTCTCTAAGATAGCCAAGCCTCTATGTGAGCTTCTAGAGCTAGGTAGGCCATTCATCTTTTCTAAAGAATGTGTAGTAGCTTGGAAAGCCCTTAAGGAAGCATTGGTCACAGCACCAATCATAGTAGGACCAAATTGGGATCTCCCATTTGAGATGCTATGTGATGCCAGTGACTATGCTGTAGGAGTCATGTTAGGACAGAAGATTGACAAGCTCACACATCCTGTCTATTATGCTAGTAAGACCTTGAATGAGGCTCAATGTAACTATACCACTACAGAGAAGGAGATGCTTGCTGTAGTATTTGCTTGTGAAAAATTTAGGAACTATATTGTAGGAACTAGGACCATTGTATATACTGACCATTCTGCTTTAAAATATCTGATGAGGAAGGCTGATGCTAAGCCTAGATTGATTAGATGGGTGTTATTGCTGCAGGAATTCGATTTGGACATTCGGGACAAGAAGGGATGTGAAAACGTGGTTGCAGATCACCTGTCTCGATTGCAGCACAATTGCGGAAAAATTGCGGACCCCGCAATTTCTGATGCTTTTATAGATGAACATATCTTTGCTTTGACTCATCGTGAAAACGATGAGGAACCTTGGTTTGCTGACATTGCTAACTTCCGTGCATCACAGGTATTACCAGTGTTCAAGGGAGGACAAGAGAAGAAGAGGTTCCTCCATGAAGCAAGGAAATTCATCTGGGATGACCCCATACTTTACAGGACCTGTGCTGATGGGTTGTTGAGGAAGTGTGTTACAGCTGCTGAAGCGAAGTCTGTGCTGCAGCACTGTCACTCATCTCCTTACGGTGGGCACTTTGGTGGTCAAAGAACAGCTGCTAAGGTATTTCAGAGTGGCTACTACTGGCCAACAATCTTCAAGGACGCCCACAATTATGCCCACAACTGTGACGAATGCCAAAGGACAGGTAACCTCAGTCGTAAGGATGAGATGCCTCTCACCTACATCTTAGAGTTGGAGCTCTTTGATGTGTGGGGCATTGATTTCATGGGACCATTCCCTCCATCATCAGGTAACCTGTACATTTTAGTAGCAGTAGACTACGTGTCAAAGTGGGTAGAAGCTAAGGCATGTCCTAATAATGATGCTAAAACAGTCACTAGCTTCTTGCATAGACACATTTTCACTAGATTTGGGACTCCTCGTGCTATCATTAGTGATGAGGGGTCACATTTCATCAATAAGGCTATGGAGAAAATATTGGCTAAGTATAACATTAGGCATAGGGTAGCTACTCCCTACCACCCACACTCAAATGGCCAAGCTGAGATTTCCAATAGGGAGATAAAAAACATCCTAGAAAAGGTAGTCAAACCTAATAGGAAAGACTGGTCTTTCAAGCTTGAGGATGCACTTTGGGCTTACAGAACAGCATATAAGACACCTCTAGGAATGTCTCCCTATAGGTTGGTGTATGGCAAGGCTTGCCACTTGCCACTTGAGTTGGAAAACAAGGCATTTTGGGCCATGAAAGAATTAAATTTTTGTGTGAAGGATGCGGGGACATTAAGATCTTTACAGCTACATGAACTTGACGAGCTTAGGCACATGGCCTATGAGAATGCCAAAATGTACAAAGAAAAGACAAAAATATGGCATGACAGTAGACTCAGGATCAAAGATTTTAAGAAGGGCCAACTTGTATTATTATTTAACTCACGATTAAAGCTATTTCCAGGCAAACTAAAGTCTAGATGGTCCGGTCCATTTATTATTACTAATGTCTTTGTTCATGGTGCCATAGAAATTAAAAACTTGCAGCAAGGACAGCCATTTCTAGTCAATGGTGCTAGGTTGAAGCACTACTATGAGGAAGGGGATGTGAAGACTCTCTCGGCCTTCCTCTTGACTGAAGCATGACAAAGAGAACGAGAGAGAACGAGTGGTTACTGTGCTCGTTTAGTCAAGGCCAATGCCTTAGTTTATTTTTACTGTTTTTTCGCTTATCGTTTGTACGTTTTATGATGTGTTTTTAATTACGTGTTTAATGTTTGTTTTGTTTGCTTTTGCAAGGAATCGAAAGAGGGGATCAAGGGGAGTAAATCCCACTTTAAAAATCAAGAAACGGTTGAGCCAAATGAAAGATACGGGCGATCAAAGTTTGGAATTTTGATGAAATCTTATCCCTAGAATTGCGCAAAAATTGCTGGATCCGCAAAAAGAGCCGTTGGGATTTTTCCGTTTTATTTATAGCCGTTAGAACGCATTCGTTGATACGATTCTCTCATTCTTTGATCTCCAAGATTTCTGCGATTCTCTCCACCTTTGATTCTTCTCTCAAGATCTTCAAGACTCGACGATGGTTTCCACTAGGGCTGAGAGATCCGCCGCCAAGAAGAAGGCCGATGATGCAGCTGAAGCGGCTGCGAGGGAAGCGCTTCTCACCCTTGCTGATGAGGGTGCTGTACGCACTGGCCGTCTTGCCAAGCTTCCTATTCGTAGGAAGAAGTGGAGGGTGGTCACTGAGATCCCTGCTGGCCCATCTGAGCCAGTGGGCACGCCAAAGAAGCGCCGGTGGACTGTCAAGACAGCTGCCGAACCAAGCACCGCCAAGACTCCCTCTGTGGAGAGTCAAGAAACTGATCGTGCAGCCCACGAGTCAGCCAAAGAAGGTTCGTCGCCGTCTGTGTCACCTGCGCGCAGTCCCCTCTCGTCTGAACCAGTGCCAAGCGCAGAATCGTCACCACCTGCACAGAGCGCCGAGTTGTCTCCAGCACCTCAGAGTTCTGATCCGACGCCTGCAGCAGCACAGAGCCCTGAGCTGCCGTCTTCGCCATGGAGTTCTGCACATACACCATCAGCAGAGCACAATTCTCCACGGCCTGATCCTGAATTCCCTTATGGGGATTATCAGGAGTCCACGCAAGGCAGTGGAGATGCTGGGGAAGAAGAAGTCTTCTCTCCTATGAGGGGAGACAGCCCTGATGTTCCTGCACAGCAGGACGATTCTATGGAAGAAACGTTGGGGGCTTGCCTCCAACAGATCAACATGGAGAAAGAGAAGAAGAAGGCCAAGATGGGCAAGGCCAAGAAGTCCAAGAAGCTGAAGAAGAAGAAGGCCAAACGAGTGCCTTCAGCAGACAAAGAGACTACTGAGCCTTCGCTCAAACGCCTCAAGGTGGAGGCTGCTGAATCCTCCAAACCAGCCGATAAGGGGAAGGCTAAACTCTACCCTGAAGATGAACCTCCGTCAGTGAGGTATGTCTCGTCTGATGCTGAATCCAGGGGCGTGGAGCTGAGGAAAAGGGACCTGTTGCACGAGAAGGGGTTCCTTGATCGACTTGCTGACTTGCCGCAGTTCTTGCGCGCAGGGGTGATCAACCATGGCTGGGAGGAATTCTGCCGACCTCCCAATCCAGCATACACGAGCATGGTGTATGACTTTTATGCTAACGTGCTCAGCCCTGAGGATGGCCTATCTGTGGTCAGAGGGGTGGAAGTTGATTTCTCAGCCAAAGCCATTAATGAAGCATTCGGTCTCAGGGGCCAACCTCACACGGATTATGCACGGATAGTTGATGAGCTGACCGAGGCTGTGCTGGAAGAAGCCATTCGCACAATTGGCCAGCCTGAAGCCTCCTGGACAGTGTCACGCAATGGGCGGCACACGCTCATGAGTGCCAACCTCACGGCTAAGGCAGCTGTGTGGTTTTCATTCGTAAGAAGAAGACTCTCCCCAGTGACTCACGAGACTACAATTAACCAGAGCCGTTCGCTGCTGGTTTATGCTATAATGAGAGGTCTCACGATCAACGTGGGAGAAGTCATCACTGCTGCCATAGCCGAGTGTGCTAAAAAGGGTAAGGGACCATTATTTTTTCCAAACACTATAACAAAGTTGTGTTTGCTTGCAGGAGTTCCCACCGAGCGCTTGGAGCAGCAGCTGCCTTACACAGGCCATTTGGAGTTGCCTGCACACCTGAGGCTGAGAAGAAAGGGCAACATGGAGTTTGAGTTGGATAGGCTGGCTGCTGAGCAGTCCCTATCCATGGCCTGCTTGATGGACATGCAGAGGAGAATGGCTCAATGGGCCAACTATGCGCAGGCGAGGGACAGAGAAGTTGCAGACCAGTTGGGGTGCATCTTCCCAGACTTCCCCACCAACCTCCTAACTCCATGGGTGCCCCCACGTCCAAGGCAACCAGATGAGGATGATGAGAATTGAGTGCTGGTTTGAAGAGCACTAGAGGGAGTATTACTGATCCCTCAAGAAACAAAAGACAATTTTCCTGCGTTTTGATAGAATCATGTATAATATGCTGTTTTGGATTCCATTTTTGATCTGTTTTTGATGTTTAGTTTTATGCTTTTTCTTTTGCTTAGTCTAGTTTGATGTTAGCTGAATAGGTAGGATAGTTTAGTTTTATTTTTAGGATGCATGAGTAACGGGAAAAAGCATGCTAGGGGCCTGAGTTAATGTTATATCTGCCCGGATTGGATTGCGAAATAATTGCGGTTCCCGCAATTTTTGTGACTGATAGCATGTTTTGGACTGTCTGTTTAGTTAGGCTGTGATCTGTTAAATTCTATCTTTTGCTGCTAGCATGACTACCTTATATAGCTGATCTTGAAGCATGCTGGATGAGTGTCATAGGACACCTTTTGATAGTTTAAATTTGCCTCTGAATAGTGCTCAGCATGCATAAACCATAAGTCCTTAAACCTGTCTGTTATGTTCAAATTTTCTGCTGCTGGGATAGTTACTTCTAGAATGTTTTGCCTATGCCTAGGATGTTTAGATTCTCTTTGTTTTGCTTTAGACTAGATGCTTCTAGGACAAGTTTGGGGGTGTGCCACCTCAAACACTCATTGGGGACAATGAGTAGTTGAAGTTTGGGGGAGGCCACCCTAGGCCTAGGAACATTCCTCTCTCCCTTAGAAACATAAGCATTCTTCTTCTCCTTTTAAAAAAAAAAAAAAAAAAAAATGATGAACAAAATGAAAAAAGAATAAAGGGGGGGAGTTTCTCTTAGGTTGCTGAGTAGTCAGTGCCAAGTGTGTAACCCACAAGTGGCGTTACATCAAAAGGCAACCAAAGGAGAAGCTCCACCTAAGAAAAAAAAGAAGAGAAAAATATAGGGAAGAAGAATGTATACCTAGGAGTTATAACTTTGTGGCTTAGATGTCCTATTTAAAAGAACTCTGATCCTCAAAGTAGCTAAGCACAAAAGTTGTAACTTGTAGGGTTGTTTTAGGGAGATGAGTGTATATCCAATGTAGTGATGCCAGGGCTTAGGTTGTTCTCTAAAAGTACCACTGTCACTGTTAATACTAAGACTGGCATGACTCTAAGGAATCCTAGACACATTAAAAATAAGCTAGAAGCATGTACTGAGTCTGGAGTAAAGCTTGGTAGAATTTGAAACCTTAGGGATAATAGCATGATATCATAAAAGTAGTTAGATCAGTAGTAGGGGGTTAACAAAAGCAGTGGGTATAGTAGGCAGGTGAAGTCAGAAGAAGCTAGACAAGAGGTTAGTTCTAAACTTAGAAGTGTGTCACAGGACAGCATTGCTATAGACAAGAATATAAGGGAGTTAGTGAGTAGTTAAAGAAGAAGAAACAGCAGCCTAAGTAAGTCCTTAGTATGCTTGAGGACAAGCAAAGCCTTAAGTTTGGGGGTGTGTTAAGTCTCTGAAAGTGACTTATTTAGGACCCATTTAGCTTAAGAAAATGTACACATTTAGGTGTTTTTGTTAGCATTTAGCCTAAACCTATGCTTTAATATGAGAATTAGAAGAAGGTGGCTAATTTAGGACTTATGCACAATAGGTAGAAAAAGGGTTGAAAACCGAGGAAAAGAATGAAAAAATAACCATTGCAAATGAATTGCGGAATAATTGCGGTGACCGCAATTATTCAAGTTAAAACCGTAAGTTGGCTGATCATTTTCTGTTTAGATCCGACTTTTCAGGGATTCGTTCTTTCTCCTCCATCCATTCTGATATATGACGTTGAAGGTTGATGGTTCTCCTTGGCCCAAACGCACCTGCAAACTACTATAAAAGGGGGTCAAAGTCGGAGGTTCAGTCATCAATTCGAAGCGCAGAAGTCTTCTTGCAGTCCACCATTTCCATCTGTTTTCCTTTGCCGTCTGTTGGAGTGAGGTTCTCAGCTTTTGGAGTCGATAATCTGATAGGAAGGAGAGAAGATTCTTCTTCTCTCTCGATTGGATTCATCCAAGCACGGCTGAATTCTCATCACCATCATTCGAGGCGACTGCCACGAAGTTTTCAGCAATCCTTTACTGTTTTCTGTTCTTTCCTTCTCATTTCCATTACTGATCATTGTTGTTCTCAGTTTAGTAATTTACTTATTGCATTTCGTTGTTGTCTGCCTTGGATTCATTCCTTTTAAAGCTTTCCTTTGTCATTCAAACATTCAAGTTAATCAAAGTAAGTTTCTGCACTTCACAGTTTATACTTTCTTCTGCTACGGGTTTTGCTTCCTGTTTTAAGCACATTTCTCTTCTAAGTATGTCTGTTTTATCTACCCTTTCTGTTCTTCATATATCCATGAGTAACTAAATTCACTTAGGGGCATGCTAATGACAGAATTATAGGCTAAAAAACGTGAGTCAAGTAGTCAGTTCAACACTCGAACATTGATTGTATGTAAGCTTCATCCCACGGGCAATTTCGATTGGCCATCCATTTTGTCCAAAGAACTCCTAACCTCTGGAAGGAGTAAGAGTTCAGAGTCATATAATCATGCTAGCCTTTCATGGTAATCAGGAAACGGCCTAGGAATAGGCGTTTCCCTAGTACAAACTGAACACTCCTGTTTTAACAAGATGCTTAAGTCCTTACTTTGAAGTCGAGTAAACTTGAGTCTCTAATGCATGGAATCGGACGATACTTGAGATAGAGTGAGTTTGATGTATAGAGAGTTGATCCAAAGCTTGATAATCGTAATAAAATGCCTATAGGACAGTCATTAGTAGCCCTTAATTCCCCGTTTTAATCAGATTCGCTGCCATTTAATTGCGGGAACATTGCGGTCCTCGCAATTCTGCCTTTTTATCATTCTGTTTAGCTGTTTTCTTCCTCGATTATTAATTCCATCTCTTGTCCTTTAGGTCTAGTTTTAACTTTAATTTGTTTATGTTATATCCCTCTACACATTCAGCAAAAAGTAGTTAATTAAAAACCAATTTTACCCCATCAAATTCATCCCATCTTTCTTAACATTCACACTTCGCGAATAGCTAAAAATGAGTCTCTGTGGAAAAAACGAATGAAATATACTTACTACTTGCTGTGAGACCATGTATGCTTGCATGTTCTAAGTGCTCTCTCTTCCTGTTTGCATATTTATCTTTACACATTGAGCACGCAACAGAGTGCAGTGCCATCCTCCAGAACAAGCTGCCCAAGAAGGAGAAGGATCCTGGTTCCTTCACCTTACCTGTAGAACTTGGAGGCAAGCACGTGGGCAGAGCGCTTTGTGACCTGGGCGCCAGCATCAATCTCATGCCCTTGTCCCTATTCCGCCAGTTGGGAATAGGAGAAGCACGTCCAACTACTGTCACTTTACAACTAGCAGACAGATCCATTGCATATCCAGAAGGTAAGATTGAGGATATTCTAGTTAAAGTTGACAAATTCATTTTCCTTGCAGATTTCATTGTCCTGGACTATGAGGCAGACAAGGAGGTCCCCATCCTGCTAGGTAGACCATTTCTAGCCACAGGTAGGGCACTAATAGATGTTCAAAAAGGTGAGTTAACTATGAGGGTTCATGATGAAGAGGTAAAATTTAGTGTTTACAAAGCTTTAAGGTATCCCTCTGATTCTGAGTCTTGTGCTAGCATGGATGTTGTTGACTCACTAATGGAAGAACAATTAGAGCATGTACTGTTAACCAAGCATGCTAGTGAATATGTACAAGTAGATATAGCTGACTTGAATGTATCTGACATAATGAATATGCCTGTAGATAAACCTCAACATGTATGTATGAATATAGATTTAACTGATAGAACTGTAAATCCGTTAAAGCCCTCCATTGAGCATCCACCTGTTTTAGAACTAAAACCACTACCCACTCACCTCAAATATGCATATTTAGGAAATAATGATACACTGCCTGTAATTATTTCTTCTAAACTAAGTGAACAGCATGAGGGTGAATTAATTTTACTGCTTAAGCAATATAGGAAGGCTATAGCATGGACTATTGCTGATATTCGAGGCATTAGCCCTTCTTATTGCATGCACAAAATTATACTAGAGGAAGAGCACACACCTAGGGTAGATCACCAGCGTAGGCTGAACCCCTCTATGAAAGAGGTAGTAAAGAAGGAAATAATAAAATGGTTAGATGCAGGAGTGATCTTCCCAATAGCTAGTAGCCAGTGGGTGAGCCCCATCCAATGTGTACCTAAAAAGGGAGGAATAACTGTGGTAGTCAATGAGAACAACGAACTGATTCCAACAAGGACTGTCACAGGGTGGAGAGTGTGTATGGATTACAGGAAATTAAATAAAGAGACTAAAAAAGATCACTTCCCCATACCGTTCATTGACCAGATGCTAGACAGAATAGCTGGTAGAGCCTACTATTGTTTCTTAGATGGTTACTCTGGCTATAATCAAATAACTATAGACCCTAAGGATCAAGAGAAGACCACCTTCACTTGCCCTTTTGGAACGTTTGCCTTCCACAGAATGCCTTTTGGCTTATGCAATGCACCGGCAACTTTCCAAAGGTGCATGATGGCAATCTTCTCTGAGTTGGATGAGTCCATGATAGAAATATTCATGGATGACTTCTCAGTCTTTGGGGATTCATTTAAAACCTGTCTAGACAACCTAGGACAAGTCCTGGCTAGGTGTGAAGAGACCAACCTAGTCCTAAATTGGGAAAAATGCCATTTTATGGTAGATGAGGGGATTGTCTTAGGACATCGAGTGTCAAGGGCGGGTGTAGAAGTCGATAGGGCAAAAATAGAGATCATAGAGAAGTTGGTAGAGCCCCAAAATGTCAAAGCCATTAGAAGCTTCTTAGGGCACGCTGGCTTCTACAAAAGGTTCATCAAGGACTTTTCTAAGATAGCCAAGCCTCTGTGCGAGCTTCTAGAGCTAAATAGACCATTTATCTTCTCTAAAGAATGTGTAGTAGCTTGGAAAACCCTTAAGGAAGCACTGGTCACAGCACCAATCATAGTAGGACCAAATTGGGATCTCCCATTTGAGATGCTATGTGATGCCAGTGACTATGCTGTAGGAGTCATGTTAGGACAGAAGATTGACAAGCTCACACACCCTGTCTATTATGCTAGTAAGACCTTGAATGAGGCTCAATGTAATTATACAACTACTGAGAAAGAGATGCTTGCTGTAGTATTTGCTTGTGAAAAATTCAGAAACTATATTGTAGGCACTAGGACAATTGTATACACTGACCATTCTGCCTTAAAATATCTTATGAGGAAGGCTGATGCTAAGCCTAGATTGATTAGATGGGTGTTATTGCTTGCAGGAGTCCCCACCGAGCGCTTGGAGCAGCAGATGACTTACACAGGTCATTTGGAACTGCCTGCGAACCTGAGGTTGAGAAGAAAGGGGAATATGGAGTTTGAACTGGATAGGCTGGCTGCTGAACAGTCCCTATCCATGGCCTGCTTGATGGATATGCAGAGAAGAATGGCTCAATGGGCCACTTATGCGCAGGCGAGGGACAAGGAAGTTGCAGACCAGCTGGGGTGCCTCTTCCCTGAGTTCCCTACCAATCTCCTAACTCCATGGGTGCCCCCAAGACCAAGGCAACCTGATGAGGATGACGAGGATTGAGTGCTGGTTTGAAGTGCACTAAAGGGAGTATTACTGTTCCCTTAGAAAAACTAAAACAATTTTCTGCTTTCTGTTAGGATCATGTGAATTATGCTGTTTGTTGGTTTAATTTTGATCTGTTTTAGATGTTTAGTTCTATATGTTTCCTTTTGCTTAGGATAGTCTGATGTTAGCTGATTAGGTAGGATAGTTTAGTTTTATTTTTAGGATGCGTGAGTAACAGGAAAAAGCATGCTAGGGGCCTGAATCAGTGTTATATCTGCCCGGATTTGATTGCGAAATAATTGCGGTACCCGCAATTTCTGTGACTGATTGCATGTTTTGAACTGTCTGTTTAGTTAGGCTGTGATCTGTTATATTCTATCTTTTGCTGCTAGCATGACTACCTTATATAGCTGATCTTAAAGCATGCTGGATGAGTGTCATAGGACACCCTTTGGTAGTTTAGATTCGCCTCTGAATAGTGCTCAGCATGCATAAACCATCAGTCCTTAAACTGTCTGTTTTGTTCAAATTTTCTGCTGCTGGGGTAATTGCTTTTAAATGTTTTGCCTATGCCTAGGATTTTTAGATTCTCTTTGTTTTACTTTAGACTAGATGCTTCTAGGACAAGTTTGGGGGTGTGCCACCTCAGACACTCATTGGGGACAATGAGTAGTTGAAGTTTGGGGGAGGCCACCCTAAGCCTAGGAACATTCCTCTCTTCCTTAGGACATAAGCATTCTTCTTCTCCTTTAAGAAAATTTTTTGTGATAAATAGAAAAAGTGAAAAATAGAATAAAGAGGGGAGTCTCTCTCAAGTGCTGAGTAATCAGTGCCAAGTGTGTAAACCACAAGTGGCATTGCATCAAAAGGCAACCCAAGGAGAGACTCCACCTAAGTAAAAAAGGAAAAAGGGAGAAATAGGGGAAGAAGAATGTATGCTTAGGAGTTATAATCTTGTGGCTTAGATGTCCTATTTAAAAAAGAACTCTGATCCTCAATGAGCTAAGCACAAGGTTGTAGCTTTTAGGTTTGTCTAGGGAGATGAATGTATATCCAATGTAGTGATGCCAGGGCTTAGGTTGTTCTCTAAAAGTACCACTGTCACTGTTAATACTAAGACTGGCATGACTCTAAGGAATCCTAGACACATTAAAAATAAAGCTAGAAGCATGTACTGAGTCTGGAGTAAAGCTTGGTAGAATTTGAAACCTTAGGGATAGTGGCATGATATCATAAAAGTAGCTAGATCAGTAGTAGGGGGTTAATAAAAACAGCAGGTATAGTAGGCAGGTGAAGTCAGAAGAAGCTTGATAAGAGGTTAGTTCTAAACTTAGAGGTGTGTCACAGGACAGCACTGCTAGAGATAGGGATATAGGGGAGTCGGTAAGTAGTTAAAGAAGATAAAAAAACAAGCCTAAGTAAGTCCTTAGTATGCTTGAGGACAAGCAAAACCTTAAGTTTGGGGGTGTGTTAAGTCTCTGAAAGTGACTTATTTAGGACCCATTTAGCTTAAGAAGATGTACACTTTTAGGTGTTTGTAATAGCATTTAGCCTAAACCTATGCTTTAATATGAGAATTAGAAGAAGGTAGCTAATTTAGGACTTATGCACAATAGGTAGAAAAAGGGTTGAAAACCGAAGGAAAAGAATGAAAAAATAAGCATTGCGAATGAATTGCGAAAACATTGCGGTGACCGCAATTATTCAAGTGGAAACCGTAAGTTGACTGATCTTTTTCTGTTAATTTCCGTATTTTCAGGGATTCGTTCTTTCTCCTCCATCCATTCTGATATATGACGTTGAAGATTGATGGTTCTCCTTGGCCCAAACGCACCTGCAAACTACTATAAAAGGGGGCCAAAGTCGGAGGTTTGATCATCATTCGAAGCGCAGAAGTCTTCTCGCAGTCCATCATTTCTCTCTGTTTTCCTTTGCCGTCTGTTGGAGTGAGAGTCTCAGCTGTTGGAATCGATAATCTGATAGGAAGGAGAGAAGATTCTTCTTCTCTCTCGATTGGATTCATCCAAGCAAGGCTGACCTTTCATCCCCTTCATTCGAGGCGACTGCAACGAAGCTTTTCAAGCACCTTTACTGCTTTTCTGTCGTTCTTCTTCTTATTTCCAGTTTGATCATTGTTGTTCTTAGCCTAGTGCTTTAATTACTGCATTTCGTTGTTGTCTGTCTTTGAATCATTTCTTTTGAAGCTTTCCGTTGTCGTTCAAACATTCAAAGTAATCAAAGTAAAATTCTGCATTTCACAGTTTCCACCTTCTGCTGCTACGTTTTGTCTTATTGTTTTAAACACATTTCTCTTCTAAGCATGTCTGTTTTATCTACCCTTTCTGTTCTCCATATATCCATGAGTAGCTAAGCCACTTAGGGGCTTGCTAATGACAGAACTATAGGCTAAAAAACGTGCATCAAGTATGTAGGATAGCTCTCGAATCATTGATTGTATGTAAGCTTCATCCCACGGGCAATTTCGATTGGCCATCCATTTTGTCCAAAGAACTCCTAACCTCTGGAAGGAGTAAGAGTTCAGAGTCATATAATCATGCTAGCCTTTCATGGTAATCAGGAAACGGCCTAGGAATAGGCGTTTCCCTAGTACAAACTAAACACTCCTGTTTTAACAAGATGCTTAAGACCTTACTTTGAAGTCGAGTAAACTTAAAACTCTAATGCATGGAATCGGACGATACTTGAGATAGAGTGAGTTTGATGTATAGAGAGTTGGTCCAATGCTTGAGAATCGTAATAAAATGCCTATAGGATAGTCATTAGTAGCCCTTAATTCACCCATTTACTCAGTTTCGCTGTTATTTAATTGCGGTAACATTGCGGTCCTCGCAATTCTGCCAGATTTTCATTCTGTTTAGCTGTTTTCTTTCTCGTTTATTAATTCCATCTCTTGTCTTTTGAGTCTAGTTTCAACTTGCATTTGTTTATGTTATATCCCTTTATACATTCAGCAAAAAGTAGATAATTAAAAACCAATTTTACCCCATCAAATTCATCCCATCTTTCTTAACAATCACACTTCGCGAATAGCTTAAAATGAGTCTCTGTGGAAAAAACGAATGAAATATACTTACTACTTGCTGTGAGACCATGTATGCTTGCATGTTCTAAGTGCTCTCTCTACCCTTTTGCATATTTATCTTTACACACTGAGCACGCAACACCCTTCCCCATAGAATCCACAGACTAGTGTCTCACCTTGACTTGGTTGTGTGCCCATTGACATGGCTGTGGCGGTGTTGACACTAGTTTGGAGATTGGCTTGAGCCATTTGTTTAACTAGGTTGGTCAGGGCGCTTATTTGGCTACTCATGGCATTGAGTGCGTCCTTATTTTGAGCTCTACTTGGCTCGATTGGATCATCTGACCACCTACAGTGAGATGCTGAGATCTTTTCCAAGATCTCATAGGCTTCATTATAACTCTTGGACAGCATGGAACCTCCAGCAGATGAATTTAACACTTGTCTGGTGCTGGGGTTGCATCCTTTGAAAAAGACCTCTATTTGGATACACCATGGGATGCCATGGTGTGGACATTTAAGAAGAAGGTCCTTGAACCTTGTCCAAGCTTCGTGAAGGGACTCATTTTCAGCTTGTTTGAACTTGATTATGTCATCACGAAAGGTAGAATTCCTATCAGGTGGGAAGTATTTGACTAGGAATTTCTCCGCCATGTCTGTCCAGTTGAAGACTGATCCAGAGGGTAATGAGTTTAACCACGTCTTTGCTTTGTCCCTTAAAGAGTAAGGGAAAAGGTAGAGCCTCAAGGCTTCTTGGGAAACTCCAGGAATAAGGAATGTATCACTGACTCCTAGGAAGTTTCTAAGATGGTTGTGGGGATCCTCATTCTCCACTCCAAAAAATTGTCCCACAGTGGACAACATTTGGAACATTACTGGCTTTAACTCGAATGAGTTGGCAGTAATTTCAGGGCGGATTATGCTGGGGTTCAGCTCCCCAGGCATAGGTACTAGGTAGGAAAGAATGGCACTATCCTTATCATTCGCTATTTCGATGGGATTGCGAGTGGTAGGTACCGGATTTGGGACTGGTCTGTCCATTTCTTCTTGATAGGATTGCGGAGACTCTGCGGTTTCCGCAATTATTGGAGGTATAGAGGGTTGGTTAAAGAGACGTTTCTTAGCTCTATTTTTGGCCCTAAGTAATCTCTCAGGCTCAGGATTGAACTCTAGATCGCTACTTGAAGGCTCATTCATAAACTAACCCAATGGTACCTGCAAAAGAAATGAGAAAAAGATCAGTTCCAATAGATAATAAACTTGTGTTTCAAACTTAACAAACTTCGTTTTCACTAAACTAAATCCCCGGCAGCGACGCCAAAAACTTGTTGCGTCCTCAATGTGTAAAAGAAATAAGCAATAAAAGAGAGAGAGCACTCAGAACATGCAAGCATACATGATCTTGTAGCAAGTAGTAAGTATTTTTTCATTCGTTTTCCCACAGAGATTTATTATTAGTTACTCGCGAAGTGTGTTGTTAAGTAAGAATGGGTGGATTTAATGGGGTAGATTTGGTTTTAAAGTTCCTATTTACTACTGAATATATAAAGGCTAGCAACATGAACAAGTGCAAGTCAATGATAAACTCAAATGTAAAGAGAAGAGATTAATAAACGAAGAGAAAAATGGCTAAGGCATAATTTTTAACTTAACAGAATTGCGAGAACAGCAATTTTACCGCAATGTTACTAACAGCGAAAGTGTGTAAAATGGAGAAACAAGGGCTACTAACGACTCCTCTATAGGCATTTTCACACGCTTCTCAAGCATTGGATCAACTCACTATGCATCAAACTAACTCATTCTCATGTATCTTCCGATTTCATGCATTAGATTCTTTAGTTTACTCATGTCCAAGTAAGGTCTTAAGCATCTTGTTAAAGCAGTAAGTTATGATTTGTACTAGGAAAACGCCTATTCCTAGGTCGTTTTCTGGTTACCTTGAGAGGCTAGCATGAGTGTATGACTCTGAACTCTTACTCCTTCCAGAGGTTAGGAGTTCTTTGGACAAAATGGATGGCCAATCGAAATTGCCCGTGGGATGAAGCTTACATACAATCAATGCATTCGAGGGCTATCCTACATGCTTGGTTCACGTGTTTTAGCCTATAGTATTGTCATTAGCATGCCCCTATGTGACTTAGTTACTCATGGATGTGGATAGAACAGAAAGAGTAGATGAAGTAGACATGCTTAGAAGAAGATAAAACTTAAAACAGCAAGGGAAAACAGTAGACAACAAAGACAAGAAACTGCGAAATAATGAATTGTGCTTTTGATTAATCGATTGTTTGAATGAACAGATGAAGACTTAAAATTACTAACATAAAGACAGAAAGCAACGAAATGGAATGGATTAACTAATGGAAAAGAAATAACAACAAACGGTGCTGGAAATGAAAAGATAAAGACAGAAAGCAGTAAAGTGAGCTTGATCGCCTCGTCGCAGACGCCTCGGCTGAAAGGGGAGAAAGGTAAGCCTTGCTTGGATGAATCCAATCAGGAGAGAAGATGAATCTCCTCTCCTTCCTATCAGATTGTCGACTCCAACAGCTGAACCTCTCAAACCAACAGACGGAGAAGAGAATGAATGGGAAAGACTGCGCTGCGAAGAGACTTCTACGCTTTCGGATGATGTTCCAACCCTCCACTTTGACCTCCTTTTATAGTATTCTGCAGGTGCGATTGGGCCAAGGAGAACCATCCATTCTCAACGTCATACTTCAACATGGATGGAGGAGAAAGAACGAATCCCTGAAATGTCGGATCACAACAGAAAAAGGTTAGCCAACTTACGGATTTCACTTAAAACATTGTTGTTTTAGCAATGTTTCCGCAATGCTTCCGCAATGCACAGTTTTCATTCATTTAACTTCGTTTTTCATTTCTTTTCTCTCCTTTTGCACACAAGTCCTAATTTAGCTTCCTTCTTCTACTTCTCATATATAAGCATAGATTTAAGCTAAATCCTAACAAAAACACCTAAGAGTGTGCATCTTTCTAAGATAAATAAGTCCTAAAATGGTCACTTTTAGAGACGTAACAGAGTGCTAAAAGTTATTGCGGGGTGGAAGAATAATTTTTTCTTGTCTGGGGGAAAGGAAATTATGGTTAAAGTTGTTGCCCAAGCTATCCCATCCTACGCTATGTCCTGCATTCGAGTTCCCAAAATTTTTTGTGACGAGTTAACAAAATATATTGCTCGCTTTTGGTGGGGGTCGTCTCAAATCCATAGAAAAATACATTGGGTATCCTGGGAAAAGATGTGTGTCCCTAAGGAAAAAGGTGGAATGGGCTTTCAGGGCCTAGAGGGGCATAATAAGGCTTTGGTAGCCAAACAAGTGTGGCGTATTCTCCAAAATCCTTCATCGTTGCCCGCCCGTTTGCTGAATAGAAGATATTTCCCGAACTCGAATATCCTTGAGGCTGAATTAGGATATTCCCCTTCATATGTGTGGAAAAGCTTGGTGTAGGGAAGATATTTGCTACATCGGGGTATCTGAAAAACGGATTGGTAATGGGGAAGAAACGTTTCTCGCTCATCCATGGATACCGCGAGAGAGTTCTTTCAAACTTTGCACTCCCCTTACACCTGAGGTTGTTAGTCTGCGGGTCACAGAACTGATTGATAGTGATGGTCATTGGGATAGAATGAAAATGCTAGAGTTTTTGTGGGAGGAGGATGTCGAAACTATTCTATCTATTCCGATTTGTAGAACAAGATTGCAAGATACGTGGATTTGGCATTAGTCTAGTAATGGGGAGTTTTCCACAAAAAGTGCATGCAAGTTATTTTCTTTATCTAAACCAGAGGGTAGTAGTTCGAATGCAGACAATAATGAGAACTGGTGGAAAGTTTTGTGGAAGCTGACAGTTCCAAACAAAGTGAAGATTTTTATGTGGAAACTTTTTCATGACATATTACCCACGAGCCAGAATCTGTGTAAGCGAACTGTTCCAGTGCATCCTTGGTGTGTGAGTTGCAGGATACAACGAGAGTATTGTTATCATACTTTCTTTGATTGCAAGAGAGCGAAGGAGGTATGGACTCCAATTATCCCAAGGTTTAGAAATATGTTGCGGCGTTATCCAACTATTTAGGATCTATTGGTGCAAGTGTCTGTGGTTTTCTCTTATACTGAGATGGAATTGTTTTGTGTGGCGTGTTGGGCCCTTTGGAATGACCGTAATAATGCAGATCTCGCTACCCCTATTCCTTCTGTGAGTATGAAGGTAGATTGGATAAAAAATTATTATCAGGAGTTTGTTTCCGCTGGTGTATCACACCCTGATGTGGTTGTGCCAGTTGGGATGATCCAAGAGCTACTCTAAAATGGATACCTCCATTGGAGGATGAGTTGAAGATGAATGTCGATGCAGCGTGTCATCCCTCTGACAATAAAATCGGTATTGGTGTGTGTTGCGTGCTCAGTGTGTATGAAAATTAGTTGCGAAGAGCACTCAGATCATGCAAGTATACATGGTCTGCAGCAAGTGATAAGTATGTTTTATATTGATTTCCCACAGAGACTAAGCTGAGTGACTAGCGATTTTTAGGTGTGTTAAATTATGTAAGGTAAACAGGAATGAATGGATTTTGGTTTGAGGCACAAATGGGTAAAGGACGCAAGGAAAATGTAAAGTAAACACAAAGCAAATTAAATAAAGGAAACCACAATATTGAAGAATAGTATTGCGGGTCTCGCAATACTTTCGCAATGGGCTTGCAATGGATCAAACGACTGGTAAAACTCTAAGGTAAAGGCAGAAAAATGGTATTACGGATCTCGCAATACTTTCGCAATAAACTAGCAATGATTAAACTCTAAAATAAACACAGCAATGTTGGCTTAAGAGTCCTCCATAGGCATTAACTATGATCATTCAGCAGTAAATTAACATCTCATGCATCGTCTTAGCTAGATCTCATACATCTTCCGATTATATGCATTAAATTCTTAGATTACTCATATCCAAGTAAGGGTAAAACGTATTTATAAGTGCATGCTAACAAACGTGCTAGGAGAATGCCTATTCCTAGGCCACTCTCTGTTTACCATGAGAGGCTAACATGAATGAATGACTCTTAATTCTTACTCCTTCCAGAGGTTAGGAATTCTTTAGAACAAAATGGATGGCCGGTCGAAAATGTCCATGGGATGAAGTTCACATTCATTTAATGCATTCATGCTTATTTACATGTTGAATTCACATAAGTATATCCTACGGATTCATGGATCATCTCAGCTAACCTCTATAAAATTAGCTACTCATGTCTTTAGAAGAATTCAAGAAAACTAATTGATTACTCATGAAATGAAGAACTCAACAAAACTAATTGATTAAAATACGATTAAGAGAAGAACTCAACAAAACTAATTGATTACTATTGAAAGACAAATCCAGTGGCAATTCGTAAAACAAATACAATTCAATCTGAAAACAATAACTAAAGAAAAGCAGTAGATTAGATGAAGGTCATCTCGACCACGATTCGCCTCGGATGAAGGAGAAGAATGGCTATTCCTGGGAAGGAATTCAATCAGAAGAGAAGACTTCTCTTCTCCCTTTTGAATTATCGACGCCAAGGGAGCCTTTATTTCTTCGATCCAACAATTGGGAGAGCGTAATTCGGTTCCGGGGTGTCGGCCTTTGATTCTCTTCACCGTCGAGTGATTGATCCTTTCTTTTTCATCTGGCTCTCTTATATAGCCTTCAGAGGTTCCATGGGCTGCGGATCTTCATCCAATTCGAGGTAACAACCTCACACGTGGCAGCTATAGGAAGGTGTTATGTCTCCAAAAGTGACTTATTTAGGACTTATTTAGCTTAGAAAGATGCACACTCTTAGGTGTTTTTGATAGGATTTAGCTTAAACCTATGCTTATTTGTGAGAATTAAAAGAAGGTAGCTAAATTAGGACTTGTGTGCAAAAGGAAAGAAAAGGATTGAAAAACGAAGTAAAAGAATGAAAAAATTACATTGCGACAGCATTGCGGAAACATTGCTGAAACCGCAATGTTTCAAGTGAAAACCGTAAGTTGACTGATCTTTTTCTGTTAATTTCCGTTATTTCAGGGATTCGTTCTTTCTCCTCCATCCATTCTGAAGTACGACGTTGAAGATTGATGGTTCTCCTTTGCCCACATACACCTGCAGATTGCTATAAAAAGGGGTTAAAGTCGAGGGTTCAATCATCATCCGAAAGCGTAGAAGTCTTCTCGCAGCTCCATCTTTTCTCCTGTCATTCTTCTCTGTCTGTTGGTGTGAGAGTCTCAGCTGTTGGAATCGAAAATCTGATAGGAAGGAGAGAAGATTCATCTTCTCTCCCGATTGGATTCATCCAAGCAAGGCTATTCTTTCATCCCCTTCAGCCGAGGCATCTGCAACTAGGCGTTCACGCTCGTTTTTATGCTTTCTGTCTTTATTTCCATTTTCCAGCTTTAGTTTGTTGTTGTTTCCTTTCTTGTAACTGGATCAGTCCATTTCGTCGTGTTCTGTCTTTCTGTTATGCACTTTAAGTTCCTCTTCTTGTCCATTCAAACAATCAAGTAATCAAAGCATAGTTATTATTTCACAAGTTTTCCATCTTTTGCTGCTACGGTTTTTCCTTACTGTTTTAAGTATATTTCTCTTCTAAGCATGTCTCCTTCATCTCTTATTTCTGTTTACCCTATATCCATGAGTAACTAAGTCACATAGGGGCATGCTAATGACAATACTATAGGCTAAAAAACGTGAACGAAGCATGTAGGTTAGCTCTCGAAGCATTGATTGTATGTAAGCTTCATCCCACGGGCAATTTCGATTGGCCATCCATTTTGTCCAAAGAACTCCTAACCTCTGGAAGGAGTAAGAGTTCAGAGTCATACACTCATGCTAGCCTTTCAAGGTAGCCAGAAAACGACCTAGGAATAGGCGTTTTCCTAGTACAAACCATAACTTTCTGCTTTAACAAGATGCTTAAGACCTTACTTGGACATGAGTAAACTAAAGAATCTAATGCATGGAATCGGACGATACATGAGATTGAGTGAGTTTGATGCATAGTGAGTTGATCCAATGCTTGGGAATCGTATGAAAAAGCCTATAGAGGAGTCGTTAGTAGCCCTTGTTTCTCCATTTTACACACTTTCGCTGTTATTAAAATTGCAGTAGAATTGCTGTTTCCGCAATTCTGCTAAAGTTACAATTTTGTCTAGCTGTTTTTGTCTTCGTTTATTAATCACGTCTCTTTTCATTTGAGTTTAACTTTGACGTGCACTTGTTTATGTTACTACCCTCTTCGTATTCAGTAGGAAATAGACAATTTAAAACCAATTCTACCCCATCAAATCCACCCTTTCTTTCTTAACTTTACACTTCACGAGTAGCTTATAATAAATCTCTGTGGGAAAACGAATGAAAAAATACTTACTACTTGCTATAGGATCATGTATGCTTGCATGTTCTGAGTGCTCTCTCTATCTTATTGCTTATTTATTTTAACACATTGAGCACGTAACAAGTTTTTGGCGCCGCTGCCGGGGATTTATTTAAGTGAAAACGAAGTTTGTTAAGTTTGAAACACCAAGTTTATTGCCTATTGAAGCTGATCTGTTTCATTTCTTTTGCGGGTACTATTGGGTTAGTTTATGAGTGAGCCTTCAAGTAGTGATCTAGAGTTCAACCCTGAGCCTGAGAGATTACTTAGGGCCAGAAATAGAGCCAAGAAACGTCTCTTTAACCAACCCCCTATACCTCAAGTAATTGCGGGAACCACAATTCCTCCGCAATTGTTTCAAGAAGAAATGGATGGAATAGTTCCAAATCCGGTGCCTGTCACTCGCAACCCCATCGAAATAGCGAATGATAAGGATAGCGCCATACTCTCTTACCTGGTACCTATGCCTGGGGAGCTGAACCCCAGCATAATCCGTCCTGAAATCACTGCCCACTCATTCGAGTTAAAGCCAGTGATGTTCCAAATGTTGTCCACTGTGGGACAATTCTTTGGAGTGGAAAATGAGGACCCCCACAACCATCTTAGAAACTTCTTAGGAGTCAGTGATACATTCATCATCCCTGGAGTTTCCCAAGAAGCCTTGAGGCTATACTTGTTCCCTTATTCTTTGAGGGACAAAGCCAAAACATGGTTGAACTCATTACCCTCAGGATCTGTCCGCAATTGGACAGACTTAGCAGAAAAATTCCTAGTCAAATACTTCCCACCTGATAGGAATTCTACCTTTCGTGATGACATAATCAAGTTCAAACAAGCTGACACTGAGTCCCTTCACGAAGCTTGGACAAGGTTTAAAGATCTTCTTCTTAAATGTCCACACCATGGCATCCCATGGTGTATCCAAATAGAGGTCTTTTTCAAAGGATGCAACCCCAACACTAGACAAGTCTTAAACTCATCTGCTGGAGCTTCCATGTTGTCCAAGAGTTACAACGAAGCCTATGAGATCTTGGAGAAGATCTCAGCATCTCACTATAGGTGGTCAGATGATCCAGTTGAGCCAACTAGAGCTCAAGACAAGGATGCTCTAAGTGCAATGAGCAGCCAGATAAATGCCCTGACCAACCTAGTTAAGCAAATGGCTCAAACCAATCTCCAAACAAGTGTCAACACCGCCACAGCCATGTCCATGGGCACCCAACAGAGTCAAGGTGAGACACTTATCTGTGAATTCTGTGGGGAAGGGCATCCGTATGAATACTGCCCTGGGAATCCAGCCTCAGTCTGCTATATTGGAAGCCAGCAGCAGCCTAGGAACAACCCCTATTCCAATACTTACAACCCTGGTTGGAGGAACCACCCAAACCTGTCATGGGGTGGCCAACAAAATGCTAACCAAGTTCCTAACCAACCAAGACCGAGTGGAACACCTGGTTTCACTCCCCAACATAACCAGTCAATGTATCAAAAACCATACAACCAGCCTGTAGGATCTTCTGTAGAGAACTTACTTAAGGAATACATAGCCAAGAATGATGCCACTCTGCAGAGCCAGCAAGCCACTCTTAGGAGCCTAGAGAACCAAATAGGGAAACTAGCCAATGAAATCAAAAGTAGGCCCCAAGGTAGACTCCCTGCTGACACTGAAGTGCCAAGGAGAGATGGTAAAGAGCAAGTTCAAGCAATTGAACTTAGAAGTGGTAGACCATTGGTAAGCAACACCAAGGACACACCAAAGAGAGTAGAGAACACTGAGTCTAGTGCTCCACTAGAGTCTGTGCCAAACCGAGGTCCACCACCAACAAGCACATCAGGATCAAGGCTGGAGCCAATCATAGAAGAGATAGAAGAAATTCCAAGGCCTCCACCTATCCTAAGGCGACCTGAAGTGCCTGCATATGTGCCACCACCTCCATTTCCTAGAAGGCTAAAGAAAAAACAAGAACAGGAAGTGCACTTTAACAAATTTTTAGAAATTCTTAAGCAAGTGCATGTTAACATTCCTTTTGTAGAGGTTTTACAGTCTATGCCTTCTTATGTAAAGTTTTTGAAGGATATTATAACTAACAAGAAAATAATTGGTGAGTTTGAAACAGTCAATCTCACTGAGGAGTGCAGTGCCATACTCCAGAACAAGCTACCTGTTGCGTGCTCAATGTGTTAAAATAATTAGACAATAAGATAGAGAGAGCACTCAGAACATGCAAGAATACATGATCTTATAGCAAGTAGTAAGTATTTTTTCATTCGTTTTCCCACAGAGATTTATTATATGCTATTCATGAAGTATAAAGTTAAGAAAGAAAGGGTGGATTCGATGGTGTAGAATTGGTTTTAAATTGTCTATTTCCTACTGAATACGTAGAGGGTAGCAACATAAACAAGTGCAAGTTAAAGCTAAACACAAACGAAAAGAGACGAGACTAATAAATGAAGACAAAAATGGCTAGACAGAATTGTAACTTTAGCAGAATTGCGGAAACAGCAATTCTCCCGCAATTTAATTAACAACGAAAGTGTGTAAAATGATGAATTAAGGGCTACTAACGACTATCCTATAGGCTTTTTCATACGAATCTCCAGCACTGGATCAACTCACTATGCATCAAACTATCTCATTCTCATGTATCTTCCGATTTCATGGATTAGATTCTTTAGTTTACTCATGTCCAAGTAAGGTCTTAAGCATCTTGTTAAGGCAGAAGAATATGGTTTGTACTAGGAAAACGCCTATTCCTAGGCCGTTTCCTGGCTACCTTGAAAGGCTAGCATGATAGTATGACTCTGAACTCTTACTCCTTCCAGAGGTTAGGAGTTCTTTGGACAAAATGGATGGCCAATCGAAATTGCCCGTGGGATGAAGCTTACATACAATCAATGCTTCGAGAGCTATCCTACATGCTTGGTTCACGTTTTTTAGCCTATAGTGTTGTCATTAGCATGCCCCTATGTGACTTAGTTACTCATGAATATAGGGAGAACAGAAAGAAGAGAGAAAATAGACATGCTTAGAAGAGAAATGAAGACAAACAGTAAGGGAAAAATAGCCACAACAAAGCGAAGAAACTGTGAAATGGAGAAGTGTGCTTTGATTACTTGATTGTTTGAATGAACAAAAAGGGAAGCTTAAAGTAAATAAAATAAAGACAGACAGCAACGAAATGAAATGATCTAGCTATTAGAAGAGAAACAGCAACTAAACGGAACTGAAATTTAGAATTGAAAGACAGAAAGCAGTAAATGATGCTTGAAAGCCTCGTCGCAACCGCCTCGGCTGAAGGGGATGAAAGAATAGCTCTGCTTGGATGAATCCAATCGGGAGAGAAGATGAATCTTCTCTCCTTCCTATCAGATTGTCGATTCCAACAGCTGAGACTCTCACACCAACAGACGGCAAAGGAAAATACGAAGAAAGATGGAGCTGCGAGAAGAATTCTACGCTTTCGGATGATGATTGAACCCTCGACTTTGACCCCCTTTTATAGCAATCTGCATTTGGGCCAAGGAGAACCATCAATCTTCAACGTCGTACTTCAGAATGGATGGAGGAGAAAGAACGAATCCCTGAAATAACGGAAATTAACAGAAAAAGATCAGTCAACTTACGGTTTTCACTTGAAACATTGCGGTCTCCGCAATGTTTCCGCAATGCTATCGCAATGCTTGTTTTTCATTCTTTTCCTTCGGTTTTCAACCCTTTTCTTTCCTATTGTACATAAGTCCTAATTTAGCTACCTCCTTCTAATTCTCATATTTAAGCATAGGTTTAGGCTAAATGCTATCAAAAACACCTAAGAGTGAACATCTTTCTAAGATAATTAAGTCCTAAAAAGGTCACTTTTGGAGACGTAACACACCCCCAAACTTAAGGTTTTGCTTGTCCTCGAGCAATCTAAGGACTTTCCTAGGCTGCTGTTTCTTCTTCTTTAACCACTTACTGACTCCCCTATATTCTTATCCATAGCAGTGCTGTCCTGTGACACACTTCTAAGCTTAAAACTACCCTCTCATCTAGCTTCTTCTGATTTCGCATGCCTACTACTCCTACTGTTTTTATTAACTCCCTACAACTGATCTACCTGCTTTTGTCATATCATGCCACTATCCCTAAGGTTTCAAATTCTACCTAGCTTTACCCCAGACTCAGTACATGCTTCTAGTTTATACTTATGCGCTACCTAGGATTCCTTAGAGTCATGCCAGTCTTAGTATTAATGGTGACAGTAGTGCTTTAAGAGAACAAACTAAACCCTGGCATCACTACATTGGACATACATTCATCTCCCTAAACAACCCTACAAGCTACAACTTTGTGCTCAGCTAATTGAGGATCAGAGTTCTTTTTATCAGGACATCTAAGCCACAAAGCTGTAACTCCTAGGTATACATTCTTCTTCCCTACTCTTTTTCCTCTTTTTTTTTTTTTTTACTTAGGTGGTGCCTATCCTTTGATTGCCTTTTGATGCAATGCCACTTGTGGGTTACACACTTGGCACTGATTACTTAGCAACCTAAGAAAGACTCCCCTCTTTATTCTATTTTTTTTTTTTTTTTTTTTTTTCAGTTCATCATTTTTGTCAAGGAGAAGAATGCTTATGCTTTTAAGGGAGAGAGGAATGTTCCTAGGCCTAGGGTGGCCTCCCCCAAACTTAAACTACTCATTGTCCCCAATGAGTGTCTGAGGTGGCACACCCCCAAACTGTCCTAGAAGCATCTAGTCTAAGGTAAAACAAAGAGAATCTAAAAGTCCTAGGCATAGGCAGAACATTCTAAAAGAAAATGGCAGAGCAGCAGAAAATTGAAAAAAACAGACAGGCAAGGACTTACAGCTATGCATGCTGAGCTTTTTAGAGGTTAATTTAAACTCGCAAAGGGTGTCCTATGACACTCATCCAGCATGCTTTGGGATAAGCTATATAATGTAGTCATGACAGCAGCAAAAGACAGAATTTAAACAGATCACAGCCTAGCTAACAGACAGTCCAAAACATGCATTCAGTAATAAAAATTGCGGGTACCGCAATTATTTCGCAATCAAGCTAGGGCAGATATATCAGTCACTAAGGCCCCTAAGCATGCTTTATCCAGTCATTCAAGCTCGACAAAAATAAACCTAAACTATCCTACCTAATCAGCTAGCAGCAGGCTATACTGGCAATTTAAAAACGTAAAACTAAGCAACTAAAACAGATCAAAATTTTACTACAAACAGCATAATTCACATGGTCTATCAGAAAGCAGATTTTTTTATTATTCTAAGGGAACAACAATACTCCCTTGAGTGCAATTCAAACCAGCACTCAGATGTCTTCATCCTCATCAGGTTGTCGTGGTCGTGGAGGCACCCATGGATTCAGGAGATTCGTGGGGAAGTCAGGGAAGATGCACCCAAGTTGGTCAGCAACTTCCTTGTCCCGTGCCTGCGCGTAAGTGGCCCATTGAGCCATCCTCTTCTGCATATCCATCAGGCAAGCCATGGACAGCGACTGATCAGCAGCCAATCTATCCAACTCGAATTCCATGTTCCCCTTCCTCTTCAGCCTTAAGCCAGCAGGTAACTCCAAGTGGCCCGTGTAAGCCATCTGCTGCTCCATTCGCTCAATAGGGACTCCTGCAAGCAAACAGAGCTTGGTTATAGTATTAGGGAAAAACAATGGACCCTTACCCTTCTTGGCGCACTCAGTAATGGCAGCAGCAATGACTTCTCCCACGTTGATCGTGAGACCTCTCATTATCGCATATACCAGCAGCGATCTGCTCTGGTTGATGGTGGTCTCATGAGTCACTGGGGACAGTTTCCTTCTCACGAAAGAAAACCAAATAGCCGCCTTAGCTGTGAGGTTGGCACTCATGAGAGTGTGCCTCCCATTGCGTGACACGGTCCAGGATGCTTCAGGCTGGCCAATGGTCCGAATGGCCTCTTCCAGGACTGCCTCAGTAGGCTCATCAACAATCCTCGCATAGTCAGTATGTCTTTGGCCCTTGAGGCCATAGGCTTCGTTGATGGCTTTTGCTGAGAAGTCCACTTCTACCCCTCTGACCACAGACAGGCCATCCTCAGGGCTAAGCACATTGGCGTAGAAATCATACACCATGCTTGTGTACGCTGGATTGGGTGGTCTGCAAAACTCCTCCCATCCGTGGTTTGTAATTCCTGCGCGCAAGAACTGCGGCAGGTCAGCAGGTCTGTCGAGGAAGCCCTTCTCGTGCAGCAACTCCCTCTTCCTCAGCTCAATGCCTCTGGACTCAGCGTCAGAGGACACATACCTCACTGAGTGAGGCTCATCTTCAGGGTAAAGCTTGGCCTTCCCTTTGTCTGTTGGTTTGGCTGACTCCGCAGCCTCAACCTTGAGTTTCTTGAGCGATGGCTCAGTGCTTTCCTTCTCTGATGAAGGCGCCCTCTTGGCCTTCTTCTTTTTCAGCTTCTTGGACCGCTTAACCTTGAGAATCTTGGCCTTCTTCTTCTTCTTGAGCTTTGCCTTGATGGTGATCTGCTGGAGGCACGCCCCCAGTGTCTCCTCCATTGAGTCATCCTTCTGTGCAAGACTCTCCGGGCTAGCTTCCCTCATAGGAGAGAAAACCTCCTCTTCCTCACCTTCCCCACTGCCCTGCGTCGACTCTTGATATTCACCATACGGGAATTCAGGGTCATGTTGTGGGGAAGTGGGTGATGCCTCAGGGCTCTCTTCTGGCGGAGTATGCTCAGAACTCTGCGGTGATGAAGGCAGTTCAGGGCTCTGCGCTGGTGGTGATGGTGAAGAGCTGTGCGCTGGTGATGCAGATGGCGAAGAACTCTTCTTGGCCGAATCGTGGGACACACGATCAGTTTCTTGACTCTCCACAGAGGGAGTCTTTTCTTTGCTTGGTTCTGCGGCCATCGCTAAACTCCATCTGCGCTTCTTGGGTGTGCCTGCTGGTTCAGAGGGTCCAGCAGGGACCTCTGTGACGACCTTCCACTTCTTTTGCGAATCGGAAGTTTGGGAAGGCGTTCGGTGCGCGCAGCATCAGCCTCAGCCAAGGCAAGCAGTGCATCTCTCGCAGCCGTTTCAGCTTCGTCAGCCTTCTTCTTGGCCGCAGATCTTTCAGCCCTCGTGAGTACCATTTTTGAATCGTGGAGGTTTGGAGAGAAGAATCACAGATGAAGAGAATCGCAGCTTTCTTGGAGTTCAGATACTTGGGAAATCGTATAGATCAACGTGCGTCTCAACGGATATAAAGAAAACGGAAAAATCCCAACGGCTATATTTTTGCGGATCCTGCAAATCCAGCGCAATTCTAGTGACCGTTGGAGATTTTTTCCATTTAAATGTCAATCTTTGCTCAACCGTATCTTTGATTTGGCCCAATATCTTCTTGATTTTTAAAGCTGGATTTAATCTCCTTGATTCCCTCTATTGATTCCCTACAAAAAGAAATACAATCAACATCAAATTCGCAATTAAAATCATACAAACTTATACACAAATGATAACCGAAGAATCGCAAAAAAAAAAAAATAAAAAAATAAACTAAGGCATGAGCCTCATGTTGACGAGCACAGCAACCACTCGTCCTCTCTCGTTCTTAATTTCATGCTTCAGTCAAGAGGAAGGCCGAGAGAGTCTTCACATCTCCTTCCTCATAGTAGTGCTTCAACCTTGCACCATTAACCATGAATGGTTGACCTTGCTGCAGGTTCTTTATCTCGATAGCACCATGAACAAACACATTAGTAATCATGAAAGGACCTGACCATCTGGACTTTAGTTTGCCTGGAAACAACCTCAATCGTGAGTTAAAATAATAAAACAAGTTGGCCTTTCTTAAAGTCCTTGATCCTAAGTCTACTATCGTGCCAAATCTTGGTCTTTTCCTTATACATCTTGGCATTTTCATAAGACATATGTCTAAGCTCATCAAGCTCATGTAATTGCAGAGACCGCAACGTTCCCGCATCGGTCACGCAATAATTCAACTCTTTTAGTGCCCAAAATGCCTTGATTTCTAACTCGAATGGAAGATGACAAGCTTTACCATACACAAGTCTGTAAGGAGACATGCCTAGGGGTGTCTTATATGCAGTTCTATACGCCCAAAGTGCATCCTCGAGTTTAAATGACCAGTCCTTTCTATTAGGTTTGACCACTTTTTCTAGGATGTTCTTAATCTCCCTATTAGAAATTTCAGCCTGACCATTCGAATGTGGGTGATAAGGAGTGGCTACTCTATGTCGAATGTTATACTTAGCCAACACTCTCTCCATAGCCTTATTAATGAAATGTGTCCCCTCATCACTAATGACAGCACGTGGTGTTCCAAACCTAGTAAAAACGTGCCTATGCAAGAATGTTATGACTGTTTTGGCATCATTATTGGGACATGCTATGGCCTCTACCCACTTGGATACATAGTCTACTGCCACTAATATGTAAAGGTTACCTGAGGATGGGGGAAATGGTCCCATGAAGTCAATGCCCCATACATCAAAGAGCTCCAACTCTAAGATGTAGGTGAGAGGCATTTCATCCTTGCGACTGAGGTTACCTGTCCTTTGGCATTCATCACAGCTGTGGGCATAGTTGTGGGCATCCTTGAAGATCGTTGGCCAATAGTAGCCACTCTGAAATACCTTTGCAGCTGTTCTTTGGCCACCAAAGTGTCCACCATAAGGAGCTGTGTGGCAGTGCTGCAGCACAGACTTCGCCTCAGCAGCTGAAACACACTTCCTTAGCAAGCCGTCAGCACATGTTTTGTAAAGTGTGGGGTCATCCCGTATGAATTTCCTTGCTTCATGAAGGAACCTCTTCTTCTCTTGTCCTCCCTTGAAAGCTGGTAGTACCTGTGATGCAAGGAAGTTAGCAATGTCAGCAAACCAAGGTTCCTCATCGTTATCACGATGAGTCAATACAAAGACATGTTCATCAATAAAAGCATCAGAAATTGCGGGTTCCGCAATTTTTTCGCAATTATGCTGCAATCTAGAAAGATGATCCGCAACCACATTTTCACTTCCTTTCTTGTCTCTAATGTCTAGATCAAACTCTTGCAGCAGCAGTACCCACCTAATCAACCTAGGCTTAGCATCAGCCTTCCTCATGAGGTACTTTAAGGCAGAATGGTCAGTGTACACTATTGTCCTAGTGCCTACAATATAGTTCCTAAATTTCTCACAAGCAAACACTACAGCTAGCATTTCTTTCTCAGTGGTTGTGTAGTTGCATTGTGCCTCATTAAGTGTCTTACTAGCATAATATACAGGGTGTGTTAACTTGTCAATCTTCTGTCCTAACATAACTCCTACAGCATAGTCACTAGCATCGCATAACATCTCAAATGGGAGATCCCAATCTGGCCCTACTATAATAGGTGTTGTGACTAGTGCTTTCTTAAGGGTTCTCCAAGCTACTAAACATTCCTTAGAGAAGATGAATGGCCTATTTAGCTCTAGAAGCTCACATAGAGGCTTGGAGATCTTAGAAAAGTCCTTAATGAACCTTCTATAGAAACCAGCATGCCCTAAGAAACTTCTAATGGCCTTGACATTTTGGGGTTCTACCAATTTCTCTATGATTTCAATTTTTGCTCTGTCAACTTCTACACCTGCCCTTGACACTCTATGACCTAAGACAATCCCCTCATCCACCATGAAATGGCACTTTTCCCAATTTAGGACTAGGTTGGTCTCCTCACACCTAGGCAAGACTTGTCCTAGGTTCTCTAGACAGTTTGTAAATGAATCCCCAAAGACTGAGAAGTCATCCATGAATATCTCTATCATGGACTCATCCAAATCAGAGAAGATTGCCAACATGCACCTTTGGAAAGTTGCCGGTGCATTGCATAAGCCAAAAGGCATTCTGCGAAAGGCAAAAGTTCCAAAAGGGCTAGTGAAGGTAGTCTTCTCTTGATCCTTAGGGTCTATAGTGATCTGGTTATAACCTGAGTAACCGTCTAAGAAGCAGTAGTAGGCTCTACCAGCTATTCTGTCTAACATTTGGTCAATGAATGGTAGAGGGAAGTGGTCTTTTTTAGTTTCTTTATTTAGTTTCCTATAATCCATACTTACTCTCCATCCTGTGACAGTCCTAGTTGGAATCAGTTCATTGTTCTCATTGACTACCACAGTCATCCCCCCCTTCTTAGGTACACATTGTATAGGGCTCACCCACTGACTACTAGCTATGGGGAAGATCACACCAGCATCTAACCATTTAATTATTTCTTTCTTAACTACCTCTTTCATATAGGGATTCAGCCTACGTTGGTGATCTACTCTAGGTGTATGCTCTTCCTCTAGTATAATCTTATGCATGCAATAAGAAGGGCTAATGCCTCTAATATCAGCAATAGTCCATGCAATAGCCTTCCTATGTTGCTTAAGTAGTAAAATCAGCTCAACCTCATGCTTTTCACTTAATTTAGAAGAAATAATCACAGGCAAAGTTTCATTATTTCCTAGATATGCATACTTGAGGTGAGTGGGGAGAGGTTTCAACTCTAATACCGGTGGATGCTCAATGGATGGTTTTAATGGATTCAAAGATTTTTCAGTCAAGTCAATATTCATACAAACATGCTGAGGGTTATTGTTGCGTGCTCGATGTGTTAAAATAAATAAGCAATAAGGTAGAGAGAGCATTCAGAACATGCAAGCATACATGGTCTTATAGCAAGTAGTAAGTATATTTCATTCGTTTTCCCACAGAGATTTATTATAAGCTATTCATGAAGTGTAAAGTTAAGAAAGAAGGGGTGGATTTGATGGGGTAGAATTGGTTTTTAATTGTCTATTTCCTACTGAATACGAAGAGGGTAGCAACATAAACACGTGCAAGTCAAAGCTAAACTCAAATGAAAAGAGACGAAATTAATAAATGAAGACAAAAACAGCTAGACAGAATTGTAACTTAGCAGAATTGCGGAAACAGCAATTCTACCGCAATTGTAGTAACAGCGAAAGTGTGTAAAATGATGAGTTAAGGGCTACTAACGACTATCCTATAGGCTTTTTCTCACGATTCTCAAGCATTGGATCAACTCTCTATGCATCAACCTATCTCATTCTCATGTATCTTCCGATTTCATGCATTAGATTCTTTAGTTTACTCATGTCCAAGTAAGGTCTTAAGCATCTTGTTAAGGCAGAAAAATATGGTTTGTACTAGGGAAACGCCTATTCCTAGGTCGTTTCCTGGTTACCTTGAAAGGCTAGCATGATAGTATGACTCTGAACTCTTACTCCTTCCAGAGGTTAGGAGTTCTTTGGACAAAATGGATGGCCAATCGAAATTGCCCGTGGGATGAAGCTTACATACAATCAATGCTTCGAGAGCTATCCTACATGCTTGGTTCACGTTTTTTAGCCTAAAGTGTTGTCATTAGCATGCCCCTAAGTGATCTAGCTACTCATGGATGTAAACAGAACAAAAGTAAGAGAAGAAGTAGACATGCTTAGAAGGAATTTAAAGACAAAACAGTAAGGGAAAGCAGTAGAATGTAAAGGCAAGAAACTGTGAAATGAAGAATTGATATTTGATTACTTAATTGTTTGACTGACAAAGGAAAGCTTTAAAGCAAATAACAGGAAGACAGAACACAACGAAATAGTCTAATCTAGCTTCTAGAAAAGAAACAACAACAAGACAAAGCTGGAAAATGGAAATGAAGAGCAGAAAGCAATAAAACAAGCTCGAATGTCTCGTTGCAGCCGCCTCGAATGAAGGATGAGAAAGGTCAGCCTTGCTTGGATGAATCCAATCGGGAGAGAAGAAGAATCTCCTCTCCTTCCTATCAGATTATCGATTCCAACAGCTGAGCTTCGCAAACCAGCAGACGGCAAAGGAAAACAGGAGAAAAGATGGACTGCGAGAAGACTTCTACGCTTTCGGATGATGCTTGAACCCTCGACTTTGACCCCTATTTATAGTAATCTGCAGGTGCGTTTGGGCCAAGGAGAACCATCAATCTTCAACGTCGTACTTCAGAATGGATGGAGGAGAAAGAACGAATCCCTGAAATAACGGAAATTAACAGAAAAAGACCAGTCAACTTACGGTTTTCACTTGAAACATTGCGGGAACCGCAATGTTTCCGCAATGCTATCGCAATGCTTGTTTTTCATTCTTTTCCTTCGGTTTTCAACCCTTTTCTTTCCTATTGTACATAAGTCCTAATTTAGCTACCTTCTTCTAATTCTCATATTTAAGCATAGGTTTAGGCTAAATGCTATCAAAAACACCTAAGAGTGAACATCTTTCTAAGATAATTAAGTCCTAAAAAGGTCACTTTTGGAGACGTAACACACCCCCAAACTTAAGGTTTTGCTTGTCCTCAAGCAAACTAAGGACTTACCTAGGATGCTGTTTCATCTTCTTTAACCTCTTATGACTCCCCTATATCCCTATCTATAGCAGTGCTGTCCTGTGACATACTACCAAGTTCAGAACTATCCTCTTGTCAAGCTTCTTCTGACTTCGCCTACCTAATACTCCTACTGTTTTCATTAATTCCCTACAACTGATCTACCTGCTTTTGTCATATCATGCCACTATCCCTAAGGTTTCAAATTCTACCTAGCTTTACCCCAGACTCAGTACATGCTTCTAGTTTATACTTATGAGCTACCTAGGATTCCTTAGAGTCATGCCAGTCTTAGTATTAACGGTGACAATAGTACTTTTAGAGAACAACCTAAACCCTAGCATCACTACATTGGATATACACTCATCTCCCTAAATAACCCTACAAGCTACAACTTTGCTCTTAGCTAAATTGAGGATCAGAGTTCTTTTTTAAACAGGACATCTAAGCCACAAAGTTGCAACTCCTAGGTATACATTCTTCTTCCCTATTTCTTCTTTTTCTTTCTTTCTTACTTTGCTGGAGCCTCTCCTTTGGTTGCCTTTTGATGCAACGCCACTTGTGGGTTACACACTTGGCACTGATTACTCAGCAACCTAAGGGAGACTCCCTCCTTTATTCTTTTTTCATTTTCAGCTCATTTTTTTTTTTTTTAGGAGAAGAAGAATGCTTATGCTTTAAGGGAGAGAGGAGTGTTCCTAGGCCTAGGGTGGCCTCCCCCAAACTTCAACTACTCATTGTCCCCAATGAGTGTCTGAGGTGGTACACCCTCAAACTTGTCCTAGAAGCATCTAGTCTAAGGTAAAACAAAGAGAATCTAAAAGCCCTAGGCATAGACAGAACATTTTAAAAGAAAATATCACAGCAGCAGAAAACTAAAAAAAAGAGACAGGCAAGGAATTACAGCTATGCATGCTGAGCTATTTAGAGGTTAATTTAAACTATCAAAGGGTGTCCTATGACACTCATCCAGCATGCATTTAGATAAGCTATATAAGGTAGTCATGATAGCAGCAAAAGATAGAATTTAAACAGATCACAGCCTAGCTAAGCAGACAGTCCAAAACATGCTTTCAGTAATAAAAATTGCGGGGACCGCAATTATTTCGCAATCAAGTCAGGGCAGATATATCAATTACTAAGGCCCCTAAGCATGCTTTATCCAGTCATTCAAGCTTGACAAAAATAGACCTAAACTATCCTACCTAATCAGCTAACATCAGACTACACTAAACAATTTAAAAACGTAAAACTAAGCAACTAAGACAGATCAAAATTTGAACTAAAAACAGCATAATTCACATGGTCTATCAGAAAGCAGATTTTTTTATTTTATTTTCTAAGGGAACAGCAATACTCCCTTGAGTGCAATTCAAACCAGCACTCAGATGTCTTCATCCTCATCAGGTTGTCGTGGTCGTGGAGGCACCCATGGATTCAGGAGATTCGTGGGGAAGTCAGGGAAGATGCACCCAAGTTGGTCTGCAATTTCCTTGTCCCGTGCCTGCGCGTAAGTGGCCCATTGAGCCATCCTTCTTTGCATATCCATCAGGCAAGCCATGGACAGTGACTGATCAGCAGCCAACCTATCCAGTTCGAACTCCATATTCCCCTTCCTCTTCAGCCTTAAGCCAGCAGGCAGCTCCAAGTGGCCCGTGTAAGCCATCTGCTGCTCCATTCGCTCAATGGGAACTCCTGCAAGCAAACAGAGTTTAGTTATGGTATTAGGGAAAAACAATGGTCCCTTACCTTTCTTCGCGCACTCAGTAATGGCAGCAGCAATGACTTCTCCCACGTTGATCGTGAGACCTCTCATTATCGCATATACCAGCAGCGATCTGCTCTGGTTGATGGTGGTCTCATGCGTCACTGGGGACAGTTTTCTTTTCACGAAGGCAAACCAGACAGCCGCCTTTGCTGTAAGGTTGGCACTCATGAGAGTGTGCCTCCCATTGCGTGACACGGTCCAGGATGCTTCAGGCTGGCCAATGGTTCGAATGGCCTCCTCCAGGACTGCCTCAGTAGGCTCATCAACGATCCTCGCATAGTCAGTATGTTTTTGGCCCTTGAGGCCATAGGCTTCGTTGATGGCTTTTGCTGAGTAGTCCACTTCTACTTCCCTAACCACAGACAGCCCCTCCTCAGAGTTTCGCAGGTTGGCGTAGAAGTCGTATACCATACTCGTGTAAGCCGGATTGGGCGGCCTGCACAACTCCTCCCAGCTGTGATTCACAATGCCTGTGCGCAAGAATTGCGGCAGGTCAGCAGGTCTGTCGAGGAAGCCTTTCTCATGCAGCAACTCCCTCTTTCTCAGCTCAATACCCCTGGACTCAGCGTCAGAGGACACATACCTCACTGACTGAGGCTCATCTTCAGGGTAAAGCTTGGCCTTCCCTTTGTCTGCTGGTCTGGCTGACTCCGCAGCCTCAACCTTGAGTCTCTTGAGCGATGGCTCAGTGCTCTCCTTCTCTAATGAAGGCGCCCTCTTAGCCTTCTTCTTTTTTAGCTTCTTGGACCGCTTGGCCTTGAGAATCTTGGCCTTCTTCTTCTTCTTGAGCTTTGCCTCGATGGTGATCTGCTGGAGGCACGCCCCCAGCGTCTCTTCCATGGAATCATCCTTCTGCGCAGGACTCTCAGGATTGGCTTCCCTCAACGGAGAGAAAACCTCGTCTTCCTCACCTTCCCCACTGCCCTGCGTTGATTTTGGTACTCCCCATATGGGAATTCAGGGTCAGGCCGTGGGGAAGTGTGCGACGACGTGGTTCCTTGCTCTACTGTAGGTGTCTGCGCAGAACTCTGTGGTGAAGACGGCTGCTCAGGGCTCTGCGCTGACGGTGATGAGGAGAGCTCAGGGCTCTGTGCTGGTGGGGCTGGTGAAAGGCTGCGCTCGGCTGACTCGTGGGATGGCTGGCTTTGTTCTTGACTCTCCACAGAGGGAGTCTTGTTCTTGATTTCTTCCTCAGCCACAGCCATACTCCACTTGCGCTTCTTGGGTGTGCCTGCTGGTTCAGAGGGTCCAGCAGGTATCTCTGTGACGACCTTCCACTTCTTCTTGCGAATCGGAAGTTTGGGAAGGCGTTCGGTGCGCGCAGCATCAGCCTCAGCCAAGGCAAGCAGTGCATCTCTCGCAGCCGTTTCAGCTTCGTCAGCCCTCTTCTTGGCCGCAGATCTTTCAGCCCTCGTGAGTACCATTTTTGAATCTTGGAGGTTTGGAGAGAAGAATCACAGATGAAGAGAATCGCAGCTTTCTTGGTGTTCAGAGAATGGGAAAATCGTACAGATCAACGCGCCTTCTAACGGATATAAAGAAAACGGATAAATCCCAACGGCTATATTTTTACGGATCCTGCAAATCCAGCGCAATTTTAGTGACCGTTGGAGATTTTTTTCCATCTAAATGTCAATCTTTGCTCATCCGTATCTTTTATTTGGCCCAATAACTTCTTGATTTTTAAAGCTGGATTTAATCTCCTTGATTCCCTCTATTGATTCCCTATAAAAAGAAATAAAATCAACATCAAATTCGCAATTAAAATCATACAAACTTATACACAAATGATAACCGGAAAATCGCAAAAAATAAACTAAGGCATGAGCCTCATGTTGACGAGCACAGCAATCACTCGTCCTCTCTCGTTCTTAATTTCATGCTTCAGTCAAGAGGAAGGCCGAGAGAGTCTTCACATCTCCTTCCTCATAGTAGTGCTTCAACCTTGCACCATTAACCATGAATGGTTGGCCTTGCTGCAAGTTCTTTATCTCGATAGCACCATGAACAAACACATTAGTAATCATGAAAGGACCTGACCATCTGGACTTTAGTTTGCCTGGAAATAACCTCAATCGTGAGTTAAATAATAAAACAAGTTGGCCTTTCTTAAAGTCCTTGATCCTAAGTCTACTATCGTGCCAAATCTTCGTCTTTTTCTTATACATTTTGGCATTTTCATAAGACATTTGTCTAAGCTCATCAAGCTCATGTAATTGCAAAGACCGCAACGTTCCCGCATCGGTCACGCAATAATTCAACTCTTTTAGTGCCCAAAATGCCTTAATTTCTAACTCAAATGGAAGATGACAAGCTTTACCATATACAAGTCTGTAAGGAGACATACCTAGGGGTGTCTTATATGCAGTTCTATACGCCCAAAGTGCATCCTCGAGTTTAAATGACCAGTCCTTTCTATTAGGTTTGACCACTTTTTCTAGGATGTTCTTAATCTCCCTATTTGAAATTTCAGCCTGACCATTCGAGTGTGGGTGATAAGGAGTGGCTACTCTATGTCTAATGTTATACTTAGCCAACACTCTCTCCATAGCCTTATTAATGAAATGTGTCCCCTCATCACTAATGACAGCACGAGGTGTCCCAAACCTAGTAAAAATGTGCCTATGCAAGAATTTTATGACTGTTTTAGCATCATTATTAGGACATGCTATGGCCTCTACCCACTTGGATACGTAATCTACTGCCACCAAAATGTAAAGGTTACCTGAGGATGGAGGAAATGGTCCCATGAAGTCAATGCCCCATACATCAAAGAGCTCTAACTCTAAGATGTAGGTGAGAGGCATCTCATCCTTGCGACTGAGGTTACCTGTTCTTTGGCATTCATCACAGCTGTGGGCATAGTTGTGGGCATCCTTGAAGATCGTTGGCCAATAGTAGCCACTCTGAAATACCTTTGCAGCTGTTCTTTGGCCACCAAAGTGTCCACCATAAGGAGCTGTGTGACAGTGCTGCAGCACAGACTTCGCCTCAGCAGCTGAAACACACTTCCTTAGCAAGCCGTCAGCACATGTTCTGTAAAGTGTGGGGTCATCCCAGATGAATTTCCTTGCTTCATGAAGGAACCTCTTCTTCTCTTGTCCTCCCTTGAAAACTGGTAATACCTGTGATGCAAGGAAGTTAGCAATGTCAGCAAACCAAGGTTCCTCATCGTTATCACGATGAGTCAATACAAAGACATGTTCATCAATAAAAGCATCAGAAATTGCGGGTTCCGCAATTTTTTCGCAATTGTGCTGCAATCGAGAAAGGTGATCCGCAACCACATTTTCACATCCTTTCTTGTCTCGAATGTCCAAATCAAATTCCTGCAGCAATAACACCCACCTAATCAATCTAGGCTTAGCATCAGCCTTCCTCATGAGGTACTTTAAGGCAGAATGGTCAGTGTACACTATTGTCCTAGTGCCTACAATATAGTTTCTAAATTTCTCACAAGCAAACACTACAGCAAGCATCTCTTTTTCAGTAGTTGTATAATTACATTGAGCCTCATTCAGGGTTTTACTAGCATAGTATACAGGGTGTGTTAGCTTGTTATTCTTCTGTCCTAACATAACCCCTACAGCATAGTCACTAGCATCACATAACATCTCAAATGGGAGATCCCAATCTGGTCCTACTATAATAGGTGTCGTGACTAGTGCTTCCTTAAGGGTTTTCCAAGCTACTAAACATTCCTTAGAGAAGATGAATGGCCTATTGAGCTCTAGAAGCTCACACAGAGGCTTGGCTATCTTAGAAAAGTCCTTAATGAACCTTCTGTAGAAGTCAGCATGTCCTAACAAACTTCTAATGGCCTTGACATTCTGAGGCTCTACCAACTTCTCTATGATTTCTATCTTAGCCCTGTCAACTTCTACACCTGCCCTTGACACTCTATGACCTAAGACAATCCCCTCATCTACCATGAAGTGACACTTCTCCCAATTAAGGACTAAGTTAGTCTCCTCACATCTAGCCAGGACTTGTCCTAAATTCTCTAGACAGTTGGTAAAGGAATCCCCAAAGACTGAGAAATCATCCATGAATATTTCTATCATGGACTCATCCAAGTCAGAAAAGATTGCCAACATGCACCTTTGGAATGTTGCCGGTGCATTGCATAAGCCAAAAGGCATTCTGCGAAAGGCAAATGTTCCAAAAGGGCAAGTGAAGGTAGTCTTTTCTTGGTCTTTGGGGTCTATAGTGATCTGGTTATACCCTGAATAACCGTCTAAGAAACAGTAATAGGCTCTACCAGCTATTCTGTCTAACATTTGGTCAATGAATGGTAGAGGGAAGTGGTCTTTTTTAGTTTCTTTATTTAGTTTCCTATAATCCATACATACTCTCCATCCTGTGACAGTCCTAGTTGGAATCAGTTCATTGTTCTCATTGACTACCACAGTCATCCCCCCCTTCTTAGGTACACATTGAATAGGGCTCACCCACTGACTACTAGCTATGGGAAAGATCACACCAGCATCTAACCATTTTATTATTTCTTTCTTAACTACCTCTTTCATAGAGGGATTCAGCCTACGTTGGTGATCTACTCTAGGTGTATGCTCCTCCTCTAGTATAATCTTATGCATGCAATAAGAAGGGCTAATGCCTCTAATATCAGCAATAGTCCATGCAATAGCCTTCCTATGTTGCTTAAGCAGTAATATCAGTTCAACCTCATGCTTTTCACTTAATTTAGAAGAAATGATAACAGGCAGAGTTTCATTACTCCCTAAATATGCATACTTGAGGTGAGTGGGGAGAGGTTTTAATTCTAAGACAGGTGGATGCTCAATGGATGGCTTTAAAGGATTTAAGGATCTATCAGTTAGTTCTATATTCATACATCCAGGTTGTGGTTTATCTACAGGCATATCCATTATCTCAGATACATTTAAGTCAGCTACATCTAAGTGTATATATTCATTAGCATGCTTGGTTAATAATACATGCTCCAATTGTTCTTCCATTAAAGAATCTACAACGTCCATGCTAGCACAGGATTCAAGGTCAGAGGGGTACCTTAAAGCTTTATACACACTAAATTTCACCTCTTCATCATGAACCCTCATAGTGAGCTCACCTTTTTGGACGTCTATCAGTGCCCTACCTGTGGCTAGAAATGGTCTGCCTAACAGGATGGGGACCTCCTTGTCTGCTTCATAATCCAGGATAATGAAATCTGCAAGGAAAATAAATTTGTCAACTTTCACTAGAATATCCTCAATCTTACCTTCAGGGTATGCAATGGATCTGTCTGCTAGTTGTAAAGTGACAGTGGTTGGACGTGCTTCTCCTATTCCCAACTGGCGGAATAGTGATAGGGGCATGAGGTTTATGCTGGCGCCCAGGTCACAAAGCGCTCTGCCCATGTGCTTGCCTCCAAGTTCTACAGGTAAGGTGAAGGAACCAGGATCCTTCTCCTTCTTGGGTAGCTTATTCTGGAGTATGGCACTGCACTCCTCAGTGAGATTGACTGTTTCAAACTCACCAATTATTCTCTTGTTAGTAATAATATCTTTCAAAAACTTTACATAGGAAGGCATAGACTGTAAAACTTCTACAAAGGGAATGTTGACATGCACTTGCTTAAGAATTTCTAAGAATTTATTAAAGTGCACTTCCTGTTCCTGCTTTTTCTTTAGCCTTCGAGGATATGGAGGTGGTGGCACATATGTAGGCACTTCAGGTCGCCTTAGGATAGGTGGAGGCCTTGGAATTTCTTCTATTTCCTCAATAATTGGTTCTAGCCTGGCTCCTGATGTGTTGGTTGATGGTGGACCTTGGTTTGGCAGAGACTCCAGTGGAGCACTAGACTCAGTGTTCTCTACTCTCTTTGGTGTGTCCTTTGTGTTGCTCTTTACTATCTCTCCTTGGCACCTCGGTGTCAGCAGGGAGTCTACCTTGGGGCCTACTCTTGAGTTCATTGGCTAATTGGCCTATTTGGTTCTCTAGGCTCCTAAGAGTGGCTTGCTGACTTTGCAAAGTAGCATCATTTTTGGGTATGTATTCCTTGAGTAAGTTTTCTACAAAAGATCCTACAGGTTGGCTGTAAGGTTTTTGATACATTGATTGGTTATGTTGGGGAGTGAAACCAGGTGTTCCACTCGGTCTAGGTTGGTTAGGATTTTGGTTAGTATTCTGTTGGCCACCCCATGACAGGTTTGGGTGGTTCCTCCAACCAGGGTTGTAAGTATTGGAATAGGGGTTGTTCCTAGGCTGCTGCTGACTTCCAACGTAGCAGACTGAGGCTGGATTCCCAGGGCAGTATTCATACAGGTGCCCTTCCCCACAGAATCCACATACAAGTGTCTCACCTTGACTTGGCTGGGTGCCCATTGACATGGTTGTGGTGGTGTTGACACTTGTTTGGAGATTGGTTTGAGCCATTTGCTTAACTAGGTTGGTCAGGGCATTTATTTGGCTGCTCATTGCACTTAGAGCATCCTTGTCTTGAGCTCTAGTTGGCTCAACAGGATCATCTGACCACCTACAGTGAGATGCTGAGATCTTCTCCAAGATCTCATAGGCCTCGTTGTAACTCTTGGACAACATGGAGCCTCCAGCGGATGAATTTAAGACTTGTCTAGTGTTGGGATTGCATCCTTTGAAAAAGACCTCTATTTGGATACACCATGGGATGCCATGGTGTGGACATTTAAGGAGTAGATCTTTGAACCTTGTCCAAGCTTCGTGAAGAGACTCATTATCAGCTTGCTTGAATTTAACTATGTCATCACGAAAGGTAGAATTCCTATCAGGTGGGAAGTATTTGACTAGGAATTTTTCTGCTAAGTCTGTCCAGTTGCGGACAGATCCAGAAGGTAATGAGTTCAACCATGTTTTGGCTTTGTCCCTCAAAGAGTAAGGGAACAAGTATAGCCTCAAAGCTTCTTGGGAAACTCCAGGGATGATGAAGGTATCACTGACTCCTAAGAAGTTCCTAAGATGGTTGTGGGGGTCCTCATTTTCCACTCCAAAGAATTGTCCCACAGTGGACAACATTTGGAACATCACTGGCTTTAACTCGAATGAGTGGGCTGTGATTTCAGGACGGATTATGCTGGGGTTCAGCTCCCCAGGCATAGGTACTAAATATGAGAGGATGGCACTATTCTTGTCATTCGCTATTTCGATGGGATTGCGAATGACAGGTACCTGATTTGGAACTATCTCTTTCATTTCTTCTTGAGACAATTGCGGAGGAATTGCGGTTCCCGCAATTACTTGAGGTATAGAGGGTTGGTTAAAGAGACGTTTCTTGGCTCTATTTCTGGCCCTAAGTAATCTCTCAGGCTCAGGATTGAACTCTAGATCACTACTTGAAGGCTCACTCATAAACTAACCCAATAGTACCTGCAAAAGAAATGAAACAGATCAGCTTCAATAGGCAATAAACTTGGTGTTTCAAACTTAACAAACTTCGTTTTCACTTAAATAAATCCCCGGCAGCGGCGCCAAAAACTTGTTGCGTGCTCGATGTGTTAAAATAAATAAGCAATAAGGTAGAGAGAGCACTCAGAACATGCAAGCATACATGGTCTTATAGCAAGTAGTAAGTATATTTCATTCGCTTTCCCACAGAGATTTATTATAAGCTATTCATGAAGTGTAAAGTTAAGAAAGAAGGGGTGGATTTGATGGGGTAGAATTGGTTTTTAATTGTCTATTTCCTACTGAATACGAAGAGGGTAGCAACATAAACAAGTGCAAGTCAAAGCTAAACTCAAATGAAAAGAGACGAAATTAATAAATGAAGACAAAAACAGCTAGACAGAATTGTAACTTAGCAGAATTGCGGAAACAGCAATTCTACCGCAATTGTAGTAACAGCGAAAGTGTGTAAAATGATGAGTTAAGGGCTACTAACGACTATCCTATAGGCTTTTTCTCACGATTCTCAAGCATTGGATCAACTCTCTATGCATCAACCTATCTCATTCTCATGTATCTTCCGATTTCATGCATTAGATTCTTTAGTTTACTCATGTCCAAGTAAGGTCTTAAGCATCTTGTTAAGGCAGAAAAATATGGTTTGTACTAGGGAAACGCCTATTCCTAGGTCGTTTCCTGGTTACCTTGAAAGGCTAGCATGATAGTATGACTCTGAACTCTTACTCCTTCCAGAGGTTAGGAGTTCTTTGGACAAAATGGATGGCCAATCGAAATTGCCCGTGGGATGAAGCTTACATACAATCAATGCTTCGAGAGCTATCCTACATGCTTGGTTCACGTTTTTTAGCCTAAAGTGTTGTCATTAGCATGCCCCTAAGTGATCTAGCTACTCATGGATGTAAACAGAACAGAAGTAAGAGAAGAAGTAGACATGCTTAGAAGGAATTTAAAGACAAAACAGTAAGGGAAAGCAGTAGAATGTAAAGGCAAGAAACTGTGAAATGAAGAATTGATATTTGATTACTTAATTGTTTGACTGACAAAGGAAAGCTTTAAAGCAAATAACAGGAAGACAGAACACAACGAAATAGTCTAATCTAGCTTCTAGAAAAGAAACAACAACAAGACAAAGCTGGAAAATGGAAATGAAGAGCAGAAAGCAATAAAACAAGCTCGAATGTCTCGTTGCAGCCGCCTCGAATGAAGGATGAGAAAGGTCAGCCTTGCTTGGATGAATCCAATCGGGAGAGAAGAAGAATCTCCTCTCCTTCCTATCAGATTATCGATTCCAATAGCTGAGCTTCGCAAACCAGCAGACGGCAAAGGAAAACAGGAGAAAAGATGGACTGCGAGAAGACTTCTACGCTTTCGGATGATGCTTGAACCCTCGACTTTGACCCCTATTTATAGTAATCTGCAGGTGCGTTTGGGCCAAGGAGAACCATCAATCTTCAACGTCGTACTTCATAATGGATGGAGGAGAAAGAACGAATCCCTGAAATAACGGAAATTAACAGAAAAAGATCAGTCAACTTACGGTTTTCACTTGAAACATTGCGGGAACCGCAATGTTTCCGCAATGCTATCGCAATGCTTGTTTTTCATTCTTTTCCTTCGGTTTTCAACCCTTTTCTTTCCTATTGTACATAAGTCCTAATTTAGCTACCTTCTTCTAATTCTCATATTTAAGCATAGGTTTAGGCTAAATGCTATCAAAAACACCTAAGAGTGAACATCTTTCTAAGATAATTAAGTCCTAAAAAGGTCACTTTTGGAGACGTAACAGTTATTTACAGATATGTCCATTATCTCAGCTATGTTTAAGTCAGTTAATTCTAATCCTACATATTCATTAGCATGCTTGGCTAATAATACATGCTCCAATTGTTCTTCCATTAAAGAGTCTACAACGTCCATGCTAGCACAGGATTCAAGGTCAGAGGGGTACCTTAAAGCTTTATACACACTAAATTTCACCTCTTCATCATGAACCCTCATAGTGAACTCACCTTTTTGGACGTCGATCAGGGCCCTACCTGTGGCACGAAACGGTCTGCCTAATAGGATGGGGACCTCCTTGTCTGCTTCATAATCCAGGATAATGAAATCTGCAAGGAAAATAAATTTGTCAACTTTCACTAGAATATCCTCAATCTTACCTTCAGGGTATGCGATGGATCTGTCTGCTAGTTGTAAAGTGACAGTGGTTGGACGTGCTTCTCCTATTCCCAACTGGCGGAATAGTGATAGGGGCATGAGGTTTATGCTGGCGCCCAGGTCACAAAGCGCTCTGCCCACGTGCTTGCCTCCTAGCTCTACAGGTAAGGTGAAGGAACCAGGATCCTTCTCCTTCTTGGGTAGCTTGTTCTGGAGTATGGCACTGCACTCCTCAGTGAGATTGACTGTTTCAAACTCACCAATTATTCTCTTGTTAGTAATAATATCTTTCAAAAACTTTACATAAGAAGGCATGGACTGTAAAACTTCAACAAAAGGAATATTAACATGCACTTGCTTAAGAATTTCTAGGAATTTATTAAAGTGCACTTCCTGTTCTTGTTTTTTCTTAAGCCTTCGAGGATATGGAGGTGGTGGCACATATGCAGGCACTTCAGGTCGCCTTAGGATTGGAGGAGGCCTTGGAATTTCTTCTATCTCCTCAATAATTGGCTCTAGCCTTGTTCCTGATGTGTCTGTTGGTGGTGGACCTTGGTTTGGCAGAGACTCCAGTGGAGCACTAGACTCAGTGTTCTCTACTCTCTTTGGTGTGTCCTTGGTGTTACTTACCAATGGTCTACCACTTCTAAGTTCAATTGCTTGAACTTGTTCTTTACCATCTCTCCTTGGCACTTCAGTGTCACCAGGAAGCCTACCTTGGGGCCTACTTTTGATTTCATTGGCTAATTGCCCTATTTGGTTCTCTAGGCTCCTAAGAGTAGCTTGCTGGCTCTGTAGAGTGGCATCATTCTTGGCTATGTATTCCTTAAGTAAGTTTTCTACAGAAGATCCTATAGGTTGGTTGTAAGGTTTTTGATACATTGACTGGTTATGTTGGGGAGTGAAACCAGGTGTTCCACTCGGTCTTGGTTGGTTAGGAGCTTGGTTAGTATTTTGTTGTCCACCCCATGACAGGTTTAGGTGGTTCCTCCAACCAGGGTTGTAAGTATTGGAATAGGGGTTGTTCCTAGGCTGCTGTTGGCTTCCAATATAGCAGACTGAGGCTGGATTCCCAGGGCAGTATTCATACAGGTGCCCTTCCCCACAGAATCCACAGATAAGTGTCTCACCTTGGCTTGGTTGAGTGCCCATTGACATGGCTGTGGCGGTGTTGACACTTGTTTGAAGATTGGCTTGAGCCATTTGCTTAACTAGGTTGGTCAGGGCATTTATTTGGCTGCTCATTGCACTTAGAGCATCCTTGTCTTGAGCTCTAGTTGGCTCAACTGGATCATCTGACCACCTACAGTGAGATGCTGAGATCTTCTCCAAGATCTCATAGGCTTCGTTGTAACTCTTGGACAACATGGAACCACCAGCAGATGAATTTAAGACTTCTCTAGTGCTGGGGTTGCATCCTTTGAAAAAGACCTCTATTTGGATACACCATGGGATGCCATGGTGTGGACATTTAAGAAGAAGATCTTTAAACCTTGTCCAAGCTTCGTGAAGGGACTCAGTGTCAGCTTGTTTGAACTTGATTATGTCATCACGAAAGGTAGAATTCCTATCAGGTGGGAAGTATTTGACTAGGAATTTTTCTGCTAAGTCTGTCCAATTGCGGACAGATCCAGAAGGTAATGAGTTCAACCATGTTTTGGCTTTGTCCCTCAAAGAGTAAGGGAACAAGTATAGCCTCAAGGCTTCTTGGGAAACTCCAGGAATGATGAAGGTATCACTGACTCCTAAGAAGTTTCTAAGATGGTTGTGGGGGTCCTCATTTTCCACCCCAAAGAATTGTCCCACAGTGGACAACATTTGGAACATCACTGGCTTCAACTCGAATGAGTGGGCAGTGATTTCAGGACGGATTATGCTGGGGTTCAGCTCCCCAGGCATAGGTACTAGGTACGAAAGTATGGCGCTATCCTTGTCATTCGCTATTTCGATGGGATTGCGAGTGACAGGCACCGGATTTGGAACTATTCCATCCATTTCTTCTTGAGACAATTGCGGAGGAATTTCGGTTCCCGCAATTACTTGAGGTAAAGGGGGTTGTTTAAAGAGACGTTTCTTGGCTCTATTTCTAGCCCTAAGTAACCTCTCAGGCTCAGGATTGAACTCTAGATCACTACTTGAAGGCTCACTCATAAACTAACCCGATAGTACCTGCAAAAGAAATGAAACAGATCAGCTTCAATAGGCAATAAACTTGGTGTTTCCAACTTAACAAACTTCGTTTTCACTTAAATAAATCCCCGGCAGCGGCGCCAAAAACTTGTTGCGTGCTCAATGTGTTAAAATAATTAGACAATAAGATAGAGAGAGCACTCAGAACATGCAAGCATACATGATCTTATAGCAAGTAGTAAGTATTTTTTCATTCGTTTTCCCACAGAGATTTATTATAAGCTATTCATGAAGTGTAAAGTTAAGAAAGAAAGGGTGGATTCGATGGTGTAGAATTGGTTTTAAATTGTCTATTTCCTACTGAATACGTAGAGGGTAGCAACATAAACAAGTGCAAGTTAAAGCTAAACACAAACGAAAAGAGACGAGACTAATAAATGAAGACAAAAATGGCTAGACAGAATTGTAACTTTAGCAGAATTGCGGACACAGCAATTCTCCCGCAATTTAATTAACAACGAAAGTGTGTAAAATGATGAATTAAGGGCTACTAACGACTATCCTATAGGCTTTTTCATACGAATCTCCAGCACTGGATCAACTCACTATGCATCAAACTATCTCATTCTCATGTATCTTCCGATTTCATGCATTAGATTCTCTAGTTTACTCATGTCCAAGTAAGGTCTTAAGCATCTTGTTAAGGCAGAAGAATATGGTTTGTACTAGGGAAACGCCTATTCCTAGGCCGTTTCCTGGCTACCTTGAAAGGCTAGCATGATAGTATGACTCTGAACTCTTACTCCTTCCAGAGGTTAGGAGTTCTTTGGACAAAATGGATGGCCAATCGAAATTGCCCGTGGGATGAAGCTTACATACAATCAATGCTTCGAGAGCTATCCTACATGCTTGGTTCACGTTTTTTAGCCTATAGTGTTGTCATTAGCATGCCCCTATGTGACTTAGTTACTCATGAATATAGGGAGAACAGAAAGAAGAGAGAAAATAGACATGCTTAGAAGAGAAATGAAGACAAACAGTAAGGGAAAAATAGCCACAACAAAGCGAAGAAACTGTGAAATGGAGAAGTGTGCTTTGATTACTTGATTGTTTGAATGAACAAAAAGGGAAGCTTAAAGTAAATAAAATAAAGACAGACAGCAACGAAATGAAATGATCTAGCTATTAGAAGAGAAACAGCAACTAAACGGAACTGAAATTTAGAATTGAAAGACAGAAAGCAGTAAATGATGCTTGAAAGCCTCGTCGCAACCGCCTCGGCTGAAGGGGATGAAAGAATAGCTCTGCTTGGATGAATTCAATCGGGAGAGAAGATGAATCTTCTCTCCTTCCTATCAGATTGTCGATTCCAACAGCTGAGACTCTCACACCAACAGACGGCAAAGGAAAATACGAAGAAAGATGGAGCTGCGAGAAGAATTCTACGCTTTCGGATGATGATTGAACCCTCGACTTTGACCCCCTTTTATAGCAATCTGCAGGTGCATTTGGGCCAAGGAGAACCATCAATCTTCAACGTCGTACTTCAGAATGGATGGAGAAGAAAGAACGAATCCTTGAAATAACGGAAATTAACAGAAAAAGATCAGTCAACTTACGGTTTTCACTTGAAACATTGCGGTCTCCGCAATGTTTCCGCAATGCTATCGCAATGCTTGTTTTTCATTCTTTTCCTTCGGTTTTCAACCCTTTTCTTTCCTATTGTACATAAGTCCTAATTTAGCTACCTCCTTCTAATTCTCATATTTAAGCATAGGTTTAGGCTAAATGCTATCAAAAACACCTAAGAGTGAACATCTTTCTAAGATAATTAAGTCCTAAAAAGGTCACTTTTGGAGACGTAACACTACCCAAGAAGGAGAAGGATCCTGGTTCCTTCACCTTACCTGTAGAACTAGGAGGCAAGCACGTGGGCAGAGCTCTTTGTGACCTGGGAGCCAGCATAAACCTCATGCCCCTATCACTATTCCGCCAGCTAGGAATAGGAGCAGCACGTCCAACCATTGTCACTTTACAACTAGCAGACAAATCCATTGCATACCCTGAAGGTAAGATTGAGGATATTCTTGTAAAGGTTGACAAGTTTATTTTCCTTGCAGATTTCATTATCCTGGATTATGAAGCAGACAAGGAGGTCCCCATCCTGTTAGGCAGACCATTTCTAGCCACAGGTAGGGCACTAATAGATGTCCAAAAAGGTGAGCTCACTATGAGGGTTCATGATGAAGAGGTAAAATTTAGTGTTTATAAAGCCTTAAGGTACCCCTCTGACTCTGAATCTTGTGCTAGCATGGACATTGTAGATTCATTAATGGAAGAACAATTGGAGCATGAATTGTTGACTAAACATGCTAATAACTATGTAGAATTAGAATTAACTAACTTAAACATAGCTGAGATAATGGACATACCTGTAAATAACCCTCAGCATGTTTGTATGAATATTGACTTAACTGAAAAATCTGTGAATCCATTAAAACCATCCATTGAGCATCCACCTGTCTTAGAATTAAAACCTCTCCCCACTCACCTCAAGTATGCATATCTAGGAAGTAATGATACTTTGCCTGTGATTATTTCTTCTAAATTAAGTGAAAAGCATGAGGTTGAACTGATTTTACTACTTAAGCAACATAGGAAGGCTATTGCATGGACTATTGCTGATATTAGAGGCATTAGCCCTTCTTATTGCATGCATAAGATTATACTAGAGGAAGAGCATACACCTAGAGTAGATCACCAACGTAGGCTGAATCCCTCTATGAAAGAGGTAGTTAAGAAAGAAATAATTAAATGGTTAGATGCTGGTGTGATCTTCCCCATAGCTAGTAGTCAGTGGGTGAGCCCTATACAATGTGTACCTAAGAAGGGGGGGATGACTGTGGTAGTCAATGAGAACAATGAACTGATTCCAACTAGGACTGTCACAGGGTGGAGAGTTTGCATGGATTATAGGAAACTAAATAAAGAGACCAAAAAAGACCATTTCCCTCTACCATTCATTGACCAAATGTTAGACAGAATAGCTGGTAGAGCCTACTACTGCTTCTTAGACGGTTACTCAGGTTATAACCAGATCACTATAGACCCTAAGGATCAAGAGAAGACTACCTTCACTTGCCCTTTTGGAACTTTTGCCTTTCGCAGAATGCCTTTTGGCTTATGCAATGCACCGGCAACTTTCCAAAGGTGCATGTTGGCAATCTTCTCTGATTTGGATGAGTCCATGATAGAGATATTCATGGATGATTTCTCAGTCTTTGGGGATTCATTTACAAACTGTCTAGAGAACCTAGGACAAGTCTTGGCTAGGTGTGAGGAGACCAACCTAGTCCTAAATTGGGAAAAGTGCCACTTCATGGTGGATGAAGGGATTGTCTTAGGTCATAGGGTGTCAAGGGCAGGTGTAGAAGTTGACAGGGCAAAAATTGAAATAATAGAGAAATTGGTAGAACCCCAAAATGTCAAGGCCATCAGAAGTTTCTTAGGGCATGCTGGTTTCTATAGAAGGTTCATTAAGGACTTTTCTAAGATCTCCAAGCCTCTATGTGAGCTTCTAGAGCTAAACAAACCATTCATTTTCTCTGAAGAGTGTGTCCTAGCTTGGAAAACCCTTAAGAGAGCACTAGTCACAGCGCCTATTATAGTAGGGCCAAATTGGGATCTCCCATTTGAGATGTTATGTGATGCTAGTGACTATGCTGTAGGGGTTATGTTAGGACAGAGGATTGACAAGTTAACACACCCTGTCTATTATGCTAGTAAGACACTTAATGAGGCACAATGCAACTACACAACCACTGAGAAAGAAATGCTAGTTGTAGTGTTTGCTTGTGAAAAATTTAGGAACTATATTGTAGGCACTAGAACAATTGTGTACACTGACCATTCTGCTTTAAAGTACCTTATGAGGAAGGCTGATGCTAAGCCTAGGTTGATTAGGTGGGTACTGCTGCTGCAAGAGTTTGATCTAGACATTAGAGATAAGAAAGGAAGTGAAAATGTGGTTGCGGATCATCTTTCTAGATTGCAGCATAATTGCGAAAAAATTGCGGAACCCGCAATTTCTGATGCTTTTATTGATGAACATGTCTTTGTATTGACTCATCGTGATAACGATGAGGAACCTTGGTTTGCTGACATTGCTAACTTCCTTGCATCACAGGTACTACCAACTTTCAAGGGAGGACAAGAGAAGAAGAGGTTCCTTCATGAAGCAAGGAAATTCATATGGGATGACCCCACACTTTACAAAACATGTGCTGACGGCTTGCTAAGGAAGTGTGTTTCAGCTGCTGAGGCGAAGTCTGTGTTGCAGCACTGCCACACAGCTCCTTATGGTGGACACTTTGGTGGCCAAAGAACAGCTGCAAAGGTATTTCAGAGTGGCTACTATTGGCCAACGATCTTCAAGGATGCACACAACTATGCACACAGCTGTGATGAATGCCAAAGGACAGGTAACCTTAGTCGCAAGGATGAAATGCCTCTCACTTACATCTTAGAGTTGGAGCTCTTTGATGTGTGGGGCATTGACTTCATGGGACCATTTCCCCCATCATCAGGTAACCTTTACATATTAGTGGCAGTAGACTATGTATCCAAGTGGGTAGAGGCCATAGCATGTCCCAATAATGATGCCAAAACGGTAATAAAATTCTTGCATAGGCACATTTTTACTAGGTTTGGAACACCTCGTGCTATCATTAGTGATGAGGGGACACATTTCATTAATAAGGCTATGGAGAGAGTGTTGGCTAAGTATAACATTAGGCATAGAGTAGCCACTCCTTATCACCCACACTCGAATGGTCAGGCTGAAATTTCAAATAGGGAGATTAAGAACATCCTAGAAAAAGTGGTCAAACCTAATAGAAAGGACTGGTCATTTAAACTCGAGGATGCACTTTGGGCATATAGGACTGCATATAAGACACCCCTAGGTATGTCTCCTTACAGACTTGTGTATGGTAAAGCTTGTCATCTTCCATTCGAGTTAGAAATTAAGGCATTTTGGGCACTAAAAGAGTTGAATTATTGCGTGACCGATGCGGGAACGTTGCGGTCTTTGCAATTACATGAGCTTGATGAGCTTAGACATATGTCTTATGAAAATGCCAAAATGTATAAGGAGAAGACCAAGATTTGGCACGACAGTAGACTTAGGATTAAGGACTTCAAGAAAGGCCAGCTTGTCTTATTATTTAACTCACGATTGAAATTATTTCCAGGCAAACTTAAGTCTAGATGGTCAGGTCCATTTGTAATTACTAATGTGTTTGTTCATGGTGCCATCGAGATAAAGAACCTGCAGCAAGGACAACCATTCATGGTTAATGGTGCAAGATTGAAGAACTACTATGAGGAAGGGGATGTGAAAACTCTCTCGGCCTTCCTCTTGACTGAAGCGTGAAATTAGGAACGAGAGAGGACGAGTGATTGCTGTGCTCGTCAATATGAGGCTCATGCCTTAGTTTATTTTTTGCGATTTTCCGGTTATCGTTTGTGTATATGTTTGTATGATTTTAATTACGAATTTGATGTTGATTTTATTTCTTTTTGTAGGGAATCAATAGAGGGAATCAAGGAGATTAAATCCAGCTAAAAAAATCAAGAAGATATTGGGCCAAATCAAAGATACGATGGAGCAAAGATTGACATTTAAATGAAAAAAATCTCCAACGGTCACTAGAATTGCGCTGGATTTGCAGAATCCGCAAAAATATAGCCGTTGGGATTTTTCCGTTTTCTTTATATCCGTTGAGACGCGCGTTGATCTATACGATTTCCCAAGTATCTGAACTCCAAGAAATCTGCGTTTCTCTTCATCTGTGATTCTTCTCTCCAAACCTCCACGATTCAACAATGGTGCTCACGAGGGCTGAAAGATCTGCGGCCAAGAAGAAGGCTGACGACGCTGAAACGGCTGCGAGGGAAGCACTTCTGGCCCTTGCAGAGGCTGATGCTGCGCGAACTGAGAGACTCCCTAAACTTCCGATTCGCAAGAAGAAGTGGAAGGTCGTCACAGAGATACCTGCTGGACCCTCTGAACCAGCAGGCACACCCAAGAAGCGCAAGTGGAGTCTGGCTGTGGCCGAGGAAGGAATCAAGAACAAGACTCCCTCTGTGGAGAGTCAAGAACGAGGCCAGCCATCCCACGAGACAGCCGAGCGCAGCCCTTCACCATCTCCACCGGTTCAAAGCCCTGAGCTCTCCTCATCGCCACCAGCGCAGAGCCCTGAGCTGCCTTCATCACCGCAGAGTTCTGCAAAGACCCCTACAGCAGTACAAAGCACCACTCCTTCGCCCACTTCCCCACAACATGACCCTGAATTCCCATATGGTGAGTATCAAGAATCGACGCAGGGCAGTGGGGAAGGTGAGGAAGAAGAAGTCTTCTCCCCTGTGAGGGAAGCCAGCCCTGAGAGTCTTGCGCAGAAGGATGACTCGATGGACGAGGCATTGGGGGCTTGCCTCCATGCGATCACAACCAAGGCAAAGCTGAAGAAGAAGAAGGCTGCCAAGAGTATCAAAGCCAAACGGTCCAAGAAATCAAAGAAGACGAAAGCCAAGAGGGCGCTGGCATCAGAGGGAGAGAGTGTTGAGCCATCGCTCAAGAAGCTCAAGATTGAGGCTGCGGAGTCAGCCAAACCAAAGGACAAAGGGAAGGCCAAGCTTTACCCTGAAGATGAGCCTCAATCAGTGAGGTACGTGTCCTCTGACGCTGAGTCCAGAGGCATTGAGCTGAGGAAGAGGGAGTTGCTGCACGAGAAGGGCTTCCTCGACAGACCTGCTGACCTGCCGCAGTTCTTGCGCGCAGGAATTACAAATCATGGATGGGAGGAGTTGTGCAGACCACCCAATCCAGCTTACACAAGCATGGTGTATGACTTTTACGCCAATGTGCTTAATCCTGAGGATGGCCTGTCTGTGGTCAGAGGGGTAGAAGTGGACTTCTCAGCAAAAGCCATCAACGAAGCCTTTGGCCTCAAGGGCCAAAAACATACTGACTATGCGAGGATTGTTGATGAGCCTACTGAAGCCGTCCTGGAAGAGGCCATTCGGACCATTGGCCAGCCTGAAGCATCCTGGACCGTGTCACGCAATGGGAGGCACACCCTCATGAGTGCCAACCTCACAGCTAAGGCGGCTGTATGGTTTTCTTTCGTGAGAAGGAAACTATCTCCAGTGACTCATGTGACCACCATCAACCAGAGCAGGTCGCTGCTGGTTTATGCAATCATGCGAGGTCTCACGATCAATGTAGGTGAAGTCATGTCAGCCGCCATTGCTGACTGCGCCAAGAAGGGTAAGGGTCCATTGTTCTTCCCTAATACTATTACTAAACTATGCTTGCGTGCAGGAGTCCCCATTGAGCGGATGGAACAGCAGATGGCTTACACAGGCCACCTGGAGCTGCCTACAGGCTTGAGGCTGAAAAGGAAGGGGAACATGGAGTTCGAGCTGGATAGATTGGCTGCTGCTCAGTCATTGTCCCTGGCGTGCCTGATGGATCTACATAAGAGGATGGCTCAATGGGCCACGTACGCACAGGCAAGGGACAAGGAGGTTGCTGACCAACTGGGATGCATCTTCCCTGACTTTCCCACAAACCTACTGTCTCCATGGGTGCCCCCACGACCACGAGGGAATGATGATGAGGATGAAGACATCTGAGTGCTGGTTTTGCACTAGAGGGAGTATTGCTGTTCCCTTAGAATAAACAAGAAAAAAAAAATCAAACTGCTTTTTGTGAACCATGTGAATTATGTTGTTTTTAGTTAATATTTTGATCTGTTTTAGTTGCTTAATTTTAAGTTTTTAAATTGTTTAGTGTAGTCTGATGATAGCTGATTAGGTAGATTAGTTTAGTTTCATTTTTAGAGAGCTTGAATGACTGGAAAAAGCATGCGTAGGGGCCTTAATCACTGATATATCTGCCCTGTCTTTATTGCGAAATAATTGCGGAAACCGCAATTTTTATTACTGAATGCATGTTTTTGACTGTCTGTTTAGTTAGGCTGGTTCTGTTTAAATTCTTTCTTTTGCTGCTGTCATGACTACCTTATATAGCTTATCTCAAACCATGCTGGATGAGTGTCATAGGACACCTTTGATAGTTTAAATTAGCCTCTTAAAAAGCTCAGCATGCATAGCTTTAAGTCCTTGCCTGACTGTTTTATAAAAAAAATTTGCTGCTGTGATATTTGCTTTTAGAATGTTCTGTCTATGCCTAGGGCTTTTAGATTCTCTTTGTTTTACCTTAGACTAGATGCTTCTAAGACAAGTTTGGGGGTGTGCCACCTCAGACACTCATTGGGGACAATGAGTAGTTTAAGTTTGGGGGAGGCCACCCTAGGCCTAGGAACATTCCTCTATCCTTTTAAGCATAAGCATTCTTCTTCTCCTTTACAAAAAAATGATGAGCTGAAAAAAAAAAAAATGAAAAATAGAATAAAGAGGGGTGTCTCTCTTAGGTTGCTGAGTAATCAGTGCCAAGTGTGTAACCCACAAGTGGCATTGCATCAAAAGGCAACCAAAGGAGAGGCTCCACCAAAGTGAGAAAGAAAAAGGAAAATAGAGAAGAAGAATGTACACCTAGGAGTTGCAACTTTGTGGCTTAGATGTCCTGTTTAAAAAGAACTCTGATCCTCAATTAGCTAAGCACAAAGTTGTAGCTTGTAGGGTTGTTTAGGGAGATGAATGTATGTCCAATGTAGTGATGCCAGGGTTTAGGTTGTTCTCTTAAAGTACTACTGTCACTGTTAATACTAAGACTGGCATGACTCTAAGGAATCCTAGGTAGCTCATAAGTAAAAACTAGAAGCATGTACTGAGTCTGGGTAAAGCTAGGTAGAATTTGAAACCTTAGGGATAGTGGCATGATATGACAAAAGCAAGTAGATCAGTTGTAGGGAGTTAATGAAACAGTAGGAGTATTAGGCATGCGAAGTCAGAAGAAGCTAGATAAGAGGATAGTTTTAAACTTGGGAGTGTGTCACAGGACAACACTGCTATAGATCTAGGGGAGTCAGTAAGTGGTTAAAGAAGATGAAACAGCAGACTAGGCAAGACCTTAGATTGCTTGAGGACAAGCAAAACCTTAAGTTTGGGGGTGTGTTATGTCTCCAAAAGTGACTTATTTAGGACTTATTTAGCTTAGAAAGATGCACACTCTTAGGTGTTTTTGATAGGATTTAGCTTAAACCTATGCTTATTTGTGAGAATTAAAAGAAGGTAGCTAAATTAGGACTTGTGTGCAAAAGGAAAGAAAAGTTTTGAAAAACGAAGTAAAAGAATGAAAAAATTACATTGCGACAGCATTGCGGAAACATTGCTGAAACCGCAATGTTTCAAGTGAAAACCGTAAGTTGACTGATCTTTTTCTGTTAATTTCCGTTATTTCAGGGATTCGTTCTTTCTCCTCCATCCATTCTGAAGTACGACGTTGAAGATTGATGGTTCTCCTTTGCCCACATACACCTGCAGATTGCTATAAAAAGGGGTCAAAGTCGAGGGTTCAATCATCATCCGAAAGCGTAGAAGTCTTCTCGCAGCTCCATCTTTTCTCCTGTCATTCTTCTCTGTCTGTTGGTGTGAGAGTCTCAGCTGTTGGAATCGACAATCTGATAGGAAGGAGAGAAGATTCATCTTCTCTCCCGATTGGATTCATCCAAGCAAGGCTATTCTTTCATCCCCTTCAGCCGAGGCATCTGCAACTAGGCGTTCACGCTCGTTTTTATGCTTTCTGTCTTTATTTCCATTTTCCAGCTTTAGTTTGTTGTTGTTTCCTTTCTTGTAACTGGATCAGTCCATTTCGTCGTGTTCTGTCTTTCTGTTATGCACTTTAAGTTCCTCTTCTTGTCCATTCAAACAATCAAGTAATCAAAGCATAGTTATTATTTCACAAGTTTTCCATCTTTTGCTGCTACGGTTTTTCCTTACTGTTTTAAGTATATTTCTCTTCTAAGCATGTCTCCTTCATCTCTTATTTCTGTTTACCCTATATCCATGAGTAACTAAGTCACATAGGGGCATGCTAATGACAATACTATAGGCTAAAAAACGTGAACCAAGCATGTAGGTTAGCTCTCGAAGCATTGATTGTATGTAAGCTTCATCCCACGGGCAATTTCGATTGGCCATCCATTTTGTCCAAAGAACTCCTAACCTCTGGAAGGAGTAAGAGTTCAGAGTCATACACTCATGCTAGCCTTCCAAGGTAGCCAGAAAACGACCTAGGAATAGGCGTTTTCCTAGTACAAACCATAACTTTCTGCTTTAACAAGATGCTTAAGACCTTACTTGGACATGAGTAAACTAAAGAATCTAATGCATGGAATCGGACGATACATGAGATTGAGTGAGTTTGATGCATAGTGAGTTGATCCAATGCTTGGGAATCGTATGAAAAAGCCTATAGAGGAGTCGTTAGTAGCCCTTGTTTCTCCATTTTACACACTTTCGCTGTTATTAAAATTGCAGTAGAATTGCTGTTTCCGCAATTCTGCTAAAGTTACAATTCTGTCTAGCTGTTTTTGTCTTCGTTTATTAATCACGTCTCTTTTCATTTGAGTTTAACTTTGACGTGCACTTGTTTATGTTACTACCCTCTTCGTATTCAGTAGGAAATAGACAATTTAAAACCAATTCTACCCCATCAAATCCACCCTTTCTTTCTTAACTTTACACTTCACGAGTAGCTTATAATAAATCTCTGTGGGAAAACGAATGAAAAAATACTTACTACTTGCTATAGGATCATGTATGCTTGCATGTTCTGAGTGCTCTCTCTATCTTATTGCTTATTTATTTTAACACATTGAGCACGTAACAGAAGGGTTGGCGGCTGGAAAAACGTAGCAGCAAAGACCAGTATTGCGATTGCGTTGCGATCGCAATGCTCTGTTCCCAGCTGCCCTTCTTCTGATCCCATTGCGTTCCTCACAAAACTTCATCAATACATCTGCAAGGCATTAATTAGACATTTTTTTACCAATTTGTACACTTATTCGTAACTTTTCCACATAAGTCTTAAATTCATACCATTTCACAAAATGTCACCATTAAGCACATATTATGCTTAATAGTAGCTAAAGTGCTCAAGAGATTTCATGAATATCAAGAAATTATAGCCCTAAATAACTCTCATTTGGAGAGGTAACAGTGTGGTTATCAGAGATCACAGGAAATATGGTGATAGCTAAATTAGAGTGTATTCAGGGGAAACTTGAACCTCTTTCGGCGGAGGCCCTCGCAATTATTCATGGCTTAAAGTTTGCAGCGAGTAGGGGCCTCAGTGACTTTTGGGTGGAGTCTAATGCGCAGGTGCTGGTGAGGGTCATTCACTCTCATGATCTTCGTTTGTCTCCCCAAGGGGCTATACTTGAAGAAATTAGGAACTGGATGACAATTGTTCGAATAAAAGGTGTCGGGTTTGTTCCTCGAACCTTTAATAGGGTTGCTCATAATGTGGTGGCTCAGGCGTTGCTGAATGAGGGTTGTTTGATTTGGGATTGTGTCCCTCCAAATTGGTTACATAGCATTTTAATTTAAGATTGTAATACTTGTAGGCCTACGGGTCATGTTCCTTCATATATGCAATTATCCTTTCTAAAAAAAATAAAAAAATAATAATATATTATTATTTAATATAATATAATAATAATAATAATATTAAAAATTAAATACAAAAGAAGAGAAGAAGACCCACCAACAGACACAACCGCCCCTTCTCTCCCTGTCTTTATTTCTCTCCCTCAACCCCTTCTCACTCCCTCAGTTCTGACCACCCACGTTGCCGTCCTTCCCCTTCGTCGCCCAATCGCTCCCCGCCAGCCGCACCCCGTCGCGCGCCGCTCCATTCTGCCCAGCTACACGCCGCCTCTCTCTCTCCCACTCTGATTTTCGACGGCGTTTCTCCGGCATTTGGGCAACGAAGATCGTGCGGCTTCGTCTCCGACGACGGCGGGACGTGATTGGCAGTGGTTTGTAAACGTTATGTTCGGCCTCAAAATTTAGTACCCGTTGCATTCCAATACTGAAATCGTTAATTTTGGGCATTTCGGCACGCTGTCCAGAATGTGTTTCGTTCTTTGTTTCATTCCAATAGTGTTGGACAATTCGTTGAGGTTGGGCGACAAGTTTTGGAGTAGATAGTACTTTGGTCATGGTTTAGGATTGAAGTTAAACTTTTACAAGACAGCTTGGAGGACTAAGGTTACGGGAATTAGTTTCAAGTAAGTAACTTACTGTTGGCTAGCCTACGGGTTCTGATGTTTGTTTGAAATGTAGAATGTATTTTTATATGTATCTCTGAAATTATTTAGGGTGGTTTATGTGTTGGGTTTAATGTCCTAAAACTCGTGGTAATCGGTGGCGTGGGAGTAAGCTACATGACAGACATGTAGAACGTAGACCTCTCCAATTGTAAGCAATGGAGAACAAATCTTACAAGAATTGAGCATGCGCAAATTTCCTGTGCTTAGTAAGCATCCAACAAAACAAGAAAAGAAAAAAAAGCGAATTGGTCCTACTTGGAAGAAAAATAGTATATTTTTTCAACTTTCATATTGGTCAAAACTTTTGTTACGACATAAATTGGATGTGATGCATATTGAAAAGAACGTTTGTGACAATTTGATTGGCACAATTTTAAATATCGATGGAAAAACAAAGGACACGACAAACGCTCGGAAGGACTTAAAGGAATTGCTTATACGAAAAGAGTAACACTTGATAAAGTTGGGAGATAATAAATTTTTCATGCCTCATGCTTCGTATACATTGACTTCCAGTGAACGAGTTGCATTTTTAAAGTTTTTGAAATCTGTTAAATTTCCTGATGGGTTCGCATCTAACATAGCACGATGCGTAAAAGAAAAAGATGGAAAAATAGTTGGGTTGAAAATACATGATTCTCATGTATTGCTTCACAGACTTCTTCCAATTGGTATACGAGCATTTTTGCGAAAAGACGTGTCTACTCCTATTATTGAGCTATATTCATTCTTTCGTGATATATGTGCGAAAACATTATGCATCAGTGATTTGGATCGATTACAAGCATATATTATAATCATACTTTGTAAATTGGAAAGAATTTTTCCACCGGTATTTTTTGATGTAATGGTGCACCTTGCAGTTCATTTGCCATATGAAGCCAAAGTTGTTGGTCCAGTTAGTTACAGTTGGATGTACCCTATCGAGAGAAGTTTAAAGACATTGAAACAATACGTACGGAACAAAGCACGTCCTGAGGGTTCTATAGCGAAAGCCTTCGTAATTAATGAATCAGTTACATTTTGTTCCTTATACCTAAGTGGAATTGAAACGAGATTCATTAGAAATGATGATACAATTCACGAGGATGAAATATGTGGTCATTTCAAAGTGTTTAGACAGAGTGCACGACCATTGGGTGCCCTAACTTTAAGGACATTAACAACAGAGGAGAAACGTACTGCACATTGGTTTGTTTTAAACAATTGTGCTGAAATTGAACAATATCGCAGACAACATTTGAGATTACGTCGGAATGAAGCACGAACGAAGTCTGACTTATCTAAAATACATCAAGAACATTTTCCTAATTGGTTCAAATCTAAGGTTTTGTTTTTGCTTGAGTCAAAAAAGGGGTACGATGATATGTATTCACTAGCGATGGGACCTGGTTCTACGGCACGCTCTTATAGTGGATGCATTGTTAATGGAGTACGGTTCCACAGTATAGAGCTTGATAATCGTCGAAAAACACAAAACAACGGTATCATGGTGCCTGGAGTAAGTCAAAGTGAAGATGATGAGAGTAATTTCTATGGGGTCGTGAATGAATGTTTGGATTTCCGATATGCCAATACAAGACGTGTTTTATGTTTAAATGTACATGGTTCGACACAAATAGTGCAAAGAAAAATACAACACACACATATTTAGGGTACAAATCGATTAATACATCTCGACATTGGTATGTTGACGACCCTTTCATTCTTGTCAATCAAGGGCAACGAGTTTTTTACATTGACGACCCTAATTATGGCGCTAATTGGAAAGTTGTGCAAGTAGTCCAAAATAAACGTTTATGGGACGTGCCAGAAGTAGAAGACATAGAGAATGATCAAGTTGATTTATTACAACCTGGGAGGGGAATCAGAGTGGAAGATAGTGATTTTCCAAGAGAGGTTGTCACATTATGTCGACATGACATTGAACCTACAATTTGTGAAGACGTAATTATTGAACACGATGATGATTTCATAAACGATAGTGAATGACGTTGACCTTAGAAATCTGTATGTGTATTTCATTATTTTATTTCCTATGTATTGATCATTATTTCATATTAATGTTCTTCTTGTGTGTTTGTAGAGGGAACCGAGAGATGGATATTATTATGAATAAAGATGAACTCGCACAGAAGAAACTAAGAAACAAAACGAATTTGGAGGCCATGAGGAAAGAAGTCGATGAAAAATATAACAAACAACAAGAAGATATGGAGGCCATGAAGAAAATGCTTGAACAATTGAGTCAAACATCAAGACAATAAGCATCAAACGTGGTATGAGTTATCCCACTCTCCTAATAAAACCGAATAGATTTTGCTATCCTGCAGCTATGGTAGCAAAATATTGTATGAATTAATACTATTCGTAGTTTAATGATAAATATTGTATGACTATCCTGCAGTTATGGTAGCAAAATATTGTATCGATTTTGACTTTATAGGGGATGCAATATATTTGTATGCAATAGGAATGAATTGAGTGATTTGTTTTTGCACTTTATGAGATTTTGTAAAGTTTGGGTTAGTTGAGTAAATTTAGGTAAAAACTTGTATATGAAGTGTTATTTGTGTTCAAAATGAATATGCATGGATGTCATGAGGTATGTGATATATTAGGTTGAATACATTTCATATTTGTATGCAATATGGATGAATAGTTTGGAATTTAAAAGTATATATACATGATTTGATTGATTAGTTTAGTTCTATTGGATTGAGTGATTTGTTTTTGCACTTTATGAGATTTTGTAAAGTTTGGGTTAGTTGAGTAAATTTAGGTAAAAGCTTGTATATGAAGTGTTATTTGTGTTCAAAATGAATATGCATGGATGCCATGAGGGATGTTATATATTATGTTGAATACATTTCATATTTGTATGCAATATGAATGAATAGTTCGGAATTTAAAAGTATACATGCATGATTGGATTGATTAGTTTAGTTCTATTGAATTGAGTGATTTGTTTTTGCACTTTATGAGATTTTGTAAAGTTTGGGTTAATTGAGTACATTTAGGTCAAAGTTTGTATATGAAGTGTTATTTGTGTTCAAAATGAATATGCATGTATGCCATGAGGTATGTGATATATTAGGTTGAATACATTTCATATTTGTATGTAATATGGATGAATAGTTTGGAATTTAAAAGTATATATGCATTATTGGATTGATGAGTTTAGTTCTATTGGATTGAGTGATTTGTTTTTGCACTTTATGAGATTTTGTAAAGTTTGGGTTAGTTGAGTAAATTTAGGTAAAAACTTGTATATGAAGTGTTATTTGTGTTCAAAATGAATATGCATGGATGCCATGAGGGATGTTATATATTAGGTTGAATACATTTCATATTTGTATGCAATATGAATGAATAGTTCGGAATTTAAAAGTATATATGCATGATTGGATTGATTAGTTTAGTTCTATTGGATTGAGTGATTTGTTTTTGCACTTTATGAGATTTTGTAAAGTTTGGGTTTGTTGAGTACATTTAGGTAAAAGTTTGTATATGAAGGTCATGAGGTATATGTGATATATTAGGTTCAAGTTATATATGTAAAAGTTTGGGTTAGTTGAGTACATTTAGGCTAAACTTTGATATGTAATTTCTTACTTTGATTTTGTGTGAATAAGTGATAAATATGTATATAGTTTAAGTACTTATAAGTTTTCTTTTAAAAATTAGGTGTTTCAGGATCGATGAACGACCGAGAAGATCGTGATAACGAGATTTGAAAAGCTTTCTGTTACATTTAAAGTCTTTAATGTTATTGAATCATTTATGAAACTTTGTTATTTTAAGTCTTTAATTTTCATTTTTCTTTCATGTTTCGTAATCATACTAAAATATTTGTACGAACAAATTTTTAAAATTTCCTGAATGAATATATTCACTAGCGGAATGAATATGATTTTTTTGTTTTATAGATTATAATGAAATTGACAGGGAAATTGTTTTTACAAAAATTGGTAATTAATAATACCCTAAAAAATATTTTTTTTTAAATTGTGTTTTTCATCGGAAAGGGAAATGACGACGCCATAAAAAAACACGTCGGCATTAGTACATCTGCCGACGCCTAATAAACATGTCGCCAACTTCCAAACATATGGCGACGAGTATATTTGCCGACTCAACATGCCAACGCTCGATTTAAACGTCGGCTAAACCAATTAACACCGACGCGGGTCAGTTGCGTTGGAAATGGTACAAATACCGACGCCATACTATATCGTCGGTAAATGTTGGGTACACCGACGACAACAGTTCTCGTGGGTAAAACGATTATTCGCCGACGACGGTAGTCCGCATCGCCGAATCTAATCTTTACCGACGCACTGAATTTATACGTCGGCAAACCCTTTCCCCACGCACCTAACGCGACGAAGATCCCGACGGTCGTTTTGGCGTCGGTAATACATTTACCGACGCATTTAGCCCGTTTTCCCGACACTTATTAACGTCGAGAAATGCATTAATTGTTGTAGTGTTTATAAAGAGAGATTATATATTTCGTGGTCCAGTCTTATACAAACTAATTGTATGAGATACCCCCACTCACATGTCTCTACATGAATGATTTGGATCAAATCATTTGTAACAATTACAAAGTGGGCCGTATCAATAGTGTTCCAAGATAAGACACTCAACCTTATCCATATACTATAAATTTTTTAGGTTATTCCTTGAACATGATCCTCTCGTATGTCAACTACATACTGTTCAAGATTACACTAATAACCTAGGATTTTTATATAATGAATATTATAAATTTCAACTAATAATAATAAAATAATTATTAATTAATTACGAGACTTTAGGGCATAAATCCCAACAATATGATCATCCTACGAAATATTAAACTTCTCAAATAACAGACTTATAAAGAGAGATTATATATTTCGTGGTCCAGTCTTATACAAACTCATTGTATATGATACCCTCACTTACATGTCTCTACATGAATGATTTGGATCAAATCATTTCTAACAATTACAATGTGGGTTGTATCAATAGAGTTACCAGGATAAGTCACCCAACTTTATCCATATATTATAGACTGTTTAGGTTATTCCTTGAACATGATCCTTCTATATGTCAACTACATATTGTTGAAGATTACACTAATAACCTTGAATTTTTATATATAATGAATATTATAAATTGTAAATAATAATAATAAAATAATTATAAAATAATTATTAATTAATTACGAGGCTTTAGGGCATAAATCACAACATCATCCTTAAAGTTTTAAATTCTGGACATTTTAAACTTTTTGAAGTCTTGGATAATTTAAATCATCAACGGTTAGCTTATTGATCATGAAAGATCAGAATTAGGTAATTAATCACACTCGACTTATTTTGACCTTTTTGAAGTTTTGGATAATTTAAATCATCAACGGTTAGCTTATTGGTCATGAAAGATCAGAATTAGGTAATTAATCACACTCGACTCAATTAGAAAATATTTTTTTTTAGCCAACAAGAGCATAACTCAACTGACATGATGGATCAACTAGTGACTATAAGGTCCTAGACAACTTTGTTTTTGGTTAAATTATGTAGGTAAATTTTGATTATTAAGGAGTCGTTTGATAACACATTTAATTTCTATTTTTTATTTTTAGTTTTTTATTTTTAGAAAACGGGTTTAGGGTTTAAGTTTTTGAATTTTTTTACATTCGTTAACAAATTTTAAAAATGAAGAAAATAAATTTTTTATTTCAGAATTTCAGGTACAACTTTATTGAAATTGTAAATAAGTTAGATGTAATTATTGAAATTATCTTCAAATGTTTATTTATTTATATATTTATTTATTGAAATTGGGATTAAATTGTTATTAATATTTTTTGAAATGAAAATTGTCATTAATATTTTAATATACTCTTCAAAATATATATATATATATATATATATATATATATATATATATTATATTATAATGTTATTCAAATAAAAAATTTCTAATATATTATATTTTAAAATTAATGTTATGTTACATCAATATACCTGACCATTGTCAAATCGAGCATAACTCAATTGACATAAGATTGTGCTCTTAATTAAGAGCTCATAGGTTCAATCCTTGCATTAATTAAATACATTTGCAAAAAAATATATAACAAAGAGTGATTATATATCAACAACTTTGAACTTTTGTTTTCAAAAATAAAAAACTAAAAGCAGTTTGGAAAAGACAGTTATGAAACATATATGATTTTTATTTTTAAAAAATAGAAAACTAAAAATAAAACCAAAAAAATTAAAAACAAAAAATCAAAAAATAGTTATGGCTTAAATGATTTGGTTAGAACTATTAAGGTAATAAAAAAAATACAACTAGGAACTATTTTTCCTTGTGCATATAAATAGAACTCCAGAAATTATATCCTTGTGAAATTCAATAGATAGCCTTCATCATAATTAGTTGCACTTAATAAAACTCGAGAAAGCAAAATTTATTTTTCCAAGTATGTTTTTGTATTTTTTTTTTCAAACATGTTTTTGTATTACTCGTTCATCATTTTTTTTTTTTTTTTTTTTTTGTCTAGTTCATCATTGTTAGTGTTGGTTATAAATGGATCAAAATGTTAAAAAAGAATCTATTTTGTAGGTCATTTTGTTATGATCTAAATTTAGGTTTATTTTGTTAATATTTGTTAGAGATGAATGACATACAAATTGCTCTAAATTTAGGTTTACACCTTATAAAAGGAATTCTCATCTTCTCAAACATTCATTCACTCGCAAAAAGAAAGCATTTTAAAAGGCTTAAAGCGTCCCCAAAAAGGAAAATGGCCAAGAAGATGATTGCAGTGTTTCTGATGTGTATTGTTGTGGTGGCTGCACTGCAGTTTTCCACGGCCAGTGTTGCAGAGAAGGAAGCCAAATTTGACGCCAAGTTCAAGTCTTGCTACGAAACTTGCGAGAAGGAATGCATTGAAAAAGGCAGTGGCCAAACCTATTGTGAAGTTAAGTGTGATGAAGATTGTGACGAAAAGGAAGTTGCTGGTACTCTTTCTTCTCTCTTTTTTCTTTTAATGGAGAATTAACAAATGAATGATTATTGGTCACAAATTTTAACCTAATTTTTTTTATTTTCTCATATTAATTTAAATTGTTGTATTTGTTTTTCAGATAAGCTAGACATCAAATTGGCAAACTAGGCATCAACCTGGCAGAATGAATAATGAAGAAAAAAGAAAGAAGAGTTATTGAGAATGATCATATTTATGGCAAAGATCATGTAGTAATTGTATTAAAATCAAGTTTGTGAGAAAGGTTGATAAACTTCCTTTTTCCTCTTTCATTATTCTAATGTGAAATATATAAAGCTCTTCAAATATTGTTGATTTAACTCCCTACCCATTTGCAACGCATATGCATACTATTAAGTTTTAGCGACGGAATCATGTGTTGCTAAAAATTATCATTCAGCGGCACACGTAATGCATTTATAAATTGAGGTTTTAGTGGCGCCGTAATAAATTATATAAATATATATACTCTATTTTCACATGAAATAAAAATATACTTATTACCATTATCAAAATTCAATTATTTACGAAAGGTTGTTTGTAGGTACTCTACTTTTCTAAGAATATATATTATATTTGTATATTATTTTATACGAATAAATAAGAATACATAATTTATAAAAACAAATCAACCAAATTTCTTATTTCTCCACCCTTAAACCATTTGTAGCAAAAAAAAAAAATAAATATAGTAAAGAATAGAAATTAATTTGAATGAGTTGACCTCATATACCATTGAATATACCATTGAAGTTGATCATAATGGAATTGAAAATTAAGCTTTAATTCAATATAAAATGACATCTATACACGATATATATCTAGAAATAATTTTATGTAAACAAATTTTTTTAGAGATGTTGGACATTATATTAGAATTTATTCCAAAAAATAGAATATTATTTAGAGAAATTGTAACTGATGTCATTTTAGAATAAAATAATTAAAAATATAGCATGTTTTTAAAAAAAAAATTGCGGATATGACAATTTCTATCGCTATATCTTATGGCTGATAGAAGTTTATCGCTGATCACCTCAACTTTTTATGGATTTTTGTCAGTGATAATAGTCTATCACTGATAATCAGTGAGTGATATCATAAAGTCTATCAGTGATAGAAACAACCAACCCTATTATTTAGTCCTAATGGGCATAGCTCAACCGACATATTGTATAGGCTAGTGAGACCAAAATGTCATGGGTTCAAAAAAAAATTGGGAGAGAGAAGAATTCAATAAAATATATAGTTAAATAGTCAATCATATTTTTAACCACTATTTTTTTTTTTATGACTATTCTTATTGTATAATAGAGTTTAATAAGTGAATCATTAACTCACAAATTTAAAAGTATGAACTTTTATTGTTTAATTTTTTTCCTATCTAGTCTATATTTAGTGTTTAAGTTTAAATAAAAAAAAAAAAAAATTATATTGCCACAAACCTAAAATGACTAGGTTAAAATCAAAAAGAGAATTGAAGAAAACAAATCTACCCGTATTAAAAAGGTTATTCGAAAATATATACAAAAAATTATACTTCATAAATAATAAAAACCGAAATGTATTTGCTGAAGTTTTTGCGTTTTTGACTCGCACGCGCCCACGCGCACAACACAACACACATGCACACACAAAAACAAATCACTAATATATAGTAACTTTAATAGTTAAATAATACTAAAAATAGAACCAATATGTAGTATAAAAAGAAAGGCAGAGACAAGGATCAACCAACAAACAAAAGCTAGGGTGGTTAGAGTTTCAAAGGGAGAGTAGTTGTTTGTGCAAATAGACATAGAGGAAAATTCACAACTTTTGGTAGGCCAAAAGAAGTAGCTTTCAATCCATTTATACTTGCCTTCTTTGTCTACTTGCACATACACAAGGTGGTCAAAATGTATTTGTCGATACTATCAATCTTGTTATGTATGATGTTATTTAACCCTTCTCTTTCAGTGGCTACTTTCCCTACAAACATATTCATCCTCGCTGGTCAGAGTAACATGGCTGGCCGAGGTGGGGATGAGAAGGATAAATCGGGGAAACTTGTGTGCGATGGGATTGTCCCATCAGAGTCTCAACTCGACCCATCAATCCTACGATTGAACCCTGATCTCCAATGGGAGATGGAAAAAGAGCCTATCCATTTGGGGATTGACATCAACAGGACCGCTGGGATTGGTCCCGCAATGGCATTTGCTCACGAGCTGCAAGCGAAAGTCAGGTCGAAGGCAGGCGTTGCGGGTTTAGTTCCTTGTGCCAGAGGTGGCACTTTAATCGAACAATGGATTAAAAATCCTACAAATCCTAATGCAACTTTTTACCAAAACGTCATTGAACGAATCAAAACATTAGATAAAGAAGGTGGGGTTGTGCGTGCTCTTTTCTGACATCAAGGGGGAAGTGATGCGGCTATGAGTGACATGGGTAGTAGATAAAAAAATAACCTAAAAATATTATTCACTGACATTCGCAATGATATAAAGCCTAGATTTTTACCCATCATAATTGTTAAAGAAGCCCTTTATGACTTTTTTATGAAGCATGATACTCATGATTTGGCAACAGTGAGGGCGGCACAAGATGCAGTCGGTCAGGAGCTGTCGGATGTGGTGGTCATCGACGCTTGAGAGTTGCCTATAAACTTTACCACACATGCATGTTTTAACCAAGATCATGAGCATTTTAATATCACAACTCAGATTGCTATGGGTAAATGGTTGGTTGATACCTACCTCTCCCACTATGGCCATTTACTCTCATCTTATTATTTGTCCTTTTCTAATCTTTACGGACTCGATTTTGGGTTCAATAGTGATTTGACATGTAACTGTGTATCAAAAGATTAAGACAATAAAAATAAAAATTTATAACCTTAAACTTTCATGGGTGAATCATTTTAGACCACATGTTAATGATTCAAGAAAGTAGAAAAACCGCTCATGTGAATTAAAACTACCACTACTACTACCTTCCTACTCAATTCTAACATTTCGCTTTAATATTGCGTTGATCAGTGCCTTTAGAAGAAGAAAAATTACACACATGTGAGAATTATGCATTATTCTTGATTTAAAAACAAAATCTTTATTAAATGATCTAAATTGATTCATTTTTAAAACTTTTGGGTTTTAATTGATAATTTATTAAAATTTTAATTGATTTAAACTACAATGTGTAGGGTTCTAAATATATTATTTTTTATCCAAAGATAAAATAGTGCTGAGATTTTACTTTTTTGCAAAGAAAAATTTGGGCGGAAATCAAGTATTTTGAAAAAAAGTAGGGTAGAGATGGAGATATATTCTTGTGTTAAAATTACTTTAATTTAGTTCTAAGATTCTTTTATTTATATATATATATATATATATATATATATATATTAAACTATCTCGTCTCAATTCTCAACAAAGAATCTTTTAGATTGTAAGAAATTTTACTTTTCTATAGTTTGGGTTTTCCCCACCCTCATGTGGTTTAAATATGATATTGAAAACACCATTGTTATTTACAAAATAATCTAAATTTTGTTTTAGTTTATTAATTTTTTTTAATCTAGAATTGAATCTGAATCTGTGTAGTTTATTCTATGTGATACGTGTATAGAATTGATTAACTTAATTATTAAAGGGGTAATTTTTACAAATTTGCAAACCAAGTAGATATTAGAAATACTATATTTTTAAAATTCACACTAGAATGATTTCCAAAATCAATAAAATCACAGGAGTATATATATTCGCAATTTTTTCTCATTAGGTTATATATAAATCACTTTTATTTTGAATTTTTATATTTTATACTACAATGATTTTTTTTTTTAAAATTTGTATACAGTTTTTGTTTATGACATTAAAAATATTATTCAAATAATATATTACAAAACAATAGTTAAAAAAATAATTTGTCGTATTGAAAAGTAGAACACTTTTTAATTAATATGGTTTGTGTTAATCAATATTGAGCACACTACAAAAAAATTTATTTTTACCCACGCACAAAAACGGTCGCTTAAAGCCGGTTAACCGAGAAATTTCGGTCAATTAGCGGTTGCCACGTGTCTTCTGATGGAGCAATAAACGTAGCGGAAGCGATTTTGGATCGATAATACTCCAATTTCATCAATTTAACAATTAGAAAACATGCTCAAACGACGGAAATAAGAAAATTAGAAATACATACCCTTGTAGTTCTACTTTTCTACGAGTTCCACCGCTCGGTCCTCGTCACGAACTCTTCCGACCTCTTCTCACGAACTCCCCGAGAACCACCCAACGTAGTCCCGCTATCCTCGGCGCAGCGCAACGGAGTTGTGGGACTCCGAAAAGAAAAGAAAGGAAGAAGAAGAGGAATAAGATAAACCATCACAGAGGGCTTGGGGTTTTCAAACGTGAAGTACAAACCAAATTAAGAAACTCAAAAAATTCTTCAAACTTCAACTTCCTGAAACCCCACTTTTTAACTTGCCATTATATATATATATATATATGAAACCCCACTTTTTAACTTGCCATTATAATTATATATATATATATATATAATAATAATAATAATAATATACATATGTCTTACATGCATGTAAGACATATATATATATATAATTATTATTATTTTAAAAATTAATTAAAACTTAATTAATTTTAAATAATGTTAAATAATTTTATTTATTAAACATTTTAATAAATAAAAAAATAATATATATATATATATTAATTAATTAAACTTTGTAATTAATTAATATTATTTAATTCAATATCAAATATTAATTAAATAATATGGCTAAACCTAGTTTTCCGAAAACCGACTTTTTTGCACAGGAATCCTATTCATGTTTTAGACCATTCTCATATTTAAATCATATTTAAACATGCTCATCGTTCTTCCACAAGCCGAATTTGAACATTTCAAATTTTTTTTCTTTTTTTTTTTCTCTTATATTGTTGCACGACGTTATCTGAGCTAGCCCAGAGAACCTAAAGGACCTACAGATCATGAGCTCCAACGATACGAGATTATTCGGTCAAAACTCTTTTAACCCGAATCAATCAACTTTCGTTAACCCCCGGAGACTCCACTATAGTTCGAGGGCTGCACTCTCCTCACTGTAGATATATTATGTCCTCTTAATATAACCGTCATGGGCAAGTCAACCCTTCACAGGTTGTTCGTAATCACAGCCGGGTCATTTAAACCGTTTAACCCCTGCATTACTTCTTGTTCCTTAAGTATCACTGACACCTCTAATGAACAATAGATCAGTGGTCATACAAACAGATCAATTAACCCTTTCTGATCAGGAGAGGGTGAGCGCTCATTGTTCAAGCCCCGGAGTCAGCTATTGAGGGAACAACCTATCTACTAACCCTGAATAGTGGGTTAGGAGTGAACTCCATCTTACTACACTATGTTACCAGCTACCTATTGGACTTTATCCTTGAGATGATAAGTTATTAAGTCGGCGCTAATAGGCCACTCTCACCTGTACAAGTCTAAGGATACTGTCGAATAAGTAGGAGTTCATAGTAAGCTCAGGATTAAGATCGAGTTACCTAGGCCATCAGTTTGAAATAGTCGGTCTCTTCAGTAAACGACATCATAAAGAGATAGCGACTTTTTCGTGGTTCAGTCTTATGCAAACTCATTGCACAGGACGCCACCGCTCGCACATTTCCATGTGAAACGATTTGGATCACAACGTTTTGTACATTACAATGCGAGTCGCATCCAATAGTGTTACCAGGATAAGGTACCCAGCCTTATACGTATACTATAGATCGTTTTGACTGTCTGCTTGAGCTTTATCCACATTCATGTCAGACATGAAACTCAAGTACTCATCCTTCGCCATGGGTGTTGGTCATTGGTATAGATTAATCCAAACACGTTTCACTCCAGTAAACTCTTTTACTGAATAAAACTAATAACTTTTTATTCTAAATAGATATTTACAAACATAATTGTTTACAAACCACGAGTTTTAGGACATAAAACCCAACAAACTCCCACTTGGACTTAAACGTCAGTGGTGTACATGTTGGTGGAGATAACTTCAATATCACATATCAGATGTTCCCTCCCACTATCCTTTTTGGCAACTCGGAGCCCTAGACTCTTCTAGGTGTCTCTCAAACACTTTAGCCATGAAAGACTTAGTAAACCTATCAACATGAAGTACTATGAGGCTGTCCATGTCTCCATCAAATCTCCTCATAGCACTAACTAAGAGCTCAACTTAAAAACCTTTTGCTGCTTGAACAAGCTGCAAAATAACTTAGCTACGAGCGAGAAATCAGCAATACAACTCTTGTATTCTACTCCTCGTTTGCACTGGAACAAACTTTAACCAGACTCCAATCCAATTGGACTAACATCTTCTGACAGCTCCCACTGCATAGCACATATCGGGTCATGTATCTCAGAAGATACATCTGACCTCCAATATGTAAATGCCCACAGGTACATCTCATATCCTCAACCCTTGAGGTGTCTCAGGAAACCATTTTCATAGACCATCGAATATTAACAACACTTTGTCAATATAAGATTTTAGAGATAGCACTAGCGATTTGTTTTTACGACTCAGATCAACATGAATCCTTAGAACAAACTAAGCCCTCCTCCAAAACAGTTTGGGAATGGATCGCTAGTTTATGCTTAAATGTAAGAAGGTAATTCTACATCATTTTTCATGATTAGGACATAACATACGGAACGAATTATGAAAGCTACAACATTGACTAAACCCTTGTCAAACAAGATTTATCAAACTATTGTTCAAACTTCTGTTCAAAGCCATAAGGTTTGATCATCATATCAAACCTCACAATTCAGGATGAAGATGTTTTCTCCAATGCATAAATGGATCGAATAAGCCCGCAAACCATTTGCTCTTTGTCCTCAAATTATGAATCTTTCTGGTTGAGACTTATAGATACTTGTTGCGTGCTCAATGTGTAAAAGAAATAAGCAATAAGAGAGAGAGAGCACTCAGAACATGCAAGCATACATGATCTTGTAGCAAGTAGTAAGTATTTTTTCATTCGTTTTCCCACAGAGACTTATTACTAGTTACTCGCGAAGTGTGTTGTTAAGCAAGAATTGGTGGATTTGATGGGGTAAATTTGCTTTTTAATTGCCTAATTACTAATGAATATGTAAAGGGTAGCAACATAAACAAGTGCAAGTCAATGATAAACTTAAATGTAAAGAGAAGAGAATAATAAACGAAGAGGAAAATGGCTAAACATAATTTTTAACTTAACAGAATTGCGAGAACAACAATTCTACCGCAATGTTACTAACAGCGAAAGTGTGTAAAATGGAGAAACAAGGGCTACTAACGACTCCTCTATAGGCATTTTCACACGATTCTCAAGCATTGGATCAACTCACTATGCATCAAACTAACTCATTCTCATGTATCTTCCGATTTCATGCATTAGATTCTTTAGTTTACTCATGTCCAAGTAAGGTCTTAAGCATCTTGTTAAAAGCAGTAAGTTATGATTTGTACTAGGAAAACGCCTATTCCTAGGTCGTTTTCTGGCTACCTTGAGAGGCTAGCATGAGTGTATGACTCTGAACTCTTACTCCTTCCAGAGGTTAGGAGTTCTTTGGACAAAATGGATGGCCAATCGAAATTGCCCGTGGGATGAAGCTTACATACAATCAATGCATTCGAGAGCTATCCTACATGCTTGGTTCACGTGTTTTAGCTTATAGAATTGTCATTAGCATGCCCCTATGTGACTTAGCTACTCATGGATGTAGAGAGAACAGAAATATTAGATGAAATAGGCATGCTTAGAAGGAGATTAAACTTAAAACAGCAAGGGAAAACAGTAGATAGCAAAGACAAGAAACTGCGAAATAATGAATTGTGCCTCGGATTAATCAAGCGTTTGAACTAAACAAAGGAAAACTTAAAGTTACTAACATAAAGACAGAAAGCAACGAAATGGAATGGACTAACTAATGGAAAAGAAATGACAACAAACGGTGCTGGAAATGAAAACTAAAGACAGAAAGCAGGTAAAGTGAGCTTGAACGCCTCGTCGCAAACGCCTCGGCTTAAGGGTGAGAAAGGTGAGCCTTGCTTGGATGAATCCAATCGGGAGAGAAGATGAATCTTCTCTCCTTCCTATCAGATTGTCGACTCCAACAGCTGATCCTCTCAAACCAACAGACGGAGAAGAGAATGAATGGAAAAGACTGCGCTGCGAAGAGACTTCTACGCTTTCGGATGATGATTGAACCCTCCTCTTTGAGCTCCTTTTATAGTATTCTGCAGGTGCGATTGGGCCAAGGAGAACCATCCATCCTCAACGTCGTACTTCAAAATGGATGGAAAGAAAGAACGAATCCCTGAAATAACGGATTGCAACAGAAAAAGGTTAGCCAACTTACGGATTTCACTTAAAACATTGCGGTTTTAGCAATGTTTCCGCAATGCTTCCGCAATGCACAATTTTCATTCTTCTAACTTCGTTTTTCATTCTTTTTCTCTCCTTTTGCACACAAGTCCTAATTTAGCTTCCTTCTTCTAATTCTCATATATAAGCATAGGTTTAAGCTAAATCCTATCAAAAACACCTAAGAGTGTACATCTTTCTAAGATAAATAAGTCCTAAAAAGGTCACTTTTGGAGACGTAACACACCCCCAAACTTAAGGTTTTGCTCGTCCTCGAGCAAACTAAGGACTTACTTAGGCTGCTGTTTTATCCTCTTTAACCACTTGCTGACTCCCCTACATTCCTATCTATAGCAGTGCTGTCCTGTGACACACTTCTAAGTTTACAACTATCCTCTTATATTGCTTCTTCTGACTCTGCACGCCTAATACTCCTGCTGTTTCATTAACTCCCTACGACTGATCTACTTGCTTCTGTCATATCGTGCAATTATCCCTAAGGTTTCAAATTCTACCTAGCTTTACCCCAGACTCAGTACATGCTTCCAGCTTTTACTTTTGAGCTACCTAGGATTCCTTAGAGTCATGCCAGTCTTAGTATTAACAGTGACAGTAGTACTTTTTAGAGAACAACCTAAACCCTGGCATCACTACATTGGACATACATTCATCTCCCTAAACAACCCTACAAGCTACAACTTTGTGCTCAGCTAATTGAGGATCAGAGTTCTTTTTATTCAGGAAATCTAAGCCACAAAGTTGCAACTCCTAGGTATACATTCTTCTTCCCTATTTCTTCCTTTTTTCTTTCTTACTTTGGTGGAGCCTCTCCTTTGGTTGCCTTTTGATGCAATGCCACTTGTGGGTTACACACTTGGCACTGATTACTCAGCAACTTAAGAGAGACACCCCTCTTTATTTTATTTTTTTTCAGCTCATCATTTTTGTAAAGGAGAAGAAGAATGCTTATGCTTTAAGGGAGAGAGGAATGTTCCTAGGCCTAGGGTGGCCTCCCCCAAACTTAAACTACTCATTGTCCCCAATGAGTGTCTGAGGTGGCACACCCCCAAACTTGTCCTAGAAGCATCTAGTCTAAGGTAAAACAAAGAGAATCTAAAAGCCCTAGGCATAGACAGAACATTCTAAAAGCAAATATCACAGCAACAACAATTTATAAAAACAGGCAGGGAAGGACTTAAAGCTACGCATGCTGAGCAATATTAAGAGGCTAATTTAAACTATCAAAGGTGTCTTATGACACTCATCCAGCATGCATTTAGATAAGCTATATAAGGTAGTCAAGGTAGCAGCAAAAGACAAAATTTAAACAGAACTAGCCTAGCTAAACAGTCAGTCAAAAACATGCATTTACTAATAAAAATTGTGGATTCCGCAATTATTTCGCAATGGATACAGGGCAGATATATCAGTGATCAAGGCCCCTATGCATGCTCTTTCCAGTCATTTAAGCTATACAAAAAGGAAACTAAACTAATCTACCTATTCAGCTACCATCAGACTACACTAAACAACTTTAAACACTAAAACTAAAGAACTAAAACAGATCAAAATATTAACTCAAAACAGCCAAATTCACATGGTTCAACGAAAAGCAGTTTGATTTTTTTTTTTAAGGGAACAGCAATACTCCCTGGAGTGCTAATCAGCCTAGCACTCAGATGTCTTCCTCATCATCATCATTCCTTCGTGGCCTTGGAGGCGCCCATGGTGTCAGTAGGTCCGTGGGGAACTCAGGAAAGATGCAGCACAATTGGTCTGCCACATCTTTATCCTTTGCCTGCGAATATGTGGCCCACTGAGACATCTTCTTCTGCAGGTCCATCAGACAGGCCATTGACAGAGACTGAGCAGCAGCCAGGCCATCCAGCTCGAACTCCATGTTCCCCTTCCTTCGCATCCTCAAGGCAGTAGGCAACTCCAGGTGCCCCGTGTAGGCCAGCTGCCTTTCCATCCGCTCGATTCGTACCCCTGCACGTAAGCAGAGCTTAGTAATTGTATTAGGAAAGAAAAGTGGACCCTTACCCTTTTTGGCGCAGTCAGCGATTGAGGCTGCAATGACCTCGCCAACGTTGATTGTAAGGCCTCGCATGATCGCATAGACCAGCAGCGATCTGCCTTGGTTGATGGTTGTCTCGTGGGTCACTGGGGACAGCTTCCTCCGCACGAAGGAAAACCAGACAGCCGCCTTGGCTGTGAGGGTAGCACTCATCAAGGTGTGCTTCCCATTGCGTGAAACTGTCCACGCTGCCTCAGGCTGGCCAATAACTCGAATTGCTTCCTCCAGGACAGCTTCTGTTGGCTCATCAACGATCCTAGCATAATCCGTGTGCTTCTGCCCCTTGAGGCCATAGGCTTCATTGATTGCCTTCGCTGAGAAGTCCACCTCGACTCCTCTGACCACAGATAGGCCATCCTCAGGGTTCATCAGATTGGCGTAAAAATCATACACCATGCTGGAGTAGGCGGGGATGGGTGGTCTGCACAGCTCCTCCCAGCCGTGATTGGTGATCCCTGCGCGCAAGAATTGCGGCAGGTCTGCGAGCGCGTCGAGGAATCCTTTCTCGTGCAGCAGGTCCCTCTTCCTCAGCTCAGTGCCCCTTGATTCTGCATCAGAGGACACATACCTCACAGATTGAGGCTCATCTTCGGGGTACAACTTGGCTTTCCCCTTGTCTTTTGGTTTGGCTGATTCAGCAGCCTCGATCTTGAGCTTCTTTGGGGAAGGCTCACTACTAACCTTCTTTGATGAAGGCTCACCCCTGGTTTTCTTTTTCTTGGACTTCTTCGCTGTTTTTGGCCGTTTGGCCTTGACAACCTTGGTGGCCTTCTTTCTCAATCTGGCCTTGGTTGTGATCTGTTGGAGGCAATCCCCCAACGTCTCGTCCATTGAATCATCCCTCTCTGCAGGGCTGTCGGGGCTGACTTCCCTCAAAGGAGAGAAGACCTCTTCTTCTTCAGCTTCTTCACCGCCCAGCGCCGATTCTTGATGCTCTTCCTCTGGGATTTCAGGTTCAGGCTTCTGGGAGATGGGTGAGGCTTCAGGGCTCTGCGGTGGTGGAGTCTTTTCAGAGCTCTGTGGCGACGGTGATGGTTCAGGGCTTCGCGCCGGTGGAGATGGCGAATGGCTTTGTCTGGCCGTCTCGTAGGATGGACGGCCACTCTCTCGACTCTCCACAGAGGGAGTCTTCTTCTTGATCGCTGCTTCAGCCACAACCATACTCCACTTCCTCTTCTTGGGCGTTCCTGCTGGTTCAGATGGCCCAGCAGGAATCTTCGTCACTACCTTCCACTTCTTCTTGCGAACAGGAAGTTTGGGAAGGCGTTCAGTTCGCGCGGCCTCAGCGTCTGCCAAGGCAAGGAGTGCCTCTCCCGCAGCAATTTCAGCGTCGTCAGCCTTTTTTTTGGATGCAGATCTCTCAGCTCTCGTTAGCACCATGGTGGAAGCGTAGAAATCTGGAAAGAGGGATTGTAGAGGAAGAAGGAGGGAGCTTTCTTGGAGATCAGAGAATGAAGGAACCGTACGGATCAGAGCGCTTCTAACGGCTATAAGTAATGATGGAAATCCCAACGGCTATTTCTGTTGCGGATTTCGCAAATCTACCGCAATTAAATGGCCGTTTGGAGATTTTCCTGAATTTAAATGCCAATCTTCTCTCAACTGAATCTTTGATTTGGCCCAATATCTCCCTCGATTTTTTATCTTGATTTCATCTCCTTGATTCCCTCTATCGATTCCCTATTAAAAGAAATAAAATCAACATCAAATTCGTAATTAAAATCACACAAAAATATACACAAATCGTAACCGAAAAAATAGCGAAAAATAAACTAAGGCATTAGCCTCGCATGGACGAGCACAGTGATCACTCGTCCTCTCTCGTTCTTATTTTCACGTTTCAGTCAAGAGGAAGGCCGAGAGAGTCTTCACATCTCCTTCCTCATAATAGTGCTTCAATCTTGCACCATTAACCATGAACGGTTGCCCTTGCTGCAGGTTCCTAATCTCGATTGCACCATGAACAAACACGTTAGTTATCACAAAAGGACCTGACCATATGGACTTAAGTTTGCCTGGAAATAATCTTAACCGTGAGTTAAATAACAAGACAAGCTGGCCTTTCTTAAAGTCCTTAATCCTAAGTCTACTATCATGCCAAATCTTAGTCTTTTCCTTATACATTTTAGCATTTTCATAGGACATATGTCTAAGCTCATCAAGCTCATGTAATTGCAGAGACCGCAATGTTCCCGCATCGGTCACGCAATAATTCAGTTCTTTTAAGGCCCAAAATGCTTTAATTTCTAACTCGAATGGTAAGTGACATGCTTTGCCATACACAAGTCTATAAGGAGACATACCTAGGGGTGTCTTATATGCAGTTCTATATGCCCAAAGTGCATCCTCAAGTTTAAACGACCAATCTTTTCTATTGGGTTTGACCACCTTTTCGAGTATGTTTTTAATCTCCCTATTGGATATTTCAGCTTGGCCATTCGAATGTGGGTGATAAGGGGTGGCTACTCTATGTCTAACATTATATTTAGCCAACACTCTCTCCATAGCTTTATTAATGAAATGTGTCCCTTCATCACTAATTATAGCACGAGGTGTTCCAAACCTAGTAAAGATATGTCTATGAAGGAACTTAATGACTGTTTTGGCATCATTATTTGGACATGCTATGGCTTCTACCCATTTAGATACATAGTCTACAGCTACAAGTATGTAAAGGTTACCTGCTGATGGGGGAAATGGTCCCATGAAGTCAATGCCCCACACATCAAAGAGCTCCAACTCTAAGATGTAAGTGAGAGGCATCTCATCCTTTCGACTAAGGTTACCTGTTCTTTGGCATTCATCACAGCTGTGGGCGTATTCGTGGGCATCCTTGAAGATTGTGGGCCAATAGTAGCCACTCTGGAACACCTTTGCAGCTGTTCTTTGGCCACCAAAGTGTCCACCATAAGGGGCTGTATGGCAGTGCTGCAGCACAGACTTCGCCTCAGCAGCTGACACACATTTCCTCAGCAAACCATCTGCACACGTCTTGTAAAGTGTAGGATCATCCCATATGAACTTCCTAGCTTCATGCAGGAACCTCTTCTTCTCTTGGCCTCCCTTGAAATTTGGTAGTACCTGCGATGCAAGGAAGTTAGCAATGTCAGCAAACCAAGGTTCCTCATCGTTATCACGATGTGCTAAAACAAAGACATGCTCATCGATAAAGGCATCAGAAATTGCGGTTTCCGCAATGTTATCGCAATTATGTTGCAATCTGGAAAGATGATCCGCAACCACATTTTCACAACCTTTCTTATCTCTAATGTCTAGATCAAATTCCTGCAGCAACAACACCCATCTAATCAACCTAGGCTTAGCATCAGCCTTCCTCATGAGGTACTTTAAGGTAGAATGGTCAGTGTACACGATTGTCCTAGTGCCTACAATGTAGTTCCTACACTTCTCACAGGCAAACACTACAGCTAGCATCTCCTTCTCAGTGGTTGTGTAATTACATTGTGCCTCATTAAGTGTCTTACTAGCATAGTATACAGGGTGTGTTAGTTTGTCAATCTTTTGTCCTAACATAACCCCTACAGCATAGTCACTTGCATCACATAACATCTCAAATGGGAGGTCCCAATTTGGCCCTACTATAATAGGTGCTTTGACTAGTGCTTCCTTAAGGGTTTTCCAGGCTATTAAACATTCTTTAGAGAAGATGAATGGTTTGTTCAGCTCTAGAAGCTCACACAGAGGTTTGGAGATCTTGGAAAAGTTCTTAATGAACCTTCTATAGAAACCTGCGTGTCCTAAGAAACTTCTAATGGCTTTCACATTCTGAGGTTCCACTAGCTTCTCTATTATTTCAATCTTGGCCCTATCGACCTCTACTCCTGCTCTAGACACTCTATGACCTAGGACTATCCCTTCTTCCACCATGAAGTGGCACTTTTCCCAATTAAGGACTAGGTTGGTCTCCTCACACCTAGCCAGGACTTGTCCTAAGTTCTCTAAACAGTTTGTAAATGAATCCCCAAAGACTGAGAAGTCATCCATAAATATCTCTATCATGGATTCATCTAAGTCAGAGAAGATTGCCAACATGCACCTTTGGAACGTTGCTGGTGCATTGCATAAGCCAAAAGGCATTCTGCGAAAGGCAAATGTTCCAAAAGGGCAAGTGAAGGTGGTCTTCTCCTGGTCTTTAGGGTCTATAGTGATCTGATTATATCCTGAGTAACTGTCTAGGAAGCAGTAATAAGCTCTACCAGCTATCCTATCTAACATTTGGTCAATAAATGGTAGAGGGAAGTGATCTTTCTTTGTTTCCTTATTCAATTTCCTATAATCCATACAAACCCTCCATCCTGTAATAGTCCTAGTTGGAATCAGTTCATTGCTCTCATTTACTACTACAGTCATCCCTCCCTTCTTAGGTACACATTGTATAGGACTCACCCACTGACTACTATCTATAGGGAAGATCACACCTGCATCTAACCATTTTATGATTTCTTTTTTTACTACCTCTTTCATAGAGGGGTTCAACCTACATTGGTGATCTACTCGGGGTGTATGTTCTTCCTCTAGTATAATCTTATGCATGCAGTGAGAAGGGCTAATGCCTCTAATGTCAGCAATAGTCCATGCAATAGCCTTTTTATGGTGCTTAAGTAATAATATCAGTTCAACCTCATGCTTTTCACTCAATTTAGAAGAAATAATCACAGGCAGAGTATCATTACTTCCTAGATATGCATACTTGAGGTGAGTGGGTAAAGGTTTCAATTCTAAGACAGGTGGATGCTCAATGGATGGTTTTAATGGATTCAAGGATCTGTTAGTCAGGTCTTTATTTATACATACATGTTGTATCTTATCTACAGGTATATCCATTATCTCAGAAACATTCAAATCAGTTAAATCTAATTGTACATATTCATTAGCATGCTTAGTTAATAATTCATGCTCCAGCTGTTCTTGCATCAGTGAATCTACAATGTCCATGCTAGCACAAGATTCAGAGTCAGAGGGGTACCTTAAGGCCTTATAAACACTAAATTTAACCTCCTCATCATGAACCCTCATAGTGAGCTCACCTTTCTGGACATCTATCAGGGCCCTACCTGTGGCTAGAAATGGTCTCGCTAATAGGATGGGGACCTCCTTGTCTGCTTCATAATCCAGGATGATGAAATCTGCAAGGAAAATAAACTTGTCAACCTTTACAAGAATATCCTCAATCTTACCCTCAGGGTATGCTATGGATCTGTCTGCAAGTTGTAAGGTGACAGTGGTGGGACGTGCTTCTCCTATTCCTAGCTGGCGGAATAGTGATAGGGGCATGAGGTTTATGCTGGCTCCCAGGTCACAAAGAGCTCTGCCCACGTGCTTGCCTCCTAGCTCTACTGGTAAGGTGAAGGAACCAGGATCCTTCTCCTTCTTGGGTAGCTTGTTCTGGAGTATGGCACTGCACTCCTCAGTGAGATTCACTGTTTCAAATTCGCCAATAATTTTTTTGTTAGTGATTATATCCTTTAAAAACTTAACATAAGAGGGCATAGACTGTAGAACTTCTACGAAAGGAATATTCACATGCACTTGTTTAAGAATTTCTAAGAATTTATTAAAGTTCACTTCCTGTTCTTGTTTTTTCTTTAGCCTTCGAGGAAATGGAGGTGGTGGTACATATGCAGGCACTTCAGGTCGCCTCAGGATAGGTGGAGGCCTTGGAATTTCTTCTATCTCTTCTATGATTGGCTCCAGCCTTGCTCCTGATGTGCTTGGTGATGGTTGACCTTGGGTTGGCAGAGACTCCAGTGGAGCACTAGACTCATTGTTCTCTACTCTCTTTGGGGCTTCTTTAGTGTTGCTCACCAATGGTCTTCCACTTCTAAGTTCAATTGCTTGAACTTGCTCTTTTCCATCTCTCCTTGGCACCTCAGTGTCAGCAGGGAGTCTACCTTGGGGCCTGCTTTTGAGTTCATTGGCTAGTTGCCCTATTTGGTTCTCAAGGCTCCTGAGGGTAGCTTGTTGACTTTGTAGAGTAGCATCATTCTTGGCGATGTACTCTTTGAGTAGATTTTCTACAGAAGACCCTACTGGTTGGTTGTATGGTTTTTGATACATGGATTGGTTATGTTGGGGAGTGAAACCAGGTGTTCCACTCGGTCTTGGTTGGTTAGGAGCTTGGTTAGCATTCTGTTGGCCACCCCATGAAAGGTTTGGGTGGTTCCTCCAACCAGGATTGTAGGTGTTAGAATAGGGGTTGTTCCTAGGCTGCTGTTGGCTTCCAACATAGCAGACTGAGGCTGGATTCCCAGGGCAGTATTCATACAGGTGCCCTTCCCCACAGAATCCACAGATAAGTGTCTCACCTTGACTTGGTGGTGTACCCATTGACATGGCTGTGGCGGTGTTGACACTTGTTTGGAGATTGGCTTGAGCCATTTGTTTAACTAAGTTGGTCAGGGCGCTTATTTGACTACTCATAGCATTGAGTGCGTCCTTATCTTGAGCTCTACTTGGCTCTATTGGATCATCTGACCACCTACAGTGAGATGCTGAGATCTTCTCCAAGATCTCATAGGCTTCATTATAACTCTTGGACAACATGGAACCTCCAGCAGATGAATTTAAAACTTGTCTGGTGCTGGGGTTGCATCCTTTGAAAAAGACCTCTATTTGGATACACCATGGAATGCCATGGTGTGGACATTTAATTAGAAGGTCCTTGAACCTTGTCCAAGCTTCGTGAAGAGACTCATTCTCAGCTTGTTTGAACTTGACTATGTCATCACGAAAGGTAGAATTCCTATCAGGTGGAAAGTATTTTACTAGGAATTTCTCCGCCAAGTCTGTCCAATTGAGGACTGATCCAGAGGGTAATGAGTTTAACCACGTCTTTGCTTTGTCCCTCAATGAGTAAGGGAAGAGGTAAAGCCTCAAGGCTTCTTGGAAAACTCCAGGGATCAGAAATGTATCACTAACTCCTAGGAAGTTTCTAAGATGGTTGTGGGGATCCTCATTTTCCACTCCAAAGAATTGTCCCACAGTGGACAACATTTGGAACATTACTGGCTTTAACTCGAATGAGTTGGCAGTAATTTCAGGGCGGATTATGCTTGGGTTTAGCTCCCCAGGCATAGGTACTAGGTAGGAAAGAATGGCATTATTCTTATCATTCGCTATTTCGATGGGATTGCGAGTGGTAGGTACCGGATTTGGGACTGGTATATCCATTTCTTCTTGATAGAATTGCGGAGACTCTGCGGTTTCAGCAATTATTGGAGGTATAGAGGGTTGGTTAAAGAGACGTTTCTTAGCTCTATTTCTGGCCCTAAGTAATCTCTCAGGCTCAGGATTGAACTCTAGATCGCTACTTGAAGGCTCATTCATAAACTAACCCAATGGTACCTGCAAAAGAAATGAAAATAGATCAGCTCCAATAGATATTAAACTTTGTGTTTCAAACTTAACAGACTTCGTTTTCACTAAACTAAGTCCCCGGCAGCGGCGCCAAAAACTTGTTGCGTGCTCAATGTGTAAAAGAAATAAGCAATAAGAGAGAGAGAGCACTCAGAACATGCAAGCATACATGATCTTGTAGCAAGTAGTAAGTATTTTTTCATTCGTTTTCCCACAGAGACTTATTACTAGTTACTCGCGAAGTGTGTTGTTAAGCAAGAATGGGTGGATTTGATGGGGTAAATTTGGTTTTTAATTGCCTAATTACTAATGAATATGTAAAGGGTAGCAACATAAACAAGTGCAAGTCAATGATAAACTTAAATGTAAAGAGAAGAGAATAATAAACGAAGAGGAAAATGGCTAAATAGAATTTTTAACTTAACAGAATTGCGAGAACAACAATTCTACCGCAATGTTACTAACAGCGAAAGTGTGTAAAATGGAGAAACAAGGGCTACTAACGACTCCTCTATAGGCATTTTCACACGATTCTCAAGCATTGGATCAACTCACTATGCATCAAACTAACTCATTCTCATGTATCTTCCGATTTCATGCATTAGATTCTTTAGTTTACTCATGTCCAAGTAAGGTCTTAAGCATCTTGTTAAAGCAGTAAGTTATGATTTGTACTAGGAAAACGCCTATTCCTAGGTCGTTTTCTGGCTACCTTGAGAGGCTAGCATGAGTGTATGACTCTGAACTCTTACTCCTTCCAGAGGTTAGGAGTTCTTTGGACAAAATGGATGGCCAATCGAAATTGCCCGTGGGATGAAGCTTACATACAATCAATGCATTCAAGAGCTATCCTCATGCTTGGTTCACGTGTTTTAGCTTATAGAATTGTCATTAGCATGCCCCTATGTGACTTAGCTACTCATGGATGTAGAGAGATCAGAAATATTAGATGAAATAGGCATGCTTAGAAGGAGATTAAACTTAAAACAGCAAGGGAAAACAGTAGATAGCAAAGACAAGAAACTGCGAAATAATGAATTGTGCCTCGGATTAATCAAGCGTTTGAACTAAACAAAGGAAAACTTAAAGTTACTAACATAAAGACAGAAAGCAACGAAATGGAATGGACTAACTAATGGAAAAGAAATGACAACAAACGGTGCTGGAAATGAAAACTAAAGACAGAAAGCAGGTAAAGTGAGCTTGAACGCCTCGTCGCAAACGCCTCGGCTGAAGGGTGAGAAAGGTGAGCCTTGCTTGGATGAATCCAATCGGGAGAGAAGATGAATCTTCTCTCCTTCCTATCAGATTGTCGACTCCAACAGCTGATCCTCTCAAACCAACAGACGGAGAAGAGAATGAATGGAAAAGACTGCGCTGCGAAGAGACTTCTACGCTTTCGGATGATGATTGAACCCTCCTCTTTGAGCTCCTTTTATAGTATTCTGCAGGTGCGATTGGGCCAAGGAGAACCATCCATCCTCAACGTCGTACTTCAAAATGGATGGAGGAGAAAGAACGAATCCCTGAAATAACGGATTGCAACAGAAAAAGGTTAGCCAACTTACGGATTTCACTTAAAACATTGCGGTTTTAGCAATGTTTCCGCAATGCTTCCGCAATGCACAATTTTCATTCTTCTAACTTCGTTTTTCATTCTTTTTCTCTCCTTTTGCACACAAGTCCTAATTTAGCTTCCTTCTTCTAATTCTCATATATAAGCATAGGTTTAAGCTAAATCCTATCAAAAACACCTAAGAGTGTACATCTTTCTAAGATAAATAAGTCCTAAAAAGGTCACTTTTGGAGACGTAACAATACTCATATCAAGTTTGCAAGTCTTGACATCCATTTGCCTTATTCAATAAAGATAGAATATGACAATGGATAAGAGTCATCTATTTAACTTACATCTAGCAACAGGAGAAAGAGAGAATACCCAATAAACCCTTTCTCTTCGGGACAATCCCTTTGCCAGAGAGTCAAGCCATAAAAGTTTTCACCTTAGAGGCTTGGTCTCAATACCACTTAAAGATTCATGGCTTTGAGCCATTTAGGCCTTGTCTATATAATCCATTACCCATTTAAAGAGCAATGGATCCTCAATGTCATCATCGAGTATGATAACTTTGAGTTTAAGATAGGCCAATAAAGCGGACCAGGTTGTCCTACATCCCTCCCATTGCATTGAGGCTTTCTCAACTGTTGAGATGTTCCCGTTTAATCAACAACCTTTGTTGATATCAACTATAGCTTTCTATTTAAACCTGTATGTCTTAACACACTAGTTGTTTTCGAGTTTAATAGAACACATCAGTATATATCTTTTGCTAAATGAACTGTCCATTATAAAACCAAAAGATATAATATACACGTGTTCAGTTTAAACCAGAAATATAGACAATAATTACATATGACAAATGTGATTATTTCTATACAACAACTACAAAGACTCCCACTAGTTGAGCTGCAATGATATCTCCATATCTCACGGCGAGCAACAGGCTGTCAGGAACTAGTTTCCTGAAGAAAAACAAACATGATTAGTGGTTCTTAGAGACATCCATGTATGACATTCATATTCTACTAAACTTGTTTAGCCAAATAAATCACGTTTATCTTGTCGTTCTTTCTCAGCCTGTTTCTCAGCAAGGTATTTGGGCAGTTCCACTTGCAATGCCCATCTTCATTACAATGGAAACATTTGTCTATGTCTGAAGACTTCATCTTGCGAACAGTAGGGTCTTTTCCCTTCCTCCTGTTTCTCTTCTTCTTTTGTATAATCTCTTTACTCAGAGAAGCAGACTTAGGCTTACTCCCTGATGCCAACCTCTTAAGGAATTTCTTCGAAGTGACAACATTTGCCTCCTCCTCTATTCCTTTGGAAGTGTACAGAGACTGATAAGTCTGAAACTCATTTAGAAAAGACGTCAAGTTATATTTTATCTTATTCATCACCATATTGGTTATGAAATTAAGGAAACTCTTTGGAAGAGATTCCAAGATAAAACTAACTTGGCTTTTCTCGTCAATGGAAGCTCTGTTTACTTCCGCCGCATTAAAGTGGACCATCATGTTAAGGACAAGCTCCCTAACAGAGGTATCCTCCACTATGCGAGAGTTATAAACGAACTTGAGGGCTTCATTATGAAGTGGTGAGGACGACTGTCCACCATCGCTTGTAATGAAGACATGTTTTCCTTCGCGGAAACCCTAATTTCATGCCTCTTGGCCAAAACATATAACATGCTTGCCAAAATATAGACTCGAGCTTTATCATTAGCCCTAATCGATCCATCGTATGTCGTTCGAATACTTCGAGAAGCATTCGAGTCAGGAGTAAGAGGACATTCCTCCGTTAAGACAAACCTAAGGTCGTCTAGAACCAGAATCATATTCAGGTTCGACTTCCAGGTTCCGTAATTTTCTCTAGTTAACTTGTTGTGAGCTAAAAACTAGATAAACGAGCATGACATGCCGAAAAAGAATGTAAATCTATTAGTGAAACGGTTTTAACCTATTTAAACCAATTAAAAAACTTTAGCAGTAAATAAAGTACCCAAACTCTTTATTTACTAGCTACGACACTTTAGTAAGTTAGAATGGTCGCTATTGGAGACTAGTCGAGCACTCATTTACTAAATCAAGACATTCTTGACTAAATGCTAACTCCAGAATAACTCATATTCCTATAGCATCTTAGTTATCGTTTTTGGTCAAGATTTACTAACTCCTTAGCAAATCTCGTAAGTGTGACCCTCCATTTTTAGAATGCACAGGACGACCTCAATAGTGCATCCGAAGGGTATGTCAGTGTTGGGAATGACCGTATGTTTCTTTATCCATAAATGGTGTCTGGCTTGTTCGACCCCCGTGAAACGGCCCTCCGAAAGGATTGGTGCCTCTGAGGGCACCTTGCAGGCGGAACATGGGAATCTCACGGTTCAATCCAATGGAGAAGACCGCAGGAAATACTGACGTACTTCCTTCTCCTACTTACTATAGATACTTACTCCATTCACCTTGCTATTTAAAGTTGCAAACACCATCCGAAGAGCGATTCCCTATTGACATCACGAGGCCGAGCAAAATTCTCACGTTGTGAACTTTAGAGACTGCGTAGCAGGAGAGGGATATATCATATATTCCTTCTCAACACTTCTATTAAGCATCGTGAACGATGTTTAGGGTAAATACTCAGGTTTTATCTGGCTAAGTAAATAAAACCTTAAGTCTAGGCAAACATTTTACCTGAGATGTCTAGGTTATTAACACTTTTTTAACCTCACACCTCTCACGCATGCTCATAAAGTCTGTTTAACTTTACTCAAGTACCGGGTAGTCCCCAGGTAGGAGGTGATCCGTCAATTCATTTTCCCCCAACCTTAGATAGGATTTCACCGGGTGAGTTTCTCATAACCTTAGCATTTACGAGATTTCGACCTATTTTATCTAATAAAACAAACCGAACCATTTAACCCTAAATGAACATGCTCTTACCTTTGTTATAGATTTTAAAAGTCTTAAAGTCATTTTTACAATACTTGCAAAAATTAGACTTTCTATAACAACCATCTATATGCTTCTCAAACATACATTCGCTAAGGCATGACAAGTTGAATATTTAACTTCATAATCAATATAACACTTATATCGATTATGCTCTTAAATATACAACTCCTAATTAAAAAATTAATATAACACTTATATCAATTATTATGAATTATCACATTATAACATTTATAACATACGATATGCATAAAACTAATGTTGGAAGTTTTAATTTCATAATTAATATAACACTTATATCAATTATTCTATTAAACAACAACAACATCCAATTCATGAATTAATATAACTCTTATATTAATACTCATGAATTAAACATGCATATACATTATAACACTTATAATATACAATATGCATAAAACTTAGGCAACTTATGTTGTATGTTCAATTTCACAATTAACATAACACTTAAATTAATTATTCTATTAAACTAACAACATCTAATTCATGAATTAATATAACTTTTATATTAATACTCATGAATTCCTAAATATGCATACTATATATTATAACACTTATAACATATTAACTATGCATGGAACATGCTTCCTACGGTGGGATTTTAAATCTATATAGCATACGTTATGTACATACAAACATGGATTTTAATTAAAACATACATTCACAATGCATAATTAATTAAACACACTAAAGTGGATCGATTTTGGCATTTAGCAAGCAATAGTTATTTTATTACAAGCTTGATCAACAAGCTACGTTTTGAGCGGACTTCGAACTCTTCGCACCGCCTTGGACCAACTTGCTCTCCCGAACGCTTCGGCCAAATTTTCTTCGAACTTCTCATTTGTATCGCTTGGAACAAATTTGAACTTGAACCGAACATTTCGGCAAGCTCAAACTCGAGCTTCTTTCACAAAGAAACCTATATGGACTCTAATGACTCTAAAAATACAGACTATTAAGCACACATTAAAGCCCATACATTCTCGGGAAATTAAAAATAACGAAATTAAAAAAGAAACTATGCCAAATTCGATTTTAACTTTAGACATCCATTCAGAAACAATTTCTAAATTAAAATACCCACCAACTTAAATTGATGCAAATTGAGTTAATCACAAAATCGCCCTGATATCAATTGATGGAGCGATAAACGTAGCGGAAGCGATTTTGGATCGATGATACTCTAATTTCATCAATTTAACAATTAGAAAACATGCTCAAACGACGGAAATAAGAAAATTATAAGTACATATCCTTGTAGTTCTATTTTTCTTCGAGTTCCACCGCTCGTTCCTCGTCACGAACTCTTCTGACCTCTTCTCACGAACGCCCCAAGAACCACTCAGGTAGTCCCGCTATCCTCGGCGCCGCGCAACGAAGTTGTGGGACTCCAAAAAGAAAATAAAAGAAAGGAAGAAGAAGAGGAAGAAGATGGAGTCATGGCAGACTGCTTGGGGTTTTCAAACGTGAAGTACAGAAGCAAATTAAGAAACTCAAAAAAAAAAATCAAACTTCAACTTCCTCAAAACGTGAAACCCGACTTTTTAACTTGCCACTATACATATATATATAATAATATACATATGTCTTACATGCACAATGCATGCATGTAAGACATATATTATTATTTTAAAAATTAATTAAAACTTAATTAATTTTAAATAATAATAAATAATTTTATTTATTAAACATTTTAATAAATAAAAAAAAAAATATATATATATATATATTAATTAATTAAACTTTTTAATTAACTAATATTATTTAATTCAATATCAAATATTAATTAAATAATATGGCTAAACCCGATTTTCCGAAAACCCACTTTTTTGCACATGAATCCTATTCATGTTTTAGATCATTCCCATATTTAAATTGCTCATCATTCTTCCACAAGCCGAATTTGAACATTTCAAATTCTTTTTCTTTTTATTTTCTCTTATATTGTTGCACGACGTTATCCGAGCTAGCCAGGAGAACCTAAAAGACCTACAGATCATGAGTTTCAACGATAGGAGATTATTCGGTCAAAACTCTTTTAACCCGAATCAATCAACTTTCGTTAACCCCCGGAGACTCCACTATAGTCCGAGGGCTGCACTCTTCTCACTGTAGATATATTATGTCCTCTTGATATAACCGTCATGAGCAAGTCGACCCTTCACAGGTTGTTCGTAATCACAGCCGGGTCATTTAAACCGTTTAACCCCTGCATTACTTCTTGTTCCTTAAGTACCACCGACACCTCTAATGAACAATAGATCAGTGGTCCTACCAATAGATCAATTAACCCTCTCTGATCAGGAGAGGGTGAGCGATCATTGTAAAAGCCCCAGAGTCAGCTATTAAGGGAACAACCTATCTACTAACCCGGAATAGTGGGTTAGAAGTGAACTCCATCTTACTACACTATGTCCCCAGGTACCTATTGGACTTTATCCCTGAGATGATAAGTTATTGAGTCGGCGCTAATAGGCCACTATCACCCGTACAAGTCTAAGGATACTGTCGAATAAGCAGGAGTTCATAGTAAGCTCAGGATTAAGATCGAGTTACCTAGGCCATCAGTTTGAAATAGTCGGTCTCTTCAGTAAACGGCGTTATAAAGAGTGAGCGACTTTTTCGTGGTTCATTCTTATGCAAACTCATTGCACAGGACGCCCTCGCTCGCACATCTCCATGTGAAACGATTCGGATCACATCGTTTTGTACATTACAAAGCGAGCCGCATCCAATAGTGTTACCAGGATAAGGTACCCAGCCTTATCCGTATACTATGACCGTTTTGACTGTCTACTTGAGCCTGATCCACATTCATGTCAGGCATGAAGCTCAAGTACTCATCCTTCGCCATGGGTGTTGGTCATTGTTATAGATTAATCCAAACACGTTTCACTTTATTCAGTAACCTCTTTTACTGAATAAAGCTAATAACTCTTTATTCTAAATAGATATTTACAAACATAATTGTTTACAATTCACGAGTTTTAGGACATAAAACCCAACAAACTCCCACTTGGACTTAAACGTCCGTGGTGTACATGTTGGTGGAGAGAAATTCAATATCACATACCAGATGTTCCCTCCCACTATCCTTTTTACAAATTCATTTACACATGTCGAAATCTTCGTGTGAACAGATTGGCACGTCCAGCGGGACCTCTCTACCTCTCATCTCTTACTTGATCAAGATGATTGAAGAAAAAGATTCTCAAATTGCGTACCTAAAGAACGCAATTGACAATCAAAATGTCGTAAATACAAACAAGACAACAAATACACCTGATGTCAGAGATTGGAACAAGGAGAAGACCATCGTGCAGTCAAGTCCACACTCCACTTCGATCGCTTCACTATCTGTCCAACAACTTCAGGACATGATAACAAACTCCATTAGAGCTCAGTACAGCGGACCCTCTCAAAGTTCACTCTTGTATTCTAAACCATATACTAAGAGAATTGATGATTTAAGAATGTCAATACAGTACCAGCCGCGAAAGTTTAAACAGTTCGACGAAAAAGGAAACCCAATTACCATCTTGCTCATTTCATCGAAACATGTGAGAATGTTGGTACGCGAGGAGATCTACTGGTCAAACAGTTCATTCGAACGCTGAAGTGGAACACTTTTGACTGGTACACTGATCTACAACGTGAGTCAGTAGACATTTGGGAGCAGTTTGAAAAAGAATTCTTAAATCGTTTCTACAGCACGAGACGGACTGTGAGTATGTACGAGCTCACCAATACCATACAACAAAAGGGTGAACATGTTGTTGACTACATCAATCGTTGGAGAGCCATGAGTCTAGATTGCAAGGATCGTCTCACATAATTATCTGTTGTTGAGATGTGCACTAAAGGCATGCACTGGGGACTTCATTACATCCTCCAAGGTATAAAGTCTCATAATTTTGAAGAGCTAGCAACTCGCGCCCACGATATGGAGCTGAGTTTTGCTAGACGAGATGACAAAGACTTTCTAGTCCCTAACATAAAGGAGGAAGGAGAGGACATTGAGGCAGATGCAGAGGAAGTTATGGTTGTCAATATAACCAGTCTTCAGTCGTCTTCCAAAGGAAAGGACGAGATGATTGAAAAGCAATACCAAACTGAAGGGCGTCACTTAACATCGAAGGAAAGACGGGAAAAGGTCTATGATCATTTCCCTAACTCTGACATTCCTGACATGTTAAAGCAACTACTGAAAGCACGACTGATTGAGCTTCCCGAGTGTAAGCGCCCGAAAGAGATGGACAAAGTCGATGATCCCAACTATTGTAAGTATCATAGATTTATCAGTCACCTAGTGGAAAAATGTTTCGTCCTAAAAGAGCTAATTCTAATGTTAGCTAAAGAAGGAAAAATTGAGGTAAGCCTTGATGAAATAGTGGTAACGATATTATTGAACTATCGCCAATCATCGGGTTGTCAAGACCCGCCAAAATGAATTTATATTTGCCCGAATTCACTAAATTATTAGTAGAGTAGCGACAACGGGGTCGATCCACAGGGAATTAAAGTAACTTGACTTAATCTTAATTAAATTTGCAAGCTTAATAAAATAAATGAAATATGGGGGATTTGTTGGTTTTTAATTAACTAAGAAGGAACAATGCAAACGGTTAGAATTTAACTAACGGAGTTTTCGACTCGGGACGATTGGGAATAAATTTAGCATGCCTCTTGGATCATAGGTAGACAAATGCAACGGTTAGACAATTTAACGAATGCGCAGCTCGTCTCAAATTAATAAATTAACTCAGACATGCTCCATGGATGTTAATTAAACATAATAAATCATGCTAATCAAGCATATCGATCGGACATTGGCGGCCAACGCTCTCCCAAGACCGATCGATAGCAACGAGCTATAACTGCGACGACTATCTAATTTGGACGCGAAATTAGTGTGTCGATTTGGAATTCTAATTCGGGAAGAACGATCACCAAGAGCGCAAGGACGCCAATACGCTCAAGGTGTTGTAAATCCTTGTTACTTGGCGGTTTAGAGAGGCACGACATCAAAACCTTTAACAATCAAACATGCTCAAAATCAAGGGTGCCTAGTCCTAAATCATTCAAACATATTCATTAAATAAGCAAGGAATTAGAAATCAATTCACTAAATCATTCAATCAATTCAGAATTTCAGTTCTACAACCTCACCAAGAGTGCAAACTACATTTCCCCTACATAATCCCGAGCCAAAAACGGTAAAACTACTCACTCATGACTCGTGTGGTGTGGGAAGGCTTCAATCCAAGCGTCGTAGCCTCTCCCATGGTGAAAAATGGCTGCTGGACGTCAAATCAGGTGCGGAGCCCGAGGTAGAAGATGATGATGGCGGCTAAAATCGGACAAAAACTTTTAGTAATCCGTCGTAGCGTCGAGACGCTAGGGCAGCGTCTCGACGCTGCGCCCTAAATAATCCGCGCGCGCAGTCGGGGTGGCGTCGAGACGCTCGCGCAGCGTCGGGACGCTTGCGCGGCGTCGAGCGAGCGTCGAGACGCTGTCGCTCGACGCTTGCTCTCGGGTGGATTTTCAAATTAACGCCTCTGACTTCGGAGCGTCGAGACGCTGTCGCTCGACGCTTGCTCTCGGGTTTCTCTTCAAATCAGCGCTTCAGACTTCGGAGCGTCGAGACGCTCTGGCAGCGTCTCGACGCTGGGGCAGCGTCGAGCTAGCGTCGCGACGCTCTCGCTCGACGCTAGCTCTCGGGTTGTTGCATGGATGTTTGCCTTCAATTTCCCCAAAGCGCCTAACCTTCATGCCTTTGCATGGATCTTCCCCGGAAGTGTTCTTAGGCCTTTAAAATGCGATATTAAGCCCCGAAAAGCACCGAAACGCTCCCGAGGGCGAATTATCGAGAACACCTGCAATAATCACATAAAAGCAAGATTAAGCCAATAATAATCGTGAATTAGAGACATAATTATAGCTCCAAAATGGAGCTATCAAACACCCCCAACATAATTCTTGCTAGTCCTCGAGCAAGGTGGAATTTTGATTAATCAAAATAAAACGAGAATGCATGCTAGGGACTCGGTTCTCAGTACTGGAAACGACAGGGCATATGCATTTGAAAGAAACAGCTGCATGCATACATTGGTTAAGAACAATTCAAAAATTTAAAGATGCTTTCCTATTTATGCTTCGGTCCTAGCTCTTCGATCTTAGATTTCCAAAGGCTTAGAACAGCTCTACCCATCCTAAAATTTCGCCTTCCCTCTACTTATGGCTAAACAGAACAGTCTAAGGGCAATTCATCGTCTAAGCAAGTAACAGATCGCAAGGCCTCTTTTCTCTCTTTTTCTATGATCTCCGTGAGCGCCTAACATGTCAATTTTACTTTCGTTTCAGCTTGCCTGCAATTTCATTGCACAGTGCATCTGACTACGGGTAAAATTCACATTTTTAAGGACTAGCGTTCACTTCTTTGTGCTTCCTTTTCATGTAGTGGCGACCGTGGGTTACACGACCGCCCCTGGCTACTAAGGCAACTCAAGAAGGAGGAACACCTCAGGAGATTACTTTTTCCTTTTTATAAAATATGCATTCCTTTTCTTTTAGCCTAAAAATCATGTTAAAATTTAAGCGCGCGGATTACAAACAAGAGCGAATCTTAGCCCATCCTAAGGTTGCCTTTCGAGGTGACAACGAATTTCAAAACAAATAGAGCTACCCTAAACCCACAGATCCAAGATAGAGTGCTAACATGCGAAGCTTAAACAGGTAGTTAAAAAAGAAATAATCAAATGGTTAGATGCAGGTGTAATCTTCCCTATCGCCAATAGTCAATGGGTGAGTCCAATCCAGTGTGTGCCTAAGAAGGGTGGGATGACGGTAGTAGTGAATGAGAGTAATGAACTAATTCCAACTAGGACTATTACAGGATGGAGAGTCTGTATGGAATATAGTAAATTAAATAAAGAAACAAAAAAAGATCATTTTCCTTTACCGTTTATAGATCAGATGTTAGATAGGATAGCTGGCCGAGCCTACTACTGCTTCCTAGATGGTTATTCTGGATATAACCAAATCACCATAGACCCTGTGGACCAGGAGAAAACAACCTTCACATGTCCCTTTGGAACATTTGCTTTTCGCAGAATGCCTTTTGGCTTATGCAATGCACCAGCAACATTCCAAAGGTGCATGTTGGCCATTTTCTCTGACTTAGATGAATCCATGATAGAAATATTTATGGATGACTTCTCAGTCTTTGGTGATTCTTTTACAAACTGTTTAGAAAACTTAGGACAAGTCCTAGCTAGGTGTGAGGAGACCAACCTAGTCCTTAAATGGGAGAAATGCCACTTTATGGTGGAAGAAGGGATAGTCCTAGGTCATAGAGTGTCTAGGGCAGGAGTAGAGGTCGATAGGGCCAAGATAGAGATAATAGAGAAGCTAGTGGAACCACAGAATGTAAGAGCTATTAGAAGTTTCCTAGGACATGCAGGTTTCTATAGAAGGTTCATTAAGAACTTTTCAAAGATCTCTAAACCTCTGTGTGAGCTTCTAGAGCTAAATAAGCCATTTGTCTTTTCAAAAGAATGTTTTTTAGCCTGGACAACCCTTAAGAAAGCCTTAGTCAAAGCACCTATTATAGTGGGGCCAAATTGGGACCTACCATTTGAGATGTTGTGTGATGCGAGTGACTATGCAGTAGGGGTTATGCTAGGACAAAAGATTGACAAACTAACACATCCGGTATATTATGCAAGTAAGACACTGAATGAGGCACAATGTAATTACACAACCACGGAGAAGGAAATGCTAGCTGTAGTATTTGCCTGTGAGAAGTTTAGGAATTACATTGTAGGCACTAGGACCATTGTGTATACTGATCATTCTGCATTAAAATACCTAATGACGAAGGCTGATGCTAAACCTAGGTTAATTAGATGGGTATTGTTGTTGCAAGAGTTTGATCTATACATTAGAGATAAGAAAGGATGCGAAAATGTAGTTGCGGATCATCTTTCTAGATTGCGGCATAATTGCGATAAAATTGCGGAAACCGCAATTTCTAATGCCTTTATCGATGAGCATGTCTTTGTGTTAGCACATCGTGATAACAATGAGGAACCTTGGTTTGCTGATATTGCTAACTTCCTTGCATCGCAGGTACTACCAACTTTCAAGGGAGGGCAAGAAAAGAAGAGGTTTCTACATGAAGCTAGGAAGTTCATCTGGGACGATCCTACACTGTACAAGACGTGCGCAGACGGTTTGCTGAGGAAGTGTGTCTCAGCTGCTGAGGCGAAGTCAGTGTTGCAGCACTGCCATACGTTTCCATATGGTGGCCATTTTGGTGGCCAAAGGACAGCTGCAAAGGTGTTCCAAAGTGGCTACTACTGGCCAACGATTTTCAAAGATGCACATGACCATGCCCACAGCTGCGACGAATGTCAAAGAACAGGTAATCTCAGTAGGAAAGATGAGATGCCTCTCACTTACATCTTGGAGTTGGAGCTCTTTGATGTGTGAGGCATCGACTTCATGGGACCGTTCCCTCCTTCTGCAGGTAATCTCTACATACTTGTAGCTGTAGACTATGTATCTAAGTGGGTAGAAGCCATAGCATGTCCATCAAACGATGCCAAAACAGTCATTAAGTTTCTTAATAGGCACATCTTTACAAGGTTTGGTACACCACGGGCTATAATTAGTGATGAGGGAACTCACTTTATTAATAAGGTTATGGAAAAAGTATTAGCGAAGTACAATGTCAGACATAGAGTAGCAACCCCTTATCATCCACATTCGAATGGACAAGTTGAAATATCAAATAGGGAGATTAAAAACATACTTGAAAAAGTGGTCAAACCTAATAGAAAAGATTGGTCGTTTAAGTTAGAGGATGCACTTTGGGCATATAGGACTGCATATAAGACACCCCTAGGAATGTCTCCTTATAGACTTGTGTATGGAAAAGCTTGTCATTTACCCTTCGAATTGGAAATCAAAGCCTTTTGGGCCTTAAAAGAGCTGAATTATTGCGTGACCGATGCGGGAACATTGCGGTCCCTGCAATTACATGAGTTAGATGAGCTTAGACATATGTCCTATGAAAATGCCAAAATGTATAAGGAAAAAACTAAAATTTGGCATGATAGTAGACTTAGGATTAAGGACTTCAAGAAGGGCCAACATGTCTTGTTATTCAACTCAAGGTTGAGGTTATTTCCAGGCAAATATAAGTCCAGATGGTCAGGTCCTTTTGTTATAACTAACGTGTTTGTTCATGGTGCGATTGAGATTAGAAACTTGCAGAATGGGCAACCGTTTATGGTCAATGGTGCACGTTTGAAGCATTACTACGAGGAAGGAGATGTGAAGACTCTCTCGGCCTTCCTCTTATCTGAAGCTTGAAAATAAAACCGAGAGGAGACGAGTGATTACTGTGCTCGTCCATGCGAGGCTATGCCTTAGTTTTTTTTGTGTTGTTCTGTATTTCTTCGATTTTTATTTTGTGTGTTTAGGCGTGATTTTTATTACGGATTTTGTGTTAATTTTGTATATTTTAATAGGGGATCGAAAGAGGAAATCAAGGAGATGAATCGAGGGAAAAGAATCGATGAAGAAATCGGGCCAAATCGAAGATTTAGTCGTTTGAATCTTGGGATTCAAATCAAGAAAATCTCCAACGCTCAGCCCATTTAATTGCGGCAGATTTGCAAAAACCGCAACAGAAAGAGCCGTTGGGATCCACTTGATTACAAATAGCCGTCAAATCAGCTGTGCCTTCTACGCTTTCTTCATTCGTTGGACTTCAAGAATCACTCATCTTCTTCCTCTGCATCTCCTACCTTCAAATCTCTCCAAACCAACAATGGTGCTTACACGAGCTGAGCGATCTGCTTCCAAGAAAAAGTCACCTGACGCAGAGGCAGCTGCGAGAGAGGCATTGCTCTCCTTGGCAGAGGCCGAAGTTGCGCAGCCCGCACGACCGCCTAAGCTTCCAGTGCGCAAGAAGAAGTGGAAGGTGGTGACTGAGATCCCTGCTGGTCCATCTGCGCCAGCAGGTACGCCAAAGAAAAGAAAGTGGACGATAGAGGTGGAGGATTCACCCTTCAAAGGAAAAATTCCCAGCGAGGGGAGTCGAGGGAGTGGCCGCCCATCCTACGAGACGGCCAGACAAAGCCCTGAGCCATCTCCACCTTCACAGAGCCCTGAGCCATCTCCACTTTCCCAGAGCCCTTAGTCGTCTCCTTCCTCACCAACACCGGAGCCTAAAGCTCCACCTGAAGAGCACCACGATTCGGTGCCGAGCGATGAACCGGAGGAGGAAGATGAAGTCTTCTCTCCTTTGAGGGAAGGCAGCCATGACAGCCCTGCGGGAGGGGGACGGAGCGACTCCAGGGATGAGACGTTGGGGGATTGCCTCCAACAAATGACCACCAGGGCGCGGCTGAGGAAGAAGGCGCCCAAGATTGTAAAGGCCAAGTGGCCGAAATCGTCTAAGCGTTCCAAGAAGAAGAAGGTCAGTGGTGAGCCTTCTTTAAAGAAGCTGAAGGTCGAGGCTGCTGAATCGGCCAAGGCAAAGGATAAGGGGAAGGCAAAACTGTACCCCGAAGACGATCCTCAAGACGTGCGGTATGTCTCTCAAGATGCAGAGACCAGGGGCACTGAATTGAGGAAGAGAGACCTACTCCATGAGAAGGGGTTTCTTGATGCATTGGCGGACCTGCTGTAAAGTCTCTGAAAGTGACTTGTTTAGGACCCATTTAGCTTAAGAAGATGTACACTTTTAGGTGTTTTTTATAGCATTTAGCCTAAACCTATGCTTAAATATGAGAATGAGAAGAAGGTAGCTAAATTAGGACTTATGCACAATAGGAAAGAAAAGGGTTGAAAACCGAAGGAAAAGAATGAAAAAAAACTGCATTGCGACAGCATTGCGAAAACATTGCTGAAGCCGCAATTATTCAAGTGAAAACCGTAAGTTGACTGATCCTTTTCTGTTAATTTCCGTAATTTCAGGGATTCATTCTTTCTCCTCCATCCATTCTGATATATGACGTTGAAGATTGATGGTTCTCCTTGGCCCAAACGCACCTGCAAACTACTATAAAAGGGGGCCAAAGTCGGAGGTTCAAGCATCATCCGAAAGCGTAGAGTCTTCTCGCAGTCCATCTTTTCTCTCTGTTTTCCTTTGCCGTCTGTTGGAGTGAGAGTCTCAGCTGTTGGAATCGATAATCTGATAGGAAGGAGAGGAGATTCTTCTCTCTCGATTGGATTCATCCAAGCAAGGCTGACCTTTCATCCCCTTCATTCGAGGCGACTGCAACAAGGCTTTCAAGCACCGTTTACTGCTTTTTGTCTTTCCTTTCTCATTTCCAGCATTGTTTAGTTGTTGCTTCTGGTTTAGTGATTAGTCTACTTCATTTCGTTGCTTTCTGTCTTTGAATTATTTCCTTTAAGTTTCCTGTTGTTCGTTCAAACATTCAAAGTAATCAAATTACAAATCTTCATTTCACAGTTTCCCTCTTCTGCTGCTACGGTTTTATCTCACTGTTTTGAGTTCATTTTCCTTCTAAGCATGTCTGTTTTATCTTGTATTTCTGTTCTCTATATATCCATGAGTAGCTAAGTCACTTAGGGGCAAGCTAATGACAGAACTATAGGCTTAAAAACGTGAACCAAGTATGTAGGATAGCTCTCGAACCATTGATTGTATGTAAGCTTCATCCCACGGGCAATTTCGATTGGCCATCCATTTTGTCCAAAGAACTCCTAACCTCTGGAAGGAGTAAGAGTTTAGAGTCGTATAATCATGCTAGCCTTTCATGGTAAACAGGAAACGGCCTAGGAATAGGCGTTTCCCTAGTACAAACTAAACACTTCTGCTTTAACAAGATGCTTAAGACCTTACTTTGAGTCGAGTAAACTAAAGAATCTAATGCATGGAATCGGACGATACATGAGATAGAGTGAGTTTGATGCATAGAGAGTAGATCCAGTGCTTGGGAATCGTATAAAAATGCCTATAGGATAGTCATTAGTAGCCCTTAATTCGCCCATTTACACACTTTCGCTGTTATTCAATTGCGGTAAAATTGCGGTGTCCGCAATTCTGCTAAGTACCATTCTGTTTAGCTGTTTTCTTCTTCGTTTATTAATTCCATCTCTTGTCTTTTGAGTCTAATTTCAACTTGCATTTGTTCATGTTGCATTCCTTTACACATTCAGCAAAGATTAGATAATTAAAAACCAATTTTACCCCATCAAATCCACCCCTTCTTTCTTAACAAATACACTTCATGAATAGCTAAAAATGAGTCTCTGTGGAAAAAACGAATGAAATATACTTACTACTTGCTGTGAGACCATGTATGCTTGCATGTTCTGAGTGCTCTCTCTACTTTCTTGCTTATTTATCTTTAACACATTGAGCACGCAACAAGTTTTTGGCGCCGCTGCCGGGGACTTATTTTTAAGTGAAAACGAAGTTTGTTAAGTTTGAAAAACCAAGTTATTATCTATTGAAACTAATCTACTTTTCATTTCTTTTGCAGGTACTATTGGGTTAGTTTATGAGTGAGCCTTCAAGTAGTGATCTAGAGTTCAATCCTGAGCTTGAGAGACTACTTAGAGCTAGAAATAAAGCAAAGAAACGACTCTTTAAACAACCTCCTATACCTCAAATCATACCTGAAATCGAAGAAATGGACGATATAGTTCCAAATCCGGTACCTGTCATTCGCAACCCCATCGAAATAGCGAATGACAAGAATAGTGCCATTCTTTCATATTTAGTACCTATGCCTGGGGAGCTGAACCCCAGCATAATCCGTCCTGAAACCACTGCCAACTCATTCGAGTTAAAGCCAGTGATGTTCCAAATGTTGTCCACTGTGGGACAATTCTTTGGAATAGAAAATGAGGACCCCCACAACCATCTTAGGAACTTCTTAGGAGTCAGTGATACCTTCATCATCCCTGGAGTGTCCCAAGAAGCTTTAAGGCTATACTTGTTCCCTTACTCTTTGAGGGACAAAGCCAAAACATGGTTGAACTCATTACCCTCTGGATCTGTCCGCAATTGGACAGATTTAGCAGAAAAATTCCTAGTCAAATACTTCCCACCTGATAGGAATTCTACCTTTCGTGATGATATAGTTAAGTTTAAACAAGCTGATAATGAGTCTCTTCACGAAGCTTGGACTAGATTCAAAGATCTTCTTATTAAATGTCCACATCATGGCATCCCATGGTGTATCCAAATAGAGGTCTTTTTCAAAGGATGCAACCCCAGCACTAGGCAAGTCTTAAATTCATCTGCTGGTGGTTCCATGTTGTCCAAGAGTTACAACGAGGCCTATGAGATCTTGGAGAAGATCTCAGCATCTCACTGTAGGTGGTCAGATGATCCAGTTGAGCCAACTAGGGCTCAAGACAAGGATGCTCTAAGTGCAATGAGCACCCAAATAAATGCCCTGACCAACCTAGTTAAGCAAATGGCTCAAGCCAATCTCCAAACAAGTGCCAACACCGCCACAGCCATGTCAATGGGCACCCAACCAAGTCAAGGCGAGGCACTTATCTGTGGATTCTGTGGGGAAGGGCACCCATACGAATACTGCCCTGGGAATCCAGCCTCAGTCTGCTACATTGGAAGCCAGCAGCAGCCTAGGAATAACCCCTACTCCAACACCTATAACCCTGGTTGGAGAAACCACCCAAACCTGTCATGGGGGGGCCAACAAAACACTAACCAAAATCCTAACCAACCTAGACCGAGTGGAACACCTGGTTGCACTCCCCAACATAACCAGTCAATGTATCAAAAACCTTACAACCAACCTGTAGGATCTTCTGTAGAAAACTTACTCAAGGAATATATAGCTAAGAATGATGCTACTCTTCAAAGCCAACAAGCTACTCTTAGGAGCCTAGAGAACCAAATAGGCCAATTAGCCAATGAACTCAAGAGTAGGCCCCAAGGTAGACTTCCTGCTGACACCGAGGTGCCAAGGAGAGATGGTAAAGAACAAGTTCAAGCAATTGAACTCAGAAGTGGTAGACCCTTGGTGAGCAACACAAAGGACACACCAAAGAGAGTAGAGAACACTGAGTCTAGTGCTCCACTAGAGTCTCTGCCAAACCAAGGTCCACCACCAACTAGCACATCAGGAGCCAGGCTAGAACCAATTGTTGAGGAGATAGAAGAAATTCCAAGGCCTCCACCTATCCTAAGGCGCCCTGACGTGCCTGCATATGTGCCACCACCTCCATACCCTCGAAGGCTTAAGAAGAAGCAGGAACAGGAAGTTCATTTTAATAAATTCTTAGAAATTCTTAAGCAAGTGCATGTTAACATTCCTTTTGTAGAAGTTTTACAGTCTATGCCTTCTTATGTAAAGTTTTTGAAGGACATTATTACTAACAAAAAAATAATTGGTGAGTTTGAAACAGTAAACCTCACTGAGGAGTGCAGTGCCATCCTCCAGAACAAGCTGCCAAAGAAGGAGAAGGATCCTGGTTCCTTCACCTTACCTGTAGAACTTGGAGGCAAGCACGTGGGCAGAGCACTTTGTGACCTGGGCGCCAGCATAAACCTCATGCCCCTATCACTATTCCGCCAGTTGGGAATAGGAGAAGCACGTCCAACCACTGTCACCTTACAATTAGCAGACAGATCCATTGCATATCCAGAAGGTAAAATTGAGGATATTTTAGTAAAGGTTGACAAATTTATTTTCCTTGCAGATTTCATTATCCTGGATTATGAAGCAGACAAGGAGGTCCCCATCCTGCTAGGCAGACCATTTCTAGCCACAGGTAGGGCACTAATAGACGTCCAAAAAGGTGAGCTTACTATGAGGGTTCATGATGAAGAGGTGAAGTTTAGTGTATATAAAGCTTTAAGGTATCCCTCTGACCTTGAATCCTGTGCTAGTATGGACGTTGTTGATTCTTTAATGGAAGAACAATTAGAGCATGTATTATTAACCAAGCATGCTAACGATTATGTACAGTTACACGTAGCTGACTTGAATGTATCTGACATAATGGATATGCCTGTAGATAAGCCACAACATGTATGTATGAATATAGACCTAACTGATAGATCTGTGAATCCTTTAAAGCCATCCATTGAGCATCCACCTGTTTTAGAACTAAAACCACTACCCACTCACCTCAAGTATGCATATCTAGGAAGTAATGAAACTCTGCCTGTTATCATTTCTTCTAAATTAAGTGAAGAGCATGAGGTTGAACTAATTTTACTGCTTAAGCAACATAGGAAGGCTATAGCATGGACTATTGCTGATATTCGAGGCATTAGCCCTTCTTATTGCATGCACAAAATTATACTAGAGGAAGAGCACACACCTAGGGTAGATCACCAACGTAGGCTAAACCCCTCTATGAAAGAGGTAGTTAAGAAAGAAATAATAAAATGGTTAGATGCTGGTGTGATCTTTCCCATAGCTAGTAGCCAGTGGGTGAGCCCTATACAATGTGTACCTAAAAAGGGGGGGATGACTGTGGTAGTCAATGAGAACAACGAACTGATTCCAACTAGGACTGTCACAGGATGGAGAGTGTGCATGGATTACAGGAAATTAAATAAAGAAACTAAAAAAGACCACTTCCCTCTACCATTCATTGACCAGATGTTAGACAGAATAGCTGGTAGAGCCTACTATTGTTTCTTAGATGGTTATTCTGGCTATAATCAGATTACTATAGACCCTAAGGACCAAGAGAAGACTACCTTCACTTGCCCTTTTGGAACTTTTGCCTTTCGCAGAATGCCTTTTGGCTTATGCAATGCACCGGCAACTTTCCAAAGGTGCATGATGGCAATCTTCTCTGAGTTGGATGAGTCCATGATAGAAATATTCATGGATGACTTCTCAGTCTTTGGGGATTCATTCACCAACTGTCTAGATAATTTAAGACAAGTCTTGGCTAGATGTGAAGAGACTAACTTAGTCCTTAATTGGGAAAAGTGTCACTTCATGGTAGATGAAGGGATTGTCTTAGGTCATAGAGTGTCAAGAGCTGGAGTGGAGGTCGATAGGGCCAAAATAGAGATCATAGAGAAGTTGGTAGAGCCTCAGAATGTCAAAGCCATTAGGAGTTTCTTAGGGCATGCTGGTTTCTACAGAAGGTTCATTAAGGACTTTTCTAAGATAGCCAAGCCTCTGTGTGAGCTTCTAGAGTTAAATAGGCCATTCATCTTCTCTAAGGAATGTGTAGTAGCTTGGACCACCCTTAAGAAAGCACTAGTTACAGCACCTGTTATAGTAGGGCCAGATTGGGATCTCCCATTCGAGATGTTATGTGATGCTAGTGACTATGCTGTAGGGGTCATGTTAGGACAGAAAATTGACAGCTAACACATCCTGTATATTATGCTAGTAAGACCTTGAATGAGGCTCAATGTAATTATACAACTACTGAGAAAGAGATGCTTGCTGTAGTGTTTGCCTGTGAGAAATTCAGGAACTATATTCTAGGCACTAGGACAATTGTATACACTGACCATTCTGCCTTGAAATATCTTATGAGGAAGGCTGATGCTAAGCCTAGGTTAATTAGGTGGGTGTTATTGCTGCAGGAGTTTGATTTGGACATTCGAGACAAGAAGGGATGTGAAAATGTGGTTGCAGATCACCTTTCTCGATTGCAGCACAATTGCGAAAAAATTGCGGATCCCGCAATTTCTGATGCTTTTATTGATGAACATGTCTTTGTTTTGACTCATCGTGATAACGATGAGGAACCTTGGTTTGCTGACATTGCTAACTTCCGTGCATCACAGGTATTACCAGTTTTCAAGGGAGGACAAGAGAAGAAGAGGTTCCTTCATGAAGCAAGGAAATTCATCTGGGATGACCCCACACTTTACAGAACCTGTGCTGATGGCTTGCTGAGGAAGTGTGTTTCAGCTGCTGAAGCGAAGTCTGTGCTGCAGCACTGTCACACATCTCCTTATGGTGGACACTTTGGTGGCCAAAGAACAGCTGCAAAGGTATTTCAGAGTGGCTATTACTGGCCAACAATCTTCAAGGATGCCCACAACTATGCCCACAGCTGTGATGAATGCCAAAGAACAGGTAACCTCAGTCGAAAGGATGAGATGCCCCTCACCTACATCTTAGAGTTGGAGCTCTTTGATGTGTGGGGCATTGACTTCATGGGACCATTCCTTCCATCATCAGGTAACCTGTACATATTAGTAGCAGTGGACTATGTGTCCAAGTGGGTAGAAGCCAAAGCATGTCCTAATAATGATGCTAAAACAGTCACCAACTTCTTGCATAGGCACATTTTTACTAGGTTTGGGACACCTCGTGCCATCATTAGTGATGAGGGGTCCCATTTTATTAACAAGGCTATGGAGAGAGTGTTGGCTAAGTATAACATTAGACATAGAGTAGCCACTCCCTATCACCCACACTCAAATGGCCAAGCTGAAATCTCAAATAGGGAAATTAAGAACATCCTAGAAAAAGTGGTCAAACCTAATAGGAAAGACTGGTCCTTCAAGCTTGAGGATGCACTTTGGGCGTATAGGACAGCATATAAGACACCCCTAGGTATGTCCCCTTATAGGCTGGTATATGGCAAGGCTTGTCACTTACCACTTGAGTTAGAAAACAAAGCATTTTGGGCCATGAAGGAATTGAATTTTTGTGTAAAGGATGCGGGGACACTGAGGTCTTTGCAATTACATGAGCTTGATGAGCTTAGACATATGGCCTATGAAAATGCTAAGATGTACAAGGAAAAAACCAAGATTTGGCACGATAGTAGACTTAGAGTTAAGGACTTTAAGAAGGGTCAACTTGTTTTGTTTTTTAACTCACGGTTGAAACTATTTCCAGGGAAACTTAAGTCTAGATGGTCGGGTCCATTTGTCATTACTAATGTGTTTGTTCATGGTGCAATAGAGATAAAGAACTTGCAGCAAGGTCAGCCATTTATGGTCAATGGGGCGAGGTTGAAGCACTACTATGAGGAAGGAGATGTGAAGACTCTCTCGGCCTTCCTCTTGAATGAAGCATGAAACTAAAAACGAGAGAGAACGAGTGGTTACTGTGCTCGTTTCGTCAAGGCTAATGCCTTAGTTTATTTTTTTCACTTTTTCCGGTTATCGTTTGTATGATTTGTGGTGTGATTTTAATTAAGTATTTAATGTTTGTCTTATTTGTTTTCATAGGGAATCGAAAGAGGGGATCAAGGAGAGTAATCCCAGCTTTAAAAATCAAGAAACGATCGAGCCAAATAAAAGATACGGACGAGCAAAGTTTGCCATTTAGATAAAAAGAAATCCCTAAAATTGCGTTGGAATTGAAGGATCCGCAAAATAGAGCCGTTGGGATTTAGCCGTTGCCTTTATATCCGTTAGAAGGCGCTCGTTCGATACGATTCTCTCATTCTCTGATTTCCAAGAAAACTGAGATTCTCTTCATCTTTGATCCTTCTCTCCAAACCTCCAAGATTCGACAATGGTTTCCACCAGGGCTGAAAGATCCGCAGCCAAGAAGAAGGCTGATGACGCAGCTGAAGCGGCTGCGAGGGAAGCACTTCTGACCCTTGCAGATGCTGGGGCTGTACGCACCGGACCTCTTCCCAAGCTTCCGATCCGTAGGAAGAAGTGGAGGGTTGTCACTGAGATCCCTGCTGGACCTTCTGAACCAGCGGGCACGCCCAAGAAGCGCCGGTGGAGTGTCGAGACGGCCGCCGAACCAAGCAAAGCCAAGACTCTCTCTGTGGAGAGTCAAGAAACTGATCGTGCGTCCCACGAGTCGACCAAGAAGAGTTCGTCGCCATCTGCCTCACCTGCGCACAACCCTTCATCATCTGAATCAGTGCACAGCCCAGAGCTTTCATCGTCACCGCCTGCACAGAGCCCTGAAACGCCGTCTTCACCACTGAATTCAGTGCAGACGCCTACAGCAGAACAGGGTGCCACACCTTCGCACACGCCTCCACGGCCTGACCCTGAATTCCCCTATGGGGAGTATCAGGAATCCACTCAGGGCAGTGGGGAAGGTGGTGAAGACGAGGTCTTCTCGCCTGCAAGGGAAGCTAGCCCAGAGAATCCTGCACAGCAGGATGATTCTATGGAAGAGACGCTGGGGGCATGCCTGCAGCAGATCAACATTGAGGCAAAGCTGAAGAAGAAGAAGAAGGCCAAGATTGTCAAGGCCAAGCGATCCAAGAGGCTGAAGAGGAAGAAGGCTAAAAGGGCACCTTCAGCAGACAAAGAGAGCACTGAGCCTTCGCTCAAACGACTCAAGGTTGAGGCTGCCGAATTAGCCAGGCCATCAGATAAAGGGAAGGCAAAGCTCTACCCTGAAGACGAGCCTCAGTCAGTGAGGTATGTTTCATCTGATGCTGAGTCCAGGGGCGATGAGCTGCGGAAGAGGGAGTTGCTGCACGAGAATGGCTTCCTTGACCGACCTGCTGACCTGCCGCAGTTCTTGCGCGCAGGAGTAATCAACCACGGCTGGGAGGAATTTTGCAGACCGCCCAATCCAGCCTACACGAGCATGGTGTATGATTTCTACGCCAATGTGCTCAGCCCTGAGGATGGCCTGTCTGTGGTCAGAGGGGTAGAGGTGGATTTCTCAGCCAAGGCCATCAACGAAGCCTATGGTCTCAAGGGCCAAACACATACAGATTATGCACGGATTGTTGATGAGCCTACTGAGGCTGTTCTGGAAGAGGCCATTCGGACCATTGGCCAGCCTGAAGCTTCCTGGACCGTGTCACGCAATGGGAGGCACACTCTCATGAGTGCCAACCTCACGGCTAAGGCGGCTGTTTGGTTTTCGTTCGTGAGAAGGAGACTATCCCCAGTGACTCACGAGACTACAATCAACCAGAGCCGATCGCTGCTGGTGTATGCGATAATGAGAGGTCTCACGATCAACGTGGGAGAAGTCATCACTGCTGCTATTGCTGAGTGCGCCAAGAAAGGTAAGGGACCACTGTTTTTCCCTAACACCATAACCAAGCTTTGTTTGCTTGCAGGAGTCCCCACCGAGCGCATGGAGCAGCAAATGGCTTACACAGGCCACTTGGAGCTGCCTGCTAACCTGAGGCTGAGGAGAAAGGGGAATATGGAGTTTGAACTGGATAGGCTGGCTGCTGATCAGTCCCTCTCCATGGCCTGCCTCATGGATATGCAGAGGAGGATGGCTCAATGGGCCACGTATGCGCAGGCACGGGACAAAGAGGTTGCAGACCAGTTAGGCTGCATCTTCCCTGATTTCCCTACGAATCTCCTGACTCCATGGGTGCCTCCACGCCCACGACAGCTTGATGAGGATGACGATGTTTGAGTGCTGGTTTGAATCGCACTAAAGGGAGTATTGCTGTTCCCTTAGGAAAAAAAAAACAATTTTCTGCTTTCTGATAATCATGTGAATTATGCGGTTTGTAGTACAATTTTGATCTGTTTTAGATGTTTAGTTTTATGTCTTTAATTATGTTTAGTATAGTTTGATGTTAGCTGGCTAGGTAGGATAGTTTAGTTTTATTTTTAGAAAGCTTGCGTGACTGGAAAAAGCATGCTTAGGGGCCTTAATCACTGTTATATCTGCCCTGAATTGATTGCGAAATAATTGCGGTACCCGCAATTTTCATGACTGAAAGCATGTTTTGGACTGTCTGTTTAGCTAGGCTGTGATCTGTTTAAATTCCATCTTTTGCTGCTTTCATGACTACCTTATATAGCTTATCTGAATGCATGCTGGATGAGTGTCATAGGACACCCTTTGCTAGTTTAAATCAACCTCTAAAAAGCTCAGCATGCACAGCTTTAAGCCCTTAACTGTCTGTTTTTTTAAAATTACTGCTGCTGTGATATTTTCTTTTAATGTTCTGTCTATGCCTAGGGCTTTAGATTCTCTTTGTTTTACCTTAGACTAGATGCTTCTAGGATAGTTTGGGGGTGTGCCACCTCAAACACTCATTGGGGACAATGAGTAGTTGAAGTTTGGGGGAGGCCACCCTAGGCCTAGGAACATTCCTCTCTCCCTTAAGAAACATAAGCATTCTTCTTCTCCTTTACAAAAAATGATGAACTGAAAAAAAATGAAAAAAGAATAAAGGGGAGAGTTTCTCTTAGGTTGCTGAGTAATCAGTGCCAAGTGTGTAACCCACAAGTGGCGTTGCATCAAAAGGCAACCAAAGGAGAGGCTCCACCAAAGTAAGAAAGAAAGAAAAAAAAGAAGAAGTAGGGAAGAAGAATGTATACCTAGGAGTTATAACTTTGTGGCTTGGATGTCCTATTTAAAAAGAACTCTGATCCTCAAAGTAGCTAGGCACAAAGTTGTAACTTGTAGGTTTGTTTAGGGAGATGAGTGTTTATCCAATGTAGTGATGCCAGGGTTTAGGTTGTTCTCTAAAAGTACTACTGTCACCGTTAATACTAAGACTGGCATGACTCTAAGGAATCCTAGACACATTAAAAATAAAGCTAGAAGCATGTACTGAGTCTGAGGTAAAGCTAGGCAGAATTTGAAACCTTAGGGATAGTGGCATGATATGACAAAAGTAAATAGATCAGTTGTAGGAAGTTAATGAAAACAGAAGGAGTGTTAGGCGGGCAAAGTCAGAAGAAGCTAGATAAAAGGGAAGTTTTAAGCTTGGAGGTGTGTTACAGGACAGTATTGCTATAGACAAGAATATGAGGGAGTTAGTAAAGTGGTTAAAGAAGAAGAAACAGCAACCTAGGTAAGTCCTTAGTATGCTTGAGGACAAGCAAAGCCTTAAGTTTGGGGGTGTGTTAAGTCTCTGAAAGTGACTTGTTTAGGACCCATTTAGCTTAAGAAGATGTACACTTTTAGGTGTTTTTTATAGCATTTAGCCTAAACCTATGCTTAAATATGAGAATGAGAAGAAGGTAGCTAAATTAGGACTTATGCACAATAGGAAAGAAAAGGGTTGAAAACCGAAGGAAAAGAATGAAAAAAAACTGCATTGCGACAGCATTGCGAAAACATTGCTGAAGCCGCAATTATTCAAGTGAAAACCGTAAGTTGACTGATCCTTTTCTGTTAATTTCCGTAATTTCAGGGATTCATTCTTTCTCCTCCATCCATTCTGATATATGACGTTGAAGATTGATGGTTCTCCTTGTCCCAAACGCACTTGCAAACTACTATAAAAGGGGGCCAAAGTCGGAGGTTCAAGCATCATCCGAAAGCGTAGAGTCTTCTCGCAGTCCATCTTTTCTCTCTGTTTTCCTTTGCCGTCTGTTGGAGTGAGAGTCTCAGCTGTTGGAATCGATAATCTGATAGGAAGGAGAGGATATTCTTCTTCTCTCTCGATTGGATTCATCCAAGCAAGGCTGACCTTTCATCCCCTTCATTCGAGGCGACTGCAACAAGGCTTTCAAGCACCGTTTACTGCTTTTTGTCTTTCCTTTCTCATTTCCAGCATTGTTTAGTTGTTGCTTCTGGTTTAGTGATTAGTCTACTTCATTTCGTTGCTTTCTGTCTTTGAATTATTTCCTTTAAGTTTCCTGTTGTTCGTTCAAACATTCAAAGTAATCAAATTACAAATCTTCATTTCACAGTTTCCCTCTTCTGCTGCTACGGTTTTATCTCACTGTTTTGAGTTCATTTTCCTTCTAAGCATGTCTGTTTTATCTTGTATTTCTGTTCTCTATATATCCATGAGTAGCTAAGTCACTTAGGGGCAAGCTAATGGCAGAACTATAGGCTTAAAAACGTGAACCAAGTATGTAGGATAGCTCTCGAACCATTGATTGTATGTAAGCTTCATCCCACGGGCAATTTCGATTGGCCATCCATTTTGTCCAAAGAACTCCTAACCTCTGGAAGGAGTAAGAGTTCAGAGTCGTATAATCATGCTAGCCTTTCATGGTAAACAGGAAACGGCCTAGGAATAGGCGTTTCCCTAGTACAAACTAAACACTTCTGCTTTAACAAGATGCTTAAGACCTTACTTTGAGTCGAGTAAACTAAAGAATCTAATGCATGGAATCGGACGATACATGAGATAGAGTGAGTTTGATGCATAGAGAGTAGATCCAGTGCTTGGGAATCATATAAAAATGCCTATAGGATAGTCATTAGTAGCCCTTAATTCGCCCATTTACACACTTTCGCTGTTATTCAATTGCGGTAAAATTGCGGTGTCCGCAATTCTGCTAAGTACCATTCTGTTTAGCTGTTTTCTTCTTCGTTTATTAATTCCATCTCTTGTCTTTTGAGTCTAATTTCAACTTGCATTTGTTCATGTTGCATTCCTTTAAACATTCAGCAAAGATTAGATAATTAAAAACCAATTTTACCCCATCAAATCCACCCCTTCTTTCTTAACAAATACACTTCATGAATAGCTAAAAATGAGTCTCTGTGGAAAAAACGAATGAAATATACTTACTACTTGCTGTGAGACCATGTATGCTTGCATGTTCTGAGTGCTGTCTCTACTTTCTTGCTTATTTATCTTTAACACATTGAGCACGCAACACCTGCCGCAGTTCTTGCGCGCAGGGATCACCAACCACGGCTGGGAAGAGCTGTGCAGACCGCCCATCCCTGCCTAGTCCAACATGGTGTACGATTTCTACGCCAATCTGACGCACCCTGAGGATGGTCTGTCCATGGTGAGGGGAATTGAGGTCGATTTTTCGGCCAAAACTATCAATGAAGCCTATGGCCTCAAGGGGCAGAAGTATACTGACTACGCGAGGATCATTGACGCACCATCTGAGGATGTCTTGGAAGAGGCCCTGCGCATCATCGGCCAACCTGAGGCGGCCTGGACAATCTCAAGGAATGGGAAGCACACTCTGATGAGTGCGGCCCTCAATGCCAAGGCGGCCGTCTGGTTTTCCTTTGTGCGAAGGCGTCTCTCCCCTCTGACGCACGAGACTACTATAAACCAGGAGAGATCTTTGCTGGTTTATGCCATTATGAGAAGCCTCACCATAAATGTTGGAGAGGTCATTGCAGCCTCCATAGCTGACTGCGCAAAGAAAGGTAAGGGCCCTCTCTTCTTCCCAAACACCATTACTAAACTATGTTTACGTGCAGGTGTCCCTATCGAGAGGAAGGAGAGGCAGCTGGCCTACACGGGTCATCTGGAGCTGCCCACAGGCCTGAGGATGCGAAGGAGGGGCAACATGGAGTTTGAGCTAGATGGCCTGGCTGCTGCTCAATCACTCTCCATGGCCTGCTTAATGGACCTCCAGCGAAAGATGGCGTAGTGGGCTGAATACGCGCAGGCGAGGGATAAAGACGTGGCTGATCAGTTGGGATGCATCTTCCCTGCATTCCCCACTGATCTACTGCAGCCGTGGGCGCCTCCTAAGGAAAGGAGGGATGATGATGAGGAGGTTTGAGTGCCAGTCTGAAGGGCGCTCGAGGGAGTATTTCTGTTCCCTATTGGAAAAAAAAAAAAAACTCTGCTTTTCGTTAACTGGTGACTGATATTTTTGAATCAAATGCTTGTTCTGTTTTTAATTTCTTTTAGTTGTTTAGGATAGCTTAGTATAGGTAGATGGTATCTGAGTAGCTAGCATATTTTAGTTTCCTTTTTGAGTAGTTGTAGATAACTGGAAATAGCATGCAAAGGGGCCTTGATCACTGATAAATATGCCCTGTAGGTTTATTGCGAAATGTTTGCGGATTCCGCAATTTTTGTTAGTTATCGCATGCAGTTGACTGACTGATAGCTAGGCTGGTTCGGTTTAATTTTTGTTCTCTTGCTGGTTGCTTGACTGCCATGTATGACCTATCTGTGAGCATGCTGGATGAGTGTCTTAGGACACCTTTGATAGTTTAAATTAGCTCTCTTACAATGCTCAGCATGCATCTCTTTAAGTCCTTCACATTTCTGTTTTTACAAAATTCTGCTGCTGTAGCATTTTCTTTAGGAAAGTTCATTCTATGCCTAGGACTTTTAGATTCTCTTTGTTTTGCCCTAGACTAGATGCTTCTAGGAGAAGTTTGGGGGTGTGCCACCTCAGACTCTCATTGGGGACAATGAGAAGTTTTAGTTTGGGGGAGGCAGCCCTAGGCCTAGGAACATTCCTCTCTCCCTTTTGAACATAAGCATTCTTCTTCTCCTTTTGAAAAAATGATGAACTGAAAAAAAAAAATGAAAAGAGAGAATAAAGTGGGGTGTCTCTCTTGAAGTTGCTGAGTAATCAGTGCCATGTGTGTAACCCACAAGTGGCATTGCATCAAAAGGCAACCAAAGGAGAGGCTTCACCAAAGAAAGAAAGGGAAAAAGAAAAAAACTAAGGAAGAAGAATGTATGCCTATGAGTTTTAGCTCTGTGCTTAGGTGTCCTCAATAAAAGAACTCTGATCCTCAATTAGCTAAGCACAGGGTTGTAGCTTATAGGTTTGTTAAAGGGAGATGAATGTATATCCAATGTAGTGATGCCAGGGTTTAGGTTGTTCTATGAATGTACTACTGCCACTTGTTTATACTAAGACTGGCATGACTCTAAGGAATCCTATGTAGTTCAAAGAAAAGCATTAGAAGCATGTACTGAGTCTAGGGTAAAGCTAGGTAGAATTTGAAAACTTAGGGATAGTTGCACAATGAACTTAATGACAGAAGCAAATGGATCAGTCGTAGGGAGTTAATAAAACAGTAGGATTATAAGGCAAGAGAAATCAGAAGAAGCAGAATAAAGAGTTGGTTTTAAACTTAGAAGCGTGTCACAGGACAGCTTGGCCATAGATAGTGAATTTAAGGGAGTCAGCAAGTGGGTAGAGAGGTTAAACAGCAGCCTAAGTAAGTCCTTATATTGCTCGAGGGTGAGCAAAACCTTAAGTTTGGGGGTGTGTTACGTCTCCAAAAGTGACTATTTTAGGACTTATTTGCTATAGGAAGTTGTACATCCTTAGGCGTTTTTGGTAGAATTTAGCTTAAACTTGTGCTTATATATGAGAATTAGGAGAATGAAGCTAAATTAAGACTTATGTGTAAAAGGAAAGGAAAAGAACCAAAAACAAAGCTAATGAGTGAAAATTGCACATTGTTGAAGCATTGCGGAAACGTTGCGGTTTCAGCAATGTTTTAAGTGAAATCCGTAAGTTGCCTAACCAATTTCTGTTTTGTTCCGATCTTTCAGGGGCCCATTCTTTCTCTTGTTGCCACGTAGAAGAACGACGTTCAGAATGGATGGTTCTCCTTGACCCAATCGTACCTGCAGAACACTATAAAAGGAGGTCAAGATGGAAGGTTGAAACACACTCGAAAAGGCGTAGACTCCCAGTTCAACGCAGTCTTTTCTACTCTTTTTCTCTTTTCCGTCTGTTGGTTTGGAGGGATCAGCTTTTGGAATCGACAATCTGATAGGAAGAAGAGAAGATGTCTTCTCTTCTTATTAGATTTATCCAAGCAAGGCTCTCCTTCTTCCTTCAGCCGAGGCGTTCGCGACGAGGGACTCTTCGCACGGATTTACTTGCTTTACTGCTTTCTGTTCTGTTTTCATTGCTGGTCGTTGCTATTTTACTTTCGTCTGCTACTCTACTTCATTTCGTCTCTTTCTGTTTAGCTTTAGTTGTTCAAAGTTGTTATTTGTTTAATTCAAACCTCGATTAATCAAAGTGTTATTTCATCACTTCGGAAGCTCTCCCTCTTTTCTGTTTACTGTTTTCTTCTTCTGTTTTACCCTTTATATTCTGTCAAGCATGCTGTCTTCATCTATTCTTCTCACCCCATCTTTATCCATGAGTAACTAAATCACCTAAGGGCATGCTAATGACAAGACTATAGGTAGAAATACGTAAATCAAGCGTGTAGGTTAGCTCCAAATGCGTTGAATGTATGTAAGCTTCATCCCACGGGCAATTTCGATTGGCCATCCATTTTGTCCAAAGAACTCCTAACCTCTGGAAGGAGTAAGAGTTCAGAGTCGTACATTCATGCTAGCCTTTCAAGGTAGCCAGAAAACGACCTAGGAATAGGCGTTTTCCTAGTACAAAACACTAAAACTTGCTTTTATAAAAGATGCTTAAGGCCTTACTTGGACATGAGTAAACTAAAGGATCTAATGCATGAAATCGGAAGATACATGAGATTGAGTTAGTTTGATGCATGATGAGTTGATCTACTGCTTGAGAATCGTATGAAAAAGCCTATAAATGAGTCATTAGTAGCCCTTGTTTCCCTACTTTACCCTTAATTTGTTGTTAGTACATTGCTAGAAAATTGTTGTTCCCGCAATTGTCTTAGTTCAAATTTCTGCCTTAGCCATTTTTCTTAGTCTTTTGCTTTGCGATTTTATTGCTAGAAAATTGCGTTCTCCGCAATTCTTCTTCTTTTACATCCGAGTTAACCTCTTTACTTGCAGTTGTTTATGCTTTCATATCTTGCACGTTCCTTCATAGTTAGGCACTTTAAACCCAAATCTACCCCATTTAAACCACCCTTTCTTACTTAACCTCTCACTTCGTTAGTAACTAAGAATAAATCTCTGTGGGAAATCGAATGAAAAAATACTTATTACTTGCTATAAGATCATGTATGCTTGCATGTTCTGAGTGCTCTATTCTTGTATCTTTGTTTTCAAACATTGAGCACGCAACAATACCTGAGATCGAAAGAGAAGAGCGGCGGTTGAGAAGAGAGGCTTGCGAGGGGCAGAGACTGTTTGAGAAAGAAGGCAATCCCTTCTTTGTTGAGGAAATGGCGCAAGGAGAAGCGCCAAGGACGCTGAAACAGCTGGCAACGCCAAATTTAAATTTGCAACCCCAGTGCATCAACTACCCCGTGGTAGCAGGTAATTTTGAATTAAAATCCGGTTTAATTCACCAGTTGCCTTCTTTCCATGGCAATGCAGGAGAGGATGCAAACAAGCACTTAATGGAGTTTCACTGCGTCTGTGCGGGGATGAAGCCCGCGGGAGTGACGGAGGAGCAGCTGAATTTGAGGGAATTCCCCTTTACGCTTAAGGATAAAGCCAAGGACTGGCTTTACTATCTACCCTCCGGCTCGATAACAACGTGGCAGGACATGAAGAGGGTCTTCCTAGAGAAATACTTCCCTGCGTCCCTGGCCACAACTCTGAGGAAGAGAATTTATGGGATCACTCAGGACGTGGGTGAGTCCCTGCATGAGTACTGGGAACGTTTTGGGCGCCTGTGCGCAAGCTTCCCGCATAATTAGATTGGTTATCAGCTCTTGATTCAATATTTCTATGAGGGCATGACGCCCCATGATCGGCAGATGATCGACGCAGCGAGTGGTGGGGCTTTGATTGATAAGACCCCAGTTGAGGCCAAGCAGCTAATTGCAAACATGGCGGCCAACTCGCAACAGCTCGGTATTCGAGGGCAGGGGCAAGTTCACAGTGTGACCCAGAGCCATGAGATGACAGAAATGAAGGCCCAGGTGGCCGAGATTGGAAATTTATTGAAAAAGTTTTTTGGATGAAACCGCGAGGCGGAGGAAGTGAACGCAATCGGGGGATATGCTTCCAACCCGAGGAAGTATGATCCTTACTCGAACACATACAACCCCGGTTGGCGCGATCACCCCAATTTCAGCTATAGGAATAGGGAAGGACAACAACGCTTCCAAGGCCAGTCCCATGATAGGCCTAACACTTCCACCCAAGCTCAAGCCTCGAGTTCCTCCAGTTCATTGGAAGAGATGGTTCGGACCATCGTGACATCGACCAGCCAGTTTCAGAAAGAAGCTCGAGAAGAGCTAAACTCACACAAAGCCGAGCTGCAAAATCTGAAGCTTCCTTCCCAAACCACTGTGAACTCATGTGAGAACGTGAGTTCAATCCAGCTAAGGAGTGGGAAATCAGTTCCCTCCAGAGCCGTGAAGGAAGCCAAGGAAAGTTTGAATGAGTCTGCCCCGATTGCTCCCAAGAATCTGAATGATGAGAAGGAAGAACAAGTCAGTGTGCAAGAGAATGTTGCCAAAGCACCCTTCCCTAGTAGGCTTGCGAAGCCTACTTTGGTGAACGAAGACGAGGAGGTCTTGAGAACCTTCCAGAAGGTGGTGGTGAACATACCGCTTCTTGAGGCAGTAAGTCAAGTGCCGAAATATGAAAAGTTCCTCAAGAATTGGTGCACAAGCAAGAGAATGTCGAGAAAGAGTGATGAGAAGAAGAAAGAAACTGTCTCCGCAATTTTCCAAGGTACTCTTCCACCGAAGTGCATCGATCCTGGTATGTTTACTATCCCATGCACTATCGGTACTAAACTTATTGAAAATGCCATGTTAGATCTCGGTGCCTCAATTAATGTCATGTCTTTTGATGTGTTTAAAGAACTTGAATTGTGTAACTTAATTGAGTCTAATATAGTTGTCCAACTAGCGATCGATCTTATGTGCATCCGTTAGGGAAAATTGAGGACATTTTAGTCAAAGTGAAGGACTTATTGTTTCCATGCGATTTCTATGTGCTGAACATGAATGAAAATTCTTCGCATGTTTCCTCTTCTATCTTACTAGGACGCCCATTTATGAAGACCGCTAGGGTCAAAATTGATGTTGATAGGGGTGCCTTGTCGGTTGAATTTGATGGAATTGTGAATGAGTTTTTTGTAAATGCATCGAAATCTCTTGTGAATGTTGAGAATGTTGCTTGTGTTGAGTATGTCAAGAATAAGAGTCTTACCTCGCGCTTGAGGGATGATTCTCATGTCTTAGTTAAAAAATCTGATCTGAATTTAATTGAATTGAATGCTGTTTTTTGCACTAATAAATGTGATATTCACGTGCTTGAGGCACGAAGAGTACCAAAAAAGTTTTGAATGGTGATTGCAGGTGTAGTGTGGAAGAGGACAAGACTGGAACGTCCCCCGCACTATCAGAATATGGAGGAGTCTTTGGAGAGAATTCCGTCGAGCAAACGACTTTACAAATTCTGCGCTTCTCGGAGGCACCCGAGCGATGAAATGTTTTTTCTGTTTTAGTTTGTTGTTGTTTTTTGTTGCTTTTTAGTTTAATTTAGACTTAGGTAGTTTGTTGTTTTTTGTTAGGAATCGAGGGAGTTGAGGAAAATTTTGGGCTTCGATGATGAACGCGCCGCATCCTTTCCCTCGCCAACTTCACAAAGAGTCAAGGAAGTGTAGTTTCTTTTTCCCTTTAACTTTGTGTATGTGACTAAGTGGCATTGAGGACAATGCCAACTTTTGAAGTTGGGGGTGGAGTTTGTGGATAAGCATGTGTAGTCGGTTGAGCAGTGCTAATTTTGAATATTGAAGTGCTTGGGACTCTGTTTACTATTTTCTAATTATGATAATCTAGGAAATGCATGTTGGAAATCTGAGCACGTACATAATCTAGTTTTTGCATGAGTTTTGCATTTATGAGGTTCATGTCAAAAAATTTTAAAAAATTTCTGTTGCTCCCTTGCATCTATCGAGCACCTAGCAACCTCATCTTAGATTCCGTAGACTTAGTCAATTGCATGTAGCATTAATTCTTGTTGTCACCCCGAAAGGCACCCTTAGGTAGCTTGTTGCATGAGAATTAGTGGTCAAATTAATCGAGTTAGCTTACGCTAAGCCTAAAGTAAAAAAAAAATAATAGAAAAGCATGTTATTTAGAAAAATTCTCTCGAGGCGCTCCTCCTTCTTATTGGTGCACCTAAGAAGTGAGCGTTAGTCCTTAAAAACGTGAAGTTTATGCATGAATTTGACGTGTTAGGTGTTGCGTGCTCAATGTGTTAATAAAAATGAGAGATAAGAGAGAAAGAGAGCACTCAGAACATGCAAGCATACATGGTCTTACAGCAAGTAGTAAGTATATTTCATTCGTTTTTTCCACAGAGACTCATTTTTAGTTATTCGCGAAGTGTATTTGTTAAGAAAGATGGGATGGATTTGATGGGGTAAAATTGGTTTTTATTTATCTAATTTTTGCTGAATGTGTAAAGGAATATAACATAAACAAATGCAAGTTGAAATTAGACTCAAAAGACAAGAGATGGAATTAATAAACGAAGAAGAAAACAGCTAAACAGAATGAAAATTTAGCAGAATTGCGGAGACCGCAATGTTATCGCAATTAACTGACAGCGAAAGTGTGTAACTGGGTGAATTAAGGGCTACTAATGACTATCCTATAGGCATTTTTATACGATTCTCAAGCACTGGATCTACTCTCTATGCATCAAACTCACTCTATCTCATGTATCGTCCGATTCCATGCATTAGATTCTTAAGTTTACTCGACTCAAAGTAAGGTCTTAATCATCTTGTTAAAACAGAAGTGTTTAGTTTGTACTAGGGAAACACCTATTCCTAGGCCGTTTCCTGGTTACCATGAAAGGCTAGCATGATTATATGACTCTGAACTCTTACTCCTTCCAGAGGTTAGGAGTTCTTTGGACAAAATGGATGGCCAATCGAAATTGCCCGTGGGATGAAGCTTACATACAATCAATGCTTCGAGAGCTACCCTACATACTTGGTTCACGTTTTTTAGCCTATAGTTCTGCCATTAGCATGCCCCTAGATGACTTAGCTACTCATGGATGTATAGAGAACAGAAATATAAGATGAAACAGACATGCTTAGTAGGGAAATGTACTCAAAACAGTAAGTCAAAACCGTAGCAGCAGAAGATGGAAACTGTGAAATGAAATCTTGCAATTTGATTACTTTGTATGTTTGCACGAACAAAGGGAAACTTAAAGGCAGTAATTCAAAGACAGACAACAACGAAATGCAGTAACTAAAACACTAAACTAGAAATAACAACTGATCAAAGCTGGAAATTAGAAAAGGAAGACAGAAAGCAGGAAATGCAGCTTGAAAGCTTCGTTGCAGTCGCCTCGAATGAAGGGGATGAAAGGTCAGCCTTTCTTGGATGAATCCAATCGAGAGAGAAGAAGAATCTCCTCTCCTTCCTATCAGATTATCGATTCCAACAGCTGAGACTCTCACTCCAACAGACGGCAAAGGAAAACAGGAAGAAAATGTGGACTGCGAGAAGGCTTCTACGCTTTCGGATGATGCTTGAACCTCCGACTTTGGCCCCCTTTTATAGTAGTTTGCAGGTGCGTTTGGGCCAAGGAGAACCATCAATCCTCAACGTCATATATCAGAATGGATGGAGGAGAAAGAACGAATCCCTGAAATTACGGAAATTAACAGAAAAGGATCAGTCAACTTACGGTTTTCACTTGAATAATTGCGGCTTCAGCAATGTTTTCGCAATGCTGTCGCAATGCAGTTTTTTTCATTCTTTTCCTTCGGTTTTCAACCTTTTTCTTTCCTATTGTGCATAAGTCCTAATCTAGCTACCTTCTTCTCATTCTCATATTTAAGCATAGGTTTAGGCTAAATGCTATCAAAAACACCTAAAAGTGTACATCTTCTTAAGCTAAATGGGTCCTAAATAAGTCACTTTCAGAGACTTAACATTAGGCAACTCGAGGTTGGAAAGAAAAAGAGAATAAAATGTTGGGTTCAAAGAACCTCAATAAAAGAGTACAAAGTGCTCGTGAAAAGAAAAAGAAAGAGAAAATATTTAGGTCTCTTAGTTTGCTTCTCTCTCTCGTGTAAGTCAAGTGTAGATTGTTCTTAAATGCTAGAAGTAGGGGAAAAACGGGATGATTTGTTGCATGTGGGTTTTCCGGGCTTATGTGAGTTTAGGATTGGTTGTCTAGCACACACACACGTTAGGGGGCAATAGTTAATTTTTGATATGTTCGTAGTAAATGCATGCACGGATTGCTTTCATGATTATGTTGTGTTCGAATTTGTAAAATGCATTGAGATTTGAGTTAGTAGCATGTAAGCGTGTCCTTAGAGTCAATTTCTTTATTAGCCTTGCTCGAGGACTAGCAAGATTCAAGTTGGGGGTGTTTGATAACTCCATTTTGGAGCTATTATTCACTTCTTAATTCTTGCTAAATTCCGCATTTAAATGTTTAATTTATCTCGTTTGTAGGAGATTTGCGGAGAAGAGCTCGTGCGTCCATTGGACCCGTTTTGGAGCGCGGTGTTTTAACGCCCCGGGAGTGCATCGGGAAAAGAGAAAAGTGATCCAAGAAGAATCAGACCAAAATTGCATAGGAGAGGCAATTTTCCAGCCCAAACCCGAGAGCAAGCGTCGAGCAGTCAGCGTCGAGACGCTTGCTCGACGCTGCCTGGCGTCGAGATGCTGCCTTGGCGTCGAGACGCTCCGAAGGAGGCGCGCGGAGGAAATTATCGGGCCAGCGTCGAGACGCTCGCCTAGCGTCTCGACGTCGTCGCGAGGCGCGCCCGGCTTAATTAGGTCGCAGCGTCGCGACGCTGCCCTAGCGTCTCGACGCTCCGACGATTTTAAAGGGCTGCAAGACGATTTTGCAGCCAAGTTTTTTATTCTTCCTCCACACTTCATCTTCTTCCTCTCGGCTTTTCTTCATTTTTTAGCTTAGCTCCGCCATTCGTGGCATGTTTGGGAGCTTTTAATTTGTAATAGCTTAGAGATGACTTCCATGGCCTCCGTTGGAGTGGTGGTGACAATCCGTCCCATGGACGGCTAAGGTATTGTGAACGGTTTGGGATAATTTGAGGGATTATTTGTTAGATTTCTATGCTTTGATAATCCATGCTTTAATTTCCAACTTGGTTGCTGATTTGTATGCATTTATTGTTCTTACTTCATCCTATGCATATGTTAGATTTCGCCGACTGACAATCGTGTTTTCTAGCATATGTTAGCGTTAAAGAGTAGCGATGTCGTGCCTCTCACTATTCGACTAGTAACACAGAACAATAAAATTAAACCGGAGTATCGAGTCATGCATGATAGTTGTTGGTTACATTCAGCGTTGGCGGGTAGCCAGTTAGCAATTAGACTATGTGATCGAATGTCCGTCGCGGTATGCTAGTGACTGTTTAGAGTCAATTTCGGGATGATCACCCTAATGAAACTTTAAATAATGTTTAATTGAATCTTCTGATTTGGTTAATTACTATGGAGCCGGTTACACTAGGTGTTTGCCGGGGTAACCGACCGCGTGTATTACAAACTGCTAGCCTTAGGATTGTATTAAATGATAACTTGTAGAATGTCTAACAAAGAAATCCCGAAAATCCCCAAACCGTGCACTCGTCAATCTCTCTCTCTTTAATTCTTCCGTTAGCGATTATTTCTCTTTCTTGCATGCTTAAACATCCCCCCGTTACAAAAACCAAATTGATTAATTAATTTCAAGTTCAATTTAATTTCAATCATAACCTTCTCCGTGGATCGACCCTGTTACCACTAGCTGCAAAGCTTTGGTTAATAGGCTTATAAATTGTATTTTGGCAAGCTTCGACAACTTGAATTTGGAGTATCACTTAAAGTACATCTACCAATGCCCTTGTCACTATTCCAACAGCTTGGGATAGGGGAAGCACGACCAACAACAGTCACCTTGCAACTTGCAGACAGATCCATCGCATACCCTGAAGGTAAGATTGAGGATATACTTGTCAAGGTTGACAAATTTATTTTTCTTGCAGACTTTATAATCTTGGACTACGAGGTAGATAAAGAGGTGCCAATCCTATTAGGCAGACCGTTCTTAGCCACAGGTAGGGCTCTAATTGATGTCCAGAAAGGTGAGCTCACCATGAGAGTTCATGATGAAGAGGTTAAGTTCAGTTTGTTTAAAGCTCTAAGGTACCCCTCTGATCTTGAATCCTGTGCAACTATAGATATAGTAGACTCATTAATGGAAGAAGAACTTGAGCATGAATTGTTAATTAAGCATGCTACCAATTATGCACAAGTAGATGTGAATGATTTAAATATTTCTGAATTGATGGATGTATCTGTGGACAACCCTCAGCATGTATGCATGACCAATGAATTGTCTGAAAGAACCACAACTCCTATGATGCCATCAATTGAACAACCACCTTTATTAGAACTGAAACCATTGCCTGAACACCTTAAATATGCATATCTAGGAGAGAAAGATACCTTGCCTGTTATTATTTCGTCCAAACTAAGTAAACAACATGAAATTGCGCTAATATTGCTGCTCAAGAAACATAAAAAAGCTATTGCTTGGACGATTGCTGACATTAGGGGTATAAGTCCTTCGTATTGCATGCATAAAATATTGTTGGAAGAGGAACATACACCTAGAGTAGATCACCAACGTAGGTTGAACCCCTCCATGAAGGAGGTAGTTAAAAAAGAAATCATTAAATGGTTAGATGCAGGTGTGATCTTTCCAATAGCCAATAGTCAATGGGTCAGTCCTATTCAATGTGTACCTAAGAAGGGTGGTATGACTGTAGTAGTTAATGAAAATAACGAATTAATACCAACTAGAACTGTTACAGGATGGAGAGTATGTATGGATTATAGAAAACTTAATAAAGAAACCAAAAAAGACCATTTTCCTTTACCCTTTATAGATCAAATGTTAGATAGAATAGCTGGCCGAGCCTTTTACTGCTTTTTAGATAGTTACTCAGGATATAACCAAATCACCATAGACCCTGAGGATCAAGAGAAAACAACATTTACATGTCCCTTTGGAACATTTGCTTTTCGCAGAATGCCATTTGGCCTATGCAATGCACCAGCAACGTTCCAAAGATGTATGTTGGCTATCTTCTCTGACCTAGATGAGTCCATAATAGAAATATTTATGGATGACTTCTCAGTCTTTGGTGACTCCTTTAACAACTGCCTAGAAAACCTAGGACAAGTCCTAACTAGGTGTGAAGAAACCAACCTAGTCTTAAATTGGGAAAAATGTCACTTCATGGTGGAAGAAGGAATAGTATTAGAACATAGAGTGTCCAAAGCAGGAGTAGAGGTCGATAGGGCCAAAATAGAAATCATTGAGAAGTTAGTAGAACCTAAAAATGTCAAAGCTATAAGAAGTTTCTTAGGACATGCAGGATTTAATAGGAGATTTATAAAAGACTTTTCAAAAATCTCTAAACCCTTGTGCGAGCTTCTAGAGCTAAATAAAACTTTTATCTTCTCAAATGAATGTCTAATAGCATGGACCAAGCTTAAGGATGCCTTAGTCAAAGCACCAATCATAGTAGGCCCAAATTGGGATTTTCCTTTTAAACTAATGTGTGATGCTAGTGACTATGCAATTGGGGCTATGCTTGGCCAAAAGATAGATAAACTAACACACCCTGTATATTATGCGAGTAAAACTTTAAATGAAGCACAATGTAACTACACTACAACAGAGAAAGAAATGTTAGCAGTAGTGTTTGCATGTGAAAAATTTAGGCCTTATATTGTAGGTAATAAAACGATTGTTTATACTGATCATTCTGCAATAAAATATTTAATGAGAAAGGCTGATGCTAATCCTCGTCTAATTAGATGGGTGTTACTTTTGCAAGAGTTTGATCTAGAGATTAGAGATAAAAAAGGATGTGAAAATGTAATTGCTGATCATTTATCAAGATTGCAGAGTCATTGCGGAAAAATTGCGGAGCCCGCAATAACTGACTCCTTTATTGATGAACATGTCTTTGTGTTAGTGCATTGTGATAACAATGATGAACCTTGGTTTGCAGATATTGCTAACTTCCTTGCCTCGCAGGTGTTACCAACTTTCAGAGGGGGGCAAGAAAAGAAGAGGTTCTTACACGAAGCTAGGAAGTACATTTGGGACGATCCAACCCTCTACAAAAGCTGTGCGGATGGATTGCTAAGGAAGTGTGTGTCAGCTGCTAAATCAAGGCCAGTCTTGCAGCATTGTCCTACAGCTCCTTATGGAGGACACTTCGGTGGTCAGAGGACGGCTGCAAAGGTGTTCCAAAGTGGCTACTTCTGGCCCACGATCTTCAAGGATGCACACGACTATGCACACAACTGCAATGAGTGTCAACGAACAGGTAACCTCAGTAGGAAGGATGAGATGCCTCTAACATACATCTTGGAGTTAGAACTCTTTGATGTATGGGGCATTGACTTCATGGGACCATTCCCTCCATTTGCTGGTAATCTTTACATTCTAGTAGCTGTAGATTATGTTTCAAAATGGGTAGAAGCAATTGCATGTCCTTTGAATGATGCCAAAACAGTCGTTAAATTTCTAAATAGGCATATTTTTACACGATTTGGCACACCACGTGCCATCATAAGTGATGAAGGAACGCACTTTATAAACAAAGCTATGAAAAAAGTGTTAGCTAAATATAATGTTAGGCATAGAGTAGCAACACCTCATCACCCACGCTCGAATGTACAAGATGAAATATCTAATAGAGAGATCAAAAGTATACTTGAAAAAGTGGTGAAACCGAATAGAAATGATTGGTCTTTTAAGTTAGATGATGCACTGTGGGCGTATAGGACTGCATATAAAACGCCATTAGGAATGTCTCCTTATAGATTACTGTATGGAAAAGCATGCCACTTACCCCTTGAATTAGAAATCAAAGCCTTTTGGGTCTTAAAAGAGTTAAATTATTGCGTAACCGATGCGGGAACATTGCGTTCTCTGCAATTACATGACTTGGATGAACTGAGACACATGTCATATGAAAATGCTAAAATGTATAAAGAAAGAACTAAAATTTGGCATGATAGTAGACTTAGGATTAAGGATTTCAAAAAGGGCCAACATGTTTTACTATTCAATTCACGACTTAGATTATTTCCTGGAAAACTTAAGTCTCGTTGGTCAGGTCCTTTTGTGATTACTAATGTATTTGTTCATGGTGCAATTGAAATTCGAAATCTGAATCAAGGTCAGCCGTTCATGGTGAATGGTGCTAGATTGAAGCACTACTATGAGGAAGGAGATGTGAAAACACTCTCAGCCTTCCTCCTATCCGAAGCCTCAAAAGCAAATCAAGAGAGGATGAGCAAGGGCGTTTAATGGAAATATCTCTATGCTCAACCATTAGAGGATTATGGAATAGATATTCTTTATTGTTTTTCTTTTAGATTGCTTACAGTATTGTTATTTCTAGTTTTAATTAAGTTTGTTTTTATTAATTAGGAGCGTGGTAATTGAAGATCTTAAAACGACGATGAAGGGAGTAAACCAAGAGGCAAGGAAAGATAAATGAAGAGATCTTGCAAAATCGAAGATTTAGTTGCTAGAATCTTGCAACAAATAACAATCACGGATGAAATCCCAACGGTTATATCTTCAAAGATTTGCTGAAAAAATTGCGAAAAAATTGCGGAAATATTGCGGAGTCCGCAATAATATAGCCGTTGGGGCAACAACCGAGTATAAATAGGCCGAGTTGGGGATCATTCCCATTTACGATTCTCAAACCCTCGAAGTTCCACAACTCAGAGCTCTCCTTCCTCAGAAATTCCCAAGCTTAGCCTTCAAGAAACGACAATGGTGTCCTGTTGCGTGCTCAATGTGTAAATAAAAATGCGATGTGAGAGCACTCAGAACATGCAAGCATACATGGTCTTGTAGCAAGTAATAAGTATTTTTTTCATTCGATTTCCCACAGAGATTTATTCTTAGTTACTAACGAAGTGAGATGTTAAATTAGAAAGGATGGTTTAAATGGGGTGGAATTGAGATTAATGTGCCTAACTAGTAAAGAACGTGCGAGATATGCAAGCATAAACAAAGACAAGTAAAGAGATTAACTTGAATGTAGAAGAAAAATAATTGCGGAGAAAGCAATTATCTAGCAATAAAATCGCAAAACAAAAGACTAGAAAAATGGCTAAGGCAAAAATAGAACTAAAGGAATTGCGCAGACAGCAATTTTCTAGCAATTAAACTAACAGCGTTTTAAGGGTGAAATGTGGAAACAAGGTCAACTAACGACTCCTCTATAGGCTTTTTCATACGATTCTTCAGTAGTAGATCAACTTATCATGCATCAATTTAACTCATTCTCATGCATCTCTTGATTACATGCATTAGATCCTCTAGTTCACTCATATCCAAGTAAGACTTAAGCATCTATTTATATAAGCAAGTTAATGAATTGTGCTAGAAAAACGCCTATTCCTAGGTCGTTTTCTGGCTACCATGAAAGGCTAGCATGAATGGACGACTCTGAACTCTTACTCCTTCCGGAGGTTAGGAGTTCTTTAGACAAAATGGATGGCCAATCGAAATTGTCCGTGGGGTGAAGTACACATACATTCAATGCATGCGAAGCTATCCTACATGCTGAATTCACGTATTTCTACCTATAGATTCATCATTAGCAGACCCTTGTGTGGTTTAGTTACTCATGGATGATGATGGATTGGGAAGAATAGATTGTTTAAACATGCTTAATAGTATTTAAATGGAAGCAAAGGAAAACAGAAAGCAATAAGAGACTTGCGAAGTTGTCAAATAATTCCTCTATTGAATAAGATTCAAAGCTTAATGTGCAACGACTATAAAGCACTAACGACTAAGCAAATAGAAACGAATTGAACCAATGTAGCTAACAGAAGTAAATGGCAGCAAACAGAAACGAAAAGGAAAGACAGAAACCAGTAGAAAGCGCATAAACGTGTGCGTGAACTCCTCGCCGCAAGCGCCTTGGATGAAGGGGAAGGTTAGCGTTCTTTGGGGATGAATCCAATCAGAAGAGAAGACGGATCTTCACTTCTTCCTCTCAGATTATCGGTGCCAAGAGCTGATTCCTTCACTCCAACAAACGGGAGAGAAAATAAGAAGAAACTGCGTTGAGATGGAGAGTTCTACGCTTCCAAGCTTGTTGTTCTCCTTCCTCTTGACCTCCTTTTATAGTGTTTTGCAGGTACTCTTCAGTCAAGGAGAACCATCCATTCTGAACGACGACCTTCCACGTGGCAGCAGGAGAGAAATTGGGCGGCTGAAAGATCGCAACAAAATGGCGGACGGTTGGAACAACTTATCAATTTCAGCTTAAACATTGCGGAGACAGCAATGTTTCCGCAATTTTCCTGCAATACAGAATTTCAACTCTTTTAGCTTTGTTTTTTATCCTTTCTTGTTCCTTTTACAAATAAGTCTTGATTTAGTTTCATTCTATAATTTCTCATATATAAGCACATGTTTAAACTAAATTCTAACAAAAACGCTTAAGAGTGTACACAATTCTATAGCAAATAAGTCCCTAAAATATGCACTTTTGGAGACGTAACACACCCCCAAACTTAAGTTATTGCTCGTCCTCGAACAATATAAGGGCTTACTTGGGCTGCTATCACTCTATCTGACTACTTGCTCACTTCCCTAAGCTTACTATCCTTTGCATGGTTGTCCTGTGACATTTTTCTTAGTTCAAACTAACTTCTCATTCTGCTTATTCTGATTTCTCTTGCCTTGTAAACCCTACTGCCTTTATAAATTTCCTACAACTAATCTATTTGCCTTATGTCATTAGGTTCATTGTGCAGCTATCCCTAAGTTTTCAAATTCTCCCTTGCTTCACCCCAGACTCAGTACATGCTTCTAATGTCTTTCTTTTAAGCTACCTAGGATTCCTTAGAGTCATGCCAGTCTTAGTACACACAAGTAACAGTAGTACATTTCATAGAACAACCTAAACCCTGGCATCACTACATTGGATATACACTCATCTCCCTTAACATACCTTCAAGCTATAGCCTTGTGCTTAGCAAACTAAGGCTCAGAGTTCATTCATACAGGACACCTAAGCACTTAGGCTATAACTTGTAGGCATACATTCTTCTTCCTTGGTTTTTCCTTTTCCTTCTTTTCTTTTCCTAGTAGAGTCTCTCCTTTTGGTTTGCCTTTTGATGCAGTGCCACTTGTGGGTTACACAAATGGCCCTGATTACTCAGCAACCTCAATTGAGACACTACTCTTTATTCTTTTGTTTTTCAAAAAAATTTCTTTTCATTTTTTTTTCAAAGAAGAAGACTGCTTATGTTTAAAGAGGGAGAGAGGAGTGTTCCTAGGCCTAGAAGCTGCCTCCCCCAAACTTGAACTCCTCATTGTCCCTAATGAGAATCGGAGGTGGCACACCCCCAAACTTGTCCTACAAGCATCTAGTCTAAGGCAAAAACAAGTAGAATTTAAAACTCCTAGGCATAGCATGACCTTTTTAACGCAGATAGCACAGAAGCAGAATTTTTGTAAAAACAACATATTAAGGGCTTATAGAGGTGTATGCTGAGCAAGAAAGGAAACTAATTTAAACTAACAAAGGTGTACTATAACACTCATCCAGCATGCTTAGCAGATAGAGTACATATTGAAGTCAGTAAAATAGCAAGATATTAAGATATGATTAGAAACAGCCCATCCAACAGTCATCCAATAGCATGCGAAAACTAACAAAATATTGCGGACACAGCAAAGAATCCGCAATGCAACCTATAGAGAAATTTTAGCAGTGATCAAGGCTCCTAACATGCCATATTCAGACATCCAAACTACATCAAATAGCTACACGAGCTCAGCTAACTACTCATAAACCATCAAACTAACTAAACTACTCTAAACAAACAAAAGAACAATGAAAACAGATCATGCATTTGATTAATAACAGAAGTCACAAGTCACAGAAAAGCAGGGTTTTTTTTTTTTTTAATTTTCAAGAGGGATCAGAAAACTCCCTCGAATGCCATTCAGATTGGCATTCAAACATCTTCATCCTCATCTCTCCTATCTCTAGGAGGCGCCCATGGCTTCAGCAGATCCGTAGGGAAGGCGGGGAATATGCACCCCAGCTGGTCAGCTACATCCTTGTCCCTTGCCTGTGCATACTCAGCCCACTGAGCCATCTTGTGCTGCAGATCCATCAGGCAGGCCATGGATAGCGATTGCGCAGCAGCCATGCCGTCCATCTCAAATTCCATATTGCCCCTCCTTCGCATCCTCAAGATTGTGGGCAGCTCCATATGGCCAGTGTAAGCCAACTACCTCTCATTCTTCACCATTGGCACACCTGCACGTAAGCACAATTTCGTTATGGTGTTTGGGAAAAAGAGCTGCCCCTTACCTTTCTTTGAACAGTCAGTGATGGAGGCGGCAATGACTTCACCCACGTCAATGGTGAGTCCCCGCATGATAGCATACAGCAGCAATGATCGCCCCTGGTTGATAGTCGTCTCATGAGTCACAGGGGAGATGCGTCTGCGCACAAGAGAGAACCAGACAGCCGCCTTGTCTCGAAGGGTTGCACTCATCAGGGTGTGCTTCCCGTTCCTTGAGACCGCCCAAGATGCCTCTGGTTTGCCTATCGTGTGCAAGGCCTCTTCTAGGACTGCCTCAGACGGCAAATCAACAATCTTGGCGTATTCAGAATGTGGATACCCCTTGAGAGCATAAGCCTCATTGATGGCATTGGCAGAGAAGTCGACCTCTACCCCCCTCCCTGTGGACAGACATGCTTCAGGGTGTGTGAGGTTGGCAAAGAAGTCATACACCATGTCAGGGTAGGTTGGAATTGGGGGTCTGTACAGCTCCTCCCAGCCATGGGTGATGATTCCTGCGCGCAAGAATTGCGGCAGGTCCGCCAACGCATCAAGAAAGCCCCGCTCGTCCATGGAGTCCTTGCTTCCCCCCTCCATAGGCTTGTCAAGACTAACATCCCTTAAGGGGGAGAATACCTCCTCTTCCTCCGCCGGTTCGTCACTTTGCACCGAGTCTTGGTGCTCTTTAGGTGGAGCTTCAGGCTCCGGCGTTTGTGGCGAAGGTTCAGGGCTCTGCCTGGCCGTCTCATATGATGGACGGCCACTCCCTCGGCTCTCTTTGCTGGGAGTCTTTCTCACCCTGATTGGTGAATCATCCGTCGCGATTCGCCACTTCCTTTTCTTGGGTGTTCCCACCGGATCAGAGGGACCAGCAGGAACCTCAGTAGCCACCTTCCACTTCTTTCTTCGCACTGGTAGCTTCGGAGGCCGTGAGGGCTGCACAGCATCGGCATCTGCTAAGGAAAGCAGCGCCTCCCTCGCAGCTTCTTCTGCGTCAGGCGACGTTTTCTTGGGCGTGGATCGATCTGCTCGCGTGGATGTTGCGTGCTCAATGTGTTAAAGATAAATAAGCAAGAAGGTAGAGAGAGCACTCAGAACATGCAAGCATACATGGTCTCACAGCAAGTAGTAAGTATATTTCATTCGTTTTTTCCACAGAGACTCATTTTTAGCTATTCATGAAGTGTATTTGTTAAGAAAGAAGGGGTGGATTTGATGGGGTAAAATTGGTTTTTAATTATCTAATTTTTGCTGAATGTGTAAAGGAATGCAACATAAACAAATGCAAGTTGAAATTAGACTCAAAAGATAAGAGATGGAATTAATAAACGAAGAAGAAAACAGCTAAACAGAATGGTAACTTAGCAGAATTGCGGATACCGCAATGTTATCGCAATTGTAAAAACAGCAAACGTGTGTAAAATGGAGAATTAAGGGCTACTAATGACTATCCTATAGGCATTTTTATACGATTCCCAAGCACTGGATCTACTCTCTATGCATCAAACTCACTCTATCTCATGTATCGTCCGATTCCATGCATTAGATTCTTTAGTTTACTCGACTCAAAGTAAGGTCTTAAGCATCTTGTCAAAACAGAAGTGTTTAGTTTGTACTAGGGAAACGCCTATTCCTAGGCCGTTTCCTGTTTACCATGAAAGGCTAGCATGATTATACGACTCTGAACTCTTACTCCTTCCAGAGGTTAGGAGTTCTTTGGACAAAATGGATGGCCAATCGAAATTGCCCGTGGGATGAAGCTTACATACAATCAATGCTTTGAAAGCTATCCTACATGCTTGGTTCACGTTTTTTTAGCCTATAGTTCTGTCATTAGCATGCCCCTAAGTGACTTAGCTACTCATGGATATATAGAGAACACAAGTATAAGATAAAACAGACATGCTTAGAAGGGAAATGTACTCAAAACAGTAAGACAAAACCGTAGCAGCAGAAGATGGAAACTGTGAAATGAAGACTTGTAATTTGATTACTTTGAATGTTTGAACGAACAAAGGGACACTTAAAGTAAATAATCCAAAGACAGAAAGCAACGAAATGAAGTAGACTAATCACTAAACCAGAAGCGATAACTAAACAATGCTGGAAATGAGAAAGGAAAGACAAAAAGCAGTAAATGGTGCTTGAAAGCCTCGTTGCAGTCGCCTCGAATGAAGGGGATGAAGGTCAGCCTTGCTTGGATGAATCCAATCGAGAGAGAAGAAGGATCTCCTCTCCTTCCTATCAGATTATCGATTCCAACAGCTGAGACTCTCACTCCAACAGACGGCAAAGGAAAACAGGGAGAAAAGATGGACTGCGAGAAGACTCTACGCTTTCGGATGATGCTTGAACCTCCGACTTTGACCCCCTTTTATAGTAGTTTGCAGGTGCGTTTGGGCCAAGGAGAACCATCAATCTTCAACGTCATATATCAGAATGGATGGAGGAGAAAGGACGAATCCCTGAAATTACGGAAATTAACAGAAAAGGATCAGTCAACTTACGGTTTTCACTTGAATAATTGCGGCTTCAGCAATGTTTTCGCAATGCTGTCGCAATGCAGTTTTTTTCATTCTTTTCCTTCGGTTTTCAACCCTTTTCTTTCCTATTGTGCATAAGTCCTAATCTAGCTACCTTCTTCTCATTCTCATATTTAAGCATAGGTTTAGGCTAAATGCTATAAAAAACACCTCAAAGTGTACATCTTCTTAAGCTAAATGGGTCCTAAATAAGTCACTTTCAGAGACTTAACAGTGGACACCATTGTCGTTCTTTGAGGATCTGAGTGTAGGAGATGCAGAGGAAGAAGAAGACTCAATTTGGAGGTCCAACGGTTTGAGAAAACGTAAAGGGCAGGAATCCAACGACGGCTATTTGTACTTGAGTACCCTCCAACGGCTCTTTTCTGTTGCGGACTCAGCAAATCTTCCGCAATTAATCCGCCTAGCCGTTGGGATATTTCTTGATTTGAGTTGCAAGATTCAGCAACCGAATCCTTGATTTAACCCGATCTCCTTCGTGGATTTTCTCCCCTTCATTCATCTCCTTCATTGCCTCTTAAAGATCTCCCATTAATATCCACCTAATTAAAACAAAAATACTTAATTAAAACCAAAATAAACAAGCAAAACACAATCGAAAATACTTAAAGAAAAATTCTAAGGCATAGCCTTCTGATGGATGAGCACAGTGATCACTCATCCCCTCTCGATTCGTTTCTCAAGCTTCAGATAGGAGGAAGGCCGAGAGTGTCTTTACATCTCCTTCCTCATAGTAGTGCTTCAACCTTGCACCATTTACCATAAACGGCTGCCCGTGGTGTAGGTTTCTAATCTTAATAGCACCATGAACAAAGACGTTAGTAATAACAAAAGAACCTGACCACCTAGACTTAAGTTTTCCTGGAAATAACCTTAACCGCGAGTTGAATAATAAGACATGCTGGCCTTTTTTAAAGTCCTTCATCCTAAGTCTACTATCATGCCAAATCTTAGTTTTTTCCTTATACATTTTAGCATTTTCATAGGACATATGTCTTAGCTCATCTAACTCATGTAATTGCAGAGACCGCAAAGTTCCAGCATCGGTCACGCAATAATTTAGTTCTTTTAAGGCCCAGAAGGCTTTGATCTCCAATTCGAAGGGAAGATGACATGCTTTTCCATATACTAGCCTATAAGGAGACATACCTAAGGGTGTTTTATATGCAGTCCTATATGCCCAAAGTGCATCATCTAACTTAAAAGACCAGTCTTTTCTATTAGGTTTGATTACTTTTTCAAGTATGCTTTTAATCTCCCTATTAGATATTTCAGCCTGGTCATTCGAGTGTGGGTGATAAGGAGTTGCCACTCTATGTCTAACATTGTATTTAGCTAGTACCTTTTTCATGGCCTTATTTATAAAGTGGGTTCCCTCATCACTTATTATCGCGTGTGGTGTACCAAATCTTGTAAAAATATGCCTATTTAGAAACTTAACTACTGTCTTTGCATCATTTGAGGGACATGCTATGACTTCTACCCATTTAGATACATAGTCTACGGCTACAAGTATATAAAGATTACCTGCAGATGGGGGAAATGGTCCCATGAAGTCAATGCCCCACACATCAAAGAGTTCCAATTCTAAGATGTAGGTGAGAGGCATTTCATCCTTCCTACTGAGGTTACCTGTCCGTTGACATTCATCTCAGCAGTGTGCATGGTCGTGTGCATCTTTGAAGATCGTAGGCCAGTAGTAGCCACTCTGGAACACCTTTGCAGCCGTCCTTTGGCCACCAAAATGTCCACCATAAGGAGACGTATGGCAGTGCTGCAACACTGACTTTGCCTCAGCAGCTGATACACACTTCCTCAGCAATCCGTCTGCACATGTCTTGTAAAGTGTAGGATCGTCCCAGATGAACTTCCTAGCTTCATGTAAAAACCTCTTCTTTTCTTGCCCTCCTTTGAAAGGTTGTAGTACCTGTGAGGCAAGGAAGTTAGCAATATCCGCAAACCAAGGCTCCTCATCGTTATCACGATGTGCTAACACAAAGACATGCTCATCAACAAAGGCATCAGAAATTGCTGGCTCAGCAATTTTTTCGCAATTACTTCGCAATCTAGATAAATGGTCAGCAACTACATTTTCGCTTCCTTTTTTTATCTCTAATGTCTAAGTCAAACTCTTGCAATTGTTGGGTTTTATGTCCTAAAACTCGTAGTTTGTAAACTGTTTGAATGTATATATTCTATTTCAATAAAGTTGTTATTGAATTTTAGTGAATTGTGTTTGTATTAACCTATACCAACAACTAACACTCATGGCGATAGTGTAAGTACTTGAACTTCATGTGTGACATGAATGTGGATGAAGTTCAATTAGACAGCCAAAATGGTCTATAGTATAGGGATAAGGCTGGGTACCTTATCCTGGGGACACTATTGGACGCGACTCACTTTGTATAGTACAAAACGATGTGATTCGAATCGTTTCATGTAGAGACATGTGAGTGAGGGCGTCCTGTGCAATGAGTTTGCACAAGACCGAACCAAAAAATAAAATCGCTCTTTCTTTATAACACCGTTTACTGTAAAGACCGATTTTTTCATTTGATGACTTAGGTAACTCGATCTCAATCCTGAGCTCACTATGAACTTCTGTTTATTCGACCTTATCCTTTGACTTTTACGGGTGAGAGTGGCCTGATCGCCGACTCAATAAGCCTACCATCTTGGGGATAAGATCGAATAAGTGGTTGGGGACATAGTTGTGCGAGATGGAATTCACTCCTACCCGCTTTAAGGGTTAGTAGAGAGGTTGTTCCCTTAAGTGCTGACTCCAGGTCTTGAACGATGGGCCCATCCTCTCCTGATCAGGGAGGAATCTGATTTGATGGTTGGACCACAAATCAATTGTTCATTAGAGGTGTCAGTGGTACTTAAGGAACAAGATATAATACAAGGGTTAAACGGTATAAATGACCCGTTGTGATTACGAACGACCTGTGAAGGATCGACTTACTGATGATAGTTATATCAACAGGACACAATATATCTACAGTAAGGAGAGTGCAGCCCTTGGACTTTAGTGGAGTCTCCGGGGGTTAACGAATGTTGGTTAGTTCGATTGAAAGAGTTTTGACCGGATAATCTCGTATCGTTGGAGCTCATGATCTTTAGGTCCTTACGGTTCTCCTAGCTAGCTCGGATAAAGCCGTGAAACAATATAAAAGAAAAGAAAAGAATTTGAATCGTTCAAATTCGGGTTTGTGGAAGAATATGGACATATTTAAATATGATTTAAATATGAGATTGGTCTACAATATGAATTGGATTCACATGCAAAAAGTCGGTTTTCGGAAAACCGGGTTTAATTATATTATTTAATTAATATTTGATATTGAATTAAATAATATTAATTAATATATATATATTTTTATTAATTAAAAAGTTTAATTAATAAAATAATTATTATTATTTTTAATAATAATAATATATAAATATATATATATATATATATACATGTGTCTTACATGCAAGATGTAAGACACATGTTATATATATACAAGGTATATATATATGAATCATCAGATCAATTAAAAAAAAAAAAAAAAGGAAAAAGAAATGTCAGTGGATTTTGGGGTTCACGATTCGAATTGAAATTTGGAATTTCAATTTTGGAAATCTTCTTCTTCTTCCTCACGTCCTCTGTTCTTTGTTTAAAAAGAAAATTATTTTCTTCAGTGAGCTTCTTCCTCCGTTTCTTTTGTAAAAGGAGTCCCACTACTCCGTTTCTCGGCCCGAGGATAGCGGGACTACCGTGGGTGGTCCACGAAGGTTTCGTGAGAAGGCTCGTTCAGCCCGTGAGGAGCTTCTGGCGGTGAAAATTGAAGAAATACGAACGACAAGGGTATGTGTTCTAATTTCTCTTTTTCATTGCGTTTGCATGTTCCCGTTTGTTTAAATTGATGAAATTAGAGTGTCTATGATCCAAATCGCTTCCGCTGCGTGCCATGCGCTCCATCAATTGGTATCAGAGCGTTTTTGGCCACTCAATTTCCATCAATTTAAGTTATGGTGGGTTTTATTTAGAAATTGTTTCTGAATGGATGTCTAAAGTGAATATCGATTTTGGCATAGTTTCTTTTTGAATTTCAAAATTTGTAATTGCCCGAGAATGTATGGGCTTTATTGCATGCTAAAGAGTCTGTATTTTTTTAGAGTCATTAGACTCCATATAGGTTTCTTTGTGAAAGAAGTTTGAGTTTGAAACTCGCCGAAATGTTCGGTGTAAGTTCAAACTCATTCTAGGCAATACGAGGAGAAATTCGAAAAGAATTTGGCCGAAGCGTTCGGAGGAAGCAAGTTGGTCAAAGGCGGTGCGAAGAGTTCGAAGTCCGCTCAAGACATAGCTTGTTGTTCAAGCTTGTAATAAATTAGTTATTGCTTGTTAAATGCCAAAATCGATCCACTTTAGTATGTTTAATTAATTATGCATTGCGAATGTATGTTTTAATTAAATTCCATGTTTGTATGTGCATAACGTATGCCATATAGATTTAAAATCCCACCGTAGGAAGCATGCTTCATGCATTGAAAATATGTTATAAGTGTTATAATATATCGTATGCATATTTGGCAATTCATCTGTTTTGATATAAAAGTTATATTAATTCATGAATTAGTTGTTGTTAGTTCAATAGAATAATTGATATAAGTGTTATATTAATTATGAATTGAATGAACAACATAGTTTGTCCTAGTTTTATGCACATGGTATATTATAAGTGTTATAATGTATAAGATGCATGTTTATTCATGAGTATTAATATAAGAGTTATATTAATTCATGAATTAGATGTTGTTTGCTTAATAGAATAATTGATATAAGTGTTATATTAATTATGAAATTAAACATCCAACATTAGATGCATTTTGTTTGTTATAAGTGTTATAATGTATAGGATGCATGCTTAATTCAGAGTATTGATATAAGTGTTATATTGATTATGTATTAAGAGTTGAATGTTTAAGAGCATAATCGATATAAGTGTTTTATTGATTATGAAATTAAATATTCAACTTATCATGCCTTAGTGATGCATGTTTGAGAAGCATGTAGAGGTTTGTTGTATTTAGTCTTAGTTTTGCAAAGCGTTGTAAAATTGGCATAAACTTTTAAAATCTATAACAAAGACAAAGGCATGCTCACTTAGGGTTGAATGTATCGTTCCGTTTCATTAGATGAATAGGTCGATATCTTGTAAATGCTAAGGTTACAAGAAACTCACCCGGGAACATCCTGTTCGAGGTTGGAGGTATTTAAGCTGACGGTTTACGGAACACCTCCTACCTGGGGACCATCCGGTACTTGAGTAAAGTTAACCCCGCTTTATGAGCATGCGTGAGTGGTGTGAGGTAATAAAGTGTTTATCACCTAGACATCATAGGTAAAAGTTTGTTTTACCTAGACTTAGGTCTTATTGTCTTAGCCGGATAATGCCTGAGTAATTTACCCATTCCGTCTTAAAATACTTAGTAGAGGTGTTGAGAAGGTATATATGATATATCCCTCTCCTCCTACGTTCTCTGTCAAGTTCACACTGTGAGAATTATGCTCGGCCTCGTGATGTCAATAGGGCATCCCCATTCGGATGGTATTTGCATAATTCAAGAGCAAGGTGAATGGAGAAAGTATTTATAGTAAGTGGGAGAAGGAAGTATGTCAATACATCCTGCGGTCTCCTCCATTGGATTGAACCGTGAGATTCCTATGTTCCGCCTGCTAGGTGCCCACAAGAGGTACCGATCCATTCGGAGGGCCGTTTCATAGGAATCGGAACATCTCAATCACCATTTATTGATAAAGAAACATAGAGCCATTCCCAACTTTGACATTTCCATTCGGTTGCATCGTTGGGGCCGCCCTATGAATTCTAAAAATGGAGGGTCACACTTACGAGATTTGCTAAGGAGTTAGTAAGTCTTGACCAAACAGCGATAACTAAGATGCTATAGGAATATGAGATATTCTGGTATTAGCATTTAGTCAAGAATGTATTGATTCAGTGAAGGAATGCTTGACTGCCCCTCGGTAGCGACCAGTCTGACCCACTGAAGTATCGTTGCAGTTTAATAATGAGTTTTGGGTACATTATTATTCTTTGCTAAATTCTTGATTGGTGTGTAAATTAGGTTAAAACCTTTTCACTAATTTTTTTCATTCTCTTTTCAGCATGTCTAGCTCTTTTATTCACTTACTAGCTTCCGATAAGTTAACCGGCGATAACTACGCGACCTGGAAATCAAACTTGAATACGATTCTCGTTCTAGATGATCTAAGGTTCGTCTTATCAGAGGATTGTCCTCCCCCTCCTAGCTCGGATGCGACTCGAACTGTTCGAGAAGCAATTGATAGATGGACAAGGGCTAATGATAAAGCCAGTGTCTATATCTTAGCCAGCATATCTGATGTGTTAGCTAAGAAGCACGAGGATATGGTTTCTGCTAAAGAAATCATGTCTTCATTACAGGCGATGTTTGGACTACCGTCCTCATCGGTCTGTCATGAAGCCATCAAATACGTTTACAACTCTCGCATGAAGGAGGGTACCTCTGTTAGGGAGCATGTCCTTAACATGATGGTCCACTTCAATGTGGCGGAAGTAAATGGAGCTCCTATTGATGAGTCAAGTCAAGTAAGCTTTATCATGGAATCTCTTCCGAAGAGTTTCCTTCAGTTCAGAACCAATATGGTAATGAACAAGATAAAGTATAATTTGACTTCTCTCCTCAGCGAGCTACAGACCTATCAGTCCCTTCACACTTCTAAAGGAAAAGAGAAGGAGGCAAACGTTGTCACTTCTAGGAAATTCGAAAAGGGGTCGTCATCAGGGAGTAGGTCTGAACTTTCTTCTATTAAGAATAAGAGTATTCAAAAGAAGAAGAAAGATAAAAGGAAGGGAAAAGCACCTGCTGCTGCTAAGAGCAAGACTAAATCTACAGACAAAGGAAAATGTTTCCATTGTGGTGTAGATGGGCACTGGAAACGGAATTGCCCAAAGTATCTTGCAGAGAAAAAGGCTGAAAAGGAAAGACAAGGTAAATATGATTTACTTGTTGTTGAAACATGTTTAGTAGAACATGATTGTCATACCTGGATACTTGATTAAGGAGCTACTAACCATGTTTGTTCTTCTTTTCAGGAAACTAGTTCTTGGCAGCCACTTTCTCGAGGTGAGATAACTCTCAGAGTTGGAACTGGAGAGGTTGTCTCAGCTAAAGCAGTGGGAGCTGTAAAGTTGTTGTATAGAGATAGTTTCATTTTACTAGAAAATGTACTCCTGGTTCCTACCTTCCAGAGGAATCTTGTATCTATATCTTGTTTGTTAGAACAGTTGTATAAAGTATCTTTTGTTCATAATGAAGCGTTCATTAGCAAAAGAGGTGTACGTATTTGTTCTGCGAAACTTGAAAACAACTTGTATGTGTTAAGACCAACCAAAGCCAAAGCTATTTTGAACACTGAAATGTTTAAAACAGCTGAGACTCAAACTAAAAGGCAGAAACTTTCTCCAAGTACTTATCTTTGGCACTTAAGACTAGGTCACATTAATCTCAATAGGATTGGGAGATTGGTTAAGAGTGGTCTGCTAAATCGTTTAGAAGAGAACTCTTTACCGCCATGTGAGTCTTGTCTTGAGGGCAAAATGACCAAACGATCTTTTTCTGAAAAAGGTCATAGGTCCAAAGAACCTCTAGAAATCGTGCATTCGGATCTCTGCGGTCCTTTGAATGTCAAAGCACGAGGAGGGTATGAATATTTCATCAGTTTTATTGATGATTATTCTAGGTACGGTTATCTTTATCTAATGCATCATAAGTCCGAAGCTCTTGAAAAGTTCAAAGAGTATAAGGGAGAGGTTGAGAACACATTAGGTAAATCGATAAAAACACTCCGATCAGATCGAGGTGGAGAGTATATGGATTTAAGATTCCAGGACTATATGATAGAACATGGAATAGTATCTCAACTCTCAGCGCCAGGAACACCACAGCAGAATGGTGTGTCCGAGAGGAGAAATAGAACTTTGTTAGACATGGTTCGATCTATGATGAGTTATGCTCATTTGCCTAGTTCGTTTTGGGGATATGCAGTAGAGACTGCAGTATATATTTTGAACATGGTTCCCTCTAAGAGTGTTTCTGAAACACGTTATGAGTTATGGAGAGGGCGTAAAGGTAGTTTACGTCACTTCAGGATTTGGGGGTGTCCGGCACATGTGCTAGTACCCAATCCAAAGAAGTTGGAAGATCGTTCAAAATTGTGCCTATTTGTAGGTTACCCCAAGGAAACGAAAGGTGGTCTATTTTACGATCCTCATGAGAACAAGGTACTAGTATCGTATAATGCCACGTTCTTAGAGGAAGACCACATGAGAGATCATCAACCGTCGAGCAAGAATGTTTTGTCCGAATTTTCAGGGAAAGCTACAGACGGATCAACAAAGGTTGTTGATCAGGCTGGTCCTTCTCAAGAGTTGAGAAAGCCTCGACGCAGTGGGAGGGATGTAAGACAGCCTGACCGCTACATCGGTTTGTCTGAAACTCAAGTCGTCATACCTGATGATGGCGTTGAGGATCCATTGACCTTTAAACAGGCAATGAATGACATAGACAAGGACCAGTGACTTAAAGCCATCGATCTCAGAATAGAGTCTATGTACTTCAATTCGGTCTGGGATCTTGTAGACCAACCAGATGGTGAAAGACCTATCGGTTGCAAGTGGATCTACAAGAGAAAACGAGACCAAGCCGGTAAGGTGCAAACCTTTAAGGCTCGACTTGTGGCAAAAGGTTATTCTTAAAGAGAAGGGGTGGACTATGAAGAAACATTTTCTCCTGTTGCCATGTTAAAGTCGATTAGAATACTCTTATCCATTGCTACATTTTATGATTATGAAATCTGGCAAATGGATGTCAAGACTGCCTTTCTGAATGGTAATCTTGAGGAGAGTATCTATATGGCTCAACTAGAGGGATTCATACTTCAGGGTCAAGAGCAAAAGGTTTGCAAGCTTAATCGATCCATTTATGGGTTGAAGCAAACATCTAGATCCTGGAATATAAGGTTTGATACGGCAATCAAATCTTATGGCTTTGAACAAAATATTGACGAACCTTGTGTTTACAAGAAAGTAGTCAATACTGTTGTAGCTTTCTTAGTCTTGTACGTAGACGATATACTACTCATTGGGAATGATGTAGGGTTCCTAACTGACGTTAAGAATTGGCTAGCGACCCAATTCCAAATGAAAGATTTGGGAGAGGCTCAGTTTGTTCTAGGGACTCAGATCATAAGGAATCGTAAGAACAAAGTGCTAGCGCTGTCTCAAGCATCTTATCTTGACAAGGTGTTGTCAAGATATTCGATGCAGAATTCCAAGAAAGGTTCGCTGCCTTTTAGGCATGGAATTCACTTGTCTAAGGAACAGTCTCCTAAGACACCTCAAGAGGTTGAGGATATGAGACGAATTCCCTATGCATCTGCAGTTGGTAGTCTCATGTACGCTATGTTGTGTACAAGACCCGACATCTGCTATGCAGTAGGAATTGTCAGTAGGTTCCAGTCTAATCCAGGATATGATCACTGGACAGCCGTTAAACACGTCCTCAAGTATCTTAGGAGAACGAGAGACTATGTGCTTGTGTATGGCGCGAAGGATTTGATCCTTGCAGGATACACTGACTCTGATTTTCAGACTGATATAGATTCCAGGAAATCTACATCAGGATCAGTGTTCACTCTTAACGGAGGAGCAATAGTATGGAGGACTATAAAGCAAGGTTGTATTGCTGACTCCACCATGGAAGCTGAGTATGTCGCAGCTTGCGAAGCAGCGAAGGAAGCTGTATGGCTTAGGAAGTTCTTGACAGATTTGGAAATTGTTCCAAATATGAACTTGCCAATCACCCTTTATTGTGATAATAGTGGTGCAGTGGCAAATTCTAAAGAACTTAGAAGCCATAAGCGTGGAAAGCATATTGAGCGGAAGTATCATCTCATCTGGGAGATAGTGCAACGAGGAGATGTGATCGTCACACAGGTAGCCTCGGAGCACAACATTGCTGATCCGTTTACTAAGTCTCTCACGTCTAAAGTGTTTGAGAGACACCTAAAAAGTCTAGGGCTGCGAGCTGCTCAGTAGGACAGTGGGAGAAACTTTAGATATTTTATATTCTAGTTCTCTCGACCAGCATATACTCCACTGACGTTTTAGTCCAAGTGGGAGTTTGTTGGGTTTTATGTCCTAAAACTCGTAGTTTGTAAACTGTTTGAATGTATATATTCTATTTCAATAAAGTTGTTATTGAATTTTAGTGAATTGTGTTTGTATTAACCTATACCAACAACTAACACCCATGGCGATAGTGTAAGTACTTGAACTTCATGTGTGACATGAATGTGGATCAAGTTCAAGTAGACAGCCAAAATGGTCTATAGTATAGGGATAAGGCTGGGTACCTTATCCTGGGGACACTATTGGACGCGGCTCACTTTGTATAGTACAAAACGATGTGATTCGAATCGTTTCATGTAGAGACATGTGAGTGAGGGCGTCCTGTGCAATGAGTTTGCACAAGACCGAACCAAAAAATAAAATCGCTCTTTCTTTATAACACCGTTTACTGTAAATACCGATTTTTTCATTTGATGACTTAGGTAACTCGATCTCAATCCTGAGCTCACTTATGAACTCCTGTTTATTCGACCTTATCCTTTGACTTGTACGGGTGAGAGTGGCCTGATCGCCGACTCAATAAGCCTACCATCTTGGGGATAAGATCGAATAAGTGGCTGGGGACATAGTTGTGCGAGATGGAATTCACTCCTACCCGCTTTAAGGGTTAGTAGAGAGGTTGTTCCCTTAAGTGCTGACTCCAGGTCTTGAACAATGGGCCCATCCTCTCCTTATCAGGGAGGAATCTGATTTGATGGTTGGACCACAAATCAATTGTTCATTAGAGGTGTCAGTGGTACTTAAGGAACAAGATATAATACAAGGGTTAAACGGTATAAATGACCCGTTGTGATTACGAACGACCTGTGAAGGATCGACTTACTGATGATAGTTATATCAACAGGACACAATATATCTACAGTGAGGAGAGTGCAGCCCTTGGACTTTAGTGGAGTCTCCGGGGGTTAACGAATGTTGGTTAGTTCGGTTGAAAGAGTTTTGACCGGATAATCTCGTATCGTTGGAGCTCATGATCTGTAGGTCCTTACGGTTCTCCTGGCTAGCTCGGATAAAGCCGTGAAACAATATAAAAGAAAAGAAAAGAATTTGAATCGTTCAAATTCGGGTTTGTGGAAGAATATGGACATATTTAAATATGATTTAAATATGAGATTGGTCTACAATATGAATTGGATTCATATGGAAAAAGTCGGTTTTGGGAAAACCGGGTTTAATTATATTATTTAATTAATATTTGATATTGAATTAAATAATATTAATTAATATATATATATTTTTATTAATTAAAAAGTTTAATTAATAAAATAATAATTATTATTTTTAATAATAATAATATATAAATATATATATATATACATGTGTCTTACATGCAAGATGTAAGACACATGTTATATATATACAAGGTATATATATATGAATCATTAGATCAATTAAAAAAAAAAAAAAAAAGGAAAAAGAAATGTCAGTGGACTTTGGGGTTCACGATTCGAATTGAAATTTGGAATTTCAATTTTGGAAATCTTCTTCTTCTTCCTCACGTCCTCTATTCTCTGGTTAAAAAGAAAATTGTATTCTTCAGTGAGCTTCTTCCTCCGTTTCTTTTGTAAAAGGAGTCCCACTACTCCGTTTCTCGGCTCGAGGATAGCGGGACTACCGTGGGTGGTCCACGAAGGTTTCGTGAGAAGGCTCGTTCAGCCCGTGAGGAGCTTCTGGCGGTGAAAATTGAAGAAATACGAACGACAGGGGTATGTGTTCTAATTTCTCTTTTTCATTGCGTTTGCATGTTTCCGTTTGTTTAAATTGATGAAATTAGAGTGTCTATGATCCAAATCGCTTCCGCTGCGTGCCATGCGCTCCATCAGCAATAATAATACCCATCTAATTAACCTAGGCTTAGCATCAACCTTCCTCATTAGATATTTTAGTGCAGAGTGATCAGTGTACACAATTGTTCTAGTGCCTACAATGTAATTTCTAAACTTTTCACAGGCAAATACTACGGCTAGCATTTCCTTCTCGGGGGTGGTGTAATTACATTGTGCTTCATTTAAAGTCTTACTTGCATAATATACAGGATGTGTTAGTTTATCTATTTTTTGTCCTAGCATGACCCCTACTGCATAGTCACTAGCATCACACATCATCTCAAATGGTAGATCCCAATTTGGACCTACTATAATTGGTGCTTTGACTAAGGCTTTCTTAAGTGTTGGCCATGCTAGGAAACATTCTTTTGAGAAGACAAATGGTTTATTAAGCTCTAGAAGCTCACACAAAGGTTTAGAGATTTTTGAAAAGTTTTTAATGAATCTCCTATAGAAACCTGCATGACCTAGGAAACTTCTAATAGCTTTTACATTTTGAGGTTCCACTAGCTTCTCTATTATTTCTATTTTGGCCCTATCGACCTCTACTCCTGCTCTAGACACTCTATGTCCTAGGACTATTCCTTCTTCCACCATAAAGTGGCATTTTTCCCAATTTAAGACTAGGTTGGTCTCCTCACACCTAGTTAGGACTTGTCCTAAGTTTTCTAAGCAGTTGGTAAACGAATCACCAAAGACTGAGAAGTCATCCATAAATATTTCTATCAGGGATTCATCTAAGTCAGAGAAAATGGCCAACATGCACCTTTGGAATGTTGCTGGTGCATTGCATAAGCCAAATGGCATTCTGCGAAAAGCAAATGTTCCAAAGGGACATGTAAAGGTTGTTTTCTTCTGATCCACAGGGTCTATGGTAATTTGATTATATCCAGAATAACCATCTAAAAAGCAGTAATAGGCTCGGCCAACTATTCTATCTAACATTTGATCTATAAACGGTAAAGGAAAATGATCTTTTTTTGTTTCTTTGTTAAGTTTTCTGTAGTCCATACAGACTCTCCATCCTGTAACAGTTCTAGTTGGTATAAGTTCATTATTCTCATTAACTATTACAGTCATTCCACCCTTCTTAGGCAAACATTGAATTGGACTCACTCATTGACTATTAGCTATAGGAAAAATTACACCTGCATCTAACCATTTGATAATCTCTTTTTTAACTACCTCCTTCATGGAGGGGTTCAACCTACGTTGGTGATCTACCCTAGGTGTATGTTCCTCTTCCAAAAATATCTTATGCATGCAATAGGAAGGACTAATATCTCTTATATCAGCAATCGTCCATGCAATAGCTTTTTTATGTTGCTTAAGCAGCAATATTAGCGCAATTTCATGTTGTTCACTTAATTTGGACGAAATAATAACAGACAAAGTATCATGCTCTCCTAAATATGCATACTTAAGATGATCAGGCAATGGTTTTAATTCTAGTAAAGGTGGATGTTCAATTAATGGTTACAAAGGAATTGTGGTTCTTTCAGTCAAGTCATTAGTCATACAAACATGCTGAGGTTTGTCCACAGATATATCCATCAATTCAGAAATGTTTAAGTCAGTTATATCTATTTGTACATAGTCAGTAGCATGCTTAATTAACAGTTCATGCTCAAGTTGTTCTTCCATCAGTGAATCTACTACATCTATACTTGCACAGGATTCAGAATCAGAGGGATACCTTAGAGCTTTAAATACACTGAATTTAACCTCCTCATCATGAACTCTCATGGTGAGCTCACCTTTTTGGACATCGATCAAAGCCCTACCTGTGGCTAGAAATGGTCTGCCCAATAAGATTGGTACCTCCTTGTCTGCCTCATAATCCAGAATGATGAAATCTGCAAGAAAAATGAATTTGTCAACCTTGACAAGTATATCCTCAATTTTCCCCTCCGGGTATGCTATGGATCTGTCTGCAAGCTGCAAGGTGACAGTGGTAGGACGTGCTTCCCCTATTCCAAGCTGACGGAATAGTGACAAGGGCATGAGATTGATGCTGGCTCCCAGATCACAAAGAGCTCTGCCCACGTGCTTGCCTCCCAACTCGACTGGTAAGGTGAAGGAACCAGGATCCTTCTCCTTTTTTGGTAGTTTGTTTTGGAGTATAGCACTGCACTCCTCGATGAGATTCACTGTTTCAAATTCACAAATGATTTTCTTGTTAGTAATTATATCTTTCAAGAATTTAACATAAGAAGGCATAGATTGCAAAACTTCTACAAATGGGATATTAACATGCACTTGTTTTAAAATTTCTAAAAACTTATTAAAGTGCACTTCCTGTTCTTGTTTTTTCTTCAGCCTTCTAGGGAATGGAGGTGGTGGCACATATGTAGGCACTTCAGATCGCCTAATGACAGGTGGAGGCCTTGGTATCTCTTCTGGTTCCTCAATGATAGGTTCCAGCCTCACCCTCGTTGTGCTTGTTGGTGGTTGATCATGGTTGAGCAGAGAATCCAGTGGAGCACTAAACTTTTCATTCTCTACTCGCTTTGGTGCTTCTCTATTGTTGCTCACCAATGGTCTTCCACTACGAAGTTCAATTGCTTGAACTTGCTCTTTTCCATCCCTTCTTGGTACTTCAGTGTCTGCAGGCAATCTACCTTGGGGCCTATTTTTCAGTTCATTTGCTAACAGCCCTATTTGGTTTTCTAAGCTCCTAAGGGTGGCTTGCTGACTTTGTAGGGTTGCATCATTTTTTGCAATGTATTCTTTAAGTAAATTCTCTACTAATGATCCTATAGGTTGGTTATATGGCTTTTGATACATGGATTGGTTATTTTGTTGAGTGAAACCAGGTGTTCCACTCGGTCTTGGTTGGTTTTGTGCTTGGTTAGTGTTTTGTTGTCCACCCCAAGAAAGATTTGGGTGGTTCCTCCAACCAGGATTATAGGTGTTAGAATAGGGGTTGTTCCTAGGCTGTTGTTGACTTCCAATATAGCATACCGAGGCTGGATTCCCAGGGCAGAAATCATACAAGTGCCCTTCCCCACAGAACCCACAGATTAGTGTCTCACCTTGACTATTTGATGTGCCCATTGAAATGGCTGCTGCGGTGTTTACACTAGGTTGGATATTGGCTTGAGCCATTTGTTTTACTAGATTGGTCAGGGCGTTTATTTGGCTACTCATTGCACTAAGTGCATCCTTGTCTTGAGCTTTACTTGGCTCTACTGGATCGTCTGACCATCTACAATGGGAGGTTGAGATTTTCTCCAAAATCCCATAGGCTTCATTGTAGCTCTTTGAAAGCATGGAACGACCAGCTGAAGAATTCAGCACTTGCCTTGTGCTGGGGTTGCATCCTTTAAAGAACACTTCTATTTGGATACACCATGGAATGCCATGGTGTGGACATTTAAGCAATAGATCTTTGAATCTTGTCCAAGCTTCGTGAAGGGATTCGTTTTCGGCTTGTTTGAATTTAATGATATCATCACGAAAGTTGGAATTCCTATCAGGTGGGAAGTATTTGACTAGGAATTTCTCAGCTAGATCTGTCCAATTGACAATTGATCCAGAGGGTAAGGAATTTAACCACGTTTTGGCTTTATCTCTTAATGAGTAAGGGAAGAGGTAAAGTCTTAAAGGTTCTTGGGAAACTCCAGGGATAAGGAAAGTATCACTAACTCCTAGGAAATTTCTCAGATGATTGTGGGGATCTTCGTTTTCCACTCCAAAGAATTGCCCTACGGTGGACAGCATTTGGAACATAACTCGCTTTAACTCAAATGAGTGAGCTGTAATCTCAGGGCGTATAATGCTCGGATTAAGCTCCTCAGACATGGGAACTAAATATGAGAGGATGGCACTATCCTTATCATTCGCAATTTCGATGGGGTTGCGAATGGTAGGTGCTTGGTTTGGGACTGGTCTATCCATTTCGGTTTGATGGAATTGCGACGACTCCGCGGAGTCAGCAATGTTTTGAGTTACAGGGGGTTGTTCAAAGAGGCGTTTCTTAGCTTTGTTTCTGGCCCTAAGTAGTCTTTCAGGCTCAGGATTGAACTCTAGATTGCTACTTGAATGCTCATTCATAAACTAACCCGATGGTACCTATAAAAGAAATGAGAGTAGATTAGCTCCAATAGATATTAAGTTTTGTTTTTTTTCTAAAATAACACACTTCGTGTTTACTAAACAAAATCCCCGGCAGCGGCGCCAAAAACTTGTTGCGTGCTCAATGTGTAAATAAAAATGCGATGTGAGAGCACTCATAACATGCAAGCATACATGGTCTTTTAGCAAGTAATAAGTATTTTTTCATTCGATTTCCCACAGAGATTTATTCTTAGTTACTAACGAAGTGAGATGTTAAATTAGAAAGGATGGTTTAAATGGGGTGGAATTGGGATTAATGTGCCTAACTAGTAAAGAACGTGCGAGATATGCAAGCATAAACAAAAACAAGTAAAGAGATTAACTTGAATGTAGAAGAAAAAGAATTGCGGAGAAAGCAATTATCTAGCAATAAAATTGCAAAATAAAAGACTAGAAAAACGGCTAAGGCAAAAATAGAACTAAAGGAATTGCGCAGACAGCAATTTTCTAGCAATTAAACTAACAGCGTTTTAAGGGTGAAATGTGGAAACAAGGTCAACTAACGACTCCTCTATAAGCTTTTTCATACGATTCTTCAGCAGTAGATCAACTTATCATGCATCAATTTAACTCATTCTCATGCATCTCTCGATTACATGCATTAGATCCTCTAGTTCACTCATATCCAAGTAAGACTTAAGCATCTATTTATATAAGCAAGTTAATGAATTGTGCTAGGAAAACGCCTATTCCTAGGTCGTTTTCTGGCTACCATGAAAGGCTACCATGAATGGACGACTCTGATCTCTTACTCCTTCCGGAGGTTAGGAGTTCTTTAGACAAAATGGATGGCCAATCGAAATTGTCCGTGGGGTGAAGTACACATACATTCAATGCGTGCGAAGCTATCCTACATGCTGAATTCACGTATTTCTACCTATTGATTCATCATTAGCAGACCCTTGTGTGGTTTAGTTATTCATGGATGATGATGGATTGGGAAGTATAGATTGTTTAAACATGCTTAATAGTATTTAAATGGAAGCAAAGGAAAACAGAAAGCAATAAGAGACTTGCGAAGTTGTCAAATAATTCCTCTATTGAATAAGATTCAAAGCTTAATGTGCAACGACTATAAAGCAATAACGACTAAGCAAATAGAAACGAATTGAACCAATGTAGCTAACAGAAGTAAATGGCAGCAAACAGAAACGAAAAGGAAAGACAGAAAGCAGTAGAAAGCGCATAAACGTGTGCGTGAACTCCTCGCCGCAAGCGCCTCAGATGAAGGGGAAGGTTAGCGTTCTTTGGGGATGAATCCAATCAGAAGAGAAGACGAATCTTCACTTCTTCCTCTCAGATTATCGGTGCCAAGAGCTGATTCCTTCACTCCAACAAACGAGAGAGAAAATAAGAAGAAACTGCGTTGAGATGGAGAGTTCTACGCTTCCAAGCTTGTTGTTCTCCTTCCCCCTTGACCTCCTTTTATAGTGTTTTGCAGGTACTCTTCACTCAAGGAGAACCATCCATTCTGAACGACGACCTTCCACGTGGCAGCAGGAGAGAAATTGGGCGGCTGAAAGATCGCAACAAAATGGCGAACGGTTGGAACAACTTATCAATTTCAGCTTAAACATTGCGGAGACAGCAATGTTTCCGCAATTTTCCTGCAATACAGAATTTCAACTCTTTTAGCTTTGTTTTTTATCCTTTCTTGTTCCTTTTACAAATAAGTCTTGATTTAGTTTCATTCTATAATTTCACATATATAAGCACATGTTTAAACTAAATTCTAACAAAAACGCTTAAGAGTGTACACAATTCTATAGCAAATAAGTCCCTAAAATATGCACTTTTGGAGACGTAACATGTCCACAAGAGCTGAACGATCCACGCCCAAGAAGACATCCCCAATCACAGAGGATGCTGAATTGGTGAGAGAGGCGCTGGTGTCTTTGGCCAACGCTGAAGCTGGTGAAACCTTCGAGACCTCCAAAGCTTCTTGTGAAGAGGAAATGGAAGGTGCTGGCAACTGAAGCTGGAGACACTTCTGAGCCAACGCAGTCCCCTAAACGAACGTGGAAGGTTACATTGGAGGATCCAAAGACCAAGAGTAGGAATTCCATGAGTGAAGGAAGCCTCAATAGTGGCAGGCCATCATTTGAGACGGCCATGCAAAGCCCTGATTCCCCTCAACAACAGTCGGAACCTGAAGTTCCATCTGAAGAACAACAAGAATCAGCATCAATTGGTGATCCGAATGAGGAAGAAGAGGTAGTTTCCCCCTTCAGGGATGTCAATCTTGACAGCCCTGTGGAGAGGGAAAGCAAGGATTCAATGGAGGAAACGCTGGATGAATGCCTCCAACAGATAGCTGCCAAGGCAAGGCTCAAGAAGAGAGCCCCTGTGATTGTGAAAGGCAAGCGGCCAAAAGCCTCCAAGAAGACTAAAAAGAAGAGGGTTGAAGGTGGACCCTATATCAAGAAAATGAAATCTGAGGCTGTTGAAGCAGCCAAGGCAAAGGACAAGGGGAAGAGAAGGATGTACCAAGAGGATGAGCCTCGAGCTGCGAGGTATGTGTCCAAGGAAGCGGAGGCTAGAGGCCTGGAATTGATGAAGAAAGAACTCCTCCACGAGACAAGATTTCTTTATTCTATTGCGGACTTACCGCAATTCCTGCGCGCAGGAATTATGAACCACGGCTTGGAAGAGTTGTGTAGGCCTCCAATTCAGGCCTACTCTGACATGGTGTACGACTTCTACGCCAACCTCACTCGCCCCGAAGGTTTTTCTTCAATGGTGAGGGGAGTAGAAGTTGAATTCTCAGCCGAAGCAATCAACAAAGTGTATGCTCTCAAGGGGCATAAGGATTCTGAATACGCAAGGATCATGGCTTCACCTTCAGAGGGAGTCCTGGAGGAAGCACTGAATATAATAGGGAAGCCTGAGGCAGCATGGGCAGTCTCAAAGCATGGGAAGCACACACTAATGAGTGCAGCTGTTACGTCTCCAAAAGTGCATATTTTAGGGACTTATTTGCTATAGAATGGTGTACACTCTTAAGCGTTTTTGATAGAATTTAGCCTAAACATGTGCTTATATATGAGAATTTATAGAATGAAGCTAAATCACGACTTATGTGTAAAAGAAAGGAAAAAGAATCAAAAACAAAGCTAAAGAGTTGAAATTTCTGTATTGCAGGAACATTGCGAAAACATTGCTGTCTCCGCAATGTTTTAAGTGAAAATTGTTAAGTTGTCTAACCGTCTGCCGTTTTGTTGCGATCTTTCAGCCGCCCAATTTCTCTCCTGCTGCCACATGGAAGGTCGTCGTTCAGAATGGATGGTTCTCCTTGGCTGAAGAATACCTGCAAAACACTATAAAAGGAGGTTAAGGGGGAAGGATAACAACAGACTCGGAAGCGTAGAACTCCCATCTCAACGCAGTTTCTCATTGTTTTCTCTTCCGGTTGTTGGTGTGAAGGTTTCAGCTGGTGGAATCGATAATCTGAGAGGAAGAAGAGAGGATCCTTCTTCTCTTCTGGTTGGATTCATCCACGAACAAGCTCACCTTCGCCTTTCATCTGAGACGCTTGCGGCGAGGAGTTCACACGCACACGTTAACTGCTTTCTACTGCTTTTTGTTTTCCTTTTCGTTTCTGTCTGTTGTTATTTCGCTTCTGTTTGCTACTTCAATTCATTTCGTTCTCTTCTGTTTAGTCTTCATCGTTTTAAAGTTGTTGCCTGTTTAGTTCGAATCTTGGTTAATCAAAGAATTATTTGACTATTTCGCAAGTTCTCCATTGCTTCTGTTTTTTGTTGTTTCTATTTGAATACTGCCAAGCATGTTTAATAAATCAAGTCTTTCCACTCCACCATCGTCCATGAGTAACTAAACAACATAAGGGTCTGCTAATGATGAATCTATAGGTAGAAATGCGTGACCTCAACATGTAGGATAGCCTCAAGTGCATTGAATGAATGTGTGCTTCATCCCACGGGCAATTTCGATTGGCCATCCATTTTGTCCAAAGAACTCCTAACCTCCGGAAGGAGTAAGAGTTCAGAGTCGTCCATTCATGCTAGCCTTTCATGGCAGCCAGAAACCGACCTAGGAATAGGCGTTTTCCTAGCACAATTCATTAACTTGCTTTTATAAATAGATGGTGAAGTCTTACATGGACATGAGTGAACTAAAGGATCTAATGCATGAAATCGAGAGATACATGAGAATGAGTTAATTTGATGCATGATAAGTTGATCTACTGCTGAAGAATCGCATGAAAAAGCCTATAGAGGAGTCGTTAGTTGCCCTTGTTTCCACACTTCACCCTTAAAACACTGTTAATACAATTGCAAGAAAATTGTTGTCTGCGCAATTTTCTTAGTTTCGTTTCTGCCTTAGCCATTTTTTTCAGCTTTTTGTTTTGCGATTTTATTGCTAGATAATTGCTTTCTCAGCAATTCTTTTTCTTCTACATTTAAGTTAACCTCTTTACGTGTCTTTGTTTATGCTTGCATATCTTGCACGTTCTTTATTAGTTAGGCACATTAAACTCAATTCTACCCCATTTAAACCATCCTTTCTACTTTAACATCTCACTTCGTTAGTAACTAAGAATAAATCTCTGTGGGAAATCGAATGAAAAAATACTTATTACTTGCTACAAGACCATGTATGCTTGCATGTTCTGAGTGCTCTCCCATTGCATTTTTATTTAAACACTGAGCACGCAACAGCAGCCCTTAGGGACAAAGCGGCTGTGTGGTTCTCTCTGATTCGAAGACGAATCTCCCCTGTCACACATGAGACAACCATCAATCAGGGGAGATCGTTGCTGATTTATGCGATAATGAAGGGACTCACCATTGATGTGGGTGAAGTCATAGCAGCATCAATCGTCGAATGCTCCAAGAAAGGTAAGGGCCAACTCTTTTTCCCCAATACCATCACTAAATTATGCTTACGCGCAGGGGTGCCTGTGACGATGAAGGAGAAACAATTGGCCTATGCTGGCCACCTTGAGCTGCCCAGTGACCTGAGGATGACGAGAAGAGGCAACATGGAGTTCGAGATGGATGGACTTGCTACTGCACAGTCATTATCCATGGCCTGCTTGATGGACTTACAACGAAAACTAGCCCAATGGGCTGAGTATTCGCAGGCAAGGGACCAAGAGCTGGCTGAGCACCTGCGGTGCACGTTCCCTACCTTCCCTGCTGGATTGTTGAGTCCTTGGGTGCCTTTGAGTGAGAGGAATGATGAAGAAGATAAGGATGAATGAATGTCAGACTGATGGCATTCGAGGGAGTATTTCTGATCCCTTTCAGAATAAAAAAAAATATGCTTTTCTGTAACCTGTTACCCCCCCAATATAAAATTGTTTGTTCTGTTTAAATTTCCTTAATTAGCTTGAGTAGAGTAGCTTAGTTTAGTTTAACCTCGTATGTTTAGTTAGCTTAATTAGTTTTTTGTGCCTATAGCTGTTTACAAGTAGAACATCGCATGTTAGGAGCCTTGATCACGGTTAAATTTGCTCTGTTAGTAACATTGCGATTTCTTTGCGGCAACCGCAATAATTTGTTAGTTTCAGCATGCTGTTTTATGACTTTCTGATGGGCTGTCTGTCTTTAAATCTCATTATTTGGCTGCATTACTGATGTCCATAGGTAGTCTGTCTATTGAGCATGCTGGATGAGTGTCAAGTACACTCTTGTTAGTTTTAATTAGCTTCGTAAAATGTTGAGCATGTACCTCTGTTAGACCTTACCATGTTAGTTTTAATACACTTCTGCTTATGAGTTATCTAAACTAGGAGGGTCATTCTATCCCTAGGAGGTTTAAGTCTGTCTGGTTTTTATTTAGACTAGATGCTTCTAAGATAAGTTTGGGGGTGTGCCACCTCAGACTCTCATTGGGGACAATGAGGAGTTTAAGTTTGGGGGAGGCAACCTCTAGGCCTAGGAACACTCCTCTCTCCTTTGAAAAAAATATATAGACATTCTTCTTCTTTAAAAAAAAAAATGAATAAGAAAGCAAAAGAAAAGTAAAGGGTATTGTCTCTCTCTAAGGATGCTGAGTAATCAGGGCCATTTGTGTAACCCACAAGTGGCACTACATCAAAAGGCAATTCAAAGAGAAGACTTTGCCAAAAGAGAAAAAAGGGAAAAATAAAACTAAGGAAGAAGAATGTGTGCCAAAGAGCTACAGCCTAAGTGTTTAGATGTCCTGTGAAATTGAACTCTGATCCTTAGTTTGCTAAGCACAGGGTTGTAGCTTGAAGGTTTGTCAAGGGAGATGAGTGTCTATCCAACATAGTGGTGCCAAGGCTTAGTCTGTTCTATGGATACTGAACTTTGATACTTATGTGTTCTAAGCCTGGCATGACTGTAAGGAATCCTAGGTAATTCAAAAATAAAAACATTAGAAGCATGTACTGAGTCTGAGTTAAAACTAGGGAGAGTTTGAAAGCTTAGGGATAACTGCACAATGAGCCCAATGACATAGGCAGATAAACCATAAGGTAGGAAGTTAGTAAAAACAGAAGGTTTTAAAGGCAAGGGAAATCAGAAGAGGCAGAATGTGAAGTTAGTTTGAACTTAGAAGAGTGTCACAGGACAGCAATGCCTTTGATAGTAAGCCTAGGGAAGTCAGCAAGTCAGTTAGGTAGAGTTTGAAAGACAAGATTTAGCAGCCAAAGTAAGGCTTTATATTGCTCGAGGACTAGCAATAACTCAAGTTTGGGGGTGTGTTACCTCTCCAAAAGTGCATTATTTAGGGCTATATTTACCTTTAAATCATGTACATTCTTGAGTGTTTTTGTTAGAAGATAGCTTAATGTGTGCCTAAATGCGAGAATTTGAGAAATGATGCTAAAATAAGACTTATTTGGAAAAGGAACAAAAAAGGATGTAAAATGATGTAAAACAAGCTAAAATGTACATTGCAGGAAACATTGCAGAAACATTGCTGAAACCGCAGTGAAACGCTGAACATAGCATTGTGGCCTTCGCAAGGAAATCGCAATGCCAGTCTTCTTCTGCTGAAGTTTTCCAGCCGTCAGTTGTCATTGTTGCGATTCTCCAGCCGCCTAAGCTTTCCACTGCTGCCATGTGGAAGATTGTTGTTCAGAATGGATGGATATCCTCGGCTGAAGGTACCTGCAAAAGCTATAAAAAGAGACGGATGATGAAGGGAAAGGGACACTCAGAAGCGTGGAGATCCCAGTTGCAAAGCAATCTGCAGACGAAATTCCTTCTCCCGTTTGTTGGAACGAAGAAATCAGCCCTTGGCGTCGATAATTCGAGAGGAAGAAGAGAAGATTCTTCTTCTCTTCTGATTGAATTCATCCCCGAGATCAGTTAATCTTCCCCTTCATCCGAGGCGTTTGCGACGAGGAGATCGGTGCACCTTTTACAACTTTCTTTACTGTTTTCTCTCTACTGATTCCATTTGTGACATTGTTCTGATTTGTTACATTGTTCTGATTCATTCTCCAATACACTTGTTCTTATGAAGTGTTCTCAACCTTATTTTTAGAGAGTAATCAATTAAGTTTTGTTGAGTTCTTCATTTTGTTATTTCTTATTCAATTGCTTTTACTGAGTTCTCTAAATCATGATCAATCAATCCATCTCTTTTAGTTCTTCAAAAACCATGAGTAACTAATCTAAGAAAGGTCTGCTAAAGATGAATCTATAGGCTAGAAATACGAGAGTCCAGCAAGTAGAGCAGCATGATTGCATTGAATGTATGTGAGCTTCATCCCATGTGCAATTTCGACCGGCCATCCATTTTGTCTAAAGAATTCCTAACCTCCGGAAGGAGTAAGAGTTTAGAGACATCCATTCATGCTAGCCTTTTATGGTAACCAGAAAATGACCTAGGAATAGGCGTTCTCCTAGCACGTTCGTTAGCTTGCTTGTATAAATAGGTTTTTATGTCTTACTTGGATATGAGTGAACTAAAGATCTAATGCATGTAATCGAGAGATGCATGAGACTTAGCTAAAACGATGCATGATATGTTAATCTACTGCTGAATGATTGTAGTTAAGTGCCTATAGAGGAGTCTTAAGTCGACCTTGCTGCCTTACTTTACATTAAAATCGTTGCTAATTTATTGCTAGATTATTGCGAGAACCACAATAAAACATTTCTGCTTTTTGCCTTAGTCTTTTTATTAGCTTTTTATCTTTACGATTTTATTGCGAAAACATTGCGAGACCCGCAATTCTTCTTCTCCACATTATAGCTTTACCTCCTTACTTGCTTTGCTTTTACATTTGCTTTCTTCTTGCATCTTTTATGTTTCGGCACATCAACCCAAAATCTACCCAATTTAAGTTACCCTATCTAATTTAGCACACCAAATCGTTAGTCACTAAACTCAATCTCTGTGGAAAAACGAATTAAATTATACTTATCACTTGTTGCAGACCATGTATGCTTGCATGATCTGAGTGCTCTTCGCATTACATTTTATTTACACACTGAGCACGCAACAAAGAGTATAAAGTACATGTTGCTCCTGGCCCGCACGACCTTAAAAGGAGAACGACCAAAAAAAAAAAAAACAATCATTCATTTGAACTACGTTATGACTTGATCCCTTCCATTCAAGGGTACGTAGGCAACTTAAAGAAAAAAAAAACTTTAAGTTCAGTCACAACAATAAAAAATCATCGTGTATTGAAAAAAAAAATGATGTTTGATTATTTTGTGCTTAGTAAAACAAATAAATAAATAAATTAAACTTTGGGATAAGGTTTGAAAGCATGCTTCAAGCTCGAACACACATGTACAAACAAAAAAGAGAAAGTTTGGATTTGCAACCAATTCGTCAAGTATTGCTACATTGAGAATCAAGCATACATTCAACAAACCACCATCGAAATTACCATCGAAATTTACATCCAAATTCCAAGTTCCAAATTTACATCCAAATTGCAAGTTCCAAATTACATTCCCCAAGATATCATCCAAATTACATTCTCCGAAGTACAACAAGTTCAAAGTATAGCAAGTCTAAAGTACAACAAAGTCTAAATCACGTCCAAATCACACCAAATTCCAAGTCACAGCAAATCACAACAAATTCTAAATCACATCAAATTCCAAAAAAATTACAGCGACAGTCCAAAAAATTACAGCGACAGTCCAAAACATTACAACGACAGTCCAAAACAATTACAGTGGCAATCCAAATAATTACAGTCCAGATTTACGATAAAATAAAGAAGTAAAAAATATACATGTAATCTCCAAATCGATAAAAGACCCGTGACTGATTGAGAATGACTGTAAAACCCGATCGATGTTGTCGTCGCATCATCTCCAAGTCGTTGCGCTGCGCATCTCCAAGTTCTCCAAGTTCAAGTCTCTACGCATCTCAGCATCTCATCTCCAAGTTCTGCGCTGCGCATGATGGACCAAAACGTTTGTGTGTAGTTGGGTTCAATAACCTACAATGGAGATATGGTCAAGTGCAAGTATACACTGTCAATCAAGTAATAAAATGGAAAGTATTCCAAGTATCGAATCCCGAGAGACTATTGTGAAATTTAGTTTTAGAGAGAATTGTTTTCCGAATGCAATGAAAAGTAACAAAAATAAATTGATAATGTGTTGGGTTGGTTTTTGTTTGAAAAGAATAATAAAAACAAGGATTCAATCATGTTTCAGCCCTAAGTTAAGTTTACTTGACAACCTGTGACCACAGAGTCACCACATAGTACCTTATGCTTTTCGATCAGATTCATCTCCTATTCAGCCTCTTTGCAAGTATCTTTAGGAGTCTAAGCCATTATACTCACAGTCCAGTGGATAATGTGATCTTATATGGTTAAGAATGCAATCATATTGATTATATAGTCTTTTGCCCCAATCATCAAGGACAATCGCACGAAATCATATTCCTAGGCTTTTCTGCTATATCACCTTTACGAGAGCCGTTAATTGCCCGACTTGTCCAGTATCGACATTAACATTTCATGTTGATTAAGTGATCAAGTTAATCTAACATTTTTGCATATATTCAGTAAATGACGAACCACACAAGGCATAAACGGTAAAACCGTAATTTATAGCTGTCAAGCTAGCTCATTTATTAATGGGCATTCACATAATTGAATCCCTTAGAAAAACTTAGCTCATAATGAAAAATAAACTAAAATACTTCATTGATAAATAATGCATAAGTACAAAAAATGGCTAAAGGGTAAAATGATAATTTTACTTGAAAATTAAAGACAAGATGAAAATGGAATAAAAACATAATGTAAATAATAAATAAAAGACAAAATTGAAATAAAGAAGGTTCTGAACTAAAAATTAAATTATAAATGCAAAAACTTGCCAAAGGGTAAAATGGTAATTTTGCATGAAAATTAAGAACGAAAAGAAATGCGAAATAAAAAACACAATGTAAATAGAAAATGTGCTGAATAAAATAGAAAATAAATTTGGAAATTTTCCAACTTTCTCTCTCTCGAACTCGTGGACAATGGATGAAGGTTCTCTACTCGCTCGATTCACGTCGTCAATGCGAATCGAATCCTCGCAGCACCTTCCTTCCGGAGATGGCTGAAGTAGAACTTTTCCAGAGGAGTGGTCTGCTCTTGTTGGAGTTTCGGGATTTGGGTGAGTTCTTCGAGAGAGAAAAGAGGTGGATCGACTATGTAGAGATTGATTGTTGTAAAGAATGATCGATGGTTTGAATGAAGACTTGAGGTACCTTTTATAGGCCTTAGGGTTTGTTTGGAGGTTGCTAAAATGGGGGAAAGATCTTTGGGAAGGTTTGTTAGGTCAAATGGGGATTTGGTTTGCAGAATCTTTTGAAGATGTTTGACAAAATATCTCAACAAATTCGTTTGACCAGTCAACTGCACTCTATGACTTCTATGTGGCCACAACCTGGATTCTGCACTCTGTGGCTTTTATGTGGCCACAAGCTGGATTCTATGACTTTGTGACTTCTATGTGGCCACAAGCTGGAGCAGAATACAGTTTTTCTGAAAATAATTAAAACAACATTATTTTTTATAAAAAAATACTCTTTTACCCTCCAAATTGCTTCATATTGACAAAACGACTTTGAGCATGTGACATTCCTATTTTTATTCTTTTTTAATCAATTACATGCTCAATTAACTTCAATTTAACTCAAAAAGTCAATTAATGAGTAGGCTTTAAAGGGTAAAAACATGACATAAATGACGTGCATGACACCCCCAAACTTAGCTTATTGCTTGTCCCAAGTAATTCAACACGTAATAACAACAAAAATGAACAATTATGCAAATGTTTAACATGCTTTAAAACAAAGTTCGCTTATAAACAACCTTTCAGGAGAGATCTCATACTCTAGTGCCGTCATAATCCCATAAGTAGTTTCTCACATAAGTTTCTACTTTCATTTTGTAAACAAATCTTCTTGTAGTCTATCCTACCCATATGCTTAATCTATCTAACCTTTAGTCACCGAGTCTAGGATAGTCTCTTTCGTGAAATAAACTAGGCTTAGACTTTTCCTTTTTTGTGTGACCTTTTAACACTTTCTCCCCCAAACTTGTGTTGCTGCTAGGCTTCTCTCATTTTTTTTCTTTCTTTACTATTCTCTAGAGAATTTTTGTTGCTAGACTCGCCTTCGTTCCAGCTTGCCTGCAATTTCATTGCACAGTGCATCTAGCTACGAGTAAGCCTCACAAACTAAGATAAATACTCACTTCCTTGTTACCCTTTCATGCAGTGACAACCATGGGGCACATGATCGCCCCTGGTTACTCAGCTAACTTAAGAAGAAGGAGTACCTCTAGAAATATGTTTTTTTTTAAAAAAAACTATTCTTCCTTTGGAAGAGACATAGCAACAAGACCTAGCAGTCAACACATTACAAATATACGTCACCCCCCCAAACTTAAAGGAGGCAATGTCCTAATTGACTATACAATAGATTTTTCAAAAGGCATGGTGTGAGCATTAGTCTACAAAAAAAACGTCAAGGTTAAACTCTCATAAACATGTTAAACAGGTTAAAAAAAAGGAAGTTTAGACTTGTGAAAACGTTTTTGCATAGAAAAATACTAATCGAACCCAATGCTTTTGAAAAAACTTACAAGCTATGACATTTGGCACTATTTGAGCAGAGATAAGCTCTAGTTATCATCATAAAGGTTACTTTAAAGAAAACAAATGAAAGATAGTATGCTAAAAACATTTCATACTTGTGCAATCAAGTTATTAAATCTAATTTAGGCACATTCCACAAAACATCTATCCTAGGAGAATAAAATAAAACAACTACAACTATTATCCTAACAAAACAAGTAAATGATGAAATAACAAAATGCAACTTCTATCCTACCAGAAAAACAAAACAACTAAAAACTGAAATGTAACTAACAAAATTAACAAGATATTTAACAAATGAAGGAAAGGAGTAGAGAGGAAGAAATAACGGTACTCCCATAATCTTTTGGCTTGAACGCACACGACGTCGATGCTTTCTCGGTCTTTTAGTTACTGAAAAACTGTAACTTGTCAACAACTTGCGCAGTGATGGTTGGCTTTGGCAAACTTGTCTCCTCACCTTGTTGACGCTTAAGTCCTACTTTCAGGCAAAGTCGAGTGACAAAAGACCCAAAGAATAATTATCCAGCCATCTTTTTGCCATAAGAAATCAACTCTTCTCTTAGCAACCTCCTAATATTGAGATCAGGACCGTTTTAGGATGCAATGCAACAACATCCCTCGTTCCAAGGAAATGGTTGTGTCATTTGTAGGATTCCCTTCCTGAACTTCTTGAGTATTTCCTTTAACCTCCTTCTCGGTTTAAGAAGTGTTTGGCTCAAATTTCATTCCTTCCGTCTAATACTCAAATAATGAGTCGAATTATTCCCCTGTTGCTATCTCTTTGCCTTTCCTTTTTTTTCTTCTCTAATCAATTTTTTTTTCAATTTTTTTTTCAATTTTTTTTTTCAACTTTCTTCAAATTTTTCTCTTGTTCAGTTTGCATTCTTCTTCGCACTTTTTTTTTTTTCTTCGTTCGACCTCATCTTCTTGGAGAGCTTGTTGCACAACTCATTTCGCCTCTTGATAACGTCTCTCCTCTTGGAATTCTGCTACTTGCTTGGTTGGCTTATCGCTAGACTTCTTTAATAATTTTCTCCAACATGGTTGGGGAAGAATTGAGGCTAACGAATCAGAACCGACACAACATATTGTTTCTTCTCTTTCCCATTCATATCTCTATTCGATACCAGAGGTGGATCCTTGCGCACAGAGCGCCTTTTTATTGAAGTCTTACCAACCTCCAGCTGAATTTCTTCCTCTTCACATGACTGGTTTTTCAGCGGCTTCAGCTAGGGCTTGCCGCCTATGAACTTCAATCTCTCTAATCATCTTACGCCAAGGTAAAGTTCTAAATTTCATCGCATTCCCTCATTTCACCAATTCTTGGGTTTGAATAATTAGAGGGAATGAATTCGACTTAGGCATTCATGGGTTGAATTTTTCTTTTCTCCTTCTTCACACACGACAATGACCGATTTTATGGATCTTTTGGCTTCGACCTTCTTCTCCTCCGAAGATGAAGGTTTTCGGCCATGGGTTCCGCTTTCATGGGCTCGGGTGGAACATTTTCAAACCTTCTCCGTACATTTCATTTCACTTAGTTGTCCTTGAAAGTCAGTCCTGAAACACACATAAAAACATCAAAAAGTTCATAGAAAAATAACAAGTTTTTTTTTTTTTTTTTTTTTTAAACACATATTTTTTTTTAGTATTCCTTATAAGTTCATATGAAGCGGTTTCAATCAAATCGTCTCCCAATTAGGTCCCTGAGAAAAGGTGTTCCCTACGGTCAACTTAAATACATTTTCCTTGGCAGGACTAGTCTACGCCAGAGTTGATTTTGCTTAAAACTACTCCACGAAACATATAATAATAATTTTTTTAATGGAATAAAAACACATTAAAAGAATACTTAACTAATCTCCAATAAGGACATTGTGGTCTTATTCATTCTCTTTGGACCGCCAACTTTCATTTTGCACCTAGATCTTGATGATGGACGAGATTTAAGCCTTAGTTGAGGTGCTTTAATCATGTACGACATTGTTGACTTAAAATTTTCTTTCATCAGCTGAAGAGATCTATATATTCCTTTGTATGCAGAAATTGGGGTCGCCATTTCTAGTGCATTATCTTCCTCCATGATCTTTTCTTCTACTTCTTCCCTGAATTCGTTTTCTTTTAATGTTTCTTGCAAGTTACAACAAGTAGACATATCAATTAAATAAATTCGGGATGCGATGAGCAGCGGCGAACTAGATACGATGAGCAGCGGCGAACTTGGGGATGCGATGAGCAGCAACGAACTTGGAGATGCGATGCGCAGCGGCGAACTTGGGGATGTGATGAGCAGCGGCGAACTTGGGGATGCCATGCGCAGCGGCGAACTTGGGGATGCCATGTGCAACAGCGAACTTGGGGATGCCATGCGCAGCGGCGAACTTGGCGATGCGATGCGCAGCGGCGAACTTGGGGCGATGAGCAGCGGCGAAATTGGGGATGCAATGAACAGCGGCGAACTTGGGGATGCGATGAGCAGCGGTGAACTTGGGGATGCGATGAGCAGCGGCGAACTTGGGGATGCGATGCGCAGGGGCGAACTTGGGGATACGATGCGCAGCGGCGAACTTGAAGATGCGATGCGCAGCGGCGAACTTGGAGATGCGATGCGCAGCGGCGAACTTGAAGATGCGATGCACAGCGGCGAACTTGGAGATGCGATGCGCAGCGGCGAACTTGGGGATGCGATGAGCAGCGGTGAACTTGGGGATGCGATGAGCAGCGGCGAACTTGGGGATGCGATGCGCAGGGGCGAACTTGGGGATACGATGCGCAGCGGCGAACTTGAAGATGCGATGCGCAGCGGCGAACTTGGAGATGCGATGCGCAGCGGCGAACTTGAAGATGCGATGCGCAGCGGCGAACTTGGAGATGCGATGCGCAGCGGCGAACTTGGGGATGCGATGCGCAGCGGCGAACTTGGGGATGCGATGCGCAGCGGCGAACTTGGGGATGCGATGCGCAGCGGCGAACTTGGGGATGCGATGAGCAACGGCGAACTTGGGGATGCGATGCGCAGCGGCGAACTTGGGCATGCGATGCGCAACGGCGAACTTGGGGATGCGATGCGCAGTGGCGAACTTCGAGATTCGATGCGCAGCGACGAACTTGGAGATGCGATGCGCAGCGGAGAACTTGGAGATGCGATGCGCAGCAGCGAACTTGGAGATGCGATGCGCAGCGGCAAACTTGGAGATGCGATGCGCAGCAGCGAACTTGGAGATGCGATACGCAGCGGCGAACTTGAAGATGCGATGCGCAGCGGCGAACGTGAAGATGCGATGAGCAGCGGCGAACTTGGAGACGCGATGCGCAACGGCGAACTTGGAGATGCGATGCGTAGCGGCGAACTTGAAGATGCGATGCGCAGCGGCGAACTTGGAGATGCGATGCGCAGCGGCGAACTTGAAGTTGCGATGCGCAGCGACGAACTTGGAGATGCGATGCGCAGCGGCGAACTTGGAGATGCGCAGCTGAACTTGGAGATGAAATGCGTAGTGCAAAACTTGGAGATGCGCATCGCAAAATTTGGAGATGCGCAAGAACTTGGAGATGAGATGCGTAGCGCAAGAACTTGGAGATGAGATGCGTAGCGCATAACTTGGAGATAAGATGCGCAACGCAAAACTTGGAGATGAGATACGCAGAACCTGGAGATGAGATGCGCAGCGCAGAACTTAGAGATGCGCAGCTGAACTTGGAGATGAGATGCGCAGCGTAGAACTTGGAGATGAGATGCGTAACGCAGAACTTGAAGATGCGCAGCGCAGAACTTAGAGATGCGCAGCTGAACTTGGAGATGAGATGCGCAGCGCAGAACTTGGAGATGAGATGCGCAACGCAGAACTTGGAGATGAGATGCGCAACGCAGAACTTGGAGATGAGATGCGTAGCGCAGAACTTGGAGATGAGATGGGCAGCGCAAAACTTGGAGATGAGATGTGCAGCGCAAAACTTGGAGATGAGATGCGCAGAACCTGGAGATGAGATGCGCAACGCAGAACTTGGAGATGCGCAACGCAGAACTTAGTGATGCGCAGCTGAACTTGGAGATGAGATGCGTAGCGCAAAACTTGGAGATGCGCAGCTGAACTTGGAGATGAGATGCGGAGCGCAGAACTTGGAGATGAGATGCGCAGCGTAAAACTTGGAGATGAGATGTGCAGCGCAAAACTTTGAGATCAGATGCGCGGAACCTGGAGATGAGATGCGCAGCGCATAACCTGGAGATGAGCAATGCAAAACTTAGAGATAAGATGAGATGCGCTGCGCAGAACTTGGAGATGAGATGCGCAACGCAGAACTTAGAGATGAGAAGCGCAGCGTAGAACTTGGAGATGAGCAGCGCAGCGATGAAAATTTAATTTGGCCTAATAACAAGCCGAATGAAATATTATAATCTGAAGTCAAATGGTAACAATGAAGCTTGTTTCGCGAAGTGGAACTGGTACTACCATTGCTTCCCTTGATCTTGAGTTCGAATTCAACTTCATACATATAAATCCAACTTCATAGAGATGCAGCGACGGGAATATCGATTACTCATTTATTTTATCGTAAATCTGGACTGCCGCTATAATGTTTTGGATTGTGTAAAATTTTTTTGGAATTTGTTGTGATTTGAAATTTGCTGTAATTTAGAATTTGCTATAATTTTTTGTGACTTGGAATTTGGTGTGATTTGGACGTGATTTGGACTTTGTTGTTCTTTAGACTTACTGTACTTTGAACTTGTTGTACTTTGGGGAATGTAATTTGGATGGTAACTTAGGGAATGTAATTTGAAACTTGCAATTTGGATGTAAATTTGGAACTTGGAATTTGGATGTAAATTTGGATGGTAGTTTGTTGAATGTATGCTTGATTTCTGTTACCTCGCCAAAAGTACATTATTTAGGGCTATATTTACCTTAAAATCTTGTACATTCTTGAGTGTTTTTATTAAGAGTTAGCTTAATGTGTGCTTAAATGTGAGAATTTGAGAAATGATGCTAAAATAGGACTTATTTGGAAAATGAACGAAAAAGAATGAAAAATGATGAAAAACAAGCTAAAATGTACATTGCAGGAACATTGCTGAAAAATTGTGGAGCTCGCAATAAAAAGTCTTTGCTGCTGAATTTTTCCAGCCGTCAGTCTTTATTGACTGAGTTTTTCCAATAGTCAACTCTCCCTGCTGCTGCCACATGTCAAGCTTGACTACCTCACAAAATTGAATGGTGATCCACAATTATTGAGAAGCCTTTTGCAACCACCTAGAGGCTATATAAAGAGAGTTAGATGAAGGATCAAAGCAATTGAATTCCCCTCAATTCAAACACAACTCAATAGTGAAGAACTCGAAGACGAAATCCTTCTCCCCCGGTTGTTGGATCGAAGAAACAAAGCCCTTGGCGTGATAATTCGAGAGGAAGAAGAGAAGATCCATCTTCTCTTCTGATTGAATTTATCCCCAAGATCAGCTAATCTTCCCCTTCATCCGAGGCGATTCACGACTTGGATGATCCTCACGCAATTAACAGCTTTCCTTTACTGCTTTCCTTTACTGCTTTCCTTTATCGCTTTCCAATTTAATTTCTGCTTCCTCTAAATGTTGTTCTGAATTATTTACTGCTTTTCCCTTTCATTGTTGCTTCTGGATTGACATATGCTTGTTTACAAATGTTTATGTGAATTGCTTTCTCACAAGAGTAATCAATTGGTTTTATTGAATTCTTCATTCTGTCGTTCCTTAATCAATAGTTTTGTTGAGTTCTTCATCTTATCATTTCTTCATCAATTAATTTTACTGAGTTCTTTAAATCATGTTCGATCCATCCATCTCCCTTTGTTCTTCGAAAACCATGAGTAACTAATCTACGAGAGAGGTCTACTAAAGAGGAATCTGTAGGCTAGAAGCATGGGAATTCAGCATGTAGAGTAGCATGATTGCATTGAATGTATGTGATCTTCATCCCACGGGCAATTTCGACCGGCCATCCATTTTGTCTAAAGAATTCCTAACCTCCGGAAGGAGTAAGAATTCAGAGTCATCCATTCATGTTAGCTATTTATGGTAATCAGAAAATGACCTAGGAATAGGCGTTCTCCTAGCACGTTTATTCGCATGTGTTTATGATTAGGTTGTTAGCTTTACTTGGACAGAAGTAATCTAAGAAACTAATGCATGTAATCGGAAGATGCATGAGAACTAGCTAAGACGATGCATGAGATGTTAATCTACTGTTGAATGATCATAGTTAAATGCCTATAGAGGATTCTTAAGTCGACCTTGCTGCCTTACTTTACATTAAAATCGTTGCTAATTTATTGCTAGATTATTGCAAGAACCGCAATTCTACTTTTACACATTATGACTTTACCTCTTTGCTAGCTTTGCATTTATGTTTACATTCTTCTTGCATCTTTTATATTCCTGTACCTCAACCCAAAATCTATCCAATTTAAGTTACCTTATTTAATCTAACACACCAAATCGTTAGTCACTAAACTTAATCTCTGTGGGAAAACGAATTAAATTATACTTATCACTTGCTGCAGACCATGTATGCTTGCATGATCTTAGCGCTCTTCGCATTTACATTTTACATACACACTGAGCGCGCAACAATTTCCAATGTACCAATGCTTGACGAATTGGTTGCAAATCCAAACTTTCTTTTTTTTGTTTGTACATGTGTGTTCGAGCTTGAAGCATGCTTTCAAACCTTATCCCAAAATTTAATTTATTTATTTATTTGTTTTACTAAACACAAAATAATCAAACATCGTTTTTTTTTTGTTTTTTTAGTTCAATGCATGATGATTTTTTATTGTTGTGACTGAACTTAAAGTGTTTTTTTTCTTTAAGTTGCCTACGTACCCTTGAATGGAAGGGATCAAGTCATAACGTAGTTCAAATGATTTTTTTTGGGCCGTTCACCTTTTAAGCTCGTGCGGGCCAGGAGCAACATGTAGTTTATACTCTTACGTTAAGGAGTACTACATTTCAAAAGCTTTTATCTTCATCAAGGTCTTGATCAAATCCTTCGCTTGTAGGATTGGTTAGAATGATGAGATTTTTCTTCACCTTCAAGGAACCCTCTGTGTTTATGTGGACAGAAAATTTCCTCTTCATCCGTGAAGGAACACGACTGTGAATCTTCTTGTCGCTACTTTGTTCATCGAAGAGTCTTGCCCCTACAGTCTTCATCTTCCCTTGTTGTTGATCACTTGTCACTTTGAGGCGATCAAAAACAGATGTTGAAGGTCCGTCTTTCTTTGATGTAGAAACACTTAACCTTTGAAAAGCTGAAGTTCGAGTGGAGGTAGAAGTTAGACATGAATTTTCTTCTTTTGTCGCGGCCATACTCATCCTTTGGAAGACCGAAGTTCGAGTAGTTGAAGGCTTGATGCGATTGAAGACAGAAGTTCTTTGGTCGACTTCTTTTGAGTCGTCGACTTCTTCTACGTTGATGTAGCATGAAGTTGCAAAGATTTCTTCCTCTTTCTTGATCGGAAGAAAACTTCTTGAGAAGAATTCTTTTAAGGTCACCCGTCGTCGAGGTTGAGAAAAATATTTATTTTCTCTTCTCTCGTGTTTAGGCTCCCTTGGGCTCTTCTTTCTTTGATGTTTCAGGATAAGATGTTGTTCTTGTTTCTTCCGACGGGGCACAACAGTCCATCCTTTATCTTCATCATTAATACGTTTGACCGCGTCTGGAAATTTATTGTCTGGTACATTATGTTGAAACCAAATAGATACGGGTTCTAAGGTTCCAAACTGGATTACGCGCATTTCCTGATCATGAAGCGGACGAGAACGCGTTTGGCTGCTCGCACTTGTTGTCACCGCAGCATGGTTTGATTGGGCTATTTCATCCAGGTCTAGCTCAATTTTTCCTTCTTTAGCTAACCTTAGAATTAGCTCCTTTAGGACGAAACATTTTTTCACCAGATGACTGATAACTCGATGATACTTACAATAGTTGGGATCATCAACTTTGTCCATCTCTTTCGGGCGCCTACACTCGGGAAACTCAACCAGCCTTGTTTCCAGTAGTTGCTCTAACATGTCAGGAATGTCATAGTTTGGAAACGGGTAGACTTTTTCTTGTTTTTCTTTTAAAGTAAGGCGATGTTTCTCGCCTCCGTCATTTCTTGTTTCTGTCTTGTTTTCCTTTCCTTTTGAGGAAAACCTGAAAGGGGTCGTGCTGACGACCATGGATTCTTCCACGACACTCTTCGTAATTTTCTCAGTGTCGTTTACTTCTTTCTTTATTTTCTTTATATCTGGGATTAAGAGGTCCCAGGTCCCTCTGTTAGCAATACTCAGCTCCATATCGTGGGTGCGAGTTGTTAACTCTTCAAATGTGTGGGGTTTTATCCCTTGCAGGATGTAATGAAGTCCCCAATGCATGTCGCTGATGCACATTTCGACGACAGACTCCTCAGTGAGTCTGTCCTTGCAGTCGAGACTCAACGATCTCCAACGGTTGATGAAATCGATGACTGGCTCGCCCATCCTTTGGTTGGCGCTCGACAGTTCGATCATGCTGACTGTTCGCCTCGTACTATAGAAGCGATTCAGGAAGTCTCTTTCGAACTGTTCCCAACTATCAATTGTCTCGGGCTCCAAATCAGTGTACCAATCAAAGGCATTTCCTTTCAGAGTCCGGACGAATTGCCTAACCAGCAAGTCTCCGCGAGTTCTAGCATTCTCGCACGTTTCGACGAAGTGGGTAATGTGTTGTTTAGGATTGTCCTTCCCATCGAACTGTTGAATATTTGGTGGCTGGTACCCAATGGGCATTCTCAAGCTGTCCATCCTCTTGGTATACGGTTTGATATACAAGAGGGAGCTTTGGGTGGGCCCACCGTACTAAGCTATGATGGTGTTTGTAATCATGTCCTGCAATTGTTGGACAGATAAAGAAGCAACCGAAGTCGAGTGTTGCGGTTGGTTTTCTTGGATGACAATTTTTTCTTTGTCATTTCTTCTTGCTGCAGGAGTTTGACTTGACTCTGCAGCCTCTCTAGTTTGCATCTGATTTCTCAAGTTTGCAATCTCGAGGTCTCGTTCTTCAACTACTTTCATCAGAAAGTTTAGTTTCTTTTCCATTTCAGCGATCGCTTCGTCGTCTATGCGTGCGTCTGCCATCATTACAGACATCACGTTTGGGTCAAACCCCTTATTTAGTTGATCAGATGAGGGAACAAATTCATCATACAAGAAATTTTCCTGAATGATTATCCTTTCACGCGTAGACTCTGTCATTCTTTCCTCCATAACATTTATTTCAGTCATCATGGCGGATGCTACGTCAGAATCGAGCTCAAATAAAGGGTTACACCTAACAACAAATTCGTCACTTGAAGGTGCCTCAGACTATGTCATTCTTTCTTCCATAGTATTTTTTTTCAGTCGTTATGATAGATGCTACGTCAGAATCGAGCTCGAACAGAGGGTTACACCTAATAAGAAATTTGTCGCTCGTAGATGCCCCTGACGATGTCATTACTCTACTCACAATTGTGACAAAATCATGTGGACAATCGTGGGGAGTAGAACCCGTGTAGGGGTTGTTCATGACAACGGTCGTTGAAGGAGTTCTGAACGACATAATTTTCACTTGTCTTTTGAGATGAAGGAAATAGATGAGAGGTAGAGATATCCCATTCGGCGTGCCAATCTGTTCACACGAGATTTCGACGAAGGATGGAAATTCGACACGTGTAAATGAAATTTGAATTTTGTATTTATTTATTGTAATTGTATCAGTGCGTAGTGGATTACAATCTCTAATGCTTATTCTCTGATTCTTCTCTCTCAAATGTAAATGTATCTCGAGGGCTTCGCAGCTTGTTCTCGATGTTGGGTTTGTTTCGAGGGCTTTTCAGCTTGTTCTTGATGTTCGGTTTGTTTCGAGGGCTTTGCAGCTTGTTCTCGACGTTGAATTTGGATTGAGGGCTTCGCAGCTTGTTCTCGATGTTGAATTTGGATCGAGGGCTTCGCAGCTTGTTCTCGATGTTGAATTTGGATCGAGGGCTTCACAGCTTGTTCTCGATGTTGAAGGATTGATCAGTATTCCAAGGATTCAGGGAGTCTTCCTTGTTTGGGAATTCTCTCTAAGCTCTTAGGAGTAGAAATTTTCTAAACCTTGAAAATGAAGAAGGAAGTCTCTATTTATAGAGTTTCTCATGGGTCTAATGCGCTTGGGCCTGGATCCAATGGGCTTAGGTCCAATGGGCTAGGGTCCAATGGACTTTTGGGTTTTGGGCTCAATGGGTTTTTTTTTTTGGCTTTGGGCCAAATTGTCATTTAAATAGCTTTATAGCCCGATTCGATTTCGAGCCCAACTGAGCTATGACCGAATTTGCTCGGTTAAGTTTATTCGATCCGCCGGCCATGATGAAGACACGTGGCGAGTGTTGATTGGCCGAAATTTCTCGGTCAACAATATTTTTAACCACTATTTTTGTTTTTAGGACTATTCCTATTGTATAATAGAGTTTAATAAGAGAATCCTTAACTCAAAAATTTAAAAGTATGAACTTTTGTTGTTTAATTTTTTTTCCTATCTAGTCTATAATTAGTGTTTAAGTTTAAATAAAAATAAAACAAATTTATATTGCCACAAACCTAAAATTGATTAACTTAATTAATAAAGGGGGTACTTTTTGCAAATTTGCAAACCAACTAGATATTAGAAATACTATATTTTTTAAATTCACAGCAGAATGATTTCCAAAATCAATAAAATCACGGGAGTATATAATTCGCAATTTTTTCTCATTAGGTTGTTCTATATAAATCACTTTTATTTTGAATTTTTATATCTTATACTACAATGAGTTTTTTTTTATAATTTTTATACAATTTTTTTATGACATTAAAGATATTATTGAAATAATATATTACAAAACAATCGTTCAAAGAATAATTTTACGTATTTGAAAGTAGAAGACTTTATTAATTAATATGGTTTGTGTTAATCAATATTGAGCACACTACAAGAAAATTTATATTTTCCCACGCACAAAAACGATCGCTTAAAGCTTAAAGACGTCGCTAAAAATTTTAACGACACGTTGAGGTATATCGTTGCAATTCATTATGCATATTCTTAAGTTTTAGCGACGGAATCGTGTCTGTTGCTAAAAAATTATCATTCAGCGGCACACGTGCATTTTTAAACTGAGATTTTAGTGGTCCGTAATAAATTAAATAAATATATATACTCTATTTTCACATGAAATAAAAACATACTTATTACCATTATCAAAATTCAATTATGTACAAAGGTTATTTGTAGTTGCTTTCCTTTTCTAAGAATATATATTTTATTTGTATTTTTTTATATGAATAAATAAGAATAAATCAATTATCATAAAAATTCAACAGAATTTCTTATTTCTCCACCCTTAAACCATTTCTAGCAAAAAAAAAAAAAAAAAAAAAAAAATTCTAGTAAAGAATAAAAATTAAACTGAAAAGTTCCATAAAGAGTAAAAACTAATTTGAATTGAGTTGACCTGATATACGGTTGAAGTTGATCATTATGGAATTGAAAATTAAGCTTTAATTCAATATAAAATTACATCTATACACTATACATATCTAGAAATAATTTTATGTATATATTTTTTTTAGAGATGTTGGACATTATATTAGAATTTATTCCAAAAAATTGAATATTATTTATTCCTAATGGGCATAGCTCAACCGACATATTGTATAGACTAGTGACCAAACTGTCACGGGTTAGATCGCTCACCCCACGTGTTTGTAAAAAAAAAATTGGGAGAGAGAAGAATTTAATAAAATATATAGTTAAATAGTCAATCATATTTTTAACCACTATTTTTGTTTTTATGACTATTCTTATTGTATAATAGAGTTTAATAAGAGAATCGTTAACTCACAAATTTAAAAGTATGAACTTTTGTTGTTTAATTTTTTTTCCTATCTAGTCTATATTTCGTGTTTAAGTTTAAATAAAAATAAAACAAATTTATATTGCCACAAACCTAAATGACTAGGTTAAAAACAAAAAGAGAAATTAAATTGAAGAAAACAAATGTACCGGTATTAAAAAAGTTATTGAAAAACATATACAAAAAAATATGCTGAAGTTTTTTATTTATACCTCCCTATATAGATACATTTACCAAATTAGGTGTGATCCAAGATGATTAAGGGACAAACACTCACAATCCACAAAAAAATCACTCATATATATTAACTTTGAAAGCTAAATAATACTAAAAATAGAACCAATATGGAGTATAAAAGGTGAGGATCATCAACTAAGAAAGGGAGAGACAAGGATCAAGCAACAAACAAAAAGCGAGGGTGGTTAAAGTTTCAAAGGGAGAGTAGTTGTTTGTGCAAATAGACATAGAGGAAAAGTCACAACTTTGGGTAGACCAAAAGAAGTAGCTTTCAATCCATTTATACTTGCCTTCTTTGTCTACTTGCACATACACAAGGGGGTCGAAATGTATTTGTCGATACTATCAATCTTGTTATGTATGATGTTATTTGACCCTTCCCTTTCAGGGGCTACTTCCCCTACAAACATATTCATCCTCGCCGGTCAGAGTAACATGGCTGGCCGAGGTGGGGTTGAAAAGGATAAATCGGGGAAACTTGTGTGGGATGGGATTATCCCACCAGAGTCTAAACCCGACCCATCCATCCTACGATTGAACCCTGATCGCCAATGGGAGATGGCAAAAGAGCCTATCCATTTGGGGATCGACATCAACAGGACCCCTGGGATTGGTCCCGCGATGGCATTTGCTCACGAGCTGCAAGCGAAAGCCGGGTCGAAGGCAGGCGTTGTGGGTTTAGTTCCTTGTGCCAGAGGTGGCACTTTAATCGAACAATGGATTAAAAATCCTACAAATCCTAATGCAACTTTTTACCAAAATGTCATTGAAAGAATCAAAGCATCAGATAAAGAAGGTGGGGTTGTGCGTGCTCTTTTCTGGCATTAAGGGGGAAGCGATGCGGCTATGAGTGACACAGCTAGTAGATACAAAAATAACCTAAAAACATTCTTCATCGACATTCGCAATGATATAAAGCCTAGATTTTTACCCATCATAATTGTTAAAGAAGCCCTTTATGACTTTTTTATGAAGCATGATACTCATGATTTGGCAACAGTGAGGGCGGCACAAGATGCAGTCGGTCAGGAGCTGCCGGATGTGGTGGTCATCGACGCTTGGGAGTTGCCTATAAACTTTACCACACATGCCGGTTTTAACCAAGATCATGGTCATTTTAATACTACAACTCAGATTGCTATGGGTAAATGGTTGGCTGATACCTACCTCTCCCACTATGGCCATTTACTCTGAACTTATTATTTGTCATTTTCTAATCTTTATGGACTCATTGGGTTCAATAGTGATTTGACATGTAATCGTGTATCAAAAGATGGAGAATAAAAATCAAAATTTATAACCTTAAACATTCATGGGTGAATCATTTTAGACCACATTTTAATGATTCGAGAAAGTAGAAAAACCGCTCATATGAATGAAAACTACCACTACTACCTTCCTACTTGATTCTAACATTTTGCTTTAATATTGCGTTGATCAGTGCCTTTAGAAGAAGAAAAATGATACGCATGTGAGAATTATGCATTATTCATGATTGAAAAACAAAATCTTAGGGCCCGTTTGATAACGTTCCCGTTTCCTGTTTCTTGTTCCCGTTTCTCATTTTTTAAGAAACGGACTTGTTTGATAACTATTCTCGTTTCTTGTTTCTAAATTTTGAGAAACGTTTCTAAAAAAGAGGCAAAATTTGAGAAACTTCAAAAAGGTGTTTCTCTCGGTTCCGTTTCTCTTTATATTAAGCTGTTCCCAAAATGATGATAAATTAGTGTTGGCTCATTGGCAAGAGAAGCACCCAAATAAGCTTTTCACCTATGAGGTCTTGGCTTCAAATCCACAATATAACCCTTTTTTTTTTTTTTTTCTTTCTTAATTATGCAATGTTTTTTTTATATATTATTTTAATTTTGAATTTTGCTATTGTTTTTTAGGATACATTACTAATTACTAATATTAGTAATAAATCTTTTATTTTATTTAAACACATTAAATTATTTATTATATTTATTTATTAAATTTGTTATAACTTTTATTTAAATACATTAAAATATTTATTTATTAATTGTAAAAAAAATATTATTATTTTTTTTATGTTTTTTTAATAAGTATCCATTGACATCGATATTTTCATATTTTCATCGACGACGACACTTTAAACTTTGTAAATTAGCATTTCAATATTTTTAAGTTAGTTTAAATTTCCCACTATTAAATATTAGGTTCACAAATAGTGATATTTTAGTTATATAACATAAATTTATCTATAATATAATTGAAATGTCGATTCACCTCTCATGTCGATATTGAGCTCATTGACACGTAGAAATGTCTACACGTCAACGAAAATTTAAAACATGACCCATAACAAACAATGACGAATGACAACGACTTCGAGATTTTAGAGCAAGGAAGGCATTATCCTCGAGGTAGGGAAAAAGTGTTTAACTATCGACATTTTTTTACTGTGAAATGTTATTGAACGTTGTTTTAGCGTGTTGGAGTCTCGCTTCCCTATTCTTAAATAAACGTCTCCTTACCCTGTCAACACACAAAAACATATACCAAATCAAATCAAATTTGGATAACATTGGAAGTATAAATACAATTTTATGGTTGTTTTTAATTTTGCATCAAGACTTATCTGTATTTTATTATGTAAACTTTAGATTTTTTTTTTAATTTTTTTTTTAATGCATGTTATATCTTTTTTTATATTACGTATCCTAAATTTTATTTAAACTATAAAAAAGAAACAATTAACAAAAAAATAATTATCAAACAACGATGTTTCTATTTTGTTTATTTTTTTCTTCAAGAAACAAGAAACAAGAAACGTTATCAAACAAGTTTGTGTTTCTGTTTCTTTTTTTTCAAGAAACAAGAAACAAGAGTAGTTATCAAACATGTTTCTGTTTCTGGTTCTCAAAAAACAGAGAACAAGAAACAGGGAACGAGAAATGGGAAATAGGGAACAAGAAACAGAAACGTTATCATACGGGCCCTTATTAATTGGTCTAAACTGATTCATATTTTAAAACTTTAGGGTTTTAATTGATACACTTGACCATTTATTAAGATTTTAATTGATTTAAACTACCATGTGTTGGGGTCTAAATATATTAATTTTTATCCAAAGATAAAATAGTGTGGAGATTTTATTTTTTTTTGCAAAGAAAAATTTGGGCTGGAAGCAACCATTTTGAAAAAAATAGTGTAGAGATTGGAGATATATTCTTGTTAAAATTACTTGAATTTAGTTCTAAGATTCTTTTATATATATATTAAACTATCTCGTCTCAATTCTCAACAAATATTCTTTTAGATAGTAAGAAATCTTACTTTAATATAGCTTGGGTTTTCTCCACCATGTGGTTTAAATATGATATTGAAAACATGTTTGTTATTTACAAAATATTATAAATTTTGTTTTAGTTTATTAATTTATTTTAATCTAGAATTAAATTTAAATATGTGTAGTTTATTCTGTGATAACTGTATAGAATTGATTAACTTAATTAATAAAGGGGTAATTTTTGCAAATTTGCAAACCAAGTAGATATTAGAAATACTATATTTTTAAAATTCACACGAGAATGATTTCCAAAATCAATAAAATCACGGGAGTATATAATTCGCAATTTTTTCATTAGGTTGTTATATATAAATCACTTTTATTTTGAATTTTTATATCTTATACTACAATGAATTTTTTTTTATAATTTTTATACAATTTTTTTATGACATTAAAGATATTATTGAAATAATATATTACAAAACAATCGTTCAAAGAATAATTTTACGTATTGGAAAGTAGAACACTTGGGAGTTGCCTATAAACTTTACCACACATGCCGGTTTTAACCAAGATCATGGTCATTTTAATACCACAACTCAGATTGCTATGGGTAAATGGTTGGTTGATACCTACCTCTCCCACTATGGCCATTTACTCTGATCTTATTATTTGTCATTTTCTAATCTTTATGGAGTCTTTTGGGTTCAATAGTGATTTGACATGTAATCGTGTATCAAAAGATGGAGAATAAAAATCAAAATTTATAACCTTAAACTTTCATGGGTGAATCATTTTAGACCACATGTTAATGATCCGAGAAAGTAGAAAAACCGCTCATATGAATGAAAACTACCACTACTACTACCTTCCTACTCGATTCTAACATTTCGCTTTAATATTGCGTTGATCAGTGCCTTTTGAAGAAGAAAAATGATTTCCAAAACTAACCTAATTTTGCGTTGATTAGTGCCTTTTTGCAAATTTGCAAGCCAAGTAGATATTAGAAATACTATATTTTTAAAATTCACAGCAGAATGATTTCCAAAATCAATAAGATCACGGGAGTATATAATTCGCAATTTTTTCTCATTAGGTTGTTATGTATAAATCACTTTTATTTTGATTTTTTATATCTTATACTACAATGAATTTTTTTTTTTTTTATAATTTTTATACAATTTTTTTATGACATTAAAGATATTATTGAAATAATATATTACAAAACAATCGTTCAAAGAATAATTTTGCGTATTGGAAAGTATAACACTTTATTAATTAATATGGTTTGTGTTAATCAATATTGAGCACACTACAAGAAAATTTATATTTAACCACTCACAAAAACGGTTGCTTAAAGCTTAAAGGCGTCGCTAAAAATTTTAACAACACGTTGAGGTATATCGTTGCAACGCATTATGCATATTCTTAAGTTTTAGCGACGAAATCGTGTCTGTTGCTAAAACATTATCAGTCAGCGGCACACGTGTATTTTTAAGCTGAGATTTTAGTGGCGCCGTAATAAATTAGATAAATATATATACTCTATTTTCACATGAAATAAAAACATACTTATTACCATTATCAAAATTCAATTATTTACAAAAGGTTATTTGTAGTTGCGGTTCACACGAGATTTCGAACGGCGGATGGAATCTCGACACGTGTAAATGAAATTTGAATTTGTATTTGTATTGTATGTATCAGTGCGTAGTGGATTACAATCTCTAATGTATGATCCTCTGATTCTTTCTCTCTCAAATGTAAATGTGTTTTGAGGGCTTTGCAGCTTGTTCTCGATGTTGGATTTATTTCGAGGGATTTGCAGCTTGTTCTCGATGTTGGATTTGTTTCGAGGGCTTTGCAGCTTGTTCTCGATGTTGAATTTGGAACGAGGGCTTTGCAGCTTGTTCTCGATGTTGAATTTGGCTCGAGGGCTTCCCAGCTTGTTCTTGATGTTGAATTTGGATTGAGGGCTTCACAGCTTGTTCTCGATGTTGAAGGATTGTTCAGTCTTCCAAGGTTTCAGTGAGTCTTCGTTGTTTCGGAATTCTCTCTGAGCTCTTAGGAGTATAAATTTTCTGAACCTTTCAAATGAAGAATGAGCTCTCTATTTATAGAGTTTCTCATGGGCCTAATTGGCTTGGGTCTGAATCCTAATGGGCTTAGGCTTGGATCCAATGGGCTTGGGCCCAATGAGCTTTTGGGCTTTAGGCCAAATTGCTATTTAAATAGTCTTTCTGGCCTGATTCGATTTTGAGCCCAATTGCGATTTTGAGCCCAATTGCGATTATGACCCAAATTAATCGGTTAAGTTTATTTGATCCAACGATCCTGATGAAGACACGTGGCAACCTTGATTGACCGAAATTTCTCGGTCAACAAATGCCCCTTTTTCGAGAGTTATGCACAAGCATGTGTGGGTGAGTCTTGGAAAAGTAAAATTTTTAAATTGAAATGTAGGACTCCGCCTTGACATGTCAATTTTATCGAAATATGAAATTTGGTTCATAAATCAATTATTTTAATTGACACATCTTTCCATGCCAATCGATCAAAAATATGAATTTTGCTCGTAAGTTTGATCTTTCTTATTTGGCAGAAATTTGACTTGAATTTTAGTAGATTTTTGTGTTCTACTTTAATTTTATTTTTGGATGTAAAGTAGAGTTCAAGTCCAATTGTATACACATTTTCCACAAAATAAATTTAACTTTAAGTCAAGGATATTTTAGTAACTTCACAATAACCCTAATCCTTTTGTCTTTAGGTTTCATTCGTCGTCCTCTGCTTTAAGATCCACAGGTACCTTTTTTTTTACACAATTGTTCTATTTTTTTTTTTTGTACTATTTTTAGATGTTGTAGATTTTTTTATGATTTTTCTTTTGTTAAAAAAAAAAAAGTCTTTAAACCTACCGTGCGTATTTTTTTCATTTGCTTTTTTTTTTTAAATCTCTCAAATCTACCGTGAGATTTTCATGTTGTTGATTTTTTTTTAATAAGAGAGTTTTCCCTTTTTTTTTAAAAAAAAAAATCAAAGCCAACTAGAGGTTTTTCTTTTCCTTTTCTGATTTTGCTGATTTTTTTGTTGGATTTTGTTTTCCTTTCCATTTTCTGATTTTGGTTGTATTTTGTTTGCTTCAGGTTTAAAATCTCACAGACCTTGCCTTTTTTAAATCTCTTAAACCTATGAGATTTGTTTGTTGTTGATTTTTTTCAAAATCACAGCAACTAGAGGCTTTTCCTTTCTCTTTTCTAATTTTACTGATTTTTTTTTTGTTGTGTTTTGTTTGCTTTAGTTTTAAAATCACATTTTTTTGTTGTATTTTTTTCAGCTTCAAAATTTGAGGGTTTGTTTTTTCTATTTACAGATATTTTGTTTGCTTTATTTTTTTTTCTTTTCTTTTTTACTGGTTTTTTTTTCTTTTCAAAAACCATAGCAAGTTTTTTGGTTTTGTGTTTTTTTTTTTTTTTTTTTTTTTTTTTTAATTTTGTTACTGTATCAAATTTCTTTTATAAATTTTTTTTGTATAACTTTTTTTTATAACATTTTGATACTGTAAATCTTTTTATGGCAAACTAAAATTTGGGTTTCTTTGGTGATTCCTATACTTTGGATTACTTTCTTTTTTATATTACATGAATTTTGAATTTTGAATTTTGAACGGTACCTTCATATGATAATCTGTTCGTGTTAAATGCAAATTGCATTGAGTCTTGCATATGCTCGGTTCATACTACATGTAATCTCACTTTACATGCCTCCTGCTCAAGTCATGTGAATTTTGTATTTGACTTGAGATGTTTCTGATAAAGTACAATATTTGTGAAATGCTTGTGATTGAATAATAACTTTAGTCTCACTTTCCTTGTGGTGGATCACAATTTTTTTTTTTACAGCTTTAATTCTCACCGGTGAAGATCATTGCCGATTTTGGACTGTATTTTTTTTTTTGGACGGGCGCACTACATTTTTTGGACGGGCGCACTATTTTTTTGGACTAGCACACTATTTGTTTGGACTGGCGCACTATTTTTTTTTGGCGCACTATTTTTTTGGCGCTCTAGCCTTTGTTCGACTCTCTAGCCTTTGTTCGACGCTCTATTCTTTGCTCTGCGCTCTATTCTTTGCTTTGCGCTCTATTCTTTGCTCCGCGCACTATTCTTTGTTCCGCGTATTATTCTTTTTTTGGACTTTTTTTTTATCGCCAACTTGGACTGCTTTCTTTAATTGCAAATTTGGATCGTCGTTCATTTTATCGCAAATTTGTACTTGCTTAAAACTTATTGCAAATTTGGTCTTTCATCGCAAATTCGATCTTGCTTTCACTTTATCACAAATTCAAAACGCCCAACTTCAAGTTTAAAACAAAGCCTTGCTCCTCGGTTTCTTTTGCTTGTGTACGCGTACTTGGATTTTCAAGTGAATAAAAACTTGGATTTCTATGTTTCGCCCCATTTCAAATTTTTACCCAACGCACAACACCTGGGAACATAAACTTGGATTTCCAAGCGAATAAATACTTGGAATTCCGCATTTTAATTCATTTCGAATGTTTACCAAACAACAACATTTGCATATAAACTTAGACTTCCAAGCGAATAAAAACTTGGATTTTCGTATTTTCCTCCACTTCAAATTTTTTTATCTGGAACATAGACATGGATTTCCAAGCGAATAAAAACTTGGATTTCCGTGTTTTCCTCCCCTTCAAATTTTTTTTTATCTGGAATATAGCCATGGATTTTCAAATAAAAACTTTGATTTTCGTGTTTTCCTCCCCTTCAATTTTTTTAGACATGGATTTTCAAGCGAATAAAAAAAAACTTGGATTTCTTTGTTTTGCTCTGCTTCAATTTTTTCATCTGAAATATAGACATGGATTTCAAAATAAAAACTTGGATTTCCGTGCCTTTCAAAAAATTTCATTTGGAATACAGACATGGATTTCCAAGCGACTAAAAACTTGGATTTCCTTGTTTTTCCCCCTTTCAAATTTTTTTATCTGGAATATAGACATGGATTTCCAAATAAAAAGTTCGATTTTCGTGTTTTCCTCCCCTTCAATTTTTTTCATCTGGAATATAGACATGGACTTCGAAGCGAATAAAAAAAAACTTGTATTTCTTTGTTTAGCTCCGCTTCAATTTTTTTCATCTGGAATATAGCATGGATTTTCAAGCGAATAAAAAAAAACTTGGATTTCTTTATTTTGCTCCGCTTCACTTTTTTTCATCTAGAATATAGACATGAATTTCCGTGTTTTCCTCCCCTTCAAATTTTTTTTATCTGGAATATAGACATGGATTTGCAAGCGAATAAAAACTTGGATTTCCGTGTTTTCCTCCCCTCAAATTTTTTCATTTGGAATATAGACATGGATTTCCAAGCGAATAAAAACTTGGACTTCCGTGTTTTCCTCCCCTTCAAAATTTTTCATCTGTAATATAGACATGAATTTCCAAGCGAATAAAAAAAACTTGGATTTCTTTGTTTTGTTCTGCTTCAAATTTTTCCATCTAGAATATTGACATGGATTTTCTAGCGAATAAAAGCTTGGATTTCCACGTTTTGTTTTGCTTCAAAAAAAGGAATTTATCTGGAATGTAGACATGGATTTCCAAGTGAATAAAAAAACTTGGATTTCTATGTTTTGCCCCACTTCAAACTTTTCTTTATTTTTTTTATGCAACACTGGTATTGAGACGTCGCTTGTGGGGGCCTACACCATAAATTTGAAATGATGTGTGTCTCTTAGGGTTCCCATTTTTTGTGGAGCAGACTTTTGATTTTATTTTTATTATTTTTTTTTAAATATGAAGCAAAGTTGGTAGGGCTTACACCATCAACCCTAATCGGTGTGTCCCTTCGTAGTGGAGCAAATGACCCGACTTCCTTTGTCGACGTTGCGATGCTCCCAAACTATATTTTCACTATGTGTGATACCGGTGCATCAACTTAGGGATGTACTTTACTTGCAACGTAACCAATATGTGAGCGTCCCTAGCGGGGCCAACACCTAAACTTGGAGTGTCATTGTGGCGATGTACACTTCTCGTTCAGGATGTTGCTCTGAATGATGACGTCGTCTTTCAGGCTGTTGTTGTTAAAATTCCTCTCATTTGTACCATACGTCGTTTCTTTTGTCATATTTATCATTATCTCATTTTTACTTGCTTCATTTATGCTAATTTATTTCCTTTTTACTTGATGAGGTGAAGTTGAAACTTTGAACTTTAAGATGAGGTGACAGAGCATTGAATTCAGAGATGAAGCGACGAGACCTCCAAAATCTAACTTAAACTCAATACTTGAGCCAAGTAAAGCCAAAAATCGAGCTTGAAGCGAGCGATGCCTCGAACTTGGACTTTAAAGCGAGTGACGCTCGAACTTGAACCTGTAGCGAGCAACACACATTTTTTTTAACTTGAAGCAAATGACGCTCAAACTTGAACTTGAAGTGAGCGAAACCTTGAACGTAGGGCGAGCGAAGATTGATTTGGAAGTAAGCAAATCACGAACTTGGAGCCAATGGAGATTGTATTTGAAGTAAGCAAAGCTCGAACTTGAACTTCAATCGAGTGACACCCGGTCTTCAACGGGAAATGACCAGCGCTCGAACTTGAACTTGACGCGAGCAATGGTTGAACCTGAAGTTCAAGCGGGAAACACCCGATCTTGAACTTAAAGCGAGCGACACTTGGTCTTCAATTTGATGTGAGTGTCATTCGTCTTGAACTTCAACTTGAAGCGAACAACAATAGAGCTTGAACTTGAAGCGGGAAACACCCGATCTTGAACTTAAAGTGAGTGGCACTTGGTCTTGAACTTGAAGTGACCAACACTTGAAGTTGAAGTTGAAGCGGGCAACACCCGGTCTTGAACTTAAAGCAAGCGACACTTGGTCTTGAACCTTAAGTGACCAACATTCGAATTTGAACTTGAACTTGAAGCGAGCGGCGCTCGATCTTGAACTTGAAGTGAGCAGCGCTTGGTCTTGAACTTGAAACGACCAACGATTGAATTTTAAGTTCAACTTGAAGCGACCAACACTCGAATTTTAAGTTGAAGCGAGTAACACCCAGTCTTAAACTTAAAGCGAGCAACGCTTTGTCTTGAACTTGAAGCGACCAACACTCGAACTTGAAGTTGAACTTGAAGCGAGCGGCACTCGATCTTGAACTTGAAGTGAACAACGCTTGGTCTTGAACTTGAAACGACCAACGCTTGAATTTTAAGTTCAACTTGAAGCGACCAACACTCGAATTTGAAGTTGAAGCGAGTAACACCCAGTCTTAAACTTAAAGCGAGCAACGCTTGGTCTTGAACTTGAAGCAACCAACACTCGAACTTGAAGTTGAACTTGAAGCGAGCGTCACTCGATCTTGAACTTGAAGTGAACAACGCTTGGTCTTGAACTTGAAACGACCAACGCTTGAATTTTAAGTTCAACTTGAAGCGACCAACACTCAATTTGAAGTTGAAGCGAGTAACACCCAGTCTTAAACTTAAAGCGAGCAATGCTTGGTCTTGAACTTGAAACGACCAACGCTTGAATTTGAAGTTCAACTTGAGGCGACCAACAATAAAGCTTGAACTTGAAGTGGGAAACACCCGATCTTGAACTTAAAGTGAGCGACACTTGTCTTGAACTTGAAGCAACCAACACTCGAACTTGAAGTTGGAGTTGAAGCGGGCAACACCCGGTCTTGAACTTAAAGCGAGCAACGCTTGATCTCTAACTTGAAGTTGACACGAGACGACATCGACTTTAAAGAACACCTAAACTTTGAAGATGAAACAATCACCTAAACTTTTAAGATGGAGTAAAAACCTCGATTTTGAAGATGAAGCGACGACATCAGCTTTGAAGATCATATCAACTTTGAAGACGAAACGACAACCTCGACTTTGAGACGAAACGAAGCTGCCATAGAAGTTGGAGATGAAGCGGAGCCGTCTTCAAACTTGAACTTAAAGCGAGGAAGCCTTCAAACTTGAACTTCAAGCGAGTAAAGCCTCTTGTGCGTACGAAACTTGTACCTTCACCCTAGTGGTAGTGTGAACGTTCAGCTTGCAGCATCACCCTAAGAGTAATGCACGCGTTCAACTTGCAATGTTGCTTTACAAAGGAAAAGAAAATCTTTGTTGTGTCCCCTTTATTGATGATGTTGATGCTCGAGTCGTGGCTGCAGTTCGCGAGCTTCTAGAGGGTTCGCGTGAGGAGCTGAAAGAGTTTCAGTGGATGGCTTGATTTATGTATTTTTTTGTTATACTCCCTGTACCTTCTTCTAGAATTTTCTTATGTAAATGCAATTTTTGGATTGTTTCTTGATTATTGATTCTGTTCAGAACAATCATTTGACTCGTCTAAACTCATTTTGGAATTTTTTTTTTTTGTATATTGTTGTGACTGAACTAAATTTTTTTTAGTTGCCTACGTACCCTTGAATGGAAGGGATCAAGTCATAACGTAGTTCAAATACATGATTTTTTTTTGGGTCGTTCACCTTTTAATCTCGTGCGGGCCAGGAGCAACATGTAGTTTATACTCTTACGTTAAGGAGTATTACATTTCAAAAGTTTTTATCTTCATCAAGGTCTTGATCAAATCCTTCGCTTGTAGGATTGGTTAGAATGATGAAATTTTTCTTCACCTTCAAGGAACTCTCTATGTTTATGTGGACAGAAAATTTCCTCTTCATGCGTGAAGGAACACGACTGTGAATCTTCTTGTCGCTACTTTCTTCATCGAAGAGTCTTGCCCCTACAGTCTTCATCTTTCCTTGTTGTTGATCACTTGTAACTTTGAGGCGATCAAAAACATATGTTGAAGATTCGTCTTTCTTTGATGTAGAAACACTTAACCTTTGGAAAGCTGAAGTTCAAGTGGAGGTAGAAGTTAGACATGAATTTTCTTCTTTTGTCGCTGCCATACTCATCCTTTGGAAGATCGAAGTTCGAGTAGTTGAAGGCTTGATGCGATTGAAGACAGAAGTTGTTTGGTCGACTTCTTCTGCGTTGATGCATGAAGTGGCAAAGCTTTCTTCCTCTTTCTTGATGAGAAGGAAATTTCTTGAGAAGAATTCTTTTAAAGTCACTGATTGTCGAGGTTGAGGACGATATTTATTTTCTCCCCTCTCATGTTTACGCTTCCTCAAATTGCTTCTTCTTTTCTTCTTTGAAAGCTTATTGTTTCATTTATCATCTCGAAACATGCAATCTTCTTTCTGGACAGGTCTTTGTCGTCGTATTTTCTGACGAGCCACGACGGTCCAACATTTATCCTTATTTCCGACGACCTCAAGTTTTACCTGAGAAATTTGCTTTGGGGTTTCATGTCCGAACCGAACAATTATTGGTTCGAAGGTCCCAAACTGGATCAGACTTTCCTTTTGCTCTTCAAATGAGGTCGAAGATAATTGAGCGTCGGATTTCATTATTACTGCAGCGTGGTTTGATTGAGCTATTTCATCAAGGCCTAGCTCAATTTTTCCCTCATTAGCTAACTTTAGAATGAACTCTTTTAGAACAAAACATTTTTCCACTGGGTGGCTGATAACTCGATGATACTTACAATAGTTGGGGTCATCGACTTTGTCCATTTCTTCTGGGCGCCTACACTCAGAAAACTCAATCAGCCTTGTTTCCAGTAGTTGCTCTAGCATGTCAGGGACGTCAGAGTCTGGAAATGGGTAAACTTTTTCTTGTCTTTCTTTTAAAGTAAGGCAACGACTCTCGCCTCCATCATTCCTTTCCTTTTGAGGAAAACCTTACAGGGGTCGTGCTGACGACCATGGATTCTTTCACGACATTTTCCGTGATTTTCTCAATGTCCTTCATTTATTTTTTTATTTTGTTTATATCTGGGATTCAGAGGTCTTTTCTCCCTCTATTAGCGATGCTCACCTCCATGTCATGAGCGCGAGTTGCTAACTCTTCAAAGGTATGAGGCTTTATCTCTTGCAGGATGTAATGTAATCCCCAATGCATGCCGCTGATGCACATATCGACGGCAGACACTTCAGTGAGTCGGTCTTTGCAGTCAAGACTCAATGATCTCCAACGGTTGATGAAATCTATGACTGACTCGTCCATCCTTTGTTTTGGGGTCGAGAGTTCGGTCATGCTGACTGTTCGCCTCGTGTTGTAGAAGCGATTCAAGAAGTCTCTTTCGAACTGTTCCAAACTTTCAATTGTCTCGGGCTCCAAGTTCGTGTACCAATCGAAGGCATTTCCTTTCAGAGTATGGACAAATTTCCTAACCAGCAAGTCTCCCCGGGTTCCACCGTTCTTATACGTTTCGACAAAGTGGGCAATGTGTTGTCTAGGATTGCCCTTCCCATCGAACTGTTGAAATTTTGGCGGCTGGTACCCAATGGCCATTCTCAAGTTGTCGATCCTCTTGGTATACGGTTTGGTATACAAGAAGGAGCTTTGGGTGGGCCCACCGTAGTGAGCTCTGATGGTGTTGGTAATCATGTCCTGCAGCTGTTGGACAGATAAGGAAGCAACCGAAGTCGAGTGTTGCGGTTGGTTTTCTTGGATGACAATTTTTCCTTTGTCATTTCCTCTTGCTGCAGGAGTTTGACTTGACTTTGCAGCCTCTCTACTTTGCATCTGATTTCTCAAGTTTGCAATCTCGAGGTCTCGTTATTCAACCACTTTCATCATAAAGTTTAGTTTTTTTTCCATTTCAGCGATCGCTTCGTCGCCTATGCGTGCGTCTGCCATCATTACAGACATCACATTTGGATCAGACCCTTTGTTTGGTTGATCAGAGGAGGGAACAAATTCATCATACAAAAAAATTTCCTGAATGATTATCCCCTCACGCGCAGACTCTGTCATTTTTTCCTCCACAACATTTATTTTAGTCATCATGACGGATGCTACATCAGAATCGAGCTCAAATAAAGGGTTACACCTAATAACAAATTCGTCACTTGTAGGTTCCTCCGCCAATGTCATTCTTTCTGCCATAGTATTTTTTTCAGTCGTTATGACGAATGCTACGTCAGAATCGAGCTCGAACAGAGGGTTACACCTAACAAGAAATTTGTCACTCGTAGATGCCCCTGACGATGTCATTACTCTGCTCACAATAAGGACAAAATCATGTGAACAATCGTGGGGAGTAGAACCCGTGTAGGGGTTGTTCATGACAACGGTTGTTGAATGAGTTCTGAACGACATAACTTCAATTTTCTTTCAGATGAGGGAAGGAGATGAGAGGTAGAGAGGTCCCACTGGGCGTGCCAATCTGTTCACACGAGATTTCGAACGACGGATGGAAATTCGACACGTGTAAATGAAATTTGAATTTGTATTTGTATTTTATGTATCAGTGCGTAGTGGATTACAATCTCTAATGTATGATCCTCTGATTTTTTCTCTCTCAAATGTAAATGTGTTTCGAGGGCTTTGCAGCTTGTTCTCGATGTTGGATTTATTTCGAAGGCTTTGCAGCTGGTTCTGGATGTTGGATTTGTTTCGAGGGCTTTGCAGCTTGTTCTCGAAGTTGAATTTGGATCGAGGGCTTTGCAGCTTATTCTCGATGTTGAATTTGGCTCGAGGGCTTCGCAACTTGTTCTTGATGTTGAAGGATTGTTCAGTCTTCCGAGGTTTCAGGGAGTCTTCGTTGTTTGGGAATTCTCTCTGAGCTCTTAGGAGTATAAATTTTATGAACCTTTCAAATGAAGGATGAACTCTCTATTTATAGAGTTTCTCATGGGCCTAATGGGCTTCGACCTGGATCCTAATGGGCTTGAGCTTGGATCCAATGGGCTTGGGCCTAATGGGCTTGAGCTTGGATCCAATGGGCTTGGGCCCAATGAGCTTTTGGGCTTTGGGCCAAATTGCTATTTAAATAAGGGGCAACTACAAGAATAGCTGAAACAAGCATTTGACAGTTGAAAAATAGCTAATTAAATTAATGGTTTGAAAATTAGCTAACTTCTATATTTAGATACTAATTTAGAATGTAGTTTGACAAAACTACCCTTGAGTCATTAAATGCTTGAAATACCTAAAAAAAGGAGATATTTAATAACAAATAATTAAATAACAAAAAAAAGTTAACGGTTGCAAGATTTAAATTAACCAAAACAAATATATACCCTCTGAGATTTACCTGAGACCAAACTACCCCTCTGAGATTTAGTTAAAATACGTTGCAACCAACGAGAAATTAACAACAGAACAATAAATTGAAAAAAAAGCTGGTGCATAGTTAGAAAAATTGTAATTACCATAGCAAAAATAGTGTTGGACATGGAATATGAGAATTTAAAATTACTACTAGTGGGTATTGCCAAATATATACCCTGAGTGCACGGTCCAAAAACGCCGATTATATACCCATTACACGCTAAAAAAATATAAACACGTTTCATGCAACCATTTAATGGTAAGGTGCACCTCTTAAGCTACCTTTAATTATACTAGTTAATTTAGAGAATCGAAACTATACTTGTCAAACAAAAAAAATATAAACACAAAAAATTATAAACACAAAATAGAAGTTATACAGTTTAAAATGAAAATAAATTGTAATTTTGAAAATGATTTAAAATAGAAATTGAGAATTTAGCAGCAAAAAAAAAAAAAAAAAAAAAAAAAAAAAAAAAAAAAAAAAAAAAACCTAACCCAATGTCTTCATCCGCCGCAATCACCTTCTTCTCCAAAGGGCTTCTCCATTTGGCTTCATCCTTCCGGCGCACAGCACAGCCCCCCCCCCCCCCCCCCCCCCCGTCAGCCATCTCCTTCCTCCGCCGGCGCCCGTGCAGTTCCGTCGCAACGCCATTCTCCGTCACAACCCCCGCCCCGTCGCAACGCCCTTCTCCGTCGCACGTGCAGCTCAGTCCGTTCGCCCATCTCCGTCGCGACCAACCCCCCTGCACGCCGGCGCACATCAACGATTCGACCCCCCACTCCGTCGCAACGCCCTTCTCCGTCGCAACCCCCTCCTTCGCAACGCCCTTCATCTTCATCCGCGAGCCGTCTTCATCTGTCGGTCGTCGTGCACAGCCATTGCCGTTGGAACTCAACGCCGGGGTCGCGCACAGCTTCAACGGGCGGCCGTTCGTGTTGTCCGGCCATCGGCTCCTCCGTCCCGCCACCTTCTCCGTTGAACACAGCCACCATCTCCGTCAAGCACAGCCACCATCTCCGACGAGCACAGACATTGTCAATCTTCCATCGCCCAAACGTTGACAACAAAGGCTTCTGTCTGATCTAATCTTTAGGTACCTAGAGTCATACTAATTTTGTTGGGATATATTTTATTAAATATTTAGTTAGGATCCCTTTTTTTAAGGTATTTTATTTATTCAAATCTTTCTTTAAAACAAATTGTTGTTAACACATAAAACTCGGGTTCCTATATAAGTTTAAATATGGTTCCTGTAACATTTTAGTTCATCCAGAGATGGCAAGAGCTAGCGAACGTTTGAAGGCCGCCGATGTAATGTCTACCAAGAAATCAAAGAAGCAAACGTCTCCAATACGCGTAGGTGAAGAGACTGAGGTAATCCCAATTAGATACCTACCATACTATATGTAAATCTTACTACATACATCTAAGTTGTCACCCAAAATGTCGCAATATACTTTGGTGTATCACCATGCTATATGTAAATCTTACTACATACATCTAGGTTGTCACCCAAAATTGCGCAATATAATTTGGTGTATCAATGATCAGGGTTCGGAACATGAAGTAACGAGTGAATTAAACCGAGAGACAACTGATCCTAAGACAAAAGGGAAAGGGCTGAAAAGACAAAGAGAAACTGGTGGCAATATACAAAAGATGAAGGTATCTCCGAAGAAGAAGGAGAAGGGAAAGGAAAAGGAGTATAAAAACCGTGTTGAATGCAGTGATGTAATTGCCTCTATTCACTGCTTTACAATTGTCGTTATGCTTATCTATGTAATGACATATTCTCTTGGTTTATATACAGCATCTGGACTTGCAAAAAGAGGTGATTAGTGGGGAGAACTCGAGATCACAAGGAAAAAAAGTAAAAGGGAGACAAGATAAGAAAGATAATACTGTCGGAGTAAGCAAGGAAAAAAATAAGGGGACGAGAAAATCGAAAGACGCGGCTCAAGAGGCTGCGAAATGGCACTCGGACGATAGTAATGTAATACAACTTATTTGCTATTTGTTATGGTGACATTGTGATTTAAAGCTAACTTGTGAGTTATCTACTTGTGATGTTGTTCAGAGCGAAGAGAGTTCTGATGGAAATGGGGAGGAAGACTCAATTACTAAATGTTATTCAGACACATCAAGTGATATTGATGCTCTTACGAAAAAGAGATCAAAAAATGACAAGATTAAGAAGGTGTGTACGAAAGGAAATAAATGTGTTTTCCTTTAATCTAATGAACCATGTGACTTTAAAATCGGTGATGCAGGAGATTGTTAAAAAAGACAATACGATGAAGGATAAAGGGAAGGGAAAAGCAAATGACGAAGAAAATTCTTGGAAGGTACAAATGTCAGATGAGTACATGGGAAATAAGGTAATGTTAAGTAAATATGCAGTTATTAAATTATGACATATAGACAGTAGTGTGTATACACATATAACCTGTTGTCCACATTGCGAGTTTATGAAGCGTATGCCCTTGTAGTTTGTGGTAAAATAATTTTGTTGTCATTTGCATGGCTGTAATATTTATGATACATATGCCTTGGTCTTCTACCCGGACATCATTGTCATGGTTACCTCAAATGCCTTTATAGACGTATAGTATATGTTGTGTCTCTGTTTATGTACTGCATAACTCTACTTCAAACAGTATATTTATGATACCTATGCTCTTGTATATACTATATGAATGTCAATACTCTTATCTCCCATGTGAACGCATGTGCGTACTTCTGTATACCGGTGTATATACAACTGTAATTTTTTTGTCTTACAGGATGAGGACTATTTAATGTCATATACTAAAAGGAATAGGCCATTGAAAATTAATTTGTGTTCAAAGAGTGGCGTTATGGAGTTGGTGCGCAAAACCTTGGAAGAAAAGTGTGAAGAAAAGTTCAGATCAACGTGCTTTGGTCATTTCTGGGATTTTTCATTCAAGAAAACATCCTCTCAGTTGCTACTCCACTTAATTCAGAACCAATGCAAACAAAAAAAAACGTCGGAACTCAACTTCAAGATTGGAGGGAAGGTACTGAAATTTGGTTTAAGAGAATTTGCATTAGTGACCGGATTAAATTGTGGTCCAATCCCGGAAATAGATCAAGATACAATTAAGGGGAAAGGGAAATTGAAGAATGACTACTTCGAGTTTGAAGAAAGTGTGACAAGGAACTGTTTAAACATAGCTTTCAAGTTCATCAAAATGGTGTGTGAGAACGATAGGGTGAAGATGGCGCAACTTTACTGCCTAGAGAGCTTCTTGTTGCCGAGGCAGGAGAAAGTACACATTGAAATGGAGCACCTACTAATGGTCGACGACGACCAATTGTTCAATACTTATCCGTGGGGGCGTGTCGCATTTAATTTGTTGTTGAGGTATATGAAGAATGCCCTTGACAGTCAGGGAAATAGTGGGATCGGTATGGGAGGGTTCATACATGCACTTCTAGCTTGGGCGTACGAGGTGATACCGGCTCTAAGTTCACAACCTACTTACTATGCAAAGAGAATAAGAAATACGGTCCCCAGGATGATAAATTGGGAGGCGGATACTCAACCAGAGTGGCGAGAGTTGCAGGCGAATGTATTCAAGTCTCCATCGGTATTTATTTGTTTTATGATTGTTATTGTTTATATTAATATATGTGTGATGGGTCCTCACTAACGAAGATTCTCATTTTTTAGTTGGAAGTGCTTGACCTAGAACCAACAACAGAGGAGCTGCAAATGCCATATTTCAAACCTTTCTTGCAGGATGAGCTAACAAAGCGTGGATTGGTGGACAATAGGCTGATAATGGAAGGAGACCGTAAAGAGACTGACAAATTCTTTGTGGGGTCGTCATCAATGGAATCACAAATGAGAATCTTGTTTAAGAAACAAGACGAAACAAACGAGAAACTGGATGGCCTAGTCAATGCAATAAACACCTTGGTAGCTTACTTGAAGAATGATGATGAAGACGCGGTGAAGGTGACCTCCAGGTTTATGATGCAAGGGGATGTTGGCGATGCATTGGGAGTTCAAGCTGTGCACAAGGTATATACGAATACATACACCATATATATAGGGATGTGCATAATTATCAACTAAATAATAATAAATACTTCACTAACACTATGATTTTACGTATGTAAGTATTGAACAATAGTTTGGTGCACTGTTTCAGGATGGTGCCACTCTTGCTTTTGAAATTGACAAGGTCGATGTTGAAACACGAAAAAATAATATCGCGCATGTGGATGACCATGGACTGGAGAAGCAACCACCACCGTTCCGTAGGGACGACGATGATGGTCCCTCAGATCCACATAAAGGAGACCCTAATGTACATGCCGCTGTGCAACATGTGACAATCGCAACCGGGGGAGCGAGTGGTGGCAGTGGGGGGACGAACGTAAACGAGGGCAGTGTCCAGGTATTACAGTGGTGTATCCCTAGAAATGTGTTTAACTATTCTTATATAAATCAAGTGTTCTTATGTAAATGCTATTGTATTTATAGGAATGTGATAGTATAGATGAAACAATCAACAAAGTCATTTTATCCATAGATGAGTCAAAAATTATGGAGGAACTGAAAAGAGACAAAAAAGCAAAAATGTTGATGACGGTATGGGTTGTGAAGTTATTCTAGATTTTGTTAACATGTTAGTAAATATAATGTGACCCCAAATTTGTCAAAACAGACAACATCTATGAACATTCCCAAAGTCCAGCCGACACTTGTTGCACCGATCGTGACTTGCAAGGTATGTACCTAAGTTCGTATATTTATGGTGAACCTACCTTTTATACTATAACTACATAAATACTATAACTACCTTAACTTTGATTGATGTATTTCATATTAAAGACGAGAGGGGTAAAGATAAGTGATACATTGCCGAAACAGGTGAAAAAGAGGTCCGCCCTTGTAGAGGTGAGTGTACTTTATTTTCAGATTTATTAATCATGTGTATATATGAGGTCCGACTAAAGTTGATGTTTGCTTTATACTGTCTGTACATGTAGATCAATAGGGATTTGGCGGAAAATGGAAAGGGGCGTGCCCACGTGTATGTGGAGGAAGGTTACGTGGGAGGAATGAGAGGTTCGTACAAGAAAGATGCAACGGATGACCTGCCTGTTGAATTCTGTAATCCATCGTTCGATTTGAAACTCAGTCAATCACATGATTGAGTCATTTAACAGCTTTGGTCACCTCTTATGATTTAATCTTGAACTGGACATTATATTTTGATACTTTTGGTTGGACATCGTTTCATTTGTTTCAATTGAAGGCTGTTCTGAAATACTTTATTTCCTTTCAAATATTTGTTTGGATCAATGATGTTTTGTTATTCTATGAAAGGAACTCTCATTATAGCAAAATTTCATATATGTTTTGATAGATGATATTTTGTTATTGTATGAATGAACAACATTTATAGACATCCAAATGAATGTATATACCCATATGCGGTTGTCGGTATGACCATAGCATTGTGGTTGGATGAGAGATGGCCTACTTACAAATGTACTATTCGTCCTTGTATATACCAAGAATTATAACCTTGTTTGCATCCATGGTCGTTTGTATACAGAAAAATGATTGTATATATTAGGATGTACCTCCCTGTATAAAGATATATTTGTAGTTGAGTGCGATATAATTGATGCGAGATGGTCTTTTCAAAAATCCCACTTATCATAGTTCATGCTAGTACATAATGACAAAAATCTCACTTAGATATAAGCCTATTATTGTTGGAAGGTTATACCCATAAGTATAAACATTCTTTTAGTTCATGCTAGTACATAATGAACAAAAAGATACTCAAATTGAACCATTGTTGAAAGATGAATTGTGATACATACATTCACATTTATGATGCGAGTCCATTGCAGTGGGTAGACTCAAAATAAAAGGTCTCATTATTCAAATATAAAAACATAAAATAAAGGCAATATAATTTAATTGGAGATTGGGTTGTTGCAGCGTCTTCGATTGTGACCTAGTTGTCCACACCTGCCACACTTAAGGGGTGCGGCCCTTTCTCGGTGAGAAGTTATCCGTTTCTTTTTTGGTCTACCAGCAGGGCGCCTGGCAATCGGAGGGTGCACTGTTGTATCGCCTGGATTGGTGGTCACTTCGGCGTTGTAAGAAAGAGCAACGGGGTATACATCGCCGCTGTATAGCTTTTGAAGGGTGGAAGTACGGTAAAAGTCGTGGACATAGTTCTCAAGGGTAAACCCTTTACGACATATCGCTAAACACGCATGAGGACATGGGATTAGATCTTGGTCCCATCGTCTACACGTGCAGCTTCGATCATTGATGTTAACTACAAACTCCTTGCGGTCATCATGTACTTCGTGTAGATAGTCGTTTACAGGGTATATCTAAATATTTAGGGGTAGATATAAGAATGTAAATGTTCGAACAAAATATACTTCAAACAGACAATCGAAATACAAAAATAAATACTTACATCCATGGTACGACTAGCGTTTAGGGAGTCTCGTAGCTGACCCTCGGCATACTGTGTTAGATGTTGACGTCGGAAGTTTGAAGTTGTCCTGCGCTTGAAGAACCATTCTTGCAAGATATCTCTTACTTCCTCTAATAGAGAAATAATTGGTAGCTCACGAGCACTACTAAGGCGAGAGTTGAAGCTCTCGGATATATTTGTTGTCATCATTACGTACCTCTTTTTTGTAGAGAAGGCACGACTCCATCTAGGAAACCCTATTACCTCCAATTCACTCCTAATGGAAGGTACCAAATGTTCCATTTGCCTCATGTAGTACTCAAAAACAGTCGGAGTATATGATTTAGCACACTTATTAAACAAATCTTCAATTGGTTTCCCCCTATGATCAGATTTAAGGTTTTTTACCAAATGGTAAATACAAATCCCGTGGTGGGCAGAAGTATATACCGCTCTAAATCCATTGGATATACTTTTGTGGCGGTCTGACACAATGACTAGGTCCTTTGGCTCACCAAATACTGCTTTTAGGTTCCGAAAAAACCAACACCATGAAGAGTCATTCTCAGAATCGACGATAGAAAATGCCAATGGGTATGTCTGTGAATTACCATCGAAGGTGCAGGCGGTGAGTAGTGTCCCCTTGAACCTGTTCTTCAAGGCCGTGCCGTCAACGGATATGACTGGTAGGCAATGCTCCCATCCTTTTATCGATGCTGCTAAGCTCATGAAGAGGAATTTGAACCTATTACCCTCCCCCACCTCTTGTGCTGTGTACGTACCTGCGAAATGAATGTGTGTATTTATGAGAATTCCTCCTTAAGAGAATTCCTAGCTATTTATTCCTAGCTTTTTCAATCCAGCTATTTTTCAATCCAACTATTTATTCTTAGCTATTTATTCCTAGCTATTTTCCAATGAATGTGTGTATATCTGTATATACCACCTGAAAAGACATCGGTAACATAGTTGTATGTACAAATATATACCTGGGTTTTGTTCAATCAATCGTGCAGCAAAAGTTGGGATACGAGCATAAGAGTCTTCGGCCGAACCTCTGATAGAGGCAAATGCCTTCTCTCGCGCCCTCCAAGCCTTATTGTAGCTTATGCAAACCCCGTGCTTCTTCCGAGCATACCCGACGATGTCGCCTGGTGTGCAATGTTTTTTGCTGTTGGTTGACATTATGGTCTTCGCATACTCACTAACGACGGTTGCAGTTGCTTGTCGATGGTCGTTCTTAACAATGTCTATAGCGCAATTATGTAAATTATTGAATTTTCTAACCATCCATAGTTTCCCGCTACCATAGACAGACGCGTAGAGGGACCAATGGCATGAGTCTTCAATGCATTGTACTGTGAATTGCTTTGTGTTAGACCTAGTGGTCTTGAACTGAAAATTTCCTTTTACAGCTAATCTAGAAACAACCTTCTTTAAGTCAACTTTGCTGTAAAAAATACAGTTTTCACTAATGAGTAGGTTCTCAGCAAGTTCATCAATACGATCTGGGTCGACGAAGTGTAAATTCTTTTTCTTCAAACATGACATCCTTCGTTGGTTACTACTTGCGCTGCCACTGTATGTGCTTGTATCTACAGAGGGGATATCGACAACCAAACAACAATCGCCATACATACCTTCCGAATATCCTGCTAGCACCCACACAAGGTCTCTATCTTCAGAGATCCTAGTGATTATGGATTTCTCCTCACCGTTCCTAATTAGTGACAACTGTGAGATCCTTTCCGGGCCATGTAGTGAAAGTAGGTGAGCAATGGACTTGTGGAGTTCATGAAGAGTTGAATTAGAGGGTACATCCAGGGTGAGAACCTTGAAGTTGGTGTAGACGTTCTTGTCACCCCATACCCCATCGAAAGCAAGAGTAATATGGTGAGGAGTCATTGAATTGGTGGTGGAAATAAACAGAAGGTTGTTCCAGGGATAAAAAGAAATAAATTGGTGATGGAAATACGTGATTTGACAGTGAATGAGAAATAATAAATAGGTTGATGAAACTCATAATTCTAGGATAGCTGTTGAATATAATGAGGGGTTGGAGATTTGAAAATAAGTTGTGAGATTTGAAAATAATATAATCTAAAACAGAAAAAATAACAAAAATCTGTTATATGAGATCAAAAAATGAGGGAAAACATCTGGATGTAGATTTGAAAATAAATAAAACTTATACAAAATTTGTTTTTTAAAATGATTTATGGGATAGTACAAAAATACGTGTATACACAAAGGGGTAAAGATGGAATGGTGGTGTTGACTCCCTAGCCTAAAACTAAGGGATTGAAACTACCAATGGGAATTGTTTTAAACAAAACAAAAAGGATAAAAAAAATAAAATAACGGTTAGGTGGGATAAGAGTAAAAAATCATATATACAAGGGGTAAAAAGGGGATGAAAACTATAAACTTGACACCCTATAATATTGGTAGCTATTGGATGAGAATATGAAACAATCTTAGCTATTTTTCAATCCAACTATTTATTCTTAGCTATTTATGAGAATTCCCCTTTAAATAATCTTTCTGGCCTGATTCGATTTTGAGCCCAATTGAAATTATGACCCAAATTGATCGGTTAAGTTTATTTGATCCAACGGTCCTAATGAAGACACGTGGCAACCGCCGATTGACCGAGCCGATTAACCGAAATTTCTCGGTCAATAGTTGCTTTCCTTTTCTAAGAATATATATTATATTTGTATTTTTTTTATACGAATAAATAAGAATAAATAATTTATCAAAAAAATTCAACAGAATTTCTTATTTCTCCACCTAAAAAAAAAAAAAAAGTTCTAGTAAAGAATAAAAATTAATTTGAAAAGTTCCATAAAGAATAAAAATTAGTTTGAATTGCGTTGACCTGATATACGGTTGAAGTTGATCATTATTAAATTGAAAATTAAGCTTTAATTCAATATAAAATGACATCTATACACTATACATATCTAGAAATATTTTTATGTAAATATTTTTTTTAGAGATGTTGGACATTATATTAGAATTTATTCCAAAAAATTGAATATTATTTATTCCTAATGGGCATAGCTCAACCGACATATTGTATAGACTAGTGACCAAACTGTCACGGGTTAGATCGCTCACCCCACGTGTTTGTAACAAAAAAAGTTGGGAGAGAGAAGAATTCAATAAAATATATAGTTAAATAGTCAATTATATTTTTAACCACTATATTTGTTTTTATGACTATTCTTATTGTATAATAGAGTTTAATAAGAGAATCCTTAACTCACAAATTTAAAAGTATGAACTTTTGTTGTTTAATTTACTTTCCTATCTAGTCTATATTTCATGTTTAAGTTTAAATAAAAATAAAACAAATTTATATTGCCACAAACCTAAATGACTAGGTTAAAAACAAAAAGAGAAATTAAATTGAAGAAAACAAATGTACCGTATTAAAAAAGTTATTGGAAAACATATACAAAAAAAATATGCTGAAGTTTTTTATTTATACCTCCCTATATAGATACATTTACCAAATTAGGTGTGATCCAAGATGACTAAGGGCGACAAACACTCACAATCCACAAAAAAAAAAAATCACTCATATATATTAACTTTGAAAGCTAAATAATACTAAAAATAGAACCAATATTGAGTATAAAAGGTGAGGATCATCAACTAAGAAAGGCAGAGACAAGGATCAGCCAACAAACAAAAAGCGAGGGTGGTTAGAGTTTCGAAGGGAGAGTAGTTGTTTGTGCAAATAGACATAGAGGAAAAGTCACAACTTATGGTAGACCAAAAGAAGTAGCCTTCAATCCATTTATACTTGCCTTCTTTGTCTACTTGCACATACACAAGGGGGTCGAAATGTATTTGTCGATACTATCAATCTTGTTATGTATGATGTTATTTGACACTTCCCTTTCAGGGGCTACTTCCCCTACAAACATATTCATCCTCGCCGGTCAGAGTAACATGGCTGGCCGAGGTGGGGTTGAAAAGGATAAATCGGGGAAACTTGTGTGGGATGGGATTATCCCACCAGAGTCTAAACCCGACCCATCCATCCTACGATTGAACCCTGATCGCCAATGGGAGATGGCAAAAGAGCCTATCCATTTGGGGATCGACATCAACAGGACCCCTGGGATTGGTCCCGCAATGGCATTTGCTCACGAGCTACAAGCGAAAGCCGGGTCGAAGGCCGGCGTTGTGGGTTTAGTTCCTTGTGCCAGAGGTGGCACTTTAATCGAACAATGGATTAAAAATCCTACAAATCCTAATGCAACTTTTTACCAAAATGTCATTGAACGAATCAAAGCATCAGATAAAGAAGGTGGGGTTGTGCGTGCTCTTTTCTGGCATCAAGGGGGAAGCGATGCGGCTATGAGTGACACAGCTCGAAGATACAAAAATAACCTAAAAACATTCTTCACCGACATCCGCAATGATATAAAGCCTAGATTTTTACCCATCATAATTGTTAAAGAAGCCCTTTATGACTTTTTTATGAAGCATGATACTCATGATTTGGCAACAGTGAGGGCGGCACAAGATGCAGTCGGTCAGGAGCTGCCGGATGTGGTGGTCATCGACGCTTGGGAGTTGCCTATAAACTTTACCACACATGCCGGTTTTAACCAAGATCATGGTCATTTTAATACCACAACTCAGATTGCTATGGGTAAATGGTTGGCTGATACCTACCTCTCCCACTATGGCCATTTACTCTGATCTTATTATTTGTCATTTTCTAATCTTTATGGACTCGATTTTGGGTTCAATAGTGATTTGACATGTAATCGTGTATCAAAAGATGGAGAATAAAAATCAAAATTTATAACCTTAAACTTTCATGGGTGAATCATTTTAGACCACATGTTAATGATCCGAGAAAGTAGAAAAAACGCTCATATGAATGAAAACTACCACTATTACTACCTTCCTACTCGATTCTAACATTTCGCTTTAATATTGCGTTGATCAGTCCCTTTAGAAGAAGAAAAATGATACGCATGTGAGAATTATGTATTATTCTAAGATTGAAAAACAAAATCTTATTAATTGGTCTAAATTGATTCATTTTTAAAACTTTTGGGTTTTAATTGATACACTTGACCATTTATTAAGATTTTAATTGATTTAAACTACCATGTGTAGGGGTCTAAATATATTAATTTTTATCCAAAGATAAAATAGTGTGGAGATTTTATTTTTTTGCAAAGAAAAATTTGGGCCGGAAGCAACCATTTTGAAAAAAATAGTGTAGAGATTGGAGATATATTCTTGTTAAAATTACTTGAATTTAGTTCGAAGATTCTTTTATATATATATTAAACTATCTCGTCTCAATTCTCAACAAAGATTCTTTTAGATAGTAAGAAATCTTACTTTAATATAGCTTGGGTTTTCTCCACCATGTGGTTTAAATATGATATTGAAAACATGTTTGTTATTTACAAAATATTCTAAATTTTGTTTTAGTTTATTAATTTATTTTAATCTAGAATTAAATTTGAATATGTGTAGTTTATTCTATGTGTGATAACTGTATAGAATTGATTAACTTAATTAATAAAAGGGGTAATTTTTGCAAATTTGCAAACCAAGTAGATATTAGAAATACTATATTTTTAAAATTCACAGCATAATGATTTCCAAAATCAATAAAATCACGGGAGTATATAATTTGCAATTTTTCTCATTAGGTTATTATATATAAATCACTTTTATTTTGATTTTTTTTTTTGAAGAGGTATATATTACTAAAAGCAAGCAGGGGACCCCACAGCCCGGGGACAAGGCACACAAGAACACGAAAAGAGAACCGAGAGATCACATCAAGAAAACAAATCCCAAGGAGGATCACTAATAGACATTGGGGCCGATGGCACCCGTAACCAAGAGGCACACCTATGAGCCAAATCAGCCTGGGCACTGATAACCACAGCCTGAGGGGATCGAGGACTAGCACCATGGACACGATAGTTACGCTCTCTCCAGATATGATAGATAGCAGCACACCAAGCAAGCCTCCAGACATGACGCCTACGAGAGACGCCCTGTCCCATGCAACATATCCAAGACAACTCAGTAGGCCAATCAACTAGACGATGAGAGGAGCGCCCCCACCGAAGAAGCCCCGTCCACACCTGCTTACTGAAAGGCCATTCGAAGAAAAGATGATCTCTTGTCTCCAAGGCATCGACGCACAAAACACACCCTGCTGGAATCAAGGAGTCCCAGGCATGGAGCCGGACCCTAGTATATAACCGGTCCCGGACCGCCAGCCACGCAATAAAGGAGTGGCGAGGAATGTTACCTTCGAACCATAACATATTCGCCCACCTCACCACATCCCGACGAGGACGAAGAGTCTCCCAGGCACTAGCCACTGAGAAGACATCAGACCTACCAGGGTCCCAGATAACTCGATCAGGTTGCTCCATATTGGGGACAACTGCAAGAACCAGAGGAAGAAATTCTTCCATTTCCCAAGTCATACAAGGCGACTGCCAAGACCCATCTGGGAGGAGGAAATCAGACACAAGAGCAGAATTAGTACTCCCCACAACACTAGCCAACCCCTCCTCAAACCGAACAACAATAGGGCCCCCTGGTAGCCAAGAATCCGCCCAAACAGGACAACGACGGCCATCCCCGATGACCATCCGAACAAGAGGACGAAATTGCTCCCGGAGATGGAAGATGGCCCGAGTACACAACGACCAACTAGCTGACACTCGAACAGACCAAAGAGAACACCCACGAAGAGCATAAGCATCAATCCAGGCAACCCATAAGGATCCAGAGCGAGTAAAGAGAAGCCAAAGCAGCTTCATGACAGCTGCCACATTCCAAGAACGAACATGACGAATACCCAGGCCACCCTCACTTGTAGGGACACAAACATCCTCCCAAGCTACCTTAGCTCCACCACCACCAGAAGAGCTCCCACGCCATAAATAAGCCCGGAGAATGCGATCAATCTCCTTCGCTACACGAGCTGGCAGAATAAACACACTCGCTCAATAAACCTGGAAGCTCTGCAACACAGACCGAATGAGCTGCAACCGACCAGCATAAGAAAGGGCACGCGCAGACCAACTCTTGACTCGCTCCATCATTTTCTCCAAGAGAGGCTTACAATCCGCATAAGTTAGCGGACCTGACACGAGAGGAAGGCCTAAATAACGAACTGGCAAGGCCCCAAGAGAAAAGTTCATCAAACCAGCCAACACTGCAGCCTCAGGAGGGGAGACCCCAGCACAGAACAACGAGCTTTTAGCTGAGTTAGCACAGAGACCAGATAACCCCTGAAAATTGAGAAGAGTAGACTGAACAAAAGCAAGGGAGGCACAATCACCTCCACAAAAAATCATCAAGTCGTCAGCAAAAGAGAGGTGAGTAAGACGAATCTTTGCACAACGATGATGAAACGAGAAATCTCTAGGCGGAGTATTCAACAACCGGGACAACACCTCCATAGCCATCACAAACAGATACGGAGACAAGGGATCACCTTGACGAAGCCCACGCCGGCCCGAGAAAAACCCCTCCAGAGAACCATTTATTAGGAAGGAAAACGTAGGGGACGTAATACAGGCCCGGATCCAACTCACGAACTGGAGAGGGGTCCCAATGGCCAACAAAAGGCTGAACAAGAAATCCCAATGGACAGAGTCATAAGCCTTCTGGAGATCAACCTTCAAAACACACCGAGGAGGCCCCTTATTAAGGTGGTACCCGCCCACCAACTCTTGGCACAAGAGGATATTATCCACAATACTCCGACCTTTAACAAAAGCCGACTGATTTGGACCTACAAAAGCAGGTAGAAAGGTACCTAAGCGATTGGCCAGGATCTTCGAAATGCACTTGTACACAACATTACAACACGAGATGGGCCGAAAATCACCAGGCCCAATAGGGAGCTCCTTCTTCTTAACCAGAGTAATCGTTGTAGCATTCACACTGGGAGGAAGGTAGCAAGAGTCAAAAAAGTGAAGAACCGCAGCACAAAAGTCATCTCCAATAACACTCCAAGCAGCTTTGAAAAACCCAACCGAGAAGCCATCGGGACCAGGGGCCTTACTACTACTCATGGCAAACAAAGCTCGTTTGACCTCCTCACACGAGACAGGCCTAACCATATCCACTCCACTTTCCACCGGCCAACGAAAATCAACAATCGAAGCCAACTGGTTAGTAAGATCCCTATAACCAATCGACTGGGTGCCAAAGATATTGCGAAAATAAGCTACCCCTTCCTGAGCAATATCAACCTGAGAAGAAAGGGTACGACCATCCCCACTAGTGAGAGATTGAATGTCATTGCAGATAAGACGAGCCTTGACACTTCGATGGAAGAAGCTAGAATTACGATCTCCAAGAGCCAGCCATTGCACCCTAGATTTATGTCTAAGAGAAGCCTCCTCCTTTCGAGCAATAGCACAGAAACTCTGAGACGCGCTACTAGCTAGGGCCTGAAGAGTAGGGGAAAGAGGGTTCTCAGCATAAGCTAACTGAGCTTCCTCCATATGAGCACGAGCCGTAGAAACCTGCAAGCTAAGAGACGACAGAGAACATCCAAACGTTTGACGAAGGACAAGCTTAAGAGCCTTAAGTTTTCTCGTTAAGCTAACCAAAGGAGAAACATCAGAATACTTAACCCAGCTGCCAGCGACAATGTCTAAGAAACGGGGGTCCTCAGCCCAAAGGCAAAAGTAACGGAATGGGGACGGCCGCCGAGGAACATGAAGCCCAACATCAAACACCAACGAGGAATGATCTGAGATACCCAAACTATGAGCTCGCACCTCGCAAACCGGCTGAGAGGACATCCACTCAGAGTTGACTAAAACTCTATCCAACCGTTTCATAATGTCAGCCGGCCCCTGAGGCGTATTAGTCCAAGTGTACCAGCTGCCCGTGACGGGAAGCTCCACCAGATCCGCTTGAGAAATCATACCATCAAAAGCATTCATTTCAGAATCAAGCAACATACCCCCAAAGCACTCAGAAGAAGCCCGAATAGCGTTAAAATCACCCATCACTACCCCAGGGAGGGTCCAAGACTGGCACATAGAGACAATCTCATTCCACAACAATCTTCTCTCAACCTCATAATTGGCTGCATACACAATTGCAACATGGAAGGACGTTTGGGAAGAGCGATCCACCAGAGTACCCCAGATCATCTGGGGGCCAATAACAGAAGGGATAAAAGAGAACTGAGAAGAGCGCCACATAACCCAAATACGACTCAACTCATTAACACCATAACCACAAACACACTGCCAGTCTTCACCAAATAAAAACATACTTATTACCATTATCAAAATTCAATTATTTACAAAAGGTTATTTGTAGTTGCTTTCCTTTTCTAAGAATATATATTCTATATGTATTTTTTTTTATACGAATAAATAAGAATAAATAATTTATCAAAAAAAATCAACAGAATTTCTTATTTCTCCCCCCTTAAACCATTTCTAGCAAAAAAAAAAAAAAAAAAAAAAGTTCCAGTAAAGAATAAAAATAATTAATTTGAATTTAGTTGACCTGATATACGGTTGAAGTTGATCATTATGGAATTGAAAATGAAGCTTTTTTTGAAAATTAAGCCTTTTTTTTTTTTTTTGCAACGGTGATTTAATAAATGCGAAAATAGAACCCATGACCTCTTAATCACGGACACAACCTTATGCCAATTGAGCTATGCTCGGTTTGACACAAAAAATTTGCCTTTATGGGTGGTATATAATGCAGTTAAATACATGCCCCGTTCGTGGTTGTTTGCACGAGTGCAAGTTTTAAATCATTCATGTCCCGTTTGCACGGTGCAGGATCAATCAACCCCCACTCTGGGCTATCTAGGTGATGCGCTCACTCACCCGTTGCACAAAGTGGTTGTTTGATAATTTTTAAATTCAATATAAAATAACATCTATACACTATACATATCTAGAAATAATTTTATGTAAATATTTTTTTTTAGAGATGTTGGACATTATATTAGAATTTATTCCAAAAAATTGAATATTATTTATTCCGAATGGGCATAGTTCAACCGACATATTGTATAGACTAGTGACCAAACTGTCACGGGTTAGATCGCTCACCCCACGTGTTTGTAAAAAAAAAAAATTGGGAGAGACAAGAATTTAATAAAATATATAGTTAAATAGTCAATCATATTTTTAACCACTATTTTTGTTTTTATGACTATTCTTATTGTATAATAGAGTTTAATAAGAGAATCCTTAACTCACAAATTTAAAAGTATGAACTTTTGTTGTTTAATTTTTTTTCCTATCTAGTCTATATTTCGTGTTTCAGTTTAAATAAAAAAAAAAAAATTTCTATTGCCACAAACCTAAATGACTAGGTTAAAAACAGAAAGAGAAATTAAATTGAAAAAAACAAATGTACCGTATTAAAAAAGTTATTGGAAAACATATACAAAAAAATATGCTGAAGTTTTTTATTTATACCTCCCTATATAGATACATTTACCAAATTAGGTGTGATCCAAGATGATTAAGGGCGACAAACACTCACAATCCACAAAAACAATCACTCATATATATTAACTTTGAAAGCTAAATAATACTAAAAATAGAACCAATATTGAGTATAAAGGGTGCGGATCATCAACTAAGAAAGGCAGAGCCAAGGATCAGCCAACAAACAAAAAGCGAGGGTGGTTAGAGTTTCAAAGGGAGAGTAGTTGTTTGTGCAAATAGACATAGAGGAAAAGTCACAACTTTTGGTAGACCAAAAGAAGTAGCTTTCAATCCATTTATACTTGCCTTCTTTGTCTACTTGCACATACACAAGGGGGTCAAAATGTATTTGTCGATACTATCAATCTTGTTATGTATGATGTTATTTGACACTTCCCTTTCAGGGGCTACTTCCCCTACAAACATATTCATCCTCGCCGGTCAGAGTAACATGGCTGGACGAGGTGGGGTTGAAAAGGATAAATCGGGGAAACTTGTGTGGGATGGGATTATCCCACCAGAGTCTAAACCCGACCCATCCATCCTACGATTGAACCCTGATCGCCAATGGGAGATGGCAAAAGAGCCTATCCATTTGGGGATCGACATCAACAGGACCCCTGGGATTGGTCCCGCGATGGCATTTGCTCACGAGCTACAAGCGAAAGCCGGGTCGAAGGCAGGCGTTGTGGGTTTAGTTCCTTGTGCCAGAGGTGGCACTTTAATCGAACAATGGATTAAAAATCCTACAAATCCTAATGCAACTTTTTACCAAAATGTCATTGAACGAATCAAAGCATCAGATAAAGAAGGTGGGGTTGTGCGTGCTCTTTTCTGGCATCAAGGGGGAAGCGATGCGGCTATGAGTGACACAGCTAGTAGATACAAAAATAACCTAAAAACATTCTTCACCGACATCCGCAATGATATAAAGCCTAGATTTTTACCCATCATAATTGTTAAAGAAGCCCTTTATGACTTTTTTATGAAGCATGATACTCATGATTTGGCAACAGTGAGGGCGGCACAAGATGCAGTCGGTCAGGAGCTGCCGGATGTGGTGGTCATCGACGCTTGGGAGTTGCCTATAAACTTTACCACACATGCCGGTTTTAACCAAGATCATGGTCATTTTAATACCACAACTCAGATTGCTATGGGTAAATGGTTGGCTGATACCTACCTCTCCCACTATGGCCATTTACTCTGATCTTATTATTTGTCATTTTCTAATCTTTATGGACTCGATTTTGGGTTCAATAGTGATTTGACATGTAATCGTGTATCAAAAGATGGAGAATAAAAATCAAAATTTATAACCTTAAACTTTCATTGGTGAATCATTTTAGACCACATGTTAATGATCCGAGAAAGTAGAAAAAACGCTCATATGAATGAAAACTACCACTATTACTACCTTCCTACTCGATTCTAACATTTCGCTTTAATATTTCGTTGATCAGTGCCTTTAGAAGAAGAAAAATGATACGCATGTGAGAATTATGTATTATTCAAGATTGAAAAACAAAATCTTATTAATTGGTCTAAATTGATTCATTTTTAAAACTTTTGGGTTTTAATTGATACACTTGACCATTTATTAAGATTTTAATTGATTTAAACTACCATGTGTAGGGGTCTAAATATATTAATTTTTATCCAAAGATAAAAGAGTGTGGAGATTTTATTTTTTTGCAAAGAAAAATTTGGGCCGGAAGCAACTATTTTGAAAAAAATAGTGTAGAGATTGGAGATATATTCTTGTTAAAATTACTTGAATTTAGTTCTAAGATTCTTTTATATATATATTAAACTATCTGGTCTCAATTCTGATTCTTTTAGATAGTAAGAAATCTTACTTTAATATAGCTTGGGTTTTCTCCACCATGTGGTTTAAATATGATATTGAAAACATGTTTGTTATTTACAAAATATTCTAAATTTTGTTTTAGTTTATTAATTTATTTTAATCTAGAATTAAATTTGAATATGTGTAGTTTATTCTATGTGTGATACTTGTATAGAATTGATTAACTTAATTAATAAAAGGGGGTAATTTTTGCAAATTTGCAAACCAAGTAGATATTAGAAATACTATATTTTTAAAATTCACAGCAGAATGATTTCCAAAATCAATAAAATCACGGGAGTATATAATTTGCAATTTTTCTCACTAGGTTGTTATATATAAATCACTTTTATTTTGATTTTTTATATCTTATACTACAATGAATTTTTTTTTATAATTTTGATACAATTTTTTATGACATTAAAGATATTATTGAAATAATATATTACGAAACAATCGTTCAAAGAATAATTTTACGTATTGGAAAGTAGAACACTTTATTAATTAATATGGTTTGTACTGTTAATCAATATTGAGCACACTAAAAGAAAATTTATATTTACCCACGCACAAAAACGGTCGCTTAAAGCTTAAAGACGCCGCTAAATATTTTAACGACACGTTGAGGTATATCGTTGCAACGCATTATGCATATTCTTAAGTTTTAGCGACAGAATCGTGTTTGTTGCTAAAAAATTATCAGCAGCGGCACACGTGCATTTTTAAACTGAGATTTTAGTGGCGCCGTAATCAATTAGATAAATATGTATACTCTATTTTCACATGAAATAAAAACATACTTATTACTATTATCAAAATTCAATTATTTACAAAAGGTTATTTGTAGTTGCTTTCCTTTTCTAAGAATATATATTCTATTTGTATTTTTTTTTATACGAATAAATAAGAATAAATAATTTATCAAAAAAATTCAACAGAATTTCTTATTTCTCCACCCTTAAACCATTTCTAGGAAAAAAAAAAAAAAAAAGTTTCAGTAAAGAATAAAAATTAATTTGAAAAGTTCTATAAAGAATAAAAATTAATTTGAATTTAGTTGACCTTATACGGTTGAAGTTGATCATTATGGAATTGAAAATTAAGCTTTAATTCAATATAAAATGACATCTATACACTATACATATCTAGAAATAATTTTATGTAAATATTTTTTTTAGAGATGTTGGACATTATATTAGAATTTATTCCAAAAAATTGAATATTATTTATTCCTAATGGGCATAGTTCAACCGACATATTGTATAGACTAGTGACCAAACTGTCACGGGTTCGATCGCTCACCCCACGTGTTTGTAAAAAAAAAAAAATTGGGAGAGAGAAGAATTCAATAAAATATATAGTTAAATAGTCAATCATATTTCTAACCACTATTTTTTTTTTATGACTATTCTTATTGTATAATAGAGTTTAATAAGAGTATCCTTAACTCACAAATTTAAAAGAATGAACTTTTGTTGTTTAATTTTTTTTCCTATCTAGTCTATATTTCGTGTTTCAGTTTAAATAAAAATAAAACAAATTTCTATTGCCACAAACCTAAATGACTAGGTTAAAAACAAAAAGAGAAATTAAATTGAAGAAAACAAATGTACCGTATTAAAAAAGTTATTGGAAAACATATACAAAAAAATATGCTGAAGTTTTTTATTTATACCTCCCTATTAGATACATTTACCAAATTAGGTGTGATCCAAGATGATTAAGGGCGACAAACACTCACAATCCACAAAAAAAATCACTCATATATATTAACTTTGAAAGCTAAATAATACTAAAAATAGAACCAATATTGAGTATAAAAGGTGCCGATCATCAACTAAGAAAGGCAGAGACAAGGATCAGCCAACAAACAAAAAGCGAGGGTGGTTAGAGTTTGAAAGGGAGAGTAGTTGTTTGTGCAAATAGACATAGAGGAAAAGTCACAACTTTTGGTAGACCAAAAGAAGTAGCTTTCAATCCATTTATACTTGCCTTCTTTGTCTACTTGCACATACACAAGGGGGTCGAAATGTATTTGTCGATACTATCAATCTTGTTATGTATGATGTTATTTGACACTTCCCTTTCAGGGGCTACTTCCCCTACAAACATATTCATCCTCGCCGGTCAGAGTAACATGGCTGGCCGAGGTGGGGTTGAAAAGGATAAATCGGGGAAACTTGTGTGGGATGGGATTATCCCACCAGAGTCTAAACCCGACCCATCCATCCTACGATTGAACCCTGATCGCCAATGGGAGATGGCAAAAGAGCCTATCCATTTGGGGATCGACATCAACAGGACCCCTGGGATTGGTCCCGCGATGGCATTTGCTCACGAGCTGCAAGCGAAAGCCGGGTCGAAGGCAGGCATTGTGGGTTTAGTTCCTTGTGCCAGAGGTGGCACTTTAATCGAACAATGGATTAAAAATCCTACAAATCCTAATGCAACTTTTTACCAAAATGTCATTGAACGAATCAAAGCATCAGATAAAGAAGGTGGGGTTGTGCGTGCTCTTTTCTGGCATCAAGGGGGAAGCGATGCGGCTATGAGTGACACAGCTAGTAGATACAAAAATAACCTAAAAACATTCTTCACCGACATCCGCAATGATATAAAGCCTAGATTTTTACCCATCATAATTGTTAAAGAAGCCCTTTATGACTTTTTTATGAAGCATGATACTCATGATTTGGCAACAGTGAGGGCGGCACAAGATGCAGTCGGTCAGGAGCTGCCGGATGTGGTGGTCATCGACGCTTGGGAGTTGCCTATAAACTTTACCACACATGCCGGTTTTAACCAAGATCATGGTCATTTTAATACCACAACTCAGATTGCTATGGGTAAATGGTTGGCTGATACCTACCTCTCCCACTATGGCCATTTACTCTGATCTTATTATTTGTCATTTTCTAATCTTTATGGACTCGATTTTGGGTTCAATAGTGATTTGACATGTAATCGTGTATCAAAAGATGGAGAATAAAAATCAAAATTTATAACCTTAAACTTTCATGGGTGAATCATTTTAGACCACATGTTAATGATCCGAGAAAGTAGAAAAAACGCTCATATGAATGAAAACTACCACTATTACTACCTTCCTACTCGATTCTAACATTTCGCTTTAATATTGCGTTGATCAGTGCCTTTAGAAGAAGAAAAATGATACGCATGTGAGAATTATGTATTATTCAAGATTGAAAAACAAAATCTTATTAATTGGTCTAAATTGATTCATTTTTAAAACTTTTGGGTTTTAATTGATACACTTGACCATTTATTAAGATTTTAATTGATTTAAACTACCATGTGTAGGGGTCTAAATATATTAATTTTTATCCAAAGATAAAATAGTGTGGAGATTTTATTTTTTTGCAAAGAAAAATTTGGGCCGGAAGCAACCATTTTGAAAAAAATAGTGTAGAGATTGGAGATATATTCTTGTTAAAATTACTTGAATTTAGTTCTAAGATTCTTTTATATATATATTAAACTATCTCGTCTCAATTCTGATTCTTTTAGATAGTAAGAAATCTTACTTTAATATAGCTTGGGTTTTCTCCACCATGTGGTTTAAATATGATATTGAAAACATGTTTGTTATTTACAAAATATTCTAAATTTTGTTTTAGTTTATTAATTTATTTTAATCTAGAATTAAATTTGAATATGTGTAGTTTATTCTATGTGTGATAACTGTATAGAATTGATTAACTTAATTAATAAAAGGGGGGTAATTTTTGCAACGGGAGTATATAATTTGCAATTTTTCTCATTAGGTTGTTAAATATAAATCACTTTTATTTTGATTTTTTATATCTTATACTACAATGAATTTTTTTTTATAATTTTGATACAATTTTTTATGACATTAAAAATATTATTGAAATAATATATTACGAAACAATCGTTCAAAGAATAATTTTACGTATTGGAAAGTAGAACACTTTATTAATTAATATGGTTTGTGTTAATCAATATTGAGCACACTAAAAGAAAATTTATATTTACCCACGCAAAAAAACGGTATATTTACCCACGCACAAAAACGGTCGCTTAAAGCTTAAAGACGTAAATATTTTAACGACACGTTGAGGTATATCGTTGCAACGCATTATGCATATTCTTAAGTTTTAGCGACAGAATCGTGTTTGTTGCTAAAAAATTATCAGCAGCGGCACACGTGCATTTTTAAACTGAGATTTTAGTGGCGCCGTAATCAATTAGATAAATATGTATACTCTATTTTCACATGAAATAAAAACATACTTATTACTATTGTCAAAATTCAATTATTTACAAAAGGTTATTTGTAGTTGCTTTCCTTTTCTAAGAATATATATTCTATTTGTATTTTTTTTTATACGAATAAATAAGAATAAATAATTTATCAAAAAAATTCAACAGAATTTCTTATTTCTCCACCCTTAAACCATTTCTAGGAAAAAAAAAAAAAAAGTTCCAGTAAAGAATAAAAATTAATTTGAAAAGTTCTATAAAGAATAAAAATTAATTTGAATTTAGTTGACCTGATATACGGTTGAAGTTGATCATTATGGAATTGAAAATTAAGCTTTAATTCAATATAAAATGACATCTATACACTATACATATCTAGAAATAATTTTATGTAAATATTTTTTTTAGAGATGTTGGACATTATATTAGAATTTATTCCAAAAAATTGAATATTATTTATCCCTAATGGGCATAGTTCAACCGACATATTGTATAGACTAGTGACCAAACTGTCACGGGTTAGATCGCTCACCCCACGTGTTTGTAAAAAAAAAAAATTGGGAGAGAGAAGAATTCAATAAAATATATAGTTAAATAGTCAATCATATTTCTAACCACTATTTTTTTTTTATGACTATTCTTATTGTATAATAGAGTTTAATAAGAGTATCCTTAACTCACAAATTTAAAAGTATGAACTATTGTTGTTTAATTTTTTTTCCTATCTAGTCTATATTTCGTGTTTCAGTTTAAATAAAAATAAAACAAATTTCTATTGCCACAAACCTAAATGACTAGGTTAAAAACAAAAAGAGAAATTAAATTGAAGAAAACAAATGTACCGTATTAAAAAAGTTATTGGAAAACATATACAAAAAAATATGCTGAAGTTTTTTATTTATACCTTCCTATTAGATACATTTACCAAATTAGGTGTGATCCATGATGATTAAGGGCGACAAACACTCACAATCCACAAAAAAAATCACTCATATATATTAACTTTGAAAGCTAAATAATACTAAAAATAGAACCAATATTGAGTATAAAAGGTGCGGATCATCAACTAAGAAAGGCAGAGACAAGGATCAGCCAACAAACAAAAAGCGAGGGTGGTTAGAGTTTGAAAGGGAGAGTAGTTGTTTGTGCAAATAGACATAGAGGAAAAGTCACAACTTTTGGTAGACCAAAAGAAGTAGCTTTCAATCCATTTATACTTGCCTTCTTTGTCTACTTGCACATACACAAGGGGGTCGAAATGTATTTGTCGATACTATCAATCTTGTTATGTATGATGTTATTTGACACTTCCCTTTCAGGGGCTACTTCCCCTACAAACATATTCATCCTCGCCGGTCAGAGTAACATGGCTGGCCGAGGTGGGGTTGAAAAGGATAAATCGGGGAAACTTGTGTGGGATGGGATTATCCCACCAGAGTCTAAACCCGACCCATCCATCCTACGATTGAACCCTGATCGCCAATGGGAGATGGCAAAAGAGCCTATCCATTTGGGGATCGACATCAACAGGACCCCTGGGATTGGTCCCGCGATGGCATTTGCTCACGAGCTTCAAGCGAAAGCCGGGTCGAAGGCAGGCGTTGTGGGTTTAGTTCCTTGTGCCAGAGGTGGCACTTTAATCGAACAATGGATTAAAAATCCTACAAATCCTAATGCAACTTTTTACCAAAATGTCATTGAACGAATCAAAGCATCAGATAAAGAAGGTGGGGTTGTGCGTGCTCTTTTCTGGCATCAAGGGGGAAGCGATGCGGCTATGAGTGACACAGCTAGTAGATACAAAAATAACCTAAAAACATTCTTCACCGACATCCGCAATGATATAAAGCCTAGATTTTTACCCATCATAATTGTTAAAGAAGCCCTTTATGACTTTTTTATGAAGCATGATACTCATGATTTGGCAACAGTGAGGGCGGCACAAGATGCAGTCGGTCAGGAGCTGTCGGATGTGGTGGTCATCGACGCTTGGGAGTTGCCTATAAACTTTACCACACATGCCGGTTTTAACCAAGATCATGGTCATTTTAATACCACAACTCAGATTGCTATGGGTAAATGGTTGGCTGATACCTACCTCTCCCACTATGGCCATTTACTCTGATCTTATTATTTGTCATTTTCTAATCTTTATGGACTCGATTTTGGGTTCAATAGTGATTTGACATGTAATCGTGTATCAAAAGATGGAGAATAAAAATCAAAATTTATAACCTTAAACTTTCATGGGTGAATCATTTTAGACCACATGTTAATGATCCGAGAAAGTAGAAAAAACACTCATATGAATGAAAACTACCACTATTACTACCTTCCTACTCGATTCTAACATTTCGCTTTAATATTGCGTTGATCAGTGCCTTTAGAAGAAGAAAAATGATACGCATGTGAGAATTATGTATTATTCAAGATTGAAAAACAAAATCTTATTAATTGGTCTAAATTGATTCATTTTTAAAACTTTTGGGTTTTAATTGATACACTTGACCATTTATTAAGATTTTAATTGATTTAAACTACCATGTGTAGGAGTCTAAATATATTAATTTTTATCCAAAGATAAAATAGTGTGGAGATTTTATTTTTTTGCAAAGAAAAATTTGGGCCGGAAGCAACCATTTTGAAAAAAATAGTGTAGAGATTGGAGATATATTCTTGTTAAAATTACTTGAATTTAGTTCTAAGATTCTTTTATATATATATTAAACTATCTCGTCTCAATTCTGATTCTTTTAGATAGTAAGAAATCTTACTTTAATATAGCTTGGGTTTTCTCCACCATGTGGTTTAAATATGATATTGAAAACATGTTTGTTATTTACAAAATATTCTAAATTTTGTTTTAGTTTATTAATTTATTTTAATCTAGAATTAAATTTGAATATGTGTAGTTTATTCTATGTGTGATAACTGTATAGAATTGATTAACTTAATTAATAAAAGGGGGTAATTTTTGCAAATTTGCAAACCAAGTAGATATTAGAAATACTATATTTTTAAAATTCACAGCAGAATGATTTCCAAAATCAATAAAATCATGGGAGTATATAATTTGCAATTTTTCTCATTAGGTTGTTATATATAAATCACTTTTATTTTGATTTTTTATATCTTATACTACAATGAATTTTTTTTTATAATTTTGATACAATTTTTTATGACATTAAAGATATTATTGAAATAATATATTACGAAACAATCGTTCAAAGAATAATTTTACGTATTGGAAAGTAGAACACTTTATTAATTAATACGGTTTGTGTTAATCAATATTGAGCACACTAAAAGAAAATTTATATTTACCCACGCACAAAAACGGTCGCTTAAAGCTTAACGACGCCGCTAAATATTTTAACGACACGTTGAGGTATATCGTTGCAACGCATTATGCATATTCTTAAGTTTTATCGACAGAATCGTGTTTGTTGCTAAAAAATTATCAGCAGCGGCACACGTGCATTTTTAAACTGAGATTTTAGTGGCGGTAATCAATTAGATAAATATATATACTCTATTTTCACATGAAATAAAAACATACTTATTACTATTATCAAAATTCAATTATTTACAAAAGGTTATTTGTAGTTGCTTTTCTTTTCTAAGAATATATATTCTATTTGTATTTTTTTTTATACGAATAAATAAGAAAAAATAATTTATCAAAAAAATTCAACAGAATTTCTTATTTCTCCACCCTTAAACCATTTCTAGCAAAAAAAAAAAAAAAAAAAAAAGTTCCAGTAAAGAATAAAAATTAATTTGAAAAGTTCCATAAAGAATAAAAATTAATTTGAATTTAGTTGACCTGATATACGGTTGAAGTTGATCATTATGGAATTGAAAATTAAGCTTTAATTCAATATAAAATGACATCTATACACTATACATATCTAGAAATAATTTTATGTAAATATTTTTTTTAGAGATGTTGGACATTATATTAGAATTTATTCCAAAAAATTGAATATTATATTCCTAATGGGCATAGTTCAACCGACATATTGTATAGACTAGTGACCAAACTGTCACGGGTTAGATCGCTCACCCCACGTGTTTGTAAAAAAAAAAAATTGGGAGAGAGAAGAATTCAATAAAATATATAGTTAAATAGTCAATCATATTTCTAACCACTAATTTTTTTTTTATGACTATTCTTATTGTATAATAGAGTTTAATAAGAGAATCCTTAACTCACAAATTTAAAAGTATGAACTTTTGTTGTTTAATTTTTTTTCCTATCTAGTCTATATTTCGTGTTTATGTTTAAATAAAAATAAAACAAATTTATATTGCCACAAACCTAAATACTAGGTTAAAAACAAAAAGAGAAATTAAATTGAAGAAAACAAATGTAGCGGTATTAAAAAAGTTATTGGAAAACATATACAAAAAATTATGCTGAAGTTTTTTATTTATACCTCCCTATATAGATACATTTACCAAATTAGGTGTGATCCAAGATGATTAAGGGCGGCAAAAACTCACAATCCACAAAAAAATCACTCATATATATTAACTTTAAAGCTAAATAATACTAAAAATTGAACCAATATTGAGTATAAAAGGTGAGGATCATCAACTAAGAAAGGCAGAGACAAGGATCAGCCAACAAACAAAAAGGAGGGTGGTTAGAGTTTCGAAGGGAGAGTAGTTGTTTGTGCAAATAGACATAGAGGAAAAGTCACAACTTTTGGTAGACCAAAAGAAGTAGCTTTCAATACATTTATACTTGCCTTCTTTGTCTACTTGCACATACACAAGGGGGTCGAAATGTATTTGTCGATACTATCAATCTTGTTATGTATGATGTTATTTGACACTTCCCTTTCAGGGGCTACTTCCCCTACAAACATATTCATCCTCGCCGGTCAGAGTAACATGGCTGGCCGAGGTGGGGTTGAAAAGGATAAATCGGGGAAACTTGTGTGGGATGGGATTATCCCACCAGAGTCTAAACCCGACCCATCCATCCTACGATTGAACCCTGATCGCCAATGGGAGATGGCAAAAGAGCCTATCCATTTGGGGATCGACATCAACAGGACCCCTTGGATTGGTCCCGCGATGGCATTTGCTCACGAGCTGCAAGCGAAAGCCGGGTCGAAGGCAGGCGTTGTGGGTTTAGTTCCTTGTGCCAGAGGTGGCACTTTAATCGAACAATGGATTAAAAATCCTACAAATCCTAATGCAACTTTTTACCAAAATGTCATTGAACGAATCAAAGCATCAGATAAAGAAGGTGGGGTTGTGCGTGCTCTTTTCTGGCATCAAGGGGGAAGCGATGCGGCTATGAGTGACACAGCTAGTAGATACAAAAATAACCTAAAAACATTCTTCACCGACATCCGCAATGATATAAAGCCTAGATTTTTACCCATCATAATTGTTAAAGAAGCCCTTTATGACTTTTTTATGAAGCATGATACTCATGATTTGGCAACAGTGAGGGCGGCACAAGATGCAGTCGGTCAGGAGCTGCCGGATGTGGTGGTCATCGACGCTTGGGAGTTGCCTATAAACTTTACCACACATGCCGGTTTTAACCAAGATCATGGTCATTTTAATACCACAACTCAGATTGCTATGGGTAAATGGTTGGCTGATACCTACCTCTCCCACTATGGCCATTTACTCTGATCTTATTATTTGTCATTTTCTAATATTTATGGACTCGATTTTGGGTTCAATAGTGATTTGACATGTAATCGTGTATCAAAAGATGGAGAATAAAAATCAAAATTTATAACCTTAAACTTTCATGGGTGAATCATTTTAGACCACATGTTAATGATCCGAGAAAGTAGAAAAAACGCTCATATGAATGAAAACTACCACTATTACTACCTTCCTACTCGATTCTAACATTTCGCTTTAATATTGCGTTGATCAGTGCCTTTAGAAGAAGAAAAATGATACGCATGTGAGAATTATGTATTATTCAAGATTGAAAAACAAAATCTTATTAATTGGTCTAAATTGATTCATTTTTAAAACTTTTGGGTTTTAATTGATACACTTGACCATTTATTAAGATTTTAATTGATTTAAACTACCATGTGTAGGGGTCTAAATATATTAATTTTTATCCAAAGATAAAATAGTGTGGAGATTTTATTTTTTTGCAAAGAAAAATTTGGGCCGGAAGCAACCATTTTGAAAAAAATAGTGTAGAGATTGGAGATATATTCTTGTTAAAATTACTTGAATTTAGTTCTAAGATTCTTTTATATATATATTAAACTATCTCGTCTCAATTCTGATTCTTTTAGATAGTAAGAAATCTTACTTTAATATAGCTTGGGTTTTCTCCACCATGTGGTTTAAATATGATATTGAAAACATGTTTGTTATTTACAAAATATTCTAAATTTTGTTTTAGTTTATTAATTTATTTTAATCTAGAATTAAATTTGAATATGTGTAGTTTATTCTATGTGTGATAACTGTATAGAATTGATTAACTTAATTAATAAAAGGCGGTAATTTTTGCAAATTTGCAAACCAAGTAGATATTAGAAATACTATATTTTTAAAATTCACAGCAGAATGATTTCCAAAATCAATAAAATCACGGGAGTATATAATTTGCAATTTTTCTCATTAGGTTGTTATATATAAATCACTTTTATTTTGATTTTTTATATCTTATACTACAATGAATTTTTTTTTATAATTTTGATACAATTTTTTATGACATTAAAGATATTATTGAAATAATATATTACGAAACAATCGTCCAAAGAATAATTTTACGTATTGGAAAGTAGAACACTTTATTAATTAATATGGTTTGTGTTAATCAATATTGAGCACACTAAAAGAAAATTTATATTTACCCACGCACAAAAACGGTATATTTACCCACGCACAAAAACGGTCGCTTAAAGCTTAAAGACGCCGCTAAATATTTTAACGACACGTTGAGGTATATCGTTGCAACGCATTATGCATATTCTTAAGTTTTAGCGACATAATCGTAGCGGCACACGTGCATTTTTAAACTGAGATTTTAGTGGCGCCGTAATCAATTAGATAAATATGTATACTCTATTTTCACATGAAATAAAAACATACTTATTACTATTGTCAAAATTCAATTATTTACAAAAGGTTATTTGTAGTTGCTTTCCTTTTCTAAGAATATATATTCTATTTGTATTTTTTTTTATACGAATAAATAAGAATAAATAATTTATCAAACAAATTCAACAGAATTTCTTATTTCTCCACCCTTAAACCATTTTTTCATAAAGAATAAAAATTAATTTGAATTTAGTTGACCTGATATACGGTTGAAGTTGATCATTATGGAATTGAAAATTAAGCTTTAATTCAATATAAAATGACATCTATACACTATACATATCTAGAAATAATTTTATGTAAATATTTTTTTTAGAGATGTTGGACATTATATTAGAATTTATTCCAAAAAATTAAATATTATTTATTCCTAATGGGCATAGTTCAACCGACATATTGTATAGACTAGTGACCAAACTGTCACGGGTTAGATCGCTCACCCCACGTGTTTGTAAAAAAAAAAAAAATTGGGAGAGAGAAGAATTCAATAAAATATATAGTTAAATAGTCAATCATATTTCTAACCACTATTTTTTTTTATGACTATTCTTATTGTATAATAGAGTTTAATAAGAGTATCCTTAACTCACAAATTTAAAAGTATGAACTTTTGTTGTTTAATTTTTTTTCCTATCTAGTCTATATTTCGTGTTTCAGTTTAAATAAAAATAAAACAAATTTCTATTGCCACAAACCTAAATGACTAGGTTAAAAACAAAAAGAGAAATTAAATTGAAGAAAACAAATGTACCGTATTAAAAAAGTTATTGGAAAACATATACAAAAAAATATGCTGAAGTTTTTTATTTATACCTCCCTATTAGATACATTTACCAAATTAGGTGTGATCCAAGATGATTAAGGGCGACAAACACTCACAATCCACAAAAAAAATCACTCATATATATTAACTTTGAAAGCTAAATAATACTAAAAATAGAACCAATATAGAGTATAAAAGGTGCGGATCATCAACTAAGAAAGGCAGAGACAAGGATCAGCCAACAAACAAAAAGCGAGGGTGGTTAGAGTTTGAAAGGGAGAGTAGTTGTTTGTGCAAATAGACATAGAGGAAAAGTCACAACTTTTGGTAGACCAAAAGAAGTAGCTTTCAATCCATTTATACTTGCCTTCTTTGTCTACTTGCACATACATAAGGGGGTCGAAATGTATTTGTCGATACTATCAATCTTGTTATGTATGATGTTATTTGACACTTCCCTTTCAGGGGCTACTTCCCCTACAAACATATTCATCCTCGCCGGTCAGAGTAACATGGCTGGCCGAGGTGGGGTTGAAAAGGATAAATCGGGGAAACTTGTGTGGGATGGGATTATCCCACCAGAGTCTAAACCCGACCCATCCATCCTACGATTGAACCCTGATCGCCAATGGGAGATGGCAAAAGAGCCTATCCATTTGGGGATCGACATCAACAGGACCCCTGGGATTGGTCCCGCGATGGCATTTGCTCACGAGCTGCAAGCGAAAGCCGGGTCGAAGGCAGGCGTTGTGGGTTTAGTTCCTTGTGCCAGAGGTGGCACTTTAATCGAACAATGGATTAAAAATCCTACAAATCCTAATGCAACTTTTTACCAAAATGTCATTGAACGAATCAAAGCATCAGATAAAGAAGGTGGGGTTGTGCGTGCTCTTTTCTGGCATCAAGGGGGAAGCGATGCGGCTATGAGTGACACAGCTAGTAGATACAAAAATAACCTAAAAACATTCTTCACCGACATCCGCAATGATATAAAGCCTAGATTTTTACCCATCATAATTGTTAAAGAAGCCCTTTATGACTTTTTTATGAAGCATGATACTCATGATTTGGCAACAGTGAGGGCGGCACAAGATGCAGTCGGTCAGGAGCTGCCGGATGTGGTGGTCATCGACGCTTGGGAGTTGCCTATAAACTTTACCACACATGCCGGTTTTAACCAAGATCATGGTCATTTTAATACCACAACTCAGATTGCTATGGGTAAATGGTTGGCTGATACCTACCTCTCCCACTATGGCCATTTACTCTGATCTTATTATTTGTCATTTTCTAATCTTTATGGACTCGATTTTGGGTTCAATAGTGATTTGACATGTAATCGTGTATCAAAAGATGGAGAATAAAAATCAAAATTTATAACCTTAAACTTTCATGGGTGAATCATTTTAGACCACATGTTAATGATCTGAGGAAGTAGAAAAAACGCTCATATGAATGAAAACTACCACTATTACTACTTTCCTACTCGATTCTAACATTTCGCTTGAATATTGCGTTGATCAGTGCCTTTAGAAGAAGAAAAATGATACGCATGTGAGAATTATGTATTATTCAAGATTGAAAAACAAAATCTTATTAATTGGTCTAAATTGATTCATTTTTAAAACTTTTGGGTTTTAATTGATACACTTGACCATTTATTAAGATTTTAATTGATTTAAACTACCATGTGTAGGCGTCTAAATATATTAATTTTTATCCAAAGATAAAATAGTGTGGAGATTTTATTTTTTTGCAAAGAAAAGTTTGGGCCGGAAGCAACCATTTTGAAAAAAATAGTGTAGATATTGGAGATATATTCTTGTTAAAATTACTTGAATTTAGTTCTAAGATTCTTTTATATATATATTAAACTATCTCGTCTCAATTCTGATTCTTTTAGACAGTAAGAAATCTTACTTTAATATAGCTTGGGTTTTCTCCACCATGTGGTTTAAATATGATATTGAAAACATGTTTGTTATTTACAAAATATTCTAAATTTTGTTTTAGTTTATTAATTTATTTTAATCTAGAATTAAATTTGAATATGTGTAGTTTATTCTATGTGTGATAACTGTATAGAATTGATTAACTTAATTAATAAAAGGGGGTAATTTTTGCAAATTTGCAAACCAAGTAGATATTAGAAATACTATATTTTTAAAATTCACAGCAGAATGATTTCCAAAATCAATAAAATCACGGGAGTATATAATTTGCAATTTTTCTCATTAGGTTGTTATATATAAATCACTTTTATTTTGATTTTTTATATCTTATACTACAATGAATTTTTTTTTATAATTTTGATACAATTTTTTATGACATTAAAGATATTATTGAAATAATATATTACGAAACAATCGTTCAAAGAATAATTTTACGTATTGGAAAGTAGAACACTTTATTAATTAATACGGTTTGTGTTAATCAATATTGAGCACACTAAAAGAAAATTTATATTTACCCACGCACAAAAACGGTCGCTTAAAGCTTAACGACGCCGCTAAATATTTTAATGACACGTTGAGGTATATCGTTGCAACGCATTATACATATTCTTAAGTTTTATCGACAGAATCGTGTTTGTTGCTAAAAAATTATCAGCAGCGGCACACGTGCATTTTTAAACTGAGCTTTTAGTGGCGGTAATCAATTAGAAAATATATATACTCTATTTTCACATGAAATAAAAACATACTTATTACTATTATCAAAATTCAATTATTTACAAAAGGTTATTTGTAGTTGCTTTCCTTTTCTAAGAATATATATTCTATTTGTATTTTTTTTTATACGAATAAATAAGAAAAAATAATTTATCAAAAAAATTCAACAGAATTTCTTATTTCTCCACCCTTAAACCATTTCTAGCAAAAAAAAAAAAAAAAAAAAAAGTTCCAGTAAAGAATAAAAATTAATTTGAAAAGTTCCATAAAGAATAAAAATTAATTTGAATTTAGTTGACCTGATATACGGTTGAAGTTGATCATTATGGAATTGAAAATTAAGCTTTAATTCAATATAAAATGACATCTATACACTATACATATCTAGAAATAATTTTATGTAAATATTTTTTTTAGAGATGTTGGACATTATATTAGAATTTATTCCAAAAAATTGAATATTATTTATTCCTAATGGGCATAGTTCAACCGACATATTGTATAGACTAGTGACCAAACTGTCACGGGTTAGATCGCTCACCCCACGTGTTTGTAAAAAAAAAAAAATTGGGAGAGAGAAGAATTCAATAAAATATATAGTTAAATAGTCAATCATATTTCTAACCACTATTTTTTTTTATGACTATTCTTATTGTATAATAGAGTTTAATAAGAGTATCCTTAACTCACAAATTTAAAAGTATGAACTTTTGTTGTTTAATTTTTTTTCCTATCTAGTCTATATTTCGTGTTTCAGTTTAAATAAAAATAAAACAAATTTCTATTGCCACAAACCTAAATGACTAGGTTAAAAACAAAAAGAGAAATTAAATTGAAGAAAATAAATGTACCGTATTAAAAAAGTTATTGGAAAACATATACAAAAAAATATGCTGAAGTTTTTTATTTATACCTCCCTATATAGATACATTTACCAAATTAGGTGTGATCCAAGATGTTTAAGGGCGACAAACACTCACAATCCACAAAAAAAAAATCACTCATATATATTAACTTTGAAACCTAAATAATACTAAAAATAGAACCAATATTGAGTATAAAAGGTGAGGATCATCAACTAAGAAAGGCAGAGACAAGGATCAGCCAACAAACAAAAAGCGAGGGTGAATAGAGTTTCAAAGGGAGAGTAGTTGTTTGTGCAAATAGACATAGAGGAAAAGTCACAACTTTTGGTAGACCAAAAGAAGTAGCTTTCAATCCATTTATACTTGCCTTCTTTGTCTACTTGCACATACACAAGGGGGTCAAAATGTATTTGTCGATACTATCAATCTTGTTATGTATGATGTTATTTGACACTTCCCTTTCAGGGGCTACTTCCCCTACAAACATATTCATCCTCGCCGGTCAGAGTAACATGGCTGGACGAGGTGGGGTTGAAAAGGATAAATCGGGGAAACTTGTGTGGGATGGGATTATCCCACCAGAGTCTAAACCCGACCCATCCATCCTACGATTGAACCCTGATCGCCAATGGGAGATGGCAAAAGAGCCTATCCATTTGGGGATCGACATCAACAGGACCCCTGGGATTGGTCCCGCGATGGCATTTGCTCACGAGCTGTAAGCGAAAGCCGGGTCGAAGGCAGGCGTTGTGGGTTTAGTTCCTTGTGCCAGAGGTGGCACTTTAATCGAACAATGGATTAAAAATCCTACAAATCCTAATGCAACTTTTTACCAAAATGTCATTGAACGAATCAAAGCATCAGATAAAGAAGGTGGGGTTGTGCGTGCTCTTTTCTGGCATCAAGGGGGAAGCGATGCGGCTATGAGTGACACAGCTAGTAGATACAAAAATAACCTAAAAACATTCTTCACCGACATCCGCAATGATATAAAGCCTAGATTTTTACCCATCATAATTGTTAAAGAAGCCCTTTATGACTTTTTTATGAAGCATGATACTCATGATTTGGCAACAGTGAGGGCGGCACAAGATGCAGTCGGTCAGGAGCTTCCGGATGTGGTGGTCATCGACGCTTGGGAGTTGCCTATAAATTTTACCACACATGCCGGTTTTAACCAAGATCATGGTCATTTTAATACCACAACTCAGATTGCTATGGGTAAATGGTTGGCTGATACCTACCTCTCCCACTATGGCCATTTACTCTGATCTTATTATTTGTCATTTTCTAATCTTTATGGACTCGATTTTGGGTTCAATAGTGATTTGACATGTAATCGTGTATCAAAAGATGGAGAATAAAAATCAAAATTTATAACCTTAAACTTTCATGGGTGAATCATTTTAGACCACATGTTAATGATCCGAGAAAGTAGAAAAAACGCTCGTATGAATGAAAACTACCACTATTACTACCTTCCTACTCGATTCTAACATTTCGCTTTAATATTCCGTTGATCAGTGTCTTTTGAAGAAGAAAAATGATACGCATGTGAGAATTATGCATTATTCATGATTTAAAAACAAAATCTTATTAATTGGTCTAAATTGATTCATTTTTAAAACTTTTGGGTTTTAATTGATACACTTGACCATTTATTAAGATTTTAATTGATTTAAACTACAATGTGTAGGTGTCCAAATATATTAATTTTTATCCAAAGAAAAAATAGTGAGGAGATTTTATTTTTTTGCAAAGAAAAATTTGTGCCGGAAGCAACCATTTTGAAAAAAATAGTGTAGAGATTGGAGATATATTCTTGTTAAAATTACTTGAATTTAGTTCTAAGATTCTTTTATATATATATATTAAACTATCTCGTCTAAATTCTCAACAAATATTCTTTTAGATTGTAAGAAATCTCACTTTAATATAGCTTGAGTTTTCTCCACCATGTGGTTTAAATACGATATTGAAAACATGTTTGTTATTTACAAAATATTCTAAATTTTGTTTTAGTTTATTAATTTATTTTAATCTAGAATTGAATTTGAATATGTTTAGTTTATTCTATGTGTGATAAGTGTATAGAATTGATTAACTTAATTAATAAATGGGTTCTTTTTGCAAATTTGCAAACCAAGTAGATATTAGAAATACTATATTTTTAAAATTCACAGCAGAATGATTTCCAAAATCAATAAAATCACGAGACTATATAATTCGCAATTTTTTCTCATTATGTTGTTATATATAAATCACTTTTATTTTGAATTTTTATATCTTATACTACAATGAATTTTTATTTTATAATTTTTATACAGTTTTTTTATGACATTAAGATATTATTGAAATAATATATTACAAAACAATCGTTGGAAGAATAATTTTAGGTATTGGAAAGCAGAACAATTTAATAATTAATATGGTTTGTGTTAATCAATATTGAGCACACTACAAGAAAATTTATATTTACCTACGCACAAAAACGGTCGCTTAAAGCTTAAAGACGTCGCTAAAAATTTTAACGACACGTTGAGGTATATCGTTGCAACGCATTATGCATATTCTTAAGTTTTAGCGACAGAATCGTAGCGGCACACGTGCATTTTTAAACTGAGATTTTAGTGGCGCCGTAATAAATTAGATAAATATATATACTCTATTTTCACATGAAATAAAAACATACTTATTACCATTATCAAAATTCAATTATTTACAAAAGGTTATTTGTAGTTGCTTTCCTTTTCTAAGAATATATATTCTATTTGTATTTTTTGTTATACGAATAAATAAGAATAAATAATTTATCAAAAAAATTCAACAGAATTTCTTATTTCTCCACCCTTAAACCATTTCTAGCAAAAAAAAAAAAAAAAAAAAAAGTTCCAGTAAAGAATAAAAATTAATTTGAAAAGTTCCATAAAGAATAAAAATTAATTTGAATTTAGTTGACCTGATATACGGGTTGAAGTTGATCATTATGGAATTGAAAATTAAGCTTTAATTCAATATAAAATGACATTTATACACTATACATATCTAGAAATAATTTTATGTAAATATTTTTTTTAGAGATGTTGGACATTATATTAGAATTTATTCCAAAAAATTGAATATTATTTATTTCTAATGGGCATAGCTCAACTGACATATTGTATAGACTAGTGACCAAACTGTCACGGGTTAGATCGCTCACCCCACGTGTTTGTAAAAAAAAAAAATTTGGGAGAGACAAGAATTCAATAAAATATATATAGTTTAATAGTCAATCATATTTTTAACCACTATTTTTGTTTTTATGACTATTCTTATTGTATAATAGAGTTTAATAAGAGAATCCTTAACTCACAAATTTAAAAGTATGAACTTTTGTTGTTTAATTTTTTTTCCTATCTAGTCTATATTTCGTGTTTATGTTTAAATAAAAATAAAACAAATTTATATTGCCACAAACCTAAATACTAGGTTAAAAACAAAAAGAGAAATTAAATTGAAGAAAACAAATGTAGCGGTATTAAAAAAGTTATTGGAAAACATATACAAAAAATTATGCTGAAGTTTTTTATTTATACCTCCCTATATAGATACATTTACCAAATTAGGTGTGATCCAAGATGATTAAGGGCGGCAAAAACTCACAATCCACAAAAAAATCACTCATATATATTAACTTTAAAGCTAAATAATACTAAAAATAGAACCAATATTGAGTATAAAAGGTGAGGATCATCAACTAAGAAAGGCAGAGACAAAAAAGGAGGGTGGTTAGAGTTTCGAAGGGAGAGTAGTTGTTTGTGCAAATAGACATAGAGGAAAAGTCACAACTTTTGGTAGACCAAAAGAAGTAGCTTTCAATACATTTATACTTGCCTTCTTTGTCTACTTGCACATACACAAGGGGGTCGAAATGTATTTGTCGATACTATCAATCTTGTTATGTATGATGTTATTTGACCCTTCCCTGTCAGGGGCTACTTCCCCTACAAACATATTCATCCTGGCCGGTCAGAGTAACATGGCTGGCCGAGGTGGGGTTGAAAAGGATAAATCGGGAAAACTTGTGTGGGATGGGATTATCCCACCAGAGTCTAAACCCGACCCATCCATCCTACGATTGAACCCTGATCGCCAATGGGAGATGGCAAAAGAGCCTATCCATTTGGGGATCGACATCAACAGGACCCCTGGGATTGGTCCCGCGATGGCATTTGCTCACGAGCTGCAAGCGAAAGCCGGGTCGAAGGCCGGCGTTGTGGGTTTAGTTCCTTGTGCCAGAGGTGGCACTTTAATCGAACAATGGATTAAAAATCCCTCAAATCCTAATGCAACTTTTTACCAAAATGTCATTGAACGAATCAAAGCATCAGATAAAGAAGGTGGGGTTGTGCGTGCTCTTTTCTGGCATCAAGGGGGAAGCGATGCGGCTATGAGTGACACAGCTAGTAGATACAAAAATAACCTAAAAACATTCTTCACCGACATCCGCAATGATATAAAGCCTAGATTTTTACCCATCATAATTGTTAAAGAAGCCCTTTATGACTTTTTTATGAAGCATGATACTCATGATTTGGCAACAGTGAGGGCGGCACAAGATGCAGTCGGTCAGGAGCTGCCAGATGTGGTGGTCATCGACGCTTGGGAGTTGCCTATAAACTTGACTACACATGCCGGTTTTAACCAAGATCATGGTCATTTTAATACCACAACTCAGATTGCTATGGGTAAATGGTTGGCTGATACCTACCTCTCCCACTATGGCCATTTACTCTGATCTTATTTTTTGTCATTTTCTAATCTTTATGGACTCGATTTTGGGTTCAATAGTGATTTGACATGTAATCGTGTATCAAAGAAAATAAAAATCAAAATTTATAACGTTAAACTTTCGTGGGTGAATCATTTTAGACCACATGTTAATGATTCAAGAAAGTACAAAAATCGCTCATATGAATGAAAACTACCACTACTACTACCTTCCTACTCGATTCTAACATTTCGCTTTAATATTGCGTTGCTAAGTGCCTTTCGAAGAAGAAACATTACACACATGTAAGAATTATGCATTATTCATGATTTAAAAACAAAATCTTATTAATTGGTCTAAATTGATTCATTTTTAATTGATTTAAACTACAATGTGCAGGGTTCTAAAAATATTATTTTTTATCCATAAATAAAATAGTGTGGAGATTTTATTTTTTTGCAAAGAAAAATTTGGACGGTAATAATTAATTGTTAAAAAAATAGTGTAGGGATAATAATTAATTGTTAAAAAAATAGTGTAGGGATGAAGATATATTCTTGTGTTAAAATTACTTTAATTTAGTTCTAAGATTCTCTTATATATATATATATATATATTAAACTATCCCCTCTCAATTTTCAACCAAGAATCTTTTAGATGGTAAGAAATTTCACTTTTCTATTACTTTGGTTTTCTCCACCCTCATGGTTTAAATATGATATTGAAAACATCTCTGTTATTTACAAAATATTCTAAATTTTGTTTTAGTTTATTATGTTTTTTTAATCTAGAATTGAATCTGAATGTGTGCGTAGTTTATTCTCTATGTGATACGTGTATTGATTTTATTAACTTAATTAATAAAGGGTAATTTGCAAATTTGCAAACCAAGTAGATATTAGAAATACTATATTTTTAAAATTCAAAGAATTTCCAAAATAAATAAAACCACGGGAGTATATAATTCGCTATTTTCTCTCATTAGGTTATAATATATAAATCACTTTTATTTTGATTTTTTATATCTTCTACTACGGTTGACCGAGAAATTTCGGCCAATCAGCGGTTGCCACGTCGTTATCCTCACAAAGCGACGACAAACCTACATCTGGGACAAATCTCAAATCAAAAGGTGTCTCAGATTAAATTATTCTTAAGAAAACGCCCGATCAAACTGGGTCGTATTGCAATTGGGCTCAAAATCAAATTGGCCCAGAAAGCTATTTAAATGATAACTTGGCCCAAAGCCCAAACACATATGACTGGGCCCAAAAGCCCATTAGGCCCAAGCCCGCTACGTTTCTATGAGAACTCTATAAAGCTCATCCTTCAATTGCAAGGTTCAGAAAATTTCTACTCCTAATAGCTTAGAGAGAATTCACAAGCAACGAAGACTCCCTATATCCTTGGAAGACTAAACAATCCTTCAACATCGAGAACAAGCTCCAGAATCCCTCGAAACAAACCCCTCGAAACAAATTCATCATCGAGAACAAGCTGCAAAAGGCCTCGAAACAAATCGAACATCGAAAATGAGTTGTGAAGCCCTCGAAGTAAATCCAACATCGAGAACAAGCTGTAAAGCCCTCGAGACACATTTACATTTGATAGAGAAAGAATCAGTGGATCATACATTAGAGATTGTAATCCACTACGCACTGATACATACAAATATAAATACAAATCAAATTCAGTTACACGTGTCGAATTTCCTTCGTCGAAATCTCGTGTGAACAGATTGTTACTCCCAGTGGGACATCTCTACCTCTCATCTCTTTTCCTCATCTCAAAGTACAAGTGAAGTTATGTCATTCAGGACTCTTTCGATGACCGTTGTCATGAACAACCCCTACACGGGTTCTACTCCCCACGATTGTCCACATGATTTTGTCACAATTGTGAGCGGAGTAATGACATCGTCAGGGGCATCTACGAGTGACAAACTTTTTATCAGGTGTAACCCTCTGTTCGAGCTCGATTCTGACGTAGCATCCGTCATAACGAGTGAAACAAATACTATGGATGAAAGAATGATATTGTCGGGGGCATCTACGAGTGACAAACTTGTTATCAGGTGTAACCTTTTATTTGAGCCCGATTCTGACGTAGCATCCGTCATGATGACTGAAAGAAATGTTATGGAAGAAAGAATGACAGAGTCTTCGCGTGAGGGGATAATCATTCAGAAAAATCCCTTGTATGATGAATTTGTTCCCTCCTCTAATCAACCAAATAAGGGGTCTGATCCTAATGTGATGTCTGTAATGATGACAGACGCACGCATAGGCGACGAAGCGATTGCTGAAATGGAAAAGAAATTAAATTTTCTGATGAAAGCAGTTGAATGCCCGTCGGATATCAGCCGCCAAAATTTCAACAGTTTGATGGGAAGGGCAATCCTAAACAACACATTGCCCACTTCGTTGAAACGTGCGAGAACATTGGAACCCGGGGAGACTTGCTGGTAAGGCAAGTTTTCCGTACTCTGAAAGGAAATGCCTTTGATTGGTACACTGACTTGGAGCCCGAGACAATTGATAGTTGGGAACAGTTCGAGAGAGACTTCTTGAATCGTTTTTATAGTACGAGGCGAACAGTCAACATGCCCGAACTCTCGAACGCCAACCAAAGAATGAGCGAGCAAGTCATCGATTTCATCAACCATTGGAGATCGTTGAGTCTCGACTGCAAGGACCGACTCACCGAGGTGTCTGCTGTCAAAATTTGCATCAGCGACATGCATTGGGGACTTCATTACATCCTGCAAGGGATAAAGCTTCACACATTTGAAGAGTTAGCGACTCGCGCCCACGACATGGAACTGAGTATCGCCAACAGAGGGAGCAGGGACCTCCTAATCCCAGATATAAACAAAGTGAAAAAAGAAATGAAGAACAATGAGAAGATCACGAAGAGTGTCGTGAAAGAATCCATGGTCGTCAACATGACCCCTGTAAGGCTTTCCTCAAAAGGAAAAAGGAAAACATCACAGAAAGAAGAAATGATGGAGGCGAGAGGCGTCGCCTTACTTTAAAAGAAAGACAAGAAAAATTCTACCTGTTTCCAGACTCTGACATTCCTGGCATGTTAGAGCAACTACTGAAAACACGACTGATTGAGTTTCCCGAGTGTAGACGCCCGAAAGAGATGGACAAAGTCGATGATCCCAACTATTGTAAGTATCATCGAGTTATCAGTCACCCAGTGGAAAAATGTTTTGTCCTAAAAGAGTTCATTCTAAGATTAGCTAAATAGGGAAAAATTGAGCTAGACCTTGATGAAATAGCTCAATCAAACCACGTTGCGGTAACAATGAACTCCAGCGCAAAATTATTTCCAGACTCATTTGAGAAACAAAAGGAGAGTCTGATCCAGTTTGGGACCTTCAAACCAATAATTGTTCAGTTCGGACATGAAACCCCAAAGCAAATTTCTCAGGTAAAACCTGAGCCTATCGGAAATGAGGATAAAGGTTGGATCGTCATGGCTCGTCAGAAAATACGACGACAAAGACATGTCCAGAAAGAAGATTGCCTATTTCAAGAGGATAGACGAAAAAGTAAGTTTTCAAAGAAGAAAGGAAGAAATAGTTCGAGGGAGCCTAAACATGAGAAAAGAGGAAATAAATATCTTCCTCAACCTCGATAACCGGTGACATTAAAAGAATTCTTCTTAATAAGTTTCCTTCTCATCAAAAAAGAGGAAGAAAGCTTTGCAACTTCATGCTACATCAACGTAGAAGAAGTCGACGACTCAAAAGAAGTCGACCAAAGAACTTATGTCTTCAATTGCATCAAGCCTTCAACTACTCGAACCTCGGTCTTCCAAAGGATGAATATGGCCGCGACAAAAGAAGAAAATTCATGTCTAACTTCTACCTCCACTCGAACTTCAGCTTTCCAAAGGTTAAGTGTCTCCACATCAAAGAAAGATTGACCTTCAACATCTGTTTTTTATCGCCTCAAAGGGACAAGTGATCAACAGGAAGGAATGATGAAAACCGTAGGGGCAAGACTCTTCGATGAAGTAAATAGCGACAAGAAGATTCACAGTCGTGTTCCTTCGCACATGAAGAGGAAATTATTTGTTCTCATAAATATAGAAGGCTCCTTGAAGGTAAAGAAAAATATCATCATTCTAACCAATCCTACAAGTGAAGGATCTTATCAAGACCGTGATGAAGATAAAATATTTTGAAATGTACTACTTCATAACGTAAGAGTATAACTACATGTTGCTCTTGGCCCGCACGAGCTTAAAAGATGAATGACCCAAAAAAAAATCAAAATCATGTATTCGTACTACGTTATGACTTGATCCCTTTCATTCAAGGGTACGTAGGCAACTTAAAGAAGAAAAAAAACACTTTAAGTTCAGTCACAATAATAAAAAAAATCATCATGTATTGAACTACGTTATGACTTGATTCCTTAACTTTGAGGGCGTCGCTCCATCTTCAACTTTGAGGGCATCGCTCCATCTCCAAAGGCGAGGTTGTTGCTCCATATTCAAAGTCAAGACTATCATCGCTTTGTTTTTAAAGTTTGGCTTCGTCACTTTATCTTCAAAGTTTGGTGTTTCCCGCTTCATCTTCCAAGTGTGGCTTCGTCACTTTAATTTCAAAGCCTCAATGAGACCCTTCAACTGGTATGGGGCATTTTTAGCTACGAAGTAGGAAAAAAAAAGTTCTTAACGTGAAGAGAGAATTGAGAAATAAATTGCTTATTTTCTCACCAACTTTGGAAAGATATCCTTTCATATTTACATTTTCCAAATTAGATTTCTCAAATCAAAGGAGATAAAAATCTATGTTTACCAAATCTTCCAATTTTAAAATTTGGATACAAATCAATTTTACAGCTTTTTATAGAATTTTAAATCAAGATTGGACCAAGACCCAAATTATATTCCAAATTCGAGCTAAATTTTGGTATAGAGTATGTGTGATTACTTTTAATTAAAATTGGGCATAATTAAAATAGCCTTCCAAATCAAATCTCCACAAAAATTCAGATTCAAACTCTATTCAATATTCAAGTCAAAATTGGATAGAATTTTATTCAAATCAAAATTGGGCATAATAAAAAATTGGGAAAAAATCAGTTTATACCCCTAAACTTTGAGGGTTGTATCAATTAAAACCCTAAACTAACAATTGTATCAATTTAAACCCTAAACTTTCATAAGTGTATCAATTTACATGTGTGGAGACTTGTAATTTATTAATTAAACTCTTAAACTTTCATAGAATTGATTCATTTATGAAAGTTTATGGGTTTAATTGTTAAAATCATAAGTCTCCACCCGTTTAAATTATTTTTTTTCAAATAAAATCTAACAAAATGTGTAAATTGATACACTTATGATAGTTCAGGGTTTAAATTGATACAATTGTTAGTTTAGGGTTTTAATTGATACAATCCTCAAAGTTTAGGGGTATAAATTGATTTTTTCCCTAAAAAATTTGAGTCAAATTCTAATTTTATCCCAAATTCAAATGTTATTCCACATTCAAATCAAAATTTGGTAAATTTTATTCCAAATCAAAACTTGGGCATCATCTAAATTTTATCCCAAATCGAAAAGAATCAAATTGCATCCAAAAGTCTAAATTACAATCCAAAAGAATACTGAGACAGTACAATAGTCCAGAAAAATCATCACAACATTCAAATATGCAGTAGTAAAATACATATAACTTAGTCCGTCGAAGTCCCACCGTGAACGCAAAAAAAAAAAAAAAAAAAAAAATCAAATGCATCGAAAACTTGAAGATAGAGATTGTTTAGCAAACACTACAACAAATATCACATACGACAGCATGAAAACACTGCTATCGTAGGCTTTCCATAGCGTTTTTGAAACGTGGTCGTAGCCCCTGTTATTCAAAGTCTCTAACTTTTCATAGCGTGTTTTCAACGCTATGAAAAATGTTATAGAAAACTCCTTTTCGATTGCGAATATTTCACGCTATGGAATCTTTTTATAGCGGTATCAAAAAACGCTATTATTGCATTTTAATAACGTATTTAATAACGTTAAAACATGTTATAGAAACCTTTTGATAGCGTTTTTAAGCACGCGGTGGTAGCCCATGTTATTGAAAGTCCCTCACTTTTTATAACGAGGTTTCAACGCTATAGAAAATGCTATAAAAAACTAAGTTTCGATTGCGTAATTTTAACGCTATGAAAACTTTTAATAGCATTTTTATGCATGCTATGATAGCGGATTTTATTGAAAGTCCCGAACATTTCATAGCGTTTTTTTCACGATTTAGAAAATGCTATCGAAAGTCCATTTTTATTGCGTAATTTTAATGCAATGAAAACTTTTCATAGTCTTTTTAGCTGCAATGCAATGCTTGTTTCTATTGCATTTTTTATTGTTTTTTATTTTTAATGATTTGTATATTTTTATAGTCATTTCTTACCGCTAATAATTATTAATGACTATAATGGTCACCTTTTAAAACATATTTTTAGTGTCATAAATAATTTCATTTACATTCTTTAAAATACTATACCAAATCTTTTAATTTCGAGTAAACTTACTGCAAAGCATATTTAACCACTAAAATAAACAAAGTGCTTAAAAGGGAGTGAGAAAAATAATAAATATTCAGCAATAAAATACATTTATCAAGTAATTTTCAACACAAGGATTTGGAGATATTGGCAAAATGGAGGTCTTGGTATTGGAAATTTCCGCAATAGAAATTTGGCATTATTGGCAAAATGGATTTGGAGATATCTTACGGAGGATAAAAGCCTTTGGCGCAGACTTATTTCAGCTAAGTACTACTCGTCTGATGGTAACCATTCTTGGCCTCAACCCGTCCCCCAAGTTCGTCTAAGGCTCCTTGGCGTTTTATTTGTCCGAACTTGGATCTGGTTGCTTGTCGCGCTATTCGATCGCTTGGTAATGGAGCCTCTACCTCATTTTGGCATGATTCATGGTTGGACTGTGGTCCTCTCTCCTTGGTCTTCCCTCGCCTATTTTGGCTTACCTCTAATCCAAATAATATGGTTGAAAATGTTTGGGTGCCCTCTTCACAAGCGTGGAATATATCGCCTAGGCGCAACCTTAATGATCGAGAAGCGGCTGAATGGGCTACTTTATCCAATATGCTTTCCACCATTCGCCTTCGAACCCATAAAGATCTTTGGATTTAGCCACTGGATTCTTCGAATCGTTTCACGGTAAAATCTCTTATGAAGGCTTTAGTTGGGGTGGCTGACCCTTGACCCTTTGTAAAAAGACTTGTCCTTAGTGATTTGGAAAGATGCTTATCTCAAGAAAATTAAAAAAATTCTTTGGGAATTAAGTATTGGTGCAGTTAACACGGCGGATAGGCTTCAAAAGCGTATGCCTTATTTCTACTTTTCTCCTTCTTGGTGTTGTATGTGTGCTTCAAACGCTGAGACACCTGGTCATATGTTTCCTCATTGCTCTTTTGCATCCCGTTTTTGGGTTTTCATTCTGGAAGCTTTTCATTGGTCTTTTCCATTGCCACATGACATTTATGACTTGCTCTCCGTTGTACTGGTGGGTCATCCATTTGTGGGAACGAAGAAAACATTATGGCTTGCTTTTATCAGAACATTCTTTTGGTTTCTTTGGAGGGAACGAAATGCACTGACTTTTCGGGACATTTCTTCCACCTTTGATCGATTTATAGATTCAATTATTTGTTATGCTCTCCTAATTTGTAAAGGAACTGCACCTTTTTCTCATTATAGCTTATCCGGCTTATCCTCCAATTGGAGAACTTTTATGTATAGAACCTATAGGTGCTTGAGAGTTTTCTCTTCCCTTTTTCATTCATCAATGAAATTGTTTCCCTTCTCAAAAAAAGTAATTTTCAACACAAGTTGGCTAAAATATAAAATACAAAATTTACTAAGTATTTAAAATTAGAGTAACATGAGTATCATCTACAAAAAGTTAAGCAAGTTGTCATCTCCACTCGGCGATGAGTCGATCGACGAGTATGATCCACATATTCGACCCAAGCTACACGATCATACAACTATTTTATTTGAATCACAATCATTATCCAATTGAAAAGAAGATCGAAGAACAAAGACATTAAGGGGAAGAAGAAGGAAAAGAGAAAAAAAAAAAAAAATACCTTTAATGGGAATGTTGTCACATCTCCAATTGCAAAGATTTCGGGTATCTTTGTTCTGAATAGACCAATAATGTATGACTAAGTCATTTCCTTGGATATTTTCGTGGTTACAAAACAATTTATGATTGTCAAAAGACTTATCAGCAATTAAATTCTGGAAAGTTTTCATAACTTCACACAAGAGTACACTATGAATAAAGCTAAATATGATACACAAACCAAAGTGACCGACACACTCCTAATGACCTAGCAAGAGATGTGTTAATGGAAGTCTTATCTAGGGGAAATAGTTATCCCAACCCGATCCAAATAAAGCATAGGATGACATTTTCAATTCGGTACAAAAAATTGGATGATAAGTTATGACGAGATTGCTCCAAAAACTAGTTTCCTTAAGTAATGTTTACGCTATAGAAGACATGTGAAACCAATTAAACTTCACATCAACTCAACTATAAATAAACTATTACCAAAGAACAATATTGATATGTTAAGCTTAACAAAAGAGGTATAATTCCCCTAGGAATTGGGACAAATAAAAAAAGAAGAGTCCCCTTCGCCATTAAACTCAAATCTCAAAACTAACAAATTAAAAAATGATGATGACACTCAAAACTAACCAACCTTGGCCAAAATTATAATTAAGCTAGAATCTCAAATTATTCATTTCCTAAACAGATGCATTCATTTAAGCTTTCCCAACAAAATATGTCACAAACCTCATGCTATCAAGGTCTATCAAATGATGCCAACACCCACAACCTTCCTGACATCATCTAGATTCTTCTTATTCTACATAGTAAAACAAGAAAGAAATTATTAGATACAAAAAAATTGACTAATCCAAACTATAAATCCATCTTGGTTCACAATAGTCTAAAACAATCAACTCATAAAGAGAAACTTTTGGTTCACTTGAAAAATCAAACAAATTCCATCATTGACAACCAATTTCATTAGATAGAGAGAAACTTAATGAGAATAATTAATATAAAACAAAAAACTCATAAAATGTAATCAAAGAAATTGTGATTGGACTATGTGTTCAATTACTATTTACTCGTATTCATAAATTGAAAAATTAAAATTGCAAGCCTAAAAATGGAATGATTCTTCTCACTAAATTTATATTTTCATACTCACCATATAAAGCTATAACTAATTATATACCAAAGTCACCTTGTTTAGAGTAGGAATGAGAGTAGATGTTCTTCCTTTTTTTTCTTCTGCATGTTTCTAATTTCTTTCTTGGCAAACACATGCTATCATGAAAATATGAGTGTTTGAACCTCTATTAAAAAACCAGCTCCCTTGAATCTAGTTGTTATTACCGAGCATCATATTCAGAAGTTTTGAAATAACAAATAACTTAAATTTTTCATTCATCTACCATAATGGTGTGGGAATCAAGATTCACTACACTGACACTAAATAAGGACTCAACATAAAACAAGACTTCAAAAAAGTTTATCCATTCTCGGCATGATAGGCATTTCCTGAAAGAGAGTTTTAAGAATATAAGAGTGAAATTGTTCTATTCTCAGCATGATAGGCATTTCCCAAAAGAGAGTTTTAATCTCACAAGTAGAAAATACAATTTGCACATGAATTCTCACTCTCATATAAGCACAATAAAGTTATTAGTATGCTTGATCAAGCCTGAGGTCATGCACTTCAATGGACGACCATAATAAGGACCATAATAAAGTTAAAAGAATGGCAAGCCAACCAAATATTTAAGTTCTTTGATCTCATAACATCCAATCAAACCCAAAACATATTAAATTTAAAAGCAAGGCAAATAGCTCAATAAAAATTCTAAAATATGTTATTTGATAACATATACCTAGTCATGTGAAAGGTAAATAGACCATCAAAAGTTTATTTCACTATAATGACCTTGCTAGTTTAATAATCATCCTTCTCTTTCCCCAACATAATTGATTGCAACTTCATGATAAGATCCTTGTTGGTAAAAATGAATAGAGACTACTACATTGACATGTAAGATTTATAAGTAAGAAATCTAAACTTATTTTAAAAAATAAATAAGGTAGAGAGATATCTCAAGGAAATCTTAATCTCATACCTTTTTGATAATCAAAGGGCAAAACCATCGATTTAACATTGATTTGTAACATATGTTCTTCAACACAATCATATAAAAATTTGAGTTAAATATCCAACAAGCAAATGAATCTAGATGAATTTATTTCCACATAAAAGTAAGAAAATGTTATTACCTGTTATAGCAAAAAGAAAATATAAATTCATTCTCTTTTAAATTTTGAATCTAAGAGAAAGGGAATAAGATGTAACTTCTGCTTCTGTTTTGGATTGTCCTTCAATGGATCATAGATGAAATGACTTCTTTCAACGCAACAATGAAGTATGCTACAAATACAAACCAACAAAACTACATTCACTAAATGCTAAGTAACCCATAAGGCCAACATTACCAACAAACAAACCATCCAATAAACTCCATGTCAAAGACTCAAAATGATAAACTTCGGTGATAGAAGTGATAAATAACATGTCCGGGCCTTCAATATCACCATATATTGTTGAAAAGTCATCGTCGTTAACACCTACTTTTATGCCTTCAGGAGGGGATTCATCGAGGCTCTTCAACTCTTTAGCAAGTTGCTTTATAACATTTGGTGGAAGATTTTCATTAGTGGCCTGAAACAAATATTGAAAGAAATTACATTTATCAAAGGTATATAAAAGGTCTCTGAAGAATATCTACTCTTTATCGAAAGTTATTAAAAACCTTCGAAAAAGATATACATTTATCGGAGGTATTAAAAAAATCTTTGAAAAATATCTAGTCTTTAGCAAAGGTTATAAAAAAACTTCCGAAAAGATACACATTTATTGAAGGTTATTGGAAGCCTTCGAAAAATATATATTCTTTATCGAAAGTTATAAAATACCTTCGAAGAATATAGACTCTTTATCGAAGGTTATTAAAAGCCTTTGAAAAATATAGACTCTTTATAGAAGGTTATTAAAAGCCTTTGAAAACTATAGACTCTTTATCGAAGATTATTAAAAGCTTTTGAAAATTATAGACTCTTTATCGAAGGTTATTAAAAGTCTTTGAAAAATTTAGACTCTTTATCGAAGGTTATTAAAAGCCTTTGAAAAATATAGACTCTTTATCGAAAGTTATTAAAAGTCTTTGAAAAAATTTGACTCTTTATCGAAGGTTATTAAAAGCCTTTGAAAAATATAGACTCTTTATCGAAGGTTATTAAAAGACTTTGAAAACTATAGACTCTTTATCGAAGATTATTCAAAGCCTTTGAAAACTATAGATTCTTTATCGAAGGTCATTAAAAGTCTTTGAAAAAATGAGACTCCTTATCGAAGGTTATTAAAATCCTTTGAAAAATTTAGACTCTTTATTGGAGATTTTTGAAAGCTTTTGAAAATTTAGACTCTTTATCGAAGGTTATTAAAAGCCTTCGAAAAACAGCCATAAAAATTATAGAAAAATATAAATCATTTTTCAAAGATATTTAAAAATCGTTCAAAAATTATTTATTTTTATTGAAGGTTATTAAAATCCATAGAAAAAGATATATATTTTTTAAAACATGGAAGATTATTAGAAACCTTTGAAAAACATATATTTATTTCGTTAAAAAAAAAAAAACACTTTTATCGAAGGTTTTTAAAAACCTTCGATAAAAGGCGTATATATTTTAGTTCACCTGCTCAAATCCCCCCTCTCTTTGTTTTGTAGGCTATTGTTCGGCGGGAGGTTTGATAAAACCCTATTTTAGAGAGAAATTCGGATTCCTACAGTTTACAAACTCTTCGAGTTCGGGTGTGTTTGGATTGACTACTAAAAAAATGTTTTTGAAAGAATGCATTTTCTTTTAAACATTTTTTTTAGAAATGTTTCTAATTAAAACACTCATGTGTTTGGTTACATTTTCTCAAATAAAATTACTATAAAGAGCAATTATTAATAAACCATATGAACTAATAACTTTAAATATATATTTTCCAATTAAATGAACAAATTAAGCTTAGCAAAATTGGCATAAGATTATGCCTTTAATTAAGAGGTTGGGATCAATCCCTCCATTTTGCATTAATTTAAATATTTTTTCAAAAACAAAAAATAAAAAATTGTATTTTAAAAATTATGACCATTTACTATTGTTGATGGTCGGGCGGAGGGTGGCGGTGGTCAGGGTAGAGGTCGGGCGGAGGGTGGCGGTGGTCAGGGTAGAGGTCGGGCGGAGCGTGGCGGTGGCGATCGGTGAGGGGCGGCGGTGGTCGAAGGATGTTAGTGGGTGGACAAAAATTTAAAAGAGTAATGTGAGAGTATTTTGATAATTTTAATAAGAATTAAATAAGTTTTTCAAAGTTAATATCCCAAAACTGTTTTAAATCACTGAAATCTGCAGGATCTGACCTTCCTTCAAGGTCCTTGTTAAGTATATTTTTATAAACCAATCACCAAGAGAACCCTATAAGAGGTGGTCTAAACTATCTTCAGCACTTTATAGAGAATATATTTATATGGTTGAAACAATTATTTTGGTTGGATTATTGATTTTAAAAGAAGAGATTTAATAACAATAGAATATATCATAAATGAAAGGTTGCACATTGATGAAATGCAAAATTAAAATTAAAAGGTTGCATAGCGTTTGTTTCGAACCCTAGTATGGGTGAGAAAGAAGCAAAATTATTTCTCCTTTCACCAACAAACCAAATATAGATTTTCATAAATAAATGAACATAAATAATTATTATATCTAATTGATATTTTTAATTAAAAAAAAAATAGTAATTTTTAGAAATCACAAAGGTCTTTACCTCTTATTTTTCTTCTTCTAATGTCTTCACTCACCTTGCTTTTTGTTGCATCATAAATTTGTTCAATGAATGCATTGCCATTTTTTAACCTGGAGTGTTTGATTTCTTCAAATAAAAAGACATTTACAAGTAAGTACACAAAGATGCACAGTTTTTATTGGTATCATTCTGACTTGAGAAAAAAGATTTGGCAGGTTTATATGAGATATCGCATAAAGTGTTTGAAGGCCTACATTGCAAGTTTGGAGTTGAATTTCAATTCTATTTCGTTATATGAATTTTTTAACCTCGCTAATTCTGTAACAACACTACCTTGTTTCATCATTAGTACATTGAAAAAGATCTATGTTCTAAGAGAAACTTTAATTTTCAACTCGAGTCACCTTTCGTGTATTTCTAACTTATATCCATTGTTATGTTGCATTTGCAGGAACACTTTAAACAAAGTAACCTTTCCAATCCAAATTAGTTCTTATCATTTTTCAACTTTGGGAAATTTCCAATTAGATCAATGAATTTCAACTCCTAAGAGTTGCCTTATTCATGTGTTAGTCTATGGTCTTTATTTCATCTCTATGTCTATTTGATTGACAGGGCACATCTGGGATCACTGTTAAGAAAACCACTCGAGCACTGATTTTTGGTTTATATGATGAACCCATGACTCCAGAAGTTGGGAGATTACCTGATTGATCAAGGCCTGTAATTTTCTGTCATTTCAATTTCATCTGTCTTCTATTCCATACATAATTGGGATTTGATTTTGAGCTAGTGTCCTGCTTTTATGGCTGTGAACTGAGTTGTTGTTAGAGAAAATAACAGTGTAAAGAATCAGGATGGAAAAGCAATGATTTTGGTCGAGATGCTTCGAAGAGGCCAGGTATGCTTAGATTAGCATTACAGACACTATATACGGTTTTATGAAGAAGAATAATAAAAATAAAAGCAACAACTATATACGTGATCCTGTGACATTAATTACATCTGAAGAAGAAATGAAATGAGAATGTGATGCATGACCAGACGCACACAGAAAAAAGTGTAGGATTTCTTTATTCCTAAGTTCATGATTCTAACTTGTTAGATTTCGCCAAAGCGAGCATAGCTCAGCTGGCATATGTATGACTTGATGACCAAGAGGTCTGTGGTTCGAATCCCCTCACCCCCAATGTACTCAAAAAAAAAAAACTGGTTTAATCTAGATACATGAATCTGTATGTTCATGAGTTGATTAAATAAGCGGAAGCGTACCTGGATTCATAGATTGATAATATCTAACATGCATGAATCACAAACCTGATACATGAATCTGTATGTTCATGAGTTGATTAAATAAGCGGATGCATACCTGATACATGAATCTGTATGTTCATGAGTTGATTAAATAAGCGGAAGCGTACCTGGATTCATAGATTGATAATATCTAACATGCATGAATCACAAACCTGATACATGAATCTGTATGTTCATGAGTTGATTAAATAATGAAGAAGATCTTTGAATTGGGTTTGCTCTTCCAATTCTACAAGCTGTTTTCTCCCTTATTTCTCTCTAACGATGGAGGTTAATGAGAAATGAGAACATTTGACGGTTTTCACACATAACTTCCATACCATTAATTATATTAATTATGTAACTTACTCAATAAAAATAATAAATACTTAATGATCACCTTATTTTTATTGAGTTCCAAATAAAAAATAGCCCAAACACATTTTATATATATATTTGTCCAATAAATCTAACAATCTCCCACTTAGGACAATATATATAATTACATGTGTTCATCTTTATGCGCAAATAATGTGGCTATCATAATTTAAAGTTACTCCAAATCAATCTCGTCCATTAATCATATCAACATTGAACCAAAGCGGTTTAATTACATTAGTTCGTAATTCAACCCATCAATGATCACGAATATCAATATAATTAAATGACATAGATCATAGTACGGATGTGTAGCATAGAAATGACATCCAATGTGATCCATCATGTCAACTTCTAACTGATTCCTAATGAGATCAAAACTTTCCATAAACAGAGTGTAACAAAATTCTTTATTATCCATAAACTGCAGTAATCAATAAGTCTGTATAACATACATATATATAGAAACAAACTCCCACTAAATCTGAATATCTTCAAATAACATAACATACATATATATAGAAACAACCGCCACATTCCATGATTGGATGCTTCATGACATGCTATAAATTCAGCGGCCATAGTGGAAGAAGCAATGAGTGTTTGTTTAACACTTTTCCATGAGATTGCTCCTCCAGCAAGCATAAAGATATAACCTGAAGTGGATCTCCGACTGTCTTGGCATCCAGCAAAATCTGAATCCGAATATCCAACGATCTCCAGTTGGTCTGATTTCTTATATGTGAGCATGTAGTCTTTAGTTCTTTTCAAATAACGCATAACCCGCTTGACAGCTACCCAATGATCCATACCAGGGTTACTCAGATATCTACCCAACATTCCGACAATGTATGCCAAATCTGGTCGAGTACATACTTGTGCATACATCAAACTTCCTACTGCAGATGCATAAGGAATTTTCTGCATTTCTTTAACTTCAAGATCATTCTTAGGACATTGTTGAAGACAAAATTTGTCTCCTTTAACAACGGGGGTATTTCCTGATTTACAATCCTGCATGCTATATCTTTTTAGTACATTTTCAATGTAACTCTTTTGTGATAATCCAAGTATACCTCGAGAACGATCTCGATGTATCTGAATTCCTAATACAAAAGAGGCCTCACCAAGATCTTTCATTTCAAACTTAGTTGAAAGAAATCTTTTAGTTTCATGCAGTAAGCCTGTATCATTGCTAGCGAGCAATATATCATCAACATATAAAATCAGAAAAATATGTCTGCTCCCACTGAATTTGTGGTATACACAATCATCAATTAAATTACTCTCAAAACCAAATGAGATAATAATTTCATGAAATTTGTGATACCATTGACGAGAAGCTTGCTTGAGACCATATATGGATTTCTTTAGTTTACAAACCATTTTGTTTGGATCTCCCACCACAAAATTTTCTGGTTGATTCATAAAAATTGTTTCATCAATGTTGTCATTTAGAAACGCAGTCTTAACATCCATTTGGTGTAGCTCAAGATCAAAATGCGCCACTAATGCCATGATCGTCCTAAAAGAGTCCTTTGTCGAAACAGGGGAAAAGGTTTCTGTAAAATCAATACCTTCCCTCTGAGTGAAACCCTTTGCAACAAGACGTGCCTTATATCTTTCTACATCACCCTTTGAATCCCTTTTGGTTTTAAATATCCATTTACAACCAATAGGTTTCGCACCTTCAGGTAATGAGACTAGATCCCAAACGTCATTGTCTTCCATAGACTTAATTTCTTCATTCATGGCAATAATCCATTTATGAGAATTAGAACTATGCATTGCTTGATGTAAGTTGATAGGATCATCTTCCATCATTTCAACGCTATCCTCATGTTCTTGGAGAAATACAATATAGTCATCCGAAATAGCATTTCTCCTTTCTCTCGTGGATCTCCGTAATGGCATTTGTTCTTGAGGTTGTTGAGTTTGTTCTTCAGGAATGTTTACCTCATTTTCAATGGGAAGATTTGTATTATTGTCTTGAAGTTCTGGAATTGCTTCTTGATTAATATCATAAATAAATTCATGATTATCATCAGTAGCAATTGTAGGAATTTTAACAAATTCCTCTTCAAATACAATTTCCTTAGTCTTTCTCCCCTCAAACTCAATATCCTCAAAGAACACCGCATTTCCCGTCTCAAAAATAGTTCTGTTCGTGGGAACAAAAAACTTATAACCCCTTGATTTCTCAGAATATCCAATAAAGTAACAACTAACTGTTTTGGAGTCCAATTTCTTTTCATTAGGCTTATAAGGTCTTGCCTCTGCTGGACATCCCCAAATATGAAAATGATTTAGGACTGGCTTTTTACCGGTCCAAAGCTCATAAGGAGTTTTAGTTGTTGCTTTAGTTTGAACTCTATTAAGAATATATGCTCCAGTCTTTATTGCTTCTCCCCAGAGAGATTCCGGTAAAGTAAAATGAGAAATCATGCTTCTTACCATATCTTTAAGAGTTCTGTTTCGTCTCTCAGATACACCATTCATGCGAGGAGAACCTGGCATAGTGTATTGAGGTACAATTCCACATTCCTCTAGGAATTTAGCAAATGGTCCTAGACGTTGTTCTCTTGATCCATCATATCGACCATAGTATTCACCACCACGGTCAGATCTGACAGCTTTAATTCTTTTACCAAGCCGATTTTCTACTTCAGCTTTGTATGCCTTAAACACGTCCAGTGCTTGGGACTTCTCACTAATGAGATAAAGGTAGCCATATCTTGAATAATCGTCTATGAACAAAATAAAATATCGTTGACCATTCCAAGAAGCCGTAGGGAATGACCCACAAATATCAGTATGAATGAGTTCTAAGACGTCTGTAGTTCTGTTGGCACCCAATTTCTTTACATTTGTTTGCTTTCCCTTAATACATCCAATACAAACCTCAAAATTGGAAAAAACAAGAGAATCAAGAATTCCATCACTTACAAGCCTTTCAATTCTGTGTTTAGATATATGACCTAAACGCTTGTGCCAAATTGATGCAGAATTTTCATTTGTTAATTTTCTTTTAGTACCGCAAGTACTTGTATGCAAGGTTTCATTATATGAGGCAATTGTATCAAGTAAATATAGATTATCATAAACCGACAAAGAACCAGTTGCAATAATACTTGAATTTAAAGAAAGACTAAACTGACAATTTCCAAATGAACAACAATAACCAAATTTGTCCAAAACAGAAATAAAAACCAAATTCCGTCTAAAAGACGGTACAACAAAAGTGTCTTTCAAATCCAAATAAAAACCAGTTCTTAATAATAATCTAAAATTCCCAATAGCCTCGACTTCAACTGATTTGCCATCGCCCACAAAAATGAATCTTTCATCATCACTTGGCTTTCGGCAGCTCAGGCAACCCTGCATAGAAACACTAATGTGAGTAGTAGCACCAGAATCTACCCACCAAGTGTGACTCGGTACTGAAGTTAAATTAACCTCAGAGCAAACTAAAGTAAGAGATTCACCTTTCTTTGCACGCCATGCGTGATATTTAGTACAGTCCCTCTTCAAGTGTGTGGATTGCCGACAAAAGAAACAACTAAATTCCTCATTTTCTTTAGTTTGTTGTTTCTTTTGCACGGGACCACCTGCAGCTTCTTTAGGGTTCTTCATTTTATTCCTTTTATCTCTGAAATTACTTCCTGAAGCCAAATGAGCACTTTCAGTCCGATCTTGCTTCAATCTCTCTTCTTCTTGCACACAGTATGAAATGAGCTCATTAAGAGTCCATTTCTCCTTCTGACAGTTATAGCTGACCTTAAACTGATTAAATTGTGCAGGAAGAGAGATCAAAACCAAATGCACGAGCAGTTCATCAGAAAGCTCTAACTTTAGTGCTTTTAGTTTTGAAGCAAGGTGAGACATTTCCATTATGTACTCCCTTGTGTTTCCTTTTCCCTTATACTTCATTGAGCTCAAGCTCGCAAGAAGCGTGCTTGTTTCAGCCTTATCGTTTTTTGCAAAACGTTTCTCAATTTCCTCAATGAATTCCTTAACATTAGTGACTTCAGAGATATCACCCCTAAACGTTTCAGGAATTCCTCGCTTAATGATCATTAGACACATGCGATTTGATCTTTCCCATTTTTCAAGGTCCTGTTTTTCAACAAGGGTACCTTGATCCGTAATAGTGGGTCGATCAATCCGAAGCGCAAGGTCTAGATCCATACACCCGAGGATAATCAAAACATTTTCTTTCCAATCTTTAAAGTTATTTTCATTCAGTATAGGAATAGAATTGACATTGGCAGATATTGTAGATGCGGAAGCATTAACTGAAATTAAAACAAAAGAATACTATGAACACATTTTTACATCTTGATTAATAAATTCACATTGAGATTTTTCCATCATAAAAAAAAAATATCTAGCACAACATTAATATTTAGTCTTTGGACAGAAATATTAACTTGTAAGTGATATTTTTGTGCAATGATCAAATACTGACAATAAATCCTGTCAAACAATAATTCTATCTTTTGATTGAATTATTGTTCACATGGAACCGAATAATCGTCACATATTTATCATCACATGTACTTCTGTAATTCGGCCCGACAATATTAATCTTTCTTTGGACCGATATAATATCCGCATGAATTACAGACGTACTTATCATTTAAAATCCATACCGAATCAACATTCACAAGATAAATTACTTTGGTAATTAATATGTTGTTTCAATTGATTGGTTTAAAATAATAAACTCCTTAAATCTCAAAAAAAAACTTTATTGAATTTATTAATTAAATTCTTAATTCCTTAAGTTCTTAATTATTTTATTTACGATAATTATCTAGAAAAACTCAAGCAAACCCTAAAACTTTTAATATTTTTCTGTAAATCTTAATCTCAATATCATGAAAATCTTATACGATTATAAAAATCTTAATCTTAATCATAATCTTATATCATGAAAATCTTAATCTTAATATCAACATATTAACATAGAGATTGACTCTGATACCAATTGTAGGATTTCTTTATTCCTAAGTTCATGATTCTAACTTGTTAGATTTCTTTTAGGCTTTAATCTATAATCCTATAGATTGATAATATCTAACATGCATGAATCACAAACCTGATACATGAATCTCTATGTTCATGAGTTGATTAAATAAGCGGAAGCGTACCTGGATTCATGATGAAAAAGATCTTTGAATTGTGTTTGCTCTTCCAATTCTACAAGCGGTTTTCTCCCTTATTTCTCTCTAACGATGGAGGTTAATGAGAAATGAAAACTTATCACTTATGAATCGGGGAACCACAACCCTTTATATTTTTTGTTATTTATTTATTATTTAACCATCATAAATAATAAATAAATTTGACGGTTTCTACACATAACTTCCATACCATTAATTATATTAATTATGTAACTTACTCAATAAAAATAATAAATACTTAATGATCACCTTATTTTTATTGAGTTCCAAATAAAAAATAGCCCAAACACATTTTATATATATATTTGTCCAATAAATCTAACAAAAAGAACCGACAGAATAATAATCTAAAAATTTCCTTCTTCTTCTTGATTTTTTTTAGGTAAAAAGTTCCTTTCAATCTGTTCTCAATTATTTGGAGAGAGAAAAATTAGAGATAATATAGTGAGAGAAATCGAAAAATTAGATGTAATAATCAGGTATGCTTATATTAGCATTACAGATACTATTTGTGAAGTTCTCATTTTAATCCTTTTACAACCACATATCTTACTGCAATTTTTTCTGTTGCTTCCCTGAATTTTGTATTTGAAAAAATGTATTGGGTTAAATAAAGGAGTTGGACATTAAAAATGTAGTTGATTTATGACTCCTAACTACATGCATGTAGTTGCTTTGGCTGTTGGGTTAACTTACATTTCGGTAACAGGGCAACTTGGCTGTTTCCATTTGGGTCTGTATTCGTTTTGATTCTCCAATGAGTTTTTATCTATTTGGAATATGCTTCATTTGCAGCCCCTTGCTTGAATTATGCACTTTTCAATTAGCTTTTAGAGCTCTTACTTTCAATGTGATTTGTTGATTGTGTTTTTAGCAACGCTAGGAAGTGTCCATACTTTATTATGATTGTGTATTTTTTAACCTTCTCAAAGAAACAACATCAGATTTTTTTTTAGGTGTTGGTCTATTTGGCTCCTATTTTCTTTGACAGGCGTTCACCATTATCTTTTGTTTTTGATTGATCTGTAATATTGCTTTGCTTTCTCTAGCTCTGGCTTTGAAAGTTGGTTTCTAATATGAATTTGGTTTCTAGTTACAATGTGACATTTCTCTCTTCTCTTCGTCTGCTTCATGGATTTTAAGGTTTGCTTTCTCTGTTTCACTTTTTTCTTCTCTACTGAATGCTGATATAAGACCAATCGGCCCGAACTCTCATTGGGATTGAAAGATACTTCATAGAGATGTTGAAATTGCAGATTAGAATCGACATTGTCACAATGTCAAGTGTTCTTGGTTGGTTGTGAAAGCATTACAACTTAGTGGTGAGAAACAAGACTTTGCCACACGTGACCTTGACTTGTTTGGCTACTATTAGTTTTTTTTAATACAAGGGTCCATTGAACTTATGTGTTGTAATTACCTTTATAAACTTTAATGCCATAAATCCATTTATGAACTTTTATCGTCTTGCTTGTGTGTATTGTAATCTTATCTCTTCTGCTAGTCAATTAATGTCGAACAAAATCCAAATAGGGTACGAAAATTTGTTTGATTCAGTCAAAAAAATACTAATTTTTTAAGGTTAATGAACCTTTGAAAAAAATACTAATTTTCGAAGCTTCATGAACCCTCGAAAAAAACTAATTTTCGGAGGTTAATGAATTCTCGAAAAAAAATTAATTTTCCAAGGTTAATGAACCCTTTAAAAATAAAAATTAATTTTCGAAGGTTAACGAACCTTTGAAAGGTTTTTTCCGATGGAATTTATTTTGACACTTTTCGAAGGTCGAGTAAACCTTCGAAAAAAGATTTATCGAAAGTTCATTTAGTCTTTTTCGAAGGTTGTGACCTTCTAAAAAGGTCAACTTTATTGTAGTGAGCATTGTTGTAACGATTCCCGACCATATGTATCATTAAAGCTGAAAATGACAAGAAAACTTAAAACTACAAAAACCAGGCTAATACTCTGAAAACTATTTTTTCTCTCTCTTATGAACAGTGGTGGCGATTCTAGGTTTAAAATTCGGACAAAACTGATAAAAAAAATGAAATCTGGGGTCTTGGGCCGAAACTGGGCGTCAGGCCCGAGAAATTTGAAGGGGGGCGCTAGGCTTCAGGCTGAGGCTGCGCAGATGGGCTGGGTCGAGCCGCGCAAACTGAAGGAGGCGCTCGTGCGGCTGCGCATTTGGTTGACCGATTGACTTGATACAAAAATAATACAAAAACTTGCTCCCATCTAGATTTGAACCCTAACTCCTTAATTTTCTTAACAACATTAAGCCATTAATCACTTCTATGATAAAAAATAGTTATTTAATAAATAGAGTATTATTAGTTGATTCGGTTTGTTAATTTTAATGTCTAAAATCTTTTAGGCTCCAAACGAGTATAATGGTCTGATTCAATCCTTAACACTTTAATCACAGCAAAATATATAAATTATGCACATTAAACTCGTTAAACTCACAAGACTTAGGACATGTTTGGGAGTGATTGTTGAGTTATTGATTTTAGGAGAAGAGATTTAATTACAATTGATTTTATAAAATTGATTTTCATATAATCATTTTAATGTTTGGATTGGAGTGATTTTTATATGATTAGAAGTGATTTTAAATTATTAATGTTTGGTTCGGTTCAAAAGTGATTTTAAAATTACTAAATTCCTAAAATTATAATTTGAAATGTATTGATATATATATAAGATTTATATTAATTTATAAAATTATTAACTACCTAAATATAATGTTTAAAAAAATTACCAAAATATATAATAAAAGAATGAAATTTTAAAATATTTATCAAAATAAAAAATAATTTACGATAGATTTAAAAGTATATATATATTAAAAATTTGAAAAAACAAAACTTTAATTTCTAACCCGATTTAAGTGTTTTTAAAAAATAAATTACTAAAGATTTAAAAGTATATATATTGCAGCAGCAGCAACAAACAAACAAAAACAAAAACAAAAAAAACTCGAACTCGGACTGAAGGGGAATTAGCCTGACACATTTACCAACTAAGCAAATAATGTAATTTGTGCAAAAAGTAGATAAGTATATATATATACAATAACTATTTTATTTTTAATTTAAATTAATAACCATTTGAAAAATAAATTTTTCACCATCACTCACCAAAAATCACTAAAAATCACCTCTTATGTGATTGACCGGGAATCAATTTTGAATTATTCAAAAATCACTAATTAACTTTTGTCAAACATAACAAATTTGAAATATAAGTGATTGTGGGCATGTAAAAGTGATTTTGGTCCTTCCAAAATCACTCCCAAACATGCCCTTGAGGCAGATAAACTAGCACTTTTAGCGTGTTATCAAAGCCACTCCAATGAAATATATCCCATAGTTGTCAAACTATACATATAATGGAGGAGTCGAAATCTTTATTTGAGGAACATTATTAAAACCTCAAGAGTTGTTCATGGTCGTAAAGACACTTGATTAACCACGAGGTAAAGGGTTCAAAACCTCTAGAGGCCAATTGAGTGTTTTGATATCCCACAATTTTACTAACAAAAGTCATTAGAGAGAACGTGCAAAACATACTACTCAAATGTTTCACGTGCCAGTTTTGCAATTTGCTTTGCATCAGCTTCCAAAACCTGTAATAAGCCTGCAAATACCAATTCCCGTAGGGTAACCATTGGACTCCAAATGATTGATTATCCCCTACATTCATTCCAATGTCAAATATTCTTTGAAGCTGAACTTAAAACAAAAGCTTCAAACCCATCCACATATCCTCCATCATTTAAAAAATAATACGACAAATTATTGATACAATAGCATTTAATGACAACCTTTATAAAAAGCGCTATGAAAAAAATATAGGCGCCTGGTTTGATTTTAGGAAAAATATTGACGCGTCTAATTTGTTTTTTATTTCAATTTTAGACATGCCCCCTTCACTTAATTTTTCTTAGACAAAAGAATGCACAGTTATTCCAGAGGCGTCAATTCTCCTCCGCCAGTAAAATCTGAAAACCCTAATTGTCGACTTCTATTGTTGTTCTTCGATTCAATTGTGCCAATTGCGTGTCGAATTTTGTGGTTGCAATTTTTTGTTGTTGAATATTACGGATACTGAGCTCGGTAGGTAATGAAATCCCTAATTTTTGCTCTATGGATTTGTGCTTACATTTTTGTGTATTTGTTTTTATCTGTCGAGTGTTTGATTGAGAGATTGTTGAGTGTAGCTTTCTGGAATACATTGTGAGTTACCAAATGAAATGTAGTAATAATTAGAACTGACATTATTTATTAAGTCTGCTTTTGGGAATTACATGAGATGAGTTAGATTTCACATATTCATGACTACTCGTGCAACAGTATTTTGTTTGTTGCAGGCACCCTTGAGAATTTACAATCCATGTTTAAATGACAGTGGCTCGTGGTGTCAGTGAGGACTAAGGCTTGTGTGGCGCTACCTGGCCGTTGTAATTGTTGTGTTGCTAACTACACTACCATCGCCCCTCTTTGGTTTTTCCTTGAGGAGGATGAACATCATCAATCATGAATCAACTCTACAATAAGCAGATCAGGTCAATTCTCTTCTGACTATTTTTTTTATCATTCCAACAAAGTAAGGAGAGATCATCACAATACTTTTGAGCATATTGGTTTTTAGGTTTATCAAAGAATCATGAATAAGTATTCAATAATTATGTATAGATACTAGAGGAAGGATGCTTTGCGATGGGGTTGAATGCATCCCATTAGTCCGTGCAATAAAGTTTAGAAAAGAATAACCAAAGCAAAAGTGGCTACCATAACCGTAGGATAACCATTAAGAAGTGTCTAAATCTACAAAGTAGCAAAGCCATCCAATAAACTTTAGAAAAGAATAACAAAAGAAAAAGTAGCTACCATAATTGCAGATAACCATTAAGAAGTGTCTAAATCTACAAAGTACCAAAGACATCCAATAAACTTCAGTGCTAAATCAAGAAATTTAATCCATATTTAAGTGAAGTTTTGGTGAATAGAATCACTTGATTATTTGATGAGCCAAAGAGAGGCAATATATACATACAAAGATAACCAACTAGAGTAACTAATGACAAGAAAATAGGAACTAAAGAACAACTTATTTCCTAATATAGAACTAACAAACTCCTAAAATAGTTATTCAACTATTTATTGAACTAACCATCTCCTAAAATACTTGTTCAACTATTTATATTTTCTACACTCCCCCTCAAGTTGGTGCATAAATGTCATGCATACCCAACTTGTTTACAAGTATCTCAAATGTCGGCCTAAATAATCCCTTGGTTAGAATATCTGCTGTTTGCTCCTTTGTAGTCACAAACGGTATGCAGATGGTTCCATTTTCCAAGTTTTCCTTTATGAAATGTCGATCAACTTCGATATGCTTGGTCCGGTCATGTTGCACCGGATTATGAGCGATACTTATCGCAGCTTTGTTGTCACAAAATAACTTAATTGGGGGGTTGATTTCCAGCTTTAATTCTCCGAGTACACGTTTGATCCACAATACTTCGCATACTCCATTAGCCATTGACCTGTATTCAGCCTCCGCACTACTTCTCGCCACAACATTTTGTTTCTTACTCCTCCATGTTACTAAATTACCCCACACATAGGTACAATAACCAGAGGTAGATTTTCTATCCAGTATTGAACCTGCCCAGTCTGCATCAGTGAATGCCTCTACATTTCTGCTTTCGGTTTTACGAAATAATAGACCCTTTCCTGGACAACTCTTCAAGTACCTCAATATCCGGTGAGTTGCTTCAAGGTGTTCTTCATATGGAGCATGCATAAACTGACTAACCATGCTTACAGCAAATGCAATATCTGGTCGTGTGTGAGCAAGGTAAATAAGTCTCCCAACAAGTCGTTGGTATTGTTGTACATTGACTGGAACTCCCTGCTTGATGTCACCAAGTTTTTGGTTTGGGTCTATGGGTGTGTCAGCAGGCCTACATCCACTCATCCCGGTATCTCTCAATAAATCTAGGATATACTTTCTCTGTGAGACCACTATACCCCTTTTTGACCTTGCAATCTCCATGGCTAGAAAATATCGCAATTCTCCTAAGTCTTTTACTTCAAACTCTTTGGCAAGCTTCTCCCTCAAATTCTTCAACTCCACTTGATCATCCCCGGTCAAGATTATATCATCAACGTACACGATCAGGATAGCAATTTTCCCTTCACTTGAGAACTTCATGAAGAGCGTATGGTCTGATTGTGCTTGTGTGTATCCTTGATGTTTAACAAACTGAGTAAATCTGTCAAACCAGGCTCGGGGTGACTGTTTCAAACCATAAAGAGCTTTCTCCAACCTACAGATCTTGAAGTTAAACTGATCTTCGAATCCCGGAGGGGGGGTCATATAGACTTCCTCTTCTAACTTGCCGTTTAAAAATGCGTTCTTCACATCGAATTGCCTGAGAGGCCATTCTCGATTTGCTGCAACTGATAACAAAATTCTCACAGTGTTAAGTTTAGCAACTGGAGCAAATGTTTCAGTGTAGTCAATACCATATGTTTGTGTGTATCCTTTAGCTACAAGCCTTGCCTTGTATCGCTCTAGGGTACCATCTGAATTGAATTTCGGCGTAAACACCCACTTACATCCCACCGTAGGCTTTCCCTTCGGGAGCTCCTCTACCTTCCACGTCTGATTCTTCTCAAGAGCATCCATCTCTTCAAGTACAGCCTTCCTCCACTCTGGTTTAGATAGAGCCTCCTGTATACTACTCGGAATGACAATAGACGATACATTTGTTGAAAAGGTTGAAAAAGCAGAGGATAATTTAGAATAAGACACAAAGGTAGATGTAGGATATTTAACACAAGAACGTTTTTCTTTCCTAATGGCAATTGGTAAATCAAGATCACTAAAAGTTTTAATAAGAGATTCACCGTTGGTCTCAGGTTCTAGCTCCAGTTCAGATTCATGGCTTGCCGGAGGTGCAACCGTCTCTATTCCTTGATTTGGGAATCTCCTCTCGTAAACTCGGCCATATGATCTGCCTGCCTGGTTATTATTTCCTTCCACATAGGTTATCGGTTTAGTGATACTTGGCTGATTTTGTGGTATTAAAGTTGTGGGCTCATTATCACTAATATTTTTGGGATCTAAATTTTCCAAGTCAATTGGTTCTTTGTTTCCTTGAGAATTTTCTGGTGAATTTAAAACTTCCAAGTCAACCGATTCCTTACTTATTAGAGTGTCATTCCTAATAACCGGTGACACGAAATCAGGTATTAAAACATCAAGCTCAAACGAATTTTCCTTTAGAACTTCCTGATTTATCTCCCCTTGAAAATGAGTGTTAAAAAACGGTTGATTTTCAAAGAACAGGGTATCCATGGTAACAAATAATTTTCGACTAGAAGGATCAAAACACTTGTAACCACGTTGAGTTGGAGCTACCCCTACAAACACACACTTTAATCCTCTAGGATCTAATTTACTTGCATTCCTATTAGGATTTCGAATGAACACAGAACACCCAAAAATTTTTAATGACATAGAATGAAACACTCGTGATTTTGGAAATTCTCTTTTTAATATGCTGATAGGAGTTTTAAAATCTAACACTTTTGATGGCATACGGTTTATTAAATATGTGGCATGAAGAACAGCATCCCCCCAAAGATAATTTGGTGTTTTTGTTGAAAACATTAAACTACGAGTGACTTCTAATATATGTCTATTTTTCCTCTCTGCTATGCCATTTTGTGGTGGTGTATCTGTGCAAGAACTTTGATGAATAATTCCTTTTTCTTTAAAAAAAATTTCCAAAACTTTTGCAAAATATTCTCTCCCATTATCACTCCTAATCATTTGAATGTTTGTGTTAAATTGAGTTTGAATCATATTGTAAAAGCGTTTGAAAACAGATTCAACCTCTGATTTTTCTTTTAACAAATACACCCAACTGACTCTCGTGTGATCATCAATTAATGTAATAAACCATTTTTTTTCATTATACGTTGATATTCTAGATGGACCCCAAATATCACTATGTATGAGAGAAAAAGGTTTGGAAGGCTTATATGCACGTGGAGGATATGTGTTCCTATGATGTTTTGCTAAAGCACATATCTCACATTGGAGCAACGAGGGATCTTTATTTCTAAATAAATCACCATGTTGTAAATAAATTTCTTTATCACCAGGAATGGAAATAATTTGCAGGCAGGAGTTCTCTAAACCTTCTTTATTCGAGTGTTTTTCCTCTTCAAATAAATAGAGACCATCGCGTTCCCTAGCATTGCCAATCATCCTCCCCGTTGCCAAATCCTGAAAAACACAATGAGATGAAAGGAAATTAGCACTACAATTAAGGTCATGGGTTATTTTGCTGATAGATATGAGATTGCAGGACAAATTAGGAACATGTAGAACTCTAGATAAAGATAAGGAAGGTGAGATTTTTATGTCTCCTATCCCTGCAACTGCTGAGTAAGATCCATCAGCTATTCGAACTTTTCTATTGCCTGCACATGGTTTATAGGTCTGGAAAAAGACAGAGTTGCCTGTCATATGGTCAGAGGCACCTGAATCGATGATCCAAGTGTTATTATTGGTGGAACATAAGTAAGAGGAAATAGAGACAGCTTTACCATTTTGAGCAAAGGAACATGAAGGAATATCAGAATTGGGGCTAGGGCTAGGTGTTTTTTGTGAGACTTGGAGTAGTTTAATGAGTTGCTCTATCTGATCCTTTGTGAATTGTGGCTGACCCGATTTGATGGGCTGCTCTTGTGAAGCTTCTCGGATTGAGGGCAGCGGACTTCTCCCAAGAATTCTCCCCTTCACCTCATCAAGTTCTTTATTAACCCCTGCAATAAACATGTATACACGATCGTTCTCCACATTTTTTCCGGCGATGAAGGATTTCTGAGGGTTGGTTTCTAAGCTGTCAGGCGTGCTTTCTGGTTGTGTATTCATCACGGTATATATATATATATATATATCTTTTTTGGTTCGGTTAGGTTCGGGTTGGGTTTGGTTTGGTTTGGTTCGGTATGGTTCAGGTTTAGTTTGGGTCGATCTGGTTCGGGTTAAGTTTGGGTCGGTCTGGTTTGGCTAAAAAACGCCAAAGGATCTGGATGTATATTTTAGAGGGGCTGCAACGGGTCTGGATGGGTATACCACCGAAGGATGTGCAGATTTGGGAGGAAGAACTCTTTTAGAGAGGGACTGCAACGGGTCTGGATGGGTATACCACCGAAGGATGTGCAGATTTGGGAGGAATAACTCTTTGGTTTTCGGGCCTGTTTTTTCCGAAAAACAAAACTAAACACGATTTGGTTTTAGCTTTCTAACAAGGCTCTGATACCATGAAGTTTTGGTGAATAGAATTACTTGATTATTTGATGAGCCAAAGAGAGGCAATATATACATACAAAGATAACCAACTAGAGTAACTAATGACAAGAAAATAGGAACTAAAGAACAACTTATTTCCTAATATAGAACTAACAAACTCCTAAAATAGTTATTCAACTATTTATTGAACTAACCATCTCCTAAAATACTTGTTCAACTATTTATATTTTCTACATTAAGTAACATGGCATACATCTTTGACACCGAAGATATTTGATTCAAAGCTCCTTCATAAGTGTGCATCAACAAACTCCATTTAGAACGCAGTCGTTGTTCAAAAATTTGCTCTCATAAGCTCCTCCTACAATAAATTTTGAATTGCCACATTAGTATACTATGTAAGTCAAGTTGAAGGAAAAAAAATATTTGATAAATAATTAATATATTACCGATCATAGATCATCGAAGGTGCACTTTCGTAAGTGCCCACCAAAACACTTCATTCAGTTTATCACATGACCAACCGATGTTGGGAGCATCAAAAGTGTATATCATGCACACAACTAATATGTGAATGATATATCCAAAAATGAACCTAAAGTTCATGTAAAGAAAACGTGCAATGCAACGAATTCTCCCCACTTAGTTCTAACAACACCGATGTCATCTTGAGTGTACATAGACAGTGCATCTCTCATCTGTAAACAATGAAATAAACATTAGCGATTGAGTATTACAAAATAATCTAAAAGTGCCTAAAAAATTACCATGTGTCATTCTCAACCCAAATAAACTTAACAAGTAGTTATAATTAAACTAAACTAAACTTATTAGTCTATTCAAAATACAAATCAAACACATCACGCTAAGCACTAATATGGGCGTCTTATCAGAAAATTCATAAGCGACAAAATATAGTTTGCTAAGCACTCAAATGTGCTTAGTCTTATCAGAACATTTATAAACGATAAATTATAGATTGCTAAGCAATCAGATGTGCTTAGTCTTATCAAAATTGCAACGATGCCACAATGCAAGTCATATAATTCACAATACATAAAAAATTATTAAACACACAACATGCCAATAGGTAGATAGAAGCCACTTACCTAACGCAGTCCTAAAACAACCCAACACTTTAGTCCTTACTTCAGATGATCCAAAACGAACCTAAGCAACAAAGATAAATTCAAGCAATTAGGAACCAAAAAACAGCACCTTAAGCTAGCCTTAAAATGGTCTAAATGGACGCTTACCACTTGCAGTTCACCTAAATTGACTCGAATCTAACTGGTGGGTAATCGAGGACTATTTGGAATGAGAGAAGCCACTTGCAGTTCATCTAATTAGTAGCCTAAGATTTTCGATTCATGGTATATTTGCACTTTAACGAAGCAACCAACAATTTTACTGGTTAAGACTATAGATTAACTAAGAATACCCTTATTTCTACCTGACACTTGTCTAAAAAGATGAGTTTCTCGGTAATAAATGGAAATAAAATAGAGAGAAAAATATACCGTTTTAGATGCCTTTTCAAATGCTGCAACCATCTCCAAAATTGATCAAAAGATGACTAGTGTTCGTACTTTATCAATGGTCATAGTGGAGTGGAAAATACAACAAAATTGGCTGATTAAGAAAACAGGATATACAATCCATACACCACCACCACCTGTACTTCAAAGAAAATGCATAGAAAATCAGAACAATTATCATATCAACTGATAAAGAAACTGGATGATACATCATCAAGTGTGTAAATATTACAAAAAAAAATTAGCAGAAAAAAGTTATCCAGAATCAACTTCACACATTGATGATGCATCATTTCAAGATGAATTATTGACAAAGAAAACATCTTGTCAATTCAGAAATAAACTAACGTGGAAAACTAGAAATAAATATCAGAATAGACTCTTGCACAGTTGCATTATGAACTGAACTTGGAAGATTAAAAAATGTAAGCAATAACATCCATATTTTGTATGATAAAGAACTCAAATGATTGAAATATCAAGCACAATCATCCATTTCGTAATATTTAAACACATGATAAAGGATTCAAATTATTGAAATATCATGCAACAATTAAGGCACAAATTCATCACATATGTAATGACCAAATCAATTATGTTTCATAATCATCAAGGGCTCAACAATTAAAAACATCATATCTAATGGAACAACCAATTTATTTTCTCAACATAGCTCAATTGGTGAAGGGATATACCCGACCAAGAGGTCAAAGATTCGAATCTACTCACCCACAAGTTGTTGAATTTAAAAGAAAAATGAAGATGGACAAGTGATGTGGGTCGGCTGGAACTGTAGTGACCTTTGTAATTAATAAGTTGAAGTACAATTACCAAGTTGAAAGTTTCGAGTACGAAATGGACATAAATGTGACAATACACGAGTACAATTTGAACAACGCTTCCAATATTGCAAAGAGAATGGTGATTAATTGAAAACAAAAACATGAATAAATCGATAAATTAACACTGCAAAATCAAATAAGATGAGGTTTCTAAGTCACAAACAAAGTTAACACATATCATTAGAAACTCATACATATCAAACCAGAAACAAATTCCAGCAATTTGTCCGATAGAAGAAAAACACGTTTGAATCTTCATTGCCCAAACGAGAAGAAAAAGATAAAATCAAATTACTTTCGATAAAGGAAATGTGTCAACATACCTCAAGTTAAGAATCACTCCAATGACCACTAATTCGCTGCTCCGCAGAACTAATTCCCTTCAAGACGAAAATGATTGACATTTATAGACTTGAGTTCTAAACGAAAAAGAGAGAAAGAGAGATAGAAAAAGAGTACCCTGGATTGAAATTTTCGGCGGATTCGTCGCGGTTTTGCTGCTGGTGACAGAGGATGATACGACAGAAGGAGGAAGTGGAAGCGGAACGTGAGATATAAGAACTTTATTGTATCATGTGAAGATCTTAAACAAATTACAGTAAAAAACAAAATACTCATCCATCAGAACACATTCCAAAAAAAAGCAACTACAAAAACATAGTACTAAAAGAATGTCAAGTGACAAGCTTAACCACATTTGATCTCATAAACTTCAAATCTGAATGATTAACAACATATGGGTTAAAATTTCGAGGAAGTAGTTTACTTTTTTCCCATATTGGGCATCCAAATCCACATCAAAATAGGCAATAGTTTATAATCTAACAACAAAAGTGGCATAAGCAACAACAAATTCACAGAAAGATTGAGAAACTAAGAATCTAAGATAAGTGATACCTAAAAGGCTAAACTAAAGTCTGAAGTCAAGAAACAAAGTCTATATTCAATAGGATTTGTTTGTCCTAAAACTAAAGGTTTACTAATCTTACTACCTTCTAATTTATGTCGATCATAAACCTACAAACTAAACTCATGAATCTATAGCTTGTTCCTTTGCACAAACTTGGACAATCCAACTCTAGGCTACATAAACCAAAGTTACCTTAGTCTAGTGACTAAAGTTTTTGTGGTTAGTGTCAATCCGAGCGTAACTCAGTGGATAAAAAATCAATTAACATCCTAAAAGTTGATGGTTCAATTCTCATCCTGCAATTGTTGAACTCAAAAAAGTTTTTATGGCTAGTGAGTAACTATTTATTCTATATTAGTTCGTATAGTTAAATGACATATTGAATTAGTACCTTCGAATTAGAATTCAACCAAGATTTTAATGAAAAAGTTGTGGATATATATGTAAAATAAATATTGCAGATACATAAAGAGCAAACCAAAGCATTGGAGCCCAAAACACTCATTGGTAGTGAAAGAGATTGAGAATGTGGACAAGATGAAGATGAGTATGTGTGTGCAGCACACCATGAACCATCAAAACTTCCCTGAAAGAAACAGCAGAAGATTAGACCTCATTTTTTTTAACTCAAAATGGTTTTTGAGCTTCTAGGCATCAAATACCATCTCCTTGCTCAAGAAGTTGTTGTCACTCGACTCAATTTAACATTCAAACAATTACTTGAATTATAACTATGAACTTTCAGCGGACATGTCACAAAGCAATGAGATATCTTTTAACTATGAACTAAATCAGAATAACCAGAAAATGTTGAAAAATCCAATACAACAAACAATTACTTGGATCATGAACTTACAAAGGTATTGTTATAAAGCAAATAAAATTTATATTCACTGACCATGTACCACCATTAGCTGTGTTAATATTAGAATCACAATTCGAAAGATTAGAAATTAGAATTCAAATAAATTGAAAAAATGTATACCCTTCTCTGAAATCCATTCAAATTCCCAAAATTGGCATTTGAAGGAGCATGAACAACAGCAGGGGTCACAATGTTTGTCCCCACAATCTCCAATTTCATGTGTTTCCCATCTAGCTTTACATTGTTGTATCTCTTGATATCTGCAAGAGCATCTGCTTGTCGTGCAAAAACTACTTCTGTTGTTCCCTAATAAGAACAAAAAATACCCAAGTCCATTTTGAAAAGAATGAGAAACTGGAACAATTTCTCTTAGACCGGTCTTATCTTTGTTTTACAAAACAGTAACGATTTTTTGAAATTGTTGATGCACAGTTGTTACCTACGAGAATGAAAAAGAACCATGAAAAGGGAACTCACCATCGAGATCGTCGCGATTCGCCAGAGGTTGAAGAGTCGTCGTCAGAATGCGTCGTTTGAGGAAGTTTCCGTCGAAATGCGTCGCTAGAGGAAGTCGTCGTCGAGCTGCTATCAGAGTCGTTGGCCAGAGAAGGGAGGTACGCCGCCACCGATCTTGGTCGCTCGTACGCTGACGCCCGTCGCAAAGGAGAAGGAAGATCTCTGCCGCTGAATGATTGCCAAAACATGGGCTTGCCGCTCAACGCGCACGCTAGCATTTGGATGCTGCAATTCATCGAACGCTGATGATCGAACGAAGATGAGAGGTCGTCGTAGGAGTAGCCTGTGTTCATGCTCCTTCAAATGCCAGTTTTGGGAATTTGAATGGATTTCAGGGAGGGTATACATTTTTTCAATTTATTTGAATTCTAATTTCTAATCTTTCGAATTGTGATTCTAATATTAACACAGCTAATGGTGGTACATGGTCAGTTAGGGATTTTGATAAAAAAAAAAAAAAAAAAATTTACTTTCCTTTCTCTCTCTTCCTTTCCCTTTCCCTTTCCCTTTCCCTTTCCCTTTCCCTTTCCTTTTCTTTATTTTTATTTTTTATTTTTATTTTTTTCCTTCTTTCTTCCCAACAAATAAAATCAAGTTAAACAACTACAAAGGTTGGAAACATCTAAATTACCACATAAATTCTTCAAATTAAGCTCCAAATACCTAATTTACAAACTCAATGTTAGTATTAAGGATTTATCCATATTAAGAAACTAGTTAGAGTTTAGTTAGTATTTAGTTAGTTTTCATATATGTTTTAGAAATTAGGTTTAGTATTTGTGTTGTATAAATACCTATCTTTTGAATGAGAAATGAAGAGGGAAAATTAAGCAAAACACATTGGTGTTTTGTCATAGTATCAGAGCGTAGATCTTGTTAAACTCGATCATACAAAAACGCTAGGGCGGCGCGATTCCGCTGCCGCCGCCCAACCTTATTCCTCTGATGTCGAAGTGATTTTGTCTACACTCTTCTTCCAGAGAATAAGATAATGATGGAAGATGAAAAAAAAAATATGGCAGATCTGGAAGTTCAGGTCGGGTTGATGTTCGTCGGAGCGTGTGATCTGAAGATTCGACGTCGTCAGAGCGTGAGTTCGTTTGTTGAGCTCGGTTCAGATCTGAAGTAGTCGTCGAGAGCTCGTGTTGCAACAACTTCGGCGTAGTTCGGAAGGAACTCCGGCGAAAATGTTGGTTTGTACTTCTTTTTCTTTTCTATATTTTATTTTTGCCATTGTAGAAGAAAGAAAATAGAAGAAAGAAGAAAAGAGAAAGAAAATGGAGAAGAAGAAAGGAGACAAGAAAGACAGAAGAAATGAGACAAGAAAGACAGAAGAAAGGAGAAAGAAAATTGAGAAAAAGAAGAAAACATATTAAAAAAAAAAAAAAAATGAAATGGGCGGGCGTTTTGCCGCCCAAATGAAGAAAAAAAATGTTTGTTTTTATTTTTAATTTTTTTTGCTTGGACACTGTTCCGACAAAAAAAAATGATGGTTGTTTGCTGTCCGAAATGAAAAAAAAAATATTTGAGTTATGGTGACTGAAACCAACACACATGATCGTGTGTTCGATGACGATGAATGAAGGGAACACTGAGGCGAAAACCTCTCCTTCGAATTACTGAAGGGAACACTGAGGTGGAAATTCTTCGTCCTCTCCTTCAACAACCATGGAATTTGATTTGTGAAGCACCGACCCGCGTTCGGAAGCTCGCAGATTTTTTTCAGATATTGCGTGGTCAAGCGATGATGCGAAACCCGCAGAAATTTGAAGGTGCCATGTTGGCATCGACTTGAAGATTGGAGCACCAACCCGCGTTTGGAGGCTCCTGGAAAATTAAAGATGCAATGAGCATCGACTTGAAGTTTGCAACACCGACCCGTGTTCGGAAGTTGCAGATTTTTTTTTTTATCTTATTCTTACCCTATTTTCAAGTTGGGTATGTGTGATCCTTCATGCTCCAACTTGAGGGAGGGTATTAAGGATTTATCCATATTAGGAAACTAGTTAGAGTTTAGTTAGTATTTAGTTAGTTTTCATATATGTTTTAGAAATTAGGTTTAGTATTTGTGTTGTATAAATACCTATCTTTTGAATCAGAAATGAAGAGGGAAAATTAAGAGAAACACATTGGTGTTTTGTCAGTTAGTCTTAAAAAGAATTTAAATCCAAAATCAAAATCTTGAAAATGGACTTACTTAAAGTTCACGAGCTTTAGAAGGTCGTCAAGTAGCATCTTGGGGCTAAGACTTTTAATTAAATCCCAACATTGGGATTAACGATCTAATTAGAACTTTTTTCTCAAAATGAAATAAATGTTAATTAATCCAATTTAGAAACTATACTAAAATTCTAATTTTCCAATTTAGAACTCATGAACAAAGAAGTTCAATTAATCTATAATTCACGGACTAGAAGGGAATAAAGGCATAACTTATTCTGAATTAACTAATTTAGAAACGCGGGTGTTACACATCCGTCGTGGGTGTTCAAATCTGAGATTGAACGGAGCGTGGTTTATGAACTCAAATTGATTTAAGGTCCGATTTCGATTTATTGTCGCTACTGGAACAAGGAATCTAAGAAGATTGTTCTTATTACAAAATTGTCACTCATTATATATTTACTTAAATACTCCTTAAGTAACCCTTAAATGAGATGATGTTTTTTTTCACAATTTCCATTTCCCTTTCTCCCTCGTTTATGTTATTGGTTAATTATTTCATTTTTTTTAGTTGTAAATTAATTATAATTATATTTTTAGTTTTTATTTTAATTTAGTTATGAATTTATTTCATTAAAAAAAATCGTACAAAACAAAAAAAACATAAATAAATGTAAACGATTTAAGACATTGTAAAACTGTCATCGATTGACGACATTAGAAAATTGTCATTAAGTTTCGGAAATATGAAAAACTCCGTTTTTTCCCGCAAAAAACGCGCCCCAAATGGAAGATGACACTTTTTTTTCTTCCCTCCTTACTTTTTGGATGTCTCACATGTCATCTATTCTCATTTTTCTAGTAGTGTTTGTTGCAATATGGCTTCTAGCTTGAAGAAAATATATTCACTTCGCTTTGTAGTTTTTGCAATAAAAATTCAAGAAGACACAATAATTTCTTACTTCGAAAGTAAAACAAGAAAATTCATCGAAATGCAAACACGACAAATACTCTAAATCCTCCTTTCACACTCTAAAAATTCAACACTCCACAACATCAAACCCTAACTAGTCACACAACCATACATTCAAAGGAATTCTCAATAACATAAAGGTGGAAACGAAAACTAGAACCTCGCAAGTAAACTGCAAGAAAGAAGATAAACAACTTAATTGTCTAAATGCCTAAAAAGTTATCAAGTTTCATTTTAACCTCAAACGAACCAAGCAAGTGCCTAAAGTGAATCTAAAAGTGTCTAAAAAGTTACCAAATATCATTATTAACCTCAAACGAACCTAGTAAATGCCTACAAAATTACCAAGTGTTATTTTAATCTCAAACGAACCTAACAAGTGCCTAAAAAGTTAACAAGTGTCATTCTTAATCTCAAACGAACCTAGAAAGTGTCTAAAGTGACTCTAAAAGTGAAAAATAATCTAAAAGTGCCTAAAAAATTACCATGTGTCATTATTAACCCAAATAAACTTAACAAGTGGTTATAATTAAACTAAACTAAACTTATTAGTCTATTCAAAATATAAATCAAACGCATCACGCTAAACACTCAGATGTGCTTAGTCTTATTAGAGAATTCATAAACTACAAAACATAGTTTGCTAAACACTCAGATGTGCTTAGTCTTATCAGAACATTTATAAATGATAAGTTATAGATTGCTAAGCACTCAAATGTGTTTAGTCTTATCAAAATTGCAACGATGCCACAATGCAAGACATATAATTCACAATACATAAACAACTATTAATAACAAAATAAAAAATATTATAGTTATAATAACAAAATCAATAAATGGCTAAAATTGGTGCAGTAAGTACTTACAAGATTGCTAAGCTAGGCTTCAAATTCAAAGCCTTCAGATCTTTCACTAAGTTGTTCGCCTCTAAGACTTCCTAACCCGAAAGCATGAAATTTGCAGAACCTGTGGGAAAATATAATGCCAAAGTTAAGCTTCCAATACTAAAATTGTTCAGATTGAACCGAAATCATCCTTACGAAGCTCTTATATCACTAAGACAAAAAAAAAATATATTCTTCAACCATATACTAGAATATGTCAAATTTCAACTCCTCATAAAAATTGCATGAGAGTGAAGAAATTGAAATGGTACCATGGACGGGAACGAAAAACATACTTTGAAGCTTATGATGTTAAAAAAAAACCTACCAAATTGAAAATGGCACTCTTAATACAAAGTTAATAGAGAATTTAGAAAACTAAGAAAGAGAATTCATTCATCATACTAGACATGATTGCAGTAATTTTAACAAATGAACTCAAGATCCTAACTTCCTAACTTCGACATAGAAGTTTTCATATAATAATGATGATGTACTCTAAAAAATATACCATTTAATTAAAAATAAAAGAAGAATGAAAAAATTATAAAACCGAATAAACAAAAATGTTACTCTTACAAATGAAACTCCATGTTCGCTAAATGAATTCAAAATAATAGACCACTAAATACTGTGTAAATGTAAGGTTCATTGATCATTCAAAGGTTTATTGATCTTCGAAAATTAGTTTTTTCAAGGGTTCATAAACCTTCGAAAATAGTTTTATACTAATCCATCTGTTAATAGAAAATCTCGAAAGATTCTATACTAATTCATCTAATACACCTACATGTAGTACCCTAATTGTGCAGAAGACATATTTTGTAGTATCTCAAGGCAATGTCCGTCATGCTTTTTTTAATAATTTAATTAAAAAAAATGTTTGTTCCACCCGTGGCTAATCAACCGTATTTCTTCAACCTATGCCAAAATCTCAATTGTATTGACTCAACAATTAACTTGTTCACAACAAAGATTATAAAGTATTTATTCACCCAAACAAACAAATTTTAACACAATAATCTCACTTGTAAATCCAAAAAAAATAGTGTGATTCAAAATTAACTTAATTCACTACAAAGATTCTATACTCAACACAAAACTAAATCAAACAAAAACAAAAAGTCAAAATTTGAGTATGACTCTACTAAAATAACCAAAAACTAACTTGAAATGCAAATGTAACACACTTCTATATCAAAACACATAATACATATGAGACCACCCGTCCCTTCACAAATTATATTCAACAATATTCAGAAGATAATTCAAGTAATCCAAGTAACAAGAATTCAACTAAACATTCAACTAAACCAAATACTTTCATTCTACTAACAAGAAATCGAGTACTTATATCAAAACTACATTCAACAACATCCAAAGTTATTTTCATTCTACTAACAAGAATTCAAGCAAACGAAGTACTTCCATCAGATATACGAAATTAACAAATCCACAAGTAGTCCTACAAAAATCTTCCAACAAAATTTACTCATTATGTTCGAACCTCGTCAATCTCTTCCTGTTGATATGCCTCGTCAATCTCATTATGTTCGAACATCATCACTTTTTTGGTTAACTGATGATCACATACCTCCGAAAGATACCTCAAGAAAAAAAAATATTATAAAACAAAAAAAAAACGTAGTTCATCATTCAAGATGTCCTAAAAGTGCCCAAGTTGACCCCAAATGCATGAAGTAACTAACATAAGTACAAGATAACCACATGACAATGGACATGTCTAAGCGATGTTAAAAAAACTACAAACTAACCAAAAATTAAAAATTGAAGGTATGATTTGAGATTCGATGCATTCGTGATGCTTGTAGCTCTCTGTAAAATTGTTATATGTGCTTAGTAGTGATAGCTCCAAAATAGAGCTATTGTTTACTCCTTAATTCCAGCTAAAACCGTGCTTAATAAATGTTTATTTGCCTCTGTTGTAGGTGTTTCACGGTCGAGAGCTCGAGGAGTCCAAGGACGTGTTTCGGAGCTAAGAAGATCGTTTTAAGGCCTCGAGATCGCTTCGGGAAAAGAGGGGCCTCAAACATGAAGAATTTTCCAAAAGGGATCATCCAAAGGCAAAATAAAATGCCCAAACTCGATAGCAAGCATTAAGACAATGTCCCGAAGCGTCTCGACGCTCCGAACGCGCGCGCTGAAGAAATTTCGTCCGTAGCATCTCGACGCTACGACAATTATATAAGCTTTTTTAACGAGTTTTAAGTCATCTTCTCCGCATTTTTCTTTCCTCCATTGTTGTAGAGCTCGGTTTTGAGAGCTAAAACTCTGTTTTCTTCCCTTTTCTTGTATATAAAGCTTGAACATTGTGGATTTCTCTTGATTTTCATAACGGGGAAGTCAGGTAAGTGCTCTAATTTGAGGTTTAGGGATAATCTTGATGCTTAGTGAGGGATTGTTTGAATTTCTAGCTTAGAATTGTATGATTTCTTGCATTCTCTTCCTTGGTTTGTATCTCAATAGCATGTGTAGCCTAATTAGGATTGACACCCTAGTTCCTCTGCATGTTTTACCGTTAAAGATTAGGAAGTATAATTGCCTCAATCGCCAAGTAACAAGGGTCTAAGCGTGGCAAATTAATTCGAGCCTAAGTGACAGTTGAGGTATGAATTAATTACTGTTTTCACGAAAGATTTAAGGTAAAGGGAAAAAACGAATTAGTCTTAGGAGTAATTCGTCGCGATGCTACCCGTTACTGTTCTTTAATTGGTTTAAGAGTAGCTAACTTAGATTAATTAAATAGCATGTTTAATTAGAATTTACGCCTCTAATTAATTCATTGGGATGTTTGTTACAAAGACGAGCAAGCATTTTGCGTGCATGAGATACAATGGCTAAGCATGATTAGAATCCCTATGATCTAAGCGCATCAAGAGAATCTCGATCCCTCGAATTAGGAGCACATGTTACGTTTATTTTTTTTCACTCTTTATTTTCCGTTATTTACTTTCTGTTAGTTTAAATTCAGCATCTTTCTAATTTAGTTTACCTTTCCTTTCCCCCATTTTTATCGCTTTATTTTACCGTTTTCGTTAAAAGACAAATAGAAATTAGTTAAGAGGAATTGATTTAGGTTCCCTGCGGATCGACCCGTTACCACTAGCTACAAGTTAGCTTAGTAGTATCTGTATTATAAATATTATTTTGGTGGGACTCGACACCCCGATAAATAGCGAACATTCAAAAAGTTCGTCTACCAAAATTGGCGTCGTTGTCGGGGAACCATTTAGTTTCTCTTAGTTAAATTTTATTTGTTAGAGAAAAAAAAAGTATGGTTCTATGGGATCTCTCTCTGATGAAATCAGTGGATTGAAAGTTCAATTGTCTGAATTAACTGCTTTGCTTAAATCAACTGTTGAGAATTATCAGGCATACAACAAAGCTCAAATGGAAAGTCAAACATCAAGCTCAAGTATGCCATTGGAACAAATGGTTGAGCAAATGGCCGCTAATAATTTTGAATTTCAGAAGCCAACAACCATATTCCATCAAGAACACGTTCAGTCTCAAGAAGAACCCCAGAAAGAAAGTATGAGCTCAAACGATCAACCCACCCAAGAGGTTCCTTCATGGAGCCCATATGATGACTTATGGTTCAATTTTGATGGGGTGGAGTTGTATGTGGACCCCGAGGACCTTCCTATAAGGACTGACGGAAAGAAGGATGAGCTGGAGGGTGGATCTGAGACTTCTTCAAGATGGATCTGCCCAGAAGATTGTTTTGCATCTTCTAGTGATGAAGAAGATCTCAGAGAATTTTACAAGGTAAGTATATCTCCACCTGTAGATTTTGACTTAGAGGATGAATTTTGTATTGAAAATTTATTTGAAGAATCATGCACTGATGAGCTTAAGCATATTTCTGATGTTGAAAATATTTTTGGAAATCCTTTCACTGATGAGTTAAAACCAGCTTGCATTGAAAATGTTGTGATGGATGAGGAAGTGGAAATTGTGCCTTTAGAGAATTCATCTCCTCTTGTTATGTCTTGTGATAATTCATTTATTGTAGGAGATTCATCTAGCATGCCCCCTTCCATCTGTGCATCTGTTAGCATTGGTTATTTAGAGAATTTTGATCTCATCCCTCCCCATATCGAGTCTTTATTTTCTGCTGAGTCTTTATTTCTTGTTGAGTTAGTTGAGTCTTCTTTTGTTTTGTTTGAGTCTGTTGAGTCTTTCTCCTTTCCATATATAAAAAATACCAAAAAATAACAACTCTGACCGACTGCCACCAAAAGTCGAAGAGCTTGCTTCTCTTAGCAGGATTTGTTGATTCAAGGAAGAAGAGGCCGAAGAAGTACGAAAATTTCTACGTACCTTGACAGAGTGGAGGACACGTCAAACATAACGATGTTAAAAAAAAAAATTGCGCTTCTTGGGAGGAAACCATGAGTATTTCAATTTGTTGTTTTTACTTTCAGTTTTTATTTTCCAAGCTTAGTTTTTTCTTGCTTTTTTTTTTTTTGTAGGAGCTTTGACCTAAGGAACGGGATAATGGGCATCAAATGCGTTGCTCCAACCACCATCCTCGCAAAATTCAGGGGAGGTTTTTTGTTCCATTTAATTTTGTGTTTTTAAACTGCTTAGTCTGATGTGTGATACATAGAGGACTATGTATCTTCAAAGGTTGGGGTGGAGTTGGTTGTTGGATTTTTGTAGTTGTTGAGCTGTGGAGATTCTGAATTAGAAGTGTTTTGGTCTGCCGTTGCATGTTGTTCGATGAGGACAATCTAGGATATGCTTTTAAATTCTCCGCATTTGTATATTTAGAAAAGCATGAGATTGTATGTGTTAGTTGAGCATTTTAAAAAAAAAAATTAATTTTTTTTGTTGCTCCCTTGCATTTATCGAGCACCTAGCATCCTATTCTTGGTTCCGTAGGCTTAAAATAATCTTATGTCGCTTGAAATCATGTTGTCACCCCGAAAGGCACCCCTAGGGAAAGGCTTGATGCATGATAGGTTGTAATAGGTTAATCGAGATTATAGTAAAGCTATTGCCTAGTAAAAAAAGTAATCTTGAAAAATAAAAACTCCTGAGGTGCTCCTCCTTCTTAAAGTGCACGTTAAGAAGTGAGCATTAGTCCTTAAAAATGTGAAGCTTGCCTTTAGTTAGATACACTGTGCAGTGAAACTGCAGGTAAGCTAGAACGAAGGCAAGTTTGACATGTTAGGCTCTCTTGGAGAAGTAAAGAAAAGAAAAGAAAGAAAAAGTAAAAAAAAAATGGTAGTTTAAGAAATAAAGAGTACAAAGTACTCCAGAAAAAAAAAAAAAATTAGGCATTTTGATTTGTTACTCTCTTGATTGTTTGAAAAGTCATTAGACTGTTCTTAATTGCTAGAAGTAGGGAGAAAACGAGATGTAGGGTTGCATAAGGTTTTTCGGGTCTATAAGAGCTAGAATAGGTTGGCTACGCACACACACACATAGGGGAGCAACAGTTGAATTTTTGAAATGTTCTCAATTTGTGCATGCAATTGATTGTTATCTTTTGTTGTAAATGCCTTGCTTTTAAAAGCGTTGAGGTTAGAGTCGATGGATGCAATATTAGTCTTTAGAGATAATTCAGAGTAGCATTGCTCGAGGACTAGCAAAATTTAGGTTGGGGGTATTTTGATAGCTCCAAAATAGAGTTATTGTTTACTCCCTAATTCTAGCTAAAATCGTGCTTAATTAATGTTTATTTGCCTCTGTTGTAGATGTTTCACGGTCGAGAGCTCGAGGAGTCCAAGGACGTGTTTCGGAGCTAAGAAGATCGTTTTAAGTCCTCGGGATCGCTTCGGGAAAAGAGGGACCTCAAACATGAAGAATTTGCCAAAAGGGATCATCCAAAGGAAAAATAAAATGCCCAAACACGAGAGCAAGCGTCGAGACGCTGTCCCGAAGCGTCTCGATGCTCCGAACGCGCGCGCTGAAGAAATTACGTCCGTAGCGTCTCGACGCTACGACGATTACTTAAGCCTTTTTTCCGAGTTTCAGGTCATCTTCTCCGCATTTTTCTTTCCTCCATTATTGTAGAGCTCGGTTTTGAGAGCTAAAACTCTGTTTTCTTCCCTTTTCTTGTAAATAAAGATTGAACATTGTGGATTTCTCTTGATTTGCACAACTGGAAAGTAAGGTAAATGCTCTAATTTGAGGTTTAGGGATAATCTTGATGCTTAGTGAGGGTTTGTTTGAATTTCTAGCTTAGATTTGTATGATTTCTTGCATTCTCTTCCTTGGTTTGTATCCCAATAGCATGTGTGTATCCTAATTAGGATTGACACCCTAGTTCCTATGCATGTTTTACCGTTAAAGATTAGGACGTATAATTGCCTCAATCGCCAAGTGACAAGGGTCTAAGCGTGACTAATTAATTCGAGCCTAAGTGACAATTGGGGTATGAATTAATTACTGTTTTCACGATAGATTTAAGGTAAAGGGAAAAATCGAATTAGTCTTAGGAGTAATTCGTCGCAATGCTACCTGTAACGCCCAACTTCTGCAAGTAATGACATATCGTCGTTGAGATGTTTTCTGTTTGAATCTCTCACCTTTTTGTTTCGGGTTTGATCGAGTTTGTTTAAAAAAAATGAAATGAAGAATTATTTTATTAAAAAGACGATTTGTTTTAAAAGGGAGAATTGTTTTATTGAAAAGGAAAAAAAAATGAAATTTTAAATATTTGTTATTTGTTTTATGTTTTAAATTTACCAAATTTGTAAAAGCCCTAAAACAAAAAAATGGGAGGATTTCACGATTTTTTCCTATTCTTCTTCTTTGGTTCTCTCTCTCAGTTTTCCATCTCTCTCCCCACGCACCTCTGGCCGATGATTCACCTCCGACCTTCTTCTTCGTTGTCCATCTCTCTTTCTCTCCATCTTTCACGTCGTTGGTCTTCTCCTCCAGCCTTCCTCTTACGACCACATCCATACACAACGGTTAGGAGGCGACGATTCAGCGCGACATCGAGATTGGCTGCGTTTTTCAGAGCTGTTGAATCCCCTCCTCTTTCCGGCGACGGCGACCAGTGGCTTGCTACAGGGGGCGACAACGGTGAAGAGATAATGGTGGTAAGGTTCGTTTTGTTGTTCTTCTCGAGTATTGGTCCTAACCCACAATCTCCCAACTTCGTTTTTTCAGATCGTGTACCACTTAGTCAATCCCCAAATTCAAGCACTCGCTTGGGTATGTTAGCATGTTGCCCAACAATGTCTTTGGGGAAGGAGACAATTTTGACAATTACCTACAACCCGAACGACCCCGAATCAATTTACACATAGCCCGTAAGGTTGAGAATTACGAGTTCGAATTTATTCAAACACTTTCCAGCAAGAGTTTGAGTTGTTTTGGTAAGTTAGATTGGGTAACGCTCTCCTGAACTCCTTTTGAAATAATTTAAAGTATTCTAAATTAGTTTCTAACCATTGGAACTCTTCGGCGTTTAGGTTCACTTTGATTGGACAGGGTTGAAGGTGGATGTTGGGTAAGTTTTAGCCATGAAGTTTTAAGCTCAACATGTATGTTTCCAAGTTGTTTTAGTAGGCTCTAATGGGTAAGAACTGATTCAACCTCTTTATTAGACTTTGTTTAAGTGTTGGTTAATTAAAATCTAATTCTTAGAACTTTTCTGCTTGTAGAACTAGATTGGTCAGTTAAGTCTTAAGGTTGTCGTCGGATAGAGAACCATTTGGGTACTGACTATTGGGTAAGCTATCAATCTTCAGGAATTTATTTTCATCAAAGTATGATGTTTTAGATTGATTCCTTGTTGTTTCAATTCTTTAGGTTCATCAAAGATATTTAAGTTGAACCAAGTAAATTGTTGGATTACTAGTAAGGTAAGTGACTTTACTATCGAAACATCCTAGAAATAGGTTGTTGTGCATGTTGTATGTGTGCTGAAAGCTGAATAAGTTGTGCATGATGTGTATGTATGCTGATAGTTGAGTTGGTTGTGAACGTTATTTTAAAATGTATGTCTTTATTTTAGGTATAGTGTACCCGATTTTTTTTAGGGGAAACTCTGCCGAAATTTCTAAGATTTTTCTAAAACGTTGTCAATGTTATGTTTATGAATGAGTGTGGTTGGGAAGTATGTATTAATGTTTTAGTAGTATGTTTATGAATGAAAATGCATTATGAATGGTAAGTTGATGAGATGTAATGAGATTGTTTCATGTTGCATCACGAAATGAAAAGAAAATATTTATGGGACCTCATGCATTTGTGTTACATGTATTGCATAATGATTTTGTGGCTATTACCCTAAAGAGGTTGGTGTACATCTAGAGGGAAAAAAGGAGGTTCGATGTACATCTAGAGGGAAAGAATGAAGATCTAGTTAGGCTGAGACTTGGCCTTACTGATTGGGTGCCAACTAACCGTCAGTTGGGGTAAAGTCTCCACCTAGAAGCCTTCTAGATCGATATGTTGTGGGGGTAGTAGTCCACTTGGCCAAAGAGGAAAATGTTTTTAAAGAGGAGAGGTTTTAGGTCCCACTAGAGGAAAATGCATGAAACATTCATATCGCATGCGCTTGCATCACGTGACTCCGGTAGTGGGGTCACTTACTGGGTATTGCTTTTGAAATACTCATTCTTTTCTTCAATGGTTTTTTTTTTTTCAGGTAAAAGCTACATCCTAGGCGGTTGACAGAGTTTGCTGAAGAATGGCCATGGGTGTTAGAGAAGAGTCTTATTTCATTTTTATCTTTGGGCTTTTGAGTAAACTTTGTATAGACTATTTGTTTTAAAGTAATTTTTGTTTTCCTTGGGATCCCAAACTAAAAACTGTTTCCTTGAACTTCGTAAGTTTTAGCGTGGTCGTGGATTTTCTTCCCTCTCATTTGTTTTAATTAAAAGTTTCTTCTTGTTTTGTAAGTTTTGATTTCTTGTTCGTAGTAATGACCCTAAATAGTTGTCTTAGAAAAGTAGGGTCGTTACAGCTGGTATCAGAGCCCTAGGTTATGGGTTCTGTAGACACGCTTACATCGTAAGCTGTAATTATTTCCATGGTCAAGCAGCAAACCCTCGTCATCGCCAGGTATGTCAATGCTTTTAAATTGTTTTGTTAAAGAAAAAATAGTTTTTATGCTTTCGTTAGTAGATGTTTATGTAAGACTTGTGTTATGTGTTAACTGTTTTGTTTGGTGTTTTGTCTGTTTGTGAGTATTAGAAGTGTTTGTTTATAAAGGAAAGTTTACCAACACGCAACATATGCTTAAGCATGAGGTTAAAGTAGTTGATAAATAAGGAAAAGAGGATCTTAAGAGACAAAAACATTTTTTTCTTTTTCAAAGGTCTTAGATATTGAAGGTGACGTCTCTTAAGTAATTTTTTTTTTTTTATGGGGATGGTAGGCTATGATTACCCTTGTAAAGTTTCAAGGTTTGATGGACTAAGTGAGATATTTTGGTTTGGTTCTAGTGTCGTTGAAAGAATGGAAAAGTAACAAGATGAGGTATAAGTGTTCACATAAATAACTCTTTTTAACTATCAAGCTTAGTTGATGTGATGAACAAGGAAAGTCAAGACAATTTGAAAAAAAAAATGACTTCAGATGTAAAATGGAAAGATAAGTTGTGGGTTTGAAATGAAAAGTCATCAAGGTATTGCCTAGATTTGATCCATATCAATGCTTTGATAGAAATGCTCTAGTTTAATTGGACCAAGTGAAATATTGTGGGAGATTAAATGTAAGATTATAAAGTTAAGAAAATCCTACCAAAGATTCATTTTGGAGCTTCAATTATGAGATCAATAGTGGAATTATAAGATGAGATGTACTCTTGATATTGAAGATATGTCCCACTAGGAGAGTGAAAGGGCGCCTTAGGTTGAATGGCCTTTAAAAATAGAAGTATAAGAGGAGAAAAATGGTACCAAAAAATAATTTTTTTTTTTTTTTTTTTTTTTTTTTTTTTTTTTTTTTTTTTGTCTCAAGAGATAAAAGGAATAAGCATGTTGAGACTCCAAATATAGTAGTATGGTTTGAATTTCTATAATATTATTCGTGTTACAAGTCTTTTGTTATTTTTGAAACTAAGAACTTTGGTATAATCAGTTTAAAGAAATGAAAGGAGACTTTGGTTATGATATACAACTTTGGTATGAAAGTTATCTTACAAACAGATGGTCAAGCAAGTGCAATCCAAGAGTTGGAAGAGCTTTAGCTAAGCTTTTATGTCCAAGGTTACAACATCGTTGGGGTAAAAAAACTTTTTAAATGAAGTTGATTATTAGTATTAGTTTTCAAGGAATCGTTGAATGAAACTTTGAGCTCTTGTTAGTGAAAAGGTAAATTGTTGGTCTTATTAGCAAGCTTGAGAGAATTTGACTTGGATCAAATAATATATAAGACTAATGAATCTATCAATTTGATGGAAAGGAGAAACAAAGTCACAATGGAGCAAAAGGAAAAAAAAAGTGATAGTGTTTTTTTTTTTTTTTTTTTTTTTGATAGCAAAAGTGACAGTGTTAAGTAAAGTAAGTTGGACCTTCCAGGGTTACAACCAGCATGAGAGGTATATTTCTGCGAAGAGCTCGAGCCGGGAACAACTCGCATACTTGTGGCTCCGTGTAAAATGGTCCTAACAAGATTTAAGTAGCCCAAGTCATATGCGCAGGAACTACTAGACCAAGGTTTCGTACCCCTAGTGTTTCGTCTTCGAGCGCACCAATTTTTGTTTGTTTAGAAGAAAGGTGGTTCGGTGCGGCTATCCTTAGATTGTCAAGAGTTGATCGAGATGACAATGAATGACAGGTACCCTTCCCTAGAGGCAAAGGATTTCATAAAGGTGAATTTGTGATCGAAAGGTCATCCGTTAAGGATCATGGAGGTTAATTTGCAAAGGCTGGCTTCGAGGACCATGTATAGTCGATATGAGTTTATTGTAATGTCTTTGCATTCACCCGTGCTCTTGAAACTTTCATGGATCTCATGAAACAAGTCTTTTTGAGCTTTCTAGACTCGTTTGTGATGGTAGGTATGGTCAACATAATTGTTTATTTCAAGAATAAGAAGCAACATGAGGATTACCCCAACCAAGTTTTAACGACCTTAAGAAGTAACGAGGCTTCAAGGTCAAACTCGAGTGTTGGTCGCTTCAAGTTTGAGTTCGAGACTTCATTCACTTTAAGTACGCCAAGTTTTCTAAGTGTCAGTTTAGTTTGGACGACGTTGTTTTGTCGGGTACGTGACCACTAGGGGTGTTGTTGTTGTGGACCCTTCTGGAGTGGAGATAGTTCATAGTTGGCTTTGACTCAATTCAATGTCAGAGTTATGTGGTTTCCTTAGTCTATCAAGCAATTATAAGAGGTTTGTTCAAAATATTTCTAGTTGGGATATACGTTTGACTCAGTTGATTCTCAATAACAACACTTTCACTTGGAACGATGATTGCAAGAAGAGTTTACAAACGTTAAAGGCTTGTTTGACTCTAGCCTCAGTCCTAACCGTTTCTAATAGGACATGAGGTTTAGTAGTTATTTTGATGCTTCAAAGAGAGGACTAGATTGTGTGTTAATGCAACATAGGAAGGTTGTTGCTCACGTTTTGCATCCGTTAAAGAGACCTTAGCTTAATTATGACATCCTTGGTGTCATCTTATAGTTTATTGCTAAAGAAGTCAGATCGTTTAGAAATCGAGTTGGCACCAGAAGACGTCTCAACATTGTTGCCTAACTTTCAATGATGTCTAGTTTTAATTAACAAATTGTTGGTGCCCAATAAGAGCACTTCAATGTGGTGAACCATCTGAATGAAGTGGATAAATAAGATTTTACCCTCACTAGTCACTATCTAGTTTATCATACCAATGAAAACTGTGTGCTAGAGGATTATCCTTTAAGAAAGAGTTTTTAGATGAGGCACACAAAACGCCATTTTAAGTGCATTTAAGCAGTACTAAGAGGTATAAGGATTTTAATAAGTTTTGTTGATGGCATATTGTAAGGAACATGAAGGACAAAAAAATTCTAAGTTTGTTGTTGAGCGTTTGGTATGCCGACAAGTGAAAGCTTTGGGCCAGAGACTGGATGGGTTGTCGCAGCTTGTAAGCATCCATGTTTGAAGAAAAGGGATGGTATTGTTATGGACTTCACTATAAGACTACCAAGAACAGTAAAAAGTTACACAACGGTTTTGGAAATTCTGGAACGCCTTAAGTTTGTATACCTTTGTCGGTTTTGTCAGACAAGGATCCTAGGCATTTTGGCAAAGTTACTTAAGTTACTTGGAACTCAAATGGATTTTAGCACGACCTTTCACCCAATGATCGATGGTCAGACAAAATGATTAAAACAAACCTTGAAAGTTACGTTACGAGTTTGTGCTTTGGATTTTGCAAGTTTTTGGGGCCCGATTTGGTCAAAGCCATGAATGAGGCAATTCAAAATATTAGAGCAAGGATGATAATTGCGCAGAGTAAACAATTAAGTTAGGTCGACACAAGGTGAAAAGATTTGAAGTTCACATGGGGTCATATGTTCCTAAGAGTAGAGCCTATGAAAGGAATTTTGAGGTTCGGTTGAAAAGGGAAGTTAAGTACACGTTTTTAGGACTGTTTGATATTTTGAAACGTATTGGCCCCGTAGCTTATTGCTTGGCCTTGCCACAATCTCTCTCTGTAGCTCACGATGTATTCCACGCCTCCATGTTATTGCAGAAATGCGTGTCACATCCAACACACGTGGCAGACTTTGATCTTTTACGCCTTAATGAGAATCAAATACCCACAATTGTTCCAAGACTATAGACTTTCGAAGACGAAAGTTCTTAAGGTGGGAAGAATGTAACGCCCAACTTCCGCAAGTAATGACATATCGTCGTTGAGATGTTTTCTGTTTGAATCTCTCACCTTTTTGTTTCGGGTTTGATCGAGTTTGTTTAAAAAAAATGAAATGAAGAATTATTTTATTAAAAAGATGATTTGTTTTAAAAGGGAGAATTGTTTTATTGAAAAGGAAAAAAAAAATGAAATTTTAAATATTTGTTATTTGTTTTATGTTTTAAATTTACCAAATTTGTAAAAGCCCTAAAACAAAAAAATGGGAGGATTTCACGATTTTTTCCTATTCTTCTTCTTTGGTTCTCTCTCTCAGTTTTCCATCTCTTTCCCCACGCTCCTCTGGCCAATGATTCACCTCCGACCTTCTTCTTCATTGTCCATCTCTCTTTCTCTCCATCTTTCACGCCGTTGGTCTTCTCCTCCAGCCTTCCTCTTACGACCACATCCATACACAACGGTTAGGAGGCGACGATTCAGCGCGACATCGAGATTGGCTGCGTTTTTCAGAGCTGTTGAATCCCCTCCACTTTCCGACGGCGGCGACCAGTGGCTTGCTACAGGGGGCGACAACGGTGAAGAGATAATGGTGGTAAGGTTCGTTTTGTTGTTCTTCTCGAGTATTGGTCCTAACCCACAATCTCCCAACTTCGTTTTTTCAGATCGTGTACCACTTAGTCAATCCCCAAATTCAAGCACTCGCTTGGGTATGTTAGCATGTTGCCCAGCAATGTCTTTGGGGAAGGAGACAATTTTGACAATTACCTACAACCCGAACGACCCCGAATCAATTTACACATAGCCCGTAAGGTTGAGAATTACGAGTTCGAATTTATTCAAACACTTTCCAGCAAGAGTTTGAGTTGTTTTGGTAAGTTAGATTGGGTAACGCTCTCCTGAACTCCTTTTGAAATAAATTAAAGTATTCTAAATTAGTTTCTAACCATTGGAACTCTTCGGCGTTTAGGTTCACTTTGATTGGACAGGGTTGAAGGTGGATGTTGGGTAAGTTTTAGCCATGAAGTTTTAAGCTCAACATGTATGTTTCCAAGTTGTTTTAGTAGGCTCTAATGGGTAAGAACTGCTTCAACCTCTTTATTAGACTTTGTTTAAGTGTTGGTTAATTAAAATCTAATTCTTAGAACTTTTCTGCTTGTAGAACTAGATTGGTCAGTTAAGTCTTAAGGTTGTCGTCGGATAGAGAACCATTTGGGTACTGACTATTGGGTAAGCTATCAATCTTCAGGAATTTATTTTCATCAAAGTATGATGTTTTAGATTGATTGCTTGTTGTTTCAACTCTTTAGGTTCATCAAAGATATTTAAGTTGAACCAAGTAAATTGCTGGATTACTAGTAAGGTAAGTGACTTTACTATCGAAACATCCTAGGAATAGGTTGTTGTGCATGTTGTATGTGTGCTGAAAGCTGAATAAGTTGTGCATGATGTGTATGTATGCTGATAGTTGAGTTGGTTGTGAACGTTATTTTAAAATGTATGTCTTTATTTTAGGTATGGTGTACCCGATTTTTTTTAGGGGAAACTCTGCCGAAATTTCTAAGATTTTTCTAAAACGTTGTCAATGTTATGTTTATGAATGAGTGTGGTTGGGAAGTATGTATTAATGTTTTAGTAGTATGTTTATGAATGAAAATGCATGATGAATGGTAAGTTGATGAGATGTAATGAGATTGTTTCATGTTGCATCACGAAATGAAAAGAAAATATTTATGGGACCTCATGCATTTGTGTTACATGTATTGCATAATGATTTTGTGGCTATTACCCTAAAGAGGTTGGTGTACATCTAGAGGGAAAGAATGAGGTTCGATGTACATCTAGAGGGAAAGAATGAAGATCTAGTTAGGCTGAGACTTGGCCTTACTGATTGGGTGCCAACTAACCGTCAGTTGGGGTAAAGTCTCCACCTAGAAGCCTTCTAGATCGATATGTTGTGGGGGTAATAGTCCACTTGGCCAAAGAGAAAAATGTTTTTAAAGAGGAGAGGTTTTAGGTCCCACTAGAGGAAAATGCATGAAACATTCATATCGCATGCGCTTGCATCACGTGACTCCGGTAGTGGGGTCACTTACTGGGTATTTCTTTTGAAATACTCATTCTTTTCTTCAATGGTTTTTTTTTTCAGGTAAAAGCTACATCCTAGGCGGTTGACAGAGTTTCTGAAGAATGGCCATGGGTGTTAGAGAGAGTCTTATTTCATTTTTATCTTTGGGCTTTTGAGTAAACTTTGTATAGACTATTTGTTTTAAAGTAATTTTTGTTTTCCTTGGGATCCCAAACTAAAAACTGTTTCCTTGAACTTAGTAAGTTTTAGCGTGGTCGTGGATTTTCTTCCCTTTCATTTGTTTTAATTAAAAGTTTCTTCTTGTTTGGTAAGTTTTGATTTCTTGTTCGTAGTAATGACCCTAAATAGTTGTCTTAGAAAAGTAGGGTCGTTACACTACCCGTTACTGTTCTTTAATTGGTTTAAGAGTAGCTAACTTAGATTAACTAAATAGCATGTTTAATTAGAATTTACGTCTCTAATTAATTCATTTTGATGTAATTAGAATTTACGTCTCCAATTAATTCATTTTGATTTTTGTTACGGAGACGAGCAAACATTTTGCGTGCATGAGATACAATGGCTAAGCATGATTAGAATCCCTATGATCTAAGCGCATCAAGAGAATCTCGATCCCTCGAATTAGGAACACATGTTACGTTTATTTTTTTTCACTCTTTATTTTTCGTTATTTACTTTCTGTAGTTTAAATTCAACATCTTTCTAGTTTAGTTTACCTTTCCTTTCCCCCCTTTTTATCGCTTTATTTTACCGTTTTCGTTAAAAGGCAAATAGAAATTAGTTAAGAGGAATTGATTTAGGTTCCATACGAATTGACCTGTTACCACTAGCTACAAGTTAGCTTAGTAGTATCGGTATTATAAATGTTATTTTGGCGGGACTCAACACCCCGATAAATAGCCGTCTACCAAGTAGCTGGACAAAGTAATGACAAAGGTTACTACAAATTGGAAAAATGAGAACAAAGGAACAAAATCTGGATTGAATGATAGTACTTACAATAGAAATTTTCAACCACCAATGTAAACATGTTTTCAACCTAAGCAAGTTAAATTTAAAGTAATAATAAATTCTATCTACATGTAATTTCCAGAGATCACACCACTACTAACAAACAATTGTGTAACTACAAAGATCACATCAAACCAACCCAAAATACTCAGAGAAACCGAATAATTAGAAAAAGCGAGTCTGCAAAATCGTCAACTAGGCTAAAAAAAGGTCAAGCTTCATACAGACCCTTAAACTCAGTGGATATGCTAACCAAAAGAAAGCAGTGACGCCCACAATTCCCCACAACAGGAAAATCTAACATTTCAAAAGTAATGCAGAATGCTTTGATTGCTATATCCTAAAATTCACATGATAAACATGTGTTATATACATTTGTCTTGTTATAACAAGATTCAACTCTTACATCAAAATTAAATAGGATCTATAAGCCACCTGACTATCGTTGAAGATAATATAAGCTAGATGATAAGAGAAAACCATACATACATTAGTATCCAGAAGACTAAATATGGCTCTGGACAATATACTTTTCCTCAAGCTGTCCATCTCAAAAATACAAAAATTTGTTTGGCAAGCTGAGTAAAAAATAACAAGTGAGCTTTTGGGTCCTAATAACAAGTGAGCTTTTGGGTCCTTATAAAAATAGTAAAGTAAGCAAATTATTTTTTATTAATTTACTATGGATGAAGTAAGTATTGGGAGAGGGAAAAAATCTATGGATGAAGCAATAAACGAGGCAAGACCAATGTTCACCAAACTCAAAGCCCTGATAAATCTTTAAAAAATGATTAGAAATGTTTTTCTCAAATTGTCACGGAGCTATCTCCCTCCTCTTCAAGTGGTAGCATTATCATTTTGAATACCTCCAACTAGAAAGAGAAAAAAAACTACCACAGAATGTAACTTACAAAAAGTGTGAAAGTAACTTTAAAATCATTGCCCCAACTTTAAAATCAAAGACTTGTAACAAAAATTGTGAAAGTAACTTACAATGGGCTTGGAGGAATCAATGTGAAGAATTGCTAGAACCACTATTTATGTTATTTCCTACAAAAACTGAAGAAAAAAAAAAAAAAAAAAACTAAACTGAGTTAAAAGTACAAATACCTCCTTCAACCTGAATATTAGAAAAGTCATCAAAATTGAAGGGGTTAGATTTGTGAATACAAGACAAAGTTAAAGCTTAATAAGTAGTTCAAATGAGATACATAACAGAGTTTTGAAATAAGGAAATGAGAAAATTAGATAAATAACATAGATTTTAATTAATAACATAGATTTTAATTCATGAATGGCTAGACAAAATGAGAAAGTTCGAGAAATCACATTTGTCTCCTTACAACATGCATCCAAAAAAGTCCATCGTGAGAGATTTCGATTAGTCTCATATCTTGAAAGAGTCATCAACAACTTTGTTGATTCATCGTTCTTCCTCACCTTCTAGGTATTTGCCTTCTATCTTCTATGAGATGCAAGAAACCTACACAAAATAATGACAAAGGTTACAAGAAGCTTCACGTGTCTTGAATTAATATAGAAAGCTGTTGATGAATAACCATGGAAGATTTGAGAGATACCGAGAGAAACTTCTAAAAAAATTATGTTTATTAACAAATGAAAAACTCACACTTTATGAATCACTCTTCTTCTCTATACTTACTCTCCCTTTTTTTTTCTCATATCAAACAATCTACTTTTTTTTTTTTTTTTTTTCTTTCGGCAAGGAAACAATGATTTTCATTAATAGAATGAAAAGATGCAAGAAAGGCACATTAAAAGTATTCTTTTAATATAAAAGATAACTAGCTCAAACAGTCTACAAAAACAAAAATTATAACGACCCAAAACTGAAAAGTTAACAAAACAAAGTTAAGAAGTTGTACAAAAAAAACTGCCAAGGAGTTCCACCACAGAATCAAAGAAATCAAAAAAAGTTTATAAATCATGATGAAGCAATAACTGAAAAGGGTATTCATCCAAAGTCCAAAATTCCAAAGACAATGCATTTGATGGAACACTCTGCACTATAAACTTTGTGTGTGAAATTTTACCGAATTTGGTACAAAAAACCCCAGTTGAATTTTTCAACTTCCATGGCCACTATTTTGAGCTAACAAAAACAAACATCATTTGTAATTGTATAAGTAGAGATGAAAGATCAGCTGACCTTCACTTCAATGGCAAATTTTGAAACCTTCTCCTTGCAATTTCATTCAATTTGATCATGAAACACAAACATCATGATTTGTAATTGTATAAGTAGAGTTTCCCAAACATCCCCCCGGTTTCGTTTCCCTCGTCTTCCATGTCGATTTGCTCCATCTTTGTTTTCAATCTCTTCCTCAAGAAAATCGAAATGGTTCATTTCAAAAAGGTTCAAAATAAATCCAAAACTAACAATTTTATCAAAGTAGTTTAAAAAATAGCAATTATATTGTTCAGTGGGCAACGGAATATCTCTAACGAGTGTGAATGTGGACGGAGGAGAAGGCCGACCTGAGGCGAGGTGGACGGAGCTGGGTGCACAAGACGCTGGAGCAAGGCGGAGACGACGCCGGACCTTGCCGCAGACCAACGGCGGAGCGTGTGACGGAGTGCTGGCCGGAGACTTTTTATAGCATGGGCTAAAAGGAATTTGCACAAAATGCTATAAAAGGCCCATAATAACTTTTTTTTTTGAAGCTATCGTAGGGCTTTTTTTCTTGTAGTGCCCCATTGTTAGTTTTTTTTTTCCTCATCAAACTGCAAACAAAATCACCCTATCATCAACAAAACCAAGCTGTGAAAAAGAAAAAAAGAAAAAAAGAAAAAACAACTACATTTTCTTGATATTTTTCACTATCGAGATATCTATATAAAGTGAAAATAAAAATAAATATAAAATTTACCATGATCCACCTCTCAACATCCTACTCCAATCTCCTCTTCTACTTTGCTCAAATTCAAAAACTTTGAGCCTAGTATTTGGTCTATATCAGAAACTTCAGATTAAGCTGAAACATATTCAGTAACAATATTTTATTACCAGAATGTGCTTGAGCACATCACAATAGTTTGATCTGCAATGCATCTCCCCATGCTTAATGATCTCTGGAAAAATGTCAATCTTGGTTGCTGCACTGAAAGCGAGGGCTATACTAAGTTTCATATTTTACCATCCTCATAAGTTCCAGCCAACAACTCTAAATCCTATTCCATATATCAAAAAGTCTAACAATGTACCTAAATTCATCATTTCTGAACTTTCATCAACTGTTGGCTCACACTAGCCATAAACAAACTAACTCACATAAGAAATTGTAAATTCACTTTGATAATATTAGAAAATTTCAACTCTAAGTTAAACAAGTCTAATCCGTGAGGCAAAGATTCAAGTTTCAACAGTAAATCATAAATGGAAGGAGGGCCAAAATAAGAAAATGGAAACCGAGTTTACTAAATCCTACCTACGAAACCGAGTTCAACAACAAAATAAGAAAATGGAAGATTCAAATTCTTACCCTAGAAGATGAAAATTTGGGTACTTCTGGTTTCAGCGTCGAAGTTGTCGAAGATGGTCGCCGAAAATATCTTAGGTTTCGTCAAAGATGGTTGATTTTGTTTGTTACCTTAGAAAATGGCCGCCGAAAATATCTTCTGGATTAGGTTGTTCAAAGACGAATAACAACGCCGATGGATTTTCTCCCTATACATCGTCAATGGATTTTCTTGAAGACAAATGGAAGCGAAGATGAAGACGAAGCGAAGGGTCGGGTTTTTTCAGACGAAGGGAGAGAAGATGAAGACAAAGTGAAGGGAGACGAAGGGTTGAGGAGATCTGGTCGATTTTGTGAAGATGAAGGAATGAGGACATTTTTGCGTTTTTGTGAAGATGAAGAATGAGGGCAGATTTTTGTTTCTGCGTAACGTGAAAATCTTGGGGTTACGTGAAAATTATGGAGGGAGAAATTTGAGCGCCTTTTTTTTTCCAAGAAGAATAAGCTTATTCTTTTTAATAGCGGGAATTATTTTTATGCAATAATTAACTGCAATTGAAAGTCATTTTTGTTGTAAGGAAACCCTTGATGGCCACCGCTTCAGAATTCAAATGAATTTCGTGTTTTGATAAAAAAAAAAAAATAAAAAAAAAATAATAAAGAATGCTTGGTCATCTTCAAATTCATAAAAAAAAAAATCATAATTATAAAAGAAATTTTTGATTCCCATGTTCCAAAAAAAAAAAGGCATGGTCACACGTCAACAAATCTAGTTTAAGACCCTATTGAGACAGTACAACAATGCGTCGTGGTCACACATCAAATCAAATTCATAATTTTTCATTAGTTTCATTACTCCAAATTTCATTACCCAATCAAATTCATAATTTTCTATGCCCATGGTCACAGATCAAAAAAACATTTAACCCATGGTCACAGATCAACAACTTCCACCTTGATGACCACTGTTCATTAAAAAAAAAACTCAGCTGCTGCACCATGTCTTTGTGTAAAAAAAAATAAAAAAAATAAAAAAAAAAAGGTGGGAGAGAATTAAGACAATTAGGGTTTGTCATTCAAGTTACTAAAATACCTTTTACTTAAGAGTTAAGAAATTTTGTTCAAAATGTGTATGAAGTAGGGTTCGAACACAAGACCAAAGAAATAAAAATTTATATAAGTTCCACTTTTCCAAACAAATTTTGTTGGTACTATTTGTCTTTAGATTTATATATTTCATTCAACTTGGATGTAAAATTCTAATTCATACGTTGAATTGAAATTTCGGCGTGTTCTAAGTTTCCTTCCATAATCATGACTTTAAGTTCAGTTTTAATCTCAAATTCAAACTTCAAGTCAAAATTGATTGGAATCCCAAAATTATACCATGTCAAATTTTCATCTCTTCTACTCCGAGTTCAAGCCAAATTTCGAGTGAAATCCAAAATTTTACTAGAATTAAAATTTGGGCATTTTCCAAATTTTATTCCTTCCATAATCATGACTTTAAGTTCAGTTTTAAAGTTGCTGCCAAATAAGAAAGATCAAAGTTGTTACTCAACTTCATATTTTGATCAATTGGAATAGAAAGATGTGTCAACTAAAATAATGGATTTATGAATCAAATTTCATATTTCGATAAAATTGACATGTCAGGGCATATTCGAAATTAGGAGTTTCCTACATTTCGATTTCAAAATTTAACTTTTTTTAGACTCGCCCACACATACTTGTGCATAAATCTCGAAAAAAGGGCATTTGTTGACTGGAATTTTTCAACCAATCAGCAGTTGCCACGTCGTTATCACAAAGGGACGACAAACCTACATCTGGGACGAATCTCAAATCGACATGTGTCTCAGATTAAATTTGAAAACAAAATTGGCAAGTCTTAAGAAAACGCCACATGTCTTCATCATGATAGTTTGATCAAATAAATTTAACCGATCAAACTGGGTCGTATTGCAATTGGGCTCAAAATCAAATTGACCTAGAAAGCTATTTAAATGACAACTTGGCCCAAAACCCAAACTCATATGACTGGGCCTAAAATCCTATTGGGCCCAAGCCCACTATGTTCCTAGGAGAACTCTATAAATAGAGAGGTAATCCTTCATTTGCAAGGTTCAGAAAATTTCTACCCCTAAGAGCTCAAAAAGAATTCACAAGTTACGAAGACTCCCTGAATCCTTGGAAGACTGAACAATCCTTCAACATCGAGATCAAGTTGCGAAGTCCTCGATCAAAATTCAACATCGAGAACAAGTTGCACAAAAGCCCTCAAAACAAATTCAACATCGAGAACAAGCTGTAAAAGCCCTCGAAACAAATCAAACATCGAGAACGAGCTGTGAAGCCGTAGAAACAAATCTAACATCGAGAACAAGTTGTAAAGCCCTCAAGACACATTTACATTTGAGACAGAAAGAATCAGAGGATCATACATTAGAGATTGTAATCCACTACGCACTGATACATACAAATATAAATACAAATCAAATTCATTTACACGTGTCGAATTTCCTTCGTCGGAATCTCGTGTGAATAACTACAATAATATTTTTTTTTTTTATACAATTTTTCTATGACATTAAAGATATTATTGGAATAATATATTACAAAATAATAGTTAAAAGAATAAATTTACGTATTTTAAAGTAGAACACTTCATTAATTAATATGGTTTGTGTTAATCAATATTGAGCACACTACAAGAAATTTACTTTTACCCACGCACAAAAACGGTCGCTTAAAGCCAAAAGACGTCGCTAAAAATTTTAACGACACGTTGAGGTATATCGTTGCAACGCATGATGCATATTCTTAAGTTTTAGCGACGGAATCATGTGTGTTGCTAAAAATTATCATTTAGCGGCACATGTGTATTTATAAACTGAAGTTTTAGTGGCGCCGTAATAAATTAGATAAATATATATACTCTATTTTCACATGAAATAAAAACATACTTATTACCATTATCAAAATTCAATTATTTACAAAAGATTGTTTGTAGTTACTTTACTTTTCTAAGAAAATATATTATATTTGTATTTTTTTTAACGAAATAAATAAGAATAAATAATTTATCAAAAAAATCAACCAAATTTCTTATTTCTCCACCCTTAAACCATTTCTAGCAAAAAAAAGTCCAGTAAAGAATAAAAATTAATTTGAATTGAGTTGACCTCGTTGAAGTTGATCATTATGGAATTGAAAATTAAGCTTTAATTCAATATAAAATGACATCAATGCACGATAGATATCTAAAAATAATTTTACGTAAATATTTTTTTTTTTTTTTTTTTTTTTTTTTTTTTTGACAACATGTTGGGTAGGGGATTGAACAAGGACCTCATGGTCACTAAGCAATACATCGTGGTGCCATTGAGCTATGCTCTTATTGGCAATAGAGTTTGTTAAGTGAATCTTTAACTCACAAATTTAAACGTATGAACTTTTGTTGTTTAATTTTTTTCCTATCTAGTCTATATTTATTGTTTAAGTTTAAATAAAAATAAAACAAATTTATTTTGCCACCAACCTAAATGACTAGGTTAAAAACAAAAAGAGAAATTAAATTGAAGAAAACAAATGTACCGGTATTAAAAAAGTTATTGGAAAACATATACAAAACAATATGCTGAAGTTTTTGATTTATACCTCCATATATAGATACATTTACCAAATTAGTTGTGATCCAAGATGATTAAGGGCGACAAACACTCACAATCCACAAAAAAAAAACCACTCATATATATTAACTTTAAAATCTAAATAATACTAAAAATAGAACCAATATTGAGTATAAAAGGTGAGGATCATCAACTAAGAAAGGCAGAGACAAGGATCAGCCAACAAATATAAAGCGAGGGTGGTTAGAGTTTCAAAAGGAGAGTAGTGGTTTGTGCAAATAGACATAGAGGGAAAGGTCACAACTTTTGGTAGACCAAAAGAAGTAGCTTTCAATCCATTTATACTTGCCTTCTTTGTCTACTTGCACATACACAAAGTGGTCGAAATGTATTTGTCGATACTATCAATCTTGTTAAGTATGATGTTATTTGGCCCTTCCCATTCAGGGGCTACTTCCCCTACAAACATATTCATCCTCGCCGGTCAGAGTAACATGGCTGGTCGAGGTGGGGTTGAGAAGGATAAATCGGGAAAACTTGTGTGGGATGGGATTGTCCCACCAGAGTCTCAACCTGACCCATCCATCCTACGATTGAACCCTGATCGCCAATGGGAGATGGCAAAAGAGCCTATCCATTTGGGGATCGACATCAACAGGACCCCTGGGATTGGTCCCGCGATGGCATTTGCTCACGAGCTGCAAGCGAAAGTCGGGTCAAAGGCAGGCGTTGTGGGTTTAGTTCCTTGTGCCAGAGGTGGCACTTTAATCGAACAATGGATTAAAAATCCTACAAATCCTAATGCAACTTTTTACCAAAATGTTATTGAACGAATCAAAGCATCAGATAAAGAAGGTGGGGTTGTGCGTGCTCTTTTCTGGCATCAAGGGGGAAGCGATGCGGCTATGAGTGACACGGCTAGTAGATACAAAAATAACCTAAAAACATTCTTCACCGACATTCGCAATGATATAAAGCCTAGATTTTTACCCATCATAATTGTTAAAGAAGCCCTTTATGACTTTTTTATGAAGCATGATACTCATGATTTGGCAACAGTGAGGGCGGCACAAGATGCAGTCGGTCAGGAGCTATCAGATGTGGTGGTCATCGACGCTTGGAAGTTGCCTATAAACTTTACTACACATGCAGGTTTTAACCAAGATCATGGTCATTTTAATACCACAACTCAGATTGCTATGGGTAAATGGTTGGCTGATACCTACCTCTCCCACTATGGCCATTTACTCTGATCTTATTATTTGTCCTTTTCTAATCTTTATGGACTCGATTTTGGGTTCAATAATGATTTGACATGTAATCGTGTACCAAAAGATTAAGAGAATGAAAATCAAAATTTATAACCTTAAACTTTCATGGGTGAATCATTTTAGACCACATGTTAAGGATCCGAGAAAGTAGAAAAACCGCTCATATGAATGAAAACTACCACTACTACTACCTTCCTACTCGATTCTAACATTTCGCTTTTATATTGCGTTGTGCCTTTAGAAGAAGAAAAATTACACACATGTTAGAATTATGAAATATTCATGATTTAAAAATAAAATCTTATTAATTGGTCCAAATTGATTAATTTTTAAAACTTTTGGGTTTTAATTGATACACTTGCCAAAATTTTTCTTTGCAAAACAATAAAATCTCGACACTATTTTTTGTGTCGCCCATCATAATTGTTAAAGAAGCCCATTATGACTTTTTTATGAAGCATGATACTCATGATTTGACAACAGTGAGGGCGACACAAGATGCAGTCGGTCATGAGCTGTCGGATGTGGTGGTCATCGACGCTTGGGAGTTGCCTATAAACTTTACTACACATGCAGGTTTTAACCAAGATCATGGTCATTTTAATACCACAACTCAGATTGCTATGGGTAAATGGTTGGTTGATACCTACCTCTCCCACTATGGCCATTTACTCTGATCTTATTATTTGTCCTTTTCTAATCTTAATGGACTCGAATTTGGGTTCAATAGTGAGTTGACATGTAATCGAGTACCAAAAGATTAAGAGAATGAAAATAAAAAATTATAACCTTAAACTTTCATGGGTGAATCATTTTAGACCACATGTTAAGGATCCGAGAAAGTAGAAAAACCGCTCATATGAATGAAAACTACCACTACTACTACCTTCCTACTCGATTCTAACATTTCCTTTTATATTGCGTTGTGCCTTTAGAAGAAGAAAAATTACACACATGTTAGAATTATGAAATATTCATAATTTAAAAATAAAATCTTATTAATTGGTCTAGATTGATTAATTTTTAAAACCTTTGGGTTTTAATTGATTTATTTGACCATTTATTAAGATTTTAATTGATTTAAACTACAATGTGTAGGGTTCTAAATATATTATTTTTTATACAAACAAAAAATAGTGTAGAGATTTTATTTTTTTGCAAAGAAAAATTTGGGCAGTAATAAACGATTTTGAAAAAAATAGGGTAGGAATGAAGATATATTCTTGTGTTAAAATTACTTTAATTTAGTTCTAAGATTCTTTTATATATATTAAACTATCTCCTCATACTCAACCAAGAATGTTTTAGATTGTAAGAAATCTCACTTTTCTATAGCTTGGATTTTCTCCACCTTCCTAGTTTAAATATGATATTGAAAAACGTCAAACCAAGCATAGTTCAATTGACATAAGGTTGTGCCCTTGACTATGAGATCATGGGTTCAATTCTCATATTAATTAAATATCTTTCCAAAAAATTATATATGATAATGAAAACATCTTTGTTATTTACAAAATATTTTAAATTTTGTTTTAGTTTATTATCTTTTTTAATCTAGAATTGAAACGGTATGTGTGTAGTTTATTCTATGTGTGATATGTAAAATTACGGGAGTATATAATTCGTAATTTTCTCTCATTAGGTTGTTATATATAAATCACTTTTATTTTGAATTTTTATATCTTCTAATACAATAAAATTTTATTTTTAATTTTTATACAAATTTTCTATAACATTAAAGATATTATTGAAATAATATATTACAAAACAATAGTTAAAATAATAATTTTATGTATTGTAAAGTAGAACACTTTATTAACTAATATGGGTTGTGTTAATCAATATTGAGCACACTACAAGAAAATTTATTTTTAGCCACGCACAAAAACGGTCGCTTAACCATTGCAAAAAAAAAAATAAAAAACGGTCGCTTAAAGCCAAAAGATGTCGCTAAAAATTTTAACGACACGTTGAGGTATATCGTTGAATCGCATGATGCATATTCTTAAGTTTTAGAAATGGAATCATGTGTGTTGCTAAAAATTATCATTCAGCGGCACACGTGCATTACCAAACTGAGGTTTTAATGGCGCCGTAATAAATTAGATAAATATATATACTCTATTTTCACATGAAATAAAAACATACTTATTATCATTATCAAAATTCAATTATTTATAAAAGGTTGTTTGTAGTTACATTACTTTTCTAAGAATATATATTATATTTGTATTTTTTATATGAATAAATAAGAATAAATAATTTATCAAAACAATTCAACCAAATTTCATATTTCTCCACCATTAAACCATTTCTAGCTAAAAAAAATCCAGTAAAGAATTCAAATTAATTTGAATTGAGTTGACCTGATATACGATTGAAGTTGATCATTATGGAATTGAAAATTAAGCTTTAATTCAATATAAAATGACATATATCCACGATATATATCTAGAAATAATTTTATGTAAATTTTTTTTTAGATCGAAATGTTGAACATTATATTAGAATTCATTCCAAAAAATAATATAGTATTTATTCCTAATGGTCATAGCTCCGACATATTGTATAGACTAGTGATAAAAATTGGGAGAGAGAAGAATTCAATAAAATAAATAGTTAAATAGTCAATCATATTTTTAACCACTATTTTTTTTTGTCCGGACTATTCTTATTGTATAATAGAGTTTTTTAAGTGAATCTTTAACTCACAAATTTAAAAGTATGAACTTTTGTTGTTTAATTTTTTTTTTCCTATCTAGTCTATATTTAGTAAAAAAGTTATTGGAAAACATATACAAAAATTTATACTTCATAAATAATAAAAATAGAAATGATTAACAAAATTAGGTGTGATCCAAGATGATTAAGGGCGACAAACACTCACAATCCACAAAAAAACCACTCATATATATTAACTTTGAAAGCTAAATAATACTAAAAATAGAACCAATATTGAGTATAAAAGGTGAGGATCATCAACTAAGAAAGGCAGAGACAAGGATCAGCCAACAAACAAAAAGCGAGGGTGGTTAGAGTTTCAAAAGGAGAGTAGTGGTTTGTGCAAATAGACATAGAGGGAAAGTCACAACTTTTGGTAGACCAAAAGAAGTAGCTTATCCATTTATACTTGCCTTCTTTGTCTACTTGCACATACACAAAGTGGTCGAAATGTATTTGTCGATACTATCAATCTTGTTAAGTATGATGTTATTTGGCCCTTCCCATTCAGGGGCTACTTCCCCTACAAACATATTCATCCTCGCCGGTCAGAGTAACATGGCTGGCCGAGGTGGGGTTGAGAAGGATAAATCGGGAAAACTTGTGTGGGATGGGATTGTCCCACCAGAGTCTCAACCCGACCCATCCATCCTACGATTGAACCCTGATCGCCAATGGGAGATGGCAAAAGAGCCTATCCATTTGGGGATCGACATCAACAGGACCCCTGGGATTGGTCCCGCGATGGCATTTGCTCACGAGCTGCAAGCGAAAGCCGGGTCAAAGGCAGGCGTTGTGGGTTTAGTTCCTTGTGCCAGAGGTGGCACTTTAATCGAACAATGGATTAAAAATCCTACAAATCCTAATGCAACTTTTTACCAAAATGTTATTGAACGAATCAAAGCATCAGATAAAGAAGGTGGGGTTGTGCGTGCTCTTTTCTGGCATCAAGGGGGAAGCGATGCGGCTATGAGTGACACGGCTAGTAGATACAAAAACAACCTAAAAACATTCTTCACCGACATCCGCAATGATATAAAGCCTAGATTTCTACCCATCATAATTGTTAAAGAAGCCCTTTATGACTTTTTTATGAAGCATGATACTCATGATTTGGCAACAGTGAGGGCGGCACAAGATGCAGTCGGTCAGGAGCTGCCGGATGTAGTGGTCATTGACGCTTGGGAGTTGCCTATAAACTTTACCACACATGCAGGTTTTAACCAAGATCATGGTCATTTTAATACCACAACTCAGATTGTTATGGGTAAATGGTTGGCTGATACCTACCTCTCCCACTATGGCAATTTACTCTGATCTTATTATTTGTCATTTTCTTATCTTTATGGACTCGATTTTGGGTTCAATAGTGATTTGACATGTAATCGTGTACCAAAAGATTAAGAGAATAAAAATCAAAATTTATAACCTTAAACTTTCATGTCTTCATATGAATGAAAACAACCACTACTACTACCTTCCTACTCGATTCTAACATTTCGCTTTAATATTGAGTTGATCAGTGCCTTTCGAAGGAAAAATTACACACATGTAAGAATTATGCATTATTCATGATTTAAAAACAAAATGTTATTAATTGGTCTAAATTGATTCATTTTTAGAACTTGTGGGTTTTAATTTTTTTTTTTTTTTTTTTTTTTAGTATATTGGAGGTGGGTGATAGCTCAGCTGTCATATGTATGACTTGATTATCAAGAGGTCTTTTGGGTTTTAATTGATACACTTTGAACATTTATTAAGATTTTAATTGATTTATAGTACAACGTGTAGGGGTCTAAATATATTATTTTTCATCCAAGGATAAAATAGTGTTGAGATTTTATTTTTTGTAAAGAAAAATTTGGACAGTAATAAACCATTTTGAAAAAAAGATGAAGATATATTCTTGTGTTAAAATTACTTTAATTTAGTTATAAGATTCTTTTTTATATATATTAAACTATCTCCTCTCAATTCTCAACAAAAAAAAAAAAAAAAAAAAAAACTTTTAGATTGTAAGAAATCTCACTTTTCTATAACTGGGGTTTTCTCCACCCTCATGAAAACATATTTGTTATTTACAAAATATTCTAAATTTTGTTTTAATTTATTATTATTTTTTTTAATTTAGATTTGAATCTAAATGTGTAGTTTATTCTATGTGTGGTACGTGTATTGATTTTATTAACATAATTAATAAAGGGTAATTTACAAATTTGCAAACCAAGTAGATATTAGAAATACTATATTTTTTAAATTCAAAGAAGTATGATTTCCTCTCATTAGGTTGTTATATATAAATCACTTTTGTCTCATTAGGTTGTTAAATCAAATCACTTTTATTTTGAATTTTTATATCTTCTATTTTGACCGAGCAATTTCGGCTATTCAGGGACGAATCTCAAATAGACAGTTCTCAAATCGACAGGTGTGTCTTAAGAAAATGCCACGTGTCTTCATCATGACCGTTTGATCAAATAAATTTAACCGATCAAACTGGGTCGTATTGCAATTGGAACTAAATTGGCCCAGAAAGAAATTTAAATGACAACTTGGCCCAAATCCCAAACTCATATGACTGAGCCCAAGCCCACTATGTTCCTATGAGAACTATATAAATAGAGAGTTCATCCTTCATTTGCAAGGTTCATAAAATTTTTACTCCTAAGAGCTTAGAGAGAATTCACAAGCAACGAAGACCCAGAATGTCTGGAAGACTGAACAATCCTTCAACATCGAGAACAAGCTGCGCAACCCTCGATCCAAATTCAACATCGAGAATAAGCTGCAAAAGCCCTCGAAACAAATTCAACATCGAGAACAAGCGGCAAAATCCCTCCAAACAAATCCAACATGGAGAACGAGCTGTGAAGCCCTCAAAACAAATCCAACATCGAGAACAAGCTGTAAAGCCCTCGTGACACATTTACATTTGAGAGAAAAATAATCAAAGGTTCATACATTAGAGATTGTAATCCACTACGCATTGATACATACAAATATAAATACAAATTAAATTCATTTACACGTATCGAATTTCCTTCGTCGAAATCTCGTGTGAACAGATTGACACGCCCAGTGAGACATCTCTACCTCTCATCTCTTTCCCTCATCTCAAAGTACAAGTGAAGTTATGTCATTCAGGACTCCTTCAATGACTGTTGTCATTGACAACCCCTACACGAGTTCTACTCCCCACGATTATCCACATGATTTTGTTACAATTGTGAGCGGAGTAATGACATCGCTAGGGGCATTTACGAGTGACAAACTTCTTATCAGGTGTAACCCTCTGTTCGAGCTCGATTCTGACGCAACATCCGTCATAACGACTGAAACAAATATTATGGAAGAAAGAATGATATTTTCGGGGGCACCTACGAGTGACAAACTTGTTATCAGGTGTAACCCTCTATATGAGCTTGATTCCGACGTAGCATCCGTCATGATGACTGAAACAAATGTTATGGAAGAAAGAATGATAGAGTCTGCGCGTGAGTGGATAATCATTCAGGAAAATCCCTTGTATGATGATTTTTTCCCCTCCTCTGATCAACCAAAGAAGGGATCTAATCCTAATGTGATGTCTGTTATGATGGAAGACGCACACATAGGCGACGAAGCGATCGCTGAAATGGAAAAGAAATTTAATTTTCTGATGAAAGTAGTTGAAGAACGAGACCTCGAGATTGCCCACTTGAGGAATCAGATGCAAAGCCGAGAAGCTGCAGAATCAAGTTTAACTCCTGCAGCAAGAAGAAATGACAAAGAAAAAATTGTCATCCAAGAAGACCAACCACAACACTCAACTTTGTTTGCTTCCTTGTCTATTCAACAACTGCAGAACATGTCTAACTTCTACCTCCACTCGAACTTCAGCTTTCCAAGAGTTAAGTATCTCCAAATCAAAGAAAGATCGACCTTCAACATCTGTTTTTAACCGTCTCAAAGGGATAAGTGATTAACAGGAAGAAAATATGAAGACCGTAGAGGCAAGACTCTTCGATGAAGTAAATAGCGACAAGAAGATCCACAGTCGTGTTCCTTTGCGCATGAAGAGGAAATTATTTGTTCTCATAAATACAGAAGGCTCCTTGAAGGTGAGGAAAAATATCAACATTCTAACCAATCCTACAAGCGAAGGATCTGATCAAGACCATGATGAAGATAAATTCTTTTGAAAGGTAATACTCCTTAACGTAAAAGTATAAACTACATGTTGCTCCTGGCCTGCACGAGCTTAAAAGGTTAACGACCCAAAAAAAAAAATCAAAATCATGTATTCGAACTACGTTATGACTTGATCTCTTTCATTCAAGGGTACATAGACAACTTAAAAAAAACACTTTAAGTTCAGTCACAATAATAAAAAAAATAAGCATGTATTGAACTACGTTATGACTTGATTTCTTTTCTTTAAAAGGGTAGATAGGCCGCTTTTAGAAAACTTTAAGTTCAGTCTTTGCTAAAAAAAAATGGCACAATAATCGAAACATGAAGAAAAAAAATTGTGGCATACCTTCGTGTTAATACAACTCAAATTTGACGGCATTTAAAAACATACCTACAAGGGTGCGTAGGCAACTTAAAGAAAAAAAAATGAAGGTATACACAACTATGAACATGAGGCTACCGGTTGAATGCATACATGAGTGCGTTATGTTGGGATTAAAAATAGCGAGATAAAAATTAATGCGGAATAAACTAAATATATCTCAACCTCTCACTTCACAGGTTAGAATCCAAAAGGCAATCAGACACAAAATTTAATAATAAAAAGATAAGGGAAAGAATAACAACACCGAGAGATATATTGGTTCGCCCCGATCTCGGGACTACGTCCAGTCTTCTGCAACTGCAGGTTCTACTATAATGGAGATTATAATCGGTCCCTCAAGCTCACGCTACAAAACTCACCCAAATAGCTCAACTAGAACTATTTGCTTCCAAGTACCACAACCCGGTAGCTTGGGATAAACAAATAAGAGAAATACAACCCTCAAGAAAAATACTCTCTGTATTTTCCTTCTTTGTATTGCTCACTGCCGCCAACTGAACAAAAACAATTACAAAAGACTAAACAACATAGTCATATAAATTTGTCCAGCCGCAAAACAAAAATCACCTAAAACATATATATCTTCGGTCAACCCATACATCTATATATATATGTAGCAATCTGCAAACCTAATTATTGACCAACCATATTGGGCCTTAGGCCCAAAACAAACTTCAAAACAAATATCAGTGCGTGTGGGTTTGTTTACTTTCAGATTTAATAACTTCACCATTTTGGCTCCAAAAAATCCTAACAATCTCCCACTTGGAGACAAAATGAGAATTTTGCCTTCCACTACAACATAACTGATCATCTTGGCAAACTCCAAGGCTTTACTCCCACTACAATTGTTATTCCTGATCTTCTTGGCAAACTCCAAGGTTTAACAAAAAACCTGTAAAACAACAAACTAACAAACAAGCAACCATCAGAAAAAATAATTGTAGCTTATCTGTGCTCGCCATGAGGTATGGGCTCGCTACGTGGAACTGTCCCCCAGACATAAAGAACAGTCACGTACTCTGTTGCGTGCTCAATGTTTAAAAGGAATATGCAATGATAGAGCACTCAGAACATGCAAGCATACATGATCTTGTAGCAAGTAATAAGTATTTTTTCATTCGATTTCCCACAGAGATTTATTCTTAGTTACTCGTGAAGTGTGTTGTTAAGTAAGAATGGGTGGATTAAATGGAGTAGATTTGATTTTAAGGTGCCTAATTACTAAGTAATATGTAGAGGATGCAAGCATGAACAAGTGTAAATAAATAATAAACTTGAATGTAAAGAGAAGAGGAAAACAAACGAAGAGAAGAATGACTAAGGCAGAATCTTTAACTAAGGGAATTGCAGGAACAGCAATTATACCGCAATGTTCTTAACAGCGAAATGTGTGTAAAGCATGTAAACAAGGGCTACTAACGACTCCTCTATAGGCTTTTTCCTACGATTCTCAAGCAGTAGATCAACTCACCATGCATCAAACTAACTCATTCTCATGTATATTCCGATTTCATGCATTAGATTCTTTTGTTTACTCATGTCCAAGTAAGGTCTTAAGCATCTTGTTAAAACAGTAAGTTAAGATTTGTACTAGGAAAACGCCTATTCCTAGGTCGTTTTCTGGCTACCTTGAGAGGCTAGCATGAGTGTATGACTCTGAACTCTTACTCCTTCCAGAGGTTAGGAGCTCTTTGGACAAAATGGATGGCCAATCGAAATTGCCCGTGGGATGAAGCTTACATACATTCAATGCATTCGAGAGCTATCCTACATGCTTGATTCACGTGTTTTAACCTATAGCCTTGTCATTAGCATGCCCTTATATGTTTTAGTTACTCATGGATGCTGATAGAATAGAAAGAGTAGATGAAGAAGACATGCTTAGAGAAGTATTAAAGACAAAACAGAAGAGGGAAACAGCCAACAGAGAAGGGAAAGCACTCGTGAATTGATGAAATAATACTTCGATTTACTAGAATTTGAACTAAACAAACGACAGCCTTGAAGAACTAAAGTAAAACAGAAAGCAACGAAATGGAATAGAGTAGCTAATGAAAAGGGAAATGACAACAAATAGCAATGAAAACAGAAAGCTAAGGCAGAAAGCAGTAAATTCGAGCGTGATCGCCTCGTCGCAGACGCCTCGGCTGAAGGGAGAGAAAGGCAAGCCTTGCTTGGATGAATCCAATCAGAAGAGAAGATGAATCTTCTCTCCTTCCTATCAGATCGTCGATTCCAACAGCTGAACCTCTCAAACCAACAGACGGAGAAGAGAAAGAATGGGAAAGACTGCGTTTGAACTGGAAGACTACGCCGTTCGAGTGTGATTCAACCTTCCACTTTGACCTCCTTTTATAGTATTCTGCAGGTGCGATTGGGTCAAGGAGAACCATCCATTCTCAACGTCGTACTACTACGTGGCTGCAGGAGAAAGAATGAATCCCTGAAAGGTCGGAACAAAACAGAAAATAGTTAGACAACTTACGGATTTCACTTAAAACATTGCGGTTTTAGCAATGTTTCCGCAATGCCTCCGCAATGCACAATTTTCATTCTTTTAACTTCGTTTTTAATTCCATTTCTTTCCTTTTGCATATAAGTCCTAATTTAGCTTCATTCTTCTAATTCTCATATATAAGCACAAGTTCAAGCTAAATCCTATCAAAAACACTTACAAATGCACAACTTCCTATCACAAATAAGTCCTAAAATAGTCACTTTTGGAGACGTAACACACCCCCAAACTTAAGGTTTTGCTCGCCCTCGAGCAATCTAAGGACTTACTTAGGCTGCTGTTTTAACCTCTCTAACCACTTGCTGACTCCCCTAAGTTCCTATCTATAGCAATGCTGTCCTGTGACATACTTCTAAGTTTACAACTAACTTCTCATTTCACTTCTTCTGACTTCGCACGCCTAATGATTCTACTGTTTCATTAACTCCCCACGACTGATCTATTTGCTTCTGTCATATAGTGCAACTATCCCCAAGGTTTCAAATTCTACCTAGCTTTACCCCAGACTCAGTACATGCTTCTAATTTTTACTTTTGAGCTACCTAGGATTCCTTAGAGTCATGCCAGTCTTAGTATAAACCAGTGACAGTAGTACATTTAGAGAACAACCTAAACCCTGGCATCACTACATTGGACATAAATTCATCTCCCTAAACAACCCTACAAGCTACAACTTTGTGCTTAGCTAATTGAGGATCAGAGTTCTTTTTTATTCAGGACACCCAAGCCACAAAGCTGCAACTCCTAGGTATACATTCTTCTTCCCTAGTTTTTCCTTTTTTCTTTCTTACTTTGGTGGAGCCTCTCCTTTGGTTGCCTTTTGATGCAATGCCACTTGTGGGTTACACACTTGGCACTGATTACTCAGCAACTTTAAGAGAGACACCCCTCTTTATTCTATTTTTCATTTTTTTTCAGTTCATCATTTTTTTGTAAAGGAGAAGAAGAATGCTTATGCTTAAAGGGAGAGAGGAATGTTCCTAGGCCTAGGGTGACCTCCCTCAAACTTAAACTACTCATTGTCCCCAATGAGTGTCTGAGGTGGCACACCCCCAAACTTGTCCTAGAAGCATCTAGTCTAGGGCAAAACAAAGAGAATTTAAAAGTCCTAGGGATAGACAGAACATTCTTAAAGCAAATAACTCAGCAGCAGAAATTTGTAAAAACAGTAAGGGAAGGACTTAAAGCTACGCATGCTGAGCAATTTAAGAGACTAATTTTAAACTATCAAAGGTGCCTTAAGACACTCATCCAACATGCTTATAGATAGGCTATATAAGGTAGTCAAGAAAGCAGCAAAAGAACAAAATTGAAACAGAACCAGCCTAGCTAATCAGTCAGTCAAAAGCAAGCAATAACTAACAAAAATTGCGGATCCCGCAATAATTTCGCAATGAATATATAGGGCAGATATATCAGTAAGCAGCCCCTTTTGCATGCTATTTCCAGTTATCTCAGCTATACAAAAAGGAAACTAAAACAACCTACCTATTCAGATACCATCTAACTATACTAAGCAATCCTAAACAACCAAAATAAAGAACTAAAGACAGATCAAATATTGATTCAAAATAACAGAATTCACACAGTTTAACGAAAAGCAGTTTGATTTTTTTTTTTTCTTTTGATATAGGGAACATAAATACTCCCTTGAGTGCTCTTCAGACTAGCACTCAGACGTCCTCATCATCATCCCTCCGTGCTCTTGGAGGTGCCCATGGCGTCAGCAGGTCAGTGGGGAACTCAGGAAAGATGCAGCCCAACTGATCTGCAACGTCCTTATCCCTCGCTTGAGCATACTCAGCCCATTGCGCCATCTTCTTCTGAAGGTCCATCAGGCAGGCCATAGAGAGGGATTGAGCAGCAGCCAGGCCGTCTAGCTCAAATTCCATATTCCCTCTTCTTCGCATTCGCAGGCCTGTAGGCAGCTCCAGATGCCCCGTGTAGGCCAGTTGCCTCTCCATCCTTTCAATTGGGACACCTACACGTAAACAAAGCTTAGTGATGGTGTTTAGGAAGAAGAGAGGGCCCTTACCTTTCTTGGCACAGTCTGCTATGGAGGCTGCTATAACCTCACCAACATTGACAGTGAGGCCCCTCATGATCGCATATACCAGCAGCGATCTCCCCTGATTAATGGTGGTCTCGTGGGTCACTAGGGACAGACGCCTGCGTACGAAGGAGAACCACACGGCTGCCTTTGCCGTAAGGGTCGCACTCATCAGAGTGTGCTTCCCATTGCGCGAGATCGTCCAAGCTGCCTCAGGTTGGCCGATGATACGCAGTGCTTCCTCCAGGACAGCCTCAGTGGGAGCGTCAATGATCCGCGCATAGTCAGTATTTTTTTGCCCCTTGAGGCCATAGGCTTCATTGATAGCCTTGGCTGAGAAGTCCACCTCGATTCCCCTTACCATGGACATGCCATCCTCAGGGTGCATCAGATTGGCATAGAAGTCGTACACCATGCTGGAGTAGGCGGGGATGGGCGGTCTGCATAGCTCTTCCCAGCCGTGGTTGGTGATCCCTGCGCGCAAGAATTGCGACAGGTCTGCCAACGCGTCAAGGAACCCCTTCTCATGGAGTAGGTCCCTCTTCCTCAACTCAGTGCCCCTTGATTCTGCATCAGAAGACACATACCTCACAGCTTGAGGCTCATCTTCGGGGTATAATTTGGCTTTCCCCTTGTCCCGTGCCTTGGCCGACTCAACAGCCTCGACCTTCAGCCTCTTCAGTGAAGGCTCACCACTGACCTTCCTTTTCTTGGATTTCTTTGAAGCTTTCGGCCGTTTGGCCTTGACAACCTTGGGCACCTTCTTCCTCAGTCGTGCTCTGGTGGTGATCTGCTGGAGACGGTCCCCCAATGTTTCATTCATCGAATCTCCCCCCTTTGTTGGGCTATTGGGGCTGACTTCCCTCAAAGGAGAGAAAACCTGTTCTTCCTCAGCCGTTTCTTCGCCCAACGCTGATTCTTGATGTTCTTCACTTGGAATTTCAGGCTCGGGCGTTGGCGATGATGGCGATGCCTCAGGGCTCTGCGGCGGTGGAGATTGTTCAGAGCTTTGTGGAGATGGAGAAGGCTCGGGGCTTTGCGCTGGTGGAGATGGTTCAGGGCTCTGTCTGGCCGTCTCGTAGGATGGACGGCCACTTCCTTGACTCTCCACAGTGGGAGCCTTTTCCTTGATCGGTGCGTCCCCAATCTCCATCGTCCATTTTCTTTTCTTGGGCGTGTCCACTGGTTCAGACGGCCCAGCAGGGATTTCCGTCATCACCTTCCACTTCTTCTTGCGGACAAGGAGCTTAGAAGGTCGTTCAGGGCGCGCAGCTTCGGCCTCTGCTAAGGCGAGGAGTGCCTCTCTCGCAGCTGCCTCTGCTTCAGTGGCCTTCTTCTTGGAAGCAGATCTCTCAGCCCGTGTAAGCACCATTGTGGAATCGAAGAGATCTGAGAATATGAATTGCAGAGGAAGAAGAAGATAGATTTCTTGAAGTCCAACGAATGAGGGAAGCGTACGGGCCACGGCTGTTCTAACGGCTATTTGTAATGATGTGAATCCCAACGGCTATTTCTGTTGCGGTTTCAGCAAATCCACCGCAATTAAATGGCCGTTGGAGATTTTTCTTGATTTAAAATCCAAGATTCTCATCACTCAATCTTTGACTCGGCCCGATTTCTTCCCCGATTCTTTACCCTTGATTCATCTCCTTGATTTCCTCTTTTGATCCCCTATTAAAAGAAATAAAATTAACATCAAAATCGTAATAAAAATCACACATAAATATACACAAATAACAACCGAAAAAACAGCAAAAAATAAACTAAGGCATAGCCTCGCATGGACGAGCACAGTAATCACTCGTCTCCTCTCGGTTTTATTTTCAAGTTTCAGCTAAGAGGAAGGCCGAGAGAGTCTTCACATCTCCTTCCTCATAATAATGCTTCAATCGTGCACCATTAACCATGAACGGTTGCCCGTGCTGCAGGTTCCTAATCTCAATTGCACCATGAACAAACACGTTAGTTATAACAAAAGGACCTGACCATCTGGACTTAAGTTTGCCTGGAAATAATCTCAACCTTGAGTTAAATAACAATACATGCTGGCCTTTCTTAAAGTCCTTAATCCTAAGTCTACTGTCATGCCAAATTTTAGTCTTTTCCTTGTACATTTTAGCATTTTCATAGGACACATGTCTCAGCTCATCGAGCTCATGTAATTGCAGAGACCGCAATGTTCCCGCATCGGTCACGCAATAATTCAGCTCTTTCAGGGCCCAAAATGCTTTGATTTCCAATTCGAATGGTAAGTGACATGCTTTGCCATACACAAGTCTATAAGGAGACATACCTAGGGGTGTCTTATATGCAGTCCTATATGCCCAAAGTGCATCCTCGAGTTTAAACGACCAATCTCTTCTATTGGGTTTGACCACTTTTTCGAGTACGTTTTTAATCTCCCTATTTGATATTTCAGCTTGTCCATTCGAATGTGGGTGATAAGGGGTGGCTACTCTATGTCTAACATTGTATTTAGCCAACACTTTTTCCATAGCTTTATTAATAAAGTGTGTCCCTTCATCACTAATTATAGCACGGGGTGTACCAAACCTAGTAAAGATATGTTTATTAAGGAACTTAATGACTGTTTTGGCATCGTTGGTTGGACATGCTATGGCTTCTACCCATTTAGACACATAGTCTACAGCTACAAGTATGTAAAGGTTACCTGCTGATGGGGGAAATGGTCCCATGAAATCAATGCCCCACACATCAAAGAGCTCCAACTCTAAGATGTAAGTGAGAGGCATCTCATCCTTCCGACTGAGGTTACCTGTTCTCTGGCATTCATTGCAACTGTGTGCATGGTCGTGAGCATCTTTGAAGATCGTGGGCCAATAGTAGCCACTCTGGAACACCTTTGCAGCTGTTCTTTGGCCACCAAAGTGTCCACCATAAGGAGATGTATGGCAGTGCTGCAGCACAGACTTCGCTTCAGCAGCTGACACACACTTCCTCAGCAAACCATCTGCACATGTTTTGTAGAGTGTAGGATCGTCCCAGATGAACTTCCTAGCTTCATGTAGGAACCTCTTCTTTTCTTGTCCTCCCTTGAAAATTGGTAGTACCTGCGAGGCAAGGAAGTTAGCAATATCAGCAAACCAAGGTTCCTCATCGTTATCACGATGTGCTAATACAAAGACATGCTCATCGATAAAGGCATCAGAAATTGCGGTTTCCGCAATTTTATCGCAATTATGTTGCAATCTAGAAAGATGATCCGCAACCACATTTTCGCATCCTTTCTTATCTCTAATGTCTAGATCAAACTCCTGCAGCAATAATACCCATCTAATTAGCCTAGGCTTAGCATCAGCCTTCCTCATAAGGTATTTTAGTGCAGAATGATCAGTGTACACGATTGTCCTAGTGCCTACAATGTAATTCCTAAACTTCTCGCAGGCAAACACTACAGCTAGCATTTTCTTTTCCGTGGTTGTGTAATTACATTGTGCCTCATTAAGTGTCTTACTAGCATAGTATACAGGGTGTGTTAGTTTGTCAATCTTCTGCCCTAGCATAACCATTACTGCATAGTCACTTGCATCACATAACATCTCAAATGGAAGGTCCCAATTTGGTCCTACTATAATAGGTGCTTTGACTAATGCTTCCTTAAGGGTTGTCCAGGCTAGTAAACATTCTTTTGAGAAGATGAATGGCTTATTCAGCTCTAGAAGCTCACACAAAGGTTTGGAGATCTTTGAAAAGTTCTTAATGAACCTTCTATAGAAACCTGCGTGTCCTAAGAAACTTCTAATGGCTTTCACATTCTGAGGTTCCACTAACTTCTCTATTATTTCAATCTTGGCCCTATCGACCTCTACTCCTGCTCTAGAGACTCTATGACCTAGGACTATCCCTTCTTCCACCATGAAGTGGCATTTCTCCCAATTAAGGACTAGGTTGGTCTCCTCACACATAGCTAGGACTTGTCCTAAGTTCTCTAAGCAGTTTGTGAATGAATCACCCAAGACTGAGAAGTCATCCATAAATATTTCTATCATGGATTCATCTAAGTCAGAGAAGATGGCCAACATGCACCTTTGGAACGTTGCTGGTGCATTGCATAAGCCAAAAGGCATTCTGCGAAAAGCAAATGTTCCAAAGGGACAAGTGAAGGTTGTCTTCTCCTGGTCCACAGGGTCAATGGTGATTTGGTTATATCCGGAATAACCATCTAGAAAGCAGTAATAAGCTCTACCAGCTATCCTATCTAACATATGGTCGATAAATGGTAAAGGGAAGTGATCTTTTTTTGTTTCTTTATTTAATTTTCTATAGTCCATACAGACTCTCCATCCTGTAATAGTTATAGTTGGAATCAGTTCATTGCTCTCATTCACTACTACAGTCATTCCCCCCTTCTTAGGTACACATTGTATTGGACTCACCCACTGACTACTAGCTATAGGGAAGATTACACCTGCATCTAACCATTTTATGATCTCTTTCTTAACTACCTCCTTCATAGAGGGGTTCAGCCTACGTTGGTGATCTACTCGGGGTGTATGCTCTTCTTCCAATATTATCTTATGCATGCCGTAGGAAGGGCTAATACCCCTAATGTCAGCAATCGTCCATGGAATAGCCTTTTTATGTTGCTTAAGTAATAATATCAACTCAATTTCATGTTTTGCACTCAATTTGGACGAAATAATAACAGGCAGAGTATCATCACTTCCTAAATATGCATACTTAAGATGTTCAGACAGTGGTTTTAATTCTAAGATAGGTGGATGCTCAATGGATGGTTTCAATGGATTCATGGATCTTTCAGTCAAATCACTAGTCATACAAACATGCTGAGGTTTATCCACATGTATATCCATTATTTCAGAAATATTTAAGTCAGTTACATCTAATTGTACATAATCATTGGCATGCTTAATAAATAACTCATGCTCAAGTTGTTCTTCCATCAGTGAATCTACTATATCCATACTTGCACAAGATTCAGAGTCAGAAGGATACCTTAGGGCTTTAAAAACACTAAACTTAACCTCCTCATCATGAACCCTCATGGTGAGCTCACCTTTCTGAACATCAATCAGGGCCCTACCTGTGGCTAGAAATGGTCTGCCTAATAGGATGGGGACCTCCTTGTCTGCTTCATAATCCAGGATGATGAAGTCTGCAAGAAAAATAAACTTGTCAACCTTTACAAGAATATCCTCAATCTTACCCTCAGGGTATGCTATGGATCTGTCTGCAAGCTGTAAGGTGACAGTGGTAGGACGTGCTTCTCCTATTCCAAGCTGACGGAATAGTGATTGGGGCATGAGATTTATGCTGGCTCCCAGGTCACAAAGAGCCCTGCCCACGTGCTTGCCTCCCAACTCCACTTGTAGGGTGAAGGAACCAGGATCCTTCTCATTCTTTGGTAGCTTGTTCTGGAGTATAGCACTGCACTCCTCAGTGAGATTCACTGTTTCAAATTCACCAATAATTTTTTTGTTAGTGATTATATCCTTCAAAAATTTAACATAAGAAGGCATGGATTGCAAAACCTCTACAAATGGAATATTAAAATGCACTTGTTTAAGAATTTCTAAAAATTTGTTAAAGTGCACTTCCTGTTCTTGTTTTTTCTTTAGCCTTCGAGGGAATGGCGGTGGTGGCACATATGCAGGCACTTCAGGTCGCCTCAGGATAGGTGGAGGCCTTGGAATTTCTTCTAGTTCTTCTATGATTGGTTCCAGCCTTGCCCCTGATGTGCTTGTTGATGGTTGACCATGGTTTGGCAGAGATTCCAGTGGAGCACTAGACTCTTCGTTCTCTACTCTCTTTGGGGTTTCTCTAGTGTTGCTCACCAATGGTCTCCCACTTCTTAGTTCAATTGCTTGAACTTGTTCTTTTCCATCTCTCCTTGGCACCTCAGTGTCAGCAGGTAGTCTACCTTGGGGCCTACTTTTGAGTTCATTGGCTAGTTGCCCTATTTGGTTCTCTAGGATCCTAAGGGTAGCTTGCTGACTTTGTAGAGTGGCATCATTCTTGGCGATGTACTCCTTAAGTAAATTTTCTACAGAAGACCCTATTGGTTGGTTATATGGTTTTTGATACATGGATTGGTTATTTTGAGGAGTGAAACCAGGTGTTCCACTCGGTCTTGGTTGGTTGGGAGCTTGGTTAGTATTTTGTTGGCCACCCCATGAAAGATTTGGGTGGTTCCTCCAACCAGGATTGTATGTGTTAGAATAGGGGTTGTTCCTAGGCTGCTGTTGGCTTCCAACATAGCAGACTGAGGCTGGATTCCCAGGGCAGTATTCATACAGGTGCCCTTCCCCACAGAATCCACAGATTAGTGTCTCACCTTGACTTGTTTGTGCCCCCATGGTGATGGCTGCTGCGGTGTTGACACTGGTTTGGAGATTGGTTTGAGCCATTTGTTTGACTAGGTTGGTCAGGGCATTTATTTGGCTACTCATGGCACTGAGTGCATCCTTGTCTTGAGCTCTACTTGGCTCTACTGGATCATCTGACCACCTACAGTGAGATGCTGAGATCTTCTCCAGGATCTCATAGGCTTCGTTATAGCTTTTAGAAAGCATAGAACAACCAGCTGACGAATTCAACACTTGCCTTGTGCTGGGGTTGCATCCTTTGAAAAAGACTTCTATTTGGATACACCATGGGATGCCATGGTGTGGACATTTAAGCAGAAGGTCCTTGAACCTTGTCCAAGCTTCGTGAAGAGACTCATTTTCAGCTTGTTTGAATTTAATAATGTCATCACGAAAATTTGAATTCCTATCAGGTGGGAAATATTTGACTAGGAATTTCTCAGCCAGATCTGTCCAATTGACAACTGATCCGGAAGGTAATGAGTTTAACCATGTTTTGGCTTTGTCCCTTAAGGAATAAGGGAAGAGGTAAAGCCTCAAAGCTTCTTGGGAAACTCCAGGGATAAGGAAGGTATCACTAACTCCTAGGAAGTTTCTAAGATGGTTGTGAGGTTCCTCATTTTCCACTCCAAAGAATTGTCCCACAGTGGACAACATTTGGAACATTACTGGCTTTAACTCGAATGAGTTGGCAGTAATTTCAGGGCGGATTATGCTTGGGTTTAGCTCCCCAGGCATAGGTACTAGGTAGGAGAGGATGGCATTATCCTTGTCATTCGCTATTTCGATGGGATTGCGAGTGGTAGGTACCGAATTTGGGTCTGGTCTTTCCATTTCTTCTTGATAGAATTGCGGAGACTCTGCGGTTTCAGCAATTATTTCAGGTATAGAGGGTTGGTTAAAGAGACGTTTCTTAGCTTTGTTTCTGGCCCTAAGTAATCTCTCAGGCTTAGGATTGAACTCTAGATCGCTACTTGAATGCTCATTCATAAACTAACCCAATGGAACCTGCAAAAGAAATGAGAAAAGATTAGTTCCAATAGAGATTAAGATTTGTGTTTCTAACTTAACAAACTTCGTTTTCACTAAACTAAATCCCCGGCATCGGCGCCAAAAACTTGTTGCGTGCTCAATGTTTAAAAGGAATATGCAATGATAGAGCACTCAGAACATGCAAGCATACATGATCTTGTAGCAAGTAATAAGTATTTTTTCATTCGATTTCCCACAGAGATTTATTCTTAGTTACTCGTGAAGTGTGTTGTTAAGTAAGAATGGGTGGATTAAATGGAGTAGATTTGATTTTAAGGTGCCTAATTACTAAGTAATATGTAGAGGATGCAAGCATGAACAAGTGTAAATAAATAATAAACTTGAATGTAAAGAGAAGAGGAAAACAAACGAAGAGAAGAATGGCTAAGGCAGAATCTTTAACTAAGGGAATTGCGGGAACAACAATTATACCGCAATGTTCTTAACAGCGAAATGTGTGTAAAGCGTGTAAACAAGGGCTACTAACGAATCCTCTATAGGCTTTTTCCTACGATTCTCAAGCAGTAGATAAACTCACCATGCATCAAACTAACTCATTCTCATGTATCTTCCGATTTCATGCATTAGATTCTTTAGTTTACTCATGTCCAAGTAATGTCTTAAGCATCTTGTTAAAACAGTAAGTTAAGATTTGTACTAGGAAAACGCCTATTCCTAGGTCGTTTTCTGGCTACCTTGAGAGGCTAGCATGAGTGTATGACTCTGAACTCTTACTCCTTCCAGAGGTTAGGAGCTCTTTGGACAAAATGGATGGCCAATCGAAATTGCCCGTGGGATGAAGCTTACATACATTCAATGCATTCGAGAGCTATCCTACATGCTTGATTCATGTGTTTTAACCTATAGCCTTGTCATTAGCATGCCCTTATATGTTTTAGTTACTCATGGATGCTGATAGAATAGAAAGAGTAGATGAAGAAGACATGCTTAGAGAAGTATTAAAGACAAAACAGAAGAGGGAAACAGCCAACAGAGAAGGGAAAGCACTCGTGAATTGATGAAATAATACTTCGATTTACTAGAATTTGAACTAAACAAACGACAGCCTTGAAGAACTAAAGTAAAACAGAAAGCAACGAAATTGAATAGAGTAGCTAATGAAAAGGGAAATGACAACAAATAGCAATGAAAACAGAAAGCTAAGGCAGAAAGCAGTAAATTCGAGCGTGATCGCCTCGTCGCAGATGCCTCGGCTGAAGGGAGAGAAAGGCAAGCCTTGCTTGGATGAATCCAATCAGAAGAGAAGATGAATCTTCTCTCCTTCCTATCAGATCGTCGATTCCAACAGCTGAACCTCTCAAACCAACAGACGGAGAAGAGAAAGAATGGGAAAGACTGCGTTTGAACTGGAAGACTACGCCGTTCGAGTGTGATTCAACCTTCCACTTTGACCTCCTTTTATAGTATTATGTAGGTGCGATTGGGTCAAGGAGAACCATCCATTCTCAATGTCGTACTACTACGTGGCTGCAGGAGAAAGAATGAATCCCTGAAAGGTCGGAACAAAACAGAAAATAGTTAGACAACTTACGGATTTCACTTAAAACATTGCGGTTTTAGCAATGTTTCCGCAATGCCTCCGCAATGCACAATTTTCATTCTTTTAACTTCGTTTTTAGTTCCTTTTCTTTCCTTTTGCATATAAGTCCTAATTTAGCTTCATTCTTCTAATTCTCATATATAAGCACAAGTTCAAGCTAAATCCTATCAAAAACACTTACAAATGCACAACTTCCTATCACAAATAAGTCCTAAAATAGTCACTTTTGGAGACGTAACATACTCCCACTTCAGCTAAGTGGTAACAACTGACATCTTCTTCGATCCTGAACACCTGTTCTTGAAGAAGATATATTCTGCAAATGACTTGACTCCTTCATTCAAATCTGCTGCCAAGCTAGAGACTAAACCTGTGACCATAGCAACTGCCTTGGTCTTCAATTTTGATGCCCTTACTCGCCTAGGCGACTTCATCAATTCATTCGAATGTCTGACAATTGGGGATTGACGATTTCTCTCTCGGACTTCCCAATTGTTTCTGAACTGATGGATCTTGATCTAACTGATCGAAATTGGCAATCATTGCTGCTAGCTCAATTGTACCTCTACACCTACCATCTGCAACTTTAACTGGCATCCATTGTCTCTTTGATCTTTTCGCAACACTAAACTGACATCTATATAGTGTGGAATTTTTGTGGCCAACTGCCACTACCTGGGATCCTAACTGGAGTTTACACTGGCGACTGCCAAACTCACAACTGTAACCCTCATCCTCCAACTTGCCAATTGAGATGAGATTCATTTTCATCATAGGCACAAACCTAACATTCCGTAACACCAGAACATTATCACATTCACACTTCAAACTAACATCCCCAATCTCACATGTCTTGGAGACTCTACCATCACCCATTCTCACTAGACCATGATGTCCACTTGTGAATGATGTGAACAAATTTCTATCTGAAGTTATGTGAACTGACGCTGCACTGTCTGCAACCCATTCAGATGAGGGGTTACTACTCTCTTTGCAACTCTCAACACAGACATAGGCATAATCAACTATGTTTACCTCATGATCCTCTTTTAGTTTCCTACACTGACTTTTATAGTGACTTTTCTTGTGGCAGTAAAAGCATTCTACCTCCTTATTCCTATGACTCCACTTTTTCCTATTGTTATTCAATTTATTATCTTCATAATCAATTTTGTCTTTACCCTTAGTTAAAAATAAAGTTGATCCTTCAGTAGATTCTTTACTACTACCCTTCCTACGAATTTCTTCAGTTATAGCTAAATCACAAACCCCTGAAAATTTCAGAGTGTTATCTCCAGTCGAATTAGACAATGTTGTCTTCATCGTTTCTCAACTATCAGGTAAAGACATTAATAATTGAATAACATACACTTCATCAGTAAATGCTATCTTGACAGACTTCAACTGATTAACTAAAGTGGGAACTTCATTAATATAGGAATTAACTGATGAATTTTCAATCATTTGCATGTTGAAAAATTTCTTAAGTAGATATGCTTTACTATTGGCAGACTGTTTCTCATACCTGTTTGTAAGTGCTTCCATTAGCTTGATTGCAGTAGTCTCATTGGCTACAAGACTAGCCACTTCCATCGACAAACACATTCTTATATTTGCAACTGCCTGTTCATCCATATCCAACCAATCTCCATCTGACATCTCTTTTGGTCTCTCCTTCAGTGCCTTGTGCACTTTCTCGCAGGTTAGGAAATCTTTGATTTGCATCTTCCAATAACCAAAATTTTCCCCATCAAATTTTGTGACTCATTCGAAACTTTTTGAGTTCTTCGCTCCCATGATTCCTGAACCAAAAGATCTGATACCACTTGTTGGGATTAAAAATAGCGAGATATAAATTAATGCGGAATAAACTAAATATATCTCAACCTCTCACTTCACAGGTTAGAATCCAAAAGGCAATCAGTCACAAAATACAATAATAAAAAGATAAGGGAAAAAATAACAACACCGGAAGATATACTGGTTCGCCCCGATCTCGGGACTACGTCCAGTCTTCTGCAACTGCAGGTTCTACTATAATGGAGATTACAATTGGTCCATCAAGCTCACGCTACAAAACTCACCCAAATAGCTGAACTAGAACTATTTGCTTCCAAGTACCACAACCCGGTAGCTTGGGATAAACAAAGAAGATAAATACAGCCCTCAAGAAAAATACTCTCTGTATTTTCTTTCTTTATATTGCTCACTGCCGCCGACTGAACAAAAACAATTACAAAAGACTAAACAACATAGTCATATAAATTTGTCCAGCTGCAAAACAAAAATCACCTAAAACATATATATCTTCGGTCAACCCATACATCTATATATATGTAGCAATCTGCAAACCTAATTAATGACCAACCATATTGGGCCTTAGGCCCAAAACTTCAAAACAAATATCAGTGCGTGTGGGTTTGTTTACTTTCAGATTTAATAACTTCACCATTTTGGCTCCAAAAAATCCTAACACGTCATTCAAGCACCACTCACTCCATCTTCAAGTTTGGAAGATTCATCTTTAAGTTCAACGTCGAGTTCATCATCAATCTAAGTTCAAGTTTGAAGGCTTCCTTCCTTCAAGCTTAAAGTATAAAAGGGCTTCCTTGTTTCAAGTTGATGTTCAAAGGCTTCTTCGTTTCATATTCAAAGTTGACGTTTTCGGTTCATCTCTAAACTCGTGGTTGTCGTTGCTGCATCTTCATAGTCGAGGTTGTTGTTGCATCTTCAATGTCAGTGTCGATGTCGCTGCATCTTAAAATTTGATGTCATTTTCACTACATCTTTAAAGTGGATGTCGTCGTCGCTGCATCTTCATAGTCGAGGTTGTTGCTACATCTTAAAATTCGATGTCATTGTTGTTGCATCTTAAAATTCAATGTCGTTGTTGTTGCAGCTTAAAATTCGATGTCGTTGTTGCTGCATCTTCAAAGTCGATGTTGCTGTCGCTCCATCTCAAAGTCGATGTTGTTGTCGCTCCATCTCTAGAGTCAATGTTGCTGTCGCTCCATCTCCAAAGTGGATGTCGCCGTCGCTGCATCTTCATAGTCGAGGTTGTTGTTGCATCTTCAAAGTCAATGTTGCTGTCGCTGCATCTCCAAAGTCGATGTTGTTGTCGCTGCATCTCCATAGTCGATGTTCTTGTCGCTCCATCTATAAAGTTGATGTTGTCGTCGCGCTTCATCTCCAAAGTCGATGTTGCTGCCACATGTTGTTGCCGCATATTGTTTTCGATGCATCTCCAAAGTCGATGTTGATGCCGCATGTTGTTGTCGCTGCATCTCCAAAGTCGATGTTGATGCCGCATGTTGCTGTCGCTGCATCTCCAAAGTCGATATTGTTGTCGCTGCATCTCAAAGTCGATGTTGCTATCGCTCCATCTCTAGAGTCGATGTTGCTGTCGCTCCATCTCCAAAGTAGATGTTGCTGTCGCTGCATCTCTAAAGTCAATGTTGTTGTCGCTCCATCTCCAAAGTCAATGTTGTTGTCGCTGCATCTATAAAGTTGATGTTCCCGCCGCGCTTCATCTCCAAAGTCGATGTTGTTGTCGCTCCATCTATAAAGTTGATGTTCCCGCCGCGCTTCATCTCCAAAGTCGATGTTGCCGTCGCGCTCCACCTCCAAATTCGATGTTGCTGCCGCATGTTGCATCTCCAAAGTCGATGTTGCTGCCGCATGTTGTTGTCGCTATATCTCCAAAGTCGACATTGATGCCGCATGTTGCTGTCGCTACATCTCCAAAGTCGATGTTGATGTCGCTGCATCTCCAAAGTCGATGTTGATATCGCTGCATCTCCAAAGTCGATGTTGTTGTCGCTGCATCTCCATAGTCGATGTTCCTGTCGCTGCATCTCCATAGTCGATGTTCCTATCACTGCATCTCCATAGTCGATGTTGATGTCACTGCATCTTTAACTTTGAGGGCGTCGCTCTATCTTCAACTTTGAGGGCATCGCTCCATCTCCAAAGGCGAGGTAGTTGCTCCAAATTCAAAGTCAAGACTGTCGTCGCTTTGTTTTCAAAATTTGGCTTCGTCACTTTATCTTCAAAGTTTGGTGTTTCCCGCTTCATCTTCCAAGTGTGCCTTCGTCACTTTAATTTCAAAGCCTCAATGAGACCCTTCAACTGGTATCGGGCATTTAAAAAAAAAATGCTTGTGGAGAGAGAATTGAGAAATAAATTGCTCATTTTCTCACCCAACTTTGGAAAGATATCCTTTCATATTTACATTTTCCAAATTAGATTTCTCAAATCAAAGGAGATAAAAATCTATGTTTACCAAATCTTCCAATTTTAAAATTCAGATACAAATCAATTTACAGAAATTTTAAATCAAGATTGGACCAAGACCCAAATTATATTCCAAATTCGAGCTAAACTTTGGTCTAGAGTATGTGTGTTTACTTTGAATTAAAATTGTTCATAATTCAAATATCCTTCCAAATCAAATCTCCACAAAAAAAATTCAAATTTAGATTCAAACTCTATTCAATATTCAAGTCAAAATTGGATAGAATTTTATTCAAATAAAAATTGGACATAATAATTTTTTTTGACTCAAATTCAAATTTTATCCCAAATTCAAATGTTATTCCAAATTGAAGTCAAAATTTAGTAAATTTTATTCCAAATCAAAATTTAGTAAATTTTATTCCAAATCAAAATTTGGGCATCATCTAAATTTTATCCAAAATCGAAAAGAATCAAATTGCATCCAAAAGAATAGTGAGACGGTACAACAGTCCAGAAAAATCATGACAACATTAAAATATGCAATAGTAAAATACATATAACTTAGTCCGTCGAAGTCCCATCGTGAACGCAAAAAAAAAAAAAAAAAAAAAAAAAAAAACATATGCATCGAAAACTTGAAGATAGAAATTGTTTAGCAAAGTTGAATGAAACCCTTGATGGCCATCGCTTCAGAATTCAAATGGATTTCATGTTTTGATAAAAAAAAAAAAAAAAAAAAAAGTAATGCAGAATGTTTGGTCATCTTCAAATTCATAAAAAAAAAAAATCCGAATTATAAAAGAAATTTTTGATGAACATGGTGAAAAAAGAAGGAAAAAAAAAAAAAAAACGCATGGTCACAGGTCAACAAATCTACTGAAGACCCTATTGAGACAGTAGTGCGGTCACCGACAAAAGTTTATATTCATTTAGATTTTTGTGCCTTTGAGCTTGAGTTTGATCCCAACCACACACGTAATTCAATTTAAAAAAATTATAAATATTTTGATATATTATCTAATACAAACATGGTTTTTTTAAAATGTTGATTAAGATGAGGACCTATTAGACACAAAATAAAAAATTATGTTTAATAAAACAATTAATTTTTTAAAATTTAGAATATATTTCTATTGGATAAAAAAATTGGAAATTTATGAATTTGTTATATACAAAATTGAAAGTTTAGAGACCTATTACATACGTTTTAAAGTTTATGGATCATATATACACAAATAAGAAATTGAAGACTAAAGTTGTAATTTAACCTTATTTGAATTGTGCTCCCGACATAAATTTCTGGATTCGCCCCTAATCAGAGATCAAATCAGATTCATAAATTTTTATTACTTTCATTACTCCAAATTTCATTACCCAATCAAATTCATAATTTTTTGATGCCCATGGTCGAGGTTGTACAAGTTCCCTTCCAAATGTGGAACATCTAAAAAATGAATGATAACAAATGAGGCTTTAAAGGTGGAAGAGAATTAGGTTTGTCCATCATGTGAAGTTACTAAAATAACCTTCATGAAGAAATTTTGTTTAAAATGGGTAAGAATTGGGTTCAAACTCAAGACCAAAGGAAACAAAGGTTGTATAAGTTCCACTTTCCCATTAGGCGTGTTCTAAGTTTCCTTTCATAATCATGAGTTTAAGTTCAGTTTTAATCCAAAATTCAAACTTTAAGTCAAAATTGATTGGAATCCAAAAATTATATCAAGTCAAATTTCCATCACTTCTACTCCGTGTTCAAGCAAAATTTCGAGCGAAATCCAAAATTTTCCTAGAATTAAAATTTGGGCATTTTCTAAATTTTATTCCCAAGAAAGATTTAGAGTCGAAATTTATCTAAATCCAAGTCTCAAATCGAAATTGGTAGTTTGGGTTGTTGGGTTTTAGGTATTTAGAGTCACTTCTACTCCGTCTTCAATCACTCGACGATACTCACTTTCTTAGGTATTTTCTCTCCTTCTTCCAAACGCTCTGGATTCTTTTTTTTTTTTTATTTGGTTGTTTATATATGAGATTGTTGGATAATATAGTTGTCGATTGCTGAAATAAATGTGTTTATCTCCTTATGTAATTCCCATGATTTTTTATGAAGCGTGTTTCCAATGGCATCAAATAGTGGCATGAATAAGCAGAAATTGGTTCCCTTCTCTGTATGGTGAAGGATATGGTACCTAAACAAATCACCATCAACACCAATAATCCTTTTTCATCTTGGATTGTGTTTTGGTGCTGAATATGTTGTGAAATTGTTTGGATTGTGTTTATATATGAGATTGTTGAATCTATGCCTTCTTTTTTAGCAATGGAAAATATCTGCATTATAAAGTCACAGCAACCAAACAACTGCATTAGGTTCTAAAAAAATATATGACTACTGACATATCTATTCTCTTATAAACCCAAGTTCTTTCTTTTTCATCTCCTTCTTTGCCAACTATTAGAGATCTTTTTCTTAAAAAAAAAAAAAAAAAAAAAAAAAAAAACTACTATGATTAGCAGACAATCAGCTTGCACGTGTTTTACTCGTGACAAAATATGAAGATAACTGTACTGCAAATTAGCATTCGATTTTAACTTGGTGTGATGGTTTGTTTCCCTCTCTTGCTTCATTTTTTTCTTTTTTAATTCTAGTAACTTATTCTTATTTGTTTTGATAGTTAGTTCTGCTCTTCATTGTTTCTCCTAATTTCTCTGATTCTCTTTTCCGCTCTGAATCACTCCCTCTCTTCTGTCTCTCAATACAACACTACACTTACCACTTACCATTTCTCTCTCTCTCTATATATATCTCCATTCTTATCTTCCTTTTATTTCTAGTCATTGATATGACCTTGACTTTTTCTTTTCTCTTCTCTGCTTCCAAATTCCCACCCCACACTACCAATATTGTCAATGAACTTACTTAACAATAACCCTTATGTTATTCTATCTTTTTGTCCAAATCAGAATAACCTTGTCTACTGAACAATAACCCTTATCTATCTTTTTGTCCTAATTCCTACAGAACTGAACCTTGTCTATTGGTAATAATTCACCCAAGTATATTTGAAAATGAATAAGGATTGAATTAAGCTTAAAGATAGATTCTCTAAAGATTATATTGAAGGAGTTAGACAGTTTCTAGAAGTGGCATATATATTTTGTGCATAACTTGTGCATACTTAAGTTCCTAATTTTGTAACTTGTGCATACTTTTTTTTTTTTAACAAATATAATCAATATGAATAACTTGTGCATACTTAAGTTCCTAATTTTGTAATCTTTTACATCTTCCAGACATGGAGCGAGAGAAGAGACGTGGTAGACGGATTCGAGAGATAGATGATGTAATTAGAAATACAAACCGTCCAAACGTGGAGCGGGAGACGCCAGTGGCCCCAGTGGCATCAGGTTAATAAATTTTAAGTTAAAATATGATTTCTTCCTTCTCTTGTGATTGAACCAATTTCTTGACTAATAAGTTAATTTCTTCATTTTTTTCAGGTTCTAGACCCCGCTCAAATCGGAAGAGAGGGAAAACTCGAAACATTGGGCTAGATCGGGAAGTTGAAGCCCATGGGAGGTTGAAAATAGTGGTTGACGAAGCAGTTGGAAAACCAATTTGTCGCCTCGCACCAAAATTTAGTAATGCAATTGGTTCAATCACAAGAGAAGGAATTCCATTGCATTGCCGGACATGGGATGATGTACCCGAACAAGTCATACAAGAAGTTAAGGATCGAATATCGGTAAGTGACTCATTTTTAACGTATTCGGTTAAGTACTTTAGGGTTTACAACATTGATTATTAATAACAACTATGCAGACACACTGGGACATGGATTTGTCAAAGAATCATGTGCATCGATATTTAGAATCAACAATATCCAAAAGGTTTAAGGAATATAGAGCCGAGTTGTACCAGGATTACCTTTGGTTTGAAGATCCAGTAGTCGCTCGTGCAAATCCACCAAAGGATCTTACCAATCCTGAAGATTGGCAACTTTTGTGTGATAGATGGGAGGATCCTAAATGGAAGGTACGTTCCTCATTTTCCCAAGTATCTAAAGTTTATAATTCTTTTTGATGTAGTACTAATACAATATAGTTTCAGGAAAATTCAAAAAAAGCTAAGAAGAGTCGAGCAGAACTCCCTTTCAACCACCGAACTGGGAAGAAGTCTTTTGTCCAAGTACAACAAGAATTGGTAACATGGAATTTCATCATCACTTTAGCCTGCTATTTCATCTACTTTTAACGACACAAAAAGTAGAATAATTTGAATCTTTAATGAACATTTTAAAAGTATTTCTCTCACAGAAAGACGAATATGGTCGTGACGTTGACCAAGTGGAGTTGTTCTACAAAACTCATTTTAATATCGACAAAGAATGGACGACCCTTAAAGACAAAGCTGCATATGTAAGTTCTAGTATACGAAATTTAGTTTTGTGACAAAGATGTTTATGTTCACATTTTAACTTATTCAATTCCAAATGTAGTGTGAAATGCAAAAACTATTAGAAGAATCGTTACAAGAGGATGTCGAAGAACCTATGACAACAAATCAGATTGTTCAATGCGTTTTGGGTCAACGATCAGGCCACATTAAAGGCCTTGGTTGGGACCCAAAGCCGGCCTCCTCGAAAATGGTCAAGTCCAACACACCATACGAAAAGCACTTGGAAAAAACAGTGGCAGATCTAAGGTCGAAGGTAGAGGACGTAACGAAAATGAATGAGACAGTGCTTAGTCAGATGGCAATGTGGGAAGGAAGGTGGGCGGAAATGCAGAATTTGTGTACTCAAAGGCGGAACGGGGATGGACCTTCCAACACATAGTACGTTGTAAGTTTAAAGTTTTATTGAATATCTTATTATTGTGTTGAACGTTTTATAGATTGTGTGTATGTATGTGTGTGGCTATCCTGCAGCTATGGTAGCCAATGCATGTAATGAATTCACTTCTAGGGGTGTTTTGTAGGTGGTGTTGCTGTTTGGGACTTGGCAAAATGAAAATGTATGTATTTTGGGGGCTTCTGGTAGCATGCAATTGAATTTTGATAAGATATCCTTCCTTAGAATGCCTTTGTTCATTATCCCTGTCTTCTTTTCTACATTTCTAAGAGGAAATTTGAACGTGAAAATTTTAGCTCCCTTCTTTTTGCATTCTATAATTTAAAATAAGAGCATTCCTTATGTACATTATTAGAGATCATCGACTTCAGAAGTGTACTGTTGGAAATCTTGTTGAAATACTTTTAGGTTTTTGATTTTGGGTTGCATCATGTTCTCTAAATATGAAGCTCTCTCTTTCAAATTCTTATACAACTACCACTCTCCTATACACTAGTTGGAGTCTTCCATGTAATCTCATCTCGTTTCTGTCTTTGAGCTCGACTCTTGAGGAGAACATCTTCAGCAGATGAAACCAGCTGTGCTTGTGGTGTGGTGTGGTTTTTGATTTTGGGTTGCATCATGTTCTCTAAAAATCATGGTCAGTAGGGACTTGGATTTTGTAGTATACTGTGAGAGGTCATAAATGGTGAGAGATAAATGGTGAGAGGTCATAAACTTGTCTATTTTGTAGTATACTGTTAGACATCTTTAGGGACTTGGATTCATGAATGTGCTCTGCTGTGTATTAATGATGGTTTCTGTACCAAAATAGCAGTGAAATCTATTTAGAACCAAAATTCTATTTAGAACCAAAATCTATTCAAGAATACACATAGGTCTTGTGCAGGGGATCAAAGTGAAATGATATTTTTACATTTCATTCAAATGAAAATGCGTAGGTTAAAAAATGGAAATATTTAGGGTATTTATCGTGAATAGATGTTTCAGGTTGTAGTTTTTTGGTTGCTGCTGCCATTTTTATGTACAGTAATCCCTTCAGCTTTTGTGGATTTGAGAAAGTTAAAATTGCTTATAGCTTAGAGTTCAGAGAAGGCTTTTTTCTTATGGAAGTTTTAATTCAACTTAGTTTTCCTTGTTTGTTGTTTGTATGTCTCTGGATAAGATGTTGTGTTCTTGTTTTTTCTTGGATGTTTTTCCTAAAATTTAGGAAGTTTCACTTTCGATCTCCTCAAATTTTGACTTTATTTTTTTAAAAAAAAATAGTTGGTTTCAATTCCATTTTGGCTTTTAATTTTAGAAACTGTTGCATGTTTATGGAGATGGGGTTTGTTTTAGAACTTTTTCTCTTGTTTTCCTGACTGGTTTTCTGAGCTTCTTCATTTTTTTTCTTTCTTTCTCTTTTTGTTGTTTTTATTGTTGGTGGAGCTTATCATTTTTAAAATTTTTTAGGTAAGAAAGTAAAGAAGCAAGTTATCTCTGTTGAATCAGGATTTTGGAGCACTTGCATTGGCCAATTTCATACTTTTTGCTGATAATTTTTCTTTAATCTCACATCTCTATTGTTATTGCTATCAAGTTTACTTGAATTGCTGCAATGCTTTATCATTTCTCTTGATAGGTAGATGAGTGTTTGGTCATTTCGTCTTGCTTTACTTGTGCTTCTGTGCTTTGTATTGGAATTTACTGATTTTTTGTTCAACCTCTAGTTAAAAGTTTATGTGTGTTAATGCTTATGTATATGTGTGTTAAGCCTTATTCTTCTTAATTATTAAACACACATTTTCGTGATTTTGTTTAACTTAGAAAAATGGTTATACTAATTAAACACATTTTTGTGATTTTCCTTGGCAAATACGGTACGTTCTTCTATCATTCTTATTCCTAAGATTAGATTGAATTGAAAAATGTTGGAAGAGGGAATATCGTTAAGATTTTGGTAATTTCTTGATGGTTGCATTCATAATGAACAAACTTTTGGTATTATCTCTTCTTGTATTGTTATATTGAACATGTTAAATCTTTGATGTAGAAGTTTCAAGGAAGGGCTATGAAACAAGAATTTTTGAAGTCGATGGGCAGATGGTCGCTTTTTTAGGTGGTTATTTTTGAAGTCGATGTGCAGATGGTCGCTTTTTTAGGTGGTTTTGATGGTAGGACTATGTATTTTGATGTATGAAGAACAAGTGTAACTTAATTCTGATTGTAGAATTTTGGAGTGTAACTTAATTCTAGCTTAACTGATTTTGGAGTGTAACTTTTATGAAGAACAAGTGTAACTTAACTGATTTTAGAGAGTTTTATGTCAATTTTAAAAGTTTAAAATCATTGTTTAAATTCTGTAATTATTTTATGTCAATTAAAAAGAGCTAACCCGACGCGTTAATGACGCGTCGGATTAGATATACTACCCGACGCATACTTAACGCGTCGGGTTAGTCTAACCCGACGCGTAGTCAAAGCGTCGGGTTAGATATCTTTATCCGACGCTTAGTACAAGCGTCGGAAAAAGATATCTAACCCGACGCTTTGACTAAGCGTCGGGTTAGACCAAAAAACCGACGCATTGCGTCGGATGTTAATCTTCCGACTGGTCTATTGCGACTCTCTATCCCGACGCATTGGTGCGTCGGGAGAGAGTTTACCCGACGCAAAAGGTATCTATTCCGACGCTTGATGGCGTCGGGTAAAGTGTAAATTCTTGTAGTTGAAGGAGGCGCTCGTGCGGCTGCGCATTTGGTTGACCGGTTGACTTGATACAAAAATAATACAAAACTTTGCTCCCACCTAGATTCGAACCCTAACTCCTTAATTTTCTTAACCATTAAGCCATTAATCACTTTTATGATAAAAAAAATGGTTATTTAATAAATAGAGTATTATTAGTTGGTTCCGTTTGTTAATTTTATGCTCTAAAATCTTTTAGGCTCCAAATGAGCATAATGGTCTGATTCAATCATTAGCACTTTAATCAGCAAAATATATATATTATGCACATTAAACTCGTTAAACTCACAAGACTTAAGGCAGATAAACTAGCATTTTTAGAGTGCTATCAAAGCCACTCTAATGAAATATATCCCATAGTTGTCAAACTAATCGAGGAGTCGAAATCTTTATTTGAGGAACATTATTAAAACCTCAAGAGTTGTTCATGGTCGTAAAGACACTTGATTAACCACGAGGTAAAGGGTTCAAAACCTCTAGAGGCCAATGGAGTGTTTTGATATCCCACAATTTTACTAACAAAAGTCATTAGAGAGAACGTGCAGAACATACTACTCAAATGTTTCACGTGCCAGTTTTGCAATTTGCTTTGCATCAGCTTCCAAAACCTGTAATAAGCCTGCAAATACCAATTCCCGTCGGGTAACCAATGGACCAAGTCCAAATGATTGATTATCCCCTACATTCATTCCAATGTCAAATATTCTTTTGAAGCTAACCTTAAAACAAAAGCTTTAAACCCATCTACATATCCTCCATCATTTAAAAAAAAATACGAAAAATTATTGATACAATAGCGTTTAATGACAACCTTTATAAACAGCGCTATGAAAAAAATATAGGCTCCTAGGAAAAATATTGACGCGTCTAATTTGTTTTTTATTTCTATTTTAGACATGCCCCCTTCACTTAATTTTTCTTAGACAAAAGAATGCACAGTTATTCCAGAGGCGTCAATTCTCCTCCGCCAGTAAAATCTGAAAACCCTAATTGTCGACTTCTATTGTTGTTCTTTGATTCAATTGTGCCAATTGCATGTCGAATTTTGTGGTTGAAATTTTTTGTTGTTGAATATTACAGATACTGAGCTCGGTAGGTAATGAAATCCCTAATTTTTGCTCTATGGATTTGTGCTTACATTTTTGTGTATTTGTTGTTATCTGTCGAGTGTTTGATTGAGAGATTGTTGAGTGTAGCTTTCTGGAATACATTGTTAGTTACCAAATGAAATGTAGTAATAATTAGATCTGACATTATTTATTAAGTATGCTTTTGGGAATTACATGAGATGAGTTAGATTTCACATATTCATGACTACTCGTGCAACAGTATTTTGTTTGTTGCAGGCAGCCTTGAGAATTTACAATCCATGTTTAAATGACAGTGGCTCGTGGTGTCAGTGAGGACTAAGGCTTGTGTGGCGCTACCTGGCCGTTGTAATTGTTGTGTTGCTAACTACACTACCATCGCCCCTCTTTGGTTTTTCCTTGAGGAGGATGAACATCATCAATCATGAATCAACTCTACAATAAGCAGATCAGGTCAATTCTCTTCTGACTAAATTTTTTATCATTCCAACAAAGTAAGGAGAGATCATCACAATACTTTTGAGCATATTAGTTTTTAGGTTTATCAAAGAATCATCAATAAGTATTCAATAATTATGTATAGATACTAGAGGAAGGAAGCTTTGCGACGGGGTTGAATGCATCCCATTAGTCCGTGATTAAATCTGCCTCTGTAAATATAAAAAACATGTCCTAAAATGGCGAGAGATTGTCCATTTGGAACTGAACCTGGCTTCCAAATTGGTCGTTGTCCTCTGTCATGGAGAAAAGAATCAATGTAATTGAACTAAAAAAAGTCCATATCTGGAGCTCCTCCTCCTACCCATTTGGGTTCACTTTGAACCTTCTTTTCCCACGTGACCTTCGGTGACGACGTCACCGGATCTGAGCCACTGAAGTCGGTGTGCATTCGGGGCACCGAATTATCCTAAGAGTCCATTTGCAATTTGGTGTGAATTGGGAGATGTAACATGTTGTTGTTGTTAGGCATGGTAGTAATATTGAGTTTCTGATACTCCAAGAAGGCTGGGAATTCGACTTCCTTCACATCATCTTATCATTTTTCCAATTCTACTAATTGTTTCTTGTTCTGCCAACTTAGTCCTTACTTCTAGTCAGTTTTATTAATCCTCACGTGTTGATAAATTTGTGTTCTTCTGTAGTCTGTTTTCCTTCCTTTTCTATTATGTTTCTTTGTTAGATAAGATGTGAACCTTGCATTTTTTAGAACTTCTTTCTCACTTTTTTTTAATATATAATTTTGTTGAATTTGTTTATATTAAAAATATTTCATATTGGTTTCAGAAAGAAGTTGTGTCTGGTTTGACAGACATTTTAAGGGATAGTGTCAAGGGTGCTCATCTCTGCATATCTCTTTTTTTGATAATTTCAATTTCTTTCTATACTTTTATCATTTTTGTTGATTTCTAATCTTTCTTAGCTAATTTCAAGTCTTAGATTAAACCATAAGTTCTTTCAAAGGAAAAATTTGTAGGAAATGTTAGGTATATAATTGGTGAATGCATTCGGTGAAACCAAAACTTCTAAGCTGACTAACCCAATCCACCAAGTTACCCTTAGCCATAGCCTTCCTCTGCTTTGGTGACTTCTAGAGGATTTTGGCCTGTGATCAACTCCAAAAGCACAACCCCAAATCCATAAACACCCCCTTGAAAGAAGCAACCATGGTGCTCGAATATTCGGAGCGACGTAACCAAGCTCCCCTAAATCTCCATTAACATAACTACTGTCGTGAGAATCCGAAGCCATCAACCTTGCCAATCCAAAATCCATGACCCTAGCATCATGGTCTTCATCCACAAGAATGACACAGGAACGTATGTTTTGATGCATGAATGTAGGTTGACATCCAAGCATTACAAGCATTATAATTGTAAGCCTGAATTAAAACAATTAAATCAATGCGCCCATTTGAGGTCACCAATATCTTCATTTTTTCTGGAGCTTTTCCTATGGACAGAAAATCATACATTTTTTTCACCTTTTTCTCTCTTCCTATGTAATTATGTTCTTATCATGTTCATTATAAATAGACAGGGGACAAATTCTTTTGGTTGAGAGATGAAAAGTTGCAAGCCAGACTCTTGCTGATCTTAACCCATACAACATTGGGTCAAGGTACATGTATCTTGTTTTTACTCAACCTCAACTTTTAATTCATAATTGATACTCAAATAATTATAATAATATATATTGTAGGAATGGCCATTAAAGAGACAACTTGACCCTGAAGTCTATGGTCTTTCCGGGTCCGCATTCAACACCCAAATGATCGGTCAACAAATTGGCTCCATGACAGTTCAAGAGGTATAGTACATGTGTTGTCAATTCTTAGCCACGAGCAACAATTTGTAAAATAATATGTTATGTTTTGAATAATGCACAAATGGGTGTTAAGTATCCGTGTTTTTGGGGTTTCAATGTTGCAATGGGACTTTACAATTCTTGTCTTGTCATGCTGAATCTTAGATATCTTGGCATTGTATTTGATCTTGATCAGACACTTGTTTTACCAGAGACAAGATTAAGTTGTTGAAGTTGGTCAAGATACACTTGTTTAAGTTGTTGAGGTGGGTGCATGGGTTGTTTATATGATATTTCAGTTTTTGTGATTGTTTAAGAATGCTATCATTTAGACTAATCTGTTGCACAATGAAAGTGACAAGCTATTTTGTGAAATCATGGAATGATAGTTATATCAACTCATCTATTGTTGTAATTCCATAGATTCGTGATACCGGTGTTCTTGTGAGGTGTCAACCTCGAATGCATGTTGTTCCTGCATTGCTCCTTACTATGCTCCTAATGCTAAAATTTGACATTTCAGTTTGAAAGATATGCTTGCTTTTAAAGCTTGAGCTATTTGGATTTTTGATATAGCGACACACTTTATAATTAATGAGTAGTAGATTGACCGATTTAATGTTTATATCATCCTAAGTTGATATTCATTACTATTTTTACGTTTTGTATGAAGTATCAATAAAGATTAGATTGATAACGTTTAAGTTTTTTGATTGTATGTATTGTTATGGATCACTTATTTATTATTTTACTCCTAATTTGTAACAAGCGGTACAAAACATGAACAATAACATTTTGAACATATTTGAAAAGATATAATAATAACATTCATCTAAGCTATAAAAAGTCTATAAATGCTATAAATAGTAAAAGATTTGAACATTCAAAAGATTATAAAAAGTCTATAAATGCTATAAATAGTAAAAGATTTGAACATTCAAAAGATTATTAGAGCTTCCATTAAAAGCTCTAAATAAATATTTATAACTTTTATAAAATGCTATAAAAAGTAAGGTTTTTAATAGCCTCACTACTAGAATCGGGGCTATGATGACAAATAAAAACTGTCATCAGGACTTTAGATGACAAATTTTTTCAGTCATTATAGCCCTTGCCTTCTTTACTCGAGACAAACCGAAAACTGTCATCATTCATGGTTTCGTGACAGTTTTTTTTTTGTCTCATAATACGATTAATGACAATTATTTTATGTCAAAAGAACTTATTTTATGACACTTAAACATTGTCATTGAATGACATCCCATATCATATTTTGTCATCTAATTGCAATTGACGACATGAAATTTTTGTCATCTAATCGCAATTGATGACAATAATCGCAATTGATGACATGAAATATTTATCATCTAATCTGAATTGATGACAATAAATATTTGTCAACTAATCCGAGTTGATGACAGTAAATTTTGTACGTTTTGATGACTTATATTTACTGTCACTAATAGGTTGAAGACAACAACTATTGCGAGTCAACAAAATGAATTCAATGACATGATTTTTTTGTCAAAAATTATATTTTTATGACAAATTGTTTTGTCGAAAATCTAAATATATTTATATTTATATTTGTAATTATCATTATTATTATTATTATTTAATAATAATTTAATGACAATTACAAATATAAATATACATATCGATATACATACCTGTGAATACAAAGCAAAATAAATAACTCTAAGTTCGACACAATAAAATATCATTGAAATAAAAAGATATATATATCAATATATCATTCAAATACCAAAGTTCATCAATTTTTACCTAAACTAATTCATATGTATACGATATTGAAACTAACTACGATGCCCTTGAATTGTTGCAACATTAACACTAAAATGTTGCATAACATGAAGAAATATTCATTTAACCCAAACAAAAAAGTACATCATTTGTTGCAATATGGCTTCTAGCTTGAAGAAAATATCTTCACTTTGCTCTGTAGTTCCTGCAATAAAAATTGTCAATGCAATTACCTTCAGAATTTGCCATTTTGGCTTCATCTTCTTCAAATGCAATGAAAATGTCATGAAAATTGTCCAAGTTAACACATACAACTATAGTTAATTATCAAGTTTTATTCAACATAAATACAAACTTAACTAATCTATGTAACAACTAAACTTAGGTAAACTTAAAACATAACAACTAAACTAAGCTTAATAAAAACTTAGGAACATATAAACTAAACTAAACTTATCCCTCAAATTTTCTTTCCAAATAAACTAAGTTATATTTATCACACATATCGTTTTCAATCTTAAATATTCAAGAAGACTCACTAACTTCTTACCAAATACATGCAATAAAGTTTAGAAAAGAATAACAAAAGCAAAAGTGACTACCATAACTGCGGTATAACCATTAAGAAGTGTCTAAATCTACAAAGTAGCAACGTCATCCAATAAACTTTAGAAAAGAATAACAAAAGAAAAAGTGGCTACCATAACTGCAGGATAGCCATTAAGAAGTGTCTAAATATACAAAGTACCAAAAACATTCAATAAACTTCAGTGCTAAATCAAGAAATTTTATCCATATTTAAGTAACATGACATACCTCTTTGACACCGAAGATATTTGATACAAAACTCCTTCATAAGTGTGCATCAACAAACTCCATTTAGAACACACTCGTTCAAAAATTTGCTCTCATAAGCTCCTCCTACAATAAATTTTGAATTGCCACATTAGTATACTATGTAAGTCAAGTTGAAGGAAAAAAAATATTTGATAAATAATTAATATATTACCGATCATAGATCATCGAATGTGCACTTTCGTAAGTGCCCACCAAAACACTTCATTCAGTTTATCACATGACCGACCGATGTTGGGAGCATCAAAAGTGTATATCATGCACACAACTAATATGTGAATGATATATCCAAAAATGAACCTAAAGTTCATGTAAAGAAAACGTGCGATGCAACGAATTCTTCCCACTTAGTTCTGACAACATCGATGTCATCTTGAGTGTATGTAGACGGTGCATCTCTCATCTGTAAACAATGAAATAAACATTAGCGATTGAATATTACAAAATAATCTAAAAGTGCCTAAAAAATTACCATGTGTCATTCTTAACCCAAATAAACTTAATAAGTAGTTATAATTAAACTAAACTAAACTTATTAGTCTATTCAAAATACAAATCAAACACATCACGCTAAGCACTAAGATGTGCGTCTTATCAGAAAATTTATAAACGATAAATTATAGATTGCTAAGCAATCAAATGTGCTTAGTCTTATCAAAATTGCAACAATGCCACAATGCAAGTCATATAATTCACAATACATAAACAATTATTAAACACACAACATGCCAATAGGTAGATAGAAGCCACTTACCTAACAAAATCCTAAAACAACCCAACACTTTAGTTCTTACTTCGGACGCTCCAAAACGAACCTAAGCAACAAAGATAAATTCAAGCAATTAGGAACAAAAAAACAGCACCTTAAGCTAGCCTTAAAATTGTCTAAATGGACGCTTACCACTTGCAGTTCACCTAAATTGACTCGAATCTAACTGGTGGGTAATCGCGATCGGGGACTGTTTGGAATGATAGAATCCACTTGCAATTCATCTAATTAGTAGCCTAAGATTTTCGATTCATGGTATATTTGCACTTTAACGAAGCAACCAACAATTTTACTGGTTAAGACTATAGATTAACTAAGAATACCCTTAATTCTACCTGACACTTGTCTAAAAAGATGAGTTTCTCGATAATAAATTCAAATAAAATAGAGGAAAAAATTACCGTTTTAGATGCTTTTTTCAAATGCTGCAACCATCTCCAAAATTGTTCAAAAGATGACTGCATCTCCAAAATTGTTCAAAAGATGACTAGTGTTCGTACTTTATCAATGGTCATAGTGGAGTGAAAAATACAACAAAATTGACTGATTAAGAAAACATGATATACAATCCATACACCACCACCACCACCTGTATTTCAAAGAAAATGCATAGAAAATCAGAACAATTATCATATCAACTGATAAAGAAACTGGATGATGCATCATCAAGTGTGTAAATATTACAAAAAAACAAAAATTAGCAGAAAAAAGTTATCCAGAATCAACTTCACACATTGATGATGCATCAGTTCAAGATGAATTATTGACAAAGAAAATATCTTGTCAATGTAGAAATAAACTAACGTGGAAAACTAGAAATAAATATCAACTCTTGCACAGTTGCATTATGAACTGAACTTGGAAGATTAAAAAATGTAAGCAATAACATGCACATTTTGTATGATAAAGAACTCAAATGATTGAAATATCAAGCACAATTATCCATTTCGTAATATTTAAACACATGATAAAGGATTCAAATTATTGAAATATCATGCAACAGTTAAGGCACAAATTCATCACATATGTAATGACCAAATCAATTATGTTTCATAATCATCAAGGGCTCAACAATTAAAAACATCATATCTAATGGAACAACCAATTTATTTCCTCAACATAGCTCAATTGGTGAAGAGATATACCCGACCAAGAGGTCAAAGATTCGAATCTACTCACCCACAAGTTGTTGAATTTAAAAGAAAAATGAAGATGGACAAGTGATGTGGGTCGGCTGGAACTGTAGTGACCATTGTAATTAATAAGTTGAAGTACAATTACCATGTTAAAAGTTTCGAGTACGAAATGGACATAAATGTGACAATACACGAGTACATTTTGAACATAAAGTGTCGAAATAATGCAAAATCATTCAAAAGTGTCAAATTATGTGATTGAGCCACAAATAATGCAAAATCCTTGAATTTGAGTTTTGATGGTTAAATAATTTCCACATAAGAATCGTTTAATTTTGTTTTTGTAGTGATATCATTATATATTTAGAGGATGAATTTTAGAAAATATAAATGTCAGAAATCTTGGACAGAAGAAAAAAAAAAAAAAAAAAAAAACAAATGTTGGATAGATACAGTTCCCGAAAGACTTTCCAAGAATACGTGGCAATAAGGTCTACAAGAGAGAGAAATTAAGCTATTATTTATAATATTAAAATGGTATAAAAAAAAAAAAAATAGGTTTGTTGGGTAGGTCTCACTTTCTCTCCCGTGGCCGTATATTTAAACCGACCCTCTTTCTTTTATTCTTCTTCTTCTTTCTCTCTGTCTCTATTTTTCTCTCACACCAAAATCAGAAGGAAGAAATAACTTTTTATCGTTTTCACAATCACGCCTCTTTCTTCTCAATTCTCAAAATTCATCCCAAAAAAAGCTGCCATCTATTTTAATTTAGTTACACTTTTGAACATTACGAAATGGACATAAAGTGTCGAAATAGATTCCATCGGGAAAAATCATTCAAAGGTTCATTGATCTTCGAAAATTAGTTTTTTCAAGGGTTCATAAACCTTCGAAAATTAGTTTTATACTAATTCATCTGTTAATAGAAAATCTCGAAAGATTCTATACTAATTCATCTAATACACCTACATGTAGTACCCTAATTGTGCAGAAGACATATTTCGTAGTATCTCAAGGCAATGTCCGTCATGCTTTTTTTAATAATTTAATTAAAAAAAATGTTTGTTCCACCCGTGGCTAATCAACCGTATTTCTTCAACCTATGCCAAAATCTCAATTGTATTGACTCAACAATTAACTTGTTCACAACAAAGATTATAAAGTATTTATTGACCCAAACAAACAAATTTTAACACAATAATCTAACTTGTAAATCCAAAAAAAATAGTGTGATTCAAAATTAACTTAATACACTACAAAGATTTTATACTCAACACAAAACTAAATCAAACAAAAACAAAAAGTCAAAATTTCAGTATGACTCTCCTAAAATAACCAAAAACTAACTTGAAATACAAATGTAACACACTTCTATATCAAAACACATAATACATATGAGACCACCCGTCTCTCCACAAACTATATTCAACAATATTCAGAAGATAATTCAAGTAATCCAAGTAACAAGAATTCAACTAAACATTCAACTAAACCAAGTACTTTCATTCTACTAACAAGAATTCGAGTACTTATATCAAAACTACATTCAACAACATCCAAAGTTATTTCCATTCTACTAACAAGAATTCAAGCAAACGAAGTACTTCCATCAGATAAACGAAATTAACAAATCCACAAGTAGTCCTACAAAAATCTTCCAACAAAGTTTACTCATTATGTTCGAACCTCGTCAATCTCTTCCTGTTGATATGCCTCATCAATCTCATTATGTTCAAACATCATCACTTTTTTGGTTAACTCACGATCACATACCTCCGAAAGATACCTCAAGAAAAAAAATATATTATAAAACAAAAAAAAAACATAGTTCATCATTCAAGATGTCCTAAAAGTGCCCAAGTTGACCCCAAATGCATGAAGTAACTAACATAAGTACAAGATAGCCACATGACAATGGACATGTCTAAGCGATGTTAAAAAAACTACAAACTAACCAAAAATTAAAAATTGAAGGTATGATTTGAGATTCGATGCATTTGTGATGCTTGTAGCTCTCTGTAAAATTGTTATATGTGTTGAGTAGTGATAGCTCCCAAATAGAGCTATTGTTTACTCCCAAATTTCAGCTAAAACCGTTCTTAATTAATGTTTATTTGCCTCTGTTGTAGGTGTTTCACGGTCGACAGCTCGAGGAGTTCAAGGACGTGTTTCGGAGCTAAGAAGGTCGCTTTAAGGCCTCGGGATCGCTTCGAGAAAAGAGGGGCCTCAAACATGAAGAATTTGCCAAAAGGGATCATCCAAAGGCAAAATAAAATGCACAAACTCGATAGCAAGCGTCAAGAAACTGTTCTGAAACGCCTCGACACTCCGAACGCGCGCGCTGAAGAAATTTCGTCCGTAGTGTCTCGACGCTACGACGATTATATAAGCCTTTTTTTTCCGAGTTTTAAGTCATCTTCTCCACATGTTTCTTTCCTCCATTGTTGTAGAGCTCGGTTTTGAGAGCTAAAACTCTGTTTTCTTCCCTTTTCTTGTAAATAAAGCTTAAACATTGTGGAATTCTCTTGATTTGCACAACGGGGAAGTAAGGTAAGTGCTCTAATTTGAGGTTTAGGGATAATCTTGATGCTTAGTGAGGGTTTGTTTGAATTTCTAGCTTAGAATTGTATGATTTCTTGCATTCTCTTCCTTGGTTTGTATCCCAATAGCATGTGTAGCCTAATTAAGATTGACACCCTAGTTCCTATGCATGTTTTACCGTTAAAGATTAGGACGTATAATTGCCTCAATCGCCAAGTAACAAGGGTCTAAGCGTGGTTAATTAATTCGAGCCTAAGTGATAGTTGGGGTATGAATTAATTACTGTTTTCACGAAAGATTTAAGGTAAAGGGAAAAATCGAATTAGTCTTAGGAGTAATTCGTCGCGATGCTACCCGTTACTTTTCTTTAATTATTGGTTTAAGAGTAGCTAACATAAATTAATTAAATAGCATGTTTAATTAGAATTTACGCCTCTAATTAATTCATTGAGATGTTTGTTACGGAGACAAGCAAACATTTTGCGTGCATGAGATACAATGGCTAAGCATGATTAGAATCCCTATGATCTAAGCGCATCAAGAGAATCTCGATCCCTCTAATTAGGAGCACATGTTACGTTTATTTTTTTTCGCTCTTTATTTTTCGTTATTTACTTTATGTTAGTTTAAATTCAACATCTTTCTAGTTTAGTTTACCTTTCCTTTCCCCCATTTTTATCGCTTTATTTTACCGTTTTCGTTAAAAGGAAAAGAAAAATTAGTTAAGAGAAATTGATTTAGGTTCCCTACGGATCGACCTGTTACCACTAGCTACAAGTTAGCTTAGTAGTATCGGTATTATAAATGTTATTTTGGTGGGACTCGATACCTCGATAAATAGCGAACATTCAAAAAGTTCGTCTACCAAAATTGGCGCCATTGCCGGGGAACCATTTTGTCTCTCTCTGATGAAATCAGTGGATTGAAAGTTCAATTGTCTGAATTAACTGCTTTGCTTAAATCAACTGTTGAGAATTATCAGGCATACAACAAAACTCAAATGGAAAGTCAAACTTCAAGCTCAGGTATGTAATTGGAACAAATGGTTGAGCAAATGGCCGCTAATAATTTTGAATTTCAGAAGCCAACAACCATATTCCATCAAGAACACGTTCAGTCTCAAGAAGAGACCCAAAAAGAAAGTATGAGCTCAAACGATCAACCCACCCAAGAGGTTCTTTCATGGAGCCCATATGATGACTTATGGTTCAATTTTGATGGGGTGGAGTTGTATGTGGACCCCGAGGACCTTCCTATAAGGACTGGCGGAAAGAAGGATGAGCTGGAGGGTGGAGCTGAGACTTCTTCAAGATGGATCTCCCCGGAAGATTTTTTCGCATCTTCCAGTGATGAAGAAGATCTCGGAGAATTTTACAAGGTAAGTATATCTCCACTTGTAGATTTTGACTTAGAGCATGAATTTTGTATTGAAAAATTATTTGAAGAATCATGCACTGATGAGCATGAGCATATTTCTGATGTTGAAAATATTTATGGAAATCCTTTCACTGATGAGTTAAAACCAACTTGCATTGAAAATGTTGTGATGGATGAGGAAGAGCAAATTGTGTCTTTAGAGAATTCATCTCCTCTTGTTATGTCTTGTGATAATTCATTTATTGTAGGAGATTCATCTAGCATGCCCCTTCCATCTGTGCATCTGTTAACGTTGGTTATTTAGAGAATTTTGATCTCATCCCTCCCCATATCGAGTCTTTATTTCTTGTTGAGTCAGTTGAGTTTTCTTTTGTTTTGTTTGAGTCTGTTGAGTCTTTCTCCTTTCCATATATCAAAAATACTAAAAAAATAACAACTCTGACCGACTGCCACCAAAAGTCGAAGAGTTTGCTTCTCTTAGCAGGATTTGTTGTTTTAAGGAAGAATGGGCCGAAGAAGTACGAGAATCTCTACGTACCTTGACAGAGTGGAGGACACGTTGAGGATAACGACGTTAAAAACAATTGCGCTTCTTGGGAGGCAACCCATGAGTATTTCAATTTGTTGTTTTTACTTTCAGTTTTTATTTTCCTAGCTTAGTTTTTTCTTGCTCTTTTTTTTGTAGGAGCTTTGACCTAAGGAACGGGATAATGGGCATCAAATGCGCTGCTCCAACCACCATCCTCGCAAAATTCAGGGGAGGTTTTCTGTTCCCTTTAATTTTGTGTTTTTAAACTGCTTAGTTTGATGTGTGATACATAGAGGACTATGTATCTTCGAAGGTTCGGGGTGGAGTTGGTTGTTGGATTTATGTAGTTGTTGAGCTGTGGATATTCTGAATTAGAAGTGTTTTGGTCTGTCGTTGCATGTTGTTCGATGAGGACAATCTAGGATATGCTTTTAAATTCTCCGTATTTGCATATTTATAAAAGCATGAGATTGTATGTGTTAGTTGAGCATTTTTCAAATTTTTTTTTTTAATTTTTCTGTTGCTCCCTTTCATTTATCGAGCAACTAACATCCTATTCTTGGTTCTGTAGGCTTAGAATAATCTTATGTAACCTGAAATCATGTTGTCACCCCGAAAGGCACCCCTAGGGAAAGGCTTGATGCATGAAAGGTTGTAATAGGTTAATCGAGATTATAGCAAAGCTATTGCCTAGTAAAAAAAGTAATGTTGAAAAATAAAAACTCCTCAGGTGCTCCTCCTTCTTAAAGAGCACGTTAAAAAGTGAGCATTATTCCTTAAAAATGTGAAACTTGCCCGTAGTCAGATACACTATGCAGTGAAACTGCAGGTAAGCTGGAACGAAGGCAAGTTTGACATGTTAGGCTCTCTTGAAGAAGTAAAGAAAAGAAAAGAAAAGAAAGAAAAAGTAAAAAAAAAAATGGTAGTTTAAGAAATAAAGAGTACTTCAAGAAAAAAAATAAAAAATTTAGGCCTTTTGATTTGTTACTCTGTTGATTGTTGAAAAGCCATTAGACTGTTCTTAATTGCTAGAAGTAGGGGAAAACGAGATGTAGGGTTGCATAAGGTTTTCCGGGTCTATGAGAGCTAGAATAAGTATGCTACGCACACACACGTAGAGGAGTAACAGTTGAATTTTTGAAATGTTCTCAATTTGTGCATGCAATTGATTGTTATTTTTTTTTTGTAAATGCCTTGCTTTTAAAAGTGTTGAGGTTAGAGTCGATGCATGCAATATTAGTCTTTAGAGATAATTCAGAGTAGCCTTGCTCGAGGACTAGCAAGATTTAGGTTGGGGGTATTTTGATAGCTCCAAAATAGAGTTAATGTTTATTCCCTAATTCTAGCTAAAACCGTGATTATTAATGTTTATTTGCCTCTGTTGTAGATGTTTCACGGTCGAGAGCTCGAGGAGTCCAAGGACGTGTTTCGGAGCTAAGAAGGTCGTTTTAAGGCCTCGAGATCACTTCGGAAAAAGAGGGGCCTCAAACATGAAGAATTTGCCAAAAGGGATCATCCAAAGGCAAAATAAAATGCCCAAACACGTGGATTTCTCTTGATTTGCACAACGGGGAAGTAAGGTAAGTGCTCTAATTTGAGGTTTAGGGATAATTTTGATGCTTAGTGAGGGTTTGTTTGAATTTCTAGCTTATAATTGTATGATTTCTTGCATTCTCTTCCTTGGTTTGTATCTCAATAGCATGTGTAGCCTAATTAGGATTGACACCCTAGTTCCTATGAATGTTTTACCGTTAAAGATTAGGACGTATAATGATGGAGCGATGTACGCAGCGGAAGCGATTTCGGATCGCTGATACTCTAATTTCATCAATTTAACGAAATAGAAAACATGCTCAAACGACAGAATTTAGAAAAATTAGAATTACATACCCTTGTAGTTCTATATATTTCTTCGCGCTTCGCCGCTCGTTCCTCGTCACGAACTCTTCGAGCTTCTTCTCACGAACGCCCCAAGGACCACCTCCAGTAGTCCTGCTATCCTCGGCGCCGCGCAACGGAGTTGTGGGACTGCGTACGAAGAGAAAAGAAAAGAAGAGAAAAAAGGAAGAGGAAATGGGATGGAACTTCTTTGTTGAAAGGTACAGAACCAAGAGCTCTCAAAAACTTCAGAGAATTGAATTTGTTATTTTTTTCTCTTCCCATTCATGTACCCTGTTTTGTTTGCCATACAAATCTATATATGTATATTAAAATAAAAAAATAAAAGTGAGACATGTCTTACATCCAAGTCATAATCTTACTTTTTTTTTTATTATATATATATACATATATATATATATTATTTTATAAAATTAATTCTTAATTAATTTTAAATAATAATAAATATTTTATTAATTAAACTTTTTAATTAATAAAAATATATATATATATATATATTAATTAATTAAACTTTTTAATTAATTAATATTATTTAATTCAATATCAAATATCAATTAAATAATATGGCTAAACCCGATTTTTCGAAAACTGGTTTTTTTTTAAACATGAATCTTATTCATGTTTTATACCATCCTCGTATTTAAATCATATTTAAATATGTCCATCATTCTTCCAAAAATCGAATTTGAACAATTCAAATTCTTTTTTTTTCTTTTTTTTTTTTTCTTTTCTCCTCCATTGTTGCACGACGTTATCCGAGCTAGCCAGGAGAACCTAAAGAACCTACAGATCATGAGCTCCAACGATACGAGATTATTCGGTCAAAACTCTTTTAACCTGAATCAATCAACTTTCGTTAACCTCTGGAGACTCCACTATAGTCCGAGGGTTGCACTCTCCTCACTGTAGATATATTATGTCCTCTTGATATAACTGTCACGGGCAAGTCGACCCCTCACAGGTTGTTCGTCATCACAGCTGGGTAATTTATACCGTTTAACCCCTGCATTACTTCTTGTTCCTTAAGTACCACTGACACCTCTAATGAACAATAGATCAGTGGTTCTCCCAACAAATCAATTAACCCTCTCTGATCACAGGAGAGGGTGAGCGCTCATTGTTCAGGCCCCAGAGTCAGCTATTAAGGGAACAACCTATCTACTAACCCTGAAAAGCGGGTTAGGAGTGAATTTCATCTTACTACACTATGTCCCCAACTACCTATTGGACTTTATCCCTGAAATGATAAGTTATTGAGTCGGCGCTATTGGGCCACTCTCACCCATACAAGTTTAAGGATACTATCTAATAAGCAAGAGTTCATAGTAAGCTCAGGATTAAGGTCGAGTTACCTAGGCCATCAGGTGAAATAGTCGGTCTCTTCAGTAAACGACGTTATAAAGAGAGAGCGACTTTTTCGTGGTTCAGTCTTATGCAAACTCATTGCACAGGACGCCCCCGCTCGCACATCTCCATGTGAAACGATTCGGATCACATCGTTTTGTACATTACAAAGCGAGCCACATCCAATAGCGTTACCAGGATAAGGTACCCAGCCTTATACGTATACTATAGACCGTTTTGACTGTCTACTTGAGCCTGATCCACATTCATGTCATACATGAAGCTCAAGTACTCATCCTTCGCCATGGGTGTTGGTCATTGGTATAGATTAACGCAAACACGTTTCACTTTATTCCAGTAAACTCTTTTACTGAATAAAACTAATAACTCTTTATTCTAAATAGACAATTACAAACATAATTGTTTACAAACCACGAGTTTTAGGACATAAAACCCAACATATCATTGCCTCAATGATAAGAGCCTAAGTGACAATTGGAGTATGAATTAATTATTGTTTTCACGATAGATTTAAGGTAAAGGGAAAAATTGAATTAGTCTTAGGAGTAATTCGTCGCGATGCTACCCGTTACTGTTCTTTAATTGGTTAAAGAGTAGCTAACCTAGATTAATTAAATAGCATGTTTAATTAGAATTTACGGCTCTAATTAATTCATTGAGATGTTTGTTACGGAGACGAGCAAACATTTTGCGTGCATGAGATACAATGGCTAAGCATTATTAGAATCCCTATGATCTAAGCGCATCAAGAGAATCTCGATCCCTCGAATTATGAGCACATGTTACGTTTATTTTTATTCCCTCTTTATTTTTCGTTATTTACTTTCTGTTAGTTTAAATTCAGCATCTTTCTAGTTTAGTTTACCTTTCCTTTCCCCCCTTTTTATCGCTTTATGTTACCACTAGCTACAAGTTAGCTTAGTAGTATCGGTATTATAAATGTTATTTTGACGGGACCCCGATAAATAGCGAACATTCAAAAAGTTCATCTACCAAGTAGCTGGACAAAGTAATGACAAAGGTTACTACAAATTGGAAAAATGAGAACAAAGGAACAAAATCTGGATTGAATGATAGTACTTACAATAGAAATTTTCAACCTTCAACCACCAATGTAAACATGTTTTCAACCTAAGCAAGTTAAATTTAAAGTAATAATAAATTCTATCTACACGTAATTTCCAGAGACCGCACCACTACTAACAAACAATTGTGTAACTACAAAGATCACATCAAACCAACCCAAAATACTCAGAGAAACCGAATAATTAGAAAAAGCGAGTCTGCAAAATCGTCAACTAGGCTAAAAAAAGGTCAAGCTTCATACATACCCTTAAACTCAGTGGATATGCTAACCAAAAGAAAGCAGTAACGCCCACAATTCCCCACAACAGGAAAATCTAACATTTCAAAAGTAATGCAGAATGCTTTGATTGCTATATCCTAAAATTCACATGATAATATAAGCTAGATGATAAGAGGCAACCATACTTACCTTAGTATCCAGAAGACTAAATATGGCTCTGGACAATATACTTTTCCTCAAGCTGTCCATCTCAAAAATTTGTTTAGCAAGCTGAGTAAAAAATAAAAAGTGAGGTTTTGGGTCCTAATAACAAGTGAGCTTTTGGGTCCTTATAAAAATAGTAAAGTAAGCAAATTATTTTTTGTTAATTTACTATGGATGAAGTAAGTATTGGGAGAGGGAAAAAATCTATGGATGAAGCAATAAACGAGGCAAGACCAATGTTCCCCAAACTCAAAGCCCTGATAAATCTTTAAAAAATGATTAGAAATGTTTTTCTCAAATTGTCACGGAGCTATCTCCCTCCTCTTGAAGTTGTAGCATTATCATTTTGAATACCTCCAACTAGAAAGAGAGATTGTTACACATATTTTCACAAAAAAAAACTACCACAGAATGTAACTTAAAAAAAGTGTGAAAGTAACTTTAAAATCATTGCCCCAACTTTAAAATCAAAGACTTGTAACAAAAATTGTGAAAGTAACTTACAATGGGCTTGGAGGAATCAATGTGGAATTGCTAGAACCACTATTTTATGTTATTTCCTACAAAAAATGAAAAAAAAAAAAAAAAAACTGAGTTACAATTACAAATACCTCCTTCAACCTAAATATTAGAAAAGTCATCAAGATTGAAGGGGTTATATTTGTGAAAACAATACAAAGTTAAAGCTTAATAAGTAGTTCGAATGATACATAACAGAGTTTTGAAATAATGAAATGAGAAAATTAGATAAATAACAGAGATTTTAATTAAGAACATAGATAATTTTAATTAATGAATGACTAGACAAAATGAGAAAGTTAGAGAAATCACATTTGTCTCCTTACAACATGCATCCAAAAAAGTCCACTGTAAGAGATTTCGATTAGTCTCAGTATCTTCAAAGAGTCATCAACAACTTTGTTCATTCATCGTTCTTCCTCACGTTCTAGGTATTTTCCTTCTATCTTCTATGAGATGCAAGAAACCTACACAAAATAATAACAAAGGTTACAAGAAGCTTCACGTGTCTTGAATTAATATAGAAAGTTATTGATGAAGAACCACGAAAGATTTCAGAGATGCCAAGAGAAACTTCTAAAAAAATTATGTTTATAAACAAATGAAAAACTCACACTTTATGAATCACTCTTCTTCTTACTCTACCTTTTTTTTTCATATCAAACAATCTACTTTTTTTTTTTTTTCTTTTGGCAAGGAAACAATGATTTTCATTGATAGAATGAAAAGATGCAAGAAAGACACATTAAAAGTATTCTCTTAATATAAAAGATAACTAGCCCAAATAGTCTACAAAAACAAAAATTATAACGACCAAAAACTAAAAAATTAACAAAACAAAGTTAAGAAGTTGTACAAAAAAACTGCCAAGGAATTCCACCAGAGAATCAAAGAAATCAAAAGATAAAAAGTTTCTAAATCACAATTTTTGTAAGCTAATAAAGTTTATAAATCATGATGAAACAATAACTGAAAAGGGTATTCATCCAAAGTCCAAAATTCCAAAGACAGTGCATTTGATGGAACACTGTGCACTATAAACTTTGTGTGTGAAATTTTACCGAATTTGGTACAAAAAAGCCCAGTTGAATTTTTCAACTTCCATGGCCACTATTTTGAGGTAAAAAAAACAAACATCATTTGTAATTGTATAAGTTGAGATGAAAGATCAATTGACCTTCACTTCAATGGAAGATTCTGAAACCTTCTCCTTGCAATTTAAAGAGTTTTGTGGAACAGATAGTCAGATATATTCTATTATTGAGAATGGCAAAGCCAGGAGTATATATACTCTTACAATTCCTATTTTGTAGGAAAGACTAACCACACCTTTATTCTAGGAAACATAAAGCTTCATATAGAAATTAAAGTGTTGACTTGAAGAAATAGTCATAGCCTTTAATACTCTCCCTCAAGTTGGAGCGTGAAGATTACAAATGCCCAACTTGCGAAGAAGAAGTGAAAATTGTGTTTTACCAAGGGCTTTGGTTAAAAAGTCTGCCAGTTGTGCACCCGTCCGAACATGAGACGTAGAAATCGTATCATCTTGCACAGCGTCACGAATAAAGTGGCAATCCATTTCAATATGTTTCGTTCGTTCATGGAAAACTGGATTGGCCGCTATATAGAGAGCGGCTTGACTATCACAAAATAATTTCATGGGACGCACATGTTGTATCCCAAAACAAGCCAAAGAGGATTTCAACCATTTTAACTCACATGTAGTAGTGGCCATAGATCTATACTCGGCCTCCGCCGAAGAACGAGAAATAGTTGGTTGTTTTTTCGTTTTCCAAGACACAGGAGAAGAACCTAATAAGACCATGTAACCTGTCAATGATTTTCGTGTTAGTGGACAACTCGCCCAATCACTATCACAAAAAGCATATAGCTGAAGGTCATTCTCTTCTCGCAGCAGAATGCCCTGACCAGGACAACCTTTCAAATACCGCAAAACTCTCAAAGCTGCATCCCAATGTTCAACACGAGGATCACCCATGAACTGAGCTAGTATATGCACAGAGTAACAAAGTTCAGGCCGTGTAATCGTCAGGTATATAAGGCGACCTACAAGCCGCCGATACTTCTCTGGATCATCAATGTTGACACCATTGATTGTGGCAAGGTGATGATTCTGCTCCATTGGTGTAGAGACAGGGCGTGCTCCAAGCAAGCCCGCTTCACTGATAATGTCAAGAACATATTTGCGTTGGGAAAGAAACAAACCGTCCTTCCCACGTGCTACTTCTATCCCAAGGAAATACTTGAGTATGCCCAAGTCTTTCATATGAAATCTCTCGCTGAGTTGTTGCTTGAATTTTGTAATTGCCAAAGAAGAGGAACCTGTAATGATAAGATCATCGACATATACAAGAACATGTAAAGCAACATCATCCTTGGAATAATTAAATAATGAGTAATCAGCATAAGATTGCGTAAAACCAATCTCCTTTAGGGCCGTTGAGAGCTTAGCAAACCAATTCTGAGGCGCCTGTCGAAGTCCATACAAGGACTTACGCAATCGACATACTTTGTCAGGGGCACCGGAGTTAAAACCAGGAGGGAGTCGCATATATACCTCCTCAGCAAGATCTCCGTGTAGAAAAGCATTATGCACATCCATCTAGTGAAGCTCCCATTTTCGTGCCACTGCAATAGCCAGACATGTGTGAATCGTGACCATTTTTGCTACAGGAGCAAATGTTTCATTAAAGTCGAGTCCAGCAATCTGACGATTCCCATATACAACGAGACGCCTTTTTAATCGTTCAATCGCACCATCAGACCGATATTTTATTTTATAAACTCACTTACAACCGATTGCTTTCTTTCCAGGTGGAAGATCCTCCAGAGTCCAAGTCTTATTCCTTTCAAGTGCATCTATTTCATCTTGCATAGCCTTTCGCCAACCTGGATCCTTAACAGCCTCTTTAAAGGAGGTAGGTTCAGTTCCTGTAGTAATTGCTGCCAAAAAATGGGTGTGTTTTGCAGAAAATTTATCACAATTTACGTAATAAGCAATGGGAAAAGGAGTACCTGAGGACTTTGATGAATCGTGAACAGGTGATGTGACGGGTTTGGTAACACGAACGGTGTTGGTGATGAAACCCTTGAGTCTACAAGAGGGTTTCATTAGTCGATGACCTCGACCAGTTTCAGGCACAACAGGTTCAACCGTAGGTACTACATGTCCAGTATCCAAGTCACTAACTGCAGGTGGTGTACATACCGGTATAGTCAGTGGTATATCTTCTGTCATACTCGAAGACTCAGCATTCCCCCGAGGTATATCTGCTGCCATACCCGAGGACTCAACATTTTCCATATCTATATCTTCGGCGATGCCCGAGGCATCCTTACTCCCATATGGTAAGACAATATCCTCAAGAAAAGCGACACTATCATAATACTTCGTATTTTCAGATGGATTATCAACATTATGCAAGGAGACCTCTTCGGAGAAAGGAAATTTTTGTTCACAAAATACAACATCTCGCGATATAAAGAATACCTTTTCTTCTAAGTCATACAAACGCCATCCCTTTTTACCAAACGGATACCCCACAAACACACATCGTCGAGAACGAGAGCCAAACTTGTCCTTTATACGAGGTTGATTTTTGGCAAAACAAAGACAACCAAAGACACGAAGAACATCATACTTAGGAGGTGATGCAAAAAGAATTTCGTGGGGTGTTTTATTATTGAGTAATGGAGGAGGGGTGCGGTTGATGATATACGCGGCTGTCAGAATACTCTCCCCCCAAAAAGAAATAGGTAGATTGGCTTGAAAAAGTAATGCCCTAGCCACATTAAGAATATGCCTATGTTTACGTTCAACACGCCCATTTTGTTGCGGTGTATCAACGCAAGAGGTTTGATGGAGAATACCATTATCAGCATAAAAACGATGAAGGCATGTAAATTCTTTCCCATTATCACTTCGAAGAATCCTAACATGCTTATCAAATTGAGTTTTAATCATGCGACAAAAATCCTTAAGAAGTTGTGATACCTCAGCTTTGACAGTCATCAAATATACCCATACAGCTCGAGAACAATCATCAACAATAGTTAAGAAATAACGAGCACCACTACTAGCAGACAAAGAATACGGACCCCATATATCACAGTGGATTAAGTCAAAAACATTTGTTGCTCTATTAGTACTCAGAGAAAACATGCTTCTAGTTTGCTTAGCTCGTAAACAAATTTCACAAGATTCATGGATAACATTACCATCCTTATGTCCATGAGTTCCAATATTATCGGGCAAAAAAGAGTCTACTTTTCGAGAAGGATGACCCAACCGTCGATGCCACAATTCACTTTTATCTCCCACTGTTGCTCGATACGCTTGAAATTGTCTCAAAAGCTGAAACCAATAAACCCCGTCACATTGCTCACCTGCTCCGATCAAAGTTCTCAAAGCACGATCCTGTATGATGCAAAGCTTATCAGTAAAAGTGACAAAATAAGATTGATCGGCAAGCAAGTGAGACACGGACAACAAATTGCAAGTAAGATCTGGAACGTATAGTACATTATGTAGGACCAAAGATTTATTTAAAGAAATTGTGCCTTCCTTGGTGGCAATGATTTGTTTACCATTCGGCAGTCCAACAGAAGTAGGAGCAACGTCAAATAATTGAGTAAATAATCCAACATTACCAGTCATGTGATTTGAGCATCCGGTGTCAATGATCCAATCAGTGGAAGAATCACTCTTACCACTCAATTTTTCGGTTGAAGAACACTTCTCTTTTGAAGTGTGGAGCATGTGCACAAGTGTAGCCCACTGATCATCTGAGAGACCAGGAACACCACACCGATCTGAATCCTGAACGGGTGCTTGATCAATAGGTCGTAAGGTGGTTGTTGCAGTATACGTCCTTACCAAACTTCGGTCATACCTGACGACATTGGCTACTTGGTCGCAGCGCTCCTTCCTCCTCTCTCGTTCATAATTCCATCCGTCAGGAGGTTTGGTTGTTCGATCGTCCGCCATAATAGGATGATGATAGTTGGACTTCATAGGTTCGTCGTCAACCATAATAGGATAACGATAGTCGGAATTCATAGGTTCGTCGTCCACCATAATAGGATAACGATAGTCGGATGTCATGGTTTCGTCGTCATTCATAACGAGATGACGATAATCAAATTTCGTTGTTTTGTCGTTAGTCATAACGAAAAAATCGAAGTAGTCGTAGTTTGGTCGTCGTCTCCTCTCTTAGAGTCGCCGCCACTCTAGAGTCTAGTAGGGGTTTTTTCCTTTTTTTTTCTTAGGATCTTTGCTCTGAACCACGAGCTCTGATACCATAAAGAGTTTTGTGGAACAGATAGTCAGATATATTCTATTATTGAGAATGGCCAAAGCCAGGAGTATATATACTCTTACAATTCCTATTTTGTAGGAAAGACTAACCACACCTTTATTCTAGGAAACATAAAGCTTCATATAGAAATTAAAGTGTTGACTTGAAGAAATAGTCATAGCCTTTAATACAATTTCCTTGCAATTTGATCATGAAACACAAACATCATTTGTAATTGTATACGTAGAGTTTCCCAAACATCCTCCGGTTTCGTTTCCCTCGTCTTCCATGTCGATTTGCTCCATCTTTGTTTTCAATCTCTTCCTCAAGAAAATCAAAATGGTTCATTTCAAAAGGTTCAAAATAAATCCAAAACTAACAATTATATCAAAGTAGTTTAAAAATAGCAATATTATTGTTCAGTGGGCAATAAAATACCTTTAACGAGTGTGGAGGTGGACGGAGGAGAAGGCCGACCGGAGGCGAGGTGGACGGAGCTGGGTGCACAAGACGCCGGAGCAAGGCAGAGACGACACCGGACCTGTCCGCAGACAACGGCGGAGCGTGTGACGAAGATATGATCGGAGACGACGGCAGAGAAGATCCGGACCGTGAGACGCAGTCGAACCAGAGCGGGTCGGAGAAGAACCGGAGCGGGCGGACGACGCCGGACCGAGTAGAGACGAATCGGAGCTTCGGACGGCGTCTGGAGACTGGGAACGGAGGCCAGGCAATCGAGCAGCTGTGACAAAAAATTTCTTCAATTTTTTTTAACTTGTAGAATTAGGGATTGTACCCTTTTAATATATATATATATATATATATATATATATATATATATAATATATATATATATATATATATATATTTTTTTTTTTTTAAAATTATAAATTTTGACGGTTTATTTCAAAATTTTGATTTCCCTTTTTTTTCTTTTTTTTTTTTCATTTTCCCTCTCTTATTTTATTTGTTAATTAATTATTTTGTAGTGGTAATTTAATTCTAATTGTTTTATCCGTATTTTTAGTTTTTAAAAAAATGTTTGAGTAAAAATACATAAATAAATTAATGATAGTTAATAAATGTAAACAAATTAATGATAGTTAATAAACGGACATTTTAAAACTGTCATTCATTGACGACATTAGAAAAGTGTCATTAAGTTTCGGAAATCTGAAAAAATTCTTTTTTTCCTGCAAAAAAAACCCTCCAAAAATATGAAACTTTTTTTCTTCCTCCCCTGATATTTCATTGGGCCACATGTCATCTATTCCTCTTCTAGTAGTGCCTTCGTAAAATGCTTAAAACGTAAGATTTGGTAGAGCTTTTGTAAAATGCTATCAAAAGTAAGACTTTTTATAAACTTTGTAAGAGGCTATAACAAGTCTAGACTTTTTATAGCATGGGCTAAAAGGACTTTGCACAAAATGCTATAAAAGTCCTATAATAACTTTTTTTTGAAGCTATCGTAGGGCTTTTTTCTTGTAGTGCCTCATTGTTAGTTTTTTTTTTCCTCACCAAACTCCAAACAAAATCACCCCATCATCAACAAAACCAAGCTGTGAAAAAGAAAAAAAGAAAAACAACTACATTTTCTTGATATTTTTCACTATCAAAGTGAAAATAAAAATAAATAGAAAATTTACCATGATCCACCTCTCCACATCCTACTCCAATATCCACCACCAGAATCTCCTCTTCTACTTTGCTCAAATTCAAAAAAATTGAGCCTAGTATTTGGTCTATATCAGAAACTTCAGATTAAGCAGAAACATATTCAGTAACAATATTTTATTACCAGAATATTCTTGAGCACATCACAATAGTTTGATCTGCAATGCATCTCCCCATGCTTAATGATCTCTGGAAAAATGTCAATCTTGGTTGCTGCACTGAAAGCGAGGGCTATACTAAGTTTCATATTTTACCATCCTTATAAGTTCCAGCCAACAACTCTAAATCCTATTCCATATATCAAAAAGTCTAACAATGTACCTAAATTCATCATTTCTGAACTTTCATCAACTGTTGGCTCACACTAGCCATAAACAAACTAACTCACATAAGAAATTGTAAATTCACTTTGATAATATTAGAAAATTTCAACTCTAAGTTAAACAAGTCTAATCCGTGAGGCAAAGATTCAAGTTTCAACAGTAAATCATAAATGGAAGGAGGGCCAAAATAAGAAAATGGAAACCGAGTTTACTAAATCCTACCTACGAAACCGAGTTCAACAACAAAATAAGAAAATGGAAGATTCAAATTCTTACCCTAGAAGATGAAAATTTGGGTACTTCTGGTTTCAGCGTCGAAGTTGTCGAAGATGGTCGCCGAAAATATCTTAGGTTTCGTCAAAGATGGTTGATTTTGTTTGTTACCTTAGAAAATGGCCGCCGAAAATATCTTCTGGATTAGGTTGTTCAAAGACGAATAACAACGCCGATGGATTTTCTCCCTATACATCGTCAATGGATTTTCTTGAAGACAAATGGAAGCGAAGATGAAGACGAAGCGAAGGGTCGGGTTTTTTCAGACGAAGGGAGAGAAGATGAAGACAAAGTGAAGGGAGACGAAGGGTTGAGGAGATCTGGTCGATTTTGTGAAGATGAAGGAATGAGGACATTTTTGCGTTTTTGTGAAGATGAAGAATGAGGGCAGATTTTTGTTTCTGCGTAACGTGAAAATCTTGGGGTTACGTGAAAATTATGGAGGGAGAAATTTGAGCGCCTTTTTTTTTCCAAGAAGAATAAGCTTATTCTTTTTAATAGCGGGAATTATTTTTATGCAATAATTAACTGCAATTGAAAGTCATTTTTGTTGTAAGGAAACCCTTGATGGCCACCGCTTCAGAATTCAAATGAATTTCGTGTTTTGATAAAAAAAAAAAATAAAAAAAAAATAATAAAGAATGCTTGGTCATCTTCAAATTCATAAAAAAAAAAATCATAATTATAAAAGAAATTTTTGATTCCCATGTTCCAAAAAAAAAAAGGCATGGTCACACGTCAACAAATCTAGTTTAAGACCCTATTGAGACAGTACAACAATGCGTCGTGGTCACACATCAAATCAAATTCATAATTTTTCATTAGTTTCATTACTCCAAATTTCATTACCCAATCAAATTCATAATTTTCTATGCCCATGGTCACAGATCAAAAAAACATTTAACCCATGGTCACAGATCAACAACTTCCACCTTGATGACCACTGTTCATTAAAAAAAAAACTCAGCTGCTGCACCATGTCTTTGTGTAAAAAAAAATAAAAAAAATAAAAAAAAAAGGTGGGAGAGAATTAAGACAATTAGGGTTTGTCATTCAAGTTACTAAAATACCTTTTACTTAAGAGTTAAGAAATTTTGTTCAAAATGTGTATGAAGTAGGGTTCGAACACAAGACCAAAGAAATAAAAATTTATATAAGTTCCACTTTTCCAAACAAATTTTGTTGGTACTATTTGTCTTTAGATTTATATATTTCATTCAACTTGGATGTAAAATTCTAATTCATACGTTGAATTGAAATTTCGGCGTGTTCTAAGTTTCCTTCCATAATCATGACTTTAAGTTCAGTTTTAATCTCAAATTCAAACTTCAAGTCAAAATTGATTGGAATCCCAAAATTATACCATGTCAAATTTTCATCTCTTCTACTCCGAGTTCAAGCCAAATTTCGAGTGAAATCCAAAATTTTACTAGAATTAAAATTTGGGCATTTTCCAAATTTTATTCCTTCCATAATCATGACTTTAAGTTCAGTTTTAAAGTTGCTGCCAAATAAGAAAGATCAAAGTTGTTACTCAACTTCATATTTTGATCAATTGGAATAGAAAGATGTGTCAACTAAAATAATGGATTTATGAATCAAATTTCATATTTCGATAAAATTGACATGTCAGGGCATATTCGAAATTAGGAGTTTCCTACATTTCGATTTCAAAATTTAACTTTTTTTAGACTCGCCCACACATACTTGTGCATAAATCTCGAAAAAAGGGCATTTGTTGACTGGAATTTTTCAACCAATCAGCAGTTGCCACGTCGTTATCACAAAGGGACGACAAACCTACATCTGGGACGAATCTCAAATCGACATGTGTCTCAGATTAAATTTGAAAACAAAATTGGCAAGTCTTAAGAAAACGCCACATGTCTTCATCATGATAGTTTGATCAAATAAATTTAACCGATCAAACTGGGTCGTATTGCAATTGGGCTCAAAATCAAATTGACCTAGAAAGCTATTTAAATGACAACTTGGCCCAAAACCCAAACTCATATGACTGGGCCTAAAATCCTATTGGGCCCAAGCCCACTATGTTCCTAGGAGAACTCTATAAATAGAGAGGTAATCCTTCATTTGCAAGGTTCAGAAAATTTCTACCCCTAAGAGCTCAAAAAGAATTCACAAGTTACGAAGACTCCCTGAATCCTTGGAAGACTGAACAATCCTTCAACATCGAGATCAAGTTGCGAAGTCCTCGATCAAAATTCAACATCGAGAACAAGTTGCACAAAAGCCCTCAAAACAAATTCAACATCGAGAACAAGCTGTAAAAGCCCTCGAAACAAATCAAACATCGAGAACGAGCTGTGAAGCCGTAGAAACAAATCTAACATCGAGAACAAGTTGTAAAGCCCTCAAGACACATTTACATTTGAGACAGAAAGAATCAGAGGATCATACATTAGAGATTGTAATCCACTACGCACTGATACATACAAATATAAATACAAATCAAATTCATTTACACGTGTCGAATTTCCTTCGTCGGAATCTCGTGTGAATAACTACAATAATATTTTTTTTTTTTATACAATTTTTCTATGACATTAAAGATATTATTGGAATAATATATTACAAAATAATAGTTAAAAGAATAAATTTACGTATTTTAAAGTAGAACACTTCATTAATTAATATGGTTTGTGTTAATCAATATTGAGCACACTACAAGAAATTTACTTTTACCCACGCACAAAAACGGTCGCTTAAAGCCAAAAGACGTCGCTAAAAATTTTAACGACACGTTGAGGTATATCGTTGCAACGCATGATGCATATTCTTAAGTTTTAGCGACGGAATCATGTGTGTTGCTAAAAATTATCATTTAGCGGCACATGTGTATTTATAAACTGAAGTTTTAGTGGCGCCGTAATAAATTAGATAAATATATATACTCTATTTTCACATGAAATAAAAACATACTTATTACCATTATCAAAATTCAATTATTTACAAAAGATTGTTTGTAGTTACTTTACTTTTCTAAGAAAATATATTATATTTGTATTTTTTTTAACGAAATAAATAAGAATAAATAATTTATCAAAAAAATCAACCAAATTTCTTATTTCTCCACCCTTAAACTATTTCTAGCAAAAAAAAGTCCAGTAAAGAATAAAAATTAATTTGAATTGAGTTGACCTCGTTGAAGCATTATGGAATTGAAAATTAAGCTTTAATTCAATAAAAAATGACATCAATGCACGATAGATATCTAAAAATAATTTTACGTAAATATTTTTTTTTTTTTTTTTTTTTTTTTTTTTTTTTTTTGACAACATGTTGGGTAGGGGATTGAACAAGGACCTCATGGTCACTAAGCAATACATCGTGGTGCCATTGAGCTATGCTCTTATTGGCAATAGAGTTTGTTAAGTGAATCTTTAACTCACAAATTTAAACGTATGAACTTTTGTTGTTTAATTTTTTTCCTATCTAGTCTATATTTATTGTTTAAGTTTAAATAAAAATAAAACAAATTTATTTTGCCACCAACCTAAATGACTAGGTTAAAAACAAAAAGAGAAATTAAATTGAAGAAAACAAATGTACCGGTATTAAAAAAGTTATTGGAAAACATATACAAAACAATATGCTGAAGTTTTTGATTTATACCTCCATATATAGATACATTTACCAAATTAGTTGTGATCCAAGATGATTAAGGGCGACAAACACTCACAATCCACAAAAAAAAAACCACTCATATATATTAACTTTAAAATCTAAATAATACTAAAAATAGAACCAATATTGAGTATAAAAGGTGAGGATCATCAACTAAGAAAGGCAGAGACAAGGATCAGCCAACAAATATAAAGCGAGGGTGGTTAGAGTTTCAAAAGGAGAGTAGTGGTTTGTGCAAATAGACATAGAGGGAAAGGTCACAACTTTTGGTAGACCAAAAGAAGTAGCTTTCAATCCATTTATACTTGCCTTCTTTGTCTACTTGCACATACACAAAGTGGTCGAAATGTATTTGTCGATACTATCAATCTTGTTAAGTATGATGTTATTTGGCCCTTCCCATTCAGGGGCTACTTCCCCTACAAACATATTCATCCTCGCCGGTCAGAGTAACATGGCTGGTCGAGGTGGGGTTGAGAAGGATAAATCGGGAAAACTTGTGTGGGATGGGATTGTCCCACCAGAGTCTCAACCTGACCCATCCATCCTACGATTGAACCCTGATCGCCAATGGGAGATGGCAAAAGAGCCTATCCATTTGGGGATCGACATCAACAGGACCCCTGGGATTGGTCCCGCGATGGCATTTGCTCACGAGCTGCAAGCGAAAGTCGGGTCAAAGGCAGGCGTTGTGGGTTTAGTTCCTTGTGCCAGAGGTGGCACTTTAATCGAACAATGGATTAAAAATCCTACAAATCCTAATGCAACTTTTTACCAAAATGTTATTGAACGAATCAAAGCATCAGATAAAGAAGGTGGGGTTGTGCGTGCTCTTTTCTGGCATCAAGGGGGAAGCGATGCGGCTATGAGTGACACGGCTAGTAGATACAAAAATAACCTAAAAACATTCTTCACCGACATTCGCAATGATATAAAGCCTAGATTTTTACCCATCATAATTGTTAAAGAAGCCCTTTATGACTTTTTTATGAAGCATGATACTCATGATTTGGCAACAGTGAGGGCGGCACAAGATGCAGTCGGTCAGGAGCTATCAGATGTGGTGGTCATCGACGCTTGGAAGTTGCCTATAAACTTTACTACACATGCAGGTTTTAACCAAGATCATGGTCATTTTAATACCACAACTCAGATTGCTATGGGTAAATGGTTGGCTGATACCTACCTCTCCCACTATGGCCATTTACTCTGATCTTATTATTTGTCCTTTTCTAATCTTTATGGACTCGATTTTGGGTTCAATAATGATTTGACATGTAATCGTGTACCAAAAGATTAAGAGAATGAAAATCAAAATTTATAACCTTAAACTTTCATGGGTGAATCATTTTAGACCACATGTTAAGGATCCGAGAAAGTAGAAAAACCGCTCATATGAATGAAAACTACCACTACTACTACCTTCCTACTCGATTCTAACATTTCGCTTTTATATTGCGTTGTGCCTTTAGAAGAAGAAAAATTACACACATGTTAGAATTATGAAATATTCATGATTTAAAAATAAAATCTTATTAATTGGTCCAAATTGATTAATTTTTAAAACTTTTGGGTTTTAATTGATACACTTGCCAAAATTTTTCTTTGCAAAACAATAAAATCTCGACACTATTTTTTGTGTCGCCCATCATAATTGTTAAAGAAGCCCATTATGACTTTTTTATGAAGCATGATACTCATGATTTGACAACAGTGAGGGCGACACAAGATGCAGTCGGTCATGAGCTGTCGGATGTGGTGGTCATCGACGCTTGGGAGTTGCCTATAAACTTTACTACACATGCAGGTTTTAACCAAGATCATGGTCATTTTAATACCACAACTCAGATTGCTATGGGTAAATGGTTGGTTGATACCTACCTCTCCCACTATGGCCATTTACTCTGATCTTATTATTTGTCCTTTTCTAATCTTAATGGACTCGAATTTGGGTTCAATAGTGAGTTGACATGTAATCGAGTACCAAAAGATTAAGAGAATGAAAATAAAAAATTATAACCTTAAACTTTCATGGGTGAATCATTTTAGACCACATGTTAAGGATCCGAGAAAGTAGAAAAACCGCTCATATGAATGAAAACTACCACTACTACTACCTTCCTACTCGATTCTAACATTTCCTTTTATATTGCGTTGTGCCTTTAGAAGAAGAAAAATTACACACATGTTAGAATTATGAAATATTCATAATTTAAAAATAAAATCTTATTAATTGGTCTAGATTGATTAATTTTTAAAACCTTTGGGTTTTAATTGATTTATTTGACCATTTATTAAGATTTTAATTGATTTAAACTACAATGTGTAGGGTTCTAAATATATTATTTTTTATACAAACAAAAAATAGTGTAGAGATTTTATTTTTTTGCAAAGAAAAATTTGGGCAGTAATAAACGATTTTGAAAAAAATAGGGTAGGAATGAAGATATATTCTTGTGTTAAAATTACTTTAATTTAGTTCTAAGATTCTTTTATATATATTAAACTATCTCCTCATACTCAACCAAGAATGTTTTAGATTGTAAGAAATCTCACTTTTCTATAGCTTGGATTTTCTCCACCTTCCTAGTTTAAATATGATATTGAAAAACGTCAAATCAAGCATAGTTCAATTGACATAAGGTTGTGCCCTTGACTATGAGATCATGGGTTCAATTCTCATATTAATTAAATATCTTTCCAAAAAATTATATATGATAATGAAAACATCTTTGTTATTTACAAAATATTTTAAATTTTGTTTTAGTTTATTATCTTTTTTAATCTAGAATTGAAACGGTATGTGTGTAGTTTATTCTATGTGTGATATGTAAAATTACGGGAGTATATAATTCGTAATTTTCTCTCATTAGGTTGTTATATATAAATCACTTTTATTTTGAATTTTTATATCTTCTAATACAATAAAATTTTATTTTTAATTTTTATACAAATTTTCTATAACATTAAAGATATTATTGAAATAATATATTACAAAACAATAGTTAAAATAATAATTTTATGTATTGTAAAGTAGAACACTTTATTAACTAATATGGGTTGTGTTAATCAATATTGAGCACACTACAAGAAAATTTATTTTTAGCCACGCACAAAAACGGTCGCTTAACCATTGCAAAAAAAAAAATAAAAAACGGTCGCTTAAAGCCAAAAGATGTCGCTAAAAATTTTAACGACACGTTGAGGTATATCGTTGAAACGCATGATGCATATTCTTAAGTTTTAGAAATGGAATCATGTGTGTTGCTAAAAATTATCATTCAGCGGCACACGTGCATTACCAAACTGAGGTTTTAATGGCGCCGTAATAAATTAGATAAATATATATACTCTATTTTCACATGAAATAAAAACATACTTATTATCATTATCAAAATTCAATTATTTATAAAAGGTTGTTTGTAGTTACATTACTTTTCTAAGAATATATATTATATTTGTATTTTTTATATGAATAAATAAGAATAAATAATTTATCAAAACAATTCAACCAAATTTCATATTTCTCCACCATTAAACCATTTCTAGCTAAAAAAAATCCAGTAAAGAATTCAAATTAATTTGAATTGAGTTGACCTGATATACGATTGAAGTTGATCATTATGGAATTGAAAATTAAGCTTTAATTCAATATAAAATGACATATATCCACGATATATATCTAGAAATAATTTTATGTAAATTTTTTTTTAGATCGAAATGTTGAACATTATATTAGAATTCATTCCAAAAAATAATATAGTATTTATTCCTAATGGTCATAGCTCCGACATATTGTATAGACTAGTGATAAAAATTGGGAGAGAGAAGAATTCAATAAAATAAATAGTTAAATAGTCAATCATATTTTTAACCACTATTTTTTTTTGTCCGGACTATTCTTATTGTATAATAGAGTTTTTTAAGTGAATCTTTAACTCACAAATTTAAAAGTATGAACTTTTGTTGTTTAATTTTTTTTTTCCTATCTAGTCTATATTTAGTAAAAAAGTTATTGGAAAACATATACAAAAATTTATACTTCATAAATAATAAAAATAGAAATGATTAACAAAATTAGGTGTGATCCAAGATGATTAAGGGCGACAAACACTCACAATCCACAAAAAAACCACTCATATATATTAACTTTGAAAGCTAAATAATACTAAAAATAGAACCAATATTGAGTATAAAAGGTGAGGATCATCAACTAAGAAAGGCAGAGACAAGGATCAGCCAACAAACAAAAAGCGAGGGTGGTTAGAGTTTCAAAAGGAGAGTAGTGGTTTGTGCAAATAGACATAGAGGGAAAGTCACAACTTTTGGTAGACCAAAAGAAGTAGCTTATCCATTTATACTTGCCTTCTTTGTCTACTTGCACATACACAAAGTGGTCGAAATGTATTTGTCGATACTATCAATCTTGTTAAGTATGATGTTATTTGGCCCTTCCCATTCAGGGGCTACTTCCCCTACAAACATATTCATCCTCGCCGGTCAGAGTAACATGGCTGGCCGAGGTGGGGTTGAGAAGGATAAATCGGGAAAACTTGTGTGGGATGGGATTGTCCCACCAGAGTCTCAACCCGACCCATCCATCCTACGATTGAACCCTGATCGCCAATGGGAGATGGCAAAAGAGCCTATCCATTTGGGGATCGACATCAACAGGACCCCTGGGATTGGTCCCGCGATGGCATTTGCTCACGAGCTGCAAGCGAAAGCCGGGTCAAAGGCAGGCGTTGTGGGTTTAGTTCCTTGTGCCAGAGGTGGCACTTTAATCGAACAATGGATTAAAAATCCTACAAATCCTAATGCAACTTTTTACCAAAATGTTATTGAACGAATCAAAGCATCAGATAAAGAAGGTGGGGTTGTGCGTGCTCTTTTCTGGCATCAAGGGGGAAGCGATGCGGCTATGAGTGACACGGCTAGTAGATACAAAAACAACCTAAAAACATTCTTCACCGACATCCGCAATGATATAAAGCCTAGATTTCTACCCATCATAATTGTTAAAGAAGCCCTTTATGACTTTTTTATGAAGCATGATACTCATGATTTGGCAACAGTGAGGGCGGCACAAGATGCAGTCGGTCAGGAGCTGCCGGATGTAGTGGTCATTGACGCTTGGGAGTTGCCTATAAACTTTACCACACATGCAGGTTTTAACCAAGATCATGGTCATTTTAATACCACAACTCAGATTGTTATGGGTAAATGGTTGGCTGATACCTACCTCTCCCACTATGGCAATTTACTCTGATCTTATTATTTGTCATTTTCTTATCTTTATGGACTCGATTTTGGGTTCAATAGTGATTTGACATGTAATCGTGTACCAAAAGATTAAGAGAATAAAAATCAAAATTTATAACCTTAAACTTTCATGTCTTCATATGAATGAAAACAACCACTACTACTACCTTCCTACTCGATTCTAACATTTCGCTTTAATATTGAGTTGATCAGTGCCTTTCGAAGGAAAAATTACACACATGTAAGAATTATGCATTATTCATGATTTAAAAACAAAATGTTATTAATTGGTCTAAATTGATTCATTTTTAGAACTTCTGGGTTTTAATTTTTTTTTTTTTTTTTTTTTTAGTATATTGGAGGTGGGTGATAGCTCAGCTGTCATATGTATGACTTGATTATCAAGAGGTCTTTTGGGTTTTAATTGATACACTTTGAACATTTATTAAGATTTTAATTGATTTATAGTACAACGTGTAGGGGTCTAAATATATTATTTTTCATCCAAGGATAAAATAGTGTTGAGATTTTATTTTTTGTAAAGAAAAATTTGGACAGTAATAAACCATTTTGAAAAAAAGATGAAGATATATTCTTGTGTTAAAATTACTTTAATTTAGTTATAAGATTCTTTTTTATATATATTAAACTATCTCCTCTCAATTCTCAACAAAAAAAAAAAAAAAAAAAAAAACTTTTAGATTGTAAGAAATCTCACTTTTCTATAACTGGGGTTTTCTCCACCCTCATGAAAACATATTTGTTATTTACAAAATATTCTAAATTTTGTTTTAATTTATTATTATTTTTTTTAATTTAGATTTGAATCTAAATGTGTAGTTTATTCTATGTGTGGTACGTGTATTGATTTTATTAACATAATTAATAAAGGGTAATTTACAAATTTGCAAACCAAGTAGATATTAGAAATACTATATTTTTTAAATTCAAAGAAGTATGATTTCCTCTCATTAGGTTGTTATATATAAATCACTTTTGTCTCATTAGGTTGTTAAATCAAATCACTTTTATTTTGAATTTTTATATCTTCTATTTTGACCGAGCAATTTCGGCTATTCAGGGACGAATCTCAAATAGACAGTTCTCAAATCGACAGGTGTGTCTTAAGAAAATGCCACGTGTCTTCATCATGACCGTTTGATCAAATAAATTTAACCGATCAAACTGGGTCGTATTGCAATTGGAACTAAATTGGCCCAGAAAGAAATTTAAATGACAACTTGGCCCAAATCCCAAACTCATATGACTGAGCCCAAGCCCACTATGTTCCTATGAGAACTATATAAATAGAGAGTTCATCCTTCATTTGCAAGGTTCATAAAATTTTTACTCCTAAGAGCTTAGAGAGAATTCACAAGCAACGAAGACCCAGAATGTCTGGAAGACTGAACAATCCTTCAACATCGAGAACAAGCTGCGCAACCCTCGATCCAAATTCAACATCGAGAATAAGCTGCAAAAGCCCTCGAAACAAATTCAACATCGAGAACAAGCGGCAAAATCCCTCCAAACAAATCCAACATGGAGAACGAGCTGTGAAGCCCTCAAAACAAATCCAACATCGAGAACAAGCTGTAAAGCCCTCGTGACACATTTACATTTGAGAGAAAAATAATCAAAGGTTCATACATTAGAGATTGTAATCCACTACGCATTGATACATACAAATATAAATACAAATTAAATTCATTTACACGTATCGAATTTCCTTCGTCGAAATCTCGTGTGAACAGATTGACACGCCCAGTGAGACATCTCTACCTCTCATCTCTTTCCCTCATCTCAAAGTACAAGTGAAGTTATGTCATTCAGGACTCCTTCAATGACTGTTGTCATTGACAACCCCTACACGAGTTCTACTCCCCACGATTATCCACATGATTTTGTTACAATTGTGAGCGGAGTAATGACATCGCTAGGGGCATTTACGAGTGACAAACTTCTTATCAGGTGTAACCCTCTGTTCGAGCTCGATTCTGACGCAACATCCGTCATAACGACTGAAACAAATATTATGGAAGAAAGAATGATATTTTCGGGGGCACCTACGAGTGACAAACTTGTTATCAGGTGTAACCCTCTATATGAGCTTGATTCCGACGTAGCATCCGTCATGATGACTGAAACAAATGTTATGGAAGAAAGAATGATAGAGTCTGCGCGTGAGTGGATAATCATTCAGGAAAATCCCTTGTATGATGATTTTTTCCCCTCCTCTGATCAACCAAAGAAGGGATCTAATCCTAATGTGATGTCTGTTATGATGGAAGACGCACACATAGGCGACGAAGCGATCGCTGAAATGGAAAAGAAATTTAATTTTCTGATGAAAGTAGTTGAAGAACGAGACCTCGAGATTGCCCACTTGAGGAATCAGATGCAAAGCCGAGAAGCTGCAGAATCAAGTTTAACTCCTGCAGCAAGAAAAAATGACAAAGAAAAAATTGTCATCCAAGAAGACCAACCACAACACTCAACTTTGTTTGCTTCCTTGTCTATTCAACAACTGCAGAACATGTCTAACTTCTACCTCCACTCGAACTTCAGCTTTCCAAGAGTTAAGTATCTCCAAATCAAAGAAAGATCGACCTTCAACATCTGTTTTTAACCGTCTCAAAGGGATAAGTGATTAACAGGAAGAAAATATGAAGACCGTAGAGGCAAGACTCTTCGATGAAGTAAATAGCGACAAGAAGATCCACAGTCGTGTTCCTTTGCGCATGAAGAGGAAATTATTTGTTCTCATAAATACAGAAGGCTCCTTGAAGGTGAGGAAAAATATCAACATTCTAACCAATCCTACAAGCGAAGGATCTGATCAAGACCATGATGAAGATAAATTCTTTTGAAAGGTAATACTCCTTAACGTAAAAGTATAAACTACATGTTGCTCCTGGCCTGCACGAGCTTAAAAGGTTAACGACCCAAAAAAAAAAATCAAAATCATGTATTCGAACTACGTTATGACTTGATCTCTTTCATTCAAGGGTACATAGACAACTTAAAAAAAACACTTTAAGTTCAGTCACAATAATAAAAAAAATAAGCATGTATTGAACTACGTTATGACTTGATTTCTTTTCTTTAAAAGGGTAGATAGGCCGCTTTTAGAAAACTTTAAGTTCAGTCTTTGCTAAAAAAAAATGGCACAATAATCGAAACATGAAGAAAAAAAATTGTGGCATACCTTCGTGTTAATACAACTCAAATTTGACGGCATTTAAAAACATACCTACAAGGGTGCGTAGGCAACTTAAAGAAAAAAAAATGAAGGTATACACAACTATGAACATGAGGCTACCGGTTGAATGCATACATGAGTGCGTTATGTTGGGATTAAAAATAGCGAGATAAAAATTAATGCGGAATAAACTAAATATATCTCAACCTCTCACTTCACAGGTTAGAATCCAAAAGGCAATCAGACACAAAATTTAATAATAAAAAGATAAGGGAAAGAATAACAACACCGAGAGATATATTGGTTCGCCCCGATCTCGGGACTACGTCCAGTCTTCTGCAACTGCAGGTTCTACTATAATGGAGATTATAATCGGTCCCTCAAGCTCACGCTACAAAACTCACCCAAATAGCTCAACTAGAACTATTTGCTTCCAAGTACCACAACCCGGTAGCTTGGGATAAACAAATAAGAGAAATACAACCCTCAAGAAAAATACTCTCTGTATTTTCCTTCTTTGTATTGCTCACTGCCGCCAACTGAACAAAAACAATTACAAAAGACTAAACAACATAGTCATATAAATTTGTCCAGCCGCAAAACAAAAATCACCTAAAACATATATATCTTCGGTCAACCCATACATCTATATATATATGTAGCAATCTGCAAACCTAATTATTGACCAACCATATTGGGCCTTAGGCCCAAAACAAACTTCAAAACAAATATCAGTGCGTGTGGGTTTGTTTACTTTCAGATTTAATAACTTCACCATTTTGGCTCCAAAAAATCCTAACAATCTCCCACTTGGAGACAAAATGAGAATTTTGCCTTCCACTACAACATAACTGATCATCTTGGCAAACTCCAAGGCTTTACTCCCACTACAATTGTTATTCCTGATCTTCTTGGCAAACTCCAAGGTTTAACAAAAAACCTGTAAAACAACAAACTAACAAACAAGCAACCATCAGAAAAAATAATTGTAGCTTATCTGTGCTCGCCATGAGGTATGGGCTCGCTACGTGGAACTGTCCCCCAGACATAAAGAACAGTCACGTACTCTGTTGCGTGCTCAATGTTTAAAAGGAATATGCAATGATAGAGCACTCAGAACATGCAAGCATACATGATCTTGTAGCAAGTAATAAGTATTTTTTCATTCGATTTCCCACAGAGATTTATTCTTAGTTACTCGTGAAGTGTGTTGTTAAGTAAGAATGGGTGGATTAAATGGAGTAGATTTGATTTTAAGGTGCCTAATTACTAAGTAATATGTAGAGGATGCAAGCATGAACAAGTGTAAATAAATAATAAACTTGAATGTAAAGAGAAGAGGAAAACAAACGAAGAGAAGAATGACTAAGGCAGAATCTTTAACTAAGGGAATTGCAGGAACAGCAATTATACCGCAATGTTCTTAACAGCGAAATGTGTGTAAAGCATGTAAACAAGGGCTACTAACGACTCCTCTATAGGCTTTTTCCTACGATTCTCAAGCAGTAGATCAACTCACCATGCATCAAACTAACTCATTCTCATGTATATTCCGATTTCATGCATTAGATTCTTTTGTTTACTCATGTCCAAGTAAGGTCTTAAGCATCTTGTTAAAACAGTAAGTTAAGATTTGTACTAGGAAAACGCCTATTCCTAGGTCGTTTTCTGGCTACCTTGAGAGGCTAGCATGAGTGTATGACTCTGAACTCTTACTCCTTCCAGAGGTTAGGAGCTCTTTGGACAAAATGGATGGCCAATCGAAATTGCCCGTGGGATGAAGCTTACATACATTCAATGCATTCGAGAGCTATCCTACATGCTTGATTCACGTGTTTTAACCTATAGCCTTGTCATTAGCATGCCCTTATATGTTTTAGTTACTCATGGATGCTGATAGAATAGAAAGAGTAGATGAAGAAGACATGCTTAGAGAAGTATTAAAGACAAAACAGAAGAGGGAAACAGCCAACAGAGAAGGGAAAGCACTCGTGAATTGATGAAATAATACTTCGATTTACTAGAATTTGAACTAAACAAACGACAGCCTTGAAGAACTAAAGTAAAACAGAAAGCAACGAAATGGAATAGAGTAGCTAATGAAAAGGGAAATGACAACAAATAGCAATGAAAACAGAAAGCTAAGGCAGAAAGCAGTAAATTCGAGCGTGATCGCCTCGTCGCAGACGCCTCGGCTGAAGGGAGAGAAAGGCAAGCCTTGCTTGGATGAATCCAATCAGAAGAGAAGATGAATCTTCTCTCCTTCCTATCAGATCGTCGATTCCAACAGCTGAACCTCTCAAACCAACAGACGGAGAAGAGAAAGAATGGGAAAGACTGCGTTTGAACTGGAAGACTACGCCGTTCGAGTGTGATTCAACCTTCCACTTTGACCTCCTTTTATAGTATTCTGCAGGTGCGATTGGGTCAAGGAGAACCATCCATTCTCAACGTCGTACTACTACGTGGCTGCAGGAGAAAGAATGAATCCCTGAAAGGTCGGAACAAAACAGAAAATAGTTAGACAACTTACGGATTTCACTTAAAACATTGCGGTTTTAGCAATGTTTCCGCAATGCCTCCGCAATGCACAATTTTCATTCTTTTAACTTCGTTTTTAATTCCATTTCTTTCCTTTTGCATATAAGTCCTAATTTAGCTTCATTCTTCTAATTCTCATATATAAGCACAAGTTCAAGCTAAATCCTATCAAAAACACTTACAAATGCACAACTTCCTATCACAAATAAGTCCTAAAATAGTCACTTTTGGAGACGTAACACACCCCCAAACTTAAGGTTTTGCTCGCCCTCGAGCAATCTAAGGACTTACTTAGGCTGCTGTTTTAACCTCTCTAACCACTTGCTGACTCCCCTAAGTTCCTATCTATAGCAATGCTGTCCTGTGACATACTTCTAAGTTTACAACTAACTTCTCATTTCACTTCTTCTGACTTCGCACGCCTAATGATTCTACTGTTTCATTAACTCCCCACGACTGATCTATTTGCTTCTGTCATATAGTGCAACTATCCCCAAGGTTTCAAATTCTACCTAGCTTTACCCCAGACTCAGTACATGCTTCTAATTTTTACTTTTGAGCTACCTAGGATTCCTTAGAGTCATGCCAGTCTTAGTATAAACCAGTGACAGTAGTACATTTAGAGAACAACCTAAACCCTGGCATCACTACATTGGACATAAATTCATCTCCCTAAACAACCCTACAAGCTACAACTTTGTGCTTAGCTAATTGAGGATCAGAGTTCTTTTTTATTCAGGACACCCAAGCCACAAAGCTGCAACTCCTAGGTATACATTCTTCTTCCCTAGTTTTTCCTTTTTTCTTTCTTACTTTGGTGGAGCCTCTCCTTTGGTTGCCTTTTGATGCAATGCCACTTGTGGGTTACACACTTGGCACTGATTACTCAGCAACTTTAAGAGAGACACCCCTCTTTATTCTATTTTTCATTTTTTTTCAGTTCATCATTTTTTTGTAAAGGAGAAGAAGAATGCTTATGCTTAAAGGGAGAGAGGAATGTTCCTAGGCCTAGGGTGACCTCCCTCAAACTTAAACTACTCATTGTCCCCAATGAGTGTCTGAGGTGGCACACCCCCAAACTTGTCCTAGAAGCATCTAGTCTAGGGCAAAACAAAGAGAATTTAAAAGTCCTAGGGATAGACAGAACATTCTTAAAGCAAATAACTCAGCAGCAGAAATTTGTAAAAACAGTAAGGGAAGGACTTAAAGCTACGCATGCTGAGCAATTTAAGAGACTAATTTTAAACTATCAAAGGTGCCTTAAGACACTCATCCAACATGCTTATAGATAGGCTATATAAGGTAGTCAAGAAAGCAGCAAAAGAACAAAATTGAAACAGAACCAGCCTAGCTAATCAGTCAGTCAAAAGCAAGCAATAACTAACAAAAATTGCGGATCCCGCAATAATTTCGCAATGAATATATAGGGCAGATATATCAGTAAGCAGCCCCTTTTGCATGCTATTTCCAGTTATCTCAGCTATACAAAAAGGAAACTAAAACAACCTACCTATTCAGATACCATCTAACTATACTAAGCAATCCTAAACAACCAAAATAAAGAACTAAAGACAGATCAAATATTGATTCAAAATAACAGAATTCACACAGTTTAACGAAAAGCAGTTTGATTTTTTTTTTTTCTTTTGATATAGGGAACATAAATACTCCCTTGAGTGCTCTTCAGACTAGCACTCAGACGTCCTCATCATCATCCCTCCGTGCTCTTGGAGGTGCCCATGGCGTCAGCAGGTCAGTGGGGAACTCAGGAAAGATGCAGCCCAACTGATCTGCAACGTCCTTATCCCTCGCTTGAGCATACTCAGCCCATTGCGCCATCTTCTTCTGAAGGTCCATCAGGCAGGCCATAGAGAGGGATTGAGCAGCAGCCAGGCCGTCTAGCTCAAATTCCATATTCCCTCTTCTTCGCATTCGCAGGCCTGTAGGCAGCTCCAGATGCCCCGTGTAGGCCAGTTGCCTCTCCATCCTTTCAATTGGGACACCTACACGTAAACAAAGCTTAGTGATGGTGTTTAGGAAGAAGAGAGGGCCCTTACCTTTCTTGGCACAGTCTGCTATGGAGGCTGCTATAACCTCACCAACATTGACAGTGAGGCCCCTCATGATCGCATATACCAGCAGCGATCTCCCCTGATTAATGGTGGTCTCGTGGGTCACTAGGGACAGACGCCTGCGTACGAAGGAGAACCACACGGCTGCCTTTGCCGTAAGGGTCGCACTCATCAGAGTGTGCTTCCCATTGCGCGAGATCGTCCAAGCTGCCTCAGGTTGGCCGATGATACGCAGTGCTTCCTCCAGGACAGCCTCAGTGGGAGCGTCAATGATCCGCGCATAGTCAGTATTTTTTTGCCCCTTGAGGCCATAGGCTTCATTGATAGCCTTGGCTGAGAAGTCCACCTCGATTCCCCTTACCATGGACATGCCATCCTCAGGGTGCATCAGATTGGCATAGAAGTCGTACACCATGCTGGAGTAGGCGGGGATGGGCGGTCTGCATAGCTCTTCCCAGCCGTGGTTGGTGATCCCTGCGCGCAAGAATTGCGACAGGTCTGCCAACGCGTCAAGGAACCCCTTCTCATGGAGTAGGTCCCTCTTCCTCAACTCAGTGCCCCTTGATTCTGCATCAGAAGACACATACCTCACAGCTTGAGGCTCATCTTCGGGGTATAATTTGGCTTTCCCCTTGTCCCGTGCCTTGGCCGACTCAACAGCCTCGACCTTCAGCCTCTTCAGTGAAGGCTCACCACTGACCTTCCTTTTCTTGGATTTCTTTGAAGCTTTCGGCCGTTTGGCCTTGACAACCTTGGGCACCTTCTTCCTCAGTCGTGCTCTGGTGGTGATCTGCTGGAGACGGTCCCCCAATGTTTCATTCATCGAATCTCCCCCCTTTGTTGGGCTATTGGGGCTGACTTCCCTCAAAGGAGAGAAAACCTGTTCTTCCTCAGCCGTTTCTTCGCCCAACGCTGATTCTTGATGTTCTTCACTTGGAATTTCAGGCTCGGGCGTTGGCGATGATGGCGATGCCTCAGGGCTCTGCGGCGGTGGAGATTGTTCAGAGCTTTGTGGAGATGGAGAAGGCTCGGGGCTTTGCGCTGGTGGAGATGGTTCAGGGCTCTGTCTGGCCGTCTCGTAGGATGGACGGCCACTTCCTTGACTCTCCACAGTGGGAGCCTTTTCCTTGATCGGTGCGTCCCCAATCTCCATCGTCCATTTTCTTTTCTTGGGCGTGTCCACTGGTTCAGACGGCCCAGCAGGGATTTCCGTCATCACCTTCCACTTCTTCTTGCGGACAAGGAGCTTAGAAGGTCGTTCAGGGCGCGCAGCTTCGGCCTCTGCTAAGGCGAGGAGTGCCTCTCTCGCAGCTGCCTCTGCTTCAGTGGCCTTCTTCTTGGAAGCAGATCTCTCAGCCCGTGTAAGCACCATTGTGGAATCGAAGAGATCTGAGAATATGAATTGCAGAGGAAGAAGAAGATAGATTTCTTGAAGTCCAACGAATGAGGGAAGCGTACGGGCCACGGCTGTTCTAACGGCTATTTGTAATGATGTGAATCCCAACGGCTATTTCTGTTGCGGTTTCAGCAAATCCACCGCAATTAAATGGCCGTTGGAGATTTTTCTTGATTTAAAATCCAAGATTCTCATCACTCAATCTTTGACTCGGCCCGATTTCTTCCCCGATTCTTTACCCTTGATTCATCTCCTTGATTTCCTCTTTTGATCCCCTATTAAAAGAAATAAAATTAACATCAAAATCGTAATAAAAATCACACATAAATATACACAAATAACAACCGAAAAAACAGCAAAAAATAAACTAAGGCATAGCCTCGCATGGACGAGCACAGTAATCACTCGTCTCCTCTCGGTTTTATTTTCAAGTTTCAGCTAAGAGGAAGGCCGAGAGAGTCTTCACATCTCCTTCCTCATAATAATGCTTCAATCGTGCACCATTAACCATGAACGGTTGCCCGTGCTGCAGGTTCCTAATCTCAATTGCACCATGAACAAACACGTTAGTTATAACAAAAGGACCTGACCATCTGGACTTAAGTTTGCCTGGAAATAATCTCAACCTTGAGTTAAATAACAATACATGCTGGCCTTTCTTAAAGTCCTTAATCCTAAGTCTACTGTCATGCCAAATTTTAGTCTTTTCCTTGTACATTTTAGCATTTTCATAGGACACATGTCTCAGCTCATCGAGCTCATGTAATTGCAGAGACCGCAATGTTCCCGCATCGGTCACGCAATAATTCAGCTCTTTCAGGGCCCAAAATGCTTTGATTTCCAATTCGAATGGTAAGTGACATGCTTTGCCATACACAAGTCTATAAGGAGACATACCTAGGGGTGTCTTATATGCAGTCCTATATGCCCAAAGTGCATCCTCGAGTTTAAACGACCAATCTCTTCTATTGGGTTTGACCACTTTTTCGAGTACGTTTTTAATCTCCCTATTTGATATTTCAGCTTGTCCATTCGAATGTGGGTGATAAGGGGTGGCTACTCTATGTCTAACATTGTATTTAGCCAACACTTTTTCCATAGCTTTATTAATAAAGTGTGTCCCTTCATCACTAATTATAGCACGGGGTGTACCAAACCTAGTAAAGATATGCTTATTAAGGAACTTAATGACTGTTTTGGCATCGTTGGTTGGACATGCTATGGCTTCTACCCATTTAGACACATAGTCTACAGCTACAAGTATGTAAAGGTTACCTGCTGATGGGGGAAATGGTCCCATGAAATCAATGCCCCACACATCAAAGAGCTCCAACTCTAAGATGTAAGTGAGAGGCATCTCATCCTTCCGACTGAGGTTACCTGTTCTCTGGCATTCATTGCAACTGTGTGCATGGTCGTGAGCATCTTTGAAGATCGTGGGCCAATAGTAGCCACTCTGGAACACCTTTGCAGCTGTTCTTTGGCCACCAAAGTGTCCACCATAAGGAGATGTATGGCAGTGCTGCAGCACAGACTTCGCTTCAGCAGCTGACACACACTTCCTCAGCAAACCATCTGCACATGTTTTGTAGAGTGTAGGATCGTCCCAGATGAACTTCCTAGCTTCATGTAGGAACCTCTTCTTTTCTTGTCCTCCCTTGAAAATTGGTAGTACCTGCGAGGCAAGGAAGTTAGCAATATCAGCAAACCAAGGTTCCTCATCGTTATCACGATGTGCTAATACAAAGACATGCTCATCGATAAAGGCATCAGAAATTGCGGTTTCCGCAATTTTATCGCAATTATGTTGCAATCTAGAAAGATGATCCGCAACCACATTTTCGCATCCTTTCTTATCTCTAATGTCTAGATCAAACTCCTGCAGCAATAATACCCATCTAATTAGCCTAGGCTTAGCATCAGCCTTCCTCATAAGGTATTTTAGTGCAGAATGATCAGTGTACACGATTGTCCTAGTGCCTACAATGTAATTCCTAAACTTCTCGCAGGCAAACACTACAGCTAGCATTTTCTTTTCCGTGGTTGTGTAATTACATTGTGCCTCATTAAGTGTCTTACTAGCATAGTATACAGGGTGTGTTAGTTTGTCAATCTTCTGCCCTAGCATAACCATTACTGCATAGTCACTTGCATCACATAACATCTCAAATGGAAGGTCCCAATTTGGTCCTACTATAATAGGTGCTTTGACTAATGCTTCCTTAAGGGTTGTCCAGGCTAGTAAACATTCTTTTGAGAAGATGAATGGCTTATTCAGCTCTAGAAGCTCACACAAAGGTTTGGAGATCTTTGAAAAGTTCTTAATGAACCTTCTATAGAAACCTGCGTGTCCTAAGAAACTTCTAATGGCTTTCACATTCTGAGGTTCCACTAACTTCTCTATTATTTCAATCTTGGCCCTATCGACCTCTACTCCTGCTCTAGAGACTCTATGACCTAGGACTATCCCTTCTTCCACCATGAAGTGGCATTTCTCCCAATTAAGGACTAGGTTGGTCTCCTCACACATAGCTAGGACTTGTCCTAAGTTCTCTAAGCAGTTTGTGAATGAATCACCCAAGACTGAGAAGTCATCCATAAATATTTCTATCATGGATTCATCTAAGTCAGAGAAGATGGCCAACATGCACCTTTGGAACGTTGCTGGTGCATTGCATAAGCCAAAAGGCATTCTGCGAAAAGCAAATGTTCCAAAGGGACAAGTGAAGGTTGTCTTCTCCTGGTCCACAGGGTCAATGGTGATTTGGTTATATCCGGAATAACCATCTAGAAAGCAGTAATAAGCTCTACCAGCTATCCTATCTAACATATGGTCGATAAATGGTAAAGGGAAGTGATCTTTTTTTGTTTCTTTATTTAATTTTCTATAGTCCATACAGACTCTCCATCCTGTAATAGTTATAGTTGGAATCAGTTCATTGCTCTCATTCACTACTACAGTCATTCCCCCCTTCTTAGGTACACATTGTATTGGACTCACCCACTGACTACTAGCTATAGGGAAGATTACACCTGCATCTAACCATTTTATGATCTCTTTCTTAACTACCTCCTTCATAGAGGGGTTCAGCCTACGTTGGTGATCTACTCGGGGTGTATGCTCTTCTTCCAATATTATCTTATGCATGCCGTAGGAAGGGCTAATACCCCTAATGTCAGCAATCGTCCATGGAATAGCCTTTTTATGTTGCTTAAGTAATAATATCAACTCAATTTCATGTTTTGCACTCAATTTGGACGAAATAATAACAGGCAGAGTATCATCACTTCCTAAATATGCATACTTAAGATGTTCAGACAGTGGTTTTAATTCTAAGATAGGTGGATGCTCAATGGATGGTTTCAATGGATTCATGGATCTTTCAGTCAAATCACTAGTCATACAAACATGCTGAGGTTTATCCACATGTATATCCATTATTTCAGAAATATTTAAGTCAGTTACATCTAATTGTACATAATCATTGGCATGCTTAATCAATAACTCATGCTCAAGTTGTTCTTCCATCAGTGAATCTACTATATCCATACTTGCACAAGATTCAGAGTCAGAAGGATACCTTAGGGCTTTAAAAACACTAAACTTAACCTCCTCATCATGAACCCTCATGGTGAGCTCACCTTTCTGAACATCAATCAGGGCCCTACCTGTGGCTAGAAATGGTCTGCCTAATAGGATGGGGACCTCCTTGTCTGCTTCATAATCCAGGATGATGAAGTCTGCAAGAAAAATAAACTTGTCAACCTTTACAAGAATATCCTCAATCTTACCCTCAGGGTATGCTATGGATCTGTCTGCAAGCTGTAAGGTGACAGTGGTAGGACGTGCTTCTCCTATTCCAAGCTGACGGAATAGTGATTGGGGCATGAGATTTATGCTGGCTCCCAGGTCACAAAGAGCCCTGCCCACGTGCTTGCCTCCCAACTCCACTTGTAGGGTGAAGGAACCAGGATCCTTCTCATTCTTTGGTAGCTTGTTCTGGAGTATAGCACTGCACTCCTCAGTGAGATTCACTGTTTCAAATTCACCAATAATTTTTTTGTTAGTGATTATATCCTTCAAAAATTTAACATAAGAAGGCATGGATTGCAAAACCTCTACAAATGGAATATTAAAATGCACTTGTTTAAGAATTTCTAAAAATTTGTTAAAGTGCACTTCCTGTTCTTGTTTTTTCTTTAGCCTTCGAGGGAATGGCGGTGGTGGCACATATGCAGGCACTTCAGGTCGCCTCAGGATAGGTGGAGGCCTTGGAATTTCTTCTAGTTCTTCTATGATTGGTTCCAGCCTTGCCCCTGATGTGCTTGTTGATGGTTGACCATGGTTTGGCAGAGATTCCAGTGGAGCACTAGACTCTTCGTTCTCTACTCTCTTTGGGGTTTCTCTAGTGTTGCTCACCAATGGTCTCCCACTTCTTAGTTCAATTGCTTGAACTTGTTCTTTTCCATCTCTCCTTGGCACCTCAGTGTCAGCAGGTAGTCTACCTTGGGGCCTACTTTTGAGTTCATTGGCTAGTTGCCCTATTTGGTTCTCTAGGATCCTAAGGGTAGCTTGCTGACTTTGTAGAGTGGCATCATTCTTGGCGATGTACTCCTTAAGTAAATTTTCTACAGAAGACCCTATTGGTTGGTTATATGGTTTTTGATACATGGATTGGTTATTTTGAGGAGTGAAACCAGGTGTTCCACTCGGTCTTGGTTGGTTGGGAGCTTGGTTAGTATTTTGTTGGCCACCCCATGAAAGATTTGGGTGGTTCCTCCAACCAGGATTGTATGTGTTAGAATAGGGGTTGTTCCTAGGCTGCTGTTGGCTTCCAACATAGCAGACTGAGGCTGGATTCCCAGGGCAGTATTCATACAGGTGCCCTTCCCCACAGAATCCACAGATTAGTGTCTCACCTTGACTTGTTTGTGCCCCCATGGTGATGGCTGCTGCGGTGTTGACACTGGTTTGGAGATTGGTTTGAGCCATTTGTTTGACTAGGTTGGTCAGGGCATTTATTTGGCTACTCATGGCACTGAGTGCATCCTTGTCTTGAGCTCTACTTGGCTCTACTGGATCATCTGACCACCTACAGTGAGATGCTGAGATCTTCTCCAGGATCTCATAGGCTTCGTTATAGCTTTTAGAAAGCATAGAACAACCAGCTGACGAATTCAACACTTGCCTTGTGCTGGGGTTGCATCCTTTGAAAAAGACTTCTATTTGGATACACCATGGGATGCCATGGTGTGGACATTTAAGCAGAAGGTCCTTGAACCTTGTCCAAGCTTCGTGAAGAGACTCATTTTCAGCTTGTTTGAATTTAATAATGTCATCACGAAAATTTGAATTCCTATCAGGTGGGAAATATTTGACTAGGAATTTCTCAGCCAGATCTGTCCAATTGACAACTGATCCGGAAGGTAATGAGTTTAACCATGTTTTGGCTTTGTCCCTTAAGGAATAAGGGAAGAGGTAAAGCCTCAAAGCTTCTTGGGAAACTCCAGGGATAAGGAAGGTATCACTAACTCCTAGGAAGTTTCTAAGATGGTTGTGAGGTTCCTCATTTTCCACTCCAAAGAATTGTCCCACAGTGGACAACATTTGGAACATTACTGGCTTTAACTCGAATGAGTTGGCAGTAATTTCAGGGCGGATTATGCTTGGGTTTAGCTCCCCAGGCATAGGTACTAGGTAGGAGAGGATGGCACTATCCTTGTCATTCGCTATTTCGATGGGATTGCGAGTGGTAGGTACCGAATTTGGGTCTGGTCTTTCCATTTCTTCTTGATAGAATTGCGGAGACTCTGCGGTTTCAGCAATTATTTCAGGTATAGAGGGTTGGTTAAAGAGACGTTTCTTAGCTTTGTTTCTGGCCCTAAGTAATCTCTCAGGCTTAGGATTGAACTCTAGATCGCTACTTGAATGCTCATTCATAAACTAACCCAATGGAACCTGCAAAAGAAATGAGAAAAGATTAGTTCCAATAGAGATTAAGATTTGTGTTTCTAACTTAACAAACTTCGTTTTCACTAAACTAAATCCCCGGCATCGGCGCCAAAAACTTGTTGCGTGCTCAATGTTTAAAAGGAATATGCAATGATAGAGCACTCAGAACATGCAAGCATACATGATCTTGTAGCAAGTAATAAGTATTTTTTCATTCGATTTCCCACAGAGATTTATTCTTAGTTACTCGTGAAGTGTGTTGTTAAGTAAGAATGGGTGGATTAAATGGAGTAGATTTGATTTTAAGGTGCCTAATTACTAAGTAATATGTAGAGGATGCAAGCATGAACAAGTGTAAATAAATAATAAACTTGAATGTAAAGAGAAGAGGAAAACAAACGAAGAGAAGAATGGCTAAGGCAGAATCTTTAACTAAGGGAATTGCGGGAACAACAATTATACCGCAATGTTCTTAACAGCGAAATGTGTGTAAAGCGTGTAAACAAGGGCTACTAACGAATCCTCTATAGGCTTTTTCCTACGATTCTCAAGCAGTAGATAAACTCACCATGCATCAAACTAACTCATTCTCATGTATCTTCCGATTTCATGCATTAGATTCTTTAGTTTACTCATGTCCAAGTAATGTCTTAAGCATCTTGTTAAAACAGTAAGTTAAGATTTGTACTAGGAAAACGCCTATTCCTAGGTCGTTTTCTGGCTACCTTGAGAGGCTAGCATGAGTGTATGACTCTGAACTCTTACTCCTTCCAGAGGTTAGGAGCTCTTTGGACAAAATGGATGGCCAATCGAAATTGCCCGTGGGATGAAGCTTACATACATTCAATGCATTCGAGAGCTATCCTACATGCTTGATTCATGTGTTTTAACCTATAGCCTTGTCATTAGCATGCCCTTATATGTTTTAGTTACTCATGGATGCTGATAGAATAGAAAGAGTAGATGAAGAAGACATGCTTAGAGAAGTATTAAAGACAAAACAGAAGAGGGAAACAGCCAACAGAGAAGGGAAAGCACTCGTGAATTGATGAAATAATACTTCGATTTACTAGAATTTGAACTAAACAAACGACAGCCTTGAAGAACTAAAGTAAAACAGAAAGCAACGAAATTGAATAGAGTAGCTAATGAAAAGGGAAATGACAACAAATAGCAATGAAAACAGAAAGCTAAGGCAGAAAGCAGTAAATTCGAGCGTGATCGCCTCGTCGCAGATGCCTCGGCTGAAGGGAGAGAAAGGCAAGCCTTGCTTGGATGAATCCAATCAGAAGAGAAGATGAATCTTCTCTCCTTCCTATCAGATCGTCGATTCCAACAGCTGAACCTCTCAAACCAACAGACGGAGAAGAGAAAGAATGGGAAAGACTGCGTTTGAACTGGAAGACTACGCCGTTCGAGTGTGATTCAACCTTCCACTTTGACCTCCTTTTATAGTATTATGTAGGTGCGATTGGGTCAAGGAGAACCATCCATTCTCAATGTCGTACTACTACGTGGCTGCAGGAGAAAGAATGAATCCCTGAAAGGTCGGAACAAAACAGAAAATAGTTAGACAACTTACGGATTTCACTTAAAACATTGCGGTTTTAGCAATGTTTCCGCAATGCCTCCGCAATGCACAATTTTCATTCTTTTAACTTCGTTTTTAGTTCCTTTTCTTTCCTTTTGCATATAAGTCCTAATTTAGCTTCATTCTTCTAATTCTCATATATAAGCACAAGTTCAAGCTAAATCCTATCAAAAACACTTACAAATGCACAACTTCCTATCACAAATAAGTCCTAAAATAGTCACTTTTGGAGACGTAACATACTCCCACTTCAGCTAAGTGGTAACAACTGACATCTTCTTCGATCCTGAACACCTGTTCTTGAAGAAGATATATTCTGCAAATGACTTGACTCCTTCATTCAAATCTGCTGCCAAGCTAGAGACTAAACCTGTGACCATAGCAACTGCCTTGGTCTTCAATTTTGATGCCCTTACTCGCCTAGGCGACTTCATCAATTCATTCGAATGTCTGACAATTGGGGATTGACGATTTCTCTCTCGGACTTCCCAATTGTTTCTGAACTGATGGATCTTGATCTAACTGATCGAAATTGGCAATCATTGCTGCTAGCTCAATTGTACCTCTACACCTACCATCTGCAACTTTAACTGGCATCCATTGTCTCTTTGATCTTTTCGCAACACTAAACTGACATCTATATAGTGTGGAATTTTTGTGGCCAACTGCCACTACCTGGGATCCTAACTGGAGTTTACACTGGCGACTGCCAAACTCACAACTGTAACCCTCATCCTCCAACTTGCCAATTGAGATGAGATTCATTTTCATCATAGGCACAAACCTAACATTCCGTAACACCAGAACATTATCACATTCACACTTCAAACTAACATCCCCAATCTCACATGTCTTGGAGACTCTACCATCACCCATTCTCACTAGACCATGATGTCCACTTGTGAATGATGTGAACAAATTTCTATCTGAAGTTATGTGAACTGACGCTGCACTGTCTGCAACCCATTCAGATGAGGGGTTACTACTCTCTTTGCAACTCTCAACACAGACATAGGCATAATCAACTATGTTTACCTCATGATCCTCTTTTAGTTTCCTACACTGACTTTTATAGTGACTTTTCTTGTGGCAGTAAAAGCATTCTACCTCCTTATTCCTATGACTCCACTTTTTCCTATTGTTATTCAATTTATTATCTTCATAATCAATTTTGTCTTTACCCTTAGTTAAAAATAAAGTTGATCCTTCAGTAGATTCTTTACTACTACCCTTCCTACGAATTTCTTCAGTTATAGCTAAATCACAAACCCCTGAAAATTTCAGAGTGTTATCTCCAGTCGAATTAGACAATGTTGTCTTCATCGTTTCTCAACTATCAGGTAAAGACATTAATAATTGAATAACATACACTTCATCAGTAAATGCTATCTTGACAGACTTCAACTGATTAACTAAAGTGGGAACTTCATTAATATAGGAATTAACTGATGAATTTTCAATCATTTGCATGTTGAAAAATTTCTTAAGTAGATATGCTTTACTATTGGCAGACTGTTTCTCATACCTGTTTGTAAGTGCTTCCATTAGCTTGATTGCAGTAGTCTCATTGGCTACAAGACTAGCCACTTCCATCGACAAACACATTCTTATATTTGCAACTGCCTGTTCATCCATATCCAACCAATCTCCATCTGACATCTCTTTTGGTCTCTCCTTCAGTGCCTTGTGCACTTTCTCGCAGGTTAGGAAATCTTTGATTTGCATCTTCCAATAACCAAAATTTTCCCCATCAAATTTTGTGACTCATTCGAAACTTTTTGAGTTCTTCGCTCCCATGATTCCTGAACCAAAAGATCTGATACCACTTGTTGGGATTAAAAATAGCGAGATATAAATTAATGCGGAATAAACTAAATATATCTCAACCTCTCACTTCACAGGTTAGAATCCAAAAGGCAATCAGTCACAAAATACAATAATAAAAAGATAAGGGAAAAAATAACAACACCGGAAGATATACTGGTTCGCCCCGATCTCGGGACTACGTCCAGTCTTCTGCAACTGCAGGTTCTACTATAATGGAGATTACAATTGGTCCATCAAGCTCACGCTACAAAACTCACCCAAATAGCTGAACTAGAACTATTTGCTTCCAAGTACCACAACCCGGTAGCTTGGGATAAACAAAGAAGATAAATACAGCCCTCAAGAAAAATACTCTCTGTATTTTCTTTCTTTATATTGCTCACTGCCGCCGACTGAACAAAAACAATTACAAAAGACTAAACAACATAGTCATATAAATTTGTCCAGCTGCAAAACAAAAATCACCTAAAACATATATATCTTCGGTCAACCCATACATCTATATATATGTAGCAATCTGCAAACCTAATTAATGACCAACCATATTGGGCCTTAGGCCCAAAACTTCAAAACAAATATCAGTGCGTGTGGGTTTGTTTACTTTCAGATTTAATAACTTCACCATTTTGGCTCCAAAAAATCCTAACACGTCATTCAAGCACCACTCACTCCATCTTCAAGTTTGGAAGATTCATCTTTAAGTTCAACGTCGAGTTCATCATCAATCTAAGTTCAAGTTTGAAGGCTTCCTTCCTTCAAGCTTAAAGTATAAAAGGGCTTCCTTGTTTCAAGTTGATGTTCAAAGGCTTCTTCGTTTCATATTCAAAGTTGACGTTTTCGGTTCATCTCTAAACTCGTGGTTGTCGTTGCTGCATCTTCATAGTCGAGGTTGTTGTTGCATCTTCAATGTCAGTGTCGATGTCGCTGCATCTTAAAATTTGATGTCATTTTCACTACATCTTTAAAGTGGATGTCGTCGTCGCTGCATCTTCATAGTCGAGGTTGTTGCTACATCTTAAAATTCGATGTCATTGTTGTTGCATCTTAAAATTCAATGTCGTTGTTGTTGCAGCTTAAAATTCGATGTCGTTGTTGCTGCATCTTCAAAGTCGATGTTGCTGTCGCTCCATCTCAAAGTCGATGTTGTTGTCGCTCCATCTCTAGAGTCAATGTTGCTGTCGCTCCATCTCCAAAGTGGATGTCGCCGTCGCTGCATCTTCATAGTCGAGGTTGTTGTTGCATCTTCAAAGTCAATGTTGCTGTCGCTGCATCTCCAAAGTCGATGTTGTTGTCGCTGCATCTCCATAGTCGATGTTCTTGTCGCTCCATCTATAAAGTTGATGTTGTCGTCGCGCTTCATCTCCAAAGTCGATGTTGCTGCCACATGTTGTTGCCGCATATTGTTTTCGATGCATCTCCAAAGTCGATGTTGATGCCGCATGTTGTTGTCGCTGCATCTCCAAAGTCGATGTTGATGCCGCATGTTGCTGTCGCTGCATCTCCAAAGTCGATATTGTTGTCGCTGCATCTCAAAGTCGATGTTGCTATCGCTCCATCTCTAGAGTCGATGTTGCTGTCGCTCCATCTCCAAAGTAGATGTTGCTGTCGCTGCATCTCTAAAGTCAATGTTGTTGTCGCTCCATCTCCAAAGTCAATGTTGTTGTCGCTGCATCTATAAAGTTGATGTTCCCGCCGCGCTTCATCTCCAAAGTCGATGTTGTTGTCGCTCCATCTATAAAGTTGATGTTCCCGCCGCGCTTCATCTCCAAAGTCGATGTTGCCGTCGCGCTCCACCTCCAAATTCGATGTTGCTGCCGCATGTTGCATCTCCAAAGTCGATGTTGCTGCCGCATGTTGTTGTCGCTATATCTCCAAAGTCGACATTGATGCCGCATGTTGCTGTCGCTACATCTCCAAAGTCGATGTTGATGTCGCTGCATCTCCAAAGTCGATGTTGATATCGCTGCATCTCCAAAGTCGATGTTGTTGTCGCTGCATCTCCATAGTCGATGTTCCTGTCGCTGCATCTCCATAGTCGATGTTCCTATCACTGCATCTCCATAGTCGATGTTGATGTCACTGCATCTTTAACTTTGAGGGCGTCGCTCTATCTTCAACTTTGAGGGCATCGCTCCATCTCCAAAGGCGAGGTAGTTGCTCCAAATTCAAAGTCAAGACTGTCGTCGCTTTGTTTTCAAAATTTGGCTTCGTCACTTTATCTTCAAAGTTTGGTGTTTCCCGCTTCATCTTCCAAGTGTGCCTTCGTCACTTTAATTTCAAAGCCTCAATGAGACCCTTCAACTGGTATCGGGCATTTAAAAAAAAAATGCTTGTGGAGAGAGAATTGAGAAATAAATTGCTCATTTTCTCACCCAACTTTGGAAAGATATCCTTTCATATTTACATTTTCCAAATTAGATTTCTCAAATCAAAGGAGATAAAAATCTATGTTTACCAAATCTTCCAATTTTAAAATTCAGATACAAATCAATTTACAGAAATTTTAAATCAAGATTGGACCAAGACCCAAATTATATTCCAAATTCGAGCTAAACTTTGGTCTAGAGTATGTGTGTTTACTTTGAATTAAAATTGTTCATAATTCAAATATCCTTCCAAATCAAATCTCCACAAAAAAAATTCAAATTTAGATTCAAACTCTATTCAATATTCAAGTCAAAATTGGATAGAATTTTATTCAAATAAAAATTGGACATAATAATTTTTTTTGACTCAAATTCAAATTTTATCCCAAATTCAAATGTTATTCCAAATTGAAGTCAAAATTTAGTAAATTTTATTCCAAATCAAAATTTAGTAAATTTTATTCCAAATCAAAATTTGGGCATCATCTAAATTTTATCCAAAATCGAAAAGAATCAAATTGCATCCAAAAGAATAGTGAGACGGTACAACAGTCCAGAAAAATCATGACAACATTAAAATATGCAATAGTAAAATACATATAACTTAGTCCGTCGAAGTCCCATCGTGAACGCAAAAAAAAAAAAAAAAAAAAAAAAACATATGCATCGAAAACTTGAAGATAGAAATTGTTTAGCAAAGTTGAATGAAACCCTTGATGGCCATCGCTTCAGAATTCAAATGGATTTCATGTTTTGATAAAAAAAAAAAAAAAAAAAAAAGTAATGCAGAATGTTTGGTCATCTTCAAATTCATAAAAAAAAAAAATCCGAATTATAAAAGAAATTTTTGATGAACATGGTGAAAAAAGAAGGAAAAAAAAAAAAAAAACGCATGGTCACAGGTCAACAAATCTACTGAAGACCCTATTGAGACAGTAGTGCGGTCACCGACAAAAGTTTATATTCATTTAGGGCTTGTTTGGTAACGTTCCCGTTTCCTGTTTCTTGTTCCTGTTTCTCATTTTTTAAGAAACGGACTTGTTTGATAACTATTCCCGTTTCTTGTTTCTAAATTTTGAGAAACGTTTCTAAAAATAAGGCAAAATTTGAGAAACTTCAAAAAGGTGTTTCTCCCAGTTCCGTTTCTCTATATATTAATCTGTTCCCAAAATGATAATAAATTAGTGTTGGTTCATTGGCAAGAGAAGCACCCAAATAAACTCCTCACCTATGAGGTCCTAGCTTCAAATCCTCATTATAACACTTTTTTTTTTCTTTCTTAATTATGCAATGTTTTTTTTTTATATATTATTTTAATTTTAAATTTTGCTATTTTTTTTTTTTTTAGGATACATTACTAATTACTTTTTATTTTATTTAAATACATAAAAATATTTATTATATTTATTTATTAAATTTGTTAATTCTTTTTTTAAAATACATTAAAATATTTATTTACTAATTGTAAAAAAAAATTATTATTATTTTTTATGTTTTTTTAATAAGTATCCATTCACATCGATATTTTCATATTTTCATCGAGGACGACACTTTAAACTTTGCAAATTAGCATTTCAATATTTTTAAATCAGTTTAAATTTCCCACTATTAAATATTAGATTCACAAATAGTGATATTTTAGTTATATAAGATAAATTTATCTATAATATAATTGAAATGTCGATTCACCTCTCATGTCGATATTGAGCTCATTGACACGTAGAAATGTCTACACGTCAACGAAAATTTAAAACATGACCCATAACAAACAATGACGAATGACAACGACTTCGAGATTTTAGAGCAAGGAAGGCATCATCCTCGAGGTAGGGAAAAATGTTTAACTATCGAAATTTTTTCACTGCAAAATGTTATTGAACGTTGTTTTGGCGTGTTGGAGACTCGCTTCCCTATTCTTAAATAAACGTCTCCTTATCAACACACAAAAACATATACCAAATCAAATCAAATTGCAATTTATTTTTTATTTATTTATTTATTTATTTATTTTTTTTTTTTTTAATGCATGTTATATCTTTTTTATATTATGTATACTAAATTTTATTTAAACTATAAAAAATAAAAAATAAAACATAAAGAGAAAAAAGAAAAAAGAAACAATTAACAAAAAAAAATTATCAAACATGTCCATATTTTTTTTTTTTTTCAAGAAACAAGAAACGTTATCAAACAAGTATGTGTTTCTGTTTCCTTTTTTTCAAGAAACAAGAAACAGGAGTAGTTATCAAACATGTTTCTGTTTCTGGTTCTAAAAAAACAGGGAACAAGAAACAGGGAACGAGAAACGGGAAACAGGGAACAAGAAACAGGAACGTTACCAAACGGGCCCTTAGATTTTTGTGCCTTTGAGCTTGAGTTTGATCCCAACCACACACGTAATTCAATTTAAAAAAATTATAAATATTTTGATATATTATCTAATACAAACATGGTTTTTTTAAAATGTTGATTAAGATGAGGACCTATTAGACACAAAATAAAAAATTATGTTTAATAAAACAATTAATTTTTTAAAATTTAGAATATATTTCTATTGGATAAAAAAATTGGAAATTTATGGATTTGTTATATACAAAATTGAAAGTTTAGAGACCTATTACATACGTTTTAAAGTTTATGGATCATATATACACAAATAAGAAATTGAAGACTAAAGTTGTAATTTAACCTTATTTGAATTGTGCTCCCGACATAAATTTCTGGATTCGCCCCTAATCAGAGATCAAATCAGATTCATAAATTTTTATTACTTTCATTACTCCAAATTTCATTACCCAATCAAATTCATAATTTTTTGATGCCCATGGTCGAGGTTGTACAAGTTCCCTTCCAAATGTGGAACATCTAAAAAATGAATGATAACAAATGAGGCTTTAAAGGTGGAAGAGAATTAGGTTTGTCCATCATGTGAAGTTACTAAAATAACCTTCATGAAGAAATTTTGTTTAAAATGGGTAAGAATTGGGTTCAAACTCAAGACCAAAGGAAACATAGGTTGTATAAGTTCCACTTTCCCATTAGGCGTGTTCTAAGTTTCCTTTCATAATCATGAGTTTAAGTTCAGTTTTAATCCAAAATTCAAACTTTAAGTCAAAATTGATTGGAATCCAAAAATTATATCAAGTCAAATTTCCATCACTTCTACTCCGTGTTCAAGCAAAATTTCGAGCGAAATCCAAAATTTTCCTAGAATTAAAATTTGGGCATTTTCTAAATTTTATTCCCAAGAAAGATTTAGAGTCGAAATTTATCTAAATCCAAGTCTCAAATCGAAATTGGTAGTTTGGGTTGTTGGGTTTTATGTCCTAAAACTCGTGGTTTGTAAACTGTTGTGTTTGTAAATACTCTATTTAGAATAAAGAGTTATTAGTTTTATTCAGTAAAGAAGTTTACTAGAATAAAGTGAAATGTGTTTAAGTTAACCTATACCAATGACCAACACCCTTGGCTGAATATGAGTATTTGAGTCTCATGTATGACATGATTGTGGATCAGGCTCAAGTAGTCAGTCAAAACGGTCTATAGTATACGGATAAGGCTGGGTACCTTATCCTGGTAACACTATAGGATGCGACTCACTTTGTATTGTACAAAACGATGTGATCCGAATCGTTTCACATGGAGATGTGCGAGTGAGGGCGTCCTGTAAAAAGAGTTTGTATAAGACCGAACCGCGAAATATGTCGCGCTCTCTTTATAACACCGTTTACTGTTGAGACCGACATTTTCATTTGATGGCCTAGGTAACTCGATCTTAATCCTGAGCTTACTATGAACTCCTGCTTATTAGACAGTATCCTTAGACTTGTATGGGTGAGAGTGACCCATTAGCGCCGACTCAATAACTTACCATCTCAGGGATAAAGCCGAATAGGTAGCTGAGGACATAGTACAGCAAGATTGGAGTTCACTCCTAACCCGTTCTTTAGGGTTAGTAGATAGGTTGTTCCCTTAATAGCTGACTCCGGGGCTTGAACAATTAGCGCGCACACTCTCATGAGATGAGAGAGTTAACTGATTTGTTGGTTGGGCCACAAATTTATTGTTCATTAGAGGTGTCAGTGGTACTTAAGGAACAAGACGTAATGCAGGGGTTAAACGGTTTAAAATGACCCAGCTGTGATTACGAACAACCTGTGAAGGGTCGACTTGCCCGTGACGGTTTTATCAGAGGACATAATATATCTATAGTGAGGAGAGTGCAACCCTCAGACTATAGTGGAGTCTCCGGAGGTTAACGAATGTTGGTTAGTTCGGTTGAAAGAGTTTTGACCGGATAATCTCATATCCTTGGAGCTCATGATCTGTAGGTTCTTTAGGTTCTCCTGGCTAGCTCGGATAACGTCGTGCAACAGTATAAAAGAAAAGAAAAAGAAAAAGAATTTGAATTGTTCCAATTCGGTTTGTGGAAGAATGATAGACATATTTAAATATGAGTATGGCCTAAAACATGAATAGGATTCATGTATAAAAAAGTCGGTTTTCGGAAAACCGGGTTTAGTCATATTATTTAATTAATATTTGATATTGAATTAAATAACAATTATTAATTAAAAAGTTTAATTAATAATTATATATATATATATATATTTTATTTATTAAAAAGTTTAATACATAAAATTATTATTATTATTTTTAATAATAATAATAATTATATATATATATATATAAATGTGTGTGTCTTGCATGCAGCAAGACAAATATATATTAAGTGATATATATATATATATATATATATATATATATATATATATATAATTTGGCCAAAAGTTTGAAGGGTATACAAAAAGTAAAAAAAAATCAGTTTTGATTTTTCAGCCTCTGCCTTCGTGATTCCTTCTTCTTCTTTCTTTTCTTTTTCTCTTCTTTTCTCTTTTTTTCGGAGTCCCACAACTCCGTTGCGCGGCGCCGAGGATAGAGGGACTACCTGGGGTAGTCCTCGGGGCGTTCGTGAGAAGAGGCCGGAAGAGTTCGTGACGAGGAACGTGCGGCGGAGCTTGAAGAAATTGGAACTACAAGGGTATGTATTTCTAATTTCTTATTTCCTTCGTTTTGAGCATGTTTTCTATTTGTTAAAATTGATGAAATTAGAGTATCACCTGTTACGAATAATACTTCCATGATTCTAGGCCATTAGTAAATATGATTTGCCCATGATTGGAAGATACTCAACATCAAGACCAGTGAGGACACTTGACACGAGGGAGCGTGTGCTGATGGGTTCACCTGCAAGATTCAAACAATCAGCAAGTTGTTTCATGGTGGAGAGATAACCACTCATTTTGAGTTGATTTTTTCTTGTAGTTTGTAGACTTCGTTGTAGTTGGTTGATCCGAGCCTTGTTGGCTGCTCCATATAGATCTTCTAATCCCTTCCAGACTTCTCTGGAGGTTTTCATGCTTATGACATCACAAGCAACCGATGGAGTCATCGAGCCATAGAGCCATGCAAGTAGTGACTGATCTGTAGTAGTCCAACTTTCATAAGCTGGGTTTGGAATAGAAACACCATTGTCATCTGCTGCTTCAATTGTTGCAGGTGGTTGTTCCGTTGTTCCAAGAATGTATCGATCTAGCCTTTGGCCACGCATAACTGCAAGTACCATGGATTTCCATAGTGGGTAATTATAACTTGGATCAATCCTATTGAAAATCAAAATCCTATCGTACCTCTCAATAGCCACCCAAATTCTGCCAATAACCAAACATCATTCCCAGACACAATTGGTACAAACCAAGACATAGCCAATCAACCAATGTTTTCTCCAAGTACTAATATTGACAATACAGTGAGTCAACAAGCCATCCAAGAGCACTTCTCCTCTAATGAACCTGCGGTGACAGTTCAAGATTCCACTGAATTGTCTAATGAAGATGTCAGCACAGAACCATCTCCCACCTCAGTTGAAGGAATAAATCAAACATTGGCTCAATCACACCCAATGCAAACTCGATCCAAAAGTGGTATATTCAAATCCAAAACTCTGAATTTTTTATCTGAGTTATTTGTTCCATCTTCTAGTGGCTGCACCAAAAATTGTGAACCAAAAAATGTCAAAGAGGCTTTACTTGTACCAGAATGGAAAAAGGCTATGGCTGAAGAAATGGCAGCACTGCAAAGAAATTGTACTTGGACTCTTGTTCCATACAAAGACTCCTACAACCTAGTAGGCAACAAATGGGTTTTTCGCTTGAAACATAATTCAGATGGCAGTATACAGAGGCACAAAGCCAGGTTAGTAGCAAAAGGATTTCACCAAACACCGGGTATAGATTTTGCTGAAACTTTTAGTCCGGTTGTTAAAGCTTCAACCATACGCATTATACTCACTATTGCAGTCTCAAATGATTGGTGTCTACGTCAATTAGATATAAATAATGCTTTTCTTAATGGTCAGTTGGAAGAAGATGTCTACATGTTACAACCAGAGGGTTTCCCAAATCAAGAAAATCCTGAGTTTGTATGCAAACTCAACAAAGCCTTGTATGGACTTAAACAAGCTCCGAGAGCATGGTATGACAAGCTCAAAAGTGTTCTTCTTGATTGGGGATTCTTAAATTCGAGGGCAGACACGTCCATGTTTTTCTTTAGAAAAGACAACATTGTACTATTTCTCTTGGTTTATGTTGACGATATAGTGATAACTGGAAATGACACTCCAATGATCAAGAGATTCATCAGTGAGCTAAACCGATTATTTGCCTTGAAAGACATCGGAGATCTAAACTTCTTTCTTGGAATTGAAGTATATCGTGACAAAAGTGGCATATATCTTAGTCAAGGAAAATACATCACTGACTTGTTAACTAAATTACAATTGCAGCACATAAAATCGTGTTCCACGCCGGCAGCTTCAGGGAAGGTTTTATCCGCACATGATGGTGAACTTCTCACCAACCCAACGGAGTATAGGAGCCTTGTTGGAGCTCTTCAATATCTCACGAATACTCGGCCTGAAATCTCCTTTATTGTCAACAAGTTGAGTCAGTTCTTGCAAAATCCAACAAATACTCATTGGCAGGCGGCAAAAAGGGTATTAAGGTATCTAAAAGGCACCCTCTATCATTCTCTACTGATTCAACCATCTCATAAATTGAGTTTGATAGGATATTGTGATGCTGATTGGGCATGTTGCCCAGATGATAGAAAGTCGGTGGCAGCATATTGTGTCTTTTTTGGTGACACTCTAGTATCTTGGGTATCTAGAAAGCAAACATGTTGAATTAGATGTACACTTTGTCCGAGATAAGGTTCTTGCAAAACAACTTGATGTACGTTATGTTCCGTCCACTGATCAGTTGGCAGATTGTTTGACAAAAGCTCTTCCAGAAATCAAATTTACAGAATTACGCAGCAAACTTGGTGTGGTAACCCACCCTCGTTTGAGGGGGAATGTTACGAATAATACTTCCATGATTCTAGGCCATTAGTAAATATGATTTGCCCATGATTCTAGGACATTAGTACGTGATTATGATTTCCCCAATTAGTGGGATATTTTCCCACAATACAAATGTATACATTTATTATTCAATATTCTCATAATTGTAAATTCTCTATAAATTGAATGCAAAATACCATGGCTCAGTATTCTGAGCTTTGCCATCCATTCCTACTCTTTCAAGTTCTTTGTTTTGATTTGCCCATGATTCTAGGACATTAGTACGTGATTATGATTTCCCCAATTAGTGGGATATTTTCCCACAATACAAATGTATACATTTATTATTCAATATTCTCATAATTGTAAATTCTCTATAAATTGAATGCAAAATACCATGGCTCAGTATTCTGAGCTTTGCCATCCATTCCTACTCTTTCAAGTTCTTTGTTGGTATCAGAGCAAGGTCTTCAGTTTTTTTTTTTTTTTTCTTTATTTTCTTCAATGGCCAGCCAAAGTTCCACCTCAAATACCAATGTTACTGGAACTCTTGTCAGCACTCCATTTGGGAATCCTCTCCATGCGGTTCTCACACCGGTCCAAAATCGCTTCCGCTGCGCATATCGCTCCATCATGGGTATACTCCAAATTTCATTCCACGTCGAAATTGAAGTAAAGTTCAAAGTCAAGCCCTATTCAAAATTCAATTGGGTAGACACAAAACTCTACTCTATATTGAAAATAGAATTAAGGTAGAACACAAATTCTAATGAAGTTCAAGTCAAAGTTGTTGCCAAATAAGAAAGATCAAAATTGTGACTCAAATTCATATTTTGATCAATTGGCATAGAAAGATGTGTCAATTAAAATAATGGATTTATGAACCAAATTTCATATTTCGATAAAATTGACATGTCTGGGCGGAGTCGAAATTAGGAGTGTCCTACATTTCGATTTCAAAATTTAACTTTTCCAAGACTCACCCACACATACTTGTGCATAAATCTCGAAAAAATGGGCATTTGTTGACCGAAATATTTCGGCCAATTAGTGGTTCCACGTCGTTATCACAAAGCGACCACAAACATGTTTCTAGAACGAATCTCAAATCGACAGGTGTCTCAGATTAAATTTGAAGACAAAATTGGCAAGTCTTAAGAAAAAGTCACGTGTCTTCATCATGACCGTTTGATCAAAAAACATTTAACCGATCAAACTGGGTCGTATTGCAATTGGGATCACAATCAAATTGGCCCAGAAATCTATTTAAATGACACTTGGCCCAAAACCCAAACTCATATGACTAGGCCCAAAAGCCCATTGAGCCCTGATAACTCCAAAATAGAGTTATTATACCGTGCTTAAAGATGTTTACTTGCCTCTGTTGTAGGTGTTTCATGGTCATAGAGCTCGAGAAGTCCAAGGACGTGTTTCAGTGCTAGAGAGGGCGTTTTCGAAGCTTCGGGAAGCAACCGTGCAAAGAAGACGAGCTAAGGACCAAAGTTTAACTTTTGGTCCAGCGTCTCGATGCTACTCTATCAAAATTTCAAGAAAAACCCGAGAGCAAGCGTTGAGTAGAGAGCGTCTCGACTCTCCGAACGCGCGCGCTGAAGAATTCCCGTCTGTAGCGTCTCGACGCTACGACGGGTATAAAACCCATTTTTATGATTTTTACGTCAATTCTTCCTCTTTCCCCTCTTCCCATTTACGATTTTCTCTCTAGAATTTGGGGTTGTCTCCCGTATTTTATGTAATAAAGCTTAAACCATTGTTGATTTAACTTGGAGTTCATCCTGAGGAAGGTAAGTGCTCTAATTTGAGGTTAGGGATTTGTCTTGATGCTTAGGGAGGGTTTTGTATGAATTTCTAGCTTAGTTTTGTTAATTTCTTGCATCTTCCAACTGTATTAAGAACGAATGGGATGCCTTTCCGATTAGGAGTGACGTCCATAATTTGTTACGCATGTTAGTGGGTTAGCGTTAATTCTTGATTAGTTTTAATGCAAGTAGCGAGGGTCTAGCTCGTGGCTAATCAATTCGAGCCTAAGTGACCGTTGGGGGTAGAAGTTGATTAACGTTTTCATGGTGGGCTCAAGTTTAGAAGAGAAATCGATTTAGTCTTAGGATTAATTCGTCGCAATGGTACCCATCACTGTTCGTTAATTAATTTAGGACTAATCAACTTAGATTAATTAGCGAGCATGTTTAATTTGATTCGTATGTTTCTAATTAATTCTTTGGGGTGTTTTGGACCCGAGAGAGACAAAGCATTTTGTGTGCATTAAAATAGAATAGCTAAGCATAATTAGAATCCCTATGATCAAGGACATCAACTAAATCCCGAGCACTCAAATTAGGAGCACAGGTTACTTTACATTTAATTTTCCGTTAGTTTAATTTTCAGCTTTCCTTTATTTTTCCGTAACCAATCCCCCCATTTTATCGCTTTATTTTATGTTTTCAATAAAAAAAAAAAGCAAATAGAAATTAATTAGGAAAAGTTAATTTAGGTTCCCTGCGGATCGATCAGTTACCACTAGCTACAAGATAATTTAGTAGTATCGGTATTATAAATTTCATTTTGGCGGGACTCGACACCCCGAAATTGGAGTACACCATAAAGTGCTCTACCAAAATTGGCGCCGTTGCCGGGGAACCATTTAGTTTCTCTTAGTTAGATTTTATTTGTTTGCTTTTCCTTTTTGTTGTTTGTTTTCTTTTGTAGGTGTTTGACTTAGGAAGCAAATAATTGGGTACGGATTGCGGCTCGCCAACCGTCGGTCTCGCAAAGTTCAGGGGAGGTTTTCTGTTCTCTTAAACTTTGTAATTTAACTGAATTTGCCTGATGTGTTGATACATTGAGGGTAATGTATAATTTTAGGTTGGGGGTGGAGATGCTTGTTGGATTTCTGTTGTTCTCGAGCATATGGGAGTCTCTGAATTTGATGTGTTGTAGTCTGAATTTGCATGTTGTTCGATGAGGACAATCTAGGAAATTCTTATGAAAATCTCCGTATTTGCATATTAGGAAAAACGTGAGATTGTATGCGTTAGTTGAGTTTATTTAAAAAAAATTAAATTTTTGTTGTCACTTCCTTGCATCTATCAAGCACATAGCATCTTAATCTGGACTCTTTAGGCTTAGAATTGCTTTATGTAGCCTAAATTCATGTTGTCACCCGGAAAGGCACTCCTAGGGAAGGCTTGATGCATGATAGGTTGTATAAAATTAATCGAGATTATAGCAAAGCTATTAGCCTAAAGTAAAAAAAAGTAAGCATGTCAAATAAAAACTCTCGAGATGCTCCTCCTTCTTAAAGTGCACATAAAGAAGTGAGCATTAGTTTTCTTAAAAATGTGAAGCTTGCCCGTAGTTAGATACATTGTGCAGTGAAACTGCAGGTAAGCTGAAAGGAAGGCAAGCTTGACATGTTAGGCTCTCTTGGAGAAGCAAAAGAAAAAAAAAAAAGTAGTTTAAAAATAAAAGTGAAGAGTACAAAGTACTTAAGAAAAAGAAAATTTAGGCCTTTTAATTTGTTACTCTCTTGATTGTTAAAAACCATTGTTCTTAATTGCTAGAAGTAGGGGAAAACAAGATATAGGGTTGCATGAGGTTTTTTCGGGTCTTTATGAGTTAGGATAAGTTTGCTAATCACACATACACGTAGGGGAGTAACAGTTTAATTTTTAAAATCTTCTTAATTAGTGCATGCAATCAATTGCTTTCTTGTTGTTGTAAATGCCTTGATTTTTTAAGCATTGAGGTTAGAGTCGATATCATGCAAATTTTGTTCTGTGGTGATAATTTAGAAGTTGCCTTGCTCGAGGACTAGCAAGATTTAGGTTGGGGGTATTTTGATAGCTCCAAAATAGAGCTATTATTTACTCCCTAATATTAGCTAAATATCGTGCTTAAAGATGTTTACTTGCCTCTGTTGTAGGTGTTTCACGGTCATAGAGCTCGAGAAGTCCAAGGACGTGTTTCGGTGCTAAGGAGGGCATTTTGGAAGCTTCGGGAAGCAACCAGGCAAAAAAGACGAGCTAAGGACCAAAACTTCACTTTTGGTCCAGCGTCGAGACGATGCCCTAGCGTCTCGACGCTACTCCATCAAAATATCAGGGAAAACCCGAGAGCAAGCGTCGAGCAGAGAGCATCTCGACGCTCCGAACGCGCGCGCTGATGAATTCCCGTCCGTAGCGTCTCGACGCTACGACAGGTTTAAAACTCATTTCTCCGATTTTTAGGTCAATTCTTCCTCATTCCCCTCTTCCCATTTACGGTTTTCTCTCTAGAATTCGGGGTTTTCTCCCCTCTTTGATGTAATAAAGCTTAAACCATTGTTCATTTAGCTTGGAGTTCATCCCGAGCATGGTAAGTGCTCTAATTTGAGGTTAGGGATTTGTCTTTATGCTTAGGGAGGGTTTTGTATGAATTTCTAGCTTAGTTTTGTTAATTTCTTGCATCTTCTAACTGTATTAAGAACGAATGACATGCTTTCCGATTAGGAGTGACGTCCATAATTTGTTACGCATGTTAGTGGGTTAGCGTTAATTTTTTATTAGTTTTAATGCAAGTAGCGAGGGTCTAGCTCGTGGCTAATCCATTCGAGCCTAAGTGACAGTTGGGGGTAGGAGTTGATTAACGTTTTCACGGTGGGCTCAAGTTTAGAAGAGAAATCAATTTAGTCTTAGGATTAATTTGTCACAATGGTACCCGTCAATGTTCGTTAATTAATTTAGGACTAATCAACTTAGATTAATTAGCGAGCATGTTTAATTAGATTCGTATGTTTCTAATTAATTCTTTGGGGTGTTTTGGACCCGAGAGGGACAAAGCATTTTGTGTGCATTAAAATAGAATAGCTAAGCATAATTAGAATCCCTATGATCTAAGCGCATCAAGTAAATCCCGAGCACTCAAATTAGGAGCACAAGTTACTTTACATTTAATTTTCTGCTTTCCTTTATTTTTCCGTAACCCAATCCCCCCATTTTATCGCTTTATTTTATCTTTTCAATAAAATAAAGCAAATAGAAATTAATTAGGAGAAGTTAATTTAGGTTCCCTGCGGATCGACCCGTGACCACTAGCTACAAGTTAGTTTAGTAGTATCGGTATTATAAATTTCATTTTGGCGGGACTCGACACCACGAAATTGGAGTACACCATAAAGTGCTCTACCAGACCCAAGCCCACTATGTTCCTATGAGAACTCTATATATAGAGAGCTCATCTTTCATTTGCAAGGTTCAGAAAATTTCTACTCTTAAGAGCTCAGAGACAATTCACAAGCTACGAAGACTCCCTGTATCCTTGGAAGACTGAACAATCCTTCAACATCGAGAACAAGTTGTGAAGCCCTCGATCAAAATTCAACATCGGAGAACAAGCTGCAAAAGCCCTCGAGACACATTTACATTTGAGAGAGAAAGAATCAGAGGATCATACATTAGAAATTGTAATCCACTACGCACTGATACATACAAATATAAATACAAATCAAATTCATTTACACGTGTCGAATTTTCTTCGTCGAAATCTCGTGTGAACAACTACAATAAAATTGTATTTTTAATTTTTATACAATTTTTCTATGACATTAAAGATATTATTGAAATAATATATTACAAAACAATAGTTAAAAGAATAAATTTATGTATTGTAAAGTAGAACACTTTATTAATTAATATAGTTTGTGTTAATCAATATTGAGCACACTACAAGAAATTTACTTTTACCAACGCACAAAAACGGTCACTTAAAGCCAAAAGACGTCGCTAAAAATTTTAACGACACGTTGAGGTATATCGTTGCAACGCATGATGCATATTCTTAAGTTTTAGCGGCGGAATCATGTGTGTTGCGAAAAATTATCATTCAGCGGTTGTTGCGTGGGCAATATTATAGCAAACACCAAGAACATGCAAGCGCACATGATCTAATACAACAAGTCATAAGTATATTTATGTCGATTTCCACAGAGATTTGGTTAAGTTTATGGTAAGTACAGATTGATTGAAGGCAAATGTATATGGTGACAAAATGTTGTTGGTTGGGTTGCTGAAATAACGACAGAACATAAAAAATGCAGAAACAAGTAAATAGTGAAAATGTTGAGATAATAAAAACTTAGCAAAATAACTAAAGATAGAGAAGACAACAAGAGATCAAAACAAGTAATGCGATGAAAATGCTAACTGGCAACAACTTGAACAAAACTTCCGACAAGACTACGAAAAGCGATGCGTAATCAGCAAGATAACAACAAAAATAAGCCAAACAGAGCATAGATCAATCGGCATAAGGTTGTGTCCATGACTAAGAGGTCATGGGTTCAATCCTCGCATTAATTCAAATAATATTGCAAAAAAAAAAAAAAACAAAAAAAAAAATGTAAACTTCGCAATCTAAACAGAACAGGTCAAGCTAGGAATAATATGCTTTAATTCATGAATCAGATAGTTCACCAACCATAGATCCAGCATACATATAAACCACTTAGCATAACACAAAATGGATGGCCGGTGGAATAAAAACACATTTGAGAATATTATTCTAAACTTACACTAGAATATCATTTTCATTCATTAATCGTTACTCCTAGCCTTCCCTTTGGTAAAGCAACAAAAATGCTAAAAACAGAGTTCAAACTTTCAACATAAAAAGTAGATGAAGAGAAAAAAGAGAAGGGGAAGAAGATTATGCTTCGGCGACGGAGAAGAGTTCCTTGCCAAGGCTTTAGCTCAACTCCTTCTTCTCCGACAACCGAAATTAATGGCAGCCTTGTCTTCTCCAGCAACTTCTCCTTCAAGATCCAACAAAATGCTCTCTAAAAACTAGGGTAGAAAAAATGTCTTTCTAAAAGCTCCCCCAAACTTTCTCTCTCATTTCCTTTAAATACCATTAGGGTTTCCCCAAAAGATGCCCTAAAACGGCCATATTCTTCTCATTGCTTGACAAAAAGCAAATTTTCTTTTCTGTTTGTACGGAAGGGGACAATCTCTGCCAGCCCACGTGGTCGGGTACAGTTTTTGCGAAAGTTTTGCTCTTTGCAAAAAGTTTCGCAAAGGCGCCAACTTTGCTGTCGTGATGCTTTACCAAAATACCTGAAATAAAAATGCCAGCTTTGCTGCCAAAAGGCTTTAGGCAAAATCTTGTCGAAACCTAAAATTGAACACAAATGAACTTATTTAAGTACAATCACGCATAAATATGTACAATTTTCGCACAATGACTCTTAAGTAGACTTACACTCGAGTTTACGCTAATTCCTTTGAAACATCAATTTAATCACAACAATTACTCAATGAAGACTCTAAATTCCTTCTATTTTGGCTCTAAATAACTCTCATTGGGAGAGTTATCACATCCCGAAACTTTAGTCATTGCTCGTCCTCGAGTAATGCTAAACTAAACACCAACTTCGGTTTCTTCAATTTCTATGTTGTCCTAGGAAAACAAGAATATTGCCTAAAGTTGCCCAGTAATGTTGTTACAACAATTTCACAAAATTGCTATCTTAGTAAAATCTTCTACACTGCTGCACTTAGGCTATTTCCCTTGTTGTCCTATAACTTAGTATAAGCTAGAGCCAACTCTCACGCAGTCATTATGATCCCATATGCCTTTAAACCTTTAGCTTTTTGCAATTCCCTAAATTTTGCTTTATCTACCTAAATCTTCAAGGCCATTGTGCAATCTTTCATTAACCTTAAATTCTACTTCTTTTCAAATTGAGAACTCAGTACATGCTTCTAGACTGAACACAATTCTTTTCTCTTCCTAAGAATCCTTGGAGTCATGTCATGCTTAGAAACTCAAGTGACAGAGTACAAAATTATAGAACAACTAAGCCATGACATCACTCCTTACGGATGAACACTCATTTACCTTAAGATTATCCTTCTAGTCACAACTCCTTGCTTAGCTCAACACTTAGGATCATATTTCAATTACTAGGAACATCTAAGCTTCCATGGGTTGTAACTTTCTGGCCTAGCATTCATCTTCTTTACTGCAATTATGCTTTTTCTTTATTTCTGCTTTTTGAATTTTCATTTCTCTTAGTTACCTTTTTACGCAGTGCCAACTGTGGGTTACACAATCGACCCTCGTTACTCAGCAACCTTGAGAAGAAAAAAATCACAAAGAAGAGAGGAATGCATCTATATAGGAAAGATTAGAATTCTTAGGAATCTTTTTCTAGAAGGTTGCCTCACCCCCAAACTTAAACTTCTCATTGTCCTCAATGAGAGCACTAGGTGGCAAACCCCCAAACTTAGCTAGAAGCATCTAGTTCAAGTTTAAAAGGGTTTGGTACTTTAAGGAATAAGGTTTGAAATGGGTTTCCTAGGTTAGGTAAGAACAAAAAGTAGAGATTTACACTTTGCTAAGGCAGGGTCTTATCAGCTTCCATTTTTCCTAGCATGGTTGGTTGACTGAGGCTTAGAACAAGTACTTGACACTCATCCAGCAAGTTACAACTGACCAAGCCCAACAGAGAAAATAGTACAAGCTAGCTAAACATTATAAAACTAACAACATTATCACAAGACAAATTCGGAAGGCAACAATCCACATTTTGCTAGAATTTTGCTATGCTACAGAATTTATGCTGAGGAAATGCGAGCACAACATTTTAGCTATCACAGAATCATGACAAGAATATATGATCAGAGATAAAGATAACAAAGTGTCTACACGGTGAGCTCATGGTATTAAAAATTTCAGCTAAAGAGAATTCATAGCACAAACGAGCACAGTTGTCTTAACACTTTTACCCCAAAGGCAATAAGATGAAACTTCAATCTTAAGTATAATATCCTAATGGCACAAACATGCAAAATAATCATTTCAAAATGAAGGCTGAAGGGAATGAACTCTTAATTCCCGGCAGCGGAAGCGTTTGGAATAGTTACTTTGATTTATTTAGAATTAAACTAAAATACAAGTTAAGCATATTACCTTTGAAGACTACAAATCTCTTCTTGTGTTCCTTTTTCCACGAGATCTTCCTCGCTATGACTCGAACACGGGATCAAGGCTTGTGGGAGCTCTTTGAAAGAATGAGAGAACAATTCTCTCTACAGAGGGTGAGTGGTGTGTTTGGCCAACCCTTTGGCTAAACCTATGTCTTATTTATAATAAGGCTTTTAGGAATTAATTTTATTTTATAAAATACATTTTAATATCTAATATATTAAAATATGTATTTTATATTTATTTGAATCTTATTCAAATATTATAAAATTAATCTTTTATAATATACTTTAAGCCAATTTGAATCTCATTCAAATAACATATGTATATAGTTTTTAATATTAATGTATCATATACATAAACTATTTCCTCTAATATTTAATGTATCAAATACAATAAATATATTTTACTCTTCTACATTTAATATATCAAATATATTAAATATTAATTTGAATATTTCAAATTTTTCTTTCAACTAAATGGATCATTTTAGTGTTACTATGAGCTAGCAAGGGGACCTTATGGACCTACAGATTTATAAGCTCCAATGATACAAAATTAATTAATTAAACTCTTTAATTAATTGACTTTCATTCATTAACTCTAGGTCACTCCACTATAGGCCTAGAGTTGCACTCTTATGCACTGTAGGACAAGTTGTGTCCATGGATATAACCATTACATGCAAGTCGATCCTTCACGAGTTGTTCGTAATTACAGCTGGGTCAAAAGTTCGTTTTACCCCTGTAATTACATCTTACACCTTATGTACCATTGATTCTCTAATGAACAACTTGTTAATGATCCAACCATAAACCAAGTCCCTCTCGGGCCAGTGAGAGGGTGGGGCCCCATTGTTCAAGTCCCGAAATCAGCACTTAAGGGAACTACTCAACTACTTTTCCTATATGGGAAGGAGTGAATTCCATCTTGTGAAACTTATGTTCCCAACTCCCTATTTGGTCAAGTCCCCAAAATGGTAGGCTTATTAAATCGGCTATAAAGGCCATTCTCACCCATACAAATCAAAGGACGAGCCCTCACAGACAGGAGTTCATAACTCACTCAGGATTAAGATCGAGTCACATATGATCATCCTGTGAAATATTAATCTTCTCAAATAACGGATTTATAAAGAGAGATTATATATTTCGTGGTCCAGTCTTATACAAACTCATTGTATAGGATACCCCCACTCACATGTCTCTACATGAATGATTTGGATCAAATCATTTGTAACAATTACAAAGTGGGTCGTATCAATAGTGTTACCAGGATAAGGCACCCAACCTTATCCATATAGTATAGACCCTTTAGGTTATTACTTGAACATGATCCTCCCGTATGTCAACTACATACAGTTCAAGATTACACTAATAACCTTGGATTTTATTTATATAATGAATATTATAAATTGCAAATATTAATAATAAAATAATTATCAAATAATTATTAATTAATTACGAGGCTTTAGGGCATAAATCCCAACAATCTCCCACTTGCACTAAAGCCGGTGAGACATGTATCCTAGGGCATACTCTACACCCAACATGTTCTCCCACTTGCCCTAGTGAAGATGAGACATGTCTCATAATCCTAGACACTCTAGGTGGCTTTCAAACACTTTAGCCTGAAAAGTCTTTTTATATAGATCAAAACGATTGTCAATTAAAAGTCATCTTGGTCCTACCACGATTCTTTCTCTCTCAGGATACCCTATATATTGATGCTATCTAAGTTCCTTAAGTTTAGCCATTACATAAAACGTTTTAAGCTTAACTATATCTGAAACATCTTTCAGACCAATAAGAAATTATTTGAGTTATGCAAGTTCTTTACTTCATAAGTAAGAACATTTAACTTGCATATCATACTCCATCATCTAGGGTAAACATAGATTTCCATAAATCTTTGTTAAAACCAGTGCATCTCGTAAAGATCAAATCTTTAACCTCATACACAAAAATATAATTTTTCAATTTATCTATAGATATTTTGAGAAAAGTTTTTATTTTTCCGTGCAATGGTCATACCATTGGGTTAACTAATAAATGCTAACCAATTTTACTGTCAAATGTCATGTCTCAAGTGTACATTAGATTTTCTCCCACTCAAACGTAGATAGTCAATCTTATGTTCTCAACATTTTGAAATGTCTTAGGACACTATTCCTTAGACAATCTAAACTTCATGTAAGAATGATACATTATCATTTTTTGAAGTACTACATCATATACTTGACAACAAATTTGTTAATATAAGATGTGTGAGACATAAATAACATTTTGTCCTCGAAAACTCTATTTTAGGACATACCCAGTAATTTAAATCATTCATTTGGAATTGGTTAGGTAGTCAACATTTTATGTTGGATTCAAATCTTACAGCATTCACAATGGGTAATAAGTCATCCACATAAAATATGAGAAAATTCCACTAAGTAATTAATGATTTTCTTGTCTATACAATATCATTAATATTTATTCAAAGTCATAGTTTTTGATACTTTTATCAAACCTTACATTCAAAAATCTAGTGATCAAATTCATTTCATAAATGAACCTTTACTGCTTGCAAACCTTTTGCTTTTGGTTTTTGAAATTGAACTCATGTAATTGATTTGTAAATGCATTCTTTAAGACTTCTTTTCAAAAAAAGATTTCTTAAACCTTCACTTGACATATCTCATATGCAACTATGAATTAGGAAATGCTTATATACTCTAATATGACAACAAATGAGAAAGTTTATCCATGGTTTACTTTCTCCCACTATATTTGTCATTAGTCTTATTTTGAAGGTCTGTACCTTCTTATTTACAAATCTTTTACTTTTGTAGATATATTCAAAACCTATGGGTTTTACCCCATCTCGAATATCTACAAGTTCTAGATAAAGATGAGTACATCTACTCTATCTCGACATTTATGACTTTGGTCTACTAGTCTTTGTCATTGAGCCTCATTTCAACTTTGAGGTCAAGAAGCCCTACATTTTGTCATCTAATACGACAACTTAGGCTTCATATAAGCTCTTGTAACGGTCGGGTCATCTCATAACTCTCCCACTACGATGAGTCTTATCCAATTCATGACTAGGATCCATTTGACTATCAAATGTAATTAAATTATTAACAACTTTTGTTAACTATTTAGTGGCTTCACTTGGAACCAACTTTTCAACACTATTGAACATATTCAAGTTTCAACATGTATGCTTAAAACTCCCAAAACTCGAAGGGTTGTAAACTAACTTTACTACTCTTCTATAATCTCAAAGTTGTCTCATGGACACCTTTTAGATAGAATCATGTTCACTATACAATCTATATTGTATATCCTAACAAGAGTCTTATAATGGCGTGTAATTCTTTATTGTTCTGACCATGTCTAACAAGGTCTTGTTTCTCCTCTTACAGCACAATTTCACACAATTGTACTTTGTGCTAGAGTTGAGATAAAATCTCACTTTCTATCAATTAGTCTTAGTACATAACGTTCCTGTACTTTTCACTGTGATCTGATCATAGTGTTTTGATAGATTTACCTAATTGACCTTCAACTTGAGTCTTATATTCCTTGAACTTTTCAAAATATTCAGACTTATGTTGCATTAGGTTACGATACTTATTTCTTGAATAATCATCAGCTAGAGTGATATGAAATATTCATCAGTGTTCTTTGGCCTGTAGGCTTTTCCAACAAAAACCTATTAATTATCTTGCATGAAAGGCAAGATCTTAAGACATATAAAGTAATTAACTCTAACATTTAGAGAATCACTTCGTAGTAGTCTTTTTATTCAAATTGATCAGAATCAATCTTGAATGCCAAAGACGGGTATCATATTTTAGGAGAATATAAATTGTCTTTATATTCTGGATTCTATAATCCTGAATATCTCACTGTGTAGTATTTTATATGTTAACAATTTAACACATACAAATTATTCTTATTTTTCGGCTGAACTTTTCAAACAATTTTGAAAATAAAAATTTAGTACTAAAATATTCATACTATATGAACATTTTATTAGTAATAAAGTTAGAGAAATTGAATTTCTCCAATGGTACTAAAATCACCATATTCAGCATTAAATAACAATTATTTCTTATGGACATCTTAATAACTCCCACTACATTAATTGAGATGGGTTTTCTGGTGCCAACAAGTAGAGATCATTCTACATAATTAAGTATTTTCCAAGAATTATATAAAATGTAATGAAGAACAAATCTTAATAGTGGATCTGAATCTACTTTATAGGTGGTAATGAAAAAATCTAGTAAACCAAATTTACTTTTATCCATGTTCTTCTTAGAGAGGTATTTCATAAATTCCTCTTATTATGACTACTTTGCTAATTTAGAAACTATTTTCTTTTAGCTACAGTCATATGGTTTCTTTTCTTGGATTTTAGTAATACTTAATTTTTGAGATTATATAGATAAATATCTAAATCTAGCTTTTATTGACTTCAACAATATCTCATATGTTCATGTTGTCATCTTCTTTATCTTCTTAGCTTGACATCTAATATGTCAAATAGAAAATTTGTATAAGCCATCTCGTTATATTGATTTATTAATCATGTGCTTTACGAACAATTCAATTAGCATTGGCAACAGGTTTTTGAGAATATTTCTCAATAAAGACAAATTAAAGAAAAAATTTACACGGTCATTATATAGTGTTAACATTATTTTTCCAAGTGATATTATTTTCTCAATTTGACAAATTAGTAACGAAAATTAAAATTGAGAGAAATAGACATAATATTGAAATATATAAAAAATATATATATTTATCTAATAACATGCAATCAATATTCATTCAATTTCAGCATAGAAAACAAACAATTTGATAATAGAACTCTAAAACATTAATTTCTAATGCTATGATACTTTAGTGAGTTAGAACAAGTGCCGCCGTAGGGTAGGTCAAATGCTCCTTCACTAAACCGAGACAATCTCAACCAAGTGTTATCCCAAAATAACTCTTATTTCTATAAGATTTAGTTACCATTAGTTTGGTCAAGAAAATCATTAACAATCTTAATGATATCTTTGTAAGTGTAACCCATCATTTTAGATTCTATAATTTTATCCCAACAAGTGCCGCCGTAGGGTAGGTCAAGTATTGGAAATAAAATTACAATCCTATCCTTCTCAGGAGATTCACCCTGATATTGACCCATGTAAACACCTTCCGTAGGGGGACGGTCCAAAAGCCGCCGCGAGGCCCCACATGAATCTCACGTTATGAACCAATGATAGACCGTAGGATATGTTGACACATTTCCTTCTCCCACTTACTATTTAAAATACTTTCTCAAGAGATTCACCCTGATATTGACCCATGTAAACACCTTCCGTAGGGGGACGGTCCAAAGCCGCCTCGAGGCCTCACATGAATCTCACGTTGTGAATCTATGGTAGAGACCGTAGGGTTATTTTGACATATGTCTTTCTCCCACTAAGTATTTTGAAATAGAGTTTTCTATTACTTAGACAAATTAGGCTAATCTCATTTATCTAAGTTTTTCAATCTACCCTTTCATAACCCTTATGTTGGTTAGATTGATTTTAATGTGAATTATCAAGTATATTAAACTATTTAAAACTAATCACATTATGAGCCTGCTTAATGAAATAAAATAAAATTTGACTAATTCAACCCCCAGGCCAGTTCTTAGGTAGAGGTGTTCCTTTTCAGTCAACTTAAGTACCTCACCCAAGTAACCTTTCTTAGACAGGGTTCCCTTATAGTCAATTTTTATTTCAAATTCATTAATTTTTAATTAACTATTAATTACTAGATCAATGAACTTCAGTTGATTTGAAGCAATGTTTTTAATCCTATTAAAAACCAATTCACCTTATGGATAATCTTGAATTTTTAACAATTTTAAACCCTTTAAAATAAAATTAAAGATTATCATATATTCTAATCTTATTAGAATAAAAGATAAACTAAATTCAAATATTTAAACTATTTAAAGAATGAATTAAATTATCTTTTAAATAGGGAAAGAAAAAATTTAATCTCATAGGAAAATATCCTAAGCTCATTTGGAAAATATCCCTAATACTTATTGGGAAAATATATCTCAATCTTATTGGGAAAATATATCTCAATCTTATTGGGAAAATATATCTCAATCTTATAAAAATATCTCAATCTTATTGGGAAAAAATATCTCAATTTTATTGGGAAAGGGAAAAGATATCTCAATCTTATTGGGAAAATATATCTCAATCTTATTCGGAAAAGATATCTCAATCTTATTCGGAAAAGATATCTCAATCTTATTGGAAAAGATTTATCAAGATTTCCCAATCTTATTAGGAAAAGATTTCCCAATCTTATTAGGAATTTTTTTTACTGATATCACCCAATCTTATTAGGAAAAGATCATCAAATCTAATTAAGAAAAGATTTCCCAATCTTATTAGGAAAAGATTTCCTGATATCACTATATCTAGGAAAAGATATCCTAATCAATATTAGAAAAATATGGATTCCTATTATAAAAGGAAGTATCCTAATTTAAAATTTCCAAATATAACAATTATATTGTAAATATGGAAATATAAACATATTAAGAAATCATCTAATCAAATTAGAAAGCATTTTAATCATAATATTCCAAATATAACACTTATATTAAAAATAATTAAAATGCATGATCATGCTTAACCTATGGTGGGATTTTAATCTAGATGGCATACTCTATGCAATCAATTAAAATTTAAAACATACATCAACATGCATAATTAAATTAAAAACAACATGCATAATTAAATTAAAAACACAGCAAAATTGACCGGCATATTTGACATATCCTAATTGAAAGCAATTTAAATTACAATAATTTAAATCCAACACATATCTTGGTCTTCAATCCTCCTTTTTGATTCTTCCACCTTTGAATCCAATTTCCATAACTCAATTTGGACATTCCAAATCAAATAAAATCCATAGACATTCAAAATCTGAATTTAAATTTTCATATTTTATTTTGGACATTCCAAATTCCAAATATGAATCTAAATCTCCAGAATTGATTTTGGACATTCCAAATCAAATCTATAGAAATTCCAAATTTGAATCTAAATTTCCAGATTTTATGTTGGACATTCCAAACATTCCAAATCTGAAATTCGGTAGGATTCACGTAATGGCTTCATGGCTTCAATTCCACCATCGTTTTACACCATCTTCAATTCCGTAATGGCTTCAAAAAATGATACAGAGAATACAAAGAATTCCTATCTCTTTCGAGTTTCACATTTGATCTAATCAAAGCAATAAAACTAATGCCAAAATATGCCTAAACAATCAATTTGCAAACCACATATATCACATATATGAAAAATAAATTCAAATACCCACCATGAATTTTTAATTCTGATCAAAAACAAAGTTGCTCTGATACCAATTGAAGGGAATGAACTCTTGATTCCCCGCAGCGGAAGCGTTTTGAATCGTTACTTTGATTTATTTAGAATTAAACTAAAATACAAGTTAAGCATATTACCTTTAAAGACTACAAATCTCTTCTTGTGTTCCTTTTTCCACGAGATCTTCCTCGCTATGACTCGAACACGGGATCAAGGCTTGTGGGAGCTCTTTGAAAGAATGAGAGAACAATTCTATCTGCAGAGGGTGAGTGGTGTGTTTGGCCAACCCTTTGGCTAAACCTAAATGTCTTATTTATAATAAGGCTTTTAGGAATTAATTTTATTTTATAAAATACATTTTAATATCTAATATATTAAAATATGTATTTTATATTTATTTGAATCTTATTCAAATATTATAAAATTAATCTTTTATAATATACTTTAAACCAATTTGAATCTCATTCAAATAACATATGTATATAGTTTTTAATATTAATGTATCATATACATAAACTATTTCCTCTAATATTTAATGTATCAAATACAATAAATATATTTTACTCTTCTACATTTAATATATCAAATATATTAAATATTAATTTGAATATTTCAAATTTTTCTTTCAACTAAATTGATCATTTTAGTGTTACTATGAGCTAGCAAGGGGACCTTATGGACCTACAGATTTATAAGCTCCAATGATACAAAATTAATTAATTAAACTCTTTAATTAATTGACTTTCATTCATTAACTCTAGGTCACTCCACTATAGGCCTAGAGTTGCACTCTTATGCACTGTAGGACAAGTTGTGTCCATGGATATAACCATTACATGCAAGTCGATCCTTCACGAGTTGTTCGTAATTCTAGTTGGGTCAAAAGTTCGTTTTACCTCTGTAATTACATCTTACACCTTAAGTACCACTGATTCTCTAATGAACAACTTGTTTATGATCCAACCATAAACCAAGTCCCTCTCGGGCCAGTGAGAGGGTGGGGCCCCATTGTTCAAGTCCGGAAATCAGCACTTAAGGGAACTACTCATCTACTTTCCCTATATGGGAAAGAGTGAATTCCATCTTGTGAAACTTATGTTCCCAACTCCCTATTTGGTCAAGTCCCCAAAATGGTAGGCTTATTGAATCGGCTATAAAGGCCATTCTCACCCATACAAATCAAAGGACGAGCCCTCCTATATGGGAAAGAGTGAATTCCATCTTGTGAAACTTATGTTCCCAACTCCCTATTTGGTCAAGTCCCCAAAATGGTAGGCTTATTGAATCGGCTATAAAGGCCATTCTCACCCATACAAATCAAAGGACGAGCCCTCACAGACAGGAGTTCATAAGTCACTCAAGATTAAGATCGAGTCACATATGATCATCCTGTGAAATATTAATCTTCTCAAATTACGGATTTATAAAGAGAGATTATATATTTCGTGGTCCAGTCTTATACAAACTCATTGTATAGGATACCCCCACTCACATGTCTCTACATGAATGATTTGGATAAAATCATTTGTAACAATTACAAAGTGGGTCGTATCAATAGTGTTACCAGGATAAGGCACCCAACCTTATCCATATACTATAGACCCTTTAGGTTATTACTTGAACATGATCCTCCCGTATGTCAACTACATACAGTTCAAGATTACACTAATAACCTTGGATTTTATTTATATAATGAATATTATAAATTGCAAATATTAATAATAAAATAATTATCAAATAATTATTAATTAATTACGAGGCTTTAGGGCATAAATCCCAACAAAGGCGTCATCAATTCATGTTAAACGACTATGGTAAGCGCATAAACAAAGATTTCAAGCATGATAGTAGAAGCATCAAACTATTTTCAGAATTGTCTCCCAATACACTATGATTGTTGGCACATGATAAATATTTTCTTCCCAAAAATAAATCACTCCTAACATACAAAATCTAAGCAAAGCATGATAAAATCCTAATTTAAGAGTTTAGGGATCAGAAATCTCCCTTGTCAATCTGCCTCATAATGATATTATTCAATGTTTCGAGGCATCACTTTCGCTCCTTTAAGATACTTAAGTCTTGATTTACGGGGCCGGACATTCTGTCACACCTTAAAATTGTTGATTCTTTCAAAGAGACTGCATGTTATAACATCCCAAGGTTTGTACTTTATGTGCGTTAGCTTGTTTGCTGTAGCATCTACTACTACATGACTTTGATGCCCTGGGACTTCTTTTTCTGGCACATCTCTTTCTAACTCCTTCATCTGGAGAATTTGTGGTGGTGGGTCATGTCTTTCATTGCTGGAGAAGCTTGCTGCAACATCAAACATTTCAAATTCTTGTTCCTCAAGCAGCACATCAGGCTCTTTGGCCTCATCCAGCACAATTTCATTTTTCTCAACTTTCACCAACTCCACCATGTCATATGGAGATTCCATTGGATCAATCTTCTCATAATCGAAGGTAACAAAGGAGTCATCATAAAAAAAATTAAACATTTGAGGGCATGGTGGTGATGATTTTGCTGTAACAAGTTGTTGGTTCAGATGCACTAGCAAAGTGTCTGGCGCGTCAAGCTGAACTTCTTCGATATTTTCATTCTGATAACTCTTTGCTACGCTAGCAAGTAGATTTTGTAAGTCATTTGTGAGTTGGCCTAATTGCACATCCATTCTCTTCATTGATGCGTCGTTCCTTTCCATGAATTCTATCCATAGTGCCTCCAAAGCGGGTGATAATTCTTCATTTTGAGTTGACACATAATGTTGGTAGTCTTCATGTTGGTGGAACTCTTCATAATGAGCAACTTGCACATGCTCTTCCAAAGGAATATTTTAGAGTTGCCACTGATCATGTCCACACAGGTACGAATAAAGGTTGTCAGTCATAGCTTTGTTGATATTGCCTCTCATGATAACTCAATGTTTTGCAATTCTCCAAGTTATGATTATCCCCACAATAAGCACATGACACTACGTTGTGTTGATAAAATTCTTCAAACTGTTGTGGGCAAAATCTTTCTCCTATTACGTTCTGCAGCGTATTCATTTACTCCGTCGTACACATACGTTTTTCACCTGCATAGTTCCACTTTGTGCCTGAACATGATAGCAAACAAATTAAGCTCATGTATTCAGCACAGGTCTTACAATCAATCAACTTAACACAAAAATAACGCAAATCCCGGGCAACGACGCCAAAAACTTGTTGCGTGTTTACTGCGTGGGCAATATTATAGCAAACACCAAGAACATACAAGCGCACATGATCTAATACAACAAGTGATAAGTATATTTATGTCGATTTCCACAGAGATTTGATTAAGTTTATGGTAAGTACAGATTGAATGAAGGAAAATATAACCGGTGACAAAATGTTGTTGGTTGGGTTGCTGAAATAACGACAGAACATAAAAAATACAGAAACAAGTAAATAGCGAAAATGTTGAGATAATAAAAACTTAGCGAAATAACTAAAGATAGAGAAGACAATCAGAGATCAAAATAAGTAATGTGAAGAAAATGCTAACTAGGAACAACTTGAACAAAACTTCAGACAAGACTACGAAAAGCGATGCGTAAACAACAAGAAAACAACAAAAATAAAATGTAAACTTCGCAATCTAAACAGAATAGACCAGGCTAGGAATAATACGGTTTAACTCATAAATCAGATAGTTCAACATAGATCCAGCATACATATAAACCACTTAGCATAAACAAATAAGATTTGTCGATCCCGATCATTAAGAATCAAGCTCCATTCATATCCAAACAAAACTATCATCCTATTCATCACAACATGCTATCAAGCGTACTAGGAGAGTGATTATGCTTAGCCTCCACTCTGGTTACCATGAAAGGCTAGTAAACGCATATGACTCACACTTCCTACTCCTCTTAGAGGTTCAGAAATCCCTAACACAAAATGGATGGCCGGTCGAAATTGCGTTGTTGGAATAAAAACACACATGCTTTGAGAATATTATGCTAAACTTACGCCAGAATATCATTTTCATTCATTAAACCTTACTCCTAGCCTTCCCTTTGGGAAATTAGTTCATCAAGCTACAAGGTAGGAGCACAAAATGGCTCAAAGAAGACATAATGACAGCAACGAAAAATGCTAAAAACAGAGTTCAAACGTTCAACATAAAAAGTAGATGAAGAGAAGAAAGAGAGGGGAAGAAGATTATGCTTCGACGAAGGAGAAGAGTTCCTTGCCAAGGCTTTAGCTAAACTCCTTCTTCTCCGACGACCGGAATTAATGGCAACCTTGTCTTCTCCAGCAACTTCTCCTTCAAGATCCAACAAAATGCTCTCTAAAAACTAGGGTAGAAAAAATGTCTTTCTAAAAGCTCCCCCAAACTTTCTCTCTCATTTCCTTTAAATACCATTAGAGTTTCCCCAAAAGATGCCCTAAAACGGCCATATTCTTCTCTTTGGTTGACATAAAACAAATTTGCTTTTCTATGTGTACGGAAGGGCAATATCTGCCAGCCCACGTGCTCGGGTACAATTTTTGCGAAAGTTTTGCTCTTTGCAAAAATTTCGCAAAGGCGCCAACTTTGTAGTCGCGATGCTTCAGCAAAATACCTGAAATGAAAATGACAGCTATGCTGCCAAAATGCTTTAGGCGAAATCTTGGCGAAACCTAAAATTGAACACAAATGAACTTATTTAAGTACAATCAGACATAAATATGTACAATTTTCGCACAATGACTCTTAAGCAGACTTTAACTCGAGTTTACGCTAATTCCTTTGAAACATCAATTTAATCACAACAATTACTCAATGAAGACTCTAAATTCCTTCTATTTTGGCTCTAAATAACTATCGTTTGGAGATTTATGAGCGACACACGTGCATTTATAAAGTGAGGTTTTAGTGGCGCCCTAATAAATTAGATAAATATATATACTTTATTTTTACATGAAATAAAAACATACTTATTACCATTATCAAAATTCAATTATTTACAAAAGGTTATTTGTAGTTACTTTACTTTTCTAAGAATATATATTATATTTGTATTTTTTTTAAACAAATAAATAAGAATAAATAATTTATCAAAAAAATCAACCAAATTTCTTATTTCTCCACCCTTAAACCATTTCTAGCAAAAAAAAAAAAATCAAGTAAAGAATAAAAATTAATTTGAATTGAGTTGACCTCATATACGGTTGATCATTATGGAATTGAAAATTAAGCTTTAATTCAATATAAAATGACATCTATGCACGATATATATCTAGAAATACTTTTATGTAAATATTATTTTTAGAGATGTTGGACATTATATTAGAATTTATTAAAAAGAATAGAATATTTTAATTCCTAATGGGCAGAGCTCAACCGACATATTGTATAGACTAGTCACCAAAAGGTCACGGGTTCGATCGCTCACCCCCACATGTTTGTAAGAAAAAATTGGGAGAGAAGAATTCAATAAAATATATAGTTAAATAGTCAATCATATTTTTAACCTTATTGTATAATAGAGTTTGTTAAGTAATCTTTAACTCACAAATAGACATAGAGGAAAAGTCACAAATTTTGGTAGACCAAAAGAAGTAGCTTTCAATCCATCTATACTTGCCTTCTTTGTCTACTTGTACATACACAAGGTGGTCAAAATGTATTTATCGATACTATCAATCTTGTTATGTATGATGTTATCTGGCCCTTCCCTTTCAGGGGCTACTTCCCCTACAAACATATTCATCATCGCCGGTCAAAGTAACATGGCTGGCCGAGGTGGGGTTGAAAAGGATAAATCGGGGAAACTTGTGTGGGATGGGATTATCCCACCAGAGTCTAAACCCAACCCATCCATCCTACGATTGAACCCTGATCGCCAATGGGAGATGGCAAAAGAGCCTATCCATTTGGGGATCGACATCAACAGGACCCCTGGGATTGGTCCCGCAATGGCATTTGATCACGAGGTGCAAGCGAAAGTCGGGTCGAAGGCAGACGATGTGGGTTTAGTTCCTTGTGCCAAAGGTGGCACTTTAATCGAAAAATGGATTAAAAATCCTACAAATCCTAATGCAACTTTTTACCAAAATGTCATTGAACGAATCAAAACATCAGATAAAGTAGGTGGGGTTGTGCGTGCTCTTTTCTGGCATCAAGGGGGAAGCGATGCGGCTATGAGGGACACGGCTAGTAGATACAAAAATAACCTAAAAACATTCATCACCGACGTCCGCAATGATATAAAGCCTAGATTTTTACCCATCATAATTGTTAAAGAAGCCCTTTATGACTTTTTTATGAAACATGATACTCATGATTTGGCAACAGTGAGGGCGGCACAAGATGCAGTCGGTCAGGAGCTGTCGGATGTGGTGGTCATCGACGCTTGGGAGTTGCCTATAAACTTTACCACACATGCCGGTTTTAACCAAGATCATGGTCATTTTAATACCACAACTCAGATTGCTATGGGTAAATGGTTGGCTGATACCTACCTCTCCCACTATGACAATTTACTCTGATCTTATTATTTGTCCTTTTCTAATCTTTATGGACTCGATTTTGGGTTCAATAGTGATTTGACATGTAATCGTGTATCAAAAGATGAAGAGAATAAAAATCAAAATTTATAACCTTAAACTTTCATGGGTGAATCATTTTAGACCACATGTTAATGATCCGAGAAAGTAGAAAAATCGCTCCTATGAATGAAAACTACCACTACTATACTACCTTCCTACTGGATTCTAACATTTCCCTTTAATATTGCGTTGATCAGTGCCTTTAAAAGAAGAAAAATCACACATGTGAGAATTATGCATTATTCATGATTTAAAAACAAAATCTTATTAATTGGTCTAAATTGATTCATTTTTAAAACTTTTGGGTTTTAATTGATACACTTGACCATTTATTAAGATTTTAATTGATTTAAACTACAATGTGTAGGGGTCTAAATATATTAATTTTTATCCGAAGATAAAATAGTGTGGAGATTTTATTTTTTTGCAAAGAAAAATATGGGCGGTAAGCAACCATTTTGAAACAAAATAGTGTAGAGATGGAGATATATTCTTGTGTTAAAATTACTTTAATTTAGTTCTAAGATTCTTTTATATATATATATATATATATATATATATATTAAACTATCTCGTCTCAATTCCCAACAAAGATTCTTTTAATAGTAAGAAATCTCACTTTAATATAGCTTGGGTCTTCTCCACCACGTGGTTTAAATACGATATTGAAAACATGTTTGTTATTTACAAAATATTCAAAATTTTGTTTTAGTTTATTAATTTTTTTTAATCTAGAATTGAATTTGAATGTGTAGTTTATTCTATGTGTGATAACTGTATAGAATTTATTAACTTAAATAATAAAGGGAGTAATTTTTGGAAATTTGTAAACCAAGTAGATATTAGAAATACTATATTTTTAAAATTCACACCAGAATGATTTCCAAAATCAATAAAATCACGAGATTATATAATTCGCAATTTTTTCTCATTAGGTTGTTATATATATATCACTTTTATTTTGAATTTTTATATCTTATTCTACAATGATTTTTTTTTTTTTTTTAAATTTTTATACAATGTTTTATGGCATTAAAGATATTATTGAAATAATATATTACAAAACAATAGTTAAAAGAATAATTTTACGTATTTGAAAGTAGAATACTTTATTAATTAATATGGTTTGTGTTAATCAATATTGAGCACACTACAAGAAAATTTATTTTTACCCACGAACAAAAACGGTCGCGTAAAGCTTAAAGACGTCGCTAAAAATTTTAACGACACGTTGAGGTATATCGTTGCAACGCATGATGCATATTCTTAAGTTTTAGCGACGGAATCATGTGTGTTGATAAAAAATTATTAGTCAGGGGCACACGTGCATTTTTAAACTGAGGTTTTAGTGGTGCCGTAATAAATTAGTATATATACTCTATTTTCACATGAAATAAAAACATACTTGTTGACCGAGAAATTTCGGCCTATCAGCGGTCGCCACGTGTCTTCATCACGGCCGATGGATCACATAGACTTGACCGAGCAAATTCGATCACACTGCAATTGGGCTCGAAATCGGATCGGTCCAGAAAAGCTATTCAGAAGACAATTTGGCTCAAAGGCCAAGCCCATTGGGCTTAAAATTCAAAAGGCTCATTGGACCAAGCCCATTGGGTCCAAGCCCAAGCCCAAGCCCATTGGATCCAGGCCCAAGCCCACCAGACCCATGAGAACTCTATAAATAAATAGTTCATTCTTCATTTTGAAGGTTCAGAAAATTCCTACTCCTAAGAGCTCAGATAGAATTCCCAAGCAACGAAGACTCCCTGAATCCTTGGAAGACGAAACAAATCCAACATCGAGAAGAAGCTGCGAAGCCCTCGACATACATTTACATTTAAGAGAGAGAATCAGAGGATCAAACATTAGAGATTGTAATCCACTACGCACTGATAAATACAATTAAATACAAAATCAAATTTCATATCAAATTTCATTTACACGTGTCTAAATTTCCTTCGTTCGAAATCTCGTGTGAACAGATTGACACGCCCAGTGGGACCTCTCTACCTTTCATCTCTCTCTCTCAACAAAAAAATTAACAATGGCATCAAAGAAAATAACATCCAAGGCTGTCAGATCCAACAACCCTTACAAGTGACCTGCCACCCGCAGCCGCTTCATCAAAGAAGTCTCGCAGACGGGCGAGCACACTCCTGCCATCGTGAGCAAAATATACAAACGACTGACGGAGTCCGCGCATGTTGGGATAATCATCAAGGACAATCTCTTGTTCGATGAAGCTGCTCCCTCATCTGATCAGTCGGAGAAGGTGTCTGACTCCAACGTATCTGTAATAATGGCGGATGCGTGCACTAACGATGAAGCGATGGCAGAAATGGAAAAGAAAATTAACTTTATGATGAAAACAGTCGAAAACAAAGATTTTGAGATTGCCCAACTGAGGAATCAGATGCAAAGTCGTGAGGTCGCGGAGTCAAGTCTAACTCCTGCGGCCAGAAAGAGTGACAAAGAAAAAATTGTCATCCAGGAAGACCAAGCGCAACACTCAACGTCGGTCGCTTCCTTATTTGTCCAGCAACTGCAGGACATGATTACCAACACCATCCGAGCCCAGTACGGTGGACCAGCCCAGAGCACCCTCTTGTATACCAAACCATATTCCAAGAGGATCGACAACTTGAGGATGCCCACCAGCTACCAGCCGCCGAAATTTCAACAGTTCGATGGGAAGGGCAATCCTAAACAACACATTGCCCACTTCGTCGAAACGTGCGAGAACGCTGGAACTCGCGGAGACTTGTTGGTTAGGTAATTCATCCGAACTTTGAAAGGAAACGCCTTTGATTGGTACACTGTTACGTCTCCAAAAGTGACCTTTTTAGGACTTAATTATCTTAGAAAGATGTTCACTCTTAGGTGTTTTTAATAGCATTTAGCCTAAACCTATGCTTAAATATGAGAATTAGAAGAAGGTAGCTAAATTAGGACTTATGTACAATAGGAAAGAAAAGGGTTGAAAACCGAAGGAAAAGAATGAAAAACAAGCATTGCGGAAAAATTGCTGAACCCGCAATGTTTCAAGTGAAAACCGTAAGTTGACTGATCTTTTTCTGTTAATTTCCGTTATTTCAGGGATTCGTTCTTTCTCCTCCATCCATTCTGAAGTACGACGTTGAAGATTGATGGTTCTCCTTGGCCCAAAGACGTCTGCAGACTACTATAAATAGGGGTCAAAGTCGAGGGTTCAAGCATCATACGAAAGCGTAGAAGTCTTCTCGCAGTCCATCTTTTCTCCTGTTTTCCTTTGCCGTCTGCTGGTTTGCGAAGCTCAGCTGTTGGAATCGATAATCTGATAGGAAGGAGAGGAGATTCTTCTTCTCTCCCGATTGGATTCATCCAAGCAAGGCTGACCTTTCTCATCCTTCATTCTAGGCGGCTGCAACGAGACATTCGAGCTTGTTTTACTGCTTTCTGCTCTTCATTTCCATTTTCCAGCTTTGTCTTGTTGCTGTTTCTTTTCTAGAAGCTAGATTAGACTATTTCGTTGTGTTCTGTCTTCCTGTTATTTGCTTTAAAGCTTTCCTTTGTCAGTCAAACAATCAAGTAATCAAATCTCAATTCTTCATTTCACAGTTTCTTGCCTTTACATTCTACTGCTTTCCCTTACTGTTTTGTCTTTAAAGTCCTTCTAAGCATGTCTACTTCTTCTCTTACTTCTGTTCTGTCTACATCCATGAGTAGCTAAATCACTTAGGGGCATGCTAATGACAACACTTTAGGCTAAAAAACGTGAACCAAGCATGTAGGATAGCTCTCGAAGCATTGATTGTATGTAAGCTTCATCCCACGGGCAATTTCGATTGGCCATCCATTTTGTCCAAAGAACTCCTAACCTCTGGAAGGAGTAAGAGTTCAGAGTCATACTATCATGCTAGCCTTTCAAGGTAACCAGGAAACGACCTAGGAATAGGCGTTTCCCTAGTACAAACCATATTTTTCTGCCTTAACAAGATGCTTAAGACCTTACTTGGACATGAGTAAACTAAAGAATCTAATGCATGAAATCGGAAGATACATGAGAATGAGATAGTTTGATGCATAGAGAGTTGATCCAATGCTTGAGAATCGTGAGAAAAAGCCTATAGGATAGTCGTTAGTAGCCCTTAACTCATCATTTTACACACTTTCGCTGTTACTACAATTGCGGTAGAATTGCTGTTTCCGCAATTCTGCTAAGTTACAATTCTGTCTAGCTGTTTTTATCTTCATTTATTAATCTCGTCTCTTCTCATTTGAGTTTAGCTTTGACGTGCACTTGTTTATGTTGCTACCCTCTTCGTATTCAGTAGGAAATAGACAATTAAAAACCAATTCTACCCCATCAAATCCACCCCTTCTTTCTTAACTTTACACTTCATGAATAGCTTATAATAAATCTCTGTGGGAAAACGAATGAAATATACTTACTACTTGCTATAAGACCATGTATGCTTGCATGTTCTGAGTGCTCTCTCTACCTTATTGCTTATTTATTTTAACACATTGAGCACGCAACAAGTTTTTGGCGCCGCTGCCGGAGATTTATTTAAGTGAAAACGAAGTTTGTTAAGTTTGAAACACCAAGTTTATTGCCTATTGAAGCTGATCTGTTTCATTTCTTTTGCAGGTACTATTGGGTTAGTTTATGAGTGAGCCTTCAAGTAGTGATCTAGAGTTCAATCCTGAGCCTGAGAGATTACTTAGGGCCAGAAATAGAGCCAAGAAACGTCTTTTTAAACAACCCCCTTTACCTCAAGTAATTGCGGGAACCGCAATTCCTCCGCAATTGTCTCCAGAAGAAATGAATGGAATAGTTCCAAATCCGGTACCTGTCACTCGCAATCCCATCGAAATAGCGAATGACAAGAATAGTGCCATTCTCTCATACCTAGTACCTATGCCTGGGGAGCTGAACCCCAGCATAATTCGTCCTGAAATCACTGCCAACTCATTCGAGTTAAAGCCAGTGATGTTCCAAATGTTGTCCACTGTGGGACAATTCTTTGGAGTGGAAAATGAGGACCCCCACAACCATCTTAGAAACTTCTTAGGAGTTAGTGATACATTCATCATCCCTGGAGTTTCCCAAGAAGCCTTGAGGCTATACCTGTTCCCTTACTCTTTGAGGGACAAAGCCAAAACGTGGTTAAACTCATTACCCTCTGGATCTGTCCTTAATTGGACAGACTTAGCAGAAAAATTCCTAGTCAAATACTTCCCACCTGATAGGAATTCTACCTTTCATGATGACATAGTTAAGTTCAAGCAAGCTGATAATGAATCTCTTCACGAAGCTTGGACAAGGTTCAAAAATCTACTTCTTAAATGTCCACACCATGGCATCCCATGGTGTATCCAAATAGAGGTCTTCTTCAAAGGATGCAATCCCAGCACTAGACAAGTCTTAAATTCATCCGCTGGAGGCTCCATGTTGTCCAAGAGTTACAACGAGGCCTATGAGATCTTGGAGAAGATCTCAGCATCTCACTGTAGGTGGTCAGATGATCCAATTGAGCCAACTAGAGCTCAAGACAAGGATGCTCTAAGTGCAATGAGCAGCCAAATAAATGCCCTGACCAACCTAGTTAAGCAAATGGCTCAAGCCAATCTCCAAACAAGTGTCAACACCGCTACCGCTATGTCAATGGGCACCCAACCAAGTCAAGGTGAAACACTTATATGTGGATTCTGTGGGGAAGGGCACCTATATGAATACTGCCCTGGGAATCCAGCCTCAGTCTGCTATATTGGAAGCCAGCAGCAGCCTAGGAACAACCCCTATTCCAATACTTACAACCCTGGTTGGAGGAACCACCCAAACCTGTCATGGGGTGGCCAACAAAATGCTAACCAAGCTCCTAACCAACTAAGACCAAGTGGAACACCTGGTTTCACTCCCCAACATAACCAATCAATGTATCAAAAACCTTACAACCAACCTGTAGGATCTTCTGTAGAAAACTTACTCAAGGAATACATAGCTAAGAATGATGCTACTCTTCAAAGCCAGCAAGCTACTCTTAGGAGCCTAGAGAACCAAATAGGCCAATTAGCCAATGAACTCAAGAGTAGACCCCAAGGTAGACTCCCTGCTGACACCGAGGTGCCAAGGAGAGATGGTAAAGAGCAAGTTCAAGCAATTGAACTTAGAAGTGGTAGACCATTGGTGAGCAACAAAAAGGACACATCAAAGAGAGTAGAGAACACTGAGTCTAGTGCTCCACTGGAGTCTCTGCCAAACCAAGGTCCACCACCAACTAGCACATCAGGAGCCAGGCTAGAGCCAATTATTGAGGAGATAGAAGAAATTCCAAGGCCTCCACCTATCCTAAGGCGACCTGAAGTGCCTGCATATGTGCCACCACCTCCATATCCTCGAAGGCTTAAGAAGAAGCAGGAACAGGAAGTGCATTTTAATAAATTCTTAGAAATTCTTAAGCAAGTGCATGTCAACATTCCTTTTGTAGAAGTTCTACAGTCTATGCCTTCCTATGTAAAGTTTCTGAAAGATATTATTACTAACAAAAAAATAATTGGTGAGTTTGAAACAGTAAACCTCACTGAGGAGTGCAGTGCCATACTCCAGAACAAGCTGCCCAAGAAGGAGAAGGATCCTGGTTCCTTCACCTTACCTGTAGAACTGGGAGGCAAGCACGTGGGCAGAGCGCTTTGTGACCTGGGCGCCAGCATAAACCTCATGCCCCTATCACTATTCCGCCAGTTGGGAATAGGAGAAGCACGTCCAACCACTGTCACTTTACAACTAGCAGACAGATCCATTGCATACCCTGAAGGTAAGATTGAGGATATTCTAGTGAAAGTTGACAAATTTATTTTCCTTGCAGATTTCATTATCCTGGATTATGAAGCAGACAAGGAGGTCCCCATCCTGTTAGGCAGACCATTTCTAGCCACAGGTAGGGCACTGATAGACGTCCAAAAAGGTGAGCTCACTATGAGGGTTCATGATGAAGAGGTGAAATTTAGTGTGTATAAAGCTTTAAGGTACCCCTCTGACCTGGAGTCCTGTGCTAGTATGGACATTGTAGATTCTTTAATGGAAGAACAATTGGAGCATGTATTATTAACCAAGCATGCTAATGAATATGTAGGATTAGAATTAACTGATTTAAACATAGCTGAGATAATGGACATATCTGTAAATAACCCTCAGCATGTTTGTATGAATATTGACTTAACCGATAGAGCCTTGAATCCTTTAAAGCCATCCATTGAGCATCCACCTGTATTAGAATTAAAACCTCTCCCCACTCACCTCAAGTATGCATATTTAGGGAATAATGAGACTTTGCCTGTAATTATTTCTTCTAAGCTAAGTGAACAGCATGAGGTTGAATTAATATTACTACTTAAGCAACATAGGAAGGCTATTGCATGGACTATTGCTGATATTAGAGGCATTAGCCCTTCTTATTGCATGCATAAGATTATACTAGAGGAAGAACACACACCTAGAGTAGATCATCAACGTAGGCTGAATCCCTCTATGAAAGAGGTAGTTAAGAAAGAAATAATTAAATGGTTAGATGCTGGTGTGATCTTCCCCATAGCTAGTAGTCAGTGGGTGAGCCCTATACAGTGTGTACCTAAGAAGGGGGGGATGACTGTGGTAGTCAATGAGAACAATGAACTGATTCCAACTAGGACTGTCACAGGGTGGAGAGTATGTATGGATTATAGGAAGCTAAATAAAGAGACCAAAAAAGACCATTTCCCTCTACTATTTATTGACCAAATGTTAGACAGAATAGCTGGTAGAGCCTACTACTGTTTCTTAGACGGTTATTCAGGTTATAACCAGATCACTATAGACCCTAAGGATCAAGAGAAGACCACCTTCACTTGCCCTTTTGGAACTTTTGCCTTCTGCAGAATGCCTTTTGGCTTATGCAATGCACCGGCAACTTTCCAAAGGTGCATGTTGGCAATCTTCTCTGATTTGGATGAGTCCATGATAGAGATATTCATGGATGATTTCTCAGTCTTTGGGGATTCATTTACAAACTGTCTAGAAAATTTAGGACAGGTCCTGGCTAGGTGTGAGGAGACCAACCTAGTCCTAAATTGGGAAAAGTGCCATTTCATGGTGGATGAAGGGATTGTCTTAGGTCATAGAGTGTCAAGGGCAGGTGTAGAAGTTGACAGGGCAAAGATAGAAATCATAGAGAAGTTGGTAGAGCCTCAGAATGTCAAGGCCATTAGAAGTTTCTTAGGGCATGCTGGCTTCTACAGAAGGTTCATTAAGGACTTTTCTAAAATAGCCAAGCCTCTGTGTGAGCTTCTAGAGCTAAATAGGCCATTCATCTTCTCTAAGGAATGTTTAGTAGCTTGGAAAACCCTTAAGGAAGCACTAGTCACAGCACCTATTATAGTAGGACCAGATTGGGATCTCCCATTTGAGATGTTATGTGATGCTAGTGACTATGCTGTAGGGGTGATGTTAGGACAGAAGATTGACAAGCTAACACACCCTGTATACTATGCTAGTAAAACCCTGAATGAGGCTCAATGTAATTATACAACTACTGAGAAGGAGATGCTCGCTGTAGTATTTGCTTGTGAGAAGTTTAGAAATTACATTGTAGGCACTAGGACAATAGTGTACACTGACCATTCTGCCTTAAAGTACCTCATGAGGAAGGCTGATGCTAAGCCTAGATTGATTAGGTGGGTGTTATTGCTGCAGGAATTTGATCTGGACATTCGAGACAAGAAAGGATGTGAAAATGTGGTTGCGGATCACCTTTCTCGATTGCAGCACAATTGCGAAAAAATTGCGGAACCCGCAATTTCTGATGCTTTTATTGATGAACATGTCTTTGTATTGACTCATCGTGATAACGATGAGGAACCTTGGTTTGCTGACATTGCTAACTTCCTTGCATCACAGGTATTACCAGTTTTCAAGGGAGGACAAGAGAAGAAGAGGTTCCTTCATGAAGCAAGGAAATTCATCTGGGATGACCCCACACTTTACAAAACATGTGCTGACGGCTTGCTCAGGAAGTGTGTTTCAGCTGCTGAGGCGAAGTCTGTACTGCAGCACTGCCACACAGCCCCTTATGGTGGACACTTTGGTGGTCAAAGAACAGCTGCAAAGGTATTTCAGAGTGGCTACTATTGGCCAACGATCTTCAAGGATGCCCACAATTATGCCCACAGCTGTGATGAATGCCAAAGAACAGGTAACCTCAGTCGGAAAGATGAGATGCCTCTCACATACATCTTAGAGTTGGAGCTCTTTGATGTGTGGGGCATTGATTTCATGGGGCCATTTCCTCCATCCTCAGGTAACCTTTACATCTTGGTAGCAGTAGATTACGTATCCAAGTGGGTAGAGGCCATAGCATGTCCTAATAATGATGCTAAAACAGTCATAAAATTCTTGCATAGGCACATTTTTACTAGGTTTGGGACACCTCGTGCTGTCATTAGTGATGAGGGGACACACTTCATTAATAAGGCTATGGAGAGAGTGTTGGCTAAGTATAACATTAGACATAGAGTAGCCACTCCTTATCACCCACACTCGAATGGTCAGGCTGAAATTTCAAATAGGGAGATTAAGAACATCCTAGAAAAAGTGGTCAAACCTAATAGAAAGGACTGGTCATTTAAACTCGAGGATGCACTTTGGGCGTATAGAACTGCATATAAGACACCCCTAGGTATGTCTCCTTACAGACTTGTATATGGTAAAGCTTGTCATCTTCCATTTGAGTTAGAAATTAAGGCATTTTGGGCACTAAAAGAGTTGAATTATTGCGTGACCGATGCGGGAACGTTGCGGTCTTTGCAATTACATGAGCTTGATGAGCTTAGACAAATGTCTTATGAAAATGCCAAAATGTATAAGGAAAAGACCAAGATTTGGCACGATAGTAGACTTAGGATCAAGGACTTTAAGAAAGGCCAACTTGTTTTATTATTTAACTCACGATTGAGGTTATTTCCAGGCAAACTAAAGTCCAGATGGTCAGGTCCTTTCATGATTACTAATGTGTTTGTTCATGGTGCTATCGAGATAAAGAACTTGCAGCAAGGCCAACCATTCATGGTTAATGGTGCAAGGTTGAAGCACTACTATGAGGAAGGAGATGTGAAGACTCTCTCGGCCTTCCTCTTGACTGAAGCATGAAATTAAGAACGAGAGAGGACGAGTGATTGCTGTGCTCGTCAACATGAGGCTCATGCCTTAGTTTATTTTTTGCGATTTTTCGGTTATCATTTGTGTATAAGTTTGTATGATTTTAATTGCGAATTTGATGTTGATTTTATTTCTTTTTGTAGGGAATCGATAGAGGGAATCAAGGAGATTAAATCCAGCTAAAAAAATCAAGAAGATATTGGGCCAAATCAAAGATACGGTTGAGCAAAGATTGACATTTAAATGAAAAAAATCCCCAACGGTCACTAGAATTGCGCTGGATTTGCAGAATCCGCAAAAATATAGCCGTTGGGATTTTTTCTGTTTTCTTTATATCCGTTGAGACGCGCGTTGATCTATACGATTTCCCAAGTATCTGAACTCCAAGAAAGCTCTATTCTCTTCATCTTTGATTCTTCTCTCCAAATCTCCAAGATTCAACAATGGTGCTAACGAGGGCCGAACGATCTGCGTCCAAGAAAAGGGCTGATGAAGCTGAAACGGCTGCGAGGGAAGCACTGCTTGCCTTGGCTGAGGCTGACGCCGCGCGAACTGAACGCCTTCCCAAACTTCCGATTCGCAAGAAGAAGTGGAAGGTCGTCACGGAGATCCCTGCTGGACCTTCTCAGCCAGCAGGCACACCCAAGAAGCGACGATGGAGTATGGCGGTGGCCGAGGAAGAAATCAAGGAAAAGACTCCCTCTGTGGAGAGTCAAGAATTGGGCCAGCCATCTCACGAGTCAGCCGAGCGCAGCCTTTCACCAGCCCCACCGGTGCAAAGCCCTGAGCTCTCCTCATCGCCACCAGCGCAGAGCCCTGAGCAGCCGTCTTCACCACAGAGTTCTGCACAGACACCTACAGCAGAGCAAAGAACCACGCCGTCGCACACTTCCCCACGGCCTGACCCTGAATTCCCATATGGGGAGTACCAAGAATCAACGCAGGGCAGTGGGGAAGGTGAGGAAGAGGAGGTTTTCTCTCCTATGAGGGAAGCTAGCCCGGAGAGTCTTGCACAGAAGGATGACTCAATGGAGGAGACACTGGGGGCGTGCCTCCAGCAGATCACCATCAAGGAAAAGCTCAAGAAGAAGAAGAAGGCCAAGATTCTCAAGGCCAAGCGGTCCAAGAAGCTGAAAAAGAAGAAGGCCAAGAGGGCGCCTTCATCAGAGAAGGAAAGCACTGAGCCATCGCTCAAGAAACTCAAGGTTGAGGCTGCGGAGTCAGCCAAACCGACAGACAAAGGGAAGGCCAAGCTTTACCCTGAAGATGAGCCTCAATCAGTGAGGTATGTGTCCTCTGACGCTGAGTCCAGAGGCATTGAGCTGAGGAAGAGGGAGTTGCTGCACGAGAAGGGCTTCCTCGACAGACCTGCTGACCTGCCGCAGTTCTTGCGCGCAGGAATTACAAACCACGGATGGGAGGAGTTTTGCAGACCACCCAATCCAGCTTACACAAGCATGGTGTATGATTTCTACGTCAATGTGCTTAGCCCTGAGGATGGCCTGTCTGTGGTCAGAGGGGTAGAAGTAGACTTCTCAGCAAAGGCCATCAACGAAGCCTATGGTCTGAAGGGCCAAAAACATACAGATTATGCACGGATTGTTGATGAGCCTACTGAGGCAGTCCTGGAAGAGGCCATTCGCACCATTGGCCAGCCTAAAGCTTCCTGGACCGTGTCACGCAATGGGAGGCACACTCTCATGAGTGCCAACCTCACAGCTAAGGCAGCTGTTTGGTTTTCCTTCGTGAGAAGGAAACTGTCCCCAGTGACTCATGAGACCACGATCAACCAGAGCAGATCGCTGCTGGTATATGCGATAATGAGAGGTCTCACGATCAACGTGGGAGAAGTCATTGCTGCTGCCATTGCTGAGTGCGCTAAGAAAGGTAAGGGACCATTGTTTTTCCCTAATACCATAACTAAACTATGTTTGCTTGCAGGAGTTCCCATTGAGCGGATAGAGCAGCAGATGGCTTACACGGGCCACTTGGAGCTACCTGCTGGTTTAAGGCTGAAGAGGAAGGGGAACATGGAATTCGAGTTGGATAGATTGGCTGCTGATCAGTCGTTGTCCATGGCATTCCTGATGGATATGCAGAAGAGGATGGCTCAATGGGCCACTTACGCGCAGGCACGGGACAAGGAGGTTGCAGACCAACTTGGGTGCACCTTCCCTGACTTCCCCACGAATCTCCTGACTCCATGGGTGCCTCCACGACCACGACAACCTGATGAGGATGAAGACATCTGAGTGCTGGTTTGAATTGCACTCAAGGGAGTATTGCTGTTCCCTTAGAAAAATAAAATAAAAAAATCTGCTTTCTGATAGACCATGTGAATTATGCTGTTTTTAGTTCAAATTTTGATTTGTCTTAGTTGCTTAGTTTTACGTTTTTAAATTGTTTAGTGTAGTCTGATGTTAGCTGATTAGGTAGGATAGTTTAGGTCTATTTTTGTCAAGCTTGAATGCCTGGATAAAGCATGCTTAGGGGCCTTAGTGACTGATATATCTGCCCTGACTTGATTGCGAAATAATTGCGGTACCCGCAATTTTTATTACTGAATGCATGTTTTGGACTGTCTGTTTAGCTAGGTTGTGATCTGTTTAAATTCTATCTTTTGCTGCTATCATGACTACCTTATATAGCTTATCTAAATGCATGCTGGATGAGTGTCATAGGACACCCTTTGATAGTTTAAATTAACCTCTCAATAGCTCAGCATGCATAGCTGTAAGTCCTTGCCCGCTGTTTTTTTTTTCAGTTTTCTGCTGCTGTGATATTTTCTTTTAAAATGTTCTGTCTATGCCTAGGGCTTTTAGATTCTCTTTGTTTTACCTTAGATTAGATGCTTCTAGGACAAGTTTGGGGGTGTGCCACCTCAGACACTCATTGGGGACAATGAGTAGTTGAAGTTTGGGGGAGGCCACCCTAGGCCTAGGAACACTCCTCTCTCCCTTGAAGCATAAGCATTCTTCTTCTCCTAAAAAAAAAAACAAAAGCTGAAAATGAAAAAAGAATAAAGGAGGGAGTCTCCCTTAGGTTGCTGAGTAATTTGTGCCAAGTGTGTAACCCACAAGTGGCGTTGCATCAAAAGGCAACCAAAGGAGAGGCTCCACCAAAGTAAGAAAGAAAGAAAAAGGAGAAATAGGGAAGAAGAATGTATACCTAGGAGTTGCAACTTTGTGGCTTAGATGTCCTGTTTAAAAAAGAACTCTGATCCTCAATTTAGCTAAGAGCAAAGTTGTAGCTTGTAGGGTTGTTTAGGGAGATGAGTGTATATCCAATGTAGTGATGCCAGGGTTTAGGTTGTTCTCTAAAAGTACTACTGTCACCGTTAATACTAAGACTGGCATGACTCTAAGGAATCCTAGGTAGCTCATAAGTATAAACTAGAAGCATGTACTGAGTCTGGGGTAAAGCTAGGTAGAATTTGAAACCTTAGGGATAGTGGCATGATATGACAAAAGCAGGTAGATCAGTTGTAGGGAATTAATGAAAACAGTAGGAGTATTAGGCAGGCGAAGTCAGAAGAAGCTTGACAAGAGGATAGTTCTGAACTTGGAAGTGTGTCACAGGACAGCACTGCTATAGATAGGGATATAGGGGAGTCATAAGAGGTTAAAGAAGATGAAACAGCAGCCTAGGTAAGTCCTTAGTTTGCTTGAGGACAAGCAAAACCTTAAGTTTGGGGGTGTGTTACGTCTCCAAAAGTGACCTTTTTAGGACTTAATTATCTTAGAAAGATGTTCACTCTTAGGTGTTTTTGATAGCATTTAGCCTAAACCTATGCTTAAATATGAGAATTAGAAGAAGGTAGCTAAATTAGGACTTATGTACAATAGGAAAGAAAAGGGTTGAAAACCGAAGGAAAAGAATGAAAAACAAGCATTGCGGAAAAATTGCTGAACCCGCAATGTTTCAAGTGAAAACCGTAAGTTGACTGATCTTTTTCTGTTAATTTCCGTTATTTCAGGGATTCGTTCTTTCTCCTCCATCCATTCTGAAGTACGACGTTGAAGATTGATGGTTCTCCTTGGCCCAAAGACGTCTACAGACTACTATAAATAGGGGTCAAAGTCGAGGGTTCAAGCATCATCCGAAAGCGTAGAAGTCTTCTCGCAGTCCATCTTTTCTCCTGTTTTCCTTTGCCGTCTGCTGGTTTGCGAAGCTCAGCTGTTGGAATCGATAATCTGATAGGAAGGAGAGGAGATTCTTCTTCTCTCCCGATTGGATTCATCCAAGCAAGGCTGACCTTTCTCATCCTTCATTCGAGGCGGCTGCAACGAGACATTCGAGCTTGTTTTACTGCTTTCTGCTCTTCATTTCCATTTTCCAGCTTTGTCTTGTTGCTGTTTCTTTTCTAGAAGCTAGATTAGACTATTTCGTTGTGTTCTGTCTTCCTGTTATTTGCTTTAAAGCTTTCCTTTGTCAGTCAAACAATCAAGTAATCAAATCTCAATTCTTCATTTCACAGTTTCTTGCCTTTACATTCTACTACTTTCCCTTACTGTTTTGTCTTTAAAGTCCTTCTAAGCATGTCTACTTCTTCTCTTACTTTTGTTCTGTCTACATCCATGAGTAGCTAAATCACTTAGGGGCATGCTAATGACAACACTTTAGGCTAAAAAACGTGAACCAAGCATGTAGGATAGCTCTCGAAGCATTGATTGTATGTAAACTTCATCCCACGGGCAATTTCGATTGGCCATCCATTTTGTCCAAAGAACTCCTAACCTCTGGAAGGAGTAAGAGTTAAGAGTCATACTATCATGCTAGCCTTTCAAGGTAACCAGGAAACGACCTAGGAATAGGCGTTTCCCTAGTACAAACCATATTTTTCTGCCTTAACAAGATGCTTAAGACCTTACTTGGACATGAGTAAACTAAAGAATCTAATGCATGAAATCGGAAGATACATGAGAATGAGATAGTTTGATGCATAGAGAGTTGATCCAATGCTTGAGAATCGTGAGAAAAAGCCTATAGGATAGTCGTTAGTAGCCCTTAACTCATCATTTTACACACTTTCGCTGTTACTACAATTGCGGTAGAATTGTTGTTTCCGCAATTCTGCTAAGTTACAATTCTGTCTAGCTGTTTTTATCTTCATTTATTAATCTCGTCTCTTCTCATTTGAGTTTAGCTTTGACGTGCACTTGTTTATGTTGCTACCCTCTTCGTATTCAGTAGGAAATAGACAATTAAAAACCAATTCTACCCCATCAAATCCACCCCTTCTTTCTTAACTTTACACTTCATGAATAGCTTATAATAAATCTCTGTGGGAAAACGAATGAAATATACTTACTACTTGCTATAAGACCATGTATGCTTGCATGTTCTGAGTGCTCTCTCTACCTTATTGCTTATTTATTTTAACACATTGAGCACGCAACATACACCGATTTGGAACCCGAGACGATTGACAGTTGGGAACAGTTTGAGAGAGACTTCTTGAATCGCTTCTACAACACGAGGCGGACAGTCAGTATGTCTGAACTCTCGCACGCTAGCCAAAGAATGGGCGAGTCAGTCGTCGATTTCATTAACCGTTGGAGATCGTTGAGTCAGGACCGACTCACAGAAGTGTCTGCTGTCGAGATGTGCATCGGCGGCATGCATTGGGGACTTCACTACATCCTACAAGGGATAAAGCCCCAAACATTCGAGGAGTTAGCAACTCGCGCCCATGATATGGAGCTGAGTATTGCCAATAGAGGAAACGAAGACCTCTTAATCCCCGACGTAAAGAAAATAAAGACAGAAATGAAGGCCGTTGGGAAGATCACGAAGAATGTCGTGAAAGAATCAATGGTCGTCAACACGGCCCCTTTAAGGTTTTCCTCCAAAGCAAAGGAAAACAAAACGGAAGCAAGAAGTGACAAAGGCGAAAGACGTCGCCTTACTTTGAAAGAAAGACAAGAAAAAGTCTACCCGTTTCCAGACTCTGACATCCCTCATATGTTAGAGCAATTGCTGGAAACGCATCTCATCCAACTGCCAGAATGCAAACGACCGGAGGAGTTAGGAAAGGTAAATGATCCTAACTACTGCAAATACCATCGGGTCGTTAATCATCCTGTAGGCAAATGTTTTGTCTTAAAAGAGCTAATCATTAAGTTAGCTAGTGAAAAGAGGATTGAGCTAGATCTCGACGAGGTAGCAAAAGGAAATCACGCCACCGTAACATTGAACTCTGGCGTTCAATTATCTCTTGTTTCACCTAAGAAGCAAGAGGAGAGTTTGATCCAGTTTGGGACTTGCGAACCTATAATTGTTCGATTCGAACATGAAATCCTACAGAAGACTTCGCGGGTGAAGCCCAAACCCGTTGGGGATGAGGATGAAGGATGGACCGTCGTAACTCGTCGGAAAATGCGGCGACAGAGACTTGTCCAGAAAGAAGCCCGCCTACTTCGAGAGTATAGGCGAAAAACCAAACTTCCAAAGAGAAAAAGGAAGAAAGAGTATGAGAAGGCCCAAGCTTGTCGTGGAGGAAAACAAAGACCTCCCTCGACCCTAGCAACCTACGACCCTACGAGAATTTTTTCCCAAGGGATTCTTTAATGAAAAGCAGGAAGACACATTGGAAGCTACTACGTGCCACGTCGTTGGTGCAATCGAGGATGATAGCGCCACTCCAAGTTCAACGGAGTTGGTAACAAAGCTGAAGGATACACCTTCCCTCAATATAGTAGATCCGCCTCAAATGGACAAAACTGCTCACATCGAGACGTTCAAGGACTCTAATGTTTCAGAGCCTTAAACCTCTACAGCACATGCATGCGCGTCCGATTGCATGTCCATAAGCTTCACCGATGATGATTTGATGTTGGGGTCAAAACCTCACAATAGACCTTTGTTTGTCTCAGGATACATTCGAGAATAAAGGGTCGGTCGAATCCTCATTGATGATGGATCGACCATCAACATAATGCCGAAATCGGTAATGAAGGAGATTGACATCCTGATGGAAGAGCTATCAATTAGCAAGCTGGTAATCCAGGGTTTCAATCAGGGAGGACAACGAGCGATCGGCATGATTCGCCTAGAGCTCATCATCGGAGACCTAAAAGCACATACCCTATTTCATGTCATAGACTCCAAGACTACCTATAAAATATTGTTGGGTCTCCCTTGGATTCATGAAAATGGGGTAATAACTTCCACCTTGCATCAGTGCTTCAAGTTTTATCAAGACGGCGTCAAAAAGGTTGAGGCAGACACTAAGCCATTTTCAGAGGTCGAGTCTCATTTCGCGGATGCCAAGTTTTATATAAATAACAGCAACATAGAAGAAATAATGCCGAAAGAAATCTCTTTGATCAGCGGGGAGCAGAAGACTTGCGCAGGAAAAGAATCAATCAAAGACGAAAATGTTCCCAAGTTTTGCGAAAGAAAGACATCCGTCAACCTTACGAAGGCTAAGGCCTTGAAAGACGAGAAAAGTTTGAACCCTTCTGTTTTGCGCTATGTTCCTTTGTCCCGGCGTAAGAAGGGTGAATCGTTGTTTGCGGAATGTGCGAAAAGTTTGAAAGTTTGTGACATTAAGATTCTTAAGGAAAACTTTGTCACCCCTCTTACGAAGATAACGAAACAGGAGGTCACGAAGTCCAGAGAGACTTAGAAAGGGATGGTCCTGCCTGAGAAACGAACGAAAGAAGGATACGATCCCAAGGCGTATAAACTGCTAGGAAAGGCAAGCTATGACTTCACAACTCACACTGAGTTCAAGGGCCTGAAAATCCTCGAAGGCAGGTCAGAGCTTTCTTCGACACAAAAGAAGCTCCTAAAGGAGGGATATTCTATACCGGCAACAAGAAAGGGGCTTGGATATAAGTCGCCCGAACCAGTCCGTATAACCCGAAAAGGGAAGGAGAAAGTGGTCAACAGTAATAACATAACGACCAAGGAGGTAGACAACTCAAAAGGAAAGAAAGTTGGTAAGCCAAGAGTCTCCATCAATAAACGCATCAAGTCGTCGGCTACGCGTATGTTACCTCTCCAAAAGTACATTATTTAAGGCCATATTTACCTAGAAATCATGAAATTCTTGAGTGTTTTTGTTAGAAGTTAGCTTAATGTGTGCTTAAATGTGAGAATTTGAGAAATGATGCTAAATTAAGGCTTATTTGGAAAAGGAACGAAAAATGATGCAAAATGATGTAAAAAGAGCTAAAATGTACATTGCAGGAACATTGCGGATCTCGCAAAGAAACAGAGCATTGCGGCCCTCGCAAGGAAACCGCAATGAAACAGTCTGTGCTGCTGCATTTTTCCAGCCGTCAGTCTTTGTTGACTGCGATTTTCCAGCCGTCAACTCTCCCTGCTGCTGCCACATGTCAAGCTTGACTACCTCACAAAGTTGAATGGTGATCCACGATTAATGAGCAGCCTTTGGCAACCACCTAAAAGCTATATAAAGAGGGTGAGATGAAGGATCAAGGCAATCAAATTGAATCCACTTCAATTCATTCCACAAAGACTCAGAAGCGAGGAGATCCCAGTTGCGAAGCAATCTGCAGACGGAATTTCTCCCCCCGTTTGTTGGATCGAAGAAATCAGCCCTTGGCGTCGATAATTCGAGAGGAAGAAGAGAAGATCCTTCTTCTCTTCTGATTGAATTCATCCCCAAGATCAACTAATCTTCCCCTTCATCCGAGGCGTTTTGCGACGAGGAAGATCCTTGCACGTTTAACAGCTTTCTTACTGCTTTCTCTTTACTGTTTTCCATTTATGACATTGCTCTGAATCATTCTCCAATACACTTAATCTTTACTGCTTTCGGATCATCGCACGTTGTGCTTATGAAATGTTATGAACCTTGTTTTTAAAGAGTAATCAATTAGTTTTGTTGAGTTCTTTATCTCTTCATTTCTCATTCAAGTAATTTTACTGAGTTCTTTAATTCATGTTCAGTCAATCCATCTTCTTTAGTGCTTCGAAAATCATGAGTAACTAATCTAAGAGAGGTCTGCTAAAGATGAATCTGTAGGCTAGAAATACGAGAGTTCAGCATGTAGAGTAACATGATTGCATTGAATGTATGTGAGCTTCATCCCATGGGCGATTTCGACTGGCCATCCATTTTGTCTAAAGAATTCCTAATCTCCGAAAGGAGTAAGAATTCAGAGTCATCCATTCATGCTAGCCTTTTATGGTAATCAGAAAATGACCTAGGAATAGGCGTTCTCCTAGCACGTTTATTAACTTGTGCGCATAAATAGGTTTTTAAGTCTTAATTGGATATTAGTAAACTAAAAGATCTAATGCATGTAATCGAGAGATACATGAGACTTAGTTAAAACGATGCATGATATGTTAATCTATTATTGAATGATCGTAGTTAAATGCTTATAGAGGATTCTTAGGTCGACCTTGCTGTCTTACTTTACATTTAGATCGTTGTTAATTTATTGCGAGATTATTGCGAGAACCGCAATAAAACATTTCTGCTTTTTGCCTTAGTCTTTTCCATAGGGTTTTATCTTTGCGATTTTATTGCGAAAGAATTGCGAGACCCGCAATTCTTCTTCTCCCCATTATAGCTTTACTTCTTTACTTGCTTGGCTTTTACACGTGCTTTCTTCTTGCATCTTTTATATCTCAGCACACCAACCCAAAATCTACCCAATTTAAGTTACCTTATCTAATTTAGCACACCAAATCGTTAGTCACTAAACTCAATCTCTGTGGGAAAATGAATTAAATTATACTTATCACTTGCTGCAGACCATGTATGCTTGCATGATCTGAGTAATCTTCGCATTACATTTTACTTACACACTGAGCACGCAACAAGTTTTTGGCGCCGCTGCCGGGGATTTTGTTTAGTAAACACGATTTGTGTTATTTTAGAAGAACTTAATATATTGGAGCTAATCTTTTGCATTTCCTTTACAGGTACTATCAAGCTAGTTTATGAATGAGATTCCAAATATCAATCTAGAATTTGATCCTGAGCCTGAGAGACTTCTACGGGCCAGAAATAAAATTAAGAAACACCTTTTTAAACAGCCAAAACAACCTGTAATTCAGCACATTGCGGACCACGCAGAGTCAGCGCAATCTCAACAAGCTGAAATGGATAGAGCAGAAGAAGCACCCAACCGAGCACCTATCATTCGCATCCTCATTGAAATTGCGAATGATAAGGATAGTGCCATTCTATCATACCTTGTACCAATGCCTGAGGAGCTTAATCCGAGCATCATACGCCTCGAGATTACAGCTCACTCATTCGAATTAAAACCCGTCATGTTTCAAATGCGGTCCACAGTTGGACAATTCTTTGGAGTGGAGAACGAAGACCCCCACAACCACTTGAGAAACTTCCTGGGAGTAAGTGACACCTTTGTCATCCCAGAAGTGTCTCAAGAGGCCTTAAGACTTTACCTTTTCCCATATTCATTAAGAGATAAGGCCAAGACATGGCTGAATTCCTTCCCCTCTGGTTTAATTGTCAATTGGACAGACCTTCCAGAGAAGTTCCTAGTAAAATACTTCCCTCCAGATAGGAACTCTAACTTTCGTGATGACATCATCAAGTTCAAGCAAGCCGAAAACGAATCATTACATGAGGCTTGGACCAGATTCAAAGACCTATTACTCAAATGTCCACACCATGGCATTCCATGGTGTATTCAAATTGAAGTGTTCTTCAAAGGATGCAACCCCAGCACGAGGCAAGTGTTGAATTCCTCAGCTGGAGGTTCTATGCTATCAAAGAGTTACAATGAAGCCTATGAGATTTTGGAGAAAATCTCAACATCACATTGTCGGTGGTCAGACGATCCTATGGAGCCAAACAGAAGGAAGGCTCAAGACATGGATGCACTTAGTGCAATGAGCAGCCAAATCAATGCTCTGACCAACCTAGTGAAGCAAATGGCTCAAACCAATATTCAACAAAGTGTCAACACCGTGGCAGCTGTTTCAACAAGCACATCAGTAGCCAACCAAGGTGAGGCACTAGTCTGTGGATTCTGTGGGGAAGGGCACATGTATGACTTTTGCCCTGGTAATCCATCCTCGGTGTGTTATGTTGGAAGTCAACAACAACCAAGGAACAACCCCTACTCAAACACTTATAACCCTGGTTGGAGAAACCACCCAAATCTCTCTTGGGGTGGACAACAAAACACAAACCAAATGCAAAATCAACCAAGACCGAGTGGACCATCTGGTTTCACTCAACAAACTAGTCAACCCCCATATCAGAAACAATACAACCAACCGATGGGAACATCAATGGAGAACTTGCTGAAGGAGTACATAGCGAAGAATGATGCAACTCTGCAGAGCCAGCAAACAACACTGAGAAGCTTAGAAAGTCAAATTGGGCAGTTGGCAAACGAGCTAAAAAATAGGCCCCAAGGCAGATTGCCTGCAGACACTGAAACCCCAAGAAGGGATGGTAAAGAACCAGTTCAAGCAATTGAACTTCGAAGTGGAAGGCCATTGGTAATCAACAACAGAGAAACACCAAAGAGAGTAGAGAATGAAGAGTCTAGTGCTCCACTAGATTCTCTGCCTAACTTTGATCAAATACAACCAAGCACAACAAGGGTGAGGCTGGAACCTATCATTGAGGAACCAGAAGAAATTTCTAGGCCTCCCCCTGTCATTAAGCAACCTGATTTGCCTACCTATGTGTCACCACCACCATACCCTCAAATGTTTGATTTTTATGATGATGACTCCTTTGTTACCTTCGAATATGAGAAGAGTGATCCAATGGAATCTCCATATGAAATGGTGGAGTTGGTGAAAGTTGAGAAAAATGAAATTGTGCTGGATGAGGCCAAAGAGACTAATGCGCTGCTTGAGGAACAAGATTTTGAAATGTTTGATGTTGCAGCAAGCTTCTCCACCAATGAAAGAGCTGAGCCACCACCACCACCACAAATGCTCCAGCTGAAGGAGTTAGAAAGAGATGTGCCAGAAAAAGAAGTCCCATCGCATCAAAGCTATGTTGTAGAAACAAAACCAACGCACGGAAAGTACAAACCTTGGGATGTTATAACATGCAGTCTCTTTGAAAAAATCAACAATTTCAAGGTGTGGCATTATGTCCGACCCCGTAAATCAAGACTTAAGTATCTTAAAAGAGCAGAAGTGATGCCTCGAAACATTGAAGAATATCCATATGAGGCAGATTGACAAGGGAGATTTCTGATCCCTAAACTCTTAAATTAGGCTTTTATCATGCTTTGCTTAGATTTCGTATGTTATGAGTAGTTTATTTTGGGGAATGAAATATTTATCATGTGCCAACAATCATAGTGTACTAGGAGACAATTCTGAAAATAGTTTGATGCTTCTGCTATCATGCTTGAAATCTTTGTTAATGCGCTTACCATAGTCGTTTAGCATGAATTGATGATGCCTTCATTTTGAAAAGACTATTTTGCATGCTTGTGCCATTACAATATTATACTTAAGCATGGAGGAAAGTGTGGATTTCTGCCTTCCGAATTTGTCTTGTGATGATGCTGTTAGATTTATAATGTTTAGCTAGCTTGGACTATTTTCTCTGCTGATAGTTTCTGTCTATATCTTTTTGCAAATCGCTAAAATGTGATCCTCTGTGAGCTGCTAGAGCTAAATAGAACTTTCATCTTTACTGATGAATGTTTCCTAGCTTAGACTAAGCTTAAGACGGCCTTAGTAAAAGCTCCAATCATAATCGGTCCAAATTGGGATATGCCTTTTGAATTGATGTGCGATGAGTTTGATCTAGAAACCTGAGACAAAAAGGGATGTGAAAACGTAGTTGCTGACACTACAACAAATTAGACCTACGATGGCAGTTCTGAACTGCCATCTTAGGTATATGAGGGCGGTTTTACGACCGCCCTCTAAGGTGGTGCCATCTTAGGGGTATAAGGGCGGTTACCTTTTAAGGGCGGTTCACAACCGCCATTAAAGGTGACCGCCATCGTAGGGATAAGATGACGATTTAAAACCGCCATCTAAACCTTACAATGGCGGTTTTGGATTGTAAAACCGCCATCGTAACCCTAAGATGGCGGTTACCAACCGCCATTAAAGGTATTTTTAATGACGGTGGAAAACCGTCATTGTAAATAGTTTTAATGACGGGCTTAAAACGTCATGTTTCGTTTCAGATACAGATTATTGAGCATTACCTAATACGGATTATTGCTGTTTTGTTTTAATCCTGTTTTGTTTCAGTGAACATTTTATAACTGAAATTCTTCTAATTGAATGAATACAATGTTGGATGTGAAATTAAACTAAATTCTTGTCATTTCATTCAAAACAACAAAATATTTAACATTTACATCCAAATAAACTACAAAAGATATTGGTTCTTGTAAAAAGTCTAAGTACAAACATGTGTGTTCCCATAATTCATATTTACATCCAAAATTTGCACAAAAACTACAAAGTTCACTACATTACACTAGTTTACCCAAATGCGATGCTTGCAATATAATTTGCCCATTCCGTCCGTACTACGTCGAGTTCTTCTCGTGTAAATGACTTCTTACTATCAAACTACACGAAAACAAAAGATAAATATTATGATAATGAAGAAAATACAATGTATATTTTAAAATATAATAGTAAAGATGCATTACTTACAATAGAGTTCAAAGGAGTCCGTAAATTATATAAAATTTCTCTAATAAACTTGAGCACATAGTACCCACATTCGACGCTACCTTCTTGGCGAGGACACTATACAAAATATAGAAATAAATAAGAATATTTAAAATTGGTCAAACATATAATAACAATTGATTATAATTCATTTATTTTACCTTCATGCTCATCCAATTAGTAGTATTCTTTCGTGGTATTTGAACGGCGGTACTTTGAGCCATACAAACTCGCATTGCCCTAAATAAAGTTGAAAAACATGTAAATTAATAAATGGATAATTTTGAACAAACTTAATAACCATACACTAAATCAACTTCAATTAATATTAAACAAACTTACATATTTACGATACGTTTCAAGAACTCTAACATGGTAGGATGGAGGGAGTCGAAAATATAAGCTGTATTCTCATATACTTCTACAACGCACAATATCCAATGATTACTATCAAAACCAACCAATAATGAGAAGCATAACTACACATTTTTAATATAGTAACTGGCAATTGAAACCATAGATTCATAAAAATTTGAGCAGAGTTTCGTTTGAAAATTGACTAACACATTCCTGAAAAAAAGAATACATACACTCCCAACATATCGTTTCTCAAATCATACTACAAAATATGTCTTATTGCACATATCCAACAATAAATTCATAAAATCCACAGAACTATCATAATACTCAGAAACCAATAATGAGAAGCATAAATGTAATGAACATATTAAATACTAAAATACAGGTAGTTGTAGACTCTTACCCAGGATTATATGGAATCAGTACTTTTTGTCCAGGTTGTTGTTGTGAAAAAATAGATGCCAACTTTTTGGTTCGAGTCTCCACTGTCCCATAAAAGGGTGCAATTTCATTTGAGTCAACTACAGTTATCATATCTAGTATTCCTTGATTCTCTAATGATTTCCAAAGAAACCTGTATCACATTTTTTCACAAATATATGCATGAGACTATAGATAACGTAATAGTTGTAACTAATTATACTATGATTAAGAATATGTACTTACGCAGTATATACTAGAATGCACGTATTCGATATCTCTACCATTGCACAGAATTGCATGACATCTTCTGGAATAACGTAGAGAGTTAACCCTTTTCCAAAGACATCTTCACTTAAAGGAACCCGCAAGGACAGATCCTTATCGAGTGTTTCAGCGTACCGATACAACATCTTGATGCATGGAGGAACAAACGCTTCACTAGGAAAACTATGTGTGATTCGTGTCTTCGGTTTAAGATCCTATAAAAAAACACAATATATAAGTTAAATGCGATAAATGTGAGATTCAAAAGACTACGAGGCCAATGAAAACATTCACATTTAAATACTTTACTCGAGTAACATACCTTCTCGACTATGGGAATAACAAGGCTACGAGGCCAAGCAACTATGTTATCCTGACAAACGAAAAGAGTCTCCATCTTCCCCTTCACCGGAATAGGAATAAGAATGTCTTCTTGTCCATAAATCATCTCCACAAGGACCTTCACATTTTGTTTTCCTAGAAGTATGTCATGAACTCTCTCATTCTCCATCCCTTCAAACATTGTGCCAACGGCAACAATGTTCGAAATTGAGCCTATTGCTAAGTTGCATGGTGTACTCTTCAAACAAATGAAATAAAATCATCAATTACTTAAAAAAATATAATATACTAATGCATAATAATATATTATAAAATCATCAATTGCTTACCTTTAAATGTTGCTCAGTCTCAACGTCAAGATTTTTTTATCTAAATCAACACCTTTATTCTTTGATTTTCTTTCAACCACGTCTTGGGTAGATTTAGTTTTTGGGGTCTTTGAAGGATAAACCACGTCAGCTGATTTATTTTCTTCCTTCGACTTGGGCCTTACAAGGTTAAAATATGTAGAAGGCGTCACGAAACCTCCAACTCCTCTTACCCGTCCAGAATGTTCGGGTGTACCCAATGCTTGTGATAGAATGTCTTCTCCTCCACATTCTTCCTCCAACTCATCCTATCCCAAAGTGATAAAATTTTATTGAATATACATAATTACATAACATACACTAGCATTGAAAATTAAACTTACAATTTTGTATGCCACTTTACGTGTGTCATCATCATCGTAATCATTTGTTTTCTTATTCAATCTTGCACTTTTCCATAGACTCGACCGATGTGTCGATTTCCCAGCATGTTTCTAAACCCAAATTTAAAAATATATTAAGTACATCATCTAAGTACTAGAACGCTTGAACACTAACGACATTAAGACTTACCAACTCCTCGGCCAAATTCGCATACCCCTTACGCGAAATGTGATGATTGTATTTAAGACTAGCTCTTCGATCTTTTTGTTCATCACTATGTTTCTAGAAAGAATCCAAAAAATGTATATTACAAAAGTTACACTATATACAAATACATTTTCCTTATAGGTTATGTAAAATTATATAAATTACCTGAAATTCTTTAGATAATCTCGCTCGAACAAATGCATCCCAATCAGCTTGTTCGATGAAACTATATTTTTCTGGAGGATGGGCCAGACAAGATGGTTGATCTTTGAACGGGATGACATACTTCTAGGTCAACGTGCTTTTAAATGATCTATACTTTTTCCCAGCAGATTGAATGATATTGTATTGCGAACGAGGGTCCACCTCAAATGACATCTACAACCATATACGAATTAAACCAAAAAATCAAAACGATATAATATACATTATAAACGATGTAATAAAAAACATACCTGAATACATTCAAAAATTCTTTCCTTTAAGTCACGCGGCACGTGGTTCCAGTGGTCGTATGTAATGGGGATTTGGGTCCTCACACAAACCCCAATATAACTCTGCAATTTAATTGCATTCTCTCCAACTGGATGCCCTTCATCATTATATCTAATAATCACTTTATCCCCCACATCCCTAATTCGCGCTAAGTCGCTCATGGTAGTGATACCCCTAACTCTCATATGTCTCTCACACGCTTCATCTTCACCACTACTACTACTACTAGGTGCATCCATGATAAAAAAACTGCACATAAGAAAAAAGAAATGAGTTTAGTAGTATGAAAATGAACTGAATAATTAAAAATTAAAAACTAAAATAAAACCTTATATAGTTTTGACCACATACATGCATTTAAAATGAGTTACTTGTTGTCAATCCATGTACCGTCACAATCGGTTCTAGTATAAACAGACGAGTCTTCATTCATATCATTGAGTTTAACAATATTAGGCATGGATTTCAATAACCCATAACAATCAAGATCTGTGTCTCCCAATTCATCATCATTAGACTCATCTTCGTGGTCTCGTTCCGGTGGGGAAAGAACCACATGCAAACTAGGATTCATATGGTCATTTACATAAAACACTTGAGTTGCTTGATTTGCTAAAATGAATGGATCAGATTTATGTCCCAATCGATTAAGATCCACTGTTGTAAATCCAAGATAATCTATCTTAACACCCTTGTTGTCCACCCAATCACATTTGAATAAAATAAACGTGAAACTATAATAGTCTAGTTCCCATATCTCCTGAATTACTCCATAGAAAATCATGTCTGTGACAATTGGTTTTTTGTCTTTAGCACTAGAAACTTGCATAGTGTTTGCAACGATGCTAACACCACTGTTTTGGACACTTCTTACACGATCACGTTCTTTTGTGTGATATCGACAACCATTCACCATATATCCAGCATATGTCGATGCATTCGGTCGAGGGCGATTAGCTAACCACCTCAAAGTGGATGATATATGGTTGTTCGGGATCTCAAGTGCAAGCTTAACCTGTATTTTATCCTACAATTAGAAAATCATCTTAATAGAAACTTTGCAAAATATTTTAATTAATAAATGTTACCCTTTCCCATAACCAACTTATGAAGGTACGATTGTGCTCATCCTGCAACCACTTTGGATTTTTTGATTGTTTCGGATTGACTACTTTCAAATATTTCTTGTGTTGCCTGTTGCAAATGATTGTTCACACATGTTACTCTACTACATATGTAAAACTCTAAAGTTGTAAAAGTAGGGTGTATACGTACTCTATGAATGGAAGCACGTCGTCAGTGTTTTCAAGAACATAAAGGTGAGCTTGATCTAATTGTTGTTTAGCTGGTCTGATACAAGAAGCCGTTGATATTGGTCTAGTAGTACCTAACTTTTCTTCTTTTAAACTTGATCCCAACCCAATCTGATCCATGCCAGAGAGAAATTCAGAACAAAATTCCACAGCTTCTTCAACAATGTAACATTCACCAATACAACCTTCTGGTCTATTTTTGTTCCGAACATACCCTTTTAATACTTTCATGTACCTCTCAAAAGGATACATCCATCTTAAATAAACCGGCCCACACAATTATACTTCTCTCACTAGATGCACGGTAAGGTGCACCATAATGGTGAAAAATGATGGTGGAAAATATTTTTCCAACAAACATAGAGTGACGACTATTTCCTTTTGCAACTCATCAAGCTTCGCCGAATCCACCACTTTTTTACATAGTGAATTGAAAAAAAAACAAAACCTAATAATGGCATACCTCACATGCTTTGGTAGAATTCCACGAATTGCCACTGGTAGCAACTGTTGCATGAGAACATGATTGTCATGAGATTTAAGACCATAAAGCTTTAGGTCTTTGAGTGACACAAGACTTCTTATATTGGATGAATATCCATCAGGCACCTTAATTTCTGCAAGTGTTTTACATAGACTTATTTTTTCCTTTCGTGACAGTGTATAACATGCTGGAGGTATGAAAGTTCGGTTTCCTTTTTTTACCGGGGCCAATTCTAACCTAATATCTAAATCAACCAAATCCTCCCGGGTCTCTACTCCATCTCTTGTTTTTCCAGGAATATCAAGTAAGGTACCAATGATATTTGTGCACACGTTTTTTTCAATGTGCATTACATCCAGACAATGTCTTACATGCAACTTCTTCCAATAGTCTAACTAAAAAAAAATAGACTTTTTCTTCCAGTAACTACTTGAAAGTTCATCTGAATTTTGTTTTCCAGTCTGTTTACCCAATATAGTGTGAATGTTACTGATTGTAGCATAGATTTCATCTCCAGACAATGGATTTGGTGCTAACTCAAACTCTTGATGTCCATTAAAAGTCTTTTTCTCCCTTCGGTAAGGATGATAACGAGGTAAATATCGTCGATGTCCAAGGTATGCCATTTTTTCCGTTTACCAATCGAATGCAGGACGTCTGTTCCCCACAAATTGGACATGCACGATAACCTTTTACAGTACAACCACATAGATTTCCATATGCTGGAAAGTCGTTTATGGTCCACAATAACACAGCTTTCAAGATGAATGTTTGATCTCGAAATGCATCAAAACAAGCAACCCCATCAATCCACAGTTTCTTCAAGTCATCAATTAATGGACCCAAGTATACATCAATGTCATTTTCAGGTTGTTTCGGACCAGATATTAATGTAGTCAGCATCATAAACTTTCGTTTCATGCACAACCAGGGTGGAAGGTTATAAATAACTATTATAACTGGCCAACAACTATATCTACTACTCAGGTTGCCATGAGGGTTAATTCCATCAGTTGAGATAGCTAAACGAAGATTTCTTGACTCAGAACCAAAATTTGGCCACAGGTTGTCTATTAATTTCCAAGATGGCGTGTCTGCAGGATGTCGCAAAAACCCATCATTTTTCCTTCCTCCAACATGCCAAGTTAACAACATTGATGTCTCTGCACTTCGAAACATTCGTTGGAATCGAGGGATTGGGGAAAAGTACCACATAACCTTTGCTGGAACACCTTTCTTAACTTCATCTGAATTCTTACGAAGCTTCCATCTAGATGTGTTACAAATTGGGCATGAATTTGCATCCGAAAGTTCCTTTCTAAACAAAACACAATCATTCACACATGCATGAATCTTCTTAGAGTACACATTTGTCGTGAGCTAACAACTGAATAAAAGAGTTCGACATGCTGAAAAAGAATGTAAATCTATTAGTGAAACAATTTTAACCTATTTGAACCAATTAAGAGGTTTAGCAGCAAATAAAGTACCCAAACTTTTTATTTACATGCAACGATATTTTAGTGATTTAGAATGGTCGCTACCTAAGGGTAAACGAGCACTCCTTCACTAAACCAAGACATTCTTGACTAAATACTAACTCCAGAATAACTAATATTCCTATAGCATCTTAGTTATCGTTTTTGGTCAAGATTTACTAACTCCTTAGCAAATCTCGTAAGTGTGACCCTCCATTTTTAGAACGCACAGAACGGCCCCAACAGTGCAACCTAAGGGAATGTTAGAGTTGGGAATGGCCCTATGTTTCTTTATCCATAAATGGTGATTGACTTGTTCAACTCCCATGAAACGGCCCTCCTAAGGGATTGGTGCCACCAAGGGCACCTTGCAGGCGGAACATGGGAATCTCACGGTTCAATCCAATGGAGGAGACTGTAGGATGTACTGACGTACTTCCTTCTCCCACTTACTATAGACACTTACTCCATTCACCTTGCTATTGAAAGTTGCAAATGCCATCCTAAGGGGGTTGCCACATTAGCAACACGAGGCCGAGCAAAATTCTCACGTTGTGAACTATACGAAGTGCGTAGCAGGAGAGGGATATATCATATATTCCTTCTCAACACATCTACTAAGCATCATAGACAGGTTTTAGGGTAAACTACTCAGGTTTTATCCGGCTAAGAATATAAAACCTTAAGTCTAGGCAAACATTTTACCTGAGATGTCTAGGTTTATAAACACTTTACTAACCTTACACCTCTAATGCATGCTCATAAAGCCGGTTAACTTTACTCAAGTACCGGTTTGTCCCCAGGTAGGAGGTGTTCCGTAAACCGTCAGTGGTAGATGTACTTTTGGGGTACTCCAAATTCAAGCTGTCGAGGCTTGCCAAAATACAATTTATAAACCCGAATACACCGAGCTATTTGTAGCTAAGTGGCAACGGGGTCGATCCACAGGGAAATAAGAAATTCAATCTAACTAAGTCTAATTTGCTAGAAGTAAAAGAATGCACAAATTAAAGAATGGTAATTTGGTTTGGGGGGAAGGGAGCTCCTAATATGCTAACGGAAAATTAAACGACAACGTGCAAAAATTAAACGGTTGTGCTTAACTTCGAGAAATGGAATTGCTCGTTATGGATGTTCGGATCATCGATACAATTTACGCGTTAGCCATGTTCATGCACACAATTCATTTAGTTATCTCTAACTCAAATGACCCAAGGATTTAATTAGAAGCGTGCAATTCTAATTAAACTTGGCCAATAATCTATCTAAGGTAGCGACCCCTAAATCGACTACGTGCCAGTGACGGGGACATTGCGACGGCCTAATCCTAAGACTAACCCGGTTTCTCTCTTGCCTTAAGCCTAACATGAAAACGTTAATTAATTCAGATTACCAACTGTCACTTTGGGCCGAACTAATTAGCCATGCTTAGACCCGTGCTACCTAGCGGTATAGGCAATTATACGTCCCAACCTTTAGCCCTCTATCATGCATAAGAATTAGAGCGTCAATCTAATTTAGCTACACATGCTAGATATGGATGAAGAACAAGCAAGAGAATGCATAATCAAGCTAATGTCTTAACATTCACAAAGGGGAAAATCTCCCCAAACATCCATAATTTACAATCCAAAGCTCAAAATTAAACACTAACCTCGGTTTAGCCTTCCATGGAGGATGAATTACTCCAATCCCCCATGGAAGAGCTTGGAATCATGCACAAAGAAGGAGAAGAAGTACAAAAATGGCGGAAAATGGAGGTAGACCCGAGAGGAGAAGATGGAGGAAGAAGAAGGGTAAAAAGTTGGGCTGAAAAATGCGTTTTCACGCTTTTAAAGCTCGGAGCGTCGAGACGCTAGGCCAGCGTCGAGACGCTGTGCCCTAAGTTGGCTGCTGCGCGCGGCGTCGAGCGAGCGTCGAGACGCTTGCTCTCGGGTGGAACATCAAATGAGCGCTTCAGACTTCGGGGCGTCGAGACGCTAGGCCAGCGTCTCGACGCTGTCGGCGTTGAGTGAGCGTTGAGACGCGCGCTCGACGCTGAGGCTCGTCTATCTTCGGGAATCGTCGGGGCAGCGTCGAGCTAGCGTCTAGACGCTTGGGCGCACGCTGATTTTCAATGACGGGCGCGCGGGCGAGGCGGAACGGGCGAGGGCGCGCGGGTGCGCGCGGACATGGGCGAGGCGGAGCGGGCGAGGGTGCGCGGGCGCGAGGCGAGGCGGCGCGCGCGGGCGCGCGCGCGTCTGGCCGTCTGGGCGTGGGCGTGCGGTGCGGCGGCGCGCGCGGGCGTGCTGCGTTCGTTGAGCGCCTGGGCGCTGGGCGCCGGCGCCTGGGCGCTGCCCTCTCGGCTCTTAGCCCACTTTTGGGTCGTTTTGGGTCCCGGGCTCCGTTTGGCCTATCGTTTTGACCCGAACACTTCCTGAAACCTCTTAAATGACCTTTTTAGCCCCGAAAAATCATCAATGGACTTCCCGAGCTCTTCACCATGAAATCACCTATAAGAAAGCATTTTAATCAATATATGTCATGGTTTTAGCTAGAATTAGGGACATTAAGATAGCTCTATTTTGGAGCTATCAGTCAGCTTAAATACCTCCAACCTCGAACAGGATTTCACCGGGTGAGTTTCTCATAACCTTAGCATTTACGAGATAACGACCTATTCATCTAATGAACCTGATCGAAACATTTAACCTTAAATGAACATGCTGTTCTTTTCTTTGTTATAGATTTTAAAAGTCTAAGTCATTTTTACAACACTTGCAAAAACTACACTTACTACAACAAACTTCTATATGCTTCTCAAACATACATTCGCTAAGGCATGACAAGTTGAATATTTAACTTCATAATCAATATAACACTTATATTTATTATGCTCTTAAATATACAACTCCTAATTCATAAATTAATATAACACTTATTTCAATTATTATGAATTAAGCATGCATCCTATACATTATAACAATTATAACATACATTATGCATCTTAGTTGGATGTTTAATTTCATAATTAATATAACACTTATATTAATTATTCTATTAAACAACAACTAATTCATGAATTAATATAACACTTACATTAATACTCATGAATTAAACATGCATCCTATACATTATAACACTTATAACCTACAATATGCATAAAACCAAGGCAACCTATGTTGTATATTTAATTTCATAATTAATATAACACTTGTATCAATTATTCTATTAAATTAACAACATCTAATTCATGAATTAATATAACACTTATATTAATACTCATGAAGTCCCAAATATGCATACTATAAATTATAACACTTATAACATAATACCAATGCATGGAGCATGCTTCCTATGGTGGGATTTTAAATCTATATGGCATACTATATGGACATACAAACATGGATTTTAATTAAAACATACATTCACAATGCATAACTAATTAAACACGCTAAAGTGGATCGATTTTGGCATTTAGCAAGCAATAACTAATTTATTACAAGCTTGAACAACAAGCTATATCTTGAGCGGACTTCGAACTCTTCGCACCGCCTTTGACCAGCTTGCTTCCCCGAACGCTTCGGTCAATTTCTCTTCGAATTTCTCTTCGTATTGCCTAGAACGAGTTTGAATTTATACCGAACATTTCGGCGAGCTCCAAACTCGAGCTTCTTTCACAAAGAAACCTATATGGACTCTAATGACTCTTAAAATACATACTCTTCAGCACGCATTAAAGCCCATACATTCTCGGGCAATTACAAATAATGAAATTCAAATAGAAACTATGCAAAAATCGATATTCACTTTAGACATCCATTCAAAAACAATTTCTAAATTAAAATACCCACCAACTTAAATTGATGCAAATTGAGTTAATCACAAAATCGCTCTGATACCAATTGATGGAGCGATTTGCGCAGCGGAAAGCGATTTCGGACCGATGATACTCTAATTTCATCAATTTAACAAATAGATAACATGCTCAAAACGACGGAATTAAGAAATTAGAAATACATACCCTTGTAGCTCCAAAATCTTCAAGTCCGCCGCACGTTCTTCGTCACGAACTCTTCCGGCCTCTTCGCACGAACACCCCGAGGACCACCCCAGGTAGTCCCGCTATCCTCGGCGTCGTGCAGCGGAGTTGTGGGACTCCGAAAACGAGAGAAAAGAAAAGAAATAAAAGAAGTAGAGCAAGAAGGAAAAGCAATGGAAGAAGAGAAAGATCTAAATCATGAAGGAGAGAATTCAAGAATCATATTCTTTTTTTCTTTGAATTAAGACTCTGCCTTCAGCTTAACAAACCCACGAAGAAGTGCAAAAATGAATATATGAGAAAATTCATTTCCTCTCTCCAATCAGGGTTTTGAATAGCCAATTAAAAAAAAACTCTCTTTTTTTTTTAATCAACTATTTTGAAACATAAAAACTTAATAATTAAGTTTATGAATAGATTAGTCATGCCTTACGTGCATCACATGCACAAACCCTATATATATATATATATATATATATATATATATATCTTAAAAATAATTTTAAATAAATATAATATATATATATTTTATTAATTAAACTTTTTAATTAATAAAAATATATATTTTAATTAATTAATATTATTTAATATGACTAATCCCGGTTTTCCGAAAACCGACTTTTTGCACATAAATCATATTCATGTTTTAGACCAATCTCATATTTAAATCATATTTAAATATGTCCATACTTCTTCCATCAACCGAATTTGAACAATTCAAATTCTTTTTCTTTTAATTTTCTCTTATATTGTTGCACGACGTTATCCGAGCTAGCCAGGAGAACCTAAAGGACCTACAGATCATGAGCTCCAACGATACGAGATTATCCGGTCAAAACTCTTTTAACCGAACTAATCAACATTCGTTAACCCCCGGAGACTCCACTATAGTCCGAGGGTTGCACTCTCCTCACTGTAGATATATTGTGTCCTCTTGATATAACCGTCATCGGTAAGTCGATCCTTCACAGGTTGTTCGTAATCACAGCTGGGTCATTTGAACCGTTTAACCCCTGCATTACATCTTGTTCCTTAAGTACCACTGACACCTCTAATGAACAATAGATCTGTGGTCCAACCATCAGATCAATATAACTCTCTCATCACATGAGAGTGTGAGCTCACATTGTTCAAGCCCCGGAGTCAGCTATTAAGGGAACAACCTATCTACTAACCTTGAAGAGCGGGTTAGGAGTGAATTCCAATCTTGCTGTACTATGTCCCCAGCTACCTATTCGACTTTATCCCCAAGTTGGTAGGCTTATTGAGCGGGCGTTCCGCCACTCTCATCCGTACAAGTCAAAGGATACTTCCGAATAAGCAGGAGTTCATAGCAAGCTCAGGATTAAGCTCGAGTTACCTAGGCCATCAAAATGTATAAGTCGGTCTCATCAGTAAACGGAGTTATAAAGAGAGAGCGACTTAATACGCGGTTCGGTCTTGTGTAAACTCTTTACACAGGACGCCCTCACTTCTCACATCTCCATGTGGAACGATTCGGATCACATCGTTCTGTACAATACAAAGTGAGCCGCATCCAATTGTGTTACCAGGATAAGGTACCCAGCCTTATCCGTAAACTATACACCGTTTTGACTGACTACTTGAGCCTGGTCCACAATCATGTCATACATGAAGCTCAAGTACTCATATTCAGTCAAGGGTGTTGGTCATTGGTATAGGTTAAACCAAACACGTTTCACTTTATTCCAGTAAACTCTTTTACTGAATAAAACTAATAACTCTTTATTCTAAATAGAATATTTACAAACATAACAGTTTACAAACCACGAGTTTTAGGACATAAAACCCAACAATTGCATTATGTAATGTTTCATACAAACTTGTGTCTAAGGTGTTGGCTAACAGGTCGAAGCCGCTTCTAAATGAGTTGATTTCTGACCACCAGAGTGCTTTTATCCCAGGGAGATGTGTAGTGGATAATGCCATATTGGGGTATGAGTACCTTCATACTTTGAAATCCAAACGACAAGGGAAGGCAGGGTGGGCTGCTATGAAGCTAGATATGAGTAAGGCCTATGATCGGGTGGAGTGGGTCTTTTTAGAAGGCATTATGCGACAGCTGGGGTTTGCCCCCGAATGGGTGAGTTTGATTATGCGGTGCATTTCATCTGTCAGGTACTCTTTTAATCTGAATGGGCGCCAATGTGGGGAGGTGATCCCGAGTCGAGGGCTTCGGCAGGGAGATCCTTTATCTCCATATTTATTTCTTCTTTGTGCGGAAGGGTTGTCACAACTATTGTTCAGGGCTGGAAGGGAGAAGAACATTTCGGGGTTGGCGCTTTCTCGTGGGGGGCTGCCTATCTCCCACCTTTTTTTCGCAGACGACAGCCTCTTATTTTTCAGGGCAACAGAGGGTGAAGCCTCCTCAATACCATTTTGAGGTAATATGAGAAAGCTTTCGGACATACGGTAAATTTTGATAAATCTACCATCTCCTTTAGTCGCAGTACGAGTGTGGTGATATGAGGTCGTGTGAGTCAGATACTTCAGGTGGGACAGACTACTTTCCACCAACAATACCTTGGGCTGCCATCTTTCATGCCCCATAATCGATCTGGTACGTTTCTCTATTTAAAGGAGCGCGTGTTGCGCCATGTCCAGGGATGGAAGGGGAAACTGTTTTCTATTGGTGGTAGGGAGGTCCTTTTAAAGGCAGTTGTTCAGGCTATTCCCTGTTATACAATGAATTCTTTTAGGCTTCCTAAAGGCCTTTTACAGGACATTAATCGTATCATGGCTCGATTCTGGTGGAATGGGTCCGATGAGGGTCGTAGGTTGAATTAGGTGAGTTGGAAGAAACTATGCCGACCTAAGTGCTTGGGAGGGCTGGGTTTCAAAGATCTCGAGCTCTTTAATAAAGCTCTTCTTGCGAAACAGTGTTGGCGGCTGGTTCACTATCCGACTTCTTTTTTAGCGCGAGCCTTGAAAGGCTGATACTTCCCAGATTCAGACCTCTTATCTGCCCAACTGGGGTCATCCCCATCCTTTATCTGGCGGAGTCTGTTATGGGGAAGGGAGCTGTTGGAGTTGGGAGTTCGTTGGCGTATTGGCAGTGGGGAAGAGGTGGGGGTCTATGAGTACAATTGGGTCTCTGGGTCTTCTAGTCTACGTATTACTTCACCAGTGACGTTGCCTCTTCAGGCAAAAGTATGCGAGCTGTTTACCGCGTCCGAGGTCTGGGATGAGGCCAAATTATGGCGCCATTTCAGTCCAGAGGAGGTCCGTGCGATTTTGACAATTCCGACCGACCAACGGCATACAGGGGATCAGGCTATATGGCATTTCGAGGAGGCAGGAGGGTTTACAGTGAAGAGTGGTTACCGTTTAGCACGGTCGAGGGTAATTCAGCTGGAACCCTCTTCATCTTCTGTTGAGGCGGTGACGAGGTGGTGGAAAGGGCTATGGAAGATGGGTATTCCCAATAAGGTACGAATCTTCCTTTGGCGACTCTGCCTTGATAGACTTCCCACTCTCGACAACCTTGGTCGACGTGGGATAGATAATGTAAATGTCTGTGCTCTGTGTGAGAAGAGGGGGGAGTCTAGCCTTCATGTATTTTGGCATTGCAAGTTTATGCGTGGAGTGTTGGCGGCCTCCAAGTTTGGCTATTTATTGTGTTTGTCTCATTGCGGGGATATTGCTTCCCTTATGTGGTTTTTGCAGGATAAGGTGGGTTGGCGGGATTTTGAGGAACTGGGTCTCTTGTGGTGGGCGGTATGTAACAGTCGTAACCGAGCCCGATTTTCTGGGACTCAGCCAGTGGCGGGTCTTGGGTATTGGGTGTCCAATTATCTGACTTCCTTTAGGGAGGCTAGTCGAAAAGGGGTGACTGAAGGCGTTATGGGCTCAGTAGGGAGGGCGCAGACGAGATGGTCGCCCCCCCCCCCCCCCCCCCCCCCGGGGTTCTATAAGGTGAATGTGGATGCTTGGTTTTTAAGTGTTGATGGCTGGTAGACGTACTTTTGGGGTACTCTAAATTCAAGCTGTCGAGGCTTGCCAAAATACATTTATAACTCCGCTACAACAGAGCTTTGCAGCTAGTGGTAGTCGGGTGTCGAACCACAGGGAACCTAAATTATTTCCTCCTAATTAATTTCTATTTGTTTTTAAAACTAAGACTCGAAAGCAATTAAAATGGGGGGTTTGACGAAATATAAACTAACGGGAAAATAAATGCGAAAAGTAAAGCGCGGAAAATTAAACGGAACACGTGCTCCTAATTTTAAGGGTCGGGGTTTACTTTGATGCGACTCAATTCATTGGGATTCAAACATACTTAGCAAGAACATAATTGGACACGTAATTTACTTGCACGAATCTACTAATACAAGTAACCCAAATAATCAATTAGAAACGTGGAGTGCAAAGCGGACTGTTCTTTTATTAATCTAAGGGGATCAATCCTAAATTAAGTAAAGAACAGAGACGAATGTACGATTCTAATTAAACGTGGCAATGAATTAATAGGGAGCAAACGCCACCCATATTGACTCATTGACAGTAACGGGAGCATTACGACGGATGTTTAACTAGGACGCCTTAGCTAATATTCCGATTTGCCTATTTCGTTCAAGATAAATTGCCGCCAAAGATCAACTGGAAACCCACATTACCTATGACTCAACTTATCCGTGTTACTTGGCGATTAAGAGAGGCACGGCATCATAATCTTTAACAATCAAACATGCTTGAAATCAAGGGTGTCTAGGCCTAAATCATTCTTACACGTTCATGTGATATGCTTAGAAGAAATAAAATCGCCCAATCAGTCATGCTAAGTCACGGAATTAAGAACGAACCCTCATGAAACGCATCAAAATTCACCCCTAACCTCAAATTAGAGCACTTACCTTAGCTCACCGTTGTGCAAATCAAGCAAAAACGCTAATGTTGGAGCTTTATTGATGAAGTAATGGAAGAAATACAAGTTTAGAGCTCCCACCCGAGCCTAACAATGGTGGAAAAACCAAAATCCAAGAAGAAGTGATAAAAATTGCGGCAAAAAACGGAGAAGAAGGCTTTTAAAGCCGGCGGAGCGTCGAGACGCTAGGGCAGCGTCTCGACGCTGCGCCCTAAATTGGCAGGCGCGCGCGCGGGGTAGCGTCGAGACGCTCGCGCAGCGTCGAGACGCTGCGCGGCGTCGAGCGAGCGTCGAGACGCTTGCGCTCGACGCTTGCTCTCGGGTGGATCATCAAATGAGCGCTTCAGACTTTGGAGCGTCGAGACGCTAGGCCAGCGTCTCGACGCTGTCGACGTTGAGTGAGCGTTGAGACGCGCGCTCGACGCTGAGGCTCGTCAATCTTCGGGAATCGTCAGGGCGGCGTCGAGCTAGCGTCGAGCTAGCGTCTAGACGCTGGGGCGCACGCAGATCTTCAATGACGGGCGCGCGGGCGAGGCGGACACGGGAGAGGGCGCGCGCGGACATGGGCGAGGCGGAGCGGGCTGGCGCGCGCGGGTGCGCGCGCGTCTGGCCGTCTGGGCGCGGGCGTGCGGTGCTTGCGAGCGGCGCGCGCGGGGCGCGCGCGCGTGCTGCGTTCGTTGGGCGCCTGGGCGCTGGGCGCCGGCGCTTGGGCGCTGTCCTCTCGGCTCTTAGCCCACTTTTGGGTCGTTTTGGCTCCCGAGCTCCGTTTGGCCTATCGTTTTGACCCGAACACTTCCCGAAACATGTCAAATGACCTTTTTAGCCCCGAAAATCATCAATGGACTTCCCGAGCTCTTCACCATGAAATCACCTATAAGAAAGCATTTTAATCAATATCGAGCATGGTTTTAGCTAGAATTAGGGAGTAAATAATAGCTCTAATTTGGAGCTATCAAAATACCCCCAACCTAAATCTTGCTAGTCCTCGAGCAAGGCTAATAAAGAATTTGACTCTAAGGGACCATGCATACATGCTTCTAACTCAAACCTCGATGCTTTTTACAAATCTAAACAGGGCATAATCATGAAAGCAATCGGCGCATGCATTTAATCAAGATCACATCAAAAATTAACTATTGCTCCCTAACGTGTGTGTGTGCTAGCCAACCTATCCTAAACCATCGTAAGCCTGGAAAAACCACATGCAACAAATCATCCCGTTTTCCCCCTACTTCTAGCGATTAAGAACAGTCTAAACTTGACTTACACGAGAGAGAGTAATAAATTAAGAGACCTAAAATTTTCTAATTCCTTTCTCTTTTCTTTGAGTACTTTGTACTCTTTGTTAAGGTTCTTTGAACCCAACTTTTATTTTCTTTTTCTTTCCCATCCCGAGTTGCCTAACATGTCAAACTTAAGCTTCAGCTTCACATTTTTAAGGACTAACGTTCACTTTTTAAGTGCGCACTTTTAAAAAGGAGGAACGCCTCGGGAGAATTTTCTTGCTAACATGCTTTTCTATTTTTTTTTATTTAGGCTTAGCGCAAGCTACTCGATTAATCGACCACTAACTCTCATGCAACAAGCTACCTAGGGGTGCCTTTCGGGGTGACAACAAGAATTAATGCTACATGCAATCAACTAAGCCTACGGAGTCTAAGACAAGGTTGCTAAGTGCTCGATGGATGCAAGGGAGCAACAGGAAAAATTTTAAAATTTTTGACATGAACCTAATAAGTGCAAAGCTACATCATGCAAAAACTAGATTATGCAAATGCTCAGATTCCAAAAAGACACTTCCTAGATCATCATAATTAGAAAGCATATAAACAGAGTCCCAAGCACTTCAAATTTTAAATTAGCACTGCTCAACAAACTGCACATGGAATCCATCCAACATATAACTCCACCCCCAACCTAAAATTATACATAGTCCTCTATGTATCAACATTTCAGACTAAGCAGTTAAAATACACAAAATAAAAGGGAACAGAAAACCTCCCCTGAATTTTGTTAGGTTGTTGGTTGGAGCAGTGCACTTTTCACCTACTGATCCGATTCTTAAGCCACAAAACTCCTACAAAAGAAAGCAAGAAAAAAAACTAAGCTAGGAAAATAAAAACTAAAAGTAAAAACATGAATTTAAAATACTCATGGGTTGCCTCCCAAGAAGCGCAAATTTTTAACGTCGTTATCCTCGACGTGTCTTCCTCTCTGTCAGGGTACGTAAAAATTTTCGTATTTCTTCGGCCCCTTCTTCCTTGAATCAACGAAACCTGCTAAGAGAAGCAAGCTCTTCGACTTTTCGAGGCAGCCGGACAGAGTTGTTATTTTTTTGGTATTTTTAATATATGGGAAAAATAAAGACTCAACAGAATCAAATAAAATAAAAGCAGACTCAACTGACTCAGCAGAAAATAAAGACTCGACCAAAGGAGGGATCGCATCAAAATTCCCGAGGCAACCAACATTAACAGAGGTACAGATGGAGGGGGGCATGCAAGATAAATCTCCTAGATTACATGAACTATCACGAGGCATAGCACAAGGAGATAAATAATCTAAAGGCACAATTGCCACTTCCTCATCCATCACATCAACATTTTCATAGCATGCTGGTTCTACATCCTCAAAGAAAAGATTTCCTAAAATACTCTCAGTATCAAACAAATGCTCGAGCTCATCAGCGCATGAATTTTCAAATAAATTTTCAATGCAAAAATCATGCTCCAAGTCAAAATCAATCGGTGGAGACATACTTACCTTATAAAACTCCCCAGGTTCCTCTTCATCTGAGAGATATTCTGCTAGAAATTCTTCTAGAGTAACCAACTTGGGAGAAGTCTTAGCTCCACTCCTTAGCTCGTTCGCATCACTAATCTCTTCGGGATGCTCCTCGAGGTCAAGCTCATCCTCCTCGGTCTCACTGTTCTTGTCTCCCCATGTCAGAAATTCCTCAATTCCATCAAAATCGGGGTACATCTTGATAACGACCTCCTCCCCAGAAATTCGGAGAAAGTCTTCGGCGCTCATCTTCGTAGCTCGCCCCCAAAATTGCTGTAGAAGGTCTGCCATGCTAAAACAAGAAGACACAAGAAAAGAAAAATATTTTTGTGGTTTTCTAACAAATAAAATTTAACTAAGAGAAACTAAATGGTTCCCCGGCAACGGCGCCAATTTTGGTAGACGTACTTTTGGGGTACTCTAAATTCAAGCTGTCGAGGCTTGCCAAAATACATTTATAACTCCGCTACAACAGAGCTTTGCAGCTAGTGGTAGTCGGGTGTCGAACCACAGGGAACCTAAATTATTTCCTCCTAATTAATTTCTATTTGTTTTTAAAACTAAGACTCGAAAGCAATTAAAATGGGGGGTTTGACGAAATATAAACTAACGGGAAAATAAATGCGAAAAGTAAAGCGCGGAAAATTAAACGGAACACGTGCTCCTAATTTTAAGGGTCGGGGTTTACTTTGATGCGACTCAATTCATTGGGATTCAAACATACTTAGCAAGAACATAATTGGACACGTAATTTACTTGCACGAATCTACTAATACAAGTAACCCAAATAATCAATTAGAAACGTGGAGTGCAAAGCGGACTGTTCTTTTATTAATCTAAGGGGATCAATCCTAAATTAAGTAAAGAACAGAGACGAATGTACGATTCTAATTAAACGTGGCAATGAATTAATAGGGAGCAAACGCCACCCATATTGACTCATTGACAGTAACGGGAGCATTACGACGGATGTTTAACTAGGACGCCTGAGCTAATATTCCGATTTGGCTATTTCGTTCAAGATAAATTGCCGCCAAAGATCAACTGGAAACCCACATTACCTATGACTCAACTTATCCGTGTTACTTGGCGATTAAGAGAGGCACGGCATCATAATCTTTAACAATCAAACATGCTTGAAATCAAGGGTGTCTAGGCCTAAATCATTCTTACACGTTCATGTGATATGCTTAGAAGAAATAAAATCGCCCAATCAGTCATGCTAAGTCACGGAATTAAGAACGAACCCTCATGAAACGCATCAAAATTCACCCCTAACCTCAAATTAGAGCACTTACCTTAGCTCACCGTTGTGCAAATCAAGCAAAAACGCTAATGTTGGAGCTTTATTGATGAAGTAATGGAAGAAATACAAGTTTAGAGCTCCAACCCGAGCCTAACAATGGTGGAAAAACCAAAATCCAAGAAGAAGTGATAAAAATTGCGGCAAAAAACGGAGAAGAAGGCTTTTAAAGCCGGCGGAGCGTCGAGACGCTAGGGCAGCGTCTCGACGCTGCGCCCTAAATTGGCAGGCGCGCGCGCGGGGTAGCGTCGAGACGCTCGCGCAGCGTCGAGACGCTGCGCGGCGTCGAGCGAGCGTCGAGACGCTTGCGCTCGACGCTTGCTCTCGGGTGGATCATCAAATGAGCGCTTCAGACTTCGGAGCGTCGAGACGCTAGGCCAGCGTCTCGACGCTGTCGGCGTTGAGTGAGCGTTGAGACGCGCGCTCGACGCTGAGGCTCGTCAATCTTCGGGAATCGTCAGGGCGGCGTCGAGCTAGCGTCGAGCGAGCGTCTAGACGCTGGGGCGCACGCAGATCTTCAATGACGGGCGCGCGGGCGAGGCGGACACGGGCGAGGGCGCGCGGGCGCGCGCGGACATGGGCGAGGCGGAGCGGGCTGGCGCGCGGGCGCGAGGCGAGGCGGCGCGCGCGGGTGCGCGCGCGTCTGGCCGTCTGGGCGCGGGCGTGCGGTGCTTGCGAGCGGCGCGCGCGGGCGCGCGCGCGTGCTGCGTTCGTTGGGCGCCTGGGCGCTGGGCGCCGGCGCTTGGGCGCTGTCCTCTCGGCTCTTAGCCCACTTTTGGGTCGTTTTGGCTCCCGAGCTCCGTTTGGCCTATCGTTTTGACCCGAACACTTCCCGAAACATGTCAAATGACCTTTTTAGCCCCGAAAATCATCAATGGACTTCCCGAGCTCTTCACCATGAAATCACCTATAAGAAAGCATTTTAATCAATATCGAGCATGGTTTTAGCTAGAATTAGGGAGTAAATAATAGCTCTAATTTGGAGCTATCAATGGCACGGCTGGAGTAGGGGTTGTGATTCGTGACTTTATGGGTCGTGTCATGCTGACAGCGACAAGGTGGTTTCCGCATGTGCGCAATGTATTGATGGCAGAAAGTCTTGCGGCAGCTGAAGGATTAATATTGGCATGGGAGGCGAGTTTAAGTCCGGTGGTCTTGGAGACAGATTCACTTCGAGTTTGTCGCTTGTTCGAGGATCCTTGTGAGGATCTGACGGAAATGGGAAGGATGATTGATGATTTATGTACGCGGTTCCCTCGTCCTTTTAGGGACAGCTGCACCTTCACTGTGAGGGAAGGCAACTCGGTGGCGCATCAGTTGGCACATATGGCGTTGGTTTCTCGATTACGTTTGATTTGGCTAGAGGATTTCCCTCCTGAGATCGAAACTTTCATTTTGAGTTATGTGATTGTTGGTTAGAGTTTGTACTGAGATTGGCTCATCAAAAAAAAAAAAAAAAAAAAAAATTCACAGCATAATGATTTCCAAATTCAACAAAATCACGGGAGTATATAATTCGCAATTTTTTCTCATTAGGTTGTTATATATAAATCACTTTTATTTTGAATTTTTATATCTTATACTACAATGATTTTTTATTTTTTTTTAATTTTTATACAATTTTTTTATGACATTAAAGATATTATTGAAATAATATATTACAAAACAATAGTTAAAAGAATAATTTTACGTATTGGAAAGTAGAACACTTTATTAATTAATATGGTTTGTGTTAATCAATATTGAGCACACTACAAGAAAATTTATTTTTACCCACGCACAAAAACGGTCGCGTAAAGCTTAAAGACGTCGCTAAAAATTTGGACGACAGGTATATCGTTGCAACGCATGATGCATATTCTTAAGTTTTAGCGATGGAATCATGTGTGTTGATAAAAATTATCAGTCAGCGGAACACGTGCATTTTTAAACTGAGGTTTTAGTGGTGCCGTAATAAATTAGATAAATATATATACTCTATTTTCACATGAAATAAAAACATACTTATTACCATTATCAAAATTCAATTATTTACAAAAGATTATTTGTAGATGCTTTCCTTTTCTAAGAATATATATTATATTTTTTTTATACGAATAAATAAGAATAAATAATTTAACAAAAAAATTCAATAGAATTTCTTATTTCTCCACTCTTAAACCAATTCTAGCAAAAACAAAAAAAAAGTTCGAATAAAGAATAAAAATTAATTTGAATTGAGTTGACCTGATATACGGTTGAAGTTGATCATTATGGAATTGAAAATTAAGCTTTAATTCAATATAAAATGACATCTATACACGATACATATCTAGAAATAATTTTATGTAAATATTTTTTTTAGAGATGTTGGACATTATATTAGAATTTATTCCAAAAAAAATGAATATTATTTATTCCTAATGGGCATAGCTCAACGGACATATTGTATAGATTAGTGATCACACTGTCACGGGTTCGATCGCTCACCCCACATGTTTGTAAAAAAAAAAATTGGGAGAGAGAAGAATTCAATAAAATATATAGTTAAATAGTCAATCATATTTTTAACCACTATTTTTGTTTTTAGGACTCTTCTTATTGTATAATAGAGTTTAATAAGAGAATCCTTAACTCACAAATTTAAAAGTATGAACTTTTGTTGTTTATTTTTTTTCCTACCTCGTCTATATTTAGTGTTTAAGTTTAAATAAAAATAAAACAAATTTATATTGCCACAAACCTAAATGACTAGGTTAAAAACAAAAAGAGAAATTAAATTGAAGAAAACAAATGTACCGGTATTAAAAAAGTTATTGGAAAACATATACAAAAAAATATGGTGAAGTTTTTGATTTATACCTCCATATATAGATACATTTACCAAATTAGGTGTGATCCAAGATGATTAAGGGCGACAAACACTCACAATCCACAAAAAAAAACTCACTCATATATATTAACTTTAAAAGCTAAATAATACTAAAAATAGAACCGATATTGAGTATAAAAGGTGAGGATCATCAACTAAGAAAGGCAGAGACAAGGATCACCCAACTAACAAAAAGCGAGGGCGATTAGAGTTTTAAAGGGAGAGTAGTTGTTTGTGCAAATAGACATAGAGGAAAAGTCACAACTTTTGGTAGACCAAAAGAAGTAGCTTTCAATCCATTTATACTTGCCTTCTTTGTCTACTTGCACATACACAAGGTGGTCGAAATGTATTTGTCGATACTATCAATCTTGTTATGTATGATGTTATTTGGCCCTTCCCTTTCAGGGGCTACTTACCCTACAAACATATTCATCCTCGCCGGTCAGAGTAACATGGCTGGCCGAGGTGGGGTTGAAAAGGATAAATCGGGGAAACTTGTGTGGGATGGGATTATCCCACCAGAGTCTAAACCCGACCCATCCATCCTACGATTGAACCCTGATCGCCAATGGGAGATGGCAAAAGAGCCTATCCATTTGGGGATCGACATCAACAGGACCCCTGGGATTGGTCCTGCGATGGCATTTGCTCACGAGCTGCAAGCGAAAGCCGGGTCGAAGGCAGGCGTTGTGGGTTTAGTTCCTTGTGCCAGAGGTGGAACTTTAATCGAACAATGGATTAAAAATCCTACAAATCCTAATGCAACTTTTTACCAAAATGTCATTGAACGAATCAAAGCATCAGATAAAGAAGGTGGGGTTGTGCGTGCTCTTTTATGGCATCAAGGGGGAAGCGATGCGGCTATGAGTGACACGGCTAGTAGATACAAAAATAACCTAAAAACATTCTTCACCGACATCCGCAATGATATAAAGCCTAGATTTTTACCCATCATAATTGTTAAAGAAGCCCTTTATGACTTTTTTATGAAGCATGATACTCATGATTTGGCAACAGTGAGGGCGGCACAAGATGCAGTCGGTCAGGAGCTGCCAGATGTGGTGGTCATCGACGCTTGGGAGTTGCCTATAAACTTTACTACACATGCCGGTTTTAACCAAGATCATGGTCATTTTAATACCACAACTCAGATTGCTATGGGTAAATGGTTGGCTGATACCTACCTCTCCCACTATGGCCATTTACTCTGATCTTATTATTTGTCATTTTCTAATCTTTATGGACTCGATTTTGGGTTCAATAGTGATTTGACATGTAATCGTGTATCAAAAGATGAAGAGAATAAAAATCAAAATTTATAACCTTAATCTTTCATGGGTGAATCATTTTAGACCACATGTTAATGATCCGAGAAAATAGAAAAATCCCTCATAAGAATGAAAACTACCACTACTACTACCTTCCTACTTGATTCTAACATTTGGCTTTAATATTGTGTTGATCAGTGCCTTTAGAAGAAGAAAAATCACACACATATGAGAATTATGCATTATTCATGAATTAAAAACAAAATCTTATTAATTGATCTAAATTGATTCATTTTTAAAACTTTTGGGTTTTCATTGATACACTTGACATTTATTAAGATTTTAATTGATTTAAACTACAATGTGTAGGGGTCTAAATATATTAATTTTTATCCGAAGATAAAAGAGTGTGGAGATTTTATTTTTTGGCAGAGAAATATTTGGGCGGTAAGCAACCATTTCGAAAAAAAATAGTGTAGAGATGGAGATATATTCTTGTGTTAAAATTACTTTAATTTAGTTCTAAGATTCTTTTATATATATATATTAAACTATCTCGTCTCAATTCTCAACAAAGATTCTTTTAATAGTAAGAATTCTCACTTTAATATAGCTTGGATCTTCTCCACCATGTGGTTTAAATACGATATTGAAAACATGTTTGTTATTTACAAAATATTCTAAATTTTGTTTTAGTTTATTAATTTTTTTAATCTAGAATTGAATTTATGAATTTGAATGTGTAGTTTATTCTATGTGTGAACTATATAGAATTGATTAACTTAATTAATAAAGGGAGTAATTTTTAAACCAAATAGATATTAGAAATACTATATTTTTAAAATTCACAGTAGAATGATTTCCAAAATCAACAAAATCACGGGAGTATATAATTCGCAATTTTTTCTCATTAAATTGTTATATATAAATCACTTTTATTTTTAATTTTGATATCTTATACTACAATGATTTTTTTTTTAATTTTTATACAAATTTTTTATGACATTAAAGATATTATTGAAATAATATATTACAAAACAATAGTTAAAAGAATAATTTTACGTATTGGAAAGTAGAACACTTTATTAATTAATATGGTTTATGTTAATCAATATTGAGCACACTACAAGAAAATTTATTTTTACCCACGCACAAAAACGGTCGCGTAAAGCTTAAAGACGTCGCTAAAAATTTTTAACGACACGTTGAGGTATATCGTTGCAACGCATGATGCATATTCTTAAGTTTTAGGGAATCATGAATCATGTGTGTTGATAAAAAATTATCAGTCAGCGAAACACGTGCATTTTTAAACTGAGGTTTTAGTGGTGCCGTAATAAATTAGATAAATATATATACTCTATTTTCACATGAAATAAAAACATACTTATTACCATTATCAAAATTCAATTATTTACAAAAGATTATTTGTAGATGCTTTCCTTTTCTAAGAATATATATTATATTTTTATTTTTTTTATACTAATAAATAAGAATAAATAATTTAACAAAAAAATTCAAGAGAATTTCTTATTTCTCCACTTATAAACCATTTCTAGCAAAAACAAAAAAAAAGTTCCAGTAAAGAATAAAAATTAATTTGAATTGAGTTGACATGATATAGGGTTGAAGTTGATCATTATGGAATTGAAAATTAAGCTTTAATTCAATATCAAATGACATCTATACACGATACATATCTAGAAATAATTTTATGTAAATATTTTTTTTAGAGATGTTGGACATTATATTAGAATTTATTCCAAAAAAATGAATATTATTTATTCCTAATGGGCATAGCTCAACGGACATATTGTATAGACTAGTGATCAAACTGTCACGGGTTCGATCGCTCACCCCACATGTTTGTAAAAAAAAAATTGGGAGAGAGAAGAATTCAATAAAATATATAGTTAAATAGTCAATCATATTTTTAACCACTATTTTTGTTTTTAGGACGGTTCTTATTGTATAATAGAGTTTAATAAGAGAATCCTTAACTCACAAATTTAAAAGTATGAACTTTTGTTGTTTATTTTTTTTCCTACCTCGTCTATATTTAGTGTTTCAGTTTAAATAAAAATAAAACAAATTTATATTGCCACAAACCTAAATGACTAGGTTAAAAACAAAAAGAGAAATTAAATTGAAGAAAACAAATGTACCGGTATTAAAAAAGTTATTGGAAAACATATACAAAAAAAAATATGGTGAAGTTTTTGATTTATACCTCCATATATAGATACATTTACCAAATTAGATGTGATCCAAGATGATTAAGGGCGACAAACACTCACAATCCACAAAAAAAACTCCCTCATATATATTAACTTTAAAAGCTAAATAATACTAAAAATAGAACCGATATTGAGTATAAAAGGTGAGGATCATCAACTAAGAAAGGCAGAGACAAGGATCAGCCAACAAACAAAAAGCGAGGGCGGTTAGAGTTTTAAAGGGAGAGTAGTTGTTTGTGCAAATAGACATAGAGGAAAAGTCACAACTTTTGGTAGACCAAAAGAAGTAGCTTCCAATCCATTTATACTTGCCTTCTTTGTCTACTTGCACATACACAAGGTGGTCGAAATGTATTTGTCGATACTATCAATCTTGTTATGTATGATGTTATTTGGCCCTTCCCTTTCAGGGGCTACTTCCCCTACAAACATATTCATCCTCGCCGGTCAGAGTAACATGGCTGGCCGAGGTGGGGTTGAAAAGGATAAATCGGGGAAACTTGTGTGGGATGGGATTATCCCACCAGAGTCTAAACCCGACCCATCCATCCTACGATTGAACCCTGATCGCCAATGGGAGATGGCAAAAGAGCCTATCCATTTGGGGATCGACATCAACAGGACCCCTGGGATTGGTCCTGCGATGGCATTTGCTCACGAGCTGCAAGCGAAAGCCGGGTCGAAGGCAGGCGTTGTGGGTTTAGTTCCTTGTGCCAGAGGTGGAACTTTAATCGAACAATGGATTAAAAATCCTACAAATCCTAATGCAACTTTTTACCAAAATGTCATTGAACGAATCAAAGCATCAGATAAAGAAGGTGGGGTTGTGCGTGTTCTTTTATGGCATCAAGGGGGAAGCGATGCGGCTATGAGTGACACGGCTAGTAGATACAAAAATAACCTAAAAACATTCTTCACCGACATCCGCAATGATATAAAGCCTAGATTTTTACCCATAATAATTGTTAAAGAAGCCCTTTATGACTTTTTTATGAAGCATGATACTCATGATTTGGCAACAGTGAGGGCGGCACAAGATGCAGTCGGTCAGGAGCTGCCGGATGTGGTGGTCATCGACGCTTGGGAGTTGCCTATAAACTTTACCACACATGCCGGTTTTAACCAAGATCATGGTCATTTTAATATCACAACTCAGATTGCTATGGGTAAATGGTTGGCTGATACCTACCTCTCCCACTATGGCCATTTACTCTGATCTTATTATTTGTCCTTTTCTAATCTTTATGGACTCGATTTTGGGTTCAATAGTGATTTGACATGTAATCGTGTATTAAAGGATGAAGAGAATAAAAATCAAAATTTATAACCTTAATCTTTCATGGGTGAATCATTTTAGACCACATGTTAATGATCTGAGAAAGTAGAAAAACCCCTCATATGAATGAAAACTACCACTACTACTACCTTCCTACTCATTCTAACATTTGGCTTTAATATTGTGTTGATCAGTGCCTTGAAGAAGAAAAATCACACACATGTGAGAATTATGCATTATTCATGATTTAAAAACAAAATCTTATTAATTGATCTAAATTGATTCATTTTTAAAACTTTTGGGTTTTCATTGATACACTTTACCTTTATTAAGATTTTAATTGATTTAAACTACAATGTGTAGGGGTCTAAATATATTAATTTTTATTCGAAGATAAAATAGTGTGGAGATTTTTTTTTTGGCAAAGAAAAATTTGGGCGGTAAGCATCCATTTCGAAAAAAAATAGTGTAGAGATGGAGATATATTCTTGTGTTAAAATTACTTTAATTTAGTTCTAAGATTCTTTTATATATATATTAAACTATCTCGTCTCAATTCTCAACAAAGATTCTTTTAATAGTAAGAAATCTCACTTTAATATAGCTTGGATCTTCTCCACCATGTGGTTTAAATACGATATTGAAAACATGTTTGTTATTTAAAAAATATTCTAAATTTTGTTTTAGTTTATTAATTTTTTTTAATCTAGAATTGAATTTATGAATTTGAATGTGTAGTTTATTCTATGTGTGAACTATATAAAATTCATTAACTTAATTAATAAACGGAGTAATTTTGGGAAATTTGCAAACCAAGTAGATATTAGAAATACTATATTTTTAAAATTCAAAGCAGCCAAGCTGGTCCCGGCTTGTCAAAACCCCAAGCTAGGTCTTGAAGCTCAACGAACTCCTCGAGCAACTCCAAGAACCTCGGCTTCTTGGCTCCTTGCACATCTTGTCTTCGCAACAACCCTAGACTCTAAGACTAAACGAATTACAGACTCCAAGCCACACATTAAGCCTTATTTAAACATACCAAGGCTAATACATACCAAAGGTAAAAACAAGGAAAGTAAATCAATGCCATAAACCAAAACGCTTCAGCCACCCAAGCAAGAAATCAAACAACCCACCTAGGACTCAATTTGTGCAAAATTGAGAGCTTAAAGCATGCTCTGATACCAATTGATGGAAACCGAAGGATCCCGACACAACCAGAGGCGCAGCGGAAGAAGCCTAAACTGGCTGAGGATCTTCAGCAATCAATAAGCAACAAACAAGAAACGAGAAACAATGCTAACACTTAACATTTTTCATCACTTCGAGTCCCACCGGTAATTCCCTACCACCGGTAAATACCGACCGGTAAAGTCAACCGAGGAAGACCGGTAAAGGAATTACCGAATCAAGAGCTTGACCGATAAACTGGCGCCCATACACCGATAAATGGCAACCGGTAAACGAACCGGTTCAACCCCATCGGTAAACTCTAGACTGGTAAATTTATCAATCGATAAATTTCAACCGATAAACCATACCGGTAACACTTACCGATCGGTTTCCTCGGTGTAGGATTTACCGGTAAACGACCGGTAAATCTCGACCGGGAAACAACCCCCAAACGCTTAAGAAACAGCGGTAAATTACCTATCGGTAAAACCGACCGGTAAATTTACCAGTGAGCTACAAGGACAAAAATACCTTGTTTTGATGTTTTTCTTCTCGTCTACCTCTGCACCTCTACAGCCCCCTCGATCTCTACCTCTCCTCCGGTCACGAACTCAGCACGAAAAGTCACGAGCACACGAGGACCACCCTTAGAGTAGTCCCAGCTATTCTCAGGCGGTAATAGCGGAGTGGTGGGACTTCTTAAGCTAAGGGGGTTAGTTTGAGGGTGGAGGAACAAGATGAAGCTTATGGCTTGTGTTTGGAATTGTGTTAATATGAACTTGATGAACAATTCATCAAGAACATCAAGAACACAATACAACAAACCCTTTGAATTTCAACAACTTGAAATCCAAATATCAAAGGAAGAAGAATTAACAACTTAACTCTTCTTGAATCTTTCCCAAAGAGTCACCTTGATTCTACAACTACCAAAGCTTAAACTTCTCTTCTTCTCCAAGCTTCAACCACGGAGATTACCTTCAACACTTGAAGATTGTCAATCCAAAAGCTTGATGAGAAGTTCCCACGAGAGAGAGAAGTTGCTTTCCTTTTTCTTAGAGAGAACTCACTCAAGTCAAACAAATTGGATAAACCCAATTGACTTGCTTCATGAGTAAGGAAAAACAAACTAGTGGATGCCACATGTTGGACATGCAACAATCCTATTAATGATAATAATAATAATTATAAATAATTATTATTTATTAAAATTAATAATAATTAAAACAATTTTAATTATTTAATTTATTATTAATATTAATATCAAATACTAATAAAATAACAAAACCTTCCACTATAGCCCGGTTTTCAGAAAACCGACTTTTCCAAAATACGAATCAAAATTCATATTTTTCTCCGGTCGAGTATTTAAATCACATTTAAATACAACTTCCTCCAATTATATATTTAAATCACATTTAAATATACAAACCCTCGAACAAACCCTAATTCAGATTTCTCCGAATTTAACACTATAGCACTGCTATACCGCTTTATCCGAGCTAGCCAGGAGAACCTAAAGGACCTACAGATCATGAGTTCCAACGATACGAGATCATTCGGTCAAAACTCTTTTGACCCGAATCGATCAACATTTGTTAACCCCCGGAGACTCCACTAAAGTCCAAGGGCTGCACTCTACTCACTATAGATATATTGTGTCCTCTTGATATAACCGTCATTGGTAAGTCGATCCTTCACAGGTCGTCCGTAATCACAACTGGGTCGTATAAACCGTTTAACCCCTGCATTACATCTTGTTCCTTAAGTACCACTGACACCTCTAATGAACAATACATCTTTGGTCCAACCAAGAGATCAATATAACTCTCTCATCACATGAGAGTGTGAGCTCACATTGTTCAAGCCCCGGAGTCAACTATTAAGGGAACAACCTATCTACTAACCCTGAATAGCGGGTTAGGAGTGAATTCCAATCTTGCTATACTATGTCCCCAGCTACTTATTCAGCTTTATCCCTAAGTTGGTAGGCTTATTGAGCGGACATTTCGCCACTCTCACCCGTACAAGTCAAAGGATACTTCCGAATAAGCAGGAGTTCATAGCGAGCTCAGGATTAAGAACGAGTTACCTAGGCCATCAAAGTGTATAAGTCAGTCTCGATCAGTAAACGATATTATAAAGAGAGAGTGACTTAATACGCGGTTCGATCTTGTGTAAACTCTTTACACAGGACACCCTCAGTTCTCACATCTCCATGTGGAACGATTCGGATCACATCGTTCTGTACAATACAATGTGAGCCGCATCCAATAGTGTTACCAGGATAAGGTACCCAGCCTTATCCATATACTATAGATCATTTTGGCAGTATACTTGAACCTAATCCATAATCATGTCATACATGAGGTTCAAATACTCAAACAATGCCAAGGGTGTTGGTTATTGGTATAGGATAAAACACGTTTCACTTTATTCCAGTAAACTCTTTTACTGAATTAAAACTTAATAACTCTTTATTACTAAATAGATTGTTTACAAACATAACAGTTTACAAACCACGAGTTTTAGGACATAAAACCCAACAGTGTGTATCTGGGGGGTGACCAGGGGAAGAAGGTGAAACGGGGAGAGGTTCCTAGAGATCAGGAACACTCGGAGACGACTGATGGCTGCATTGCAGTCCCGCCAATCATTATGATAGCGTTATTTTGGAATGTACGGGGGATGGGGTCGGTCCGTGCATTCCAACGACTGCGCAAGGTTGTGCAGTCCAAGAGACCTCAACTTTTGTTCCTGTCAGAGACAAAAGTTGGTAGTTCGCGGTTCACGAGTCTAAAGTTTCAGTTGGGCTTCTCAAACTGTTTCTGTGTTGATAGTGTTGGAAGCAAGGGTGGTTTACCCTTGTTATGGTCGTCGGAGGTGAGGTTCAGCCTCTTGGCGTGCTCGCCGCATCATGTGGATGGTTGGGTGGATTGGGAGGCAAAGCAATGGAGGTTTACGGGTTTTTATGGTTACCCGCAGTCAGAACAGAAGCACCTGACATGATCCCTGCTTCGTCAACTACGGGGTAGTGATATGGTCCCGTGGTTGGTTGGGGGCGATTTTAATGCTCTGTTGTATCAGTCGGAGAAGAAGGGCGGGAGGATGAAACCGGCGGCGAAACTTAGGGGTTTTCAAGAGGCGATGGATGATTGTGGGTTGATTGATTTGGGTTTCCATGGTGACAGGTTTACATGGTGCAACGGCCGCCCTGGTCAGGACACGGTTTTGGAGCGTATTGACCGGTGTGTTGGCAATTTGGCGTGGAAAGATCTTTTCGCTCAGGCCTCTGTAGAGCATCTGAAGTACAGTCGGTCCGACCATCGACCAATCCTTCTTTCCCTCCAGCCTGGAGGGCGAGGGGGTCGGTTTTTTGGGCGGGAGATCCTACGGTTTGAGGACCCTTGGCTACAGGCCCCCGATTTTGCGAGGGTTGTCAAGGAAAGTTGGAGGGTGGTGTCTACTCCGGTGGGCCCGGTGGAGTTGGCTGGATCTGCTGGGCTTTGTATGGCTTCGATGACCAGATGGGGGCGGGGGCTGATTGGAAATTATGCGCAGAGAATCCGTGAGGCAACAACCCGGGTTCACCACGCCATAGCTGACCTCGGTGGAAGTGACTCCCGTGAAGGGTTAGAAGGATCAGAGATTGATTTAGAGAACCTTGTTATCGAGGAGGAAGTTTTTTGGAAGCAGCGTGCCAGGGAGAGTTGGCTGAAGTGGGGGGACCGAAATACGCGGTGGTTTCACCACAAAGCTTCTTTTCGACGTCGCACAAATGCTATATCGGGTTTGGAGGATAGTATAGGGCAGTGGCAGGAGGACTGGTAACAATCTTTTTGAATGATTGCTAAAATTCAAGTTGTCGAGGCTTGCCAAAATACAATTTATATACCTATTAACAAAAGCTTTGCAGCTAGTGGTAACAGGGTCGATCCACAGAGAAGGTCTTAGTATGATTAAAATTAACGTTCAATATTTTAATTGGTTGATTGATGGTGACAAAGGGGGGTTTTTATCATGCAATGAGAATAATTAAAATGTTAACGGAAGGAATTTAAAGAGAAAGAGATTAACGAGTGTACGGTTCGGGGATTTTCGGGATTTCTTTGCTAGACATTCTACCACTTATCATTTAATACAATCCTAAGGCTAACAGTTTGTCATACACGCGGTCGATTACCTGGGAACCCCCTTGTGTAACCGGCTCCATAGCAATTAACTAAATCAAAAGATCTAATTAAACATTGTTTAAAGTTTCATTAGAGTGATCAGCCCCAAATTGACTCTAAACAGTCACTAGCATACCGCGACGGACATTCGACCACGTAATCAAATTGCTAATTGGCTACCCGCCAACGCTGAAGTACCCAACAATTATCATGCATGACTCGATACTCCGATTTATTTCATTGTTCTGTGTTACTAGGCGAATAGTGAGAGGCACGACATCGCTACTCTTTAACTCTAACATATGCTAGAAAACTCGATTGTCCGTCGGCGAAATCTAACACATGCATGGGATTAAGTAAGAACAACAAATGCATACAAATAAGAAACCAAATCAGAATTTATAGCATGGATTATCAAAGTGAAGAAGTCTAACAAATAATCCCTTAAATTACCCCAAACCGTTCACAATACCTTAGCCGACCATGGGGCGGATCGTCACAAACGCTCAAACGGAGGCCATGGACATCATCTCTAAACCTATTACAATTAAAAGCTCCAAAACTATGCCACAAATGGCGGAGCCAAGCTAAAAACGGAAGAAAAACCGAGAGGAAGAAGATGAAGTTCGGAAAATGGCAAAAGATATCGCTGCAAAATCGTCTTCAGCCAATTTAAATCCATCGGAGCGTCGAGACGCTGGGACAGCGTCGCGACGCTGCGACCTAATGAATCCACGCGCGCCTCGGGATGGCGTCGAGACGCTAGGCGAGCGTCTCGACGCTGGCCCGATAATTTCTTGCGCGCGCCTCTCTTGGAGCGTCTCGACGCTCGGCAGCGTTGAGCAAGCGTCTCGACGCTTGCTCTCGGGTTTGGGCTGGAAAATTGCCTCTCCTAGGCAATTTTGGTCCGGTTCTTCTTGGATCGACTTGCCCTTTTCCCGATGCACTCCCGGGGCGTTAAAACACCGCTCTTAGCTCTGAAACGAGTCCAATGGACGCATGAGCTCTTCACCGCAATTCTCCTATAAACGAGATAAATTAGACACTTAAATGCGGAATTTAGCTTGAATTAGAGAATGAATAATAGCTCCAAAATGGAGTTATCAAACACCCCCAACTTGAATCTTGCTAGTCCTCGAGCAAGGCTAATAAAGAAATTGACCCTAAGGACATGCTTACATGCTACTAATTCAAACCTCGATGCATTTTGCAAATTAAAACATAACATAATCACGAAAGCAATCAGCGCATGCATTTACTACGAACATATCAAAAATTAACTATCGCTCCCTAACGTGTGTGTGTGCTAGACAACCTATCCTAAACTCACATAAGTCCGAAGAACCACATGCAACATATCATCCCATTTTCCCCCTACTTCTAGCGTTTAAGAACAGTCTACACTTGACTTACACGAGAGAGAGAAGCAAACTAAGAGACCTAAATATTTTCTCATTCCTTTTTCTTTTCACGAGTACTTTGTACCCTTCATTAAGGTTTTTTGAACCCAACTTTTTATTCTCTTTTTCTTTCCAACCTCGAGTTGCCTAACACGTCAAATTCATGCATAAACTTCACGTTTTTAAGGACTAACGCTCACTTCTTAGGTGCACCGATAAGAAGGAGGAGCGCCTCGAGAGATTTTTCTTGCTAACATGCTTTTCTATTTTTTTTTTACTTTAGGCTTAGCGTAAGCTAACTCGATTAATCGACCACTAACTCTCATGCAACAAGCTACCTAAGGGTGCATTTCGGGGTGACAACGAAAATAAGTGCTACATGCAATTGACTAAGCCTACGAAGGTTAGGACGAGGTTACTAAGTGCTCGAGCAAGGGAGCAACATAAATTTTTTTAAAATTTTCGACATGAACCTAATAAATGCAAAACTCATCATGCAAAAACTAGATTATGTACATGCTCAGATTTCCAAAATGCATTTCCTAGATTATCATAATTAGAAAACAGTAAACAGAGTCCCAAGCACTTCAATATTCAAAATTAGAACTGCTCAACCAACTACACGTGCTTATCCACAAACTCCACCCCCAACTTAAAAAATTGGCATTGTCCTCAATGTCACTTAATCAGATACACAAAGTTAAAGGGAAAGAGAAACTACACTTCCCTGATTCTTCGTGAAGTTGGTGAAGGAAAGAACGCGACGCGATCATCATCGAAGCCCAAAATTTTCCTCAACTTCCTCGATTCCTTAAAAAAAACAGCAAGCTACATAAGGCTAAATTGAACTAAAAACAACAAAAAAACAGCAATGAAATTAAAGACAGAAAAAACAGTTCAACACTCGGGTGCCTCCGAGAAGCGCAGAATTTTTAAAGTCGTTTGCTGGACTGAATTCTCTCCAACGACTCATCCATATTCCGATAGTGCGGGGGACGTTCCAGTCATGTCCTCCTCCACACTGCGCCTGCAAACACCATTCAAAACTTTTTGTTCTCTTCGTGCCTCTAGCACGTGAATATCACATTGATTAGTACAAAAAACAGAATCAAATTTAATCCAATTCAAATCAGATTTTTTTACGGAGACATGAGAATCATCCCTCAACCGCGAGGTAAGACTCTCATTCTCGATAGACTCCACACAAGCAACATTCTCAACATTCACAAGAGATTTCGATGCATTTACAAAAAACTCATTCACAATTCCATCAAATTCTACCGACAAAGCACCCCTATCAACATCAATTTTGACCTTAGCGGTCTTCATAAATGGGCGTCCTAGTAAGATAGAAGAGGAAACATGCGAAGAATTTTCATTCATATTCAGCACATAGAAATCGCATGGGAACAACAAATCCTTCACATTGACTAAAATGTCCTCGATTTTCCCTAACGGATGCACATAAGATCGATCGGCTAGTTGGACAACTATATTAGACTCAATTAAATTACACAATTCAAGTTCTTTAAACACATCAAAAGACATGACATTAATTGAGGCACCGAGATCTAACATGGCATTTTCAATAAGTTTAGTACCGATAGTGCATGGGATAGTAAACATACCAGGATCGATGCACTTCGGTGGAAGAGTACCTTGGAAAATTGCAGAGACAATTTTTTTCTTCTTCTCATCACTCTTTCTCGACATTCTCTTGCTTGTGCACCAATTCTTGAGGAACTTTGCATATTTCGGCACTTGACTCACCGCCTCAAGAAGCGGTATGTTCACCACCACCTTCTGGAAGGTTCTCAGGACCTCCTCGTCTTCGGTCACCAGAGTAGGCTTCGCAAGCCTACTAGGGAAGGGTGCTTTGGGAACATTTCCTTGCACAATCTTCTCTTTTTTCTCATCATTCTGATTCTTGAGAGCAATCGGGGAGGACTCATTCAAACTGTCCTCTGCTTCCTTCGCGGCTCTAGAGGGAACTGATTTCCCACTTCTTAGCTGGATCGAGCTCACGTTCTCACATGAGTTCACAGTGGTTTGGGAAGGAAGCTTCCCAGAGCTCTTGCTCTCTATTCTGCTTATCGACGCCGCCATTTGCGTCAGCTGCTTGTTCAAATTTTGCAGCTCGGCTTTGTGTGAATTTAGCTCTTCTCGAGCTTCTTTCTGAAACTGGCTTGTCGACGTCACGATGGTTCTGACCATCTCTTCCAATGAGTTGGAGGAACTCGAAGCTTGAGCTTGGGAGGAATTGTTAAGCCTATCATAGGACTGGCCTTGGAAGCGTTGTTGTCCTTCCCTGTTCCCATAACTCAAATTGGGGTGGTCATGCCAACCGGAGTTGTATGTGTTCGAATAAGGATCATACTTCCTTGGGTTGGAAGAATATCCTCCGATTGCGTTCACCTCTTCCGCCTCGCGGTTTCCTCCGACAAATTTTTTCAATAAATTTCCAATCTCGGCCACCTGGGCCCTCATTTTCGTCATCTCATGGCTCTAGGTCACACTGTGAACTTGCCCCTGCCCACGAATACCGAACTGCTGCGAGTTGGCCGCCATGTTTGTAATTAACTGCTTGGCCTCAACTGGGGTCTTGTCAATCAGAGCCCCACCACTCGCTGCGTCGATCATCTGTCGATCATGAGGTGTCATACCCTCATAGAAATATTGAATTAGAAGTTGGTCGACTATCTGATGATGCGGAAAGCTCGCGCACAGGCGCCCGGAGCGTTCCCAATACTCATGCAGGGACTCACCCACGTCCTGAGTGATCCCATAAATCATTTTCCTCAGCGTTGTGGCAAGGGACGCAGGGAAATATTTTTCTAAGAAGACCCTCTTCATGTCCTGCCACGTCGTAATCGATCCGGAAGGCAGATAATAAAGCCAGTCCTTGGCTTTATCCTTAAGCGTGAAGGGGAATGCCGGCAATTTTGGTAACAATCTTTTTATCATGCAATGAGAATAATTAAAATGCTAACTGTTACGTCTCCAAAAGTGACTATTTTAGGACTTATTTGTGTTAGGAAGTCGTGCATTTGTGAGTGTTTTTGATAGGATTTAGCTTGAACCTATGCTTATATATGAGAATTAGAAGAGGGAAGCTAAATTAGGACTTGTATGCAAAAGGAAAGAAAAAGAATGAAAAACGAAGTTAGAAGAATGAAAACTGTGCATTGCGGAGGCATTGCGGAAACATTGCTAAAACCGCAATGTTTTAAGTGAAATCCGTAAGTTGGCTAACCTTTTTCTGTTGTGATCCGATATTTCAGGGATTCGTTCTTTCTCCTCCATCCATTTTGAAGTACGACGTTGAGGATGGATGTTCTCCTTGGCCCAATCGCACCTGCAGAATACTATAAAAGGAGGTCAAAGAGGAGGGTTCAATCATCATCCGAAAGCGTAGAAGTCTCTTCGCAGCGCAGTCTTTTCCATTCTTTCTCTTCTCCGTCTGTCGGTTTGAGAGGTTCAGCTGTTGGAGTCGACAATCTGATAGGAAGGAGAGAAGATTGGATTCATCCAAGCAAGGCTCACCTTTCTCACCCTTCAGCCGAGGCGTTTGCGACGAGGCGATCAAGCTCATTTTACTGCTTTCTATCTTTAACTTTTCATTTCCAGCACCGTTTGTTGTTATTTCTTTTCCATTAGTTAATCCATTCCATTTCGTTGCTTTCTGTCTTTATGTTAGTAACTTTAAGTCTTCATCTGTTCACCCAAACAATTGATTAATCAAAGCACAATTCATCATTTCACACTTTGTCTTTATCTTCTCTGCCTACTGTTTTTCCTTGCGGTTTTGTCTTTAATCTTCTTCTAAGCATGTCTACTTCATCTATTATTCTTGTTCTCTCTACATCCATGAGTAACTAAGTAACATAGGGGCATGCTAATGACAATACTATAGGCTAAAACACGTGAACCAAGCATGTAGGATAGCTCTCGAATGCATTGATTGTATGTAAGCTTCATCCCACGGGCAATTTCGATTGGCCATCCATTTTGTCCAAAGAACTCCTAACCTCTGGAAGGAGTAAGAGTTCAGAGTCATACACTCATGCTAGCCTCTCAAGGTAACCAGAAAACGACCTAGGAATAGGCGTTTTCCTAGTACAAATCATAACTTACTGCTTTAACGAGATGCTTAAGACCTTACTTGGACATGAGTAAACTAAAGAATCTAATGCATGAAATCGGAAGATACATGAGAATGAGTTAGTTTGATACATAGTGAGTTGATCCAATGCTTGAGAATCGTGTGAAAATGCCTATAGAGGAGTCGTTAGTAGCCCTTGTTTCTCCATTTTACACACTTTCGCTGTTAGTAACATTGCGGTAAAATTGCTGTTCTCGCAATTCTACTAAGTTAAAAATTCTGCTTAGCTATTTTTCTCTTCGTTTATTAATCTCTTCTCTTTACGGTTGAGTTTATCATTGACTTGCACTTGTTCATGTTGCTATCCTTTATATATTCATTAGTAATTAGGCATTTTTAAACCAAATCTACCCCATTAAATCCACCCTTTCTTACTTAACAACACACTTCGCGAGTAACTAATAATAAATCTCTGTGGGAAAACGAATGAAAAAATACTTACTACTTGCTACAAGATCATGTATGCTTGCATGTTCTGAGTGCTCTCTCTCTCTTATTGCTTATTTCTTTTACACATTGAGCACGCAACAAGTTTTTGGCGCCGCTGCCGGGGATTTAGTTTAGTGAAAACGAAGTTTGTTAAGTTTGAAACACCAAGTTTAATATCTATTGGAACTGATCTTTTTCTCATTTCTTGTGCAGGTACTATTGGGTTAGTTTATGAATGAGCATTCAAGTAGCGATTTAGAGTTCAATCCTGAGCCTGAGAGATTACTTAGGGCCAGAAACAAAGCTAAGAAACGTCTCTTTAACCAACCCTCTATACCTCAATTAATTGCTGATTCTGCGGAGTCTTCGCAATCCTTCCACATAGAAATGGATATACCAGTCCCAAATTCGGTACCTACCGCTCGCAATCCCATCGAAATAGCGAATGATAAGGATAGTGCCATTCTTTCTTACCTAGTACCTATGCCTGGGGAACTAAACCCAAGCATAATCCGCCCTGAAATTACTGCCAACTCATTCGAGTTAAAGCCAGTAATGTTCCAAATGTTGTCCACTATGGGACAATTCTTTGGAGTGGAAAATGAGGACCCTCACAACCATCTTAGAAACTTCCTAGGAGTTAGTGATACCTTTCTCATCCCTGGAGTTTCCCAAGAAGCCTTGAGGCTCTACCTCTTCCCTTACTCTTTAAGGGATAAAGCAAAGACGTGGTTAAACTCATTACCCTCTGGATCAGTCCTCAATTGGACAGACTTGGCGGAGAAATTCCTAGTAAAATACTTCCCACCTGATAGGAATTCTACCTTTCGTGATGACATAATCAAGTTCAAACAAGCTGAGAATGAGTCTCTTCACGAAGCTTGGACAAGGTTCAAGGACCTTCTACTTAAATGTCCACACCATGGCATCCCGTGGTGTATCCAAATAGAGGTCTTTTTCAAAGGATGCAACCCCAACACCAGACAAGTGTTAAATTCATCTGCTGGAGGTTCCATGCTTTCCAAAAGTTATAACGAAGCCTATGAGATCTTGGAGAAGATCTCAGCATCTCACTATAGGTGGTCAGATGATCCAATAGAGCCAAGTAGAGCTCAAGATAAGGACGCACTCAATGCCATGAGTAGTCAAATAAGCGCCCTGACCAACCTAGTTAAACAAATGGCTCAAGCCAATCTCCAAACTAGTGTCAACACCGCCACAGCCATGTCAATGGGCACACAACCAAGTCAAGGTGAGTCACTTATCTGTGGATTCTGTGGGGAAGGGCACCTGTATGAATACTGCCCTGGGAATCCAGCCTCTGTCTGCTATGTTGGAAGCCAACAGCAGCCTAGGAACAACCCTTACTCTAACACTTACAATCCTGGTTGGAGGAACCACCCAAACCTTTCATGGGGTGGCCAACAGAATACTAACCAAGCTCCTAACCAACCAAGACCGAGTGGAACACCTGGTTTCACTCCCCAACATAACCAATCCATGTATCAAAAACCATACAACCAACCAGTAGGGTCTTCTGTAGAAAATCTACTCAAAGAGTACATCGCCAAGAATGATGCTACTCTTCAAAGCCAGCAAGCTACCCTTAGGAGTCTAGAGAACCAAATAGGGCAACTAGCCAATGAACTCAAAAGTAGGCCCCAAGATAGACTCCCTGCTGACACAGAGGTGCCAAGGAGAGATGGCAAAGAACAAGTTCAAGCAATTGAACTTAGAAGTGGGAGACCATTGGTGAGCAACACTAAAGAAGCCCCAAAGAGAGTAGAGAACAATGAGTCTAGTGCTCCACTGGAGTCTCTGCCAAACCAAGGTCAACCTTCAACAAGCACATCAGGAGCAAGGCTGGAGCCAATCATAGAAGAGATAGAAGAAATTCCAAGGCCTCCACCTATCCTGAGGCGACCTGAAGTGCCTGCATATGTGCCACCACCTCCATTTCCTCGAAGGCTAAAGAAAAAACAAGAACAGGAAGTGCACTTTAATAAATTCTTAGAAATTCTTAAACAAGTGCATGTTAATATTCCTTTTGTAGAAGTTTTACAGTCTATGCCCTCTTACGTTAAGTTTTTAAAGGATATAATCACTAACAAAAAAATTATTGGCGAATTTGAAACAGTGAATCTCACTGAGGAGTGCAGTGCCATACTCCAGAACAAGCTATCCAAGAAGGAGAAGGATCCTGGTTCCTTCACCTTACCAGTAGAGCTAGGAGGCAAGCACGTGGGCAGAGCTCTTTGTGACCTGGGAGCCAGCATAAACCTCATGCCCCTATCACTATTCTGCCAGCTAGGAATAGGAGAAGCACGTCCCACCACTGTCACCTTACAACTTGCAGACAAATCCATAGCATACCCTGAGGGTAAGATTGAGGATATTCTTGTAAAGGTTGACAAGTTTATTTTCCTTGCAGATTTCATCATCCTGGATTATGAAGCAGACAAGGAGGTCCCCATCCTATTAGGCAGACCATTTCTAGCCACAGGTAGGGCCCTGATAGATGTCCATAAAGGTGAGCTCACTATGTGGGTTCATGATGAGGAGGTCAAATTTAGTGTTTTTAAAGCCTTAAGGTACCCCTCTGACTCTGAATCTTGTGCTAGCATGGACATTGTAGATTCACTGATGGAAGAACAGCTGGAGCATGAATTATTAACTAAGCATGCTAATGAATATGTACAATTAGATTTAACTGATTTAAATATTTCTGAAATAATGGATATACCTGTAGAGAAGACACAACATGTATGTATAAATAAAGACCTAACTGACAGATCCCTGAATCCATTAAAACCATCCATTGAGCATCCACCTATCTTAGAATTGAAACCTTTACCCACTCACCTCAAGTATGCATATCTAGGAAGTAATGATACTCTGCCTGTGATTATTTCTTCTAAATTAAGTGAAAAGCATGAGGTTGAACTGATATTATTACTTAAGCAGCATAAAAAGGCTATTGCATGGACTATTGCTGACATTAGAGGCATTAGCCCTTCTTACTGCATGCATAAGATAATATTAGAGGAAGAACATACACCCCGAGTAGATCACCAACGTAGGTTGAACCCCTCTATGAAAGAGGTAGTAAAAAAAGAAATCATAAAGTGGTTAGATGCAGGTGTAATCTTCCCTATAGCTAGTAGTCAGTGGGTGAGTCCTATACAATGTGTACCCAAGAAGGGGGGGATGACTGTAGTAGTGAATGAGAGCAATGAACTGATTCCAACTAGAACTATTACAGGATGGAGAGTCTGTATGGACTATAGAAAATTGAATAAGGAAACAAAAAAGGATCACTTCCCTTTACCATTTATTGACCAGATGTTGGATAGGATAGCTGGTAGAGCTTATTACTGCTTTCTAGACGGTTATTCAGGATATAACCAGATCACTATAGATCCCAAGGACCAGGAGAAGACAACCTTCACTTGCCCTTTTGGAACATTTGTCTTTCGCAGAATGCCTTTTGGCTTATGCAATGCACCAGCAACGTTCCAAAGGTGCATGTTGGCAATCTTCTCTGACTTAGATGAATCCATGATAGAGATATTTATGGATGACTTCTCAGTCTTTGGTGATTCATTCACAAACTGTTTAGAGAACTTAGGACAAGTCCTGGCTAGGTGTGAGGAGACTAACCTAGTCCTTAATTGGGAAAAATGCCACTTCAAGGTGGAAGAGGGGATAGTCCTAGGTCATAGAATGTCTAGAGCAGGAGTAGAGGTCGATAGGGCCAAGATTGAAATAATAGAGAAGTTAGTGGAACCTCAGAATGTGAAAGCCATTAGAAGTTTCTTAGGACACGCAGGTTTCTATAGAAGGTTCATTAAGAACTTTTCTAAGATCTCCAAACCTCTGTGTGAGCTTCTAGAGCTGAATAAGCCATTCATCTTCTCTAAAGAATGTTTACTAGCCTGGAAAACCCTTAAGGAAGCACTAGTCAAAGCACCTATTATAGTAGGACCAAATTGGGACCTTCCCTTTGAGATGTTATGTGATGCAAGTGACTATGCTGTAGGGGTTATGCTAGTAAGACACTTAATGAGGCACAATGTAATTACACAACCACGGAAAAGGAGATGCTAGCTGTAGTATTTGCTTGTGAGAAGTTTAGGAATTACATTGTAGGCACTAGGACAATCGTGTACACTGACCATTCTGCCTTAAAGTACCTCATGAGGAAGGCTGATGCTAAGCCTAGGTTGATTAGATGGGTGTTGTTGCTGCAGGAATTTGATCTAGACATTAGAGATAAGAAAGGCTGTGAAAATGTGGTTGCGGATCATCTTTCCAGATTGCAACATAATTGCGATAACATTGCGGAAACCGCAATTTCTGATGCCTTTATCGATGAGCATGTCTTTGTGTTAGCCCATCGTGATAACGATGAGGAACCTTGGTTTGCTGACATTGCTAAGTTCCTTGCCTCGCAGGTGTTGCGTGCTCAATGTGTAAAGATAATTATGCAAAAGTATAGAGAGAGCACTTAGAACATGCAAGCATACATGGTCTCACAGCAAGTAGTAAGTATATTTCATTCGTTTTTTCCACAGAGACTCATTTTTAGCTATTCGCGAAGTGTGTTTGTTAAGAAAGATGGGATGAATTTGATGGGGTAAAATTGGTTTTTAATTATCTACTTTTTGCTGAATGTATAAAGGGATATAACATAAACAAATGCAAGTTGAAATTAGATGCAAAGGACAAGAGATGGAATTAATAAACGAGGAAGAAAACAGCTAAACAGAATGCAACTTAGCAGAATTGCGAGAACCGCAATTAATCCGCAATTAACTCAACAGCAAAAGTATGTAAATGGGCGAATTAAGGGCTACTAATGACTATCCTATAGGCAGGTTATTACGATTATCAAGCTTTGGATCAACTCTCTATACATCAAACTCACTCTATCTCAAGTATCGTCCGATTCCATGCATTAGAGTCTTAAGTTTACTCGACTTCAAAGTAAGGTCTCAAGCATCTTATTTAAGCAGGAGTGTTTAGTTTGTACTAGGGAAACGCCTATTCCTAGGCCGTTTCCTGATTACCATGAAAGGCTAGCATGATTATATGACTCTGAACTCTTACTCCTTCCAGAGGTTAGGAGTTCTTTGGACAAAATGGATGGCCAATCGAAATTGCCCGTGGGATGAAGCTTACATACAATCAATGTTCGAGTGTTAATCTGCCTACTTGATTCACGTTTTTTAGCCTATAGTTCTGTCATTAGCATGCCCCTAAGTGACTTAGCTACTCATGGATATATAGAGAACAGAAATGGTAGATAAGATAGACATGCTTAGAAGGGAAATGTGCTTAAAACAGTAAGCCAAACCCGTAGCAGAAGATGGGAAATGAGAAATGCAGAAATGAACTTTGATTACTGAAATTGTGTGTTGAACAGATAAAAGCTGTAAAGTAAATAGCAACAAGACAGAAAGCAACGAAATAAACTAATCTAGCTACTTAGGAAAAGAACAGCACGAAGCAGAATGTAAAACAGAAGAGAAAGACAGAAAAACAGTAAAGAGTTGCTGGAAAGCTTCGTGGCAGTCGCCTCGAATGAAGGGGATGAAAGATCAGCCTTGCTTGGATGAATCCAATCGAGAGAGAAGAAGAATCTTCTCTCCTTCCTATCAGATTATCGATTCCAACAGCTGAGACTCTCACTCCAACAGACGGCAAAGGAAAACAGATGGAAATGGTGGACTGCGAGAAGACTTCTGCGCTTCGAGTGATGATCAAACCTCCGACTTTGGCCCCCTTTTATAGTAGTTTGCAGGTGCGTTTGGGCCAAGGAGAACCATCAATCTTCAACGTCATATATCAGAATGGATGGAGGAGAAAGAACGAATCCCTGAAAATACGGAAATTAACAGAAAAAGATCAGTCAACTTACGGTTTTCACTTGAATAATTGCGGTCACCGCAATGATTTCGCAATTCATTCGCAATGTTTATTTTTTCATTCTTTTCCTTCGGTTTTCAACCCTTTTTCTACCTATTGTACATAAGTCCTAAATTAACTACCTTCTTCTAATTCTCATATTAAAGCATAGGTTTAGGCTAAATGCTAACAAAAACATCTAAATGTGTACATCTTCTTAAGCTAAATGGGTCCTAAATAAGTCACTTTCAGAGACTTAACACACCCCCAAACTTAAGGCTTTGCTTGTCCTCAAGCATACTAAGGACTTACCTAGGCTGTTATTTTATCTTCTTTAACTACTTCCCGACTCCCCTATAGCCCTATCTCTAGCTGTGCTGTCCTGTGACACACTTCTAAGTTTAGAACTAACCTCTTATCCAGCTTCTTCTGACTTCACCTGCCTACTATACCCGCTGCTTTTGTTAACCCCCTACTACTGATCTAACTACTTTTATGATATCATGCTATTATCCCTAAGGTTTCAAATTCTACCAAGCTTTACTCCAGACTCAGTACATGCTTCTAGCTTATTTTTAATGTGTCTAGGATTCCTTAGAGTCATGCCAGTCTTAGTATTAACGGTGACAGTGGTACTTTTAGAGAACAACCTAAACCCTGGCATCACTACATTGGATATACATTCATCTCCCTAGACAAACCTAAAAGCTACAACCTTGTGCTTAGCTCATTAAGGATCAGAGTTCTTTTTACATAGGACATCTAAGCCACAAGATTATAACTCCCAAGCATACATTCTTCTTCCCCTATTTCTCCTTTTTCCTTTTTTTTTACTTAGGTGGAGTCTCCCCTTGGTTTGCCTTTTGATGCAATGCCACTTGTGGTTTACACACTTGGCACTGATTACTCAGCAACTTGAGAAAGACTCCCCTCTCTATTCTATTTTTTCACTTTTTCTATTTATCACAAATTTTTTTTTTTTTTTTTGAGGAGAAGAAGAATGCTTATGTCCTAAGGAAGAGAGGAATGTTCCTAGGCCTAGGGTGGCCTCCCCCAAACTTCAACTACTCATTGTCCCCAATGAGTGTCTGAGGTGGCACACCCCCAAACTATCCTAGAAGCATCTAGTCCAAAGTAAAACAAAGAGAATTTAAAAATCCTAGGCATAGGCAAAACATTCTAAAAGCAACTATCCCAGCAGCAGAAAATTTGAACATAACAGAAAGTTTTAAGGACTTATGGTTTATGCATGCTGAGCACTATTCAGAGGCAAATTTAAACTATCAAAGGGTGTCCTATGACACTCATCCAGCATGCTTCAAGATCAGCTATATAAGGTAGTCATGCTAGCAGCAAAAGATAGAATATAACAGATCACAGCCTAACTAAACAGACAGGCCAAAACATGCAATCAGTCACAAAAATTGCGGGAACCGCAATTATTTCGCAATCCAATCCGGGCAGATTTAACATTGATTCAGGCCCCTAGCATGCTTTTTCCTGTTACTCACGCATCCTAAAAATAAAGCTAAACTATCCTACCTATTCAGCTAACATCAGACTAGACTAAGCAAAGAAAAAAACATAAAACTAAACATTAAAAACAGATCAAAAATTGAACACAAAACAGCATAATATACATGATCCTATCAGAAAGCAGAAAAATTGTCTTTTGTTTCTTAAGGGAACAACAATACTCCCTTTTGTGCACTTCAAACCAGCACTCAATTCTCGTCATCCTCATCTGGTTGCCTTGGTCGTGGGGGCACCCATGGAGTTAGGAGATTGGTAGGGAAGTCCGGGAAGATGCACCCCAACTGGTCTGCAACTTCCTTGTCCCTTGCCTGCGCATAGTTGGCCCATTGAGCCATTCTCCTCTGCATGTCCATTAAGCAGGCCATGGATAGGGACTGTTCAGCAGCCAGCCTATCCAACTCAAACTCCATATTCCCCTTTCTTCTCAGCCTCAGGTTCGCAGGCAGCTCCAAATGGCCTGTGTAAGGCAGCTGCTGCTCCAAGCGCTCGGTGGGGACTCCTGCAAGCAAACATAGCTTGGTTATAGTATTAGGGAAAAACAAGGGTCCCTTACCTTTCCTGGCGCATTCAGCAATGGCAGCTGACATGATCTCCCCTACATTGACCGTGAGACCGCGCATGATGGCATAAACCAGCAGTGATCTACTCTGGTTGATTGTTGTCTCGTGGGTCACAGGGGACAACTTCCTCCTCACAAAGGCAAACCAAACAGCTGCCTTTGCTGTCAGATTGGCACTCATTAAGGTGTGCCTCCCATTGCGTGAGACAGTCCACGCTGCTTCAGGCTGGCCAATTGTGCGAATGGCCTCTTCCAGCACGGCTTCAGTCGGCTCATCAACTATCCGTGCATAATCTGTGTGCGTTTGGCCCTTGAGACCAAAGGCTTCATTGATGGCCTTGGCTGAGAAATCAACTTCCACCCCTCTGACCACAGATAGGCCATCCTCAGGACTAAGCACATTGGCGTAGAAATCGTATACCATGCTCGTGTAGGCTGGATTAGGCGGTCTGCAGAATTCCTCCCAGCCATGGTTGATCACTCCTGCGCGCAAGAACTGCGGCAGGTCAGCAAGTCGATCAAGGAATCCCTTCTCGTGCAACAGGTCCCTCTTTCTTAGCTCAACACCCCTGGATTCTGCATCAGATGAGACATACCGCACTGACGGAGGTTCGTCTTCAGGGTAGAGTTTAGCCTTCCCCTTATCTGCTGGTTTGGATGATGCAGCAGCCTCCACCTTGAGGCGTTTGAGCGAAGGCTCAGTACTCTCTTTGTCCGTCGACGGCACCTTCTTGGCCTTCTTTTTCTTCAACTTCTTGGCCTTGCCAATCGTGGCCTTCTTCTTTTTTTTGAGCCTGGCCTTGATATTGATCTGCTGGAGGCATGCCCCCAACGTTTCTTCCATAGAATCGTCCTGCTGTGCAGGCTCGGCAGGGCTGTCTTCCCTCATAGGAGAAAAGACTTCTTCTTCCCCAGCATCTCCACTGCCTTGCGTAGACTCTTGATAATCTCCATAAGGGAATTCAGGATCAGGCCGAGGAGAATTGTGCTCTGCTGATGGTGTCTGCGCAGAACTCAGTGGCGAAGATTTCAGCTCAGGACTCTGCGCTGCTGCAGGTGTCGGATCAGAACTCTGAGGTGCTGGAGACAACTCAGGGCTCTGTGCAGGCGGTGACGACTCTGCGCTTGGCACTGGTTCAGCTGGGAGAGGGCTGCGCGCAGGTGATGCAGACGGCGACGAACCTTCTTTGGCTGACTCGTGGGATGCACGATCAGTTTCTTGACTCTCCACAGAGGGAGTCCTTGCGGTGCTTGGTTCGGCGGCTGTCTTGACACTCCACCGGCGTTTCTTGGGCGTGCCCACTGGCTCAGATGGTCCAGCAGGGATCTCAGTGACCACCCTCCACTTCTTCCTACGAATAGGAAGCTTGGGAAGAGGACCGGTGCGAACGGCACCATCGTCTGCAAGGGTGAGAAGCGCTTCCCTCGCAGCCGCCTCAGCTGCGTCATCAGCCTTCTTCTTCGCTGCAGATCTTTCCGCTCGTGTGGCCACCATTGTTAAGTCTTGAAGATCTTGAGAGAAGAATCAAAGATGGAGAGAATCGCTGAATTCTTGGAGAGCAAAGAGAGAGATAATCGTAACATTCGAGCGCCTTCCAACGGATATAAAGGCAACGGATAAAATCCCAACGGCTCTTTTTGCGGATCCAGCAATTTTAGCGCAATTCCAGGGATATTATTTCATTGAAATCTCCAACTTTGCCCGTCCGTATCTTTTATTTGGCTCAACCGTTTCTTGATTTTTAAAGTGGGATTTACTCTCCTTGATCCCCTCTTTCGAATCCTTGCAAAAACAAACAAAACAAACATTAAATACGCAATTAAAATTACACCACAAAACATATAAACGATAACCGGAAAAACAGAGAAAATAAACTAAGGCATTGGCCTTGACTAAACGAGCACAGTAACCACTCGTTCTCTCTCGTTCTTTTTGTCATGCTTCAGTCAAGAGGAAGGCCGAGAGAGTCTTCACATCTCCTTCCTCATAGTAGTGCTTCAACCTAGCACCATTGACCATAAATGGCTGACCTTGCTGCAAGTTTTTTATCTCTATTGCACCATGAACAAAGACATTAGTAATAACAAATGGACCCGACCATCTAGACTTTAGTTTGCCTGGAAATATCTTTAAACGCGAGTTAAATAATAGGACAAGTTGACCTTTCCTAAAGTCTTTGATCCTAAGTCTACTGTCGTGCCATATTTTAGTCTTTTCTTTATACATTTTGGCATTCTCATAGGCCATATGCCTAAACTCATCAAGTTCATGTAGCTGCAAAGATCTCAATGTCCCCGCATCCTTTACACAGAAATTCAATTCCTTCATGGCCCAAAATGCTTTGTTTTCTAACTCGAGTGGCAAGTGGCAAGCCTTTCCATACACCAACCTATAGGGAGACATGCCTAGGGGTGTCTTATATGCTGTTCTATAAGCCCAAAGTGCATCCTCAAGCTTAAATGACCAGTCTTTCCTATTAGGTTTGACTACCTTTTCTAGGATGTTCTTTATCTCCCTATTGGAAATTTCAGCTTGGCCATTCGAGTGTGGGTGATAGGGAGTAGCTACCCTATGTCTAATGTTATATTTAGCCAATACTTTCTCCATAGCCTTATTAATGAAATGTGACCCCTCATCACTAATGATAGCACGAGGAGTCCCAAATCTAGTGAAAATGTGCCTATGCAAGAAGTTAGTGACTGTTTTAGCATCATTATTAGGACATGCTTTTGCTTCTACCCACTTGGACACATAGTCCACTGCTACTAAAATGTACAGGTTACCTGATGATGGAGGGAATGGTCTCATGAAATCAATGCCCCATACATCAAAGAGCTCCAACTCTAAGATGTAGGTGAGGGGCATCTCATCCTTGCGACTGAGGTTACCTGTCCTTTGGCATTCGTCACAGCTGTGGGCATAGTTGTGGGCGTCCTTGAAGATTGTTGGCCAATAGTAGCCACTCTGAAATACCTTCGCAGCTGTTCTTTGACCACCAAAGTGTCCACCGTAAGGAGATGAGTGACAGTGCTGCAGCATAGACTTCGCCTCAGCAGCTGAAACACACTTCCTCAACAACCCATCAACACAGGTTCTGTAAAGTGTGGGGTCATCCCAGATGAATTTCCTTGCTTCATGAAGGAACCTCTTCTTCTCTTGTCCTCCCTTGAACACTGGTAATACCTGTGATGCACGGAAGTTAGCAATGTCAGCAAACCAAGGTTCCTCATCGTTATCACGATGAGCCAAAGCAAAGACATGTTCATCTATAAAAGCATCAGAAATTGCGGTCTCCGCAATTTTTTCGCAATTGTGCTGCAATCGAGAAAGGTGATCTGCAACCACGTTTTCACATCCCTTCTTGTCCCGAATGTCCAAATCAAATTCCTGCAGCAATAACACCCATCTAATCAATCTAGGCTTAGCATCAGCCTTCCTCATAAGATATTTTAAAGCAGAATGGTCAGTATATACAATGGTCCTAGTGCCTACAATATAGTTTCTAAATTTTTCACAAGCAAATACTACAGCAAGCATCTCTTTCTCTGTAGTTGTATAATTACATTGAGCCTCATTCAAGGTCTTGCTAGCATAATAGACAGGGTGTGTGAGCTTGTCAATCTTCTGTCCTAACATGACTCCTACAGCATAGTCACTGGCGTCACATAGCATCTCGAATGGGAGATCCCAATTTGGTCCTACTATGATTGGTGCTGTGACCAGTGCTTCCTTAAGGGTTTTCCAAGCTACTACACATTCCTTAGAGAAGATGAATGGTCTATTTAGCTCTAGAAGCTCGCACAGAGGCTTGGCTATCTTAGAAAAGTCCTTAATGAACCTTCTGTAGAAGCCAGCGTGCCCTAAGAAGCTTCTAATGGCTTTGACATTCTGGGGCTCTACCAATTTCTCTATGATCTCTATTTTTGCCCTATCCACTTCTACACCTGCCCTTGACACTCTATGTCCTAAGACAATCCCTTCATCTACCATAAAATGGCACTTTTCCCAATTTAGGACTAGGTTGGTCTCTTCACACCTAGCCAGGACTTGTCCTAGGTTTTCTAGACAGGTTTTAAATGAATCCCCAAAGACTGAGAAGTCATCCATGAATATTTCTATTATGGACTCATCCAACTCAGAGAAGATTGCCATCATGCACCTTTGGAAAGTTGCTGGTGCATTGCATAAGCCAAAAGGCATTCTGCGGAAGGCAAACGTTCCAAAAGGGCAAGTGAAGGTAGTCTTCTCTTGATCCTTAGGGTCTATAGTAATTTGATTATAGCCAGAGTACCCATCTAAAAAACAATAGTAGGCTCTACCAGCTATTCTGTCTAGCATCTGGTCAATAAACGGTATAGGGAAATGGTCTTTTTTAGTTTCTTTATTTAGTTTTCTGTAATCCATACATACCCTCCACCCTGTGACAGTCCTTGTTGGAATTAGTTCGTTATTCTCATTGACTACCACAGTTATTCCCCCCTTTTTAGGTACACATTGGATGGGGCTCACCCACTGGCTACTAGCTATGGGGAAAATTACTCCTGCATCTAACCACTTTATTATTTCTTTTTTCACTACCTCTTTCATAGAGGGGTTTAACCTACGCTGGTGATCTACCCTAGGTGTGTGCTCTTCCTCTAGTATAATTTTGTGCATGCAATAAGAAGGGCTAATGCCTCGAATATCAGCAATAGTCCATGCTATAGCCTTCCTATGTTGCTTAAGCAGTAAAATTAAATCAACCTCATGCTGTTCACTTAGTTTAGAAGAAATAATTACAGGCAGCGTATCATTCTCTCCTAAATATGCATATTTGAGGTGAGTAGGTAGTGGTTTCAGTTCTAACACAGGTGGATGCTCAATGGAGGGCTTTAACGGATTTATAGTTCTATCAGTTAAATCTATATTCATACATACATGTTGAGGTTTATCTACAGGCATATTCATGATGTCAGATACATTTAAATCAGCTACATCTAATCCTACATATTCATTTGCATGCTTGGTTAACAATACATGCTCTAATTGTTCTTCCATCAGTGAGTCAACAACATCCATGCTAGCACAGGATTCAAGGTCAGAGGGATACCTTAAAGCTTTATATACACTAAACTTTACCTCTTCATCATGAACTCTCATAGTTAACTCACCTTTCTGAACATCTATTAGTGCCCTACCTGTGGCTAGAAATGGTCTACCTAGCAGGATGGGGAGCTCCTTGTCTGCCTCATAGTCCAGGACAATGAAATCTGCAAGGAAAATGAATTTGTCAACTTTAACTAGAATATCCTCGATCTTACCTTCTGGATATGCGATGGATCTGTCTGCTAGTTGTAAAGTGACAGTAGTTGGACGTGCTTCTCCCATTCCCAACTGGCGGAATAGGGACAGGGGCATGAGATTTATGCTGGCGCCCAGGTCACAAAGCGCTCTGCCCACGTGCTTGCCTCCAAGTTCTACAGGTAAGGTGAAGGAACCAGGATCCTTCTCCTTCTTGGGCAGCTTGTTCTGGAGGATGGCACTGCACTCCTCGGTGAGGTTCACTGTTTCAAACTCACCAATTAATTTTTTGTTAGTAATAATGTCCTTCAAAAACTTTACATATGAAGGCATAGACTGTAAAACCTCTACAAAAGGAATGTTCACATGCACTTGCTTAAGTATTTCTAAGAATTTATTAAAATGAACTTCCTGTTCCTGCTTCTTCTTAAGCCTTCGAGGGTATGGAGGTGGTGGCACATATGCAGGCACGTCAGGACGCCTTAAGATAGGTGGAGGCCTTGGAATTTCTTCTACGTCCTCAACAATTGGCTCTAGCCTGGCTCCTGATGTGCTAGTTGGTGGTGGACCTTGGCTTGGCAGAGACTCCAGTGGAGCACTAGACTCAGTGTTCTCTACTCTCTTTGGTGTGTCCTTTGTGTTGCTCACCAACGGTCTTCCACTCCTAAGTTCAATTGCTTGAACTTGTTCCTTGCCATCTCTCCTTGGTACCTCGGTGTCAGCAGGGAGTCTACCTTGGGGCCTACTTTTAAGTTCATTGGCTAATTGGCCTATTTGGTTCTCTAGACTCCTAAGAGTAGCTTGCTGGCTCTGAAGAGTAGCGTCATTCTTAGCTATATATTCCTTGAGTAGGTTTTCTACAGAAGATCCTACAGGTTGATTGTAAGGCTTTTGGTACATTGACTGGTTATGTTGGGGAGTGAAACCAGGTGTTCCACTCGGCCTTGGTTGGTTAGAATTTTGGTTAGTGTTTTGTTGGCCACCCCATGACAGGTTAGGGTGGTTTCTCCAACCAGGATTGTAAGTTTGTGAGTAGGGGTTGTTCCTTGGCTGCTGCTGGCTTCCAACGTAGCAGACTGAGGATGGATTCCCAGGGCAGTATTCATATGGGTTCCCTTCCCCACAGAATCCACAGATAGGTGCCTCGCCTTGATTTGGTTGGGTGCCCATTGACATAGCTGTGGCGGTATTGGCACTGGTTTGGAGATTGGCCTGAGCCATTTGCTTAACTAGGTTGGTCAGGGCATTTATTTGGGTGCTCATGGCGCTTAGAGCATCCTTGTCTTGAGCTCTAGTTGGCTCTACAGGATCGTCTGACCACCTACAATGAGATGTTGAGATCTTCTCCAAGATCTCATAAGCTTCGTTGTAACTCTTGGACAACATGGAACCTCCAGCAGATGAATTTAGAACTTGTCTGGTGCTGGGGTTGCATCCTTTAAAGAAGACTTCTATTTGGATACACCATGGAATGCCATGGTGTGGACATTTAATGAGAAGGTCTTTGAATCTTGTCCAAGCTTCGTGAAGAGACTCACTTGGAGCTTGTTTGAATTTTATGATGTCATCACGAAAGGTCGAATTCCTATCTGGTGGGAAATATTTGACTAGGAATTTTTCTGCTAAATCTGTCCAATTGCGGACAGATCCTGAGGGTAAAGAATTTAACCATGTTTTGGCTTTGTCCCTCAAAGAGTAAGGGAAAAGATATAGCCTCAGGGCTTCTTGGGAAACTCCAGGGATTAGGAAGGTGTCACTAACTCCTAGGAAGTTCCTAAGATGGTTATGGGGGTCCTCATTTTCTATTCCAAAGAATTGCCCCACAGTGGACAACATTTGGAACATCACTGGCTTTAACTCGAATGAGTTGGCAGTGATTTCAGGACGGATTATGCTGGGGTTCAGCTCCCCAGGCATAGGTACTAAATATGAAAGGATGGCGCTATCCTTGTCATTCGCTATTTCAATGGGATTGCGAGTGACAGGCACCAGGTTTTGATTTACTCCAGCCATTTCTTCTTGAGGTAATTGCGGAGGAATTGTAGTCTCTGCAATGATTGGAGGTAAAAGGGTTTGTTTAAAGAGACGTTTCTTGGCTCTATTCCTAGCTCTAAGTAATCTCTCGGGCTCAGGGTTGAACTCTAGATCACTACTTGGAGTCTCATTCATAAACTACCCTAAATGGTACCTGAAAAAGAAATGAAGATGGATCAAATTCAATGGAAAATAATTTGATGTTTCAGACTTAACAAACTTCGTTTTCACTTAAAATAAGTCCCCGGCAGCGGCGCCAAAAACTTGTTGCGTGCTCAATGTGTAAAGATAATTATGCAAAAGTATAGAGAGAGCACTTAGAACATGCAAGCATACATGGTCTCACAGCAAGTAGTAAGTATATTTCATTCGTTTTTTCCACAGAGACTCATTTTTAGCTATTCGCGAAGTGTGTTTGTTAAGAAAGATGGGATGAATTTGATGGGGTAAAATTGGTTTTTAATTATCTACTTTTTGCTGAATGTATAAAGGGATATAACATAAACAAATGCAAGTTGAAATTAGATGCAAAGGACAAGAGATGGAATTAATAAACGAGGAAGAAAACAGCTAAACAGAATGCAACTTAGCAGAATTGCGAGAACCGCAATTAATCCGCAATTAACTCAACAGCAAAAGTATGTAAATGGGCGAATTAAGGGCTACTAATGACTATCCTATAGGCAGGTTATTACGATTATCAAGCTTTGGATCAACTCTCTATACATCAAACTCACTCTATCTCAAGTATCGTCCGATTCCATGCATTAGAGTCTTAAGTTTACTCGACTTCAAAGTAAGGTCTCAAGCATCTTATTTAAGCAGGAGTGTTTAGTTTGTACTAGGGAAACGCCTATTCCTAGGCCGTTTCCTGATTACCATGAAAGGCTAGCATGATTATATGACTCTGAACTCTTACTCCTTCCAGAGGTTAGGAGTTCTTTGGACAAAATGGATGGCCAATCGAAATTGCCCGTGGGATGAAGCTTACATACAATCAATGTTCGAGTGTTAATCTGCCTACTTGATTCACGTTTTTTAGCCTATAGTTCTGTCATTAGCATGCCCCTAAGTGACTTAGCTACTCATGGATATATAGAGAACAGAAATGGTAGATAAGATAGACATGCTTAGAAGGGAAATGTGCTTAAAACAGTAAGCCAAACCCGTAGCAGAAGATGGGAAATGAGAAATGCAGAAATGAACTTTGATTACTGAAATTGTGTGTTGAACAGATAAAAGCTGTAAAGTAAATAGCAACAAGACAGAAAGCAACGAAATAAACTAATCTAGCTACTTAGGAAAAGAACAGCACGAAGCAGAATGTAAAACAGAAGAGAAAGACAGAAAAACAGTAAAGAGTTGCTGGAAAGCTTCGTGGCAGTCGCCTCGAATGAAGGGGATGAAAGATCAGCCTTGCTTGGATGAATCCAATCGAGAGAGAAGAAGAATCTTCTCTCCTTCCTATCAGATTATCGATTCCAACAGCTGAGACTCTCACTCCAACAGACGGCAAAGGAAAACAGATGGAAATGGTGGACTGCGAGAAGACTTCTGCGCTTCGAGTGATGATCAAACCTCCGACTTTGGCCCCCTTTTATAGTAGTTTGCAGGTGCGTTTGGGCCAAGGAGAACCATCAATCTTCAACGTCATATATCAGAATGGATGGAGGAGAAAGAACGAATCCCTGAAAATACGGAAATTAACAGAAAAAGATCAGTCAACTTACGGTTTTCACTTGAATAATTGCGGTCACCGCAATGATTTCGCAATTCATTCGCAATGTTTATTTTTTCATTCTTTTCCTTCGGTTTTCAACCCTTTTTCTACCTATTGTACATAAGTCCTAAATTAACTACCTTCTTCTAATTCTCATATTAAAGCATAGGTTTAGGCTAAATGCTAACAAAAACACCTAAATGTGTACATCTTCTTAAGCTAAATGGGTCCTAAATAAGTCACTTTCAGAGACTTAACAGCAGGTACTACCAACTTTCAAGGGAAGCCAAGAGAAGAAGAGGTTCCTGCATGAAGCTAGGAAGTTCATATGGGATGATCCTACACTTTACAAGACATGTGCAGATGGTTTGCTGAGGAAGTGTGTGTCAGCTGCTGAGGCGAAGTCTGTGCTGCAGCACTGCCATACAGCCCCCTATGGTGGACACTTTGGTGGCCAAAGGACAGCTGCAAAGGTGTTCCAGAGTGGCTACTATTGGCCCACAATCTTCAAGGACGCCCACGAATACGCACACAGCTGTGATGAATGCCAGAGAACAGGTAACCTTAGTCGAAAGGATGAGATGCCTCTCACTTACATCTTAGAGTTGGAGCTCTTTGATGTGTGGGGCATTGATTTCATGGGACCATTTCCCCCATCAGCAGGTAACCTTTACATACTTGTAGCTGTAGACTATGTATCTAAATGGGTAGAGGCCATAACATGTCCAAATAATGATGCCAAAACAGTCATTAAGTTCCTTAATAGACATATTTTTACTAGGTTTGGAACACCTCGTGCTATAATTAGTGATGAAGGGACGCACTTTATTAATAAATCTATGGAAAAAGTGTTGGCTAAGTACAATGTTAGACATAGAGTAGCCACCTCTTATCACCCACATTCGAATGGACAAGCTGAAATATCAAATAGGGAGATTAAAAACATACTCGAAAAAGTGGTCAAACCCAATAGAAAAGATTGGTCTTTTAAACTCGAGGATGCACTTTGGGCATATAGGACTGCATATAAGACACCCCTAGGTATGTCTCCTTATAGACTTGTGTATGGCAAAGCATGTCACTTACCATTCGAATTGGAAATTAAAGCATTTTGGGCCTTAAAAGAACTGAATTATTGCGTGACCGATGCGGGAACATTGCGGTCTCTGCAATTACATGAGCTTGATGAGCTTAGACATATGTCCTATGAAAATGCTAAAATGTATAAGGAAAAGACTAAGTAATGGCATGATAGTAGACTTAGGATTAAGGACTTTAAGAAAGGCCAGCTTGTCTTATTATTTAACTCACGGTTAAGATTATTTCCAGGCAAACTTAAGTCCAGATGGTCAGGTCCTTTTGTGATAACTAACGTGTTTGTTCATGGTGCAATCGAGATTAGGAACCTGCAGCACGGGCAACCGTTCATGGTTAATGGTGCAAGATTGAAGCATTACTATGAGGAAGGAGATGTGAAGACTCTCTCGGCCTTCCTCTTGACTGAAACATGAAAACAAGAGCGAGAGAGGACGAGTGATCACTGTGCTCGTCCATGCGAGGCTATGCCTTAGTTTATTTTTCGCTATTTTTTCGGTTACTATTTGTGTATATTTTTGTGTGATTTTTATTACGAATTTGATGTTGATTTTATTTCTTTTAATAGGGGATCGATAGAGGGAATCAAGGAGATGGATCCTGGATTAAAAATCAGGGAAGATATTGGGCCAAATCAAAGATTGAGTTGAGGAAATATGGGCATTTGAAACGAACGAAATCTCCAACGGCCATTTAATTGCGGTAGATTTGCGAAATCCGCAACAGAAATAGCCGTTGGGATTTCCATCATTACTTATAGCCGTTAGAAGCGCTCTGATCCGTACGCTTCCCTCATTCCCTGAACTCCAAGAAAGCTCTCTCCTTCTTCCTCTGCACTCCCTCTTTCCAGATTTCTACGATTCCACCATGGTGCTAACAAGAGCTGAGAGATCTGCGTCCAAGAAGAAGGCTGACGACGCTGAGATCGCTGCGAGAGAGGCACTCCTTGCCTTGGCAGACGCTGAGGCCGCGCGAACTGAACGCCTGCCCAAGCTTCCTATTCGCAAGAAGAAGTGGAAGGTAGTGACGGAGATCCCTACTGGACCATCTGAACCAGCAGGAACGCCCAAGAAGAGGAAGTGGAGTATGGCTGTGGCTGATGCAGCAATCAAGAAGAAGACTCCCTCTGTGGAGAGTCGAGAGAGTGGCCGTCCATCCTACGAGACGGCCAGGCAAAGCCATTCTCCATCTCCACCAGCACGAAGCCCTGAACAATCTCCGTCGCCACAGAGCTCTGAACAGACCCCACCACCGCAAAGCCCTGAAGCATCACCCATCTCCCAGACGCCTGAACCTGACATCCCAGATGAAGAACATCAAGAATCGGCGCAGGGCGGTGAAGAAGCTGAAGAGGAAGAGGTCTTCTCTCCCTTGAGGGAAGTCAGCCCCGACAGCCCTGCAGAGGGGGATGATTCGATGGAGGAGACATTGGGGGATTGCCTCCAACAGATCACAACCAAGGCGAGATTGAGAAAGAAATCCGCCAAGGTTGTCAAGGCCAAACGGCCAAAAACATCGAAGAAGTCCAAGAAAAAGAAAGCCAAGGGTGAGCCTTCATCAAAGAAGGTTAGTAGTGAGCCTTCCCCAAAGAAGCTCAAGATCGAGGCTGCTGAATCAACCAGGGCAAAGGACAAGGGGAAAGCCAAGTTGTACCCTGAAGATGAGCCTCAATCTGTGAGGTATGTGTCCTTTGATGCTGAGTCCAGAGGCACTGAGTTAAGGAAGAGGGACCTGCTGCACGAGAAAGGGTTCCTCGACGCGCTAGCAGACCTGCCGCAATTCTTGCGCGCAGGGATCACCAATCACGGCTGGGAGGAGCTGTGTAGACCGCCCATCCCCGCCTACTCCAGCATGGTGTATGATTTCTACGCCAACCTGATGAACCCTGAAGATGGCCTATCTGTGGTCAGAGGAATCGAGGTGGATTTCTCAGCAAAGGCAATCAATGAAGCCTATGGCCTAAAGGGTCAAAAACACACTGATTATGCAAGGATCATTGATGCGCCAACTGAGGCGGTCCTGGAGGAAGCACTGAGGATCATTGGCCAGCCTGAGGCAGCGTGTACGATCTCGCGCAATGGGAAGCACACTCTGATGAGTGCAACCCTGACGTCAAAGGCAGCTGTATGGTTTTCTTTCGTGCGCAGAAGGCTGTCCCCAGTGACCCACGAGACCACCATCAACCAAGGCAGATCGCTGCTGGTCTATGCGATCATGAGGGGCCTCACAATCAATGTGGGCGGGGTCATTGCAGCCTCAATCGCTGACTGCGCCAAAAAGGGTAAGGGTCCACTTTTCTTTCCCAATACAATCACTAAGCTTTGCTTACGTGCAGGGGTACGAATCGAGCGGATGGAAAGGCAGTTGGCCTACACGGGGCACCTGGAGTTGCCTACTGCCTTGAGGATGCGAAGGAAGGGGAACATGGAGTTCGAGCTGGATGGCCTGGCTGCTGCTCAGTCTCTGTCAATGGCCTGTCTTATGGACCTGCAGAAGAAGATGGCTCAGTGGGCCACATATGCGCAGGCAAGGGATAAGGATGTTGCAGACCAATTGGGCTGCATCTTTCCTGAATTCCCCAAGGACCTACTGACACCATGGGCGCCTCCAGGACCAAGAAGGGATGATGATGATGAGGACATCTGAGTGCTAGGCTGATTAGCACTCAAGGGAGTATTTTTGTTCCCTAAAAGAAAAAAAATAATCAAACTGCTATTTGTTGAACCATGTGAATTCTGCTGTTTTGAGTTAATATTTGGTCTGTCTTTAATTCTTTATTTTTGTTGTTTAAATTTGTTTAGTGTAGTCTGATGGTAGCTGAATAGGTAGATTAGTTTAGTTTCCTTTTTGTATAGCTTAAATGACTGGAAAGAGCATGCATAGGGGCCTTGATCACTGATATACCTGCCCTGTATCCATTGCGAAATAATTGCGGAATCCGCAATTTTTGTTAGTAATTGCATGTTTTTGACCGACTGTTTAGTTAGGCTGGTTCTGTTTAAATTTGTTCTTTTGCTGCTATCTTGACTACCTTATATAGCTTATCTACATGCATGCTGGATGAGTGTCATAAGACACCTTTGATAGTTTAAATTAACCTCTTAAAAGTGCTCAGCATGCATAGCTTTAAGTCCTTCCCTGACTGTTTTTATAAATTTCTGCTGTTGTGATGTTTGCTTTTAGAATGTTCTGTCTATGCCTCGGGCTTTTAGATTCTCTTTGTTTTACTTTAGACTAGATGCTTCTAGGACAAGTTTGGGGGTGTGCCACCTTAGACACTCATTAGGGACAATGAGTAGTTTAAGTTTGGGGGAGGCCACCCTAGGCCTAGGAACATTCCTCTCTCCCTTAAAGCATAAGCATTCTTCTTCTCCTTTACAAAAAAATGATGAGCTGAAAAAAAAAAAAAAATGCAAAATAGAATAAAGAGGGGTGTCTCTCTTGAGTTGCTGAGTAATCAGTGCCAAGTGTGTAACCCACAATTGGCATTGCATCAAAAGGCAACCAATGGAGAGGCTCCACCAAAGTAAGAAAGAAAAAAGGAAGAAATAGGGAAGAAGAATGTATACCTATGAGTTGCAGCTTTGTGGCTTAGATGTCCTGAATAAAAAGAACTCTGATCCTAAATTAGCTGAGCACAAAGTTGTAGCTTGTAGGGTTGTTTAGGGAGATGAATGTATGTCCAATGTAGTGATGCCAGGGTTTAGGTTGTTCTCTAAATGTACTACTGTCACTGTTAATACTAAGACTGGCATGACTCTAAGGAATCCTAGGTAGCTCAGAAGTAAAAACTAGAAGCATGTACTGAGTCTGGGGTAAAACTAGGTAGAATTTGAAACCTTAGGGATAGCTTCACGATATGACAGAAGCAAGTAGATCAGTCGTAGGGAGTTAATGAAACATCAGGAGTATTAGGCGTGCAAAATCAGAAGAAGCAAAATAAGAGGATAGTTGTAAACTTAGAAGTGTGTCACAGGACAGCACTGCTATAGATAGGAATGTAGGGGAGTCAGCAAGTGGTTAGAGAGGATGAAAACAACAGCCTAAGTAAGTCCTTAGTTTGCTCGAGGACGAGCAAAACCTTAAGTTTGGGGGTGTGTTACGTCTCCAAAAGTGACTATTTTAGGACTTATTTGTGTTAGGAAGTCGTGCATTTGTGAGTGTTTTTGATAGGATTTAGCTTGAACCTATGCTTATATATGAGAATTAGAAGAGGGAAGCTAAATTAGGACTTGTATGCAAAAGGAAAGAAAAAGAATGAAAAACGAAGTTAGAAGAATGAAAACTGTGCATTGCGGAGGCATTGCGGAAACATTGCTAAAACCGCAATGTTTTAAGTGAAATCCGTAAGTTGGCTAACCTTTTTCTGTTGTGATCCGATATTTCAGGGATTCGTTCTTTCTCCTCCATCCATTTTGAAGTACGACGTTGAGGATGGATGGTTCTCCTTGGCCCAATCGCACCTGCAGAATACTATAAAAGGAGGTCAAAGAGGAGGGTTCAATCATCATCCGAAAGCGTAGAAGTCTCTTCGCAGCGCAGTCTTTTCCATTCTTTCTCTTCTCTGTCTGTCGGATTGAGAGGTTCAGCTGTTGGAGTCGACAATCTGATAGGAAGGAGAGAAGACATCTTCTCTCCTGATTGGAGTCATCCAAGCAAGGCTCACCTTTCTCACCCTTCAGCCGAGGCGTTTGCGACGAGGCGATCAAGCTCATTTTACTGCTTTCTATCTTTAACTTTTCATTTCCAGCACCGTTTGTTGTTATTTATTTTCCATTAGTTAATCCATTCCATTTCGTTGCTTTCTGTCTTTATGTTAGTAACTTTAAGTCTTCACCTGTTCACTCAAACAATTGATTAATCAAAGCACAATTCATCATTTCACACTTTGTCTTTATCTTCTCTGCCTACTGTTTTTTCTTGCGGTTTTGTCTTTAATCTTCTTCTAAGCATGTCTACTTCATCTATTATTCTTGTTCTCTCTACATCCATGAGTAACTAAGTAACATAGGGGCATGCTAATGACAATACTATAGGCTAAAACACGTGAACCAAGCATGTAGGATAGCTCTCGAATGCATTGATTGTATGTAAGCTTCATCCCACGGGCAATTTCGATTGGCCATCCATTTTGTCCAAAGAACTCCTAACCTCTGGAAGGAGTAAGAGTTCAGAGTCATACACTCATGCTAGCCTCTCAAGGTAACCAGAAAACGACCTAGGAATAGGCGTTTTCCTAGTACAGATCATAACTTACTGCTTTAACAAGATGCTTAAGACCTTACTTGGACATGAGTAAACTAAAGAATCTAATGCATGAAATCGGAAGATACATGAGAATGAGTTAGTTTGATGCATAGTGAGTTGATCCAATGCTTGAGAATCGTGTGAAAATGCCTATAGAGGAGTCGTTAGTAGCCCTTGTTTCTCCATTTTACACACTTTCGCTGTTAGTAACATTGCGGTAAAATTGCTGTTCTCGCAATTCTACTAAGTTAAAAATTCTGCTTAGCTATTTTTCTCTTCGTTTATTAATCTCTTCTCTTTACGGTTGAGTTTATCATTGACTTGCACTTGTTCATGTTGCTATCCTTTATATATTCATTAGTAATTAGGCATTTTTAAACCAAATCTACCCCATTAAATCCACCCTTTCTTACTTAACAACACACTTCGCGAGTAACTAATAATAAATCTCTGTGGGAAAACGAATGAAAAAATACTTACTACTTGCTACAAGATCATGTATGCTTGCATGTTCTGAGTGTTCTCTCTCTCTTATTGCTTATTTCTTTTACACATTGAGCACGCAACAAGTTTTTGGCGCCGCTGCCGGGGATTTAGTTTAGTGAAAACGAAGTTTGTTAAGTTTGAAACACCAAGTTTAATATCTATTGGAACTGATCTTTTTCTCATTTCTTGTGCAGGTACTATTGGGTTAGTTTATGAATGAGCATTCAAGTAGCGATTTAGAGTTCAATCCTGAGCCTGAGAGATTACTTAGGGCCAGAAACAAAGCTAAGAAACGTCTCTTTAACCAACCCTCTATACCTCAATTAATTGCTGATTCTGCGGAGTCTTCGCAATCCTTCCACATAGAAATGGATATACCAGTCCCAAATTCGGTACCTACTGCTCGCAATCCCATCGAAATAGCGAATGATTAGGATAGTGCCATTCTTTCTTACCTAGTACCTATGCCTGGGGAACTAAACCCAAGCATAATCCGTCCTGAAATTACTGCCAACTCATTCGAGTTAAAGCCAGTAATGTTCCAAATGTTGTCCACTATGGGACAATTCTTTGGAGTGGAAAATGAGGACCCTCACAACCATCTTAGAAACTTCCTAGGAGTTAGTGATACCTTTCTCATCCCTGGAGTTTCCCAAGAAGCCTTGAGGCTCTACCTCTTCCCTTACTCTTTAAGGGATAAAGCAAAGACGTGGTTAAACTCATTACCCTCTGGATCAGTCCTCAATTGGACAGACTTGGCGGAGAAATTCCTAGTAAAATACTTCCCACCTGATAGGAATTCTACCTTTCGTGATGACATAATCAAGTTCAAACAAGCTGAGAATGAGTCTCTTCACGAAGCTTGGACAAGGTTCAAGGACCTTCTACTTAAATGTCCACACCATGGCATCCCGTGGTGTATCCAAATAGAGGTCTTTTTCAAAGGATGCAACCCCAACACCAGACAAGTGTTAAATTCATCTGCTGGAGGTTCCATGCTTTCCAAAAGTTATAACGAAGCCTATGAGATCTTGGAGAAGATCTCAGCATCTCACTGTAGGTGGTCAGATGATCCAATAGAGCCAAGTAGAGCTCAAGATAAGGACGCACTCAATGCCATGAGTAGTCAAATAAGCGCCCTGACCAACCTAGTTAAACAAATGGCTCAAGCCAATCTCCAAACTAGTGTCAACACCGCCACAGCCATGTCAATGGGCACACAACCAAGTCAAGGTGAGTCACTTATCTGTGGATTCTGTGGGGAAGGGCACCTGTATGAATACTGCCCTGGGAATCCAGCCTCTGTCTGCTATGTTGGAAGCCAACAGCAGCCTAGGAATAACCCTTACTCTAACACTTACAATCCTGGTTGGAGGAACCACCCAAACCTTTCATGGGGTGGCCAACAGAATACTAACCAAGCTCCTAACCAACCAAGACCGAGTGGAACACCTGGTTTCACTCCCCAACATAACCAATCCATGTATCAAAAACCATACAACCAACCAGTAGGGTCTTCTGTAGAAAATCTACTCAAAGAGTACATCGCCAAGAATGATGCTACTCTTCAAAGCCAGCAAGCTACCCTTAGGAGTCTAGAGAACCAAATAGGGCAACTAGCCAATGAACTCAAAAGTAGGCCCCAAGATAGACTCCCTGCTGACACTGAGGTGCCAAGGAGAGATGGCAAAGAACAAGTTCAAGCAATTGAACTTAGAAGTGGGAGACCATTGGTGAGCAACACTAAAGAAGCCCCAAAGAGAGTAGAGAACAATGAGTCTAGTGCTCCACTGGAGTCTCTGCCAAACCAAGGTCAACCTTCAACAAGCACATCAGGAGCAAGGCTGGAGCCAATCATAGAAGAGATAGAAGAAATTCCAAGGCCTCCACCTATCCTGAGGCAACCTGAAGTGCCTGCATATGTGCCACCACCTCCATTTCCTCGAAGGCTAAAGAAAAAACAAGAACAGGAAGTGCACTTTAATAAATTCTTAGAAATTCTTAAACAAGTGCATGTTAATATTCCTTTTGTAGAAGTTTTACAGTCTATGCCCTCTTACGTTAAGTTTTTAAAGGATATAATCACTAACAAAAAAATTATTGGCGAATTTCATGCCCCGTAATCGATCTGGTACGTTTCTCTATTTAAAGGAGCGCGTGTTGCACCATCTCCAGGGATGGAAGGGGAAACTGTTTTCTATTGGTGGTAGGGAGGTCCTTTTAAAGGCAGTTGTTCAGGCTATTCCCTCTTATACAATGAATTGTTTTAGGCTTCCTAAAGGCCTTTTACAGGATATTAATCGTATCATGGCTCGATTCTGGTGGAATGGGTCTGATGAGGGTCGTAGGTTGCATTAGGTGAGTTGGAAGAAACTATGCCGACCTAAGTGCTTGGGAGGGCTGGGTTTCAAAGATCTCGAGCTCTTTAATAAAGCTCTTCTTGCGAAACAGTGTTGGCGGCTGGTTCACTATCCGACTTCTTTTTTAGCGCGAGCCTTGAAAGGCCGATACTTCCCAGATTCCGACCTCTTATCTGCCCAACTGGGGTCATCCCCGTCCTTTATCTGGCGGAGTCTGTTATGGGGAAGGGAGCTGTTGGAGTTGGGAGTTCGTTGGCGTATTGGCAGTGGGAAAGAGGTGGGGGTCTATGAGCACAATTGGGTCCCTGGGTCTTCTAGTCTACGTATTACTTCACCAGTGACGTTGCCTCTTCAGGCAAAAGTATGCGAGCTGTTTACCGCGTCCGGGGTCTGGGATGAGGCCAAATTATGGCGCCATTTCAGTCCAGAGGAGGTCCGTGCGATTTTGACAATTCCGACCGACCAACGGCATACAGGGGATCAGGCTATATGGCATTTCGAGGAGGCAGGAGGGTTTACAGTGAAGAGTGGTTACCGTTTAGCACAGTCGAGGGTAATTCAGCTGGAACCCTCTTCATCTTCTGTTGAGGCGGTGACGAGGTGGTGGAAAGGGCTATGGAAGATGGGTATTCCCAATAAGGTACGAATCTACCTTTGGCGACTCTGCCTTGATAGACTTCCCACTCTCGACAACCTTGGTCGACGTGGGATAGATAATGTAAATGTCTGTGCTCTGTGTGAGAAGAGGGGGGAGTCTAGCCTTCATGTATTATGGCATTGCAAGTTTATGCGTGGAGTGTTGGCGGCCTCCAAGTTTGGCTATTTATTGGTTTCCGCATGTGCGCAATGTATTGATGGCAGAAAGTCTTGCGGCAGCTGAAGGATTAATATTGACATTAAAGATATTATTGAAATAATATATTACAAAACAATAGTTAAAAGAATAATTTTACGTATTGGAAAGTAGAACACTTTATTAATTAATATGGTTTGTGTTAATCAATATTGAGCACACTACAAGAAAATTTATTTTTACCCACGCACGAAAACGGTCGCGTAAAGCTTAAAGACGTCGCTAAAAATTTTAACGACAGGTATATCGTTGCAACGCATGATGCATATTCTTAAGTTTTAGCGACGGAATCATGTGTGTTGATAAAAATTATCAGTCAGCGGAACACGTGCATTTTTAAACTGAGGTTTTAGTGGTGCCGTAATAAATTAGATAAATATATATACTCTATTTTCACATGAAATAAAAACATACTTATTACCATTATCAAAATTCAATTATTTACAAAAGGTTATTTGTAGATGCTTTCCTTTTCTAAGAATATATATTATATATTTTTTTTATACGAATAAATAAGAATAAATAATTTAACAAAAAAATTCAATAGAATTTCTTATTTCTCCACTCTTAAACCATTTCTAGCAAAAACAAAAAAAAGTTCCAGTAAAGAATAAAAATTAATTTGAATTGAGTTGACTTGATATACGGTTGAAGTTGATCATTATGGAATTGAAAATTAAGCTTTAATTCAATATAAAATGACATCAATACACGATACATATCTAGAAACAATTTTATGTAAATATTTTTTTTAGAGATGTTGGACATTATATTAGAATTTATTCCAAAAAAATGAATATTATTTATTCCTAATGGGCATAGCTCAACGGACATATTGTATAGACTAGTGATCAAACTGTCACGAGTTCGATCGCTCACCCAACATGTTTGTAAAAAAAAAAATTGGGAGAGAGAAGAATTCAATAAAATATATAGTTAAATAGTCAATATTTTTAACCACTATTTTTGTTTTTAGGACTCTTCTTATTGTATAATAGAGTTTAATAAGAGAGTCCTTAACTCACAAATTTAAAAGTATGAACTTTTGTTGTTTATTTTTTTTCCTACCTCGTCTATATTTAGTGTTTAAGTTTAAATAAAAATAAAACAAATTTATATTGCCACAAACCTAAATTACTAGGTTAAAAACAAAAAGAGAAATTAAATTGAAGAAAACAAATGTACCGGTATTAAAAAAGTTATTGGAAAACATATACAAAAAAATATGGTGAAGTTTTTGATTTATACCTCCATATATAGATACATTTACCAAATTAGGTGTGATCCAAGATGATTAAGGGCGACAAACACTCACAATCCACAAAAAAAAAAAAACTCACTCATATATATTAACTTTAAAAGCTAAATAATACTAAAAATAGAACTGATATTGAGAATAAAAGGTGAGGATCATCAACTAAGAAAGGCAGAGACAAGGATCAGCCAACTAACAAAAAGGGAGGGCGATTAGAGTTTTGAAGGGAGAGTAGTTGTTTGTGCAAATAGACATAGAGGAAAAGTCACAACTTTTGGTAGACCAAAAGAAGTAGCTTTCAATCCATTTATACTTGCCTTCTTTGTCTACTTGCACATACACAAGGTGGTCGAAATATATTTGTCGATACTATCAATCTTGTTATGTATGATGTTATTTCGCCCTTCCCTTTCAGGGGCTACTTACCCTACAAACATATTCATCCTCGTCGGTCAGAGTAACATGGCTGGCCGAGGTGGGGTTGAAAAGGATAAATCGGGGAAACTTGTGTGGGATGGGATTATCCCACCAGAGTCTAAACCCGACCCATCCATCCTACGATTGAACCCTGATCGCCAATGGGAGATGGCAAAAGAGCCTATCCATTTGGGGATCGACATCAACAGGACTCCTGGGATTGGTCCTGCGATGGCATTTGCTCACGAGCTGCAAGCGAAAGCCGGGTCGAAGGCAGGCGTTGTGGGTTTAGTTCCTTGTGCCAGAGGTGGAACTTTAATCGAACAATGGATTAAAAATCCTACAAATCCTAATGCAACTTTTTACCAAAATGTCATTGAACGAATCAAAGCATCAGATAAAGAAGGTGGGGTTGTGCGTGCTCTTTTATGGCATCAAGGGGGAAGCGATGCGGCTATGAGTGACACGGCTAGTAGATACAAAAATAACCTAAAAACATTCTTCACCGACATCCGCAATGATATAAAGCCTAGATTTTTACCCATCATAATTGTTAAAGAAGCCCTTTATGACTTTTTTATGAAGCATGATACTCATGATTTGGCAACAGTGAGGGCGGCACAAGATGCAGTCGGTCAGGAGCTGCCGGATGTGGTGGTCATCGACGCTTGGGAGTTGCCTATAAACTTTACCACACATGCCGGTTTTAACCAAGATCATGGTCATTTTAATACCACAACTCAGATTGCTATGGGTAAATGGTTGGCTGATACCTACCTCTCCCACTATGGCCATTTACTCTGATCTTATTATTTGTCCTTTTCTAATCTTTATGGACTCTATTTTGGGTTCAATAGTGATTTGACATGTAATCGTGTATCAAAAGATGAAGAGAATAAAAATCAAAATTTATAACCTTAATCTTTCATGGGTGAATCATTTTAGACCACATGTTAATGATCCGAGAAAATAGAAAAACCCCTCATATGAATGAAAACTACCACTACTACTACCTTCCTACTTGATTCTAACATTTGGCTTTAATATTGTGTTGATCCGTGCCTTTAGAAGAAGAAAAATCACACACATGTGAGAATTATGCATTATTCATGATTTAAAAACAAAATCTTATTAATTGATCTAAATTGATTCATTTTTAAAACTTTTGGGTTTTCATTGATACACTTGACATTTATTAAGATTTTAATTGATTTAAACTACAATCTGTAGGGGTCTAAATATATTAATTTTTATCCGAAGATAAAAGAGTGTGGAGATTTTATTTTTTGGCAGAGAAAAATTTGGGCGGTAAGCAACCATTTGGAAAAAAATAGTGTAGAGATGGAGATATATTCTTGTGTTAAAATTACTTTAATTTAGTTCTAAGATTCTTTTATATATATATATATTAAACTATCTCGTCTCAATTCTCAACAAAGATTCTTTTAATAGTAAGAAATCTCACTTTAATATAGCTTGGATCTTCTCCACCATGTGGTTTAAATACGATATTGAAAACCTGTTTGTTATTTACAAAATATTCTAAATTTTGTTTTAGTTTATTAATTTTTTTAATCTAGAATTGAATTTATGAATTTGAATGTGTAGTTTATTCTATGTGTGAACTATATAGAATTGATTAACTTAATTAATAAAGGGAGTAATTTTTAAACCAAGTAGATATTAGAAATACTATATTTTTAAAATTCACAGTAGAATGATTTCCAAAATCAACAAAATCACGGGAGTATATAATTCGCAATTTTTTCTCATTAGATTGTTATATATAAATCACTTTTATTTTTAATTTTGATATCTTATAATACAATGATTTTTTTTTAATTTTTATACAATTTTTTTATGACATTAAAGATATTATTGAAATAATATATTACAAAACAATAGTTAAAAGAATAATTTTACGTATTGGAAAGTAGAACACTTTATTAATTAATATGGTTTATGTTAATCAATATTGAGCACACTACAAGAAAATTTATTTTTACCCACGCACAAAAACGGTCGCGTAAAGCTTAAAGACGTCGCTAAAAAATTTTAACGACACGTTGAGGTATATCGTTGCAACGCATGATGCGACGGAATCATGAATCATGTGTGTTGATAAAAATTATCAGTCAGCGGAACACGTGCATTTTTAAACTGAGGTTTTAGTGGTGCCGTAATAAATTAGATAAATATATATACTCTATTTTCACATGAAATAAAAACATACTTATTACCATTATCAAAATTCAATTATTTACAAAAGATTATTTGTAGATGCTTTCCTTTTCTAAGAATATATATTATATTTTTATTTTTTTTTATACTAATAAATAAAAATAAATAATTTAACAAAAAAATTCAATAGAATTTCTTATTTCTCCACTCTTAAACCATTTCTAGCAAAAACAAAAAAAAGTTCCAGTAAAGAATAAAAATTAATTTGAATTGAGTTGACCTGATATAGGGTTGAAGTTGATCATTATGGAATTGAAAATTAAGCTTTAATTCAATATCAAATGACATCTATACACGATACATATCTAGAAATAATTTTATGTAAATATTTTTTTTAGAGCTGTTGGACATGATATTAGAATTTATTCCAAAAAAATGAATATTATTTATTCCTAATGGGCATAGCTCAACGGACATATTGTATAGACTAGTGATCAAACTGTTACGGGTTCGATCGCTCACCCCACATGTTTGTAAAAAAAAAATTGGGAGAGAGAAGAATTCAATAAAATATATAGTTAAATAGTCAATCATATTTTTAACCACTATTTTTGTTTTTAGGACCGTTCTTATTGTATAATAGAGTTTAATAAGAGAATCCTTAACTCACAAATTTAAAAGTATGAACTTTTGTTGTTTATTTTTTTTCCTACCTCGTCTATATTTAGTGTTTAAGTTTAAATAAAAATAAAACAAATTTATATTGCCACAAACCTAAATGACTAGGTTAAAAACAAAAAGAGAAATTAAATTGAAGAAAACAAATGTACCGGTATTAAAAAAGTTATTGGAAAACATATACAAAAAAATATGGTGAAGTTTTTGATTTATACCTCCATATATAGATACATTTACCAAATTCGGTGTGAAACAAGACGATTAAGGGCGACAAACACTCACAATCCACAAAAAAAAAACTCCCTCATATATATTAACTTTAAAAGCTAAATAATACTAAACATAGAACTGATATTGAGTATAAAAGGTGAGGATCATCAACTAAGAAAGGCAGAGACAAGGATCAGCCAACAAACAAAAAGCGAGGGCGGTTAGAGTTTTAAAGGGAGAGTAGTTGTTTGTGCAAATAGACATAGAGGAAAAGTCACAACTTTTGGTAGACCAAAAGAAGTAGCTTTCAATCCATTTATACTTGCCTTCTTTGTCTACTTGCACATTCACAAGGTGGTCGAAATGTATTTGTCGATACTATCAATCTTATTATGTATGATGTTATTTGGCCCTTCCCTTTCAGGGGCTACTTCCCCTACAAACATATTCATCCTCGCCGGTCAGAGTAACATGGCTGGCCGAGGTGGGGTTGAAAAGGATAAATCGGGGAAACTTGTGTGGGATGGGATTATCCCACCAGAGTCTAAACCCGACCCATCCATCCTACGATTGAACCCTGATCGCCAATGGGAGATGGCAAAAGAGCCTATCCATTTGGGGATCGACATCAACAGGACTCCTGGGATTGGTCCTGCGATGGCATTTGCTCACGAGCTGCAAGCGAAAGCCGGGTCGAAGGCAGGCGTTGTGGGTTTAGTTCCTTGTGCCAGAGGTGGAACTTTAATCGAACAATGGATTAAAAATCCTACAAATCCTAATGCAACTTTTTACCAAAATGTCATTGAACGAATCAAAGCATCAGATAAAGAAGGTGGGGTTGTGCGTGCTCTTTTATGGCATCAAGGGGGAAGCGATGCGGCTATGAGTGACACGGCTAGTAGATACAAAAATAACCTAAAAACATTCTTCACCGACATCCGCAATGATATAAAGCCTAGATTTTTACCCATCATAATTGTTAAAGAAGCCCTTTATGACTTTTTTATGAAGCATGATACTCATGATTTGGCAACAGTGAGGGCGGCACAAGATGCAGTCGGTCAGGAGCTGCCGGATGTGGTGGTCATCGACGCTTGGGAGTTGCCTATAAACTTTACCACACATGCCGGTTTTAACCAAGATCATGGTCATTTTAATACCACAACTCAGATTGCTATGGGTAAATGGTTGGCTGATACCTACCTCTCCCACTATGGCCATTTACTCTGATCTTATTATTTGTCCTTTTCTAATCTTTATGGACTCTATTTTGGGTTCAATAGTGATTTGACATGTAATCGTGTATCAAAAGATGAAGAGAATAAAAATCAAAATTTATAACCTTAATCTTTCATGGGTGAATCATTTTAGACCACATGTTAATGATCCGAGAAAATAGAAAAACCCCTCATATGAATGAAAACTACCACTACTACTACCTTCCTACTTGATTCTAACATTTGGCTTTAATATTGTGTTGATCAGTGCCTTTAGAAGAAGAAAAATCACACACATGTGAGAATTATGCATTATTCATGATTTAAAAACAAAATCTTATTAATTGATCAAAATTGATTCATTTTTAAAACTTTTGGGTTTTCATTGATACACTTGACATTTATTAAGATTTTAATTGATTTAAACTACAATCTGTAGGGGTCTAAATATATTAATTTTTATCCGAAGATAAAAGAGTGTGGAGATTTTATTTTTTGGCAGAGAAAAATTTGGGCGATAAGCAACCATTTGGAAAAAAATAGTGTAGAGATGGAGATATATTCTTGTGTTAAAATTACTTTAATTTAGTTCTAAGATTCTTTTATATATATATATTAAACTATCTCGTCTCAATTCTCAACAAAGATTCTTTTAATAGTAAGAAATCTCACTTTAATATAGCTTGGATCTTCTCCACCATGTGGTTTAAATACGATATTGAAAACCTGTTTGTTATTTACAAAATATTCTAAATTTTGTTTTAGTTTATTAATTTTTTTAATCTAGAATTGAATTTATGAATTTGAATGTGTAGTTTATTCTATGTGTGAACTATATAGAATTGATTAACTTAATTAATAAAGGGAGTAATTTTTAAACCAAGTAGATATTAGAAATACTATATTTTTAAAATTCACAGTAGAATGATTTCCAAAATCAACAAAATCACGGGAGTATATAATTCGCAATTTTTTCTCATTAGATTGTTATATATAAATCACTTTTATTTTTAATTTTGATATCTTATAATACAATGATTTTTTTTTAATTTTTATACAATTTTTTTATGACATTAAAGATATTATTGAAATAATATATTACAAAACAATAGTTAAAAGAATAATTTTACGTATTGGAAAGTAGAACACTTTATTAATTAATATGGTTTATGTTAATCAATATTGAGCACACTACAAGAAAATTTATTTTTACCCACGCACAAAAACGGTCGCGTAAAGCTTAAAGACGTCGCTAAAAAATTTTAACGACACGTTGAGGTATATCGTTGCAACGCATGATGCATATTCTTAAGTTTTAGCGACGGAATCATGAATCATGTGTGTTGATAAAAATTATCAGTCAGCGGAACACGTGCATTTTTAAACTGAGGTTTTAGTGGTGCCGTAATAAATTAGATAAATATATATACTCTATTTTCACATGAAATAAAAACATACTTATTACCATTATCAAAATTCAATTATTTACAAAAGATTATTTGTAGATGCTTTCCTTTTCTAAGAATATATATTATATTTTTATTTTTTTTTATACTAATAAATAAAAATAAATAATTTAACAAAAAAATTCAATAGAATTTCTTATTTCTCCACTCTTAAACCATTTCTAGCAAAAACAAAAAAAAATTCCAGTAAAGAATAAAAATTAATTTGAATTGAGTTGACCTGATATAGGGTTGAAGTTGATCATTATGGAATTGAAAATTAAGCTTTAATTCAATATCAAATGACATCTATACACGATACATATCTAGAAATAATTTTATGTAAATATTTTTTTTAGAGCTGTTGGACATGATATTAGAATTTATTCCAAAAAAATGAATATTATTTATTCCTAATGGGCATAGCTCAACGGACATATTGTATAGACTAGTGATCAAACTGTTACGGGTTCGATCGCTCACCCCACATGTTTGTAAAAAAAAAATTGGGAGAGAGAAGAATTCAATAAAATATATAGTTAAATAGTCAATCATATTTTTAACCACTATTTTTGTTTTTAGGACCGTTCTTATTGTATAATAGAGTTTAATAAGAGAATCCTTAACTCACAAATTTAAAAGTATGAACTTTTGTTGTTTATTTTTTTTCCTACCTCGTCTATATTTAGTGTTTAAGTTTAAATAAAAATAAAACAAATTTATATTGCCACAAACCTAAATGACTAGGTTAAAAACAAAAAGAGAAATTAAATTGAAGAAAACAAATGTACCGGTATTAAAAAAGTTATTGGAAAACATATACAAAAAAATATGGTGAAGTTTTTGATTTATACCTCCATATATATAGATACATTTACCAAATTCGGTGTGAAACAAGACGATTAAGGGCGACAAACACTCACAATCCACAAAAAAAAACTCCCTCATATATATTAACTTTAAAAGCTAAATAATACTAAAAATAGAACTGATATTGAGTATAAAAGGTGAGGATCATCAACTAAGAAAGGCAGAGACAAGGATCAGCCAACAAACAAAAAGCGAGGGCGGTTAGAGTTTTAAAGGGAGAGTAGTTGTTTGTGCAAATAGACATAGAGGAAAAGTCACAACTTTTGGTAGACCAAAAGAAGTAGCTTTCAATCCATTTATACTTGCCTTCTTTGTCTACTTGCACATTCACAAGGTGGTCGAAATGTATTTGTCGATACTATCAATCTTGTTATGTATGATGTTATTTGGCCCTTCCCTTTCAGGGGCTACTTCCCCTACAAACATATTCATCCTCGCCGGTCAGAGTAACATGGCTGGCCGAGGTGGGGTTGAAAAGGATAAATCGGGGAAACTTGTGTGGGATGGGATTATCCCACCAGAGTCTAAACCCGACCCATCCATCCTACGATTGAACCCTGATCGCCAATGGGAGATGGCAAAAGAGCCTATCCATTTGGGGATCGACATCAACAGGACTCCTGGGATTGGTCCTGCGATGGCATTTGCTCACGAGCTGCAAGCGAAAGCCGGGTCGAAGGCAGGCGTTGTGGGTTTAGTTCCTTGTGCCAGAGGTGGAACTTTAATCGAACAATGGATTAAAAATCCTACAAATCCTAATGCAACTTTTTACCAAAATGTCATTGAACGAATCAAAGCATCAGATAAAGAAGGTGGGGTTGTGCGTGCTCTTTTATGGCATCAAGGGGGAAGCGATGCGGCTATGAGTGACACGGCTAGTAGATACAAAAATAACCTAAAAACATTCTTCACCGACATCCGCAATGATATAAAGCCTAGATTTTTACCCATCATAATTGTTAAAGAAGCCCTTTATGACTTTTTTATGAAGCATGATACTCATGATTTGGCAATAGTGAGGGCGGCACAAGATGCAGTCGGTCAGGAGCTGTCGGATGTGGTGGTCATCGACGCTTGGGAGTTGCCTATAAACTTTACCACACATGCCGGTTTTAACCAAGATCATGGTCATTTTAATACCACAACTCAGATTGCTATGGGTAAATGGTTGGCTGATACCTACCTCTCCCACTATGGCCATTTACTCTGATCTTATTATTTGTCCTTTTCTAATCTTTATGGACTCTATTTTGGGTTCAATAGTGATTTGACATGTAATCGTGTATCAAAAGATGAAGAGAATAAAAATCAAAATTTATAACCTTAATCTTTCATGGGTGAATCATTTTAGACCACATGTTAATGATCCGAGAAAATAGAAAAACCCCTCATATGAATGAAAACTACCACTACTACTACCTTCCTACTTGATTCTAACATTTGGCTTTAATATTGTGTTGATCAGTGCCTTTAGAAGAAGAAAAATCACACACATGTGAGAATTATGCATTATTCATGATTTAAAAACAAAATCTTATTAATTGATCTAAATTGATTCATTTTTAAAACTTTTGGGTTTTCATTGATACACTTGACATTTATTAAGATTTTAATTGATTTAAACTACAATCTGTAGGGGTCTAAATATATTAATTTTTATCCGAAGATAAAAGAGTGTGGAGATTTTATTTTTTGGCAGAGAAAAATTTGGGCGATAAGCAACCATTTGGAAAAAAATAGTGTAGAGATGGAGATATATTCTTGTGTTAAAATTACTTTAATTTAGTTCTAAGATTCTTTTATATATATATATTAAACTATCTCGTCTCAATTCTCAACAAAGATTCTTTTAATAGTAAGAAATCTCACTTTAATATAGCTTGGATCTTCTCCACCATGTGGTTTAAATACGATATTGAAAACCTGTTTGTTATTTACAAAATATTCTAAATTTTGTTTTAGTTTATTAATTTTTTTAATCTAGAATTCAATTTATGAATTTGAATGTGTAGTTTATTCTATGTGTGAACTATATAGAATTGATTAACTTAATTAATAAAGGGAGTAATTTTTAAACCAAGTAGATATTAGAAATACTATATTTTTAAAATTCACAGTAGAATGATTTCCAAAATCAACAAAATCACGGGAGTATATAATTCGCAATTTTTTCTCATTAGATTGTTATATATAAATCACTTTTATTTTTAATTTTGATATCTTATAATACAATGATTTTTTTTTAATTTTTATACAATTTTTTTATGACATTAAAGATATTATTGAAATAATATATTACAAAACAATAGTTAAAAGAATAATTTTACGTATTGGAAAGTAGAACACTTTATTAATTAATATGGTTTATGTTAATCAATATTGAGCACACTACAAGAAAATTTATTTTTACCCACGCACAAAAACGGTCGCGTAAAGCTTAAAGACGTCGCTAAAAAATTTTAACGACACGTTGAGGTATATCGTTGCAACGCATGATGCATATTCTTAAGTTTTAGCGACGGAATCATGAATCATGTGTGTTGATAAAAATTATCAGTCAGCGGAACACGTGCATTTTTAAACTGAGGTTTTAGTGGTGCCGTAATAAATTAGATAAATATATATACTCTATTTTCACATGAAATAAAAACATACTTATTACCATTATCAAAATTCAATTATTTACAAAAGATTATTTGTAGATGCTTTCCTTTTCTAAGAATATATATTATATTTTTATTTTTTTTTATACTAATAAATAAAAATAAATAATTTAACAAAAAAATTCAATAGAATTTCTTATTTCTCCACTCTTAAACCATTTCTAGCAAAAACAAAAAAAAATTCCAGTAAAGAATAAAAATTAATTTGAATTGAGTTGACCTGATATAGGGTTGAAGTTGATCATTATGGAATTGAAAATTAAGCTTTAATTCAATATCAAATGACATCTATACACGATACATATCTAGAAATAATTTTATGTAAATATTTTTTTTAGAGCTGTTGGACATGATATTAGAATTTATTCCAAAAAAATGAATATTATTTATTCCTAATGGGCATAGCTCAACGGACATATTGTATAGACTAGTGATCAAACTGTTACGGGTTCGATCGCTCACCCCACATGTTTGTAAAAAAAAAATTGGGAGAGAGAAGAATTCAATAAAATATATAGTTAAATAGTCAATCATATTTTTAACCACTATTTTTGTTTTTAGGACCGTTCTTATTGTATAATAGAGTTTAATAAGAGAATCCTTAACTCACAAATTTAAAAGTATGAACTTTTGTTGTTTATTTTTTTTCCTACCTCGTCTATATTTAGTGTTTAAGTTTAAATAAAAATAAAACAAATTTATATTGCCACAAACCTAAATGACTAGGTTAAAAACAAAAAGAGAAATTAAATTGAAGAAAACAAATGTACCGGTATTAAAAAAGTTATTGGAAAACATATACAAAAAAATATGGTGAAGTTTTTGATTTATACCTCCATATATAGATACATTTACCAAATTCGGTGTGAAACAAGACGATTAAGGGCGACAAACACTCACAATCCACAAAAAAAAACTCCCTCATATATATTAACTTTAAAAGCTAAATAATACTAAAAATAGAACTGATATTGAGTATAAAAGGTGAGGATCATCAACTAAGAAAGGCAGAGACAAGGATCAGCCAACAAACAAAAAGCGAGGGCGGTTAGAGTTTTAAAGGGAGAGTAGTTGTTTGTGCAAATAGACATAGAGGAAAAGTCACAACTTTTGGTAGACCAAAAGAAGTAGCTTTCAATCCATTTATACTTGCCTTCTTTGTCTACTTGCACATTCACAAGGTGGTCGAAATGTATTTGTCGATACTATCAATCTTGTTATGTATGATGTTATTTGGCCCTTCCCTTTCAGGGGCTACTTCCCCTACAAACATATTCATCCTCGCCGGTCAGAGTAACATGGCTGGCCGAGGTGGGGTTGAAAAGGATAAATCGGGGAAACTTGTGTGGGATGGGATTATCCCACCAGAGTCTAAACCCGACCCATCCATCCTACGATTGAACCCTGATCGCCAATGGGAGATGGCAAAAGAGCCTATCCATTTGGGGATCGACATCAACAGGACTCCTGGGATTGGTCCTGCGATGGCATTTGCTCACGAGCTGCAAGCGAAAGCCGGGTCGAAGGCAGGCGTTGTGGGTTTAGTTCCTTGTGCCAGAGGTGGAACTTTAATCGAACAATGGATTAAAAATCCTACAAATCCTAATGCAACTTTTTACCAAAATGTCATTGAACGAATCAAAGCATCAGATAAAGAAGGTGGGGTTGTGCGTGCTCTTTTATGGCATCAAGGGGGAAGCGATGCGGCTATGAGTGACACGGCTAGTAGATACAAAAATAACCTAAAAACATTCTTCACCGACATCCACAATGATATAAAGCCTAGATTTTTACCCATCATAATTGTTAAAGAAGCCCTTTATGACTTTTTTATGAAGCATGATACTCATGATTTGGCAACAGTGAGGGCGGCACAAGATGCAGTCGGTCAGGAGCTGTCGGATGTGGTGGTCATCGACGCTCGGGAGTTGCCTATAAACTTTACCACACATGCCGGTTTTAACCAAGATCATGGTCATTTTAATACCACAACTCAGATTGCTATGGGTAAATGGTTGGCTGATACCTACCTCTCCCACTATGGCCATTTACTCTGATCTTATTATTTGTCCTTTTCTAATCTTTATGGACTCTATTTTGGGTTCAATAGTGATTTGACATGTAATCGTGTATCAAAAGATGAAGAGAATAAAAATCAAAATTTATAACCTTAATCTTTCATGGGTGAATCATTTTAGACCACATGTTAATGATCCGAGAAAATAGAAAAACCCCTCATATGAATGAAAACTACCACTACTACTACCTTCCTACTTGATTCTAACATTTGGCTTTAATATTGTGTTGATCAGTGCCTTTAGAAGAAGAAAAATCACACACATGTGAGAATTATGCATTATTCATGATTTAAAAACAAAATCTTATTAATTGATCTAAATTGATTCATTTTTAAAACTTTTGGGTTTTCATTGATACACTTGACATTTATTAAGATTTTAATTGATTTAAACTACAATCTGTAGGGGTCTAAATATATTAATTTTTATCCGAAGATAAAAGAATGTGGAGATTTTATTTTTTGGCAGAGAAAAATTTGGGCGGTAAGCAACCATTTGGAAAAAAATAGTGTAGAGATGGAGATATATTCTTGTGTTAAAATTACTTTAATTTAGTTCTAAGATTCTTTTATATATATATATATTAAACTATCTCGTCTCAATTCTCAACAAAGATTCTTTTAATAGTAAGAAATCTCACTTTAATATAGCTTGGATCTTCTCCACCATGTGGTTTAAATACGATATTGAAAACCTGTTTGTTATTTACAAAATATTCTAAATTTTGTTTTAGTTTATTAATTTTTTTAATCTAGAATTCAATTTATGAATTTGAATGTGTAGTTTATTCTATGTGTGAACTATATAGAATTGATTAACTTAATTAATAAAGGGAGTAATTTTTAAACCAAGTAGATATTAGAAATACTATATTTTTAAAATTCACAGTAGAATGATTTCCAAAATCAACAAAATCACGGGAGTATATAATTCGCAATTTTTTCTCATTAGATTGTTATATATAAATCACTTTTATTTTTAATTTTGATATCTTATAATACAATGATTTTTTTTTAATTTTTATACAATTTTTTTATGACATTAAAGATATTATTGAAATAATATATTACAAAACAATAGTTAAAAGAATAATTTTACGTATTGGAAAGTAGAACACTTTATTAATTAATATGGTTTATGTTAATCAATATTGAGCACACTACAAGAAAATTTATTTTTACCCACGCACAAAAACGGTCGCGTAAAGCTTAAAGACGTCGCTAAAAAATTTTAACGACACGTTGAGGTATATCGTTGCAACGCATGATGCATATTCTTAAGTTTTAGCGACGGAATCATGAATCATGTGTGTTGATAAAAATTATCAGTCAGCGGAACACGTGCATTTTTAAACTGAGGTTTTAGTGGTGCCGTAATAAATTAGATAAATATATATACTCTATTTTCACATGAAATAAAAACATACTTATTACCATTATCAAAATTCAATTATTTACAAAAGATTATTTGTAGATGCTTTCCTTTTCTAAGAATATATATTATATTTTTATTTTTTTTTATACTAATAAATAAAAATAAATAATTTAACAAAAAAATTCAATAGAATTTCTTATTTCTCCACTCTTAAACCATTTCTAGCAAAAACAAAAAAAAGTTCCAGTAAAGAATAAAAATTAATTTGAATTGAGTTGACCTGATATAGGGTTGAAGTTGATCGTTATGGAATTGAAAATTAAGCTTTAATTCAATATCAAATGACATCTATACACGATACATATCTAGAAATAATTTTATGTAAATATTTTTTTTAGAGCTGTTGGACATGATATTAGAATTTATTCCAAAAAAATGAATATTATTTATTCCTAATGGGCATAGCTCAACCGACATATTGTATAGACTAGTGATCAAACTGTTACGGGTTCGATCGCTCACCCCACATGTTTGTAAAAAAAAAATTGGGAGAGAGAAGAATTCAATAAAATATATAGTTAAATAGTCAATCATATTTTTAACCACTATTTTTGTTTTTAGGACCGTTCTTATTGTATAATAGAGTTTAATAAGAGAATCCTTAACTCACAAATTTAAAAGTATGAACTTTTGTTGTTTATTTTTTTTCCTACCTCGTCTATATTTAGTGTTTAAGTTTAAATAAAAATAAAACAAATTTATATTGCCACAAACCTAAATGACTAGGTTAAAAACAAAAAGAGAAATTAAATTGAAGAAAACAAATGTACCGGTATTAAAAAAGTTATTGGAAAACATATACAAAAAAATATGGTGAAGTTTTTGATTTATACCTCCATATATAGATACATTTACCAAATTCGGTGTGAAACAAGACGATTAAGGGCGACAAACACTCACAATCCACAAAAAAAAAACTCCCTCATATATATTAACTTTAAAAGCTAAATAATACTAAAAATAGAACTGATATTGAGTATAAAAGGTGAGGATCATCAACTAAGAAAGGCAGAGACAAGGATCAGCCAACAAACAAAAAGCGAGGGCGGTTAGAGTTTTAAAGGGAGAGTAGTTGTTTGTGCAAATAGACATAGAGGAAAAGTCACAACTTTTGGTAGACCAAAAGAAGTAGCTTTCAATCCATTTATACTTGCCTTCTTTGTCTACTTGCACATTCACAAGGTGGTCGAAATGTATTTGTCGATAGTATCAATCTTGTTATGTATGATGTTATTTGGCCCTTCCCTTTCAGGTGCTACTTCCCCTACAAACATATTCATCCTCGCCGGTCAGAGTAACATGGCTGGCCGAGGTGGGGTTGAAAAGGATAAATCGGGGAAACTTGTGTGGGATGGGATTATCCCACCAGAGTCTAAACCCGACCCATCCATCCTACGATTGAACCCTGATCGCCAATGGGAGATGGCAAAAGAGCCTATCCATTTGGGGATCGACATCAACAGGACTCCTGGGATTGGTCCTGCGATGGCATTTGCTCACGAGCTGCAAGCGAAAGCCGGGTCGAAGGCAGGCGTTGTGGGTTTAGTTCCTTGTGCCAGAGGTGGAACTTTAATCGAACAATGGATTAAAAATCCTACAAATCCTAATGCAACTTTTTACAAAAATGTCATTGAACGAATCAAAGCATCAGATAAAGAAGGTGGGGTTGTGCGTGCTCTTTTATGGCATCAAGGGGGAAGCGATGCGGCTATGAGTGACACGGCTAGTAGATACAAAAATAACCTAAAAACATTCTTCACCGACATCCGCAATGATATAAAGCCTAGATTTTTACCCATCATAATTGTTAAAGAAGCCCTTTATGACTTTTTTATGAAGCATGATACTCATGATTTGGCAACAGTGAGGGCGGCACAAGATGCAGTCGGTCAGGAGCTGCCGGATGTGGTGGTCATCGACGCTTGGGAGTTGCCTATAAACTTTACCACACATGCCGGTTTTAACCAAGATCATGGTCATTTTAATACCACAACTCAGATTGCTATGGGTAAATGGTTGGCTGATACCTACCTCTCCCACTATGGCCATTTACTCTGATCTTATTATTTGTCCTTTTCTAATCTTTATGGACTCTATTTTGGGTTCAATAGTGATTTGACATGTAATCGTGTATCAAAAGATGAAGAGAATAAAAATCAAAATTTATAACCTTAATCTTTCATGGGTGAATCATTTTAGACCACATGTTAATGATCCGAGAAAATAGAAAAACCCCTCATATGAATGAAAACTACCACTACTACTACCTTCCTACTTGATTCTAACATTTGGCTTTAATATTGTGTTGATCAGTGCCTTTAGAAGAAGAAAAATCACACATATGTGAGAATTATGCATTATTCATGATTTGAAAACAAAATCTTATTAATTGATATAAATTGATTCATTTTTAAAACTTTTGGGTTTTCATTGATACACTTGACATTTATTAAGATTTTAATTGATTTAAACTACAATCTGTAGGGGTCTAAATATATTAATTTTTATCCGAAGATAAAAGAGTGTGGAGATTTTATTTTTTGGCAGAGAAAAATTTGGGCGGTAAGCAACCATTTGGAAAAAAATAGTGTAGAGATGGAGATATATTCTTGTGTTAAAATTACTTTAATTTAGTTCTAAGATTCTTTTATATATATATATTAAACTATCTCGTCTCAATTCTCAACAAAGATTCTTTTAATAGTAAGAAATCTCACTTTAATATAGCTTGGATCTTCTCCACCATGTGGTTTAAATACGATATTGAAAACATGTTTGTTATTTACAAAATATTCTAAATTTTGTTTTAGTTTATTAATTTTTTTAATCTAGAATTGAATTTATGAATTTGAATGTGTAGTTTATTCTATGTGTGAACTATATAGAATTGATTAACTTAATTAATAAAGGGAGTAATTTTTAAACCAAGTAGATATTAGAAATACTATATTTTTAAAATTCACAGTAGAATGATTTCCAAAATCAACAAAATCACGGGAGTATATAATTCGCAATTTTTTCTCATTAGATTGTTATATATAAATCACTTTTATTTTTAATTTTGATATCTTATAATACAATGATTTTTTTTTTAATTTTTATACAATTTTTTTATGACATTAAAGATATTATTGAAATAATATATTACAAAACAATAGTTAAAAGAATAATTTTACATATTGGAAAGTAGAACACTTTATTAATTAATATGGTTTATGTTAATCAATATTGAGCACACTACAAGAAAATTTATTTTTACCCACGCACAAAAACGGTCGCGTAAAGCTTAAAGACGTCGCTAAAAAATTTTAACGACACGTTGAGGTATATCGTTGCAACGCATGATGCATATTCTTAAGTTTTAGCGACGGAATCATGAATCATGTGTGTTGATAAAAATTATCAGTCAGCGGAACACGTGCATTTTTAAACTGAGGTTTTAGTGGTGCCGTAATAAATTAGATAAATATATATACTCTATTTTCACATGAAATAAAAACATACTTATTACCATTATCAAAATTCAATTATTTACAAAAGATTATTTGTAGATGCTTTCCTTTTCTAAGAATATATATTATATTTTTATTTTTTTTTATACTAATAAATAAAAATAAATAATTTAACAAAAAAATTCAATAGAATTTCTTATTTCTCCACTCTTAAACCATTTCTAGCAAAAACAAAAAAAAATTCCAGTAAAGAATAAAAATTAATTTGAATTGAGTTGACCTGATATAGGGTTGAAGTTGATCATTATGGAATTGAAAATTAAGCTTTAATTCAATATCAAATGACATCTATACACGATACATATCTAGAAATAATTTTATGTAAATATTTTTTTTAGAGCTGTTGGACATGATATTAGAATTTATTCCAAAAAAATGAATATTATTTATTCCTAATGGGCATAGCTCAACGGACATATTGTATAGACTAGTGATCAAACTGTTACTGGTTCGATCGCTCACCCCACATGTTTGTAAAAAAAAAATTGGGAGAGAGAAGAATTCAATAAAATATATAGTTAAATAGTCAATCATATTTTTAACCACTATTTTTGTTTTTAGGACCGTTCTTATTGTATAATAGAGTTTAATAAGAGAATCCTTAACTCACAAATTTAAAAGTATGAACTTTTGTTGTTTATTTTTTTTCCTACCTCGTCTATATTTAGTGTTTAAGTTTAAATAAAAATAAAACAAATTTATATTGCCACAAACCTAAATGACTAGGTTAAAAACAAAAAGAGAAATTAAATTGAAGAAAACAAATGTACCGGTATTAAAAAAGTTATTGGAAAACATATACAAAAAAATATGGTGAAGTTTTTGATTTATACCTCCATATATAGATACATTTACCAAATTCGGTGTGAAACAAGACGATTAAGGGCGACAAACACTCACAATCCACAAAAAAAAACTCCCTCATATATATTAACTTTAAAAGCTAAATAATACTAAAAATAGAACTGATATTGAGTATAAAAGGTGAGGATCATCAACTAAGAAAGGCAGAGACAAGGATCAGCCAACAAACAAAAAGCGAGGGCGGTTAGAGTTTTAAAGGGGGAGTAGTTGTTTGTGCAAATAGACATAGAGGAAAAGTCACAACTTTTGGTAGACCAAAAGAAGTAGCTTTCAATCCATTTATACTTGCCTTCTTTGTCTACTTGCACATTCACAAGGTGGTCGAAATGTATTTGTCGATACTATCAATCTTGTTATGTATGATGTTATTTGGCCCTTCCCTTTCAGGGGCTACTTCCCCTACAAACATATTCATCCTCGCCGGTCAGAGTAACATGGCTGGCCGAGGTGGGGTTGAAAAGGATAAATCGGGGAAACTTGTGTGGGATGGGATTATCCCACCAGAGTCTAAACCCGACCCATCCATCCTACGATTGAACCCTGATCGCCAATGGGAGATGGCAAAAGAGCCTATCCATTTGGGGATCGACATCAACAGGACTCCTGGGATTGGTCCTGCGATGGCATTTGCTCACGAGCTGCAAGCGAAAGCCGGGTCGAAGGCAGGCGTTGTGGGTTTAGTTCCTTGTGCCAGAGGTGGAACTTTAATCGAACAATGGATTAAAAATCCTACAAATCCTAATGCAACTTTTTACAAAAATGTCATTGAACGAATCAAAGCATCAGATAAAGAAGGTGGGGTTGTGCGTGCTCTTTTATGGCATCAAGGGGGAAGCGATGCGGCTATGAGTGACACGGCTAGTAGATACAAAAATAACCTAAAAACATTCTTCACCGACATCCGCAATGATATAAAGCCTAGATTTTTACCCATCATAATTGTTAAAGAAGCCCTTTATGACTTTTTTATGAAGCATGATACTCATGATTTGGCAACAGTGAGGGCGGCACAAGATGCAGTCGGTCAGGAGCTGCCGGATGTGGTGGTCATCGACGCTTGGGAGTTGCCTATAAACTTTACCACACATGCCGGTTTTAACCAAGATCATGGTCATTTTAATACCACAACTCAGATTGCTATGGGTAAATGGTTGGCTGATACCTACCTCTCCCACTATGGCCATTTACTCTGATCTTATTATTTGTCCTTTTCTAATCTTTATGGACTCTATTTTGGGTTCAATAGTGATTTGACATGTAATCGTGTATCAAAAGATGAAGAGAATAAAAATCAAAATTTATAACCTTAATCTTTCATGGGTGAATCATTTTAGACCACATGTTAATGATCCGAGAAAATAGAAAAACCCCTCATATGAATGAAAACTACCACTACTACTACCTTCCTACTTGATTCTAACATTTGGCTTTAATATTGTGTTGATCAGTGCCTTTAGAAGAAGAAAAATCACACATATGTGAGAATTATGCATTATTCATGATTTGAAAACAAAATCTTATTAATTGATATAAATTGATTCATTTTTAAAACTTTTGGGTTTTCATTGATACACTTGACATTTATTAAGATTTTAATTGATTTAAACTACAATCTGTAGGGGTCTAAATATATTAATTTTTATCCGAAGATAAAAGAGTGTGGAGATTTTATTTTTTGGCAGAGAAAAATTTGGGCGGTAAGCAACCATTTGGAAAAAAATAGTGTAGAGATGGAGATATATTCTTGTGTTAAAATTACTTTAATTTAGTTCTAAGATTCTTTTATATATATATATTAAACTATCTCGTCTCAATTCTCAACAAAGATTCTTTTAATAGTAAGAAATCTCACTTTAATATAGCTTGGATCTTCTCCACCATGTGGTTTAAATACAATATTGAAAACATGTTTGTTATTTACAAAATATTCTAAATTTTGTTTTAGTTTATTAATTTTTTTAATCTAGAATTGAATTTATGAATTTGAATGTGTAGTTTATTCTATGTGTGAACTATATAGAATTGATTAACTTAATTAATAAAGGGAGTAATTTTTAAACCAAGTAGATATTAGAAATACTATATTTTTAAAATTCACAGTAGAATGATTTCCAAAATCAACAAAATCACGGGAGTATATAATTCGCAATTTTTTCTCATTAGATTGTTATATATAAATCACTTTTATTTTTAATTTTGATATCTTATAATACAATGATTTTTTTTTTAATTTTTATACAATTTTTTTATGACATTAAAGATATTATTGAAATAATATATTACAAAACAATAGTTAAAAGAATAATTTTACATATTGGAAAGTAGAACACTTTATTAATTAATATGGTTTATGTTAATCAATATTGAGCACACTACAAGAAAATTTATTTTTACCCACGCACAAAAACGGTCGCGTAAAGCTTAAAGACGTCGCTAAAAAATTTTAAAGACACGTTGAGGTATATCGTTGCAACGCATGATGCATATTCTTAAGTTTTAGCGACGGAATCATGAATCATGTGTGTTGATAAAAATTATCAGTCAGCGGAACACGTGCATTTTTAAACTGAGGTTTTAGTGGTGCCGTAATAAATTAGATAAATATATATACTCTATTTTCACATGAAATAAAAACATACTTATTACCATTATCAAAATTCAATTATTTACAAAAGATTATTTGTAGATGCTTTCCTTTTCTAAGAATATATATTATATTTTTATTTTTTTTTATACTAATAAATAAATATAAATAATTTAACAAAAAAATTCAATAGAATTTCTTATTTCTCCACTCTTAAACCATTTCTAGCAAAAACAAAAAAAAATTCCAGTAAAGAATAAAAATTAATCTGAATTGAGTTGACCTGATATAGGGTTGAAGTTGATCATTATGGAATTGAAAATTAAGCTTTAATTCAATATCAAATGACATCTATACACGATACATATCTAGAAATAATTTTATGTAAATATTTTTTTTAGAGCTGTTGGACATGATATTAGAATTTATTCCAAAAAAATGAATATTATTTATTCCTAATGGGCATAGCTCAACGGACATATTGTATAGACTAGTGATCAAACTGTTACTGGTTCGATCGCTCACCCCACATGTTTGTAAAAAAAAAATTGGGAGAGAGAAGAATTCAATAAAATATATAGTTAAATAGTCAATCATATTTTTAACCACTATTTTTGTTTTTAGGACCGTTCTTATTGTATAATAGAGTTTAATAAGAGAATCCTTAACTCACAAATTTAAAAGTATGAACTTTTGTTGTTTATTTTTTTTCCTACCTCGTCTATATTTAGTGTTTAAGTTTAAATAAAAATAAAACAAATTTATATTGCCACAAACCTAAATGACTAGGTTAAAAACAAAAAGAGAAATTAAATTGAAGAAAACAAATGTACCGGTATTAAAAAAGTTATTGGAAAACATATACAAAAAAATATGGTGAAGTTTTTGATTTATACCTCCATATATAGATACATTTACCAAATTCGGTGTGAAACAAGACGATTAAGGGCGACAAACACTCACAATCCACAAAAAAAAACTCCCTCATATATATTAACTTTAAAAGCTAAATAATACTAAAAATAGAACTGATATTGAGTATAAAAGGTGAGGATCATCAACTAAGAAAGGCAGAGACAAGGATCAGCCAATAAACAAAAAGCGAGGGCGGTTAGAGTTTTAAAGGGGGAGTAGTTGTTTGTGCAAATAGACATAGAGGAAAAGTCACAACTTTTGGTAGACCAAAAGAAGTAGCTTTCAATCCATTTATACTTGCCTTCTTTGTCTACTTGCACATTCACAAGGTGGTCGAAATGTATTTGTCGATACTATCAATCTTGTTATGTATGATGTTATTTGGCCCTTCCCTTTCAGGGGCTACTTCCCCTACAAACATATTCATCCTCGCCGGTCAGAGTAACATGGCTGGCCGAGGTGGGGTTGAAAAGGATAAATCGGGGAAACTTGTGTGGGATGGGATTATCCCACCAGAGTCTAAACCCGACCCATCCATCCTACGATTGAACCCTGATCGCCAATGGGAGATGGCAAAAGAGCCTATCCATTTGGGGATCGACACCAACAGGACTCCTGGGATTGGTCCTGCGATGGCATTTGCTCACGAGCTGCAAGCGAAAGCCGGGTCGAAGGCAGGCGTTGTGGGTTTAGTTCCTTGTGCCAGAGGTGGAACTTTAATCGAACAATGGATTAAAAATCCTACAAATGCTAATGCAACTTTTTACCAAAATGTCATTGAACGAATCAAAGCATCAGATAAAGAAGGTGGGGTTGTGCGTGCTCTTTTATGGCATCAAGGGGGAAGCGATGCGGCTATGAGTGACACGGCTAGTAGATACAAAAATAACCTAAAAACATTCTTCACCGACATCCGCAATGATATAAAGCCTAGATTTTTACCCATCATAATTGTTAAAGAAGCCCTTTATGACTTTTTTATGAAGCATGATACTCATGATTTGGCAACAGTGAGGGCGGCACAAGATGCAGTCGGTCAGGAGCTGCCGGATGTGGTGGTCATCGACGCTTGGGAGTTGCCTATAAACTTTACCACACATGCCGGTTTTAACCAAGATCATGGTCATTTTAATACCACAACTCAGATTGCTATGGGTAAATGGTTGGCTGATACCTACCTCTCCCACTATGGCCATTTACTCTGATCTTATTATTTGTCATTTTCTAATCTTTATGGACTCTATTTTGGGTTCAATAGTGATTTGACATGTAATCGTGTATCAAAAGATGAAGAGAATAAAAATCAAAATTTATAACCTTAATCTTTCATGGGTGAATCATTTTAGACCACATGTTAATGATCCGAGAAAATAGAAAAACCCCTCATATGAATGAAAACTACCACTACTACTACCTTCCTACTTGATTCTAACATTTGGCTTTAATATTGTGTTGATCAGTGCCTTTAGAAGAAGAAAAATCACACACATGTGAGAATTATGCATTATTCATGATTTAAAAACAAAATCTTATTAATTGATCTAAATTGATTCATTTTTAAAACTTTTGGGTTTTCATTGATACACTTGACATTTATTAAGATTTTAATTGATTTAAACTACAATGTGTAGGGGTCTAAATATATTAATTTTTATCCGGAGATAAAAGAGTGGAGATTTTATTTTTTGGCAGAGAAAAATTTGGGCGGTAAGCAACCATTTCGAAAAAAAATAGTGTAGAGATGGAGATATATTCTTGTGTTAAAATTACTTTAATTTAGTTCTAAGATTCTTTTATATATATATATTAAACTATCTCGTCTCAATTCTCAACAAAGATTCTTTTAATAGTAAGAAATCTCACTTTAATATAGCTTGGATCTTCTCCACCATGTGGTTTAAATACGATATTGAAAACATTTTGTTATTTACAAAATATTCTAAATTTTGTTTTAGTTTTTTAATTTTTTTTAATCTAGAATTGAATTTATGAATTTGAATGTGTAGTTTATTCTATGTGTGAACTATATAGAATTGATTAACTTAATTAATAAAGGGAGTAATTTTTGGAAATTTGGAAACCAAGTAAATATTAGAAATACTATATTTTTAAAATTCACAGAAGAATGATTTGCAAAATCAACAAAATCACGGGAGTATATAATTCGCAATTTTTTTCTCATTAGGTTGTTATATATAAATCACTTTTATTTTGAATTTTTATATCTTATACTACAATGATTTTTTTTTTTAATTTTTATACAATTTTTTTATGACATTAAAGATATTATTGAAATAATATATTACAAAACAATAGTTAAAAGAATAATTTGACGTATTGGAAAGTAGAACACTTTATTAATTAATATGGTTTATGTTAATCAATATTGAGCACACTACAAGAAAATTTATTTTTACCCACGCACAAAAACGGTCGCGTGAAGCTTAAAGACGTCGCTAAAAATTTTAACGACACGTTAAGGTATATCGTTGCAACGCATGATGCATATTCTTAAGTTTTAGCGACGGTAAAAATTATCAGTCAGCGGCACACGGGCATTTTTAAACTGAGGTTTTAGTGGTGCCGTAATAAATTAGATAAATATATATACTCTATTTTCACATGAAATAAAAACATACGTATTACCATTATCAAAATTCAATTATTTACAAAAGGTTATTTGTAGCTTTCCTTTTCTAAGAATATATATTATATTTGTATTTTTTTATACGAATAAATAAGAATAAATAATTTAACAAAAAAATTCAACAGAATTTCTTATTTCTCCACCCTTAAACCATTTCTAGCAAAAAAAAAAAAAAAGTTCGAGTAAAGAATAAAAATTAATTTGAATTGAGTTGACCTGATATACGGTTGAAGTTGATCATTATGTTGAAAATTAAGCATGACATCTATACACGATACATATCTAGAAATAATTTTATGTAATATTTTTTTTTAGACATGTTGAACATTATATTAGAATTTATTCCAAAAAATTGAATATTATTTATTCCTAATGGGCATAGCTCAACCGTCATATTGTATAGACTAGTGACCAAACTGTCACGGGTTCGATCGCTCACCCCACATGTTTGTAAAAAAAAATTGGGAGAGAGAAGAATTCAATAAAATATATAGTTAAATAGTCAATCATATTTTTAACCACTATTTTTGTTTTTAGGACTATTCTTATTGTATAATAGAGTTTAATAAGAGAATCATTAACTCACAAATTTAAAAGTATGATCTTTTGTTGTTTAATTTTTTTTCCTATCTCGTCTATATTTAGTGTTTAAGTATAAATAAAAATAAACCAAATTTATATTGCCATAAACCTAAATGACTAGGTTCAAAACAAAAAGAGAAATTAAATTGAAGAAAACAAATGTACCCGTATTAAAAAAGTTATTGGAAAACATATACAAAAAAATATTCTGAAGTTTTTTATTTATACCTCCATATATAGATAGATTTACCAAATTAGGTGTGATCCAAGATGATTAAGGGAGACAAACACTCACAATCCACAAAAAAATCACTCATATATATTAACTTTGAAAGCTAAATAATACAAAAAATAGAACCGATATTGAGTATAAAAGGTAAGAATCATTGTTACCTCTCCAAAAGTACATAATTTAGGGACTTATTTACCATGGAATCGTGTAATCTCTTAAGCATTTTTGTTAGAATTTAGTTTAAGACGTGCTTAAATATGAGAATTCAAGGAATGAAGCTAAAATATGACTTATTTGTAAAAGGAACAAAAAAGAATAAAAAACGATACTAAAAGAGTTAAAATGTACATTGCAGGAGAATTGCTGAAACATTGCTGTCTCCGCAATGGACATTGCGGTCACGACGAGTAATCCGCAATGCCAAGCTGCTGCTGTTAAGTTTTTCCCAACCGTCAGTCATCTCAGTTGCGATCTTTCACCCGCCTAAGCTTTCCCCTCCTGCCACGTGGAGGATTGTCGTTTAGAATGGATGGTTCTCCATGACTGAAGGTACCTGCAAAAAGCTATAAAAGGAGGTGAAGGGCGACGGAGAACGGCAGCTCGGAAGCGTAGAGTTCCCCGCCTCAACGCAGTCTTCATATCCATTTCCTTATCCCGTTTGTTGGAGCGAAGAAATCAGCCCTTGGCGCCGATAATTTGAGAGGAAGAAGAGAAGATCCTTCTTCTCTTCTGATTGAATTCATCCCCAAGAAACGCTAATCTTCCCCTTCATCTGAGGCGTTTGCGACGAGGAGATCCGCGCACACTTTAATCAGCTTTCTTTACTGCTTTCTGTCCTTTGTTTCTGTTGCTACATCGTGTTGATCCGTCTTTCATTTGTTCAGTTCTTTACTGTTTTACATACTGTCGCACATTGATCTTTGAACCTTACTTTATATAGTAATCGTTTAAGTTTTTGCAAGCCTTCATTTCGCCATCTGTTTTCCCTTGCTTTCATTTAAGTACTTTAAACATGCTTAATCAATCTAATCTTTCCAATCCCCCATCAACCATGAGTAACTAATCACACAAGGGTCTGCTAAAAATGAATCTATAGGTTAGAAATACGAAAGTTCAGCATGTAGGATAGCCTCGAATGCATTGAATGTATGTGTACTTCATTCCATGGGCAATTTCGATCGGCCATCCATTTTGTCTAAAGAACTCCTAACCTCCGGAAGGAGTAAGAGTTCAGAGTCATCCATTCATGCTAGCCTTTCATGGTAGGCAGAAAATGACCTAGGAATTGGCGTTTTCCTAGCACGATTCATTAACTTGTTTGTATAAATAGATGCTTAAGTCTTACTTGGATATGAGTGAACTAAAGGATTTAATGCATGTAATCGAGAGATGCATGAGACTGAGTTAAATTGATGCATATTAAGCTAAGCTACTGCTGAATAATCGTATGTAAAAGCCTATAGAGGAGACTTTAGTTGACCTTGTTTCCTTATCTCGCCTACAAACGTTGCTAGTTTTATTGCTAGAAAATTGCTGAATGTGCAATTCTATAATTCTGCTTTTTGCCTTAGCCATTTTTCCAGTCTTTTATTTTTGCGCTTTTATTGCTAGAACATTGCTAAGTCCGCAATTCTTTCTCCTCTACATTTAAGTTAATCTCTTTACTTGCTCTTGTTTATGCTTGCATATCTCGTACATTCTTCGTTAGTTTGGCACATCAACCTCAAATCTACCCCATTTAAGTAACCACCTCTAATTTAACACCTCACTTCGTTAGTAACTAAGAATAAATCTCTGTGGGAAAACGAATGAAAAATACTTATCACTTGCTGCAGACCATGTATGCTTGCATGTTCTGAGTGCTCTCGCATTACATTTTATTTACACACTGAGCACACAACAATCATCAACTAAGAAAGGCAGAGACAAGTATCACCCAACAAACAAAAAGCGAGGGTGGTTAGAGTTTCAAAGGGAGAGTAGTTGTTTGTGCAAATAGACATAGAGGAAAAGTCACAACTTTTGGTAGACCAAAAGAAGTAGCTTTCAATCCATTTATACTTGCCTTCTTTGTCTACTTGCACAAACACAAGGTGGTCGAAATGTATTTGTCGATACTATCAATCTTGTTATGTATGATGTTATTTGGCCCTTCCCTTTCAGGGGCTACTTCCCCTACAAACATATTCATCCTCGCCGGTCAGAGTAACATGGTTGGCCGAGGTGAGGTTGAAAAGGATAAATCGGAGAAACTTGTGTGGGATGGGATTATCCCACCAGAGTCTAAACCCGACCCATCCATCCTACGATTGAACCCTGATCGCCAATGGGAGATAGAAAAAGAGCCTATCCATTTGGGATCGACATCAACGGGACCCCTGGGATTGGTCCTGCGATGGCATTTGCTCACGAGCTGCAAGCGAAAGCCGGGTCGAAGGCAGGCGTTGTGGGTTTAGTTCCTTGTGCCAGAGGTGGAACTTTAATCGAACAATGGATTAAAAATCCTACAAATCTTGATGCAACTTTTTACCAAAATGTCATTGAACGAATCAAAGCATCAAATAAAGAAGGTGGGGTTGTATGTGCTCTTTTCTGGCATCAAGGGGGAAGCGATGCGGCTATGAGTGACACGACTAGTAGATACAAAAATAACCTAAAAACATTCTTCACCGACATCCGCAATGATATAAAGCCTAGATTTTTACCCATCATAATTGTTAAAGAAGCCCTTTATGACTTTTTTATGAAGCATGATACTCATGATTTGGCAACAGTGAGGGCGACACAAGATGCAGTTGGTCAGGAGGTGCCGGATGTGGTGGTCATCGATGCTGGGGAGTTGCCTATAAACTTTACCACACATGCCGGTTTTAACCAAGATCATGGTCATTTTTATACCACAACTCAGGTTGCTATGGGTAAATGGTTGGCTGATACCTACCTCTCCCACTATGGCCATTTACTCTGATCTTATTATTTGTCCTTTTCTAATCTTTATGGACTCGATTTTGGGTTCAATAGTGATTTGACATGTAATCGTGTATCAAAAGATGAAGAGAATAAAAATCAAAAATTTATAACCTTAAACTTTCATGGCTGAATCATTTTAGACCACATGTTAATGATCCGTGAAAGTAGAAAAACCCGCTTGTTTAATAATAAATTTTGGTCAATCACAAATTGACACATGATTAATTTAACTTAATTTAACTTAATGATAAAAATATATATTTATAAATTCGGGACCAATTACAAAGTTACACATGTCCTCAAATTAAATAAAAGACAATTAAATAAAATACATGTAAAATTGGCAAATAAAATTATGTCATATGTTTATCGATCCATCAGACGACCCAAGCTAGTCTAATCAAACTTTGCCACATGGCAGTTAGACCCGAAGCTATTTAGCCCTAAAATGATTTTTAGCTAAATTTAAATAATTAAAGCTATTGAAAATAAATGGATTAAGCTGAAATAAATAAAAGCCCAAAAGTTGGGCCAAAAGTCAATCGGCCTCAAGCCTATACTAGGTCCAGCATTGAGCCAGAATTCAGAGAAGTCAGAAGCTCGAGCAATCAGAGAGTCAAAATCTAGAGAATTCAGAGGCATCAAAGACCCAGAGTTCAGAAGATTTGAAGTCTTAGAAGATTCGAAGACTACAAACTTCAAGATCCGCTCCAAAGATCAACAACTTCAAGATCAACAAGTCAACAGACCACTTCAAAGATCAATAAGCCGACAGGCCAATCTAAGAAATTAACCAGCTCAAAGCAAACGTCTACATTCGAGAGAAAGCATCAGAGGATACATATTAGAGACTGTAACACTTATATAAATCAATAAAATCAAATTATTTTCCACCAATTAAATTTCTGCAGGAAATCTTGTGTGAACAAATTCCAGAGGCATCAAAGACCCAGAGTTCGGAATATTCAAAGGCTAAGAAGATTCGAAGACTACAGACTTCAAGATCTGCTCCAAAAATCAACAAGTCGACAGACCGATCCAAGAAATCAACAAGTCGACAGACCGATCCAAGAAATCAACTAGCCCAAAGCAAACGTCTACATTCGAGATAAAGCATCAGAGGATAAAGATTAGAGACGGTAACACTTATATAAATCAATAAAATCAAATCATTTTCCATGAATTAAATTTCTGCATGAAATCTCGTGTGAACAAATTGGCACGATCGGTGGGACAGTTTCTACCTCTCATCTTTTTCTCTCTCCAAAAAGTGATGACATCCAAAGAAGTTTCTTCAAAGACTGCGGCTTCAAATGACTCATATGGAGGGCCAGTTACGCGCAGTCGCTCTAAAGAAATCCAACATGAAGAAAGTCAAATACCCGTCATAGCGAACAAAATGTTGAGACGCATGACAAAATTTGTTCAAGCTGATATCGTTCTTGCAGAAAATCTTGTGTTTGACCAACTCGTTTTTCCTTCTCTTCAACCAAAAGAAGCATGAAATCTGGATGTGATGTCCATCATGATGACTGATGCAGGCACTAGTGAAGAAAGAATGACTGAAGTGGAAAAGAAGATTAACATGTTCTTGAAGGTGGTCGAAAAAAAAGACTATGAAATGGCTTCTCTCAAGAATCAAATTGAAAGTCGAGATGTCGTTGAATAAAGTCAAACCCCTGCTATCAAAAATAAAGGAAAGAACGTTGCACAAGAAAATCAGTGGCAATATTCTACTTCAATCGCTTCATTGTTTGTCCAACAACTCCAAGATATTATTATGAACTCGATCAGAACAAAATCTGGTGGACCTGCTCAAAGTTCCATCTTCTATTCTAAACACTATACGAAGAGGATTGATAACCTCAAGATGCCTAGTGGATATCAACCACCAAAGTTTCAACAGTTCGATGGGAATGGCAATTCCAAGCAACATATTGCTCACTTCATCGAAACAGGTGAAAATGTTGGTACACGAGGAGATCTACTAGTCAAGCAATTTGTCCGGACACTGAAGGGAAACACTTTCGACTGGTATACTAATCTTGAATCTGAGACTATTGAAAGTTGGGAACAACTTGAAAAGAAGTTCCTCAACCGTTTGTATAGTACAAGGCGAACTATCAGCATGTTGGAGCTCACAAATACCCAACAACGAAAAGACGAACCAGTTGTTGACTACATCAACCGCTGGAGAACTCTAAGTCTCGACTGCAAAGATCGGCTCACTGAAGTATCTGCAATTGGAATGTGTATTCAAGGCATGCATTAGGGACTCCATTATATTTTGCAGGGATATATGCCTCACACGTTCGAAGAACTAGAAACTCATGCTCATGACATGGAGTTGAGCATCGCCAACAGAGGAAATAAAGATCTCCTTGTTCTAAACATCAAGAAAGAAAAGAAAGAAGCGACGACTACTGAAAGATTTTCTAAAGGCCCTATCGAAGAATCAATGGTCGTTAATGAAACTCCATTCAAATTTTTCGCAAGAGGAAAAGACAAGACGATGGAGAAGCAACATGATGGAGGCGAAAGAAGACGTTTGACCCTGAAAGAAAGACAAGAAAAAATTTACCCTTTTCGAGACTCTGACATCTCAGACATGTTAGAACAACTCTTGGAAAAGCAACTTATCGAATTACCAGAGTGTAAGTGACCAGAAGAGATGGGACGAGTTAATGATCCCAATTACTGCAAGTATCATCGAGTTATTAGTCTCCTGATGGAGAAATGTTTTGTTCTGAAGGAGCTAACTTTAAAGTTAGCTAAAGAAAAAAGGATTGAGTTAGAGCTTGATGAAGTAGCTCAATCAAACCATGTTACAATAGCAACAAACCTCAACAACCGAACATCTTCAAGCACAGTTCATAATCTAGAAGCGAGTTTGATTCAATTCGGGACTTTAGAACCTGTAGTAATTTGGCTTCAGCAAAAGTTTCCAAGAATTATCTCCCATGGAAAATCCGAGTCTATTAAAAATGAAGATGAAGAATGGAATTTGGTAACTCGTCGAAAGAAGAAAGCACCACACTCTGTCCGGAAATAGCCTCACATTTTTCAAAACTATAGAAGAAAGAATGCGTTGGAAAAGAAGAAGGAAAAGACTATAGGCTCCCGAAAGCATAAGTTGGTCGTAGAAGAGAATGAAGATTTTGTTCGATCTCGACAACCATTAACGCTAAAATAATTTTTTCAAAAGAACTTTCTTAATGAAGATCACGAAGACATTCATGACACTGTCACATGCCATGCGATTGACACGTTCGAAGAAGACGATTCTTTATCAATCTCATCAAAGTGGTAGCAAAGCTAGAAGATCTACCTTCATTCAATATAGATGACTCTGATATACACATAGGTTCCTCATGTTGCGTGTCCATTAGCTTCACAGATGAAAACTGGATGTTAGAATCAAAGCCTCATAGTAAACCGTTATTTGTCTCGGGCTACATCTGTTAAGTCTCTGAAAGTGACTTATTTAGGACCCATTTAGCTTAGGAAGATGTACACTTTTAGGTGTTTTTGATAGCATTTAGCCTAAACCTATGCTTTAATATGAGAATTAGAAGAAGGTAGCTAATCTAGGACTTAAGTACAATAGGTAGAAAAAGGGTTGAAAACCGAAGGAAAAGAATGAAAAAATGAGCATTGCGAATGAATTGCGAAAACATTGCGGTGACCGCAATTATTCAAGTGAAAACCGTAAGTTGACTGATCTTTTTCTGTTAATTTCCGTAATTTCAGGGATTCGTTCTTTCTCCTCCATCCATTCTGATATATGACGTTGAAGGTTGATGGTTCTCCTTGGCCCAAACGCACCTGCAAACTACTATAAAAGGGGGCCAAAGTCGGAGGTTTGATCATTATTCGAGGCGCAGAAGTCTTCTCGCAGTCCATCATTTCTCTCTGTTTTCCTTTACCGTCTGTTGGAGTGGGAGTCTCAGCTGTTGGAATCGATAATCTGATAGGAAGGAGAGGAGATTCTTCTTCTCTCTCGATTGGATTCATCCAAGCAAGGCTGACCTCTCATCCCTTTCATTCGAGGCGACTGCAACGAAGCTTTCAAGCAACCTTTACTGCTTTTCTGTCTTTTTCTTCTCATTTCCAGCTTTGATTAGTTGTTGTTCTAGTTTAGTGTTTTACTTACTGCATTTCGTTGTTGTCTGTCTTGGAATCATTTCTTTCAAAGCTTTCCTTTGTCGTTCAACACTCAAAGTAATCGAAGTACAATTCTGCATTTCACAGTTTCCACCTTTTTCTACTACGGTTTTGTCTTGCTGTTTTAAGCACATTTCTCTTCTAAGCATGTCTGTTTTATCTACCCTTTCTGTTTTCCATATATCCATGAGTAGCTAAGTCACTTAGGGGCATGCTAATGACAGAACTATAGGCTAAAAAACGTGAACCAAGCATGTAGGATCGCCTTCGAAACATTGATTGTATGTAAGCTTCATCCCACGGGCAATTTCGATTGGCCATCCATTTTGTCCAAAGAACTCCTAACCTCTGGAAGGAGTAAGAGTTCAGAGTCATATAATCATGCTAGCCTTTCATGGTAATCAGAAAACGGCTTAGGAATAAGCGTTTTCCTAGTACAAACTAAACACTCCTGTTTTAACAAGATGCTTAAGACCTTACTTTGAAGTCGAGTAAACTTAAGACTCTAATGCATGGAATCGGACGATACTTGAGATAGAGTGAGTTTGATGTATAGAGAGTTGATCCAGTGCTTGAGAATCGTAATAAAATGCCTATAGGATAGTCATTAGTAGCCTTTAATTCACCCATTTACACACTTTCGCTGTTAGTCAATTGCGGTAACATTGCGGTCCTCGCAATTCTGCCATTTTATCATTCTGTTTAGCTGTTTTCTTCTTCGCTTATCTATTCCATCTCTTGTCCTTTGAGTCTGATTTCAACTTTAATTTGTTTATGTTGTATCCCTTTACACATTCAGCAAAAATTAGATAATTAAAAACCAATTTTACTCCTTCAAATCCACCTCATCTTTCTTAACAAATACACTTCGCGAATAGCTAAACATAAGTCTCTGTGGAAAAAACGAATGAAATATACTTACTACTTGCTGTGAGACCATGTATGCTTGCATGTTCTAAGTGCTCTCTCTACTTTCTTGCTTATTTATCTTTACACACTGAGCACGCAACAAGTTTTTGGCGCCGCTGCCGGGGACTTATTTTAAGTGAAAACGAAGTTTGTTAAGTTTGAAACATCAAGTTATTTTCCATTGAATTTGATCCATCTTCATTTCTTTTTCAGGTACCATTTAGGGTAGTTTATGAATGAGACTCCATCTAGTGATCTAGAGTTCAACCCTGAGCCTGAGAGATTATTTAAAGCTAGAAATAGAGCCAAGAAACGTCTCTTTAAACAAACCCTTTTACCTCCAATCATTGCGGGAACTACAATTCCTCCGCAATTACCTCAAGAAGAAATGGCTGGAGTAAATCAAAACTTGGTGCCTGTCACTCGCAATCCCATTGAAATAGCGAATGACAAGGATAGCGCCATCATTTCATATTTAGTACCTATGCCTGGGGAGCTGAACCCCAGCATAATCCGTCCTGAAATCACTGCCAACTCATTCGAGTTAAAGCCAGTGATGTTCCAAATGTTGTCCACTGTGGGACAATTCTTTGGAATAGAAAATGAGGACCCCCATAACCACCTTAGGAATTTCCTAGGAGTTAGTGACACATTCCTAATCCCTGGAGTTTCCCAAGAAGCCCTGAGGTTATATCTTTTCCCTTACTCTTTAAGGGACAAAGCCAAAACATGGTTAAATTCTTTACCCTCAGGATCTGTCCTCAATTGGACAGATTTAGCAGAAAAATTCCTAGTCAAATATTTCCCACCAGATAGGAATTCAACCTTTCGTGATGATATCATAAAGTTCAAACAAGCTCCAAGTGAGTCCCTTCACGAAGCTTGGACAAGATTCAAAGACCTTCTCATTAAATGTCCACACCATGGCATTCCATGGTGTATCCAAATAGAAGTCTTCTTTAAAGGATGCAACCCCAGCACCAGACAAGTTCTAAATTCATCTGCTGGTGGTTCCATGTTGTCCAAGAGTTACAACGAAGCTTATGAGATCTTGGAGAAGATCTCAACATCTCATTGTAGGTGGTCAGACGATCCAGTAGAGCCAACTAGGGCTCAAGACAAGGATGCTCTAAGCGTCATGAGCACCCAAATAAATGCCCTGACCAACCTAGTTAAGCAAATGGCTCAGGCCAATCTCCAAACCAGTGCCAATACCGCCACAGCCATGTCAATGGGCACCCAACCAAGCCAAGGCGAGGCGCCTATCTGTGGATTCTGTGGGGAAGGGCACCCTTATGAATATTGCCCTGGGAATCCATCCTCAGTCTGCTATGTTGGAAGCCAGCAGCAGCCCAGGAATAACCCCTACTCACAAACTTACAACCCTGGTTGGAGAAACCACCCTAACCTGTCATGGGGTGGCCAACAAAGCACTAACCAAAATTCTAACCAACCAAGGCCGAGTGGAACACCCGGTTTCACTCCTCAACATAACCAGTCAATGTACCAAAAACCTTACAATCAACCTGTAGGATCTTCTGTAGAAAACCTACTCAAGGAATACATAGCTAAGAATGATGCTACTCTTCAGAGCCAGCAAGCTACTCTTAGGAGCCTGGAAAACCAAATAAGCCAATTAGCCAATGAACTTAAAAGTAGGCCCCAAGGTAGACTCCCTGCTGACACCGAGGTGCCTAGGAGAGATGGAAAAGAGCAAGTTCAAGCAATTGAACTTAGGAGTGGAAGACCATTGGTGAGCAACACAAAGGACACACCAAAGAGAGTAGAGAACACTGAGTCTAGTGCTCCACTGGAGTCTCTGCCAAACCAAGGTCCACCACCAACTAGCACATCAGGAGCCAGGCTAGAACCAATTATTGAGGAGGTAGAAGAAATTCCAAGGCCTCCACCTATCCTAAAGCGCCCTGACATACCTGCATATGTGCCACCACCTCCATACCCTCGAAGGCTTAAAAAGAAGCAAGAACAGGAAGTTCATTTTAATAAATTCTTAGAAATACTTAAGCAAGTGCATGTTAACATTCCTTTTGTTGAAGTTTTACAGTCGATGCCTTCTTATGTAAAGTTTTTGAAGGACATTATTACTAACAAAAAAATAATTGGTGAGTTTGAAACAGTAAACCTCACCGAGGAGTGCAGTGCCATCCTCCAGAACAAGCTGCCTAAGAAGGAGAAGGATCCTGGTTCCTTCACCTTACCTGTAGAACTTGGAGGCAAGCACGTGGGCAGAGCGCTTTGTGACCTGGGCGCCAGCATAAATCTCATGCCCCTGTCCCTATTCCGCCAGTTGGGAATGGGAGAAGCACGTCCAACCACAGTCACTTTACAACTAGCAGACAGATCCATCGCATATCCAGAAGGTAAGATTGAGGATATTCTAGTTAAAGTTGACAAATTTATTTTCCTTGCAGATTTCATTGTCCTGGACTATGAGGCAGACAAGGAAGTCCCCATCCTGCTAGGTAGACCATTTCTAGCCACAGGTAGGGCACTTATAGACGTCCAAAAAGGTGAGCTTACTATGAGGGTTCATGATGAAGAGGTAAAGTTTAGTGTATATAAAGCTTTAAGGTACCCCTCTGACCTTGAATCCTGTGCTAGTATGGACGTTATTGATTCTTTAATGGAAGAACAATTAGAGCATGTATTATTAACCAAACATGCCAATGAATATGTAGGATTAGATATAGCTGACTTAAATATATCTGACATAATGGATATGCCTGTAGATAACCCACAGCATGTATGTATGAATATAGATTTAACTGATAGAACTGTAAATCCGTTAAAGCCCTCCATTGAGCATCCACCTGTTTTAGAACTAAAACCACTACCCACTCACCTCAAGTATGCATATTTAGGAAATAATGATACACTGCCTGTAATTATTTCTTCTAAACTAAGTGAACAGCATGAGGGTGAATTAATTTTACTGCTTAAGCAACATAGGAAGGCTATAGCATGGACTATTGCTGATATTCGAGGCATTAGCCCTTCTTATTGCATGCACAAAATTATACTAGAGGAAGAGCACACACCTAGGGTAGATCACCAGCGTAGGCTAAACCCTCTATGAAAGAGGTAGTAAAGAAGGAAATAATAAAATGGTTAGATGCAGGAGTGATTTTCCCCATAGCTAGTAGCCAGTGGGTGAGCCCCATCCAATGTGTACCTAAAAAGGGGGGAATAACTGTGGTAGTCAATGAGAACAACGAACTGATTCCAACAAGGACTGTCACAGGGTGGAGAGTGTGTATGGATTACAGAAAATTAAATAAAGAGACTAAAAAAGACCATTTCCCTATACCGTTCATTGACCAGAGGCTAGACAGAATAGCTGGTAGAGCCTACTATTGTTTCTTAGATGGCTATTCAGGCTATAATCAAATTACTATAGACCCTAAGGATCAAGAGAAGACCACCTTCACTTGCCCTTTTGGAACGTTTGCCTTCCGCAGAATGCCTTTTGGCTTATGCAATGCACCGGCAACCTTCCAAAGGTGCATGATGGCAATCTTTTCCGAGTCGGATGAGTCCATGATAGAAATATTCATGGATGACTTCTCAGTTTTTGGGGATTCATTTAAAACCTGTCTAGAAAACTTAGGACAAGTCCTGGCTAGGTGTGAGGAGACCAACCTAGTCCTAAATTGGGAAAAATGCCATTTTATGGTAGATGAGGGGATTGTCTTAGGACACAGAGTGTCAAGGGCAGGTGTAGAAGTTGATCGGGCCAAGATAGAGATCATAGAGAAGTTGGTAGAGCCCCAGAATGTCAAAGCCATTAGAAGCTTCTTAGGGCATGCTGGCTTCTACAGAAGGTTCATTAAGGACTTTTCTAAGATAGCCAAGCCTCTGTGTGAGCTATTAGAGCTAAATAGACCCTTCATCTTCTCTAAGAATGTGTAGTAGCTTGGACCACCCTTAAGAAAGCACTAGTCACAGCCCCTATCATAGTAGGACCAAATTGGGATCTTCCCTTTGAGATGTTATGTGATGCCAGTGACTATGCTGTAGGAGTGATGTTAGGCCAGAAGATTGACAAGCTAACACACCCTGTCTATTATGCTAGTAAGACCTTGAATGAGGCTCAATGTAATTATACAACTACTGAAAAAGAGATGCTTGCTGTAGTGTTTGCCTGCGAAAAATTTAGAAACTATATTGTAGGCACTAGGACAATTGTATACACTGACCATTCTGCCTTGAAATATCTTATGAGGAAGGCTGATGCCAAGCCTAGATTGATTAGATGGGTGTTATTGCTGCAGGAATTTGATTTGGACATTCGGGACAAGAAAGGATGTGAAAATGTGGTTGCAGATCACTTGTCTCGATTGCAGCACAATTGCGAAAAAATTGCGGAGACCGCAATTTCTGATGCTTTTATTGATGAACATGTCTTTGCTTTGGCTCATCGTGATAACGATGAGGAACCTTGGTTTGCTGACATTGCTAACTTCCGTGCATCACAGGTATTGCCAGTGTTCAAGGGAGGACAAGAGAAGAAGAGGTTCCTTCATGAAGCAAGAAAATTCATCTGGGATGACCCCACACTTTACAGAACCTGTGCTGATGGCTTACTAAGGAAGTGTGTTTCAGCTGCTGAAGCGAAGTCTGTGCTGCAGCACTGTCACTCATCTCCTTATGGTGGACACTTTGGTGGTCAAAGAACAGCTGCGAAGGTATTTCAGAGTGGCTACTATTGGCCAACAATCTTCAAGGATGCCCACAACTATGCCCACAGCTGTGATGAGTGCCAAAGGACAGGTAACCTCAGTCGCAAGGATGAGATGCCCCTCACGTACATTTTAGAGTTGGAGCTCTTTGATGTGTGGGGCATTGACTTCATGGGACCATTCCCTCCATCATCAGGTAACCTTTACATTTTGGTAGCAGTAGATTATGTGTCCAAGTGGGTAGAAGCCAAAGCATGTCCTAATAATGATGCTAAAACAGTCACCAACTTCTTGCATAGGCACATTTTTACTAGATTTGGGACACCTCGTGCTATCATTAGTGATGAGGGGTCACATTTCATTAACAAAGCTATGGAAAAAGTATTGGCTAAATATAACATTAGGCATAGAGTAGCCACTCCCTACCACCCACACTCAAATGGCCAAGCTAAAATTTCCAATAGGGAGATAAAGAACATCCTAGAAAAGGTAGTCAAACCTAATAGGAAAGACTGGTCCTTCAAGCTTGAGGATGCACTTTGGGCTTATAGGACAGCATATAAGACACCTCTAGGAATGTCCCCTTATAGGCTGGTATATGGCAAAGCTTGTCACTTACCACTTGAGTTAGAAAACAAAGCATTTTGGGCCATGAAGGAATTGAATTTTTGTGTAAAAGATGCAGGAACACTAAGGTCTTTACAATTACATGAGCTTGATGAGCTTAGGCATATGGCCTATGAAAATGCCAAAATGTATAAAGAAAAGACCAAAATATGGCACGACAGTAGACTTAGGATCAAAGACTTTAGGAAAGGCCAACTTGTCCTATTATTTAACTCACGTTTAAAGATATTTCCAGGCAAACTAAAGTCCAGATGGTCGGGTCCATTTATTATTACTAATGTCTTTGTTCATGGTGCGATAGAGATAAAAAACTTGCAGCAAGGACAGCCTTTTATGGTAAATGGTGCTAGATTGAAGCATTATTATGAGGAAGGAGATGTGAAGACTCTCTCGGCCTTCCTCTTGCATGAAGCATGAAGTTACAAACGAGAGAGAACGAGTGGTTACTGTGCTCGTTTAGTCAAGGCCAATGCCTTAGTTTATTTTTTCTGTCTTTCCGATTATCGTTTGTATGTTTTGTGGTGTGATTTAAATTGCGTATTTAATGTTTGTTTTATTTGTTTTTGCAGGGATTCGAAAGAGGGGATCAAGGAGAGTAAATCCAGCTTTTAAAATCAAGAAACGGTTGAGCCAAATAAAAGATACGGACGAGCAAAGTTTGAGATTTTGATGAAAAAATATCCCTGGAATTGCGCTGGAATTGCTGGATTCGCAAAAAAAGAGCCGTTGGGATTTTTCCGTTGCCTTTATATCCGTTGGAAAGCGCTCGATCGATACGATTCTCTCATTCTCTGATTTCCAAGAACTCTGCGATTCTTTTCATCTTTGATTCTACTCTCAAGATCACCAAGATTCGACAATGGTGTCCACACGGGCAGAAAGATCCGCAGCCAAGAAGAAGGCTGATGACGCAGCTGAAGCGGCTGCGAGGGAAGCACTGCTCACCCTTGCAGATGATGGTGCCGTTCGCACCGGACCTCTTCCTAAGCTTCCTATCCGTAGGAAGAAGTGGAGGGTTGTCACTGAGATCCCTGCTGGACCATCTGAGCCAGCGGGCACGCCTAAGAAACGCCGGTGGAGTGTCGAGATGGCCACCGAACCAAGCACAGCAAAGACTCCCTCTGTGGAGAGTCAAGAAACTGATCGTGCATCCCACGAGTCAGCCAAAGAAGGTTCGTCGCCATCCGCATCACCTGCGCACAGCCCTTCACCGTCTGAACCAGTGCCAAGCGCAGAGTCGTCACCACCTGCACAGAGCTCCGAGTTGTCTCCAGCACCTCAGAGTTCTGACCCGACACCTGCAGCAGCGCAGAGTCCTGAACTGCCGTCTTCGCCACTGAGTTCTGCGCAGACACCATCAGCAGAGCACAATCCCACGCCATTGCACAATTCTCCACGGCCTGATCCTGAATTCCCATATGGGGATTATCAAGAGTCCACGCAGGGCAGTGGCGATGCTGGGGAAGACAGCCCTGATGTTCCTGCACAGCAGGATGATTCCATGGAGGAGACGTTGGGGGCATGCCTCCAGCAGATCAACATTAAGAAGAAGAAGAAGAAGGCCAAGATTGTCAAGGCCAAGAAATCAAAGAAGCTGAAGAAGAAGAAGGCCAAGAGAGTGCCTTCAGCAGACAAAGAAAGCACGGAGCCATCACTCAAAAGGCTCAAGGTTGAGGCTGCCGAGTCAGCCAAGCCAGCAGATAAGGGGAAGGCCAAGCTCTACCCTGAAGACGAACCTCAGTCAGTGAGGTATGTCTCATCTGATGCTGAATCCAGGGGTGCTGAGTTAAGGAAGAGGGAGTTGCTGCACGAGAAAGGCTTCCTCGACCGACCTGCTGACCTGCCGCAGTTCTTGCGCGCAGGGGTGATCAACCACGGCTGGGAGGAATTCTGCAGACCGCCTAATCCAGCATACACGAGCATGGTGTATGATTTCTACGCCAATGTGCTCAGCCCTGAGGATGACCTGTCTGTGGTCAGAGGGGTAGAAGTAGATTTCTCAGCCAAGGCCATCAATGAAGCCTTTGGTCTCAAGGGCCAAACACATACAGATTATGCACGGATCGTTGACGAGCCTACTGAGGCAGTTTTGGAAGAGGCCATTCGGACTATTGGCCAGCCTGAAGCTTCTTGGACCGTGTCACGCAATGGGAGGCACACTCTCATGAGTGCCAACCTCACGGCTAAGGCAGCTGTTTGGTTTTCGTTCGTGCGAAGGAGATTGTCCCCGGTGACTCACGAGACTACAATAAACCAGAGTCGATCGCTGCTGGTGTATGCGATAATGAGAGGTCTCACGATCAACGTGGGAGAAGTCATCACTGCGGCCATTGCTGAATGCGCCAAGAAAGGTAAGGGACCACTGTTTTTCCCTAACACCATAACCAAGCTATGTTTGCTTGCAGGAGTCCCTACCGAGCGCCTGGAGAAGCAGATGGCCTACACGGGCCACTTGGAGCTGCCTGCTAACCTGAGGCTGAGAAGAAAGGGGAATATGGAGTTTGAACTGGATAGGCTGGCTGCTGAACAGTCCCTATCCATGGCCTGCTTAATGGATATGCAGAGAAGAATGGCTCAATGGGCCACTTATGCGCAGGCGAGGGACAAGGAAGTTGCAGACCAGCTGGGGTGCCTCTTCCCTGAGTTCCCTACCAATCTTCTAACTCCATGGGTGCCCCCACGACCACGGCAACCAGATGAGGATGAAGAAGGTTAAGTGCTGGTTTGAAGTGCACTAAAGGGAGTATTGTTGTTCCCTTAGAAAACAAAAACAATTTTCTGCTTTCTAATAGACAATGTGAATTATGCTGTTTTTTGGTTCAATTTTGATCTGTTTTTGATGTTTAGTTTTATGTTTTTTCTTTTGTTTAGGATAGTCTGATATTAGCTGCCTAGGTAGGTTCATTTAGTTTTATTTTTGTCGAGCTTAAAGTGACTGGAAAAAGCATGTTTAGGGGCCTGAATCGATGTTCTATCTGCCCTGATTGAATTGCGAAAAAATTGCGGTTCCCACAATTTTTGTGCCTGATTGCATGTTTTGGACTGTCTGTTTAGTTAGGCTGTGATCTGTTAAAATTCTATCTTTTGCTGCTAGCATGACTACCTTATATAGCTGATCTTAAAGCACGCTGGATGAGTGTCATAGGACACCCTTTGATTGTTTAAATTAGCCTCTGAATAGGGCTCAGCATGCATAAACCATCAGTCCTTAAACTGTCTGTTCTGTTCAAATTTTCTACTGCTGGAATAATTGCTCTTAGAATGTTTTGCCTATGCCTAGGATTTTTAGATTCTCTTTGTTTTACCTTAGACTAGATGCTTCTAGGACAAGTTTGGGGGTGTGCCACCTCAGACACTCATTGGGGACAATGAGTAGTTTAAGTTTGGGGGAGGCCACCCTAGGCCTAGGAACATTCCTCTCTTCCTTAGGACATAAGCATTCTTCTTCTCCTTTACAAAAAATGATGAACTGAAAAAAAAATGAAAAATAGAATAAAGAGGGGGGTCTCTCTTAGGTTGCTAAGTAATCAGTGCCAAGTGTGTGACCCACAAGTGGCATTGCATCAAAAGGCAACCAAAGGATAGGCCCCACCTAAGAAAGGAAAAAGGGAGAAATAGGGGAAGAAGAATGTATGCTTAGGAGTTATAATCTTGTGGCTTAGATGTCCTATTCAAAAAAAAAAAAAAAGAACTCTGATCCTCAATGAGCTAAGCACAAGGTTGTAGCTTTTAGGTTTGTCCAGGGAGATGAATGTATATCCAATGTAGTGATGCCAGGGTTTAGGTTGTTCTCTAAAAGTACCACTGTCACTGTTAATACTAAAACTGGCATGACTCTAAGGAATCCTAGACACATTAAAAATAAGCTCGAAGCATGTACTGAGTCTGAGGTAAAACTAGGCAGAATTTGAAACCTTAGGGATAGTGGCATGATATTATAAAAGTAGCTAGATCAGTAGTAGGGGGTTAATAAAAACAGTAGGTATAGTAGGCAGGTGAAGTCAGAAGAAGCTTGATAAGAGGTTAGTTCTAAACGTAGAGGTGTGTCACAGGACAGCACTGCTAGAGATAGGGATATAGGGGAGTCAGTAAGTGGTCAAAGAAGATGAAATAACAAGCCTAAGTAAGTCCTTAGTATGCTTGAGGACAAGCAAAACCTTAAGTTTGGGGGTGTGTTAAGTCTCTGAAAGTGACTTATTTAGGACCCATTTAGCTTAGGAAGATGTACACTTTTAGGTGTTTTTGATAGCATTTAGCCTAAACCTATGCTTTAATATGAGAATTAGAAGAAGGTAGCTAATCTAGGACTTAAGTACAATAGGTAGAAAAAGGGTTGAAAACCGAAGGAAAAGAATGAAAAAATGAGCATTGCGAATGAATTGCGAAAACATTGCGGTGACCGCAATTATTCAAGTGAAAACCGTAAGTTGACTGATCTTTTTCTGTTAATTTCCGTAATTTCAGGGATTCGTTCTTTCTCCTCCATCCATTCTGATATATGACGTTGAAGGTTGATGGTTCTCCTTGGCCCAAACGCACCTGCAAACTACTATAAAAGGGGGCCAAAGTCGGAGGTTTGATCATTATTCGAGGCGCAAAAGTCTTCTCGCAGTCCATCATTTCTCTCTGTTTTCCTTTACCGTCTGTTGGAGTGGGAGTCTCAGCTGTTGGAATCGATAATCTGATAGGAAGGAGAGGAGATTCTTCTTCTCTCTCGATTGGATTCATCCAAGCAAGGCTGACCTCTCATCCCTTTCATTCGAGGCGACTGCAACGAAGCTTTCAAGCAACCTTTACTGCTTTTCTGTCTTTTTCTTCTCATTTCCAGCTTTGATTAGTTGTTGTTCTAGTTTAGTGTTTTACTTACTGCATTTCGTTGTTGTCTGTCTTGGAATCATTTCTTTCAAAGCTTTCCTTTGTCGTTCAACACTCAAAGTAATCGAAGTACAATTCTGCATTTCACAGTTTCCACCTTTTTCTGCTACGGTTTTGTCTTGCTGTTTTAAGCACATTTCTCTTCTAAGCATGTCTGTTTTATCTACCCTTTCTGTTTTCCATATATCCATGAGTAGCTAAGTCACTTAGGGGCATGCTAATGACAGAACTATAGGCTAAAAAACGTGAACCAAGCATGTAGGATCGCCTTCGAAACATTGATTGTATGTAAGCTTCATCCCACGGGCAATTTCGATTGGCCATCCATTTTGTCCAAAGAACTCCTAACCTCTGGAAGGAGTAAGAGTTCAGAGTCATATAATCATGCTAGCCTTTCATGGTAATCAGAAAACGGCTTAGGAATAAGCGTTTTCCTAGTACAAACTAAACACTCCTGTTTTAACAAGATGCTTAAGACCTTACTTTGAAGTCGAGTAAACTTAAGACTCTAATGCATGGAATCGGACGATACTTGAGATAGAGTGAGTTTGATGTATAGAGAGTTGATCCAGTGCTTGAGAATCGTAATAAAATGCCTATAGGATAGTCATTAGTAGCCTTTAATTCACCCATTTACACACTTTCGCTGTTAGTCAATTGCGGTAACATTGCGGTCCTCGCAATTCTGCCATTTTATCATTCTGTTTAGCTGTTTTCTTCTTCGTTTATCTATTCCATCTCTTGTCCTTTGAGTCTGATTTCAACTTTAATTTGTTTATGTTGTATCCCTTTACACATTCAGCAAAAATTAGATAATTAAAAACCAATTTTACTCCTTCAAATCCACCTCATCTTTCTTAACAAATACACTTCGCGAATAGCTAAACATAAGTCTCTGTGGAAAAAACGAATGAAATATACTTACTACTTGCTGTGAGACCATGTATGCTTGCATGTTCTAAGTGCTCTCTCTACTTTCTTGCTTATTTATCTTTACACACTGAGCACGCAACAACATCCAAGAACAAAGAGTTGGTCGGATTCTCATTGACGATGGGTCGACTGTCAATATAATGCCTAAGTCGACCATGACACAAATAGGGATCTCAACAGCCGAGTTAACAAATAGTCGATTGGTTATCCAAGGATTTAACCAAGGTGGGCAGCGAGCAATCGACATGATCCGTCTAGAGCTTATTATCGGAGATTTGAAGGCCAACACTTTGTTCCACATCATAGATTCCAAGACCACTTACAAGTTACTGTTAGGTCATCCATGGATTCATGGGAATGGAGTAATATCTTCTACACTACATCAATGCTTCAAATACTATCAAGACGGTGTTAAGAAAGTCGAAGCGGATACCAATCCATTCTCGGAGGCAGAGTCCCACTTCGCAAACGCAAAATTCTATATACAGAACGATGAGGCAGTGGAGATCGCTCATGCAGAAATCCCTTTGGTTGAAAGTAGCAAGAAAGAACACCAAAATATTACGAAGAAAAAGCAAGTCGAAGAAGTAGATGTTTGCAAAGTTCAACTGGATAAATTTTTTGTCAATCATACACAATCAAAGGCTCCAAAGGAAGAGAAACCGCAAAATATTTCCATATTGCGCTACGTCCCTTTGTCTCGACGTAAGAAAGAGGAATCACCATTCACACAATGTTTAGGAAATCTGAAAGTTGGTGACGTGAAAATTTTAAAATAAAGTTTCGTCACACCTCTTACTACGATTACCAAACAAGAGATCTGAGAGTCGAAGGATGACCACACAAAAAGGACTTTACCTGAAAAACGAACGAATGATGGGTTTGATCCAAATGCATAAAACTCCTAGAAAAGGCAGGCTATGACTTCACAACTCATACAAAGTTTGAAAGTCTAAAAATCTCTGACAAAAGGTCTAATCTTTCTCCAACACAAAAGAAGCTCCAAAAAGAGGGTTACGTCATACCTACTTCAAGAACTGAACTAGGGTATAACCCACTAGAGCCAATTCGCTTAATAAGAAAGGGAAAAGAAAAAGTTGTGAATGCCCATCACATAACCGCAGAAGAGGTTGACGACTCAAAAGAAGAAAAAAACAATAATATCCAGAGGACCTTTGTCTTCAACCGCATTGAAGTTCCAACTACCCATCTTCCAGTTCACCAACGTTTAAGTTTCATGACAACAAAAAGAGAAGATCAAAGTCTAGCTTCAATACCCACTCGACTTTCAGTATTCCAAAGGTTAAGTGTGTCTGCATCGAAGAAAATAGACAAACCGTCACGATCATTATTCTTCGACCGCCTTGAAACAACAAGTAATCATTACGGGGGGAAGATGAAAACCCAAGAAAAAGAACAACTTGAACAAATGAATGACGACAATGAATTTCGTAGTATTATTCATTCAAGGATGAAAAGAAAGTCGTTTGTTCTTGTAAATATGGAAGGTTCTTTGAAAGTAAAGCGACAATTGACCATTTTTACTAATCCTGCAGAGGCAAACCAAGAGCATGAAGAAGGCCAAGATCTTTGTTGTCATATTACCATTGAAGAAATGTCAGACATTGAAATTTCTGAAGAAGATGTTGAAGAAGCGTGAACATCACTAGAAGATGGTAGTCAATCTACGTTTGATGAGCTCAAAGAGGTAAACCTCGGCACGGCTGAAGAACCACGTCCAACCTTCATAAGTGCATCACTTAGTGGTAAAGAGGAAGGTGACTATTTGAACTTGCTCACTTTATACAAAGATTTTTTTGTTTGGTCGTACAAAGAGATTCCAGGACTCGACCCAAAGATAGCAGTCCACCATCTCGTAATCAAACAAGGATATCGGCCAATCAAGCAAGGTCAAATACGTTTTCGACCGGAGCTCGTTCCTTAAATTGAAGTTGAAGTCAATAAATTGATAGAAGCGGGGTTCATCAAAGAGGTAAAATATCCAACATGGATAGCAAATATTGTTCCGGTAAAAAAGAAGAATAGACAACTTCGCGTATGTGTTGACTTTCGCAACCTCAATAATGCATGCCCCAAAGATGATTTTCCATTGCCCATCACTAAACTCATGGTTGATGCTACCACTGGACATGAAGCTTTATCATTAATGGATGGATCTTCGGGATATAATCAAATTTGGATGGCCCTCAAGATGAAGAGATGACAGTGTTCCGAACTCCCAAATGAATATATTGTTACAAAGTGATGCCCTTTTGTTTGAAGAATGTTGGAGCAACTTACCAACATGCCATGCAAAAGATCTTTGATGGCATTCTTCATAAACATGTCGAATGTTATGTTGACGATCTTGTGGTTAAGTCCAACAAACGAGAAGACCACTTACAAGATCTAAAGATAGTTTTCGATCGTCTGAGAAAATTCCAATTTAAAATGAATCCTCTCAAGTGTGCATTCGACGTGACATCAGGAAAGTTTCTTGGTTCCGTAGTAAAACATCGAGGGATCGTGATCGACCAGTCCAAGATCGATGCCATTCAGAAAATGCCAGAGCCGCGAAACTTACATGAATTAAGAAGTCTTCAAGGACGACTGCCTTTTATAAGAAGGTTCATCTTTAATCTAGCAGGTTGATGCCAACCATTTCAAAGATGTACGAGTAAGGATACGACGTTTGAGTGGGACAAAGCATGTCAAAATGCTTTCGATAGTATAAAGCAATATTTGCTTAACCCTCCAGTTTTAAGCGCTCTCATAGCCGGAAAACCATTAATACTGTATATTACTGCGCAAGAAAGATCGCTTGGGGCAATGCTTGCACAAGAAAGTAGGAAAGGTAAAAAGTGTGCTCTTTACTATCTAAGTAGAACTTTGAATGGGGCAGAACTGAATTATTTACCCATCGAGAAAATGTGTGTTTCACTCTTCTTTCCCATTGATAAACTAAGGCATTATATGCAAGCGTTCACGGTGCATTTGGTGGTGAAGGCAAACCAAATCAAATATGTCTTATCTCGGCCGATTATCTCAGGACGATTGGCTAAGTGGGCAATCTTACTTCAACAATATGATATCGTCTACGTTCCGCCAAAGGCGGTGAAAGGGAAAGCCTTGGCAAACTTCTTGGTAGATCATCCAGTGCCATCAGATTGGAAATTATCGGAAGACTTGCCTGACGAAGAAATCTTCTACGTCAATTTTGACGGGGCAGCTCGAAGGAATGGCGCAGGAGCAGGCGTAATATTCATCTCGCCTAAAAAACATATGTTACCATATAACTTCACATTCGGAGAAGTATGTTCGAATAATGTTACTGAATACCAAGCGCTCATTATGGGTCTTCAAATAGCCATAGAAATTGAGGTGACTTATATTGAAATCTACGGGGATTCAAAATTGATAATTAATCAATTATTGCTCCAATACAAGGTAAAGCATGATATTTAATACCTTACTTCAATTATGCTAGGCAACTGTTAGAAATTTTTTAAAGTATGACGATAGTACATGTTCCAAGAACCGAAAATACAAAGGCGGATGCGTTGGCAAATCTGCCCACGGCTCTTTCAATTTCAGAAAGTGAAGTTTTAAACATCCCACTTTGTCAAAGATGGATTGTACCACCGACTGAAAAAGAAAATCAAGAAACAAATGTAATATCCGTCTATGTGATTGAAGAAGAAGATTGGAGACAACCGATTATAGATTATCTACAACATGGAAAGCTTCCCATTGATGCGCGACATAAAACTGAGATACGGAGAAGAGCGTCTCGATTCATCCACTACAAAGATGTTCTATATCGTCGCTCGTATGAAGGTCTTTTTATTCGATGCTTAGGAAAACAAGAATCAACACAAGCCTTAGAAGAAACTCATTCAGGCCTCTGTGGAGTTCACCAATCCGGGCCAAAACTTCATTTTCAGTTGAAAAAGGATGGGTTATTATTGACCCTCGATGGTCCAAGACTCGATGCATTACGCGAAGAAATGTGAAGCTTGTCAATTTCATGCCAACTTCATACATCAGTCTCCGGAGCCACTTCATCCAATTGTGGCCTCATGGCCATTCGATGCTTGGGGACTTGACCTTGTCAGGCCAATAACACCTAAATCATCAACAGGGCACTCTTATATCCTTGCAGCGACAAATTATTTTCTCAAGATGTCCTGAAGTCGTTGCATTAAAAGAAGCAAAGAAAGAAAATGTAGCTGATTTTGTTCGTAACCATCTCATTGATCGATACGGCATTCCCCATTGCATTGTGACCGACAACGGGAGGCAATTTTCTAACAACTTGATGGACAAGTTATGTGAAAAGTTTAGCTCCAAGCAATATAGTTCTTCCCTGTACAATGCCGCGACAAATGGCCTAGTTGAAGCGTTTAACAAGACATTATGCAACTTGTTGAATAAAGTAGTATAAAAAATGAAAAGAGACTGGGAGGAAAGAATCGGCGAAGCATTATGGACATATCGAACTACCTATCGTACTCCGACAGGAGCCACACCTTATTCTCTTGTCTATGGAGTAGAAGTTGTTCTCCCTTTGGAGAGAGAAATTCCATCGCTACGAATGGCAGTTCAAGGACTCACCGTTGAAGATAATGTCAAGTTACGTCTTCAAGAATTAGAGGCGTTGGATGAAAAAAGACTGGACGCGCAACAAACATTAGAATAAGGCTTTCAACAAAAATATATCTTCACGAAAGCATGCATGTCTAAGGCTTTCAACAAAAAGATACGGACTCGTTCATTCCAAGTCGGGGAGTTGTACTGGCAGTTCGAAGATCTATTATAACAACTCGACATACAGGGAACAAGTTCACGCCTAAATGGGACGGACCCTACGTTGTGAAAGAAGTCTACAGGAATGGAGCATACAAGATAGTTGACAAAGACGGGCTCAAAATTGGTCCAATCAACTAAAAGTTTCTGAAGAAATACTATGTGTAAAATGTAATGCTCCTTATCGAAAGAGCCTAAACTACATTGTACTCCTGGCCCGCATGAGTTAAAAATGTGAACGGTCTCTAAAAATAATATATATAATAAAAAAAATGTGTGTGCGATGAACTACGTTATGACTTGATCCATTTTGTTAAAGGGTACATAGGCAACTTGAAGGAAACTTTAAGCTCAGTCCAAAAAAAAAAATCATCATTATCTCACATCATAAAAAAAAAAAAAAAAAAATGGCTCGACATCACTATTTGATCTGGTGAGCACTCCTGTCAGGCTACAACCATCACCAAAGGCGATGTGTCTAGACTTAAATGACATCACTGCAGGTGGAGCTGGTGAGCAGTCTTGTCAGGCTACAACAATCACCAAAGGGGAAGTGTCTAGATAGAAGTGACATCACTGCAGCTGGAGCTGGTGAGCACTCCTGCCAGGCTACAACAATCAACAAAGGGAAAGTGTCTAGACAGAAATGACATGACTGCAGGTGGAGCTGGTGAGCACTTCTGTCAGGCTACAACAATCACCAAAGGCGAAGTGTCTAGACATAAGTGACATGACTGCAGGTGGAGCTGGTGAACACTCCTATCAGGCTACAACAATCACTAAAGACGAAGTGTCTAGACAAAAGTGACATGACTGCAGGTGGAGCTGGTGAGCACTCATGTCAGGCTACAACAATCACCGAAGGTGAAATGTCTAGACAGAAGTGACATCACTGTAGGTGGAGCTGGTGAGCACTCCAGTCAAGCTACAGCAATCACCAAAGGTGAAGTGTCTAGACCGAAGTGACATCACTGCAGGTGGAGCTGGTGAGCACTCCTGTCAGGCTACAACAATCACCAAAGGTGAAGTGTGTTGACATAAGTGACATCACTGCAGGTGGAGCTGGTGAGCACTCCTGTCAGACTCCAACAATCACCAAAGATGAAGTGTTTAGATAGAAGTGATATCACTATTGAACTTGGTGAGCACTAGATAGAATGCATCTTACTAGCAAATCAAGAGAAATAATGACAAGACAACGTGATGCACGGAAGATCTAAACAGTTTGCAATAAAAATGAACAGAAGATCTATGGAGAAATCGAAACAATTTGCACATGCATATTCAAAGGGGCATCATTAAACAAAAATGCATATTTAAATTTGTTAAAAAAAAATAGCAAGTTGAGTATGTAAGTACATTTTCAATGGAGAGCAAAGACCGCGGGTATCGTTGAAGTAGTTGGAAAACAAAAGTGTTCCTAAAAAAATTAATAATAATAATAAAAAAAAATTAAAAAAACAAAAAACGTACAGAAAAAAAAAAGTAGAGCGGAAAAAAGAGTACAGTAGAAAAACAAAAAAAACAAACGTACAAAAAAAAAAATAGTATAGTAGAAAAACAATTACAAAATTAAAAAAATAATAATAAATAAGCAGCCTCTTCCTGTTGTAAAGTACACATATTTATTTTTAACTATTTATAGAGTTGTAGAATTTTTTTAAAAAAGTACGGTCTCTAAGTGCAAAGTGACTAATTTTTTTTTAAAACCCAAAAGCTTAAAGGTGACTAAAAAAAATTCATGTTGTCTTCATAAAAGTAAAGGGTTTTCAAAGATTCTCTTGCTTCATGACCGCAACGACCAATGTATGATGCGAATGGAGGATGTTGGAATTAATTAAATAATTAATTCATATGTGGGTAACAAATTCAATAGCAATTATATTTGGGCTATTTAATAGGCATTTGAGTGATCTTGATTATGGACCCAAGACTTCCCATATAATGGTGTGGCCTGCTGAGCAGAAACCAGCCCGTTGGTCCTAGGGGATTATGGGAAACCCTAGGATCAACATATATATATAGTTTAGGTTATGGTCCCCAATAAGCTATGCAGCTTTAGCCTCCTATTCCCCATCTGATAGAGAGGATTGCCCATGATTGGTCTGGGTTGCATAGATGAGGACAAACCATCAGAGTATTACAGGCTATGGATTCATAACATCTAATGGTTCCAGGTAATTTTAATCCCCTCTAATTTAGTTTTTTTCCATGCTTAGATCACACAAGTTTGTCATGATTGTTCCCAATAAATTCCTAACAAGTGGTATCAGAGCGGTTTTTGCATGGTAGATTACTAATTTTATCAAACATGTTGTCTTTCCTTTGATTCATAAGATTTCGATTCAATAGGATTTTAGAATTATTTTACAACATGTTGTGTGAATTACACGAACGATTGAATAGTCAAATTTAATTCGGATGCTTTTGCATATTTGAGTTATATCATTAATGATTATGAATGTTTTCATATTCAATCTCTGACTATATGATGGTTGTCATGAAGAAAGATCATTAGAGAAAGAATTAAAGAATAAAAAAAAAAAATAGTGTTCGCAGCAATATTGTTGTTGCGGAAAATGGCTTAAAGAGGTGCTAGGGCACCGTAGCATGAGATTTGCAATGGGTCTTGGCCCACTGCAAATATACATATAACATAATGAATTTTATGTTATGTTAATATATATAATTTTAAAGATAATACTATTGTTTGTATTTTCCTTTTATAACAATAGTATTTGTTTATAAAATTATATATATGCCTTATGTTATAAATTTGAATTTGGGCATGAAAAAGTGTGGGAAATTATTTAATTTTTCATTTTCGGTGTGCTTAATAAGGTATGAAGAATTAGCACAATTAGTACAATTTATTTTGAATGTTTTGTAAATTAAAACATTTATAAAGTTATTAGATTATTAGATGGAGTGTATTTGTTGCTTATGCAGATTGTGATCGGCCTAAAGGAAGGTTACAATTTGGCCAAACAACAAATACACATGCAATAATAAGTATGAATAACATAATGTGTCTTTGAAGTTGTTAGTCGGCCCAAAGGAAGACTATCTTCTAAAAGGGATAAGTTATTATATTTTATTATTGGATTCTAAATGTGATGTCCAATGCATATGTTAGGTTGTCAGGTGGGTTGAAATCCCAATAAAGTTTTTTTTTGGGCATTCTAATTTTTATTTTTGAGGACTTTTCCCTTTATAAATTATGCATGTAAAGATACTACTCTTAATTTTGAAAATAATTTTGGTAATTTCATTTTCATGAAGATAAAATTAATAGTAATTAAAATAAATGTGTTTTGCATAATAATCCGATTTTCTATGTTAGTGTTGATTTGATGGATCATGCTGCCAAAGTAGCCTCTGATTTCTGATATTGACATCTTCATAGTTAATTAGATGTTTGTTGACCTGTGTTGTTTATGCGTTCTGTTGTCGGCCCAAAGGAAGACGTCAGTTTGGCCAAATAGCAGATACATCTATGGTTAGCTGGTGATAAAACATGAATAATATAAAGTTATGCCATGTGAGTGATTGTCGGCCCAAAGGAAAACTTTCACTTGACCGGATTAGGTATCAGTGTTTCCTTACCACATTGAGAGTACTGTTTGCAAGTTGACAGTCGACCCAAAGGAAGGTTGTCAATGTTGTGTTTGGTATCTTGTTGTCCTCATAAAGTTTAATTTGAAGGTATTTTTATAAATACTAAGTTATTTATGGGCATGTTTTAGTTGTTTTTTCAAAATTTTAAATACTATTGCCTTGGTTGATTTTGAGAATATTTTGGTTCACGTTGTAATGAATAAAGAAACACTTTCATTTTTTTTTTTTTTACTTAGCAACATCTCATTCAGATTAATTGGGATTTTTATTAAAAAAAAAAATAGAATAATCTTAACTTCATAAGCTTTATGATGATGAAATTTATTATTCAAGGGAATCATGTTTGATGAAGAAATAATTAGGAAGATCCTTTAAAAGATAAAGATTGTTCTGAAATGAACATAAAGTAAGAGACATTTAAACTTTTAGTTAAATGTGTCTTAATGAAGAACAAGGGAACATAAGGGAGTACACTATGGTGCTTGAAAGGGTAGATGAACCCTTAATGAGCGAATCTTCGATGGTATGTTGAAGAAAATTGTTTTAAGTATGAAAGAACAAAATGTACTCAATTAACTATTTCCTTAAGGGAGAAATTAAAGTCGACACAAAGCTGCATTTTGAACATATTAGTCCAAATCACTAAAAATTAGGATCCAGATTTCTCCTAATTTTTTTTTAGAAAATTTGGACATGTAGGAAAATATGTTCTTAGTACTTCTTTTCATAATGTATAAAGAAAATTTGACTTCTCACTTAGCATTTAAACAAAGTTAGTTTAGTTTGCATGTCAGACTTCCATGTGCTGAATACACTCTAGTATTTCTATTCATTGATGATTTGTTCTTTTGATTTAACAAATTTTCGAGTCTCTATTAAATAGGATTAAGGGAAAAATACAGAAATAGTCAATGATTAAGTGCATTGAGAGGTTTACTCTCTTTGAACAATCTTTCATAGTCTATTTTATATGGCTTTTTAAAATGCTTAACAATATTGTTTAATATTTTCATAAATGTATTCTCAGTGAAGTCACTTATGTTTGATGTCAGAGAGGTCTTTAGTTCTGGATATCTTGAAAGTCATATGATTAGTTTCTAGTGATGAAACCCTATGAATTTGGTAGAGAATATCTAGGGCCTTTTGTTAAACTTCTTTAAGAATTTATAGAGCCATTAAGTAAGACGTTTTTTAAGGCAACCCTGAGTAAAGTGTGTTGCTTATAGAATGATTCAAAGCTCATAAAGATGAGGTTAGAAGTATAACAAATTATTTCTCTTTGCATTTAACTTCTTTGGGAAAAAAAACTTAAGATTGCAGCTGTTGCGTGCTCAATGTTTAAAAGAAATATGCAATAAGAGAGCACTCAGAACATGCAAGCATACATGATCTTGTAGCAAGTAGTAAGTATTTTTTTCATTCGTTTTCCCACAGAGATTTATTCTTAGTTACTCGCGAAGTGTATTGTTAAGCAAGAATGGGTAGATTTGATGGGGTAGATTTGGTTTTAAGTTGCCTAATTACTAAGGAATATGTAAAGGATAGATGCATAAACAAGTGCAAGTAAATGATAAACTCAAATGCAAAGAGAAGAGATAACTAAACGAAGAGAAAAAAAATGACTAAGGCAGATTTTAACTTAAAGGAATTGCGAGAACAGCAATTTTACCGCAATGTTCTTAACAGCGAAAGTGTGTAAAATGTGGAAACAAGGGCTACTAACGACTCCTCTATATGCTTTTTCACACGATTCTCAAGCATTAGATCAACTCACTATGCATCAAACTAACTCATTCTCATGTATCTTCCGATTTCATGCATTAGATTCTTTAGTTTACTCATGTCCAAGTAAGGTCTTAAGCATCTTGTTAAAGCAGTAAGTTGTGATTTGTACTAGGAAAACGCCTATTCCTAGGTCGTTTTCTGGCTACCTTGAGAGGCTAGCATGAGTGTATGACTCTGAACTCTTACTCCTTCCAGAGGTTATGAGTTCTTTGGACAAAATGGATGGCCAATCGAAATTGCCCGTGGGATGAAGCTTACATACAATCAATGCATTCGAGAGCTATCCTACATGCTTGGTTCACGTGTTTTAGCCTCTAGACTTGTCATTAGCATGCCCCTATGTGACTTAGTTACTCATGGATGTAGATAGAACAGAAAGAGTAGATGAAGAAGACATGCTTAGAAGAAGATTAAAGACAAAACAGAAAAGGAAAAACAGTAGGCAGAGACGAATAGAGAAATTGCGAAACGATGAATTGTACGTTGATTAACCAATTGTTTGAATGAACAAATGAAGACTTAGAAACACTTAAATAAAGACAGAAAGCGACGAAATGAATTAGAGTAGCTACTGGAAAGGAAATAACAACAAACGGTACTGAAAGTAGAAAACTAAAACAGAAAGCAGTAAGATGTGCGTGGTCTTCTCGATTGCGAACGCCTCGGCTGAGTAGAGAGGGAGGCAAGCCTTGCTTGGATGAATCCAATCAGAAGAGAAGATGAATCTTCTCTCCTTCCTATCAGATTGTCGACTCCAACAGCTGAACCTCTCAAACCAACAGACGGAGAAGAGAAAGAATGGGAAAGACTGCGCTGAGAAGAGAAGTCTACGCTTTTCGGATGTGTTTCAACCCTCCTCTTTGACCTCCTTTTATAGTATTTTGGAGGTGCGATTGGGCCAAGGAGAACCATCCATCCTCAACGTCGTACTTCTACGTGGCTGGAGGAGAAAGAACGAATCCCTGAAATATCGGATCACAACAGAAAAAAGGTTAGCCAACTTACGGATTTCACTTAAAACATTGCGGTTTTAGCAATGTTTCCGCAATGCCTCCGCAATGCACAGTTTTCATTCTTCTAACTTCGTTTTTCATTCCTTTTCTTTCCTTTTGCATACAAGTCCTAATTTAGCTTCATTCTTCTATTTCTCATATATAAGCCTAGGTTCAAGCTAAATCCTATCAAAAATACTTACAAATGCACAACTTCCTAACACAAATAAGTCCTAATTTAGTCACTTTTGGAGACGTAACACACCCCCAAACTTAAGGTTTTGCTCGTTCTCGAGCAATCTAAGGACTTACTTAGGCTGCTGTTTTATCTTCTCTAACCACTTGCTGACTCCCCTAAATTCCTATCTATGGCAGTGCTGTCCTGTGACACACTTCTAAGTTTACAACTACCCTCTTATTTTGCTTCTTCTGACTTCGCACGCCTAATGCTCCTACTGTTTCATTAACTCCCTACGACTGATCTACTTGCTTCTGTCATATCGTGCAACTATCCCTAAGGTTTCAAATTCTACCTAGCTTTACCCCAGACTCAGTACATGCTTCTAGTTTTTACTTTTGAGCTACCTAGGATTCCTTAGAGTCATGCCAGTCTTAGTATTAACAGTGACAGTAGTACATTTAGAGAACAACCTAAACCCTGGCATCACTACATTGGACATACATTCATCTCCCTAAACAACCCTACAAGCTACAACTTTGTGCTTAGCTACTTGAGGATCAGAGTTCTTTTTTTATTCAGGACATCCAAGCCACAAAGTTGCAACTCCTAGGTATACATTCTTCTTCCCTATTTTTTCCTTTTTTCTTTCTTACTTTGGTGGAGCCTCTCCTTTGGTTGCCTTTTGATGCAATGCCACTTGTGGGTTACACACTTGGCACTGATTACTCAGCAACTTTAAGAGAGACACCCCCCTTTATTCTATTTTTCATTTTTTTTTTCAGTTTATCATTTTTTGTAAAGGAGAAGAAGAATGCTTAAGCTTAAAGGGAGAGAGGAATGTTCCTATGCCTAGGGTGGCCTCCCCCAAACTTAAACTACTCATTGTCCCCAATGAGTGTCTGAGGTGGCACACCCCCAAACTTGTCCTAGAAGCATCTAGTCTAGGGTAAAACAAAGAGAATCTAAAAGCCCTAGGGATAGACAGAACATTCTCAAAGTAAACATCACAGCAGCAGAAATTTATAAAAACAGGCAGGGAAGGACTTAAAGCTACGCATGCTGAGCAATTTTAAGAGGCTAATTTAAACTATCCAAGGTGCCTTAAGACACTCATCCAGCATGCTTATAGATAGGCTATATAAGGTAGTCAAGACAGCAGCAAAAGAACAAAATTAAAACAGAACCAGCCTAGCTAATCAGTCAGTCAAAAACATGCAATTACCAACAAAAATTGCGGATTCCGCAATAATTTCGCAATGGATAACAGGGCAGATATATCAGTGATCAAGGCCCCTATGCATGCTCTTTCCAGTCATTTCAGCTATACAAAAAGGAAACTAAAATAATCTACCTATTCAGCTACCATCAGACTATACTAAACAATCCTAAACAACAAAAATAAAGAACTAAAGACAGATCAAATATTGATTCAAAACGACAGATTTCACACAGTTTAACGAAAAGCAGTTTGATTTTTTTTTTCTTCTGATATAGGGAACAGAAATACTCCCTTTGAGTGCTAATCAGCCTAGCACTCAGATGTCCTCATCATCATCCCTTCGTGCTCGTGGAGGTGCCCATGGCGTCAGCAAATCAGTGGGGAATTCAGGAAAGATGCAGCCCAATTGGTCAGCAACATCCTTATCCCTTGCTTGAGCATACTCAGCCCATTGCGCCATCTTCTTTTGTAGGTCCATCAGGCAGGCCATCGATAGAGACTGAGCAGCAGCCAGGTCGTCTAACTCAAACTCCATGTTCCCCTTTCGTCGCATTCGCAGGCCTGTAGGCAGCTCCAGGTGCCCTGTGTAGGCCAGCTGCCTTTCCATCCGCTCGATTGGTACACATGCACGTAAGCAAAGCTTAGTGATTGTGTTGGGGAAAAAAGTGGACCCTTACCTTTTTTGGCACAGTCTGCGATTGAGGCTGCAATGACCTCACCAACATTGATTGTGAGGCCCCTCATGATCGCATAAACCAGCAGCGATCTTCTTTGGTTGATGGTGGTTGTTAAGTCTCTGAAAGTGACTTATTTAGGACCCATTTAGCTTAGGAAGATGTACACTTTTAGGTGTTTTTGATAGCATTTAGCCTAAACCTATGCTTTAATATGAGAATTAGAAGAAGGTAGCTAATTTAGGACTTATGCACAATAGGTAGAAAAAGGGTTGAAAACCGAAGGAAAAGAATGAAAAAATAAACATTGCGAATGAATTGCGAAATCATTGCGGTGACCGCAATTATTCAAGTTAAAACCGTAAGTTGGCTGATCTTTTTCTGTTTAGATCCGACTTTTCAGGGATTCGTTCTTTCTCCTCCATCCATTCTGATATATGACGTTGAAGATTGATGGTTCTCCTTGGCCCAAACGCACCTGCAAACTACTATAAAAGGGGGTCAAAGTCGGAGGTTCAGTCATCACTCGAAGCGCAGAAATCTTCTCGCAGTCCACCATTTCCATCTGTTTTCCTTTGCCGTCTGTTGGAGTGAGAGTCTCAGCTGTTGGAATCGATAATCTGATAGGAAGGAGAGAAGATTCTTCTTCTCTCTCGATTGGATTCATCCAAGCAAGGCTGATCTTTCATCCCCTTCATTCGAGGCGACTGCCACGAAGCTTTCCAGCAACTCTTTACTGTTTTTCTGTCTTCCTCTTCTGTTTTACATTCTGCTTCGTGCTGTTCTGTTCATACGTAGCTAGATTAGTTTATTTCGTTGCTTTCTGTCTTGTTGCTATTTACTTTACAGCTTTTATCTGTTCAACAAACAATTTCAGTAATCAAAGTTCGTTTCTGCATTTCTCATTTCCTTTCTTCTGCTACGGGTTTTGCTTACTGTTTTTGGCACATTTCCCTTCTAAGCATGTCTATCTTATCTACCATTTCTGTTCTCTATATATCCATGAGTAGCTAAGTCACTTAGGGGCATGCTAATGACAGAACTATAGGCTAAAAAAACGTGAATCAAGTAGGCAGATTAACACTCGAACATTGATTGTATGTAAGCTTCATCCCACGGGCAATTTCGATTGGCCATCCATTTTGTCCAAAGAACTCCTAACCTCTGGAAGGAGTAAGAGTTCAGAGTCATATAATCATGCTAGCCTTTCATGGTAATCAGGAAACGGCCTAGGAATAGGCGTTTCCCTAGCACAAACTAAACACTCCTGCTTAAATAAGATGCTTGAGACCTTACTTTGAAGTCGAGTAAACTTAAGACTCTAATGCATGGAATCGGACGATACTTGAGATAGAGTGAGTTTGATGTATAGAGAGTTGATCCAAAGCTTGATAATCGTAGTAAATTGCCTATAGGATAGTCATTAGTAGCCCTTAATTCGCCCATTTACACACTTTTGCTGTTGAGTTAATTGCGGATTAATTGCGGTTCTCGCAATTCTGCTAAGTTGCATTCTGTTTAGCTGTTTTCTTCCTCGTTTATTAACTCCATCTCTTGTTCTTTGCATCTAATTTCAACTTGCATTTGTTCATGTTATATCCTTTTATACATTCAGCAAAAATTAGATAATTAAAAACCAATTTTACCCCATCAAATTCATCCCATCTTTCTTAACAAACACACTTCGCGAATAGCTAAAAATGAGTCTCTGTGGAAAAAACGAATGAAATATACTTACTACTTGCTGTGAGACCATGTATGCTTGCATGTTCTAAGTGCTCTCTCTACACTTTTGCATAATTATCTTTACACATTGAGCACGCAACAAGTTTTTGGCGCCGCTGCCGGGGACTTATTTTAAGTGAAAACGAAGTTGTTAAGTTTGAAAAATCAAGTTTATCATTGAGTGAAACTAATCTGTTTCATTTCTTTTGCAGGTGCTATTAAGGTAGTTTATGAGTGAGCGTTCACATAGTAATTTAGAGTTCGATCCTGAACCTGAAAGATCACTTCGAGCTAGGAATAAGGCAAAGAAACGTCTCTTTAAACAACCTCCGGTACCTCAAACCACACCTGAAACTAAAGAAATGGGCGATATAGTTCCAAATCCGGCACAAGCCATTCGCAACCCCATCGAAATAGCGAATGACAAGAATAGTGCCATTCTTTCATATCTAGTACCTATGCCTGGGGAGCTGAACCCCAGCATAATCCGTCCTGAAATCACTGCCCACTCATTCGAGTTAAAACCAGTGATGTTCCAAATGTTGTCCACTGTGGGACAATTCTTTGGAATAGAAAATGAGGACCCCCATAACCACCTTAGGAACTTCCTAGGAGTGAGTGACACATTCCTAATCCCTGGAGTTTCCCAAGAAGCCCTGAGGCTATATCTTTTCCCTTACTCTTTGAGGGACAAAGCCAAAACTTGGTTAAATTCATTGCCCTCAGGATCTGTCCGCAATTGGACAGATTTAGCAGAAAAATTCCTAGTCAAATACTTCCCACCTGATAGGAATTCAACCTTTCGTGATGATATCATAAAGTTTAAACAAGCTGATAATGAGTCTCTTCACGAAGCTTGGACTAGATTCAAAGACCTTCTCATTAAATGTCCACACCATGGCATTCCATGGTGTATCCAAATAGAAGTTTTCTTTAAAGGATGCAACCCCAGCACCAGACAAGTCTTAAATTCATCTGCTGGAGGTTCCATGTTGTCCAAGAGTTACAACGAAGCTTATGAGATCTTGGAGAAGATCTCAGCATCTCACTGTAGGTGGTCGGATGATCCAGTAGAGCCAACTAGGGCTCAAGACAAGGATGCTCTAAACGCCATGAGCACCCAAATAAATGCCCTGACCAACTTAGTCAAGCAAATGGCTCAGGCCAATCTCCAAACCAGTGCCAATACCGCCACAGCCATGTCAATGGGCACTCAACCCAATCAAGGCGAGGCACCTATCTGTGGATTCTGTGGGGAAGGGCACCCTTATGAATACTGCCCTGGGAATCCATCCTCAGTCTGCTATGTAGGAAGCCAGCAGCAGCCTAGGAATAACCCCTACTCCAACACCTATAACCCTGGTTGGAGAAACCACCCTAACCTGTCATGGGGTGGCCAGCAAAACACTAATCAAAATTCTAACCAACCTAGACCGAGTGGAACACCTGGTTTCACTCCCCAACATAACCAGTCAATGTACCAAAAACCTTATAATCAACCTGTAGGATCTTCTGTAGAAAACCTACTCAAGGAATATATAGCTAAGAATGATGCTACTCTTCAGAGCCAGCAAGCTACTCTTAGGAGCCTAGAGAACCAAATAGGCCAATTAGCCAATGAACTTAAAAGTAGGCCCCAAGGTAGACTCCCTGCTGATACCGAGGTACCAAGGAGAGATGGCAAAGAACAAGTTCAAGCAATTGAACTTAGGAGTGGAAGACCATTGGTGAGCAACACAAAGGACACACCAAAGAGAGTAGAGAACACTGAGTCTAGTGCTCCACTGGAGTCTCTGCCAAGCCAAGGTCCACCACCAACTAGCACATCAGGAGCCAGGCTAGAGCCAATTGTTGAGGACGTAGAAGAAATTCCAAGGCCTCCACCTATCGTAAGGCGTCCTGACGTGCCTGCATATGTGCCACCACCTCCATACCCTCGAAGGCTTAAGAAGAAGCAGGAACAGGAAGTTCATTTTAATAAATTTTTAGAAATACTTAAGCAAGTGCATGTGAACATTCCTTTTGTAGAGGTTTTACAGTCTATGCCTTCATATGTAAAGTTTTTGAAGGACATTATTACTAACAAAAAAATAATTGGTGAGTTTGAAACAGTAAACCTCACCGAGGAGTGCAGTGCCATCCTCCAAAACAAGCTGCCCAAGAAGGAGAAGGATCCTGGTTCCTTCACCTTACCTGTAGAACTTGGAGGCAAGCACGTGGGCAGAGCGCTTTGTGACCTGGGCGCCAGCATAAATCTCATGCCCCTGTCCCTATTCCGCCAGTTGGGAATGGGAGAAGCACGTCCAACTACTGTCACTTTACAACTAGCAGACAGATCCATCGCATATCCAGAAGGTAAGATCGAGGATATTCTAGTTAAAGTTGACAAATTTATTTTCCTTGCAGATTTCATTGTCCTGGACTATGAGGCAGACAAGGAGGTCCCCATCCTGCTAGGTAGACCATTCCTAGCCACAGGTAGGGCACTAATAGATGTGCAAAAAGGTGAGTTAACTATGAGGGTTCATGATGAAGAGGTAAAATTTAGTGTTTATAAAGCTTTAAGATATCCCTCCGATTCTGAGTCTTGTGCTAGCATTGATGTTGTTGACTCACTAATGGAAGAACAATTAGAGCATGTACTGTTAACCAAGCATGCTAGTGAATATGTACAAGTGGATTTAGCTGACTTGAATGTATCTGACATAATGAATATGCCTGTAGATAAACCTCAGCATGTATGTATGAATATAGATTTAACTGATAGAACTGTAAATCCGTTAAAGCCCTCCATTGAGCATCCACCTGTTTTAGAACTGAAACCATTACCAACTCACCTCAAATATGCATATCTAGGAGATAATGATACGCTGCCTGTAATTATTTCTTCTAAGCTAAGTGAACAGCATGAGGTTGATTTAATTTTACTGCTTAAGCAGCATAGGAAGGCTATAGCATGGACTATTGCTGATATTCGAGGCATTAGCCCTTCTTATTGCATGCACAAAATTATACTAGAGGAGGAGCACACACCTAGGGTAGATCACCAGCGTAGGTTAAACCCCTCTATGAAAGAGGTAGTGAAGAAAGAAATAATAAAGTGGTTAGATGCAGGAGTAATTTTCCCCATAGCTAGTAGCCAGTGGGTGAGCCCCATCCAATGTGTACCTAAAAAGGGGGGAATAACTGTGGTAGTCAATGAGAACAACGAACTGATTCCAACAAGGACTGTCACAGGGTGGAGAGTGTGTATGGATTACAGAAAGTTAAATAAAGAAACTAAAAAAGACCATTTCCCTCTACCATTCATTGACCAGATGCTAGACAGAATAGCTGGTAGAGCCTACTATTGTTTTTTAGATGGGTACTCTGGCTATAATCAAATCACTATAGACCCTAAGGATCAAGAGAAGACTACCTTCACTTGCCCTTTTGGAACGTTTGCCTTCCGCAGAATGCCTTTTGGCTTATGCAATGCACCGGCAACTTTCCAAAGGTGCATGATGGCAATCTTCTCTGAGTTGGATGAGTCCATAATAGAAATATTCATGGATGACTTCTCAGTCTTTGGGGACTCATTTAAAACCTGTCTAGAGAACCTAGGACAAGTCCTGGCTAGGTGTGAGGAGACCAACCTAGTCTTAAATTGGGAAAAGTGCCATTTTATGGTAGATGAAGGGATTGTCTTAGGACATAGAGTGTCAAGGGCAGGTGTAGAAGTGGATAGGGCAAAAATAGAGGTCATAGAGAAGTTGGTAGAGCCCCAGAATGTCAAGGCTATTAGGAGTTTCTTAGGACATGTTGGCTTCTACAGAAGGTTCATCAAGGACTTTTCTAAGATAGCCAAGCCTCTATGTGAGCTACTGGAGCTAGGTAGGCCATTCATCTTCTCTAAAGAATGTGTAATAGCTTGGAAAACCCTTAAGGAAGCACTGGTCACAGCACCAATCATAGTAGGACCAAATTGGGATCTCCCATTTGAGATGCTATGTGATGCCAGTGACTATGCTGTAGGAGTCATGTTAGGACAGAAGATTAACAAGCTCACACATCCTGTCTATTATGCCAGCAAGACCTTGAATGAGGCTCAATGTAATTATACAACTACTGAGAAAGAGATGCTAGCTGTAGTATTTGCTTGTGAAAAATTTAGAAACTATATTGTAGGCACTAGGACCATTGTATATACTGACCATTCTGCTTTAAAATATCTTATGAGGAAGGCTGATGCTAAGCCTAGATTGATTAGATGGGTGTTATTGCTGCAGGAATTCGATTTGGACATTCGGGACAAGAAGGGATGTGAAAACGTGGTTGCAGATCACCTGTCTCGATTGCAGCACAATTGCGAAAAAATTGCGGACCCCGCAATTACTGATGCTTTTATAGATGAACATATCTTTGCTTTGACTCATCGTGATAACGATGAGGAACCTTGGTTTGCTGACATTGCTAACTTCCGTGCATCACAGGTATTACCAGTGTTCAAGGGAGGACAAGAAAAGAAGAGGTTCCTCCATGAAGCAAGGAAATTCATCTGGGATGACCCCATACTTTATAGAACCTGTGCTGATGGGTTGTTGAGGAAGTGTGTTTCAGCTGCTGAAGCAAAGTCTGTGCTGCAGCACTGTCACTCATCTCCTTACGGTGGGCACTTTGGTGGTCAAAGAACAGCTGCTAAAGTATTTCAGAGTGGCTACTACTGGCCAACAATCTTCAAGGACGCCCACAACTATGCCCACAACTGTGACGAATGCCAAAGGACAGGTAACCTCAGTCGCAAGGATGAGATGCCCCTCACCTACATCTTAGAGTTGGAGCTCTTCGATGTGTGGGGCATTGATTTCATGGGACCCTTCCCTCCATCATCAGGTAACCTGTACATCTTAGTAGCAGTAGACTACGTGTCAAAGTGGGTAGAAGCTAAGGCATGTTCTAATAATGATGCTAAAACAGTCACTAACTTCTTGCATAGGCACATTTTCACGAGATTTGGGACTCCTCGTGCTATCATTAGTGATGAGGGGTCACATTTCATTAATAAGGCTATGGAGAAAATATTGGCTAAGTATAACATCAGACATAGGGTAGCTACTCCCTACCACCCACACTCAAATGGTCAAGCTGAAATTTCCAATAGGGAGATAAAGAACATCCTAGAAAAGGTAGTTAAACCTAATAGAAAAGACTGGTCATTTAAGCTTGAGGATGCACTTTGGGCTTATAGAACAGCATATAAGACACCTCTAGGAATGTCTCCCTATAGGTTGGTGTATGGCAAGGCTTGCCACTTGCCACTTGAGTTAGAAAACAAAGCATCTTGGGCCATGAAGGAATTGAATTTTTGTGTAAAGGATGCGGGGACATTGAGATCTTTGCAGCTACATGAACTTGATGAGCTTAGGCATATGGCCTATGAGAATGCCAAAATGTATAAAGAAAAGACAAAAATATGGCACGACAGTAGACTCAGGATCAAAGACTTTAGGAAGGGCCAACTTGTACTATTATTTAACTCACGATTAAAACTGTTTCCAGGCAAACTAAAGTCTAGATGGTCAGGTCCATTTATTATTACTAATGTCTTTGTTCATGGTGCAATAGAGATTAAAAATTTGCAGCAAGGACAGCCATTTATGGTCAATGGTGCCAGGTTGAAGCACTACTATGAGGAAGGAGATGTGAAGACTCTCTCGGCCTTCCTCTTGACTGAAGCATGACAAAGAGAACGAGAGAGAATGAGTGGTTACTGTGCTCGTTTAGTCAAGGCCAATGCCTTAGTTTATTTTTACTGTTTTTTTTTCGCTTATCGTTTGTATGTTTTGTGATGTGTTTTTAATTGCGTATTTAATGTTTGTTTTATTTGTTTTTGTAGGGAATCGAAAGAGGGGATCAAGGGGAGTAAATCAAGCTTTAAAAATCAAGGAATGGTTGAGCCAAATAAAAGATACGGACGAGCGAAGTTGGAGATTTTTATGAAATAATATCCCTACAATTGCGCAAAAGTTGCTGGATCCGCAAAAAGAGCCGTTGGGATTTTTCCGTTGTATTTATAGCCGTTAGACCGCGCTCGTTCGATACGATTCTCCCATTCTCTGATCTCCAAGACTTCAGCGATTCTCTCCATCTTTGATTCTTCTCTCAAGATCTTCAAGATTTAGCTATGGTGTTCACACGATCGGAGAGATCCGCCGCCAAGAAGAAGGCCGACGACGCAGCTGAAGCGGCTGCGAGGGAAGCGCTTCTCGCCCTTGCAGACGATGGTGCCGTTCGCACCGGTCCCCTTCCTAAGCTTCCTATCCGTAGGAAGAAGTGGAGGGTGGTCACTGAGATCCCTGCTGGGCCATCTGAGCCAATGGGCACGCCCAAGAAACGTCGGTGGAGCGTCAAGACGGCCGCCGAACCAAGCACAGCCACGACTCCCTCTGTGGAGAGTCAAGAACCTGATCGTGCATCCCACGAGTCAGCCAAAGAAGGATCGTCGCCGTCTGAATCACCTGCGCGCAGTCCCCTCCCATCTGAACCAGTGCCAAGCGCAGAGTTGTCACCACCTGCACAGAGCGCCGAGTTGTCTCCAGCACCTCAGAGTTCTGATCCGACGCCTGCAGCAGCGCAGAGCCCTGAGCTGCCATCTTCGCCATTGAGTTCTGCGCAGACACCATCAGCAGAGTACAATCCTCCACGGCCTGATCCTGAATTCCCTTATGGGGATTATCAGGAGTCTACGCAAGGTAGTGGAGATGCTGGGGAAGAAGAAGTCTTCTCTCCCATGAGAGAAGACAGCCCTGATGTTCCTGCCCAGCAGGATGATTCCATGGAGGAGACGTTGGGAGCTTGCCTCCAGCAGATCAACATTAAGAAAAAGAAGAAGAAGGCCAAGATTGTCAAGGCCAAGAAATCCAAGAAGCTGAAGAAGAAGAAGGCCAAAAGAGTGCCTTCAGCAGACGAAGAAAGCACGGAGCCATCACTCAAACGCCTCAAGGTGGAGGCTGCTGAATCATCCAAACCAGCCGATAAGGGGAAGGCTAAACTCTACCCTGAAGATGAACCTCCATCAGTGAGGTATGTCTCATCTGATGCTGAATCCAGGGGTGTTGAGCTGAGGAAGAGGGACCTATTGCACGAGAAAGGTTTCCTTGATCGACTTGCTGACCTGCCGCAGTTCTTGCGCGCAGGGGTGCTCAACCATGGCTGGGAGGAATTCTGCAGACCTCCCAATCCAGCCTACACGAGCATGGTGTACGATTTCTACGCCAATGTGCTCAGCCCTGAGGATGGCCTATCTGTGGTCAGAGGGGTGGAAGTTGATTTCTCAGCCAAGGCCATCAATGAAGCCTTTGGTCTCAAGGGCCAAGCGCACACAGATTATGCACGGATAGTTGATGAGCCGACTGAGGCCGTGCTAGAAGAGGCCATTCGCACAATTGGCCAGCCTGAAGCCTCCTGGACTGTCTCACGCAATGGGAGGCACACTCTCATGAGTGCCAATCTCACGGCTAAGGCAGCTGTGTGGTTTTCATTCGTCAGAAGAAGACTCTCCCCAGTAACTCATGAGACTACAATTAACCAGAGCCGCTCGCTGCTGGTTTATGCTATAATGAGAGGTCTCACGATCAACGTGGGAGAAGTCATCACTGCTGCCATCGCTGAGTGTGCCAGAAAAGGTAAGGGGCCATTATTTTTCCCCAACACTATAACCAAATTGTGTTTGCTTGCAGGAGTTCCCACCGAGCGCTTGGAGCAGCAGATGCCGTACACAGGCCATTTGGAGCTGCCTGCGAACCTGAGGCTGAGAAGAAAGGGGAATATGGAGTTTGAGTTGGATAGGCTGGCTGCTGAACAGTCCCTATCTATGGCCTGCTTAATGGACATGCAGAGGAGAATGGCTCAATGGGCCAACTATGCGCAGGCAAGGGACAAAGAAGTTGCAGACCAGTTGGGATGCATCTTCCCGGACTTCCCCACCAACCTCCTAACTCCATGGGTGCCCCCACGACCAAGGCAACCAGATGAGGATGACGAGAATTGAGTGCTGGTTTGAAGTGCACAAAAGGGAGTATTGTTGTTCCCTTAAGAAACAAAAGACAATTTTTCTGCTTTCTGATAGGATCATGTATATTATGCTGTTTTGGGATCAACTTTTGATCTGTTTTTAATGTTTAGTTTTATGTTTTTTCTTGTGCTTAGTCTAGTCTGATGTTAGCTGAATAGGTAGGATAGTTTAGTTTTATTTTTAGGATGCATGAGTAACAGGAAAAAGCATGCTAGGGGCCTGAATCAATGTTATATCTGCCCGGATTGAATTGCGAAATAATTGCGGTTCCCGCAATTTTTGTGACTGATTGCATGTTTTGGACTGTCTGTTTAATTAGGCTGTGATCTGTTAAATTCTATCTTTTGCTGCTAGCATGACTACCGTATATAGCTGATCTTGAAGCATGCTGGATGAGTGTCATAGGACACCCTTTGATAGTTTAAATTTGCCTCTGAATAGTGCTCAGCATGCATAAACCATAAGTCCTTAAAACTTTCTGTTATGTTCAAATTTTCTGCTGCTGGGATAGTTGCTTTTAGAATGTTTTGCCTATGCCTAGGATTTTTAAATTCTCTTTGTTCTACTTTGGACTAGATGCTTCTAGGATAGTTTGGGGGTGTGCCACCTCAAACACTCATTGGGGACAATGAGTAGTTGAAGTTTGGGGGAGGCCACCCTAGGCCTAGGAACATTCCTCTCTCCCTTAGAAACATAAGCATTCTTCTTCTCCTTTAAAAAAAAAAAAAAAAAAAAAAAAAAAAAAAAAAAAAAAAAAAATGATGATGAGAAAAGAATAAAGGGGGGGAGTTTCTCTTAGGTTGCTGAGTAATCAGTGCCAAGTGTGTAACCCACAAGTGGCGTTGCATCAAAAGGCAACCAAAGGAGAGGCTCCACCTAAGAAAGAGAAAAAAAAAGAGAAAAAAGAAAAAGAAAAAATAGGGGAAGAAGAATGTATGCTTGGGAGTTATAATCTTGTGGCTTAGATGTCCTATGTAAAAAGAAATCTGATCCTTAATGAGCTAAGCACAAGGTTGTAGCTTTTAGGTTTGTCTAGGGAGATGAATGTATGTCCAATGTAGTGATGCCAGGGTTTAGGTTGTTCTCTAAAAGTACCACTGTCACTGTTAATACTAAGACTGGCATGACTCTAAGGAATCCTAGACACATTAAAAATAAGCTAGAAGCATGTACTGAGTCTGGAGTAAAGCTTGGTAGAATTTGAAACCCGAGGGATAGTGGCATGACATCATAAAAGTAGCTAGATCAGTAGTAGGGGGTTAACAAAACCAGCAGGTATAGTAGGCAGGTGAAGTCAGAAGAAGCTTGATAAGAGGTTAGTTCTAAACTTAGAAGTGTGTCACAGGACAGCACTGCTAGAGATAGGGATATAGGGGAGTCGGTAAGTAGTTAAAGAAGATAAAACAGCAGCCTAAGTAAGTCCTTAGTATGCTTGAGGACAAGCAAAGCCTTAAGTTTGGGGGTGTGTTAAGTCTCTGAAAGTGACTTATTTAGGACCCATTTAGCTTAGGAAGATGTACACTTTTAGGTGTTTTTGATAGCATTTAGCCTAAACCTATGCTTTAATATGAGAATTAGAAGAAGGTAGCTAATTTAGGACTTATGCACAATAGGTAGAAAAAGGGTTGAAAACCGAAGGAAAAGAATGAAAAAATAAACATTGCGAATGAATTGCGAAATCATTGCGGTGACCGCAATTATTCAAGTTAAAACCGTAAGTTGGCTGATCTTTTTCTGTTTAGATCCGACTTTTCAGGGATTCGTTCTTTCTCCTCCATCCATTCTGATATATGACGTTGAAGATTGATGGTTCTCCTTGGCCCAAACGCACCTGCAAACTACTATAAAAGGGGGTCAAAGTCGGAGGTTCAGTCATCACTCGAAGCGCAGAAATCTTCTCGCAGTCCACCATTTCCATCTGTTTTCCTTTGCCGTCTGTTGGAGTGAGAGTCTCAGCTGTTGGAATCGATAATCTGATAGGAAGGAGAGAAGATTCTTCTTCTCTCTCGATTGGATTCATCCAAGCAAGGCTGATCTTTCATCCCCTTCATTCGAGGCGACTGCCACGAAGCTTTCCAGCAACTCTTTACTGTTTTTCTGTCTTCCTCTTCTGTTTTACATTCTGCTTCGTGCTGTTCTGTTCATATGTAGCTAGATTAGTTTATTTCGTTGCTTTCTGTCTTGTTGCTATTTACTTTACAGCTTTTATCTGTTCAACAAACAATTTCAGTAATCAAAGTTCGTTTCTGCATTTCTCATTTCCTTTCTTCTGCTACGGGTTTTGCTTACTGTTTTTGGCACATTTCCCTTCTAAGCATGTCTATCTTATCTACCATTTCTGTTCTCTATATATCCATGAGTAGCTAAGTCACTTAGGGGCATGCTAATGACAGAACTATAGGCTAAAAAAACGTGAATCAAGTAGGCAGATTAACACTCGAACATTGATTGTATGTAAGCTTCATCCCACGGGCAATTTCGATTGGCCATCCATTTTGTCCAAAGAACTCCTAACCTCTGGAAGGAGTAAGAGTTCAGAGTCATATAATCATGCTAGCCTTTCATGGTAATCAGGAAACGGCCTAGGAATAGGCGTTTCCCTAGCACAAACTAAACACTCCTGCTTAAATAAGATGCTTGAGACCTTACTTTGAAGTCGAGTAAACTTAAGACTCTAATGCATGGAATCGGACGATACTTGAGATAGAGTGAGTTTGATGTATAGAGAGTTGATCCAAAGCTTGATAATCGTAGTAAATTGCCTATAGGATAGTCATTAGTAGCCCTTAATTCGCCCATTTACACACTTTTGCTGTTGAGTTAATTGCGGATTAATTGCGGTTCTCGCAATTCTGCTAAGTTGCATTCTGTTTAGCTGTTTTCTTCCTCGTTTATTAACTCCATCTCTTGTTCTTTGCATCTAATTTCAACTTGCATTTGTTCATGTTATATCCTTTTATACATTCAGCAAACATTAGATAATTAAAAACCAATTTTACCCCATCAAATTCATCCCATCTTTCTTAACAAACACACTTCGCGAATAGCTAAAAATGAGTCTCTGTGGAAAAAACGAATGAAATATACTTACTACTTGCTGTGAGACCATGTATGCTTGCATGTTCTAAGTGCTCTCTCTACACTTTTGCATAATTATCTTTACACATTGAGCACGCAACAGTGGTCTCGTGGGTCACTGGGGACAGCCTTCTGCGCACAAAAGAAAACCACACAGCTGCCTTTGCCGTCAGGGTTGCACTCATCAGAGTGTGCTTCCCATTGCGCGAAATCGTCCACGCTGCCTCAGGTTGGCCGATGATCCTCAGCGCTTCCTCCAGGACAGCCTCAGTTGGCGCATCAATGATCCTTGCATAGTCAGTGTGTTTTTGCCCCTTTAGGCCATAGGCTTCATTGATCGCCTTAGCTGAGAAGTCCACCTCGATTCCTCTGACCACAGACAAGCCATCCTCAGGGTTCATCAAGTTGGCGTAGAAATCGTACACCATGCTGGAGTAGGCGGGGATGGGCGGTCTGCACAGCTCTTCCCAGCCGTGATTGGTGATCCCTGCGCGCAAGAATTGCGGCAGGTCTGCTAGAGCATCAAGGAACCCCTTCTCATGGAGTAGGTCCCGTTTCCTCAATTCAGTGCCTCTTGATTCTGCATCAGAGGACACATACCTCACAGCTTGAGGCTCATCTTCGGGATACAGCTTGGCCTTCCCCTTATCTTTTGCTTTGGTTGATTCAGCAGCCTCGATCTTTAGCTTCTTCAGAGAGGGCTCATTACTAACCTTCTTCGATGATGGCTCTCCTCTGGCCTTCCTTTTCTTGGACTTCTTCGAAGCTTTTGGCCGTTTGGCCTTGGCAACCTTGGTGGCTTCCTTTCTCAACCGTGCCCTCGTGGTGATCTGTTGGAGGCAGTCCCCCAACGTTTCATCCATTGAATCTTCCCCCCTTGCTGGGCTATCAGGGCTGACTTCCCTCAAAGGAGAGAAAACTTCCTCTTCCTCAGCTGCATCATCGCCCTGCGCCGATTCTTGATGCTCTTCATATGGAATTTCAGGCTCAGGCGTCTGGGATACTGGTGATGCCTCAGGGCTCTGCGGCGGTGGAGTTTGTTCAGAGCTCTGTGGAGATGGAGAAGGCTCAGGGCTTCGCGCTGGTGGAGATGGAGAATGGCTTTGTCTGGCCGTCTCGTAGGATGGACGGCCACTTTCTTGACTCTCCACAGAGGGAGTCTTTTTCTTGATCGCTGCGTCGTCAACAGCCATCTTCCACTTCCTCTTCTTGGGCGTTCCTGCTGGTTCAGATGGCCCAGCAGGGATTTCCGTCACCACCTTCCACTTCTTCTTGCGGACAGGGAGCTTGGGAAGGCGTTCGGTTCGCGCAGCTTCGGCATCTGCCAAGGCAAGGAGTGCCTCTCTCGCAGCTACCTCTGCTTCAGCGACCTTCTTTTTGGAAGCAGATCTCTCAGCCCTTGTTAGCACCATGGTGAAATCGTAGAAATCTGGAAAGAGGAATTGCAGAGGAAGAAGGAGAGAGATTTCTTGAAGTTCAGTGAATGAAGGAAGCGTACGGGCCACCGCTATTCCAACGGCTATTTGTAATGATGAAAATCCCAACGGCTATTTCTGTTGCGGATTCAGCAAATCCATCGCAATTAAACGGCCGTTGGAGATTTCCTCGTTTCAAATGCCAATATTTTCTCAACTTAATCTTTGATTTGGCCCAATATCTTCCCCGATTTTTTATCCTGGATCCATCTCCTTGATTCCCTCTTTTGATCCCCTATTAAAAGAAATAAAATCAACATCAAATTCGTAATAAAAATCACACACAAATATACATAAATAATAACCGAAAGAATAGAAAAAAATAAACTAAGGCATAGCCTCGCATGGACGAGCACAGTGATCACTCGTCCTCTCTCGGTTTTATTTTCAAGTTTCAGCCAAGAGGAAGGCCGAGAGAGTCTTCACATCTCCTTCCTCATAATAATGCTTCAATCGTGCACCATTAACCATGAACGGTTGCCCGTGCTGCAGGTTCCTAATCTCGATTGCACCATGAACAAACACGTTAGTTATCACAAAAGGACCTGACCATCTGGACTTAATTTTGCCTGGAAATAATCTCAACCTTGAGTTAAATAACTAGACAAGCTGGCCTTTCTTAAAGTCCTTAATCCTAAGTCTACTGTCATGCCAAATCTTGGTCTTTTCCTTATACATTTTAGCATTTTCATAAGACATATGTCTCAGCTCATCAAGCTCATGTAATTGCAGAGACCGCAATGTTCCCGCATCGGTCACGCAATAATTCAGTTCTTTCAAGGCCCAAAATGCTTTAATTTCCAATTCGAATGGTAAGTGACATGCTTTGCCATACACAAGTCTATAAGGAGACATACCTAGGGGTGTCTTATATGCAGTCCTATATGCCCAAAGTGCATCCTCGAGTTTAAACGACCAATCTTTTCTATTGGGTTTGACCACTTTTTCGAGTATGTTTTTAATCTCCCTATTTGATATTTCAGCTTGTCCATTCGAATGTGGGTGATAAGGGGTGGCTACTCTATGTCTAACATTGTACTTAGCCAACACTTTTTCCATAGCTTTATTAATAAAGTGTGTCCCTTCATCACTAATTATCGCACGAGGTGTACCAAACCTAGTAAAGATATGTCTATTAAGGAACTTAATGACTGTTTTGGCATCATTGTTTGGACATGCTATGGCCTCTACCCACTTAGATACATAGTCTACAGCTACAAGTATGTAAAGGTTACCTGCTGATGGGGGAAATGGTCCCATGAAGTCAATGCCCCACACATCAAAGAGCTCCAACTCTAAGATGTAAGTGAGAGGCATCTCATCCTTTCGACTAAGGTTACCTGTTCTCTGGCATTCATCACAGCTGTGCGCGTATTCGTGAGCATCTTTGAAGATCGTGGGCCAGTAGTAGCCACTCTGGAACACCTTTGCAGCTGTCCTTTGGCCACCAAAGTGATATGAATTATTTTGGCAATCCAATTCATATCCATGATGAAGCTTAATGAAGTCAAACCATTGTTATGGAGGAAGAATCAAAGTCAACAGGGAAGAGAAATGCATGAACTTCATTATCTCACAAGTCCATTTCGTGGAAGACTAATAGATCATGTTAAACTAAGTTTAAAATCCATATTTGGTTACTTAATGTACTCATTTAAAGTGTAACTAAGTTTTAGGTGATCTTTCATATTTCAAGATAAACTTTTAGTTTTCCAAGGTGCCTTTTAGAATATCAAGGCATCTTTTGGTATTTCAAGGTGACTTTTCATATTAGCATTTATGTTAGGAGTCTCTTGGCTTAATTCCTTGTCTATAAAAGGGATTAGCCTTGTCTATTGTAAAAGACAACTTGATAAAAGACATGAAATGTAGTATTTTGGGTTTTAAACCCTAAAAGCTTTTAAGCTTTGTTTCTTGTGTGTTCTTGTGATAGAATGCATGAATATTTGGAGCATTCAAGTGAGGATTGATCTGTCTTGCTTGTGGAGTGCTTTGAAGATCGAGGGTTGATGGGAGCCAAAAGTTTTGTCCAATCCTTGGTTTGTTAGATCATCTAAGTATCCTGTATTCTAGCCTATCTTAGGGGCTGAGATCGAATTGGCTACTGGGGTTTTCAAGTTAATGTGTTGGGGGTCCGTATAATCAAGGGGTTCTCACGCTTATTCTTGGAGGTTTCGTATCATTTGGTATCAGAGCTTTGGCTCTAGGTCGGGTATATCATCTATCTTTCTTTCGTGTCTTTTATTTCAATCTTATTCAAAAAAAAAAAAAAAAACCATCTTCTTAAAGTGTTTTGTTGTTTCTGTCTTCCGCGTGCATCTGTTGTATTCTATATGTCTGAAGATAAAACTGCATTAAAGTATGTCAAATTTGTTACCAAATGATACCAAATGATACGAAACCTCCAAGAATAAGCATGAGAACCCCTTGATTATACGGACCCCCAACACATTAACTTGAAAACCCCAGTAGCCAATTCGATCTCAGCCCCTAAGATAGGCTAGAATACAGGTTACTTAGATGATCTAACAAACCAAGGATCGGACAAAGCTTTTGGCTCCCATCAACCCTCGATCTTCAAAGCACTCCACAAGTAAGACAGATCAATCCTCACTTGAATGCTCCAAATATTCATGCATTCTATCACAAGAAACAAAGCTTAAAAGCTTTCAAGGTTTCAAACCCAAAACACTACATTTCATATCTCATATCAAGTTGTCTTACAATAGACAAGGATAATCCCTTTTATAGACAAGGAATTAAGCCAAGAGACTCTTTAACTCCCTAACATAAATGTCAATATGAAAAGCCACCTTGAAATACCAAAGGGTGCCTTGATATTCTAAAAGGCATCTTGGTAAACTAAAATTCATCTAAAATAAGAAAGATCACCTAGAACTATGTTGCATATTTAATGAGTACATTAAGTAACAAAATATGAATTTTAAACTTGGTTTTAACATCATCTATTAATCTTCCACGAAGTGGTATTGTGAGATAGTGCATTTCTCTTCTTTGTTGACTTTGATCTTTGCTCCATAATAATGGTTTGACTTCATTGACCTTCATCATGGATATGAATTAGATTGTCAAGATAATTCATATCATCCTCCCCTTCTTCAAAATGATTCGTCCTCGAATCCAAAAGAACTTTTGAACACCATCTTGGATGATTTGTCAATTTGTTTTTCATAATTGATTTCCAAATAAGGAAATTTTTCTGCAGGAGCCTCTTTACTATTTGTGTGATATCTTCTTCCTCAGAGCTCGGATTGGAACAAAACAAATAGGGTTATAAAGATACTTCAATAAGCTTCAAAATGGTACCCAATTTGACTGCTTTAGCAATAGTAATCAGAAAGATATCATATTTCGAAGTCAGCAGCAGCAGATTGTAGATAGCAGTTTTTCCAGACCGAACAATAATCACTCAAAAATTCATAGCTTTTGTTCTACTCAATGAAATTGTACAAAACAGATTTGTATGGATAGCTGACTCACAGGGCTTTAATTTGATATCAAGTAGGCTTATTACGGAGATGTAGAACACTAAGAAACAAGGAATAGAATGTAGATGAGGAAATTCAAAAAAAACTGGGCAGACCACTCAAAACGTTTGGGCTGAAGAAAAATTGATAACTAAAGTTATAGGGCTCGGATTAAAGTGAAATTTGTCTTGTTGGATAGATAAATTCGTGCTGAACAAGAAAAGACAAATTTTACTCACTTTGATGCAGTTTTATTTTTCAGACATACAGAATACACCAGATGCACGCGGAAGACAGAAACAACGAAACACTTCAAGAAGATGATTTTTTTTTTTTTTTTTTTTGAGTTTTAAAAAAGATGGAATAAAAGACACGAAAGAAAGAAAGATGATATACCCGACCTAGAGCCAAAGCTCTGATACCAAATGATACGAAACCTCCAAGAATAAGCGTGAGAACCCCTTGATTATACGGACCCCCAACACATTAACTTGACAACTTGATAAAAGACATGAAATGTAGTATTTTGGGTTTTAAACCCTAAAAGCTTTTAAGCTTTGTTTCTTGTGTGTTCTTGTGATAGAATGCATGAATATTTGGAGCATTCAAGTGAGGATTGATCTGTCTTGCTTGTGGAGTGCTTTGAAGATCGAGGGTTGATGGGAGCCAAAAGCTTTGTCCAATCCTTGGTTTGTTAGATCATCTAAGTATCCTGTATTCTAGCCTATCTTAGGGGCTGAGATCGAATTGGCTACTGGGGTTTTCAAGTTAATGTGTTGGGGGTCCGTATAATCAAGGGGTTCTCACGCTTATTCTTGGAGGTTTCGTATCATTTGGTATCAGAGCTTTGGCTCTAGGTCGGGTATATCATCTATCTTTCTTTCGTGTCTTTTATTTCAATCTTATTCAAAAAAAAAAAAAAAAACCATCTTCTTAAAGTGTTTTGTTGTTTCTGTCTTCCGCGTGCATCTGTTGTATTCTATATGTCTGAAGATAAAACTGCATTAAAGTATGTCAAATTTGTTCTTGTCTTGTTCAGCACGAATTTATCTATCCAACAAGACAAATTTCACTTTAATCCGAGCCCTATAACTTTAGTTATCAATTTTTCTTCAGCCCAAGCGTTTTGAGTGTTCTGCCCAGTTTTTTTTTTTAATTTCCTCATCTATATTCTATTCCTTGTTTATTAATGTTCTACATCTCCGAAATAAGCCTACTTGATATCCAATTAAAGCTCTGTGAGTCAGCTATCCATACAAATATTTTTTGTACAATTTCATTGAGTAGAACAAAAGATATTTATTTTTGAATGAATATTGTTCGGTTTGGAAAAACTGCTATCTACAATCTGCTGCTCCTGACTTCGAAATATGATATCTTTCTGATTACTATTTCTAAAGCAGTCAAATTGGGTACCATTTTGAAGCTTATTGAAGTATCTTTATAACCCTATTTTTTTTGTTCCAATCCGAGCTCTGAGGAAGAAGATATCACACAAATAGTAAAGAAGCTCCTGCAGAAAACTTTCCATATTTGGAAATCCAACAGTTCTTGAAAACAAATTGATATATATTGGTGAATTATTTTGACAATTAAATTTCCATCCAAGGTGGTGCTCAAAAAATCTTTTGGATTCGAGGACGAATCCTTTTGAAGAATGGGAGGATGATATGAATTATTTTGGCAATCCAATTCATATCCATGATGAAGCTTAATGAAGTCAAACCATTGTTATGGAGGAAGAATCAAAGTCAACAGGGAAGAGAAATGCATGAACTTCATTATCTCACAAGTCCATTTCGTAGAAGACTAATAGATCATGTTAAACTAAGTTTAAAATCCATATTTGGTTACTTAATGTACTCATTTAAAGTGTAACTAAGTTTTAGGTGATCTTTCATATTTCAAGATAAACTTTTAGTTTTCCAAGGTGCCTTTTAGAATATCAAGGCATCTTTTGGTATTTCAAGGTGACTTTTCATATTAGCATTTATGTTAGGAGTCTCTTGGCTTAATTCCTTGTCTATAAAAGGGATTAGCCTTGTCTATTGTAAAAGACAACTTGATAAAAGACATGAAATGTAGTATTTTGGGTTTTAAACCCTAAAAGCTTTTAAGCTTTGTTTCTTGTGTGTTCTTGTGATAGAATGCATGAATATTTGGAGCATTCAAGTGAGGATTGATCTGTCTTGCTTGTGGAGTGCTTTGAAGATCGAGGGTTGATGGGAGCCAAAAGCTTTGTCCAATCCTTGGTTTGTTAGATCATCTAAGTATCCTGTATTCTAGCCTATCTTAGGGGCTGAGATCGAATTGGCTACTGGGGTTTTCAAGTTAATGTGTTGGGGGTCCGTATAATCAAGGGGTTCTCACGCTTATTCTTGGAGGTTTCGTATCACAAAGTGTCCACCATAGGGGGCTGTATGGCAGTGCTGCAGCACAGACTTCGCCTCAGCAGCTGACACACACTTCCTCAGCAAACCATCTGCACATGTTTTGTAGAGGGTAGGGTCGTCCCATATGAACTTCCTAGCTTCATGTAGGAACCTCTTCTTTTCTTGTCCTCCCTTGAAAGTTGGTACTACCTGCGAGGCAAGGAAGTTAGCAATATCAGCAAACCAAGGTTCCTCATCGTTATCACGATGGGTTAATACAAAGACATGCTCATCGATAAAGGCATCATAAATTGCGGTTTCCGCAATTTTATCGCAATTATGCTGCAACCTAGAAAGATGATCTGCAACCACATTTTCGCAACCTTTCTTATCTTTAATGTCTAGATCAAACTCTTGCAACAACAATACCCATCTAATTAACCTAGGCTTAGCATCAGCCTTCCTCATAAGGTATTTTAGTGCAGAATGATTAGTGTACACGATTGTCCTAGTGCCTACAATGTAATTCCTAAACTTCTTGCAGGCAAACACTACAGCTAGCATTTCCTTTTCCGTGGTTGTGTAATTACATTGTGCCTCATTAAGTGTCTTACTAGCATAGTATACAGGGTGTGTTAGTTTGTTAATCTTTTGCCCTAGCATAACCCCTACTGCATAGTCACTTGCATCACATAACATCTCAAATGGAAGGTCCCAATTTGGTCCTACTATAATAGGTGCTTTGACTAGTGCTTCCTTAAGGGTTTTCCAGGCTAGTACACATTCTTTTGAGAAGATGAATGGCTTGTTCAGCTCTAGAAGCTCACACAACGGTTTGGAGATCTTAGAAAAGTTCTTAATGAACCTTCTATAGAAACCTGCGTGTCCTAAGAAACTTCTAATGGCTTTCACATTCTGAGGTTCCACTAACTTCTCTATTATTTCAATCTTGGCCCTATCGACCTCTACTCCTGCTCTAGACACTCTATGACCTAGGACTATCCCCTCTTCCACCATGAAGTGGCACTTTTCCCAATTAAGGACTAGGTTGGTCTCCTCACACCTAGCCAGGACTTGTCTTAAGTTCTCTAAACAGTTTGTGAATGAATCACCAAAGACTGAGAAGTCATCCATAAATATTTCTATCATGGATTCATCTAAGTCAGAGAAGATTGCCAACATGCATCTTTGGAACGTTGCTGGTGCATTGCATAAGCCAAAAGGCATTCTGCGAAAAGCAAATGTTCCAAAGGGACAGGTGAAGGTTGTCTTCTCCTGGTCCACAGGGTCTATGGTGATTTGGTTATATCCAGAATAACCATCTAGAAAGCAGTAATAAGCTCTACCAGCTATCCTATCTAACATTTGGTCAATAAATGGTAAAGGGAAGTGATCTTTTTTTGTTTCCTTATTCAATTTCCTATAGTCCATACAGACTCTCCATCCTGTAATAGTTCTAGTTGGAATCAGTTCATTGCTCTCATTCACTACTACAGTCATCCCCCCCCCCCCCCTTCTTAGGTACACATTGTATTGGACTCACCCACTGACTACTAGCTATAGGGAAGATTACACCTGCATCTAACCATTTTATGATCTCTTTTTTAACTACCTCTTTCATAGAGGGGTTCAACCTACGTTGGTGATCTACTCGGGGTGTATGCTCTTCCTCCAATATTATCTTATGCATGCAGTAAGAAGGGCTAATGCCTCTAATGTCAGCAATCGTCCATGCAATAGCCTTTTTATATTGCTTGAGTAATAAGATTAACTCAGTTTCATGCTTTGCACTCAATTTGGATGAAATAATAACAGGCAGAGTATCATTGCTTCCTAAATATGCATACTTAAGATGAGTGGGTAAGGGTTTCAGTTCTAAGATAGGTGGATGCTCAATGGATGGCTTTAATGGATTCATAGATCTGTCAGTCAAGTCACTATTCATACAAACATGCTGTATTTTATCTACAGGTATGTCCATTATTTCAGAAACATTCAAATCAGTTAAATCTAATTGTACATAATTATTAGCATGCTTAGTCAATAATTCATGCTCCAGCTGTTCTTCCATCAGTGAATCTACAATGTCCATGCTAGCACAAGATTCAGAGTCGGAGGGGTACCTTAGGGCTTTAAAAACACTAAACTTAACCTCCTCATCATGAACCCTCATGGTGAGCTCACCTTTCTGGACATCAATCAGGGCCCTACCTGTGGCTAGAAATGGTCTGCCTAATAGGATGGGGACCTCCTTGTCTGCTTCATAATCCAGGATGATGAAATCTGCAAGGAAAATAAACTTGTCAACCTTTACAAGAATATCCTCAATCTTACCCTCAGGGTATGCTATGGATCTGTCTGCAAGTTGTAAAGTGACAGTGGTAGGACGTGCTTCTCCTATTCCTAGCTGGCGGAATAGTGATAGGGGCATGAGGTTTATGCTGGCTCCCAGGTCACAAAGAGCTCTGCCCACGTGCTTGCCTCCTAACTCCACTGGTAGGGTGAAGGAACCAGGATCCTTCTCCTTCTTGGGTAGCTTGTTCTGGAGTATAGCACTGCACTCCTCAGTGAGATTCACTGTTTCAAATTCACCAATAATTTTTTTGTTAGTGATTATATCCTTTAAAAACTTAACATAAGAAGGCATAGACTGTAAAACTTCTACAAAAGGAATATTAACATGCACTTGCTTAAGAATTTCTAAAAACTTATTAAAGTGCACTTCCTGTTCTTGTTTTTTCTTTAGCCTTCGAGGGAATGGAGGTGGTGGCACATATGCAGGCACTTCAGGTCGCCTCAGGATAGGTGGAGGCCTTGGAATTTCTTCTATCTCTTCTATGATTGGCTTCAGCCTTGCTCCTGATGTGCTTGTTGAGGGTTGACCTTGGTTTGGCAGAGATTCCAGTGGAGCACTAGACTCTTTGTTCTCTACTCTCTTTGGGGTTTCTCTAGTGTTGCTCACCAATGATCTCCCACTTCTAAGTTCAATTGCTTGAACTTGCTCTTTTCCATCTCTCCTTGGCACCTCAGTGTCAGCAGGTAGTCTACCTTGGGGCCTATTTTTGAGTTCATTGGCTAGTTGCCCTATTTGGTTCTCTAGGCTCCTAAGGGTAGCTTGCTGACTTTGTAGAGTGGCATCATTCTTGGCAATGTACTCCTTAAGTAAGTTTTCTACAGAAGATCCTATTGGTTGGTTATATGGTTTTTGATACATGGATTGGTTATTTTGAGGAGTGAAACCAGGTGTTCCACTCGGTCTTGGTTGGTTAGGAGCTTGGTTAGTATTTTGTTGGCCACCCCATGAAAGATTTGGGTGGTTCCTCCAACCAGGATTGTAAGTGTTAGAGTAAGGGTTGTTCCTAGGCTGCTGTTGGCTTCCAACATAGCAGACTGAGGCTGGATTCCCAGGGCAGTATTCATACAGGTGCCCTTCCCCACAGAATCCACAGATAAGTGTCTCACCTTGACTTGGTTGTGTGCCCATTGACATGGCTGTGGCGGTGTTGACACTAGTTTGGAGATTGGCTTGAGCCATTTGTTTTACTAGGTTGGTCAGGGCACTTATTTGGCTACTCATGGCATTGAGTGCGTCCTTATCTTGAGCTCTACTTGGCTCTATTGGATCATCTGACCACCTACAGTGAGATGCTGAGATCTTCTCCAGGATCTCATAGGCTTCGTTATAACTTTTGGAAAGCATGGAACCACCAGCAGATGAATTTAGCACTTGCCTGGTGCTGGGGTTGCATCCTTTGAAAAAGACCTCTATTTGGATACACCATGGAATGCCATGGTGCGGACATTTAAGCAGAAGGTCCTTGAACCTTGTCCAAGCTTCGTGAAGCGACTCATTTTCAACTTGTTTGAATTTAATAATGTCGTCACGAAAAGTAGAATTCCTATCAGGTGGAAAGTATTTTACTAGGAATTTCTCCGCCAAGTCTGTCCAATTGAGAACTGATCCGGAGGGTAATGAGTTTAACCACGTTTTGGCTTTGTCCCTCAATGAGTAAGGGAAGAGGTAGAGCCTCAAGGCTTCTTGGGAAACTCCAGGTATGAGAAAGGTATCACTAACTCCTAGGAAGTTTCTAAGATGGTTGTGGGGATCCTCATTTTCTACTCCAAAGAATTGTCCCACAGTGGACAACATTTGGAACATTACTGGCTTTAACTCGAAGGAGTTGGCAGTAATTTCAGGGCGGATTATGCTTGGGTTTAGTTTCCCAGGCATAGGTACTAGGTAGGAGAGAATGGCACTATCCTTATCATTCGCTATTTCGATGGGATTGCGAGTGGTAGGTACCGGATTTGGGACTGGTCTGTCGATTTCTTCTGGATAGAATTGCGGAGACTCCGCGGTTTCAGCAATTATTTGAGGTATAGTGGGTTGGTTAAAGAGACGTTTCTTAGCTTTGTTTCTGGCCTTAAATAATCTCTCAGGCTCAGGATTGAATTCTAGATCGCTACTTGAATGCTCATTCATAAACTAACCCAATGGTACCTGCAAAAGAAATGAGAAAAGATTAGTTCCAATAGATATTAAAATTCGTGTTTCTAACTTAACAAACTTCGTTTTCACTAAACTAAATCCCCGGCAGCGGCGCCAAAAACTTGTTGCGTGCTCAATGTTTAAAAGAAATATGAAATAAGAGAGCACTCAGAACATGCAAGCATACATGATCTTGTAGCAAGTAGTAAGTATTTTTTCATTCGTTTTCCCACAGAGATTTATTCTTAGTTACTCGCGGAGTGTATTGTTAAGCAAGAATGGGTAGATTTGATGGGGTAGATTTGGTTTTAAGTTGCCTAATTACTAAGGAATATGTAAAGGATAGATGCATAAACAAGTGCAAGTAAATGATAAACTCAAATGCAAAGAGAAGAGATAACTAAACGAAGAGAAAAAAAATGACTAAGGCAGATTTTAACTTAAAGGAATTGCGAGAACAGCAATTTTACCGCAATGTTCTTAACAGCGAAAGTGTGTAAAATGTGGAAACAAGGGCTACTAACGACTCCTCTATATGCTTTTTCACACGATTCTCAAGCATTAGATCAACTCACTATGCATCAAACTAACTCATTCTCATGTATCTTCCGATTTCATGCATTAGATTCTTTAGTTTACTCATGTCCAAGTAAGGTCTTAAGCATCTTGTTAAAGCAGTAAGTTGTGATTTGTACTAGGAAAACGCCTATTCCTAGGTCGTTTTATGGCTACCTTGAGAGGCTAGCATGAGTGTATGACTCTGAACTCTTACTCCTTCCAGAGGTTAGGAGTTCTTTGGACAAAATAGATGGCCAATCGAAATTGCCCGTGGGATGAAGCTTACATACAATCAATGTATTCGAGAGCTATCCTACATGCTTGGTTCACGTGTTTTAGCCTATAGCCTTGTCATTAGCATGCCCCTATGTGACTTAGTTACTCATGGATGTAGATAGAACAGAAAGAGTAGATGAAGAAGACATGCTTAGAAGAAGATTAAAGACAAAACAGAAAAGGAAAAACAGTAGGCAGAGACGAATAGAGAAATTGCGAAACGATGAATTGTACGTTGATTAACCAATTGTTTGAATGAACAAATGAAGACTTAGAAACACTTAAATAAAGACAGAAAGCGACGAAATGAATTAGAGTAGCTACTGGAAAGGAAATAACAACAAACGGTACTGAAAGTAGAAAACTAAAACAGAAAGCAGTAAGTTGTGCGTGGTCTTCTCGATTGCGAACGCCTCGGCTGAGTAGAGAGAGAGGCAAGCCTTGCTTGGATGAATCCAATCAGAAGAGAAGATGAATCTTCTCTCCTTCCTATCAGATTGTCGACTCCAACAGCTGAACCTCTCAAACCAACAGACGGAGAAGAGAAAGAATGGGAAAGACTGCGCTGAGAAGAGAAGTCTACGCTTTTCGGATGTGTTTCAACCCTCCTCTTTGACCTCCTTTTATAGTATTCTGCAGGTGCGATTGGGCCAAGAAGAACCATCCATCCTCAACGTCGTACTTCTACGTGGCTGGAGGAGAAAGAACGAATCCCTGAAATATCGGATCACAACAGAAAAAGGTTAGCCAACTTACGGATTTCACTTAAAACATTGCGGTTTTAGCAATGTTTCTGCAATGCCTCCGCAATGCACAGTTTTCATTCTTCTAACTTCGTTTTTCATTCCTTTTCTTTCCTTTTGCATACAAGTCCTAATTTAGCTTCATTCTTCTATTTCTCATATATAAGCCTAGGTTCAAGCTAAATCCTATCAAAAATACTTACAAATGCACAACTTCCTAACCCAAATAAGTCCTAATTTAGTCACTTTTGGAGACGTAACAGCAGCATAAAGTTAAAGTGGTGTACCACATAAAACAACAACTAAATCTCTTGCAATTAAAGGTTAGGCAAATGCTTAACATTATGTTTGCATTTAGAGTTGTCCAACTAATGATTGGTCCTAAAGGTCAATAAGAAAATTTTGGACTTAAAGATTATTTGTTGTTACTCTAGGTACACTAGTCATTTTCATGATTTCTAAAATTAAGTCTCACTTAGGTTCATTTGCTAGATATCTTTACTTTCTTAAGGATGTTGAGTTTGAGGGGGAAGATAAAATGAGGAATGTTATCCTTATGAAAAAAGAATTTGAGTTATTTTTCTATATGTGAAAACATTAGTTAAGATTATCCTCATTTAAGTAAGACAAACTCAACATTATTAAAAGTGTTATTAAAGTAATCACAAGAGATGGGAGAAATCCAAGTATAAAGATTTAAGTTTGACTTAAACGTAAAAGTAAGATTATTTCATTATCTTCCCCTAAAGTCAAACAAAGATTTAACTCTTAAAATAGAGAATTAATGTCACAAAGAATTAGGTGAAACAACAATGACAATATTTGACATCTTGTCATATTGCCTTTAAGAGGTAATGTGTGTTGAAAGATATCAGGTTTCTCTAGTTATTATGTTTCAATTATTATGGGTGACATTAATTATTTAGAGACTTGTGATAACACTTCAAAACTATTTTTAAAAGTTATGTCAAATAGATATAAAGATTGATAGCCTATATAGTTTAGAAACTCTTGATCTAGTAACACAAGGTTTCAAAGGTTTCATTCCATTTGTGATCTTAATAAGGTTTTTGTTTGTAACTTCATAAGCTTCATTCATTAATTATCACATTTAAGGTCTAAGGTATACAAAAGTGATAATTATGGATTACAAACTTAGTAGGAGTAAAATTATTTTCTTAGTGTAATATGACTATGACGTGATAAATACTAAGCTATAGGATGAAAGCTTGTATGAATATTTCTTTTTATATTGTGAAATGATATTGTGAGATCAATCTCAAGTAACATTGAGATTTCACAAAAGAGGTTATGTCAGAAAGTCTCCCAAGTTTTCTAGCATAAAGTTGTATGCACTAAGAAATATTCAAATCATTAAAGAAGACAAATTTAGTCTCAATAAAGGTCTCTTGAATAAAGAAATGAAGAATTTCATGCTTGAAGTTTAGACGCTTCCGCTTCCGTATTCATATCAATAACAAAAGGCAATATTTTTATAACTCTTAATTGGATCTAAAGAGTTTTAAGGTAATTAACAAAATGATACATGCTCACTCGTCAAAATCAAATAAAGTAGAGATCATGAGGTAATTTGATTTTGATAATAGTAAGAGTTGCCAACAGGATCCACCTTCCCGGTTATGTTCACTAAATGAGTAAAAGATACTACTGTAAATAAAAGTGACAAATAGTCATTTGTAGTAGTTTCTTTTATCATTAAGGTTTGTGGTCATAACACTTTGTGTGGCAAGAAACTCATAAATTTTAATTCTTGTTAAGTTGTCTGGACAACAATTTGTAATTCTTTTCAATTTATAGCAACAAAAGCTTTTCCAGAATCATAAGCTTTAGTTGATAAAGAAAAATCAGAGTTTTTATTGTGTCTAAAGGAATACAACTTCATCATTACGGATACGTTCATTAAGAAATTTCACACACATAAGTTTTGGGAGCATAATGCTCATATAGGTGTGAAAATTATGGTACGTCACTTGAGTGGGAGTTTGTGCTTTCGTAAAGTAGACACAAAATTTTGTTTCTGCAGAATAAAGAAGATGAATTATTTTTGTTACTCTTAATCACTTTCTTTCTAACAGTAGTTTAACATAAGGCTAGAAAGAGTTAAGTTTGATCTCTCTAAAGAATAAAGTTGACCAGTTGAAAATAGACATGTTTAGATCACATTACATGTAATTTTCATGCTGCTCTTCCACACTTGATTCATGTCATTGAGTATATTTTGTGTGGTGATCATTGAAGGTTGAGTTGCGACCATACATGTGACAAAAGTCGCTTTGGTTCCTCATTGGTATACAAAATGGACCGGATTGTGATTAAAGGGAAGTTATTTTTAAAATAGCATTAAGTTGTGCACTAAAGAATAAATTAATAATTGCTAATAAGGAAATTGTTGCCCAAGTGGGAGATTGTTGGAATTAATTAAATAATTAAGTCATATGTGGGTAACAAATTCAATAGCAATTATATTTGGGCTATTTAATAGGCATTTGAGTGATCTCGATTATGGGCCCAAGACTTCCCATATAGTGGTGTGGCCTGCTGAGTAGAAACCAACCCGTTGGTCCTAGGGGATTATGGAAAACCCTAGGATCAACATATATATATATATATAGTTTAGGTTATGGTCCCCAATAAGCTATGCAGCTTTAGCCTCCTATTCCTCATCTGATAGAGAGGATTGCCCATGATTGGTCTGGGTTGCATAGATGAGGAAGACCACAAACCATCAAACTATTACATGCTATGGATTCATCACATCTAATGGTTCCAGGTAGTTTTAATCCCCTCTAATTTAGTTTTTCTTCCATGCTTAGATCCCAAAAGTTTGTCATGATTGTTCTTAGATTAAATGTATTTATTCTTGAATAATCATATATTGGGTTTTTCTCAATAAATTCCTAATGGCCACAAGTAAGAGCAAAGTTTAAAACCTACCCAAAGAAGAAAATTATATAAGCATTAGAAGTCAAAAATAAATGTTGAAGAAAGAAAAGAATAAAAAAATATTGAGACATACCAAAAGCTCTTTCTATGGACTGATTTGTGTATGGGTTTATGCAATGTCTCCAATTTATAAAAGGTAGAATTAGGTCACACTATACAAGTATTTTTTTTCTCCATTCATGTGTCCAAAATAATAAATTTTGACATAAAAAAAAAGTTCTTACTTTTTCATTAAGAAAAAATCTAACTCCTAATTCATGTTTCAAATGAAATTTTTATTAAATGCAAAAGTCAAAATTTTGGCCATTTAAAAAAAAAAAAAAATTGTTTGATTCATTATTTTGATTACTAAATATTGATGGAAGTCAAATTTTTGGCTCATTGTTTCAATTTTTTTTTGGCATTAAAAATAAAATGTCAAAAGTTGCGACGTCAAAAAAATTAGTGTTGACTTTGAAAATAAAATAATTCGGAGTTGTGTATCAAATTCATGTTGCCCATCAAAATCAATAAATTAAAATTTTGATTAAATATCATATATTTCGATGACATTATTTCTTTCTTTCTGAAATCCACGCACGTATATAGTTACATAAATTTCGGAAAGGGGCATTTTATTGAATAATAAATTTCGGTCAATCTTGACACATCATTAATTTAACTTAATTTAAATTTAAGTTAATGATAAAAATATATATTTATAAATTTGTGACCAATTACAAAATTACAGATGTCCTCAAATTAAATTAAAAGACATGTATAATTGTTAAATCAAATTCTGTCACATGTCTAGTATCGATCCATCGAACGACCCAAGCTAGTCCAATCAAACATTGTCACATGTCGGTTAGACGCGAAGCTATTTAGCCCGAGATCGCTAAAAATATTTTTGAGCCAAATTTAAATAATTCAAGCTATTGAAAATAAATAGATTAAACCCAAATAAATAAAAGCTCAAAAGTTCGGCCAAAAGTCAATTGGACCCAAGCCCACACTAGATCCATCAAACTCTATAAAAGGAGGAGACCGCCATTCATTCTGGACATTCAGCATTGAGCCAGAATTCAGAGAAGTCGGAAGCTCCAACAATCAAAGGCTCATAAGATTCGAAAACTACAGACTTCAAGATCCGCTCCAAAGAAGCCTATCCGAAATCAACCAGCCCAAAGCAAACGTCTACATTCGAGAGAAAGCATCCGAGGATAAAGATTAGAGACGGTAACCCAAAGCAAATGTCTACATTCGAGAGAAAGCATGAAAGGATAAAGATTAGAGACGGTAACCCAAAGCAAATGTCTACATTTGAGAGAAAGCATGAAAGTATAAAGATTAAAGACGGTAACATTTATATAAATCAATAAAATCAAATTATTTTCCACGAATTAAATTTTTGCAGGAAATATCGTGTGAACACCGCTCATATGAATGAAAACTACCACTACTACTACCTTTAGGGGCGGATCCAAGAATTTTTATCAGGAGGGACACAATTTCAATAGAGTTTAATTGCAAGTTTAGTCATTAAATTTTCGATTTATGTCTATATAGTCCTTGAATTTTAAAATGTGCGTAACAGACTCTTAAACTTTCAATTTTTAGTCGGATAGATCCTTAAATTTTCAATTTTTTGTCTAATAGATCCTTAAACTTTCAATTTTTTGTCTACTAAAGTCTTCAAATTTTAATTTTCTATCTAATAATTAAACTCTCAATTTTGTATCTAATAGAGATATTAGAAAATTAAAAATATTATATATTTTGTTAGACATAAAATTAATGTGTCATCAACTTATTCGACATTTTAAAAAAAGTTAGACATAAAATTAATGTGTCATCAACTTATTCGATATTTAAAAAAAAATCACGTATCTATTAAATACAAAATTAAAATTTTCAAGCATAATCAATTGATTTTTTTTAGAAGATGTAATATTTATATTAAATAATATTAATTCAAAAATAATAATAAACCATTTTAGAATCCCAACTTAAATATATATGTAAAAAAAAAAAAAAAAAAAAAAACTTAAATATATATATGATTAAATAATATAACTACGTTCCCTTTGAATCGAACTCTCAAGGGGGAGAATTTCTAGTACATACGTGGTATATGGAAAAACTTCATACCACTGCCTTTAAAAAAATGACACGTGGTGAAATGGTTTAAAAAAATAATATATTTAATAGTGTGGTCCAGATAAACAACCATGGTTTAAAAAAATAATATATTTAATAGTGTGGGTCCTAGTTAAACAACCATTTCGCCACGTGTCATTTTTTTTTAAGGCGGTATGAAGTTTTTCCATACCACGGATGTACTAGAAATTCTCCCCTCCTCTCAAGGGGGTGCCAAAAAAAGAAGCTCAAAGACAGTGCCGCTTGCCATCAAACCAAATGAATTGTTTAATTCTTTTTCTGAATTTAATTATACAAATATATAAACTGTAGTTATATTTTCCAAACTCCAATATACGAACATATAAAATTAATAATTTCAGGGGGCACGTGCCCCCTCTGACCCCTACGTGGCTCCGCCCCTGACTACCTTCATACTCGATTCTAACATTTCGCTTTAATATTACGTTGATTAGTGCATTTAGAAGAAAAGAAAAAAAAGTACACACATGTGAGAATTATGCATTATTCATGATTTAGAAACAAAATCTTATTAATTGGTCTAAATGGATTCATTTTTAAAACTTTTTGGTTTTAATTGATTTAAACTATAATGTTTAGGGGTCTAAATATATTATTTTTTATCCAAAGATAAAATAGTGTGGAGATTTTATTTTTTTGCTAAGAAAAATTTGGGCGGTAATAAACCATTTTGAAAAAAATAGTGTAGAGATGGAGATATATTTTTGTGTTAAAATTACTTTAATTTAGTTATAAGATTCTTTTATATATATATATATATATATATATATTAAACTATCTCCTCTCAATTCTCAACCAAGAATCTTTTAGATGCTAAGAAATCTCACTTTTCTATAACTTGGGTTTTCTCCACCCTCGTGGTTTTAATATGATATTGAAAACATGTTTGTTATTTACAAAATATTCTAAATTTTGTTTTATTTTATTAATTTTTTTTAATCTAGAATGGAATCTGAATGTGTGTAGTTTATTCTATGTGTGATACGTGTATTGATTATATTAACTTAATTAATAAAGGGTAATTTTCAAATTTCCAAACCATGTAGATATTAGAAATACTATATTTTTAAAATTCACATAAGTATGATTTGTGTAAATGTTAAGGGTTTGAGAGAATTAGAATAATCTATTCCATTCAGTTCAGAGAGATATATATATCAGTGTACAAGGTTAACCTAATTAGGGGAAGAGGAAAAGACAACAAAGGACATTATAACTAATATTTATTACAACGCTAGAATAATCATTCTAACACTCCCCTCAAGTTAGAGCATATATGTTTATCATGCCCACTTGTTACAGAGATAATCTATGCATGCTCCATTTAATGCTTTCGTGAAGATATCTCCTAACTGCTCTCCAGTCTTCACGTATCCTGTGGATACCAGGCCTTGCTGTATTTTCTCACGTACAAAATGACAGTCTACTTAAATGTGTTTAGTTCGCTCATGAAATACTGGATTAGATGCGATGTGAAGAGCTGCTTAATTATCGCACCATAATTTAGTCGGTGTTGTGATATCAAATCCCAATTCAATGAAAAGTTGATATATCCACACTAATTCACATACTGTGCCATTGCTCTATACTCTGACTCGGCACTAGAACGTGACACCACATTTTGTTTCTTACTCTTCCAAGAAACTAAATTACCACCAACAAATACACAATAGCCTGAAGAAGATCTTCTATCTTCCTTAGATCTTGCTCAATCAACATTTGTGAAACATTCAATGTTAATATGACCATAATCTTTATATAATAAACCACGTCCAGGGGCAGCTTTCAAATAACACAGAATTTGTTCTAATGCAACCCAATGGTCAACTGTAGAAGAAGACATATACTGACTCACAATACTCACTGAATAGGCTATGTCTTGTCGAGTTATTGTAAGGTAATTAAGTTTTCCCACCAACCTCCTATATATTTCAGGATCTTTTAGCAATTCGCCCTCTCCCGTGAGCTGTGAATTGGGCATCATTGGGGTACTGCATGACTTAGCCCCTAATTTCCCCGTTTCAGCCAACAAGTCAAGTACATATTTTCTCTGTGATAACATAAGTCCCTTCTTGTTTCTTATTACCTCAATTCCTAGAAAGTATTTTAACATTCCCAAATCTTTTGTATGGAATTGACTATGGAGAAAAGTCTTGAGAGATTGGATACCCAATGTGTCATCACCAGTAATAACAATATCATCAACGTATATGATAACACTAAAAAAGTGTTAATATTTAGCTCCTAAGTCTTGTGAATTAGGGTAATTATTTGTGCTTAATTGATGTATTTTGTATAATTTAATCGCTAAGGGGTAAATCGGGCATTTGCGTTAATTAAGAGCTTAAAAAGGTATTTTAGAATATTTTATTAATTAGTCGTTTTGAGTAATTGTACTACATTTAATTAAATAATCTAATATTATTTTAAAATCTAGTAATGGCTTAGTGGTGCATTGCTCGTTTAAACAATGGAGGAGCCTAGGTTCAAATCTTTGTAGATGCATGAATGTCATAATTTTTGTAAAAAATCAACGCTCCCAAATTTGGTCAACACAGCTCCAGCCCAAAGCCCACGCTCAGATCATCCACACCCGCGCCTGCTGACCCGCTCGCCTCGCGCCCAGTTTGGGCCCAATCGGCCAGATTTCGGCCCAAACCTCTTTTTTCCATCTCTTTTAAGCACTTTGCTCCAGCCCAAAGCCCACGCTCAGATCATCCACGCCCGCGCCTGCCGACCCGCTCGCCTCGCGCCCAGTTTGGGCCCAATCGGCCAGATTTCGGCCCAAACCTCTTTTTTCCATCTCTTTTAAGCACTTTTGACCTAGTTTTCAGCCACCATTCATCTAGAAAAGAGAAATTTCGATTTGAGGAGTTTTGGCATCAGGTTTGGTGATTTTTTCATCTATTTCCACGATTTTGGATTGATTTTAAACACGTTCGGCTAAGGTAAGTGCTCTAATTTGAGCTTAGGGATTGTTTTGTTGATGTATTAGGTGAGATTTAAGCTTTAATTCATACTTAGATGACTTTAACATTCATCTCTATCCTTTGAGCATGAATTCTTTATTGTTCGTTGTATTCTCTGTGGTTGACATCCATTGGGTTTATAACGCATTGTATTGTTAAAGAAGCATGATTTAGCGATCGCACTTCTTGTTTCGAGTAACGGTAATTTAGTATCTTATTGCGAATTAAGGCCTTGTTTGCTTTAGGTTGCTAGATAATTTGTAGGGGAGAAAAATCAAGCATGTTATGAGATTTCTTGTAATTTGCTTGTCGCATGAATACCCGCCCCTCGCGACTAATTCTAATTTGGGAGAGGATCGCCCCGGAATTAAAATTATTAGCGAAGCATAGTCTAGAGTCGTCAACTCTTTTCTAATTAATTGGGATTACTCGTTCTAATTGAAGCATGAGATCACTTGTTTTGATTAGGATTTGTAATGTGCGTGTATGTTAACAAAATCTGGCTAAGTATCTTTTGTGTCTATGATCCGAATTACATCAACAATCAATCACGACACTCAAATTAGGAGCACATGTTCCGTTTATTTTTCTCGCATTTTATTTTTCCGTTAGCTATTTTACTGTTTTAGTTTAATTCCCCGTTAGCATTTCCCCCTTTATTTTACTGTTTTATTTTGAGTTTTATTAAAGGCAAGTAGAAGTTAATTAAGAGAAAATAATTTAGGTTCCCTGTGGTTCGACACCCGACTACCACTAGCTGCAAAACTCGGTAGTATCGGATTTATAAATGTTATTTTGGCAGGATTCGACAGCCCGAACATAGAGAATTTTATAAACTAAAAGTTCTATTACCAAAATTGGCGCCGCTGCCGGGGAACCATCTAATTTCTCTTAGTTAAATTTTATTTGTTTAAAAAACCCAAAAGTATTTTTCTTTGTCTTGTGTCTTCTTGTTTAGCATGACAGGTTTTCCATTTGATTATTGGGGTCAAGCTTCAAGGTATGAAGCCGAAGAAACTCCTCCGATCCCTTGCCAAAGAATGACATTGGAGCAGATGGTTGACAAATTAGTCAACAGCACGCTCCAATTCGAGCAGGGAATGCGCCAGTCTCGCCTAGAGACTGAAGTTGAGCTGCAAGGAATGGAGGAGCAGCAAAATCAATCCCCTCAGAATTCCTTCCAAGGTATGTCGCTGGAACAAATGGTTAATGAATTAGTTGATAGCACTCACCAATATTCGCAGGCAATGCGCGAGGCTCGGTTAGAAGCCAAGCTTCGAGAAGCGAATGAGCAAATAAGCCGTTTGCTCAATCCAGCGAAGGAATTGGAGGGTGAGGAAGATCATCCAGTTGAGCATACCACTGAGGAGAGGTTCTTTGAGGAAATATACCCCGATGTTGATGATGAAATTGAGAATGCTCCGCCATGCGAAGATGAGATCGGTGAAATTAAGGAAGAGGCCGAGCCTAGTCCCGAGGAGGATGTTCAGGTGATAGAGTTTGAGGCTGACAAGTCTCTGTCTGTTTTATTTCCTGAAATTTCCTCTATTGATGCATGTTTTCTTCCTTTTTCTCCTAAGTCAGTTGAGTCTTGCTTTATTTTATTTCAGTCTGTTCAGTCTTTATTTTTCCCATATATTAAAAAGATAAAAAAATAACTTTGTTCGGCTGCCTGCAAAAGTCGAAGAGCTTGCTTATCTTAGCAGGTTTTGTTGATTCGAGGAAGAAGGGGCCGAAGAAATACGAGAATTTTTATGTACCCTAACAGAGTGAATGACACGTCGAGCATAACGACGTTAAAAAATTGCGCTTTTTGGGAGGCAACCCATGTGTTTTTAAATTCATGTCTTTACTTTCAGTTTTTGTTTTCCTAGCGTAGTTTCTTTGTTTTTCTTTTTGTAGGGGTTTGTGGCCTAAGGAACGAGATATTCGGGCAAGGACTGCGCTGCTCTAACCATCAACCTAACAAAATTCAGGGGAGGTTTTCTGTTCCCTTAAATTTTGTAATTTTAATTTCTTAGTCTGATGTGTGATACATAGAGGATTATGTATACTTTGAAGGTTGGGGGTGAAGAAGTTTGTTGGATTTTTGAAGTTGTTGAGCTGTGAAAATTCTGAATTAGAAGTGCTTTGGTCTGCTGTTGCATGTTGTTCGATGAGGACAATCTATGAAATGCTTTTAAATTCTTCGTGTTTGCATATTTAGAAAAGCACGAGATTGTATGTGTTAGTTGAGCATTTTTAAAAAAACAATTAAAAATTTTATGTTGCTCCTTTGCATCTATCGAGCACGTAGCATCCTGTTATTGACTCTGTAGGCTTAGATTTATCTTATGTTGCATGAAATTTTGTTGTCACCCCGAAAGGCACCCCTAGGGAAGGCTTGATGCATGATAGGTTGTATTAAATTAATCGTGTTATAGTGAAGCTATTGCCTAAGAGAAAATAAAAAGAAAAGAGACTAAGCATGAAAATAAAAACTCCTGAGATGTTCCTCCTTCTTAAAGTGCACGTTAAGAAGTGAGCATTAGTCCTTAAAAATGTGAAGCTTGCTCGTAGTCAGATACATTGTGCAATGAAATTGCGGGTAAGCTGGAACGAAGGCAAGTTTGACATGTTAGGCTCTCTTGGAGAAGTAAAGAAAAGAAAAGTAAAAAAAAAAGTGGTAGTTTAAAGAAAATAAAGAGTACAAAGTACTCAAGAAAAGAAAATTTAGGCCTTTTAATTTGTTACTCTCTTCATTGTTGAAAAGCCGTAGACTGTTCTTTATTGCTAGAAGTAGGGGGAAAACGAGATGCAGAGTTGCATATGATTTTTCCGAGTCTAGAAGAGCTAAAATAGGTTGGCTAATCACAGACGCACGTAGGGGAGTAACAGTTTAATTTTTGAAATGTTCTCAACTTATGCATGCAATCAATTGTTCTCTTTTGTTGTAAGTGCCTTGTTTTTTAAAAGCATTGAGGTTAAAGTAGTTGCATGCAATTTCATTCTTAGGGGTGGTTTGAAGATGGTTATTGATGGAGGAAGAGAAATATGTTTACTCCTTTAAAGAAGAAATGATTAGAAATTGAAGTATTTGTTTGGTTTGGTTTGAGAATAATTTTTTTTGAATTTTGCCTTATCTTTTTGTGTCCGATGATTTGTTGGAGAGGAAGAAAAATCAACGATTAAACAATTAATTAAAAAAAAAATAATAACTATTAATTAAAAAATATCGAGGATTCAATTCAACTTAACCCGTCAACTCAACCCGAAAATCAAAAGATTGAGTCGAATTGACTGAAAATCTAGTAACTCAAAATTGTTGGGTTAGGTAAAAAAAGTCTCCCAACCCATTCTTTACACCATGGAAGTCGAAGGGAACGACTTAGAAAAGTCTCCCAACCCAATCTATACTCACAATGGAAGCCGGAGGGAACCACTTGAATCAGTGAATATAAGTTAAAAAACTGAAGAAAAAAAGTATAAAACGTGCCCAATGAAACTGTTCCACGTGTCATAGTAGAGTGGAGCAGTGTATTCCACATTAATTCCATTTGGTTTTTGGTTATTTATACCAATTAATTCCCCATTGCCCATCATCTCTTTCCTCCTTCACTCCAAGATGGCTATGGCGGTGCTCTCGACTCTGTCTCTGCTAATTCTCTCATCGTTGATTTGTTCAGCGGCCGAATCTACCACCTGCGCCAAACGGAATCCAGCGACGCGGCTGAGATTCGGCGAAAATGGAGAGTTTAAAATACTGCAAGTGGCGGATATGCATTTTGCTGATGGGAAAACAACGCCGTGTTTGGATGTTCTTCCCAATCAGCTTGCTTCTTGCTCTGACCTCAACACTACTGCCTTTCTTCGTCGGTTGATTCTCGCCGAGAAGCCGGATTTCATCGTTTTTACTGGTATTATTAAACCCCTTGTTTGTTTCTTTCAAAATTCTAAAGTTGAGGGAGTAAGTAACCTTCATTCTCTGAAACAACAGGGGATAATATCTTCGCAAGCGATGCAACGGATGCTGCAAAATCTATGGATGCGGCGTTTGCTCCGGCAATTGCCTCCAACATTCCATGGGCTGCTGTTTTGGGGAACCATGATCAAGAATCTACCCTTTCAAGGGAAGGAGTAATGAAGCATATAATTGGCTTGAAAAATACTCTCTCTAAGCTTAATCCTTTGGGAGTAAAGAGAATTGATGGATTTGGGAACTACAATCTTGAGGTTGGTGGAGTTAAGGCTTCTGGTTTTGAGAACAAATCTGTTCTCAATCTCTATTTTCTTGATAGTGGTGATTACTCCACAGTTCCTGGGATCTTTGGCTATGGCTGGATTAAACCTTCTCAACAATTTTGGTTTGAGCTTACTTCTGCCCACCTCAAGGTATAAATCTCTGCTTTTTTTTTTTTAACTTCATACTATGTTTTGTTTTGCTTTTTATACCCAAGTTTGAGCATTAATTTGTTAGAAAAGTAGTATCAGAGTGTGTATTAGAGAAAAATAGAAGAACCATTAAGTCTCTATCATGAAAAATCTCATCAAAAGTCTTTGTAGTTTATAATCATTTAGTTCCTAATCACTTTATTGATCTACGTATATAAGAAGTCTCATTAAATCCTAACAATATATTTCATGATAGAGACTAAATCGCTACAAGTTTGAAAGTACAGAGACTAAATCATTACATAGTAAAGTTGGGGTTTTTGTACGGATGACCCACCCTTCGGGGGCCGCGAGGTTTTTTAACCCAGTTTTTGAAAACTAAACTTATGTTTTTTGACCTTCTCTAAGTGCACAAAGTCATTTGTACCCTTCGCTTATCACGAGAAGATCTCAGTTGTCACAATTGTCTCCTCGTGATCGTGATAAGCGAAGGGTACGAATGACTTTGTGCACTTCCTTATCACGAGAGAAGGTCAAAAAACATAAGTTTTCGCGATGAAGGTTAAAAAACCTCGCAGTCCTCGAGGGGTGGGTCATCCGTACAAAAACCCCTAGTAAAGTTCGGTGACTAAATCATTCCAAACTAAAGTCCGGAGACTGAATCCAAAATAGAATTATTTGGATCCATATGTTTGTGTAAGAATGGAGAACATATGAAAAAAAAACCTTTAGAGTATTTTCGTCAACAATGTAACGCAAACCCATAATGAGAAATACGAGAATAGGTTAAATTACAAATTTAGTTGAAGCAAACTTATAAGTCAAGGTTATATGGTTGTTGGTGTAGAGGGCATACATGAAGAAGCCATTAGCCCAAAAGGGAGCAGCACCAGGAGTAGCATACTTCCACATACCATTACCCGAGTTTGCGAGTTTGGATGCATCGAATTACACGGGTGTGAAACAAGAAGTAGGGATTAGCTCTCCTTCTGTAAACTCTGGTTTCTTCACCACAATGGTTGGAGCAGGGGATGTGAAAGCAGTGTTTACAGGTCATGATCACCTCAATGATTTCTGTGGAGTTGTTACTGGGATTAACCTTTGTTATGCTGGTGGGTTTGGGTACCATGCTTATGGGAAGGCTGGGTGGTCCAGGAGAGCTAGAGTGGTGGTGGCTAACTTGGAAAGAACAACAGAGGGGAATTGGGGAGCTGTGAATTCTATCAGAACATGGAAGCGCCTCGACGACGAACATCTCACCGCCATTGATGCTCAACTTCTGTGGACCAAAACCTCTGTTGGTCAGTTTTCTTATTCTCTTTCACACAACATCTTACCTTACCTTACCATTCTTAAAATGGCTCCATTGTTTGGAAATGGTTTAGAACTGATTGTGGAAATATTCCAAGCACTTCAAAAGTGTTTTTTAGTCAACCACTTCAGTTTTCTTATTCAAAAGTGCTTTTTAATTAATGTTTGATTTTACATTTAAAACACAACATGAAATCAAGAATGTTGATTTTAGATTATTTAAAGCATGTTTTGCATCCGTTTGAGATTGCGGTAATTTTTAAAATAAATTTTAGCTGTACACTTAAATAAGTTGGTTATAGTAAATAATATTAAATTATTGTGATTTAACTATGATGACTAAAATAAGCATATTATAAAAATTTGTATAAATTTTCTTAACAAAGAAATAATAAGGTATTATTTTAAAAAAAATATTTATTTGATTTATTAATTTAAAAATTATAAAATAAAATTTGGTGGTGAGAAATAGATATTAGATATATAAAATAATTTTTACTCCTAGAAAGATTTGAAAATTTGTTAAAAAATGATTTTTAGAGAATCTAAAAAGTAATTGTTAGAGAATCTAAAGCTACACATAACCGATTTGGAAAGGTGGAATCTGTCATGAAAAATAATTTTAACAAATTATAAAACAATTTGTTTTACCCAACACAAAAAAACGGTTAAGATTTGTTTTTAATCCTTTCTCACCCTTTCAAACTCAATGTCAAAGGGAGCTTTAGTGTGATTTTGAAAATGGCAAAAGTTATTTTAACCGTTTCAATAAATCTCTTTTTTTTATTATTATTTTGTGTCTAATAGATTATTATGTATGTCATATTCGATATTTTTTAAAACACATGAACCTACCTAAAACAAAATGGAGAACAAAAAAATTATTTTATATCTAATAGATTAGTTAATTTTCAATTTTTTAAAATTTATCAAGGCCTTATTAAACTTTTTTAAGTTCTATTAGAAACAAAATTAAAGGTTTAGGAATTTATTAGATATTTTTGAAGCCCGAAGACATTTTAAACAAACTTTAAACTTATATTTTAACATTAAAATTATATTAGGATACTATTTAGTTAATGCAATTTTAATTATAAAAAAGATATTAGTAATTAGAGCATGTAAAATTCGTATTATATTCACTTTCTTTATCGAATATTTTTTTTTTTTGACAACATATTGGAGTGGAGGATTGAACTTAGGACCTCATGGCCACTAGCGATACATTTGAGCTATGTTCTTGTTTGCTTCTTTATCGATTGTATGACTCTAATTTTTAGCTTCATTTATCGATTGTATTTATTTATTTATTATATTTATGTTTTTTTGTGAAGGTGGGGCAGAGTAGGTTGAAGTAATCGTTGGAAAGTCAACAAAGTTTTATGCTTTAATCTTTGTTATAGATTTTAAAAGTCAAAGTCATTTTTACAACATTTGTAAAAACTAGACTTACTACAATAAACATTTACATGCTTCTCAAACATGCAATACTAAGGCATGAAAAAATGAATATTTAACTTCATAATCAGTATAACACTTCTATCGATTATGCTCTTAAGCATACAACCCCTAATTCATAAATTAATATAACACTTATATCAATTCTCATGAATTAAGCATGCATCCTATACATTATAACACTTATAACATACAATATGCAACTTGATGTTTAATTTCATAATTAATATAACAATTATATCAATTATTCTATTAACCAAACAACAACTAATTCATGAATTAATATAACTCTTATATTAATACTCATGAATTAAACATGCATCTTATACATTATAACACTTATAACATACAATATGCATAAAACTAGAGCAACCTATGTTGTATGTTTAATTTCTTAATTAATATAACACTTATATCAATTACTCTATTAAACTAATAACATCTAATTCATGAATTAATATAACTCTTATATTAATACTCATGAATTTCAAATATGCATACTATAAATTATAACACTTATAACATATTTTCAATGCATGGAGCATGCTTTCTACGGTGAGATTTTAAATCTATATGACATACTATATGCACATACAAACATGAAATTTAATTAAAACATACATTCGCAATGCATAATTAATTAAACACACTAAATAATTAATTAAACACACTAAAGTGGATCGATTTTGGCATCAAGCAAGCAATAACTATTTTATTGCAAGCTTGAACAACAATCTAAGTCTTGAGCGGACTTCGAACTCTTCGTACCGCTTTGGACAAGCTTGCTCCCCGAACAATTCGGCCAATTTCTCTTCGAGCTTCTCTTTGTATCGCCTAGAACGAGTTTGAACTTGCACCGAACATTTTGGCGAGCTCAAAACTCGAGTTTCTTTCACAAAGAAACATATATGGACTCTAATGACTCTAAAGAATACAGACATTTCAGCACACATTAAAGCCCATACATTCTCGGGCAATTACAAATAATGAAATTAAAAAAGAAACAATTCCAAAACCGATATTCACTTTAGACGTCCATTCAGAAACAATTTCTAAAAACAAATACCCACGAAACTTAAATTGATGCAAATTGAGTTGATCAAAATACGCTTTGATACCAATTGAGGGAGTGTATCACGTTGCGGAAGTGATTTTGGATCGTTGAAACTCTAATTTCATAAATTTAACAAATAGAAACATGCTCAAACGACAGAAATAAGAAAAATTAGAAAACATACCCTAGAAGTTTTAATTTTCTTCGTGTTCCGCCGGTCGTTCCTCGTCACGAACACTTCGAACTTATTCTCACGAATGCCCCGAGGACCACTCCAGGTAGTCCCGCTATCCTCGGCGCCGAACAACGAAGTTGTGGGACTCCGAAAACAAAAGAAGAAAAAGGAAGAAGAAAGAAAAATGGAGAGATTAAAGGAGGCAGATGGCTTGAGAATAACACAACCAAAAGTTTTAAAACTTTCTAAATCATGTTCCATTCACAACCCCAAAACCCATTATATCTATTTAGCCATATTTAAAATATATATATAGTTAACAAATGTCTTATATATGCACAATTGCATGTAAGACATTTATATATAAATATTATTATTTATTAAACAATTTAATAAATAAATAAATAAATAAATATATATATATATATATATATTAATTAATTAAATTTTTTAATTAATTAAATAATATGGCTAAACACGATTTTTCGAAAACCAATTTTTTTATACATGAATCTTATTCATGTTTTAGGTCGTTCTCATATTTAAAACATATTTAAATATGTTCATCATTCTTCCATAAATCGAATTTGAACAATTCAATTTTTTTTTTTCATTTTCTCTTATATTGTCGCACGGCGTTATCCGAGCTAGCCAGGAGAACCTAAAAGACCTACAGATCATGACCTCCAACGATACGAGATTATCCGGTCAAAACTCATTTAACCGAACTAATCAACATTCGTTAACCCCAGAGACTCCACTATAGTCTGAGGGTTGCACTCTCCTCACTATAGATATATTATGTCCTCTGATATAACCGTCACGGGCAAGTCGACCCTTCACAGGTTGTTCGTAATCACAGTTGAGTCATTTTAAATCGTTTAACCCCTACATTACGTCTTGTTCCTTAAAGTGACACCTCTAATGAACAATAGATCTGTGGTTCAACAATCAGATCAATTAACTCTCTCATCACATGAGAGTGTGAGCGCTCATTGTTCAAGCCCTGAAGTCAGCTATTAAGGGAACAACCTATCTACTAACCCTGAAAAGCGGGTTAAGAGTGAACTTCAATCTTGTTGTACTATGTCCCCAGCTACTTATTCGACTTTATCCTCAAGATGGTAGGCATATTGAGTCGGCACTAATGGGTCACTCTCACCCGTGCAAGTGAAAAGATACTTTCGAATAAGCAGGAGTTCATAGCGAGCTCAAGATTGAGATCGAGTTACGTAGGCCATCAAATGAAAATGTCGGCCTCATCAGTAAACGAAGTTATAAAGAGAGAACGACATATTTTGCGGTTCGGTCTTATACAAACTCTTTGCACATGACGCCATTGTCAGTTAATGTCATGGAAATAATTTGAACCTTCTTCGAAAAGTAACAACTTTGTTAGAGAGAATATTATATTGAATCATATAATTGAAAATTGATGAAAGAAGTAAAGTGTTCATTAGCAAACAAACTCCATTTTAATTAGTATTATTTGATTCAATCAAAGTGTGAGATTTAAACATTATTGGTTTGCAAATTTTGTAAAGCAATTTATACCTACTTTCTATATATAACTCATTCGAGGGTGGCATTGTCACAATTCTAATACTGATCGATAGAGTTTGGTTTCTCAAATAGTAGTATAGTTAGAAAACAATTTATAAAATAGTGTGGAACGTTTGATCAAGTGTGATATCTTTGCATATCGTTAGTGAATCTAGTATCACAAACACTTCCACAATGTCCAATTCGCCAATCAAAGTCTAAGGAAAACTCTTAAGTTAACCATGTCAATCAAAAGGAAAATTCTACACGAACCCTTCTTTGTTGACGACGAATCTTCTTCCTCGAACAACACATGCAATATTTCTTATATCAATGGGAAGCTTTCTTTGACCGTGCAAGGTCTGCAACATGTGATGCGTGCGACCCAGAACAACTCACATGACGCCTCCAACACGTGATTTAGTAGCATCAATACGCTTGCACAGATCACGACGACGACCTAAAACTAGATCCACACACTTCTAGCAGCGAGTTGCGAACGGTGATGCGACAAAGAATGACCAACAATGATTTTTCGGGCAAGGAGACAACATTTAGCGACTACTCACACACTCCGAGCGGTCTAGATTACCCATAGGCTATAAAGGTTTGATCCGCGAGTTCAAACGCATTCTAACAAAATCTAGCAAGACTCAAAGTCCTTTTTGATAAAGTGTAGGTTGTAAAGCTTCGTTTAGACCCTTTCAAATTCAATTAAAGTATTTTAGATTATCTTCTAACCATTGCAACTCTTCTTATATTTAGATTCGAGCGGATCGAACAAGGTTTAAAGTTGACATTGGGTAAGAATAAATTGGTAATTCGACCTCTCTTTGTTATTCCTTGGTTCGAATTAAGGGTTCTAATTGGAGTTGTATGCCCTATTGAGTAGTACTCTGGTCATGATAACTTGGGTGAATGTGATCTAAGGTTGATATGTTGCATTGTTTAAGAGTTGGAGCCTTAAGTCTAAATGGTCGAGAATCAACCCATTTACCTTAGAGATAATGTCGAGGTGTTATGCGTCGGAGTTCATACAGTAGGTCAAGGGTCAATATGAGTTTCCCCCACGCCTTGAGTACAAATGGTCAACGGTCGAACAACCAAGAGAAGTAAATCCCACATGGAAATTGTTGGCATGCTTGGTCCGTTTAACATGCACGCTCGTATTTACTTACTAATTGCCCCCACTTCTTGAATATATTCATACATGTGTTATGAACTTGTGGATTGTTGATTCTGATTTTAGCATGAATCTCTTGGTTAGCATGTAGGACGTACTTTGAGTTGAATGTATGTTGTAGGGAGTTAGTTTTATAATTGTTGATTGCATCGAGTGTAGTTGTTTTGTTTGTTGAATAATTGGTTGATGGTTGGATCCTAAGTGCATTAATATCAATATGCTTGAAAATTACTATTGAGTTAGAATATGAGAGGTAGCTTTTTGAGAAGCATGTTAAGTTGTAATTGGTATAAGAGGTGTATTGTGGATAAGCATTGTAAATGCACCTTCATGATTTAAAAAGCATGCCATGGCTTGAACGTTAGATGCAATGTGAAAGCATGTGTGGTGCAAGGGTTGAGTACCCACGTGTGAGCGAAAGAAAGGCTTATAGGTGAATATAAGGCCTTAGATAATATACTCATGTGTCACTTGTGGTGTCGGGACCTCTATAACTGAGCGAGGATCAATACACTATCAAAGAGAAATGTGGCATCAGAATCGTGGATACAAATGGTCAAGGGTTGATGGAGTGAAAAACGTAGTATCGTGGCCTTGAATATAAATGATCAAGGATCGACGTGGGTAGTTTCGAGATTTTAGGTATAAATGGTCAAGGGTCGAACTACCAAGAAAAGGTAAAAAGATTGGTAGTGAAGTCTTGGATAAATGGCCAAAGCTACATTGTGAAAAGAGTATAGAGACTAGCCGTGAAATCTTAGGTAAATAACGATCACTACACTACATTTGAAAAGAGGTGTTGTAAAAGTATCAATAGAATTTGATTTCTTCAAGAAATTCTAAGATGGTGAGATTCACCATAATCACCTTATGGTGATTGAATTGGGCAAGTATGATGTGTCCTCTTGTTTGCTTACTAATGTTATCAAGTACCATATTTGTTTATGCTTGTAGTTAAGTTGAGCATGTAGCATAATATTAACAAGAACAAAAATAATTATTTCTTAAAGTTTCAAAAAAGAAAAAAACATTTTGAAAGTTCAATTACTGATCGAAATAATTATACTTTTTAAGCTTTAACAACTAAATGTAAATAATTATAATTTTTAAGCTTTAACAACTAAATAAACATTTAAACTGATGAACTAAAAGAAAAAGAAAACCATAAAGTTTTGGGACAACATGAGATTTAATTAAACCAATTTTTGAAATATTACAATTCAAAGAAAAAACCGATGATTCAAATCTACAACTTTTAAAAGAGATCATTAATGTCTGATTAGACTAAAGTCCAACCAATGCAATTCAAGCGATCTAATTGGCGAACATATCAAGATGAAAAAATCAACGATTACGACATTTACTCATTCTTTCCCTTAAAGTCGAAAGTTCAAATTCTCACCTTCACATTATTGTACCAAAAATCACAATCCTGGTACATGGTGGGGTAGCATTACACGATCTCCAAACATGAATCATTAGGTCAAAAGCATAATCCCTTCTTCGTCAATAATATTTTACTAAGGAGTTGTTTGGGACAAGGAGTTCCAAGGGTAGGAGTTATTTAGCTTGAGGAGTTCTAAAGTCTACGTGTTTGAGGTGCACCCAATAAATTCTAAGAATAAATTCTTTTATTTTTATTTTATCTATCATTTATAAATTTCTTTGGAGACAAACAAAATTTGACCACAATATCACACATTGATTATCATAATAATAATAATATATATATATATATATATATATATAAAACTCATTTTTTCTAATTTATTTTAATTTCATGAATTTTAAGATTGGGACTTTTTTGTTTTTATTGATGTATGTATATTTACAAACTTCTTTAAAGGGAAAAAAAAAAAAAAACACATGAGTATAGTCTTACTTGATCATGTGTAAAACGCATCCTTCTCCATCTCCACCCACTTAAACTCATCATTCCATCTAAAAAACTGCACTCGAAACCAGAATCTCAAAAATGATTGCTTATTTTAGCATTTTTTTTTTTTTTTACAATTTTTTCTATAATTTTTAATATTTTCATTATTAAGGACTTCTTCCAAAAAAAAAAAAAAAAAAAAAAATGACCACAATACTTCACATTCTTTTTTCAATATCACACAATGATTATTCATTTTATTTGTGTTAAATATTAATACAAATTTGAATGTTTTTATCTATTAATTTAAACAAATACAAATAATGATTATTCATTTTATTTGTGTTAAATATTAATACAAATTTGAATGTTTTCATCTATTAATTTAAACAAATACAAATAAGCTGACATTTTTATTTCTCTCAATGGTAGGAATACTACATTTTGAATTTTGTTTAAGTACCAATTTTGATTAAACAACATAATTTATATTTAAAATAATAAAAATAGGTTGAATTGCATTTTTAGTTTAAATTAGGTTTTTTTTTAAATAATTAAAAATATTGTGGGATGGAGGGAGAGAGGAATAGAGAAATGTGTTGCCTTAAAACATGAGACAAACTTCAATAGTAATTACTGTTAAAGTCTGAAGAGTTGATATTTTTTTTTTGTGTTCAACAACTCTGTGGGCCAAAACGAAGAGTAAATTCACTCCTCCAACTCCACTTTTCCCCAACTCTCTGGCCACCCTAAACCCCTAAGAAACCAAATTTGTGTTAAACAGTGTATTGACTCATGTTGACTCTAAAAGTGAGTCAAGGAACAGTAAAAATTAAATTACTATGACCATTTGACCAATAGGTTGTTTTTAAACAGTTCCAAATTTCATGTCACCAAGGTCATCCATCTTAAAATGGAGCTACCAATCCAGCTACCTACTCGCCAACACGAAGATAGCTCCAGGTTGGATATTAAAACCTCCGTACCCCACATTTTGTTGTACTAAAAAAAAAAAATCCACTTGCCTACTCCAACTCAGGATTTATGCAAATTAGTTTTGTAGGATATTTTGGACAAATTAGGACATGTTACCTGTAAGATGCAGAAATCAGTGGGTCGGCACCAGCAAATTAGAACAGAAGAAGGGTGACGATGTCCTGAACCTGTAACCTGTAAGATAAACACTGATGCAGCGCAGATGAAGGTGAAGCTAGTTTTTAGGAGTCACCATCTGTGATTCCCATGGACCTGCCAAACAATTCACGACGATCGTTGGGTCCACCCGAATTGGCTGCAATTCTGGCACTTGGGCATTCATCCTTGCCAAGTGGAGATTGACTCTGAAAGAAATTGTTTAACATCATCTAGTAAAGGGTTATGGCAATTACAAAAATAAAACTCAGATAGTTGCAGATGACATAAGGACGAAATGGAGGAATGGAGATATCTTGGATGTGAATCTTACCGAAAGAAACGGAAATAAAGTAGCTCATGATGACAACCAAGTCTGGTTGGAATTTGGAAGAGGCCCCTTTTTGGGTTCACAAATCCCTTCGTTTAGATAACCTTTGTGTATATTAGACCGACTTTTAAATGCTCATTCACAAACAAATGAGATCTTATTCAGTCATTCTTACAGCAAAACTAATAGAATTGAAACATTCAATCCAATCTTAACAGGAAAGTCAAGAACTGTTTTTGTCACGCATGATTGAAGCTTTTTCATACCTCGCTTTCTCAATCTCCCTCCCTAGAAAATCCAAAGTTGTATCTGTGACATGATTCGGGGAACAGCCCGAGTCCAGCATCATCTTTAAGAATTTGTAAGCATCCTTAAACCGACCTGCTTTGCTGTAAACTTCAATAAGTGTATTAAAAGTGACAACATCTGGGTTTATCCCACTGTTCCTCATCTGCTCAAAGAGCTTATTTACATCATCCATTCGACTTGCCTTCCCCAACGCATTAATCAAGGTGTTGTACATTACAATATCGAGATAGCCACCCTGCTCCATGAGCTTATCCAGAACAGAACTAGCGAGATCCGCTCTACCCATCTTTCCAAGTCCTTGAATTATCACATTGTATGTGGCTATATCAGCTGGACAAACCTTCTCGCCCATTTCGTTAAATATACCCCATGCCTGGTGAAAATATCCCTTCTTCACAAATGAACTCAACATTGAATTGTAGGTGTACCTCACTGGGTTGACACCCATATCACTGAAGATCTCAAACAACTTACATGCTAAGCTCAATTTTCCTTTTGCTAGAAAAATAGACAAAAATGTATTGACCATATTGATATCGAATGAGTTGGTCCCTTTCGCTTGAACTCGTCGCCCCTGTCCTAGAGAAAATGGTTGCAAAGAATGGCTTGTAGACCTTGCAAGGTTAGCCAAAAGATCTGCATGTGGGGATGATGACCAATTGTCAACATCCTTTTCTTCTGTGTTTTCGAAAATATCGTCAATATCAACTTTCGTAACAGAAGAAGCTCTTGAACTTATAATCTCACTCAAATCCTCCTTTGGGGAGAACAAAGATGAGCAGTCTTTCCTTTTATTTTGCTGATATTTCATTGAATCCTCCATATTGGCCTTCCATTTGAGAACACCGGGGACCAAATCACCTTCTCTAATGTGCTTCATGAGCCTCTCTAGCCCGTCCCACTGGCCTTGCTTGTGCATTGCAATCAACAGAGATGTTACAGTAATTAGATCAACAACAAAGCCTCTCGCTTCCATTTCTTCAACCAATTGTAGTGCTTCCTCAAGCAATCCCTCTTTACACAGTTGCAGCACAATGATGCTGTAGGTAACACCATCCACGAATTGACCCTTTTTCTTCAAATCACAGAATAAAGAATAGCTAGCTGCACCTCTTCCATTCCTAAACAATCCATCAATTAGAATATTATATGTCCAAGCAGAAGCCCTTACACCTTCCTGCACCATTTTATCAAAAAGTTGACACGCTTCGATTACTTTCCGAGCCTTAAATAGCCCATCAAGGAGAGAATTATAAACAATGGTATCTGGGATAAATCCATTGTACTCCATTTCATTAAAAATCATGGTAGCATCGTCCATTCGGTAAGATTTACAGCAACCCTGAATTATGACACGGTATGTGAAGGCATCAGGCTCATGACCTGACCCTTTAAGTTCCTCCCACACAGTAAGTGCATCCTTAACCTTCCCTACCAAACAGAGCACATGAATAAGGCTATTATATGTACACAAATCCGGACCGAAAGACTCCGAAACTAAGCTCTTTTGCTTCATTTCTTTGAACAGGGAAAGAGAAGTATCGAGATAACCCCAACATCCAAAAGCATGAATACATATATTATAACCACAGACATTAAACTCAAAGCCTCTAATTGCCCTAAGCTTGTCAAAAACCTGTTTGAACTCAACCCTCATGTCTGATTTCCTAAGAGCAACCAACAACTCATTACAAGCAAGTGAATTGGGCAAGAAGGAAAAACTAGCTGCAGCAGTACCTTCTTGCCCTCCATTATTAAAAGCATCAAACAGTTTAAAGAAAATCGACAAGGCCAAACCCACCTGGTTTTTTCTGACCAGAGCAACAAGAACAGAGTTGTAAGTGTTGAGTTCCAAGCTAGTTCCCAACTCTTCCATATGGTCTAAAATTTCGAGAGCATCATCAAATTTACTAGACCTGATAAACGCATCGAGAAGAACCTTGAAAGTGTGAGAATCAACAGCGACACCATCTCGCTTCATCGAGGAGAGTAAAAGGGGAACCTCGTGGAGGTATCCAGAGCGACAGAGGATATGGAAGATTTGCGAATATGTGGAGGCTGAATGGTTGTAATTCTGGCTGAGAGAGCACCAATTAAAGAAATCGAGCTTCTTCGAAGGATGAACAGACCTGCTGTGGAGGATTTCGAGGAGGAGAGGCTCCGATATTGGAAGTGAATGGTGTTGGAGGGTTCGAGTACCTGATTCCGATAAGGTTTTGGTGATGGAAGCCACAAGGAGGAGATCGGCCAATTGAGACAGAGTTGACATTGCCTTTGATTCCATGCCAACGAAACCACCTCTTCCATGGAGCATTGTAGTTGCATTTCTAAGGGAAGCTTCACAAATCCTCTGAAAGTTATATGACAGGATTAGCAAGACGAGCAATTTGAAGTGATGCAATTAAATGAGATGGTGAATGAAAAAACAATTATAAAAAAATCACTAGCATCTACCAAATATTTTGAACTTGTTCTAAATCTTTTCTCAAAACAAAGTACAAACTAATATCTACCAAACATTTAAACTTGTTCTTAATCTTCTTTTTTTTATGAGAACTTGTTCTTAATCTTTTCTAAAAGCAAGTAAAGAACCAACTAACAATTAAAGGGAGGAAAAAACTTTCAGAGAGAAATCTGAACAACATATGTTGTTCTTGTGATAAGAGAGTGCAATGGACCATGTGGACAAGAAAGAGAAAGGTTGGACTTGGTACAATTCACTAGTTGGAATTGGATTCTGTTTGCGAGCATATTTTAGATTGTAATTCCACTTTTCAGTGTGAAAGTTTTATGGAGGCTTCAATGACATCAAGTTTGCAGCAGTTCTAGCTATGGTAGATGTCTTATTCTCTTTCAAAATCTTGGGTGTAATACAAATTCTTCAAAAAATGCAGAAAGTAAAAATAAAAAACAGCGGATAAAGAGAGGAGATTTCAAGAGATTATTGTTTCTCTATACCCACAACCAAAGAAGAAATACCAATGTCGTTTTCCTATGATTTTTTTTACAAAGGCTTCACATACCAATGAGAAGGTAAACATAAGAATTTCTTTACGTGACAACCTCCTCTGTTTCTTTACTTAACCACACATATATCATAAATATATCCACTGTAGCAGTCCAAACAAGTTGTTTCCTTAATAGTCTAATTTTGTGACTTAAATAAGAAGAAAAAGAAACATTGAAGAACAACCTATCATCATATAGTCTACAAAAACATATTGAACAAACATAGAAGAACCTATCAAATATATTACAAAGAAAAATGAGCTTTGATTCCACAAACAAAGATTAGAGGATAACCCAACCAAAGCCCCAAAATTATACAGGAAAGGAATATGGCTCCACCTCAAAAGATCTTCCTCAATCTTTCCAATATTTCCAACTATTTTAACCTTTGTAAAGAAACATTTTTAAGGTTAACATAGAGCAAAGATCCACAAAACCACAATAACAAAGTTGGTCCATCACTCACTCTTTTGAACATTTCCCCTTACCTACCCCAGCACCTCCTTTGATTCACATTTCTTTCTTCAATGGGTCTCTTGAGCTGGGTAGAGATTCAAGTATCTCTAAACATGTCGGATTCATGTTTTTAATCAGGTTTGAACTTCACACAGTGATTGATTCGTATCCCAATAAAAAAAATATGTCTGGGTTCATGCTATAAATTCAAAGTATCATTAGGTATTGTATTGGTTACCTGAGGGAGAGAATTTCAATTTTCAAAAGAGAAAAATAAATTCATTGTCTTCTCCCAACTATAATCTCCAAATTTTCAAATATAAGTATGGTTGAAGTTGTTCAATCAATCAAAATAACTCTTACAAGCTAGGAAACGGTAACAACAAGGGAATAGAAAATCAATCAAAAGAAATTCATTGATATTCAGCTATTGTTATTAAAAAAAATATATATATATCAAATAACTCCGCCATTCTTGAATTAGACAAATCCGAATTTCTGTTTTGAAGAAAGACTTAGATGGAGATTAGGAAAATACCGGTAACAACAAGTGAATAGAAAATCAGTGCAAAACCGCTATGCGGGAGACTGCGGCGGCACGAACGGAAGAAAAACGAGGGTGGCGGCGGCAGAAGCGGAAGAAAGACGATGGCGCCGCCAGCAGTGAACGGGAGAGAGGCGGCGACGACATTGAGCTGCTGAAACGGGGGGGCAGGCGGCGTGGAGAAGAAGAAGAAGTGACGTGGTTTTCCTGTTTCTTTGATTCATTTTTATTTTATTCCTCTTTCTTTAAATATCATTGATGTGGTTTTCAAAAAAGTGGGCTGGCCTTTTCTTAAAAAAAAAAAAAAAAAAAAAAAAAATGTGGGCTCATTTAGGGGGGGGGGGGGGGGGGTTGTACAATGATTGAGGATCTTCAACGATTAATAAGCAACAAAGAATAAGCAAACAAGCAACTTTCGAAAAACTGAAATTTTGTCTCTTTCCGACCGGTAAAAGTCAACCGGTAATGTTGACCAAGGACTTCAACCGGTAAAACCCAACCGGTAAATGTCCATCGGTAAACACTTACCGAAGACTTCGACCGGTAAATTACGGGTAGAAATCAACTGGTAACTCTTATCGAATATCTCGACTGGTAAAATGCGTGACTAAACCAACACCGGTAAACCGACATCGGTAAAAATCACGTCGGTAAATACCGACCGGTAAACTTACCACCGATACCGATAAGCTTCACAAGCTACCATCGGTAAACCGGACTGGTAAGCTTACTCAAGCTTCTACCGGTAAACGCTTACCGGTAAGCTTGGACCGGTAAATCGATACTGGTAAGCTTCGAAAGCTTACACTGGTAAATCGATGAACCTGTAAGCCATGACCGGTAAAACGATACCGGTAAGGCTTAGACCGGTAAACCGGTCGAGTAAACATCTCATGTTTACACCGGTAAACCGGTAACAAATACCTGTCGGGGACATCGGTAAAGAATCCACCGATAAGCTCGACCGGTAAATCCTCGGTCGATTCCCTCACCAAAACGTTAAGAATAACGTTGGCTTGAGCAACCGGTAAATTTCACACCGGTTTACCGACCGGTAAGTTCCACCAGTAAATTTACCAGAGAGCTCAAAACAGAAGAAAAACTTACCTTTTTTTTTCTGTGTGTCTTTTCGTCTCCGCAACAATCTCCTTTGCAAAATCCTCTAAAGCTCAGTCTGGTCACGAGCGCAGCACGTCGAGGATCGCCTTTAGAGGAGTCTCAGCTATTCTAGGGCTTAAGTAGCGAAGTTGTGAGACTACTTGAGCTAAGAGGGTTTGTTGAGAGGTGGTTTAGAGGAAGAAGATGAAGATAGTGGTTTGAGTGAAGAAGAAAATGGAATCCTAACTTGAACTCTTTAACAATCACAAACTTCCATTTTTCTTCTCACAAAACTTTCAACAATTGAAATAGAAGATGAGGGAAAAGGAATGAACACTTCAAACCTCTTCAATTCTTCATAAGAACACCTAACTTCCACCACCAAAATTCAGAGCTTCACCCTTCTCATCAAGCTTCTCCTTCAACTCCTTGAAGTTAAGCCGAGATAGAGATTGGAGGAGAGAGAAAATCCATTTTTTTCTTCTATCCAAGAAGAATGAATTCTCCAAACTTATCTCAAGGGAGAAAGTGGGTTGATTAACAAGAATGAGGTGTTCAACGTGCAAATGTTGAACCCACTTTCTTAATTATAAATTATTATAATAATAAATAATTTTAATTAATTAAACATTTTACTTAATTATTTTATTATTTAATTTAATATCAAATATTAATTAAATAATAAAACTAACCCCGACTTTTCGAAAACCGTCTTTTTCAATATGAATCACTATTCATATTTTTCCTCCAGTCACATATTTAAATCATATTTAAATACGTTTTGCCTCAATCAACAAACCTACAGATCATGAGCTCCAACAATACGAGATTATCCGGTCAAAACTCTTTTAACCGAACTAATCATCATTCCTTAACCCCGGAGACTCCATTATAGTCTGAGGGATACACTATCCTCACTGTAGATATATTATGGCATCTTGATATAATTATCACTGGTAAGTCGATCTTTCACAGGTTGTTCGTAATCACAGCAAGGTCATTTAAACCATTTAACCTCTGCATTACTTCTTGTTCCTTAAGTACCACTAACACCTCTAATGAACAATTGATCTGTGGTCCAACCAGCAGATAAGATCCCTCTCTGGCCAAGAAGAGGGTGGGCTCTTGTTAAAGACTTGGAGTCAGTTATTAATGGAACAACCTATCTACTAACCCTGAAAGAGGGTTACGAGTGAATTCCATCTTGTTGTACAATGTCCTCAGCCACCTATTTGAGTTTATCCCCAAGATGGTAGGCTTATTGAGTCAGCGATCTAGCCATTCTCACATGTTCAAGTCAAAGGATACTCTCGAATAAATAGGAGTTCATAGCGAGCTCATGATTAAGAACAAGATACCTAGGTCATCATATGAAAAAATTGGTCTCTTCAAACTCATTGCATAGGACGCCCTCGCTCGCACATCTCTATGTGAAACGATTCGGATCACATCGTTTTGTACTATACAAAGCGAGCCGCATCCAATAGTGTTACCAGGATAATGTATCCAGCCTTAACCATATACTATAGACCGTTTTGACCGTCTTTTTGAGCCTGGTCCACATTCAGGTCATACATGAAGCTCAAGTACTCATACTTCGCCATGAGTGTTTGTTATTGGTATAGGTTAATGCAAACACGTTTCACTTTATTCAATAAACACTTTTACCGAATAAAACTTAATAACTCTTTATTACTAAATAAAGTACTTACAAACATAATTGTTTACAAACTACGAGTTTTAGGACATAAAACCCAACAAACTCACACTTTGACTAAAACGTTCGTTGTGTACATGTTGGTTGAGAAAACTAAAATATCACATATCCGAAGTTTTCCCCCACTGTCCTACTCAGTAACTCGCAGCCCTAAACTCTTTAGGTGTCTCTCAAACACTTTAGCCGTGAGAGACTTAGTAAACTTATCAGCATGAAGTGCTGTGAGGCTTTCCATGTGACTGTCACATCTCCTCGTAGCACTATTCAAGAGCTCAACTTATAAACCATTGCTGCTTCACAAGCTGCAATATGTTTAGCTACCACCGAGGAATTAGCAATACAACTCTTGTATTCCCCTCCTCCTTTGCATTGGGACAAAACTTTAACCACATTCCAATGATCAAATCCAATTGAACCTTCACTATTGACAGCTCCCACTGCATAACACATATCGGGTCATGTATTCAAGAAGGCATACACCTGACAACCAATATGTAAATGCTCAAAGGTTGCGTCTCATATCCTCAACATTTGAGGTGTCTTAGGAAACAATTTGCACAGACAACTTAATTCCTAACCTAAAAAAGAACCTTATACCTTTCATTCGGAATTCCACCTAGAATATTGACAACTCTTTGTTAATATAAGATGTTTAAAGACAACACTAGCGATTTTTTCTTACGATTCAGATCAACCTGAATCCTTATAACAAACATGGCCTCTCCCAATTCTACTATTTGGAATTGGGTTGCTAGTTTATGCTTATTTGTCAGAAGAGAACCTTACATCATTCTCAATGATTAGGACATCAACTACGGAAACTGATTATGAAAGCTACAACATTGATTAAACACTTGTCAAACAAGGTTTATCAATCTTCTGTTCAATGCCATAAGATTTGATCATCATATCACACCTTAATAATTCAGGATTTAGATGCTTATTCAAATTCATAAATGAATTGAATAAGCTCACAAACCATTTGCTCTTAACCTTGAATAATGAATCCCTCTGGGACAATCCCTTTTCCAGAAAATCAAGCCATAAAAGTTTTCACCTTAGAGGCTTGGTCTCAATACCTTTCGTAGATCCATGGCTTTGAGCCACTGGTCCTTGTCTATGTGATTCATTGCCTATTTAAAGATCAACGGGTCCTCAACGTCATCATCAAGTATGATAACTTGAGTCTTAAGATAAGCCAATACAGCAGACCGGGTTGTCCTACATCCCTCCCACTGCATCAAGGCTTTCTCAACTTTTGAGAAGAACCAGCCTGATCAACAACCCTTATTGATCTGATTATAGCTTTCCTTTTATACTGTTAGTCTTAACACACAAGTTGTTTTCAAGTTTAGTAGAACAAAAGGTATACATCTTTTGTGAAATGAACTATTCATTATAAAAACAAAAGATACTATATACAACTTGTTCAGGTAAACGAGAAATATAGACAATAATTACATTTTACAAGTTAAAACGAAATTATTTCTATACAACAACTTCATTCAGCTCCCACTGATCTAGCTGTGATGATGTCTTCATAAGTCATCTCACGTCGAGAAAACGGTTGTCAGGAACTAGTTTCCTGAAAAGAAGAATAAACATGGTTAGTGGTTCCTGAATCAAGTATCCAAGTATGACAGTCATATTCCACTAAGCATGTATAAGACAATCAATAAATCACATTTACCTTGTCTTTCTTTTCCAGCCTGTTTCTCAGCAAGATACTTCGAGAAATTGCGCTTCCAATGCCCATCTTCACCACAATAGAAACACTTTCCTTTGTCTGAAGATCTAACCTTGCCAACGGTAGGGGCTTTACCTTCATTTTGCTTCTCTTCTTCTTTTGAATAATCTTATTAATCAAAGAAGTAGACTCAGACTTATTCCCCGACCCCGACCCTTTCTGAAATTTCTTAGAAGTGACAACATTTGCCTCTTTCTCTTTTCCTTTAGAAGTGCGTAGAGACTGATAAGTTTGAAACTCATTTAGGAGAGAAGTCAAATTATATTTTATCTTATTCATCACCATATTGATTCTGAAATGAAGGAAACTCTTCGGAAGAGATTCCCAGATAAAACTAACTTGACTCTTCTCGTCGATGGTAGCACCGTTTACTTCTGCCGTATTAAAGTGAACCATCATGTTAAGGACATGCTCCCTAACATAGGTACCCTCCACCATGCGGGAGTTATAAACGAACTTGAGGGCTTCATGACAAAGAGATGAGGACGGCTATCCAAACACCGTTTGTAATGAAGACATAATTTTCTTCGCGGAAACCATAACCTCATGCTTCTTGGATAAAACATCTGATATGCTTGCCAAGATATAGACTCGGGCTTTATCATTAGCCCTAATCCATCCATCGTATGCCTCTCGAATAGTTCGAGTTGCATTCGAGCCAGGAAGGGGAGAACATTCCTCCGTTAAAACAAACCTTAGATCGTCAAGAACAAGAATCGTATTCAAGTTCGACTTCCAGGTTCCGTAGTTCTTGTTAGTTAACTTGTCGTGAGCTAAGAGTTGAATAAAAGAGCTCGACATGCTGAAAAAGAATGTAAATCTATTAGTGAAACAATTTTAACCTATTTAAACCAATCAAGAAGGTTTAGCAGCAAATAAAGTACCCAAACTCTTTATTTACTCGCAACGACACTTTAATGAGTCAGAATGGTCGCTATCGAATGGCAGTCGAGCACTCCTTCACTAAACCAAGACATTCTTGACTAAATGCTAACACCAGAATAACTCTTATTCTTATAGGATCTTAGTTATCGTTTTTGGTCAAGATTTACTAACTCCTTAGAAAATCTCGTAAGTGTGACCCTCAATTTTTAGAATTCATAGAACGACCCCAACAGTGCAACCGTAGGGAATGTCAGCGTTGGGAATGACCCTATGTTTCTTTATCCATAAATGGTGGTTGAGATGTTCCGACTCCCATGAACCGGCCCTCCGAATGGATGGTGCCACTAAGAGCAACTTGCAGGCGGAACATGGGAATCTCACGGTTCAATCCAATGGAGGAGACCACAGGATGTACTGACGTACTTCTTTCTCCCACTTACTATAAATATTTACTCCATTCACCTTGTTATTGAAAGATGCAAATACCATCCGAATGGATATGTCCTATTGACATCACGAGGCCGAGCATAATTCTCACGTTGTGAACTTCAATTAATAGGAGAAACTGCGACAAAGTTTACCATCTAGTCAAACTTAACTATAAGAAAAGATAGTGTTCTAATCTCTGGTGAACCAAAACCTTGTAAACCTCCAGAGAAGCAGGGTAATCGTTAATCAATGAATATGGGAATGTGCAAAAGGTCTAATAACTTTTTCTATCTGCAAAGCAAATTAACTAGCTAAATAGAGAAAAATATTGTCGTAATAAATTATAAAAATGATGGGGATGATAGATACCAGCATAACAAATACAAAATTATCATATGGATTTGATTTTCATAGCTTCCAGCTATGATTTAGTGGCACAAGTTCTGATAATTATAAAAATGGTGGAAATTATAGATACTCAACATATATTTTTTTTCCTGCACTTAGGATTCCATAAACAAAGTAATATAGGAAAACAAGTATCAGGTCAGCATTCATTATTTATGGACATTATCATGTACTAATGAAACATGCTAGAGATAGACAACAACATTAATTATAGATTTTAAAAGTCTATGTCAATTTTACAACGCTTTGCAAAACTTAGACTTTCTACAACAAACATCTACATGCTTCTCAAACAAGGTTCACTAAGGCATGGCAAGTTGAATGTTTAACTTTATAATCAATATAACACTTATATCGATTATACTCTCAAACATACAAATCCTAATTCGTAAATCAATATAAAATTTATATCAATTCTCATGAATTAAGCATGCATCTTATACATTATAACACTTATAACATCCTTTATGCATGCAACATGCTACCAAAGGTGGGATTTGAAATCTACATGGCATACATTATGCACAGGCAAGGGCATTAATTTAAACCATACATCTCATGCATCACTAAATTAAACACACTAAAGTGATTCGGTTTTGGGCATCAAGCAAACAATACTAATTATTACATGTTTGTTCCACCCCAAGCTAGGTTTCTTGAAGCTTTTCGAACTCTTCGAACTTCTCCAAGCTCCTTGCTCCTTTGCTCCTACTTCTCCTCGGCTTTAGCCTAAGAACTCTAAAGACTCACGAATTACAGACTTCAAGCCAAACATTAAGCCTTTAACAGACATAGGCTATTTACGAACTGAAATTAAGGAACAAAAGTAAAGGTGATACCATAAAACGAGATCACTTCAGCCACCCAAGAAAGAAATCAATACAACCCACCTAGGACTCAATTTGTAGCAAGTTGAGAGCTTAAAGTATGCTCTGATACCAATTGATGGATCTGAGATCCTAAAACAACCAGAGGCGCAGCGGAAAAAGCCTAAACTGGTTGAGGACCTTCAGTAATCAATAAGCAACAAAGAAGAAGCAAACAAGCAGCTTTCGGAAAACTGAAGTTCTGCCTCTTTCCCCGACCGGTAAAAGTCAACTGGTAATGTTGACCAAGGACTTCAACCGGTAAAACCCAACCGGTAAATGTCCACCGGTAAACACTTACCGAAGACTTCGACCGATAAATTACGGGTAGAAATCATTCGGTAACTCTTACCAAAGATCTCGACTGGTAAAATGCGTGACTAAACCAACATCGATAAAAATTACGCCGGTAAATATCGACCGGTAAACTTACCACTGGTAAACCGATACCGGTAAGCTTCACAAGCTACCATCGGTAAACCGGACCGATAAGCTTACTCAAGCTTCTACCGGTAAGCTTGGACCGGTAAATCGATACCGGTAAGGTTTGAAAGCTTACACCGGTAAATCGATTAACCGATAAGTCATGACCGGTAAAACGATACCGGTAAGGCTTAGACCGGTAAACCGGTCGAGTAAACATCTCATGTTTACACCGGTAAACCGGTAACACATACCGGTCGGGGACATCGGTAAAGAATCCATCGGTAAGCTCGACCGGTAAATCCTCGGTTGATTCCCTCGCCAAAACGTGAAGAATAACGTTAGCTTGAGCAAGCAGTAAATTTCACACCGGTAAACTTCACCGGTTTACCGACTGATAAGTTCCACTGGTAAATTTACCAAAGAGCTCAAAACAGAAGAAAAACTTACCTTTTTTTTCTGTTTGTCTTTTCGTCTCCGCAGCAACCTCCTCTGCAAAATTCTCTGATGCTCAGTCTGATCACGAGCGCAGCACGTCGAGGACCACCCTTAGAGGAGTCTCAGCTATTCTCGGGCTTAGTAGCAGAGTTGTGGGACTCCTTGAGGTAAGGGGGTTTGTTGAGAGGTGGTTTGGAGGAAGAAGATGAAGATGATGGTTTGAGTGAAGAAGAAAATGGAATCCTAACTTGAATATGTTGAACTCTTCAACAATCACAAGCTTCCATTTTTCTTCTCACAAAACTTTCAACAATTGAAATAGAAGATGCGGGAAAAGGAATGAACACTTCAAACCTCTTCAATTCTTCATAAGAACACCTCACTTCCAGCACCAAAATTCAGAGCTTCAAGCTTCTCCTTCAACTCCTTGAAGTTCAGCCGAGAGAGAGATTGGAGGAGAGAGAAAATCCAATTTTTTATTCTATCCAAGAAGAATGAATTCTCCAAACTTATCGATCTCAAGGGAGAAAGTGGGTTGATTAACAAGAATGAGGTGTTCAACATGCAAATGTTGAACCCACTTTTTTAATTACAAATTATTATAATAATAAATAATTTTAATTAATTAAACTTTTTAATTAATTATTTTTATTATTTAATTTAATATCAAATACTAATTAAATAATAAAACTAACCCCGACTTTCCGAAAACCGTCTTTTTCAATATGAATCACTATTCATATTTTTCTCCAGTCACATATTTAAATCATCTTTAAATACGTTTTGCCTCAATCAACAAACCCGAATTCAGATTTCTCCAAATTCTACCCTATAACAATGTTACACCGCTTTGTCCGAGCTAACCAGGAGAACCTAAAGGACCTACAAATCATGAGCTCCAACGATACGAGATTATCCGGTCAAAACTCGTTTAACCGAACTAATCAACATTCATTAACCCCCGGAGACTCCACTATAGTCTGAGGGTTGCACTCTCCTCACTGTAGATATATTATGTCCTCTTGATATAACCATCACTGGTAAGTCGATCCTTCACAGGTTGTTCGTAATCACAACAAGGTCATTTAAACCGTTTAACCCCTGCATTACTTCTTGTTCCTTAAGTACCACTGACATCTCTAATGAACAATTGATTTGTGGTCCAACCAGCAGATCAGATCCCTCTCTAGCCAAGGAGAGGGTGAGCCCTTGTTCAAGACCTGAAGTCAGCTATTAAGGGAACAACCAATCTACTAACCGTGAAAGCGGGTTAGGAGTGAATTCCATCTTGCTGTACTATGTCCCCAACCACCTATTTGAGTTTATCCCCAAGATGGTAGGCTTATTGAGTTGGCGATCTGACCACTCTCACCCGTGCAAGTCAAAGGATACTCTCGAATAAATAGGAGTTCATAGCGAACTCAAGATTAAGAACGAGTTACCTAGGTCATCATATGAAAAAATCGGTCTCTTCAGTAAATGGTGTTATATAGAGAGGGCAACTTGATTTTGCGGTTCAGTCTTATGCAAACTCATTGCATAGGACGCCCTCGCTCGCACATCTCTATGTGAAATGATTCAGATCACATCGTTTTGTATTATACAAAACGAGTCGCATCCAATAGTGTTACCAGGATAAGGTACACAACCTTAACCATATACTATAAACCGTTTTGACTGTCTACTTGAGCCTGATCCACATTCATGTCATACATGAAGCTCAAGTACTCATACTTCGCTATGAGTGTTTGTTATTGGTACAGGTTAATGCAAACACTTTTCACTTTATTAAATAAACACTTTTATTGAATAAAACTTAATAACTCTTTATTACTAAATAGAGTACTTACAAACATAACTATTTACAAACTACGAGTTTTAGGACATAAAACCCAACAAGATGACTCTTTTTTTTTATTATCAAAATCGATAGATGTCCCTTTTTTTAAAATGTTTGATATATGTTCTTTATCTAAAAATAGATGGCTTCAAATATGGGTAGAATGACGCTAATGCTCTAATTGTTAAATACAACCAAATAAATATTAAAAAATAAACAGAATCTAAACCTCCATGAAATAAGGAAGATCACGGTGTGATTCAAAATACTAAAATTATGCATTAACAAGTGTAACAACATAACACATAAACAAAAAAAATCAGTAGGTTTAGGAATTGAAGTGGTGTGATGAAATGAAAGTTCTAACTACCCATTGGAATTGAATTAAAACATCACATCACATCAATTTTTTTTTTTTTTTTTTTTTTTTTTTTTTAAATTGCATGCAATACAAAATCCCAATAATTAAAGTGGTGTGATGATGAAAGCATCGTTATGTGTAATTGTGAGTGTTCACACGAGATTTCGAACGAATGATGGAAATTCGACACGTGTAAATGAATTTTGAATTTGAATTTGTATTGTATGTATATGTATCAGTGCGTAATGGATTACAATCTCTAATGTTTATCTTCCGATTCTTTCTCTCTCAAATGTAAATATATCTCGAGGGCTTCGCAGCTTGTTCTCGATGTTGGGTTTTTTTCTAGGGCTTTGCAGCTTGTTCTCGATGTTGGATTTGTTCTGAGAGCTTTGCAGCTTATTCTCAATGTTGAATCTTCAGCTTCGCGTAGCGGTGAAGTCTTCAGGTGTTTGATCTTCAAGTAATGTTCAGTCTTCAGGATTCAGGGAGTCTTCGTTTAGAGTTTCTCATGGGCCTAATGGGCTTGGGTCTGGATCCAATGGACTTGGGCTTGGATCCAATGGGCTTGGGTCCAATGAACTTTTGGGTCATGGGCCCAATGGTCTTTTGGGCTTTGGGCCAAATTGCCATTTAAATAGTTTTCTGGCCCGATTCGATTTCGAGCCCAATTGAGCTATGACCGAATTTGTTCGGTTAAGTTTATTTGATCCGCCGACCATGATGAAGACACATGGCGACCGCTGATTGGCCGAAATTTCTCGGTCAACAAATGCCCCTTTTTCGAGAGTTATGCACATGTACGTTTGGGTGAGTCTCGGTAACATTAAATTTTGAAATCGAAATGTAGGACCCCCTAATTTCGAATCCGCCTCGACATATCAATTTTATTGAAATATGAAATTTGGTTCATAAATCAATTATTTTGATTGATACATCTTTCTATGCCAATTGACCAAAAAAAAAAAAAACTATGAATTGGGCTCACAATTTTGATCTTTCTTATTTGGCAGAAGCTTGACTTGAACTTTAGTAGATTTTTGTGTTCTACTTTAATTCTATTTTTGGATGTAGAGTAGAGTTTTGCGCTCAATTTAATTTTGAAAAAGGGCTTGACTTTAAATTTTACTTCAATTTCGAGGTGGGATAAAATTTGGACGAGTATACCCGAACCATTAATTTCGATTTTGATACTTGGATTTAGATAAATTTTGACTCTAAATCTTGCTCGGGAGTAAAATATGGAATATACCAAAATTTTAAATCCAAGTAAATTTTGGGTTTCATTCAAAACAAATTGGCATGAACTTGGAGTAGAGATGATGAAAATTTGATGGGCTTGACGCTTGAATTTTGAGATGAAATTTGAATTCAACTCGTGACTTTGAGACATATGTAAGTGATAACTCCATTTTGGAGCTATTAAATACTTCCTAAATATTAGCTTAAGTCCGCTTTTAATTGATTAATTTATCTCATTTGTAGGAGAAAAGCGGCAAAGAGCTCGTGCGTCTGTTGGGCCTGTTCGAGTGCTTAAAGTGGAGTTTTAGCGCCCCGGGAATGCATCGGGAAGAGGGGAACTTGATCCGTGAAGAAACGGGCCAAAACAGCCTTGGAGAGGCAAAGCTTCAGCCCCAAACCCGAGAGCCAGCGTCGAGACGCTGGCTCGACGCTGGAAAAACCCAAGAGCAAGCGTCGAGTGATAGCGTCGAGACGCTAGCTCGACGCTGCCCTGGCGTCGAGACCCTGCTTGGCGTCGAGACGCTTCGGAGGAGGCGCGCGCAGGAATTTTATCGGGGCAGCGTCGCGACGCCATCGCGAGCGCACGCGGAAAACTTAGGGCACAGCGTCTCGACGCTGGATTAGCGTCTCGACGCTACGACGATTGCAGAAGTTAAATGACGATTTTTCTGCACATTTTTGGATATCTTCTTCTTCATCTCTCCACCATTTTTAGAGCTTTTGGTCTTCTTCTTCCTCGTTTTTTCTCTATTTTCCTTGGAGCTCCGCCATTGTTGGCATGCTAGGGAGCTCCCTTTCTCTTGTAATACGCTGATGACGCTTTCCACGGCCGTTGTTGGAGCGGAATTGACAAACCGCGCCATGAGCGGCTAAGGTAAGGGTGAACGGTTTGGGATTAGTTTAGGGCGATTTTGTTAGACGTTTTTGGTTCTGATAATTTGAACTTTGATATGCATATTAGTTCTGTTTACTTTGCATTTATCTACTTTGCTTAATCCAACGCGCATGTTAAAATACGACGATTGACACTCGAGTAATTTCGCATGTTGTGTATGTTAAAGAGTAGCGATGCCGTGCCTCTCACTGCTCGACTAAGTAACACAGGTAGATAAAACTAAATCGAAGTATCGGGTCGAGTAGGATAATTGTTTATTGCATATGGCGTTTGCGGGCAATCTACTAGCAATTAGAATTAACGCTCGAATGTTCGTCGCGGTTAGCTAGTGACTGTCTAAATTTACCTTAGGGCTGATCACCTTGATGTAAGCTTAGATATCGTGTAATTAGAACTGTGTGGTCTAATTAAAATCCATGGAGTCGGCTACTTTGGGGCTTCTCTGGTAGTCGTTCGCGTGCTCAATAAACTGAATACCATGTTATTAGCATTAAATGATGAACTGAATTTGTCTAACAATTGATCCCGAAACTCCCCAAACCGTGCACACATTTTCTTCTGGTTATTCTTTCTTCCGTTAGCATTTTATTATTCCCCTTGCATGCTAAAAACCCCCCGTTACTAAAATCCATCAATTAATTAAATCCCAATTTCATAAGTAATTTCAATCTACCTATTCCTTGGATCGACCCTGTTACCACTGGCTGCGAAGCCTTGGTTATAGGCTTTATAAATCGTATTTTGGCAAGCCTCGACAGCTTGAGATTAAGCGATAGTTCAAAATATCGCGCACCAAAATTGGCGCCGTTGCCGGGGAGTAGGCATTTGATTAAAATTATGATTGAAGTTTGAATTTGATTTATTGATGGTTGGCTGAAATTTTTTTCTGTTTGTACATTGTATGTTTGGATTTTTGTTTGTGTATGACCCGTTCCTCTGAGGGTAGTAGATTGCAGTTTATCCCAGAGATTGACAGAGAGGAGCGGCGGTTACGGAAAAAAGCCCGGGAGGGGCAGAGACCGATTGAAGAAGAAGGCAATCCCTTCTTGGTTGACGAGATGGCGCAAGGTAATGCGCCACGGACGCTAAAGCAACTGGCAGCGCCAGACCTGAACCTGCAACCTTTGTGCATAAACTACCCCGTGGTAGCAGGTAACTTCGAATTAAAATCCGGTTTAATTCACCAGTTACCTTCTTTCCATGGCAACGCAGGTGAGGACGCGAACAAACACTTGATGGAGTTCCATTGCGTCTGCGCGGGGATGAAGCCCGCAGGAGTCACGGAGGAGCAATTGAATATGAGGGCATTCCCCTTCACACTCAAAGACAAGGCCAAAGATTGGCTATACTATCTGCCCTCCGGATCGATCACCACGTGGCAGGATATGAAGCGGGTATTCTTGGAGAAATACTTTCCCGCATCCTTGGCCACCACACTGCGGAAAAGGATTTATGGGATCACCCAGGATGTAGGTGAGTCCCTGCACGAATACTGGGAGCGATTTGGGCGCCTGTGCGCCAGCTTCCCACATCATCAGATTGCCGACCAACTGCTCATACAGTACTTTTATGAGGGGATGACGCCCCATGACCGGCAAATGATTGATGCAGCGAGTGGAGGGGCCTTGATCGACAAGACTCCAGCCGAGGCCAAGCAGTTGATAGCAAACATGGCTACAAACTCGCAGCAATTCGGTATTCGGGGGCAAGGACAAGTCCATAGCGTGGCTCAGAGCCATGAATTGATTGAGATGAAGGCCCAGGTGGCCGAGATAGGCAGTATGTTGAAAAAAATCGTTGGAGGACACCGCGAGGCGGAAGAGGTCAACGCGATCGGGGGGTACGCTTCCAACCCAAGGAAGTACGACCCATATTCCAACACGTATAACCCCGGTTGGCGCGACCATCCAAATTTTAGCTATGGGAATAGGGAAGGACAATCTCGCTTCCAAGGCCAGTCTCAGGATAGGCCTAATTCTTCCACCCAGGCTCAAGCCTCGAGCTCCTCCAGCTCGCTTGAAGAGATGGTAAGGACCATCGTGACTAGCACCAGCCAGTTTCAAAAAGAGGCTCGAGAAGAGCTTAATTCTCACAAGGCCGAGCTGCAGAATCTGAACAAGCAGCTGACACAGATGGCGGTGTCTATTAGTAAGATTGAGAGCAAGAGCTCGGGGAAGCTTCCTTCCCAAACTACAGTAAACTCATGTGAAAACGTGAGTGCCATTCAGCTACGCAGTGGGAAGTCACTTTCCACTAGAGCTGTGAAGGAAGCCACGGACAGCTTGAACAAGTCCGCCCCGACTGCTCCTGAGATTCAGAATGAGAGAAAGGATGAGAAGGTCAGTGTACCTGAGGATGTTACCAGAGCACCATTCCCGAGTCGGCTTGTGAAGCCTACTTTGGAAACTGAGGATGCGGAGGTCCTTCGAACCTTCCAAAAGGTGGTGGTCAACATTCCGCTTCTTGAGGTCGTAAGCCAAGTGCCGAAGTATGCCAAATTCCTCAAGAAGTGGTGCACGAGCAAAAGAATGTCAAGAAAAAGTGACGAGACGAAGAAAGAAACCGTCTCCGCAATCTTCCAAGGTAATCTTCCACCGAAGTGCATCGATCCTGGTATGTTTACTATCCCATGCACTATCGGTACTAAATTCATTGAAAATGCCATGTTAGATCTCGGTGCCTCAATTAATGTCATGTCTTATGATGTTTTTAAAGAACTTGAATTGTGTACTTTAATTGAGTCCAATATAGTTGTCCAACTAGCCGATCGATCGTATGTGCATCCTTTAGGGAAGATTGAGGATATTTTAGTCAAAGTTAAGGACTTACTGTTTCCATGCGATTTCTATGTGCTGAATATGAATGAAAATTCTTCGCATGTTTCCTCTTCTATTTTATTAGGCCGCCCATTTATGAAGACCGCTAAGGTCAAGATAGATGTTGATAGGGGTGCCTTATCTGTAGAATTTGATGGAATGGTGAATGAATTTATTATAAATGCATCGAAATCGTCTGTGAATGTTGAGAGTGTTAATATGATTGAGCATGATGAGAATGGGAGTCTACCCTCGCGCTTGAGGGATGGTTCCCATGTCTCAGTTAGGAAATCTGATTTAAATTTGTTTGATGATAATGCTGGTTTTTGCACTAACAATTCTGATATTCACGTGCCCGAGGCACGAAGAGTGCAAAATATTTTTCAGGATGAATGCAGGAAAAGTGTGGACGTGGACAAGTCTGGATCGTCCCCCGCACTTACAGACTATGGATGAGTCTGTGGAGAGAATACAGTCGAGCAACCGACTTTAAAAATTCTGCGCTTCTCGGAGGCACCCGAGCGATGAACTGTTTTTATGCTTTAGTTTAGTTTAGTTGCTTTTTCGATTAACTTAGTTTTAATTAGCTTGCTGTTTTTTTAGGAATCAAGGAAGAGAAGACAATTTTGGGCTCTGATGCGTTTGTGTGCCGCTTCCTCGCCCTCGCCAGCTTCACAAAGAGTCAGGGAAATGTACTTCTTCTTCCCTTTTTACTTTGTATATCTGACTTGTTGGCATTGAGGACAATGCCAAATTTTGAAGTTGGGGGTGGAGTTAGTCTGATGGATACGCATGTGTAGTTTGTTGAGAAGTGCTATTTTGATATTGAAGTGCTTGGGACTCTGTTTACTGTTTTCTGACAATGATAGCCTAGGAAATGCTTGTTGGTAATTTGAGCATGGTCATAATCGAGTTTTTGCATGAGTTTTGTGTTTATTAGGTTCATGTCAAAAATTTTAAATTTTTTTCTGTTGCTCCCTTGCACTTGTCGCGCACTTAGCAACCTCTCCCTAGATTCCGTAGGCTTTGTAAATCGCATGTTTCGCTAATTCTCGTTGTCACCCCGAAAGGCACCTTAGGTAGCTTGTTGCATGAGAGTTAGTAGTTAGTTAATTGAGAAAGCATGAGCTGAGCCTAATTTAAAAAAAAATAGAAAAGCATGTTCGTTAGAAAATTCTTCTCGAGGCGCTCCTCCTTCTTTGTAGCGCTTAAAGAAGTGAGCGTCAGTCCTGAAAAACGTGAAGCTTTGGCCAAAGTTTGACGTGTTAGGCAGCTCGGGTTGGAAAGAAAAAGAAATAAAAAGTTGGTTCAAAGAACCTTAATAAAAGAGTACAAAGTACTTGTGAAAAGAAAAAGAATGAGAAAAATGATTAGGTCTCTTAATTTACTTCTCTCTCTCGTGTAAGTCAAGTTTAGACTGTTCTTAAACGCTAGAAGTAGGGGGAAAACGGGATGTGCGTTGCATGTGGGTTTTTCGAGTTTGCGTGAGTTTAGGAGTGGTTGACTAGCACACACACACGTTAGGGGGCAAGAGTTAATTTTTGATATGTCCTAGTTGATGCATGAACAAAATGCTTCCATGATTATACTCGTGTTTGAAATTTCAATATGCATGGAGGTTTGAGTTAGAATGCATGTAAACGCGTCCTTAGAGTCAATGTCTTTGTAGTGCTTGCTCGAGGACTAGCAATGTTTAAGTTGGGGGTGTTTGATAACTCCATTTTGGAGCTATTAAATACTTCCTAAATATTAGCTTAAGTCCGCTTTTAATTGATTAATTTATCTCATTTGTAGGAGAAAAGCGGCAAAGAGCTCGTGCGTCCGTTGGGCCTGTTCGAGTGCTTAAAGTGGAGTTTTAGCGCCCCGGGAATGCATCGGGAAGAGGGGAACTTGATCCGTGAAGAAACGGGCCAAAACAGCCTTGGAGAGGCAAAGCTTCAGCCCCAAACCCGAGAGCCAGCGTCGAGCTACAGCGTCGAGACGCTGGCTCGATGCTGGAAAAACCCGAGAGCAAGCGTCGAGTGATAGCGTCGAGACCCTGCTTGGCGTCGAGACGCTTCGGAGGAGGCGCGCGCAGGAATTTTATCGGGGCAGCGTCGCGACGCTGACCCAGCGTCGCGACGCCATCGCGAGCGCGCGCGGAAAACTTAGGGCACAGCGTCGAGACGCTGGCCTAGCGTCTCGACGCTACGACGATTGCAAAAGTTAAATGACGATTTTTCTGCACATTTTTGGATATCTTCTTCTTCATCTCTCCACCATTTTTAGAGCTTTTGGTCTTCTTCTTCCTCGTTTTTTCTCTATTTTCCTTGGAGCTCCGCCATTGTTGGCATGCTAGGGAGCTCCCTTTCTCTTGTAATACGCTGATGACGCTTTCCACGGCCGTTGTTGGAGCGGAATTGACAAACCGCGCCATGAGCGGCTAAGGTAAGGGTGAACGGTTTGGGATTAGTTTAGGGCGATTTTGTTAGACGTTTTTGGTTCTGATAATTTGAACTTTGATATGCATATTGGTTCTGTTTACTTTGCATTTATCTACTTTGCTTAATCCAACGCGCATGTTAAAATACGACGATTGACACTCGAGTAATTTCGCATGTTGTGTATGTTAAAGAGTAGCGATGCCGTGCCTCTCACTGCTCGACTAAGTAACACAGGTAGATAAAACTAAATCGAAGTATCGGGTCGGGTAGGATAATTGTTGATTGCATACGGCGTTTGCGGGCAATCTACTAGCAATTAGAATTAACGCTCGAATGTTCGTCGCGGTTAGCTAGTGACTGTCTAAATTTACCTTAGGGCTGATCACCTTGATGTAAGCTTAGATAACGTGTAATTAGAACTGTGTGGTCTAATTAAAATCCATGGAGTCGGCTACTTTGGGGCTTCTCTGGTAGTCGTTCGCGTGCTCAATAAACTGAATACCATGTTATTAACATTAAATGATGAACTGAATTTGTCTAACAATTGATCCCGAAACTCCCCAAACCGTGCACACGTTTTCTTCTGGTTATTCTTTCTTCCGTTAGCATTTTATTATTCCCCTTGCATGCTAAAAACCCACTGTTACTAAAATCCATCAATTAATTAAATCCCAATTTCATAAGTAATTTCAATCTACCTATTCCTTGGATCAACCGTGTTACCACTGGCTGCAAAGCCTTGGTTATAGGCTTTATAAATCATATTTTGGCAAGCCTTGACAGCTTGAGATTAAGCGATAGTTCAAAATATCGCGCACCAGTAAGTTAACTCAATGATTTTGGGGCAAACTTCAGAATGCGCTGGAATTTCAATTTAACGTATGGATTAGAATTTCTCATCCAAGTTGAACGAAATAGTTTAATTCGAAGCCAAATTTATATTAATAAACTTGTTTGGTAGAGTGGAATTGTACAATCTTTGCTTCTTTTGGTTTGGAGTTCAAGGCCACTTCTATACATATTTTTTTAGACAAATTTTTGTTTTAATGTAACGTACGGTATTTTTGTATTTTCACAGTCATAACAAAACCTTAACTTCATATTCCTTTAGGTTTCTAAGAGAAGTACGTTGTCTTCTTCCAAATGCAACATTTTCACTTTTCTTAAAATTTCAGCAGACAAGGAAGCATGCTCGCCGCCGCCGTTGCTGCTTCGCTTACCGTCGCATGCCTGCCGCCGCGAAGAAGACCACCGCACGCCTGCCGCCGTCAGCCTCCATCCTTTCGCCGCCCTCGCGAGGGAGGAACTCGTCGAAGCCCAACCGCTCGTCAGACGCTCGCGACTTGCTCAGCCGCACACCTGCCGCCGCGAAGAAGACCACCGCACGCCTGCCGCCGTCAGCCTTCGCCCTTTCGCCGCCCTCGCGAGGGAGGAGCTCGTCGAAGCCCAGCAGCTCGTTAGACGCCCGTCGCCTCGCTCAGCCGCACGCCTGCCGCCGTCGTTCGTCTACCGCCGCTCGTCGAAGAGGTATGTTTTTTCTTTTTTGTTTTTTTAGTCTTGTTTATCGCCGCTTGTCGAAGCTCGCCGCACGCCTGCCCCCGATTGTTGACCGCCGCACTCCTAGTCAGACCGTCGATCGTCACCGCACATCTCCGCTGCCACCGCCGCAATTGCGAGCCTCTGCCTTCGCCTTCGACTTACGCCATCATCTGCATTTCTCAGCCGCACGCTTGGTGTCGTTCACCGACTCATAAGGTAAGGTTAAAGTTCTAGAGATTTTTTTTGGTTTTTTTTTTTACATTTTTTTTTGCTTCTTTTTCATTATTCTTCTTCTTTTTAATTATTTTTTTTTTAATTTTACTTGGGCCTTATCAACTAAATGAAATGGATATGTGAAAGTATGTAAATATCCCGAACAAAATGGAGATGATGCTTGAGCTTTGATTGATCAAATTATGTAGCCATTTGAAATTGAGCCATTGAAACAATCCGAACAACGAACGAACTGACACATACCATGGTCATTTAGAGTTTGGGTTTGATGGGGAACTTGTATTGTGATATTTTTTTCTTCAATGTAGCTCCCGGAATTTGGCAATACAATATAAATCCGAGAATTTTAAATTTAGACTGTTGCAATGCTCCAATTTTAACTTTGACTGCTGCAATGCTTCAATTTCAAATTTGGACTTCTGCAATGCTTCAATTTGCAGTTTGGATTGCTGCAATTTACAATTTGGACTGCTGCAGTATAGCTTTGGACTCTGTAAATTTGTTTGCTGAAATTCTTTGGATTGTGTAATTTTGGACTCTGTTTGCCTTAATCTGTTTGTCCGCTGTTGATTTGTTTGTTGTTCATTTTTTTGGACTACTGTGAATGTTTCCAATATAGAGTCTGAATGCATGCTTGAAAGTTAGTACTTGATGCTTGATTCTTGTCTCGTTGTACAACTTAAACTCAACTTAGTACTTGATGCTCCATTTTTTTACCTGTGTGTTCGAGCTTGAAGAGAGCCTTTTTTAATTTTATTTTTTATTTTCATCTTATCTGCAACAAACAAATGAGTTTCCGGATTGAGTTTGGGTACGAGTGTTGGGACGTTACTTTTGAATTTGTAGGTACGTTAAATCTTCATCGCCATTTCGTGTGAAATCGGTGCGCCGACTTAAGGGCGTTACTTCTCCTTTGTAGATGCGCCAGTTTGGGCATATCCACTTCACGTGAAATGGGTGCGTCTGCTTATGGAACGTACTCCGTCCTTGTTGGTGCGCCGAGTGGTCATCTTCAGCCCATGTGAGATCGGTGCGCCGACTTAAGGGTGTTACTTCTCCTTTGTAGATGCGCCAGTTTGGGCATTTCCACTTTACGTGAAATGGGCGCGTCTCCTTAGGGAGCGTACTCCGTCCTTGTTTGTGCGTCGAGTCGTCATCTCCAGCCCACGTGAGATCGGTGCACCAATTTAAGGGCGTTACTTCTCCTTTGTAGATGCGCCAGTTTGGGCATTTTCACTTTACGTGAAATGAGCGCATCTGCTTAGGTAACGTACTCCGTTCTTGTTGGTGCGTCGAGTCGTTATCTTCAGCCCACGTGAGATCGGTGCGCCGACTTAAGGGCGTTACTTCTCCTCTATAGATGCGCCAGTTTCAAACATTTACACTTTACGTGAAATGGGCGCGTCTGCTTTGGGAACGTACTCCGTCCTTGTTGGTGCGCCGAGTCAACATCTTCGGCCCGCGTGAGATCGGTGCGCCGACTTAAGGGCTTTACTTCTCCTTTGTAGATGCGTCAGTTTGGGCATTTTCACTTTACGTGAAATGAGCGCGTCTGCTTAGGGAAAGTACTTCGTCCTTGTTGGTGCGCCGAGTCGTCATCTTCAGCCCACGTGAGATCGGTGCACCGACTTAAGGGCGTTATTTCTCCTCTGTAGATGCGCCAGTTTGGGCATTTCCACTTTACGTGAAATGGGCGCGTCTGCTTAGGGAACGTACTCCGGCCTTGTTGGTGCGCTGAGTCGTCATCTTCAGCCTGCGTGAGATAGGTGCGCCGACTTAAGGGCGTTACTTCTTCTTTGTAGATGCGCCAGTTTGGGCATTTCCACTTTTACGTGAAATGAGCGCGTCCGCTTAGGAAACGTACTCCGTCCTTGTTGGCGCGCTGTATTGTCATGTTCAGCCCGCGTGAGATCGGTGCGCCGACTTAAGGGCGTTAATTCTCCTTGGTAGATGCACCAGTTTGGGCATTTCCACTTTACGTGAAATGGGCGCCTGCTTAGGGAACATACTCCATCCTTGTTGGTGCGCCGAGTCTTCATCTTCAGCCCGCGTGAGATCGGTGCGCCGACTTAAGGGCGTTACTTCTCCTCTGTAGATGCGCCAGTTTGGGCATTCCACTTTACGTGAAATGAGCGCGTCCGCTTAGGGAACGTACTTCGTCTTTGTTGGCTCGCTGCGTTGTCATGTTCAGCCCGCGTGAGATCGATGCGCCGACTTAAGGGCGTTACTTCTCCTTGGTAGATGCGCCAGTTTGGGCATTTCCACTTTACGTGAACTGAGCGCGTCTGCTTAGGGAACGTACTCCGTCCTTGTTTGCGCGCTGCGTCGTCATGTTCAGCCCGCGTGAGATCGACGCGTCGAATTAAGGGCGTTACTTCTCCTTTGTAGATGAAAAAGTTTGGGCATTTCTACTTTACGTGAAATGGGCGCGTCTGCTTAGGGAACGTACTCTGTCCTTGTTGGTGCGCCGAGTCGTCATCTTCAGCCCGCATGAGATCGGTGCGCCGACTTAAGGGCGTTACTTCTCCTTTGTAGATGCGCCAGTTTGGGCATTTTCACTTTACGTGAAATGAACGAGTCTGCCTAGGGAACGTACTTCGTCCTTGTTGGTGCGCCGGGTCTTCATCTTCAGCTCACGTGAGATCAGTGTGCCGAATTAAGGGCGTTACTTCTCCTTTGTAGATGCGCCAGTTTGGGTATTTCCACTTTACGTGAAATGGGCGCGTCTGCTTAGGGAACGCACTCCTTCCTTGTTGGCACGCTGCATCGTCATGTTTAGCCTGTTGGGTTTTATGTCCTAAAACTCGTAGTTTGTAAACTGTATGAATGTATATATTATATTTCAATAAAGTTGTTATTGAATTTTAGTGAATTGTGTTTGTATTAACCTATACCAATAACTAACACCCATGGCGATAGTGTGAGTACTTGAACTTCATGTGTGACATGAATGTGGATCAAGTTCAAGTAGACAACCAAAATGGTCTATAGTATAGGGATAAGGCTGGGTACCTTATCCTAGGGACACTATTGGACGCGACTCACTTTGTATAGTACAAAACGATGTGATTCGAATCGTTTCATGTAGAGACATGTGAGTGAGGGCGTCCTGTGCAATGAGTTTGCACAAGACCGAACCAAAAAATAAAATCGCTCTTTCTTTATAACACCGTTTACTGTAAAGACCGTTTTTATTTCATATGATGACTTAGGTAACTCGATCTCAATCCTGAGCTCACTATGAACTCCTGTTTATTCAACCTTATCCTTTGACTTGTACGGGTGAGAGTGGCCAGATAGCCGACTCAATAAGCCTACCATCTTGGGGATAAGATTGAATAAGTGGCTGGGGACATAGTTGTGCGAGATGGAATTCACTCCTACCCGCTTTAAGGGTTAGTAGAGAGGTTGTTCCCTTAAGTGCTGACTCCAGGTCTTGAACAATGGGCTCCTACCCGCTTTAAGGGTTAGTAGAGAGGTTGTTCCCTTAAGTGCTGACTCCAGGTCTTGAACAATGGGCCCATCCTCTCCTGATCAGGGAGGAATCTGATTTGATGGTTGGACCACAAATCAATTGTTCATTAGAGGTGGCAGTGGTACTTAAGGAACAAGTTATAATACAAGGGTTAAACGGTTTAAATGACCCGTTGTGATTACGAACAACCTGTGAAGGTTCGACTTACTGATGATAGTTATATCAAGAGGACACAATATATCTACAGTGAGGAGAGTGCAGCCCTTGGACTTTAGTGGAGTCTCCGGGGGTTAACGAATGTTGATTAGTTCGGTTGAAAGAGTTTTGACCGGATAATCTCGTATCGTTGGAGCTCATGATCTCTAGGTCCTTACGGTTCTCCTGGCTAGCTCGGATAAAGCCGTGAAACAATATAAAAGGAAAGAAAAGAATTTGAATCGTTCAAATTCGGGTTTGTGGAAGAATATGGACATATTTAAATATGATTTAAATATGAGATTGGTCTACAATATGAATTGGATTCATATGTGAAAAGTCGGTTTTCGGAAAACCGGGATTAATTATATTATTTAATTAATATTTGATATTGAATTAAATAATATTAATTAATATATATATATATATTTTATTAATTAAAAAGTTTAATTAATAAATTAATTATTATTATTTTTAATAATAATAATATATAAATATATATATATATATATTTACATGTGTCTTACATGCAAGATGTAAGACACATGTAAAACATATACACGGTATATATATATGATTCATCAGATCAATTAAAAAAAAAAAAAAAAAAAAAAATGAAATTTTTTTTTGAGTGTTTTTTTGGTACTCAAAAGAATTGAAATTTGATTTCAATTGTCGTCCGTCTTCTTCCTCTGCTCTCTGTTTTAAAAAAAAAAAGTTTTTTTTTCCAGTGAAGCCTCTTCCTTCTTTTCTTTTGTATAAGGAGTCCCACTACTCCGTTTCTCGGCCCGAGGATAGCGGGATTACCGTGGGTGGTCCACGAAGGTTTCGTGAGAAGGCTCGTTCAGCTCGCGAGGAGCTTCTGGCGGTGAATTTTGAAGAAATTCGAACGACAAGGGTATGTGTTCTAATTTCTCTTTTTCATTGTTTTTGCATGTTTCCGTTTGTTTAAATTGATGAAATTAGAGTGTCTATGATCCAAATCGCTTCCGCTGCGTGCCATGCGCTCCATCAATTGGTATCAGAGCGTTTTTGGCCACTCAATTTCCATCAATTTAAGTTATGGTGGGTTGTTTTTTTTAGAAATTGTTTCTGATTGGCGTCTAAAGTGAATATCGATTTTGACATAGTTTCTTTTTGAATTTCAAAATTTGTAATTGCCCGAGAATGTATGGGCTTTAATGCATGCTAAAGAGTCTGTATTTTTTAGAGTCATTAGAGTCCATATAGGTTTCTTTGTGAAAGAAGTTTGAGTTTGAAACTCGCCGAAATGTTCGGTGTAAGTTCAAACTCGTTCTAGGCAATACGAGGAGAAATTCGAAGAGATTTTGGCCGAAGCGTTCGGAGGTAGCAAGTTGGTCAAAGGCGGTGCGAAGAGTTCGAAGTCCGCTCAAGACGTAGCTTGTTGATCAAGCTTGTAATAAATTAGTTTTTGCTTGTTAAATGCCAAAATCGATCCACTTTAGTGTGTTTAATTAATTATGCATTGCGAATGTATGTTTTAATTGAATTTCATGTTTGTATGTGCATAACGTATGCCATATAGATTTAAAATCCCACCGTAGGAAGCATGCTTCATGCATTGAAAATATGTTATAAGTGTTATAATATATCATATGCATATTTGGCAATTCATGAGTTTTGATATAAAAGTTATATTAATTCATGAATTAGTTGTTGTTTGCTTAATAAAATAATTGATATAAGTGTTATATTAATTATCAAATTGAATGAACAACATAGTTTGTCCTAGTTTTATGCACATGATATATTATAAGTGTTATAATGTATAGGATGCATGTTTATTCATGAGTATTAATATAAGAGTTATATTAATTCATGAATTAGTTGTTGTTTGCTTAATAGAATAATTGATATAAGTGTTATATTAATTATGAAATTAAACATCCAACATTAGATGCATTTTGTTTGTTATAAGTGTTATAATGTATAGGATGCATGCTTAATTCAGAGTATTGATATAAGTGTTATATTGATTATGAATTAAGAGTTGAATGTATAAGAGCATAATCGATATAAGTGTTCTATTGATTATGAAATTAAATATTCAACTTATCATGCCTTAGTGATGCATGTTTGAGAAGCATGTAGAAGTTTGTTGTAGTTAGTCTTAGTTTTGCAAAGCGTTGTAAAATTGGCATAGACTTTTAAAATCTATAACAAAGACAAAGGCATGCTCACTTAGGGTTGAATGTATCGTTCTGTTTCATTAGATGAATAGGTCGATATCTTGTAAATGCTAAGGTTACAAGAAACTCACCCGGGGACATCCTGTTCGAGGTTGGAGGTATTTAAGCTGACGGTTTACGGAACACCTCCTACCTGGGGACCATCCGGTACTTGAGTAAAGTTAACCCGGCTTTATGAGCATGCGTGAGTGGTGTGAGGTAATAAAGTTTTTATCACCTAGACATCATAGGTAAAAGTTTGTTTTACCTAGACTTAGGTCTTATTGTCTTAGCCGGATAATGCCTGAGTAATTTACCCATTCCGTCTTAAAATACTTAGTAGAGGTGTTGAGAAGGTATATATGATATATCCCTCTCCTCCTACGTTCTCTGTCAAGTTCACACCGTGAGAATTATGCTCGACCTCGTGATGTCAATAGGGCATCCCCATTCGGATGGTATTTGCATAATTCAAGAGCAAGGTGAATGGAGAAAGTATTTATAGTAAGTGGGAGAAGGAAGTATGTCAATACATCCTGCGGTCTCCTCCATTGGATTAAACCGTGAGATTCCTATGTTCTGCCTGCTAGGTGCCCACAAGAGGTACCGATCCATTCGGAGGGCCGTTTCATAGGAATCGGAACATCTCAATCACCTTTTATGGATAAAGAACATAGAGCCATTCCCAACTTTGATATTTCCATTCGGTTGCATCGTTGGGGCCGCCCTATGAATTCTAAAAATGGAGGGTCACACTTACGAGATTTGCTAAGGAGTTAGTAAATCTTGACCAAACAGCGATAACTAAGATGCTATAGGAATATGAGATATTCTGGTATTAGCATTTAGTCAAGAATGTCTTGATTCAGTGAAGGAATGCTTGACTGCCCCTCGGTAGCGACCCTTCTGACCCACTGAAGTATCGTTGCAGTTTAATAATGAGTTTTGGGTACATTATTATTCTTTGCTAAATTCTTGATTGGTGTGTAAATTAGGTTAAAACCTTTTCACTAATATTATTTTTTCATTCTCTTTTCAGCATGTCTAGCTCTTTCATTCACTTACTAGCTTCCGATAAGTTAACCGGCGATAACTACGCGACCTGGAAATCGAACTTGAATACGATTCTCGTTCTAGATGATCTAAGGTTCGTCTTATCAGAGGATTGTCCTCCCCCTCCTAGCTCGGATGCGACTCGAACTGTTCGAGAAGCATATGATAGATGGACAAGGGCTAATGATAAAGCCCGAGTCTATATCTTAGCCAGCATATCTGATGTGTTAGCTAAGAAGCACGAGGATATGGTTTCTGCTAAAGAAATCATGTCTTCATTACAGGAGATGTTTGGACTACCGTCCTCATCGGTCTGTCATAAAGCCCTCAAATACGTTTACAACTCTCGCATGAAAGAGGGTACCTCTGTTAGGGAGCATGTCCTTAACATGATGGTCCACTTCAATGTGGCGGAAGTAAATGGAGCTACCATTGATGAGTCAAGTCAAGTAAGCTTTATCATGGAATCTCTTCCGAAGAGTTTCCTTCAGTTCAGAACCAATATGGTAATGAACAAGATAAAGTATAATTTGACTTCTCTTCTCAGCAAGCTACAGACCTATCAGTCCCTTCACACTTCTAAAGGAAAAGAGAAGGAGGCAAACGTTGTCACTTGTAGGAAATTCCAAAAGGGGTCGTCTTCTGGGAGTAGGTCTGAACTTTCTTCTATTAAGAATAAGAGTATTCAAAAGAAGAAGAAAGATAAAAGGAAGGGAAAAGCACCTGCTGCAGGTAAGAGCAAGACTAAATCTACAGACAAAGGAAAATGTTTCCATTGTGGTGTAGATGGGCACTGGAAACGGAATTGCCCAAAGTATCTTGCAGAGAAAAAGGCTGAGAAGGAAAGACAAGGTAAATATGATTTATTTGTTGTCGAAACATGTTTAGTAGAACATGATTGTCATACCTGGATACTTGATTCAGAAGCTACTAACCATGTTTGTTCTTCTTTTCAGGAAACTAGTTCTTGGCAGCCACTTTCTCTCGGTGAGATAACTCTCAGAGTTGGAACTGGAGAGGTTGTCTCAGCTGAAGCAGTGGGAGCTGTAAAGTTGTTGTATAGAGATAGTTTCATTTTACTAGAAAATGTACTCCTGGTTCCTACCTTCAAGAGGAATCTTGTATCTATATCTTGTTTGTTAGAACAGTTGTATAAAGTATCTTTTGTTCATAATGAAGCGTTCATTAGCAAAAGAGGTGTACGTATTTATTCTGCGAAACTTGAAAACAACTTGTATGTGTTAAGACCAACCGAAGCCAAAGCTATTTTGAACACTGAAATGTTTAAAACAGCTGAAACTCAAACTAAAAGGCAGAAACTTTCTCCAAGTACTTATCTTTGGCACTTAAGACTAGGTCACATTAATCTCAATAGGATTGGGAGATTGGTTAAGAGTGGTCTGCTAAATCGTTTAGAGGACAACTCTTTACCGCCATGTGAGTCTTGTCTTGAGGGCAAAATGACCAAACGATCTTTTTCTGAAAAAGGTCATAGGTCCAAAGAACCTCTAGAAATCGTGCATTCGGATCTCTGCGGTCCTTTGAATGTCAAAGCACGAGGAGGGTATGAATATTTCATCAGTTTCATTGATGATTATTCTAGGTACGGTTATCTTTATCTAATGCATCATAAGTCCGAAGCTCTTGAAAAGTTCAAAGAGTATAAGGCAGAGGTTGAGAACACATTAGGTAAATCGATAAAAACACTCCGATCAGACCGAGGTGGAGAGTATATGGATTTAAGATTGCAGGACTATATGATAGAACATGGAATAGTATCTCAACTCTCAGCGCCAGGAACACCACAGCAGAATGGTGTGTCCGAGAGGAGAAATAGAACCCTGTTAGACATGGTTCGATCTATGATGAGTTATGCTCATTTGCCTAGTTCGTTTTGGGGATATGCAGTAGAGACTGCAGTATATATTTTGAACATGGTTCCCTCTAAGAGTGTTTCTGAAACACCTTATGAGTTATGGAGAAGGCGTAAAGGTAGTTTACGTCACTTCAGGATTTGGGGGTGTCCGACACATGTGCTAGTACCCAATCCAAAGAAGTTGGAACATCGTTCAAAATTGTGCCTATTTGTAGGTTACCCCAAGGAAACGAAAGGTGGTTTATTTTACGATCCTCATGAGAACAAGGTACTAGTATCGACTAATGCCACGTTCTTAGAGGAAGACCACATGAGAGATCATCAACCGTCGAGCAAAATGGTTTTGTCCGAATTTTCCAGGAAAGCTACAGACGGATCAACAAAGGTTGTTGATCAGGCTGGTCCTTCTCAAGAGTTGAGAAAGCCTCGACGCAGTGGGAGGGATGTAAGACACCCTGACCGCTACATCGGCTTGTCTGAAACTCAAGTCGTCATACCTGATGATGGCGTTGAGGATCCATTGACCTTTAAACAGGCAATGAATGACATAGACAAGGACCAGTGGCTTAAAGCCATGGATCTCGAAATGGAGTCTATGTACTTCAATTCGGTCTGGGATCTTGTAGACCAACCAGATAGTGAAAGACCTATCGGTTGCAAGTGGATCTACAAGAGAAAACGAGACCAAGCCGGTAAGGTGCAAACCTTTAAGGCTCGACTTGTGGAAAAAGGTTATTCCCAAAGAGAAGGGGTGGACTATGAAGAAACTTTTTCTCCTGTTGCCATGTTAAAGTCGATTAGAATACTCTTATTCATTGCTACATTTTATGATTATGAAATCTGGCAAATGGATGTCAAGACTGCCTTTCTGAATGGTAATCTTGAGGAGAGTATCTATATGGCTCAACCAGAGGGATTCATACTTCAGGGTCAAGAGCAAAAGATTTGCAAGCTTAATCGATCCATTTATGGGTTGAAGCAAGCATCTAGATCCTGGAATATAAGGTTTGATATGGCGATCAAATCTTATGGCTTTGAACAAAATATTGACGAACCTTGTGTTTACAAGAAAGTAGTCAATACTGTTGTAGCTTTCTTAGTCTTGTACGTAGACGATATACTACTCATTGGGAATGATGTAGGGTTCCTAACTGACGTTAAGAATTGGCTAGCGACCCAATTCCAAATGAAAGATTTGGGAGAGGCTCAGTTTGTTCTAGGGATTCAGATCATAAGGAATCGTAAGAACAAAGTGCTAGCGCTGTCTCAAGCATCTTATATTGACAAGGTGTTGTCAAGATATTCGATGCAGAATTCCAAGAAAGGTTCGCTGCCTTTTAGGCATGAAATTCACTTGTCTAAGGAACAGTCTCCTAAGACACCTCAAGAGGTTGAGGATATGAGACGAATTCCCTATGCAATTGCAGTTGGTAGTCTCATGTACGCTATGTTGTGTACAAGACCCGACATCTGCTATGCAGTAGGAATTGTCAGTAGGTTCCAGTCCAATTCAGGATATGATCACTGGACAGCCGTTAAACACGTCCTCTAGTATCTTAGGAGAACGAGAGACTATGTGCTTGTGTATGGCGCGAAGGATTTGATCCTTGCAGGATACACTGACTCTGATTTTCAGACTGATATTGATTCCAGGAAATCTACATCAGGATCAGTGTTCACTCTTAACGGAGAAGCAATAGTATGAAGGAGTATAAAGCAAGGTTGTATTGCTGACTCCACCATGGAAGCTGAGTATGTCGCAGCTTGCGAAGCAGCGAAGGAAGCTGTATGGCTTAGGAAGTTCTTGACAGATTTGGAAATTGTTCCAAATATGAACTTGCCAATCACCCTTTATTGTGATAACAGCGGTGCAGTGGCAAATTCTAAAGAACCTAAAAGCCATAAGCGTGGAAAGCATATTGAGCGGAAGTATCATCTCATCAGGGAGATTGTGCAACGAGGAGATGTGATCGTCACACAGGTAGCCTCGGAGCACAACATTGCTGATCTGTTTACTAAGTCTCTCACGACTAAAGTGTTTGAGAGACACCTAAAAAGTATAGGGCTGCGAGCTGCTCAGTAGGACAGTGGGAGAAACTCTAGATATTTGATATTCTAGTTCTCTCGACCAGCATGTACTTCACTGACGTTTTAGTCCAAGTGGGAGTTTGTTGGGTTTTATGTCCTAAAACTCGTAGTTTGTAAACTGTATGAATGTATATATTATATTTCAATAAAGTTGTTATTGAATTTTAGTGAATTGTGTTTGTATTAACCTATACCAATAACTAACACCCATGGCGATAGTGTGAGTACTTGAACTTCATGTGTGACATGAATGTGGATCAAGTTCAAATAGACAGCCAAAATGGTCTATAGTATAGGGATAAGGCTGGGTACCTTATCCTAGGGACACTATTGGACGCGGCTCACTTTGTATAGTACAAAACGATGTGATTCGAATCGTTTCATGTAGAGACATGTGAGTGAGGGCGTCCTGTGCAATGAGTTTGCACAAGACCGAACCAAAAAATAAAATCGCTCTTTCTTTATAACACCGTTTACTGTAAAGACCGTTTTTTATTTCATATGATGACTTAGGTAACTCGATCTCAATCCTGAGCTCACTATGAACTCCTGTTTATTCAACCTTATCCTTTGACTTGTACGGGTGAGAGTGGCCAGATAGCCGACTCAATAAGCCTACCATCTTGGGGATAAGATTGAATAAGTGGCTGGGGACATAGTTGTGCGAGATGGAATTCACTCCTACCCGCTTTAAGGGTTAGTAGAGAGGTTGTTCCCTTAAGTGCTGACTCCAGGTCTTGAACAATGGGCCCATCCTCTCCTAATCAGGGAGGAATCTGATTTGATGGTTGGACCACAAATCAATTGTTCATTAGAGGTGTCAGTGATACTTAAGGAACAAGTTATAATACAAGGGTTAAACGGTTTAAATGACCCGTTGTGATTACGAACAACCTGTGAAGGTTCGACTTACTGATGATAGTTATATCAGGAGGACACAATATATCTACAGTGAGGAGAGTGCAGCCCTTGGACTTTAGTGGAGTCTCCGGGGGTTAACGAATGTTGATTAGTTCGGTTGAAAGAGTTTTGACCGGATAATCTCGTATCGTTGGAGCTCATGATCTGTAGGTCCTTACGGTTCTCCTGGCTAGCTCGGATAAAGCCGTGAAACAATATAAAAGGAAAGAAAAGAATTTGAATCGTTCAAATTCGGGTTTGTGGAAGAATATGGACATATTTAAATATGATTTAAATATGAGATTGGTCTACAATATGAATTGCATTCATATGTGAAAAGTCAGTTTTCGGAAAACCGGGATTAATTATATTATTTAATTAATATTTGATATTGAATTAAATAATATAAAATAATATATATATATTTTTTATTAATTAAAAAGTTTAATTAATAAATTAATTATTATTATTTTTAATAATATATATATATATATATATATATATATATATATATATATATATTTACATGTGTCTTACATGCGATGTAAGACACATGTAAAACATATACACGATATATATATATGATTCATCAGATCAATTAAAAAAAAAAAAAAAAAAAAAAAGGAAAATTTTTTTTTGAGTGGTTTTTTGGGTACTCAAAAGAATTGAAATTTGATTTTAATTGTCGTCCGTCTTCTTCCTCTGCTCTCTGTTTTAAAAAAAAAAAGTTTTTTTTCAGTGAAGTCTCTTCCTTCTTTTCTTTTGTATAAGGAGTCCCACTACTCCGTTTCTCGGCCCGAGGATAGCGGGATTACCGTGGGTGGTCCACGAAGGTTTCGTGAGAAGGCTCGTTCAGCTCGTGAGGAGCTTCTGGCGGTGAATTTTGAAGAAATTCGAACGACAAGGGTATGTGTTCTAATTTCTCTTTTTCATTGTTTTTGCATGTTTCCGTTTGTTTAAATTGATGAAATTAGAGTGTCTATGATCCAAATCGCTTCCGCTGCGTGCCATGCGCTCCATCATAGCCTGCGTGAGATCGGTGCGCCGACTTAAGGGCGTTACTTCTCCTTTGTAGATGCGCCAGTTTGGGCATTTCCACTTTACGTGAAATGGGTTCGTCTGCTTTGGGAACGTACTCCGTCCTTGTTGGTGCACCGCATGACGTCATGTTCGGCTCGCGTGAGATCGGTGGGCCGACTTAAGGACGTTGGAACTAGTGTTGAAATGTTATTTTCCTCTTTGCACCATATGTTTTTTTAATATATTTTTTTTATTTCTTTTGCTCGGTGATTTTTTTTATGTGGCACACTTGTCATTATCTCATCATTTATTTTTTAGTCGTCTCTTTATTTATGCTATATTTTTTTTTCTTGATGAGGTGAAGCTAAAACTTTGAACTTGAAGATGAGGTGTCAAAGCATTGAATTCAGAGATGAATCGACGAGACCTCCAAACACAAATTTAAACTCAAAATTTGCAACAAGTAAACCCGAGCTTGAAGCGACCAACATTCGAACTTGGACTTTAAGCGAGTAACGCTAGATCTTGAACTTGAACTTGAAGCGAGCGACGCTCGATGTTCAACTTAAAGCGAGCGACGCTTGATTTTGAACTAGAAGCGAGCGACACTTGGTCTTGAACTTGAAACAAACAACGCTCGAACTTGAGATGAAGCGATGCAGCGACCACCTCGAGTTTGAAGATGGACCTGCAAAACCAAACTTTGAAGATAAAACATGAACCTCAACTTTGAAGATGAAGAGACGGCATCGACTTTGAAGACCATTTCAACTTTGAAGACGAAACGACCACCTCAACTTTGAGATGAAGCGACGACTTCAAATTTGAAGACCACCTAAACTTTGAAGATGAAGCGACAACATCGACTTTGAAGACCATCTCAACTTTGAAGACGAAACGACCACCTCGACTTTGCGATAAAGCGACGACTTCGAATTTGAAGATCACGTAAACTTTGAAGATGACGCCATCCCCTAAAATCTGAAGACGAAGTGACCACCTCAACTTTCAAGATGAAGAGACATCATCGACTTTGAAGATGAAGGGACAACATCGACTTTGAAGATGAAGAGACGACATCGACTTTGAAGACCATTTCAACTTTGAAGACGAAACGACCACCTCGAATTTAAGATGAAGCGACGACTTCAAATTTGAAGACCACCTAAACTTAGAAGATGAAGAGACAACATCGACTTTGAAGATGAAGCGACAACATCGACCTTGAAGATGAAGAGACGGTATCGACTTTGATGATGAAGAGACAACATCAACTTTGAAGATGAAGAGACGACATCGAACTTTGAAGATGAAGCGACAACATCGACTTTGAAGATGAAACGACTACCTCAACTTTGCGATAAAGCGACGACTTCGAGTTTGAAGATCACCTAAACTTTGAAGATGACGCTATCACCTAAAATTTGAAGATGAAGTGACCACCTCAACTTTGAAGATGAAGAGAAAACATCGAATTTGAAGATGAAGCGACAACATTGACTTTGAAGATGAAGAGACGACATCGACTTTGAAGATGCAGCGGCAACCTCAACTTTAGAGATGTTGCTGCAACCTCGACATTGAAGACGCAGCGGCAACCTCAACTTTAGAGCTGCAGCGGCGCCCTCAACTTTAGAGATTTGGCAACAACCCCGACTTAGAAGATGCAACGACGACTGGTAGATGTACTTTTGGGGTACTCCAAATTCAAGCTGTCGAGGCTTGCCAAAATACAATTTATAAACCCGAATACACCGAGCTATTTGTAGCTAAGTGGCAACGGGGTCGATCCACAGGGAAATAAGAAATTCAATCTAACTAAGTCTAATTTGCTAGAAATAAAAGAATGCACAAATTAAAGAATGGTAATTTGGTTTTGGGGGAAGGGAGCTCCTAATTATGCTAACGGAAAATTAACAACGTGCAAAAAAGTAAACGGTTGTGCTCAACTTCGAGAAATGGAATTGCTCGTTATGGATGTTCGGATCATTGATACGGTTTACGCGTTAGCTAATTCATGCACACAATTCATTTGGTTATTCCTAACTCAAATGACCCAAGGAATTAATTAGAAGCGTGCAATTCTAATTAAACTTAGCCACTAATCTATCCAAGGTAGCGACCCCTAAATCGATTACGTGCTAGTGACGGGAACATTGCGACGGCCTAATCCTAAGACTAAACCGGTTTCTCTCTTGCCTTAAGCCTAACATGAAAACGTTAATTAACTCAGTTTACCAATGTCACTTTGGGCCGAACTAATTAGCCATGCTTAGACCCGTGCTACCTAGCGGTATAGGCAATTATACGTCCCAACCTTTAGCCCTCTATCATGCATAAGAATTAGAGCGTCAATCTAATTTAGCTACACATGCTAGAATTTGATGAAGAACAAGCAAGAGAATGCATAATCAAGCTAATGTCTCAACAATTACAAAGGGGAAAAATCTCCCCAAACATCCAAAACTTACAAACCAAAACTCTAAATCAAGCACATACCTTGGTTTAGCCTTCCATGGAGGTTGGATTACTCCAATCCACCATGGAAGAGCTTGGAATCATGCACAAAGAAGGAGAAGAAGTACAAAAATGGCGGAAAATGGAGGTAGACCCGAGAGGAGAAGCTTGGAGAAGATGGAGGGATGAAAAGTGGCTGCAAAACTGAAGGTTTCACGCCTTTTAAGCTCGGAGCGTCGAGACGCTAGGCCAGCGTCTCGACGCTGTGCCCTAAGTTGGCTGCTGCGCGCGCGCGGGGCGGCGTCGCTCAAAATGTGCATACATCGTCAAATTTTCGAACCATGCAAATACGGAGTGTTCACAAGCAAATCACAGACCGTCCTCATCGGACACATGCATTCAGATTCTAATCTAACAGCCAGAGTACACATATGCTCGACAACTACTAAGAAGTCTCATCTCTATGTATCAACAAACTCCACCCCCCACCTTAAAGTATGCATTGTCCCCAATGCATTCATCTATAAAAACAATAAAATTCTAAGGGAACAGAAAACCTCCCCTGAATCTTATGGAGCCGACGGGTGGAGATGTGCACCAACGTCCTCCAATGTGCTCTCGAATCGTCGACCGTTCCACCTTTTCTCCTAGGAAAACAAGAAAACAAACAACAGCTCAAAAGCAAAATAAACAAAAGCAAAGCAGTAAAGAACAGAATTACAGTTCAAACTCGGGTGCCTCCGAGAAGCGCAAATTTTTAAAGTCGATTGCTCGACTGTATTCTCTTGACCACTCATCCATAGTCAAACTTGGAAGATGCCCCATCCATCTTCCTAATCACCTCTTTCCTGCGAAAATCCATGAACAATTCTTTCTCTCGTGCCTTCTGTGCACATACAACATCAAATTTAAATTTTGAAGGTTTAACAAAAGGTTGATCCCATAAAATTGATGCAAAAACATGAGAGAAATTTTCATGCATTCCTAAAGCATAAGGATCAGCAGGAAAGAACGGGTCATTAACTTTGCCCAAAACATCTTCCACCTTTTCCAAGGGGTGCACATAAGAATTATCAACCAATTGCAAAGTAGAACCAGATTCATGCAAGTCATTCATTTTAAGCTCATCAAAAACAGCATGCGACTCAACATTAACCGGTGGCTCTAAATCAAGCATGGGTTGATTAATAATTTCATTTTCAGTAGTGCAAGGTAAAGTGGAAGGAAGTAGATTAGCAGGGTTCTCAACAGTTGTCAAAGTAGAAACAGATGAATCACAAAATTCAGTCAAGGATGGCTCATGCAACTCATGATCATCAAAAAGTTCAGTTAAAAATAATGGGTCATCCCCATCCTCAACAGTCATGCATTCATTATGAGCTACAGATTCAAATGTGTCAACTTGACAAAGAGAGAATACATCATCAACATGCTCTTCTACATTGGGCAAATGCATCTCAACAACCTCTCCGCCATACTCAACAGATAATATGCCCTTATCCACATTTATTTTAGTTTTAGCAGTTTTCATAAAGGGCCTACCTAATAAGATCGAAGCATGCGAAGAAGAATAATTTTCATCCATTTTCAGAACATAAAAGTCAACAGGAAAAATTAATTCATTAACTTGCACTAACACATCTTCAATAATTCCTAAAGGATGCACAGAAGTTCTATCAGCAAGTTGAATAATTGTTCCTGTTTTAGTCATTCCTTTCAGTTTCAATTTCTGATAAATGGAATACGACATAACACTAATGGAGGCTCCTAGATCGAGCATTGCTCTTCTAATATGCATACCTCCAATCTTACAAGGGAGAGAGAACATACCTGGATCGCCGCATTTAACCGGTAAGTTCTTTGTGATCACTGAAGAGACGTTCTCACTTACCACGACGCGTTCACTCTCCTTTGTCTTCCTCTGGTTGGTGCAAATTTTCCTGAGGAACTTGGCGTACCTCGGAATTTCCTTCAGGGCGTCCAACAGAGGGATGTTGATCTCTACCTTCTTGAATGTGTCCAGGAACTCCTTCTCGTAGTCCTCCTTAGGCGGTCTCGCTAACCTGCTAGGAAAAGGAGCCTTAGGCACATAAACTCTAGTACATGTAGGATCGAAATTTACCCCATGCCACCGTGGTTCGGGATTTTCTGTCTGTGGCTCGACGTGGCCATAATCGACTTCCACTGGCGGGGTACTAGTGGGAAGATGCTTCCCACTTCTCAGAGTGATGGCACTAGCGCTCTCCGCGTTCTGGTGCTCGATCACTGTCAACCTCTTACTTACTTGAATCACTGCATCGCTCAGAGTTTGAAACTGCTCTCGAGTTTCCTTATGTTGTGATTCAAGCATTTCTTCCAAGGATCTACCTGAAACAGAAAGACGGGGCTGTGAGTTATTTTTCAAAGCAAGAATAGCACTACTTACTTCAAAAAGTTGAGCCTTAAGCTCGTCCACGTCCCTTCTCAGGCGAGCATTCTCCTTGTCTTTATCTGCACCCCATTCCAAGCTTCTAGCTACGTTGGAAATTAAAGCTCTAGCTTCGGTGGGTGTCTTATCCATGAGCGAGCCTCCACTAGCGGCGTCTATCATCTGCTGCCCTTGGGGAAGCAAACCGTAGTAAAAACCCTGAATGAGGGACTGTTCGGCTATTTGATGATTGGGGCAATCCTCGCATAATCGACCAAACCTCTCCCAGCACTCAAGAACGCTCTCTTCAGCTCCTTGCTCAATTTTCAATATCTCCTTTCTGAGGGCGGCGGCCTTTTTCGCAGGAAAATACCTTTCTAAAAACGCCCTATTCAACTCCTTCCAAGTCGTGATGGATCCGGTCGGTAGGTAAAGTATCCAGTCTCTCGCCTTCTCCTTCAAGGTGAAGGGAAAGGTCCTGAGATGGAGTTGATCTGCGGTGATGTCATTGGTTCTGAATGACGCACACACCATCTGGAATGCCTTGAGGTGTCTGACGGGATCCTCATCTGTATTACCACAAAAAGAAGGTAATAAGTTAATCAGACCAGCTGTAAGTTCAAAATTACCTGTAGCTACCGGATACGAGATACTCGATGTGTTCCGGCCTAGCTCAGATGATGCAAGCTCCCCGGCAGCGGCGCCAATTTTGGTAGATGTACTTTTGGGGTACTCCAAATTCAAGCTGTCGAGGCTTGCCAAAATACAATTTATAAACCCGAATACACCGAGCTATTTGTAGCTAAGTGGCAACGGGGTCGATCCACAGGGAAATAAGAAATTCAATCTAACTAAGTCTAATTTGCTAGAAATAAAAGAATGCACAAATTAAAGAATGGTAATTTGGTTTTGGGGGAAGGGAGCTCCTAATTATGCTAACGGAAAATTAACAACGTGCAAAAAAGTAAACGGTTGTGCTCAACTTCGAGAAATGGAATTGCTCGTTATGGATGTTCGGATCATTGATACGGTTTACGCGTTAGCTAATTCATGCACACAATTCATTTGGTTATTCCTAACTCAAATGACCCAAGGAATTAATTAGAAGCGTGCAATTCTAATTAAACTTAGCCACTAATCTATCCAAGGTAGCGACCCCTAAATCGATTACGTGCTAGTGACGGGAACATTGCGACGGCCTAATCCTAAGACTAAACCGGTTTCTCTCTTGCCTTAAGCCTAACATGAAAACGTTAATTAACTCAGTTTACCAATGTCACTTTGGGCCGAACTAATTAGCCATGCTTAGACCCGTGCTACCTAGCGGTATAGGCAATTATACGTCCCAACCTTTAGCCCTCTATCATGCATAAGAATTAGAGCGTCAATCTAATTTAGCTACACATGCTAGAATTTGATGAAGAACAAGCAAGAGAATGCATAATCAAGCTAATGTCTCAACAATTACAAAGGGGAAAAATCTCCCCAAACATCCAAAACTTACAAACCAAAACTCTAAATCAAGCACATACCTTGGTTTAGCCTTCCATGGAGGTTGGATTACTCCAATCCACCATGGAAGAGCTTGGAATCATGCACAAAGAAGGAGAAGAAGTACAAAAATGGCGGAAAATGGAGGTAGACCCGAGAGGAGAAGCTTGGAGAAGATGGAGGGATGAAAAGTGGCTGCAAAACTGAAGGTTTCACGCCTTTTAAGCTCGGAGCGTCGAGACGCTAGGCCAGCGTCTCGACGCTGTGCCCTAAGTTGGCTGCTGCGCGCGCGCGGGGCGGCGTCGAGACGCTGCGCGGCGTCGAGCGAGCGTCGAGACGCTTGCGCTCGACGCTTGCTCTCGGGTGGATCTTCAAAATCACGCTTCAGACTTCGGGGCGTCGAGACGCTCGGCCAGCGTCTCGACGCTGTCGGCGTTGAGCGAGCGTTGCGACGCGCGCTCGACGCTGATGCACGTCTATGGTGGGGAATTGTCGGGGCAGCGTCGAGCTAGCGTCTAGACGCTGGGGCGCACGCAGATCTTCAATGACGGGCGCGCGGGCGAGGCGGACACGGGCAAGGGCGCGCGCGGACATGGGCGAGGCGGAGCGGGCGGGCGCGCGGGCGCGAGGCGAGGCGGCGCGCGCGGGCGCGCGCGCGTCTGGCCGTCTGGGCGCGGGCGTGCGGTGCTTGCGAGCGGCGCGCGCGGGCGCGCGCGCGTGCTGCGTTCGTTGGGCGCCTGGGCGCTGGGCGCCGGCGCTTGGGCGCCGGCGCTTGGGCGCTGCCCTCTCGGCTCTTAGCCCACTTTTGGGTCGTTTTGGCTCCCGAGCTCCGTTTGGCCTATCGTTTTGACCCGAACACTTCCCGAAACATCTTAAATGACCTTTTTAGCCCCGAAAATCATCAATGGACTTCCCGAGCTCTTCACCATGAAATCACCTATAAGGAAGCATTTTAATCAATATATATCATGGTTTTAGCTAGAATTAGGGACATTAAGATAGCTCTATTTGGGAGCTATCAACGACCTCGACTTCAAAGATGTTGCGGAGACCCCGACTTTGAAAATGCAGCAGCAAGCAAACGAATCCACCATTGAACTTGGGGATGAAGCAAAGCCGTCATCAAACTTGAAGATCAAGCGAAGCAACGTAGCATTCAAACTTGGTGATGAAGCGAGGGAGCCTTCGAACTGGATTGCGAGCGATGTTCAGTCTTAAACTTGAAGCGACCATAGCTCGAACTTGAACTTGAAGCGGGCAACATTTGAATTTGAACTTCAGGAACTTGAAGTAAGCGAAGCTTGAACTTGGAGCGAACGAAACACATACTTGAAGTGAGTGAGGCCTCGAACTTGGACTTGAAGCGAGTGACGCTCTGTTTTTATCTTGTAACAAGGGAAACTCGAATTTGAACTTCAAGGGAACGATGTGGATGAAGCGCGAAATTGGAACGAATAGAACGTGTACTTTAAGTGAATGAGGCTTCAAACTTGGACTTGAATTGGGAGTAACTTTAATTATGGTGTTACATTCGATAATGTTGAAAGCCCTAAATTTGCGTCGTAACGTTTAGCAGGATTTGACGTATCGTCGTCATCCTGAGTAGGGTTGACCATCTTCAATTTGCGGCATCACTCTGAATAAGGATGAAAACCTTCGATCTACAACGATAAATTTCAGTAGTCGTGACACTTATGTTTATTTTCATTTGGAGAGACTGAACTTAAAACTTGTTTTAAGCTCCCTACATACCCTTTGAACAATAAAGATCAAGTCGAGACGTAGTTCAATACATGATGATTTCTTTTATTATTGTGACTGAACTTAAAGTACAAATTTTTTCTTTAAGTTGCCTACGTACCTTTGAAAGTAAGGGATCAAGTCATAACGTAGTACGAATGCATGATTTTGCTTTTTTTTTTTATTTGGGTCGTTCACCTTTTAAGCTCGTGCGGGCCAAGAGCAACATGTAGTTTGTACTCTTACGTTAAGGAGTATTACATTTTATGAGATCTTATCTTCATCATGGTTTTGATCAAATACTTCGCTTGTAGGATTGGTGGTAGTAGGATTTTTTAATATCCTATAAATTTCGGGGTGTCGAGTCCCGCCAAAATAACATTTATAATTCCGCTACAACTGAGCTTTGCAGCTAGTGGTAGTCGGGTCGATCCACAGGGAACCTAAATTATTTTCTCCTAATTAATTTCTATTTGCTTGTTAATTAACTAAAACAAAAACGATAAAGTAAAACATTAAAGTAAAGGGTGGATTTGCTAACGGTAAAATAAAAGAAAAACATGCATAAAGTAGCTAACGGAAAATTAAAACTAATTACATGTGCTCCTAATTTTAAGGGTCGGGGTTGACCTTGATGCGACTCGATTCATTGGGATTCAAACATACTTAGCAAAGGCATAATTAAACACGTAATTTACTTGCACGAAACTACTAATACAAGTAACCCAAATAATTAATTAGAAACGTGGAGTTCTAAGTGGACTATTCTTTAATTACTCTAGGGTGATCAATCCTAAATTAAATAAAGAACAGAGACGAATGTTCGATTCTAATTAAACGTGGCAATGAATAAATAGGGGGCCAACGCCGCCCATATTGATTAATTGACAGTAACGGGAGCACTACGACGGATGTTTAACCTGGAAGCCTAAGTTAATATTCCGATTTATCTATTTCTTCAAGATAAGTTACAACCAAGATCAACAAGGAAGCCTATGTTACCTATGGCTAAACTTATCCATGTTACTTGGCGATTAAGAGAGGCAAGGCATCATAATCTTTAACTATAAAACATGTCGGAAATCAAGGTCGTCTACTCCTATCAATCAAACATGCTTATGTGATATGCTTAGAAGAAATAAATTTGCCCAATCAGTCATGCTAAGCTAAAAATTAAAGAACTAAAACCCTCATGAATCGCATCAAATTTAACCCCTAACCTCAAATTAGAGCACTTACCTTGCTCGGGATGAAAATCAAGTTAAAGAAATCAAGTCCTTGCTTTGATATAGAAGAAAAGGGGAGAAAACCCCAAGAATTTGAGAGAGAAATCGGCCAAAACAAGCCAAACCCGAGAGTGAATGACCTAAAAAATGCTAAAAAATGGGTTTTATACAGTCGGAGCGTCGAGACCCTACAGCGCCTGTTGTCGGGGTAGCGTCGAGAACATATAGGCAGCGTCTCGACGCTATGTCTGAGCCTGAAGGAAAAATAACGGAAATTCTGGCCTCCTCTAGACTCGAACTCAGGCCTATCAACTTGCCAAATTCCTCCTGCACCACCAGACTACTTATCACAATTGATATATCATTTGATTAATTAATATACATAGTATAAACACCCAGAACGATTAATCAAAATTATCCTCTAAACGTTCTTTTAAGCTCTAAATTAATGCAATGGTCCGATTTACCCCTAAGTAATTAAATTATACAAAATATATCAATTAAGCACAGTTAATTACTTAATTCGCAAGACTTAGGTGCTAAATATTAGCACTTTTTGAGTGCTATAAAATTGGTTAGAATGATGAGATTTTTCTCCACCTTTAAGAAACCCTCTGTATTTATGTCGACAGAAAATTTCCTCTTCATGCGTGAAGGAACGCGACTGTGAATCTTCTTGTCGCTACTTTCTTCATCGAAGAGTCTTGCCCCTACAATCTTCATCTTTCCTTCCTGTTGATCGCTTGTCACTTTGAGGCGATCAAAAACAGATGTTGAAGGTCAGTCTTTCTTTGATGTAGAGACACTTAACCTTTGGAAAGCTGAAGTTCGAGTAGATAGAAATTAGATATGATTTTTCTTCTTTTGTCGCGACCATACTCATCCTTTGGAAGACCGAAGTTCGAGTAGTTGAAGGCTTGATGGAATTGAAGACAAAAGTTCTTTGGTCGACTTCTTCTGCGTTGATGTAGCATGAAATTGCAAAGTTTTCTTCCTCTTTCTTGATGAAAAGGAAACTTTTTTAGAAGAATTCTTTTAAAGTCATTGGTTGTCGAGGTTGAGGACGATATTTATTTCCTCTCCTCTCATGTTTAGACTTGTTTCCAGTAGTTGCTCTAACATGTCAGAATTGTTAGAGTCTGGAAACGGGTAGACTTTTTCTTGTTTTTATTTTAAAGTAAGGCGACGTTTCTCGCCTCCGTCATTTCTTCTTTTTGTCTTGTTTTCCTTTCATTTTGAGGAAAACCTGAAAGGGGTCGTGCTGACGACCATGGATTCTTCCACGATATTTTTCGTGATCTTCTCACTGTCCTTCATTTCTTTTTTCACTTTGTTGATATCCGGGATTAGGAGGTCCTTCCTCCCTCTGTTGGCAATACTCAGCTCCATATCGTGGGCGCGAGTCGCTAACTCTTCAAATGTGTGGGGTTTTATCCCTTGCATGATGTAATGAAGTCCTCAATCCATGCCGCTGATGCACATTTCGACAGCGGACACCTCGGTGAGTCGATCCTTGCAGTCGAGACTCAACGATCTCCAACGGTTGATGAAATCGATGACTGGCTCGCCCATCCTTTGGTTAGCATGCGAGAGTTCGGACATACTAACTGTTCGCCTCGTACTGTATAAGCGATTCAAGAAGTCTCTCTCAAACTGCTCTCAACTGTCAATCGTCTCGGGTTCCAAGTTGGTGTACCAGTCGAAGGCGTTTCCTTTTAGAGTTCGGACGAATTGCCTAACTAGCAAGTCTCCGCGAGTTCCACCATTCTCGCACGTTTCGACGAAGTGGGCAATGTGTTGTTTAGGATTGCCCTTCCCATTGAAGGGTTGAAATTTTGGCGGCTGGTACCCAGTGGGCATTCTCAAGCTGTCGATCCTCTTGGTATACAGTTTGGTATACAAGAGGGAGCTTTGGGTGGGCCCCCCGTACTCAGCCCTGATGGTGTTGGTAATCATGCCCTGCAGTTGTTGGACAAATAAGAAAGCAACCGAAGTTGAGTGCTGCGGTTGGTTTTCTTGGATGACAATTTTTTCTTTGTCATTTCCTCTTGCTGCAGGAGTTTGACTTGACTCTGCAGCCTCTCTACTTTGCATCTGATTTCTCAAGTTTGCAATCTCGAGGTCTCGTTCTTCAACTACTTTCATCAGAAAGTTTAGTTTCTTTTCCATTTTAGCGATCGCTTCGTCGCTTATGCGTGCATATGCCATCATTACAGACATCTCATTTGGATCAACCCCCTTATTTGGTTGATCAGAGGAGGGAACAAATTCATCATACAAGAAATTTTCCTGAATGATTATCGCCTCACGCGCAGACTCTGTCATTCTTTCCTCCATAAACTTTATTTTAGTCATCATGACTGATGCTACGTCAGAATCGAGCTCAAATAGAGGGTTACACCTGATAACAAATTCATCACTTGTAAATGCCCCCGCCAATGTCATTCTTTCTTCCATATTATTTGTTTCAGTCGTTATTACGGTTGCTATGTCAGAATCGAGCTCGAACAGAGGGTTACACCTAATAAGAAATTTGTCACTCGTAGATCCCCCTGACGATGTCATTACTCTGCTCACAATTGTGACAAAATCATGTGGACAATTGTGGGGAGTAGAACCCGTGTAGGGGTTGTTCATGACAACGGTTGTTGAAGAAGTTCTGAACGACATAACTTCACTTGTCTTTGAGATGAGGGAAAGAGATGAGAGGTAGAGAGGTCCCACTGGGCGTGCCAATCTGTTCACACGAGATTTCGAACGAAGGATGGAAATTCGATACGTGTAAATGAAATTTGAATTTGAATTTGTATTGTATGTATTTGTATCAGTGCGTAGTAGATTACAATCTCTAATGTTTATCCTCTGATTCTTTCTCTCTCAAATGTAAATGTATCTCGAGGGTTTTGTAGCTTGTTCTCGATGTTGGGTTTGTTTCGAGGGCTTTGCAGCTTGTTCTCGATGTTGGATTTGTTCCGAGGGCTTTGCAGCTTATTCTCGATGTTGAATCTTCAGCTTCGCGTAGCGGTGAAGTCTTCAGGTGTTTGATCTTCAAGTAATGTTCAGTCTTCAGGATTCAGGGAGTCTTCGTTGCTTGTGAATTCTCTCTGAGTTCTTAGGAGAAGAAATTTCCTGAACCTTACAAATGAAGAATGAGCTCTCTATTTATAGAGTTTCTGATGAGCTTAATGGGCTTGGGCCTGGATCCAATGGGCTTGGATCCAATGGGCTTGGGTCCAATGGACTTTTGGGTTATGGGCTCAATGGACTTTTGGGCTTTGGGCCAAATTGCCATTTAAATAACTTTCTGACCCGATTCGATTTCGAGCCCAATTGAGCTATGACCGAATTTGCTCGGTTAAGTTTATTCGATCCGCCGGCCATGATGAAGACACATGGCGACCGCTGATTGGCCGAAATTTCTCGATCAACAGTGAGAATAAAATTAAAAAAAAAACAAAAGGACTCTTGGGATTTCATTTCTTGTTGGAGAAGAAAAAGCTCACTCCTACGCCACGAAATTGAAAATCTCAGAGAAGTTCATCTTCATCGTCAAGGGTGGTTCTCGTCTCGATAAAGCTCCTTGTAGATTCATCTTCTTCGCTTCTCCACCGGTGTAACTCCATATTCAAGTATCGATTGAGGTATGTAATCCTAAACTATTCAAAACGGGAAAATTATTTAACAAAAAAAGAAAATCAAACAAAAGGAAGATTACAGTTGTAAAATGGTGGAGATAACTTAGTAGAAGATTTTACCTAATCTTTAATAAATTTTAAAGATTTGTTTGAGGGTTTGATTATATTTTGAGATTTGAAAGAATTTGTGCGAATGATTCGGGTGGTGTACGATTTACACAGAAAAAAACGCAACAATTATTTTTTGAAAGAAAACTAGTTATCATTTTAATACGGGTACGTACCAAAAGAAAATAGTAAAAATCACTAAAAGTAAGGGATATGCTCTAAGTTGTGATTATTTGAAAAACCGTAAGTGTATATATGTGAATGAGAATTTAAAAATCTGATAGGGTTTACTAATTTTTTATCTGTTGAAGAAGGCAATGGGAAAAACCCAAACAAACCTAAGATCAAGTGATCGGTTGAAGGCTGCCGGATACACACCAAGGAGAAAGATTAAGGGGGCGTTTGGCCCCCCGTAATGGGTTAAGAACCCTGGGAATCAGAATACGGTGGGTTTGTTTGGGAGGGTTCTGAAACCTGGGAATCAGAAAACGATGTTTGGGGTTTAGTGTTGGGAAGTCTGGGAATCAGAAAACAGTGTTTGGGGTGCAGTGTTGGGAAACCTGAGAATCAGAAGTCAGTGTTTCGGGTGCAGTGTTTGGAAACTCGAGTTTGGACAAAAAAAAAATTCTTCCTTTCGCTACTTTTTTTTTCTTTTTTTTTTTTCTTCTTCTTATCTTTTAGTGGATGTTTTGTGAATTGTAGAATTTTTTATGCAACATGTGACTTTTTTTCTAGACGTTTGAATGAAGCATTTAATTTATGCTATAGTCTAAGAATAATAAAATTATTTGCAACAATCGAAATATTGCTTACAAGAATCAAATATATATTTGGATAATGAATTAAAAAATTAAATGTTTCATTCAAACGTCTCAAAAAACATAACATCATGTCAATCGATTTGTTTTTTTTAAAATATATAGTTAGATAAAGAATTAAAAAAAAAAAATGAAATGAAAAACACAAAAAGAAGAAAACAAGAATTAAACAACAACCTACTATTATATTTGGATAATATTCACAAGTATGTATCCCTTAAATACAAACTGAATTTTACACTCAAGAACTTGAAGAACTGGCATTGGAAGGAAATCTTGATTCAAATAATAATTTTCAGAAGCTATTTCAAACATTTCATAAGGTTAAGCTTCACATGGATTATAAAACGAGAAAAAAAAAATCTAATTTTGTAATTAGAGAAAAACTACATTCTATTTTAAAATCAATTGAATATTGTTAATAATTATTATTTTTTAATTTTTAATTTGTTAACTTAAAATTTAAATATTATTTTTTAAAATATTAACATACGCCTCAAATATTTTATGTTATCTTACAACTAAAAAATTAAACATATTTTGAGCTATTGTAAATTAGATTAAATATAAATAAATTAAAAAAAATAATTTTATTTAGATAAATATAATTAGAAAACTATATAATTCTAATTAGAGGTGTGAAATTGGAAGAAAAATGATGGGACCCACCATAATAATGAAAAAAATTGATTGAAAAATGTTGGGGCTCACCATAATTATGAAAACTGATGAAAAGTAAGGGTTTGAGTTTTGAAATCCATGGGTTTGGGTTTGAAAACCATGGTTTTGAAACCCATCCTCCCAAACATGGATTTGGCTTCAAAAGCCAAACCCACCCAAACACATTACGGGGGGCCAAACGCCCCCTAAAAGCACTGTTCCAATAACGGTGAGTGAAGACGAGGATACAATATCAGATTCAGTGTCAGAACTTATTCCATTGATAGAAGTAAAACCAATTAAACAAGAGAAGAAAAGAGGAAGGGAAGCATCCACGACTGAACCAAAACAAGTTAGTAAGAAGATGACTAAGGTAAACACTATATCTGATTTGTTTTGGATTTGATCATATTAAATACACTGTAGTTAATATATACAATTGTTATACAAGTTACAATTAAGAGGAGGGATAGGAAAGAAAATAAAAAGTCGGCGGGAGAAGATGAGTTTTCAGAATAGACGGGGGACAATGAGGTATGCATACGACTACTGAATTTCCTAATGTTAATGATAAATACAGTGTATTTATAACGATTTACTGATGGTAACCAGATTAAGGAGGATGAGGAAACATAAAAAAGAGTAGATGACTCTGATGATCTTGATGAATTAAAAAATGATGAGGGTGATGAAAATGACAACAAGTCGGAGGATGAGTCGAACTGCAAACAACAAATCAAATTGGATGTTAAAGAAGGAAAAAAAGTTAAAAAGGAAAGAAATACGGGAAAAAATGTAAGAAATCGTTTTTTGATACCACCATGTAATTTTAATAAATATGCAATTAACTGATGTTTAATGGTTTCAGGTAATTGTTAAAGGTGAAGATGACATGGGAGAAAATGTGAGTTTAAGTTCTAATAATTACACTCTATTAGGGAGAGATTGGTTAAAATGTGTCTTAATGTTCTTTTATTTGTATCTTGATAGGATGGTGGCTATTTGATCTCGAAAATAAAGAGATGACACCCATTACGAATCAATTTGCAAATGAAGATCGAAGTACTAGAAAGAATAAGAACCTGCTTGAGTGAAGAGATAAAGGAAAAGTTTAGAAAAACTTGTTTCAGATATTTCCTAGACTTCTCCATCATTAACCAATCTTCACAGCTCCTACTGTACCTCATACAGAGGTAATGCAAGCCGAGAATCCCGACCCATATTAATTTTCTGATTGGAGGAAAGGTGGTAAAGTTCGGACGACGAGAATTTGCGTTAATTACGGGGTTGAACTGTAGGGAACTCCCAACAATAGATGAAGATAAAATAAAGGGTGGCGGGCGCATAAAGGACATATTCTTTCATGGGGAGAAAGTAGTTAGTCGAAAAATAATAAACATGGCTTTCGGTGTGAGTAAGATTGTACAACTATATTTCTTGGAGAGTTTCTTACTACCACGACAAGATACAGTTAGTGTGGACATGAAACACATACTGATGGTAGATGACCCGGAGCTCTTTAACACTTACCCGTGGGGCAGGCTAGCCTTCGATCTACTGGTGGATACGATGCAGAAAGCATTGAGAGGAAAAGAAACAACTGGTATATGTCTCGGAGGATTCATATTTCCAATATTGGCTTGGGGATACAAGACAATTCCAACCCTAAGCAACCCTCAGAACTTCTTCGCCCAGAAGCTCAACAACAACATTCCCAGATTAATAATTTTGGTTGCACACACGCAACCCAAATGGAAGAACCTAAACGAAAAGGTGTTCGAGTCACCCGAGGTAATATTTTTCAGCGAATTAATAACTGCTACACACATATAAGATAAAATGTTTCTAAGTTTTTGGGTTCCCTAATTTAAATACCAGCTTGAAATGTGCCATATGTTGGCTACAACGGAAGAGATGGAGATGAATTATTTTGAGCCTTTCATAGAGGAGAAGGAGAAGTTAAGAAGGGAAATACAATTCGAGATGTCCCGCGAGAGGAATAAAAGGACACTGAATAGGCCTGTTGCAAATGTATTTGAATAGAACGTAATGAGAGAGAACTTGGAGAAAATCAAGAGAACACAAGAATTGATGTTTGACCAATTGAATACATTGGGAGAGAACCAAAAATATATGGAAAACAAGATGGAGGAACCGATGAAGATGATGGTGGAATGCTCAAAGGCAAATGCTGCCCTTAAGTACTATGTGGTAAGTGAGCATTTACAGTGTATTTTACGAGATATTTGAAAAGGTAAATGTTGTGATTATTTACAGAATTATAACTTATAAAAAAAATAGCAACCGATCACAATGTATTTGACAACATCTACTATCTATTAAATTTTCTGCAATTCACAAGGCTGCGTCGAAGTTCTCTACGGAACTAGATGATATCGAGAGGAGCAAGGGAAAAAGAGGATGAGCAGGACATTCTCAATGATAGTGTAAATCTAGGGATAAGGCAGAAAAGGGAAGACGACGAGGGACCAGCTGGACAAACCAATAGTCAGAATTTAATAAACATCGAAGGTGTTGAAAAAACCAAACGAAAAGGGGGGGGGGGATGAAGGAAAGAGCAGACAGTCAGGCAGCAACAAGGACACCCAAGTACTTAATTAAATAATGTATTTAATTCATAAATAGTGCACCCACAATAAGATCTTGATATTTCAATTGTGAGTTAATATTTGTAATAGGAAGAAGAAGAGAACAAGGATGCTAACGAAATAATAAACAATGTTATTTGTTCGATCGAAGAAGAACAAATATATGCAAGCTTAAGGAAGGAAAACAAGGGGAAATCTATTGTAAATGTATAGTCAATCTTGAACCATTTATTGCTTAACATATATGTTGAGTTGAAAATATATATTAAGTATGTTTATGAAGTTTTATGTTTTATTTTGGTAATAGAATGACAAACGTGGTTGCAAGAAAGTGGTTCGTTTTGCTGAGGATAGGACAACGGGCGTGAAGTTTAGGATTCCACTACCAAAGAAACATGTTGAGGTAATGTACATAAAATGGTGGTTAATTTTAATTGGGTGTAAATAGTTAATTAAGGTTGCTAACTGCAAAACAAATACAAGGTTAAAAGAAAATTGAACATGACTGATATTATGGACAAGGAGACGAAATCGATGAGAGGTGCACTTAAAGAGGTTAGAAAATAATGGATGTTAAGTGTATAATATATAGATTCGGGTGTTCTGTAATTGTGATTGTTAATCTATTTTTTGTTTGCATGTTAGATAAGCTCAAACGTCCAATGACAAATTGTTAATGCTGGAACCCCCACTCAAACAACTGCGAGGGTCCCGACCCTCGACCAGAGGCGCAGCGAAAGAAAGACTTATAATAAAAGCCTAAAACTGGTTGAGGACCTAAAGCAATCAATAAGGAATGAACTAAGAATTGAAGAAAAATTTCTAACACTTAGAAAAATTCTTAAATTCGAGTCCAACGGAAAAACCCCTCTCCACCGGTAAACTGACCGGTAAAAGTCAACCGAAAAAGTTGACCGGTATATACCACCAGTATAAATCACCGGTATATATCATATATACACCGGTATATATTATACCGAGGAAATACTGACCGGTATATACCACCGGTATATATATATCACGAGTAAATAATATATATACACCGGTATATACCACCGGTATATATCACCGGTAAATACCATATATACCACCGGTATATATCACCGGTAAATACCATATATACCACCGATATATATCACCGGTAAATATTATATATACCACCGGTATATTTTCCAGCGAAGAGAACTCTTTGAAAAAGTACCGGTATATATCATATATACACCGGTATAAATTGACAAAAATACCTTATTTTGACCTTCGTCTTCTCGTCTACCTCAGCACCTCTACTGCCCCCACGAACTCTACGTCTCCTCTGATCACGAACTCAGCACGGGCACCAACGAGGACCACCGATAGAGTAGTCCCAACTATTCTCGGGCTTAATAGCAGAATAGTGGGACTCCTTGAGCTAAGAGGGTTTGTTGAGAGGGAGGAAGAATGTGATGAAGCTTGGATGGGTTTGGATATGAGTTTACCAAGAACTTGATGAACAATTCATCAAGAACATGAAGAACTCAAAACAACAAACTCATGAATTTCAACAATTGAAATTCAAAATTAGAGGAATAAGTATAAACAACTTTACACTTACTTGAAGTTCTTCCAAAGAACAAACCTCTAATATTCAAATGTCCAAAGCTTCAAAACTTCATCAAAATCAAGCAACAACCAATAACTTCTTCTTTAACCCTTGAAGATGGATGTTCGGTTCAGAGAAAAAACCAAGAGAGAGGAAGAGCTTGAGAATGAAGTAAAAAAACATCAAATCTTTTGGAAATTTTCCAATTCTCCAAAGATGGAGTATCGAAGTGGATAAATGGAATCCACATGGAGCCCATGCACAATGCATGGCTCCATGGTGGATTCTTAATAATAATAATAATAATAATTATAAATAATTATTAAAATGATTAATTATTAATTATAATTAAAACAATTTTAATTATAATATTTATTATTAATATTAATATCAAATATTAATATTATAATACACTATCCACTAAGCCCGGTTTCCGAAAACCGACTATTCCAATATATGAATCAAAATTCATATTTTTCACCGGTCGATATTTAAATCATATTTAAATACGACTTCTTCCGATTATATATTTAAATCATATTTAAATACACAAACCCTCGAACAACAGACCCGAATTCGAATTTCTCCGAGTTCTACCCTATAGCCCTGCTATACCGCTTTATCTGAGCTAGCCAGGAGAACCTAAAGGAGCTACAGATCATGAGCTCCAACGATACGAGATCATTCGGTCAAAACACTTTTAACCCGAAACGATCAACATTCGTTAACTTCCAGAGACTCCACTATAGTCCGAGAGTTGCACTCTCCTTACTGTAGATATATTATATCCTCTTGATATAACCGTCATGGGCAAGTCGACCCTTCACAGGTTGTCCGTAATCACAGTTGGGTCATAATAACCGCTTAACCCCTGTGTTACATCTTCGTTCCTTAAGTTCCACTGACACCTCTAATGAACAATTAATCAGCGGTCCAACCGACAGATCAGATCCTCTCTCAAGCTTGGAGAGAATGTGCGCAGGTTGTTCAAGACTAGATGTCAGCTATTAAGGAAACAACCTATCTACTAACCCTGAAGAGCGGGTTAGGAGTAAACTCCTTCTTGCTACAATATGTCCCCAGCTACCTATTCGAGTTTATCCCCAAGTTGGTAGGCTTATTGAGCGGGCGTTCCGCCACTCTCACCCATACAAGTCTAAGGATACTCTCGAATAAGTAGGAGTTCATAGCAAGCTCAGGATTCAGATCGAGTTACCTAGGCCATCACAAAGTGAAATAGTCGGTCTCTTCAGTAAACAATGTTATAAAGAGAGAGCTACTTTTTCGTGGTTCAGTCTTACACAAACTCATCGCGTAGAACGCTCCCGCCCGCACATCTCGATGTGAAACGATTCAGATCACATCGTTCTGTGTAACACAGAGCAGGCCACATTCAATAGTGTTACCAGGAATAGGTACCCAGCCTAATCCATATACTATAGACCGTTTTGACTATAAATGCTAGAGCTTGATCCACAATCATGTCATACATGAAGCTCCAGTATTTGGCATACGTCAAGGGTTTTGTGTGTTGGTATAGATTATTGCAAAACACGTTTCACTTTATTCCGGTAAACGCATTTACCGAATAAAACTAATAACTGATTATTCTAAATAGTATATTTATAAACATAGTTTACAAACCACGAGTTTAAGGACATTAAACCCAACAAACTCCCACTTGGACTTAAATGTCCGTGGTGTATATGTTGGTAGGGAGAGAACTACAATGTCTCACATCAGTTGTACTCTCCCACTATCCTATTTAGCAACTCGGAGCCCTAGACTCTTCTAGGTGTCCTCTTAAACACTTTAGCCATGAGAGACCTAGTAAACCTATCTGCATGAAGTACTACGAGGTTCCCTATGTGACCATCACACAGCCTCATGGTACCACTTAAGAGTTCAACCGTCTAACTATTGCTGCTTTTAAAAAAACTGCAACTCGTACTAGTTATTACTGGGGCACCCATAATGCAATACTTGTATTATGTTCCCCATGAACGTTTATGACAAACTTTTAACCAGGATTAAACACTCTCTGACAACTCCCACTGCGATAAGCATATTGGGTTATGTATTTCAGAAAAGATACATCTTAACATCCAATTTCTTATTGCATAGGGATAACATCTCTTTTACCTAGATTATAGACAACTCTTGTCAATATCAGGTATAAAGAGATTATACTAGAGATTTGTTCTTACGACTCAGATGAACCTGAATCCATAGAACAAATAACCATTTTCAGAGCAATGTGAAAACGAGTCACTAGTATATGCTAAAAAATCAGAACTTAATCCTACATCATTTAAAACGATTAAGACAAGAATTATGCAACCCATATTATAAAAGCTATGATCTCGACATTCAAAATCACGAGACTTTGATAATCAAATCAGTCCCTACATTATTTAAGACTAAGTGCTAGGTTCAATTCAGAAGTGAACTGAACAAGCTAGCAACAATATTGCTCTTAATCTAAAATAATGATTTACAGAGGTTGAGACTCATAGATACTCTTACCAAGATAGCTAATCTTTATACGAGTAACCTAATAAACTTATATTTGGTAACAAGTAAAGAAATTGATACACAATCAACCCCTCTACTTTGGGACAATCCCTTTACCAAAAGTTCAAAACTTAAAGGTTTTTATCTTAAAGGTTCGGTCTCCAAACCTTTGTAAATCTGTGATTTTAAATCATTGGTATCTTGTCTATAAATTCTTTGTTTAATTAAAAACAATGAATCCTCAATATTATCATCAAACAAGATAACATTGAGTCATATGGACAAACCAATGTTTGATGGTTTTCTCAACTATTGAGTATAACCAAGACAACTTTCTATAACATAAAGTCTTAACCAAAATGTTGTTTTCTGATTTAAATAGAATAGAGTATATATCTTTTGTTAAAATGAACAATTCATTTATATACAACAAAAGATACAATATATACAAAAATTCTATTGTAACAGAAATATATACAGATAATTACATAACCAAAGTATGTGATTAAATATATACAAACAACAGTCAAAACAGACAAGCTCCCAAGTGAACAGCTATGTAGATGTCTTCAAAAGTCATCCGTATGGAGAAACCAGGAGTCAGGAACTAGTTTCCTGAAACAGAAAGAACAAACAAGATTAGTGGTTCCGGAAAGATAATTCAGGTATGACATTCATAAATCCACCAAACTTGTTTAGACAAATAAATCTTATTTACCTCGTTGTTCTTTCTCAGCGCGTTTCTCCTCAAGGTATTTCGGGCAATTTCGCTTCCAATGCCCGTCTTCGTTACAATGGAAACATTTTCCTTTGTCCGAAGTTTTAACCCTTGCCACAACCATCGGAGCCTTGACTTTTCTCCTACTTCTCTTCTTTTTACGAATAGTCTTACTACTCGTAGTAATGGCTTCAGACTTAGTTCCCGACCCGGTCTCCTTCTGGAATTTCTTTGAAGTGACTACATTAGCCTCCTTCTCCTTTCCTTTAGAGGCTCGTAGGGACTCGTAAGTCTACAACTCATGCAAAAGAGTGGTCAAGTTATATTCAATCTTATTCATGACCATATTAGATCTGAAATTTAGAAAGCTCTTCGGAAGAGATTCTAGAATGAAGCTAACTTGGCTCTTTTCATCGATCGTAGCCCCGTTTACTTCTGCTGTCATGTAGTGGACCATCATATTAAGGACATGCTCCCTAACAGATGTGCCCTCCTTCATTCGAGCATTGTAAACGTATTTGAGAGCTTCATGGCGAAGCGTTGAGGACGGTTTTCCAAACATCGCTTGCAATGAAGTCATGATTTCCTTAGCGGAAACCATTACCTCGTGCCTCTTGGCCAAGACATCTTGCATGCTTGCCAAGATATAGACCCGGGCTTTATCATTAGCCCTGATCCAGCGATCGTATGCCTCACGAACACTTCGTGAAACATTTGCAGCAGGAGTCGGAGGACAGTCCTCCGTTAAGACAAATCTTAGGTCGTCCAACACTAGAATCGTATTCAAGTTGGACTCCCATGTCGCATAATTTTCGCCGGTTAATTTGTCGTTTCTAACAACTGTACGAAAAAACTCGCCATGCTGAAATAGAATGTAAAACTATCAGTGAAACAGTTTTAATCTATTTAAACTAATTAAAAAAAATAGTAGTAAATAAAGGACCCAAACTCTTTATTTACTAACAACGATACTTTAGTAAGTCAGAATGGTCGCTACCGACTGGCAGTCGAGTCACTCCTTTACTAAACCAAGATATTCTTGACTAAATGCTAACTCCAGAATAACTCATATTCCTATAGCATCTTAGTTATCGTTTTTGGTCTGGATTCACTAACTCCTTAGTAATTCTCGTAAGTGTGACCCTCCATTTTTAGAACGCACAGGACGACCCCAACAGCGCAACCGACTGGAATGTCAAAGTTGGGAATGACCCTATGTTTCTCTATCCATAAATGGTGACTGAGATGTTTGATCTCTCATGCCCCGCCCTCCGACTGGATTGGTGCCTCCTAGGGTCACCTTGCAGGCGAAACATGGGAATCTTACGGTTCAGTCCAACAGAGGAGACCACAGGAAGCACCAACGCGCTTATTTCACCCACTTACTATAGATACTTACTCCATTCACCTTGCTATTGAAAGTTGCAAACACCACCTGACTGAAGATGCTTCTAATGGCATCATGAGGCCCTGCAAAATTCTCACGTTGTGAATTTTAAGAAAGTGCGTAGCAGAAGAGGGATATATCATATATTCCTTCTCAACACATCTACTAAGCATTGTTAAGACAAATTTTAGGGTACTTACTCAGATTTTATCCGGCTAAGAAAACAAAACCTTAAGTCTAGGCAAACTATTTTACCTGAGATATCTAGGTAATTAACAGATTAATTAACCTCACACCTCACCCGCACGCTCATAAAGCCTGATTAACTTTACTCAAGTACCGGATTGTCCCCAGGTAGGAGGTGTTCCTCCAACCGTCAGCTTAAATACCTCCAACCTAGAACAGGATTTCACTGGGTGAGTTTCTCATAACCTTAGCATTTACGAGATAACGACCTATTCATCTAATGAACCGGAGGTATCATTAACCCTAAATGAACATGCATTTCTTTTTGTTATAGATTTTTAAAAGTCTAAGTCATTTTTACAACACTTGCAAAAACTAGACTTACTACAACAAAACTTCTATATGCTTCTCAAACATACAAACACTAAGGCATGATTAGTTGGATATTTAAAATACATAATCAATATAACACTTATATCAATTATGGTCTTAAACATACAACTCCTAATTCAAAAACAATATAACACTTATATTAATTATAATGAATTAGGCATGCATCCTATACATCATAACACTTATAACATACAAAATGCATGAAACATGCTTCCTATGGTGGGATTTGAAATCTACATGGCATACTTTATGCACACGTAAGGGCATTAATTTAAACCATACATCTCATGCATCCTATAAATTAAACACACTAAAACGAATCAGATTATGGCAACAAGCAAGCAACATTTAATTATTACAAGCTCGTCCAACCCCGAGATAGGCTCTTGAAGCTTTTCGAACTCTTCGAACAACTTCAACCTCCTCGGCTTCTAGCTTCTTGCACACCACGGCTTCCGCAACAACCTAAAACTCTAAGACTCAGCGAATACAGACTCTCATCCAAACATTAAGCCTTAATTAACAGACAAGGCTATTACAAACCGAAAGTAAAGTACAAGAAAATAAACGGTTGCCATAATCCGATACATTTCAGCCACCCAAGTAAGAAAACAAACTAAACCCACATAGGACTCAATTCATTCCAAATTGAGAACTAAAAGCATGCTCTGATACCAATTGCTGGAACCCCCACTTGTTCTTGGTTGTTGCTTGATTTTGATGAAGTTTTGAAGCTTTGGACATTTGAATATTAGAGGTTTGTTCTTTGGAAGAACTCCAAGTAAGTGTAAAGTTGTTTATACTTATTCCTCTAATTTTGAATTTCAATTGTTGAAATTCATGAGTTTGTTGTTTTGAGTTCTTCATGTTCTTAATGAATTGTTCATCAAGTTCTTGGTAAACTCATATCCAAACCCATCCAAGCTTCATCACCTTCTTCCTCCCTCTCAATAAACCCCCTTAGCTCAAGGAGTCCCACTACTCCGCTATTAAGCCCGAGAGTTGCACTCTCCTCACTGTAGATATATTAGGTCCTCTTGATATAACCGTCATGGGCAAGTCGACCCTTCACAGGTTGTCCGTAATCACAGCTGGGTCATAATAACCGCTTAACCCCTGTGTTACATCTTCGTTCCTTAAGTTCCACTGACACCTCTAATGAAAAATTAATCAGCGGTCCAACCGACAGATCAGATCCTCTCTCAAGCTTGGAGAGTGTGTGCGCAAATTGTTCAAGACTAGATGTCAGCTATTAAGGGAACAACCTATCTACTAACCCTGAAGAGCGGGTTAGGAGTAAACTCCTTCTTGCTACACTATGTCCCCAGCTACCTATTCGAGTTTATCCCCAAGTTGGTAGGCTTATTGAGCGGGCGTTCCGCCACTCTCACCCATACAAGTCTAAGGATACTCTCGAATACGCAGGAATTCATAGCAAGCTCAGGATTCAGATCGAGTTACCTAGGCCATCACAAAGTGAAATAGTCGATCTCTTCAGTAAACGGTGTTATAAAGAGAGAGCGACTTTTTCGTGGTTCGGTCTTACGCAAACTCATCGCGTAGAACGCCCCCGCCCGCACATCTCGATGTGAAACGATTCAGATCACATCGTTCTGTGTAACACAGAGCATGCCACATTCAATAGTGTTACCAGGAATAGGTACCCAGCTTAATCCATATACTATAGACCGTTTTGACTATAAATGCTAGAGCGTGATTGTTGCGCGCTCAGTGTGTATATAAAATGTAAATGCGAAGAGCGCTAAGATCATGCAAGCATACATGGTCTGCAGCAAGTGATAAGTATAATTTAATTCGTTTTCCCACGGAGATTAAGTTTAGTGACTAACGATTTGGTGTGTTAGATTAGATAAGGTAACTTAAATTGGATAGATTTTGGATTGAGGTACAGGAATATAAAAGATGCAAGAAGAATGTAAACATAAATGCAAAGCTAGCAAAGAGGTAAAGTCATAATGTGGAAAAGTAGAATTGCGGTTCTTGCAATAATCTAGCAATAAATTAGCAATGATTTTAATGTAAAGTAAGGCAGCAAGGTCGACTTAAGAATCCTCTACAGGCATTTAACTATGATCATTCAACAGTAGATTAACATCTCATGCATCGTCTTACCTAGTTCTCATGCATCTTCCGATTACATGCATTAGTTTCTTAGATTACTTCTGTCCAAGTAAAGCTAACAACCTAATCATAAACACATGCTAATAAACGTGCTAGGAGAACGCCTATTCCTAGGTCATTTTCTGATTACCATAAAAGGCTAACATGAATGGATGACTCTGAATTCTTACTCCTTCCGGAGGTTAGGAATTCTTTAGACAAAATGGATGGCCGGTCGAAATTGCCCGTGGGATGAAGATCACATACATTCAATGCAATCATGCTACTCTACATGCTGAATTCTCATGCTTCTAGCCTACATATTCCTCTTTAGCAGACCTCTCTTAGATTAGTTACTCATGGTTTTCGAAGAACTGAGGGAGATGGATTAATTGAACATGAATTGAAGAACTCAACAAACCTAGTTGATTGATATATAATTAAATGAAGAACTCAACAAAACAACAAATTGATTAAGGGATGACAAAATGAAGAACTCAATAAACCAATTGATTACTCTTTTAAGAAAGCAATTCATATAATAATTCGTAAACAAACATATGTCAATTCGGAAGCAACAATGAAAGGAAAAAACAATAAATGATTCAGAACAACATTTAGAGGAAGCAGAAATTAAATTGGAAAGCGATAAAGGAAAACAGTAAAGGAAAGCAGTAAAGGAAAGCTGTTAATTGCGTGAGGATCTTCCAAGTCGTGAATCGCCTCGGATGAAGGGGAAGATTAGCTGATCTTGGGGATAAATTCAATCAGAAGAGAAGATGGATCTTCTCTTCTTCCTCTCGAATTATCACGCCAAGGGCTTTGTTTCTTCGATCCAACAACCGGGGGAGAAGGATTTCGTCTTCGAGTTCTTCACTATTGAGTTGTGTTTGAATTTAGGGGAATTCAATTCCATTTCAATTGCTTTGATCCTTCAATTTCACTCTCTTTATATAGCTTTAGGTGGTTGCCAAAAGCTGCTCTATAATTGTGGATCACCATTCAATTTTGTGAGGTAGTCAAGCTTGACATGTGGCAGCAGCAGGGAGAGTTGACTACTGGAAAAACTCAGTCAACAAAGACTGTTGACTGGAAAAAAATGCAGCAGCAAAGACTGTTTTATTGCGAGCTCCGCAATTTTTCAGCAATGTTCCTGCAATGTACATTTTAGCTCTTTTTACATCATTTTGCATCCTTTTTCTTTCATTTTCCAAATAAGCCTTAATTTAGCATCATTTCTCAAATTCTCACATTTAAGCACACATTAAGCTAACTCTTAACAAAAACACTCAAGAATTTCCATGATTTCTAGGTAAATATAGCCCTAAATAATGTACTTTTGGCGAGGTAACAATGATCCACAATCATGTCATACATGAAGCTCCAGTATTTGGCATACGTCAAAGGTTTTGTGTGTTGGTATAGATTATTGCAAAACATGTTTCACTTTATTCCGGTAAACGCATTTACCGAATAAAACTAATAACTAATTATTCTAAATAGTATATTTATAAACATAGTTTACAAACCACGAGTTTAAGGACATTAAACCCAACAGTTAAGCCATCAGGAGAATGGTTCGTGGCACTAACAAGAGCAAAGTCGGAAAACGAACCTTCATTCCTATATGAGGGACCATCGTACAATCTACATCTAAGTCAATCCTAAAAGCTTCTTTGATATTTACAAATTAAATGAAGAACTACTTTTTTTTATTCTTGATGAAGTAAGTTTGCAGATTGAAATTTTGTCTGGTAGATTAGAATAGAGAAAGCAATTGTTGTATGGTTATTTCAGAAGTATGTAATATTTTGTAGAACTTTGGTTTTTTTGTGGAACACTACTGTGTTTAGTTAATGGGTAATTTTGTTCTTGTTTAGTTGATGTATCATGAGAAAATGTTTTCCTGACAGTGAGTCATGTGAAAATAGGAGGTTTGGGTTAAACAAAAAATACATTGTAACTATTTCTTGTGCATATGAGATATGAGACATGAATAGAATTCCAAGTATGAAAATGAAATGGGGTGTACTGGACAATTACAGAGTAATTAGGTAACCTACACTCCGAAAAGACTATGTGGACTGATGTAAACATTACATACCTTGCTGGAAAAATATAAGTTAAAACTGTACTTAACAATTTGTCAATACATCATAACTGTGTGTAATGAGAAATACACTGTAATTAGGTAACCTACACTCGGAAAAGACTATGTGGACTGATGTAAACATTTCACTGTAATTCTTCAATACGTGTAGGAAATTTATTTAATAATGAAATAAAGATACGTTTATATGTAAATATACAGAACTGGTGCAAAATGGATTCATAGAATGTATATGAAGTATACACGTAAAGTTTATTGACAAAAGAACGTAAATATGTAAGAACCGATATAGGTACAAAATCAATTACACTCTAATTTAAAATTAATATAGTTGCAAGCTGACTTTATTGATAGGTTTCCAAACATATCTATCGTTAAAATAAAATGTAAATATAATTAGAACACTAAAAAGTATCGAAAAATAAATGAATCTTTAATTATAAAACAATAAAAATAAATATAATGTAAAAAAATTATATCTAACATCAATTGGATAGTGGATTCTTGCAAGTTCTTCGGTTGTGACCTACCCGCCGACAACGACCTCACCTAATTCTTGATGTGATCTCATTGGGAGATAAAAGTCTATTCTTCCTAGGACGGCCGATCGGCCGTTTGACATTAGGCGGTTGGATGAGACTTTCGTATGGAAGAGTTGGTGGCAGAAATTGGTCGACTCTTCCAATTGGGAATACATCTACACTGTATAACTCGTTTAAATTTGACATATGGTAAAACGGATGTGCATAGTTGTGTAAATCAAAATACATCTTACACAAAGCAATACATGCATGACAACATGGAATAATGTCCAAATCTCATCGTCTACAAGTGCAAGTACGGGCGACTATGTCAACCTCGTATTGTTTGGTACGATCTTTTACTTGAAAGTAGTATTGGTTTACTGGAACTATCTATAACAACATAAATAAGATTGAAGCTAGGAAAAATTATGAGAAGAAGGGATTAAATGTGATTATAATGTGTAATGAAAGAAATTTAGACTCACGTCCATTGTGCGACTGTCCTTTAGGTGTGATCGGAGTAAAAATTTTGCCCATGGTGAGAGGTCTGTCCGTTGAAAACTCGAGAAGCATCGTCGATTATAAAACCATTCCTGCATTACACTACGTATGCCCTCCATAAGAGATATAACAGGTAGCTCACGTTCGTGATTGAGTCTGGAATTCATGCTCTTAGATATATTTGTAGTCATCAATGAATACCTTTTCCGAACGAAGAAAGCCCTTGCCCACTTAGGGAGACCGATTCCTTCTAACTCTGCTCGAATTGAGGGAACGATGCTCTCCAACTGTCTCATGTAAAACTCATACTGTCTCTTTGTGTAGGCCTTCACACAATTCATGAATACCTTATCGATTGGTTTTGATTTGCATTTCTTCTTCAAGCTTTGTAACAGGTGATAGGCACATATCCCATGTTCTGCTGAATCATAGACACTACTCACAGCTTTGCCTATACTATTATGCATATCAGATACTATAACTAGACTATTAGGATCACCCAATGCAGATTTAAGGTTTCGGAAAAACCAATTCCATAACTCGTCATTCTCAGAATCTACTATTGCAAATGTTAATGGTAATATTTCAGAGTTACCATCTAGAGTACATGCAATAATTAATGTACGTATGAATTTATTCTTTAGAAACGTACCATCAATAGAGATTACAAGAAATCAATGTTTCCAGGCATGAATTGAAGCAGCAAGGCAAAAGAAATAAAATTTGAACCTACAATCATCATCTACTTCATAAGCCGTGTATGTTCCTGAAAAAAGTAAGATTAAATTGGTAAGTAGAGTTAGAAAAATACAGTGTAAATATCAGTATTACAGTGTAAATAAATGGAAATTAACATTGTAAACCTGGGTTCTTTGCAATCAAGGCAACAGAGAACAATGGAATGAGGGCATATGATTCTTCAGGGGATCCTCTTATACATTTCAGGGCAAATTCATGAGCCCTCCGAGCCTTGTCATAACTGATGCTGACACCATGTTTGTTCCTCATGTACTTGATAAAATTTTTGGGACGTCACTTCAACTTATCATCCAATGGCATCATAGACCTAACACATTCGCTAACTATGAATTATGTAGCTTGCCTATGATCATTCTTTACCACATCGATAAAACATGAATGTTCTTCAATAATTTTTCGAACCACCCAGAATTCACTACCATGGTAACGCGAAACTCTAACATACCAAGAACATAGTTCTTCCTGAAAATAAACTACAAGACGTGTTTTATTATACTTAATGGTCCTGAATTGGAAACTACGTTGAAGGGCAATTAGGTGGAAAAGCTTCTGCAAGTCGGTTTTGGTTTGGAAAACAGATTTAACTTCTAAGATGAAATCATATGGTAGAGAGTCAATGTTAACATGGTCCATAAATTTAAATTTCTCTATCGACATTAAAACTCCAAGATTCGTAGACAGTGTATTTGTATCATAAGACACTGTATTTGAACTAGTTATACAGCTAACAGCAGAGTGATCTACAACTAAGCATGATTCATTAGACCCAATGTTAGAACTAGAAAATGATAACCATTGGACATTCTTATCCTCGGTAAGAATAATTGATGATGGTTTATCAACATTGTCTCTATAAAGTGTTAGCCTTATGACTGTTTGATTTGTTTGGTTCATGCAAATGTTCAACTTAGAGATAATAAAACCAGTGAGTTGTTTTAGGGTGGAGAATAAAGGGATGGTTAGTTGTGTAACCTTGAAATTGATGTACCGACCATCATCATCCCATTTCCTGTAAAAATTTGACGTCTACTAGAGTCATATAACCTACAAAAAGGTCAGAAAAACATGAATTTTATTACTGAAATATGATAAAGGCAGTAGCGTAAATTCGATGTAAAATAACACAAGGTGGAGGAAAAATTGGATTAATAAAATCAGAAGTAAACTAAATGTACATCTCAGAAAATTGGGGGGAAATAGGATGTGTTATGAAAATATATTATTAAGACGAATGTTATATGAGGAAAACTATGAAGAAATAGGGTTGTATTAATGAATGAAATGAAAGAAATGCTGAAGCTTCAATATAATCAGAAGTAAACTAAATGTACATCTCAGAAAATTGGGGGGAAATGGGATGTGTTATGAAAATATATTATTAAGACGAATGTTATCTGAGGAAAACTATGAAGAAATAGGGTTGTATTAATGAATGAAATGAAAGAAATGTTGAAGCTTCAATATAATCTGGAGCAAATACCTGAGATTTAAATTGGAAGAACGACAGTGAATAGAGGAAAAAGATGAACTCTAAGATGTATTGTGCAAATGTGTCGTGGAACTGATCGAACACAAAGGCGAAACTACAAATATGTAAACTAAATGAAAGAAGAGAGATAAATGAAATTGAGAAGAGAATTCATGATAATCTGTGAAATAATGGGAAACAAAATCTGTAAAATCTATGATTCTCTTTAGATAAGAGAGAGTGAATCATTGATTGGTTATCTGAGATTTGGGGTTAGGGGAGGGAGAAAGAAGAACCAGTAAATGAAGATCAGGGGAGGAGAAAGAAAGATTTGGTTGGAGAAAATCTGGGAAGGAGAGATGAGAAGTTTTTTTTTTAAGATAAAATTTTAAAATCAGAGGAGAAGTTGGGAGGGTAAAAAAGGAATGAAAAGTGAAGGAGAGAGATTTTTTTTCTTTCAAAAAAGGACACAAAACTCAATTTCAAAAAAAGGAACATCGGTTAAAATGAGTTTTCAAAATGGGTCATTTACCATGAATTCTCTTTTTTAAAACTTATGTTTTTTTTACCTCTTCTCGAGATAAGCAAGTTCACAAAGTCTGTAGTACCCTTTACTGAGCACGATCACGAGGAGACAATTATGGTGCCCTCGTTATAAATGAAGAATACGAATGACTTTTCACAGAGAGAAGACATTTGCTTATCACGAGAGAAGATCAAAAAACATAAAATTTCAAAAGAAGGTTAAAAAACTTTATGCCTCCCGAGGGGAGGGTCATCCAAATAAAACTCCCCTCATTTATGGGATAACATTGGTAAATGACCACAATTTGTGACCATTTCAAGAAGGGTTAACTACACAAATAGTTATTTTATGTCTATGGTATTATATTAATGTTCACATTTCCTATTTTTATAAAAAATGTCCAACTACTTTAATATTTTTCATAAAAATTAGACTGCAATTACTTTCAAACCCTTCAACATCTCTAACATTTTATATTGAATTTCCTCCGACATTTTAATAAAATAAAATAAAAATTAAAACAAGCTCATTTAAGAAAAAAAAAATTGAAATCATAAAACTCGCATTAATCACATCTCCCTCTCTTCATTAAAATCGTCTTATCTCTCCTCATTTAAATTGTTTTATCCTTCCTCGTATCCAGACCTTTAAAAAAATACATATTTTCTTTAAAAAAATACATAATATCATATATTTTTATGAAAAAAAATACATATTGTCTATAAATATATATACAGTATATATGAGTATATAGTCATAGATGAAGTACATATGGTGGGTAAATATATATAAAAAATACATATGTTATATATATGCAGTATATATGAGTATATACTCATATATATGAAGTATTTATTTGAAGCGAGGTTGTCGAGGCCCGTCAAATAGAATTTATAATTACCGATCAACGGCTTGTAGTAAACTACAGCGGACCGGGTCGAACTCAGGGAACCAAAATTTAAATTCTCTAAATTAAACTTTATGTAACAACAACAAATGGGGGATTTTTGGATTGTATATTAATCTAATGAATTAAAATAACAATTAAAGATAAAAGGTTAAAGAATTAAAGAAATAAACAAGAGATTACCTTGCTGATTCAGAGATTGTCGAGACTTAATGGATTTTGCTCATCAATTACTCCAATAAAAATACAATTTCTTAATTAAAAGCCTAATCGAATTAACTAGAACAACCATGAAAAGTCTCTAAGGTTCTCTCATGCAATTAATCCGACAAAGCATCGTAATTAACTCTAAACTTGCCAATTAGCTGGGCACGATAGCGTTCCATGCTAACCAGCTAGCAGCTCTAAGCACATGGATTGATTAGAATGTTAATTAAATTGATCAGATTCAATTAAACATTTTTATATTCCTAAGGTCTATTATACGCACCATGTTAACTATGAAAAGCCATAATATTAACACTAGTCATAACCTGACCATCTTGCTACTATAATTAAGCATGCAATTTATGACAATTACAGATCACAAATTACAAACATAACATACATGAACAATTAATATTTAATTGATTAAGCTGTCACATTAACCAATACTAATTGCACATGAAATAAACAAAGAATAGAAAATAATTAACCGAGAAATTAAATTTCAATTTAATACATAAAATCTCACAAAAACGTTTAGCCCGACAAACCTCTAAATCAGCCTTACAAGCTTAGCCGAACAGAATTGAGAGAATATTAGTGTTGGTGTGTGTTGGTGTGTAGTGTAAGGTGTAAGGTGTAAGGTGTAAGATGTAAGATGTGTCTTACAATCAAGACAAACTCTCCTTTTATACTTGAATGAAGAGAAAAATTGCTAAAAATAAAAAATAAAAGTTGTGGTCAAAACACAGGGACACGTTCACGTTCAGTGGAGGAAGCAAATGTTGGAAGAGGAGATGACACGTTCATAATGAGATGACTGGACACGTTCAGTGGAGGAAGCAGATGTTGGAAGAGGAGATGACACGTTCATAATGAGATGACTTCTTCCTGGATCAATCAGGAGCTGCCACGTGTCGTGAGTTGATGTTGAAGTAAAAATATAAAAAATAATTACATTCTTCAAAGATCAACCTCGAGATCAAAGTCTAACATAATCAACCCTTCACCATTAAACCAAGCTTTCAACTTTGAATATAAATGATTTTTATCTTCATAGTATCATCTGCTGCTCGGTTTGTTGATATTATACTCTAAAACTCCTCTTTTGAGTTCTTATATAATACAAGTGTCTCATTCACCTCTGAATGCTCAATTCCTGCAGAACATATATATATATATATATATATATACATATATATAAAATGAAGAAGATGAATGAAAATGAAGAAGGAAGAAAAATCTGGGAAATAAAGAACACTAACATAAGGAGAATGCTAAAACCGGAAAAACAATATTGGAAGAAATTCCAAAAAATGTATAAAACATTCTTACATAAATGGTGAGAGAAAATTAGAATTGATTATAAATTGAAATTTAATACACAAAATGGAGAGGGAAATTGAATAATATTATGGAGATGACACATTAATGATGGGCATAATGGATGATTTGCTTGAACAGACTGAGGTCGGGTGGAACGATGGTGCACGAACTTGTTGGGTCTTCGCGGCAGATGGTTTGTGGGAAGAAACAGAGACAGAGGTGTGTGCACAACGAACAAAATGAACCAGAATGAACTAAACGAAACAAAACCAGAATGAAACGAACCAAACCAAAATTGTAACGACCCGACTACCCATGACATCACTCTAGGACCGCTACTACATGCATGACGTTATAAACCTCAACAAAACAATTAAAAATATTTATTTGAGAATTAAGAAAACAAATACATAAATGTTCATAAGCATCTCCCAAATCGATTCAAATACCTTTGTTTTGGGATCCTGGTAAAAACATAAAAATAATTAATTAAGTTCATTTAAGACAAATTTTAAAACCAAAACTATAAGTTATAATCCTTAGCAAAAACGTTTGAATTGACTCAATTAAATAATAATAAATAAATGTGAAAACTCTGACTTCTTAGATCCCATGACTTCATCAGCCGATCACCTCGTCAAGAGCCCTGTATATTCCTGACATTACATGAAAAAAAAATGTTTTAAGAAAGAATGAATATTTTAAATAAAATACTGAGTAAGTAACCCCACTATTGGGGTCAGACTATGAAATCACATGGAACATGAACTGACTGAGACTTTAACTAGTGGAACCTAAACCTAACTATTCTTTAATTTCCTATTATGGCCATTTGAGTGAACAATTAACCCCGTCCCGCAATATCTCTCTTAACTACACGGTGTAGTAGACTCTTATAGAGACTTACCCATACTGGTGGTTAGTTGGCATCTAGTTAGTGGAGGAGAGCCTCAATCTACTAGGTACCAAACATGACTAGAGGGATGGGTAATTGTCACTAAACTGTCCTGGCTCATAAATGTAACATGCAATAAATGAGGTCCCACAACATACATGGTCAATATGATAACAACATAGCATTCTCATAACTTCATTCATACATTTCTCTTTTAACATCATAAGTACACTTTTCATAACTTACATGAGCTTGTAGAGCTACACAAAAATTCATTCGACATTCATAAAGAATTCAATTCAACATCTTCAACCTTCAATTCAATTTCAACTTTCAATTCAATCAACTCAACAATATCATAAAATTTCCAACCTAGCCTGGTGGTAGGATTTTTGAATATCCTCTCTAAATTCGGGTTGTCGAGACCCGCCAAAATAAATTTATATACCTATTAACCTTAGCTTTGTAGCTAGTGGTAACAGGGTTCATCCACAGAGAAGGTCTTTATATGATTGAAATTAAAGTTTGAAATTCCAAATGGTTGATTAATTGAGTTTTGGTAACTGGGGGTTTTTATCATACAGCGAGAGAATTAAAATGCTAACGGAAAGATTTAAAGAGAAAGAGATTAACCAGTGTACGGTTCGGGGAGTTTCAGGATTTTTGCTAGACATTCTATCATTCATCATCTAATTCAAATCTAAGGCTATCCAATTGTCATGCACGCGGTCGGTTACCTGGGAACCCCTTTGGTAACCGGCTTCATACTAATTAATTAAACCAACAGTCTAATTAATTATTGTTCAAAGTATTCCTAGAGTGATCAGCTCCAAATTTACTCTAAACAGTTACTAGCTAACCGCGACGAACATTCGACCATGCAATCCTAATGCTAACTGGCTACCCGCCAACGCTGAAGTACCCAACATTTATCATGCATAAATCAATACTTCGATTTGTTTCATTGTTCTGTGTTACTAGGCGAAAAGTGAGAGGCATGGCATCGCTAATCTTTAACTCTAACACATGCTAGAAAACTCGATTGTCCGTCGGCGAAATCTAACACATGCATGGGATTAAGGAAGAACAATAAATGCATACAAATCAGAAACCAAATCAGAATTTATAGCATGGATTATCAAAATGAAGAAGTCTAACAAATAATCCCTAAATCATCCCGAACCGTTCACAGTACCTTAGCCGACCATGGGACGGATCGTCACAAACGCTCCAACGGAGGCAATGGCCATCATCTCTAACTTTATTACAAATAAAAGCTCCAACACTGGGCCACAAATGGCGGAGCAAGGCTAAAAAGTAGAAGAAAACCCGAGAGGAAGAAGATGAAATCAAACTTTGCTGCTGAAAAATCGTCCTTCAGGTTTTTAAATCCGTCGGAGCGTCGAGACGCTGGGACAGCGTCGCGACGTTGCGACCTAATGAATCCGCGCGCGCCTCGCGATGGCGTCGAGACGCTGGGCAAGCGTCTCGACGCTAGCCCGATAATTTCCTGCGCGCGCGCCCCTCGGAGCGTCTCGACGCCGCGGCAGGGTCTCGACGCCAGGAAGCGTTGAGCAAGCGTCTCGACGCTGTCTGCTCGACGCTTGCTCTCGGGTTTGGGCTAGAAAATTGCCTCTCCTAGGCAATTTTGGTCCGGTTCTTCTTGGATCAGCTTCCTCTTTTCCCGATGCACTCCCGGGGCGTTAAAACACTGCTTTAAGCTACAAAACGAGTCCAATGGACGCATGAGCTCTTCACCGCAAATCTCCTATAAATGAGACATATTAACTAATTAAATGCGGAATTTAGCTAGAATTAGGGAGTGAATAATAGCTCCAAAATGGAGTTATCATAGCCCGAAGGCTGGCCAACAATAAGGTCACTTACCTTAAAATTGTTCAAAGAATTTACTAAAATTGCTTACAAAATCTCCTAGTCTCAACCTACAAAAATTATAGAACTTAATACTACTCTTAAGGCCAACCAGAGTGCTATAAAAGTTGTCGAAACTTAACAAAATTATGGGTGGTGTTTACAACAATTATCCTAAGTAACTGCCATTCCAAAAACTCGTCTCTTGTTATTAATAAGTCGCCTGAATCCTAAACACAAGTCTTATATTCAGCATCACCACGTTTACAATAAAAATCAAAGGAATTGGCGCCTTCTTACCTATCGAAAACTCACCGAAAATGGTGTTAATCCGTGTTGGATTGTAAGCTAAAAAGTGAAATTTCACGAATCTAACGTTGGAACAAAGTGAGTATTGAATCTCGAAGCTAAACATAATGTTTGTGAACTACAAAATCAGAGTCGAAAGGGGTTGTGGGTTAGAATCAACACTCAATAGGACAAGACAAGAGATCGTTGGAGGGGGAAGGACTTAGCCGCTACTCGAACAACGCTGAAAGTCCGCTGGTCGAACGCCGTCGTCAGAAAAGAAGTCGAACGATTGTTGTTTGAACGTCGTCGGGTTGAACCGCCGCACTCTGCCACCAAGTGAAATCGTCGCCCACATTTGGGACGCCATCGTGGATAGGCACTCGCCGGTGGGTCGTTAGAGGAGATGGCGGTGTGGGGTTGGTCGGAGTTGAGGGAGGGCGTGAGTTGGGGGAGAGTGTGAGTTGAGGAAGGGCGGCGGCATGGGTATTCTTCACGAAGACCTGCGCTTCTAATTCTGTTTTTTTTTAATATTAATTATTTAATTCATTTAAAAAAATAACCTACATACCTAAGCCCAAACCCCATTTAAGCCGAAATTCCACATGATTCTTCCACTTAGACCAACTATCGAGCCCCATCAAAATAACAAATAAATAAATTTCTCTTACCTGGAGCTCGGATCATCACAAAAATGAACCAAGCTGAACAAAAACAAAATGAATTGAGATGAACTCGAGTGAATCAGACCGAACCATAATGAATTGAACTGGATCGAAATGACCCGAACCGCCCAAGCCTAGGTTTGAATACCAAGTCTGATTTTTCGCGAAGAAAAGTTGAAGGGACGATCTGAGTGGCGGAGGTCGGATTTGTATGAACATAGCAAAGTGTGGTGGCGGAGGGACCACACGCGACGGATCTGAGGCGGCGGCGGATTTGAGGTCGAATAAGGATGGCGACACTGAATCTGTTCGTGGACAGGAAACGATGGTTCAGACCTGAACATGGAGGATGCGTGGCGGCTGTGCTCGAGAAGGGAGGAAGCGCGACGACGGTCGGAGGGAGAGGCGCCTGATCAGAGAGGGTCAAATCTTATATTTGGTGTATCAGTTAAACAACTGATTTACCTTATATTTTGTGTATCAACCCCAACTGATATACCTTATATTAGTTTATCAGTTATACAACTGATTTACATTATATTTGGTGTATCAGTTACAACTGATATACCTTATATTTGGTGTATTAGATATACAATTAATTTACCTTATATTTGGCGCATCAATCACAATTGATTTACAATATTTGGTATATCACTTAAGGCATATTAGTAATCAACTAATTGTATAATTGATTTCATTTTTATCTGAAGTGATTTTAGTTTGATTAAACTGGTATGAATTAGGTTTTAACGATAACGTGTTCTATTTACGAATGTTTTATTTGATTTTGATGATATATAAGTTGCAGCTCATATACATTATATTTGGTGTATCAGTCAATAGAAGCTATAATATACCACATATTAGTTATTTTATTAGTTATTTCAAATTAGCTATCACTTATTATAATTTATATATATTTTTTTTTCAATCTAGCTATCAATATGCGTATTTATCAATACTATAAGACAACAATTAACACCATTCCAGATCTCTCATTCTATTGAAATTTTGACTATATCAGCGAGTTGTCAAACACCAATTAGTCTATGAGACATCAACTACTAGTATATCACATGGGTGTATTGTTCTATTAAAATTTTGAGTATATAAACCTAAAATAGACATAAATGAGTAGTATATCACATAAGTATATCAATCTATTAATTTTGTTGAGAATATCAGCATGCTATCAAACGTTAATCAACATTCATTTAAGCTTATCAGATGTCAATCAACATTCATATCTAAGACTACCATACACCAATCCCCAGTGTATCATTCGACTATTAGACATCAACTACTAGAGGTATATTATCGACAATCATTTCAAGTATATAGAGGTGTATCAGCGACAATCATTTCAAGTATATCAGATGTGTATCAGTAAACAATCTTTTCAAGTATATCAGATGTGTATCAGTAAACAATCTTTTCAAGTATATCAGAGGTGTATCCACATGCAATCATTTAGGTTAGTGATTAACACGTGATTACTTTGGAGTGTTAGGGAGAGAGTATTTTTGACTTTTTAACTTTTAATAGTTTGTCTTTCGTTCTTTGTGTTTGGGTTGAGCCTAATTTTTTGTCATATATGCAAAGATTAAACATGGTTGCTACAAATGCAATTTACCAATTATTTTTGTGTGATAATCTTGCAACTACCCTTTTTATTCAATCTAACATGTTCTATTTTGTCAAATTCAATTTAAACTATTTAATTTATTTTTATAATTTTAAACTCTAAAATAAAATACATTTTTTTACGTGCATGACACATGTTGCTTACTAGTTCTATAAAATGCTATATTGAACACCCAGTCCACACCCCTTTTGCTGCTACAAACATGTGGCACAACCAGATAGTGCCACGTGTCAACACATTTTTTTTTAAAAAATTGTGCCTACCTTTTGCCTTTTTTTTGTTTTTTTTTTGTTTTTTTTTTCTAATCTTTTTTATATACTTATGACCTTTTGAATTAAAGAATATATATTCTTATATGTTTATTATATATATATATTTTGACAATATCACTTTCATTTTTATTCTCTTTTCTCATTTACACAATATCATTTATTTTCAACTAATTAATTGAAAACTTAGAGTTTATAATAACAATGTGAGAAATATCTTTAATTGGTGAGTGTTTGATAAAAGTTTATGTGGTAAAATTTAAACTAAATTTAGATTTTATAGACCAAATTGGTATTATAACATCAGTTAAATATCAACAAGAACATAGCTCAACTGCTATGATGTATAGACTAGTGACCAAGAGGTCCTCTGTTTGATCCCCATACCCACATGTTGTCAAAAAAAAAAAAAAAAAAAAAATTTAACCTTTTGAGAGGTCTTACTTAGTTTTTAAAGTGATTTTCAAAAGAAAATATAATTTTTTTTATTTTGTTTTTATTTTTATGTAAATAGTCTTCCAAAATAATTTTTGAACATTTATCTTACATTACAATTTATTTCAAAATCAACAATATTTTTCCTTTAATTTTGTTTTGGTGGATAATCTGAATAACAATTTCAATCATAGATGATATGCTTGTACAAGAATAACTTCAAATACACGATGATCTTAATTTTAATCATCCGACCAAACTAGCAGATTGAATTATCTAATTCAAATTGTAATATAAATACGATTAATTATAAAAATAAACAATAATTAGTGTCTCTCCATGAACACAATTCACAATCATGGGACTACATGATCTGGAGAATTTACAGGATCAATAGAATTTTAACAGTGCACAATTTAGTTTTAATTTTTATTTTTTGCATTGACAGAAAATTAAATATGAAAAATAAAAATTAGAGTATTATTGTCAAAGATTTTGTAAAAATAGAAATATTGTTATTTATATCAGAGTTGTTATAAAATTAGAATAAGAACAACAAAAGTAATACTAAAGAGAAGAAGAAATTAGAGAGAAATCAAATTGTATTAAATTGATTTGAGGTGTATTTGAAAGGTTTCACACAAGCTCTATTTATACAAGTAATTGATGGCTAAACTTAGACCATTGATGACCAACTTTGAGAGTCTCAATGTTATTCATAAGGGAGATTGAGTCATGGAGAAGAATAGCTAAATAAGAGAGTTGAATTTATATGTACCATATATATATAAATGCCATGTATATATCATTTTTATGGATATCTATATATACCATATATATATGTTGCGTGTCTACTGCGGGGTCTAATATTTAGCAAACACTCAGAACATGCAAGTGCACATGATCTAATGCAACAAGTAACAAGTATATTTATATCGATTCCACAGAGAATTGATGCTAGCAACGTTAGAACAGAGTAACTTAAAGACGAGGTAACCGGTAACCAAATTTTGTGGGGGAAAACATCAACGACAATAATAAAAAAAAACAATAAAGTAAACCTACTAACGGATGCGACAAGAAGTAAAATGCGAAATAAAAGTGCACTTAGCAATACAATACCACCGTAGCAAGAAGCTAATAACAACGATGCGAAAATAATCCGTGAAAGAGAAATAAGCTAAAGTTTTTAGCACAACAAACAGGGTCAAGCTAGGAATATTGACAACTTAACTCATGAATTGGATGTATGTAACACAAATCAAGCATAAACCAACCACATAGCACAACCACACGAAATCTTTCGATCTTCGTCATTAGGAATTAACTGTCGTTCTCATCCTATTCATACAAACATGCTATTAAGTGTTCTAGGCGAGTGACTATGTCTAGACTCCTCGCTGGTTACCATAAAAGGTTAGCAAAAACACGAATAATCAGACTTCCTACTCCTTTCAGACGATCAAAAATCATTAATACATAATGGATGGCCAGTCGAAAATGTATTGTTAGAATTAAAACAAACACGCTTTGAAAGTAAAATACCAAAATTATACTAAAACATCATCTTCATTCATTAAGTCATACTTCTAGCCCTTCTCGTATAAGGTTAGTTCATCAACCTACTAAATAAACTCAAAACAACCATGAAATTCATTACAAAACCACTACTCTACAACTTAGGAAATGAGCAATAAAGATGAAGAGAAGGAAGAGAAGAGCTCCAAAATGTCGTAGCAAGATGGACTTCAGCCGCAATCTTCTTCTACTCCTTCCTTAGGTCAAGGCTTCTTTCCCGAAGAGAATGTTCTTCTATGATTTTTCTTTAAAGCTTTCAGAATTTGGAGCTTTCTCTTCAATGGTGTCTCCCCTCATTTCTCTTTTCACCCTTTTCTATTCATACCACTAGGGTTTCTCACAAATTTGCCCTAAAATGAATGATAGAATTTCATTGGTTGCCTGAAAAAAGGAAAATCAATTCTGTTTGTACAGTAGGGGACAGAAACTGGCAGACCACGTGCTCAGGTACAACTTTCGCGGTGGTTTTGCTCTTCCGAAATGTCTTTAGCAATTCCCAAGATCCAACTTTGCGCTCATTTTGCTTCTACTAACACTTTGCAAAGACCTGATTTCAGCCACAAAGACCTTATTTAAATACAAATTAAGCCTCAATATATACAAACTACGCATAAGCACTCTTAAGCAGACTCTAGTTTAAATGCAACACAAACAACCATAAATCCCATGTCTTTCCAAACAATTACTCATCTAAGGTTCTAATTCCCTTCTTAATTAGTTCTAAATAACTCTCATTTGGAGAGTTATCAATATACCTTGTATATATCATGTTTATAACACTTCCCCTTAGATATCCATTGTATGTAATATATGCCTCGTTAAAACCTTACTAGAAAAAAACACAATGGAAAAAATTCTAGTGAAGGAAAAATAGTGCATTATACATATACTTTAACAATTGACTCGTTAAAAACCTTGCTAGAAAAACTTAGTGGGAAAAACCATAGTCAAGAGAAAAAGAATGTAATGCTTTTACTCCCCCTCATGGAAACATCACTTGAGATCTCTGAGTCGTCGTATTCCAATTTGGTGCACTAAATTCTCGAATGTTCCAGTTGGTAACGCCTTCGTAAATAAGTCTGTCGAGTTCTCCTTTGAAGAAATTTTTTGAATGGTGATGTCACCATTTTCTTCAAGATCACGAGTGTAAAAGAGTTTCAGTGATATAAGTTTTGTTCCATCTCCTTTAATGAATCCTCCTTTGATTTGTGCTCTACATGCCGTATTGTCTTCATATAATACTCTTGGAGGATTTTTGTCAGAAGAAAGCCACATGTTCCACGAATGTGTTGAGTCATTGATCTCAACCATATACATTATCGACCAGTCTCATGAATTGCAAGAACTTCAGCATGATTTGAAGAAGTGGTTGCAATAACCTGTTTTATAGACCGCCATGATATAACAGTTCCTCCACATGTAAACAGATAACATGTTTAAAATCCAGCTTTATGTGAATCTGATAAATATCCTGCATCTGCATAACCTACAAGATCAAAGATTTGTTTGAATAAAATAAACTCATATCAATTGTTCCACGAAGATAACAAAGTACATGCTTAACTCCGTTCCGATGTCTTTTTTGTTGGAGAAGAACAATATCTAGCTAATAAATTGACTGGAAATGTTATATCAGGCCGTGTATTATTAGCAAGATACATAAGTGCACCTATTCCACTAAGATATGGTACTTCAGGACTAAGTAGTTCTTCATCATCTTCTCGAGGTCGAAATATGTCATTTTTCACATCCAGTGATCAAACTACCATTGGAATGTTCAATGAGTGTGCTTTATCCATGTAAAATATTTTGACAACAACTTTTTCTATATAAGTTGACTGATGAATTAATATCTCATTTGCTAAATGCTCAATTTGCAGGTCAAAGCAAAATTTTGTTTTTCCAAGATCTTTCATCTCAAATTCTTTCTTAAGATATTCTATTGTCTTTGAAAGCTCTCCAGAAGTTCTAATTATATTCAAATCATCAACATATACAACAATAATAGCAAACCTCGATTGTGATTTCTTTATAAAAACACATGGACAAATATGATTATTTTTATACCATTCTTTCAACAAATATTCACTAAGACGATTATACCACATTGGTACGAATTTTTCTAATCCATATAAGGATCTCTGTAATTTAATCGAATATAATTCTCTAGGATTTGAATTATATGAATTTTGTATCTTTAATCCTTCAGGATTTTTCATATAGAAATCATTATCCAGAGATCCATATAAATATGACGTGATTACATCCATAATATGCATGTCAGACTTTTCATACACACTCATGCTAATTAGATATCTCAATGTTATTGCATTCACCACAGGAGAATATGTCTCGTCATAATCAATTTCAGACATTTGCAAGAATCTTTGTGCAACAAGTCTCGTTTTATATCGTGTCACCTCATTCTTTTCATTCCTTTTACATACAAATACTCATTTGTATCCCACAGGTTTTACATTCAGGTGTACAGACTACGGGTCCAAAAACTTTACATTTTTAAAGTGAGTTTAATTCTGCTTGGATTGCTTCTTTCCATTTAAGCCAATCCTTTCTATGTCGACATTCTTCGACAAATCTAGGTTTTGAATCCTCATTTTCATGAATAATGTCGTGAACAACATTGTAAGCAAAAATGTTGTTAACAACTATATCATCCCGATTCCATCTTTTCTTTGTCATGACATAATTTATCGAAATCACATTGTTATCCTCAGGTACTTGACCTTCTTTGATATTATCATGATTAATCATGTTTAGGATTTCTTCTGGAATATCCACATTCTCAATTGAGTTATTTTGATTGTTGACCATTCTTCTTTTTCGAGGATTTTTATCTTTGGAACCTATTGGTATACCACGCTTCAGGCGTGTCGCAGACTCATTAGCTGAAACAACTTGCTGTGTTGGGATTTCAATATTGGATGAAGCATTTGCAGCTGGTATATACGATTTAGTCACTTTCTTAGCATCTGTAAATGTATATGACATTTAATTTGTTATATTTTGTAAATGAATTATCTTTTGAGCTTCTAGTTCACATTGATTTGTATGAGGATCAAAATTAGACAATAACGATGCATTCCATGCAATTTCATTTTCCAACTTCTTAATTCCTTCCCCTAATGTTGAAAATTTTGTCTCATGAAAATGACAATCAACAAATCATGCAGTAAATACATCACCCATTAGGGGTTCAAGATATCTAATAATATGGGGAATCAAATCCGACATATATTCATAACCTTCTATGAGGACCCATGTTAGTATGTTGTGGTGGAGCAATTGGAACATATACTGCACATCCAAAAATTCGTAGATAGAGAGTACTTATGATAAGTTGCTGGCCTAATGCATATAAGTGACGCTGCATGCAAAATCAAATGACACCATATAGATATTGGAAGCTTCACTATCATAATCATTGGTCTAGCAATTAATTGCAAACATTTTATAAATGATTTCGTCAAACAATTTTTTGTATGAACATGAGCTACAATATGTTCAACACTTATCCCAATTGACATACAATAATTATTAAATGCTTGAAATGTAAATTCACCAGCATTATCAAGGCGAATTTACTTAATTCCATAATCAGGAAATTGTGCTCTTAATTTAATTATTTGAGCAAGTAATCTTGCAATTGCAAGGTTTCGACTTGATAATAAACACACCTGCATTTACTCGCTGCATCAATTAAAACCATAAAGTATCTAAATGGCCCACTTGATTGATTAATAGGTAACCATATATCACCATGAATGCGTTCTAAAAATGCAGGTGACTCAATTCCCACCTTGGTTGGTGATGATATAATAATTAATTTTTCTTCAGAGCAAGCAACACATGACATTTCATTAGATGAAAGAATCTTCTAGTTCTTCAATGGACGTCCATGTGAATTTTCAATAATTCTTCTCATCATTATTGACCTAGGATGACCTAATCTTTCATGCCAAGTTGTGAATATATCTAGATTCATGAACTTCGGGTCCATTGTTACATATGTTTTGATTACTCGTATATGAGTATAATTGGTGGACGATATTTTTATTATCGCAACTCAGGTTGTCGAGACCTATCAAATTAAAATTTATAATATTGGTCTAGCTAATCTAACTTGTAGATAACATCAACCAGGTCGATCAGCAGGGAGCTAATTCTAATCCATTTTTAATTGAATTAAATTTGTAATTTAAAATAAAATACTGGGGGGTTTTGAAACAAGCGAGAGAAGCAAATTGCTAGCGGAAGAATTAAACAGAATTAAACAAACGTGCTTGACATGGGGAGTCGGGATTTCCAATTAATGTAAATCAGATCATCGATTCTCTATAAATTTAGTCAGAGTCATTCAAAGACACAAATTGTTTACTCGAAACTGCCGTAGCAAACAAGCCCAATGAAATTAGCTAGATGGGTGCAATTCTAACTAAACATGGCAATAAATTAATCTAAGGTGATCAATCCTAAATTAACCCAAGCAGTGACAGGAAAATTGTGACGGATATTTGACTTGGATAGCCTAAGCCAATATTCTGATTTCTCTACTTCTTCAAGGTTAGCCGAATGCTCTCAAAGGTAAACATGCAATGCTACCTAAGGCTCAACTCAACCTCTTATTACCTAGGCGGTAAGGAAAGGCACGACATCACTAATCTAATTAACGGATTAACATGCATACACTTCTTGAGCGTCAATAGATTCAAATACACATGCTAATAAGAGTATGCTTGGAAGAAATAGATGCTGGACATTAAAGACTAAGTAGAATTGAAAGTTACAAAATCTATCATCAAAACATTAATGACAAATCCCTAAAATCCCCAAATCTTAGCACGTACCTCTAGCCTTCCATGGGAGTTGGAGTATTCACTACAACAAATTGGGGCTAAGATGACAGTTGTGAAAAGATCTACAACATACAAGGGCGGTTTTTAAAAATCCGCGCTCAAATTCACGTTTTTTTTTTTTTTTTTTCGGAAATAAAACATACAAGGGCGGTTCTGAACCGCCCTTATAGGTTATGTTTTAATGGCGGTTTTACACCGTCATCGAATCCAGGAAAACGACAAACCGAGGATTCTAAAACGACGTCGTTTCATTAATTCATCAAAACGACGTCGTTTTTGTTTGAACCGCCATCGTAAGTCTACTTCAAAACGACGTCGTTTTGATTCAAACCGCCATCTTAAGTCGAAATCAAAACGACGCCGTTTTGATTCAAACCTAAATATCAGATCTGGGACTTTAATACGACGTCGTTTTGATTTTAAACTCTAAACGACGTCGTTTTACGTTTAACCGCCATCTTAAGTTAGGTTCAAAACGACGTCGTTTTGATGCCAACCGCCATCTTAAGTCTGAATCAAAACGACGTCGTTTTGATTCAGCCCTAAAACTAACCTCAGCCCCGATTTTACATCAGTTTCGTCTCTTCTGCTCAGCGGCTTCAGCTTCGATAAAGAGAGGTTGAGGTTGACGACGGCGGCTTCGACGGCGGTGGTTGACGACGGCTGACGTTGGCGACGGCGGACGGTGACGACTGTGTTGACGGTGGTTGTTGACGGAGCTGACGGTGACGACGTTGTTGACGGAGCTGACGGTGACGACGGCGTGAGGAAGCTGACGGTGACGACGGTGGTTCTTGAGACGGCGGTTGTCGTTTGTGGTCCCTGCGCAAACGACAAAAATTGTTTGGTGGTCCCGGCTTAAACGAAAAAAAATTTGGTGGTCCCGGCGCAAACGACAAGGTTAGACTTTTTGTTGAATTTTTATTGAATAATCATTTTGGTTGTATTTTGGTTGAGATTGATGAAGATATTTAGTTGGATTTTTTTTTTTTTGTTCTTTAAATCTCAATTTTTTTTTGTTCTTTGAATGTGATTATATTTCTAAGATTTTTTACCTAAAATTAATGGTACACGAAATTAATAAAATTTATTGTTTATGTCACAAAATTTCTATATACTAATTTCCTTCCTAATTAATGAGTTTTTTTTTTTTTTTTTTTTTTACAGTAGATCTTATTGAATTTTAGTTAAATGTAAAGATATGAAGTTGGTGTATGTAAAAGTGGAGTTATGGTGAGGGGTTGACCTCAATAAATAGAGATTTTGAATTAACTCAATGAACTAAATTCAAAATTCAAAAAAATAGAAAAGGATAGAAATGTACTTATATTGAAAATAATTAGTAACATTATATTAGAGACTAGAGTGAGTATATTGTGAGTGAAGGAAGAAGAAGAAAGATAATTAAACATTGAATTAAGAAAAGGTATTAAAGGGTTAATGGGAGAATTAAATTGAATGAGACTAATGGTGCACACCTCCCTTTAATTAATCACACTCTTTTTTTTCTCTTTTTTGTTTTTTTTTTTTTTTAAATTTTTGGGTGGGTTTGGTGGTGGGACATTAACTCCATGTGCTGTGTCTCTCTCTAAATGGCCCACCATTGCCTTCCAAACTAATCAACTTAAGAGATGAGTACGGTTGATGTCCAAATTTCTCATATTTGGAACTTTAATAAAGTTGGTACTTTCATTAAATTAAAGTAGAGCACTAACTTAACTAATCAACTTATCCAAACTTATAAAAATAATCACTAAAGTAAACTATATTTTCAAAACTAAACTAAAGATTGACGGAAAAATATGAACTTACAAATTAAATTTAGAGAGAAATTATAAACATAATAACTAAACTAACTATTCAAAATTAATGAACTAATTAACAAGTTTAGAGGTTGGTGTGGGTCAAACAAACAAGATTATAAACTCATAAACCAAACTCATAAACCAATATCATGATGTTTGGTCTTGATTTAGTAAGTGGGGATTTTGTTTTTGTTTTGAGGACATTATTTGTGAAAATTTGTCAATATTAAAATTGAATAAAAAAATAAAAAATTTCTATTATTAATATTATGTTCATATTAGTGATATTTTGTTCATATTTTTTATTGAAGAAAGAATGGAAGTAATAGATTGACTAAATAATATACTAAGTATTTTTTTTTTTTTTTTTTTTTTTTTTTTGTAGATTATATCTTGTTATAAATTTTCCCAATATGGATAAGTCATGGATGGACAATGATAGGTTGTCAAATGAGTACAACTTAGGTGTTGAAAACTTCATTGAACATGGATTACGTCATTTCAAAGGGTCAAATTTCATGTGGTGTCCATGCTTAAAGTGTGCAAACGCACTTAAACAAGATGCTAACACAGTTAGAGACCATTTGTTTGTCCATGGCATTGATAAGAGTTATAAGACATGGTTTTTGCATGGTGAAGAAGTACCTATTAAGGATGAAGACGAAAGTGTTCATAATTTTGGTAAAGGAGCTTGTGATGAAAATGATATAAGAAACACAACTGACTTGTTTGAAGCTGCACAAGACTATTTTACAACTGAAGGTACAAAATTTGACAAATTATTGGGTGATGCACAAAAGCCATTGTACTTGGGTTGTAAATGTTTTACTAAGATTTCTGCATTATTGAAATTATATAACTTGAAAGCCAAATACGGATGGAGTGATAAAAGTTTCACAGAGTTATTAACATTAGTACATGACCTACTACCAAATCCGAATGAGATTCCAACTTCTTTATATGAAGCAAAAAAGACATTGTGTACTCTGGGAATGGATTATAAGAAGATTCATGCATGTGTCAATGATTTTGTTTTGTTTAGGAAGGAACTTTCGGATGCAAATTCATGCCCAATTTGTAACACATCTAGATGGAAGCTTCGTAAGAATTCAGATGAAATTAAGAAAGGTGTTCCAGCAAAGGTTATGTGGTACTTTTCCCCAATCCCTCGATTCCAACGAATGTTTCGAAGTGCAGAGACATCAAAGTTGTTAACTTGGCATGTTGGAGGAAGGAAAAATGATGGGTTTTTGCGACATCCTGCAGACACGCCATCTTGGAAATTAATAGACAACCTGTGGCCAAATTTTGGTTCTGAGTCAAGAAATCTTCGTTTAGATGGAATTAACCCTCATGGCAACCTGAGTAGTAGATATAGTTGTTGGCCAGTTATAATAGTTATTTATAACCTTCCACCCTGGTTGTGCATGAAACGAAAGTTTATGATGCTGACTACATTAATATCTGGTCCGAAACAACCTGGAAATGACATTGATGTATACTTGGGTCCATTAATTGATGACTTGAAGAAACTGTGGATTGATGGGGTTGCTTGTTTTGATGCATTTCGAGATCAAACATTCATCTTGAAAGCTGTGTTATTGTGGACCATAAACGACTTTCCAGCATATGGAAATCTATGTGGTTGTACTGTAAAAGGTTATCGTGCATGTCCAATTTGTGGGGAACAGACGTCCTGCATTCGATTGGTAAACGGAAAAAAAATGGCATACCTTGGACATCGACGATATTTACCTCGTTATCATCCTTACCGAAGGGAGAAAAAGACTTTTAATGGACATCAAGAGTTTGAGTTAGCACCAAATCCATTGTCTGGAGATGAAATCTATGCTACAATCAGTAACATTCACACTATATTGGGTAAACAGACTGGAAAACAAAATTCAGATGAACTTTCAAGTAGTTACTGGAAGAAAAAGTCTATTTTTTTTGAGTTAGACTATTGGAAGAAGTTGCATGTAAGACATTGTCTGGATGTAATGCACATTGAAAAAAACGTGTGCACAAATATCATTGGTACCTTACTTGATATTCCTGGAAAAACAAGAGATGGAGTAGAGACCCGGGAGGATTTGGTTGATTTAGATATTAGGTTAGAATTGGCCCCGGTAAAAAAGGGAAACCGAACTTTCATACCTCCAGCATGTTATACACTGTCACGAAAGGAAAAGATAAGTCTATGTAAAACACTTGCAGAAGTTAAGGTGCCTGATGGATATTCATCCAATATAAGAAGTCTTGTGTCACTCAAAGACCTAAAGCTTTATGGTCTTAAATCTCATGACAATCATGTTCTCATGCAACAGTTGCTACCAGTGGCAATTCGTGGAATTCTACCAAAGCATGTGAGGTATGCCATTATTAGGTTTTGTTTTTTTTTCAATTCACTATGTAAAAAAGTGGTGGATTCGGCGAAGCTTGATGAGTTGCAAAAGGAAATAGTCGTCACTCTATGTTTGTTGGAAAAATATTTTCCACCATCATTTTTCACCATTATGGTGCACCTTACCGTGCATCTAGTGAGAGAAGTAGAATTGTGTGGGCCGGTTTATTTAAGATGGATGTATCCTTTTGAGAGGTACATGAAAGTATTAAAAGGGTATGTTCGGAACAAAAATAGACCAGAAGGTTGTATTGGTGAATGTTACATTGTTGAAGAAGCTGTGGAATTTGTTCTGAATTTCTCTCTGGCATGGATCCGATTGGGTTGGGATCAAGTTTAAAAGAAGAAAAGTTAGGTACTACTAGACCAATATCAACGGCTTCTTGTATCAGACCAGCTAAACAACAATTAGATCAAGCTCACCTTTATGTTCTTGAAAACACTGACGACGTGCTTCCATTCATAGAGTACGTATACACCCTACTTTTACAACTTTAGAGTTTTACATATGTAGTAGAGTAACATGTGTGAACAATCATTTGCAACAGGCAACACAAGAAATATTTGAAAGTAGTCAATCCGAAACAATCAAAAAATCCAAAGTGGTTGCAGGATGAGCACAATCGTACCTTCATAAGTTGGTTATGGGAAAGGGTAACATTTCTTAATTAAAATATTTTGCAAAGTTTCTATTAAGATGATTTTCTAATTGTAGGATAAAATACAGGTTAAGCTTGCACTTGAGATCCCGAACAACCATATATCATCCACTTTGAGGTGGTTAGCTAATCGCCCTCGACCAAATGTATCGACATATGCTGGATATATGGTGAATGGTTGTCGATATCACACAAAAGAACGTGATCGTGTAAGAAGTGTCCAAAACAGTGGTGTTAGCATCGTTGCAAACACTATGCAAGTTTCTAGTGCTAAAGACAAAAAACCAATTGTCACAGACATGATTTTCTATGGAGTAATTCAGGAGATATGGGAACTAGACTATTATAGTTTCACGTTTGTTTTATTCAAATGTGATTGGGTGGACAACAAGGGTGTTAAGATAGATGATCTTGGATTTACAACAGTGGATCTTAATCGATTGGGAAATAAATCTGATCCATTCATTTTAGCAAATCAAGCAACTCAAGTGTTTTATGTAAATGACCCTATGAATCCTAGTTTGCATGTGGTTCTTTCCCCACCGGAACGAGACCACGAAGATGAGTCTAATGATGATGAATTGGGAGACACAGATCTTGATTGTTATGGGTTATTGAAATCCATGCCTAATATTGTTAAACTCAATGATATGAATGAAGACTCGTCTGTTTATACTAGAACTGATTGTGACGGTACATGGATTGACAACAAGTAACTCATTTTCAATGCATGTATGTGGTCAAAACTATATAAGGTTTTATTTTTTGTTTTTAATTTTTAATTATTCAGTTCATTTTCATACTACTAAACTCATTTCTTTTTTCTTATGTGCAGGTTTTTTTATCATGGATGCACCTAGTAGTAGTAGTAGTGGTGAAGATGAAGCATGTGAGAGGCATATGAGAGTTAGAGGTATCACTACCATGAGCGACTTAGCGCGAATTAGGGATGTGGGGGATAAAGTGATTATTAGATATAATGATGAAGGGCATCCAGTTGGAGAGAATGCAATTAAATTGCAGAGTTATATTGGGGTTTGTGTGAGGACCCAAATCCCCATTACATACGACCACTGGAACCACGTGCCGCGTGACTTAAAGGAAAGAATTTTTGAATGTATTCAGGTATGTTTTTTATTACATCGTTTATAATGTATATTATATCGTTTTGATTTTTTGGTTTAATTCGTATATGGTTGTAGATGTCATTTGAGGTGGACCCTCGTTCGCACTACAATATCATTCAATCTGCTGGGAAAAAGTATAGATCATTTAAAATCACGTTGACCCAGAAGTATGTCATCCCGTTCAAAGATCAACCATCTTGTCTGGCCCATCCTCCAGAAAAATATAGTTTCATCGAACAAGCTGATTGGGATGCATTTGTTCGAGCGAGATTATCTAAAGAATTTCAGGTAATTTATATAATTTTACATAACCTATAAGGAAAATGTATTTGTATATAGTGTAACTTTTGTAATATACATTTTTTGAATTCTTTCTAGAAACATAGTGATGAACAGAAAGATCGAAGAGCTAGTCTCAAATACAATCATCACATTTCGCGTAAGGGGTATGCGAATTTGGCCGAGGAGTTGGTAAGTCTTAATGTCGTTAGTGTTTAAGCGTTCTAGTACTTAGATGATGTACTTAATATCTTTTTAAATTTGGGTTCAGAAACATGCTGGGAAATCGACACATCGGTCGAGTCTATGGAAAAGTGCAAGATTGAATAAGAAAACAAATGATTACGATGATGATGACACACGTAAAGTGGCATTCAAAATTGTAAGTTTAATTTTCAATGCTAGTGTATGTTATGTAATTATGTATATTCAATAAAATTTTATCACTTTGGGATAGGATGAGTTGGAGGAAGAATGTGGAGGAGAAGACATTCTATCACAAGCATTGGGTACACCCGAACATTCTGGACGGGTAAGAGGAGTTGGAGGTTTCGTGACGCCTTCTACATATTTTAACATTGTAAGGCCCAAGTCGAAGGAAGAAAATAAATCAGCTGACGTGGTTTATCCTTCAAAAACCCCAAAAACTAAATCTACCCAAGACGTGGTTGAAAGAAAATCAAAGAATAAAGGTGTTCATTTAGGTAAAAATCTTGACGTTCAGACTGAGCAACCTTTAAAGGTAAGCATATGATTCATATAATATTATTATGCATTAGTATATTATATTTTTTAAGTAATTGATGATTTTATTTCATTTGTTTGAAGAGTACACCATGCAACTTAGCAATAGGCTCAATTTCGAACATTGTTGCCGTTGGCACAATGTTTGAAGGGATGGAGAATGAGAGAGTTCATGACATACTTCTAGGAAAACAAAATGTGAAGGTCCTTGTGGAGATGATTTATGGACAAGAAGACATTCTTATTCCTATTCCGGTGAAGGGGAAGATGGAGACTCTTTTCGTTTGTCAGGATAACATAGTTGCTTGGCCTCGTAGCCTTGTTATTCCCATAGTCGAGAAGGTATGTTACTCGAGTAAAGTATTTAAATGTGAATGTTCTCATTGGCCTCGTAGTCTTTTGAATCCCACATTTATCGCATTTAACTTATATATTGTGTTTTTTTATAGGATCTTAAACCGATGACACGAATCACACATAGTTTTCCTAGTGAAGCGTTTGTTCCTCCATGCATCAAGATATTGTATCGGTACGCTGAAACACTCGATAAGGATCGGTCCTTGCGGGTTCCTTTAAGTGAAGATGTCTTTGGAAAAGTGTTAACTCTCTACGTTATGCCAGAAGATGTCATGCAATTCTGTGCAATGGTAGAGATATCGAATACGTGCATTCTAGTATATATTGCGTAAGTACATATTCTTAATCATAGTATAATTAGTTACAACTATTACGTTATCTATAGTCTCATGCATATATCTGTGAAAAAATGTGATACAGGTTTCTTTGGAAATCATTAGAGAATCAAGGAATACTAGATATGATAACTGTAGTCGACTCAAATGAAATTGCACCCTTTTATGGGACAGTGGAGAGTCGAACCAAAAAGTTGGCATCTATTTTTTCACAACAACAACCTGGACAAAAAGTATTGATTCCATATAATCCTGGGTAAGAGTCTACAACTACCTATATTTTAGTATTTAATATGTTCATTACAGTTATGCTTCTCATTATTGGTTTCTGAGTATTATGATAGTTCTGTGGATTTTAGGAATTTATTGTTGGATATGTGCAATAAGACATATTTTGTAGTATGATTTGAGAAACGATATGTTGGGAGTGTATGTATTCTTTTTTTCAGGAATGTGTTAGTCAATTTTCAAACGAAACTCTGCTCAAATTTTTATGAATCTATGGTTTCAATTGCCAGTTACTATATTAAAAATGTGTAGTTATGCTTCTCATTATTGGTTTCTGAGTATTATGATAGTTCTGTGGATTTTAGGAATTTATTGTTGGATATGTGCAATAAGACATATTTTGTAGTATGATTTGAGAAACGATATGTTGGGAGTGTATGTATTCTTTTTTTCAGGAATGTGTTAGTCAATTTTCAAACGAAACTCTGCTCAAATTTTTATGAATCTATGGTTTCAATTGCCAGTTACTATATTAAAAATGTGTAGTTTTTTATAATGATAATTACATGGTTGGTTTTGATAGTAACCATTGGATATTGTGCGTTGTGGAAGTATATGAGAATACAGCTTATATTTTCGACTCCCTCCATCCTACCATGTTAGAGGACTTGAAACGTATCGTAAATATGTAAGTTTGTTTAATATTAATTGAAGTTGATTTAGTGTATGGTTATTAAGTTTGTTCAAAATTATGCATTTATTAATTTACATGTTTTTCAACTTTATTTAGGGCAATGCGAGTTTGTATGGCTCAAAGTACCGCCGTTCAAATACCACGAAAGAATACTACTAATTGGATGAGCATGAAGGTAAAATAAATGAATTATAATCAATTGTTATTATATGTTTGACCAATTTCAAATATTCTTATTTATTTCTATATTTTGTATAGTGTCCTCGCCAAGAAGGTAGCGTCGAATGTGGGTACTATGTGCTCAAGTTTATTAGAGAAATTTTATATAATTTACGGACTCCTTTGAACTCTCTTGTAAGTAATGCATCTTTACTATTATATTTTAAAATATACATTGTATTTTCTTCATTATCATAATATTTATCTTTTGTTTTCGTGTAGTTTGATAGTAAGAAGTCATTTACACGAGAAGAACTCGACGAAGTACGGACGGAATGGGCAAATTATATTGCAAGCATCGCATTTGGGTAAACTAGTGTAATGTAGTGAACTTTGTAGTTTTTGTGCAAATTTTGGATGTAAATATGAATTATGGGAACACACATGTTTGTACTTAGACTCTTTACAAGAACCAATATCTTTTGTAGTTTATTTGGATGTAAGTGTTAGATATTTTGTTGTTTTGAATGAAATGACAAGAATTTAGTTTAATTTCACATCCAACATTGTATTCATTCAATTAGAAGAATTTCAGTTATAAAACGTTCACTGAAACAAAACAGGATTAAAACAAAACAGCAATAATCCGTATTAGGTAATGCTCAATAATCTGTATCTGAAACGAAACATGACGTTTTAAGCCCGTCATTAAAACTATTTACAATGGCGGTTTTTCACCGTCATTAAAAATACCTTTAATGGCGGTTGGTAACCGTCATTAAAACAATTTACAATGACGGTGGACAACCGTCATTAAAAATACCTTTAATGGCGGTTCTCAACCGCCATCTTAGGGTTAAGATGGCGGTTCTCAACCGCCATCTTAGGGTTAAGATGGCGGTTTTACAATCCAAAACCGCCATTGTAAGGTTTAGATGGCGGTTGTAAACCGCCATCTTAGGCTTACGATGGCGGTCACCTTTAATGGCGGTTGTGAACCGCCCTTAAAAGGTAACCGCCCTTATACCCATAAGATGGCACCACCTTAGAGGGCGGTTGTAAAACCGCCCTCATATACCTAAGATGGCAGTTCAGAACTGCCATCGTAGGTCAAATTTGTTGTAGTGATTCCAAGCTTCCATGGTGGTTTTAGAACTCATACAACAAGGAAGGAGAAGAAAACTCTAAAAATGGTGGAAAAATCGTCAATCCCATAGCTAAACCGAATAGATTATGACCTAAAAATCGGAGAAGATGAATTTTACAATCGTCGTAGCGTCTCGACGCTACGGACGAAAATCCTGCGCGCGCGCCACTTTAGAGCGTCGAGACGTTAGGGACAGTGTCGCGAACGCCGGATCAGCGTCTCGACGCTGATGCTCAACGCCGACTGACGATTGCTCTCGGGTCTAAATTTATTTTTTTGCCTTAGAGCAGCATCAAGACGCTCTTAGCACCGTCTCGACGCTGGGCCTTTTGTGTCAACTTGCGCTTTAGCTCCTCTATTTTGTCCGGTTCACTCCCGAAGCCTTAAAACGACCTTCTTAGCTATGAAATGCGCTCTTGGACTGCACAAGCTCTTTATCGTGAAACACCTACAACAGAGGCAATTAATCAATAATAAGCACAATATTTAGCTAATATTAGAGATAAAATAATAGCTCTAAATGAGAGCTATCAATAATATAATCCAGAAGAAAAAACATGCATAGTTTACAATATACATTTTTCATGTGAAACATTAGAAGTAATATATAAATACTCTATTATCATTTTTACTAGTAGTCTCAACATGATAACCATTATAATGTATATGCAAAGATTTATGGGTAGATGTCGAGATATACAACGCCTCTAATGCACCCCCTCAAGTTGGAGCATGGAGATTACAAATGCCCAACTTGAGAAGAAGTAGTGAAAATTGTGTTTTACCAAGGGCTTTGGTTAAAAAATCTGCCATACACCGGTCCGAACATGAGAAGTAGAAATCATACCATCTTGTACAACATCACGAAAAAAGTGACAATCCATTTCAATATGTTTCGTTCATTCATGGAAAACTGGATGACCCGCTAAAGAGCGACTTGACTATCACAAAACAATTTCATGGGACGCACACATGTTCTCTCCCAAAATAAGCCAAAAGGTATTTCAACCATTTTAACTCACATGTAGTAGTGGCCATAGATCTATACTCGGCCTTGTAGAAAATCAAGCTGTAAAAGTAGGGATATTATTTTCTAGTATAACTGATTACTATTATTATGGATCTATAATTGAGATCCCATTGCTATTATTATGGATCTATAATTGAGATCCCATTGCTATTATTATGGATCTATAATTGAGATCTTGTTGCTATTATTGTGGATCTATAATTGAGATCCTTCTGGTATAAATAGTCATATGTTCTCACTCAATAACATATTAGAGGAATTACTCTCATACATAGTGTTGCGTGCTCAATGTTTAAAAGGAATATGCAATAAGAGAGCACTCAGAACATGCAAGCATACATGATCTTGTAGCAAGTAGTAAGTATTTTTTCATTCGTTTTCCCACAGAGATTTATTCTTAGTTACTCGCGAAGTGTATTGTTAAGCAAGAATGGGTGGATTTGATGGAGTAGATTTGGTTTTAAATTGCCTAATTACTAAGGAATAAGTAAAGGGTAGCAACATAAACAAGTGCAAGTCAATGATAAACTCAAACGTAAAGAGAAGAGATTAATAAACGAAGAGGAAAAATAGCTAAACAGAATTTTTAACCAAAAGAATTGCGAGAACAACAATTATACCGCAATGTTACTAACAGCGAAAGTGTGTAAAATGTGGAAACAAGGGCTACTAATGACTCCTCTATTGGCTTTTTTCACACGATTCTCAAGCATTAGATCAACTCACTATGCATCAAACTAACTCATTCTCATGTATCTTCCGATTTCATGCATTAGATTCTTTAGTTTACTCATGTCCAAGTAAGGTCTTAAGCATCTTGTTAAAACAGTAAGTTGTGATTTGTACTAGGAAAACGCCTATTCCTAGGTCGTTTTCTGGCTACCTTGAGAGGCTAGCATGAGTGTATGACTCTGAACTCTTACTCCTTCCAGAGGTTAGGAGTTCTTTGGACAAAATGGATGGCCAATCGAAATTGCCCGTGGGATGAAGCTTACATACAGTCAATGCATTCGAGAGCTATCCTACATGCTTGATTCACGTGTTTTAGCCTATAGCCTTGTCATTAGCATGCCCCTATGTGACTTAGTTACTCATGGATGCAGATAGAATAGAAAGAGTGGATGAAGAAGACATGCTTAGAAGAAGATTAAAGACAAAACAGAAGCTAAAGGCAGTAACAAAGAAGGTAAAGAAACTTGCGACTTGATGAAAATAATACTTCGATTTATTAAGAATTGAACTGAACGAATGACAGCCTTAAAGAACTAAAGTAAAGCAGACAACAACGAAATGAATTAAGGTAGCTATTGGAAAGGAAATAACAACAGACAGTGATGGAAATGGGAAAGTAAAACAGAAAGCAATGAATTTGAGCGTGATCGCCTCGTCGCAGATGCCTCGGCTGAAGGGAGAGAAAGACAAGCCTTGCTTGGATGAATCCAATCAGAAGAGAAGATGAATCTTCTCTCCTTCCTATCAGATTATCGACTCCAATCAGCTAAACTTTTCAACCCAACAGACGGAAGAGAAAAACAGGAGAAAGAACTGTGCTGCGAAGAGACTTCTACGCTTTCCGGATGATCTTTCAACCCTCCACTTTGACCTCCTTTTATAGTATTCTGCAGGTGCGATTGGGCCAAGGAGAACCATCCATTCTCAACGTCGTACTTCTACGTGGTTGGAGGAGAAAGAACAAATCCCTGAAATATCGGATCACAACAGAAAAAGGTTAGCCAACTTACGGATTTCACTTAAAACATTGCGGTTTTAGCAATGTTTCCGCAATGCTTTCGCAATGCACAAGTTTCATTCCTTTAACTTCATTTTTAATTCCTTTTATTTCCTTTTGCATATAAGTCCTAATTTAGCTTCCTTCTTCTAATTCTCATATATAAGCATAGGTTCAAGCTAAATCCTATAAAAAATACTTACAAATGCACAACTTCCTAACATAAATAAGTCCTAAAATAGTCACTTTTGGAGACGTAACACACCCCCAAACTTAAGGTTTTGCTCGTCCTCGAGCAATATAAGGACTTACTTAGGCTGCTGTTTTAACTTCTTTAACCACTTTTTGACTCTCCTAAGTTCCTATCTATGGCAGTGCTGTCCTGTGACACACCCCTAAGTTTAAACTAACTTCTCATTTTGCTTCTTCTGACTTCGCACGCCTAATGATCCTACTGTTTCATTCACTCCCTACGACTGATCTACTTGCTTCTGTCATATCGTGCAACTATCAATAAGGTTTCAAATTCTACCTAGCTTTACCCCAGACTCAGTACATGCTTCTAATTTTTACTTTTGAGCTACCTAGGATTCCTTAGAGTCATGTCAGTCTTAGTATTAAATAGTGACAGCAGTACTTTTAGAGAACAACCTAAACCCTGGCATCACTACATTGGACATACATTCATCTCCCTAAACAATCCTACAAGCTACAACTTTGTGCTTAGCTAATTGAGGATCAGAGTTCTTTTTATTCAGGACACCCAAGCCACAAAGTTGCAACTCCTAGGTATACATTCTTCTTCCCTATTTCTTCATTTTTCTTTCTTACTTAGGTGGAGCCTCTCCTTTGGTTGCCTTTTGATGCAATGCCACTTGTGGGTTACACACTTGGCACTGATTACTCAGCAACTTTAAGAGAGACACCCCTCTTTATTCTACTTTTCATTTTTTTTTTTTTTTGTAAAGGAGAAGAAGAATGCTTATGCTTAAAGGGAGAGAGGAATGTTCCTAGGCCACTGCTTATGCTTAAAGGGAGAGAGGAATGTTCCTAGGCCTAGGGTGGCCTCCCCCAAACTTAAACTACTCATTGTCCCCAATGAGTGTCTGAGGTGGCACACCCCCAAACTTGTCCTAGAAGCATCTAGTCTAGGGTAAAACAAAGAGAATCTAAAAGTCCTAGGGATAGACAAAACATTCTCAAAGCAAATATCTCAGCAGCAGAAATTTGAAAAAAAACAGTAAGGAAGGACTTAAAGCTACGCATGCTGAGCATTCTAAGAGACTAATTTAAACTATCAAAGGTGCCTTAAGACACTCATCCAGCATGCTTATAGATAGGCTATATAAGGTAGTCAAGACAGCAGCAAAAGAACAAAATTAAAATAGAACCAGCCTAGCTAATCAGACAGCCAAAAACATGCAATTACTAACAAAAATTGCGGATTCCGCAATAATTTTGCAATGGATAACAGGGCAGATAAATCAGTGATTAAGGCCCCTATGCATGCTCTTTCTAGTCATCTCAGCTACACAAAAAGGAAACTAAAATAATCTACCTATTCAGATACCATCAGACTATACTAAACAAATCTAAACAACAAAAATAAAGAACTAAAGACAGATCAAATATTAACTCAAAAGAACAGATTTCACACAGTTTAACGAAAAGAAAAGTATTTTTTTTTGTAGGGAACAGAAATACTCCCTTGAGTGCTCTTCAGACTAGCACTCAGACGTCCTCATCATCATCTCTCCGTGCTCGTGGAGGTGCCCATGGCGTCAGCAAATCAGTGGGGAACTCAGGAAAGACGCAGCCCAACTGGTCAGCAACATCCTTATCCCTCGCTTGAGCATACGCAGCCCATTGAGCCATCTTCTTCTGCAGGTCCATCAGGCAAGCCATAGAGAGGGATTGAGCAGCAGCCAGGCCGTCTAGCTCAAACTCCATGTTCCCCTTCCTGCGCATCATCAGGCCTGTAGGCAGCTCCAGATGCCCCGTGTAGGCCAGCTGCCTCTCCAACCTCTCAATTGGTACACCTGCACGTAAGCAAAGCTTAGTGATTGTGTTGGGGAAGAAAAATGGACCCTTACCTTTTTTTGCACAGTCTGCGATTGAGGCTGCAATGACCTCACCAACATTGATTGTGAGGCCCCTCATGATCGCATAAACCAGCAGCGATCTTCTTTGGTTGATGGTGGTCTCGTGGGTCACTGGGGACAACCTTCTGCGCACGAAAGAAAACCATACAGCTGCCTTTGCCGTCAGGGTTGCACTCATCAGAGTGTGCTTCCCATTGCGTGAAATCGTCCACGCTGCCTCAGGTTGGCCGATGATCCGCAATGCTTCCTCCAGGACAGCCTCAGTTGGCGCATCAATGATCCTTGCATAATCAGTGTGCTTCTGCCCCTTGAGGCCATAGGCTTCATTGATCGCCTTAGCTGAGAAGTCCACCTCGATTCCCCTGACCACAGACAAGCCATCCTCAGGGTTCATCAGGTTGGCGTAGAAATCGTACACCATGCTGGAGTAGGCGGGAATGGGCGGTCTGCACAGTTCTTCCCAGCCATGATTGGTGATCTCTGCGCGCAAGAGTTGCGGCAGGTCTGCCAACGCGTCAAGGAACCCCTTCTCATGGAGCAGATCCCGTTTCCTCAATTCAGTGCCTCTTGACTCAGCATCAGAAGACACATACCTCACAGCTTGAGGCTCATCTTCGGGGTACAGCTTGGCCTTCCCCTTATCTTTTGCTTTGGCTGATTCAGCAGCCTCAATCTTTAGCTTCTTCAGAGAGGGCTCACTACTAACCTTCTTTGAAGATGGCTCACCTCTGGCTTTCCTTTTCTTGGATTTCTTTGAAGCTTTTGGCCGTTTGGCCTTGGCAACCTTGGTGGCTTCCTTTCTCAACCGTGCCCTCGTGGTGATCTGTTGGAGGCAGTCCCCCAACGTTTCATCCATTGAATCTTCCCCCCTTGCTGGGCTATCGGGGCAGACTTCCCTCAAGGGAGAGAAAACTTCCTCTTCCTCAGCTGCATCACCGCCCTGTGCCGATTCTTGATGCTCATCATTTGGACTTTCAGGCTCAGGCGTCTGGGATACTGGTGATGCCTCAGGGCTCTGCGGCGGTGGAGTTTGTTCAGAGCTCTGTGGAGATGGAGAAGGCTCGGGGCTTCGCGCTGGTGGAGAGGGAGAGTGGCTTTGTCTGGCCGTCTCGTAGGATGGACGGCCACTTTCTTGACTCTCCACAGTGGGAGTCTTCTTCTTGATCGCTGCGTCGTCGACAACCATACTCCACTTCCTCTTCTTGGGCGTTCCTGCTGGTTCAGACGGCCCAGCAGGGATCTCCGTCACCACCTTCCACTTCTTCCTGCGGTCAGGGAGCTTGGGAAGTCGTTCAGTGCGCGCGGCTTCGGCATCTGCTAAGGCGAGGAGTGCCTCCCTCGCAGCTACCTCTGCTTCAGCGGCCTTCTTCTTGGAAGCAGATCTTTCAGCCCTTGTAAGCACCATGGTCGAATTGGAGAAATCTGGAAAGAGGAATTGCAGAGGAAGAAGGAGAGAGCTTTCTTGGAGTTCTGTGAATGAAGGAAGCGTATGGGCCTTCGCTATTCCAACGGCTATTTGTAATGATGAAAATCCCAACGGCTATTCCTGTTGCGGATTTAGCAAATCCATCGCAATTAAGTGGCCGTCGGAGATTTCTTCGTTTCAAATGCCAATATTTCCTCAACGTAATCTTTGATTTGGCCCCATATCTTCCCCGATTTTTTATCCTGGATTCATCTCCTTGATTCCCTCTTTCGATCCCCTATTAAAAGAAATAAAATCAACATCAAAATCGTAATAAAAATTACACACAAACATACACAAATAATAACCGAAAGAATAGCAAAAAATAAACTAAGGCATAGCCTCGCATGGACGAGCACGGTGATCACTCGTCCTCTCTCGGTTTTATTTTCAAGTTTCAGCCAAGAGGAAGGCCGAGAGAGTCTTCACATCTCCTTCCTCATAATAATGCTTCAATCGTGCACCATTAAACATGAACGGTTGCCCTTGCTGCAGGTTCCTAATCTCGATTGCACCATGAACAAACACATTAGTTATCACAAAAGAACCTGACCATCTGGACTTAAGTTTGCCTGGAAATAATCTCAACCTTGAGTTAAATAACAAGACAAGCTGGCCTTTCTTAAAGTCCTTAATCCTAAGTCTACTATCATGCCAAATCTTGGTCTTTGCCTTATATATTTTAGCATTTTCATAAGACATATGTCTAAGCTCATCAAGCTCATGTAATTGCAGAGACCGCAATGTTCCTGCATCGGTCACGCAATAATTCAGTTCTTTCAAGGCCCAAAATGCTTTAATTTCCAATTCGAATGGTAAGTGACATGTTTTGCCATACACAAGTCTATAAGGAGACATACCTAGGGGTGTCTTATATGCAGTCCTATATGCCCAAAGTGCATCCTCGAGTTTAAACGACCAATCTTTTCTATTGGGTTTGACCACTTTTTCGAGTATGTTTTTAATCTCCCTATTTGATATTTCAGCTTGGCCATTCGAATGTGGGTGATAAGGGGTGGCTACTCTATGTCTAACATTATATTTAGCCAACACTTTTTCCATAGCTTTATTAATGAAGTGTGTTCCTTCATCACTAATTATAGCACGAGGTGTACCAAACCTAGTAAAAATATGCCTATTGAGGAACTTAATGACTGTTTTGGCATCATTGTTTGGACATGCTATGGCCTCTACCCATTTAGACACATAGTCTACAGCTACAAGTATGTAAAGGTTACCTGATGATGGGGGAAATGTCCCATGAAGTCAATGCCCCACACATCAAAGAGCTCCAACTCTAAGATGTAAGTGAGAGGCATCTCATCCTTTCGACTGAGGTTACCTGTTCTCTGGCATTCATCACAGCTGTGTGCGTATTCGTGGGCATCTTTGAAGATCGTGGGCCAATAGTAGCCACTCTGGAACACCTTTGTAGCTGTTCTTTGGCCACCAGTCAAGTGAGGTTACGTCTCCAAAAGTGACTATTTTATACACAAATTACTTGCAAATGTTACCTCATCCTTTCGTCTGCTTCTTCATCTTTTGTAATTTGTATTACTTTTGTTTTTTGAGATGACAGTGTTACCTCACTTGACTTCCAATGAAAGTAATACTATTATGTAGTTGTTGAACAAAGAAAATCCTACAATTGTAAGTAGTTTTGGGAGTTTGCAATAGCCAGGTAACCAAAGTTCTCATGTTTTTCATACACAAACCTCTACATATGAATGGATAGTAGACTCTGGGGCCTCTGATCATATGACAGGTGACAAATCTTTATTCTCATCATTCTTTCCATATAAAGGTAATCTTTCATTTCATATTGCTGATGGTACTCCCACTAAAGTAACTGAGATTGGAAATGTTCAAATATCGGGCTCTCTTACCCTCGAATCTGTATTGTTTGTACCGAAGTTGGAATATAACCTACTTTCTGTGAGCAAATTGAATAAGGACTTGAATTGTGAAACTAAATTTTGTGCAAACTATTGTATATTTCAGGACTTGGGATCGAGGAAGATGATTGGCAATGTTGAATTATGTGCGAGATTGTACCATCTCAGAGTTAATAGATTTCCAACAACAAAGGTATGCAATAAACTTGTAATTCAGTCCAACTCTCAGTCAACAATGTCTCTGATTCCTTAGATCCTTCAAATAAGGACAATCATGTTATGATGTGGCATTATCGTCTTGGACATCCCAACTTTGCTTACCTTGAAAGATTGTTTCCTTCCCTGTTCATCAATAAAAAAAACGAATCCTTTCAATGTGAAGTGTGTCAACTTTCAAAACATACGCGCTCTCATTTTTCTCCTTGTACTTATTCACCTTCCACACCTTTCTCTCTTATTCATGGTGATATTTGGGGACCTTCAAGGGTCAACAATGTCATTGGAGCACGATGGTTCCTTCTATTAGTGGATGATCACACTTGTTTAAGTTGGACATTTCTTATGAGAGATAAATCTGAGACTAGTCATATATTCCACGTTTTCATAAAATGATCCAAAATCAGTTTCAAGTCAACATCAAAGTACTTAGTACTGATAATGCTCGTGATTTCTTCAACTCCACCCTTGGATCCTATCTTCAATCTCATAGTATTGTCCATCAAAGCTCTTGTGTTTACACACCCAACAAAATGGTGTGGTTGAACGCAAAAACCATCATCTACTTGATGTAGCCCGTTCGTTAGTGCTCACTTCACATGTACCAAAAGTTTTCTGGGGTGAAGCAGTTCTAACTGCCACATATATAATAAATCGCATGCTCTCTCGCACTCTTGGCTTCAATACACCCTTACCAACTTTGCTTACCTTATATCCTACATCTCATCTTGTGACTCAACTACCACTAAAATTATTTGGGTGTACGAATTTTGTCCATATCTATCCTGAACATCGTGGCAAACTTGATGCTCGATCCATGAAATGCATCTTTCAAGGGTACTCACCAAACAAGAAAGGATACAAATGTTATTATCCTCCGACTCCAATTTTTTCATACCATGGATGTCACCTTCCTTGAATATCGTCCATTTTTTCCCAATTCTGAACTTTAAGGGGAGCATAGGGATATTGAATTACATAATTGGGATTGCATTCCTCAATTTCCTTCAAGCACACCTGAATCTCATCCTTCTTCTGAGCTATCTTCTAGATCATCGCAACTTCCTCATAACATAGAGTCACATCCCTCTTCTAAGCTACCTTATATTTCATTGCAACTTTCCCATAACATAGAGTCTCATCCCTCTTCTGAGTCACCTCCTATACTTGTCCCTAAGCCCGAACTACAAGTTTATTCACGAAGAAATAAAGAATTGGGGAGGTCTGAAGTGCAACCCACACAAGTTCAGCAAAGGCAAGATCTAAACCAGAATCCTAGAGTCCCTGGAACTGTGCCAGAGACGGCCGAAGATGACCGACCTATTGCTATAAGGAAAGGTGTTCGTTCATGTACTCAACATCCCATTTAGTATCACTTATCTAATAGCCATTTATCACCACTTTTTAGAGCTTTTGTGACTTCTTTAGTGATGGAGCGCACGTAGCGCAGCGGAAGCGAATCAGATCATTGGCACTCTAATTTCATCAAATTTAGCTAAACTAGAAGCATGCTCAAAACTAGGAAATAAAAGAAATTAGAACACATACCTCTTGTAGTTCTAAAACCTTCTAATCTCGATGCTCGAATCTCCTCACGAACACCTCGAACCTTTTCACGAACACTTCAAGGACCACCTCCGGTAGTCCCGCTATCCTCGGGCCGAGCAACAGAGTGGTGAGACTCCTTTACAAGAGGAAAAGATTGGAAGATGAAGATGGGAAGGTGAAAGTGATGAGGTTTTGTGAGAAATATCTAACACTTAGATTTCTAATTTCTCAAGTAACATGAACACTTCATCAACCCTCATCCAAATGTTCAAACTCTTTGAAAATTCATCAACCTCAAACCATTTGAACTTCATCCAATTTATAGGCAATTCACATGCAACAAACTCTTTGCTTAGCATGACACCTCAAATTGGATGGATTAGTCTTCAACCAAGTGTTCCAAAATTGATGAGTTTATGCATGTGGTTGGTGATTTACAATCCACTTCACAACTTGGATAAACCTACCCAACTTGGATAAATCCACTCAACTTGGATAAATCCACTAAACTTGGATAATCTCACTTGTAATATTTTGTCATTTTAAAATTAATTCATAATTAATTTTAATAAACAAAATAAGTTATAATTAATTAAACTTTTTAATTAATTAATATTATTATTTAATTTAATATCAATATTAATTAAATAATAAGACTAATCCCGGTTTCGTAAACCGAATCATCACACATGAATCCTTATTCATGTTTTAGACCGATCCCATATTTAAATATGTCCATCATTCTTCCAAAAACGAATTTGAATAAATTCAAATTCTTTTTCTCTCATATTGTTACACGGCTTAATCCGAGCTAGCCAGGAGAACCTAAAGAACCTACAGATCATGAGCTCCAACGATACGAGATTAACCGGCCAAACTCTTTAGCCAAGCTAACCAACACTCATTAACCCCCGGAGACTCCACTAAAGTCCAAGGGTTGCACTCTCCTCACCGTAGATATATTTTTGTCCTCTTGATATAACCATCATCAGTAAGTCGATCCTTCACAGGTTGTTCGTAATTACAGCTGGGTCAAAATAACCGTTTTACCTCCGTAATTACATCTTGTTCCTTAAGTCCCACTGATCCTATAATGAACTATTGGTTTGTGGTCCAACCACCAAACCGATTGGTATGTGATCTCATCACTATACCAAGTCCCTCTCGGGCCAATGAGAGGGTGGGATCCCTAGTTCAAGACCTGGAGTCAACACTTAAGGGAACGACTTCTCTACTAATCTCTCAAGGCGGGTAGAAGTGAATTCCATCTCGCAGGACTATGTTCCCAGCTACCTACCCGGTCTTATCCCCAAGATGGTAGGCTTATTGAGTCGGCGATCTCGGGCCACTCTCACCCATACAAGTCAAAGGATAAGCCTGAATAAACAGGAGTTCATAGCGTGCTCAGGATTCAAATCGAGTTACCTAGGTCATTGGTAGAGGATTTTTGGGTATATCCTACTATTTATCGGGTTGTCGAATCCCGCCAAAATGAAATTTATAAATACCGCTACTACTAAGCTAACTTGTAGCTAGTGGTAGTCAGGTCGATCCGCAGGGAACCTAAATTATTTTCTCTTAATTAATTCCTATTTGCTTTTTTAATTAAAACAAAAAATTAAACAATAAAGTAAATGAGGGGGAATTGGGTTACGTAAAAGTAAAGGAAAGCGGTAAAAATAGCTAACGGTAAAATAAAATAAAGTAACCTGTGCTCCAAATTCGAGTGCTCGGGATTTACTTGTTGCGCTTAGTTCATCGGGATTCTAAATAGCAAAGTAATTTTATTTCATGCACGCAAAATGCCTTGTCCCAACCGGGTCCAAAGCACCCCAAAGAATTAATTAGAGGCGTCAATTCTAATTAAACATGCTTCTTAATTAATCTAAGGTGATAAGCCATCAATTAATCAGAAAACAGTAACGGGTATAATTGCGACGAATTATTTCTTAAGACTACTTCGATTTCTCTCATAACATTGAGCCCACCGTGAAAACGTTAATCAACTCATACCCCCACTGTCACTTGGGTTCGAATTGATTAGCCACGAGCTAGACCCTCGCTACAATGCATTAAAGCTTATCAAGAATTAACGCTTAGCCTACTAACATGCGTAACAATTATGGGTGTCAATCCTAATTAGAAAGGCATGACATTCGTTCTTTATACAGATTGGAGATGCAAGAAATCAACAACACAATGCTAGAAATTCATACAAAAACCCTCACTAAGCATCAAAATAAATCCTTAACTCAAACTAGAGCACTTACCTTAGCCAAACGTGTTGAAAATCGATCCAAAATTGTCCAAAACCTTGAAAATTGATGAAAATATCACCAAACCCGAGGCCAAAACTCTCAAAATCTAAAATTCTCTCTCCTAGATGAATGGTGGCTGAAAAACTAGGTCTAAAGAGGTTTGGGCCGAATGGGCTGAGCAGGGGAGTCGCTGAGGGCCGCGCGCGCGATTGGGCCCAAACTGGGCTGAGCAGGGGAGTCGCTGATGGCCGCGCGCGCGATTGGGCCCAAACTGGGCTGAGCAGGGGAGTCGCTGATGGCCGCGCGCGCGATTGGGCCCAAACTGGGCTGAGCAGGGGAGTCGCTGATGGCCGCGCGCGTGTGGGCTGTGGATGTTGACCATTGACTTTTTTAAAAATGAGGGATAATCCTGCATGCACCAAGATTTGAACCTAGGCACCCCCATTGTCTTAATAAGACCTGCACAATCAAGCCACTTAATCAATTTTAAGTTAGGATTAGATTATTTAATTAATGTAGCTTAATCACTCAAAACGACTAATTAATAAAATATTATAAAATATTCATTTAAGCTCTTAATTATCGCAAATGCCCGATTTACCCTTTAACAATAAATTATACAAAATATATCAATTAAGCCCAAATAATTATTCTAATTTACAAGACTTAGGAGCTAAATATTAGCACTTTTGGAGTGCTATCAGTCATCATATGAAAAAGTCGGTCTTTATAGTAAACAGAGTTATAAAGAAAGAGCGACTTGTTTCGCGGTTCAGTCTTATGCAAACTCATTGCACAGGATGCCCCCACTCGCATGTCTCCACATGAACGATTTCGGATCACATCGTTTGTACTATGCAAAGCGGGTCACGTCCAATAGTGTCCCCAGGATAAGATACCCAGCCTTATCTCTATACTATAGATCGTTTTGGCTATTACTTGAACTTGATCCACAATCATGTCACACATGAAGTTCAAGTATACAACCTATAGCCATGTGTTCTTTGTTTATTGGAGTTAGGTTAAAAGTAAACACAATTCACTTTATTCAATAACAACTTTACTGAATAAAACTCAATAACAACTTTATTGCTAAATAGAATATACATTCAGTTTACAAACCACGAGTTTTAGGACATAAAACCCAACATTTAGATCAGATACAAATTCCCAAACAGAGTTCAAGAAGCCTTAGAAAGAACTGAATGGAAAACAATATTTTAGAGGAGTTACATGCGCTTGAAAAAAATGGAACATGGATTCTTACAGATTTTCCCCCAAGAAAGCGCATTGTTGGATGTCGATGGATTTTCTCAACAAAGCACAAAGAATATGGCAGTATCGAGCGGTTCAAAGCTCGTCTTGTGGCTACAGGATTCACTCAAGCTTATGGAATAGACTATCAAGAAACCTTTGCTTCAGTCACCAAGCTAAATACTATTCGAGCACTTCTCTCTGTTGCATCAAATCTAGATTGGCCTTTGTTTCAACTTGATGTAAAAAATGTCTTTTTGAATGGCAACCTAGTGGAAGAAGTGTATATGGATATACCTCATGGATTTGAGGACAGATACACTAAAGGAAAGATATGTAAACTCAAGAAATCTCTCTATGGGCTAAAACAATAACCTCGAGCTTGATTTGGAAAGTTTACTAATGTTTTAAAACAAGATGGGTATACGTAGTGTCAATCCGATCACAATTCATCAAACACTCCTCACCAAGTAAGATCACTGTGGTAATAGTCTATGTTGATGACATAATTCTCACGGGCAATCTTTTTGAAGAAATAGTCCGACTTAAGCAACTTTTCTCAAAAGAATTTGAAATCAAAGACTTGGGACATCTAAGGTATTCCTTGGGAATCGATGTATCCAGATCCAACAAAGGTATTTCTGTCACTCAACGAAAATACACTTTAGATATTTTGAGTGAAACTGGAATGAGTGGTTGTAAACCAATTGAGACGCCTATGGATGCAAACACAAAACACAAAGCGAATCTAGAAGACAAAGTAGTTGATCGGGTAAGGTATCAACGTCTAGTTGGAAAGCTGATTTACTTAACACATACTCGTCTAGACATTAGCTTTGTTGTCAGTGTGGTAAGTCGGTTTATGACCAAACCGTCTAAAGAACATATGGAAGCTGTGTATAGAATCACTACAAGAATTTTTTGTTTTTCCGACGAATTTTACCCGACGCTTGGACTGGGCGTCGGGTAAAATAGGGTTTACCCGACGCTTGGACCGGGCGTCGGGTAAAATAGGGTTTACCCGACGCTTGGACCGAGCGTCGGGTAAAATAGGGTTTACCCGACGCCCGGTCCAGGCGTCGGGTTAGGCCATGATGAGAAGATGGGTTTTTTAGGGCTAAAATTCAGCACTTATCCTCATTTTGTCAGATGCTTCCCCTTCTCTCGCGAAAACGCCGCACAGTCTCTCGCCAACGTCTTGAAACGCTGCTGCAGGTCTCCCTCTCTCTCCATCGTCTCCAAACGCCGCCGCAGGTATCTGTTTGTTGTTTGGAAGTCCGATTTTCTTGTATTTATTTGCAATCGTCTGATCTTTTCTCTTCTTCTTCATTCATTGTTTAACAAGGTTTTGGTTTCAATTTTCTTGCATTTCTCTCTCACGTTCGCTACGTAAGTTCTCCTTCGCTCTGCAAATTCTCAGTTTTATGATTGATTTCGATTTCTAGTTTTTCCTCGCTTATGTACTGCTGCCATTTTCCATGTTGATTTTCTTGAAAATTTTCGATTTATTTTTGTGTTTTTTGACATCTTGATACACTCTTTGTAGCCAAAGAAACTTTCAGCCTTCCTGTAATACTCGAAGGAAAGATGTCTGAATACTTGAGATTGCTTTATGAAACACATTAAGATTAGTGAAGAAGACCTACTTGCTGCAATTGTGTCGTTATTGAAGCTTCTTTGCTTTAGAAAATGTTATCTACACTATAGTCTTGTGCCTTTTCTTTTTCTGATTGCATAAAATATTCCGGTTTTTTTAGGTTTATTGTTAAATTTTTGCTTAAGAGCTTGTTCTTTGAAGTGATTATACGGTCATAGGGAGGCTAAGTTTCCTATTGCTTCTGTTTAGTTTGATGGGCATAGCTAGAATTGAACGATAAAATGAATGGAAAATGACAAATTAACAATTGGATGTGATCAAATGAATGATGGGATTGTGAGTACTGACAAAATATATATATATATATATATGTAACTATATATATATCATTGGATGTGATAAAATGAATGAGGGTGTTATGTTGAATTGATTCTTTTTTAGAAAAAGTTATGGAGATTTTCTAGTTACAAGCAGGATGGGCAGAGGATGTGCAATGAAAAAGTCAGAAACAATCAAGTTATTAATGGCTTATGAACACAGATGAAAGGTAAGTTCAAACTACAAAATTAAATCCTCTATTACTGCATGCCCCAAAATGATTTTTCCACTTTTGACCTCAGTCTATGCAAATAATCTCTGCCACTGAGATTTCCATATGGCTTCTTACAATCATTCTTGTTGCTCTCTTATTTATAAGCTATTCATTCAACAGATCCTTTGATTGTGGACCGCTATAATGGAGATAAGATTGATTGTCGCACCGATATTATATGGAACGTCACCAAATGCGTCATCGATGTCAAAATAAACAAGTAGGTTCGTTTTAGTTTTTACTTCGTTTATCCTTACACTACATCAGTTATAGAAGGAGAAAATAGCAATGATATAGAAATTGAATTAAGATATAAAGAAACAAGTATATTTGATCCTTGAGCTGAAAAGGGTAATTTGAGATTAGTTATATTTGAATCAAGTGTAAACATTAGAAGGCTGTTTGATACGCTCTTTCTAGAGACTTGACACTCTTGTCTTTCTTTTTCACTTTCCTTTTTTCTGCTTGTTCAAAACCATTTTTCCAATTTTAGATTCCACTATCAATAAGTGTAAACATTACATGAATTAGGGTTGGATCTGAATTGCTATACAAGATTCTCAATCAATTGTTGCAAGACTTTTATTTCTATTTTTATCACTCTCTTGCTTTGTATTTCCATCTCTGTCAAACATGCAACAATTAATTGAATTTCCTTGTGGTTTATTTGTTTGTTTTAATATTATTGGACTTTTTGCTCTGATACAACTTCTCGATTGCGTGAGAGAACCAGTGGACTTCAAGAATCGAGTGTTTTCTTGGTGATATTTCTTCTAATCTCCTAAGCATTTTCTTCATTAATGTTCCACATTCTCTTTATTCATACCCTTAGGCTTCAAGAAATAAAACAGGCAATTAGATGAATAGAGTTGGGATGGGGATTGATGATCTACAATATTCTTGCTATTCATTGCTTATCATTTACTGAATGCAAGCCTTTTTGTACATCTATTTTTATCTTTGTATCACTTCTGATTTGTATTTTGTTCTATATCATAAATTAATTTCTTGTAATTTATTTGTGTGTTATATTTTAAATGTTAATATTTTTGTTTTGGATTATGTATGAGATCATTAATTGTTTGTTGTTTCTGAAAATTTAGAGAGAATGAAGCAACTACTGCCATTTTCCGTCTTTAGATTTGTCCTCTGAAAATTATATTCTTGTCTTTGAATTTTATTTCTTTTAATTGTTGTTAAATTACTATGGGTAGAGAAGCATTAGAATGTTCTTTGGTCATAAAGATTTGTTTTGTAAGTTTTCGATGAGATGACATTCTTTTGTATTTTTTTCTTCGTGTAAACTTTCTGGATATGATTCCATGTTGTTGAACTAAAAATTCAAGAACTAAATTGTTACAAACTAAATGTCAGGGACTAAATTGCTGATGGTTCTAGCTTATTGAGCATACACGTTCTTCATTGTTTAGTTGTGCTCTGAGTTTCGGTATCAAAGTTATTTTCTTTAAACTTTCCTCTAGGTTTATATGTCTGCCTCACTTCGATTATCCCAGGACGGTAAACCAGTTTTGTTTATTCTTTGTAACTATTCAAAACAAAGAAGCACAAGGCTGTTTTTCAGGTAATTAAGTTCATTTTGATTTTTCATATACTTGTAAATGATCATGAGATAGTTTTCTGTTGGTTCTTCTTAGCTTTGCATTTTTCCCATTAGTCAGATGATAGAAAATAAAGATGTAACTAAATGTTATGTTGAGTTAGTTTTGGTTATATTATATATTGAGACCCATATAGGTTACAAGAGCATTTTATTTTGTTCATAGGTTGAGAAAGAGAAATGTTCTTGGTTAGCCCGGTGTGCAACCAATTTTTTTTGTTAAAATTTAAACTATAGATGACGGGCACTACCCGTCATTGAAATAAACATTTATCCCGACACGTAAGATGCGTCGGGTAAAAGTAACCCGACGCGGGGCCGCTGCGTCGTATAAATTGGTCTAACCCGACGCGTTGACCATGCGTCGGGTAAAAGTAACCCGACGCGGGGCCGCTGCGTCGTATAAATTGGTCTAACCCGACGCGTTGACCATGCGTCGGGTTAGGTACTTTATCCGACGCACTGCGTCGGATTGCTCTCTTCCGACTCCCCTATTCCGACTCTCTATCCCGACGCATGTACGCGTCGGGTTAACGTTTACTCGACGCATATGACGTCTATTCCGACGCTTCTGTGCGTCGGGATAGCCATAAATTCTTGTAGTGAATATTGAGATATCTCAAGCACGATCCAGGAAAGGGCCTCATGTTCGAAAAGACTATGGATCGATCTTTGGAAGTATATACTGATGCACATTGGGCAGGTTCTCCTATTGACCGTAAGTCAACGTTAGAGTATTGTACCTATGTGTGGGAAAACTTAGTGACTTGGCGCAGCAAGAAACAACAGGTTGTAGCTCGAAGCAGTGCTGAAGCAGAATTTCGATCATTAGCCAATGGGATTTGTGAAGGAATTTGGTTAAAACGCCTTCTTACTGAGCTTAAAGTTAAGATAGAAGGTGCCATCGAATTATTGTGTGATAACCAAACTCCCATAGCTATTGCGAAAAATCGAATACATCACGATCGAATGAAGCTTGTCGAGATAGATCGTCACTTTATTAGTGAGAAGATTGAGACTAATACTGTCAATTTGAGATATGTACCTTCTCAACATAAAGTAGCCGATATACTAACCAAGGCACTACATCGGCCTAGCCTTAGTAATCTGATTTCCAAGCTAGGCATGACTAGCATATACCATCTAGCTTGAGGGGGAGTGTAGAAAATCAAGCTGTAGAAGTAGGGATATTATTTTCTAGTATAACTGATTGTTATTATTGTGGATCTAAAGTTGAGATCCTATTGCTATTATTGTGGATCTATAGTTGAGGATATTATTTTCTAGTATAACTGATTGCTATTATTGTGGATCTATAGTTGAGTCATATTGCTATTATTGTGGATTTATAGTTGAGATCTTGTTGTTATTATTGTGGATCTATAATTGAGATTCTTGTTGTATAAATAGTCATATGTTATCACTTAATAACATATTAGAAGAACTACTCTCATACATAGCTTCAGGCCTCCACCGAAGAATGAGAAATAATTGGTTGTTTTTTCGTTTTCCAAGACATAGGAGAAGAACCTATTAAGATAATGTAACCCGTCAATGATTTTCGTGTTAGTAGACAACTCGCCCAATCACTATCACAAAAAGCATATAGGTGAAGGTCATTCTCTTCTCGCAGCAGAATGCCCTGACCAGGATAGCCTTTCAAATACCGCAAAACTCTCAAACCTGCATCCCAATGTTCAACACGTGGATCACCCATGAACTGACCTAGTATATGCACAGAATAACACAGTTCATGTCGTGTAATCATCAGGTATATAGGACGACCAAAAAGTCGTCGATACTTCTCTAGATCATCAATGTCGACACCATTGATTGTGGCAAGATGATGATTCTACTCCATAGGTGTAGATACAACGCATGCTAACCAAGCCCACCTCATCGATAATGTAAAGAACATATTTGCGTTGGGAAAAAAACAAACTGTCCTTCCCACGTGCTACTTCTATCCCAAGAAAATACTTGAGTATTCCAAAGTCTTTCATATGAAATCTCTCACTGAGTTGTTGCTTGAATTTTTTAATTGCCAAAGAAGAAGAACCTATAATGATAAGGTCATCGACATATACAAGAACATGTAAAGCAACATCATCCTTGGAATTATTAAACAATGAGTAATCAATATAAGATTGCTTAAAACCAATTTCCTTTAGAGCCGTCGAGAGCTTAGCAAACCAATTATGAGGCGCCTATCGAAGTCCATACAAGGACTTATGTAATCTACATACTTTGTCAGGGGCACCAGAGTTAAAACTAGGAGGGAGTTGCATATATACCTTCTTAACAAGATCTCCATGTAGAAAAGCGTTATCCGCGTGCTACAGCTATAGCCAAAAAGGTGCAAATCGTGACCATTTTTGCTATAGGAGCAAATGTTTCATTAAAGTCGAGTCCAGCAATTTGACGATTCTCGTATACAATTAGACGCCCATTTAATCCTTCACTCACACCATCAGATTACTATTTTATTTTATAAACCCACTTACAACCGATTGCTTTCTTTCCAAGTGGAAGATCCTCCAAAGTGCAAGTGTTGTTCCTCTCAAGTGCATCTATTTCATCTTGCATAGCCTTTCGCCAGCCTGAATCCTTTACAACCTCTTTAAAAGAGGTAGGTTCAGCTCCTGTAGTAATTGCTGCCAAAAAATTGGTGTTTTTGAAGAAAACTTATCACAATTTACATAATAAGCAATGAGAAAAGAAGTACCTGAGGACTTTGACGAAGTAGAGACATGAGATGTGACGGGCTTGGTAATGCGAACGGCGTTGGTGATAAAATCTTTGAGTCTACTAGAAGGTTGAAATCTTTGAGTCTATTAGAAGATTTCTTTTTCGATGACCTCAACCAGTGTTAGGAAAAATACTTACGTCATTAGTCTCAACCTCTCCAATATCCAAAGAGATAGGAAGTTAGAAGTTGGTGGTCTGTGTTCAAGTTACCATCCACAGATGGTGTATGTGTCGGTATATGCAATGATATATCCTTTGCCATACCCAAGGGATCCACACTCCCCCGAGTATATCTTCTGCCAAATTAGAGGAATCTGCATTCCCCTAGGGTATATCTTCTACCATACCCGAAGCCTTCTCACTCCTAAATTCTAAAGAAGTATCCTAAAGAGAAGTCGCATTATCATAGTACTTTGCATTTTTAGAGCCATCCGGGAAAATTGTTGTTCACAAAAAACATCTCGAGATATAAAGAATACTTTTGCTTCTACGTCATACAAACGCCATCCCTTTTTACTAAATGGATACCCCACAAACACACACTGACGAGAACAAGAGCCAAACTTATCCTTCATACGAGGTTGATTTTCGGCAAAACAAAGACACCCAAAGACACGAAGTACGTCATACTTAGGAGGTGAAGAAAAAATATTTTCATGGGTGTTTTATTATTGAGTAATGGAGTAGGGTGACGGTTAATGACATAGGCGGCCGCTGTTACCTCTCCAAAAGAGAGTTATTTAGGGCCTTAATTACTTGATATTCATGGAATTTCTTGAGCATTGTAGTTAGAAGTTAGCAAAATGTGTGTTTAAAAGTGACATTTTGTGAAATGATGCTAATTTAAGGCTTATTTGAAAAAGCTACGAAAAAGTATACAAATTGGTGAAAAAATGGCTAATTTATACCCTGCAAATGTATTGCTGAAGTTTTGCAAAGCACGCAATGGATCAGACGAAGAGAAGCTGGAAACAGAGCATTGCGACCCTCGCAACGCAATCGCAATATCAGTCGTTTCTGCTGCGTTTTTCCAGCCGCCAGTCTTCGATTGTTGCGTTTTTCCAGCCGTCCACTCTCCCTGCTGCTGCCACGTGTGAGGATTGTTACCTCAAAAATTGGATGGTGATCCATGATTAGGGAGCAGCCTTTGAAGGCTATATAAAGAGAGCTAGATGGAGGATCAAAACATTAAAAAATTGAATTCCCTTCAATTCAATCCATACAACAACTCGAAAGTGAAGAAAATCGGCCGAAGCCAACACCCGAAGACGAAATCCTTTCCCCGTTTGTTGGATCGAAGAAACAAAGCCCTTGGCTTCGATAATTCAAAAGGAAGAAGAGAAGATCCATCTTCTCTTCTGATTGAATTCATCCCCAAGATCAGCTAATCTTCCCCTTCATCCGAGGCGATTCGTGGCTTCTAAAGATCTTCACTCGACTTACTGCTTTCATTTAATTGCTTTCTATATTAGCTACTGTTTTCGTTTAAAGTGTTGTATCGAATCATCTACTGTTTTCTCCTTTAATTACTGCTTTCAGATTGTCTTATGTGTGCTTACAAATCGTTATTTGATTTGCCTTTAAAGAGTAATCAATTAGTTTTGTTGAGTTCTTCATTTTGTCTTTCAATCAATAAGTTTTGTTGAGTTCTTCATTCATGAGTAATCAATTAATTTTGTTAAGTTCTAAAACCATGAGTAGCTAACTTAATAGAGGTTTGCTAAAGATGAATCTATAGGATAGGCTTATGTGAAATCAGCATGTAAAGTAGCATGAATGCATTGAATGAATGTGATCTTCACCCCATGGGCAATTTCGACCGGCCATCCATTTTGTCTAAAGAATTCCTAACCTCTGGAAGGAGTAAGAATTCAGAGTCGTTCATTCATGTTAGCATTTTATGGTAAACAGAGAGTGGCCTAGGAATAGGCATTCTCCTAGCACGTTTGTTAGCATGTGTTTATGAATAGGTTTTTAGCCTTACTTGGACAGGAGTAATCTAAGAATCTAATGCATATAATCGGAAGATGTATGAGATCTAGCTAAGACGATGCATGAGATGTTAATTTACTGTTGAATGATCATAGCTAAAATGCCTATAGAGGACTCTTAAGCCAACCTTGCTGTCTTCATTTTAGATTTTAATCGTTGCGAGTTTATTGCGAGCATATTGCGAGAACCGCAATAGCACTTTCTGCCTTTACCTTAGTCTTTTATTAACATTTTAATCCATTGCGAAGGTATTGCGAGACCCGCAATACTAGTTTTCACATCATAGTATCCTTTTTTGCTTTGTGTTAACCTTGCACTCTCCTTGCACCTTTTATAATTTCGTGCCTCAAACCAAAATCCATTCAATTCAAGTTACCTTATCTAATTTAACACACACCAAATCGCTAGTCACTCAACTCAGTCTTTGTGGGAAAACGATATAAATTATACTTATCACTTGCTGCAGAACATGTATACTTGCATGATCTGAGTGCTCGTTACATCTAATTTACATACACACTGAGCACGCAACAGCCGCCAAAATACTTTTTCCCCAAAAGAAATAGGTAGATTAGCTTGAAAAAGCAATGTCCGAGCCACATTAAGAATATGCCTATGTTTACATTCTACTCGTCCATTTTGTTGTGGTGTATCGGCACAAAAGGTTTGATGAAGAACCAATGTCAGCATAAAATCGATGAATGCATGTGAATTCTTTTCCATTAACTTTGCAGAACCTTAACATGCTTATCAAAATGAGTTTTAACCATGCGACAAAAATCTTTAAGGAGTTAAGATACCTCAGATTTGGCAGTCATCAAGTAAATCCATATGGCGCGAGAACAATCATCGACAATAGTTAAGAAATAACGAGCATCACTACTAGAAGACAAAGTATACGATCCCATATATCACAATGCATTAAATTAAAAGCATTTGTTGCTTTACTATTACTCAGAGGAAACATGTTCCTAGGTTGCTTCACTCTTAAACAAATATCACAAGTTTCATGAATAACATTATCATCCTTATGTCCATGAGTTCCTGTGAGAACCCATTTGCCCTTTATTTTTGTAAAAGAGATAGAAAAAAAAAATAAAGACCAAAATTGGATTTTGTTGGGTTAAAAAAAAAATAAAATAAATCAAAAGAGATTTTTTGTTTTACACGATGATTGTAACGTGGCAAGAGAAGAAGAAGTCATGAGCTGGTGTAGTTTGGTGTGCTGTCACGAGAGTTGAGGAAAAAGGGTTGGTAGGAGTTGCAAAATATTTTAGTTTGGGGTTTGAAAGGAAATTACAGAGGAAAATGGTGAAAAGAAAGAATTTTTACTTCCTTTAACTTGGTTGCTGTTGAAATTAGAGAATAAGAATTCTTGGAGGTGTTACAAAGAAGGTTTATTGCTCAATATTGTATATTTGGTAAGTTTCCTTGGAATTTAATGAAAGGATTTGAGATTTTTTTTTAAATTTGTTTATATGGAGGAAATCTCCTGATATTTTTTTTTTCCTTTTGCAAATCAAATTATTCTTTGTCAAGTTAAAATGGGGAAGGGATGGAGTTAGCACACATTCTAAGAGAGAGGTTATCGAAGGAAGAAGATTGTGGCTTGTTGGAGTCTTCACATGAAAAAGGAAGGACAATTTGAGTTTTAGAGAAAATTGTGGGTTTTTGTTTAGCTTAGTTGTACGAGAGTGTTTGAGGTCAGGATTGATATTTTATTTTTGTTAGTTTAAAGTGCTATGTTTGGTTAAGTTGGAGACTAATTTAGTGACAACTGGTTTGGGGTGAAAATGTTGTTTCAGGAGAATTAGAGATCGGGTCGGCTTACAACCCGAGTTTCTCAAGTCGATAACTTTGTGAGTGGTTTTATTTTCAAAATGTACCCTTATGTTAGTTATTAGTATCATGAAGTTTTCAAGAAATCCATATTATGATTGATTTAAGAACATTTGTTTTGGAAATTTAGGGGATCTTCTATGAAATTTCTTTGATTTTGTGATTATTTATATTCTAAAAATATTAATGTGTTTATTGAATAGTGTTGAAATTTATGAAATGTAGTTTATAAATGTTATTCTTTTAGTATAGTTTAAGAAATAACAAGTATTATTCCTAAATTGTTTTCAAATCATTAAAATTGTACGTATGGTGATCTTCTGATACACTCACGTGAATGTGTTTCCATGGAGGTATGCATGAGGTCTTTGGGACCCACTCTGGCACACATATAGGCTTTGGGTCGTGTGTCGGGGTGCTTTTCCTTTTGGGGGCTGCTCTGCGCGCGTATGACCATGTTTTCTCTCCTATACATCTTGAGATTACTCGGTGTATAGTATGACCATGATTTTTCTGCTATATACGTTGAGTTTCTCTGTATATAGTATGACCAGGTTTGGGTACAAGTTTGGTGATGTTTTTACAAGCTTATGCTTATGTTTTACAAGTTATTATTACAGGTTTCTCGTAGTTTCTTAATTTTATGAGTTATTTAATTTGTAATCATGTTTTACGTTGGTTTTACTAAAGGTTTTTTTTATTCAGAACTATCTTCTTAAAAACTTACCACTCACTAGGCTTTTTAGCTCATCCTTTATTCTTATTTTTCCACCAGGTTGCTCTTGAGTTTCAATTCAGTCACGTTGATCAGCATTTGCCACCTTTCCCAACTAGTAGTTGTTGCATATCATGTTTTGTATGTACATTTAGTGGGTGGGAAGTCTTGTAACGAGTGTAACTAATCTTTTATTTGCGTTTTTTTTTTTTTTTTGATAGCCTTTTATTTGCGTTGTATGTTATCTAATGGTTGCATATGTGTTTAAAAGTTTATAAAGTAGACTTGTTCTTGGCCGTAGCCATGTTGATTGTTCAAGTTAGATTTTCAGGTAAGAAAGTTTGACAGTAGATTCCATTGCACGCTCGGGGTCTATTGTCATCACAACTCGTCCTAGTTTTGATAGGGAAATCTGGGGCGCGGTGTGAAAGTTCCAATATTATCTGGCAAAAAAGAGTCAACTTTTCGAGAAGCCTGACCCAACCGTGGATGCCACAATTCTCTTTTATCTCCCACTGTTGCTCGATACGCTTGAAATTGTCTCAAAGGTTGAAACCAATAAACCATATATCACATTGTTCACCTCCAATAAAAGTCCTCAAAACACGATTCTGTATGATGCAAAACTTATTAGTAAAAGTGACAAAATAAGATAGATCGACAAACAAGTGAGACACGAACCACAAATTACAAGTAAGATCTGGAACACATAGAACATTATGAAGAACCATAGATGTATTCAAAGAAATTGTGCCTTCCTTGGTGACAATGATTTTTTTACCATTCGAAAATCCAACAGAAGTAGGAGCAACGTCAAATAATTAAGTAAATAATCCAGCATTACCAGTCATGCGATTCGAGCATCTGGTGTCAATGATCCATTAAGCGAAAAAATCACTCTTACCACTCAATTTTTCGGTTGAAGAACACTTCTCTTTTGAAGTGTGGAGCATGTGTGCACAAGTGTAGCCCACTGATCATATGAGAGACCAGGGACACCATATCGATCTGAATCCTGGGTGCCTAAGCAATAGGCTGTAAGGTGGTTGTTGCGGTATATCCTCTTTCACACCCGAGGGCGTTAGTTATCTGCATTTGTGCTCTTGTAGTATATCTTCGATCATACCAGACGACATTTGCTACCTAGGTGCAGCGTTCTTTCCTCCTCCCTCGAGAGGTCTGGTTGTTCGGTCGTCCACCATAATAAGATGACGATAGTCGGATGTCATGGTTTAGTCGTCATTCATAACGAGATGACGATAGTCAAATTTTTGTTGTTTTGTCCTTAGTCATAACGAGAAAATCGAAGTAGTCGTAGTCGAATTTCGTAGTGGAAAAATCAAAGATTTCAATCGTTGAAGAGCGATTAAAAATTGGTCGTCGTCTCCTTTCTTGGAGTTGCCGCCACCCTAGGGTCTAGTAGGGTTTTTTTTCTTTCTCTTCTTAGGATCTTTGCTCTAATACCATAAAGAGTTTTGCGGAATATATTTTCTGTTATTGAGAATGACCAAAACCACAAATATATATACAACCCTATAACTTTCATGCCTTGTAAGCAAGACTATTTACATAAACCACAAAATTAATCTAGGAAACAAAAACTTAATTATAGGAAACATAAAGCTAACTATGGAAATAAAACTCTGACTCCAAAATATATACATAGTATATACAACAATATACGACGAGATTTACGGGTAGATGTCGAGATATACGACGCCTCTAAAAATTGAAAAAGATTAAAAAATTAAAATCGAACGTCAAAAGATACGCACAAAGTTAAAAAAAAAGCAAAAAACAAAAAGCATACGTGACACCATTTAGTTGGGCCACGTGTCTAGGTTGCAAAAGATGGATGTAGACCAGGTGTCGCCAAAGTTTTGCTCTATTGGAAAATTGTAGAAAATGATATTTCTATGGTTGAATTAAAACTTTTATAGTCATCATTTACTCATGATAGGGCATCCAACATTACAAGAAAGTTGACCTTTTTCGAAGGTCGCAACTTTCGAAAAAGCACTACATGAACCTTCGATATATCTTTTTTTGAATGTTAACTGAACCTTCGAAAAGTGTCAAAATAAACTCCGTCGGGAAAAGCTTTTCAAAGGTTTATTAACCTTAAAAAATTAATTGTTTTTCCAGGATTCATTAACCTTCGAAAATTTGTCTTTTTGGAGGGTTCATTACCCTTCGAAAATTAGTCTTTTTCGAGGGTTCATTAACCTTTGAAAATTATTTTTTAACAAAGGTTCATTAACCTTTGAAAATTATTTTTTTTACAAAGGTTCATTAACCTTCGAAAATTAGTTTGTTTCAAAGGTTACATGTCTTCGACTATCAAATTATTTGTTGATAATTTATTTATTGTGAAATTATCTTTTTCGAATATTTTCCTTATTTTAAAAGGTTTATAATGTTATTTTCAAGAATTTAACGTCTTCGAAAATATTTTTTTATCGACGCTCGAAAATCCTTCAAAAAGCTCAAATCAATCCAATTTTCATTTATTATTAGTAAATCTCGAAAGGCTCCCTACTAAATCCCAATAGTGTCATAATTGTCAAACACAAGAATAGGGAACAATAGACAAGGATATATGGTATCTATTTTTTTATATATAAGAAGCTTCAGACAAATACATTTCTCCAGAAAAGGGAACCAACAAACAAAGGGTCGGGGTGAATTGTTTTGCAGTTCTTCAAGATTGTGGGCACTGTGAGAAACGTTGTACTGGAATCTTAGCATATGAATGTAGCCGCTGCAAGTTCAATGTTTCATGTTTCAACACTGCTCGTGTAAGAAAAATTCAAGAAAAGAGCCAAAAGTCAAAAGAAGAGAGAAGTGTTAAAAAAAGTTGCTTTAGAATGCACCATAAAGTCTAAAGAGGCAAAATTAATCCATAACTCAATCAGTATTTTATTCTCATCTTTAGCTGTAACCATACTTCCTCTAAACATGAGAATAAAGCAAAACTAATCCATAAATCTGAAGAGAAAAATCTTGCAGAATAATAACCTTTCAATCTTAAAGAAACTACATAGATCTAAAGCAAACAAGAAGCTCAAACTTTCCAACCCAAATGAAAACTAAATCCATCAGTATTTCCTCTCCCATCACAAAAGAAAAATCCGACATTATTAAGCAAAAATTGCAGCAAATTACCAACAGAATAAACAAATTTCCTTATTACACACAAAAACTTGATCAAAATCCTACATCTGAAAAGGCCTATTGGATTATTTTTTTTAACAAGATATGTAAAGGCCTATTGGACTAAATGAGCTAACAAAACAAAATTTCCATAAAAAATCATGAAAACCAAGTGATTCAGACAGTCGATAATTCCACAAACTTTTCCTAAATCGGGTTAGATTTTGCAATTCCCCATTATTGACCCATGATGACCCAGTCGATAACTCCAAATAGTAAATATTATTGGATCGATGAACTTCAGGTTTATTGTTGCATAAATTTCAATTACACAAATATGTGTAATATTATCCATAAAAAAATGACATGCAACTCTTTAAATATACATTTTTCATACGAGACAATTTCTATAATATATAAATATTCTATATTATTCTTACTATTAGTCTCTATATGATAATTATTACAATGTAGATATTTAAAACTTAGTAGAATTTTCTTTGATTTTTCAAAGAATAGAACATATCAACTATAAATTTTGTTCTTCTAGGAAAATACTATTTTTTTTTTCAAAATCTCCAATGAAGTCTAATGACTTTGTATTATATTGACTTTTGCTTCTAGCATTGTCAATTTTGATAATACTTTCTACTTTTAAGTATAGTGGGTGTAGTTGCACTATTTGTCAAAATAAACTTTTATCATTCATATTCTGTTCGGGAGATTCGAAAACTTTTGCAACATCCAAATATGTTATACTTAATCGGGTAAAAAATAATAATCATCTCTTCAGGAGATTCAAAGAAACTTATAACATTTAAATGTTTCAATTTAGGGGCTAAAAAAGATCAACTATCTCTTCAGGAGATTCAAACAAATTTACAAAGTTTGCTCCCACACATTGTTCCTATTTTCATTTATTGGGACATTTTAAGATTCACAAAGAACTTAAATGTATGATAGGGTACAAATTAATGTCTATTTATGTATCACATTTAAACTGTGAAACTTTTCTTTTTTATCATAATGTTTGGTTTTCTTGAAAATTGAATGATATATAACCACCATAAAATGAGTAATTACTTCTTCCTATTTTATGATCATGATCTCGGCTTTAACAAAAAATATTCAATATATTATAACATTCACTTCAGGGAATGATATTCAAATTGTTGACCGAGACTCATAAATTCATACACTTTCAAGAAATCCTCATTTATTTTTATTCAATTTCAAGAAGATATGATTTTTGCTCATCACAATATTTCAAAATTTCTTTCTCGAGTTGCTACAACAAGAGCATATTCTAAATATGAAAAGAATGAAATGTCTTGTCTTACACATGTTTTTTAGTTTAAAACACTTATTGATTTAAAATCATGCAACTACAGGTACATCTAATCAAACAAAAACACTTTTGATTTTAAAATTATGCAACTTCAGGTGCATCCCAAATGAGAACTTATTGTTGATTTAAGCAACTTCTAGTTCATCTAATCAAAATGAGTTGTAGGAAGAATAATAAATTACTATAAATATCATTCAAAGTTTATCATAAGAAATTCAAATATATATATAACACACTATATATGAAATATGTAAAAAAAATAGATCAAATATGTATTGTACATACGTTGTATAAAGAGTATACATGATACTTAAATAAACATTAACATAAATGTACATAACACAAAAAAAAATCTATATATAATAGAAAAATAAGAAATTTTATATGACACATGTACAATGCATAATTAATATACAAAGTATTTATATGTACATGAATATTATACATAACAACAAATTATCATGCATTCTTTCCACATATATTGATGATTGAAATAAATAAGTAAATTGCAATATTGAATACATGTTATACAAAACATCAATTGCAAAAATTGATTTAACAAATTAAACTCTACATGCTCATAAAAGATTGAAATATATCTTCATGTTCATACAAGTTCAAAAATATCAAAGCATTAATAACAATTATGTTAAATGTTAACGAAATTTCAATTCTATAAATTGAACAAATTATCAATCTTAACACATAAACGAATATGAATCATGAGTATAACATGCAAAAATTACAACTGACATGCACTGTGCTCAAATAATAGAGTCAACATTATAAATATATAAGGTATATATGAGATATTCCATCCATATACACTGTATACATAGAACGTTCATAACACAAATGAAACATACCTTTAACAAAGAAAAGAGGTAGCTCGTTCTGATAACATGTTATAAAAATATAGCAAGAAGAACAAAAGTGATACTTAAAAGAAGAAGAAAGTAGAGAAAAAAGTAGAGAGAAATCAATGTATTCAATTGATTTAAGATGTGTTTGAAAGACTTCATACATGCTCTATTTATACAAGTATTTCATGACTAAACTTGGGTCATTCTCCTTTTCCCCCCACTTTCTTTTAAATTGGTTGGTGGTTTGGTTTCTGTTTTTATTTTTTTTTTTCCATTTTTCTTTTTGCTTTGATGGAAAATAGATGAATGAAAGCATATCTTCATCCTTATCCATGGGAACAAGTGTTCATCGCTTATATAGTTTGAGAATAAAGCAAGTTCCAATCATTCAAGAGTTAAATCAAATGTGTACTGAAAAAATGTTTGTTGATTCCAACTACATAAACGAAAGTGAAATCTTTGTTTTATAATAATCATCAACTCAAGAGCTTACAATCTGGTTGGAATTGATATGAATCTTGGAAAAAGAAGAAAGTTTGGTTTTGTTGGTATTAGAAGCTGGATAATGTCAAGAGTTTGCAGGACTCATAAACTTTACACAAGAATGATGATAATAACAAAATAAGAGAGAAAAACAGTAAAACAATAAAATTTGAACCTCCAGTAGAGCTGAAGCTGGATCGCCTCGCACATCAAAACTTGTCTTGTCAATCTCATCTAATAGCATGAATGGATTGCAAACAGCTACTCTCTGTAAAATGTTAAAGAATAATGTCAAAGAAGGGTACTTAAAACATCAAACTTGGTCAAAAAAAATAATTAAAAAATCTCAATCATCTGCAATTAGATGAGAGGAATAACAACTAAAAATATATCCAAGACACTCCTATGAAAGTACAACAAAAGTAGAAACATCTAAAAAATAAGAAAGTCTTTATCTTACCCTTAAAAAATTCTCCTATTCCTTTCTAACCTTTACTCCACCTTTACTCCTAAAGGATATTCTTACCATTGATAAGCACCTTAAACTTATTGAGAGGAAAATCGCCCAAGCTAAAGATCATAAGATGAGAAGAAAAAATTATGCAAGATAAAAATGGATTGAATAAGAAATATCAAACACTATAGAAAATGATTAACTAAACAATAATTTAATCTACCAATAACCTGCTGCAAACAAACGCTGAAGCTTTGGGTAAATAATAATTAGCAATCAAATCTAGACCAATAAGAGGAGAGGGGAAGACTACCTTCAGTCCATCAATAAGATGCCTGTCATGCTTTCAATGTATGCAATCAACCACTAGAATTTCATAATTCCAAGATTATGAGACGGAGGAAAATAGGTGCATGAGAAGTGGAATACACCGTCCGATTTGGACTCTACTATGTCGACTACAAGAACAATCTCACAATAATTTCAAAGGCATCCGTTCAATGGTTTCAGAGTATGCTTGAATCAGAAGACAAATAGATTATGCTATTGTAATTATTGTGTGCTCATATCAATCACAACAATGTACACCATATATCAAAACTGGAATTGAATAAAAGATACCAAATGATGAAATAAGAAGAAAATTTTGTTAAAGAAGTGGATTAATGTGCGTATCGAACGTGCCAATTCCTACGGTTCAAGGATGGAAATCAATTTCGGCTTCATAGAGTTTTGATCGAATGTCTAAAAGACTTCAATCGAACAACGCAAAGTCGTGTCTTCTTCACCATGGAAATTTGCGGGATCGAAGAATCGATAGAATTCAAAACCCCTATGCAATAATTTGCTTACAGAATCGAAAAGTGGGGTTCAAATACTTGTCGAGGTAGCAGACTGATATGCCGCTTGTCGAGGAAAATATTGGGGTCTTTGCGAGGTAGTGGATTGGTAGCGATGGCTTGCAACGATTTGCAGCAACGCATGCCGCCCGTGCTTGAGCACGCCTCTGTTTCTACGCGATCGATGGATTAAGGCTTAGTAATTCCGCCATTGGAAGAATCAAACTGAGGTGATTGTTGCAGAATGAAATTGAGATATTTGGCCAGATGACCCTAAATTAAAGCTCATTTGAGAGATTGACCCGAAATTTTAAAAAGTAGTCAAAATGACATTTTGCTGACATCATCAACCATTTTTTTTAATAGTTCTCGCTCACTATTTTGCTCGCTCTCGCTCATGGGAGGGTAGAAAATTTCAGTTAAAAAGTGGAGCACGCACAAGAGCGAGAGCAAGCAAAATAACATTAAAAATATAATTGATGATGTCAGCAAAATGTCATTTTGACTACTTTTTAAAATTTCGGGTCAATCTCTCAAATGCGCCTTAATTTAGGGTCATCTGGCCAAGTATCCCAAAGAAATTCCAGAAAAAATTGGATCGACAAGTTGTTTCAGGGGGAAAGAAGAATGAGAAAAAGGAAGGGCGACGATGGTGCAACGAGATCTAGGGTTTACACGTTAAACGCCCATTATTATTGGAAGGTATAATAAGTTATTATTAATAACTCTTTTAAAAATTACTTTTTTTTCTAGGGTTTTTCAAGGAAATTGCAAAATCTGACCTGGATTGCAAAAGGTTAGCCAAAATTGATCTGAAATGGAAATTTTATCGTTTCTGTCCTCAAATTGACAGCCGGCATTACTGTTCAATTTTGAGGTGTTGTGAAATTTCGTCTTTATCCCTCACTTAAAAAAATGTCCTATCTCCTCTCTTCTTCTCCTCTTCTTTCCTTCTCCTCTTCTTCTCTCCCTTCTCTCATAACAAAGTTACTCGGGAAGAAAAAAATTCTCCTCTCTCATCTATCCCTTCTTCCTTGTTTTTTTTTTCTTCTTTATCTTACCTTCTTCTCTAGTCAAAAAGGAAAAAAAAAAAAGATCTTCTCCTCTCCCCCATCAACTCCTCCCTACTCCCAATTTCACGAATCTAAGACCTTCTCTCCAACAAATTTCACGAATCAAACTACCTTATTTTTTACAGATTTGGTTAAACAAATCTTTCCTAATCACAAATTTAATACCCAACCAATTCTTTTGACTTTTTTTACTTAACAATTAAACTAAAATTTTCATTTTGATGTAAGATAACACAATTGTGTAAAACAAATCTAAATCTACACGATCGTGTAGATTAAAAAATCACCAGATCAACTATGGAAGAATTGTACGATTGACCCCCTATTTTAAGCGGATTGTCAAAATGACTCGGATCTGAAAAAAAAAAAGCAAATTGACCTTCTGCTGACATCATCAGTTTTTTTTTTTTAATATTATTTTCTAGCTCTAGCTGCGGGCGCTGGCTGATCTCGCTCTAGCTCGGGCGCGGGCTGGTCTCGCTCTAGCTACGGAATGGTCTCGCTCTAGCTCTAGCTTCATTTAAGATCTGAAAATTTCAAGATCTTGAAGTTTTTTTCAGATTCGAGACCAGTCCGCAGCTAGAGCGAGACCAGCCCGTGCCCGCAGCTAGAGCAAGAAAATAATATTAAAAAAAACTGATGATGTCAGCAGAAGGTCAGTTTGACTTATTTGTCAGATCCGGGTCAATTTGACAAATGGGTTAAAATAGGGAGTCAGTCGTACAATTCTCCCATCAACTATAGTGTTAAGCCAAATTTTCGTAAGTGTATTGTTGTCGTTCAGATGAAAGTCATAGCCATTTTTTTTTTGTTGAAGAAGGAAAAAAAATGGAGTTAGAGAGAGCTTAAAAAAATTGGACATAAAATGGAGGGAAGGAAAAGTTGGGATTTTAATGGATTTTCTTAACCGTGGGTTAATCAGATTTTTTTTTTTTTTTTTTTTTTTTTTTTTTTTTTTTTTTGGCTACTTACCGAGGAGAAGAAGGGAAGATAAAAATAAAAATAAAAAAATCTGAGAAGAAGGGATAGATGGGAGAAGAGAAGCGTTATTTTTTCCTTTTTGGCTACTTACAGAGGATCAGAAAAGGAAAGAGAGAAAAAAAAACCCAAAAGGGATAGATGAGAGAGAAGAAGGAAAAAATAGGAGAAAGAAAGAGGGGAGAGTACATTTTTTTTTAAGTGAGGGGTAAAGACGAAATTTCACAACCTCTCAAAATTGAACCGTAACGTCAGTCGATTTGAAGTCAGAAGCGATAAAATTTCAATTTCATGTCATTTTTGGCAAACCTTTTGCAATCCATGTTAGATTTTGCAATTCCCCGATTTTTCAAAACCTTTGGTAAAAGGTATACTGTTTTTCGAGACTTTTTCAAAACCCTCGATAAAAAGTATTTATATTTTTCTCCATTCTTCGTTTTAAAGGTATAATAACTCTTTTAAAAATTACTCTTTTTCGAGGCGTTTTCAGAACCTTCTATAAAAGTATTTATATTTCCCCCATTTTGGAGGTATAATAACTCTTTAAAAAATTATACTATTTTTCAAGTATTTTTCAAATCCTTTGATAAAAGGTATATTCTTTTCTTTTTCACGAGTTTTTCAAAATAAAAGGTATACTCTTTTTCAAGGATTTTTTAAAACCTTCGATGAAAATATTTATATTTTCCCCTGGTTTTGAAGTTATAATAACTCTTTCAAAACATATACTCATTTTCAAAGATATTTCCAAACCTTCGATAAAAGGTATACTATTTTTCAAGGGTCTTTCAAAACCTTCGATAAATAATATTTTATTTTTCTCATTCGTTTTGAAGGTATAATAAGTTTAATAACTATTTTAAAAATTTATACTCTTTTTCAATGATTTTTCAAAACCATCGATAAATGTATACTCTTTTTCAATGATTTTTCAAAACCTTCGATAAAATGTATACTATTTTTCAAGTCTTTTTCCAAACCTTCGATAAAGTATATGTTTTTTCAAGGTTTTTTCAAAATCTTCGATAAAAGCATACTCTTTTTCATGGATTTTTTCAAACCTTCGATAAAAGTATACTCTTTTTCAAAGATTTTTCCAAACCATCGATAAAAGGTATACTATTTTTCAAGGGTTTTTTAAAACCTTCGATAAAAGTATACTCTTTTTAAAGGTTTTTTCGAAACCTTCGATAAAAGATAGATTTTTTCGAAGGTTTTTTATAACCTTCAATAAAAGATGGTCGAAATAGGCCAAGTGTGTTGTAGTACAAATCCAACCACCCTTTGGACAAGGAGATTAGTTAGAAACACACATCATTTTTTTATATTATTATTTTCACATATTTAAAATGTTTGAATTTTTTTTGTAAAACTTTCAATACAAAAATAAGTTTTTAAAAACTATTTTCTTTAGTTTTCAAAACTTGACTTGAATTTTGAAAATATCGTTAGAAAAAAAAAAACTAATTAGTATAAGTTATGTTTATAAATTTAAGTTTCAATTAAAAAAAAATATATATGGTTATCCAAGGTGACTTGATTATTATGGTAGAAGTAATAACTTATAAGACTAATTTATAGATAATAAACCTATTCAAATTATTGGTACAATTTGGTTTCCGATCCATTTTGACAAATTTAAAATACTTCAAATTTCGCACTTGAGTATATGCTTTAAAAGGTATGTACAAAAGAAAATGTGGTACCATATATATGAAATGTTCAAAACGATAGGATTGGAATTCATTCAAAAGAGAAGACCAAAATATGAAATTTTAAAAAGAAAAGACCTTTGTTCTAATGAGTTGCAAGCTAAAAAACAACACCAATATTTACACTTTCTCCAAGTGATGATCATTCCCCACATAACAAATCAACTGCCATCTCCTCATCACCACTTTAACAAAATGAAGAAGCACCAAACAAAAAACACAACCATACACAAAACCTTGCAACACTCTCCTCTCCAATCCCAAATTCCCACACAAATAAACACAATCCAACGTTATCAAAACCCAAGCCAAACCTTCCAACAATCCCCTAAAAACCATAGCTTTTCTCACCATCTTCTCCCCCGACAGCCGACATATAATCCTCGTACACAAAGCACACACAACCACAAACGTAGTACCCGACCAACCCCTATACGACACAAATCTTCCCCCAACCACCAAAGCCTCATTTCTACAAACACACGAAGGACACTCCCCTGAAAAACTCGACCCAATCAAAGCATCCAACCCCGTGTAGTAAGGCATAATCACCGACTCCAAATTCAAGCTCGCGTGAAGAATCCCCGACATGGTCGAGGCTTCGAGAAAAACATACTTTATGTCCTTTTCGCCTCCGTTATTATTGTCGAATGTGAGAGCGGAGATGTAAACCAAATGGAGAATCGACGGACCGACGAGGAAGAGAGGGAAAAACATGTTGATACGATGGCCTTTGGCGAAAACCAAGAGGAAAATGGGGAGAGAAATTGGCCCTGATGGTAACAGGAACCTCTTTGAGTAGTGGTCTAAAGAAATCTGGCCACGAGACGACATGTCTGCCAACATGAGCAAAAGGGTTGACATGTAGGTGGCGGCGGTGAAGACGAGAACGAGAAAATCGACGGCGGCGGGGTAATCGCCGGGGTAAATGCTGTCGCAGTAATAGTGAAAAGGGCAGGTGAATTTGTCTAATGTTTCTTCTAGTTGCCATCGAGTGCATTTGAAGAAGATTAAACGGGTGTTTTCGAGAGCCAATGAAGGCCAATTCATTTGTGTTCTTGTGGGCTTGATCGAACAGTGGTGGGTGGTTTTTGGATTTTGGAATTTGGGGTTTTGTTTTTGTTGTTGTTTATAGAAATATTGAGATGGGTTTGGTGTTAGATGGGATGTTTCCATTGGAGGGGAATGGGATGAGGAGTGTTCAACTACTATATCTAAAATGGGTTTGTTTTTCATTGTCTTCCTTGGAAGAGAGGCTTGTCAAATTATAGTAATTTAGTTGGTGTCAGTATGACTTTTTTTGGGGGGGTTACTTTTCTAATTTTATAATTACCATGTTTTTGGAATTTTATTATTATTATTTTTTTTTGTAATGGTAAAAATTATAAGAGTAAAACTTGCTACAAGTATGTTTTAGGTCCCAACACGAGTCACGATTTGATTGACTGAATATTTATATTATTTTTTAAATAAAAAAATTCTTTGCAGTTTACTTAGATTTTTTTTCTTCCGTAACTTTCCCTTGTATAAACAACTTCTCCTATTTTCTCTCTCTTTCCTCCACTCCCATCTGCATATGACCTTTGTTTTCAATTTCATCTCTCACTCTCTCTTTCTTTCTCTACTATAAGTATTTTTTTTCTTTTTTTTTAATTAACTATTTTTTAAACGCAGTAAGATTTGCAATATTCTAAAGAATATCTATAGACAAATAAAATCTTTTTTGTTACCAATTTTTTTTGGATTTTCTTAAAAGAAAAAAAAATCCAATCAACCTTTCCCTTTACCAATTCAGATGAATTGTGAAATTTCTCACTCTTTCCTTCACTTCCTCTAAAAATCTACTTGAAAATTTATGCGTAGCCCTCCAAATTTTAAATAACCCCAATTGAAATTTCATGGCCTTAGAGTTTGGAGTGCAGAGAAATGGAGAGAGAGAAAGCATGAGAAGTTATTAATTTGGTGGAATAAAAAAAGACAGGACAAAAACCAAGTAAAGGGCGTGAAAAGATTTTTTTATTATTTAAAAACGGTTTAAATATTGGTCAATCAAATCATCACATGTGGCTGGGCTGCAAAAGATGCTTGTAGTCCAGACAACATGCAAGTTTTACTCAAATTATAAAGTTGGCTTTTAGAAATGTTTTCCAATAATATCGATCTAAAAAAAAAGTTTATATCTTTGAAGGACTTGAGGATAGCAATTTTTTTCTTTTTTTTTTGCAACGGTATTTTAATTAATGTGAAGATTGAACCCATGACTTTTACTCATGAACACAATGACAATTGAGTTATGCTTCGTTTTGGCTAAATTTTATTTTTTTGCAACTCAGATAACTTATTTATCACTTGTAATATATCTTTGAAAAGAAAAGATAAATAATTTGTAATTTTGGAGTAAGGTGGGTGTGAGATAGATGTGAGGCTTAAGGTTGAGGCAGCTTGTTTCCAAAGGGATGCTGTTAGGTAAAGTTATTCTTTGCATTGATGATGGAATTGATCACCTGCCCTTTTGCAATGTCTTTTTTTAAGTAACCAAATGGTTAGTTTTCTGTTGGGAAAGAAGTCAATATGGGAATTCATTTGCATTGTCCTATCACTTTGAATTTGTGCATAATTACACATGTCAAATAACAAAACTAGTAAATGACTTAAACATTTTGAACATTTTATTTTTTAAAGTTTATATTTTAATGTAACGTTTGTTTATTTTTTAATTAATTTATTTTTCTTTGAAAAACATATATAACTGTAATTGATAATTAAACTCATTTTAATTTATTTAACTTTTACTAAAAGATAAAGTAAGAAACAATAATGTTAATTATATGGTCAATTGATTTGCACAAACTAGGTATTATATTTCCTGTGTAGCATGTGTTGGGATGATGGAAATGCTTATTTGAGCATTTGCGTACGTTGGTGAGAAAATCACGTTCACCTATCATATGTCTTGAGCATCCCCGGTCAAAATACCAATCATCTTTAGTGTTATTGCTGCAAGAAGTATATGCCACATCCACAGACAATTTTTCTTTGTGACGCCATTCCTTCCAAGATAATTTAAGAGTGAGGATGGAAACATGAGGTCGGTTTTTCTCGTATTGCTGAAGTTTTTTGAAGTATCTGTATACAAAGGGCTTGATGTGACATTTCCTCCTACAATAATGACAAGTTCAGATCGTTCTTGACTTGAATGAAGAGATATTTTGTTTATGTTGTGACTCTTAGGAAATGAAGCCCAAACAACAAAATAAAGCCCACACAAACACTAAATCTCATTACTTAATCTGATGGGTTTTTTTTTATTGGATGAAATTGTAGATCAATTATTATTGGCTTACTTGAATGTGGATTATAAAATAAGAAAGAAAAATAAGGCAAGTGGCTGTTATTTTTCTTTCTATAAAAAGAAAAAGTGGGGTGTTCATTTTTGACACACAAAAAGAGAAGGTGATCCAGCGGCCGAAGAAAAATATAATAGAGGTAATTTTTATGTTTTTTTTCTCCTTGTGTCGACAATGAGCAGACAGTAAAAGAATAAGGGTTGGGTTCTCTTTATTATTGATCCCAAGCTATCGGGTTGTGATACTTGGAAGTCAATAGCTATTGTTGCGCTATTGAGGATAGTTTGTAGCGTTGAGATTAAGGCTTTTTGTAATCTCCATTATAGTTGAACCTGCAGTTGCAGAAGACTGGACGTAGTCCCGAGATCGGGGAGAACTAGTATAACTTAAGGTGTCATTCTCTTTTTCCTTCTATTTATTATTGTATTTTGTGATCGATAACTTATTTGGTTCTAACCTGTGAAGTGGGAACGGGAGATATAATATTGTTGTTATTCCACGTTATTTATAGCTCGTGTATTTTTCCCCACAAATGGTATCAGAGCTTTTGGTTCAGAAATCATGGGAGCGACGAATCCAAAGAGTTTCGAGGGAGTCACAAAATTTGATGGGGGAAATTTTGGTTATTGGAAGATGCAGGTGACGGATTTTCTAACCTGCAAGAAATTGCACAAGGCACTTAAGGAGAGACCGAAAGAGATGTCAGATGGAGATTGGGAGGACCTAGATGAACAAGCAGTTGCAAACAGAACAATGTGTTTGTCAATGGAAGTTGTTAGTCTTGTAGCCAACGAGACTACTGCAATCAAGCTAATGGAAGCGCTTACAAACAGGTACGAGAAATCGTCTGCTAACAGTAAAGCATATCTTCTCAAGAAATTTTTTACCATGCAAATGGTTGAAGATGCATCTGTTAATTCCTATATCAATGAGGTTACCACTTTGATAAATCAGTTAAAGTCTGTTAAGATAGATTTTACTGATGAAGTGTATGTTATTCAGTTATTAATGTCTTTACCTGAAAGTTGGGAAACGATGAAGACAATTGTGTCTAATTCGGTAGGAGAAAATATACGGAAGTTTTCAGGGGTTTGTGATTAGCTCTAGCTGAAGAAATTCGTAGAAAAAGTAGTGGTAGAGAGTCATCTACTACAGGATCAGCTTTAGCTTTGACTAAGGATAAATAATTTATGAAACCGAGTAGTAGTGGGAAGAAGTGGGGTCATAGGACGAACAAGGAGATATAATGTTTTTATTGTCACAAAATAGGTCACTATAAAAGTCAATGTAGAAAACTAAAAGAGGATCACGAAAAGAAGCATGAGGCAAACATAGTTGATGATGCTGATGCATGTGTTTGTGTTGGAAGTGACACAGAAAATTTTAGTAATTCATCTGAGTGGATTTTAGACAGTGCAGCGTCAGTTCACATAACTTCAGATAGAAGTTTGTTCACATCCTTCACAAGAGGATGTCATGGTCTAGTAAGAATGGGTGATGGCAGAGTCTCCAAAACCAGTGGGATTTGGGGATGTTAGTCTGAAGTTAGAATGTGGTAGTGTTCTGGTATTGCATGATGTCAGGTTTGTGCCTAGAATGAAGATGAATCTCATCTCTATTGGCAAGTTGACAGATGAAGGCTACAGGTGTGAGTTTGGTTGTCGCCAGTGTAAACTCATACTAGGATCCCAAGTAGTGGCAGTTGGCCACAGAAATTCTACATTGTACAAATGTCAATTGAATGTTGTCAAAGAATCAAAGAGACGGTGGATGCCAATTAAAGTTGCAGATGGTTGTTATAGAGGTGAGCCAGCAGCACAGATAGCCAAGTTTGATCAGTTGGATCACGATCCTTCGATTCATAAACAATTGGGAAGTTCAGAAGAGAAAGTTGATGGCTATTGTCAACCCTCAATTGTCAGACATTTGAACGAATTGAAGAAGTCGCCTAGGCGAGTGGAGGCATCGAAGTGGAAGGCCAGAGCAGTTGCTAAGGTCAAAGGAAAGGTCTCTAGCTTGGCAGCGGATTTGAATGGAGAATTCAAGTCATTCTCAAAATATATCTTCTTCAAGAACAATGATTCAGGATTGAAGAAGATGTCAATTGTTGCCACTTAGCTGAAGTGGGAGTACGTGTCTGTCTTTTTCGTCTGGAAGATAGATCCACGTAGCGAGCCCATTTCTCAGGGCGAACACTGATGCACTATAGTTACTTTCTGATGGTTACCTGTCTTTTGTAATTTTTTGTTATTTTACAGGTTTTTTGTTGAACCTTGGAGTTTGCCAAGAAGATCAGAAATAACAGTTGCAGTGGGAGTAAATTCTTGGAGTTTGCCAAGATGACCAATGTCGTTGTAGTGGGAGACAAAATTGTTGTTTTGTCTTCAAGTGGGGGGATTGTTAGGAAATGAAGCCCAAACAACACAATAAAGCCCACACAATCACTAAATCTCATTACTTAATCTAATGGGTTTTTTTTATTCGATGAAATTGTAGGCCAATTATTATTGGCTTACTTGAAGGTGGATTATAAAATAAGAAAGAAAAATAAGGCAAGTGGCTGTTATTTTTCTTTCTATAAATAGGAAAAGTGGGATGTTCATTTTTGACACACAAAAAGGGAAGGTGATCCAGCGGCTGAAGAAAAATATAACAGAGGTAATTTTTATGTTTTTTTTCTCCTTGTGTCGACAATGAGCAGACAGTAAAAGAATAAGGGTTGGGTTCTCTTTATTATTGATCCCAAGCTATCGGGTTGTGATACTTGGAAGTCAATAGCTATTGTTGTGCTATTGAGGATAGTTTGTACCATTGAGATTAGGGTTTCTTGTAATCTTCATTATAGTTGAACCTGCAGTTGCAGAAGACTGGACGTAGTCCCGAGATTGGGGCGAACCAGTATAACTTACGGTGTCATTCTCTTTTCCCTTCTATTTATTATTGTATTTTGTGATCGATAACTTATTTGGTTCTAACCTGTGAAATGGGAACGGGAGATATAATATTGTTGTATTCCGCGTTATTTATATCTCGTATATTTTTCCCAACAAGTGGTATCAGAGCTTTTGGTTCAGAAATCATGGGAGCGACGAATCCAAAGAGTTTCGAGGGAGTCACCTAATTTGATGGGGGAGATTTTGATTATTGGAAGATGCAGGTGAAGGATTTTCTAACCTTCAAGAAATTGCACAAGGCACTTAAGGAGAGACCGAAAGAGATGTCAGATGGAGATTGGGAGGACCTAGATGAACAAGCAGTTGCAAACATAACAATGTGTTTTCAATGGAAGTTGTTAGTCTTGTAGCCAACGAGACTGTAATCAAGCTAATGGAAGCGCTTACAAACAGGTACGAGAAATCGTCTGCTAATAGTAAAGCATATCTTCTTAAGAAATTTTTTAACATGCAAATGGTTGAAGATGCATCTGTTAATTCCTATATCAATGAGGTTACCACTTTGATAAATCAGTTAAAGTCTGTTAAGATAGATTTTACTGATGAAGTGTATGCTATTCAGTTATTAATGTCTTTACCTGAAAGTTGGGAAACGATGAAGACATCTGTGTCTAATTCGGTAGGAGAAAATATTTTGAAGTTTTCAGGGGTTTGTGATTTAGCTCTAGCTGAAGAAATTCATAGAAAAAGTAGTGGTAGAGAGTCATCTACTACAGGATCAGCTTTAGCTTTGACTAAGAGTAAAGAATTTATGAAACCGAGTAGTAGTGGGAAGAAGTGGGGCATCGGACGAACAAGGAGATAGAATGTTTTTATTGTCACAAAATAGGCCACTATAAGAGTCAATGTAGAAAACTAAAAGAGGATCAGGAAAAGAGGCATGAGGCAAACATAGTTGATGATGTTGATGCATGTGTCTGTGTTGGAAGTGACACAGAAAGTTTTAGTAATTCATCTGAGTGGATTTTAGCCAGTGCAGCGTCAGTTCACATAACTTCAGATAGAAGTTTGTTCACATCCTTCACAAGAGGATGTCATGGTCTAGTGAGAATGGGTGATGGCAGAGTCTCCAAAACCAGTGGGATTGGGGATGTTAGTCTGAAGTTAGAATGTGGTAATGTTCTGGTATTGCATGTTGTCAGGTTTGTGCCTAGAATGAAGATGAATCTCATCTCTATTGGCAAGTTGACAGATGAAGGCTACAGGTGTGAGTTTGGCAGTCACCAGTGTAAACTCATACTGGGATCCCAAGTAGTGGCAGTTGGCCACATAAATTCTACATTATACAAATGTCAGTTGAATGTTGTCAATAAATCAAAGAGACGGTGGATGCCAATTGAAGCTGCAGATGGTTGTTATAGAGGTGAGCCAGCAGCACTAATAGCCAAGTTTGATTAGTTGGATCACGATCTTTCAATTCAGAAAAAATTGGGAAATTCAGAAGAGAAAGTTGATGGCTATTGTCAACGCTCAATTGTCATACATTTGAACGAATTGAAAAAGTCGCCTAGGCGAGTGGAGGCATCGAAGTGGAAGGCCAGAGCAGTTGTTAAGGTCAAAGGAAAGGTCTCTAGCTTGGCAGCAGGTTTGAATGGAGAATTGAAGTCATTCTCAAAATATATCTTCTTCAAGAACAGTGATTTAGGATTGAAGAAGATGTCAGTTGTTGCCACTTAGCTGAAGTGGGAGTACGTGTCTGTCTTTTTCGTCCGGAAGATAGATCCACATAGCGAGCCCATTCCTCAGGGCGAGCACAGATGCACTACAGTTACTTTCTGATGGTTACCTGTCTTTTGTAATTTTTTGTTATTTTACAGGTTTTTTGTTGAACCTTGGAGTTTGCCAAGAAGATCAGAAATAACTGTTCCAGTGGGAGTAAATTCTTGGAGTTTGCCAAGATGACCAATTTCGTTGCAGTGGGAGGCAAAATTGTTGTTTTGTCTTTAAGTGGGAGATTGTTAGGAAATGAAGCCCAAACAACAAAATAAAGCCCACACAAACACTAAATCTCATTACTTAATCTATTGGGTTTTTTTTTATTGGATGAAATTGTAGGCCAATTATTATTGGCTTACTTGAAGGTGGATTATAAGATAAGAAAGAAAAATAGGGCAAGTGGCTGTTAGTTTTCTTTCTATGAAAAGGAAAAGTGGGGTGTTCATTTTTGACACACAAAAAGGGAAGGTGATCCAGCGGCTGAAGAAAAATATAACAGAGGTAATTTTTTTCTCCTTGTGTCGACAATGAGCAGACAATAAAAGAATAAAGGTTGGGTTCTCTTTATTATTGATCCCAAGCTATCGGGTTGTGATACTTGGAAGTCAATAGCTATTGTTGGGCTATTGAGGATAGTTTGTAGAGTTGAGATTAGGGCTTCTTGTAATCTCCATTATAGTTGAACCTGCAGTTGCAGAAGACTAGACGTAGTCCCGAGATCGGGGCGAACCAGTATAACTTATGGTGTCTTTCTCTTTTCCCTTCTATTTATTATTGTATTTTGTGATCGATAACTTATTTGGTTCTAACCTGTGAAGTGGGAACGGGAGATATAATATTGTTGTTATTCCACGTTATTTATATCTCGTGTATTTTTCCCCACAAATGGTATCAGAGCTTTTGGTTCAGAAATCATGGGAGCGACGAATCCAAAGAGTTTCGAGGGAGTCACAAAATTTGATGGGGGAAATTTTGGTTATTGGAAGATGCAGGTGACGGATTTTCTAACCTGCAAGAAATTGCACAAGGCACTTAAGGAGAGACCGAAAGAGATGTCAGATGGAGATTGGGAGGACCTAGATGAACAAGCAGTTGCAAACAGAACAATGTGTTTGTCAATGGAAGTTGTTAGTCTTGTAGCCAACGAGACTACTGCAATCAAGCTAATGGAAGCGCTTACAAACAGGTACGAGAAATCGTCTGCTAACAGTAAAGCATATCTTCTCAAGAAATTTTTTACCATGCAAATGGTTGAAGATGCATCTGTTAATTCCTATATCAATGAGGTTACCACTTTGATAAATCAGTTAAAGTCTGTTAAGATAGATTTTACTGATGAAGTGTATGTTATTCAGTTATTAATGTCTTTACCTGAAAGTTGGGAAACGATGAAGACAATTGTGTCTAATTCGGTAGGAGAAAATATTCGGAAGTTTTCAGGGGTTTGTGATTAGCTCTAGCTGAAGAAATTCGTAGAAAAGGTAGTGGTAGAGAGTCATCTACTACAGGATCAGCTTTAGCTTTGACTAAGGATAAATAATTTATGAAACCGAGTAGTAGTGGGAAGAAGTGGGGTCATAGGACGAACAAGGAGATATAATGTTTTTATTGTCACAAAATAGGTCACTATAAAAGTCAATGTAGAAAACTAAAAGAGGATCACGAAAAGAAGCATGAGGCAAACATAGTTGATGATGCTGATGCATGTGTCTGTGTTGGAAGTGACACAGAAAGTTTTAGTAATTCATCTAGTGGATTTTAGACAGTGCAGCGTCAGTTCACATAACTTCAGATAGAAGTTTGTTCACATCCTTCACAAGAGGATGTCATGGTCTAGTGAGAATGATTGATGGTAGAGTCTCCAAAACCAGTGGGATTGGGGATGCTAGTCTGAAGTTAAAATGTGGTAGTGTTCTGGTATTGCATGATGTCAGGTTTGTGCCTAGAATGATGATGAATCTCATCTCTATTGGCAAGTTGATAGATGAAGGCTACAGGTGTCAGTTTGGCAGTCGCCAGTGTAAACTCATACTGGGATCCCAAGTAGTGGCAGTTGGCCACATAAATTTTACATTGTACAAATGTCAGTTGAATGTTGTCAAAGAATCAAAGAGACGGTGGATGCCAATTAAAGCTGCAGATGGTTGTTATAGAGGTAAGCCAGCAACACTAATAGCCAAGTTTGATCAGTTGGATCATGATCCTTCAATTCAGAAACAATTGGGAAGTTCAGAAGAGAAAGTTGATGCCTATTGTCAACCCTCAATTGTCATACATTTGAACATATTGAAGAAGTCACCTAGGCGAGTGGAGGTATCGAAGTGGAAGGCCAGAGCAGTTGTTAAGGTCAAAGGAAAGGTCTCTAGCTTGGCAGCAGGTTTGAATGGAGAATTCAAGTCATTCTCAAAATATATCTTCTTCAAGAACAGTGATTCAGGATTGAAGAAGATGTTAGTTGTTGCCACTTAGCTGAAGTGGGAGTACGTGTCTGTCTTTTTCGTCTGGAAGATAGATCCCCGTAGCGAGCCCATTCCTCAGGGCGAGCACAGATGCACTACAGTTACTTTCTGATGGTTACCTGTCTTTTGTAATTCTTTGTTATTTTACAGGTTTTTTTGTTGAACCTTGGAGTTTGCCAAGAAGATCAGAAATAACAGTTGCAGTGGGAGTAAATTCTTGGAGTTTGCCAAGATGACCAATTTCGTTGCAGTGGGAGGCAAAATTGTTGTTTCGTCTTCAAGTGGGAGATTGTTAGGAAATGAAGCCCAAACAAAAAATAAAGCCCACACAAACACTAAATCTCATTACTTAATCTAATGAGTTTTTTTTTATTGGATGAAATTGTAGGCCAATTATTATTGGCTTACTTGAAGGTGGATTATAAGATAAGAAAGAAAAATAAGGCAAGTGGCTGTTATTTTTCTTTCTATAAAAAGGAAAAGTGGGGTGTTCATTTTTGACACACAAAAAGGGAAGGTGATCCAGCGGCTGAAGGAAAATATAACAGAGGTAATTTTTATGTTTTTTTTCTCCTTGTGTCGACAATGAGCAGACAGTAAAAGAATAAGGGTTGGGTTCTCTATAACTCCATTTTGGAGCTAATTATCACTCCCTAATTCTAGCTAAAAGCCGTAATTAATTGTTTAATATGGCTCATTTATAGGAGTTTTGCGGCATAGAGCTCGTTGTATTCATTGAGTGCGTTTTGTGGCTAAGGAAGGCGTTTTAGTGCCCCGGGAGTGCATCGGGAAATGGGGAAGCTCATCCAAGAAGAACCGGGCAAAATTGCCAAGAAGAGGAAAATTTCCATCCCCAAACCCTAGAGCAAGCGTCGAGACGCTTGCTCAACACTGCCTGGCGTCGAGACCCTGCCGTGGCGTCGAGACGCTCCGAGGAGGCGTGCGCGCTGGAAATTATCGGGGCAGCGTCGAGACGCTCGCCTAGCGTCTCGACGCCATAGCGATGCGCGCGCTGATCATTTAGGTCGCAGCGTCGCGACGCTGTCCTAGCGTCTTGACGCTCCGACGGATTTAAGAGGCTGTAAGGACGATTTTTGCAGCCAAGTTTTGATATCTTCTTCTTCCTCTTGGTTTTCTCTCTTATTTTTCCTTTTGCTCCGCCATTGTTGGCTGGTTTTTGGAGCTTTTATCTTGTATCAAGCTTGGGATTATGGCCAAGGCGTCCATGGTAGCTATTGGGGCGATTCTCTCCATGGCCGGCTAAGGTACTTGTGTAGGATTCGGGATGATTAGGGATGTTTGTTAGGCTTTTAATATTTTGATAATCTATGCATATTGGTTCTGATTAGGCTTCAATTCTTGAATGTATTTATTGTTCTTGTTTAATCCATGCATATGTTAGATTTCAACGACGGACAATCGGGTTTTCTTGCATGTGTTAACGTTATAGACTAGCGATGTCTTGCCTCTCCTTGTCGCCATAGTAACACAAGACAATAGAATTAATCGAAGTATCGTTTTATGCATGCAGATTGTTGAGTACTTTAGGGTTGCCGAGTAGTCAATTAGCAATTGGGATGTGTAATCGAATGTTCGTCGTGGTTAGCTAGTAACTGTTCGGAGTCAAATTGGGGCTGATCACTCTAACGAGATAGCGAATAATGTTTAGTTAGGATTGTTAATTCTAATTAATTAATATGGAGCCAGTTACTTTAGGGTTCCCGGGTAACCGACCGCGTGCATGTCAAATTGTTAGCCTTACTGTAGAATTAAATGATGAATGTTAAAATGCTTAGCAAAATCTCGAAATCCCCCGAATCCAACACTTTTTAATCCCAATCTCTTTATTTCTCCGTTAGCTAATTTTACTTCCTTGCATGATAAAATCCCCTTTTGTTACAAAAACAATCCAATCAATTCATTTGCATCTCGAATATTAATTTCAATCGTTAGTCCTTCTTTGTGGTTCGACCCTATTGCCGCTAGCTGCAAAGCTAAAGGTTTTAGGCCTTATAAATTCATTTTGGTCAGGCTTCGACAGCCTGAGAATTAATCGGACATTCAAAAATCCGAACACCAGTTTTCTTTATTATTGATCCCAAGCTATCGAGTTGTGATACTTGGAAGTCAATAGCTATTATTGGGCTATTGAGGATACTTTGTAGCGTTGAGATTAGGGCTTCTTGTAATCTTCATTATAATTGAACCTGCAGTTGCAGAAGACTGGACGTAGTCCCGAGATCGGGGCTAACCAGTATAAATTATCGGTGTCATTCTCTCTTTTCCTTATCTTTATTATTGTATTTTGTGATCGATAACTTATTTGGTTCTAACCTGTGAAGTGGAAACGTGAGATATAATTCAGTCTGTTATTCCGCATTATTTATATCTCGTGTATTTTTCCCAACAATTTGTCTTTGTGACGCCATTCCTTCCAAGATAATTTAAGAGTGAGGGTGGAGACATGAGGTCGGTTTTTCTCGTATTGCTGAAGTTTTTTGAAGTATCTGTATAAAAAGGGCTTGATGTGACATTTCCTCCTACAATAATGACAAGTTCAGTTCGTTCTTGACTTGAATAAAGAGATATTTTGTTTATGTTGTGACAATTCCAGTGACCCTTTTTGTGACAAATATCTCTGACCAACCGAATTTGGATATTGCCGTGACAATTTCAGTGACCCTCTCTGTTACAAATTCTTTTGAACAACCAATTTTGGAAGAACGTAAATTGTCTTTCGTCCCGATGATTCACTACTATAACTCAAGCAATTGCGATCATTAGCATTTTTACCTATGCTCAGAATATGATCAAACTTGGTGGTTCCAGACGACAAGATTTGAACCGACCTCCTCAATGATGCCAAATCACCATTGCCTTTATAAAAATCCCGATTCAAGGTGACAATGGTATTTAATAAATCCTCTTTTTCAGTAAGAAGACTTTTAATCTTGTCACGTTGTTCTTTGTTCAAATTAATAACAAGAAACCACTATTCACAAAGCTCCTTGTAAGATTCAGCAAGAGTTTCTATGAAAATACTTTATTGTCGTATTCAGCAAGAGTTTTCATAAAGCTCCCTGTATCAATTTTTGAGACAATAATATTTGTGATACAATTAGTAATATCAAGAATTTTATTATTAGACAAGGAAAGTTTACTCGAGTCATTTCGATTTGAAGTTGAAGTTGTAAAAGACACAACTTTATTGACGTAATCTTCATCATCTATGCACTCCTCATATTTGTTTTTCCTTCAAGCGGCATTTACAAATTTATTCTTCTGCTTCAGCGTATTAGAACACTCGACCTTAATATGACCGAACCCTTCACAAACATTACACTGTATCCCTCTTGATCTTTGTTCACCATTATTGTCCTTTATGCACAACCATAATAGACAAGTAAAAAATAACGGCAATAGACAAGTCAAAAATATTTAGGAAATGTTTTTAAACATAATTCAAAAAATAAAAATCCTCCTAAAAGAATTTCTGTTGGAATTTTAAATCCTAAGTGAATTTTTTTTCTTCTAAACACTTAATTCAAATATAGAAAAATCAATTATGGAAATAGGGAAAGAGGTTGGGGGCGGTAAGGGGTTGACGACAAGGCACTAGCATGGGTGCAGGTGTGTACACGACCAGGGCGGGTGCGCACATGGCTGGATGAGGCACATTGCAGAGTAACGATAGGGAGCATTCAAGTGTCTTTGTGCATGACCACCACGCGATCGGTAGGGACGCGTGCGTGCGAGACTGGGCGACAACGATGCACTCGACTAAGCGTCGGGCGAGTTGAGGCGTGTGCACATGCATATGGGCATCATGGGCGCACGAGCTGTACATGCGGCCTTGAGAAGTAGGTGGCATGGATGCATATTGAGTGTTAGTTTTATTCAATTATGTATTTTGTTACATGTATCTAAGTGTATCTATATTTTGTTACGTGTATCTATTTTTTTGCTTTTATATTGGGGTTTGTTATTATCTTGACCACCCTACTTCATGTATATAATGCTCACTTGGAGATCAATAAAACCATCTGAGAGTATTTATCTGATAGTATTTTTCCAGACTATTTTTTCATTATGGTATCAGAGCATTAATTTTTTTTTATTTTTTTTCTTCCGCATTTCTCTATTTTCTTCTTTTGAAAGATTATTTCACTTTCTTTCAAGTTTTTTTTAGGATTTGCAAGGATGCTTCCTACTGGTCAAGTTGACCAATTTTTGGTTTCACCAGCGGTTGCACTTGTTGTTCCTCGACCACCATCTTCTACTAATCGTCCTCGAAAAGACCGCTCTCTTTGCACTCGTTGTGGTTTCCTTGGGCATACGGTTGATCGCTGTTACCAAATTATTGGCTATCCTCCGGGATATAGACAGAAAGAGACCCATAAATCTTGTTTTCAAGGGCTCACAATAATGTTAATGTGATAACTCAATTTTGGAGCTATTAAATACTTCCTAATTATAGCTAAATTCCGCATTTAAATGTTTAATTAATCTCGTTTATAGGAGAAATGCGGCGAAGAGCTCATGCGTCCATTGGACTCGTTTCGGAGCTAAAAGCGGAGTTTTAACGCCCCGAGAGTGCATCGGGAAAAGGGCAAGTCAATCCAAGAAGAAACGGACCAAAATTGCCTTGGAGAGGCAATTTTTCCAGCCCAAACCCGAGAGCTAGCGTCGAGCATCAGCGTCGAGACGCTTGCTCGACGCTGCCGAAGCGTCGAGACCCTGCTGCGGCGTCGAGACGCTCCGGAGGAGGCGCGCGCAAGAAATTATCGGGCCAGCGTCGAGACGCCATCGCGAGGCGCGCGCGGATTAATTAGGTCCCAGCGTCGCGACGCTACGACGATGTTAAATCGGCTGAAGGACGATTTTGCAGCCAACTTTTCATTCTAGCTTCGGTTTTCATCTTCTTCCTCTCGGTTTTTCCCCATTTTTTACCTTTGCTCCGCCATTTGTGGCATGTTTTGGAGCTTGTAAGTTGTAATAGCTTAGAGATGACTTCCATGGTCTTCCTTGGAGCGGAGATGACAATCCGTCCCATGGACGGCTAAGGTAAAGTGAGCGGTTTGGGATAATTTGAGGGATAATTTGTTAGACTCTTATGCTTTGATAATCCATGCTTTAATTTCCGACTTGGTGGCTGATTTGTATGCATTTATTATTCTTGCTTCATCCTATGCATGTGGTAGATTTCGCCGACTGACAATCGCGTTTTCTAGCATTTTGTTAGAGTTAAAGAGTAGTGATGTCGTGCCTCTCACTATTCGACTAGTAACACAGAATAATAAAATTAAACCGGAGTATCGAGTCATGCATGATAATTGTTGGTTACATACAGCGTTGGCGGGTAGCCAGTTAGCAATTAGATTATGTGATCGAATGTCTGTCGCGGTATGCTAGTGACTATTTAGAGTCAATTTGGGGCTGATCACCCTAATGCAACTTTAGATACTGTTTAATTAGAACTTTGTGGTCTAATTTATTGCTATGGAGCCGGTTACACTAGGCGCTTGCCGGGGTAACTGACCGTGTGTATTACAAACTGCTAGCCATAGGATTGTATTAAATGATAAGCGTAGTATGTCTAACAAATAAATCCCGAAAATCCTTAAACCGTGCACTCGTCTCTCTTTCTCTCTTTTATTTCTCCGTTAGCGTTATTCCTCTTATTTGCATGCTTAAACATCCCCCCGTTACAAGAACCCAATTGATTAATTAATTTCGAGTTCAATTTAATTTCAATCGTTTCCTTCTCCGTGGATCGACTCTGTTACCACTAGCTGCAAAGCTTTGGTTAATAGGCTTATAAATTGTATTTTGGCGGGTCTTGACAACCCGAATTTGGACTACCCCAAAAGTAGTTCTACCAAAGTTCTACCAATTCTGTTCCCACACATGCTACTGCACAATGCCATACACTTTTGAATTTACTGCAGTCTCAACTTTCTATGGCCAAGACTGATGTTGGGGCTTCTACATCACGCATTGCCGGTATTTGCCCTAGTATTACTATACCATCAAATTCTTGGATATTGGATTCTGGTGCATCTACACATATCTGTTTTTCTCGATCCTTATTTACATCTTTGGATCCTGTCTCTACTACTGTCTTTTTGCCAAATGGTCTTCGAATTCCTGTTTTTTTTGCTGGAAATGTCACAATCTTCAACAGTATTATTCTTCAGCGTGTTCTCTTTGTGCCAGAATTTCAGTATAATTTATTATATGTTGGTGCACTAACTATGGATGCTTCTGTTTCTGTACATTTTTCTACAAATCAATGCTTAATTCAGGACACGTACACTTCGAAGACGATTGGCAATGGTAGATTTCAGACGGTCTTTATCTAGTAGACACCTGTTCGGATAAAGATTTTGTCGGTTCATTGTCTCCTGCTTTTGCATCTGCTATACAGAAAGTACCAGTTACCTTGTGGCATGATCGACTTGGTCATCTCTCTTCCAGTCGCCTGAATTTTTTGAAAGATGTTTTGCATTTTGATTCTTTCAACATTAGCCATAATAATCTTTGTGCAATTTGCCCTCTTGCTAAACAAAAAAGGTTATCTTTTATTTCAAATAATATTTTGTCTGATTCTGCTTTTGAGATTGTTCATGCCGATATTTGGGTCCCTTTTTCAACTCCCACGCATGCTGGATATCATTACTTTCTTACTCTTGTTGATGATTGCACCCGTTATACATGAGCTTATATGTTGCGCCAGAAGTCGGATGTCTTGACAATTGTCCTTCAGTTTTTTAAACTCGTCAAGACTCAATTTCACAAGACAATTAAGATTTTTCGGTCTGACAATGCTCCTAAATTATTGTTTACTGATTTCTTTAATGCCAAGGGAGTCATTCATCAATTTTCATGTGTTGAACGTCCTCAGCAAAATTCAGTTGTGGAAAGAAAGCATCAACATATTCTTAATGTTGCACGAGCATTGTATTTTCAATCTCGGGTTCCAATTAATTTTTGGGGTGAATGCATTCTTACCGCAGTCTTCTTGATTAATCAGACGCCTTCTTCTCTTCTTCAACGGCGTACTCCATTTTAATTATTACATGGATCTTTGTCGGATTACTCTTCTTTACGAGTATTTGGATGTTTGTGTTTTGCCTCTTCTTTGATTGCAAATCGCACCAAATTTGCTCCTCGTGCAATTTCAGCTGTTTTTGTTGGTTATCCACCCGGGATGAAGGCCTATCGCTTATTTGACATTGAACAACGTCGTTTCTTTATCTCACGAGATGTAGTCTTTTATGAGAATAAATTTCCATTTCATACAGTCACTATGGAAGATGATTTGGAAGAATTTCTTCATAATTTTGCTTTGCCTAGGCCATTTAATATTGAAATTGGTACTGACATGACACCAAATATTGATATTTCACAAAGTGCTTCAACTAGTGCAAATTTTCATTCTTTTTGTGATAAGTCTGCAGCCACAGTAGGTGATATAAATAATGTTGAGCAACCTCAGAGTCCTATCCTTGACTTGCCTCTGATTCAGCATGTAAACCCGCCACTTGTCGAGCAATCCATACAATTAGGAAACCTTGGCAGTAGCTCTTTACGTGAAGAATTGAAAGAATTATCATCACCGCTAGTGGGTACGGGTTTATCCCCTTCTTCACGCATTGTTGATCAAGTTAATGAAGATAATGGGTCAGCTACTTCAGCCATTCAATTGGGATCGTCTTCACCTACAAATGGTGCTAATCTCCGCCGATCTACACGTGTTAGCAAGGCTCCGTCATATTTACGAAATTTTCATTGTTCACTCGTGGCATCTTATGTTTTGCCTAAGGCGTCAACTCGACACCCACTCCAAGATTATTTGTCATATTCTCGCTTGGCTCCAACATTTCGAGCTTTTTCACTTGGGATTTCAAAACAATATGAACCTCAACATTATCATCAAGCAGTCTGTCGTGACCACTGACGCGATGCAATGAAGGCAGAATTAGATGCTATGGAAACTAACCGCACATGGACGGTTGTTTCTCTCCCTCAAGGCAAACATTCCATTCGATGCAAATGGATCTACAAAATAAAACATAAGGGTGATTGGTGGGACGGATTTTGGATATCCTCCCTAAATTCGAGTTGTCGAGACTCGCAAAAATACAATTTATAAGCCTATTATCAATAGCTTTGCAGCTAGTGGTAACAGGGTCGATCCAAGGAGAAGGTTGTGACTGAAATTAAATTAAAATTGAAATTAATTAATTGATTGGGGTTTTTGTAACGGGGGGATGTTTAAGCATGCAAAGTAAGGAATTAAACGCTAACGGAAGAATAAAAGAGAGAGAGAGACGAGTGCACGGTTTGGGGATTTTCGGGATTGAATTGTTAGACATCTTCAGCTTATCATTTAACTCTATTCTAAGGCGATGCAATTTGTAATGCACACGGTCGATTACCCGAGAAGCCCCAAGGTAACCGGCTCCATAGAAATTAATTAGACCACACAGTTCTAATTAAACATTATCTAAAATTGCATTAGGGTGATCAGCCCCAAATTGACTCTAGATAGTCACTAGCAAACCGCGACAGACATTCGATCACGTAATCTAATTGCTAACTGATTGCCCGCAAACGTTGTATGCAATCAACAACCATCATGCATGACTCGATACTCTGGTTTAATTTTACCATTCTGTGTTACTAATCGAATAGTGAGAGGCACGACATCGCTACTCTTTAACGTTAACAAAATGCTAGAAAACACGAGTGTCAATCGGCGAAATCTAACATATGCATAGGGTGAAGCAAGAATGATAAATGCATACAAATCAGCCACCAATTTATAAACTAAGCATGGATTATCAAAGCTAAAAGAGTCTAACAAAAATCCCTCAAATGTATCCCCAACCGTTCACCTTACCTTAGCCGTCCATGGAACGGGTTGTCATTACCGCTCCAAGGGAAGCCATGGAAGTCGTCTTTAAGCTAATACAACTTAAAAGCTCCAAAACATGCCACAAATGGCGGAGCTATGATGAAAAATAGAGAAAAGCCGAGAGGAAGAAGATGAAAAACCGCACAAGAATCAAAAGTTGGCTGCAAAATCGTCTTGCAGCCGATTTAAATCGTCGTAGCGTCGAGACGCTGGGACAGCGTCGCGACACTGCGACCTAATTAATCTGCGCGCGCCTCGCGATGGCGTCGAGACGCTAGGGCAGCGTCTCGACGCTGGCCCGATAACTTCTTGCGCGCGCCTCCTCCGGAGCGTCTCGACGCCGCAGCAGGGTCTCGACGCTTTGGCAGCGTCGAGCTAGCGTCTCGACGCTATTACTCGACGCTAGCTCTCGGGTTTGGGGCTGGAAAAATTGCCTCTCCTAGGAAATTTTGGTCCGCTTCATCTTGGATCGACTTGCCCTTTCCCGATGCACTCCCGGGGCGTTAAAACTCCGCTTTTAGCTCCGAAACGGGTCCAATGGACGCACGAGCTCTTTGCCGCATTTCTCCTACAAACGAGATTAATTATACAATTAAATGCGGAATTTAGCCATAATTAGGAAGTGAATAATAGCTCCAAAATGGAGTTATCAAACACCCCCAACTTGAATCTTGCTAGTCCTCGAGCAAGGCTACAAAGAAATTGACTCTAAGGACAAGCTTACATGCTACTAACTCAAATCTCCATGCATTTTGCAAATTCAAACACAACATAATCATGAAAGCAATCCGTGCATGCATTTACTACGAACATATCAAAAATTAACTATTGCCCCCTAACGTGTGTGTGTGCTAGACAACCTATCCTAAACTCTCATAAGCCCGGAAAACCACATGCAACACATCATCCCGTTTTCCCCCTACTTCTAGCGTTTAAGAACAGTCTAAACTTGACTTACACGATAGAGAGAGGCAAACTAAGAGACCTAAATATTTTCTCTTTCTTTTTCTCTTTTCATGAGTACTTTGTACTCTTTTATTGAGATTCTTTGAACCAAACTTTTATTCTCTTTTTCTTTCCAACCTCGAGCTGCCTAACACGTCAAATTCATGCATAAACTTCACGTTTTTAAGGACTAACGGTCACTTCTTAGGTGCACCAATAAGAAGGAGGAGCGCCTCGAGAGGATTTTCCTAACCAACATGCTTTTCTATTTTTTTTACTTTAGGCTTAGCGTACGCTATCTCGATTAATCGACCGCTAACTCTCATGCAACAAGCTACCTAAGAGTGCCTTTCGGGGTGACAACGAGAATTAACGCTACATGCAATTGACTAAGCCTACGGAATCTAAGATGAGGTTGCTTAGTGCTCGATAGATGCAAGGGTGTTACGTCTCCAAAAGTGACCTTTTTAGGACTTAATTATCTTAGAAAGATGTTCACTCTTAGGTGTTTTTGATAGCATTTAGCCTAAACCTATGCTTAAATATGAGAATTAGAAGAAGGTAGCTAAATTAGGACTTAAGTACAATAGGAAAGAAAAGGGTTGAAAACCGAAGGAAAAGAATGAAAAACAAGCATTGCGATAGCATTGCGGAAACATTGCGGACACCGCAATGTTTCAAGTGAAAACCGTAAGTTGACTGATCTTTTTCTGTTAATTTCCGTGATTTCAGGGATTCGTTCTTTCTCCTCCATCCATTCTGAAGTACGACGTTGAAGATTGATGGTTCTCCTTGGCCCAAATGCACCTGCAGATTACTATAAATAGGGGTCAAAGTCGAGGGTTCAAACATCATCCGAAAGCGTAGAAGTCTTCTCGCAGTCCATCTTTTCTCCTGTTTTTCCTTTGCCGTCTGCTGGTTTGCGAAGCTCAGCTGTTGGAATCGATAATCTGATAGGAAGGAGAGGAGATTCTTCTTCTCTCCCGATTGGATTCATCCAAGCAAGGCTGACCTTTCTCATCCTTCATTCGATGCGGCTGCAACGAGACATTCGAGCTTGTTTTACTGCTTTCTGCTTTTCATTTCCATTTTCCAGCTTTGTCTTGTTGTTGTTTCTTTTCTAGTAGCTAGATTAGACTATTTCGTTGTGTTCTGTCTTGCTGTTATTTACTTTAAAGCTTTCATTTGTTGAGTCAAACGATCAAGTATTCAAATCTCAATTCGTCATTTCACAGTTTCTCGCCTTTGCACTTTACTGCTTTGCCTTACTGTTTTGTCCTTAATTTCCGCCTAAGCATGTCTGTTTCATCTCTTATATCTGTTTACCTTATATCCATGAGTAACTAAGTCACATAGGGGCATGCTAATGACAACACTTTAGGCTAAAAAACGTGAACCAAGCATGTAGGATAGCTCTCGAAGCATTGATTGTATGTAAGCTTCATCCCACGGGCAATTTCGATTGGCCATCCATTTTGTCCAAAGAACTCCTAACCTCTGGAAGGAGTAAGAGTTCAGAGTCATACTATCATGCTAGCCTTTCAAGGTAACCAGGAAACGACCTAGGAATAGGCGTTTCCCTAGTACGAACCATATTTTTCTGCCTTAACAAGATGCTTCAGACCTTACTTGGACATGAGTAAACTAAAGAATCTAATGCATGAAATCGGAAGATACATGAGAAGGAGATAGTTTGATGCATAGAGAGTTGATCCAATGCTTGAGAATCGCGAGAAAAAGCCTATAGGATAGTCGTTAGTAGCCCTTAACTCATCATTTTACACACTTTCGCTGTTATTTACATTGCGGTAGAATTGCTGTCTCCGCAATTCTGCTAAGTTACAATTCTGTCTAGCTGTCTTTGTCTTCATTTATTAATCTCGTCTCTTCTCCTTTGAGTTTAGTTTTGACTTGCACTTGTTTATGTTGCTACCCTCTTCGTATTCAGTAGGAAATAGACAATTAAAAACCAATTCTACCCCATCAAATCCACCCCTTCTTTCTTAACTTTACACTTCATGAATAGCTTATTATAAATCTCTGTGGGAAAACGAATGAAATATACTTACTACTTGCTATAGGACCATGTATGCTTGCATGTTCTGAGTGCTCTCTCTACCTTATTGCTTATTTATTTTGACACATTGAGCACGCAACAAGTTTTTGGCGCCGCTGCCGGGGATTTATTTAAGTGAAAACGAAGTTTGTTAAGTTTGAAACACCAAGTTTATTGCCTATTGAAGCTGATCTGTTTCATTTCTTTTGCAGGTACTATTGGGTTAGTTTATGAGTGAGCCTTCAAGTAGTGATCTAGAGTTCAATCCTGAGCCTGAGAGATTACTTAGGGCCAGAAATAGAGCCAAGAAACGTCTCTTTAAACAACCCCCTGTACCTCAAGTAATTGCGGGAACCGCAATTCCTCCGCAATTGTCTCAAGAAGAAATGAATGGAATAGTTCCGAATCCGGTGCCTGTCACTCGCAATCCCATCGAAATAGCGAATGACAAGGATAGCGCCATACTTTCGTACCTAGTACCTATGCCTGGGGAGCTGAACCCCAGCTGTTGCGTGCTCAATGTGTTAAAGATAAATAAGCAAGAAGGTAGAGAGAGCACTCAGAACATGCAAGCATACATGGTCTCACAGCAAGTAGTAAGTATATTTCATTCGTTTTTTCCACAGAGACTCATTTTTAGCTATTCATGAAGTGTATTTGTTAAGAAAGAAGGGGTGGATTTGATGGGGTAAAATTGGTTTTTAATTATCTAAGTTGTGCTGAATGTGTAAAGGAATGCAACATAAACAAATGCAAGTTGAAATTAGACTCAAAAGACAAGAGATGGAATTGATAAACGAAGAAGAAAACAGCTAAACAGAATGGTACTTAGCAGAATTGCGGACACCGCAATTTTACCGCAATTGAAGAACAGCGAAAGTGTGTAAATGGGTGAATTAAGGGCTACTAATGACTATCCTATAGGCATTTTTATACGATTCTCAAACACTGGATCTACTCTCTATGCATCAAACTCACTCTATCTCATGTATCGTCCGATTCCATGCATTAGATTCTTTAGTTTACTCGACTCAAAGTAAGGTCTTAAGCATCTTGTTAAAACAGAAGTGTTTAGTTTGTACTAGGGAAACGCCTATTCCTAGGCCGTTTCCTGGTTACCATGAAAGGCTAGCATGATTATACGACTCTGAACTCTTACTCCTTCCAGAGGTTAGGAGTTCTTTGGACAAAATGGATGGCCAATCGAAATTGCCCGTGGGATGAAGCTTACATACAATCAATGCTTCGATAGCTATCCTACATGCTTGGTTCACGTTTTTTAGCCTATAGTTCTGTCATTAGCATGCCCCTAAGTGACTTAGCTACTCATGGATATATAGAGAACAGAAGTATAAGATAAAACAGACATGCTTAGAAGGGAAATATACTCAAAACAGTAAGACAAAACCGTAGCAGCAGAAGATGGAAACTGTGAAATGGAAACTTGTAATTTGATTACTTTGAATGTTTGAACGAACAAAAGGGAATTTAAAGGAAATAATTCAAAGACAGACAGCGACGAAATGCAGTAGATAGGACATTAAGCTAGAAACAACAACTGATCAAAGCTGGAATTTAGAAAAGGAAAACAGAAAGCAGGAAATGGTGCTTGGAATCCTCGTTGCAGTCGCCTCGAATGAAGGGGATGAAAGGTCAGCCTTGCTTGGATGAATCCAATCGAGAGAGAAGAAGAATATCCTCTCCTTCCTATCAGATTATCGATTCCAACAGCTGAGACTCTCACTCCAACAGACGGCAAAGGAAAACAGGGCGAAAAGATGGACTGCGAGAAGACTCTACGCTTTCGGATGATGACTGAACCTCCGACTTTGACCCCCTTTTATAGTAGTTTGCAGGTGCGTTTGGGCCAAGGAGAACCATCAATCTTCAACGTCATATATCAGAATGGATGGAGGAGAAAGAACGAATCCCTGAAATTACGGAAATTAACAGAAACAGATCAGTCAACTTACGGTTTTCACTTGAATAATTGCGGCCTCAGCAATGTTTTCGCAATACTGTCGCAATGCAGCTTTTTTTCATTCTTTTCCTTCGGTTTTCAACCCTTTTCTTTCCTATTGTACAAAAGTCCTAAATTAGCTACCTTCTTCTCATTCTCATATTTAAGCATAGGTTTAGGCTAAATGTTATCAAAAACACCTAAAAGTGTACATCTTCTTAAGCTAAATGGGTCCTAAATAAGTCACTTTTAGAGACTTAACACACCCCCAAACTTAAGGTTTTGCTTGTCCTCAAGCATACTAAGGACTTACCTAGGCTGCTGTTTTTTCTCCCTTAATCACTTTACTGACTCCCTTATATCCCTATCTATAACACTGCTGTCCTGTGACACACTTCTCAGCTTAAAACTACCCTCTTATCTAGCTTCTTCTGACTTCGCCTGCCTAACACTCACCTGCTTTTATTAACTTCCTACAGCTGATCTATTTGCTTTTGTCATATCATGCCACTATCCCTAAGGTTTCAAATTCTGCCTAGCTTTACCTCAGACTCAGTACATGCTTCTAGCTTTACTTTTAATGTGTCTAGGAATCCTTAGAGTCATGCCAGTCTTAGTATTAACGGTGACAGTAGTACTTTAAAGAACAACCTAAACCCTGGCATCACTACATTGGATAAACACTCATCTCCCTAAACAACCCTACAAGTTACAACTTTGTGCTTAGCTAATTGAGGATCAGAGTTCTTTTTAAATAGGACACCTAAGCCACAAAGTTATAACTCCTAGGTATACATTCTTCTTCCCTTTTTCTTACTTAGGTGGGGCCTCTCCTTTGGTTGCCTTTTGATGCAATGCCACTTGTGGGTCACACACTTGGCACTGATTACTTAGCAACCTAAGAGAGACCCCCCTCTTTATTCTATTTTTCATTTTTTTTTCAGTTCATCATTTTTTGTAAGGGAGAAGAAGAATGCTTATGTTTCTAAGGGAGAGAGGAATGTTCCTAGGCCTAGGGTGGCCTCCCCCAAACTTCAACTACTCATTGTCCCCAATGAGTGTCTGAGGTGGCACACCCCCAAACTTGTCCTAGAAGCATCTAGTCTAAGGTAAAACAAAGAGAATCTAAAGCCCTAGGCATAGACAGAACATTGAAAAGAAAATATCACAGTAGCAGTAAATTAAAAAAAAACAGACAGTTAAGGGCTTAAAGCTGTGCATGCTGAGCTTTTTAGAGGTCGATTTAAACTAGCAAAGGGTGTCCTATGACACTCATTCAGCATGCATTTAGATAAGCTATATAAGTTAGTCATGATAGCAGCAAAAGATTGAATTTAAACAGATCACAGCCTAGCTAAACAGACAGTACAAAACATGCTTTCAGTCATAAAAATTGCGGGTACCGCAATTATTTCGCAATCAATTCAGGGCAGATATAACATTGATTAAGGCCCCTAAGCATGCTTTTTCCAGTCACTCAAGCTCTCTAAAAATAAAACAAAACTAACCTACCTAGGCTCCTATCATCAGACTATCCTAAGCAAAATTAAAAACATAAAACTAAGCATCTAAGACAGATAAAAAAAAATGTACTAAAAACCGCATAATTCACATAAGCTAGCAGAAAGCAGAAATTGTGTTTTTTTTTTTTTTTTAAGGGAACAGCAATACTCCCTCCAGTGCAATTCAAACCAGCACTCAAACGTCTTCATCTTCATCAGGCTGCCGTGGTCGTGGGGGCACCCATGGAGTCAGGAGATTTGTGGGGAAGTCCGGGAAGATGCACCCAAGTTGGTCTGCAACTTCCTTGTCCCTCGCCTGCGCATAAGTGGCCCATTGAGCCATTCTCCTCTGCATATCCATCAGGCAGGCCATGGATAGGGACTGTTCAGCAGCCAGCCTATCCAGTTCAAACTCCATATTCCCCTTCCTCCTCAGCCTCAGGCTAGCAGGCAGCTCCAAGTGGCCCGTGTAAGCCATTTGCTGCTCCATGCGCTCGGTGGGGACTCCTGCAAGCAAACATAGCTTGGTTATGGTGTTAGGGAAAAACAGTGGTCCCTTACCTTTCTTGGCGCACTCAGCAATAGCAGCAGTGATGACTTCTCCCACGTTGACCGTGAGACCTCTCATTATCGCATACACCAGCAGCGATCGGCTCTGGTTGATTGTAGTCTCGTGAGTCACTGGGGACAATCTCCTTCTCACGAACGCAAACCAAACAGCCGCCTTAGCCGTGAGGTTGGCACTCATGAGAGTGTGCCTCCCATTGCGTGATACAGTCCACGCTGCTTCAGGCTGGCCAATGGTCCGAATGGCCTCTTCCAGAACTGCCTCCGTAGGCTCATCAACGATCCGTGCATAATCTGTATGTGTTTGGCCCTTGAGACCATAGGCTTCGTTGATGGCCTTGGCTGAGAAATCCACTTCTACCCCTCTGACCATAGACAGGCCATCCTCAGGGCTGAGCACATTGGCGTAGAAATCATACACCATGCTCGTGTAGGCTGGATTGGGCGGTCTGCAAAATTCCTCCCAGCCGTGGTTGATCACTCCTGCGCGCAAGAACTGCGGCAGGTCAGCAGGTCGGTCGAGGAAGCCTTTCTCGTGCAGCAACTCCCTCTTCCTCAACTCAGCACCCCTGGATTCAGCATCAGAGGAAACATACCTCACTGCTCGGTCGAGGAAGCCTCAATGTTGATCTGCTGTAGGCATGCCCCCAGCGTCTCTTCCATGGAATCATCCTGCTGTGCAGGACTCTCTGGGCTAGCTTCCCTTGCAGGCGAGAAGACCTCGTCTTCACCACCTTCCCCACTGCCCTGAGTGGATTCCTGGTACTCCCCATAGGGGAATTCAGGGTCAGGCCGTGGATGCGTGTGCGAAGGTGTGGCACTCTGCTCTGCTGTAGGCGTCTGCACGGAATTCAGTGGTGAAGACGGCGTCTCAGGGCTCTGTGCCGGCGGCGATGATGAAAGCTCTGGGCTGTGCACTGGTTCAGATGATGACGGGTTGTGCGCAGGGGAGGCAGATGGCGTCGAACCCTTCTTGGTCGACTCGTGGGACGCACGATCCGATTCTTGACTCTCCACAGAGAGAGTCTTGGCTTTGCCTGGTTCGGCGGCCGTCTCGACACTCCACCGGCGCTTCTTGGGCGTGCCCGCTGGTTCAGAAGGTCCAGCAGGGATCTCAGTGACAACCCTCCACTTCTTCTTACGGATCGGAAGCTTGGGAAGAGGTCCGGTGCGTACAGCCCCAGCATCTGCAAGGGTCAGAAGTGCTTCCCTCGCAGCCGCTTCAGCTGCGTCATCAGCCTTCTTCTTGGCTGCGGATCTTTCAGCCCTTGTGGAGACCATTGTCGAATCTTGGAGGTTTGGAGAGAAAGATCAAAGATGAAGAGAATCTCAGTTTTCTTGGAAATCAGAGAATGAGAGAATCGTATCGATCGAACGCCTTCTAACGGATATAAAAGCAACGACTAAATCCCAACGGCTCTATTTTGCGGATCCTGCAATTCCAGCGCAATTTTAGGGATTTCTTTTTATCTAAATGGCAAACTTTGCTCGTCCGTATCTTTTATTTGGCTTGATCGTTTCTTGATTTTTAAAGCTGGGATTACTCTCCTTGATCCCCTCTTTCGATTCCCTATAAAAACAAATAAAACAAACATTAACTACTTAATTAAAATCACACCACAAAACATACAAATGATAACCGAAAAAAAAGTGAAAAAAACAAAAAAAAATAAACTAAGGCATGAGCCTTGACTAAACGAGCACAGTGACCACTCGTTCTCTCTCGTTTTTGGTTTCACGCTTCATTCAAGAGGAAGGCCGAGAGAGTCTTCACATCTCCTTCCTCATAGTAGTGCTTCAACCTCGCCCCATTGACCATAAATGGCTGACCTTGCTGCAAGTTTTTTATCTCTATTGCACCATGAACAAACACATTAGTAATGACAAATGGTCCCGACCATCTAGACTTAAGTTTCCCTGGAAATAGTTTCAACCGTGAGTTAAACAACAAAACAAGTTGACCCTTCTTAAAGTCCTTAACTCTAAGTCTACTATCATGCCAAATCTTGGTTTTTTCCTTGTACATCTTAGCATTTTCATAGGCCATATGCCTAAGCTCATCAAGCTCATGTAATTGCAAAGACCTCAGTGTCCCCGCATCCTTTACACAAAAATTCAATTCCTTCATGGCCCAAAATGCTTTGTTTTCTAACTCAAGTGGTAAATGGCAAGCCTTGCCATATACCAGCCTATAAGGGGACATACCTAGGGGTGTCTTATATGCTGTCCTATAAGCCCAAAGTGCATCCTCAAGCTTGAAGGACCAGTCTTTCCTATTAGGTTTGACCACTTTTTCTAGGATGTTCTTAATTTCCCTATTTGAGATTTCAGCTTGGCCATTCGAGTGTGGGTGATAGGGAGTGGCTACTCTATGTCTAATGTTATACTTAGCCAACACTCTCTCCATAGCCTTGTTAATGAAATGTGACCCCTCATCACTAATGATGGCACGAGGTGTCCCAAACCTAGTAAAAATGTGCCTATGCAAGAAGTTGGTGACTGTTTTAGCATCATTATTAGGACATGCTTTGGCTTCTACCCACTTGGACACATAGTCCACTGCTACTAATATGTAAAGGTTACCTGATGATGGAGGGAATGGTCCCATGAAGTCAATGCCCCACACATCAAAGAGCTCTAACTCTAAGATGTAGGTGAGGGGCATCTCATCCTTTCGACTGAGGTTACCTGTCCTTTGGCATTCATCACAGCTGTGGGCATAGTTGTGGGCATCTTTGAAGATCGTTGGCCAATAATAGCCACTTTGAAATACCTTTGCAGCTGTTCTTTGGCCACCAAAGTGTCCACCATAAGGAGATGTGTGACAGTGCTGCAGCACAGACTTCGCTTCAGCAGCTGAAACACACTTCCTCAGCAAGCCATCAGCACAGGTTCTGTAAAGTGTGGGGTCATCCCAGATGAATTTCCTTGCTTCATGAAGGAACCTCTTTTTCTCTTGTCCCCCCTTGAAAACTGGTAATACCTGTGATGCACGGAAGTTAGCAATGTCAGCAAACCAAGGTTCCTCATCGTTATCACGATGAGTCAAAGCAAAGACATGTTCATCAATAAAAGCATCAGAAATTGCGGGGTCCGCAATTTTTTCGCAATTGTGCTGCAATCGAGACAGGTGATCTGCAACCACGTTTTCACATCCTTTCTTGTCCCGAATGTCCAAATCAAATTCCTGCAGCAATAACACCCACCTAATCAACCTAGGCTTGGCATCAGCCTTCCTCATAAGATATTTCAAGGCAGAATGGTCAGTGTATACAATAGTCCTAGTGCCTACAATATAGTTTCTAAATTTTTCGCAAGCAAACACTACAGCAAGCATCTCTTTCTCAGTAGTTGTATAATTACATTGAGCCTCATTCAAGGTCTTACTAGCATAATAGACAGGGTGTGTTAGCTTGTCAATCTTCTGGCCTAACATCACTCCTACAGCATAGTCACTGGCATCACATAACATCTCAAAGGGCAGATCCCAATTTGGTCCTACTATGATAGGGGCTGTGACTAGTGCTTTCTTAAGGGTGGTCCAAGCTACTACACATTCCTCAGAGAAGATGAATGGCCTATTTAATTCTAGAAGCTCACACAGAGGCTTGGCTATCTTAGAAAAGTCCTTAATGAACCTTCTGTAGAAGCCAGCATGCCCTAAGAAACTTCTAATGGCCTTGACATTCTGAGGCTCCACCAACTTCTCTATGACCTCAATTTTGGCTCGGTCAACTTCGACTTCTGCCCTCGACACTCTATGTCCTAAGACAATCCCCTCATCCACCATAAAATGGCATTTTTCCCAATTTAGGACTAGGTTGGTCTCCTCACACCTAGCCAGGACTTGTCCTAGGTTTTCTAGACAGTTTGAAAATGAGTCCCCAAAGACTGAGAAGTCATCCATGAATATTTCTATCATGGACTCATCCAACTCAGAGAAGATTGCCATCATGCACCTTTGGAAAGTTGCCGGTGCATTGCATAAGCCAAAAGGCATTCTGCGAAAGGCAAAAGTTCCAAAAGGGCACGTGAAGGTGGTCTTCTCTTGATCCTTAGGGTCTATAGTTATTTGATTATAGCCTGAATACCCGTCTAAGAAACAATAGTAGGCTCTACCAGCTATTCTGTCTAGCATCTGGTCAATGAACGGTAGAGGGAAGTGATCTTTTTTAGTTTCTTTATTTAATTTCCTGGAATCCATACACACTCTCCACCCTGTGACAGTCCTTGTTGGAATCAGTTCGTTGTTCTCATTGACTACCACAGTTATTCCCCCCTTTTTAGGTACACATTGGATGGGGCTCACCCACTGGCTACTAGCTATTGGGAAGATCACTCCTGCATCTAACCATTTTATTATTTCCTTCTTTACTACCTCTTTCATAGAGGGGTTTAGCCTACGCTGGTGATCTACCCTAGGTGTGTGCTCTTCCTCTAATATAATTTTGTGCATGCAATAAGAAGGGCTAATGCCTCGAATATCAGCAATAGTCCATGCTATAGCCTTCCTATGTTGCTTAAGCAGTAAAATCAGTTCAACCTCATGCTCTTCACTTAATTTAGAAGAAATGATAACAGGCAGAGTTTCATTACTTCCTAGATATGCATACTTGAGGTGAGTAGGTAGTGGTTTTAGTTCTAAAACAGGTGGATGCTCAATGGAGGGCTTTAAAGGATTCACAGATCTATCAGTTAAATCTATATTCATACATACATGTTGTGGTTTATCTACAAGTATATCCATTATGTCAGATACATTCAAGTCAGCTACATCTAATTGTACATATTCATTAGCATGCTTAGTTAATAATACATGCTCCAATTGTTCCTCCATCAAGGAGTCTACTACGTCCATGCTAGCACAGGATTCAAGGTCAGAGGGGTACCTTAAAGCTTTATATACACTAAACTTCACCTCTTCATCATGAACCCTCATAGTAAGCTCACCTTTTTGGACGTCTATAAGTGCCCTACCTGTGGCTAGAAATGGTCTACCTAGCAAGATGGGGACCTCCTTGTCTGCCTCATAGTCCAGGACAATGAAATCTGCAAGGAAAATAAATTTGTCAACTTTCACTAGAATATCCTCAATCTTACCTTCAGGGTATGCGATGGATCTGTCTGCTAGTTGTAAAGTGACAGTGGTTGGACGTGCTTCCCCTATTCCTAACTGGCGGAATAGGGACAGGGGCATGAGATTTATGCTGGCGCCCAGGTCACAAAGCGCTCTGCCCACGTGCTTGCCTCCAAGTTCTACAGGTAAGGTGAAGGAACCAGGATCCTTCTCCTTCTTGGGCAGCTTGTTCTGGAGGATGGCACTGCACTCCTCAGTGAGGTTTACTGTTTCAAACTCACCAATTATTTTTTTGTTAGTAATGATGTCCTTCAAAAACTTTACATAAGGAGGCATAGACTGTAAAACTTCTACAAAAGGAATGTTCACATGCACTTGCTTAAGAATTTCTAAGAATTTATTAAAATGAACTTCCTGTTCCTGCTTCTTCTTAAGCCTTCGAGGGTATGGAGGTGGTGGCACATATGCAGGCACGTCAGGTCGCCTTAGGATAGGTGGAGGCCTTGGAATTTCTTCTACCTCCTCAATAATTGGCTCCAGCCTGGCTCCTGATGTGCTAGTTGGTGGTGGACCTTGGTTTGGCAGAGACTCCAGTGGAGCACTAGACTCTGTGTTCTCTACTCTCTTTGGTGTGTCCTTTGTGTTGCTCACCAATGGTCTTCCACTCCTAAGTTCAATTGCTTGAACTTGTTCTTTACCATCTCTCCTTGGTACCTCGGTGTCAGCAGGGAGTCTACCTTGGGGCCTACTCTTGAGTTCATTGGCTAATTGGCCTATTTGGTTCTCTAGGCTCCTAAGAGTAGCTTGCTGGCTTTGAAGCGTAGCATCATTCTTAGCTATATATTCCTTGAGTAAGTTTTCTACAGAAGATCCTACAGGTTGATTGTATGGCTTTTGGTACATTGACTGATTATGTTGGGGAGTGAAACCAGGTGTTCCACTCGGTCTAGGTTGGTTAGGATTTTGGTTAGTGTTTTGTTGGCCACCCCATGACAGGTTTGGGTGGTTTCTCCAACCAGGGTTATAGGTGATGGAGTAGGGGTTATTCCTAGGCTGCTGCTGGCTCCCAACATAGCAGACTGAGGATGGATTCCCAGGGCAGTATTCATATGGGTGCCCTTCCCCACAGAATCCACAGATAAGTGCCTCGCCTTGACTTGGTTGGGTTCCCATTGACATGGCTGTGGCGGTATTGGCACTGGTTTGGAGATTGGCCTGAGCCATTTGCTTAACTAAGTTGGTCAGGGCGTTTATTTGGGTGCTCATGGCGCTTAGAGCATCCTTGTCTTGAGCTCTAGTTGGCTCTACTGGATCATCTGACCACCTACAGTGAGATGGTGAGATCTTCTCCAAGATCTCATAAGCTTCGTTGTAACTCTTGGACAACATGGAACCTCCAGCAGATGAGTTTAAAACTTGTCTTGTGTTGGGGTTGCATCCTTTAAAGAAGACTTCTATTTGGATACACCATGGAATGCCATGGTGTGGACATTTAATGAGAAGGTCTTTGAATCTTGTCCAAGCTTCGTGAAGAGACTCACTCGGAGCTTGTTTGAATTTGATGATATCATCACGAAAGGTCGAATTCCTATCTGGTGGGAAATATTTGACTAGGAATTTTTCTGCTAAGTCTGTCCAATTGAGGACAGATCCTGAGGGTAATGAATTTAACCACGTTTTGGCTTTGTCCCTCAAAGAGTAAGGGAACAGATATAGCCTCAGGGCTTCTTGGGACACTCCAGGAATGAGGAAGGTATCACTGACTCCTAGGAAGTTTCTAAGGTGGTTATGGGGGTCCTCATTTTCTATTCCAAAGAATTGTCCCACAGTGGACAACATTTGGAACATCACTGGTTTTAACTCGAATGAGTTGGCAGTGATTTCAGGACGGATTATGCTGGGGTTCAGCTCCCCAGGCATAGGTACTAGGTACGAAAGGATGGCGCTATCCTTGTCATTCGCTATTTCAATGGGATTGCGAGTGACAGGCACCAGGTTTTGATCTATTCCAGCCATTTCTTCTTGAGTAGATTGCGGAGACTCTGCGGTTTCAGCAATTATTTGAGGTAAAAGGGGTTGTTTAAAGAGACGTTTCTTGGCTCTATTTCTAGCTTTAAATAATCTTTCAGGCTCAGGGTTGAACTCTAGATCACTACTTGGAGTCTCATTCATAAACTACCCTAAATTGTACCTGAAGAAGAAATGAAAATGGATCAAATTCAATGGAAAATAACTTGGTGTTTCAGACTTAACAAACTTCGTTTTCACTTAAAATAAGTCCCCGGCAGCGGCGCCAAAAACTTGTTGCGTGCTCAATGTGTTAAAGATAAATAAGCAAGAAGGTAGAGAGAGCACTCAGAACATGCAAGCATACATGGTCTCACAGCAAGTAGTAAGTATATTTCATTCGTTTTTTCCACAGAGACTCATTTTTAGCTATTCATGAAGTGTATTTGTTAAGAAAGAAGGGGTGGATTTGATGGGGTAAAATTGGTTTTTAATTATCTAAGTTGTGATGAATGTGTAAAGGAATGCAACATAAACAAATGCAAGTTGAAATTAGACTCAAAAGACAAGAGATGGAATTGATAAACGAAGAAGAAAACAGCTAAACAGAATGGTACTTAGCAGAATTGCGGACACCGCAATTTTACCGCAATTGAAGAACAGCGAAAGTGTGTAAATGGGTGAATTAAGGGCTACTAATGACTATCCTATAGGCATTTTTATACGATTCTCAAACACTGGATCTACTCTCTATGCATCAAACTCACTCTATCTCATGTATCGTCCGATTCCATGCATTAGATTCTTTAGTTTACTCGACTCAAAGTAAGGTCTTAAGCATCTTGTTAAAACAGAAGTGTTTAGTTTGTACTAGGGAAACGCCTATTCCTAGGCCGTTTCCTGGTTACCATGAAAGGCTAGCATGATTATACGACTCTGAACTCTTACTCCTTCCAGAGGTTAGGAGTTCTTTGGACAAAATGGATGGCCAATCGAAATTGCCCGTGGGATGAAGCTTACATACAATCAATGCTTCGATAGCTATCCTACATGCTTGGTTCACGTTTTTTAGCCTATAGTTCTGTCATTAGCATGCCCCTAAGTGACTTAGCTACTCATGGATATATAGAGAACAGAAGTATAAGATAAAACAGACATGCTTAGAAGGGAAATATACTCAAAACAGTAAGACAAAACCGTAGCAGCAGAAGATGGAAACTGTGAAATGGAAACTTGTAATTTGATTACTTTGAATGTTTGAACGAACAAAAGCGAATTTAAAGGAAATAATTCAAAGACAGACAGCGACGAAATGCAGTAGATAGGACATTAAGCTAGAAACAACAACTGATCAAAGCTGGAATTTAGAAAAGGAAAACAGAAAGCAGGAAATGGTGCTTGGAATCCTCGTTGCAGTCGCCTCGAATGAAGGGGATGAAAGGTCAGCCTTGCTTGGATGAATCCAATCGAGAGAGAAGAAGAATCTCCTCTCCTTCCTATCAGATTATCGATTCCAACAGCTGAGACTCTCACTCCAACAGACGGCAAAGGAAAACAGGGCGAAAAGATGGACTGCGAGAAGACTCTACGCTTTCGGATGATGACTGAACCTCCGACTTTGACCCCCTTTTATAGTAGTTTGCAGGTGCGTTTGGGCCAAGGAGAACCATCAATCTTCAACGTCATATATCAGAATGGATGGAGGAGAAAGAACGAATCCCTGAAATTACGGAAATTAACAGAAACAGATCAGTCAACTTACGGTTTTCACTTGAATAATTGCGGCCTCAGCAATGTTTTCGCAATGCTGTCGCAATGCAGCTTTTTTTCATTCTTTTCCTTCGGTTTTCAACCCTTTTCTTTCCTATTGTACAAAAGTCCTAAATTAGCTACCTTCTTCTCATTCTCATATTTAAGCATAGGTTTAGGCTAAATGCTATCAAAAACACCTAAAAGTGTACATCTTCTTAAGCTAAATGGGTCCTAAATAAGTCACTTTTAGAGACTTAACACCAGCATAATCCGTCCTGAAATCACTGCCAACTCATTCGAGTTAAAGCCAGTGATGTTCCAAATGTTGTCCACTGTGGGACAATTCTTTGGAGTGGAAAATGAGGATCCCCACAACCATCTTAGAAACTTCTTAGGAGTTAGTGACACATTCCTCATCCCTGGAGTTTCCCAAGAAGCCTTGAGGCTATACCTTTTCCCTTACTCTTTGAGGGACAAAGCCAAAACATGGTTGAACTCATTACCATCTGGATCTGTCCTTAATTGGACAGACTTAGCAGAAAAATTCCTAGTCAAATACTTCCCACCTGATAGGAATTCTACCTTCCGTGATGACATAATCAAGTTTAAACAAGCTGACACTGAGTCTCTTCACGAAGCTTGGACAAGGTTTAAAGATCTTCTTCTTAAATGTCCACACCATGGCATCCCATGGTGTATCCAAATAGAGGTATTTTTCAAAGGATGCAACCCCAACACTAGACAAGTTTTAAACTCATCTGCTGGTGGTTCCATGTTGTCCAAGAGTTACAACGAGGCCTATGAGATCTTGGAGAAGATCTCAGCATCTCATTGTAGGTGGTCAGATGATCCAGTTGAGCCAACTAGAGCTCAAGACAAGGATGCTCTAAGTGCAATGAGCAGCCAAATAAATGCCCTGACCAACTTAGTTAAGCAAATGGCTCAAGCCAATCTCCAAACAAGTGTCAACACCGCCACAACCATGTCAATGGGCACCCAACCAAGTCAAGGTGAGACACTTATATGTGGATTTTGTGGGGAAGGGCACCCGTATGAATACTGCCCTGGGAATCCAGCCTCAGTCTGCTATATTGGAAGTCAGCAGCAGCCTAGGAACAACCCCTATTCCAATACTTACAACCCTGGTTGGAGGAACCACCCAAACCTGTCATGGGGTGGCCAACAGAATGCTAACCAAAATCCCAACCAACCAAGGCCGAGTGGAACACCTGGTTTCACTCCCCAACATAACCAATCAATGTATCAAAAACCTTACAGCCAACCTGTAGGATCTTCTGTAGAAAACTTACTCAAGGAATACATAGCCAAAAATGATGCTACTTTGCAAAGTCAGCAAGCCACTCGTAGGAGCCTAGAGAACCAAATAGGCCAGTTAGCCAATGAACTCAAGAGTAGGCCCCAAGGTAGGCTTCCTGCTGACACTGAAACGCCAAGGAGAGATGGTAAGGAGCAAGTTCAAGCAATTGAACTTAGAAGTGGTAGACCATTGGTGAGCAACACCAAAGAGAGTAGAGAACACTGAGTCTAGTGCTCCACTGGAGTCTCTGCCAAACCAAGGTCCACCACCAACTAGCACATCAGGAGCCAGGCTAGAGCCAATTATTGAGGAGATAGAAGAAATTTCAAGGCCTCCTCCAATCCTAAGGCGACCTGACGTGCCTGCATATGTGCCACCACCTCCATATCCTCGAAGGCTTAAGAAGAAGCAGGAACAGGAAGTGCACTTTAATAAATTCTTAGAAATTCTTAAGCAAGTGCATGTCAACATTCCTTTTGTAGAAGTTTTACAGTCTATGCCTTCCTATGTAAAGTTTTTGAAAGATATTATTACTAACAAAAGAATAATTGGTGAGTTTGAAACAGTCAATCTCACTGAGGAGTGCAATGCCATACTCCAGAACAAGCTACCCAAGAAGGAGAAGGATCCTGGTTCCTTCACCCTACCTGTAGAACTTGGAGGCAAGCACGTGGGCAGAGCGCTTTGTGACCTGGGCGCCAGCATAAACCTCATGCCCCTATCACTATTCCGCCAGCTTGGAATAGGAGAAGCACGTCCAACCACTGTCACTTTACAACTAGCAGACAGATCCATTGCATACCCTGAAGGTAAGATTGAGGATATTCTAGTGAAAGTTGACAAATTTATTTTCCTTGCAGATTTCATTATCCTGGATTATGAAGTAGACAAGGAGGTCCCCATCCTATTAGGCAGACCATTTCTTGCCACAGGTAGGGCCCTGATCGACGTCCAAAAAGGTGAGCTCACTATGAGGGTTCATGATGAAGAGGTGAAATTTAGTGTGTATAAAGCTTTAAGGTACCCCTCTGACCTTGAATCCTGTGCTAGCATGGACGTTGTAGATTCTTTAATGGACGAACAATTAGAGCATGAACTGTTGACTAAGCATGCTAATAACTATGTAGGATTAGAATTGACTGATTTAAACATAGCTGAGATAATGGACATATCTGTAAATAACCCTCAGCATGTTTGTATGAATATTGACTTAACTGATAGAGCCTTGAATCCTTTAAAGCCATCCATTGAGCATCCACCTGTATTAGAATTAAAACCTCTCCCCACTCACCTCAAGTATGCATATTTAGGGAGTAACGAAACCTTGCCTGTTATCATTTCTTCTAAATTAAGTGAAAAGCATGAGGTTGAACTGATATTAATTCTTAAGCAACATAGGAAGGCTATTGCATGGACTATTGCTGATATTAGAGGCATTAGCCCTTCTTATTGCATGCATAAGATTATACTAGAGGAAGAACATACCCCTAGAGTAGACCACCAACGTAGGCTGAATCCCTCTATGAAAGAGGTAGTTAAGAAAGAAATAATAAAATGGTTAGATGCTGGTGTGATCTTCCCCATAGCTAGTAGTCAGTGGGTGAGCCCTATACAATGTGTACCTAAAAAGGGTGGGATGACTGTGGTAGTCAATGAGAACAATGAACTGATTCCAACTAGGACTGTCACAGGATGGAGAGTTTGCATGGATTATAGGAAGTTAAATAAAGAGACTAAAAAAGACCATTTCCCTCTACCATTTATTGACCAAATGCTAGACAGGATAGCTGGTAGAGCCTACTACTGTTTCTTAGACGGTTATTCAGGTTATAACCAGATCACTATAGACCCTAAGGATCAAGAGAAGACCACCTTCACTTGCCCTTTTGGAACTTTTGCCTTTCGCAGAATGCCTTTTGGCCTATGCAATGCACCGGCAACTTTCCAAAGGTGCATGTTGGCAATCTTCTCTGATTTGGATGAGTCCATGATAGAGATATTCATGGATGATTTCTCAGTCTTTGGGGATTCCTTTACCAACTGTCTAGAGAATTTAGGACAAGTCCTGGCTAGATGTGAGGAGACTAACTTAGTCCTTAATTGGGAGAAGTGTCACTTCATGGTAGATGAGGGGATTGTCTTAGGACATAGAGTGTCGAGGGCAGGTGTAGAAGTTGACCGAGCAAAAATAGAAATCATAGAGAAATTGGTAGAGCCTCAGAATGTCAAGGCCATTAGAAGTTTCTTAGGGCATGCTGGCTTCTACAGAAGGTTCATTAAGGACTTTTCTAAAATAGCCAAGCCTCTGTGTGAGCTTCTAGAGCTAAATAGGCCATTCATCTTCTCTAAGGAGTGTTTAGTAGCTTGGAAAACCCTTAAGAAAGCACTAGTCACAGCACCTATTATAGTAGGACCAGATTGGGATCTCCCATTTGAGATGTTATGCGATGCTAGTGACTATGCTGTAGGGGTTATGTTAGGACAGAAAATTGACAAGCTAACACACCCTGTATACTATGCCAGTAAAACCCTGAATGAGTCTCAATGTAATTATACAACCACTGAGAAAGAGATGCTTGCTGTAGTATTTGCTTGTGAGAAGTTTAGAAATTACATTGTAGGCACGAGGACAATTGTGTACACTGACCATTCTGCCTTAAAATATCTCATGAGGAAGGCTGATGCTAAGCCTAGGTTGATTAGGTGGGTGTTATTGCTGCAGGAATTTGATCTGGACATTCGAGACAAGAAAGGATGTGAAAATGTGGTTGCGGATCACCTTTCTCGATTGCAGCACAATTGCGAAAAAATTGCGGAACCCGCAATTTCGGATGCTTTTATTGATGAACATGTCTTTGTATTGACTCATCGTGATAACGATGAGGAACCTTGGTTTGCTGACATTGCTAACTTCCTTGCATCACAGGTTTTACCAGTTTTCAAGGGAGGACAAGAGAAGAAGAGGTTCCTTCATGAAGCAAGGAAATTCATCTGGGATGACCCCACACTTTACAGAACATGTGCTGACGGCTTGCTAAGGAAGTGTGTTTCAGCTGCTGAGGCGAAGTCTGTGCTGCAGCACTGCCACACAGCTCCTTATGGTGGACACTTTGGAGGCCAAAGAACAGCTGCAAAGGTATTTCAGAGTGGCTACTATTGGCCAACGATCTTCAAGGATGCCCACAACTATGCCCACAGCTGTGATGAATGCCAAAGAACAGGTAACCTCAGTCGCAAGGATGAGATGCCTCTCACCTACATTTTAGAGTTAGAGCTCTTTGATGTGTGGGGCATTGATTTCATGGGACCATTTCCCCCATCTTCAGGTAACCTTTACATATTAGTGGCAGTAGACTATGTATCCAAGTGGGTAGAGGCCATAGCATGTCCTAATAATGATGCTAAAACAGTCATAAAATTCTTGCATAGGCACATTTTTACTAGGTTTGGGACACCTCGTGCTGTCATTAGTGATGAGGGGTCCCACTTCATTAATAAGGCTATGGAGAGAGTGTTGGCTAAGTATAACATTAGACATAGAGTAGCCACTCCTTATCACCCACACTCGAATGGTCAGGCTGAAATTTCAAATAGGGAGATTAAGAACATCCTAGAAAAAGTGGTCAAACCTAATAGAAAGGACTGGTCATTTAAACTCGAGGATGCACTTTGGGCATATAGGACTGCATATAAGACACCCCTAGGTATGTCTCCTTACAGACTTGTGTATGGTAAAGCTTGTCATCTTCCATTTGAGTTAGAAATTAAGGCATTTTGGGCACTAAAAGAGTTGAATTATTGCGTGACCGATGCGGGAACGTTGCGGTCCTTGCAATTACATGAGCTTGATGAGCTTAGACAAATGTCTTATGAAAATGCCAAAATGTATAAGGAAAAGACCAAGATTTGGCACGATAGTAGACTTAGGATCAAGGACTTTAAGAAAGGCCAACTTGTTTTATTATTTAACTCACGATTGAGGTTATTTCCAGGCAAATTAAAGTCCAGATGGTCAGGTCCTTTCATGATTACTAATGTGTTTGTTCATGGTGCTATCGAGATAAAGAACTTGCAGCAAGGTCAACCATTCATGGTTAATGGTGCAAGGTTGAAGCACTACTATGAGGAAGGAGATGTGAAGACTCTCTCGGCCTTCCTCTTGACTGAAGCATGAAATTAAGAACGAGAGAGGACGAGTGATTGCTGTGCTCGTCAACATGAGGCTCATGCCTTAGTTTATTTTTTTGCGATTTTCCGGTTATCGTTTGTGTGTTTTGTTGTGTGATTTTAATTACGTATTTGATGTTGATTTTATTTCTTTTTGTAGGGAATCAATAGAGGGAATCAAGGAGAGTAAATCCAGCTTTAAAAATCAAGAAAATATTGGGCCAAATAAAAGATACGGATGAGCAAAGAATGACATTTAGATGAAAAAAAATCTCCAAACGCCCCTAAAATTGCGCTGGATTTGCAGGATCCGCAAAAATATAGCCGTTGGGATTTGTCCGTTGTCTTTATATCCGTTAGAAGGCGCGTTGATCTGTACGATTCTCCCATTCTCTGAACTCCAAGAAAGCTTCGATTCTCTTCATCTGTGATTCTTCTCTCCAAACCTCCACGATTCAAAAATGGTACTCACAAGGGCTGAAAGATCTGCGGCCAAGAAAAGGGCCGATGACGCTGAAACGGCTGCGAGAGATGCACTGCTTGCCTTGGCTGATGCTGAGGCTGCGCGTACCGAACGCCTGCCGAAACTGCCTGTCCGCAAGAAGAAGTGGAAGGTAGTCACAGAGATACCTGCTGGGCCTTCTGAACCAGCCGGCACACCCAGGAAGCGACGATGGAGTATGGCGGTGGCCGAGGAAGAAATCAAGAACAAGACTCCCTCTGTGGAGAGTCAAGAACAAAGCCAGCCATCCCACGAGTCAGCCGAGCGCAGCCTTTCACCAACCCCACCGGTGCGAAGCCCTGAGCCCTCCTCATCGCCGCCAGCGCAGAGCCTTGAGCAGCCTTCTTCACCACAAAGTTCTGCACAGACACCTACAGCAGAGCAAGAAACCACGCCGTCGCACACTTCCCCACGGCCTGACCCTGAATTCCCATATGGGGAGTACCAAGAATCAACGCAGGGCAGTGGGGAAGGTGAGGAAGAAGAGGTTTTCTCTCCGTTGAGGGAAGCCAATCCTGAGAGTCCTGCGCAGAAGGATGATTCCATGGAAGAGACGCTGGGGGCGTGCCTCCAGCAGATCACCATCGAGGCAAAACTCAAGAAGAAGAAGAAGGCCAAGATTCTTAAGGCCAAGCGGTCTAAGAAGCTGAAAAAGAAGAAGGCCAAGAGGGCGCCTTCATCAGAAAAGGAGAGCACTGAGCCATCGCTCAAAAGACTCAAGGTTGAGGCTGCGGAGTCAGCCAAACCAGCAGACAAAGGGAAGGCCAAGCTTTACCCTGAAGATGAGCCTCAGTCAGTGAGGTATGTGTCCTCTGACGCTGATTCCAGGGGTATTGAGCTGAGAAAGAGGGAGTTGCTGCATGAGAAAGGCTTCCTCGACAGACCTGCTGACCTGCCGCAATTCTTGCGCGCAGGCATAGTGAATCACAGCTGGGAGGAGTTGTGCAGGCCACCCAATCCGGCCTACACGAGTATGGTATACGACTTCTACGCTAACCTGCGAAACTCTGAGGAGGGGCTGTCTGTGGTTAGGGGAGTAGAAGTGGACTACTCAGCAAAGGCCATCAACGAAGCCTATGGCCTCAAGGGCCAAAAACATACTGACTATGCGAGGATCGTTGATGAGCCTACTGAGGCAGTCCTGGATAAGGCCATTCGAACCATTGGCCAGCCTGAAGCAGCTTGGACTGTATCACGCAATGGGAGGCACACTCTCATGAGTGCCAACCTCACAGCTAAGGCGGCTGTATGGTTTGCATTTGTAAGGAGGAAGCTGTCCCCCGTGACTCATGAGACCACCATCAACCAGAGCAGATCGCTGCTGGTCTATGCCATTATGCGAGGTCTCACGGTCAACGTAGGTGAAATCATGTCAGCCGCCATTGCTGAGTGCGCCAAGAAAGGTAAGGGACCATTGTTTTTCCCTAATACCATAACTAAACTCTGTTTGCTTGCAGGGGTTCCCATTGAGCGAATGGAGCAGCAGATGGCGTACTCGGGCCACTTGGAGCTGCCTGCTGGCTTGAGGCTGAAGAGGAAGGGGAATATGGAGTTCGAATTGGATAGGTTGGCTGCTGATCAGTCACTATCCATGGCTTGCCTGATGGATATGCAAAGAAGGATGGCTCAATGGGCCACTTACGCGCAGGCACGGGACAAGGAGGTTGCAGACCAGCTTGGGTGCATCTTCCCTAACTTCCCCACAAATCTCCTGACTCCATGGGTGCCTCCACGACCACGACAACCTGATGAGGATGAAGACATTTGAGTGCTGGTTTGAATTGCACTGAAGGGAGTATTGCTGTTCCCTTAGAAAAAAAAACAAAATCTGCTTTCTGATAGACCATGTGAATTATGCTGTTTTTAGTACAAATTTTGATCTGTTTTAGTTGCTTAGTTTTATGTTTTTAAATTGCTTAGTATAGCCTGCTGTTAGCTGTTTAGGTAGGATAGTTTAGTTTTCTTTTTGTTGAGCTTGAACGACTGGATAAAGCATGCTTAGGGGCCTTAGTAATTGATATATCTGCCCTGACTTGATTGCGAAATAATTGCGGTACCCGCAATTTTTATTACTGAAAGCATGTTTTGGACTGTCTGCTTAGCTAGGCTGTGATCTGTTTAAATTCTATCTTTTGCTGCTATCATGACTACCTTATATAGCTTATCTAAATGCATGCTGGATGAGTGTCATAGGACACCCTTTGATAGTTTAAATTAACCTCTAAATAGCTCAGCATGCATAGCTGTCAGTCCTTGCCTATCTGTTTTTTCAAGTTTTCTGCTGCTGTGATATTTTCTTTTAGAATGTTCTGTCTATGCCTAGGGCTTTTAGATTCTCTTTGTTTCACCTTAGACTAGATGCTTCTAGGACAAGTTTGGGGGTGTGCCACCTCAGACACTCATTGGGGACAATGAGTAGTTGAAGTTTGGGGGAGGCCACCCTAGGCCTAGGAACATTCCTCTCTCCCTCAAAACATAAGCATTCTTCTTCTCCTTGACAAAAATAATGAACTGAAAAAAAAAAAAAATGAAAAATAGAATAAAGAGGGGAGTCTCTCTTAGGTTGCTGAGTAATCAGTGCCAAGTGTGTAACCCACAAGTGGCATTGCATCAAAAGGCAACCAAAGGAAAGACTCCACCTAAGAAAGAAAAAAGGAAAAGAGTAGGGAAGAAGAATGTATACCTAGGAGTTGCAACTTTGTGGCTTAGATGTCCTATTTAAAAAAGAACTCTGATCCTCAATTAGCTAAGCACAAAGTTGTAGCTTGTAGGGTTGTTTAGGGAGATGAGTGTATATCCAATGTAGTGATGCCAGGGTTTAGGTTGTTCTCTAAAAGTACTACTGTTACCATTGATACTAAGACTGGCATGACTCTAAGGAATCCTAGGTAGCTCATAAATATAAACTAGAAGCATGTACTGAGTCTGGGGTAAAGCTAGGTAGAATTTGAAACCTTAGGGATAGTGGCATGATATGATAAAAGCAGGTAGATCAGTTGTAGGGAGTTAATAAAAGCAGTAGGAGTTTTAGGCATGCGAAATCAGAAGAAGCTAGATGAGAGGGTAGTTTTAAGCTTAGAAGTGTGTCACAGGACAGCACTGCTTTAGATGAGAATATAGGGGAGTTAGTAAGTGGTTGAAGAAGAAGAAACAGCAGCCTAGGAAAGTCCTTAGATTGCTCGAGGACAAGCAAAACCTTAAGTTTGGGGGTGTGTTACGTCTCCAAAAGTGACCTTTTTAGGACTTAATTATCTTAGAAAGATGTTCACTCTTAGGTGTTTTTGATAGCATTTAGCCTAAACCTATGCTTAAATATGAGAATTAGAAGAAGGTAGCTAAATTAGGACTTAAGTACAATAGGAAAGAAAAGGGTTGAAAACCGAAGGAAAAGAATGAAAAACAAGCATTGCGATAGCATTGCGGAAACATTGCGGACACCGCAATGTTTCAAGTGAAAACCGTAAGTTGACTGATCTTTTTCTGTTAATTTCCGTGATTTCAGGGATTCGTTCTTTCTCCTCCATCCATTCTGAAGTACGACGTTGAAGATTGATGGTTCTTCTTGGCCCAAATGCACCTGCAGATTACTATAAATAGGGGTCAAAGTCGAGGGTTCAAACATCATCCGAAAGCGTAGAAGTCTTCTCGCAGTCCAACTTTTCTCCTGTTTTTCCTTTGCCGTCTGCTGGTTTGCGAAGCTCAGCTGTTGGAATCGATAATCTGATAGGAAGGAGAGGAGATTCTTCTTCTCTCCCGATTGGATTCATCCAAGCAAGGCTGACCTTTCTCATCCTTCATTCGAGGCGGCTGCAACGAGACATTCGAGCTTGTTTTATTGCTTTCTGCTTTTCATTTCCATTTTCCAGCTTTGTCTTGTTGTTGTTTCTTTTCTAGTAGCTAGATTAGACTATTTCGTTGTGTTCTGTCTTGCTGTTATTTACTTTAAAGCTTTCATTTGTTGAGTCAAACGATCAAGTATTCAAATCTCAATTCGTCATTTCACAGTTTCTCGCCTTTGCACTTTACTGCTTTGCCTTACTGTTTTGTCCTTAATTTCCGCCTAAGCATGTCTGTTTCATCTCTTATATATGTTTACCTTATATCCATGAGTAACTAAGTCACATAGGGGCATGCTAATGACAACACTTTAGGCTAAAAAACGTGAACCAAGCATGTAGGATAGCTCTCGAAGCATTGATTGTATGTAAGCTTCATCCCACGGGCAATTTCGATTGGCCATCCATTTTGTCCAAAGAACTCCTAACCTCTGGAAGGAGTAAGAGTTCAGAGTCATACTATCATGCTAGCCTTTCAAGGTAACCAGGAAACGACCTAGGAATAGGCGTTTCCCTAGTACGAACCATATTTTTCTGCCTTAACAAGATGCTTAAGACCTTACTCGGACATGAGTAAACTAAAGAATCTAATGCATGAAATCGGAAGATACATGAGAAGGAGATAGTTTGATGCATAGAGAGTTGATCCAATGCTTGAGAATCGCGAGAAAAAGCCTATAGGATAGTCGTTAGTAGCCCTTAACTCATCATTTTACACACTTTCGCTGTTATTTACATTGCGGTAGAATTGCTGTCTCCGCAATTCTGCTAAGTTACAATTCTGTCTAGCTGTCTTTGTCTTCATTTATTAATCTCGTCTCTTCTCCTTTGAGTTTAGTTTTGACTTGCACTTGTTTATGTTGCTACCCTCTTCGTATTCAGTAGGAAATAGACAATTAAAAACCAATTCTACCCCATCAAATCCACCCCTTCTTTCTTAACTTTACACTTCATGAATAGCTTATTATAAATCTCTGTGGGAAAACGAATGAAATATACTTACTACTTGCTATAGGACCATGTATGCTTGCATGTTCTGAGTGCTCTCTCTACCTTATTGCTTATTTATTTTGACACATTGAGCACGCAACAAAGGGAACAACAGGAAAAATTTTAAAATTTTCGACATGAACCTAATAAATGCAAAACTCATGCAAAAACTAGATTATGTACGTGCTCAGATTTCCAACATGCATTTCCTAGATTATCATCGTTAGAAAACAGTAAACAGAGTCCCAAGCACTTCAATATCAAAATAACACTGCTCAACCGACTACACATGCATATCCATAACTCCAACTCCACCCCCAACTTCAAAAGTTGGCATTGTCCTCAATGCCACTTAGTCAGATACACAAAGTAAAAGGGGAAGAGAAACTACACTTCCCTGACTCTTTGTGAAGCTGGCGAGGGTAAGGAAGCGGCGCGCTCATCATCGAAGCCCAAAATTTTCCTCAACTTCCTCGATTCCTAAAAAAAAACAGCAACCTAAGTAAGTTTAAATTAAACTAAAAAGCAACAAAAAATAGCAACTAAACTAAAGCAGAAATAACAGTTCATCGCTCGGGTGCCTCCGAGAAGCGCATAATTTTTAAAGTCGTTTGCTCGACTGAATTCTCTCCGAAGACTCATCCATATTCTAATAGTGCGGGGGACGTTCCAGTCTTGTCCTCCTCCACACTACACCTGCGATCAACATCCAGAACTTTTTGCACTCTTCGTGCCTCGAGCACGTGAATATCACTTTTGTTAGTGCAAAAAACAGCATTCACATCAATTAAATTCAAATCAGATTTTTTAACCGAGACACGAGAATCATCCCTCAAGCGCGAGGTAAGACTCCCATACTCATCATACTCAACACAAGCAATGTTCTCCACAGATTTCTTTTCAAATAACGAAAATTCATGCACTGTATCATCAAACTCTAAGGAAATGACACCCTTAAACACATCGATTTTGACCCTAGCGGTCTTAAGAAAAGGGCGTCCTAACAACATAGAGGACGAAGCATGCAACGATTTTTCATTCATGTCAAGAACCAGAAAATCAGCAGGGAACATCATATCTCCTACCCTAACGAGAACATCCTCGACCTTCCCTCTAGGACGTATACTCGACCCGTTAGCTAACTGGACAACCACGTTACACTCATGCAATTCATTTAAGTTCAGTTCAAGAAATAAAGCATAAGACATAACGTTCACAGAAGCTCCTAGATCAAGCATGGCATTTTTGACTATTTTACTACCTATCATGCAAGAGATAGTAAAAGTACCTGGGTCGTTGCACTTGGCGGGCAACGTACCTGGGAGGATCGCAGAAACATTCTCCTTTTTCTTCTCAGTCCCTCTGGACTTCCTCTTCTTTGTGCACCAGCTCTTGAGGAATTTGGCATATTTTGGCACTTGGCTCACTGCCTCAAGGAGCGGGATGTTTACCATCACCTTCTGGAAGGTACGCAGGACCTCCTCATCTTCGGTCTCCAAAGTAGGCTTCGCAAGCCTACTAGGGAAGAGTGCTCTGGCAACTTCCTCTTGCACGTTCATTTCTTCTTTTTTCTCATCATTCAGATTTTCGGGAGCAGTCTGGGCGGACTCATTCAGGCTGTCCTTGACTTCCTTCACGGCTTTGGAGGAAAGTGATTTTCCACTCCTTAGCTGGATAGCACTCACGTTCTCACATGAGTTGACCGTGGTTTGGGAAGGAAGCTTCCCAGAGCTCTTGCTCTCGATTTTGCTAATCGACACCGCCATTTGTGTCAGCTGCTTGTTTAAGTTTTGCAGCTCGACCTTGTGGGAGTTTAGCTCTTCTCGAGCTTCTTTTTGGAACTGGCTGGTAGTCGTGACAATGGTCCTGACCATTTCTTCCAACGAGCTGGAGGAGCTCGAGGCTTGAGCTTGGGTGGAAGAGTTAGGCCTATCGTGAGAGTGGCCTTGGAAGCGTTGTTGTCCTTCCCTATTCCCATAGCTGAAATTGGGGTGATCGCGCCAACCGGGGTTATATGTATTCGAATAAGGATCATACTTCCTCGGGTTGGAAGCATACCCCCCGATTGCGTTCACCTCCTCCGCCTCGCGGTTTCCTCCGACAAACTTTTTCAACAGATTTCCAATTTCGGCCACCTGGTCCTTCATTTCTATCATCTCATGGCTCTGGGTCATACTGTGGACTTGCCCCTGCCCTCGAATACCAAACTGCTGCGAGTTGGCCGCCATATTTGCAATTAGCTGTTTGGCCTCTGTTACGTCTCCAAAAGTGACCTTTTTAGGACTTAATTATCTTAGAAAGATGTTCACTCTTAGGTGTTTTTGTTAGCATTTAGCCTAAACCTATGCTTAAATATGAGAATTAGAAGAAGGTAGCTAAATTAGGACTTAAGTACAATAGGAAAGAAAAGGGTTGAAAACCGAAGGAAAAGAATGAAAAACAAGCATTGCGATAGCATTGCGGAAACATTGCGGACACCGCAATGTTTCAAGTGAAAACCGTAAGTTGACTGATCTTTTTCTGTTAATTTCCGTAATTTCAGGGATTCGTTCTTTCTCCTCCATCCATTCTAAAGTACGACGTTGAAGATTGATGGTTCTCCTTGGCCCAAATGCACCTGCAGATTACTATAAATAGGGGTCAAAGTCGAGGGTTCAAACATCATCCGAAAGCGTAGAAGTCTTCTCGCAGTCCAACTTTTCTCCTGTTTTTCCTTTGCCGTCTGCTGGTTTGCGAAGCTCAGCTGTTGGAATCGATAATCTGATAGGAAGGAGAGGAGATTCTTCTTCTCTCCCGATTGGATTCATCCAAGCAAGGCTGACCTTTCTCATTCTTCATTCGAGGCGGCTGCAACGAGACATTCGAGCTTGTTTTACTGCTTTCTGCTTTTCATTTCCATTTTCCAACTTTGTATTGTTGTTGTTTCTTTTCTAGTAGCTAGATTAGACTATTTCGTTGTGTTCTGTCTTCCTGTTGGTTGCTTTAAAGCTTGTCTTTGTCAATCAAACGATCAAGTAATCAAATCTCAATTCTTCATTCCACAGTTTCTTGCCTTTACATTCTACTGCTTTCCCTTACTGTTTTGTCTTTAAATTCCTTCTAAGCATGTTTACTTCTTCTCTTGCTTCTGTTCTGTTTACATCCATGAGTAGCTAAATCACTTAGGGGCATGCTAATGACAACACTTTAGGCTAAAAAACGTGAACCAAGCATGTAGGATAGCTCTCGAAGCATTGATTGTATGTAAGCTTCATCCCACGGGCAATTTCGATTGGCCATCCATTTTGTCCAAAGAACTCCTAACCTCTGGAAGGAGTAAGAGTTCAGAGTCATACTATCATGCTAGCCTTTCAAGGTAACCAGGAAACGACCTAGGAATAGGCGTTTCCCTAGTACAAACCATATTTTTTCTGCCTTAACAAGATGCTTAAGACCTTACTTGGACATGAGTAAACTAAAGAATCTAATGCATGAAATCGGAAGATACATGAGAATGAGATAGTTTGATGCATAGAGAGTTGATCCAATGCTTGAGAATCGTGAGAAAAAGCCTATAGGATAGTCGTTAGTAGCCCTTAACTCATCATTTTACACACTTTCGCTGTTATTTACATTGCGGTAGAATTGCTGTTTCCGCAATTCTGCTAAGTTACAATTCTGTCGAGCTGTTTTTGTCTTCATTTATTAATCTCGTCTCTTCTCATTTGAGTTTAGCTTTGACTTGCACTTGTTTATGTTGCTACCCTCTTCGTATTCAGTAGGAAATAGACAATTAAAAACCAATTTTACCCCATCAAATCCACCCCTTCTTTCTTAACTTTACACTTCATGAATAGCTTATAATAAATCTCTGTGGGAAAACGAATGAAATATACTTACTACTTGCTATAGGACCATGTATGCTTGCATGTTCTGAGTGCTCTCTCTACCTTATTGCTTATTTATTTTGACACATTGAGCACGCAACAAGTTTTTGGCGCCGCTGCCGGGGATTTAATTAAGTGAAAACGAAGTTTGTTAAGTTTGAAATACCAAGTTTATTGCCTATTGAAGCTGATCTGTTTCATTTCTTTTGCAGGTACTATTGGGTTAGTTTATGAGTGAGCCTTCAAGTAGTGATCTAGAGTTCAATCCTGAGCCTGAGAGATTACTTAGGGCCAGAAATAGAGCCAAGAAACGTCTCTTTAACCAACCCTCTATACCTCAAGTAATTGCGGGAACCGCAATTCCTCCGCAATTGTCTCAAGAAGAAATGGAAGAGATAGTTCCAAATCAGGTACCTGTCATTCGCAATCCCATCGAAATAGCGAATGACAAGAATAGTGCCATCCTCTCATACTTAGTACCTATGCCTGGGGAGCTGAACCCCAGCATAATCCGTCCTGAAATCACTGCCCACTCATTCGAGTTAAAGCCAGTGATGTTCCAAATGTTGTCCACTGTGGGACAATTCTTTGGAGTGGAAAATGAGGACCCCCACAACCATCTTAGGAACTTCTTAGGAGTCAGTGATACCTTCATCATCCCTGGAGTTTCCCAAGAAGCTTTGAGGCTATACTTGTTCCCTTACTCTTTGAGGGACAAAGCCAAAACATGGTTGAACTCATTACCTTCTGGATCTGTCCGCAACTGGACAGACTTAGCAGAAAAATTCCTAGTCAAATACTTCCCACCTGATAGGAATTCTACCTTTCGTGATGACATAGTTAAATTCAAGCAAGCTGATAATGAGTCTCTTCACGAAGCTTGGACAAGGTTCAAAGATCTACTTCTTAAATGTCCACACCATGGCATCCCATGGTGTATCCAAATAGAGGTCTTTTTCAAAGGATGCAATCCCAGCACTAGACAAGTCTTAAATTCATCCGCTGGCGGTTCCATGTTGTCCAAGAGTTACAACGAGGCCTATGAGATCTTGGAGAAGATCTCAGCATCTCACTGTAGGTGGTCAGATGATCCAGTTGAGCCAACTAGAGCTCAAGACAAGGATGCTCTAAGTGCAATGAGCAGCCAAATAAATGCCCTGACCAACTTAGTTAAGCAAATGGCTCAAGCCAATCTCCAACCAAGTGTTAACACCGCTACCGCCATGTCAATGGGCACCCAACCAAGTCAAGGTGAGACACTTATATGTGGATTCTGTGGGGAAGGGCACCCGTATGAATACTGCCCTGGGAATCCAGCCTCAGTCTGCTATATTGGAAGTCAACAGCAGCCTAGGAACAACCCCTATTCCAATACTTACAACCCTGGTTGGAGGAACCACCCAAACCTGTCATGGGGTGGCCAACAGAATGCTAACCAAAATCCTAACCAACCAAGGCCGAGTGGAACACCTGGTTTCACTCCCCAACATAACCAATCAATGTATCAAAAACCATACAACCAACCTGTAGGACCTTCTGTAGAAAACTTACTCAAGGAATACATAGCCAAGAATGATGCTACTTTGCAAAGTCAGCAAGCCACTCTTAGGAGCCTAGAGAACCAAATAGGCCAGTTAGCCAATGAACTCAAGAGTAGGCCCCAAGGTAGGCTTCCTGCTGACACTGAAGTGCCAAGGAGAGATGGTAAAGAGCAAGTTCAAGCAATTGAACTTAGAAGTGGTAGACCATTGGTAAGCAACACTAAGGACACACCAAAGAGAGTAGAGAACACTGAGTCTAGTGCTCCACTGGAGTCTCTGCCAAACCAAGGTCCACCACCAACAAGCACATCAGGAACAAGGCTGGAGCCAATCATAGAGGAGATAGAAGAAATTCCAAGGCCTCCACCTATCCTAAGGCGACCTGATGTGCCTGCATATGTGCCACCACCTCCATATCCTCGAAGGCTTAAGAAGAAGCAGGAACAGGAAGTGCACTTTAATAAATTCTTAGAAATTCTTAAGCAAGTGCATGTCAACATTCCTTTTGTAGAAGTTTTACAGTCTATGCCTTCCTATTTAAAGTTTTTGAAAGATATTATTACTAACAAAAAAATAATTGGTGAGTTTGAAACAGTAAACCTCACTGAGGAGTGCAGTGCCATACTCCAGAACAAGCTACCCAAGAAGGAGAAGGATCCTGGTTCCTTCACCTTACCTGTAGAACTTGGAGGCAAGCACGTGGGCAGGGCGCTTTGTGACCTAGGCGCCAGCATAAACCTCATGCCCCTATCACTATTCCGCCAGTTGGGAATAGGAGAAGCACGTCCAACCACTGTCACTTTACAACTAGCAGACAGATCCATCGCATACCCTGAAGGTAAGATTGAGGATATTCTAGTGAAAGTTGACAAATTTATTTTCCTTGCAGATTTCATTATCCTGGATTATGAAGCAGACAAGGAGGTCCCCATCCTATTAGGCAGACCATTTCTTGCCACAGGTAGGGCCCTGATCGACGTCCAAAAAGGTGAGCTCACTATGAGGGTTCATGATGAAGAGGTGAAATTTAGTGTGTATAAAGCTTTAAGGTACCCCTCTGACCTTGAATCCTGTGCTAGCATGGACGTTGTAGATTCTTTAATGGACGAACAATTAGAGCATGAACTGTTGACTAAGCATGCTAATAACTATGTAGGATTAGAATTGACTGATTTAAACATAGCTGAGATAATGGACATATCTGTAAATAACCCTCAGCATGTTTGTATGAATATTAACTTAACTGATAGAGCCTTGAATCCTTTAAAGCCATCCATTGAGCATCCACCTGTATTAGAATTAAAACCTCTCCCCACTCACCTCAAATATGCATATTTAGGGAATAATGAGACTTTGCCTGTAATTATTTCTTCTAAGCTAAGTGAACAGCATGAGGTTGAATTAATATTACTACTTAAGCAACATAGGAAGGCTATTGCATGGACTATTGCTGATATTAGAGGCATTAGCCCTTCTTATTGCATGCATAAGATTATACTAGAGGAAGAGCACACACCTAGAGTAGATCATCAACGTAGGCTGAATCCCTCTATGAAAGAGGTAGTTAAGAAAGAAATAATAAAATGGTTAGATGCTGGTGTGATCTTCCCCATAGCTAGTAGTCAGTGGGTGAGCCCTATACAGTGTGTACCTAAAAAGGGTGGGATGACTGTGGTAGTCAATGAGAACAATGAACTGATTCCAACTAGGACTGTCACAGGATGGAGAGTGTGCATGGATTATAGAAAGCTAAATAAAGAGACTAAAAAAGACCACTTCCCTCTACCATTCATTGACCAAATGTTAGACAGAATAGCTGGTAGAGCCTACTACTGTTTCTTAGACGGTTATTCAGGTTATAACCAGATCACTATAGACCCTAAGGATCAAGAGAAGACTACCTTCACTTGCCCTTTTGGAACTTTTGCCTTTCGCAGAATGCCTTTTGGCTTATGCAATGCACCGGCAACTTTCCAAAGGTGCATGTTGGCAATCTTCTCTGATTTGGATGAGTCCATGATAGAGATATTCATGGATGATTTCTCAGTCTTTGGGGATTCCTTTACCAACTGTCTGGAGAATTTAGGACAAGTCCTGGCTAGATGTGAAGAGACTAACTTAGTCCTTAATTGGGAGAAGTGTCACTTCATGGTAGATGAGGGGATTGTCTTAGGGCATAGAGTGTCAAGGGCAGGTGTAGAAGTTGACAGGGCTAAGATAGAAATCATAGAGAAGTTGGTAGAGCCTCAGAATGTCAAGGCCATTAGAAGTTTCTTAGGGCATGCTGGCTTCTACAGAAGGTTCATTAAGGACTTTTCTAAAATAGCCAAGCCTCTGTGTGAGCTTCTAGAGCTAAATAGGCCATTCATCTTCTCTAAGGAGTGTTTAGTAGCTTGGAAAACCCTTAAGAAAGCACTAGTCACAGCATCTGTTATAGTAGGGCCAGATTGGGATCTCCCATTTGAGATGTTATGTGATGCTAGTGACTATGCTGTAGGGGTTATGTTAGGACAGAAGATTGACAAGTTAACACATCCTGTATACTATGCTAGTAAAACCCTGAATGAGGCTCAATGTAATTATACCACTACTGAGAAGGAGATGCTTGCTGTAGTGTTTGCTTGTGAGAAATTTAGAAACTATATTGTAGGCACTAGGACAATTGTGTACACTGACCATTCTGCCTTAAAGTATCTCATGAGGAAGGCTGATGCTAAGCCTAGGTTGATTAGGTGGGTGTTATTGCTGCAGGAATTTGATCTGGACATTCGAGACAAGAAAGGATGTGAAAATGTGGTTGCGGATCACCTTTCTCGATTGCAGCACAATTGCGAAACAATTGCGGAACCCGCAATTTCTGATGCTTTTATTGATGAACATATCTTTGTATTGACTCATCGTGATAACAATGAGGAACCTTGGTTTGCTGACATTGCTAACTTCCTTGCATCACAGGTTTTACCAGTTTTCAAGGGAGGACAAGAGAAGAAGAGGTTCCTTCATGAGGCAAGGAAATTCATCTGGGATGACCCCACACTTTATAGAACATGTGCTGACGGCTTGCTAAGGAAGTGTGTTTCAGCTGCTGAGGCGAAGTCTGTGCTGCAGCACTGTCACACAGCTCCTTATGGTGGACACTTTGGTGGCCAAAGAACAGCTGCAAAGGTATTTCAGAGTGGCTACTATTTGCCAACGATCTTCAAGGATGCCCACAACTATGCCCACAGCTGTGATGAATGCCAAAGAACAGGTAACCTCAGTCGCAAGGATGAGATGCCTCTCACCTACATTTTAGAGTTAGAGCTCTTTGATGTGTGGGGCATTGATTTCATGGGACCATTTCCCCCATCTTCAGGTAACCTTTACATTTTGGTGGCAGTAGACTATGTATCCAAGTGGGTAGAGGCCATAGCATGTCCTAATAATGATGCTAAAACAGTCATAAAATTCTTGCATAGGCACATTTTTACTAGGTTTGGGACACCTCGTGCTGTCATTAGTGATGAGGGGTCCCACTTCATTAATAAGGCTATGGAGAGAGTGTTGGCTAAGTATAACATTAGACATAGAGTAGCCACTCCTTATCACCCACACTCGAATGGTCAGGCTGAAATTTCAAATAGGGAGATTAAGAACATCCTAGAAAAAGTGGTCAAACCTAATAGAAAGGACTGGTCATTTAAACTCGAGGATGCACTTTGGGCATATAGAACTGCATATAAGACACCCCTAGGTATGTCTCCTTACAGACTTGTATATGGTAAAGCTTGTCATCTTCCATTTGAGTTAGAAATCAAGGCATTTTGGGCACTAAAAGAGTTGAATTATTGCGTGACCGATGCGGGAACGTTGCGGTCTCTGCAATTACATGAGCTTGATGAGCTTAGACAAATGTCTTATGAAAATGCCAAAATGTATAAGGAAAAGACCAAGATTTGGCACGATAGTAGACTTAGGATCAAGGACTTTAAGAAAGGCCAACTTGTTTTATTATTTAACTCACGATTGAGGTTATTTCCAGGCAAACTAAAGTCCAGATGGTCAGGTCCTTTCATGATTACTAATGTGTTTGTTCATGGTGCTATCGAGATAAAGAACCTGCAGCAAGGCCAACCATTCATGGTTAATGGGGCAAGGTTGAAGCACTACTATGAGGAAGGAGATGTGAAGACTCTCTCGGCCTTCCTCTTGACTGAAGCATGAAATTAAGAACGAGAGAGGACGAGTGATTGCTGTGCTCGTCAACATGAGGCTCATGCCTTAGTTTATTTTTTTTGCGATTTTCCGGTTATCGTTTGTGTGTTTTGTTGTGTGATTTTAATTACGTATTTGATGTTTATTTTATTTCTTTTTGTAGGGAATCAATAGAGGGAATCAAGGAGAGTAAATCCAGCTTGAAAAATCAAGAAAAGATTGGGCCAAATAAAAGATACGGATGAGCAAAGAATGACATTTAGATGAAAAAAATCTCCAAACGCCCCTAGAATTGCGCTGGATTTGCAGGATCCGCAAAAATATAGCCGTTGGGATTTATCCGTTGTCTTTATATCCGTTAGAAGGCGCGTTGATCTGTACGATTCTCCCATTCTCTGAACTCCAAGAAAGCTTCGATTCTCTTCATCTGTGATTCTTCTCTCCAAACCTCCACGATTCAAAAATGGTACTCACAAGAGCTGAAAGATCTGCGGCCAAGAAAAGGGCCGATGACGCTGAAACGGCTGCGAGAGATGCACTGCTTGCCTTGGCTGATGCTGAGGCTGCGCGTACCGAACGCCTGCCGAAACTACCTGTCCGCAAGAAGAAGTGGAAGGTAGTCACAGAGATACCTGCTGGACCTTCTGAACCAGCAGGCACGCCCAAGAAGCGACGATGGAGTATGGCGGTGGCCGAGGAAGAAATCAAGAACAAGACTCCCTCTGTGGAGAGTCAAGAACAAAGCCAGCCATCCCACGAGTCAGCCGAGCGCAGCCTTTCACCAGCCCCACCAGCACAGAGCCCTGAGCTCTCCTCATCGCCACCAGCGCAGAGCCTTGAGCAGCCTTCTTCACCACAAAGTTCTGCACAGACACCTACAGCAGAGCAAGGAACCACGCCGTCGCACACTTCCCCACGGCCTGACCCTGAATTCCCATATGGGGAGTACCAAGAATCAACGCAGGGCAGTGGGGAAGGTGAGGAAGACGAGGTCTTCTCTCCGTTGAGGGAAGCCAATCTTGAGAGTCCTGCGCAGAAGGATGATTCCATGGAAGAGACGCTGGGGGCGTGCCTTCAGCAGATCACCATCGAGGCAAAGCTCAAGAAGAAGAAGAAGGCCAAGATTCTCAAGGCCAAGCGGTCCAAGAAGCTGAAAAAGAAGAAGACCAAGAGGGCGCCTTCTTCAGAAAAGGAGAGCACTGAGCCATCGCTCAAGAGACTCAAGGTTGAGGCTGCGAAGTCAGCCAAACCAACAGACAAAGGGAAGGCCAAGCTTTATCCTGAAGATGAGCCTCAGTCAGTGAGGTATGTGTCCTCTGACGCTGAGTCCAGAGGCATTGAGCTGAGGAAGAGGGAGTTGCTGCATGAGAAGGGCTTCCTCGACAGACCTGCTGACCTGCCGCAATTCTTGCGCGCAGGCATAGTGAATCACAGCTGGGAGGAGTTGTGCAGGCCACCCAATCCGGCCTACACGAGTATGGTATACGACTTCTACGCCAACCTGCGAAACTCTGAGGAGGGGCTGTCTGTGGTTAGGGGAGTAGAAGTAGACTACTCAGCAAAGGCCATCAACGAAGCCTATGGCCTCAAGGGCCAAAAACATACTGACTATGCAAGGATCGTTGATGAGCCTACTGAGGCAGTCCTGGAAGAGGCCATTCGAACCATTGGCCAGCCTGCAGCTTCCTGGACCGTGTCACGCAATGGGAGGCACACTCTCATGAGTGCCAACCTCACAGCCAAGGCGGCTGTATGGTTTGCCTTTGTAAGGAGGAAGCTGTCCCCCGTGACTCATGAGACCACCATCAACCAGAGCAGATCGCTGCTGGTCTATGCCATCATGCGAGGTCTCACGGTCAACGTGGGTGAAATCATGTCAGCCGCCATTACTGAGTGCGCGAAGAAAGGTAAGGGACCATTGTTTTTCCCTAATACCATAACTAAACTCTGTTTGCTTGCAGGAGTTCCCATTGAGCGGATGGAGCAGCAGATGGCCTACACGGGCCACTTGGAGCTACCTGCTGGCTTGAGGCTGAAGAGGAAGGGGAACATGGAGTTCGAATTGGATAGGTTGGCTGCTGATCAGTCACTATCCATGGCTTGCCTGATGGATATGCAAAGAAGGATGGCTCAATGGGCCACTTACGCGCAGGCACGGGACAAGGAGGTTGCAGACCAACTTGGGTGCATCTTCCCTGACTTCCCCACAAATCTCCTGACTCCATGGGTGCCTCCACGACCACGACAACCTGATGAGGATGAAGACATATGAGTGCTGGTTTGAATTGCACTGAAGGGAGTATTGCTGTTCCCTTAGAAAAAAAAAAAAAAAAACAAAATCTGCTTTATGATGGACCATGTGAATTATGCTGTTTTTAGTACAAATTTTGATCTGTTTTAGTTGCTTAGTTTTATGTTTTTAAATTGCTTAGTATAGCCTGCTGTTGGCTGATTAGGTAGGATAGTTTAGTTTTCTTTTTGTTGAGCTTGAATGACTGGATAAAGCATGCTTAGGGGCCTTAGTAATTGATATATCTGCCCTGACTTGATTGCGAAATAATTGCGGTACCCGCAATTTTTATTACTGAAAGCATGTTTTGGACTGTCTGCTTAGCTAGGCTGTGATCTGTTTCAATTCTATCTTTTGCTGCTATCATGACTACCTTATATAGCTTATCTAAATGCATGCTGGATGAGTGTCATAGGACACCCTTTGATAGTTTAAATTTAACCTCTAAATAGCTCAGCATGCATGGCTGTAAGTCCTTGCCTGTCTGTTTTTCAAGTTTTCTGCTGCTGTGATATTTTCTTTTAGAATGTTCTGTCTATGCCTAGGGCTTTTAGATTCTCTTTGTTTCACCTTAGACTAGATGCTTCTAGGACAAGTTTGGGGGTGTGCCACCTCAGACACTCATTGGGGACAATGAGTAGTTGAAGTTTGGGGGAGGCCACCCTAGGCCTAGGAACATTCCTCTCTCCATCAAAACATAAGCATTCTTCTTCTCCTTGACAAAAATAATGAACTGAAAAAAAAAAAAATGAAAAATAGAATAAAGAGGGGAGTCTCTCTTAGGTTGCTGAGTAATCAGTGCCAAGGGTGTAACCCACAAGTGGCATTGCATCAAAAGGCAACCAAAGGAAAGACTCCACCTAAGAAAGAAAAAAGGAAAAGAGTAGGGAAGAAGAATGTATACCTAGGAGTTGCAACTTTGTGGCTTAGAGGTCCTATTTAAAAAGAACTCTGATCCTCAATTAGCTAAGCACAAAGTTGTAGCTTGTAGGGTTGTTTAGGGAGATGAGTGTATATCCAATGTAGTGATGCCAGGGTTTAGGTTGTTCTCTAAAAGTACTACTGTTACCATTGATACTAAGACTGGCATGACTCTAAGGAATCCTAGGTAGCTCATAAATATAAACTAGAAGCATGTACTGAGTCTGGGGTAAAGCTAGGTAGAATTTGAAACCTTAGGGATAGTGGCATGATATGATAAAAGCAGATAGATCAGTTGTAGGGAGTTAATAAAAGCAGTAGGAGTTTTAGGCATGTGAAATCAGAAGAAGCTAGATGAGAGGGTAGTTTTAAGCTTAGAAGTGTGTCACAGGACAGCACTGCTATAGATGAGAATATAGGGGAGTTAGTAAGTGGTTGAAGAAGAAGAAACAGCAGCCTAGGAAAGTCCTTAGATTGCTCGAGGACAAGCAAAACCTTAAGTTTGGGGGTGTGTTACGTCTCCAAAAGTGACCTTTTTAGGACTTAATTATCTTAGAAAGATGTTCACTCTTAGGTGTTTTTGTTAGCATTTAGCCTAAACCTATGCTTAAATATGAGAATTAGAAGAAGGTAGCTAAATTAGGACTTAAGTACAATAGGAAAGAAAAGGGTTGAAAACCGAAGGAAAAGAATGAAAAACAAGCATTGCGATAGCATTGCGGAAACATTGCGGACACCGCAATGTTTCAAGTGAAAACCGTAAGTTGACTGATCTTTTTCTGTTAATTTCCGTAATTTCAGGGATTCGTTCTTTCTCCTCCATCCATTCTGAAGTACGACGTTGAAGATTGATGGTTCTCCTTGGCCCAAATGCACCTGCAGATTACTATAAATAGGGGTCAAAGTCGAGGGTTCAAACATCATCCGAAAGCGTAGAAGTCTTCTCGCAGTCCAACTTTTCTCCTGTTTTTCCTTTGCCGTCTGCTGGTTTGCGAAGCTCAGCTGTTGGAATCGATAATCTGATAGGAAGGAGAGGAGATTCTTCTTCTCTCCCGATTGGATTCATCCCAGCCCTTTTCTTGGCCGCAGATCTTTCAGCCCTCGTGAGCACCATTGTTGAATCGTGGAAGTTTGGAGAGAAGAATCACAAATGAAGAGAAACGCAGATTTCTTGGAGTTCAGATACTTGGGAAATCGTAAAGATCAACGCGCGTCTCAACGGATATAACGAAAACAGAAAACTCCCAACGGCTGTATTTTTGCGGATTCTGCAAATCCAGCGCAATCCTAGTGACCGTTGGAGATATTTTCATTTAAATGTCAATCTTTGCTCAACCGTATCTTTGATTTGGCCCAATATCTTCTTGATTTTTTTAGCTGGATTTAATCTCCTTGATTCCCTCTATTGATTCCCTACAAAAAGACATAAAATCAACATCAAATTCGCAATTAAAATCATACAAACTTATACACAAACGATAACCGGAAAATCGAAAAAAATAAACTAAGGCATGAGCCTCATGTTGACGAGCACAGCAATCACTCGTCCTCTCTCGTTCTTAATTTCATGCTTCAGTCAAGAGGAAGGCCGAGAGAGTCTTCACATCTCCTTCCTCATAGTAGTGCTTCAACCTTGCACCATTAACCATGAATGGTTGACCTTGCTGCAGGTTCTTTATCTCGATAGCACCATGAACAAACACATTAGTAATCATGAAAGGACCTGACCATCTGGACTTTAGTTTGCCTGGAAATAACCTCAATCGTGAGTTAAATAATAAAACAAGTTGGCCTTTCTTAAAGTCCTTGATCCTGAGTCTACTATCGTGCCAAATCTTGGTCTTTTCCTTATACATTTTGGCATTTTCATAAGACATATGTCTAAGCTCATCAAGCTCATGTAATTGCAGAGACCGCAACGTTCCCGCATCGGTCACGCAATAATTCAACTCTTTTAGTGCCCAAAATGCCTTAATTTCTAACTCAAATGGAAGATGACAAGCTTTACCATACACAAGTCTGTAAGGAGACATGCCTAGGGGTGTCTTATATGCAGTCCTATACGCCCAAAGTGCATCCTCGAGTTTAAATGACCAGTCCTTTCTATTAGGTTTGACCACTTTTTCTAGGATGTTCTTAATCTCCCTATTAGAAATTTCAGCCTGACCATTCGAGTGTGGGTGATAGGGAGTGGCTACTCTATGTCTAATGTTATACTTAGCCAACACTCTCTCCATAGCTTTATTAATGAAATGTGTCCCCTCATCACTAATGATAGCACGTGGTGTTCCAAACCTAGTAAAAATGTGCCTATGCAAGAATTTTATTACTGTTTTGGCATCATTATTGGGACATGCTATGGCCTCTACCCACTTGGATACATAGTCTACTGCCACTAATATGTAAAGGTTACCTGATGATGGGGGAAATGGTCTCATGAAGTCAATGCCCCACACATCAAAGAGCTCCAACTCTAAGATGTAAGTGAGAGGCATTTCATCCTTGCGACTAAGGTTACCTGTCCTTTGGCATTCATCACAGCTGTGTGCATAGTTGTGTGCATCCTTGAAGATCGTTGGCCAATAGTAGCCACTCTGAAATACCTTTGCAGCTGTTTTTTGGCCACCAAAGTGTCCACCATAAGGGGCTGTGTGGCAGTGCTGTAGCACAGACTTCGCCTCGGCAGCTGAAACACACTTCCTTAGCAAACCGTCAGCACATGTTTTGTAAAGGGTGGGGTCATCCCATATGAATTTCCTTGCCTCATGAAGGAACCTCTTCTTCTCTTGGTTTCCCTTGAAAGTTGGTAATACCTGTGATGCAAGGAAGTTAGCAATGTCAGCAAACCAAGGCTCCTCATCGTTATCACGATGAGTCAATACAAAGACATGTTCATCAATAAAAGCATCAGAAATTGCGGGTTCCGCAATTTTTTCGCAATTATGCTGCAATCTAGAAAGATGATCCGCAACCACATTTTCACTTCCTTTCTTATCTCTAATGTCTAGATCAAACTCTTGCAGTAGCAGTACCCACCTAATCAACCTAGGCTTAGCATCAGCCTTCCTCATAAGGTACTTTAAAGCAGAATGGTCAGTGTACACGATTGTCCTAGTGCCTACAATATAGTTCCTAAATTTCTCACAAGCAAACACTACAGCTAGCATCTCCTTCTCAGTGGTTGTATAGTTGCATTGTGCCTCATTAAGTGTCTTACTAGCATAATAGACAGGGTGTGTTAACTTGTCAATCTTCTGTCCTAACATAACCCCTACAGCATAGTCACTGGCGTCACATAACATCTCAAAGGGAAGATCCCAATTAGGCCCTACTATAATAGGTGCTGTGACTAGTGCTTTCTTAAGGGTTTTCCAAGCTAGGACACACTCTTTAGAGAAAATGAATGGTTTATTTAGCTCTAGAAGCTCACATAGAGGCTTGGAGATCTTAGAAAAGTCCTTAATGAACCTTCTATAGAAACCAGCATGCCCTAAGAAACTTCTAATGGCCTTGACATTTTGGGGTTCTACCAATTTCTCTTTATTTCAATTTTTGCCCTGTCAACTTCTACACCTGCCCTTGACACTCTATGACCTAAGACAATCCCCTCATCCACCATGAAATGGCACTTTTCCCAATTTAGGACTAGGTTGGTCTCCTCACACCTAGCCAAGACTTGTCCTAAGTTCTCTAGACAGTTGGTAAAGGAATCCCCAAAGACTGAGAAATCATCCATGAATATCTCTATCATGGATTCATCCAAATCAGAAAAGATTGCCAACATGCACCTTTGGAAAGTTGCCGGTGCATTGCATAAGCCAAAAGGCATTCTGCGAAAGGCAAAAGTTCCAAAAGGGCAAGTGAAGGTAGTCTTCCCTTGGTCCTTAGGGTCTATAGTGATCTGATTATACCCTGAGTAACCGTCTAAGAAGCAGTAGTAGGCTCTACCAGCTATTCTGTCTAACATTTGGTCAATGAATGGTAGAGGGAAGTGGTCTTTTTTAGTTTCTTTATTTAGTTTCCTATAATCCATACATACTCTCCATCCTGTGACAGTCCTAGTTGGAATCAGTTCATTGTTCTCATTGACTACCACAGTCATCCCCCCCTTCTTAGGTACACATTGTATAGGGCTCACCCACTGACTACTAGCTATGGGGAAGATCACACCAGCATCTAACCATTTAATTATTTCTTTCTTAACTACCTCTTTCATAGAGGGATTCAGCCTACGTTGGTGCTCTACTCTAGGTGTATGCTCTTCCTCTAGTATAATCTTATGCATGCAATAAGAAGGGCTAATGCCTCTAATATCAGCAATAGTCCATGCAATAGCCTTCCTATGTTGCTTAAGTAGTAAAATCAGTTCAACCTCATGCTTTTCACTTAATTTAGAAGAAATAATTACAGGCAAGGTATCATTACTTCCTAAATATGCATACTTGAGGTGAGTGGGGAGAGGTTTCAATTCTAATACAAGTGGATGCTCAATGGATGGTTTTAATGGATTCAAAGATTTTTCAGTCAAGTCAATATTCATACAAACATGCTGAGGGTTATTTACAGATATGTCCATTATCTCAGCTATGTTTAAGTCAGTTAATTCTAATCCTACATATTCATTAGCATGCTTGGTTAATAATACATGCTCCAATTGTTCTTCCATTAAAGATTCTACAACGTCCATGCTAGCACAGGATTCAAGGTCAGAGGGGTACCTTAAAGCTTTATACACACTAAATTTCACCTCTTCATCATGAACCCTCATAGTGAGCTCACCTTTTTGGACGTCGATCAGGGCCCTACCTGTGGCAAGAAACGGTCTGCCTAATAGGATGGGGACCTCCTTGTCTGCTTCATAATCCAGGATAATGAAATCTGCAAGGAAAATAAATTTGTCAACTTTCACTAGAATATCCTCAATCTTACCTTCAGGGTATGCGATGGATCTGTCTGCTAGTTGTAAAGTGACAGTGGTTGGACGTGCTTCTCCTATTCCCAACTGGCGGAATAGTGATAGGGGCATGAGGTTTATGCTGGCGCCCAGGTCACAAAGCGCTCTGCCCACGTGCTTGCCTCCTAGTTCTACAGGTAAGGTGAAAGAACCAGGATCCTTCTCCTTCTTGGGTAGCTTGTTCTGGAGTATGGCACTGCACTCCTCAGTGAGGTTTACTATTTCAAACTCACCAATTATTTTTTTGTTAGTAATAATATCTTTCAAAAACTTTACATAGGAAGGCATAGACTGTAAAACTTCTACAAAAGGAATGTTGACATGCACTTGCTTAAGAATTTCTAAGAATTTATTAAAGTGCACTTCCTGTTCCTGCTTCTTCTTAAGCCTTCGAGGATATGGAGGTGGTGGCACATATGCAGGCACGTCAGGTCGCCTTAGGATAGGTGGAGGCCTTGGAATTTCTTCTATCTCCTCAATAATCGGCTCTAGCCTGGCTCCTGATGTGCTTGTAGATGGTGGACCTTGGTTTGGCAGAGACTCCAGTGGAGCACTAGACTCAGTGTTCTCTACTCTCTTTGGTGTGTCCTTTGTGTTGCTCACCAATGGTCTACCACTTCGAAGTTCAATTGCTTGAACTTGCTCTTTACCATCTCTCATTGGCACTTCAGTGTCAGCAGGGAGTCTACCTTGGGGCCTACTTTTGATTTCATTGGCTAGTTGCCCTATTTGGTTCTCTAGGCTCCTTAGAGTAGCTTGCTGGCTCTGTAGAGTGGCATCATTCTTGGCGATGTATTCCTTAAGTAAGTTTTCTACAGAAGATCCTACAGGTTGGTTGTATGGTTTTTGATACATTGACTGGTTATGTTGGGGAGTGAAACCAGGTGTTCCACTCGGTCTTGGTTGGTTAGGATTTTGGTTAGCATTCTGTTGGCCACCCCATGACAGGTTTGGGTGGTTCCTCCAACCAGGGTTGTAAGTATTGGAATAGGGGTTGTTCCTAGGCTGCTGTTGGCTTCCAATATAGCAGACTGAGGCTGGATTCCCAGGACAGTATTCATACAGGTGCCCTTCCCCACAGAATCCACAGATAAGTGTCTCACCTTGACTTGGTTGAGTGCCCATTGACATGGCTGTGGCGGTGTTGACACTCGTTTGGAGATTGGCTTGAGCCATTTGCTTAACTAGGTTGGTCAGGGCATTTATTTGGCTGCTCATTGCACTTAGAGCATCCTTGTCTTGAGCTCTAGTTGGCTCAACTGGATCATCTGACCACCTACAGTGAGATGCTGAGATCTTCTCCAAGATCTCATAGGCTTCGTTGTAACTCTTGGACAACATGGAACCACCAGCAGATGAATTCAAGACTTGTCTAGTGCTGGGGTTGCATCCTTTGAAAAAAACCTCTATTTGGATACACCATGGGATGCCATGGTGTGGACATTTAAGAAGGAGATCTTTAAACCTTGTCCAAGCTTCGTGAAGAGACTCAGTGTCAGCTTGTTTAAACTTGATTATGTCATCACGAAAGGTAGAATTCCTATCAGGTGGGAAGTATTTGACTAGGAATTTTTCTGCTAAGTCTGTCCAATTGCGAACAGATCCAGAGGGTAATGAGTTCAACCATGTTTTGGCTTTGTCCCTCAAAGAGTAAGGGAAAAGGTATAGCCTCAAGGCTTCTTGGGAAACTCCAGGGATGATGAAGGTATCACTGACTCCTAAGAAGTTTCTAAGATGGTTGTGGGGGTCCTCATTTTCCACTCCGAAGAATTGTCCCACGGTGGACAACATTTGGAACATCACTGGCTTTAACTCGAATGAGTTGGCAGTGATTTCAGGACGGATTATGCTGGGGTTCAGCTCCCCAGGCATAGGTACTAGGTACGAAAGTATGGCGCTATCCTTGTCATTCGCTATTTCGATGGGATTGCGAGTGACAGGCACCGGATGGAACTATTCCATCCATTTCTTCTTGAGACAATTGCGGAGGAATTGCGGTTCCCGCAATTACTTGAGGTAAAGGGGGTTGTTTAAAGAGACGTTTCTTGGCTCTATTTCTGGCCCTAAGTAATCTCTCAGGCTCAGGATTGAACTCTAGATCACTACTTGAAGGCTCACTCATAAACTAACCCGATAGTACCTGCAAAAGAAATGAAACAGATCTGCTTCAATAGGCAATAAACTTGGTGTTTCAAACTTAACAAACTTCGTTTTCACTTAAATAAATCCCCGGCAGCGGCGCCAAAAACTTGTTGCGTGCTCAATGTGTTAAAATAATTAGGCAATAAGATAGAGAGAGCACTCAGAACATGCAAGCATACATGATCTTATAGCAAGTAGTAAGTATTTTTTCATTCGTTTTCCCACAGAGATTTATTATAAGCTATTCATGAAGTGTAAAGTTAAGAAAGAAAGGGTGGATTCGATGGTGTAGAATTGGTTTTAAATTGTCTATTTCCTACTGAATACGTAGAGGGTAGCAACATAAACAAGTGCAAGTTAAAGCTAAACACAAACGAAAAGAGACGAGACTAATAAATGAAGACAAAAATGGCTAGACAGAATTGTAACTTTAGCAGAATTGCGGAAACAGCAATTCTACCGCAATTTAATTAACAACGAAAGTGTGTAAAATGATGAATTAAGGGCTACTAACGACTATCCTATAGGATTTTTCATACGATTCTCAAGCACTGGATCAACTCACTATGCATCAAACTATCTCATTCTCATGTATCTTCCGATTTCATGCATTAGATTCTTTAGTTTACTCATGTCCAAGTAAGGTCTTAAGCATCTTGTTAAGGCAGAAGAATATGGTTTGTACTAGGGAAACGCCTATTCCTAGGCCGTTTCCTGGCTACCTTGAAAGGCTAGCATGATAGTATGACTCTGAACTCTTACTCCTTCCAGAGGTTAGGAGTTCTTTGGACAAAATGGATGGCCAATCGAAATTGCCCGTGGGATGAAGCTTACATACAATCAATGCTTCGAGAGCTATCCTACATGCTTGGTTCACGTTTTTTAGCCTATAGTGTTGTCGTTAGCATGCCCCTATGTGACTTAGCTACTCATGGATATAGGGAGAACAGAAAGAAGAGATAAAATGGACATGCTTAGAAGAGAAATGAAGACAAACAGTAAGGGGAAAATAGTAACAGCAAAGCGAAGAAACTGTGAAATGGAGAATTGTGCTTTGATTACTTGATTGTTTGAATGAACAAAAAGGGAAGCTTAAAGTAAATAATGTAAAGACAGACAGCAACGAAATGAAATGATCTAGCTATTAGAAGAGAAACAGCAACTAAACAGAACTGAAATTTAGAATTGAAAGACAGAAAGCAGTAAATGATGCTTGAAAGCCTCGTCGCAACCGCCTCGGCTGAAGGGGGTGAAAGAATAGCTTTGCTTGGATGAATCCAATCGGGAGAGAAGATGAATCTTCTCTCCTTCCTATCAGATTGTCGATTCCAACAGCTGAGACTCTCACACCAACAGACGGCAAAGGAAAACACGAAGAAAGATGGAGCTGCGAGAAGACTTCTACGCTTTCGGATGATGATTGAACCCTCGACTTGGACCCCCTTTTATAGTAATTTGCAGGTGCGTTTGGGCCAAGGAGAACCATCAATCTTCAACGTCGTACTTCAAAATGGATGGAGGAGAAAGAACGAATCCCTGAAATAACGGAAATTAACAGAAAACGATCAGTCAACTTACGGTTTTCACTTGAAACATTGCGGTTTCAGCAATGTTTCCGCAATGCTTGTTTTTCATTCTTTTCCTTCGGTTTTCAACCCTTTTCTTTCCTATTGTACTTAAGTCCTAATTTAGCTACCTTCTTCTAATTCTCATATTTAAGCATAGGTTTAGGCTAAATGCTATCAAAAACACCTAAGAGTGAACATCTTTCTAAGATAATTAAGTCCTAAAAAGGTCACTTTTGGAGACGTAACACTAAGAAAGGGGGGATGACTGTGGTAGTCAATGAGAGCAATGAACTGATTCCAACTAGGACTATTACAGGGTGGAGAGTGTGTATGGATTATAGGAAATTAAATAAGGAAACCAAAAAAGACCACTTCCCTCTACCATTCATTGACCAAATGTTAGATAGGATAGCTGGTAGAGCTTACTACTGCTTCTTAGACGGTTATTCAGGATATAACCAGATCACTATAGACCCTAAGGACCAGGAGAAGACAACCTTCACTTGCCCTTTTGGAACTTTTGCCTTTCGCAGAATGCCTTTTGGCTTATGCAATGCACCGGCAACGTTCCAAAGGTGCATGTTGGCAATCTTCTCTGATTTAGATGAGTCCATGATAGAGATATTCATGGATGATTTCTCAGTCTTTGGTGATTCATTCACAAACTGTTTAGAGAACTTAGGACAAGTCCTCGCTAGGTGTGAGGAGACCAACCTAGTCCTTAATTGGGAGAAGTGCCACTTCATGGTGGACGAAGGGATTGTCTTAGGTCATAGAGTGTCTAGGGCAGGGGTAGAGGTCGACAGGGCCAAGATTGAAATAATAGAGAAATTGGTGGAACCTCAGAATGTAAAAGCCATTAGAAGTTTCTTAGGACATGCAGGCTTCTATAGAAGGTTCATTAAGAACTTTTCTAAGATCTCCAAGCCTTTATGTGAGCTTCTAGAGCTAAACAAACCATTCATCTTCTCTAAAGAATGTTTCCTAGCCTGGAAAACCCTTAAGGAAGCACTAGTCAAAGCCCCTATTATAGTAGGACCAAATTGGGACCTTCCCTTTGAGATGTTATGTGATGCTAGTGACTATGCTGTAGGAGTTATGCTAGGATAAAAGATTGACAAGTTAACACACCCTGTATACTATGCTAGTAAGACACTTAATGAGGCACAATGTAACTACACAACCACTGAGAAGGAAATGCTAGCTGTAGTGTTTGCTTGTGAAAAATTTAGGAATTACATTGTTGGCACTAGAACAATCGTGTATACAGATCTCTCTGCACTAAAGTACCTTATGAGGAAGGCTGATGCTAAGCCTAGGTTGATTAGATGGGTGTTGCTGTTGCAAGAGTTTGATCTGGACATTAGAGATAAGAAAGGATGCGAAAATGTGGTTGCGGATCATCTTTCTAGATTGCAGCATAATTGCGAAAAAATTGCGGAAACCGCAATTTCTGATGCTTTTATTGATGAACATGTCTTTGTATTGACTCATCGTGATAACGATGAGGAACCTTGGTTTGCTGACATTGCTAACTTCCTTGCCTCGCAGGTACTACCAACTTTCAAGGGAGGACAATAAAAGAAGAGGTTCCTTCATGAAGCTAGGAAGTTCATATGGGATGATCCTACACTCTACAAAACGTGTGCTGATGGTTTGCTAAGGTAGTGTGTATCAGCTGCTGAGGCGAAGTCTGTGTTGCAGCACTGCCATACAGCCCCCTATGGTGGACATTTTGGTGGCCAAAGGACAGCTGCAAAGGTGTTCCAAAGTGGCTACTATTGGCCCACGATCTTCAAGGATGCCCACAATTATGCACACAGCTGTGATGAATGCCAGAGAACAGGTAACCTTAGTCGAAAGGATGAGATGCCTCTCACTTACATCTTAGAGTTGGAGCTCTTTGATGTGTGGGGCATTGACTTCATGGGACCATTTCCCCCATCATCAAGTAACCTTTACATACTTGTAGCTGTAGACTATGTGTCTAAGTGGGTAGAGGCCATAGCATGTCCAAACAATGATGCCAAGACAATCATTAAATTCCTTAATAGGCATATTTTTACTAGGTTTGGTACACCTCGTGCTATAATTAGTGATGAAGGAACACACTTCATTAATAAAGCTATGGAGAAAGTGTTGGCTAAATACAATGTTAGACATAGAGTAGCCACCCCTTATCACCCACATTCGAATGGCCAAGCTGAAATATCAAATAGGGAGATTAAAAACATACTCGAAAAAGTGGTCAAACCCAATAGAAAGGATTGGTCGTTTAAACTCGAGGATGCACTTTGGGCATATAGGACTGCATATAAGACACCCTTAGGTATGTCTCCTTATAGACTTGTGTATGGCAAAGCATGTCACTTACCATTCGAATTAGAAATTAAAGCATTTTGGGCCTTAAAAGAGCGTAATTATTGCGTGACCGATGCGGGAACATTGCGGTCTCTGCAATTACATGAGCTTGATGAGCTTAGACATATGTCCTATGAAAATGCTAAAATGTATAAGGAAAAGACTAAGATTTGGCATGATAGTAGACTTAGGATTAAGGACTTTAAGAAAGGCCAGCTTGTCTTATTATTTAACTCACGATTGAAATTATTTCCAGGCAAACTTAAGTCCAGATGGTCGGGTCCTTTTGTGATAACTAACGTGTTTGTTCATGGTGCAATCGAGATTAGGAACTTGCAGCAAGGGCAACCGTTCATGGTTAATGGTGCACGATTGAAGCATTATTATGAGGAAGGAGATGTGAAGACTCTCTCGGCCTTCCTCTTGACTGAAACGTGAAATTAAGAACGAGAGAGGACGAGTGATTACTGTGCTCGTCCATTCGAGGCTTTTTGCCTTAGTTTATTTTTTTTGATGTTTTTTCGGTTATCATTTGTGTATGTTTGAGTGAGATTTTAATTACGATTTTGTTATTTATTTTGTATGTTTTTGTAGGGGATCGACAGAGGGGATCAAGGAGATGAATTTAGGATAAAAGAATCGGGGGAGATATGGGACCGAATCAAAGATTACATTGAGAAGATATTAGCATTTGAAACGGAAAAATCTCCAACGGTCACTAAAATTGCGCTGGATTTGCAGAATCCGCAACGGAAATAGCCGTTGGGATTTCCATCATTACTTATAGCCGTTAGAAGCGCTATGATCCGTACGTTTCCCCCATTCTCTGAACTCCAAGAACACTCTCTCCTTCTTCCTCTGCAATCCCTCTCTCCAGATTCTCACGATTCCATCATGGTGCTAACGAGAGCAGAGAGATCTGCGTCCAAAAAGAAGGCTGACGACGCTGAAATTGCTGCGAGGGAAGCACTCCTCGCCTTGGCAGATGCTGAGGCTGCGCGCACTGAACGACTCCCCAAGCTGCCTGTCCGCAAGAAGAAGTGGAAGGTGGTTACGGAGATCCCTGCTGGACCCTCTGAACCAGCAGGAACGCCCAAGAAACGCAAGTGGAGTATGGCTGTAGCTGATGCAGAAATCAAGAAGAAGACTCCCTCTGTGGAGAGTCAAGAACGAGGCCATCCGTCCCACGAGACAGCCGAGCAAAGCTCTTCACCATCTCCACCAGCGCGAAGCCCTGACCCTTCTCCATCTCCACAGAGCTCTGCACAGACTCCACCGGCGCAGAGCCCTGAAGCATCACCCATCTCCCGGAAGCCTGACCCCGAGTTTCCATATGGAGAGCGTCAAGAATCGACGCAGGGTAGTGAGGAAGCTGAAGAAGAAGAGGTCTTCTCTCCTTTGAGGGAAGCAAGCTCCGAGAGTCCAGCGCAGGGGGATGATTCAATGGACGAGACACTGGGGGATTGCCTCCAGCAGATCACAACCAAGGCAAGATTGAAAAAGAAGGCCACCAAGGTTGTCAAGGCCAAACGGCCAAAAGCCTCGAAGAAGTCCAAGAAAAAGAAGGCAAGGGGTGAGCCTTCATCCAAGAAGGTGAGTGATGAGCCGTCTCTGAAGAAGCTCAAGATCGAGGCTGTTGAATCAGCCAAACCAAAAGACAAGGGGAAAGCCAAGCTGTACCCCGAAGATGAGCCTCAATCAGTGAGGTATGTGTCCTCTGATGCAGAATCAAGGGGCACTGAGCTGAGGAAGAGGGACCTGCTGCACGAGAAAGGATTCCTCGACGCGCTCGCAGACCTGCCGCAATTCTTGCGCGCAGGGATCACAAATCACGGCTGGGAAGAGCTGTGCAGGCCGCCCAACCCCGCCTACTCCAGCATGGTGTATGATTTTTACGCCAATGTGATGAACCCTGAGGATGGCCTATCTGTGGTCAGAGGAGTCGAGGTGGACTTCTCAGCTAAGGCAATCAACGAAGCCTATGGCCTCAAGGGGCAAAAGCACACGGATTATGCAAGGATAGTTGATGAGCCAACGGAGGCTGTCCTGGAGGAAGCAATTCGGCTCATTGGCCAGCCTGAGGCATCATGGACAGTTTCACGCAATGGGAGGCACACTCTCATGAGTGCTAACCTCACAGCAAAGGCAGCTGTTTGGTTCTCATTTGTGCGCAGAAGGTTGTCCCAGTGACCCACGAGACCACCATCAACCAAGGCAGATCGCTGCTGGTTTATGCGATTATGAGGGGCCTCACAATCAACGTTGGTGAAGTCATTGCAGCCTCAATCGCAGATTGCGCTAAAAAGGGTAAGGGTCCACTTTTCTTTCCTAATACAATTACTAAGCTATGCTTACGTGCAGGGGTCCCAATCGAGCGAATGGAGAGGCAGCTGGCCTACACGGGGCACCTGGAGTTGCCTACTGCCTTGAGGATGCGAAAGAAGGGGAATATGGAGTTCGAGCTCGATGGCCTGGCTGCTGCTCAGTCTCTGTCAATGGCCTGCCTGATGGATTTGCAGAAGAAGATGGCTCAATGGGCCACATATGCACAGGCAAGGGACAAGGAGGTTGCTGACCAGTTGGGCTGCATCTTCCCTGAGTTCCCCACGGACCTACTGACACCATGGGCGCCTCCAAGACCACGAAGGGGTGATGATGATGAGGACATCTGAGTGCCAGACTGAGAGGAACTCAAGGGAGTATTTCTGTTCCCTAAGAGAAAAAAAATCAAACTGTTTTTTATTGAACCATGTGAACTCTGCTGTTTTGAGTTAATTTTAATCTGTTTTTAGTTCTTTAGTTTTAATGTTTAGAATTGCTTAGTATAGGCTGATGATAGCTGAATAGGTAGATTAGTTTAGTTTCCTTTTTTGTACAGCTTTAATGATTGGAAAGAGCATGCATAGAGGCCTTAATCACTGATATATCTGCCCTGGATCCATTGCGAAATAATTGCGGAATCCGCAATTTTTATTAGTAAATGCATGTTTTTGACTGTCTGTTTAGCTAGGCTGGTTCTGTTTAAATTTTGTCTTTTGCTGCTATCTTGACTACCTTATATAGACTATCTAAAAGCATGCTGGATGAGTGTCATAGGACACCTTTGATAGTTTAAATTAGCCTCTGAAATTTGCTCAGCATGCATAGCTTTAAGTCCTTACCTGCTTGTTTTTATGAATTTCTGCTGCTGTGATGTTTGCTTTTAGAATTCTCTGTCTATGCCTAGGGCTTTTAGATTCTCTTTGTTTTACCTTAGACTAGATGCTTCTAGGACAAGTTTGGGGGTGTGCCACCTCAGACACTCATTGGGGACAATGAGTAGTTTAAGTTTGGGGGAGGCCACCCTAGGCCTAGGAACATTCCTCTCTCCCTTAAAGCATAAGCATTCTTCTTCTCCTTTATAAAAAAAATGATGAGCTGAAAAAAAAAAAAAATGAAAAATAGAATAAAGAGGGGTGTCTCTCTTTAGTTGCTGAGTAATCAGTGCCAAGTGTGTAACCCACAAGTGGCATTGCATCAAAAGGCAACCAAAGGAGAGGCTCCACCTAGAAGTCGAAGACCTTCAATAAGCTACAGGCCAAAGACCTTTAATAAGCTACAAGCCAAAGACCTTCAAGAAGCTGCAAGTCGAAGACCTTAAATAAGCTACAAGCAGAAGATCTTCATTAAGCTACAAGCCGAAAGCTACAAACTGAAGACCTTCAAGAAGCTACCAGTTGAAGGCCTCAAGAAGCTATAAGTTGAAGATCTTTAATAAACTACAAGGCGAAGACTTTCAATAAGCTACAAGCCGAAGACTTTACGAAGATCAACAAGTTAGAGGACGATCTAACAATATCAACAAGCCAGAGGCCGATCCAACAAGATAACAAGTCAAAGGGCCGATCCAATAAGATCAACAAGCCCAAAGATTAAAGTCGACATATTCGAGAGAAAGCATTAGAGGATAAATATTAGAGACCGTAACACTTATATACGAAATTGTTATGCCTCTAAAAGTGACTAATTTAGGACTTATTTAGCTTAGAAAGATGTACACTTTTGGGTGTTTTTGAGAGGATTTAGCTTAAATCTATACTTATATATGAGAATTAGAAGAAGGCAGCTAAATTAGGACTTATGTACAAAAGGAAAGAAAAGGGATGAAAAACGAAGTTAAAAGAATGAAAAAAGTGCATTGCGGAAACATTGCTAAAACAACAATGTTTTAAGTGAAATCCGTAAGTTGGCTGATCTTTTTCTGTTATGTTCCGTTATTTCAGGGATTCGTTCTTTCTCCTCCATCCATTTTGAAGTACGACGTTGAGGATGGATGGTTCTCCTTGGCCCAAACGCACCTGCAGACTACTATAAAAGGGGGTCAAAGTAGAGGGTTTGATCATCATCCGAAAGCGTAGAAGTCTCTTTGCAGCGCAGTCTTTCTCATTCAATCTCTTCTCCGTCTGTTGGTTTGAGAGGTTCAGTTGTTGGAGTCGACAATCTGATAGGAATGAGAGAAGATTCATCTTCTCTCCCGATTGGATTCATCCAAGCAAGGCTTGCCTTTCCATCCCTTCAGCCGAGGCGTTTGCGACGAGGCGTTCAAGCTCACTTACTGCTTTCTGTCTTCTACTTTTCATTTCCAGCACTGTTTTGTTGTTGTTTATTTTTCCATTAGTTAGTACATTCTATTTCGTTGCTTTCTGTCTTTATGTTATTCACTTTAAGTTTCCCTTTGTTCATTCAAACAATCGATTAATCCAAGCACAATTCATCATTTCACACTTTGTCTTCACCTTCTCTGCCTACTGTTTTTCATTGCTGTTTTGTCTTTAAATTTCCTCTAAGCATGTCTACTTCATCTAATATCTCTGTTCTCTCTATATCCATGAGTAACTAAGTCACATAGGGGCATGCTAATGACAATACTATAGGCTTAAAAACGTGAACCAAGCATGTAGGATAGCTCTCGAATGCATTGATTGTATGTAAGCTTCATCCCACGGGCAATTTCGATTGGCCATCCATTTTGTCTAAAGAACTCCTAACCTCTGGAAGGAGTAAGAGTTCAGAGTCATACACTCATGCTAGCCTCTCAAGGTAGCCAGAAAACGACCTAGGAATAGGCGTTTTCCTAGTACAAACCATAACTTTCTGCTTTAACAAGATGCTTAAGACCTTACTTGGACATGAGTAAACTAAAGAATCTAATGCATGAAATCGGAAGATACATGAGATTGAGTTAGTTTGATGCATAGTGAGTTGATCCAATGCTTGAGAATCGTATGAAAATGCCTATAGAGGAGTCGTTAGTAGCCCTTGTTTCTCCATTTTACACACTTTAGCTGTCAGTAACATTGCGGTAGAATTGCTGTTCTCGCAATTCTGCTAAGTTAAAAATTCTGTTTAGCTCTTTTCGTCTTCATTTATTAATCTCTTCTCTTTTCATTTGAGTTTATCATTGACTTGCACTTGTTTATGTTGCTACCCTTTACATATTCCTTAGAAATTAGACAACTTAAAACCAATTCTACCCCATCAAATCCACCCATTCTTGCTTAACAATACACTTCACGAGTATCTAATAATAAATCTATGTGGGAAAACGAATGAAAAAATACTTACTACTTGCTACAAGATCATGTATGCTTGCATGTTCTGAGTGCTCTCTTTCTCTTATTGCTTATTTATTTTACACATTGAGCACGCAACAGAAATCAATAAAATTCAAGTTCATTCCACGTACTAAATTTCTCGTATATTGAAATCTCGTGTGCACAATATTTTTCTTTTTTTTTAAAGAATATACTAATAATATAAATGACAATTTCCATTGCAAAAAATATTAATGACAATTTGATCATTTTAATAAATAAATAAACATTCAAAGATAATTTCAATAATTATATGTAATTGGTTGATAATTTAAAGAGAAAAAGAAAAGAAAAAAAACTTGAAATTTTGAAATCAAAAACCTGTTTTTGAAAACCTTCTTTTTTTTGGTTTATAAAATTTGTTAAGGAAGGTAAAAATATTTTCGAAAACTTAAAAACCAAAAACTCACTTGGTTACCAACTAGACTTATTTTCTAAAAATCAAAAATCAAAAATTAAAAATAGGAATCGAATGTGTTATCAAACCGTCCGTACAAGATTAGTAGAAATTAATTTGAGTTTTTTTTTGGTTTGTGGATAACATTTTTCATATTTAAATTTTCACCAATTCACCAAATAACACGGCAGGTAAGATTGTCATCAACCAAATTTAACTTTTACAAGGATAAGAAAGTAAAACAAAACTTTTAAATAATATGAAATTAAATTTCAACACCCTTAATGATTAAATTATTATTTTGAAGGGTACATATTAAAATCTCTTATTTTTTAGTTAAAAAAAAAAGAATATGGTTGAACTATATATTTAAATCGAGTATCAAAACATATACATTTAACCTAAAAAAAAAAAGTAAACATTATACAAAACACGTGCATCAAACATTATGAAGGGAAGAAAGAAAATAATAATGGACTATCTATTAATAATGATAAAAGAAAATAATTGAAAAAGAAACAAAAAAGAGTCCAAAAATGACAAAAAAAATATAAAACAAAATAGCATAGGATATTAAAAAATAATAAAAATAAAAGAGGGGGTTTGTGTGGCCATGCTGGTGTGCCGTGATCTGAATAAATGAAGAGAGAGAGAGAGAATAGGTAGGTCCCCATCCTCTAACTTAGACTTTTTTCAAATATAGAAACAGAAACGGAGGATGTGGGCGGCAGGCAGGTGGCACAAAGCGCCACCGTTTTGCCTAACTCTTTTCTCAAATTAACTCTTTTTCTTTATATTTATCTATCGATTCTTTTTTCGCCGGTCTACACTAATATACTCCAATCGACATATTGTATAATCTAGTGATCTTGACTACGGATTTATCTCCCACTCGTTTATGTTATCAAAAATATTATTTTATCTTTTTTCTATTATTCATATTTATGTTGGCTAATCTTTTAATTTTGTATACAAATATGTTTTTTTATTTTTTTTTTATTTTTATTTAGGTGTCCCTACACTTAAACAAGTGTCTAATAGATACTTAAATTATTGATTTTGTGTGCAATAAATTTCTGAACTTCCCTTTTGAGTTTAATAGGTCATTGACATATTTGACAATTTTTAAAACTCATTAATTTATGAAGAGTTTTGAGACTATTAAAGCCCTTTTACAGAGAATTAGTTTAATCATGGGTGGTCATCTACTTAAGAATTAATTTCTTATGAATTTTCTTGACATCTAAGGTGCACGTAAGTTTGTCCGAACACACGTATATAAAAAAAAATTATGAATTTATTAGATATAAAATAAAAAAATGATGATTTAAACATTCAGCTTACAAGGGAGAATAGTGACGTTTTAAGCTATTTGAGCTGCGTTTTAGTGGGGTTTTTTTTCTAATACAATTTGAAAATTGTTTTTAAAAGCATTATCAAATTTTAAAACTAAAAAAAAGTAAAAAATTCTTTTTTAAACTTGCCTATGATTTTCAAAATAAATAAATCAATAAAATTAAAAAGAATACCATGGACCACGGTGTGTTTACTTCCCTTCAATCGTAATTAATCCAGGGTCATTCTGACCGTGAGACCCACATTTATTAGCGTTTACCAGAATCTTGTAAACTAAATGAAACTGTGGGTCTCCTCAAATTTTGTAATCTCATTACACCATTTCTCTACCACCTTGTGATGCTCAATGTGGGAGTTCAATGTGATTATCATTGTAGATTACGTGGGGCCCATTCACTTTTTAGTCATTTCCTTCCACAAATTTCTCTTCTCTCCCTCCTTGGATTCTCCAATTTCTTCAAGAGATACTCCCCATTTTTTTTTCTTTTCTTCTTCCTGTTCTTCAATCCCTAATTTATTTTTCATCCAACATTTTTATCTTTCTTTTCACAAAACTTATTTACGATTTTCTGGGTGTTTACGGAGACGAAATGCAAGAAGATCTTCATATTTTCCGGATATTAATCCTTCGCATACGTAGCAGATATGTCGTCTTCAACCTCGTAATCGATCGGATTAATGCACAGAAGGTGAAAAAAATACATATTTACACGATTTGGTAAACTATCATGATTTATATTACGAGCAGCAAAATGATTAACAACTTCATAAAAAACACGATTACAAACATGAATACAAACATTAGTAGTATCATGCGTCCACACTTTTCCAAATATAAGAAGTTTTTTTTTTCATCCAAACTTTCCACGTGAAGCAATCACCATTCGCTTCTTAAAAAAAACAGGAAAACAAAAGAAACAAACAATCATACCTAAGAAATAAGAATGGTGAAGAAGAGAAGTTCAACGACTTTTTGCGCGGAGACGAAGGAAGGAGAAGACTGACGATCTTTTTTTTCCATTTCATTTTTTAATTATAGCCGAGGGTATTGTGGTAAATTCACGAATGATTACGTTTGATTTGGCCTTAAGTAAACACTATCAAAGACAACTTGATTATGATTGAAGCTTTAATCTATTACAATTTATTCGATTAATAAGCGTGTTTGGACGAGAGTAGTACTAAGTTGGGTGACCACTTGGGTGATGGAGCGACATGCGCAGCGGAAAGCGATTTCGGACCGATGATACTCTAATTTCATCAATTTAACAAATAGAAAACATGCTCTAAAGACGGAATTAAGAAATTAGAAATACATACCCTTGTAGCTCCAATTTCTTCAAGTCCGCCGGCCGTTCCTCGTCACGAACTCTACCGACCTCTTCTCACGAACGCCCCGAGGACCACCCCAGGTAGTCCCGCTATCCTCGGCGCCGTGCAACGGAGTGGTGGGACTCCGTTACAAGAGAAAATAATAGAAAAAGAAGGAGAAGAAGAAGATGGAACTCATCCATGGCCGTGGGTTTTTTTAACTCAAGAATACAGTACCTCTTTAAAAAACAACTTCAAAGTGAAGCTTTCTCATTTTCACTCGTGTACCCAAAACCCATTAGCCATGAATTTGCCATGCCATTTGGCATGCATGCAAAATAGCAAAATATATATATTAAATAAAATTAATTCATAATTAATTTTAAATAATAATAAATATTTTATTTATTAAACTTTTTAATAAATAATATATATATGTATATATATTTAATTAATTAAACTTTTTAATTAATTAATATTATTTAATAAAATATCAAATATTAATTAAATAATATGGCTAAACCCGGTTTTCCGAAAACCGACTTTTTGCACATGAATCCTATTCATGTTTTTTTACCATTCCCATATTTAAATCATATTTAAATATGTCCATCATTCTTCCATAGACCGAATTTGAACAATTCAAATTCTTTATCTTTTTCTTTTATTTTCTCTTATATTGTTGCACGACGTTATCCGAGCTAGCCAGGAGAACCTAAAGGACCTACAGATCATGAGCTCCAACGATACGAGATTATTCGGTCAAAACTCTTTTAACCCGAATCAATCAACTTTCGTTAACTCCCGGAGACTCCACTATAGTCCGAGGGTTGCACTCTCCTCAATATATTGTGTCCTCTTGATATAACCGTCATGGGCAAGTCGACCCTTCACAGGTTGTTCGTAATCACAGCTGGGTCGTTTAAACCGTTTAACCCCTGCGTTACGTCTTTGTTCCTTAAGTACCACTGACACCTCTAATGAACAATTGATCAGTGGTCCAACCAACAGATCAGGAACCCTCTCTAACGAGGAGAGGGTAGGCGCCTATTGTTCAAGCCCCGGAGTCAGCTATTAAAGGGCAAACCTATCTACTAACCCTGAAGAGCGGGTTAGGAGTAAACTCCATCTTACTACACTATGTCCCCAACTACCTATTGGACTTTATCCCTGAGATGGTAGGCTTATTGAGCGGACATTCTGCCACTCTCACCCATACAAGTCTAAGGATACTGTCTAATAAGCAGGAGTTCATAGTAAGCTCAGGATTGAGATCGAGTTACCTAGGCCATCAATATGTATAAGTCGGTCTCATCAGTAAACGGAGTTATAAAGAGAGAGCGACTTAATACGCGGTTCGGTCTTATGCAAACTCTTTGCACAGGACGCCCTCACTCGCACATCTCCATGTGAAACGATTCGGATCACATCGTTTTGTACAATACAAAGTGAGCCGCATCCAATAGTGTTACCAGGATAAGGTACCCAACCTTATCCGTATACTATAGACAATTTTGACTGACTACTTGAGCCTGATCCACAATCATGTCATACATGAGGCTCTAGTACTCATATTCAGCCATAGGTGTTGGTCATTGGTATAGGTTAACATAAACACGTTTCACTTTATTTCAGTAAACTCTTTCACTGAATAAAACTAATAACTCTGTATTCTAAATAGAGTATTTACAAACATAACAGTTTACAAACCACGAGTTTTAGGACATAAAACCCAACATTGGGAAGTCCTCGTGTTGCTCTCCTTTTTGTTTCTTATATAACTTATTTTGTCAAACCGAGTATAGCTCAATTGGCATAAGGTTGTGCCCTTGACTAAGAGAGGTCTATATATCTTAAAAGAATGATATTAGAAATAAAAACGTTCTTCAACAATCCTAAAAAAAAAAAAAAAAAAAAATGAAATACATTTGATTAAAACATAAGTTTGCTTATTTCCCTGTTTTATGAAAGCGAAGAGAGATTTCAAAACTATTTGGGGGCGTTTTGAGCGCAGGGTGGGTTATTATAGTTGGTGGGTTATAATAATCTGTCGGTTATAATAGTCTGTGTTTGGGGTGTTGTATAGTCTGAGTTTAGTAAATTTGTGTTTGAGGTGCTTGTTTAATCTGTGTTTAAAATACAATTTTCTTTAACATGAAGTTTAAAATATGTGTTTATGTTAGTTTATTTTTTTTCTACAACTTTTTGTTGTATTTGTATAGTTGAATGTATATTACATATTAATTTTTAAAAGTTAAAAAAAGTAAATATTATTTAAAAAATCACAAATAATCGACAACAAGAGGCTCGGTAGAGAGAGAAATAATACCGTTTTCTTTAACATGCAGTTTGAAATATGTATTTATGTTAGTTTATTTTTTTTCTACAACTTTTTGTTATATTTGTATAGTTAAATGTATAATAAATATTATTTAGGAAATAAAAAATAACCGACAGGTTCGGTGGGAAGAGAAATTTGGGATGAAATGGAAGATAAAAAATCGTGAGATGAGGAAGACAAAGAGAAAGGAAAAATCGGTAAATTGAGTGAGAAAATAGAAAGAAAAAAAACAAAGAGGGAAGAAAAAAAAAATTTAAAAAAAAAAAAAAAAACTACACTCTAGCAAACCGGAGTTATAATAACCCCAGCCCCAACTTATATGGTTGGGACTCCAAACATGGGGTGGGCTATTTAAGCCCACCCCACCCCACCCCATCCAACTCCGGGGCCAAACAGCCCCTTTCATTCTAGTTTTCTGCCTCTTTCATTCTAGTTTTCTGAATTTCAAAGAATTTATTGGAAAAATTATAATAGACAACAATAAAAGTTAACGGTATTTTAATTAATGCAAGGATTGAACCCATGACATCTTAAACACGGGCACAACCTTATGTCAATTGAGCTATGTTTGGTTTAACATGCATGCATATAGGTTTTGAATGAAAGTGATTTTGAAAGAATTAAAATTACTTTTAAAACATGTCTCTAATCATTTGAAATCACTTTCATTTTTTATTTTACACTTTTAAATTCAATTTTCATACTATTAAAATTGATTTCGGATAATTAAAAACATATTTTAAAGTAATTTTGAACATGACATAAGTAATTTTTTTTAAAAATAATAAAAGTGATTTTATCTATTTCAAAATCACTTTCAAAATCTTTAATGACTTAAATATATAACATGTTTGAGAGTGTTCGTTGAATTATTGATTTTTTTAAAAAAATATTTAATTACAATTAATTTTATAAAATTGATTTTCATGTAATCATTTTAATGTTTGGATTGAAATGATTTTTATATCATTAAAAGTGATTTTAAATTATTAATGTTTGGTTAAAAAAATAAATTAAAATTACTAAATTCTTTAAAATAAAATTATATTCAAGAAATTATTTAACTATTTAATAAGTAATTATATACAAAATATATATATATAAATGTTTGGTTAAAAAAAATAAATTAAAATTACTAAATTCTTTAAAATAAAATTATATTCAACAAATTATTTAACTATTTAATAAGTAATTATATAAAAAATAAAAAATAAAAAAAAAATATATATATATACTTTTGAATTAATACCATTACAATTTATTTATTTTTTAAAAAATATATTTTTTTAATTTATATTTTTATTTGTTTCATTTTAAAATATTTACTTACATGATTAGTACAACAATACATCAGGAAAAACATAAGTAATAAATTAAAAAAAATTATATATACCTCATTAAATCTATAAACGTTTGTACATTATAAATTTTTTAACTACATCTACATGTTATATGTATTGAAATACAAACCATATGATAAATACATTAACAAGACATAAGAAATTTTGCAATTTTTTTTTACTGCTCCTCTATCCCAGATAAGTTCATTGAACATTCAATTACTTCAAAAATATTGCATTTCGGTAAATCTCTTGTTCTATATTTAATGAAACATCACAAATTTGATCTAATTGGTACATCAATCTTTAAATATTCAATTTTGAACAATATTTTCTTCTTTTTTTCTTTCGAGTATGTATGTCAACATTTAATTTAACATTCATGTAAATATAATTTGAAATATATATATATATATAATATTATTTATATTAATTTACAAAATTATAATAAACCATTATAGAACTAACTATCTAAATATAATGTTTGAAAAAAACTACCAAAAATATATAATCAGAAGAATGAAATTTTAAAATATTTATCAATTTTTTTATTTTTTTAAAAATAATTTACAAAATATTGAAAAGTATGTATATATTGCAAAATTGAAAAACAATAAATTAAAACATTCCTAGGATTTGAACATGGGTTTAAGAGGATGCAGAGACCAACCTTTTACGCTACCTTTACCCAACAAAACAATGCAAACTCTATAATTATTATGTTTCAAAAAAAAAAAAAAAAAACTCTATAATTATTACGAAAAGTACATGTATATATATCAATGGGTGTATTTTTAATTTAAATTAATAATTATTTCAAAAATAAATTTCTCTACCATCTCTTGCCAAAAATCACTTTTTATGTGATTAATCGAGAATCATTCAAAGTAATTTTGGATTATTAAAAAATTACTAATCAACTTTTGCCAAAAATCACTTTTTATGTGATTAATCGAGAATCATTCAAAGTAATTTTGGATTATTAAAAAATTACTAATCAACTTTTGCCAAACACCACAATTTTAAAATAGAAGTAATTTTAAGCATGAAAAAAATGATTTTAGTCCTTCCAAAATCACTCACAAACATGCCTATAATCAGTTTATTAAATAACTGGTATATCAAACTAAAACTAACCATAATATTTAAAATCACTATAAAAAAAAATACATAAACATGTAATATATTTTTAAAATTTAAAAAGAAGATAATGTGTCAACATGAACATAACTCAACTGACATAAAATATAAACTATTGACGAATATGTCAGAGATTTGAATCCTCCACCTAACATATTATAAAAAAAAATTAAAAAAACGAGGTCGGCTAATGTTCTAGCACATGGATCCCTTTTTTCTTTTTTTTTTTTTTTTTTGACAATATATGGAGAGAAAAAATCGAACTTGAGATCTCTAGCTCATAATTCTTACATCATGGTAGTTGAGCTATACTCATGTTGGCTAACACATGAATTCTTAATCCATCGGGGTGCGAAACTTATATACAGTAAAAAATATTATTTTCGGGACCATTTTGTGGTATAAGACGGTCCCAAAGTACTCTCTCCATATTCTAGGTACACATGCACAATAAATATATACTTGGACAATTATTATTTTTTTTTTTTAAAAAGATCAAAATCAAACATGTTTCTCAACATTGAGCCATTTTAATTACTTGGTGTAGAGAACTATAACAATCACCAACTAACCAACTTCTATCCTTTTGAGTTTTTTTTTTATTATTTATTTATTTATTTAAGAGTGAGAGAAATTATTATTCTCATGGGCATGGCATTGAGTAATTTTAAATAATTGTAAAAGTTGCCTCAATTCCAAACCTTTTTTTTTTTTTTTGTCTGTTTCATTATTAAATGAACAGTGTAATAGCATAGAGAGCATAGCTTTCGGCTTTAACAAAAAGGCTGTGTCAAAAAATTGATGACCTTCAAACCGTTATTGGTCAGTTAATTTGTTGAATTGTATCAACTAAAACAGGCAAATATATAATAATAATACATTTATAATAAAGGGCTGGTTGCACAAATAGCAATCAAGCCCAAACTAATTGCAAATTTAGCAAATTTTAAAATATTTTGCAAATATGGCAAAAAAAATGCGTTTCTATCGCTCATAGACTTTATCATATCACTGATAGACTTCTATCAGTGATAGACTATTATCACTGACAAAAATCTATAAAAAGCTGAGGTGATCAGCGACTTCTATCAGCCAGCGATAGAAATTGTCATATCCGCAAAATTTTTAAAAACATGCTATATTTTTAATTACCTTATTCTAAATTGACATCTATTACAATTTCTTTTATAATAATAATAATAATAATAATAATAATATCAAAGTTTAAGTTTTATTTTCAATCTTTTAAGATTATGGCATCTTGGTCCTCAATTTCTCAAAAAAGTTTATTTTAACATCCAATTGGTAATGAGTTTTTAGGGATGATTTGATAATCATTTAATTTTTTATTTTAAAATTTTTAAAAAATTAAACTTATAAACACTACTTTCACTTCCAAATTTTTTTTATTTGTTATCTATTTTTTTTTTAAATTCAAACTAAATTTTGAAAACTAAAATAAAAAAAAAATTGTTTTTGATATTTAATTTAGAATCCAAATGTTTCGTGAGAAAAATGAGAATCGTTGTAAAGAAATTAGGAAGAAACAAGCACAATTTTATTAAATATAAAACTAAAAATAAAATTATTATCAAACAAGACCATAATTAATTTTTTTGTTTTGAAAAAACTTATTTTGCTTTTTGTATCATTAATTTGTTTTATAGATCTCTTACAAACATATTGGAATTCTTAGTCAATTTTTTTTAGTTAGATTTTGAAAATTGTCGTCCAAATTATATTCATTATGTTAGTTTAGCTATGTTATGTTGAACCTTAATTGTTTAGTTAATAGATATTGTGACTATGAATAGCATATGTACTAACATATTACCTAGAGTTTGGAATCATATAAATTGGTTTAAATAAATATTAAATGAGAAAATATTATGTGATCAAATAATAGCAAATACCAAGAGATTATTTAAAAAAAAAAAAAAAATCGTAGACTAAAACAGATATTTTAATAATTCAGAGAAAAAAATAAATTAAATTTAGAAGTGGGAGATTAAAATAAGATTTGAACTTAGTAAAAAAAAATATCTTCTTTTTTTTGACTAGTAAACTAGTAATAACTATCAAATGGAGCTTTGTTGTACTAAATAAAAAATAAATAAAATAAATAAATAAACCCTTTGTAATAACTATAATAATTCAGAAATAAGTATTTAAAAGTCAATGAATACAGTAACATGTTCTAATTAAATCTCTTCGGATGCCGTCTGCAATTGGAATCTTTAATTTCGTAGTAATTAGGTTTTGAATTTTTAATTCTACTGAGGGAACCCAAATGTTAGGCTATTTATTACAACTGTTTAACCTGCTTAATTTCCTCATTTTTATTCTATGATTTTTTCAGATTATTTATCTTATCTTAGTTTTTGAATTTTTAACAGTCTATTTTAATACCTAAACTTTTAAGTTAGTTTTATTTTAATTTTTAAATGCCTATTTTTAGTTCCTCAACCTTTAAAAACAATCATTTTGACTACTTTCATTATTGTGAATTGTTTAACAAATAACCATTAAATATTGTGTGACTTTAATAACTCCACGGATTAAGACATATTATCTTTGACCTAAAGATCAAAAGTTAGATTCATCATTCTTCATGTATGTGCTTCTCTTAGAAGATTTTTTTTTTCTTTTTTTCTAAGTACAACAAAGATAAAGTATGAAGATTGAACCTCCGACATCAAAATCAGAAGAAGAATATGTCAATTACCGCTCAGCTATGTATAAGATTGAACTAAGACATTTGGATACGACATAATAATAATAATGATGAAAGAAATTTTGATTGTGTTTTAATAATAAGAAAAACAAAAATGATAATTTTGTTAAGGTCAAAGTTTGAAATAGCAGTTTGAGAGATTTTTTGAAAATTTAAACTAGGACCAAAATGAAATCAAACATAAAGATTAAAACCTAACTATTATTTCATTCTAATTAAATAGTGCTAGTTAGATCTCTTTCTATATATTTATTTATTCATGGTGGCAAAAGCCACATTTAGTCTCATCTTACAAATTTAAGATGGTATTTTTCCATCATATTAATCTAATATATGTTTCATTTAGGCTCCACTCTTTTCCTAGAATCATCTCTATTATTCGAACTCCAAACATCCACATATCTCCAAATTGTTATGATATTGTCCAGTTTGGACTAAACTCTTATCACTTTTTTTTTTTTTTTCTTTTACATCGGAGGTGGAAGATTCGAACCACAGACCTCTTGGTCGTCAACACATACATACGCCCGCTGAGCCATGCTCGATTTGACAATTACATCCGTAAGAGTCCATTGAACTTAATTGCATTATATTTATTTTTAAAGTATAAATATAGATTAAGAAAATTATAACATGTCAATTTAGAGTAAAATAATTAAAAATATAGTATTTTTTTAAAAGAAATTGCAAATATGACAATTTATATCTAATAGTAGTCTATCGCTGATAGTAGTCTATCGCTGATAGTAGTCTATCACCTTAGTTTTTTTTTTTTATAGAATTTTGTCAGTGAGTCATATATCAGTGATAGCGGTCTATCAGTGATAATTACTTATTTTTTTATCATATTTGCAAAATGTTTTAAATTTTGTTATATTTGCCATTATTTTGGGCATGATTGCTCTTTATGCAACCAGCCTTATAGATTATTACGAAAAATAATAATGTCTAAAATGTTGTAATTGCTGAAGTACAAGTATTAGAAGATATATGTGTCACACCCCAATTAACTTATCAAATTTTGGATGGATTGTGACAACAATAAATATATGTGTCACACCCCAATTTACTTATCAAACTTTGGACGGATTGTGACAACAATAGATTTCATCGCACACTCGAGGTTTATTATCGTCACAACTCTTCCTTGATTCAGTAGAATAATCTAGGGCGGAGTGTGACAATATAAAACTGTTATGGTGCAGGCTTCCGTTCAGTATAAATCTTTTTTTCAAATATATTGAAAACACTTACCTTAATTTTCAAAGGACTTTTCAAAACAAAAATATGTATATAAAAAATAGATTTAAATTATAAATTTGGTCGTTATGGTTTAAAATTTAGTCCTTATAATTTTAAGGGAAAAAATCAATGTATACCCCTAAACTTTGAGGGTTGTATCAATTAAAACCCTAAACTTTCAATTGTATCAATTTAAACCCTTAACTTTCATAAGTGTATCAATTTACACCCTCCATTAGAAAAATGTTAGTTTTCACACGTGTGGAGACTTGTAATTGATCAATTAAACCCCTAAACTTTCATACAATTGATTCAATTATGAAAGTTTATGAGTTTAATTGTTAAAATTATAAGTTTTCACTCGTTTAAATGGATTTTTTTTTCAAATAAGTTATAATAGAAGGTGTAAATTGATACACTTATGAAAGTTCAGGGTTTAAATTGATATGATCGTTAGTTTAGGGTTTTAATTGATACAACCCTCAAAGTTTAGGGGTATAAACTGATTTTTTCCCTAATTTTAAAAGTTAAAATTATGTTCCTATGATTTTATAAAACTTCATAAACAGTCCCGAACGCTAGAAACTAGTGATAGATTGTAGGTATGTGGTAGTTAGTTATTGATCATGTGTCAATCAGGGGTGGATCCAGACAGACATTGATGTTTGGGGGGCCAAAAAATTAGAGTATATAAATATTAAAAACAGATCGCCAAAAATATAGAGGTTCTAATTCACACTCTCAAGTTATGTTGACATTCAAAAAAAGTTATCAGTGATAAACATATGTTAGTGTATCAAATACTTAGTTTTAATAAACTTAATACCATCATATAATTTTGCTCAAAAAAAAAAAGTCTCTAAACTATAAAAAAAATTTAATGCATCCCTATACTTTCAATTTTGTTTCTAATGAATTCCTAGATTTTAAAAAATGTCAAATAAATACAAGAATATATTAGACTTAAACTTGGAAATTTGAGGACCAATTAAATACAAAATTAAAAGTTAAAAAATATATTGAACCCTTTTTGAAGTTCGTGATCTATTAAACACAAAGTTCAAAGTTTTATTAGACATTTTTTAAAAAATTATTAAAAAAAAAACACAATATAACATGAATTTGTTTACAAAATTTATAAAATGGAGGTTAATATAGTCTAAATTACTTTTGAAAATGTTAATAAATAAACTAATACTAAGAGTTTCGAACTCAGGCACAACAAAATATAAATCATGCTCAATGACCACTGCAACAGAATAAATTTTTGTTAATTTGGGGGGGCCAAAATGTATTTAATAACAACAGTATAAATTTAAGGCATTATTTTTACCAACGAGTATAAGAAAATCAAAACATTTGGGGGGGTCGTGGCCCCCCCTAGTCCCTTAAGAGGTCCGCCCCTGGTGTCAATAAGATGATATTTTGTATTTAGGCCATGTTTACCTTACCGTAATGGATTTTCCCCAACAATTGTAATGAATCAATCGTAATCAATTAAGGCTTCAATCGTAATCAATTAAGGCTTCAATCGTAATCAATTTACCTTTAATAGTGCTTACTTAAGTCTAATTCAAACGTAATCTGAATTTCATTGATAGTGTTTACTTGCACGTAATCATTCGTGAGTTTACCATAATACCCTTTCGCTTTAATCGTGTTCAAAATCGTGTGTTGACTCGTGGTCTAGGTGTTACTCGTGTGCAGACTCGTTATCCGATCGTTACTCGTGTGCGAAATCGTGTGCAGACTCATGTGGATACTCGTGAACCCATTTTTCAACATGAATCTTCATTTCTCTCCGTTTATTCCTTCTACTTTCTTAGTTTTTCGTCATTGGAGCTTCAATCTCTTCTCTCCCCCATTAACTGACTTATGTTTCTTCCTCACAAAAGAAAAGCAACCCCCCATTTTTAAGGGTTTCAACATTAAAGTAATGAGTTTATCTTTTTTATCCGCAATTTGTTCATCTTTTTATCCAATACCAACAATTTGTTCATCTTTTTATCAAAATGGGTTTCTATTTTTTCTCCACAAGTTTTGGATTCAAAAACTTGTGGAGAAAAAAGAGAAATGAGAATAGCGAGGAGGTGTGAAAGAATTTGTTGAAAGAAAAAGAAAACTCACTTCTTGGAAGAGAAAGAAAAAGAAAACTCATTGTTTGAGAGAGAAAAAAAGAAAAAAAAAAATCCATTTTTTTTAAGAAAAAGAAAAAAAAAACTCTAACATATGGGCGGCGACGGCGGGCCAGAGTGAGGTGGGTGGCGATGGCGAGTTTGGTTGGAGTGAGGTGGGCGACGACGAGGGTGGCCGGAGGAGGAGAGAAGAAAAGAGGAAGAAGAAGGTGAAGTAGATGACCATGACTTTTTTGACATTTCAAGGAAGAGAGATAAAATGACTAACATGGAAAGAATAAACAAAAAAGAGGTGGGACCCATGTAATAATCAATGGAAATCTCATTAATGTAACAAAACGAAGAGAACGAAAATGTGGAAAGAAGAGAGAAATTGCACAAATGAAAGAATTTCTTCAAATGAATTCTATATTGAATTGAAAACATTACACATGCTTTTATACGTAATTAAATAGTAAACCACCAACCCTTAAACTACCCCACTAACCTTGAATTTCTCCATATTCATCTCACTAACCCACTAAGGCATATTTCTCCAAATTATAAGCCACTATCCTAAGTACATGGCACTAGCCTAAATAAGTGGCACCAATTTAATTTCAAATAAGTAAAGAAATAAAACTTTGATCTAATTTTTAACACTCCCCCTTAGTGCAAACATACGATCAACAACACAGAGTGCACTCCTGAGTTCTTCAAACTTGGATTTACCAAACGCCTTGGTAAATATATCAGCAACTTGTTCCTTGGAATGTATCTTCTGCAATTGAATGTCTTGCATCAAAACATTCTCTCGAACAAAGTGAAAATGGGTTTCAATGTGCTTTGTACGAGCATGAAACACTGGATTCCCTGCAAGTTTTGTTGCACTTTCATTGTAACAGAAAATGGAAGCTTGATAATCCAAACTTGAAAAGATTTCTCCCATAAGTCTTTTCAACTTGAAAGAACAATAGAGGTTTGCTTCTTACTACACCATGAAATATCCCCTAAACCTGTATTAAAACAGTATCCAGTTGTGGAACGTCTGTCATTTACGTTACCAGCCCAATCTACATCAACAAAACCACTTAACACAAAAGATGTAGCTTGTTTATGCATCAGGCCAAAACACAGGGTGCTCTTCACATATCGAAGAATCCTCTTCACAACAATTAAATGAGCTTCACACGACTTTTCTATAAACTGAACAACTACACCAATAGAATAAGAGATGCCAGGCCTTGTGATAGCTAAATAAATTAAACTACCAACAAGTTGTCGAAAAAGTGTTGCATCCGAAAATCGTTTTCCTTCTTCCTTAATCAACTTCAAGGATGGATCCATAGGAGTAGTCATTGATTTTGACTCATTCATGTCAAAATGATCCAACAAACTATTTGCATATCCTTTCTGTGAGACAAAGTATTCATCTGACCTTTCAACCTCCAAGCCAAGAAAACATCTCGCTTCACCCAAACTCTTCATTTCAAAACGAATAGACAAAGCATCTCGAAGATTATTAATTTCAACTTCATCATCACCTTTTATGATCATGTCATCAACATAGAGTAGAAGCATTGTACATACTGAAGTTGTCTTTTTAACAAATAGACTTGAATCTGCATTTGAAGACTTGAACCCACAGAACTCAAGATATTGAGCAATCTTACCATACCAAGCACGAGGAACTTGCTTAAGACCATACAAAGCCTTTTTTAGTCGACACATATAATTTGGAGACTCCTTAGAAACAAAACCATGAGGTTGTTCCATAAAAATGTCTCGATCCAACTCTCCATAAAGGAAAACATTCTTCACATCTAACTGCCATAATTTCCAATCTTTGCAAGCAGCTAATGAAATAATTGTACAAATAGTTACCATTTTTGCAACAGGACTGAATGTCTCCTCGTAATCTACACCATATTGGTGTGAAAAACCTCAAGCAACAAGACGAGCTTTATATATGCCAATGGTACCATCATGCTTTTTCTTTAACTTGTAAACCCATTTACAAGTAACTAACTCAACATTCTTCGGCTTTGGAACAAGTTCCCATGTGTCATTCTTATTTAAAGCTGAGATTTCTTCATTCATTGCTTCTTCCCATTCAAGAATACCTCTAGCTTCATCATAAAAATGGGGTTCATCTTCACAAATATCACCCATTAAAAAACAAGATACAACCGAACAATTATTTAATTGTACCTCATAATCAGATAAATAATTGGGTTGTGTTCTTCGCCTAGAAGACCTTCGAACAATAGTCTATGTATCTTCATCTGCTTGAACATTTTCTCCAGAACTAGTATTAATCTAATTTTCATTCGATTCATCATCAATAAAGAAAGGTGACAAGTCAACAACACCTTTCTTTGAACTTGCATCCATTTGATGTGATGAAACTTCATCAAACACCACATCTCGAGAAACAGAAACTTCTCTTGTATTTGGATCCATACATCTCCATCATTTCCTGTGAGTATCATATCCAACAAAAATACAACGCCTAGCCTTTGGGTCAAGTTTAGTACACTTACTCTTTGAAACATGAACATAACAAGCTGACCCAAAAACTCGAAGATAACTCACATTAGGTTTACGACGATATAGTACCTCAAAAGAAGATAGATCTGACCTCGTCCATGGAGGTAGACGATTTATGACGTGACAAGCTGACTGAATAGCTGCTGTCCAAAGCTCCCTTGGAAGATTCTTTGCATGCAGCCAAGACAAACACATAGATGTAAGATGTGCTAATTTACGTTCAGCAACGCCATTCTGTTGTGGAGTGTTAGGACATGTCATTTGGTGTTGTATGTCATGCTCTCTACAATAATTCTGAAATTGATCACACATATATTCTCCCCCATTATCTGTGCGAAGACTTTTTATCGACAGCATAAATTCCTTCTCCACTAGCTCCTTGAACTGGATAAACTTGGAGAAAGTCTCACTTTTAGCCTCCAAAAAATACACCCAAGTGAACCGAGTAAAATCGTCCACTATAACCATAACATAACGACAAACAGAATAACTGGATATTTTCGTCAGCCTCATCAAATCTGAATGAACTAACTGCAATACAACAGTAGCTCTATTATTTGAATTTGGGAAGGGAAGACGATGTGATTTCCCAAATTGACAACCAGGACAAACCACATCATGACAAATTTATTTAAAGAGGAGAACACCCTCAAGAAGCTTCTTCATAGAAATTCTTTGCAACAATTGATAACCAACATGGCCCAACCGAGCATGCCAAAGTGTTGCACTATCATTCTGAAATGTCTTGTATCAACATATGCATCAGTTGCTGACAAAATATAGAGGGAATCTTTCCTCTTTCCAATAAACAAAACATCAACATCAAATTGCTTAATATTAGAAACAATTTTCACATCATCTGGACCAAAGAGAACATACCTCCCAGAGTCGGCAATCTGAGAGACCGAAACCAAATTCTTCTTTAAACCTGGAACATGATAAACATCTTCAAGAGAAACACCATCAACATTTGGTGCACCATCCTTAACGTTAACTTGCCCTTCTTGAACAACGGGATGTATGGAATTATCAGTCGTCGCAATGACTCTTATTCCTTGATGGTACGTACATCAGATAGAAGAGAAACATTTTCAATTGAATGATGAGAACAACCAGAATCAACAATCCAATCCTCATTATAATTTATAGAAGCATTAGCATGCAAATTATGAGGTTGATCAATAACTTCAATTGATAAGCATTGTTCCCAAGTAACTTGTTCATGTTTGTTACTTTCCTGTACAACATTTGCTAATATGGCCGAATTTCCCACAACGTTGACACACCACCTTCACCCAACAATCACGTTTGATGTGTCTCGGCTTGCCGCACCTAAAACATCATTTTAAAGTGCCCTTCGACTGCCCTTCAATCTTGAAATCCTTGTCGTCATTTGAATAAAGCCTTGGAAGAATTAACTCTTTCCTTGTCTTTTGCATAAAGAACAACTTCCACCTCATAGTGAGTTTGCTTGTTGTTGCCAAACATTTGTTTCATCAATGCCTCCTAATTTGAGAGCAAGTTTTTCAACTCAATGATAGAAGGTTGTTCTACCCAAACCTTGTATCGACGAAATAAGTGGCATAAACTCCTTTCACATTCCACGAATAAGATAACGACGCACACGAGCATCACTAATAGGATCCTCCTTGTCTAATTCTGAAATTTCAGAACATAAAGTTTTAATTTTCAGAAAATATTATGAAACCGACAAATTACCTTGAGTCCTTCCAGCAAGTTCGTTCTCCAAATATTGCAACCTCGTCATGTTCTTTTGAGTGAACAACCTTTCAAGTGTGTCCCATACTTTCTTTGGAGAACTTACATCACAAACATGCTCAATGTACTCTTTGCCAATGGAAGTCCGCAAAACAAATAAAGTTTGGCCACACTTGACCTTCCAGTTTCTTCGTGCCTCAACATTCTCCAGAGTATCTTCTGGAATTTCTGCATCATCACCGGAAACAATATCTCACAGATCTTGCCCTTGTAGAAAAGCTTTCATACATAGCTTCCAATAACTATAATTATCACCGGCAAGCTTGTCTACAGAAACATTGTTTCCACCGTTCATCTTCAACGAGTATTTAAACTCAAACACAAGATAAAGAACCTAAAAGCTCTGATACCATGTAACAAAACGAAGAGAACGAAAGTGTGGAAACAAGAGAGAAATTGCACAAAGGAAAGAATTACTTCAAATGAATTCTATATTGAATTGAAAACATTACATATGCTTTTATAGGTAAATAAATAGTAAACCACCAACCCTTAAACTACCCCAGTAACGAACCTTGAATTTCTCCATATTCATCCCACTAACCCACTAAGGCATATTTCTCCAAATTATAAGCCACTATCCTAAGTACATGGCACTAGCCTAAATAAGTGTCACCAATTTAATTTCAAATAAGTAAAAGAAATAAGATTTTGCACTAATTTTTAACAATTAACACACCCCTACAATGGTAAAGAAATAGAGTAATGAGATTATAAATTTTGAGGTGGGGCCCACACTTTTATGACGTTTGTAGATTTCGATAAACGTCATCAAACGTAATCGATATGAATCTCACAATCATAATTACCATTGATTGATTACGTTTGGAGAAGAGTAAACATGATCTTAGTTGATTGTATGAGTTAAGTAGCTAACTAGATAAAAAGAAATAGGTTGGAAATTGACAACTTAATTTTTATCCAACTAGTCATTAAACCCACATGAACAACCAAATACAAAAGACCACATCATTGATACATGAATAACCTAATTGCACTCAATTCGTTAGTAGTTTCTAAAGGTAGAAATTGTTTATGAGGATTTATCGAACTATAGAGACGAAATTCTAAGTACTTTATAGGGACTAAATTTAATATTCTCTAAACCATAAGGACCAAATTTGTAATTTAACCTAAAAAATATACTTGAATTTCCAAATCTTTCATGTGTTACATGTAGCATATCTATTATGTTGAAGAATATCTCAACTATTCGTTGCCATTTCTTTTTTCTTCTTCTTCTTGAATTAATGTATTAATTTTCGTGACTATCTACGATAAAATAATGGGCTGGTTGCACAAATAGCAATCAGGCCCAAATTAATTGCAAATTTAGCAAACTTTAAAATGTTTTGCAAATATGGCAAAAAAACCCGTTTCTATCACTGATAGACTTTATTATATCACTGATAGACTTCTATCAGTGATAGACTATTATCTCTGATAGACTATTATCACTGACAAAAATCTATAAAAAGCTGAGGTGATCAGCGATAGACTTCTATCAGTCATAAGATATCAACGATAGAAATTGCTATATCCGCAAAATTTTTAAAAACATGCTATATTTGCAAACAATAAGTCTTAAATTGTCATTTACTACAATTTCCCTAAAATAATTGGATATGAATTACAATTTCCATTTAATACACCTAACCTTCTTCTACAGTTGGCTGTACTGTCCTCTGAAATTTTCAACTAAATAATTAATTTCTCCAGAGTTTTATTTTTAACCAAATAGTAAATAAGTTTTCAAAAAATTTAGGGTTTGAAATTTGTAGAGAGTTTTAAATTATTACTACCAATTTTAAAAGCAGAAAGAAAGAGAAAAGTAGAGAAAAAGTTTATTTAAACTTTTAGAGAGACAAAGTACCTCCTCATTAACTAGAAACCTTAAATTTTAATTTTAAAAACAGTGTAATTTTTAATTAACTTATTTTGTTTAATCAAAATGTAAAAGATTTGAAGTTCTCACACCCACTTTAACTTATCTTTTTGTAAAAATATTTATAATTAATACGGAGTGGAGAACAAACCTCTAATCTCTTGGTCAATAATTCTTATTTTATGTCAGTTGAACTATGTTAATGTTGACATTTTAATGTTACATTTTGGATTACATGTAGCAACAAATTTATAGTGCCAACCTGAACATATAGTTCAACGGTAATTGATATATACTGTTCTTTCTAATATTATAAATTAAAATTTATCAATTTATTTGAAATGTGAATGCGAGTAAAGAAGATAATAATTATGCTTTCTAATCCCGCCCAAAGGTAATTATTGACTAAGCTAATTCGAGTCAATTACCCCATCCAATGGGCAGGAAATTGTGTATAGTTTTAGGATTTTTTTTTTTTTTTTTTAAGTTGTTTAATTAATGCGGGGATTGAACTCATGACTTGTGCAATATTATGCCAATTGAAATATGCTCGATTTGACAATTGAGTTTTAGGTGTTTTTTTTAGTAGCCTGAATAAAAGTTTATTTTTACATACATTTTAGGGCAACTACATTTTCCTTTTATTAGACATGGCCTAACTTGGCCAAACAAAATTAGTCATTTTTCGCACTTAATTAATCACTTTCGTATGATTTTTGGCTATCTCTAAGTCTAAATTAAAGTCATTTTGGAATTTCCTAGTTTGCATTTAACAGGAGGATAATTGGTTGTTAGGTAGTTTAGAGCTCGTCTAGTGACTATTTTATTAAAAAAAAATTAAAGTAAGTTTGTTTATTAACTTGTTTTGTTCTTGTAGACTATATGTTGTAAAAATAGTCAACAAAAAGTACTTTCTGAGAAAGTTATCTTTTGTTTATGAAATTTGGCCATTTGAGGGGTATTTGAAGCCAATATGCTTTTATTTATTTTTTCAAAATTATATTTGGGGACGTATTTTGTATGAATAGTTAAGGTTAAGGTGATTTTACAGTTAATTCACTATTACCTATCAGTTCATTTTGGTACCAAGAGAAATTCCGCGGTTTTTTTTTAATATTGCAATTTTTAAAAAAATTTATAAAAATATTGCAGGTTTGAAAGTATTTTTAAAAATAATGCTGTTTTAAAGGCTTCTCACATATGAGCAAATGTCGTCTTTTGAAAAGACCATCTTGTTCCACGTGGATTTTCTACACCTACGGAAAAGTTATTTTCATAAAAAAAAAAAAAAAAAAAAGAAGATAGATATCTTTTTTGGAAAGCTAATAGAGAGAACTTCAATTTGTTGAACTATAGTTCTGCAAATTTCAGGACTGGAGATTCTTTTGAGCAGTGTGCATTAAAAAATCGATATCTTTTTAACTAGATATTCAAAATTTTCGAAAAAGGTACGGATATAAAGTTAACGCAGAGAGCTTCAATGTGATATATGGTTCCACTATTTTTGGAGTTTTGTATCAAAAAATACAGATCGTCGAAGTTGAGCTCCAGTTCTAAAAACTTCAGTAAACCCAGAACTGAAAATATGGCTGAAAACTTCAAAATTGTAACTAAACTTAATACACACTCTCAAAATAGTTTCAATTCTGAAATTTGCTGAACTATAGTCCAACTTCGATGATCTTTATCTTTTGATACACCACTTCAAAAATAGTGAAACCGAGTATCAAATTGAAGCTCTCTCTGTTAGATTTCCAACCATATATTTTTTGAAATTTTTGAATAACTGGGTACAAAGATATCAATTTGTTAATGAAAAGAACTTTTTTATAGTTGCAGAAGATCGTCAAGATCATCTTTTTAAAAGACGACCTTTGCTCGCGTGTAGATGTCGTCTTTTGAAAAGACGACCTCCCTTTAAAATAACATTATTTTTAAAAATACTTTCAAACATACCATAATTTTATAAAAAAATTTAAAAATTACAATATTAAAAAAAAAACAGCCTAGAAACTCAACTATATGTTTATTATTATTGTTATTATTATTATTATTATTATTATTTTTTTGTTAAATTATAAATTTGGTCCTATGATTTGGAGAAATTTAAAATTTAGTCCTTATGATTTTAGAAGTTAGATTTGTATTTCTATAATTTGATAAAACCTCATAAATACTCTAAATACTCTTTATCGTTAGAAGCCACTAACAAATTGAATATGTCACATATGTGACAGTTAACTATCATGGGTGTGAATGAGGTAGTTTTTGTTTTTAGCTAACTGTGTGAGTTAAGTAGTTGATTTAATTAAAAACAAGTTAGAAATTGACAACTTAATGCAACTTTTTTTTGAAAATTAACAACTCTTCTTTTATCCAATCAACTACTCAATTTCTAACGCGAACAAGAGTATAGCTTAACGACATATATAGCCTAGTGACCATGAGGTCCTAGGTTCAATCCCCCACCCCAACATGTTGTCAAAAAAATAAAATTTGTTTGATACTGTTCAAAAAAAAAAAAAACTACTTAATTTCTAACCCTTTTTTAATCCAATAAACTACTTAGCTAGTCCACACAATCAACTAAATACAAAATATCACTTCATTGACACACATGATATAACTAAATTGTCCCACACTCAATTCGTTGATGACTTCTAATAAGAATTATTTATGAGGTTTTATCAAACTGACGAAATTTTAATTTATGAGGACTAAATTTTAACACTCTTTAAATCAGACTAAATTTTTAATTTAATTTTTTTTTCTTCCATAAACTATATTATTAGAATACTTCCAAACGAACATTAAATTTTCAATATTTTTAATCAAAAAAACAAAAAAACTAAAAAAGAAAATATAAAAGTTATCTGAAAATTGAACTAGAGTAAAATAATTAGAAATATAATATTATTTTAAAAGATTTAAAATATAATATTGTTTTAAAAGATTTATAAATATGACAAGTTTTATGGGTGATAGTCACAGATAACAAATGAATGATTATCAATGATAACTACGGATACACAACTTCTATTCTTTTTTATAGAATTTTGTCAATGACTAAATCACTGATAACATTCTATCACTCAATATAATTAATTTTTTTTTACTATATTTATCATTATTTTAGGCCTTGATGTAGTTCAAAAGGGAGTCAAGCACATTAACCATAACACTTCAAAACATAATCCACGTAAATCTAATTTATCATTTCCATCAAAAGAATGCATTAAAATTTGACTCAATTAATATAATTTATCAAAAATTTAGATTATTAAAAGAATCTAAAAGATTTCCAACTTGATAGGTAAAATTCAAGGAATTTATATAAAAAAAAAAAAAGCAAAGGCTTATTTTTGAGTATTACAATTTGAATATGAAGCATATAGGAATTAAGTGGTACGATGTTGTCTAGTTAAGCTAGGTAACACGGCGATGATGATAATAAATCGGAAGGAATTAGGCATAAGCTATGAGAAGAAAATATAAATATATATACACACAAACATGTGAGGTTAGGTGGGAAAGAAATATATAGTTAGGAGGAAACTAAATGAACCTCAAAATGAGTTGATAAATGAAGTAGCTAAAAGGGGGGGCTATGGAGTTAAGCTAGAACCAGCCTGGGGCTGCCCTTGGGGGACCAAATCAAAACTTTAAAAGAATCTTTTGCAGTGAAGGGAGAGATGATAGATATATATGGAGTATACAGAATTGGGTGCCCTTTAATTTCTAATCCCCCACTCCCTCCACCACTCCCACACTCCTTTCTTATATTATTACCTTTTTTTTTTTCTTTTCCACTCACACCCTAGCAGGACCATTTCATCTTAGGTTTTCCCACAAACAATAATATTACATTTCAATCGATAATACATACACCGGAAAGATGAAGAGACCTCACTCACAATATATAACATACATGAGCTACTCCTCCTATCACCAATTTATTTTAAGATGGAACCCATGATGTCTAATATGGTATCAGAGCCCACGAAACTCAAACGGATATATAGTACATGAGCTACTTCTCCTATCACACTATAGTCCTTGACCTTATTGACAAGTTTTTAAAACCCTAAATACCCCTAATCTGCTCACAATTATCCATTTTACCATTTTAAGGACCTTAAATGGGGTCATATGTGAAAAGGACAACCCTCCCCTTTCTTTCTCTCTCATACTCTCACATTTGACCTAATTCCAATGTTATTCTTTGGGACATTTTGCTCCCACTCTCTCTCTCTCTCTCTTTCATATGAGAGATTTTATGGCTCTCTATCATCTTCTTCCTTCCACTTGGACATGAGAAAAATCTTGAGGAATTAAGATTCAATAATTTTTTTAATTTTTGTGATCATAATTTCCTAGTTTGGAGAGGCTTGTTAGGAGGTAGGGAGAGGTATAGGTGTGTGTATGCAATGTAATAATCTAGTTGGGTTTAAATAAACTAGGGAAACCACATCTCACACACTCTCTCTTTCTCTTTCTCTTTCTCTCTCTTTGTGATTTGTGTTTGTGAGTGGAGCTCAATTTCCTCTCAAGTGTGTATCACAATTTCAAGAATTTAATACCAAAAAAAAAGAAGAGAAAGAGAGAGCTAAGAGATTCAACTTGACCTTCCCCAATGGCTTATCTTGTTTAGGGTTTAGAAGGCAACTAAGAGATATGCTTCTTTTCTTCCCCTACTAGCTTCCTAATTCATTCATCCTTCTCCTTTTCTTTAACCAAACCCACAAATCAATTCCCAAAAACAAGCCATAGATGGAATTTCTCACAAAAGTGAAAGGTTACTCCGAAAAATTAGAAGAAGAAGACGAGGAGGAAGAAGAATTAGAAGAAATCCGGAGTGTTGTTGCATGTGATTTCTTCCCAAGTTCTCACTCCCAAAACCACCAATGGCTGGAACCGGGTTCGAATCAGTCTCAAAATCACTTCGAAAACCATCAGCAACCGCCTCTGATGGATTTATCGCTACGAATCGACACGAGCATCAACATTGACAAGAACAATAAGAGTGGATTTGTGGTTGAGAGAGAGCACATGTTCGACAAAGTGGTGACTCCAAGCGATGTGGGGAAATTAAACCGTCTAGTGATCCCAAAGCAACACGCTGAAAAATACTTCCCTTTGGACTCAACAACCAACGACAAGGGCCTCATCCTCAACTTCGAGGACCGTAATGGAAAGCCCTGGCGCTTCCGTTACTCCTACTGGAACAGCAGCCAGAGCTACGTAATGACCAAAGGTTGGAGCCGTTTTGTCAAAGACAAGAAACTCGATGCAGGCGACGTCGTTTCCTTCCACCGCGCCGTCGCCGCCAAGGACCGTCTCTTCATCGACTGGCGCCGCCGTCCCGACGCCCCTCGCCCTCTCCACCATCACCACTTCTCCAACCCTCTACTCCTCCTCCCGCAGTCCCTCCGCTGGCCTTCCGCCCGCCACTTCACTCTCCCAACCCCACCTCCACCACCGCCACCCCACCACCACCACCACCATCTCACTAATTACTCCAATCTCTATCCCAATTTAGGGATGGGGAGCAATGCTAATAATACTAATACTACTACTACTACTTCTAATTCCATGTATTATTTTCGACCCTCGATTTCGACTTCGTCGTCGTCCGCTCTCTATAGGATGGGGAATGGGGATGAGATTGTTGTTAATACTGAAGGTTCTTCAATGATGGGGATTAACAAAGCCAGCTCCGGAGGTGCTACGGTGACGGCCACGGCCACGGCAGCGAAACGACTCCGGCTGTTTGGAGTGAATATGGAGTATTCTGCTGCAGCGGACGAAGGAGGACGAGGAGGACGAGAAGAGGATCTGTCAAACGGCGGGGTTTCGAGGAGAGGGAAAGAACCCTTGTCGTTGAATTGGGATTTTCTTTAATTTCTGGGATTTGGATTTAGGAGTTCTGCAACAACACAATTCAAGAGAAACAACTACAGAAACAAAACAAAAAGGTTTGCCCCAACAAAAAAAAAAAAAAAAATGATAGTGGAAATTTGATATGGGAATCTTCCATTATATATGAATTTTCTCTTTTTTTTTTTGTTTAACACAATTTCTGTCTAATTTTTACTCCAAAAAAGTTGATGAAAATGGCTATGGAAGTTGAAGAGAAAGAAGATATTGAGATCATCAAAATGGTTCAGCTTTATAGATTATTTAGTTTTTGTTATATATAGAAGTTCTTATACCCAAGATTACAGATTGTTCTTCAATTTCTGCATAATCAATTCATCTTCTTTAAACATCACTCACTAAAAGGAGACACAACTCAATTAGGCTTTGTGAAGAATAGAATACATCAAATTAGTTTCTCCTAAACCTCACAAATTAGCAAACCTCTTAGTCACAGGCACAACTTATGTCAATTGAGCTATGTTCGGTTTGACAATATATATATCTCTTAATTGAATTGAAAATTGAATCATTTTTTTTTTTTAAATATTTATATATATTTTATATTTGGGATGTGTGTGATGGAAATTATGGGGAGCTAGGGCATAGGTGAGGAGGTTGGTTGGAGAAATGTCATAGAAAGCATTGGTGGTGGTGATTCATATTGCTTCCATGTGTCTGCTTATGTGTAACAAAGCTACTGCAACAAACAGACCTCCCTCTCAAAATCAACCTATCAAATTAATAAAAACTTCTTAACCATTCCATTTTGTTTTTGAAAATTGTGCTCGTTTTATCTCAACTTTTTTTATTTGAAAGAAACACTTTGATTCTTAGCCAGATTCTTAGCCAAATTTCACAAAATAAGTTAAAAACTCTAGTCTCCTTTTTGTTTTTTAATATTGCAACTTGTTTTCTCATGTTTTTCACCATATTTTTCATCTTTCTTGAACAAATATTTGAATTTTTAGTCAAATTACAAAAAAAAAAATATTTTTTAAAAACTATTTTGTTGAAGGTGGATTTTAAAAACATCATTAGAAAGTAGATAAGAAAAACAAAGAAACTAAGTGAGATCAAACTTCTAACTCTTGGTCATTAGTTTATGTTCATGTTAATTTTGGTTATTGTTGTTTTGTTACAACATGTGGGGAGGGAGATTCGAACTTAAGATCTCTTGCTACATTATGGCGGTTGAGCTATGCTCGTGGTTCTCATGATCTTGTTAGTTAGGTTTATTTAATGTTTGTAACATGAGCAATTATTCAAATAATACCATAAATATATACATATATATTTGTTTCTATTTTTTACTTCACAATTTTTTTTATTAACAAATGCACTTTAGAGTTGGAATATAGTTAAAAGTAAAATAGTTTTAAGTATACAGCTATCAAATAGACATTAAAACAAAACAAAAGCTTTTTCTTTATTTTTTTAATGATTTTTTATTTTAAAAACATCAATAATTTTTCTTCATTTGTCTCCTTAACAATTGTCAACACTGATAAAGTACTGTTTAAAGAGTCAGTGTTAGGTTTTTTAATAAATTTTGAATTTTTGTTTCATACAAAAGTGATTCTGAGGAACTAAACTCAAAACCTTTAAGAAACTAAAACATAACCTATGAAATTTTAAAAATCAAAACAATAAAATAGAAACATGTGAGCAGGGAAATTTTATGAAAATGTGAATGAAATAATATCAATAAAATATGGAGATGAATATTTACAGAAAAATAGTTAAAACAAAAAAAACATACTTAAATTAATAAATAAACATTTTACACTTTTTTAAAGGGCTGGTTGCACAAATAGCAATCCGGCCCAAACTAATTGCAAATTTAGCAAACTTTAAAATGTTTTGCAAATATGGCAAAAAAACTCGTTTCTATTACTGATAGACTTTATTATATCACTGATAGACTATTATCTCTGATAGACTATTATCATTGACAAAAATCTATAAAAAGCTGAGGTGATCAGCGATAGACTTCTATCAGTCATAAGATATCAGCGATAGAAATTGCTATATCCGCAAAATTTTTAAAAACATGCTATATTTGCAAACAATAAGTCTTAAATTGTCATTTACTACAATTTCCCTTTTTTAAATAAGTTAAAATACTTATTATTATTATTTGGAGTAGAAGGATTCGAACCACTAACTCTTGATCGTCAACACATACATATACGAGATGAACTATACTCGCTTTGGCTTAAAATACTTATTATAACGAAAATGTAGATTCAACCTTCATATCAATGTTTGTTTTGTTTGACAACATGTTTGGGTGAGAGATTGAACTTAGGACCTCATGGTGACTAGGCGATACATCATGTCGTTGAACTATGTTCTTGTTGACACGTCCATATCAATGTTAAACCTGTGAATACTTATTAATATTATTAATTATTTTATTTGGAGTAGGAGGATTCGAACCACAGACTCTTGATCGTCAACACATACATATACGAGATGAACCATGATTTTATACAATATAACGAAAATGTAGATTCAACCTTCATATCAATGTTGGTGACTAGATGATACATCATGTCGTTGAGCTATACTCTTGTTGACACGTCCATATCAATGTTAAACTTGTGAATATGTTAAAAAGTCAGACACATGTGATACGAAAATTGAATAGATAGTAGAGTGTAATAAGTAATTTATGTTATTTAATTGTGGGATATAAGTTATGAAGAGTTAATAAAATTAAATGTAAGAGTGGTACTGAAACCCATGGACAAAAATAATGAGTAACAATGTTGTGCAATGACACAGCTAGACATACTACACAGCCAGAGAGGGTGTCCTCAAAAGTTTAAACACAACTGGGTACCCTATAAACCTAGGGCTACCCTATATAATGCCCTCTTTTATCTCTCTCTTTCTAAAGGTCTTATATGCTCAGAGCTATCATTTGGCTTGGAGGATAAATCATTCAAAAAGAATTTAAAGCCTTAAAGAATGTTACAAAACTCAAACACAACTTACTGCAAAGGAATCCCTAAACCTAAATAACTTATTCAAAAATATACAAAGGGTATTTTTGTCATTTGCCACACTCTATTTCATTTATCACCCCAACAAACCTACCTCTTTATCATCTTCTTTGTGTTTTTAAAACATTTTTTTATTTTATTTTTCAAATATATATATTAGTAAAATCTAGTTTAAAGTGGCAGTTGCTTTTAACAATAATAAAAGTTGGGAAGTTTGAATCCCAATACTATTTGGAGTGAATAAATGTTTGTTTTCTTTTCATTAATTTTGATTTTATTGTCAAAACGAACATAATTCAACTGATATATGTATGTGTTGACGACCAAGAAATTTAAGTTGGAAAGTTTGAATTTCAATACTTTATTTGAAATGAACAAATGTTTGTTTTCTTTTCATTAATTTTGATTTTATTGTCAAAACGAACATAATTCAACTGATATATGTATGTGTTGACGACCAAGAAATTTAAGTTGGGAAGTTTGAATCCCAATACTTTATTTAAAGTCAACAAATGTTTGTTTTCTTTTCATTAATTTTGATTTTATTGTCCGAGTATGTTTCAGTTGACATATGTATGTATTGACAATCAAAAGATTTGTGATTCGAATTCCCACCTTACTGTACTAAAAAAAAATAATAATTGATTTTATTGATTACATGAGTATAATATAAAAGTATTAAAGGTTTATTTTTAAAGTATGTTCATTTGTAGGAATAAGAACTTTACAAATATCGTCACAAAGCATATACAAGTTAAATATTTGTAAGAATTTTTTTTTTTTTTTTTGAACCAAAATATTTGTAAGAAATTAAGCATATTATAGTTATAGATTTATGCATATTGTTTTATGATACCATCCATGCATGCATATAAATTAGTAACCTCCCTGGTAGGATTGAAGGCTTAAAATCACTTTCCTTTACAAAATTTGAAATACTAATGACATGTTTGAGAGTGACTTTGAAGAGTTAAAATCACTTTTGTCATGTTTAAAATAATCATAAAACAAACTTTTAGGGACAATTTGAAACGCTGAGTAAGTTATTATAGTCGATGGTTATAATAGTCTTATTAAGTTATAATAGTTGTGAATAGTAAATACTATTGAAATAATTATAGTTACTTTATCGACGGTGAGTTATAATAGTTTGTGGGTCAAACGTAGACTGAGTTATAATAACTCAATCCACCAAACTCCAAGTTGATATCTCTAAACACCTCCTTAATAATTCTAAATGTGTTTTGATTGTATGAAATCACATTTAAAAGTGTAAAATTAAATATTAAATTGATTTTAAATGAATAAATACAAGTTTTAGAGTGATTTTCAACCTGATAAAAGTGATTTTAAAATTTCAAAATCACTCCGAATATACACTAATACTCTATAAAACTCAAGATAATTTATTTTAAGAACCAACTAAAACATCACTCAAAATTTAGGGCTCAAAACACTCAAAATCAACATTGACAATGCCTTTATTACAAAGCTATGATAATACTCAATCTCAATCACAAAATGAAACAGCCTAAATAAAGGGCCAGCCAACATAAAAAAAAATGCTCCCTTCTGAAGGGTGGAAATAAAAATGGTCTAACATAGGTGAAAAAATTGTCACATAACACCTACACACTAAAAGTTAAACTACAACTTAATTAGTCTCTAAACTTTTATCCGTGTGTAATATATTCCTAAATTTTTAAAAATATCTAGTAGGTCCTTGAAATTTTAATTTTATGTCTAATAGGACCTTCAACTTTATAAATGTCGAATAGATCTGAACTTCCAATTTTGTGTCTAACAAATATATGACGGATTCAATCTTTTTTAAAATTAACCAATATAATTGGACATAAAATTGAATTTTGTGTTTAATAGGAAATTAAACTTTCACTTTTGTGTGTCCAATAATAGGTTCATGAATTTTAAAATAAATGTCAAATATGTTAAGGACTAGATACAAAATTGGAAGCTTAGAGATTTATTAGACACAAAATCGAGACATGAGAGACTTTACCAGACACTTTTCAAAAGTTAAGGACTCGTTTGATAACGTTTCAGTTTCTTGTTTCTTATTCATGTTTCTCATTTTTTAAGAAACAAACTTTTTGATAACTGTTCCCGTTTCTTGTTTCTAAATTTTGAGAAACGTTTCCAAAAATTAGACAAATTTTGAGAAATTACAAAATGTAGTTTCTTTGGTTTCGTTTCTTTTATAGGATTTACGTTTCTAGAAAATCATAATAGTTGATGTTGCCTTGTTGGTGAATTTGATGTTCATTCAAACTTTTAATTCACTTGGGTTTGGGTTCAAATCTTTGGCATAACTTTTTTTATTAGAATAATCAAATCTTTAAAATAACTTTTTTTTATTAGAATAATCAAATTTTAGTCACTAAAACATGCATTTAATTTCACTTTAATATTTTAAAAAGGAAATTATAAATGATAGCAAAATAAATTAGGCTAATTAAAAATTTAGCTACACTTTTTTAGATTGGAAAACAAAAAATAGAGAAAAGATTAAAAAATAAACCAGAAACAAAAAATAGTTATCAAATAACATGATTATGTTTTTTTTTTTCAAGAAAGAAGAAACAAAATGTTATCAAACAAGTTTTTGTTTTTGTTTTTTTTTTTTTTTCAAAAAACAAGAAATGAGAGTAGTTATCAAACATGTTTATGTTTCTAGTTCTCAAAATAGAAGAAACAAGAAACATGAAATGGAAAACAAGAAACGAGAACGTTATCAAACGGACTCTAAAGAACCTATTAAATTCAAAATTAAAAGTTCACAGATTTAATAGACATTTTTTTAAAGTTGAGAAACCTGATACAAATCTTAAAGTTGAGTCTCAACTTGTAATTTAACTTACACTAAAATATTATTTTGAAGCAATAAAAATACTCAAATATAGTCGCTAATCTTCTTAAAATAAACAGCAACTCTGCTAAACGGATGAAATCCAAATTTAAGGCTCAATTTTCTTTTTTTAGATCAACTACGTGTAGGGGTAAAGATCCAAACCTCCAATCTTTTTGATTGAAAATATAATGCCTTAAATAGTATTTTTTTTTTTTTTTTGAGTACATTGGGAGTGGGGGAATTCGAACCACAAACCTCGTGGTCGTCAACTCATACATATGACAGCTGAGCTATGCTCGCTTTGGCATGCCTTAAATAGTATCAACTTAACATTCAATTTAATAAAAATAAATGTTTTAAAATTAAGTTGGACGAGTACAAGGTAGAAACATAATTTTCTTTTTACATTAATAAATGTTCTTAAGACAAAATAATAAATAATAATAATAATAATAAGATTGAGAATTGATACAGAATTTACGTCGTTCACTAAATATTTGTATTACGAAATATACGAGATTACAAATTGTATAATACTCCCACCGGGCGCTTCACCCCTAAATCCTGACCGAACCATTCGTAGCGAGTCAAACAGATTCAAGGCATTCGAACAAATGCGGTAAATACGATGCTTTGAGTGTCCAATTTTTCAATCATAGTTTTCTTAAGTATAAAGTAACATAGTATGTATTTGTCAAACCTGAGCATATCTCAATTGATTAAGGCATATATTCTTGCTAAAAAAAAGTTAGAATTTCAAAATCTCCACCCACATGTCTTTGATTTATATATATATATTTCGCGAGCTTTCAAATTTAATATATAATATATACATTTTTCAAATTCAATTTGTTATTAATTTTTTTGAAAGGAAATTCAACTTATTTTGATATATAACCTTAAAAAGTATTATTGTTTGATGTTAAGGTTATTTAAAGTTTTATCTATATAAATCAAAGTGAACATAATTCAACGGTAATTGACATGTACTAGTTCATAAGTTCGAATTTTTCATATAATTCCAAATTTACTCCACTAATGATAAAGTTTTACAAAGTATGTTAGAACCATTATTTTTTTTTTTTTTTAATACATTGGGGTTGGGGGATTCGAACCACAAACCTCTTAGTCGTCAACACATACATATGCCCGTTGAGTCATGCTCGCTTTGGCTGTTAGAACCATTATTAAACATAAAGAAAGAAATTATTTTTTTTGAGAGAAAATTTGATGCAAAATAAATGCATGTCCATCTTTGGAAGAAACAAAGGACGAACATACTTAAATCTTTTTATTTTTATTTTTATTAACTCCAAGTATGAAACCCATTAGTAATTAGCATTGAAAAAAAAAACAACAAAAAAAGTGATACAAAAGGAGACTTGATTACCTTAATAAACCAGAAATAAGGTATGTGTTTGGTTGAAAAAGAAAACCCAAGTAAGACACACAGATGGAACAAAAACAAAAGGGGAAGAACAATCAGAAGAATCAACTGACAACTTTTTAATTAATTAACACATGGATCTGCCAAACTGACATCTACAAAAATAAATGCTCACTCTATTTTAAATATTAATTAAATAACTAATTTCTGCTAACATTCATACTCCATTGGTTAACATTTTAAATTCTCTTCCCAATGTGTTCTTCAATTTCAAGATTTTCTTTTACCAAAACTTACAAAAATGTATAACAGAGTAAGAAGATTTTGATTTAGAATGAGTAATCATATATTCATATTAGAGTTAGTGTAACTTTAAATGAGAGCCAAAAGGGTGTTTGGTGGGTAAATTTTTTTTGAAGGATTGTTTAGGATGGTGAATGAGTTATTATGAATTAAACGGTAGTTATAATAGTAGTTATAATAATTGTGAATAGTAAATACTATTAAAATTCAATATAATTACTTTATTTACTGTGTTAGAATAGTCGGTGTGTCAAACGTAAACTGTATTATAATAACCCAGTCTACCCAACTTCAAATTGGTGCTCCAAACGTCTCCTAAGTGAATATTGTTTGAAATTTTTTCTTAGAAACTGTTTTTGATATGTGATCTAAATACTCAAAATTCTCAAAATAACATTATTATTATATTTTTCAATGTATCTAAATTTTGAATTTAAAAAGCAAAAAAATTTGATAAATCTAGTATTTCATGTTTTAAACTCATTTTTTTTTTTTTTTTGTTAAATTAAAATATGTTCATTTATAAAAATCTTATCGAACACATTTTGAAGAATTAGTTAAGATTCAATTTTTAAATCGACTATTAAATACATATTTGACAATATCAAATACAACATGAAATACATAACTCAAATGTCTGTTTTAAGATCATCAATTAAACAGATAGATATCCTAAATACTTCAAATTCTAAACATTATTATTTTTTTTTGTGTATCTAAATTTTGAATTTTACAATTTAAAATGCACAATTATATTTAAAAAGATAAAAACTTTATATTAAATATTTCAGGTTATAAACTGACTTTAATTCTTGTTAAATTGAAATATGTATAATATAATTATTATAAATGATATGATATTATAAAATAATAATCATACAAAATTTATAACATGTTTATAAATAAGTAATATAGTTGAAATTATTCACCCTAATATTTAGTTGATAACTATAATGATTTTTATGATGAATGCATATATCATAACATATTTGAACTCAATTCAGGTCATGTTTCTAAATCGGTTAATAAACACATATCTAAAAACATTTCATTGAATCTTTCTTATTTTTAAATTTATATGATCAGATCACTAACCAAACGCACTCTACATACTCATATACTAGGAGAGAGTGAGCTTATGCTTATATATATGGTTAATTAAAAGTATAGGAAGTGAAAAAATAGTTGTACTATGAAAATTGTCTTGACTTTCTCCACTTATTAGGTTTCACAACATGATGTGCCGAGTGGTAGATGGTGTTTTGAGGTACCAATCTCAAAAAGTGTGGTGGGCATATAGCTGACTCCCCTCAAATAGATTTTACCACCAGCCAACTCCTTTATCCGAGCACACATCCCGAATGTCGATAGACTTCAATCATGGATCTCCACCAATAACTACGATTTTGTCACCATATTTTTATTTGGCATCCGAAAATTCTATCGACATAAATAAGAGTGTGTTTGGTTTAGATTCTTAAGTGTTTAATTTTTTAAAAAAGTCATTTTGGAATAAATTGAAGTGTTTGGCCACTATATATCTAAAATGAATTTTTGGAGAATAAGTTTTTGAAATAATGCATTTTGGATCTTGATATTCAGTTTTGAAAAAAATGTTTTTGGGTATTTAATTGAAAAACTTATTTAATTCTCATATTGTATAAAATTACCAAAATATCCTCACATTACTCTTTTAAATTTTTTTCTCCCATAACTTCCTTCATCTTATGCCAATTGAGCTAAACTTAATTTGTTACTTTAATTGGAAAATATATATTTAAAGTTATTAATTCATATGGTTTATTAATAATTGTTCTTTATAGTTATTCTACATTAAGAGAAACGCTCAGGGTAGATCAAACCAACACACTTATAGATAAAAACACTTTTAAGAAAATGTAACAAACCACATGAGTTTTTTAATTAGAAACATTTCTAAAAAAAAAATGTTTAAAAGAAAATACATTCTTTAAAAAAAAAACATGTTTTTAGTAGTAAATCCAAACACACCCTAAGTCAGGGACATGACTCTAATACCACTTGTTAGGAACAACGTTTTGGACTTAACCTCTCATGACTTTACTTTTGGTTCCACTTCAAAAGTTGGTCTCATACCAATGGAGAATGTCATCCCTCACTTATATACTCATGATCTTCTCCTCTTCTAACCAATGTGAATGTGAGACTTTGGTTGCATTCCCAACATGAATATGATACTCATTAGATCGATTATTAATATAATTAAATTTACTATAATCGACCAGTTAAATTATTTAGGTTGATTGATAATTTAACCGTACTCGATAACGGACGGAGAGATTATGAGAAGTTTAGTTACGATATCAAATTTTCACCGATGATTGTACGTTGTTAACAAATTATATGTTAAAATCTAAAGTCCATAAAATTTCAAACTTGAGTAGATGGATAGAGAAATTAAAACCTCAAATAATAAAAGCAACAAGGCCCAAAATTGGTTTGAAATGAATTAAAATAGTGTCTGCCTTTGAATGATTGTACTTTGAACAGTATCTATATTAAACCCTAATAGACAGTACATGACTTTTGATGATGTTGAAGAATGGGCAACCAATTTGCATTAGGTATCAGCAATAATACCCTTCTTTTTCTTTTATATTTTTTATGTTTATTATTATTATTATTATTATTATTATTATTTGCTTTTTCCTTACCCTTATTCAACTAAACATAAATGTATTGGACCTATGATATGATATTATTTAATGAGATCAACTTTACTAAACCAAAAGTGGCTGCTCCTTAAAAAGTAAAAAAAAAGACACATTTTTAATCAATGGGATAGATATAACCAGCAAAGCAAGGACAAGGATGTCATTCAACATTCATTAGAAGTGTATATATGTATAAATTTTATAGGGCATGTTATGTTATTATGTCTCTAGCTTCATAGCTGATTAATTAGGCCTATAGTTTGTTCTATAAACTTCTTCATTACTTTGGGAAATGTTCCTCGGCAATCCATTTACTTTAAGAGAAATGTATTCCTATATTTACCTGCTGTATTAAAAACTGAAAAGGAAACTACATGCAGCTTTATCATGACACACATTTTTAAACATTAAGTTTAATGAATAATTTAAACATTAAACCTTTTGGGACGTGCGGACACCAACTAAGAGTTGGATAAACTAAATTATTATAACTCAGTCTACATAGTCACCGTCAATAAAGTAATTATAATGACTTTAATAATATTTACTAGGGCTGATTGCATAAACAACAACTAGACCCAAAATAATGACAAATATAGCAAAATTTATAACATTTTGCAAATATGACAAAAAATCGTGACTATCACTGATAGACTGTTATCGCTGATATATGACTATCACTGATATACTACTAATCAGTGATAGTCACTGACAAAATTCTATAAAATACTGAGGTCATAGACTACTATTCGTGATAGATTACTATAAGTGATAGACAACTATCAGTGATAGAAATTGTCATATTTGCAATATTTTTTTTAAAGTGCTATATTTTTAATTATTTTACTCTAAATTGACATCTGCTACAATTTTTCTATTTACTATTCATAATTATTATAACGCACGTACTATTATAATCACCTATTATAATAATTCACTTCGTGTTTCAAACAACTCTAGAGAGTTTGGTTAAATATTGCAATTTATGGTTGAACTACTTTTTACTCATCCAAAACTTACCTACTATTTTTATTTAATTTTTATTTAATTTAGGTTGGAACCTTCATATATTTAACTAACATAGTCAACCAAATAGAAAATGTCAAGTAATTGTCATGATATAAATATGTTATGTATTGAATATGATAATAACTTATACTAACATAACCAATTTTTGAAAGGTTTGATAATCAAATTAATGAAATTTCTAGCATATGATATATTTGAATAAATAAATATATTATTGAGATGGGGATGGGGTATTAATAATTAATATACTATTTTTAGTTAATTTGTTTTTGGAATAGAAGTTGGAGATGTGGAGTTTGTTGGGGTTTTCCCTTTTTTGTTCCCTTTTTGGGTCAAAGAGAAAGGTGAATATTGCAAGGGAAATAACTTTAGAAGTTGCCTCTGCAGAGAAGTCTACCCAAATTGATAGGGACTTCACCTAATTTAAATTAAACACCGTACCTGATTAAAGGGCAAGGAGAGAGAAAGTTATTATGCCTAAATTTGTAGAAATAGTCCTCAAATTTTAAAAAATATTTATAGACTCTTTAACTTTAAAAGTCTGTCAAGAAATATAACTCAATTGACGTAAGATGGTCCTCCTAACTAAGATGAAAAAGTATTTATAGATTCTTAAATTTTAAGACTCTGTCAAACCGAGCATAGCTCAATTGACATAAGATTGTGCTCCTGACTAAAAGGTCAGAAGTTCAATCCCGACTTTAATTAAATACCTTTTTAAAACAAAAGAAAAAACTTTAAAACTCTAAAATAAGTCTTTTGCAAGGTGTTAATAAATGGGAGGATTGCCAAATTGAGCTATGCTCGATTTGGCAAAATGTATTTTTTTTTAGTACATTGGAGGTAGAGGGATTTGAACCACAGACCTCTTGATCATCAAGACATACATATGCCCACTAAGCCATGCTCGTTTTGGCGATTAAAAAATTACTTTTAAACTTTAAGAGTCTACTTTAAGTTTCCAGACTTCTACCGTACTTATCATTCAAGTCTGTCCCATTTTTTCAAGGCATCACATTTCTCTCTCTCCCTTTCTCTACCTCCCTCTCACGATATTTTTAATTATTAAAAAAAAGGTAATTTAAACAAAATGTGTAAAATGACTAAAAATGCAATTAATCTATTTTTATTATTTTAAATATAAATTAGGTTGTTCAATCAAAATTGGTACTTCAACCAAATTCAAAATGTAGTATTTATTACAAGAGAAAAATAAAAGTACCAGTTTATTTGGATCCGTTTAAACTAATGGATTAAAATCTTTAAAAATTCACATAATGTAGTATTTATTACAATGGAGAGAAATAAAAATACTAGTTTATTTGGATCCGTTTAAATTAATGGATTAAAATTTTTCAAATTCACATGTAATATTTAATACATTATTGTATGACTCTCTTTTATTTCAAAACTATCAAAATAAAATGAATAATTAATTCGGGTGATATTGAAGAAAGAATATAAAGTATTGTGGTCAAATTTTTTTTTGTTATCTTCAAAGAAATCTGGGAAGAATACATAAAATAAAAAACAAAAAATGACATTCTTAAAATTTATTAGAAGAAGTCTTTACCAATGAAAATATAGAAAATTATATAAAAAAAAATTGTACAAAAAACCAGCTAAAATAAACCGTGATTGTTATATGCTGATTTTCGGGTGCAGTGGATTACAGGATTTAGATGAAATGACGAGTTTAAGAGGTGGAGGCTGAGAGAGATGTGTTTGACACATGGGTTAGGGTAAGACTATACTTATGTGTTGTTTTTGTTAAAGAACTTTGTAAAATATACCTGCATTAATAAAAATAAAAATAAAAAATTTTATAAAATTAAAGATGAATCGTAACAAAAATGGATATATATATATATATATATATTTGATAATCAAAGTAAAAAAACAATATTTAAGAAATTTGTAAATGATAAATAAAATAAAATAAATCATTTTTACAATTTATTGGAATTGGAAGAAGTCTGAAATTTTAAAAGTTTGTAGAAAAAGAAGCGTGTAAAAGAAATCAGCTAAAATAAACTCAGACTTCATAACTCTAGTTCAATAACTCTCAGACCCAAACACACCACAAACTTTAGAACTCTAGACTAAACAACTCACTAGACTAAACAATTTCATCTCCCCTTTAAAGTCAAACCCCGTTTGAGAAATTGGACTAAATAGCCACGTAAAATGGGCAAATATATATATATATATAGGGAAATTGTAGTAAATGACAATTTAAGACTTATTGTTTGCAAATATAGCATGTTTTTAAATTTTTTGCAGATATAGCAATTTCTATCGCTGATATCTTATGACTGATAGAAGTCTATCGCTGATCACCTCAGCTTTTTATAGATTTTTGTCAGTGATAATAGTCTATCAGTGATAATAGTGATAGAAGTCTATCAGTGATATAATAAAGTTTATCAGTGATAGAAACGAGTTTTTTTTGCCATATTTGCAAAAAATTTTAAAGTTTGCTAAATTTGCAATTAGCTTGGGTCTGATTGCTATTTGTGCAACCAGCCCTATATATATATATTTATATATTTTTAATGAATTATTGCCACCGTGAAATCAAGACGATTTTCTCGATTTTTTCTCTCTCCTTATTTATTCCTATTGATAAAAAAAAAAACACATGATTGAATGTAGGACTTCACGATCACTAGGCCATACATCATGTCATTGAACTATGCTCTCCCCATATTATTTTATGTTTAAATTAAAATTCAGATTTTTTCATCTATTATATTTTACAATTTTCATTTTTTTTTATCCTTTCGAACTTTTTTATTTTCTATCCTTCCAATTTTTAAACCTAAATGAATATCAATTTGATATTTTTTACAACCTTCACTAATCAATTAATTAATATCTATCCAACTTCAATCATTCACAATTAATCTCTACCACCTCCAACATCTAATTCTTCTTCTCAATTTTTCTCTTTAAGTTTATTTCTCAAACACTTATTTGAATAAAAAAGTGATTATTGAATTATTGATTTTAGAAAAAAAGATTTAATTATAATAATTAATTTTATAAAATTCATTTCTATATAATCATTTTAATATTTGAATTAGATTGAAATGATTTTTATATGATTAGAAGTGATTTTGAATTATTAATGTTTGGTTTCAAAAGTGATTTTAAAATTATTAAATTCTGAAAAATAAAATTATATTTGAGAAATTATTTAACTATTTAATAAACAATTATATACAATAATTTATATATATATATATATATATATATATATTTTAAAATTAGGGCTGGTTGCACAAATAGCAATCAGGCCCAAACTAATTGCAAATTTAGCAAACTTTAAAATGTTTTGCAAATATGGCAAAAAAACCCGTTTCTATCACTGATAGACTTTATTATATCACTGATAGACTTCTATCAGTGATAGACTATTATCTCTGATAGACTATTATCACTGACAAAAATCTATAAAAAGTTGAGGTGATCAGCGATAGACTTCTATCAGTCATAAGATATCAGCGATAAAAATTGCTATATCCGCAAAATTTTTAAAAACATGCTATATTTGCAAACAATAAGTCTTAAATTGTCATTTACTACAATTTCCCTTAAAATTAATACCATTATAATTTATTTATTATTTTAAAATATATATTTTTATTAATTTATTTTTCATTTGTTTTATTTTAAAATATTTACTTACATACTTACTACATCAATATACGTAATAAATTTAAAAGGACATTTCAAAAACCATATATCTCATTCAATCTATAAATGTTGGTATACTACAAAAACATAAACTATTTGTTTCAAAAACAAAATAAAAACAGAAACTACATGTTATATGTGTATTGAAACACAAACTATATAATAAAAACATTAACGAGAGATAAGAAATTTTGCAATTTTTTATTGCTCCTCTGTCCGAGATAAGCTCATTGAAGTATCAATTACTTCAAAAATATTGCATCTCGGTAAATCTCTTCTTCTATATTTAATGAGACATCATAAAGATGATCTAATTGGTACATCGATCTTCAAATATTCAACTTTGAACAAATTCATTTTTTTCCTTTTTTTTCTTTATGTATGTATGTCGACATGTAATTTAACATTCACGTAAATATAATTTGAAATGTATTGATATATATGTTCACACGAAGATTTCGACGAAGGAAATTCGACACGTGTAAATGAATTTGATTTGTATTGTATTGTATGTATCTGTATCAGTGCGTAGTGGATTGCAATCTCTAATGTTTATCCTCTGATTCTTTCTCTCTCATATGTAAATGTTTCTCGCGGGCATCACAACTTGTTCTCGATGTTGGATTTGTTTCGAGGACTTTGTAGCGTGTTTTCGATGTTGGACTTGTTTCGAGGGCTTTGTAGAGCATGTTCTCGATGTTGGACTTGTTTCGAGGGCTTTGCAGCTTGTTCTCGATGTTGGATTTTACTCGAGGGCTTCACAGCTTGTTCTCGATGTTGAATTTGGATTGTAGGCTTCATAGCTTGTTCTCGATGTTGGATTTGTTTCGAGAGCTTTACAACTATTTTTCGATGTCGTATTTGTTTCGAGGGCTTTTGCAACTTGTTCTCGATGTTGAATTTGGATCGAGGGCTTCGCAGCTTGTCCTCGATGTTGAATCTTCAGCTTCTCGAAAATGTGAAGTCTTCAAATGTGGAGTGTTCAGTCTTTCAAGGATTTATGAATTCTGTCTGAGCTCAGTAGAAATTTTCTGAACCCTCGAGAATGATCTCTCTATTTATAGAGTTCTCGTGAGCATAATGAGCTTGGGTCCAATAGACTTTTGGGCTTTGAGCCAAATTGTCATTTAACTAGATTTCTGGGCCAATTTGATCCTGAGTCTAATGACACCCAATTTGATCGACTAAGTTTATTTGATCAAACGGTCATGATGAAAACACGTGACAACTGCTGATGGACCGAAATTTCTTAGTCAACAATATATAATATTTATAATAATTTATAAAATTATAGTAAATCATTATAGAATTAACTACATAAATATATGTTTTATGTTTAAAAAAACACTACCAAAATGTATAATAAAAAAATAAAATTTTAAAATATTTATCAATATTTTTTTTATATTTTAAATTTTTTTTTACTAAAGATTAAAAAGTATATATATTGCAAATAATTAAAACAATAAATCAACAATTGCCAAATTCGAACCTTGGTTTTTAGTGGATGCAAAGGGACACCCATACCCTTTTACCAAACTGACACCCATACCCTTTTACCGAAAGAGCAAACACAATAATTAGTATAGTAAGTACATACATGTATATATATATCAATTTCTGTATTTTTAATTTAAATTAATAACCCTTTGAAAAACAAATTTCTCATAATTCTTGACCAAAAATTACCAGAAAATCACCTCCTATGTGATTGACCGGGAATCACTCAACTTGATTTTGAATTATTAAAAAATTACTAATCAACTTTAGCCAAATATCACAATTTTGAAATATAAGTGATTTTGGGTGTGAAAAATTGATTTTGGTCATCTCAAAATTACTCCCAAACATGCTCTTTTGACAACTCAGAGATTCTGACACCATTTTGGATGAAGATGATGTTGGGAAGGACTAGCCTATGCGGGGAGAATTTGTAGTACATCCGTGTATGAAGTTTTTCCATACCACTGCCTTTCAAAAAATGACACGTGGTAAAATGGTTTAAAAAAATAATATATTTAATAGGTGGGTCCCAGTTAAACAACCATTTTGCCACGTGTCATTTTTTGAAAGGTAGTGGTATGGAAAAACTCCATACCAGGGATGTACTAGTAATTCTCTCAGCTTATGCGCGAAAAAATGATGATCTTTTTACAAATCTTATCTTTTAATTTATTACCGTTTTACATTAATTGCAAAAACGTTTTTATTATTATGAATTCATTTAATTTTGAATTCATTTCCGTTAAAACGTTTTTTGAATTAATTTCCTTTAAAACATTTTTTGAATTAATTCTGAATTAATTTGATTTAATATCTTAATTAATTCTTAATTATTTTTTTGTTTGAAACTCCCATTTTATTTTATGTATTTAAATGGGGGTTGAAGGGAATTAGAGATGAACTTTTTTATTCACAAAAAACAAATTCTGAGCATCGTATTTTTTGTCTTGATTTCAATTCTTCTCTCACGAGTGGACGTGAGCGTTGGATGTTGTGTTAACCTTGGGAAGCAACCGGCATAAACGATTCACACCGAGGTCGTGCTAAAATTTGCTTTCAAGGCAGTGGTTTACCACGACACAACAATTACCCTTCTGATTCCGTTCCGATTGATCGACAACCAACAATTTGAAAGCAAAACTCTTTTTTTTTTTTTTTTCAATGTTATTCTTTAACCGGAAAGAATCTTCATGATCCCAAATCTATCCAGTGGGAAACAAAAGAATAAAGAGGGGCGTTAAAGATGAGGAACCGCGTATGACATCGGTATCTTTTTCTCTCTTTTATTGATTTTAAGTTTGATTGTGAGCTTTCATGGTTGAACCTTCTGGAACTCTATTTTATTGATTTCATTTGTGTATAATTGTCACTACATATTGAATGTCATTTGATTTTTCTCTCTTTATGCGAATTGTCATTGCATATTGAATGTAATTTGATTTTTCTCTCTATGCGAATGTGAATCTATAAATTTGAGTTCAAGATTAATCTAACTAATTGATTCATTTAGACATTTAGTTTTGAATGAAATCTAGGTAGTGAAGAGTTTTACCATGAGTTGGAGGTCTCTTGGATTTGTTTATCAATTTTTGTGTGATAATAATTTTAATATATGAATAATTGTTTGTTCTTTGGACTGATGCAATTATTGTGAGAAAATTTCAAAATTCAATTAGCAAGTTTGTGTTATATATTGAGTTCAATTTTGGAAAATGTGAGGTTTTAAATAGATGGTTTGTGGGTGTTTGTCTTGTGTTGCTTATGTAGAGTCTCAAAAGCATCAATTTTTTATAATCACTCGCTAATTGGCTTAATCTATTTTTGTACACGTGGAAGATTCAACTGATTGACTAACCGTGGAGTTACCAAGCATCATTATGAAGTTCTGTTGGCTAATCGTGATATCAAGCATCAATTTAAGGAGATGTGAGAGGTATTCCAAATATTAATTTAAATCCATTAATTCGTATATTTGTTGATGGTGGTGTACGCCGATATAATTGTTCATGTTTGGTGTGAGATCTCTATTTGTTTGTTGATAATTATTCAAATTGGGGAAAAGAAAAATGTCAAATATTTGATTCCAACAATTAAAATTGTTTAAATTCTTTTTGTGGAAGATATTTTGATATGGTTAATTTATTCACAAATATATCTTTAAATTTGTGCTTAAGATATTATCAAAATTATTAGAATCAAGAGCAATTTAGTTGACAGGTTTGACTAATGAAATTGATAGGAAAATCAATATGATAATTGTTGGTCTTTTCTAATACTGTGATGACAAGATAAAGTATGTTGTTAATCTTTATATAGCATGTTTTGTTTTATCATGTTAGTATAAAATAAGACCATGAAAATTGAGTTTGAATCTGTTTCTGTTTATATTGAGTGAGAAACTCTTGATGTTTGAGGACTAATTGCTATTTTGGATATCTTGTGATTCTTGGTAGAAATCTGACTGATCATCAATATTTAAATTTAGATTAAATCTATCTCAAATGCAAATATTTGGGTGGTTTGTTCGACTAAGTAATTTAGTATTTTCTGCAAATTGGATTGACTTTTGTGTTTAATTTTCTTTTATTTGAGTATGAAGCTTTGACTTTATTGGAGAAGATGATAAATCAAAGAAATTAAAAGAATGATATCTAGAATTTGTTTATAATTATCTTGTTAGTATTTGATCTCAACAAGTCAGTGATTGAAATTCAATCAAATCTTTTTAGTGGAGAATATTTTGATGAGTTAATTAGTTCTACAAATATAGTTTAACTTATTGATGATGGATATTGAATGAATTTTATTTAGATTGAATCTAATATTGTGAGATTAAAGTTTTTTCAAATCTTTATATATATGAGAGATGATGATTTAGCAACTTTATTTCATGACTATATTTGGACATAATATTCAATAAATATTTGTTGAGTATTGTTTATTATTATCTACTATATCAAATTGTTTCTTCATGACATGAGGTAAGGAATAATATTATTATTGTTGTATTATGTTTTTAATATCAAATGTGATATTATTTGAGAAGTCTAATTATCATATTAGCATAAATGAAAATAATAATAAAGCTCAGGTGTGTAGAATGACATTTTTGAAAATGATAAATATTGCTAAAGTTGTTCAGTGATGCAGTGATGAATATTGCTAAAGTTGTTTAGTGATGCAGCGATGAATAATATTGCTTTTAGTGGTGCAACTAGAAATTGTGAAGCAATTATTAGATTAAGGTAATGAGTATTTTTTAATTGACAATACAAATGCGTGATTGATATCATAAATTGTCATGTTTAAAAGTATTCAATTTGACCATAATTTTTTTATGAAATTGAAAAATTATTATTAGTGATAATAATTTAGTTTGGCCTTAGAACAATATTGGTTTATTACCTAGCTTGTTGGTAGTAGGGAAAAAACAAAAATGTGCAAAATCTCTCATGTCTATGTGGTGCTCGTAAAAATTGACTATAGTTTAAGATCTTGATAGTTATGCTAAAATGTGTGATATTTTATAAGGGCTATTTAAGATCTTGTTGGTCAATTATGCATGCATATTTTCATTGATTGAAAATATGAAGTTATTCATGTCAAATATTTTATCGAGCATGTCTATGATCATGAAAAATGAAAAGAAAATTTTTGTCTAATTTTTCTTATTAATGATTCATAGATAAGAAGATCAAATATATAAATTGTGAATAACGCATGTGATTGAGATGTTCCATCTATTGTAACATAGAGATGCATTTGTGTTCTGATGATGTTGTTATGTGATTTTAAAATGTAACAACTAATGAATAAATGTTTTGGATAACAATTGTTGAAATATGCATATTATGTCATTATGAAGAGATATCATGAGCAATATATCTCTTATTGATGAAATGTATTAAAATATAGTCATGTAAAATTAAATGAATTATTGATGATGATATACATCAATTTATTGTGATGTTTATAATTTATGTATTTATGCATAAATATGTTTGAGAAATTGAAATATATTTTTAATATCTCAAATGTGGGGGAGATAGTGGTTAAAACCATCATTCAATGAAAAAAAAATGGAAAAATCATTTGATTTTAGTATGTGATACTAGATATTAAGATAAGAAAAATAAAAAATGATTTTTCATTGAAAACTTACTAAAGAGATTTAACTGCTATGATGTTACTCTTGTAAATTTATGATGCTAGTATGAGTCTTAAGAATAATAATGAAGATATTGTTACTCGATCTGAATATGCAAAATTTATACGGAGTGTCATGTTTCTGATGAACTATTTAGACTTGATATTGCATATGTTGTGAGTAGATCGAATAGAAATATACACATATTCTTGAAAAAGATCATTGGACCGTTCTTCGTTGATTCTTGAGGTACCTTAAAGGTACATTGAATTTATGTTTGCATTTTAATAAGTTTCATGTAGTGTTAGAAAAATATTGTGATGAAAATTGGGTAACGAACAATGACGATGTTCATACTAGGTGGAGAAGTTATTTCATGGAAATAAGTAAAGCAGTTGTGCATAACATGATTCACCATAGAGTCTGAGTCCATAACTCTTGAGCTAGTAGGGCAAGAGGCAAAATAGCTAAGAAACCTACTGGGAGACAGTACCATTGTGGGGGCATCAGTACCAGTCTCTATGCATTGCGATTCATAGACTGCCATAGGTATTGTTAAAATACTGTGTATAACGGCAAAAGAAGGCAATTACGCCTTAGACATGGAGTTGTGAAACAATTGCTGAAGAGTGAAATTCTCTCCTTTGAGTATGTGAGGTCTGAGAGGAATCTAGCGGATCCCCTCACCAAAGGCCTAACTAGAAGAGTAATTCTAGAGTCTTCAGCAAATATGAGAATCAAACCCTTATAGTGGATCCCTAGCCTTTTATTTGGGTGGTCTGGGTAAGACTTGATGGAACGCTTGAAAGGTATCCATAGCCCTTTATTTGGGTGGTCTGAATACAGAATTGATAGAACTCCTGGAAGTCTTCATAACTCAGTTGTTGAGTGGTCTGAGTACAGACTTGATGAAGCATTTAACGTGATTGTGAAGGTGTGACCGCCTTCTATGAAAGAGTATAGGGTCTCTTGCTAGAGCTTTCACGGTGACCCGAGGTTCGATGTGCATGGCCTTAAAAATCACTTGATGTTGTATCAGTATTGCGGATTCAAGATAAAACATAAGGAATGAAGCGTGTTGTGGGGGTCTCAACCTTAATTGATGAAAGTTCAAGAGGAAACTGACTCCCTTCAATTAGGTTGTTGCCCCACTTCACTATGCAACAATTCAAATCGTAAGATATTGTTGTTTAAGCTTATTATTTCTTCTTTGCTCAGATTTTGGTTTTTGTTTCCTATTTTCTCCATGGTAGTCATTTGTGGGGATTGTTGGGAATGACTAGCCTATGCGCGAAAAAATGATGAAATCTTGGGACTGAGGTTGAAACGGACTGAGGTTGAAATCTTGGGAAGAGACGTGGATGAAATCTATTTTGAAGACTCGAAAACCAGAATTTGATATCGATCGTAGCTACAACTTGCCATTATATCTCTAAAGCGAATGGGGAGGTTTGTGTGAACTATCTTTCAAATCGTTCCCCCTCACATTCTTCCTAAAATTGCAACTTTGAACGTTATTATGACGTTGATTTGAGATGTTTTCGAGTACATAAAGTATTTGTGCGGCTTAGCATGACAAAAATTTTAGCTGCTTTCAAGTACAAGAGTATTTGCGTGACTCAATTCGACTAAGAGTTTAGTTTTTTGGTACAAGGTAATTTTTGTGGCTCTGTCTAACAAAGTTTTTTTTTGTTGTATTTTTGTTGTATTTTAGAACATGGTATTTCTATGACTCAGACAAATTTTTTAGTTGTCACAAGGTATTTGTGTGGCTTAATCTAATGAAGATTTAGTTAGTTTTAGTACAAGGTATTTTGCATTGCTAACTCTGACAAAATTTTTAGCTAGTTTAGGACAAGGTATTTGTTTGACGAAATCTGGTGAAGATTTTAGTTTATTTTTTAGTAAAAGATATTTATGGGGCTACAAATATTTTAGCTATTTTTTCGTACAAAGTGTTTGAGTAGAGGGTAATCACCTCCCCGTGCTAGATGAAAGAACATTGGAAAAAATTTAAACGACGCGGATGAGAATGCTATTAGCTCTCGATTTTTTTAAGAAAAAAACGCGTTTGTATGAATACGGGTTTCCAAGGTAAAAAATGTGTAAAAAAAGTTCAACCCACATATTGTAAAAAAAAAATTACTGTACACTAATCTATTTTCTTAAATTAGTAGAAGTTGAAACGAATGTTATATATTAATAAAGCTACTAGATTAATTATATCTCTATATATTCCCATACAATAGTTGTTTCCTTAAAAAAATTCTGGAGTGTTTAATTGAGGTCTTATGCATACTCAGATTTCTCTATTGGAAGATTACATCTCTTAAGCAAAGAGGACTCGAAAAATAATAACTAAAATGGTTAATCCAATAACGGATTTCAACGTTGTCATGACTGAAACCAATGAAGCAAATGATTGACCCATCATATCATTTGAACAAACTTAAAAATACGAAAAGGTTCATCAATGGTTGGTTGAACTTTAGGACGAAAGTCAAATGAACCTTCTAGCTAACTGGGTTTGACATATCTTCTAATTTAACACATTGGTCTTTTGTTTTTTACAAATTTTTATAATTAATACCCAGGTGTGTTTGATTACATATTTTTTAAAGTGATTTTAATCACAATATTTTAGTTGAATTATGGTTAAAAGTGATTTTACAAATGCCAAATTAATAGAAAGTGATTCACACTCAACTACCTTAGAATTATTTTTGGAGATTCGAGGCAAGGTAAGTGGCGGTCCCAACGACAATAGTCGCAGTGGAAAACAACAATGTTCCGATCAACAACAGTGACAGCCGTAGACGAACAGTGGGCAGATAGTGGACACCAACAGTAGCCATGGTCTTTCCTCCCTTGGGCGGTTTCTCCTTGTCCTTATCCAACAACTTCTTGGACCCGACCCAATAATCCACAACGACAAAATGGAGTTCTAGACCCACGCCTACAGCAGACATATTTTCTGCCACCGACCAACTCACTCTAACCGACATTGAGGCCGCAATGCACACTCTTGAAATTAATCCTCCCAATGCAAGCTTTAAAATGATTCTTAAAAAAATGATTTTAAATTAATTTGATATTTCAAAAGTTATTTTTATTGGTTATTAAACCTTCAAACATTTTAAAATAAACACTTTTAACCCTATAAAGTTAGTTTAAAAAGTTTTTTTTTACCATCTTTTCTTTGTGTGGAGTGAGAGATTCGAACATCTGATTTTTGATAAGTTACCTCAAACACAGTTGAAGTAATTATTATTCATCTTGGTAAATCTATCATTAAAAAGGATGTTGGTTTATTTAGGGCCCGTTTGGTAACGTTCCTGTTTCTTGTTCCCTGTTTCCCGTTTCTCGTTCCCTGTTTCTTGTTCCCTGTTTTTTTAGAACCAGAAACAAAAACATGTTTGATAACTACTCCTGTTTCTTGTTTCTTGAAAAAAAGGAAACAGAAACACATACTTGTTTGATAACGTTTCTTGTTTCTTGTTTCTTGAAAAAAAAAAAATATCGTCATGTTTGATAATTTTTTTTTGTTAATTGTTTCTTTTTTCTTTTTTCTCTTTATGTTTTATTTTTTATTTTTTATAGTTTAAATAAAATTTAGTATACATAATATAAAAAAGATATAACATGCATTAAAAAATAAATTGCAATTTGATTTGATTTGGTATATGTTTTTGTGTGTTGATAAGGAGACGTTTATTTAAGAATAGGGAAGCGAGTCTCCAACACGCCAAAACAACGTTCAATAACATTTTGCAGTGAAAAAATTTCGATAGTTAAACATTTTTCCCTACCTCGAGGATGATGTCTTCCTTGCTCTAAAATCTCGAAGTCGTTGTCATTCGTCATTGTTTGTTATGGGTCATGTTTTAAATTTTCGTTGACGTGTAGACATTTCTACGTGTCAATGAGCTCAATATCGACATGAGAGGTGAATCGACATTTCAATTATATTATAGATAAATTTATCTTATATAACTAAAATATCACTATTTGTGAATCTCATATTTAATAGTGGGAAATTTAAACTGATTTAAAAATATTGAAATGCTAATTTGCAAAATTTAAAGTGTCGTCCTCGATGAAAATATGAAAATATCGATGTGAATGGATACTTATTAAAAAAACATAAAAAAATAATAATAATTTTTTTTTCAATTAATAAATAAATATTTTAATGTATTTAAAAAAAAGATATAACAAATTTAATAAATAAATATAATAAATATTTTTATGTATTTAAATAAAATAAAAAGTAAATAGTAATGTATCCTAAAAAAAAAATAGCAAAATTTAAAATTAAAATAATATATAAAAAAAAAACATTGCATAATTAAGAAAGAAAAAAAAAAGAAAAAAAAAAGTGTTATAATGAGGATTTGAAGCCAGGACCTCATAGGAAAAGAGTTTATTTGGGTGCTTCTCTTGCCAATGAACCAACACTAATTTATCATCATTTTGGGAACATATTAATATAAAGAGAAACGGAACTGGGAGAAACACTTTTTTGAAGTTTCTCAAATTTTGCCTTTTTTTAGAAACGTTTCTCAAAATTTAGAAACAAGAAACGGGAATAGTTATCAAACAAGTCCGTTTCTTAAAAAATGAGAAACAAGAACAAGAAACAGGAAACGGGAACGTTACCAAACAAGCCCTTAGTATTCATGCTTAATTATGTTTCGTTAATCATGTTGTTCAAAGTTCTTTTTGATTGGAATAAAAGTTGTAGATTCAAGAACGTGGTTAATGGTGATTTATGGATTAATAATCATGTATACTTCTCTGTTTTCCATATAGGCTTAAAAAACATTAATTATAAGATTTCATTTAAAGCATGCCATGATTGCATGTTAATTTAAGGGACTATTTTATGTTTTCTTTAACCAGTCAAAAGCTTTTCAATTGAAGTAAAGCATAAAGGTCATATAAAAGAAATCAATTATTTAAAAAAAATATGGTTTAGTTTCATATTTCAAACCTTTAGCCTTTGTAATGTCCTGCAATATTAGGGATTGTTGTGATTAGGGAGCCTAAAAGGTGAAAGTCCATTTGATTTGGCTCATTTGATGTTTTAAATGAAACCTAAATTTTAATTAGGATTATTGCTTTAAGTTGGCTGTTGGGTGGAATCAAATGATAAAGGAGAAAAATCCTACGGTAGCCGTATAGTGGAATTTTGGGTATATATAAAAACTCAAATTGAAGACAAAGTTGGGAGAATTGTACGATTGACCCCCTATTTTAACCCATTTGTCAAACTGACCCGGATCTGAAAAATAAGTTAAACTGACCTTCTGCTGACATCATCAATTTTTTTTTAATATTATTTTCTAGTTCTAGCTCGGGCGCGGGCTGATCTCGCTCTAGCTCGGGCGCGGGCTGGTCTCGCTCTAGCTGCGGGCTGGTCTCCAATCTGAAAAAAAACTTCAAGATTTTGAAATTTTCAGGTCTTAAATGAAGCTAGAGCTAGAACGAGACCAGCCCGCAGCTAGAGCGAGACCAGCCCGCGCCCGAGCTAGAGCGAGATCAGCCCGCGCCCGCAGCTAGAGCTAGAAAATAATATTAAAAAAAAAACTGATGATGTCAGCAGAAGGTCAGTTTGCCTTTTTTTTCAGATCCGGGTCATTTTAACAATTCGCTTAAAATAGAGGGTCAATCGTACAATTCTCCCGACAAAGTTTTCTTCTTGACAAACTGAGTACCGAGAGTGTTTGTGCGATTTTTCTTGGGTTGTTATTGTAAGTAATTTTTCATCAATTGAAGAGTTTTGAGTGCACGTTCTTATAGAGTGATTCATGAGCTTTTTCCTTGAGAGAAATCATCTTGAGCGTTTTGTAAACTCTTGTAATCTTCTCCCTGAAGATTTAGTGGAACCTGCATCGGTAGTAGAGAACTGGACGTAACCAACATTGGGTGAACCAATATAAATTCGGTGTCATTCTCTTTCCCTTAATCTTGACTAATATCGTTCTTATTGTTTAGAAGCCTTAGGTTGGTTTATCTAATTCTTTCAAACCGTTGAGTTCCAAATTGTCAATTCCGCTTTAGATTTGGAACCATAACCTAGTATGAGATTTTAGATAAAATATACATTGTCTGAATCTGGTAGTATTTGGATAGATTATATTTGTATCGACCCCTAACAAGTGGTATCAGAGCAATTGGTTGTAGAATGATGTCTGGAGAAGATCATGTGAAGATGGTAATATTTAATGGATCAGACTTTTCTTTTTGAAAGTGTCAAATATTGGATTATTTACATTCCAAGGAATTAGATTTACCATTGGACGGAAAGCCGGATGATATAGGAGAAGCAGAATAGAAAAAGTTGGACAAAAAGGTGTTGGGGACGGTTCGCTAGACTTTGACAAAGAATGTGCAAAGCAGTGTCGCGAAGGAGACAACCACAACATGACTTATGAAAGCTCTGTCTAACATGTATGAAAAACCATCGATAAACAATAAGTTGTATCTCGCAACTATTTTTTTTTAATGTAAAGATGGCTGAAGGTACATCTGTTACTGCTCATTTAAATCAATTTGATTTGCTGATAAATCAATTAGTTGCAGTTGATTTAGAATTCACTGATGAATTGAATGCAATATTGTTGTTGAGATCTTTACCTGATAGTTGGGATACCATGAAGACTACATTTTCTAATTCATGTGGAAAAGAGAAACTGCAGCTTTCATAGGTTAGAGATTCTGTTATAGCAGAAGAGATTCGCAGAAATGACTCAAGTGTTGCTTCTTTTTCTGGTTCAACACTGAATGTGGACAGGGGGAGGAGTAATAACAGAGGTCATGTCAATCGAGGTAAATCACAAAACAATAGAAGCAAGTCCAGAAACACCAAATTTGAATGTTGGAACTGTGGTAAGTCTGGACACCTGAGAAGGAACTGCAAGGCCCCAAAGCGAACTGAGGGGAACGAAGACAGTGAAAATGTTGTTGAAGATGAGATACAAGATGATGCTCTGGTTCTTATAGTGGAAAGTGTTCATGAGACATGGTTGATAGATTCAGGTGCGTCATTTCATACTACAGGGAATCGTGACATTCTTGAAAATTATGTTGCAGGAAATCATGGAAAGGTCTATCTTGCTCATGAAGAGCCTTTGGACATCATTGGGATTGGTGACGTGAATTTGAAATTAGCGAATGGTTTAGTCTGGAAAATTCGCAAGGTACGTCACATTCAAAATATGGTGAAGAACTTGATTTTTGTAGGGCAGTTAGACAATGAAGGATGTGAAGTATCCTTTGGCAAAGGAAACTGGAAGGTTACAAAAGGTGCCATGTTAATCGCTCGAGGAAGCAAGTCAGGGACTTTATATGTCAACAACAATGACAAGAACATGGTAGTTGTTGTAGATCATTCGAGTCAGACTGATTTATGGCACGATAGATTGGGACATATGAGTGAAAAAGGTATGGAAATTCTTCACTGTACAGGGAAGCTACAGGGACTAAAGGTCGTTGAACACAAGTTGTGTGAGAGTTGTATCTTTGGGAAGTAGAAGCATGTCAACTTCTCAAAAATAGGCCCAACGAGAAAACCTAGAAAGTTGGAGTTAGTTCACACTGACGTGTGGGGGCCTGATGAAGTTCATTCCCTTGGTGGTTCCAGATATTATGTCACCTTTATAGATGACTCAAGCAGGAAGGTATGAACTTATTTTCTCAAACATAAATTTGATGTATTTTCTGTTTTCAAAACTTGGAAGGCTATGGTTGAGAATGAGACAGGTCTAAAAGTTAAAAGCTTGAGGTCAGACAACGGTGGTGAATATGTTGATGGGGAGTTTAAAAGATATTGTGCAGACAATGAGATTGTGATGGTAAAGACTATTCCAGAGACACCGCAACAGAATGGTGTGGTAGAGAGAATGAACAGAACACTGAACGAGCGTGCCAAGAGCATGAGATTACATGCATGACTGCCTAAGATGTTATGGGTAGAGGCACTCGGCACAACAACCTATCTGATCAATAGGAGCCCGACCATATCACTAGACTTGAAGTTGCCTGAAGAAGTCTGAAGCGGTAAACAGGTAAATCTTTCTCATCGAAAGATTTTTGGTTGTATGTCTTACCGTCACATTGATGTTGCAGACATGAGTAAACTAGATGCCAAATCCAAGAAATGTTATTTTATTGGATATGACGGTGCTGAGATTGGCTACAGGTTTTGGGATGGCCAAAGCAGAAAGATAGTCAGAAGCAAGAATGTGATCTTCAATGAAGAAGTTTTGTATAAAGACAGAACAACAGTTGTTTCAAAAAAGTCTGAGTCGGATGAAAGGAATGAAAAGAAGATTCAGTTTGTTAGTCTTCCTAAGGTTGAAACCAGAACCACAAGAATTGAAGATCAGAATACAAATACTCCTGAGGAACCGGTTGTGGAATTTGAGGAACCAGTTGTGGAACCTAATGAACCGACCGTGGAACCTGATGAAGTTCAGAGAACGCCACCTACAACAACTAGAAAATCTAGCAGGACTATCAGACCACCACATAACTATTCCTCTTGTTTAAATTATATATTATTGACTGACAGAGGTGAACCTGAATATTATGATGAGGCGGTTCAACTGAAAGATTCTGTCAAGTGAGAGTTGGCCATGAAGGATGAGATGGATTCTCTTATGACGAATCATACATGGAAACTGACTGAGTTACCAAGAGGTAAGAAAGCTTTGCCGAACAAATGAGTTTACAGAATTAAGCAAGAGCCCGATGGTAGCAAAAGATACAAAGCAAGGCTTGTAGTCAAAGACTTTCAAAAGAAGGAAGGTATTGACTTTAATGAAATATTTTCTCCTGTAGTTAAATTAACTACTATTAGCACTGTATTATCAATAGTGATAGAAGAGGATCTGGAGGAAGAAATTTACATGGTACAACCACAGGGTTTCTGTTACGTCTCCAAAAGTGACTATTTTAGGACTTATTTACCTTAGAAAGAGGTACATTTGTAAGTGTTTTTGGTAGGATTTAGCTTAAACTCGTGCTTATATATGAGAATTAGAAGAATGAAGCTAAATTAGGACTTGTATACAAAAGAAAAGAAAAAGAACCAAAAACGAAGTAAAAGGAATGAAAATTGTGCATTGCGGAGGCATTGCGGAAACATTGCTAAAACTGCAATGTTTTAAGTGAAATCCGTAAGTTGTCTAACTATTGTCTGTTTTGTTCCGACCTTTCAGGGATTCATTCTTTCTCCTGCAGCCACGTAGTAGTACGACGTTGAGAATGGATGGTTCTTCTTGACCCAATCGCATCTGCAGAATACTATAAAAGGAGGTCAAAGAGGAAGGTTGAAACACACTCGAAAGGCGTAGAACTCTCTTCTCAGCGCAGTCTTTTCTCCTGTTTTTCTCATCCGGTTGTTGGATTAAAGGTCTCAGCTATTGGAGTCGATAATCTGAGAGGAAGAAGAGAAGTTTTGTCTTCTCTTCTGATTGGATTCATCCAAGCAAAGCTTGCCTTCTTCCCCCTTCAGCCGAGGCGTCTGTGACGAGGCGATCACGCTCGGATTTATTGTTTTTCTGTCTTAGCTTTCCATTTCCATTGCTGTTGGCTGTTATTTCCCTTTTAGTTTGCTACTCTATTTCATTTCGTCCCTTTCTGCTTTACTTTAGTTGTTCAAGGCTGACATTTATTTAGTTCAAACTTTACTTAATCGAAGCAATATTTCATCACTTTGCAATCTCTTCACTTCCCTGTTTGTCGTGTCTATCTTCTGTTTTGTCTTTAATCTTCCATTAAGCATGTCATCTTTATTTACTCTTCCCATTCTATCTGCATCCATGAGTAAATAAACCACATAAGGGCATGCTAATGACAAATCTATAGGTAGAAACACGTGAATCAAGCATGTAGGATAGCTCTCGAATGCATTGAATGTATGTAAGCTTCATCCCACGGGCAATTTCGATTGGCCATCCATTTTGTCCAAAGAACTCCTAACCTCTGGAAGGAGTAAGAGTTCAGAGTCATACACTCATGCTAGCCTCTCAAGGTAGCCAGAAAACGACCTAGGAATAGGCGTTTTTCTAGTACAAATCACAACTTACTGTTTTAACAAGATGCTTAAGACCTTACTTGGACATGAGTAAACTAAAGGAATCTAATGCATGAAATCGGAAGATACATGAGAATGAGTTAGTTTGATGCATGGTGAGTTGATCTAATGTTTGAGAAACGTGTGAAAAAGGCTATAGAGGAGTCGTTAGTAGCCCTTGTTTCCCCACTTTACACACATTTTGCTGTTGGTAACATTGCGATATAATTGCTGTTTCCGCAATTCCTTTAAGTTAAAATTTGCTTTAGTCATTTTTTCTCTTCGTGTGATAGTTCTCTTCTTTTCATTCTAGTTTATTATCTACTTACACTTGTTTATGCTTCCATCATTTACACATTCCTTAGTAATTAGGCAAATTAAAACCAAATCTACCTCATTTAATCCACCCAATCTCACTTAACAAAACACTTCGTAAGTAACTAAGAATAAATCTCTGTGGGAAATCGAATGAAAAAATACTTATTACTTGCTACAAGATCATGTATGCTTGCATGTTCTGAGTGCTCTATTCTTGCATCTTTATTTTAAACACTGAGCACGCAACAAGTTTTTGGCGCCGCTGCCGGGGATTTAGTTTAGTGAAAACGAAGTTTGTTAAGTTAGAAAACCAATTCTTAATATCTATTGGAGCTGATCTCTTGCCATTTTCTTTTGCAGGTACCCTTGGGTAGTTTATGAGTGAGCATTCAAATAGCGATCTAGAGTTCAATCCTGAGCCTGAAAGATTACTTAGGGCCAGAAATAGAGCTAAGAAACGCCTCTTCAAACAACCCTCTATAAATCCAAACTTTGCTGATTCCGCAGAGTCTTCGCAATTCCTACAAACCGAAATGGATAGACCAGTCCCAAATCCAGTACCTACCACTCGCAATCCTATCGAAATAGCGAATGACAAGGATAGTGCCATCCTCTCCTACCTAGTACCTATGCCTGGGGAGCTAAACCCAAGCATAATCCGCCCTGAAATTACTGCCAACTCATTCGAGTTAAAGCCAGTAATGTTCCAAATGTTGTCCACTGTGGGACAATTCTTTGGAGTGGAAAATGAGGACCCCCACAACCATCTAAGAAACTTCCTAGGAGTTAGTGATACCTTTCTTATCCCTGGAGTTTCCCAAGAAGCTTTGAGGCTTTACCTCTTCCCTTATTCCTTAAGGGACAAAGCCAAAACGTGGTTAAACTCATTACCTTCCGGATCAATTGTCAATTGGACAGATCTGGCTGAAAAATTCCTAGTCAAATACTTCCCACCTGATAGGAATTCAAACTTTCGTGATGACATCATCAAGTTCAAACAAGCTGAAAATGAGTCTCTTCACGAAGCTTGGACAAGGTTCAAGGACCTTCTGCTTAAATGTCCACACCATGGCATCCCATGGTGTATTCAAATAGAAGTCTTTTTCAAAGGATGCAACCCCAGCACTAGGCAAGTGCTGAATTCGTCAGCTGGTGGTTCCATGCTTTCGAAAAGCTATAATGAAGCCTATGAGATCTTGGAGTGGATCTCAGCATCTCACTGTAGGTGGTCAGATGATCCAGTCGAGCCTAGGAGAGCTCAAGACAAGGATGCTCTTAGTGCAATGAGCAACCAAATAAACGCCCTGACCAACCTAGTCAAACAAATGGCTCAAACCAATCTCCAATCCAGTGTCAACACCGCAGCAGCCATCTCAATGGGGGCACAAACAAGTCAAGGTGAGACACTGATCTGTGGATTCTGTGGGGAAGGGCACCTGTATGAATACTGCCCTGGGAATCCAGCCTCAGTCTGCTATGTTGGAAGCCAACAGCAGCCTAGGAACAACCCCTACTCTAACACATACAATCCTGGTTGGAGGAACCACCCAAATCTTTCTTGGGGTGGCCAACAAAATACTAATCAAGCTCCAAACCAGCCAAGACCGAGTGGAACACCTGGTTTCACTCCCCAAAATAACCAATCCATGTATCAAAAACCATATAACCAACCAATAGGGTCTTCGGTAGAAAATCTACTTAAGGAGTACATCGCAAAGAATGATGCTACTCTACAAAGTCAGAAAGCTACCCTTAGGAGCCTAGAGAACCAAATAGGGCAACTAGCCAATGAACTCAAAAGTAGGCCCCAAGGTAGACTGCCTGCTGACACTGAGGTGCCTAGAAGGGATGGTAAAGAGCAAGTTCAAGCAATTGAACTTAGAAGTGGGAGACCATTGGTGAGCAACACTAGAGAAACACCAAAGAGAGTAGAGAATGAAGAGTCTAGTGCTCCACTGGATTCTCTGCCTAACCAAGGTCAACCACCAACAAGCACATCAAGGGCAAGGCTGGAACCAATCATAGAGGAACTAGAAGAAATTCCAAGGCCTCCACCTGTCCTGAGGCGACCTGAAGTGCCTACATATGTGTCACCACCTCCATTCCCTAGAAGGCTAAAGAAAAAACAAGAACAGGAAGTGCACTTTAATAAATTTCTAGAAATTCTTAAGCAAGTGCATGTTAATATTCCTTTTGTAGAGGTTTTGCAATCTATGCCTTCTTATGTTAAGTTTTTGAAGGATATAATCACTAACAAAAAGATCATTAGTGAATTTGAAACAGTGAACCTCACTGAGGAGTGCAGTGCTATACTCCAAAACAAGCTACCAAAGAAGGAGAAGGATCCTGGTTCCTTCACCCTACCAGTGGAGTTGGGAGGCAAGCACGTGGGCAGAGCTCTTTGTGACCTGGGAGCCAGCATAAACCTCATGCCTCTATCACTATTCCGCCAGCTAGGAATAGGAGAAGCACGTCCTACCACTGTCACCTTGCAATTGGCAGACAGATCCATAACCTACCCTAAGGGTAAGATAGAGGATATTATTGTAAAGGTTGACAAGTTTATTTTTCTTGCAGACTTCATCATTCTGGATTATGAAGCAGACAAGGAGGTCCCCATCCTATTAGGCAGACCATTTCTAGCCACAGGTAGGGCCTTGATTGATGTCCAGAAAGGTGAGCTCACCATGAGGATTCATGATGAGGAGGTTAAGTTTAGTGTATTTAAAGCACTGAGGTATCCTTCTGACTCTGAATCTTGTGCAAGTATGGATATAGTAGATTCACTGATGGAAGAACAACTTGAGCATGAATTGTTGATTAAGCATGCTAATGATTATGTACAATTAGATGTAACTGACATAAATATTTTTGAAATAATGGATGTACCTGAGGATAACCCTCAGCATGTTTGTATGACCAGTGACCTGACTGAGAGATCCATGAATCCATTGAAACCATCCATTGAGCATCCACCTATCTTAGAATTAAAACCACTGCCTGAACATCTTAAGTATGCATATCTAGGGAGTGACGATACCTTGCCTGTTATTATTTCGTCCAAATTGAGTGAAAAGCATGAAATTGAGTTGATATTATTGCTTAAGCAACATAAAAAGGCTATTGCATGGACGATTGCTGACATTAGGGGTATTAGTCCTTCTTACTACATGCATAAGATAATATTGGAAGAAGAGCATACACCCCGAGTAGATCACCAACGTAGGCTGAACCCCTCTATGAAGGAGGTAGTTAAGAAAGAGATCATAAAATGGTTAGATGCAGGTGTAATCTTCCCTATAGCTAGTTGTCAGTGGGTTAGTCCAATACAATGTGTACCTAAGAAGGGGGGGATGACTGTAGTAGTAAATGAGAGCAATGAACTGATTCCAACTAGAACTATTACAGGATGGAGAGTCTGTATGGACTATAGGAAATTGAATAAAGAAACAAAAAAAGATCACTTCCCTCTACCATTCATAGATCAGATGTTAGATAGAATAGTTGGCCGAGCCTACTACTGCTTCTTAGATGGTTATTCTGGATATAACCAAATCACCATAGACCCTGTGGACCAGGAAAAGACAACCTTCACCTGTCCCTTTGGAACATTTGCTTTTCGTAGAATGCCTTTTGGCTTATGCAATGCACCAGCAACGTTCCAAAGGTGCATGTTGGCTATCTTCTCTGACTTAGATGAATCCATGATAGAGATATTTATGGATGACTTCTCAGTCTTTGGTGATTCATTTACAAATTGTTTAGAGAACTTAGGACAAGTCCTGGCTAGGTGTGAGGAGACCAACCTAGTCCTTAATTGGGAGAAATGCCACTTTATGGTGGAAGAAGGGATAGTCCTAGGTCATAGAGTGTCTAGAGCAGGAGTAGAGGTCGATAGGGCCAAGATTGAGATAATAGAGAAGTTAGTGGAACCTCAGAATGTGAAAGCCATTAGACGTTTCTTAGGACACGCAGGTTTCTATAGAAGGTTCATTAAGAACTTTTCAAAGATCTCCAAACCTTTGTGTGAGCTTCTAGAGCTGAATAAGCCATTCATCTTCTCGAAAGAATGTTTACTAGCTTGGACAACCCTCAAGGAAGCATTAGTCAAAGCACCTATTATAGTAGGGCCAAATTGGGACCTACCGTTTGAGATGTTGTGTGATGCGAGTGACTATGCAGTAGGGGTTATGTTAGGCCAAAATATTGACAAACTAACACACCCTGTATACTATGCTAGTAAGACACTGAATGAGGCACAATGTAATTACACAACCACGGAAAAGGAAATGCTAGTTGTAGTGTTTGCCTGCGAGAAGTTTAGGAATTACATTGTAGGCACTAGGACCATTGTGTATACTGATCATTCTGCACTAAAGTACCTTATGAGAAAGGATGATGCTAAGCCTAGGTTAATTAGATGGGTACTGTTGCTGCAAGAGTTTGATCTAGACATTAGAGATAAGAAATGATGCGAAAATGTGGTTGCGGATCATCTTTCTAGATTGCAGCATAATTGCGATAAAATTGCGGAAACCGCAATTTCTGATGCCTTTATCGATGAGCAGGTCTTTGTGTTAGCACATCGTGATAACGATGAGGAACCTTGGTTTGCTGATATTGCTAACTTCCTTGCCTCGCAGGTACTACCAACTTTCAAGGGAGGACAAGAAAAGAAGAGGTTCCTACATGAAGCTAGGAAGTTCATATGGGATGATCCTACACTCTACAAGACATGTGCAGACGGTTTGCTAAGGAAGTGTGTGTCAGCTGCTGAAGCGAAGTCTGTGCTGCAGCACTGCCATACATCTCCCTATGGTGGACACTTTGGTGGCCAAAGAACAGCTGCAAAGGTGTTCCAGAGTGGCTACTATTGGCCTACGATCTTCAAAGATGCTCACGACCAAGCACACAGCTGCAATGAATGCCAGAGAACAGGTAACCTCAGTCGGAAGGATGAGATGCCTCTCACTTACATCTTAGAGTTGGAGCTCTTTGATGTGTGGGGCATTGACTTCATGGGACCATTTCCCCCATCAGCAGGTAACCTTTACATACTTGTAGCTGTAGACTATGTATCTAAATGGGTAGAAGCCATAGCATGTCCAACCAATGATGCCAAAACAGTCATTAAGTTCCTTAATAGACATATCTTTACTAGGTTTGGTACACCTCGTGCTATAATTAGTGATGAAGGGACACACTTTATTAATAAAGCTATGGAAAAAGTGTTGGCTAAATACAATGTTAGACATAGGGTAGCTACCCCTTATCATCCACATTCGAATGGACAAGCTGAAATATCAAATAGGAAGATTAAAAATATACTCGAAAAAGTGGTCAAACCCAATAGAAAAGATTGGTCGTTTAAACTAGAGGATGCACTTTGGGCATATAGGATTGCATATAAGATACCCCTAGATATGTCTCCTTATAGACTTGTGTATGGCAAAGCATGTCACTTACCATTCGAGTTGGAAACGAATAGACGAACAGGAACAAGCTGAAGAAAGAATCAAAGCATTTTGGGCCTTGAAAGAACTGAATTATTGCGTGACCGATGCGGGAACATTGCGGTCTCTGCAATTACATGAGCTTGATGAGCTGAGACATATGTCCTATGAAAATGCCAAAATGTATAAGGAAAAAACTAAAATTTGGCATGATAGTAGACTTAGGATTAAGGACTTTAAGAAAGGCCAGCATGTCTTGTTATTTAACTCAAGGTTGAGATTATTTCCAGGCAAACTTAAGTCCAGATGGTCAGGTCCTTTCGTTATAACTAATGTGTTTGTTCATGGTGCAATTGAGATTAGGAACTTGCAGCACGGGCAACCGTTCATGGTTAATGGTGCACGTTTGAAGCACTACTACGAGGAAGGGGATGTGAAGACTCTCTCGGCCTTCCTCTTATCTGAAGCTTGAAAATATGACCGAGAGAAGACGAGTGATTACTGTGCTCGTCCATGCGAGGCTATGCCTTAGTTTATTTTTTGCTGTTTTTTCGGTTGTTATTTGTGTATGTTTATGTGTGATTTTTATTACGAATTTGATGTTAATTTTATTTCTTTTCATAGGGGATCAAAAGAGGAAATCAAGGAGATGAATCAAGGGTAAAGAATCGGGGACGATATCAGGCCGAATCGAAGATTAAGTTAAGAGAATCTTGGCATTTAAATCCAGAAAAATCTCCAACGACCATTTAATTGCGGTGGATTTGCTGAAACCGCAACAGAAATAGCCGTTGGGATTCACATCATTACAAATAGCCGTTAGAATAGCTGTGGCCCGTACGCTTCCTTCATTCGTTGGACTTCAAGAAATCTATCTTCTTCTTCCTCTGTAATTCCTATTCTCCGTTCTCTTCGATTCCACGATGGTGCTCACACGGGCTGAGAGATCTGCATCAAAGAAGAAGGCCACTGAAGCAGAGGCAGCTGCGAGGGAAGCACTCCTTGCCTTAGCAGAAGCCGAAGCTGCGCGTCCTGAACGACCTTCCAAGCTTCCTGTCCGCAAGAAGAAGTGGAAGGTGGTGACGGAAATTCCTGCTGGGCCGTCTGAACCAGTGGGCACGCCCAAGAAAAGAAAATGGACGATGGAGATTGGGGACGCACCGATCAAGGAAAAGACTCCCACTGTGGAGAGTCAAGGAAGTGGTCGTCCATCCTACGAGACGGCCAGACAAAGTCCTGAACCATCTCCACCAGCGCAAAGCCCCGAGCCTTCTCCATCTCCACAAAGCTCTGAACAATCTCCACCTCCGCAGAGCCCTGAGGCATCGCCATCATCGCCAACGCCCGAGCCTGCAATTCCAAGTGACGAACATCAAGAATCAGCACCGGGCGAAGAAACGGCTGAGGAAGAAGAGGTTTTCTCTCCTTTGAGAGAAGTCTGCCCCGACAGCCCAGCAAAGGGGGACGACTCAATGGATGAGACGTTGGGGGATTGCCTTCAACAGATCACCACCAGGGCACGGCTGAGGAAGAAAGCGCCCAAGGTTGTCAAGGCCAAACGGCCAAAAGCTTCAAAGAAATCCAAGAAGAAGAAGGTCAGCAGTGAGCCTTCCCTGAAGAAGCTAAAGATTGAGGCTGCTGAATCAGCCAAAGCCAGGGAAAAGGGGAAAGCCAAATTATACCCCGAAGATGAGCCTCAATCTGTGAGGTATGTGTCCACAGACGTCGAATCAAGGGGCACTGAACTGAGGAAGAGGGACCTACTCCACGAGAAGGGGTTCCTTGATGCGTTGGCAGACCTGCCGCAATTCTTGCGCGCAGGGATCACCATCCACGGTTGGGAAGAGCTGTGCAGACCGCCCATTCCCGCCTACTCCAGCATGGTGTACGACTTCTATGCCAATTTGACGCTCCCACTGAGGCTGTCTTGGAGGAAGCACTGCGTATCATCGGCCAACCTGAGACAGCTTGGACGATCTCGCGCAATGGGAAGCACACTCTGATGAGTGCGACCCTTACGGCAAAGGCAGCTGTGTGGTTCTCCTTCGTGCGCAGGCGTCTGCCCCAGTGACTCACGAGACCACCATTAATCAAGGAAGATCGCTGTTGGTATATGCGATCATGAGGGGCCTCACGATCAATGTTGGGGAGGTTATAGCAGCCTCCATAATAGACTGTGCCAAGAAAGGTAAGGGTCCTCTTTTCTTTCCAAACACCATTACTAAGTTGTGCCTTCGTGCAGGTGTGCCAATTGAGAGGATGGAGAGGCAGCTGGCCTACACAGGGCATCTGAAGTTGCCCACAACCTTGCAGATGAGAAGAAAATGGAATATGGAGTTTGAGCTAGACGACCTGGCTGCTGCTCAATCCCTCTCTATGGCCTGCCTGATGGACCTTCAGAAGAAGATGGCGCAATGGGCTGAGTATGCCCAAGCGAGGGATAAGGACGTTGCTGATCAGTTGGGCTGCATCTTTCCTGAGTTCCCCACTGACCTGCTGACGCCATGGGCACCTCCACGAGCACGGAGGGATGATGATGAGGATGTCTGAGTGCCAGTCTGAAGGGCACTCGAGGGAGTACTTCTGTTGCCTCTTTGAAATAAAAAAAAAAAATCAACCTGCTTTTCGTTAAACTGTGTGAATTCTGGTATTTTGAGTCAATATTTGATCTGCTTTTAGTTCTTTCTTTTGATTGTTTAGGGTAGTTTAGTTTAGGTAGATGGTATCTGATTAAGTAGGCTGTTTTAGTTTCCTTTTTGTATAGCTGTAGATGACTGGAAATAGCATGCAAACGGGGCTGTTTACTGATATATCTGCCCTGTATATTCATTGCGAAATTAGTGCGGAATCCACAATTTTTGTTAGTTAGTGCATGTTTGTGACTGACTGATTAGCTAGGCTGGTTCTGTTTTAATTTTGTTCTTTTGCTGCTTTCTTGACTACCTTATATAGCCTATCTATAAGCATGCTGGATGAGTGTCTTAAGGCACCTTTGATAGTTTAAATTAGTCTCTTAAGTTGCTCAGCATGCATGTCTTTAAGTCCTTACCATACTGTTTTTACAAATTTCTGCTGCTAAGTTATTTGCTTTAGGAATGTTCTGTCTATGCCTAGGATGTTTAGATTCTCTTTGTTTTGCCCTAGAATAGATGCTTCTAGGACAAGTTTGGGGGGGTGCCACCTCAGACTCTCATTGGGGACAATGAGAAGTTTAAGTTTGGGGGAGGCCACCCTAGGCCTAGGAATATTCTTCTCTCCTTTTAGACATAAGCATTCTTCTTCTCTTTTGAAAAAAATGATGAACTGAAAAAAAAAATGAAAAAAGAATAAAGAGGGATGTCTCTCTTAAAGTTGCTGAGTAATCAGTGCCATGTGTGTAACCCACAAGTGGCATTGCATCAAAAGGCAACCAAAGGAGAGGCCCCCAAGAAAGAAAGAAAAAGGAAAAACTAAGGAAGAAGAGTGTAGGCTTAGGAGTTGCAACTTTGTGGCTTAGATGTCTTGAATAAAAAGAACTCTTATCCTCAATTAGCTAAGCACAAGGTTGTAGCTTTTAGGTTTGTCTAGGGAGATGAATGTCTATCCAATGTAGTGATGCCAGGGTTTAGTTTGTTCTATGAATGTACTACTGTCACTGGTTTGTACTAAGACTGGCATGACTCTAAGGAATCCTAGGCAACTCAAAAGCTAAAGCAGTAGAAGCATGTACTGAGTCTGGGGTAAAGCTAGGTAGAATTTGAAACCTTAGGGATAGTTGCACTATATGACAGAAGCAAATAGATCAGTCGTGGGAAGTTAATGAAACAGTAGGATCATAAGGCAAGAAAAGTCAGAAGAAGCAAAATGAGAAGTTAGTTTTTAAACTTAGGAAAGTGTCACAGGACAGCTTTTCCATAGATAGGGAATTAAGGGGAGTCAGCAAGTGGTTAGAGAAGGTAAAACAGCAGCCTAAGTAAGTCCTTAGATTGCTCGAGGACGAGCAAAACCTTAAGTTTGGGGGTGTGTTACGTCTCCAAAACTGACTATTTTAGGACTTATTTACCTTAGAAAGAGGTACATTTGTAAGTGTTTTTGGTAGGATTTAGCTTAAACTCGTGCTTATATATGAGAATTAGAAGAATGAAGCTAAATTAGGACTTGTATACAAAAGGAAAGAAAAAGAACCAAAAACGAAGTAAAAGGAATGAAAATTGGGCATTGCGGAGGCATTGCGGAAACATTGCTAAAACCGCAATGTTTTAAGTGAAATCCGTAAGTTGTCTAACTATTGTCTGTTTTGTTCCGACCTTTCAGGGATTCATTCTTTCTCCTGCAGCCACGTAGTAGTACGACGTTGAGAATGGATGGTTCTCCTTGACCCAATCGCATCTGCAGAATACTATAAAAGGAGGTCAAAGAGGAAGGTTGAAACACACTCGAAAGGCGTAGAACTCTCTTCTCAGCGCAGTCTTTTCTCCTGTTTTTCTCATCCGGTTGTTGGATTGAAGGTCTCAGCTATTGGAGTCGATAATCTGAGAGGAAGAAGAGAAGTTTTGTCTTCTCTTCTGATTGGATTCATCCAAGCAAAGCTTGCCTTCTTCCCCCTTCAGCCGAGGCGTCTGCGACGAGGCGATCACGCTCGGATTTATTGTTTTTCTGTCTTAGCTTTCCTGTCTTAGCTTTCCATTTCCATTGCTGTTGGCTGTTATTTCCCTTTTAGTTTGCTACTCTATTTCATTTCGTCCCTTTCTGCTTTACTTTAGTTGTTCAAGGCTGTCATTTATTTAGTTCAAACTTTACTTAATCGAAGCAATATTTCATCACTTTGCAATCTCTTCACTTCCCTGTTTGTCGTGTCTATCTTCTATTTTGTCTTTAATCTTCCATTAAGCATGTCATTTTTATTTACTCTTCCCATTCTATTTGCATTCATGAGTAACTAAACCACATAAGGGAATGCTAATGGCAAATCTATAGGTAGAAACACGTGAATCAAGCATGTAGGATAGCTCTCGAATGCATTGAATGTATGTAAGCTTCATCCCACGGGCAATTTTGATTGGCCATCCATTTTGTCCAAAGAACTCCTAACCTCTGGAAGGAGTAAGAGTTCAGAGTCATACACTCATGCTAGCCTCTCAAGGTAGCCAGAAAACGACCTAGGAATAGGCGTTTTCCTAGTACAAATCACAACTTACTGTTTTAACAAGATGCTTAAGACCTTACTTGGACATGAGTAAACTAAAGAATCTAATGCATGAAATCGGAAGATACATGAGAATGAGTTAGTTTGATGCATGGTGAGTTGATCTAATGCTTGAGAAACGTGTGAAAAAGCCTATAGAGGAGTCGTTAGTAGCCCTTGTTTCCCCACTTTACACACATTTTGCTGTTGGTAACATTGCGATATAATTGCTGTTTCCGCAATTCCTTTAAGTTAAAATTTGCTTTAGTCATTTTTTCTCTTCGTTTGATAGTTCTCTTCTTTTCATTCTAGTTTATTATCTACTTACACTTGTTTATGCTTCCATCATTTACACATTCCTTAGTAATTATGCAATTTAAAACCAAATCTACCTCATTTAATCCACCCAATTTCACTTAACAAAACACTTCGTAAGTAACTAAGAATAAATCTCTGTGGGAAATCGAATGAAAAAATACTTATTACTTGCTACAAGATCATGTATGCTTGCATGTTCTGAGTGCTCTATTCTTGCATCTTTATTTTAAACACTGAGCACGCAACAGTTTCACAGTACATGGACAGGAGAAAATGGTTTGCAAACTTTAGAGAAGCCTGTATGGTGTTAAGTCTCTGAAAGTGACTTATTTAGGACCCATTTAGCTTAAGAAGATGTACACATTTAGGTGTTTTTGTTAGCATTTAGCCTAAACCTATGCTTTAATATGAGAATTAGAAGAAGGTGGCTAATTTAGGACTTATGCACAATAGGTAGAAAAAGGGGTGAAAACCGAAGAAAAGGATGGAAAAAAGAACCATTGCGAATGCATTGCGGAATAATTGCGGTGACCGCAATTATTCAAGTTAAAACCGTAAGTTGGCTGACATTTTTCTGTTTAGATCCGACTTTTCAGGGATTCGTTCTTTCTCCTCCATCCATTCTGATATACGACGTTGAAGATTGATGGTTCTCCTTGGCCCAAATGCACCTGCAAACTACTATAAAAAGGGGTCAAAGTCGGAGGTTCAATCATCACTCGAAGCGTAGAAGTCTTTCTGCAGTCCACCCTTTCCACTGTTCTTCCTTTGCCGTCTGTTGGAGTGAGAGTCTAAGCTTTTGGAATCGATAATCTGATAGGAAGGAGAGAAGATTCTTCTTCTCTCTCGATTGGATTCATCCAAGCACGGCTGAATTCTCATCACCTTCATTCGAGGCGACTGCCACAAAGTCTTCAGCAAGCCTTTACTGTTTTCTGCTCTCTTCTTCTCATTTCCATTACTGATCATTGTTGTTCTTAGTTTAGACATTTCAATTATTGCATTTCGTTGTTGTCTGTCTTGGGTTCAGTTCTTTTAAAGCTTTCCTTTGTTATTCAAACACTTAAGGTAATCAAAGTAAGTTTCTGCATTTCACAGTTCTACCTTGTTCTGCTACGAGTTTTGCTTACTATTTTACACACATTTCTCTTCTAAGCATGCTTACTTTAGCTACCATTTCTACTCTTTACATATCCATGAGTAACTAAAATCATTTAGGGGCATGCTAATGACAGAACTATAGGCTAAAAAACGTGAGTCAAGTAGGTAGATTAACACTCGAACATTGATTGTATGTAAGCTTCATCCCACGGGCAATTTCGATTGGCCATCCATTTTGTCCAAAGAACTCCTAACCTCTGGAAGGAGTAAGAGTTCAGAGTCATATAATCATGCTAGCCTTTCATGGTAATCAGGAAACGGCCTAGGAATAGGCGTTTCCCTAGTACAAACTGAACACTCCTGTTTAAACAAGATGCTTAAGTCCTTACTTTGAAGTCGAGTAAACTTGAGTCTCTAATGCATGGAATCGGACGATACTTGAGATAGAGTGAGTTTGATGTATAGAGAGTTGATCCAAAGCTTGATAATCGTAATAAACTGCCTATAGGATAGTCATTAGTAGCCCTTAATTCACCCTTTTAATCAGATTCGCTGCTAATTAATTGCGGAAACATTGCGGTCCTCGCAATTCTGCCTTGTTATCATTCTGTTTAGCTGTTTTCTTCCTCGATTATTAATTCCATCTCTTGTCCTTTAGGTCTAGTTTTAACTTTAATTTGTTTATGTTATATCCCTCTACACATTCAGCAAAAAGTAGTTAATTAAAAACCAAGTTTAACCCATCAAATTCATCCCATCTTTCTTAACATTCACACTTCGCGAATAGCTAAAAACAAGTCTCTGTGGAAAAAACGAATTAAATATACTCACTACTTGCTGTAAGACCATGTATGCTTGCATGTTCTAAGTGCTCTCTCTACCCTTTTGCATATTTATCTTTACACATTGAGCACGCAACAAGTTTTTGGCGCCGCTGCCGGGGACTTATTTTAAGTGAAAACGAAGTCTGTTAAGATTGAAACATCAAGTTATTTTTCATTGAAATTGATTTATCTTCATTTCTTTTTCAGGTACCATTTAGGGTAGTTTATGAATGAGACTCCAAGTAGTGATCTAGAGTTCAACCCTGAGCCCGAGAGATTACTTAGAGCTAGGAATAGAGCCAAGAAACGTCTCTTTAAACAAACCCTCTTACCTCCAATCATTGCAGAGACTACAATTCCTCCGCAATTACCTCAAGAAGAAATGGCTGGAGTAAATCAAAACCTGGTGCCTGTCACTCGCAACCCCATTGAAATAGCGAATGACAAGGATAGCGCCATCCTTTCATATTTAGTACCTATGCCTGGGGAGCTGAACCCCAGCATAATCCGTCTTGAAATCACTGCCCACTCATTCGAGTTAAAACCAGTGATGTTCCAAATGTTGTCCACTGTGGGACAATTCTTTGGAATAGAAAATGAGGACCCCCATAACCACCTTAGGAACTTCTTAGGAGTTAGTGACACTTTCCTAATCCCTGGAGTTTCCCAAGAAGCCCTGAGGCTATATCTTTTCCCTTACTCTTTGAGGGACAAAGCCAAAACATGGCTAAATTCTTTACCCTCAGGCTCTGTCCGCAATTGGACAGATTTAGCAGAAAAATTCCTAGTCAAATACTTCCCACCAGATAGGAATTCAACTTTTCGTGATGACATCATAAAATTCAAACAAGCTCCAAGTGAGTCTCTTCACGAAGCTTGGACACGATTCAAAGACCTCCTCATTAAATGTCCACACCATGGCATTCCATGGTGTATCCAAATAGAAGTTTTCTTTAAAGGATGCAACCCCAGCACCAGACAAGTCTTAAATTCATCTGCTGGAGGTTCCATGTTGTCCAAGAGTTACAACGAAGCTTATGAGATCTTGGAGAAGATCTCAACATCTCATTGTAGATGGTCAGACGATCCTGTAGAGCCAACTAGAGCTCAAGACAAGGATGCTCTAAGCGCCATGAGCACCCAAATAAATGCCCTGACCAACTTAGTCAAGCAAATGGCTCAGGCCAATCTCCAAACCAGTGCCAATACCGCCACAGCCATGTCAATGGGCACCCAACAAAGTCAAGGCGAGGCACCAATCTGTGGATTCTGTGGGGAAGGACACCCTTATGAATACTGCCCTGGGAATCCATCCTCGGTCTGCTATGTAGGTAGTCAGCAGCAGCCTAGGAATAACCCCTACTCCAACACCTATAACCCTGGTTGGAGAAACCACCCTAACCTGTCATGGGGTGGCCAACAAAACACTAACCAAAATCCTAACCAACCAAGGCCGAGTGGAACACCTGGTTTCACTCCCCAACATAACCAGTCAATGTACCAAAAACCTTATAACCAACCTGTAGGATCTTCTGTAGAAAACCTACTCAAGGAATATATAGCTAAGAATGATGCTACTCTTCAGAGCCAGCAAGCTACCCTTAGGAGTCTGGAAAACCAAATAGGCCAGTTAGCCAATGAACTTAAAAGTAGGCCCCAAGGTAGACTCCCTGCTGATACCGAGGTACCAAGGAGAGATGGCAAGGAACAAGTTCAAGCAATTGAACTTAGGAGTGGAAGACCATTGGTGAGCATTACAAAGGACATACCAAAGAGAGTAGAGAACACTGAGTCTAGTGCTCCACTGGAGTCTCTGCCAAGCCAAGGTCCACCACCAACTAGCACATCAGGAGCCAGGCTAGAGCCAATTGTAGAGGACGTAGAAGAAATTCCAAGGCCTCCACCTATCTTAAGGCGTCCTGACGTGCCTGCATATGTGCCACCACCTCCATACCCTCGAAGGCTGAAGAAGAAGCAGGAACAGGAAGTTCATTTTAATAAATTTTTAGAAATACTTAAGCAAGTGCATGTGAACATTCCTTTTGTAGAGGTTTTACAGTCTATGCCTTCATATGTAAAGTTTTTGAAGGACATTATTACTAACAAAAGAATAATTGGTGAGTTTGAAACAGTAAACCTCACCGAAGAGTGCAGTGCCATCCTCCAAAACAAGCTGCCCAAGAAGGAGAAGGATCCTGGTTCCTTCACCTTACCTGTAGAACTTGGAGGCAAGCACGTGGGCAGAGCGCTTTGTGACCTGGGCGCCAGCATAAATCTCATGCCCCTGTCCCTATTTCGCCAGTTGGGAATAGGGGAAGCACGTCCAACTACTGTCACTTTACAACTAGCAGACAGATCCATCGCATATCCAGAAGGTAAGATTGAGGATATTCTAGTTAAAGTTGACAAATTCATTTTCCTTGCAGATTTCATTGTCCTGGACTATGAGGCAGACAAGGAGGTACCCATCCTGCTAGGTAGACCATTTCTAGCCACAGGTAGGGCACTAATAGACGTGCAAAAAGGTGAGTTAACTATGAGAGTTCATGATGAAGAGGTAAAATTTAGTGTTTACAAAGCTTTAAAATATCCCTCTGATTCTGAGTCTTGTGCTAGCATGGATGTTGTTGACTCACTAATGGAAGAACAATTAGAGCATGTACTGTTAACCAAGCATGCTAGTGAATATGTACAAATAGATGTAGATGATCTAAATGTAGCTGATATAATGAACATGCCTGTAAATAACCCTCAGCATGTATGTATGAATATAGATTTAACTGATAGAACTATTAACCCTCTGAAGCCCTCCATTGAGCATCCACCTGTTTTAGAACTGAAACCACTACCTACTCACCTCAAATATGCATATCTAGGAGATAATGACACACTGCCTGTAATTATTTCTTCTAAACTTAGTGAACAGCATGAGGTTGATTTAATTCTACTACTTAAGCAACATAGGAAGGCTATAGCATGGTCTATTGCTGATATTCGAGGCATTAGCCCTTCTTATTGTATGCACAAAATTATTCTAGAGGAAGAACACACACCTAGGGTAGATCACCAGCGTAGGTTAAACCCCTCTATGAAAGAGGTAGTGAAGAAAGAAATAATAAAGTGGTTAGATGCAGGAGTAATTTTCCCCATAGCTAGTAGCCAGTGGGTGAGCCCCATCCAATGTGTACCTAAAAAGGGGGGAATAACCGTGGTAGTCAATGAGAATAACGAACTAATCCCAACAAGGACTGTCACAGGGTGGAGGGTATGTATGGATTACAGAAAGTTAAATAAAGAGACTAAAAAGGATCACTTCCCCATACCGTTTATTGACCAGATGCTAGACAGAATAGCTGGTAGAGCCTACTATTGTTTCCTAGATGGCTATTCAGGTTACAATCAAATAACTATAGACCCTAAGGATCAAGAGAAGACCACCTTCACTTGCCCTTTTGGAACGTTTGCCTTCCGCAGAATGCCTTTTGGCTTATGCAATGCACCGGCAACTTTCCAGAGGTGCATGATGGCAATCTTCTCTGAGTTGGATGAGTCCATGATAGAAATATTCATGGATGACTTCTCAGTCTTTGGGGACTCATTTAAAACCTGTCTAGAGAACCTAGGACAAGTCCTGGCTAGGTGTGAAGAGACCAACCTAGTCCTAAATTGGGAAAAATGCCATTTCATGGTAGATGAAGGGATTGTCTTAGGACATCGAGTGTCAAGGGCAGGTGTAGAAGTGGATAGGGCAAAAATAGAGGTCATAGAGAAGTTGGTAGAGCCCCAGAATGTCAAAGCTATTAGGAGTTTCTTAGGGCATGCTGGGTTCTATAGAAGGTTCATCAAGGACTTTTCTAAGATAGCCAAGCCTCTATGTGAGCTACTAGAGCTAGGTAGGCCATTCATCTTCTCTAAGGAATGTGTAGTAGCTTGGAAAGCCCTTAAGGAAGCACTGGTCACAGCACCAATCATAGTAGGACCAAATTGGGATCTCCCATTTGAGATGCTATGTGATGCCAGTGACTATGCTGTAGGAGTCATGTTAGGACAGAAGATTGACAAGCTCACACATCCTGTCTATTATGCTAGTAAGACCTTGAATGAGGCTCAATGTAACTATACAACTACTGAGAAAGAGATGCTTGCTGTAGTATTTGCTTGTGAAAAATTTAGGAACTATATTGTAGGAACTAGGACCATTGTATATACTGACCATTCTGCTTTAAAATATCTAATGAGAAAGGCTGATGCTAAGCCTAGACTGATTAGATGGGTGTTATTGCTGCAGGAATTCGATTTGGACATTCGGGACAAGAAGGGATGTGAAAACGTGGTTGCAGATCACCTGTCTCGATTGCAGCACAATTGCGAAAAAATTGCGGACCCCGCAATTTCTGATGCTTTTATAGATGAACATATCTTTGCTTTAACTCATCGTGATAACGATGAGGAACCTTGGTTCGCGGACATTGCTAACTTCCGTGCAGCACAGGTATTACCAGTGTTCAAGGGAGGACAAGAGAAGAAGAGGTTCCTCCATGAAGCAAGGAAATTCATCTGGGATGACCCCATACTTTACAGGACCTGTGCTGATGGGTTGTTAAGGAAATGTGTTACAGCTGCTGAAGCGAAATCTGTGCTGCAACACTGTCACTCATCTCCTTATGGTGGACACTTTGGTGGCCAAAGGACAGCTGCGAAGGTCTTTCAGAGTGGCTACTACTGGCCAACAATCTTCAAGGACGCACATGATTACGCTCACAGCTGTGATGAGTGCCAAAGGACAGGTAATCTCAGTCGCAAGGATGAGATGCCCCTCACCTACATCTTAGAGTTAGAACTCTTTGATGTGTGGGGCATTGATTTCATGGGACCATTCCCTCCATCATCAGGTAACCTGTACATTTTAGTAGCAGTAGACTACGTGTCAAAGTGGGTAGAAGCTAAGGCATGTCCTAATAATGATGCTAAGACAGTCACTAATTTCTTGCATAGGCACATTTTCACTAGATTTGGGACTCCTCGTGCTATCATTAGTGATGAGGGGTCACATTTCATTAATAAAGCTATGGAGAAGATATTGGCTAAATATAACATTAGGCATAGAGTAGCTACTCCCTATCACCCACACTCAAATGGTCAAGCTGAAATTTCAAATAGGGAAATAAAAAACATCCTAGAGAAGGTAGTTAAACCTAATCGAAAAGACTGGTCATTTAAGCTTGAGGATGCACTTTGGGCTTACAGAACAGCATATAAGACACCTCTAGGAATGTCTCCCTATAGGTTGGTGTACGGCAAGGCTTGCCACTTGCCACTTGAGTTGGAAAACAAGGCATTTTGGGCCATGAAAGAATTAAATTTTTGTGTGAAGGATGCAGGGACATTAAGATCTTTACAGCTACATGAACTTGATGAGCTTAGGCACATGGCCTATGAGAATGCCAAGATGTACAAAGAAAAGACAAAAATATGGCATGACAGCAGACTCAGGATTAAAGACTTTAAGAAGGGCCAACTTGTATTGTTATTTAACTCACGATTAAAGCTATTTCCAGGCAAATTAAAGTCTAGGTGGTCAGGTCCATTTATTATTACTAATGTCTTTGTTCATGGTGCCATAGAGATTAAAAACTTGCAGCAAGGACAGCCATTTATGGTCAATGGTGCTAGGTTGAAGCACTACTATGAGGAGGGGGATGTGAAGACTCTCTCGGCCTTCCTCCTACATGAAGCATGAAGTTAGAAACGAGAGAGAACGAGTGGTTACTGTGCTCGTTTAGTCAAGGCCAATGCCTTAGTTTATTTTTTTTGTTTTTTCGATGATCGTTTGTATGTTTTATGAGGTATTTTTAATTGCGTAGTTAATGTTTGTTTTATTTGTTTTTGTAGGGAATCGAAAGAGGGGATCAAGGGGAGTAAATCCCACTTTAAAAATCAAGAAACGGTTGAGCCAAATGAAAGATACGGGCGATCAAAGTTTGGAATTTTGATGAAATATTATCCCTGGAATTGCGCAGAAATTGCTGGATTCGCAAAAAGAGCCGTTGGGATTTTTCCGTTGCTTTTATAGCCGTTAGAAGGCGCCCGATTGATACGATCCTCTCATTCTTTGCTCTCCAAGATTTCTGCGATTCTCTCCACCTTTGATCTCTCTCTCCAAACCTCCAAGATTCGACCATGGTTTCCACTAGGGCTGAGAGATCCGCCGCCAAGAAGAAGGCCGACGACGCAGCTGAAGCGGCTGCGAGGGAAGCGCTTCTCACCCTTGCTGATCAGGGTGCTGTACGCACTGGCCGTCTTGGTAAGCTTCCTATTCGTAGGAAGAAGTGGAGGGTGGTCACTGAGATCCCTGCTGGCCCATCTGAGCCAGTGGGTACGCCAACGAAGCGCCGGTGGACTGTCAAGACTGTCGCCGAACCAAGCATCGCCAAGACTCCCTCTGTGGAGAGTCAAGAACCTGATCGTGCATCCCACGAGTCAGCCAAGGAAGGTTCGACGCCGTCTGTGTCACCTGCGCGCAGTCCCCTCTCGTCTGAACCAGTGCCAAGCGCAGAGTCGTCACCACCTGCACAGAGCGCCGAGTTGTCTCCAGCACCTCAGAGTTCTGATCCGACGCCTGCAGCAGCACAAAGCCCTGAGCTGCCATCTTCGCCATGGAGTTCTGCGCATACCCCATCAGCAGAACACAACTCTCCACGGCCTGATCCTGAATTCCCTTATGGGGATTATCAAGAGTCCACGCAAGGCAGTGGAGATGTTGGGGAAGAGGAAGTCTTCTCTCCTATGAGGGAAGACAGCCCTGATGTTCCTGCACAGCAGGACGATTCTATGGAAGAAACGTTGGGGGCTTGCCTCCAACAGATCAACATGGAGAAAGAGAAGAAGAAGGCCAAGAAGGAGGCCAAGAAAGCCAAGAAAGCCAAGAAACTGAAGAAGAAGAAGGCCAAGCGAGTGCCTTCAGCAGATAAAGACAGTACTGAGCCTTCGCTCAAACGCCTCAAGGTGGAGGCTGCTGAATCTTCCAAGCCAGCCGATAAGGGGAAGGCTAAACTCTACCCTGAGGATGAACCTCCATCAGTGAGGTATGTCTCATCCGATGCCGAATCCAGGGGTGTGGAGCTGAGGACAAGGGACCTGTTGCACGAGAAGGGGTTCCTTGATCGACTTGCTGACCTGCCGCAGTTCTTGCGCGCAGGGGTGATCAACCATGGCTGGGAGGAATTCTGCCGACCTCCCAATCCAGCATACACGAGCATGGTGTATGACTTCTACGCCAACGTGTTCAGCCCTGAGGATGGCCTATCTGTGGTCAGAGGGGTGGAGGTTGATTTCTCAGCCAAAGCCATTAATGAAGCATTTGGTCTAAGGGGCCAGCCTCACACAGATTACGCACGGATAGTTGATGAGCCGACCGAGGCTGTGCTGGAGGAAGCCATCCGCACCATTGGCCAGCCTGAGGCCTCCTGGACAGTCTCGCGCAATGGGCGGCACACGCTCATGAGTGCCAACCTCACGGCTAAGGCAGCTGTGTGGTTTTCATTCGTAAGAAGAAGACTCTCCCCGGTGACTCATGAGACTACAATTAACCAGAGCCGTTCGCTGCTGGTTTATGCTATAATGAGAGGTCTCACGATCAACGTGGGAGAGGTCATCACTGCTGCCATAGCCGAGTGTGCTAAGAAGGGTAAGGGACCATTATTTTTTCCAAACACTATAACCAAATTGTGTTTGCTTGCAGGGGTTCCCACCGAGCGCGTGGAGCAGCAGCTGCCCTACACAGGCCATCTGGAGTTGCCTGCACACCTAAGGCTGAGAAGAAAGGGCAACATGGAATTTGAGTTGGATAGGCTGGCGGCCGAACAGTCCCTATCCATGGCCGGCTTGATGGACATACAGAGGAGAATGGCTCAATGGGCCAATTATGCGCAGGCGAGGGACAAAGAAGTTGCAGACCAGTTGGGGTGCATCTTCCCGGACTTCCCCACCAACCTCCTAACTCCATGGGTGCCCCCAAGACCAAGGCGACCAGATGAGGATGATGAGAATTGAGTGCTGGTTTGAAGAGCACTAGAGGGAGTATTACTGATCCCTCAAGAAACAAAAGACAATTTTCCTGCTTTTTGATAGAGTAATGTATATTATGCTGTTTTGTGGTTAAATTTTGATCTGTTTTGGATGTTTAGTTTTATGTTTTTCCTTTTGCTTAGGATAGTCTGATGTTAGTTGATTAGGTAGGATAGTTTAGTTTTATTTTTAGGATGCATGAGTAACGGGAAAAAGCATGCTAGGGGCCTGAGTTAGTGTTAAATCTGCCCAGATTGAATTGCGAAATAATTGCGGTTCCCGCAATTTTTGTGGCTGATTGCATGTTTTTGACTGTCCGTCTAGTTAGGCTGTGATCTGTTAAATTCTATCTTTTGCTGCTAGCATGACTACCTTATATAGCTGATCTTGAAGCATGCTGGATGAGTGTCATAGGACACCTTTTGATAGTTTAAATTTGCCTCTGAATAGTGCTCAGCATGCATAAACCATAAGTCCTTAAACCTGTCTGTTATGTTCAAATTTTCTGCTGCTGGGATAGTTGCTTCTAGAATGTTTTGCCTATGCCTAGGATGTTTAGATTCTCTTTGTTTTACTTTAGACTAGATGCTTCTAGGATAAGTTTGGGGGTGTGCCACCTCAAACACTCATTGGGGACAATGAGTAGTTGAAGTTTGGGGGAGGCCACCCTAGGCCTAGGAACATTCCTCTCTCCCTTAGAAACATAAGCATTCTTCTTCTTCTAAAAACAAAAATGATGATGAACTGAAAAAAAATGAAAAAAGAATAAAGGGGGGGAGTTTCTCTTAGGTTGCTGAGTAATCAGTGCCAAGTGTGTAACCCACAAGTGGCGTTGCATCAAAAGGCAACCAAAGGAGAGGCTCCACCTAAGGAAAAAAAAGAGAGAAAAATATAGGGAAGAAGAATGTATACCTAGGAGTTATAACTTTGTGGCTTAGATGTCCTATTTAAGAACTCTGATCCTCAAAGTAGCTGAGCACAAAGTTGTAACTTGTAGGGTTGTTTTAGGGAGATGAGTGTATATCCAATGTAGTGATGCCAGGGTTTAGGTTGTTCTCTAAAAGTACCACTGTCACTGTTAATACTAAGACTGGCATGACTCTAAGGAATCCTAGACACATTAAAAATAAGCTAGAAGCATGTACTGAGTCTGGAGTAAAGCTTGGTAGAATTTGAAACCTTAGGGATAGTAGCATAATATCATAGAAGTAGTTAGATCAGTAGTAGGGGGTTAACAAAAGCAGTGGGTATAGTAGGCAGGTGAAGTCAGAAGAAGCTAGACAAGAGGTTAGTTCTAAACTAAGAAGTGTGTCACAGGACAGCACTGCTAGAGACAAGAATATAAGGGAGTTAGTGAGTAGTTAAAAGAAGAAGAAACAGCAGCCTAAGTAAGTCCTTAGTATGCTTGAGGACAAGCAAAGCCTTAAGTTTGGGGGTGTGTTAAGTCTCTGAAAGTGACTTATTTAGGACCCATTTAGCTTAAGAAGATGTACACATTTAGGTGTTTTTGTTAGCATTTAGCCTAAACCTATGCTTTAATATGAGAATTAGAAGAAGGTGGCTAATTTAGGACTTATGCACAATAGGTAGAAAAAGGGGTGAAAACCGAAGAAAAGGATGGAAAAAAGAACCATTGCGAATGCATTGCGGAATAATTGCGGTGACCGCAATTATTCAAGTTAAAACCGTAAGTTGGCTGACATTTTTCTGTTTAGATCCGACTTTTCAGGGATTCGTTCTTTCTCCTCCATCCATTCTGATATACGACGTTGAAGATTGATGGTTCTCCTTGGCCCAAATGCACCTGCAAACTACTATAAAAAGGGGTCAAAGTCGGAGGTTCAATCATCACTCGAAGCGTAGAAGTCTTTCTGCAGTCCACCCTTTCCACTGTTCTTCCTTTGCCGTCTGTTGGAGTGAGAGTCTAAGCTTTTGGAATCGATAATCTGATAGGAAGGAGAGAAGATTCTTCTTCTCTCTCGATTGGATTCATCCAAGCACGGCTGAATTCTCATCACCTTCATTCGAGGCGACTGCCACAAAGTCTTCAGCAAGCCTTTACTGTTTTCTGCTCTCTTCTTCTCATTTCCATTACTGATCATTGTTGTTCTTAGTTTAGACATTTCAATTATTGCATTTCGTTGTTGTCTGTCTTGGGTTCAGTTCTTTTAAAGCTTTCCTTTGTTATTCAAACACTTAAGGTAATCAAAGTAAGTTTCTGCATTTCACAGTTCTACCTTGTTCTGCTACGAGTTTTGCTTACTATTTTACACACATTTCTCTTCTAAGCATGCTTACTTTAGCTACCATTTCTACTCTTTACATATCCATGAGTAACTAAAATCATTTAGGGGCATGCTAATGACAGAACTATAGGCTAAAAAACGTGAGTCAAGTAGGTAGATTAACACTCGAACATTGATTGTATGTAAGCTTCATCCCACGGGCAATTTCGATTGGCCATCCATTTTGTCCAAAGAACTCCTAACCTCTGGAAGGAGTAAGAGTTCAGAGTCATATAATCATGCTAGCCTTTCATGGTAATCAGGAAACGGCCTAGGAATAGGCGTTTCCCTAGTACAAACTGAACACTCCTGTTTAAACAAGATGCTTAAGTCCTTACTTTGAAGTCGAGTAAACTTGAGTCTCTAATGCATGGAATCGGACGATACTTGAGATAGAGTGAGTTTGATGTATAGAGAGTTGATCCAAAGCTTGATAATCGTAATAAACTGCCTATAGGATAGTCATTAGTAGCCCTTAATTCACCCTTTTAATCAGATTCGCTGCTAATTAATTGCGGAAACATTGCGGTCCTCGCAATTCTGCCTTGTTATCATTCTGTTTAGCTGTTTTCTTCCTCGATTATTAATTCCATCTCTTGTCCTTTAGGTCTAGTTTTAACTTTAATTTGTTTATGTTATATCCCTCTACACATTCAGCAAAAAGTAGTTAATTAAAAACCAAGTTTAACCCATCAAATTCATCCCATCTTTCTTAACATTCACACTTCGCGAATAGCTAAAAACAAGTCTCTGTGGAAAAAACGAATTAAATATACTCACTACTTGCTGTAAGACCATGTATGCTTGCATGTTCTAAGTGCTCTCTCTACCCTTTTGCATATTTATCTTTACACATTGAGCACGCAACAAGTTTTTGGCGCCGCTGCCGGGGACTTATTTTAAGTGAAAACGAAGTCTGTTAAGATTGAAACATCAAGTTATTTTTCATTGAAATTGATTTATCTTCATTTCTTTTTCAGGTACCATTTAGGGTAGTTTATGAATGAGACTCCAAGTAGTGATCTAGAGTTCAACCCTGAGCCCGAGAGATTACTTAGAGCTAGGAATAGAGCCAAGAAACGTCTCTTTAAACAAACCCTCTTACCTCCAATCATTGCAGAGACTACAATTCCTCCGCAATTACCTCAAGAAGAAATGGCTGGAGTAAATCAAAACCTGGTGCCTGTCACTCGCAACCCCATTGAAATAGCGAATGACAAGGATAGCGCCATCCTTTCATATTTAGTACCTATGCCTGGGGAGCTGAACCCCAGCATAATCCGTCCTGAAATCACTGCCCACTCATTCGAGTTAAAACCAGTGATGTTCCAAATGTTGTCCACTGTGGGACAATTCTTTGGAATAGAAAATGAGGACCCCCATAACCACCTTAGGAACTTCTTAGGAGTTAGTGACACTTTCCTAATCCCTGGAGTTTCCCAAGAAGCCCTGAGGCTATATCTTTTCCCTTACTCTTTGAGGGACAAAGCCAAAACATGGCTAAATTCTTTACCCTCAGGCTCTGTCCGCAATTGGACAGATTTAGCAGAAAAATTCCTAGTCAAATACTTCCCACCAGATAGGAATTCAACTTTTCGTGATGACATCATAAAATTCAAACAAGCTCCAAGTGAGTCTCTTCACGAAGCTTGGACACGATTCAAAGACCTCCTCATTAAATGTCCACACCATGGCATTCCATGGTGTATCCAAATAGAAGTTTTCTTTAAAGGATGCAACCCCAGCACCAGACAAGTCTTAAATTCATCTGCTGGAGGTTCCATGTTGTCCAAGAGTTACAACGAAGCTTATGAGATCTTGGAGAAGATCTCAACATCTCATTGTAGATGGTCAGACGATCCTGTAGAGCCAACTAGAGCTCAAGACAAGGATGCTCTAAGCGCCATGAGCACCCAAATAAATGCCCTGACCAACTTAGTCAAGCAAATGGCTCAGGCCAATCTCCAAACCAGTGCCAATACCGCCACAGCCATGTCAATGGGCACCCAACAAAGTCAAGGCGAGGCACCAATCTGTGGATTCTGTGGGGAAGGACACCCTTATGAATACTGCCCTGGGAATCCATCCTCGGTCTGCTATGTAGGTAGTCAGCAGCAGCCTAGGAATAACCCCTACTCCAACACCTATAACCCTGGTTGGAGAAACCACCCTAACCTGTCATGGGGTGGCCAACAAAACACTAACCAAAATCCTAACCAACCAAGGCCGAGTGGAACACCTGGTTTCACTCCCCAACATAACCAGTCAATGTACCAAAAACCTTATAACCAACCTGTAGGATCTTCTGTAGAAAACCTACTCAAGGAATATATAGCTAAGAATGATGCTACTCTTCAGAGCCAGCAAGCTACCCTTAGGAGTCTGGAAAACCAAATAGGCCAGTTAGCCAATGAACTTAAAAGTAGGCCCCAAGGTAGACTCCCTGCTGATACCGAGGTACCAAGGAGAGATGGCAAGGAACAAGTTCAAGCAATTGAACTTAGGAGTGGAAGACCATTGGTGAGCATTACAAAGGACATACCAAAGAGAGTAGAGAACACTGAGTCTAGTGCTCCACTGGAGTCTCTGCCAAGCCAAGGTCCACCACCAACTAGCACATCAGGAGCCAGGCTAGAGCCAATTGTAGAGGACGTAGAAGAAATTCCAAGGCCTCCACCTATCTTAAGGCGTCCTGACGTGCCTGCATATGTGCCACCACCTTCATACCCTCGAAGGCTGAAGAAGAAGCAGGAACAGGAAGTTCATTTTAATAAATTTTTAGAAATACTTAAGCAAGTGCATGTGAACATTCCTTTTGTAGAGGTTTTACAGTCTATGCCTTCATATGTAAAGTTTTTGAAGGACATTATTACTAACAAAAGAATAATTGGTGAGTTTGAAACAGTAAACCTCACCGAAGAGTGCAGTGCCATCCTCCAAAACAAGCTGCCCAAGAAGGAGAAGGATCCTGGTTCCTTCACCTTACCTGTAGAACTTGGAGGCAAGCACGTGGGCAGAGCGCTTTGTGACCTGGGCGCCAGCATAAATCTCATGCCCCTGTCCCTATTTCGCCAGTTGGGAATAGGGGAAGCACGTCCAACTACTGTCACTTTACAACTAGCAGACAGATCCATCGCATATCCAGAAGGTAAGATTGAGGATATTCTAGTTAAAGTTGACAAATTCATTTTCCTTGCAGATTTCATTGTCCTGGACTATGAGGCAGACAAGGAGGTACCCATCCTGCTAGGTAGACCATTTCTAGCCACAGGTAGGGCACTAATAGACGTGCAAAAAGGTGAGTTAACTATGAGAGTTCATGATGAAGAGGTAAAATTTAGTGTTTACAAAGCTTTAAAATATCCCTCTGATTCTGAGTCTTGTGCTAGCATGGATGTTGTTGACTCACTAATGGAAGAACAATTAGAGCCAGATCACTGTTACAAGAAGTTTGACAATTTTATGTGCAGTAGTGAATTTCAGAGATGTGAGCCAGATCACTGTTGCTACGTAAGATCTCATGGTAACTCATACATTATTTTACTGCTATATGTTGATGACATGTTGATAGCAGGTGCAAACAAACATGAAATTCTAAAGATAAAGGCTGAATTATCTAAATAATTTGATATGAAAGATTTGGGAGTTGCCAAACAAATCTTAGGAATGAGGATTCAGAGAAAAGATGGAATATTGACATTGTCACAGGAAGAGTATGTGAAAAAGGCGTTAACCAGATTTCACATGGAAGATGCAAAAACTGTGAGTACTTCTTTAGCTTGTCATTTTAGATTATCTAAAGAGCACTCACCCACTACTGAGCAGGAAAGAGATCATATAGCTAAAGTGCCATATGCTTCAGCTATAGGTAGCCTAATGTATTCCATGGTTTGCACAAGACCAGACATTGCACATGCAGTGAGAGTTTTTAGCAGATATATGAGTAATCTAGAGAAGCATCATTGGGATGCAGTGAAGTGAATTTTTCAGATATTTGAGAGGGACAACTGATTATGCTCTGCATTTTAAGAAGTCAAATTTTAAACTGCAAAGCTATGTTGATGCAGATATGGCAGGTGATATAGATGGCATGAAAAGTACTATCGAGTATGTTTTTACTTTGGGTAATACTGCAATAGTTGGGTTTCTAGACTGCAGAAGATAGTGGCTCTTTCTACTACAGAGGCTGAGTACGTTGCCCTTACTGAGGCAAGTAAAGATATGATATGGCTTTAGTCTTTCTTAGAAGAACTTGGCTTGAAATTGGGAAAGAGGACTTTGCATTGTGACAGTCAGAGTGCTATTCATTTAGCAAAGAATCCAATGTTTCATTCGAGAACGAAACACATACAGGTGAGGTACCATTTTATCATACTAGTTTTGGAAGATGATGCATTGGTGCTTGAAAAGATTCCAGGAAGTGAGAATCCAACTGATATGTTTACCAACACTGTTCCTGTTGGGAAACTGAAGTTGTGTGCAACTTTAGTTGGACTTCTCCATGAGTAGAGAGGAGTCGCTACCGTTTGCAGGGGAGACATGTTGATTGTTTTGTCTCCAAGTGGGAGATTGTTGGGATTATGGAGTCCAAAAGTTGAAAGCCCATTTGATTTGGCTCATTTTATGTTTTAAATGAAACCTAAATTTTAATTAGGTTTATTACTTCAAGTTGGCTGCTGCGTGGAATCAAATGATAAAGGAGAAAAATCCTACAGTAGCCGTATAGTGGGATTTTGGGTATATATAAAAACTCAAATTGAAGACAGTTTTCTTCTTGACAAACTGAGTACCGAAAGTGTTTGTGCGATTTTTCTTGGGTTGTTGTTGTAAGTGATTTTTCATCCATTGAGAGTTTTGAGTGCACGTTCTTATAGAGTGATTCGTGAGCTTTTTCCTTGAGAGAAAAGAGAGAGAAATCATCTTGAACGTTTTGTAAACTCTTGTACTCTTCTCCGTGATGATTTAGTGGAACCTGAATCGGTAGCAGAGAACTGAACGTAGCCAACATTGGGTGATCCAGTATAAATTCGGTGTCATTCTCTTTCCCTTAATCTTAACTAATATCGTTCTTATTGTTTAGAAGCTTTAGGTTGGTTTATCTAATTCTTTTAAACCGTTGAGTTCCAAATTGTTAATTCCGCTTTAGATTTGGAACCATAACCTGGTCTGGGATTTTAGATAAAATATACATTGTCTGAATCTGGTAGTATTTGGATAGATTATATTTGTATCGACCCCTAACAAGGGAAATCTCAGGATGTTCAATTCACGTGCCCTCCACTTAACTGTTTGTTTTATCTCTCTTTGTGATATTCGCTCCAGCAACTTGTGTACAAATAGGACATGTAGTCTCTGTTTTAAACACCTGTAATCGACTATGAGGAATGAATGAAAATTACATTTTTGGCTTAGTTTGAGATGGTATCAGAGAGTCGTGCCTCTGACTTCACCGTTTAGTAAAAATTCTCAAAAATCTTCGGGTGTCAAACTAAGAAATTGTGAGCCTCGATGACATACTTGAATCTGTGGTTGAGCTTTCAAATAGACAGTGTATGTGCTCTAGTGAGGAGTTGACCTAGTTAAAAAGTAATGACATACTTGAATCTGTGGTTGAGCTTTCAAATAGACAGTGTATGTGCTCTAGTGTATGTGCTCTAGTGGTGGGTTGACCTAGTTAAAAAGTAATATGTTCAAATGTAATACGAAAAAATGATTTTGCACTATTTTGCAGGAAGTTACAATAATTTGCAGGTTAGGATTGGTGGATGAGAAAATGACCTTGTCCTTTAGAGCTAGATTATGAGACAGAGAAAATCTTTCGCTGACGTTGTAAAGAGTAGAGGAGGAAGTAAAAAGAATAACAAGAGTTGAGCGCTCAAGAAGTTTTTGCATGAATTACCGTTGAAAGACAATTCAAAATGAATCCACCTAGAGTCGATCCTCGAGTTGGTCCAAAACAAATTCATTCAGGAGCACAACAAGCACAAAAAAGGGTGTACAAGAACCTCCAAGAAATCCGATCTACATAGTTGATGAGAGAGACATGACTATTCGAGATTATGCCACAAATATTTTTCAAAACATGAATCCAAGAATCATGGAACCTACTATTGTTGCTAATTATTTTGAATTGAAACGAGTGATGTTTCAAATGTTGGGATATACAGAAAAATTTGGAGGAATCCCAAATGAAGATCCCCACAAGAACTAGGGGTGTATATGGGTCGGGTTGAAGGGTTTTTCAACCGAACCCGAAATTTTTCGGGTTGGTGAATTCTCAACCCAACGCAACCCAACATTTCAGTCAATCCATCCCAACCCAACCTAACCTTTCAATTTTCGAGTTGAGTTGGGTTGGGTTGACGGGTTGACCTTTTTTTTTTTTTAAATTATTTAAAAACCTATGCTCATTCACATGGTGTTTTTTTTTTTTTTTTTAATATTGTAGTTTTTAGAACTTTTTATAAAAATATTATAGTTTTGAAAGTATTTTTAAAATAATGTTGTTTTAAAGTGAGGTCGTCTTTTCAAAAGACAACCTCTACACACGAGCAAAGGTCGTCTTTTGAAAAGACGATCTTGCTCCACATTGATGGAGATCGTCTTTCAAAAGACGATCTCTTTCTGCATCTATAAAAAAGTTCTTTTAGATTAAAAAAATGATATTTTTTTACCTAGATGTTCAAAAACTTTGAAAAAGGTATGGTTGGAAAGTTAACCGAGAGAGCTTCAATTTGATACATGGTTTCAATATTTTTGGAGTTGTGAATCAAAAGATAAAAATCATCAAAGTTGAACTATAGTTCTGCAAATTTCAAAACTGAAGATTCTTTTGACCAGTGTGCATTAAACAAATGATATCTTTTTACCCAGATATTCAAAATTTTTGAAAAAGGTACCATTGGAAAGCTAACACAAAGAACTTCAATTTTATACCTAGTTTCACTATTTTCATAGTCATGTATCAAAAGATAAAGATCATCGAAGTTTAGGTACTGTTTTGAAATTTTCAGCCATATCTTCAATTCTGGGTTTAGTGAAGTTTTCAGAAGTGTAGCTCAATTTCGATGATTTGTATCTTTTGATATACAATTCAAAAAATAGTAAAACTAAGTATTAAATTGAAGCTCTTTGTGTTAGCTTTCCAACGATACTTTTATCAATTTTTTTTGAATATATGGGCAAAAAGATATCAATTTTTTAATGCACACTGCTCAAAAGAATCTTCAGTTTTGAAATTTGCAGAACTATAGTCCAACTTCAATGATCTTTATCTTTTGATACACAATTTAAAAAATATTGAAACCAGGTATCAAATTGAAGCTCTATCTGTTAGCTTTCCAACCATAACTTTTTTGGAATTTTTTAATATCTGGGTAAAAAAGATATCAAATTTTTAATCCAAAAAAACTTTTTCATAGCTGTAGAAGAAGATCGTCTTTTGAAAAGACGACCTTTGCTGGCGTGTAGAAAAGACCTTACTTTAAAACAACATTATTTTTAAAAATACTTTCAAAACTTCAATATTTTTATAAAAAAGTTTTAAAAATTACAATTTTAAAAAAAACGGCCTCATTCACATCCCACAAATAAGTAAAATTTCATCAAACTAAAAAAAAAAAATTAATGACGAGAGGAGTATGTTGATTCTACAAGATTTCATCAAACTCAAAAAAATAAAATTAATGACCAAAGCAGTATGTTGATTCTACAAAATTTTATCACACTCAAAAAATAAAATTAATGACCAGACAAGATTTTATCACACTCAAAAATAAAATTAATGACCAGAGCAATATGATTCTACGAGATTTCATAAAACTCAAAAAATAAAATTAATGATCAGAGCAGTAGGTTGATTCTACAAGATTTCATCAAACTCAAAAAATAAAATTAATGACCAGAGCAATATGTTGATTCTACCAGAGACAATTCTCCCATGGATTTCTTCTCTCAGATCCATGGAAACCCGACCTTTTTCGCTCTGTAATGTGTCTCTTTCTTGCTTCAGTTTTGTAGATTTTCTTCCAGATCCATGCGTTAGTGTCCCCAATTAGAGCTCCAACCGACGCCTAAGCCAAATCTCCGTCGTCGCCGTCGTCAACGCCCTCGATCGATCCAGACCGACAGCCGAAATGAAGGGTTTGGGTCGTTTTTTCACGATCGGGCGTTTTATTAGCGTTCTAAAAACAAAGAGAGAGATTGAATTGCCGAAATGAAGTGACTTCGTGGTACTCCTCCAACATTGGCGTTCTATTGTTGAAAAAGTATTTGCTGAGCAACTATGATTTCAAGTACCCGATCTTCTTGACCATGTGGTATTCAGCGACTCCGTTCATTTGCTGAGCAACTATGATTTCAAGTACCCGATCTTCTTGACCATGTGGTATTCAGCGACTCCGTGCGAAGATGGCAGTGAGAGATAGACGAGAGAGGTAGGTGAGGGAGGCGGAGGGCGACGGAGGTCTGAGAGTGAGAGGTATGTATATTTGAAATCTTGCGACAGAGACGAGAGAGAGAGGCGACTGAAATGGAATGAGAGGTGGAGTTGGAGTGAAACGAGAGAGTGAGACCAGACGGGCATACCTAATATAAATTAAGTATGTATATATATATAATTCGGTTCGGTTCGGGTTGAACTGAGCCAAATTTGGTTCAACCCGCGAACTGACCCGAAAATTTGGGTTGACAAAAAACCAACCCAATCCGAAAATTCGGGTCAGGTTTCGGGTTTTTTGTACACCCCTAACAAGCACATCAGAACCTTTTAATGACTTGCAATTCGTTGAAGATCACAAGAGTGACCAATGAGACACTTCGTTAAAAATTAATTATTTCCTTTTTCTTTGCAGGACAATACTGAAGCATGGTTAGAGTCTTTTGTTCTTGATTCAATCACATGTTGGGATGACTCGGCTGAAAATTTCTTTTGAAATATTTACCGCCAAACAAAAATGCACAAATCAGGGAAGAGATTATAACTTTTAAATAGGGTCCCAATGAAGGAGGGGACACAACTTGGCAGAGATTTAAGAAGCTAGTGAGAAAGTGCCCACGTCACAGTCTACCAACTTGTCTCTTGATCGAACACTTCTACAATGGACTGACCCCAACATCAAAATCTTCAGCAAATGTTTTAGCAAATGGATCATTGCTTAAGAAAACAATGAACAAAGCAAATAAGATTTTGGATGACATTGTTTTAGATAACTGTCAATGGAGAGAACAAGAAACTTATTCTAAAAATATTGTAGGATTGCAAGGCTTGGACACATTGACAACGTTGAGTGAACAAGTGGCGAGCATATCAAACATGATAAAGCAATTCACTAGGAGAAATCAAGCTATTGTTGCAGCATTGAATCAAATTTCTATTCTTCCTTGTGCTTATTGCACTAATGAGCATATTTTTTAAAAGTGCCCCACAATCCCACTTTTGTGTGTTTATTATTATTTTTTTATTATAGGAAATAGGGAAATCAAGGAAAATGGAACCCATATGCAAGCCATTACAATCTAGGTTGGAGGTTACATTCTAATTTTTGAGGGGATGACAAATGTAGATACCACCTGTACAAATCAAAATGCAAAGCATGTTGTCACGCTAGGTTTCAACACGCAACTTCAACAAACGAATTAACAACAATTGCAACCACAACCGCAATATCCTTGGATGGAGACTTTGTTGAAGGACTATATTGCAAGGAATGGTGCTTTGATCTGAAATAAGGCGACATCTCTTAGAAATCTTGAATTGCAGGTTGGACAGTTGGCGACGAAATTAAAGAACAAACCTTTAGGTACCCTTCATAGCAACACTGAGAACCCTCGACGTGAAGGCAAGGAGCACTGCAAGGAAATTACTCTTAGAAGTGGACTCAAGATGACGAGCCTGAAATGCCAATGAACCCTATGATTATAATAATGAACAAATCGGGAATGTCTCCCTACGATTGGTCTATGGCAAGGCATGTCATTTTCCTCTTGAGTTGGAAAACAAAGCCTTTTGGGCTCTTAAAGCTTTGAATTTTAACCACGTGTTTTGACAATTTTTGTCCCCCTCCGTACACACAGAAAAACAAGATGCTTTTCTATCATCTAATAGGAATTGGTTGTCCATTTTAGGGAAATTCTTGAGGAAACCCTAATGGTATAAAAGGAATAGGATGAAAGAGACAAAGAGGAGAGGATCATTGTGGGATAGTGTTGCGTGTCTACTACGGGGTCTAATGATTGCGGAGGGCAATTTGGGCAAGCAAAACTTTCGTAAAAGTTGTACTTGACCACGTGTTTTGAAAATTTTGTCCCCCTCCGATCCGTACATACCAAAAAACAAGATGCTTTTCTATCATCCAATAAGAATTGGTTGTCCATTTTAGGGTAATTATTAAGCACTAAAATCAGGATTTTGTATCTAAATAAGATCTTTATGACTAAAATCAGGATTTTGTGACGAACTCGTAGAAGCAAAAGGAGCGCAAAGCTAGGATCTTTAGAATTGCTAAAGACATTTCAGAAGAGCAAAACCAACGCAAAAGTTGTACCTGAGCACGTGGTCTGCCAGTTTTTCTCTCCTGTCGTACAAACAGACTTGCTTTTTCATTTTTCAGGCAACCAATGGAATTCTATCTTCCATTTTAGGGCAAATTCGTGAGAAACCCTTGGAGTATAAATAAAAAATGGTGAAAGAGAATTAAGGAGACCCCATTGAAGAGGAAGCTCCAAATTTCGAGAGACAAAAAGAAAAATCAGAGAAGAACATTCTCTTTGGGGAAAGAGCAGTGAAGGGACGGAGGATCCTACTGATTTCTTCATCATCAAGAAGGAAAAAGAGGTAGCTGCTGACCGCATGAGGAATAGAAGGAACCGTGTTGTTGAAGTCCATCTCCTACCGCATTTCGAAGCTCCTTCCCTCTCACTCTCTTCATCTTTATGTTTCTTTTACTAAGTAGTAGAGTTGTTAGTGTTGTAATGACTTCCTTAACTGTTTTGAGTGTAAGTAGTAACTTGATGAACTAATCTCCTACGGGAAAGGCTAGGAGTATGGGTTAATGAATGGAAATGGTGTTTTGGCATGATTCTGGCATTTTACTTTCAAAGCATGTTTGGTGTTATTATAATAGCATAATTTCGACCGAGCATCCATTTTGTGCTAGTGATTTCTAATCGTCTGACAGGAGTAGGGAGTCTGAATATTCATGTTTTTACTAGCCTTTCATGGTAATCAGCGAGGAGTCTAGAAATAGTCACTCGCGTAGCACACTTGATAGCATGTTTGTATGAATAGGATGAGAACAAAAGTTGATTTCTAATGACGAAGATCAAAAGGTTTCGTGTGGTTATGCTATGTGGTTGGTTTGTGCCTGATTTATGTTGAATGCATCTGATTCAAGAGTTAAGTCGTTGATATTCCTAGCTTGATCCTGTTTGTTATATTGAGAACTTTAGCATTTTTGTCTTGCTATTGTTTCGCTTTTACGCATTATTTTCGCATTGTGATTTCAGAATCGTGTTGCAATAATAGTTTTTGCGAGTTAACATTTCTTTCGCATTTTGTGTCTTGTGATTCTGTTAGTAGTTACTTCTTGGATGTTTCATTATTGTCTCTATCGCAAACCCCTCAACATTTGGTTACCAGTTACCTCGTCTTTAAGTTACTTCAATCTAATGTCGCTAGCATCAAATCTCTGTGGAATCGATATTAATATACTTATTACTTGCTGCATTAGATCATGTGCACTTGCATATTCTGAGTGTTTGTTAATTATTAGACCCCGCAGTAGATACACAACACATAGCTTGTTAAGGAACAAATATTGAAAGCAATCTCGTGCTTGCTTAGACGAAGGGCGAAGAACAACAAAGTAAGTAAAACAATCTTTTGACAAGTCTGCAAATAAAGCTCCTTCATAGCTTTGGGCCACTCAACACGATTGATCTTTGTTTTTTAACACTAGAAGAACATGAATGAAGAAGTAAATAAGTCTCCAATATACCACATAATACAGCCTGAAATCGAAGAAAATTGAGGAAGAAAGACAGAGGAAAACCGAGAGAAGGGGTTACCGATTTGATTTCAGCCTCCCTTTGATTTACCTAAAATCAAAACGAGGTTGATTGAAAATCGAAGGGGCTCGAATGAAATCAAAGAAATCAAACCGGGAGGAGGGTTTACCTGAAATCCATGGGAACTTTCGAAAGGTTTACACTTGGAAATCGTCCGCTTTGGTGCTTGAACGAAGGATGTGTTGGGTTTAATGTCCTAAAACTCGTGGTTTGTAAACTGAATGTATATTCTATTTTGCAATAAAATTGTTATTGAGATTTATTCAGTAAAGTTGTTATTGAATAAAGTGAATTGTGTTTACTTTTAACCTAACTGCAATAAACTAAGAACCCATGACTATAGGATGTATACTTGAACTTCATGTGGTGACATGATTGTGGATCAAGTTCGAGTGATAGCCAGAATAGTCTATAGTATAGGGATAAGGTTGGGTACCTTATCCTGGGGACACTATTGGACGCGACCCACTTTGTATAGTACAAACGATGTGATCCGAAATCGTTCATGAGGAGACATGTGAGTGGGGGCGTCCTATGCAATGACTTTGCATAAGACTGAACTGCGAAACAAGTTGCTCTTTCTTTATAACTCCGTTTACTGTAAATACCGACTTTTTCATATGATGACCTAGGTAACTCGATCTAAATTATGTGCACACTATGAACTCTTGTTTATTCGGGCTTATCCTTTGACTTGTATAGGTGAGAGTGGCCCGAGATCGCTGACTCAATAAGCCTACCATCTTGGGAATAAGACCGGGTAGGTAGCTGGGAACATAGTCCTGCGAGATGGAGTTCACTCCTACCCGCCTTTAGGTATTAATAGAGAGGTTGTTCCTTTAAGTGCTGACTCCGGGTCTTGAACTAGGGATCCCACCCTCTCATTCGCCCGAGAGGGACTTGGTATAGTGATGAGATCACATACCAATCGGTTTGGTGGTTGGACCACAAACCAATAGTCCATTAGAGGATCAGTGGGACTTAAGGAACAAGATGTAATTATGGGGGTAAAACGGTTATTTTGACCCATTTGTAATTACGAACGACCTGTGAAGGATCGACTTACTAATGATGGTTATATCAAGAGGACATAAATATATCTACGGTGAGGAGAGTTCAACCCTTGGACTTTAGTGGAGTCTCCGGGGGTTAACGAATGTTGGTTAGCTTGGCTAAAGAGTTTGGCCGGTTAATCTCGTATCGTTGGAGCTCATGATCTGTAGGTCATTTAGGTTCTCCTGGCTAGCTCAGATTAAGCCGTGTAACAATATGAGAGAAAAAGAATTTGAATTTATTCAAATTCATTTTTGGAAGAATGATGGACATATTTAAATATTTAAATATGGGATCGGTCTAAAACATGGATAAGGATTCATGTGTGATGATTCGGTTTAAGAAACCGGGATTAGTCTTATTATTTAATTAATATTTGATATTGAATTAAATAATAATATTAATTAATTAAAATTTATTTTGTTTATTAAAATTAATTATGAATTAATTTTAAAATGACAAAATATCACAAGTGAGATTATCCAAGTTGAGTGGATTTATCCAATTTGAGTGAGTTTATCCAAGTTGTGAAGTGGATTGTGAATCACCAACCACATGCATAAACTCATCAATTTTGGAACACTTGGTTGAAGACTAATCCATCCAATTTGAGGTGTCATGGTAAGCAAAGGGTTTGTTTCATGTGAATTGCCTATAAATTGGATGAAGTTCAAATGGTTTGAGGTTGATGAATTTTCAAAGAGTTTGAATATTTGGATGAGTGTTACGTCTCCAAAAGTGACTATTTTGGGACTTATTTGTGATAGAAAGATGTACACTCTTAGGTGTTTTTGGTAGGATTTAGCTTAAACTTGTGCTTATATATGAGAATTAGGAGAATGAAGCTAAATTAGGACTTATATGCAAAAGGAAAGGAAAAGAACCAAAAACGAAGTTAAAGGATTGAAAATTGTACATTGTTGAAGCATTGCGGAAACATTGCTAAAACCGCAATGTTTTAAGTGAAATCCGTAAGTTGTCTAACCATTTTCTGTTTTGTTTCGATCTTTCAGGGATCCATTCTTTCTCCTGCAGCCACGTAGAAGTACGAAGTTGAGAATGGATGGTTCTCCTTGACCCAATCGTACCTGCAGAACACTATAAAAGGAGGTCAAGATGAAAGGTTGAAACACACTCGAACAACGTAGACTTCTCAGTTCAACGCATCTTTTTCCACTCTTTTTCTCTCTTTCGTCTGTTGGCTTGAAAGGATCAGCTGTTGGAATCGACAATCTGATAGGAAGGAGAGAAGATTCATCTTCTTTTCTGATTGGATTCATCCAAGCAAGGCTTCCTTTCTTCCTTCAGCCGAGGCGTTCGCAACAAGAAGATCACGCTCGGATTTATTGCTTTCTGCCTTAGCTTTCTGTTTTCGTTGCTGTTTGTTGTCATTTCCCTTTCATTAGCTACTCTACTCCATTCCGTTGTTTTCTGTTTTACTTTAGCTATTTAAAGCTATCATTTGTTTAGGTCAAACGCTAGTTAATCAAAGCATAATTTCATTACTTCGCAAGTTCTTCATCTCGTATGCTCACTGCCTTTAGCTTCTGTTTTATCTTTAATCTTCTACTTAGTATGTTGTCTCCATCTATTCTCCCCAATCCATCTACATCCATGAGTAACTAAATCACATAAGGGCATGCTAATGACAAGTCTATAGGTTAAAACACGTGCATCAAGCATGTAGGATAGCTCTCGAATGCATTGAATGTATGTAAGCTTCATCCCACGGGCAATTTCGATTGGCCATCCATTTTGTCCAAAGAACTCCTAACCTCTGGAAGAAGTAAGAGTTCAGAGTCGTACATTCATGCTAGCCTCTCAAGGTAGCCAGAAAACGACCTAGGAATAGGCGTTTTCCTAGTACAAATCATAACTTACTGTTTTAACAAGATGCTTAAGACCTTACTTGGACATGAGTAAACTGAAGAATCTAATGCATGAAATCGGAAGATACATGAGAATGAGTTAGTTTGATGCATGGTGAGTTGATCTACTTCTTGAGAATCGTAAGAAAAAGCCTATAGAGGAGTTGTTAGTAGCCCTTGTTTCCACACTTTACACACATTTCGTTGTTAAGAACATTGCTAAATAAATGCTGTTTCCGCAATTCCTTTAGTTGAAATTTTGCCTTAGTCCTTTTTCTCTTCGTTTATTATTCTCTTCTCTTTACATTCAAGTTTATCATTTACTTACACTTGTTTATGCTTTCATCATTTACATATTCCTTAGTAATTAGGCACTTTAAAACCAAATCTACCCCATTTAATCCACCCATTCTCACTTAACAAAACACTTCGTAAGTAACTAAGAATAAATCTCAGTGGGAAATCGAATGAAAAAATACTTATTACTTGCTACAAGATCATGTATGCTTGCATGTTCTGAGTGCTCTACCATTGCATATATCTTTTAAACATTGAGCACGCAACAAGTTTTTGGCGCCGCTGCCGGGGATTTAATTTAGTGAAAACGAAGTTTGTTAAGTTAGAAACACAAATCTTAATATCTATTGGAGCTGATCTATTTTCATTTCTTTTTCAGGTACCATTGGGTTAGTTTATGAATGAGCATTCAAGTAGCGATCTAGAGTTCAATCCTGAGCCTAAGAGATTACTTAGGGCCAGAAACAGAGCTAAGAAACGTCTCTTCAACCAACCCCTTATACCTCCAAACGTTGCGGACTCAGCAGAGTCTTCGCAATTCTCTCAAATAGAAATGGATAGAACAAACCCAAATCCAGCACCTACCATTCGCAACCCCATCGAAATAGCGAATGACAAGGATAGTGCCATTCTCTCCTACTTAGTTTCCATGCCTGGGGAGCTAAATCCAAGCATTATCCGCCCTGAAATTACTGCCAACTCATTCGAGTTAAAGCCAGTAATGTTCCAAATGTTGTCCACTGTGGGACAATTCTTTGGAGTGGAAAATGAGGACCCCCACAACCATCTAAGAAACTTCCTAGGAGTTAGTGATACCTTCCTTATCCCTGAAGTTTCCCAAGATGCTTTGAGGCTTTACCTCTTCCCTTACTCATTAAGGGATAAAGCCAAAACGTGGTTAAACTCATTACCTTCCGGATCAGTTGTCAATTGGACAGATCTGGCTGAGAAATTCCTAGTCAAATACTTTCCACCTGATAGGAATTCGAACTTTCGTGATGACATTATTAAATTCAAACAAGCTGAAAATGAGTCTCTTCACGAAGCTTGGACAAGGTTCAAGGACCTTTTGCTTAAATGTCCACACCATGGCATCCAATGGTGTATCCAAATAGAAGTCTTTTTCAAAGGATGTAACCCCACCACAAGGCAAGTGCTGAATTCGTCAGCTGGTGGTTCCATGCTTTCTAAAAGCTATAATGAAGCCTATGAGATCCTGGAGAAGATCTCAGCCTCTCACTGTAGGAGGTCAGATGATCCAGTAGAGCCTAGGAGAGCTCAAGACAAGGATGCTCTTAGTGCAATGAGCAATCAAATAAACGCCCTGACCAACCTAGTCAAACAAATGGCTCAAACCAATCTCCAATCCAGTGTCAACACCGTAGCAGCCATCTCAATGGGGGCACAAACAAGTCAAGGTGAGACACTGATCTGTGGATTCTGTGGGGAAGGGCACCTGTATGAATACTGCCCTGGGAATCCAGCCTCAGTCTGCTATGTTGGAAGCCAACAGCAGCCTAGGAACAACCCCTACTCTAACACTTACAATCCTGGTTGGAGAAACCACCCAAACCTTTCTTGGGGTGGGCAACAGAACACTAACCAAGCTCCCAACCAGCCAAGACCGAGTGGAACACCTGGTTTCACTCCCCAAAATAACCAATCCATGTATCAAAAACCATACAACCAACCAATAGGGTCATCTGTAGAAAATTTGCTTAAGGAGTACATTGCAAAGAATGATGCCACTCTACAAAGTCAGCAAGCTACCCTTAGGAGCCTAGAGAACCAAATAGGGCAATTAGCCAATGAACTCAAAAGTAGGCCCCAAGGTAGACTACCTGCTGACACTGAGGTGCCTAGAAGGGATGGAAAAGAGCAGGTTCAAGCAATTGAACTTCGCAGTGGAAGACCATTGGTGAGCAACACTAGAGAAACACCAAAGAGAGTAGAGAATGAAGAGTCTAGTGCTCCACTGGATTCTCTGCCAAACCAAGGTCAACCACCAACAAGCACATCAAGGGTGAGGCTGAAACCTATCATAGAGGAACTAGAAGAGATTCCAAGGCCTCCACCTGTCCTGAGGCGACCTGAAGTGCCTACATATGTGCCACCACCTCCATTCCCTAGAAGGCTAAAGAAAAAACAAGAACAGGAAGTGCACTTTAATAAATTTTTAGAAATTCTAAAGCAAGTGCATGTTAATATTCCTTTTATAGAGGTTTTGCAATCTATGCCCTCTTATGTTAAGTTTTTGAAGGATATAATCACTAACAAAAAGATTATTGGTGAATTTGAAACAGTGAATCTCACTGAGGAGTGCAGTGCTATACTCCAGAACAAGCTACCAAAGAAGGAGAAGGATCCTGGTTCCTTCACCTTACCAGTGGAGTTGGGAGGCAAGCACGTGGGCAGAGCTCTTTGTGACCTGGGAGCCAGCATAAATCTCATGCCCCTATCACTATTCCGTCATCTTGGAATAGGGGAAGCACGACCTACCACTGTCACCTTGCAGTTGGCAGACAGATCCATAGCCTACCCTGAGGGTAAGATAGAGGATATTCTTGTCAAGGTTGACAAGTTCATTTTTCTTGCAGACTTCATCATTCTGGACTATGAAGCAGACAAAGAGGTCCCCATCCTATTAGGCAGACCATTTCTAGCCACAGGTAGGGCTTTGATTGATGTCCAGAAAGGTGAGCTCACCATGAGGGTTCATGATGAGGAGGTTAAGTTTAGTGTCTTTAAAGCCCTAAGGTATCCCTCTGACTCTGAATCTTGTGCAAGTATGGACATAGTAGATTCACTGATGGAAGAACAACTTGAGCATGAACTACTGATTAAGCATGCCAATGATTATGTACAATTAGATGTAGCTGATTTAAATATTTCTGAAATAATGGATATACATGTGGATAAACCTCAGCATGTTTGTATGACTAGTGACTTGACTGAAAGATCCATGAATCCATTGAAACCATCCATTGAGCATCCACCTATCTTAGAATTAAAACCACTGCCTGAACATCTTAAGTATGCATATCTAGGAGAGCATGATACTTTGCCTGTTATCATTTCGTCCAAATTGAGTGAAAAGCATGAAATTGAGTTAATATTACTGCTTAAGCACCATAAAAAGGCTATTGCATGGACGATTGCTGACATTAGAGGTATTAGCCCTTCTTACTGCATGCATAAGATAATATTGGAAGAAGAACATACACCCCGAGTAGATCACCAACGTAGGTTGAACCCCTCCATGAAGGAGGTAGTTAAAAAAGAGATAATAAAGTGGTTAGACGCAGGTGTAATCTTCCCTATAGCTAGTAGTCAGTGGGTAAGTCCAATACAATGTGTACCTAAGAAGGGGGGGATGACTGTAGTAGTGAATGAGAGCAATGAACTGATTCCAACTAGAACTATTACAGGATGGAGAGTCTGTATGGACTATAGAAAATTGAATAAAGAAACAAAAAAAGATCACTTTCCCTTACCGTTCATAGATCAGATGTTAGATAGGATAGCTGGTAGAGCTTATTACTGCTTTCTAGATGGTTATTCTAGATATAACCAAATCACCATAGACCCTGTGGACCAGGAGAAAACAACCTTCACATGCCCTTTTGGAACATTTGCTTTTCGCAGAATGCCTTTTGGCTTATGCAATGCACCAGCAACTTTCCAAAGGTGCATGTTGGCTATTTTCTCTGACTTAGATGAATCCATGATAGAGATATTCATGGATGATTTCTCAGTCTTTGGTGATTCTTTTACGATTTGTTTAGAGAACTTAGGACAAGTCCTAGCTAGGTGTGAGGAGACCAACCTAGTCCTTAATTGGGAGAAATGCCACTTTATGGTGGAAGAAGGAATAGTCCTAGGTCATAGAGTGTCTAGAGCAGGAGTAGAGGTCGATAGAGCCAAGATTGAAATAATAGAGAAGCTGGTGGAACCTCAGAATGTGAAAGCTATTAGAAGTTTCCTAGGACACGCAGGTTTCTATAGAAGGTTTATTAAGAACTTTTCCAAGATCTCCAAGCCTTTGTGGGACCTTCTAGAGCTGAATAAGCCATTCATCTTCTCTAGGGAATGTTTCTTAGCCTGGACAACCCTTAAGGAAGCCTTAGTCAAAGCACCTATTATAGTAGGACCAAATTGGGACCTCCCATTTGAGATGTTGTGTGATGCGAGTGACTATGCAGTAGGGGTTATGCTAGGACAAAAGATTGACAAACTAACACATCCTGTATACTATGCTAGTAAGACACTGAATGAAGCACAATGTAATTACACAACCACAGAAAAGGAGATGCTAGCTGTAGTGTTTGCCTGCGAGAAGTTTAGGAATTACATTGTAGGCACTAGGACCATTCTGTACACTGATCATTCTGCACTAAAATACCTTATGAGGAAGGCTGATGCTAAGCCTAGGTTAATTAGATGGGTATTGTTGCTGCAAGAGTTTGATCTAGACAATAGAGATAAGAAAGGATGCGAAAATGTAGTTGCGGATCATCTTTCTAGATTGCAGCATAATTGCGATAAAATTGCGGAAACCGCAATTTCTGATGCCTTTATCGATGAGCATCTGGCATCTTGCATTCACGCCTCCGTTTGACTGCTGAAAGAGAGACTTTACCTTTACTTAGAGAGGGGCTGCGGTACCACGCTCTTCGTGATAACGATGAGGAACCTTGGTTTGCTGATAATGCTAACTTCCTTGCCTTGAAGGTACTACCAACTTTCAAGGGAGGACAAGAAAAGAAGAGGTTTCTACACGAAGCTAGGAAGTTCATCTGGGACGATCCTACACTCTACAAGACATGTGCAGATGGTTTGCTGAGGAAGTGTGTGTCAGCTGCTGAAGCGAAGTCTGTGCTGCAGCACTGCCATACATCTCCCTATGGTGGACACTTTGGTGGCCAAAGAACAGCTGCAAAGGTGTTCCAGAGTGGCTACTATTGGCCCACGATCTTCAAAGATGCCCACGACCATGCACACAGCTGCAATGAATGCCAGAGAACAGGTAACCTTAGTCGGAAGGATGAGATGCCTCTCACTTACATCTTAGAGTTGGAGCTCTTTGATGTGTGGGGCATTGACTTCATGGGACCATTTCCCCCATCAGCAGGTAACCTTTACATACTTGTAGCTGTAGACTATGTATCTAAATGGGTAGAAGCCATAGCATGTCCAACAAATGATGCCAAAACAGTCATTAAGTTCCTTAATAGACATATCTTTACTAGGTTTGGTACACCTCGTGCGATAATTAGTGATGAAGGGACACACTTTATTAATAAAGCTATGGAAAAAGTGTTGGCTAAATACAATGTTAGACATAGAGTAGCCACCCCTTATCACCCACATTCGAATGGACAAGCTGAAATATCAAATAGGGAGATTAAAAACATACTCGAAAAAGTGGTTAAACCCAATAGAAAAGATTGGTCGTTTAAATTAGAGGATGCACTTTGGGCATATAGGACTGCATATAAGACACCCCTAGGTATGTCTCCTTATAGACTTGTGTATGGCAAAGCGTGTCACTTATCATTCGAATTGGAAATCAAAGCATTTTGGGCCCTAAAAGAGCTGAATTATTGCGTGACCGATGCGGAAACATTTCGGTCTCTGCAATTACATGAGCTTGATGAGCTGAGACATATGTCCTATGAAAATGCCAAAATGTATAAGGAAAAAACTAAAATTTGGCATGACAGTAGACTTAGGATTAAGGACTTTAAGAAAGGCCAGCATGTCTTGTTATTTAACTCAAGGTTGAGATTATTTCCAGGCAAACTTAAGTCAAGATGGTCAGGCCCTTTCGTTATAACTAATGTGTTTGTTCATGGTGCAATTGAGATTAGGAACCTGCAGCACGGGCAACCGTTCATGGTCAATGGTGCACGTTTGAAGCACTACTACGAGGAAGGAGATGTGAAGACACTCTCGGCCTTCCTTTTATCTGAAGCTTGAAAATAAAACCGAGAGGGGACGAGTGATTACTATGCTCGTCCACACGAGGCTATGCCTTAGTTTTTTTTTGTTGTTTTGAATTTCTTCGGTTGTTATTTTTGTATGTTTAGGTGTGATTTTTATTACGAATTTAATGTTAATTTTGTATGTTTTATTAGGGGATCAAAAGAGGAAATCAAGGAGATGAATCAAGGGTAAAGAATAGGAGAAGAAATCGGGCCGAATTAAAGATTGAGTTGTGAGAATCTTGGGAGTTAAATCAAGAAAATCTCCAACGGCCATTTAATTGCGGTGGATTTGCTGAAACCGCAACAGAAATAGCCGTTGGGATTCACTTGATTACAAATAGCCGTTAGAACAGCTGTGGCCCGTACGTTTCCTTCACTCGTTGAACTTCAAGAAAACTATCTTCTTCTTCCTCTGCAATTCCTCTTTTCAGATCTCTCCGATTCGACAATGGTGCTTACACGGGCTGAGAGATCTGCTTCCAAGAAGAAGGCGACCGACGCAGAGGCAGCTGCGAGAGAGGCACTACTTGCCTTGGCAGATGCCGAAGCTACGCGACCCGAACGACCTTCCAAGCTTCTTATCCGCAAGAAGAAGTGGAAGGTGGTGACCGAAATCCCTGCTGGTCCATCTGAACCAGCAGGTACGCCCAAGAAGAGAAAGTGGAAGATGGCTGTCGAAGACGCACCGATCAAGGAAAAGACTCCCACTGTGGAGACTCAGGGAAGGGGCCGTCCATCCTACGAGACAGCCAGACAAAGCCCCGAGCCATCTCTATCTCCACAGAGCCCTGAGCTATCGCCACCTCCACAAAGCCCTGAGGCATCGCCATCATCGCAAACGCCCGAGCCTGAAATTCCAATTGAAGAACATCAAGAATCAGCGCCGGGCGAAGAGACGACTGATGAAGATGAGGTTTTCTCTCCTTTGAGGGAAGTCTGCCCCGATAGCCCAGCAAAGGGGGAAGACTCGATGGATGAGACATTGGGGGATTGCCTCCAGCAGATCACCACCAGGGCACGGCTGAGGAAGAAAGTGCCCAAGGTTGTAAAGGCCCAACGGCCGAAAGCTTCAAAAAGATCCAAGAAGAAGAAGGTCAGTAGTGAGCCTTCTTTGAAGAGGCTGAAGGTCGAGGCTGCTGAATCGGCCAAGGCACGGGATAAGGGGAAAGCCAAATTGTACCCCGAAGATGAACCTCAAGCTGTGAGGTATGTGTCTTCTGATGCAGAGTCAAGGGGCACTGAACTGAGGAAAAGAGACCTACTCCATGAGAAGGGGTTTCTTGACGCCTTGGCAGACCTGCCGCAATTCTTGCGCGCAGGGATCACCAACCACGACTGGGAAGAGCTGTGCAGACCGCCCATCCCTGCCTACTCCAGCAGGGTATACGACTTCTATGCAAATCTGACGCACCCCGAGGATGGTCTGTCCATGGTGAGGGGAATTGAGGTGGATTTTTCAGCCAAGGCTATTAATGACGCCTATGGCCTCAAGGGACAGAAATATACCGACTACGCAAGGATCATTGACGCACCAACTGAGGCTGTCCTGGAAGAAGCCCTGCGCATCATAGGCCAACCTGAGGCAGCTTGGACGATCTCACGCAATGCGAAGCATACTCTGATGAGTGCTACCCTCACGGCCAAGGCAGCTGTCTTGTTCTCCTTCGTGCGCAGGCGTCTGTCCCCGGTAACCCACGAAACCACAATCAATCAGGGGCGATCGTTGCTGGTATATGCAATTATGAGGGGCCTCACTATAGATGTAGGGGAGGTCATTGCAGCCTCAATTACCGACTGCGCCAAGAAAGGTAAGGGCCCTCTTTTCTTCCCAAACACCATCACTAAGCTTTGTTTACGTGCAGGTGTACCAATCGAGAGGATGGAGAGGCAGCTGGCCTACACAGGTCATCTGGAGCTGCCTACATGCCTGAGGATGCGCAGGAAGGGGAACATGGAGTTTGAGATGGATGGCCTGGCTGCAGTTCAATCTCTTTCTATGGCCTGCCTGATAGACCTTCAGAAAAAGATGGCGCAATGGGCCGAGTATGCTCAGGCGAGGGACAAAGACGTGGCTGATCAGTTGGGCTGCATCTTCCCTGCCTTCCCCACTGATCTACTGAAGCCATGGACGCCTCCAAGAGCACGGAGGGATGATGATGAGGATGTTTGAGTGCTAGTCTGAAGGGCACTCGAGGGAGTACTTCTGTTCCTTCTTAAAGAAAAAAAAATCAAACTGCTTTTCGTTAAACTGTGTGAATTCTGTATTTTGAATCAATATTTGATCTGTTTTTAGTTCTTTCTTTTGGTTGTTTAGGATAGTTTAGTATAGTTAGATGGAATCTGATTAAATAGGTTGTTTTAGTTTTCCTTTTGGTATAGCTGTGATAACTCGAATTAGCATGCAAATGGGGCTGCTTACTGATATATCTGCCCTGTAAATTCATTTCGGAATTATTGCGGACTCCGCAATTTTTGTAGTTATCGCATGCTTTTGACTGACTATTAGATAGGCTGGTTCTGGTTAAATTTTGTTCTCTTGCTGCTTACTTGACTGCCATATATGACTTATCTATAAGCATGCTGGATGAGTGTCTTAAGACACCTTTGATAGTTTAAATTAGCTCTCTTAAGTTGCTCAGCATGCATATCTTTAAGTCCTTACCATACTGTTTTTACAAATTTCTGCTGCTGAGTTATTTGCTTTCAGAATGTTCTGTCTATGCCTAGGACTTTTAGGTTCTCTTTGTTTTACCCTAGACTAGATGCTTCTAGGACAAGTTTGGGGGTGTGCCACCTCAGACTCTCATTGGGGACAATGAGAAGTTTTAGTTTGGGGGAGGCCACCCTAGGCCTAGGAACATTCCTCTCTCCCTTTAGACATAAGCATTCTTCTTCTCCTTTGCAAAAATGATGAACTGAAAAAAAAAAATGAAAAAAAGAATAAAAGAGGTGTCTCTCTTTAAGTTGCTGAGTAATCAGTGTCATGTGTGTAACCCACAAGTGGCATTGCATCAAAAGGCAACCAAAGGAGAGGCTCCACCAAAACAAGAAAGAAAAAGGAAAAACTAAGGAAGAAGAATGTATGCCTAGGAGTTGCAGCTTTGTGCTTAGGTGTCCTGAATAAAAGAACTCTGATCCTCAATTAGCTAAGCACAAGGTTGTAGCTTTTAGGTTTGTCTAGGGAGATGAATGTATATCCAATGTAGTGATGCCAGGGTTTAGTTTGTTCTATGAATGTACTACTGTCACTGGTTTGTACTAAGACTGGCATGACTCTAAGGAATCCTAGGCAGCTCAAAAGCTAAAGCAGTAGAAGCATGTACTGAGTCTGGGGTAAAGCAAGGTAGAATTTGAAACCTTAGGGATAGTTGCACTATATGACAGAAGCAAATAGATCAGTCATAGGGAGTTGATGAAACAGTAGGTTCATAAGGCAAGAGAAGTCAGAAGAAGCAAAATGAGAAGTTAGTTTTAAACTTAGAAATGTGTCACAGGACAACTTTGCCATAGATAGGGAACTTAGGGGAGTCAGCAAGTGGTTAGAGAAGTTAAAACAGCAGCCTAAGTAAGTCCTTAGATTGCTCGAGGACGAGCACAACCTTAAGTTTGGGGGTGTGTTACGTCTCCAAAAGTGATTATTTTGGGACTTATTTGTGATAGAAAGATGTACACTCTTAGGTGTTTTTGGTAGGATTTAGCTTAAACTTGTGCTTATATATGAGAATTAGGAGCATGAAGCTAAATTAGGACTTATATGCAAAAGGAAAGGAAAAGAACCAAAAACGAAGTTAAAGGATTGAAAATTGTACATTGTTGAAGCATTGCGGAAACATTGCTAAAACCGCAATGTTTTAAGTGAAATCCGTAAGTTGTCTAACCATTTTCTGTTTTGTTCCGATCTTTCAGGGATCCATTCTTTCTCCTGCAGCCACGTAGAAGTACGACGTTGAGAATGGATGGTTCTCCTTGGCCCAATCGTACCTGCAGAACACTATAAAAGGAGGTCAAGATGGAAGGTTGAAACACACTCGAACAACGTAGACTTCTCAGTTCAACGCAGCTTTTTCCACTCTTTTTCTCTCTTCCGTCTGTTGGCTTGAAAGGATCAGCTGTTGGAATCGACAATCTGATAGGAAGGAGAGAAGATTCATCTTCTTTTCTGATTGGATTCTGGTAGAAGGATTTTTGAATGTCCAACTAATTTTCGGGGTGTCGAATCCCGCCAAAATAAAATTTATAATTACCGAAACTACTAAGCTTTGCAGCTAGTGGTAACGGGTCGATCCGCAGGGAACCTTAATCAATATCTCCTAATTAATTTCTATTTGTCTTTTAAACTAAAACTCAAAATAAAATAAAAGGGGGAGTTAATTAAAACTAAACTAAGTAAAATTAACGGAAAAATAAATGCGAAAAGTAAAGAGCGGAAAAATAAATGGAACACGTGCTCCTAATTCGAGGGATCGGGATTTATCTTGATGCGCTTAGATCATAGGGATTCTAATCATGCTTATAATTTAATCTCATGCACGCGAAATGTTTGCTCGTTTCCGTAGCAAACATCCCAAAGAATTAATTAGAAAAGTGCAATTCCAATTAAACATGCTCGCTAATTAATCTAAGTTAGCTACGCTTAAATCAATCAAAGAACAGTGACGGGTAATATCGCGACGAACCGATTGATCGAGAACTCGACCAATTGGCGCGATTTCTATTCTTTCCCTAAGTCTATCGTGCAAACGATAATTAATGCTATTCTCCTACTGTCACTTAGGCTAGAATTAATTAGTCACGCTTAGACCCTTGTTACCTAGCGATTGAGGCAATTATACGTCCTAACCTTTAACGGTAAAACATGCGTGAGGACTCGGACGTCACTCCTAATCAGTCATACATGCTCATGGGATTCAAACAAAGGAAGAATCATGCAAGAAACTATCAAATACAAGCTGGAAATTTAAAGTTAAACCCTCCCTAATGCATCAAGACAACCCTAAACTCGAATTAGAGCACTTACCTTAGCCAAACGTGATGAAAATTGATCCAAAATTGTCCAAAAACCTTGAAAATTGATGAAAATATCACCAAACCCGAGGCTACAACTCTCAATATCGAAAAATCTCTCTCCTAAGTGAATGGTGGCTGAAAAACTAGGTCAAAAGTGCTTAAAAAGCTAAAAAATGAGTTTTGGGCCGAAATTGGCCAATTGGGCCGCGCAGGGGCGCGCGGACGGGTCGTGGGCGCGCGCGGGCGGGCGCTGGGCGCTGAGGCGGGTCGCGGGCGCCTGATGGAGCGCTGGGGCGCGGGTCGGCAGGTCTGGACGTGCTGATCTGGGCCGAAGGGCGTGCTGGGCCGCGCGCGCGCGCATGGGCTGCGCACAGGGCGGGCTGGGCGCGCGCGGATGGGGCGTGCTGGGGCGCGTCTGGGCGGATCGCATGGGCGTGGGTCGGCAGGTGCGGGCATGGAGTTGGCCGCGCGTTGACCGTTGACCATTGACCATTGACCGTTTGACTTTTTACAAAAATAATAGAAATTCTGCACCCACCATGACTTGAACCTTGGCTTCACCTTTATCATAGCAAAGGCAACACCATTAAGCCACTAATTAGTTTCGAGTTAAAATTAGATTATTTAAGTAATGTAGTATAATCACTCAAAACAAGTAATTAATAAAATGTTCTAAAATATCCATTTAAGCCCTTAATTAATGTCAATGCCCGATTTACCCCTTAACAATTAAATTATACAAAATAGATCAATTAAACCCAAATAATTACTCTAATTTACAAGACTTAGGAGTTATATATTAGCACTTTTAGAGTGCTATCAAAATACCCCCAACCTAAATCTTGTTAGTCCTCGAGCAAGACTATTTTGAATTACCTCTAAAGACCGATATTGCATGCATCGACTCTAACCTCAATGCTTTAAAAAACAAGGCACTTACAACAGAAGAAAACAATCAATTGCATGCATAAGCTGAGAACATTTCAAAAATTAAACTGCTACTTCCATGCGTGTGTGTGTGATTAGCCAACCTATTCTAATTCTTATAGACTCGAAAAAAACCATATGCAACCCTACATCTTGTTTTCCCCCTACTTCTAGCAATTAATAACAGTCTAATGGCTTTTCAGCAATCAAGAGAGTAACAAATCAAAAGGCCTAAACATTTTCTTTTTCTTGAGTACTTTGTACTCTTTATTTCTTTTGATCCACTTTTTTTTTTACTTTTCTTTTGCTTCTCCAAGAGAGCCTAACATGTCAAGCTTGCCTTCGTTCCAGCTTACCCGCAATTCCATTGCACATTGTATCGGACTACGGGCAAGCTTCACATTTTTAAGGACTAATGCTCACTTCTTAAGTCGCGATTAAGAAGGAGGAGCACCTCACGAGCTTTTATTTTCATGCTTACTTTTTTTTTACTTAGGCAATAACTTCGCTATAATCTCGATTAATCTATTACAACCTATCATGCATCAAGCCTTCCCTAGAGGTGCCTTTCGGGGTGACAACATGATTTCAGGCTACATAAGATTATTCTAAGCCTACAGAACCAAGAATAGATTGTTAAGTGCTCGATAGATGCAAGGGAGCAACAGAAAAATTTTAAAATTTTTTGAAAAATGCTCAACTAACACAAACAATCTCATGCTTTTCTATATGTGCAACTACGAAGAATTTAAAAGCATTTCCTAGATTGTCCTCATCGAACACATGCAACAGCAGACAACAACACTTCGAATTCAGAATATCCACAGCTCAACAACTACAGGAATCCATCCAACAGACAACTCCACCCCCAACCTAAAAGTATACATAGTCCTCTATGTATCACACTTCAGACTAAGCAGATAAAACGCACAAAATAAAAGGGAACATAAAACCTCCCCTGAATTTTGCTAGGTTGTCGGTTGGAGCAGTGCACTCTTCGCCTACTGTCCCGATCCTTAAGCCACAAAACTCCTACAAAAGAAAGCAAGAAAAAGCTAAGCTAGGAAAATAAAAACTAAAAGTAAAAACATGAATTTAAAATACTCATGGGTTGCCTCCCAAGAAGCGCAAATTTTTAACGTCGTTATGCTCGACGTGTCTTCCACTCTGTCAGGGTACATAGAAATTCTCGTACTTCTTCGGCCCCTTCTTCCTTGAATCAACAAAACCTGCTAAGAGAAGCAAGCTCTTCGACTTTTGAAGGCAGCCGGACAGAGTTGTTATTTTTTTGATTTTTTTGATATATGGAAAAATAAAAGACTCAACAGACTGAAACAAAATAAAAGCAGACTCGACAGAAATAAAAGACTCAACGGACTTAGGAGAAGAAGGAAGAAAGCATGCATCAATAGAGGATTTAACAGGAAATAAAACAGATAGAGGCTTGTTAGCCTCAAACTCTATCACCTTTACATCCTCATCGGGACTAAGCTCGGCCTCTTCCTTAATCTCACCGATCTCATCTTCGCATGGCGGAGCATTCTCAATCTCTTCATCACTATCGGGGTGGATTTCCTCAAAGAACCTCTCCTCAGTGGTATGCTCAACTGGATGATCTTCCTCACCCTCCAATTCCTTCGCAGGATTGAGCAAACGACTTATTTGCTCATTCGCTTCGCGGAGCTTGGCTTCTAACCGAGCCTCGTGCATTGCCTGCGAATATTGGTGAGTGCTATCAACTAATTCATTTACCATTTGTTCCAGTGACATACCTCGACAATAATTATGAGGAAATTGGTTTTGTTGCTCCTCCATTCCTTGCCACTCAACTTCAGTCTCTAGGCGAGACTGGCGCATTCCCTCCTCGAATTGGAGCGTGCTGTTGACTAAATTGTCAACCATCTGCTCCAATGACGTTCTTTGGCAAGAATTGGGAGGAGCTCTTTCACCTTCATAACTTGAAACTTGTCCCCAATAATCAAATGGATAATCTGCCATGCTAAACGAGAAGACACAAGACAAAGAAAAATATTTTTGGTTTTTTTAAACAAATAAAATTTAACTAAGAGAAATTAAATGGTTCCCCGGCAGCGGCGCCAATTTTGGTAGAAGGATTTTTGAATGTCCAACTAATTTTCGGGGTGTCGAATCCCGCCAAAATAAAATTTATAATTACCGAAACTACTAAGCTTTGCAGCTAGTGGTAACGGGTCGATCCGCAGGGAACCTTAATCAATATCTCCTAATTAATTTCTATTTGTCTTTTAAACTAAAACTCAAAATAAAATAAAAGGGGGAGTTAATTAAAACTAAACTAAGTAAAATTAACGGAAAAATAAATGCGAAAAGTAAAGAGCGGAAAAATAAATGGAACACGTGCTCCTAATTCGAGGGATCGGGATTTATCTTGATGCGCTTAGATCATAGGGATTCTAATCATGCTTATAATTTAATCTCATGCACGCGAAATGTTTGCTCGTTTCCGTAGCAAACATCCCAAAGAATTAATTAGAAAAGTGCAATTCCAATTAAACATGCTCGCTAATTAATCTAAGTTAGCTACGCTTAAATCAATCAAAGAACAGTGACGGGTAATATCGCGACGAACCGATTGATCGAGAACTCGACCAATTGGCGCGATTTCTATTCTTTCCCTAAGTCTATCGTGCAAACGATAATTAATGCTATTCTCCTACTGTCACTTAGGCTAGAATTAATTAGTCACGCTTAGACCCTTGTTACCTAGCGATTGAGGCAATTATACGTCCTAACCTTTAACGGTAAAACATGCGTGAGGACTCGGACGTCACTCCTAATCAGTCATACATGCTCATGGGATTCAAACAAAGGAAGAATCATGCAAGAAACTATCAAATACAAGCTGGAAATTTAAAGTTAAACCCTCCCTAATGCATCAAGACAACCCTAAACTCGAATTAGAGCACTTACCTTAGCCAAACGTGATGAAAATTGATCCAAAATTGTCCAAAAACCTTGAAAATTGATGAAAATATCACCAAACCCGAGGCTACAACTCTCAATATCGAAAAATCTCTCTCCTAAGTGAATGGTGGCTGAAAAACTAGGTCAAAAGTGCTTAAAAAGCTAAAAAATGAGTTTTGGGCCGAAATTGGCCAATTGGGCCGCGCAGGGGCGCGCGGACGGGTCGTGGGCGCGCGCGGGCGGGCGCTGGGCGCTGAGGCGGGTCGCGGGCGCCTGATGGAGCGCTGGGGCGCGGGTCGGCAGGTCTGGACGTGCTGATCTGGGCCGAAGGGCGTGCTGGGCCGCGCGCGCGCGCATGGGCTGCGCACAGGGCGGGCTGGGCGCGCGCGGATGGGGCGTGCTGGGGCGCGTCTGGGCGGATCGCATGGGCGTGGGTCGGCAGGTGCGGGCATGGAGTTGGCCGCGCGTTGACCGTTGACCATTGACCATTGACCGTTTGACTTTTTACAAAAATAATAGAAATTCTGCACCCACCATGACTTGAACCTTGGCTTCACCTTTATCATAGCAAAGGCAACACCATTAAGCCACTAATTAGTTTCGAGTTAAAATTAGATTATTTAAGTAATGTAGTATAATCACTCAAAACAAGTAATTAATAAAATGTTCTAAAATATCCATTTAAGCCCTTAATTAATGTCAATGCCCGATTTACCCCTTAACAATTAAATTATACAAAATAGATCAATTAAACCCAAATAATTACTCTAATTTACAAGACTTAGGAGTTATATATTAGCACTTTTAGAGTGCTATCAGATTCATCCAAGCAAGGCTTCCTTTCTTCCTTCAGCCGAGGCGTTCGCAACAAGAAGATCACGCTCGGATTTACTGCTTTCTGCCTTAGCTTTCTGTTTTCGTTGCTGTTTGTTGTCATTTCCCTTTCATTAGCTACTCTACTCCATTTCGTTGTTTTCTGTTTTACTTTAGCTATTCAAAGCTATCATTTGTTTAGTTCAAACGCTAGTTAATCAAAGCATAATTTCATTACTTCGCAAGTTCTTCATCTTGTATGCTCACTGCCTTTAGCTTCTGTTTTATCTTTAATCTTCTACTTAGTATGTTGTCTCCATCTATTATCCCCAATCCATCTACATCCATGAGTAACTAAATCATATAAGGGCATGCTAATGACAAGTCTATAGGTTAAAACACGTGCATCAAGCATGTAGGATAGCTCTCGAATGCATTGAATGTATGTAAGCTTCATCCCACGGGCAATTTCGATTGGCCATCCATTTTGTCCAAAGAACTCCTAACCTCTGGAAGGAGTAAGAGTTCAGAGTCGTACATTCATGCTAGCCTCTCAAGGTAGCCAGAAAACGACCTAGGAATAGGCGTTTTCCTAGTACAAATCATAACTTACTATTTTAACAAGATGCTTAAGACCTTACTTGGACATGAGTAAACTGAAGAATCTAATGCATGAAATCGGAAGATACATGAGAATGAGTTAGTTTGATGCATGGTGAGTTGATCTACTTCTTGAGAATCGTAAGAAAAAGCCTATAGAGGAGTTGTTAGTAGCCCTTGTTTCCACACTTTACACACATTTCGCTGTTAAGAACATTGCTAAATAATTGATGTTTCCGCAATTCCTTTAGTTGAAATTTTGCCTTAGTCATTTTTCTCTTCGTTTGTTATTCTCTTCTCTTTATTTTCAAGTTTATCATTTACTTACACTTGTTTATGCTTTCATCATTTACATATTCCTTAGTAATTAGGCACTTTAAAACCAAATCTACCCCATTTAATCCACCCATTCTCACTTAACAAAACACTTCGTAAGTAACTAAGAATAAATCTCTGTGGGAAATCGAATGAAAAAAATACTTATTACTTGCTACAAGATCATGTATGCTTGCATGTTCTGAGTGCTCTACCATTGCATATATCTTTTAAACATTGAGCACGCAACAATGAGCATGAAGAGTTCATGTTACTTGAGAAATTAGAAAGCTAAGTGTTAGATATTTCTCACAAAATCATCATCACTTTCATCTTCCCATCTTCTTCTTCCAAACTTTTTCTTTCATACAGGAGTCCCACCACTCCGTTGCTCGGCCCGAGGATAGCGGGACTACCGGAGGTGGTTCTCGAGGAGTTCGAGGGAAGCTTTGAAGGGTTCGTGTGGAGATTCGATCATCGGAATAGAAGTTTTTAGAACTACAAGAGGTAAGTGTTCTAATTTCTTTTATTTCTAGTTTTGAGCATATTTCTAGTTTAGCTAAATTGATGAAATTAGAGTGTCAATGATCCGACTCGCTTCTGCTGCGTTACATGCGCTCCATTAGGATGACGATCAAGACGATGCCACAAAACCTCGCCGATGGCGTAGATTAGGCGTACGAAAACAATCCCAACCTTAGAAGATGGAAACTCAGATGTAGGAGGTGTTGATGCTTGTCGTCGTTGAAACCCATCGAGCTACTGTAATGGAGAAAGAATAACTAAGAAAAAAAAAAGGATTTGTTGTTAGGGTTTAGTTTTAGAGAGGAAAAGGTCAGGAATCAAAAGAAGAGATGGGAGATTGAAATGGGTGGAAGAGGAAACAAGGGAAAACATAATTTTCTTTTTCCCATTGGCGCTTAAGTTACGCTTTTTATTTTTAATTTTTTAGAAACCCGCCTTTTTAAATTTTTTATATTGCGTTTTTTCAAGAGGCTATATTTATACGCTATTGAAACCCACATTTGTTGTAGTGACTCCAAGGATTCTTAGAAAAAGAAAGGAATTGTGTTAAGTCTATAAGCATGTACTGAGTTCTCAAGTTGAAAAGAAGTAGAATTTCAGGATAAGGGAAGATTGCACAGTGATCTTAAAGATTTAGGTAGATTAAGCAAGATTTACGGAGTTGCAAAATGCTAAAGATTTAAAGGCGTGTGAAAGAAGAATGATGCGAGGCAGTTGACTCTAGCCTAGACTAAGTCACAGGACAACAAGGGCAATAACCTAGATCTTGCCTTAAAGAAATTTTTACCAAGATAGCAGTTTTGAAAAACAGGTTGAAACAACATTATTGGGCAACATAGGCAGTAGTTGTGATTTGCTAGGATAGCTTCGGATGTGTAGGCAAGGAAATGTGTGCATAGCTTGACATTACTTAGGGACGAGCAATGATTCAAGTTTGGGGGTTTGATAACTCTCCAAATAAGAGTTATTTAGGGTCTTTAAAGGATATAATTCATCCTTAAACAAAGTAATTGCTTGATGAATTGAACGATTATGCCTTTGTTTGTTGTAAATTTCCCAAGAGGATCATTTATGAAGTCTTTGCATGATTTGTTCGTATTTGTGCCAGATTTTTGTAAAATTGACACACTTTGTGAATACTCAAGTATTTTAGGAAAAGAAGGTCGTAGCAAAGTTCCAGCAAAGTAGAGATCTTTGGGATTGCGAAGAAAGGAACATTTTCGCAAAGGTTGTACTTGATCGCGTGGAATGGCAGAATTTGTCCCCTTCCATACGCATAGCAAAGCAAAATATTTTTCTTCCATCCAATGAAAAGGTTTATCTATTTTAGGGTACCTTTTGGGGAAACCCTAATGGTATTTAAGGAAAATATTGGAAAGAATATAGAGAGAGAGTTTTTTTGGAGAGCTTAGAATTCCGTAAAAGTGGAAGAAGGAGAACTTCGGAAGAGGAGATTTGACACGACCTTTGGTATAAGCTTTTGAAGGCCCTAGTTTTCAGAGTCGCAAAGGAAATTCTCAAGAAAGAATTGTCAGGGGAGGATCGTGGTGAAGGGTTGTCACCGGAGGAAGGGAGCGTGAAGAGACCTCTCATTTGAAGATCATCTTCCGCCGGCTTGGCACCGAGTTGCCAGTCTCTTTTTCTCTTCATCTATTTTGTAGTAGAACTTCTTATTTTCATTTTTAGCTTTGTTATGATATTTTTCTTGAGTCATTTTGAGCTCTTACCTTGTAGCATGAACTTATCTCCGAAAAGGGAGGGTTAGAAGTATGAAGTAAAAGATTTCATGATGTTTTAGCGTCATTCTCGCAAGCTTTCTAAACATGTTTGTTTTCATTCTAATAATGCATTTTCGACCGGCCATTCATTATGTGTTAATGAACTTTTGATCTTCGAGAGGAGTAGAAGGTTCCGATTATTCATGTTTATGTTAACCTTTCATGGTTCAAGTGAAGAGTTTAGAGATATTCACTCATCTAATACACTTAAAACAACATGCTTATATGAATAAGAGTACATTGAGAGTTGGCTTCTAATGTTTGAAGCACCGAGAGAGTTTCTATGTTTGTTTTGTGTGGATAGCTTATGTGTTTGTGTTGCTAAAGCATTTCTGTTGGATTTTACTTCAACAATACTTCTAACATAACCGTGTTTTCCCAACGTAGTAGCGTTTTCTCGTTAACCTAGCTTCCGTTGTTCTTTAGCTTGTGCTTTTATCATTCCGCTGTTTATTTGTGGATGTTCTTCTGTTTTCGTTGTTTTATTGCGCTGCAGTTTTGTTTTAGCATTTGTACTTCTGAGCTGTACGTTCGTTTGGTTGCTTGTTTTTGCATCTTTTATATTTTGTCGTTATTTTCGCAAAGCCAGCCCACATTTTGTCACTTGTTACAATTATCTTTAATCAACCTAACTTGGCATAAAAGTCATCAAATCCTTGTGGAATCGATATAAGTTTACTTATTATTTGCTGCATAGATCATGTATACTTGCACGGATTGAATGTTTTACATTAATACTGCCCACACATTAAGCACACAACAAAGTGCAGTGGTGGAGCAAAGACAAGGCCAAAGTGGTTGAGGAAGAATTATAGTCGTATGAGCGCTATGTTTTTGTGGCTGCAAAAGAGAGAAGTGAGATGATGTGGACAAGGGACCTGCTGCATTAAAAAGGGTTCCTTTAGCCGCTAGACCAACTGTCGCCATTCCTGCGCCAAGGAATAATCAACGTTGGATGGCAGCAATTCTGCGATATGGGCCTACCCCGACCTGGTCTACGATTTTTATGTCAATGTCAACTTTGACATTGGCTACTATTCTATAGTTCAGGGTGTGAAGGTTGAGTTGTCCCCAAGCATCGTCAATGCAACTTATGCCTACACTGACTATGTCAAGTCCGAATATGAGGAGCTCATCACCAACCCTACGGCAGCAGTGCAAGAGGCAGGTGTGGAAGAAGTCGGTATTCCAGAGGCTAAGTGGTCCGTCTCAAAGGAGGGGAAGTACACACTTCTAAATTTGTACCTCAAGACTGAGGCAAATATATAGTTTTCCCTACTGAAGAAGCGAATCCTCCCAGTAACACATGAATCTTCCATCAACCGCAATAGAAACGCAATTATGAAGGCGTTCACCATCAACATTGGGGAGCTTATTTGCGGGGCCATTCAAGATTCTTCGCGGAAGGAGAAATGACAGTTGTTTTTCCCAAACACCATCACCAAGTTGTGCATTGACGATGGTGTGCCACTAAAACCAATGGAGCGTAAGTATCCTTATTCAAGGCACATAGACATGCTGAACTTGGCTAAATTGAAGCGAGAAGATGGTGACCCAAAGGGAGGAAGCATTTTGCTGGAATTACACCGGCTAATTCATCTCTAGCGAAATATTACTGCACGCTTGGAGCACCAACAAAAAGTGCAAATTCTTTGTGCAACTACATTAAAGTAAGGGATGAAACCCTTCAAAGTGTGCTGAAGCTGAAGTTGCCGCCTTTCCTTGAAGAAGCCCTGGAATGTTGGGAGTCTCCTACTGCGAAGATTGACGAGGAAGAAGATGAATATGAGCGTGAGGATTGAAAGCCCTCAAGGATGTTTACCTAGTCCCTTTCCTACTGCTTTGTTGTGACCGTGTCCCCCCCCCCCCCCCCATATTATGAAATTTCCTGTTTAGTTAGTTGTTTAACCTTTTAGTTGTACTTCGTTAGTTTTAGTTAGAAAAAAGCTCTGCCTTGATGGAGCGTATAACGCTGCGGAAACGATTTGGATCGTTGATACTCTAATTTCATCAATTTAACAAAACAGAAACATGCTCGAAACTTCGAAATAAAATAAATAACAACACATACCCTTGTAGTTCTAAATTACTTCAATTTCGCTGCTTGAAACTTCTCACGAACTCTTCGAATCTTCTCTCGAACTCTTCGAGAACCACCTCCGGTAGTCCCACTATCTTCGGCCCGAGCAACGGAGTGGTGGGACTCCATGAAAAGCATCAGCCTAAAACCTCCTTCATCAAAATGAATTTCATCTCATTTTTCACCCGAGAGCTTTTGCCAACATAAAACTCCATTGAGGTTTTTTTTTTCACATTTAAAAGCTTTTACAAAAGCTTAATGGTTAAGATTAGTGAAAGCCACATGTCATCAAGTATGAACATGCAAATATATAATTTTATTATTACAAATTAATTCAAAATTAATTTTAAATAATCATATATATTTTATTAATTAAACTTTTTAATTAATATAATATATAATATATATTTTAATTAATTAAACTTTTTAATTAATGATAGCACGACTATCTTTAGAGCCTTTATTATGCTAGTTTTGGAGTTTAAATGAATGTTTTAATGATATTATTTATCTAAATTGTAGATTTCTAGCATTTGGAGCAAACCAGAGCATTTTAGAAGTTATGGCATGAAAAATTAGCTTAAATATGAATTTTGATGACCAAGAGCCAAGAAAAAGAAGGAATCAAGCCAAAAATGCCGAGGGGATAACGTCGGGATGCTATGGGAGCGTCTCGACGCTCCAAAATGAAGTTTTCAAGCCAGAAATCCCGAGGGGACAGTGTCTCGATGCTCAACATAGTGTCTCGACGCTGTCATTCATCATAGAAAAAATAAAAAAAATAGTTGTCTCAAACCAATCCCCTAGCGCGCACACAACTCACCCAAGGAAGCGCCCAAACCAACGTTGCACTCAGCAAGCTTTGTGATATATTCCGCATTCATTTAATATATACCTTTAGCCTCTAAGGGCAGCGTCGAGACGCTGTCACGATTTTTCCTATAAATACATCTTATTCTTATACGATTGGGGAGGCCAATTTTTGGGAGATTTGAACTCTATTTTCGAAATACACTCATTGGAAAGGCTAAGGGACACTCTAGAGAGCTGAAGAATAGATTTGGAGGCTCGAGAACGTGCAAATCACGTCAGGAACGAGGCTTGGCATGCTACAAGAGTTTTTTCTCCTGTACCTTTGATTTTATTGATTTTTTTTTATGGATTCTAAACTTTGTCTAAGCATTATTTTAGTGATTATGAGTAGCTAGACTCTTACTTAGCGGATTGATGTAATCGTTTTAGTTTTCATGTTTGATTAATCTACGTTATTCATATTGCAACAATTATTCATGTGTTTGTTTGCTTAATGCTTTTATCCTTTTGGCCAAAGTATAAATTGTTTGATTGTTTAAATTCTAGCTTGAAAAACTAGATTTTAGAGTAGAACTCAAACGCATGACTATTTGTAAATTCTTGCATAAACATGAAGAATTCTCTTAGACGCCATTAATAGAAGTTGCTTATTGCCTTTCTTTTCTATTAAAAACCAGACAGACATGTTAGTTTTATAAAAAGGGAAGATAATTATTTGAGCTCTAGCGAGTCTTTTATGATTTTTATTCTTCTTGGCCTATAATTGTATGCATGACTATTTTTGGATTAATAGATTAATTAAGCATGAATCTATTCGATGAAATCAATTCCCTAGGTTTTTCTATCCAAAAGGTTTCCCATAATTTTTCAGTCATTTAATTTTCACTCAATTTCAAAGTCTTTTTAGTCTAAATAAAATTTGTGGTTAGTACCTACGGTACTCAATTAATCTAGAAAACCAATCCTGTGGACGATACTCTTTACTTAAATCACTACATTAAAACTTGACCCGTACACTTACGGTACGCAATAAATCACGCAACAAGTTTTTGGCTCCGTTGCCGAGAATTGGCATATTTAGATCCATTGATATTGTGCAGAATTCAACAAATCTTACTTTAGATTATTTTTATTTTTTATTAATTTTCAATTATTTGTTTTTTTCTTGTCAGGTTCGTGTTTCAGTTTATGCGAAAGGACAAGGGAGTTTCCTTACTTCCCTTCGATCCTGAGATAGAAAAGACCTGCAAGAGGAATCGGAAAATCCATAAAGAGAAGGACAAATCAATGGCACAACCAAATATGGTCGAACAGGAGAACAAGGTCATTATGGACTATTTCAAGCCCACATTTGACATTTATCAATGTGGGATAGTCATCACACCTATTGATGCCAACAATTTTGAGTTGAAGACATGACTGATTCAAATGGCCATGAACAATGCATTCAGGGGCCGTCCCACTGAAGATCCCAATTCCCATTTGAAGAAATTCTTAGAAATTTCCAGCACAGTAAAAATTAATGGTGTTTCTACTAATGTTATTCGCTTACGCCTTTTTCATTTTTCTATACAGGAAAAAGCAACTGATTGGCTAGATTCATTACAACCAGGAAGCATCACTACTTGGGAGGGGTGGGCACATGCATTTTTGACTAAATTCTTCTCACCTGCTAAATTTGCCAAGCTTAGAACTGAGATAGGAACCTTCAGACAAAATGAAGGTGAACAGTTGTTTGAAGCATGGAAGCGGTACAAGGAACTAATAAGGAAGTGTCCTGAGCATGGGTATCCAAAATGGCTACAAATTCAATTTTTTTACAATGGACTCACAGGACAAACTAAGACAATTGTAGATGCAGCATCTGGAGGAACTATCCTGAAGAAAACTTTAGATGGAGCTCGTACACTATTAGAGAAGATGACAACTACGAGCTATCATTGGAAAAATGAACGCTCCAATTATAAAACAGTAGCTAGCTTCCATGAGGTGGATGAGGTAAGTTCCCTTAAGGCTCAAATTGCATCTCTTACTAATACAATGAACAAACTTGCAGGAATAGGTGTCACTCAGTCTATTGCAGCCTTAGCAACATCTCATACCCCTCCATCTAGTGAGGAATACAACTTGGAATAGGCCCAATATGTGAACAATAGAAATTTCAACTATGGAGGCCAACAGATGAAAAATAATCTTCCTACTCACTACCATCCAGGTTTGAGAAATCATGAGAATTTTTCATATGCTAATACTAAAAATATTTTGCAGCCTCCAACAGGTTTTGCATCCAATTCTCAACAGCCTGAAAAGAAGCCATCCGTTGAAGAATTGGTTGGAGCATTCTGTTACGTCTCCAAAAGTGCATATTTTAGGGACTTATTTGCTATAGAATGGTGTACACTCTTAAGCGTTTTTGATAGAATTTAGTCTAAACATGTGCTTATATATGAGAATTTGTAGAATGAGACTAAATCAGGACTTATGTGTAAAAGAAAGGAAAATGAATCGAAAACAAAGCTAAAAAGTTGAATTTTCTGTATTGCAGGAACATTGCGAAAACATTGCTGTCTCCGCAATGTTTTAAGTGAAAATGTTAAGTTGTTCTAACCGTCTTCTGTTTTGTAGCGATCTTTCAGCCGTCCAATTTCTCTCATGCTGCCACGTGAAAGGTCGTCGTTCAGAATGGATGGTTCTCTCTGGCCGAATCGTACCTGCAAAACACTATAAAAGGAGGTCAAGGGGGAAGGACAACAACAAGCTTGGAAGCGTAGAACTCCCATCTCAACGCAGTTTCTTCTCTATTTCTTCTCCCGTTTGTTGGCGTGAAGGATTCAGCTGTTGGCATCGATAATCTGAGAGGAAGAAGAGAAGATCTTTCTTCTCTTCTGATTGGATTTATCCCCAAACAAAGCTCCCCTTCTCCCTTCATCCGAGGCGCTTGCGACGAGGGGCTTTACACACACATTTATATGCTTTTTACTGCTTTCTGCCGTCTATTTTCTCTACTGCTTTCTGCTATTTACTTATGTTGGCTACTGCACTTCAATTCGTCTTCATTCGCTTAGTCTTTCTTGTGTTGTAATCGTTGCACATTAAGTTTCGAATCTCACGTAATCAAGGGATCGTTTACCCACGTTGGCAGTCTCTTTATAGCTTTCTGTTTCTTTCTTTACTTTCATTTTACTGTCAATGATGTTTAATCTATCTAAACTTTCCACATCCATCATCATCCATGAGTAACTAAACCACATAAGGGTCTGCTAATGACGAATCTATAGGTAGAAATACGTGAATTCAGCATGTAGGATAGCTTCAAGTGCATTGAATGTATGTGTACTTCATCCCACGGACAATTTCGATTGGCCATCCATTTTGTCTAAGAGTTCAGAGTCGTCCATTCATGCTAGCCTTTCATGATAGCCAGAAAACGACCTAGGAATAGGCGTTTTCCTAGCACAAATCATTAACTTGCTTATATAAATAGATGCTTAAGTAATACTTGGACATGAGTGAACTAAAGGATCTAATGCATGAAATCGAAAGATACATGAGAATGAGTTAATTTGATGCATGATAAGTTGATCTACTGCTGAAGAATCGTATGAAAAAGCCTATAGAGGAGCCGTTAGTAGCCCTTGTTTCCACACTTCACCCTTAAAACGCTGTTAGTACAATTGCTGGAAAATTTATGTCTGCGCAATTTTCTTAGTTTAATTCTTGCCTTAGCCATTTTTTTCCAGCTTTCTATTTTGCGATTTTATTGCTAGATAATTGCTTTCTCCACAATTCTTTTCCTTCTTCATTCAAGTTAACCTCTTTCCTTGTCTTAATTTATGCTTGCATATCTCGCACGTTATTCATTAGTTAGGCACATTAAACCCAATTCTACCCCATTTATACCACCCTTTCTAAGTTAACATCTCACTTCGTTAGTAACTAAGAATAAATCTCTGTGGGAAATCGAATGAAAAAATACTTATTACTTACTACAAGATCATGTATACTTGCATGTTCTGAGTGCTCTCACATTGCATATTCATTTAAACACTGAGCACGCAACAAGTTTTTGGCGCCGCTGCCGGGGATTTTGTTTAGTAAACACGAAGTTTGTTAAGTTGGAAACACAAAACTTAATATATATTGGAGCTAATCTATTCTCATTTCTTTTACAGGTTCCATTGGGTTAGTTTATGAATGAGCATTCAAGTAGCAATCTAGAGTTCAATCCTGACCCTGAAAGATTACTTAGGGCCAGAAACAAAGCTAAGAAACGCCTCTTTAAACAACCCCCTGTAACTCAAAACATTGCTAACTCCGCGGAGTCGTCGCAATTCCATCAAATCGAAATGGATAGACCAGTCCCAAACCAAACACCTACCATTCACAATCCCATCGAAATTGCGAATGATAAGGATAGTGCCATCCTCTCATACTTAGTTCCTATGCCTGGGGAGCTTAACCCAAGCATTATCCGTCCTGAGATTACTGCCAACTCATTCGAGTTAAAGCCAGTAATGTTCCAAATGCTGTCCACTGTGGGACAATTTTTTGGAGTGGAAAACGAAGATCCCCACAATCATCTGAGAAATTTCCTAGGAGTAAGTGATACTTTCCTCATCCCTGGAGTTTCTCAAGAAGCCTTAAGACTTTACCTCTTTCCTTACTCATTAAGAGATAAAGCCAAAACGTGGTTAAATTCTTTACCATCTGGATCGATTGTCAATTGGACAGATCTAGCTGAAAAATTCCTAGTCAAATACTTCCCACCTGATAGGAATTCCAACTTTCGTGATGATATCATTAAATTCAAACAAGCCGAAAACGAATCCCTTCACGAAGCTTGGACAAGGTTCAAGGACCTTTTACTTAAATGTCCACACCATGGCATTTCATGGTGTATTCAAATAGAAGTGTTCTTTAAAGGATACAACCCCAGCACAAGGCAAGTGCTGAATTCTTCAGCTGGTGGTTCCATGCTTTCTAAGAGCTACAATGAAGCCTATGAGATTTTGGAGAAAATCTCAACTTCCCATTGTAGATGGTTGGTGGGCGGATTTTTGAATATCCACTTAATCTCAAGCTGTCGAGGCTTGCCAAAATACGATTTATAAAGCCTATGACCAAGGCTTTGCAGCCAGTGGTAACAGGGTCGATCCAAGGAATAGGAAGATTGAATTTACTAGTGAAATTGGGATTTAATTAATTGATTGATTAATTTGTAACGGGGGGTTTATCATGCAAGGGAAAATAATGAGAAAGCTAACGAAGGAAGAATAATAAGAAGAGAACGTGTGCACGGTTTGGGAGTTTCGGGATCAATTGTCAAACAAGTTCAGTTCATCATTTAATGCTAATAACATGGAATTCAGTTTATTGAGCACGCGGACGACTACCAGAGAAGCCCCAAAGTAGCCGACTTCATGGATTTTAATTAGACCACAAAGTTCTAATTACACGTTATCTAAGCCTACATCAAGGTGATCAGCCCTAAGGTAAATTTAGACAGTCACTAGCTAACCGCGACGAACATTCGAACGTGAATTCTAATTGCTAGTAGATTGCCCGCAAACGCCGTATGCAATCAACAATTATCCTACCCGACTCGATACTTCGATTTAGTTCTATCTACCTGTGTTACTTAGTCGAGCAGTGAGAGGCACGACATCGCTACTCTTTAACATACACAACATGCGAAACTACTCGAGTGTCAATCGGCGTATTTTAACATGCGCGTTGGATTAAGCAAAGTAGATAGATGCAAAGTAAACAGAACCAATATGCATATCAAAACTCAGATTATCAAAACCAAATATGTTTAACAAAATCCCCCTAAACTAATCCCAAACCGTCACCCTTACCTTAGCCGCTCATGGCGCGGTTCGTCAATCCCGCTCCAACCACGGCCATGGAAGGATTCATCTACTTATTACAATGGGAAGTGGAGCTCACTAGCATGCCAACAATGGCGGAGCTCCACGGAAAATAGAGAGAAAACGGGGAAGAAGAAGACTAAAACCAGCAAAAATGGTGGAGAGATGAAGAAGATGATGCTCTCCAAAGTGCAGAAAAATCGTCATTTAAGTTGCTGCAATCGTCGTAGCGTCGACACGCTAGGCCAGCGTCTCGACGCTGTGCCCTAAGTTGCCGCGCGCGCTCGCGATGGCGTCGCGACGCTGCCCCGATAAAATTCCTGCGCGCGCCTCCTCCGGAGCGTCTCGACGCCAAGCAGGGTCTCGACGCTAGGGCAGCGTCGAGCTAGCGTCTCGACGCTATCACTCGACGCTTGCTCTCGGGTTTTTCCAGCGTCGAGCCAGCGTCTCGACGCTGTAGCTCGACGCTGGCTCTCGGGTTTGGGGCTGAAGCTTTGCCTCTTCAAGGCTGTTTTGGCCCGTTTCTTCACGGAACAAGTTCCCCTCTTCCCGATGCATTCCCGGGGCGCTAAAACTCTACTTTAAGCACTCGAACATGCCCAACGGACGCACGAGCTCTTTGCCGCTTTTCTCCTACAAAAGAGATATATTTAATCAATTGAAAGCGGACTTTAGCTATAATTAGGAAGTATTTAATAGCTCCAAAATGGAGTTATCAAACACCCCCAACTTAAACATTGCTAGTTGGTGGGCTAAATTTTGAATATCCGCCTAATCTCAAGCTGTCGAGGCTTGCCAAAATACGATTTATAATGCCTATTGCCAAGGCTTTGCAGCCAGTGGTAACAGGGTCGATCCAAGGAATAGGAATGATCAAAAGTATAATCAAAATTTGGATTTAATTGATTAATTGGTAACGGGGGGTTTTAATCATGCAAGAGAAATAATGAAGAAAGTAACGAAGGAAGAATAATATGTAGAGAGCGTGTGAACGGTTTGGGGAGTCTCGGGATCAATTGTTAGACAACATTCAGCTTATCATTTAATTCTAACGACATGGAATACAGTTTATTTAGCACGCGGACGACTACCAGAGAAGCCCCAAAGTAGCCGACTCCATGGATTTTAATTAGACCACACAGTTCTAATTACACGTTATCTAAGCTCACATTAAGATGATCGGTCCTAAGATGAATTTAGACAGTCACTAGCTAACCGCGACGAACATTCGAGCGTGAATTCTAAATGCTAGTAGGTTGCCCGCAAACGCTGTATGCAACCAACATTTATCCTACCCGACCCGATACTTCGATTTAGTTCTATTTACCTGTGTTACTTAGTCGAGCAGTGAGAGGCACGGCATCGCTACTCTTTAACATACACAACATGCGAAGCTACCCGAGTGTCAATCAACGTAATTTAGCATGAGCGTGGGATTAAGCAAGGTAAACAGATGCCAATAATCAGATTCCAATATGCAAAATTATACTCAGATTATCAAAGCATTAAATGTCTAACAAAATTCCCCTAAACAAATCCCAAACCGTCACCCTTACCTTAGCCGCTCATGGCGCGGTGCGTCAATCCCGCTCCACCAACGACCATGGAAGAGTTCATCTACCTATTACAATGGAGAGTGGAGCTCTCAAGCATGCCAACAATGGCGGAGCTCCACGGAATATAGAGAGAAAACGGAGAAGAAGAAGCTAAAAATCGCCGGAATCCGTTGAGAGATGAAGAAGATGAAGATGCCCAAAAATGTGCAGAAAAATCGTCTTTTAGCTACTGCCTTCGTCGTAGCGTCGAGACGCTAGGCCAGCGTCTCGACGCTGTGCCCTAAGTAATCCGCGCGCGCGCGCGATGGCGTCGCGACGCTAGGCCAGCGTCGCGACGCTGCCCCGATGAATTTCCAGCGCGCGCCTCCTCCGAAGCGTCTCGACGCCAAGCAGGGTCTCGATGCCAGGGCAGCGTCGAGCTAGCGTCTCGACGCTATCACTCGACGCTTGCTCTCGGGTTTTTCCAGCGTCGAGCCAGCGTCTCGACGCTATAGCTCGACGCTGGCTCTCGGGTTTGGGGCTGATGCTTTGCCTCTCCAAGGCTGTTTTGGCCCGTTTCTTCACGGAACAAGTTCCCCTCTTCCCGATGCATTCCCGGGGCGCTAAAATTCTGCTTTAAGCGCTCGAACATGTCCAACGGACGCACGAGCTCTTTGCCGCTTTTCTCCTACAAAAGAGATACATTTAATCAATTGCGAGCGGCCTTTAGCTATAATTAGGACGTATTTAATAGCTCCAAAATAGAGTTATCACTAGTCCTCGAGCAAGCACCACAAAGACATTGACTCAAAGGACGCTCTTACATGCATTCTAACTCAAACCTCCATGCATATTGAAATTTAAACACGAGTATAATCATGGAAGCATTTTGTTCATGCATTAACTAGGACATATCAAAAATTAACTCTTGCCCCCTAACGTGTGTGTGTGCTAGCAAACCACTCCTAAACTCACGTAAGCCCGGAAAACCTACATGCAACGCACATCCCGTTTTCCCCCTACTTCTAGCGTTTAAGAACAGCTACAGTTGACTTACACGAGAGAGAGAAGCAAATTAAGAGACCTAATTATTTTTCTCATTCTTTTTCTTTCTTTTCAAAAGTACTTTGTACTCTTTTTATTAAGGTTCTTTGAACCAACTTTTTATTTCTTTTTCTTTCCTACTCGAGTTGCCTAACACGTCAAACTTTGGCCAAAGCTTCACGTTTTTAAGGACTGACGCTCACTTCTTTAAGCGCTAATAAGAAGGAGGAGCGCCTCGAGAGGAATTTTCTACCAAACATGCTTTTCTATATTTTTTTTTAAATTAGGCTAAGCACATGCTTTCTCAATTAACTAACCACTAACTCTCATGCAACAAGCTACCTAGAGATGCCTTTCGGGGTGACAACGAGAATTAGCGAAACATGCGATAAACAAAGCCTACGGAATCTAGGAAGAAGTTGCTAAGTGCGCGATGAGTGCAAGGGAGCAACGTCAAAAATTTTAAAATTTTTGACATGAACCTAAGAAACACAAAACTCATGCAAAAACTTGATTATGAACATGCTCAAATTTCCAACATGCATTTCCTAGGCTATCATAGTCAGAAAACAGTAAACATAGTCCCAAACACTTCAATATCATTATAGCACTTCTCAACGAACTACACATGCATATCCGTCAGACTAACTCCACCCCCAACTTCAAAATTTGGCATTGTCCTCAATGCCAACCAGTCAGATACAACAAAGCAAAAGGGAAGAAGAAATACACTTCCCTGACTCTTGGTGAAGCTGGCGAGGGCGAGGAAGCGGCGCACGAACGCATCAGAGCCCAAAATTGTCTTATCTTCCTCGATTCCTAAAAAAAACAGCAAGCTAATGAAAACTAAGTTAATCTAAAAAGCAATAAAAACTAAACTAAAGCATAAAAACAGTCCAACACTCGGGTGCCTCCGAGAAGCGCAGATTTTTAAAGTCGGTTGCTCGACTGTATTCTCTCAACAGACTCATCCATAGTCTGTAGGTGCGGGGGACGATCCAGACTTGTCCTTGGCCACACCTTTCCTGCCATCATCCTGAAAAAAATTTTGCACTCTTCGTGCCTCGGGCACGCGAATATCAGCAGTGTTAGTGCAAAAACCAGCATCATTATCACACAAATTTAAATCAGAAATTTTAACAGAGACATGGGAACCATCCCTCAAGCGCGAGGGTAGACTCCCATTCTCGTCATGCTCAACAACAGACACATTTCCAGCAGATTTTCCAAATAAAGAGAACTCATGCAAAGTATCATCAAACTCCAGAGAAACAACGCCCTTAAACACATCAATCTTGACCCTAGCGGTCTTAAGGAAAGGACGTCCTAACAACATGGAGGACGAAGCATGCGATGAGTTTTCATTCATATCTAAAACAAGGAAATCAGCGGGAAACGTCATATTCCCAACTCTAACCAAAACATCCTCTACCTTCCCCCTAGGACAGATGCTTGACCCATTAGCCAACTGAACAGAAACATTACACTCATGCATTTCATTTAAATTCAGTTCACGAAACAATGCATAAGACATAACATTAACAGAGGCCCCTAAGTCTAACATGGCATTACGAACAACTTTACTACCTATAGTGCAAGGGATAGTAAAGGTACCTGGATCGTTGCACTTTGCTGGCAACGTACCTGGGAGTATGGCAGAGACGTTCTCTTTCTTTTTCTCAGTCCCTCTGGTCTTCCTTTTCGTAGTGCACCAGCTCCTTAGAAATTTCGCATACTTGGGCACTTGACTGACTGCCTCTAGGAGCGGGATATTTACCATCACCTTTTGGAAGGTTCGAAGGACCTTCTCATCTTCAGACTCCAAAGTAGGCTTCGCAAGCCTACTCGGGAATGGTGCTCTGGTAACATCCTCAGGTACACTGACCTTCTCGTCTTTTTTCTCAATCTGAGTCTCTAGAGCAGTCGGGGCGGACTTGTTCAAGCTGTCCGTGGCTTCCTTCGCAGCTCTGGTGGAAAGTGACTTCCCACTGCGCAGCTGAATGGCACTCACGTTTTCACATGAGTTTACTGTAGTTTGGGAAGGAAGCTTCCCCGAGCTCTTGCTCTCAATCTTACTGATAGACACCGCCATCTGTGTCAGCTGCTTGTTCAAATTCTGCAGCTCTGCCTTATGAGAATTAAGCTCTTCTCGAGCCTCTTTTTGGAACTGGCTGGTGTTAGTCACGATGGTCCTTACCATCTCTTCAAGTGAGCTGGAGGAGCTCGAGGCTTGAGTCTGGGTGGAAGAATTAGGCCTATCCTGTGACTGGCCTTGGAAGCGAGATTGTCCTTCCCTATTCCCATAGCTAAAATTAGGTTGGTCGCGCCAACCGGGGTTATAAATGTTTGCATATGGGTCGTACTTCCTTGGGTTGGAAGCGTACCCCCCGATCGCGTTGACCTCCGCATCCTCACGGTGTCCTCCAACGATTTTCTTCAACATACTGCCTATCTCGGCCACCTGGGCCCTCATTTCAGTCATCTCGTGGCTCTGAGCCACACTGTGCACTTGTCCTTGTCCCCGAATACCGAATTGCTGCGAGTTTGTAGCCATGTTTGCAATCAACTGCTTGGCCTCAACTGGGGTCTTGTCAATCAGTGCCCCTCCACTCGCTGCATCGATCATCTGCCGGTCATGGGGCGTCATCCCCTCATAAAAATACTGTATGAGCAGCTGATCGGCAATCTGATGATGTGGGAAGCTCGCGCACAGGCGCCCGAAGCGTTCCCAGTATTCGTGCAGGGACTCACCGACATCCTGGGTGATCCCATAAATCCTCTTCCTCAGAGTGGTGGCTAAGGATGCGGGAAAGTATTTCTCCAAGAATACCCGCTTCATATCCTGCCACGTGGTAATGGATCCGGAGGGCAAGTAGTATAGCCAGTCCTTGGCCTTGTCTTTAAGTGTAAAGGGGAATGCCCTCATATTCAGTTGCTCCTCCGTGACCCCTGCCGGCTTCATTCCCGCGCAGACGCAATGGAACTCCATCAGATGTTTGTTCGCGTCCTCACCTGCGTTGCCATGGAAAGAAGGTAACTGGTGAATTAAACCAGATTTTAATTCGAAGTTACCTGCTACCACGGGGTAGTTAATGCACAAAGGCTACAGGTTCAGGTCTGGCGCTGCCAGTTGCTTAAGCGTCCGTGGCGCATCACCTTGCGCCATCTCGTCGAAGGGATTGCCTTCTTCTCTTTCAAACGGTCCTTGCCCCTCCCGGGCTTCTCTACGTAACCGCCGCTCCTCTCTGTCAATCTCTGGGATAAACTGCAAACTACTACCCTCAGAGGAACGGGTCATACACAAACAAAAAATCCAAACATACAAGATACAAACAGAAAAATTTTCAGTCAACCATCAATGAATCAAATTCAAACTTCAATCATAAGTTCAATCAAATGCCTATTCCCCGGTGTTAAGTCTCTGAAAGTGACTTATTTAGGACCCATTTAGCTTAAGAAGATGTACACTTTTAGGTGTTTTTGATAGCATTTAGCCTAAACCTATGCTTAAATATGAGAATGAGAAGAAGGTAGCTAAATTAGGACTTTTGTACAATAGGAAAGAAAAGGGTTGAAAACCGAAGGAAAAGAATGAAAAAAAGCTGCATTGCGACAGCATTGCGAAAACATTGCTGAAGCCGCAATTATTCAAGTGAAAACCGTAAGTTGACTGATCTGTTTCTGTTAATTTCCGTAATTTCAGGGATTCGTTCTTTCTCCTCCATCCATTCTGATATATGACGTTGAAGATTGATGGTTCTCCTTGGCCCAAACGCACCTGCAAACTACTATAAAAGGGGGTCAAAGTCGGAGGTTCAGTCATCATCCGAAAGCGTAGAGTCTTCTCGCAGTCCATCTTTTCGCCCTGTTTTCCTTTGCCGTCTGTTGGAGTGAGAGTCTCAGCTGTTGGAATCGATAATCTGATAGGAAGGAGAGGAGATTCTTCTTCTCTCTCGATTGGATTCATCCAAGCAAGGCTGACCTTTCATCCCCTTCATTCGAGGCGACTGCAACGAGGCTTCCAAGCACCATTTACTGCTTTTTGTCTTTCCTTTCTCATTTCCAGCATTGTTTAGTTATCGCTTCTGGTTTAGTGATTAGTTTACTTCATTTCGTTGCTTTCTGTCTATGGATTATTTACTTTAAGTTTCCCTTTGTTCGTTCAACATTCAAAGTAATCAAATTACAAGTCTTCAGTTTACAGTTTCCATCTTCTGCTGCTCCGGTTTTGTCTTACTGTTTTGAGTACATTTCCCTTCTAAGTATGTCTGTTTTATCTTATACTTCTGCTCTCTATATATCCATGAGTAGCTAAGTCACTTAGGGGCATGCTAATGACAGAACTATAGGCTAAAAAACGTGAACCAAGCATGTAGGATAGCTTCGAAGCATTGCTTGTATGTAAGCTTCATTCCACGGGCAATTTCGATTGGCCATCCATTTTGTCCAAAGAACTCCTAACCTCTGGAAGGAGTAAGAGTTCAGAGTCGTATAATCATGCTAGCCTTTCATGGTAACCAGGAAACGGCCTAGGAATATGCGTTTCCCTAGTACAAACTAAACACTTCTGTTTTAACAAGATGCTTAAGACCTTACTTTGAGTTGAGTAAACTAAAGAATCTAGTGCATGGAATCGGACGATACATGAGATAGAGTGAGTTTGATGCATAGAGAGTTGATCCAATGCTTGGGAATCGTATTAAAATGCCTATAGGATAGTCGTTAGTAGCCCTTAATTCTCCATTTTACACACGTTTGCTGTTTTTACAATTGCGATAACATTGCGGTGTCCGCAATTCTGCTAAGTTACCATTCTGTTTAGCTGTTTTCTTCTTCGTTTATTAATTCCATCTCTTGTCTTTTGAGTCTAATTTCAACTTGCATTTGTTTATGTTGCATTCCTTTACACATTCAGCAAAAATTAGATAATTAAAAACCAATTTTACCCCATCAAATCCACCCCTTCTTTCTTAACAAATACACTTCGTGAATAGCTAAAAATAAGTCTCTGTGGAAAAAACGAATGAAATATACTTACTACTTGCTGTGAGACCATGTATGCTTGCATGTCCTGAGTGCTCTCTCTACCTTCTTGCTTATTCTTATTAACACATTGAGCACGCAACACCCGGCAACGGCGCCAATTTTGGTGGGCGGATTTTTGAATATCCACTTAATCTCAAGCTGTCGAGGCTTGCCAAAATACGATTTATAAAGCCTATGACCAAGGCTTTGCAGCCAGTGGTAACAGGGTCGATCCAAGGAATAGGAAGATTGAATTTACTAGTGAAATTGGGATTTAATTAATTGATTGATTAATTGGTAACGGGGGGTTTATCATGCAAGGGAAAATAATGAGAAAGCTAACGAATGAAGAATAATAAGAAGAGAACGTGTGCACGATTTGGGAGTTTCGGGATCAATTGTTAAACAAGTTCAGTTCATCATTTAATGCTAATAACATGGAATTCAGTTTATTGAGCACGCGGACGACTACCAGAGAAGCCCCAAAGTAGCCGACTTCATGGATTTTAATTAGACCACAAAGTTCTAATTACACGTTATCTAAGCCTACATCAAGGTGATCAGCCCTAAGGTAAATTTAGACAGTCACTAGCTAACCGCGACGAACATTCGAACGTGAATTCTAATTGCTAGTAGATTGCCCGCAAACGCCGTATGCAATCAACAATTATCCTACCCGACTCGATACTTCGATTTAGTTCTATCTACCTGTGTTACTTAGTCGAGCAGTGAGAGGCACGGCATCGCTACTCTTTAACATACACAACATGCGAAACTACTCGAGTGTCAATCGGCGTATTTTAACATGCGCGTTGGATTAAGCAAAGTAGATAGATGCAAAGTAAACAGAACCAATATGCATATCAAAACTCAGATTATCAAAACCAAATATGTTTAACAAAATCCCCCTAAACTAATCCCAAACCGTCACCCTTACCTTAGCCGCTCATGGCGCGGTTCGTCAATCCCGCTCCAACCACGGCCATGGAAGGATTCATCTACTTATTACAATGGGAAGTGGAGCTCACTAGCATGCCAACAATGGCGGAGCTCCACGGAAAATAGAGAGAAAACGGGGAAGAAGAAGACTAAAACCAGCAAAAATGGTGGAGAGATGAAGAAGATGATGCTCTCCAAAGTGCAGAAAAATCGTCATTTAAGTTGCTGCAATCGTCGTAGCGTCGAGACGCTAGGCCAGCGTCTCGACGCTGTGCCCTAAGTTGCCGCGCGCGCTCGCGATGGCGTCGCGACGCTGGGTCAGCGTCGCGACGCTGCCCCGATAAAATTCCTGCGCGCGCCTCCTCCGGAGCGTCTCGACGCCAAGCAGGGTCTCGACGCCAGGGCAGCGTCGAGCTAGCGTCTCGACGCTATCACTCGACGCTTGCTCTCGGGTTTTTCCAGCGTCGAGCCAGCGTCTCGACGCTGTAGCTCGACGCTGACTCTCGGGTTTGGGGCTGAAGCTTTGCCTCTTCAAGGCTGTTTTGGCCCGTTTCTTCACGGAACAAGTTCCCCTCTTCCCGATGCATTCCCGGGGCGCTAAAACTCTACTTTAAGCACTCGAACATGCCCAACGGACGCACGAGCTCTTTGCCGCTTTTCTCCTACAAAAGAGATATATTTAATCAATTGAAAGCGGACTTTAGCTATAATTAGGAAGTATTTAATAGCTCCAAAATGGAGTTATCAATGGTCAGACGATCCTGTAGAGCCTAGGAGAGCTCAAGACAAGGATGCACTTAGTGCAATGAGTAGCCAAATTAATGCCCTGACCAATCTAGTTAAACAAATGGCTCAAACCAATCTCCAACCTAGTGTCAACACCGCAGCAGCCGTTTCAATGGGCGCATCAAATAGTCAAGGTGAGACACTAATCTGTGGATTCCGTGGGGAAGGGCACCTGTATGATTTCTGCCCTGGGAATCCAGCCTCAGTCTGCTATGTTGGAAGTCAACAGCAGCCTAGGAACAACCCCTACTCTAACACCTATAATCCTGGTTGGAGGAACCACCCAAATCTTTCTTGGGGTGGGCAAAAAAATACTAACCAAGCTCAAAACCAACCAAGACCGAGTGGAACACCTGGTTTCACTCAACAAAATAACCAATCCATGTACCAAAAGCCATATAACCAACCCATAGGTTCATCAGTAGAGAATTTACTTAAGAAGTACATTGCAAAGAATGATGCAACCCTACAAAGTCAGCAAGCCACCCTTAGGAGCTTAGAAAACCAAATAGGGCAGTTAGCCAACAAATTGAAGAATAGGCCCCAAGGTAGACTGCCTGCAGACACTGAAGTGCCAAGAAGGGATGGAAAAGAACAAGTTCAAGCAATTTTACTTCATAGTGGAAGACCATTGGTGAGCAACAATAGAGAAGCACCAAAGCGAGTAGAGAATGAAGAGTCTAGTGCTCCACTCGATTCTCTGCCAAACCATGATCAACCACCACCAAGCACAACCAGGGTGAGGCTGGAACCTATCATAGAAGAACCAGAAGAAATTCCAAGGGCTCCACCTGTCATTAGGCGAACTGAATTGCCTACATATGTGCCACCACCTCCATTCCCTAGAAGGCTGAGGAAAAAACAAGAACAGGAAGTGCACTTTAATAAGTTTTTAGAAATTTTAAAACAAGTGCATGTGAATATTCCATTTGTAGAGGTTTTGCAATCTATGCCTTCTTATGTTAAGTTTCTGAAAGATATAATTACTAACAAAAAGATCATTGGTGAATTTGAAACAGTGAATCTCACCGAGGAGTGCAGTGCTATACTCCAAAACAAACTTCCAAAGAAGGAGAAGGATCCTGGTTCCTTCACCTTGCCAGTCGAGTTGGGAGGCAAGCACGTGGGCAGAGCTCTTTGTGATCTGGGAGCCAGCATCAATCTCATGCCCTTGTCCCTATTTCGTCAGCTTGGAATAGGAGAAGCACGTCCTACTACTGTCACCTTGCAGCTTGCAGACAGATCCATAGCATACCCTGAGAGTAAGATTGAGGATATTCTTGTCAAGGTTGACAAATTCATTTTTCTTGCAGACTTCATCATTCTGGATTACGAGGCAGATGTTACGTCTCCAAAAGTGACCTTTTTAGGACTTAATTATCTTAGAAAAATGTTCACTCTTAGGTGTTTTTGATAGCATTTAGCCTAAACCTATGCTTAAATATGAGATTTAGAAGAAGGTAGCTAAATTAGGACTTATGTACAATAGGAAAGAAAAAGGTTGAAAACCGAAGGAAAAGAATGAAAAACAAGCATTGCGACAGCATTGCGGAAACATTGCTGAAACCGCAATGTTTCAAGTGAAAACCGTAAGTTGACTGATCTTTTTCTGTTAATTTCCGTTATTTCAGGGATTCGTTTTTTCTCCTCCATCCATTCTGAAGTACGACGTTGAAGATTGATGGTTCTCCTTGGCCCAAATGCACCTGCAGATTGCTATAAAAGGGGGTCAAAGTCGAGGGTTCAATGATCATCCGAAAGCGTAGAAGTCTTCTCGCAGCTCCATCTTTCTTCGTGTTTTCCTTTGCCGTCTGTTGGTGTGAGAGTCTCAGCTGTTGGAATCGACAATCTGATAGGAAGGAGAGAAGATTCATCTTCTCTCCCGATTGGATTCATCCAAGCAAAGCTATTCTTTCATCCCCTTCAGCCGAGGCGGTTGCGACGAGGCTTTCAAGCATCATTTACTGCTTTCTGTCTTTCAATTCTAAATTTCAGTTCTGTTTAGTTGCTGTTTCTCTTCTAATAGCTAGATCATTTCATTTCGTTGCTGTCTGTCTTTACATTATTTACTTTAAGCTTCCCTTTTTGTTCATTCAAACAATCAAGTAATCAAAGCACAATTCTCCATTTCACAGTTTCTTCGCTTTGCTGTTACTATTTTTCCCTTACTGTTTGTCTTCATTTCTCGTCTAAGCATGTCCATTTTATCTCTTCTTTCTGTTCTCCCTATATCCATGAGTAACTAAGTCACATAGGGGCATGCTAACGACAACACTATAGGCTAAAAAACGTGAACCAAGCATGTAGGATAGCTCTCGAAGCATTGATTGTATGTAAGCTTCAACCCACGGGCAATTTCGATTGGCCATCCATTTTGTCCAAAGAACTCCTAACCTCTGGAAGGAGTAAGAGTTCAGAGTCATACTATCATGCTAGCCTTTCAAGGTAGCCAGGAAACGGCCTAGGAATAGGCGTTTCCCTAGTACAAACCATATTCTTCTGCCTTAACAAGATGCTTAAGACCTTACTTGGACATGAGTAAACTAAAGAATCTAATGCATGAAATCGGAAGATACATGAGAATGAGATAGTTTGATGCATAGTGAGTTGATCCAGTGCTTGAGAATCGTATGAAAAAGCCTATAGGATAGTCGTTAGTAGCCCTTAATTCATCATTTTACACACTTTCGTTGTTAATTAAATTGCGGTAGAATTGCTGTTTCCGCAATTCTGCTAAAGTTACAATTCTGTCTAGCCATTTTTGTCTTCATTTATTAGTCTCGTCTCTTTTCGTTTGAGTTTAGCTTTAACTTGCACTTGTTTATGTTGCTACCCTCTACGTAATCAGTAGGAAATAGACAATTTAAAACCAATTCTACACCATCAAATCCACCCTTTCTTTCTTAACTTTACACTTCACGAGTAGCTTAAAATAAATCTCTGTGGGAAAACGAATGAAAAAATACTTACTACTTGCTATAAGATCATGTATGCTTGCATGTTCTGAGTGCTCTTTCTATCTTATTGCTTATTTATTCCAACACATTGAGCACGTAACAAGTTTTTGGCGCCGCTGCCGGGGATTTATTTAAGCGAAAACGAAGTTTGTTAAGTTTGAAACACCAAGTTTATCGCCTATTGAAGCTGATCTGTTTCATTTCTTTTGCAGGTACTTGTTAAGTCTCTAAAAGTGACTTATTTAGGACCCATTTAGCTTAAGAAGATGTACACTTTTAGGTGTTTTTGATAGCATTTAGCTTAAACCTATGCTTTAATATGAGAATTAGAAGAAGGTAGCTAATTTAGGACTTATGCACAATAGGAAAGAAAAGGGTTCAAAACCGAAGGAAAAGAATGAAAAAACTGCATTGCGACAGCATTGCGAAAACATTGCTGAGGCCGCAATTATTCAAGTGAAAACCGTAAGTTGACTGATCCTTTTCTGTTAATTTCCGTAATTTCAGGGATTCGTTCTTTCTCCTCCATCCATTCTGATATATGACGTTGAAGATTGATGGTTCTCCTTGGCCCAAACGCACCTGCAAACTACTATAAAAGGGGGCCAAAGTCGGAGGTTTGATCATCATCCGAAGCGCAGAAGTCTTCTCGCAGTCCATCATTTCTCTCTGTTTTCCTTTGCCGTCTGTTGGAGTGAGAGTCTCAGCTGTTGGAATCGATAATCTGATAGGAAGGAGAGAAGATTCTTCTTCTCTCTCGATTGGATTCATCCAAGCAAGGCTGACCTTTCATCCCCTTCATTCGAGGCGACTGCAACGAAGCTTTTCAAGCACCTTTACTGCTTTTCTGTCGTTCTTCTTCTTATTTCCAGTTTGATCATTGTTGTTCTTAGCCTAGTGCTTTAATTACTGCATTTCGTTGTTGTCTGTCTTTGAATCATTTCTTTTGAAGCTTTCCTTTGTCGTTCAAACATTCAAAGTAATCAAAGTAAAATTCTGCATTTCACAGTTTCCACCTTCTGCTGCTACGTTTTGTCTTATTGTTTTAAGCATATTTCTCTTCTAAGCATGTCTGTTTTATCTACCCTTTCTGTTCTCCATATATCCATGAGTAGCTAAGCCACTTAGGGGCATGCTAATGACAGAACTATAGGCTAAAAAACGTGCATCAAGTATGTAGGATAGCTCTCGAATCATTGATTGTATGTAAGCTTCATCCCACGGGCAATTTCGATTGGCCATCCATTTTGTCCAAAGAACTCCTAACCTCTGGAAGGAGTAAGAGTTCAGAGTCATATAATCATGCTAGCCTTTCATGGTAATCAGGAAACGGCCTAGGAATAGGCGTTTCCCTAGTACAAACTAAACACTCATGTTTTAACAAGATGCTTAAGACCTTACTTTGAAGTCGAGTAAACTTAAGACTCTAATGCATGGAATCGGACGATACTTGAGATAGAGTGAGTTTGATGTATAGAGAGTTGGTCCAATGCTTGAGAATCGTAATAAAATGCCTATAGGATAGTCATTAGTAGCCCTTAATTCACCCATTTACTCAGTTTCGCTGTTATTTAATTGCGGTAACATTGCGGTCCTCGCAATTCTGCCAGATTTTCATTCTGTTTAGCTGTTTTCTTCCTCGTTTGTTAATTCCATCTCTTGTCTTTTAAGTCTAGTTTCCACTTGCATTTGTTTATGTTATATCCCTTTATACATTCAGCAAAAAGTAGATAATTAAAAACCAATTTTACCCCATCAAATTCATCCCATCTTTCTTAACAATCACACTTCGCGAATAGCTAAAAATGAGTCTCTGTGGAAAAAACGAATGAAATATACTTACTACTTGCTGTGAGACCATGTATGCTTGCATGTTCTAAGTGCTCTCTCTACCTTATTGCTTATTTATCTTTACACATTGAGCACGCAACAGTACTATTGGGTTAGTTTATGAGTGAGCCTTCAAGTAGTGATCTAGAGTTCAATCCTGAGCCTGAGAGATTACTTAGGGCCAAAAATAGAGCCAAGAAACGTCTCTTTAAACAACTCCCTGTACCTCAAGTAATTGCGGGAACCGCAATTCCTCCGCAATTGTCTCAAGAAGAAATGGATGGAATAGTTCCAAACCCGGTGCCTGTCACTCGCAATCCCATCGAAATAGCGAATGACAAGGATAGCGCCATACTCTCGTACCTAGTACCTATGCCTGGGGAGCTGAACCCCAACATAATCCGTCCAGAAATCACTGCCAACTCATTCGAGTTAAAGCCAGTGATGTTCCAAATGTTGTCCACTGTGGGACAATTCTTTGGAGTGGAAAATGAGGACCCCCACAACCATCTTAGAAACTTCTTAGGAGTTAGTGATACATTCATCATCCCTGGAGTTTCCCAAGAAGCATTAAGGCTATACCTTTTCCCTTACTCATTGAGAGACAAAGCAAAGACGTGGTTAAACTCATTACCATCTGGATCAGTCCGCAATTGGACAGACTTAGCAGAGAAATTCCTAGTTAAATACTTCCCACCTGATAGGAATTCTACCTTTCGTGATGACATAATCAAGTTCAAACAAGCTGACACTGAGTCTCTTCACGAAGCTTGGACAAGGTTTAAAGATCTTCTTCTTAAATGTCCACACCATGGCATCCCATGGTGTATCCAAATAGAGGTCTTTTTCAAAGGATGCAACCCCAGCACTAGACAAGTCTTGAATTCATCTGCTGGTGGTTCCATGTTGTCCAAGAGTTACAACGAGGCCTATGAGATCTTGGAGAAGATCTCAGCATCTCACTGTAGGTGGTCAGATGATCCAGTTGAGCCAACTAGAGCTCAAGACAAGGATGCTCTAAGTGCAATGAGCAGCCAAATAAATGCCCTGACCAACCTAGTTAAGCAAATGGCTCAAGCCAATCTCCAAACAAGTGTCAACACCGCCACAGCCATGTCAATTGGCACCCAACCAAGTCAAGGTGAGACACTTATCTGTGGATTCTGTGGGTAAGGGCACCTGTATGAATACTGTCCTGGGAATCCAGCCTCAGTCTGCTATATTGGAAGCCAACAGCAGCCTAGGAACAACCCCTATTCCAATACTTACAACCCTGGTTTGAGGAACCACCCAAACCTGTCATGGGGTGGCCAACAAAATGCTAACCAAGTTCCTAACCAACCAAGACCGAGTGGAACACCTGGTTTCGCTCCCCAACATAACCAGTCAATGTATCAAAAACCATACAACCAACCTGTAGGATCTTCTGTAGAAAACTTACTTAAGGAATACATAGCCAAGAATGATGCCACTCTACAGAGCCAGCAAGCTACTCTTAGGAGCCTAGAGAACCAAATAGGGCAACTAGCCAATGAAATCAAAAGTAGGCCCCAAGGTAGACTCCCTGCTGACACTGAAGTGCCAATGAGAGATGGTAAAGAGCAAGTTCAAGCAATTGAACTTCGAAGTGGTAGACCATTGGTGAGCAACACAAAGGACACACCAAAGAGAGTAGAGAACACTGAGTCTAGTGCTCCACTGGAGTCTCTGCCAAACCAAGGTCCACCATCTACAAGCACATCAGGAGCCAGGCTGGAGCCGATTATTGAGGAGATAGAAGAAATTCCAAGGCCTCCACCTATCCTAAGGCGACCTGACGTGCCTGCATATGTGCCACCACCTCCATATCCTCGAAGGCTTAAGAAGAAGCAGGAACAGGAAGTGCACTTTAATAAATTCTTAGAAATTCTTAAGCAAGTGCATGTCAACATTCCTTTTGTAGAAGTTTTACAGTCTATGCCTTCCTATGTAAAGTTTTTGAAAGATATTATTACTAACAAAAAAATAATTGGTGAGTTTGAAACAGTAAACCTCACTGAGGAGTGCAGTGCCATACTCCAGAACAAGCTACCCAAGAAGGAGAAGGATCCTGGTTCTTTCACCTTACCTGTAGAACTAGGAGGCAAGCACGTGGGCAGAGCGCTTTGTGACCTGGGCGCCAGCATAAACCTCATGCCCCTATCACTATTCCGCCAGTTGGGAATAGGAGAAGCACGTCCAACCACTGTCACTTTACAACTAGCAGACAGATCCATCGCATACCCTGAAGGTAAGATTGAGGATATTCTAGTGAAAGTTGACAAATTTATTTTCCTTGTAGATTTCATTATCCTGGATTATGAAGCAGACAAGGAGGTCCCCATCTTATTAGGCAGACCTTTTCTTGCCACAGGTAGGGCCCTGATCGACGTCCAAAAAGGTGAGCTCACTATGAGGGTTCATGATGAAGAGGTGAAATTTAGTGTGTATAAAACTTTAAGGTACCCCTCTGACCTTGAATCCTGTGCTAGCATGGATGTTGTAGATTCTTTAATGGAAGAACAATTGGAGCATGTATTATTAACCAAGCATGCTAATGAATATGTAGGATTAGAATTAACTGACTTAAACATAGCTGAGATAATGGACATATCTGTAAATAACCCTCAGCATGTTTGTATGAATATTGACTTGACTGAAAAATCTTTGAATCCATTAAAACCATCCATTGAGCATCCACCTGTATTAGAGTTGAAACCTCTCCCCACTCACCTCAAGTATGCATATCTAGGAAATAATGAAACTTTGCCTGTGATTATTTCTTCTAAATTAAGTGAAAAGCATGAGGTTGAACTGATTTTACTACTTAAGCAACATAGGAAGGCTATTGCATGGACTATTGCTGATATTAGAGGCATTAGCCCTTCTTATTGCATGCATAAGATTATACTAGAGGAAGAGCATACACCTAGAGTAGATCACCAACGTAGGCTGAATCCCTCTATGAAAGAGGTAGTTAAGAAAGAAATAATTAAATGGTTAGATGCTGGTGTGATCTTCCCCATAGCTAGTAGTCAGTGGGTGAGCCCTATACAATGTGTACCTAAGAAGGGGGGGATGACTGTGGTAGTCAATGAGAACAATGAACTGATTCCAACTAGGACTGTCACAGGATGGAGAGTATGTATGGATTATAGGAAACTAAATAAAGAAACTAAAAAAGACCACTTCCCTCTACCATTCATTGACCAAATGTTAGACAGAATAGCTGGTCGAGCCTATTACTGCTTTCTAGACGGTTATTCAGGGTATAATCAGATCACTATAGATCCCAAAGACCAAGAAAAGACTACCTTCACTTGCCCTTTTGGAACTTTTGCCTTTCGCAGAATGCCTTTTGGCTTATGCAATGCACCGGCAACTTTCCAAAGGTGCATGTTGGCAATCTTTTCTGATTTAGATGAGTCCATGATAGAAATATTCATGGATGATTTCTCAGTCTTTGGGGACTCATTTACAAACTGTCTAGAGAATTTAGGACAAGTCCTGGCTAGGTGTGAGGAGACCAACCTAGTCCTAAATTGGGAAAAGTGCCACTTCATGGTGGATGAAGGGATTGTCTTAGGTCATAGAGTGTCAAGGGCAGGTGTAGAAGTTGACAGAGCAAAAATTGAAGTAATAGAGAAATTGGTAGAACCCCAAAATATCAAGGCCATTAGAAGTTTCTTAGGGCATGCTGGTTTCTATAGAAGGTTCATTAAGGACTTTTCTAAGATCTCCAAGCCTCTATGTGAGCTTCTAGAGCTAAACAAGCCATTCATTTTCTCTCAAGAGTGTGTCCTAGCTTGGAAAACCCTTAAGAAAGCATTAGTCACAGCACCTATTATAGTAGGACCAAATTGGGACCTCCCATTTGAGATGTTATGTGACGCTAGTGACTATGCTGTAGGGGTTATGTTAGGACAGAAGATTGAGAAGTTAACACACCCTGTCTATTATGCTAGTAAGACACTTAATGAGGCACAATGCAACTACACAACCACTAAGAAGGAGATGCTAGCTGTAGTGTTTGCTTGTGAGAAATTTAGGAACTATATTGTAGGCACCCGAACAATAGTGTACACTGACCATTCTGCTTTAAAGTACCTCATGAGGAAGGCTGATGCTAAGCCTAGGTTGATTAGGTGGGTACTGCTGCTGCAAGAGTTTGATCTAGACATTAGAGACAAGAAAGGAAGTGAAAATGTGGTTGCGGATCATCTTTCTAGATTGCAGCATAATTGCGAAAAAATTGCGGAACCCGCAATTTCTGATGCTTTTATTGATGAACATGTCTTTGTATTGACTCATCGTGATAACGATGAGGAACCGTGGTTTGCTGACATTGCTAACTTCCTTGCATCACAGGTACTACCAGCTTTCAAGGGAGGACAAGAGAAGAAGAGGTTCCTTCATGAAGCAAGGAAATTCATATCGGATGATCCCACACTTTACAAGACATGTGCTGACGGTTTGCTAAGGAAGTGTGTTTCAGCTGCTGAGGCGAAGTCTGTGCTGCTGCACTGCCACACAGCTCCTTATGGTGGACACTTCGGTGGCCAAAGAACAGCTGCAAAGGTATTTCAGAGTGGCTATTATTGGCCAACGATCTTCAAGGATGCCCACAACTATGCCCACAGCTGTGATGAATGCCAAAGAACAGGTAACCTCAGTCGCAAGGATGAGATGCCTCTCACCTACATCTTAGAGTTGGAGCTCTTTGATGTGTGGGGCATTGACTTCATGGGACCATTTCCTCCATCATCAGGTAACCTTTACATACTAGTGGCAGTAGACTATGTATCCAAGTGGGTAGAAGCTATAGCATGTCCCAATAATGATGCAAAAACAGTCATAAAATTCTTGCAAAGGCACATTTTTACTAGGTTTGGAACACCTCGTGCTATCATTAGTGATGAAGGGACACATTTCATTAATAAGGCTATGGAGAGAGTGTTGGCTAAGTATAACATTAGACATAGAGTAGCCACTCCTTATCACCCACACTCGAATGGACAGGCTGAAATTTCAAATAGGGAGATTAAAAACATACTTGAAAAAGTGGTCAAACCCAATAGGAAAGACTGGTCATTTAAACTCGAGGATGCACTTTGGGCGTATAGAACTGCATATAAGACACCTCTAGGTATGTCTCCTTACAGACTTGTGTATGGTAAAGCTTGTCATCTTCCATTTGAGTTAGAAATTAAGGCATTTTGGGCACTAAAAGAGTTGAATTATTGCGTGACCGATGCGGGAACGTTGCGGTCTCTGCAATTACATGAGCTTGATGAGCTTAGACATATGTCTTATGAAAATGCTAAAATGTATAAGGAAAAGACCAAGATTTGGCACGATAGTAGACTCAGGATCAAGGACTTTAAGAAAGGCCAACTTGTTTTATTATTTAACTCACGATTGAGGTTATTTCCAGGCAAACTAAAGTCCAGATGGTCAGGTCCTTTCATGATTACTAATGTGTTTGTTCATGGTGCTATCGAGATAAAGAACCTGCAGCAAGGTCAACCATTCATGGTTAATGGTGCAAGGTTGAAGCACTACTATGAGGAAGGAGATGTGAAGACTCTCTCGGCCTTCCTCTTGACTGAAGCATGAAATTAAGAACGAGAGAGGACGAGTGATTGCTGTGCTCGTCAACATGAGGCTCATGCCTTAGTTTATTTTTTTTCGATTTTCCGGTTATCGTTTGTGTATAAGTTTGTATGATTTTAATTGCGAATTTGATGTTGATTTTATGTCTTTTTGTAGGGAATCAATAGAGGGAATCAAGGAGATTAAATCCAGCTTTAAAAATCAAGAAGATATTGGGCCAAATCAAAGATACGGTTGAGCAAAGATTGACATTTAAATTGAAAAAATCTCCAACGGTCACTAGAATTGCGCTGGATTTGCAGGATCCGCAAAAATATAGCCGTTGGGATTTTTCCGTTTTCTTTATATCCGTTGAGACGCGCGTTGATCTATACGATTTCCCAAGTATCTGAACTCCAAGAAAGCTGCGATTCTCTTCATCTGTGATTCTTCTCTCCAAACCTCCACGATTCAAAAATGGTACTCACGAGGGCTGAAAGATCTGCGGCCAAGAAGAAGGCTGACGAAGCTGAAACGGCTGCGAGAGATGCACTGCTTGCCTTGGCTGAGGCTGATGCTGCGCGAACTGAACGCCTTCCCAAACTTCCGATTCGCAAGAAGAAGTGGAAGGTCGTCACAGAGATACCTGCTGGACCCTCTGAACCAGCAGGCACACCCAAGAAGCGCAGATGGAGTTTAGCGGTGGCCGCAGAACCAAGCAAAGAAAAGACTCCCTCTGTGGAGAGTCAAGAAACTGATCGTGTGTCCCACGATTCGGCCAAGAAGAGTTCTTCGCCATCTGCACCACCAGCGCACAGCTCTTCACCATCACCACCAGCGCACAGCTCTTCACCATCACCACCAGCGCAGAGCCCTGAACTGCCTTCATCACCGCAGAGTTCTGAGCATACTCCGCCAGAAGAGAGCCCTGAGGCATCGCCCACTTCCCCACAACATGACCCTGAATTCCCGTATGGTGAATATCAAGAGTCGACGCAGGGCAGTGGGGAAGGTGAGGAAGAGGAGGTTTTCTCTCCTATGAGGGAAGCTAGCCCGGAGAGTCTTGCACAGAAGGATGACTCGATGGAGGAGACACTGGGGGCGTGCCTCCAGCAGATCACCATCAAGGCAAAGCTCAAGAAGAAGAAGAAGGCCACGATTCTCAAGGCCAAGCGGTCCAAGAAGCTGAAAAAGAAGAAGGCCAAGAGGGCGCCTTCATCATAGAAGGAAAGCACTGAGCCATCGCTCAAGAAACTCAAGGTTGAGGCTGCGGAGTCAGCCAAACCAACAGACAAAGGGAAGGCCAAGCTTTACCCTGAAGATGAGCCTCACTCAGTGAGGTATGTGTCCTCTGACGCTGAGTCCAGAGGCATTGAGCTGAGGAAGAGGGAGTTGCTGCACGAGAAGGGCTTCCTCGACAGACCTGCTGACCTGCCGCAGTTCTTGCGCGCAGGAATTACAAACCACGGATGGGAGGAGTTTTGCAGACCACCCAATCCAGCTTACACAAGCATGGTGTATGATTTCTACCCCAATGTGCTTACCTCTGAGGATGGCCTGTCTGTGGTCAGAGGGGTAGAAGTGGAATTCTCAGCAAAGGCCATCAACGAAGCCTATGGTCTCAAGGGCCAAAAACATACAGATTATGCAAGGATTGTTGATGAACCTACTGATGCTGTCTTGGAGGAGGCCATTCGGACCATTGGCCAGCCTGAGGCATCCTGGACCGTGTCACGCAATGGGAGGAACACTCTCATGAGTGCCAACCTCACAGCTAAGGCGGCTGTTTGGTTTTCTTTCTTGAGAAGGAAACTGTCCCCAGTGACTCATGAGACCACTGTTAAGTCTCTGAAAGTGACTTATTTAGGACCCATTTAGCTTAGGAAGATTTACACTTTTAGGTGTTTTTGTTAGCATTTAGCCTAAACCTATGCTTTAATATGAGAATTAGAAGAAGGTAGCTAATTTAGGACTTATGTGCAATAGGTAGAAAAAGGGTTGAAAACCGAAGGAAAAGAATGAAAAAATAAACATTGCGAATGAATTGCGAAATCATTGCGGTGACCGCAATTATTCAAGTGAAAACCGTAAGTTGACTGATCTTTTTCTGTTAATTTCCGTATTTTCAGGGATTCGTTCTTTCTCCTCCATCCATTCTGATATATGACGTTGAAGATTGATGGTTCTCCTTGGCCCAAACGCACCTGCAAACTACTATAAAAGGGGGCCAAAGTCGGAGGTTTGATCATCACTCGAAGCGCAGAAGTCTTCTCGCAGTCCACCATTTCCATCTGTTTTCCTTTGCCGTCTGTTGGAGTGAGAGTCTCAGCTGTTGGAATCGATAATCTGATAGGAAGGAGAGAAGATTCTTCTTCTCTCTCGATTGGATTCATCCAAGCAAGGCTGATCTTTCATCCCCTTCATTCGAGGCGACTGCCACGAAGCTTTCCAGCAACTCTTTACTGTTTTTCTGTCTTTCTCTTCTGTTTTACATTCTGCTTCGTGCTGTTCTTTTCCTAAGTAGCTAGATTAGTTTATTTCGTTGCTTTCTGTCTTGTTGCTATTTACTTTACAGCTTTTATCTGTTCAACAAACAATTTCAGTAATCAAAGTTCATTTCTGCATTTCTCATTTCCCATCTTCTGCTACGGGTTTGGCTTACTGTTTTAAGCACATTTCCCTTCTAAGCATGTCTATCTTATCTACCATTTCTGTTCTCTATATATCCATGAGTAGCTAAGTCACTTAGGGGCATGCTAATGACAGAACTATAGGCTAAAAAAACGTGAATCAAGTAGGCAGATTAACACTCGAACATTGATTGTATGTAAGCTTCATCCCACGGGCAATTTCGATTGGCCATCCATTTTGTCTAAAGAACTCCTAACCTCTGGAAGGAGTAAGAGTTCAGAGTCATATAATCATGCTAGCCTTTCATGGTAATCAGGAAACGGCCTAGGAATAGACGTTTCCCTAGTACAAACTAAACACTCCTGCTTAAACAAGATGCTTAAGTCCTTACTTTGAAGTCGAGTAAACTTAAGACTCTAATGCATGGAATCGGACGATACTTGAGATAGAGTGAGTTTGATGTATAGAGAGTTGATCCAATGCTTGAGAATCGTAAGAAAATGCCTATAGGATAGTCATTAGTAGCCCTTAATCCACCCATTTACACACTTTCACTGCTGTTTAATTGCGGAAACATTGCGGTCCTCGCAATTCTGCCAGATTTTTCATTCTGTTTAGCTGTTTTCTTTCTCGTTTATTAATTCCATCTCTTGCCTTTTAAGTCTAGTTTTAACTTGCATTTGTTTATGTTATATCCCTTTATACATTCAGCAAAAAGTAGATAACTAAAAACCAATTTTACCCCATCAAATTCATCCCATCTTTCTTAACAAACACACTTCGCGAATAGCTAAAAATGAGTCTCTGTGGAAAAAACGAATGAAATATACTTACTACTTGCTGTGAGACCATGTATGCTTGCATGTTCTAAGTGCTCTCTCTACACTTTTGCATAATTATCTTTACACATTGAGCACGCAACAAGTTTTTGGCGCCGCTGCCGGGGACTTATTTTAAGTGAAAACGAAGTTTGTTAAGTCTGAAACATCAAATTATTTTCCATTGAATTTGATCCATTTTCATTTCTTTTTCAGGTACCATTTAGGGTAGTTTATGAATGAGACTCCAAGTAGTGATCTAGAGTTCAACCCTGAGCCCGAGAGATTACTTAGAGCTAGGAATAGAGCCAAGAAACGTCTCTTTAAACAAACCCTTTTACCTCCAATCATTGCAGAGACTACAATTCCTCCGCAATTACCTCAAGAAGAAATGGCTGGAGTAAATCAAAACCTGGTGCCTGTCACTCGCAATCCCATTGAAATAGCGAATGACAAGGATAGCGCCATCCTTTCATATTTAGTACCTATGCCTGGGGAGCTGAACCCCAGCATAATCCGTCCTGAAATCACTGCCAACTCATTCGAGTTAAAGCCAGTGATGTTCCAAATGTTGTCCACTGTGGGACAATTCTTTGGAATAGAAAATGAGGACCCCCATAACCACCTTAGGAACTTCTTAGGAGTTAGTGACACCTTCCTAATCCCTGGAGTTTCCCAAGAAGCCCTGAGGCTATATCTTTTCCCTTACTCTTTGAGGGACAAAGCCAAAACATGGTTAAATTCTTTACCCTCAGGATCTGTCCGCAATTGGACAGATTTAGCAGAAAAATTCCTAGTCAAATACTTCCCACCTGATAGGAATTCTACCTTTCGTGATGATATCATAAAGTTCAAACAAGCTCCAAGTGAGTCTCTTCACGAAGCTTGGACAAGATTCAAAGACCTTCTCATTAAATGTCCACACCATGGCATTCCATGGTGTATCCAAATAGAAGTCTTCTTTAAAGGATGCAACCCCAGCACCAGACAAGTTTTAAATTCATCTGCTGGAGGTTCCATGTTGTCCAAGAGTTACAACGAAGCTTATGAGATCTTGGAGAAGATCTCAACATCTCACTGTAGGTGGTCAGACGATCCAGTAGAGCCAACTAGGGCTCAAGATAAGGATGCTCTAAGAGCCATGAGCACCCAAATAAATGCCCTGACCAACCTAGTTAAGCAAATGGCTCAGGCCAATCTCCAAACCAGTGCCAATACCGCCACAGCTATGTCAATGGGCACCCAACCAAATCAAGGCGAGGCACCTATCTGTGGATTCTGTGGGGAAGGGCACCCTTATGAATACTGCCCTGGGAATCCATCTTCAGTCTGCTATGTTGGAAGCCAGCAGCAGCCTAGGAATAACCCCTACTCCAACACCTATAACCCTGGTTGGAGAAACCACCCTAACCTGTCATGGGGTGGCCAACAAAACACTAACCAAAATCCTAACCAACCAAGGCCGAGTGGAACACCTGGTTTCACTCCCCAACATAACCAGTCAATGTACCAAAAGCCTTACAATCAACCTGTAGGATCTTCTGTAGAAAACCTACTCAAGGAATATATAGCTAAGAATGATGCTACTCTTCAGAGCCAGCAAGCTACTCTTAGGAGCCTAGAAAACCAAATAGGCCAATTAGCCAATGAACTTAAAAGTAGGCCCCAAGGTAGACTCCCTGCTGATACCGAGGTACCAAGGAGAGATGGCAAAGAACAAGTTCAAGCAATTGAACTTAGAAGTGGTAGACCCTTGATGAACAACACAAAGGACACACCAAAGAGAGTAGAGAACACTGAGTCTAGTGCTCCACTGGAGTCTCTGCCAAGCCAAGGTTCACCACCAACTAGCACATCAGGAGCCAGGCTAGAGCCAATTGTTGAGGACGTAGAAGAAATTCCAAGGCCTCCACCTATCTTAAGGCGTCCTGACGTGCCTGCATATGTGCCACCACCTCCATACCCCCGAAGGCTTAAGAAGAAGCAGGAACAGGAAGTTCATTTTAATAAATTTTTAGAAATACTTAAGCAAGTGCATGTTAACATTCCTTTTGTAGAGGTTTTACAGTCTATGCCTTCATATGTAAAGTTTTTGAAGGACATTATTACTAACAAGAAAATAATTGGTGAGTTTGAAACAGTGAACCTCACCGAGGAGTGCAGTGCCATCCTCCAGAACAAACTGCCCAAGAAGGAGAAGGATCCTGGTTCCTTCACCTTACCTGTAGAACTTGGAGGCAAGCACGTGGGCAGAGCGCTTTGTGACCTGGGCGCCAGCATAAACCTCATGCCCCTGTCCCTATTCCGCCAGTTGGGAATGGGAGAAGCACGTCCAACCACAGTCACTTTACAACTAGCAGACAGATCCATCGCATATCCAGAAGGTAAGATCGAGGATATTCTAGTTAAAGTTGACAAATTCATTTTCCTTGCAGATTTCATTGTCCTGGACTATGAGGCAGACAAGGAGTTCCCCATCCTGCTAGGTAGACCATTTCTAGCCACAGGTAGGGCACTAATAGATGTTCAGAAAGGTGAGTTAACTATGAGAGTTCATGATGAAGAGGTAAAATTTAGTGTTTATAAAGCTTTAAGGTATCCCTCTGACCTTGAATCCTGTGCTAGCATGGATGTTGTTGACTCACTAATGGAAGAACAATTAGAGCATGTACTGTTAACCAAGCATGCTAGTGAATATGTACAAGTAGATGTAGCTGACTTGAATGTATCTGACATAATGAATATGCCTGTAAATAACCCTCAACATGTATGTATGAATATAGATTTAACTGATAGAACTATTAATCCTCTGAAGCCATCCATTGAGCATCCACCTGTGTTAGAACTGAAACCACTACCTACTCACCTCAAATATGCATATCTAGGAGATAATGATACGCTGCCTGTAATTATTTCTTCTAAACTAAGTGAACAGCATGAGGTTGATTTAATTTTACTGCTTAAGCAACATAGGAAGGCTATAGCATGGACTATTGCTGATATTCGAGGCATTAGCCCTTCTTATTGCATGCACAAAATTATACTAGAGGAAGAGCACACACCTAGGGTAGATCACCAGCGTAGGTTGAACCCCTCTATGAAAGAGGTAGTGAAGAAGGAAATAATCAAGTGGTTAGATGCAGGAGTAATTTTCCCCATAGCTAGTAGCCAGTGGGTGAGCCCCATCCAATGTGTACCTAAAAAGGGGGGAATAACTGTGGTAGTCAATGAGAATAACGAACTAATTCCAACAAGGACTGTCACAGGGTGGAGGGTATGTATGGATTACAGAAAATTAAATAAAGAAACTAAAAAAGACCATTTCCCTATACCGTTTATTGACCAGATGCTAGACAGAATAGCTGGTAGAGCCTACTATTGTTTTTTAGATGGGTACTCTGGCTATAATCAAATTACTATAGACCCTAAGGATCAAGAGAAGACCACCTTCACTTGCCCTTTTGGAACGTTTGCCTTCCGCAGAATGCCTTTTGGCTTATGCAATGCACCGGCAACTTTCCAAAGGTGTATGATGGCAATCTTCTCTGAGTTGGATGAGTCCATGATAGAAATATTCATGGATGACTTCTCAGTCTTTGGGGATTCATTTAAAACCTGTCTAGAAAACTTAGGACAAGTCCTGGCTAGGTGTGAAGAGACCAACCTAGTCCTAAATTGGGAAAAGTGCCATTTTATGGTAGATGAAGGGATTGTCTTAGGACACAGAGTGTCAAGGGCAGGTGTAGAAGTGGATAGGGCAAAAATAGAGATCATAGAGAAATTGGTAGAGCCCCAGAATGTCAAAGCCATTAGAAGCTTCTTAGGGCACGCTGGCTTCTACAGAAGGTTCATTAAGGACTTTTCTAAGATAGCCAAGCCTCTGTGCGAGCTTCTAGAGCTAAATAGACCATTCATCTTCTCTAAGGAATGTGTAGTAGCTTGGAAAACCCTTAAGAAAGCACTAGTCACAGCCCCTATCATAGTAGGACCAAATTGGGATCTCCCATTTGAGATGCTATGTGATGCCAGTGACTATGCTGTAGGAGTCATGTTAGGACAAAAGATTGACAAGCTGACACACCCTGTCTATTATGCTAGTAAGACCTTGAATGAGGCTCAATGTAATTATACAACTACAGAGAAAGAAATGCTTGCTGTAGTATTTGCTTGTGAAAAATTCAGAAACTATATTGTAGGCACTAGGACCATTGTATACACTGACCATTCTGCTTTAAAATATCTTATGAGGAAGGCTGATGCCAAGCCTAGATTGATTAGATGGGTGTTATTGCTGCAGGAATTTGATTTGGACATTCGGGACAAGAAAGGATGTGAAAATGTGGTTGCAGATCACCTGTCTCGATTGCACCACAATTGCGAAAAAATTGCGGAGACCGCAATTTCTGATGCTTTTATTGATGAACATGTCTTTGCTTTGGCTCATCGTGATAACGATGAGGAACCTTGGTTTGCTGACATTGCTAACTTCCGTGCATCACATGTATTACCAGTGTTCAAGGGAGGACAAGAGAAGAAGAGGTTCCTTCATGAAGCAAGGAAATTCATCTGGGATGACCCCACACTTTACAGAACCTGTGCTGATGGCTTACTAAGGAAGTGTGTTTTAGCTGCTGAAGCGAAGTCTGTGCTGCAGCACTGTCACTCATCTCCTTATGGTGGACACTTTGGTGGTCAAAGAACAACTGCGAAGGTATTTCAGAGTGGCTACTATTGGCCAACAATCTTCAAGGATGCCCACAACTATGCCCACAGCTGTGATGAATGCCAAAGAACAGGTAACCTCAGTCGCAAGGATGAGATGCCCCTCACCTACATCTTAGAGTTGGAGCTCTTTGATGTGTGGGGCATTTATTTCATGGGACCATTCCCTCCATCATCAGGTAACCTTTACATTTTAGTAGCAGTAGACTACGTGTCCAAGTGGGTAGAAGCCAAAGCATGTCCTAATAATGATGCTAAAACAGTCACTAGCTTCTTGCATAGGCACATTTTCACTAGATTTGGGACTCCTCGTGCTATCATTAGTGATGAGGGGTCACATTTCATTAATAAGGCTATGGAGAAAGTATTGGCTAAATATAACATTAGACATAGGGTAGCTACTCCCTATCACCCACACTCGAATGGTCAAGCTGAAATTTCTAATAGGGAGATAAAAAACATCCTAGAAAAGGTAGTCAAACCTAATAGGAAAGACTGGTCATTTAAGCTTGAGGATGCACTTTGGGCTTATAGAACAGCATATAAGACACCCCTAGGCATGTCTCCCTATAGGTTGGTGTATGGCAAGGCTTGCCACTTGCCACTTGAGTTAGAAAACAAAGCATTTTGGGCCATGAAGGAATTAAATTTCTGTGTAAAGGATGCGGGGACATTGAGATCGTTGCAGCTACATGAACTTGATGAGCTTAGGCATATGGCCTATGAGAATGCCAAAATGTATAAAGAAAAGACCAAAATATGGCACGACAGTAGACTTAGGATCAAAGACTTTAGGAAAGGCCAACTTGTCCTATTATTTAACTCACGTTTAAAGATATTTCCAGGCAAACTAAAGTCTAGATGGTCAGGTCCATTTGTTATTACTAATGTCTTTGTTCATGGTGCAATAGAGATAAAGAACTTGCAGCAAGGCCAGCCATTTATGGTCAATGGTGCTAGGTTGAAGCACTACTATGAGGAAGGAGATGTGAAGACTCTCTCGGCCTTCCTCTTGACTGAAGCATGACAAAGAGAACGAGAGAGAACGAGTGGTTACTGTGCTCGTTTAGTCAAGGCCAATGCCTTAGTTTATTTTTTTCTGTTTTTCCGGTTATCATTTGTATGCTTTGTGGTGTAATTTTAATTGCGTATTTAATGTTTGTTTTGTTTGTTTTTGCAAGGATTCGAAAGAGGGGATCAAGGAGAGTAAATCCCACTTTAAAAATCAAGAAACGGTTGAGCCAAATAAAAGATACGGACGGGCAAAGTTGGAGATTTCAATGAAATAATATCCCTGGAATTGCGCTAAAATTGCTGGATCCGCAAAAAGAGCCGTTGGGATTTTATCCGTTGCTTTTATATCCGTTGGAGGGCGCTCGAATGTTACGATTATCTCTCTCTTTGCTCTCCAAGAATTCAGCGATTCTCTCCATCTTTGATTCTTCTCTCAAGATCTTCAAGACTTGACAATGGTGGCCACACGTGCTGAAAGATCCGCAGCAAAGAAGAAGGCTGATGACGCAGCTGAAGCGGCTGCGAGGGAAGCGCTTCTCACCCTTGCAGACGATGGTGCCGTTCGCACCGGTCCTCTTCCCAAGCTTCCTATTCGTAGGAAGAAGTGGAGGGTGGTCACTGAGATCCCTGCTGGACCATCTGAGCCAGTGGGCACGCCCAAGAAACGCCGGTGGAGTGTCAAGACAGCCGCCGAACCAAGCACCGCAAGGACTCCCTCTGTGGAGAGTCAAGAAACTGATCGTGCATCCCACGAGTCAGCCAAAGAAGGTTCATCGCCATCCGCATCACCTGCGCCCAGCCCTTCACCGTCTGAACCAGTGCCAAGCGCAGAGTCGTCACCGCCTGCACAGAGCTCCGAGTTGTCTCCAGCACCTCAGAGTTCTGACCCGACACCTGCAGCAGCGCAGAGTCCTGAACTGCCGTCTTCGCCACTGAGTTCTGCGCAGACACCATCAGCAGAGCTCAATCCCACGCCATTGCACAATTCTCCACGGCCTGATCCTGAATTCCCATATGGGGATTATCAAGAGTCCACGCAGGGCAGTGGCGATGCTGGGGAAGACGAAGTCTTTTCTCCCATGAGGGAAGACAACCCTGATGTTCCTGCACAGCAGGATGATTCCATGGAGGAGACGTTGGGGGCATGCCTCCAGCAGATCAACATTAAGAAGAAGAAGAAGGCCAAGATTGTCAAGGCCAAGAAATCAAAGAAGCTGAAGAAGAAGAAGGCCAAGAGAGTGCCTTAAGCAGACAAAGAAAGCACGGAGCCATCACTCAAAAGGCTCAAGGTTGAGGCTGCCGAGTCAGCCAAGCCAGCAGATAAGGGGAAGGCTAAGCTCTACCCTGAAGACGAACCTCAGTCAGTGAGGTATGTCTCATCTGACGCTGAATCCAGGGGCGTGGAGTTAAGGAAGAGGGAGTTGCTGCACGAGAAAGGCTTCCTCGACCGACTTGCTGACCTGCCACAGTTCTTGCGCGCAGGGGTGATCAACCACGGCTGGGAGGAATTCTGCAGACCGCCTAATCCAGCATACACGAGCATGGTGTATGATTTCTACGCTAATGTGCTCAGCCCTGAGGATGGCCTATCTGTGGTCAGAGGGGTGGAAGTTGATTTCTCAGCCAAGGCCATCAATGAAGCCTTTGGTCTCAAGGGCCAAACGCACACAGATTATGCACGGATAGTTGATGAGCCGACTGAGGCCGTGCTGGAAGAGGCTATTCGCACAATTGGCCAGCCTGAAGCAGCGTGGACTGTCTCACGCAATGGGAGGCACACCTTAATGAGTGCCAATCTGACAGCAAAGGCAGCTGTTTGGTTTGCCTTTGTGAGGAGAAAACTGTCCCCTGTGACCCACGAGACGACAATCAACCAGAGTAGATCACTGCTGGTTTATGCTATCATGCGCGGTCTCACGGTCAATGTGGGGGAAATCATGTCAGCTGCCATTGCTGAATGCGCAAAGAAAGGTAAGGGACCCTTGTTTTTCCCTAATACCATAACCAAGCTATGTTTGCTTGCAGGAGTCCCTACCGAGCGTTTGGAGCAGCAGATGCCGTACACAGGCCATTTGGAGCTGCCTGCGAACCTGAGGCTGAGAAGAAAGGGGAATATGGAGTTTGAGTTGGATAGGCTGGCTGCTGAACAGTCCCTATCCATGGCCTGCTTAATGGACTTGCAGAGAAGATTGGCTCAATGGGCCAACTATGCGCAGGCAAGGGACAAAGAAGTTGCAGACCAGTTGGGATGCATCTTCCCGGACTTCCCCACCAACCTCCTAACTCCATGGGTGCCCCCACGACCAAGGCAACCAGATGAGGATGATGAGAATTGAGTGCTGGTTTGAAGTGCACTAAAGGGAGTATTGCTTTTCCCTTAAGAAACAAAAGACAAATTTTCTGCTTTCTGATAGGATATTGTGAATTATGCTGTTTGTGTTCAATTTTTGATCTGTTTTTAATGTTTAGTTTTATGCTTTTTCTTTTGCTTAGTCTAGTCTGATGTTAGCTGAATAGGTAGGATAGTTTAGTTTTATTTTTAGGATGCATGAGTTACAGGAAAAAGCATGCTAGGGGCCTGAATCAATGTTATATCTGCCCGGATTGAATTGCGAAATAATTGCGGTTCCCGCAATTTTTGTGACTGATTGCATGTTTTGGACTGTCTGTTTAGTTAGGCTGTGATCTGTTAAATTCTATCTTTTGCTGCTAGCATGACTACCTTATATAGCTGATCTTGAAGCATGCTGGATGAGTGTCATAGGACACCCTTTGAGAGTTTAAATTTGCCTCTGAATAGTGCTCAGCATGCATAAACCATAAGTCCTTAAGACTTTCTGTTATGTTCAAATTTTCTGCTGCTGGGATAGTTGCTTTTAGAATGTTTTGCCTATGCCTAGGATTTTTAAAATTCTCTTTGTTTTACTTTGGACTAGATGCTTCTAGGATAGTTTGGGGGTGTGCCACCTCAGACACTCATTGGGGACAATGAGTAGTTGAAGTTTGGGGGAGGCCACCCTAGGCCTAGGAACATTCCTCTCTTCCTTAGGACATAAGCATTCTTCTTCTCCTTTAAGAGAAAATTTTTGTGATAAATAGAAAAAAGTGAAAAATAGAATAAAGAGGGGAGTCTCTCTCAAGTGCTGAGTAATCAGTGCCAAGTGTGTAAACCACAAGTGGCATTGCATCAAAAGGCAACCCAAGGAGAGACTCCACCTAAGTAAAAAAGGAAAAAGGGAGAAATAGGGGAAGAAGAATGTATGCTTAGGAGTTATAATCTTGTGGCTTAGATGTCCTATGTAAAAAGAACTCTGATCCTTAATGAGCTAAGCACAAGGTTGTAGCTTTTAGGTTTGTCTAGGGAGATGAATGTATATCCAATGTAGTGATGCCAGGGCTTAGGTTGTTCTCTAAAAGTACCACTGTCACTGTTAATACTAAGACTGGCATGACTCTAAGGAATCCTAGGCACATTAAAAGTTAAGCTAGAAGCATGTACTGAGTCTGGAGTAAAGCTTGGTAGAATTTGAAACCTTAGGGATAGTAGCATGATATCATAGAAGTAGTTAGATCAGTAGTAAGGGGTTAACAGAAACAGCAGGTATAGTAGGCAGGTGAAGTCAGAAGAAGCTTGATAAGAGGTTAATTCTAAACTTAGAAGTGTGTCACAGGACAGCACTGCTAGAGATAGGGATATAGGGGAGTCGGTAAGTAGTTAAAGAAGAAGAAACAGCAGCCTAAGTAAGTCCTTAGAATGCTTGAGGACAAGCAAAGCCTTAAGTTTGGGGGTGTGTTAAGTCTCTGAAAGTGACTTATTTAGGACCCATTTAGCTTAGGAAGATGTACACTTTTAGGTGTTTTTGTTAGCATTTAGCCTAAACCTATGCTTTAATATGAGAATTAGAAGAAGGTAGCTAATTTAGGACTTATGTGCAATAGGTAGAAAAAGGGTTGAAAACCGAAGGAAAAGAATGAAAAAATAAACATTGCGAATGAATTGCGAAATCATTGCGGTGACCGCAATTATTCAAGTGAAAACCGTAAGTTGACTGATCTTTTTCTGTTAATTTCCGTATTTTCAGGGATTCGTTCTTTCTCCTCCATCCATTCTGATATATGACGTTGAAGATTGATGGTTCTCCTTGGCCCAAACGCACCTGCAAACTACTATAAAAGGGGGCCAAAGTCGGAGGTTTGATCATCACTCGAAGCGCAGAAGTCTTCTCGCAGTCCACCATTTCCATCTGTTTTCCTTTGCCGTCTGTTGGAGTGAGAGTCTCAGCTGTTGGAATCGATAATCTGATAGGAAGGAGAGAAGATTCTTCTTCTCTCTCGATTGGATTCATCCAAGCAAGGCTGATCTTTCATCCCCTTCATTCGAGGCGACTGCCACGAAGCTTTCCAGCAACTCTTTACTGTTTTTCTGTCTTTCTCTTCTGTTTTACATTCTGCTTCGTGCTGTTCTTTTCCTAAGTAGCTAGATTAGTTTATTTCGTTGCTTTCTGTCTTGTTGCTATTTACTTTACAGCTTTTATCTGTTCAACAAACAATTTCAGTAATCAAAGTTCATTTCTGCATTTCTCATTTCCCATCTTCTGCTACGGGTTTGGCTTACTGTTTTAAGCACATTTCCCTTCTAAGCATGTCTATCTTATCTACCATTTCTGTTCTCTATATATCCATGAGTATCTAAGTCACTTAGGGGCATGCTAATGACAGAACTATAGGCTAAAAAAACGTGAATCAAGTAGGCAGATTAACACTCGAACATTGATTGTATGTAAGCTTCATCCCACGGGCAATTTCGATTGGCCATCCATTTTGTCTAAAGAACTCCTAACCTCTGGAAGGAGTAAGAGTTCAGAGTCATATAATCATGCTAGCCTTTCATGGTAATCAGGAAACGGCCTAGGAATAGGCGTTTCCCTAGTACAAACTAAACACTCCTGCTTAAACAAGATGCTTAAGTCCTTACTTTGAAGTCGAGTAAACTTAAGACTCTAATGCATGGAATCGGACGATACTTGAGATAAAGTGAGTTTGATGTATAGAGAGTTGATCCAATGCTTGAGAATCGTAAGAAAATGCCTATAGGATAGTCATTAGTAGCCCTTAATCCACCCATTTACACACTTTCACTGCTGTTTAATTGCGGAAACATTGCGGTCCTCGCAATTCTGCCAGATTTTTCATTCTGTTTAGCTGTTTTCTTTCTCGTTTATTAATTCCATCTCTTGCCTTTTAAGTCTAGTTTTAACTTGCATTTGTTTATGTTATATCCCTTTATACATTCAGCAAAAAGTAGATAACTAAAAACCAATTTTACCCCATCAAATTCATCCCATCTTTCTTAACAAACACACTTCGCGAATAGCTAAAAATGAGTCTCTGTGGAAAAAACGAATGAAATATACTTACTACTTGCTGTGAGACCATGTATGCTTGCATGTTCTAAGTGCTCTCTCTACACTTTTGCATAATTATCTTTACACATTGAGCACGCAACAACCACCATCAACCAGAGCAGATCGCTGCTGGTATATGCGATAATGAGAGGTCTCACGATCAACGTGGGAGAAGTCATTGCTGCTGCCATTACTGAGTGCGCCAAGAAGGGTAAGGGCCCATTGTTTTTCCCTAATACTATAACTAAATTATGTTTGCGCGCAGGGGTTCCCATTGAGCGAATGGAGCAGCAAATGGCTTACACAGGCCACTTGGAGCTGCCTACAGGCTTAAGGCTGAAGAGGAAGGGGAACATGGAATTCGAGCTGGATAGGTTGGCTGCTGATCAGTCGCTGTCCATGGCTTGCCTGATGGATATGCAGAAGAGGATGGCTCAATGGGCCACTTACGCACAGGCACGGGACAAGGAAGTTGCTGACCAACTTGGGTGCATCTTCCCTGACTTCCCCACGAATCTCCTGAATCCATGGGTGCCTCCACGACCACGACGACCTGATGAGGATGAAGACATCTGAGTGCTGGTTTGAATTGCACTCAAGGGAGTATTGCTGTCCCCTTAGAATAATAAAAAAATCTGCTTTCTGATAGACCATGTGAATTATGCTGTTTTTAGTAAAATTTTGATCTGCTTTAGTTGCTTAGTTTTACGTTTTTAAATTGCCTAGTATAGCCTGCTGCTAGCTGATTAGGTAGGATAGTTTAGGTTTATTTTTGTCGAGCTTGAATGACTGGATAAAGCATGCTTAGGGGCCTTAGTGACTGATATATCTGCCCTGGCTTGATTGCGAAATAATTGCGGTACCCGCAATTTTTATTACTGAATGCATGTTTTGGACTGTCTGTTTAGCTAGGCTGTGATCTGTTTAAATTCTATCTTTTGCTGCTGTCATGACTACCTTATATAGCTTATCTAAATGCATGCTGGATGAGTGTCATAGGACACCCTTTGATAGTTTAAATTAACCTCTAAAAAGCTCAGCATGCATAGCTGTAAGTCCTTGCCTGTCTGTTTTTTTCAATTTTCTGCTGCTGTGATATTTTCTTTTAGAATGTTCTGCCTATGCCTAGGACGTTTAAATTCTCTTTGTTTTACCTTAGACTAGATGCTTCTAGGATAGTTTGGGGGTGTGCCACCTCAGACACTCATTGAGGACAATGAGTAGTTTTAGTTTGGGGGAGGCCACCATAGGCCTAGGAACATTCCTCTCTCCCTTAAGACATAAGCATTCTTCTTCTCCTTGACAAAAATAATGAACTGAAAAAAAAAAAATGAAAAATAGAATAAAGAGGGGAGTCTCTCTTAGGTTGCTGAGTAATCAGTGCCAAGTGTGTAACCCACAAGTGGCATTGCATCAAAAGGCAACCAAAGGAAAGGCTCCACCTGAGAAAGAAAAAAAAAGGGAAAAAGTAGGGAAGAAGAATGTATACCTAGGAGTTGCAACTTTGTGGCTTAGATGTCCTGTTTAAAAAGAACTCTGATCCTCAATTAGCTAAGAGCAAAGTTGTAGCTTGTAGGGTTGTTTAGGGAGATGAGTGTATATCCAATGTAGTGATGTCAGGGTTTAGGTTGTTCTCTAAAAGTACTACTGTCACCATTTATACTAAGACTGGCATGACTCTAAGGAATCCTAGGTAGCTCATAAGTATAAACTAGAAGCATGTACTGAGTCTGGGGTAAAGCTCGGTAGAATTTGAAACCTTAGGGATTGTGGCATTATATGACAAAAGCAGGTAGATCAGTTGTAGGGAGTTAATAAAAACAGTAGGAGTATTAGGCATGCGAAATCAGAAGAAGCTAGATGAGAGGGTAGTTTTAAGCTTAGAAGTGTGTCACAGGACAGCACTGCTATGGATAAGAATATAGGGGAGTTAGTAAGTGGTTAAAGAAGAAGAAACAGCAGCCTAGGAAAGTCCTTAGATTGCTCGAGGACAAGCAAAACCTTAAGTTTGGGGGTGTGTTACGTCTCCAAAAGTGACCTTTTTAGGACTTAATTATCTTAGAAAGATGTTCACTCTTAGGTGTTTTTGATAGCATTTAGCCTAAACCTATGCTTAAATTTGAGATTTAGAAGAAGGTAGCTAAATTAGGACTTATGTACAATAGGAAAGAAAAGGGTTGAAAACCGAAGGAAAAGAATGAAAAACAAGCATTGCGACAGCATTGCGGAAACATTGCTGAAACCGCAATGTTTCAAGTGAAAACCGTAAGTTGACTGATCTTTTTCTGTTAATTTCCGTTATTTCAGGGATTCGTTTTTTCTCCTCCATCCATTATGAAGTACGACGTTGAAGATTGATGGTTCTCCTTGGCCCAAATGCACCTGCAGATTGCTATAAAAGGGGGTCAAAGTCGAGGGTTCAATGATCATCCGAAAGCGTAGAAGTCTTCTCGCAGCTCCATCTTTCTTCGTGTTTTCCTTTGCCGTCTGTTGGTGTGAGAGTCTCAGCTGCTGGAATCGACAATCTGATAGGAAGGAGAGAAGATTCATCTTCTCTCCCGAATGGATTCATCCAAGCAAAGCTATTCTTTCATCCCCTTCAGCCGAGGCGGTTGCGACGAGGCTTTCAAGCATCATTTACTGCTTTCTGTCTTTCAATTCTAAATTTCAGTTCTGTTTAGTTGCTGTTTCTCTTCTAATAGCTAGATCATTTCATTTCGTTGCTGTCTGTCTTTACATTATTTACTTTAAGCTTCCCTTTTTGTTCATTCAAACAATCAAGTAATCAAAGCACAATTCTCCATTTCACAGTTTCTTTGCTTTGCTGTTACTATTTTTCCCTTACTGTTTGTCTTCATTTCTCGTCTAAGCATGTCCATTTTATCTCTTCTTTCTGTTCTCCCTATATCCATGAGTAACTAAGTCACATAGGGGCATGCTAACGACAACACTATAGGCTAAAAAACGTGAACCAAGCATGTAGGATAGCTCTCGAAGCATTGATTGTATGTAAGCTTCAACCCACGGGCAATTTCGATTGGCCATCCATTTTGTCCAAAGAACTCCTAACCTCTGGAAGGAGTAAGAGTTCAGAGTCATACTATCATGCTAGCCTTTCAAGGTAGCCAGGAAACGGCCTAGGAATAGGCGTTTCCCTAGTACAAACCATATTCTTCTGCCTTAACAAGATGCTTAAGACCTTACTTGGACATGAGTAAACTAAAGAATCTAATGCATGAAATCGGAAGATACATGAGAATGAGATAGTTTGATGCATAGTGATTTGATCCAGTGCTTGAGAATCGTATGAAAAAGCCTATAGGATAGTCGTTAGTAGCCCTTAATTCATCATTTTACACACTTTCGTTGTTAATTAAATTGCGGTAGAATTGCTGTTTCCGCAATTCTGCTAAAGTTACAATTCTGTCTAGCCATTTTTGTCTTCATTTATTAGTCTCGTCTCTTTTCGTTTGAGTTTAGCTTTAACTTGCACTTGTTTATGTTGCTACCCTCTACGTAATCAGTAGGAAATAGACAATTTAAAACCAATTCTACACCATCAAATCCACCCTTTCTTTCTTAACTTTACACTTCACGAGTAGCTTAAAATAAATCTCTGTGGGAAAACGAATGAAAAAATACTTACTACTTGCTATAAGATCATGTATGCTTGCATGTTCTGAGTGCTCTTTCTATCTTATTGCTTATTTATTCCAACACATTGAGCACGTAACAGCAGACAAGGAGGTTCCCATCCTATTAGGCAGACGATTTCTAGCCACAGGTAGGGCTTTGATCGATGTCCAGAAAGGTGAGCTCACCATGAGAGTTCATGATGAGGAGGTTAAATTCAGTGTGTTTAAAGCTCTAAGGTATCCCTCTGATTCTGAATCCTGTGCAAGTATGGATGTAGTAGATTCACTAATGGAAGAACAACTTGAGCATGAACTGTTAACTAAGCATGTTACTGACTATGTACAAATAGATGTAACTGACTTAAACATTTCTGAAATAATGGATATACCTGTGGACAGCCCTCAGCATGTTTGTATGACTAATGACTTGTTTGAAAGATCCACGAATCCATTGAAACCATCAATGGAGCATCCACCTCTATTAGAATTAAAACCATTGCCTGATCATCTTAAGTATGCATATCTAGGAGAGCATGATACTTTGCCTGTTATCATTTCGTCCAAATTGAGTGAAAAGCATGAAATTGCGCTAATATTGCTGCTTAAGCAACATAAAAATGCTATTGCATGGACGATTGCTGATATAAGAGGTATTAGTCCTTCCTACTGCATGCATAAGATACTATTGGAAGAAGAACATACACCTAGGGTAGATCACCAACGTAGGTTGAACCCCCCCATGAAGGAGGTAGTAAAGAAAGAAATAATCAAATGGTTAGATGCAGGTGTAATTTTTCCTATAGCCAATAGTCAATGGGTGAGTCTGATTCAATGTGTGGCTAAGAAGGGTGGAATGACTGTAATAGTTAATGAGAATAATGAACTAATTCCAACTAGAACTGTTACAGGATGGAGAGTCTGTATGGACTATAGAAAATTAAACAAAAAAACAAAAAAAGATCACTTTCCTTTACCGTTTATAGATCAGATGTTAGATAGAATAGCTGGCCGAGCCTACTACTGTTTTTTAGATGGTTATTCTGGATATAACCAAATCACCATAGACCCTGTGGATCAGGAGAAAACAACCTTTACATGTCCCTTTGGAACATTTGCTTTTCGCAGAATGCCTTTTGGCTTATGCAATGCACCAGCAACATTCCAAAGGTGCATGTTGGCCATTTTATCTGACTTGGATGAGTCCATGATAGAAATATTTATGGATGACTTCTCAGTCTTTGGTGATTCTTTTAACAATTGCTTAGAAAACTTAGGACAAGTCCTAGCTAGGTGTGAAGAGACCAACCTAGTCCTAAATTGGGAGAAATGCCACTTTATGGTGGAAGAAGGGATAGTCCTAGGACATAGAGTGTCTAGAGCAGGAGTAGAGGTCGATAGGGCCAAAATAGAAATAATAGAGAAGGTAGTGGAACCTCAAAATGTAAAAGCTATTAGAAGTTTCTTAGGACATGCAGGTTTCTATAGGAGATTCATTAAAAACTTTTCAAAAAACTCTAAACCTTTGTGTGAACTTCTAGAGCTAAACAAACCATTTGTCTTCTCAAAAGAATGTTTCTTAGCATGGACAACACTCAAGGAAGCATTAGTCAAAGCACCAATTATAGTAGGTCCAAATTGGGACTTACCATTTGAAATGATGTGTGATGCTAGTGACTATGCAGTAGGGGTTATGCTAGGACAAAAAATTGATAAACTAACACATCCTGTATACTATGCAAGTAAGACTATGAATGAAGCACAATGTAATTACACAACCACGGAGAAGGAAATGCTAGCTGTAGTGTTTGCTTGCGAGAAGTTTAGGAATTACATTGTAGGCACTAGAACAATTGTGTACACCGATCACTCTGCACTGAAATACTTAATGAGGAAGGCTGATGCTAAGCCTAGGTTAATTAGGTGGGTATTATTGTTGCAAGAGTTTGATTTAGATATTAGAGATAAAAAAGGAAGCGAGAATGTAGTTGCTGACCATTTATCTAGATTGCGAAGTAATTGCGAAAAAATTGCTGAGCCAGCAATTTCTGATGCCTTTGTTGATGAGCATGTCTTTGTGTTAGCACATCGTGATAACGATGAGGAACCCTGGTTTGCAGACATTGCTAATTTCCTTGCCTCGCAGGTAGTACCAACTTTCAAGGGAGGGCAAGAAAAGAAGAGGTTCCTAAACGAAGCTAGGAAGTTCATCTGGGACGATCCTACACTTTACAAGACTTGTGTAGACGGCTTGCTAAGGAAGTGTGTCTCAGCTGCTGAGGCGAAGTCTGTGCTGCAGCACTGCCACACATCTCCTTACGGTGGCCATTTTGGTGGCCAAAGGACGGCTGCAAAGGTGTTCCAGAGTGGCTACTATTGGCCCACGATATTCAAGGATGCACACGACCATGCACACAGCTGCGATGAATGTCAAAGAACAGGTAACCTTAGTCGGAAGGATGAGATGCCTCTCACCTACATCTTAGAGTTGGAACTCTTTGATGTGTGGGGCATTGACTTCATGGGACCATTCCCTCCATCTTCAGGTAACCTCTATATACTTGTAGCTGTAGATTACGTATCTAAATGAGTAGAAGCCATTGCATGTCCATCAAATGATGCCAAGACAGTCATTAAATTCCTTAATAGGCATATTTTTACAAGGTTTGGTACACCACGTGCTATAATTAGTGATGAAGGGACCCACTTTATAAATAAAGCTATGGAAAAGGTACTAGCTAAATACAATGTTAGACATAGAGTAGCAACTCCTTATCACCCACACTCAAATGGACAAGCTGAAATATCCAATAGGGAGATCAAGAACATACTTGAAAAAGTGGTCAAACCTAATAGAAAAGACTGGTCTTTTAAGTTAGACGATGCACTTTGGGCATATAGGACTGCATATAAAACACCCTTAGGTATGTCTCCTAATAGGCTAGTGTATGGAAAAGCATGTCACTTACCATTCAAATTGGAAATCAAAGCCTTTGGGGCCTTAAAAGAGCTAAATTATTGCGTGACCGATGAGGGAACTTTGCGGTCTCTGCAATTACATGAGTTAGATGAGCTAAGACATATGTCCTACGAAAATGCTAAAATGTATAAAGAAAAGACCAAGATTTGGCATGATAGTAGACTGAGGTTTAAGGACTTTAAAAAAGGGCAGCATGTCTTATTATTCAACTCACGGTTAAGGTTATTTTCAGGCAAACTTAAGTCTAGATGGTCAGGTCCTTTTGTGATAACTAACGTTTTTGTTCATGGTGCTATTGAGATTCGGAACTTACATCAAGGGCAACCGTTCATGGTGAATGGTGCGAGGCTGAAACATTACTATGAGGAAGGAGATGTGCAAACACTCTCGGCCTTCCTCTTATCTGAAGCTTGAGAATCGAATCGAGAGGGGATGAGTGACCACTGTGCTCATCCATCAGAAGGCTATGTGTTGCGTGCTCAATGTGTTAAAATAAGTAAGCAATAAGATAGAGAGAGCACTCAGAACATGCAAGCATACATGGTCCTATAGCAAGTAGTAAGTATTTTTCATTCGTTTTCCCACAGAGATTTATTATAAGTTACTAGAGAAGTGTAAAGTTAAGAAAGAATGGGTGGATTTGATGGGGTCAAATTGGTTTTAAATTGTCTATTTCCTACTGAATACGTAGAGGGTAGCTACATAAACAAGTGCAAGTCAAAGCTAAACTCAAATGAAAAGAAACGAGATTAATAAATGAAGACAAAAACAGCTAGACAGAATTGTAACTTAAGCAGAATTGCGGAAACAGCAATTCTACCGCAATTTTAACAACAACGAAAGTGTGTGAAATGGAGAAACAAGGGCTACTAACGACTCCTCTATAGGCTTTTTCTCACGATTCTCAAGCGTTGGATCAACTCTCTATGCATCAAACTCACTCAATCTCATGTATCGTCCGATTCCATGCATTAGATTCTTTAGTTTACTCATATCCAAGTAAGGTCTTAAGCATCTTGTTAAAGCAGAAAGTTATGGTTTGTACTAGGAAAACGCCTATTCCTAGGTCGTTTTCTGGCTACCTTGAAAGGCTAGCATGAGTGTATGACTCTGAACTCTTACTCCTTCCAGAGGTTAGGAGTTCTTTGGACAAAATGGATGGCCAATCGAAATTGCCCGTGGGATGAAGCTTACATACAATCAATGCTTCGAGAGCTATCCTACATGCTTGGTTCACGTTTTTTAGCCTATAGTATTGTCATTAGCATGCCCCTATGTGACTTAGTTACTCATGGATATGGGATAAACAGAAATGAGAGATGAAGGAAACATGCTTAGAAGAGAAATATACTTAAAACAGTAAGGAAAGACTGTAGCAGCAAAAGATGGAAAACTTGTGAAATAATAACTATGCTTTGATTACTTGATTGTTTGATTGGGCTAGAAGAGGAATTTAGAGTGCATAACAGAAAGACAGAACTCAACGAAATGGACTAATCTAGTTACAAGAAAGGAAACAACAACAAACTAAAGCTGGAAAATAGAAATAAAGACAGAAAGCATAAAAACGAGCGTGAACGCCTAGTTGCAGATGCCTCGGCTGAAGGGGATGAAAGAATAGCTTTGCTTGGATGAATCCAATCGGGAGAGAAGATGAATCTTCTCTCCTTCCTTATAGATTGTCAATTCCAACAGCTGAGATTCTCACACCAACAGACAGAGAAGAACGACAGGAGAAAAGTTGGAGCTGCGAGAAGACTTCTACGCTTTCGGATGATGATTGAACCCTCGACTTTGACCCCCTTTTATAGCAATCTGCAGGTGCATTTGGGCCAAGGAGAACCATCAATCTTCAACGTCGTACTTCAGAATGGATGGAGGAGAAAGAACGAATCCCTGAAATAACGGAAATTAACAGAAAAAGATCAGTCAACTTACGGTTTTCACTTGAAACATTGCGGTCTCCGCAATGTTTCCGCAATGCTATCGCAGTGCTTGTTTTTTCATTCTTTTCCTTCGGTTTTCAACCCTTTTCTTTCCTATTGTACGTAAGTCCTAATTTAGCTACCTTCTTCTAATTCTCATATTTAAGCATAGGTTTAGGCTAAATGCTATCAAAAACACCTAAGAGTGAACATCTTTCTAAGATAATTAAGTCCTAAAAAGGTCACTTCTGGAGACGTAACACACCCCCAAACTTAAGGTTTTGCTTGTCCTCGAGCAATCTAAGGACTTTCCTAGGCTGCTGTTTCTTCTTCTTTAACCACTTACTAACTCCCCTATATTCTTATCTATAGCAGTGCTGTCCTGTGACACACTTCTAAGCTTAAAACTACCCTCTCATCTAGCTTCTTCTGATTTCGCATGCCTAATACCCCTACTGTTTTTATTAACTCCCTACAACTGATCTACCTGCTTTTGTCATATCATGCCACTATCCCTAAGGTTTCAAATTCTACCTAGCTTTACCCCAGACTCAGTACATGCTTCTAGTTTTTACTTATGAGCTACCTAGGATTCCTTAGAGTCATGTCAGTCTTAGTATTAACAGTGACAATAGTGCTTTAAGAGAACAAACTAAACCCTGGCATCACTATATTGGACATACATTCATCTCCCTAAACAACCCTACAAGCTACAACTTTGTGCCCAGCTAATTGAGGATCAGAGTTCTTTTTATCAGGACATCTAAGCCACAAAGCTGTAACTCCTAGGTATACATTCTTCTTCCCTACTCTTTTCCTTTTTTCTTACTTAGGTGGTGCCTATCCTTTGGTTGCCTTTTGATGCAATGCCACTTGTGGGTTACACACTTGGCACTGATTACTTAGCAACCTAAGAAAGACTTCCCTCTTTATTCTATTTTTCATTTTTTGTTTTTTTTTTTTTCTTTTTTTTTTTTCAGTTCATCATTTTTGTCAAGGAGAAGAAGAATGCTTATGCTTTTAAGGGAGAGAGAAATGTTCCTAGGCCTAGGGTGGCCTCCCCCAAACTTAAACTACTCATTGTCCCCAATGAGTGTCTGAGGTGGCACACCCCCAAACTGTCCTAGAAGCATCTAGTCTAAGGTAAAACAAAGAGAATCTAAAAGTCCTAGGCATAGGCAGAACATTCCAAAAGTAAATATCACAGCAGCAGACATTTGAAAAAAACAGATAGGTAAGGACTTAAAGCTATGCATGCTGAGCTTTTGAGAGGTTAATTTAACCTATCAAAGGGTGTCCTATGACACTCATCCAGCATGCTTTAAGATAAGCCATATAAGGTAGTCATGATAGCAGCAAAAGATAAAATTTAAACAGAACCAACCTAGCTAAACAGACAGTCCAAAACATGCATTCAGTAATAATAATTGCGGGTTCCGCAATTATTCCGCAATAAAGTCATGGCAGATATATCAGTGTTTAAGGCCCCTACGCATGCTTTTTTCCCGTCACTCAAGCTCTACAAAAATAAAACTAAATAACCTACCTACTCAGCTATCATCAGACTACACTAAACAATCTAAAAACTTAAAACTAAGCAACTAAAACAGATCGAAATAGAAACTAAAAACAGCATACTTCACATGGTCTACCAGAAAACAGTTTTTTTTCTAAGGGAACAGCAATACTCCATTTTTGGTGCTCCTCAAGCTAGCACTCAGACATCTTCCTCATCATCACTCCTTCTTGGTCGTGGAGGCACCCATGGAGTCAGGAGATTCGTGGGAAAATCAGGGAAGATGCATCCAAGTTGGTCAGCAACTTCCTTGTCCCGTGCCTGTGCGTAAGTGGCCCATTGAGCCATCCTCTTCTGCATATCCATCAGGCAAGCCATGGACAGCGACTGATCAGCAGCCAACCTATGTGAGCTTCAAACCTCTATTATAAGAGCCAAGAGCCAAAAACTTGTTGGTAAGGATGAACCTAAACCAGAGCAGATCGGTGATGACGCCTCTGTGGAGAATGAAGCCAAAAACTTGTTGGATCAAGCCAAAAACTCTCTTCATTCTATTATTAGAGGCTTCTTTTTAGGGAGAGAGGAATGTTCCTAGGTCAACAAGAGCAATAATTCAGGGTCAGGCCGGGGGGAAGTGTGCGAAGGAGTGGTGCTTTGTGCTGCTGTAGGGGTCTGTGCAGAACTCTGCGGTGATGACGGCAGCTCAGGGCTCTGTGCTGGCGGTGATGAAGAGAGTTCAGGGCTCTGAACCGGTGGAGATGGTGAAGGGCTGCGCTCGGCTGTCTCGTGGGATGGCTGGCCTCGTTCTTGACTCTCCACAGAGGGAGTCTTGTTCTTGATTCCTCCCTCGGCCACAGCCAGACTCCACTTGCGCTTCTTGGGTGTGCCTGCTGGTTCAGAGGGTCCAGCAGGTATTTCAGTGACGACCTTCCACTTCTTCTTGCGGACAGGTAGTTTCGGCAGGCGTTCGGTGCGCGCAGCCTCAGCGCCAGCCAAGGCAAGCAGTGCTTTCTTCGCAGCAGATTCAGCGTCATCAGCCCTTTTCTTGGCCGCAAATCTTTCAGCCCTCGTGAGCACCATTGTTGAATCGTGGAAGTTTGGAGAGAAGAATCACAGATGAAGAGAAACGCAGATTTCTTGGAGTTCAGATACTTAGGAAATCGTAAAGATCAACGCGCGTCTCAACGGATATAAAGAAAACGGAAAAATCCCAACGGCTATTTTTTTGCGGACTCTGCAAATCCAGCGCAATCCTAGTGACCGTTGGAGATATTTTCATTTAAATGTCAATCTTTGCTCAACCGTATCTTTGATTTGGCCCAATATCTTCTTGATTTTTTTAGCTGGATTTAATCTCCTTGATTCCCTCTATTGATTCCCTACAAAAAGAAATAAAATCAACATCAAATTCGTAATTAAAATCATGCAAAAAGATACACAAACGATAACCGGAAAATCGCAAAAAATAAACTAAGGCATGAGCCTCATATTGACGAGCACAGCAATCACTCGTCCCCTCTCGTTCTTAATTTCACGCTTCAGTCAAGAGGAAGGCCGAGAGAGTCTTCACATCTCCTTCCTCATAGTAGTGCTTCAACCTTGCACCATTAACCATGAATGGTTGACCTTGCTGCAGGTTCTTTATCTCGATGGCACCATGAACAAACACATTAGTAATTACAAACGGACCTGACCATCTAGACTTAAGTTTGCCTGGAAATAATTTCAATCGTGAGTTAAATAATAAAACAAGTTGGCCTTTCTTAAAGTCCTTGATCCTAAGTCTACTGTCGTGCCAAATCTTGGTCTTTTCCTTATACATTTTGGCATTCTCATAAGACATATGTCTAAGCTCATCAAGCTCATGTAATTGCAGAGACCGCAACGTTCCCGCATCGGTCACGCAATAATTCAACTCTTTTAGTGCCCAAAATGCCTTAATTTCTAACTCAAATGGAAGATGACAAGTTTTACCATACACAAGTCTGTAAGGAGACATGCCTAGGGGTGTCTTATATGCAGTTCTATACGCCCAAAGTGCATCCTCGAGTTTAAATGACCAGTCCTTTCTATTAGGTTTGACCACTTTTTCTAGGATGTTCTTAATCTCCCTATTAGAAATTTCAGCCTGACCATTCGAGTGTGGGTGATAGGGAGTGGCTACTCTATGTCTAATGTTATACTTAGCCAACACTCTCTCCATAGCTTTATTAATGAAATGTGTCCCCTCATCACTAATGATAGCACGTGGTGTTCCAAACCTAGTAAAAATGTGCCTATGCAAGAATTTTATTACTGTTTTGGCATCATTATTGGGACATGCTATGGCCTCTACCCACTTGGATACATAGTCTACTGCCACTAAAATGTAAAGGTTACCTGATGATGGGGGAAATGGTCCCATGAAGTCAATGCCCCACACATCAAAGAGCTCCAACTCTAAGATGTAAGTGAGAGGCATTTCATCCTTGCGACTAAGGTTACCTGTCCTTTGACATTCATCACAGCTGTGGGCATAGTTGTGAGCATCCTTGAAGATCGTTGGCCAATAGTAGCCACTCTGAAATACTTTTGCAGCTGTTCTTTGGCCACCAAAGTGTCCACCATAAGGAGCTGTGTGGCAGTGCTGCAGCACAGACTTCGCCTCAGCTGCTGAAACACACTTCCTTAGCAAGCCGTCAGCACATGTCTTGTAAAGTGTTGGATCATCCCATATGAATTTCCTTGCTTCATGAAGGAACCTCTTCTTCTCTTGTCCTCCCTTGAAAGTTGGTAGTACCTGTGATGCAAGGAAGTTAGCAATGTCAGCAAACCAAGGTTCCTCATCGTTATCACGATGAGTCAATACAAAGACATGTTCATCAATAAAAGCATCAGAAATTGCGGGTTCCGCAATTTTTTCGCAATTATGCTGCAATCTAGAAAGATGATCCGCAACCACATTTTCACTTCCTTTCTTATCTCTAATGTCTAGATCAAACTCTTGCAGCAGCAGTACCCACCTAATCAACCTAGGCTTAGCATCAGCCTTCCGCATAAGGTACTTTAAAGCAGAATGGTCAGTGTACACGATTGTCCTAGTCCCTACAATATAGTTCCTAAATTTCTCACAAGCAAACACTACAGCTAGCATCTCCTTCTCAGTGGTTGTGTAGTTGCATTGTGCCTCATTAAGTGTCTTACTAGCATAATAGACAGGGTGTGTTAACTTGTCAATCTTCTGTCCTAACATAACCCCTACAGCATAGTCACTAGCATCACATAACATCTCAAATGGGAGATCCCAATTTGGCCCTACTATAATAGGTGTTGTGACTAGTGCTTTCTTAAGGGTTTTCCAAGCGAGGACACACTCTTTAGAGAAAATGAATTGCTTGTTTAGCTCTAGAAGCTCACATAGAGGCTTGGAGATCTTAGAAAAGTCCTTAATGAACCTTCTATAGAAACCAGCATGCCCTAAGAAACTTCTAATGGCCTTGACATTTTGAGGTTCTACCAATTTCTCTATTATTTCAATTTTTGCCCTGTCAACTTCTACACCTGCCCTTGACACTCTATGACCTAAGACAATCCCCTCATCCACCATGAAATGGCACTTTTCCCAATTTAGGACTAGGTTGGTCTCCTCACACCTAGCCAAGACTTGTCCTAAGTTCTCTAGACAGTTGGTAAAGGAATCCCCAAAGACTGAGAAATCATCCATGAATATCTCTATCATGGATTCATCCAAATCAGAGAAGATTGCCAACATGCACCTTTGGAAAGTTGCCGGTGCATTGCATAAGCCAAAAGGCATTCTGCGAAAGGCAAAAGTTCCAAAAGGGCAAGTGAAGGTAGTCTTCTCTTGGTCCTTAGGGTCTATAGTGATCTGATTATACCCTGAGTAACTGTTGCGTGCTCAATGTGTAAAGATAAATATGCAAAAGGGTAGAGAGAGCACTTAGAACATGCAAGCATACATGGTCTCACAGCAAGTAGTAAGTATATTTCATTCGTTTTTTCCACAGAGACTCATTTTTAGCTATTCGCGAAGTGTATTTGTTAAGAAAGATGGGGTGGATTTGATGGGGTAAAATTGGTTTTTAATTATCTAAGTTTTGCTGAATGTGTAGAGGAATATAACATAAACAAATGCAAGTTGAAATTAGACGCAAAAGACAAGAGATGGAATTAATAAACGAAGAAGAAAACAGCTAAACAGAATGATAAAACAACAGAATTGCGAGGACCGCAATGTTACCGCAATTAAATAACAGCGAAAGTGTGTAAATGAGTGAATTAAGGGCTACTAATGACTATCCTATAGGCACTTTATTACGATTCTCAAGCTTTGGATCAACTCTCTATACATCAAACTCACTCTATCTCAAGTATCGTCCGATTCCATGCATTAGAGTCTTAAGTTTACTCGACTTCAAAGTAAGGTCTTAAGCATCTTGTTAAAACAGGAGTGTTTAGTTTGTACTAGGGAAACGCCTATTCCTAGGCCGTTTCCTGATTACCATGAAAGGCTAGCATGATTATATGACTCTGAACTCTTACTCCTTCCAGAGGTTAGGAGTTCTTTGGACAAAATGGATGGCCAATCGAAATTGCCCGTAGGATGAAGCTTACATACAATCAATGATTCGAGAGCTAACCTACATACTTGATGCACGTTTTTTAGCCTATAGTTCTGTCATTAGCATGCCCCTACGTGACTTAGCTACTCATGGAAATATAGAGAGTGGAAATGTAAGATAAAACAGACATGCTTAGAAGGGAAATGTGCTTAGAACAGCAAGACAAAACCGTAGCAGCAGAAAGTGGAAACTGTGAAATGCAGAAATGTACTTTGATTACTATGAATGTTTGAACGACAAAGGGAAACGTAGAAGCAGAAATTCAGAGACAGACAACAACGAACTGCAGTAACTAAAACACTAAGCTAAGAACAACAATGATCAAAACTGGAAATAAGAAGAAGAACGACAGAAAACAGTAAAAGGGTGCTGAAAAGCTTCGTTGCAGTCGCCTCGAATGAAAGGGATGAAAGGTCAGCCTTGCTTGGATGAATCCAATCGAGAGAGAAGAAGAATCTTCTCTCCTTCCTATCAGATTATCGATTCCAACAGCTGAGACTCTCACTCCAACAGACGGCAAAGGAAAACAGAGAGAAATGATGGACTGCGAGAAGACTTCTGCGCTTCGAATGATGATCAAACCTCCGACTTTGGCCCCCTTTTATAGTAGTTTGCAGGTGCGTTTGGGCCAAGGAGAACCATCAATCTTCAACGTCATATATCAGAATGGATGGAGGAGAAAGAATGAATCCCTGAAATTACGGAAATTAACGGAAAAAGATCAGTCAACTTACGGTTTTCACTTTGAATAATTGCGGCCTCAGCAATGTTTTCGCAATGCTGTCGCAATGCAGCTTTTTTCATTCTTTTCCTTCGGTTTTCAACCCTTTTTCTACCTATTGTACATAAGTCCTAGATTAGCTACCTTCTTCTAATTCTCATATTAAAGCATAGGTTTAGGCTAAATGCTATCAAAAACACCTAGAAGTGTACATCTTCTTAAGCTAAATGGGTCCTAAATAAGTCACTTTCAGAGACTTAACAAGCCCCCAAACTTAAGGCTTTGCTTGTCCTCAAGCATACTAAGGACTTTCCTAGGCTGCCGCTTCTCCTTCTTTAACCACCTACTGACTCCCCTATATCCCTATCTATAGCACTGCTGTCCTGTGACACACTTCTTAGTTTTAAAACTACCCTCTTATCTAGCTTCTTCTGACTTCGCCTGCCTAACACTCACCTGCTTTTGTTAACTTCCTACAACTGATCTATTTGCTTTTGTCATATCATGCCACTATCCCTAAGGTTTCAAATTCTGCCTAGCTTTACTTCAGACTCAGTACATGCTTCTAGCTTTATTTTTAATGTGCCTAGGATTCCTTAGAGTCATGCCAGTCTTAGTATTAACGGTGACAGTAGTACTTTTAGAGAACAACCTAAACCCTGGCATCACTACATTGGATAGACATTCATCTCCCTAAACAACCCTACAAGTTACAACTTTGTGCTTAGCTAATTGAGGATCAGAGTTCTTTTTAAATAGGACACCTAAGCCACAAAGTTATAACTCCTAGGTCTACATTCTTCTTCCCTACTCTTTTCCTTTTTTTTTTTCTCTTACTTAGGTGGGACCTCTCCTTCGGTTGCCTTTTGATGCAATGCCACTTGTGGGTCACACACTTGGCACTGATTACTTAGCAACCTAAGAGAAACCCCCCTTTTTATTCTATTTTTCATTTTTTTTTTCAGTTCATCCTTTTTTGTAAGGGAGAAGAAGAATGCTTATGTTTCTAAGGGAGAGAGGAATGTTCCTAGGCCTAGGGTGGCCTCCCCCAAACTTCAACTACTCATTGTCCCCAATGAGTGTCTGAGGTGGCACACCCCCAAACTATCCTAGAAGCATCTAGTCTAAGGTAAAACAAAGAGAATCTAAAGCCCTAGGCATAGACAGAACATTGAAAAGAAAATATCACAGTAGCAGAAAATTAACAAAAAAAAACAGACAGTTAAGGGCTTAAAGCTGTGCATGCTGAGCTTTTTAGAGGTCGATTTAAAGTATCAAAGGGTGTCCTATGACACTCATCCAGCATGCATTTAGATAAGCTATATAAGGCGGTCATGTTAGCAGGAAAAGATAGAATTTAAACAGATCACAGCCTAGCTAAACAGACAGTCCAAAACATGCTTTTAGTCATGAAAATTGCGGGTACCGCAATTATTTCGCAATTAGATCAGGGCAGATATAACATTGATTAAGGCCCCTAAGCATGCTTTTTCCAGTCACTCAAGCTTCCTAAAAAAAAAACTAAACTACCCTACCTAGTCAGCTAACATCAAACTATACTAAGCAACAGGAAAAACATAAAACTAAACATCTAAAACAGATCAAAATTGAACCAAAAACAGCATGGTCCTAACAGAAAGCAGAAAATTGTTTTTTTTTTCTAAGGGAACAGCAATACTCCCTTTAGTGCACTCCAAACCAGCACTCAATTCTCGTCATCCTCATCTGGTTGTCTTGGTCTTGGGGGCACCCATGGAGTTAGAAGATTGGTAGGGAACTCAGGGAAGAGGCACCCCAGCTGGTCTGCAACTTCCTTGTCCCTCGCCTGCGCATAAGTGGCCCATTGAGCCATTCTTCTCTGCATATCCATTAAGCAGGCCATGGATAGAGACTGTTCAGCAGCCAGCCTATCCAGTTCAAACTCCATATTCCCCTTTCGTCTCAGCCTCAGGTTAGCAGGCAGCTCCAAATGGCCTGTGTAAGCCATTTGCTGCTCCAAACGCTCGGTAGGGACTCCTGCAAGCAAACATAGCTTGGTTATGGTGTTAGGGAAAAACAGTGGTCCCTTAACTTTCTTGGCGCATTCAGCAATGGCCGCAGTGATGACTTCTCCCACGTTGATCGTGAGACCTCTCATGATTGCATACACCAGCAGCGATCGGCTCTGGTTTATTGTAGTCTCGTGAGTCACCGGGGACAATCTCCTTCGCACGAACGAAAACCAAACAGCTGCCTTAGCCGTGAGGTTGGCACTCATGAGAGTGTGCCTCCCATTGCGTGACACGGTCCAAGAAGCTTCAGGCTGACCAATAGTCCGAATGGCCTCTTCCAGCACTGCCTCAGTAGGCTCGTCAACGATCCGTGCATAATCTGTATGTGTTGGCCCTTGAGACCAAAGGCTTCGTTGATGGCCTTGGCTGAGAAATCTACTTCTACCCCTCTGACCACAGACAGGCCATCCTCAGGGCTGAGCACATTGGCGTAGAACTCATACACCATGCTCGTGTATGCTGGATTAGGCGGTCTGCAGAATTCCTCCCAGCCGTGGTTGATCACCCCTGCGCGCAAGAACTGCGGCAGGTCAGCAGGTCGGTCGAGGAAGCCTTTCTCGTGCAGCAACTCCCTCTTCCTTAACTCAGCACCCCTGGATTCAGCATCAGATGAGACATACCTCACTGACTGAGGTTCGTCTTCAGGGTAGAGCTTGGCCTTCCCCTTATCTGCTGGCTTGGCTGACTCGGCAGCCTCAACCTTGAGCCTTTTGAGTGATGGCTCCGTGCTTTCTTTGTCTGCTGAAGGCACTCTCTTGGCCTTCTTCTTCTTCAGCTTCTTTGATTTCTTGGCCTTGACAATCTTGGCCTTCTTCTTCTTCTTAATGTTGATCTGCTGGAGGCATGCCCCCAACGTCTCCTCCATGGAATCATCCTGCTGTGCAGGAACATCAGGGCTGTCTTCCCTCATGGGAGAAAAGACTTCGTCTTCCCCAGCATCGCCACTGCCCTGCGTGGACTCTTGATAATCCCCATATGGGAATTCAGGATCAGGCCGTGGAGAATTGTGCAACGGCGTGGGATTGAGCTCTGCTGATGGTGTCTGCGCAGAACTCAGTGGCGAAGACGGCAGTTCAGGACTCTGCGCTGCTGCAGGTGTCGGGTCAGAACTCTGAGGTGCTGGAGACAACTCGGGGCTCTGTGCAGGCGGTGACGACTCTGCGCTTGGCACTGGTTCAGATGGTGAAGGGCTGTGCGCAGGTGATGCGGATGGCGACGAACCTTCTTTGGCTGACTCGTGGGATGCACGATCAGTTTCTTGACTCTCCACAGAGGGAGTCTTTGCTGTGCTTGGTTCGGCGGCCATCTCGACACTCCACCGGCGTTTCTTAGGCGTGCCCACTGGCTCAGATGGTCCAGCAGGGATTTCAGTGACAACCCTCCACTTCTTCCTACGGATAGGAAGCTTAGGAAGAGGTTCGGTGCGAACGGCACCATCATCTGCAAGGGTGAGCAATGCTTCCCTCACAGCCGCTTCAGCTGCGTCATCAGCCTTCTTCTTGGCTGCGGATCTTTCAGCCCTTGTGGAAACCATTGTCGAGTCTTGAAGATCTTGAGAGAAGAATCAAAGATGAAGAGAATCGCAGAGTTCTTGGAAATCAGAGAATGAGAGAATCGTATCGATCGAGCGCTTTCCAACGGATATAAAGGCAACGGAAAAATCCCAACGGCTCTTTTTTGCGAATCCAGCAATTCCAGCGCAATTCCAGGGATATTTTTTCATAAAAATCTCAAACTTCGCTCGTCCGTATCTTTTATTTGGCTCGATCGTTTTTTTATTTTAAAAGCTGGATTTACTCACCTTGATCCCCTCTTTCGAATCCCTGCAAAAACAAATAAAACAAACATTAAATACGCAATTAAAATCACACCACAAAACATACAAACGATAATCGGAAAAACAGAAAAAATAAACTAAGGCATTGGCCTTGACTAAACGAGCACAGTAACCACTCGTTCTCTCTCGTTTTTAACGTCATGCTTCACGCAAGAGGAAGGCCGAGAGAGTCTTCACATCTCCTTCCTCATAGTAGTGCTTCAATCTAGCACCATTGACCATAAATGGCTGTCCTTGCTGCAAGTTTTTTATCTCTATCGCACCATGAACAAAGACATTAGTAATAACAAATGGACCCGACCATCTGGACTTTAGTTTGCCTGGAAATATCTTTAAACGTGAGTTAAATAATAGGACAAGTTGGCCTTTCCTAAAGTCTTTGATCCTAAGTCTACTGTCGTGCCATATTTTGGTCTTTTCTTTATACATTTTGGCATTCTCATAGGCCATATGCCTAAGCTCATCAAGTTCATGTAGCTGCAAAGACCTCAGTGTCCCCGCATCCTTTACACAAAAATTCAACTCCTTCATGGCCCAAAATGCTTTGTTTTCTAACTCAAGTGGTAAGTGACAAGCTTTGCCATATACCAGCCTATAAGGGGACATTCCTAGAGGTGTCTTATATGCTGTCCTATAAGCCCAAAGTGCATCCTCAAGCTTGAAGGACCAGTCTTTCCTATTAGGTTTGACTACCTTTTCTAGGATGTTCTTTATCTCCCTATTGGAAATTTCAGCTTGGCCATTTGAGTGTGGGTGGTAGGGAGTGGCTACTCTATGTCTAATGTTATATTTAGCCAATACCTTCTCCATAGCCTTATTAATGAAATGTGACCCCTCATCACTAATGATAGCACGAGGAGTCCCAAATCTAGTGAAAATGTGCCTATGCAAGAAGTTAGTGACTGTTTTAGCATCATTATTAGGACATGCTTTGGCCTCTACCCACTTGGACACATAATCCACTGCCACTAATATGTACAGGTTACCTGATGATGGAGGGAATGGTCCCATGAAGTCAATGCCCCACACATCAAAGAGCTCCAACTCTAAAATGTACGTGAGGGGCATCTCATCCTTGCGACTGAGGTTACCTGTCCTTTGACACTCATCACAGCTGTGGGCATAGTTGTGGGCATCCTTGAAGATTGTTGGCCAATAGTAGCCACTCTGAAATACCTTCGCAGCTGTTCTTTGACCACCGAAGTGTCCACCATAAGGAGATGAGTGACAGTGCTGCAGCACAGACTTCGCTTCAGCAGCTGAAACACACTTCCTTAGTAAGCCATCAGCACAGGTTCTGTAAAGTGTGGGGTCATCCCAGATGAATTTCCTTGCTTCATGAAGGAACCTCTTCTTCTCTTGTCCTCCCTTGAACACTGGTAATACCTGTGATGCACGGAAGTTAGCAATGTCAGCAAACCAAGGTTCCTCATCGTTATCACGATGAGCCAAAGCAAAGACATGTTCATCAATAAAAGCATCAGAAATTGCGGTCTCCGCAATTTTTTCGCAATTGTGCTGCAATCGAGACAGGTGATCTGCAACCACATTTTCACATCCTTTCTTGTCCCGAATGTCCAAATCAAATTCCTGCAGCAATAACACCCATCTAATCAATCTAGGCTTGGCATCAGCCTTCCTCATAAGATATTTCAAGGCAGAATGGTCAGTGTATACAATTGTCCTAGTGCCTACAATATAGTTTCTGAATTTTTCGCAGGCAAACACTACCGCAAGCATCTCTTTCTCTGTAGTTGTATAATTACATTGAGCCTCATTCAAGGTCTTACTAGCATAATAGACAGGGTGTGTTAGCTTGTCAATCTTCTGTCCTAACATGACTCCTACAGCATAGTCACTGGCATCACATAGCATCTCAAATGGGAGATCCCAATTTGGTCCGACTATGATAGGTGCTGTGACTAGTGCCTCTTTAAGGGTTTTCCAAGCTACTACACATTCCTTAGAGAAGATAAATGGCCTATTTAGCTCTAGAAGCTCGCACAGAGGCTTGGCTATCTTAGAAAAGTCCTTGATGAACCTTCTGTAAAAACCAGCATGCCCTAAGAAGCTTCTAATGGCTTTGACATTCTGGGGCTCTACCAACTTCTCTATGATCTCTATCTTGGCCCGATCAACTTCTACACCTGCCCTTGACACTCTGTGTCGTAAGACAATCCCCTCATCTACCATAAAATGGCATTTCTCCCAATTTAGGACTAGGTTGGTCTCCTCACACCTAGCCAGGACTTGTCCTAAGTTTTCTAGACAGGATTTAAATGAATCCCCAAAAACTGAGAAGTCATCCATGAATATTTCTATCATGGACTCATCCAACTCGGAGAAGATTGCCATCATGCACCTTTGGAAAGTTGCCGGTGCATTGCATAAGCCAAAAGGCATTCTGCGGAAGGCAAACGTTCCAAAAGGGCAAGTGAAGGTGGTCTTCTCTTGATCCTTAGGGTCTATAGTAATTTGATTATAGCCTGAATAACCATCTAAGAAACAATAGTAGGCTCTACCAGCTATTCTGTCTAGCATCTGGTCAATGAACGGTATAGGGAAATGGTCTTTTTTAGTCTCTTTATTTAATTTTCTGTAATCCATACACACTCTCCACCCTGTGACAGTCCTTGTTGGAATCAGTTCGTTGTTCTCATTGACTACCACAGTTATTCCCCCCTTTTTAGGTACACATTGGATGGGGCTCACCCACTGGCTACTAGCTATGGGGAAAATCACTCCTGCATCTAACCATTTTATTATTTCCTTTTTTACTACCTCTTTCATAGAGGGGTTTAGCCTACGCTGGTGATCTACCCTCGGTGTGTGCTCTTCCTCTAGTATAATTTTGTGCATGCAATAAGAAAGGCTAATGCCTCGAATATCAGCAATAGTCCATGCTATAGCCTTCCTATGTTGCTTAAGCAGTAAAATTAATTCACCCTCATGTTGTTCACTTAGTTTAGAAGAAATAATTACAGGCAGTGTATCATTATTTCCTAAATATGCATATTTGAGGTGAGTGGGTAGTGGTTTAAGTTCTAAAACAGGTGGATGCTCAATGGAGGGCTTCAAAGGATTTACAGTTCTATCAGTTAAATCTATATTCATACATACATGCTGTGGGTTATCTACAGGCATGTCCATTATATCAGATATATTTAAGTCAGCTACATCTAATCCTACATATTCATTGGCATGCTTGGTTAATAATACATGCTCTAATTGTTCTTCCATCAGTGAGTCAACAATATCCATGCTAGCACAGGATTCAAGGTCAGAGGGATACCTTAAAGCTTTATATACACTAAACTTTACCTCTTCATCATGAACCCTCATAGTAAGCTCACCTTTTTGAACATCTATTAGTGCCCTACCTGTGGCTAGAAATGGTCTACCTAGCAGGATGGGGACCTCCTTGTCTGCCTCATAGTCCAGGACAATGAAATCTGCAAGGAAAATAAATTTGTCAACTTTAACTAGAATATCCTCAATCTTACCTTCTGGATATGCGATGGATCTGTCTGCTAGTTGTAAAGTGACTGTGGTTGGACGTGCTTCTCCCATTCCCAACTGGCGGAATAGGGACAGGGGCATGAGATTTATGCTGGCGCCCAGGTCACAAAGCGCTCTGCCCACGTGCTTGCCTCCAAGTTCTACAGGTAAGGTGAAGGAACCAGGATCCTTCTCCTTCTTGGGCAGCTTGTTCTGGAGGATGGCACTGCACTCCTCGGTGAGGTTTACTGTTTCAAACTCACCAATTATTTTTTTGTTAGTAATAATGTCCTTCAAAAACTTTACATAAGAAGGCATAGACTGTAAAACTTCTACAAAAGGAATGTTAACATGCACTTGCTTAAGAATTTCTAAGAATTTATTAAAATGAACTTCCTGTTCCTGCTTCTTCTTAAGCCTTCGAGGGTATGGAGGTGGTGGCACATATGCAGACACGTCAGGTTGCCTTAGGATAGGTGGAGGCCTTGGAATTTCTTCTACCTCCTCAATAATAGGTTCTAGCCTGACTCCTGATGTGCTAGTTGGTGGTGGACCTTGGTTTGGCATAGACTCCAGTGGAGCACTAGACTCAGTGTTCTCTACTCTCTTTGGTGTGTCCTTTGTGTTGCTCACCAATGGCCTTCCACTCCTAAGTTCAATTGCTTGAACTTGCTCTTTGCCATCTCTCCTTGGTACCTCGGTGTCAGCAGGGAGTCTACCTTGGGGCCTACTTTTAAGTTCATTGGCTAATTGGCCTATTTGGTTTTCCAGGCTCCTAAGAGTAGCTTGCTGGCTCTGAAGAGTAGCATCATTCTTAGCTATGTATTCCTTGAGTAGGCTTTCTACAGAAGATCCTACAGGTTGATTGTAAGGTTTTTGGTACATTGACTGGTTATGTTGAGGAGTGAAACCAGGTGTTCCACTCGGCCTTGGTTGGTTAGAATTTTGGTTAGCGTTTTGTTGGCCACCCCATGACAGGTTAGGGTGGTTTCTCCAACCAGGGTTATAGGTGTTGGAGTAGGGGTTATTCCTAGGCTGCTGCTGGCTTCCAACATAGCAGACTGAGGATGGATTCCCAGGGCAGTATTCATATGGGTGCCCTTCCCCACAGAATCCACAGATAGGTGCCTCGCCTTGACTTGGTTGGGTGCCCATTGACATGGCTGTGGCAGTATTGGCACTGGTTTGGAGATTGGCCTGAGCCATTTGCTTAACTAGGTTGGTCAGGGCGTTTATTTGGGTGCTCATGGCGCTTAGAGCATCCTTGTCTTGAGCCCTAGTTGGCTCTACTGGATCGTCTGACCACCTACAATGAGATGTTGAGATCTTCTCCAAGATCTCATAAGCTTCGTTGTAACTCTTGGACAACATGGAACCACCAGCAGATGAATTTAGAACTTGTCTGGTGCTGGGGTTGCATCCTTTAAAGAAGACTTCTATTTGGATACACCATGGAATGCCATGGTGTGGACATTTAATGAGAAGGTCTTTGAATCTTGTCCAAGCTTCGTGAAGGGACTCACTTGGAGCTTGTTTGAACTTTATGATATCATCACGAAAGGTTGAATTCCTATCTGGTGGGAAATATTTGACTAGGAATTTTTCTGCTAAATCTGTCCAATTGAGGACAAATCCTGAGGGTAAGGAATTTAACCATGTTTTGGCTTTGTCCCTTAAAGAGTAAGGGAAAAGATATAACCTCAGGGCTTCTTGGGAAACTCCAGGGATTAGGAATGTGTCACTAACTCCTAGGAAATTCCTAAGGTGGTTATGGGGGTCCTCATTTTCTATTCCAAAGAATTGTCCCACAGTGGACAACATTTGGAACATCACTGGCTTTAACTCGAATGAGTTGGCAGTGATTTCAGGACGGATTATGCTGGGGTTCAGCTCCCCAGGCATAGGTACTAAATATGAAAGGATGGCGCTATCCTTGTCATTCGCTATTTCAATGGGATTGCGAGTGACAGGCACCAGGTTTTGATTTACTCCAGCCATTTCTTCTTGAGGTAATTGCGGAGGAATTGTAGTTTCCGCAATGATTGGAGGTAAAAGGGTTTGTTTAAAGAGACGTTTCTTGGCTCTATTTCTAGCTTTAAATAATCTCTCGGGCTCAGGGTTGAACTCTAGATCACTAGATGGAGTCTCATTCATAAACTACCCTAAATGGTACCTGAAAAAGAAATGAAGATGGATCAAATTCAATGGAAAATAACTTGATGTTTCAAACTTAACAAACTTCGTTTTCACTTAAAATAAGTCCCCGGCAGCGGCGCCAAAAACTTGTTGCGTGCTCAATGTGTAAAGATAAATATGCAAAAGGGTAGAGAGAGCACTTAGAACATGCAAGCATACATGGTCTCACAGCAAGTAGTAAGTATATTTCATTCGTTTTTTCCACAGAGACTCATTTTTAGCTATTCGCGAAGTGTATTTGTTAAGAAAGATGGGGTGGATTTGATGGGGTAAAATTGGTTTTTAATTATCTAAGTTTTGCTGAATGTGTAGAGGAATATAACATAAACAAATGCAAGTTGAAATTAGACGCAAAAGACAAGAGATGGAATTAATAAACGAAGAAGAAAACAGCTAAACATAATGATAAAACAACAGAATTGCGAGGACCGCAATGTTACCGCAATTAAATAACAGCGAAAGTGTGTAAATGAGTGAATTAAGGGCTACTAATGACTATCCTATAGGCACTTTATTACGATTCTCAAGCTTTGGATCAACTCTCTATACATCAAACTCACTCTATCTCAAGTATCGTCCGATTCCATGCATTAGAGTCTTAAGTTTACTCGACTTCAAAGTAAGGTCTTAAGCATCTTGTTAAAACAGGAGTGTTTAGTTTGTACTAGGGAAACGCCTATTCCTAGGCCGTTTCCTGATTACCATGAAAGGCTAGCATGATTATATGACTCTGAACTCTTACTCCTTCCAGAGGTTAGGAGTTCTTTGGACAAAATGGATGGCCAATCGAAATTGCCCGTAGGATGAAGCTTACATACAATCAATGATTCGAGAGCTAACCTACATACTTGATGCACGTTTTTTAGCCTATAGTTCTGTCATTAGCATGCCCCTACGTGACTTAGCTACTCATGGAAATATAGAGAGTGGAAATGTAAGATAAAACAGACATGCTTAGAAGGGAAATGTGCTTAGAACAGCAAGACAAAACCGTAGCAGCAGAAAGTGGAAACTGTGAAATGCAGAAATGTACTTTGATTACTATGAATGTTTGAACGACAAAGGGAAACGTAGAAGCAGAAATTCAGAGACAGACAACAACGAACTGCAGTAACTAAAACACTAAGCTAAGAACAACAATGATCAAAACTGGAAATAAGAAGAAGAACGACAGAAAACAGTAAAAGGGTGCTGAAAAGCTTCGTTGCAGTCGCCTCGAATGAAAGGGATGAAAGGTCAGCCTTGCTTGGATGAATCCAATCGAGAGAGAAGAAGAATCTTCTCTCCTTCCTATCAGATTATCGATTCCAACAGCTGAGACTCTCACTCCAACAGACGGCAAAGGAAAACAGAGAGAAATGATGGACTGCGAGAAGACTTCTGCGCTTCGAATGATGATCAAACCTCCGACTTTGGCCCCCTTTTATAGTAGTTTGCAGGTGCGTTTGGGCCAAGGAGAACCATCAATCTTCAACGTCATATATCAGAATGGATGGAGGAGAAAGAATGAATCCCTGAAATTACGGAAATTAACGGAAAAAGATCAGTCAACTTACGGTTTTCACTTTGAATAATTGCGGCCTCAGCAATGTTTTCGCAATGCTGTCGCAATGCAGCTTTTTTCATTCTTTTCCTTCGGTTTTCAACCCTTTTTCTACCTATTGTACATAAGTCCTAGATTAGCTACCTTCTTCTAATTCTCATATTAAAGCATAGGTTTAGGCTAAATGCTATCAAAAACACCTAGAAGTGTACATCTTCTTAAGCTAAATGGGTCCTAAATAAGTCACTTTCAGAGACTTAACAGTAACCGTCTAAGAAACAGTAATAGGCTCTACCAGCTATTCTGTCTAACATTTGGTCAATGAATGGTAGAGGGAAATGATCTTTTTTGGTCTCTTTATTTAGTTTCCTATAATCCATGCAAACTCTCCACCCTGTGATAGTCCTAGTTGGAATCAGTTCATTGTTCTCATTGACTACCACAGTCATCCCCCCCTTCTTAGGTACACATTGTATAGGGCTCACCCACTGACTACTAGCTATGGGGAAGATCACACCAGCATCTAACCATTTTATTATTTCCTTCTTAACTACCTCTTTCATAGAGGGATTCAACCTACGTTGGTGATCTACTCTAGGTGTATGCTCTTCCTCTAGTATAATCTTATGCATGCAATAAGAAGGGCTAATGCCTCTAATATCAGCAATAGTCCATGCAATAGCCTTCCTATGTTGCTTAAGTAGTAAAATCAGTTCAACCTCATGCTTTTCACTTAATTTAGAAGAAATAATCACAGGCAAAGTATCATTACTTCCTAGATATGCATACTTGAGGTGAGTGGGGAGAGGTTTTAATTCTAAGACAGGTGGATGCTCAATGGATGGTTTTAATGGATTCAAAGATTTTTCAGTTAAGTCAATATTCATACAAACATGCTGAGGGTTATTTACAGGTATGTCCATTATCTCAGCTATGTTTAAGTCAGTTAATTCTAATCCTACATAGTTATTAGCATGCTTAGTCAACAATTCATGCTCCAATTGTTCTTCCATTAGTGAATCAACAATGTCCATGCTAGCACAAGATTCAGAGTCAGAGGGGTACCTTAAGGCTTTATAAACACTAAATTTCACCTCTTCATCATGAACCCTCATAGTGAGCTCACCTTTTTGGACATCTATTAGTGCCCTACCTGTGGCTAGAAATGGTCTGCCTAACAGGATGGGGACCTCCTTGTCTGCTTCATAATCCAGGATAATGAAATCTGCAAGGAAAATAAACTTGTCAACCTTTACAAGAATATCCTCAATCTTACCTTCAGGGTATGCAATGGATCTTTCTGCTAGTTGTAAAGTGACAGTGGTTGGACGTGCTTCTCCTATTCCAAGCTGGCGGAATAGTGATAGGGGCATGAGGTTTATGCTGGCTCCCAGGTCACAAAGAGCTCTGCCCACGTGCTTGCCTCCTAGCTCTACAGGTAAGGTGAAGGAACCAGGATCCTTCTCCTTCTTGGGTAGCTTGTTCTGGAGTATGGCACTGAACTCCTCAGTGAGATTGACTGTTTCAAACTCACCAATTATTCTCTTGTTAGTTATAATATCCTTCAAAAACTTTACATAAGAAGGCATAGACTGTAAAACTTCAACAAAAGGAATATTAACATGCACTTGCTTAAGAATTTCTAGAAATTTATTAAAGTGCACTTCCTGTTCTTGTTTTTTCTTTAGCCTTCTCGGAAATGGAGGTGGTGGCACATATGCAGGCACTTCAGGGCGCCTTAGGATAGGTGGAGGCCTTGGAATTTCTTCTATCTCCTCTATAATTGGCTCCAGCCTTGCTCCTGATGTGCTTGTTGGTGGTGGACCTTGGTTTGGCAGAGACTCCAGTGGAGCACTAGACTCAGTGTTCTCTACTCTCTTTGGTGTGTCCTTGGTGCTGCTCACCAATGGTCTACCACTTCTGAGTTCAATTGCTTGAACTTGCTCTTTACCATCTCTCCTTGGCACTTCAGTGTCAGCAGGAAGTCTACCTTGGGGCCTACTTTTGATTTCATTGGCTAGTTGCCCTATTTGGTTCTCTAGGCTCCTAAGAGTAGCTTGCTGGCTCTGTAGAGTGGCATCATTCTTGGCTATGTATTCCTTAAGTAAGTTCTCTACAGAAGATCCTACAGGTTGGTTGTACGGTTTTTGATACATGGATTGATTATGTTGGGGAGTGAAACCAGGTGTTCCACTCGGCCTTGGTTGGTTAGGATTTTGGTTAGCATTCTGTTGGCCACCCCATGACAGGTTTGGGTGGTTCCTCCAACCAGGGTTGTAAGTATTAGAGTAGGGGTTGTTCCTAGGCTGCTGCTGGCTTCCAACATAGCAGACTGAGGCTGGATTCCCAGGGCAGTATTCATACGGGTGCCCTTCCCCACAGAATCCACAGATAAGTGTCTCACCTTGACTTGGTTGGGTGCCCATTGACATGGCTGTGGCGGTGTTGACACTTGTTTGGAGATTGGCTTGAGCCATTTGCTTAACTAGGTTGGTCAGGGCATTTATCTGGCTGCTCATTGCACTTAGAGCATCCTTGTCTTGAGCTCTAGTTGGCTCAACTGGATCATCTGACCACCTACAGTGAGATGCTAAGATCTTCTCCAAGATCTCATAGGCTTCGTTGTAACTCTTGGACAACATGGAACCTCCAGCAGATGAGTTTAAGACTTGTCTAGTGTTGGGGTTGCATCCTTTGAAAAAGACCTCTATTTGGATACACCATGGGATGCCATGGTGTGGACATTTAAGAAGAAGATCTTTAAACCTTGTCCAAGCTTCGTGAAGAGACTCAGTGTCAGCTTGTTTGAACTTGATTATGTCATCACGAAAGGTAGAATTCCTATCAGGTGGGAAGTACTTGACTAGGAATTTCTCTGCTAAGTCTGTCCAATTAAGGACTGATCCCGAGGGTAATGAGTTCAACCATGTTTTGGCTTTGTCCCTCAAAGAGTAAGGGAAAAGGTATAGCCTCAAGGCTTCTTGGGAAACTCCAGGGATGATGAATGTATCACTAACTCCTAAGAAGTTTCTAAGATGGTTGTGGGGATCCTCATTTTCCACTCCAAAGAATTGTCCCACAGTGGACAACATTTGGAACATCACTGGCTTTAACTCGAATGAGTAGGCAGTGATTTCAGGACGGATTATGCTGGGGTTCAGCTCCCCAGGCATAGGTACTAAGTAAGAGAGTATGACGCTATCCTTGTCATTCGCTATTTCGATGGGATTGCGAGTGACAGGCACCGGATTTGGAATTATTCCAGCCATTTCTTCTTGAGACAATTGCGGAGGAATTGCGGTTCCCGCAATTACTTGAGGTAAAGGGGGTTGTTTAAAGAGACGTTTCTTGGCTCTATTTCTGGCCCTAAGTAATCTCTCAGGCTCAGGATTGAACTCTAGATCACTACTTGAAGGCTCACTCATAAACTAACCCAATGGTACCTGAAAAAGAAATGAAGCTAGATTAGTTACAATAGACAATAAACTCGGTGTTTCAAACTTAACAAACTTCGTTTTCACTTTAATAAATCCCCGGCAGCGGCGCCAAAAACTTGTTGCGTGCTCAATGTGTTAAAATAAGTAATAAATAAGATAGAGAGAGCACTCAGAACATGCAAGCATACATGGTCCTATAGCAAGTAGTAAGTATTTTTCATTCGTTTTCCCACAGAGATTTATTATAAGTTACTAGAGAAGTGTAAAGTTAAGAAAGAATGGGTGGATTTGATGGGGTCAAATTGGTTTTAAATTGTCTATTTCCTACTGAATACGTAGAGGGTAGCTACATAAACAAGTGCAAGTCAAAGCTAAACTCAAATGAAAAGAAACGAGATTAATAAATGAAGACAAAAACAGCTAGACAGAATTGTAACTTAAGCAGAATTGCGGAAACAGCAATTCTACCGCAATTTTAACAACAACGAAAGTGTGTGAAATGGAGAAACAAGGGCTACTAACGACTCCTCTATAGGCTTTTTCTCACGATTCTCAAGCGTTGGATCAACTCTCTATGCATCAAACTCACTCAATCTCATGTATCGTCCGATTCCATGCATTAGATTCTTTAGTTTACTCATATCCAAGTAAGGTCTTAAGCATCTTGTTAAAGCAGAAAGTTATGGTTTGTACTAGGAAAACGCCTATTCCTAGGTAGTTTTCTGGCTACCTTGAAAGGCTAGCATGAGTGTATGACTCTGAACTCTTGCTCCTTCCAGAGGTTAGGAGTTCTTTGGACAAAATGGATGGCCAATCGAAATTGCCCGTGGGATGAAGCTTACATACAATCAATGCTTCGAGAGCTATCCTACATGCTTGGTTCACGTTTTTTAGCCTATAGTATTGTCATTAGCATGCCCCTATGTGACTTAGTTACTCATGGATATGGGATAAACAGAAATGAGAGATGAAGGAAACATGCTTAGAAGAGAAATATACTTAAAACAGTAAGGAAAGACCGTAGCAGCAAAAGATGGAAAACTTGTGAAATAATAACTATGCTTTGATTACTTGATTGTTTGATTGGGCTAGAAGAGGAATTTAGAGTGCATAACAGAAAGACAGAACTCAACGAAATGGACTGATCTAGTTACAAGAAAGGAAACAACAACAAACTAAAGCTGGAAAATAGAAATAAAGACAGAAAGCATAAAAACGAGCGTGAACGCCTAGTTGCAGATGCCTCGGCTGAAGGGGATGAAAGAATAGCTTTGCTTGGATGAATCCAATCGGGAGAGAAGATGAATCTTCTCTCCTTCCTATCAGATTGTCGATTCCAACAGCTGAAACTCTCACACCAACAGACAGAGAAGAACGACAGGAGAAAAGTTGGAGCTGCGAGAAGACTTCTACGCTTTCGGATGATGATTGAACCCTCGACTTTGACCCCCTTTTATAGCAATCTGCAAGTGCATTTGGGCCAAGGAGAACCATCAATCTTCAACGTCGTACTTCAGAATGGATGGAGGAGAAAGAACGAATCCCTGAAATAACGGAAATTAACAGAAAAAGATCAGTCAACTTACGGTTTTCACTTGAAACTTTGCGGTCTCCGCAATGTTTCCGCAATGCTATCGCAGTGCTTGTTTTTTCATTCTTTTCCTTCGGTTTTCAACCCTTTTCTTTCCTATTGTACGTAAGTCCTAATTTAGCTACCTTCTTCTAATTCTCATATTTAAGCATAGGTTTAGGCTAAATGCTATCAAAAACACCTAAGAGTGAACATCTTTCTAAGATAATTAAGTCCTAAAAAGGTCACTTCTGGAGACGTAACACTATGCCTTAGTTTTTTTTTTCCTTCGTATTTTCGGTTTGTGTTGTGTGTTTATTTTTGAATTTAATTACAGATTTTTGTTTTATTTAGGTGGATTTTAATAGGAGATCTTTAAGAGGAGATCAAGAAGATAAATCAAGGGGAGAAGATCCATGAAGAAGGTCGGGCTAAATCAGAGATTCGGTTGCTGAATCTTGCAACTTAAATCAAGAAATATCCCAACGGCTATGCGAATTAATTGCGGTAGATTTGCTGAGTCCACAACAGAATAGAGTCGTTGGAATACACTCGAGTACAAATAGCCCACCTTCGATCCTTGCCCTTCACGTTTTCTCAATCCGTTGGACCTCAAGACTTCAGTCCTCTTCTTCCTCTGCATCTCCTACCTTCAGATCCTCAAAGCACGACAATGGTATCCACACGAGCAGATCGTTCCACACCCAAAAAGAAGTCGCCTGACGCAGAAGAAGCTGCGAGAGAGGCGCTGCTTTCCTTAGCAGATGTCGATGCTGCGCAGCCCTCACGGCCTCCGAAGCTACCAGTGCGAAGAAAGAAGTGGACGGTGGTGACTGAGATACCTGCTGGTCCTTCTGAACCAGTCGGTACACCTAAGAAACGAAAATGGACGGTTGCGGTGGAGGATCCACCGATCCAAGAAAAGAATCCCAGCGAGGAGAGTCGTGGGAGTGGCCGCCCATCCTATGAGACGGCCAGGCAAAGCCCTGAACCTTCCCCACAGACGCTGGAGCCTGAAGCTCCACCTGAAGAGCACCAAGACTCGGTGCCAAGTGCAGAGCCGGCGGAGGACGAGGAGGTATTCTCCCCCTTAAGGGAAGTGAGTCTTGACAGCTCTATGGAGGGGGGGCGGCAGGGATTCGATGGACGAAACACTGGGGGACTGTCTCCAGCAAATGGCCTCCAAGGCATGTCTCAAGAAGAAGGCCCCAGTGATCGTAAAAGGCAAGCGACCGAAGGCCTCCAAGCGAGCCAAGAAGAAGAAGGTTGGTGGCGAATCTTCTTTAAAGAAACTGAAAGTTGAGGCTGCTGAGTCGGCCAAGGCAAAAGAGAAGGGGAAAAAGAAGATGTACCCCGAGGACAAACCTTTAGCTGTGAGGTTTGTCTCACGAGAAGCAGAGGCCAAGAGCCTCGAATTAAGGAAGAAGGAACTCCTCCACGAGCGGGGATTCCTTGATGCGTTGGCAGACCTGCCGCAATTCTTGCTCGCAGGAATCATCACCCATGGCTGGGAAGAGCTGTGCAGACCCCCAATTCCAGCCTACCCCGACATGGTGTATGACTTCTACGCCAACCTCACCCACCCTGAAGCATGTCTGTCCACGGTGAGGGGGGTAGAGGTCGACTTCTCTGCCAATGCCATCAATGAGGCTTATGAGCTCAAGGGGTATCCACATTCGGACTACGCCAAGATGGTTGACCTGCCTTCTGAGGCAGTCTTGGAAGAGGGCTTGCACACGATTGGCAAACCAGAAGCATCTTGGGCCATTTCAAGGAACGGGAAGCACACCCTGATGAGTGCAACCCTGAGGGATAAGGCGGCCGTCTGGTTCTCTTTTGTGCGCAGACGTATCTCCCCTGTGACCCATGAGACGACTATCAACCAGGGGCGATCATTGCTGCTGTATGCCATCATGCGGGGACTCACCATTGACGTTGGTGAAGTCGTTGCTGCCTCCATTGCTTACTGTTCAAAGAAAGGTAAGGGTCAGCTATTCTTCCCGAATACCATAACTAAATTGTGCCTTCGTGCAGGAGTGTCAGTGGAGAAGAATGAGAAGCAGTTGGCTTACACGAGCCATCTAGAGCTGCCCACCCTCTTGAGGATGCGTAGGAGGGGCAACATGGAATTTGAGATGGACAGTTTGGCTGCTGCACAATCGCTATCCATGGCCTGCCTAATGGACCTGCAGCACAAGTTGGCTCAGTGGGCTGAGTATGCACAGGCAAGGGACAAGGATGTGGCTGACCAGCTGGGGTGCATATTCCCTGCCTTCCCTACTGACCTGTTGAAGCCATGGGCGCCTCCTAGAGAAAGGAGAGATGAGGATGAAGATGTTTGAATGCCAATCTGAAAGGCATTCGAGGGAGTTTTCTGATCCCTATTGAAATAAAAAAAAAAAAAAAAAAACTTGCTTTTCTGTGACTTGTGACCCCTTTTGTTAATCAAATTCTTGATCTGTTTTATTTGTTCTTTTGTTTGTTTAGGATAGTTTACTTATGTTTGATGGTATCTGAGTAGTTTGTATAGTTAGTTTTACTGTTTAGGATAGTTTTGGATGTCTGGAATAGCATGCTAGGAGCTTTGATCAATGCTAAAAATGCTCTGTAGGTTTATTGCAAATTTTTTGCGGAGTCCGCAATTTTTGTTAGTTTTCGCATGCTATTGGCTGACTGTTGGATGGGTTGTTTCTGTTTAAATTTTGATATCTTGCTGCTTTATTGACTTCAATATGTGATCTATCTGCTAAGCATGCTGGATGAGTGTCTTAGTACACCTTTGATAGTTTAAATTAGCTTCCTTTAGTGCTAAGCATGAACCTCTATAAGCCCTTAACATGCTGTTTTTTACACAATTTCTGCATCTGAGTTATCTGCTTTAGGAAGGTCGTTTTTATGCCTAGGAATTTTAAGTTCTGCTTGTTTTGCCCTAGACTAGATGCTTGTAGGACAAGTTTGGGGGTGTGCCACCTCAGACACTCATTGGGGACAATGAGAAGTTTAAGTTTGGGGGAGGCAGCCCTAGGCCTAGGAACATTCCTCTCTCCCTTCTTAGACATAAGCATTCTTCTTCTTTGAAAAAAAAAATGATGAAAAGAAAAAATGAAAAGCAAAAGAATAAAGAGTAGTGTCTCTCTTGAAGTGGCTGAGTAATCAGGCCATTTGTGTAACCCACAAGTGGCACTGCATCAAAAGGCAAACCAAAAGAAGAGACTCTACTAGGAAAAGAAAAAGAAGGAAAAGGAAAAACCAAGGAAGAAGAGTGTATGCCTGCGAGTCATAGCTTATGTGCTTAGGTGTCCTTTATGAATGAACTCTGATCCTCAGTTTGCTAAGCACAGGGTTGTAGCTTGTAGGTTTGTCAAGGGAGATGAGTGTTGATCCAACATAGTGATGCCAAAGCTTAGTTGTTCTATGGACTGTACTCTGATTCTTGCATGTGCTAAGCTTGGTATGACTGTGAGGATTCCTAGGTAGCTAAATTAAAAATACCTTAGAAGCATGTACTGAGTCTGAGATAAAGCAAAGCAGAATTTGAAACCTCAGGGATAGTTGCACAACGAATCTAATGACCAAAGCAGATAGATCAGTTGTAGGGGAGTTATAAGAGCAGTAGGTTTATAAGGCAAGAGAAATCAGAAGAAGCAAAATGGGTAGTTAGTTTAAACTTAGAAGAGTGTCACAGGACAGTCGTGCCTTAGATAGTGAACTTAGAGAAGTCGGCAAGTAGTTAGATAGAGTGATAATAGCCCAAGTAAGCCCTTATATTGCTCGAGGACGAGCAATAACTTAAGTTTGGGGGTGTGTTACGTCTCCAAAAGTGCATATTTTAGGGACTTATTTGCTATAGAATGGTGTACACTCTTAAGCGTTTTTGATAGAATTTAGTCTAAACATGTGCTTATATATGAGAATTTGTAGAATGAGACTAAATCAGGACTTATGTGTAAAAGGAAGGAAAAAGAATCGAAAACAAAGCTAAAGAGTTGAATTTTCTGTATTGCAGGAACATTGCGAAAACATTGCTGTCTCCGCAATGTTTTAAGTGAAAATGTTAAGTTGTTCTAACCGTCTTCTGTTTTGTAGCGATCTTTCAGCCGTCCAATTTCTCTCACGCTGCCACGTGAAAGGTCGTCGGTCAGAATGGATGGTTCTCCTTGGCCGAATCGTACCTGCAAAACACTATAAAAGGAGGTCAAGGGGGAAGGAGAACAACAAGCTTGGAAGCGTAGAACTCCCATCTCAACGCAGTTTCTTCTCTATTTCTTCTCTCGTTTGTTGGCGTGAAGGATTCAGCTGTTGGCATCGATAATCTGAGAGGAAGAAGAGAAGATCTTTCTTCTCTTCTGATTGGATTCATCCCCAAACAAAGCTCCCCTTCTCCCTTCATCCGAGGCACTTGCGACGAGGGGCTTTACACACACATTTATATGCTTTTTACTGCTTTCTGCCGTCTATTTTCTCTGCTGCTTTCTGCTATTTACTTATGTTGGCTACTGCACTTCAATTCGTCTTCATTCGTTTAGTCTTTCTTGTGTTGTAATCGTTGCACATTAAGTTTCGAATCTCACGTAATCAAGGGATCGTTTACCCACGTTGGCAATCTCTTTATAGCTTTCTGTTTCTTTCTTTACTTTCATTTTACTGTCAATGATGTTTAATCTATCTAAACTTTCCACTTCCATCATCATCCATGAGTAACTAAATTACATAAGGGTCTGCTAATGACGAATCTATAGGTAGAAATACTTGAATTCAGCATGTAGGATAGCTTCAAGTGCATTGAATGTATGTGTACTTCATCCCACGGAAAATTTCGATTGGCCATCCATTTTGTCTAAAGAACTCCTAACCTCCGGAAGGAGTAAGAGTTCAGAGTCGTCCATTCATGCTAGCCTTTCATGGTAGCCAGAAAACGACCTAGGAATAGGCGTTTTCCTAGCACAAATCATTAACTTGCTTATATAAATAGATGCTTAAGTCTTACTTGGACATGAGTGAACTAAAGGATCTAATGCATGAAATCGAAAGATACATGAGAATGAGTTAATTTGATGCATGATAAGTTGATCTACTGCTGAAGAATCGTATGAAAAAGCCTATAGAGGAGCCGTTAGTAGCCCTTGTTTCCACACTTCACCCTTAAAACGCTGTTAGTACAATTGCTGGAAAATTGCTGTCTGCGCAATTTTCTTAGATTAATTCTTGCCTTAGCCATTTTTTTTCGGGTTTCTGTTTTGCGATTTTATTGCTAGATAATTGCTTTCTCCGCAATTCTTTTCCTTCTTCATTCAAGTTAACCTCTTTCCTTGTCTTAATTTATGCTTGCATATCTCGCACGTTATTCATTAGTTAGGCACATTAAACCCAATTCTACCCCATTTATACCACCATTTCTAAGTTAACATCTCACTTCGTTAGTAACTAAGAATAAATCTCTGTGGGAAATAAAATGAAAAAATACTTATTACTTGCTACAAGATCATGTATGCTTGCATGTTCTGAGTGCTCTCACATTGCATATTCATTTAAACACTGAGCACGCAACACATTCGTTACAGAATCCAGAAATAGAGCCAACCAAATGGAAAGCACAATGACTAGTCAGGGAGCGGCCATAAAGAATTTGGAGGTACAAATGAGTTAGATGGCCACATCTATTAACAGTCTCCATAAAGGTAAATATCCTAGTAACACTGAGGTAAATCCAATGGAGCAATGCAAAGCTTGCAAGGTGTTGCGTGCTCAATGTGTTAAAATAAATAGGCAATAAGAGAGAGAGAGCACTCAGAACATGCAAGCATACATGATCTTATAGCAAGTAGTAAGTATTTTTTCATTCGTTTTCCCACAGAGATTTATTATGAGCTACTCGTGAAGTGTATTGTTAAGAAAGAATGGGTAGATTTGAGGAGGTAGAATTGGTTTTAAGTTGTCTAATTTCTAAGGAATATGTAAAGGGTAGCAACATAAACAAGTGCAAGTCAAAGATAAACTCAAATTAAAAGAGAAGAGATTACTACACGAAGAGGAAGTTAGCTAAACAGAATTTTAAACTTAGCAGAATTGCGGAAACAGCAATTCTACCGCAATGTTACTAACAACGAAAGTGTGTAAAATGGATAAACAAGGGCTACTAACGACTCCTCTATAGGCATTTTCTCACGATTCTCAAGCATTGGATCAACTCACTATGCATCAAACTCACTCAATCTCAATGCTTCAAGAGCTATCCTACATGCTTGGTTCACGTTTTTTTTAGCCTATAGTATTGTCATTAGCATGCCCCTATGTGACTTAGCTACTCATGGATATAGACAGAACAGAAATAAGAGATGGAGTAGACATGCTTAGAAGAAATCTAAAGACAAACAGCAAGGAAAAACAGTAGCAGCAAAGAGAAGAAACTGTGAAATGAAGAATTGTGCTTTGATTACTTGATTGTTTGAATGAACAAAGGGAAGCTTAAAGTAAATAACATAAAGACAGAAAGCAACGAAATGAAATGAACTAGCCACTAGAAAGAAAACAACAACTAAACAGAGCTGGAAATTAGAAATAAAAGACAGAAAGCAGGTAATTGAGCTTGAACGCCTCGTCGCAACTGCCTCGGCTGAAGGATGAGAAAGATCAGCCTTGCTTGGATGAATCCAATCGGGAGAGAAGATGAATCTTCTCTCCTTCCTATCAGATTGTCGACTCCAACAGCTAAACCTCGCAAACCAACAGACGGCAAAGAAAAACAGGAGAAAAGATGGAGCTGCGAGAAGACTTCTATGCTTTTGGATGATGATCAAACCCTCTACTTTGACCCCCTTTTATAGTAATCTGCAGGTGCGTTTGGGCCAAGAGAACCATCCATCCTCAACGTCGTACTTCAAAATGGATGGAGGAGAAAGAACGAATCCCTGAAATAACGGAATATAACAGAAAAAGATCAGCCAACTTACGGATTTCACTTAAAACATTGTTGTTTTAGCAATGTTTCCGCAATGCATATTTTTCACTCTTTTACTTCGGTTTTCATTCCTTTTCTTTCCTTTTGCACACAAGTCCTAATTTAGCTACCTTCTTCTAAATCTCATATATAAGCATAGGTTTAAGCCAAATCCTCTCAAAAATACCTAAGAGTGCACCTCTTTCTAAGATAAATAAGTCCTAAAAAGGTCACTTTTGGAGACGTAACACACCCCCAAACTTAAGGTTTTGCTCGTCCTCGAGCAATCTAAGGACTTGCCTAGGCTGCTGTTTCATCTTTTTTAACCACTTACTGACTCCCCTACATTCCTATCTATAGCAGTGCTGTCCTGTGACACACTTCCAAGTTTACAACTAACCTTTCATATTGCTTCTTCTGACTTCGCACGCCTAATACTCCTGCTGTTTCATCAACTCCCTACAACTGATCTACTTGCTTTTATCATATCGTGCATCTATCCCTAAGGTTTCGAATTCTACCTAGCTTTACCCCAGACTCAGTACATGCTTCTGGTTTTACTTTTGAGCTACCTAGGATTCCTTAGAGTCATGCCAGTCTTAGTATTAACAGTGACAGTAGTACTTTTAGAGAACAACCTAAACCCTGGCATCACTACATTGGACATACATTCATCTCCCTAAACAACCCTACAAATTACAACTTTGTGCTCAGCTAATTGAGGATCAGAGTTCTTTTTATTCAGGACACCCAAGCCACAAAGTTGTAACTCCTAGGTATACATTCTTCTTCCCTATTTCTCCCTTTTTCTTACTTTGGTGGTGCCTCTCCTTTGGTTGCCTTTTGATGCAATGCCACTTGTGGGTTACACACTTGGCACTGATTACTCAGCAACTAAAAAGAGACACCCCTCTTTATTCTATTTTTCATTTTGTTTTTTCAGCTCATCATTTTTTTGTAAAGGAGAAGAAGAATGCTTATGCTTTAAAGGAGAGAGGAATGTTCCTAGGCCTAGGGTGGCCTCCCCCAAACTTAAACTACTCATTGTCCCCAATGAGTGTCTGAGGTGGCACACCCCCAAACTTGTCCTAGAAGCATCTAGTCTAAGGTAAAACAAAGAGAATCTAAAAGCCCTAGGCATAGACAGAACATTCTAAAAGTAAATATCACAGCAGCAGAAATTCGAAAAAACAGTCAGGTAAGGACTTAAAGCTACGCATGCTGAGCACTCTTTAGAGGTTAGTTTAAACTATCAAAGGGTGTCCTATGACACTCATCCAGCATGCTTTTAGATAAGCTATATAAGGTAGACAAGATAGCAGCAAAAGATAGCATTTAAACAGATCCAGCCTAGCTAAACAGTCAGTCAAAAACATGCATTTACTAATAAAAATTGCGGTTTCCGCAATTATTTCGCAATAGAGACAGGGCAGATATAACAGTGATCAAGGCCCCTATGCATGCTCTTTCCAGTCATTCAAGCTATACAAAAATGAAACTAAACTAATCTACCTATTCAGCTACCATCACACTACACTAAACAAATTTAAATACTACAATTAAAGAACTAAAACAGATCAAAAGACTAACTCAAAACAGCATAATTCACATGGTTCAACAAAAAGCAGTTTGAAATTTTTTTTTTATTTTATTTTAAGGGAACAGCAATACTCCCTTTAGTGCTTCCCACTCTAGCACTCAGATGTCTTCCTCATCATCATCCCTTCTTGGCCGTGGAGGCGCCCATGGAGTCATTAGATTCGTGGGGAATTCAGGAAAGATGCATCCCAATTGGTCAGCAACCTCCTTGTCCCTTGCCTGCGCATATGTGGCCCATTGAGCCATCCTCTTCTGCAGATCCGTCAGGCAGGCCATGGTCAAAGACTGAGCAGCAGCCAGGCCATCGAGCTCGAACTCCATGTTCCCCTTTCTGCGCAACCTCAAGGCAGTAGGCAATTCCAGGTAGCCCGTGTAGGCCAGCTGCCTTTCCATTCGCTCGATTGGGACCCCTGCACGTAAGCAAAGCTTAGTAATTGTATTAGGAAAGAAAAGTGGTCCCTTACCCTTTTTGGCGCAGTCAGCAATTGAAGCTGCATTGACCTCGCCCACGTTGATTGTGAGACCTCGCATGATCGCATAGACCAGCAGCGATCTGCTTTGGTTGATGGTGGTCTCATGGGTTACTGGGGACAGCTTCCTCCTCACGAAGGAAAACCAGACAGCCGCCTTGGCTGTGAGTGTGGCACTCATCAGGGTGTGCCTCCCATTGCGCGATACTGTCCATGATGCCTCTGGCTGGCCAATGATTCGAATTGCCTCCTCCAGGACAGCTTTTGTTGGCTCATCAACTATCCTTGCATAGTCAGTGTGTTTTTGGCCCTTGAGGCCATAGGCTTCGTTGATCGCCTTCGCTGAGAAGTCCACCTCGACTCCTCTGACCACAGACAAGCCATCCTCTGGATTCATCAAGTTGGCGTAAAAGTCATACACCATGCTGGAGTAGGCTGGATTGGGTGGTCTGCACAGCTCTTCCCAGCCGTGATTCGTGATCCCTGCGCGCAAGAATTGCGGCAGGTCTGTGAGGGCGTCTAGGAATCCCTTCTCGTGCAGCAGTTCCCTTTTCCTCAGCTCAGTGCCTCTGGACTCAGCATCAGAGGACACGTACCTCACTGATTGAGGCTCATCTTCAGGGTAAAGCTTGGCTTTCCCTTTGTCTTTCGATTTGGCTGACTCAGCAGCCTCAATCTTGAGCTTCTTCAGAGATGGCTCATCACTCTCCTTCTTTGATGAAGGTGCATCCCTGATCTTCTTTTTCTTGGACTTCTTTTTTTTTTTTGGCCGTTTGGCCTTGACAACCTTGGCTGCCTTCTTCTTCAACCGTGCCTTGGTTGTCATCTGCTGGAGGCAATCCCCCAGTGTTTCGTCCATCGAATCATCCCTCTGCGCAGGGCTCTCAGGGCTGGCTTCCCTCAAAGGAGAGAAGACCTCTTCTTCCTCAACTTCCCCACTGCCCTGCGTCGATTCTTGATACTCACCATATGGGAATTCAGGGTCAGGTTGTGGGGAAGTGGGTAATGCTTCAGGGCTCTCTGCTGGTGGGGTGTGTTCAGAACTCTGCGGCGACGAAGGAAGCTCAGGGCTTCGCGCTGGTGGAGATGGCGAAGAGCTCTGCTTGGGTGAATCGTGTGACCGATGATCACTTTCTTGACTCTCCACAGAGGGAGTCTTTTCCTTGCTTGCTTCTTCGGCCACCGCCATACTCCACTTGCGTTTCTTGGGTGTGCCTGCTGGTTCAGAGGGTCCAGCAGGTATCTCCGTAACTACCTTCCACTTCTTCTTGCGGACAGGCAGTTTGGGGAGTCGTTTACTGCGCGCAGCCTCAGCATCTGCAAGGGCAAAAAGTGCTTCCCTCGCAGCAATTTCAGCGTCGTCGGCCTTCTTCTTGGACGCAGACCGTTCAGCTCTCGTTAGCACCATCGTTGAATCGTGGGAATCTGGAGAGAAGAATTGCAGATGAAGAGGGAGAGAGTAATCATACACAAACGATAACCGGAAAAATAGCAAAAATAAACTAAGGCATTAGCCTCGCATGGACAAGCACAGTAATCACTCGTCCTCTCTCGTTCTTAATTTCACGTTTCAGTCAAGAGGAAGGCCGAGAGAGTCTTCACATCTCCTTCCTCATAGTAGTGCTTCAATCTTGCACCATTAACCATGAATTGTTGCCCTTGCTGCAGGTTCTTAATCTCGATTGCACCATGAACAAACACATTAGTTATTATAAATGGACCTGACCATCTAGACTTAAGTTTGCCTGGAAATAATTTCAATCGTGAATTAAATAATAAGACAAGATGGCCTTTCTTGAAGTCCTTAATCCTAAGTCTACTGTTGTGCCAAATCTTGGTCTTTTCCTTATACATTTTGGCATTTTCATAGGACATATGTCTAAGCTCATCAAGCTCATGTAATTGCAAAGACCGCAATGTTCCCGCATCGGTCACGCAATAATTCAACTCTTTTAGTGCCCAAAATGCTTTAATTTCTAATTCGAATGGTAAGTGGCATGCTTTGCCATACACAAGTCTATAAGGAGACATACCTAGGGGTGTCTTATATGCAGTTCTATACGCCCAAAGTGCATCCTCGAGTTTAAACGACCAATCTTTTCTATTGGGTTTGACCACTTTTTCTAGTATGTTCTTAATCTCCCTATTTGAAATTTCAGCTTGTCCATTCGAATGTGGGTGATAAGGGGTGGCTACTCTATGTCTAACATTATATTTAGCCAACACTTTCTCCATAGCTCTATTAATGAAATGTGTCCCTTCATCACTAATTATGGCACGAGGTGTTCCAAACCTAGTAAAAATATGTCAATGCAAGAATCTTATGACTGTTTTGGCATCATTATTTGGACATGTTATGGCCTCTACCCACTTAGATACATAGTCTACTGCTACAAGGATGTAAAGGTTACCTGATGATGGGGGAAATGGTCCCATGAAGTCAATGCCCCACACATCAAAGAGCTCCAACTCTAGGATGTAAGTGAGAGGCATCTCATCCTTTCGACTAAGGTTACCTGTTCTCTGGCAGTCATCACAGCTGTGTGCATAGTTGTGGGCATCCTTGAAGATCGTTGGCCAATAGTAGCCACTCTGGAACACCTTTGCAGCTGTCCTTTGGCCACCAAAATGTCCACCATAGGGTGCTGTATGGCAGTGCTGCAGCACAGACTTCGCCTCAGCAGCTGACACACACTTCCTGAGCAGACCATCAGCACATGTCTTGTAAAGTGTGGGATCATCCCATATGAATTTCCTTGCTTCATGAAGGAACCTTTTCTTCTCTTGGCCTCCCTTGAAAGTTGGTAGTACCTGCGATGCAAGGAAGTTAGCAATGTCAGCAAACCAAGGTTCCTCATCGTTATCACGATGAGTCAATACAAAGACATGTTCATCAATGAAGGCATCAGAAATTGCGATTTCCGCAATTTTTTCGCAATTATGCTGCAATCTAGAAAGATGATCCGCAACCACATTTTCACATCCTTTCTTATCTCTAATGTCCAGATCAAACTCTTGCAGCAGCAAGACCCATCTAATCAACCTAGGCTTAGCATCAGCCTTCCTCATAAGGTACTTTAAAGCAGAATGGTCAGTGTACACAATTGTCCTAGTGCCTACAATATAATTCCTAAACTTCTCACAAGCAAACACTACAGCTAGCATCTCCTTCTCAGTAGTTGTGTAATTACATTGTGCCTCATTAAGTGTTTTACTAGCATAGTATACAGGGTGTGTTAACTTGTCAATCTTCTGTCCTAACATAACCCCTACAGCATAGTCACTGGCATCACATAACATCTCAAAGGGAAGATCCCAATTAGGCCCTACTATAATAGGCGCTGTGACTAGTGCTTCCTTAAGGGTTTTCCAAGCTAGGAAACATTCTTTAGAGAAAATGAACGGTTTGTTTAGCTCTAGAAGCTCACATAAAGGCTTGGAGATCTTAGAAAAGTCCTTAATGAACCTTCTATAGAAACCAGCATGCCCTAAGAAACTTCTAATGACTTTGACATTTTGAGGTTCTACCAATTTCTCTATTATTTCAATTTTTGCCCTGTCGACCTCCACACCTGCTCTAGACACTCTATGACCTAAGACAATCCCTTCATCCACCATGAAATGGCACTTTTCCCAATTTAGGACTAGGTTGGTCTCCTCACACCTAGTTAGGACTTGTCCTAAGTTTTCTAGACAGTTTGTAAATGAATCCCCAAAGACTGAGAAATCATCCATGAATATCTCTATCATGGACTCATCCAAATCAGAGAAGATTGCCAACATGCAACTTTGGAATGTTGCCGGTGCATTGCATAAGCCAAAAGGCATTCTGCGAAAGGCAAAAGTTCCAAAAGGGCAAGTGAAGGTTGTCTTCTCTTGGTCCTTAGGGTCTATAGTGATCTGGTTATATCCTGAATAACCGTCTAAGAAGCAGTAGTAGGCTCTACCAGCTATCATGTCTAACATTTGGTCAATGAATGGTAGAGGGAAGTGGTCTTTTTTTGTTTCCTTGTTTAGTTTCCTATAATCCATGCAAACTCTCCATCCTGTGATACTCCTAGTTGGAATCAGTTCATTATTCTCATTGACTACCACAATCATCTCCCCCTTCTTAGGTACACATTGTATAGGGCTCACCCACTGACTACTATCTATAGGGAAGATCACACCAGCATCTAACCATTTTATTATTTCCTTTTTAACTACCTCTTTCATAGAGGGGTTCAGCCTACGTTGGTGATCTACTCGGGGTGTATGCTCTTCCTCTAATATAATCTTATGCATGCAATAAGAAGGGCTAATGCCTCTAATGTCAGCAATAGTCCATGCAATAGCCTTCCTATGTTGCTTAAGTAATAAAATCAGTTCAACCTCATGCTTTTCACTTAATTTAGAAGAAATAATCACAGGCAAAGTATCATTACTTCCTAGATATGCATACTTGAGGTGATTGGGTAGAGGTTTCAATTCTAAGACATGTGGATGCTCAATGGATGGTTTTAAAGGATTCAAGGATCTGTCAGTTAAGTCATTAGTCATACAAACATGCTGTATCCTATCTACAGGTATATCCATTATCTCAGATACATTTAAATCAGTTACATCTAATTCTACATAGTTATTAGCATGCTTAGTCAATAATTCATGCTCCAGCTGTTCTTCCATTAGTGAGTCTACAACGTCCATGCTAGCACAAGATTCAGAGTCAGAGGGGTACCTTAAGGCTTTATATACACTAAATTTCACCTCTTCATCATGAACCCTCATAGTGAGCTCACCTTTTTGGACATCTATCAGGGCCCTACCTGTGGCTAGAAAAGGTCTGCCTAATAGGATGGGGACCTCCTTGTCTGCTTCATAATCCAGGATAATGAAATCTGCAAGGAAAATAAACTTGTCAACCTTTACAAGAATATCCTCAATCTTACCCTCAGGGTAGGCTATGGATCTGTCTGCAAGTTGTAAAGTGACAGTGGTTGGACGTGCTTCTCCTATTCCTAGCTGGCGGAATAGTGATAGGGGCATGAGGTTTATGCTGGCTCCCAGGTCACAAACAGCTCTGCCCACGTGCTTGCCTCCTAGCTCTACAGGTAAGGTGAAGGAACCAGGATCCTTCTCCTTCTTGGGTAGTTTGTTCTGGAGTATGGAACTGCACTCCTCAGTGAGATTCACTGTTTCAAACTCACCAATTATTCTCTTGTTAGTGATAATATCCTTCAAAAACTTTACATAAGAGGGCATAGACTGTAAAACTTCTACAAAAGGAATATTAACATGCACTTGCTTAAGAATTTCTAGAAATTTGTTAAAGTGCACTTCCTGTTCTTGTTTTTTCTTTAGCCTTCGAGGAAATGGAGGTGGTGGCACATATGCAGGCACTTCAGGTCGCCTCAGGATAGGTGGAGGCCTTGGAATCTCTTCTATCTCTTCTATGATTGGCTCCATCCTTGGTCCTGATGTGCTTGGTGATGGTTGACCTTGGTTTGGCAGAGATTCCAGTGGAGCACTAGACTCAGTGTTCTCTACTCTCTTTGGTGTTTCTTTTGTGTTGCTCACTGTTGCGCGCTCAGTGTGTATGTAAAATGTAAATGCGAAGAGCGCTAAGATCATGCAAGCATACATGGTCTGCAGCAAGTGATAAGTATAATTTAATTCGTTTTCCCACAGAGATTAAGTTTAGTGACTAACGATTTGGTGTGTTAGATTAGATAAGGTAACTTAAATTGGATAGATTTTGGGTTGAGGTACAGGAATATAAAAGATGCAAGAAGAATGTAAACATAAATGCAAAGCTAGCAAAGAGGTAAAGTCATAATGTGGAAAAGTAGAATTGCGGTTCTTGCAATAATCTAGCAATAAATTAGCAACGATTTTAATGTAAAGTAAGGCAGCAAGGTCAACTTAAGAATCCTCTATAGGCATTTAACTATGATCATTCAACAGTAGATTAACATCTCATGCATCGTCTTAGCTAGTTCTCATGCATCTTCCGATTACATGCATTAGTTTCTTAGATTACTTCTGTCCAAGTAAAGCTAACAACCTAATCATAAACACATGCTAATAAACGTGCTAGGAGAACGCCTATTCCTAGGTCATTTTCTATTTACCATAAAAGGCTAACATGAATGAACGACTCAGAATTCTTACTCCTTCCAGAGGTTAGGAATTCTTTAGACAAAATGGATGGCCGGTCGAAATTGTCCATGGGATGAAGATCACATACATTCAATGCATTCATGCTACTTTACATGCTGAATTCACATACTTTTATCCTATAGATTCATCTTTAGCAAACCTCTATTGAATTAGTTACTCATGGTGTTCGAAGAACTAAAGGAAATTTGTTGATTACACATGAAACAGAGAACTTACAAACCTAATTGATTGAAATATAATTAAATGAAGAACTCAACAAAACAACAAATTGATTAAGAGATGACAGAATGAAGAACTCAATAAAACCAATTGATTACTCTTTTAAGAAAACAATTCATATAATAATCCGTAAACAAACATATGTCAATCCGAAAGCAACAATGAAAGGGAAAAGCAGTAAATGATTCAGAACAACATTTAAAGGAAAGCAGAAATTAAATTCGAAAGCGGTAAAGGAGAGCAGTAAAGGAAAGTAGTAAAGTAAAGCTGTAAATAGCGTGAGGATTTTCCAAGTCGTGAATCGCCTCGGATGAAGGGGAAGATTAGCTGATCTTGGGGATAAATTCAATCAGAAGAGAAGATGGATCTTCTCTTCTTCCTCTCGAATTATCACGCCAAGGGCTTGTTTCTTCGATCCAACAAACGGGGGAAGAGGTTTCGTCTTCGGGATTCTGCACGATCGGGATCTCCTCACTTCTCAGATTGTGTGGAATGAATTGAAGTGGATTCAATTTGATTGCTTTGATCCTTCATTTAACTCTCTTTATATAGCCTCCAGGTGGTTGCAAAAGGTTGCTCAATAATTGTGGATCACCATTCAATTTTGTGAGGTAGTCAAGCTTGACATGTGGCAGCAGCAGGGAGAGTTGACTACTGGAAAAACTCAGTCAACAAACACTGTTGACTGGGAAAAAAATGCAGCAGCAAAGATTGAATTTTTTAGCAATGTACCTGCAATGTACATTTTAGCTTGTTTTTCATCATTTTTCATTCTTTTTCGTTCATTTTCCAAATAAGTCATATTTTAGCATCATTTCTCAAATTCTCGCATTTAAGCACACATTAAGCTAACTCTTAACAAAAACACTCAAGAATGTACAAGGTTTTAAGGTAAATATAGCCCTAAATAATGTACTTTTGGCGAGGTAACACACCCCCAAACTTGAGTTATTGCTCGTCCTCGATCAATATAAAGGCTTACTTTGGCTGCTAAATCTTGTCTTTTAAACTCTACCTAACTGATTTGCTGACTTCTCTAGGTTTACTGTCAAAGACATTGCTGTCCTGTGACACTCTCTTAGGCTAAAACTAACTTCATACTTTGTCTATTATGATTACCCTTGCCTTTAAAACCTTCTGTTTTTACTAACTTCCTGTCTTTTGGTTTATCTGCCTATATCATTGAGCTCATTGTGCAGTTATCCCTAAGCTTTCAAATTCTCCCTAGTTTTAACTTAGACTTAGTACATGCTTCTAATGTCTTTATTTTTTAATTACCTAGGATTCCTTAAAGTCATGCCAGGCTTAGCACACACGAGTATCAGAGTTCAGTATCCATAGAACAAACTAAGCCCTGGCATCACTGTGTTGGATAGACACTCATCTCCCTTGACATACCTTCAAGCTACAGCCATGTGTTTAGCAAACTAAGGATCAGAGTTCAATTTCACAGGACATCTAAACACTTAGGCCGTAGCTCTTTGGCACACATTCTTCTTCCTTGGTTTTACTTTTCCTTTTTTTCTCTTTTGGCAAAGTCTTCTCTTTGAATTGCCTTTTGATGCAGTGTCACTTGTGGGTTACACAACTGGCCCTGATTACTCAGCATCCTTAGAGAGAGACAGTACCCTTTACTTTTCTTTTGCTTTCTTATTCATTTTTTTTAGAAGAAGAATGTCTATTTTTCAAAGGAGAGAGGAGTGTTCCTAGGCCTAGAGGTTGCCTCCCCCAAACTTAAACTTCTCATTGTCCCCAATGAGAGTCTGAGGTGGCACACCCCCAAACTTATCTTAGAAGCATCTAGTCTAAATAAAAACCAGACAGACTTAAAACTCCTAGGGATGGAATGACCCTCATAGTGCAGATAACTCAACAACAGAAATTTACTAAAACCAACATGGTAAGGTCTAACAGAGGTACATGCTCAACAATTCATGAAGCTAGTTAGAACTAACAAAGGTGTACTTGACACTCATCCAGCATGCTCAATAGACAGACTACCTATGGACATCAGTAATGCAGCCAAATCATGAGATTTAAAGACAGACAACCCATCAGAAAGTCATACACCAACATGCTTAAACTAACAAAATATTGCGGTGTCCGCAAAGAATTCGCAATGATTCCAACAGAGCAGTTTTAACTGTGATCAAGGCTCATAGCATGCGATATTCGTTCATAAACAACTACAGAAAATAGCAAAATTATCTAAGCTATCTAATCAGACGACATTAAACTAGACTAAGCTACTCTACTTAGGCAAATTAAGAATTTAAAACAGAACAAACAGTTGATATTGGTGGGGTAACAGGTCACAGAAAAGCAGATTTTTTTCTTGTTTTTGAGAGGGATCAGAAATACTCCCTCGAATGCCGTTTAAAAATCTCCAATTGCCACGCTCCATATTCCTCTGATGATTGAGCATAATGATCATTCCATTGAACGCCCTTGCTCATCCTTTCTTGACTTGCTTTTTAGGCTTCGGATAAGAGGAATGCTGAGAGCGTTTTCACGTCTCCTTCCTCATAGTAGTGCTTCAATCTAGCACCATTCACCATGAACGGTTGACCTTGTTCCAGATTTCGAATTTCAATTGCACCATGAACAAACACATTAGTAATCACAAAAGGACCTGACCAACGAGACTTTAATTTGCCAGGAAACAATTTCAATCGTGAGTTAAACAATAGAACATGCTGGCCCTTTTTGAAGTCCTTAATCCTAAGTCTACTATCATGCCAAATTTTAGTCTTTTCCTTATACATTTTAGCATTTTCATATGACATGTGTCTTAGTTCATCCAACTCATGCAATTGCAGAGACCGCAATGTTCTCGCATCGGTCACGCAAAAATTCAACTCTTTTAAAGCCCAAAAAGCTTTGTTTTCTATTTCGAGGGGGAGATGGCATGTTTTTCCATAAACTAGCCTATAGGGGGACATTCCTAAAGGTGTTTTATATGCAGTTCTATATGCCCACTGTGCATCATCAATTCATGCTAAACGACTATGATTGTTGGCACATAATAAATATTTCATTCCCAAAATAAACTACTCCTAACATACGAAATCTAAGCAAAGCATGATAAAATCCTAATTTAAGAGTTTAGGGATCAGAAATCTCCCTTGTCAATCTGCCTCATATGGATATTCTTCAATGTTTCGAGGCACCACTTCTGCTCCTTTAAGATACTTAAGTCTTGATTTACGGGATCGGACATTCTGCCACACCTTGAAATTGTTGATTCTTTCAAAGAGACTGCATGTTATAACATCCCAATGTTTGTACTTTATGTCCGTTGGTACAACATAGGTTTGGTGTGATGGGACTTCTTTTTCTGGCATATCTCTTTCTAACTCCTTCAACTGGAGCATTTGTGGTGGTGGTGGTTCAACTCTTTCATTGGTGGAGAAGCTTGCTGCAACCTCAAACATTTCAAATTCTTGTTCCTCAAGCAGTGCATTAGTCTCTTTGGCCTCATCCAGCACAATTTCATTTTTCTCAACTTTCACCAACTCCCCCAATTCATATGAAGATTCCGTTGGATCACTCTTCTTAGATTCGAAGGTAACAAAGGAGTCATCATCATAAAAATCAAACATTTGAGGGTATGGTGGTGGTGACACATAGGTAGGCAAATTAGGTTGCCTAGGGGGAGGCCTAGTAATTTCTTCTGGTTCCTCAACGATAGGTTCCGGCCTCACCCTTGTTGTGCTTGGTTGTATTTGATCACAGTTAGGCAGAGAATCCAGTGGAGCACTAGACTCTTCATTCTCTACTCTCTTTGGTGCTTCTCTGCTACTCATCACCAATGGCCTTCCACTCCATAGTTCAATAGCTTGAACTTGTTCCTTACCATCCCTTCTTGGAGTTTCTGTGTCTGCAGGCAGTCTGCCTTGGGGCTTATTCTTCAGCTCGTTTGCCAACTGCCCAATCTGATTCTCTAAGCTTCTCAAGGTTGCTTGCTGGCTCTGCAAAGTTGCATCATTCTTTGCTATGTATTCCTTCAGCAAGTTCTCCATTGATGTTCCCATCGGTTGGTTGTTAACATATTGTTCCTGATATGGGGGTTGACTAGTTTGTTGGTGTTGAGTGAAACCAGGTGGTCCACTCGGTCTTGATTGATTTTGCGTTTGGCTTGTGCTTTGTTGTCCACCCCAAGAGAGATTTTGGTGGTTTCTCCAACCAGGGTTATATGTATTTGAATAGGGGTTGTTCCTTGGTTGTTGTTGACTTCCAACATAGCACACCGGAGATGGATTAGCAGGGCAATAGTCATACATATGCCCTTCCCCACAAAATCCACAAACTAGTGCCTCACCTTGGTTGGTTATTGCTGTGCTTGTTGAAACAGCTGCCACTGTGTTGACACTTTGTTGAATATTGAGTTGAGTCATTTGCTTCACCAGGTTGGTCAGAGCATTAATCTGGCTGCTCATTGCGCTGAGTGCATCCATGTCTTGAGCCTTCCTTCTGTTTGGCTCCACAGGATCGTCTGACCATTGACAATGTGATGTTGAGATTTTCTCCAAAATCTCATAGGCTTCGTTATAACTCTTTGATAGCATTGAACCTCCAGCTGAGGAATTCAAGACTTGCCTCGTGCTGGGGTTGCATCCTTTGAAGAATACTTCAATCTGGATACACCATGGAATTCCATGGCGTGGACATTTGAGTAGAAGATCTTTGAATCTGGTCCAAGCTTCATGCAGTGATTCATTTTCGGCTTGCTTGAACTTGATGATGTCAACACGAAAGTCAGAGTTCCTATCTGGAGGGAAGTATTTTACTAGGAACTTTTCAGCAAGGTCTGTCCAATTGACAATTGATCTAGAGGGGAAAGAGTTCAGCCACGTCTTGGCCTTGTCTCTTAATGAATATGGAAAAAGGTAAAGTCTCAAGGCCTCTTGAGACACTCCTGGGATGACAAAGGTGTCACTTACTCCCAGGAAGTTTTTCAAGTGGTTGTGGGGGTCTTCATTTTCCACTCCAAAGAATTGTCCAACTGTGGACAGCATTTGAAACATGACAGGTTTTAACTCGAATGAGTGAGCTGTAATTTCGGGGCGTATGATGCTCGGATTAAGCTCCTCAGGTATTGGTACAAGGTATGATAGAATAGCACTATCTTTATCATTCGCAATTTCAATAGGGTTGCGAATGATAGGTGCTTGATTTGGTGCTTCTTCTGCTCTTTCCATTTCAGCTTGTTGTGGTTCAAATTGTACTGACTCTGCGTGGTCAACAATGTGCTGAAGTACAGGTTGCTTTTGCTGTTTAAAAAGGCGTTTCTTAATTTTGTTTTTGGCCCTTAAAGTCCTTTCGGGTTCAGGATCAAATTCTAGATTGTGATTTGGAAACTCATTCATAAACCAGCTTTGTTGGTACCTGTAAATGCAAAAGATTAGCTCCAATATATTAAGTTCTTCTAAAATAACACAAATCGTGTTTACTAAACAAAATCCCCGGCAGCAGCGCCAAAAACTTGTTGCGCGCTCAGTGTGTATGTAAAATGTAAATGCGAAGAGCGCTAAGATCATGCAAGCATACATGGTCTGCAGCAAGTGATAAGTATAATTTAATTCGTTTTCCCACAGAGATTAAGTTTAGTGACTAACGATTTGGTGTGTTAGATTAGATAAGGTAACTTAAATTGGATAGATTTTGGGTTGAGGTACAGGAATATAAAAGATGCAAGAAGAATGTAAACATAAATGCAAAGCTAGCAAAGAGGTAAAGTCATAATGTGGAAAAGTAGAATTGCGGTTCTTGCAATAATCTAGCAATAAATTAGCAACGATTTTAATGTAAAGTAAGGCAGCAAGGTCAACTTAAGAATCCTCTATAGGCATTTAACTATGATCATTCAACAGTAGATTAACATCTCATGCATCGTCTTAGCTAGTTCTCATGCATCTTCCGATTACATGCATTAGTTTCTTAGATTACTTCTGTCCAAGTAAAGCTAACAACCTAATCATAAACACATGCTAATAAACGTGCTAGGAGAACGCCTATTCCTAGGTCATTTTCTATTTACCATAAAAGGCTAACATGAATGAACGACTCATAATTCTTACTCCTTCCAGAGGTTAGGAATTCTTTAGACAAAATGGATGGCCGGTCGAAATTGTCCATGGGATGAAGATCACATACATTCAATACATTCATGCTACTTTACATGCTGAATTCACATACTTTTATCCTATAGATTCATCTTTAGCAAACCTCTATTGAATTAGTTACTCATGGTGTTCGAAGAACTAAAGGAAATTTGTTGATTACACATGAAACAGAGAACTTACAAACCTAATTGATTGAAATATAATTAAATGAAGAACTCAACAAAACAACAAATTGATTAAGAGATGACAGAATGAAGAACTCAATAAAACCAATTGATTACTCTTTTAAGAAAACAATTCATATAATAATCCGTAAACAAACATATGTCAATCCGAAAGCAACAATGAAAGGGAAAAGCAGTAAATGATTCAGAACAACATTTAAAGGAAAGCAGAAATTAAATTCGAAAGCGGTAAAGGAGAGCAGTAAAGGAAAGTAGTAAAGTAAAGCTGTAAATAGCGTGAGGATTTTCCAAGTCGTGAATCGCCTCGGATGAAGGGGAAGATTAGCTGATCTTGGGGATAAATTCAATCAGAAGAGAAGATGGATCTTCTCTTCTTCCTCTCGAATTATCACGCCAAGGGCTTGTTTCTTCGATCCAACAAACGGGGGAAGAGGTTTCGTCTTCGGGATTCTGCACGATCGGGATCTCCTCACTTCTCAGATTGTGTGGAATGAATTGAAGTGGATTCAATTTGATTGCTTTGATCCTTCATTTAACTCTCTTTATATAGCCTCCAGGTGGTTGCAAAAGGTTGCTCAATAATTGTGGATCACCATTCAATTTTGTGAGGTAGTCAAGCTTGACATGTGGCAGCAGCAGGGAGAGTTGACTACTGGAAAAACTCAGTCAACAAACACTGTTGACTGGGAAAAAAATGCAGCAGCAAAGATTGAATTTTTTAGCAATGTACCTGCAATGTACATTTTAGCTTGTTTTTCATCATTTTTCATTCTTTTTCGTTCATTTTCCAAATAAGTCATATTTTAGCATCATTTCTCAAATTCTCGCATTTAAGCACACATTAAGCTAACTCTTAACAAAAACACTCAAGAATGTACAAGGTTTTAAGGTAAATATAGCCCTAAATAATGTACTTTTGGCGAGGTAACACTCACCAATGGTCTCCCACTTCTGAGTTCAATTGCTTGAACTTGCTCTTTACCATCTCTCCTTGGCACTTCAGTGTCAGCAGGAAGTCTACCTTGGGGCCTACTTTTGAGTTCATTGGCTAGTTGCCCTATTTGGTTTTCTAGGCTTCTAAGAGAAGCTTGCTGACTCTGTAGAGTGGCATCATTCTTGGCTATGTATTCCTTAAGTAAGTTTTCTACAGAAGACCCTACAGGTTGGTTATATGGTTTTTATACATGGATTGGTTATGTTGGGGAGTGAAACCAGGTGTTCCACTCGGTCTTGGCTGGTTAGGAGCTTGATTAGCATTCTGTTGACCACCCCATGAAAGGTTTGGGTGGTTCCTCCAACCAGGGTTGTAAGTGTTGGAATAGGGGTTGTTCCTAGGCTGCTGTTGGCTTCCAACATAGCAGACTGAGGCTGGATTCCCAGGGCAATATTCATACAGGTGCCCTTCCCCACAGAATCCACAGATAAGTGTCTCACCTTGACTTGGTTGGGTGCCCATTGACATGGCTGTGGCGGTGTTGACACTTGTTTGGATATTGGCTTGAGCCATTTGCTTGACTAGGTTGGTCAGGGCGCTTATTTGGCTACTCATGGCATTGAGTGCGTCCTTGTCTTGAGCTCTAGTTGGCTCGACTGGATCATCTGACCACCTACAGTGAGATGCTGAGATCTTCTCCAAGATCTCATAGGCTTCGTTATAACTCTTGGACAACATGGAACCTCCAGCAGATGAATTTAGAACTCTTCTGGTGCTGGGGTTGCATCCTTTGAAGAAGACCTCTATTTGGATACACCATGGGATGCCATGGTGTGGACATTTAAGAAGAAGGTCTTTGAACCTTGTCCAAGCTTCGTGAAGGGACTCATTTTCAGCTTGTTTGAACTTGATTATATCATCACGAAAGGTAGAATTCCTATCAGGTGGGAAGTACTTAACTAGGAATTTCTCTGCCAAGTCTGTCCAATTGAGGACGGATCCAGAGGGTAATGAGTTTAACCACGTCTTTGCTTTGTCCCTCAATGAGTAAGGGAAGAGGTAGAGCCTCAAGGCTTCTTGGGAAACTCCAGGGATGGTGAATGTATCACTGACTCCTAGGAAGTTTCTAAGATGGTTGTGGGGATCCTCATTTTCCACTCCAAAGAATTGTCCCACAGTGGACAACATTTGGAACATCACTGGCTTTAACTCGAATGAGTTGGCAGTGATTTCAGGGCGGATTATGCTGGGGTTCAGCTCCTCAGGCATAGGTACTAGGTAAGATAGTATGGCGCTATCCTTATCATTCGCTATTTCGATGGGATTGCGAGTGACTCTGCGGTTTCAGCAATTATTTGAGGTAAAGGGGGTTGTTTAAAGAGACGTTTCTTGGCTCTATTTCTAGCCTTAAATAATCTCTCAGGCTCAGGGTTGAACTCTAGATCACTACTTGAAGGCTCATTCATAAACTACCCCAATGGTACCTGCAAAAGAAATGAAAATAGATCAGCTACAATAGACAATAAACTTGGTGTTTCAAACTTAACAAACTTCGTTTTCACTAAAATAAATCCCCGGCAGCGGCGCCAAAAACTTGTTGCGTACTCAATGTGTTAAAATAAATAGGCAATAAGAGAGAGAGAGCACTCAGAACATGCAAGCATACATGATCTTATAGCAAGTAGTAAGTATTTTTTCATTCGTTTTCCCACAGAGATTTATTATGAGCTACTCGTGAAGTGTATTGTTAAGAAAGAATGGGTAGATTTGAGGAGGTAGAATTGGTTTTAAGTTGTCTAATTTCTAAGAAATATGTAAAGGGTAGCAACATAAACATGTGCAAGTCAAAGATAAACTCAAATGAAAAGAGAAGAGATTACTACACGAAGAGGAAGTTAGCTAAACAGAATTTTAAACTTAGCAGAATTGCGGAAACAACAATTCTACCGCAATGTTACTAACAGCGAAAGTGTGTAAAATGGATAAACAAGGGCTACTAACGACTCCTCTATAGGCATTTTCTCACGATTCTCAAGCATTGGATCAACTCACTATGCATCAAACTCACTCAATCTCATGTATCTTCCGATTTCATGCATTAGATTCTTTAGTTTACTCATGTCCAAGTAAGGTCTTAAGCATCTTGTAAAGCAGAAAGTTATGGTTTGTACTAGGAAAACGCCTATTCCTAGGTCGTTTTCTGGCTACCTTGAAAGGCTAGCATGAGTGTATGACTCTGAACTCTTACTCCTTCCAGAGGTTAGGAGTTCTTTGGACAAAATGGATGGCCAATCGAAATTGCCCGTGGGATGAAGCTTACATACAATCAATGCTTCGAGAGCTATCCTACATGCTTGGTTCACGTTTTTTTGAGCCTATAGTATTGTCATTAGCATGCCCCTATGTGACTTAGCTACTCATGGATATAGACAGAACAGAAATAAGAGATGGAGTAGACATGCTTAGAAGAAATCTAAAGACAAACAGCAAGGAAAAACAGTAGCAGCAAAGAGAAGAAACTGTGAAATGAAGAATTGTGCTTTGATTACTTGATTGTTTGAATGAACAAAGGGAAGCTTAAAGTAAATAACATAAAGACAGAAAGCAACGAAATGAAATGAACTAGCCACTAGAAAGGAAACAACAACTAAACAGAGCTGGAAATTAGAAATAAAAGACAGAAAGCAGGTAATTGAGCTTGAACGCCTCGTCGCAACTGCCTCGGCTGAAGGATGAGAAAGATCAGCCTTGCTTGGATGAATCCAATCGGGAGAGAAGATGAATCTTCTCTCCTTCCTATCAGATTGTCGACTCCAACAGCTAAACCTCGCAAACCAACAGACGGCAAAGAAAAACAGGAGAAAAGATGGAGCTGCGAGAAGACTTCTATGCTTTCGGATGATGATCAAACCCTCTACTTTGACCCCCTTTTATAGTAATCTGCAGGTGCGTTTGGGCCAAGGAGAACCATCCATCCTCAACGTCGTACTTCAAAATGGATGGAGGAGAAAGAACGAATCCCTGAAATAACGGAATATAACAGAAAAAGATCAGCCAACTTACGGATTTCACTTAAAACATTGTTTTAGCAATGTTTCCGCAATGCTGCCGCAATGCATATTTTTCACTCTTTTACTTCGGTTTTCATTCCTTTTCTTTCCTTTTGCACACAAGTCCTAATTTAGCTACCTTCTTCTAAATCTCATATATAAGCATAGGTTTAAGCTAAATCCTCTCAAAAATACCTAAGAGTGCACCTCTTTCTAAGATAAATAAGTCCTAAAAAGGTCACTTTTGAAGACGTAACACAAGGCTAACACATTAAGAAGTGGAAGGATGATGGATGAGATTGCAAAAGAACCTGTTGAGAAGTCTACTGAAAAAGAGTTCACTCTAGAGCCATCTATTAATGTGTTTATTCAGGTTGAGGAAGAACAAAAGAAGACTACTGCATCACTTGAAGCTGAACAATCTACTAAGTCTTCTGTGCCTTTTGTTCCTAACTCTATACCTTATCCTCAACGGTTTAAAAAGAAAAAGCTTGAATCTCAATTTTCTAAATTTTTAGACATATTTAAAAAGCTTCATATTAATATCCCATTTGCAGATGCTCTTGCTCAAATGCCACAGTATGCAAAATTCATGAAAGATATCATGTCCAACAAGAAGAAATTAGAGGCCTACGAGATAATCAACCTTACTGAGGAATGCAGTGCCATCATTCAGAGAAAGTTGCCTGAGAAATTAAAGGATCCAAGAAGTTTTACTATCCCTCGTGTTATGGGAAATTCTTCTTCTCCTTATAAAGCTTTATGTGATTTAGGAGCTAGCATTAACTTGATACCTTTTATCTGTATACAATAAACTAGGTTTGGGGGAGGTGCAACCTACCACCATATCTCTTCAGTTAGCTGATCGATCTATCACATATCTTAGAGATATTGTAGAAGATGTATTGGTTAAGGTTGACAAGTTTATCTTTCCTGTAGATTTTGTAGTGCTAGACATGGAGGAGGACAGTGAAGTCCAAATAATTTTGGGAAAACCTTTCTTAGCCACTGGACGACCTTTAATTGATGTACAACAGGATAAACTATCTCTAAGATTGAACGACGCAGAGGTAACTTTCAATATATATAACTCTATAAAATTCCATGAAGAAGAAAGTGATTGTTTTCGTGTGGACATGATTGATTCTATTACTAATGATTTTGAGAAATTTGTGGCAAATTCTGATATTTTAGATAAATTAAATTTAGACAATGAGAATGAGCAGGTGAAACAGGTGGAGGTGAAACACATGGGCAAGCGACCACCTTCATGAATTTAATGAGCCTCGTCTAGCCAAAGACGTTAAACAAAGCGCTTCTTGGTAGCCAACCCAAGTTTATTTTTGAGTTTTTTGCTTTTGCTTTGTTCTTTTGTGGCGTGTTGTTGTCCTTATATACATTTGCTATTCCTATAGGAGCTTGATCACCAAAGTATTTCTCCCCATCTCATAAAATAGAGGATTCACTCGCATTTCAGGGCAGTTTCGATATCCCCTATCTATTTTTATTGTCCTTTGCATATTGATTATACATTGAGGACAATGTATGCTTTAAGTTTGGGGGTGGGATTATGCATGTTATGCATGTTTTAGGAAAATTTTACAATTTTTTTAGCATGATCTTCATGGTTGAATCTTTGTTGCATCGCTCGTGATTAGGACAATCTAGGAAGTGTTCTAAAGTTTGATATTTTATTCTTGTTGGACTATGAGACCATTCCGGTTAACGAATTTTATTTTTATTTTTTGAGTCCCTTTTGATATGTTTGAGTACCTTGTAAGCTAATGATGAATCTTTAGTTTGAGTTTTAATGCATAAAGGAGATAAGCATGATTAGATTTTTCTTTGAAAAGTTATATGATGGTGTCTCATTTTTTTTTTGTCGCTAAATGAAGAATGCATAGGATTTGATACCAAAATACCATGCTTTTCTGTGAGTTGGTGTTCTATTCTTTGAAAATTGAGTGATTGCCATACATGATTGATATTTCTTGTAGGGGTGAAAACAGGTCGGGTCGGGTCGGTTTTCGTGAAACCCGACCCAAACCGACACTGTTCGATTTTAGGCCCGACCCGACCCGACAAATTTTGGGTCGGGTCGGTCAACGGTTTATTTTAGCCAAAAAAAAATGGTTTCAAACCCTCCCTTTTACCCCAAACGCTCAACAAAAAAAAATCTCAAAATCCCTAAATTTATGCTCAACCAACCAATACCAAAAAATCTCAAACCCCTCCTTCCTTACATTCTTGCACAAAAACAAAAACAAAAAAATCTACTCTTTTCAATCAGGGCTCCAACACCAAATAATAGAATCTTGGCTTTTTAAGCATTTTTATTAACACAAAAACAAACCCAAATAAGAACTAAAATGAGGAGAAGCACAAAATCCTGGCTTTTTAAGCATTTTTATTAACACAAAAACAAACCCAAATAAGAACTAAAATGAGGAGAAGCACAGAACATGATGAAGAAGAAGCACAAAAATTAATCGATCAAGAAGAAAACAGTGGTGAAAGACGTTGTTTTCTTGAAACCCATCTCAGGCGTTTTCTTGAAACCCATCTCAAGCGGTTGTTTTCTTGAAACCCATCTCAAGCGAATGGACGGTTGGCTACGCTTGCGGTGCTGGAGGAGAGGGACGGCGGCGAACTACGCTTGCGGTGCCGGAGGAGGGGCGACTTGCGGACTGAGAGAGGAAGTGTGAATCGAGAGAGTGAGGACTGCGCAAAAATGAAAGAGGAGGGGGCTAGGTTAAAACTGAAAAACATGCTATTTATATAAACCGAAACCGAACCAAAATTTGTCGGTTCGGGTCGGTTCGATTCGGATTTTACATAACTGTAAAATTTCGGGTCGGTTTGGGCCGGTTCGGTTCGGTTGATCGGGTCGGTCCGGTTTTTTACACCCCTAATTTCTAGAACTTGCTTTGTTATGCATGTTTGAAATCTCTGAATTTGACTTGAATGTTTTAATTTCACAAAGGCATTTAGGTAAAACCAATTTTAGCTTTCTCAAACGGCCTACCTTGACATAATCCTTAGAAAGCCAATTTTTGAGCCTTAGACCTTTTTATTGAAAAATTACCACATAACAAGCCTTATACCCATTCTCTTGTTGTTTTCCTTTCTTTAAACCCTTAATGGAAGGTTTATAAGTGCTTACCACAGGATGTGTCAATCCATCCAAAGGAGAAAGATGAATGGTGTTAATAGAATATTCAAAATGAAGCATTCATTCCATTAGCTTCTTTTAGAGACAAAATAAAAGAGAAAAACAAAATAGAAGAAGAAAAGAAAAGAAAAATTGAGAAAAGAAAAAGAAAAATTGAAAAAGAAAAAGAAAAGAAAGTTTCATGTGGTAAAGCCTTATAATTCTTCCAACCTAGTAGCTTAAAATGTTCATCCATCCACCTTTACCTAAGCCCAATTACAACCAAATCAAGACCCTTGAAGTTTTACATTCAATATAATTCATCGATGATGAAGATGTGATATATTAGCGAGCTTATGGTAAATGTCTCTTATGTTTTGGTTTGAGCGTTTATCTTTCATATGCCCTAAACAGTTGAGTGTTTTGAGTGATTCTATGTGAGGGTATCAAGTCTTGTGCATTCGATTTTAGTAATTTTATGAGATGTTTGAGTTTTTTTGTTATAAAATTGAAGTCTATGATTGCTTAATCTCTTGATTGTCACTATGACTCAAGTTATTGATGTGTGTTTAGTTTTATCGGTATTCATAGACATTAAGGGAAGAAAAGTGAGCACATATGCAAAAGATAAAATGTTTTGTTTTTTTTAAATTTATTGTTGATAAGTCTTGGTTTAATGTGTCTTCTTTTGTGGTTTATTTGTCTTAAGAACACTGAGGTTCGAGTCACGAGCATGCATTCATTGATTCATTTAATGGTTTGTTTTATTTTGCTCGAGGACTAGCAAAACTTAAGTTTGAGGGTGTTTGATAGCACACTAAATGGGATATCTTTAGAGCCTTTATTATGCTAGTTTTGGAGTTTAAATGAATGTTTTAATGATATTATTTATCTAAATTGTAGATTTCGAGCATTTGGAGCAAACCGAAGCATTTTAAAAGTTATGGCATGAAAAATTAGCTTAAAATATGAATTTTGATAACCAAGAGCCAAGAAAAAGAAGGAATCAAGCCAAAAATGCCTAGGGGATAGCGTCTCGACGCTATGGGAGCGTCTCGACGCTCCAAAATGAAGTTTTCAAGCCAGAATTCCCGAGGGGAACGTCTCGACGCTCAACATAGCGTCTCGACGCTGTCAATAATCACAGAAAAAATAAAAAAAAAATAGTTGCACTGGTTCAGTCTCTAACCAAGCCCCCAGCACACAAACAACTCACCTAAGGAAGCACCCAAACCAACATTACACTCAACAAGCTTTGTGATTTATTCCGCATTCATTTAATATATACCTTTAACGTCTAAGGGCAACGTCGAGACGCTACCCATAGCGTCGAGACGCTGTCACGATTTTTTCTATAAATACATCTTATTCTTATATGATTGGGAGGCCAATTTTTGGGAGATTTGAACCCTATTTTCGAAAAACACTCATTGAAAAAGCTAAGGGACACTCTAGAGAGCTGAAGAAGAGATTTGAAGGCTCAGGAACGTGCAAATCACATAGGGAACGAGGTTTGGCACGCTACAAGAGTTTTTCTCCTTTACCTTTGATTTTATTGATTTTTTTTTATGGATTCTAAACTTTGTCTAAGCATTATTTTAGTGATTATGAGTAGCTAGACTCTTACTTAGGGGATTGATGTAATCGTTTTAGTTTTCATGTTTGATTAATCTACGTTCTTCATATTGCAACAATTATTCATGTGTTTGTTTTTTATCCTTTTGGCCAAAGTATAAATTGTTTGATTGTTTAAATTCTAGCTTGAAAAACTAGATTTTAGAGTAGAACTCAAACGCATGACTATTTGTAAATTCTTGCACGAACATGAAGAATTCTCTTAGACGCCATTAATAGAAGTTGCTTATTGCCTTTCTTTTCTATTAAAAACTAGACAGACATGTTAGTTTTATAAAAATGGAACAAAATTATATGAGCTCTAGCGAGTATTTTATAATTTTTATTCTTCTTAGCCTATAATTGTATGCATGACTATTTTTGGATTAATAGATTAATTAAGCATGAATCTATTCGATGAAATCAATTCCCTAGGTTTTTCTCTCCAAAAGGTTTTCCATTATTTTTTAGACATTTAATTTTCACTCAATTTCAAAGTCTTTTTAGTCTAAATAAAATTTGTAGTTAGTACCTACGGTACTCAATTGATCTAGAAAACCAATATTGTGGACGATACTCTTTACTTAAATCACTACATTAAAACTTGACCCGTACACTTGTGTTTTGCAATAAATCACGCAACAATTAATTAATATTATTTAATTCAATATCAAATATTAATTAAATAATATGACTAATCCCGGTTTTCCGAAAACCGACTTTTCGCACATGAATCTGTATTCATGTTTTAGACCGATCTCATATTTAAATCATATTTAAATGTGTCCATCATTCTACCAAATCGAATTTGAATAAATTCAAATTATTTTTCTCTTATATTGTTGTACGACATTATCCGAGCTAGCCAGGAGAACCTAAAGGACCTACAGATCATGAGCTCCAACGATACGAGATTACCCGGCTAAACTCTTTTAACCGAACTAATCAACATTCGTTAACCCCCGAAGACTCCACTAAAGTCTAAAGGTTGCACTCTCCTCGCTGTAGATATATTGTGTCCTCTTGATATAACCATCATCAGTGAGTCGATCCTTCACAGGTCGTTCGTAATCACAGCGGGTCAGTTATACCGTTTAACCCCTGCATTACATCTTGTTCCTTAAGTACCACTGACATCTCTAATGAACAATTGATTTGTGGTCCAACCAGCAAATCAGATCCCTCTCGGGCCAGGAGAGGGAGAGGCCTCTTGTTCAAGACCTGAAGTCAGTTATTAAAGGAACAACCTCTCTACTATCCCATAAAAGCGGGTAGGAGTGAATTCCATCTTGCTACACTATGTCCCCAGCTACCTATTCAAGCTTATTCCCAAGATGGTAGGCTTATTGAGTTGGCGATTTCGCCACTCTCACCCGTGCAAGTCAAAAGATAATCATGAATAAACAGGAGTTCATAGCGAGCTCAGGTTTGAGATTGAGTTACCGAAGTCATCATACGAAAAAGTCGGTCTTTACAATAAACGGTGTTATAAAGAAAGAGCGACTTGATTTCTCGGTTCAGTCTTATGCAAACTCATTGCATAGGACGCCCTCACTCACATGTCTCTAGATGAAACGATTCGGATCACATCGTTTTGTACAATACAAAGTGATTTGTTAAAAAAAAATAAAAACAATCTAGAGTAAGATTTGTTGAATTCTCCACAATAACAATTGATCTAAATATGTCAATCCCCGACAACGGCGCCAAAAATTTGTTGCGTGATTTATTGCGTACCGCAAGTGTACGGGTCAAGTTTTAATATAGTGATTTAAGTAAAGAGTATCATCCACAGGATTGGTTTTCTAGATCAATTGAGTACCGTAGGTACTAACCATAAATTTTATTTTGATTAAAAAGACTTTGAGTTTGAGTGAAAATTAAATGACTGAAAAATAATGGGAAATCTTATGGAGAGAAAAACCTAGGGAATTGATTTCATCGAATAGATTCATGCTTAATTAATCTATTAATAAAAAATAGTCATGCATACAAATTATAGGCCAAGAAAAATAAAAATCTTAAAAGACTTGTTAGAGCTCAAATAATTCTCTTCCCTTTTTATAAAACTAACATGTCTGTCTAGTTTTTAATAGAAAAGAAAGACAATAAGCAACTTCTATTAACGGCCTCTAAGAGAATTCTTCATGTTCATGCAAGAATTTACAAATAGTCATGCGTATGAGTTATACTCTAAAATCTACTTTTTCAAGCTAGAATTTAAACAATCAAACAATTTATACTTTGGCCAAAAGGATAAAAGCATTAAGCAAACAAGCACATGAATAATTGTTGCAATATGAAGAATGTAGATTAATCAAACATGAAAACAAAAACGATTACATCAACCCCCTAAGTAAGAGTCTAGCTACTCATAATCACTAAAATAATGCTTAGACAAAGTTTAGAATCCATAAAATAAAGCAATAAAATCAAAGGTAAAGGAAAAAAACTCTTGCAGCGTGCCAAGCCACGTTCCCGATGTGATTTGCACGTTCTCGAGCCTCAAAATCTCTTCTTCAGCTCTCTAGAGTGTCCCTTAGCCTTTCCAATGAGTGTATTTCAAAAATAGGGTTCAAATCTCCAAAAAAAAAAGGCCTCATCGTTGAATGGAGAAAAATATGCATTTATAGTAAAAATCGGTATAGTGTCTCGACTCTAGGGGTAGCGTATCGACCCTACCCTGCGAAAATTTGTAAAACTAAATTGGAAAGCTAGCGTCGAGACGCTAGGCACAAAGTCTCGACGCTACGGACGGAAAAAACGTTGATGAGATTATTCGGAGCGTCTCGACGCTCTCGTGTAGCGTCTCAACGCTACTACTACGGGATAAATGGCTTGAAGGAGGATTTTTTAGCGTCTCGATGCTACTGATGCGGGTTTTCTGGCTTGATTTCCTTCTTCTCATGACTTGGCTTCTTCTATGATCACCCAATTGACTTCTCTTTTCAATAGTGATCCCGATAAAGCTCCAAATTGCTCCATTTTCTCAATTTCTACACAACAAAGGAAAATCAACGTGAAAGTACTCGTTTGAGCAACAAAACTAACGATAAAAAGGCTCTAAAGATAGCACAGTTTGTGTGCTATCAAACACCCCCAAATTTAAGCTTTTGCTAGTCCTCGAGCAAAATAAAAACAAACCACTAAAAGAATCAATGAATGCATGCTCGTGACTCGAACCTCAGTGTTCTTAAGACAAATAAACCACAAAAGATGACATATTAGACCACGACCCATCAACAATAAATTTTTAAAATCAAAACATTTTATCTTTTGCATGTGTGCTCACTTTTCTTCTCTTAATATCTATGAATACCAATAAAACGAAACATACAACAATAACTTGAGTCATAGTGACAATCAAGAGATTAAGCAATCATAGACTTCAATTTTATTACAAAAAACTCAAGCATCTCATAAAATTACTAAAAATCGAAAGCACAAGACTTGATACGCTCACATAGAATTACTCAAAACACTCAACTGTTTAGGGCATATGAAAGATAAACGCTCAAACCAAAACATAAGAGACATTTACCATAAGCTTGCTAATATATCACATCTTCATCATTGATGAATTAGATTGAATGTAAAACTTCAAGGGTCTTGCTTTGGTTGTAATTGGGCTTAGGTAAGGGTGGATGGATGAACATTTTAAGCTACTAGGTTGGAAGAATTATAAGACTTTACCACATGAAACTTTCTTTTCTTTTTCTTTTCTTAGTTTTTCTTTTCTTTTCTTCTTCTCTTTTCTTTTTCTCTTTTCTCAATTTCTCTTTTCTTTTTTTATTCTCTTTTCTTTCGTCTCTAAAAGAAGCTAATGGAATGAATGCTTCCTTTTGAATATTCTATTAACACCATTCAACTTTCTCCTTTGAATGGATTGACACATCCTGTGGTAAGCACTTATAAACCTTCCATTAAGGGTTAAAAGAAAGGAAAACAACAAGAGAATGGGTATAAGGCTTGTAATGTGGTAATTTTCCAATGAACAGGTTTAAGGCTCAAAAATTGGTTTTCTAAGGATTATGTCAATGTAGGTCATTTGAGAAAGCTAAAATTGGTTTTACTTAAATGCCCTTGTGAAATTGAAACATTCAAGTCAAATTTAGAGATTTCATACATGCATAACAAAGCAAGTTCTATAAATAAAAATCATGTATGGCAATCACTCAATTTTAAAAGAATAGAGCACCGTGTTAAGGAAGTGCTTATTGGCTAAAAAACTCACAGAAAAGCATGGTATTTTGGTATCAAATCCTACGCATTCTTCATTTAGCCACAAAAAATGGACACCATCATATAACTTTTCAAAGAAAAATCTAATCATGCTTATCTCCTTTATGCATTAAAACTCAAACTAAAGATGCATCCTTAGCTTACAAAGTACTCAAACATATCAAAAGGGACTCAAAAAATAAAAATTTCTCCGTTAACCGGCCTGGTCTCATAGTCCAACAAAAATAGAATATCAAACTTTAGAACACTTCCTAGATTGTCCTAATCACGAGCGATGCAAAAAAGATTCAACCATGAAGATCATGCTAAAATAATGTAAACTTTTCCTAAAACATGCATAACATGCATAATCCCACCCCCAAACTTAAAGCATACATTGTCCTCAATGTATTATCAATAGTATGCAAAGGACAATAAAAATAGATAGGGGATTTCGAAACTGCCCTGAAATGCGAGTGAATCCTCTACTTTCTGAGATTGGGAGAAAGACTTTGGTGATCAAGCTCCTATAGGAAAAGCAAATGGATATAAGGACAACAACACGCCACAAAAGAACAAAGCAAAAGAAAAAAACTCAAAAATAAACTTGGGTTGGCTACCAAGAAGGGCTTTGTTTAACGTCTTTGGCTAGACGAGGCTCATTAAATTCATGAAGGTGGTCGCTTGCCCATGTGTTTCACCTCCACCTATTTCACCTGTTCATTCTCATTGTCTAAATTTAATTTATCTAAAATATCATAATTTGCCACAAATTTCTCAAACTCCTTAGTAATGGAATCAATCATGTCCACACGAAAACAATCACTTTCTTGTTCATGGAATTTCATAGACTTATATATATTGAAAGTTACATTTTTGTCATTCAATCTTAGAGATAGCTTACCCTGTAGTACATCGATTAAAGCTCGTCCAGTGGCTAAGAAAGGTCTTCCCAAAATTATTGGGATTTCACTGCCCTCCTCCATGTCTAGCACTACAAAATCTACAGGAAAGATAAACTTGTCAACCTTAACAAATACATCTTCTACAATACCTCTAGGATATGTGATAGATCGATCAGCTAACTGAAGAGATATGGTGGTAGGTCGCACCTCCCCCAAACCTAGTTTCCTGTATACAGATAAAGGCATCAAGTTAATGCTAGCTTCTAAGTCACATAAAACTTTATAAGAAGAAGAATAATTTTCCATAACACAAGGAATAGTAAAACTCCATTTATCCTTTAATTTCTTAGGAAATATTTTCTGAATGATGGCACTACATTCCTCAGTAAGGTTGATTGTCTCGTAGGCCTCCAATTTTTTCTTGTTGGACATGATGTCTTTCATGAATTTTGCATAATGTAGCATTTGAGCAAGAGCATCTGCAAATGGGATATTAATATGAAGCTTTTTAAATATGTCTAAAAATTTAGAAAATTGAGATTCAAGCTTTTTCTTTTTAAACCGTTGAGGATAAGGAATAGAGTTAGGAACAAAAGGCACAGAAGACTTAATAGATTATTCAGCTTCAGGTGATGCAGTAGTCTTATTTTGTTCTTCCTCAACCTGAATAAACACATTAGTAGATGGCTCTAGAGTGAACTCTTTTTCAGTAGACTTCTCAACTGGTTCTTTTGCAATCTCATCCACCATCCTTCCACTTCTTAATGTGATAGTCTTGCAAGCTTTGCATTGCTCCCTTGGATTTACCTCAATGTCACTAGGATATTTACCTTTATGGAGACTGTTAATAGATGTGGCCATCTTACTCATTTGCACCTCCAAATTCTTTATGGTCGCTCCTTGACTAGTCATTATGCTTTTCATTTGGTTGGCTCTATTTCTGGATTCTGTAACGAATGCTCCAACCAATTCTTCAAGGGATGGCTTCTTTTCAGGCTGTTGAGAAGTGGATGCAAAACCTGGTGGAGGCTGTAAAACATTCTTAGTATTAGCATAGGAAAAATTCTCATGATTTCTCAAACCTGGATGGTAGTGGGTAGGAATATTATTTTGCATCTGTTGGCCTCCATAGTTGAAATTTCTATTGTTCACATATTGGGCTTGTTCCAAGTTGTATTTCTCACCAGATGGAGGGGTATGAGATGTTGCTAAGGCTGCAATAGATTGAGTGACACCTATTTCTGCAAGTTTGTTCATTACATTAGTAAGAGATGCAATTTCAGCCTTAAGGGAACTTACCTCATCCACCTCATGGAGGCCAGCTACAGTTTTATTATTGGAGCGTTTATTTGGCCAATGATAGCTCGTAGTTTCCATCTCCTCTAATAGTGTACGAGCTCCATCTACACTTTTCTTCAGGATAGTTCCTCCAGATGCTGCATCTACAATTGTCTTAGTTTGTCCTGTGAGTCCATTATAAAAAAATTGAATTTGTAGCCAGTCTGGATACCCATGCTCAGGACACTTCCTTATTAGTTCCTTGTACCGCTCCCATACTTCAAACAACTGTTCACCTTCATTTTGTCTGAAGATTCCTATCTCAGTTCTAAGCTTGGAAGATTTAGCAGGTGAAAAGAATTTAGTCAAAAATGCATGTGCCAACCCCTCCCAAGTAGTGATGCTTCCTGGTTTTAATGATTCTAGTCAATCAGTTGCTTTTTCCTGCAAAGAGAAAGGAAAAAGGCGTAAGCGAATTGCATCAGTAGAAACACCATTTATCTTTACGGTGCTAAAGATTTCTAAGAATTTCTTCAAATGGGAATTTGGGTCTTCAGTGGGACGGCCCCTGAATGCATTGTTCATGGCCATTTGAATCAGTCCTGTCTTCAACTCAAAATTGTTAGCATCTATAGGTGTGAGGACTATCCCGGATTGATTAATGTCAAATGTGGGCTGGAAATAGTCCATAATGATCTTGTTCTCCTGTTCAGCCATATTTTGTTGTGTCAATGATTTGTCCTTCTCTTTATGGATTTTTCGATTCCTCTTGCAGGTTTTTTCTATCTCAGGATCGAAGGGAAGTAAGGAAACTCCCTTGTCCTTTCGCATAAACTGAAACACGAACCTGACAAGAAAAACACAAATAACAGAAAATTAATAAAAAAAAATAAAAACAATCTAAAGTAATATTTTTTGAATTCTCCACAATATCAATTGATCTAAATATGCCAATCCCCGGCAACGGCGCCAAAAACTTGTTGCGTGATTTATTGCGTACCGCAAGTGTAAGGGTCAAGTTTTAATATAGTGATTTAAGTAAAGAGTATCGTCCACAAGATTGGTTTTCTAGATCAATTGAGTATCGTAGGTACTAACCACAAATTTTATTTTGATTAAAAAAAACTTTGAGTTTGAGTGAAAATTAAATGACTGAAAAATAATGGGAAACCTTATGGAGAGAAAAACCTAGGGAATTGATTTCATCGAATAGATTCATGCTTAATTAATCTATTAATCCAAAAATAGTCATGCATACAATTATAGGCCAAGAAGAATAAAAATCATAAAAGACTCGCTAGAGCTCAAATAATTCTCTTCCCTTTTTATAAAACTAACATGTCTGTCTAGTTTTTAATAGAAAAGGAAGGTGTTACGTCTCCAAAAGTGACTATTTTAGGACTTGTTTGCTATAGAAAGATGTACACTCTTAGGTGTTTTTGGTAGGATTTAGCTTAAACTCGTGCTTATATATGAGAATTAGTAGAATGAAGCTAAATTAGGACTTATAGGTAAGAGGAAAGGAAAAGAACCAAAAACAAAGTTAATAGAGTGAAAAATGCACATTGCTGAAGCATTGCGGAAACATTGCTAAAACCGCAATGTTTTAAGTGAAATCTGTAAGTTGTCTAACCAATTTCTGTTTTGTTCCGATCTTTCAGGGGCCCATTCTTTCTCCTGCAGCCACGTAGAAGTACGACGTTGAGAATGGATGGTTCTCCTTGACCCAATCGTACTTGCAGAACACTATAAAAGGAGGTCAAGATGGAAGGTTGAAACACACTCGAAAGGCGTAGACTTCCAGTTCATTGCAGTCTTTTCTACTCTTTTTCTCTTCCGTCTGTTGGTTTGAAGGGATCAGCTGTTGGAGTCGACAATCTGATAGGAAGAAGAGAAGATTTATCTTCTCTTCTGATTAGATTCATCCAAGCAAGGCTTTCCTTCTTCTTTCAGCCGAGGCGTTCGCAACGAGAAGATCACGCACCAATTACTCCTTTCTGCTGTTTCCATTTTCTTTGTTGCTTCTGTCTGTTGCATTTCCCTTTCGTCAGCTACTCTACTTCATTTCGTTGCTTTCTGTTTTACTTTAGTTAGTCAAAGCTGTCATTTGTTTAGTTCAAACGCTGGTTAATCAAAGCATTATTTCATCATTCCGCAAGTTCTTCACCTTCTCTGCTTACTGTCTTTTCCTTCTGTTTTGTCTTTATTATTTTACTAAGCATGTCGTCTCTACCTATTCTTCCCATTCCATCTTCATCCATGAGTAACTAAGTCACATAAGGGCATGCTAATGACAAGTCCATAGGCAGAAATACGTGAATCAAGCATGTAGGATAGCTCTCGAATGCATTGAATGTATGTAAGCTTCATCCCACGGGCAATTTCGATTGGCCATCCATTTTGTCCAAAGAACTCCTAACCTCTGGAAGGAGTAAGAGTTCAGAGTCGTACATTCATGCTAGCCTCTCAAGGTAGCAAGAAAACGACCTAGGAATAGGCGTTTTCCTAGTACAAACCAATACTTGCTGTTATAAAAAAGATGCTTAAGACCTTACTTGGACATGAGTAAACTAAAGGATCTAATGCATGAAATCGGAAGATACATGAGAAAGAGTTAGTTTGATGCATGATGAGTTAATCTAATGCTTGAGAATCGTGTGAAAAAGCCTATAGAGGAGTCGTTAGTAGCCCTTGTTTCCCTACTTTACCCTTAATTCGCTGTTAGTAACATTGCTAAATAATTGTTGTTTCCGCAATTCCTTTAGTTCAAATTTTGCCTTAGCTATTTCTCTCTTCGTTTGTTATTCTCTTCTCTTTACATTCAAGTTTATTATCTACTTGCACTTGTTTATGTTTTCACATCTCGCACATTCCTTAATAATTAGGCACTTTAAAACCAAATCTACCCCATTTAATCCACCCATTCTCACTTAACAAAACACTTCGCTAGTAACTAAGAATAAATCTCTGTGGGAAATCGAATGAAAAAATACTTATTACTTGCTACAAGATCATGTATGCTTGCATGTTCTGAGTGCTCTATCATTGCATCTTTATTTTAAACATTGAGCACGCAACAAGTTTTTGGCGCCGCTGCCGGGGATTTTGTTTAGTAAAAACGAAGTTTGTTAAGTTAGAAACACAAAGTTTAAAATCTATTGGAACTAATCTATTTTCATTTCTTTCACAGGTACCATTGGGTTAGTTTATGAATGAGCATTGAAGTAGCGATCTACAGTTCAATCCTGAGCCTGAGAGATTACTTAAGGCCAGAAACAAAGCTAAGAAACGACTCTTCAAACAACCCCTTATACCTCAAAACGTTGCTGACTCTGCTGAGTCATCACAATCCCATCAAATAGAAATGGATAGAACAGTCCCAAATCCAGCACGTACCATTCGCAACCCCATCGAAATAGCGAATGACAAGGATAGTGTCATTCTCTCCTACCTAGTTCCCATGCCTGGGGAACTAAACCCAAGCATTATACGCCCTGAGATTACTGCCAACTCATTCGAGTTGAAGCCAGTAATGTTCCAAATGTTGTCCACTGTGGGACAATTCTTTGAAGTGGAAAATGAGAACCCCCACAACCATCTAAGAAACTTCCTAGGAGTTAGTGATACCTTCCTTATCCCTGGACTTTCCCAAGAAGCTTTGAGGCTTTACCTCCTCCCTTACTCATTAAGAGATAAAGCCAAAACGTGGTTAAACTCATTACCTTCCGGATCAGTTGTCAATTGGACAGATCTGGCTGAGAAATTCCTAGTCAAATATTTCCCACCTTATAGGAATTCAAACTTTCGTGATGACATTATTAAATTCAAACAAGATGAAAATGAGTCTCTTCACGAAGCTTGGACAAGGTTCAAGGACCTTCTGCTTAAATGTCCACACCATGGCATCCCATGGTGTATCCAAATAGAAGATTTTTTTAAAGGATGTAACCCCAGCACAAGGCAAGTGCTGAATTCGTCAGCTGGTGGTTCCATGCTTTCTAAAAGCTATAATGAAGCCTATGAGATCCTGGAGAAGATCTCAGCCTCTCACTGTAGGTGGTCAGATGATCCAGTAGAGCCAAGTAGAGCTCAAGACAAGGATGCACTCAGTGCCATGAGTAGCCAAATAAACGCCCTGACCAACCTAGTCAAACAAATGGCTCAAACCAATCTCCAATCCAGTGTCAACACCGCAACAGCTATCTCAATGGGCGCACAAACAAGTCAAGGTGAGACACTGATCTGTGGATTCAGTGGGGAAGGGCACCTGTATGAATACTGCCCTGGGAATCCAGCCTCAGTCTGCTATGTTGGAAGCCAACAGCAGCCTAGGAACAACCCCTACTCTAACACTTACAATCCTGGTTGGAGGAACCACCCAAATCTTTCTTGGGGTGGGCAACAGAACACTAACCAAAGTCAAAACCAACCAAGACCGAGTGGAACACCTGGTTTCACTCCACAAAATAACCAATCCATGTATCAAAAACCATACAACCAACCAATAGGGTCATCTGTAGAAAATCTACTTAAGGAGTACATTGCAAAGAATGATGCTACTCTACAAAGTTAGCAAGCTACCCTTAGGAGCCTAGAGAACCAAATAGGGCAATTAGCCAATGAACTAAAAAGTAGGCCCCAAGGTAGGCTGCCTGCTGATACTGAGGTACCTAGAAGGGATGGAAAAGAGCAAGTTCAAGCAATTGAACTTCGCAGTGGAAGACCATTGGTGAGCAACGCTAGAGAAACACCAAAGCGAGTAGAGAATGAAGAGTCTAGTGCTCCACTGGATTCTCTGCCAAACCAAGGTCAACCACCAACAAGCACATCAAGGGTGAGGCTGGAACCTATCATAGAGGAACCAAAAGAAATTCCAAGGCCTCCACCTGTCCTGAGGCGACCTGAAGTGCCTACATATGTGCCACCACCTCCATTCCCTAGAAGGCTGTTACGTCTCCAAAAGTGCTTATTTTAGGACTTAGTTGTGATAGAAAAACGTGCATTTGCAAGTGTGTGTGATAGGAATTAGCTTGAATCTATGCTTATATATATAAATTAGGAGAATGAAGCTAAATTAGAACTTGTATGCAAAAGGAAAGAAAAAGAATGCAAAACAAAGTTAGAAGAATGAAAAATATTCATTGCGGCAGCATTGCGGAAACATTGCTAAAACAACAATGTTTTAAGTGAAATCCGTAAGTTGACTGATCTTTTTCTGTTATGTTCCGTTATTTCAGGGATTCGTTCTTTCTCCTCCATCCATTTTGAAGTACGACGTTGAGGATGGATGGTTCTCCTTGGCCCAAACGCACCTGCAGATTACTATAAAAGGGGGTCAAAGTAGAGGGTTTGATCATCATCCGAAAGCGTAGAAGTCTCTTCGCAGCGCAGTCTTTCCCATTCAATCTCTTCTCCGTCTGTTGGTTTGAGAGGTTCAGCTGCTGGAGTCGACAATCTGATAGGAAGGAGAGAAGATTCATCTTCTCTCCCGATTGGATTCATCCAAGCAAGGCTTGCCTTTCCATCCCTTCAGCCGAGGCGTTTGCGACGAAGCGTTCAACCTCACTTACTGCTTTCTATCTTTTACTCTTCATTTCCAGCACTATTTTGTTGTTGTTTCCTTTCCATTAGTTAGTCCATTTCATTTCGTTGCTTTCTGTCTTTATGTCATTCACTTTAAGTTTCCCTTTGTTCATTCAAACAATCGATTAATCAAAGCACAATTCATTATTTCACAGTTTCTTGTCTTTGCTGCCTACTGTTTTTCCTTACTGTTTTAAGTTTATTCTTCTTCTGAGCATGCCTATTTTATCTAATAATTCTGTTCTTTCTATATCCATGAGTAACTAAGTCACATAGGGGCATGCTAATGACGATACTATAGGCTAAAAAACGTGAACCAAGCATGTAGGATAGCTCTCGAATGCATTGATTGTATGTAAGCTTCATCCCACGGGCAATTTCGATTGGCCATCCATTTTGTCCAAAGAACTCCTAACCTCTGGAAGGAGTAAGAGTTCAGAGTCATACACTCATGCTAGCCTCTCAAGGTAGCCAGAAAACGACCTAGGAATAGGCGTTTTCCTAGTACAAACCATAACTTTCTGCTTTAACAAGATGCTTAAGACCTTACTTGGACATGAGTAAACTAAAGAATCTAATGCATGAAATCGGAAGATACATGAGATTGAGTTAGTTTGATGCATAGTGAGTTGATCCAATGTTTGAGAATCGTGTGAAAATGCCTATAGAGAAGTCGTTAGTAGCCCTTGTTTCTCCATTTTACACACTTTCGCTGTTAGTAACATTGCGGTAGAATTGCTGTTCTCGCAATTCTGCTAAGTTAAAAATTCTGCTTGACTACTTTTCTTTTCGTTTATTAATTTCTTCTCTTTACATTTGCGTTTACCATTGACTTGCACTTGTTTATGTTGCTACCTTTTATATATTCAGCAGTAAATAGGAATTTTAAAACCAAATCTACCCCTTCAAATCCGCCCATTCTTGCTTAACAATACACTTCACGAGTAGCTAATAATAAATCTCTGTGGGAAAACGAATGAAAAAATACTTACTACTTGCTACAAGATCATGTATGCTTGCATGTTCTGAGTGCTCTCTCTCTCTTATTGCTTATTTATTTTACACATTGAGCACGTAACAAGTTTTTGGCGCCGCTGCCGGGGATTTAGTTTAGTGAAAACGAAGTTTGTTAAGTTTGAAACACCAAGTTTATTATCTATTAGAGCTGATCTATTTTCATTTCTTTTGCAGGTACCATTGGGTTAGTTTATGAATGAGCCTTCAAGTAGTGATCTAGAGTTCAATCCTGAGCCTGAGAGATTATTTAGAGCCAGAAATAGAGCCAAGAAACGTCTCTTTGACCAACCCTCTATACCTCCAATAATTGCGGGAACCGCAATTCCTCCACAATTCTATCAAGAAGAAATGGATAGATTAGTTCCAAATCCGGTGCCTGTCACTCGCAATCCCATCGAAATAGCGAATGATAAGGATAGTGACATTCTCTCATACCTAGTACCTATGCCTGGGGAGCTGAACCCCAGCATAATCCGCCCTGAAATTACTGCCAACTCATTCGAGTTAAAGCCAGTGATGTTCCAAATGTTGTCCACTGTGGGACAATTCTTTGGAGTGGAAAATGAGGACCCCCACAACCATCTTAGAAACTTCCTAGGAGTCAGTGATACCTTTATCATCCCTGGAGTTTCCCAAGAAGCCTTGAGGCTCTACCTCTTCCCTTACTCTTTGAGGGACAAAGCAAAGACGTGGTTAAACTCATTACCCTCTGGATCAGTCCTCAATTGGGCAGACTTGGCAGAGAAATTCCTAGTTAAATATTTCCCACCTGATAGGAATTCTACCTTTCGTGATGATATAATCAAGTTCAAACAAGCTGAAAATGAGTCCCTTCACGAAGCTTGGACAAGGTTCAAGGACCTTCTTCTTAAATGTCCACACCATGGCATCCCATGGTGTATTCAAATAGAGGTCTTTTTCGAAGGATGCAACCCCAGCACCAGACAAGTGTTAAATTCATCTGTTGGAGGTTCCATGCTGTCCAAGAGTTATAACGAAGCCTATGAGATCTTGGAGAAGATCTCAGCATCTCACTGTAGGTGGTCAGATGATCCAGTTGAGCCAACTAGAGCTCAAGACAAGGATGCTCTAAGTGCAATGAGCAGCCAGATAAACGCCCTGACCAACCTAGTCAAGCAAATGGCTCAAGCCAATCTCCAAACTAGTGTCAACACCGCCACAGCCATGTCAATGGGCACCCAACCAAGTCAAGGTGAGACACTTATCTGTGGATTCTGTGGGGAAGGGCACCTGTATGAATACTGCCCTGGGAATCCAGCCTCAGTCTGCTATGTTGGAAGCCAACAGCAGCCTAGGAACAACCCCTATTCAAACACTTACAATCCTGGTTGGAGGAACCACCCAAACCTTTCATGGGGTGGCCAACAGAATGCTAACCAAGCTCCTAACCAGCCAAGACCGAGTGGAACACCTGGTTTCACTCCCCAACATAACCAATCCATGTATCAAAAACCATACAACCAACTAGTAGGGTCTTCTGTAGAAAATCTACTTAAGGAATACATAGCCAAGAATGATGCCACTCTACAGAGTCAGCAAGCTACCCTTAGGAGCCTAGAGAACCAGATAGGGCAACTAGCCAATGAACTCAAAAATAGGCCCCAAGGTAGACTACCTGCTGACACTGAAGTGCCAAGGAGAGATGGTAAAGAACAAGTTCAAGCAATTGAACTTAGGAGTGGGAGACCATTGGTGAGCAACACTAAAGAAACACCAAAGAGAGTAGAGAACAATGAGTCTAGTGCTCCACTGGAGTCTCTGCCAAACCAAGGTCCACCACCAACAAGCACATCAGGATCAAGGCTTGAGCCAATCATAGAAGAGATAGAAGAAATCCCAAGGCCTCCACCTATCTTGAGACGACCTGAAGTGCCTGCATATGTGCCACCACCTCCATTTCCTCGAAGGCTAAAGAAAAAACAAGAACAGGAAGTGCACTTTAACAAATTTTTAGAAATTCTCAAACAAGTGCATGTGAATATTCCTTTTGTAGAAGTTTTACAGTCTATGCCTTCCTATGTTAAGTTTTTGAAGGATATTATCACTAACAAGAAAATAATTGGTGAGTTTGAAACAGTAAATCTCACTGAGGAGTGCAGTGCCATACTTCAGAACAAGCTACCAAAGAAGGAGAAGGATCCTGGTTCCTTCACCTTACCTGTAGAGCTAGGAGGCAAGCACGTGGGCAGAGCTCTTTGTGACCTGGGAGCCAGCATAAACCTCATGCCCCTATCACTATTCCGCCAGCTAGGAATAGGAGAAGCACGTCCAACCACTGTCACTTTACAACTTGCAGACAGATCCATAGCCTACCCTGAGGGTAAGATTGAGGATATTCTTGTAAAGGTTGACAAGTTTATTTTCCTTGCAGATTTCATTATCCTGGATTATGAAGCAGACAAGGAGGTCCCCATCCTATTAGGCAGACCATTTCTAGCCACAGGTAGGGCCCTGATAGATGTCCAGAAAGGTGAGCTCACTATGAGGGTTCATGATGAGGAGGTTAAATTTAGTGTTTATAAAGCCTTAAGGTACCCCTCTGACTCTGAATCTTGTGCTAGCATGGACATTGTTGATTCACTGATGGAAGAACAGCTGGAGCATGAGTTATTGACTAAGCATGCTAATGAATATGTACAATTAGATTTAACTGATTTAAATATTTCTGAAATAATGGATATACCTGTAGATAGGATACGGCATGTTTGTATGAATAATGACTTGACTGACAGATCCTTGACTCCATTAAAGCCATCCATTGAGCATCCACCTATCTTAGAATTGAAACCTTTACCCACTCACCTCAAGTATGCATATCTAGGAAGTAATGATACTCTGCCTGTGATTATTTCTTCTAAATTAAGTGAAAAGCATGAGGTGGAACTGATATTATTACTTAGGCAGCATAAAAAGGCTATTGCATGGACTATTGCTGACATTAGAGGCATTAGCCCTTCTTACTGCATGCATAAGATAATATTAGAGGAAGAACATACACCCCGAGTAGATCACCAACGTAGGTTGAACCCTTCTATGAAAGAGGTAGTTAAAAAAGAAATAATAAAATGGTTAGATGCTGGTGTGATCTTCCCTATAGCTAGTAGTCAGTGGGTGAGTCCTATACAATGTGTACCTAAGAATGGGGGGGATGACTGTAGTAGTCAATGAGAGCAATGAACTGATTCCAACTAGGACTATTACAGGGTGGAGAGTGTGTATGGATTATAGGAAATTAAATAAGGAAACCAAAAAAGACCACTTCCCTCTACCATTCATTGACCAAATGTTAGATAGGATAGCTGGTAGAGCTTACTACTGCTTCTTAGACGGTTATTCAGGATATAACCAGATCACTGTAGACCCTAAGGACCAGGAGAAGACAACCTTCACTTGCCTTTTTGGAACTTTTGCCTTTCGCAGAATGCCTTTTGGCTTATGCAATGCACCGGCAACGTTCCAAAGGTGCATGTTGGCAATCTTCTCTGATTTAGATGAGTCCATGATAGAGATATTCATGGATGATTTCTCAGTCTTTGGTGATTCGTTCACAAACTGTTTAGAGAACTTAGGACAAGTCCTGGCTAGGTGTGAGGAGACCAACCTAGTCCTTAATTGGGAAAAGTGCCACTTCATGGTGGACGAAGGGATTGTCTTAGGTCATAGAGTGTCTAGGGCAGGTGTAGAGGTCGACAGGGCCAAGATTGAAATAATAGAGAAATTGGTGGAACCTCAGAATGTAAAAGCCATTAGAAGTTTCTTAGGACATGCAGGCTTCTATAGAAGGTTCATTAAGAACTTTTCTAAGATCTCCAAGCCTTTATGTGAGCTTCTAGAGCTAAACAAACCATTCATCTTCTCTAAGGAATGTTTCCTAGCCTGGAAAACCCTTAAGGAAGCACTAGTCAAGGCACCTATTATAGTAGGACCAAATTGGGATCTCCCATTTGAGATGTTATGTGATGCAAGTGACTATGCTGTAGGGGTTATGCTAGGGCAAAAGATTGACAAACTAACACACCCTGTATACTATGCTAGTAAGACACTTAATGAGGCACAATGTAATTACACAACCACTGAGAAGGAGATGCTAGCTGTAGTATTTGCCTGTGAGAAGTTTAGGAATTACATTGTAGGCACTAGAACAATCGTGTATACAGATCACTCTGCACTAAAGTACCTTATGAGGAAGGCTGATGCTAAGCCTAGGTTGATTAGATGGGTGTTGCTGCTGCAAGAGTTTGATCTGGACATTAGAGATAAGAAAGGATGTGAAAATGTGGTTGCGGATCATCTTTCTAGATTGCAGCATAATTGCGGAAAAATTGCGGAAACCGCAATTTCTGATGCTTTTATTGATGAACATGTCTTTGTATTGACTCATCGTGATGACGATGAGGAACCTTGGTTTGCTGACATTGCTAACTTCCTTGCCTCGCAGGTACTACCAACTTTCAAGGGAGGACAAGAAAAGAAGAGGTTCCTTCATGAAGCTAGGAAGTTCATATGGGATGATCCTACACTCTACAAAATGTGTGCTGATGGTTTGCTAAGGAAGTGTGTATCAGCTGCTGAGGCGAAGTCTGTGTTGCAGCACTGCCATACAGCCCCCTATGGTGGACATTTTGGTGGCCAAAGGACAGCTGCAAAGGTGTTCCAAAGTGGCTACTATTGGCCCACGATCTTCAAGGATGCCCACAATTATGCACACAGCTGTGATGAATGCCAGAGAACAGGTAACCTTAGTCGAAAGGATGAGATGCCTCTCACTTACATCTTAGAGTTGGAGCTCTTTGATGTGTGGGGCATTGACTTCATGGGACCATTTCCCCCATCATCAGGTAACCTTTACATACTTGTAGCTGTAGACTATGTGTCTAAGTGGGTAGAGGCCATAGCATGTCCAAACAATGATGCCAAGACAGTCATTAAATTCCTTAATAGGCATATTTTTACTAGGTTTGGGACACCTCGAGCTATAATTAGTGATGAAGGAACACACTTCATTAATAAAGCTATGGAGAAAGTGTTGGCTAAATACAATGTTAGACATAGAGTAGCCACCCCTTATCACCCACACTCGAATGGCCAAGCTGAAATTTCAAATAGGGAGATTAAAAACATACTCGAAAAAGTGGTCAAACCCAATAGAAAAGATTGGTCGTTTAAACTCGAGGATGCACTTTGGGCATATAGGACTGCATATAAGACACCCCTAGGTATGTCTCCTTATAGACTTGTGTATGGCAAAGCATGTCACTTACCATTTGAATTAGAAATTAAAGCATTTTGGGCCTTAAAAGAGCTGAATTATTGCGTGACCGATGCGGGAACATTGCGGTCTCTGCAATTACATGAGCTTGATGAGCTTAGACATATGTCTTATGAAAATGCTAAAATGTATAAGGAAAAGACTAAGATTGGTCGTTTAAACTCGAGGATGCACTTTCAGCTTAGTGCCCCTTGATTCTGCATCAGAGGACACATACCTCACAGATTGAGGCTCATCTTCGGGGTACAGCTTGGCTTTCCCCTTGTCTTGTGGTTTGGCTGATTCAGCAGCCTCGATCTTGAGCTTCTTTGGGGAAGGCTCACTACTAACCTTCTTTGAGGAAGGCTCACCCCTGGCTTTCTTTTTCTTGGATTTCTTCGAGGCTTTTGGTCGTTTGGCCTTTACAACCTTGGTGGCCTTCTTTCTCAATCTGGCTTTGGTTGTGATCTGTTGGAGGCAATCCCCCAACGTCTCCTCCATCGAATCATCCCCTTCCACAGGGCTGTCGGGGCTGACCTCCCTCAAGGGCGAGAAGACCTCGTCTTCCTCAGCAGCGTCATCCCCCTGCGCCGATTCTTGATGGTCTGCCTCTGGAATTTCAGGTTCAGGCGTCAGGGAGACGGGTGATGCTTCAGGGCTCTGCGGTGGTGGAGTCTGTGCAGAGCTCTGTGGCGATGGAGAAGGTTCAGGGCTTCGCACTGGTGGGGATGGCGAAGAGCTTTGCCTGGCCGTCTCGTGTGACGGGCGGCCACTTTCTTGACTCTCCACAGAGGGAGTCTTCTTCTTGATCTCTGCGTCGGCCACCGCCACCTTCCACTTGCGTTTCTTGGGCGTTCCTGCTGGTTCAGAAGGCCCAGCAGGGATCTCTGTCACTACCTTCCACTTCTTCTTGCGAACAGGAAGCTTGGGAAGGCGTTCGGTTCGTGCGGCTTCAGCATCTGCCAAGGCAAGGAGTGCCTCTCTCGCAGCGATCTCAGCGTCGTCAGCCTTCTTCTTGGACGCAGATCTCTCAACTCTTGTTAGCACCATGGTGGAATCGTAGGAATCTGGAAAGAGGAATTGCAGATGAAGAAGGAGAGAGATTTCTTGGAGTTCTGTGAATGAAGGAAGCGTACGGCCCAGAGCGCTTCTAACGGCTATATGTAATGATGAAAAATCCCAACGGCTATTTCTGTTGCGGATTCAGCAAATCTACCGCAATTAAATGGCCGTTGGGAGATTTTCTTGAATGTAAATGCCAATCTTCTCTCAACCGAATCTTTGATTTGGCCCAATATTTCCCTCGATTTTTAATCTTGATTTCATCTCCTTGATTCCCTCTATCGATCCCCTATTAAAATAAATAAAATCAACATCAAATTCGTAATTAAAATCACACAAAAATATACACAAACAGTAATCGAAAAAATAGCAAAAAATAAACTAAGGCATAGCCTCGCATGGACGAGCACAGTGATCACTCGTCCTCTCTCGTTCTTAATTTCACGTTTCAGTCAAGAGGAAGGCCGAGAGAGTCTTCACATCTCCTTCCTCATAATAATGCTTCAATCGTGCACCATTAACCATGAACGGTTGCCCTTGCTGCAGGTTCCTAATCTCGATTGCACCATGAACAAACACGTTAGTTATCACAAAAGGACCTGACCATCTGGACTTACGTTTGCCTGGAAATAATCTCAACCATGAGTTAAATAGTAAGACAAGCTGGCCTTTCTTAAAGTCCTTAATCCTAAGTCTACTATCATGCCAAATCTTAGTCTTTTCCTTATACATTTTAGCATTTTCATAAGACATATGTCTAAGCTCATCAAGCTCATGTAATTGCAGAGACCGCAATGTTCCCGCATCGGTCACGCAATAATTCAGCTCTTTTAAGGCCCAAAATGCTTTAATTTCTAATTCGAATGGTAAGTGACATGCTTTGCCATACACAAGTCTATAAGGAGACATACCTAGGGGTGTCTTGTATGCAGTCCTATATGCCCAAAGTGCATCCTCGAGTTTAAAAGACCAGTCCTTTCTATTGGGTTTGACCACTTTGTCGAGTATGTTTTTAATCTCCCTATTTGAAATTTCAGCTTGGCCATTCGAATGTGGGTGATAAGGGGTGGCTACTCTATGTCTAACATTATATTTAGCCAACATTTTCTCCATAGCTTTATTAATAAAGTGTGTCCCTTCATCACTAATTATAGCACAAGGTGTTCCAAACCTAGTAAATATATGCCTATTAAGGAATTTAATGACTGTTTTGGCATCATTGTTTGGACATGCTATGGCTTCTACCCACTTAGACACATAGTCTACAGCTACAAGTATGTAAAGGTTACCTGAGGATGGGGGAAATGGTCCCATGAAGTCAATGCCCCACACATCAAAGAGCTCTAACTCTAAGATGTAAGTGAGAGGCATCTCATCCTTTCGACTAAGGTTACCTGTTCTTTGGCATTCATCACAGCTGTGTGCGTACTCGTGGGCATCTTTGAAGATCGTGGGCCAATAGTAGCCACTCTAGAACACCTTTGCAGCTGTCCTTTGGCCACCAAAATGTCCACCATAGGGGGCTGTATGGCAGTGCTGCAGCACAGACTTCGCCTCAGCAGCTGACACACACTTCCTTAGTAAACCGTCTGCACATGTCTTGTAGAGTGTAGGATCATCCCATATGAACTTCCTAGCTTCATGCAGGAACCTCTTCTTTTCTTGTCCTCCCTTGAAAGTTGGTAGTACCTGCGATGCAAGGAAGTTAGCAATGTCAGCAAACCAAGGTTCCTCATCGTTATCACTATGTGCTAATACAAAGACATGCTCATCGATAAAAGCATCAGAAATTGCGGTTTCCGCAATGTTATCGCAATTATGTTGCAATCTGGAAAGATGATCCGCAACCACATTTTCACATCCTTTCTTATCTCTAATGTCCAGATCAAACTCTTGCAGCAGCAATACCCACCTAATCAACCTAGGCTTCGCATCAGCCTTCCTCATAAGGTACTTTAGTGCAGAGTGATCTGTATACACGATTGTTCTAGTGCCTACAATGTAATTCCTAAACTTCTCACAGGCAAACACTACAGCTAGCATCTCCTTCTCAGTGGTTGTGTAATTACATTGTGCCTCATTAAGTGTCTTACAAGCATAGTACATAGGGTGTGTTAACTTGTCAATCTTTTGTCCTAGCATAACCCCTACAGCATAGTCACTTGCATCACATAACATCTCAAATGGGAGATCCCAATTTGGTCCTACTATAAGAGGTGCTTTGACTAGTGCTTCCTTAAGGGTTGTCCAGGCTAGGAAACATTCTTTAGAGAAGATGAATGGCTTATTCAGCTCTAGAAGCTCACACAAAGGCTTGGAGATCTTTGAAAAGTTCTTAATGAACCTTCTATAGAAGCCTGCGTGTCCTAAGAAACTTCTAATGGCTTTAACATTCTGAGGTTCTACCAACTTCTCTATAATTTCAATCTTGGCCCTATCTACCTCCACTCCTGCTCTAGACACTCTATGGCCTAGGACTATCCCTTCTTCCACCATGAAGTGGCATTTCTCCCAATTAAGGACTAGGTTGGTCTCCTCACACCTAGCCAGGACTTGTCCTAAGTTCTCTAAACAGTTTGTAAATGAATCACCAAAGACTGAGAAGTCATCCATAAATATCTCTATCATGGATTCATCTAAGTCAGAGAAGATTGCCAACATGCACCTTTGGAATGTTGCCGGTGCATTGCATAATCCAAAAGGCATTCTGCGAAAGGCAAATGTTCCAAAAGGGCAAGTGAAGGTAGCCTTCTCTTGGTCCTTAGGGTCTATAGTGATTTGGTTATATCCTGAATAACCGTCTAGAAAGCAGTAATAAGCTCTACCAGATATCCTATCTAACATTTGGTCAATGAATGGTAGAGGGAAGTGGTCTTTCTTTGTTTCCTTATTTAATTTCCTATAATCCATGCAAACTCTCCATCCTGTAATAGTCCTAGTTGGAATCAGTTCATTGCTCTCATTGACTACTACAGTCATCCCCCCCTTCTTAGGTACACATTGTATAGGACTCACCCACTGACTACTAGCTATAGGGAAGATTACACCTGCATCTAACCACTTTATAATCTCTTTCTTAACTACCTCTTTCATAGAGGGGTTCAACCTACGTTGGTGATCTACTCGGGGTGTATGCTCTTCCTCTAAGATTATCTTATGCATGCAGTAAGAAGGGCTAATGCCTCTAATGTCAGCAATAGTCCATGCAATAGCCTTTTTATGCTGCCTAAGTAATAATATCAGTTCCACCTCATGCTTTTCACTTAATTTAGAAGAAATAATCACAGGCAGAGTATCATTACTTCCTAGATATGCATACTTGAGGTGAGTAGGTAAAGGTTTCAATTCTAAGATAGGTGGATGCTCAATGGATGGTTTTAATGGATTCATGGATCTTTCAGTTAAATCAGTAGTCATACAAACATGCTGAGGATTATTTACAGGTATGTCCATTATTTCAGCTATGTTTAAGTCAGTTAAATCTAATTGTACATAATTATTAGCATGCTGAGTTAATAATTCATGCTCCAGCTGTTCTTCCATTAGTGAATCAACAATGTCCATGCTAGCACAAGATTCAGAGTCAGAAGGATACCTCAATGCTTTAAAGACACTAAACTTAACCTCCTCATCATGAACCCTCATAGTGAGCTCACCTTTCTGGACATCTATCAGGGCCCTACCTGTGGCTAGAAATGGTCTGCCTAATAGGATGGGGACCTCCTTGTCTGCTTCATAATCCAGGATGATGAAATCTGCAAGGAAAATAAACTTGTCAACCTTTACAAGAATATCCTCAATCTTACCCTCAGGGTATGCTATGGATCTGTCTGCAAGTTGTAAGGTGACAGTGGTGGGACGTGCTTCTCCTATTCCTAGCTGGCGGAATAGTGATAGGGGCATGAGGTTTATGCTGGCTCCCAGGTCACAAAGAGCTCTGCCCACGTGCTTGCCTCCCAACTCCACTGGTAAGGTGAAGGAACCAGGATCCTTCTCCTTCTTGGGTAGCTTATTCTGGAGTATGGCACTGCACTCCTCAGTGAGATTCACTGTTTCAAATTCACCAATAATTTTTTTGTTAGTGATTATATCCTTCAGAAATTTAACATAAGAAGGCATAGACTGTAGAACTTCTACAAAAGGAATATTGACATGCACTTGTTTGAGAATTTCTAAAAATTTGTTAAAGTGCACTTCCTGTTCTTGTTTTTTCTTGAGCCTTCGAGGAAATGGAGGTGGTGGCACATATGCAGGCACTTCAGGTCGCCTCAGGATAGGTGGAGGCCTTGGAATTTCTTCTATCTCTTCTATGATTGGCTCCAGCCTTGCTCCTAATGTGCTTGGTGATGGTTGACCTTGGTTTGGCAGAGATTCCAGTGGAGCATTAGACTCTTTGTTCTCTACTCTCTTTGGTGTTTCTTTACAACCCCAATGGTCTCCCACTTCTAAGTTCAATTGCTTGAACTTGCTCTTTTCCATCTCTCCTTGGCACCTCAGTGTCAGCAGGAAGTCTATCTTGGGGCCTACTTTTGAGTTCATTGGCTAGTTGCCCTATTTGGTTCTCTAGGCTCCTAAGGGTAGCTTGCTGGCTTTGTAGAGTAGCATCATTCTTGGCGATGTACTCTTTGAGTAGATTTTCTACAGAAGACCCTACTGGTTGGTTGTATGGTTTCTGATACATGGATTGGTTATGTTGGGGAGTGAAACCAGGTGTTCCACTCGGTCTTGGTTGGTTAGGAGCTTGGTTAGCATTCTGTTGGCCACCCCATGAAAGGTTTGGGTGGTTCCTCCAACGAGGATTGTAAGTGTTGGAATAGGGGTTGTTCCTAGGCTGCTGTTGACTTCCAACATAGCAGACTGAGGCTGGATTCCCAGGGCAGTATTCATACAGGTGCCCCTCCCCACAGAATCCACAGACTAGTGTCTCGCCTTGACTTGGTTGTGTGCCCATTGACATGGCTGTGGCGGTGTTGACACTTGTTTGGAGATTGGCTTGAGCCATTTGTTTAACTAGGTTGGTCAGGGCGCTTATTTGGCTACTCATGGCATTGAGTGCGTCCTTATTTTGAGCTCTACTTGGCTCGATTGGATCATCTGACCACCTACAGTGAGATGCTGAGATCTTCTCCAAGATCTCATAGGCTTCATTATAACTCTTGGATAGCATGGAACCTCCAGCAGATGAATTTAACACTTGTCTGGTGTTGGGGTTGCATCCTTTGAAAAAGACCTCTATTTGGATACACCATGGGATGCCATGGTGTGGACATTTAAGAAGAAGGTCCTTGAACCTTGTCCAAGCTTCGTGAAGGGACTCATTTTCAGCTTGTTTGAACTTAATTATGTCATCACGAAAGGTAGAATTCCTATCAGGTGGGAAGTATTTAACTAGGAATTTCTCCGCCAAGTCTGTCCAATTGAGGACTGATCCAGAGGGTAATGAGTTTAACCACGTCTTTGCTTTGTCCCTTAATGAGTAAGGGAAGAGGTAGAGCCTCAAGGCTTCTTGGGAAACTCCAGGGATGATGAAGGTATCACTAACTCCTAGGAAGTTTCTAAGATGGTTGTGGGGATCCTCATTTTCCACTCCAAAGAATTGTCCCACAGTGGACAACATTTGGAACATTACTGTCTTTAACTCGAATGAGTTGGCAGTAATTTCAGGGCGGATTATGCTTGGGTTTAGCTCCCCAGGCATAGGTACTAGGTAGGAAAGAATGGCACTATCCTTGTCATTCGCTATTTCGATGGGATTGCGAGTGGTAGGTACCGGATTTGGGACTGGTCTGTCCATTTCTTCTTGATAGAATTGCGGAGGAATTGCGGTTCCCGCAATTATTGGAGGTATAGAGGATTGGTTAAAGAGACGTTTCTTGGCTCTATTTCTGGCCCTAAGTAATCTCTCAGGCTCAGGATTGAACTCTAGATCGCTACTTGAAGGCTCATTCATAAACTAACCCAATGGTACCTGCAAAAGAAATGAGAAAAAGATCAGTTCCAATAGATAATAAACTTGGTGTTTCAAACTTAACAAACTTCGTTTTCACTAAACTAAATCCCCGGCAGTGGCGCCAAAAACTTGTTGCGTGCTCAATGTGTAAAGGAAATAAGTAATAAGAGAGAGAGAGCACTCAGAACATGCAAGCATACATGATCTTATAGCAAGTAGTAAGTATTTTTTCATTCGTTTTCCCACAGAGATTTATTATTAGCTACTCGTGAAGTGTATTGTTAAGTAAGAATGGGTGGATTTGATGGGGTAGCTTTGGTTTAAAAATGCCTAATTACTAATGAATATATAAAGGGTAGCAACATAAACAAGTGCAAGTCAATGATAAACTCAAATGTAAAGAGAAGAGATTAATAAACGAAGAGGAAAATAGCTAAGCAGAATTTTTAACTTAGTAGAATTGCGAGAACAGCAATTTTACCGCAATGTTACTAACAGCGAAAGTGTGTAAAATGGAGAAACAAGGGCTACTAACGACTCCTCTATAGGCATTTTCACACGATTCTCAAGCATTGGATCAACTCACTATGCATCAAACTAACTCATTCTCATGTATCTTCCGATTTCATGCATTAGATTCTTTAGTTTACTCATGTCCAAGTAAGGTCTTAAGCATCTTGTTAAAGCAGTAAGTTATGATTTGTACTAGGAAAACGCCTATTCCTAGGTCGTTTTCTGATTACCTTGAGAGGCTAGCATGAGTGTATGACTCTGAACTCTTACTCCTTCCAGAGGTTAGGAGTTCTTTGGACAAAATGGATGGCCAATCGAAATTGCCCGTGGGATGAAGCTTACATACAATCAATGCATTCGAGAGCTATCCTACATGCTTGGTTCACGTGTTTTAGCCTATAGTATTGTCATTAGCATGCCCCTATGTGACTTAGCTACTCATGGATGTAGAGAGAACAGAAATATTAGATAAAATAGGCATGCTTAGAAGAAGATTAAACTTAAAATGACAAGGGAAAACAGTAGGCAGAGAAGGTAAAGACAAAGTGTGAAATGATGAATTGTGCTTTGATTAATCGATTGTTTGAACGAACAAAGGGAAACTTAAAGTGAAAAGCATAAAGACAGAAAGCAACGAAATGGAATGAACTAACTAATGGAAAAGAAATAACAACAAAACGGTGCTGGAAATGAAAAGTAAAAGACAGAAAGCAGTAAAGTGAGCTTGAACGCCTCGTCGCAAACGCCTCGGCTGAAGGGAGAGAAAGGTGAGCCTTGCTTGGATGAATCCAATCAGGAGAGAAGATGAATCTCCTCTCCTTCCTATCAGATTGTCGACTCCAACAGCTGAACCTCTCAAACCAACAGACGGAGAAGAGAATGAATGGGAAAGACTGCGCTGCGAAGAGACTTCTACGCTTTCGGATGATGATCAAACCCTCTACTTTGACCCCCTTTTATAGTAATCTGCAGGTGCGTTTGGGCCAAGGAGAACCATCCATCCTCAACGTCGTACTTCAAAATGGATGGAGGAGAAAGAACGAATCCCTAAAATAACGGATCACAACAGAAAAAGGTTAGCTAACTTACGGATTTCACTTGAAACATTGCGGTTTTAGCAATGTTTCCGCAATGCTTCCGCAATGCACAATTTTTATTCTTTTAACTTCCTTTTTCATTCCTTTTCTTTCCTTTTGCACACAAGTCCTAATTTAGCTTCCCTCTTCTAATTCTATTATTTAAGCATAGGTTCAAGCTAAATCTTATCAAAAACACCTAAGAGTGTACATCTTTCTATGGAAAACAAGTCCTAAAAAGGTCACTTTTGGAGACGTAACACAAGTCAAAGGATAAGCCCGAATAAACAAGAGTTCATAGTGTGTTCAGAATTTAGATCGAGTTACCTAGGTCATCATATGAAAAAGTCGGTCTTTACAGTAAACGGAGTTATAAAGAAAGAGTGACTTTATTTCGCGGTTCAGTCTTATGCAAACTTATTCCATAGGACGCCCCCACTCGCATGTCTCCACATGAACGATTTCGGATCACATCGTTTGTACTATACAAAGTGGGCCGCGTCTAATAGTGTCCCCAGGACAAGGTACCCAACCTTATCCCTATACAATAGACCGTTCTAGCTATTACTTGAACTTGATCCACAATCATGTCACACATGAAATTCAAGTATACAACCTATAGCCATGGGTTCTTTGTTTATTGGAGTTAAGTTAAAAGTAGACACAATTCACTTTATTCAATAACAACTTAACTGAATAAATCTCAATAACAACTTTATTGCAAAATAGAATATACATTCAGTTTACAAACCACGAATTTTAGGACATAAAACCCAACAGTTTCACAACAATGTTAGTCTCATGCGTAAGATTAAAATGAAGCTCACTAAACATGGCAAGGGACATAACATTTAGCTCCTATAGCTCAAGGAAATGTGAACATACCTGGATCTTCGCACTTCTTTGGTAAGGTACCTGGGAATATGGCTGAGACGTTTTCATTCATCAGTCTTTCTCCAACCTTCGGCCTTTTTTTCAAGGTGCACCAATTCTTCAAGAATTTTGAATACTTGGGAATTTGCTTGATGGCTTCCAAAAGGGGAATGTTCACCACAACCCTCTTAACAATCTCCAAGACTTCTTTATCATCTCCATCCACCATAGGCTTTGGCTTAGCCAGCCTACTTGGAAATGGTGCTACCGGAGTACATTTTGGCTCAGGCACAGGGGGTTTGTTGCGCGCTCAGTGTGTATATAAAATGTAAATGCGAAGAGCGCTAAGATCATGCAAGCATACATGGTCTGCAGCAAGTGATAAGTATAATTTAATTCGTTTTCTCACAGAGATTAAGTTTAGTGACTAACGATTTGGTGTGTTAGATTAGATAAGGTAACTTAAATTGGATAGATTTTGGGTTGAGGTACAGGAATATAAAAGATGCAAGAAGAATGTAAACATAAATGCAAAGCTAGCAAAGAGGTAAAGTCATAATGTGGAAAAGTAGAATTGCGGTTCTTGCAATAATCTAGCAATAAATTAGCAACGATTTTAGTGTAAAGTAAGGCAGCAAGGTCGACTTAAGAATCCTCTATAGGCATTTAACTATGATCATTCAACAGTAGATTAACATCTCATGCATCGTCTTAGCTAGTTCTCATGCATCTTCCGATTACATGCATTAGTTTCTTAGATTACTTCTGTCCAAGTAAAGCTAACAACCGAATCATAAACACATGCTAATAAACGTGCTAGGAGAACGCCTATTCCTAGGTCATTTTCTGATTACCATAAAAGGCTAACATGAATGGATGACTCTGAATTCTTACTCCTTCCGGAGGTTAGGAATTCTTTAGACAAAATGGATGGCCGGTCGAAATTGCCCGTGGGATGAAGATCACATACATTCAATGCAATCATGCTACTCTACATGCTGAATTCTCATGCTTCTAGCCTACAGATTCCTCTTTAGCAGACCTCTCTTAGATTAGTTACTCATGGTTTTCGAAGAACTGAGGGAGATGGATTGATTGAACATGAATTGAAGAACTCAACAAACCTAGTTGATTGATATATAATTAAATGAAGAACTCAACAAAACAACAAATTGATTAAGGGATGACAGAATGAAGAACTCAATAAACCAATTGATTACTCTTTTAAGAAAGCAATTCATATAATAATTCGTAAACAAACATATGTCAATTCGGAAGCAACAATGAAAGGGAAAAGTAATAAATGATTCAGAACAACATTTAGAGGAAGCAGAAATTAAATTGGAAAGCGATAAAGGAAAGCAGTAAAGGAAAGCTGTTAATTGCGTGAGGATCTTCCAAGTCGTGAATCGCCTCGGATGAAGGGGAAGATTAGCTGATCTTGGGGATAAATTCAATCAGAAGAGAAGATGGATCTTCTCTTCTTCCTCTCGAATTATCACGCCAAGGGCTTTGTTTCTTCGATCCAACAACCGGGGGAGAAGGATTTCGTCTTCGAGTTCTTCACTATTGAGTTGTGTTTGAATTGAGGGGAATTCAATTCCATTTCAATTGCTTTGATCCTTCATTTAACTCTCTTTATATAGCCTCTAGGTGGTTGCAAAAGGCTGCTCAATAATTGTGGATCACCATTCAATTTTGTGAGGTAGTCAAGCTTGACATGTGGCAGCAGCAGGGAGAGTTGACTACTGGAAAAACTCAGTCAACAAAGACTGTTGACTGGAAAAAAAATGCAGAAGCAAAGACTGTTTTATTGCGAGCTCCGCAATTTTTCAGCAATGTTCCTGCAATGTACATTTTAGCTCTTTTTACATCATTTTGCATCCTTTTTCTTTCCTTTTCCAAATAAGCCTTAATTTAGCATCATTTCTCAAATTCTCACATTTAACCACACATTAAGCTAACTCTTAACAAAAACACTCAAGAATTTCAATGATTTCTAGGTAAATATAGCCCTAAATAATGTACTTTTGGCGAGGTAACACACCCCCAAACTTGAGTTATTGCTCGTCCTCGAGCAATATAAAGGCTTACTTTGGCTGCTAAATCTTGTCTTTCACACTCTACCTAGCTGACTTGCTGACTTCCCTAGGCTTACTATCAAAGGCACTGTTGTCCTGTGACACTCTTGTAAGTTCAAACTAGCTTCATATTCTGCCTATTCTGATTTCCCTTGCCTTTAAAACCTTCTGTTTTTACTAACTTCCTACCTTATGGCTTATCTGCCTACGTCATTGGGCTCATTGTGCAGTTATCCCTAAGCTTTCAAATTCTCCCTAGTTTTAACTTAGACTCAGTACATGCTTCAAATGTTTTTATTTTTGAATTACCTAGGATTCCTTAAAGTCATGCCAGGCTTAGCACACACGAGTATCAGAGTTCAGTATCCATAGAACAAACTAAGCCCTGGCATCACTGTGTTGGATAGACACTCATCTCCCTTGACATACCTTCAAGCTACAGTCATGTGTTTAGCAAACTAAGGATCAGAGTTCAATTTCACAGGACATCTAAACACTTAGGCCGTAGCTCTTTGGCACACATTCTTCTTCCTTGGTTTTACTTTTCCTTTTTTCTCTTTTGGCAAAGTCTTCTCTTTGAATTGCCTTTTGATGCAGTGCCACTTGTGGGTTACACAAATGGCCCTGATTACTCAGCATCCTTAGAGAGAGACAGTACCCTTTACTTTTCTTTTGCTTTCTTATTCATTTTTTTTTTAGAAGAAGAATGTCTATTTTTCAAAGGAGAGAGGAGTGTTCCTAGGCCTAGAGGTTGCCTCCCCCAAACTTAAACTTCTCATTGTCCCCAATGAGAGTCTGAGGTGGCACACCCCCAAACTTATCTTAGAAGCATCTAGTCTAAATAAAAACCAGACAGAATTTAAAACTCCTAGGGATGGAATGACCCTCATAGTGCAGATAACTCAACAGCAGAAATTTACTAAAACCAACATGGTAAGGTCTAACAGAGGGACATGCTCAGCAATTCATGAAGCTAATTAGAACTAACAAAGGTATACTTGACACTCATCCAGCATGCTCAATAAACACACCTATGGACATCAGAAATGCAGCCAAATCATGAGATTTAAAGACAGACAACCCATCAGAAAGTCATACACCAGCATGTTTAAACTAACAAAATATTGCGGTGTCCGCAAAGAATTCGCAATGATTCCAACAGAGCAAATTTAACTGTGATCAAGGCTCCTAGCATGCGATATTCGTTCATAAACAACTACAGAAAATAGCAAAATTATCTAAGCTACCTAATCATACGACATTAAACTAGACTAAGCTACTCTACTTAGGCAAATTAAGAATTTGAAACAGAACAAACAGTTGATATTGGTGGGGTAACAGGTCACAGAAAAGCAGATTTTTTTCTTGTTTTTGAGAGGGATCAGAAATACTCCCTCGAATGCCGTTTTAAAAATCTCCAATTGCCACGTTCCTAAATCACAAAAAACAAACTTAATTAAAACTAGCAATAACAATACTGTAATCAATCTAAAAGAAAAACAATAACGAAAGACTATCTATTCGATATTCCTCTGATGATGGAGCATAATGATCATTCCATTGAACGCCCTTGCTCATCCTTTCTTGACTTGCTTTTTAGGATTCGGATAAGAGGAAGGCTGAGAGTGTTTTCACATCTCCCTCCTCATAGTAGTGCTTCATTCTAGCACCATTCACCATGAACGGCTGTCCTTGTTCCAGATTTCGACTTTCAATTGCACCATGAACAAACACATTAGTAATCACAAAAGGACCGGACCAACGAGACTTTAATTTGCCAGGAAATACTCTCAATCGTGAGTTGAATAGTAAAACATGCTGGCCCTTTTTGAAGTCCTTAATCCTAAGTCTACTATCATGCCAAATCTTAGTTCTTTCTTTATACATTTTAGCATTTTCATATGACATATGTCTTAGTTCATCCAACTCATGCAATTGCAGAGACCGCAATGTTCTCGCATCGGTCACGCAAAAATTCAACTCTTTTAAAGCCCAAAAAGCTTTGTTTTCTAATTCAAATGGAAGATGACATGCTTTTCCATATACTAATCTATAGGAAGACATTCCTAAGGGCGTTTTGTATGCAGTCCTATATGCCCACAGTGCATCATCAATTCATGCTAAACGACTATGATTGTTGGCACATAATAAATATTTCATTCCCAAAATAAACTACTCCTAACATACGAAATCTAAGCAAAGCATGATAAAATCCTAATTTAAGAGTTTAGGGATCAGAAATCTCCCTTGCCAATCTGCCTCATATGGATGTTCTTCAATGTTTCGAGGCACCACTTCCGCTCCTTTAAGACACTTAAGTCTTGATTTACGGGGTCGGACATTCTGCCACACCTTGAAATTGTTGATTCTTTCAAAGAGACTGCATGTTATAACATCCCAAGGTTTGTACTTTATGTGCGTTGGTACAACATAGGTTTGGTGTGATGAGACTTCTTTTTCTGGCAGACCTCTTTCTAACTCCTTCAACTGGAGCATTTGTGGTGGTGGTGGCTCAACTCTTTCATTGGTGGAGAAGCTTGCATCAAACATTTCAAATTCTTGTTCCTCCAGCAGCGCATTAGTCTCTTTGGCCTCATCCAGCACAATTTCATTTTTCTCAACTTTCACCAACTCCACCATTTCATATGGAGATTCCATTGAATCACTCTTCTCAGAATCGAAGGTAACAAATGAGTCATCATCATAAAAATCAAACATCTGAGGGCATGGTGGTGGTACATAGGTAGGCAAGTCAGGTTGCCTAATGACAGGGGGAGGCCTAGGAATCTCTTCTGGTTCCTCAATGATAGGGTCCAGCCTCACCCTTGTTGTGCTTGGTTGTAATTGATCAAAGTTAGGCAGAGAATCCAGTGGAGCACTAGACTCTTCATTCTCTACTCTCTTTGGTGCTTCTCTGCTACTCATCACCAATGGTCTTCCACTCCGTAGTTCAATAGCTTGAACTTGTTCCTTACCATCCCTTCTTGGAGTTTCAGTGTCTGCAGGCAGTCTGCCTTGGGGCCTATTCTTCAGCTCGTTTGCCAACTGCCCGATTTGATTCTCTAAGCTTCTCAAGGTTGCTTGCTGGCCCTGCAAAGTTGCATCATTCTTTGCTATGTATTCCTTCAGCAAGTTCTCCACTGATGTTCCCATCGGTTGGTTGTTGACATATTGTTCCTGATATGGGGGTTGACTAGTTTGTTGGTGTTCAGTGAAACCAGGTGGTCCACTCGGTCTTGATTGATTTTTCATTTGGCTTGTGCCTTGTTGTCCACTCCAAGATAAATTTGGGTGATTCCTCCAACCAGGGTTATATGTATTTGAATAAGGGTTGTTCCTTGGTTGTTGTTGGCTTCCAACATAGCACACCGAAGATGGATTATCAGGGCAATAGTCATACATATGCCCTTCCCCACAGAATCCACAAACTAGTGCCTCACCTGGGTTGGCTATTGCTGTGCTTGTTGAAACAGCTGCCTCTGTGTTGACACTTTGTTGAATATTGGGTTGAGTCATTTGCTTCACCAGGTTGGTCAGAGCATTGATCTGGCTGCTCATTGCGCTGAGTGCATCCATGTCTTGAGCCTTCCTTCTGTTTGGCTCCACAGGATCGTCTGACCATTGACAATGTGATGTTGAGATTTTCTCCAAAATCTCATAGGCTTCGTTATAGCTCTTTGATAGCATCGAACCTCCAGCTGAGGAATTCAAAACTTGCCTCGTGCTGGGGTTGCATCCTTTGAAGAATACTTCAATCTGGATACACCATGGAATGTCATGGCGTGGACATTTGAGTAGAAGATCTTTGAATCTGATCCAAGCTTCATGCAGTGATTCATTTTCGGCTTGCTTGAACTTGATGATGTCAACACGAAAGTCAGAGTTTCTATCTGGAGGGAAGTATTTTACTAGGAACTTTTCAGCAAGGTCTGTCCAATTGACAATTGATCCAGAGGGGAAAGAGTTCAGCCACGTCTTGGCCTTGTCTCTTAATGAATATGGAAAAAGGTAAAGTCTCAAGACCTCTTGAGACACTCCTGGGATGACAAAGGTGTCACTTACTCCCAGGAAGTTTCTCAAGTGGTTGTGGGGGTCTTCATTTTCCACTCCAAAGAATTGTCCAACTGTGGACAGCATTTGCAACATGACAGGTTTTAACTCGAATGAGTGAGCTGTAATCTCGGGGCGTATGATGCTCGGATTAAGCTCCTCAGGTATTGATACAAGGTATGATAGAATAGCACTATCCTTATCATTCGCAATTTCAATGGGGTTGCGAATGATAGGTGCTCGGTTTGGTGCTTCTTCTGTTCTATCCATTTCAGCTTGTTGAGATTGCACTGACTCTGCGTGGTCCGCAATGTGCTGAATTACAGGTTCTTTTGGCTGTTTAAAAAGGCGTTTCTTAATTTTGTTTCTGGCCCTTAAAGTCCTTTCGGGTTCAGGATCAAATTCTAGATTGTGATTTGGAAACTCATTCAGAAACCAGCTTTGTTGGTACCTGTAAATGCAAAAGATTAGCTCCAATAAATTAAGCTATTCTAAAATAACACAAATCGTGTTTACTAAACAAAATCCCCGGCAACGGCGCCAAAAACTTGTTGCGCGCATAAAATGTAAATGCGAAGAGCGCTAAGATCATGCAAGCATACATGGTCTGCAGCAAGTGATAAGTATAATTTAATTCGTTTTCCCACAGAGATTAAGTTTAGTGACTAACGATTTGGTGTGTTAGATTAGATAAGGTAACTTAAATTGGATAGATTTTGGGTTGAGGTACAGGAATATAAAAGATGCAAGAAGAATGTAAACATAAATGCAAAGCTAGCAAAGAGGTAAAGTCATAATGTGGAAAAGTAGAATTGCGGTTCTTGCAATAATCTAGCAATAAATTAGCAACGATTTTAGTGTAAAGTAAGGCAGCAAGGTCGACTTAAGAATCCTCTATAGGCATTTAACTATGATCATTCAACAGTAGATTAACATCTCATGCATCGTCTTAGCTAGTTCTCATGCATCTTCCGATTACATGCATTAGTTTCTTAGATTACTTCTGTCCAAGTAAAGCTAACAACCTAATCATAAACACATGCTAATAAACGTGCTAGGAGAACGCCTATTCCTAGGTCATTTTCTGATTACCATAAAAGGCTAACATGAATGGATGACTCTGAATTCTTACTCCTTCCGGAGGTTAGGAACTCTTTAGACAAAATGGATGGCCGGTCGAAATTGCCCGTGGGATGAAGATCACATACATTCAATGCAATCATGCTACTCTACATGCTGAATTCTCATGCTTCTAGCTTACAGATTCCTCTTTAGCAGACCTCTCTTAGATTAGTTACTCATGGTTTTCGAAGAACTGAGGGAGATGGATTGATTGAACATGAATTGAAGAACTCAACAAACCTAGTTGATTGATATATAATTAAATGAAGAACTCAAAAAAACAACAAATTGATTAAGGGATGACAGAATGAAGAACTCAATAAACCAATTGATTACTCTTTTAAGAAAGCAATTCATATAATAATTCGTAAACAAACATATGTCAATCCGGAAGCAACAATGAAAGGGAAAAGCAATAAATGATTCAGAACAACATTTAGAGGAAGCAGAAATTAAATTGGAAAGCGATAAAGGAAAGCAGTAAAGGAAAGTTGTTAATTGCGTGAGGATCTTCCAAGTCGTGAATCGCCTCGGATGAAGGGGAAGATTAGCTGATATTGGGGATAAATTCAATTAGAAGAGAAGATGGATCTTCTCTTCTTCCTCTCGAATTATCACACCAAGGGCTTTGTTTCTTCGATCCAACAACCGGGGGAGAAGGATTTCGTCTTCGAGTTCTTCACTATTGAGTTGTGTTTGAATTGAGGGGAATTCAATTCCATTTCAATTGCTTTGATCCTTTATTTAACTCTCTTTATATAGCCTCTAGGTGGTTGCAAAAGGCTGCTCAATAATTGTGGATCACCATTCAATTTTGTGAGGTAGTCGAGCTTGACATGTGGCAGCAGCAGAGAGAGTTGACTACTGGAAAAACTCAGTCAACAAAGACTGTTGACTGGAAAAAAAATGCAGCAACAAAGACTGTTTTATTGCGAGCTCCGCAATTTTTCAGCAATGTTCCTGCAATGTACATTTTAGCTCTTTTTACATCATTTTGCATCCTTTTTCTTTCCTTTTCCAAATAAGCCTTAATTTAGCATCATTTCTCAAATTCTCACATTTAAGCACACATTAAGCTAACTCTTAACAAAAACACTCAAGAATTTCCATGATTTCTAGGTAAATATAGCCCTAAATAATGTACTTTTGGCGAGGTAACAGGGTTCCTCATCTCGGTCATCTTCTTCAATGATCTTGGGACTCAGCTGTTTTCTTGGATTGGGAGGCTTGGGCACAAACTATTGAACAACTGGAGGAATTTTCTTCTTTTCGCTCTCCAACTCGGGCGCAGGCTCCATCAATCTACTCGGGAAGGGAGCTTTAGGCATATACACCCTAGTACAAGTGGGGTCAAAATTTATCCCTTTCCACCTTGGTTCAGGAGTTTCCTCCACTGGTGCAGAGTTTGACGAAATTTTCTTTCCACTTCTCAAGGTCATGGCGTACACTTGTTCACAGGTGCTTGTCATCGGTTGTTGTGGTTGTCTTTGTGAGCACTGATCCTTCACCTTACTAAGCCTTTCGTCGAGCCTCTTCATTACATCGGCCAGACCTCGCACTTGAACTCCGCTACTCTCAAACATGCCCAAAAATTTCGTCAAGTAAGAACTCACCATCTCCTTGACATTTCGATCTGAAACAGAATATTGAGATTTTTGTAAACTTTTAGCTAATAGGAGAATTGAGTTACTTACCTCGAGTTCTTGGGCTTTGAGCTCGTTCATATCCTTTGAGAGACGGGCTTGCTCGACTCCTCCACCACCATACTGCTGAAGGTTCCCGGCCATATTAGAGATCAGAATTCTAGCCTCCACGGAGGTCTTATCCAGGAGAGATCCGCCACTAGCAGCATCAATCATTTGTTGATCACATGGGAGCATACCGTCGTAAAAATAATGAATGAGGAGATGCTCAGCTATCTGGTGATTGGGATGGCTCCCACACAGTCGGTTATACCTCTCCCAACATTGGTATAAATTCTCCTCAGCTCCCTGCGTGATCCTACAGATTTGCCTCCTGATGTCGGTGGCTTTCGAGGCAGGGAAGTACTTTTCCAAAAATGAGCCCTTCAATCTGTTCCACGTCGTAACAGACCCAGACAGAAGACAGTACAACAAATCTTTTGCCTTTTCCTTCAAAGTGAAAGGAAAGGCCCTCAAGCACAGCTGGTCCTCGGTCACTCCTTGGGACATCATCCCCGAACATACCAGATGGAATTCCTTGATATGCTTCAGAGGATCCTCACCTGCATCGCCACAAAATGAAGGTAGTTGGTGAATTAATCCAGCTTTTAATTGAAAATTACCTGGAACTACCGGATACTCTATACACAGTGGTTGTTGGTCAAAGTCAGGTGATGTCAACTGTCTCATGGTCCTCTGAGGCTCATCGTTAGCCGTAGCCTCCATCTTTTCTACTTTTCTCAAAAATTAAAATAAAATTGTACACAACAACTTAAAAGAAACGGGTCACACTGAACAAGGAGAATAAAAATAAACAGAACCAAAGAGAAATAATAAAAATAAAATAAAATTATTTACAAAAGAAAAATAAATAAAAAATTAAAAACACAAAACAAATTAAATTCAATCAAGTAGGATTAATTGTTGCTCCCCGGCAACGGCGCCAATTTTGGTAAGAAGACTTTTGAATGTCCTACAAATTTCGGGTTGTGGAAGCCCGCCAAAATAATATTTATAAGCCGATTACACCGAACTAACTTTAGTTAGTGATAACCGGGTCGATCCACAGGGAGCGATCTATAATCCAAACTTAATTAAATTGAATTTGTAGTGATAAAAACGTGGGGGATTTTAGCTTGAAAAATCACTAACAAGAACAGAATTAAGCTAACGGAAAGTAAAAACGGGAAGTATAAAATTGACAAGTGTGCTTGATTAGTAAGTGTCGGGATTGATCTAATGTACTTCGGTTAATCGATTAACAAGGAAAATAGCCAAGACGCTTCATGCACACAAAATGCTTTGTCCCTCTCGGGTCCAAAACATCCCAAAGACTTAATTAGAAACAAACAATCCTAATTAAACATGCACGCTAATTTATCTAAGTTCATGAGTCCTAAATTAATTAACGAACAGTAACGGGTACCATTGAGACGAACTAATCCTAAAACTAATTCGATTTGTCTCTTAATCTTAAGCCCGTCGTGAGAACGTTAATCAATTCCTACCCCCAACTGTTACTTGGGCTCGAATTGATTAGCCACGAGCTAGACCTTCGCTACTATGTATTAAAGCTTGTCAGGAATTAACATTAGCCGACTAACATGCATAACAAACTAAGACGTCACTCCTAATCGGAAAGGCAAGTCATCTGTTCTTAATACAGACCAAGAGATGCAAGAAATTCATTCAAACATGCTAAACATTTCCAAATCTGTCAAGAACTTCCTAAGCCATACAACTTCCTTCGCTGCTTCGCAAGTCGCGTTGTACTCATCTTCCATGGTGGAGTCAGCAATACAACCTTTCTTTATACTCCTCCATGCTATTGCCCCTCCGTTAAGAGTGAACACTGATCCAGAAGTAGATTTCCTCGAATCTATATCAGTCTGAAAATCAGAGTCAGTGTATCCTGCAAGGATCAAATCCTTCGCGCCATACACGAGCATATAGTCCATCGTTCTCCTAAGATACTTGAGGATGTGTTTAACGGTTGTCCAATGATCATATCCTGGATTGGACTGGTACCTACTGACAATTTCTAGTGCATAGAAGATGTCGGGTCGTGTACATAGCATGGCGTACATAAGACTACCAACTGCAGATGCATAGGGAATTTGTCTCATATCCTCAACCTCTTGAGGTGTCTTAGGAGACCGTTCCTTAGACAAATGAATTTCATGCCTAAATGGAAGCGAAACTTTCTTGGAATTCTGCATCGAATATCTTAACAACATTTTGTCAATATAAGATGTTTGAGACAGCGCTGGCGTTTTGTTCTTACGATTGCTTACGATCTGAATCCCTAGAACAAACTGAGCGTCTCCCAAATCTTTCATTTGGAGTTGGGTTGCTAGCCATAGTTTAACGTCAGTCAGAAACCCTACATCATTCCCAATGAGTAGTATGTCGTCTACGTACAAGACTAAGAAAGCTACAATTTTATTGACTATCTTCTTGTAAACACAAGGCTCGTCAATATTCTGTTCAATGCCATAAGATTTGATCGTCGTATCAAACCTTATATTCCAGGATCAAGATGTTTGTTTCAACTCATAAATGGATCGATTGAGCTTGCAAACCTTTTGCTCTTGACCCTGAACTATGAATCCCTCTAGTTGAGCCATATAGATACTCTACTCAAGATTACCATTCAGAAAGGCAGTCTTGACATCCATTTGCCAGATTTCATAATCATAAATTGTGGCAATGGACAAGAGTATTCCAATCGACTTTAATATGGAAACAGGAGAAAATGTTTCTTCATAGTCCACCCATTCTCTTTGGGAATAACCTTTTGCCACAAGTCGAGCCTTAAAGGTTTGCACCTTACCGACTTGGTCTCATTTTCTCTTGTAGATCCAATTGCAACCAATAGGTCTTTCACTATCTGGTTGGTCTACAGGATCCCAGACCAAATTGAAGTACATCGACTCCATTTCGAGATCCATGGCTTTAAGCCACTAGTCCTTGTCTATGTCATTCATTGTCTGTTTAAAGGTCAATGGATTTTCAACGCCATCATCAGGTATGATGACTTGAGTTTCAGACAAGCCGATGTAGCGGTCGGGTTGTCTTACATCCCTCCCACTGCGTCGAGGCTTTCTCAACTTTGTGAAGGACCAGCCTGATCAACAACCTTTGTTGATCCGTTTGTAGCTTTCCTGGAAAGTTCGGACAAAAAAATTTTACTCGACGGTTGATGATCTCTCATGTGGTCTTCCTCAAGGAACGTGGTATTTGTCGATACAAGCACCTTATCTTCTTGAGGATCGTAAAATAGACCATCTTTCGTTTCCTTGGAGTTGCCTACAAATAGGCATAATTTTGAACGATGTTCCAACTCCTTTGGATTGGGCACCAACACGTGTGTCGGTCATCCCCAAATCCTGAAGTGACGTAAACTCACTTTACGCCCTCTCCATAACTCATAAGGTGCTTCAGAAACACTCTTAGAGGGAACTGCGTTCAAAATATATACAACAGCTTCTACTGCATATCCCCAAAATGAACTAGGCAGTTGAGCATAACTCATCATAGATCGAACCATGTCTAACAGGGTTCTATTTCTCCTTTCGGACACACCGTTCTGCTGCGGTGTTCCGGGCGCTGAGAGTTGGGATACCATTTCATGTTCTATCATATAGTCCTGGAATCTTAAATCCATATACTCTCCACCTCGATCTGATCGGAGTGTTTTTATCATTTTACCTAATGCGTTCTCAACCTCTGCCTTATACTCTTTGAACTTTTCAAAAGCTTCGGACTTATGATGCATTAGGTAAAGATAGTCGTACCTAGAATAATCATCAATGAAACTGATGAAATATCCAAACTCTCCCCGTGCTTTAACATTCATTGGACCACAAAAGTCTGAATGTACAAGCTCTAGAGTTTCTTTGGACCTATGACTTTTTTTCAGAAAAAGATCGTTTGGTCATCTTGCTCTCAAGACAAGACTCACATGGAGGTAAAGAGTTGTCCTCTAATTTATTTAAAAGACCACTAGGTAGGTACTAGAAGAAAGTTTATGCCTTTTATTTTCAGTCTTAGCTGTTTTAAACATCTCGGTGTTCAAAATAGCTTTCGCCTCTGTTGGTCTTAACACATACAAGTTGTTTTCAAGTTTCGCAGAACATATTTGTACACCTCTTTTGCTAATGAAAGCTTCATTATAAATAAAAGATACTTTATACAACTGTTCTAGCAAACAAGAAATAGAGACAAGGTTCCTTTTGAAAGTATGAACCAGGAGAACATTTTCTAACAAAATGAAACTATCTCTATACAACAACTTTACAGCTCCCACTGCTTTAGCTGAGACAATCTCTCTTGTTCCAACCCTGAGAGTTATCTCACCTTCAGCAAGCAGCTGCTAGGAACTAGTTTCTTGAATAGAAGAACAAACATGGTTAGTGGCTCCTGAATCCAATATCCAGGTATGACAATCATGTTCCACTAAGCATGTTTCAACAACTAGTAAATCATATTTACTTTGTTGTTTCTTCTCAGCTTTGATCGCCATGAAGGTATCATGACAGACCGATGAGGACGATTGTCCAAACATCGCCTGTAATGAAAACATGATTTTCTTAGCGAAAACCATAACCTCATGTTTCTTGGCTAACACATCAGATATTATGGCCAAGATGTAGACTCGGGTTTTATCATTAGCCCTTGTCCATCTATCGTATGCTTCTCGAACTATTCGAGTTGCCGACGAGCTAGGAGGGGGAGGACAATCCTATGTTAAGACGAACCTAAGATCATCTAGAACGAGAATCGTATTCAAGTTCGATTTTCAGGTCTCGTAGTTTTTGCCAGTTAACTTATCGGAAGCTAATAAATGGATAAAAGAGCTCGACATGCTGAAAAGAGAATGAATTCTATAAGTTAAAAGGTTTAAACCTATTTTAAACAACCAATCAAGAAATTAGCAAAAAGTAATAATGTACCCAACATCATTAATTTGCAACGATATTTCAGTGAGTCAGAATGGTTGTCACCTTGGGGCAGTCAAGCATTCCTTCACTGAACCAAGACATTCTTGACTAAATGTTAATACCAGAATAACTCATATTTCTATAGTATCTTAGTTATCACAGTTTGGTCAAGATTTACTAACTCCTTAGCAAATCTTGTAAGTGCGACCCTCCATTTTTAGATTTATTAGGGCGGCCCCAACAGTGAAACCTTGTGGAATGTCAGAGTTGAGAATGGCTCTAGATAATCTTTATCCAAAAATGGTGACTGAGATGTTCCGACTCCCATGAAACGGCCCTCCGTTTGGATGGTGCCCCTAGGGCAGCCTGCAGGTGGAACATGGGAATCTCACGGTTCAATCCAATGGAGGAGACCGCAGGATGTATTGACATACTTCCTTCTCCCACTTACTATAAATACTTTCTCCATTCACCTTGCTATTGACTTATGCAAACACCTTCCTTCTAGGGATGTCGCTAATGAGATCACGAGGCCGAGCATAAATCTCACGGTATGAACTTCATAGAGAACGTAGGAGGAGAGAGATATATCATATATACCTTCTCAACACCACTATTAAGTATTGTAGACGGTTTGAGTATATCTTACTTAGGCATTATCCGGCTAAGACAATAAAACCTAAGTCTAGGTAAAACAAACTTTTACCTATGATGTCTAGGTGATAAACACTTTATTACCTCACACCACTCACGCATGCTCATAAAGCCGGGTTAACTTTACTCAAGTATCGGTTCGTCCCCAGGTAGAAGGTAATCCGTAAACCGCAAGCTTAAATACCTTCAACCTTAGCACAGGATGTCACCGGCTGAGTTTCTTGTAACCTTAGAATTTACAAGATATCGACCTATTTTATCTAATAAAACAGATCAATATATTCAACCCTAAGTGAGCATGCCTTTATCTTTGTTATAGATTTTAATAGTCTATGCCAATTTTACAACGCTTTGCAAAACTAAGACATACTATAACAAACTACATGCTTCTCAAACATGCATACTACTAAGGCAACTATGTTGGATGTTTAATTTCATAATGAATATAACACTTATATCAATTATTCTATTAAGCAAACAACAACTAATTCATGAATTAATATAACTCTTATATCAATACTCATGAATTCCTAAACATGCATACTATATATTATAACACTTATAACATACTTTCAATGCATGGAGCATGCTTCCTATGGTGGGATTTTAAATCTATATGGCATACTTTATGCACATACAATTAGGGAATTTAATTAAAACATACATTCACAATGCATAAATAATTAAACACAATAAATTGGACCGATTTTGGCGTCAAGCAAGCAACAACTACTTTATTACAATATTGAACAACAAGTTAAGTCTTGAGCGGACTTTGAACTCTTTGTACCGCCTTCGACAAGCTCGCTCCCCGAACACTTCGGCCAATTTATCTTCGAGCTTCCCTTCGAACCGCCTTGAACGAGCTTGAACTACCATCGAACTCTTCGAACAGCTCAAAACTCGAGCTTCTTTCATAAAGAAACCTATATGGACTCTAATGACTCTAAGAATACAGACTCTTCAGCACACATTAAAGCCCATACATTCTCGGGCAATTACAAATAACGAAGCTAAAAAACGATGCCAAAATTGGAACACACTTTAGACGCCCATACAAAAATAATTTCTATATTAAAATATCCACCGAGCTTAAATTGATGCAAATTGAGTGATAAAAATACGCTCTGATACCAATTGATGGAGCGTATAACGTTGCGGAAGAGATTTGGATCGTTGATACTCTAATTTCATCAATTTAACAAAATAGAAACATGCTCGAAACTTCGAAATAAAAGAAATAAGAACACATACCCTTGTAGTTCTAAATTTCTTCAATTCCGCTGCTTGAAACTTCTCACGAACTCTTCGAATCTTCTCTCGAACTCTTCGAGGACCACCTCCGGTAGTCCCGCTATCCTCGGGCCGAGCAACAGAGTGGTGGGACTCCATGAAAAGCATCAGCCTAAAACCTCCTTCATTAAAATGAATTTCAGCTCATTTTTCATCCAAGAGCTTTTGCCAACATAAAACTCCATTGAGTTTTTTTTTTCACATTTAAAAGCTTTTACAAAAGCTTAATGGTTAAGACCGATCCCATATTTAAATCATATTTAAATATGTCCATCATCCTTCCAAAACCGAATTTGAATAAATTTAAATTCTTTTATTCTCTTATATTGTTGTACGACTTTATTCGAGCTAGCTAAGAGAACCTAAAGGACCTACAGATCATGAGCTCCAACGATACGAGATTACTCGACTAAACTCTTTTAACCGAACTAATCAACATTCTTAACCCCCAGAGACTCCACTAAAGTCCAAGGGTTGCACTCTCCTCACTGTAGATATATTGTGTCCTCTTGAGATAACCATTACCAGTGAGTCTATCCATCACAGGTCGTTCGTTATCACAGCGGGTCATTTATACCGTTTAACCCTTGCATTGCATCTTGTTCCTTAAGTACCACTAACACCTCTAATGAACAATTGATTTGTGGTCCAACCAGCAAATCAGATCCCTCTCGGGCCAGGAGAGGGAGAGACCTTTTGTTCAAGACCTGGACTCAGCTATTAAGGGAACAACCTCTCTATTATCCCATAAAGGCGGGTAGGAGTGAATTTCATCTTGTTGCACTATGTCCCCAACTACCTATTCAAGCTTATCCTCAAGATGGTAGGCTTATTGAGTCGGCGATCTGGCCACTCTCACCCGTGCAAGTCAAAAGATAATCTTGAATAAACAGGAGTTCATAGCGAGCTCAGGTTTGAGATCGAGTTACCTAAGTCATCATATGAAAAAGTCGGTCTTTACAGTAAACGGTGTTATAAAGAAAGAGCGACTTGATTTCTCGGTTCAATCTTATGCAAACTCACTGCACAGGATGCCCTCACTCACATGTCTCTATATGAAACGATTCGGATCACATTGTTTTGTACAATACAAAGTACAAAGTGAGCCGCTTCCAATAGTGTTACCAGGATAAGGTACCCAGCCTTATCCATATACTATAGACTATTTTGGTTGTCTACTTGAACTTGATCCACATTCATGTCATACATGAAGCTCAAGTACTCATACTATCGCCATGTGTGTTTGTTATTGGTATAGGTTAATACAAACACAATTTCACTTTATTCAATAACAACTTTACTGAATAAACCTTAATAACTCTTTATTTGAAAATAGAATAATTACATTCAAACAGTTTACAAACTATGAGTTTTAGGACATAAAACCCAACATGCCTTTCTCTTCGAATGAAATGAAATTTCATATTCCTTCTAGTCCCATGTGCAAGTTGTCTCTATTCTTCTGGGTTTTTCAACTTTGCCATGATTTTGTGCAAGCATGAATTTAGTGCCGCATTTTGTTAACATAAATTATTTATCATAGCAGAATTTTAGCAAAGATTATTGACTGAGGCCTGAAGTTTTTGTCTTGTGATGATGTTGTTAGTTTAAAATGTTTAGCTAGCTTGGTTTGTTTTCTCTGTTGGTCTTGGTCTGTTGGAACTTGTTGGATGAGTGTTAAGTACTTTTACTAAGCCTTGAGTCAGTCAGGCATGCTAGAAAGAATGGAAGTTTATAAGACCTTTCCTTAGCAAAGTGTAAATCCTTACTTTTTGTGCTTATCTACCCTAGGAAAGTTCATCTCGACCCTTAGTTCTTAAAGTTTCAAACCCTTTTCAACTTACAGTAGATGCTTTTAGCTAAGTTTGGGGGTTTTTCGCCCAGTACTCTCATTGAGGACAATGAGAAGTTTAAGTTTGGGGTGAGACAACATTTTAGAAAAAAAATGCTTAAGAACACTCATCTTACCCATTTAGATGCACCTCTCTCTTCTTTGGGAATTTTTTTTTCTCAAGGTTGTTGAGTAACCAGGGTCGATTATGTAATCCACAGTTGGCACGGCATAAAAAGGTAGCTAAGAGAATTGAAATTTAAAAAAAAAAAAAAAACAGAAATAAAGAGAGCATAATTGCAACAAAGAGGATGAGTGTTAGGCCTGAAAGTTACAACCCTTGGAAGCTTAGATGTTCCTAGTAATTGAAATATGATCCTAAGTGTTGAGCTAAGCAAGGGGTTGTAGCTGGAAGGATAATCTTAAGGGAAACGAGTGTTCATCCTTAAGGAGTGATGTCATGGCTTAGCAGTTCTCTAATTTTGTACTCTTTCACTTGGGTTTCTAAGCATGACATGACTTCAAGGATTCTTAGGAAGAGAAAAGAATTGTGTTAAGTCTAAGAGCATGTATTGAGTTTTCAAATTGAAAGGAAGTGGAATTTAAGGTTAAGGGAAGATTGCACAATGAGCTTGAAGATTTAGGTAGAAGAATGCGTGCAAGGGAGTTGACTCTAGCTAAGGATAAGTCAGAAGACAACAAAGGCAATAATTGAGATCCAACATTGAAGAAGATTTTACTAGGATAGTAGTTTTGCAAAAATGATGAAACAACATTATTGGACAGGTTTGGGCAATATTCTTGTTTTACTAAGATAGCTTAGAAATAGAAGAAGAAAAATGGGTGCTTAATCTAGCATTACTCAAGGACTAGCAATGATTTAAGTTTGGGGGTTTGATAACTCTCCAACTGAGAGTTATTTGGCATCAATTTAAGGAAGAAATAACCCTTTTTGTTGAGTTAATGCTTGTAAGTTCATGTATTTATGCGATTAATTGCGAAATTATCATGGAGTCGTCCTTTCTAGCGTTTGCATGAAATAATGGGAAAATTGCCTACAAAGGTTTAAAAGTAACACATTTTTTTTTTCTAAGTGTAGGGTTTTGCGAAAAATGATGCTCTGACAAAGAGGGAAGCAAAAATATGGAGGCAAAATCAGCGCGGCAATATGGAGCAAGCAAAACTTTCGCGAAAGCTGCACTTGATCACGTGGGTTGACAGATTATGTCCAATTTTGTGTGCACAGAAAATCAAAGATGCTTTTCTGCCATCCAATGTTTATGGCAAATTTTGAAAACCCTGAAGGGTATTTAAACAAAATGATGGAAAGAATGAAAAGATGAGATTAGAATTTTGGAAAAAGAGAGAAGGAGAACTTCGGAAAATCGATTTTGGACAAGACCTTTAGTGAGTTTTTGGGAGCCCTAGTTTTCAGAGTTGCCTAGGTATTTTCTCAAGGAAGATTCGCCGGAAGAGGATCGTGGTGAAGAGTTGTTCGCCGGAGGAAGGGAGCTTGGAGAAGGACTCTCATTTGAAGATCGTCTTCCGCCGACTTGGCGCCTAGTTATCATTCTCTTTTTCTCTTCATCTATTTTGTAGTAGAACTTCTTTATTTTAGTTTCAGTGTTTGTTATGATGTTTCTTTTGAGCTATTTTGAGCTTTTATCTTGTAGCATGAACTAATTTCTGAAAGGGGAAGGTTAGAAGTATGAAGTAGAAGGTTTCATGATGTTTTAGCTTCATTCTCGCAAAGCTTTCTAAACATGTTTGTTTCCATTCTAACAATGCATTTTTGACCGGTCATCCATTATGTGTTAATGAACTTTTGATCTTCGAAAGAAGTAGAAGGTTCTGATTATTCATGTTTATGTTAGTCTTTCATGGTTCTAGCGATGAGTTTAGAGATATTCATTTTCCTAACACACTTAAAATAGCATGTGTATATGAATAGGAGTACAACGAGAGTTGACTTCTAATGTTTGAAGTACCGAGAGGGTTTCTATGTTTGTGCTATGTGGTTAGTTGTTGCATTTATGTTGCTAAAGCATTTTCGTAGCCATTTACTTCAAGTTACTTCTAACCTGACCCTCCTTTCTCGAGTAGTGAAGAATTTCTTGTTAACCTTGTTTTCGTTGTTCTTTAGCTATTGCTTTGACCATCGTGTTGTTTATTTGTGGACATTCTTCTGTTTTAGTTATTGTGTTCTGAGGTTTTGTTTCAGCTTCTTTACTTCTAAAGTTCTGCTTTCGTTTGTTTACTTGTTTTTGTATCTTTTATGTTCGGTCAATATTTCCGCAATCTAACTCAATTTTGTTACCATGTACATTCGTCTTAAATCGACCCAACTTATCATAAAAGTCATCAAATTCAGGTGGAATCGATATAAAATTATGTATTACTTGCTGCATTAGATTATGTATACTTGCATGGATTGAGTGTTCTACATCAATTTTGTCCACGCATTGAACACGCAAGAGTTACATAGAACAAGAAATGGAAATTTATTACAAGATATATACATATGTGTGTGTTCAAAGAAAAAAAAAGAAAAAAAAAGAAATGAGATACAATAGATTCAGAGAAAATAGAGGAGACCATAATCCCTCCACTAATCTAAATTTACAACAATAAACTTTACATGTACATGCTAAAGTAATAGTGTATAATGATTGGTTCATAAATATAAGAGCTTAATTAGGAGACACCCTTTTTTGTAGAAGAACTAAAACTCACAAATTTTCCTTTTTAGGCTTATGTATTAGCAGCCCAGAAACCGTGGAAACCAAGAGGGAAATTCAGATGCTTTGGGACTTCAAGTCTTGCTACAATTGCATCGGCTTCTCCGAATGCTTTAGCCTCCAAAATAATAAGATAGCATCTTTGTATTGATACTGCGTACTGTATTTACAAACTCAAATTGTTTACTTAATATTCTTTAAATCATGCTCTGCTATAAGATTAAATATTTGTACATTTTGTTACTTAAACATTATTACTTAAATATTATTACTTATTGCAGAGGTGTAATTTTGATTCTCGATTATTGGAATTTGGAAATATTGTACGAGTGTAAAGAATCATCGACTTCTTAATCAAGAGCATAACTTTATGTCAATTGAGTTACGTTCGGTTTGGCGAAGATGAATTGTTTGAAGGGTACTACGCGTGTGTATGTGTGAAATTATAATTTCCGATGTTTGGTTTCTTTTTCTTCCACTTTTCTTTATTTTAAATCTTGAGGTTTTAAATCAATGAAGATTTTCAATAGTTTTAGTACATAATAATTGGTTTTTTCTCTATATTGTTCCAATTTTATGAGATCTTCTTAAAGGGATAAATAGAATAATTTGTTTTATGAAATTTAGAAGCTAAAGTTCGAGAATTTTATTAAGTTGAAGGTTAAATTGTCTAATGAGTTTTTTTAATATTTAAAAATTTCTAATCAACTCTTGAATGAAAAAAAAAAAAAAAAAAAAAAAGTCTTATAAACCATAAATTTTAAAATTGTATATCCTATAGATTCCTAGATTTTAAAAACATCTAATAAATTCACAAACCTTTAATTTTGTATCCACCCGAAAAAACCACACATCAATTATACACAAAATTTGAAAGTTTTATAGATTTATTTGACATTTTTTTTAAAGTTAAAAGGACTTATTAGTTACACTTCTAAAATTTAGGAACTAAACTCATAGTTTAGCTCAGTTTTAAACTACATTTGATAAGAATTTTTTTCTCTATTCTTTTTCGTTTCTAATGCTGCAGGTTTTGCCAACAAGAGCATAGCTCAAGTGGCATGATGTATCGACTAGTGACGAAGAGATCCTAAATTCAAATTAGTAAAACACAACATTAAAAAGAGAGAGGGGTAATAAGTTTGCTAACCTCAACCACAAGAAGATATCCATCATCTTCTTCATCTCCTTTCGGAACAAAAACAGGTTCTCCCACAAATCTCCGATTACCGGCAGACCATGTTCGGGCGGTGTTGGTGACAGTGTCGAGTTTTACGATCATATCGAACGGAAACGAAGGTAGCGCTCGCCGATAACCGGAGGAAGTTGCAGCATATACGTAGTTGTTTTTTAGCCCTGAGAATGTAGGGTTTATAGCCGGAAAGTCTGAGGCTTTTGTCCACTGGTTCAAAGGCTCCAAGCTGCACTTTTCACACTTCCCCTTCTTACTTAAACTGATGGACACCTGCAATGGTTAATTAATTTAGAATGTGTTTCTCATTAGTTAATTTTTTTAATTAAAATTTTATTCAAAGCTTTTTAAATTGTTTGATGGAGTAGCTGTACTAATCCCAATTATCAAAAAAAAAAAAAAAAAAAATTGCACTAGAGTAAAATAATTAAAAATATTTGTAAATACGACATTTTTTATCCATGATAGCCTTTCATCCGTGATAGTCACGGTTAGCAGATGACTATTAGTGATAATTAATAATATACTTCTGTAAATAACTATCACTGATAGTAGTTTATGAGGGATAGTCATTTTATCAATGACTATTAGTGATAGTAGTCTATCATTATTATCACGTATTTTTTTACCATATTTGTAAAAATATTTTATATTTTGTCATATTTGTCATTATTTTGAGCAGAATTGCTATTTATATCATCCGTCCTAAATAACAGGTAAAAGAATTACAGAGAGGGTAATAATGTGTCTGGGGATCCATTTTGACAAACAAACAAAAGAAAAAAAAAAAAAAAAAAAAAAAAAAATACTTATGGAAAAAAAGTAATTAAATGGTTGGTCTAAAAGCAGTTTAACTATGTGTGTTTTTTTTTATCTATTTTATTAACTTTATAGTTAAAAAACAGTTTAATCGTTTGTGAAGCAGTTTGACTAATTATCCAAAATTTTAAAAAGTGTTTTAATGAGTTAAAACTTAAAAGCACTCTTTACCACTTTTAAAAAAGTTTAACCTAAAAGTACCATTTTTAAAAAATAAATTTTGGTTCTTTTATAAATCAGTGAATTTTTAGGTTTAATTTAATGCAATAATTAAAACAAAATGAAAATTACCTTAACAAGACGAGGCAACAGTTCAGTTTTGGTTCCATTCAGGTTCATAACGGAAGGGTCAAGCTTTCCAGTCTGCCAATTATAACCTGGCGGTGGAAAAATAAATTAATCTCATTTCTTGATTAAATATAAAACTAGATAAATCTGTAATTAAGAATTAAATCGTTTTCATTTTTCAAAGAAAAAAAAAATCTGATAATTAATATTGTAACTATTGTTCCCATTCGTAGAAGTAAGTTTGTTGGATTTTCCTTTAAAAAACTTAATTTTTTTTTTTTTCTAAAAGCGAACTTATATATATGTATATATATTATTCCAGACTTACTTTTATAAGGAGTCAGAAAAACTTTTCCTAAGAATTTTATAATTAAAATTCGTATAATTTTCAATTCATTTTTATTGTATAGTTAGGTAAATTTTTATTGAAACAAAATAACCACAAATAAATAAGGGTAGTTTGGGAGAAAATGTGGATTTTGTTTTATTTTTCAAATTCGGTCACTTTGACTTGGGCATGTTTGGTATCTAATCTGAAATTCTATTTTTGAAAATTGTTTTCAGATTCTTGTAAATTCTGAAAACATTTCTTTTTTTGTTTTCATTTATTAGATTTTGAATTTAAAATTTTAAAATACTGAATTATATTTAAAATTATAAAAAGTTTAATAAATATAGCATTATAGATTATAAAATCAATTTATTTTTTGTTAAATTAAAATAGGTATAATATAATAATGTATTATAAATTATATGATATCATAAAATAATAATTATACCAAATTTATAACATAAAATATATTCGTAAATTAATTAATAAACGTTTAAAGTATGGGTTTCATAAATAGCAATTTGATCCAAAATAATGACAAATATAACAAAATATAAAACATTTTACGAATATGACAAAAATTCAGTCATAGTCACTTATAGAATTTTATCCATAGCTATCACTGATAGTTATGGATTAGTGATAGCTATGGATAAAATTCTATAAAAAATGATAGAAGTGTATCCGTAGTTAAGACTGATAGTTATTGATTTGTAATCGGTGACAATCACTTATAAAAAATTGTCATATTTGTAAATTTTTTAAAAAAAATAAATTATATTTGTAATTATTTTAGCTTAAATTGTTAATTGGTGTAGTTTCATGAATTTGAATACCAACTTAAGGTTTCATCTTAAAATTAATTGTAATTAAAGAGTTAACTCAGATAAGGAGGGTAAGATTTCTTCATATTTTTGAGATGGTCAACAAACCCGAGCCCATTAGAGGAAGCGAAGGAGAAAAGGACTAACCAAATAAATTTTGAAAGTTGAACCATTGATAGGAGCAAACAGAGGCATGGATTTGGATGTCCAAGTTGCCATCTTCATCTCTAAGTTCAAAGGCATTGCCAACGTGAAGAAGCCAAATCCTTGAAGGAATTTCAACAGCCTCTCTCCAATCTCTATTTATATCCTCACCAAATCTGGGAAGTAAATAAACTGGAGACGTCTGTTTGCTTGTGTTTACACTCAATGCTGATATCATTGGAGATATTCCACTAACCGCACCCATTGCACCTTCATAGTTCATACATACACATTTAATAAATTTATATCCTTCTTTATTTCATTTCTCACAAAAATAAAATAAATTCAATTGTCATAAAGATGTGTCATCGACTAAAAAGTCAGAATTTCGAAGCTCCCATCTCAATTGGTCAACTCAAAAAACAAAAACAAAATTAAGTTTAGTACTAATTTTCAATTTTCTGTCTAGCCTATTGAGCTTTAAAAAAACATCTAGTTGATATATTAAATATAAAATGTAAATTTTAAGTCTAGGACTCAAAACTTTCAATTTCATGTGTATTAGAATTTTGAATTTCAAAAAGAGTTGAATAAGTTAATGACCTATTAGACATAAAATTAAAATTTTAGGTCTCGTTTGATAACTATTTGATTTTTAGTTTTTGATTTTTTAAAATTAAGCTTATAAACACTAGTTTCACTTATAGCATTTTTTGTTTTGTTATCTAGTTTCTACCCATATTTTCAAATATCAAGTCAATTTTGAAAATTAAAAAAAAAGTAGCTTTCCAAAAATAGCTTTTCTTTTTTAAATTCAAGAAAAGTGTAACATATAGTAAAGAAATTAGGAAAAGACAAGCTTAAATTTCAAAAACAGAAAACTAAAAACGAAATGGTTATTATACGGGGCTTTAGGAACTTATTGAATACAAAATAAAAAGTTTAAGAAACTATTAGACATTTTTTAAAGTTTAAAGATAAATTGGACCCAAAATTGAAAGGTTGGAAATCTATTTTGACACTTTTTAAAATTTAGGGATAAAATAAACTCAAACCCTGAGAGATGAGACTATACTCGTAAGTTAACCACTAACTTTGTTATACGATAAAATTTTGAATTTTGACCTATACATTTATATTGTTATATTTTCACAATAGTAATAATAACAACATGAACATCAACGACACTACATACCTATGACATCGAGCTTAATTCGGTTAGCAAAGAGGATGTAATGAGTATCAGTGAAAGCCCAGTCATGGATCATCAAGTGATCATCGATAACAAAATCTTGCTTCTGTATTAACTTGAAATTACTGTCAAATTCTGCACCCACACAAAAAATTAATTATTGGGAATAACTAATATATAATAAATAGTTAATGCAAAATATATATATATATATATGTTAGTTCCAAAATGTGGGGATGTTTTTTCAATTTCATCATTGTACTTAAAAAAAAACAATAAATAATTTAATCACTTAGTCTCTCAGACCGGGTTGGTTGTGATCGAAAAAATTCAATAGCAAAAGAGTTATATATTTTATGTTTTGATATATGTATTTAGTAGCAGATTTAAAAATTAGATCTTAATTTGACTAATTTTACTATAAAACTAGTTGTAGTCACCAACTAAATATTATATTAAATATAAATTATTATTTATTAATTAATGAACATATTTTATCTTATAAATTTTGTATAATTATTATTTTATAATATCATATAATGTATAAAACATTATATTATACATATTTTAATTCAAAAAAAAATCGAATTTATACGTTGCACAAATAGCAATTAGGTCTAAAATAATTGCAAATTTAGTCAAGTTTAAAATACATTTTGCAAATATGACAAAAATCAGTGGCTATCACTGATAGACTTTATGATTATTACTGATACACTTTATGACTATCACTGATAAACTTCTATGACTGATAGACTAATATCACTAACAAAATTCTATAAAAAAAACTAGTATCAACAATAAACGTCTATCAGCGATAGACCATAATAGAAATTGTCATATCCGCAAATTTTTTTTAAAAAATACTATATTTTTAATTATTTTATTTTAAATTGACATTTGTTACAATTTTCCTTTATACTATGAAATATTTTATTTATTAAAGTTTTTTAACATTTTAAATATAATTATGCATTTTAAAATTTCAAATTTAAAATCGAGATCTAAAAACGAAAAAAAAATTAATTTTTAAAATTTATTCGATTTCAATCACGAAATTCCAAAACAATTTTTAAAAATAGAATCGAGAGTACATATAAAACAGAATTTAGATTCTCTACCAAATCGTGGTCTTCCTTAATTAAGTTTTTGTAATTAAAAAAAAACGTTTAAAATAGTAGAAATAAGATTAAAATATAATTACCATAAAATGTGAAATTGCAGGTGGGAATAAGCATATCCTCGGCATTGCATGACATTATGAGAAGTCGATTCCTTTGAGCGTCCAGCTTGTAATGAGACAACAGCCTCTTTGGTGGCATCTTGAACACTCCTGTTCCCATTATTCCCCCATTAATTTATTCATTAACCACATTCTAATTTTAAATTACTTTAATATTAATATTAAATTTGCAAATGCCAACCCCACCAAACTTACCAATTTTAAATTTCAAGATTGTTACTTATTAAATAATAATAACAACCACCTTTTAATTCTATTCTACCCCTCAACTACGTAAATTTATGTGGTCAAAGCGAGTCTCCCTCAGTTGACATATAAGTATGTATTGACATTTTGGAAGTCTATGATTTGAATCTCTTCATCTCTAATGTACTTAAAAATACCTTTTATTAATTGGGTTAAGACTATTATTTTTTTTGCAAATGCATTTAATTAATTGAGGATTGAATTCATGGTCTCATAGCCAATAGTACAATATTATGCCAATTGAATTATGGTCGGTGATGGGTTAAGACTATTATACATTCTTTTAAACAAAAAAATTACTATGCGTATTTTACTTTGACGAAATAGATGTAATCTTCAAACATAAAATATATAACTTATTCATTTTATATGAGTTAGTAGCCTTACTCGACCCAAAATAACAAAAAAGAAATAATTAAGCTATTAAATTGTTGGAATACTAATTTTTTTAATGTTGGTATAATTGTTTTTTTTTTAAAAAAAAATTATGATTTAAAGAACCAGCAATAAAGTCAGAACATAACTGGGCGTAAAGTGTTTCTCGCATTAATTAAAATATCTTTAAAAAAAACAACACTAATAAGGGCATGTTTGGGAGTGATGGTTGAATTATTTATTTTAAAGGAAGAGATTTAATAACAATTGATTTTGTAAAATTGATTTATATATAATCATTTTAATGTTTGGTTTGGAATGATTTTCATATAATTATAAGTGATTTTGAATTATTATGTTTGGTTCCAAAATGATTTTAGAATTATTAAATTACTAAAAAAAAAAAAATAACATTGTATTTAGAAATTATTTAAAACAAAAATTCTTGAAAAGTCACGAAACTATAATAAATAATATATCATAAATGAAAGGTTGCACATTGCTGAAATGCAAAAATGAAAATCAAAATTAAAAGGTTGCACAACTTTGGTTTCGAACCCTGGTATGGGTGAGAAAGAAGCAAAATTATTTCTCCTTTCACCAACAAACCAAATTCAGATTCTCATAATAAATGAACATTAATATTTTTATATCCAATTAATATTTTTAATTAAAAAAATAGTCATTTTTAAAAACAAAATATCACAATCACTTGCAAAAAATCACTCCAAAATCACTTCTCAAGTGATTGACCGGGAATCACTAAAAGTGATTTTCAATTCTTCCAAAATCACTTTTATACTATTGCCAAACATCATCATTTTGAAATATAATTGATTTTGGGCATGAAAAATTGATTTTGGTCTTTCCAAAATCACTCCCAAACCTGCCCTAAATAAATATGAAAAATTAGAAAATGAAATAAAATAATTGAAAGTCAGTATCACGATAGGAATACCAACCGTAGAGCAGAGGTTTCAAAAGTTCGGCAGCAAAACGCCAAAACCCAGCACCGGCACGTCCGCCGTCGGGCGGCGAATCAGATCCAAAACCACCGTCAGCGCCACAAAACTTGCCGACCGTATCCAAAGTCTCCGGGCGAATCTCGTAGGGATCGCCGCCCTCCCAGAGGCAGAGAAGGCGGCCGGCCCACTGCAGCACACTCGTATTGGCCACATTCTTCATCACCTTCGTATTCCCCAACTTCCGACCTCCCTTCAGCACCGAGAACGGACCCCTGTGAGTGAACCGCCACGTGTCGGTCGTCGGATCGTGCTCCTCCATTTTCGCCTCCGTTTTCACGTACTTCGCCATGAAAATTACCTCTTTCTCCTCTTTCTTGTTGTGGTCGTCGAACACGAAGGCTCTGAGGTATCCGTGGCCGTCGAGGGGGTGCACCGTCGAGCCGTGGTCGTCGGAGAATAGGCCTGGTCCGGCGAGGTAGTAGGTGCCGGAAGGGAAATTTGCTGGAATTGCGCCGTCCACCAGGCGGAGGACGGTGGGGTCCGACGTTTCGGTCCGCTGTGAGACGAAGAGGAATTGGTAGTCCCAGAAGGCTGCGATGGAGTCATCCAGGATGTCGATGGATGGCGGAGGATTGATCGATATCGGGCCAGTGTTCGGAGTAGAAATGGATATGGCTTTGGGAATTAGAGAAGATGAAAATCGGATTCTGGTCGCCGGAGGGAGTTTGATCGGCGGCGGGAATTGGAGAGGGAGAGATGGAGTGAGTGGATTGACCTGCATCTTTGAGAAGTTTTAGTTTTTGTTGGGGCTGCCATGGCGGTTTTGGAATTTATAGATATAGGGGTTGGGTGAAGTTGAAAATTAATTTAAATTCTTTGACTAGAGTTTTGAATCATTGAGCTCTTAGTCCAAGTTATATGTTTTTATACTAATTGAATTATGTTTATGTGTTTATTTTATGATAATTTAATATAATAACTTCAACTCAAATTTGTTTTAAAATCTACTTTAAAATTGATTGAATTGAGGGCGTGTTTACTTTCTGTAATCTACAATAAAACTTATCTGGTGTGACACATTTATTTATGTTTGGTGATCTTTAGAAAAATCTGCAAAGTAATCATTTGTGGTCCCTACATTCTATATTATAATCGATATGCCTTTGGAAAATATTATGTCATAATTTTGAGGGAGAGAAGTTCAATCGACGAAGTGGAGGTGGTGCGATTTTGCAAGAAAAATCTTGCGTCCTTCAAGGTTCTGAATAACGTGTTTATCACCGATTCTCTTCCAAAAATTGTTATCGAAAAGATCCAACGTCGAATCGTGGCAGAGCATTTTGTTTCTATTAAAGCTTGATCCCATTGAATTTGAACTTGCAATTTTCACAGATTGGGAATAGTTTGAAAGTTTGGCGAGATTGAAAATTTTGGAATTTTGATCGTAAATTAAAATCTGAGACACCCATTTGATCGAAAAGCTCAAATTCTTCCTCCCATCAAAATCCAAAATTTGGTCCTTATTGAGTACCTCAACTCTCGTTGGTCTTGTAAAAAGTGTCATTTATTAGACATCATGGGGTTCCATCCTAAAACCAATTGGTGATAGAAGGAGTAGCTCATGTATGTTATATTGTGAGTGAGGTCCCTTCATCTTTCCGATATAGGATCCTCAACATGTCCCTCAATATGAAAAAAGATCAGATCGTCAACATATAAGCAAACCACAAGAAAATTTACTCCTTTCTTTTTCACATTGAGAGATGGTTCACTGAGACTTTTCTGAAAACCATTAAGACAAAAGTATCCGTCAATTTTGCTATTCTCCTTGCAATAGTCCATGAATGGTTTATAAAAGAACTCGCCTCCACGATATGTTCTCAATGTCTTGATCTTTTTGCCACTTTGATTTTCTGCAAGAGCCTTGAACGGAAGAAAACAAGCAAAAGTTTTTTTATTTTTCATTAAGAAAATAAATCCACATCATTCGGGTAAAATCATCAACGAATAATATGTAATATCTCTTGTTAGTGAGTGATGAAGTTCTTGTGGGGCCATATATATATCTGAATGTACCAACTCTAATGGAGATTTAGCCGTTCATGAAGTTTTAGGGAAAGGAAGTCTATGGATTTTCCCATAAATGCAACTTTCACATATTTTTCCATCATCTTCAATATTTGGAAGTCCAATCACCATATTTTTCTATTTTAAAGTACGAAGACTTTTGCTGTAAAGATGACCATACCTTAAATGTCATAAGTGAGAAATATCTGGACTTTCGCTTTTGAGAGCAAAATTCTCTTCTAATGGCATAAGGAGCGAGAAGACTTTGGTTACTAACATATCAACCTTTGCAACTATCTGGTCATTTTTCTTGTCTAGAATAATGCATTTGTCATCATCAAAGGTAACTGCATATCCATTTTGAAGCAATTGACCTACACTCAACAAATTTTAGTTATGCCAGGAACATAAAGAACATCTAAAATATACCTCGTATCTCCTTTCTTGGAGTGTACAACAATGACACCATTTCCTTCTGCTTTCTGCATCTTGCCATCCCCAAGCTGCACTTGAGAGTTAAAACTGCGATCAATCTTGACAAAGAAGTCTTTATTTCAGATACATAATATATGGCCTGGTATTAGTAAGATACATAATATCTTTTTTGCAAGTAACTCAAAAATGCTGGAGAAATTTAAACAGAGCATGATGAAGAAATTTGAAATGACTGATTTGGGTCTCATGAAATATTTTCTTGGAATTCAAGTCAAACAGCATCAAGGTGAGATTTTTATTTCTCAAGAAAAATATGTTGACGATTTACTCAAGAAGTTTCACATGAGCAATTGCAAGCCAGCTGCAACACCTATGGCATCAAATGAGCAGTTATGTTGTGATGATAATGCTGGTAAAACAGATCCAAAAAGTTTTCGAAGTCTGGTGGGTTTGTTGATCTATCTTACTAATACCAGGCCAAATATTATGTATCCTGTTAGCGTCATTTTCAGGTACATGAATGAACCAAACAAAAATCATTATGCTGCTGCTAAAAGAGTTTTGAGATATTTGCAGGGTACCAAAAATACATGGACTAAAATATGTCCATGAGAAGAATTGTCAGTTGGTTGGCTACACTGACAATGATTGAGCTGGTTCCCTTGACGATCGAAAAAGTACTTCAGGTTATGTGTTCTGTTTGGGATCTAATGCAATATCTTGGAGTTCAAGAAAGTAACAAACTGTTGCCTTATCCTCATCTGAACAGAATATACAGTTGCAACTGAAGCCTCTTGTGAAGCTGTTTGGTTAAGGATAATTCTCAAAGATCTTCAAATAGAGCCGGCCATGCCAACAAAATCTTTTGTGATAATATGTCAACAATTGCAATGACCAAGAATCTTGTCTTTCATGCTCGATCAAAGCATATTGAGTTACGTCATCATTACATTAGAGATTTGGTAAACAAAGAAGAAATCTACTTGGAGTTCATCAACACCAATGATCAACCGGCTGATATGTTCACCAAATAAAGTTGTTACGTTAAAGAAGTTCGAGAAGTTCAAGAAGTTTTTGAAAATTACAAATTAAGAAGGGGTGTTAAATGAATAATTTGTAACCTCAATAATTAGTCCTTGATTGTAACTCCTTGGAATATGTAAGGGGTCTAACAATATGGAATGTCAGGTAACTTTCTAAAGAGTTAATTCTAGGAATCTCTATAGTCTCCTAACAATATGAAAGGTCATATAAATCCCTAATATGGTCATGTAACTTCTAAGAGTTAATTCTAGGAATCTATAGAGTCTCCTTTTAACACCTATAAATAGAGGCGTTCTCCACCCCTTGAAAGCAAGCTCCAATTGAGCAAAGTGTCATAGCACTTAATACAATAAAATTCTCCATATTCTCTTCTCATTTTGATTTAGTCTCAATTTTTCCGTTATTCCCTCCAACATCATTACCCTAAAACAACACATACAACAACCCCACCAAATTCCCTTCCATCAACAAAATCTTAACCACAACCTCAAAAATCTCTCTGGTAATCTTCCTCCCTTCCACCACCAACATACTCCTATGCTTCCCAAAGAAGTAAAGTAACACAACAATAGCAATCCGAGTGACAAGAGTGGCCCGAATCATCATAACCAAGAGCAGCCACCATCGAAAGAACCCCAAAAACGGCCCCAAGAAGCAGAGAAACACAAATCGCAGGCCACCCAGATGAAGAAGAAGATTCGACTTGAAATTTGTACCAAGAGAGAATAAAAGGAAGGAAATTCATGAAGAAGACAAAAGAAGGGCATAAACCAGAACAAAAAGACATGACATTGTTCTTCTTTTGCTCATCACTCTCATATACAAGGCGTACGATTAACCAGTTAACAACTACATGCATGTTATAGTATGAAATGAAAAAAAAAACAATAATAATAATAAGCACAATTAAAGTTGTGTTTCTGATCTTCAAATCTAGGGAGAATATGAAACGCTAATTGCGACTATCCCATATTTTGTATCAGATTAAGTTTCGTTTGAAATCTAGTCTATATCTAGTTTCTTATCTAGTTTATTATCTCGTATCTTGTCTAGCTTCTTCCCTAGCTTCTTCTCTCGTTTTTACGTTTCAAAATGAGAACCTAGCTTGTTCTCTCGTTTCTACGTTTCTACGTTTCAAAATGAAAAGAAGGAAGAGATAAAGAATGGACTCGTATTCCCAAACAAGTGCGTTTTCCCATTCATATTTTGATTGTTTATTAATTATTAAGGGCATTATCGTATTTGTTTACAACTTCACATAGAAAAGTAAACATTACCAATCAGTTTAGGATTGCGACTGAATAAGGGTGAACGTAAACAACATCAAATTGAAATTGAATGCGATTCTCTAAAATTCATTACGATTATTGTTGAGTTTTTTCATTAAGGAGTCACGCCTAAATTTGTTGTTCCAAAGTTTTTTATTCAACTTTTTTTTTTTAACTCATAATTAAAAGATATTTAAATACTATGTAACTCATATACATAACAACCATAAAGTGTAAATTTTAGTCGAAGGGATCGTATTATATTAGAATTTTTACGGTGGGATCCACATCGATTACGTTTGAGGGCGTTTACCCAAATCTACAAACGTAATCAAAGGGTGGGTTCCACCTCAAAAATTGTAATCTCATTACCCATTTCTCTACCATTCTCGATCGTCAATCAGATTACCATTAAAGATTACATGGTCCCACCATTTTTTTTTTTTTTTTTCTATGTTGGCCCCTTTCTCTCTCTTCCTTAAAATCTCCATTATCATCTCCTTTACGTTCTTCTTCCTTTCACCTTCTTCCTTCCACCTTCTTCTTCCCTCCTCCGGCCAATTTCGTCGTCGTCGCTCACCTCATTCCAGCCTGCCGTCGCCGCCCATATGTTAGAGTTTGTTTTTCTTTTTCTTTAAAAAAGGGGTTTTCTTATTCTTTCTCTTCCAAGCATTGAGTTTCATTTTTTTTCTCTTTCAAGAAATGAGTTTTCTTTTTCTTTCTCTTCCAAGAAGTGAGTTTTATTTTTCTTTCAACAAATTCTTTCACGACTCATCGCAATGTCATTTCTCTTTTTTCTCCACAAGTTTTTTAATCCAAAATTTGTGGAGAAAAGAGAGAAACCCATTTTGATAAAAATATGAACAAATTGTTGATATTGGATAAAAGATGAACAAATTGCGAAGAAAAGAGAGAAACTCATTACTTTAATGTTGAAACCCTTGAAAATGCTTTTGTGAGGAAGAAACATAAATGAGTTAATGGAGGAGGGAAGAGATCAAAGCTACAATGGCGAAAAACGAAGAAAGAAAAGAGAATAAACGGAGGGAAGTGAAGATTCATGTTAAAAAATGGGTTCACGAGTCTCCACATAAGTAACGCTTGGAAAACGAGTCAACACACGATACCACGAGTATCCACACGAGTAACGCTTGAAAAACTAGTCAACACACGATTTTGAACACGATTAAAGCGAAAGAGTATTATAGTAAATTCACGAATGATTACGTGCAAGTAAACACCATCAATGAAATTCAGATTACGTTTGAATTAGCCTGAAGTAAACACTATCAAAGATAAATCGAGTACGATTAAAGCCTTCATCCATTACAATTGATTTATTACGATTGTCGGAAAAAATCCATTACGGAGAGGTGACACCCAAATATGAGAAACCCAACCCAACTATGAACACCCATGTTTATAGATGACTAGGAAATGGCGAAAAGGGGTTGGACATTTTGTGGTAATTACGGATCTGCCATTGGTTTTGGCAGTATATGGGTTTTGGAGTGGAAGGGACATGGGATGAACCCACGAGGGAGGGCATTATATGGTTTGTAAAGCTAATGGCGGACACCATATTTTGGGGGTTTATATGGTGAGATTATTATTAATAATTTATTATTATTATTATTATTATTCAGTAGCACTCAGTGTAAGGGAAGTTACTATACACGATACTATGTCCATTATAACAAAATAATAATTAATAATTCAGCCAAGAGGTTTAATGTTTTTATTAGAATCTTAATTAAGCTTGTAATTTTAATTTTAAGAGATGGTAATTGTTACTGACAGTCTTGGGTAATGTGCTACCTTTTCAGAAATTAGTAAGATTATATTTGGGAAAACACTAAACTAAAATGTAGTTAGGACACGTTTGAAAATGATTTTTAAAATATTGATTTAAAAAAAAAAAAATTAAACTACAATCATATTTTTATGTTTGAGTTGAGTGATTTTTATTTAATTACAAGTGATTTTGTATTATTATGTTTGATTTCAAAACTAATTTTAAAATTATTAAATTACTAAAAAGAGTCTTGAAAATAGGATGAGGGCAAGTTCAAAATTTTGACAAACAAAGAAGAATAGCATCATCTACCCAATAAACCTGTGTTTAAGAATAGAGTTGTAATATTGGTAACCCAATAAACCCGTGTTTAAGAATAGAGTGGCAATATTGATATTTTCACAATTGAATAGAATGAGGGCAATTTTTTTTTTTTTTTTTGGTGATTCCTAGTTCATCACCTCATCCAAAATCACCCCTCAACTATAATCATTTAAAAATTAATTTTAGATGATTTTAAATTCTTCTCAAATCAATTTAATACTTTGCCAAACATCTTTATTATCAAAGAAGTGATTTTGGCAATGAAAAAATTGATTCTCAAACATGCCCTTAGACTTAGGGTATGTTTTTAGAATGATTTTGAAATTATTAAAATTATTTTTTCAAATTCAAAATCACTATTTATTTATTTATTTATTTATTTTTTGACAACGTGTGGGGTGGGATCTCATAGGCATTAGTTCATACATCACTTTAAATTATATATTTAATCATTTAAAATTCATTTCAATGATATGTAACTCACGTTTAGTCATGAGAGACTTAGTAAACTAATCAGCATGAAGTGCTGCGAGGCTATCTATGTGACCATCACATCTCCTCATAGCACTATCTACGAGCTCAACGTATAAACATATTGCTGCTTCGCAAGCTGCAATCAGACTTAGCTACCACCGATGAATCAACAATACAACTTTTGTATTCTACTCCTCGTTTACACTGGGACAAACTTTAACCAGAATCCAATGATCAAAACCAATTGGACTTTCACTACTGACAGCTCCCACTGCATAGCACATATCGGGTCATACAACTAGAAAGATGTATCTGACCTCCAATATGTAAATGCACTTGAGTGCGTCTCATATCCTCAACACTTGAGGTGTCTCTGGAAACCATTTCCATAGACCATCGAATATTGACAATAGCTTGTCAATAAAAGATTTTAGAGACAACACTAGCGATTTGTTCTTACGACTCAAATCAACCTGAATCCGTAGAACAAACTAAGCCTACCTCCAGATCAACTATTTGGGAGTGGGTCGTTAGTTTATGCTTATCAGTCAGAATTTAATCCTACATCATTCTCAATGATTAGGACATAAATTATGGAAACAGATCAAGAAAGCTACGACTTTGATTAAACCCTTGTCAAACAAGGTTCATCAAACTTTTGTTCAAACTGTTATTCAAAACCATAAGGTTTGATCAGCATATCAAACCTTACAATTCAGGATAAAGATGTTTATTCCAATTCATAAATGAATCGAATAGGCTCGCAAACTATTTTCTCTTTGTCCTAGAATTATGAATCTATTCTGATTGAGACTAATAGATACTCAAATCAAGATAGCTAGTCTTGACATTCATTTGCCTTATTCTATCAAAATAGAACATGAGAATGGATAAGAACTATCTATTAACTTACGTCTGGTAACAAGAGAAAGTGAGTATAGACAATAAACCCTTTCTCTTCGGGACGGTCCCTTTACCAGATAGTTAAGCCCAAAAGGTTTTCACCTTTAGAGGTTTGGTCTCATAACCACTCATAGATTCATGGTTTTGAACCACTTGGTCTTATCTACATGATCCAATATCTAGTTAAAGAGTATTGGATCCTCAATGTTATCATCAAACATGACAACTTCGAGTTTAGGACAAGCCAATACAGCGGACCGAGTTGTCTCACATCCCTCCCACTACATTGAGGGTTTCTTAACAGTTGAGAAGCTCCAGTTTGATCAACAACCATTGTTGAATAAAAACAATTTTCTTATTACACGGTAAGTCTTAACCCTTTAGTTGTTTTCGAGTTTAATGGAACACCACAGTATACATCTTTTGCGAAAAGAACGGTTCTATATATACAACAAAAGATAACATATACAAGTGTTCAGTTCAAACTAGAAATATAGACAATAATTACATCAGATGATATTAAGTCTATACAACAACTATTACAAGCTCCCACTGGTTTAGCTGTGACGATGTCTTCACAAGTCATCTCACGGCCAGCTGCTATCATGAACTAGTTTCCTGAAATGAAGAATAAACACGATTAGTGAAATATGACACTCATATACCACTAAACAGTTACGACAGTCAATAAATCTCATTTACCTTATCGTTCCTTCTCAGTTTTCTTCTGCGCAAAGTATTTGGGGCAGTTACGCTTCCAGTGCCCATCTTCGTTACAATGGAAACACTTTACCTTGTCAGAAGAATTTCCCTTGCGTACAATAGGGGCTTTGCCTTTTCTCCAGTTACTCTTCTTCTTTTGAATAATCTTATTACTCACAGAAGTCAATTCAGGCTTACTCCCTGACCCCGACCCCTCACGAAATTTCTTTGAAGAGACAACATTTGTCTTCTTCTACTTTCCTTTTGAGGTGTGCGGAGACTGGTAAGTCTGAAGCTCGTTTAGGAGAGAAGTCAAGTTGTATTTAGTCTTATTCATCACCATATTGGTTCCGAAATGAAGGAAACTCTTCGGAAGAGATTCCAAGATGAAACCAACTTGACTTTTCTCGTCGATGGAAGCTTCGTTTACTTCCGTCGTATTAAAGTGGACCATCATGTTAAGTACATGTTCCCTAACAGAGGTACCCTCCACCATACGGGAGTTATAAACGAACTTGAGGGCCTCATGTCGAAGAGATGAGGACGGCTGTCCAAACATCCCTTGTAATGAAAGCATGATTTCCTTAGCGGAAACCATCCCCTCGTGCTTCTTGCACAAGACATCAGATATGCTTGCGAAGATATAGACTCGGGCTTTATCATTAGCCCTAATCCATCCATCGTATGCCTCTTGAACACTTCGAGAAGTACTCGAGCCAGGAGCTGGAGGACATTCCTCCTTTAAAAAAAACTTGAGATTGTCGAGAACCAGAATCGTATTTAGGTTCGACTTCCAGGTCCCGTAATTTTTACCGGTCAATTTGTCGTGAGCTAACAACTGTATAAACGAGCTCGACATGCTTAAACAGAATGTAAATCTATTAGTGAAACAATTTTAACCTATTTAAACCAATTAAAAAGGTTTAGCAGCAAATAAAGTACCTAAACTCTTTATTTACTTGCAACGATACTTTAGTAGGTCAGAATGGTCGCTGCCGACTGGCAGTCGAGTCATTCATTTACTAAGCCAAGAGATTCTTGACTAAATGCTAGCTCCAGAATAACTCATATTCCACTAGCATCTTAGTTATCGTTTTCAGTATGGATTTACTAACTCCTTAGGAAATCCCGTAAGTGTGACCCCCCATTTTTAGAATGCATAGGACGACCCCAAAAATGCATCCGAAGGGTATGTCAGTGTTGGGAATGACCCTATGTTTCTTTATCCATAAATGGTGACTGAGATGTTCCAACTCCCATGAAATGACCCTTCGAAGGGATTGGTGCCTCTGAGGGCACCTTGTAGGCGGAACATGGGAATCTTACGGTTCAATCCAATGGAGGAGACCGTAGGAAGTACTTCCTTCTCCCACTTACTATAAACACTTACTTCATTCACATTGCTATTGAAAGTTGCAAACACCATCCGAAGGGGGATGCCCTATTGACATCACGAGGCCCTGCAAAATTCTCACGTTGTGAACTATAGGGAGTGCGCAGCAAGAGAAGGATATATCATATATTCCTTCTCAACATATCTACTTAGCATCATAAACGGTGTTTAGGGTAAATACTCAGGTTTTATCCGGCTAAGTAAATAAAACCTTAAGTCTAGGCAAACATTTTACCTGAGATGTCTAGGTTATAAACACTTTACTAACCTCACATCTCTCACGCATGCTCATAAAGTCTGGTTAACTTTACCCAAGTACCGGGTAGTCCCTAGGTAGAAAGTGATCCGTCAATTCAAAACCTCCAACCTTAGACAGGAGTTCACCGAGTGAGTTTCTCATAACCTTAGCATTTACGAGATATCGACCTATTCATCTAATGAACCAGATCAAATCATTTAACCCTAAATGAACATGCTTTTTGATCTTTGTTATAGATTTTAAAAGTCTAAGTAATTCTTACAACACTTGTAAAAACTAGACTTTCTACAACAACCATCTACATGTTTCTCAAATGATCAGGTCGATTAAGCATAATTGACAGTAGAATGAAAGTAAAGAAAGAAACAGAAAGCGATAAAGAAACTTGCAACGTGGGTAAATGATCCCTCTATTCAATAAGATTCAAACTTAATGTGCAACGACTATAAAGCAGAAACGACTAAGCAAATGGAATCGAATTGAATCAATGTAGCAAACAGAAGTAAATGGCAGCAACAGAAAAAAAAAGGAACGACAGGACAGAACACAGTAAAAAGCAGTGTAAAGTGTGCGTGAACTCCTCGCCGCAAGCGCCTGGGATGAAGGGAGAAGGTGAGCTTTGTTTGGGGATGAATCCAATCAGAAGAGAAGAAGGATCTCCTCTTCTTCCTCTCAGATTATCGATTCCAACAGCTGATTCCTTCACGCCAACAAACGGAAGAGAAAATAGAGAGAAACTGCGTTGAGATGGGAATTCTACGCTTCCAAGCTTGTTGTTCTCCTTCCCCTTTGACCTCCTTTTATAGTGTTTTGCAGGTATGCTTCAGCCAAGGAGAACCATCCATTCTGAACGACGACCTTCCACGTGGAAGCATGAGGGAAATTGGGCGCCTGAAAGATCGCAACAAAACGGCGGACGGTTAGACAACTTAACAATTTTAACTTAAACATTGCGGAGACAGCAATGTTTTCGCAATGTTCCTGCAATACAGAATTTGAACTCTTTTAGCTTCGTTTTTGATCATTTCTTGTTCCTTTTACAAATAACTCTTGATTTAGTTCCATTCTATGAATTCTCATATATAAGCACATGTTTAGACTAAATTCTATCAAAAACGCTTAAGAGTTTACACCATTCTATAGCAAATAAGTCCCTAAAATATGCACTTTTGGAGACGTAACACAGAGTCACCATAGAACCCGGTAAAACGCCAGTCCCCCTTCTAAGCTTGAACAATAACATCAATGTGATAATTATTGTAAGAACCCAACACCACACTAGTCTCATTATCCCAGAAGAGGCACAAACCTTCACTCTTACCATTGTAATCAACAAAAACACATTATCAAAATCGAGCTTAATCTGAATAGCATTTGCACGAACATTCAACATTTTTGTTTCAGAGAGAAACAAAATTTGGGTTCTAGAGAGATGCACTACTTTTTGCACCGTCCTTAATGTTCCAGAGTTCCTCACGCTCCGAACATTCAAACATAAAGTTTTCATTGGGATCTGCATCCTTAACTCTCAGGGTTCGTCGTTAAAGAGCATGACGCAAAATCCATAATATCTAGTTTCTGCTTTTATCCCTAGGTCAACTAATAATCTTCACGCATTAAAACAATTTCATTTCCTTCTTTTCCAAATTCATTTAAGAAAGAGTTCCCTTTTGGTAAAGCATCCGTTCTTTCTAAAAAAAATTTCCACTTCTTAACTCTCCCCCCCCCCCCCCCCCCCCAACAACAACAACAACTAGAATCAATCCCCTTTAACTTTAACACTCCCCTAAATTACCTCCTATGCAATAATATCTTTATTACCCTTCGAGTTAATTCCTTCAACGGTTATCGACGATGAGCCCCCACGGACCCTCTTTTCGTTGAGAACCCTCAAGTTCTGTCTCCACATTCTCTAAATCCTCCCTCCTCTATCTACCTGTCCCTCTCACTCTTCCCTAAAATCTCACTGCCCCATTCTGCCATGATTAGAGGAATATCTTGAATCCAATCTTGTCTGTGTATCTACGGGTTCATCTCGATCTATTCCTTACCTTTGTTCAGTCACCCTCAAGGAAGAGTTATAGCTGATCGAGGTTGAATCATCACCACTACACAACCCACTATCACATTCTCTATGGGTATACCCAATCAAGCCACACACATAGCGAAATTCTGGCAGCTTCTCGTACCTACACGGAATCCACAAGTCCTCCTCTTCATCCTTCGTCTTAATCATAAGACCCCTCTTTAAAGGCTTAGAAATACCCACAGTTATTCGAGCATGAGCAAATTAACTCTAGCTTCCACCATTGACAGGAAGTTTCACATCTAGAACTTCCCACAACCTCTTCCCTAGAGTCTCAACGATTTCTTTGGTCATGCAGAATAATGGACGACTATGCAATTGAACCCAAAGAGTATAAAACTTAAACGTCAAAGTTTTTGGCTGAACATTCACATTTGGATTATCAAACAATATAATAGATCTATAAAAAAATCAGGGCCCATTAGATACTATCCTATTCTTCTCCATAATCGATCGAAATTTGAAGAAGAACATGTTTTCCCCAATGCAATCAATTGACATTTCCTTATGGACACGCCAAACACTCTTCATAACATTCTTAAAGGCATCAATATTGATAAGTTTTTTAGACAAAACTTTACCAACCAAGTACAATGATAGATCGCTTACCTGTTGAGCTGTTGAAAATTCTCTTAGATCTGCATTTTGCTCTTCTTCTAATGTGAGTTTCATTTGTTTCCATTTGGCAGTGAGGGAAGAGACATCCATGATGCTGCACAATATTTCTATTTCAAGACAAAGATCCACAATCATGCAGAAGTCATGGTGATAGAATTTTTGAATGTCCTACAAATTTCGGGTTGTCGAAGTCCGCCAAAATAATATTCATAATCCGAACACACTAAGTTTTGCAGCTAGTAGTAACGGAGTCGATCCGCAGGGAGCAATCTATAACCTTTACTTAATTAAATTGAATTTGCAATGATAAAAACAATGTGGGGGGGGGAGTTGTTTGGGAAAAATCAATAACCATGCGATAAATTGCGCTAACGAAAAATTAAAAAGGGAAATATGAATTTGACAAGTATGCTTAATTAGAAAGTATCGGGATTGATCTAATGTAATTATGTTCATCGATTAACAAGGAAATTAGCCATGATGCTTCATGCACACAAAATGCCTTGTCCCTCTCGGGTCCAAAACACCCCAAAGGATTAATTAGAAACAGACAATAATTCTAACTAAACATGCTCTTTAATTAATCTAAGGTAGTTAATCCTAAATTGATTAAAGAACAGTGACAGATAACATTGCGACGAGTTAACCTAAGATTAATTCGATTTCTCTTCTAACCTTAAGCCCACCGTGAGAACGTTAATCAACTCCTACCCCCAACTGTCACTTAGGCTGGAATTGATTAGCCACGAGCTAGACCTTCGCTACTTGCATTAAGACTAATCAAAAATTAATGCTAGCCGACTAACATGCGTAACAAATTAAGGACGTCACTCCTAATTGGAAAGGCAAGTCATTCGTTCATAATACAGATTAAAAGATGCAAGAAATTCATACAAATATGTTAAACATTCAATTAAGCACAAATCTCACCTAATACAAAAGATTAACAATCCCTCAACTAACTAATCAAGCATAAATACCTATAGGTTTCCATGGAGAAGAAACTTCTCCAAGAATCCATGGAGGTTGTCCTCTTTATACAACCCAAAATGAAAAACCAGAAAAGAGGGAGAAAAACCACAATCTCGAGGAAGAAGAGGAATAGTGAATGTCCTAAAATCGGGAAAAATCATTTTTATATTCGTCGTAGCGTTGAGACGCTATAGACGCTAATTTAGCGCTTTTCTTCTCGGAGTGTCGAGACGCTTTGGGACATCGTTTCGAGGCTGAGCAGCGTCGAGCGGCGTCTCGACGCTAGCTCTTGGGTTTGAAGCAAATTCTTTGCCTTGGATGCTTCCTTTTGACATTTTTTTCTCTTCTTGAGCTCCCTCATTCCCGATGCGTCCACGAAGCTCTAAAACGACTTCTTTAGCCTCGAAACACGTCATTGGACTCTTTGAGCTCTCTACCATGAGTTCATTTATAACAAGGCAATTTAATCAATACTACGCATGGTTTTTAGCCAATATTAGGGAGCAAATTATAGCTCTAAATTAGAGCTATCAAACACCCCCAACCTAAATCTTGTTAGTCCTCGAGCAAGGCAACTTCTGAATTATCACCACAGAACAAAATTTGCATGCCATCGACTCTAACCTCAATGCTTCAAAAATCAAGGCAATTATAATTAAAAGAAAACATTCGAATGCATGCACTAATTAAGAACGTTTAAAAAATTAAACTGTTACTTCTCTACGTGCGTGTGTGATTAGCAAACATAATCTAGCTCATATAGACCCGGAAAAACTTTATGCAACCTTACATCATATTTTCCCTCTACTTCTAGCAATATAGGACAATCTAATGACTTTTCAACAATCAAGAGAGTAACAAATTAAAATGCCTAAATTTTCTTTTTCTTGAGTACTTTGTACCCTTATTTCTTTTGAACCACTATTTTTTTTACTTCTCCAAGAGAGCCTAACAAGTCAAGCTTAATTTCGCTTCACGTTTTTAAGGACTAATGCTCACTTCTATTAGCTCCCCTTTCATGAAGTGACAACCGTGGGTTACACGAATGCCTCTGGTTACATGGGTAGCACAAGAAGGAGGAGCACCACATAAGTTTTTATTTTCTACCACTTTTTTTTTTTACTTAGGCAATAGCTTCGCTATAATCTCGATTAATCTATTACAACCTATCATGCATCAAGCCTTCCCTACAGGTGTCTTTCGGGGTGACAACATGATTCCAAGCTACATAAGATAATTCTAAACCTACAGAACCAAGAATAAGATGCTATGTGCTCGATAGATGCAAGGGAGCAACAATTTTTTTTTTAATTTTTTTGAAAAATGTTCAACCTAACACATACAATCTCATGCTTTTCTAAATATGCAAATATGGAGAATTTAAAAGCATATCCTAGATTGTCCTCATCGAACAACATGCAACAGCAGACCAAAGCACTTCTAATTCAGAATCTCTACAACTCAACAACTACAAAAATCCACTTCAATAGACAACTCCACCCCCAACCTAAAAGGATACATAGTCCTCTATACATAACACTTCAGACTAAGCAGTTAAAAACACAAAATTTAAGGGAACAGAAAACCTCCCCTGGATTTTTGTTAAGTTGTCGGTTGCAGCAGCGCAGTCTTCGCCCACTGTCTCGATCCTTAGGTCGAAACTTCTACAAAAGAAAGCAAGAAAATCTAAGCTAGGAAAATAAAAACTGAAAGTAAAGACAGAAATTGAAATACTCATGGGTTGCCTCACAAGAAGCGCAATTTTTAACGTCGTTATGCTCGACGTGTCCTTCGCACTGTCAAGGTACATAGAACTTCTCGTACTTCTTCGGCCCCTTCTTCCTTGAATCAATAAAACCTGCTAAGATAACCAAGCTCTTCGACTTCTCGTGGTAGCCGGACAAAGATATTTTTTTGATTTTTTTGTTATATGGGAAAAATAAAGACTCAACAGACTGAAATAAAACAAAATAAGACTCAACTGAAATAAAAGACTCAACAGACTTAGGCGAGTAAGGAAGAAAGCATGCATCAATAGAGAAAATTTGAGGAAATAAAACAGAAAGAGACTCGTCAGCCTCAGACTCTATCACCTTAACCTCCTCCTCGAGACTAGGCTCGACCTCTTCCTTAATCTTGCCGATCTCACCTTCGTATGGCGGAGTAATTGTGATTTCTACTTTGCGGCTGGGGTGTAATTCCTCGAGCATAAAATCAATTTGCTCCCTCATTTCTTCAAAATTTAGGTTATAGGACAGAAATGATTGATTTTTTAGCTCGGGATGCTCTTGTGCGGGGTAGGCTTCGAGAAGACCGGTTTGTGGCGACTCAGGACATGTGTAGGAAGTGTGACCCCCAACCGAGCACATACAACAATTTGCTTTTGCCTGCGTTTCTCTAATAAATGTCCACCAAACCTCGGAGTGCAGCTTACGCATTTGCCTCTGAAATCCTCTCATAGCCTGTAAAATCCCCTCATCCTTATCGAAATCGTTTGAACCTATTAGAAGCTCTAAGTCATACCATTCCATTTCGTCATTAAAAGCAATTTTCGCGGCTTCACGCCTTGAAGCTTTCACCCACTCTTCTAAACGAATATATGCCATACTAAAACAAGAAAATGATATTTTTTTTTTTTTTTTTAAAACAAATAAAATTTAACTAAGAGAAACTAAATGGTTCCCCGACAACGACGCCAATTTTGGTGATAAGGTTTTTGAATGTCCTACAAATTTCGGGTTGTCGAAGCCTGCCAAAATAATATTTATAATCCGAACACACTAAGCTTTGCAGCTAGTGGTAACGGAGTCGATCCGCAGGGAGCAATCTATAACCTTTACTTAATTAAATTGAATTTGCAATGATAAAAACAATTGGCGGGGGGTTGTTAGGGAAAAATCAATAAACAAGCGATAAATTGCGCTAACGAAAAATTAAAAAGGGAAATATGAATTTGACAAGTATGCTTAATTAGAAAGTATCGGGATTGATCTAATGTATTTCGGTTCATCGATTAACAAGAAAATTAGCCAAGATGCTTCATGCACACAAAATGCCTTGTCCCTCTCGGGTCCAAAACACCCCAAAGGATTAATTAGAAACAGACAATTCTAACTAAACATGTTCTTTAATTAATCTAAGGTAGCTAATCCTCAATTGATTAAAGAACAGTGTCAGATAACATTGCGACGAGTTAATCCTAAGATTAATTCGATTTCTCTCCTAACCTTAAGCCCACCGTGAGAACGTTAATCAACTCCTACCCCCAACTGTCACTTAGGCTGGAATTGATTAGCCACGAGCTAGACCTTCTCTACTTGCATTAAGACTAATCAAAGATTAATGCTAGCCGACTAACATGCGTAACAAATTAAGGACGTCACTCCTAATCGGAATGGCAAGTCATTCGTTCATAATACAGATTATGAGATGCAAGAAATTCATACAAACATGCTAAACATTCAATTAAGCACAAATCTCACCTAATACAAAAAATTAACAATCCCTCAACTAACTAATCAAGCATAAATACCTCTAAGTTTCCATGGAGAAGAAGCTCCTCCAATAATCCATGGAGGTTGTCCTCTTTATACAACCCAAAATGAAGAAAAACCAGAAAAGAGGGAGAAAAATCGCAATCTCGGGGAAGAAAATGAATAGTGAATGCCCTAAAATCGGGAAAAATCATTTTCATATTCATCGTAGCATCGAGACGCTACAGACGCTAATTTCAGCGCTTTTCTTCTCGAAGCGTCGAGGCACTTCGGGACAGCGTCTCGACGCTAGCTCTCGGGTTTGGAGCAAATTCTTTGTCTTGGATGCTTTCTTTTGGCAATTTCTTCCCTTCTTGAGCTCCCTCATTCTCGATGTGTCCACGAAGCTCTAAAATGACTTATTTAGCCCCGAAACACGTCATTGGACTCCTCGAGCTCTCTACCATGAGTTCACCTATAACAAGGCAATTTAATCAATACTAAGCATGATTTTTAGCCAATATTAGAGAGCAAATTATAGCTCTAAATTAGAGCTATCAGGTCAACACCAACAACCCACTAAAATACTGGAATGACTCCAGAGTATTGGTTTTAAACGAGGAGAGAAAAAGCACATTCAACTAAGGGTGTGTTTACCTCTCCGTAATAAATTTTCTCCAACAATCGTAATAAATCAAACGTAATTGGTTTACCTTTGATAGTATTTACTTAAGGCCAATTCAAACGTAATCTTAATTTCATTGATAGTGTTTACTAAAGGGCAATTCAAACGTAATCATTCGTGAATTTACCATAATACCCTCGGTTATAATTAAAAAATGAAAGGCAAAAAAAGACAGTCAGTCTTCTCCTCTTCTTCCTCCTTCGTCTCCGCGCAAAAGGTCGTTCAAACTCTCTTCTTCACCATTCTTTCTCTCCGCCCAGAAATCGCGTTCCTTCTCGCCGGACCCTAGTTTTGCAACCGCTACAACAAGTTTCGCTTCCATTTCCGTCGTGTTACGTTTCAGAGTTGCCAATTCGTTTTCTCTTCGAAACTCTTAGGTACGCTCTGATCTTCAATGATTTTGGCTTCGTTTTTTTCTATGTTGTATTATGTTGATGGACCAAAACGTGTGTGTTTAATTTGGTTCAATAACCTGCAATAGATATATGGCCAAGTGCAAGTATACACTGTCAATCAAGTAATAAAATGGAAAGTATTCCAAGTATCGTATCCCAAGAGACTGTTGAAGAATTTAGTTTTAGAAAGAATTTGTTTTTCGAATGCAATGAAAAGTAACAAAAATAAATTGATAATGTTTGGTTGGTTTTGGGTTGAAAAGAAATAATAAAAAACAGGGATTCAATCATGTTTCAGCCCTAAGTTGAGTTTACTTGACAGCCTGTGACCACAGAGTCACCACATAGTACCTTATGCTTTTGGATCGAATTCGTCTCCTATTCAGCCTCTTTGCAAGTACCTTTAGGAGTCTAAGCCATTATACTCACGGTCCAGTGGATAATGTGATCTTAGATGGTTAAGAATGCAATCCTATTGATCCTATAGTCTTTTGCCCCAATCATCAAGGACAATCGACGAAATCCTATTCCTAGGTTTTTCTGCTATATCACCTTTACGAGAGCCGTTAATTGCCCGACCTGTCCAGTATCGACATTAACATTTCATGCTAATTAAGTGATCAAATTAATATAACATTTTTGCATATATTCAGTAAAGGACGAACCACATAAGGCATAAGGGGTAAAACCGTAATTTACAGCTGTCAAGCTAGCTCATTTCTTAATGGGCATTCACATAATTGAATCCCTTAGGAAAACTTAGTTCATAATAAGAACTAGACTAAAATACTTCATTGAAAAATAATGCATAAGTACAAAAATTGCTAAAAGGGTAAAATGGTAATTTTACTCGAAAATTAAAGATAAAATGAAAATGGAATAAAAACAGAATGTAAATAATAAATAAAGGACAGAATTGGAATAACAAAGGTTTTGAACTAAAAATTAAATTATAAATGCGAAAGTTGCTAAAAGGGTAAAATGGTAATTTTGCATGTAGAGTTAAGAACAGAAATAAATGCGAAATAAAAACAGAATGTAAATAGAAAATATGCAGAATTAAATAGAAAGTAAATCTGGAAATTTTCCAACTTTCTCTCTCTCGAACTCGTGGACAATGGATGAAGGGTCTCTACTCGCTCGATTCACGTCGTCAATGCGAATCGAATCCTCGCAGCACCTTCCTTTCGGAGCTGGCTGAAGTAGAACTTTTACAGAGGAGTGGTCCGCTCTTGTTTGGAATTTCGGGAATTTGGGTGAGTTCTTCGAGAGAGAAAGGAGGTTGATCGATTATGTGGAGATTGATTGTTGTAAAGAAATGATCGATGATTTGAATGAAGGCTTGAGGTGCCTTTTATAGGCCTTAGGGTTTGTTTGAACGTTGCTAAAATGAGGGAGAGATCTTTGGGAAGGGTTGTTAGGTCAACTAGGGAGTTGGTTGGCTGAATCTTTGGAATATCTTTGACAAAATATCTCAACCAATTCGTTTGACCAGTCAACTGCACTCTGTGGCCTCTTATGTGGCCACAAGCTGGATTCTGCACTCTGTGACTCCTCTGTGGCCACAAGCTGGATTTTGCACTCTGTGACTCCTCTGTGGCCACAAACTGAAACTCTGTGGCCACAAGCTGAAGCAGAATACAGTTTTCCTGAAAATAATTAAAACAACATTAATTCTTATAAAAAAAATGACTCTTTTACCCTCTTAATTGCTTCATAATGACAAAACGACCTTGAGCATGTGACTTTCCTATTTTTATTCTTTTCTTATCAATTACATGCACAATTATCTTTAATTTAACTCAAAAAGTCAATTAATGAGTATGCTTTAAAGGGTAAAAACATGACATAAATCACGTTCATCATATGCACATGTTTTAACTTCTTCTTATTCTCCGATTGACTGGTTGAGGGAATATTAAATGATAATTGCCCCAAATTAGTGTTTCCATTTTCTTTCGTTCGACTACTGATTTAGGGATTACACATTCCTGAACTTCATTATCAGATTTTTCGTTCCTTCTGCCATCATTTGCATTCTTTCCTTTCAACGAATATGATTACACACCTTGCTATTTGTATTTCTTTTATACGTCTGTCATTAACCTCACGATAGAGAAATATACTTGCGGCAAGTGTCACTTGACGACTAGTTAAGAAATTTGGTTCACGATTTGCTCCACGATTCATGTCAGTAGTGTAATTGAGATTTCTTACGAGATTACTAACACGATTAATACTCTTCTTAGCAATCACTGTTTATGACTTTATGAATCATTTTCCTTTATTTTTGTACTCTAATTTGTTTACTGGTTGCGATTTTTTTTATACATAAACAAAATGACGTCGAATTATAAGATTAGCGAATCTGATTGGTTTCCTAGACAAGGAGCTAGCTTGGCACACATAAAACGTGTCAACCAGTTGATTATGAGGAAGCAAACTCTCAATCAATTAGATATATTTAAACCTACTGTATTTGAATCTTCATCATACTCGTCGTCGCCCACATTCCAAGGTGGAGATAAATTGGAGATTGGAAGAGTTGCTCATCGTTTGAATAACAACTTACCACCTCTGGAGCAAGAACAATCTCTGTCGAGTGTGAATCAGCCACCAAGGAGTGAGGCTCAGGAGAGTACGATGAGAAAAAAGTTACAATTTCCCGAAGAGGTGGTGGATAAGAAGTTCAATGATATGAAGAACAAGCTCGAAGAAATGAAAAAAATAAAAGACATGAAGAAGGAATAAGAGAAGAGGAATGTGGAAGGAATGAAGAAGGAAACTAGGAAGAGGAAAGTCAGAGAACATCCCCCGATCGTGATATGAATATCATCGGACACAGAGGAATCAATATAGACGTCAACCCCAAACCCGTCAACCAACAACCTTTGTTTTATGTTTTTCTTATTTCTTAGCTATGGTGGTAGTGGTGAATGATTGGTGGTAGTGGTGAATAGATTGGTTGGAGGTAGTGGAAAAAGAACAAGTAATAATGTGATTGATTGGTGGTAGTGGTGAATAGATTCGAAGTAGAGAAGGGACATTGATCCAGTTTCGACCACTATTCCTGAAGGTATTAATCTTGATGCGGTCGCATTCCTTACTTACTTATGGACTGTGAGTTCATCTCCCATTCGACCTCCATGAGTATACCTTTAGGAGTCCATAGTCATTAAACCACTATTCCTAGGGCTAATGCAAACTCAGATGAATCACGCACACAACTCTTTAGTCCTACGGTGTACCTTATTCCTAAGGTCACGTGACGACCTATTCCTAGGTTCTTAGTCCCGTATTCCTTCGTGAGATCCGTGTATTGCCAAAGTCTTCTCAGTGCTTTGACTCAACTACAATGTTAATTTGAGTAGCTAGTTCAAGTGAACAAGACTGAATTGTATTCAACAGGGGAAAGTCATAGAGTAAGCACGACGAGTAATTAAAGCTTTATAATATTAAACACACTTCATTCCCATGGCATCCACCGAATAAGATCCCTAAGTAAATTAGTTCATAGCGAAAATAAATGAAACTTTCATTGATGTGAAGTTCATAGTTATATAGTAGAATTTAAATAAGGGGAGTTACAACTAAATGGGAAAACAACTAATCTAGAATTCGAGAAGTACATAACTGAGGAATTGCATAAATCATATGAAGATAGAAACAATCTAATCTACGAAAGCAAGTAAAGTTGGATGAGGAACGCAAACTTTGTCAAGACTTGATCGTAGGCTCAATCCGATTTCTATCTAGCTCTTGCTCTCTCAGAATGGTGGCCCTCGGGGTCCCTTTTATAGGTCAAGAGTGAGCTGAGAGGTTGTTGGAGATTTGTTACAACTCTTTCAAAGAATCCCGAAGTCCTCAGTCTCAAGAAAAGATGAGTATAATGATTCTTCAACCGACGACTGTAACTGATTTAACTTGGTCGTCAATAATATTGCGATCGCTCACTGCTGCTGTTTGATGAGAATTGCGCTAGGCTAAAAAGTGATAAATTGGACCTCTTGCTCATAGTTCATACATTATGCCGGTTGAGCTAGTTGGATGGAGAGTGATCTTCTAGGTATTATACAAATGCAATTAATGCTTTTTTTGAAGTCTACAAAATTTGTTGCTCCGTGCATTAAGATTAAATGTTGTTATGTTTTGAGATCTTTCCTAACAAAGTCTTAAATGTTGTTATGCTTTGAGATCTTTCCTAACAGTCTTTTCCACCGATTTGAATTAGATTTTATTGAGTCACAAATTGAGTCAAATTTGTAAAGTTGAAGAACAAGAGTATAGTTAAAAAAAAAAAAAAAAACTCGCAGTTGTGAACTTGGACACATAAAATCTTTCATCATGTATACCTTGAAAAAAATTAGTTAATTTTCCACTAATACTTTTGTCAACTTTATATAAAAAAGTCAACAAAATGCATGTATTTTTAACAAATTATTTCAAACAAAAACTTCACCATATAAAAATTACAATATTTATTAAAGTTTAAGGTAAAAATTACAACACCTATTAAAGTCTAAAGTCTAATATGATGTAATTAAAACTTTAGGTTACAAATTTATTTTTTTTGCAAACTTGAGCATTGAGGTCAAATGATTAAGATATATGCCCTTAATCAAGAAGTAATAGGTCCGAATTTCTACTCTTATATTGTTGTTGGACTAAAAATGAATTATTAATTTTTTTTTTTACTAATTAATGTTTTTCGATCCCCACATTCATTTAGCTCTGAATCCGCCTTTAGTCCACGTTTTATTATTATTCATGATTTTGGTAAACATTATAAAAAAAAAGTGAATCTACAATTTTTATAGAACAATTGCATATATGACAATTTAATATAAAATAATAGAAAATCTAACATAATCTAAAAAAAAATTATAAATATGACAAAATTGATGAGTGATAGAAGTTTATCGCTGATAGACTATAAAAATAGTTTATTGGTAATAGTCTATCACCCTAGTCTATAAAAATGATGTTAGAATATATGATTAGAATTATGTAATAAAAATGTATATAAAAATGTCATAATCTCTTAATTTTAGTTTGAAGTAAGTTAAATGAAGGTAGAAAATATAATTGATAGTTTGGTTGAGAAATTGAAATTGGGAAATGTGATGGGGGCAGTAATGGCACTAAGGAAGACGTCGAATGAGATATAATTTGATTTGATCCTATGAGAGTGTAGTTCATAACATGGTTTGACTGAATGGCGACAAAATCGAGAAAGTGGGACCCACAATACCAAGATTGGAAATTGATGTGATCTCTAGTCTCTACCTCAGCCGTCTATAGCGGAAGAATCAGATCTGATTTCAAAGTCAAACCCAATACAATTTCAATTCCACTTCATTGATTATAAAAATATAACTCATCTTTAATTTTATGAATTATAAGATTGAGATTTTTTTGATTTTATTAATGTAGGTATATTTTACAATTTTTTTTATAAAAAAAAACAACACACAAATATAGTTTTATCCAGACCCACGTGTCAAGCACATCTTTCTCCGCCTCCACCCTCTCAGACTCGTCATTCCATCTTAATCTACTGTATCCGGAAATAAGCATCTGAGCAATGGGTTTATTTTAGCTATTTTTTTTGTATTTTTTGTATTTTTTTTTTTTTTTTTTCATATTTTCATTGTTAAGGACTTCTTCCAATAAATGTTAAGAATGCGATTTTTGCTTTTTATTTTATGTATCATTCACAAATTTCTTTGAATAAAACAAAAATAATTTTGACCACAATACTACACATTTTTTTTTCAATATCACTCACATTAATTATTCATTTTATTTGGATAATTTTGAAATAAAAGAGAGTCGTACAATGTGTTAAATATTACATGTGAATTTGATCCATTAATTTAAACGGATTCAAATAAGCTAATGTTTTTATTTCTCTCTATGATAAAAAAAACTACATTTTGAATTTGATTTAACTACCAATTTTGATTGAACAACCTAATTTATATTTAAAATAATAAAAATAGGATATAATTTTTTTTAATCCTTTTACACATTTGGTTTATATTACGTTTTTTTTAAATTAAAAATATTGTGGGAGAGAGGGGGAGGAATTAGAGAGAGAAATGTGTTGCCTCCAAAAATGAGACAGACATGAATATTAATTATTGTAGAAGTCTGGTGTTGAAGTCTGAGCAGTTCAATAGTAATTACTGTTGAAGTCTGGGGAGTTGATATTTTTTATCCGAGTTCAACAAACAAATTTGTGGGTCAAACAATGACTTAACTTCTCCTCACAACTCCTTATCCAACAACTCCTTGGGCCAAATACCCCTAAAAAGTTATTATTTATTTTTTTGTACGGATGACCCACTCTTCCGGGGTCGTGAGATTTTTTTACCCGATTTTTTAAAACTTATATTTTTTTACCTTCTCTCGTGATAAGCAAGTGCGCGAAGTTGGTAGTACCCTTCACTGAGTACAATCACGAGGAGACAATTGTGATGCCCTCGTGATAAGTGAAGGGTACAAATGACTTTTCCTAGGGAGAGGGCACCTTCTTATCACGACAGAAGGTCAAAAAACATAAAATTTTAAGAGAAGGTCAAAAAACTTTACGCACCCCGAGGGGTGGGTCACCCGTACGAAAACCCCCACTTTAGAGGCTGTTTGGGATGAGAAGTTACAGAAATAGGAATGAATAAGTGAGTTATTTAGTTAAGGAGTTAGTTTGGGATGGAGAGTTGTTTGGTCTGTAATTCTAAAATCTTTGTTGTATTTTAGGTAGAGAATTGTTAAACCTAGAGGTACGAAGCATGAATTTATTTTTCTGTTTTTTTATTGTATGTATCGTTTACAAATTTATTTGAAAAAAACAAAAATAATCTAGACCACAATACCTCACCTTCTTTTTTTAAAATCGTTTGCATTGATTCATTTTATATAAGATTGCATTCTATCCTAATATTATATTAATATGTTTTTATCAAAATTACATACGTGTTTTGGACAATTACAACATATTATGAAACAAAATATCGTTTGCATTGATTCATTTTATATAAGATTGCATTCTATCATTATATTATATTAATATGTTTTTATCAAAATTACATACGTGTTTTGGACGATTACAACATATTATGAAACAAAATATTCGCAAAAAAATTAAATACTTATTTCTTAAAATTTTAAAGACTAACATATATTTTAAAAATAAAAATAGAATAGTTATGAAAATAGAGTTAAAATCTTTTAAAAGTATCAAGACAAAAATACCTCGACCTATTCAGGATGTCGATTAGATATGATTTGGTCAAGCTAAAGGGAAATTGCAAAATTTAACTTGGAATATAAAAGGTTTGTTAAATTGACCCCAAATTCAAATTTTAATGTTTCTGACCTCAAATTGACAACGGGGGTTCATTTTCAGAAGGTTGTGAAAATTCTCCTCGATTAAAAAAATCCTCCCTTAAAAAAAAAAACTTTTCTTCTCTCTCCTTTTGGTTCATTTTCAGAAGGTTGTGAAAATTCTCCTCGATTAAAAAAATCCTCCCTTAAAAAAAAAAACTTTTCTTCTCTCTCCTTTTTATTTTGCTTTCTCTCTCATTTTTCTTTCATTTCCCCTTCTCTTCTTCTCCATCCTTCTCGGGAGAATTTCTAAACTTTTCTTCTCTCTCCTTTGATGGGGCCGACGAAAATACTCAGTTATTCTAGTTGTCGTTTTTTTTTTGGAGTACATTGGGGGTGGGGAGTTTCGAACCAAAGACCTCTTGGTCATCAAATCATACATATGCCAGCTGAGCTATGCTCGCTTTGGCTATTCTAGTTGTCGTTATGTTATGGTTATAGTGGACGATTTTACTCGGTTCACTTGGGTGTATTTTTTGGAAGCTAAAAGTGAGACTTTCTCCAAGTTTATCCAGTTCAAGGAGCTAGTGGAGAAGAAATTTGTGTTGCCGATAAAGTGTCTTTTTACAGATAATGGGGGAGAATATATGTCTGATCCATTTTAGAATTATTGCAAAGAGCATGACATTCAACCCCAAATGACATGTCCTAACACTCCACAATAGAATGGAGTTCCTAAACGTAAATTAACACATCTTACATCTATGTGCTTGTCTTGGCTGCATGCAAAGAACCTTCCAAGGGAGCTTTGGGCAGCAACTATTCCGTCAGCTTGTCACGTCATAAATCGTTTACCTCCATGGGCGGGGTCAAATCTATCTCCTTTCAAGGTATACTATATCGTCGTAAACCCAATGTGAGTTATCTTCGGGTTTTTGGGTCACTTTGTTATGTTCATGTTTCAAAAAGTAAGCGTACTAAATTTAACCCAAAGGCTAGGCGTTGTATTTTTGTTAGATATGATACACAGAAAAAGATGGAGATGTATGGATCCAAATCCAAGAGAAAATTTTATTTTTCGAGATGGTTTGTCTATTCGTTTTGAAATGAAGAGTTTGGGTGAAGCGAAATGTTTTCTTGGCTTGGAGGTTGAAAGGTCAAGTGGATACTTTGTCTCACAGAAAGGGGTATGCAAACAGTTTGTTGGATTGTTTTGACATGAAGGAGTCAAAATCAATGACTACTCGTTTGGAGTCATCCTTGAAGTTGATTAAGGAAGAAGGAAAACGATTTTCGGATGCAACACTTTTTCGACAACTTGTTGGTAGTTTAATTTATTTAACTATCACAAGGTATGACATCTTTTATGCTGTTGGTGGCGTTGCTCAGTTTATGGATAAGTCGTGTGAAGCTCATTTAATTGATGCAAAAAGGATTCTTTGATATGTGAAGAACATCATGTGTTTTGGCTTGTTGTTTAAACAAGTTACATCTTTTGTGTTAAATGATTTTGTTGATGCATATTGAGTTGGTAACGTAAATGACAGACATTCCACACAATTGGATATTGTTTTAATACAGGGGTTATTTTATGGTGCAGTAAGAAATAAACCTTTGTTGTTATTTCAAGTTGTGAAGCAAAATATGTAGCAGCTACTATGGCTACTCAAGAGTGTATTTGGTTGAAAAGGCTTATAGGAGAAATCTTTTCAAGTTTGGATTATCCAGTTTCCATTTTCTGTGACAATGAAATTGCAATCAAACTTGCAGGGAATCCAGTGTTTCATGCTCGTACAAAGCACATTGAAACACAGTTTTACTTTGTTCGAGAGAAAGTTCTGACGCAAAACATTCAATTGCAGAAGATACATTCCAATGAGCAAGTTGCTGATATATTTACCAAGACGCTTGATAAATCCAAGTTTGAAGAACTTAAGAGTGTATTTGGTGTTGTTGATCGTATGTTTGCACTAAGGGGGGAGAGTGTTAAAAATTAGTGCAAATTCATTATGCAAGTTTATTTCACTTAATTTTATTTTAATTATTTCAAATTAAGATGGTGTCATTCATTTAGGATAGTGACATGTATTTGGGGTAGTGCCTCCAATTTTATGGGGTAGTGGCTTAGTGGCATAATGGGATGATGGTAGAGAAATTCAAGGTTAGTGGATTAATATTTACTTACCTATGCATACTTGTAAGATTTTCAATTCAATTCAAAACATAGAATTCATTTGAAGTAATTCTTTCTTTTTTGTGCAATTTCTCTCTTGTTTCCACATTTTGTTCTCTTCGTTTTGTTACAATTTTTTTATGCAATATTAAAATTTTGGGGCACAAATTTCTCAAATTTAACCATACCTCACTAATTATATTATTAGTATTAATGTTGTGTGTCCATTTTGAAATTGAAAGATGAGTAATTTCCCTCTCTATTTATTTTTCTATACATAAAATTGTTTATAGAAGAAATAAGAATAGAAGAAGAAATGTCAAATTCATGAACAATGACAAAGGTTGTGAGATGGCGAGTCAGCTTTATGCTTCTTACTTTCAAGATTTCCTTTAGGTAAACAAATATTAATTACCTTTCTTTTTACTTTATTATCTTAATCTCGGTTTCTAATCCTACAATTTCTAAGGATTTTAAAACAATCATTTTCATTTCATTTCAATTTTAACCTACCGTTAGTATTGGTTTAATTGAACAAAATAAAACAATAAATGATCCATAAGAAGTCATTCAGAAAGATTGACCTATAAAGGGAAGTAAAAGAAAAAAACATTGATCTCTAATACAATTAAAAAATGGAGGTTTAGACTCTTTCAAATCTTCATACCTCATTTGTTTTATTAAAAAAATATCTCAAATTTTTTAAATTTTTTATTTTTTTTTTTTTTTTTTTTATTTTTTTTTTAAAAGTATTTAATTAATGTGGGGATTGAACCCTTGACCTCTTAGTCAAGAGAATAATGACCAACAAAGCATAGCTCAATTGGTATGATGCTGACCGTTTTGTTTATATATGTAGGTAAAAATATTACCTTAAAATATTTTGTTTTAATATTATATATACTGTCCCCCAAATTAACTATAATTGCACTTTGTCTTGGTGGTTAGAGGATCAACCTTTTATCTAGGATATATGGGCTCAAATTCCACTCGATACACATTAAATATTAATTTTCTTTTTTTTCTTCAAAATGTTAAGTTTAACATTTAATTTTGTGATTTAAGAATTGTATTATTTTTGTCTCAAATGTTCAAATTTAGCCTTTATATTTTGAAAAAAAATCTTAAATTTAATTCTTACTATTAGTTTATTTATTAATTTTTTCAAATATAATTTAAAATGTATTAACATTATCTCTATAAATTTTAGAAAACATATATTCACATTATATTGTGTTTTACGTTTATTTGAATTTAGTCAACTTTTGATTCACTTACCTATTTTTTTTCCACCCCCAATATGAATGTCTGGATCCAGCTATGATGTATGAACTAATGACTATGAGGTCCTAGGTTCAATCCCCCACCCTATATGTTGCAAAAAAAAAAGGCACAACCTTTATGTAAATTGAGATATGCTCTCGGTTTCGCAGTACTTTATGATTTTGCTTTTATAATGAATACTCCCGTATTACTAGAAATTTTTTAAGTGTAGACGGTACAATTGTAAGGTTTTTATTTTCTTTTCAATTTTGTAGGAGTTGATCAAAATCGTTTTTCGTCTTTTTAAAAAAAAAAAAACAAATTATGAAATTCAAAATCATTTCCTCATGCAAAACAAAGCATAAAGTTTTTTATCTTCTGCAGATAATGAACGAGAGAGATACTTCACTTCAACACCACCTCCAATGCCAATAAGAACCGTGGTTCTCGACAGAAATAGTATTGTTGCCTCGAGAGGTAAAAAGAATAGGAAGAAGATGTCAAGGCAGAGAAAAGAAGAGAGCGAGACACCGAGAAAGCGCTCCTCGCCACCGACTGAAGAAGATGCCGTCGAAAACAAGACGACAGATGATTCGAGTTGGCCACAGTGTGAAGATGAAGACTACATTGTCTTCTGCTTCAAAGAAGATGGAGCATTTGATGTTGTAAAAAAGAATGAGAATTCAGAAGCAACAAGTTCAAGACCAGTTGGTCCAAAGGGTTTATATACAACCTCATACTTCCATTGTCTATCATTTGATTCTACATGAAAGATTAAAGAAATCTCTCTTTAAACAGCTCAATTATGGTGAAGATGATAAAAAAAGCAGGCAAAAGATGCAGTAATGAGAAGAAGATCAATGATGGAGATCACATTATATCACCTCAAAAGCTACATAATCTTTACCATTTATTTATCTCTTTCCATGATCCCAAATGTGAAGATTTACTGTTGTTATTTGGGATGAGTTGTAGGATGAGGAGGGAGAAATAGAGAATATTTACATGGATAAAGAATTAGCTATGGGTGAGAACAGAATGACAAATCGCAATAAGGTGATTGATGACCGTTTGATCATTGCAGTACTTACCGAATCAAGTGACTCTAATCATTTCGATGTCAGCAATGACTCGTTCGCCTTTCCTATGTAATGAAAGGAAAGTGATGGAAAAATGTTATTAAGGGTCTGTTTAGATTGACTTTCTAAGTGCTAAAAAAACACTTATTTTGTACTTAATTAAAAAGTCATTTCAAACCGACTTTTAGATGGTAGATGAATTCTAATTCTTGATGAGGCGATGCAGGTTGGGATGGGAGTGGAGTGGAAGTCCTGAGACGATGCAATATTGTAAATTCTTAAACAAAAACTGAAATTAGGATTTCATTTATCTTATTGTTATTCAAATCTCCTAACAAGATTTCACCATGTTTGGAAGGAGTTTTTGTACGGATGACCCACCTCTCGGGGGCCGCGAGGTTTTTTAACCCTCCTAGCGAAAACTTATGTTTTTTGACCTTCTCGTGATAAGGAAGTGCACAAAGTCATTCGTACCCTTCGCTTATCACGATCACGAGGAGACAACTGTGATCTCCTCGTGATAAGGAAGGGTACGAATGACTTTGTGCACTTCCTTATCACGAGAGAAGGACAAAAAACATAAGTTTTCAAAAACTGGGTTAAAATACCTCGTGCTCCCGGAGGGGTGGGTCATCCGTACAAAAACCCCATGTTTGGAATGACAATCAACTTTTATCTGTATAAGAAAAATATAATATATATTCAATTAAGTTGTACTAAGCTTTATTTGATTGGGTGTGATCATACCAACATTAATACACCGAATTCATCAGAATTTCACAGTTAAGAGTGTTTGAATGAGAGTAGTACTAAGTTGGATAACCACTTAAAAAGTCTCGTGTTCGTGTTGCACCCCAAATATTTATTTCAAAAAACAAAAAACTTTGGCTTTATTTCTAGAATGAGCATAACAATGGGATTGGTTTGGTTTAGAAGAGCCGGTAGTCTCCACCACCAAGTTTGTCCCAACCCACAACTGGACCAAGGTTGGGTTCACTTATAACTATAAGGAAATCGAAAATGACATTATGCCCAGTTTAGGGATAACTAGAGGAGTTTTATAAAAAAAGCCAATTTTTGTTTTTATTTAAAAAATGAATCTAAAAAGTAAGGACATGTTTGAGATTCAATATTTCATGTTTACATATATGTGTTTCCTATTAAATTTTGAAACTCAATCTCAATTTAACTAATTTGTTAAGATGTGTTTCATAAGAATTTTATAAACCATAAAACTAATTGTAGTAGCTAAACCGAGCCGAGCATAACTCAATTAACATAAGTTGTGTCCTTGATTGAGAGGTCATGAGTTCAATCTCCAACTTAATTAAAATATTTTTGTAAAAAAATAATAACTATTTAAGTTACCAACTAAAAATTAGGTTGAATATAAACTATTATTAATTAATTTATAAAATATTTTATCTTATAAATTTTGTATAATTATTATTTTACAATAAATATATATATATATATATATATAATATTTTTTGCAACGATATTTTAATTAAGGCGAGGATTAAACCCATGTCACAACCTTATGCCAATTGAGCTATGTTCGGTTTGGCATAATAGATTATATTATACATATTTAAATTTAAAAAAATAAATTGAGTTTGTAACATAAAATACTATATTTATTCAAGTTTTTATAATTTTAAATTTTAAATTCAAAATCTGAATATAAGGAAAAAAAAAAAAAAAAAATATATGTTGTTTTGAGAATTTTCATTTTTTTTATTACAGAATTTAAAAACAATTTTAAAAAAGAGAATTTAAATTGTAGATATCCCTCCAACTGGGTGAATATGAAAACATAAAACATAATTTGAACTCTAAAATATCCCTCCAAACTCTAAACACTAAAAATAAGGTAAAATTTGATTTCAATTTTAACTATTTTTTTTTTTTTTTTTAAAAAAAGACATTTTTTCAGGTCATTTTTCAAAACAGACCCATCAAAAGGACATTTAGAAGGATTTCCTCCCGTCCAGTTTATCTGACGATGTGTATGATCGAGCTTAGTTCCGCATAAATGAAGCTCTGATGAAAGAAAGGTCCGACCATACCACAAATTGTCGCGAAAGAGTATAATGAGGCTTAAGATTTCCGTAAGGTTGGCCACGTTTGAGTGAATGTCATGACGCCACAAGTTTTCCGTAAGGTTGGTCATGTTTGAGTGAATGTCATGACGCCCCAAACGTCTCATGTACGTTTTTTCAAGAGTTAAATTTTTTTAACACTAAAAATAAAATTATTAAAAATGAAATTTGAACTCATACCCTCTCACCAAGACTAGAACTTGAGTCTAATGCCTTAAACCACTCAACCATTCTTACTCTATCGACAATATTTTTGTTTAATATTTACTCTCTTTTCATTTGTCTACTACTTTTAAGATTTTAGGAGATAAGGCCAACACTTTTTTTTTTAAGATTTTAGGAGATAAGGCCAACACTTTTTTTTTTTTTTTTTTTTTTTAATTCATGTTTGGTAGCTTAAATTTAAAAATTATTTTTGAAAATCATACCCATTTTAGCATGATCAGAAAAAACTTTTAATCGTTTTCATTGGTTTTGGATTTAGAAGTCTAAAATTAGAAAATGATGGATCTACTCCTAATTGCTATTTTCAATCTTCTCTCTCATTCATCATTCGTTTCAAGTAATTCCCTCCTATTATTCCTCCTTCAGTCGTTCCTCTTCCTCCCCACAAAAATAATGTTGAAAACTTGTGGCAAAAACGTGTCTTCATGAGAAAGTATTATTTTTAAAATTTAAAATGAATCAACATGTGTTTGTCTTCATGAGGAAGAAGATTATGAGTGGAGGAAGTTTTGTCTCTCCTAGTTACCTTTAGTTGATCCTATGGAAAGAAAAAAAAAAACACAATTATTGGTGGTTTTAGTTGGATGACTGGTTGCTTAAGGTGCCATTGTGGTTTTTGAAATTATATTTTTTGTTCGGTAGAGGTATTGAACTCATGACCTCTCAGTCAAACACAACTTTATGTCAATTGAGCTATGTTCGGTTTGGAAAAATAAACTTGATAATGATAACCATTTGAGCATAGATCGACTATCTTCTTTGTTCTTGCCAGCAAAAATATAAATTCACAACCAAACCCAAATTTTATATTTTATATTCAAATGTAAAGTTTTTAAATTGGAACCAAACGTGTTTTAAAAAATAATGAAAAGAAGAAATTTGTGTTATGTTAGTGTTAACGTAAATTAAGAAATTTCATTTCCTTAATTGACATTATTCTTCCCTTATTTGTCATGTAATTATTCTGTCATTATTTTTGTTATTCCTTCCTTACTTGTCATAGCAACCCTGTATAAATCTCTATGTAATTCTCTTATCGAATATAGGATGATATATTTTCGATATATTACAACAGTTAGAATGACTTGAATTTGTTATGATCCGTTACGACTGACTCGGTACGGAGTCTCGTTCTCGAACCAAAATTTGTCTTGAATTTTACCATTATATATTTATATTGAACTTTAGCCCATTATGTATTAGATCATTAGAAGGGTGCCATATATAAATCTTTTAATGACTTATGTCGCCCCCTAGTCTATCATTGTTGTAATTCTCTCATATTCGTAATATAATTGTTCTTTCCCTTCTCTTTGTGGATGTACGTAGCTAACACAACGTTAGTGAACCACGTAAATTTTGTGTCAATTTTCTTGCGTTTTTATTCTTTTGGTTTTTAATTTTGTCGTAACACATTTTAATCTGCCTTAGACATTAAAAAAAGTTTAGGAGAAAATCAGATGACTACATAAAGTTTGGATTCAAACTCAAATGAATAAGTCTAAAAGTTGAAATTGGTGTGTAACTTACCATTAGTTTGTGAGTTTGACATTTATAATAATAATATAAATTTTATTGTTTCAACTTATGAATTAAAAAACTTGTGATATGAAATTGAACAATCCATGTTCAAAAGACAAACTTGACTTCTCAAATCAAACCCCAAGTAATCCTAATTAATAAGATACAAGAATTTAAAGTAAATTAAATAGCACCATCAACCGTATTGTTGTATGTTTTCTAATTTGATACATAATATATTGAGTCAAGTCTGATTCTAGAAAAGAAAAGATTCAAGTCTATACCCATATTTAGAGAAAATTGCATCAATCATTCCTAAACTACTAGATTTGTTACAATCACACGGTTTTAAAGTTTGTCAAGTGTTGCAATTAGCGTTTTAATTTAATTAATCATATCTTAAAATTTGTTAAGTGTTGCAATTAGTCCTTTCGTTGTTAAATTACCATTTGATTGGACTTCACGACTTCATACGTGAGTAGATAATCATTTTTCTCGCGTGACAGACTCAAAAAATGTTCGATACTATTTACTTCACGAACCTTTAGAAAAAAATAGGGTTGAACGAGAAAAGCTTCCTTTATGTATTTTTTCTCTATCCATAAAACGTAAAACTTTTGTGTTTCCTTTTCAGATCTGTCAATGACAAATTTTCCCTTTCCGATTTACGCGTGAGTCACATGTGAAGTGATGAAAGCCCATTTAAATGGTAATTGAACAATTAAGAAACAAAGAGACTACTGGCAATACTTAACAAATTAGAGAGGGTGATTGATCAAATTAAAAGTTTAACAATGTGATTGTAACAAACTTTATAAATAGTTTGTGAAATTTTATCTAATATTTATATAGTTATATATATATATTTATTGTATTTATTTATTTTTACTAAAAGATAGAAAGAGTTTTGATACTTCGAAAAATGTCTATCAATGCGCTTTATCTAAACATAGAAGCTTAAAATCCCACATCAGATAGACAATTTTACGAACTCTTCCAGCACCTATATAAAGGCAGCGATATCTAATCTTTAAATTTACGGAGCGGTACGGTGAGTACAAAGCGAACTATTCTTTCGCCTTTTATTAAAGAATATCGTGTATTCGCCGTAATAAATGGCATACGCTTATTTTTGGTGGGTTCCTCTTTTGGCCAAGTTAAAAAAAAAATTCAGAACAATTCTCTCACTAGCACATTAATGCAAGATTATTCTGTGATTAGATTGGTTAGCTTTATTTTAAGTTGTAATTTGTTTGTTACACAGTTTACTAACAAACATGTATCTTGGGATTGGGATTAACTTAGCACAAGTAGCCCAGACCCCAAGCCACTCACATATAGAAATTAAAAATTCCTCCTAAATGTCGCTTTTTAATAATCAAAAAATGTTCGACAAAATAAAAAATCAGAAAAGACCTAAAATCCTAGAACTCAATGTCGGCGAAGATTTCTTGGCACAGACCTCTTGGTCGTCAACACATACATATGCCCGCTGAGCCATTCTCGCTTTGGCAGATTTCTTTTTGGTTTTCTTCTTTCTACATCGGCGAAGATTTCTTGATTTCTTTTTGGTTTTCTTCTTTCTACAACTCAGTGATGACTATGACTAAAACCAATGACAGAATGATATCCACGGGTGGTTTGTGTTCCGCCCCTCTTACCTATAATATATATAGTCGAATAAGGCGGCTTCAGAGTTGCTATGGCTATGATGATCTTCTTTTCCATCGACGGGAGAACGCAAATTCTTCCTCATTTAATGATTGAAAGGTTGCTTTCAACTTCCTAATTTAAAGATTGTGTATCAACGAAACTAGCACATTCATCGAATTAAATGATCCGCCTTCAAGTTGAGGGAAATTCGACAACATGGGAGCGAATATCAGACAGAGAGTCGACGTGGGGAGGTCACGAATGTCCTCTTGGCAGGGTAGGAATCAAATACTAGTGGACAAGTCCTTATTTTCAAGGATATCATGATGTTGATTTTCAAGGCTATCATGATGTTTTTGCAACGTGTTTGAGGTGAATAATAAATACTGTATCTTCGAATATATTGCATTTCTATCATTTTTTTTTTTTTTTTAATACACCTTATTTCTCTAGTTTTCTATTTTTTTTTTTAAATATTGCATTAATTTTTTTTCTAATGAATACACTATGTATTTTGACACCTGAATTATCGAATATACAAGATTTCTCTAGTTTTCTTTTCTAGATACACCTTATTTAACTTTCTTTTTGTTTTTAAGACTATTAATTTTTTTCTCTTTTTTTTGAATAGACAATTTTTGACATATCGATTATTTGTTCAAACACAATATTTAATGCATATACAATGGTTTGTCCGTAATATATATATATATTTTTTTCCCTCTGTTAATATTTGGATGTTCCCTTTGTTTTTCCATATTTTTATATGATACTCATAAATTTGATTTAATTAAATTCGATCTTTAATTTTTTTTTTTAAAGTTTCAAACAGTTCAATTTTGTTCTTCCTAGATTCTTAGTTCTTGGTCGTAATTTTTTCATATATTTTAATTTCGAGTATTGTGTTTGAATAATATAGTTTCCTAGATTCTTAGTTCTTGGTCGTAATTTTTTCATATATTTTAATTTCGAGTATTGTGTTTGAATAATATAGTTGAGTGGGCTATTATTTTTTAGGCTGAATCTGGGTAGGGAGGGGAGAGTTATATCGTATCTTTAATAACTAAATTTGTTTGAGATTTTTTTGTATTGTATTTTTAATAACTAAATTTTAGATTTTTTGTATTTAAAATGGGTTGAATAAGGGTATTTTAGTCACTTCTGAATTAGTAGACACACCTAAATATAACATTTAGACATTTTTTCAATAAAAAAATATTTTGGACATCAAACAAAACGACTATTTAAATTTGGACATTCTTCTAGTTATCCCAAATTAGTTTGGTCTCAAGTTTTTGGGTGAATTCAGTAGTTCGGCTCAAGTCTTTGAGTGAATTCATTTGAGTATCAAAGTTTTAGTTATTGTCATCCCTTGTTTAGCAGCGTTGAACAAGTAGCATAGGTCGATCTTCGAGCTGTCTTTTAGGGGTATGAGCTTGATTCCCACTCTCTGTGTCTTTCTTTAGTAATTCGCTTGTAAGTCTTTCATGAGCAGGAGCGTAGCGCTTCCACAAGTAAAGATGCAGGATGTGCTTTTTCTTTTTTAGCGGTTTCTGTCATTTTCACATAAATGTTGTAATAAATCCTATCTGTACTTTTATTAACGAATCCTAGAATTAGGATATGGAACAAGAGGATAGACTGTCGAGGGTTAGCTAACAAAATTAACTAATTAACTATTAATAACTCCATACAACCAAAATTCAAAGTTTATTGTGGATGACAATAATTGATTTATTTTGTTCAAATTTCTCAAAAGCGATGCTCTGGTAATAGGTTTATATTGTGTTCTTAAAGAACCTGATCATATATGTATGGTGAATTTTAGTTAATAATGAAGGAGTGATTATTATGTGTGATATGTTCAAGCATTTTAGCTGTGTCACTAGGTTGTTGGTCTCTGTGAAATTAAAAAAATATTGTCTCTCTTTGTTTTTTTTGTAATTATTTCTTTATCAACTTAATATTATTCTCATTCAAACATGTTTAATGAAAATAAAAAATTTGTTTTTGTTTTCAACTTGATTCTTATTTTCGAAAACAATTTTTTGGATTACCAACCGCTAAATGTTTTAATTCAAATTCCTTCATGTTGAAGAATTTCTCATTAATGATAATTATCTTCGATATATAATTTTTTTCGTTCAAACAAATCATATCTCTTTTAATTATAATTTTATACAATTGTTTTGAACTTTAAAACTAATGAAATAAGAAGCAGATAGATAATGTAATGCTGCAAACTCTTAAACTTTAGTATTTCTTATTTATTTATTTTAATAAAAAATAAAAAATAAAAAAATTCTTAATTAAAGATTACTTGAGTGACTCAGATATCATTGGTTGACTTCAAAGGTTGTTTCAAAATGTGGTAAGTAATGATTATCCTAGAATAATATGTGATTGGGTTATATTGGGACAAAATTGGATGCTTTAGAAAAATGAATTGAATTGTTTGACCATCTTAAAAAAAAAAATAAAAAAATAGCTGAAATGGACAAGTGCAAATTGAAAAATAACTAACTCAATCATTTTTGTTGAAAAATAGTAACTTCTATATTTAGAATAATATTTATAATATATTTATTTATAATATATTTGGACGAAACTGAAAACGTTGGAGGGTTGAAGAGAATGATGAGAAAAAATAAGGATTTATTGAGAGAAAATCCGGAGAAAAAATAAAGATTTTTTCTGAAAAATAATAAAAAATTAAGATACAGTCAAAACAAGATAACAACCACCCATTAAATCGAAACACGTAAACAAAATTCAATAAAATCTAATCTGAAATATTAATTCAAATTAATTTTTAACTAAAATTTTCATAGACGGTTGTGAAAAAAATGATGATAACGGTGCTCTCGATAATTTCTAATGTGTATATATTCGAAGTTACATGTACATATAAGTATATCATAGGAAGTATATGTGTATATACCTAAGCCATTTGATTCAGCGGAAGCGATTTTGGATCGATAATACTCTAAACGACGAAAATAAATAAATTAGAATACATACCCTTGTAGTTTCAATTTCTTCAAGCTCCGCCGCACGTTGCACGTCACGAACTCTTTCGGCCTCTTCTCACGAACGTCTTGAAGACCACCCCAGGTAGTCTCGATATCTCCAGCGCCGCGCAACGGAATTGTGGGACTCCGTTAATAAAAGAAAAGAAAAAAAGAAAAGAAGAAGAGGAAAGAGATGGATTAGCTTCAGGGACGGAAGAACTTCAAAAGTTGTTAAAATGAAGATTTGTTTTTTTATATATAACAAAATTCCAATCTAAGTTGAAGAACCTAAAGTTTCAACAACTAGAGAATTAAGTTATGTCATATATATATATATATATATATATATATATATTTTAATTAATTAATTGCATGTATACATTTTATAAATATATATATATATATTAAAAATTATTATTATTTTTAAAATTAATATAATATTAATTTTAAATAATAATAAATATTTTATTTATTAAACTTTTTAATAAATAATATATATATATATATATAAATTATTAATTAATTAAATTTTTTAATTAATTAATATTATTTAATTCAATATCAAATATTAATTAAATAATATGACTCAACCTGGTTTTTCGAAAACCGATTTTTTTTGCACATGAATCGTATTCATGTTTTAGACCACTTCCATATTTAAATCATATTTAAATATGTCCATCATTCTTCCACAAACCGAATTTGAACAATTCAAATTCTTTTTTTTTTCTTTTATCTTATACGGTTGCACGACGTTATCCGAGCTAGCCAGGAGAACCTAAAGGACCTACAGATCATGAGCTCCAACGATACGAGATTATTGGGTCAAAACTCTTTTAACCCGAATCAATCAACTTTCGTTAACCCCTGGAGACTCCACTATAGTCCGAGGGCTGCACTCTCCTCACTGTAGATATATTATGTCCTCTGATATAACCGTCATGGGGAAGTCGACCCTTCACAGGTTGTTCGTAATCACAGCTGGGTCATTTTAAACCGTTTAACCCCTGCATTACGTCTTATTCCTTAAGTACCACTAACACCTCTAATGAACAATAGATCTGTGGTCCAACCATCAGATCGATTAACTCTCTCATCACATGAGAGTGTGAGCTCACATTGTTCAATCCCCGAAGTCCGCTATTAAGGGAAAAACCTATCTACTAACCCTGAAGAGCGGGTTAGGAGTGAACTCCATTCTTGCTGTACTATGTCCCCAGCTACCTATTCGACTTTATCCCCAAGATGGTAGGCTTATTGAGTCGGCGCTAATGGGCCACTCTCACCCGTACAAGTCAAAGGATACTTTCGAATAAGTAGAAGCTCATAGCGAGCTCAGGATTGAGATCGAGTTACCTAGGCCATCAAATGAAAATGTCGGTCTCATCAGTAAACGGTGTTATAAAGAGAGAGCGACATATTTCGCGGTTCGGTCTTATGCAAACTCTTTGCACAGGACGCCCTCACTCGCACATCTCCATGTGAAACGATTCGGATCACATCGTTTTGTACAATACAAAGTGAGCCGCATCCAATAGTGTTACCAGGATAAGGTACCTAGCCTTATCCGTATACTATAGACCGTTTTGACTGACTACTTGAGCCTGATCCACAATCATGTCATACATGAGGCTTAAGTACTCATATTCAGCCATGGGTGTTGGTCATTGATATAAGTTAACCTAAACACGTTTCACTTTATTCCAGTAAACTCTTTTACTGAATAAAACTAATAACTCTTTATTCCAAATAGAATATTTACAAACATAACAGTTTACAAACCACGAGTTTTAGGACATAAAACCCAACAAACTCTCACTTGGACTTAAACGTCCGTGGTGTACATGTTAGGTAGAGAAAACTAATATAACATATATCAAAAGTTTTCTCCCACTGTCCTCTCCAGCAACTCGGAGCCCTAGACTCTTCTAGGTGTCTCTCAAACACTTTAGCCATGAGAGACTTAGTAAACTAATCAGCATGAAGTACTACGAGGCTTTCCATGTGACCATCACATCTCGACATAGCACTATCTACGAGCTCAACTTATTAACGTATTGCTGCTTCGCAAGCTGCAATCAGACTTAGCTACCACCGAGGAATCATCAATACGACTCTTGTATTCTACTCCTCTAAATACAAGGACAAAACTTTAACCAGAATCCAACCCAATTGGACTTGCACTACTGACAGCTCCCACTGCTTAGCACATATCGGGTTATACATCTAGAAAAATGTATCTGACCTCCAATATGTAAATGCACTTGGGTGCGTCTCGTATCCTCAACACTTGAGGTGTCTCTAGAAACCATTTCCATAGACCATCGAATATCGTCAACAACTTGTCAATAAAAGATTTTAGAGACAACACTAGCGATTTTTTCTTTCGACACAGATGAACCTGAATCCTTAGAACAAACTAAGCCTACCTCCAAATCAACTATTTGAGAGTGGGTCGCTAGTTTATGCAGAAATGTCAGAAGCTAATCCTACATCATTCTCAATGATTAGGACATCAATTACGGAAACAGATCAAGAAAGCTACGACATTGATTAAACCCTTGTCAAACAAGGTTTATCAAACTTTTATTCAAACTGTTATTCAAAACCATAAGATTTGATCACCATATCAAACCTTACAATTCAGGATAAAGATACTTATTCCAATTCATAAATGAATCGAGAATAGACTCGCAAACCATTTGCTATTTGTCCTCGAATTATGAATCTTTCTGGTTGAGACTTATAGATACTCAAATCAAGATAGCTAGTTTTGACATCAATTTGACTTATTCTATCAAAATAGAACATGAGAATGGATAAGAGCTATCTATTAACTTACGTCTGGTAACAAGAGAAAGTGAGTATACACAATAAACCTTTTCTCTTCAGGACAGTCCCTTTACCAGAAAGTCAAACCCAAAAGGATTTCACCTTAGAGGCTTGGTCTCTAAACGACTTAAAGATACATGGCTTTGAATCAGATGGCCTTGTCTACATGATCCATTGTCTAATTAAAGACAACGAATCCTCAATGTCATCATCGAATTGTTGGGATTTATGCCCCAAAGCCTCGTAATTAATTAATAATTATTTGATAATTATTGTATTATTATTATTTGCAATTTATAATATTCATTATATATAAAAATCCAAGGTTATTAGTGTAATCTTGAACAATATGTAGTTGACATACGAGAGAATCATGTTCAAGAAATAACCTAAACAGTTTATAGTATATGGACAAGATTGGGTGCCTTATCCTGGTAACACTATTGATACGGCCCACTTTGTAATTGTTACAAATGATTTGATTCAAATCATTCATGTAGAGACATGTGAGTGAGCGTATCCTATACAATGAGTTTGTATAAGACTGGACCACAAAATATATAATCTCTCTTTATAAATCCGTTACTTGAGAAGATTAATATTTCACAGGATGATCATATGTGACTCGATCTTAATCTTGAGTGAGTTATGAATTTCTGCCTGTGAGAGTTCGTCCTTTGATTTGTATGGGTGAGAATGACCTTTATAGCCGATTCAATAAGCCTACCATTTTGGGGACTTGACCAAACAGGGAGCTGGGAACATAAGTTTAACAATATGAAATTCACTCTTTCTCATATAGGAAAAGTAGATGAGTAGTTCCCTTAATTGCTGATTTCAGGACTTGAACAATGGGGCCCCACCCTCTCACTGGCCCGAGAGGGATTTGGTTTATGGTTGGATCATAAACAGGTTGTTCATTAGAGAATCAGTGGTACTTAAGGTGTAAGATGTAATTACAGGGGTAAAACAGATTTTTGACCCAGCTGTAATTACGAACAACTCGTGAAGGATCGACTTGCATGTAATGGTTATATCCATGGACACAACTTGTCCTACAGTGCATAAAAGTGCAACTCTAGGCATATAGTGGAGTGACCTAGAGTTAATGAATGAAAGTTAATTAATTAATGAGTTTAATTAATTAATTTTGTATCATTGGAGCTTATAAATCTGTAGGTCCATAAGGTCTTCTTGCTAGCTCATAGTAACACTAAAAGAATCAATTTAGTTGAAAGAAAAATTTGAAAAATTTAAATTAATATTTTATATATTAAATGTAGGAGAGTAAAATATATTTATTGTATTTGATACATTAAATATTAGAGGAAATAGTTTATGCCATTAATATTAAAAACTATATGCATATGTTATTTGAATGAGATTCAAATTGGTTTAAAGTATATTATAAAAGATTAATTTTATAATATTTGAATAAGATTAAATAAATATAAAATACATATTTTAATATATTAGATATTAAAATGTATTTTATAAAATAAAATTAATTCCTAAAAGCCTTATTATAAATAAGACATTTAGGTTTAGCCAAAAGGTTGACCAAACACACTACCTCTGCAGAGAGAATTTTTCTCTCATTCTTTCAAAAAGTTCCCACAAGCCTTGATCCCGTGTTCGAGTCATAGCGAGGAAGATCTCGTGGAAAAAGGAACACAAGAAGATGATTGTTCATCAAATGTAATTTTATATTTGCTTAACATGTATTCTTAATTTAATTCTAAATAAACCAAAGAATTTGTTTCCAAATGCTTCCGCTGCGGGGAATGAAGAGTTCATTCCCTTCAATTGGTATCAGAGCTACTTTGAGTTTTGTTTAGAATTAAAAGTTTATGTTGGTGGGTATTTTAATTTTATCATATATGTGATATATGTGGTTTGCAGATTAACTGTTTAGGCTATTTGGCATATAGATTTATTGTTTTGATTAGATGAAATTGTAAAATTAAAAAAGGGTTAGGGTTTTTGTAATTTAATTGTTCTTTAAAACACTTGAATTTCTACAAATGTGGCTGAAGCTCCAAGCTACTGTATTATTGAATTATAACGGCAGTTGGTGAATCCAAATTATTCAAGATGCGGTTGGTATGAAAAAGAATGATTAATGAAGATTTTTCTTCATTTAACCACCTACGTACATGTCTTGGATTTGTGAAGAATTATTGAGATATGTCCAGTATCTAATTTCACAAAGAAGCTAAATTTGCAATGGAGAATTTTAGTTGGTGGCTTCAATCATCAATCAAATTGAATTTAGGGTTTCTAAACTCTAAATTTGGTGAATCAAAAGAGGGAAAAGATAATTGAAGACCAAGATATGTCTTGGATTTAAATTATTTTCAATTTCTTAGCATATGCCAAATATGCCGGTCAATTTTGCTGTGTTTTTAATTTAATTATGCATGTTGATGTATGTTTTAAATTTTAATTGATTGCATAGAGTATGTCATCTAGATTAAAATCCCACCATAGGTTAAGCATGATCATGCATTTTAATTATTTTTAATATAAGTGTTATATTTGAAATATTATGATTAAACTTGTAACGACCCGACTTTCTCAACAGACATCACTATAGGACCGTTACTAAGAGCATGGCGTCATAAAACTCGATAAATAACTTGAAACTTTATTTTAGAAATAATGAATTCAAAATATAAAGTATAAAACAACAAATACATTTAATTTGGGATCCGAGTAAAAACGTAAAAACAATTAAATAAGTTCCTTCAAAATAAAATTTAAAGCTGAAACTATTTGTTCTAATCTTTAGCAAAAATCGTTGGACTGGCTCAATTAATTAATAAAATAATCAATAAAAAGCGGAAGCTCTGACTCCACGTGTCCCATGACATCAGCAACCGATCACCTCGTCAAGCGCCCGATACGTCCTCAGTATTACCTGAGAAAACGTTTTAGAAAAGAATGAGTATTTTAAATAAAATACTCAGTAAGTAACCCCACTACTAGGGTCAGGCTATGCAATCACATGCAACATGAACTGACTGAGACTTTACCTAGGGGGACCTAATCCTGACTGGAATTTTCTGTTATGGCCATCTGAGTGAACAATTAACCCAATCCCGCAATAATTCTCACAACTACTCGGTATAGTAGACTCCTCTGGAGACTCACTCCTACTGATGGTTAGTTGGCATCCAGTCAGTGGAGCAAAGCCTCAGTCTACTAGGTACCAACATGACTAGAGGGATGGGTACAATTGTCACTAAATTATCCTGACTGAAAAATGTAGCATGTAATAATGAGGTCCCACAACATACATACTCATCAGGTTAAAACATGAAAATTCAAAACATCATTCATATATTAATTCTCATATGCTCAACATAATAAACGTAACAGGACAATCTCATAATTTCCATCATAATCCTCTCTTCTAACATCATACATCATGTATCTAACATCCAACTTCATCTTCATCAACATAACATAAGCTCTCAGAGCCACGTAGAGAAATTCATAACATTCACATAAAAGTGAATCAACATATCAACCACATATATTCAACATCTCAACAGACAACTATTCAGCCAACTGTAACATTCAATTAAATCTCAACAAACAATTAGAAAATTTCTCAACCGAGCCTGAAGGCGTACCAGCAGTAAGGTCACTTACCTTTAAGCAAAATCCAACGAATTACTAAAATTGCTTACGAACGCCCATGGTTTCCACCTACGCAGTCCTAACTTGACGTCACGCCTACTTTAACTTGAACCCGAACGAAATTGGTCTCACACTAAAATAAAGATGATTTTCAAGTATTAAAACGAATCTGAATCGAAGGACAAAGTTAAAAAATTACCACTAATGACGAGCGGAGGAGCTGCGGTGAATGGTTGGGTGATGGTCGAAGGCAGCGACGGTGCGACAGACGGCGGCGACGGGCAGCAACGATGGGCGGTGGTGCGACAGGCATCAGCGACGAGCGGCTGTGCGCCAAGGTGGTCGAAGCTGAGAAAAGGAGAGATATGTGAGCTACGACGAGCTGGCGTTGGCGAGCAGAGGCGTGCGGCGGCGAAGAGTGGAGTGACGATCGGTGGTGAGAGCGACGACTGTGCGACGGCGTGCGACTGGAGCGGAGGGCGCGACTGGGCAAATGGAGCGACGACGTGCAGCGGTGCGACAAGGCGCGGCGCGGCTGAGCGAGAGAGCGGCGGCCGGCGAAGGAGAGAGAGCAACGGCGACGTGCGACAAGCGGAGCGAAGGGGAGAGAGAGAGCGAGCGACGGCGGCGACGTGCGGTGGCGGAGGGGAGAAAGAGAGCGACATCGATGGCAAGCGGAGATCAGAGGGGGAGAATGAGATTGAAAGGAGGGGGAGGTGGGGCGACGTGGGTTTTCTCACCGAAGAAGAAGAAAATTCTTCTTTTATATATATATAAATAATAATAATAATAATAATAATATTATTATTATATTATAATAATTATAATATTATTAATAATTCATTCACCCAATGTTTGACTTAGTCAAACGACTAGCCGTGGCCACTTTTTTAAGCCCAAATTTCACCTGAACCTTCCACTTAAACCCACTATCGAACCCGATAACAATAAAGATAAATCAATTTCTTTTACCTGGAGTTCGAGTCGTTACAATCTTCCCTCCTTAAGAACTTTCGTCCTCGAAAGTTTTGTTGGTCAAACAACTATAGATACTTAGTTGGTCCTCCATAACATTTCTACAAAATTGATTTCTTAATCCTTCAACACATTAGTCTCCTTAGAAAGAATCTTAACAATTGTTTCTTTTATGTGACAAATGTTTATTTTACCTTATTTAACACTAACACAACTTTTCATTTTCTTCAAGGTGACTTACTATCTTCTTTTGATAAAATTGATGACTTCATCAGTTTCTAGTACTAAATTGATCTCTAGTCAAAACATCTCAAACTTTACTAACAAGTTCGACCATCAATATCTTCCTTAATGAAGTCTTGAAGTTTCATTCTATAGTTCTTTGACCATCATCGTTAATAACAAAAATGTTATTTCCTCCAGCTCCTTTGCAAATCTAAGATAAAGAAAATTTATCACAACACTTTTCCAACCTTTGGATTTTCTTTACTAGATTCTTTGTTTTGGGGAAAATAAAACCTCATACTAAAAGGTTGAGGTTCATTGTCAAAGTCTAATACAATTTTCTTTCAACCCAACACCAAGGCTATATATAAGTATCGAAGAGTAACGAAATTTATTGTATACAAAGACTTCTAAATACAATTCACCTCACAAAAGTCAAGAGCTTCTAAACAGAAATCGCCTCATAAAAGTCAAGGCCTATACAATGACGTACTAAGATTCACAACATGTATATTCCCTCTGTCTTTCACAATAGCCAAACTTTTCTTAACACTTTTCTTCTTCTCATACTTTTCTTTATTAAGGCCATTATACTTAAGGTATTCAAGCAAGAATTATCCTCAATAACAGAAAAATATGATTCTATGTAATGTTTCCATTTTAAGTCTCAAGTCTTTTAATTTTCTTGATCACAACAACGAAGCTTGGGTTTTAAAGGAGGGTTCTTATTCACATTAACATACTTCCGTGTAACTTTGAATTATTTTGGCATAACAATGAGAGACTCAAATGTCTTACTTGGACCATCAAAACCATAAACTTCTCAAGAGAGATCATAAAATACAACTCCTTTAAAACTAGCATTTTCACTATCCACTAGCTAAAAACTTCAACCTGTTGGAATCCTTTGTTTCCCTGTCTATCAACTTCTTTAACTTCATGCCTAAATATGTGTCTTTTCGTGATATAGCTTACTTTAGCACCACCACTTTCATTGTATATAAAAAAACATAACATTAATGCTTAAAATTAATGGTGTTGTCTAACCTCTTTGATTCCTCTTATAACTAGTGATACCAAAACGAATTCATAGAAAGGTGAGATAAAATAACACCACCAATAGTTTGAAACCATTATTGCACAAATCTTTAGTTACAGGGCTTGCAAAATCTACTTTCACAATCCAACTACTTCCAGTCCAACCTTGCCTGACTAAGTCTTTGTTACGTGTCGTAACCTACCGAATATAATCCAACTACTCCAACAAATCATCAAACAAGACAATAACAACTGCCAATGCATTAATATATTCAAATTCATTTAAATACCATTTTTTCTAAAGCTTGTTAAAACTGAACATACCTGGCGATGACGAAGGACCTGTTGATGAGTCATGGGAATATTTAGGACTTAAGACGTAAGCCAGTCTACAGAACCTAAAACTTAGGCTCTGATACCAACTGTAACGACCCGACTTTCTCAACAGACATCACTATAGAACCGTTACTAAGAGCATGACGTCATAAAACTCGATAAATAACACGAAACTTTATTTTAGAAATAATGAATTCAAAATATAAAGTATAAAACCGCAAATACATTTAATTTGGGATCCTAGTGAAAACGTAAAAACAATTAAATAAGTTCCTTCAAAATAAAATTTAAAGTTGAAACTATTTGTTCTAATCTTTAGCAAAAATCGTTGGACTGACTCAATTAATTAATAAAATAATCAATAAAAAGCGGAAGCTCTAACTCCACGTGTCCCATGACATCATCAACCGATCACCTCGTCAAGCTCCTGGTACGTCCTTAGTATTACCTGAGAAAAAGTTTTAGAAAAGAATGAGTATTTTAAATAAAATACTCAGTAAGTAACCCCACTACTGGGGTCAGGCTATGTAATCACATGCAACATGAACTGACTGAGACTTTAACTAAGGGGACCTAATCCTAACTGGAATTTTCTGTTATGGCCATCTGAGTGAACAATTAACCCAATCCTGCAATAATTCTCACAACTACTCGGTATAGTAGACTCCTCTGGAGACTCATCCCTTACTGATGGTTAGTTGGCATCCAGTCAGTGGAGCAAAGCCTCAGTCTACTAGGTACCAACATGACTAGGGGGTGGGTACAATTGTCACTAAATTATCCTAACTGAAAAATGTAGCATGCAATAATGAGGTCCCACAACATACATACTCATCATGTTAAAACATGAAAATTCAAAACATCATTCATATATTAATTCTCATATGCTCGACATGATAAACGTAACAGGACAATCTCATAATTTCCATCATAATCCTCTCCTCTAACATCATACATCATGTATCTAACATCCAACCTCATCTTCATCAACATAACATAAGCTCTCAGAGCCACGTACAGAAATTCATAACATTCACATAAAAGTGAATCAACATATCAACCACATATATTCAACATCTCAACAGACAACTATTCAGCCAACTGTAACATTCAATTAAATCTCAACAAACAATTAGAAAATTTCCCAACCGAGCCCGAAGGCGTACCAGCAGTAAGGTCACTTACCTTTAAGCAAAATCCAACGAATTACTAAAATTGCTTACGAACGCCCATGGTTTCCACCTACGCAGTCTTAACTTGACGTCACGCCTACTTTAACTTGAACTCGAACAAAATCGGTCTCACACTAAAATAGAGATGATTTTTAACTATTAAAACGAATCTGAATCGAAGGACAAAGTTCAAAAATTACCACTAATGACGAGCGGAGGAGCTGCGGTGAATGGTCGAAGGCAGCGACGATGCGACAGACGGCGGCGACGGGCAGCAGCGATGGGCAGTGGTGCGACAGGCGACGACGACGAGCGGCTGTGCGCCAAGGTGGTCGAAGCTGAGAGAGGGAGAGATAGGTGAGCTACGACGAGCTGGCATTGGCGAGCAGAGGCGTGCGGCGACGAAGAGTGGAGCGACGATCGGCTGTGAGACCGACGACTGTGCGGCGGCGTGCGACTGGAGCGGAGGGCGCGACAGAGTGCGGCGCGACTGGGCAAATGGAGCGACGGCGTGTAGCGGTGCGACAAGGCGCGGCGCGGCTGAGCGAAGAGAGAGAGCGGCGGCCGGCGAAGGAGAGAGAGCGGCGACGACGTGCGACGAGCGGCGACGACGTGCGACGAGCGGAGCGAAGGGGAGAGAGAGAGTGATCGACGACGGCGGCGTGCAGTGGCGGAGGGAGAGAGAGAGCGACGGCAAGCGGAGATTAGAGGGGGAGAATGCGATTGAAAGGAGAGGGAGGTGGGGCGGCGTGGGTTTTCTCACCGAAGAAGAAGAAGAAAAATCTTCTTTTATATATATAAATAATAATAATAATATTATTATTATTATATTATATTAATTATAATATTATTAATAGTATTATTAATAATTCATTGACCCAATGTTTGACTTAGTCAAACGACTAGCGGTTGCCTCTTTTAAGCCCAAATTTCACATGAACCTTCCACTTAAACCCACTAACGAACCCGATAACAATAAAGATAAATCAATTTCTTTTACCTGGAGTTCGGGACGTTAAAAAAATGCTTTCTAATTTGATTAGAGGATTTCCTAATATGTTTATATTTTCATATCTTCTATATAATTGTTGTATTTGAAAATTTGGAATTAGGATACTTTCTTTCATAATAGGAATCCATATTTTTCTAATAAGGATTAGGATATCTTTTCCTAGATATATTGATATCTTTTCCTAGATATTGTGATATTTTTTCCTAATGAGATTGAAATATATATATATATTTTTTTTCTAATGAGATTGAGAAATCTTTTCCTAATAAGATTGGGAAATCTTCTCCGAATAAGATTGAGATATATTTTCCCAATTAGATTTAGATATATTTTCCCAATAAGATTGAGATATATTTTCTTAATAAGATTAGATATATTTCCCCAATAAGATTATATATATTTGCCCAATAAGATTGATATATATTTTTCCAATAAGATTGATATATATTTTTCCAATAAGTATTAGGATATTTTCCAAATGAGATTATGATATTTTCACGATGAAATTAGATATTTTTTTAATAAGATTCATATATTTCAATTAGAATTTTTCTTTCCTTAATTAAAAGATAATTTCATTCATTCTTTAAATATTTTAAATATTTGAATTTAGTTATTTTTATTCTAATAAGATTAGAATATATGATAATCTTTAATTTTGTTTTAAAGGGTTTAAAATGGTTAAAACTTCAAGATTATCCAGTGAATTAGTTTTTTAATAGGATAAAAACATTGCTTAAAATCAACTGAAGTTCATTGATCTAGTAATTAATAGTTAATTAAAGATTAATGAATTTAAAATAAAAATTGACTATAAGGGAACCCTGTCTAAGAAAGGTTAAGCGGGTGAGGTATTTAAGTTGACTGAAAAGGAACACCTCTACCTGAGAACTGACCTTGGGGTTGAATTAGTCAAATTTTATTTTATTAAGCAGGCTTATAATGTGATTAGTTTTAAATAGTTTAATTCACATTAAAATCAATCTAACCAACATAAGGGTTATGAAAGGGTAGATTGAAGAACTTAGATAAATGAGATTATCCTAATTTGTCTAAGTAATAGAAAACCCTATTTCAAAATACTTAGTGGGAGAAAGACATATGTCAAGGTATCCTAACGTCTCTATTATAGATTCACAAGGTGAGATTCATGCGGGGCCTCGCGGCGGCTTTTGGACTGTCCCCTACGGAAGGTGTTTGCATGGGTCAATATCAGGGTGATTCTCTAGAGAAAGTATTTTGAAAATAGTAAGTGGGAGAAACAATGTGTCACCATATCCTACGATCTTTATCATTGGTTCACAACGTGAGATTCATGTGGGGCCTCGCGGCGACTTTTGGACCGTCCCACTACGGAAGGTGTTTACATGGGTCAATATCAGGGTGAATCTCCTGAGAAGGATAGGATTGTAATTTTATTTCCAATACTTGACCTACCCTACGACAACACTTGTTGGGATAAAATTATAGAATCTAAAATGATGGGTTACACTTCTAAAGATATCATTAAAGTTGTTAATGATTTTCTTGACCAAACTAATGGTAACTAAATGTTATAGAAATAAGAGTTATTTTCGGATAACACTTGGTTGAGATTGTCTCGGTTTAGTGAAGGAGCATTTGACCTATCCTACGGCGGCAATTGTTCTAACTCACTAAAGTATCATAGCATTAGAAATTAATATTTTAGGGTTCATTTATCAAATTGTTTGTTTTCTATGCTGAAATTGAATGAATATTGATTGCATGTTATTAAATAATTTTTATATATTTCAATATTATGTCATTTCTCTTATTTATTTTTTTCGTTACTGATTTGTCAAATTGAGAAAATATTATCACTTGGAAAAATAATGTTAACACTATATAATGACAGTCTAAATTTTCTTTAATTTGTCTTTATTGAGAAATGTTCTAAAAAACTTGTTGTCAATGCTAATCGAATTGTTCGTAAGCATATGATTAATAAATCAAGATAACAATATGACTTATAAATTTTTTTTCTGTTTGACATGTTAGATATCAAGCTAAGAAGATGACAACAACATATCAGATATTGTTGAAGTCAATAAAAGCTACATTTAGATATTTATCTGAATAATCTAAAAAAAAAAAATTAAAAAAATTAAGTATTACCAAAATCCAAGAAAAGAAACCATATTACTTTAGTTAAAAGAAAATAGTTTCTAAATTAGCAAAGTAGTCATAATAAGAGGAATTTATGAAATACCTCTATAAGAAGAACATGAATAAAAGTAAATTTGATTTACTAGATTTTTGGTAGAAAATAATCATTACCACCTAGATAGTAGATTCAGATCCACTATTAATATTTGTTCTTCATTACATTTCATATGTAATTCTTGAAAAATACTTAATTATGTAGAATGATCTCTACTTGTTGGCATCAGAAAACTCATCTCAATTGATGTAGTGGGAGACATTAAGATGTCCATAAGAAATAATTGTTACTTAAGGCTGAATATGGTGTTTTCAGTACCATAGGAGAAATTCAATTTCTCTAATTTTATTACTAATAAAAGGTTCATATAGTATGAATATTTTAGTACTGGAATTTTAATTTTCAAAATTGTTTGAAAAGATCAGCTGAAAAATAAGAATAATTTGTATGTGTTAAATTGTTAACATATAAAATACTACACATTGAGATATTCAGGATTATAGAATCCAGAATATAAAGACAATTTATATTCTCCTAAAATATGATACTTGTCTTTGGCATTCAAGATTGATTATGATCAATTTGAATAAAAAAGACTACTACGAAGTGATTCTCTACATGTTAGAGTTAATTACTTTATATGTCTTAAGATCTTGCCTTTCATGCAAGATAATCAATAGGTTTTTGTTGGAAAAGCCTACAGGCCAAAGAACACTGATGAATATTTCATCACTCTAGCTGATGATTATTCAAGAAATAAGTATCGTAACCTAATGCAACATAAGTCTGAATATTTTGAAAAGTTCAAGGAATATAAGACTCAAGTTGAAGGTCAATTAGGTAAATCTATCAAGACATTATGATCAGATCACAGTGAAAAGTACAGGAACCTTATGTACTAAGACTAATTGATAGAAAGTGAGATTTTATTTCAACTCTAGCACAAAGTACAATTGTGTGAAATTGTGCTGTAAGAGGAGAAACATACCCTTGTTAGACATGGTCAGAACAATAAAGAATTACACGTCATTATCAGACTCTTGTTAGGATATACAATATAGATTGTATAGTGAACATGATTCTATCTAAAAGGTGTCCATGAGACAACTTTGAGATTATAGAAGAGTAGTAAAGTTAGTTTACAACCCTTCGAGTTTTGGGAGTTTTAAGCATACATGTTAAAACTTGAATATGTTCAATAGTGCTGAAAAGTTGGTCCCAAGTGAAGCCACTAAATAGTTAACAAAAGTTGTTAACAATTTAATTACATTTGATAGTCAAATGGATCCTAGTCATGAATTGGATAAGCCTCATCGTAGTGGGAGAGTTATGAGATGACCCGACCGTTACAAGAGCTTATATGAAGCCTAAGTTGTCGTATTAGATGACAAAATGTAGGGCTTCTTGACCTCAAAGTTGAAATGAGGGTCAATGACAAAAACTAGTAGACCAAAGTCATAAATCTCGAGATAGAGTATATGTACTCATCTTTATCTAGATCTTGTAGATATTCGCGATGGGGTAAAACCCATAGGTTTTGAATATATCTACAAAAGTAAAAGATTTGTAAATAAGAAGGTACAAACCTTCAAAATAAGACTAATGGCAAATATAGTGGGAGAAAGTAAACCATGGATAAACTTTTTCATTTGTTGTCATATTAGAGTATATAAGCATTTCATAATTCATAGTTGCATATGAGATATGTCAAGTGAAGGTTTAAGAAATCTTTTTTTGTAAAGAAGTCTTAAAGAATGCATTTACAAATCAATTACATGAGTTCAATTTCAAAAATCAAAAGCAAAAGGTTTGCAAGCAGTAAAGGTTCATTTATGAAATGAATTTCATCACTAGATTTTTTAATGTAAGGTTTGATAAAAGTATAAAAAACTATGACTTTGAATAAATATTAATGATATTGTATAAACAAGAAAATCATTAATTACTTAGTGCAATTTTCTCATATTTTATGTGGATGACTTATTACCCATTGTGAATGCTGTAAGATTTCAATCCAACATAAAATGTTGACTACCTAACCAATTGCAAATGAATGTTTTAAATTACCGAGTATGTCCAAGATTTCGAGGACAAAATGTTATATATGTCTCACGCATCTTATATTGACAAAATTGTTGTCAAGTATTGATGGACCAAAACGTGGGTGTTTAATTTGGTTCAATAACCTGCAATAGATATATGGTCAAGTGCAAGTATACACTGTCAATCAAGTAATAAAATGGAAAGTATTCCAAGTATCGTATCCCAAGAGACTGTTGAAGAATTTAGTTTTAGAAAGAATTTGTTTTTCGAATGCAATGAAAAGTAACAAAAATAAATTGATAATGTTTGGTTGGTTTTGGGTTGAAAAGAAATAATAAAAAAGAGGGATCCAATCATGTTTCAGCCCTAAGTTGAGTTTACTTGACAGCCTGTGACCACAGAGTCACCACATAGTACCTTATGCTTTTGGATCGGATTCGTCTCCTATTTAGCCTCTTTGCAAGTACCTTTAGGAGTCTAAGCCATTATACTCACGGTCCAGTGGATAATGTGATCTTAGATGGTTAAGTATGCAATCCTATTGATCCTATAGTCTTTTGCCCGAATCATCAAGGACAATCGACGAAATCCTATTCCTAGGTTTTTCTGCTATATCACCTTTACGAGAGCCGTTAATTGCCCGACCTGTCCAGTATCGACATTAACATTTCATGCTAATTAAGTTATCAAATTAATATAACATTTTTGCATATATTCAGTAAAGGACGAACCACATAAGGCATAAGGGGTAAAACCGTAATTTACAGTTGTCAAGCTAGCTCATTTCTTAACGGGCATTCACATAATTGAATCCCTTAGGAAAACTTAGCTCATAATGAGAACTAGACTAAAATACTTCAATGAAAAATAATGCATAAGTACAAAAATTGCTAAAAGGGTAAAATGGTAATTTTACTCGAAAATTAAAGATAAAATGAAAATGGAATAAAAACAGAATGTAAATAATAAATAAAGGACAGAATTGGAATAACAAAGGTTTTTAACTGAAAATTAAATTATAAATGCGAAAGTTGCTAAAAGGGTAAAATGGTAATTTTGCATGTAAAGTTAAAAACGGAAATAAATGCGAAATAAAAACAGAATGTAAATAGAAAATGTGCAGAATTAAATAGAAAGTAAATCTGGAAATTTTTCCAACTTTCTCTCTCTCGAACTCGTGGACAACGAATGAAGGGTCTCTACTCGCTCGATTCACGTCGTCAATGCAAATCGAATCCTCGCAGCACCTTCCTTTCGGAGCTGGCTGAAGTAGAACTATTACAGAGGAGTGGTCCGCTCTTGTTTGGAATTTCGGGAATTTGGGTGAGTTCTTCGAGAGAGAAAGGAGGTTGATCGACTATGTGGAGATTGATTGTTGTAAAGAAATTATCGATGATTTGAATGAAGGCTTGAGGTGCCTTTTATAGGCCTTGGGGTTTGTTTGGAGGTTGCTAAAATGAGGGAGAAATCTTTGTGAATGTTTGTTAGGTCAAATAGGGAGTAGGTTGGCTGAATCTTTGGAAGATTTTTGACAAAATATCTCAACCAATTCGTTTGACCAGTCAACTGCACTTTGTGGCCTCTTATGTGGCCACAAGCTGGATTCTGCACTCTGTGACTCCTCTGTGGCCACAAGCTGGATTTTGCACTCTGTGACTCCTCTGTGGCCACAAGCTGAAACTCTGTGGCCACAAGCTGAAGCAGAATACAGTTTTCCTGAAAATAATTAAAACAACATTAATTCTTATCAAAAATGACTCTTTTACCCTCTTAATTGCTTCATAATGACAAAACGACCTTGAGCATGTGACTTTCCTATTTTTATTCTTTTCTTATCAATTACATGCACAATTATCTTTAATTCAACTCAAAAAGTCAATTAATGAGTATGCTTTAAAGGGTAAAAACATGACATAAATGACGTTCATCACACCCCCAAACTTAGCTTATTGCTTGTCCTCAAGCAATTCAACACATAATAACAACAAGCATGTACAATTATGCCAATGTTTAACATGCTTTCAAACAAAGTTCGCTTATAAACAACCTTTCAGGAGAGGTCTCATACTCTAGTGCCAGCCATAATCCCATAAGTAATTTCTCACATAAGTTTCCACTTTCATTTTGTAAACAAAGCTTTTTCTAGTCTATCCTAACCATATGCTTAATCTATCTAACCTTTAGTCACTGAGTCTAGGATAGTCCCTTTCGTGAAATAAACTAAGCTTAGACTTTTCCTTCCTTATGTGAACTTTTTAACACTTTCTCCCCCAAACTTGTGTTGCTGCTAGGCTTCTCATTTTTTTTCTTTTCTTTACCAGTCTCTAGAGAATCTTTATTGCTAGACTCACCTTCGTTCCAGCTTGCCTGCAATTTCATTGCACAGTGCATCTAGCTACGAGCAAGCCTCACAAACTAAGATAAATACTCACTTCCTAGTTACCCTTTCATGCAGTGACAACCATGGGGCCCATGATCGCCCCTGGTTACTCAGCTAACTTAAGAAGGAGGAGTACCTCTAGAAATAAGGTTTTTTTTTTTTTTTTTTTTTTTTTTTTTTTCAACCATTCTTCCTTTGGAAGAGACATAACAATCAAGACCTAGCAGTCAACACATTACAAATATACTTCACCCCCCCAAACTTAAAGGAGGCAATGTCCTCATTGACTATTCAAGAGATTTTTTCAAAAGGGATGGTGTGAGCATTAGTCTACAAAAAAACGTCAAGGCTAAACTCTCCTAAACATGTTAAACGGGTTAAACAAAAGGAAGTTTAGACTTGTGAAAAACTTTTGCATAGAAAAGTACTAATGGAACCCTATGCTTTTGAAAAAAACTTACAAGCTATGACATGTGACACTATTTGAGCAGAGATAAACTCTAGTTATCATCATAAAGGTTACTTTAAAGAAAACAAAAGAAAGATAGCATGCTAAAAACATTCTCATACTTGAGCAATCAAGTCATTAAGTTCAATTAGGCACTTTCCACAAAACATCTATCCTAGCAGAATCAAATAAAACAACTACAACTACTATCCTAACAAAACAATGAAATAATGAAATAACAAAATGCATACTTCTATCCTACCAGAAAACAAACAACTAAAAACTGAATCTTAACAAATAACAAAATATTCAGAAAATGAAGGAAAGGAGTTTAGAGTAAGAAAGAACGGTACTCCCCTAATCTTCAGACGAGGTATCGTCTTCGGAATCAGTATTCGAAGGAATATTCAGGCAAACGGGAGGAAACGTCGGGAAAACAGGCATCAAGGTCGGGGCCAAGGCATTAAAGAACCCTTGAATGAGCTCATCCCTCTCTTTGGCATATGCCCAGTAGGCCATATTCTGTTGGATCATATGCTGCCATTGAGAAGGGGTGATGCTAGAAATATTTTCTGAACTGGTGGTAGGTTGTGACTGCTCTGTGGCCACAGAGGTGGAACAACCTTTTGGCTTGGGCGCATGCGACGTCAATGCTTTACCGGTCTTTTGGTTACGGAAAAATTGTAACTTGTGAACAAGCTGCGCAGTGATGGCTTACTTTGGCAAACTTGTCTCCTCACCTTGCCGAGGCTTAAGTCCTACGTTGAGGCAAAGTCGAGTGACAAGTGACCCAAAGAATAATTTTCCAGCCATCTTCTTGCCATAAGTAATCAACTCTTCTCTTAGAAACCTCCCAATATTGAGATCAAGACTGTTTTAGGATGCAATGCAGCAGCATCCCTCGTTCCAAGGAAATGGTTGTGTCATTTGTAGGATTCCCTTCCTGAACTTCTTTAGTATTTCCTTCAACCTCCTTCTCAGTTGAAGAAGTGTTTGGCTCAAATTTCATTCCTTCCGTCCAATACTCAAATAATCGGTCGAATTATTCCCCAATTGCTATCTCTTTTCCTTTTTTTTTTCTTTCTCTGATCAATGTTTTTCCAATCTTTCTTCAGCTTTCTTCATTTTTTTTTTTTACTTTTTTTTTCTCAGCTTGTATCAAACTTTTCTCTTCTCGTATTCACTCCTCTTCTTTCCTTGTTTGTTCAGCGATATCTCTTTGGATAGCTTGCTGCAAAGCTTGCTCTACCTCTTGACAACTCTTCTTTACTTGATATTCTGCTGCTAGCAAGGCTGCTTTCTCCACGGCTTCTTTCATCATCATCTCCACCATGATTGGGGAAAGAATTGATTCTTGCATCGGACTCCCAACCGTATCTCTTCTTCTTAATTCAAATTGGTGGTCGATTGGGGTCTCAGTTTGCTTCTTGGTGTGCCTGTACACTAAAGATTCTCTATCAGAACGTTCAAGAATTGTTGGAGGAATACTTACTTTTGAAACCGGAGGTGGGTCCTCGCGCACAGAACGCGATTTTGTGGAGGTCCCCCAGCTTTCGGCTGAACTTCTTCTTCTTCACTTGATGAATTGCCAACAGTTTCAGCGAGGGCTCGTCGTCTATGTTCTCCCATCTCTTTGATCATTTTACACCAAGCGATAGTTCGAATTTTCATGGGTTTTTTTACCGATCACTGATTCTTGGGATTGATCAACCGGGGAGTTTGGATTAAACCTAGGGCTTCCAGTCGCTGGATTTTCCTTCTCTCCACCTTCACGTATAACAATGACCGATTTTATGGGTGGTTTGGGTTCAACCTGATTCTTTGAGGATGTTGGAAGTAAATCGACCATGGGTTCCACTTGTATGTGTCTTGGTTGGACATCTTTGAATTTCCTCCGGCGTCCAGAACGCAATGGAGTACGATCAGGAACGGCCACATCGGCGATCAAAGTGGGTTTTTCAGCCATGGGTCCCGACGGGTTTGAGCGTGCATGAGAGAGGGGAGAATTTTCGTGAATGGACTTTTCAACTTGGAACTTTTTGGAATGACTTGTAGGTTGAAAAACAAAAGAGGAGAGGGTCTCTTGACTTATATATGTTTCCAAAATAGGTCAACCCCTCTGACTTTTTAAATGACGTCATCGCCCTTCACTAGTGCACTATGTGGCCAGATAGTTTTTTTTTGTGCTAGTCTGGTTTGTGGCCACATAGTTCTACAAATCTATGTTTTTGAATTTCCTAGTCAATCTCTCATCCACGAGAATCATTCCTGAAATACTAAGAAAAACATCAAAAAGTTCATAAACAAAAAATAACAAGCTGAATTATTTTGAAAACACTATTTTTATTATTATTATTTTTTTTTATTTAAAAAAAAACATATTTTTTAATATTCCTTATAAGTTTCTATGGAGCGGTTTCATTCAAATCATCTCCCAGTTAGGTCCCCAGGAAAAGGTGTTCCCTACGATCAACTTAAATACCTTTTCCTTGGCAGGACCAGTCTACGCCAGAGTTGATTTTGCTTGAAACTACTCTACAAAACTTATAGTATTTTTATTTTTTTAAATAATGAAATAAAAACATGTTAAAAGAATACTTATCTAATCTCCAAAAGGGAGATTAATGTCTTATTCATTCTCTTTGGACCGTCAACTTTCATCTTGCACCTAGGTCTTGATAATGGACGAGATTTAAGCCTTAGTTGAGGTGCTTTAATCATGTTCGGCTTTGTTGACTTACGGTCGTCTTTGATCAGCACAAGAGATCTATGTATGCTTTTGTATGCAGAAATTGGAGTCTCAATTTCTGGTGCATTATTCTCCTCCATGATCTTCTCTTCTACTTCTTCCCTGGATTCTTTTTCTTTTACTGTTTCCTACAAGTTACAACAAGTAGAAATATCAATTAAACTAATAACAGGAAATTCTTGGATTTTATCAGGGAAATTCAATGCTTGGAGAACATTGAATGTTTCTTTTTGTGAAGTTGTTGCCTCATGGTTCAATACAACTTCATTTTCTGGTTCCTTCTCTTTTTTGTTTTCTTCAAATGGATTTTCTTTAATCTCTTCTCTCCATTTTGGCTCTTTAATGCTTTCAATTGCCGGAGTGCTCATTGCTTTTTCTAGGAACAAAGGTTCTCTATCTTCAAAGTCACTTTTGAGTGTCATTGCCTCACATTGTTCTATTTCTTCATATTCAGAAGTCTTTATGCCTTTAAGCAAGGTTTCTTGTGGGTTGATCTTCAATTCGTCCACACTCTTTTCTATCTGGATCTCGAAATCCTTAATAGATGTTCCTTGGCTTTGCATCTCAGCATCGGTTTTCGCTCTATATTCCTTTATAAGTTCTTCGATGCTCTTGTCCTTGGTTGACACTTGTGAGATCGCTTGTTCTTGAACCTTTTGTTGATCTCCCCATAAAAAGTTGGAGTGATGTCTCCATCTTGAATCGCAAATAGTGGGGTAAGGAATTAACATATTCTCACTGCCTGGTTTCCCTATAAAAAATATAGAGTCAGGGTTATAAGGACAATTGTCAAATTCATGACTTCCTCTACAATAAACACAAGAAATAGACAAATATCGATTAAGTGGACAATGTTGAGAGAAATCCCCCTCCCCGACCTTGATGCCTGTTTTCCCGACGTTTCCTCCCGTTTGCCTGAATATTCCTTCGAATACTGATTCCGAAGACGATACCTCGTCTGAAGATTAGGGGAGTACCGTTCTTTCTTACTCTAAACTCCTTTCCTTCATTTTCTGAATATTTTGTTATTTGTTAAGATTCAGTTTTTAGTTGTTTGTTTTCTGGTAGGATAGAAGTATGCATTTTGTTATTTCATTATTTCATTGTTTTGTTAGGATAGTAGTTGTAGTTGTTTTATTTGATTCTGCTAGGATAGATGTTTTGTGGAAAGTGCCTAATTGAACTTAATGACTTGATTGCTCAAGTATGAGAATGTTTTTAGCATGCTATGTCGAGGAGGGGGATTCTCGATCGTCACTCGTGGCTGAAGTGTTGTGGAGTTGGCATCTGTTGCCTTGAACTGCCGCTTGTCCACAGTAGCGTTGGTGGTGTTCAAGGAAGAAGATGATTCCACGGGGAGAGAGAAAAAAATGAGGAATTGAAATTTCCTTTTTTTTTTTACTCACTTTCCTTGATTTTTTTTTCTTTATATGAAATTTTGTGGTTGTGCCTCTACAACATTGAAGTTAAACGACGACTACATCATCTTTGGAGAGGAAGCGACGACCTCGACTTTGAAGATGAAGCGACGACCTCGACTTTGAAGATGAAGCGACGACCTCGACTTTGAAGATGAAGCGACGACCTCGACTTTGAAGATGCAGCGACAACAACATTGACTTTGAAGATGCAGCGACAACAACATTGACTTTGAAGATGTAGCGACAACAACATTGACTTTGAAGATGCAGCGACAACAACATTGACTTTGAAGATGCAACGACAACAACATTGACTTTGAAGATGCAGCGACAACAACATTGACTTTGAAGATGCAACGACAACAACATTGACTTTGAATGACTTTGAAGATGTAGCGACAACAACATTGACTTTGAAGATGTAGCGACAGCAACATGGACTTTGAAGATGGAGCGACAACAACATCGACTTTGGAGATGCAGCGACAACAACATCGACTTTGGAGATGCAGCGACAACAACATCGACTTTGGATATAAGTCGGCAACATCGACTTTGGAGATACGTCGGCAACATCGACTTTGGAGATGCGTCGGCAACATCGACTTTGGAGATACGTCGGCAACATCGACTTTGGAGATGGAGCGACTACCTCAACTTTGGAGATGGAGCGACAACCTCAACTTTGGAGATGGAGCGACGCCCTAAACTTTGGAGATGGAGCGCGGCAACGAGATCGACTTTGGAGATGGAGCGCGACAGCGACATCGACTTTAGAAGATGCGGCGACAACGACATCGACTTTAGAAGATGCAGCGACAACGACATTGACTTTGAAGATGTAGCGACAACGACATCGACTTTGAAGATGCAGTGACAGCGACATCGAATTTGAAGATGCAACAACAAACTCGACTTTGAAGAGGCAACAACATCCTCGACTTTGGAGATGAAACGACAACCTCGACTTTGAAGATGAAGTGAAGTCGCCATGGAACATGGAGATGAAGTGAAGCCATCATCGAATATGGAGATGAAGCAAAGCCGCCATCAAACTTGGACTTGAAGCAACAAAGCATTCGAACTTGGTGATGAAGCGATGAAACCTTTGAACATCAACTTGAAGCAAGAGAGCCTTCAAACTTGAACTTGAAGCGAGGAAGCCTTTGAACTTGAACTTGGAGTGATGGTGAACTCAACATTGAACTTAAAGATGAAGCTTCCAAACTTGAAGATGGAGTGAGCGGAGCTTGAATGACGCACTCGTGTATGCATTCAACTTGTAGCCTCATGTTCATAGTTGTGTATGCCTTCAATTTTTTTCTTTCTTCATGTTTTGATGATTGTGCCATTTTTTAGCAGAGACTGAACTTAATGTTTTCTTTAAGCTGCCTACGTACCCTTTTATTTTATTTGCGAAAGAGATCAAGTCATAACGTAGTTCATTTTTTTTTTTTTTTTTTTTTTTTTTTTTTTTTTTTTTACATTTTAAGCTCATGTGGGCTAAGAGCATCTTGCAGTTTTAGGCTCTTGCGATAAGGAGCATTTTTATTTAAGTGCTTTTATCTTAATCATAGTTTTGATCGCATCCTTCCTTTGTAGGATTTGTTAAAATGATGAGATTTGACTTAACCTTCAAAGGACCTTCTGCGTTTACGAGAACATTAAGTTTTCTCTTCACACACAAAGGGACAATATTGTGAATCTTTTTGTCATGATTCACATCACCAAATGGTTTCACCTTCCAGGAATTCATCTTTCTTTTTTGTTGATCACTTGTCATTTTGAGACGATCAAAAGCAGATGTTGAAAGTTGATTTTTCTTTGATGTAGTTAAAGACTGAGGGTCGAGTACTTGAAGTCTTGATGCGATTGAAGACAGAAATCATTTGGTTGATTTCTTTTGAATTGTCGACTTCTTTAGCGTTGATGTAACATGAACTTGCGAAGTTTTCTTCCTTTTTTTTTTTTTTTTTTTTTTTTTTTTTTTTTTTAAGGGCTAAAATGTCTCCGTCTCCTCGACTAGCAATACTTAGCTCCATATCGTGGGCGCGAGTTGCTAGTTCTTCAGAGGTACAAGGCTTTAAACCTTGGAGGATGTAAATGAGTCCCCAGCGCATGCCTTGAATGCACATCTCGACATCAGATGATTCTGTGAGATGATCCTTGCAATTAAGACTCATGACTCTCTAGCGATTGATGCAGTCAACAACGGGCTCACATTTTCTTTGTTTGGCATTGGTGAGCTCGAACATGCTGACGGTTCGTCTTGTGCTGTAGAAACGGTTTAGAAATTATTTTTCGAATTGTTCCCAACAGCCTATTGACTCAAGATCTAGATCGATGTACCAGTCGAAAGCATTCCCCTTTAGCGTTCGAACAAACTGTTTGACCAGTAGATCTCCTCGTGTACCAACATTTTCACATGTTTCGATGAAATGAGCAACATGTTGTTTTGGATTGCCCTTCCCATCAAATTGTTCAAACTTTGGCGGCTGGTACTGAACTGACATTCTCAAATTATCAATTCTCTCAGTATATGGTTTAGAATACAAAAGAGAACTTTGAGAAGGTTCGTCGTACTGAGCTCTAATGTTGTTCGTTATCATATCTTGGAGTTGATGGACAGATAATGAAGCGATCGAAATAGAGTGTTGCGATTGATCTTCCTGCACAACGATATTCTCCTTGTTGCAATCTTTGATAACAAGAGTCTGACTTGATTCAGTGACATTGTGGCTCTCAATTGCGTTCTTTAGGTACGCAATTTGAGAATCATTTTCTTCAATTGCCTTCATCAAGATGTTGATCTGCTCCTGCATCTCTGTCATTCTCTCTTCCATAGTGTTTGTTCCGGTCATCATGATGGACACTACGTCCGAATCGAGCTCGAACAAGGTGTTATGCTTGTCAAGAGTCTTGTCATTGGTAGATGCCCCTAGCAACGTCATTACTTTGCTTGCAATCTTCATTTTCTTGCAGCTTGAGTTCACTTGAGCAACTATGGGCGACAGAAGTCGTGTACAAGTTGTTCATGGCAGCGGTCATTGAAGAAGACTTGAACGAAGTCATTTCACTTGTACTTTGAGATGAGAGAAAGAGATGAGAGGTAGAGACTGTCCCATCAGGCGTGCCAATTTGTTCACACGAGATTTCAATATAGGAGAAATTTAATACGTGGAAATGAATTTGAATTTTATTGATTTTGATATATATATGAGTGTTACAGTCTCTAATATTTATCCTCTGATGCTTTCTCTCGAGTATGTCAACTTTAATCTTTGGACTCGTTGATCTTCTTGGATGGTCGATCTTTGGGCTTTGGATGATCGGCCTTTGGGCTTTTTGATCTTCTTGGATGATCAGTCTCTAGCTTGTTGATCTTCGTAAAGTCTTCGACTTGTAGTTTCTTGAACGTCTTCGGCTTGTAGCTTATCGAAGATCTTCGACTTGTAAATTATTGGAGGTCTTCAGCTTGTAGCTTATTGAAGGTCTTCGACTTGTAGCTTATTGAAGATCCTCGGCTTGTAGCTTCTTGAAGATCTTCGACTTGTAGTTTCTTGGAGATCTTCGTTTGTAGCTTATTGAAGGTCTTCGGCTTGTAGCTTCTTGAAGATCTTCGGCTTGTAGTTTCTTGGAGATCTTCGTTTGTAGCTTATTGAAGGTCTTCGGCTTGTAGCTTATTGAAGGTCTTCGGCTTGTAGCTTATTGAAGGTCTTCGGCTTGTAGCTTTTTAAAGATCTTCAGCTGTAGCTTCTTGAAGGTCTTCGGCTTGTAGCTTCTTGAAGGTCTTCGGCTTGTAGCTTATTGAAGATCTTCAGCTTGTAGTTTCTTGAAGTCTGTAGTCTTTGAATCTTCTAAACTCTGGGTCTTTGATGCCTCTCAATTCTGACTCTCTGATTGTTGGAGCTTCTGACTTCTCTAGATTCTGGCTCAAGGCTGACTATCGACTGTTCTCGTTGGAGTTTCTGTCTCTGTGCCGATTCTGGCTCAAGGCCGAATGTCGACTCTTCTCGTTGGAGTTTCTGTCTCTGTGCCGATTCTGGCTCAAGGCCGAATGTCCAAAATGAATGGTGGCCTCCTCTATTTATAGAGTTTGATGGACCTAGTATGGGCTTGGGCCTGATTGACTTTTGACCCAACTTTTAAGCTTTTATTTATTTGAGCTCAATCCATTTATTTTTAATAACTTGGATTATTTAAATTTGGTCCAAAATAATTTTTAGCGATCTCGGACTAAATACCAACCGTCATGTGGCAATGTTTGATTGGACTAGTTCGGGTCGTCCGATGGATCAATATTAGACATGTGGCATGATTTGATTTGTCGGTTTCCATGTCCTTTGATTTCATTTGAGGACACGTGATAATTTGTGATTGGCCGAAATTTCTTATTCAACAACCACATAGTTATCAAAGGAAGCCTAAATTATGAGGAAAAAAATAGAATCATTTGAGATAGATTTTATTCTGTAATTCTGTAAATAAACTAAAGTCATGAACTTTGAGTTTGAAACCTTTTTTATAGGTTGAAAATTTAAATTAAAAACAAAATATGTTAGATTAAACAAAATATCAAAATTAAGATGTTTTTTTTGGTGTTACGTTTATCTAGTTTGAAAGCAATCATATATGTACCTCAGGAAAGAATCAATTATTTATACTCCTAAAATTTAAAATTTGAGTTATAAAGTACTTGGATTAATTTGCTAAAACTAACAAATTTATATATGCAATGTTAGTGATATTTTTTAGGAAAAAAATCAATTATTTATACTCCTAAAATTTAAAGGTCGTATCAATTTAAACTCCAAACTTTCATAATTGTATCAATTTACACATTTTTCTTATAAAAAAAAGTTTGTTTTTACATGTGTGGAGACTTATAATTGTATGAATTAAACTCTATTCATATAATTGATTCACTTATAAAAATCTAGGGGTTTAATAGCTATAATTATAAGTCTCCACGCGTTTAAATTAATATTTTTCAAATGAAATCTATCAAAAATGTAAATTGTTACACTTATGAAAGTTTAGTATTTTAATTGATATAATCATTAGTTTAGGGTATAAATTGATTTTTCCAACTCTTTTATGTTGAAGTTTGAGCTAAACTTTATATACATAGTTAGTTAAGTCTTAAATTTTGAACTTCATACCCATAGAAGATTGCTCCTGTTTACTATGATACATAGCTCAAAACCAAAAAAAATCATTTTGTTGGTCAATATATTCAGCTCAAAGCTTCCATTTACTCAATATCCATAGCACATAAAAAAGAAAATCCCAAGAGTTGGATCAAATACATTTTTAGATCTCAAACCCGAAAATTCGAAAAACGTAATGGAATCAACCCAATAAAGGTTTAGAACGGATTACCTTGATGATCAAGATCACGAGTAAGATAAAACTTGTTTCTAAACTCGTGAGCCACAAAAGGTATGATGTACACCATTTAAATGATTCTAGCATGTAAGATCTTTTTTTTTTTTTTTTTGAGCTAACTAGCATGGTAAGATCTAAACACAAGAAATTGCAAAATTTGAAACTCAATCAAAACTTGAAGATAAACTCACTTTCATTCACTTTAATTATAATTGTGTGTCGAAAGAGTCCAAAATACTATTTATAGCCCTTACAACTTCTAGTCACTAACTCTCGTAAGTTGTAACTTCTTCACTAACTCTTGGAACTTCTTCACTAGCTCTTGTAACTTACATCCACTAACAAAAGTAACTTTTGATCCCTAACAAGAGTAACTTTCATACACTAATTCTATGTAACTTCAAAATACATAAAATCAATAATAACCATTAATAAAATGTAATCTATGATATGAAGATAACATAAAAATAAAGTTTAAAATCAGAAAAATAAAACATCAAATCCAATGAGCTTTCATAATGAGCCATGAATGAATATGAATGTAGATAGAGATGTTCCGATTCTTATAAGCACAAATACCCTTTTGTCAATTTTTCTACTTAAACTTGCTACAATTTTTTCTCATTGGCACAACATTCCAAATTACATTATCTAGAATGAGATATTCAATTCTACCTTATTTAAATTTCTTACATGTTTTACACCTAGTTTCTGGTTTATATTTATAAAGGCAAACTAGTCTTTTTACTATTGTTACGAGTGAATTTAACCCTCTCAAGATGAAGACCCAAGAGGCATGCAAGAAGTCTAGTTCACTAATTTAATCGCTAAAGCTCGTGGCCTTAGGACTAGAAAATAATATTAAAAAAAAAAATGATGATATCAGCAGAGGTCAATTTGACTTATTTTTCAGATCTGGGTCCGTTTGTCAAATGGACTAAAATAGGGATCAGTCGTACAATTCTCCCACATGTAAGGTAGAACTCAAACAAACCCCATTAAATTATCTTCTTATTTATTATCACAATACTCTTATTTTGATTAAGGTCTTCATAGATAGCCCTAGATTGACAATGGATTTTTTATATCTACAAATTTCACTAACTTTCTAAGGACAAAATCTATAAGTTCTTCCCAAAACAAATTCTGAAAAAAAAAATGATAAAAACTGGTGCGGAAAGGAATCCCACAATAAAGTTCAAGCTGAAATTCCCACATCGGGAAGAGAGAGGCTCTAACGAACCCATCAAGCTGTAATATAAAGGCACCAACGCTTTGTATTGAAACTTACGAAGCCGTGTGGTGAGCACAATGTTTACTATTCTTTCGCCTTTTACTAAAGAATACCGTGTGCTCGCCGCTCTTAGCGGCATACGCCTATTTTTGGAGGGTCTCTCTTTTTAGAGTGATCCCTACATCATTTCAAGTTTAAAATTTTAATAGATGGTTCACTCTAAATTCCAATTTATGATTGAAGTTGATTTTGATGGGAAAAAAGTATTTAAAAAGTAATTAAGAATAAATTTTAAAGGTTTTTAAGTCGGAGATGATTTTGAAATAAAAAAAATATGCATTTGATTGTATATAAATTGCCTCTAAAAATATATACAAAAAAATTATATTGTCAAAAAACAAAAATATATATATAGATAACTAACTAAGCTGAATATAATATAAATAATAAGTCTTTTGAATTTATTTCAAAAGTATAAAATATATAGGGAAATTGTAACAGATGTCAATTTAAAGTAAAATAATTAAAAATCTAGCACTTTTTTTTAAAAAAATGAGGATATATCCATTTATATCTGATAGTATGGTCTATCGCTGATAGACTCAGTTTTTTATAAAATTTTGTCAGTGATAGTAGTCTATCACTGATAGAAGTCTATTAGTGATAGTCATATATCAACAATAAAGTCTATCGTCGGTGATAGCCACTGATTTTTTGTCATATTTGCAAAATGTTTTAAACTTTTCTAAATTTGCAATTATTTTGGGCCTATTGTTGTTTGTGCAACCAGCCCAAATATATATTTATTAATTTAACTATTTTTTAAAATATTTATTTTTTTCATATTTTAAAAAAAATATACATCAATATCAATAGACATTTCTATCTAAATCCTTGCATTAAAATAATTTTAAATATAAAACCGAGCATAACCCTTGACTAAGAGGTCAAAGTTCAATCCTCAGAGGTTAGATTTGAACCCACACCCTCGCATGAGGACCCAAAACTTAAATCTGGCGCTTTAGACCACTCAGCCAACTTTTTTTTTTTTTTGAATAATAGATATATGTTTCTATCAAAATCCTAAACCTTGCATTAAAATGATTTTAAATGCGGTCAGCCAAATATATTTTTTTTTTTGTATAGTAGATATATATTTCTATCAAAGTCCTAAACCTTGCATTAAAATGATTTTAAATGCATGTTTTCACTGATTTTGAACATGAATATATAAAGTGATTTAACTATTTAAATCACACCTCAAACATGTACTTATCAATTTTGTATGTAATTTTTGTGAACACCAAAAATTAACAATTGTCAGAAGTCCCTCACACGAAGATCAGAACTTGAGTCTGACGCTGTAGACCACTCGACTATCCTGACTTTATTTTTTTTGTATAGTAGATATTTCTATCAAAATCCTAAATCTTGCATTAAAATGATTTTAAATGCATGCTTTTGACTGATTTTGACCATGTATAAGGTGATATAAATTTTGTATGTAGTTTTTGTGAACACCAAAAACTAACAATGGTTAGAAGTGGGATTTGAACCCACACCCTCTCACTAGAAGTGAGAACTTGAGCCTGGCGCCTTAGACCGCACGACCATCGTGACTTTATTTTTTTTGTATAGTAGATATTTCTATCCAAATCCTAAACATTGCATTAAAATGATTTTAAATGCATGCTTTTGAACATGAATAAAGTGATTTAACTATTTAAATAATTACATCTCAAACATGTACTTATCAATTTTGTATGTAGTTTTTGTGCACACCAAAAATAACAATGGGATTTGAACACACACCCTATGAGAACTTGAGTCTGACACCGTAAACCACTCGACCATCCTGATTTTTTTTTATTTATTTATTTATTTTTTTTTTTTTGTATAGTAGATATTTCTATCAAAATCCTAAACATTGCATTAAAATAATTTTAATGATTTTAAATGCATCCTTTTGACAAAAGTAAGATTTGAACCCACACCCTCTCACAAATACTTGAGTCTGACATTTTACACCAATCGACCATCCTAACTTTATTTTTTGTATAGTAGATATTTCAATCAAAATCCTATACCTTGCATTAAAATTATTTTAAATGCATGCTTTTGAACATGAATAACGTGATTTAACTATTTAAATCACATCTCAAATACTAAGTTAGACAAAAACTTGAGTCTCACGCCTTAGACCACTTGGTCATCCTGACTTTTTATTTTTGTATAGTAGATATTTCTATCAAAATCCTAAACCTTGCATTAAAATGAATTTCAACGCATGCATTTGACTTATTTTGAACATGAATAAAGTGATTTAACTATTTAAATCACACATCAAACATGTACTTATCAATTTTGTATGTAGTTTTTGTGAACATCAAAAACTAACAATTGTCATGCCCTCTCACAAAGACCAAAACTTGGTTTTGGCGCTTTAAACCACTCGACCATCTTAACCTTTTATTTTTGTATCGTAGATATTTCTATCAAAATTATAATCCTTGCTTTAAAATAATTTTAAATGCATGCTTTACTTTTAACAATTGCCAGGAGTGGGATTTGAACCAACACCCTCTCACGAAAACCAAAATTTGATTCTGACGCCTTAGACCATCTTGACTTTATTTTTTTTTTGATATAGTAGACATTTCTATCAAAATCCTAAACCTTACTTTAAAAATATTTTAAATGCATGATTTTGTGAACACCAAAAACTCACAATGGTCGGAAGTGGAATTTTAACCCACACACTCTCACGAAGATTAGAACTTGAGTCTGGCGCCTTAGACCACTCGTTTATCCTCTTGCATTAAAATGATTTTAAATCCATGCTTTTGAACATGAATAAAGTGATTTAAAGTTAAATCAGAGAATTGAACGCATCCCCTCTCACAAAGACTAAAAAATGGTTTTGACGCCTTAGACCACTCGACCATCTTGACTTTTTATTTTTATATAGTAGATATTTCTATCTAAATTCTAAACCTTACTTTAAAATGATTTTAAATGCATGCTTTTGACACCTCAAACATACTTATCACTTTTATATGTAGTTTTTGTGAACACCAAAAACTAAGAATTGTGAGAAGTGGGATTTGAACCCAGACCCTCTCACAAAAACAAGAATTTAATTCTAATGCCTTAGACCACTCAACCATCCTAACTTTATTTTATTAGTATAGTAGATATTTCTATCAAAATCCTATACCTTGCATTAAAAAATATATTAAATGCATGTTTTTGTGAAAACCAAAAATTCCCAATTGTCAAAAGTGGGATTTGAACCCACACCCTCTCACGAAGACCATAACTTGAGTCTAGCGCCTTAGACCACTCGGCCATCATGACTTTAATTTTTTAGTATAGTAATATTTCTATCAAAATCCTAAACTTTGCATTAAAATGATTTTACATGCATGCTAAATTTGAATATTAATAAAGTGGATTTAGTGAGATTTGAACCCACACCCTCTCACGAAGAACAGAACTAGAGTCTAATGCTTTACAACACTCGACCAACTTTATTGTTTTGTTTAGTAGATATTCCTAACAAAATCCTAAACCTTATATTAAATTGATTTTAAATGCATGCTGATTTTGAACATGAATAAAGTGATTTAACACCTCGAATACTTATCAATTTTGTATGTAGTTTTTGTGAACACCAAAAAACTAACAATTGTCTGGGTTTTGAACCCACACCAAAGACCAAAACTTGAGTCTGACATTTTAGACCACTCAATCATCGTGACTTTATTTTTCTTGTATGGTAGATATTTCTATAAAATCCTAAACCTTGCATTAAAATGATTTTAAATGCATGCTTTTGAACATGAATAAAGTGATTTAAAGTTAAATCACACCTCAAACATTAACTTATCAATTTGTATGTAATTTTTGTGACCATAAAAAACAAACAATTGTTAGATGTGAGAATTGAACCCACGGCCTCTCACAAAGACCAAAACATTATTTTAGCGCCTTAGACCACTCAACCATCTTAACTTTTTATTTTTGTACAGTAGATATTTCTAATACAATTCTAACGTTGCTTTAAAATGATTTTAAATGCACGCTTTTGACTGATTTTGAAAAGTGATTTAACTATTTAATTCACACCTCCCACATCCTCTCACGAAAACAAGAACTTGATTCGCCTTAGACCACTCGACTATTTTGTTGGTACAGTAGATATTTCTATCAAAATCCTAAACCTTGCATTAAAAAATATTTTAAATGCATGCTTTTGTGAAAACCAAAAAAAAAAATATTTTAAATGCATGCTTTTGTGAAAACCAAAAATTCGCAATTGTTAGAAGTGGAATTTGAACCCACGCCCTCTCACGAAAACCAGAACTTAAGTCTGGCGCCTTAGACCACTCGGCCATCCTGACATTATTTTTTTTGTATATTAGATATTTCTATCAAAATCCTAAACTTTGCATTAAAATGATTTTAAATGCATGCTGATTTTAAATGCATGCTGATTTTAAATATGAATAAAGTGGATTTGAACCCACACCCTCTCACGAAGAATAGAACTAGAGTCTAACGTCTTAGACCACTCGACCAACTTTAATGGTAAAGAAGTCAGCCGGATTTGTTGTTGCAACCAAACCGAGGAGAGAGAAAAACGGAATTAGAGAGAAAGAAAAAGAGCATAATTCTACATCCGTACAGTCTTTTTATTTAAGTTCGTTGGTGATCAATCTGTGGTCCGATCGAGCTGAAATTTTGACAGCGTGTTCCTAACACGTGGGTCTTCAATCTGAACGGTGGAGATTTCGTTTGGAGCTATCTACAGGTATATTTCAGTGGGTAGTTCGTGGCCACTTTAAGTGAGATCTTTCTTCTTTTTACTCTCTTGAATTATTGTCGTTTGTTGCCGAGATTGATCATCTTGAGATATCAATAGTTGTATGCCTCTAGTTGTGACTAGGGAGAACTCGTTGTAGCCCATTATTGATTATAGTGGAGTTTTTGACTTCGGTCCGTGGTTTTTTACTCTTCGCATTGAAGATGTTTTTCCACGTTAAAATTGCTTGTGTCCTGTGCTTGAATTATATTATGTTCTACTTGTTTAATTTTCTATTAGGTTCACCAGGAATAATTTAATAATAGAATTTAGTAATTATCCCAAAAGTTACATTATGAGCTAAACTTTTATAGCTAGAATTTGTGGTGCTATAATATTTATTTGGCCTATTTTGTTATTGTGAAAGCATATGTTGAAAGCATATGTTGTATAGTTCACGTGTGTTTAATATTTATATTTTCTATTTAAACTTAATCACTTTCAAAAGATTATAAAATGATTTTTAATAGTTAAGGATTACATAAATGACTGAAATTGCACACTTTCACAAGTAATTCAAGTAAATTCATGTTGGATAAAAGCGAGAATTCAAAGGAAAACATACTTTTTTTGGCCTGCAAAACTTAAAAACAAATGTACTTTAGGGATGTTTTTTTATGTTGAGGCTCTATAGTTATATGATTAACTTAGATGAAAAAACTGTAGGACATGTTTGAAAATGATATGGAAATAATTAAAATCACTTCAAAACATGTTTAATTCTTCAAAATAAAGTTAATGTTTGATTTTGAAACTTTCAAATGCACTTTTTATAGGGTTGGTTGCACTAACAACAATAAGCCCAAAATAATTGCAAATTTAGCAAAATTTAAAACATTTTGAAAATATGACAAACAATTAGTGGCTATCACTAATAGAAGCTATCGTTGATATATAACTATCACTGATAGACTAAGGTGATAGACTACTATCAGCGATAGACTACTATCAGCGATAGACCATACTATCAGTGATAGAAATTGTCATATCTGCAAAAAAATTTAAAAAGTGCTATATTTTTAATTATTTTACTCTAAATTGACATCAGTTACAATTTCTCATTTTTATATCATCAAAATTGATTTTAAATGATTAAAAACATGTTTAGTAATTTTAACAATATTAAAATAACTTTCAAACACAGTTCGAGGATTAAATCTGATATTTGAGCATACAATTTGAAATTTATGTTTACTTTGATATGATATTTCATTATTGTAGCATCATTATAGCAACATAAGTATAAAAGTAGACCTATAAATTTCAGATTGACCTATAAATTTCAGATTTTTTTCTAATGTTTGTTGCATTTAAAACATGTTTTTTAATAATATTGTAATTTTTAAAACTTTTTATAAAAATATGGTAGGTTTGAAAGTATTTTGAAAAGAATGTTGTTCAGGAAAAGACAGACAAAGACGACCTCTACACGCGGAGCAAAGGTCGTCTTTTGAAAAGACGATCTTGCTCCACATGGATGAAGATCGTCTTTTCAAAAGACGATCTTCTTCGGCATCTACTTTCCTTTCATTAAAAAATTGATATATTTTTATCCAGATATTCAAAAATTTCGAAAAAGGTACGGTTGGAAGAGAGCTTCAATTGGATACCTGGATTCACTATTTTTAGAGTTGTGTATCAAAAGATACCGACCAAGTTTAGCTACAGTTTTGAAGTTTTCAGCCATATCTTCAGTTCTGGGTTTAGTGAAGTTTTCAGAACTTCGACGATCTGTATCTTTTGATACACAACTCCAAAAGTAGTGGAACAAGGTATCAAATTGAAGCTCTCTGTGTTAGCTTTCCAACCTTACCCTTTTCAAAGTTTTTGAATATCTGGATAAAAACATATCAACTTTTGAATGCACTCCTCAAAAGAATCTCCAGCTCTGAAATTTGCAGAACTATAGTCCAACTTCGATGATCTTTATCTTTTGATACACAACTCATAGTGAAAGCAGTTATCAAATTGAAGCTCTACTCGGTTAGCTTTTCAACCATACATTTTTTGATCCAAAAATAGTGAACCAGATATGCGACCTGAATTAAATTTAAAGAAAAAAATTGGTAATTCTTGATCCGATAAACCTAGCCGATCATATTGCAATTGAGCTCAAAATTAAATGAGTCCAAAAACTATTTAAATGGTAATTTGACCAAAGCTCAAAAGATTAAGATTAGGCCTAAAACTAACAAAGCCCAATTCCAGATGTCTTGGTTCAAAATCCATCAGGGCTCATATGTTCATGGAAAACATCTATAAATAGAGATGTTTTCCTTCATTTAGGTTCATAAATTTAACTCTCAAGAGAGCCTGAAATCCAGAAAACTCTTCGAAACTGAAGTCTCTATACCATACATGCTTTGAAGACCAAGATCAAAATTTAAGACTTCAAGGCTTCGACCATCGACCAGTCAAGGGTCGATCAAGAAGTCCAAGACCAGCCCAAACAAATCAACACCCTTGAGAACAAGCGCGCTCTAACCCTCGAAACAAATTTACAGAGAGAATTAAGTGCATATTAATACAGAGAGAATTAAGTGCATATTAATACAAATTAAATAAATTTACCGGTATTAAACTTTTGTTGGGTTGAAATATGGTGCGAACACAAGCAAATTCTGATTTGTTAGAAAAGAAATGGAATAAATTGATAAAAAGCTAGTGGTGAATGGGTTCCCCACATGCCTAAATACCAATGGTTTCAAATACCTCATACCAATGGTTTCAAATACCTCAGTAGAGAGCAGCAAAACAAACTTGGAATTCCCTAAGAAAAAAAAAAAGAAAAGCTGAAACTCCCACATCGGAAAAGAATACAATAGCGAGTTGTCCAGCGCCTATATAAACTTACCAACGTCATTAGTCTAATTCACGGAGCCGTGCGGTGAGCACAAAGCGAACTATTCTTTCGCCTTTTACTAAAGAATACCGTGTGCTCGTCGCCTCAAGCGGCATACGCCTAAATTAAGTTCCCCACATGCCTAAATACCAATGGTTTCTACACATAACTTCCATACCATTAATTATATTAATTATGTAACTTACTCAATAAAAATAATAAATACTTAATGATCACCTTATTTTTATTGAGTTCCAAATAAAAAATAGCCCAAACACATTTTATATATATATATTTGTCCAATAAATCTAACATGCTCTTGTTTACTATGATACATAGCTCAAAACCAAAAAAAATCATTTTGTTGGTCAATATATTAAGCTCAAAGCTTCCATTTACTCAATATCCATAGTACATAAAAAGAAAATCCCAAGAGTTGGATCAAATAGAATTTTAGATCTCAAACCCGAAAATTCGAAAAACGTAATGGAATCAACCCAATAAAGGTTTAGAATGGATTACCTTGTTGATCAAGATCACGAGTAAGATAAGACTTGTTTCTAAACTCGTGAGCCACAAAAGGTATGATCTACACCACTTAAATGATTCTAGCATGTAAAATCTTTTTTTTTTTTTTTTTTTTCGAGCTAACTAGCATGTAAGATCTAAACACAAGAAATTGCAAAATATGAAAGAATTAACTCTCAATCAAAGCTTGAAGGATAAACTCACTTTCATTCACTTTAATGATAATTGTGTGTCCAAAGAGTCCAAAAAACTATATATAGCCCTTACAACTTCTAGTCACTAACTCTCGTAAGTTGTAACTTCTTCACTAGCTCTTGTAACTTACATCCACTAACAAAAGTAACTTCTGATCACTAACAAGAGTAACTTTCATACACTAATTCTATGTAACTTCAAAATGCATAAAATCAATAATAACCATTAATAAAATGTAATCTATGATATGAAGATAACATAAAAATAAAGTTTAAAATCTGGAAAATAAAACATCAAATCCAATGAGCTTTCATAATGAGCCATGAATGAATATGAATGTAGATAGAAATGTTCCGAGCACATATACCCTTTTGTCAATTTTTCTACTTAAACTTGCTACAATTTTTTCTCATTGGCACAACATTCCAAATTACATTATCTAGAATGAAATATTCAATTCTACCTTATTTAAATTTCTTACATGTTTTACACCCTAGTTTATGGTTTATATTTATAAAGGCAACTAGTCTTTTTAGGTTCCGTTTGGGATTGCGGTAGCTTTTAAAATAATTGCTTCCAACTTTGCTTTTAAAAAAATCAGCTGTTTGATGAATCAAATTAGTGTTTGGTAAATTTTAGTTGTAGACTTAAATAAGTTGGTTATCGTGTTTGGTAAATAAGTATTAAATTATTGTAATTTAACTATAATCACTAAAATAGACATATTATAAAAAATTGTATAAATTATTTTAAGAAAAAAATAGTAAAGTATTATTTTTAAAAAATATTTGCATTTGATTTATTAATTTAAAAATTATAAAATAAGATTTGGGGGTGGGAAATAGATACTACATATATAAAATAATTTTTAATTTTGAAAATATTTGAAAATTTGTTAAAAAAAGTGATTGTTAGAGAATCTAAAAACTACAAATAACAGCTTTTGAAAACTGTGCAAAATGAACATGTCATGCAAAATTGATTTTAACAAATTATAAAATAATTTATTTTACCAAACACAAAAAACGGTTAAGATTTATTTTTAATCACTTCTAATTCTTTCAAACACAATGCCAAACGGAGCCTTACTATTGTTACTAGTGAATTTAACCCTCTCAAGATGAAGACCCAAGAGGCATGCAAGAAGTCTAGTTCACGAATTTAATCGCTAAAGCTCGTGGCCTTAGGACTAGAAAATAATATTAAAAAAAAAAATGATGATGTCAGTAGAGGTCAATTTGACTTATTTTTCAGATCCGGGTCCGTTTGACAATTGAACTAAAATAGGGGTCAGTCGTCCAATTCTCCCACATGTAAGGTAGAACTCAAACAAACCCCATTAAATTATCTTCTTATTTATTATCAAAATACTCTTATTTTGATTAAGGTCTTCATAGATAGCCCTAGATTGACAATGGATTTTTGATATCTACAAATTTCACTAACTTTCTAAGGACAAAATCTATAAGTTCTTCCCAAAACAAATTCTGAAAAGAAAAAAAAATGATAAAAACTGGTGCGGAAAGGAATCCCACAATAAACTTCAAGCTGAAATTCCCACATCGGGAAGAAAGAGGCTCTAACGAACCCATCAAACTGTTATATAAAGGAACCAACGCTTTGTATTTGAAACTTACGGAGCCGTGTGGTGAGCACAAAGCGAACTATTCTTTCGCCTTTTACTAAAGAATACCGTGTGCTCGCTGCTCTTAGCGGTATACGCCTATTTTTGGAGGGTCTCTCTTTTCAGAGTGATCCCTACATCATTTCAAGTTTAAAATTTTAATAGATGGTTCACTCCTCTTATATTGTCAAAAAACAAATATATATATCAAATATATATATATATATATACATAACTAACTAACGTTAAAAAAAAGAGCCTGTTGAATATAATATAAATAATAAGCATTTTGAATTTATTTCAAAAGTAAAAATTGCCGATATATCAATTTCTATCACTGATAGTATGGTCTATTCGTAGACTCAGTTTTTTATAAGTAGACTCAGTTTTTTATAAAATTTTGTCAGTGATAGTAGTGATAGAAGTCTATCACTGATTGAAGTCTATTAGTAATAGCCATAAATCAACAATAAAGTCTATCCGTGAAAGCCACTGATTTTTTGCCATATTTGCCAAATGTTTTAAACTTTGCTAAATTTGCAATTATTTTGGGTCTGTTGTTTGTGCAACCAGCCCAAAAATATATTTATTAATTTAACTATTTTTAAAATATTTGTTTTTTTTCATATTTTTTAAAAAATATACATCAATATCAATAGACATTTCTATCTAAATCCTTGCATTAATATAATTTTAAATGTCAAACCGAGCACAACCCTTGACTAAGAGGTCAAAGTTCAATCCTCAGAGGTTAGATTTGAACCCACAGCCTCGCATGAGGACCCCAAACTTAAGTCTGGCGCCTTAGACCACTCAGCCAACTTTATTTTTTGTTTGCATAGTAGATATATATTTCTATCCAAATCCTAAACCTGACATTAAAATGATTTTAAATGCAGTCAGCCAACTTTATGTTTTTTTGTATAGTAGATATATATTTCTATCAAAATCCTAAACCGTGCATTAAAATGATTTTAAATGCATGCTTTTGAATATATAAAGTGATTTAACTATTTAAATCACACCTCAAACATGTACTTATCAATTTTGTATGTAATTTTTGTGAATACCAAAAACTAACAATGGTCAGAAGTGAGATTTAAACTCACGCCCTCTCACGAAGATTAGAACTTGAGTCTGACGCCGTAGACCACTCGACTATCCTGACTTTATTTTTTTTATATAGTAGATATTTCTATCAAAATCCTAAACCTTGCATTAAAATGATTTTAAATGCATGCTTTTGACTGATTTTGATCATGAATAAGGTGATTTAACTATTTAAATTATCACACCTCAATCATGTACTTATAAATTTTGTATGTAGTTTTTGTGAACACCAAAAACTAACAATGGTTAGAAGTGGGATTTGAACTCACACCCTCTCACTAGAAGTGAGAACTTGAGCCTGGCACCTTAGCACGACCATCCTGACTTTATTTTTTTTTTTGTATAGTAGATATTTCTATCCAAATCCTAAACATTGCATTAAAATGATTTTAAATGCCTGGTTTTGAACATGAATAAATTGATTTCACTATTTAAATCACATCTAAACATGTACTTAACAACGGGATTTGAACACACACCCTATGAGAACTTGAGTCTGACACCGTAAACCACTCGACCATCCTGATTTTTTTTATTTTTTTTTGTATAGTAGATATTTCTATCAAAATCCTAAACATTGCATTAAAATGATTTTAAATGCATCATTTTGACAGAAGTAGGATTTGAACCCACACCTTCTCACGAAAACTAAAACTTGAGTCTGGCATTTTACACTAATCGACCATCCTAACTTTATTTTTTGTATAGTAGATATTTCAATCAAAATCCTAAACCTTGCATTAAAATGATTTTAAATGCATGCTTTTGAACATGAATAACGTGATTTAACTATTTAAATCACATCTCAAATACTAACTTAGACAAAAACTTGAGTCTGACGCCTTAGACCACTCGGTCATCCTGACTTTTTATTTTTGTATAGTAGATATTTCTATCAAAATCCTAAACCTGGCATTAAAATGATTTTCAACGCATGCTTTTGACTTATTTTGAACATTAATAAAGTGATTTAACTATTTAAATCACACCTCAAAGATGTACTTATCAATTTTGTATGTAGTTTTTGTGCACACCAAAATCTAACAATTGTCAAAAGTGGGATTGGAACCCACAGACTGTCACAAAAACCAGAATTTGAGTCTGGCGCCTTAGACCACTTTCTTTTTTTTTTGGATAATAGATATTTCTATCAAAATCCTAAACCTTGCATTAAAATGATTTTAAATGCATGCTTTTGACTGGTTTTGAACATGAATAAAGTGATTTACCTATTTAAATCACACCTCAAACATGTGACCAAAACTTGAGTCTCGCGCCTTAGACCACTCGACCATCCTAACTTTTTTTTTTTTTTTTTTTTTTTTTTTAAAGTAGACTTTTTTATCAAAATCTTAAACTTGCATTAAAAATATTTTAAATGCATGCTTTTGAACATTAATAAGGTAACTTAACTATTTAAATCACACCTCAAACATGTACTTATAAATTTTGTAAGTAGTTTTTGTAAACACCAAACCCACACCCTCTCACGAAAACCAGAACTTGAGTCTGGCATGCACCTTAGACCATTCGGCCTCCTGACTTTATTTTTTTTTTTTGTATAGTAGATATTTTTATCAAAAATCCTAAACCTTGCATTAAAATGATTTTAAATGCATGTTGATTTTGTATGTAGTTTTTGTTAACATCAAAAACTAACAATTGTCATGCCCTCTCACAAAGACCAAAACTTGATTTTGGCGATTTAGACCACTCGACCATCTTAACCTTTTATTTTTGTATAGTAGATATTTCTATCAAAATTCTAATCCTTGCTTTAAAATAATTTTAAATGCATGTTTTACTTCTAACAATTGACAGTTGTGGGATTTGAACTAACACCCTCTCACGAAAACCAAAATTTGATTTTGATGTCTTAGACCACTCAACCATCATGACTTTATTTTTTTGATATAGTAGACATTTCTATCAAAATCCAAAACCTTGCATTAAAAATATTTTAAATGCATGATTTTGTGAACACCAAAAACTCACAATGGTCAGAAGTGGAATTTGAACCCACACACTCTCACGAAAATTAGAACTTGAGTCTAGCGCCTTAGACCACTCGACCATCCTAACTTTATTTTTTTTTTTGTATAGTAGATATTTCTATCAAAATCCTAAACCTTGCTTTAAAATGCATGCTTTTGAACATGAATAAAATGATTTAAAGTTAAATCACACCTCAAACATAAACTTATCAATTTCGTATGTAATTTTTGTGACCACAAAAAACAAACAATTGTTAGAAGTGAGAATTGAACGCATCCCCTCTCACAAAGACTAAAAAATGGTTATGACGCCTTAGACCACCCAACCATCTTGACTTTTTATTTTTATATAGTAGATATTTCTATCTAAATTCTAAACCTTGCTTTAAAATGATTTTAAATGCATGCTTTTGACACCTCAAACATACTTAATTACTTATCACTTTTATATGTAGTTTTTGTGAACACCAAAAACTAAGAATTGTCAGAAGTGGGATTTGAACTCACACCCTCTCACGAAAACCTGAACACCAAAAACTAAGAATTGTAAGAAGTGGGATTTGAACCCACACCCTCTCACGAGGACCAAAATTTAATTCTAACAACTTAGACCACTCGACCATCCTGACTTTATTTTATTAGTTTAGTAGATATTTCTATCAAAATCCTAAACCTTGCATTAAAAAATATATTAAATGCATGCTTTTGTGAAAAGCAAAAATTTTCAATTGTCAGAAGTGGGATTTGAACCCACGCCCTCTCACGAAGACCAGAACTTGAGTCTGGCGACTTAGACCACTCGGCCATCCTGACTTTAATTTTTAGTATAGTAGATATTTCTATCAAAATCCTAAATTTTGCATTAAAATGATTTTAAATGCATTCTAAATTTGAATATGAATAAAGTGGATTTAGTGAGATTTGAACCCACCCCTCTCACGAAGAACAGAACTAGAGTCTAACGCTTTACAACACTCGACCAACTTTATTTTTTTTGTTTAGTAGATAATCCTAACAAAATCCTAAACCTTATATTAAAATGATTTTAAATGCATGCTGATTTCGAACATGAATAAAGTGATTTAACACCTCAAATACTTATCAATTTTGTATGTAGTTTTGCCAAAGTGAGCATAGCTCAGCTGACATATGTATGACTTGATGACCAAGAGGTATGTGGTTTGAATCCTCCCACCCCCAATGTACTCAAAAAAAAAAAAAAAAAAAATTGTATGTAGTTTTTGTGAACACAAAAAAAACTAACAATTGTCTGGGTTTTGAACCCACGCCATCTCAGAAGACCAAAACTTGAGTCTGCCATTTTAGACCATTCAATCATCCTGACTTTATTCTTCTTGTATAGTAGATATTTCTATCAAATCCTAAACCTTGCATTAAAATGATTTTAAATGCATGCTTTTGAACATGAATAAAGTGATTTAAAGTTAAATCACACCTCAAACATTAACTTATCAATTTCGTATGTAATTTTTGTGACCATAAAAAACAAACAATTGTTAGAAGTGAGAATTGAACCCACGGCCTCTCACAAACACCAAAACATTATTTTAGCACCTTAGACCACTCAACCATCTTGACTTTTTATTTTTGTATAGTAGATATTTCTAATACAATTCTAAACCTTGCTTTAAAATAATTTTAAATGCACGCTTTTGACTGATTTTGAACGAATAAAGTGATTTAACTATTTAATTCACACCTACACGAAAACAAGAATTTGATTTTAGACCACTCGACCATCCTAACTTTATTTTGTTGGTATAGTAGATATTTCTATCAAATTCCTAAACCATGCATTAAAAATATTTTAAATGCATGCTTTTGTGAAAACCAAAAATTCACATTTGTCAGAAGTGGGATTTGAACCCACGCCCTCTTACGAAGACCAGAACTTGAGTCTGGCGCCTTAGTCCACTCGGCCATCCTGACTTTATATTTTTTGTATATTAGATATTTCTATCAAAATCCTAAACTTTGCATTAAAAAGATTTTAAATGCATGCTGATTTTGAATATGAATAAAGTGGATTTAGTGAGATTTGAACCCACACCCTCTCACGAAGAATAGAACTAGAGTCTAACGTCTTAGACCACTCGACCAACTTTAAAGGTAAAGAAGTCAGCCGGATTTGTTGTTGCAACAAAACCGAGGAGAGAGAAAAACGGAATTAGAGAGAAAGAAAAAGAGTAGAATTCTACATCCGTACAGATTTCGTATTTCAGTCCATTAGGGATCAATCCGTGGTCCGATCGAACTGAAATTTTGACAGCATGTTCCTGACACGTGGGTCTTCAATCTGAACGGTGGAGATTTCGTTTGGAGCTATCTACATGCATATTCCAGTGGGTAGTTCGTGGTCACTTTAAGTGAGATCTATCTTCTTTTTACTCTTATGAATTATTGTCGTTTGTTGCCGAGATTGATCATCTTGACATATCAATAGTTGTATGCCTCTAGTTGTGACTAGGGAGAACTCGTTGTAGCCCATTATTGATTATAGTGGAGTTTTTGACTTCGGTCCGTGGTTTTTTACTCTTCGCATTGAAGATGTTTTTCAACGTTAAAATTGCTTGTGTCCTGTGCTTGAATTATATTGTGTTCTACTTGTTTAATTTTCTATTAGGTTCACCAGGGATAATTGAATAATAGAATTTAGTAATTATCCCAACAGTTACATTATGAGCTAAACTTTTATAGCTAGAATTTGTGGTGCTATAATATTTATTTGGCCTATTTTGTTATTGTGAAAGCATATGTTGTATAGTTCACGTGTGTTTAATATTTATATTTTCTATTTAAACTTAATCACTTTCAAAAGATTATAAAATGATTTTTTAATACTTAAGGATTACATAAATGACTGAAATTGCACACTTTCACAAGTAATGCAAGTAAATTCATGTTGGATAAAATAGAGAATTCAAAGGAAAACATACTTCTTTTGGCCTGCAAAACTTAAAAAAAATGTACTTTAGGGATGTTTTTGATGTTGAGGCTCTATAGTTATATGATTAACTTAGATGAAAGAACTGTAGGACATGTTTGAAAATGATATGGAAATGATTAAAATCACTTCAAAACATGTATTTAATTCTTCAAAATAAAGTCAATGTTTGATTTTGAAACTTTTAAATGCAATTTTTATAGGGTTGGTTGCACAAACAACCATAAGCCCAAAATAATTGCAAATTTAGCAAAATTTAAAACATTTTGAAAATATGACAAAAAAATTAGTGGCTATCACTGATAGAAGCCATCGTTGATATATAACTATCACTGATAGACTAAAATTTTATAAAAAAACTGAGGTGATAGACTACTATCAGCGATAGACCATACTATCAGTGATAGAAATTGTCATATCTGCATTTTTTTAAAAAAGTGCTATATTTGTAATTATTTTACTCTAAATGACATCAGTTACAATTTCTCATTTTTATATCATCAAAATTGATTTTAAATGATTAAAAACATGTTTAGTGATTGACCTATAAATTTCAGATTTCTTTCTAATGTTTGTTGCATTTAAAACATGTTGTTTTTTAATAATATTGTAATTTTTAAAACTTTTTATAAAAATATGGTAGGTTTGAAAGTATTTTGAAAAGAATGTTGTTCAGGAAAAGACAGACAAAGACGACTTCTACACGCGGAGCAAATGTCGTCTTTTGAAAAGACGATCTTGCTCCACATGGATGAAGATCGTCTTTTCAAAAGACGATCTTCTTTGGATCTACTTTCCTTTTATTAAAAAATTGATATATTTTTATCCGGATATTCTAAAATTTCAAAAAAGGTACGGTTGGAAGAGAGCTTCAATTGGATACCTGGTTTCACTATTTTTAGAGTTGTGTATCAAAAGTTTTCCGCCATATCTTCAGTTCTGGGTTTAATGAAGTTTTCAGAACTTCGACGATCTGTATCTTTTGATATACAACTCCAAAAGTAGTGAAACAAGGTATCAAATTGAAGCTCTCTATGTTAGCTTTCCAACCTTACCCTTTTCGAAGTTTTTGAATATCTGGATAAAAACATATCAACTTTTGAATGCACTCCTCAAAAGAATCTCCAGCTCTGAAATTTGCAGAACTATAGTCCAACTTCGATGATCTTTATCTTTTGATACACAACTCATAGTGAAAGCAGTTATCAAACTGAAGCTCTACTCGGTTAGCTTTTCAACCATACATTTTTTGATCCAAAAATAGTGAAACCAGACATGTGACTTGAATTAAATTTAAAGAAAAAAATTGGTAATTCTTGATCCGATAAACCTAGCCGATCATATTGCAATTGAGCTCAAGATTAAATGAGTCCAAAAACTATTTAAATGGTAATTTGGCCAAAGCTCAAAAGATTAAGATTAGGCCTAAAACTAACAAAGCCCAATTCCAGATGTCTTGGTTCAAAAGCCATCCAGGCTCATACACATTATGTGTTCATGGAAAAAATCTATAAATAGAGATGTTTTCCTTCATTTGGGTTCATAAAATTAACTCTGAAGAGAGCCTGAAATCCAGAAAACTCTTCGAAACTGAAGTCTCTATACCATACATGCTTTGAAGACCAAGATCAAAATTTAAGACTTCAAGGCTTCGACCATCGTCCAGTCATAGGTCGATCAAGAATTCCAAGACCGGCCCAAACAAATCAACACGCTTGAGAACAAGCGCGCGCTCTAACCCTCGAAACAAATTTAAGAGATAATTAAGTGCATATTAATACAAATTAAATTCATTTACCCGTATTAAATTTTTGTTGGGTTGAAATATGGTGCGAACACAAGCAAATTCTGATTTATTAGAAAAGAAATGGAATAAATTGATAAAAAGCTAGTGGTGAATGGGTTCCCCACATGCCTAAATACCAATGGTTTCAAATACCTCAGTAGAGAGCAGCAAAATATTGTATTTAGAAACAAACTTGGAATTCCCTAAGAAAAAAAAAAAAAAGCTGAAACTCCCACATCGGAAAAGAATACAATAGCGATCTGTCCAGCGCCTATATAAACTCACCAACGTCATTAATCTAATTCACGGAGCCGTGCGGTGAGCACAAAGCGAACTATTCTTTCGCCTTTTACTAAAGAATACCGTGTGCTCGCCGCCTCAAGCAGCATATGCCTATTTTTGGAGGGATCCATCTTTCGGGAGTGGGTCTCACATTAAATCGAGTTTTTAAAGTTAATTTAAAATATTGTATTTAGAAATGTGACATAATCACCTGTTTGTTTGGTTTTAAAGTAAGGTTTTTAAAATTCAAGCTAAATTTAGAAATTTATGGTTGTTTTCTAATGTGTCTTTAAAAATATAAGATGTATAAAAATCAAATGGTTATCAAGATTGTATTATGAAATCTTGAGTATAATAAACACATTATGAAATCTTTGAGTATAATAAACACAATTTATAGTTTTTGACTTATAAAACACAAAATTGAGACCACAAGAATTTCAGGTTTTCCCAACTCAAACTTTTGTCGGGAAAAATCCACATTTTCGTCGGCATATGATACGCCAACGGAAAAAAAAACGTCGGCTGGTTCGTCGGCGTAGCTTTCGCCGACAGATAAATCGTTACGTTGGGGTACCTCAATGTTTCACCGACGATAGTATTGCGTTGGCGAAAACTTCCCCTATGCCTACGCTATGTTTAACGCCGGCATAAGTACCACAATGCCGACGTAAATAACTAAGTCGACCAACGATTTTAGGGTTTATATAATTTAGGTTTCGAGTTTGGGGTTTCGAATTTGGGGTTTCAAATTTGGGGTTTCGGGTTGCTTTTTCAGTTTTTTTTAATTCAAATTTTGTAATAATTTGAATTCGATATAGTTAGAACATAAATATTATCAATTGTACAATTTTAACCTGAAATATCATAAACGTCAATATATTAAAATGCAATCTTCTTACAAAAATAATAGAGTTTTGAAACAAAAAGTGTTATTCTTCTGAGTAGAAGTATAAACAAAAGAACGAATATAATCCTACATTCACACTGAAACAATTTGTAGTATGCGAACTTATCCTAAACAACGCCTATTTTTGTCTTCAACAAAAAGTGCACTGAAACAAAAAAAAAAAAAAAAAAAACTAATCCTAAACCACTTCTATTTTTGTCTTCGTCCGTCTTTTTTCAGAAGTTCCCTTGAAGATTACACATCTACGAACCTGAGAAAGTGTAAACATAAACAGAAATAGGTGAAAATGAACTTGACTCGGGGTCAAAGTGAGCATTCAATAAACTTGACTCAATATCTTAAGTACGTTGGATCTTAAAGAGACTTTGATAGAAGAAAAACTTAAAGAGACGTGTTTGAGCTTCCAAGAACTAGGGGTCCCCCACATCTTAATCAAACCCTTTGACAACAAAACTTGATAAAATTGTACCTAAAAGTGAAAGTGCCTAGCCAAGTGCCAAAAAAACCCTCCATATATCATTTTCATTCCAAAAATTACTCGAATATATCCTACATGCACTTGAAAGTGCCAAATGAACATAAAAGTGCCTAGCCAAGTGCGAAAAAACTATGCAAAATGAACATGAAAGTGCCTAACATTAAAATGTCTAGCCAAGTGTCAAAAAACTAACCATGTGTTATTTGCATTCTAGAAAGGACTCAAATATATCATAAATGGACCTACAAGTGACAAATGAACATGAAAGTGTCTAGCCAAGTACCCATAAACTATCCATGTGTTATTTTCATTCTAAAAAGAACTCATTATATATACTACATGTCCCTAAAAGTGAAAGTTCCTAGCCAAGTGCCAAAAAAACTATCCATGTATCATTTTCAATCCAAAAATTACTCGAATATATCCCACATGAACTTGAAAGTGCCAAATGAACATAGAAGTTAAAGTGCCTAGCCAAGTGCGAAAAAATTATGTCAAATGAACATGAAAGTGCCTAACATGAAAATGTCTAGCCAAGTGTGAAAAAACTAACCATGTGTTATTTGCATTCTAGAAAGGACTCAAATATATCATAAATGCACATAAAAGTGACAAATGAAATGAAAGTGTCTAGCCAAGTACCCATAAACTATCCATGTGTTATTTTCATTCTAAAAATAACTCATTATATATACTACATGCACCTAAAAGTGAAAGTGCCTAGCCAAGTGCCAAAAAAACCCTCCATATATCATTTTCATTCCAAAAATTACTCGAATATATCCTACATGCACTTGAAAGTGCCAAATGAACATAGAAGTAAAAGTCCCTAGCCAAGTGCGAAAAAACTATGCCAAATGAACATGAAAGTGTCTAGCCAAGTGCCAAAAAAACTTTCCATGTATCCTTTTCATTCCAAAAATTACTCGAATATATCCTAAATAAACCTAAAAGAAACAAATGACGTTATGTATAAATTTAGTACTTGACTACCATAACTGCAGGATAGCCACACACACATATATATATATAAATTCAGTACTTGGCTACCATAGCTGCAGGATAGCCACACACATAATATAGGAACACAATTAAGTATGTAAGACATATGACCTTGTGTGTCTGAAGAGCCATCAATATGACCTTGTGTGTCTGAAGGGTCGTCGTCTCTTTGTCTTCGCTCCAATAGTTTTTGCATTTCAGCCCATCTACCTTCCCACAAGGCTACCTGAGTACTTAAGTTAACATTCATTTCTTTCAGATCTGCTATCTCAACTTTCATAGCCGTCATTTCTTTACTCCCTACATTTTCTTGTTGTGATGGGCATGCAACATTGGCGGGTGTGCTGGGTTTGGGGTCCCAACCGAGGCCTTTAATGTGCCCTGATCGATGTCCCAAAACCGTTTTAGCAATCAATGCAGAAGGCATCGCTAAAACACCATCTCTGGATGATGCTTCTACAATTTTGATCACTTCCGACTACATTTATAATGGAATGGGGTTAAATGCATAGAAAACATAATTTTACCCAATTGTGATATAATAGTACTTACATATGCATGTTCTGCATTGGGACCCACCCACCACGAAGTTCATGGCAACGAGTATCGTGGAATAACTCAATTTCATCAACGTCAGATCCCTTTTTTTTTCTTTAAATGAAATTTAGAAATTATTAGCCATGGTCATAATAACACAATGTATAGAAGAATTATGTTGTACTTACCAGTTCATGTTGTAGTTGTAGAAATGAGTTCGAACCAGCTCGATGGTTGAATGGCAGTTTGATAACTCCATTTTGGAGCTAATTATCACTCCCTAATTCTAGCTAAAAGCCGTATTTAATTAGTTAATATCTCTCGTTTGTAGGAGAATTGCGGCGAAGAGCTCATGGTGTCCATTGGACGTGTTTCGTGGCTAAGAGCGGTGTTTTAACGCCCCGGGAGTGCATCGGGAAAAGGGCAAGATCGTCCAAGAAGAACCGGACAAAATTGCCAATTGAAGGCAATCTTCCAGCCCCAAACCCGAGAGCAAGCGTCGAGCAGACAACGTCGAGACCCTGCCGCGACGTCGAGACGCTCCGAGGGGCGCGCGCGCTGATCGTTTAGGTCGCAGCGTCGCGACGCTGTCCCTGCGTCTCGACGCTCCGACGGATTTAAAAGCTGTAAATGACGAATTTTTGCAGCCATCTCTTGCATCTTCTTCTTCCTCTCGGTTTTTCTTCTTAAATTCCTTTTGCTCCGCCATTGTTGGCAAGTTTTTGGAGCTTTCCTTTGTATTAGAGCTAGAGATTATGGCCAAGGCTTCCGTTGGAGCGGTTTTGGCAACTTCCTCCATGGTTGGCTAAGGTATTGTGTTAGATTCGAGATGATTTAGGGATTTTTCGTTAGGCTTTTTACATTTTGATAATCTATGCATATGGTTCTGAATAGGCTTTAATTATTGATTGCATTTGTTGTGCTTGCTTAAACCCATGCATATGTTAGATTTCAACAACGAACAATCGGGTTTTCTAGCGTGCGTTATTGTTATAGAATAACGATGCCTTGCCTCTCCTTTTCGCCTTAGTAACACAGGACAACAAAACTAATCGGAGTATCGATTTATGCATGCTTATTGTTGGGTACTTTAGGGTTGCCGGGTAGCCAATTAGCAATGGGAATGCATATTCGAATGTTCGTCGTGGTTAGCTAGTAACTATTCGGAGTCACATTGGGGCTGATCACTCTAACGAGACTGTGAATAATGTTTAATTAGGACTGTTAGTTCTAATTAATTAATATGGAGCCGGTTACTTTAGGGTTCCCGGGTAACCGACCGCGTGCATGTCAATTTATTAGCCTTAGTCTTGAATTAAATGATTAATGTTAGAATGCCTAGCGAAATCCCGAAATACCCCGAATCGAACACTTTTTAATCTCTTTCCCTTCAATTTCTCCGTTAGCAATTTATTTCTCACCTTGCATGTTAACATCCCCCTCTTGTTACAAAACCCAACTAATCAATTAATTTTCATTTCGAACTTTAATTTCAATATGATTAGTCCTTCTCTGTGGTTCGACCATTTTGCCGCTAGCTGCAAAGCTAAAGGTCAATTGGCTTATAAATTCATTTTGGTCAGACTTCGACAGCCTGTGAATTAATGGATATTCAAAAATCCCCACCACCACAGTTTTGCTCGAGCTTCCTTGCCCCTCTTCGTTTTTTCCTGAAAAAAATTATCATTAGTACAACTAAGTAAAGTTAGAACTATAAGTTTAACCGAGAAAAATATATCGCCCATTCAAGGGTCTCCCATCTGTCACATAGAAGATTCCAATCTTTTGGATCTACCTGCCTCTTTGCGGGGTTTGCACGAGCTTCTGTGATGTCATCATACTTGCAGTAGTGCTGATACAACTCTGCTCTAAACTCCCTGAATATATCTCGCATCTGTTTATTCAAGAACCTTTTGACTACTGGGTTCGAAATATCCAAGTCAAAATATTCCTACATATTTGATAATAAATGTGTAAGCATACATTTACGCTTGAAATAGTAACAAAATGCGTAAAGAAAATTTAAACTTACCAACACCCGATCAGTCACATTGTCACGCACATCTTGCTTGACCGCTTTCCAGATCGCACAACGTATGGGAATTGTCTCTTGTACTATGGTGCCAACGCCAATACTAAACCTCGGAGCTAAGGGACATACTGGTCTCCCAATCCCATCCTCAATCACAATCTTGATCCTCCCATGCACATTGACATATCGATCCAACTCAATGTTTCGAGTATGCCCTCTTTTTCGCTTACTTTGTGTTCTTGGTCGGCGAGGTCTAGATCCTGAAACAATGATTAATTTAGCTAAATATGTAAGAAAATAAAACTTATAAGCAAAAATATTAATTTTACCTAATGTCGCGCTCGGCTCCACCTCCGTTGAGGAATTAATCACCGGAGTGTTAACCTCAGTAGCCGCCACATTAGCCTCCTGATCATAACCGGTACGTCTCATGACTCTAGAATCATACAAAAGATGGAAAAAAAATCAATCTCAATATACTAATCCTTGAACTTTAAAATATGGAACTAAAATACACATGTTATACAGTTATTCGCTATTCTGATCATCAGAATCTAAATAGTGAAGTGAACTCGAACTCTCTTCATCGTCGGATGCTTCTAGGTCATCAGGTTCATCATTTATGAAATCGTTATCATTTTGTTACGGTACACTTCTATTCAATTATTCTTCAATCACTTCACATTCAACAACAATGGGGTCAAAATCGTCTCTACATAGTTCATCATCTTGGATCGTTTCATCGACCGCAATGACTCCAGATATTTCTAACAACTCCATCGTGTCGTTTTCTAGGTCTTCGGCTTCTGGAACGTCCCATATGTGTTTATTTTGAACAAGTTGAACTATTTTCCAATTATTACCAAGTTTAGGATCGTTAATGTAGAAAACATGTTTGGCTTGCGTAGCGAAGATGTAAGGGTCATCTATACACCAAAAATGGGATGTGTCTATTGACTTAAACTTTAAATCCACATGTAATTTTTTCTTTTTAGGATCTATATCAAACCTTTAACATCGAAAAAGAATCACACGTCTTCTCTTGTTATAGTCCAAGTCCAAAACCTCTTGCAATACACCGTAGTAAATCATTTCATCATTTCCTTCTCTTTCCCCAGGCACCATGAGTCCACTATTCTGCGTAGACCGACGATTGTCGCGTTCCATACAATGAAAACGTACTCCATTGACAATGCAAGAACTATAAGTGCGGACTTGATTTGTAGGCCCCAATGCTATGGAGTAAAGATCATCGGATGCTTCGCCTCTTTCGCGTAATGAGTACATCTGTTTACGTGAAGAATGTTAACGTAACTTAGTTTTATCTCGTTACAGAAGTTCAGTATTCAAAATTGAAAACTCCACTTCTGCTTTTAACCAATCAGGAAATTGAAGTTCATGTCTTTTATATAATTCATCTAGAGTATCTCCTCTAACGCGAATCAGTCTCAAATGTTGTCTATTTAGAAATAATAACAAACAGAGGTCTCACACATATACTTCAAACTTTAAAACAAATGATATATATGAAGAAATAATAATACGTACTTGCGATAAGACTCTAGCACTGAACAATTGTTCAATATATACCAATGTGCCATTCGTTTCTCGTTTTGGGATATTGTTCTCAAAACTGATCCACTCAATGGTCGTGCGTTTTGTCTAAATAATTTAAAATCCCCTATTTGACCTTCGGGAATTGAGTCATCATTACGTGCAATCCTATTAAACCTCGTTTCTATTCCGGTTAGATACATGGAGCAGAAAGTCAAATATTCATTCATGACAAATGCTTCTGCTATGGAGCCCTCGGGAAAAGTTTTGTTACGCACATAGTTTTTCAAGGTCCGTAGGCTTCTCTCAATAGGGTACATCCAACTATAGCTAACTGGACCAACGATCTTCGCTTCATATGCCAAGTGAACTGGAAGATGCACCATTACATCAAAAAATGCCGGTGGAAAAATTCTTTCAAGCTTACAAAGTATAAGAATAATATCAACTCCCAGCCGATCCAAATCACTGATCCGTATTGTCTTCGCACATAAGTCACGAAAGAAATTACATAACTCAACAATAGTTGTACACACATCCTTTCGCAAGTATGCTCTTATAGCAATAAGAAGAAGTCGATGGAGCAGAACATGGGAGTCATGAGTTTTCAACCCCCACACTTTCCCATTTTTGACATTCACGCATCGTGATCTGTTGGAGACGAACCCGTCAGGAAATTTGACCGATTTCAAGAACTTACAAAAATCGACTCTCTCACTAGTAGTCAATGTATATGCAACATGTGGCTTTATATATTTATTTCCTTTCTTTTCAACGTATAATTCCTTTCGAATGCCCATATCTTTAAGGTCGAAACGAGCATTTATAGTGTCTTTTGTTTTTCCTTCAATGTTCAACAAAGTTCCGAGAAAGTTGTCGCATACATTTTTTTCAATATGCATGACATCCAACTTATGTCGTAAAAGATGTTTAGACCAATAGGGGAGTTCGAAGAATATACTCTTTTTGGTCCAGTAAATATCTCGCTTCCTTTTCTTACCAACTTTGGATGGATGCTTACTTAACACTGGAAAGTTGATCGAGTATACTTGTTGTAAAATCTCATCTCCATTTATTGCAACTGGTGGAGGTCTAAGCTCAAATTTCCCATCATGTAGTCTACTCCTACGCCAACTATGATTAGCTGGAAGATAACGTCGATGTCCCATATACGACATTTTCCCTATTAACCACTTTGACGATGTCTCTTCTTTAGAAATGGGACACGCTTGACAACCTTTGGTACACCATCCCGACAAGTCTCCAGATGCAGGAAAGTCATTGATAGTCCACAACAAACATGCATGTAGTTTAAAATACTCCGAACTCGTGCAATCATACGTGCACACACCATTATTCCACAACTCGTTCAACTCATCAATCAATGGCTGCAAAAATACGTCAATTTCTTTTCCAGGAGACTTCGGCCCAGGTATGAGCAAAGAAATTGTAAAATTAGATTCTTTCATGCACTTCCATGGTGGCAAGTTGTATGGAATAAGCACCACAGGCCACATGTTGTAGACAATACTCATATTACCAAACGGATTGAATCCATCTGAAGCTAATGCTAACCAAACGTTCCTTGGGTCTGAGGCAAAATGAGGAAACTCTTTATCTAAATGTTTCCACCCTGCAGCATCAGCTGGATGTCTCAACACATCATCAATTTCAAATCGTTTATCCTTATGCCATCTCATTTCAGAAGCAATATGCTTCGATGAAAACAATCGCTTCAACCTGGGTATTAGTGGGAAATGACGTAAAATCTTGTGTGGAATTTTCTTACCCTTCCCGTCATTTACTTTATAACGTGACTCACCACATACCGGACAACTTTGGCAATCTACAAACTCTTTCCAAAACAATGTACAATCGTACTTGCAAACATGGATTTTATCGTATCCTAGCCCTAAGCCGCGTAGTTTTCTCTTGGCTTGATAAAATGTACCCGGTATAGATGCACCAACTGGAAATGCTTCATTCAATAGTTCTAGTAACATATCGAACGACTTATCGGTCCAACTATTGAGCACTTTCATATGCATCAACTTCACCAAGAAGCTCAACGAGGAAAATTTATTACAACCGGGGTACAACTGGTTACGTGCTTTGGTAGAGCACTAAATGGGATGCTCCAAATTCAAGCTGTCGAGGCTTGCCAAAATACAATTTATAACCCGAATGCACCGAGCAATTTGCAGCTAAGTGGTAACGGGGTCGATCCACAGGGAATTAAGAAATTTAATTCGACTAAGCCTAATTTGCTAGTGATAAAAAGTATGAGCAAATTTGGTAAAAAGAATGGTAATTTGGTTTGGGGGAAGGGAGCTCCTAACGTGCAAGCTAACGGAAAATTAAATGACAAATGCAAAATTTAAATGGTTGCGCTTAACTTCGAGAAATGGTATTGATCGTTATGGATGTTCGGCTCATCGATACAATTAATTAGCTAATCATGCTTATGCACACAATTCATTTGGCTAATTTCTAACTCAAATGACCCAAAGATAGAATTAGATATGTGCAATTCTAATTGTTCTTGGCCAATAATCTATTCAAGGTCGCGACCCCTAAATTGACCATAAGCAAGTAACGGGAACATTGTGACGGTTTAATCCTAAGACTAACTCGATTTCTCTCTCGCCTTAAGCCTAACATGAAAACGTTAACTAATTCAGATTCCCAACTGTCACTTTGGGTTGAATTACCTAGCCATGCTTAAGCCCTTGCTACCTAGCGGTTTAGGCAATTATACGTCCCAACCTTTAGCCCTCTAACATGCATAGGAATTAGGGCGTCAACCTAACTAAGCTACACATGCTAGATTTGAATAAGAACAAGCAAGAAGATGCATAAACATACTAATTAGCTTCACATTTACAAAGGGGCAAATCTCCCCAAACATCCCTAATTCACAAACCAAAACTCGAAATTAAACACTAACCTTAGTTTAGCCTTCCATGGAGGATGAATAAATCAAACCCCCATGGAAGAGCTTAGTACCATACAAAGAGGAGAAGAAGAAGCTCAAAATTGGTGAAAAATTGCGTAGACCCGAGAGGAAGAAGATAGAGAAAAATTAGAAATCAAAAGTTGGGCAAAAATGAGGCGTTTTCACGCCTTTAATCGTCGGAGCGTCGAGACGCTAGGCAAGCGTCTCGACGCTGGTGCCCTAAGTTGGCCGCGCGCGCGTCGAGACGCTCGGACAGCGTTTCGACGCTGTCGCGCGTCATTCTGCTGGAAAATCGTCGGGCTGGCGTCGAGACCCTCGGGCGGCGTCTCAACGCTGGAAGCGTTGAGCGCGCGCGCTCGACGCTGGGGCGCGCTCATCCTCGGTAGGCAGTCGGGGCGGCGTCTCGACGCTGGCAGCGTCGAGCTAGCGTCTCGACGCTGCTGCTCATGTTGGTTGCTCTCGGGTTTGTTGGCCAAAACTTGTCTCTCCAAGGCAATTATTGCCATTTCTTTGATTCTTCGAGCCCTTTCACTCCCGATGCATCTATGAAGCTCTAAAACGTCGCTTTAAGCCCTAAAACGTGTCTTTCGACTTCTCGAGCTCTCTACCATGAAATCACCTACAAGAAGGCATTTTAATCAATACTTAACATGGTTCTAGCCAATATTAGGGACATAATAATAGCTCTATTTTGGAGCTATCATGCTTCAACCATCAACTCCTCAAAATTGTTTGAAGTATTCGGTTCTTCAACATTAGCAGATATTTGAACACCAAGGTATTCTTCATTATCAATATCCTCTTCCCCTGCTATCATCGCCCCTTGCAAATCGTTTAAAAGATCAAACATCTCATCGTCATCGTTCTGATCATTAAAATCTCCATTTAATCCATCATCTAGTGAAGAACTTGTTTCTTTTTTAAATCGAGCTAAGTTTGCAGGTTCTCCATGATAAATCCATTGACTATATGAAGGAGATATCCCATTCGAAAATAAAATGACGTTCTAATGAATCCATTGACTGCGACTTTGAGTTCATACAAAGCTTACATGGGCATCTCGCTTTTCCCGTCCCATTTACATGACATTTTGCCACTTCTAGAAATTGTTCAACTCCTTCAATATACTCTCTAGAGAATCTATCTCTCAGCTTAATCCAACTTTTATCCATCCTTCAATATACTTTTCCAATTAGTACCAATGAAGAAAGTTCAATCCTGTTGGAATTAGGAACGGAAACCAACTTAGGGTTATTTGTTCATTAAAACTTTACTTGAATGGAGATTTGTTATTGTATAAAGTAATATGATAATAAATATCACAAAAACAATCAAACGAAACAACCGTCGATTACTAGGATCGTCATAAGAAATGTTCAAAACTTCTTTTCCATCTTTTTATTTAGAAGAAGAGTTTTATTGGTATTCATCCTTCAATATATGTTTTGGGCATAGAAAAGTAGAAGAAAACAAAAGTTGGGTGGGATAAGACTTGGGGATAGGTTCCAAAGTCTCATCCCCAAATCAAATCACTCAGGTCCTATAAACAAATAAATGTAATTGATTAATATGAAAGGAAAACAATTATTAAGGTAAAACCATTCTACATAACACGATCAGCATCAAAGAACTTAATGTAACATACAATCATCATCATAGCTGAAGGTTATAAAAAGTAAAAAAAATAGGTGACGATTAATGCTCTTGCTGTTAGATTAAAAAAAATAGCAGCCTTCTGAAACTAGGGATGGATATCCAGTTTGTTCTTGCTTTTAGCTTAACTTACTGGTTGTAACTCTCTCTCTCTTGTCCTCACAAAGAATATTAAAAATTAGAGACTATGAGATAACTTCACATCAAAACTAAGCAGAAAATGAAGATTACCAACAGAGATGACATACAGAACAAGATCAATAAGGCAGCAATGAAGAAGAAACAATTTCAGAGATTAGCATTAAACTAACACCATACTCTGATAAGATGAAATTCTCCATTTTCTTCAAAGGAAAAAACAATATCCATCATCAATTTCAGTTAGCATTTCCTACAGATTCTCCACTTCGGCAAGATTTGAGCACCCATTTCCTCGTAAAACTGAATCGCATTCACATTCCAATGAAGCACCACCCACTCCATTATCCCGTAATCCATTTTCACGGCTTGTTTCACCACCGCAGACAACAATATTTTCCCCAAACCTTTCCTCCGATAACACTCTCTCACGAAGATATCCTCCACCTAGAAACCAGGCTTCCCCAACAAGGTCGAAAAATTGGGGAAAAACATAACAAAATTTTAATTTTTTATGAATAAACCCAAAAATAAACTCATTAAAACAATAGCAGTACTGACAAACATCTAATACAAACATCTAAGATGTACCAGTTACCTACCTCAGCGACGAATAATGCTCGAACTCGCGACTGGTGCAAATCGACAGCGACTGGTGCTCGAACTCGAAGATGAAGGGACACCGACGACGACTGATGCCAATGCTCGAACTAAGAGATGGAGGGTAGAAATCGAAGAGGGAAAGGAAAGGAAGTGAAAGAGGAGGGTTTGAGGTTTGGGAAAATCGAAGGGAGAAAAATCAGAGAGGGAAATATCGTGGGTTTAGGGCTTATTTAAGTACACTTTTCCCCGACGTAATCTTACGTGGGCATAGCTACGATTTTCGTCGGCAATTTTCTCGCCAAAGACCGCCAATTTTTTTTGTCAAAACACTCCCAACGTATGATGTTACGTCGGCGTAGATGATATCTATTTAGGCGTAAATGAGTTACGTCGGCATAAATTCGTTTATGCCAACGCAAATAGGTTCCGTCGGCATAGAAATTTTCGGCATTGCCAAAAATTCTTGTAGTGTGAGAGTTAATGTATATGTATTATGTCGCAATGTCATCGCGACGCGGAGCGGCCGACGTCCTCTTTCAAGGGTTTTGTTTAAAAATAAAAGAGATGAAGTCGCCACCAACCATTTTTGGGTGTGATTGGTCACCTTAAAACAAAAACTGGTCCAAGAAAACAGAAATTAGGTTCGAGGGTCGGTTGAGTGTAGGGAAGGTACAACACCCGTTAAAAACGGTAGCCATATTTTATCTTATATTATCCAATTAGTTTTAAAACGTCCTTAATTTGAGAAAATAAGTAATAATTTATAAAAACAATGTCTCATTTAATCAATTCTTAACTTTAAAAATAAAGTAAGAATTTGATATATTGAGGGAAAATTATCCTTAGTTAATTATCATATTAAATTTCCTTTTATTTAAAGAAAATTGTTTACCTCAATAATTTGAGAAATTTAACCCAACACCGTCATAGGATTTATATGATAATATTTTATTTTTAAAACATATTGATTTAATATTTTTAGAAGGATTGGGAGGATTTTCGTGTGCTTGCACGAGAGTCAAAACTCTACGAAAGTCACATTACTCAATCCTCAAAACAAATAACACATCTTTTTTATGAAATAATTATGAGGATTTTCGTACATTTTACAAAATCGAGACTTTATGAAATTGTATTACTCATCCTTCAATTAAATTAATTCAATTTAAAACTAAATTTGAAATTTAAATAAAATATTTGAATTAAAGATAAATTAACATTTTACTCGAAGAGATCTAAGTTTAAAACAAAATAGAGTTCAATTGATACATTAAACTTGAAATCGAAATTTAATGAAAATACCTTGATAAAATACAATAAAATCGAAATTTGAGATAAAAAGAAGTTTTTTCCTTTTTGCCTTAAATGACAATTGAAAAATATAAATATAAAAATAAAATGACAAAACATAAATGGAAAAAATAGAATAGGTAGTGACAATGGTGAAATTGTCAAATAAAAGACAAGGATGACAGTTTTGTAAATAAGCATATATGGCAAACTTGTAATTAACATAAATTAATGGTATTTTTTAATAGCATAAAAAAACTGAAAATAGACCTTTTTTTCTTCTTCACAACATTCAGCAATCTGCCATGGAAGGTTCGTTTGTGCGTTCCCTGCTCGCCCCGTCGTGAAGACATCGTTGACTCGAGTCGCCGCCGTCGTCGTGGTGGTTTGGCATTGGGTCGCCGCAAATGTGGTATTTGTTTCGAGCACAGCCGTCGAGATCGAGGGAGCACGCTCGAGCTATCTTCTTCGAATCCGTCGATCTGCACGCGGGGATGAGGGTTGGAGTTGAGGTCTGTTTGTACTGCCGCCGTGGATCTGGAAAATTCGTGTGCAGCCATCGTGGGAGCTCCGTCGCAGGTCACCGTTGCTATTCGTTCTGGTCGTGTGGCACCGCTGTCGAGATTGAAGCCCGCGCGTACCGCCACCGTGTGCGCCATGAGTTTCGTTGCCGTCGTGCGCCGCTGTCATGGAGCTTCGCTCGAGGTGGTGGGTCTCGCCGGAATTTGAGTTTGAAGATGAAGAGCTTGGGGGTTGGAGGAGGTGATGATGAATAGTAAAGATGAGAGAGAAAAGTGGAGAAAGTTGGAGTTTTTGGAGCAAAGAGAAACGTGAAGAGAATTGGGGTTTTGGGAGGAGAGAGAAAATGGGTTGATTTGTGGTTGGACTCCTCTAAACTCAATACTTCTTCCTAATTATGCTTAGCATTTTGTTCGGGTCCTTCCTCGGAGCCTTTTGCTCTAATATTTTTATGACCCCCAATTTTACGAGCCCCTCGCTCTGATCTTCTCCTCCCTTTTGAATGATTCTTTACCCGATATTTATACATGATGAGAACGTCAAACAAAGTTAAAATCAAACAATTAATGACTCGAAATTTTATTCTTAATTGAAACGGATTTTTACCAAAAATGAACAAATATGCTAATTACGATTGAGCTATGTCCATGTTGACTTAATTGAAATGGGTAAGACATATGTCTTTTACTAAAAGGCTAGAAGTTCGAATCTTCACTCGTTGAACTAAAAAATGTGTATTCATGTACTGATTTAGCATCTATTAGAACCCCAAGTTAGTTGATCACATCTAAACTTAGGATTAAAATATGTACTTTGGACAATTAATGGATAATTTTTTATATTTTTTTTATAAAGTAAAACGAAATGAATTTGAATGTTTAGATGAGATTTAAACTTTTAAGGTTTTGATCATTTTGTTCTTAGTTTTCTGTTTTTGAAATTTAGGCTTGTTTTCTACTAATTTCTTTACTATGTGTTACACTTTACTTAAAAACATTTGGATTTTTAGTCAAATTCTAAAAAACAAAAGCTACTTTTTTTTTTTTAATTTCCAAAATTAACTTAATTCTTGAAAACATTGGTAGAAATTAGATAACAAAACAAATAAAATTATAGGTGGAAGTAGTGTTTATAAGCTTAATTTTCTAAAACTAAAAATTAAAAACCACATAGTTATCGAACGAAGCCTAAATTACGAGGAAAAAAATAGAATCATTTGAGATAGATTTTATTCTATAATTCTGTAAATAAACTAAAGTCATGAACTTTGAGTTTGAAACCTTTTTTATAGGTTGAAAATTTAAATTAAAAACAAAATATCAAAATTAAGATGTTTTCTTGGCGTTATAAAATTTGAGTTATAAAGTACTTGGATTAATTTGCTAAAACTAACAAATTTATATATTCAATGTTAGTGATATTTTTTAGGAAAAAAATCAATTATTTATACTCCTAAAATTTAAAGGTTGTATCAATTAAAACTCCAAACTTTCATAATTGTATCAATTTACACATTTTTCTTATAAAAAAGTTTGTTTTTACATGTGTGGAGACTTATAATTGTATGAATTAAACTCTATTCATACAATTGATTCACTTATAAAAATTTAGGGGTTTAATTGCTATAATTATAAGTCTCCACGCGTTTAAATTAATATTTTTCAAATGAAATCTATCAAAAGATGTAAATTGTTACACTTATGAAAGTTTAGTATTTTAATTGATATAATCATTAGTTTAGGGGTATAAATTGATTTTTCCCCTATCTTTGAAGTTTGAGCTAAACTTTATATACATAGTTAGTTAAGTCTTAAATTTTGAACTTCATACGCATAGAAGATTGCTCTTGTTTACTATGATACATAGCTCAAAACCAAAAAAAATCATTTTGTTGGTCAATATATTCAGCTCAAAGCTTCCATTTACTCAATATCCATAGTACATAAAAAGAAAATCCCAAGAGTTGGATCAAATAGAATTTTAGATCTCAAACCCGAAAATTCGAAAAACGTAATGGAATCAACCCAATAAAGCTTTAGAACGGATTACCTTGATGATCAAGATCACGAGTAAGATAAAACTTGTTTCTAAACTCGTGAGCCACAAAAGGTATGATCTACACCACTTAAATGATTCTAGCATGTAAGATCTAAACACAAGAAATTGCAAAATATGAAAGAATTAACTCTCAATCAAAGCTTGAAGGATAAACTCACTTTCATTCACTTTAATGATAACTGTGTCTCCAAAGAGTCCAAAAAAACTATATATAGCCCTTACAACTTCTAGTCACTAACTCTAAGTTGTAACTTCTTCACTATCTCTTGTAACTTACCTCCACTAACAAAAGTAACTTCTGATCACTAACAAGAGTAACTTTCATACACTAATTCTATGTAACTTCAAAATGCATAAAATCAATAATAACCATTAATAAAATGTAATCTATGATATGAAGATAACATAAAAATAAAGTTTAAAATCTGAAAAATAAAACATCAAATCCAATGAGCTTTCATAATGAGCCATGAATGAATATGAATGTAGATAGAGATGTTCCGATTCTTATAAGCACATATACCCTTTTGTCAATTTTTCTACTTAAACTTGCTACAATTTTTTCTCATTGGCACAACATTCCAAATTACATTATCTAGAATGAAATATTCAATTCTACCTTATTTAAATTTCTTACATGTTTTACACCCTAGTTTATGGTTTATATTTATAAAGGTAAGTCTTTTTACTATCGTTACGAGTGAATTTAACCCTCTCAAGATGAAGACCCAAGAGGCATGCAAGAAGTCTAGTTCACGAATTTAATCGCTAAAGCTCGTGGCCTTAGGACTAGAAAATAATATTAAAAAAAAAATGATGATGTCAGCAGAGGTCAATTTGACTTATTTTTCAGATCCGGGTCTGTTTGACAAATGGACTAAAATAGGGGTCAGTCGTACAATTCTCCCACATGTAAGGTAGAAAGAACTCAAACAAACCCCATTAAATTATCTTCTTATTTATTATCACAATACTCTTATTTTGATTAAGGTCTTCATAGATAGCCCTAGATTGACAATGGATTTTTGATATCTACAAATTTCACTAACTTTCTAAGGACAAAATCTATAAGTTCTTCCCAAAACAAATTCTGAAAAAAAAAATGATAAAAACTGGTGCGGAAAGGAATCCCACAATAAACTTCAAGCTGAAATTCCCACATCGGGAAGAAAGAGGCTCTAACGAACCCATCAAACTGTTATATAAAGGCACCAACGCTTTGTATTGAAACTTACAGAGCCGTGTGTTGAGCACAAAGCGAACTATTCTTTCGCCTTTTACTAAAGAATACCGTGTGCTCGCCGCTCTTAGCGGCATACGCCTATTTTTGGAGGGTATCTCTTTTTAGAGTGATCCCTACATCATTTCAAGTTTAAAATTTTAATAGATTGGTTCACTCCTCTGCACATTTTAAACTCCAATTTATGATTGAAGTTGATTTTGATGGGGAAAAAGTATTTAAAAAGTAATTAAGAATAAATTTTAAAGGTTTTAAGTCTGGGATGATTTTGAAATAAAATAAAATATGCATTTGATGGTATATAAATGACTGTTTTTTAATAATATTGTATTTTTTAAAATTTATTATAAAAATATTGTAAGTTTGAAACTATTTATAAAAATATTGCACTTTTAAATATTTTAAATAGAGGTGTCTTTTCACCACACGCAAGCAAAGGTCGACCTTTGAAAAGACGATCTTGCTCCACATGGATGGATGGTCTTTTGAAAAGACGATCTTGCTCCACATAGATGGAGGTCGTCTTTTGACGAGGGTCTTTTGAAAAGACGATCTTGCTCCACATGGATGTAGGTCGTCTTTTGATCTTGCTCCACATGGATGGAGGTTGCGACCTCCATCGGTATATACTTCTTTTATTAAAAAATTGATATCTTTTTACTCAGATATTCAAAATTTTCAAAAAAGATATGGTTGGAAAGCTAACCGCAGAGCTTCAATTTGATACCTGATTTCATTTTTGGAGTTGTGTATCAAAAGATAGAGACCATCAAAGTTGGACTATAGTTCTGCAAATTTTAAAACTGAAGATTATTTTGAGAAGTGCATTCAAAAATTGATATCTTTTTACCCAGATATTCAAAAACTTCGAAAAGGTATTGTTGGAAAGTTAACAGCTTCAATTTATACCTAGTTTCACTATTTTTGGAGTTGTGTATCAAAAGATATATATAGTCAAAGTTATAAAAAGTTCACTAAACTCAGAACTGAAGATACGACTGAAAACTTCAAAACTGTAGCTCAACTTCGACGATCTATATCTTTTAATACACAACTCTACAAATAATGAAACTAGATATCAAATTGAAGCTCTCTGTGTTAGCTTTTTAACCGTACCTTTTTTGATATTTTTTAATATTTGGGTAAGAAGATGTCAATTTTTTAATGCACTCCTCAAAATAATCTTCAGTTCTGAAATTTGCAGAGTTATAGTCCAACTTTGATGGTCTTTATCTTTTGATACACAACTCAAAAGTGAAATCAGGTATCAAATTGAAGCTCTGCTGTTAGCTTTCCAACCATATCTTTTTTGAAAATTTTGAATATCTGGTTAAAAATATATCATTTTTTTAATAAAAGAAGTACGATGGTCTTTTCAAAAGACGACCTTCATCCACGTGGAGCAAGATCGTCTTTTTAAAAAACGACCTTGCTTGCGTGGGGAGGTCGTCTCCATTTAAAATTGCTATATTTTTATAAATAGTTTCAAACTTACAATATTTTTATAATAAGTTTTAAAAAATACAATATTAAAAAAAAACAACCGGTATAAATTGACTCTAAAAATATATAAAAAAAAATAATATTGTCAAAAAACAAATATATATATATAACTAACTAACTAACGTGAAAAAAAAGAAATAAAATAGGAACTAATCAATATTATTGACAATAAAATGTAAATAGCCTAATATAACTAATCAATATTATTGACAATAAAATGTAAATAGCCCGCTGAATATAATAATATAAATAATAAGTATTTTGAATTTATTTCAAAAGTATAAAATATATGGGGAAATTGTAACAGCTATCAATTTAGAGTAAAATAATTAAAAATCTAGCACTTTTAAAAAAAAAATTGCGGATATATCAATTTCTATCACTGATAGTATTGTCTATCGCTTCGCTGATAGACTCAGTTTTTTATAAAATTTTGTCAGTGATAGTAGTCTATCAGTGATAGAAGTCTATCACTGATAGAAATCTATCAGTGATAGTCATATATCAACAATAAAGTCTATCGGTGATAGCCACTAATTTTTTTGTCATATTTGCAAAATGTTTTAAACTTTGCTAAATTTGCAATTATTTTGGGCCTGATTGTTGTTTGTGCAACCAGCCCAAATATATATTTATTAATTTAACTATTTTTAAAATATTTATTTTTTTTAATATTTTTAAAAAAATATACATCAATATCAATAGACATTTCTATCTAAATCCTTGCATTAAAATAATTTTAAATGTCAAACCGAGCATAACCCTTACTAAGAGGTCAAAGTTCAATTCTTAGAGGTTAGATTTGAACCCACACCCTCGCATGAGGACCCAAAATTTAAGTCTGACGCCTTAGACCACTCAACCAACTTTTTTTTTTTTTTTTTTGTATAGTAGATATATATTTCTATCAAAATCCTAAACCTTGCATTAAAATGATTTTAAATGCATGCTTTTCACTGATTTTGAACATGAATATATAAAGTGATTTAACTATTTAAATCACACCACAAACATGTACTTATCAATTTTGTATGTAATTTTTGTGAACACCAAAAACTAACAATTGTCATTTAAACCCACACCCTCTCCCGAAGATCAGAACTTGAGTCGGACGCCGTAGACCACTCGACTATCCTGACTTTATTTTTTTGTATAGTAGATATTTCTATCAAAATTCTAAACCTTGCATTAAAATGATTTTCAACGCATGCTTTTGACTTATTTTGAACATGAATAAAGTGATTTAACTATTTAAATCACACCTCAAACATCTACTTATCAATTTTGTATGTAGTTTTTGTGCACACCAAAAACTAACAATTGTCAAAAGTGGGATTGGAACCCACACACCGTCACGAAAATCAGAATTTGAGTCTGGCGCCTTAGACCATTCAACACTTTATTTTTTTTGGATAATAGATATTTCTATCAAAATCCTAAACCTTGCATTAAAATGATTTTAAATGCATGCTTTTGACTGATTTTGAACATGAATAAAGTGATTTAACTATTTAAATCACACCTCAAACATGTGCCAGAACTTGAGTCTGACGCCTTAGACCACTCGAGCATCCTAACTTTATTTATTTATTTATTTTTATTTATTTTTTTATTTTTTTTTAGTAGACATTTTTATCAAAATCTTAAACTTGCATTAAAAATATTTTAAATGCATGCTTTTGAACATTAATAAGGTAACTTAACTATTTAAATCACACATCAAACATGTAACCCACACCCTCTCACGAAAACCAGAACTTGAGTCTAGCACCTTAGACCACTCGGCCATCCTGACTTTATTTTTTTTGTAGAGTAGATATTTTTATCAAAATCCTAAACCTTGAATTAAAATGATTTTAAATGCATGTTGATTTTGAACATGAATAAAGTGATTTAACTATTTGAATCACACCTCACACATTAACTTATCAATTTCGTATGTAATTTTTGTGACCACAAAAAACAAACAATTGTTAGAAGTGAGAATTGAACGCATCCCCTCTCACAAAGACTAAAAAATGGTTTTGACGCCTTAGACCACTCGACTATCTTAACTTTTTATTTTTATATAGTAGATATTTCTATCTAAATTCTAAACCTTGCTTTAAAATGATTTTAAATGCATGCTTTTGACACCTCAAACATACTTATCACTTTTATATGTAGTTTTTGTGAACACCAAAAACTAAGAATTGTCAGAAGTGGGATTTGAACCCACACCCTCTCACAAAAACCATAATTTAATTCTGACGCTTTAGACCACTCGACCATCCTGACTTTATTTTATTACTACAGTAGATATGTCTATCAAAATCCTAAACCTTGCATTAAAAAATATTTTAAATGCATGCTTTTGTGAAAACCAAAAACTCACAATTGTCAGAAGTGGGATTTGAACACACTCCCTCTCACGAAGAGAAGATCATGAGTTTAACACCTTAGACCACTCTACCATCCTGACTTTATTTTGTTGGTATAGTAGATATGTCTATCAAAATCCTAAACCTTGCATTAAAAATATTTTAAATGCATGCTTTTGTGAAAACTAAAAATTCACATTTGTTAGAAGTGGGATTTGAACCCACACCCTCTCCCGAAGAACAGAACTTGAGTCTGGCGCCTTAGACCACTCGGCCATCCTGACTTTATTTTTTTTGCATATTAGATATTTCTATCAAAATCCTAAACTTTGCATTAAAATGATTTTAAATGCATGCTGATTTTGAATATGAATAAAGTGGATTTAGTGAGATTTGAACCCACACCCTCTCACGAAAAACAGAATTAAAGTCTAACGTCTTAGGCCACTCGACCAACTTTACTTTTTTGGTATAGTAGATACTCTTATCAAATTCCTAGACCTTGCATTAAAATGATTTTAAATGCATGTTGATTTTGAACATGAATAAAGTGATTTAACTATTTAAATCACACCTCAAATACTTATCAATTTTGTATGTAGTTTTTGTGAACACCAAAAAACTACTCAGACAAAAACTTGAATATTTCTATCAAAATCCTAAACCTTGCATTAAAATGATTTTAAATGCATGCTTTTGAACATGAATAAAGTGATTTAAATTAAATCACACCTCAAACATTAACTTATCAATTCCGTATGTAATTTTTGTGACCACCAAAAAAGAACAATTGTTAGAAGTGAGAACTGAACTCACACCCTCTTACAAAGATCAAGACATGGTTTTGACACCTTAGACCGCTCGACCATCTTGACCTTTTATTTTTATATAGTAGATATTTCTATCTAAATTCTACCTTGCTTTAAAATGATTTTAAATGCATGCTTTTGACACATCAAACATACTTATTATTGAAAAACACTAGAACATTTACCACGATGGGAGAAGAAGAAAGTAGAGAGGATGTCTTCTCTATTCAGTTGTGATCTTCAAAAGTTACAATAACCAATATTTATAGGGTTTACAAGACCTAAAGATGGTAAGGAAAGGGAGAAATTAAAGGAGAACATACAGGAGAAATAAAGGGGGGAAGTTAATAGGAGAAGATACATGCTATCTTAGGGACATCTTAAAATATTCATAACACTCCCCCTTAGATGTCCATAGTATATAGAATATATGCCTCGTTAAAACCTTATTAGGAAAAACCCAATGGGACAAAATCCTAGTGAAGGAAAAAGAGTACATTATTCATATAATTTAACAATTGCCTCATTAAAAACCTTGCTAGGAAAACCCAGTGGGATAAAACCATAGTCAAGCGAAAAAGAGTGCAACACATTTTCTCCCCCTCATGTAAACATTATTTGAGATCTTTGAATCGTCGCATTCCAATGTTGTGTATCAACTTCTCAAATGTTGCAGTAGGTAATGCATTTGTAAATAAGTCTGCCAAGTTATATTTTGAAGAAATTTGTTGAACATTGATGTCTCCTTTTGCTTCAAGGTCATGAGTGTAGAAGAGCTTTGACGAGATATGCTTCATTCTATCTCCTTTGATATACCCCCCTTTAATTTGAGCTATACATGTTGTATTGTCTTCATATAATGTCGTGGGACAATCTTTGTTAGAAGGCAAACCACATGTTTAGGGTTTAGGGTTTAGGGTTTAGAAGAGCTTTGACGAGATATGCTTCATTCTATCTCCTTTGATATACCCCCCTTTAATTTGAGCTATACATGTTGTATTGTCTTCATATAATGTCGTGGGACAATCTTTGTTAGAAGGCAAACCACATGTTTCACAAATATTTTGAGTCATTGATCTTAGCCATACGCATTCTCGACTAGCTTCATGGATGGCCAGGATTTCAGCATGGTTCGAGGAAGTAGCTGTTATTGTTTGCTTCATAGACCGCCATGATATGGCAGTTCCTCCATATGTAAATACATAGCCTGTTTGAGATCTACCTTTATGTGGATCAGATAAATAACCTGCATCTGCATAACCAACTAGTCCAAAATTCGATTTATTAGAGTAAAGTAAACTCATATCAATTGTCCCTCGAAGATAACGAAGGATGTTCTTAACTCCATTCCAATGTCTTTTTGTTGGAGAAGAACTGTATCTAGCTAATAAATTGACTGGAAACACTATATTTGGTCTTGTGTTATTAGCAAGGTACATTAGTGCACCTATTGCACTAAGGTATGGTACTTCAGGACCAAGAAGCTCTTCATTATCTTCTCGTGGTCGAAATATATATTTCTTCACATCAAGTGAACGAACTACCATTGGAATGTTTAATGGATGTGCTTTGTCCAGGTAGAATCTTTTTAAGATCTTTTCTGTATAAGTTGATTGATGAATAAATATTCCATTGGCTAAATGCTCAATTTGCAACCCAAGGCAAAATTTTGTTTTTCCGAGATCTTTCATCTCAAATTCTTTCTTAAGATTTTTTATTGCCTTTGGAAGCTCTTCGGGAGTTCCAATGATATTCAAAACATCAACATATACAACAATAATAACAAATCCTGATTGTGATTTTTTTATAAAAACACATGGACAAATAGGGTTATTTTTATACCCTTATTTCAACAAATATCCACTAAGACGATTATACCACATTCGTCCAGATTGTTTTAGTCCATATAAAGATCTCTGTAATTTAATGGAATATAATTTTCTAGTATTTGAATTATATGATTCTGGTATTTTTAATCCTTCAGGATTTTCATATAAATATCATTATCAAGAGATCCATATAAATATGCTGTGACTACATCCATAAGATGCATGTCAAGGTTTTCATGCACAACCATACCAATTAGATATCTTAATGTTATTGCATCCACCACAGGTGAATATGTCTCATCGTAGTCAATACCAGGCCTTTGTGAGAATCCTTGTGCAACAAGTCTCGCTTTATATCTTGTAACACCATTATTTTCATTTCTTTTTTCTTACAAATACCCATTTGTATCCCACAGGCTTTACACCTTTTGGTGTCTGAACTACTGGCCCAAAAACCTCACGTTTTGAGAGTGAATTTAATTCTGTTTGGATTGCTTCTTTCCACTTGATCCAATCTTTCCTGTGTCGACATTCTTCGACAGATTTTGGTTCAGAATCCTCATTTTCGTTAATAATATCGTGAGCAACATTGTGAGCAAAAGTGTTGTCAACAACTATATCAGACCGATTCCATCTTTTTCCTGTCATGACATAATTTATCGAGATCTCATTATTATCCTCTGGTATTTGATTTTCTTGAGTACTCATATTCAGGATTTCTTCTGGAATATCCACATTCTCAATTGAGTCTTTTTCATTATTGATTATTCTTCTTTTCCGAGGATTTTTATTTTTGGAACCCATTGGTCTTCCACGCTTTTGGCGTGTCTCGGACTTATTAGTTGTGACTACTTGCTGTGTTGGGATGTCAATTTTAGATGGTGCATTTGCAGCTGGTATATATGACTTAGTTACTTTCTTAATATCTGTAAATGCATCTGGCATTTGATTTGCAATATGTTGCAAGTGAATTATCTTTTGAACTTCTAGTTCACATTGGTTATTACGGGGATCTAAATGAGATAATAACGATGCATTCCATGCAACTTCATTTTTCAACTTCTTAATTTCTCCCCCTAATGTTGGAAAATTTGTCTCATTAAAATGACAATCAGCAAAGCGTGCAGTAAATACATCACCCGTCAGGGGTTCAAGATATCTAATAATTGATGGTGAATCAAATCCAACATATAGTCCTAGTCTCCTTAGAGGACCCATCTTAGTACGTTGTGGTGGAGCAATTGGAATGTATACTGCACATCCAAAAATTCGTAGATGGGAAACATTTGGCTCCTGGCCATAAACTAATTGTATTGGAGAGTATTTATGGTAGGCTGCTGGCCTAAAACATATAAGCGATGCTGCATGCAAAATCGCGTGACCCCACACCGATATTGGGAGTTGTGCTCTCATAATCATTGGTCTAGCAATTAATTGTAATCGTTTTATAAATGATTTTGCCAAACCATTTTGGGTATGAACATGAGCTACAGGATGTTCAACACTTATCCCAATTGACATGCAATAATTATTAAATGCTTGGGATGTAAATTCACCAGCATTATCAAGACGAATTTTTTTAATTCCACAATCAGGAAATTGTGCTCTTAACTTAATTATTTGAGCGAGTAATCTTGCAAATGCAATGTTTCGACTTGATAATAAACACACATGGGACCATCTGCTGGATGCATCAATTAAAACCATAAAATATCTAAATGGTCCACTTGGTGGATTAATAGGTCCACGTATATCTCCATGAATTCGTTCTAAAAATGTAGGTGATTCAAATCCTACTTTAGCTGGTGAGGGTCTAATAATTAATTTACCTTGAGAGCAAGCATCGCATGACAATTCATTAGATTGAAGAATCTTTTGTTTTGTCAATGAATGTCCACGTGAATTTTCAATAATTCTTCTCATCATTATAGACCCGGGATGACCCAATCTTTCATGCCAAACAATGAATATATCTGGATTCATGAACTTCAGGTTCATGGTTGCATATGTTTCAATTACTCGTATATGAGTATAATATAATCCAGAAGAAAAAGCAGGCAATGTTTCTACGGTACATTTTTCATGTGAAACAGCAAATGTAATATAAAGATACTCTATATTATTTTTACTATTAGTCTCAATATGATAACCATTATAACGTATATCTTTGAAACTCAAGAGATTTCTTTTTGATTTGCTAGAGTACAAACATTATGAATGGAGATTTTTGTTCCTCTAGGCAAGATGAGATTTGCTTTTCCAAATCCTTCAATCAAGTTTGCAGAACCTGATATTGTATTGACATTTGCTTCAAGCAATGTCAAGTTAGAAAAATATTTTCTACTTTTTAATATTGTGTGCGTAGTTGCACTATCTACCAAACATACATCTTCATTTTGCATCTTTGAACCATCCAAAATATGAGAAATGTTCATAATTCTCAAAGAAGGGAATGAACCAATTGAAGGGAATGAACTCCTTGGCAAACAATAACCTTCTCGTGTTCCTATTCCACGAGATCTTCCTCACTATGACTTGAACCCGGGATCGAGACTTGTGGGAGCCTCCTCAAAGAATATGGAGATAATTCTGGTGGTCTTTAGCGTTCTTAGTGTTCCAGTAGATCAGTGGATAGAGACTCATGCTGATAACGTGTTGTAAAACACTAGAACATAAACAACGATGGGAGAAGAAGAAAGTAGAGAAGATACATGCTATCTTAGGGACATCTTAAAATATTCATAACACTTATCACTTTTATATGTAGACCAAAACCAAAGAATTGTGAGAAGTGGGATTTGAACCCACATCCTTTCACGAAAACAAGAATTTAATACTAAAGCCTTAGACCACTCGACCATCTTAACTTTATTTTATTAGTATAGTAGATATTTCTATCAAAATCCTAAACCTTGCATTAAAAATATATTAAATGCATGCTATTGTGAAAACCAAAAATTGTCAGAAGTGGGATTTGAACCCACGCCCTCTCATAAAGACCAGAACTTGAGTCTGGCGCCTTAGACCACTCGGCCATCATGACTTTAATTTTTAGTATAGTAGATATTTCTATCTAAATCCTAAACTTTGCATTAAAATGATTTTAAATGCATTCTAAATTTGAATATGAATAAAGTGAAAGTTCCTAGCCAAGTGCCAAAAAAAATATCCATGTATCATTTTCAATCCAAAAATTACTCGAATATATCCTACATGCACTTGAAAGTGTCAAATGAACATAGAAGTAAAAGTGCCTTGCCAAGTGCGAAAAAACTATGTCAAATGAACATGAAAGTGCCTAACATGAAAATGCCTAGCCAAGTGTGAAAAAACTAACCATGTGTTATTTGCATTCTAGAAAGGACTCAAATATATCATAAATGCACCTAAAAGTGACAAATGAACATGAAAGTGTCTAGCCAAGTACCCATAAACTATCCATGTGTTATTTTCATTCTAAAAAGAACTCATTATATATACTACATGCACCTAAAAGTGAAAGTTCCTAGCCAAGTGCCAAAAAAACCCTCCATATATCCTTTTCATTCCAAAAATTACTCGAATATATCCTACATGCTCTTGAAAGTGCCAAATGAACATAGAAGTAAAAGTACCTAGCCTAGTGCGAAAAAACTATGCCAAATGAACATGAAAGTGTCTAGCCAAGTGCCAAAAAAACTTTCCATGTATCTTTTTCATTCCAAAAGTTACTCGAATATATCCTAAATAAACCTAAAAGAGACAAATGACATTATGTATAAATTTAGTACTTGACTACCATAACTGCAGGATAGCCACACACACATATATATAAATTCAGTACTTGATTATCCTCTTGCATTAAAATGATTTTAAATCCATGCTTTTGAACATGAATAAAGTGATTTAAAGTTAAATCAGAGAATTGAACGCATCCCCTCTCACAAAGACTAAAAAATGGTTTTGACGCCTTAGACCACTCGACCATCTTGACTTTTTATTTTTATATAGTAGATATTTCTATATAAATTCTAAACCTTACTTTAAAATGATTTTAAATGCATGCTTTTGACACCTCAAACATACTTATCACTTTTATATGTAGTTTTTGTGAACACCAAAAACTAAGAATTGTGAGAAGTGGGATTTGAACCCAGACCCTCTCACAAAAACAAGAATTTAATTCTAATGCCTTAGACCACTCGACCATCCTAACTTTATTTTATTAATATAGTAGATATTTCTATCAAAATCCTAAACCTTGCATTAAAAAATATATTAAATGCATGTTTTTGTGAAAACCAAAAATTCCCAATTGTCAAAAATGAGATTTGAACCCACACCCTCTCACGAAGACTATAACTTGAGTCTAGCGCCTTAGACCACTCGGCCATCATGACTTTAATTTTTTAGTATAGTAGATATTTCTATCAAAATCCTAAACTTTGCATTAAAATGATTTTACATGCATGCTAAATTTGAATATGAATAAAGTGGATTTAGTGAGATTTGAACCCACACCCTCTCACGAAGAACAGAACTAGAGTCTAATGCTTTACAACACTCGACCAACTTTATTTTTTTGTTTAGTAGATATTCCTAACAAAATCCTAAACCTTATATTAAAATGATTTTAAATGCATGCTGATTTTGAACCTGAATAAAGTGATTTAACACGTCAAATACTTATCAATTTTGTATGTAGTTTTTGTGAACACCAAAAAACTAACAATTGTCTGGGTTTTGAACCCACACCAAAGACCAAAACTTGAGTCTGACATTTTAGACCACTCAATCATCGTGACTTTATTTTTTTTGTATGGTAGATATTTCTATCAAATCCTAAACCTTGCATTAAAATGATTTTAAATGCATGCTTTTGAACATGAATAAAGTGATTTAAAGTTAAATCACACCTCAAACATTAACTTATCAATTTGTATGTAATTTTTGTGACCATAAAAAACAAACAATTGTTAGATGTGAGAATTGAACCCACGGCCTCTCACAAAGACCAAAACATTATTTTAGCGCCTTAGACAACTCAACCATCTTAACTTTTTATTTTTGTATAGTAGATATTTTTAATACAATTCTAAACGTTGCTTTAAAATGATTTTAAATGCACCCTTTTGACTAATTTTGAAAAGTGATTTAACTATTTAATTCACACCTCCCACATCCTCTCACGAAAACAAGAACTTGATTCGCCTTAGACCACTCGACTATTTTGTTGGTACAGTAGATATTTCTATCAAAATCCTAAACCTTGCATTAAAAAATATTTTAAATGCATGCTTTTGTGAAAACCAAAAATTCGCAATTGTCAGAAGTAGAATTTGAACCCACGCCCTTTCACGAAGACCAGAACTTAAGTCTGGCGCCTTAGACCACTCGGCCATCCTGACATTATTTTTTTTGTATATTAGATATTTCTATCAAAATCCTAAACTTTGCATTAAAATGATTTTAAATGCATGCTGATTTTAAATATGAATAAAGTGGATTTGAACCCACACCCTCTCACGAATAATAGAACTAGAGTCTAACGTCTTAGACCACTCGACCAACTTTAATGGTAAAGAAGTCAGTCGGATTTGTTGTTGCAACCAAACCGAGGAGAGAGAAAAACAGAATTAGAGAGAAAGAAAAAGAGCATAATTCTACGTCCGTACAGTCTTTTTATTTAAGTTCGTTGGTGATCAATCTGTGGTCCGATCGAGCTGAAATTTTGACAGCGTGTTCCTAACACGTGGGTCTTCAATCTGAACGGTGGAGATTTCGTTTGGAGCTATTTACAGGCATATTTCAGTGGGTAGTTCGTGGCCACTTTAAGTGAGATCTTTCTTCTTTTTACTCTCTTGAATTATTGTCGTTTGTTGCCGAGATTGATCATCTTGAGATATCAATAGTTGTATGCCTCTAGTTGTGACTAGGGAGAACTCGTTGTAGCCCATTATTGATTATAGTAGAGTTTTTGACTTCGGTCCGTGGTTTTTTACTCTTCGCATTGAAGATGTTTTTCCACGTTAAAATTGCTTGTGTCCTGTGCTTGAATTATATTATGTTCTACTTGTTTAATTTTCTATTAGGTTCACCAGGGATAATTTAATAATAGAATTTAGTAATTATCCCAAAAGTTACATTATGAGCTAAACTTGTATAGCTAGAATTTGTGGTGCTATAATATTTATTTGGCCTATTTTGTTATTGTGAAAGCATATGTTGTATAGTTCACGTGTGTTTAATATTTATATTTTCTATTTAAACTTAATCACTTTCAAAAGATTATAAAATGATTTTTAATAGTTAAGGATTACATAAATGACTGAAATTGCACACTTTCACAAGTAATTCAAGTAAATTCATGTTGGATAAAAGCGAGAATTCAAAGGAAAACATACTTTTTTTGGCCTGCAAAACTTAAAAACAAATGTACTTTAGGGATGTTTTTTTATGTTGAGGCTCTATAGTTATATGATTAACTTAGATGAAAACAATGTAGGACATGTTTGAAAATGATATGGAAATAATTAAAATCACTTCAAAACATGTTTAATTCTTCAAAATAAAGTTAATGTTTGATTTTGAAACTTTCAAATGCACTTTTTATAGGGTTGGTTGCACTAACAACAATAAGCCCAAAATAATTGCAAATTTAGCAAAATTTAAAACATTTTGAAAATATGACAAACAATTAGTGGCTATCACTAATAGAAGCTATCGTTGATATATAACTATCACTGATAGACTAAGGTGATAGACTACTGTCAGCGATAGACCATACTATTAGTGATAGAAATTGTCATATCTGCACAAAAATTTAAAAAGTGCTATATTTTTAATTATTTTACTCTAAATTGACATCAGTTACAATTTCTCATTTTTATTTCATCAAAATTGATTTTAAATGATTAAAAACATGTTTAGTAATTTTAACAATATTAAAATAACTTTCAAACACAGTTCGAGGATTAAATCTGATATTTGAGCATACAATTTGAAATTTATGTTTACTTTGATATGATATTGCATTATTGTAGCATCATTATAGCAACATAAGTATAAAAGTAGACCTGTAAATTTCAGATTGACCTATAAATTTCAGATTTTTTTCTAATGTTTGTTGCATTTAAAACATGTTGTTTTTTAATAATATTGTAATTTTTAAAACTTTTTATAAAAATATGGTAGGTTTGAAAGTATTTTGAAAAGAATGTTGTTCAGGAAAAGACAGACAAAGACGACCTCTACACGCGGAGCAAAGGTCGTCTTTTGAAAAGACGATCTTGCTCCACATGGATGAAGATCGTCTTTTCAAAAGACGATCTTCTTCGGCATCTACTTTCCTTTCATTAAAAAATTGATATATTTTTATCCATATATTCAAAAATTTCGAAAAAGGTACGGTTGGAAGAGAGCTTCAATTGGATACTTGGTTTCACTATTTTTAGAGTTGTGTATCAAAAGATACCGACCAAGTTTAGCTACAGTTTTGAAGTTTTCAGCCATATCTTCAGTTCTGGGTTTAGTGAAGTTTTCAGAACTTCGACGATCTGTATCTTTTGATACACAACTCCAAAAGTAGTGAAACAAGGTATCAAATTGAAGCTCTCTGTGTTAGCTTTCCAACCTTACCCTTTTCGAAGTTTTTGAATATCTGGATAAAAACATATCAACTTTTGAATGCACTCCTCAAAAGAATCTTCAGCTCTGAAATTTGCAGAACTATAGTCCAACTTCGATGATCTTTATCTTTTGATACACAACTCATAGTGAAAGCAGTTATCAAACTGAAGATCTACTCGGTTAGCTTTTCAACCATACATTTTTTGATCCAAAAATAGTGAACCAGATATGCGACCTGAATTAAATTTAAAGAAAAAAATTGGTAATTAATTCTTGATCCGATAAACCTAGCCGATCATATTGCAATTGAGCTCAAGATTAAATGAGTCCAAAAACTATTTAAATGGTAATTTGACCAAAGCTCAAAAGATTAAGATTAGGCCTAAAACTAACAAAGCCCAATTCCAGATGTCTTGGTTCAAAATCCATCAGGGCTCATATGTTCATGGAAAACATCTATAAATAGAGATGTTTTCCTTCATTTGGGTTCATAAATTTAACTCTCAAGAGAGCCTGAAATCCAGAAAACTCTTCGAAACTGAAGTCTCTATACCATACATGCTTTGAAGACCAAGATCAAAATTTAAGACTTCAAGGCTTCGACCATCGACCAGTCAAGGGTCGATCAAGAAGTCCAAGACCAGCCAAAACAAATCAACACCCTTGAGAACAAGCGCGCTCTAACCCTCGAAACAAATTTACAGAGAATTAAGTGCATACTAATACATAGAGAATTAAGTGCATACTAATACATAGAGAATTAAGTGCATATTAATACAAATTAAATAAATTTACCGGTATTAAATTTTTGTTGGGTTGAAATATGGTGCGAACACAAGCAAATTCTGATTTGTTAGAAAAGAAATGGAATAAATTGATAAAAAGCTAGTGGTGAATGGGTTCCCCACATGCCTAAATACCAATGGTTTCAAATACCTCATACCAATGGTTTCAAATACCTCAGTAGAGAGCAGCAAAACAAACTTGGAATTCCCTAAGAAAAAAAAAAAAAAAAAGCTGAAACTCCCACATCGGAAAAGAATACAATAGCGAGTTGTCCAACGCCTATATAAACTTACCAACGTCATTAGTCTAATTCACGGAGCCGTGCGGTGAGCACAAAGCAAACTATTCTTTCGCCTTTTACTAAAGAATATCGTGTGCTCGCCGCCTCAAGCGGCATACGCCTAAATTAAGTTCGGGGGTTGGTTGAGTGTATGAAAGGTATTAGCACCCTACAACACCCGTTAAAAACGGTAGCCATATTTTATCTTATATTATCCAATTAGTTTTAAAACGTCCTTAATTTGAAAAAATAAGTAATAATTTATAAAAACAATGTCTCATTTAATCAATTCTTAACTTTAAAAATAAAGTAAGAATTTGATATATTGAGAGAAAATTATAATTAATTATCATATTAAATTTCTTTTTATTTAAAGGAAATTGTTTACCTCTTGAGAAATTTATCCCAACTTCGTCATAGGATTTATATGATAATATTTTATTTTTAAAACATATTGATTTAATATTTGTAGAAGGATTGGGAGGATTTTCGTGTGCTTGCACGAGAGTCGAAACTCTACGAAAGTCACATTACTCCGTCCTCATAACAAATAACACATCTTTTTTATGAAATAATTATGAGGATTTTCATACATTTTACAAAATCGAGACTTCATGAAATTGTAATACCCATCCCTCAATTAAATTAAGTCAATTTAAAACTAAATTTGAAATTTAAATAAAATATTTGAATTAAAGATAAATTAACATTTTACTCGAAGAGATCTAAGTTTTAAAAAAAATAGAGTTCAATTGATACATTAAACTTGAAATCGAAATTTAATGAAAAATACCTTGATAAAATACAAAAAAAACCGAAATTTGAGATAAAAAGAAGTTTTTCCTTTTTGCCTTAAATGACAATTGAAAAATAAAAATATAAAAAGAAAATGACAAAACATAAATGAAAAAAATAGAATAGGAATGGTGAAATTGTCAAATAAAAGACAAGGATGACAGTTTTGTAAATAAGCATATATGACAAACTTATAATTAACATAAAATTAGTGGTATTTTTTAATAGCATAAAAAAAACTGAAATAGACCTTTTTTCTTCTTCACAACGTTCAGCAGTCTGCCATGGAAGGTTCGTTTGTGCGTTCCCTGCTCGCCCCGTCGTGAAGACATCGTTGACTCGAGTCGTCGCCGTCGTCGTGGTGGTTTGGCATTGGGTCGCCGCAAATGTGGTATTTGTTTCGAGCACAGCCGTCGAGATCGAGGGAGCACGCCGGAGCTATCTTCCTCGAATCCGCCGATCTGCACGCGGGGATGAGGGTTGGTGTTGATGTCTGTTTGTACCGCCGTCGTGGATCTGGAAACTTCGTGTGCAGTCGTCGTGGGAGCTCCGCCGCAGACCACCGTTGCTATTCGTTCTAGTCGTGTGGCGCCGCTGTCGAGATTGAAGCCCGCGCGTACCGCCACCGTGTGCGCCATGAGTTTCGTTGCCGTCGTGCGCCGCTGTCATGGAGCTTCGCCGGAGGTGGTGGGTCTCGCCGGAATTTGAGTTTGAAGATGAAGAGGTTGGGGGTTGGAGGTAGGTGATGATGAATAGTAAAGATGAGAGAGAAAAGTGGAGAAAGTTGGAGTTTTTGGAGCAAAGAGAAAAGTGAAGAGAATTGGGGTTTTTGGAGGAGAGAGAAAATGGGTTGATTTGTGGTTTGACTCCTCTAAACTCAATAAACTCAATATTTCTTCCTAATTATGCTTAGCATTTTGTTCGGGTCCTTCCTCGGAGCCTTTTGCTCAAATATTTTTATGACCCCCAATTTTACGAGCCCCTCGCTCTGATCTTCTCCTCCCTTCTGAATGATTCTTTATCCGATATTTATAGATGATTAGAACGTCAAACAAGGTTAAAATCAAACAATTAATGACTCAGAAATTTTATTCTTAATTGAAACGGAATTTGACCAAAAATGAACAAATATGTTATACTCATAAATGAATATTAAATTTTTAATCCAAAAATGAATTAAATAATTTATACTCATAAATGAATATCAAATTTTAACCCAAAAATGAATTGAATAATTGATACTCATAAATGAATATCAAATTTTTAATCAAAAAAATGAATTAAATAATTTATACTAAAAAATGAATATCAAATTTTTAATCAAAAAAATGAATGACTTATAAATTTTATACTCAATTCTTCACAAACAATTAAAACATTATTTTTGTTATTTTCTCCAATTTTTTGAAATTAATTAAATACATAATAAAAAGTGAATTTACAACTTAAAAATACTCAATCAAATATGATAAAAAAAATAAATGCCCGGACCAAATAGGTGGGAGGATTCGAACCACAAGAACTTTTTTAATACATATTTGGGGTGGGGATATCGTCAAAACATACATATGTCAGCTGAGTCATGCTCGTTTTGACTAAAGTTTAAGAACTTACTAACATAACATTGAAAGTTTAAGAGTTTATTAAAGACAAAACTTAGACTTCCTGGACATATTATATATTTGCATGTTCAAGAACAAATAATTAGACACAATATTGTAAATTAAAAGATCTATTTGACAAAAAGAAATTGAGAACTCAAAAACTTATAAAAGTTCAATGTTAAATCAAACACAACATTAAAAGTTCAAATACCTATTAGATACATTTTAAAATTCAAGAACATTATATACCACTCTAAAGGGACGTTATTAGACACATTTATTTAGTACAACAAATTTAGGGGTATAAGAATTTTAATTAACCTCACACTTTAAGGAAAGAAGTATATGTCCATGTTGGTTTAATTCAAATGGGTAAGACATATGTCTATTCCTAAAATGCTAGAGATTCGAATCTTCCCTCGTTGAACTAAAAAATGTGTAGTCATGTACTGATTTAGTAGCTATTAGAACCCCAAGTTAGTTGATCACATCTAAACTTAGGATTAAAATAGGTACTTTGAAAAATTAATGGATAATTTTTTATTTTTTTGTATAAAGTACAACGAAATGAATAGTTTAGATGAGATTTAAATTTTGAAGGTTTTGATCATTTCGTTTTTAGTTTTCTGTTTTTGAAATTTAGGCTTGATCATTTGGTTTTTTTAGTCAAATTCTAAAAAACAAAAGCTATTTTTTTTTTAATTTTCAAAATTAACTTAATTCTTGAAAACATTGGTAGAAATTAGATAACAAAAAAAATAAAATTATAGGTGGAAGTAGTGTTTATAAGCTTAATTTTCTAAAACTAAAAATGAAAAACCACATAGTTATCGAACGAAGCCTAAATTACGAGGAAAAAAATAGAATCATTTGAGATAGATTTTATTGTATAATTCTGTAAATAAACTAAAGTCATGAACTTTGAGTTTGAAACCTTTTTTTATAGGTTGAAAATTTAAATTAAAAACAAAATATCAAAATTAAGATGTTTTCTTGGCGTTATAAAATTTGAGTTATAAAGTACTTGGATTAATTTGCTAAAACTAACAAATTTATATATTCAATGTTAGTGATATTTTTTAGGAAAAAAATCAATTATTTATACTCCTAAAATTTAAAGGTTGTATCAATTAAAACTCCAAACTTTCATAATTGTATCAATTTACACATTTTTCTTATAAAAAAGTTTGTTTTTACATGTGTGGAGACTTATAATTGTATGAATTAAACTCTATTCATACAATTGATTCACTTATAAAAATTTAGGGGTTTAATTGCTATAATTATAAGTCTCCACGCGTTTAAATTAATATTTTTCAAATGAAATCTATCAAAAGATGTAAATTGTTACACTTATGAAAGTTTAGTATTTTAATTGATATAATCATTAGTTTAGGGGTATAAATTGATTTTTCCCCTATCTTTTATGTTGAAGTTTGAGCTAAACTTTATATACATAATTAGTTAAGTCTTAAATTTTGAACTTCATACGCATAGAAGATTGCTCTGTAAGATTTCTTTATTCCTAAGTTCATGATTCTAACTTGTTAGATTTCTTTTAGGCTTTAATCTATAATCCTATAGATTGATAATATCTAACATGCATGAATCACAAACCTAATACATGAATCTCTATGTTCATGAGTTGATTAAATAAGCGGAAGCGTACCTGGATTCATGATGAAGAAGATCTTTGAATTGAGTTTGCTCTTCCAATTCTACAAGCTGTTTTCTCCCTTCTCTCTAACGATGGAGGTTAATGAGAAATGAAAACTTATGCCTTGTGAATCGGGGAACCACAACCCTTTATATTTTTGTTATTTATTTATTATTTAACCATCATAAATAATAAATAAATTTGACGGTTTCTACACATAACTTTCATACCATTAATTATATTAATTGTGTAACTTACTCAATAAAAATAATAAATACTTAATGATCACCTTATTTTTATTGAGTTCCAAATAAAAAATAGCTCAAACACATTTTATATATATATTTGTCCAATAAATCTAACAATCTCCCACTTGGACAATATATATAATTACATGTGTTCATCTTTATGCGCAAATAATGTGGCTATCATAATTTAAAGTTACTCCAAATCAATCTCGTCCATTAAGCATATCAACATTGAACCAAAGCGGTTTAATTACATTAGTTCGTAATTCAACCCATCAATGATCACGAATATCAATATAATTAAATGACATAGATCATAGTACGGATGTGTAGCATAGAAATGACATCCAATGTGATCCATCATGTCAACTTCTAACCGGTCCCTAATGAGATCAAAATTTTCCATAAACAGAGTGTAACAAAATTCTTTATTATCCATAAACTGCAGTAATCAATAAGTCTGTATAACATACATATATATAGAAACAAACTCCCACTAAATCTGAATATCTTCAAATAACATAACACCCATTTGAGCAGTATGCTCCAAAAAGACCTTGGGTGGTAGTCCCTTAGTTAACGGATCCGCAATCATAGAGTTTGTACCAATATGTTCTATATATAAATGACCACTCTGAACTCTTTCTTTAACAACTAGGAACTTGATGTCAATGTGCTTTGACTTAGTTGAACTCCTATTGTTGTTCGAATACATGACTGCTGATTTATTGTCACAGAATAACTTTAGTGGTCTTTCAATTCCTTTCACAATCTTTAGCCCAGTGACAAAATTCTGCAGCCACATTCCATGATTGGATGCCTCATGACATGCTAAAAATTCAGCGGCCATAGTGGAAGAAGCAATGAGTGTTTGTTTAACACTTTTCCATGAGATTGCTCCTCCAGCAAGCATAAAGATATAACCTGAAGTGGATCTCCGACTGTCTTGGCATCCAGCAAAATCTGAATCCGAATATCCAACGATCTCCAGTTGGTCCGATTTCTTATATGTGAGCATGTAGTCTTTAGTTCTTTTCAAATAACGCATAACCCGCTTGACAGCTACCCAATGATCCATACCAGGGTTACTCAGATATCTGCCCAACATTCCGACAATGTATGCCAAATCTGGTCGAGTACATACTTGTGCATACATCAAACTTCCTACTGCAGATGCATAAGGAATTTTCTGCATTTCTTTAACTTCAAGATCATTCTTAGGACATTGTTGAAGACAAAATTTGTCTCCTTTAACAACGGGGGTATTTCCTGATTTACAATCCTGCATGCCATATCTTTTTAGTACATTTTCAATGTAACTCTTTTGTGATAATCCAAGTATACCTCGAGAATGATCTCGATGTATCTGAATTCCTAATACAAAAGAGGCCTCACCAAGATCTTTCATTTCAAACTTAGTTGAAAGAAATCTTTTAGTTTCATGCAGTAAGCCTGTATCATTGCTAGCGAGCAATATATCATCAACATATAAAATCAGAAAAATATGTCTGCTCCCACTGAATTTGTGGTATACACAATCATCAATTAAATTACTCTCAAAACCAAATGAGATAATAATTTCATGAAATTTGTGATACCATTGACGAGAAGCTTGCTTGAGACCATATATGGATTTCTTTAGTTTACAAACCATTTTGTTTGGATCTCCCACCACAAAATTTTCTGGTTGATTCATAAAAATTGTTTCATCAATGTTGCCATTTAGAAACGCAGTCTTAACATCCATTTGGTGTAGCTCAAGATCAAAATGCGCCACTAATGCCATGATCGTCCTAAAAGAGTCCTTTGTCGAAACAGGGGAAAAGGTTTCTGTAAAATCAATACCTTCCCTCTGAGTGAAACCCTTTGCAACAAGACGTGCCTTATATCTTTCTACATCACCCTTTGAATCCCTTTTGGTTTTAAATATCCATTTACAACCAATAGGTTTCGCACCTTCAGGTAATGAGACTAGATCCCAAACGTCATTGTCTTCCATAGACTTAATTTCTTCATGCATGGCAATAATCCATTTATGAGAATTAGAACTATGCATTGCTTGATGTAAGTTGATAGGATCATCTTCCATCATTTCAACGCTATCCTCATGTTCTTGGAGAAATACAATATAGTCATCCGAAATAGCATTTCTCCTTTCTCTCGTGGATCTCCGTAATGGCATTTGTTCTTGAGGTTGTTGAGTTTGTTCTTCAGGAATGTTTACCTCATTTTCAATGGGAAGATTTGTATTATTGTCTTGAAGTTCTGGAATTGCTTCTTGATTAATATCATAAATAAATTCATGATTATCATCAGTAGCAATTGTAGGAATTTGAACAAATTCCTCTTCAAATACAATTTCCTTAGTATTTCTCCCCTCAAACTCAATATCCTCAAAGAACACCGCATTTTCCGTCTCAAAAATAGTTATGTTCGTAGGAACAAAAAACTTATAACCCCCTGATTTCTCAGAATATTCAATAAAGTAACAACTAACTGTTTTGGAGTCCAATTTCTTTTCATTAGGCTTATAAGGTCTTGCCTCTGCTGGACATCCCCAAATATGAAAATGCTTTAGGACTGGCTTTTTACCGGTCCAAAGCTCATAAGGAGTTTTAGTTGTTGCTTTAGTTGGAACTCTATTAAGAATATATGCTGCAGTCTTTATTGCTTCTCCCCAGAGAGATTCCGGTAAAGTAGAATGAGAAATCATGCTTCTTACCATATCTTTAAGAGTTCTGTTTCGTATCTCAGATACACCATTCATGCGAGGAGAACCTGACATAGTGTATTGAGGTACAATTCCACATTCCTCTAGGAATTTAGCAAATGGTCCTGGACGTTGTTCTCCTGATCCATTATATCGACCATAGTATTCACCACCACGGTCAGATCTGACAGCTTTAATTCTTTTACCAAGCTGATTTTCTACTTCAGCTTTGTATGCCTTAAACACGTCCAGTGCTTGGGACTTCTCACTAATGAGATAAAGGTAGCCATATCTTGAATAATCGTCTATGAACAAAATAAAATATCGTTGACCATTCCAAGAAGCCGTAGGGAATGACCCACAAATATCAGTATGAATGAGTTCTAAGACGTCTGTAGTTCTGTTGGCATCCAATTTCTTTACATTTGTTTGCTTTCCCTTAATACATCCAATACAAACCTCAAAATTGAAAAAATCAAGAGAATCAAGAATTCCATCACTTACAAGCCTTTCAATTCTGTGTTTAGATATATGACCTAAACGCTTGTGCCAAATTGATGCAGAATTTTCATTTGTTAATTTTCTTTTAGTACCGCGAGTACTTGTATGCAAGGTTTCATTATATGAGGCAATTGTATCAAGTAAATATAGATTATCATAAACCGACAAAGAACCAGTTGCATTAATACTTGAATTTAAAGAAAGACTAAACTAACAATTTCTAAATGAACAACAATAACCAAATTTGTCCAAAACAGAAATAGAAACCAAATTCCGTCTAAAAGACGGTACAACAAAAGTGTCTTTCAAATCCAAATAAAAACCAGTTCTTAATAATAATCTAAAATTCCCAATAGCCTCGACTTCAACTGATTTGCCATCGCCCACAAAAATGAATCTTTCATCATCACTTGGCTTTCGGCAGCTTAGGCAACCCTGCATAGAAACACTAATGTGAGTAGTAGCACCAGAATCTACCCACCAAGTGTGACTCGGTACTGAAGTTAAATTAACCTCAGAGCAAACTAAAGTAAGAGATTCACCTTTCTTTGCACGCCATGCGTGATATTTGGTACAGTCCCTCTTCAAGTGTGTGGATTGCCGACAAAAGAAACAACTAAATTACTCATTTTCTTTAGTTTGTTGTTTCTTTTGCACGGGACCACCTGCAGCTTCTTTAGGGTTCTTCCTTTTATTCCTTTTATCTCTGAAATTACTTCCTGAAGCCAAATGAGCACTTTCAGTCCGATCTTGCTTCAATCTCTCTTCTTCTTGCACACAGTATGAAATGAGCTCATTAAGAGTCCATTTCTCCTTCTGACAGTTATAGCTGACCTTAAACTGATTAAATTGTGCAGGAAGAGAGATCAAAACCAAATGCACGAGCAGTTCATCAGAAAGCTCTAACTTTAGTGTATTTAGTTTTGAAGCAAGGTGAGACATTTCCATTATGTACTCCCTTATGTTTCTTTTTCCCTTATACTTCATTGAGGTCAAGCTCGCAAGAAGCGTGCTTGTTTCAGCCTTATCGTTTTTTGCAAAACGTTTCTCAATTTCCTCAATGAATTCCTTAGCATTAGTGACTTCAGAGATATCACCCCTAAACGTTTCTGGAATTCCTCGCTTAATGATCATTAGACACATGCGATTTGATCTTTCCCATTTTTCAAGGTCCTGTTTTTCAACAAGGGTACCTTGATCCGTAATAGTGGGTCGATCAATCCGAAGCGCAAGGTCTAGATCCATACACCCGAGCATAATCAAAACATTTTCTTTCCAATCTTTAAAGTTATTTCCATTCAGTATAGGAATAGAATTGACATTGGCAGATATTGTAGATGCAGAAGCATTAACTGGAATTAAAACAAAAGAATACTATGAACACATTTTTACATCTTGATTAATAAATTCACATTGAGATTTTTCCATCATAAAAAAAAAATATCTAGCACAACATGAATATTTAGTATTTGGACAAAAATATTAACTTGTAAGTGATATTTTTGTGCAATGATCAAATACTGACAATAAATCCTGTCAAACAATAATTCTATCTTTGGATTGAATTATTGTTCACATGGAACCGAATAATCGTCACATATTTATCATCACAGGTACTTCTGTAATTCGGCCCGACAATATTAATCTTTCTTTGGACCGATATAATATCCGCATGAATTACAGACGTACTTATCATTTAAAATCCATACCGAATCAACATTCACAAGATAAATTACTTTGGTAATTAATATGTTGTTTCAATTGATTGGTTTAAAATAATAAACTCCTTAAATCTAAAAAAAAAAAAACTTTATTGAATTTATTAATTAAATTCTTAATTCCTTAAGTTCTTAATTATTTTATTTACGATAATTATCTAGAAAAACTCAAGCAAACCCTAAAACTTTTAATATTTTTCTGTAAATCTTAATCTCAATATCATGAAAATCTTATAGATTATAAAAAAATTAATCTTAATCATAATTTTATATCATGAAAATCTTAATCTTAATATCAACATATTAACATAGGGATCGGCTCTGATACCAATTGTAAGATTTCTTTATTCCTAAGTTCATGATTCTAACTTGTTAGATTTCTTTTAGGCTTTAATCTATAATCCTATAGATTGATAATATCTAACATGCATGAATCACAAACCTAATACTTGAATCTCTATGTTCATGAGTTGATTAAATAAGCGGAAGCGTACCTGGATTCATGATGAAGAAGATCTTTGAATTGGGTTTGCTCTTCCAATTCTACGAGCGGTTTTCTCCCTTCTCTCTCTAACGATGGAGGTTAATGAGAAATGAAAACTTATGCCTTGTGAATCGGGGAACCACAGCCCTTTATATTTTTGTTATTTATTTATTATTTAACCATCATAAATAATAAATAAATTTGACGGTTTCTACACATAACTTCCATACCATTAATTATATTAATTATGTAACTTACTCAATAAAAATAATAAATACTTAATGATCACCTTATTTTTATTGAGTTCCAAATAAAAAATAGCCCAAACACATTTTATATATATATTTGTCCAATAAATCTAACATGCTCTTGTTTACTATGATACATAGCTCAAACCAAAAAAAATCATTTTGTTGGTCAATATATTCAGCTCAAAGCTTCCATTTACTCAATATCCATAGTACATAAAAAGAAAATCCCAAGAGTTGGATCAAATATAATTTTAGATCTCAAACCCGAAAATTCGAAAAACATAATGGAATCAACCCAATAAAGGTTTAGAATGGATTACCTTGATGATCAAGATCACGAGTAAGATAAGACTTGTTTCTAAACTCGTGAGCCACAAAAGGTATGATCTACACCACTTAAATGATTCTAGCATGTAAGATCTTTTTTTTTTTTTTTTTCGAGCTAACTAGCATGTAAGATCTAAACACAAGAAATTGCAAAATATGAAAGAATTAACTCTCAATCAAAGCTTGAAGGATAAACTCACTTTCATTCACTTTAATGATAATTGTGTGTCCAAAGAGTCCAAAAAACTATATATAGCTCTTGTAACTTCTTCCCTAGCTCTTGTAACTTACATCCACTAACAAAAGTAACTTCTGATCACTAACAAGAGTAACTTTCATACACTAATTCTATGTAACTTCAAAATGCATAAAATCAATAATAACCATTAATAAAATGTAATCTATGATATGAAGATAACATAAAAATAAAGTTTAAAATCTGGAAAATAAAACATCAAATCCAATGAGCTTTCATAATGAGCCATGAATGAATATGAATGTAGATAGAAATGTTCCGAGCACATATACCCTTTTGTCAATTTTTCTACTTAAACTTGCTACAATTTTTTCTCATTGGCACAACATTCCAAATTACATTATCTAGAATGAAATATTCAATTCTACCTTATTTAAATTTCTTACATGTTTTACACCCTAGTTTATGGTTTATATTTATAAAGGCAACTAGTCTTTTTAGGTTCCGTTTGGGATTGCGGTAGCTTTTAAAATAATTGCTTCCAACTTTGCTTTTAAAAAAATCAGCTGTTTGATGAATCAAATTAGTGTTTGGTAAATTTTAGTTGTAGACTTAAATAAGTTGGTTATCGTGTTTGGTAAATAAGTATTAAATTATTGTAATTTAACTATAATCACTAAAATAGACATATTATAAAAAATTGTATAAATTATTTTAAGAAAAAAATAGTAAAGTATTATTTTTAAAAAATATTTGCATTTGATTTATTAATTTAAAAATTATAAAATAAGATTTGGGGGTGGGAAATAGATACTACATATATAAAATAATTTTTAATTTTGAAAAGATTTGAAAATTTGTTAAAAAAGTGATTGTTAGAGAATCTAAAAACTACAAATAACAGCTTTTGAAAGCTGTGCAAAATGAACGGTGTCATGCAAAATTGATTTTAACAAATTATAAAATAATTTATTTTACCAAACACAAAAAACGGTTAAGATTTATTTTTAATCACTTCTAATTCTTTCAAACGCAATGCCAAACGGAGCCTTACTATTGTTACGAGTGAATTTAACCCTCTCAAGATGAAGACCCAAGAGGCATGCAAGAAGTCTAGTTCACGAATTTAATCGCTAAAGCTCGTGGCCTTAGGACTAGAAAATAATATTAAAAAAAAAAATGATGATGTCAGTAGAGGTCAATTTGACTTATTTTTTCAGATCCGGGTCCGTTTGACAATTGAACTAAAATAGGGGTCAGTCGTCCAATTCTCCCACATGTAAGGTAGAACTCAAACAAACCCCATTAAATTATCTTCTTATTTATTATCAAAATACTCTTATTTTGATTAAGGTCTTCATAGATAGCCCTAGATTGACAATGGATTTTTGATATCTACAAATTTCACTAACTTTCTAAGGACAAAATCTATAAGTTCTTCCCAAAACAAATTCTGAAAAGAAAAAAAAATGATAAAAACTGGTGGGGAAAGGAATCCCACAATAAACTTCAAGCTGAAATTCCCACATCGGGAAGAAAGAGGCTCTAACGAACCCATCAAACTGTTATATAAAGGCACCAACGCTTTGTATTTGAAACTTACGGAGCCGTGTGGTGAGCACAAAGCGAACTATTCTTTCGCCTTTTACTGAAGAATACCTCGCTGCTCTTAGCGGTATACGCCTATTTTTGGAGGGTCTCTCTTTTCAGAGTGATCCCTACATCATTTCAAGTTTAAAATTTTAATAGATGGTTCACTCCTCTTATATTGTAAAAAAACAAATATATATATATATATATATATACATAACTAACTAACGTTAAAAAAAAGAAATATAATAGCAACTAATCAATATTATTGACAATAAAATGTAAATAGCCTGTTGAATATAATATAAATAATAAGCATTTTGAATTTATTTCAAAAGTATAAAATATATACGGAAATTGTTTAGAGTAAAATAATTAAAAATCTAGCACTTTTTTTTAAAAAAAAATTGCCGATATATCAATTTCTATCACTGATAGTATGGTCTATAGTTTTTTATAAAATTTTGTCAGTGATAGTAGTCTATTAGTGATAGCCATAAATCAACAATAAAGTCTATCCGTGAAAGCCACTGCGAGCACAACCCTTGACTAAGAGGTCAAAGTTCAATCCTCAGAGGTTAGATTTGAACCCACAGCCTCGCATGAGGACCCCAAACTTAAGTCTGGCGCCTTAGACCACTCAGCCAACTTTATTTTTTGTTTGCATAGTAGATATATATTTCTATCCAAATCCTAAACCTGACATTAAAATGATTTTAAATGCAGTCAGCCAACTTTATGTTTTTTTGTATAGTAGATATATATTTCTATCAAAATTCTAAACCTTACATTAAAATGATTTTAAATGCATGCTTTTCACTGATTTTGAACATGAATATATAAAGTGATTTAACTATTTAAATCACACCTCAAACATGTACTTATCAATTTTGTATGTAATTTTTGTGAATACCAAAAACTAACAATTGTCAGAAGTGAGATTTAAACTCACGCCCTCTCACGAAGATTAGAACTTGAGTCTGACGCCGTAGACCACTCGACTATCCTGACTTTATTTTTTTTATATAGTAGATATTTCTATCAAAATCCTAAACCTTGCATTAAAATGATTTTAAATGCATGCTTTTGACTGATTTTGATCATGAATAAGGTGATTTAACTATTTAAATTATCACACCTCAATCATGTACTTATAAATTTTGTATGTAGTTTTTGTGAACACCAAAAACTAACAATGGTTAGAAGTGGGATTTGAACTCACACCCTCTCACTAGAAGTGAGAACTTGAGCCTGGCACCTTAGCACGACCATCGTGACTTTATTTTTTTTTGTATAGTAGATATTTCTATCCAAATCCTAAACATTGCATTAAAATGATTTTAAATGCCTGGTTTTGAACATGAATAAATTGATTTCACTATTTAAATCACATCTAAACATGTACTTATCAATTTTGTATGTAGTTGTTGTGCACACCAAAAACTAACAACGGGATTTGAACACACACCCTATGAGAACTTGAGTCTGACACCGTAAACCACTCGACCATCCTGATTTTTTTTATTTTTTTTTTGTATACTAGATATTTCTATCAAAATCCTAAACATTGCATTAAAATGATTTTAAATGCATCATTTTGACCGAAGTAGGATTTGAACCCATACCTTCTCACGAAAACTAAAACTTGAGTCTAGCATTTTACACTAATCGACCATCCTAACTTTATTTTTTGTATAGTAGATATTTCAATCAAAATCCTAAACCTTGCATTAAAATGATTTTAAATGCATGCTTTTGAACATGAATAACGTGATTTAACTATTTAAATCACATCTCAAATACTAACTTAGACAAAAATTTGAGTCTGACGCCTTAGACCACTCGGTCATCCTGACTTTTTATTTTTGTATAGTAGATATTTCTATCAAAATCCTAAACCTTGCATTAAAATTTTTTCAACCCATGCTTTTGACTTATTTTGAACATGAATAAAGTGATTTAACTATTTAAATCACACCTCAAACATGTACTTATCAATTTTGTATGTAGTTTTTGTTCACACCAAAAACTAACAATTGTCAAAAGTGGGATTGGAACCCACACACGGTCACAAAAACCAGAATTTGAGTCTGGCGCCTTAGACCACTCAACACTTTATTTTTCTTTTTGGATAATAGACATTTCTATCAAAATCCTAAACCTTGCATTAAAATGATTTTAAATGCATGCTTTTGACTGGTTTTGAACATGAATAAAGTGATTTAACTATTTAAATCACGCCTCAAACATGTGACCAAAACTTGAGTCTCGCGCCTTAGACCACTCGACCATCCTAACTTTTTTTTTTTTTTTTTTCTTTTTTAAGTAGACTTTTTTATCAAAATCTTAAACTTGCATTAAAAATATTTTAAATGCATGCTTTTGAACATTAATAAGGTAACTTAACTATTTAAATCACACCTCAAACATGTACTTATAAATTTTGTAAGTAGTTTTTGTAAACACCAAACCCACACCCTCTCACGAAAACCAGAACTTGAGTCTGGCATGCACCTTAGACCATTCGGCCTCCTGACTTTATTTTTTTTTTGTATAGTAGATATTTTTATCAAAAATCCTAAACCTTGCATTAAAATGATTTTAAATGCATGTTGATTTTGTATGTAGTTTTTGTTAACATCAAAAACTAACAATGGTCATGCTCTCTCACAAAGACCAAAACTTGATTTTGGCGCTTTAGACCACTCGACCATCTTAACCTTTTATTTTTGTATAGTAGATATTTCTATCAAAATTCTAATCCTTGCTTTAAAATAATTTTAAATGCATGCTTTACTTCTAACAATTGACAGGAGTGGGATTTGAACCAACACCCTCTCACGAAAACCAAAATTTGATTTTGATGTCTTAGACCACTCAACCATCTTGACTTTATTTTTTTGATATAGTAGACATTTCTATCAAAATCCAAAACCTTGCATTAAAAATATTTTAAATGCATGATTTTGTGAACACCAAAAACTCACAATGGTCAGAAGTGGAATTTGAACCCACACACTCCCACGAAGATTAGAACTTGAGTCTAGCGCCTTAGACCACTCGACCATCCTAATTTTTTTTTTTTTTTTGTATAGTAGATATTTCTATCAAAATCCGAAACCTTGCTTTAAAATGATTTTAAATGCATGCTTTTGAACATGAATAAAATGATTTAAAGTTAAATCACACCTCAAACATTAACTTATCAATTTCGTATGTAATTTTTGTGACCACAAAAAACAAACAATTGTTAGAAGTGAGAATTGAACGCATCCCCTCTCACAAAGACTAAAAATTGGTTTTGACGCTTTAGACCACCCGACCATCTTAAGTTTTTATTTTTATATAGTAGATATTTCTATCTAAATTCTAAACCTTGCTTTAAAATGATTTTAAATGCATGCTTTTGACACCTCAAACATACTTATCACTTTTATATGTAGTTTTTGTGAACACCAAAAACTAAGAATTGTCAGAAGTGGGATTTGAACTCACACCCTCTCACGAAAACCTGAACACCAAAAACTAAGAATTGTAAGAAGTGGGATTTGAACCCACACCCTCTCACGAGGACCAAAATTTAATTCTAACACCTTAGACCACTCGACCATCCTGACTTTATTTTATTAGTTTAGTAGATATTTCTATCAAAATCCTAAACCTTGCATTAAAAAATATATTAAATGCATGCTTTTGTGAAAAGAAAAAATTCTCAATTGTCGGAAGTGGGATTTGAACCCACGCCCTCTCACGAAGACCAAACTTGAGTCTGGCGCCTTAGACCACTCGGTCATCCTGACTTTAATTTTTTAGTATAGTAGATATTTCTATCAAAATCCTAAATTTTGCATTAAAATGATTTTAAATGCATTCTAAATTTGAATATGAATAAAGTAGATTTAGTGAGATTTGAACCCACCCCTCTCACGAAGAACAGAACTAGAGTCTAACGCTTTACAACACTCGACCAACTTTATTTTTTTGTTTAGTAGATATTCCTAACAAAATCCTAAACCTTATATTAAAATGATTTTAAATGCATGCTGATTTCGAACATGAATAAAGTGATTTAACACCTCAAATACTTATCAATTTTGTATGTAGTTTTGCCAAAGTGAGCATAGCTCAGCTGGCATATGTATGACTTGATGATCAAGAGGTATGTGGTTTGAATCCCCCACCCCCAATGTACTCAAAAAAAAAAAAAAAAAAAAATTGTATGTAGTTTTTGTGAACACAAAAAAACTAACAATTGTCTGGGTTTTGAACCCACGCCATCTCAGAAGACCAAAACTTGAGTCTGCCATTTTAGACCACTCAATCATCCTGACTTTATTTTTCTTGTATAGTAGATATTTCTATCAAATCCTAAACCTTGCATTAAAATGATTTTAAATGCATGCTTTTGAACATGAATAAAGTGATTTAAAGTTAAATCACACCTCAAACATTAACTTATCAATTTCGTATGTAATTTTTGTGACCATAAAAAACAAACAATTGTTAGAAGTGAGAATTGAACCCACGGCCTCTCACAAAGACCAAAACATTATTTTAGCACCTTAGACCACTCAACCATCTTGACTTTTTATTTTTGTATAGTAGATATTTCTAATACAATTCTAAACCTTGCTTTAAAATAATTTTAAATGCACGCTTTTGACTGATTTTGAACGAATAAAGTGATTTAACTATTTAATTCACACCTCCCACGAAAACAAGAATTTGATTTTAGACCACTCGACCATCCTAACTTTATTTTGTTGGTATAGTAGATATTTCTATCAAATTCCTAAACCATGCATTAAAAATATTTTAAATGCATTCTTTTGTGAAAACCAAAAATACACATTTGTCAGATGTACCAGAACTTGAGTCTGGCGCCTTAGACCACTCGGCCGTCCTGACTTTATATTTTTTGTATATTAGATATTTCTATCAAAACCTAAACTTTGCATTAAAAAGATTTTAAATGCATGCTGATTTTGAATATGAATAAAGTGAATTTAGTGAGATTTGAACCCACACCCTCTCACGAAGAATAGAACTAGAGTCTAACGTCTTAGACCACTCGACCAACTTTAAAGGTAAAGAAGTCAGCCGGATTTGTTGTTGCAACCAAACCGAGGAGAGAGAAAAACGGAATTAGAGAGAAAGAAAAAGAGTAGAATTCTACATCCGTACAGTTTTCGTATTTCAGTCCATTAGGGATCAATCCGTGGTCCGATCGAACTGAAATTTTGACAGCGTGTTCCTGACACGTGGGTCTTCAATCTGAACGGTGGAGATTTCGTTTGGAGCTATCTACATGCATATTCCAGTGGGTAGTTCGTGGTCACTTTAAGTGAGATCTATCTTCTTTTTACTCTCTTGAATTATTGTCGTTTGTTGTCGAGATTGATCATCTTGACATATCAATAGTTGTATGCCTCTAGTTGTGACTAGGGAGAACTCGTTGTAGCCCATTATTGATTATAGTGGAGTTTTTGACTTCGGTCCGTGATTTTTTACTCTTCGCATTGAAGATGTTTTTCCACGTTAAAATTGTTTGTGTCCTGTGCTTGAATTATATTGTGTTCTACTTGTTTAATTTTCTATTAGGTTCACCAGGGATAATTGAATAATAGAATTTAGTAATTATCCCAACAGTTACATTATGAGCTAAACTTTTATAGCTAGAATTTGTGGTGCTATAATATTTATTTGGCCTATTTTGTTATTGTGAAAGCATATGTTGTATAGTTCACGTGTGTTTAATATTTATATTTTCTATTTAAACTTAATCACTTTCAAAAGATTATAAAATGATTTTTAATACTTAAGGATTACATAAATGACTGAAATTGCACACTTTCACAAGTAATGCAAGTAAATTCATGTTGGATAAAATAGAGAATTCAAAGGAAAACATACTTTTTTTGGCCTGCAAAACTTAAAAAAAATGTACTTTAGGGATGTTTTTGATGTTGAGGCTCTATAGTTATATGATTAACTTAGATGAAAGAACTGTAGGACATGTTTGAAAATGATATGGAAATGATTAAAATCACTTCAAAACATGTATTTAATTCTTCAAAATAAAGTCAATGTTTGATTTTGAAACTTTTAAATGCAATTTTTATAGGGTTGGTTGCACAAACAACAATAAGCCCAAAATAATTGCAAATTGAGCAAAATTTAAAACATTTTGAAAATATGACAAAAAAAATTAGTGGCTATCACTAATAGAAGCCATCGTTGATATATAACTATCACTATAGACTAAAATTTTATAAAAAAACTGAGGTGATAGACTACTATCAGCGATAGACCATACTATTAGTGATAGAAATTGTCATATCTGCAATTTTTTTAAAAAAGTGCTATATTTGTAATTATTTTACTCTAAATGGACATCAGTTACAATTTCTCATTTTTATATCATCAAAATTGATTTTAAATGATTAAAAACATGTTTAGTGATTGACCTATAACTTTCAGATTTCTTTCTAATGTTTGTTGCATTTAAAACATGTTGTTTTTTAATAATATTGTAATTTTTAAAACTTTTTATAAAAATATGGTAGGTTTGAAAGTATTTTGAAAAGAATGTTGTTCAGGAAAAGACAGACAAAGACGACCTCTACACGCGGAGCAAATGTCGTCTTTTGAAAAGACGATCTTGCTCCACATGGATGAAGATCGTCTTTTCAAAAGACGATCTTCTTTGGATCTACTTTCCTTTCATTAAAAAATTGATATATTTTTATCCGGATATTCTAAAATTTCGAAAAAGGTACGGTTGGAAGAGAGCTTCAATTGGATACCTGGTTTCACTATTTTTAGAGTTGTGTATCAAAAGATACCGACGAAGTTTATCTACAGTTTTGAAGTTTTCAGAACTTCGACGATCTGTATCTTTTGATATACAACTCAAAAAGTAGTGAAACAAGGTATCAAATTGAAGCTCTCTATGTTAGCTTTCCAACCTTACCCTTTTCGAAGTTTTTGAATATCTGGATAAAAACATATCAACTTTTGAATGCACTCCTCAAAAGAATCTCCAGCTCTGAAATTTGCAGAACTATAGTCCAACTTCGATGATCTTTATCTTTTGATACACAACTCATAGTGAAAGCAGTTATCAAACTGAAGCTCTACTCGGTTAGCTTTTCAACCATACATTTTTTGATCCAAAAATAGTGAAACCAGACATGTGACTTGAATTAAATTTAAAGAAAAAAATTGGCAATTCTTGATCCGATAAACCTAGCCGATCATATTGCAATTGAGCTCAAGATTAAATGAGTCCAAAAACTATTTAGGGTTAATAAGAAGAATGTCTACACAAAAATACGGATAATGGAATTTGTCTAAATTTGAGTTTACATTGTAATGTATGGCTAGAGTGTTTTTAGGAGTAAATATCTGTGTGTATAATCTCTATTACACCCTTTGAACATGTTTTTTTTTCACAATATTATATTGGTAAAATTTGTTTATTTATTTTAATGGATTAATTAGTTTGTTTAGTTTATTTAATGAGGTGGCTTAAGTGCACGTTAAGATAGACGGTTGTTTTTTTCGTTTACTTTTGTATCCCATTATGCATCTTTGGGTGGCCGTAGGGTAAATCCCACGCACACAAGGGGAGGGCCGGGAGCACACTCGTCGGGCATATATTACGTGGGGGGTTACACCTGTACCTGCCGGGGGTAAGGAGGAGGTCCATTTTTGGTTGTTATTAATTTCCGGAAATTGTGGATCTCCACATACACCAGTCAAAATTCATTTTTTGTCACAACTAATCCGCCCACAACTACTTAAAGGTTTCAAATTGTCTGGTTGCATTCTTTCTTTAATATTTGCGTATTGCAGAACCCAATTAAGACCACCATCCAGGGAAAATAATTCAACCATCATTTTCCAGTCACTCTGCAAAACTCGAAAAACCCTCAACCACACAACAACCATCCATGTCGTCCCTTCATATTTTTATACGGTTATTTTATAAATACCCTATTCCACAAACAAATACGAAGTTGTTATATTTAACAACGTGTACATCCCCAATAACCGTCTTTTTTTAAAAAATTTGGAGAACAACCGAATCGCTTAAAAAAGGAATCACCGGCTATTTTTTAGTTTTTTTGAAATGTTGGAGTTTCCTTTGGTTTTAATAAACGAAATCATATGTTAAACTAAACAAAACATCTACACCTTCCTAAACTTCAAACCCTAGAATACTAACCTACTAACGGAAATCAGGTAGCCCTACAGTAGCATTACAATGAAACTCGTTCGTTGGTAAACACATGGAGGGAAAAAAATGCGAGAGAGGGGAATGCTTACCAAGTAGGTTATGGAGGAACGACTTTGCGAGAGAGGAATGCCGAGTCTAGGTCGGACGTACTCGCCTAATGCGTCGGTGGTTCAGTTGCTCTCAGGGTTAACGTAGGGGCGTTTCGTTTGCCTACGCTTCTGATTTTTGAAGAATGGAGTTCACGATTCGGCGTTGGCGATCTTTGAAGAAGGCGTCCGTGGTTGAGGTAGCGTGTTCCCAGATTGCCGATTTTTCATCTACCCATAAATGAATGGAGTAACCGCGTGTTCATAAATGAATTTCCATCTACCCATAAAACACATCATTCCCATTATTGGGAAGCGATACCTTTTTTTAAAAAAAAAACAATCACCTGTTGTTGGCTTCCTTTATTATTGAGTAATACTCCGAACTTCCAAACTCATTTCCACCCCCCTTGTTATTGGGTGTGCACGGACGCACACACCCCTACTGTCAATGCTATTTTTTACTGTCTGCAGCTGCACAAACGGAAAATTCCGCCCCAGCATTACTTTGTGTGCAGTCACACACACACAAACGGAAAATTCCGCCCCTAACTATAGGTATATACAGCTCTTTGTGGGTATTCTTTTTCCTTGGTATGCAAACATTCACACACCGCCCACTGATGGATGCAATCTGCCTGTATTACTTACTCCAGTATATAGGCTCATTTTCATTTTTAACGTTATTTACACTATTGGGGGTGGGGTATACCCATATATGCAAATTTGGATAGGTTTCATCCCTCTGCCTGTATTACTTACTCCAGTATATAGGCTCATTTTCATTTTTAACGTTATTTACACTATTGGGGGTGGGGTATACCCATGTATGTAAATTTGGATAAGTTTCATCCCTCTGGTTTTTAACGGCTTCTCTCTACTTAATTAACCCTCTCTGTTAAATCCACGTCAAACTCTGTTTTCTCTCTCTTCCTAAACTTTGATATTTTAAAATATTCTATTTTTAATTGTCAAAATTAGTAGCAATTGACGAAGGGTAAACAAGTCCATTTGGTTCTAAAATCTCATACTAAATTTAGGATTTAGACATAATTCAAAAGAAAAAAGTGATTGGCCATTTTTCATGTTGGGTGGCTTAATGTAGACATTCCTCTAGTTTCCCCAACTATTTAAATGGTAATTTGGCCAAAGCTCAAAAGATTAAGATTAGGCCTAAAACTAACAAAGCCCAATTCCAGATGTCTTGGTTCAAAAGCCATCCGGGCTCATACACATTATGTGTTCATGGAAAAAATCTATAAATAGAGATGTTTTCCTTCATTTGAGTTCATAAAATTAACTGAGCCTGAAATCCAGAAAACTCTTCGAAACTGAAGTCTCTATACCATACATACTTTGAAGACCAAGATCAAAATTTAAGACTTCAAGGCTTCGACCATCGTCCAGTCAAGGGTCGATCAAGAAGTCCAAGACCGGCCCAAACAAATCAACACGCTTGAGAACAAGCGCGCGCTCTAACCCTCGAAACAAATTTAAGAGATAATTAAGTGCATATTAATACAAATTAAATTCATTTACCGGTATTAAATTTTTGTTGGGTTGAAATATGGTGCGAACACAAGCAAATTCTGATTTGTTAGAAAAGAAATGGAATAAATTGATAAAAAGCTAGTGGTGAATGGGTTCCCCACATGCCTAAATACCAATGGTTTCAAATACCTCAGTAGAGAGCAGCAAAATATTGTATTTAGAAACAAACTTGGAATTCCCTAAGAAAAAAAAAAAAAGCTGAAACTCCCACATCGGAAAAGAATACAATAGCGATCTGTCCAGCGCCTATATAAACTCACCAACGTCATTAATCTAATTCACGGAGCTGTGCGGTGAGCACAAAGCGAACTATTCTTTCGCCTTTTACTAAAGAATACCGTGTGCTCGCCGCCTCAAGCGGCATACGCCTATTTTTGGAGGGATCCATCTTTTGGGAGAGGGTCTCACATTAAATCGAGTTTTTAAAGTTAATTTAAAATATTGTATTTAGAAATGTGACATAATCACCAGTTTGTTTGATTTTAAAGTAAGGTTTTTAAAATTCAAGCTAAATTTAGAAATTTATGGTTGTTTTCTAATGTGTCTTTAAAAATATAAGATGTATAAAAATCAAATGGTTATCAAGATGATTGTATTATGAAATCTTGAGTATAATAAACACATTATGAAATCTTTGAGTATAATAAACACAATTTATAGTTTTTGACTTATAAAACACAAAATTGAGACCACAAGAATTTCAGGTTTTCCCAACTCAAACTTTTGTCTGGAAAAATCCACATTTTCGTCGGCATATGATACGCCAACGGAAAAAAAACGTCGGCTGGTTCGTCGGCGTAGCTTTCGCCGACAGATAAATCGTTACGTTGGGGTACCTCAATGTTTCACCGACGATAGTATTGCGTTGGCGAAAACTTCCCCTATGCCTACGCTATGTTTAACGCCGGCATAAGTACCACAATGTCGACGTAAATAACTAAGTCGACCAACGATTTTAGGGTTTATATAATTTAGGTTTCGAGTTTGGGGTTTCGAATTTGGGGTTTCAAATTTGGGGTTTCGGGTTGCTTTTTCAGTTTTTTTTTAATTCAAATTTTGTAATAATTTGAATTTGATATAGTTAGAACATAAATATTATCAATTGTACAATTTTAACCTGAAATATCATAAACGTCAATATATTAAAATGCAATCTTCTTACAAAAATAACAGAGTTTTGAAACAAAAAGTGTTATTCTTCTGAGTAGAAGTATAAACAAAAGAACGAATATAATCCTACATGCACTGAAACAATTTGTAGTATGCCAACTTATCCTAAACAACGCCTATTTTTGTCTTCAACAAAAAGTGCACTGAAACAAAAAAAAAAAAAAAAAAAAAAAAAAAAAAAAAAAAAAAAAAAAAAAAAAAAAACTAATCCTAAACCACTTCTATTTTTGTCTTCGTCCGTCTTTTTTCAAAAGTTCCCTTGAAGATTACACATCTACGAACCTGAGAAAGTGTAAACATAAACAGAAATAGGTGAAAATGAACTTGACTCGGGGTCAAAGTGAGCATTCAATAAACTTGACTCAATATCTTAAGTACGTTGGATCTTAAAGAGACTTTGATAGAAGAAAAACTTAAAGAGACGTGTTTGAGCTTCCAAGAACTAGGGGTCCCCCACATCTTAATCAAACGCTTTGACAACAAAACTTGATAAAATTGCACCTAAAAGTGAAAGTGCCTAGCCAAGTGCCAAAAAAACCCTCCATATATCATTTTCATTCCAAAAATTACTCGAATATATCCTACATGCACTTGAAAGTGCCAAATGAACATAAAAGTGCCTAGCCAAGTGCGAAAAAACTATGCCAAATGAACATGAAAGTGCCTAACATTAAAATGTCTAGCCAAGTGTCAAAAAACTAACCATGTGTTATTTGCATTCTAGAAAGGACTCAAATATATCATAAATGGACCTACAAGTGACAAATGAACATGAAAGTGTCTAGCCAAGTACCCATAAACTATCCATGTGTTATTTTCATTCTAAAAAGAACTCATTATATATACTACATGTCCCTAAAAGTGAAAGTTCCTAGCCAAGTGCCAAAAAAACTATCCATGTATCATTTTCAATCCAAAAATTACTCGAATATATCCCACATGAACTTGAAAGTGCCAAATGAACATAGAAGTTAAAGTGCCTAGCCAAGTGCGAAAAAATTATGTCAAATGAACATGAAAGTGCCTAACATGAAAATGTCTAGCCAAGTGTGAAAAAACTAACCATGTGTTATTTGCATTCTAGAAAGGACTCAAATATATCATGAATGCACATAAAAGTGACAAATGAACATGAAAGTGTCTAGCCAAGTACCCATAAACTATCCATGTGTTATTTTCATTCTAAAAATAACTCATTATATATACTACATGCACCTAAAAGTGAATGTGCCTAGCCAAGTGCCAAAAAAACCCTCCATATATCATTTTCATTCCAAAAATTACTCGAATATATCCTACATGCACTTGAAAGTGCCAAATGAACATAGAAGTAAAAGTCCCTTGCCAAGTGCGAAAAAACTATGCCAAATGAACATGAAAGTGTCTAGCCAAGTGCCAAAAAAACTTTCCATGTATCCTTTTCATTCCAAAAATTACTCGAATATATCCTAAATAAACCTAAAAGAAACAAATGACGTTATGTATAAATTTAGTACTTGACTACCATAACTGCAGGATAGCCACACACACACATATATATATATATATAAATTCAGTACTTGGCTACCATAGCTGCAGGATAGCCACACACATAATATAGGAACACAATTAAGTATGTAAGACATATGACCTTGTGTGTCTGAAGAGCCATCAATATGACCTTGTGTGTCTGAAGGGTCGTCGTCTCTTTGTCTTCGCTCCAATAGTTTTTGCATTTCAGCCCATCTACCTTCCCACAAGGCTACCTGAGTACTTAAGTTAACATTCATTTCTTTCAGATCTGCTATCTCAACTTTCATAGCCGTCATTTCTTTACTCCCTACATTTTCTTGTTGTGATGGGCATGCAACATTGGCGGGTGTGCTGGGTTTGGGGTCCCAACCTAGGCCTTTAATGTGCCCTGATCGATGTCCCAAAACCGTTTTAGCAATCAATGCAGAAGGCATCGCTAAAACACCATCTCTGATGATGCTTCTACAATTTTCATCACTTCCGACTACATTTATAATGGAATGGGGTTAAATGCATAGAAAACATAATTTTACCCAATTGTGATATAATAGTACTTACATATGCATGGGGACCCACCCACCACGAAGTTCATGGCAACGAGTATCGTGGAATAACTCAATTTCATCAACGTCAGATCCCTTTTTTTTTTCTTTAAATGCAATTTAGAAACTATTAGCCATGGTCATAATAACACAATGTATAGAAGAATTATGTTGTACTTACCAGTTCATGTTGTAGTTGTAGAAATGACTTCGAACCAGCTCGATGGTTGAATGGCAGTTTGATAACTCCATTTTGGAGCTAATTATCACTCCCTAATTCTAGCTAAAAGCCGTATTTAATTAGTTAATATGTCTCGTTTGTAGGAGAATTGCGGCGAAGAGCTCATGGTGTCCATTGGACGTGTTTCGCGGCTAAGAGCGGTGTTTTAACGCCCCGGGAGTGCATCGGGAAAAGGGCAAGATCGTCCAAGAAGAACTGGACAAAATTGCCAATTGAAGGCAATCTTCCAGCCCCAAACCCGAGAGCAAGCGTCGAGCAGACAACGTCGAGACCCTGCCGCGACGTCGAGACTCTCCAAGGGGCGCGCGCGCTGATCGTTTAGGTCGCAGCGTCGCGACGCTGTCCCTGCGTCTCGACGCTCCGACGGATTTAAAAGCTGTAAATGACGAATTTTTGCAGCCATCTCTTGCATCTTCTTCTTCCTCTCGGTTTTTCTTCTTAAATTCCTTTTGCTCCGCCATTGTTGGCAAGTTTTTGGAGCTTTCCTTTGTATTAGAGCTAGAGATTATGGCCAAGGCTTCCGTTGGAGCGGTTTTGGCAACTTCCTCCATGGTTGGCTAAGGTATTGAGTTAGATTCGGGATGATTTAGGGATTTTTCGTTAGGCTTTTTACATTTTGATAACCTATGCATATGGTTCTGAATAGGCTTTAATTATTGATTGCATTTGTTGTGCTTGCTTAAACCCATGCGTATGTTAGATTTCAACGACGAACAATCGGGTTTTCTAGCGTGCGTTATTGTTATAGAATAACGATGCCTTGCCTCTCCTTTTCGCCTTAGTAACACAGGACAACAAAACTAATCGGAGTATCGATTTATGCATGCTTATTGTTGGGTACTTTAGGGTTGCCGGGTAGCCAATTAGCAATGGGAATGCATATTCGAATGTTCGTCGTTGTTAGCTAGTAACTATTCGGAGTCACATTGGGGCTGATCACTCTAACGAGACTGTGAATAATGTTTAATTAGGACTGTTAGTTCTAATTAATTAATATGGAGCCGGTTACTTTAGGGTTCCCGGGTAACCGACCGCGTGCATGTCAATTTATTAGCCTTAGTCTTGAATTAAATGATTAATGTTAGAATGCCTAGCGAAATCCCGAAATACCCCGAATCGAACACTTTTTAATCTCTTTCCCTTCAATTTCTCCGTTAGCAATTTATTTCTCACCTTGCATGTTAACATCCCCCTCTTGTTACAAAACCCAACTAATCAATTAATTTGCATTTCGAACTTTAATTTCAATCTGATTAGTCCTTCTCTGTGGTTCGACCATTTTGCCGCTAGCTGCAAAGCTAAAGGTCAATTGGCTTATAAATTCATTTTTGTCAGACTTCGACAGCCTGTGAATTAATGGATATTCAAAAATCCCCACCACCACAGTTTTGCTCGAGCTTCCTTGCCCCTCTTCGTTTTTTCCTGAAAAAAATTATCATTAGTACAACTAAGTAAAGTTAGAACTATAAGTTTAACCGAGAAAAACATATCGCCCATTCAAGGGTCTCCCATCTGTCACATAGAAGATTTCAATCTTCTGGATCTACTAGCCTCTTTGCGGGGTTTGCACGAGCTTCTGTGATGTCATCATACTTGCAGTAGTGCTGATACAACTCTGCTCTAAACTCCCTGAATATATCTCGCATCTGTTTATTCAAGAACCTTTTGACTACTGGGTTCGAAATATCCAAGTCAAAATATTCCTACATATTTGATAATAAATGTGTAAGCATACATTTACGCTTGAAATAGTAACAAAATGCGTAAAGAAAATTTAAACTTACCAACACCCGATCAGTCACATTGTCACGCACATCTTGCTTGACCGCTTTCCAGATTGCACAACGTATGGGAATTGTCTCCCGTACTTTGGTGCCAACGCCAATACTAAACCTCGGAGCTAAGGGACATACTGGTCTCCCAATCCCATCCTCAATCACAATCTTGATCCTCCCATGCACATTGACATATCGATCCAACTCAATGTTTCGAGTATGCCCTCTTTTTCGCTTACTTTGTGTTCTTGGTCGGTGAGGTCTAGATCCTGAAACAATGATTAATTTAGCTAAATATGTAAGAAAATAAAACTTATAAGCAAAAATATTAATTTTACCTAATGTCGCGCTCGGCTCCACCTCCGTTGAGGAATTAATCACCGGAGTGTTAACCTCAGTAGCCGCCACATTAGCCTCCTGATCATAACCGGTACGTCTCATGACTCTAGAATCATACAAAAGATGGAAAAAAAATCAATCTCAATATACTAATCCTTGAACTTTAAAATATGGAACTAAAATACACATGTTATACAGTTATTCGCTATTCTGATCATCAGAATCTAAATAGTGAAGTGAACTCGAACTCTCTTCATCGTCGGATGCTTCTAGGTCATCAGGTTCATCATTTATGAAATCGTTATCATTTTGTTACGGTACACTTCTATTCAATTATTCTTCAATCACTTCACATTCAACAACAATGGGGTCAAAATCGTCTCTACATAGTTCATCATCTTGGATCGTTTCATCGACCGCAATGACTCCAGATATTTCTAACAACTCCATCGTGTCGTTTTCTAGGTCTTCGGCTTCTGGAACGTCCCATATGTGTTTATTTTGAACAAGTTGAACTATTTTCCAATTATTACCAAGTTTAGGATCGTTAATGTAGAAAACATGTTTGGCTTGCGTAGCGAAGATGTAAGGGTCATCTATACACCAAAAATGGGATGTGTCTATTGACTTAAACCCTAAATCCACATGTAATTTTTTCTTTTTAGGATCTATATCAAACCTTTAACATCGAAAAAGAATCACACGTCTTCTCTTGTTATAGTCCAAGTCCAAAACCTCTTGCAATACACCGTAGTAAATCATTTCATCATTTCCTTCTCTTTCCCCAGGCACCATGAGTCCACTATTCTGCGTAGACCGACGATTGTCGCGTTCCATACAATGAAAACGTACTCCATTGACAATGCAAGAACTATAAGTGCGGACTTGATTTGTAGGCCCCAATGCTATGGAGTAAAGATCATCGGATGCTTCGCCTCTTTCACGTAATGAGTACATCTGTTTACGTTAAGAATGTTAACGTAACTTAGTTTTATCTCGTTACAGAAGTTAAGTATTCAAAATTGAAAACTCCACTTCTGCTTTTAACCAATCAGGAAATTGAAGTTTATGTCTTTTATATAATTCATCTAGAGTATCTCCTCTAACGCGAATCAGTCTCAAATGTTGTCTATTTAGAAATAATAACAAACAGAGGTCTCACACATATACTTCAAACTTTAAAACAAATGATATATATGAAGAAATAATAATACGTACTTGCGATAAGACTCTAGCACTGAACAATTGTTCAATATATACCAATGTGCCATTCGTTTCTCGTTTTGGGATATTGTTCTCAAAACTGATCCACTCAATTGTCGTGCGTTTTGTCTAAATAATTCAAAATCCCCTATTTGACCTTCGGGAATTGAGTCATCATTACGTGCAATCCTATTAAACCTCGTTTCTATTCCGGTTAGATACATGGAGCAGAAAGTCAAATATTCATTCATGACAAATGCTTCTGCTATGGAGCCCTCGGGAAAAGTTTTGTTAAGCACATAGTTTTTCAAGGTCCGTAGGCTTCTCTCAATAGGGTACATCCAACTATAGCTAACTGGACCAACGATCTTCGCTTCATATGCCAAGTGAACTGGAAGATGCACCATTACATCAAAAAATGCCGGTGGAAAAATTCTTTCAAGCTTACAAAGTATAAGAATAATATCAACTCCCAGCCGATCCAAATCACTGATCCGTATTGTCTTCGCACATAAGTCACGAAAGAAATTACATAACTCAACAATAGTTGTACACACATCCTTTCGCAAGTATGCTCTTATAGCAATAAGAAGAAGTCGATGGAGCAGAACATGGGAGTCATGAGTTTTCAACCCCCACACTTTCCCATTTTTGACATTCACGCATCGTGATCTGTTGGAGACGAACCCGTCAGGAAATTTGACCGATTTCAAGAACTTACAAAAATCGACTCTCTCACTAGTAGTCAATCTATATGCAACATGTGGCTTTATATATTTATTTCCTTTCTTTTCAACGTATAATTCCTTTCGAATGCCCATATCTTTAAGGTCGAAACGAGCATTTATAGTGTCTTTTGTTTTTCCTTCAATGTTCAACAAAGTTCCGAGAAAGTTGTCGCATACATTTTTTTCAATATGCATGACATCCAACTTATGTCGTAAAAGATGTTTAGACCAATAGGGGAGTTCGAAGAATATACTCTTTTTGGTCCAGTAAATATCTCGCTTCCTTTTCTTACCAACTTTGGATGGATGCTTACTTAACACTGGAAAGTTGATCGAGTATACTTGTTGTAAAATCTCATCTCCATTCATTGCAACTGGTGGAGGTCTAACCTCAAATTTCCCATCATGTAGTCTACTCCTACGCCAACTATGATTAGCTGGAAGATAACGTCGATGTCCCATATACGACATTTTCCCTATTAACCACTTTGACGATGTCTCTTCTTTACAAATGGGACACGCTTGACAACCTTTGGTACACCATCCCGACAAGTCTCCAGATGCAGGAAAGTCATTGATAGTTCACAACAAACATGCATGTAGTTTAAAATACTCTGAACTCGTGCAATCATACGTGCGCACACCATTATTCCACAACTTCTTCAACTCATCAATCAATGGCTGCAAAAATACGTCAATTTCTTTTCCAGGAGACTTCGACCCAGGTATGAGCAAAGAAATTGTAAAATTAGATTCTTTCATGCACTTCCATGGTGGCAAGTTGTATGGAATAAGCACCACAGGCCACATGTTGTAGACAATACTCATATTACCAAACGAATTGAATCCATCTGAAGCTAATGCTAACCGAACGTTCCTTGGGTCTGAGGCAAAATGAGGAAACTCTTTATCTAAATGTTTCCACCCTGCAGCATTAGCTGGATGTCTCAACACATCATCAGTTTCAAATCGTTTATCCTTATGCCATCTCATTTCAGAAGCAATATGGTTCGATGAAAACAATCGCTTCAACCTGGGTATTAGTGGGAAATGACGTAAAATCTTGTGTGGAATTTTCTTACCCTTCTCGTCATTTACTTTATAACGTGACTCACCACATACCGGACAACTTTGGCAATCTACAAACTCTTTCCAAAACAATGTACAATCGTACTTGCAAACATGGATTTTATCGTATCCTAGCCCTAAGTCGCGTAGTTTTCTCTTGGCTTGATAAAATGTACCCGGTATAGATGCACCAACTGGAAATGCTTCATTCAATAGTTCTAGTAACATATCGAACGACTTATCGGTCCAACTATTGAGCACTTTCATATGCATCAACTTCACCAAGAAGCTCAACGAGGAAAATTTATTACAACCGGGGTACAACTGGTTACGTGCTTTGGTAGAGCACTAAATGGGATGCTCCAAATTCAAGCTGTCGAGGCTTGCCAAAATACAATTTATAACCCGAATGCACCGAGCAATTTGCAGCTAAGTGGTAACGGGGTCGATCCACAGGGAATTAAGAAATTTAATTCGACTAAGCCTAATTTGCTAGTGATAAAAAGTATGAGCAAATTTGGTAAAAAGAATGGTAATTTGGTTTGGGGGAAGGGAGCTCCTAACGTGCAAGCTAACGGAAAATTAAATGACAAATGCAAAATTTAAATGGTTGCGCTTAACTTCGAGAAATGGTATTGATCGTTATGGATGTTCGGCTCATCGATACAATTAATTAGCTAATCATGCTTATGCACACAATTCATTTGGCTAATTTCTAACTCAAATGACCCAAAGATAGAATTAGATATGTGCAATTCTAATTCTTCTTGGCCAATAATCTATTCAAGGTCGCGACCCCTAAATTGACCATAAGCAAGTAACGGGAACATTGTGACGGTTTAATCCTAAGACTAACTCGATTTCTCTCTCGCCTTAAGCCTAACATGAAAACGTTAACTAATTCAGATTCCCAACTGTCACTTTGGGTTGAATTACCTAGCCATGCTTAAGCCCTTGCTACCTAGCGGTTTAGGCAATTATACGTCCCAACCTTTAGCCCTCTAACATGCATAGGAATTAGGGCGTCAACCTAACTAAGCTACACATGCTAGATTTGAATAAGAACAAGCAAGAAGATGCATAAACATACTAATTAGCTTCACATTTACAAAGGGGCAAATCTCCCCAAACATCCCTAATTCACAAACCAAAACTCGAAATTAAACACTAACCTTAGTTTAGCCTTCCATGGAGGATGAATAAATCAAACCCCCATGGAAAAGCTTAGTACCATACAAAGAGGAGAAGAAGAAGCTCAAAATTGGTGAAAAATTGCGTAGACCCGAGAGGAAGAAGATAGAGAAAAATTAGAAATCAAAAGTTGGGCAAAAATGAGGCGTTTTCACGCCTTTAATCGTCGGAGCGTCGAGACGCTAGGCAAGCGTCTCGACGCTGGTGCCCTAAGTTGGCCGCGCGCGCGTCGAGACGCTCAGACAGCGTTTCGACGCTGTCGCGCGTCATTCTGCTGGAAAATCGTCGGGCTGGCGTCGAGACCCTCGGGCGGCGTCTCAACGCTGGAAGCGTTGAGCGCGCGCGCTCGACGCTGGGGCGCGCTCATCCTCGGTAGGCAGTCGGGGCGGCGTCGAGACGCTCGGCCAGCGTCTCGACGCTGGCAGCGTCGAGCTAGCGTCTCGACGCTGCTGCTCATGTTGGTTGCTCTCGGGTTTGTTGGCCAAAACTTGTCTCTCCAAGGCAATTATTGCCATTTGTTTAATTCTTCGAGCCCTTTCACTCCCGATGCATCTATGAAGCTCTAAAACGTCACTTTAAGCCCTAAAACGTGTCTTTCGACTTCTTGAGCTCTCTACCATGAAATCATCTACAAGAAGGCATTTTAATCAATACTTAACATGGTTCTAGCCAATATTAGGGACATAATAATAGCTCTATTTTGGAGCTATCATGCTTCAACCATCAACTCCTCAAAATTGTTTGAAGTATTCGGTTCTTCAACATTAGCAGATATTTGAACACCAAGGTATTCTTCATTATCAATATCCTCTTCCCCTGCTATCATCGCCCCTTGCAAATCGTTTAAAAGATCAAACATCTCATCGTCATCGTTCTGATCATTAAAATCTCCATTCAATCCATCATCTAGTGAAGAACTTGTTTCTTTTTTAAATCGAGCTAAGTTTGCAGGTTCTCCATGATAAATCCATTGACTATATGAAGGAGATATCCCATTCGAAAATAAAATGACGTTCTAATGAATCCATTGACTGCGACTTTGAGTTCATACAAAGCTTACATGGGCATCTCGCTTTTCCCGTCCCATTTACATGACATTTTGCCACTTCTAGAAATTGTTCAACTCCTTCAATATACTCTCTAGAGAATCTATCTCTCAGCTTAATCCAACTTTTATCCATCCTTCAATATACTTTTCCAATTAGTACCAATGAAGAAAGTTCAATCCTGTTGGAATTAGGAACGGAAACCAACTTAGGGTTATTTGTTCATTAAAACTTTACTTGAATGGAGATTTGTTATTGTATAAAGTAATATGATAATAAATATCACAAAAACAATCAAACGAAACAACCGTCGATTACTAGGATCGTCATAAGAAATGTTCAAAACTTCTTTTCCATCTTTTTATTTAGAAGAAGAGTTTTATTGGTATTCATCCTTCAATATATGTTTTGGGCATAGCAGCAGTTTTCAACATGTTCTGCATCAAAATCATTGTTGATGTCTGTACTAATAGGTAGGGAAGGTTGTAAAATTTGTATTTTAGAATTTTAGTTGAACTTTTCATTACTTTGATTAATTTGGCTCAACATAGAAAAGTAGAAGAAAACAAAAGTTGGGTGGGATAAGACTTGGGGATAGGTTCCAAAGTCTCATCCCCAAATCAAATCACTCAGGTCCTATAAACAAATAAATGTAATTGATTAATATGAAAGGAAAACAATTATTAAGGTAAAACCATTCTACATAACACGATCAACATCAAAGAACTTAATGTAACATACAATCATCATCATAGCTGAAGGTTATAAAAAGTAAAAAAAATAGCAGCCTTCTGAGATTAAAAAAAAAATAATAGGTGACGATTAATGCTCTTGCTGTTAGATTAAAAAAAATAGCAGCCTTCTGAAACTAGGGATGGATATCCAGTTTGTTCTTGCTTTTAGCTTAACTTACTAGTTGTAACTCTCTCTCTCTTGTCCTCACAAAGAATATTAAAAATTAGAGACTATGAGATAATCCCACATCAAAACTAAGCAGAAAATGAAGATTACCAACAGAGATGACATACAGAACAAGATCAATAAGGAAGCAATGAAGAAGAAACAATTTCAGAGATTAGCATTAAACTAATACCATACTCTGATAAGATGAAATTCTCCATTTTCTTCAAAGTAAAAAACAATATCCATCATCAATTTCAGTTAGCATTTCCTACAGATTCTCCACTCCGGCAAGATTTGAGCACCCATTTCCTCGTAAAACTGAATCGCATTCACATTCCAATGAAGCACCATCCACTCCATTATCCCGTAATCCATTTTCACGGCTTGTTTCACCACCGCCGACAACAATATTTTCCCCAAACCTTTCCTCCGATAACACTCTCTCACGAAGATATCCTCCACCTAGAAACCAGGCTTCCCCAAGAAGGTCGAAAAATTGGGGAAAAACATAACAAAATTTTAATTTTTTATGAATAAACCCAAAAATAAACTCATTAAAACAATAGCAGTACTGACAAACATCTAATACAAACATCTAAGATGTACCAGTTACCTACCTCAGCGACGAATAATGCTCGAACTCGCGACTGGTGCAAATCGACAACGACTGGTGCTCGAACTCGAAGATGAAGGGACACCGACGACGACTGATGCCAATGCTCGAACTAAGAGATGGAGGGTAGAAATCGAAGAGGGAAAGGAAAGGAAGTGAAAGAGGAGGGTTTGAGGTTTGGGAAAATCGAAGGGAGAAAAATCAGAGAGGGAAATATCGTGGGTTTAGGGCTTATTTAAGTACACTTTTCCCCGACGTAATCTTACGTGGGCATAGCTACGATTTTCGTCGGCAATTTTCTCGCCAAAGACCGCCAATTTTTTTTGTCAAAATACTCCCAACGTATGATGTTACGTCGGCGTAGATGATATCTATTTAGGCGTAAATGAGTTACGTCGGCATAAATTCGTTTATGCCAACGCAAATAGGTTCCGTCGGCATAGAAATTTTCGGCATTGCCAAAAATTCTTGTAGTGTGAGAGTAAATGTATATGTATTATGTCGCAATGTCATCGCGACGCGGAGCGGCCGACGTCCTCTTTCAAGGGTTTTGTTTAAAAATAAAAGAGATGAAGTCGCCACCAACCATTTTTGGGTGTGATTGGTCACCTTAAAACAAAACCTGGTCCAAGAAAACAGAAATTAGGTTCGAGGGTCGGTTGAGTGTAGGGAAGGTACAACACCCGTTAAAAACGGTAGCCATATTTTATCTTATATTATCCAATTAGTTTTAAAACGTCCTTAATTTGAGAAAATAAGTAATAATTTATAAAAACAATGTCTCATTTAATCAATTCTTAACTTTAAAAATAAAGTAAGAATTTGATATATTGAGGGAAAATTATCCTTAGTTAATTATCATATTAAATTTCCTTTTATTTAAAGAAAATTGTTTACCTCAATAATTTGAGAAATTTAACCCAACACCGTCATAGGATTTATATGATAATATTTTATTTTTAAAACATATTGATTTAATATTTTTAGAAGGATTGGGAGGATTTTCGTGTGCTTGCACGAGAGTCAAAACTCTACGAAAGTCACATTACTCAATCCTCAAAACAAATAACACATCTTTTTTATGAAATAATTATGAGGATTTTCGTACATTTTACAAAATCGAGACTTTATGAAATTGTATTACTCATCCTTCAATTAAATTAATTCAATTTAAAACTAAATTTGAAATTTAAATAAAATATTTGAATTAAAGATAAATTAACATTTTACTCGAAGAGATCTAAGTTTAAAACAAAATAGAGTTCAATTGATACATTAAACTTGAAATCGAAATTTAATGAAAATACCTTGATAAAATACAATAAAATCGAAATTTGAGATAAAAAGAAGTTTTTTCCTTTTTGCCTTAAATGACAATTGAAAAATATAAATATAAAAATAAAATGACAAAACATAAATGGAAAAAATAGAATAGGTAGTGACAATGGTGAAATTGTCAAATAAAAGACAAGGATGACAGTTTTGTAAATAAGCATATATGGCAAACTTGTAATTAACATAAATTAATGGTATTTTTTAATAGCATAAAAAAACTGAAAATAGACCTTTTTTTCTTCTTCACAACATTCAGCAATCTGCCATGGAAGGTTCGTTTGTGCGTTCCCTGCTCGCCCCGTCGTGAAGACATCGTTGACTCGAGTCGCCGCCGTCGTCGTGGTGGTTTGGCATTGGGTCGCCGCAAATGTGGTATTTGTTTCGAGCACAGCCGTCGAGATCGAGGGAGCACGCTCGAGCTATCTTCTTCGAATCCGTCGATCTGCACGCGGGGATGAGGGTTGGAGTTGAGGTCTGTTTGTACTGCCGCCGTGGATCTGGAAAATTCGTGTGCAGCCATCGTGGGAGCTCCGTCGCAGGTCACCGTTGCTATTCGTTCTGGTCGTGTGGCACCGCTGTCGAGATTGAAGCCCGCGCGTACCGCCACCGTGTGCGCCATGAGTTTCGTTGCCGTCGTGCGCCGCTGTCATGGAGCTTCGCTCGAGGTGGTGGGTCTCGCCGGAATTTGAGTTTGAAGATGAAGAGCTTGGGGGTTGGAGGAGGTGATGATGAATAGTAAAGATGAGAGAGAAAAGTGGAGAAAGTTGGAGTTTTTGGAGCAAAGAGAAACGTGAAGAGAATTGGGGTTTTGGGAGGAGAGAGAAAATGGGTTGATTTGTGGTTGGACTCCTCTAAACTCAATACTTCTTCCTAATTATGCTTAGCATTTTGTTCGGGTCCTTCCTCGGAGCCTTTTGCTCTAATATTTTTATGACCCCCAATTTTACGAGCCCCTCGCTCTGATCTTCTCCTCCCTTTTGAATGATTCTTTACCCGATATTTATACATGATGAGAACGTCAAACAAAGTTAAAATCAAACAATTAATGACTCGAAATTTTATTCTTAATTGAAACGGATTTTGACCAAAAATGAACAAATATGCTAATTACGGTTGAGCTATGTCCATGTTGACTTAATTGAAATGGGTAAGACATATGTCTTTTACTAAAAGGCTAGAAGTTCGAATCTTCACTCGTTGAACTAAAAAATGTGTATTCATGTACTGATTTAGCATCTATTAGAACCCCAAGTTAGTTGATCACATCTAAACTTAGGATTAAAATATGTACTTTGGAAAATTAATGGATAATTTTTTATTTTTTTTTATAAAGTAAAACGAAATGAATTTGAATGTTTAGATGAGATTTAAACTTTTAAGGTTTTGGTCATTTCGTTCTTAGTTTTCTGTTTTTGAAATTTATGCTTGTTTTCTACTAATTTCTTTACTATGTGTTACACTTTACTTAAAAACATTTGGATTTTTAGTCAAATTCTAAAAAACAAAAGCTACTTTTTTTTTAATTTCCAAAATTAACTTAATTCTTGAAAACATTGGTAGAAATTAGATAACAAAACAAATAAAATTATAGGTGGAAGTAGTGTTTATAAGCTTAATTTTCTAAAACTAAAAATTAAAAACCACATAGTTATCGAACGAAGCCTAAATTACGAGGAAAAAAATAGAATCATTTGAGATAGATTTTATTCTATAATTCTGTAAATAAACTAAAGTCATGAACTTTGAGTTTGAAACCTTTTTTATAGGTTGAAAATTTAAATTAAAAACAAAATATCAAAATTAAGATGTTTTTTTGGCGTTACGTTTATCTAGTTTGAAAGCATCATATATGTACCTCAAGAAAGAAAAAAAAACAATCATATAAAATTTGAGTTATAAAGTACTTGGATTAATTTGCTAAAACTAACAAATTTATATATTCAATGTTAGTGATATTTTTTAGGAAAAAAATCAATTATTTATACTCCTAAAATTTAAAGGTTGTATCAATTAAAACTCCAAACTTTCATAATTGTATCAATTTACACATTTTTCTTATAAAAAAGTTTGTTTTTACATGTGTGGAGACTTATAATTGTATGAATTAAACTCTATTCATACAATTGATTCACTTATAAAAATTTAGGGGTTTAATTGCTATAATTATAAGTCTCCACGCGTTTAAATTAATATTTTTCAAATGAAATCTATCAAAAGATGTAAATTGTTACACTTATGAAAGTTTAGTATTTTAATTGATATAATCATTAGTTTAGGGGTATAAATTGATTTTTCCCCTATCTTTTATGTTGAAGTTTGAGCTAAACTTTATATACATAGTTACTCAAGTCTTAAATTTTGAACTTCATACGCATAGAAGATTGCTCTTGTTTACTATGATACATAGCTCAAAACCAAAAAAAATCATTTTGTTGGTCAATATATTCAGCTCAAAGCTTCCATTTACTCAATATCCATAGAACATAAAAAGAAAATCCCAAGAGTTGGATCAAATAGATTTTTAGATCTCAAACCCGAAAATTCGAAAAACGTAATGGAATCAACCCAATAAAGGTTTAGAACAGATTACCTTGATGATCAAGATCACGAGTAAGATAAAACTTGTTTCTAAACTCGTGAGCCACAAAAGGTATGATCTACACCACTTAAATGATTCTAGCATGTAAGATCTAAACACAAGAAATTGCAAAATATGAAAGAATTAACTCTCAATCAAAGCTTGAAGGATAAACTCACTTTCATTCACTTAATTAAAGCTTGAAGGATAAACTCACTTTCATTCACTTTAATGATAATTGTGTCTCCAAAGAGTCCAAAAAAACTATATATAGCCCTTACAACTTCTAGTCACTAACTCTAAGTTGTAACTTCTTCACTATCTCTTGTAACTTACATCCACTAACAAAAGTAACTTCTGATCACTAACAAGAATAACTTTCATACACTAATTCTATGTAACTTCAAAATGCATAAAATCAATAATAACCATTAATAAAATGTAATCTATGATATGAAGATAACATAAAAATAAAGTTTAAAATTTGAAAAATAAAACATCAAATCCAATGAGCTTTCATAATGAGCCATGAATGAATATGAATGTAGATAGAGATGTTCCGATTCTTATAAGCACATATACCCTTTTGTCAATTTTTCTACTTAAACTTGCTACAATTTTTTCTCATTGGCACAACATTCCAAATTACATTATCTAGAATGAAATATTCAATTCTACCTTATTTAAATTTCTTACATGTTTTACACCCTAGTTTATGGTTTATATTTATAAAGGTAAGTCTTTTTACTATCGTTACGAGTGAATTTAACCCTCTCAAGATGAAGACCCAAGAGGCATGCAAGAAGTCTAGTTCACGAATTTAATCGCTAAAGCTCGTGGCCTTAGGACTAGAAAATAATATTAAAAAAAAAAATGATGATGTCAGCAGAGGTCAATTTGACTCATTTTTCAGATCCCGGTCTGTTTGACAAATGGACTAAAATAGGGGTCAGTCGTACAATTCTCCCACATGTAAGGTAGAAAGAACTCAAACAAACCCCATTAAATTATCTTCTTATTTATTATCACAATACTCTTATTTTGATTAAGGTCTTCATAGATAGCCCTAGATTGACAATGGATTTTTGATATCTACAAATTTCACTAACTTTCTAAGGACAAAATCTATAAGTTCTTCCCAAAACAAATTCTGAAAAAAAAATATGATAAAAACTGGTGCGGAAAGGAATCCCACAATAAACTTCAAGCTGAAATTCCCACATCGGGAAGAAAGAGGCTCTAACGAACCCATCAAACTGTTATATAAAGGCACCAATGCTTTGTATTGAAACTTACGGAGCCGTGTGTTGAGCACAAAGCGAACTATTCTTTCGCCTTTTACTAAAGAATACCGTGTGCTCGTCGCTCTTAGCGGCATACGCCTATTTTTGGAGGGTATCTCTTTTTAGAGTGATCCCTACATCATTTCAAGTTTAAAATTTTAATAGATGGTTCACTCCTCTGCACATTTTAAACTCCAATTTATGATTGAAGTTGATTTTGATGGGGAAAAAGTATTTAAAAAGTAATTAAGAATAAATTTTAAAGGTTTTTAAGTCTGGGATGATTTTGAAATAAAAAAAAATATGCATTTGATGGTATATAAATGATTGTTTTTTAATAATATTGTATTTTTTAAAATTTATTATAAAAATATTGTAAGTTTGAAACTATTTATAAAAATATTGCACTTTTAAATATTTTAAATAGAGGTGTCTTTTCACCACACGCAAGCAAAGGTCGACTTTTGAAAAGACGATCTTGCTCCACATGGATGGATGGTTTTTTGAAAAGACGATCTTGCTCCACATAGATGGAGATCGTCTTTTGACGAGGGTCTTTTGAAAAGACGATCTTGCTCCACATGGATGTAGGTCGTCTTTTGACGATCTTGCTCCACATGGATGTAGGTCGTCTTTTGACGATCTTGCTCCACATGGATGGAGGTTGCGACCTCCATCGGTATATACTTCTTTTATTAAAAAATTGATATTTTTTTACTCAGATATTCAAAATTTTCAAAAAAGATATGGTTGGAAAGCTAACCGCAGAGCTTCAATTTGATACCTGATTTCATTTTTGGAGTTGTGTATCAAAAGATAGAGACCATCAAAGTTGGACTATAGTTCTGCAAATTTTAAAACTGAAGATTATTTTGAGAAGTGCATTCAAAAATTGATATCTTTTTACCCAGATATTCAAAAACTTCGAAAAGGTATTGTTGGAAAGTTAACAACTTCAATTTATACCTAGTTTCACTATTTTTGGAGTTGTGTATCAAAAGATATATATAGTCAAAGTTATAAAAAGTTCACTAAACTCAGAACTGAAGATACGACTGAAAACTTCAAAACTGTAGGTCAACTTCGACGATCTATATCTTTTAATACACAACTCTACAAATAATGAAACTACATATCAAATTGAAGCTCTCTGTGTTAGGTTTTTAACCGTACCTTTTTTGAAATTTTTTAATATTTGGGTAAGAAGATGTCAATTTTTTAATGCACTCCTCAAAATAATCTTCAGTTCTGAAATTTGCAGAGTTATAGTCCAACTTTGATGGTCTTTATCTTTTGATACACAACTCAAAAGTGAAATCAGGTATCAAATTGAAGCTCTGCTGTTAGCTTTCCAACCATATCTTTTTTGAAAATTTTGAATATCTGGTTAAAAATATATCATTTTTTTAATAAAAGAAGTACGATCGTCTTTTCAAAAGACGACCTTCATCCACGTGGAGCAAGATCGTCTTTTTAAAAAACGACCTTGCTTGCGTGGGGAGGTCGTCTCCATTTAAAATTGCTATATTTTTATAAATAGTTTCAAACTTACAATATTTTTATAATAAGTTTTAAAAAATACAATATTAAAAAAAAACAACCGGTATAAATTGACTCTAAAAATATATACAAAAAAAATAATATTGTCAAAAAACAAATATATATATATAACTAACTAACTAACGTGAAAAAAAAGAAATAAAATAGGAACTAATCAATATTATTGACAATAAAATGTAAATAGCCTAATATAACTAATCAATATTATTGACAATAAAATGTAAATAGCCGGCTGAATATAATAATATAAATAATAAGTATTTTGAATTTATTTCAAAAGTATAAAATATATGGGGAAATTGTAACAGCTATAGTAAAATAATTAAAAATCTAGCACTTTTTAAAAAAAATTGCGGATATATCAATTTCTATCACTGATAGTATTGTCTATCGCTTCGCTGATAGACTCAGTTTTTTATAAAATTTTGTCAGTGATAGTAGTCTATCAGTGATAGAAGTCTATCACGGATAGAAATCTATCAGTGATAGTCATATATCAACAATAAAGTCTATCGGTGATAGCCACTAATTTTTTTGTCATATTTGCAAAATGTTTTAAACTTTGCTAAATTTGCAATTATTTTGGGCCTGATTGTTGTTTGTGCAACCAGCCCAAATATATATTTATTAATTTAACTATTTTTAAAATATTTATTTTTTTTAATATTTTTAAAAAAATATACATCAATATCAATAGACATTTCTATCTAAATCCTTGCATTAAAATAATTTTAAATGTCAAACCGAGCATAACCCTTACTAAGAGGTCAAAGTTAAATCCTTAGAGGTTAGATTTGAACCCACACCCTCGCATGAGGACCCAAAATTTAAGTCTGGCGCCTTAGACCACTCAACCAACTTTTTTTTTTTTTTTGTATAGTAGATATATATTTCTATCAAAATCCTAAACCTTGCATTAAAATGATTTTAAATGCATGTTTTTCACTGATTTTAAACATGAATATATAAAGTGATTTAACTATTTAAATCACACCACAAACATGTACTTATCAATTTTGTATGTAATTTTTGTGAACACCAAAAACTAACAATTGTCATTTAAACCCACACCCTCTCCCAAAGATCAGAACTTGAGTCGGACGCCGTAGACCACTCGACTATCCTGACTTTATTTTTTTGTATAGTAGATATTTCTATCAAAATTCTAAACCTTGCATTAAAATGATTTTCAACGCATGCTTTTGACTTATTTTGAACATGAATAAAGTGATTTAACTATTTAAATCACACCTCAAACATCTACTTATCAATTTTGTATGTAGTTTTTGTGCACACCAAAAACTAACAATTGTCAAAAGTGGGATTGGAACCCACACACCGTCACGAAAATCAGAATTTGAGTCTGGCGCCTTAGACCATTCAACACTTTATTTTTTTTGGATAATAGATATTTCTATCAAAATCCTAAACCTTGCATTAAAATGATTTTAAATGCATGCTTTTGACTGATTTTGAACATGAATAAAGTGATTTAACTATTTAAATCACACCTCAAACATGTGCCAGAACTTGAGTCTGACGCCTTAGACCACTCGAGCATCCTAACTTTATTTTTTTATTTTTTTTTATTTATTTTTTTATTTTTTTTTTTTAGTAGACATTTTTATCAAAATCTTAAACTTGCATTAAAAATATTTTAAATGCATGCTTTTGAACATTAATAAGGTAACTTAACTATTTAAATCACACATTAAACATGTAACCCACACCCTCTCACGAAAACCAGAACTTGAGTCTAGCACCTTAGACCACTCGGCCATCCTGACTTTATTTTTTTTGCATATTAGATATTTCTATCAAAATCCTAAACTTTGCATTAAAATGATTTTAAATGCATGCTGATTTTGAATATGAATAAAGTGGATTTAGTGAGATTTGAACCCACACCCTCTCACGAAAAACAGAATTAAAGTCTAACGTCTTAGACCACTCAACCAACTTTACTTTTTTGGTATAGTAGATACTCCTATCAAATTTCTAGACCTTGCATTAAAATGATTTTAAATGCATGCTGATTTTGAACATGAATAAAGTGATTTAACTATTTAAATCACACCTCAAATACTTATCAATTTTGTATGTAGTTTTTGTGAACACCAAAAAACTACTCAGACAAAAACTTGAATATTTCTATCAAAATCCTAAACCTTGCATTAAAATGATTTTAAATGCATGCTTTTGAACATGAATAAAGTGATTTAAATTAAATCACACCTCAAACATTAACTTATCAATTCCGTATGTAATTTTTGTGACCACCAAAAAAGAACAATTGTTAGAAGTGAGAACTGAACTCACACCCTCTTACAAAGATCAAGACATGGTTTTGACACCTTAGACCGCTCGACCATCTTGACCTTTTATTTTTATATAGTAGATATTTCTATCTAAATTCTACCTTGCTTTAAAATGATTTTAAATGCATGCTTTTGACACCTCAAACATACTTATTATTGTAAAACACTAGAACATTTACCACGATGGGAGAAGAAGAAAGTAGAGAGGATGTCTTCTCTATTCAGTTGTGATCTTCAAAAGTTACAATAACCAATATTTATAGGGTTTACAAGACCTAAAGATGGTAAGGAAAGGGAGAAATTAAAGGAGAAGATACAGGAGAAATAAAGGGGGGAAGTTAATAGGAGAAGATACATGCTATCTTAGGGACATCTTAAAATATTCATAACACTCCCCCTTAGATGTCCATAGTATATAGAATATATGCCTCGTTAAAACCTTATTAGGAAAAACCCAATGGGACAAAATCCTAGTGAAGGAAAAAGAGTACATTATTCATATAATTTAACAATTGCCTCATTAAAAACCTTGCTAGGAAAACCCAGTGGGATAAAACCATAGTCAAGCGAAAAAGAGTGCAACACATTTTCTCCCCCTCATGTAAACATTATTTGAGATCTTTGAATCGTCGCATTCCAATGTTGTGTATCAACTTCTCAAATGTTGCAGTAGGTAATGCATTTGTAAATAAGTCTGCCAAGTTATATTTTGAAGAAATTTGTTGAACATTGATGTCTCCTTTTGCTTCAAGGTCATGAGTGTAGAAGAGCTTTGACGAGATATGCTTCGTTCTATCTTCTTTGATATATCCCCCTTTAATTTGAGCTATACATGTTGTATTGTCTTCATATAATGTCGTGGGACAATCTTTGTTAGAAGGCAAACCACATGTTTCACAAATATTTTGAGTCATTGATCTTAGCCATACGCATTCTCGACTAGCTTCATGGATGGCCAGGATTTCAGCATGGTTCGAGGAAGTAGCTGTTATTGTTTGCTTCATAGACCGCCATGATATGGCAGTTCCTCCATATGTAAATACATAGCCTGTTTGAGATCTACCTTTATGTGGATCAGATAAATAACCTGCATATGCATAACCAACTAGTCCAAAATTCGATTTATTAGAGTAAAGTAAACTCATATCAATTGTCCCTCGAAGATAACGAAGGATGTTCTTAACTCCATTCCAATGTCTTTTTGTTGGAGAAGAACTGTATCTAGCGAATAAATTGACTGGAAACACTATATCTGGTCTTGTGTTATTAGCAAGGTACATTAGTGCACCTATTGCACTAAGGTATGGTACTTCAGGACCAAGAAGCTCTTCATTATCTTCTCGTGGTCGAAATATATATTTCTTCACATCAAGTGAACGAACTACCATTGGAATGTTTAATGGATGTGCTTTGTCCAGGTAGAATCTTTTTAAGATCTTTTCTGTATAAGTTGATTGATGAATAAATATTTCATTGGCTAAATGCTCAATTTGCAACCCAAGGCAAAATTTTGTTTTTCCGAGATCTTTCATCTCAAATTCTTTCTTAAGATTTTTTATTGCCTTTGGAAGCTCTTCGGGAGTTCCAATGATATTCAAATCATCAACATATACAGCAATAATAACAAATCCTGATTGTGATTTTTTTTATAAAAACACATGGACAAATAGGGTTATTTTTATACCCTTATTTCAACAAATATCCACTAAGACGATTATACCACATTCGTCCAGATTGTTTTAGTCCATATAAAGATCTCTGTAATTTAATGGAATATAATTCTCTAGTATTTGAATTATATGATTCTGGTATTTTTAATCCTTCAGGGATTTTCATATAAATATCATTATCAAGAGATCCATATAAATATGCTGTGACTACATCCATAAGATGCATGTCAAGGTTTTCATGCACAACCATACCAATTAGATATCTTAATGTTATTGCATCCACCACAGGTGAATATGTCTCATCGTAGTCAATACCAGGCCTTTGTGAGAATCCTTGTGCAACAAGTCTCGCTTTATATCTTGTAACACCATTATTTTCATTTCTTTTTTCTTACAAATACCCATTTGTATCCCACAGGCTTTACACCTTTTGGTGTCTGAACTACTGGCCCAAAAACCTCACGTTTTGAGAGTGAATTTAATTCTGTTTGGATTGCTTCTTTCCACTTGATCCAATCTTTCCTGTGTCGACATTCTTCGACAGATTTTGGTTCAGAATCCTCATTTTCGTTAATAATATCGTGAGCAACATTGTGAGCAAAAGTGTTGTCAACAACTATATCAGACCGATTCCATCTTTTTCCTGTCATGACATAATTTATCGAGATCTCATTATTATCCTCTGGTATTTGATTTTCTTGAGTACTCATATTCAGGATTTCTTCTGGAATATCCACATTCTCAATTGAGTCATTTTCATTATTGATTATTCTTCTTTTCCGAGGATTTTTATTTTTGGAACCCATTGGTCTTCCACGCTTTTGGCGTGTCTCGGACTTATTAGTTGTGACTACTTGCTGTGTTGGGATGTCAATTTTAGATGGTGCATTTGCAGCTGGTATATATGGCTTAGTTACTTTCTTAATATCTGTAAATGCATCTGGCATTTGATTTGCAATATGTTGCAAGTGAATTATCTTTTGAACTTCTAGTTCACATTGGTTATTACGGGGATCTAAATGAGATAATAACGATGCATTCCATGCAACTTCATTTTTCAACTTCTTAATTTCTCCCCCTAATGTTGGAAAATTTGTCTCATTAAAATGACAATCAGCAAAGCGTGCAGTAAATACATCACCCGTCAGGGGTTCAAGATATCTAATAATTGATGGTGAATCAAATCCAACATATAGTCCTAGTCTCCTTAGAGGACCCATCTTAGTACGTTGTGGTGGAGCAATTGGAATGTATACTGCACATCCAAAAATTCGTAGATGGGAAACATTTGGCTCCTGGCCATAAACTAATTGTATTGGAGAGTATTTATGGTAGGCTGCTGGCCTAAAACGTATAAGCGATGCTGCATGCAAAATCGCGTGACCCCACACCGATATTGGGAGTTGTGCTCTCATAATCATTGGTCTAGCAATTAATTGTAATCGTTTTATAAATGATTTTGCCAAACCATTTTGGGTATGAACATGAGCTACAGGATGTTCAACACTTATCCCAATTGACATGTAATAATTATTAAATGCTTGGGATGTAAATTCACCAGCATTATCAAGACGAATTTTTTTAATTCCACAATCAGGAAATTGTGCTCTTAACTTAATTATTTGAGCGAGTAATCTTGCAAATGCAATGTTTCGACTTGATAATAAACACACATGGGACCATCTGCTGGATGCATCAATTAAAACCATAAAATATCTAAATGGTCCACTTGGTGGATTAATAGGTCCACGTATATCTCCATGAATTCGTTCTAAAAATGTAGGTGATTCAAATCCTACTTTAGCTGGTGAGGGTCTAATAATTAATTTACCTTGAGAGCAAGCATCGCATGACAATTCATTAGATTGAAGAATCTTTTGTTTTGTCAATGGATGTCCACGTGAATTTTCAATAATTCTTCTCATCATTATAGACCCGGGATGACCCAATCTTTCATGCCAAACAATGAATATATCTGGATTCATGAACTTCAGGTTCATGGTTGCATATGTTTCAATTACTCGTATATGAGTATAATATAATCCAGAAGAAAAAGCAGGCAATGTTTCTACGGTACATTTTTCATGTGAAACAACAAATGTAATATAAAGATACTCTATATTATTTTTACTATTAGTCTCAATATGATAACCATTATAACGTATATCTTTGAAACTCAAGAGATTTCTTTTTTATTTGCTAGAGTACAAACATTATGAATGGAGCTTTTTGTTCCTCCAGCAAGATGAGATTTGCTTTTCCAAATCCTTCAATCAAGTTTGCAGAACCTGATATTGTATTGACATTTGCTTCAAGCAATGTCAAGTTAGAAAAATATTTTCTACTTTTTAATATTGTGTGCGTAGTTGCACTATCTACCAAACATACATCTTCATTTTGCATCTTTGAACCATCCAAAATATGAGAAATGTTCATAATTCTCAGAGAAGGGAATGAACCAATTGAAGGGAATGAACTCCTTGGCAAACAATAACCTTCTCGTGTTCCTATTCCACGAGATCTTCCTCACTATGACTTGAACCCGGTATCGAGACTTGTGGGAGCCTCCTCAAAGAATATGGAGATAATTCTGGTGGTCTTTAGCGTTCTTCGTGTTCCAGTAGATCAGTGGATAGAGACTCGTGCTGATAACGTGTTGTAAAACACTAGAACATAAACAACGATGGGAGAAGAAGAAAGTAGAGAAGATACATGCTATCTTAGGACATCTTAAAATATTCATAACACTTATCACTTTTATATGTAGACCAAAACCAAAGAATTGTGAGAAGTGGGATTTGAACCCACGCCCTCTCACGAAGACCAGAACTTGAGTCTGGCGCCTTAGACCACTCAGCCATCCTGACTTTAATTTTTTAGTATAGTAGATATTTCTATCTAAATCCTAAACTTTGCATTAAAATGATTTTAAATGCATTCTAAATTTGAATATGAATAAAGTGAAAGTTCCTAGCCAAGTGCCAAAAAAAATATCCATGTATCATTTTCAATCCAAAAATTACTCGAATATATCCTACATGCACTTGAAAGTGTCAAATGAACATAGAAGTAAAAGTACCTAGCCTAGTGCGAAAAAACTATGCCAAATGAACATGAAAGTGTCTAGCCAAGTGCCAAAAAAACTTTCCATGTATCCTTTTCATTCCAAAAGTTACTCGAATATATCCTAAATAAACCTAAAAGAGACAAATGACATTATGTATAAATTTAGTACTTGACTACCATAACTGCAGGATAGCCACACACACACATATATATAAATTCAGTACTTGGCTACCATAGCTGCAGGAATAGCCACACACATAATATAGAAACACAATTAAGTATGTAAGACATATGACCTTGTGTGTCTGAAGAGCCATCAATATGACCTTGTGTGTCTGAAGAGCCATCCATATGACCTTGTGTGTCTGAAGGGTCGCCGTCTCTTTGTCTTCGCTCCAATAGTTTTTGCATTTCAGCCCATCTACCTTCCCACAAGGCTACCTGAGTACTTAAGTAAACATTCATTTCTTTCAGATCTGCTATCTCAACTTTCATAGCCGTCATTTCATTACTCCCTACAATTTCTTGTTGTGATGGGCATGCAACATTGGCGGGTGTGCAGGGTTTGGGGTCCCAACCGAGGCCTTTAATGTGCCCTGATCGATGTCCCAAAACCGTTTTAGCAATCAATGCAGAAGGCATCGCTAAAACACCATCTCTGGATGATGCTTCTACAATTTTCATCATTTCCGACTACATTTATAATGGAATGGGGTTAAATGCATAGAAAACATAATTTTACCCAATTGTTATATAATAGTACTTACATATGCATGTTCTGCATTGGGACCCACCCACCACGAAGTTCATGGCAATGAGTATCGTGGAATAACTCAATTTCATCAACGTCAGATTCCTTTTTTTTTTTCTTTAAATGAAATTTAGAAACTATTAACCATGGTCATAATAACACAATGTATAGAAGAATTATGTTGTACTTACCAGTTCATGTTGTAGTTGTAGAAATGACTTCGAACCAGCTCGATGGTTGAATGGCAGTTTGATAACTCCATTTTGGAGCTAATTATCACTCCCTAATTCTAGCTAAAAGCCGTATTTAATTAGTTAATATGTCTCGTTTGTAGGAGAATTGCGGCGAAGAGCTCATGGTGTCCATTGGACGTGTTTCGTGGCTAAGAGCGGTGTTTTAACCCCGGGAGTGTATCGGGAAAAGGGCAAGATCGTCCAAGAAGAACCAGACAAAATTGCCAATTGAAGGCAATGTTCCAGCCCCAAACCCGAGAGCAAGCGTCGAGCAGACAGCGTCGAGACACTTGCTTAACGCTGTCTAGCGTCGAGACCCTGCCACTCAACACTTTATTTTTTTTGGATAATAGATATTTCTATCAAAATCCTAAACCTTGCATTAAAATGATTTCAAATGCATGCGTTTGACTGATTTTGAACATGAATAAAGTGATTTAACTATTTAAATCACACCTCAAAAATGTGACCAAAACTTGAGTCTTGCGCCTTAGACCACTCGACCATCCTAACTTTTTTTTTCTTTTTTTCTTTTTTTTTTTTTTTTTTTTTTTTTTTTTAAGTAGACATTTTTATCAAAATCTTAAACTTGCATTAAAAATATGTTAAATGTATGCTTTTGAACATTAATAAGGTAACTTAACTATTTAAATCACACCTCAAACATGTACTTATAAATTTTGTAAGTAGTTTTTGTAAACACCAAACCCACACCCTCTCACGAAAACCAGAACTTGAGTCTGACACTTTAGACCATTCGGCCATCTTGACTTTATTTTTTTGTATAGTAGATATTTCTATCAAAATTCTAAACCTTGCATTAAAATGATTTTCAACGCATGCTTTTGACTTATTTTGAACATGAATAAAGTGATTTAACTATTTAAATCACACCTCAAACATGTATTTATCAATTTTGTATGTAGTTTTTGTGCACACCAAAAACTAACAATTGTCAAAAGTGGGATTGGAACCCACACACTGTCACGAAAATCAGAATTTGAGTTTGGCGCCTTAGACCACTCAACACTTTTTTTTTTGGATAATAGATATTTCTATCAAAATCCTAAACCTTGCATTAAAATGATTTTAAATGTATGCTTTTGACTTATTTTGAACATGAATAAAGTGATTTAACAATTTAAATCACACCTCAAACATGTGACCAGAACTTGAGTCTCGCGCCTTAGACCACTCGACCATCCTAACTTTTTTTTTTCTATTTTTTTTTTTAATTTTTTTTATTTTTAGTAGACATTTTTATCAAAATCTTAAACTTGCATTAAAAATATTTTAAATGCATGCTTTTGAACATTAATAAGGTAACTTAACTATTTAAATCACACCTCAAACATGTACTTATAAATTTTGTAAGTAGTTTTTGTAAACACCAAACCCACACCCTCTCACGAAAACCAGAACTTGAGTCTGACACTTTAGACCATTCGGCCATCTTAACTTTATTTTTTTTGTATATTAGATATTTTTATCAAAATCCTAAACCTTGCATTAAAATGATTTTAAATGCATGTTGATTTTGAACATGAATAAAGTGGTTTAACTATTTAAATCACACCTCAAACATGTACTTATCAAATTTGTATGTAGTTTCTGTGAACATCAAAAACTAACAATTGTCATGCCCTCTCACAAAGACCAAAATTTGGTTTTGGCGCTTTAGACCACTCGACCATCTTAACCTTTTATTTTTGTATAGTAGATATTTCTATCAAAATTCTAATCCTTGCTTTAAAATAATTTTAAATGCATGCTTTACTTTTAACAATTGCCAGGAGTGGGATTTGAACCAACACCCTCTCACGGAAACCAAAATTTGATTCTTACGCCTTAGACCACTCGACCATCTTGACTTTATTTTTTTGATATAGTAGACATTTCTATCAAAATCCTAAACCTTGCTTTAAAAATATTTTAAATGCATGATTTTGTGAACACCAAAAACTCACAATGGTCAGAACTGGAATTTGAACCCACACACTCTCACGAAGATTAGAACTTAAATCTGGCGCCTTAGACCACTCGACCATCCTAACTTTATTTTTTTTTGTATGGTAGATATTTCTATCAGAATCCTAAACCTTGCTTTAAAATGATTTTAAATGCATGCTTTTGACACCTCAAACATACTTATCACTTTTATATGTAGTTTTTGTGAACACCAAAAACTAATTGTGAGTAGTGGGGTTTGAAACAAAACCCTCTCACAAAAACAAGAATTTAATTCTAACGCCTTAGACCACTCAACCATCCTAACTTTATTTTATTAGTATAGTAGATATTTCTATCAAAATCCTAAACCTTGCATTAAAAAATATATTAAATGCATGCTTTTGTGAAAAGCAAAAATTCTCAATTGTCAAAATTGGGATTTGAACCCACACCCTCTCATGAAGACCAGAACATGAGTCGGGCGCCTTAGACCAGTCGGCCATCCTGACTTTAATTTTTTAGTATTGTAGATATTTCTATCAAAATCCTAAACTTTGCATTCAAATGATTTTAAATGCATGCTAAATTTGAATATGAATAAAGTGGATTTAGTGAGATTTGAACCCACACCCTCTCACAAAGAACAGAACTAGAGTGAGATTACAACACTCGACCAACTTTATTTTTTTGTTTAGTAGATATGCCTAACAAAATCCTAAACCTTATATTAAAATGATTTTAAATGCATGCTGAATTTGAACATGAATAAAGTGATTTAACACCTCAAATACTTATCAATTTTGTATGTAGTTTTTGTGCACACCAAAAAACTAACAATTGTCTGGGTTTTGATCAAAACTTGAGTCTGATATTTTAGACCACTCAATCATCCTGACTTTTATATTTTTCTTGTATAGTAGATATTTCTATCAAATCCTAAACCTTGCATTAAAATGATTTTAAATGCATGCTTTTGAACATGAATAAAGTGATTTAAAGTTAAATCACACCTCAAACATTAACTTATCAATTTCATATGTAATTTTTGTGACCATAAAAAACAAACAAGTGAGAATTGAACCCACGGCCTCTCACAAAGACCAAAAAATTATTTTAAAGCCTTAGACCACTCAACCATCTTGACTTTTTATTTTTGTATAGTAGATATTTCTAATACAATTCTAAACCTTGCTTTAAAATAATTTTAAATGCACACTTTTGACTGATTTTGAACGAATAAAGTGATTTAACTATTTAATTCACACCTCCCACATCCTCTCACGAAAACAAGAATTTGATTTTAGACCAACCATCCTAACTTTATTTTGTTGGTATAGTAGATATTTCTATCAAATTCCTAAACCATGCATTAAAAATATTTTAAATGCATGCTTTTGTGAAAACAAAAAAATTCACAATTGTTAAAACTGGGATTTGAACCCACGCCCTCTAAACCAGAACTTGAGTCTAGCACCTTAGACCACTCGGTCATCCTGACTTTATTGTTTTTGTATATTAGATATTTCTATCAAAATCCTAAACTTTGCATTAAAATGATTTTAAATGCAAGCTGATTTTGAATATGAATAAAGTGGATTTGGTGAGATTTGAACCCACACCCTCTCATGAAGAATAGAACTAGAGTCTAACGTCTTAGACCACTCGACCAACTTTAAAGGTAAAGAAGTCAGCCGGATTTGTTGTTGCAACCAAACCGAGGAGAGAGAAAAACGGAATTGGAGAGAAAGAAAAAGAGTAGAATTCTACATCCGTACAGTTTTCGTATTTCAGTCCATTGGGGATCAATCCGTGGTCCGATCGAGCTGAAATTTTTGACAGCGTGTTCCTGACACGTGGGTCTTCAATCTGAACGGTGGAGATTGCGTTTGGAGCTATCTACCGGCATATTACACTGGGTAGTTCGTGGCCACTTTAAGTGAGATCTTTCTTCTTTTTACTCTCTTGAATTATTGTCGTTTGTTGCCGAGATTGATCATCTTGAGATATCAATAGTTGTATGCCTCTAGTTGTGACTAGGGAGAACTCGTTGTTGCCCATTATTGACTATAGTGGAGTTTTTGACTTCGGTCCGTGGTTTTTTACTCTTCGCATTGAAGATGTTTTTCCACGTTAAAATTTGCTTGTGTCTTGTGCTTGAATTATATTGTGTTCTACTTGTTTAATTTTCTATTAGGTTCACCAGGGATAATTGAATAATAGAATTTAGTAATTATCTCAACAGTTACATTATGAGCTAAACTTTTATAGCTAGAATTTGTGGTGCTATAATATTTATTTGGCCTATTTTGTTATTGTGAAAGCATATGTTGTATAGTTCACGTGTTTAATATTTATATTTTCCATTTAAACTTAATCACTTTCAAAAGATTATAAAATGATTTTTAATACTTAAAGATTACATAAATGACTGAAATTGCACACTTTCACAAGTAATGCAAGTAAATTCATGTTGGATAAAATAGAGAATTCAAAGGAAAACATACTTTTTTTGGCCTGCAAAACTTTAAAAAAAATGTACTTTAGGGATGTTTTTGATGTTGAGGCTCTATAGTTATATGATTAACTTAGATGAAAAAACTGTAGGACATGTTTGAAAATGATATGGAAATGATTAAAATTACTTCAAAACATGTATTTAATTCTTCAAAATAAAGTTATTGTTTGATTTTGAAACTTTTAAATGCAATTTTTATAGGGTTGGTTGCACAAACAACAATAAGCCCAAAATAATTGCAAATTTAGCAAAATTTAAAACATTTTGAAAATTTGACAAAAAATCAGTGGCTATCACTGATAGAAGCTATCGTTGATATATAACTATCACTGATAGACTAAAATTCTATAAAAAAAACTGAGGTGATAGACTACTATCAGCGATAAACCATACTATCAGTGATAGAAATTGTCATATCTGCAAATTTTTTAAAAAAGTGCTATATTTTTAATTATTTTACTCTAAATTGACATCGGTTACAATTTCTCATTTTTATATCATCAAAATTGATTTTAAATGATTAAAAACGTGTTTAGTGATTTTAACAATATTAAAATAACTTTCAAACACAGTTCGAGGATTAAATCTGATATTCGAGCATACAATTTGAAATTTATGTTTACTTTGATATGATATTGCATTATTGTAGCATCATTATAGCAACATAAGTATAAACGTAGACCTATAAATTTCAGATTGACCTATAAATTTCAGATTTCTTTCTAATGTTTGTTGCATTTAAAACATGCTGTTTTTTAATAATATTGTAATTTTTAAAACTTTTTATAAAAATATGGTAGGTTTGAAAATATTTTGAGAAGAATGTTGTTCAGGAAAAGACGGAGAAAGACGACCTCTACACGCGGAGCAAAGGTCGTCTTTTGAAAAGAGGATCTTGCTCCACATGGATGAAGATCGTCTTTTCAAAAGACCATCTTGATCTACTTTTCTTTCATTAAAAAATTGATATATTTTTATCCTGATATTCAAAAATTTTGAAAAAGATACTAGTGGAAGAGAGCTTCAATTGGATACCTGGTTTCACTATTTTTAGAGTGATACAGACGAAGTTTATCTACAGTTTTGAAGTTTTCAGTCATATCTTCAGTTATGGGTTTAGTGAAGTTTTCATAACTTCGACGATCTATATATTTTGATACACAACTCCAAAAGTAGTGAAACAAGGTATCAAATTGAAGCTCTCTGTGTTAGCTTTCCAACCTTACCCTTTTCGAAGTTTTTGAATATCCGGATAAAAACATATCAATTTTTTAATGCACTCCTCAAAAGAATCTCCAGCTCTGAAATTTGCAGAACTATAGTCCAACTTCGATGATCTTTATTTTTGATACACAACTCATAGTGAAAGCAGTTATCAAACTGAAGCTCTACTCGGTTAGCTTTTCAACCATACATTTTTTTATCCAAAAATAATGAAACCAGACATGTGACTTGAATTAAATTTAAAGAAAAAACGTGGTAATTCTTGATCCGATAAACCTAGGCAATTGAGCTCAAGATTAAATGAGTCCAAAAACTATTTAAATGGTAATTTGGCCAAAACTCAAAAGATTAAGATTGGGCCTAAAACTAACAAAGCCCAATTCCAGATGTTTTGGTTCAAAAGCCATCGGGGCTCATACACACATTATGTGTTCATGGAAAAAATCTATAAATAGAGATGTTTTCCTTCATTTGGGTTCATAAAATTAACTCTCAAGAGAGCCCGAAATCCAGAAAACTCTTCGAAACTGAAGTCTCTATACCATACATGCTTTGAAGACCAAGATCAAAATTTAAGACTTCAAGGCTTCGACCATCGTCCAGTCAAAGGTCGATCAAGAAGTCCAAGACCGGCCAAAACAAATCAACACGCTTGAGAACAAGCGCGCGCTCTGACCCTCGAAACAAATTTTCAGAGAGAATTAAGTGCATATTAATACAAATTAAATTCATTTACCGGTATTAAATTTTTGTTGGGTTGAAATATGGTGCGAACACAAGCAAATTCTGATTTGTTAGAAAAGAAATGGAATAAATTGATAAAAAGCTAGTGGTGAATGGGTTCCCCACATTCCTAAATACCAATGGTTTCAAATACCTCAGTCAGCAAAACAAACTCGAAATTCCCTAAGAAAAAAAAAAAAAAAGCTGAAACTCCCACATCGAAAAAGAATACAATAGCGAGCTGTCCAGCGCCTATATAAACTCACCAACGTCATTAGTCTAATTCACGGAGCCGTGCGGTGAGCACAAAGCGAACTATTCTTTCGCCTTTTACTAAAGAATACCGTGTGCTCGTCGCCTCAAGCGGCATACGCCTATTTTTGGAGGGATCCATCTTTCGGGAGTGGGTCTCATATTAAATCGAGTTTTTAAAGTTAATTTAAAATATTGTATTTAGAAATGTGACATAATCACCTGTTTGTTTGATTTTAAAATAAGGTTAAATTTAGAAATTTATGGTTGTTTTCTAATGCTGTCTTTAAAAATATAAGATGTATAAAAATCAAATGGTTATCCAGATGATTGTATTATATGAAATCTTGAGTATAATAAACACATTATGAAATCTTTGAGTATAATAAACACAATTTATAGTTTTTGACTTATAAAACATAAAATTGAGACCACAAGAATTTCAGGTTTTCCCAACGCAAACTTTTGTCGGGAAAAATCCACATTTTCGTCGGCATATGATACGCCAACGGAAAAAAAATGTTGGCTGGTTCGTCGGCGTAGCTTTCGCCGACGGATAAATCGTTACGTTGGGGTACCTCAATGTTTCACCGACGATAGTATTGCGTTGGCGAAAACTTCCCCTATGCCTACGCTATGTTTAACGCCGGCATAAGTACCACAATGCCGACGTAAATAACTATGTCGGCCAACGATTTTAGGGTTTATATAATTTAGGTTTCGAGTTTGGGGTTTCAAATTTGGGGTTTCGGGTTGCGTTTTCAGTTTTTTTTTTAATTCAAATTTTGTAATAATTCGAATTCGATATAGTTAGAACATAAATATTATCAATTGTACAATTTTAACCTGAAATATCATAAACGTCAATATATTAAAATGCAATCTTCTTACAAAAATAACAGAGTTTTGAAACAAAAAGTGTTATTCTACTGAGTAGAAGTATAAACAAAAGAACGAATATAAACCTACATGCACTGAAACAATTTGTAGTATGCGAACTTATCCTAAACAACGCCTATTTTTGTCTTCAACAAAAAGTGCACTGAAACAAAAAAAAAAAAAAAAAAAAAAAACTAATCCTAAACCACTTCTATTTTTGTCTTCGTCCGTCTTTTTTCAGAAGTTTCCTTGAAGATTACACACCTACGAACCTGAGAAAGTGTAAACATAAACATAAATAGGTGAAAATGAACTTGACTCGGGGTCAAAGTGAGCATTCAATTAAACATGACTCAATATCTTAAGTACATTGGAACTTAAAGAGACTTTGATAGAAGAAAAACTTAAAGAGACGTGTTTGAGCTTCCAAGAACTAGGGGTCCCCCACATCTTAATCAAACCCTTTGACAACAAAACTTGATAAAATCGCACCTAAAAGTGAAAGTGCCTAGCCAAGTGCGAAAAAACTATGCCAAATGAACATGAAAGTGCCTAACATTAAAATGTCTAGCCAAGTGTCAAAAAACTAACCATGTGTTATTTGCATTCTAGAAAGGACTCAAATATATCATAAATGGACCTAAAACTGACAAATGAACATGAAAGTGTCTAGCCAAGTACCCATAAACTATCCATGTGTTATTTTCATTCTAAAAAGAACTCATTATATATACTACATGCACCTAAAAGTGAAAGTGCCTAGCCAAGTGCCAAAAAAACCCTCCATATATCATTTTCATTCCAAAAATTACTCGAATATATCCTACATGCACTTGAAAGTGCCAAATGAACATAGAAGTAAAAGTGCCTAGCCAAGTGCGAAAAAACTATGCCAAATGAACATGAAAGTGCCTAACAAGAAAGTGTCTAGCCAAGTGCCAAAAAAACTTTCCATGTATCCTTTTCATTCCAAAAATTACTCGAATATATCCTAAATAAACCTAAAAGAGACAAATGACGTTATGTATAAATTTAGTACTTGACTACCATAACTGCAGAATAGCCACACACACACACATATATATAAATTCAGTACTTAGCTACCATAGCTGCAGGATAGCCACACACATAATATAGGAACACAATTAAGTATGTAAGACATATGACCTTGTGTGTCTGAAGAGCCATCAATATGACCTTGTGTGTCTGAAGGGTCGTCGTCTCTTTGTCTTTGCTCCAATAGTTTTTTGCATTTCAGCCCATCTACCTTCCCACAAGGCTACCTGAGTACTTAAGTTAACATTCATTTCTTTCAGATCTGCTATCTCAACTTTCATAGCCGTCATTTCTTTACTCCCTACATTTTCTTGTTGTGATGGGCATGCAACATTGGCGGGTGTGCTGGGTTTGGGGTCCCAACCGAGGCCTTTAATGTGCCCTGATCGATGTCCCAAAAATGTTTTAGCAATCAATGCAGAAGGCATCGCTAAAACACCATCTCTGGATGATGCTTCTACAATTTTCATCATTTCCGACTACATTTATAATGGAATGGGGTTAAATGCATAAAAAACATAATTTTACCCAATTGTGATATAATAGTACTTACATATGCATGTTCTGCATTGGGACCCACCCACCACGAAGTTCATCGCAATAAGTATCGTGGAATAACTCAATTTCATCAACGTCAGATCCCTTTTTTTTTTCTTTAAATGAAATTTAGAAACTATTAGCCATGGTCATAATAACACAACGTATAGAAGAATTATGTTGTACTTACCAGTTCATGTTGTAGTTGTAGAAATGACTTCGAACCAGCTCGATGGTTGAATGGCAGTTTGATAACTCCATTTTGGAGCTAATTATCACTCCCTAATTCTAGCTAAAAGTCGTATTTAATTAGTTAATATGTCTCGTTTGCAGGAGAATTGCGGCGAAGAGCTCATGGTGTCCATTGGACGTGTTTCGTGGCTAAGAGCGGTGTTTTAAAGCCCCGGGAGTGCATCGGGAAAAGGGCAAGATCGTCCAAGAAGAACCAGACAAAATTGCCAATTGAAGGCAATCTTCCAGCCCCAAACCCGAGAGCAAGCGTCGAGCAGACAACGTCGAGACGCTTGCTTAACGCTGCCTGGCGTCTAGACGCTCCGAGGGGCGCGCGCGCAGGAAATCATCGGGGCAGCGTCGAGACGCTCGCCCAGCGTCTCGACGCCATCGCGAGGCGCGCGCTGATTGTTTAGGTCGCAGCGTCGCGACGCTGTCCCAGCGTCCCGACGCTCCGACGGATTTAAAAGCTGTAAATGACGATTTTTTGCAACCATCTCTTGCATCTTCTTCTTCCTCTCGGTTTTTCTTCTTAAATTTCTTCTGCTCCGCCATTGTTGGCAAGTTTTTGGAGCTTTCCTTTGTATTAGAGCTAGAGATTATGGCCAAGGCTTCCGTTGGAGCGGTTTTGGCAACTTCCTCCATGGTTGGCTAAGGTATTGTGTTAGATTCAGGATGATTTAGGGATTTTTCGTTAGACTTTTTACATTTTGAAAATCTATGCATATGGTTCTGAATAGGCTTTAATTATTGATTGCATTTGTTGTGCTTGCTTAAACCCATGCATATGTTAGATTTCAACGACGGACAATCGGGTTTTCTAGCGTGCGTTATTGTTATAGAATAGTGATGCCTTGCCTCTCCTTTTCGCCTTAGTAACACAGGACAACAAAACTAATCGGAGTATCAATTTATGCATGCTTATTGTTGGGTACTTTAGGGTTGTCGGGTAGCCAATTAGCAATGGGAATGCATATTCGAATGTTCGTCGTGGTTAGCTAGTAACTATTCGGAGTCAAATTGGGGCTGATCACTCTAACGAGACTGTGAATACTGTTTAATTAGGACTGTTAGTTCTAATTAATTAATATGGAGCCGGTTACTTTAGGGTTCCCGGGTAACCGACCGCGTGCATGTCAATTTATTAGCCTTAGTCTTGAATTAAATGATTAATGTTAGAATGCCTAGCGAAATCCCGAAATACCCCGAATCGAACACTTTTTAATCTATTTCCCTTCAATTTCTCCATTAGCAATTTATTTCTCACGTTGCATGTTAAAATCCCCCTCTTGTTACAAAACCCAACTAATCAATTAATTTGCATTTCGAATTTTAATTTCAATCTGATTAGTCCTTCTCTGTGGTTCGACCCTTTTGCCGCGAGCTGCAAAGCTAAAGGTCAATTGGCTTATAAATTCATTTTGATCAGGCTTCGACAGCCTGTGAATTAAAGGATATTAAAAAATCCCCACCACCACAGTTTTGCTCGAGCTTCCTTGCCCCTCTTCGTTTTTTCCTCAAAAAAATTATCATTAGTACAATTAAGTAAAGTTAGAACTATAAGTTTAACCGAGAAAAACATATCGCCCATTCAAGGGTCTCCCATATGTCACATAAAAGATTTCAATCTTCTGGATCTACTAGCCTCTTTGCGGGGTTTGCACGAGCTTCTGTGATGTCATCATACTTGCAGTAGTGCTGGTACAACTCTGCTCTAAACTCCCTGAATATATCTCGCATCTGTTTATTCAAGAACCTTTTGACTACTAGGTTAGAAATATCCAAGTCAAAATATTCCTACATATTTGATAATAAATGTGTAAGCATACATTTACGCTTGAAATAGTAACAAAATGCGTAAAGAAAATTTAAACTTACCAACACCCGATCAGTCACATTGTCACGCACATCTTGCTTGACCGCCTTCCAGATCGCACAACGATGGGAATTGTCTCTCGTACTATGGTGCCAACGCCAATATTAAACCTCGGAGCTAAGGGACATACCGGTCTCCCAATCCCATCCTCAATCACAATCTTGATCCTCCCATGCACATTGACATATCGATTCAACTCAATGTTTCGAGTATGCCCTCTTTTTCGCTTACTTTGTGTTCTTGGTCGGCGAGGTCTAGATCCTGAAACAATGATTAATTTAGCTAAATATGTAAGAAAATAAAACTTATAAGCAAAAATATTATTTTTACCTAATGTCGCGCTCGGCTCCACCTCCGTTGAGGAATTAATCACCGGAGTGTTAACCTCAGTAGCCGCCACATTAGCCTCCTGATCATAACCGGTACGTCTCATGACTCTAGAATCATACAAAAGATGGAAAAAAAATCAATCTCAATATACTAATCCTTGAACTTTAAAATATGGAACTAAAATACACATGTTATACAGTTATTCGCTATTCTGATCATCAGAATCTAAATAGTGAAGTGAACTCGTACTCTCTTCATCGTCGGATGCTTCTAGGTCATCAGGTTCATCATTTATGAAATCGTTATCATTTTGTTACGGTACACTCCTATTCAATTCTTCTTCAATCAATTCACATTCAACAACAATGGTCTCTACATAGTTCATCATCTTGGATCGTTTCATCGACCGCAATGACTCCAGATATTTCTAACAACTCCATCGTGTCGTTTTCTAGGTCATCGGCTTCTGGAACGTCCCATATGTGTTTATTTTGAACAAGTTGAACTATTTTCCAATAATTGCCAAGTTTAAGATCGTTAATGTAGAAAACTTGTTTGGCTTGCGTAGCGAAGATGTAAGGGTCATCTATACACCAAAAATGGGATGTGCCTATTGACTTAAACCCTAAATCCACATGTAATTTTTTCTTTTTAGGATCTGTATCAAACCATTTACATCGAAAAAGAATCACACGTCTTCTCTTGTTATAGTCCAAGTCCAAAACCTCTTGCAATACACCGTAGTAATTCATTTCATCATTTCCTTCTCTTTCCCCAGGCACCATGAGTCCACTATTCTGCGTAGACCGACGATTGTCGCGTTCCATACAATGAAAACGTACTCCATTGACAATGCAAGAACTATAAGTACGGACTTGATTTGTAGGCCCCAATGCTATGGAGTAAAGATCATCAGATGCTTCGCCTCTTTCACGTAATGAGTACATCTGTTTACGTTAAGAATGTTAACGTAACTTAGTTTTATCTCGTTACAGAAGTTCAGTATTCAAAATTAAAAACTACACTTACTTGTGCTTTTAACCAATCAAGATATTGAAGTTCATGTCTCTAGCTCTGAACAATTGTTCAATATATACCAATGTGCCATTTGTTTCTCGTTTTGGGATAGTGTTCTCAAAACTGATCCACTCAATGGTCGTGCGTTTTGTCTAAATAATTCAAAATCCCCTATTTGACCTTAAGGAATTGAGTCATCATTACGTGCAGTCCTATTAAACCTCGTTTCTATTCCGGTTAGATACATGGAGTAGAAAGTCAAATATTCATTCATGACAAATGCTTCTGCTATGGAGCCTGATAACTCCATTTTGGAGCTATTAAATACGTCCTAATTATAGCTAAAGGCCGCTCGCAATTGATTAAATGTATCTCTTTTGTAGGAGAAAAGCGGCAAAGAGCTCGTGCGTCCATTGGGCATGTTCGAGAGCTTAAAGCAGAGTTTTAGCGCCCCGGGAATGCATCGGGAAGAGGGGAACTTGTTCCGTGAAGAAACGGGCCAAAACAGCCTTGGAGAGGCAAAGCATCAGCCACAAACCCGAGAGCCAGCGTCGAGCTATAGCGTCGAGACGCTGGCTCGACGCTGGAAAAACCCGAGAGCAAGCGTCGAGTGATAGCGTCGAGACGCTAGCTCGACGCTGCCATGGCGTCGAGACCCTGCTTGGCGTCGAGACGCTTCGGAGGAGGCGCGCGCTGGAAATTCATCGGGGCAGCGTCGCGACGCTTGCCTAGCGTCGCGACGCCATCGCGCGCGCGCGGATTACTTAGGGCACAGCGTCGAGACGCTGGCCTAGCGTCTCGACGCTACGACGAAGACAGTAGCTAAAAGACGATTTTCCTGCACTTTTTTAGAGAGCTTTTTCTTCTTCTTCTCTTGGCGGATTCCGGCGATTCCACTCTTCTTCTTCCCCATTTTCTCTCTATATTCCGTGGAGCTCTGCCATTGTTGGCATGCGAGTGAGCTCCACTTTCCATTGTAATAGGTAGATGAACTCTTTCATGGTCGTTGGTGGAGCGGGATTGACGAACCGCGCCATGAGCGGCTAAGGTAAGGGTGACGGTTTGGGATTTGTTTAGGGGAATTTTGTTAGACTCTTATTGCTTTGATAATCTGAGTATAATTTGCATATTGGTTCTGTTTACATTGCATTTATTTACCTTGCTTAATCCAACGCGCATGCTAAAATACGTTGATTGACACTCGGGTAGTTTCGCATGTTGTGTATGTTAAAAAGTAGCGATGCCGTGCCTCTCACTGCTCGACTAAGTAACACAGGTAAATAGAACTAAATCGAAGTATCGGGTCGGGTAGGATAATTGTTGGTTGCATACAGCGTTTGCGGGCAACCTACTAGCAATTAGAATTCACGCCCGAATGTTCGTCGCGGTTAGCTAGTGACTGTCTAAATTCATCTTAGGACTGATCATCTTAATGTGAGATTAGATAACGTGTAATTAGGACTGTGTGGCCTAATTAAAATCCATGGAGTCGGCTACTTTGGGGCTTCTCTGGTAGTCGTCCGCGTGCTTAGTAAATTGAATTCCATGTTATTAGAATTAAATGATAAGTTGTATTTGTCTAACAATTGACCCCGAGACTCCCCAAACCGTGCACACGTTCTCTTCTTATTATTTCCTTCTTCCGTTAGCTTTCTCATTATTTCCTATTTGCATGATAAAACCCCCCGTTACCAATTAATCAATCAAATCCCAATTTCTCTAGTAAATTCAACTCTCCTACTCCTTGGATCGACCCTGTTACCACTGGCTGCAAAGCCTTGGCAATAGGCATTATAAATCGTATTTTGGCAAGCCTCGACAGCTTGAGATTAGGCGGATATTCAAAAATCCGTCCACCAAAATTGGCGCCGTTGCCGGGGAGTAGGCAATTGTTTGAATTTATGATTGAAGTTTGAATTTGATTCTTTGATGGTTAACTGAAAAAATTTTCTGTTTGTAATTTGTATGTTTAGATTTTTGTTTGTGTATGACCCGTTCCTCTGAGGGTAGTTTGCAGTATATTCCTGAGATTGACAGAGAGGAGCGGCGGTTACGTAAAGAAGCCCGGGAGGGGCAAGGAACGTTGGAAAGAGAAGAAGGCAATCCCTTCTTGTTTGACGAGATGGCGCAAGGTGAAGCGCCACGGACGCTTAAGCAACTGGCAGCCCCAGACCTGAACCTGCAGCCCTTGTGCATTAACTACCCCGTGGTAGCAGGTAACTTCGAGTTGAAATCTGGTTTAATTCACCAGTTACCTTCTTTCCATGGAAATGCAGGTGAGGACGCGAACAAGCATTTGATGGAGTTCCATTGCGTCTGCGCGGGGATGAAGCCCGCAGGGGTCACGGAAGAGCAACTGAATATGAGGGCATTCCCCTTCACGCTCAAGGATAAGGCCAAGGATTGGCTGTACTATTTGCCTTCCGGATCCATCACCACGTGGCAGGATATGAAGCGGGTATTTTTGGAGAAATACTTTCCCGCATCCTTAGCCACCACTCTGCGGAAGAGAATTTATGGGATCACCCAGGATGTAGGTGAGTCCCTGCATGAGTATTGGGAACGCTTTGGGCGCCTGTGCGCGAGTTTCCCACACCACCAGATCGCCGATCAGCTGCTCATACAGTACTTTTATGAGGGGATGACGCCCCACGACAGGCAGATGATCGATGCAGCGAGTGGAGGGGCACTGATTGACAAGACCCCAGTTGAGGCCAAGCAGCTCATTGCAAATATGGCTACCAACTCGCAGCAGTTTGGGATCAGGGGGCAAGGACAAGTGCACAGCGTGGCTCAGAGCCATGAGATGTCTGAAATGAGGGCCCAGGTGGCCGAGATAGGTAGTATGTTGAAGAAAATTGTTGGAGGACACCGCGAAGAGGCGGAGGTCAATGCAATCGGGGGGTATGCTTCCAACCCTAGGAAGTATGATCCATATGCTAACACTTATAACCCCGGTTGGCGTGACCATCCAAATTTCAGCTATGGGAACAGGGAAGGACAAAATCGTTTCCAAGGCCAGTCCCAGGATAGGCCTAACTCTTCCACCCAGGCTCAAGCTTCGAGCTCCTCCAGCTCACTTGAAGAGATGGTCAGGACCATCGTGACTAGCACCAGCCAGTTCCAGAAAGAGGCTCGCGAGGAGCTAAATTCTCATAAGGCAGAGCTGCAGAATTTGAACAAGCAGCTGACACAAATGGCGGTGTCTATCAGTAAGATTGAGAGCAAGAGCTCGGGGAAGCTTCCTTCCCAAACTACAGTAAACTCATGTGAAAACGTGAGTGCCATTCAGCTGCGCAGTGGGAAGTCACTTTCCACCAGAGCTGCGAAGGAAGCCACGGACAGCCTGAACAAGTCCGCCCCGACTGCTCCTGAGACTCAGAATGAGAAAAGAAATGAGAAGGTCAGTGTACCTGAGGATGTTGCCAGAGCACCATTCCCGAGTAGGCTTGCGAAGCCTACTTTGGAATCTGAGGATGCGGAGGTCCTTCGAACCTTCCAAAAGGTGGTGGTCAACATCCCACTTCTTGAGGCCGTAAGCCAAGTGCCAAAGTACGCCAAGTTTCTCAAGAAGTGGTGCACGAGTAAGAGAATGTCGAGAAAAAGCGACGAGATGAAGAAAGAAACCGTCTCCGCAATCTTCCAAGGTAATCTTCCACCGAAGTGCATCGATCCTGGTATGTTTTCTATCCCATGCACTATCGGTACTAAATTCATTGAAAATGCCATGTTAGATCTCGGTGCCTCGATTAATGTCATGTCTTATGATGTTTTTAAAGAACTTGAACTGTGTACTTTAATCGAGTCTAATATAGTTATCCAACTAGCCGATCGATCTTGTGTGCATCCTTTAGGGAAGATTGAGGATGTTTTAGTCAAAGTAAAGGACTTACTGTTTCCATGCGATTTTTATGTGCTGAGCATGAATGAGAATTCTTCGCATGTTTCCTCTTCTATTTTACTAGGCCGCCCATTTATGAAGACCGCTAAGGTCAAGATAGATGTTGATAGGGGTGCTTTGTCTGTAGAATTTGATGGAACGGTGAACGAGTTTATTATAAATGCATCGAAATCAGTTGTGAATGACGAGAATTTGTCTGTTGTTGAGCATGTCGAGAATGGGAGTCTACCCTCGCGCTTGAGGGATGGTTCCCATGTCTCGGTAAAAATTTCTGATTTAAATGTGTGTGATAATGATGCTGATTTTTGCACTAACATGTCTGATATTCACGTGCCCGAGGCACGAAGAGTGCAAAATATTTTTCAGGTGGATGGCAGAGAAGGTGTGGCCAAGGACAAGTCTGGATCGTCCCCCGCACCTACAGACTATGGATGAGTCTGTTGAGAGAATACAGTCGAGCAACCGACTTTAAAAATTCTGCGCTTCTCGGAGGCACCCGAGTGTTGAACTGTTTTTATGCTTTAGTTTAGTTTTATTGCTTTTTAGTATTAATTAGCTTGCTGTTTTTTTTTTAGGGAATCGAGGAAGAGAAGACAATTTTGGGCTCTGATGCGTTCGTGCGCCGCTTCCTCACCCTCGCCAGCTTCACCAAGAGTCAGGGAAGTGTATTTCTTCTTCCCTTTTACTTTATTGTATCTGACTGATTGGCATTGAGGACAATGCCAAATTTTGAAGTTGGGGGTGGAGTAGTCCAATGGATGTGCATGTGTAGTTTATTGAGAAGTGTTATAAAGATATTGAAGTGCTTGGGACTCTGTTTACTGTTTTCTGACTGTGATAGCCTAGGAAATGCATGTTGGAAATCTGAGCATGTTCATAATCGAGTTTTTGCATGAGTTTTGTGTTTATTAGGTTCATGTCAAAAATTTTAAAAAATTTTCTGTTGCTCCCTTGCACTCATCGCGCACTTAGCAACTTCTCCCTAGATTCCGTAAGCTTGGTCTGTCGCATGTTTAGCTAATTCTCGCTGTCACCCCGAAAGGCACCCTTAGGTAGCTTGTTGCATGAGAGTTAGTAGCTAATTAATTGAGGAAGCATGTGCTTAGCCTAATGAAAAAAAAAATAGAAAAGCATGTTCTATAGAAAATTTTCTCTCGAGGCGCTCCTCCTTCTTTTTAAGCGCTTAAAAGAAGTGAGCGTTAGTCCTTAAAAACGTGAAGTTTTATGCATGAATTTGACGTGTTAGGCATCTCGAGTAGGAAGGAAAAAGAAATGAAAGGTTGGTTCAAAGAACCCAAAATAAAAGAGTACAAAGTACTTTTGAAAAGAAAGAAAAAGAATGAGAAAATAATTAGGTCTCTTAATTTACTTCTCTCTCTCGTGTAAGTCAAGTGTAGCTGTTCTTAAACGCTAGAAGTAGGGGGAAAACGGGATGTGCGTTGCATGTAGGTTTTCCAGGTTTACGTGAATTTAGGAGTGGTTGTCTAGCACACACACACGTTAGGGGGCAAGAGTTAATTTTTGATATGTCCTAGTTAATACATGAACAAATGCTTCCATGATTATGCTCGTGTTCAAATTTTAATATGCATGGAGGTTTGAGTTAGAATATATGTAAACGCGTCCTTAGAGTCAATATCTTTGTAGTGCTTGCTCGAGAACTAGCAATGTTTAAGTTGGGGGTGTTTGATAACTCCATTTTGGAGCTATTAAATACGTCCTAATTATAGCTAAAGGCCGCTCGCAATTGATTAAATGTATCTCTTTTGTAGGAGAAAAGCGGCAAAGAGCTCGTGCGTCCATTGGGCATGTTCGAGAGCTTAAAGCAGAGTTTTAGCGCCCCGGGAATGCATCGGGAAGAGGGGAACTTGTTCCGTGAAGAAACGGGCCAAAACAGCCTTGGAGAGGCAAAGCATCAGCCCCAAACCCGAGAGCCAGCGTCGAGCTATAGCGTCGAGACGCTGGCTCGACGCTGGAAAAACCCGAGAGCAAGCGTCGAGTGATAGCGTCGAGACGCTAGCTCGACGCTGCCATGGCGTCGAGACCCTGCTTGGCGTCGAGACGCTTCGGAGGAGGCGCGCGCTGGAAATTCATCGGGGCAGCGTCGCGACGCTTGCCTAGCGTCGCGACGCCATCGCGCGCGCGCGGATTACTTAGGGCACAGCGTCGAGACGCTGGCCTAGCGTCTCGACGCTACGACGAAGACAGTAGCTAAAAGACGATTTTCCTGCACTTTTTTAGAGAGCTTTTTCTTCTTCTTCTCTTGGCGGATTCCGGCGATTCCACTCTTCTTCTTCCCCATTTTCTCTCTATATTCCGTGGAGCTCCGCCATTGTTGGCATGCGAGTGAGCTCCACTTTCCATTGTAATAGGTAGATGAACTCTTCCATGGTCGTTGGTGGAGCGGGATTGACGAACCGCGCCATGAGCGGCTAAGGTAAGGGTGACGGTTTGGGATTTGTTTAGGGGAATTTTGTTAGACTCTTATTGCTTTGATAATCTGAGTATAATTTGCATATTGGTTCTGTTTACATTGCATTTATTTACCTTGCTTAATCCAACGCGCATGCTAAAATACGTTGATTGACACTCGGGTAGTTTCGCATGTTGTGTATGTTAAAGAGTAGCGATGCCGTGCCTCTCACTGCTCGACTAAGTAACACAGGTAAATAGAACTAAATCGAAGTATCGGGTCGGGTAGGATAATTGTTGGTTGCATACAGCGTTTGCGGGCAACCTACTAGCAATTAGAATTCACGCCCGAATGTTCGTCGCGGTTAGCTAGTGACTGTCTAAATTCATCTTAGGACTGATCATCTTAATGTGAGATTAGATAACGTGTAATTAGGACTGTGTGGCCTAATTAAAATCCATGGAGTCGGCTACTTTGGGGCTTCTCTGGTAGTCGTTCGCGTGCTTAGTAAATTGAATTCCATGTTATTAGAATTAAATGATAAGTTGTATTTGTCTAACAATTGACCCCGAGACTCCCCAAACCGTGCACACGTTCTCTTCTTATTATTTCCTTCTTCCGTTAGCTTTCTCATTATTTCCTATTTGCATGATAAAACCCCCCGTTACCAATTAATCAATCAAATCCCAATTTCACTAGTAAATTCAACTCTCCTACTCCTTGGATCGACCCTGTTACCACTGGCTGCAAAGCCTTGGCAATAGGCATTATAAATCGTATTTTGGCAAGCCTCGACAGCTTGAGATTAGGCGGATATTCAAAAATCCGTCCACCAGAGCCCTCGGGAAAAGTTTTGTTACGCACATAGTTTTTCAAGGTCCGTAGGCTTCTCTCAATAGGGTACATCCAACTATAGCTAACTGGACCAACGATCTTCGCTTCATATGCCAAGTGAACTGGAAGATGCACCATTACATCAAAAAATGCCGGTGGAAAAATTCTTTCAAGCTTACAAAGTATAAGAATAATATCAGCTCCCAGCCGATCCAAATCACTGATCCGTATTGTCTTCTCACATAAGTCACGAAAGAAATTACATAACTCAACAATAGTTGTACACACATCCTTTCGCAAGTATGCTCTTATAGCAATAGGAAGAAGTCGATGGAGCAGAACATGAGAGTCATGAGTTTTCAACCCCCACACTTTCCCATTTTTGACATTCACGCATCGTGATATGTTGGAGACGAACCCGTCAGGAAATTTGACCGATTTCAAGAACTTACAAAAATCGACTCACTCACTAGTAGTCAATGTATATGCAACATGTGGCTTTATATATTTATTTCCTTTCTTTTCAACGTATAATTCCTTTCGAATGCCCATATCTTTAAGGTCGAAACGAGCATTTTGATAGAACTCCAAAAGTGCTATTTTATAACCTTTAATTCTCGTTAGTTGATTCAAATTAATGTGTTTAATCATATGTTTTGCAGGAATCGAGCATTTAGAGGTGAATGAGAAACTTATATTAAATAAGAACTCAAAAGAGGAGTTTTAGAGATATAATATCAACAAACCGAGCCGCAGATGATACTATGAAGATAAAAATCATTTTATGTTCAAAGTTGGAAGCTTGGGCTGATGGTGAAGAGTTGATTATGATAGACTTTGATCTCAAGTTCGATTCTTGGAGAATGTTATTATTGTTAGGGGTCGATACAAATATAATCAATCCAAATACTACTAGATTCAGACAATATATATTTTACCTAAAATCCCAGATCAGTTTATGGTTCCAAATCTAAAGCGGAAATAACAATTTGGAACTCAACGGTTTAAAAGAATTAGATAAACCAAACCAATCTAAAGCTTCTAAACAATAAGAACGATATTAGTGAAAGAGAATGACACCGAATTTATATTGGTTCACCCAATGTTGGCTACGTCCAGTTCTCTGCTACCGATGCAGGTTCCACTAAATTCTACCGATGCAGGTTCCACTAAATTGTCAGGGAGAAGATTACAAGAGTTTACAAAACGCTCAAGATGATTTCTCTCTTATTTCTCTCAAAGAAAAAGGCTCACAAATCACTCTATCAGCCACTCAAAACTCTTTAATGGAAAAACACTTACAACAAACTCTATCACTCACAGCGGCTATTATAAGAAATCTTATTTCTTGAATTATGGATTTTTTGTTCAGTGCACAAAAAACCACCCAGCTGCTGTCCTCCACCCAGCTTTCTTTTTTTTTTAATTTTGCCGTAAATATTGCAGCCGCCAGCTTCAAAAGATATTAATCAAACATTTAGGTTTCACATTACAAATGTGACTTGGGCCAAATCAATTTGGGCTTTCAACTTTTGGGCTCCATATTTCTAACAATCTCCCACTTGGAGACAAAAACAATCAACATGTCTCCCCTGCAAAACGGTAGCGACTTCTCTCTACTCATGGAGAAGTCCAACTGAAGTTGCACACAACTTCAGTTTGCCAACAGGAACGGTCTTGGTAAACATATCAGCTGGATTCTCACTTCCTGGAATCTTTTCAAGCATCAACGCCTCATCTTCCCAAACCGATCTGATAAAATGGTACCTCACCTGTATGTGTTTCGTTCTCGAATGAAACACTGGATTCTTTGCTAAATGAATAGCACTCTGGCTGTCACAATGCAAAGTCCCCTTTCCCAATTTCAAGCCAAGTTCTTCTAAGAAAGACTGAAGCCATATCATCTCCTTACTTGCTTCAGTAAGTGCAACGTACTCAGCCTCTGTAGTAGAAAGAGCTACTATCTTCTGCAGTCTAGAAACCCAGCTAATTGCAGTATTACCCAAAGTAAAAACATACCCGGTAGTACTTTTTCTGCCATCTATATCACCTGCCATATCTGCATCAACATAGCCCTGCAATTTAAAATTTGACTTCTTAAAATGCAGAGCATAATCAGCTGTCCCTCTCAAATATCTGAAAATCCACTTCACTGCATCCCAATGATTCTTCCCTGGATTACTCATATATCTGCTAACAACTCCCACTGCATGTGCAATGTCTGGTCTTGTGCAAACCATGGCGTACATCAGGCTACCTATAGCTGAAGCATATGGCACTTTAGCCATATGATCTCTTTCCTGCTCAGTAGTGGGTGAGTGCTCTTTAGATAATCTAAAATGACAAGCTAAAGGAGTACTCACAGTTTTTGCATCTTCCATGTGAAATCTGGTTAACACCTTTTTCACATACTCTTCCTGTGACAATGTCAGTGTTCCATCTTTTCTCACAATTCTCATTCCTAAGATTTGTTTGGCAGCTCCCAAATCTTTCATATCAAATTCTTTAGATAATTCAGCCTTTATCTTTAGAATTTCCTGTTTGTTTGCACCTGCTATCAACATGTCATCAACATATAGCAGTAAAATAATGTATGAGTTACCATGAGATCTAACGTAGCAACAGTGATCTGCCTCACATCTCTGAAATCCACTGTTGCACATAAAATTGTCAAACTTCTTATACCACTGTCTTGGAGCCTGTTTGAGACCATACAAGCTTCTCTGAAGTTTGCAAACCATTTTCTCCTGACCCTGTACTGTGAAACCCTGTGGCTGTACCATGTAAATTTCTTCCTCCAAATCACCATGAAGAAAAGCTGTCTTTACATCCATCTGTTCTAGGAACAAATCCTCTTCTACCACTATTGACAATACAGTTCTAATAGTAGTTAATTTAACTACAGGAGAAAATATTTCATTAAAGTCAATACCTTCCTTCTGTTGAAAGCCTTTGACTACAAGCCTTGCTTTGTATCTTTTGCTACCATCGGGCTCTTGCTTAATTCTGTAAACCCATTTGTTCTGCAAAGCTTTCTTACCTCTTGGTAACTCAGTCAGTTGCCATGTCTGATTCGTCATAAGAGAATCCATCTCATCCTTCATGGCCAACTCCCACTTGACAGAATCTTTCAGTTTAACCGCCTCATCATAATATTCAGGTTCACCTCTGTCAGTCAATAAAATATAATTTAAACTAGGGGAATACCTCTGTGGTGGTCTGATAGTCCTGCTAGACTTTCTAGCTGCTGTAGGTGGCGTTCTATGAACTTCATCAGGTTCCACGACCGGTTCATTAGGTTCCACAACTGGTTCATCAAATTCCACAGTCGGTTCCTCAGGAGTATTTGTATTCTGATCTTCAATTCTTGTGGTTCTGGTTTCAACCTCGGGAAGATTAACAAACTGAGTCTTCTCTTCATTGCTTTCATCTGACTCAGACTTTTCTGAATCAATTGTTGTTCTGTCTTTATACAAAACTTCTTCATTGAAGATCACATTCTTGCTTCTGACTATTTTACTGCTTTGGCCATCCCAAAACCTGTAGCCAATCTCAGCACCGCCATATCCAATAAAATAACATTTCTTGGATTTGGCATCTAGTTTACTCCTGTCTGCAGCATCAATGAGACGGTAAGACACACAACCAAAAATCTTTAGATGAGAAAGATTTACCTGTTTACCGCTCCAGACTTCTTCAGGCAACTTCAAGTCTAGTGATATGGTCGGGCTCCTATTGATCAGATAGGTTGCTGTGCCGAGTGCCTCTGCCCATAACGACTTAGGCAATCCTGCATGTAATCTCATGCTCCTGGCACGCTCGTTCAGTGTTCTGTTCATTCTCTCTGCCACACCATTCTGCTGCGGTGTCCCTGGAATAGTCTTTACCATCACAATCCCATTGTCTGCACAATATCTTTTGAACTCCCCATCAACATATTCACCACCGTTGTCTGACCTCAAGCTTTTGACTTTTAGACATGTCTCATTCTCAACCATAGCCTTCCAAGTTTTGAAAACAGAAAATACATCAGATTTATGTTTGAGAAAATAAGTCCATACCTTCCTGCTTGAGTCATCTATGAAGGTCACATAATATCTGGAACCACCAAGGGAAGGAACTTCAGCAGGCCCCCACACGTCAGTGTGAACTAACTCCAACTTTTTAGGTTTTCTCGTTGGACCTATTTTTGAGAAACTGACACGCTTCTGCTTCCCAAAAATACAACTCTCGCACAACTTGTGTTCAACGGCCTTTAGTCCCTGTAGCTTCCCTGCAGAGTGAAGAATTTTCATACCTTTTTCACTCATATGTCCCAATCTGTTGTGCCATAAATCAGTCTAACTTGAATGATCTACAACAGCCACCATGTTCTTGTCATTGCTGTTGACATATAAAGTCCCTGACTTGCTTCCTCGAGCTATTAACATGGCACCTTTTGTAACCTTCCAGTTTCCTTTGCCAAAGGATACTTCACATCCTTCATTATCTAACTGCCCTACAGAAATCAAGTTTTTCACCATATTTTGAATGTGACGTACCTTGTGAATTTTCCAGACTGAACCATTCGCCAATTTCAAATTCACGTCACCAATCCCAATGATGTCCAAAGGCTCCCCATCAGCAAGATAGACCTTTCCATGATTTCCTGCAATATAATTTTCAAGAATGTCACGATTCCCTGTAGTATGAAATGACGCACCTGAATCTATCAACCATGTCTCATGAACATTTTCCACTGCAAGAACCAGAGCATCATCTTGTATCTCATCTTCAACAACATTTGCACTGTCTTCGTTCCCCTCAGTTCGCTTTGGGGCCTTGCAGTTCCTTTTCAGGTGTCCAGACTTACCACAGTTCCAACATTCAAATTTGCTGTTTCTGGACTTGCTTCTATTGTTTTGTGATTTACCTCGATTGCCATGACCTCTGTTATTACTCCTTCCCCTATACACATTCAGCGCTGAACCAGAAGAAGAAGCAACACTTGAATCCTTTCTGCGAATCTCTTCTGCTATAACAGAATCTCTAACCTGTGAAAGCTGCAATTTCTCTTTTCCACATGAATTAGAAAATGCAGTCTTCATGGTATCCCAACTATCAGGTAAAGATCTCAACAACAATATTGCATTCAATTCATCAGTGAATTCTAAATCAACTGCAACTAATTGATTTATCAGCAAATCAAATTGATTTAAATGAGCAGTAACAGATGTACCTTCAGCCATCTTCAAATTAAAGAATTTAGTTGCAAGATACAACTTATTGTTTATTGATGGTTTTTCATACATGTTTGACAAAGCTTTCATAAGTCCTGCTGTGGTTGTCTCCTTCGCCACACTGCTTTGCACATTCTTTGTCAAAGTAAAGCGAACAGTCCCCAGCACCTTCCTGTCCAACTTTTTCCATTCGGCTTCTCCCATATCATCCGGCTTTCCGTCCAATGGTAAATCTAATTCCTTGGAATGTAAATAATCCAATATTTGACACTTCCAAAAAGAAAAGTCTGATCCATTAAATATTACCATCTTCACGTGATCTTCTCCTGACATCGTTCTACAACCAATTGCTCTGATACCAATTGTTAGGGGTCGATACAAATATAATCAATCCAAATACTACTAGATTCAGACAATATATATTTTATCTAAAATCCCAGATCAGTTTATGGTTCCAAATCTAAAGCGGAAATAACAATTTGGAACTCAACGGTTTAAAAGAATTAGATAAACCAATCTAAAGCTTCTAAACAATAAGAACGATATTAGTCAAGATTAAGGGAAAGAGAATGACACCGAATTTATATTGGTTCACCCAATGTTGGCTACGTCCAGTTCTCTGCTATCGATGCAGGTTCCACTAAATTGTCAGGGAGAAGATTACAAGAGTTTACAAAACGCTCAAGATGATTTCTCTCTCTTTTCTCTCAAAGAAAAAGGCTCACAAATCACTCTATCAGCGCACTCAAAACTCTTTAATGGAAAAACACTTACAACAAACTCTATCACTCACAGCGGCTATTATAAGAAATCTTATTTCTTGAATTATGGATTTTTTGTTCAGTGCACAAAAAACCACCCAGCTGTTGTCCTCCACCCAGCTTTCTTTTTTTTTTAATTTTGCCGTAAATATTGCAGCCGCTAGCTTCAAAAGATATTAATCAAACATTTAGGTTTCACATTACAAATGTGACTTGGGCCAAATCAATTTGGGCTTTCAACTTTTGGGCTCCATATTTCTAACAATTATTAATTGTATTTTTTTTTACTCCAACCATCACCTCGCACACGTGTCAGCTCCTGACTCATTTGAACTCATTCAACACAAGAAGTCTCAACCATTCGTGTCACTCCAACAAAGCCTCCTCAACCACAAGTCCATTCGTCTTCCTCAACCACAAGTTATTATGTTTTATTTATTTTATTTATTTATTTTTATTTAAAAATAGTAAATGGTTATTGCCTTTTTAGTATAAAAAGGGGAGAGTCCACACTTTACACCTTACACCATTCCCCATACACCAACACACACAATCACTAATATTCTCTCAATTCTCTCTTTCTCTCTCTTTAGAGATTGTTATTGTGCTTTGTAGTCGGGATCGTCTTAGCGATGTTCGGCTAAGCTTGTAAGGCTGATTTAGAGGTTTGTCGGATTAAACGTTTTTGTGAGATTTTATGTATTAAATTGAAATTTAATTTCTTGGTAATTGTTTTCTATTTTTTGTTTATTTCATGTGCAATTAGTATTCGTTAATGTGACAGCTTAATCAATTAAATATTAATTGTTCATGTATGCTATGTTTGTAATTTGTGATCCGTAATTGTCAGAAATTGCATGCTTAATTGTAGTAGCAAGATGGGTCAGGTTATGACTAGTGTTAATATTTGTTAATATTATGGCTTTTCCATAATTAACATGGTGCGTATAATAGACCTTAGGAATAGAAAAATGTTTAATTGAATCTGATCAATTTAATTAACGTTCTAATCAATCCATGTGCTTAAAGCTGCTAGGTAGTTAGCATGGAACGCTATCGTGCCCAGCTAATTAACTAGTTTAGAGTTAATTACGATGCTCTGTCGGATTAATTGCATGATAGGATCTTAGAGACTTCTCATGGCTGTTCCAGTTAAGTCGATTAGACTTTTAATTAAGAAATTGTATTTTTATTGGGATAATCGATGAGCAAAATTAATTAAGTCCCGACAATCTCTGAATCAACAAGGTAATCTCTTGTTTATTTCTTTAATTCTTTAATTGTTTAAACTTTATCTTTAATTGTTTATTTTAATTCATTACATTAACATGCAATTCAAAAAACCCCATTTATTGTTTTTACATAAACTTTAATTTAGAGAATTTATATTTCGGTTCCCTGAGTTCGACCCTGTCCGCTGTAGTTTACTACAAGCCGTTCATCGGTAATTATAAATTGTATTTGACGGGCCTCGACAAACTCGCATCAAATTGGCGCCGCTGCCGGGGAACCAACTAAATTTTCTTTGTTAAATTTATTTATTTTATTTTATTTTATTCTTTCCAAAAAAAAAAAAAAAACTCGTTATTTACTTGTTAAAAAAATAAATCACAAAACTTACAAAAATCACAAAAATATTTCTTTTAGTTTGTTTTCTTTAAAAAAAAAAATGTCTTTTTTAAACGAAAGAAGCTCGCATCAAATTGGCGTCGCTGCCGGGGAACCAATTAAATTTTCTTTGTTAAATTTATTTATTTTATTTTATTTTATTCTTTCCTAAAAAAAAAAAAAAAACTCGTTATTTACTTGTTAAAAAAATAAATCACAAAACTTACAAAAATCACAAAAATATTTCTTTTAGTTTGTTTTCTTTAAAAAAAAAATGTCTTTTTTAAACGAAAGAAGCTCGCATCACATTTATAGTGTCTTTTGTTTTTCCTTCAATGTTCAACAAAGTTCCGAGCAAGTTGTCGCATACACTTTTTTCAATATGCATGACATCCAACTTATGTCGTAAAAGATGTTTAGACCAATAGGGGAGTTCGAAGAATATACTCTTTTTGGTCCAGTAAATATCTCGCTTCCTTTTCTTACCCACTTTGGATGGATGCTTACTTAACACTAGAAAGTTGATCGATTTTACTTGTTGTAAAATCTCATCTCCATTCATTGCAACTGGTGGAGGTCTAAGCTCAAATTTCCCATCATGTAGTCTACTCCTACGCCAACTATGATTAGCTGGAAGATAACGTCGATGTCCCATATACGACATTTTCCCTATTAACCACTTTGACGATGTCTCTTCTTTACAAATGGGACACGCTTGATAACCTTTGGTACACTATCCCGACAAGTCTCCATATGCAAGAAAGTCATTGATAATCCACAACAAACATGCATGTAGTTTAAAATACTCTGAACTCGTGCAATCATACGTGCGCACACCATTATTCCACAACTCCTTCAACTCATCAATCAATGGCTGCAAAAATACGTCAATTTCTTTTCCAGGAGACTTCGGCCCAGGTATGAGCAAAGAAATTGTAAAATTAGATTCTTTCATGCACTTCCATGGGGGCATGTTGTATGGAATAAACACCACATGCCACATGTTGTAGACAATACTCATATTACCAAACAGATTGAATCCATCTGAAGCTAATGCTAACCGAACGTTCCTTGGGTCTGAGGCAAAATGAGGAAACTCTTTATCTAAAAGTTTCCACCCTGCAGCATCAGCTGGATGTCTCAACACATCATCAGTTTCAAATCGTTTATCCTTATGCCATCTCATTTCAGAAGCAATATGCTTCGATGAAAACAATCGCTTCAACCTGGGTATTAGTGGGAAATGACGTAAAATCTTGTGTGGAATTTTCTTACCCTTCCCGTCATTTACTTTATAACGTGACTCACCACATACCGGACAACTTTGGCAATCTACAAAATCTTTCCAAAACCGTGTACAATCGTACTTGCAAACATGGATTTTATCGTATCCTAGCCCTAAGTCGCGTAGTTTTCTCTTGGGTTGATAAAATGTACCCGGTATAGATGCACCAACTGGAAATGCTTCATTCAATAGTTCTAGTAACATATCGAACGACTTATCGGTCCAACTATTGAGCACTTTCATATGCATCAACTTCACCAAGAAGCTCAACGAGGAAAATTTATTACAACTGGTTACGTGCTTCAGCCATCAACTCCTCAAAATTGTTTGAAGTATTCGGTTCTTCAACATTAGCAGACATTTGAACACCAAGGTATTCTTCATTATCAATATCCTCTTCCCCTGCTATCTTCGCCCCTTGCAAATCGTTTAAAAGATCAAACATCTCATCGTCATCGTTCTGATCATTAGAATCTCCATTCAATCCATCATCTAGTGAAGAACTTGTTTCTTTTTTAAATCGAGCTAAGTTTGCAGGTTCTCCATGATAAATCCATTGACTATATGAAGGAGATATCTCATTCGAAAATAAATGACATTCTAATGAATCCATTGACTGCGACTTTGAGTTCATACAAAGCTTACATGGGCATCTCGTTTTTCCCGTCCCATTTACATGACATTTTGCCACTTCTAGAAATTGTTCAACTCCTTCAATATACTCTATAGAGAATCTATCTCTCAGCTTAATCCAACTTTTATCCATCCTTCAATATACTTTTCCAATTAGTACCAATGAAGAAAGTTCAATCCTGTTGGAATTAGGAACGGAAACCAACTTAGGGTTATTTGTTCATTAAAACTTTACTTGAATGGAGATTTGTTATTGTATAAAGTCAAATGATAATAAATATCACAAAAACAATCAAACGAAACAACCGACGAATACTAGGATCGTCATACGAAATGTTCAAAACTTCTTTTCCATCTTTTTATTTAGAAGAAGAGTTTTATTGGTATTCATCCTTCAATATATGTTTTGGGCATAGCAGCAGTTTTCAACATGTTCTGCTTCAAAATCATTGTTGATGTCTATACTAATAGGTAGGGAAGGTTGTAAAATTTGTATTTTGGAATTTTAGTTCAACTTTTCATTACTTTGATTAATTTGGCTCAACATAGAAAAGTAGAAGAAAACAAAAGTTGGGTGGGATAAGACTTGGGGATAGGTTCCAAAGTCTCATCCCCAAATCAAATCACTCAGGTCCTATAAACAAATAAATGCAATTGATTAATATGAAAGGAAAACAATTATTAAGGTAAAACCATTCTACATAACACGATCAGCATCAAAGAACTTAATGTAACATACAATCATCATCCTAGTTGAAGGTTATAAAAAGTAAAAAAAATAGCAGCCTTCTGAGATTAAAAAAAAAAAAATAGGTGACGATTAATGCTCTTGCTGTTAGATTAAAAAAATAGCAGCCTTCTGAAACTAGGGATGGATATCTAGTTTGTTCTTGCTTTTAGCTTAACTTACTGGTTGTAACTCTCTCTCTCTTGTCCTCTGGTAGCGGAATTTTGTGAATATTCCGTATGTTTCGGGTTGTCGAGACCCGCCAAATTAAAATTTATAACACTGCCTAAGGCTTCTTCAAAACTTGTAGAAAGCGGTAGTCAGGATCGTACCACAGGGAATTTAATAGCTTAATCTAAATTCAGAATTTTAATTGCTTAATGAGAGAAAATGTTGATGGGGGGTTTTGAGAATTAAGAGAAGAAAAGAGAAAATAAAGGGAAAAATTAAATGACAATTTGGAATAACGGGAGAAATGGAAATTGTAATGAAAACACTCAATCTAAAGGTTCCGGGTTATTAATTGCAATGTGATTCGGATCATAGACACCCAAGACTTAGCATGCTTTTAACTAACACCCACGCAAATTAAAAATTTCTAAGAAGAAACTAGCAATCCCTAAGTAGTTAATGAAGAGTTGACAGCTCTTCATAAAGCTTCGATGTTAATTCAATTGAGGGCGAACGCTCTCCCAAATAGAGTTAACTACGAGCGACGGGTAACTATGCGACGAGTACGTTACTGAGATCTCTAATAACGGGCTCGATTTACTCTTCATCTAGAGTCTAACGGGTAGCTAAATTAAATGTTGCAACACCAATTTAAATACACTTAGACTGTTGTCACTCAACCCATAAGAGGCAAACGCATAATGCGTTTTTAACCAACCCAACAATCAATAAACTAAATGGGAGTCAAACCAAGAAGAAATTGATGCTGGAAATTAAAGCTTAGATTAGAGAAGAGTTGAATGCTAAACATGCTAAACATACACAAACAATCCAAGTCTCACCCAATCACATTTACAACATCTAACCCATCTCCTAAAGATCAAGTATTACCTCTTAGTTAGCCATGGATGCAAATGGGAAGAAAGAAATTCATGGGTAGCCTTCCAAGCTCAATTAATGGAGTTACAATACCCAAAAATGGGTGGAGAATCGGTTTTTGAAGAAAAGGGGGAGAAGAGAATGACCTAAAATCAGAAAAACGCACTTAAATACTCATTTATGCGTCAGAATAGCGCCTAGGCGCCATAAGTCAGCGCCTAGGCGTCGCGGGCTCGCGCGCACAAAATCGGGACAGCGCCTAGGCGCTGAGCTCTCTGGAAAATTTACAAAATCTGGGATTTTTTATAACTTTTAATGTCGGGCTTCTTGGGACTTTTAATGACGGGTATTCTGAGTCATGGCTAGGGTGAGCGCGCGGGCGAGGCTAGGTAAGGCGAGCGGCGCGCGCGGACACGGACTTTTGATGACGGGCGCCTGGGCGCTGCTGGGGCGAGCGGCGCGCGCGGACACGGGCGTGGGCGGTCTGGGCTGCTGCCTCCGTTGGGCGCCTAGGCGCCGGCGCCTGGGCGCTGACCTCTCGGGTCTAAGCCCAATTTTGGGTTGTTTTTGCTCCCGAACTCCGTTTGGCCTATCTTTTTGACCCGAACACTTTCCGAAACCTAAAATAAGGAGATTTAATTGAATTAAGCATGGCATTTAGCTAGATTTAAGGCTATAATTATAGCTCTATTTTAGAGCTATCAAAATACCCCCGACCTGAATCTTGCTAGTCCTCGAGCAAGGAATACTTTGATTTATCTCATAAGAATAAGCATGCATGCTGACGACTCGAATCTCAATACTTGCAAAACAAGATAATCATGCTAACGGAAAACAATCAAGCATATGCATAATTTGTGAACATTTCAAAATATTAACTCCTATTCCCTAACGTGTGTGTGTGCTTAGCGCCTCTCATCCTAGCTTCTATAGACCCGGAACCACTTAATTGATCTTAATACTCATCTTCCCCCTACTTCTGGCAATGAAAACAGTCTAACGGCTTTTAAATGTCGGAAAGAATAACAAAACAAAAGGCCTAACTATTTGTCTTCTTTTCTTTTCTTGAGAGCCTAACACGTCAAGCTTTTAATTTGCTTCACGTTTTTAAGGACTAGTGCTCACTTCCGTTAGTTGCCCTTTCATGCAGTGGCAACCGTGGGTTACACGATAGCCCCTGGTTACACGGGCAACACAAGAAGGAGGAGCACCTCAAATTATATTTCAAACATGCTTTTACTCTCAATGAACATTTTTTTAATAGGCACATAGCTTTGCTAAATCAAATGATTCGTTATAAATTCTAACACATCAAGCCTCCCTAAATGGACCTTTCGGGGTGACAACGAGCTTTCAGACAAAATAAAATAATTCTAAGCCTACAGAACTAAGAGTAAGAGGTCTACGTGCTCAGTGAATGTAGGGGAATAATCGAAAAAAATTTAAAATATGCTCAAAATATGCATACATTCTCATAGCTTTCTCGCAATGCACAACTATGGAGTATTTACAAATAAATCACAGAAAGTCCTCATCGGACAACATGCATTCAGATTCCTAAACATCTCAAAATCAGAATACGACATGCTCGAGAACTACAACGAAGTTCAAATATAAATTCCACCCCCCACCTAAAAGACTGCATTGTCCTCAATGCATCTAATCCACCAAATAATCAATGATAACAACAAAAATTAAAGGGAACAGAAACCTCCCCTCAATTTTTGTGGGATCGGTGAGAGGGTACGCATAACTTCAAGTTCAATGTAGTTCCGAAATATCGGTCATCTCCCGTTTATTACCTAAAAATCAAAATAACAAACTTAAACATTTAAAACTAAGCAAGCAAAAACTATAAAAAAAACAGCAACTAACAAAAATACAGTTCAATGCTCGGGTGCCTCCGAGAAGCGCAAATTTTTAAAGTCGATTGCTCGACTGAATTCTCCCTTTATCAATCGACTTCGAAGGTGGTCAACTACAAGCAGTCAACATAAGAATCCGCGACCCCTTCATGGAAAACTTTCAACCGGTGACCGTTCACCTTGAATGAATGATCAGAATCTAACAATCTGATTTCCACTGAACCATAAGGTAGAACATTAGTCACGACATAAGGACCTAACCATTTGGAAGAAAGTTTACCTGGCATGAGCTTCAACCGAGAGTTGAAAAGAAGAACTTTTTGTCCTACATGAAATTGCTTCTTTTCAATTTTTCGGTCATGGAATAGCTTGAACTTTTCCTTGTAATTTTTTGAATTCTCATAAGCTTCCAAGCGATGTTCCTCCAATTCTTGCAGCTGAAAAAGACGTGTCTCTCCTGCCGCATCCAAGCTCATGTTGCATTTCTTAATGGCCCAAAATGCCTTGTGCTCAATTTCCACCGGTAGGTGGCACGCTTTCCAAAAAACCAACCTATAGGGAGACATCCCTATAGGGGTTTTGTAAGCGGTCCTATATGCCCACAAGGTATCTTCCAAACGTTGGCTCCAATCCTTCCTACTTGGGTTTACCGTTTTCTCAAGAATGGATTTGACCTCTCTGTTCGAGACCTCGGCTTGCCCATTGGCTTGCGGGTGGTAAGTGGTGGACACTCCATGATTAACACCATACCTTTTCATTAGGGCGGAAACCAATCTTTTACAGAAATGTGTTCCTTGATCACTGATTATAGCTCGTGGTACTCCGAATCTGCTGAAAATGTTAGACTTGACAAACTTAACAACAGTGTTAGAATCATCAGTTTTAGTGGCCCTTGCTTCTACCCATTTGGACACGTAGTCCACAGCTAATAAGATGTAGGAAAAACCACAGGAGGAAGGGAAAGGACCCATAAAGTCCATGCCCCAAACATCAAAGATCTCACAAATCAAGATGGGGACTTGGGGCATTTCATTCCTTTTAGTTATACTCCCCATCCTTTGGCATTTATCACATGTTTTGCAATAATCATAAGCGTCCTTAAACATCGAATTCCAGAACAAACCACAGGCTAGAATTTTTTTAACAGTCCTATTAGGCCCGAAATGTCCCCCACATGCAAATTCATGACATAAAGCGAGAATAGATTCATGCTCAGATAGAGGAACGCATCTCCTAACTACTTGGTCCGCACAAAATTTCCATAAATACGGGTCTTCCCATACATAATGTTTAGCCTCGCTTTTCAGCTTAGCTTTTCTATTCGGAGGGAAATTAAATGGAAAATTACCTGTAACCAAGTAGTTTACTAAATCGGCGTACCAGGGGGTTTCCACACTCATCTGGAAAAGGATTTCATCGGGAAAGTCATCATTCAATGGCAAAACATCCTCTTCCCTCACTATGCGGCTTAGGTGGTCGGCCACCGTGTTTTCAGATCCCTTCCGGTCCTGGACTGTCACATCAAATTCTTGAAGGAGCAGCACCCATCTGAGCAGTCGAGGTTTCGAGTCCTTCTTGTTCATTAAATACCGAACCGCTACATGATCAGAAAAGACAACCACTTTAGATCCAAGCAAATAAGGTCGAAATTTATCAAGAGCGAATACTATTGAAAGTAGCTCATTCTCTGTTGTGGTGTAGCTAATCTATGCGGAATTGAGCGTTCTGGACGCGTAATATATAACGTGGCTCTTTTTCTCTATCCTCTGACCGAGCACAGCACCAACCGCGTAATTGCTTGCGTCGCACATAATCTCGAAGGGGGTTCCCCACTTCGGTGGATGTATGATGGGCGCATTAGTCAAACACCTCTTTAGAATGTCAAAGGCATGCTTGCATTCTTTCCCAAAACTGAATGGGACATCCTTCTTCAACAAGCTCGTCATGGGTGTCACTATCTTTGAAAAATCCTTTATGAACCTGCGATAGAAACCTGCATGACCAAGGAAAGATCGCAATTCTCGAATATTCGTAGGGTAAGGCAGGTCAGAAATAACATCAATTTTCGCCTTATCGACCTCAATGCCCCTAGATGAAACTATATGACCAAGGACAATGTCGTGATTGGCCATGAAGTGACACTTTTCGAAATTCAACACTAAATTTGTTTCTATGCATCTTTCCATGACATTTGACAAATTAATTAGGCACTCATCGAAGGAATTTCCATAAACGGTAAAATCGTCCATAAACACTTCAATGCACTTTTCTACGAATTCGGAAAAAATACTCATCATGCAGCGTTGAAATGTTCCAGGAGCGTTACAAAGACCAAAAGGCATCTTCCTATATGCATAAGTGCCAAACGGGCAAGTAAATGTGGTATTTGTGCGTTCTCTGCTCGCCCCGTGGTGAAGACATCGTTGACTCGAGTCGCCTCCGTCGTCGTGGTGGTTTGGCATTGGGTCGCCGCAAATGTGGTAATTGTTTCGAGCACAGCCGTCGAAATCGAGGGAGCACGCCGGAGCTATCTTCTTCGAATCCGCCGATCTGCACGCGGGGATGAGGGTTGGAGTTGAGGTCTGTTTGTACCGCCGCCGTGGATCTGGAAACTTCGTGTGCAACCATCGTGGGAGCTCCGCCGCAGGCCACCGTTTCTATTCGTTCTGGTCGTGTGGCGGCGCTGTCGAGATTGAAGCCCGCGCGTACCGCCACCGTGTGCGCCATGAGTTTCGTTGCCGTCGTGCGTCGCTGTCATGGAGCTTCGCCGGAGGTGGTGGGTCTAGCCGGAATTTGAGTTTGAAGATGAAGAGCTTGACGGTTGGAGGTAGGTGATGATGAATAGTAAAGATGAGAGAGAAAAGTGGAGAAAGTTGGAGTTTTTGGAACAAAGAGAGAAGGGAAGAGAATTGGGGTTTTTGGAGGAGAGAGAAAATGGGTTGATTTGTGGTTGGACTCCTCTAAACTCAATATTTCTTCCTAATTATGCTTAGCATTTTGTTCGGGTCCTTCCTCGGAACCTTTTGCTCTAATATTTTTATGACCCCTAATTTTACGAGCCCTTCGCTCTGATCTTCTCCTCCCTTCTGAATGATTCTTTACCCGATATTTATAGATGATGAGAACGTCAAACAAGGTTAAAATCAAACAATTAATGACTCGAAATTTTATTCTTAATTGAAACGGATTTTGACCAAAAATGAACAAATATGTTATACTCATAAATGAATATTAAATTTTTAATCCAAAAATGAATTAAATAATTTATACTCATAAATGAATATCAAATTTTAACCCAAAAATGAATTGAATAATTTATACTCATAAATGAATATCAAATTTTTAATCCAAAAAAGAATTAAATAATTGGGTTGGTTGCACAAATAGCAATCAGGCCCAAACTAATTGCAAATTTAGCAAACTTTAAAATGTTTTGCAAATATGACAAAAAAATCTGTTTCTATCACTGATAGACTTTATCATATCACTGATAGACTTATATCAGTGATAGACTATTATCACTGATAGACTATTATCACTGACAAAAATCTATAAAAAACTGAGGTGATCAGCGATAGACTTCTATCAGCCATAAGATATCAGCGATAGAAATTGCTATATCCGCAAAATTTTTAAAAACATGCTATATGTTTAATTATCTTATTATAAATTGACATCCGTTACAATTTCCCTAAATAATTTATACTCATAAATGAATATCAAATTTTTAATCCAAAAATGAATTAAATATTTTATATTTATTGGATAGAAATAAATGAATATTAAATTTTAGCCATAAAATGAGTTATAAATTTTATACTCATAAAATAATGCTAATTTTATTTGTTAAATTAGGTAAAAATCCTTCACAAACAATTAAAACATTATTTTTGTTATTTTCTCCACTTTTTTAAAATTAATACTTAAAAATACTCAAACAAATATGATAAAAAAATATTAATAATAAACAAATGCTCGGACCAAATACGGATTCGAACCACAGAAACATAAATATGCCAGCTGAGTCATGCTCGTTTTGGCTAAAGTTTAAGAACTTACTAACATAACATTGAAAGTTTAAGAGTTTATTAAAGACAAAACTTAGACTTCCTGGATATTATATATTTGCATGTTCAAGAACCAATAATTAGACACAAATATTGTAAATTAAAAGATCTATTTGACAAAAAAAATTGAGAACTCAAAAACTATAAAAGTTCAATCTTAAATCAAACACAACATTAAAAGTTCAAATACCTATTAGATACATTTTAAAATTCAAGAACATTATATACCACTCTAAAGGGACGTTATTAGACACATTTATTTAGTACAACAAATTTAGGGGTATAAGAATTTTAACCTCACACTTTAAGGAAAGAAGTATATGCTAATTACGGTTGAGCTATGTCCATGTTGGCTTAATTCAAATGGGTAAGACATATGTCTTTTACTAAAAGGCTAGAGGTTCGAATCTTCACTCGTTGAACTAAAAAATGTGTATTCATGTGTACTGATTTAGCATCTATTAGAACCCCAAGTTAGTTGATCACATCTAAACTTAGGATTAAAAAAGGTACTTTGAAAAATTAATGGATAAGTTAGTTGATCACATCTAAACTTAGGATTAAAAAAGGTACTTTAATGGATAATTTTTTATTTTTTTTTTATAAAGTACAACGAAATGAATTTGAAAGTTTAGATGAGATTTAAACTTTTAAGGTTTTGATTATTTCGTTTTTAGTTTTCTGTTTTTGAAATTTAGGCTTGTTTTCTACTAATTTCTTTACTATGTGTTACACTTTATTTAAAAAAAATTGGATTTTTAGTCAAATTCTAAAAAACAAAAGCTACTTTTTTTTTTTAATTTTCAAAATTAACTTAATTCTTGAAAACATTGGTAGAAATTAGATAACAAAACAAATAAAATTATAGGTGGAAGTAGTGTTTATAAGCTTAATTTTCTAAAACTAAAAATTAAAAAACCACATAGTTATCGAACGAAGCCTAAATTACGAGGAAAAAAATAGAATCATTTGAGATAGATTTTATTCTATAATTCTGTAAATAAACTAAAGTCATGAACTTTGAGTTTGAAACCTTTTTTATAGGTTGAAAATTTAAATTAAAAACAAAATATCAAAATTAAGATGTTTTTTTGGCGTTACGTTTATCTAGTTTGAAAGCATCATATATGTACCTCAAGAAAGAAAAAAAAACAATCATATAAAATTTGAGTTATAAAGTACTTGGATTAATTTGCTAAAACTAACAAATTTATATATTCAATGTTAGTTATATTTTTTAGGAAAAAAATCAATTATTTATACTCCTAAAATTTAAAGGTTGTATCAATTAAAACTCCAAAATTTCATAATTGTATCAATTTACACATTTTTCTTATAAAAAAGTTTGTTTTTACATGTGTGGGGAGACTTATAATTGTATGAATTAAACTCTATTCATACAATTGATTCACTTATAAAAATTTAGGGGTTTTTGCTATAATTATAAGTCTCCACGCGTTTAAATTAATATTTTTCAAATGAAATCTATCAAAAGATGTAAATTGTTACACTTATGAAAGTTTAGTATTTTAATTGATATAATCATTAGTTTAGAGGTATAAATTGATTTTTCCCCTATCTTTTATGTCGAAGTTTGAGCTAAACTTTATATACATAGTTAGTTAAGTCTTAAATTTTGAACTTCATACGCATAGAAGATTGCTCTTGTTTACTATGATACATAGCTCAAAACCAAAAAAAATCATTTTGTTGGTCAATATATTCAGCTCAAAGCTTCCATTTACTCAATATCCATAGTACATAAAAAGAAAATCCCAAGAGTTGGATCAAATAGAATTTTAGATCTCAAACCCGAAAATTCGAAAAACGTAATGGAATCAACCCAATAAAGCTTTAGAACGGATTACCTTGATGATCAAGATCACAAATAAGATAAAACTTGTTTCTAAACTCGTGAGCCACAAAAGGTATGATCTACACCACTTAAATGATTCTAGCATGTAAGATCCTCTTTTTTTTTTTTTTTTTTTTTTTTTTTCGAGCTAACTAGCATGTAAGATCTAAACACAAGAAATTGCAAAATATGAAAGAATTAACTCTCAATCAAAGCTTGAAGGATAAACTCACTTTCATTCACTTTAATGATAATTGTGTGTCCAAAGAGTCCAAAAAAACTATATATAGCCCTTACAACTTCTAGTCACTAACTCTAAGTTGTAACTTCTTCACTATCTCTTGTAACTTACCTCCACTAACAAAAGTAACTTCTAATCACTAACAAGAGTAACTTTCATACACTAATTCTATGTAACTTCAAAATGCATAAAATCAATAATAACCATTAATAAAATGTAATCTATGATATGAAGATAACATAAAAATAAAGTTTAAAATCTGAAAAATAAAACATCAAATCCAATGAGCTTTCATAATGAGCCATGAATGAATATGAATGTAGATAGAGATGTTCCGATTCTTATAAGCACATATACCCTTTTGTCAATTTTTCTACTTAAACTTGCTACAATTTTTTCTCATTGGCACAACATTCCAAATTACATTATCTAGAATGAAATATTCAATTCTACCTTATTTAAATTTCTTACATGTTTTACACCCTAGTTTATGGTTTATATTTATAAAGGCAACTAGTCTTTTTAGGCTCCGTTTGGGATTGCGGTAGCTTTTAAAATAATTGCTTCCAACTTTGCTTTTAAAAAAATCAGCTGTTTGATGAATCAAATTAGTGTTTGGTAAATTTTAGTTGTAGACTTAAATAAGTTGGTTATCGTGTTTGGTAAATAAGTATTAAATTATTGTAATTTAACTATAATCACTAAAATAGACATATTATAAAAAATTGTATAAATTATTTTAAGAAAAAAATAGTAAAGTATTATTTTTAAAAAATATTTGCATTTGATTTATTAATTTAAAAATTATAAAATAAGATTTGGGGGTGGGAAATAGATACTACATATATAAAATAATTTTTAATTTTCAAAAGATTTGAAAATTTGTTAAAAAAGTTATTGTTAGAGAATCTAAAAGCTACAAATAACAGCTTTTGAAAGCGGTGCAAAATGAACGTGTCATGCAAAATTGATTTTAATAAATTATAAAATAATTTGTTTTACCAAAGACAAAAAATGGTTAAGATTTATTTTTAATCACTTCTAATTCTTTCAAACGCAATGCCAAACGGAGCCTTACTATTGTTACGAGTGAATTTAACCCTCTCAAAATGAAGACCCAAGAGGCATGCAAGAAGTCTAGTTCACGAATTTAGGCCTTAGGACTAGAAAATAATATTAAAAAAAAAAATGTTGATGTCAGTAGAGGTCAATTTAACTTATTTTTCAGATCCGGGTCCGTTTGACAATTGAACTAAAATAGGGGTCAGTCGTCCAATTCTCCCACATGTAAGGTAGAACTCAAACAAACCCCATTAAATTATCTTCTTATTTATTATCACAATACTCTTATTTTGATTAAGGTCTTCATAGATAGCCCTAGATTGACAATGGATTTTTGATATCTACAAATTTCACTAACTTTCTAAGGACAAAATCTATAAGTTCTTCCCAAAACAAATTCTGAAAAGAAAAAAAAATGATAAAAACGGGTGCGGAAAGGAATCCCACAATAAACTTCAAGCTGAAATTCCCACATCGGGAAGAAAGAGGCTCTAACAAACCCATCAAACTGTTATATAAAGGCACCAACGCTTTGTATTTGAAACTTACGGAGCCGTGTGGTGAGCACAAAGCGAACTATTCTTTCGCCTTTTACTAAAGAATACCGTGTGCTCGCTGCTCTTAGCGGTATACGCCTATTTTTGGAGGGTCTCTCTTTTCAGAGTGATCCCTACATCATTTCAAGTTTAAAATTTTAATAGATGGTTCACTCCTCTTATATTGTCGAAAAACAAATATATATATATATATATATATATACATAACTAACTAACGTTAAAAAAAAGAAATATAATAGCAACTAATCAATATTATTGACAATAAAATGTAAATAGCCTGCTGAATATAATATAAATAATAAGCATTTTGAATTTATTTCAAAAGTATAAAATATATAGGAAAATTGTAACATATGTCAATTTAGAGTAAAATAATTAAAAATCTAGCACTTTTTAAAAAAAATTGCGGATATATCAATTTCTATCACTTCAGTTTTTTATAAAATTTTGTCAGTGATAGTAGTCTATTAGTGATAGAAGTCTACTGATAGAAGTCTATTAGTGATAGTCATAAATCAACAATAAAGTCTATCGGTAAAGCCACTGATTTTTTGCCATATTTGCAAAATGTTTTAAACTTTGCTAAATTTGCAATTATTTTGGGTTTGTTGTTTGTGCAACCAGCCCAAATATATATTTATTAATTAACTATTTTTAAAATATTTGTTTTTTTTTCATATTTTTTAAAAAATATACATCAATATCAATAGACATTTCTATCTAAATCCTTGCATTAATATAATTTTAAATGTCAAACCGAGCACAACCCTTGACTAAGAGGTCAAAGTTCAATCCTCAGAGGTTAGATTTGAACCCACAGCCTCGCATGAGGACCCAAAACTTAAGTCTGGCGCCTTAGACCACTCAACCAACTTTTTTTTTTTTTTGCATAGTAGATATATATTTCTATCAAAATCCTAAACATGACATTAAAATGATTTTAAATGCAGTCAGCCAACTTTATGTTTTTTTGTATAGTAGATATATATTTCTATCAAAATCCTAAACCTTGCATTAAAATGATTTTAAATGCATGCTTTTCACTAATTTTGAACATGAATATATAAAGTGATTTAACTATTTAAATCACACCTCAAACATGTACTTATCAATTTTGTATGTAATTTTTGTGAACACCAAAAACTAACAATTGTCAGAAGTGAGATTTAAACTCACGCCCTCTCACGAAGATTAGAACTTGTGTCTGACGCCGTTGACTACTCGACTATCCTGACTTTATTTTTTTTATATAGTAGATATTTCTATCAAAATCCTAAACCTTGCATTAAAATGATTTTAAATGCATGCTTTTGACTGATTTTGATCATGAATAAGGTGATTTAACTATTTAAATTATCACACCTCAATCATGTACTTATAAATTTTGTATGTAGTTTTTGTGAACACCAAAAACTAACAATGGTTAGAAGTGGGATTTGAACTCACACCCTCTCACTAGAAGTGAGAACTTGAGCCTGGCGCCTTAGCACGACCATCCTGACTTTATTTTTTTTGTATAGTCGATATTTCTATCCAAATCCTAAACATTGCATTAAAATGATTTTAAATGCCTGGTTTTGAACATGAATAAATTGATTTCACTATTTAAATCACATCTAAACATGTACTTATCAATTTTGTATGTAGTTTCTGTGCACACCAAAAACTAACAACGAGATTTGAACACACACCCTATGAGAACTTGAGTCTGACACCGTAAACCACTCGACCATCCTGATTTTTTTTATTTTTTTTTGTATAGTAGATATTTCTATCAAAATCCTAAACATTGCATTAAAATGATTTTAAATGCATCATTTTGACAGAAGTAGGATTTGAACCCACACCTTCTCACGAAAACTAAAACTTGAGTCAGACATTTTACACTAATCGACCATCCTAACTTTATTTTTTGTATAGTAAATATTTCAATCAAAATCCTAAACCTTGCATTAAAATGATTTTAAATGCATGCTTTTGAACATGAATAACGTGATTTAACTATTTAAATCACATCTCAAATACTAACTTAGACAAAAACTTGAGTCTGACGCCTTAGACCACTCGGTCATTCTGACTTTTTATTTTTGTATAGTAGATATTTCTATCATAATCCAAAACCTTGCATTAAAATGATTTTCAACGCATGCTTTTGACTTATTTTGAACATGAATAAAGTGATTTAACTATTTAAATCACACCTCAAACATGTACTTATCAATTTTGTATGTAGTTTTTGTGCACACCAAAAACTAACAATTGTCAAAAGTGGGATTGGAACCCACACACGGTCACAAAAACCAGAATTTGAGTCTGGCGCCTTAGACCACTCAACACTTTATTTTTTTTTTTGGATAATAGATATTTCTATCAAAATCCTAAACCTTGCATTAAAATGATTTTAAATGCATGCTTTTGACTGGTTTTGAACATGAATAAAGTGATTTAACTATTTAAATCACACCTCAAACATGTGACCAAAACTTGAGTCTCGCGCCTTAGACCACTCGACCATCCTAACTTCTTCTTTTTTTTTTTTTTTTTTTTTTATCAAAATTTTAAACTTGCATTAAAAATATTTTAAATGCATGCTTTTGAACATTAATAAGGTAACTTAACTATTTAAATCACACCTCAAACATGTACTTATAAATTTTGTAAGTAGTTTTTGTAAACACCAAACCCACACCCTCTCACGAAAACCAGAACTTGAGTCTGGCATGCACCTTAGACCATTCAGCCTCCTGACTTTATTTTTTTTTTTGTATAGTAGATATTTTTATCAAAATCCTAAACCTTGCATTAAAATGATTTTAAATGCATGTTGATTTTGTACGTAGTTTTTGTTAACATCAAAAACTAACAATTGTCATGCCCTCTCACAAAGACCAAAACTTGGTTTTGGCGCTTTAGACCACTCGACCATCTTAACCTTTTATTTTTGTATAGTAGATATTTCTATCAAAATTCTAATCCTTGCTTTAAAATAATTTTAAATGCATTCTTTACTTTTAACAATTGCCAGGAGTGGGATTTGAACCAACACCCTCTCACGAAAACCAAAATTTGATTTTGATGTCTTAGACCACTCAACCATCTTGACTTTATTTTTTTGATATAGTAGACATTTCTATCAAAATCCAAAACCTTGCTTTAAAAATATTTTAAATGCATGATTTTGTGAACACCAAAAACTCACAATGGCGAAGTGAAATTTGAACCCACACACTCTCACGAAGATTAGAACTTGAGTCTAGCGCCTTAGACCACTCGACCATCCTAACTTTTTTTTTTTTTTTTTGTATAGTAGATATTTCTATCAAAATCCTAAACCTTGCTTTAAAATGATTTTAAATGCATGCTTTTGAACATGAATAAAATGATTTAAAGTTAAATCACACCTCAAACTTTAACTTATCAATTTCGTATGTAATTTTTGTGACCACAAAAAACAAACAATTGTTAGAAGTGAGAATTGAACGCATCCCCTCTCACAAAGACTAAAAAATGGTTTTGACGCCTTAGACAACCCGACCATCTTGACTTTTTATTTTTATATAGTAGATATTTTTATCTAAATTCTAAACCTTGCTTTAAAATGATTATCCCCTCTCACAAAGACTAAAAAATGGTTTTGACGCCTTAGACAACCCGACCATCTTGACTTTTTATTTTTATATAGTAGATATTTTTATCTAAATTCTAAACCTTGCTTTAAAATGATTTTAAATGCATGCTTTTGACCTCAAACATACTTATCACTTTTATATGTAGTTTTTGTGAACACCAAAAACTAAGAATTGTCAGAAGTGGGATTTGAACCCACACCCTCTCATGAGGACCAAAATTTAATTCTAACACCTTAGACCACTTGACCATCCTGACTACATTTTATTAGTATAGTAGATATGTCTATCAAAATCCTAAACCTTGCATTAAAAAATATTTTAAATGCATGCTTTTGTGAAAACCAAAAACTCACAATTGTCAGAAGTGGGATTTGAACACACACTCTCACGAAGACTAGAACTTAAGTCTAACGCCTTAGACCACTCGACCATCCCAACTTTATTCTTTTTTTATAGTAGATATTTCTATCAATATCCTAAACTTTGCATTAAAATGAATTTAAATGCATGCTGATTTTGTATATGAATAAAGTGGATTTAGTGAGATTTGAACCCACACCCTCTCACGAAGAACAAACCTAGAGTCTAACGTCTTAGACCACTCGACCAACTTTATTTTTTTAGTATAGTAGATACTCCTATAAAAATCTTAGACCTTGCATTAAAATGATTTTAAATGCATGCTGATTTTGAACATGAATAAAGTGATTTAACTATTTAAATCACCTCAAATATTTATCAATTTTGTATGTAGTTTTTGTGAACACCAAAAAACTACTCTCACGAAGACAAAAACTTGAATATTTCTATCAAAATCCTAAACTTTGCATTAAAATGATTTTAAATGCATGCTTTTGAACATGAATAAAGTGATTTAAATTAAATCAAACCTCAAACATTAACTTATCAATTTCGTATGTAATTTTTGTGACCACAAAAAAAGAACAATTGTTAGAAGTGAGAATTGAACCCACACCCTCTCACAAAGATCTAAACATGGTTTTGACACCTTAGACCGCTCGACCATCATGACCTTTTATTTTTATATGGTAGATATTTCTATCTAAATTCTACCTTGCTTTAAAATGATTTTGAATGCATGCTTTTGAAACCTCAAACATACTTATCACTTTTATATGTAGTTTTTGTGAACACCAAAAACTAAGAATTGTGAGAAGTGGGAATTTAATTCTAACGCTTTAGACCACTCAACCATCCTAACTTTATTTTATTAATATAGTAGATATTTGTATCAAAATCCTAAACCTTGCATTAAAAAATATATTAAATGCATGCTTTTGTGAAAAGCAAAAATTCTCAATTGTCAGAAGTGCGATTTGAACCCACGCCCTCTCACAAAGACCAGAACTTGAGTCTGGCGTCTTAGACCACTCGGCCATCCTAACTTTAATTTTTTAGTATAGTAGATATTTCTATCAAAATCCTAAACTTTGCATTAAAATGATTTTAAATGCATTCTAAATTTGAATATGAATAAAGTGGATTTAGTGAGATTTGAACCCACCCCTCTCACGAAGAACAGAACTAGAGTCTAACGCTTTACAACACTCGACCAACTTTATTTTTTTGTTTAGTAGATATTCCTAACAAAATCCTAAACCTTATATTAAAATGATTTTAAATGCATGTTGATTTTGAACATGAATAAAGTGATTTAACACCTCAAATACTTATCAATTTTGTATGTAGTTTTGCCAAAGTGAGCATAGCTCAGCTGGCATATGTATGACTTGATGACCAAGAGGTCTGTGGTTTGAATCCCCCCATCCCCAAAAAATGTATGTAGTTTTTGTGAACACCAAAAAACTAACAATTTTCTGGGTTTTGAACCCACGCCATCTCAGAAGACCAAAACTTGAGTTTGCCATTTTAGACCACTCAATCATCCTGACTTTATTTTTCTTGTATAATAGATATTTCTATCAAATCCTAAACCTGGCATTAAAATGATTTTAAATGCATGCTTTTGAACATGAATAAAGTGATTTAAAGTTAAATCACACCTCAAACATTAACTTATCAATTTCGTATGTAATTTTTGTGACCATAAAAAAAAAACAAGTGAGAATTGAACCCACGGCCTCTCACAAAGACCAAAAAATTATTTTAAAGCCTTAGATCACTCAACCATCTTGACTTTTTATTTTTGTATAGTAGATATTTCTAATACAATTCTAAACCTTGCTTTAAAATAATTTTAAATGCACGCTTTTGACTGATTTTGAACGAATAAAGTGATTTAACTATTTAATTCACACCTCCACGAAAACAAGAATTTGATTTTAGACCACTCGACCATCCTAACTTTATTTTGTTGGTATAGTAGATATTTCTATCAAATTCCTAAACCATGCATTAAAAATATTTTAAATGCATGCTTTTGTGAAAACAAAAAATTCACAATTGTCAGAAGTGGGATTTGAACCCACGCCCTCTTACAAAGACCAGAACTTGAGTCTAGCGCCTTAGACCACTCGGCCATCCTAACTTTATTGTTTTTGAATATTAGATATTGCTATCAAAATCCTAAACTTTGCATTAAAAAGATTTTAAATGCATGCTGATTTTGAATATGAATAGAGTGGATTTAGTGAGATTTGAACCCACACCCTCTCACGAAGAATAGAACTAGAGTCTAACGGCTTAGACCACTCGACCAACTTTAAAGGTAAAGAAGTCAGCCGGATTTGTTTTTGCAACCAAACCGAGGAGAGAGAAAAACGGAATTAGAGAGAAAGAAAAAGAGTAGAATTCTACATCCGTACAGTTTTCGTATTTCAGTCCATTGGGGATCAATATGTGGTCCGATCGAGCTGGAATTTTGACAGCGTGTTCCTGACACGTGGGTCTTCAATCTGAACGGTGGAGATTTCGTTAGGAGCTATCTACATGCATATTCCAGTGGGTAGTTCGTGGTCACTTTAAGTGAGATCTTTCTTCTTTTTACTCTCTTGAATTATTGTCGTTTGTTGCCGAGATTGATAATCTTGACATATCAATAGTTGTATGCCTCTAGTTGTTACTAGGGAGAACTCGTTGTAGCCCATTATTGATTATAGTGGAGTTTTTGACTTCGGTCCGTGGTTTTTTACTCTTCGCATTGAAGATGTTTTTCCACGTTAAAATTGCTTGTTTCCTGTGCTTGAATTATATTGTGTTCTACTTGTTTAATTTTCTATTAGGTTCACCAGGGATAATTGAATAATAGAATTTAGTATTTATCCCAACAGTTACATTATGAGCTAAACTTTTATAGCTAGAATTTGTGGTGCTATAATATTTATTTGGCCTATTTTGTTATTGTGAAAGCATATGTTGTATAGTTCACGTGTGTTTAATATTTATATTTTCTATTTAAACTTAATCACTTTCAAAAGATTATAAAATGATTTTTAATACTTAAGGATTACATAAATGACTGAAATTGCACACTTTCACAAGTAATGCAAGTAAATTCATGTTGGATAAAATAGAGAATTCAAAGGAAAACATACTTTTTTTGGCCTGCAAAACTTAAAAAAAAATGTACTTTAGGGATGTTTTTGATGTTGAGGCTCTATAGTTATATGATTAACTTAGATGAAAGAACTGTAGGACATGTTTGAAAATGATATGGAAATGATTAAAATCACTTCAAAACATGTATTTAATTCTTCAAAATAAAGTCAATGTTTGATTTTGAAACTTTTAAATGCAATTTTTATAGGGTTGGTTGCACAAACAACAATAAGCCCAAAATAATTGCAAATTTAGCAAAATTTAAAACATTTTGAAAATATGACAAAAAAATTAGTGGCTATCACTGATAGAAGCCATCGTTGATATATAACTATCACTGATACACTAAAATTTTATAAAAAAAACTGAGGTGATAGACTACTATCAGCGATAGACCATACTATCAGTGATAGAAATTGTCATATCTGCAATTTTTTTAAAAAAGTGCTATATTTGTAATTATTTTACTCTAAATGGACATCAGTTACAATTTCTCATTTTTATATCATCAAAATTGATTTTAAATGATTAAAAACATGTTTAGTGATTGACCTATAAATTTCAGATTGACCTATAAATTTCAGATTTCTTTCTAATGTTTGTTGCATTTAAAACATGTTGTTTTTTAATAATATTGTAATTTTTAAAACTTTTTATAAAAATATGGTAGGTTTGAAAGTATTTTGAAAAGAATGTTGTTTAGGAAAAGACAGACAAAGACGACCTTTACACGCGGAGCAAATGACGACCTCTACTTTCCTTTCATTAAAAAATTGATATATTTTTATCCGGATATTCAAAAATTTCGAAAAAGGTACGGTTGGAAGAGAGCTTCAATTGGATACCTGGTTTCACTATTTTTAGAGTTGTGTATCAAAAGATACAGACGAAGTTTATCTACAGTTTTGAAGTTTTCAGCCATATCTTCAGTTCTGGGTTTAGTGAAGTTTTCAGAACTTCGACGATCTGTACCTTTTGATACACAACTCCAAAAGTAGTGAAACAAGGTATCAAATTGAAGCTCTCTGTGTTAGCTTTCCAACCTTACCCTTTTCGAAGTTTTTGAATATCCGGATAAAAACATATCAATTTTTGAATGCACTCCTCAAAAGAATCTCCAGCTCTGAAATTTGCAGAAATATAGTCCAACTTCGATGATCTTTATCTTTTGATACACAACTCATAGTGAAAGCAATTATCAAACTGAAGCTCTACTCGGTTAGCTTTTCAACCATACATTTTTTGATCCAAAAATAGTGAAACCAGACATGTGACTTGAATTAAATTTAAAGAAAAATATTGGTAATTCTTGATCCGATAAACCTAGCCGATCATATTGCAATTGAGCTCAAGATTAAATGAGTCCAAAAACTATTTAAATGGTAATTTGGCCAAAGCTCAAAAGATTAAGATTAGGCCTAAAACTAACAAAGCCCAATTCCAGATGTCTTGGTTCAAAAGCCATCGGGGCTCATACACATTATGTGTTCATGGAAAAAATCTATAAATAGAGATGTTTTCCTTCATTTGGGTTCATAAAATTAACTCTGAAGAGAGCCTGAAATCCAGAAAACTCTTCGAAACTGAAGTCTCTATACCATACATGCTTTGAAGACCAAGATCAAAATTTAAGACTTCAAGGCTTCGACCATCGTCCAGTCAAGGGTCGATCAAGAAGTCCAAGACCGGCCCAAACAAAACAACACGCTTGAGAACAAGCGCGCGCTCTAACCCTCGAAACAAATTAAAGAGATAATTAAGTGCATATTAATACAAATTAAATTCATTTACCGGTATTAAATTTTTGTTGGGTTGAAATATGGTGCGAACACAAGCAAATTCTGATTTGTTAGAAAAGAAATGGAATAAATTGATAAAAAGCTAGTGGTGAATGGGTTCCCCACATGCCTAAATACCAATGGTTTCAAATACCTCATACCAATGGTTTCAAATAAGCTGAAGCTGAAACTCCCACATCGGAAAAGAATACAATAGCAGCTGTCCAGCGCCTATATAAACTCACCAACGTCATTAGTCTAATTCACGGAGCCGTGCGGTGAGCACAAAGCGAACTATTCTTTCGCCTTTTACTAAAGAATACCGTGTGCTTGCCGCCTCAAGCGGCATACGCCTATTTTTGGAGGAATCCATCTTTCGGGAGTGGGTCTCACATTAAATCGAGTTTTTAAAGTTAATCTAAAATATTGTATTTAGAAATGTGACATAATCACCTGTTTGTTTGATTTTAAAGTAAGGTTTTTAAAATTCAAGCTAAATTTAGAAATTTATGGTTGTTTTCTAATGTGTCTTTAAAAATATAAGATGTATAAAAATCAAATGGTTATCAAGATGATTGTATTATGAAATCTTGAGTATAATAAACACATTATGAAATCTTTGAGTATAATAAACACAATTTATAGTTTTTGACTTATAAAACACAAAATTGAGACCACAAGAATTTCAGGTTTTCCCAACTCAAACTTTTGTCGGGAAAAATCCACATTTTCGTCGGCATATGATACGCCAACGGAAAAAAAACGTCGGCTGGTTCGTCGGCGTAGCTTTCGCCGACAGATAAATCGTTACGTTGGGGTACCTCAATGTTTCACCGACGATAGTATTGCGTTGGCGAAAACTTCCCCTATGCCTACGCTATGTTTAACGCCGACATAAGTACCACAATGCCGACGTAAATAACTACGTCGACCAACGATTTTAGGGTTTATATAATTTAGGTTTCGAGTTTGGGGTTTCGAATTTGTGGTTTCAAATTTGGGGTTTCGGGTTGCTTTTTCAGTTTTTTTTTTTTAATTCAAATTTTGTAATAATTTGAATTCGATATAGTTAGAACATAAATATTATCAATTGTCAAATTTTAACCTGAAATATCATAAACGTCAATATATTAAAATGCAATCTTCTTACAAAAATAACAGAGTTTTGAAACAAAAAGTGTTATTCTTCTGAGTAGAAGTATAAACAAAAGAACGAATATAATCCTACATGCACTGAAACAATTTGTAGTATGTGAACTTATCCTAAACAACGCCTATTTTTGTCTTCAACAAAAAGTGCACTGAAAAAAAAAAAAAAAAAAAAACTAATCCTAAACCACTTCTATTTTTGTCTTGGTCCGTCTTTTTTCAGAAGTTCCCTTGAAGATTACACACCTACGAACCTGAGAAAGTGTAAACATAAACAAAAATAGGTGAAAATGAACTTGACTCGGGGTCAAAGTGAGCATTCAATAAACTTGACTCAATATCTTAAGTACGTTGGATCTTAAAGAGACATTGATAGAAGAAAAACTTAAAGAGACGTGTTTGAGCTTCCAAGAACTAGGGGTCCCCCACATCTTAATCAAACCCTTTGACAACAAAACTTGATAAAATTGCACCTAAAAGTGAAAGTGCCTAGCCAAGTGCCAAAAAAACCCTCCATATATCATTTTCATTCCAAAAATTACTCGAATATATCCTACATGCACTTGAAAGTGCCAAATGAACATAAAACTGCCTAGCCAAGTGCGAAAAAACTATGTCAAATGAACATGAAAGTGTCTAACATTAAAATGTCTAGCCAAGTGTCAAAAAACTAACCATGTGTTATTTGCATTCTAGAAAGGACTCAAATATATCATAAATGGACCTAAAAGTGACAAATGAACATGAAAGTGTCTAGCCAAGTACCCATAAACTATCCATGTGTTATTTTCATTCTAAAAAGAACTCATTATATATACTACATGTCCCTAAAAGTGAAAGTTCCTAGCCAAGTGCCAAAAAAACTATCCATGTATCATTTTCAATCCAAAAATTACTCGAATATATCCCACATGCACTTGAAAGTGTCAAATGAACATAGAAGTAAAAGTGCCTAGCCAAGTGCGAAAACATTATGTCAAATGAACATGAAAGTGCCTAACATGAAACTGTCTAGCCAAGTGTGAAAAAACTAACCATGTGTTATTTGCATTCTAGAAAGGACTCAAATATATCATAAATGCACCTAAAAGTGACAAATGAACATGAAAGTGTCTAGCCAAGTACCCATAAACTATCCATGTGTTATTTTCATTCTAAAAATAACTCATTATATATACTACAGGCACCTAAAAGTGAAAGTGCCTAGCCAAGTGCCAAAAAAACCCTCCATATATTATTTTCATTCCAAAAATTACTCGAATATATCCTACATGCACTTGAAAGTGCCAAATGAACATAGAAGTAAAAGTCCCTAGCCAAGTGCGAAAAAACTATGCCAAATGAACATGAAAGTGTCTAGCCAAGTTCCAAAAAAACTTTCCATGTATCCTTTTCATTAAATTACTCGAATATATCCTAAATAAACCTAAAAGAAACAAATGACGTTATGTATAAATTTAGTACTTGACTACCATAACTGCAGGATAGCCACACACACACATATATATAAATTCAGTACTTGGCTACCATAGCTGCAGGATAGCCACACACATAATATAGGAACACAATTAAGTATGTAAGACATATGACCTTATGTGTCTGAAGAGCCATCAATATGACCTTGTGTGTCTGAAGGGTCGTCGTCTCTTTGTCTTCTGTTACGTCTCCAAAAGTGACCTTTTTAGGACTTAATTGGATTAGAAAGATGTTCACTCTTAGGTGTTTTTGATAGCATTTAGCCTAAACCTATGCTTAAATATGAGAATTAGAAGAAGGTAGCTAAATTAGGACTTATGTACAATAGGAAAGAAAAGATTTGAAAACCGAAGGAAAAGAATGAAAAACAAGCATTGCGAACGCATTGCGGAAACATTGCGGTCACCGCAATGTTTCAAGTGAAAACCGTAAGTTGACTGATCTTTTTCTGTTAATTTCCGTTATTTCAGGGATTCGTTCTTTCTTCTCCACCCATTCTGAAGTACGACGTTGAAGATTGATGGTTCTCCTTGGCCCAAATGCACCTGCAGATTACTATAAATAGGGGTCAAAGTCGAGGGTTCAAGCATCATCCGAAAGCGTAGAAGTCTTCTCGCAGTCCATCTTTTCTCCTGTTTTTCTTTGCCGTCTGCGGGTTTGCGAAGCTCAGCTGTTGGAATCGATAATCTGATAGGAAGGAGAGGAGATTCTTCTTCTCTCCCGATTGGATTCATCCAAGCAAAGCTGACCTTTCTCATCCTTCATTCGAAGCGGCTGCAGCGAGTCATTCGAGCTGTTTTACTGCTTTCTGTTCTTCATTTCTACTTTACAACTCTGTCTTGTGTTGTTCCTGTTCGTGTGGCTAATTTAGTTCATTTCGTTGTGTTCTGTCTTGCTGTTCTTTACTTTAAGTATCTCTTATGTTCACTCAAACAATCAATTAATCAAACACAATATTCAGTATTTCACAGTCTCTCGCCTTTGCATTCTACTGCTTTCCCTTGCTGTTTTAAGCACATTTCCCTTCTAAGCATGTCTATTTTATCCTTTAGTTCTGTCCTCCTTATATCCATGAGTAACTAAGTCACTTAGGGGCATGCTAATGACAACACTATAGGCTAAAAAACGTGAATCAAGCATATAGGATAGCTCTCGAAGCATTGATTGTATGTAAGCTTCATCCCACGGGCAATTTCGATTGGCCATCCATTTTTGTCCAAAGAACTCCTAACCTCTGGAAGGAGTAAGAGTTCAGAGTCATATTATCATGCTAGCCTTTCAAGGTAACCAGGAAACGGCCTAGGAATAGGCGTTTCCCTAGTACAAACCATATCTTTCTGCCTTAACAAGATGCTTAAGACCTTACTTTGAGTTGAGTAAACTAAAGAATCTAATGCATGGAATCGGACGATACATGAGATTGAGATAGTTTGATGCATAGAGAGTAGATCCAGTGCTTGAGAATCGTATAAAAATGCCTGTAGGATAGTCATTAGTAGCCCTTAATTCACCCATTTACACACTTTCGCTGCTATTTAATTGCGGTAGAATTGCTGTCTCCGCAATTCTGCTTAAGTTACAATTCTGTCTAGCTGTTTTTGCCTTCATTTATTAATCTCGTCTCTTTTCATTTGAGCTTAGCTTTAACTTGTTCTTGTTTATGTTACTACCCTTTACACATTCAGCAAAAATTAGATAATTAAAAACCAATTTTACCCCATCAAATCCACCCCTTCTTTCTTAACAAAACACTTCGCGAATATCTCAAAATAAATCTCTGTGGGAAAACGAATGAAATATACTTACTACTTGCTATAAGATCATGTATGCTTGCATGTTCTGAGTGCTCTATCTCCTTTATTTCCTAATTATTTCAACACATTGAGCACGCAACAAGTTTTTGGCGCCGCTGCCGGGGATTTATTTAAGTGAAAACGAAGTTTGTTAAGTTTGAAACACCAAGTTTATTGCTTATTGAAGCTGATCTGTTTCATTTCTTTTGCAAGTACTATTGGGGTAGTTTATGAGTGAGCATTCAAATAGTGATCTAGAGTTCAATCCTGAGCCCGAGAGACTATTTAAAGCCAGAAATAAAGCCAAGAAACGTCTTTTTAAACAACCCTCTATACCTCAAATCATACCTGAAATCGAAGAAATGGACGAGATAGTTCCAAATCAGGTACCTGTCATTCGCAACCCCATCGAAATAGCGAATGACAAGAATAGTGCCATTCTTTCATATTTAGTACCTATGCCTGGGGAGCTGAACCCCAGCATAATCCGTCCTGAAATCACTGCCAACTCATTCGAGTTAAAGCCAGTGATGTTCCAAATGTTGTCCACTGTGGGACAATTCTTTGGAGTGGAAAATGAGGACCCCCACAACCATCTTAGGAACTTCTTAGGAGTTAGTGATACCTTCATCATCCCTGGAGTGTCCCAAGAAGCTTTGAGGCTATACTTGTTCCCTTACTCCTTGAGGGACAAAGCCAAAACATGGTTGAACTCATTACCCTCTGGATCTGTCCGCAACTGGACAGACTTAGCAGAGAAATTCCTAGTCAAATACTTCCCACCTGATAGGAATTCTACCTTTCGTGATGATATAGTTAAGTTCAAACAAGCTGATAATGAATCTCTTCACGAAGCTTGGACAAGGTTTGAGGTCTTTTTCAAAGGATGCAATCCCAGCACTAGACAAGTCTTAAACTCATCCGCTGGAGGCTCCATGTTGTCCAAGAGTTACAACGAAGCCTATGAGATCTTGGAGAAGATCTCAGCATCTCACTGTAGGTGGTCGGATGATCCAGTTGAGCCAACTAGGGCTCAAGACAAGGATGCTCTAAGTGCAATGAGCAGCCAAATAAATGCCCTGACCAACCTAGTTAAGCAAATGGCTCAAGCCAATCTCCAAACAAGTGTCAACACCGCTACCGCCATGTCAATGGGCACCCAACCAAGTCAGGGTGAGACACTTGTATGTGGATTCTGTGGGGAAGGGCACCTGTATGAATATTGCCCTGGGAATCCAGCCTCAGTCTGCTACATTGGAAGCCAGCAGCAGCCTAGGAACAACCCCTATTCCAATACTTACAACCCTGGTTGGAGGAACCACCCAAACCTGTCATGGGGTGGCCAACAAAATACTAACCAAAATCCTAACCAACCTAGACCGAGTGGAACACCTGGTTTCACTCCCCAACATAACCAATCAATGTATCAAAAACCATACAACCAACCTGTAGGATCTTCTGTAGAAAACTTACTCAAGGAATACATAGCTAAGAATGATGCTACTCTTCAAAGCCAGCAAGCCACTCTTAGGAGCCTAGAGAACCAAATAGGCCAATTAGCCAATGAACTCAAGAGTAGGCCCCAAGGTAGACTCCCTGCTGACACTGAAGTACCAAGGAGAGATGGTAAAGAGCAAGTTCAAGCAATTGAACTTAGAAGTGGTAGACCATTGGTGAGCAACACAAAGGAAACACCAAAGAGAGTAGAGAACACTGAGTCTAGTGCTCCACTGGAGTCTCTGCCAAACCAAGGTCCACCACCAACTAGCACATCAGGAGTCAGGCTAGAGCCAATTGTTGAGGAAATAGAAGAAATTCCAAGGCCTCCACCTATCCTAAGGCGACCTGACGTGCCTGCATATGTGCCACCACCTCCATATCCTCGAAGGCTTAAGAAGAAGCAGGAACAGGAAGTGCATTTTAATAAATTCTTAGAAATTCTTAAGCAAGTGCATGTCAACATTCCTTTTGTAGAAGTTTTACAGTCTATGCCTTCCTATGTGAAGTTTTTGAAAGATATTATTACTAACAAAAAAATAATTGGTGAGTTTGAAACAGTAAACCTCACTGAGGAGTGCAGTGCCATACTCCAAAACAAGCTGCCCAAGAAGGAGAAGGATCCTGGTTCCTTCACCTTACCTGTAGAACTTGGAGGCAAGCACGTGGGCAGAGCGCTTTGTGACCTGGGCGCCAGCATAAACCTCATGCCCCTATCACTATTCCGCCAGCTAGGAATAGGAGAAGCACGTCCAACCACTGTCACTTTACAATTAGCAGACAGATCCATTGCATACCCAGAAGGTAAGATTGAGGATATTTTAGTAAAGGTTGACAAGTTTATTTTCCTTGCAGATTTCATTATCCTGGATTATGAAGCAGACAAGGAGGTCCCCATCCTGTTAGGCAGACCATTTCTAGCCACAGGTAGGGCACTGATAGACGTCCAAAAAGGTGAGCTTACTATGAGGGTTCATGATGAAGAGGTGAAATTTAGTGTGTATAAAGCTTTAAGGTACCCCTCTGACCTTGAATCCTGTGCTAGCATGGACGTTGTAGACTCTTTAATGGAAGGACAATTGGAGCATGTATTATTAACCAAGCATGCCAATGAATATGTAGGATTAGAATTAACTGACTTAAACATAGCTGAGATAATGGACATATCTGTAAATAACCCTCAGCATGTTTGTATGAATATTGACTTAACTGATAGAGCCTTAAATCCTTTAAAGCCATCCATTGAGCATCCACCTGTATTAGAATTAAAGCCACTCCCCACTCACCTCAAGTATGCATATTTAGGGAGTAATGAAACTCTGCCTGTTATCATTTCTTCTAAATTAAGTGAAAAGCATGAGGTTGAACTGATATTACTGCTTAAGCAACATAGGAAGGCTATTGCATGGACTATTGCTGATATTAGAGGCATTAGCCCTTCTTATTGCATGCATAAGATTAGACTAGAGGAAGAGCACACACCTAGAGTAGATCACCAACGTAGGCTGAATCCCTCTATGAAAGAGGTAGTTAAGAAAGAGATAATTAAATGGTTAGATGCTGGTGTGATCTTTCCAATAGCTAGTAGTCAGTGGGTGAGCCCTATACAGTGTGTACCTAAGAAGGGTGGGATGACTGTGGTAGTCAATGAGAACAATGAACTGATTCCAACTAGGACTGTCACAGGATGGAGAGTTTGCATGGATTATAGGAAACTAAATAAAGAAACTAAAAAAGACCACTTCCCTCTACCATTCATTGACCAAATGTTAGACAGAATAGCTGGTAGAGCCTATTACTGTTTCCTAGACGGTTATTCAGGGTATAACCAGATCACTATAGACCCCAAAGACCAAGAAAAGACTACCTTTACTTGCCCTTTTGGAACATTTGCCTTTCGCAGAATGCCTTTTGGCTTATGCAATGCACCGGCAACATTCCAAAGGTGCATGTTGGCAATCTTTTCTGATTTGGATGAGTCCATAATAGAAATATTCATGGATGATTTCTCAGTCTTTGGGGACTCCTTTACCAACTGTCTAGATAATTTAGGACAAGTCCTGGCGAGATGTGAAGAGACTAACTTAGTCCTTAATTGGGAAAAGTGTCACTTCATGGTAGATGAGGGGATTGTCTTAGGTCATAGAGTGTCCAGGGCAGGTGTAGAAGTTGACAGGGCAAAGATAGAGATCATAGAGAAGTTGGTAGAGCCTAAGAATGTCAAGGCCATTAGAAGTTTCTTAGGGCATGCTGGTTTCTACAGAAGGTTCATTAAGGACTTTTCTAAGATAGCTAAGCCTCTGTATGAGCTTTTAGAACTAAATAGGCCATTCATCTTCTCTAAGGAATGTGTAGTAGCTTGGACAACCCTTAAGAAAGCACTAGTCACAGCACCTGTTATAGTAGGGCCAGATTGGGATCTCCCATTTGAGATGTTATGTGATGCTAGTGACTATGCTGTAGGGGTTATGTTAGGACAGAAGATTGACAAGCTAACACACCCTGTCTATTATGCTAGTAAGACCTTAAATGAGGCTCAATGTAATTATACAACTACTGAGAAAGAGATGCTTGCTGTAGTGTTTGCTTGTGAGAAATTCAGGAACTATATTGTAGGCACTAGGACAATTGTGTACACTGACCATTCTGCCTTAAAGTATCTTATGAGGAAGGCTGATGCTAAGCCTAGGTTGATTAGGTGGGTGTTATTGCTGCAGGAATTTGATTTGGACATTCGAGACAAGAAAGGATGTGAAAATGTGGTTGCGGATCACCTTTCTCGATTGCAGCACAATTGCGAAAAAATTGCGGAACCCGCAATTTCTGATGCTTTCATTGATGAACATGTCTTTGTTTTGACTCATTGTGATAACAATGAGGAACCTTGGTTTGCTGACATTGCTAACTTCCTTGCATCACAGGTATTACCAGTTTTCAAGGGAGGTCAAGAGAAGAAGAGGTTCCTTCATGAAGCAAGGAAATTCATATGGGATGACCCCACACTTTACAGAACCTGTGCTGACGGCTTGCTAAGGAAGTGTGTTTCAGCTGCTGAAGCGAAGTCTGTGCTGCAGCACTGCCACACAGCTCCTTATGGTGGACACTTTGGTGGCCAAAGAACAGCTGCAAAGGTATTTCAGAGTGGCTACTATTGGCCAACAATCTTCAAGGATGCCCACAACTATGCCCACAGCTGCGATGAATGCCAAAGAACAGGTAACCTCAGTCGAAAGGATGAGATGCCCCTCACCTACATCTTAGAGTTGGAGCTCTTTGATGTGTGGGGCATTGACTTCATGGGGCCATTCCCTCCATCATCAGGTAACCTTTACATTTTGGTAGCAGTAGACTACGTATCCAAGTGGGTAGAGGCCAAAGCATGTCCCAATAATGATGCTAAAACAGTCACCAAATTCTTGCATAGGCACATTTTTACTAGGTTTGGGACACCTCGTGCCATCATTAGTGATGAGGGGACACATTTCATTAACAAGGCTATGGAGAGAGTGTTGGCGAAGTATAACATTAGACATAGAGTAGCCACTCCCTATCACCCACACTCGAATGGACAGGCTGAAATTTCAAATAGGGAAATTAAGAACATCCTAGAAAAAGTGGTCAAACCTAATAGGAAAGACTGGTCCTTTAAGCTTGAGGATGCACTTTGGGCTTATAGGACAGCATATAAGACACCCCTAGGTATGTCTCCTTATAGGCTGGTATATGGCAAGACTTGTCACTTACCACTTGAGTTAGAAATCAAAGCATTTTGGGCCATGAAGGAATTGAATTTTTGTGTAAATGATGCGGGGACATTGCGGTCTTTGCAATTACATGAGCTTGATGAGCTTAGACATATGGCCTATGAAAATGCTAAAATGTATAAGGAAAAGACCAAGATTTGGCACGATAGTAGACTTAGAGTTAAGGACTTTAAGAAGGGTCAACTTGTTTTGTTGTTTAACTCACGGTTGAAACTATTTCCAGGGAAACTTAAGTCTAGATGGTCAGGTCCATTTGTGATTACTAATGTGTTTGTTCATGGTGCCATAGAGATAAAGAACTTGCAGCAAGGCCAACCGTTTATGGTTAATGGTGCAAGGTTGAAGCACTACTATGAGGAAGGAGATGTGAAGACTCTCTCGGCCTTCCTCTTGACTGAAGCATGAAAACGAGAACGAGAGAGGACGAGGGATTGCTGTGCTCGTCAACATAAGGCTCATGCCTTAGTTTATTTTTTGCGATTTTCCGGTTATCGTTTGTGTGTTTTGTTGTATGATTTTAATTACGAATTTGATGTTGCTTTTATTTCTTTTTGTAGGGAATCGAAAGAGGGAATCAAGGAGAGTAATTCCAGCTTTAAAAATCAAGAAAAGATTGAGCCAAATAAAAGATACGGACGAGCAAAGATTGACATTTTGATGAAAAAATATCCCTAAAATTGCGCTGGATTTGCAGGATCCGCAAAAATATAGCCGTTGGGATTTAGCCGTTTCTTTTATATCCGTTAGAAGGCGCTTGATCGATACGATTCTCCCACTCTCTGAATTCCAAGAAAGCTGCGATTCTTTTCATCTTTGATTCTTCTCTCCAAATCTCCAAGACTCAACAATGGTGTTTACAAGGGCTGAAAGATCTGCAGCCAAGAAGAGGGCTGACGACGCTGAAACGGCTGCGAGAGACGCACTGCTGGCCTTGGCTGAGGCTGACGCTGCGCGAACTGAACGCTTACCCAAGCTTCCGATTCGCAAGAAGAAGTGGAAGGTTGTCTCTGAGATACCTGCTGGACCCTCTGAACCAGCAGGCACACCCAAGAAGCGTAGGTGGAGTTTAACGGTGGCTGCCGAACCGAGCAAAGAAAAGACTCCCTCTGTGGAGAGTCAAGAAACTGATCGTGTGTCCCACGATTCAGCCACGAGGAGTGTCTCGCCACCTGCACCACCAGCGCACAGCTCCTCTCCATCACCGCCAGCGCAGAGCCCTGAGCAACCGTCTTCACCACTGAGTTCTGCACAGACACCTTCAGCAGAGCAAACAACCACGCCGTCGCACACTTCCCCACGGCCTGACCCTGAATTCCCATATGGGGAGTACCAAGAATCAACGCAGGGCAGTGGGGAAGGTGAGGACGAGGAGGTTTTCTCGCCTGTGAGGGAAGCTAGCCCGGAGAGTCCTGCGCAGAAGGATGATTCCATGGAAGAGACGCTGGGGGCATGCCTGCAGCAGATCACCATTGAGGCAAAGCTCAAGAAGAAGAAGAAGGCCAAGATTCTTAAGGCCAAGCGATCCAAGAAGCTGAAGAAGAAGAAGGCCAAGAAGGCGCCTTCGTCAGAAAAAGAGAGCACTGAGCCGTCGCTCAAAAGACTCAAGGTTGAGGCTGCAGAGTCAGCCAAGCCAGCAGACAAAGGGAAGGCCAAGCTCTACCCTGAAGATGAGCCTCAGTCAGTGAGGTATGTGTCCTCTGACGCTGAGTCCAGGGGCGTTGAGCTGAGGAAGAGGGAGTTGCTGCACGAGAAGGGCTTCCTCGACAGACCTGCTGACCTGCCGCAGTTCTTGCGCGCAGGAATCATAAATCATAGCTGGGAGGAGTTGTGCAGGCCGCCCAATCCAGCTTACACGAGTATGGTTTACGACTTCTACGCCAACCTGCGTAACTCTGAGGAAGGGCTTTCTGTGGTGAGGGGAGTAGAGGTGGATTACTCAGCAAAAGCCATCAACGAAGCTTATGGCCTCAAGGGCCAAAGACACACTGATTATGCGAGGATCGTTGATGAGCCTACTGAGGCAGTGCTGGAGGAGGCCATTTCAACCATTGGCCAGCCTGAAGCAGCGTGGACTGTCTCACGCAATGGGAGGCACACCCTCATGAGTGCCAACCTGACAGCAAAGGCAGCTGTATGGTTTGCCTTTGTAAGGAGAAAGCTGTCCCCTGTGACCCATGAGACGACCATCAACCAGAGAAGATCGCTGCTGGTCTATGCCATTATGCGAGGTCTCACGGTTAACGTGGGTGAAATCATGTCAACCGCCATTGCTGAGTGCGCCAAGAAAGGTAAGGGACCATTGTTTTTCCCTAACACCATAACCAAACTATGTTTGCTTGCAGGAGTCCCCACTGAGCGGATGGAGCAGCAGATGGCTTACACAGGCCACTTGGAGCTGCCTGCTAGCTTGAGGCTGAAGAGGAAGGGGAATATGGAGTTTGAACTGGATAGGCTGGCTGCTGATCAGTCACTATCCATGGCATGCCTGATGGATATGCAAAGGAGGATGGCTCAATGGGCCACTTACGCGCAGGCACGGGACAAGGAAGTTGCAGACCAACTTGGGTGCATCTTCCCTGACTTCCCCACAAATCTCCTGACTCCATGGGTGCCCCCACGACCACGACAACCAGATGAGGATGAAGACATTTGAGTGCTGGTTTGAATTGCACTGAAGGGAGTATTGTTGTTCCCTTAGAAAAAAAAAAGACAATTTTCTGCTTTCTGATAGACTATGTGAATTATGCTGTTCTTAGTACATTTTTGATCTGTTTTAGATGCTTAGTTTCATGTTTTTAATTTTGCTTAGTATAATCTGATGTTAGGTGAGTAGGTAGGTTAGTTTTGTTTTATTTCTAGAAGAGCTTGAATGACTGGGAAGAGCATGCTTAGGGGCCTCAATCACTGTTTTATCTGCCCTAACTTGATTGCGAAATAATTGCGGTACCCGCAATTTTTATTACTGAAAGCATGTTTTGGACTGTCTGTTTAGCTAGGCTGTGATCTGTTTAAATTCCATCTTTTGCTGCTATCATGACTACCATATATAGCTTATCTAAAAGCATGCTGGATGAGTGTCATAGGACACCCTTTGCTAGTTTAAATCAACCTCTAAAAAGCTCAGCATGCACAGCTTTAAGCCCTTATCTGTCTGTTTTTTTTATTACTGCTGCTGTGATATTTGCCGTTCGAATGTTTTGTCTATGCCTAGGGCTTTAGATTCTCTTTGTTTTACCTTAGACTAGATGCTTCTAGGATAGTTTGGGGGTGTGCCACCTCAGACACTCATTGGGGACAATGAGTAGTTGAAGTTTGGGGGAGGCCACCCTAGGCCTAGGAACATTCCTCTCTCCCTTAAAAACATAAGCATTCTTCTTCTCCTTTACAAAAAATGATGAACTGAAAAAAAATAAAAAAATAAAGAGGTGGGTCTCTCTTAGGTTGCTAAGTAATCAGTGCCAAGTGTGTGACCCACAAGTGGCATTGCATCAAAAGGCAACCTAAGGAGAGGCCCCACCTAAGTAAGAAAAAGGGAAAAGAATAGGGAAGAAGAATGTATACCTAGGAGTTATAACTTTGTGGCTTAGATGTCCTATTTAAAAAAGAACTCTGATCCTCAATTAGCTAAGCACAAAGTTGTAACTTGTAGGGTTGTTTAGGGAGATGAGTGTATATCCAATGTAGTGATGCCAGGGTTTAGGTTGTTCTCTAAAAGTACTACGTCACCGTTAATACTAAGACTGGCATGACTCTAAGGAATCCTAAACAATTTAAAAATAAAGCTAGAAGCATGTACTGAGTCTGAGGTAAAGCTAGGCAGAATTTGAAACCTTAGGGATAGTGGCATGATATGACAAAAGCAAATAGATCAGTTGTAGGGAGTTAATGAAAACAGAAGGAGTATTAGGCAGGCGAAGTCAGAAGAAGCTAGATAAGAGGGTAGTTTTAAGCTTAGAAGTGTGTCACAGGACAGCAGTGCTATAGATAGGGATATAGGGGAGTTAGCAAGTGGTTAAAGAGGAAGAAACAGCAGCCTAGGAGAGTCCTTAGATTGCTTGAGGACAAGCAAAACCTTAAGTTTGGGGGTGTGTTACGTCTCCAAAAGTGACCTTTTTAGGACTTAATTGGATTAGAAAGATGTTCACTCTTAGGTGTTTTTGATAGCATTTAGCCTAAACCTATGCTTAAATATGAGAATTAGAAGAAGGTAGCTAAATTAGGACTTATGTACAATAGGAAAGAAAAGAGTTGAAAACCGAAGGAAAAGAATGAAAAACAAGCATTGCGAACGCATTGCGGAAACATTGCGGTCACCGCAATGTTTCAAGTGAAAACCGTAAGTTGACTGATCTTTTTCTGTTAATTTCCGTTATTTCAGGGATTCGTTCTTTCTCCTCCACCCATTCTGAAGTACGACGTTGAAGATTGATGGTTCTCCTTGGCCCAAATGCACCTGCAGATTACTATAAATAGGGGTCAAAGTCGAGGGTTCAAGCATCATCCGAAAGCGTAGAAGTCTTCTCGCAGTCCATCTTTTCTCCTGTTTTTCTTTGCCGTCTGCGGGTTTGCGAAGCTCAGCTGTTGGAATCGATAATCTGATAGGAAGGAGAGGAGATTCTTCTTCTCTCCTGATTGGATTCATCCAAGCAAAGCTGACCTTTCTCATCCTTCATTCGAAGCGGCTGCAGCGAGTCATTCGAGCTGTTTTACTGCTTTCTGTTCTTCATTTCTACTTTACAACTCTGTCTTGTGTTGTTCCTGTTCGTGTGGCTAATTTAGTTCATTTCGTTGTGTTCTGTCTTGCTGTTCTTTACTTTAAGTATCTCTTATGTTCACTCAAACAATCAATTAATCAAACACAATATTCAGTATTTCACAGTCTCTCGCCTTTGCATTCTACTGCTTTCCCTTGCTGTTTTAAGCACATTTCCCTTCTAAGCATGTCTATTTTATCCTTTAGTTCTGTCCTCCTTATATCCATGAGTAACTAAGTCACTTAGGGGCATGCTAATGACAACACTATAGGCTAAAAAACGTGAATCAAGCATATAGGATAGCTCTCGAAGCATTGATTGTATGTAAGCTTCATCCCACGGGCAATTTCGATTGGCCATCCATTTTTGTCCAAAGAACTCCTAACCTCTGGAAGGAGTAAGAGTTCAGAGTCATAATATCATGCTAGCCTTTCAAGGTAACCAGGAAACGACCTAGGAATAGGCGTTTCCCTAGTACAAACCATATCTTTCTGCCTTAACAAGATGCTTAAGACCTTACTTTGAGTTGAGTAAACTAAAGAATCTAATGCATGGAATCGGACGATACATGAGATTGAGATAGTTTGATGCATAGAGAGTAGATCCAGTGCTTGAGAATCGTATAAAAATGCCTGTAGGATAGTCATTAGTAGCCCTTAATTCACCCATTTACACACTTTCGCTGCTATTTAATTGCGGTAGAATTGTTGTCTCCGCAATTCTGCTTAAGTTACAATTCTGTCTAGCTGTTTTTGCCTTCATTTATTAATCTCGTCTCTTTTCATTTGAGCTTAGCTTTAACTTGTTCTTGTTTATGTTACTACCCTTTACACATTCAGCAAAAATTAGATAATTAAAAACCAATTTTACCCCATCAAATCCACCCCTTCTTTCTTAACAAAACACTTCGCGAATAGCTCAAAATAAATCTCTGTGGGAAAACGAATGAAATATACTTACTACTTGCTATAAGATCATGTATGCTTGCATGTTCTGAGTGCTCTATCTCCTTTATTTCCTAATTATTTCAACACATTGAGCACGCAACAAGTTTTTTCATTCGGAAATAAAGGAGATAGAGCACTCAGAACATGCAAGCATACATGATCTTATAGCAAGTAGTAAGTATATTTCATTCGTTTTCCCACAGAGATTTATTTTGAGCTATTCGCGAAGTGTTTTGTTAATAAAGAAGGGGTGGATTTGATGGGGTAAAATTGGTTTTTAATTATCTAATTTTTGCTGAATGTGTAAAGGGTAGTAACATAAACAAGAACAAGTTAAAGCTAAGCTCAAATGAAAAGAGACGAGATTAATAAATGAAGGCAAAAACAGCTAGACAGAATTGTAACTTAAGCAGAATTGCGGAGACAGCAATTCTACCGCAATTAAATAGCAGCGAAAGTGTGTAAATGGGTGAATTAAGGGCTACTAATGACTATCCTACAGGCATTTTTATACGATTCTCAAGCACTGGATCTACTCTCTATGCATCAAACTATCTCAATCTCATGTATCGTCCGATTCCATGCATTAGATTCTTTAGTTTACTCAACTCAAAGTAAGGTCTTAAGCATCTTGTTAAGGCAGAAAGATATGGTTTGTACTAGGGAAACGCCTATTCCTAGGCCGTTTCCTGGTTACCTTGAAAGGCTAGCATGATAATATGACTCTGAACTCTTACTCCTTCCAGAGGTTAGGAGTTCTTTGGACAAAAATGGATGGCCAATCGAAATTGCCCGTGGGATGAAGCTTACATACAATCAATGCTTCGAGAGCTATCCTATATGCTTGATTCACGTTTTTTAGCCTATAGTGTTGTCATTAGCATGCCCCTAAGTGACTTAGTTACTCATGGATATAAGGAGGACAGAACTAAAGGATAAAATAGACATGCTTAGAAGGGAAATGTGCTTAAAACAGCAAGGGAAAGCAGTAGAATGCAAAGGCGAGAGACTGTGAAATACTGAATATTGTGTTTGATTAATTGATTGTTTGAGTGAACATAAGAGATACTTAAAGTAAAGAACAGCAAGACAGAACACAACGAAATGAACTAAATTAGCCACACGAACAGGAACAACACAAGACAGAGTTGTAAAGTAGAAATGAAGAACAGAAAGCAGTAAAACAGCTCGAATGACTCACTGCAGCCGCTTCGAATGAAGGATGAGAAAGGTCAGCTTTGCTTGGATGAATCCAATCGGGAGAGAAGAAGAATCTCCTCTCCTTCCTATCAGATTATCGATTCCAACAGCTGAGCTTCGCAAACCCGCAGACGGCAAAGAAAAACAGGAGAAAAGATGGACTGCGAGAAGACTTCTACGCTTTCGGATGATGCTTGAACCCTCGACTTTGACCCCTATTTATAGTAATCTGCAGGTGCATTTGGGCCAAGGAGAACCATCAATCTTCAACGTCGTACTTCAGAATGGGTGGAGGAGAAAGAACGAATCCCTGAAATAACGGAAATTAACAGAAAAAGATCAGTCAACTTACGGTTTTCACTTGAAACATTGCGGTGACCGCAATGTTTCCGCAATGCGTTCGCAATGCTTGTTTTTCATTCTTTTCCTTCAGTTTTCAACTCTTTTCTTTCCTATTGTACATAAGTCCTAATTTAGCTACCTTCTTCTAATTCTCATATTTAAGCATAGGTTTAGGCTAAATGCTATCAAAAACACCTAAGAGTGAACATCTTTCTAATCCAATTAAGTCCTAAAAAGGTCACTTTTGGAGACGTAACATCTTCGCTCCAATAGTTTTTGCATTTCAGCCCATCTACCTTCCCACAAGGCTACCTGAGTACTTAAGTTAACATTCATTTCTTTCAGATCTGCTATCTCAACTTTCATAGCCGTCATTTCTTTACTCCCTACATTTTCTTGTTGTGATGGGCATGCAACATTGGCGGGTGTGCTGGGTTTGGGGTCCCAACCGAGGCCTTTAATGTGCCCTGATCGATGTCCCAAAACCGTTTTAGCAATCAATGCAGAAGGCATCGCTAAAACACCATCTCTGGATGATGCTTCTACAATTTTCATCACTTCCGACTACATTTATAATGGAATGGGGTTAAATGCATAGAAAACATAATTTTACCTAATTGTGATATAATAGTACTTACATATGCATGTTCTGCATTGGGACCCACCCACCACGAAGTTCATGGCAACGAGTATCGTGGAATAACTCAATTTCATCAACGTCAGATCCCTTTTTTTTTCTTTAAATGAAATTTAGAAACTATTAGCCATGGTCATAATAACACAATGTATAGAAGAATTATGTTGTACTTACCAGTTCATGTTGTAGTTGTAGAAATGACTTCGAACCAGCTCGATGGTTGAATGGCAGTTTGATAACTCCATTTTGGAGCTAATTATCACTCCCTAATTCTAGCTAAAAGCCGTATTTAATTAGTTAATATGTCTCGTTTGTAGGAGAATTGCGGCGAAGAGCTCATGGTGTCCATTGGACGTGTTTCGTGGCTAAGAGCGGTGTTTTAACGCCCCGGGAGTGCATCGGGAAAAGGGCAAGATCGTCCAAGAAGAACCGGACAAAATTGCCAATTGAAGGCAATCTTCCAGCCCCAAACCCGAGAGCAAGCGTCGAGCAGACAACGTCGAGACCCTGCCGCGACGTCGAGACGCTCCGAGGGGCGCGCGCGCTGATCGTTTAGGTCGCAGCGTCGCGACGCTCTCCCTGCGTCTCGACGCTCCGACGGATTTAAAAGCTGTAAATGACGAATTTTTGCAGCCATCTCTTGCATCTTCTTCTTCCTCTCGATTTTTCTTCTTAAATTACTTTTGCTCCGCCATTGTTGGCAAGTTTTTGGAGCTTTCCTTTGTATTAGAGCTAGAGATTATGGCCAAGGCTTCCGTTGGAGCGGTTTTGGCAACTTCCTCCATGGTTGGCTAAGGTATTGTGTTAGATTCGGGATGATTTAGGGATTTTTCGTTAGGCTTTTTACATTTTGATAATCTATGCATATGGTTCTGAATAGGCTTTAATTATTGATTGCATTTGTTGTGCTTGCTTAAACCCATGCGTATGTTAGATTTCAACGACGAACAATCGGGTTTTCTAGCGTGCGTTATTGTTATAGAATAGCGATGCCTTGCCTCTCATTTTCGCCTTAGTAACACAGGACAACAAAACTAATCGGAGTATCGATTTATGCATGCTTATTGTTGGGTACTTTAGGGTTGCCGGGTAGCCAATTAGCAATGGGAATGCATATTCGAATGTTCGTCGCGGTTAGCTAGTAACTATTCGGAGTCACATTGGGGCTGATCACTCTAACGAGACTGTGAATAATGTTTAATTAGGACTGTTAGTTCTAATTAATTAATATGGAGCCGGTTACTTTAGGGTTCCCGGGTAACCGACCGCATGCATGTCAATTTATTAGCCTTAGTCTTGAATTAAATGATTAATGTTAGAATGCCTAGCGAAATCCCGAAATACCCCGAATCAAACACTTTTTAATCTCTTTCCCTTCAATTTCTCCGTTAGCAATTTATTTCTCACCTTGCATGTTAACATCCCCCTCTTGTTACAAAACCCAACTAATCAATTAATTTGCATTTCGAACTTTAATTTCAATCTGATTAGTCCTTCTCTGTGGTTCGACCATTTTGCCGCTAGCTGCAAAGCTAAAGGTCAATTGGCTTATAAATTCATTTTGGTCAGGCTTCGACAGCCTGTGAATTAATGGATATTCAAAAATCCTCACCACCACAGTTTTGCTCGAGCTTCCTTGCCCCTCTTCGTTTTTTCCTGAAAAAAATTATCATTAGTACAACTAAGTAAAGTTAGAACTATAAGTTTAACCGAGAAAAACATATCGCCCATTCAAGGGTCTCCCATCTGTCACATAGAAGATTCCAATCTTCTGGATCTACTAGCCTCTTTTCGGGGTTTGCACGAGCTTCTGTGATGTCATTATACTTGCAGTAGTGCTCGTACAACTCTGCTCTAAACTCCCTGAATATATCTCGCATCTGTTTATTCAAGAACCTTTTGACTACTGGGTTCGAAATATCCAAGTCAAAATATTCCTACATATTTTATAATAAATGTGTAAGCATACATTTACGCTTGAAATAGTAACAAAATGCGTAAAGAAAATTTAAACTTACCAACACCCGATCAGTCACATTGTCACGCACATCTTGCTTCACCGCATTCCAGATCGCACAACGTATGGGAATTGTCTCCCGTACTATGGTGCCAACGCCAGTACTAAACCTCGGAGCTAAGGGACATACTGGTCTCCCAATCCCATCCTCAATCACAATCTTGATCCTCCCATGCACATTGACATATCGATCCAACTCAATGTTTCGAGTATGCCCTCTTTTTCGCTTACTTTGTGTTCTTGGTCGGCGAGGTCTAGATCCTGAAACAATGATTAATTTAGCTAAATATGTAAGAAAATAAAACTTATAAGCAAAAATATTAATTTTACCTAATGTCGCGCTCGGCTCCACCTCCGTTGAGGAATTAATCACCGGAGTGTTAACCTCAGCAGCCGCCACATTAGCCTCCTGATCATAACCGGTACGTCTCATGACTCTAGAATCATACAAAAGATGGAAAAAAATCAATCTCAATATACTAATCCTTGAACTTTAAAATATGGAACTAAAATACACATGTTATACAGTTATTCGCTATTCTGATCATCAGAATCTAAATAGTGAAGTGAACTCGAACTCTCTTCATCGTCGGATGCTTCTAGGTCATCAGGTTCATCATTTATGAAATCGTTATCATTTTGTTACGGTACACTCCTATTCAATTATTCTTCAATCACTTCACATTCAATGGGGTCAACATCGTCTCTACATAGTTCATCATCTTGGATCGTTTCATCGACCGCAATGACTCCAGATATTTCTAACAACTCCATCGTGTCGTTTTCTAGGTCTTCGGCTTCTGGAACGTCCCATATGTGTTTATTTTGAACAAGTTGAACTATTTTCCAATTATTACCAAGTTTAGGATTGTTAATGTAGAAAACATGTTTGGCTTGCGTAGCGAAGATGTAAGGGTCATCTATACACCAAAAATGGGATGTGTCTATTGACTTAAACCCTAAATCCACATGTAATTTTTTCTTTTTAGGATCTATATCAAACCTTTAACATCGAAAAAGAATCACACGTCTTCTCTTGTTATAGTCCAAGTCCAAAACCTCTTGCAATACACCGTAGTAAATCATTTCATCATTTCCTTCTCTTTCCCCATGCACCATGAGTCCACTATTCTGCGTAGACCGACGATTGTCGCGTTCCATACAATGAAAACGTACTCCATTGACAATGCAAGAACTATAAGTGCGGACTTGATTTGTAGGCCCCAATGCTATGGAGTAAAGATCATCGGATGCTTCGCCTCTTTCACGTAATGAGTACATCTGTTTACGTTAAGAATGTTAACGTAACTTAGTTTTATCTCGTTACAGAAGTTCAGTATTCAAAATTGAAAACTACACTTGTGCTTTTAACCAATCAGGAAATTGAAGTTCATGTCTTTTATATAATTCATCTACAGTATCTCCTCTAACGCGAATCAGTCTAAAATGTTGTCTATTTAGAAATAATAACAAACAGAGGTCTCACACATATACTTCAAACTTTAAAACAAATGATATATATGAAGAAATAATAATACGTACTCGCGATAAGACTCTAGCTCTGAACAATTGTTCAATATATACCAATGTGCCATTCGTTTCTCGTTTTGGGATAGTGTTCTCAAAACTGATCCACTCAATGGTCGTGCGTTTTGTCTAAATAATTCAAAATCCCCTATTTGACCTTCGGGAATTGAGTCATCATTACGTGCAATCCTATTAAACCCCGTTTCTATTCCGGTTAGATACATGGAGCAGAAAGTCAAATATTCATTCATGACAAATGCTTCTGCTATGGAGCCCTCAGGAAAAGTTTTGTTACGCACATAGTTTTTCAAGGTCCGTAGACTTCTCTCAATAGGGTACATCCAACTATAGCTAACTGGACCAACGATCTTTGCTTCATATGCCAAGTGAACTGGAAGATGCACCATTACATCAAAAAACGCCGGTGGAAAAATTCTTTCAAGCTTACAAAGTATAAGAATAATATCAGCTCCCAGCCGATCCAAATCACTGATCCGTATTGTCTTCGCACATAAGTCACGAAAGAAATTACGTACATAACTCAACAATAGTTGTACACACATCCTTTCACAAGTATGCTCTTATAGCAATAAGAAGAAGTCGATGGAGCAGAACATGGGAGTCATGAGTTTTCAACCCCCACATTTTCCCATTTTTGACATTCACGCATCGTGATATGTTGGAGACGAACCCGTCAGGAAATTTGACCGATTTCAAGAACTTACAAAAATCGACTCTCTCACTAGTAGTCAATGTATATGCAACATGTGGCTTTAAATATTTATTTCCTTTCTTTTCAACGTATAATTCCTTTCGAATGCCCATATCTTTAAGGTCGAAACGAGCATTTATAGTGTCTTTTGTTTTTCCTTCAATGTTCAACAAAGTTCCGAGAAAGCTGTCGCATACATTTTTTTCAATATGCATGACATCCAACTTATGTCGTAAAAGATGTTTAGACCAATAGGGGAGTTCGAAGAATATACTCTTTTTGGTCCAGTAAATATCTCGCTTCCTTTTCTTACCAACTTTGGATGGATGCTTACTTAACACTAGAAAGTTGATCGAGTATACTTGTTGTAAAATCTCATCTCCATTCATTGCAACTGGTGGAGGTCTAAGCTCAAATTTCCCATCATGCAGTCTACTCCTACGCCAACTATGATTAGCTGGAAGATAACGTCGATGTCCCATATACGACATTTTCCCTATTAACCACTTTGACGATGTCTCTTCTTTACAAATGGGACACGCTTGACAACCTTTGGTACACCATCCCGACAAGTCTCCAGATGCAGGAAAGTCATTGATAGTCCACAACAAACATGCATGTAGTTTAAAATACTCCGAACTCGTGCAATCATACGTGCACACACCATTATTCCACAACTCCTTCAACTCATCAATCAATGGCTGCAAAAATACGTCAATTTCTTTTCCAGGAGACTTCGGCCCAGGTATGAGCAAAGAAATTGTAAAATTAGATTCTTTCATGCACTTCCATGGTGGCAAGTTGTATGGAATAAGCACCACAGGCCACATGTTGTAGACAATACTCATATTACCAAACGGATTGAATCCATCTGAAGCTAATGCTAACCGAACGTTCCTTGGGTCTGAGGCAAAATGAGGAAACTCTTTATCTAAATGTTTCCACCCTGCAACATCAGCTGGATGTCTCAACACATCATCAGTTTCAAATCGTTTATCCTTATGCCATCTCATTTCAGAAGCAATATGCTTCGATGAAAACAATCGCTTCAACCTGGGTATTAGTGGGAAATGACGTAAAATCTTGTGTGGAATTTTCTTACCCTTCCCGTCATTTACTTTATAACGTGACTCACCACATACCGGACAACTTTGGCAATCTACAAACTCTTTCCAAAACAATGTACAATTGTACTTGCAAACATGGATTTTATCGTATCCTAGCCCTAAGTCGCGTAGTTTTCTCTTGGCTTGATAAAATGTACCCGGTATAGATGCACCAACTGGAAATGCTTCATTCAATAGTTCTAGTAACATATCGAACGACTTATCGGTCCAACTATTGAGCACTTTCATATGCATCAACTTCACCAAGAAGCTCAACGAGGAAAATTTATTACAACCGGGGTACAACTGGTTACGTGCTTTGGTAGAGCACTAAATGGGGTGCTCCAAATTCAAGCTGTCGAGGCTTGCCAAAATACAATTTATAACCCGAATGCACCGAGCAATTTGCAGCTAAGTGGTAACGGGGTCGATCCACAGGGAATTAAGAAATTTAATTCGACTAAGCCTAATTTGCTAGTGATAAAAAGTATGAGCAAATTTGGTAAAAAGAATGGTAATTTGGTTTGGGGGAAGGGAGCTCCTAACGTGCAAGGTAACGGAAAATTAAATGACAAATGCAAAATTTAAATGGTTACGCTTAACTTCGAGAAATGGTATTGATCGTTATGGATGTTCGGCTCATCGATACAATTAATTAGCTAATCATGCTTATGCACACAATTCATTTGGCTAATTTCTAACTCAAATGACCCAAAGATAGAATTAGATATGTGCAATTCTAATTGTTCTTGGCCAATAATCTATTCAAGGTCGCGACCCCTAAATTGACCATAAGCCAGTAACGGGAACATTGTGATGGTTTAATCCTAAGAATAACTCGATTTCTCTCTCGCCTTAAGCCTAACATGAAAACGTTAACTAATTCAGATTCCCAACTGTCACTTTGGGTTGAATTACCTAGCCATGCTTAAGCCCTTGCTACCTAGCGGTTTAGGCAATTATACGTCCCAACCTTTAGCCCTCTAACATGCATAGGAATTAGGGCGTCAACCTAACTAAGCTACACATGCTAGATTTGAATAAGAACAAGCAAGAAGATGCATAAACATACTAATTACCTTCACATTTACAAAGGGGCAAATCTCCCCAAACATCTATAATTCACAAACCAAAACTCGAAATTAAACACTAACCTTAGTTTAGCCTTCCATGGAGGATGAATAAATCAAACCCCCATGGAAGAGCTTAGTACCATACAAAGAGGAGAAGAAGAAGCTCCAAATTGGAGAAAAATTGCGTAGACCCGAGAGGAAGAAGATAGAGAAAAATTAGAAATCAAAAGTTGGGCAAAAATGAGGTGTTTTCACGCCTTTAATCGTCGGAGCGTCGAGACGCTAGGCAAGCGTCGAGACGCTAGTGCCCTAAGTTGGCCGCACGCGCGTCGAGACGCTCGGACAGCGTCTCGACGCTGTCGCGCGTCATTCTGCTGGAAAATCGTCGGGCTGGCGTCGAGACCCTCGGGCGGCGTCTCGACGCTGGTAGCGTTGAGCGGGCGTTGAGCGCGCGCGCTCAACGCTGGGGCGCGCTCATCCTCGGTAGGCAGTCGGGGCGACGTCGAGCTAGCGTCTCGACGCTGCTGCTCATGTTGGTTGCTCTCGGGTTTGTTGGCCAAAACTTGTCTATCCAAGGCAATTATTGCCATTTCTTTGATTCTTCGAGCCCTTTCACTCCCGATGCATCTATGAAGCTCTAAAACGTCGCTTTAAGCCCCAAAACGTGTCTTTTCTCGAGCTCTCTACCATGAAATCACCTACAAGAAGGCATTTTAATCAATACTTAGCATGGTTCTAGCCCATATTAGGGACATAATAATAGCTCTATTTTGGAGCTATCATGCTTCAACCATCAACTCCTCAAAATTGTTTGAAGTATTCGGTTCTTCAACATTAGAAGATATTTGAACACCAAGGTATTCTTCATTATCAATATCCTCTTCCCCTGTTATCATCGCCCCTTGCAAATCGTTTAAAAGATCAAACATCTCATCGTCATCGTTCTTGTCGCAACGTTTTTGCGACGCGGAGCGGCCGAAAACCTTCTGTTAAACAGGGGTTTTCACAAAAAATGGAGTCGCCACCAATCATTTCGGGTGTGATTGGTCACCTTAAAAATACGGTCTACGAAGTAAAAATACGAGGTTCGGAGGTCGGTTGAGTGTAGGGAAGGTGCTAGCACCCTACAACATCCCGTTTAAAAACGGTAGCCAAAACATTTTATCCTAATTATCTAGCTAATTTCAAATGGTCCCTAACGAATAAAATAAACAATTAAAAGATAAAACAATGTCCCAACTAATCATATCCTAACTTTAAAGAAAGTCGGAATTTGATTTGGTGAGCAAGATTGTTAATTTCGCCATTAACGCCTTAATCCCGATACCGAGATCATAGAACTTTAAAAATCATTTAATAAAATCATTTTGTTTCAAAATCAATTTGAAATTCGATTAAAACTTTAATTAAAATTAAAACAACTTTTGTTGTGAAACAAATAATTTCGAAATTTAATTTGAACTTGATTTGAAATAAAAATGAATTGTTTTGAAATCAAAATAAATCGAAATTCAATTTTAAAACTTAATTTTAAAATCAAAGGAAAACCTCTTTCTTTTAAAATTTGAATTAAAATTAAAACAATTTTTGCTTTGAAAAACAAACCATTTTTGAAATTTAATTTAAAACATGATTTGAAATAACAATCTTTTATTTTTAAATGGTAAATCAAAAATCAATTTAAACGCTCAATTTTAAAATCAAATCAAAACCCATTTTTAGAAGGGCGTTCTTGTAATTAGCGCATAATGGCGGTAATAATAAATCCTCAAAAATAGGGAAAACCTATTTATCTCGGGATTTCATTAAAGTTAAAATACCCTCGAGATGAGAAGAATAATCCTTCATCTCTCCCGGGGTTAAAATTAAATTTAAATTACCCTCGAGATGAAAGGAACAGTCCTTCATCTCTCCCGGGGTTGCAAATTAAATTTAAATTACCCTCGAGATGAAAGGAACAGTCCTTCATCTCTTCCGGGGTTGCAAATTAAATTTAAATTACCCTCGAGATGAAAGGAACAGTCCTTCATCTCTCCCGGGGTTGCAAATTAAATTTAAATTACCCTCGAGATGAAAGGAACAGTCCTTTATCTCTCCCGGGTTACAAATTAAAACCAAACGAACGCGCATAAAATAACGAAGACGATAAAATGGAGCGACAACAGAATAAATGATCAAATTAACCTAAGTAATCCCGAAAATAAACTTAAAAATTAAATTCAAACGAATAACACAACTAACATGCATATACGATATAACTTAAGTATATAAAACAGGTATATATTGAACATGCAGGGGTATATATCCAAATCATAGGGGGTATATATGCATATAGCAGGGGTATATATCAACAACAAATCAGCTAAAATTCAATACAAGGACATGGGACAAAATCGTAATTTCAATAAACTTAAAAACAATTTCAGCTTCTTACCCCTCGAAGAACGACGTCGCCTGGTTCCTCTTCCACGCTCCTTCTGCCCTCGGAGCTCCGACAACCGCCGCGCGCCGCCTTGGGTTCGAGAACGCCGCCATTGGCCCGAGGCTGCGCCGCCGTTCATCGCCGCCGTTAGATTCAAGCTCGAACCTTGCTGCCATCAGCTCGGGTTCGCCGGAGATGTCGCACGCCGCCTGGTTCGTCGCCGTCTGGTTTCGAGATGGAGGGAGTCGTCGTCTGGTCTGGGTTTGGGTTGCTGATTCGGGTTGAAGATGGAGTTTGGAGCTTCGCCGGCGTCTGGGGTCGAGGGGCTGCCGTGAGCGAGGTCTCGCCGCCGTCGTCTGGTTCGCGGAGATCCGCCTGGGTTGAAGATGGAACTTGGATTTCCGCCGGCGTCTGGGTTCGAGGGGAGCGTCGGGGGACTGCCGCTGCCGTCTAGGGGGAGGGGCTGCCGTGAGCGAGGCCGCGCCGCCGTCGGGGTTCGTTGAAGAAGATGTTCCGTCTGGGTTGAAGCTGAAACGGATTCCGTTCGGGTTGAAGATGAAGGCCGCTCGTTCGGGTTTCAGCTGCTGGTTTGTCCGCCGTGGTTCAAGATGTTCGCCGCCGTCGTTGGTTGAGCTGAAGGAGACGCACGCCACCGTGAAGCCTTACCCCGCGCCGCCGTGCGCGGTGGCTCTCCGCCGCGAGCCCGCCGCGGTCTTGCCGGAGCTCCGCCGTCCGTGGTGAAGTTGGGTGGTGGTCGGATTGATGAAGGTGATGGAATGGGGAAGAAGATGATGAATAGTGAGGAGAGAGAATGGAGAGAAATGATTTTTAAATGATTTTTGGGGATCCTTCCACCATTTTTTCTTTCTTGCTTTGTCCTATTAGCCTCATTTTATAGCCAATCATTAGGTCTAAACCTAATGGGCTTATTTATGCCCCTTCCAAAAATTGGCTACCCTACAAAAAAATCCTAAAACCCTAAACTAAACACCAAATTGGAATTTTAAAATGATAAATTTGAAACCGGAATTCCGAGACCGAGACACCAAACTTGGAAACCCTAAATTAGAAACGCTGAGCTGGGATCCCGAGAGACCAAACTTGGAAACCCTGAATTAGAAACGCTGAGCTGGGATCCCGAGACACCAAACTGGGAAACCCTAAATTAGAAACGCTAAATTGAAACCCTAAATTAGAAAACCCCAAATTGAAACCCTAAATTAGAAAACCCCAAATTGAAACCCTAAATTAGAAAACCCTAAAATGAAATCATGAACTGGAAACCCTAAATCGGAAACAAATCGCAGCGGAAAACCGAGATCGAAGCGCTAAACCCTAAAACAAAACCTAGGAAGCTTCGAACGACCCACTAACGGAATACAAATTTTTTGTGATTTTCTTGAAAACTTCGAAAATGACGGAAAAACGCGAAATTAAAGACAAACTCCAAAAATACTTAAAAATGAGTGAAAAACATAAAATTATGTGAAAAATCCAAAATGTTGATAAACAAGGCCGGACGAAATACGGTGTCAACAGTTCTGATCATTAAAATCTCCATTCAATCCATCATCTAGTGAAGAACTTGTTTCTTTTTAAAATCGAGCTAAGTTTGCAGGTTCTCCATGATAAATCCATTGACTATATGAAGGAGATATCCCATTCGAAAATAAAATGACGTTCTAATGAATCCATTGACTGCGACTTTGAGTTCATACAAAGCTTACATGGGCATCTCGCATTTCCCGTCCCATTTACATGACATTTTGCCACTTCTAGAAATTGTTCAACTCCTTCAATATACTCTCTAGAGAATCTATCTCTCTGCTTAATCCAACTTTTATCCATCCTTCAATATACTTTTCCAATTAGTACCAATGAAGAAAGTTCAATCCTGTTGGAATTAGGAACGGAAACCAACTTAGGGTTATTTGTTCATTAAAACTTTACTTGAATGGAGATTTGTTATTGTATAAAGTCAAATGATAATAAATATCACAAAAACAATCAAACGAAACAACCGTCGAATACTAGGATCGTCATAAGAAATGTTCAAAACTTCTTTTCCATCTTTTTATTTAGAAGAAGAGTTTTATTGGTATTCATCCTTCAATATATGTTTTGGGCATAGCAGCAGTTTTCAACATGTTCTGCATCAAAATCATTGTTGATGTATGTACTAATAGGTAGGGAAGGTTGTAAAATTTGTATTTTAGAATTTTAGTTCAACTTTTCATTACTTTGATTAATTTGGCTCAACATAGAAAAGTAGAAGAAAACAAAAGTTGGGTGGGATAAGACTTGGGGATAGGTTCCAAAGTCTCATCCTCAAATCAAATAACTCAGGTCCTATAAACAAATAAATGTAATTGATTAATATGAAAGGAAAACAATTATTAAGGTAAAACCATTCTACATAACACGATCAGCATCAAAGAACTTAATGTAACATACAATCATCATCATAGCTGAAGGTTATAAAAAGTAAAAAAAATAGGTGACGATTAATGCTCTTGCTGTTAGATTAAAAAAAATAGCAGCCTTCTGAAACTAGGGATGGATATCCAGTTTGTTCTTGCTTTTAGCTTAACTTACTGGTTGTAACTCTCTCTCTCTTGTCCTCACAAAGAATATTAAAAATTAGAGACTATGAGATAATCCCACATCAAAACTAAGCAGAAAATGAAGATTACCAACAGAGATGACATACAGAACAAGATCAATAAGGCAGCAATGAAGAAGAAACAATTTCAGAGATTAGCATTAAACTAACACCATACTCTGATAAGATGAAATTCTCCATTTTCTTCAAAGGAAAAAACAATATCCATCATCAATTTCAGTTAGCATTTCCTACAGATTCTCCACTTCGGCAAGATTTGAGCACCCATTTCCTCGTAAAACTGAATCGCATTCACATTCCAATCAAGCACCACCCACTTCATTCTCCCGTAATCCATTTTCACGGCTTGTTTCACCACCGCCGACAACAATATTTTCCCCAAACCTTTCCTCCGATAACACTCTAAACTTAGGATTAAAATAGGTACTTTGGAAAATTAATGGATAATTTTTTATTTTTTTTTATAAAGTAAAACGAAATGAATTTGAAAGTTTAGATGAGATTTAAACTCTTAAGGTTTTGATCATTTCGTTTTTAGTTTTCTGTTTTTGAAATTTAGGCTTGTTTTCTACTAATTTCTTTACTATGTGTTACACTTTACTTACAAATATTTAGATTTTTAGTCAAATTCTAAAAAACAAAAGCTACTTTTTTTTTTTTAATTTCCAAAATTAACTTAATTCTTGAAAACATTGGTAGAAATTAGATAACAAAACAAATAAAATTATAGGTGGAAGTAGTGTTTATAAACTTAATTTTCTAAAACTAAAAATTAAAAACCACATAGTTATCGAACGAAGCCTAAATTACGAGGAAAAAAATAGAATCATTTGAGATAGATTTTATTCTATAATTCTGTAAATAAACTAAAGTCATGAACTTTGAGTTTGAAACCTTTTTTATAGGTTGAGAATTTAAATTAAAAACAAAATATCAAAATTAAGATGTTTTCTTGGCGTTATGTTTATCTAGTTTGAAAGCAAATATCTATGTACCTCAGGAAAGAAAAAAAAAACAATCATATAAAATTTGAGTTATAAAGTACTTGGATTAATTTGCTAAAACTAACAAATTTATATATTCAATGTTAGTTATATTTTTTAGGAAAAAAATCAATTATTTATACTCCTAAAATTTAAAGGTTGTATCAATTAAAACTCCAAACTTTCATAATTGTATCAATTTACACATTTTTCTTATAAAAAAGTTTGTTTTTTTACATGTGTGGAGACTTATAATTGTATGAATTAAACTCTATTCATACAATTGATTCACTTATAAAAATTTAGGGGTTTAATTGCTATAATTATAAGTCTCCACGCGTTTAAATTAATATTTTTCAAATGAAATCTATCAAAAAGATGTAAATTGTTACACTTATGAAAGTTTAGTATTTTAATTGATATAATCATTAGTTTAGGGGTATAAATTGATTTTTCCCCTATCTTTTATGTTGAAGTTTGAGCTAAACTTTATATACATAGTTAGTTAAGTCTTAAATTTTGAACTTCATACGCATAGAAGATTGCTCTTGTTTACTATGATACAAAGCTCAAAACCAAAAAAAAATCATTTTGTTGGTCAATATATTCAGCTCAAAGCTTCCATTTACTCAATATCCATACCACATAAAAAGAAAATCCCAAGAGTTGGATCAAATAGATTTTTAGATCTCAAACCCGAAAATTCGAAAAACGTAATGGAATCAACCCAATAAAGGTTTAGAACAGATTACCTTGATGATCAAGATCACGAGTAAGATAAAACTTGTTTCTAAACTCGTGAGCCACAAAAGGTATGATCTACACCACTTAAATGATTCTAGCATGTAAGATCTAAACACAAGAAATTGCAAAATATGAAAGAATTAACTCTCAATCAAAGCTTGAAGGATAAACTCACTTTCATTCACTTTAATGATAATTGTGTGTCCAAAGAGTCCAAAAAACTATATATAGCCCTTACAACTTCTAGTCACTAACTCTAAGTTGTAACTTCTTCACTAGCTCTTGTAACTTACATCCACTAACAAAAGTAACTTCTGGTCACTAACAAGAGTAACTTTCATACACTAATTCTATGTAACTTCAAAATGCATAAAATCAACAATAACCATTAATAAAATGTAATCTATGATATGAAGATAACATAAAAATAAAGTTTAAAATCTGAAAAATAAAACATCAAATCCAATGAGCTTTCATAATGAGCCATGAATGAATATGAATGTAGATAGAGATGTTCCGATTCTTATAAGCACATATACCCTTTTGTCAATTTTTCTACTTAAACTTGCTACAATTTTTTCTCATTGGCACAACATTCCAAATTACATTATCTAGAATGAAATATTAATTCTACCTTATTTAAATTTCTTACATGTTTTACACCCTAGTTTATGGTTTATATTTATAAAGGCAGACTAGTCTTTTTACTATTGTTACGAGTGAATTTAACCCTCTCAAGATGAAGACTCAAGAGGCATGCAAGAAGTCTAGTTCACGAATTTAATCGCTAAAGTTTGTGGCCTTAGGACTAGAAAATAATATTTAAAAAAAAAAATGATGATGTCAGCAGAGGTCAATTTGACTTATTTTTCAGATCTGGGTCCGTTTGACAAATGGACTAAAATAGGGGGTCAGTCGTACCATTCTCCCACAGGTAAGGTAGGACTCAAACAAACCCCATTAAATTATCTTCTTATTTATTATCACAATAATCTTATTTTGATTAAGGTCTTCATAGATAGCCCTAGATTGACAATGAATTTTTGATATCTACAAATTTCACTAACTTTCTAAGGACAAAATCTATAAGTTCTTCCCAAAACAAATTCTGAAAAAAAAAAAATGATAAAAACTGGTGCGGAAAGGAATCCCACAATAAACTTCAAGCTGAAATTCCCACATCGGGAAGAAAGAGACTCTAACGAACCCATCAAACTGTTATATAAAGGCACCAACGCTTTGTATTGAAACTTACGGAGCCGTGTGGTGAGCACAAAGCGAACTATTCTTTCGCCTTTTACTAAAGAATACCGTGTGCTCGCTGCTCTTAGCGGCATACGCCTATTTTTGGAGGGTCTCTCTTTTTAGAGTGATCCCTACATCATATCATTTCAAGTTTAAAATTTTAATAGATGGTTCACTCCTCTGCACATTTTAAATTCCAATTTATGATTGAAGTTGATTTTGATGGGGAAAAAGTATTTGAAAAGTAATTAAGAATAAATTTTAAAGGTTTTTAAGTCCGGGATGATTTTGAAATAAAATAAAATATGCATTTGATGGTATATAAATGACTGTTTTTTAATAATATTGTATTTTTTAAAATTTATTATAAAAATATTGTAAGTTTGAAACTATTTATAAAAATATTGCACTTTTAAATATTTTAAATAGAGGTGTCTTTGCTCCACATGGATGGAGGGTCTTTTGAAAAGACGATCTTGCTCCACATGGATGGAGAGGTCGTGACGAGGAAAAGACGATCTTGCTCAGACGATCGATCTTGCTCAGACGATCTTGCTCCACATGGATGGAGGTCGTCTTTTGACGAGGGACTTTTGCTCCACATGGATGAAGGTCGTCTTTTGAAAAGACGACCTCCATCGGTATATACTTATTTTATTAAAAAATTGATATCTTTTTACTCAGATATTCAAAATTTTCAAAAAATATATGGTTGGAAAGCTAACAGCGAGAGCTTTAATTTGATATGTGGTTTCACTATTTTTGGAGTTGTGTATCAAAAGATAGAGACCATCAAAGTTGGACTATAGTTCTGCAAATTTTAGAACTGAAGATTATTTTGAGAAGTGCATTCAAAAATTGATATCTTTTTACCCAGATATTCAAAAACTTCGAAAAGGGTATTGTTGGAAAGTTAACAGCTTCAATTTATACCTAGTTTCAGGAGTTGTGTATCAAAAGATATATATAGTCAAAGTTATAAAAAGTTCACTAAACTCAGAACTAAAGATACGACTGAAAACTTTAAAACTGTAGCTCAACTTCGACGATCTATATCTTTTAATACACAACTCTACAAATAGTGAAACTAGATATCAAATTGAAGCTCTCTGTGTTAGCTTTTTAACCGTACCTTTTTTGAAATTTTTTAATATCTGGGTAAAAAGATGTCAATTTTTTAATGCACTCCTCAAAATAATCTTCAGTTCTGAAATTTGCAGAGTTATAGTCCAACTTTGATGGTCTTTATCTTTTGATACACAACTCAAAAGTGAAATCAGGTATCAAATTGAAACTCTGCTGTTAGCTTTCCAACCATATCTTTTTTGAAAATTTTGAATATCTGGTTAAAAATATATCATTTTTTTAATAAAAGAAGTACGATCGTCTTTTCAAAAGACGACCTTCATCCACGTGGAGCAAGATCGTCTTTTTAAAAAACGACCTTGCTTGAGTGGGGAGGTCGTCTCCATTTAAAATTGTTATATTTTTATAAATAGTTTCAAACTTACAATATATTTATAATAAATTTTAAAAAATACAATATTAAAAAAAAACAGCCGGTATAAATTGACTCTAAAAATATATACAAAAAAAATTATATTGTCAAAAAAAAAAATATATATATATATATATATATATATATATATATATAACTAACTAACGTGAAAAAAAAGAAATAAAATAGGAACTAATCAATATTATTGACAATAAAATGTAAATAGCCTAATATAACTAATCAATATTATTGACAATAAAATGTAAATAGCCGGCTGAATATAATAATATAAATAATAAGTATTTGGAATTTATTTCAAAAGTATAAAATATATGGGGAAATTGTAACAGCTATCAATTTAGAGTAAAATAATTAAAAATCTAGCACTTTTTAAAAAAAATTGCAGATATATCAATTTCTATCACTGATAGTATTGTCTATCGCTTCGCTGATAGACTCAGTTTTTTATAAAATTTTGTCAGTGATAGAAGTCTATCACTAATAGAAGTCTATCACTGATAGAAATCTATCAGTGATAGTCATATATCAACAATAAACTCTATTGGTGATAGCCACTAATTTTTTGTCATATTTGCAAAATGTTTTAAACTATGCTAAATTTGCAATTATTTTGGGCTTGATTGTTGTTTGTGCAACCAGCCCAAATATATATTTATTAATTTAACTATTTTTAAAATATTTATTTTTTTCCATATTTTTAAAAAAAATATACATCAATATCAATAGACATTTCTATCTAAATCCTTGCATTAAAATAATTTTAAATGTCAAACCGAACATAACCCTTGACTAAGAGGTCAAAGTTCAATCCTCAAAGGTTAGATTTGAACCCACACCCTCGCATGAAGACCCAAAATTTAAGTCTGGCGCCTTAGACCACTCAACCAATTTTTTTTTTTTTTTTTTGTATAGTAGATATATATTTCTATCAAAATCCTAAACCTTGCATTAAAATGATTTTAAATGCATGCTTTTCACTGATTTTGAACATGAATATATAAAGTGATTTAACTATTTAAATCACACCACAAACATGTACTTATCAATTTATGTAATTTTTTGTGAACACCAAAAACTAACAATTGTCAAAAATGAGATTTAAACCCACACCCTCTCCCGAAGATCAGAACTTGAGTCGGACGCCGTAGACCACTCGTCTATCCTGACTTTATTTTTTTGTATAGTAGATATTTCTATCAAAATTCTAAACCTTGCATTAAAATGATTTTCAACGCATGCTTTTGACTTATTTTGAACATGAATAAAGTGATTTAACTATTTAAATCACACCTCAAACATGTACTTATCAATTTTGTATGTAGTTTTTGTGCATACCAAAAACTAACAATTGTCAAAAGTGGGATTGGAACCCACACACCGTCACGAAAATCAGAATTTGAGTCTGGCGCCTTAGACCATTCAACACTTTATTTTTTTTGGATAATAGATATTTCTATCAAAATCCTAAACCTTGCATTAAAATGATTTTAAATGCATGCTTTTGACTGATTTTGAACATGAATAAAGTGATTTAACTATTTAAATCACACCTCAAACATGTGCCAGAACTTGAGTCTCGCGCCTTAGACCACTCGAGCATCCTAACTTTATTTATTTATTTTTTTTTATTATTATTTTTTTTTAGTAGACATTTTTATCAAAATCTTAAACTTGCATTAAAAATATTTTAAATGCATGCTTTTGAACATTAATAAGGTAACTTAACTATTTAAATCACACATCAAACATGTACTTATAAATTTTGTAAGTAGTTTTTGTAAACACCAAACCCACACCCTCTCACGAAAACCAGAACTTGAGTCTAGCACCTTAGACCACTCGGCCATCCTGACTTTATTTTTTTTTGTATAGTAGATATTTTTATCAAAATCCTAAACCTTGAATTAAAATGATTTTAAATGCATGTTGATTTTGAACATGAATAAAGTGATTTAACTATTTGAATCACACCTCAAACATGTACTTATCAATTTTGTATGTAGTTTTTGTGAACATCAAAAACTAACAATTGTCATGCTGTCTCACAAAGACCAAAACTTGGTTTTGGCGCTTTAGACCACTCGACCATCCTAATGCATTCTTTTGAACATGAATAAAGTGATTTAAAGTTAAATCACACCTCAAACATTAACTTATCAATTTCGTATGTAATTTTTGTGACCACAAAAAACAAACAATTGTTAGAAGTGAGAATTGAACGCATCCCCTCTCACAAAGACTAAAAAATGGTTTTGACGCCTTAGACCACTCAACCATCTTAACTTTTTATTTTTATATAGTAGATATTTCTATCTAAATTCTAAACCTTGCTTTAAAATGATTTTAAATGCATGCTTTTGACACCTCAAAAATACTTATCACTTTTATATGTAGTTTTTGTGAACACCAAAAACTAAGAATTGTCAAAAGTGGGATTTGAACCCACACCATTTCACAAAAACAATAATTTAATTCTGACGCCTTAGACCACTCGACCATCCTGACTTTATTTTATTACTACAGTAGATATGTCTATCAAAATCCTAAACCTTGCATTAAAAATATTTTAAATGCATGCTTTTGAGAAAACTAAAAATTCACAATTGTTAGAAGTAGGATTTGAACCCACACCCTCTCCCGAAGACTAGAACTTGAGTCTGGCGCCTTAGACCACTCGGCCATCATGACTTTAGTTTTTTTGCATATTAGATATTTCTATCAAAATCCTAAACTTTGCATTAAAATGATTTTAAATGCATGCTGATTTTGAATATGAATAAAGTGGATTTAGTGAGATTTGAACCCACACCCTCTCACGAAAAACAGAATTAAAGTCTAACGTCTTAGACCACTCGACCAACTTTACTTTTTTGGTATAGTAGATACTCCTATCAAATTCCTAGACCTTGCATTAAAATGATTTTAAATGCATGCTCATTTTGAACATGAATAAAGTGATTTAACTATTTAAATCACACCTCAAATACTTATCAATTTTGTATGTAGTTTTTGTGAACACCAAAAACTACTCAGACAAAAACTTGAATATTTCTATCAAAATCCTAAACCTTGCATTAAAATGATTTTAAATGCATGCTTTTGAACATGAATAAAGTGATTTAAATTAAATCACACCTCAAACATTAACTTATCAATTCCGTATGTAATTTTTGTGACCACCAAAAAAGAACAATTGTTAGAAGTGAGAACTGAACTCACACCCTCTCACAAAGATCAAGACATGGTTTTGACACCTTAGACCGCTCGACCATCTTGACCTTTTATTTTTATATAGTAGATATTTCTATCTAAATTCTACCTTGCTTTAAAATGATTTTAAATGCATGCTTTTGACACCTCAAACATACTTATTATTGTAAAACACTAGAACATTTACCACGATGGGAGAAGAAGAAAGTAGAGAAGATGTCTTCTCTATTCAGTTGTGATCTTCAAAAGTTACAATAACCAATATTTATAGGGTTTACAAGACCTAAAGAAGGTAAGGAAAGGGAGAAATTAAAGGAGAAGATACAGGAGAAATAAAGGGGGGAAGTTAATGGGAGAAGATACATGCTATCTTAGGGACATCTTAAAATATTCATAACACTCCCCCTTAGATTCCATAGTATATAGAATATATGCCTCACTAAAACCTTATTAGGAAAAAACCAATGGGACAAAATCCTAGTGACGGAAAAAGAGTACATTATTCATATAATTTAACAATTGCCTCATTAAAAATCTTGCTAGGAAAACCCAGTGGGATAAAACCATAGTCAAGGAAAAAAGAGTGCAACACATTTTCTCCCCCTCATGTAAACATTATTTGAGATCTTTGAATCGTCGCATTCCAATGTTGTGTATCAACTTCTCAAATATTGCAGTAGGTAATGCCTTTGTAAATAAGTCCGCCAAGTTATATTTTGAAGAAATTTGTTGAACATTGATGTCTCATTTTGCTTCAAGGTCATGAGTGTAGAAGAGCTCTGACGAGATATGCTTCGTTCTATCTCCTTTGATATATCCCCCTTTAATTTGAGCTATACATGCTGTATTGTCTTCATATAATGTCGTGGGACAATCTTTGTTAGAAGGCAAACCACATGTTTCACAAATATTTTGAGTCATTGATCTTAGCCATACCCATTCTCGACTAGCTTCATGGATGGCCAGGATTTCAGCATGGTTCGAGGAAGTAGTTGTTATTGTTTGCTTCATAGACCGCCATGATATGGCAGTTCCTCCATATGTAAATACATAGCCTGTTTGAGATCTACCTTTATGTGGATCAGATAAATAACCTGCATCTGCATAACCAACTAGTCCAAAATTCGATTGATTAGAGTAAAGTAAACTCATATCAATTGTCCCTCGAAGATAACGAAGGATGTTCTTAACTCCATTCCAATGTCTTTTTGTTGGAGAAGAACTGTATCTAGCTAATAAATTGACTGGAAACACTATATCTGGTCTTGTGTTATTAGCAAGGTACATTAGTGCACCTATTGCACTAAGGTATGGTACTTCAGGACCAAGAAGCTCTTCATTATCTTCTCGTGGTCGAAATATATCTTTCTTCACATCAAGTGAGCGAACTACCATTGGAATGTTTAATGGATGTGCTTTTTCCAGGTAGAATCTTTTTAAGATCTTTTCTGTATAAGTTGATTGATGAATAAATATTCCATTGGCTAAATGCTCAATTTGCAACCCAAGGCAAAATTTTGTTTTTCCGAGATCTTTCATCTCAAATTCTTTCTTAAGATATTTTATTGCCTTTGGAAGCTCTTCGGGAGTTCCAATGATATTCAAATCATCAACATATACAGCAATAATAACAAATCCTGATTGTGATTTTTTTATAAAAACACATGGACAAATAGGGTTATTTTTATACCCTTCTTTCAACAAATATCCACTAAGACGATTATACCACATTCGTCCAGATTGTTTTAGTCCATATAAAGATCTCTGTAATTTAATGGAATATAATTCTCTAGTATTTGAATTATATGATTCTGGTATTTTTAATCCTTCAGGGATTTTCATATAAATATCATTATCAAGAGATCCATATAAATATGCTGTGACTACATCCATAAGATGCATGTCAAGGTTTTCATGCACAACCATACCAATTAGATATCTTAATGTTATTGCATCCACCACAGGTGAATATGTCTCATCGTAGTCAATACCAGGCCTTTGTGAGAATCCTTGTGCAACAAGTCTCGCTTTATATCTTGTAACCTCAATATTTTCATTTCTTTTTTCTTACAAATACCCATTTGTATCCCACAGGCTTTACACCTTTTGGTGTCTGAACTACTGGCCCAAAAACCTCACGTTTTGAGAGTGAATTTAATTCTGTTTGGATTGCTTCTTTCCACTTGATCCAATCTTTCCTGTGTCGACATTCTTCGACAGATTTTGGTTCAGAATCCTCATTTTCGTTAATAATATCGTGAGCAACATTGTGAGCAAAAGTGTTGTCAACAACTATATCAGACCGATTCCATCTTTTTCCTGTCATGACATAATTTATCGAGATCTCATTATTATCCTCTGGTATTTGATTTTCTTGAGTACTCATATTCAGGATTTCTTCTGGAATATCCACATTCTCAATTGAGTCATTTTCATTATTGATTATTCTTCTTTTCCGAGGATTTTTATTTTTGGAACCCATTGGTCTTCCACGCTTTTGGCGTGTCTCGGACTTATTAGTTGTGACTACTTGCTGTGTTGGGATGTCAATTTTAGATGGTGCATTTGCAGCTGGTATATATGACTTAGTTACTTTCTTAATATCTGTAAATGCATCTGGCATTTGATTTGCAATATTTTTCAAGTGAATTATCTTTTGAACTTCTAGTTCACATTGGTTATTACGGGGATCTAAATGAGATAATAACGATGCATTCCATGCAACTTCATTTTTCAACTTCTTAATTTCTCCCCCTAATGTTGGAAAATTTGTCTCATTAAAATGACAATCAGCAAAGCGTGCAGTAAATACATCACCCGTCAGGGGTTCAAGATATTTAATAATTGATGGTGAATCAAATCCAACATATATTCCTAGTCTCCTTAGAGGACCCATCTTAGTACGTTGTGGTGGAGCAATTGGAATGTATACTACACATCCAAAAATTCGTAGATGGGAAACATTTGGCTCCTGGCCATAAACTAATTGTATTGGAGAGTATTTATGGTAGGCTGCTGGCCTAAAACGTATAAGCGATGTTGCATGCAAAATCGTGTGACCCTACACCGATATTGGGAGTTGTGCTCTCATAATCATTGGTCTAGCAATTAATTGTAATCGTTTTATAAATGATTCTGCCAAACCATTTTGGGTATGAACATGAGCTACATGATGTTCAACACTTATCCCAATTGACATGCAATAATTATTAAATGCTTGGGATGTAAATTCACCATCATTATCAAGACGAATTTTTTTAATTCCACAATTAGGAAATTGTGCTCTTAACTGAATTATTTGAGCGAGTAATCTTGCAAATGCAATGTTTCGACTTGATAATAAACACACATGGGACCATCTGCTGGATGCATCAATTAAAACCATAAAATATCTAAATGGTCCACTTGGTGGATTAATAGGTCCACGTATATCTCCATGAATTCGTTCTAATAATTAATTTACCTTGAGAGCAAGCATCGCATGACAATTCATTAGATTAAAGAATCTTTTGTTTTGTCAATGGATGTCCACGTGAATTTTCAATAATTCTTCTCATCATTATAGACCCGGGATGACCCAATCTTTCATGCCAAACAATGAATATATCTGGATTCATGAACTTCAGGTTCATGGTTGCATATGTTTCAATTACTCTTATATGAGTATAATATAATCCAGAAGAAAAAGCAGGCAATGTTTCTACGGTACATTTTTCATGTGAAACAGCAGATGTAATATAAAGATACTCTATATTATTTTTACTATTAGTCTCAATATGATAACCATTATAACGTATATCTTTGAAACTCAAGAGATTTATTTTTGATTTGCTAGAGTACAAACATTATGAATGGAGATTTTTGTTCCTCTAGGCAAGATGAGATTTGCTTTTCCAAATCCTTCAATCAAGTTTGCAGAACCTGATATTGTATTGACATTTGCTTCAAGCAATGTCAAGTTAGAAAAATATTTTCTACTTTTTAATATTGTGTGCGTAGTTGCACTATCTACCAAACATACATCTTCATTTTGCATCTTTGAACCATCCAAAATATGAGAAATGTTCATAATTCTCAAAGAAGGGAATGAACTCCTTGGCAAACAATAACCTTCTCGTGTTCCTATTCCACGAGATCTTTCTCACTATGACTTGAACCCGGGATCGAGACTTGTGGGAGCCTCCTCAAAGAATATGGAGATAATTCTGGTGGTCTTTAGCGTTCTTCGTGTTCCAGTAGATCAGTTGATAGAGACTCGTGCTGATAACGTGTTGTAAAACACTAGAACATTAACCACGATGGGAGAAGAAGAAAGTAGAGAAGATACATGCTATCTTAGGGACATCTTAAAATATTCATAACACTTATCACTTTTATATGTAGACCAAAAACTAAGAATTGTGAGAAGTGGGATTTGAACCCACACCCTTTCACGAAAACAAGAATTTAATTCTAAAGCCTTAGACCACTCGACCATCTTAACTTTATTATATTAGTATAGTAGATATTTCTATCAAAATCCTAAACCTTGCATTAAAAAATATATTAAATGCATGCTTTTGTGAAAACCAAAAATTGTCAGAAGTGGGATTTGAACCCACGCCCTCTCACGAAGACTAGAACTTGAGTCTGGCGCCTTAGACCACTCGGCCATCCTGACTTTAATTTTTTAGTATAGTAGATATTTTTATCAAAATCCTAAACTTTGCATTAAAATGATTTTAAATGCATTCTAAATTTGAATATGAATAAAGTGAAAGTTCCTAGCCAAGTGCCAAAAAAACTATCCATGTATCATTTTCAATCAAAAAATTACTCGAATATATCCTACATGCACTTGAAAGTGTCAAATGAACATAGAAGTAAAAGTGCCTAGCCAAGTGCGAAAAAACTATGTCAAATGAACATGAAAGTGCCTAACATGAAAATGTCTAGCCAAGTGTGAAAAAACTAACCATGTGTTATTTGCATTCTAGAAAGGACTCAAATATATCATAAATGCACCTAAAAGTGACAAATGAACATGAAAGTGTCTAGCCAAGTACCCATAAACTATCCATGTGTTATTTTCATTCTAAAAAGAACTCATTATATATACTACATGCACCTAAAAGTGAAAGTTCCTAGCCAAGTGCCAAAAAAACCCTCCATATATCATTTTCATTCCAAAAATTACTCGAATATATCCTACATGCTCTTGAAAGTGCCAAATGAACATAGAAGTAAAAGTACCTAGCCTAGTGCGAAAAAACTATGCCAAATGAACATGAAAGTGTCTAGCCAAGTGCCAAAAAAACTTTCCATGTATCCTTTTCATTCCAAAAGTTACTCGAATATATCCTAAATAAACCTAAAAGAGACAAATGACATTATGTATAAATTTAGTACTTGACTACCATAACTGCAGTATAGCCACACACACATATATAAATTCAGTACTTGGCTACCATAGCTGCAGGAATAGCCACACACATAATATAGAAACACAATTAAGTATGTAAGACATATGACCTTGTGTGTCTGAAGAGCCATCAATATGACCTTGTGTGTCTGAAGAGCCATCCATATGACCTTGTGTGTCTGAAGGGTCACCGTCTCTTTGTCTTCCCTCCAATAGTTTTTGCATTTCCGCCCATCTACCTTCCCACAAGGCTACCTGAGTACTTAAGTTAACATTCATTTCTTTCAGATCTGCTATCTCAACTTTCATAGCCGTCATTTCTTTACTCCCTACAATTTCTTGTTGTGATGAGCATGCAACATTGGCGGGTGTGCTGGGTTTGGGGTCCCAACCGAGGCCTTTAATGTGTCCTGATCGATGTCCCAAAACCGTTTTAGCAATCAATGCAGAAGGCATCGCTAAAACACCATCTCTGGATGATGCTTCTACAATTTTCATCATTTCCGACTACATTTATAATGGAATGGGGTTAAATGCATAGAAAACATAATTTTACCCAATTCTGATATAATAGTACTTACATATGCATGTTCTGCATTGGGACCCACCCACCACGAAGTTCATGGCAATGAGTATCGTGGAATAACTCAATTTCATCAACGTCAGATCCCTTTTTTTTTTTCTTTAAATGAAATTTAGAAACTATTAACCATGGTCATAATAACACAATGTATAGAAGAATTATGTTGTACTTACCCGTTCATGTTGTAGTTGTAGAAATGACTTCGAACCAGCTCGATGGTTGAATGGCAGTTTGATAACTCCATTTTGGAGCTAATTATCACTCCCTAATTCTAGCTAAAAGTCGTATTTAATTAGTTAATATGTCTCGTTTGTAGGAGAATTGCGGCGAAGAGCTCAAGGTGTCCATTGGACGTGTTTCGTGGCTAAGAGCGGTGTTTTAACCCCCCGGGAGTGTATCGGAAAAAGGGCAAGATCGTCCAAGAAGAACCGAACAAAATTGCCAATTGAAGGCAATCTTCCAGCCCCAAACCCGAGAGCAAGCGTCGAGCAGACAGCGTCGAGAAGCTTGCTTAACGCTGCCTGGCGTCGAGACCCTGCCACTCAACACTTTATTTTTTTTGGATAATAGATATTTCTATGAAAATCCTAAACCTTGCATTAAAATGATTTTAAATGCATGCTTTTGACTGATTTTGAACATGAATAAAGTGATTTAACTATTTAAATCACACCTCAAACATGTGACCAAAACTTGAGTCTCGCGCCTTAGACCACTCGACCATCCTAACTTTTTTTTTTTTTTTTTTGTTTAGTAGACATTTTTATCAAAATCTTAAACTTGCATTAAAAATATTTTAAATGTATGCTTTTGAACATTAATAAGGTAACTTAACTATTTAAATCACACCTCAAACATGTACTTATAAATTTTGTAAGTAGTTTTTGTAAAAACCAAACCCACACCCTCTCACGAAAACCAGAACTTGAGTCTGGCACTTTAGACCATTCGGCCATCTTAACTTTATTTTTTTGTATAGTAGATATTTCTATCAAAATTCTAAACCTTGCATTAAAATGATTTTCAACGCATGCTTTTGACTTATTTTGAACATGAATAAAGTGATTTTACTATTTAAATCACACCTCAAACATGTACTTATCAATTTTGTATGTAGTTTTTGTGCACACCAAAAACTAACAATTGTCAAAAGTGGGATTGGAACCCACACACCGTCACGAAAATCAGAATTTGAGTCTGGCGCCTTAGACCACTCAACACTTTTTTTTTTTGGATAATAGATATTTCTATCAAAATCCTAAACCTTGCATTAAAATGATTTTAAATGCATGCTTTTGACTGATTTTGAACATGAATAAAGTGATTTAACTATTTAAATCACACCTCAAACATGTGACCAGAACTTGAGTCTCGCGCCTTAGACCACTCGACCATCCTAACTTTTTTTTTTTTTTTAATTTTTTTTTTTTAGTAGACATTTTTATCAAAATCTTAAACTTGCATGAAAAATATTTTAAATGCATGCTTTTGAACATTAATAAGGTAACTTAACTATTTAAATCACACCTCAAACATGTACTTATAAATTTTGTAAGTAGTTTTTGTAAACACCAAACTCACACCCTCTCACGAAAACCAGAACTTGAGTCTGGCACTTTAGACCATTCGGCCATCTTGACTTTATTTTTTTTTTATATTAGATATGTTTATCAAAATCCTAAACCTTGCATTAAAATGATTTTAAATGCATGTTGATTTTGAACATGAATAAAGTGATTTAACTATTTAAATCACACCTCAAACATGTACTTATCAAATTTGTATGTAGTTTTTGTGAACATCAAAAACTAACAATTGTCATGCCCTCTCACAAAGACCAAAACTTGGTTTTGGGGCTTAAGACCACTCGACCATCTTAACCTTTTATTTTTGTATAGTAGATATTTATATCAAAATTCTAATCCCGCTTTACTTTTAACAATTGCCCGGAGTGGGATTTGAACCAACACCCTCTCACGGAAACCGAAATTTGATTTTGACGCCTTAGACCACTCGACCATCTTGACTTTATTTTTTTGATATAGTAGACATTTCTTTCAAAATCCTAAACCTTGCTTTAAAAATATTTTAAATGCATGATTTTGTGAACACCAAAAACTCACAATGGTCAGAACTGGAATTTGAACCCACACACTCTCACGAAGATTAGAACTTAAGTCTGGCGCCTTAGACCACTCGACCATCCTAACTTTATTTTTTTTGTATAGTAGATATTTCTATCAAAATCCTAAACCTTGCTTTAAAATGATTTTAAATGCATGCTTTTGACACCTCAAACATACTTATCACTTTTATATGTAGTTTTTGTGAACACCAAAAACTAAGAATTGTGAATAGTGGGATTTGAAACAAAACCCTCTCACAAAAACAAGAATTTAATTCTAACGCCTTAGACCACTCAACCATCCTAACTTTATTTTATTAGTATAGTAGATATTTCTATCAAAATCCTAAACCTTGCATTAAAAAATATATTAAATGCATGCTTTTGTGAAAAGCAAAAATTCTCAATTGTCAAAAGTGGGATTTGAACCCACGCCCTCTCATGAAGACCAAAACTTGAGTCGGGCGCCTTAGACCACTTGGCCATCCTGACTTTAATTTTTTAGTATTGTAGATATTTCTATCAAAATCTTAAACTTTGCATTCAAATGATTTTAAATGCATGCTAAATTTGAATATGAATAAAGTGGATTTAGTGAGATTTGAACCCACACCCTCTCACGAAGAACAGGACTAGAGTGAGATTACAACAGTCGACCAACTTTATTTTTTTGTTTAGTAGATATTCCTAACAAAATCCTAAACCTTATATTAAAATGATTTTAAATGCATGCTGATTTTGAACATGAATAAAGTGATTTAACACCTCAAATACTTATCAATTTTGTATGTAGTTTTTGTGAACACCAAAAAACTAACAATTGTCTGGGTTTTGAACCCATGCCATCTCACGAAGACCAAAACTTGAGTCTGACATTTTAGACCACTCAATCATCCTGACTTTTATATTTTTCTTGTATAGTAGATATTTCTATCAAATCCTAAACCTTGCATTAAAATGATTTTAAATTCATGCTTTTGAACATGAATAAAGTGATTTAAAGTTACATCACACCTCAAACATTAACTTATCAATTTCGTATGTAATTTTTGTGACCATAAAAAACAAACAATTGTTAGAAGTGAGAATTGAACCCACGGCCTCTCACAAAGACCAAAAAATTATTTTAGCACCTTAGACCACTCAACCATCTTGACTTTTTATTTTTGTATAGTAGATATTTCTAATACAATTCTAAACCTTGCTTTAAAATAATTTTAAATGCACGCTTTTGACTGATTCCCTCTAAACTAGAACTTGAGTCTGGCACCTTAGACCACTCGGTCATCCTGACTTTATTGTTTTTGTATATTAGATATTTCTATCAAAATCCTAAACTTTGCATTAAAATGATTTTAAATGCAAGCTGATTTTGAATATGAATAAAGTGGATTTAGTAAGATTTGAACCCACACCCTCTCACGAAGAATAGAACTAGAGTCTAACGTCTTAGACCACTCAACCAACTTTAAAGGTAAAGAAGTTTGCCGGATTTGTTGTTGCAACCAAACCGAGGAGAGAGAAAAACGGAATTGGAGAGAAAGAAAAAGAGTAGAATTCTACATCCGTACAGTTTTCGTATTTCAGTCCATTGGGGATTAATCATTGGTCCGATCGAGCTGAAATTTTGACAGCGTGTTCCTGACACGTGGGTCTTCAATCTGAACAGTGGAGATTGCGTTTGGAGCTATCTACAGGCATATTCCACTGAGTAGTTCGTGGCCACTTTAAGTGAGATCTTTCTTATTTTTACTCTCTTGAATTATTGTCGTTTGTTGCCGAGATTGATCATCTTGAGATATCAATAGTTGTATGCCTCTAGTTGTGACTAGGGAGAACTCGTTGTTGCCCATTATTGACTATAGTGGAGTTTTTGACTTCGGTCCGTGGTTTTTTACTCTTCGCATTGAAGATGTTTTTCCACGTTAAAATTGCTTGTGTCCTGTGCTTGAATTATATTGTGTTCTACTTGTTTAATTTTCTATTAGGTTCACCAGGGATAATTGAATAATAGAATTTAGTAATTATCTCAACAGTTACATTATGAGCAAAGCTTTTATAGCTAGAATTTGTGGTGCTATAATATTTATTTGGCCTATTTTGTTATTGTGAAAGCATATGTTGTGTAGTTCACGTGTTTAATATTTATATTTTCTATTTAAACTTAATCACTTTCAAAAGATTATAAAATGATTTTTAATACTTAAAGATTACATAAATGACTGAAATTGCACACTTTCACAAGTAATGCAAGTAAATTCATGTTGGATAAAATAGAGAATTCAAAGGAAAACATACTTTTTTTGGCCTTACTTTAGGGATGTTTTTGATGTTGAGGCTCTATAGTTATATGATTAACTTAGATGAAAAAACTGTAGGACATGTTTGAAAATGATATGGAAATGATTAAAATTACTTCAAAACATGTATTTAATTCTTCAAAATAAAGTTATTGTTTGATTTTGAAACTTTTAAATGCATTTTTTATAGGGTTGGTTGCCCAAACAACAATAAGCCCAAAATAATTGCAAATTTAGCAAATTTTAAAACATTTTGAAAATAGGACAAAAAATCAGTGGCTATCACTGATAGACTAAAATTCTATAAAAAAAACTGAGGTGATAGACTACTATCAGTAAGCGATAAACCATACTATCAGTGATAGAAATTGTCATATCTGCAAATTTTTTTTTTTTTTGATTACATTGGGGGTGGGGGGATTCGAACCACAGACCTCGTGGTCGTCAACTGATACATATGCCAGCTGAGCTATGCTCGCTTTGGCTCATCAAAATTGATTTTAAATGATTAAAAACATGTTTAGTGATTTTAACAATATTAAAATAACTTTCAAACACAGTTCGAGGATTAAATCTGATATTCGAGCATACAATTTGAAATTTATGTTTACTTTGATATGATATTGCATTATTGTAGCATCATTATAGCAAATAAGTATAAAAGTAGACCTATAAATTTCAGATTGACCTATAAATTTCAGATTTCTTTCTAATGTTTGTTGCATTTAAAACATGCTGTTTTTTAATAATATTGTAATTTTTAAAACTTTTTATAAAAATATGGTAGGTTTGAAAGTATTTTAAAAAGAATGTTGTTCAGGAAAAGACAGACAAAGACGACCTCTACATGCGGAGCAAAGGTCGTCTTTTGAAAAAGAGGATCTTGCTCCACATGGATGAAGATCGTCTTTTCAAAAGACCATCTTCTTCGGATCTACTTTCCTTTCATTAAAAAATTGATATATTTTTATCCAGATATTCAAAAATTTTGAAAAAGGTACGGTTGGAAGAGAGCTTCAATTGGATACCTGGTTTCACTATTTTTAGAGTTGTGTATCAAAAGATATGGCTGAAAACTTCACTAAACCCATAACTGAAGATATGGCTGAAAACTTCAAAACTGTAGATAAACTTCGTCTGTATCTTTTGATACACAACTCCAAAAGTAGTGAAACAAGGTATCAAATTGAAGCTCTCTGTGTTAGCTTTCCAACCTTACCCTTTTCGAAGTTTTTGAATATCAGTATAAAGAAAAAAATTGGTAATTCTTGATCCGATAAACCTAGGCAATTGAGCTCAAGATTAAATGAGTCCAAAAACTATTTAAATGGTAATTTGGCCAAAGCTCAAAAGATTAAGATTGGGCCTAAAACTAACAAAGCCCAATTCCAGATGTTTTGGTTTAAAATCCAGAAAACTCTTCGAAACTGAAGTCTCTATACCATACATGCTTTGAAGACCAAGATCAAAATTTAAGACTTCAAGGCTTCGACCATCGTCCAGTCAAGGGTCGATCAAGAAGTCCAAGACCGGCCCAAACAAATCAACACGCTTGAGAACAAGCGCGCGCTTTGACCCTCGAAACAAATTTTCAGAGAGAATTAAGTGCATATTAATACAAATTAAATTCATTTACGGGTATTAAATTTTTGTTGGGTTGAAATATGGTGCGAACACAAGCAAATTCTGATTTGTTAGAAAAGAAATGGAATAAATTGATAAAAAGCTAGTGGTGAATGGGTTCCCCACATTCCTAAATACCAATGGTTTCAAATACCTCAGTAGAGAGCAGCAAAACAAACTTGAAATTCCCTAAGAAAAAAAAAAAAAAAAACTGAAACTCCCACATCGGAAAAGAATACAATAGCGAGCTGTCCAGCGCCTATATAAACTCACCAACGTCATAAGTCTAATTCACGGAGCCGTGCGGTGAGCACAAAGCGAACTATTCTTTCGCCTTTTACTAAAGAATACCGTGTGCTTGCCGCCTCAAGCGGCATACGCCTATTTTTGGAGGGATCCATCTTTCGGGAGTGGGTCTCACATTAAATCGAGTTCTTAAAGTTAATTTAAAATATTGTATTTAGAAATGTGACATAATCACCTGTTTGTTTGATTTTAAAGTAAGGTTAAATTTAGAAATTTATGGTTGTTTTCTAATGCTGTCTTTAAAAATATAAGATGTATAAAAACCAAATGGTTATCCAGATGATTGTATTATGAAATCTTGAGTATAATAAACACATTATGAAATCTTTGAGTATAATAAACACAATTTATAGTTTTTGACTTATAAAACATAAAATTGAGACCACAAGAATTTCAGGTTTTCCCAACGCAAACTTTTGTCGGGAAAAATCCACGTTTTCGTCGGCATATGATACGCCAACGGAAAAAAAACGTTGGCTGGTTAGTCGGCGTAGCTTTCGCCGACGGATAAATCGTTACGTTGGGGTACCTCAATGTTTCACCGACGATAGTATTGCGTTGGCGAAAACTTCCCCAATGCCTACGCTATGTTTAACGCCGGCATAAGTACCCAAATGCCGACGTAAATAACTACGTCGGCCAACAATTTTAGGGTTTATATAATTTAGGTTTCGAGTTTGGGGTTTCAAATTTGGGGTTTCGGGTTGCTTTTTCAGTTTTTTTTTAATTCAAATTTTGTAATAATTCGAATTCGATATAGTTAGAACATAAATATTATCAATTGTACAATTTTAACCTGAAATATCATAAACGTCAATATATTAAAATGCAATCTTCTTACAAAAATAACAGAGTTTTGAAACAAAAAGTGTTATTCTTCTGAGTAGAAGTATAAACAAAAGAACGAATATAAACCTACATGCACTGAAACAATTTGTAGTATGCGAACTTATCCTAAACAATGCCTATTTTTGTCTTCAACAAAAAGTGCACTGAAAAAAAAAAAAAAAAAAATAAATAAAATAAATAAAAAAATAATCCTAAACCACTTCTATTTTTGTCTTCGTCCGTCTTTTTTCAGAAGTTTCCTTGAAGATTACACACCTACGAACCTGAGAAAGTGTAAACATAAACATAAATAGGTGAAAATGAACTTGACTCGGGGTCAAAGTGAGCATTCAATAAACATGACTCAATATCTTAAGTACGTTGGATCTTAAAGAGACTTTGATAGAAGAAAAACTTAAAGAGACGTGTTTGAGCTTCCAAGAACTAGGGGTCCCCCACATCTTAATCAAACCATTTGACAACAAAACTTGATAAAATTGCACCTAAAAGTGAAAGTGCCTAGCCAAGTGCGAAAAAACTATGCCAAATGAACATGAAAGTGCCTAACATTAAAATGTCTAGCCAAGTGTCAAAAAACTAACAATGTGTTATTTGCATTCTAGAAAGGACTCAAATATATCATAAATGGACCTAAAAGTGACAAATGAACATGAGAGTGTCCAGCCAAGTACCCATAAACTATCCATGTGTTATTTTCATTCTAAAAAGAACTCATTATATATACTACATGCACCTAAAATTGAAAGTTCCTAGCCAAGTGCCAAAAAAACTATCCATGTATCATTTTCAATCCAAAAATTACTCGAATATATCCCAGATGCACTTGAAAGTGCCAAATGAACATAGAAGTAAAAGTGCTTAGCCAAGTGCGAAAAAACTATGCCAAATGAACATGAAAGTGCCTAACATGAAAATGTCTAGCCAAGTGTGAAAAAACTAACCATGTGTTACTTGCATTCTAGAAAGGACTCAAATATATCATAAATGCACCTAAAAGTGACAAATGAACATGAAAGTGTCTAGCCAAGTACCCATAAACTATCCATGTGTTATTTTCATTCTAAAAAGAACTCATTATATATACTACATGCACCTAAAAGTGAAAGTGCCTAGCCAAGTGCCAAAAAAACCCTCCATATATCATTTTCATTCCAAAAATTACTCGAATATATCCTACATGCACTTGAAAGCGCCAAATGAACATAAAAGTAAAAGTGCCTAGCCAAGTGCGAAAAAACTATGCCAAATGAACATGAAAGTGCCTAACATGAAAGTGTCTAGCCAAGTGCCAAAAAAACTTTCCATGTATCCTTTTCATTCCAAAAATTACTCGAATATATCCTAAATAAACCTAAAAGAGACAAATGATGTTATGTATAAATTTAGTACTTGACTACCATAACTGCAGGATAGCCACATGCACACACATATATATAAATTCAGTACTTGGCTACCATAGCTGCAGGATAGCCACACACATAATATAGGAACACAATTAAGTATGTAAGACATATGACCTTGTGTGTCTGAAGAGCCATCAATATGACCTTGTGTGTCTGAAGGGTCGTCGTCTCTTTGTCTTCGCTCCAATAGTTTTTTGCATTTCAGCCCATCTACCTTCCCACAAGGCTACCTGAGTACTTAAGTTAACATTCATTTCTTTCAGATCTGCTATCTCAACTTTCATAGCCGTCATTTCTTTACTCCCTACATTTTCTTGTTGTGATGGGCATGCAACATTGGCGGGTGTGCTGGGTTTGGGGTCCCAACCGAGGCCTTTAATGTGCCCTGATCGATGTCCCAAAACCGTTTTAGCAATCAATGCAGAAGGCATCGCTAAAACACCATCTTTGGATGATGCTTCTACAATTTTCATCATTTCCGACTACATTTATAATGGAATGGGGTTAAATGCATAGAAAACATAATTTTACCCAATTGTGATATAATAGTACTTACATATGCATGTTCTGCATTGGGACCCACCCACCACGAAGTTCATGGCAATGAGTATCGTGGAATAACTCAATTTCATCAACATCATATCCCTTTTTTTTTTCTTTAAATGAAATTTAGAAACTATTAACCATGGTCATAATAACACAATGTATAGAAGAATTATGTTGTACTTACCAGTTCATGTTGTAGTTGTAGAAATGACTTTGAACCAGCTCGATGGTTGAATGGCAGTTTGATAACTCCATTTTGGAGCTAATTATCACTCCCTAATTCTTGCTAAAAGCCGTATTTAATTAGTTAATATTTCTCGTTTGGAAGAGAATTGCGGCGAAGAGCTCATGGTGTCCATTGGACGTGTTTCGTGGCTAAGAACGGTGTTTTAACGCACCGAGAGTGCATCGAGAAAGGGCAAGATCGTCCAAGAAGAACCGGACAAAATTGCCAATTGAAGGCAATCTTCCAGCCCCAAACCCGAGAGCAAGCGTCGAGACGCTTGCTTAACGCTGCCTGGCGTCGAGACCCTGTCGCAGCGTCGAGACGCTCCGAGGGAGCGCGCGCTGGAAATCATCGGGGCAGCGTCGAGACGCTCGCCCAGCGTCTCGACGCCATCGCGAGGCGCGCTGATCGTTTAGTCGCAGCGTCGCGATGCTGTCCCAGCGTCCCGACGCTCCGACGGATTTAAAAGCTATAAATGACGATTTTTTGCAGCCATCTCTTGCATCTTCTTCTTCCTCTCGGTTTTTCTTCTTAAATTCCTTTTGCTCCGCCATTGTTGGCAAGTTTTTGGAGCTTTCCTTTGTATTAGAGCTAGAGATTATGGCCAAGGCTTTCGTTGGAGCGGTTTTGGCAACTTCCTCCATGGTTGGCTAAGGTATTGTGTTAGATTCGGGATGATTTAGGGATTTTTCGTTAGGCTTTTTACATTTTGATAATCTATGCATATGGTTCTGAATAGGCTTTAATTATTGATTGCATTTGTTGTGCTTGCTTAAACCCATGCGTATGTTAGATTTCAACGACGGACAATCGGGTTTTCTAGCGTGCGTTATTGTTATAGAATAGCGATGCCTTGCCTCTCCTTTTCGCCTTAGTAACACAGGACAACAAAACTAATCGGAGTATCGATTTATGCATGCTTATTGTTGGGTACTTTAGGGTTGTCGGGTAGCCAATTAGCAATGGGAATGCATATTCAAATGTTCGTCGTGGTTAGCTAGTAACTATTCGGAGTCAAATTGGGGCTGATCAGTCTAACGAGACTGTGAATACTGTTTAATTAGAACTGTTAGTTCTAATTAATTAATATGGAGTCGGTTACTTTAGAGTTCCCGGGTAACCGACCGCGTGCATGTCAATTTATTAGCCTTAGTCTTGAATTAAATGATTAATGTTAGAATGCCTAGCGAAATCCCGAAATACCCCGAATCGAACACTTTTTAATCTATTTCCCTTCAATTTCTCCGTTAGCAATTTATTTCTCACGTTGCATGTTAAAATCCCCCTCTTGTTACAAAACCCAACTAATCAATTAATTTGCATTTCGAACTTTAATTTCAATCTGATTAGTCCTTCTCTGTGGTTCGACCCTTTTGTCGCTAGCTGCAAAGCTAAAGGTCAATTGGCTTATAAATTCATTTTGATCAGGCTTCGACAGCCTGTGAATTAAAGGATATTCAAAAATCCCCACCACCACAGTTTTGCTCGAGCTTCCTTGCCCCTCTTCGTTTTTTCCTGAAAAAAATTATCATTAGTACAACTAAGTAAAGTTAGAACTATAAGTTTAACCGAGAAAAACATACCGCCCATTCAAGGGTCTCCCATATGTCACATAGAAGATTTCAATCTTCTGGATCTACTAGCCTCTTTGCGGGGTTTGCACGAGCTTCTGTGATGTCATCATACTTGCAGTAGTGCTGGTACAACTCTGCTCTAAACTCCCTGAATATATCTCGCATCTGTTTATTCAAGAACTTTTTGATTACTAGGTACGAAATATCCAAATCAAAATATTCCTACATATTTGATAATAAATGTGTAAGCATACATTTACGCTTGAAATAGTAACAAAATGCGTAAAGAAAATTTAAACTTACCAACACCCGATCAGTCACATTGTCACGCACATCTTGCTTGACCGCCTTCCAGGTCGCACAACGTATGGGAATTGTCTCTCGTACTATGGTGCCAACGCCAGTACTAAACCTCGGAGCTAAGGGACATACTGGTCTCCCAATCCCATCCTCAATCACAATCTCGATCCTCCCATGCACATTGACATATCGATTCAACTCAATGTTTCGAGTATGCCCTCTTTTTCGCTTACTTTGTGTTCTTGGTCGGCGAGGTCTAGATCCTGAAACAATGATTAATTTAGCTAAATATGTAAGAAAATAAAAATTATTAGCAAAAATATTATTTTTACCTAATGTCGCGCTCGGCTTCACCTCCGTTGAGGAATTAATCACCGGAGTGTTAACCTCAGTAGCCGCCACATTAGCCTCCTGATCATAACCGGTACGTCTCATGACTCTAGAATCATACAAAAGATGGGAAAAAAATCAATCTCAATATACTAATCCTTGATCTTTAAAATATGGAACTAAAATACACATGTTATACAGTTATTCGCTATTCTGATCATCAGAATCTAAATAGTGAAGTGAACTCGAACTCTCTTCATCGTCGGATGCTTCTAGGTCACCAGGTTCATCATTAATGAAATCGTTATCATTTTGTTACGGTACACTCCTATTCAATTCTTCTTCAATCACTTCACATTCAACAACAATGGTCTCTACATAGTTCATCATCTTGTATCGTTTCATCGACCGCAATGACTCCAGATATTTCTAACAACTCCATCGTGTCGTTTTCTAGGTCTTCGGCTTCTGGATCGTCCCATATGTGTTTATTTTGAACAAGTTGAACTACTTTCCAATTATTACCAAGTTTAAGATCGTTAATGTAGAAAACTTGTTTGGCTTGCGTAGCGAAGATGTAAGGGTCGTCTATACACCAAAAATGGGATGTGTCTATTGACTTAAACCCTAAATCCACATGTAATTTTTTCTTTTTAGAATCTGTATCAAACCATTTACATCGAAAAAGAATCACACGTCTTCTCTTGTTATAGTCCAAGTCCAAAACCTCTTGCAATACACCGTAGTAATTCATTTCATCATTTCCTTCTCTTTCCCAGGCACCATGAGTCCACTATTCTGCGTAGACCGACGATTGTCGCGTTCCATACAACAAAAACGTACTCCATTGACAATGCAAGAACTATAAGTACGAACTTGATTTGTAGGCCCCAATGCTATGGAGTAAAGATCATCGGATGCTTCGCCTCTTTCACGTAATGAGTACATCTGTTTACGTTAAGAATGTTAACGTAACTTAGTTTTATCTCGTTACAGAAGTTCAGTATTCAAAATTAAAAACTACACTTACTTGTGCTTTTAACCAATCAGGAAATTGAAGTTCATGTCTCTAGCTCTGAACAATTGTTCAATATATACCAATGTGCCATTTGTTTCTCGTTTTGAGATAGTGTTCTCAAAACTGATCCACTCAATGGTCGTGCGTTTTGTCTAAATAATTCAAAATCCTCTATTTGACCTTCAGGAATTGAGTCATCATTACGTGCAATCCTATTAAACCTCGTTTCTATTCCGGTTAGATACATGGAGTAGAAAGTCAAATATTCATTCATGACAAATGCTTCTGCTATGGAGCCCTCGGGAAAAGTTTTGTTACGCACATAGTTTTTCAAGGTCCGTAGGCTTCTCTCAATAGGGTACATCCAACTATAGCTAACTGGACCAACGATCTTTGCTTCATATGCCAAGTGAACTGGAAGATGCACCATTACATCAAAAAATGTCGGTGGAAAAATTCTTTCAAGCTTACAAAGTATAAGAATAATATCAGCTCCCAGCCGATACAAGTCACTGATCCGTATTGTCTTCGCACATAAGTCACGAAAGAAATTACATAACTCAACAATTGTTGTACACACATCCTTTCGCAAGTATGCTCTTATAGCAATAGGAAGAAGTCGATGGAGCAGAACATGAGAGTCATGAGTTTTCAACCCCCACACTTTCCCATTTTTGACATTCACGCATCGTGATATGTTGGAGACGAACCCGTCAGGAAATTTGACCAATTTCAAGAACTTACAAAAATCGCTCACTCACTAGTAGTCAATGTATATGCAACATGTGGCTTTATATATTTATTTCCTTTCTTTTCAACGTATAATTCCTTTCGAATGCCCATATCTTTAAGGTCGAAACGAGCATTTATAGTGTCTTTTGTTTTTCCTTCAATGTTCAACAAAGTTCCGAGCAAGTTGTCGCATACACTTTTTTCAATATGCATGACATCCAACTTATGTCGTAAAAGATGTTTAGACCAATAGGGGAGTTCGAAGAATATACTCTTTTTGGTCCAGTAAATATCTCGTTTCCTTTTCTTACCAACTTTGGATGGATGCTTACTTAACACTAGAAAGTTGATCGAGTTTACTTGTTGTAAAATCTCATCTCCATTCATTGCAACTGGTGGAGGTCTAAGCTCAAATTTCCCATCATGTAGTCTACTCCTACGCCAACTATGATTAGCTGGAAGATAACGTCGATGTCCCATATACGACATTTTCCCTATTAACCACTTTGACGATGTCTCTTCTTTACAAATGGGACACGCTTGATAACCTTTGGTACACTATCCCGACAAGTCTCCATATGCAAGAAAGTCATTGATAGTCCACAACAAACATGCATGTAGTTTAAAATACTCTGAACTCGTGCAATCATACGTGCGCACACCATTATTCCACAACTCCTTCAACTCATCAATCAATGCCTGCAAAAATACGTCAATTTCTTTTCAAGGAGACTTCGGCCCAGGTATGAGCAAAGAAATTGTAAAATTAGATTCTTTCATGCACTTCCATGGTGGCATGTTGTATGGAATAAGCACCACATGCCACATGCTGTAGACAATACTCATATTACCAAACAGATTGAATCCATCTGAAGCTAATGCTAACCGAACGTTCCTTGGGTCTGAGGCAAAATGAGGAAACTCTTTATCTAAATGTTTCCACCCTGAAGCATCAGCTGGATGTCTCAACACATCATCAGTTTCAAATCGTTTATCCTTATGCCATCTCATTTCAGAAGCAATATGCTTCGATGAAAACAATCGCTTCAACCTGGGTATTAGTGGGAAATGACGTAAAATCTTGTGTGGAATTTTCTTACCCTTCCCGTTATTTACTTTATAACGTGACTCACCACATACCGGACAACTTTGGCAATCTACAAAATCTTTCCAAAATAGTGTACAATCGTACTTGCAAACATGGATTTTATCGTATCCTAGCCCTAAGTCGCGTAGTTTTCTCTTGGCTTGATAAAATGTACCCGGTATAGATGCACCAACTGGAAATGCTTCATTCAATAGTTCTAGTAACATATCGAACGACTTATCGGTCCAACTATTGAGCACTTTCATATGCATCAACTTCACCAAGAAGCTCAACGAGGAAAATTTATTACAACTGGTTACGTGCTTCAGCCATCAACTCCTCAAAATTGTTTGAAGTATTCGGTTCTTCAACATTAGCAGACATTTGAACACCAAGGTATTCTTCATTATCAATATCCTCTTCCCCTGCTATCATCGCCCCTTGCAAATCGTTTAAAAGATCAAACATCTCATCGTCATCGTTCTGATCATTAGAATCTCCATTCAATCCATCATCTAGTGAAGAACTTGTTTCTTTTTTAAATCGAGCTAAGTTTGCAGGTTCTCCATGATAAATCCATTGACTATATGAAGGAGATATCCCATTCGAAAATAAATGACGTTCTAATGAATCCATTGACTGCGACTTTGAGTTCATACAAAGCTTACATGGGCATCTCGTTTTTCCCGTCCCATTTACATGACATTTTGCCACTTCTAGAAATTGTTCAACTCCTTCAATATACTCTCTAGAGAATCTATCTCTCAGCTTAATCCAACTTTTATCCATCCTTCAATATACTTTTCCAATTAGTACCAATGAAGAAAGTTCAATCCTGTTGGAATTAGGAACGGAAACCAACTTAGGGTTATTTGTTCATTAAAACTTTACTTGAATGGAGATTTGTTATTGTATAAAGTCAAATGATAATAAATATCACAAAAACAATCAAACGAAACAACCGTCGAATACTAGGATCGTCATACGAAATGTTCAAAACATCTTTTCCATCTTTTTATTTAGAAGAAGAGTTTTATTGGTATTCATCCTTCAATATATGTTTTGGGCATAGCAACAGTTTTTAACATGTTCTGCTTCAAAATCATTGTTGATGTCTGTACTAATAGGTAGGGAAGGTTGTAAAATTTGTATTTTGGAATTTTAGTTCAACTTTTCATTACTTTGATTAATTTGGCTCAACATAGAAAAGTAGAAGAAAACAAAAGTTGGGTGGGATAAGACTTGGGGATAGGTTCCAAAGTCTCATCCCCAAATCAAATCACTCAGGTCCTATAAACAAATAAATGCAATTGATTAATATGAAAGGAAAACAATTATTAAGGTAAAACCATTCTACATAACACGATCAGCATCAAAGAACTTAATGTAACATACAATCATCATCCTAGTTGAAGGTTATAAAAAGTAAAAAAAATAGCAGCCTTCTGACATTAAAAAAAAAAATAGGTGACGATTAATGCTCTTGCTGTTAGATTAAAAAAAATAGCAGCCTTCTGAAACTAGGGATGGATATCCAGTTTGTTCTTGCTTTTAGCTTAACTTACTGGTTGTAACTCTCTCTCTCCCTTGTCCTCACAAAGAATATTCAAAATTAGAGACTATGAGTTAATCCCACATCAAAACTAAGCAGAAAATGAAGATTACCAACAGAGATGACATACAGAACAAGATCAATAAGGCAGCAATGAAGAAGAAACAATTTCAGAGATTAGCATTAAACTAACACCATACTCTGATAAGATGAAATTCTCCATTTTCTTCAAAGCAAAAAACAATATCCATCATCAATTTCAGTTAGCATTTCCTACAGATTCTCCACTCCAGCAAGATTTGAGCACCCATTTCCTCGTAAAATTGAATCGCATTCACATTCCAATCAAGCACCACCCACTCCACTCTCCCGTAATCCATTTTCACGGCTTGTTTCGCCACCGCCGAAAACAATATTTTCCCCAAACCTTTCCTCCGATAACACTCTCTCACGAAGATATCCTCCACGTAAAAACCAGGCTTCCCCAAGAAGGTCGAAAAATTGGGGAAAAACATAACAAAAAAATTAATTTTTTATGAATAAACCAAAAAATAAACTCATTAAAACAGTAGCAGTACTGACAAACATCTAATACAAACATATAAGATGTACCAGTTACCTACCACAACGACGAATAATGCTCGAACTCGAAGATGAAGGGACACCGACGACGATTGATGCCAATGCTCGAACTCCGAGATGGAGGGAAGAAATCGAAGAGGGAAAGGAAAGGAAGTGAAAGAGGAGGGTTTGAGGTTTGGGGAAATCGAAGAGGGAAAAACCAGAGAGGGAAATATCGTGGGTTTAGGGCTTATTTAAGTACACTTTTCCCCGACGTAATCTTACGTGGGCGTAGCTACGATTTTCGTCGGCAATTTTCCCTCCAAAGACCGCCAATTTTTTTTGTCAAAATACTCCCAACGTATGATGTTACGTCGGCGTAGATGATATCTATTTAGGTGTAAATGAGTTACGTCGACACAAATTCGTTTATGCCAACGCAATTAGGTTCCGTCGGCATATAAATTGTCGGCGTTGCCAAAAATTCTTGTAGTGTGAGAGTTAATGTATATGTATTATGTCGCAACGTCATCGCGACGCGGAGCGGCCGACGTCCTCTTTCAAGGGTTTTGTTTAAAAATAAAAGAGATGGAGTCGCCACCAACCATTTTTTGGTGTGATTGGTCACTTTAAAACAAAAACTGGTCAAAGAAAACAGAAATTAGGTTTGGGGGTCGGTTGAGTGTAGGGAAGGTATTAACACCCTACAACACCGGTTAAAAATGGTAGCCATATTTTATCTTATATTATCCAATTAATTTTAAAACATCCTTAAATTGAGAAAATAAGTAATAATTTATAAAAACAATGTCTCATTTAATCAATTCTTGGGAAAATTATCCTTAGTTAATTATCATATTAAATTTCCTTTTATTTAAAGGAAATTGTTTACCTCAAGAATTTGAGAAATTTATCCCAACTCCGTCATAGGATTTATATGATAATATTTTATTTTTAAAACATATTTATTTAATATTTTTAGAAGAATTGGGAGGATTTTCGTGTGTTTGCACGAGAGTCGAAACTCTACGAAAGTCACATTACTCAGTCCTCAAAACAAATAACACATCTTTTTTATGAAATAATTGTGAGGATTTTCGTACATTTTACAAAATCGAGACTTCATGAAATTGTATTACTCATCCCTCAATTAAATTAAGTCAATTTAAAACTAAATTTGAAATTTAAATAAAATATTTGAATTAAAGATAAATTAACATTTTACTCGAAGAGATCTAAGTTTAAAACAAAATAGAGTTCAATTGATACATTAAACTTGAAATCGAAATTTAATGAAAATACCTTGATAAAATACAATAAAACCGAAATTTGAGAAATTTGCTTCGTATTTCAGAAATTTGCTTTAAAAGGGACAACGACTTTTATTTCAAAACTTAGTTTTCAACAAAAGATATTTTTTAAAACAGGGACTTCGTATTTCAGAAATTTGCTTTAAAAGGGACAAGAGTTTTTATTTCAAAACTTAGTTATCAACAAAAGACTCCTTTAGAACAGGGACTTCGTATTTCAGAAATTTGCTTTAAAGAGACGACGGTTTTTATTTCAAAACTTAGTCGTCAACACAAAAGACACTTTTAAAACATGGACTTCGTATTTCAAAAATTTTCTTTAAAAGGGACAACAGTTTTTATTTCAAAACTTAGTTGTCAAACAAAAGACTCCTTTAAAACAGGGACTTCGTATTTCAGAAATTTGCTTTAAAGGGACGACGGTTGTCGCAACGTCATTGCGACGCGGAGCGGCCGACGTCCTCTTTCAAGGGTTTTGTTTTAAAAATAAAAGAGATGGAGTCGCCACCAATCATTTTGGGTGTGATTGGTCACCTTAAAACAAAAACTGGTCTACGATTTCAGAAATCAAGTTCGGGGGTCGGTTGAGTGTAGGGAAGGTATTAGCACCCTACAACACCCGTTAAAAACGGTAGCCTTATTTTATCTTATATTATCCAATTAATTTTAAAATGTCCTTAAGTTGAAAAAATAAATAAATAATAGTCTTGTTAAAAATGAATGTCTCATTTAATCAAATCTTAACCTTAAAAATAAGGTAAGAGTTTGATATATTGAGTGAATTTAACTTTAATTAATTATCATATCTAAATTTCCTTTTATTTAAAGGAAATTATTTACCTCAAGAATTTGAGAAATTCATCCCAACTCCGTCATAGGATTTATATGATAATATTTATTTTTAAAATACATTGATTTATTTTTAGGAGGATTTTCGTGTGCTTGCACGAGAGTCGAAACTCTACGAAAGTCACATTACTCAGCCCTCAAAACAAATATTATTTTATTTTTACAAAAACGTTATTTTTAAATGGAAATATGACTTGATTATAAAATCAAATTGAGATTTAGGAAAAAAAATCAAATTAAAGATGAAGTTGAAATTTGTTTGAAATATATTTACAAAATATTAAAATCTATTTACATGCTTGAATTAAGGTAAGATTTAAGGATACCTTAAAAATACTAAATTTGAAAAGGAAAATACATTATAACTAAAAATAAAGTTCAAATATTTAAATCAGAAATCAATTGGAAGTGGAAAAAATAATTTTTAAAATGATATAATGGCATGCTTGTAATTTAAAACTAATAACAAAAATGTAATTTAAACATGCAGGGGCATAAAAGTAATTAGAAACAGGAGCATATAAATCGGGGTATACTTGAAACTCATATAGACCATGGATATATTTGAAACTCATATAGACCGGGGATATATTTGAAATTTCATATAAACCATGAAATATATTTAGAAATTAAATCAGTGGCAAACTTGTAATTAAACTTAAATCTAAAATGAAAATTTTTTTAAAAATTAAATCAATGGCAAACTTGTAATTAAACCTAAATCTAAAAATGAAAAAAATTCATCTTACCTACGTGAAGAAGCTGCTTCAGCCGCTGCAGCAGTTATCTGTCATGGAGCTCTTCCGCCGCAGATCTTGCCGTGCGCCGCCGCGTTGAAGTTCGTCTGCTGCCGCCTGCACGTGAGTCACCGCTGCAGAAATCTCCGCCGCAGGCCGTGGGTCGTCGAGAACGCCGCCGCTTTCGAAGTCCGCCGCCGCTTTCGAAGTCTGCCACCGCTGTCGAAGTCCGCCGACGCAATCGAGGTTCGTCGAATCGTGGGGTTATGGGATGACTATTGAATGGTGGGAAGAAGATGAAGTTGGGGGGAAGAGGAGGAAGTTGGGGAAGAAGATGAATAGTAAGAAAAGACAAAAATGGGACCTCGGTTTCCGTGAAAGATTTGGAGAGAGGGAAAAATAATCAATTTAGTCAAATTCAAATTTCTCCCAAAAAATACCAATCTTTTTCTTACCCCTTTTCAATATGATTTCCCTCGATATTTATAGACGACAAATTGTCGACTATGGTTAGAATAAAACATTAATGTCTCGAAATTTCGCCCTTAAATGAAAACGGATTTCCGACCAAAAATGAAATAAAAATCAAATCTTATCATTAAATGAATATCAAATTTGATCCAAAAATGGATTAAAGATTTATACTTATTTAATAATAAAATTTAATTTTTATAAGCAAAATTTTATTATTAAATGAATATCAAATTTTGATCCAAAAATGGATTAAAATTTTATACTCATTCAATTTAATGAATGAATATCAAATCTTAGCCATAAGAGGATTAAAAATATTATACTTCGATGTCAAAAATTATTTCCAAATAATTAAAACGTTCTCTTTTTTTGTTTTTGTTTTTTTCTTTCTAATTTTCGAAATTAATTAAATACTAAAATAAAAAAATAAAAAAATTTAAAAAAATAAAAAATAAAAGTGGCCAAATAAAGGGTGACAAAAAATTAATAAAAATAAAAAATAAAGAATTAATAATAAACAAATGGCCGGACCAAATACGGTGTCTACAACGGTTTTTATTTCAAAACTTAGTCGTCAACACAAAAGACTCCTTAAAACAGGGACTTCGTATTTCAGAAATTTGCTTTAAAGGGACGACAGTTTTTATTTCAAAACTTAGTCGTCAACACAAAAGACATTTTTAAAACAGGGACTTCGTATTTCAGAAATTTGCTTTAAAAGGGACAACGGTTTTTATTTCAAAACATAGTTGTAAAAAATTAAACCTTTTTTTTAGAGATTTTTTAAATGTTCTTTCGAAAACATTAAGACTTCATGAATATGAAAAAGACTTAAATGCATGAGCTATGAGATGTGAGGTTGTCACAGGTCATGAAAACTAGTATGAGTTGATGAATGACTCTCTAAAGAGAATGTGTGACATGCAAATGCAAAAAATTCAAATGGATTAAAACCATGTGGATAAATTTAAATGTTCGTTATGGGTGGAACTTGTTCATTATCACGTATGACAACGTGTGCCTTGATTTGTTTTGGTTTGACGAATGAAATTAATTTTGAAGGCATGATGCATTGATGCATATGCACGCCAATAGTAGGAAAATGAATGTCATGAATGCAGTATGTATGCATGTGCATGCTGATGGTGGATTAAAAATGTCATGAATGCAACATGTATGCATGTGCATGCCAATGGTAGGTAAATGCAGCATGGTATGTCTGATCTTTATCTAACCATGATATACGAGAAGAATTTTTGTTTTTTTTTTAGAAATAATGATGTAAATGATCTTAAATCGATTAACGAAATGTAAGATATGTGGAAATTATGACATCAAAATAATTTTCATGTTTAAGGAAAAATAAGTATCCTAGTCTATTCTCATTGTTCTTGTTAGCTGATACTTAGTAGTAAAGAATCAAAAAGAGAAAATGTTGGCATCATATGAGATTTTTTTTTTTTTTTTTTGAATGAATGCTTTCACTGGAAATGAATTATGTATGTCAATCGTAGATTACTCAACCACATTAGGCATGGTGGGTTTTTTAGAAGTGTCTCATGTGCTAGTTTAGAGAACTATCAAAGGTAGTTTCCAGTATTGAACATCTTACTTGATTAACTGCTTCATGATTTAGTCTTGTAATAGACACAATAGTTTGAATATAAGAAAATGAGTTTGAGTTCGAATAAGTATGAAATAGTAAACAGTACACGTTTTCTTTGTAAGGAAAAAAAAATGTGGTCTTCAAATCTCCTGAACAATAAGAGATTGATTATAAAATTTTTAATATTCGTGTAAGAGATTGAAATATGATCCAATGGAAGACGAATGGAGCGATTCCAATTCTTTGGACAATAGTTTTGAGAACATGAAGCAGCTCATTAGGAAATCATCTCATGTATATTTTCTCTTTTTTTTAGTAAGCTCGAGGTCTTCGATAAATGTGATAATATCTCCATCTTGACTTGGTCTGGTGTGACAAGATGAATCATTTTTCCCAAATGTGGCAAATGCGACGCCTTTGCCCCAGTGTGTTGATGGTGGTATTGCTCCAGTATGGCAAAGACGAAGGCTTTGCTCCTGTTTGTTGATGGTGGTCTTGCTCCAGTGTGGCAAAGATGAAGACTTTGCTCTATTGTTGATTTAAAGATGATATTTTTAAGCATTTAGAGATGAAGCTTTTTGATCTATTGATTGCATCACTTTTTTTTTCCCCAAAATGACGCAATCAAATGGTTCAGCTTGTTGATATTGATTTTGCCCCCAGCGTAGATGGTGGCGTTGTTCCAGTTTGTTGATATTGGTCTTGCTCCAGTGTGGCAAAGATGGAGACTTTGCTCCAGTGTTCAAAGTTTGAAAGAATTGTCTCAGTTTAGCGAAGATGGAGGCTTTGCCCCAATCGGTCGCCTTGCAAAGGAGATTTTTCAAGCATTCCTGATGTAGTTTCTTGATCTATTGATTGCACAAATATTGCCACATTATTTATTTTATTTTTTTTTAACATTGTTTCCTTTATTTAGCAAGAAATTGTGCAATCACATACAAAAGATTGATGATATATGTGGTTACTCCTTCACAACTCTTGTAGTTCTTCCGTTTCGTTTCTTTGCCCATGACCCCCGACATCGTGATGAAGATCCTTCAAGCAAAACTCATTGAATGAAGTTGAGATTTTGAGATGATTTCGAAAGTTGTTGACTCATTTGTGCTTAAAACTATTATCTCTAGTCTTGGAATCACTTTCAAATTGAGGAAAGAGAAATGACAAATGATAAAAATGAAAAGAAATGAGAATCTGGATCAAATGAAATTGAATATGAGAAATGTATGAGAAATTACAAGTCTTAATTATGAAGCAGTAGATCACAAGAGTTTAATACTATTTCATTACATTTTAAGTTCTCCTGAATAATTTGGGATGTTTGCCATCTAATTAAATGTGGCAGGTTGAACAAAAGGCTAGATGGGTAGAGAGACACCATATAACGTAGATGGTGAGCTTGGTATGGATTTAAAGGTGGATCCACAAAATCATGGTAAATTGCTTCAAAACTTATGTGGCATGCATGTTCAAGGTTTTACAGTGAGTAATTTTGGACTCTCACTGCAAAAGGGTGTTTGCCCCAGTATGAAGATTAAAATCTTGCTCAACTGTTGTGTGGGGACAAAGGTGTTTGCCCCAGTATGAAGATTAAAATATTGCTCAACTGTTGTGTGGGGACAAAGTGTTTAGCACATGAGGAATATATAGGTCGAAATAAGGTTGTCTTCAACTATGAGTTCGTCTCAATTATGAAACTTGAGAGAAGTATTTTTCAAAGAAGACATAAAATGGTTGAGACTTGACAATTTCTTTTATAAGAGTAGTGAAAGCACTCATTCCCTTTTTTCTTTTCTTTTTTTCATTTTCTATTTTTTTTCATTCCCTCTCAAAATTCTTGTTAAGTTTTCAGCTAACAAGAAACGACCAAGGTAAACACAAGGGTAATCAAAATGAACACAAAAATGTTTTAATTTTTTATTTTTAAATGATGTGATGAAGAATATGATAAAAATCGATAATGTTTTGTGAAAAAACATGTGTGAGATGATATTATGAAATTGATGAATAACAAATGATTTTTTTTATGTGAAATGAGATAATGATGCATGAGCATTTTTATCATGTGTGAGATAGAAGTGAAACTTGATTTTTGTGATGTATGCATGTGCATGATAACAAATGATTTTTTTGTTTTGTTTTGTTTTTATATATATATGTCTCTGTGAGATGATATGATGCAATTGATGATTTGACGTGCAAAATGATGCATCAATTTTTTTTTTTTTTTAATGATGCGATAACAAATGATTTTTTTTTTTTAAATGTTATGACTTGACATGCAAAATTAGATAATGATGCATGAATATTTTTTTTATTTTTTTATGATGCATATATGAGATGACTTTATGCAACTAACAAATAATTTTTTTTCTCTTTTTTTTTAAATGTTATGACTCATGCGAAATTAGATAATGATGCATGAATATTTTTTATTTTTGTCATTTTTTTGTATGCATATGTGAGATGATATTATGCCATTGATGATTTGACATACAGAATAATGCATAAAATATTTTTTTTTTATGATGCACATATGAGATGACTTTATGCATGAGATATGTATGAATGATGTGCTATGCATTTTTTTGTTATTCAAATCTTTATTTTTTTAAATGGAAGAAAATCATAGACTAAAATTTTAGAAGACAAGACTCAACACTTAATTTCAATGTTATAAAATAACAAATGAAATAACTTAAGTAAAAACACTTCATGCACCTATACGGGCATTTACATCCCCTCGATGGTCGACACTACTCAATCTTAAAGTTTATTTTTATTTTTTTATTTATTAATTTTAAATGACGTATGTGAAAGAAAAATATATTTTTTTTAAAAAAATGGAAATAGCAAATCCACTAAGATTTTTCATGCGCCTATACGATGCATTTATATCCCTCGAGGGTCGACACTACTAAATCTAAAAATGCAATTAAAATAATGAAAATTGTTTTGAAATAAAATTTAAGAAATAATACAATCATAGAAAGTGAAATAAGACTTTTCATGCGTCTATCCTTAACAATCTTTTTTTGACGGTCGACACTACTAAGTTTTAAAATAATAATAAAAAGATGAACGTTATTTTAAAATAAGAATGAATGATAATGAGATAAGATTTTTCATGTGCCAACACAAAGGTAATTCTTTTGAAAGTCAACACTACTAAATCTAAAAATGAAATTAAAATGATGGAAGTTGTTTTGAATTTAAAAATGAACAATAGAATAATAATAGAAAATGAAATAAGACCTTTCATACGCCTATCATTCACAATTATTTTGATGGTCAACACTACTTAGTCTTTAAACAACGTAAAAAAAAATACTACTAAATTTTGAAATGAAATAAAAATGATAAAAAAAAGCTTTGATGGAAAAATATGTTTTTTTTTTAAAAAATTGTTTTAAAAATGAAATGAACAAAACAAAGATAAACTCAAGACTATACAAATGCAACAATGATAATAATAAAAAACAAAATGACCTCAAAAATAATTTCAACCACAAAGTAAATAAATTGAACAATAATAAAAATGGTGTGATTGTAAAATTCTAAACCTAAAGGACAAAGACCCCCAAATTAATTTCAATGTTATAAACTAACAAATGAATTAACTTGAGCGAAATTTTTTCATGCGCTTATGCTGGGGTATAGAGCCGTGATTGTGTGTGAAATGCATGATAATGCAAATTGAGATGCGATAAATAATAACACTAAATAAGGCAAGCTAAATAAAATAATACAACTTTATCAAACAAAAAAAAATAAAAAATAAATAATACAACAATAAATAGACAAAAACAAAAACAAAAACAAAAACAAACAAACAAAGGACCAACAAAAAATGAAAACGGGATAATAAAAGATAAATACAATGGCCTTGACCCTCTAAAAAAAGGTTCCCAGTAGAGTCGTCATGCTGTCGCAACGTCATCGCGACGCGGAGCGGCCGATGTCCTCTTTCAAGGGTTTTGTTTAAAAATAAAAGAGATGGAGTCGCCACCAACCATTTTTGGGTGTGATTGGTCACCTTAAAACAAAAACCGGTCCAAGAAAACAGAAATTAGGTTCGGGGGTCGGTTGAGTGTAGGGAAGGTATTAACACCCTACAACACCCGTTAAAAATGGTAGCCATATTTTATCTAATATTATCCAATTAATTTTAAAACGTCCTTAATTTGAGAAAATAAGTAATAATTTATAAAAACAATGTCTCATTTAATCAATTTCTAACTTTAAAAATAAAGTAAGAATTTAATATATGGAGGGAAAATTATCCTTAAGTTAATTATCATATTAAATTTGCTTTTATTTAAAGGAAATTGTTTACCTCAATAATTTGAGAAATTTATCTCACTCAGTCATAGGATTTATATGATAATATTTTATTTTTAAAATATATTGATTTAATATTTTTAGAAGGATTGTGAGGATTTTCGTGTGCTTGCACGAGAGTCGAAACTCTACGAAAGTCACATTACTCCGTCCTCAAAACAAATAACACATTTTTTTTTATGAAATAATTATGAGGATTTTCGTACATTTTACAAAATCGAGACTTCATGAAATTGTATTACGCATCCCTCAATTAAATTAAGTCAATTTAAAACTAAATTTGAAATTGAAATAAAATATTTGAATTAAAGATAAATTAACATTTTACTCGAAGAGATCTAAGTTTAAAACAAAATAGAGTTCAATTGATACATTAAACTTGAAATCGAAATTTAATGAAAATACCTTGATAAAATACAATAAAACCGAAATTTGAGATAAAAAGAAGTTTTTTCCTTTTTGCCTTAAATGACAATTGAAAAATATAAATATAAAAATAAAATGACAAAACAAAAATGGAAAAAATAGAATAGGTAGTGACAATGGTGAAATTGTCAAATAAAAGACAAGGATGACAATTTTGTAAATAAGCATATATGGCAAACTTGGAATTAACATAAATTAACGGTATTTTTTAATAGCATAAAAAAAACTGAAAATAGACCTTTTTTCTTCTTCACAACGTTCAGCAGTCTGTCATGGAAGGTTCGTTTGTGCGTTCCCTGCTCACCCCGTGGTGAAGACATCGTTGACTCGAGTCGCCTCCGTCGTCGTGGTGGTTTGGCATTGGGTCACCGCAAATGTGGTATTTGTTTCGAGCACAGCCGTCGAGATCGAGGAAGCACGCCGGAGCTATCTTCTTCGAATCTGCCGATCTGCACGCGGGGATGAGGGTTGGAGTTGAGGTCTGTTTGTACCGCCGCCGTGGATCTGGAAACTTCGTGTGCAGCCATCGTGGGAGCTCCGCCGCAGGCCACCGTTTCTATTCGTTCTGGTCGTGTGGCGCCGCTGTCGAGATTGAAGCCCGTGCGTACCGCCACCGTTTGCGCCATGAGTTTCGTTGTCGTCGTGCGTCGCTGTCATGGAGCTTCGCCGGAGGTGGTGGGTCTCGTCGGAATTTGAGTTTGAAGATGAAGAGCTTGGCGGTTGGAGGTAGGTGATGATGAATAGTAAGGATGAAAGAGAAAAGTGGAGAAAGTTGAGTTTTTGGAGCAAAGAGAAAAGTGAAGAGAATTGAGGTTTTTGGAGGAGAGAGAAAATGGGTTGATTTGTGGTTTGACTCCTCTAAACTCAATATTTCTTCCTAATTATGCTTAGCATTTTGTTCGGGTCCTTCTTGGGAGCCTTTTGCTCTAATATTTTTATGACCCCGAATTTTACGAGCCCCTCGCTCTGATCTTCTCCTCCTTCTGAATGATTCTTTACCCGATATTTATAGATGATGAGAACGTCAAACAAGGTTAAAATCAAACAATTAATGACTCAAAATTTTATTCTTAATTGAAACGGATTTTGACCAAAAATCAACAAATACGTTATACTCATAAATGAATATTAAATTTTTAATCAAAAAATGAATTAAATAATTTATACACATAAATGAATATCAAATTTTAACCCAAAAATGAATTGAATAATTTATACTCATAAATGAATATCAAATTTTTAAACAAAAAATGAATTAAATAATTTATACTCATAAAGAATATCAAATTTTTAATCCAAAAATTAATTAAATATTTCATATTTATTGGATAGAAATAAATGAATATTAAATTTTATCCATAATAAAAAGTGAATTTACAACTTAAAAATACTCAATCAAATATGATAAAAAAAATAAATAAATAAGTTAAAAACATTAATAATAAACAAATGCCCGACCAAATACGGTGTCTACATATTAAACACTCTAAAGTTTAAACTTTTTTTTTTTTAGTACATATTTGGGGTGGGGGATTCGAACCACAGACCGACTCTAAAGTTTAAGAACTTTGGTCGTCAAAACATACATATGTCAGCTGAGTCATGCTCGTTTTGGCTAAAGTTTAAGAACTCACTAACATAATATTGAAAGTTTAAGAGTTTATTAAAGACAAAAGTTAGACTTCCTGGACATATTATATATTTGCATGTTCAAGAACCAATAATTAGACACAATATTGTAAATTAAAAGATCTATTTGACAAAAAAAAATGAGAACTCAAAAACCTATAAATGTTCAATGTTAAATCAAACACAACATTAAAAGTTCAAATACCTATTAGATACATTTTAAAATTCAAGAACATTATATAACACTCTAAAGGACGTTATTAGACACATTTATTTAGTACAACAAATTTAGGGGTATAAGAATTTTAACCTCACACTTTAAGGAAAGAAGTATATGCTAATTACGGTTGAGCTATGTCCATGTTGGCTTAATTCAAATGGGTAAGACATATGTCTTTTACTAAAAGGCTAGAGGTTCGAATCTTCACTCGTTGAATTAAAAAATGTGTATTCCATGTACTGATTTAGCATCTATTAGAACCCCAAGTTAGTTGATCACATCTAAACTTAGGATTAAAATAGGTACTTTGAAAAATTAATGGATAATTTTTTATTTTTTTTTTATAAAGTACAACAAAATGAATTTGAAAGTTTAGATGAGATTTAAACTTTTAAGGTTTTGATGATTTCGTTTTTAGTTTTCTGTTTTTGAAATTTAGGCTTGTTTTCTATTAATTTCTTTACAATGTGTTACATACTTAAAAACATTTGGATTTTTAGTCAAATTCTAAAAAATAAAAGCTACTTTTTAAAAAAAAAAAATTCAAAATTAACTTAATTCTTGAAAACATTGGTAGAAATTAGATAACAAAACAAATAAAATTATAGGTGGAAGTAGTGTTTATAAGCTTAATTTTCTAAAACTAAAAACTAAAAATCACATAGTTATCAAACGAAGCCTAAATTACGAGGAAAAAAATAGAATCATTTGAGATATATTTTATTCTATAATTCTGTAAATAAACTAAAGTCATGAACTTTGAGTTTAAAACCTTTTTTATAGGTTGAAAATTTAAATTAAAAACAAAATATCAAAATTAAGATGTTTTTTTGGCGTTACGTTTATCTAGTTTGAAAGCAATCATATATGTACCTCAGGAAAGAAAAAAAAAAGCAAAAAAAAAAGCAATCATATAAAATTTGAGTTATAAAGTACTTGGATTAATTTGCGAAAACTAACAAATTTATATATTCAATGTTAGAGATATTATTTAGGAAAAAAATCAATTATTTATACTCCTAAAATTTAAAGGTTGTATCAATTAAAACTTCAAACTTTCATAATTGTATCAATTTACACATTTTTCTTATAAAAAAGTTTGTTTTTACATGTGTGGAGACTTATAATTGTATGAATTAAACTCTATTCATACAATTGATTCACTTATAAAAATTTAGGGGTTTTTCCTATAATTATAAGTCTCCACGCGTTTAAATTAATATTTTTCAAATGAAATCTATCAAAAGATGTAAATTGTTACACTTATGAAAATTTAGTATTTTAATTGATATAATAATTAGTTTAGGGGTATAAATTGATTTTTCCCCTATCTTTTATGTTGAAGTTTGAGCTAAACTTTATATACAATAGTTAGTTAAGTCTTAAATTTTGAACTTCATATGCATAGAAGATTGCTCCTGTTTACTATGATACATAGTTCAAAACCAAAAAAAATCATTTTGTTGGTCAATATATTCAGCTCAAAGCTTCCATTTACTCAATATCCAGAACACATAAAAAGAAAATCCCAATAGTTGGATCAAATAGATTTTTAGATCTCAAACCCGAAAATTCTAAAAACGTAATGGAATCAACCCAATAAAGGTTTAGAATGGATTACCTTGATGATCAAGATCACGAGTAAGATAAAACTTGTTTCTAAACTCGTGAGCCCCAAAAGGTATGATCTACACCACTTAAATGATTCTAGCATGTAAGATTTTTTTTATTTTTTTTTTTTTTTTTTAGCTAACTACCATGTAAGATCTAAACACAAGAGATTGCAAAATATGAAGGGCCCGTTTGATAACGTTTCCGTTTCTTGTTCTTTGTTTCCTGTTTCTTGTTCCCTGTTTCTTGTTCCTTGTTTTTTTAGAACTAGAAACAGGAACATGTTTGATAACTACTCCTGTTTCTTGTTTCTTGAAAAAAAGAAACAAAAACAGAAACTTGTTTTATAACGCTTCTTGTTTCTTAAAAAAAATAAAAAAAAATAATAGATTGATAATTATTTTTTTTGTAATTATTTCTTTTTTTATTTATTTTTTCTTTTTATAGTTTAAATATAATTTAGTATACATAATATAAAAAAATATAACATGCATTAAAATATATATAAAAAAAAATATCTAAAGTTTACATAATCGAATACAAATAAGTCTTGATGCAAAATTACAAACAACCATAAAATTGTATTTATACTTCAAATGTTAGCCAAATTTGATTTGGTATATGTTTTTGTGTGTTAACCCGGTAAGGAGACATTTGTTTAAGAATAAGGAACTGAGCCTTCTACACACCAAAACAACATTCAATAACATTTTGGAGTGAAAAATGTCGGTAGTTAAACATTTATAGATGAGGTTGTTGACCGAGAAATTTCGGCCAATCAGCGGTCGCCACATGTCTTCATCTTGGCCGGCGGATCGAATAAACTTAACCGAGCAAATTCGGTCATGGCTCAATTGGGCTCGAAATCGAATCTGGCTAAAAGTTATTTAAATGACAATTTGGCCCAAGCCCAAATAACCATTGGGCCCAGAACCCAAAAGTCCATTGGACCCAAGCCCATTGGATCCAAGCCCAAGCCCATTGGATCCAGGCCCATGAGAACTCTATAAATAGAGAGCTCATTCTTCATTTTTAAGGTTCAGAAAATTTCTTCTCCTAAGAGCTCAGAGAGAATTCACAAGACTCCCTGAATCCTGAAGACTGAACACCACTCCAAGTTCAAACATCTGAAGACTTCACCGCTACGCGAAGCTGCAGATTCAACATCGAGAACAAGCTGCGAAGCCCTCGATCCAAATTCAACATCGAGAACAAGCTGTAAAGCCCTCGATCCAAATCCAACATCGAGAACAAGCTGCAAAGCCCTCGAAACAAACCCAACATCGAGAACAAGCTGCAAAGCCCTCGAAACAAACCCAACATCGAGAACAAGCTGCGAAGCCCTCGAAACAAACACAACATCGAGAACAAGCTGCGAAGCCCTCGAAACAAACTCAACATCGAGAACAAGCTGCGAAGCCCTCAAGTACAGTTACATTTGAGAGAGAAAGAATCAGAGGATAAACATTAGAGGTTGTAATCCACTACGCACTGATACAGATATATACAATACAAATACAAAATTCAAATTCATTTACACGTGTCCGAATCTCCATTCGTCGTTCGAAATCTCGTGTGAACAGATTGGCACGCCCAGTGGGACCTTTCTACCTCTCATCTCTTTCTCTCATCTCAAAGACAAGTGAAGTTATGTTGTTCAGAACTCCTTCAACAACTGTAGTCATGAACAACCGCTACACGAGTTCTACTCCCCACGATTGTCCACATGATTTTGTCACAATTGTGAGCAGAGTAATGACATCGTCAGGGGCATCTACGAGTGACAAATTTCTTGTTAGGTGTAACCCTTTGTTCGAGCTCGATTCTGACGTAGCGTCTGTCATAACGACTGAAACAAATACTATGGAAGAAAGAATGACATTGGCGGGGGCATCTACAAGTGGCGAATTTGCTGTCAGGTGTAACCCTCTATTTGAGTTCGATTCTGACGTAGCATCCTCCATGATGACTGAAATAAATGTTATGGAGGAACGAATGACAGAGTCTACGCGTGAGGGGATAATCATTCAGGAAAATTTCTTGTACGATGAATTTGTTCCCTCATCTGATCAACCAAACAAGGGGTATGATCCAAATGTGATGTCTGTAATGATGGCAGACGCACACACTAACGATGAAGCAATGGCTGAAATGGAAAAAAAATTAAATTTTCTGATGAAAGCAGTTGAAGAACGAGACCTCGAGATTGCCCAATTGAGAAATCAGATGCAAAGTCGAGAGGCTGCAGAGTCAAGTCTAACTCCTGCAGCAAGGAGGAATGACAAAGGAAAAAATATCATCCAAGAAGACCAACTGCATCACTCAATGTCGGTCGCTTCGTTGTCTGTCCAACAACTGCAAGACATGATCACGAACACTATCAGAGCTCAATACGGTGGACCCACCCAAAGCTCCCTCTTGTATACCAAACCGTATACAAAGAGGATCGACAACTTGAGAATGCCCATCGGGTATCAGCCGCCAAAGTTTCAACAATTTGACGGTAAGGGCAATCCTAAACAACACATTGCCCACTTCGTCGAAACATGCGAGAATGCTGGAACTCGCGGAGACTTGCTGGTTAGGCAATTCGTCCGAACCTTGAAAGGAAAAGCCTTTGACTGGTACACCGACTTGGAACCCGAGACGATTGACAGTTGGGAGCAGTTTGAAAGAGACTTCTTGAATCGCTTCTACAGCACGAGGTGGACAGTCAGCATGTCTGAACTCTCACACGCTAACAAAGGATGGGCGAGCCAGTCATCGATTTCATCAACCGTTGGAGATCATTAAGTCTTGACTGCAAGGACCGACTCACAGAAGTGTCTGCTGTCGAGATGTGCATCGGCGGCATGCATTGGGGACTTCACTACATCCTACAAGGGATAAAGCCCCAAACATTTGAAGAGTTAGCGACTCGCGCCCACGATATGGAGTTGAGTATCGCCAACAGAGGGACCAGGGACCTCTTAATCCCAGATATAAAGAAAATAAATAAAGAAGTAAACGACATTGAAAAAATCACGAAAAATGTCGTGGAAGAATCCATGGTCGTCAGCACAACCCCTGTAAGGTTTTCCTCAAAAGGAAAGGAAAACAGGACAGAAAGAAGAAATGACGGAGGCGAGAAACATCGCCTAACTTTAAAAGAAAGACAAGAAAAAGTCTATCCGTTCCCAGACTCTGACATTCCTGACATGTTAGAGCAACTACTGGAAACAAGACTGATTGAGTTTCCCGAGTGTAGGAGCCCGGAAGAAATGGACAAAGTCGATGATCCCAACTATTGTAAGTATCATCGAGTTATCAGTCATCCGGTAAAAAAATGTTTCGTCCTAAAGGAGCTAATTCTAAGGTTAGCTAAAGAAGGAAAAATTGAGCTAGACTTAGATGAAATAACTCAATCAAACCACGCTGCAGTAACAATGAACTCCGACGCTCAATTATTTCCAGCCTCATTTGATAAGCAAAAGGAAAGCCTGATCCAGTTTGGGACCTTCGAACCAATAATTGTTCGGTTCGGACATGAAACCCCAAAGCAAATTTCTCAGGTAAAACCTGAGGCCGTCAGAAATGAGGATAAAGGTTGGACCATTGTGGCTCGTCAGAAAATACGACGACAAAGACCTGTCCAGAAAGAAGATTACATACTTCGAGATGATAAACGAAACAATAAACTTCCAAAGAAGAAAAGAAGAATCAATTCGAGGAAGCCTAAACACGAGAGAAAAGAAAACAAATATTTTTCTCAACCTCGACGACAGGTGACTTTAAAAGAATTTTTCTCAAAAAGTTTCCTTCCCATCAAGAAAGAGGAAGAAATCTGTGCAAGTTCATGCTACATCAATGCAGAAGAAGTCGACGACTCAAAAGAAGTCGACCAAAGAACTTCTGTCTTCAATCGCATCAAGCCTTCAACTACTCGAACTTCGGTCTTCCAAAGGATGAGTATGGCCGCGACAAAAGAAGAAAATTCATGTCTAACTTCTACCTCCACTCGAACTTCAGCTTTCCAAAGGTTAAGTGTCTCCACATCAAAGAAAGACCGACCTTCAACATCTGTTTTTGATCGCCTCAAAGGGACAAGTGATCAACAAGAAGGAAAGATGAAGACCGTAGGGGCAAGACTCTTCGATGAAGTAAATAGTGACAAGAAAAATCATAGTCGTGTTCCTTCGCGCATGAAGAGGAAATTATCTGTTCTCATAAATACAGAAGGCTCCTTGAAGGTGAAGAAAAATATCATCATTCTAACCAATCCTACAAGCGAAGGATTTGATCAAGACCATGATGAAGATAAGATCTCATAAAATGTATTACTCCTTAACGTAAGAGTATAAACTACATGTTGCTCCTAGCCCGCACGAGCTTAAAAGGTGAACGACCCAAGTAAAAAAAAAAAAAAAAAACAATGTAATACTCCTTAACGTAAGAGTATAAACTACATGTTGCTCCTGGCCCGCACGAGCTTAAAAGGTGAACGGCCCAAGTAAAAAAAAAAAAAAAACAATGTAATACTCCTTAACGTAAGAGTATAAACTACATGTTGCTCCTGGCCCGCACGAGCTTAAAAGGTGAACGACCCAAGTAAAAAAAAAAAAATTAATGTAATACTCCTTAACGTAAGAGTATAAACTACATGTTGCTCCTGGCCCGCACGAGCTTAAAAGGTGAACGACCCAAAAAAAAAAATCATTTGAACTACGTTATGACTTGATCCCTTACTTTTAAGGGTACGTAGGCAACTTAAAGAAAAATTGTACTTTAAGTTCAGTCACAATAATAAAAGAAATCATCATGTATTGAACTACGTCTCGACTTGATCTCTATTGTTCAAAGGGTACGTAGGCAGAGCTTTAAACAAGTTTTAAGTCCAGTCTCTTCAAATAAAAATAAACATAAGTGTCACGACTACTAAAGTTTGTCGTTGTAGATCAAAGGTTTTCATCCTTATTTAGAGTGATGCCGCAAATTGAAGATGTCCAAACCTACTCAGAATGACAACGATACGTCAAATTCCACTAAACGACAAGACACAAATTGAGAGCTTTCAACATTATCGAATGTAACACCATAATTGAAGTTACAATATGATATTAAACCTGCAGATGCACACTACAACAAAGGCGGCGCCACCAATCGAACGGGCACACTACTGTGACAGTGACACTACAAGCTTAATGTGTAAACCACTATAAGCGATACGATTCGCCCGCCCAAAGTTTGTGCTTCATCTGCGTCGTTCCCTTGAAGTTCAAATTCGAGTTTCGCCTGTTACAAGATCAAAACAGAGCGTCGCTCGCTTCAAGTCCAAGTTCGAGGCCTCACTCACTTCAAATGTGTGTTTTCGTTCGCTCCAAGTTCAAGCTTCGCTTACTTCAAGTTCCTGAAGATCAAATTCAAGTGTTGCTCGCTTCAAGTTCAAGTTCGAGCGTTGGTCGCTTCAAGTTTAAGACCGAACATCGCTCGCATCCAGTTCGAAGGATTCCTCGCTTCAAGTTTGAAGGCTTCCTCGCTTCATGTTCAAGTTCGAAGGATTCCTCGCTGGGAGTTCAAGTTCGGAGGCTCCCTCGCTTCATCCCCAAGTTCGCTGCTGCTGCTGCATCATCTCCAAGTTCGCTGCTGCTGCTGCATCATCTCCAAGTTCGCTGCTGCTGCTACATCATCTCCAAGTTCGCTGCCGCTGTTGCATCATCTCTAAGTTCGTTGCTGTTGCTGCATCATCTCCAAGTTTGCTGCTGCTGCATCATCTCCAAGTTCGATGATGCAGTCATCTCAAAGTTTGTTGTTGCTCCAAGTTTGTTGTTACTGCATCATCTCCAAGTTCGCTGTTGCTGCATCATCTTGCATCATCTCCAAGTTCGCTGCTGCTGCATCATCTTGCATCATCTCCAAGTTCGCTGCTGCTGCATCATCTCGCTGTTGCTGCATCATCTTGCATCATCTCCAAGTTCGCTGCTGCTGCATCATCTCCTTCGCTGCTGCTGCATCATCTCCAAGTTCGCTGCTGCTGCATCATCTCCAAGTTCGCTGCTGCTGCATCATCTCCAAGTTCGCTGCTGCATCATCTCCTTCGCTGCTGCTGCATCATCTCCTTCGCTGCTGCTGCATCATCTCCAAGTTCGCTGCTGCTGCATCATCTTGCATCATCTCCAAGTTCGCTGCTGCATCATCATCTTGCATCATCTCCAAGTTCGCTGCTGCATCATCATCTTGCATCATCTCCAAGTTCGCTGCTGCATCATCATCTTGCATCATCTCCAAGTTCGCTGCTGCATCATCTCCAAGTTCGCTGCTGCATCATCTCCAAGTTCGCTGCTGCATGATCATCTTGCATCATCTCCAAGTTCGCTGCTGCATCATCTCCAAGTTCGCTGCTGCATCATCATCTTGCATCATCTCCAAGTTCGCTGCTGCATCATCTCCAAGTTCGCTGCTGCATCATCTCCAAGTTCGCTGCTGCATCATCATCTTGCATCATCTCCAAGTTCGCTGCTGCATCATCTCCAAGTTCGCTGCTGCATCATCTCCAAGTTCGCTGCTGCATCATCTCCAAGTTCGCTGCTGCATCATCTCCAAGTTCGCTGCTGCATCATCTCCAAGTTCGCTGCTGCATCATCTCCAAGTTCGCTGCTGCATCATCTCCAAGTTCGCTGCTGCATCATCTCCAAGTTCGCTGCTGCATCATCATCTTGCATCATCTCCAAGTTCGCTGCTGCATCATCATCTTGCATCATCTCCAAGTTCGCTGCTGCATCATCATCATCATCTTGCATCATCTCCAAGTTCGCTGCTGCATCATCATCTTGCATCATCTCCAAGTTCGCTGCTGCATCATCATCTTGCATCATCTCCAAGTTCGCTGCTGCATCATCATCTTGCATCATCTCCAAGTTCGCTGCTGCATCATCATCTTGCATCATCTCCAAGTTCGCTGCTGCATCATCTCCAAGTTCGCTGCTGCATCATCTCCAAGTTCGCTGCTGCATCATCTCCAAGTTCGCTGCTGCATCATCTCCAAGTTCGCTGCTGCATCATCTCCAAGTTCGCTGCTGCATCATCTCCAAGTTCGCTGCTGCATCATCTCCAAGTTCGCTGCTGCATCATCTCCAAGTTCGCTGCTGCATCATCTCCAAGTTCGCTGCTGCATCATCTCCAAGTTCGCTGCTGCATCATCTCCAAGTTCGCTGCTGCATCATCTCCAAGTTCATCATCTCCAAGTTCGCTGCTGCATCATCTCCAAGTTCGCTGCTGCATCATCTCCAAGTTCATCATCTCCAAGTTCGCTGCTGCATCATCTCCAAGTTCGCTGCTGCATCATCTCCAAGTTCGCTGCTGCATCATCTCCAAGTTCGCTGCTGCATCATCTCCAAGTTCCAAGTAAGTTCGCTGCTGCATCATCTCCAAGTTCCAAGTAAGTTCGCTGCTGCATCATCTCCAAGTTCCTGCATCATCTCCAAGTTCATCATCTCCAAGTTCGCTGCTGCATCATCTCCAAGTTCCAAGTAAGTTCGCTGCTGCATCATCTCCAAGTTCCAAGTTCGCGCGCCTGCATCATCGCGCGCCTCCAAGTTCGCTGCTGCATCATCTCCAAGTTCCAAGTTCGCGCGCCTGCATCATCGCGCGCCTCCAAGTTCGCGCGCGTCTGTTTAAGAAAATTATCTAAAAATATGTATAAAGGTGGACTTGAACCCAAGACCAAAGGAAACAAAGGTTCTACATGTTCCACTTTGCCAAACAAGATTTATTGTTACCATTTATCTTTAGATTGTAATACTTCATTTAACTTGAAATTTAGGTGGGTTCTAAATTTCCTTCCATAATCATGACCTTAAGTTCAAATTTTCGAACTTCATGTCAAAATTGATTGGAATCCCAAAATTATACCAAGTCAAATTTTCATTCAAGCTAAATTTCCAGCAAAAACCCAAAATTTTCCTAAAATTAAAATTTTGGGCATATTCCAAATTTTATTTCAAGCGTGATTTAGAGTCAAAAGTTATCTAAATCCGAGTCTCAAATCAAATATGCCAAAATAAAATTTTCAACACTTCTACTCCGAATTCAAGCCAAACTTCAAGAAAATATCATAGTTTTTCCTAGAATTAAAATTTTGGGCATATTCCAAATTTTATTTCCAAGCATGATTTAGAGTCAAAATTTATCTAAATCCAAGTCTCGAATCGAAATTGGCGATTTGGGTATACTCCAAATTTTATCCCACTTCGAAATTTGAGTAAAGTTCAAAGTCAAATCCTATTCAAAATTCAATTGGGCAACTCCAAAACTCTACTCTACATCCAAAATGGAATTAAAGTAGAACACAAGAATCTACTAAAGTTCAAGTCAAGCTTCTGCCAAATAAGAAAGATCAAAATTGTAAATCCAATTCATATTTTTTGGTCAATTGGGCATAGAAAGATGTATCAATCAAAAGAATTGATTTATGGACCAAATTTCATATTTCGATAAGATTGATATGTCGAGGCAGATTCAAAATTAGGGGTGTCCTACATTTCAATTTCAAAATTTAACTTTTCCGAGACTCACCCACACGTACATGTGCATAACTCTCGAAAAAGGGGGCATTTGTTGACCGAGAAATTTCGGCCAATCAGCGGTCGCCACATGTCTTCATCTTGGCCGGCGGATCGAATAAACTTAACCGAGCAAATTCGGTCATGGCTCAATTGGGCTCGAAATCGAATCTGGCTAAAAGTTATTTAAATGACAATTTGGCCCAAGCCCAAATAACCATTGGGCCCAGAACCCAAAAGTCCATTGGACCCAAGCCCATTGGATCCAAGCCCAAGCCCATTGGATCCAGGCCCATGAGAACTCTATAAATAGAGAGCTCATTCTTCATTTTTAAGGTTCAGAAAATTTCTTCTCCTAAGAGCTCAGAGAGAATTCACAAGACTCCCTGAATCCTGAAGACTGAACACCACTCCAAGTTCAAACATCTGAAGACTTCACCGCTACGCGAAGCTGCAGATTCAACATCGAGAACAAGCTGCGAAGCCCTCGATCCAAATTCAACATCGAGAACAAGCTGTAAAGCCCTCGATCCAAATCCAACATCGAGAACAAGCTGCAAAGCCCTCGAAACAAACCCAACATCGAGAACAAGCTGCAAAGCCCTCGAAACAAACCCAACATCGAGAACAAGCTGCGAAGCCCTCGAAACAAACACAACATCGAGAACAAGCTGCGAAGCCCTCGAAACAAACTCAACATCGAGAACAAGCTGCGAAGCCCTCAAGTACAGTTACATTTGAGAGAGAAAGAATCAGAGGATAAACATTAGAGGTTGTAATCCACTACGCACTGATACAGATATATACAATACAAATACAAAATTCAAATTCATTTACACGTGTCCGAATCTCCATTCGTCGTTCGAAATCTCGTGTGAACAGAGGTCTCTTCTCTAAAATCTCGAAGTCATTGTCAATTTGTCTTTATTTGTTATGAACCGTGTTTTAAATTTTCGTCGACGTGTATACATCTTCATCGACATTTTCATGTGTCAATGAACTTAATATCGACATGAGAGCTTAATCGACATTTTAATTATATTTTAGATAAATTGGCGTTATATAACTAAAATATAATTATTGTGAATCTGATATTTAATAGTAAGAAAATTAAAATTATTTAAAAACCGTGAAATGCTTATTTGCAAAGTTTGAAATGTGGATGTTGATGGAAATATCGATAAACTTTATCAAACGGGTCCTAAATTTTTTGTTATAAACTTTATCAAATGGATGTTTGAAATGTGGATGTTGATGGAAATATCTATACTTGTTTTTTTTATTTTCAATATCTATACTATTAATATATTCAATATATAAATTAATAAATAAACATTTTATGGAAATATTGATAAAAAAAAATATCGATAAAATGTGATAGATATTTATGAAAAAAAAAAAATATATTTTTTAAAATTATATACTTAAATTAATAAATAAACATTTTAACCTAGCTAGATAGGATAAAATAATTATTATTAATATTAGGTTGACATTACTATTAATATATTCTCAAACAAAAACAAAAATAAAAAGTGGCAAAATTCAAAATTAAAATAATATATAAACAAAATACTGCAAAATTAAGAGGAAGAAAAGATAAAAAATAAAAAAAATAATAATATGCTACTTCTAGGATTTGAGTCCATGACCTTGATTGTAAAGGACTTAGATAAGTATACTTTATGCCAACAAACCAACCACACTTGTTTGACTTAAATAGGAACTGAAGTTTATAATGGAAACGGAACAGAAGAAACAACTTTTTGGTGTTTCTCAATTTTTGCCATTTTTTCAGAAACGTTTCTCAAAATTTAGAAACAAGAAACGGGAATAGTTATCAAACAAGTCTATTTCTTAAAAAATGAGAAACAGAAATAGGAAACAGGAAACGGGAACGTTATCAAACGGGCCCGAAAGAATCAACTCTCAATCAAAGCTTGAAGGATAAACTCACTTTCATTCACTTTAATGATAATTGTGTGTCCAAAGAGTCCAAAAAACTATATATATCCCTTACAACTTCTAGTCACTAACTCTGGTAAGTTGTAACTTCTTCACTAGCTCTTGTTACTTTAGCACCTTAGACCACTCAACCATCTTGACTTTTTATTTTTGTATAGTAGATATTTCTAATACAATTCTAAACCTTGCTTTAAAATGATTTTAAATGCACGCTTTTGAACGAATAAAGTGATTTAACTATTTAATTCACACCTCCCACATCCTCTCACGAAAACAAGAATTTGATTGCCTTAACCACTCAACCATCCTGTCTGACTTTATTTTGTTGGTATAGTAGATATTTCTATCAAAATCCTAAACCTTAACCAAAAATTCACAATTGTCAGAAGTGGGATTTGAACCCACATCCTCTCACGAAGACCAGAACTTAAGTGTGGCGCCTTAGACCACTCGGCCATCCTGACTTTAATTTTTTTGTATATTAGATATTTCTATCAAATTCCTAAACTTTGCATTAAAATGATTTTAAATGCATGCTGATTTTGAATATGAATAAAGTGGATTTAGTGAGATTTGAACCCACACCCTCTCACGAAGAATAGAACTAGAGTCTAACGTCTTAGACCATTCGACCAACTTTAAAGGTAAAGAAGTCAGCCGGATTTGTTGTTGCAACCAAACCGAAGAGAGAGAAAAACGGAATTAGAGAGAAAGAAAAAGAGCATAATTCTACATCCGTACAGTTTTCGTATTCAGTCTGTTGGGGATCAATCCGTGGTCCGATCCAGCTGACATTTTGACAGCGTGTTCCTGACACGTGGGTCTTCAATCTGAACGGTGAAGATTTCGTTTGGAGCTATCTACAGGCATATTCCAGTGGGTAGTTCGTGGCCACTTAAAGTGAGATCTTTCTTCTTTTTACTCTCTTGAATTATTGTCGTTTGTTGCCGAGATTGATCATCTTGAGATATCAATAGTTGTATGCCTCTAGTTGTGACTAGGGAGAACTCGTTGTAGCCCATTATTGATTATAGTGGAGTTTTTGACTTAGGTCCGTGGTTTTTTACTCTTCGCATTGAAGATGTTTTTCCACGTTAAAATTGCTTGTATCCTGTGCTTGAATTATATTGTGTTCTACTTGTTTAATTTTCTATTAGGTTCACCAGGGATAATTGAATAATAGAATTTAATAATTATCCCAACAGTTACATTATGAGCTAAACTTTTATAGCTAGAATTTGTGGTGCTATAATATTTATTTGGTCTATTTTGTTATTGTGTAAGCATATGTTGTATAGTTCACGTGTGTTTAATATTTATATTTTCTATTTAAACTTAATCACTTTCAAAAGATTATAAAATGATTTTTAATACTTAAGGATTACATAAATGACTGAAATTGCACACTTTCACAAGTAATGCAAGTAAATTCATGTTGGATAAAATAGAGAATTCAAAGGAAAACATACTTTTTTTGGCCTGCAAAACTTAAAAGCAAATGTACTTTAGGGATGTTTTTGATGTTGAGGCTCTATAGTTATATGATTAACTTAGATGAAAAAACTGTAGGACATGTTTGAAAATGATATAGAAATGATTAAAATCACTTCAAAACATGTATTTAATTCTTCAAAATAAAGTTAATGTTTGATTTTGAAACTTTTAAATGAAATTTTTATAGGGTTGGTTGCACAAACAACAATAAGCCCAAAATAATTGCAAATTTAACAAAATTTAATACATTTTGAAAATATGACAAAAAATCAGTGGCTATAACTGATAGAAGCTATCGTTGAAATATAACTATCATTGATGGACTAAAATTCTATAAAAAAAACTGTAGTGATAGACTACTATCAGCCATATATCATACTATCAGTTATAGAAATTGTCATATCTGCAAAAAAATTTAAAAAGTGCTATATTTTTAATTATTTTACTCTAAATTGACATCAGTTACAATTTCTCATTTTTATATCATCAAAATTGATTTTAAATGATTAAAAACATGCTTAGTGATTTTAACAATATTAAAATAACTTTTAAACACAGTTCGAGGATTAAATCTGATATTCGAGCATACAATTTGAAATTTATGTTTACTTTGATATGATATTGCATTTTTGTAGCATCATTATAGCAATATAAGTATAAAAGTAGACCTATAAATTTCAGATTGACCTATAAATTTAAGATTTCTTTCTAATGTTTGTTGCATTTAAAACATGTTGTTTTTTAATAATATTGTAATGTTTAAAACTTTTTATAAAAATATGGTAGGTTTGAAAGTATTTTGAAAAGAATGTTGTTCAGGAAAAGACAGACAAAGACGACCTCTACACGCGGAGCAAAGGTCGTCTTTTGGAAAGACGATCTTGCTCCACATAGATGAAGATCGTCTTAAAGACGATCTTCTTCGGCATCTACTTTCATTTCATTAATTATCCTAAAGATGCTTACATCAAGTAAATCCCATTTGTAAAGTTTATGGCTGGGTATGAATGTTCTTGTGGGTGCTGTTTTTTCTATTTGTATTGAATGTTTTATGAGGAATTGTGCTGAATAGCTAATTTAAAAAACCCAAAATGAAATATAGCTAACCCATTTTACTATTTGTATTGATAGCTAACTACATTTTAGGGTGGGGAAGATAAAACTTTTCATACCGAATATGCCCCTTGTATATAACAATATTTACCAATTGCCACTCAACCAATTTGTTAGCCCCACCAACCGATTTTCTTTATTTCAGTGATGTAAAAATCGTCATAGCTCACATTCAACTCCCCAACATTTAAGGCTTCACAATAACCGACCATCAACTTCAGTCCAAACTTTTCATACCGAAAATGCCCCTTGTATATACCAATATTTACCCAACTACCATCCAACCAATTTGTTAGTCCCACCAACCGATTTTCTTTATTTCTGGGATGTAAAATCGTCATACCTCACATTCAAATCTCCAACAATTTAGGTTTGACAAAAAACGACCAGTTGATTCCCTTATTTATAATTGTCCTCCAACATTTAAATAATGTACAAAACCCCACCTAATATTATCCCAACAATAATTGTCTGTCTTTTACACTCATTTGTTTCTCCTCCATCATTTGAACAATCATAGTCCTTATCTTTCACCACTGTATTAATGACGCACTATTAAATTAACATTGCATTCGATGGCGTATGGGACAACAATGATATATACAACAACTTTGAGTATTGTAATTATAAGAACGTTGAAAACATAGTATATACACAATGGGCTTAACATAATTATGAGAACGTTGAAAACAGTGGGACATACTATAATCTGCGATATAACTCGCGTTTGAGTATTGTAATTCGCATGCATACTAAAACATAGTATATACAATTGACATAACATTTGTCATATACAATTGAGTCTGTATTCGATCCAATTGACTCACGCATTACACTTTGTAGTCTACTATGTTATGTCAATGGTATATACTATATAATACACACCCTTCGTTTACTAATTATGCATTACACTTTGAGATGGACATAACATTATATACATATACTCTTTCACCATAATTATGAGAACGTTGAAAATAGTGGGACATACTATAAACTGCGATATAACTCTTGTTTGAGTTTTGTAGTTCAGATGAATACTAAAACAATAATAGTATATACAAGTGGCATAACATACTATATACAATTGACATATAAAATTGGGTATGTATCTGATCCAATTGGCATATGCACTACACTTTTCGGTATAGTATGTTATGTCAATTGTATATACTACAATAAACACTCTATGTTTACTAATTACGCTATACACTTTGAGATGAATATAACATTATATACAGATATCCGATTACCATAATCATGACAACGTTGAGAACCGTGGGTCATAGTATAAACTGCGATTTAACTCTCGTTTGAGTTGTATAATGCAGATGCATATTAAAACAATAATGTCAGTGCAAATATAGTTCATAATCATTCACAATAGAAATCATTAAAAAAAAACATAAGCTCGGTTGTAAATAATAAAAGTTAAAGTCTAAATTATCCAAAAACCATCAGTTTTATAAGATGTATTTATTATCATTCAACCCTCTTGTTGGCGGAGTTTCAAATCAAATGTGGGCTGGCAGAATTGAATTGAGAGGTCTTCAAGGGTCTTCTTACTGTGTGATCCTTGCATTGCCCCCACAAACCCCCTCCAGCAGGAACCTCTCCACATGTCTCTCCATCCCGGGGAAAAATCTTATTAAGCTGCACATATATACAATTCGAGACAAACACATCAGTTGGTGTATAACTACACATTTTTATTAGCTTTCCCTTTTTTATCAAGTTGTGGTCTATCTCAGGAAGGCGATCACAGTTCAACCCGGTCACCAATGCAAATTCTCTTAGTCCAAATTTCAGAACTTAATTTCCTTCGATCTTGAAGTTCAATTCAGAGGTATTCTTGGGTTTGCATTGGTGTTGGATGAGGTGGAGGAGCAACTGGGAGGATGTTTTCTTAAAGGAAAAATCACAAAAATGTCTAAAACATGTTGCTCGAAATCTTGCCTCGCAATCACTCTTTAGTGTATTGCGCACCATATCCATTATGTCACTTTTGCCGCATAAGTTAATTTTCAGTGACCTACTTTTAGACGATGACATGAAATAGTCATCATCTTGAAAGATATACATAATAATAATTATATGAATATATTAATATACACAGATGTCAGTTGACAATACTCTTTCATACTGCTAGTACATACTAGGGAACACAACTAGATACAGGCGGGGAACCATCTATTTACTTATTATTTTAATTTGGCAGATGTACAAAGTTAGGTAGTTGTGGATGGGGCATATGTAGTAAGCTAGAGTGCAAATATTAACAAGAACAAAACACCACCGATAACATATGGGTATCAACATGCATAGTTTGACGTATATAAAAACATACACAACTATCAACTAATGACGCACATCACATCCTGTCATGTTATGGAACGGTGGTTACACAACCAGGTATACGTGGGAAACTATCCATTTACTAATCATTTTGATCTGGTATGAACATACTTGTTTAGATTTATATAACACCATACATACGTGTTGACAAACATTCGTTTAACATATTTACTTTGTATATGCTATGTTGTACTAAGACATGTATACTATTGTTCGAGGTATATAACAGAATATACAAGATATATCATCCAAACAAACAAATTCCAATTAAATGTGATTTATGTATATATCAACAGAATCGCAGTATAAAATCCGATTAAATACTGTCTACATACCGAGTATTCCACCTAATTAAAATATGACTAGAGAATTAATTATGCATATTTTTTATGTTGACCATGGAAGTACAAAAGAAATAAATGCACTACAGTTGGGGTATATACTAAGATGTACTACTATAGGTATACTCTGATGGAGGTCTATAACAACACATACGGGGTATACCACCTATGGCTACAAAATTAATTTCACATATTCTTAATTTCCACAATGGAAGCACGGAAGAAGAAAGCATTATAATGCGCCAAAAAGATTTATAACTATTTATTAGGATACAAACATGAAAAAAAGTAATAGTCTAATGGTCATTACCTAGGGTTCCCCATCCACCCGGATAGGTGACGATTGGTTCTTCATTTTTTTTGTCGACATTACACCGAAAACTTTCAATCTTTCACGTGTCCTTGCCATCTACAAAAATGTAGAGGACATAGAATAAATATTTAAACTCTAGACTCACCCCCTATATTTTAGGGGCAACCAGTCAATTAAATAAATAAAAAATGGATAACAAAGAAATCCCTAAAAAATAGGGATCCTAAACTATATGAAAACCTGAAAATCTCAACAACATTATATCATTCATTCAATCAACGGACCAGTAGTCTCGATGTTCGATTTGCACCGTATGTTGTATAGGTGGTCGCCCAAGCTCCTTGTCGCACACGGAGGCGACCCAATCGTTGGTTGTCTTTTCTTCTCTACCTTTCGCCGCCGGGAATCAGTGTTGGAGGTGAAAAGTATTGACGTCAATTTTTTTGAGGTAGGTGAGTTGTGGTTATCTGGTTTGGAGAGGTGAGGGGGTGTTAAATTAATGGGGGATTTGAGGGGTTTAATTTGTTTTAGAATTTCTACAACAAGAATGAAACCATGAATATTTTTACAAATCTTGGGGTGGTGGAAACAATGTTGACATGATTGTGAAAGGGGAAGGGTTTTCCATCATTTAATGAAAGTTTATATTTTTCCTTTGACGTGACTTTTTTACTGGGATGAGTTTGATTTGGTTTGAATTTTCTACAACAAGAATGAAACCATGTATATTTACAAACTTTTTGGGAGTGCTGCAAACGATGTTGTCATGATTGTGGAAGGTGAAGGGTTTCCATCATTTAATGAGAGTTTATATTTTTTCTTTGATTTGACTTTTGTATGGGGATGAGTATAATTTTATTTTGGATTTTCTACCACAAGAATGAAACCATGGATATTTTTGCAAACCTTGGATGAGAGTGTATATTTTGTTTTTTTTTTTTTTTGTTGTCAAACGATTTGTTTGCACCATTTTTATGTTCCATAATTGTGTTTTTGCAGATTGTCAATGTTCCGGTACAATTTCTGGACTTCATTGTTGTGTTTGTCGAGTCAGTGTATACAGTAAATACAAAGAGTGGCAGGTTCGGTTTACGTTTCATTCAAATTATTTCAAAATTTTCAAATATTTACTAATTGTTAGGTTTTTCGTCCCAACTAATTTCTCTCTCTCATCAAATCAACCCTTGTTTTTAGTTGATTTAATTTTTCAACCGGTTAAATGTCATAGGGGTATTTAAGTCTCAATGTAGCTTCACTGATTGTTACGTTTTTTTCTCCCAACTAATTTCTCTTTCATAAAATCAACCCTGGTTTTTAGTTGATTTAATTTTTCAACCGGTTAAATCTCATAGGGGTATTTAAGTCTCAAGGTAGCTTCAACGGTTTACTAATTATAGTTGTTAGCTATATTTCATTAATTTATGGCGGTTAGCTATATTCCATTGAACACTATTTCATTCTAGTCATTCCTCTGGTTGCCCCATGTTTTATTTAGTTGAATGGGCTTTTGCCCAATGTGGTTCTGTTTTCTCTTGGTTGCTTAATGTAGAGTACTAATAGGGATTTGTATGGGGAGGATTAGTAGGATACTAATAAGGACATAGTTGTAATTAGCTAGGTGCACACCTTGATTATAAGTAGAGAGAGTTAGGGACCTTAAAGGGGATGATTTTGGTATTGTCGGACTTTAAGAAGAGACTTAGCCCTCTCGAAAGGCTATTGATATTGTAATTTATCTTGATATTGTAATATAGTTCTGTCATTTGTTTTCTTGTGATTTCTTGTTAGTGGAGACCTAACACTTGATTTTGTAGGTGGATTGGAACGTTTCCATGGATTAATAGTGTAAAATATATTAAAAATAAATAAATTTAGCTTAACCTATCAACTTACCTTCTTTTAGTGATAATTTAACATGGTATGTTCAGTGTTTTTAAAACCTCAAGGCGCAATAAAGCGCAATAGTCTTTTCGGACTTTATTTTATGAGGCGCATGATAGATAATTGTAAATAATTTTTTTATATATGAAAGAAAAATAGTAATATAAATAAATAAAATGATGAAAAGTTCAAGAAAATAGAACTTTTATTAAGATTCAATGAATATTCATGTGTTTCTTCTTTCAAAATAGATTTTTTTTTTTTAAAAAATGGTAAGAAAGTCAGGCTCGAGGCACATGCCACAGGCACAATAGGCTTTATTAAGTGAGCCTCGCTTCTTGAAGCGAGGCACAAAGGTTGTGTCTTGAGTCTAGGCGCACCAAGGCGCACGTCTGAGTGAGCTTAAGTCTTGATTTCAAATCTTACAATATCATTTCTTCTCCTCATTAGTATCAATAGTCCACCTATGGGGTCTCGTGTTAATCTTCATGCTCATAAGTCAGAGAGTTCTTATTTTTCTTTTCTTTTAGTTCAACAACTTGTGGGGTGAGAAATTTGAACTTCTGACATCTGGGTCGAAGGCACATGCTTTATCAATTGAGCTACGTTCATGTTGGCATAAGTTAGAGAAAGTTAAACAATATATTCAACATGTAGTGATTTAATATATAGATTTGGGTGTTTGTCCCTAGCTTTGATACCTTCAAGTGATTTCTTTGTTTTCTTTTTCCAAGAGGAGAGTATGAATATAACTTGTTACTCAAGTTCATAATTTACTTTGATGAAACTAGGTCAAAATGAAATTTTTTATCCCTAGTTTAAACCATATTATATGATTTTTTTTATAGGGTTACAATTATATGATAATCCCTATCAAAATAAACTACATTTTATGATCCACATTATTGAATAATGTTTTGCAGTTGGAGCATCTGAATCATGAAGAAGCAGCAAGCCTAATGAAGAAAATAGATCAACTTGAAGTTTCAAAACGGTTCGAAGGGCTTTTTACTTTTTTTTTTTTCTTGGTTAAATAATTAAACTTATAATTCTGAAATCTGGGCTTGTCTTAAATCTATTAATTTGAATGATTTAATATAAATTATAGGAAAATGTTGGGAGAAGATCTGGGATCTTGCTCCATGGATGAACTTCAACAGCTTGAACATCAGTTGGAGAAAAGTGTCTGCAAAATTAGAGCCAGAAAGGTTTTCTCTCACTATATTCCTCGCTTTGTGTAAATTTTCACCCTAAATTTTCAATTTGAACTTAGACAAGTGTTGCAATTTGTACTCTCGATGAAATTTATACCAAGCATATGCAAATACTTTTGTTTAACGACCTTTCGAACAAAAACTTATCAGACAGTAAAAATTACAACAATTTTTAAAGTTGGATCAAATAGACAAATGGACTAAAATAGGGGTCAGTCGTACAATTCTCCCACATGTAAGGTAGAACTGAAACAAACCCCATTAAATTATCTTCTTATTTATTATCACAATACTCTTATTTTGATTAAGGTCTTCATAGATAGCCCTAGATTGACAATGGATTTTTGATATCTACAAATTTCACTAACTTTCTAAGGACAAAATCTATAAGTTCTTCCCAAAACAAATTCTGAAAAGAAAAAAAAATGATAAAAACGGGTGCGGAAAGGAATCCCACAATAAACTTCAAGCTGAAATTCCCACATCGGGAAGAAAGAGGCTCTAACGGAGCCGTGTGGTGAGCACAAAGCGAACTATTCTTTCGCCTTTTACTAAAGAATACCGTGTGCTCGCCGCTCTTAGCGGCATACGCCTATTTTTGGAGGGTCTCTCTCTTTAGATTGATCCCTACATCATTTCAAGTTTTAAATTTTAATAGATGGTTCACTCCTCTGCACATTTTAAATTCCAATTTATGATTGAAGTTGATTTTGATGGGGAAAAAGTATTTAAAAAGTAATTAAGAATAAATTTTAAAGGTTTTTAAGTCTATATATATATAACTAACTAACTAACTAACGTGAAAAAAAAGAAATAAAATAGCAACTAATCAATATTATTGACAATAAAATGTAAATAGCCTGCTGAATATAATATAAATAATAAGTATTTTGCTGAATATAATATATTTTAAATTTATTTCAAAAGTATAAAATATAGAGGGAAATTGTAACCGATGTCAATTTAGAGTAAAATAATTAAAAATCTAGCACTTTTTAAAAAAAATTGCGGATATATCAATTTCTATCACTCATAGTATGGTCTATCGCTGATAGACTCAGTTTTTTATAAAATTTTGTCAGTAGTAGTCTATCAGTGATAGAAGTCTATCACTGATAGAAGTCTATTAGTGATAGTCATGTATCAACAATAAAATTTATCGGTGATAGCCACTGATTTTTTGCCATATTTACAAAATGTTTTAAACTTTGCTAAATTTGCAATTATTTTGGGCCTCATTGTTGTTTGTGCAACCAGCCCAAATATATATTTATTAATTTAACTATTTTTAAAATATTTGTTTTTTTCATATTTTAAAAAAAATATACATCAATATCAATAGACATTTCTATCTAAATCCTTGCATTAAAATAATTTTAAATGTCAAACCGAGCATAACCCTTGACTAAGAGGTCAAAGTTCAATCCTCAGAGGTTAGATTTGAACCCACACCCTCGCATGAGGACCCAAAACTTAAGTCTGGCGCCTTAGACCACTCAGCCAACTTTTTTTTTTTTTTTTTTTGTATAGTAGATATATATTTCTATCAAAATCTTAAACCTTGCATTAAAATGATTTAAAATGCGGTCAGCCAACATTTTTTTTTTTTTTGTATAGCAGATATATATTTCTATCAAAATCCTAAACCTTGCATTAAAATGATTTTAAATGCATGCTTTTCACTAATTTTGAACATGAATATATAAAGTGATTTAACTATTTAAATCACACCTCAAACATGTACTTATCAATTTTGTATGTAATTTTTGTGAACACCAAAAACTAACAATTGTAAGAAGTGAGATTTAAACACACGTCTTGAAGATCAGAACTTGAGTCGGACGCCGTAGACCACTCGACTATCCACCTTGCATTAAAATGATTTTAAATGCATGCTTTTGACTGATTTTGAACATGAATAAGGTGATTTAACTATTTAAATCACACCTCAATCATGTACTTACAAATTTTGTAGGTAGTTTTTGTGAACACCAAAAACTAACAATGGGATTTGAACACACACCCTATGAGAACTTGAGTCTGACACCGTAAACCACTCGACCATCCTGACTTTTTTTTTTTTTTTTTTTTTTTTTGTATAGTAGATATTTCTATCAAAATCCTAAACATTGCATTAAAATGATTTTAAATGCATCCTTTTGATGCAAGTAGGATTTGAACCCACACCAATCGACCATCCTAACATTATTTTTTATGTAGTAGATATTTCAATCAAAATCCTAAACCTTGCATTAAAATGATTTTAAATGCATGCTTTTGAACATGAATAAAGTGATTTAAAGTTAAATCACACCTCAAACATTAACTTATCAATTTCGTATGTAATTTTTGTGACCACAACAAACAAACAATTGTTAGAATTGAACGCATCCCCTCTCACAAAGCCTAAAATATGGTTTTGACGTCTTAGACCACTCGACCATTTTGACTTTTTATTTTTACATAGTAGATATTTCTATCTAAATTCTAAACCTTGCTTTAAAATGATTTTAAATGCATGCTTTCGACACCTCAAACATACTTATTGTTATGAATATTTTAAGATGTCCCTAAGATAGCATGTATCTTCTCCCATTAACTTTCCCCCTTTATTTCTACTGTATCTTCTCCTTTCATTTCTCCCTTTCCTTACCTTCTTTAGGTCTTGTAAACCCTATAAATATTGGTTATTGTAACTTTTGAAGATCACAACTGAATAGAGAAGACATCCTCTCTACTTTCTTCTTCTCCCATCATGGTTAATGTTCTAGTGTTTTACAACACGTTATTAGCACGAGTCTCTATCCACTGATCTACTGGAACACGAAGAACGTTAAAAGACCACCAGAATTATCTCCATATTCTTTGAGGAGGCTCCCACAAGTCTCGGTCCCGGGTTCAAGTCATAGTGAGGAAGATCTCGTGGAATAGGAACACGAGAAGGTTATTGTTGGTCAAGGAGTTCATTCCCTTCTTTGAGGTATTTATAACTAAAGCTAAATTTAGATGAATATTTTAATTTCATATATGTGATATGATATAAGTTGGTATTTCATATATGTGATATGATATAAGTTGATATTTCATATATGTGATATGATATAGGTTGGTTTGCAAATTTACTAAACCTTTCATCTAATCTGATATATGATGGATTAATCTAGTAATTAATAGTTAATTAAAGATTAATGAGTTTAAAATAAAATATTGACTATAAGGGAACCCTGTCTAAGAAAGGTTACTCGGGTGAGGTACTTAAGTTGACTGAAGGCAAAATTATATTATGGATTTAATTTTTGTGATTTCACTTCTTTTCAATTTCTTAGGACATGCATACATTTAAATTATTATCATGCATGTTTGATATAATTATTATATTTTCTAATATCAGAACATTTTTTTATATATATAGTTTTTTTTTTCCATGACAAATCTTACGAAATTAGAGTTTGTAGCTCTAAATATCGATGGAAATAATTATTTGTCATGGGTGCTTGATGCTGAAATTCATTTGGACGCCATGAACCTTGGAGAAACAATTAAAACGGGGAATACATCTTCTAATCAAGAAAAGGCAAAAGCCATGATTTTCCTTCGCCATCATCTTCACGAGGGATTAAAAATTGAATACCTTATGGTAAAAGATCCTCAAATTTTATGGCAAAGTCTGAAAGAAAGGTATGATCATCAAAAAACTATCATTCTTCCAAAAGCTCGTTACGAGTGGATGCACCTAAGGTTGCAGGATTTTAAATCAGATTACAATTCCGCATTATTCAAAATTAGTTCGAAATTGTTATTATGCGGAGAAAAAATTACTGATGGAGATATGTTAGGGAAAACATTTTCTACCTTTCATGTCTCGAATATGCTCTCTTGCAGCAGCAATATCGAGAGAGAGGTTTTAAAAAATATTCAGAACTTATATCATTCATGTCTTCTCGTGGCTGAACAAAATAATGAGTTATTGATGAAGAATCATGAATCTCGACCAACTGGAACAACACCATTCCCGGAAGCGAATGCAGTGTCTTCTAATCAACGTGGTCAAGGTCGAGGTCGTGACCGTGAAAGAGGAAGAAATAATTATTCATGAATCTCGACCAACTGAAACAACACCATTTCCGGAAGCAAATGCAGTGTCTTCTAATCATCGTGGTCAAGGTCGAGGTCGAGGTCGTGACCGTGGAAGAGGAAGGAATAATTATTCATTCCGTGGTGGTCACCATAATCATTCAAATTTCAAGAGAACCACAAATAATGATGATCATAAAGGAAAAACTCCACGAAATAAGAGTTCTAAAAGCATTGAAAATCAATGTTTTCGATGTGGAATGCAAGGGCATTGGTCTCGTATCTGTCGTACGTCTAAGCACTTAGTTGATCTTTATCAAGCCTCACTGAAGGTAAAGGGGAAAGAAGTGGAAGCAAACTTTGCCTATCAAAATGATGTATTTAACCCTCCAAACATGACACATTTGGATGTTACAGATTTTTTTGAATCTCCTGAAGAGAAGATCGACACTATTGAAGGAGTAACAAATTCTCCTTTTGATTACGAGAATCTCGAAATCTAATATTGTTTTATGTTTTAAGTATAGCTATAGTGCTTACTAATTTAGTTTGAATTTTATGTGATGATTGTTTTTCCAGTATTATTTATTTATTATTTTAGCTTTATGGAAATCAATTTATTTCTTTAATGAAGAATTACGAACATTTCTCATATTTTGGATGGTTCAAAGATGCAAAATGAAGATGTATGTTTGGCAGATAGTGCAACTACGCACACAATATTAAAAAGTAGAAAATAGTTTTCTAACTTGACATTACTTGAAGCAAATGTCAATACAATATCAGGTTCTGCAAACTTGATTGAAGGATTTGGAAAAACAAATCTCATCTTGCCTAGAGGAACAAAAATCTCCATTCATAATGCTTTGTACTCTAGCAAATAAAAAAGAAATCTCTTGAGTTTCAAAGATATACGTTATAATGGTTATCATATTGAGACTAATAGTAAAAATAATATAGAGTATCTTTATATTACATCTACTGTTTCACATGAAAAATGTACCGTAGAAACATTGCCTGCTTTTTCTTCTGGATTATATTATACTCATATACGAGTAATTGAAACATATGCAACCATGAACCTGAAGTTCATGAATCCAGATATATTCATTGTTTGGCATGAAAGATTGGTTCATCCCGGGTCTATAATGATGAGAAGAATTATTGAAAATTCACATGGACATCCATTGACAAACAAAAGATTCTTCAATCTAATGAATTGTCATGTGATGCTTGCTCTCAAGGTAAATTAATTATTAGACCCTCACCAGCTAAAGTAGGATTTGAATCACCTACATTTTTAGAACGAATTCATGGAGATATATGTGGACCTATTAATCCACCAAGTGGACCATTTAGATATTTTATGGTTTTAATTGATGCATCCAGCAGATGGTCCCATGTGTGTTTATTATCAAGTCGAAACATTGCATTTGCAAGATTACTCGCTCAAATAATTAAGTTAAGAGCACAATTTCCTGATTGTGGAATTAAAAAAATTCGTCTTGATAATGCTGGTGAATTTACATCCCAAGCATTTAATAATTATTGCATGTCAATTGGGATAAGTGTTGAACATCCTGTAGCTCATGTTCATACCCAAAATGGTTTGGCAGAATCATTTATAAAACGATTACAATTAATTGCTAGACCAATGATTATGAGAGCACAACTCCCAATATCGGTGTGGGGTCACGCGATTTTGCATGCAGCATCGCTTATATGCTTTGGGCCCAGCAGCCTACCATAAATACTCTCCAATACAATTAGCTTATGGCCAGGAGCCAAATGTTTCCCATCTACGAATTTTTGGATGTGCAGTATACATTCCAATTGCTCCACCACAACGTACTAAGATGGGTCCTCTAAGGAGACTAGGAATATATGTTGGATTTGATTCACCATCAATTATTAGATATCTTGAACCCCTGACGGGTGATGTATTTACTGCACGCTTTGCTGATTGTCATTATAATGAGACAAATTTTTCAACATTAGGGGGAGAAATTAAGAAGTTGAAAAATGAAGTTGCATGGAATGCATCGTTATTATCTCATTTAGATCCCCGTAATAACCAATGTGAACTAGAAGTTCAAAAGATAATTCACTTGCAAAATATTGCAAATCAAATGCCAGATGCATTTACAGATATTAAGAAAGTAACTAAGTCATATATACCAGCTGCAAATGCACCATCTAAAATTGACATCCCAACATAGCAAGTAGTCACAACTAATAAGTCCGAGACACGCCAAAAGCGTTGAAGACCAATGGGTTCCAAAAATAAAAATCCTCGGAAAAGAAGAATAATCAATAATGAAAATGACTCAATTGAGAATGTGGATATTCCAGAAGAAATCCTGAATATGAGTACTCAAGAAAATCAAATACCAGAGGATAATAATGAGATCTCGATAAATTATGTCATGACAGGAAAAAGATGGAATCGGTCTGATATAGTTGTTGACAACACTTTTGCTCACAATGTTGCTCACGATATTATTAACGAAAATGAGGATTCTTAACCAAAATCTGTCGAAGAATGTCGACACAGGAAAGATTGGATCAAGTGGAAAGAAGCAATCCAAACATAATTAAATTCACTCTCAAAACGTGAGGTTTTTGGGCCAGTAGTTCAGACACCAAAAGGTGTAAAGCCTGTGGGATACAAATGGCTATTTGTAAGAAAAAGAAATGAAAATAATGAGGTTACAAGATATAAAGCGAGACTTGTTGCACAAGAATTCTCACAAAGGCCTGGTATTGACTACGAGGAGACATATTCACCTGTGGTGGATGCAATAACATTAAGATATCTAATTGGTATGGTTGTGCATGAAAACCTTGACATGCATCTTATGGATGTAGCCACAGCATATTTATATGGATCTCTTGATAATGATATTTATATGAAAATCCCTGAAGGATTAAAAATACCAGAATCATATAATTCAAATACTAGAGAATTATATTCCATTAAATTACAGAGATCTTTATATGGACTAAAACAATCTGGACGAATGTGGTATAATCGTCTTAGTGGATATTTGTTGAAAGAAGAGTATAAAAATAACCCTATTTGTCCATGTGTTTTTATAAAAAAATCACAATCAGGATTTGTTATTATTGCTGTATATGTTGATGATTTGAATGTCATTGGAACTCCCGAAGAGCTTCCAAAGGCAATAAAATATCTTAAGAAAGAATTTGAGATGAAAGATCTCGGAAAAACAAAGTTTTGCCTTGGGTTGCAAATTGAGCATTTAGCCAATGAAATATTTATTCATCAATAAACTTATACAGAAAAGATCTTTAAAAGATTCTACATGGACAAAGCACATCCATTAAACATTTTAATGGTAGTTCGTTCACTTGATGTGAAGAAGATATATTTCGACCACGAGAAGATAATGAAGAGCTTCTTGGTCCTGAAGTACCATACCTTAGTGCAAAAGGTGCACTAATGTACCTTGCTAATAACACAAGACCAAATATAGTGTTTCCAGTCAATTTATTAGCTAGATACAGTTCTTCTCCAACAAAATGACATTGGAATGGAGTTAAGAACATCATTCGTTATCTTCGAGGGACAATTGATATGGGTTTAGTTTACTCTAATAAATCGAATTTTGGACTAGTTGGTTATGCAAATGCAGGTTATTTATCTGATCCACATAAAGGTAGATCTCAAACAGGCTATGTATTTACATATGGAGGAACTGCCATATCATGGCGGTCTATGAAGCAAACAATAACAGCTACTTCCTCGAACCATGCTGAAATCCTGGCCATCCATGAAGCTAGTCGAGAATGCGTATGGCTAAGATCAATGACTCAAAATATTTATGAAACATGTGGTTTGCCTTCTAACAAAGATTGTCCCACGACATTATATGAAGACAATACAACATGTATAGCTCAAATTAAAGGGGGATATTGTTACCTCTCCAAAAGAGAGTTATTTAGGGCTATAATTACTTGATATTCATAGGATCTCTTAAGCATTTTAGTTAGAAGTGAGCATAATATGTGTTTAAAAGTGACATTTTGGGAATTGAGGTTAATTTAAGGCTTATGTGAAAAAGCTACGAATAAGTGTGCAAATTGATGAAAAAATGTCTTATTAATGCCTTGTAGATGTATTGCTGAAGTTTTGCGAGGAACGCAATAGGATCAGAAGATGGGAAGCTGGAAACAGAGCATTGTGATCGCAACGCAATCGCAATCCTGGTCTTCGCTGCTGCGTTTTTCCAGCCGCCACCCCTTCCTACAGCTGCCACGTGTGAGGTTGTTACCTCAAATTTGATGGAGATCCGCAACTGATGGCGACCTCTGAAGGCTATATAAAGAGCTAGATGAAGAAGGAAAAGGACAACCCGACAGTGAAGAGAATCGTAGAAGCCAACCCGTAGATGAAACATCCTTCTCCCGTTTGTTGGATCGAAGAAACCAAGGCACCTTGGCGTCGATAATTCAAGAGGAAGAAGAGAAGAGCCATCTTCTCTTCTGATTGAGTTCCCTTCCCTCGTGAGGCCATTCTTCTCCTTCAACCGAGACGGATTTCGGACAATCGAACCTTCACTCCTTTACTGTTTTCCTTTATTTATTGCTTTCGAATTGAACGTTGTGTCATTTCTGTTTATGTTTCTTGTTCATCTACTGCTATGCTTTAGTTATTATTTCATAACAAACCTTGTTGCCTTATGAATTGTTATTGGATGTGCTTTTATAAGTAATCAATTAGTTTGTTGAGTTCTTCTCTCAATCATAAGTCAATCAATTAGTTTTGTTGAGTTCTTCATTTCATGACTAATCAATTAGTTTTGTTGAGTTGTTCTAAAGCCATGAGTAGCTAAGTTTATAGAGGTTGCTGAGATGAATCTATAGGGCAGAACAATGTGAATTCAGCATGTAAATGAGCACGAGTGCATTGAATGGATGTGAGCTTCATCCCATGGACATTTTCGACCGGCCATCCATTTTGTTCTAAAGAATTCCTAACCTCTAAAGGAGTAAGAATTCAGAGTCATTCATTCATGTTAGCCTTTCATGGTAACCAGAGGGCGATCTAGGAATATGTGTTTTCCTAGCACGTTTAATCGCATGTAGTCATAAATAGGTTCTTAACCTTACTTGGATATGAGTAACTTATGAATCTAATGCATATAATCGAAAGATGTATGAGATCTAGCTGAATACGATGCATGTAATGTTTGTTCACTGCTGATTGATCATAATTTATGCCTATGGAGGAGTCTTAGCCAACCTTGCTTTTTTATCTTTAGACTTTATTCATTGCGAGTTTATTGCGAGAGTATTGCGAGAGCCGCAATCGTATTTTCTGCCTTATCTTAGATTTACTTGTCTTTTAAGCTATTGATGGTTCATTACGAAAGTGTTGCAAGACCCGCAATACTACTCTTTCACTCTGTGAGTTAGTTAGTTTATTTTCTTTGACTTTCGTGGATTCTACTAGTTTGTTAATCTTTTGCTAGCCTATTGCGAAGGTATTGCGAGTCCCGCAATACTAGTCTTCAATATTGTAGTCTCTTTAGTTCTTTTGCATCATTATAACTTTGTGTTTTCTTCATGTCCTTGCAATTTCGTGTCTCAACCCAAAATCCATTCATTCCTGGTTACCTTATCTAATTTAACACGCATCAAATCGTGAGTCACTCAACTCAGTCTTTGTGGGAAATCAATATAAATTATACTTATCACTTGCTGCAGACCATGTATACTTGCATGATCTGAGTGTTCTTCTCACCTAATTTACATACACACTGAGCACGCAACAGATATATCAAAGGAGATAGAACGAAGCATATCTCGCCAAAGCTCTTCTACACTCATGACCTTGAAGCAAAAGGAGACATCAATGTTCAACAAATTTCTTCAAAAGATAACTTGGCGGACTTATTTACAAAGGCATAACCTACTGCAACATTTGAGAAGTTGATACACAACATTGGAATGCGACGATTCAAAGATCTCAAATAATGTTTACATGAGGGGGAGAAAATTTGTTGCACTCTTTTTCCCTTGACTATGGTTTTATCCCACTGGGTTTTCCTAGCAAGGTTTTGAATGAGGAAATTGTTAAAGTATATGAATAATGTACTCTTTTTCCATCACTATGATTTTGTCCCATTGGATTTTTCCTAATAAGGTTTTAACGAGACATATATTCTATATACTATGGACATCTAAGGGGGAGTGTTATGAATATTTTAAGATGTCCCTAAGATAACATGTATCTTCTCCCATTAACTTCCCCCTTTATTTCTCCTGTATCTTCTCCTTTAATTTATCCCTTTCCTTACCTTCTTTAGGTCTTGTAAACCCTATAAATATTGGTTATTGTAACTTTTGAAGATCACAACTGAATAGAGAAGACATCCTATCTACTTTCTTCTTTGGTTATTGTAACTTTTGAAGATCACAACTGAATAGAGAAGATCCTCTCTACTTTCTTTTTCTCCCATCGTGGTTTCTACTTTCTTTTTCTCCCATCGTGGTTTCTACTTTCTTCTTTTCTCCCATCGTGGTTTCTACTTTCTTCTACTTTCTTCTTCTCCCATCGTGGTTTCTACTTTCTTCTTCTCCCATCGTGGTTTCTACTTTCTTCTCACGAAAACCAGAATTTAAATCTGACGCCTTAGACCACTCGACCATCCAGACTTTATTTTATTACTAAAGTAGATATGTCTATCAAAATCCTAAACTTTGGATTAAAAAATATTTTAAATGCATGCTTTTGTGAAAACCAAAAACTCACAATTGTCAGAAGTGGGATTTGAAAACAATCCCTCTCCCGAAGACCAGAACTTGAGTCTGACGCCTTAGACCACTCGACCATCCTGACTTTATTCTTTTTATATAGTAGATATTTCTATCAAAATCCTAACTATGCATTAAAATGAATTTTAATGCATGCTGATTTTGAATATGAATAAAGTGGATTTAATGGGTGTTGACCGAGAAATTTTGGCCTATCAACGGTCGCCACGTGTCTTCATCACGACCGGTGGATCAGATAGATGTGACCGAGCAAATTCGGTCACACCGCAATTGGGCTCGAAATCGGATCGGTCCAGAAAAGCTATTCAAAAGACAATTTGGCCCATTGGGCTCAGAATTCAAAAGCTCATTGGACCAAGCCCATTGGGTCCAAGCCCAAGCCCAAGCCCATTGGATCTAGGCCCAAGCCCACCAGGCCCAAGAGAACTCTATACATAGAGAGTTCATTCTTCATTTTTAAGGTTCAGAAAATTTCTACTCCTAGGAGCTCAGAGAGAATTCCCAAGCAACGAAGACTCCCTGAATCCTTGGAAGACTGAACGATCATCCAACATCGAGAACAAGCTGCGAAGCCCTCGAAACAAATCCAACATCCAGAACAAGCTGCGAAGCCCTCGAGATACATTTACATTTAAGAGAGAGAATCAGAGGATCAAACATTAGAGATTGTAATCCACTACGCACTGATACATACAAATACATCAATACAATTCAATTTTCATTTACACGTGTCTAAATTTCCTTCGTCGAAATCTCCGTGTGAACAGATTGGCACGACCGGTGGGACCTCTCTACCTTTCATCTCTCTCTCTCAACAAAAAATTAACAATGGCATCAAAGAAAACAACATCCAAGGCTGTCAGTTCCAACAGCCCTTACAGGGGACCTGCCACCCGCAGCCGCTTCATCAAAGAAGTCTCGCAGACGGACGAGCACACTCCTGCCATCGTGAGCAAAATATACAAACGACAGACGGAGTCCGCGCAGGTTAGGATAATCATCAAGGAAAATCCCTTGTTCGATGAAGCTGCTCCCTCTTCTGATCAGTTGGAGAAGGTTTCTGACTCCAACATATCTGTAATGATGGCGGATGCGCGCACTAACGACGAAGCGATGGCTGAAATGGAAAAGAAAATTAACTTTCTGATGAAAGCAGTCGAGGACAAAGACTTCGAGATTGCCCAATTGAGGAATCAGATGCAAAGTTGTGAGGTCGCGGAGTCAAGTCTAACTTCTGCGGCCAGAAAGAGTGACAAATAAAAAATTGTCATCCGAACCCACATCATTTATCGCTACGGCATCCCTCACCGCATCGTGACCGATAATGGAAGACAATTTGCTAACAGTCTTATGGAGAAACTTTGTGAGAAATTCAAGTTTAAACAGTGTAAGTCGTCCATGTACAACGCTCCAGCAAACGGATTGGCAGAGGCATTCAACAAGACATTGTGCAACTTGTTGAAGAAAGTAGTCTCCAAGTCAAAAAGAGACTGGCAAGAAAATGTTGGTGAAACATTATGGGCTAACCGAACTACCCACCGCACTCCTACGGGAGTCACACCTTATTCCCTGGTCTATGGGGTCGAGGTTGTACTCCCATTAGAAAGAGAAATCCCTTCCTTAAGAATGGCGGTGCAAGAAGGGTTAAATACCGAAGACAATGCAAGATTGTGTCTCGAAGAATTGGAAGCACTGGATGAAAGAAGATTAGATGCTCAGCAAGCATTGAAATGCTCGTTGTACTGGTCCACATTTCAAAATTACTCAACCACAAGACTCTTCAGAGATGCCAAGCTCGTCGCATCGACCTCAGAGGCGGCATCGAATATTTTCTGAATCTCGGGTTCAAGGGAGGAAGCCTTCTCAAAAGGAGTACGACCAAGTTTTTGTTGTACAACCTTCCACATGGCCAAAGCAAAATCGCGACGTGCTTTGGAAATTATGTCATCGGCAACAAAATTGGAAGTCTCTGAAGTTGCAATATCCAAATCCAGATTTGCATACTTCGGCTGAGAGCTCGAACCAAAAGGGGCCGCAGGAGCACGACGGATCTCTTTATTGACTGGTGTCTTAAAACACCAAGACACTGGCGCGGTAAAATCTGAAACAGAGGGACCCGTGAAAGCCACAACCGCCTGTTTAGGAGGGCTAGAGCCACGATCGTCAATGACCGCCTGCTCGAAGACGCCTACAAAATAAAAAAAAACAATAGGGAAATGAGTAAATAACGATGAATAAGCGTATAAAAATGCTCGAACAAAAAAAAAGGATACATATATACAAAGAAGAAAGGATGAATGAGTCACTAACCAAAGGTGCAGCAACTTCAGGAGACTTTGGGGCATCAACAATATTTTTCGATCTCTTCCGAGATTTAGTTTTCCGAGATTTAGTCTGATTCCAGCAGCAGTCGTTGTTGCCTTCGCTGTTGCTGCTCTGACTGCCAGCGTCTTCGTCAGAACTACTCACTTCGTGAGTTGGCACCTCTTTCCTCGGGGCGCAAATTTTTTTACCGGTGTCTTTGGGAGATTTTGTCTTAGTCACGGGAGGAGGAGTGAAACTGCTAACTAACAATTGTATGTTCACCCCGAAATAGCTCCCATGTTTTTTGTTCCACCACTTCTTGTAGGATGCGGTGACATGATCAACAGGGTTTGGCATACACTGAGGGAGATGTACACGGGACGAGGTTAGTATCTCAGTGAAAATCCTCCAATGGTGGAATACATTCTCCAGGTTGATCATGGGCGGATCTTCACGTAACTCGTTCGATATATCTTGATAAAAGCCAAGTTGTCGACTAAACCGACAAGGGTGGTAGGCCTCGATAGTCATTTGTGTTCCGTGATGAGAAGATAAGTAACACTATCGAATGCTTAGAAAGTATGAAGATGAAGAGAATCATAAACCTTTAACATCGTGTAAAATGCCGCCCTGACTCTTGGGTTGGGGGTTTGCATGCCACGCTATGCACGTGCCTTCATGGACTACTTTGCGGGCTGCGAACGCATTATAGTATTTTGCGCCACCTACTCCTGAGTAGTCAACCATCAATGGGCCAGTTGTTGAGGATATTCTAAAGTGTGTACCAATGTAAAGGGTTAGCCAACCGTAAACATAATGTACTGGGAAGCAAATGTCGGAGCGCCCGGATGAATGAGGGGTGTTGTAAAGTAGGTTAAGTCCATGATAAATATTGGATAAAACCGGGACTGCAAGGTTGAAAAGGCTACCTTCAGCCATGAGGGATGCTACTTTAAACACACCAGGACGAATGAAGTTCACTCTTATAGGGAAACACGAAAACACACAACCAGCACGAGATAAATCCAGCCATATATGTTTGGTCCTTCAAGTTTTCCTCTACCCCCAGTTCGTGGAATAGTTCTTGCTCTTCGTCAGACCAGACACGGGGATCAGGAATAAAGTCCGACGGGTTATGAGTTAGGCGAGGGCGGGAAGATTTTTTAGTTCTCCGACCAGGGGGTTCGGTATATTTTATGTCACCTTTAAACCAAAATTTGATCCACGAATGGGTGAAAAATCGTGATTTCTCTACTTGCTGAGAAGCAATCCGGTAGTAAGCATCAAAAAGATAAGTACAGCTCTTGGGAAGATGCTCACCTCGGAAACGCGGCCCCACGCGGAGACCAATTAGTTCCTCACAACTTGGAATGATTTTATTATAGAATTTTCCTTTGATTGAAAGATCTCCGAGTTTCCACAGGTCCCACAAAGAAATGGATGCTTCACCAGAGGAGGTGTGAATGGTGTTGGTCGAAGGACACCAGGCTTCGCAGAAAGACCGCATCACGTCTAAGTTGCGATCATAGGTATACAGAGAGGCCAACATAGGCGATAGCATACCCGAGCCTTGCAATGAGACCTTGTTTCGAGCAACGGTGAATTCAAGCCACTCCCAATAAAGTGGAGAGTAAAGGAATTCACCATTAAGTTTAAAGGTAGAACCCCAACGAATTCCGCCCGAAATAATACGACGCCCAAGGGTGGGCTCCGAATTGGATTTGGCTTTCCCTCTATGTAAAGAGGATTGTAAAATCCACGTGGGGGAGTGTTGGTCGCGGGGTCGCTCTGTAGACAATTCGGCCAAAAAATGTGATTTGTCCAATTCTGATTCTTTAGGCAGATCTTCCATAGGGAAAAGGATGCCACTTTTAAGTGGTTGATTTTCGTCTTCTAAAAAACCAAATTTACTCCTACATCGTCTGAAAACTCGGTAAAAAAAACCATGACTTGACCTACAAAAAAAATGACGATAATGATTTTTTTATTTACAATTATGACTCCAATTCAACGTTAAAAAAAAGAGAGATCCTACACCAAAATATATATATAAAAAAAAATTATTAAAAAAAAGGTTTAAAAAAAACATTTTATGTCCTAGACCAAAAGGTTTAAAGATGTCTGCTTCTGGATAAACCTACAAGTCACATCCGACAAGTGGACACCCGTAACAGGGGAAACACTTAGGCGTGAGTGGGCGTCCCAACACCCAGTGTCATATCCTCAACTCTTTCAAACTGGAAAAAAAATGCAAAAAAAAAAGTATTTCCAATCTCAAAGAGGTTAAAGATGTTTGCTTCTAGATAGACCTACAAGTCGCATCCAACAAGTGCACACCCGTAACAGGGGCAACACTTAGGCGTGAGTGGGCATCCCACTACACAGCGTCACATCTCTAACTCCTTTGAAAAAGGAAAAGAAGTTAAGTCTGAAAGATTTAAAGATGTCTGCTTCTAGATAGACCTACAAGTCGCATCCGACAAGTGGACACCCGTAACAGGGGCAACACTTAGGCGTGAGTGGGCATCCCACCACCCAGTGTCACATCCTTAACTCCTTTAGACTGAAAACAAAAAAATAACGTTTTTTGGTTTAGGAAGCTTTTGTTTTGTATTTAAAAAAAAAACTTTTCCACAAGCTTAAATACACATGAAAAATAAGAAAAAGTATTTCTAATCTCAAAGAGGTTAAATATGTCTGCTTCTAGATAGACCTACAAGTCGCATCCGACAAGTGGACACCCGTAACAGGGGCAACACTTAGGCGTGAATGAGCGTCCCACTACCCAGCGTCACATCTCCAACTCCTTTACAAAAGGAAAAGAAGTTAAGTCTGAAAGGTTTAAAGATGTCTGCTTCTAGATAGACCTACGAGTCGCATCCGACAAGTGGACACCCGTAATAGGGGCAACACTTAGGCGTGAGTGGGCGTCCCACCACCCAGTGTCACATCCTTAACTCCTTTAGACTGAAAAAAAAAACGCTTTTTTGGTTTAGGAAACTTTTGTTTTGTGTTTATTTTTAAAAAAAATATATAAATAAATAAATAAAAACTTTTCCACAAGCTCAAATACACATGAAAAAAAAAAAAAGTATTTCCAATCTCAAAGGGGTTAAAGATGTCTGCTTCTAGATAGACCTACAAGTCGCATCCGACAAGTGGACACCCGTAAAAGGGGCAACACTTAGGCGTGAGTGGGCGTTCCACTACCCAGCGTCACATCTCTAACTCGTTTGCAAAAGGAAAAGAAGTTAAGTCTGAAAGGTTTAAGGATGTTTGCTTCTAGATAGACCTACAAGTCGGAGCCGACAAGTGGACACCCGTAACAAGGGCAACACTTAGGCGTGAGTGGGCGTCCCACCACCCAGTGTCACATCCTTAACTCCTTTAGACTGAAAAAAAAAACGTTTTTTTTTTTTATTTAGGAAGCTTTTGTTTTGTATTTTAAAAAAAAATAAAAACTTTTCCACAAGCTCAAATACACATGAAAAAATTTGCGTTCGGATTTGGAATCAATTCAGACGACACGAGTTTCAAGTAGAGTTTGTTTTGTTGTCTAATTATATTCAATTCCAAGAAAATAAATAAATAATAAAGTAAATAAAAATACATAGAGATTAGATGTCGCGCTCCAAATTTCTATGTCTAAATTTTAATTTTAAAACTCTCAATTTCGAATTTCCAAGTCCAAAAAAAATTACATGCGATTTTCAAAATTCTTAAGTATAGATTTTGAGTCTAAGCTTCCAATTTCCTAAGTTCATAAGTCTGCTAAATCTCAATTCCAAACCTTTTAAGTTACGAATTAGATATAATTTCTAATTACGAACTCCCAATTACATAGTTTGCTTCCTAAGCTGCAACGGTTTAAAATCACATATTAAAATTTTCATCTTCCCGTAAGCTACAAATTAAAATGCTCAATTACACAACATCCATAATCACAGCCAAAATTAAAATTACAACCATAGTCCATAATCACAATCAAAATTAAAGGTCAATCACAGTCCATAAAATTTCAAAATTAAAACCAACAGTCCATAGTCACAATACAGTCCACAAAAAAAAATTAAAATCCCAAAATTAAAACCAACCATCCATATCCACAAAAATTTAAAATCCCAAAATTAAAACAACAGTTCATAGTCACGATACAGTCCACAAAAAAAATTTAAAATCCCAAAATTAAAACCAACCATCCATAGTCACAATACAGTCCACAAAAATTTAAAATCCCAAAATTAAAACAACAGTACATAGTCACAATACAGTCCACAAAAATTTAAAATCCCAAAATTAAAACAACAGTTCATAGTCACAATACAGTCCACAGAAAATTTAAAATCCCAAAATTTTACAGTCCATAGTCACAATATGGTGCACAAAATAAATTTAAAATCCCAAAAATTAAATCAATAACAGTCCAAATTACAACTTAAAATATACAAATCAATAGAGATAATAGAAAAATTACTTGTAGCAATTCCTCAAATCGATCAAGCTTTAGCGATGATCCGCAATTCTTAACGCTGTAAAAAAAAATGAAATTTAATTTAGAGCAAATTGTATCCAAGAGCTCGAAAGAAAACAAATATATATAAAAAAATAATCAAATCAGTAAGCTAAGGAAAAAAAAATACTTACAGAGGCAGCGAGCGACCCGACGTTGGCTGCGGCGTGCAGCGGAGCGGGGCTGGCGGCGGCTGACTTAAGAAATTTTGCAAAAATATATGTACAAAGATGGACTCAAGCTCAGGACTAAAGAAGACAATAGCCATCCAAATTCCACTCTACCAAACAAACTTCTTTATTATTATTTGTCTTCACATTTTAATATTGCATTCGGCTTATTATTTAGGCCAAAATAAAATTTTCAACACTCCTACCCCGAATTCAAGCCAAACTTCAAGAAAATATCATAGTTTTTCCTAAAATTAAAATTTTGGGCATGTTCCAAATTTAATTTCCAAGCAAAATTTCGAGTCAAAGGTTATCTAAATCCGAGTCTCAAATCAAAATTGACGCATTTTGGTATACTTCAAATTTCATTCCACATTGAAATTTGAGTAAAGTTCAAAGTCAAATCCTATTCAAAATTCAATTGGGTAGACCCAAAATTGTGAAGTTCAAATCAAGTTTCGGCCAAATAAGAAGGATCAAAATTGTGAGCTAAATTCATATTTTTTGTCAATTGGCATAAAAAAGTGTATCAATCAAAATAATTGATTTATGGATCAAATCTCATATTTCGATATAATTGATATGGCAAGGCGGAGTCGAAATTAGGAGTGTCCTATGTTTCGATTTCTCTATTTAACTTTTTCGAGACTCACCCACACATACTTGTGCATAACTCTAAAATAAGGGGGCATTTGTTGACCGAGAAATTTTGGCCTATCAACGGTCGCCACGTATCTTCATCACGACCGGTGGATCAGATACACTTGACCGAGCAAATTCGGTCACACCGCAGTTGGACTCGAAATCGGATCGGTCCAGAAAAGCTATTCAAAAGACAATTTGGCCCATTGGGCTCAGAATTTAAAAGCTCATTGGACCAAGCCCAAGCCCACCAGACCCATGAGAACTCTATAAATAGAGAGTTCATTCTTCATTTTTAAGGTTCAGAAAATTTCTACTTCTAGGAGCTCAGAGAGAATTCCCAAGCAACGAAGACTCCCTGAATCCTTGGAAGACTGAACGATCATCCAGTAATCCACTACGCACTGATAAATTGAACCCACACCCTCTCACGAAGAACAGAACTAGAGTCTAACGCTTTAGACCACTCGACCAACTTTATTTTTTTGGCATAGTAGATATTCTTATCAAAATCTTAAACCTTGTATTAAAATGATTTTAAATGCATGCTGATTTTGAACATGAATAAGGTGATTTATCTATTTAAGTCACACCTCAAATACTTATCAATTTAGTATGTAGTTTTTGTGAACACAAAAAAACTAACAATTGTTTGGGTTTTGAACCCAGATCATCTCACGAAGACCAAAACTTGAGTCTGACATTTTATACAAGTCATCCTAACTTTATTTTTCTTGTATAGTTGATATTTCTATCAAATCCTAAACCTTGCATTAAAATGATTTAAAATGCATGTTTTTGAACATGAATAAAGTGATTTAAAGTTAAATCACACCTCAAACATTAACTTATCAATATCGTGTGTAATTTTTGTGACCATAAAAAACAAACAATTGTTAGAAGTGAGAATTGAACCCACGGCCTCTCACAAAGACCAAAACATTATTTTAGTCCCTTAGATATTTCTAATACAATTCTAAACCTTGCTTTAAAATGATTTTAAAAGCACGCTTTTGACTGATTTTGAACGAATAAAGTGATTTAACTATTTAATTCACACCTAAAACAAGAATTTGATTCGCCTTACACAACTCGACCATCCTGACTTTATTTTGTTCGTATAGGAGATATTTCTATCAAAATCCTAAACCTTGCATTAAAAATATCAAAACTGGGATATGAACCCACACCCTTTCCCGAAGAACAGAACTTGAGTCGGCGGCTAAGACCACTCGGCCATCCTGACTTTATTTTTTTTTGTATATTAGATATTTCTATCAAAATCCTAAACTTTGCATTAAAATGATTTTAAATGCATGTTGATTTTGAATATGAATAAATTGGATTTAGTGAGATTTGAACCCACACCCTCTCACAAAAAACAGAACTAAAGTCTGATGTCTTAGACCACTCGACCAACTTTATTTTTTTGGTATAGTAGATACTCCTATCAAAATTCTAGACCTTGCATTAAAATGATTTTAAATGCATGCTGATTTTGAACATGAATAAAGTGATTTAACTATTTAAATCACACCTCAAATACTTATCAATTTTGTATGTAGTTTTTGTGAACACCAAAAAAACTACTCTCACGAAGACAAAAACTTGAATATTTCTATCAAAATCCTAAACTTGTATTAAAATGATTTTAAATGCATGCTTTTGAACATGAATGAAGTGATTTAAATTAAATCACACCTCAAACATTAACTTATCAATTTCGTATATAATTTTTGTAACCACCAAAAAAGAACAATTGTTAGAAGTGAGAATTGAACCCACACCCTCTCACAGAGATCTAAACATGGTTTTAACAACTTAGACCGCTCGACCATCTTGATCTTTTATTTTTATATAGTAGATATTTCTATCTAAATTCTACCTTGCTTTAAAATGATTTTAAATGCATGCTTTTGACACCTCAAACATACTTATCACTTTTATATGTAGTTTTTGTGAACACCAAAAACTAATAATTGTGAGAAGTGAGATTTGAACCCACACCCTCTAACGAAAACAAGAATTCAATTCGAACTTGAATCTGACGCCTTAGACCACTCGGCCATCCTGACTTTATTTTTTTTGTATATTAGATATTTCTATCAAAAAACTAAACTTTGCATTAAAATGATTTTAAATGCATGCTGATTTTGAATATGAATAAAGTGGATTTAGTGAGATTTGGTTGGTCAATATATTCAGCTCAAAACAAAAAAAAATCATTTTGTTGGTCAATATATTCAGCTCAAAGCTTCCATTTACTCAATATCCATACCACATAAAAAGAAAATCTCAAGAGTTGGATCAAATAGATTTTTAGATATCAAACCCGAAAATTCGAAAAACGTAATGGAATCAACCCAATAAAGGTTTAGAACGGATTACCTTGATGATCAAGATCACGAGTAAGATAAAACTTGTTTCTAAACTCGTGATCCACACAAGGTATGATCTACACCACTTAAATTATTCTAGCATGTAAGATCTTTTTTTTTTTTTTTTTTTTTTTTTTTTGAGCTAACTAGCATGTAAGATCTAAACATAAGAAATTGCAAAATACGAAAGAATTAACTCTCAATCAAAGCTTGAAGGATAAACTCACTTTCATTCACTTTAATGATAATTGTGTCTCCAAAGAGTCCAAAAAAACTATATATAGCCCTTACAACTTCTAGTCACTAACTCTGGTAAGTTGTAACTTCTTCATTAGCTCTTGTAACTTCTTCACTAGCTCTTGTAACTTACATCCACTAACAAAAGTAACTTCTGATCACTAACCAGAGTAACTTTCATACACTAATTCTATGTAACTTCAAAATGCATAAAATCAATAATAACCATTAATAAAATGTAATCTATGATATGAAGATAACATAAAAATAAAGTTTAAAATCTGGAAAATAAAACATCAAATTCAATGAGCTTTCATAATGAGTCATGAATGAATATGAATGTAGATAGAGATGTTCCGATTCTTATAAGCACATGTACCCTTTTGTCAATTTTTCTACTTAAACTTGCTACAATTTTTTCTCATTGGCACAACATTCCAAATTACATTATCTAGAATGAAATATTCAATTCTACCTTATTTAAATTTCTTACATGTTTTACACCCTAGTTTATGGTTTATATTTATAAAGGCAGACTAGTCTTTTTACTATCGTTACGAGTGAATTTAACCCTCTCAAGATGAAGACCCAAGAGGCATGCAAGAAGTCTAGTTCACGAATTTAATCGCTAAAGCTCGTGGCCTTAGGACTATAAAATAATATTAAAAAAAAAATGATGATGTAAGCAGAGGTCAATTTGACTTATTTTTTAGATTCGGGTCCGTTTGACAAATGGACTAAAATAGGGGTCAGTCGTACAATTCTCCCACATGTAAGGTAGAACTCAAACAAACCCCATTAAATTATCTTCTTATTTATTATCACAATACTCTTATTTTGATTAAGGTCTTCATAGATAGCCCTAGATTGAGAATGGATTTTTGGTATCTACAAATTTCACTAACTTTCTAAGGACAAAATCTATAAGTTCTTCCCAAAACAAATTCTGAAAAGAAAAAAAAATGATAAAAACGGGTGCGGAAAGGAATCCCACAATAAACTTCCAGCTGAAATTCCCACATCGGGAAGAAAGAGGCTCTAACGAACCCATCAAACTGTTATATAAAGGCACCAACGCTTTGTATTGAAACTTACGGAGCCGTGTGGTGAGCACAAAGCAAACTATTCTTTCGCCTTTTACTAAAGAATACCGTGTGCTCGCTGCTCTTAGCGGCATATGCCTATTTTTGGCGGGTCTCTCTTTTTAGAGTGATAGATACATTTTAAATTCTAATTTATGATTGAAGTTGATTTTGATAGGGAAAAAGTATTAAGAATAAATTTTAAAGGTTTTTAAGCCTGGGATGATTTTGAAATAAAAAAAATATGCATTTGATGGTACATAAATGACTGTTTTTTTAATAATATTGTATTTTTTAAAATTTATTATAAATGACTGTTTTTTTAATAATATTGTATTTTTTAAAATTTATTATAAAAATATTGTAAGTTTTGAAACTATTTATAAAAATATTGCACTTTTAAATATTTTGAAGAAATTTGAAGAAATTTGTCTTTCGAAGAAAGTTATCTTTTGAAGAAATTTGTTGAACATTGATGTCTCCTTTTGCTTCAAGGTCATAAGTGTAGAAGAGCTTTGGCGAGATATGCTTCGTTCTATCTCCTTTGATATATCCCCCTTTAATTTGAGTTATACATGTTGTATTGTCTTCATATAATGTCGTGGGACAATCTTTGTTAGAAGGCAAACCACATGTTTCACAAATATTTTGAGTCATTGATCTTAGCCATACGCATTATCGACTAGCTTCATGGATGGCCAGGATTTCAGCATGGTTCGAGGAAGTAGCTGTTATTGTTTGCTTCATAGACCGCCATGATATGGCAGATCCTCCATATGTAAATACATAGCCTGTTTGAGATCTACCTTTATGTGGATCAGATAAATAACCTGCATCTGCATAACCAACTAGTCCAAAATTCGATTTATTAGAGTAAAGTAAACCCATATCAATTGTCCCTCGAAGATAACGAAGGATGTTCTTAACTCCATTCCAATGTCTTTTTGTTGGAGAAGAACTGTATCTAGCTAATAAATTTTCTGGAAACACTATATCTGGTCTTGTGTTATTAGCAAGGTACATTAGTGCACCTATTGCACTAAGGTATGGTACTTCAGGACCAAGAAGCTCTTCATTATCTTCTCGTGGTCGAAATATATCTTTCTTCACATCAAGTGAACGAACTACCATTGGAATGTTTAATGGATGTGCTTTGTCCATGTAGAATCTTTTTAAGATCTTTTCTGTATAAGTTGATTGATGAATAAATATTCCATTCGCTAAATGCTCAATTTGCAACCCAAGGCAAAACTTTGTTTTTCCGAGATCTTTCATCTCAAATTCTTTCTTAAGATATTTTATTGCCTTTGGAAGCTCTTCGGGAGTTCCAATGATATTCAAATCATCAACATATACAGCAATAATAACAAATCCTGATTGTGATTTTTTTTTATAAAAACACATGGACAAATAGGGTTATTTTTATACCTTTCTTTCAACAAATATCCACTAAGACGATTATACCACATTCGTCCAGATTGTTTTAGTCCATATAAAGATCTCTGTAATTTAATGGAATATAATTCTCTAGTATTTGAATTATATGATTATGGTATTTTTAATCCTTCAGGGATTTTCATATAAATATCATTATCAAGAGATCCATATAAATATGCTGTGACTACATCCATAAGATGCACGTCAAGGTTTTCATGCACAACCATACCAATTAGATATCTTAATGTTATTGCATCCACCACAGGTGAATATGTCTCCTCGTAGTCAATACCAGGCCTTTGTGAGAATCCTTGTGCAACAAGTCTCGCTTTATATCTTGTAACCTCATTATTTTCATTTCTTTTTTCTTACAAATACTCATTTGTATCCCACAGGCTTTACACCTTTTGGTGTCTGAACTATTGGCCCAAAAACCTCACGTTTTGAGAGTGAATTTAATTCTGTTTGGATTGCTTCTTTCCACTTGATCCAATCTTTCCTGTGTCGACATTCTTCGACAAATTTTGGTTCAGAATCCTCATTTTCGTTAATAATATCGTGAGCAACATTGTGAGCAAAAGTGTTGTCAACAACTATATCAGACCGATTCCATCTTTTTCCTGTCATGACATAATTTATCGAGATCTCATTATTATCCTCTGGTATTTGATTTTCTTGAGTACTCATATTCATGATTTCTTCTGGAATATCCACATTCTCAATTGAGTCATTTTCATTATTGATTATTCTTCTTTTCCGAGGATTTTTATTTTTGGAACCCATTGGTTTTCCACGCTTTTGGCGTGTCTCGGACTTATTAGTTGTGACCACTTGCTGTGTTGGGGTGTCAATTTTAGATGGTGCATTTGCAGCTGGTGTATATGACTTAGTTACTTTCTTAATATCTGTAAATGCATCTGGCAATTGATTTGCAATATTTTGCAAGTGAATTATCTTTTGAACTTCTAGTTCACATTAGTTATTACGGGGATCTAAATGAGATAATAACGATGCATTCCATGCAACTTCATTTTTCAACTTCTTAATTTCTCCCCCTAATGTTGGAAAATTTGTCTCATTAAAATGACAATCAGCAAAGCGTGCAGTAAATACATCACCCGTCAGGGGTTCAAGATATCTAATAATTGATGCTGAATCAAATCCAACATATATTCCTAGTCTCCTTAGAGGACCCATCTTAGTACGTTGTGGTGGAGCAATTGGAATGTATACTGCACATCCAAAAATTCGTAGATGGGAAACATTTGGCTCCTAGCCATAAGTTAATTGTATTGGAGAGTATTTATGGTAGGTTGCTGGCCTAAAGCGTATAAGCGATGCTGCATGCAAAATCGCGTGACCCCACACCGATAGGAGTTGTGCTCTCATAATCATTGGTCTAGCAATTAATTGTAATCGTTTTATAAATGATTCTGCCAAACCATTTTGGGTATGAACATGAGCTACAGGATGTTCAACACTTATGCCAATTGACATGCAATAATTATTAAATGCTTGGGATGTAAATTCACCAGCATTATCAAGACGAATTTTTTTAATTCCACAATCAGGAAATTGTGCTCTTAACTTAATTATTTGAGCGAGTAATCTTGCGAATGCAATGTTTCGACTTGATAATAAACACACATGAGACCATCTGCTGGATGCATCAATTAAAACCATAAAATATCTAAATGGTCCACTTGGTGGATTAATAGTCCACATATATCTCCATGAATTCGTTCTAAAAATGTAGGTGGTTCAAATCCTACTTTAGCTGGTGAGGGTCTAATAATTAATTTACCTTGAGTGCAAGCATCGCATGACAATTTATTAGATTGAAGAATCTTTTGTTTTGTCAATGGATGTCCACGTGAATTTTCAATAATTCTTCTCATCATTATAGACCCGGGATGACCCAATCTTTCATGCCAAACAATGAATATATCTGAATTCATGAACTTCAGGTTCATGGTTGCATATGTTTCAATTACTCGTATATGAGTATAATATAATCCAGAAGAAAAAGCAGGCAATGTTTCTACGGTACATTTTTCATGTGAAACAGCAGATGTAATATAAAGATACTCTATATTATTTTTACTATTAGTCTCAATATGATAACCATTATAACGTATATCTTTGAAACTCAAGAGATTTCTTTTTGATTTGCTAGAGTACAAACATTATGAATGAAGATTTTTGTTCCTCTAGGCAAGATGAGATTTGTTTTTCCAAATCCTTCAATCAAGTTTGCAGAACCTTATATTGTATTGACATTTGTTTCAAGCAATGTCAAGTTAGAAAAATATTTTCTACTTTTTAATATTGTGTGCGTAGTTGCACTATCTGCCAAACATACATCTTCATTTTGCATCTTTGAACCATCCAAAATATGAGAAATGTTCATAATTCTCAAAGAAGGGAATGAACCAATTGAAGGGAATGAACTCCCTGGCAAACAATAACCTTCTCGTGTTCCTATTCCACGAGATCTTCCTCACTATGACTTGAACCCGGGATCGAGACTTGTGGTAGCCTCCTCAAATAATATGGAGATAATTCTGGTGGTCTTTAGCGTTCTTCGTGTTCCAGTAGATTAGTGGATAGAGACTCGTGCTGATAACGTGTTGTAAAACACTAGAACATTAACCACGATGGGAGAAGAAGAAAGTAGAGAGGATGTCTTAATATTTATAGGGTTTACAAGACCTAAAGAAGGTAAGGAAAGGGAGAAATTAAAGGAGAAGATACATGCTATCACTTTTATATGTAGACCAAAAACTAAGAATTGTGAGAAGTGGGATTTGAACCCACACCCTCTCACGAAAACAAGAATTTAATTCTAACGCCTTAGACCACTCGACCATCTTAACTTTATTTTATTAGTATAGTAGATGTTTCTATCAAAATCCTAAACCTTGCATTAAAAAATATATTAAATGCATGCTTTTGTGAAAACCAAAAATTGTCAGAAGTGGGATTTGAACCCACGCCCTCTCATGAAGACCAGAACTTGAGTCTGGCGCCTTAGACCACTCGGCCATCCTGACTTTAATTTTTTTGTATGGTAGATATTTCTATCAAAATCCTAAACTTTGCATTAAAATGATTTTAAATGCATTCTAAATTTGAATGTGAATAAAGTGGATTTAGTGAGATTTGAACCCACACCCTCTCACGAAGAACATAACTAGAGTTTAACGCTTTACAACACTCGACCAACTTTATTTTTTTGTTTAGTAGATATTCCTAACAAAATCCTAAACCTTATATTAAAATGATTTTAAATGCATGCTGATTTTGAACATGAATAAAGTGATTTAACACCTCAAATACTTATCAATTATCAATTTTGTATGAAGTTTTTGTGAACACCAAAAAACTAACAATTGTCTGGGTTTTGAACCCACACCATCTCGGCCAAATTTATTTTTCTTGTATAGTAGATATGTAATGCCCAACGTTTGCATGTAGTGTTATTCTCTTTTGACATTTATTTTTATGGTATTTTGAGGTTTATTTTTGGTTTAAAAGCAAGATTTAAAAACTGGGTTTTGTTTTGTAAAAACAAAAAGAAAGAAAAAAAAAAGGGAGTTTTGTTGGCTAAATTAAAACAAGTTTTTTTTTAATGTTATATATTTAAAAGAAAAACAAAAGAAAAAAAAAAAAGAGGAAAATTGGTTTTTGTTTCACAAAAATGAAAAAAAAAAAAAAAGAGAAAAGAACGAGATTAATTTTTTTAAAAAAAGAAAGTGGTTTTTATTAAAAACAACTCAGCTTCATCCTCACGATTCATTCTTTATTTTTATTTTTTTTTTCTCTTTCTTTACTTTCATATTTGTTCAGAACCAGCCGACCTAGCGACTTCTTCTTTTTCTTCTTCATTTTCGATTCTCTCTCTCTCGATTCTTCACGCCAACGACCAAACTTCTCCGGCAATCTCCTTCCGGCCTCAATCGCAAGCTTAGCTAGAGAAGGAGTCGCGACAACGGGGGAGATTTTCGGCACCGACGAGCTCCACGGGATGCTTTTAGACGGCGGTGCTCCGACGGTGGTAGCTCGAAATCAAGGGGTGTTTTAACGCTGTGCAACATCATGTATGTTTCGTTGAAGCTTAATTTCAAATACCCACTGAGTTTCGATGTTGGATTCACAAAATTTGGCTTTTTAGACCTTTATCCATCAAGAATCGAAAGCTTTTGGGTAAGTCTTCTTTAGCATCTTTTGTTCTCTTAAGCTTTCGGTTTCGATTACGGTTTTAGATGGAGTTTAATTGTGGAGTTCTTCATGGGCTGAAGTTTGAACGACACGATTCGACGATTTTCGACGCTTACCCACAACTCGAACGTCCCCGAGTCAGATTTCCCATAGTTCAGAGAGTTCAGATATGCGAGTTTGAACTCTTTCGAACAACATCCAGCAAGAACTCGAACCACTTTGATAAGATTTCGTGGGTAACGCTCACTCTGAACTCTTAGCGCATTCAATTAAAGTAGTTAAGTTTGGCTCATAACCATTGGAATTTTCTTTATGGTCAGATTTGGACTATTCATATTGGATTTCAAACGAAGAATTTGGGTAAGGACGAGTTAGTAAACTCGTAAGTTAGCATTTGTGTCGTTTAACATTCTTAGCTGAGATTTTGTTAAATAGGATGTAAGTTTTAGTGTTGGGTGTTTGTTTTCAGATTGATCCCAAGTACTTGGATTGAGCAAAGTTTGCAGATGCTCTCTTTGAGTTGTTAATAAAGGTAAGTGGCTTTACTATCGGAATGCCCTAGGAATAGGTTGTGCATGTTGTGTATGTGTGCTGATAGCTGAATAGGTTGTGTATGTTGTGTATGTGTGCTGATAGCTGAATTTATTGAATAAGATGTGTATGTGTGCTGGTAGTTGAGATGGTTGTGAATGTTATTTTGAAACGTATGTCTTTATTTCAGGTATGGTTTACCCGATTTTCAGGGGAAACTCTGCCGAAATTTCTAAGATTTTTCTAAAACGTTTTCAATGTTATGTTTATGAATGAGTTGTGGTTGGGAAATATGTTTTAATGTTTTAGTAGGATGTTTATGAATGAAAATGCATGTTGAATGATAAGTTGATGTATTTGAGGATGAAATATAAAGGAAAGAGTGTTTCATGTTGCATCACGAAATGAAAAGAATTTTTTTAAGGGACCTCATGCATTTGTGTTACATATATTGCATAATGATTTTGTGGCTATTACCCTTAAGAGGTTGATGTACATCTAGAGGGAAAGAATGAGGTTCGATGTACATCTAGAGGGAAAGAATGAGGATCTAGTTAGGCTGAGACTTGGCCCCGCTGATTGGGTGTCAACTAACCATCCGTTGGGGTAAAGTCTCCATCAAGAAGCCTTCTAGATCGATATGTTGTGGGGTAATAGTCCACTTGGCCAAAGAGGAAAATGTTTTTAAAAGAGGAGAGGTTTTAGGTCCCAACAGAGGAAAATGCATTGAACATTCATATCGCATGCGCTTGCATAACGTGACTCCAGTAGCGGGGTCACTTACTGGGTATTTCTTTTGAAATACTCATTCTTTTCTTAAAACGTTTTTCCTCAGGTAATGACAAGGACGTACAAGGCGAGTGAGCGAGGTCGTTTGCTAGTCGTGCCATGGTGTTAATGTCAGAATGACGTCAACATTTAGGATGTTTCATGTTTAAAATGTTTTATGCAAAAGTTATGTCTGAGATGGTTTCAACAAGTTTAACGTTTTGTTTTCATTTGTATTTTGCGACGATTTCAATGGGATCCCAAATACATTCTTTTAAATTCTTTTAGAAAGATATTTTATGCTTTATAAATTTCTCAAGGATTTCTAGACGTTATAGCATGCATGGAGTACAGTCCTTAGAGTTTGTCTAGGTGTAATTAGTCGGGTCGTTACAAGATATTTCTATCAAATCCTAAACCTTGCATTAAAATGATTTTAAATGCATGCTTTTGAACATGAATAAAGTGATTTAAAGTTAAATCACACCTCAAACATTAACTTAAAAATTTCGTATGTAATTTTTGTGACCATAAAAAACAAACAATAGTTAGAAGTGAGAATTGAACCCACGGCCTCTCACAAAGACCAAAACATTATTTTAGCGCCTTAGACTACTCAACCATCTTGACTTTCTATTTTTGTATAGTAGATATTTCTAATACAATTCTAAACCTTGTTTTAAAATGATTTTAAATGCACGTTTTTTACTGATTTTGAACGAATAAAGTGATGTAACTATTTAATTCACACCTCCCACATCCTCTCACGAAAACAAGAATTTGATTCTGACGGCTTAGACCACTCGACCATCCTGACTTTATTTTGTTGGTATAGTAGATATTTCTATCAAAATCCTAAACCTTGCATTAAAAATATTTTAAATGCATGCTTTTGTGAAAACCAAAAATTCACAATTGTCAGAAGTGGGATTTGAACCCATGCTCTCTCACGAAGACCAGAACTTGAGTCTGGCGCCTTAGACCACTCAACCATCCTGACTTTATTTTTCTTGTATATTATATATTTCTATCAAAATCCTAAACTTTGCATTAAAATGATTTTAAATGCATCCTGATTTTGAATATGAATAAAGTGGATTTAGTGAGATTTGAACCCACACCATCTCACGAAGAATAGAACTAAAGTCTAACGTCTTAGACCACTCAACCAACTTTAAAGGTAAAGAAGTCAGCCGGATTTGTTGTTGCAACCAAACCGAGGAGAGAGAAAAACGGAATTAGAGAGAAAGAAAAAGAGCAGATTTCTACATCCGTACAGTTTTCGTATTTCAGTCCGTTAGGGATCAATCTGTGGTCCGATCGAGCTGAAATTTTGACAGCGTGTTCCTGACACGTGGGTCATCAATCTGAATGGTGGAGATTTTGTTTGGAGCTACTTGCAGGAATATTCCAGTGGGTAGTTCGTGGCCACTTTAAGTGATATCTTTCTTCTTTTTACTCTCTTGAATTATTGCCGTTTGTTGCCGAGATTGATCATCTTGAGATATCAATAGTTGTATGCCTCTAGTTGTGACTAGGGAGAACTCGTTGTAGCCCATTATTGATTATAGTGGAGCTTTTGACTTCGGTCCGTGGTTTTTTACTCTTCGCATTGAAGATGTTTTTCCACGTTAAAAATGCTTGTGTCGTGTGCTTGAATTATATTGTGTTCTACTTGTTTAATTTTCATTTAGGTTCACCGGGGATAATTGAATAATAGAATTTAGTAATTATCCCCACAGTTACATTATGAGCTAAACTTTTATAGCTAGAATTTGTGGTGCTATAATATTTATTTGGCCTATTTTGTTATTGTGAAAGCATATGTTGTATAGTTCACGTGTGTTTAATATTTATATTTTCTATTTAAACTTAATCACTTTCAAAAGATTATAAAAGGATTTTTAATACTTAAGGATTACATAAATGACTGAAATTGCACACTTTCACAAGTAATGCAAGTAAATTCATGTTGGATAAAATAGAGAATTCAAAGGAAAACATACTTTTTTTGGCCTGCAAAACTTAAAAACAAATGTACTTTAGGGATGTTTTTGATGTTGAGGCTCTATAGTTATATGATTAACTTAGATGAAAAAATTGTAGGACATGTTTGAAAATGATATGGAAATGATTAAAATCACTTCAAAACATGTATTTAATTCTTCAAAATAAAGTTAATGTTTGATTTTGAAACTTTTAAATGCAATTTTTATAGGGTTGGTTGCACAAACAACAATAAACCCAAAATAATTGCAAATTTAGCAAAATTTAAAACATTTTGAAAATATGACAAAAAATCAATGGCTATCACTGATAGAAGCTATCGTTGATATATAACTATCACTGGTAGACTAAAATTCTATAAAAAAACTGAGGTGATAGACTACTATCAGCGATAGAACATACTATCAGTGATAGAAATTGCCATATCTGCAAAAAATTTTAAAAAGTGCTATATTTTTAATTATTTTACTCTAAATTGACATCAGTTACAATTTCTCATTTTTATATCATCAAAATTGATTTTAAATGATTAAAAACATGTTAAGTGATTTTAATAATATTAAAATAACTTTCAAACACAGTTCGAGGACTAAATCTGATATTCGAGCATACAATTTTAAATTTATGTTTACTTTGATATGATATTGCATTATTGTAGCATCATTATAGCAACATAAGTATAAAAGTAGACCTATAAATTTCAGATTGACCTATAAATTTAAGATTTCTTTCTAATGTTTGTTGCATTTAAAACATGCTGTTTTTTAATAATATTGTAATTTTTAAAACTTTTTATAAAAATATGGTAGGTTTGAAAGTATTTTGTAAAGAATGTTGTTCCGGAAAAGATAGACAAAGACGACCTGTACACGCGGAGCAAAGGTCATCTTTTGAAAAGACGATCGATCTTGCACCACATGGATGAAGATCGTCTTTTCAAAAGACGATCTTCTTCGACATCTACTTTCCTTTCATTAAAAAATTGATATATTTTTATCCAGATATTCAAAATTTTCGAAAAAGGTACGGTTGGAAGAGAGCTTCAATTGTATACCTGGTTTCACTATTTTTAGAGTTGTGTATCAAAAGATACCGACCAAGTTTAGATACAGTTTTGAAGTTTTCAGCCATATCTTCAGTTCTGGGTTTAGTGAAGTTTTCAGAACTTCGACGATCTGTATCTTTTGATACACAACTCCAAAAGTAGTGAAACAATGTATCAAATTGAAGCTCTCTGTGTTAGCTTTCCAACCTTATCCTTTTCGAAGTTTTTGAATATTTGGATAAAAACAGATCAATTTTTTAATGCACTCCTCAAAAGAATCTTCAGCTCTGAAATTTGCAGAACTATAGTCCAACTTCGATGATCTTTATCTTTTGATACACAACTCATAATGAAAGCAGTTATCAAACTGAAGCTCTACCCGGTTAGCTTTTCAACCATACATTTTTTGATCCAGAAATAGTGAAACCAGACCTGTGACCTGAATTAAATTTAAAGAAAAAAATTTGTAATTCTTGATCCGATAAACCTAGCCGATCATATTGCAATTGAGCTCAAGATTAAATGAGTCCAAAAACTATTTAAATGGTAATTTGGCCACAGCTTAAAAGATTAAGATTAGGCCTAAAACTAACAAAGCCCAATTCCAGATGTCTTGGTTCAAAAGCCATCACGGCTCATACACATTATGTGTTCATGGAAAAAATCTATAAATAGAGATGTTTTCCTTCATTTGGGTTCATAAATTTAACTCTCAAGAGAGCCTGAAATCTAGAAAACTCTTCGAAACTGAAGTCTCTATACCATACATGCTTTGAAGACTAAGATCAAAATTTAAGACTTCAAGGCTTCGACCATCGACCAGTCAAGGGTCGATCAAGAAGTCCAAGACCGACCCAAACAAATCAACACGCTTGTGAACAAGCGCGAGTGCATATTAATACAAATTAAATTCATTCACCGGTATTAAATTTTTGTTGGGTTGAAATATGGTGCGAACACAAGCAAATTCTAATTTGTTAGAAAAGAAATGGAATAAATTGATAAAAAGCCACTGGTGAATGGGTTCCCCACATGCCTAAATACCAATGGTTTCAAATACCTCAGTAGAGAGCAGCAAAACAAACTTGGAATTCCCTAAGAAAAAAAAGAAAAAAGCTGAAACTCCCACATCGGAAAAGAATACAATAGCGAGCTGTCCAGCGCCTATATAAACTCACCAACGTCATTAGTCTAATTCACGGAGCCGTGCGGGGAGCACAAAGCGAACTATTCTTACGCCTTTTACTAAAGAATACCGTGTGCTCGCCGCCTCAAGCGGCATACGCCTATTTTTGGAGGCCATCTTTCGGGAGTGGGTCTCACATTAAATTGAGTTTTTAAAGTTAATTTAAAATATTGTATTTAGAAATGTGACATAATCACCTGTTTGTTTGATTTTAAAGTAAGGTTTTTAAAATTCAAGCTAAATTTAGAAATTTATGGTTGTTTTCTAATGTGTCTTTAAAAATATAAGATGTATAAAAATCAAATGGTTATCAAGATGATTGTATTATGAAATCTTGAGTATAATAAACATATTATGAAATCTTTGAGTATAATAAACACAATTTATAGTTTTTGACTTATAAAACATAAAATTGACACTACAAGAATTTCAGGTTTTCCCAACGCAAACTTATGTCGGGAAAAATCCACATTTTCGTCGGCATATGATTCTCCAACGGAAAAAAAAATGTCGGCTGGTTCGTCGGCGTAGCTTTCCTTGACGGATAAATCGTTACGTTGGGGTACCTCAATGTTTCACCGGCGATAGTATTGCGTTGGCGAAAAGTTCCCTTATGCCTACGCTATGTTTAACGTCGGCATAAGTACCACAATGTCGACGTAAATAACTACGTCGGCCAACGATTTTAGGGTTTATATAATTTAGGTTTCGAGTTTGGGGTTTCAGATTTGGGGTTTCACAATTTGGGGTTTCAAATTTGGGGTTTAGGGTTGCTTTTTCAGTTTTTTTTTTAATTCAAATTTTGTAATAATTCGAATTCGATATAGTTAGAACATAAATATTATCAATTGTACAATTTTAACTTGAAATATCATAAACTGTCAATATATTAAAATGCAATCTTCTTACAAAAATAACAGAGTTTTGAAACAAAAAGTATATTCTTCTGAGTAGAAGTATAAACAAAAGAACGAATATAATCCTACATGCACTGAAACAGTTTTTAGTATGAGAACTTATCCTAAACAACGCCTATTTTTGTCTTCAACAAAAAGTGCACTGAAAAAAAAAAAAAAACGAAAAAAAAAAAAAAAAAAAACTAATCCTAAACCACTTCTCTTTTTGTCTTGGTCCGTCTTTTTTCAGAAGTTCCCTTGAAGATTACACACCTATGAACCTGAGAAAGTGTAAACATAAACAGAAATAGGTGAAAATGAACTTGACTCGGGGTCAAAGTGACCATTCAATAAACTTGACTCAATATCTTAAGTACGTTGGATCTTAAAGAGACTTTGATAGAAGAAAAACTTAAAGAGACGTGTTTGAGCTTCAAAGAACTAGGGGTCCCCCACATCTTAATCAAACCCTTTGACAACAAAACTTGATAAAATTGCACCTAAAAGTGAAAGTGCCTAGCCAAGTGCCAAAAAAACTATCCATGTATCATTTTCAATCAAAAAATTACTCGAATATATCCTACATGCACTTGAAAGTGTCAAATGAACATAGAAGTAAAAGTGCCTAGCCAAGTGCGAAAAAACTATGTCAAATGAACATGAAAGTGCCTAACATGAAAATGTCTAGCCAAGTGTGAAAAAACTAACCATGTGTTATTTGCATTCTAGAAAGGACTCAAATATATCATAAATGCACCTAAAAGTGACAAATGAACATGAAAGTGTCTAGCCAAGTACCCATAAACTATCCATGTGTTATTTTCATTCTAAAAAGAACTCATTATATATACTACATGCACCTAAAAGTGAAAGTTCCTAGCCAAGTGCCAAAAAAATTATCCATGTATCATTTTCAATCCAAAAATTACTCGAATATATCCTACATGCACTTGAAAGTGTCAAATGAACATAGAAGGAAAAGTGCCTAGCCAAGTGCCAAAAAACTATGTCAAATGAATATGAAAGTGCCTAACATGAAAATGTCTAGCCAAGTGTGAAAAAACTAACCATGTGTTATTTGCATTCTAGAAAGGACTCAAATATATCATAAATGCACCTAAAAGTGACAAATGAACATGAAAGTGTCTAGCCAAGTACCCATAAACTATCCATGTGTTATTTTCATTCTAAAAAGAACTCATTATATATACTACATGTACCTAAAAGTGAAAGTGCCTAGCCAAGTGCCAAAAAAACCCTCCATATATCCTTTTCATTCCAAAAATTACTCGAATATATCCTACATGCTCTTGAAAGTGCCAAATGAACATAGAAGTAAAAGTGCCTAGCCAAGTGCGAAAAAACTATGCCAAATGAACATGAAAGTGCCTAACATGAAAGTGTCTAGCCAAGTGCCAAAAAAACTTTCCATGTATCCTTTTCATTCCAAAAATTACTCGAATATATCCTAAATAAACCTAAAAGAGACAAATGACATTATGTATAAATTTAGTACTTGACTACCATAACTGCAAGATAGCCACACACACATATATATAAATTCAGTACTTGACTACCATAGCTGCAGGAATAGCCACACACATACACTACAAAAAAACAGGGCTATTGCAGAGGTTTTTTTGAACTATTGCAGCGGTTTTGAACCCCTGCAACACATTTTGCAACACTTAATAAACCCCTGCCTAAACCAGTGTTGAGAGGGATCTAACAACACTTTTAAAAAGTGCTGGAATGACTTCTCACCACTGTTGCAATAACACCTATCCTATTGCAACAATTTTAAAATAAATAGCAACACTTTCTTAAAACTAAATGTCTTCTCTTAACCGTTGCAATAGCACCCCTATTGCAATAATTTTGAAATAAATAGCAACGTTCTTTTACCCTTATAGCTAGAGTTTTGAAATAAATGGCAACACACATTTATAAATATTTTAATGATTGAAACTGAATTTTTCTTATTTCATAGTAACACAAATATCTTTATAATACATCATGTACATTTCAAATGTTATTCATTGACGTCTAAAACTAAATATGAAATAGTTAGTGAATAAAATTTTAGTTTGGTCCCAACATATTAGATACAATAATGACTGTATTCATCAACATCGATAACCGTATAGGAAAATCATTTCTCAATCTTGAGCATCGTCGCTGGTTAGATTCCGAGTCAGATTCGAAGTAATTATTTGCATTCTGACATGATCTCCTAAGATGGCGAGTTCGACATGATCAATGTACTTTGGCGCCTCCTGAAACTCGCAAGCCTAAACTGCTATAATTCCTCCATCATTGATCACCAAGTTCACTGCGTTCAAAGAAAACAAAAATACAAATCACTATTAGAAAAATAAAATGATGCATCAATATTAGAAAAATTAGTACAGATTGAAAGGGACAGACAATAAGTTTGCTTTCCACCGACTACAATGGCAGATCATTTTTTTATAGAAACACAATTAAGTATGTAAGACATATGACCTTGTGTGTCTAAAGAGCCATCAATATGACCTTGTGTGTTTGAAGGGTCATCGTCTCTTTGTCTTCGCTCCAATAGTTTTTGCATTTCAGCCCATCTACCTTCCCACAAGGCTACCTGAGTACTTAAGTTAACATTCATTTCTTTCAGATCTGCTATCTCAACTTTCATAGCCGTCATTTCTTTACTCCCTACAATTTCTTGTTGTGATGGGCATGCAACATTGGCGGGTGTGCTGGGTTTGGGGTCCCAATCGAGGCCTTTAATGTGCCCTGATCGATGTCCCAAAACTGTTTTAGCAATCAATGCAGAAGGCATCGCTAAAACACCATCTCTGGATGATGCTTCTGCAATTTTCATCATTTCCGACTACATTTATAATGGAATGGGGTTAAATGCATAGAAAACATAATTTTACCCAATTGTGATATAATAGTACTTACATATGCATGTTTTGCATTGGGACCCACCCACCACGAAGTAAATGGCAATGAGTATCGTGGAATAACTCAATTTCATCAACGTCAGATCCCTTTTTTTTTTCTTTAAATGAAATTTAGAAACTGTTAGCCATGGTCATAATAACACAATGTATAGAAGAATTATATTGTACTTACCAGTTCATGTTGTAGTTGTAGAAATGACTTCGAACCAGCTCGATGGTTGAATGGCAGTTTTGCTCGAGCTTCCTTGCCCCTCTTCGTTTTTTCCTAAAAAAAATTATCATTAGTACAACTAAGTAAAGTTAGAACTATAAGTTTAACCGAGAAAAACATACCGCCCATTCAAGGGTCTCCCATCTGTCACATAGAAGATTCCAATCTTCTGGATCTACTAGCCTCTTTGTGGGGTTTGCACGAGCTTCTGTGATGTCATCATACTTGCAGTAGTGCTGGTACAACTCTACTCTAAACTCCCTGAATATATCCCGCATCTGTTTATTCAAGAACCTTTTGACACTGGGTTCGAAATATCCAAGTCAAAATATTCCTACATATTTAATAATAAATGTGTAAGCATACATTTACCTTTGAAATAGTAACAAAATGCGTGTAGAAAATTTAAACTTACCAACACCCGATCATTCACATTGTCCCACACATCTTGCTTGACCGCCTTCCACGTCGCACAACGTATGGGAATTGTCTCCCGTACTATGGTGCCAACGCTAGTACTAAACCCTGGAGCTAAGGGACATACTGGTCTCCCAATCCCATCCTCAATCACAATCTTGATCCTCCCATGCACACTGACATATCGATCCAACTCAATGTTTCGAGTATGCTCTCTTTTTCGCTTACTTTGTGTTCTTGGTCGGCGAGGTCTAGATCCTCAAACAATGATTAATTTAGCTAAATATGTAAGAAAATAAAACTTATAAGCAAAAATATTAATTTTACCTAATGTCGCGCTCGGCTCCACCTCCGTTGAGGAATTAATCACCAGAGTGTTAACCTCAGTATCCGCCACATTAGCCTCCCGATCATAACCGGTACGTCTCATAACTCTAGAATCATACAAAAGATGGAAAAAAAAATCAATCTCAATATATTAATCCTTGAACTTTAAAATATGGAACTAAAATACACATGTTATACAGTTATTCGCTATTCTGATCATCAGAATCTAAATCGTGAAGTGAACTCGAACTCCCTTCATCGTCGGATGCTTCTAGGTCATCAGGTTCATCATTTATGAAATCGTTATCATTTTGTAACGGTACACTCCTATTCAATTCTTCTTCAATCACTTCACATTCAACAACAATGGGGTCAACATCGTCTCTACATAGTTCATCATCTTCGATCATTTCATAGACTGCAATGACTCCAGATATTTCTAACAACTCCATCGTGTTGTTTTCTAGGTCTTCGGCTTCTGGAACGTCCCATATGTGTTTATTTTGAACAAGTTGAACTACTTTCCAATTATTACCAAGTTTAGGATCGTTAATGTAGAAAACTTGTTTGGCTTGCGTAGCGAAGATGTAAGGGTCATCTATACACAAAAAATGGGATGTGTCTATTGACTTAAACCTTAAATCCACATGTAATTTTTTCTTTTTAGGATCTGTATCAAACCATTTACATCGAAAAAGAATCACATGTATTCTCTTGTTATAGTCCAAGTCCAAAACCTCTCGGAATACACCGTAGTAATTCATTTCATCATTTCCTTCTCTTTCCCCAGGCACCATGAGTCCACTATTCTGCGTAGACCGATGATTGTCGCGTTCCATAAAATGAAAACGTACTCCATTGACAATGCAAGAACTATAAGTGCGGACTTGATTTGTAGGCCCCAATGCTATGGAGTAAAGATCATCGGATGCTTCGACTCTTTCACGTAATGAGTACATCTGTTTACGTTAAGAATGTTAACGTAACTTAGTTTTATCTCGTTACAGAAGTTCAGTATTCAAAATTGAAAACTACACTTACTTGTGCTTTTAACCAATCAGGAAATTGAAGTTCATGTCTTTTATATAATTTATATGGAGTATCTCCTCTAACGCGAATCAGTCTCAAATGTTGTCTATTTAGAAATAATAACAAACAGAGGTCTCACACATATACTTCAAACTTTAAAACAAATGATATATATGAAGAAATAATAATACGTACTTGCGATGAGACTCTAGCTCTGAACAGTTGTTCAATATATACCAATGTGCCATTCGTTTCTCGTTTTGGGATAGTGTTCTCAAAACTGATCCACTCAATGGTCGTGCGTTTTGTCTAAATAATTCAAAATCCCCTGTTTGACCTTCGGGAATTGAGTCATCATTATGTGCAATCCTATTAAACCTCGTTTCTATTCCAGTTAGATACATGGAGCAGAAAGTCAAATATTCATTCACGACAAATGCTTCTGCTATGGAGCCCTCGGGAAAAGTTTTGTTACGCACATAGTTTTTCAAGGTCCGTAGGCTTCTCTCAATAGGGTACATCCAACTATAGCTAACTGAACCAATGATCTTCGCTTCATATGCCAAGTGAACTTGAAGATGCACCATTACATCAAAAAATGTCGGTGGAAAAATTCTTTCAACCTTACAAAGTATAAGAATAATATCAGCTCCCAGCCGATCCAAATCACTGATCCGTATTGTCTTCGCACATAAGTCACGAAAGAAATTACATAACTCAACAATAGCTGTACACACATCCTTTCGCAAGTATGCTCTTATAGCAATGGGAAGAAGTCGATGGACCAGAACATGGGAGTCATGAGTTTTCAACCCCCACACTTTCCCATTTTTGACATTCACGCATCGTTATATGTTGGAGACGAACCCGTCAAGAAAATTTGACCGATTTCAAGAACTTACAAAAATCAACTCTCTCACTAGTAGTCAATGTATATGCAACATGTGACTTTATATATTTATTTCCTTTCTTTTCAACGTATAATTCCTTTCGAATGCCATATCTTTAAGGTCGAAACGAGCATTTATAGTGTCTTTTGTTTTTCCTTCAATGTTCAACAAAGTTCCGAGCAAGTTGTCGCATACATTTTTTTCAATCCAACTTATATCGTAAAAGATGTTTAGACCATTAGGAGAGTTCGAAGAATATACTCTTTTTGGTCTAGTAAATATCTCGCTTCCTTTTCTTACCAACTTTGGATGGATGCTTACTTAACACTGGAAAGTTGATCGAGTCTACTTGTTGTAAAATCTCATCTCCATTCATTGCAACTGGTGGAGGTCTAAGCTCAAATTTCTCATCATTTCGTCTACTCCTATGCCAACTATGATTAGCTGGAAGATAACGTTGATGTCCCATATACGACATTTTCCCTATTAACCACTTGGACGATGTCTCTTCTTTACAAATGGGACACGCTTGATAACCTTTGGTACACCATCCCGACAAGTCTCCATATGCAGGAAAGTCATTGATAGTCCACAACAAACATGCATGTAGTTGAAAATACTCTGAACTCGTGCAATCATACGTGCGCACACCATTATTCCACAACTCCTTCAACTCATCAATCAATGGCTGCAAAAATACGTCAATTTCTTTTCCAGGAGACTTCGGCCCAGGTATGAGCAAAGAAATTGTAAAATTAGATTCTTCCATGCACTTCCAAGGTGGCAAGTTGTATGGAATAAGCACCACAAGCCACATGTTGTAGACAATACTCATATTACCAAACGGATTGAATCCATCTGAACCTAATGCTAACCGAACGTTCCTTGGGTTTGAGGCAAAATGAGGAAACTCTTTATCTAAATGTTTCCACCCTGCAGCATCAGATGGATGTCTCAACACATCATCAGTTTCAAATCGTTTATCCTTATGCCATCTCATTTCAGAAGCAATATGCTTCGATGAAAACAATCGCTTCAACCTGGGTATTAGTGGGAAATGACGTAAAATCTTGTGTGGAATTTTCTTACCCTTCCCGTCATTTACTTTATAACGTGACTCACCACATACCGGACAACTTTGGCAATCTACAAACTCTTTCCAAAAATTTGTACAATCGTACTTGCAAACATGGATTTTATCGTATCCTAGCCCTAAGTCGCGTAGTTTTCTCTTGGCTTGATAAAATGTACCCGGTATAGATGCACCAACTGGAAATGCTTCATTCAATAGTTCTAGTAACATATCGAACGACTTATCGGTCCAACTATTGAGCACTTTCATATGCATCAACTTCACCAAGAAGCTCAATGAGGAAAATTTATTACAACCGGGGTACAACTGGTTACGTGCTTCAACCATCAACTCCTCAAAATTGTTTGAAGTATTCGGTTCTTCAACATTAGCAGACATTTAACACCAAAGTATTCTTCATTATCAATATCCTCTTCCCCTGTTATCATCTCCCCTTGCAAATCGTTTAAAAGATCAAACATCTCATCGTCATCGTTCTGATCATTAGAATCTCCATTCAATCCATCATCTAGTGAAGAACTTGTTTCTTTTTGAAATCGAGCTAAGTTTGCAAGTTCTCTATGATAAATCCATTGACTATATGAAGGAGATATCCCATTCGAAAATAAATGACGTTCTAATGAATCCATTGACTGCGACTTTGAGTTCAGACAAAGCTTACATGGGCATCTCGCTTTTCTCGTCCCATTTACATGACATTTTGCCAGTTCTAGAAATTGTTCAACTCCTTCAATATACTCTCTAGAGAATCTATCTCTCAGCTTAATCCAACTTTTATCCATCCTTCAATATACTTTTCCAATTAGTACCAATGAAGAAAGTTCAATCTTGTTGGAATTAGGAACGGAAACCAACTTAGGGTTATTTGTTCATTAAAACTTTACTTGAATGGAGATTTGTTATTGTATAAAGTCAAATGATAATAAATATCACAAAAACAATCAAACGAAACAACCGTCGAATACTAGGATCGTCATAAGAAATGTTCAAAACTTCTTTTCCATCTTTTTATTTAGAAGAAGAGTTTTATTGGTATTCATCCTTCAATATATGTTTTGGGCATAGCAGCAGTTTTCAACATGTTCTGCTTCAAAATCATTGTTGATGCATGTACTAATAGGTAGGGAAGGTTGTAAAATTTATATTTTGGAATTTTAGTTCAACTTTTCATTACTTTGATTAATTTGGCTCAACACAGCAAAGTAGAAGAAAACAAAAGTTTGGTGGGATAAGACTTGGGGATAGGTTCCAAAGTCTCATCCCCAAATCAAATCACTCAGGTCCTATAAACAAATAAATGTAATTGATTAATATGAAAAGAAAACAATTATTAAGGTAAAACCATTCTACATAACACGATCAACATCAAAGAACTTAATGTAACATACAATCATCATCCTAGCTGAAGGTTATAAAAAGTAAAAAAAAAATTATAGGTGACGATTAATGCTCTTGCCGTTAGATTAAAAAAAATAGCAGCCTTCTGAAACTAGGGATGGATATCCAGTTTGTTCTTGTTGTTAGCTTAACTTACTGGTTTTAACTCTCTCTCTTGTCCTCACAAAGAATATTAAAAATTAGAGACTATGAGATAATCCTACATCAAAAACTAAGCAGAAAATGAAGATTACCAACAGAGATGACATACCGAACAAGATCAATAAGGCAACAATGAAGAAGAAGCAATTTCAGAGATTAGCATTAAACTAACACCATACTCTGATAAGATGAAATTCTCCATTTTCTTCAAAGTAAAAAACAATATCCATCATCAATTTCAATTAGCATTTCCTACAGATTCTCCACTCCGGCAAGATTTGAGCACCCATTTCCTCGTAAAATTGAATCGCATTCACATTCCAATCAAGCACCACCCACTCCACTCTCCCGTAATCCATTTTCACGGCTTGTTTCGCCACCGCCGACAACAATATTTTCCCCAAACCTTTCCTCCGATAACACTCTCTCACGAAGATATCCTCCACGTAGAAACCAGGCTTCGCCAAGAAAGTTGAAAAATTGGGGAAAAACAGAACAAAATTTTAATTTTTTATGAATAAACCCAAAAATAAACTCATTAAAACAGTAGCAGTACTGACAAACATCTAATACAAACATCTAAGATGTACCAGTTACCTACCTCGGCGACGAATTATGCTCGAACTCGCGACTTGTGCAAATCGACGGCGACTGGTGCTCGAACTCGAAGATGAAGGGACACCGACGACGACTGATGCCAATGTTCGAACTCAGAGATGTAGGGAAGAAATCGAAGAGGGAAAGGAAAGGAAGTGAAAGAGGAGGGTTTAAGGTTTGGGGAAATCGAAGAGGGAAAAATCAGAGAGGGAAATATCGTGGGTTTAGGGCTTATTTAAGTACACTTTTCCCCAACGCAATCTTACGTGGGCGTAGCTACGATTTCCATCGGCGTAGATGATATCTATTTAGACGTAAATGAGTTACGTCGGCATAACTTCGTTTATGCCGACGCAAATAGGTTTCGTTGGCATAGAAATTGTCGGCGTTGCCAAAAATTCTTGTAGTGTGAGAGTTAATGTATATGTATTATGTCGCAACGTCATCGCGACGCGGAGCGGCTGACGTCCTCTTTCAAGGGTTTTGTTTAAAAATAAAAGAGATGGAGTCGCCACCAACCATTTTTGGGTGTGATTGGTCACCTTAAAACAAAAAACTGGTCCAAGAAAACAAAAATTAGGTTCGGGGGTCGGTTGAATGTAGGGAAGGTATTAGCACCCTACAACACCCGTTAAAAACGGTAGCCATATTTTATCTTATATTATCCAATTAATTTTAAAACATCCTTAATTTGAGAAAATAAGTAATAATTTATAAAAACAATGTCTCATTTAATCAATTCTTAACTTTAAAAATAAAGTAAGAATTTGATATATTGAGGGAAAATTATCCTTAGTTAATTATCATATTAAATTTCCTTTAATTTAAAGAAAATTGTTTTACTCATCCCTCAATTAAATTAAGTCAATTTAAAACTAAATTTGAAATTTAAATAAAATATTTGAATTAAAGATAAATTAACATTTTACTCGAAGAGATCTAAGTTTAAAACAAAATAGAGTTCAATTGATACATTAAACTTGAAATCGAAATTTAATGAAAATACCTTGATAAAATACAATAAAACCGAAATTTGAGATAAAAAGAAGTTTTTCCTTTTTGCTTTAAATGACAATTGAAAAATAAAAATATAAAAAGAAAATGACAAAACATACATGCAAAAAATAGAATAGGTAGTGACAATGGTGAAATTGTCAAATAAAATACAAGGATGGCAGTTTTGTAAATAAGCATATATGGCAAACTTGTAATTAACATAAAATTAATGGTATTCTTTAATAGCATAAAAAAACTGAAAATTGACTTTTTTTCTTCTTCACAACGTTCACCAGTCTGCCATGGAAGGTTCGCTTGTGTGTTCCCTGCTCGCCCCGTCGTGAAGACATCGTTGACTCGAGTCGCCGCCGTCGTGGTGGTGGTTTGGCATTGGGTCCACAAATGTGGTATTTGTGTCGAGCACAGTCGTCGAGATCGAGGGAGCACGCCGGAGCTATCTTCTTCGAATCCGCCGATTTGCACGCGGGGATGAGGGTTGGAGTTGAGGTCTGTTTGTACTGCCGCCGTGGATCTGGAAACTTCGTGTGCAGCCGTCATGGGAGCTCCGCCGCAGGCCACCGTTGCTATTCGTTCTGGTCGTGTGGCGCCGCTGTCGAGATTGAAGCTCACGCGTACCGCCACCGTGTGCGCCATGAGTTTCGTTGCCGTCGTGCGCCGCTGTCATGGAGCTTCGCTGGAGGTGGTGGGTCTCGCCGGAATTTGAGTTTGAAGATAAAGAGCTTGAGGGTTGGAGGTAAGTGATGATGAATAGTAAAGATGAGAGAGAAAAGTCACTACAACAAAGTTGGTCTATTTCGACCATTTTTTATCGAAGGTTATAAAAAACCTTCGAAAAAGATAACATTTATCGGAAGTATTTTGAGGGCCTTCAAAAAAAATATACTCTTTATCGAAAGTTATTAAAAACCTTTGAAAAAGATATACATTTATCGGAGGTATTAAAAAAACCTTCGAAAAATATCTACATTTTAGCAAAAGATATAAAAAACCTTCGAAAAAGATATACATTTATACAAAGTATTAAAAAACCTTCGAAAAATATTTACTCTTTATTGAAGGCTATTAAAAGTCTTTGAATAAAATATACATTTATGGGAGGTATTAAAAAAACTTCGAAAAATATCTATTTTTAGCAAAGGTTATAAAAAACCTTCGAAAAAATACACATTTATCGAAAATATTTAAAAATCTTCGAAAAATAGTTACAAGGGCATTAAGAATAGTTAAGTGGAAAAATATATACTCTTTATCGAAGTTTATTAAAAACCTTCGAAACAAAATATACATTTATTGAAGGTATTAAAAAGCCTTCGAAAAATACATTCTCTCCATTGAGAGTTAATGTTTAAGAACTTTTTTTTTAGTACATATTTGAGGTGGGGGGATTCGAACCACAGACCTCTCGGTCGTCAAAACATACATATGTCAGCTGAGCCATGCTCGTTTTGGCTAAAGTTTAAGAACTTACTAACATAACATTGAAAGTTTAAGAGTTTATTAAAGACAAAACTTAGACTTCCTGGACATATTATATATTTGCATGTTCAAGAACCAATAATTAGACACAATATTGTAAATTAAAAGATCTATTTGACAAAAAAAATTGAGAACTCAAAAACCTATAAAATTTCAATGTTAAATCAAACACAACATTAAAAGTTCAAATACCTATTAGATACATTTTAAAATTCAAGAACATTATATACCACTATAAAGAATTTTAACCTCACACTTTAAGGAAAGAAGTATATGCTAATTACGGTTGAGCTATGTCCATGTTGGCTTAATTCAAATGGGTAAGACATATGTCTTTTACTAAAAGGCTAGAGGTTCGAATCTTCACTCGTTGAATTAAAAAATGTGTATTCATGTACTGATTTAGCATCTATTAGAACCCCAAGTTAGTTGATCACATCTAAACTTAGGATTAAAATAGGTACTTTGAAAAATTAATGGATAATTTTTTAATTTTTTTTTATAAAGTACAACGAAATGAATTTGAAAGTTTAGATGAGATTTAAACTTTTAAGGTTTTGATCATTTCGTTTTTAGTTTTGTGTTTTTGAAATTTAGGCTTGTTTTCTACTAATTTCTTTACTATGTGTTACACTTTACTTACAAACATTTGGATTTTTAGTCAAATTCTAAAAAAACAAAAGCTACTTTTTTTTTTTTTTTTTCAAAATTAACTTAATTCTTGAAAACATTGGTAGAAATTAGATAACAAAACAAATAAAATTATAGGTGGAAGTAGTGTTTATAAACTTAATTTTCTAAAACTAAAAATTAAAAAACCACATAGTTATCGAACGAAGCCTAAATTACGAGGAAAAAAATAGAATCATTTGAGATAGATTTTATTCTATAATTCTGTAAATAAACTAAAGTCATGAACTTTGAGTTTGAAACCTTTTTTATAGGTTGAAAATTTAAATTAAAAACAAAATATGTTAGATTAAACAAAATATCAAAATTATGATGTTTTTTTGGCGTTACGTTTATCTAGTTTGAAAGCAATCATGTATGTACCTCGGGAAAGAAAAAAAAAAACAATCATATAAAATTTGAGTTATAAAGTACTTGGATTAATTTGCTAAAACTAACAAATTTATATATACAATGTTAGTGATATGTTTTAGGAAAAAAATCAATTATTTATACTCCTAAAATTTAAAGGTTGTATCAATTAAAACTCAAAACTTTCATAATTGTATCAATTTACACATTTTTCTTATAAAAAAGTTTGTTTTTACATGTGTGGAGACTTAAAATTGTATGAATTAAACTTTATTCATACAATTGATTCACTTATAAAAATTTAGGGGTTTAATTGCTATAATTACAAGTCTCCACGCGTTTAAATTAATATTTTTCAAATGAAATCTATCAAAAAGATGTAAATTGTTACACTTATGAAAGTTTAGTATTTTAATTGATATAATCATTAGTTTAGGGGTATTTTCCCCCTATCTTTATATACATAGTTAGTTAAGTCTTAAATTTTGACGCATAGAAGATTGCTCAAAACCAAAAAAAATCATTTTGTTGGTCAATATATTCAGCTCAAAGCTTCCATTTACTCAATATCCATAGCACATAAAAAGAAAATCCCAAGAGTTGGATCAAATAGATTTTTAGATCTCAAACTCGAAAATTCGAAAAACGTAATGGAATCAACCCAATAAAGGTTTAGAACGGATTACCTTGATGATCAAGATCACGAGTAAGATAAAACTTGTTTCTAAACTCGTGAGCCACACAAAAGGTATGATCTACACCACTTAAATGATTCTAGCATGTAAGATTTTTTTTTTTTTTTTTTTTTTGAGCTAACTAGCATGTAAGATCTAAACACAAGAAATTGCAAAATATCACTACAACAAAAACTGTGTTACTTGACGCTTTTTCAACGTCAAGTTTGTTTACACTTGACGTTTTTACAAGTGTCAAGTAATCACCTGTCAAGAAAAGTGTGGTTCAACCTTGACTTATTGGAAGCGTCAAGATGTGAAGAAAAAAGTGTCAAGTCTTACTTGCCTTGATATGTTTTAAACATCAAGTATTAAAATCGTTGACATGTTAGAAACGTCAAGTAATCGCCTGTCAAGAAAAATGTAGTTAAATCTTGACTTATTGAAAGCGTCAATATATATAAAAAAAACGTCAAGCTTTACTTACCTTGATATGTTTCAAATGTCAAGCATTAAAATTTATGACATGTCAAAAACGTCAAGTATTATTACATTTTTTTTAAAAAAAATATATACAAATATACACTCACATCTTGAATTTCCTGCATGATGTGTACTCCAAAAACTTTGAAATTTATATAATTCTTCAAAATTTCTACATGAACAATACACATTCAAGATTACCAAATATATCCACTAATAATACCTTCAAATTTGTAAAATTACTTATCATCAATTTCAAAACTACAAGAGCTATCAACTCATGAAACATTCCCGAATTACAAAGTATCTATATAACCATATGTTTCAAAATATCTTCAAAATGACAAACTTTGTCAACCTATAATGACTAACTCTAAAGAATAAAACAGTTATACACAAAAGTATCTCATGCTACAATTTTGAAAGTTGCTCACTTAATCTATATAAAACAAATCAGCAAGAATTGAACCAAATACCGACAAATTCACCATCACAGATCTTGTTTGATGGATCAAGTTCTTCAACGGTGGCCACATTAGTGCTCTTAATCACCTGAAATAGAACCCAAAAAAATCATTTCTTGCACTATAAAAATAAAGGAAAACAAGATAAAAATTAAAAAAAAATCAAGCTTTATTCTGTCCACCACCAACACAAGCCAATTTATAGCAAAGAGGCCAAAGGATTATGGAAGCTTGAAAAGAAAATACAAGCATCAACGATTCAATGCCTAGTTTATAATCACAAGACTGAGATCAATGTTCAATGTAAGATACCAAGGATTTGTGGCTACATTCGGAATTTTTGAAAGAAAATCTTAAGCAATAAATGTAGGTACGAAATATTTAGATCATTAAAAAATTAGTTGTTACAAACCACAATTGTGGCTTAGAACACCCTGGGTAAGGAAGGAAAGAGACAAAGATGAACATTTTTTTTTTTTTTTTTTGCAAAAATGAGAAATCCATATTGTAGCAAACCAATTGCATAACAATGCAAAATCCCAAATAAATAACAATCAAACTTTCAATCAATGTCTCAAAATATCGACCCCTTAAGCTTGTAGATTAGGTTACCTATCTTCAAAATTTCAAAAAGAGAAAAACGTAAATAACTCAAAATCACCCGAGATCGAATCACATCGAAAGAAGCTGACCTTTTAACAAATCAAGATAAAGTATGCAGATCCAGCTCCTTTCAAGTGTTGTTCAACCTTCTAAGTTGCATATCTAGAATAAAAGAATACAAGTTAGCCCCATGGAAACTAATAGATCCATTTAAACCTAATAGAGTACACATGTTATGTCAACCATGACCAACGCAATTTTACAACCACCAAAGCACCTGTAACAGAATGACTTGGATACATATAAACATGGATTTCCTTATTCAGAATATCAAAGATAGAATCAATAGTTCCAGAAATATACAAGAGATAGAAGCAATGATGTCAAAAATAACTTGTAGACCCATTTACCGAGAAGAGAAGATTGGTACCAGCACAAGGACTAAAAGCAATGATGCCAAAAATATACAAAAGAACAGTAATGGAATGATCAACATAAACCAAGCTCTCCTGGATGTCTAAATCATTAATTACAAGAACTATCAACCCCATATGACCGATTCTGAAATTACAAGTATATCAACCTTATATGAACATACGATTCCGAAATTGTAAGTATATCAACCTCAAATGGACAATTAAAAAATTACAAGAGAACTTTCAATCGATTGTATGAGCTATATATTCTAAAATGACAATTTTTTTATCCATATATGTCAATCTATAATGGTTAGTTTCAGGACCACTAAAGTAAACTAATTAGTTTTTTAAAATAATAATCCAAAGTTGTTACTCAAGTTCTTGAAATGAGTAAAACTTACCCAAAAAAAAACCATGGGAAGAAACTCATTCCTCAGGTAGACTTTTTATGGCCAAAACTATCAAAGAAATAAAATACCAACAAATACAACATCATTCCTCTGAAAAATGTACAGTACAACCAAGAAAATAACACCTACCCAACTAGATAATTGAACTTATTGATCACTAACAACATATGTGCATATCAAACCGTTTCCGATGACAATAACAACTTTTCTAACTTGTTCTTTGAAAGAATTTTGTTTTGGTCCAACGTCCGTCGTGTCTTATTGTGTTCGTCAACAGGAAACTGTTTCCTAAGGGGCCGTTTGGTTGGCGTCTTTGAGGGTGGGCATCAGGATGGGAATGGCTTTCTGATGGCCATTCCCACGTTTGGTTGACGTCTTTGCATTTATGCCCGGGCATAGCTGTAGCCCAGGCATCAAAAGTATGGCTTTCTGATGCCATCCATTTTAGGCGACTTTTTCCGAAAGCCATGGTGATGCCTTGTCCAGGTATGTCTTCTTCTTCCCATTTTTTTTTTTTAAATCTTCTTCTTCATTCTTTTTTTTAACAACGTTTCTTCTACCCAAGTTTTTTTTTTTATTTTTATAAATCAATTCCAAACTCTAATTTCAAGTTTGTGTATTTTTTTCTTCTTTTTTTTTTTGGTTAAATTCATTCCAATCTAGAGTTTTATGTAATTATTATTATTATTATTATTTTTTGTTAAATCGATTTAAGTAGCTTCTTGATTTAAGATGTTGATTTAAGATGTGCGATAGCTATGCGATCGCATAGGTTGGTGTGCGATAGCTATGCGATCGCACAACAACCTATGAGATCGCATAACTACCTATGTGATCGCATAACTATCGCACAACTACTTATGCGATCGCATAACTATCGCACATCAACCTATGCGATCGCATAGGTTGCCAAGTATCGCACACCAACCTATGATTAGTAATAGATGATAAATTATATTTGATTTTTGAATTATATAACTTTTATCCTTAGTTCTTCAATTTTATTATTGTATTAATTAATTAATTAGAATTAAAAATTTGTATAATTTTAAATAACTTTTGTTGAACATAATTATTAAGATTTATTGTTAAATAAAATAAACAACAATTAATTATTTAAAATTTATTTACAAATCTGATGACATTCTCAGACAACACCAAACATAAACATCATTTATTTCCACGAAAATCTGATGACATTCCCATGCAGCACCAAACACAGACATCATTGATTCCCAGACATCTTATTCTCAGACATCTTATTCCCAGGCATCTTCTATTCCCAGGCATCTGCAAATCCTCAAACCAAACGGCCCCTAATATTAAAGACTTACTTGAAGGGTTGTGAGTCCATCCTTGTCCTTTGGAACCTGAAATTTACATCCATAATAACACAAACGTAACCTTTATGCATCGTTTTATTGGGCTTAATGAGTATTATGATAATAGTTCAAAATTTGGTGAAGCAAGCCACTTGAAAAATAAGATTTTGAAACTGGGTACCTCAATCTTAGCCCAATGTTCAAAGGTATAATATTGATCTCACAACCATGTTTGGGTGAGGTGCTTATAGTGAAAGAATTAACTCTCAATCAAAGCTTGAAGGATAAACTCACTTTCATTCACTTAATCAAAGCTTGAAGGATAAACTCACTTTCATTCACTTTAATGATAATTGTGTCTCCAAAGAGTCCAAAAAAACCTATATATAGCCCTTACAACTTCTAGTCACTAACTCTGGTAAGTTGTAACTTCTTCACTAGCTCTTGTAACTTCTTCACTAGCTCTTGTAACTTACATCCACTAACAAAAGTAACTTATGATCACTAACAAGAGTAACTTTCATACACTAATTCTATGTAACTTCAATATGCATAAAATCAATAATAACCATTAATAAAATGTAATCTATGATATGAAGATAACATAAAAATAAAGTTTAAAATCTGAAAAATAAAACATCAAATCCAATGAGCTTTCATAATGAGCCATGAATGAATATGAATGTAGATAGAGATGTTCCGATTCTTCTAAGCACATATACCCTTTTGTCAATTTTTCTACTTAAACTTGCTACAATTTCTTCTCATTGGCACAACATTCCAAATTACATTATCTAGAATGAAATATTCAATTCTACGTTATTTAAATTTCTTACATGTTTTACACCCTAGTTTATGGTTTATATTTATAAAGGCAGACTAGTCTTTTTACTATTGTTACGAGTGAATTTAACCCTCTCAAGATGAAGATCAAAGAGGCATGCAAGAAGTCTAGTTCACCAATTTAATCGCTAAAGCTCGTGGCCTTAGGACTAGAAAATAATATTAAAAAAAAAAATGATGATGTCAGCAGAGGTCAATTTGACTTATTTTTCAGATCCGAGTCCGTTTGACAAATGGACTAAAATAGGGGTCAGTCGTACAATTCTCCCACATGTAAGGTAGAACTCAAACAAACCCCATTAAATTATCTTCTTATTTATTATCACAATACTCTTATTTTGATTATGGTCTTCATAGATAGCCCTAGATTGACAATATGGATTTTTGATATCTACAAATTTCACTAACTTTCTAAGGACAAAAGCTATAAGTTCTTCCCAAAACAAATTCTGAAAAGAAAAAAAAAATGATAAAAACTGGTGCGGAAAGGAATCCCACAATAAACTTCAAGCTTAAATTCCCACATCGGGAAGAAAGAGGCTCTAACGAACCCATCAAACTGTTATATAAAGGCACCAACGCTTTGTATTGAAAATTACGGAGCCGTGTGGTGAGCACAAAGCGAACTATTCTTTCGCCTTTTACTAAAGAATACCGTGTGCTCGCTGCTCTTAGCGGCATACGCCTATTTTTGGAGGGTCTCTCTCTTTAGAGTTATCCCTACATATTTCAAGTTTAAAATTTTAATAGATGGTTCCCTCCTCTGCACATTTTAAATTCCAATTTATGATTGAAGTTGATTTTGATAGGAAAAAAGTAATTAAGAATAAATTTTAAAGGTTTTTAAGTCTGGAAAAATATCCATTAGATGGTATATAAATTGCCTCTAAAAATATACAAAAAAAAAATTATATTGTCAAAAAACAAATATATATATATATATATATCAACTAATTAACGTGAAAAAAAAAAGAAATAAAATAGCAAAAATAACAACTAATCAATATTATTGACAATAAAATGTAAATAGCCTGAATATAATATAAATAATAAGTATTTTGCTGAATATAATATAAATAATAAGTATTTTGAATTTATTTCAAAAGTATAAAATATATAGAGAAATTGTAAAGATGTCAATTTAGAGTATAATAATTAAAAATCTAGCATTTTTTTAAAAAAATTGCAGATATATGAATTTCTATCACTGATAGTATGGTCTATCGCTGATAGACTTAGTTTTTTATAAAATTTTGTCCGTGATAGTAGTCTATCACCGATAGAAGTCTATTAGTGATAGTCATATATCAACAATAAAGTCTATCGGTGATAGCCACTGATTTTTTGCCATATTTGCAAAATGTTTTAAACTTTTCTAAATTTGCAATTATTTTGGGCCTGATTGTTGTTTGTGCAACCAACCCAAATATATATTTATTAATTTAACTATTTTTTAAATATTTGTTTTTTTCATATTTTGAAAAAAATATACATCAATATCAATAGACATTTCTATCTAAATCCTTGCATTAAAACAATTTTAAATGTCAAACCGAGCATAACCTTTGACTAAGAGGTCAAAGTTCAATCCTCAGACATGTACTTACCAATTTTGTATGTAATTTTTGCGAACACCAAAAACTAACAATTGTCAGAAGTGAGATTTAAACCCACCCCTCTCACGAATATCAGAACTTGAGTCGGACGCCGTAGACCACTCGACTATCCTGACTTTATTTTTTTTGTATAGTAGATATTTCTATCAAAATCCTAAACCTTGCATTAAAATGACTTTAAATGCATGCTTTTGACTGATTTTGATCATGAATAAGGTGATTTAACTATTTAAATCATACTTCAATCATGTACTTATATATTTTGTATGTAGTTTTTGTGAACACCAAAAACTAACAATGGTTAGAAGTGGGATTTGAACCCATACCCTCTCACTAGAAGTGAGAACTTGAGCCCAACGCCTTAGACCGCACGACCATCCTGACTTTATTTTTTTTTTATAGTGATTTTAAACGCATGCTTTTGAACATGAATAAAGTGATTTAACTATTTAAATCACATCTGCACACCAAAACTAACAACGGGATTTGAACACACACCGTATGAGAACTTGAGTCTGAGACCGTAAACCACTCGATCATCCTGACTTATTTTTTTTTTTTTTTGTATAGTAGGTATTTCTATCAAAATCCTAAACATTGCATTAAAATGATTTTAAATGCATCCTTTTGATAGAAGTAGGATTTGAACCCACACCCTCTCACGAAAACTAAAACTTGAGTATGACATTTTACACCAATCGACCATCCTAACTTTATTTTTTGTATAGTAGATATTTCAATCAAAATCCTAATCCTTGCATTAAAATGATTTTAAATGCACGCTTTTGAACATGAATAACGTGATTTAACTATTTAAATCACATCTCAAATACTAACTTAGACAGAACTTGAGTCTGACGCCTTAGACCACTCGGTCATCCTGACTTTTTATTTTTGTATAGTAGATATTTCTATCAAAATCCTAAACCTTGCATTAAAATGATTTTCAATGCATGCTTTTGACTTATTTTGAACATGAATAAAGTGATTTAACTATTTAAATCAACCTCAAACATGTACTTATCAATTTTGTATGTAGTTTTTGTGCACACCAAAAACTAACAATTGTCAAAAGTGGGATTGGAACCCACACACCGTCACGAAAACCAGAATTTCAGTCTGGCGCCTTAGACCACTCAACACTTTATTTTTTTTGGATAATAGATATTTCTATCAAAATCCTAAACCTTGTATTAAAATAATTTTAATTGCATGCTTTTGACTGATTTTGAACATGAATAAAGTGATTTAACTATTTAAATCACACCTCAAACATGTGACCAGAACTTGAGTCTGGCGCCTTAGACCACTCGACCATCCTATTTTTTTTTTTTTTTTTTGGTAGACATTTTTATCAAAATCTTAAACTTGCATTAAAAATATTTTAAATGCATGCTTTTGAACATTAATAAGGTAACTTAACTATTTAAATCACACATCAAACATGTACTTATAAATTTTGTAAGTAGTTTTTGTAAACACCAAAAACTAACAATTGTCAGAAGTGGAATTTGAACCCACACCCTCTCACGAAAATCAAAACTTTAGTTTAGCATCTTAGACCACTCGGCCATCCTGACTTTATTTTTTTTTGTATAGTAGATATTTTTATCAAAATCCTAAACCTTGCATTAAAATGATTTTAAATGCACGTTGATTTTGAACATGAATAAAGTGATTTAACTATTTAAATCACACCTCAAACATGTACTTATCAATTTTGTATGTAGGTTTTGTGAACATCAAAAACTAACAATTGTCATGCCCTCTCAAGTTTTGGTCTTTAGACCACTCAACCATCTTGACCTTTTATTTTTGTATAGTAGATATTTCTATCAAAATTCTAGTCCTTGCTTTACTTTTAACAATTGCCAGGAGTGAGATTTGAACCAACACCCTCTCACGAAAACCAAAATTTGATTCTTTAGACCACTTGACTTTATTTTTTTGATATAGTAGACATTTCTATCAAAATCCTAAACTTTAAAAATATTTTAAATGCATGATTTTGTGAACACCAAAAACTCACAATGGTCAAAAGTGGAATTTGAACCCACACACTCTCACGAAGATTAGAACTTAAGTCTGACGCCTTAGACCACTAGACCATCCTAACTTTATTTTTTTTTTGTATAGTAGATATTTCTATCAAAATCCTAAACCTTGCATTAAAATGATTTTAAATGCATGCTTTTGAACATGAATAAAGTGATTTAAAGTTAAATCACACCTCAAACATTAACTTATCAATTTCGTATGTAATTTTTGTGACCACAAAAAACAAACAATTGTTAGAAGTGAGTATTGAACGCGTCCCCTCTCACAAAGACTAAAAAATGGTTTTGACGCCTTAGATCACTCGCTTGACTTTTTATTTTTGTTGGTCAATATATTCAGCTCAAAGCTTCCATTTACTCAATATCCATAGCACATAAAAAGAAAATCCCAAGAGTTGGATCAAATAGATTTTTAGATCTCAAACCCGAAAATTCGAAAAACGTAATGGAATCAACCCAATAAAGGTTTAGAACGGATTACCTTGATGATCAAGATCACGAGTAAGATAAAACTTGTTTCTAAACTCGTGAGCCACAAAAGGTATGATCTACACCACTTAAATGATTCTAGCATGTAAGATATTTTTTTTTTTTTTTTTTTTTTGAGCTAACTAGCATGTAAGATCTAAACACAAGAGATTGCAAAATATGAAAGAATCAACTCTCAATCAAAGCTTGAAAGATAAACTCACTTTCATTCACTTTAATGATAATTGTGTGTCCAAAGAGTCCAAAAAACTATATATAGCCCTTACAACTTCTAGTCACTAACCCTAGTAAGTTGTAACTTCTTCACTAGCTCTTGTAACTTACATCCACTAACAAAAGTAACTTCTGATCACTAACAAGAGTAACTTTCATACACTAATTCTATGTAACTTCAAAATGCATAAAATCAATAATAACCATTAATAAAATGTAATCTATGATATGAAGATAACATAAAAATAAAGTTTAAAATCTGGAAAATAAAACATCAAATCCAATGAGCTTTCATAATGAGCCATGAATGAATATGAATGTAGATAGAGATGTTCCGATTCTTATAAGCACATATACCCTTTTGTCAATTTTTCTACTTAAACTTGCTACAATTTTTTCTTATTGGCACAACATTCCAAATTACATTATTTAGAATGAAATATTCAATTCTACCTTATTTAAATTTCTTACATGTTTTACACCCTAGTTTATGGTTTATATTTATAAAGGCAGACTAGTCTTTTTACTATTGTTACGATTGAATTTAACCCTCTCAAGATGAAGACCCAAGAGGCATGCAAGAAGTCTAGTTCACGAATTTAATCGCTAAAGTTTGTGGCCTTAGGACTAGAAAATAATATTAAAAAAAAAATGATGATGTCAGCAGAGGTCAATTTGACTTATTTTTCAGATCCGGGTCCGTTTGACAAATGGACTAAAATAGGGGGTCAGTCGTACCATTCTCCCACAGGTAAGGTAGGACTCAAACAAACCCCATTAAATTATCTTCTTATTTATTATCACAATAATCTTATTTTGATTAAGGTCTTCATAGATAACCCTAGATTGACAATGGATTTTTGATATCTACAAATTTCACTAACTTTCTAAGGACAAAATCTATAAGTTCTGCCCAAAACAAATTCTGAAAAGAAAAAAAAATGATAAAAACTGGTGCGGTAAGGAATCCCACAATAAACTTCAAGCTGAAATTCCCACATCGGGAAGAAAGAGGCTCTAACGAACCCATCAAACTGTTATATAAAGGCACCAACGCTTTGTATTGAAACTTACGGAGCCGTGTGGTGAGCACAAAGCGAACTATTCTTTCGCCTTTTACTAAAGAATACCGTGTGCTCGCCGCTCTTAGCGGCATACGCCTATTTTTGGAGGGTCTCTCTATTAGAGTGATCTCTACATCATTTCAAGTTTAAAATTTTAATAGATGGTTCACTCCTCCACATTTTAAATTCCAATTTATGAGATTGAAGTTGATTTTGATGGGGGAAAAAGTATTTAAAAAGTAATTAAGAATAAATTTTAAAGATTTTTAAGTCTTGGGATGATTTTGAAATAAAAAAAAAATATGCATTTGATGGTATATAAATTGCCTCTAAAAATATATACAAAAGAAATTATATTGTCAAAAAACAAATATATATATATATATATACATAACTAACTTAAAAAAAAAAGAAATAAAATAGCAACTAATCAATATTAGCCTGCTGAATATAATATAAATAATAAGTATTTTGAATTTATTTCAAAAGTATAAAATATATATTTATTAATTTAACTATTTTTAAAATATTTATTTTTTTTTCATATTTTTTAAAAAATATACATCAATATCAATAGACATTTCTATCTAAATCCTTGCATTAAAATAATTTTAAATGTCAAACCGAGCATAATCCTAGACTAAGAGGTCAAAGTTCAATCCTCAGACGTTAGATTTGAACCCACACCCTCGCATGAGGACCCAAAACTTAAGTCTGGCGCCTTAGACCACTCAGTCAACTTTATTTTTTTTTGTATAGTAGATATATATTTCTATCAAAATCCTAAACCTTGCTTTAAAAATATTTTAAATGCATGATTTTGTGAACACCAAAAACTCACAATGGTCAGAAGTGGAATTTGAACTCACACACTCTCACGAAGATTAGAACTTGAGTCTGGCGCCTTAGATCACTCGACCATCCTAACGTTATTTTTTTTTGTATAGTAGATATTTCTATCAAAATCCTAAACCTTGCATTAAAATGATTTTAAATGCATGCTTTTGAACATGAATAAAGTGATTTAAAGTTAAATCACACCTCAAACATTAACTTATCAATTTCGTATGTAATTTTTGTGACCACAAAAAACAAACAATTGTTAGAATTGAAGGCATCCCCTCTCACAAAGACTAAAAAATAGTTTTGACGCCTTATGCATGCTTTTGACACCTCAAACATACTTATCACTTTTGTACGTAGTTTTTGTGAACACCAAAAACTAAGAATTGTCAAATGTGGGATTTGAACCCACACACTCTCACGAAAACAAGAATTTAATTCTAATGCCTTAGACCACTCGACCATCCTAACTTTAATTTATTAGTATAGTAGATATTTCTATCAAAATCCTAAACCTTGCATTAAAAAATATATTGACGCCTTAGACCACTCGATCATCCTGGCTTTATTCTTTTTGTATATGCTGATTTTGAACAAAGTGGATTTAGTGAGATTTGAACCCACGAAGAACAAAACTAGAGTCTAACGCTTTAGACCACTCGACCAACTTTATTTTTTTGGCATAGTAGATATTCTTATGAAAATATTAAACCTTGTATTAAAATGATTTTAAATGCATTCTGATTTTGAACATGAATAAAGTGATTTATCTATTTAAATCACACCTCAAATACTTATCAATTTAGTATGTAGTTTTTGTGAACACCAAAAAACTAACAATTGTCTGGGTTTTGAACCCACATCATCTTAGGAAGACCAAAACTTGAGTCTGACATTTTATACAACGACTTTATTTTTCTTGTATACATTTTATACAAGTCATCCTGACTTTATTTTTCTTGTATAGTAGATATTTCTATCAAATCCTAAACCTTGCATTAAAATGATTTTAAATGCATGCTTTTGAACATGAATAAAGTGATTTAAAGTTAAATCACACCTCAAACATTAACTTATCAATATCGTATGTAATTTTTGTGACCATAAAAAACAAACAATTGTTAGAAGTGAGAATTGAACCCACGACCTCTCACAAACACTAAAACTATATTTTAGCACCTTAGACCACTCAACCATCTTGACTTTTCTATTTTTGTGTATAGTAGATACTTCTAATACAATTATAAACCTTGCTTTAAAATGATTTTAAATGCACGCTTTTGACTGATTTTGAACGAATAAATTGATTTAACTATTTAATTCACACCTCCCACGAAAACAAGAATTAAAGTGATTTAACTATTTAATTCACACCTCCCACGAAAACAAGAATTTGATTCTGACCTTAGACCATCCTGACTTTATTTTGTTGGTATAGTAGATATTTCTATCAAAATCATAAACCTGACATTAAAAAGATTTTAAATGCATGCTTTTGTGAAAACTAAAAATTCACAATTGTCAGAAGTGGATTTTGAACCCAAGCCCTCTCCCAAAGACGAGAACTTGAGTAACTAAAGTCTAATGTCTTAGACCACTCGACCAATTTTATTTTTTTGGTATAATAGATACTCCTATAAAAATCCTAGACCTTGCATTAAAATGATTATAAATGCATGCTGATTTTCAACATGAATAAAGTATTTAACTATTTAAATCACACCTCAAATACTTATAAATTTTGTAGGTAGTTTTTGTGAACACCAAAAAAACTACTCTGAAGACAAAAACTTGTATATATTTCTATCAAAATCCTAAACCTTGCATTAAAATGATTTTAAATGCATGATTTTGAACATGAATAAAGTGATTTAACACCTCAAATACTTATCAATTTTGTATGTAGTTTTTGTGAACACCAAAAAACTAACAATTCTCTGGGTTTTGAACCCACACCATCTCACGAAGACCAAAACTTGAGTCTGACATTTTAGACCACTCAATCATCCTGATTTTATTTTTCTTGTATAGTAGATATTTCTATGAAATCCTAAACCTTGCATTAAAATGATTTTAAATGCATGCTTTTTGAACATGAATAAAGTGATTTAAAGTTAAATCACACCTCAAACATTAACTTATCAATTTTGTATGTAATTTTTGTGACCATAAAAAATAAACAATTGTTAGAAGTGAGAATTGAACTCACGGCCTCTCACAAAGACCAAAACATTATTTTAGCACCTTAGACCACTCAACCATCTTGACTTTTTATTTTTGTATAGTAGATATTTCTAATACAATTCTAAACCTTGCTTTAAAATGATTTTAAATGCACGCTTTTGATTGATTTTGAACGAATAAAGTGATTTAACTATTTAATTCACACCTCCCACATCCTCTCACGAAAACAAGAATTTGATTGCCTTAACCACTCAACCATCCTGTCTGACTTTATTTTGTTGGTATAGTAGATATTTCTATCAAAATCCTAAACCTTAACCAAAAATTCACAATTGTCAAAAGTGGGATTTGAACCCACATCCTCTCACGAAGACCAGAACTTAAGTGTGGCGCCTTAGACCACTCGGCCATCCTAACTTTAATTTTTTTGTATATTAGATATTTCTATCAAATTCCTAAACTTTGCATTAAAATGATTTTAAATGCATGCTGATTTTGAATATGAATAAAGTGGATTTAGTTAGATTTGAACCCACACCCTCTCACGAAGAATAGAACTAGAGTCTAACGTCTTAGACCATTCGACCAACTTTAAAGGTAAAGAAGTCAGCCGGATTTGTTGTTGCAACCAAACCGAAGAGAGAGAAAAACGAAATTAGAGAGAAAGAAAAAGAGCAGAATTCTACATCCGTACAGTTTTCGTATTCAGTCTGTTGGGGATCAATCCGTGGTCCGATCCAGCTGACATTTTGACAGCGTGTTCCTGACACGTGGCTCTTCAATCTGAACGGTGAAGATTTCGTTTGGAGCTATCTACAGGCATATTCCAATGGGTAGTTCGTGGCCACTTAAAGTGAGATCTTTCTTCTTTTTACTCTCTTGAATTATTGCCGTTTGTTGCCGAGATTGATCATCTTGAGATATCAATAGTTGTATGCCTCTAGTTGTGACTAGGGAGAACTCGTTGTAGCCCATTATTGATTATAGTGGAGTTTTTGACTTAGGTCCGTGGTTTTTTACTCTTCGCATTGAAGATGTTTTTCCACGTTAAAATTGTTTGTGTCCTGTGCTTGAATTATATTGTGTTCTACTTGTTTAATTTTCTATTAGGTTCACCAGGGATAATTGAATAATAGAATTTAATAATTATCCCAACAGTTACATTATGAGCTAAACTTTTATAGCTAGAATTTGTGGTGCAATAATATTTATTTGGCCTATTTTGTTATTGTGTAAGCATATGTTGTATAGTTCATGTGTGTTTAATATTTATATTTTCTATTTAAACTTAATCACTTTCAAAAGATTATAAAATGATTTTTAATACTTAAGGATTACATAAATGACTGAAATTGCACACTTTCACAAGTAATGCAAGTAAATTCCTGTTGGATAAAATAGAGAATTATCTTCTTATTTATTATCACAATACTCTTATTTTGATTAAGGTCTTCATAGATAGCCCTAGATTGACAATGAATTTTTGATATCTACAAATTTCACTAACTTTCTAAGGATAAAATCTATAAGTTCTTCCCAAAACAAATTCTGAAAAGAAAAAAAAAATGATAAAAACGGGTGCGGAAAGGAATCCCACAATAAACTTCAAGCTGAAATTCCCACATCGGGAAGAAAGAGGCTCTAACGAACCCATCAAACTGTTATATAAAGGCACCAAGGCTTGTTATATAAAGGCACCAAGGCTTTGTATTGAAACTTACGGAGCCGTGTGGTGAGCACAAAGCGAACTATTCTTTCGCCTTTTACTAAAGAATACCGTGTGCTCGCCGCTCTTAGCGGCATACGCCTATATTTGGAGGGTCTCTCTCTTTAGAGTGATCCCTACATCATTTCAAGTTTTATACGCCTATATTTGGAGGGTCTCTCTCTTTAGAGTGATCCCTACATCATTTCAAGTTTTAAATTTTAATAGATGGTTCACTCCTCTGCACATTTTAAATTTCAATTTATGATTGAAGTTAATTTTGATGGGGAAAAAGTATTTAAAAAGTAATTAAGAATAAATTTTAAAGGTTTTTAAGTCTATATATATATAACTAACTTTAACTAACGTGAAAAAAAAGAAATAAAATAGCAACTAATCAATATTATTGACAATAAAATGTAAATAGCCTGCTGAATATAATATAAATAATAAGTATTTTGCTGAATATAATATATTTTAAATTCGATGTCAATTTAGAGTAAAATAATTAAAAATCTAGCACTTTTTAAAAAAAATTACCGATATATCAATTTCTATCACTCATAGTATGGTCTATCGCTGATAGACTCAGTTTTTTATAAAATTTTGTCAGTAGTAGTCTATCAGTGATAGAAGTCTATTAGTGATAGTCATATATCAACAATAAAATTTATCGGTGATAGCCACTGATTTTTTGCCATATTTGCAAAATGTTTTAAACTTTGCTAAATTTGCAATTATTTTGGGCCTCATTGTTGTTTGTGCAACCAGCCCAAATATATATTTATTAATTTAACTATTTTTAAAATATTTGTTTTTTTCATATTTTTAAAAAAATATACATGAATATCAATAGACATTTCTATCTAAATCCTTGCATTAAAATAATTTTAAATGTCAAACCGAGCATAACCCTTGACTAAGAGGTCAAAGTTCAATCCTCAGAGGTTAGATTTGAACCCACACCCTCGCATGAGGACCCAAAAAGTTCAATCCTCAGAGGTTAGATTTGAACCCACACCCTCGCATGAGGACCCAAAACTTAAGTCTGGCGCCTTAGACCACTCAGCCAACTTTTTTTTTTTTTTTTTTTTTTTTTGTATAGTAGATATATATTTCTATCAAAATCTTAAACCTTGCATTAAAATGTTTTAAAATGCGGTCAGCCAACATTATTTTTTTTTTGTATAGTAGATATATATTTCTATCAAAATCCTAAACCTTGCATTAAAATGATTTTAAATGCATGCTTTTCACTAATTTTGAACATGAATATATAAAGTGATTTAACTATTTAAATCACAGCTCAAACATGTACTTATCAATTTTGTATGTAATTTTTGTGAACACCAAAAACTAACAATTGTCAGAAATGAGATTTAAACCCACGCCTTGAAGATCAGAACTTGAGTCGGACGCCGTAGACCACTCGACTATCCACCTTGCATTAAAATGATTTTAAATGCACGCTTTTGACTGATTTTGAACATGAATAAGGTGATTTAACTATTTAAATCACACCTCAATCATGTACTTATAAATTTTGTAGGTAGTTTTTGTGAACACCAAAAACTAACAATGGGATTTGAACACACACCCTATGAGAACTTGAGTCTGACACAGTAAACCACTCGACCATCCCCACTCAACCATCCTGACTTTTTTTTTTTTTTTTTTTTTTTGTATAGTAGATATTTCTATCAAAATCCTAAACATTGCATTAAAATGATTTTAAATGCATCCTTTTGACAGAAGTAGGATTTGAACCCACACCCTCTCACGAAAACTTGAGTCTGGCATTTTACACCAATCGACCATCCTAACATTATTTTTTATGTAGTAGATATTTCAATCAAAATCCTAAACCTTGCATTAAAATGATTTTAAATGCATGCTTTTGAACATGAATAAAGTGATTTAAAGTTTTTTTTTTTTTGAACAAAAGTGATTTAAAGTTAAATCACACCTCAAACATTAACTTATCAATTTGGTATGTAATTTTTGTGACCACAAAAAACAAACAATTGTTAGAAGTGAGAACGCATCCCCTCTCACAAAGACTAAAATATGGTTTTGACGTCTTAGACCACTCAACGATCTTGACTTTTTATTTTTACAAAGTAGATATTTCTATCTAAATTCTAAACCTTGCTTTAAAATGATTTTAAATGCATGCTTTTGACACCTCAAACATACTTATTGTTATGAATATTTTAAGATGTCCCTAAGATAGCATGTATCTTCTCCCATTAACTTTCCCCCTTTATTTCTACTGTATCTTCTCCTTTCATTTCTCCCTTTCCTTACCTTCTTTAGGTCTTGTAAACCCTATAAATATTGGTTATTGTAACTTTTGAAGATCACAACTGAATAGAGAAGACATCCTCTCTACTTTCTTCTTCTCCCATCGTGGTTAATGTTCTAGCGTTTTACAACAGGTTATTAGCACGAGTCTCTATCCACTGATCTACTGGAACACGAAGAACGTTAAAAGACCACCAGAATTATCTCCATATTCTTTGAGGAGGCTCCCAGAAGTCTCGGTTCCGGGTTCAAGTCATAGTGAGGAAGATCTCGTGGAATAGGAACACGAGAAGGTTATTGTTGGTCAAGGAGTTCATTCCCTTCTTTGAGGTATTTATAACTAAAGCTAAATTTAGATGAATATTTTAATTTCATATATGTGATATAATATAGGTTGGTATTTCATATATGTGATATGATATAAGTTGATATTTCATATATGTGATATGATATAAGTTGATATTTCATATATGTGATATGATATAGGTTGGTTTGCAAATTTACTAAACCTTTCATCTAATGTGATATATGATGGATTAATCTAGTAATTAATAGTTAATTAAAGATTAATGAGTTTAAAATAAAAAATTGACTATAAGGAAACCCTGTCTAAGAAAGGTTACTCGGGTGAGGTACTTAAGTTGACTGAAGGCAAAATTATATTATGGATTTAATTTTTGTGATTTCACTTCTTTTCAATTTCTTAGGACATGCATACATTTAAATTATTATCATGCATGTTTGATATAATTATTATATTTTCTAATATCAGAACATTTTTTTTATATATATAGTTTTTTTTTCCATGACAAATCTTAAGAAATTAGAGTTTGTAGCTCTAAATATCGATGGAAATAATTATTTGTCATGGGTGCTTGATGCTGAAATTCATTTGGATGCCATGAACCTTGGAGAAACAATTAAAACGGGGAATACATCTTCTAATCAAGAAAAGGCAAAAGCCATGATTTTCCTTCGCCATCATCTTCACGAGGGATTAAAAATTGAATACCTTACGGTAAAAGATCCTCAAATTTTATGGCAAAGTCTGAAAGAAAGGTATGATCATCAAAAAACTATCATTCTTCCAAAAGCTCGTTATGAGTGGATGCACCTAAGGTTGCAGGATTTTAAATCAGTAAGTGATTACAATTCCGCATTATTCAAAATTAGTTCGAAATTGTTATTATGCGGAGAAAAAATTACTGATGGAGATATGTTAGAGAAAATATTTTCTACCTTTCATGTCTCGAATATGCTCTCCTGCAGCAGCAATATCGAGAGAGAGGTTTTAAAAAATATTCTGAACTTATATCATTCATGTCTTCTCGTGGCTGAACAAAATAATGAGTTATTGATGAAGAATCATGAATCTCGACCAACTGGAACAACACCATTCCCGGAAGTGAATGCAGTGTCTTCTAATCAACGTGGTCAAGGTCGAGGTCGTGACCGTGGAAGAGGAAGGAATAATTATTCATGAATCTCGACCAACTGGAACAACACCATTTCCGGAAGCAAATGCAGTGTCTTCTAATCATCGTGGTCAAGGTCGAGGTCGAGGTCGTGACCGTGGAAGAGGAAGGAATAATTATTCATTCCGTGGTGGTCACCATAATCATTCAAATTTCAAGAGAACCACAAATAATGATGATCATAAAGGAAAAACTCCACGAAATAAGAGTTCTAAAAGCATTGAAAATCAATGTTTTCGATGTGGAATGCAAGGGCATTGGTCTCGTATCTGTCGTACGTCTAAGCACTTAGTTGATCTTTATCAAGCCTCACTGAAGGTAAAGGGGAAAGAAGTGGAAGCAAACTTTGCCTATCAAAATGATGTATTTAACCCTCCAAACATGACACATTTGGATGTTACAGATTTTTTTGAATCTCCTGAAGAGAAGATCGACACTATTGAAGGAGTAACAAATCCTCCTTTTGATTACGAGAATCTCGAAATCTAATATTGTTTTATGTTTTAAGTATAGCTATAGTGCTTACTAATTTAGTTTGAATTTTATGTGATGATTGTTTTTTCAGTATTATTTATTTATTATTTTAGCTTTATTGAAATCAATTTATTTCTTTAATGAAGAATTATGAACATTTCTCATATTTTGGATGGTTCAAAGATGCAAAATGAAGATGTATGTTTGGAAGATAGTGCAACTACGCACACAATATTAAAAAGTAGAAAATATTTTTCTAACTTGACATTGCTTGAAGCAAATGTCAATACAATATCAGGTTCTGCAAACTTGATTGAAGGATTTGGAAAAACAAATCTCATCTTGCCTAGAGGAACAAAAATCTCCATTCATAATGCTTTGTACTCTAGCAAATAAAAAAGAAATCTCTTGAGTTTCAAAGATATACGTTATAATGGTTATCATATTGAGACTAATAGTAAAAATAATATAGAGTATCTTTATATTACATCTGCTGTTTCACATGAAAAATGTACCGTAGAAACATTGCCTGCTTTTTCTTCTGGATTATATTATACTCATATACGAGTAATTGAAACATATGCAACCATGAACCTTAAGTTCATGAATCCAGATATATTCATTGTTTGGCATGAAAGATTGGTTCATCTCGGGTCTATAATGATGAGAAGAATTATTGAAAATTCACGTGGACATCCATTGACAAAACAAAAGATTCTTCAATCTAATGAATTGTCATGCGATGCTTGCTCTCAAGGTAAATTAATTATTAGACCCTCACCGGCTAAAGTAGGATTTGAATCACCTACATTTTTAGAACGAATTCATGGAGATATATGTGGACCTATTAATCCACCAAGTGGACCGTTTAGATATTTTATGGTTTTAATTGATGCATCCAGCAGATGGTCCCATGTGTGTTTATTATCAAGTCGAAACATTGCATTTGCAAGATTACTCGCTCAAATAATTAAGTTAAGAGCACAATTTCCTGATTGTGGAATTAAAAAAATTCGTCTTGATAATGCTGGTGAATTTACATCCCAAGCATTTAATAATTATTGCATGTCAATTGGGATAAGTGTTGAACATGCTGTAGCTCATGTTCATACCCAAAATGGTTTGGCATAATCATTTATAAAACGATTACAATTAATTGCTAGACCAATGATTATGAGAGCACAACTCCCAATATCGGTGTGGGGTCACGCGATTTTGCATGCAGCATCGCTTATATGTTTTAGGCCCAGCAGCCTACCATAAATACTCTCCAATACAATTAGCTTATGGCCAGGAGCCAAATGTTTCCCATCTACGAATTTTTGGATGTGCAGTATACATTCCAATTGCATCACCACAACGTACTAAGATGGGTCCTCTAAGGAGACTAGGAATATATGTTGGATTTGATTCACCATCAATTATTAGATATCTTGAACCCCTGACGGGTGATGTATTTACTGCACGCTTTGCTGATTGTCATTTTAATGAGACAAATTTTTCAACATTAGGGGGAGAAATTAAGAAGTTGAAAAATGAAGTTGCATGGAATGCATCGTTATTATCTCATTTAGATCCCCGTAATAACCAATGTGAACTAGAAGTTCAAAAGATAATTCACTTGCAAAATATTGCAAATTAAATGCCAGATGCATTTACATATATTAAGAAAGTAACTAAGTCATATATACCAGCTGCAAATGCACCATCTAAAATTGTTATCCCAACACAACAAGTAGTCACAACTAATAAGTCCGAGACACGCCAAAAGCGTGGAAGACCAATGGGTTCCAAAAATAAAAATCCTCGGAAAAGAAGAATAATCAATAATGAAAATGACTCAATTGAGAATGTGGATATTCCAGAAGAAATCCTGAATATGAGTACTCAAGAAAATCAAATACCAGAGGATAATAATGAGATCTCGATAAATTATGTCATGACAGGAAAAAGATGGAATCGGTCTGATATAGTTGTTGACAACACTTTTGCTCACAATGTTGCTCACGATATTATTAACGAAAATGAGGATTCTTAACCAAAATCTGTCGAAGAATGTCGACACAGAAAAGATTGGATCAAGTGGAAAGAAGCAATCCAAACAGAATTAAATTCACTCTCAAAACGTGAGGTTTTTGGGCCAGTAGTTCAGACACCAAAAGGTGTAAAGCCTGTGGGATACAAATGGCTATTTGTAAGAAAAAGAAATGAAAATAATGAGGTTACAAGATATAAAGCGAGACTTGTTGCACAAGAATTCTCACAAAGGCCTGGTATTGACTACGAGGAGACATATTCACCTGTGGTGGATGCAATAACATTAAGCTATCTAATTGGTATGGTTGTGCATGAAAACCTTGACATGCATCTTATGGATGTAGTCACAACATATTTATATGGATCTCTTGATAATGATATTTATATGAAAATCCCTGAAGGATTAAAAATACCAGAATCATATAATTCAAATACTAGAGAATTATATTCCATTAAATTACAGAGATCTTTATATGGACTAAAACAATCTGGACGAATGTGGTATAATCGTCTTAGTAGATATTTGTTGAAAGAAGGGTATAAAAATAACCCTATTTGTCCATGTGTTTTTATAAAAAAATCACAATCAGGATTTGTTATTATTGCTGTATATGTTGATGATTTGAATGTCATTGGAACTCCCGAAGAGCTTCCAAAGGCAATAAAATATCTTAAGAAAGAATTTGAGATGAAAGATCTCGGAAAAACAAAGTTTTGCCTTGGGTTGCAATTTGAGCATTTAGCCAATGAAATATTTATTCATCAATCAACTTATACAGAAAAGATCTTTAAAAGATTCTACATGGACAAAGCACATCCATTAAACATTCCAATGGTAGTTCGTTCACTTGATGTGAAGAAGATATATTTCGACCACGAGAAGATAATGAAGAGCTTCTTGGTCCTGAAGTACCATACCTTAGTGCAAAAGGTGCACTAATGTACCTTGCTAATAACACAAGACCAAATATAGTGTTTCCAGTCAATTTATTAGCTAGATACAGTTCTTCTCCAACAAAATGACATTGGAATGGAGTTAAGAACATCCTTCGTTATCTTCGAGGGACAATTGATATGGGTTTACTTTACTCTAATAAATCGAATTTTGGACTAGTTGGTTATGCAAATGCAGGTTATTTATCTTATCCACATAAAGGTAGATCTCAAACAGGCTATGTATTTACATATGGAGGAACTGCCATATCATGGCGGTCTATGAAGCAAACAATAACAGCTACTTCCTCGAACCATGCTGAAATCCTGGCCATCCATGAAGCTAGTCGAGAATGCGTATGGCTAAGATCAATGACTCAAAATATTTGTGAAACATGTGGTTTGCCTTCTAACAAAGATTGTCCCACGACATTATATGAAGACAATACAACATGTATAACTCAAATTAAAGGGGGATATTGTTACCTCTCCAAAAGAGAGTTATTCAGGGCTATAATTACTTGATATTCATAGGATCTCTTAAGCATTTTAGTTAGAAGTGAGCATAATATGTGTTTAAAAGTGACATTTTGGGAATTGAGGTTAATTTAAGGCTTATGTGAAAAAGCTACGAATAAGTGTGCAAATTGATGAAAAAATGTCTAATTAATGCCTTGTAGATGTATTGCTGAAGTTTTGCGAGGAACGCAATAGGATCAGAAGATGGGAAGCTGGAAACAGAGCATTGCGATCGCAACGCAATCGCAATCCTGGTCTTCGCTGCTGCGTTTTTCCAGCCGCCACCCCTTCCTACAGCTGCCACGTGTGAGGTTGTTACCTCAAATTTGATGGAGATCCGCAACTGATGGCGACCTCTGAAGGCTATATAAAGAGCTAGATGAAGAAGGAAAAGGACAACCCGACGGTGAAGAGAATCGTAGAAGCCAACCCGTAGATGAAACATCCTTCTCCCGTTTGTTGGATCGAAGAAACCAAGGCACCTTGGCGTCGATAATTCAAGAGGAAGAAGAGAAGAGCCATCTTCTCTTCTGATTGAGTTCCCTTCCCTCGCCAGGCCATTCTTCTCCTTCAACCGAGACGGATCTCGGACAATCGAACCTTCACTCCTTTACTGTTTTCCTTTATTTATTGCTTTCGAATTGAACATTGTGTCATTTCTGTTTATGTTTCTTGTTCATCTACTGCTATGCTTTAGTTATTATCTCAGAACAAACCTTGTTGCCTTATGAATTGTTATTGGATGTGCTTTTATAAGTAATCAATTAGTTTGTTGAGTTTTTCTCTCAATCATAAGTCAATCAATTAGTTTTGTTGAGTTTTTCATTTCATGACTAATCAATTAGTTTTGTTGAGTTCTTCTAAAGCCATGAGTAGCTAAGTTTATAGAGGTTGCTGAGATGAATCTATAGGGCAGAACAATGTGAATTCAGCATGTAAATGAGCACGAGTGCATTGAATGGATGTGAGCTTCATCCCATGGACATTTTCGACCGGCCATCCATTTTGTTCTAAAGAATTCCTAACCTCTGGAAGGAGTAAGAATTCAGAGTCATTCATTCATGTTAGCCTTTCATGGTAACCAGAGGGCGATCTAGGAATAGGTGTTCTCCTAGCACGTTTAATCGCATGTAGTCATAAATAGGTTCTTAACCTTACTTGGATATGAGTAACTTATGAATCTAATGCATATAATCGAAAGATGTATGAGATCTAGCTGAATACGATACATGTAATGTTTGTTCACTGCTGATTGATCATAATTTATGCCTATGGAGGAGTCTTAGCCAACCTTGTTGTTTTATCTTTAGACCTTATTCATTGCGAGTTCATTGCGAGAGTATTGCGAGAGCCGCAATCGTATTTTCTGCCTTATCTTAGATTTACTTGTCTTTTAAGCTATTGATGGTTCATTACGAAAGTGTTGCGAGACCCGCAATACTACTCTTTCACTCTGTGAGTTAGTTAGTTTATTTTCTTTGACTTTCGTGGATTCTACTAGTTTGTTAATCTTTTGCTAGCCTATTGCGAAGGTATTGCGAGTCCCGCAATACTAGTCTTCAATATTGTAGTCTCTCTAGTTCTTTTGCATCATTATAACTTTGTTTTTTCTTCATGTCCTTGCAATTTCGTGTCTCAACCCAAAATCCATTCATTCCTGGTTACCTTATCTAATTTAACACGCATCAAATCGTGAGTCACTCAACTCAGTCTCTGTGGGAAATCGATATAAATTATACTTATCACTTGCTGCAGACCATGTATACTTGCATGATCTGAGTGTTCTTCTCACCTAATTTACATACACACTGAGCACGCAACAGATATATCAAAGGAGATAGAACGAAGCATATCTCGCCAAAGCTCTTCTACACTCATGACCTTGAAGCAAAAGGAGACATCAATGTTCAACAAATTTCTTCAAAAGATAACGTGGCGGACTTATTTACAAAGGCATTACCTACTGCAACATTTGAGAAGTTGATACACAACATTGGAATGCGACGATTCAAAGATCTCAAATAATGTTTACATGAGGGGGAGAAAATGTGTTGCACTCTTTTTCCTTTGACTATGGTTTTATCCCACTAACTTCCCCCTTTATTTCTCCTGTATCTTCTCCTTTAATTTATCCCTTTCATTACCTTCTTTAGGTCTTGTAAACCCTATAAATATTGGTTATTGTAACTTTTGAAGATCACAACTGAATAGAGAAGACATCCTATCTACTTTCTTCTTTGGTTATTGTAACTTTTGAAGATCACAACTGAATAGAGAAGATCCTCTCTACTTTCTTCTTCTCCCATCGTGGTTTCTACTTTCTTCTTCTCCCATCGTGGTTTCTACTTTCTTCTTCTCCCATCGTGGTTTCTACGTGGTTTCTAGTGGTTTCTACTTTCTTCTTCTCCCAGCGTGGTTTCTACTTTCTTCTTCTCCCATCGTGGTTTCTACTTTCTTCTTCTCCCATCGTGGTTTCTACTTTCTTCTTCTCCCATCGTGGTTTCTACGTGGTTTCTACTTTCTTCTTCTCCCATCGTAGTTTCTACTTTTTCTACTTTCTTCTTCTCCCATCGTGGTTTCTACTTTTTCTATCGTGGTTTCTACTTTCTTCTTCTCCCATCGTGGTTTCTACTTTTTCTATCGTGGTTTCTACTTTCTTCTTCTCCCATCGTGGTTTCTACTTTCTTCTTCTCCATCGTGGTTTCTACTTTTTCTACTTTCTTCTTCTCCCGATGTGGTTTCTACTTTCTTCTTCTCCATCGTGGTTTCTACTTTCTTCTTCTCCCATCGTGGTTTCTACTTTCTTCTTCTCCATCGTGGTTTCTACTTTTTCTACTTTCTTCTTCTCCCATTGTGGTTTCTACTTTCTTCTTCTCCCATCGTGGTTTCTACTTTCTTCTTCTCCCATCGTGGTTTCTACGTGGTTTCTACTTTCTTCTTCTCCCATCGTGATTTCTACGTGGTTTCTACTTTCTTCTTCTCCCATCGTGATTATTACGTGGTTTCTACTTTCTTCTTCTCCCATCGTGATTTCTACGTGGTTTCTACTTTCTTCTTCTCCCATCGCGGTTTCTACTTTCTTCTTCTCCCATCGTGGTTTCTACTTTTTCTACTTTCTTCTTCTCCCATCGTGGTTTCTACTTTTTCTATCGTAGTTTCTACTTTCTTCTTCTCCCATCTTGGTTTCTACTTTTTCTACTTTCTTCTTCTCCCATCGTGGTTTCTACTTTTTCTATCGTGGTTTCTACTTTCTTCTTCTCCCATCGTGGTTTCTACTTTTTTTACTTTCTTCTTCTCCCATCGTGGTTTCTACTTTCTTCTTCTCCCATCGTGGTTTCTACTTTTTCTACTTTCTTCTTCTCCCATCGTGGTTTCTACTTTCTTCTTCTCCCATCGTGGTTTCTACTTTCTTCTTCTCCCATCGTGGTTTCTACTTTCTTCTTCTCCCATCGTGGTTTCTACTTTCTTCTTCTCCCATCGTGGTTTCTACTTTCTTCTTCTCCCATCCTGGTTTCTACTTTCTTCTTTCTTCTTCACTTTTATCGGTAGTTTTTGGTGTTTTTGTGAACACCAAAAACTAAGAATTGTCAGAAGTGGGATTTGAACCCACACCCTCTCACGAAAACCATAATTTAAATCTGACGCCTTAGACCACTCGACCATCCTGACTTTATTTTATTACTAAAGTAGATATGTCTATCAAAATCCTAAACCTTGCATTAAAAAATATTTTAAATGCATGCTTTTGTGAAAACCAAAAACTCACAATTGTTAGAAGTGGGATTTGAAAACACTCCCTCTCCCGAAGACCAGAACTTGAGTCTGACGCCTTAGACCACTCAACCATCCTGACTTTATTCTTTTTGTATAGTAGATATTTCTATCAAAATCCTAAACTTTGCATTGAAATGAATTTTAATGCATGCTGATTTTGAATATGAATAAAGTGGATTTAGTGGGTGTTGACCGAGAAATTTTGGCCTATCAACGGTCGCCACGTGTCTTCATCACGACCGGTGGATCAGATAGATGTGACCGAGCAAATTCGGTCACACCGCAATTGGGCTCGAAATCGAATCGGTCCAGAAAAGCTATTCAAAAGACAATTTGGCCCATTGGGCTTAGAATTCAAAAGCTCATTGGACCAAGCCCATTGGGTCCAAGCCCATTGGATCCAAGCCCAAGCCCATTGGATCCAAGCCCAAGCCCACCAGGCCCATGAGAACTCTATAAATAGAGAGTTCATTCTTCATTTTTAAGGTTCAGAAAATTTCTACTCCTAGGAGCTTGTTGCGTGCTCAATGTGTTAAAATAAGTAAGCAATAAGAGAGAGAGAGCACTCAGAACATGCAAGCATACATGATCTTATAGCAAGTAGTAAGTATTTTTTCATTCGTTTTCCCACAGAGATTTATTATAAGCTACTCGTGAAGTGTTTTGTTAAGAAAGAATGGATGGATTTGATGGGGTAGAATTGGTTTTAAATTGTCTAATTTCTAAGGAATGTGTAAAGGGTAGCAACATAAACAAGTGCAAATCAAAGTTAAACTCAAATGAAAAGGGAAGAGATTAATAAACGAAGAGGAACTTAGCTAAACAGAATTTTAAACTTAGCAGAATTGCGGAAACAGCAATTCTACCGCAATTTTACTAACAGTGAAAGTGTGTAAAATGGAGAAACAAGGGCTACTAACGACTTCTCTATAGGCATTTTCTCACGATTCTCAAGCATTGGATCAACTCACTATGCATCAAACTCACTCAATCTCATGTATCGTCCGATTCCATGCATTAGATTCTTTAGTTTACTCATGTCCAAGTAAGGTCTTAAGCATCTTGTTAAAGCAGAAAGTTATGGTTTGTACTAGGAAAACGCCTATTCCTAGGTCGTTTTCTGGCTACCTTGAAAGGCTAGCATGAGTGTACGACTCTGAACTCTTACTCCTTCCAGAGGTTAGGAGTTCTTTGGACAAAATGGATGGCCAATCGAAATTGCCCGTGGGATGAAGCTTACATACAATCAATGCTTCGAGAGCTATCCTACATGCTTGGTTCACGTTTTTTAGCCTATAGTATTGTCATTAGCATGCCCCTATGTGACTTAGTTACTCATGGATATAGGGAGAACAGAAAGAAGAGATGAAAGAGACATGCTTAGAAGATAAATAAACTGAAAAAAGCAAGATAAGACAGTGAGTTGCAAAGATAGGAAATTGAGAAATGAAGAATTATGCTTTAATTACTTGATTGTTTGAATGAACAAAAGAGAAACTTAAAGTGAATAACAGAAAGACAGAACATAACGAAATGGACTGATCTAGCTACTAGGAAAGAAACAACAACAATACAAAGCTGGAAAATGGAAATAAAGAGCAGAAAGCTGAAATTGAGCGTGAACGCCTTGTTGCGATTGCTTCGGCTGAATGGGGAGAAAGAATAGCCTTGCTTGGATGAATCCAATCGGGAGAGAAGATGAATCTTCTCTCCTTCCTATCAGATTGTCGATTCCAACAGCTGAGACTCTCACACCAACAGACGAAGAAGAATGACAGGAGAAAAGATGGAGCTGCGAGAAGACTTCTACGCTTTCGGATGATGCTCAAACCCTCTACTTTGACCCCTTTTTATAGTAATCTGCAGGTGCTTTTGGGCCAAGGAGAACCATCCATCTTCAACGTCATACTTCAGAATGGATGGAGGAGAAAGAACGAATCCCTGAAATAACGGAAATTAACAGAAAAAGATCAGTCAACTTACGGTTTTCACTTGAAACATTGCGGTTTCAGCAATGTTTCCGCAATGCTGTTGCAATGTAGTTTTTTCATTCTTTTACTTCGTTTTTCATCCCTTTTCTTTCCTTTTGCACACAAGTCCTAATTTAGCTACCTTCTTCTAATTATCATATATAAGCATAGGTTTAAGCTAAATCCTATCAAAAACACCTAAGAGTGTACACCTTTCTAAGATAAATTAGTCCTAAAAAGGCCACTTTTGGAGACGTAACACACCCCCAAACTTAAGGTTTTGCTCGTCCTCGAGCAATCTAAGGACTTGCCTAGGCTGCTGTTTCATCTTTTTTAACCACTTACTGACTCCCCTACATTCCTATCTATAACAGTGCTGTCCTGTGACACACTTCTAAGTTTAAAACTATCCTCTTATCTAGCTTCTTCTGACTTCGCATGCCTAATACTCCTACTGTTTCATTAACTCCCTACAACTGATCTACTTGCTTTTGTCATATCATGCCACTATCCCTAAGGTTTCAAATTCTACCTAGCTTTACCCCAGACTCAGTACATGCTTCTAGTTTTTACTTTTGAACTACCTAGGATTCCTTAGAGTCATGCCAGTCTTAGTATTAACAGTGACAGTAGTACTTTAAGAGAACAACCTAAACCCTGGCATCACTACATTGGACATACATTCATTTCCCTAAACAACCCTACAAGCTACAACTTTGTGCTCAGCTAATTGAGGATCAGAGTTCTTTTTAATCAGGACATCTAAGCCACAAAGTTGCAACTCCTAGGTATACATTCTTCTTCCCTACTTCTTCCTTTTTTCTTTCTTACTTAGGTGGACCCTCTCCTTTGGTTGCCTTTTGATGCAATGCCACTTGTGGATTACACACTTGGCACTGATTACTCAGCAACCTAAGAAAGACTCCCCTCTTTATTCTATTTTTCATTTTTTTTTTTTTTCAGCTCATCATTTTTTTGTAAAGGAGAAGAAGAATGCTTATGCTTTTAAGGGAGAGAGGAATGTTCCTAGGCCTAGGGTGACCTCCCCCAAACTTAAACTACTCATTGTCCCCAATGAGTGTCTGAGGTGGCACACCCCCAAACTTGTCCTAGAAGCATCTAGTCTAAGATAAAACAAAGAGAATCTAAAAGTCCTAGGCATAGACAGAACATTCTAAAAGTAAATATCACAGCAGCAGAAATTTGAAAAAAACAGACAGGTAAGGACTTAAAGCTTATGCATGCTGAGCTTTTTAGAGGTTAATTTAAACTATCAAAGGGTGTCCTATGACACTCATCCAGCATGCTTTAAGATATGCTATATAGGGTAGTCATGATAGCAGCAAAAGACAGAATTTAAACAGATCACAGCCTAGCTAAGCAATCAGTCAAAAACATGCATTTGCTAATAAAAATTGCGGTATCCGCAATTATTTCGCAATAGATAAAGGGCAGATATAACAGTGATTAAGGCCCCTACGCATGCTTTTTCCAGTCATTCAAGCTCTCTAAAAATGAAACTAAACTAATCTACCTAATCATCTATTATCAGACTACACTAAACAATATAAAAACTTAAAACTAAGCAACTACTACAGATAAAAATATTAACTAAAAACAACATAATTCACACGTTTCAACAAAAACAGTTTGATTTTTTTCTTTGTTTATTCTAAGGGAACAGCAATACTCCCTTTAGTGCTCCTCAAACTAGCACTCAGATATCTTCCTCATCATCATTCCTTCTTGGTCTTGGAGGCACCCATGGAGACAGTAGGTTCGTGGGAAAGTCAGGGAAGATGCATCCCAGTTGGTCAGCAACTTCCTTGTCCCTTGCCTGTGCGTATGTGGCCCATTGAGCCATCCTCTTCTGTAGATTCATCAGGCACGCCATGGACAGCGACTGAGCAGCAGCCAAACTATCCAGCTCGAATTCCATGTTCCCCTTCCTTCTCAGCCTCAAGCCTGTAGGCAGCTCCAAGTGGCCTGTGTAAGCCATCTGCTATTCCATTCGCTCGATGGGGACCCCTGCACGCAAGCAGAGTTTAGTAATAGTATTAGGGAAGAACAATGGACCCTTACCCTTCTTGGCGCAGTCAGCAATGGAAGCTGAAATGACTTCGCCCACGTTGATTGTGAGACCTCGCATGATTGCATAGACCAGCAGCGACCTGCTCTGGTTGATTGTGGTCTCATGAGTCACGGGGGACAGCTTCCTCCTCACGAAGGAAAACCAGACAGCCGCCTTGGCTGTGAGGTTGGCACTCATGAGAGTGTGCCTCCCATTGCGCGACACTATCCATGATGCTTCAGGCTGGCCAATGATCCGAATGGCCTCCTCCAAGACAGCTTCTGTGGGCTCATCAACGATCCTTGAATAATCCGTGTGTTTCTGGCCCTTGAGGCCGTAGGCTTCGTTGATTGCCTTCGCTGAGAAGTCTACCTCGACTCCTCTGACCACAGATAGGCCCTCCTCAGAATTCCTCAAATTGGCGTAGAAGTCATACACCATGCTTGTGTAACCTGGATTGGGTGGTCTGCACAGCTCCTCCCAGCCGTGATTCGTGATTCCTGCGCGCAAGAATTGCGGCAGGTCAGCAGGTCTGTCGAGGAATCCCTTCTCGTGCAGCAGCTCTCTTTTCCTCAGCTCAATGCCTCTAGACTCAGCGTCAGAAGACACGTACCTCACTGATTGAGGCTCATCTTCAGGGTAAAGCTTGACTTTCCCTTTGTCTTTCGGCTTGGCTGACTCCGCAGCCTCCATCTTGAGCTTCTTCAGAGATGGCTCATCACTCTCCTTCTCTGATGAAGGCACCCTCTTGGCTTTCTTTTTCTTTGATTTCTTGGACCGTTTGGCCTTAACAATCTTGACGGCCTTCTTCTTCTTCAACCTTGCCTTGGTTGTGATCTGCTGGAGGCAAGCCCCCAGTGTCTCGTCCATAGAATCATCCTTCTGCGCAGGACTCCCAGGGCTGGCTTCCCTCAACGGAGAGAAGACCTCTTCTTCCTCAGCTTCCCCACTGCCCTGCGTCGATTCTTGATACTCTCCATAGGGAAAGTCAGGGTCAGGCCGTGGAGGAGTGGTTGATGGTGTAGTGCTTTGTGCTACTGTAGGGGTCTGTGCAGAACTCTGCGGCGAAGGGGAAATCTCAGGGCTTCGCGCTGGTGGTGCAGATGGTGAAGAGCTCTTCTTGGCCGAATCGTGTGACACACGCTCACTTTCTTGACTCTCCACAGAGGGAGTCTTTGGCTTGCTCGTTTCTTCCGCCACCGCCATGCTCCATTTGCGCTTCTTGGGTGTTCCTGCTGGTTCAGAGGGTCCAGCAGGTATCTCCGTGACAACCTTCCACTTCTTCTTGCGGATTGGCAGTTTGGGGAGGCGTTCAGTGCGTGCGGCATCAGCGTCTGCAAGGGCAAGAAGTGCTTCCCTCGCAGCAATTTCAGCGTCGTCAGCCTTCTTCTTGGCTGCAGATCTTTCAGCTCTTGTTAGCACCATTGTCGAATTGTGGAGATTTGGAAAGAGGAATCACAGATGAAGAGAAAAGCAGATTTCTTGGAGTTCAGATAATGGGAGAATCGTACGGATCATCGCGCCTCTCAACGGATATAAGTAATGATGAAATCCCAACGGCTCTATTTTTGCGGATTCTGCAAATCCAGCGCAATTCTAGTGACCGTTGGAGATTTTCTGCGTTTAAATGCCAATCTTTCCTCAACCGTATCTTTGATTTGGCTTGATATCTCCTCGATTTTTTTATCTTGAATTCATCTCCTTGATTCCCTCTATCGATTCCCTGAAAAAATAAATAAAATCAACATCAAATACTTAATTAAAATCACACAAAAATATACACAAACAGTAACCGGAAAATCGCAAAAAATAAACTAAGGCATGAGCCTCATATGAACGAGCACAGCAATCACTCGTCCTCTCTCGTTCTTGTTTTCACGTTTCAGACAAAAGGAAGGCCGAGAGAGTCTTCACATCTCCTTCCTCATAGTAGTGCTTCAATCTTGCACCATTAACCATGAATGGTTGTCCTTGCTGCAGGTTTTTTATCTCGATGGCACCATGCACAAACACATTAGTAATTACAAATGGACCTGACCATCTAGACTTAAGTTTTCCTGGAAATAATTTCAATCGTGAGTTAAATAATAAGACAAGCTGGCCTTTCTTGAAGTCCTTAATCCTGAGTCTACTGTCGTGCCAAATCTTGGTCTTTTCCTTATACATTTTGGCATTTTCATAAGACATATGCCTAAGCTCATCAAGCTCATGTAATTGCAAAGACCGCAATGTTCCCGCATCGGTCACGCAGTAATTCAACTCTTTTAGGGCCCAAAATGCTTTAATTTCTAACTCGAATGGCAAGTGACATGCTTTGCCATACACAAGTCTATAAGGAGACATACCTAGAGGTGTCTTATATGCAGTTCTATAAGCCCAAAGTGCATCCTCGAGTTTAAATGACCAGTCCTTTCTATTGGGTTTGACCACTTTTTCAAGTATGTTCTTAATCTCCCTATTTGAAATTTCAGCTTGGCCATTCGAATGTGGGTGATAAGGAGTGGCTACTCTATGTCTAATATTATACTTAGCCAACACTCTCTCCATAGCCTTATTAATGAAATGTGTCCCCTCATCACTGATTATAGCCCGAGGTGTCCCAAATCTAGTAAAAATATGTCTATGCAAGAATCTTATGACTGTTTTGGCATCATTATTTGGACATGCTATAGCCTCTACCCACTTAGATACGTAATCTACTGCTACAAGGATGTAAAGGTTACCTGATGATGGGGGAAATGGTCCCATGAAGTCGATGCCCCACACATCAAAGAGCTCCAACTCTAAGATGTAAGTGAGAGGCATCTCATCCTTTCGACTAAGATTACCTGTTCTCTGGCATTCATCACAGCTGTGGGCATAGTTGTGGGCATCCTTGAAGATCGTTGGCCAATAGTAGCCACTCTGGAACACCTTTGCAGCTGTCCTTTGGCCACCAAAATGTCCACCATAGGGTGCTGTATGGCAGTGCTGCAGCACAGACTTCGCCTCAGCAGCTGAAACACACTTCCTGAGCAGACCATCAGCACATGTCTTGTAAAGTGTGGGATCATCCCATATGAATTTCCTTGCTTCATGGAGGAACCTCTTCTTCTCTTTGCTTCCCTTGAAAGTTGGTAGTACTTGTGATGCAAGGAAGTTAGCAATGTCAGCAAACCAAGGTTCCTCATCGTTATCACGATGAGTCAATACAAAGACATGTTCATCAATAAAAGCATCAGAAATTGCGGTTTCCGCAATTTTTTCGCAATTATGCTGCAATCTAGAAAGATGATCCGCAACCACATTTTCACATCCTTTCTTATCTCTAATGTCTAGATCAAACTCTTGCAGCAGCAAAACCCATCTAATCAACCTAGGCTTAGCATAAGCCTTTCTCATAAGGTACTTCAAGGCAGAATGGTCAGTGTACACGATTGTCCTAGTGCCTACAATGTAATTCCTAAACTTCTCACAAGCAAACACTACAGCTAGCATCTTCTTCTCAGTAGTTGTGTAATTACATTGTGCCTCATTAAGTGTCTTACTAGCATAGTATACAGGGTGTGTTAACTTGTCAATCTTCTGTCCTAACATAACCCCTACAACATAGTCACTGGCATCACATAACATCTCAAAGGGAAGATCCCAATTAGGCCCTACTATAATAGGTGCTGTGACTAGTGCTTTCTTAAGGGTTTTCCAAGCTAGGAAACACTCTTTAGAGAAAATGAACGGTTTGTTTAGCTCTAGAAGCTCACATAGAGGCTTGGAGATCTTAGAAAAGTCCTTAATGAACCTTCTATAGAAACCAGCATGCCCTAAGAAACTTCTAATGGCCTTGACATTTTGAGGTTCTACCAATTTCTCTATTATTTCAATTTTTGCCCTGTCAACTTCTACACCTGCCCTTGACACTCTATGACCTAAGACAATCCCTTCATCCACCATGAAGTGGCACTTTTCCCAATTTAGGACTAGGTTGGTCTCCTCACACCTAGTCAGGACTTGTCCTAAGTTCTCTAGACAGTTTGTAAATGAATCCCCAAAGACTGAGAAATCATCCATGAATATCTCTATCATGGACTCATCCAAATCAGAGAAGATTGCCAACATGCACCTTTGGAAAGTTGCCGGTGCATTGCATAAGCCAAAAGGCATTCTGCGGAAGGCAAAAGTTCCAAAAGGGCAAGTGAAGGTAGTCTTCTCTTGGTCCTTAGGGTCTATAGTAATCTGGTTATATCCTAAATAACCGTCTAAGAAGCAATAGTAGGCTCTACCAGCTATCCTATCTAGCATCTGGTCAATGAATGGTAGAGGGAAGTGGTCTTTTTTGGTCTCTTTATTTAGTTTCCTATAATCCATGCAAACTCTCCATCCTGTGATAGTCCTTGTTGGAATCAGTTCATTGTTCTCATTGACTACCACAGTCATCCCCCCCTTCTTAGGTACACATTGTATAGGGCTCACCCACTGGCTACTAGCTATGGGGAAGATCACACCAGCATCTAACCGTTTTATTATTTCCTTTTTAACTACCTCTTTCATAGAGGGGTTCAGCCTACGTTGGTGATCTACTCTAGGTGTATGCTCTTCCTCTAATATAATCTTATGCATGCAATAAGAGGGGCTAATGCCTCTAATGTCAGCAATAGTCCATGCAATAGCCATCCTATGTTGCTTAAGTAGTAATATCAGTTCAACCTCATGCTTTTCACTTAATTTAGAAGAAATAATCACAGGCAAAGTATCATTACTTCCTAGATATGCATACTTGAGGTGAGTGGGGAGAGGTTTTAATTCTAAGACAGGTGGATGCTCAATGGATGGTTTTAATGGATTCAAAGATTTTTCAGTTAAGTCAATATTCATACAAACATGCTGAGGTTTATTTACAGGTATGTCCATTATCTCAGCTATGTTTAAGTCCGTTAATTCTAATCCTACATATTCATGAGCATCCTTAGTCAACAATTCATGCTCCAATTGTTCTTCCATTAATAAATCTACAATGTCCATGCTAGCACAAGATTCAGAGTCAGAAGGATACCTCAGTGCTTTAAAAACACTAAACTTAACCTCCTCGTCATGAACCCTCATAGTGAGCTCACCTTTTTGGACATCTATCAGTGCCCTACCTGTGGCTAGAAATGGTCTGCCTAACAGGATGGGGACCTCCTTGTCTGCTTCATAATCCAGGATAATGAAATCTGCAAGGAAAATAAACTTGTCAACCTTTACAAGAATATCCTCAATCTTACCTTCAGGGTATGCTATGGATCTGTCTGCTAGTTGTAAAGTGACAGTGGTTCGACGTGCTTCTCCTATTCCTAGCTGGCGGAATAGTGATAGAGGCATGAGGTTTATGCTGGCTCCCAGGTCACAAAGAGCTCTGCCCACGTGCTTGCCTCCTAGCTCTACAGGTAAGGTGAAGGAACCAGGATCCTTCTCCTTCTTGGGTAGCTTGTTCTGGAGTATGGCACTTGTTACGTCTCCAAAAGTGACCTTTTTAGGACTTAATTATCTTAGAAAGATGTTCACTCTTAGGTGTTTTTGATAGCATTTAGCCTAAACCTATGCTTAAATATGAGAATTAGAAGAAGGTAGCTAAATTAGGACTTAAGTACAATAGGAAAGAAAAGGGTTGAAAACCGAAGGAAAAGAATGAAAAACAAGCATTGCGATAGCATTGCGGAAACATTGCGGACACCGCAATATTTCAAGTGAAAACCGTAAGTTGACTGATCTTTTTCTGTTAATTTCCGTGATTTCAGGGATTCGTTCTTTCTCCTCCATCCATTCTGAAGTACGACGTTGAAGATTGATGGTTCTCCTTGGCCCAAATGCACCTGCAAATTACTATAAATAGGGGTCAAAGTCGAGGGTTCAAACATCGTCCGAAAGCGTAGAAGTCTTCTCGCAGTCCAACTTTTCTCCTGTTTTCCTTTGCCGTCTGCTGGTTTGCGAAGTTCAGCTGTTGGAAACGATAATCTGATAGGAAGGAGAGGAGATTCTTCTTCTCTCCTGATTGGATTCATCCAAGCAAGGCTGACCTTTCTCATCCTTCATTCGAGGCGGCTGCAACGAGACATTCGAGCTGTTTTACTGCTTTTTGCTCTTCATTTCCATTTTCCAGCTTTGTCTTGTCGTTGTTTCCTTTCTAGTAGCTAGATTAGACTATTTCGTTGTGTTCTGTCTTGCTGTTATTTACTTTAAAGCTTTCATTTGTTGAGTCAAACAATCAAGCAATCAAATCTCAATTCTTCATTTCACAGTTTCTCGCCTTTGCACTCCACTGCTTTGCCTTACTGTTTTTGTCCTTAAATTCCTCCTAAGCATGTCTGTTTCATCTCTTATTTCTGTTTACCTTATATCCATGAGTAGCTAAATCACTTAGGGGCATGCTAATGACAACACTTTAGGCTAAAAAACGTGAACCAAGCATGTAGGATAGCTCTCGAAGCATTGATTGTATGTAAGCTTCATCCCACGGGCAATTTCGATTGGCCATCCATTTTTTCCAAAGAACTCCTAACCTCTGGAAGGAGTAAGAGTTCAGAGTCATACTATCATGCTAGCCTTTCAAGGTAACCAGGAAACGACCTAGGAATAGGCGTTTCCCTAGTACAAACCATATTTTTCTGCTTTAACAAGATACTTAAGACCTTACTTGGACATGAGTAAACTAAAGAATCTAATGCATGAAATCGGAAGATACATGAGAGTGAGATAGTTTGATGCATAGAGAGTTGATCCAATGCTTGAGAATCGTGAGAAAAAGCCTATAGGATAGTCGTTAGTAGCCCTTAATTCATCATTTTACACACTTTCGCTGTTATTACAATTGCGGTAAAATTGCTGTCTCCGCAATTCTGCTAAGTTACGATTCTGTCTAGCTGTTTTTGTTTTCATTTATTAATCTCGTCTCTTCTCATTTGAGTTTAGCTTTAACTTGCACTTGTTTATGTTGCCACCCTCTCCGTATTCAGTAGGAAATAGACAATTAAAAACCAATACTACCCCATCAAATCCACCCCTTCTTTCTTAACGTTACACTTCATGAATAGCTTATAATAAGTCTCTGTGGGAAAACGAATGAAATATACTTACTACTTGCTATAAGACCATGTATGCTTGCATGTTTTGAGTGCTCTCTCTACCTTATTACTTATTCATTTTAACACATTGAGCACGTAACAAGTTTTTGGCGCCGCTGCCGGGGATTTATTTAAGTGAAAACGAAGTTTGTTAAGTTTGAAACACCAAGTTTATTGCCTATTGAAGCTGATCTGTTTCATTTCTTTTGCAGGTACTATTGGGTTAGTTTATGAGTGAGCCTTCAAGTAGTGATCTAGAGTTCAATCCTGAGCCTGAGAGATTACTTAGGGCCAGAAATAGAGCCAAGAAACGTCTCTTTAACCAACCCTCTATACCTCAAGTAATTGCGGGAACCGCAATTCCTCCGCAATTATCTCAAGAAGAAATGGATGGAATAGTTCCAAATCCGGTGCCTGTCACTCGCAACCCCATCGAAATAGCGAATGATAAGGACAGCGCCATACTTTCGTACCTAGTACCTATGCCTGGGAAGCTGAACCCCAGCATAATCCGTCCTGAAATCACTGCCCACTCATTCGAGTTAAAGCCAGTGATGTTCCAAATGTTGTCCACTGTGGGACAATTCTTTGGAGTGGAAAATGAGGACCCCCACAACCATCTTAGGAACTTCTTAGGAGTCAGTGACACATTCCTCATCCCTGGAGTTTCCCAAGAAGCCTTGAGGCTATACCTTTTCCCTTACTCTTTGAGGGACAAAGCCAAAACATGGTTGAACTCATTACCCTCAGGATCTGTTCGCAATTGGACAGACTTAGCAGAAAAATTCCTAGTCAAATACTTCCCACCTGATAGGAATTCTACCTTTCGTGATGACATAATCAAATTTAAACAAGCTGACACTGAGTCTCTTCACGAAGCTTGGACAAGGTTTAAAGATCTTCTTCTTAAATGTCCACATCATGGCATCCCATGGTGTATCCAAATAGAGGTCTTTTTCAAAGGATGCAACCCCAACACTAGACAAGTCTTAAACTCATCTGCTGGAGGTTCCATGTTGTCCAAGAGTTACAACGAGGCCTATGAGATCTTGGAGAAGATCTCAGCATCTCACTGTAGGTGGTCAGATGATCCTGTTGAGCCAACTAGAGCTCAAGACAAGGATGCTCTAAGTGCAATGAGCAGCCAAATAAATGCCCTGACCAACCTAGTTAAGCAAATGGCTCAAGCCAATCTCCAAACAAGTGTTAACACCGCTACCGCCATGTCAATGGGCACCCAACCAAGTCAAGGTGAAACACTTATATGTGGATTCTGTGGGGAAGGGCACCTGTATGAATACTGCCCTGGGAATCCAGCCTCAGTCTGCTATATTGGAAGTCAGCAGCAGCCTAGGAACAACCCCTATTCCAATACTTACAACCCTGGTTGGAGGAACCACCCAAACCTGTCATGGGGTGGCCAACAGAATACTAACCAAAATCCTAACCAACCTAGACCGAGTGGAACACCTGGTTTCACTCCTCAACATAACCAATCAATGTATCAAAAACCTTACAGCCAACCTGTAGGATCTTCTGTAGAAAACCTACTCAAGGAATACATAGCCAAAAATGACGCTACTTTGCAAAGTCAGCAAGCCACCCTTAGGAGCCTAGAGAACCAAATAGGCCAGTTAGCCAATGAACTCAAGAGTAGGCCCCAAGGTAGACTCCCTGCTGACACTGAAGTGCCAAGGAGAGATGGTAAAGAACAAGTTCAAGCAATTGAACTTAGAAGTGGTAGACCATTGGTAAGCAACACCAAAGACACACCAAAGAGAGTAGAGAACACTGAGTCTAGTGCTCCACTGGAGACTCTGCCAACCCAAGGTCCACCACCAACAAGCACATCAGGAGCCAGGCTAGAGCCAATTATTGAGGAGATAGAAGAAATTCCAAGACCTCCACCTATCCTAAGGCGACCTGAAGTGCCTGCATATGTGCCACCACCTCCATATCCTCGAAGGCTTAAGAAGAAGCAGGAACAGGAAGTGCATTTTAATAAATTCTTAGAAATTCTTAAGCAAGTGCATGTCAACATTCCTCTTGTAGAAGTTTTACAGTCTATGCCTTCCTATGTAAAGTTTTTGAAAGATATCATTAGTAACAAAAAATAATTGGTGAGTTTGAAACAGTAAACCTCACTGAGGAGTGCAGTGCCATACTCCAAAACAAGCTACCCAAGAAGGAGAAGGATCCTGGTTCCTTCACCTTACCTGTAGAACTTGGGGGCAAGCACGTGGGCAGAGCGCTTTGTGACCTGGGCGCCAGCATAAACCTCATGCCCCTATCACTATTCCGCCAGTTGGGAATAGGAGAAGCACGTCCAACCACTGTCACTTTACAACTAGCAGACAGATCCATTGCATACCCTGAAGGTAAGATTGAGGATATTCTAGTGAAAGTTGACAAATTTATTTTCCTTGCAGATTTCATTATCCTGGATTATGAAGCAGACAAGGAGGTCCCCATCCTGTTAGGCAGACCATTTCTAGCCACAGGTAGGGCACTGATAGACGTCCAAAAAGGTGAGCTCACTATGAGGGTTCATGATGAAGAGGTGAAATTTAGTGTGTATAAAGCTTTAAGGTACCCCTCTGACCTTGAATCCTGTGCTAGCATGGACGTTGTAGATTCTTTGATGGAAGAACAATTGGAGCATGTATTACTAACCAAGCATGCTAATGAATATGTAGGATTAGAATTAACTGACTTAAACATAGCTGAGATAATGGACATATCTGTAAATAACCCTCAGCATGTTTGTATGAATATTGACTTAACTGATAGAGCCTTGAATCCTTTAAAGCCATCCATTGAGCATCCACCTGTATTAGAATTAAAACCTCTCCCCACTCACCTCAAGTATGCATATTTAGGGAATAATGAGACTTTGCCTGTAATTATTTCTTCTAAGCTAAGTGAACAGCATGAGGTTGAATTAATATTACTACTTAAGCAACATAGGAAGGCTATTGCATGGACTATTGCTGATATTAGAGGCATTAGCCCTTCTTATTGCATGCATAAGATTATACTAGAGGAAGAGCACACACCTAGAGTAGATCATCAACGTAGGCTGAATCCCTCTATGAAAGAGGTAGTTAAAAAAGAAATAATAAAATGGTTAGATGCTGGTGTGATCTTCCCCATAGCTAGTAGTCAGTGGGTGAGCCCTATACAATGTGTACCTAAGAAGGGTGGGATGACTGTGGTAGTCAATGAGAACAATGAACTGATTCCAACTAGGACTGTCACAGGGTGGAGAGTATGTATGGATTATAGGAAGCTAAATAAAGAGACCAAAAAAGACCATTTCCCTCTACCCTTTATTGACCAAATGTTAGACAGGATAGCGGGTAGAGCCTACTACTGTTTCTTAGACGGTTATTCAGGTTATAACCACATCACTATAGACCCTAAGGATCAAGAGAAGACCACCTTCACTTGCCCTTTTGGAACTTTTGCCTTTCGCAGAATGCCTTTTGGCTTATGCAATGCACCGGCAACTTTCCAAAGGTGCATGTTGGCAATCTTCTCTGATTTGGATGAGTCCATGATAGAGATATTCATGGATGATTTCTCAGTCTTTGGGGATTCCTTTACCAACTGTCTAGAGAATTTGGGACAAGTCATGGCTAGATGTGAAGAGACTAACTTAGTCCTTAATTGGGAGAAGTGTCACTTCATGGTAGATGAGGGGATTGTCTTAGGTCATAGAGTGTCAAGGGCAGGTGTTGAGGTCGATAGGGCCAAAATTGAGATCATAGAGAAGTTGGTAGAGCCTCAGAATGTCAAGGCCATTAGAAGTTTCTTAGGGCATGCTGGCTTCTACAGAAGGTTCATTAAGGACTTTTCTAAGATAGCCAAACCTCTGTGTGAGCTTCTAGAGATAAATAGGCCATTCATCTTCTCTAAGGAATGTTTAGTAGCTTGGCAAACCCTTAAGAAAGCACTAGTCACAGCACCTGTCATAGTAGGGCCAGATTGGGATCTCCCATTTGAGATGTTATGTGATGCTAGTGACTATGCTGTAGGGGTTATGTTAGGACAGAAGATTGACAAGCTAACACACCCTGTATACTATGCTAGTAAAACCCTGAATGAGGCTCAATGTAATTATACAACTACTGAGAAAGAGATGCTTGCTGTAGTATTTGCTTGTGAGAAATTTAGAAACTATATTGTAGGCACTAGGACAATTGTGTACACTGACCATTCTGCCTTAAAGTACCTCATGAGGAAGGCTGATGCTAAGCCTAGGTTGATTAGGTGGGTGTTATTGCTGCAGGAATTTGATTTGGACATTCGAGACAAGAAGGGATGTGAAAATGTGGTTGCGGATCACCTGTCTCGATTGCAGCACAATTGCGAAAAAATTGCGGAGGCCGCAATTTCTGATGCTTTTATTGATGAACATGTCTTTGTATTGACTCATCGTGATAACGATGAGGAACCATGGTTTGCTGACATTGCTAACTTCCTTGCATCACAGGTATTACCAGTTTTCAAGGGAGGACAAGAGAAGAAGAGGTTCCTTCATGAAGCAAGGAAATTCATCTGGGATGACCCCACACTTTACAAGACATGTGCTGACGGCTTACTACGGAAGTGTGTTTCAGCTGCTGAGGCGCAGTCTGTGCTGCAGCACTGCCACACAGCTCCTTATGGTGGACACTTTGGTGGCCAAAGAACAGCTGCAAAGGTATTTCAGAGTGGCTACTATTGGCCAACAATCTTCAAGGATGCCCACAACTATGCCCACAGCTGTGATGAATGCCAAAGGACAGGTAACCTCAGTCGCAAGGATGAAATGCCTCTCACCTACATCTTAGAGTTGGAGCTCTTTGATGTGTGGGGCATTGATTTCATGGGACCATTTCCCCCATCTTCAGGTAACCTTTACATATTAGTGGCAGTAGACTATGTATCCAAGTGGGTAGAGGCCATAGCATGTCCCAATAATGATGCCAACACAGTCATAAAATTCTTACATAGGCACATTTTTACTAGGTTTGGAACACCACGTGCCATCATTAGTGATGAGGGGACACATTTTATTAATAAGGCTATGGAGAGAGTGCTGGCTAAATATAACATTAGACATAGAGTGGCCACTCCCTATCACCCACACTCGAATGGTCAGGCTGAAATTTCAAATAGGGAGATTAAGAACATCCTAGAAAAAGTGGTTAAACCTAATAGGAAAGACTGGTCCTTTAAGCTTGAGGATGCACTTTGGGCATATAGGACTGCATATAAGACACCCCTAGGTATGTCTCCTTACAGACTTGTGTATGGTAAAGCTTGTCATCTTCCATTTGAGTTAGAAATTAAGGCATTTTGGGCACTAAAAGAGTTGAATTATTGCGTGACCGATGCGGGAACGTTGCGGTCCTTGCAATTACATGAGCTTGATGAGCTTAGACATATGTCTTATGAAAATGCCAAAATGTATAAGAAGAAGACCAAGATTTGGCACGACAGTAGACTTAGGGTCAAGGACTTTAAGAAAGGCCAACTTGTTTTATTATTTAACTCAAGATTGAGGTTATTTCCAGGCAAACTAAAGTCCAGATGGTCAGGTCCTTTCATGATTACTAATGTATTTGTTCATGGTGCCATCGAGATAAAGAACTTGCAGCAAGGTCAACCATTCATGGTTAATGGTGCAAGGTTGAAGCACTACTATGAGGAAGAAGATGTGAAGACTCTCTCGGCCTTCCTCTTGACTGAAGCGTGAAATTAAGAACGAGAGAGGACGAGTGATGACTGTGCTCGTCAATATGAGGCGCATGCCTTAGTTTATTTTTTGCGATTTTCCGGTTATCGTTTGTGTGTTTTATTGTGTGATTTTAATTACGTATTTGATGTTGATTTTATTTCTTTTTGTAGGGAATCAATAGAGGGAATCAAGGAGAGTAAATCCAGCTTTAAAAATCAAGAAAATATTGGGCCAAATAAAAGATACGGATGAGCAAAGAATGACATTTAGATGAAAAACAATCTCCAAACGCCCCTAAAATTGCGCTGGGTTTGCAGGATCCGCAAAAATATAGCCGTTGGGATTTATCCGTTGTCTTTATATCCGTTAGAAGGCGCGTTGATCTGTACGATTCTCCCATTCTCTGAACTCCAAGAAAGCTTCGAGTCTCTTCATCTGTGATTCTTCTCTCCAAACATCCACGATTCAACAATGGTACTCACAAGGGCTGAAAGATCTGCGGCCAAGAAAAGGGCCGATGAAGCTGAAACGGCTGCGAGAGATGCATTGCTTGCCTTGGCTGATGCTGAGGCTGTGCGAACGGAACGACTGGATAAGCTGCCGATTCGCAAGAAGAAGTGGAGGGTTGTTACGGAAATACCTGCTGGACCCTCTGAACCAGCGGGCACACCCAAGAAACGAAAGTGGCGCATGACTGTGGCCGAAGAAGAAATCAAGAACAAGACTCCCTCTGTGGAGAGTCAAGAACAAAGCCAGCCATCCCACGAGTCAGCCGAACGCAGCCTCTCACCAACCCCACCAGCGCAGAGCCCTGAGCTCTCCTCATCGCCACCAGCGCAGAGCCCTGAGCAGCCTTCTTCACCACAAGGTTCTGCACAGACACCTACGGCAGAGCATAGAACCACGCCGTCGCACACTTCCCCACGGCCTGACCCTGAATTCCCATATGGGGAGTACCAAGAATCAACGCAGGGCAGTGGGGAAGGTGAGGAAGACGAGGTTTTCTCTCCGTTGAGGGAAGCCAATCCTGAGAGTCCTGCGCAGAAGGATGATTCCATGGAAGAGACGCTGGGGGCGTGCCTTCAGCAGATCACCATCGAGGCAAAGCTCAAGAAGAAGAAGAAGGCCAAGATTCTCAAGGCCAAGCGGTCCAAGAAGCTGAAAAAGAAGAAGACCAAGAGGGCGCCTTCTTCAGAAAAGGAGAGCACTGAGCCATCGTTCAAGAGACCCAAGGTTGAGGCTGCGGAGTCAGCCAAACCAGCAGACAAAGGGAAGGCCAAGCTTTACCCTGAAGATGAGCCTCAGTCAGTGAGGTATGTGTCCTCTGACGCTGAGTCCAGAGGAATTGAGCTGAGGAAGAGGGAGTTGCTGCACGAGAAGGGCTTCCTCGACAGACCTGCTGACCTGCCGCAATTCTTGCGCGCAGGCATAGTGAATCACAGCTGGGAGGAGTTGTGCAGGCCACCCAATCCGGCCTACACGAGTATGGTATACGACTTCTACGCCAACCTGCGAAACTCTGAGGAGGGGCTGTCTGTGGTTAGGGGAGTAGAAGTGGACTACTCAGCAAAGGCCATCAACGAAGCCTATGGCCTCAAGGGCCAAAAACATACTGACTATGCGAGGATCGTTGATGAGCCTACTGAGGCAGTCCTGGAAGAGGCCATTCGAACCATTGGCCAGCCTGAAGCAGCTTGGACTGTATCACGCAATGGGAGGCACACTCTCATGAGTGCCAACCTCACAGCTAAGGCGGCTGTATGGTTTGCATTTGTAAGGAGGAAGCTGTCCCCCGTGACTCATGAGACCACCATCAACCAGAGCAGATCGCTGCTGGTCTATGCCATTATGCGAGGTCTCACGGTCAACGTAGGTGAAATCATGTCAGCCGCCATTGCTGAGTGCGCCAAGAAAGGTAAGGGACCATTGTTTTTCCCTAATACCATAACTAAACTCTGTTGGCTTGCAGGGGTTCCCATTGAGCGAATGGAGCAGCAGATGGCGTACACGGGCCATTTGGAGCTGCCTGCTGGCTTGAGGCTGAAGAGGAAGGGGAACATGGAGTTCGAATTGGATAGGTTGGCTGCTGATCAGTCACTATCCATGGCTTGCCTGATGGATATGCAAAGACGGATGGCTCAATGGGCCACTTACGCACAGGCACGGGACAAGGAAGTTGCTGACCAGCTTGGCTGCATCTTCCCTGATTTCCCCACGAATCTCCTACATCCATGGGTGCCTCCACGACCACGACAACCTTACGAGGATGAAGACATTTGAGTGCTGGTTTGAATTGTACTGCAGGGAGTATTGCTGTTCCCTTTAAAAAAAAAAAAAAAAAAAACAAAATCTGCTTTCTGATAAACCATGTGAATTATGCTGTTTTTAGGACAATTTTGATCTGCTTTAGTTGCTTAGTTTTATGTTTTTCAATTGTTTAGTATAGCCTGCTGTTAGCTGATTAGGTAGGATAGTTTAGTTTTCTTTTTGTTGAGCTTGAACGACTGGATAAAGCATGCTTAGGGGCCTTAGTAATTGATATATCTGCCCTGACTTGATTGCGAAATAATTGCGGTACCCGCAATTTTTATTACTGAAAGCATGTTTTGGACTGTCTGCTTAGCTAGGCTGTGATCTGTTTAAATTCTATCTTTTGCTGCTATCATGACTACCTTATATAGCTTATCTAAATACATGCTGGATGAGTGTCATAGGACACCCTTTGATAGTTTAAATTAACCTCTAAATAGCTCAGCATGCATAGCTGTAAGTCCTTGCCTGTCTGTTTTTCAAGTTTTCTGCTGCTGTGATAGTTTCTTTTAGAATGTTCTGTCTATGCCTAGGGCTTTTAGATTCTCTTTGTTTCACCTTAGACTAGATGCTTCTAGGACAAGTTTGGGGGTGTGCCACCTCAGACACTCATTGGGGACAATGAGTAGTTGAAGTTTGGGGGAGGCCACCCTAGGCCTAGGAACATTCCTCTCTCCCTCAAAACATAAGCATTCTTCTTCTCCTTGACAAAAATAATGAACTGAAAAAAAATGAAAAATAGAATAAAGAGGGGAGTCTCTCTTAGGTTGCTGAGTAATCAGTGCCAAGTGTGTAACCCACAAGTGGCATTGCATCAAAAGGCAACCAAAGGAAAGACTCCACCTAAGAAAGAAAAAAAGGAAAAGAGTAGGGAAGAAGAATGTATACCTAGGAGTTGCAACTTTGTGGCTTAGATGTCCTATTTAAAAAGAACTCTGATCCTCAATTAGCTAAGAGCAAAGTTGTAGCTTGTAGGGTTGTTTAGGGAGATGAGTGTATATCCAATGTAGTGATGCCAGGGCTTAGGTTGTTCTCTAAAAGTACTACTGTCACCATTAAGACTAAGACTGGCATGACTCTAAGGAATCCTAGGTAGCTCATAAGTATAAACTAGAAGCATGTACTGAGTCTGGGGTAAAGCTAGGTAGAATTTGAAACCTTAGGGATAGTGGCATGATATGATAAAAGCAGGGAGATCAGTTGTAGGAAGTTAATAAAAACAGTAGGAGTAGTAGGCATGCGAAATCAGAAGAAGCTAGATAAGAGGGTGGTTTAAAGCTTAGAAGAGTGTCACAGGACAGCACTGCTATAGATAAGAATATGAGGGAGTTAGTAAGTGGTTGAAGAAGAAGAAACAGCAGCCTAAGAAAGTCCTTAGATTGCTCGAGGACAAGCAAAACCTTAAGTTTGGGGGTGTGTTACGTCTCCAAAAGTGACCTTTTTAGGACTTAATTATCTTAGAAAGATGTTCACTCTTAGGTGTTTTTGATAGCATTTAGCCTAAACCTATGCTTAAATATGAGAATTAGAAGAAGGTAGCTAAATTAGGACTTAAGTACAATAGGAAAGAAAAGGGTTGAAAACCGAAGGAAAAGAATGAAAAACAAGCATTGCGGAAACATTGCGGACACCGCAATATTTCAAGTGAAAACCGTAAGTTGACTGATCTTTTTCTGTTAATTTCCGTGATTTCAGGGATTCGTTCTTTCTCCTCCATCCATTCTGAAGTACGACGTTGAAGATTGATGGTTCTCCTTGGCCCAAATGCACCTGCAAATTACTATAAATAGGGGTCAAAGTCGAGGGTTCAAACATCGTCCGAAAGCGTAGAAGTCTTCTCGCAGTCCAACTTTTCTCCTGTTTTCCTTTGCCGTCTGCTGGTTTGCGAAGTTCAGCTGTTGGAAACGATAATCTGATAGGAAGGAGAGGAGATTCTTCTTCTCTCCTGATTGGATTCATCCAAGCAAGGCTGACCTTTCTCATCCTTCATTCGAGGCGGCTGCAACGAGACATTCGAGCTGTTTTACTGCTTTTTGCTCTTCATTTCCATTTTCCAGCTTTGTCTTGTCGTTGTTTCCTTTCTAGTAGCTAGATTAGACTATTTCGTTGTGTTCTGTCTTGCTGTTATTTACTTTAAAGCTTTCATTTGTTGAGTCAAACAATCAAGCAATCAAATCTCAATTCTTCATTTCACAGTTTCTCGCCTTTGCACTCCACTGCTTTTCCTTACTGTTTTTGTCCTTAAATTCCTCCTAAGCATGTCTGTTTCATCTCTTATTTATGTTTACCTTATATCCATGAGTAGCTAAATCACTTAGGGGCATGCTAATGACAACACTTTAGGCTAAAAAACGTGAACCAAGCATGTAGGATAGCTCTCGAAGCATTGATTGTATGTAAGCTTCATCCCACGGGCAATTTCGATTGGCCATCCATTTTGTCCAAAGAACTCCTAACCTCTGGAAGGAGTAAGAGTTCAGAGTCATACTATCATGCTAGCCTTTCAAGGTAACCAGGAAACGACCTAGGAATAGGCGTTTCCCTAGTACAAACCATATTTTTCTGCTTTAACAAGATACTTAAGACCTTACTTGGACATGAGTAAACTAAAGAATCTAATGCATGAAATCGGAAGATACATGAGAGTGAGATAGTTTGATGCATAGAGAGTTGATCCAATGCTTGAGAATCGTGAGAAAAAGCCTATAGGATAGTCGTTAGTAGCCCTTAATTCATCATTTTACACACTTTCGCTGTTATTACAATTGCGGTAAAATTGCTGTCTCCGCAATTCTGCTAAGTTACGATTCTGTCTAGCTGTTTTTGTTTTCATTTATTAATCTCGTCTCTTCTCATTTGAGTTTAGCTTTAACTTGCACTTGTTTATGTTGCCACCCTCTCCGTATTCAGTAGGAAATAGACAATTAAAAACCAATACTACCCCATCAAATCCACCCCTTCTTTCTTAACGTTACACTTCATGAATAGCTTATAATAAGTCTCTGTGGGAAAACGAATGAAATATACTTACTACTTGCTATAAGACCATGTATGCTTGCATGTTTTGAGTGCTCTCTCTACCTTATTACTTATTCATTTTAACACATTGAGCACGTAACAGCACTGCACTCCTCAGTGAGATTGACTGTTTCAAACTCACCAATTATTTTCTTGTTAGTTATAATATCCTTCAAAAACTTTACATAAGAAGGCATAGACTGTAAAACTTCTACAAAAGGAATATTAACATGCACTTGCTTAAGAATTTCTAGAAATTTATTAAAGTGCACTTCCTGTTCTTGTTTTTTCTTTAGCCTTCTGGGAAATGGAGGTGGTGGCACATATGCAGGCACTTCAGGTCGCCTTAGGATAGGTGGAGGCCGTGGAATTTCTTCTATTTCCTCTAAGATTGGCTCCAGCCTTTGTCCTGATGTGCTTGTTGGTGGTGGACCTTGGTTTGGCAGAGACTCCAGTGGAGCACTAGACTCAGTGTTCTCTACTCTCTTTGGTGTGTCCTTGGTGCTGCTCACCAATGGTCTCCCACTTCTAAGTTCAATTGCTTGAACTTGTTCTTTACCATCTCTCCTTGGCACTTCAGTATCAGCAAGAAGTCTCCCTTGGGGCCTACTTTTAAGTTCATTGGCTAGTTGCCCTATTTGGTTCTCTAGGCTCCTAAGAGTAGCTTGCTGACTCTATAGAGTGGCATCATTCTTGGCTATGTATTCCTTGAGTAAGTTTTCTACAGAAGACCCTACAGGTTGGTTGTATGGTTTTTGATACATGGATTGGTTGTGTTGGGGAGTGAAACCAGGTGTTCCACTCGGTCTTGGTTGGTTAGGAGCTTGGTTAGCATTTTGTTGGCCACCCCATGACAGGTTTGGGTGGTTCCTCCAACCAGGATTGTAAGTATTAGAATTTCCTAGGCTGCTGCTGGCTTCCAACATAGCAGACTGAGGCTGGATTCCCAGGGCAGTATTCATACGGGTGCCCTTCCCCACAGAATCCACAGATAAGTGTCTCACCTTGACTTGGTTGGGTGCCCATTGACATGGCTGTGGCGGTGTTGACACTAGTTTGGAGATTGGCTTGAGCCATTTGCTTGACTAGGTTGGTCAGGGCGCTTATTTGGCTACTCATGGCATTGAGTGCGTCCTTGTCTTGAGCTCTAGTTGGCTCAACTAGATCATCTGACCACCTACAGTGAGATGATGAGATCTTCTAGGCTTCGTTGTAACTCTTGGACAACATGGAACCACCAACAGATGAATTTAAGACTTGCCTAGTGCTGGGGTTGCATCCTTTGAAAAAGACCTCTATTTGGATACACCATGGGATGCCATGATGTGGACATTTGAGAAGAAGGTCCTTGAACCTTGTCCAAGCTTCGTGAAGAGACTCACTCTCAGCTTGTTTGAACTTGATTATATCATCACGAAAGGTAGAATTCCTATCAGGTGGGAGGTATTTGACTAGGAATTTCTCCGCCAAAACTGTCCAATTGCGGACAGATCCAGAGGGTAATGAGTTTAACCACGTTTTGGCTTTGTCCCTCAAAGAGTAAGGAAAAAGGTATAGCCTCAAGGCTTCTTGGGAAACTCCAGGGATGATAAAGGTATCACTGACTCCTAAGAAGTTTCTAAGATGGTTGTGGGGGTCCTCATTTTCCACTCCAAAGAATTGTCCCATAGTGGACAACATTTGGAACATCACTGGCTTTAACTCGAATGAGTTGGCAGTGATTTCAGGGCGGATTATGCTGGGGTTCAGCTCCCCAGGCATAGGTACTAGGTAAGAGAGTATGGCGCTATCCTTATCATTCGCTATTTCGATGGGATTGCGAGTGACAGGCACCGGATTTGGAACTATTCCATCCATTTCTTCTTGAGACAATTGCGGAGGAATTGCGGTTCCCGCAATTACTTGAGGTAAAGGGGGTTGGTTAAAGAGACGTTTCTTGGCTCTATTTCTGGCCCTAAGTAATCTCTCAGGCTCAGGATTGAACTCTAGATCACTACTTGAAGGCTCACTCATAAACTAACCCGATGGTACCTGTAAAAGAAATGAAACAGATCAGTTCAATAGACAATAAGCTTGGTGTTTCAAACTTAACAAACTTCGTTTTCACTTAAATAAATCCCCGGCAGCGGCGCCAAAAACTTGTAGCGTGCTCAATGTGTTAAAATAAGTAAGCAATAAGAGAGAGAGAGCACTCAGAACATGCAAGCATACATGATCTTATAGCAAGTAGTAAGTATTTTTTCATTCGTTTTCCCACAGAGATTTATTATAAGCTACTCGTGAAGTGTTTTGTTAAGAAAGAATGGATGGATTTGATGGGGTAGAATTGGTTTTAAATTGTCTAATTTCTAAGGAATGTGTAAAGGGTAGCAACATAAACAAGTGCAAATCAAAGTTAAACTCAAATGAAAAGGGAAGAGATTAATAAACGAAGAGGAACTTAGCTAAATAGAATTTTAAACTTAGCAGAATTGCGGAAACAGCAATTCTACCGCAATTTTACTAACAGTGAAAGTGTGTAAAATGGAGAAACAAAGGCTACTAACGACTCCTCTATAGGCATTTTCTCACGATTCTCAAGCATTGGATCAACTCACTATGCATCAAACTCACTCAATCTCATGTATCGTCCGATTCCATGCATTAGATTCTTTAGTTTACTCATGTCCAAGTAAGGTCTTAAGCATCTTGTTAAAGCAGAAAGTTATGGTTTGTACTAGGAAAACGCCTATTCCTAGGTCGTTTTCTGGCTACCTTGAAAGGCTAGCATGAGTGTACGACTCTGAACTCTTACTCCTTCCAGAGGTTAGGAGTTCTTTGGACAAAATGGATGGCCAATCGAAATTGCCCGTGGGATGAAGCTTACATACAATCAATGCTTCGAGAGTTATCCTACATGCTTGGTTCACGTTTTTTAGCCTATAGTATTGTCATTAGCATGCCCCTATGTGACTTAGTTACTCATGGATATAGGGAGAACAGAAAGAAGAGATGAAAGAGACATGCTTAGAAGATAAATAAACTGAAAACAGCAAGATAAGACAGTGAGTTGCAAAGATAGGAAATTGAGAAATGAAGAATTATGCTTTAATTACTTGATTGTTTGAATGAACAAAAGAGAAACTTAAAGTGAATAACAGAAAGACAGAACACAACGAAATGGACTGATCTAGCTACTAGGAAAGAAACAACAACAATACAAAGCTGGAAAATGGAAATAAAGAGCAGAAAGCTGAAATTGAGCGTGAACGCCTTGTTGCGATTGCTTCGGCTGAATGGGGAGAAAGAATAGCCTTGCTTGGATGAATCCAATCGGGAGAGAAGATGAATCTTCTCTCCTTCCTATCAGATTGTCGATTCCAACAGCTGAGACTCTCACACCAACAGACGAAGAAGAATGACAGGAGAAAAGATGGAGCTGCGAGAAGACTTCTACGCTTTCGGATGATGCTCAAACCCTCTACTTTGACCCCTTTTTATAGTAATCTGCAGGTGCTTTTGGGCCAAGGAGAACCATCCATCTTCAACGTCATACTTCAGAATGGATGGAGGAGAAAGAACGAATCCCTGAAATAACGGAAATTAACAGAAAAAGATCAGTCAACTTACGGTTTTCACTTGAAACATTGCGGTTTCAGCAATGTTTCCGCAATGCTGTCGCAATGTAGTTTTTTCATTCTTTTACTTCGTTTTTCATCCCTTTTCTTTCCTTTTGCACACAAGTCCTAATTTAGCTACCTTCTTCTAATTATCATATATAAGCATAGGTTTAAGCTAAATCCTATCAAAAACACCTAAGAGTGTACACCTTTCTAAGATAAATTAGTCCTAAAAAGGCCACTTTTGGAGACGTAACAGAGCTCAGAGAGAATTCTCAAGCAACGAAGACTCCCTGAATCCTTGGAAGACTGAATGATCATCCAACATCGAGAACAAGCTGCGAAGCCCTCGAAACAAATCCAACATCGAGAACAAGCTGCGAAGTCCTCGAGATACATTTACATTTAAGAGAGAGAATCAGAGGATCAAACATTAGAGATTGTAATCCACTACGCACTGATACATACAAATACATCAATACAATTCAAATTTCATTTACACGTGTCAAAATTTCCTTCGTCGAAATCTCCGTGTGAACAGATTGGCACGACCGGTGGGACCTCTCTACCTTTCATCTCTCTCTCTCAACAAAAAATTAACAATGACATCAAAGAAAACAACATCCAAGGTTGTCAGTTCCAACAGCCCTTACAGGGGACCTGCCACCCGCAGCCGCTTCATCAAAGAAGTCTCGCAGACGGACGAGCACACTCCTGCCATCGTGAGCAAAATATACAAACGACAGACGGAGTCCGCGCAGGTTAGGATAATCATCAAGGACAATCTCTTGTTCGATGAAGCTGCTCCCTCTTCTGATCAGTTGGAGAAGGTTTCTGACTCCAACATATCTGTAATGATGGCGGATGCGCGCACTAACGACGAAGCGATGGCTGAAATGGAAAAGAAAATTAACTTTCTGATGAAAGCAGTCGAGGACAAAGACTTCGAGAATGCCCAATTGAGGAATCAGATGCAAAGTCGTGAGGTCGCGGAGTCAAGTCTAACTTCTGCGGCCAGAAAGAGTGACAAATAAAAAATTGTCATCCAGGAAGACCAAGCGCAACACTCAACGTCGGTCGCTTCCTTATCTGTCCAACAACTGCAGGACATGATTACCAATACCATCGGAGCCCAATACGGTGGATCAGCCCAGAGCACCCTCTTGTATACCAAACCGTATTCCAAGAGGATCGACAACTTGAGGATGCCCACCGGGTACCAGCCGCCGAAATTTCAACAGTTCGATGGGAAGGGCAATCCTAAACAACACATTGCCCACTTCGTCGAAACGTGCGAGAACGCTGGAACTCGCGGAGAATTGCTGGTTAGGCAATTCGTTCGAACTTTGAAAGGAAACCCCTTTGACTGGTACACCGACTTGGAACCCGAGACGATTGACAGTTGGGAACAGTTTGAAAGAGACTTCTTGAATCACTTCTACAACACAAGGCAGACAGTCAGCATGTCGGAACTCTCGCACGCTAGCCAAAGAATGGGCGAGCCAGTCGTCGATTTCATTAACCATTGGAGATCGTTGAGTCTTGACTGCAACGACCGACTCACAGAAGTGTCTGCTGTCGAGATGTGCATCGGCGGCATGCATTGGGGACTTCACTACATCCTACAAGGGATAAATCCCAAAACATTCGAGGAGTTACCAACTCGCGCCCATGATATGGAGCTGAGTATTGCCAATAGAGGAAACAAAGACCTCTTAATCCCCGACGTAAAGAAAATAAAGACGGAAATGAAGGGCATTGGGAAGATCACGAAGAATGTCGTGAAAGAATCTATGGTCGTCAAGACGACCCCTTTAAGGTTTTCCTCCAAAGCAAAGGAAAACAAAACGGAAGCAAGAAATGACAAAGGCGAAAGACGTCGCCTTACTTTGAAAGAAAGACAAGAAAAAGTCTATCCGTTTCCAGACTCTGACATCTCCGATATGTTAGAGCAATTGCTGGAAACGCAACTCATCCAACTCCCAGAATGCAAACGACCGGAGGAGTTAGGAAAGGTAAATGATCCTAACTACTGCAAATACCACCAGGTCGTCAGTCATCCTGTAGGCAAATATTTTGTCTTAGAAGAGCTAATCATGAAGTTAGCTAGTGAAAAGAGGATTGAGCTGGATCTCGACGAGGTAGCTCAAGCAAATCACGCCGCCGTAACATTGAACTCCGACGTTCAATTATCTCCTGTTTCACCTAAGAAGCAAGAGGAGAGTTTGATCCAGTTTGGGACTTGCGAACCTATAATTATTCGATTCGAACATGAAATCCTACAGAAGACTTCGCGGGTGAAGCCCGAACCCGTCGGGGATGAGGATGAAGGATGAACCGTCGTAATTTGTCGAAAAATGCGGCGACAGAGACCTGTCCAGAAAGAAGCCCGCCTACTTCGAGAGTATAGGCGAAAAAGCAAACTTCCAAAGAGAAAAGGAAGAAAGAGTATGAGAAGGCCTAAGCTTGTCGTGGAGGAAAACAAATACCTCCCTCGACCTCAGCAGCCTATGACCCTACGGGAATTTTTCCCCAAGGGATTCTTTAATGAAAAGCAGGAAGAAACATTTGAAGCTGCTACGTGCCACGTCGTTGGTGCAATCGAGGATGATAGTACCACTCCAAGTTCAACGAAGTTGGTAACAAAGCTGGAGGATACACCTTCCCTCAATGTAGTAGATCCGCCTCAAATGGATAAAACTGCTCACGTCGACACGTTGAAGGACTCTAATGTTTCAGAGCCTTAAACCTCTACAACACATGCATGCGCGTCCGATTGCATGTCCATAAGCTTCACCGATGATGATTTGATGTTGGGGTCAAAACCTCACAATAAACCTTTGTTTGTCTCAGGATACATTCAAGAACAGAGGGTCAGTCAAATCCTCATTGATGATGGATCGGCCGTCAACATAATGTCGAAATTGGTCATGAAGTAGATTGACATCCTGATGGAAGAGCTATCAAGTAGCAAGCTGGTAATCCAGGGTTTCAATCAGGGAGGACAACGAGCGATCGACATGATTCGCCTAGAGCTCATCATCGGAGACTTAAAAGCACATACCCTATTTCATGTCATAGACTCCAGGACTACCTATAAAATATTGTTGGGTCGCCCTTGGATTCATGGAAATGGGGTAATAACTTCCACCTTGCATCAGTGCTTCAAGTTTTATCAAGACGGCGTAAAAAAGGTTGAGGCAGACACTAAGCCATTTTCAGAGGCCGAGTCTCATTTCGCGGATGCCAAGTTTTATTTAAATAACAGCAACATAGAAGAAATAATGCCTAAAGAAATCCCTTTGATCAGCGGGGAGCAGAAGACTTGCGCAGGGAAAGAATCAATCAAAGAAGAAAATGTTCCCAAGTTTTGCGAAAGCAAGACATCCGTCAACCCTACGAAGGCTAAGGCCTTGAAAGACGAGAAAAGTTCGGACCCTTCTGTTTTGCGCTATGTTCCTTTGTCCCGGCGTAAGAAGGGTGAATCGTCGTTTGCGAAATGTGCGAAAAGTTTGAAAGTTGGTGACATTAAGATTCTTAAGGAAAACTTTGTCACTCCTCTTACGAAAATAACGAAACAAGAGGTCACGAAGTCCAAAGAGACTCAGAAAGGGATGGTCCAGCCTGAGAAACGAACGAAAGAAGGATACGATCCCAAGGCGTATAAACTGCTAGCAAAGGCAGGCTATGACTTCACAACTCACACTGAGTTCAATGGCCTGAAAATCCTCGAAGGCAGGTCAGAGCTTTCTTCGACACAAAAGAAGCTCCTAAAGGAGAGATATTCTATACCGGCATCAAGAAAGGGGCTTGGATATAAGTCGCCCGAACCAGTCCGTATAACCCGAAAAGGGAAGGAGAAAGTGGTCAAGAGTAATAACATAACGACCAAGGAGGTAGACAACTAAAAAAGAAAGGAAGTTTTTAAGCCAAGAGTCCTCATCAATAAATGCATCAAGTCGTCGGCTATGCGTACATCGGTCTTCCAGCGATTGGAAGCAGTTGCGACAGAAGAAGACAGTCTGCACTCGACATTCAGCCCCATCAGGCCTTCCATCTTTCAAAGATTAAGTAAGTGGGTAGTTAAAGAAGAAAGCACGCTGCCCACTGAACCTCTCCCACGACGGTCAGTATTTCAGAGGTTGAGTAAGCCGACAAAGGAGAAAGAAAACACGTTGCCCACTGAACCTCTCCCACGACAGTCATCATTTCAGAGGTTGAGTAAGCCGACAGAGGAGAAATAGAACACGCTACCCACCAAATCTCTTTCACGGCAGTCAGCGCTTCAAAGGTTGAGCGTGACCACAAAGACAGATAAAAAACGATCGTCTACCTCCATCTTTGACCGCCTCCACCACGAGGAGGCTCAAAAGACTTTGAATGATGAAGAGCCCAGCAAGATAAGAGATGATGGAGAGATCCGCAGTATCGTTCCCTCACGAATGGAAAGAAAAACTTTTGTTACTGTAAGTACAGAAGGCTCATTAAAGGTTAAACGACGCAATATCATCATCACCAACCCTGCAAGTGAATGTGCAGAGGAGGATGAGGGTGAAACCTCTTCCTACCACATTACTGTCGAGGAAGAAACAGAGGTCAAAATATCTGAAGAGGATATTGAAGAGGCACCACTTCCACTCGAAGATGGAAGTCAACCGACTGTGGATGAACTTAAAGAAGTTAACCTTGGTACGACAGAGGAACCGCGTCCAACCTTTATAAGTGCATCACTTTCCGATGAAGAGGAATGCGAGTACTTGAGTTTGCTCATCGCATACAAGGATGTCTTTGCTTGGTCGTATAAGGAAATGTCGGGACTTGATCCAAAGGTAGCTGTACATCATCTCGCTATTGAATATGGGTATCGACCAATCAAACAGGCTCAACGACGTTTCAGGCCAGAACTCATTCCTCAAATCAAAAATGAAGTCAATAAGTTAATTGAAGCAGGCTTCATTCGCGAAGTGTAGTACCCGACGTGGATTTCAAACATTGTCCCCGTCAGAAAGAAGAACGGGCAACTCCGGGTATGCGTTGACTTTTGCGATCTGAATAACGCATGTTCGAAGGATGACATCCCATTGCCCATCACTGAACTCATGGTTGATGCTACCACCGGGCATGAAACTTTGTCTTTCATGGATGTATCATCGGGGTACAACCAGATTCGAATGGATCTCAATGATGAGGAAATGACAGCGTTCCGGACTCCAAAAGGGATATACTGTTACAAGGTAATGCCCTTCGGATTAAAGAACGTAGGGCGCAACTTATCAACGTGCCATGCAAAAGATATTTAATGATATGCTGCATAAACATTTCGAGTGCTACGTCGACGATATCGTAGTCAAGACTAAAAAGCGACAGAATCACTTGAAAGATCTTAAGGTGGTTTTTGAGCGTTTGAGGAAATATCAGTTGAAGATGAACCCTCTCAAATGTGCATTCGGCGTAACTTCAGAGAAGTTCCTTGGTTTCGTCGTAAAGCATCGAGGGATCGAGATTGATTAATCTAAGATCGACGCCATTCAAAAAATCCAGAGGCGCGAAACTTACATGAGCTAAGAAGTCTCCAAGGACGACTAGCTTATATCAGGAGGTTCATCTCCAATCTTGCGGGTCGATGCCAACCATTTCAGAGATTGATGAGGAAAGATACGGCCTTCGAATGGGACGAAGGATGTCGAACTGCTTTTAACAGTATAAAGAAATATTTGCTTAATCCACCTTTTCTGGGTGCCCCCATAGCAGGAAAACCACTAATACTCTACATCACCGCGCAGGAAAGGTCACTTGGGGCATTGCTTGCACAAGAGAGTGAGAAGGGTAAAGAATGTGCCCTCTCCTACTTAAGTAGAACTCTCAATGGGGCAGAATTGAATTATTCACCCATTGAAAAGATGTGTCTTTCGCTCTTCTTTGCCATCGACAAATTGAGGCATTATATGCAGGCATTCACAGTGCATTTGGTGGCTAAGGCCAATTATCTCAGGGCGGTTGGCTAAATGGGAAATCTTGCTACAACAGAACGACATTGTTTACGTTCCGCAAAAGAGGGTGAAGGGGCAAGCCTAGGCTGATTTCTTGGCAGATCACCCAGTACCGTCAGACTAGAAATTATCCGATGACCTGTCTGACGAAGAAATCTTCTATGTTGAAATCGCTAAACCTTGGACCATGTATTTTGACAGTGCAGCTCGAAGATACGGCGCAAGGGCAGGTATAATATTCATTACCCCTGAAAAGCACATGTTGCCGTATGTTCGAATAATGTTGCTGAGTATCAAACGCTCATTATGGGTCTCCAAATAGCCATAGAGATTGAAGTAACCTACATTGAGATCTACAGAGATTCAAAGTTGATAGTTAATCAATTGTTGCTCCAATACGAGGTAAAACACCAAGATTTAATACCTTACTTCAATTATGCAAGACAGACGCATTAGCAAACTTGGCCACAACTCCAACTGTCTCAGAAAGTGAAGTAATGAACGTCCCGATCTGTCAAAGATGGACTGTACCACCAACTGAAGAAGAAAGGCAAGAAGCGAATGTGATATCGGTCTGTGTAATTGAAGAGGAGGATTGGCGACAACCAATTGTAGACTATCTACAACATGGAAGGCTTCCTAAAGATGCCCGGCGTAAAGCTGAAATACGAAGAAGGGGTGCACGATTCATCTACTACAAAGAGACCCTTTATCGGCGCTCTTATGATGGACTTTTTCTTCGATGCCTAAGTAACGAGGAATCAATAAAAGCACTAGCGGAAGCACACTCGGGTGTTTGTGGTGCTCACCAGTCTGGACCAAAACTTCACTTCCAATTAAAGAGAATGGGTTATTACTTGCCGATGATGGTTCAAGATTCAATGGAGTATGCGAAAAAATGCGAGGCTTGTCAGTTTCATGCAAACTTCATACATCAACCGTCAGGACCCCTTCACCCAACCATAGCTTCATGGCCTTTTGAAGCTTGGGGGCTCGATCTCGTTGGTCCAATAACGCCCAAGTCCTCAGCAGGACACTCGTATATCCTCGCTGGGAAAGATTACTTTTCAAGGTGGGCTGAGGCACTTGCTTTAAAAGAAGCCAAAAAAGAAACTGTCGTGGACTTCATCCGAACCCACATCATTTATCGCTACGGCATCCCTCACCGCATCGTGACCGATAATGGAAGACAATTTGCTAACAGTCTTATGGAGAAACTTTGTGAGAAATTCAAGTTTAAATAGTGTAAGTCGTCCATGTACAACGCTCCAGCAAACGGATTGGCAGAGGCATTCAACAAGACATTGTGCAACTTGTTGAAGAAAGTAGTCTCCAAGTCAAAAAGAGACTGGCAAGAAAATGTTGGTGAAACATTATGGGCTAACCGAACTACCCACCGCACTCCTACGGGAGTCACACCTTATTCCCTGGTCTATGGGGTCGAGGTTGTACTCCCATTAGAAAGAGAAATCCCTTCCTTAAGAATGGCGGTGCAAGAAGGGTTAAATACCGAAGACAATGCAAGATTCCGTCTCGAAGAATTGGAAGCACTCGATGAAAGAAGATTAGATGCTCAGCAAGCATTGAAATGCTCGTTGTACTGGTCCACATTTCAAAATTACTCAACCACAAGACTCTTCAGAGATGCCAAGCTCGTCGCATCGACCTCAGAGGCGGCATCGAATATTTTCTGAATCTCGGGTTCAAGGGAGGAAGCCTTCTCAAAAGGAGTACGACCAAGTTTTTGTTGTACAACCTTCCACATGGCCAAGGCAAAATCGCGACGTGCTTTGGAAATTATGTCGCCGGCAACAAAATTGGAAGTCTCTGAAGTTGCAATATCCAAATCCAGATTTGCATACTTCGGCTGAGAGCTCGAACCAACAGGGGCCGCAGGAGCACGAAGGATCTCTTTATTGACTGGTGTCTTAAAACACCAAGAGACTGGCGCGGTAAAATCTGAAACAGAGGGACCCGTGAAAGCCACAGCCGCCTGTTTAGGAGGGCTAGGAGCCACGATCGTCAATGACCGCCTGCTCGAAGACGCCTACAAAATAAAAAAAATAACAATAGGGAAATGAGTAAATAACGATGAATAAGCGTATAAAAATGCTCGAACAAAAAAAAAGATACATATATACAAAGAAGAAAGGATGAATGAGTCACTAACCAAAGGTGCAGCAACTTCAGGAGACTTTGGGGCATCAACAATATTTTTCGATCTCTTCCGAGATTTAGTCTTCCGAGATTTAGTCTGCTTCCAGCAGCAGTCGCTGTTGCCTTCGCTGTTGCTGCTCTGACTGCCAGCGTCTTCGTCAGAACTACTCACTTCGTGAGTTGGCACCTCTTTCCTCGGGGCGCAAATTTTTTTACCGGTGTCTTTGGGAGATTTTGTCTTAGTCACGGGAGGAGGAGTGAAACTGCTAACTAACAATTGTATGTTCACCCCGAAATAGCTCCCATGTTTTTTGTTCCACCACTTCTTGTAGGATGCGGTGACATGATCAACAGGGTTTGGCATACACTGAGGGAGATGTACACGGGACGAGGTTAGTATCTCGGTGAAAATCCTCCAATGGTGGAATACATTCTCCAGGTTGATCATGGGCGGATCTTCACGTAACTCGTTCGGTATATCTTGATAAAAGCCAAGTTGTCGACTAAACCGACAAGGGTGGTAGGCCTCGATAGTCATTTGTGTTCCGTGATGAGAAGATAAGTAACACTATCGAATGCTTATAAAGTATGAAGATGAAGAGAATCATAAACCTTTAACATCGTGTAAAATGCCGCCCTGACTCTTGGGTTGGGGGTTTGCATGCCACGCTATGCACGTGCCTTCATGGACTACTTTGCGGGCTGCGAACGCATTATAGTATTTCGCGCCACCTACTCCTGAGTAGTCAACCATCAATGGGCCAGTTGTTGAGGATATTCTAAAGTGTGTACCAATGTAAAGGGCTAGCCAACCGTAAACATAATGTACTGGGAAGCAAATGTCGTTGCGCCCGGATGAATGAAGGGTGTTGTGAAGTAGGTTAAGTCCATGATAAATATTGGATAAAACCGGGACTGCAAGGTTGAAAAGGCTACCTTCAGCCATGAGGGAAGCTACTTTAAACACACCAGGACGAATGAAGTTCACTCTTATAGGGAAACACGAAAACACACAACCAGCACGAGATAAATCCAGCCAGATATGTTTGGTCCTTAAAGTTTTCCTCTACCCCCAGTTCGTGGAATAGTTCTTTCTCTTCGTCAGACCAGACACGGGGATCAGGAATAAAGTCCGACGGGTTATGAGTTAGGCGAGGGCGGGAAGATTTTTTAGTTCTCCGACCAGGGGGTTCGGTATATTTTATGTCACCTTTAAACCAAAATTTGATCCACGAATGGGTGAAAAATCGTGATTTCTCTACTTGCTGAGAAGCAATCCGGTAGTAAGCATAAAAAAGATAACTACAGCTCTTGGGAAGATGCTCACCTCGAAAACGCGGCCCCACGCGCAGACCCATTAGTTCCTCACAACTTGGAATGATTTTATTATAGAATTTTCCTTTGATTGAAAGATCTCCGAGTTTCCACAGGTCCCACAAAGAAATGGATGCTTCACCAGAGGAGGTGTGAATGGTGTTGGTCGAAGGACACCATGCTTCGCAGAAAGACCGCATCACGTCTAAGTTGCGATCATAGGTATACAGAGAGGCCAACATAGGCGATAGCATACCCGAGCCTTGCAATGAGACCTTGTTTCGAGCAACGGTGAATTCAAGCCACTCCCAATAAAGTGGAGAGTAAAGGAATTCACCATTAAGTTTAAAGGTAGAACCCCAACGAATTGCGCTCGAAATAATACGACGCCCAAGGGTGGGCTCCAAATTGGATTTGGCTTTCCTTCTATGTAAAGAGGATTGTAAAATCCACGTGGGGGAGTGTTGGTCGCGGGGTCGCTCTGTAGACAATTCGGCCAAAAAATGTGATTTGTCCAATTCTGATTCTTTAGGCAGATCTTCCATAAGGAAAAGGATGCAACTTTTAAGTGGTTGATTTTCGTCTTCTAAAAAACCAAATTTACTCCTACATCGTCTGAAAACTCGGTAAAAAAAACCATGACTTGACCTACAAAAAAAATGACGATAATGATTTTTTTTTACAATTATGACTCCAATTCAACGTTAAAAAAAAGAGAGATCCTACACCAAAATATATATAAAAAAAAATTATTAAAGAAAAGGTTTAAAAAAAACATTTTATGTCCTAGACCAAAAGGTTTAAAGATGTCTGCTTCTAGATAGACCTACAAGTCATATCCGACAAGTGGACACCCGTAACAGGGGAAACACTTAGGCGTGAGTGGGCGTCCCACCACCCAGTGTCACATCCTCAACTCTTTGAAACTGGAAAAAAAAATGCAAAAAAAAAGTATTTCCAATCTCAAAAAGGTTAAATATGTTTGCTTCTAGATAGACCTACAAGTCGCATCCAACAAGTGGACACCCGTAACAGGGGCAACACTTAGGCGTGAGTGGGCATCCCACTACCCAGCGTCACATCTCTAACTCCTTTGAAAAAGGAAAATAAGTTAAGTCTGAAAGGTTTAAAGATGTCTGCTTCTAGATAGACCTACAAGTCGCATCCGACAAGTGGACACCCGTAACAGGGGCAACACTTAGGCGTGAGTGGGCGTCCCACCACCCAGTGTCACATCCTTAACTCCTTTAGACTGAAAACAAAAAAACAACGTTTTTTGGTTTAGGAAGCTTTTGTTTTGTATTTAAAAAAAAAACTTTTCCACAAGCTTAAATACACATGAAAAAAAAGAAAAAAGTATTTCTAATCTCAAAGAGGTTAAATATGTATGTTTCTAGATAGACCTACAAGTCGCATCCGACAAGTGGACACCCGTAACAGGGGCAACACTTAGGCGTGAGTGGGCGTCCCACTACCCAGCGTCACATCTCCAACTCCTTTGCAAAAGGAAAAGAAGTTAAGTCTGAAAGGTTTAAAGATGTCTGCTTCTAGATAGACCTACGAGTCGCATCCGACAAGTGGACACCCGTAATAGGGGCAACACTTAGGCGTGAGTGGGCGTCCCACCACCCAGTGTCAGATCCTTAACTCCTTTAGACTGAAAAAAAAAAAAACGCTTTTTTGGTTTAGGAAACTTTTGTTTTGTGTTTATTTTTAAAAAAAAATATATAAATAAATAAATAAAAACTTTTCCACAAGCTCAAATACACATGAAAAAAAAAAAAAGTATTTTCAATCTCAAAGGGGTTAAAGATGTCTGCTTCTAGATAGACCTACAAGTCGCATCCGACAAGTGGACACCCGTAAAAGGGGCAACACTTAGGCGTGAGTGGGCGTCCCACTACCCAGCGTCACATCTCTAACTCGTTTGCAAAAGGAAAAGAAGTTAAGTCTGAAAGGTTTAAGCATGTCTGCTTCTAGATAGACCTACAAGTCGGAGCCGACAAGTGGACTCCCGTAACAAGGGCAACACTTAGGCGTGAGTGGGCGTCCCACCACCCAGTGTCACATGCTTAACTCTTTTAGACTGAAAAAAAAAAAACGTTTTTTTTTTTTATTTAGGAAGCTTTTGTTTTGTATTTTAAAAAAAAAATAAAAACTTTTCCACAAGCTCAAATACACATGAAAAAATTTGCGTTCGGATTTGGAATCAATTCAGACGACACGAGTTTCAAGTAGAGTTTGTTTTGTTGTCTAATTATATTCAATTCCAAGAAAATAAATAAATAATAAAGTAAATAAAAATACATAGAGATTAGATGTCGCCCTCCAAATTTCTATGTCTAAATTTTAGTTTTAAAACTCTCAATTTCGAATTTCCAAGTCCAAAAAAAATTACATGCGATTTTCAAAATTCTTAAGTATAGATTTTGAGTCTAAGCTTCCAATTTCCTAAGTTCATAAGTCTGCTAAATCTCAATTTCAAACCTTTTAAGTTACGAATTAGATATAATTTCTAATTACGAACTCCCAATTACATAGTTTGCTTCCTAAGCTGCAACGGCTTAAAATCACATATTAAAATTTTCATCTTCCCGTAAGCTACAAATTAAAATGCTCAATTACACAACATCCATAATCACAGCCAAAATTAAAATTACAACCATAGTCCATAATCACAATGAAAATTAAAGGTCAATCACAGTCCATAAAATTTCAAAATTAAAACCAACAGTCCATAGTCACAATACAGTCCACAAAAAAAAATTAAAATCCCAAAATTAAAACCAACCATTCATATCCACAAAAATTTAAAATCCCAAAATTAAAACAACAGTCCATAGTCACGATACAGTCCACAAAAAAAATTTAAAATCCCAAAATTAAAACCAACCATCCATAGTCACAATACAGTCCACAAAAATTTAAAATCCCAAAATTAAAACAACAGTCCATAGCCACAATACAGTCAACAAAAATTTAAAATCCCAAAATTAAAACAACAGTTCATAGTCACAATACAGTCCACAGAAAATTTAAAATCCCAAAATTAAACAGTCCATAGTCACAATATGGTGCACAAAATAAATTTAAAATCCCAAAAATTAAATCAATAACAGTCCAAATTACAACTTAAAATATACAAATCAATAGAGATAATAGAAAAATTACTTGTAGCAATTCCTCAAATCGATCAAGCTTTAGCGATGATCCGCAATTCTTAACGCTGTAAAAAAAAATGAAATATAATTTAGAGCAAATTGTATCCAAGAGCTCGAAAGAAAAAAAATATATATAAAAAAATAATCAAATCAGTAAGCTAAGGAAAAAAAAATAGGGGCAACTACAAGAATAGCTGAAACGAGACTATGGAAGATGAAAAATAGCTAAACTAATTATTGTGTTGAAAAATAGCTAACTCCTATAATTAGAAACTTTTTTAGAATGTAGTTGGACGAAACTACCCTCCAGGCATTTAAACTACCCTCCCATCATTTAATTGTTGAACTACCTACAAAAAAGGAGAGAATTAATCGCACAGAATTAAATGAAAAAAAAAAAAAAAAAAAAAGTGAACGTTAAAACATTGAACTCGACCCCCACAAAAAAAGGAAGATTTATTCCGATAGAAAATGAACAAGAAAATAAGGATTTATTCAAAAAAGAATCCTGTAGAAAAATAAAGATTTATTTTAAGAGAATCATGTAAAAAATAATAAAAAAATTAAGATATGGTTAAACCAAAGATAACAACCACGAATTAAATTGAAACAGGTAAACAAAATTCAATAGAATCTAATCTAGAATATTAATTCAAATTAATTTTTAAACTAAAATTTTCAGAGACGGTTGTGACAAAATTTTTAATAACAATTCTCTCGATAATTTTTAATGTGTATATATTCGAAGTTACATGTACATATAAGTATACCATATGAAGTATATGTGTATATATACAAACCATTAATTGGTGAATGTACATGTAAGTATAACATAGCCCGTAAGAAAATTATATAAATTTCAGCATATTGATGTTTATAAAAACTAAAATGTTCAGACGGTTGTAAGAAAATTAAAAAAATGACACACTCGATAACTTCTAGTGTGAGTATATATTCGTAGTTACATCTATAACAACGTACATGTAAGTATATCATATGAAGTATATGCGTGTATATACACCATAAACCATTACTCTGTGAGCATTGAACAAATGATACTAAAAAATTTAAAATGTTCATAGACGGTTGTATGAAAATTATAAAAATGAGGGTCCGCGATAACTTCTAGTGTGGGTATATATTCGTAGTTATATCTATAACAATGTACATGTAAGTATATCATATGAAGTATATGGTGTATATACACCCTAAACCATTAATCCGTGAGCATTGAACAAATGATACTAAAAAATTTAAAATGTGCATAGACGGTTGTAAGAAAATTATAAAAATGAGGATTCTCGATAACTTCTAGTGTGGGTATATATTCGTAGGTACATCTATAACAATGTACATGTAAGTATATCATATGAAGTATATGCGTGTATATACACCATAAACCATTAATCCGTGAGCATTGAACAAATGATACTAAAAAACATTAAAATTGGTATGCATGTTGAGTTTACCCGGAAAAACGTTCAATCAATTGTATCATTACCTGCAACATTGAATTAGGAAATTTGCAAATATTCCCTCCTCCAAATCGATTTGAAACAGCCATCGATTCCCACCTTTGAAACTCTCTACCTTGAGAAAAAACTATCTACGTCAACCTTTTACATCGTTGAACGCTTGAATTGGGCTGAAAATTTCGACTCCCAAAATGACATATTTTCGGAGTGAGTAAGGATCTTAGTCTCTCTTCACTCTCGTCTCTGTACATTGTGATCGTTTCAACTTTGGAAAAAAAAATAATCAACTCCTCTTTTCAAAATGCATGAATCTAGGAGGGTTGTTAGTGAGATAAATTTGTATTTTTTTTTTTTGTTGTTAAACATTTTCAATCTAAGTTGTTGAGATTTTTTCTTTTCTTCAAAATTTATGGATCTAGTTGTTAGAAATTTTTTCTTCAAAAACGGAGGAATGAATCTGATTGTTAGAAATTAAAATAAATATAAAAAAAAATTAAAATTAATTATGTCGGTTGTTCGTAAATAAGCGTATATACCAGGGGTATAATTGAGATGATAATTGTGAACTTCATTCCCTAAAATTGTGGTAGTCATGAAATGGAAATATGAAACTTTATTAGCTATTTTTCAATTCAGTTTTTTATTCCTAGTTATTTTTGAAAATATCCCAAAAAAATACTTACAGAGGCAGCGAGCGACCCGACTTGGCTGCGGCGGAGCGGGCTGCGGCGGCTGACTTAAGAAATTTTGCAAAAATATATGTACAAAGATGGACTCAAGCTCAGGACTAAAGAAGACAATAGCCATCCAAATTCCACTCTACCAAACAAACTTCTTTTTTATTATTTGTCTTCACATTTTAATATTGCATTCGACTTATTATTTAGGCCAAAATAAAATTTTCAACACTCCTACCCCGAATTCAAGCCAAACTTCAAGAAAATATCATAGTTTTTCCTAAAATTAAAATTTTGGGCATGTTCCAAATTTAATTTCCAAGCAAAATTTCGAGTCAAAGGTTATCTAAATCCGAGTCTCAAATCAAAATTGACGCATTTTGGTATACTTCAAATTTTATTCCACATTGAAATTGGAGTAAAGTTCAAAGTCAAATCCTATTCAAAATTCAATTGGGCAGACGCAAAATTGTGAAGTTCAAATCAAGTTTCGGCCAAATAAGAAGGATCAAAATTGTGAGCTAAATTCATATTTTTTGTCAATTGGCATAAAAAAGTGTATCAATCAAAATAATTGATTTATGGATCAAATCTCATATTTCGATAAAATTGATATGGCAAGGCGGAGTCGAAATTAGGAGTGTCCTATGTTTCGATTTCTCTATTTAACTTTTTCGAGACTCACCCACACATACTTGTGCATAACTCTAAAAAAAGGGGGCATTTGTTGACCGAGAAATTTTGGCCTATCAACGGTCGCCACGTATCTTCATCACGACCGGTGGATCAGATAGACTTGACCGAGCAAATTCGGTCACACCGCAATTGGACTCGAAATCGGATCGGTCCAGAAAAGCTATTCAAAAGACAATTTGGCCCATTGGGCTCAGAATTTAAAAGCTCATTGGACCAAGCCCAAGCCCACCAGACCCATGAGAACTCTATAAATAGAGAGTTCATTCTTCATTTTTAAGGTTCAGAAAATTTCTACTTCTAGGAGCTCAGAGAGAATTCCCAAGCAACGAAGACTCCCTGAATCCTTGGAAGACTGAACGATCATCCAGTAATCCACTACGCACTGATACATTGAACCCACACCCTCTCACGAAGAACATAACTAGAGTCTAACGCCCTCTCACAAAGAACAGAACTAGAGTCTAACGCTTTAGACCACTCGACCAACTTTATTTTTTTGGCATAGTAGATATTCTTATCAAAATCTTAAACCTTGTATTAAAATGACTTTAAATGCATGCTGATTTTGAACATGAATAAGGTGATTTATCTATTTAAGTCACACCTCAAATACTTATCAATTTAGTATGTAGTTTTTGTGAACACCAAAAAACTAACAATTGTTTGGGTTTTGAACCCAGATCATCTCACGAAGACCAAAACTTGAGTCTGACATTTTATACAAGTCATCCTAACTTTATTTTTCTTGTATAGTTGATATTTCTATCAAATCCTAAACCTTGCATTAAAATGATTTTAAATGCATGTTTTTAACATGAATAAAGGGATTTAAAGTTAAATCACACCTCAAACATTAACTTATCAATATCGTGTGTAATTTTTGTGACCATAAAAAACAAACAATTGTTAGAAGTGAGAATTGAACCCACGGCCTCTCACAAAGACCAAAACATTATTTTAGTCCCTTAGGTATTTCTAATACAATTCTAAACCTTGCTTTAAAATGATTTTAAAAGCACGCTTTTGACTGATTTTGAACGAATAAAGTGATTTAACTATTTAATTCACACCTAAAACAAGAATTTGATTCGCCTTACACAACTCGACCATCCTGACTTTATTTTGTTGGTATAGGAGATATTTCTATCAAAATCCTAAACCTTGCATTAAAAATATCAAAACTGGGATATGAACCCACACCCTCTACCCACACCCTCTCCCGAAGAACAGAACTTGAGTCGGCGCCTAAGACCACTCGGCCATCCTGACTTTATTTTTTTTGTATATTAGATATTTCTATCAAAATCCTAAACTTTGCATTAAAATGATTTTAAATGCATGCTGATTTTGAATATGAATAAAGTGGATTTAGTGAGATTTTGTTGGTCAATATATTCCGCTCAAAACCAAAAAAAATCATTTTGTTGGTCAATATATTCAGCTCAAAGCTTCCATTTACTCAATATCCATACCACATAAAAAGAAAATCTCAAGAGTTGGATCAAATAGATTTTTAGATCTCAAACCCGAAAATTCGAAAAACGTAATGGAATCAACCCAATAAAGGTTTAGAACGGATTACCTTGATGATCAAGATCACGAGTAAGATAAAACTTGTTTCTAAACTCGTGATCCACAAAAGGTATGATCTACACCACTTAAATGATTCTAGCATGTAAGATCTTTTTTTTTATTTTTTTTTTTTTGAGCTAACTAGCATGTAAGATCTAAACACAAGAAATTGCAAAATACGAAAGAATTAACTCTCAATCAAAGCTTGAAGGATAAACTCACTTTCATTCACTTTAATGATAATTGTGTCTCCAAAGAGTCCAAAAAAACTATATATAGCCCTTACAACTTCTAGTCACTAACTCTCGTAAGTTGTAACTTCTTCACTAGCTCTTGTAACTTACATCCACTAACAAAAGTAACTTCTGATCACTAACAAGAGTAACTTTCATACACTAATTCTATGTAACTTCAAAATGCATAAAATCAATAATAACCATTAATAAAATGTAATCTATGATATGAAGATAACATAAAAATAAAGTTTAAAATCTGGAAAATAAAACATCAAATTCAATGAGCTTTCATAATGAGTCATGAATGAATATGAATGTAGATAGAGATGTTCCGATTCTTATAAGCACATGTACCCTTTTGTCAATTTTTCTACTTAAACTTGCTACAATTTTTTCTCATTGGCACAACATTCCAAATTACATTATCTAGAATGAAATATTCAATTCTACCTTATTTAAATTTCTTACATGTTTTACACCCTAGTTTATGGTTTATATTTATAAAGGCAGACTAGTCTTTTTACTATCGTTACGAGTGAATTTAACCCTCTCAAGATGAAGACCCAAGAGGCATGCAAGAGGTCTAGTTCACGAATTTAATCGCTAAAGCTCGTGGCCTTAGGACTAGAAAATAATATTAAAAAAAAAATGATGATGTAAGCAGAGGTCAATTTGACTTATTTTTTAGATCCGGGTCCGTTTGACAAATGGACTAAAATAGGGGTCAGTCGTACAATTCTCCCACATGTAAGGTAGAACTCAAACAAACCCCATTAAATTATCTTCTTATTTATTATCACAATACTCTTATTTTGATTAAGGTCTTCATAGATAGCCCTAGATTGACAATGGATTTTTGGTATCTACAAATTTCACTAACTTTCTAAGGACAAAATCTATAAGTTCTTCCCAAAACAAATTCTGAAAAGAAAAAAAAAATGATAAAAACGGGTGCGGAAAGGAATCCCACAATAAACTTCAAGCTGAAATTCCCACATCGGAAGAAAGAGGCTCTAACGAACCCATCAAACTGTTATATAAAGGCACCAACGCTTTGTATTGAAACTTACGGAACCGTGTGGTGAGCACAAAGCAAACTATTCTTTCGCCTTTTACTAAAGAATACCGTGTGCTCGCTGCTCTTAGCGGCATACGCCTATTTTTGGAGGGTCTCTCTTTTTAGAGTGATCTCTACATCATTTCAAGTTTAAAATTTTAATAGATGGTTCACTCCTCTGCACATTTTAAATTCTAATTTATGATTGAAGTTGATTTTGATAGGGAAAAAGTAATTAAGAATAAATTTTAAAGGTTTTTAAGCCTGGGATGATTTTGAAATAAAAAAAAATATGCATTTGATGGTACATAAATGACTGTTTTTTTAATAATATTGTATTTTTTAAAATTTATTATAAATGACTGTTTTTTTAATAATATTGTATTTTTTAAAATTTATTATAAATGACTGTTTTTTTAATAATATTGTATTTTTTAAAATTTATTATAAAAATATTGTAAGTTTTGAAACTATTTATAAAAATATTGCACTTTTAAATATTTTAAATAGAGGTCGTCAAAATTTTCATTTTACTCAGATATTCAAAATTTTCAAAAAATGTATGGTTGGAAAGCTAACAGCGAGAGCTTCAATTTGATATGTGGTTTCACTATTTTTGAAGTTGTGTATCAAAAGATAGAGACCATCGAAGTTGGACTATAGTTCTTCAAATTTTAGAACTGGAGATTATTTTGAGAAGTGCATTCAAAAATTGATATCTTTTTACCCAAATATTCAAAAACTTTGAAAAGGGTATTGTTGGAAAGTTAACACAGAGAGCTTCAATTTGATACCTAGTTTCACTATTTTTGGAGTTGTGTATCAAAAGATGTATATAGTCAAAGTTATAAAAAGTTTACTAAACCCAGAACTGAAGATACGACTGAAAACTTCAAAACTATAGCTAAACTTCGACGATCTGTATCTTTTAATACACAACTCTACAATAGTGAAAAGACGACCTCCATTTAAAATGGCTATATTTTTATAAATAGTTTCAAACTTACAATATTTTTATAATAAGTTTTAAAAAATACAATATTAAAAAAAAACAGCCTATATAAATTGACTCTAAAAATACATACAAAAAAAATTATATTGTCAAAAAACAAATATATATATATAACTAACTAACTAACTTGAAAAAAAATGAAATAAAATAGGAACTAATCATTGACAATAAAATGTAAATAGCCTAATATAACTAATCAATATTATTGACAATAAAATCTAAATAGCCCGCTGAATATAATAATATAAATAATAAGTATTTTGAATTGATTTCAAAAGTATAAAATATATAGGGAAATGGTAACAGCTGTCAATTTAGAGTAAAATAATTAAAAATCTAGCACTTTTAAAAAAAAAAATTGCGGATATATCAATTTCTATCATTGATAGTATTGTCTATCGCTTCGCTGATAGACTCGGTTTTTTATAAAATTTTGTCAGTGATAGTAAGTCTATCAGTGATAGAAGTCTATCACTGATAGAAATCTATTAGTGATAGTCATATATCAACAATAAAGTCTATCGGTGATAGCCACTAATTTTTTTGTCATATTTGCAAAATGTTTTAAACTTTGCTAAATTTGCAATTATTTTGGGCCTAATTGTTGTTTGTGCAACCAGCCCAAATATATATTTATTAATTTAACTATTTTTAAAATATTTATTTTTCTCCATATTTTTAAAAAAATATACATCAATATCAATAGACATTTCTATCTAAATGCTTGCATTAAAATAATTTTAAATGTCAAACCGAGCATAACCCTTGACTAAGAGGTCAAAGTTCAATCCTCAGAGGTTAGATTTGAACCCACACTCTCGCATGATGACCCAAAACTTAAGTCTGGCGCCTTAGACCACTCAGCCAACTTTTTTTTTTTTTTGTATAGTAGATATATATTTCTATCAAAATCCTAAACCTTGCATTAAAATGATTTTAAATGCATGCTTTTCACTGATTTTGAACATGAATATATAAAGTGATTTAACTATTTAAATCACACCCGAAACATGTACTTATCAATTTTGTATGAAATTTTTGTGAACACTAAAAACTAACAATTGTCAGAAGTGAGATTTAAACCCACACCCTCTCCCGAAGATCAGAACTTGAGTCGGACGCCGTAGACCACTCCACTATCCTGACTTTATTTTTTTGTATAGTAGATATTTCTATCAAAATCCTAAACCTTGCATTAAAATGATTTTCAACGCATGCTTTTGACTTATTTTGAACATGAATAAAGTGATTTAACTATTTAAATCACACCTCAAACATGTACTTATCAATTTTGTATGTAGTTTTTGTGCACACCAAAAACTAACAATTGTCAAAAGTGAGATTGGAACCCACGCACCGTCACGAAAACCAGAATTTGAGTCAGGCGCCTTAGACCACTCAACACTTTATTTTTTTTGGATAATAGATATTTCTATCAAAATCCTAAACCTTGCATTAAAATGATTTTAAATGCATGCTTTTGACTGATTTTGAGCATCCTAACTTTGTTTTTTTTTTATTTTTATTTTTTTATTTTTTTTAGTAGACATTTTTATCAAAATCTTAAACTTGCATTAAAAATATTTTAAATGCATGCTTTTGAACATTAATAAGGTAACTTAACTATTTAAATCACACATCAAACATGTACTTATAAATTTTGTAAGTAGTTTTTGTAAACACCAAACCCACACCCTCTCACGAAAACCAGAACTTGAGTCTAGCACGTTAGACCACTCGGCCATCCTGACTTTATTTTTTTTGTATAGTAGATATTTTTATCAAAATCCTAAAGCTTGCATTAAAATGATTTTAAATGCATGTTGATCTTGAACATGAATAAAGTGATTTAACTATTTGAATCACACCTCAAACATGTACTTATCAATTTTGTATGTAGTTTTTGTGAACATCAAAAACTAACAATTGTCATGCCCTCTCACAAAGACCAAAACTTGGTTTTGGCACTCGACCATCATGACCTTTTATTTTTGTATAGTAGATATTTCTATCAAAATTCTAATCCTTGCTTTAAAATAATTTTAAATGCATGCTTTACTATTAACAATTGCGGGATTTGAACCAATACCCTCTCACGAAAACCAAAATTTGATTATGACACCTTAGACCACTCAACCAACTTGACTTTATTTTTTTTATATAGTAGACATTTCTATCAAAATCCTAAACTTTGCTTTAAAAATATTTTAAATGCATGATTTTGTGAACACCAAAAACTCACAATGGTCAAAAGTGGAATTTGAACTCACACACTCTCACAAAGATTAGAACTTGAATCTAGCGCCTTAGACCACTCAACCATCCTAACTTTCTTTTTTTTGTATAGTAGATATTTCTATCAAAATCCTAAACCTTGCATGAAAATGATTTTAAATGCATTCTTTTGAACATGAATAAAGTGATTTAAAGTTAAATCACACGTCAAACATTAACTTATCAATTTCGTATGTAATTTTTGTGACAAAAAAAAACAAACAATTGTTAGAAGTGAGAATTGAACGAATCCCCTCTCACAGAGACTAAAAAATGGTTTTGATGCCTTAGACCACTCGACCATTTTAACTTTTTATTTTTATATAATAGATATTTCTATCTAAATTCTAAATGCTTTAAAATGATTTTAAATGCATGCTTTTAACACCTCAAACATACTTATCACTTTTATATGTAGTTTTTGTGAACACCAAAAACTAAGAATTGTCAGAAGTAAAATTTGAACCCACACCTTCTCACGAAAACCAGAATTTAATTCTGACGCCTTAGACCACTCGACCATCCTGACTTTATTTTATTACTATAGTAGATATGTCTATCAAAATCCTAAATCTTGCATTAAAAAATATTTTAAATGCATGCTTTTGTGAAAACCAAAAACTCACAATTGTCAGAAGCGAAATTTGAACACACTCCCTCTCACGAAGACCAGAACTTGAGTCTAACACCTTAGACCACTCGACCATCCTGACTTTATTTTGTTGGTATAGTAGATATTTCTATCAAAATCCTAAACCTTGCATTAAAAATATTTTAAATGCATGCTTTTGTGAAAACTAAAAATTCACAATTGTTAGAAGTGGGATTTGAACCCACACCCTCTCCCGAAGACCAGAACTTGAGTCTGGCGCCTTAGACCACTCGGCCATCCTGACTTTATTTTTTTTGCATATTAGATATTTCTATAAAAATCCTAAACTTTGCATTAAAATGATTTTAAATGCATGCTGATTTTGAATATGAATAAAGTGGATTTAGTGAGATTTGAACTCACACCCTCTCACGAAAAACAGAACTAAAATCTGACATCTTAGACCACTCAACCAACTTTAGTTTTTTGGTATAGTAGATACTCCTATCAAATTCCTAGACCTTGCATTAAAATGATTTTAAATGCATGCTGATTTTGAACATGAATAAAGTGATTTAACTATTTAAATCACACCTCAAATACTTATCAATTTTGTATGTAGTTTTTGTGAACACCAAAAAACTACTCAGACAAAAACTTGAATATTTCTATCAAAATCCTAAACCTTGCATTAAAATGATTTTAAATGCATGCTTTTGAACATGAATAAAGTGATTTAAATGAAATCACACCTCAAACATTAACTTATCAATTTCGTATGTAATTTTTGTGACCACCAAAAAAGAACAATTGTTAGAAGTGAGAACTGAACTCACACCCTTTCACAAAGATCAAAACATGGTTTTGACACCTTAGACCGTTCGACCATCTTGACCTTTCATTTTTATATAGTAGATATTTCTATCTAAATTCTACCTTGCTTTAAAATGATTTTAAATGCATGCTTTTGACACCTCAAACATACTTATTGTTGGAAAACACTAAAACATTTACCACGATGGGAGAAGAAGAAGGTAGAGAGGATGTCTTCTCTATTCAGTTGTGATCTTCAAAAGTTACAATAACCAATATTTATAGGGTTTACAAGACCTAAAGAAGGTAAGGAAAGAGAGAAATTAAAGGAGAAGATACAGGAGAAATAAAGGGGGAAGTTAATGGGAGAAGATACATGCTATCTTAGGGACATCTTAAAATATTCATAACACTCCCTCTTAGATGTCCATAGTATATAGAATATATGCCTCGTTAAAACCTTATTAGGAAAAACCCAATGGGACAAAATCCTAGTGAAGGAAAAAGAGTACATTATTCATATACTTTAACAATTGCCTCATTAAAAACCTTGCTAGGAAAACCCAGTTGGATAAAACCATAGTCAAGGGAAAAAGAGTGCAATACATTTTCTCCCCCTCATGTAAACATTATTTGAGATCTTTGAATCGTCGCAATCCAATGTTGTGTATCAACTTCTCAAATGTTGCAGTAGGTAATGCCTTTGTAAATAAGTTCGCCAAGTTATCTTTTGAAGAAATTTGTTGAACATTGATGTCTCCTTTTGCTTCAAGGTCATAAGTGTAGAAGAGCTTTGGCGAGATATGCTTCGTTCTATCTCCTTTGATATATCCCCCTTTAATTTGAGTTATACATGCTGTATTGTCTTCATATAATGTCGTGGGACAATCTTTGTTAGAAGGCAAACCACATGTTTCACAAATATTTTGAGTCATTGATCTTAGCTATACGCATTATCGACTAGCTTCATGAATGGCCAGGATTTCAGCATGGTTCGAGGAAGTAGCTGTTATTGTTTGCTTCATAGACCGCCATGATATGGCAGATCCTCCATATGTAAATACATAGCCTGTTTGAGATCTACCTTTATGTGGATCAGATAAATAACCTGCATCTGCATAACCAACTAGTCCAAAATTCGATTTATTAGAGTAAAGTAAACCCATATCAATTGTCCCTCGAAGATAACGAAGGATGTTCTTAACTCCATTCCAATGTCTTTTTGTTGGAGAAGAACTGTATCTAGCTAATAAATTGACTGGAAACATTATATCTGGTCTTGTGTTATTAGCAAGGTACATTAGTGCACCTATTGCACTAAGGTATGGTACTTCAGGACCAAGAAGCTCTTCATTATCTTCTCGTGGTCGAAATATATCTTTCTTCACATCAAGTGAACGAACTACCATTGGAATGTTTAATGGATGTGCTTTGTCCATGTAGAATCTTTTTAAGATTTTTTCTGTATAAGTTGATTGATGAATAAATATTCCATTGGCTAAATGCTCAATTTGCAACCCAAGGCAAAACTTTGTTTTTCCGAGATCTTTCATCTCAAATTCTTTCTTAAGATATTTTATTGCCTTTGGAAGCTCTTCGGGAGTTCCAATGATATTCAAATCATCAACATATACAGCAATAATAACAAATCCTGATTGTGATTTTTTTATAAAAACACATGGACAAATAGGGTTATTTTTATACCTTTCTTTCAACAAATATCCACTAAGATGATTATACCACATTCGTCCAGATTGTTTTAGTCCATATAAAGATCTCTGTAATTTAATGGAATATAATTCTCTAGTATTTGAAATATATGATTATGGTATTTTTAATCCTTCAGGGATTTTCATATAAATATCATTATCAAGAGATCCATATAAATATGCTGTGACTACATCCATAAGATGCACGTCAAGGTTTTCATGCACAACCATACCAATTAGATATCTTAATGTTATTGCATCCACCACAGGTGAATATGTCTCCTCGTAGTCAATACCAGGCCTTTGTGAGAATCCTTGTGCAACAAATCTCGCATTATATCTTGTAACCTCATTATTTTCATTTCTTTTTTCTTACAAATACCCATTTGTATCCCACAGGCTTTACACCTTTTGGTGTCTGAACTATTGGCCCAAAAACCTCACGTTTTGAGAGTGAATTTAATTCTGTTTGGATTGCTTCTTTCCACTTGATCCAATCTTTCCTGTGTCGACATTCTTCGACAGATTTTGGTTCAGAATCCTCATTTTCGTTAATAATATCGTGAGCAACATTGTGAGCAAAAGTGTTGTCAACAACTATATCAGACCGATTCCATCTTTTTCCTGTCATGACATAATTTATCGAGATCTCATTATTATCCTCTGGTATTTGATTTTCTTGAGTACTCATATTCAGGATTTCTTCTGGAATATCCACATTCTCAATTGAGTCATTTTCATTATTGATTATTCTTCTTTTCCGAGGATTTTTATTTTTGGAACCCATTGGTCTTCCACGCTTTTGGCGTGTCTCGGACTTATTAGTTGTGACTACTTGCTGTGTTGGGATGTCAATTTTAGATGGTGCATTTGCAGCTGGTATATATGACTTAGTTACTTTCTTAATATCTGTAAATGCATCTGGCATTTGATTTGCAATATTTTGCAAGTGAATTATCTTTTGAACTTCTAGTTCACATTGGTTATTACGGGGATCGAAATGAGATAATAACGATGCATTCCATGCAACTTCATTTTTCAACTTCTTAATTTCTCCCCCTACTGTTGGAAAATTTGTCTCATTAAAATGACAATCAGCAAAGCGTGCAGTAAATACATCACCCGTCAGGGGTTCAAGATATCTAATAATTGATGCTGAATCAAATCCAACATATATTCCTAGTCTCCTTAGAGAACCCATCTTAGTACGTTGTGGTGGAGCAATTGGAATGTATACTGCACATCCAAAAATTCGTAGATGGGAAACATTTGGCTCCTAGCCATAAGCTAATTGTATTGGAGAGTATTTATGGTAGGTTGCTGGCCTAAAGCGTATAAGCGATGCTGCATGCAAAATCGCGTGACCCCACACCGATATTGGGAGTTGTGCTCTCATAATCATTGGTCTAGCAATTAACTGTAATCGTTTTATAAATGATTCTGCCAAACCATTTTGTGTATGAACATGAGCTACAGGATGTTCAACACTTATCCCAATTGACATGAAATAATTATTAAATGCTTGGGATGTAAATTCACCAGCATTATCAAGACGAATTTTTTTAATTCCACAATCAAGAAATTGTGCTCTTAACTTAATTATTTGAGCGAGTAATCTTGCGAATGCAATGTTTCGACTTGATAATAAACAGACATGGGACCATCTGCTGGATGCATCAATTAAAACCATAAAATATCTAAATGGTCCACTTGGTGGATTAATAGTCCACATATATCTCCATGAATTCGTTCTAAAAATGTAAGTGATTCAAATCCTACTTTAGCTGGTGAGGGTCTAATAATTAATTTACCTTGAGAGCAAGCATCGCATGACAATTCATTAGATTGAAGAATCTTTTGTTTTGTCAATGGATGTCCACGTGAATTTTCAATAATTTTTCTCATCATTATAGACCCGGGATGACCCAATCTTTCATGCCAAACAATGAATATATCTGAATTCATGAACTTCAGGTTCATGGTTGCATATGTTTCAATTACTCGTATATGAGTATAATATAATCCAGAAGAAAAAGCAGGCAATGTTTCTACGGTACATTTTTCATGTGAAACAGCAGATGTAATATAAAGATACTCTATATTATTTTTACTATTAGTCTCAATATGATAACCATTATAACGTATATCTTTGAAACTCAAGAGATTTCTTTTTTATTTGCTAGAGTACAAACATTATGAATGAAGATTTTTGTTCCTCTAGGCAAGATGAGATTTGTTTTTCCAAATCCTTCAATCAAGTTTGCAGAACCTTATATTGTATTGACATTTGTTTCAAGCAATGTCAAGTTAGAAAAATATTTTCTACTTTTTAATATTGTGTGCGTAGTTGCACTATCTGCCAAACATACATCTTCATTTTGCATCTTTGAACCATCCAAAATATGAGAAATGTTCATAATTCTCAAAGAAGGGAATGAGCCAATTGAAGGGAATGAACTCCCTGGCAAACAATAACCTTCTCGTGTTCCTATTCCACGAGATCTTCCTCACTATGACTTGAACCCGGGATCGAGACTTGTGGGAGCCTCCTCAAATAATATGGAGATAAATCAGGTGGTCTTTAGCGTTCTTCGTGTTCCAGTAGATTAGTGGATAGAGACTCGTGCTGATAACGTGTTGTAAAACACTAGACCATTAACCACGATGGGAGAAGAAGAAAGTAGATAGGATGTCTTCTCTATTCAGTTGTAATCTTCAAAAGTTACAATAGCCAATATTTATAGGGTTTACAAGACCTAAAGAAGGTAAGGAAAGGGAGAAATTAAAGGAGAAGATACATGCTATCTTAGGGACATTTAAAATATTCATAACACTTTTATATGTAGACCAAAAACTAAGAATTGTGAGGAGTGGGATTTGAACCCACACCCTCTCACGCAAACAAAAATTTAATTCTAACGCCTTAAACCACTCAACCATCTTAACTTTATTTTATTAGTATAGTAGATATTTCTATCAAAATCCTAAACCTTGCATTAAAAAATATATTAAATGCATGCTTTTGTGAAAACCAAAAATTGTCAGAAGTGGGATTTGAACCCACGCCCTCTCACGAAGACCAAAACTTGAGTCTGGCGCCTTAGACCACTCAACCATCCTGACTTTAATTTTTTTGTATGGTAGATATTTCTATCAAAATCCTAAACTTTGCATTAAAATGATTTTAAATGCATTCTAAATTTGAATATGAATAAAGTGGATTTAGTGAGATTTGAACCCACACTCTCTCACGAAGAACATAACTAGAGTTTAACGCTTTACAACACTCGACCAAGTTTATTTTTTTGTTTAGTAGATATTCCTAACAAAATCCTAAACCTTATATTAAAATGATTTTAAATGCATGCTGATTTTGAACATGAATAAAGTGATTTAACACCTCAAATACTTATCAATTATCAATTTTGTATGAAGTTTTTGTGAACACCAAAAAACTAACAATTGTCTGGGTTTTGAACCCACACCATCTCGACCAAATTTATTTTTCTTGTATAGTAGATATTTCTATCAAATCCTAAACCTTGCATTAAAATGATTTTAAATGCATGCTTTTGAACATGAATAAAGTGATTTAAAGTTAAATCACACCTCAAACATTAACTTAACAATTTCGTATGTAATTTTTGTGACCATAAAAAACAAACAATTGTTAGAAGTGAGAATTGAACCCACGACCTCTCACAAAGACCAAAACATTATTTTAGCGCTATAGACCACTCAACCATCTTGACTTTCTATTTTTTGTATAGTAGATATTTCTAATACAATTCTAAACCTTGTTTTAAAATGATTTTAAATGCACGTTTTTTACTGATTTTGAACGAATAAAGTGATTTAACTATTTAATTCACACCTCCCACATCCTCTCACGAAAACAAGAATTTGATTCGGCTTAGACCACTCGACCATCCTGACTTTATTTTGTTGGTATAGTAGATATTTCTATCAAAATCCTAAACCTTGCATTAAAAATATTTTAAATGCATGTATTTGTGAAAACCAAAAATTCACAATTGTCAGAAGTGGGATTTGAACCCACGCCCTCTCACGAAGACCATGAACCCACGCCCTCTCACGAAGACCATGAACCCACGCCCTCTCACGAAGACCAGAACTTGAGTCTGGCGCCTTAGACCACTCAACCATCCTGACTTTATTTTTCTTGTATATTATATATTTCTATCAAAATCCTAAACTTTGCATTAAAATGATTTTAAATGCATCCTGATTTTGAATATGAATAAAGTGGATTTAGTGAGATTTGAACCCACACCATCTCACGAAGATTAGAACTTGAGTCTAGCGCCTTAGACCACTCGACCATCCTAACTTTTTTTTTTTTTTTTTGTATAGTAGATATTTCTATCAAAATCCTAAACCTTGCATTAAAATGATTTTAAATGCATGCTTTTGAACATGAATAAAGTGATTTAAAGTTAAATCACACCTCAAACATTAACTTAACAATTTCGTATGTAATTTTTGTGACCATAAAAAACAAACAATTGTTAGAAGTGAGAATTGAACCCACGACCTCTCACAAAGACCAAAACATTATTTTAGCGCTATAGACCACTCAACCATCTTGACTTTCTATTTTTTGTATAGTAGATATTTCTAATACAATTCTAAACCTTGTTTTAAAATGATTTTAAATGCACGTTTTTTACTGATTTTGAACGAATAAAGTGATTTAACTATTTAATTCACACCTCCCACATCCTCTCACGAAAACAAGAATTTGATTCGGCTTAGACCACTCGACCATCCTGACTTTATTTTGTTGGTATAGTAGATATTTCTATCAAAATCCTAAACCTTGCATTAAAAATATTTTAAATGCATGTATTTGTGAAAACCAAAAATTCACAATTGTCAGAAGTGGGATTTGAACCCACGCCCTCTCACGAAGACCATGAACCCACGCCCTCTCACGAAGACCATGAACCCACGCCCTCTCACGAAGACCAGAACTTGAGTCTGGCGCCTTAGACCACTCAACCATCCTGACTTTATTTTTCTTGTATATTATATATTTCTATCAAAATCCTAAACTTTGCATTAAAATGATTTTAAATGCATCCTGATTTTGAATATGAATAAAGTGGATTTAGTGAGATTTGAACCCACACCATCTCACGAAGAATAGAACTAAAGTCTAACGTCTTAGACCACTCAACCAACTTTAAAGGTAAAGAAGTCAGCCGGATTTGTTGTTGCAACCAAACCGAGGAGAGAGAAAAACGGAATTAGAGAGAAAGAAAAAGAGCAGAATTCTACATCCGTACAGTTTTCGTATTTCAGTCCGTTGGGGATCAATCTGTGGTTCGATCGAGCTGAAATTTTGACAGCGTGTTCCTGACACGTGGGTCTTCAATCTGAACGGTGGAGATTTTGTTTGGAGCTATCTGCAGGAATATTCCAGTGGGTAGTTCGTGGCCACTTTAAGTGATATCTTTCTTCTTTTTACTCTCTTGAATTATTGCCGTTTGTTGCCGAGATTGATCATCTTGAGATATCAATAGTTGTATGCCTCTAGTTGTGACTAGGGAGAACTCGTTGTAGCCAATTATTGATTATAGTGGAGCTTTTGACTTCGGTCCGTGGTTTTTTACTCTTCGCATTGAAAATGTTTTTCCACGTTAAAAATGCTTGTGTCGTGTGCTTGAATTATATTGTGTTCTACTTGTTTAATTTTCATTTAGGTTCACCGGGGATAATTGAATAATAGAATTTAGTAATTATCCCAACAGTTACATTATGAGCTAAACTTTTATAGCTAGAATTTGTGGTGCTATAATATTTATTTGGCCTATTTTGTTATTTTGAAAGCATATGTTGTATAGTTCACGTGTGTTTAATATTTATATTTTCTATTTAAACTTAATCACTTTCAAAAGATTATAAAAGGATTTTTAATACTTAAGGATTACATAAATGACTGAAATTGCACACTTTCACAAGTAATGCAAGTAAATTCATGTTGGATAAAGTAGAGAATTCAAAGGAAAACGTACTTTTTTTGGCCTGCAAAACTTAAAAACAAATGTACTTTAGGGATGTTTTTGATGTTGAGGCTCTATAGTTATATGATTAACTTAGATGAAAAAACTGTAGGACATGTTTGAAAATGATATGGAAATGATTAAAATCACTTCAAAACATGTATTTAATTCTTCAAAATAAAGTTAATGTTTGATTTTGAAACTTTTAAATGCAATTTTTATAGGGTTGGTTGCACAAACAACAATAAACCCAAAATAATTGCAAATTTAGCAAAATTTAAAACATTTTGAAAATATGACAAAAAATCAATGGCTATCACTGATAGAAGCTATCGTTGATATATAACTATCACTGGTAGACTAAAATTCTATAAAAAAAATTTGAGGTGATATCTGCATTTTTTTTTAAAAAAGAGGCTCTAACGAACCCATCAAACTGTTATATAAAGGCACCAACGCTTTGTATTGAAACTTACGGAGCTGTGTGGTGAGCACAAAGCGAACTATTCTTTCGCCTTTTACTAAAGAATACCGTGTGCTCGCCGCTCTTAGCGGCATACGCCTATTTTTGGAGGGTCTCTCTTTTTAGAGTGATCCCTACATCATTTCAAGTTTAAAATTTTAATAGATCTGCACATTTTAAATTCCAATTTATGATTGAAGTTGATTTTGATAGGGAAAAAGTAATTAAGAATAAATTTTAAAGGTTTTTAAGTCTGGATGATTTTGAAATAAAAAAAATATCCATTTGATGGTATATAAATTGCCTCTAAAAATATATACAAAAAAAATTATATTGTCAAAAAACATATATATATATATATATATATATATATAACTAACTAACGTGAAAAAAAAAAGAAATAAAATAGCAAAAATAACTAATCAATATTATTGACAATAAAATGTAAATAGCCTGCTGAATATAATATAAATAATAAGTATTTTGAATTTATTTCAAAAGTATAAAATATATAGGAAAATTGTAACATGTCAATTTAGAGTAAAATAATTAAAAATCTAGCATTTTTTTAAAAAAATTGCGGATATATGAATTTCTATCACTGATAGGATGGTGATAAACTCAGTTTTTTATAAAATTTTGTCAGTGATAGTCTATCACTGATAGAGTCTATTAGTGATAGTCATATATCAACAATAAAGTCTATCGGTGATAGCCACTGATTTTTTGCCATATTTGCAAAATGTTTTAAACTTTGCTAAATTTGCAATTATTTTGGGCCTGATTGTTGTTTGTGCAACCAACCCAAATATATATTTATTAATTTAACTATTTTTAAAATATTTGTTTTTTTTTCATATTTTTTAAAAAATATACATTAATATCAATAGACATTTCTATCTAAATCCTTGCATTAAAACAATTTTAAATGTCAAACCGAGCATAACCTTTGACTAAGAGGTCAAAGTTCAATCCTCAGACATGTACTTATCAATTTTGTATGTAATTTTTGTGAACACCAAAAACTAACAATTGTCAGAAGTGAGATTTAAACCCACCCATCTCACGAATATCAGAACTTGAGTCGGACGCCGTAGACCACTCGACTATCCTTACTTTATTTTTTTTGTATAGTAGATATTTCTATCAAAATCCTAAACCTTGCATTAAAATGACTTTAAATGCATGCTTTTGACTGATTTTGATCATGAATAAGGTGATTTAACTATTTAAATCATACTTCAATCATGTACGTATAAATTTTGTATGTAGTTTTTGTGAACACCAAAAACTAACAAGGGTTAGAAGTGGGATTTGAACCCACACTCTCTCACTAGAAGTGAGAACTTGAGCCCGGCGCCTTAGACCGCACGACCATCCTAACTTTTTTTTTATTTTTTTATATAGTAGATATTTTTATCCAAATCCTAAATATTGCATTAAAATGATTTTAAATGCATGCTTTTGAACATGAATAAAGTGATTTAACTATTTAAATCACATCTGCACACCAAAACTAACAACGAGATTTGAACACACACCCTATGAGAACTTGAGTCTGAGACCGTAAACCACTCGAGACTTTTTTTTTTCTTTTTTTGTATAGTAGGTATTTCTATCAAAATCCTAAACATTGCATTAAAATGATTAAAACTAAAACTTGAGTATGGCATTTTACACCAATCGAGCATCCTAACTTTATTTTTTGTATAGTAGATATTTCAATCAAAATCCTAAACCTTGCATTAAAATGATTTTAAATGCACGCTTTTGAACATGAATAACGTGATTGAACTATTTAAATCACATCTCAAATACTAACTGAGACAAAACTTGAGTCTGACGCCTTAGACCACTTGGTCATCCTGACTTTTTATTTTTGTATAGTAGATATTCCTATCAAAATCCTAAACCTTGCATTAAAATGATTTTCAACGCATGATTTTGACCTATTTTGAACATGAATAAAGTTATTTAACTATTTAAATCACACCTCAAACATGTACTTATCGATTTTGTATGTAGTTTTTGTGCACACCAAAAACTAACAATTGTCAAAAGTGGGATTGGAACCCACACACCGTCACGAAAACCAGAATTTCAGTCTGGCGCCTTAGACCACTCAACACTTTATTTTTTTTGGATAATAGATATTTCTATCAAAATCCTAAACCTTGCATTAAAATAATTTTAAATGCATGCTTTTGACTGATTTTGAACATGAATAAAGTGATTTAACTATTTAAATCACACCTCAAACATGTAACCAGAACTTGAGTCTGACGCCTTAGACCACTCGACCATCCTATTTTTTTTTTTTTTTTTTTTTGGTAGACATTTTTATCAAAATCTTAAACTTGCATTAAAAATAATTTAAATGCATGCTTTTGAACATTAAGAAGGTAACTTAACTATTTAAATCACACCTCAAACATGTACTTATAAATTTTGTAAGTAGTTTTTGTAAACACCAAAAACTAACAATTGTCAAAAATGGAATTTGAACCTACACCCTCTCAGGAAAACCAAAACTTTAGTCTGGCACCTTAGACCACTCAGTCATCCTGACTTTATTTTTTTTGTATAGAAGATATTTTTATCAAAATCCTAAACCTTGCATTAAAATGATTTTAAATGCATGTTGATTTTGAACATGAATAAAGTGATTTAACTATTTAAATCACACATCAAACATGTACTTATCAATTTTGTATGTAGTTTTTGTGAACATCAAAAACTAACAATTGTCATGCCCTCTCACAAAGACCAAAACTTGGTTTTGGTGCTTAAGACCACTCGACCATCTTGACCTTTTATTTTTGTATAGTAGATATTTCTATCAAAATTCTAGTCCTTGCTTTACTTTTAACAATTGCCAGGAGTGGGATTTGAACCAACACCCTCTCACGAAAACCAAAATTTGATTCCTTAGACCACTTGACTTTATTTTTTTGATAGAGTAGACATTTCTATCAAAATCCTAAACTTTAAAAATATTTTAAATGCATGATTTTGTGAACACCAAAACCTCACAATGGTCAGAAGTGGAATTTGAACCCACACACTCTTACAAAGATTAGAACTTGAGTCTGGCGCCTTAGACCACTCGACCATCCTAACTTTATTTTTTTTGTATAGTAGATATTTCTACCAAAATCCTAAACCTTGCATTAAAATGATTTTAAATGCATGCTTTTGAACATGAATAAAGTGATTTAAAGTTAAATCACACCTCAAACATTAACTTATCAATTTCGTATGTAATTTTTGTGACCACAAAAAACAAAGAATTGTTAGAAGTGAGTATTGAACGCATCCCCTCTCACAAAGACTAAAAAATGGTTTTAAGGCCTTAGACCACTTGACCATCTTAAATTTTTATTTTTATATAGTAGATATTTCTATCTAAATTCTAAACCTTGCTTTAAAATGATTTTAAATGCATGCTTTTGACACCTCAAACATACTTATCACTTTTATATGTAGTTTTTGTGAACACCAAAAACTAAAAATTGTCAGAAGTGGGATTTAAACCCACACCCTCTCACGAAAACCAGAATTTAATTTTGACGCCTTAGACCACTCGACCATCCTAACTTTATTTTATTACTATAGTAGATATGTCTATCAAAATCCTAAACCTTGCATTAAAAAATATTTTAAATGCATGCTTTTGTGAAAACCAAAAACTCACAATTGTCAGAAGTGGGATTTGAACTAGGGGTGTAATCGGTACGATTCGGCTCGGTTTGAGTGCTGAGCCGAAACCAAACCGACCAGAATATTAAAGAATAAGAGAAACCGAAACCGAACCGCTTAAAGATACAAACCGAACCGAACCGACCGAATATTTTTAATTTCCGATTTATTGTGCCGATAAATATTAAACTTGGGCTGGGAGTTGATAATGGGCCGCTGACATGATATGGAGCCCATGTTTACTTCAGAGAAATAAATAGTTAAAAAACAAGCATTAGATGAAGCTTGAGACTCTAAGGATGCCAACGAAGTTTATAACCACTGAACCACACGACATTCGTGTTTAACATTTTGGTGTAGTGTGTATATATTTTTATTTTAACGGTCGGCTCGGTTTTCATCGGTTCTAAAATGGAAAACCCAGAAACCGACCGAAATATTCGGTTTTCGTAATATTTCAAACTGAAACCGTCGAGCCGAGCCGAGTCGAACCGAACCGAAATTGATGTCGGTTTCGGTCGATTTTTCCTTGCACCCCTAATTTGAACACACACCCTCTCACGAAGAACAAAACTAGAGTCTAACGCTTTAAACCACTCGACCAACTTTATTTTTTTGGCATAATAGATATTCTTATCAAAATCTTGAACCTTGTATTAAAATCATTTTAAATGCATGCTATTTTGAACATGAATAAAGTGATTTATCTATTTAAATCACACCTCAAATACTTATCAATTTAGTATGTAGTTTTTGTGAACACCAAAAAACTAACAATTGTCTCGGTTTTGAACCCACATCATCTCACGAAGACCAAAACTTGAGTCTGACATTTTATACAAGTCATCCTGACTTTATTTTTCTTGTATAGTAGATATTTCTATCAAATCCTAAACCTTGCATTAAAATGATTTTAAATGCATGCTTTTGAACATGAATAAAGTGATTTAAAGTTAAATCACACCTCAAAGTTTAACTTATCAATATCGTATGTAATTTTTGTGACCATAAACCACTCAACCATCTTGACTTTTTTTATTTTTGTATAGTAGATATTTCTAATACAATTCTCAACCTTGCTTTAAAATGATTTTAAATGCACGCTTTTGACTCATTTTGAACGAATAAAGTGATTTAACTATTTAATTCACACCTCCCACGAAAACAAGAATTCGATTCTGACGCCTTAGACCACTCGACCTCTCCCGAAGAACAGAACTTGAGTCTGGCGCCTTAGACCACTCGACCATCGACTTTATTTTTTGGTATAGTAGATACTCCTATCAAAATCCCAGAGTTTGCATTAAAATGATTTTAAATGCATGCTGATTTTGAACATGAATAAAGTGATTTAACTATTTAAATCACACCTCAAATACTTATCAATTTTGTATGTAGTTTTTGTGAACACCAAAAAACTACTCTCACGAAGACAAAAACTCTAATATTTCTATCAAAATCCTAAACCTTGTATTAAAATGATTTTAAATGCATGCTTTTGAACATGAATAAAGTGATTTAAATTAAATCACACCTCAAAACTTAACTTATCAATTATGTATGTAATTTTGACCACAAAAAAAGAACAATTTTGTTAGAAGTGAGAATTGAACCCACACCCTCTCACAAAACAAGAATTCAATTCTAACACCTTAGACCACTCAACCATCCTAAATTTATTTTATTACTATAGTAGATATGTCTATCAAAATCCTAAACCTTGCATTAAAAAATATTTTAAATGCATGCTTTTGTGAAAACCAAAAATTCCCAATTGTCAGAAGTGGGATATGAACCCACACCCTCTCACGAAGACCAGAACTTGAGTCTGGCGCCTTAGACCACTCAGCCAGACTTTAATTTTTTAGTATAGTAGATATTTCTATCAAAATCCTAAACTTTGCATTTAAAATCAATTTTTTAGTATAGTAGATATTTCTATCAAAATCCTAAACTTTGCATTAAAATGATTTTAAATGCATGCTAAATTTGAATATGAAAAAAAGTGGATTTAGTGAGATTTGAACCCACACCCTCTCACGAAGAACAGAACTAGAATCTAACGCTTTACAACACTCAACAAACTTTATTTTTTTGTTTAGTAGGTATTCCTAACAAAATTCTAAACCTTATATTAAAATGATTTTAAATGCATGCTGATTTTGAACATGAATAAAGTGATTTAACACCTAACCTTATATTAAAATGATTTTAAATGCATGCTGATTTTGAACATGAATAAAGTGATTTAACACCTCAAATACTTATCAATTTTGTATGTAGTTTTTGTGAACACCAAAAAACTAACAATTGTCTGGGTTTTGAACCCACACCATCTCACGAAGACCAAAACTTGAATCTGACATTTTAGACCACTCAATCATCCTGACTTTATTTTTCTTATATAGTAGATATTTCTATCAAATCCTAAACCTTGCATTAAAATGATTTTAAATGCATGCTTTTGAACATGAATAAAGTGATTTAATGTTAAATCACACCTCAAACATTAACTTATCAATTTCGTGTAATTTTTGTGACCATAAAAAACAAACAATTGTTAGAAGTGAGAATTGAACCCACGGCCTCTCACAAAGACCAAAACATTATTTTAGCGCCTTAGACCACTCAACCATCTTAACTTTTTATTTTTGTATAGTAGATATTTTTAATAAAATTCTAAACCTTGCTTTAAAATGATTTTAAATGCACTCTTTTAAATGCACGATTTGTTGTTGCAACCAAACCGAGGAGAGAGAAAAACTGAATTAGAGAAAGAAAAAAAGCAGAATTCTACATCCGTACAGTTTTCGTATTTCAGTTTGTTGGGGATCAATCCGTGGTCTGATCGAGCTGAAATTTTGACAGCGTGTTCCTGACACGTGGGTCTTCAATCCGAACGGTGGAGATTTCAATTGGAGCTATCTACAGGCATATTCCAGTGGGTAGTTCTTGGCTACTTTAATTGAGATCTTTCTTCTTTTTACTCTCTTAAATTATTGCCGTTTGTTGCCGAGATTGATCATCTTGAGATATCAATAGTTGTATGCCTCTAGTTGTGACTAGGGAGAACTCGTTGTAGCCCATTATTGATTATAGTGGAGTTTTTGACTTCGGTCCGTGGTTTTTTACTCTTCGCATTGAAGATATTTTTCCACGTTAAAATTGCTTGGGTCCTGTGCTTGAATTATATTGTGTTCTACTTGTTTAATTTTCTATTAGGTTCACCAGGAATAATTGAATAATATAATTTAGTAATTATCCCAACAGTTACATTATTAGCTAAACTTTTATAGCTAGAATTTGTGGTGCTATAATATTTATTTGGCCTATTTTGTTATTGTGAAAGCATATGCTGTATAATTCACGTGTGTTTAATATTTATATTTTCTATTTAAACTTAATCACTTTCAAAAGATTATAAAATGATTTTTAATACTTAAGGATTACATAAATAACTGAAATTGCACACTTTCACAAGTAATGCAAGTAAATTCATGTTGGATAAAATAGAGAATTCAAAGGAAAACGTACTTTTTTTGGCCTGCAAAACTTAAAAACAAATGTACTTTAGGGATGTTTTTGATGTTGAGGCTCTATAGTTATATGATTAACTTAGATGAAAAAACTATAGGACATGTTTGAAAATGATATGGAAATGATTAAAATCACTTCAAAACATGTATTTAATTCTTCAAAATAAAGTTAATGTTTGATTTTGAAACTTTTAAATGCAATTTTTATAGGGTTGGTTGCACAAACAACAATAAACCCAAAATAATTGCAAATTTAGCAAAATTTAAAACATTTTAAAAATATGACAAAAAATCAGTGGCTATCACCGATAGAAGCTATCGTTGATATATAACTATCACTGATAGACTAAAATTCTATAAAAAAACTGAGGTGATAGACTACTATCATCGATAGACCATACTATCAGTGATAAAAATTGTCATATCTGCAAATTTTTTTAAAAAGTGGTATATTTTTAATTATTTTACTCTAAATTGACATTAGTTACAATTTCTCATTTTTATATCATCAAAATTGATTTTAAATGATTAAAAACATGTTTAGTGATTTTAACAATATTAAAATAACTTTCAGACAGAGTTCGAGGATTAAATGTGATATTCTAGCATACAATTTGAAATTTATGTTTACTTTGATATGATATTGCATTATTGTAGCATCATTATAGCAACATAAGTATGAGTAGACCTATAAATTTCAGATTTCTTTCTAATGCTTGTTGCATTTAAAACATGCTGTTTTTTTTTAATAATATTGTAATTTTTAAAACTTTTTATAAAAATATGGTAGGTTTGAAAGTATTTTGAAAAGAATGTTGTTCAGGAAAAGACAGACAAAGACATCCTCTACCTGCGGAGCAAAGGTCGTCTTTTGAAAAGACAATCTTGCTCCACATGGATGAAGATCGTCTTTTCAACAGACATCTTCTTCGGCATCTACTTTCCTTTCATTAAAAAATTGATATATTTTTATCCATATATTCGAAAATTTCGAAAATGGTACGGTTGGAAGAGAGCTTCAATTGGATACCTGGTTTCACTATTTTTAGAGTTGTTTATCAAAAGATACAGACGAAGTTTATCTACAGTTTTGAAGTTTTCCGCCATATCGTCAGTTCTAGGTTTAGTGAAGTTTTCAGAACTTCGACGATCTGTATCTTTTGATACACAACTCCAAAAGTAGTTAAACCAGGTATCAAATTGAAGCTCTCTGTGTTGGCTTTCCAACCTTACCCTTTTCGAAGTTTTTGAATATCTGGATAAAAACATATCAATTTTTTAATGCACTCCTCAAAAGAATCTCCAACTCTGAAATTTGCAGAACTATAGTCCAACTTCGATGATATTTATCTTTTGATACACAACTCATAGTGTAAGCAGTTATCAAACTGAAGCTCTACTCGGTTAGCTTTTCAACCATACATTTTTTGATCCAAAAATAGTGAAACCAGACATGTGACCTGAATTAAATTTAAAGAAAAAAATTGGTAATTCTTGATCCGATAAACCTAGGCGATCATATTGCAATTGAGCTCAAGATTAAATGAGTCCAAAAACTATTTAAATGGTAATTTGGCCAAAGCTCAAAAGATTAAGATTAGGCCTAAAACTAACAAAGCCCAATTCCAGATGTCTTGGTTCAAAAGCCATCAGGGCTCATACACATTATGTGTTCATGGAAAAAATCTATAAATACAGATGTTTTCCTTCATTTGGGTTCATAAATTTAACTCTCAAGAGAGCCTGAAATCCAGAAAACTCTTTGAAACTGAAGTCTCTATACCATACATGCTTTGAAGACCAAGATCAAAATTAAAATTTAAGACTTCAAGGCTTCGACCATCGACCAGTCAAGGGTCGATCAAGAAGTCCAAGACCGGCCCAAACAAATCACGCTTGAGAACAAGCGCGCGCTCTAACCCTCAAAACAACAAATTTACAGAGAGAGAATTAAGTGCATATTAATACAAATAAATTCATTTACCGGTATTAAATTTTTGTTGGGTTGAAATATGGGCGAACACAAGCAAATTCTGATTTGTTAGAAAAGAAATGGAATAAATTGATAAAAAGCCACGGGTGAATGGGTTCCACACATGCCTAAATACCAATGGTTTCAAATACCTCAGTAGAGAGCAGCAAAACAAACTTGGAATTTCCTAAGAAAAAAAAAAAAAAAACTGAAACTCCCACATCAGAAAAGAATACAATAGCGAGCTGTCCAGCGCCTATATAAACTCACCAACATCATTAGTCTAATTCACGGAGCCGTGCGATTAGCACAAAACAAACTATTCTTTCGCCTTTTACTAAAGAATACTGTGTGTTCGCCGCCTCAAGCGGCATATGCCTATTTTTGGAGGGATCCATCTTTTGGGAGTGGGTCTCAAATTAAATTGAGTTTTTAAAGTTAATTTAAAATATTGTATTTAGAAATGTGACATACTAACCAGTTTGTTTGATTTTAAAGTAAGGTTTTTAAAATTCAAGCTAAATTTAGAAATTTATTGTAGTTTTCTAATGTTGTCTTTAAAAATATAAAATGTATAAAAATCAAATGGTTATCAAGATGATTGTATTATGAAATCTTGAGTATAATAAACACATTATGAAATCTTTGAGTATAATAAACACAATTTATAGTTTTTGACTTATAAAACATAAAATTGAGAGTTAATGTATATGTATTAAACACTCTAAAGTTTAAGAACTTTTTTTTAGTACATATTTGGGGTGGGGGATTCGAACCACAGACCTCTCGGTCGTCAAAACATACATATGCCAGCTAGTCATGCTCGTTTTGGCTAAAGTTTAAGAACTTACTAACATAACATTGAAAGTTTAAGAGTTTATTAAAGACAAAACTTAGACTTCGTGGACATATTATATATTTGCATGTTCAAGAACCAATAATTAGACACAATATTGTAACTTAAAAGATCTATTTGACAAAAAAAAATTGAGAACTCAAAAACCTATAAAATTTCAATGTTAAATCAAACACAACATTAAAAGTTCAAATACCTATTAGATACATTTTAAAATTCAAGAACATTATATACCGCTCTAAAGGGATGTTATTAGACACATTTATTTAGTACAACAAATTTAGGGGTATAAGAATTTTAACCTCACACTTTAAGGAAAGAAGTATATGCTAATTACGGCTGAGCTATGTCCATGTTGGCTTAATTCAAATGGGTAAGACATATGTCTTTTACTTAAAGGCTAGAGGTTCGAATCTTCCCTCGTTGAACTAAAAAATGTGTATTCATGTACTGATTTAGCATCTATTAGAACCCCAAGTTAGTTGATCACATCTAAACTTAGGATTAAAATAGGTACTTTGAAAAATTAATGGATAATTTTTTATTTTTTTTTATAAAGTACAACGAAATGAATTTGAAAGTTTAGATGAGATTTAAACTTTTAAGGTTTTCATCATTTGGTTTTTAGTTTTCAGTTTTTGAAATTTAGGCTTCTTTTCTACTAATTTCTTTACTATATGTTACACTTTACGTACAAACAAATTTATATTTTCAATGTTAGTGATATTTTGTAGGAAAAAAATCAATTATTTATACTCCTAAAATTTAAAGGTTGTATCAATTAAAACTCCAAACTTTCATAATTATATCAATTTACACATTTTTCTTATAAAAAGTTTGTTTTTACATGTGTGGAGACTTATAATTGTATGAATTAAACTCTATTCATACAATTGATTCACTTATAAAAAGTTAGGGGTTTAATTGCTATAATTATAAGTCTCCACGCGTTTAAATTAATATTTTTCAAATGAAATCTATCAAAAGATGTAAATTGTTACTTATGAAAGTTTAGTATTTTAATTGATATAATCATTAGTTTAGGGATATAAATTGATTTTTCCCCTATCTTTTAGGTTGAAGTTTGAGCTAAACTTTATATACATAGTTAAGTCTTAAATTTTGAACTTTCATACGCATAGAAGATTGCTCTTGTTTACTATGATACATTGCTCAAAAACAAAAAAAAATCATTTTGTTGGTCAATATATTCAGCTCAAAGCTTCCATTTACTCAATATCCATAGCACATAAAAAGAAAATCCCAAGAGTTGGATCAAATAGATTTTTAGATCTCAAGCTCGAAAATTCGAAAAACGTAATGGAATCAACCCAATAAATGTTTAGAACGGATTACCTTGATGATCAAGATCACGAGTAAGATAAAACTTGTTTCTAAACTCGTGAGCCACAAAAGGTATGATCTACACCACTTAAATGATTCTAGCATTTTTTTTTTTAGCTAACTAGCATGTAAGATCTAAACACAAGAAATTGCAAAATATGAAAGAATTAACGCTCAATCAAAGCTGGAAGGATAAACTCACGTTCATTCACTTTAATGATAATTGTGTGTCCAAAGAGTCCGAAAAACTATATATAGCCCTTATAACTTCTAGTCACTAACTCTGGTAAGTTATAACTTCTTCACTAGCTCTTGTAACTTACATCCACTAACAAAAGTAACTTCTGGTCACTAACAAGAGTAACTTTCATACACTAATTCTATGTAACTTCAAAATGCATAAAATCAATAATAACCATTAATAAAATGAAGACAACATAAAAAATGAGCTTTCATAATTAGCCATGATATGAAGACAACATAAAAATAAAGTTTAAAATCTGGAAAATAAAACATCAAATCCAATGAGCTTTCATAATTAGCCATGAATGAATATGAATGTAGATAGAGATGTTCCGATTCTTATAAGCACATATACTCTTTTGTCAATTTTTCTACTTAAACTTGCTACAATTTTTTCTCATTGGCACAACATTCCAAATTACATTATCTAGAATGAAATATTCAATTCTACCTTATTTAAATTTCTTACATGTTTTACACCCTAGTTTATGGTTTATATTTATAAAGGCAGACTAGTCTTTTTACTATTGTTACGAGTGAATTTAACCCTCTCAAGATGAAGACCCAAGAGGCATGCAAGAAGTCTTGTTCACGAATTTAATCCCTAAAGCTCGTGGCCTTAGGACTAGAAAATAATATTAAAAAAAAAAATGATGATTGATAGCTCACAAAGTGTGCTATCTTTATAGCCTTTTTATCGCTAGTTTACCGTGTAAATGAGCATTTTAATGTTGATTCTCTTTTATGTTATAGGAATTGAGCCATTGGAGCTAAATGGAGCATTATTGAGGATTAGGATGAGAAGTGATCCAATTGGGTGATTGGAGATGAAGCTCAAGCCAAAATTCTCGAGGGCAGAGCGTCGATATCCCGCGTGGAGCGTCGAGACGCTTGAATAGTGCTTCCAAGCCAAAAATCCCGCAGTAGTAGCGTCGAGACGCTACAGAATGTCTTCCAGCGTCAACTCCGTCCGTAGCGTCAAGACGTTGTGCCTAGCGTCTCGACGCTGGCTTTCCTAATCAGGAAGATATTATTTTCGGGACAGCGTCGAGACGCTGCCCCTAGGGTCTCGACGTTGTCACGATTTTCACTATAAATGGAACTTTTTCCAGCCGACCTGAGGACAAATTTTTAGAGAGAAAAAGCCTTATTTTCGAGATTGTCACACTTGGGAGAGGGGAAGAACGACGATTGAAGCGGAGGAAGAGATTTCAAAGCTAAGGATCGTAGACCAGACGCCGGGAACGGAGAACGACACGACATTGAGTTTTATTCTCCCTTTTCTTAGAACTTTGATTATGGATTTCTCATTGTTTAAGATGTTTTTAGTATTGAACATGTGTAGCTAAACTTATTATCTCGGGGATTGATGTAGCCTTTTAGTTTTGATGTTTTAATTAATTGAATGTTTAGATTGATTGCTTATTGCCCATTGTTACCTCTCCAAAAGTACATAATTTAGGGACTTATTTACCATGGAATCGTGTAATCTCTTAAGCATTTTTGTTAGAATTTAGTTTAATATGTGCTTAAATATGAGAATTCAAGGAATGAAGCTAAATTAGGACTTATGTGTAAAAGGAACAAAATAGAATAGAAAACAATGTTAAAAGAGTCAAAATGTACATTGCAGGAGAATTGCTGAATCATTGCTGTCTCCGCAATGGTTATTGCGGTCACAACGAGGAATCCACAATCTTTAAGCTGCTGCTGCTAAGTTTGTCCAACCATCCGCCGTCACAGTTGCGATCTTTCAACCGCCTAAACTCTCCCCTGCTGCCACGTGGAGGATCGTCGTTTAGAATGGATGGTTCTCCATGACTGAAGGTACCTGCAAAAAGCTATAAAAGGAGGTGAAGGGTGAAGGAGAACAACAACTCGGAAGCGTGGATTTTCCCGTCTCAGCGCATTCTAAAGATCCATTTCCTTATCCCGTTTGTTGGAACGAAGAAATCAGCCCTTGGCGTCGATAACTCGAGAGGAAGAAGAGAAGGTCCTTCTTCTCTTCTGATCGAATTCATCCACAAGATCAGCTAATCTTCACCTTCATCCGAGGCGCTTGCGGCGAGGATCCGTGCACACTTTTACTGCTTTCTGTCTTCTGTTTCTTACGGCTTTCTGCCCTCTGTTTCCATTTGTTTGCTTTGCTTCAATTCGTATTTATTTGTTCAGTTCGTACTGTTTTACATTTTGTCGTACATTGAGCTTTGAATCTTACTTTATATAGTAAACGTTTAAGTCTTTGCTAGTCTTCATCTCGCCTTCTATTTTTCCCTTGCTTTCATTTAAGTGCTTTAAATCATGCTTAATCAATCTAATATTTCCAATCCCCCATCATCCATGAGTAACTAATCGCACAAGGGTCTGCTAACGATGAATCTATAGGTTAGAAATACGAAAGTTCAGCATGTAGGATAGCTTCGAATACATTGAATGTATGTGTACTTCATCCCACGGGCAATTTCGATCGGCCATCCATTTTGTCTAAAGAACTCCTAACCTCCAGAAGGAGTAAGAGTTCAGAGTCGTCCATTCATGCTAGCCTTTCATGGTAGCCAGAAAACGACCTAGGAATAGGCGTTTTCCTAGCACAATTCATTAGCTTGCTTGTATAAATAGATGCTTAAGTCTTGCTTGGATATGAGTGAACTAAAGGATCTAATGCATGTAATCGAGAGATGCATGAGAATGAGCTAAATTTATGCATGATAAGTTAAGTTACTGCTGAATAATCGTATGTAAAAGCCTATAGAGGAGTCTTTAGTTGACCTTGTTTCCTCATCTCACCTTCAAACCGTTGTTAATTTCATTGCTAGATAATTGATGAATCCGCAATTCTTTAACTCTATTTTTGCCTTAGCCGTTTTTCTCGTATTTCACTTTTGCGATTTTATTGCTAGAACATTGCTAAGTCCGCAATTCTTCTTGCTTTACTTAATAGTTTAGTCACGTTATTTGCTTCGTTTATGCTTGCATCTTTCTTACATTCTGAGTTAGTTTGGCACATCAATCTCAAATCTCCCCCATTTAAGTAACCCCCTCTAATTTAACACCTCACTTCGTTAGTAACTAAGAATAAATCTCTGTGGGAAAACGAATGAAAAAATACTTATCACTTGCTGCAAGACCATGTATGCTTGCATGTTCTGAGTGCTCTCGCATCGCATTTTTATTTACACACTGAGCACGCAACAAGTTTTTGGCGCCGCTGCCGGGGATTTTGTTTAGTAAACACGAAGTTTGTTATTTTAGAAAAAAAAAACCTTAATATCTATTGGAGCTAATCTTCTTTCATTTCCTTTACAGGTACCATCGAGCTAGTTTATGAATAAGCATTCAAATAGCAACCTATAGTTCAATCCTGAGCCTGAAAGACTTCTAAGGGCCAGAAACAAAGCTAAGAAACGCCTTTTTAAACAGCCACCTGTAACTCAAAACATTGCGGACTCCGCAGAGTCATCGCAATTCCAACAAACCGAAATGGATAGAGAAGCCCCAAACCGAGCACCTATCATTCACAACCCCATCGAAATTGCGAATGATAAGGATAGTGCCATCCTCTCGTACCTAGTACCCATGCCTGAGGAGCTTAATCCGAGCATTATACGCCCTGAGATTACAGCTCACTCATTCGAGTTAAAACCCGTCATGTTCCAAATGCTGTCCACAGTTGGACAATTCTTTGGAGTGGAAAACGAAGATCCCCACAATCATTTGAGAAACTTCCTAGGAGTAAGTGATACTTTTGTCATCCCAGGAGTGTCCCAAGAAGCCTTAAGACTATACCTCTTTCCCTATTCATTAAGAGATAAGGCCAAAACGTGGTTAAATTCCTTTCCCTCTGGATCAATTGTCAATTGGACAGATCTAGCTGAAAAGTTCCTAGTTAAATATTTCCCATCTGATAGGAACTCCAACTTCCGTGATGATATTATTAAATTCAAGCAAGCCGAAAACGAGTCATTACACGAAGCTTGGACAAGATTCAAAGACTTATTGCTTAAATGTCCACACCATGGCATTCCATGGTGTATTCAAATAGAAGTGTTCTTCAAAGGATGCAACCCCAGCACAAGGCAAGTGTTGAATTCTTCAGCTGGAGGTTCCATGCTTTCAAAGAGCTACAATGAAGCCTATGATATTTTGGAAAAAATCTCAACTTCCCATTGTAGATGGTCAGACGATCCTGTGGAGCCAAGAAAAGCTCAAGACATGGATGCACTTAGTGCAATGAGTAACCAAATTAATGCTCTGACCAATCTAGTAAAACAAATGGCTCAAACTAGTATTCAACAAAGTGTCACCACCGCAGCAGCCGTTTCAACGAGCGCAACAACCAATCAAGGTGAGGCACTAGTCTGTGGATTCTGTGGGGAAGGGCACATGCATGATTTTTGCCCTGGGAATCCATCCTCGGTGTGTTATGTTGGAAGTCAACAGCAACCAAGGAACAACCCCTACTCCAACACTTATAACCTTGGTTGGAGAAACTACCCAAATCTTTCGTGGGGTGGACAACAAAATACTAACCAAGCACAAAATCAACCAAGACTGAGTGGAACACCTGGTTTCACTCAACAAACTAACCAACCCATGTACCCAAAATAATATAACCAACCAATAGGATCATCAGTAGAGAATTTGCTTAAGGAATACATTGCAAAAAATGATGCAACCCTGCAAAGTCAGCAAGCCACCCCGAGGAGCTTAGAAAACCAAATAGGGCAGTTAGCCAACGAACTGAAAAATAGGCCCCAAGGTAGATTGTCTGCAGACACTGAAATACCAAGAAGGGATGGAAAAGAACAAGTTCAAGCCATTGAACTTCGTAGTGGAAGACCGTTGGTGATCAACAACAGAGAAGCCCCAAAGCGAGTAGAGAATGAAGAGTCTAGTGCTCCACTGGATTCTCTGCCCAACCATGATCAATCACCACCAAGCACAACAAGGGTGAGGTTGGAACCTATCATTGAGGAACCAGAAGAAATCCCAAGGCCTCCACCTGTCATTAGGCGACCTGAGTTGCCTACATATGTGCCACCACCTCCATTCCCTAGAAGGCTGAAGAAGAAACAAGAACAGGAAGTGCACTTTCATAAGTTTTTAGAAATTTTAAAACAAGTGCATGTTAATATCCCATTTGTGGAAGTTTTGCAATCTATGCCTTCTTATGTTAAATTCTTAAAAGATATAATTACTAACAAAAAAACCATTGGTGAATTTGAAACAGTGAATCTCACTGAGGAGTGCAGCGCTATACTCCAAAACAAACTGCCAAAGAAGGAGAAGGATCCTGGTTCCTTCAGCTTACCAGTCGAATTGGGAGGCAAGCACGTGGGCAAAGCTCTATGTGATCTGGGAGCCAGCATCAATCTCATGCCCTTGTCACTATTCCGTCAACTTGGGATAGGGGAAGCACGACCTACTACTGTCACCTTGCAGCTTGCAGACAGACCCATCGCATACCCTGAGGGTAAAATTGAGGATATACTTGTCAAGGTTGACAAATTCATCTTTCTTGCAGACTTTATAATTCTGGAATATGAGGCCGACAAGGAGGTACCAATCTTATTGGGCATACCATTTCTAGCCACAGGTAGGGCTTTAATCGACGTCCAAAAAGGTGAGCTCACCATGAGAGTTCATGATGAGGAGGTTAAATTCAGTGTATTTAAAGCTCTAAGGTATCCCTCTGACTCTGAATCCCGTGCAAATGTAGATGTAGTAGATGTAGTAGATTCACTTATGGAAGAAGAACTTGAGCATGAACTGTTAATTAAGCATGCTACTAACTATGTACAAGTAGATATAGATGATTTAAATATCTCTGAATTGATGGATATATCTGTGGACAACCCTCAGCATTTTTGTATGACTAATAAATTGTCTGAAAGAACCACAAATCCTTTGAAACCATCAATTGAACACCCACCTTTATTAGAATTAAAACCATTGCCTGATCATCTTAAGTATGCATATCTAGGGGAGGAAGATACTTTGCCTGTTATTATTTCGTCCAAATTGAGTAAACAACATGAAATTGCGTTAATATTGCTGCTTAAGCAACATAAAAAAGCTATTGTCTGGACGATTGCTGACATAAGAGGTATTAGTCCTTCCTATTGCATGCATAAAATATTGTTGGAAGAGGAACATACACCTAGGGTAGATCACCAACGTAGGTTGAACCCCTCCATGAAGGAGGTAGTTAAAAAAGAAATTATCAAATGGTTAGACGCAGGTGTAATTTTTCCCATAGCCAATAGTCAATGGGTGAGTCTGATTCAATGTGTGCCTAAGAAAGGTGGAATGACTGTAATAGTTAATGAAAACAACGAACTCATCCCAACTAGAACTGTTACAGGATGGAGAGTCTATATGGACTACAGAAAACTTAACAAAGAAACCAAAAAAGATCACTTTCCTTTATCGTTTATAGATCAGATGTTAGATAGAATAGCTGGCCGAACCTATTACTGCTTTTTAGATGGTTATTCAGGATATAACAAAATTACCATAGACCCTGAGGACCAGGAGAAAACGACCTTTACATGTCCCTTTGGAACATTTGCTTTTCGCAGAATGCCATTTGGCTTATGCAATGCACCAGCAACATTCCAAAGGTGCATGTTGGCTATTTTCTCTGATTTAGATGAGTCCATGATAGAAATATTTATGGATGACTTCTCAGTCTTTGGTGATTCTTTTAACAACTGCTTAGAAAACATAGGACAAGTCCTAATTAGGTGTGACGAGACCAACCTAGTCTTAAATTGGGAAAAATGCCACTTTATGGTGGAAGAAGGAATAGTCCTAGGACATAGAGTATCTAGAGCAGGAGTAGAGGTCGATAGGGCCAAAATAGAAATCATAGAGAAGCTAGTGGAACCTCAAAATGTCAAAGTTATAAGGAGGTTCCTAGGTCATGCAGGTTTTTATAGGAGATTCATAAAAAATTTCTCAAAAATCTCTAAACTTTTGTGTGAGCTTCTAGAGCTTAATAAACCGTTTGTCTTCTCAAAAGAATGTTTCCTAGCAGTGACAACACTTAAAGAAGCCTTAGTCAAAGAACCAATTATAGTAGGTCCGAATTGGGATTTACCTTTTGAGTTAATGTGTGATGCTAGTGACTATGCGATTGTGGCTATGTGTTACGTCTCCAAAAGTGACCTTTTTAGGACTTAATTAGCTTAGAAAGATGTTCACTCTTAGGTATTTTTGATAGCATTTAGCCTAAACCTATGCTTAAATATGAGAATTAGAAGAAGGTAGCTAAATTAGAACTTATGTACAATAGGAAAGAAAAGGGTTAGAAACCGAAGGAAAAGAATGAAAAAAAACTGCATTGCGACAGCATTGCGAAAACATTGCTGAAGCCGCAATTATTCAAGTGAAATCCGTAAGTTGACTGATCTTTTTCTGTTATTTTCCGTTATTTCAGGGATTCGTTCTTTCGCCTCCATCCATTCTGATATACGACGTTGAAGATTGATGGTTCTCCTTGGCCCAAACGCACCTGCAAACTACTATAAAAGGGGGTCAAAGTCGGAGGTTCAAACATCATCCGGAGGCGTAGAAGTCCTTTCGCAACTCCATTTTTCTTCGTGTTTTCCTTTGCCGTCTGTTGAAGTGAGAGTCTCAGCTGTTGGAATCGACAATCTGATAGGAAGGAGAGAAGATCCACCTTCTCTCCCGATTGGATTCATCCAAGCAAAGCTATTCTTTCATCCCCTTCAGCCGAGGCAGTTGCGACGAGGCTTCCAAGCACATTTACTGCTTTCTGTCTTTCTTTTTCTAGTTTACATTTCTGCTTTGTGTTGTTCTCTCTTTCTAATAGCTAGAATACTTCATTTCGTTGCTTTCTGTCTTTGGATTATTTACTTTAAGCTTTCCCGTGTTCGTTCAACCAATCAAAGTAATCAAATCTCAAGTTTTCATCTCACAGTTTCTTGCCATCGCATTCTACTGCTTTCCTTTACTGTTTTCATTCCATTCCTCTTCTAAGCATGTCTGTTTCATCTCGTATTTCTACTTACCCCTTATCCATGAGTAGCTAAGTCACTTAGGGGCATGCTAATGACAGAACTATAGGCTAAAAAACGTGAACCAAGCATGTAGGATAGCTCTCGAACCATTGATTGTATGTAAGCTTCATCCCACGGGCAATTTCGATTGGCCATCCATTTTGTCCAAAGAACTCCTAACCTCTGGAAGGAGTAAGAGTTCAGAGTCGTATAATCATGCTAGCCTTTCAAGGTAACCAGAAAACGGCTTAGGAATAAGCGTTTTCCTAGTACAAACTAAACACTTCTGCTTTAACAAGATGCTTGAGACCTTACTTTGAGTTGAGTAAACTAAAGAATCTAATGCATGGAATCGGACGATACATGAGATAGAGTGAGTTTGATGCATAGAGAGTTGATACAATGCTTGGGAATCGTATTAAAATGCCTATAGGATAGTCGTTAGTAGCCCTTAATTCTCCATTTTACACACTTTCACTGTTTTTACAATTGCGGAAACATTGCGGTGCCCGCAATTCTGCTAAGTTACCATTCTGTTTAGCTGTTTTCTTCTTCATTTATTAGTTTCGTCTCTTGTCTTTTGAGTCTAATTTCAACTTGCATTTGTTTATGTTGCATTCCTTTAGACATTCGGTAAGAAGTAGGAAATTAAAAACCAATTTTACCCCTTCAAATCCACCCCTTCTTTCTTAACTTTATACTTCACAAGTAGCTTATAAATAAATCTCTGTGGGAAAACGAATGAAAAAATACTTACTACTTGCTATAAGATCATGTATGCTTGCATGTTCTGAGTGCTCTTTCTTCCTTATTGCTTACTTTTATTAACACATTGAGCACGCAACAAGTTTTTGGCGCCGCTGCCGGGGATTTAGTTTAGTGAAAACGAAGTTTGTTAAGTTAGAAAACCAACTCTTAATATCTATTGGAGCTAATCTTCTTTCATTTCCTTTACAGGTACTATCAAGCTAGTTTATGAAAGAGTTTTCAAACCTCAACTCGCAACAGAGAGAAACTTTGCAGGTGGAAAACGTATGGGTACGACAAAGTAAATGAATACGCTGCAGAACTTAATTGGAGGACGAGTTTGCCCACAACAGTTTGAAGGATTTTACCAGCCATGTGCTTATTGTGGGGATAATCATAACTTGGAGAATTGCCCAACATTGAATTATCAAGAGAGGCAATATCAACAAAGCTATGACAACCATTATTCGTACATGTGTGAACATGATCAGTGGCAACTCTCAAATAATCCTTGGGAAGAGCATGTGCAAATTGCTCATTATGAAGAGTTCCCCCAACATGAAAACTTTCAACATTATGCCCCAACTCCAAGTGAAGAATTATCACCCACTTTGGAGGCACTATGGATAGAATTCATGGAAAGGAATGATGCATCCATGAGGAGAATGGATGTGCAATTAGCTCAGCTCACAAATGACTTACAAGAGCTACTTGCTATAGCAAAATCACTATCACCATGCCCTCAGATGTTCGATTTTTATGATGATGAACCTTTTGTTACCTTCGAATCTGAGAAGAGTGATCCAATGGAATCTCCATATGAAATGGTGGAGTTGGTGACAGTTGAGAAAAATGAAATTGTGCTGGATGAGGCCAAAGAGACTAATGCGCTGCTTGAGGAACAAGAATTTGAAATGTTTGAGGTTGTAGCAAGCTTCTCCACCAATGAAAGAGTTGAGCCACCACCACCACAAATGCTCCAGCTGAAGGAGTTAGAAAGAGTTGTGCCAGAAAAAGAAGTCTCATCGCATCAAAGCTATGTTGTAGCAAATATTGTAGAAACAAAACCAACGCACAGAAAGTACAAACCTTGGGATGTTATAACATGCAGTCTCTTTGAAAGAATCAACAAATTCAAGGTGTGGCAGAATGTCCGACCCCGTAAATCAAGACTTAAGTATCTTAAAGGAGCAAAAGTGATGCCTCGAAACATTGAAGAATATCCATATGAGGCAGATTGACAAGGGAGTATTTCTGTTCCTTAAAAGAAAAAAAATATAATAATCAAACTGCTTTTCGTCGAACCATGTGAATTCTGTTGTTTTGAGTTAATATTTGGTCTGTCTTTAATTCTTTATTTTTGCTGTTTAAATTTGTTTAGTGTAGTCTGATGGTAGCTGAATAGGTAGATTAGTTTAGTTTCATTTTTGTATAGCTTGAATGACTGGAAAAAGCATGCATAGGGGCCCTGATCACTAATATATCTGCCCTGTATCTATTGCGAAATAATTGAAGAATCCGCAATTTTTATTAGTAAATGCATGTTTTTGACTGACTGTTTAGCTAGGCTGGTTCTGTTTAAATTCTGTCTTTTGCTGCTATCCTGACTACCTTATATAGCTTATCTCAAAGCATGCTGGATGAGTGTCATAGGACACCTTTGATAGTTTAAATTAGCCTCTTAAAAGTGCTCAACATGCATAGCTTTAAGTCCTTACCTGCCTGTCTTTACGAATTTCTGCTGCTGTGATATTTACTTTTAGAATGTTCTGTCTATGCCTAGGGCTTTTAGATTCTCTTTGTTTTACCTTAGACTAGATGCTTCTAGGACAAGTTTGGGGGTGTGCCACCTCAGACACTCATTGGGGACAATGAGTAGTTTAAGTTTGGGGGAGGCCACCCTAGGCCTAGGAACATTCCTCTCTCCCTTAAAGCATAAGCATTCTTCTTCTCCTTTATAAAAAATGATGAGCTGAAAAAAAAAAAAATGAAAAATAGAATAAAGAGGGGTGTCTCTCTTAGGTTGCTGAGTAATCAGTGCCAAGTGTGTAACCCACAAGTGGCATTGCATCAAAAGGCAACCAAAGGAGAGGCTCCACCAAAGTAAGAAAGAAAAAGGAAAAAAATAGGGAAGAAGAATGTACACCTAGGAGTTGCAACTTTGTGGCTTAGATGTCCTAAATAAAAAGAACTCTGATCCTCAATTAGCTGAGCACAAAGTTGTAACTTGTAGGGTTGTTTAGGGAGATGAGTGTATATCCAATGTAGTGATGCCAGGGTTTAGGTTGTTCTCTAAAAGTACTACTGTCACCGTTAATACTAAGACTGGCATGACTCTAAGGAATCCTAGGCACATTAAAAATAAAGCTAGAAGCATGTACTGAGTCTGAGGTAAAGCTAGGCAGAATTTGAAACTTTAGGGATAGTGGCATGATATGACAAAAGCAAGAAGATCAGTTGTAGGGAGTTAATGGAAACAGATGGAGTGTTAGGCAGGCGAAGTCAGAAGAAGCTAGATAAGAGGGTAGTTTTAAGCCTAGAAGTGTGTCACAGGACAGCAGTGCTATAGATAGGGATATAGGGGAGTTAGCAAGTGGTTAAAGAGGAAGAAACAGCAGCCTAGGGAAGTCCTTAGTTTGCTTGAGGACAAGCAAAACCTTAAGTTTGGGGGTGTGTTACGTCTCCAAAAGTGACCTTTTTAGGACTTAATTAGCTTAGAAAGATGTTCACTCTTAGGTATTTTTGATAGCATTTAGCCTAAACCTATGCTTAAATATGAGAATTAGAAGAAGGTAGCTAAATTAGAACTTATGTACAATAGGAAAGAAAAGGGTTAGAAACCGAAGGAAAAGAATGAAAAAAAACTGCATTGCGACAGCATTGCGAAAACATTGCTGAAGCCGCAATTATTCAAGTGAAATCCGTAAGTTGACTGATCTTTTTCTGTTATTTTCCGTTATTTCAGGGATTCGTTCTTTCGCCTCCATCCATTCTGATATACGACGTTGAAGATTGATGGTTCTCCTTGGCCCAAACGCACCTGCAAACTACTATAAAAGGGGGTCAAAGTCGGAGGTTCAAACATCATCCGGAGGCGTAGAAGTCCTTTCGCAACTCCATTTTTCTTCGTGTTTTCCTTTGCCGTCTGTTGGAGTGAGAGTCTCAGCTGTTGGAATCGACAATCTGATAGGAAGGAGAGAAGATCCACCTTCTCTCCCGATTGGATTCATCCAAGCAAAGCTATTCTTTCATCCCCTTCAGCCGAGGCAGTTGCGACGAGGCTTCCAAGCACATTTACTGCTTTCTGTCTTTCTTTTTCTAGTTTACATTTCTGCTTTGTGTTGTTCTCTCTTTCTAATAGCTAGAATACTTCATTTCGTTGCTTTCTGTCTTTGGATTATTTACTTTAAGCTTTCCCGTGTTCGTTCAACCAATCAAAGTAATCAAATCTCAAGTTTTCATCTCACAGTTTCTTGCCATCGCATTCTACTGCTTTCCTTTACTGTTTTCATTCCATTCCTCTTCTAAGCATGTCTGTTTCATCTCGTATTTCTACTTACCCCCTATCCATGAGTAGCTAAGTCACTTAGGGGCATGCTAATGACAGAACTATAGGCTAAAAAACGTGAACCAAGCATGTAGGATAGCTCTCGAACCATTGATTGTATGTAAGCTTCATCCCACGGGCAATTTCGATTGGCCATCCATTTTGTCCAAAGAACTCCTAACCTCTGGAAGGAGTAAGAGTTCAGAGTCGTATAATCATGCTAGCCTTTCAAGGTAACCAGAAAACGGCTTAGGAATAAGCGTTTTCCTAGTACAAACTAAACACTTCTGCTTTAACAAGATGCTTGAGACCTTACTTTGAGTTGAGTAAACTAAAGAATCTAATGCATGGAATCGGACGATACATGAGATAGAGTGAGTTTGATGCATAGAGAGTTGATACAATGCTTGGGAATCGTATTAAAATGCCTATAGGATAGTCGTTAGTAGCCCTTAATTCTCCATTTTACACACTTTCACTGTTTTTACAATTGCGGAAACATTGCGGTGCCCGCAATTCTGCTAAGTTACCATTCTGTTTAGCTGTTTTCTTCTTCATTTATTAGTTTCGTCTCTTGTCTTTTGAGTCTAATTTCAACTTGCATTTGTTTATGTTGCATTCGTTTAGACATTCGGTAAGAAGTAGGAAATTAAAAACCAATTTTACCCCTTCAAATCCACCCCTTCTTTCTTAACTTTATACTTCACAAGCAGCTTATAAATAAATCTCTGTGGGAAAACGAATGAAAAAATACTTACTACTTGCTATAAGATCATGTATGCTTGCATGTTCTGAGTGCTCTTTCTTCCTTATTGCTTACTTTTATTAACACATTGAGCACGCAACAAGTTTTTGGCGCCGCTGCCGGGGATTTAGTTTAGTGAAAACGAAGTTTGTTAAGTTAGAAAACCAACTCTTAATATCTATTGGAGCTAATCTTCTTTCATTTCCTTTACAGGTACTATCAAGCTAGTTTATGAAAGAGTTTTCAAACCTCAACTCGCAACAGAGAGAAACTTTGCAGGTGGAAAACGTATGGGTACGACAAAGTAAATGAATACGCTGCAGAACTTAATTGGAGGACGAGTTTGCCCACAACAGTTTGAAGGATTTTACCAGCCATGTGCTTATTGTGGGGATAATCATAACTTGGAGAATTGCCCAACATTGAATTATCAAGAGAGGCAATATCAACAAAGCTATGACAACCATTATTCGTACATGTGTGAACATGATCAGTGGCAACTCTCAAATAATCCTTGGGAAGAGCATGTGCAAATTGCTCATTATGAAGAGTTCCCCCAACATGAAAACTATCAACATTATGCCCCAACTCCAAGTGAAGAATTATCACCCACTTTGGAGGCACTATGGATAGAATTCATGGAAAGGAATGATGCATCCATGAGGAGAATGGATGTGCAATTAGCTCAGCTCACAAATGACTTACAAGAGCTACTTGCTATAGCAAAATCACTATCACCATGCCCTCAGATGTTCGATTTTTATGATGATGAACCTTTTGTTACCTTCGAATCTGAGAAGAGTGATCCAATGGAATCTCCATATGAAATGGTGGAGTTGGTGACAGTTGAGAAAAATGAAATTGTGCTGGATGAGGCCAAAGAGACTAATGCGCTGCTTGAGGAACAAGAATTTGAAATGTTTGAGGTTGTAGCAAGCTTCTCCACCAATGAAAGAGTTGAGCCACCACCACCACAAATGCTCCAGCTGAAGGAGTTAGAAAGAGTTGTGCCAGAAAAAGAAGTCTCATCGCATCAAAGCTATGTTGTAGCAAATATTGTAGAAACAAAACCAACGCACAGAAAGTACAAACCTTGGGATGTTATAACATGCAGTCTCTTTGAAAGAATCAACAAATTCAAGGTGTGGCAGAATGTCCGACCCCGTAAATCAAGACTTAAGTATCTTAAAGGAGCAAAAGTGATGCCTCGAAACATTGAAGAATATCCATATGAGGCAGATTGACAAGGGAGTATTTCTGTTCCTTAAAAGAAAAAAAATATAATAATCAAACTGCTTTTCGTCGAACCATGTGAATTCTGTTGTTTTGAGTTAATATTTGGTCTGTCTTTAATTCTTTATTTTTGCTGTTTAAATTTGTTTAGTGTAGTCTGATGGTAGCTGAATAGGTAGATTAGTTTAGTTTCATTTTTGTATAGCTTGAATGACTGGAAAAAGCATGCATAGGGGCCCTGATCACTAATATATCTGCCCTGTATCTATTGCGAAATAATTGAAGAATCCGCAATTTTTATTAGTAAATGCATGTTTTTGACTGACTGTTTAGCTAGGCTGGTTCTGTTTAATTTCTGTCTTTTGCTGCTATCCTGACTACCTTATATAGCTTATCTCAAAGCATGCTGGATGAGTGTCATAGGACACCTTTGATAGTTTAAATTAGCCTCTTAAAAGTGCTCAACATGCATAGCTTTAAGTCCTTACCTGCCTGTCTTTACGAATTTCTGCTGCTGTGATATTTACTTTTAGAATGTTCTGTCTATGCCTAGGGCTTTTAGATTCTCTTTGTTTTACCTTAGACTAGATGCTTCTAGGACAAGTTTGGGGGTGTGCCACCTCAGACACTCATTGGGGACAATGAGTAGTTTAAGTTTGGGGGAGGCCACCCTAGGCCTAGGAACATTCCTCTCTCCCTTAAAGCATAAGCATTCTTCTTCTCCTTTATAAAAAATGATGAGCTGAAAAAAAAAAAATGAAAAATAGAATAAAGAGGGGTGTCTCTCTTAGGTTGCTGAGTAATCAGTGCCAAGTGTGTAACCCACAAGTGGCATTGCATCAAAAGGCAACCAAAGGAGAGGCTCCACCAAAGTAAGAAAGAAAAAGGAAAAAAATAGGGAAGAAGAATGTACACCTAGGAGTTGCAACTTTGTGGCTTAGATGTCCTAAATAAAAAGAACTCTGATCCTCAATTAGCTGAGCACAAAGTTGTAACTTGTAGGGTTGTTTAGGGAGATGAGTGTATATCCAATGTAGTGATGCCAGGGTTTAGGTTGTTCTCTAAAAGTACTACTGTCACCGTTAATACTAAGACTGGCATGACTCTAAGGAATCCTAGGCACATTAAAAATAAAGCTAGAAGCATGTACTGAGTCTGAGGTAAAGCTAGGCAGAATTTGAAACTTTAGGGATAGTGGCATGATATGACAAAAGCAAGAAGATCAGTTGTAGGGAGTTAATGGAAACAGATGGAGTGTTAGGCAGGCGAAGTCAGAAGAAGCTAGATAAGAGGGTAGTTTTAAGCCTAGAAGTGTGTCACAGGACAGCAGTGCTATAGATAGGGATATAGGGGAGTTAGCAAGTGGTTAAAGAGGAAGAAACAGCAGCCTAGGGAAGTCCTTAGTTTGCTTGAGGACAAGCAAAACCTTAAGTTTGGGGGTGTGTTACGTCTCCAAAAGTGACCTTTTTAGGACTTAATTAGCTTAGAAAGATGTTCACTCTTAGGTATTTTTGATAGCATTTAGCCTAAACCTATGCTTAAATATGAGAATTAGAAGAAGGTAGCTAAATTAGAACTTATGTACAATAGGAAAGAAAAGGGTTAGAAACCGAAGGAAAAGAATGAAAAAAAACTGCATTGCGACAGCATTGCGAAAACATTGCTGAAGCCGCAATTATTCAAGTGAAATCCGTAAGTTGACTGATCTTTTTCTGTTATTTTCCGTTATTTCAGGGATTCGTTCTTTCGCCTCCATCCATTCTGATATACGACGTTGAAGATTGATGGTTCTCCTTGGCCCAAACGCACCTGCAAACTACTATAAAAGGGGGTCAAAGTCGGAGGTTCAAACATCATCCGGAGGCGTAGAAGTCCTTTCGCAACTCCATTTTTCTTCGTGTTTTCCTTTGCCGTCTGTTGGAGTGAGAGTCTCAGCTGTTGGAATCGACAATCTGATAGGAAGGAGAGAAGATCCACCTTCTCTCCCGATTGGATTCATCCAAGCAAAGCTATTCTTTCATCCCCTTCAGCCGAGGCAGTTGCGACGAGGCTTCCAAGCACATTTACTGCTTTCTGTCTTTCTTTTTCTAGTTTACATTTCTGCTTTGTGTTGTTCTCTCTTTCTAATAGCTAGAATACTTCATTTCGTTGCTTTCTGTCTTTGGATTATTTACTTTAAGCTTTCCCGTGTTCGTTCAACCAATCAAAGTAATCGAATCTCAAGTTTTCATCTCACAGTTTCTTGCCATCGCATTCTACTGCTTTCCTTTACTGTTTTCATTCCATTCCTCTTCTAAGCATGTCTGTTTCATCTCGTATTTCTACTTACCCCCTATCCATGAGTAGCTAAGTCACTTAGGGGCATGCTAATGACAGAACTATAGGCTAAAAAACGTGAACCAAGCATGTAGGATAGCTCTCGAACCATTGATTGTATGTAAGCTTCATCCCACGGGCAATTTCGATTGGCCATCCATTTTGTCCAAAGAACTCCTAACCTCTGGAAGGAGTAAGAGTTCAGAGTCGTATAATCATGCTAGCCTTTCAAGGTAACCAGAAAACGGCTTAGGAATAAGCGTTTTCCTAGTACAAACTAAACACTTCTGCTTTAACAAGATGCTTGAGACCTTACTTTGAGTTGAGTAAACTAAAGAATCTAATGCATGGAATCGGACGATACATGAGATAGAGTGAGTTTGATGCATAGAGAGTTGATACAATGCTTGGGAATCGTATTAAAATGCCTATAGGATAGTCGTTAGTAGCCCTTAATTCTCCATTTTACACACTTTCACTGTTTTTACAATTGCGGAAACATTGCGGTGCCCGCAATTCTGCTAAGTTACCATTCTGTTTAGCTGTTTTCTTCTTCATTTATTAGTTTCGTCTCTTGTCTTTTGAGTCTAATTTCAACTTGCATTTGTTTATGTTGCATTCGTTTAGACATTCGGTAAGAAGTAGGAAATTAAAAACCAATTTTACCCCTTCAAATCCACCCCTTCTTTCTTAACTTTATACTTCACAAGTAGCTTATAAATAAATCTCTGTGGGAAAACGAATGAAAAAATACTTACTACTTGCTATAAGATCATGTATGCTTGCATGTTCTGAGTGCTCTTTCTTCCTTATTGCTTACTTTTATTAACACATTGAGCACGCAACACTATGCTAGGTCAGAAAATAGATAAACTAACACATCTTGTATATTATGCAAGTAAGACTTTAAATGAAGCACAATGTAATTACACTACCACAGAGAAGGAAATGTTGGCTATAGTGTTTGCATGTGAAAAATTTAGGCCTTATATTGTAGGAACTAAAACTCTTGTGTACACTGACCACTCTGCAATAAAATATCTAATGAGGAAGGCTGATGCTAAGCCCCGGTTAATTAGATGGGTGTTATTATTGCAAGAGTTTGACTTAGACATTAGAGATAAAAAAGGATGCGAAAATGTAGTTGCTGACCATTTATCGCGATTGCGAAGTAATTGCGAAATAATTGCTGAGCCAGCAATTTCTAATGCCTTTGTTGATGAGAATGTCTTTGTATTAGCGCATTGTGATAACAATGAGGAACCTTGGTTTGCAGATATTGCTAACTTCCTTGCCTCGCAGGTACTACCAACTTTCAGAGGGGGGCAAGAAAAGAGGAGGTTCCTACATGAAGCAAGGAAGTACATCTGGGACGATCCTACACTTTACAAGACTTGTGCAGATGGTTTGCTGAGGAAGTGTGTATCAGCTGCTGAGGCAAAGTCAGTGTTGCAGTACTGTCATACATCTCCTTACGGTGGACATTTTGGTGGTCAGAGGACGGCGGCAAAGGTGTTCCAAAGTGGCTACTACTGGCCCACGATCTTCAAGGATGCCCACGACCATGCACACAGCTGCAATGAGTGTCAACGGATAGGTAACCTCAGTAGGAAGGATAAGATGCCTCTCACATATATCTTAGAGTTAGAACTCTTCGATGTATGGGGCATTGACTTCATGGGACCATTCCCTCCATCTGCAGGTAATCTCTATATACTAGTAGCTGTAGATTACGTTTCTAAATGGGTAGAAGCTGTTGCATGTCCCTCAAATGATGCGAAGACAGTCATTAAGTTTCTAAATAGGCATATTTTTACAAGATTTGGTACACCACGTGCAATAATAAGTGATGAGGGAACCCACTTTATAAATAAAGCTATGGAAAAGGTACTAGCTAAATATAATGTTAGACATAGAGTAACAACTCCTTATCACCCACACTCAAATGGACAAGCTGAAATATCTAATAGGGAGATCAAGAGCATACTTGAAAAAGTTGTTAAACCTAATAGAAATGACTGGTCTTTTAAGTTAGACGATGCACTTTGGGCGTATAGGACTGCATATAAAACACCCTTAGGTATGTCTCATTATAGGCTAGTGTATGGAAAAGCCTGTCATCTTCCCTTCGAATTAGAAATCAAAGCCTTTTGGGCGTTAAAGGAGTTGAATTATTGCGTAACCGATGCGGGAACATTGCGGTCTCGGCAATTACACGAGTTAGATGAACAAAGACATATGTCCTATAAATATGCTAAAATGTATAAAGAAAAAACTAAGATTTGGCATGATAGTAGACTTAGGGTCAAGGACTTTAAAAAGGGACAGCATGTTTTATTATTCAACTCGCGGTTAAGGTTATTTCTAGGCAAACTTAAGTCTAGGTGGTCAGGTCCTTTTGTGATTACTAACGTTTTTGTTCATGGTGCTATTGAGATTCAGAACCTACACCAAGGGCAATCGTTCATGGTAAATGGTGCGAGGTTGAAGCATTACTATGAGGAAGGAGATGTGCAGACACTCTCGGCCTTCCTCCTAGCTGAAGCCTAAGAAGCGAATCGGGAGAGGATGAGTGATCATTGTGCTCATCCGTCAGAAGGCTATGCCTTAGATTTTTCTTTAAGTATTTTAGATTGCGTATCGTATGTTTATTTCTTGTTTTAATTAAGTATTTTTATTGTGATTAAGAGTATAATAATGGGAGATTTGTAAGCAACAATGAGGGAGATGAATCAAGAGGAGAAGATCCACGAAAATATCTGGAGAAATCTGAGATTTGGTTGCTAAAATCTTGCAACTCAAAGCAAGAAAATCCTAACGGTAATGCTGAATAATTGCGGAGGAATTGCGGAGGCCGCAACAAAAAAGAGTCGTTGGAGAGCACTTGAGTATAAGTAGCCGTCATTGGGGATCTCTGCCCTCTACGATTTCTCAAACCCTTGGAACTCCACAACTCAGCCTTCTCCTTCCTCTGCAACTCTCACACTCAAATCTTCAAGGAAGCAGCAATGGTGACCACAAGAGCAGACCGATCCACGCCCAAGAAAGCGTCGCCTGACGCAGAGGAGACTGTGAGGGAGGCGTTGCTTTCTTTGGCAGATGCCGATGCTGCGCAACCCTCAAGGCCTCCAAAGCTGCCTGTGCGAAGAAGGAAATGGAAGGTGGCGACAGAGGTAGCTGCTGATCCCTCTGATCCGGTCGGAACTCCTAAGAAGAGAAAGTGGAAGATCGCGGTGTCCGATTCACCGATCAAAGAAAAGAAGACCCCAAGCGAGGAAAGCCTCGATAGTGGCCGTCCATCATTTGAGACGACCATGCAGAGCCCCTAATCTTCTCAGCACGCGTCGGAGCCTGAAGTTCCACCTGAAGAGCATCAAGATGCAGTACCGATCGCCGAACCGGCTGAGGAAGATGAGGTGTTTTTCCCCTTAAGGGATGTCAATCTTGACAGCCCTGTGGAGAGGGAAAGTAGAGACTCCATGGAAGAAACACTGGGGAAGTCCTCCAGCATCTGGCTACCAAGGCACGGCTCAAGAAGAAGGCCCCCGTGATTGTCAACGGCAAGCGGCCAAAGGCCTCCAAACGGGCCAAAAGGAAGAAGGTTGAAGCTGAACCTTCTTTGAAGAAGATGAAGACCAAGGCCTTTGAGGCAGCTAAAGAAAGGGCCAAGGGGAAGAAGAAGATGTATCCGGAAGGGGAGCCTCAAGCTGCGAGGTACGTCTCCAAGGAAGCAGAGGCCAAGGGCCTCGAACTGATGAAGAAAGAACTCCTCCACGAGCGAGGATTTCTTGATGCACTTACGAACCTGCCGCAATTCTTGCGTGCAGGGATCATTAACCATGGCTGGGAGGAGCTTTGCAGGCCTCCAATTCCAGCCTATCCTGACATGGTGTACGACTTCTACGCCAACCTCACACACCCTGAAGCGTGTCTGTCAACGGTGAGGGGGATAGAGGTCGACTTCTCTGCCAACGCCATCAACGAAGCCTATGCTCTCAAGGGGCATACGCACTCTGAATATGCCAAGATAGTCGACTCACCATCCGAGGCAGTCCTAGAAGAGGCCTTGCACACAATAGGCAAACCTGAGGCAACCTGGGCTGTCTCAAGGAATGGGAAGCACACCTTGATGAGTGCGACCCTTAGAGACAAGGCAGCAGTCTGGTTCTCCCTTGTACGCAGACGCATCTCCCTAGTGACACATGAAACAACCATCAACCAGGGGCGATCGTTGCTGCTCTATGCCATCATGCGGGGACTCACCATTGATGTGGGTGAAGTCATTGCCGCCTCTATCACTGAATGCTCACGAAAAGGTAAGGGCCAACTCTTTTTCCCAAATACTATTACTAAACTGTGCTTGCGTGCAGGTGTGCCTATTGCGAGGATGAGAGGCAATTGGCTTATACTGGCCATCTGGAGCTGCCCACGATCTTGAGGCTGCGGAGAAGGGGCAATATGGAGTTTGAGATGGATGGTCTGGCTGCTGCACAGTCACTGTCTATGGCTAGCCTGATGGATTTGCAACACAAGATAGCCCAATGGGCTGAATACTCGCAAGCAAGGGACCAGGAGTTGGCTGAACAGCTTGGATGCACACTCCCCACCTTCCCTGCTGGTCTGTTGAAGCCGTGGGTGCCTCCACGAGAAAGGAGAGAAGATGATGAAGATGTTTGAATGCTAGGCTGACGGCATTCGAGGGAGTTTTCTGATCCCTCTTTTAAAAAAAAAAAAAAAAAAACCTGCTTTTCTGTGAACTGTTACCCCCCCCCCCCCCCCCCCCCCCCCCCTTTAATCAATGATCTGTTTAGGTTTGTTAATTTGATTTGTTTAGAATAGTATAGTTCTGTTTGTTTGTCATCTGAGTAGCTAGCATAGGTAGCTTAGCTGTTAGCTTAGTTCTTTATGTCTGATTATAGCATGCTAGGAGCCTTGATCACTGCTAAATTTGCTTTGTAGGATTAATTGTGAATTCCTTGCGGTGTCCGCAATATTTTGTTAGTTTTCGCATGCTGTTGGATGTCTTTTTGATGGGCTGGCTATGTTTAAATCTCGATATTTTGCTGCTTTACTGCTTTCACTATGTGGTCTATCTATTGAGCATGCTGGATGAGTGTCATAGTACACCCTTGTTCGTTTAATGTAGCTTCATTTATTGCTAAGCATGCACCTCTGTAAGCCCTTACCATGTTGTTTTTTTTCTGCCTCTGAGCTATCTGTTTTACGAAGGTCATTTTATACCTAGGAGTTTTAAGTTCTACTAGTTTTGCCTTAGACTAGATGCTTCTAGGACAAGTTTGGGGGTGTGCCACCTCACACTCTCATTGGGGACAATGAGAAAGATAAGTTTGGGGGAGGCAGCCTCTAGGCCTAGGAACATTCCTCTATCCCTCTTGAAAGACATAAGCATTCTTCCTCTTTGAAAAAATGATGAAAAAGAAAAAACAGAAAAAAATAATATAAGGTAGAGTCTCTCTAAAGGGTGCTGAGTAATCAGGGTCATTTGTGTAACCCACAAGTGGCACTGCATCAAAAGGCAAACCAGAAGATGACTCCACCAAAAGGAAAGAAAAAGAAAAAAGTCAAGGAAGAAGAATGTATGCCAGCAAGCTATGGCCTAGGTGCTTGTATGTCCTGTATAAATGAACTCTGATCCTTAGTTTGCTAAGCACAGGGCTGTAGCTTGAAGGTTTGTCAAGGGAGATGAGTGTTGATCCAACACAGTGATGCCAAAGCTTAGTTGTTCTATGGACTGTACTTTGATTCTCGTGTGTGCTAAGCTTGGTATGACTGTAAGGATTCCTAGGTAGCTCAATTAAAAAAAATACCTTAGAAGCATGTACTGAGTCTGGGTTAAAACTAGGAAGAATTTGAAAACTTAGGGATAGCTGCACAATGAACCTAATGACATAGGCAGATAAACCAGTTGTTAGGAAATTTATAAAAGACAAAAGGTTAAAAGGCAAGAGAAACCAGAATAAGCAGAATGTGAAGTTAGTTTGAACTTAGGAGAGTGTCACAGGACAGCCATGCCTTGGATAGTAAGCCTAGGGAAGTCAGCAAGTAGGCAGATAGAGTTAAAAGACAAGAATTAGCAGCCTAAGTAAGCCCTTATATTGCTCGAGGACGAGCAATAACTTAAGTTTGGGGGTGTGTTACCTCTCCAAAAGTACATAATTTAGGGAATGAAGCTAAATTAGGACTTATGTGTAAAAGGAACAAAAAAGAATAGAAAACAATGCTAAAAGAGTCAAAATGTATATTGCAGGAGAATTGCTGAAACATTGCGGTCACAACGAGGAATCCGCAATGTTTAAGCTGCTGCTGCTAAGTTTGTCCAACCACCCGTCGTCACAGTTGCGATCTTTCAGCCGCCTAAACTCTCCCCTGCTGCCACGTGGAGGATCGTCGTTTAGAATGGATGGTTCTCCATGACTGAAGGTACCTGCAAAAAGCTATAAAAAGAGGTGAAGGGTGAAGGAGAACAACAGCTCGGAAGCGTGGATTTTCCCGTCTCAGTGCATTCTAAAGATCCATTTCCTTATCCCGTTTGTTGGAACGAAGAAATCAGCCCTTGGCGTCGATAACTCGAGAGGAAGAAGAGAAAATTCTTCTTCTCTTCTGATCGAATTCATCCCCAAGATCAGCTAATCTTCACCTTCATCCGAGTCGCTTGCGGTGAGGATCCGTGCACACTTTTACTGCTTTCTGTCTTCTGTTTCTTACTGCTTTCTGCCCTCTGTTTCCATTTGTTTGCTTTGCTTCAATTCGTATTTATTTGTTCAGTTCGTACTGTTTTACATTCTGTCGTACATTGAGCTTTGAATCTTACTTTATATAATAAACGTTTAAGTCTTTGCTAGTCTTCATCTCGCCTTCTATTTTTCCCTTGCTTTCATTTAAGTGCTTTAAATCATGCTTAATCAATCTAATCTTTCCAATCCCCCATCATCCATGAGTAACTAATTGCACAAGTGTCTGCTAACGATGAATCTATAGGTTAGAAATACGAAAGTTCAGCATGTAGGATAGCTTCGAATACATTGAATGTATGTGTACTTCATCCCACGGGCAATTTCGATCGGCCATCCATTTTGTCTAAAGAACTCCTAACCTCCAGAAGGAGTAAGAGTTCAGAGTCGTCCATTCATGCTAGCCTTTCATGGTAGCCAGAAAACGACCTAGGAATAGGCGTTTTCCTAGCACAATTCATTAGCTTGCTTGTATAAATAGATGCTTAAGTCTTGCTTGGATATGAGTGAACTAAAGGATCTAATGCATGTAATCGAGAGATGCATGAGAATGAGCTAAATTGATGCATGATAAGTTAAGTTACTGCTGAATAATCGTATGTAAAAGCCTATAGAGGAGTCTTTAGTTGACCTTGTTTCCTCATCTCACCTTCAAACTGTTGTTAATTTCATTGCTAGATAATTGTTGAATCCGCAATTCTTTAACTCTGTTTTTGCCTTAGCCGTTTTTCTCGTACTTTACTTTTGCGATTTTATTGCTAGAACATTGCTAAGTCCGCAATTCTTCTTGCTCTACTTAATAGTTTAGTCACGTTATTTTCTTCGTTTATGCTTGCATCTTTCTTACATTCTGAGTTAGTTTGGCACATCAATCTCAAATCTACCCCATTTAAGTAACCCCCTCTAATTTAACCCCTCACTTCGTTAGTAACTAAGAATAAATCTCTGTGGGAAAACGAATGAAAAAATACTTATCACTTGCTGCAAGACCATGTATGCTTGCATGTTCTGAGTGCTCTCGCATCGCATTTTTATTTACACACTGAGCACGCAACACCCATTCGTGCTTTTACTTTCTTAATGCTTATAATCTTTTGGCCAAAGGTTGTATGTCTTCATGGTTTAAAATTATGCTTGAGAGAGAATAATTTAGACTAGATCTTAATTGCATGACTAAGAGTAGTTCTAACATGGGAATGATTAGGCTCTCTTAGAAGTTGTTTTAAAGAAGAGTTTTTAATGCCTTGCATGTCTTTAAAAACTAGATTGAACAATTAGTTTTATTACATTGCATGAGACCAATTGCGCTCGTAAGAGTCAATTGTTATTTTTGTTCTTCTAGACTTATGGAAATTTGCATGAATAATCTAAGCATTTGATTGATTGAAGCGTCAATCTAATTGGTGAAATCATATCCCTAAGATACTTTTCTCGTGATTTGTCTAATTCGTTACTTTATTTTATTGTTTGTTTTCGTAATTGTTGTCACAGCCCTCTTTGCACTATATTCCTCTAGATAAAATTAAACACTATTATTCGGGGTACTTAAGTGAGCTAGAAAGCCAGTCCTGAGGACGATATTCGTAATTATTTACACTTTATTACTTAACCCGTACACTTGCAGTTTGCATTGCATTGCATGTGATTAGGACAAGTTTTTGGCGCCGTTGCCGGGGACTGGCAAATATTTAGTTTCACTTAATACCGTAGAGAACCTGTTTGGTTTTACTTTAGAGTTTATTTTTTTAGTATTTTATTGACTTGTGTATTTTTTTGTTTTTTTTAGTGAATCATTGGTTGTGCATGCGAAAGGATAAGGAGACGGTTTTAGTTCCTTTTGATCCTGAAATTGAAAAGACTTGCAAAAAGAATCGAAGGGTGAAAAAGGACCGGACTGAAGTCATGAATCTTCAAAATAAACCGATGAACCAGTTGTCAATTGAGCAACAAATACAGCTGAATGCACCTTTGCATCAAGCTGTGCAGCAGGATCAGAGACCCATTAGAGACTATTTTCAACCTGTCTTTCCTACTGAACATTCAGAAATTGCCTATGCACCCATCAATGCCAACAATTTTGAGCTCAAAACAGGACTTATCCAGATGGCTCAAAATAGATCTTTTAAAGCATTTCCTTCTGAAGACCCAAATTCTCATCTTAAATCTTTTCTTGAACTTTGCAGTACTGTTAAGATTAATGGTGTTACTCCTGAGGCTATACGCTTACGTTTATTTCCTTTTTCTTTGCAGGATAAAGAGAAGGATTGGCTAGATTCTGTGGCACCTGAGAGCATTACTTCATGGGATCAGCTGGTTCAGGTATTCTTGATTAAATTCTTCCCAATTGCCAAGACAATCCAGCTGAGGACTGAAATTGGGACATTCAGACAACATGATTATGAGCAACTTTATGAGGCTTGGGACCGTTACAAGAATCTTCTGCAAAAGTGTCCACAACATGGTTACGATGGACCACTACAGATTCAATTGTTTTACAATGGATTGAATGGTAACACAAAGACTATTTTGGATGCTGCAGCTGATGGCACCTTATTTTCAAGAACTGTTGAAAGTGCACTCACTTTATTGGAAGATATGGCATCCAACAGTTACCAATGGCCCATTGAACGATCTTCTCATAAGAAAGTTGTCGGCTTATATGAGGTCGATGAGGTTAGTGCTCTAAAGTCTCAAATGGCTACATTAACACATGCTTTGACTAGAATTACAGGGCCAAGTGCACCTCAGTCCATGGAATCCATAGCAGCTGCCATTGCTACACCACATTATGAGGAGCCAAATGTTGAGCAAGCTCAATATGTCAACAACAGGAATTTTGGCTATATGGGAAATCAGATGCATAATACACTCCCTACTCATTATCATCCTGGATTGAGGAATCATGAGAATTTTTCATATGCCAACAACAGGAATGTATTGAATCCTCCTGGGTTTGCACCACCACCACAGGAAGAAAAGAAAAAATCTATTGAAGATATGTTGGGAGCTTTCCTTTCTAAGATAAAATCTATGTGTTTGCTGAGTCTCATAATAGAACGACCAAGCTTGAGCAGACAGTGGAAAATGTTCGTGGCACAATGCACACTCATGGATCTGCTATCAAGAACATAGAGGTCCAACTGAGTCAAATAGCATCTTCTTTGCATACATTGCAAAAAGGGAAGTTTCCAAGTGACACTGAGGTGAATCCAAGAGAATCATGCAAGGCAGTAGCCTTGAAAAGTGGAAAGCAGTTAGCTGAAACAGTGAAAGAAAAAAGTAAAGCACCAGTCACAGCTGAGGATGAGGAAATCATTGAGGAAGCTCCAGAGGAGGCCACACACATTCCAATAATTGACAGGCCTTCTAGTTCTACTCTTCCTATTATTCCTAACTCTATTCCTTATCCTCAACGTTTTCAAAAGAAAAAGATTGATTCTCAATTTTCTAAGTTTTTAGATATTTTCAAGAAACTTCACATTAACATTCCTTTTGCAGATGCACTTGAACAAATGCCAAATTATGTGAAGTTCATGAAAGAGATTATGTCTAAGAAAAGAAGACTGGAGGCTTATGAGACTGTCAACATGACTGAGGAATGCAGCGCCATACTTCAGAAGAAGTTACCACAAAAATTGAAAGATCCAGGGAGTTTTACTATTCCTTGTCATATTAGTAGTTTTTTCTTTCAAAAGGTCTTATGTGATTTAGGTGCAAGTATTAATTTGATGCCTTTATCTGTTTTCAGGAAACTTGGCCTTGGAGAAGTGCAACCCACTACAATATCATTGCAGTTAGCTGACCGTTCTGTCACATATCCTTGAGGTATTGTAGAGGATGTTATAGTAAAGGTTGATAAATTCTTCTTCCCTGCAGATTTTGTAGTCTTAGATATGGAGGAAGATGCTGAGGTCCCTATCATTCTGGGGAGACCTTTCTTGGCCACTGGGAGGGCATTGATCGATGTGCAGCAAGGAAAGCTAACTCTGAGGGTAAATGATGAAGAAGTAATCTTCAATATCTTTCGAACTATGAAATATCCAAATGAGGTTAGTACATGTCACATGATTGATATAGTTGATCACACTGTTCATGAGTTTAGGGACTTAGTGTTGCCTGTTGATCCTCTTGAGAAATGCATGTTGGATTTGACATTTGAAAATCTAGGAATTTTAGAAGAAGAAATTGCTTTATATTCTGATGTTTTAGATCATTTATCCATAGGAGAGTTTAGAAAAGAAAAGATATTCCAATTGTCTGTGAAGGAAATAACTACAGTAAAACCTCCTGTGCCCGAATTAAAGCAATTGCCTGCACATCTTCGTTATGCTTTCTTAGATGACTCTTCTACTTTTCCTGGTATAATATCTGTTGTCTTGAGTATAGTAGAAGAAGAAAAATTGTTAAGGATATTACGTGCTCATCGTTCTGCTATAGGGTGGTCTATTAGTGATATTAAGGGAATTAACCCAACTGTGGTCATGCATAAGATCTTAATGGAGGACACTTTTAGTCCATCAATTGAGCACCAAAGAAGACTCAATCCCGCCATGAAAGAGGTGGTAAAGGCTGAGGTATTGAAATTACTTAATGCAAGTATTATTTATGCAATATCTGATAGTTCATGGGTGAGTCCTGTGCAGGTTGTTCCTAAGAAAGGGGGATGACAGTTGTAAAGAATGAAAATTGAACAAGGCGAGTGTGCATAGATTATAGAAAATTGAACAAGGCCACTAGAAAGGATCACTTCCCTCTTCCCTTTATTGATCAAATGCTTGATAGACTTGCTGGTTATCCTTACTATTGTTTTCTTGATGGATATTCAGGTTATAATCAGATTGCCATCTTTCCTGAGGATCAAGAGAAGACTACATTCATATGTCCCTATGGTACTTTTGCTTTCAGGCGAATGCCATTTGGACTGTGTAATGCTCCCGCCACTTTTCAACGTTGCATGATGTCAATATTTCATGACATGGTGGAGGATATTATGGAGGTTTTCATGGATGATTTTTCAGTTTTTGGATCTTCCTTTGATTCATGTTTAGCTAATCTTTCTCTTGTCTTGCAGCGTTGTGAGGAGACTAATCTCGTTTTGAATTGGGAAAAGTGCCATTTTATGGTTAAAGAAGGTATAGTGTTGGGACATAAAGTCTCTGAAAAAGGCTTGGAAGTAGATCGAGCGAAGATTTCAGCTATTGAGCAACTACCTCCTCCAATAAATGTGAAGGGAGTTCGAAGTTTTCTTGGGCACGCAGGGTTTTATCGTCGTTTTATTAAAGATTTTTCTAAAGTAGTAAAACCCTTATGCAATCTTCTAGAAAAAGAGTCTGCTTTTATATTCTCTGATGAATGTCTGCTAGCATTTAATTTGTTAAACGAAAGGTTAACTACTGCACCTATAATTGTTGTACCTGATTGGAGTCAACCTTTTGAGATTATGTGTGATGCTAGTGATTTTTCTGTATGAGCAGTTTTAGGCCAACGTCGTGATAAGCTGTTTAGGGCCATTTACTATGCAAGTAGAACTTTGGACAATGCACAGCAGAATTACACCACCACTGAAAAAGAAATGTTTGTTGTTGTATTTTCTTTTGATAAATTTAGGTCCTATCTGTTAGGAACTAAAGTCATTGTTCATACTGACCATGCAACTCTTCGATATTTATTTGATAAAAAAGATGCTAAACCTCATTTCATTCAATGGGTTCTTCTTTTGCAAGAGTTTGATTTTGACATACGGGATAGGAAAGGATGTGAGAATGTCGTTGCAGATCATTTGTCTCGCATTGAGCATGAGAACCACCACGAGACCTTTCCTATCACAGAGGACTTTCCTGATGAGAGATATACTAGGTAAAATCTACTATTCCATGGTTTGCTGACTATGTTAATTTTCTTGCAGGGAAGGTGATGCCACCAGACTTGAAGACTCACCAAAAGAAGAAATTTCTCCATGATGTCAAGTCTTACCTGTGAGACGACCCGTTGCTCTTTAAGGTTTGTTCAGACCAATTAATAAGACGGTGTGTTCCACATGAGGAGGTAACTAAGTTTATGCATGATTTTCATCCATCTCCTTATGGTGGTCATTTTGGACCCACACGTACTACTGCCAAGGTACTGCAGTCTGGTTTCTATTGGCCTACTATGTTTAGGGATTGTTATACTTTTGTTAAAACATGTGATAGGTGCCAAAGAACAGGTAATATCTCGAGACACCATGAATTGCCTTTAACTCCTATTCTTGAAGTCGAGTTGTTTGATGTTTGGGGAATTGATTTTATGGGTCCCTTTCCCTCTTCCCATGGTTATCTTTATATTTTAGTTGCAGTTGATTATGTGTCTAAATGGGTAGAGGCAATTGCCACTAAGAAAAATGATGCTCGCATTGTCTTACAGTTCCTTCATAAGAACATCTTTACTAGGTTTGGCACTCCACGAGCTATAATTAGTGATGGGGGATCTCATTTTTGCAATAAATTGTTTAATGCTTTACTTGTCAAATATGGAGTTAGACATAAGGTTTCAACTGCTTATCATCCCCAAACTAACGGTCTTGCTGAGGTTTCTAACAGGGAAATAAAACAGATATTGGAGAAGACCGTTCGCACCACCAGGAAGGATTGGGCTCTCAAATTGGATGAAGCTCTGTGGGCCTACCGTACAACCTTTAAAACTCCAATTGGTACATCCCCGTATCAATTGGTGTTTGGGAAGGCATGTCACTTACCTGTGGAATTGGAACATAAAGCATTCTGGGCCACCAGGAAGTTGAACTTTGACTCTCAGAAAGCTGGCGAAGAACGACTGCTACAACTTAATGAGTTGGAGGAGTTTCGAGGCCAAGCTTATGAGAATGCCAAGCTTTACAAAGAACGCACTGCGAGATGGCATGATCAAAGAATTCAACACCGCTCGTTTACACCTGGACAATTAAAATCTAGGTGGTCGGGGCCCTTTACTATTAAGTAAGTGTTTCCACATGGAGCAATTGAGCTGCAAGCCACTGATGAACATTCATTCAAGGTCAATGGATAAAGAGTCAAACACTATTGTGGCACTGAGGAACGACGTCTCAAGAGCCTTTACTTGGACGAACCTGAATGATGCATCGTCCCGTCTAGCTAAAGATGTTAACTAAAGCGCTTGTTGGGAGGCAACCCAATTTTGTTTGCATTTTCTTTCATTTTGTTTGATGTTTGTTTTCTTTTTACTCTAATTTTTGTTTGTTTGTTTTATAGGTAAAAAAAAAAAAAAAAAAAAAAAAAAAAAAATATGTCTGCAGACACGAAACCCGAGAGGACAACGTCGAGACCCTGGTCAAGCGTCTCGACGCTACGAACTTCTGCTGCAGCGTCAGAAACCGAGAGGACAGCGCCAGGACGCTCCGAAGTCTGCTGCAGCGTCAAATACCGAGGGGGCAGCGTCGAGACGCTACGAAGTCTGCTGCAGAGCCAAATACCGAGGGGACAGTGTCGAGAAGCTGTGCCTAGCGTCGAGACGGTATCACGAAATCTGGAATTTAAATTCCAGATTTCGCAAAACAGAACCACAAACCCAAATACCCCCTTCCAAACCCTAACTTCTCTCCCTTCTTCTCCTCTCGATTTTCAACCCAAATCCCACAAATCTCCCCACAAATCTTTCATTCTTTCTTCAAATCTCCACTCCATAACTCCCAATCTTCAATTCCTTGGCCGTTAAAGCTCGATTGAAGATTGTTCCACCATTGTTGAGTTAAAGATTTCTTCAAGGGTACTTTCTACACTTTCTCACTATTTTATAGTCTTTGTTGTTGTGTAGAGAACTTTAGCATTGAGTTAAGTTGAGTGTGTTGTGGGAGTTTTGTTTCGTTATTTTGGGCATAGAAATTTGGGGTTTTGTTAGAGGTGTGTTATTCGTGTTCTTGAGAAAGAAAAAAAAAATGGCCGGATCAAAACGTTCAAGAGCTTCTTCATCCTCGTCAAGGGCTGAATTTGATTCTGATCGGTTCATTAGTCTTGCTGCATTTGAGAACTTTCAAATAAACATAATTGAGAGAAATGTTCTCCCTGAACGGGGCCTGGCTCCGGATGAAGTGCACCAACATCTCCTGTTTCAAAACATCATACAAAGAGGTTGGGCAGAATTTGTGCAGCAGCCTATCAGTGCCGTCGTATCCCTTGTGAGGGAATTTTACGCCAACATGACTGAGGAGGACACCAGATCCTATGTGAGAGGCCGTCGCATCCCATTTGACGCAGCTTCTATCAACGCATGCTTTTCACTGCCTAACATTGATCGGGATAAGTACAGTTTATATGCCAGCGAGCAGCTCGACGTACATCAAGTAATTAGAGAGTTGTGTCATCCGGGTGCTCAGTGGGTCACCAGGCACGGTGAGGTCATTCGATTCCGAGCAACCGACCTCACTGTCAGAAACATGGTATGGCATAGTTTAATTTGTGTCAGGCTGCTCCCCATTGCTCGTCTGAGCGATGTGGCGAAGGACAGGGCAATCCTTCTGTATGCGATTGCCACTGGTCGATCAGTGGATGTTGGCAAACTTATCCACAGTTCGATGCGACGCACTCGACGAGGTACCACCACAGGCGGACTTGGGCACTCGTCCCTCATCACGGAGCTCTGTAAGTGAGTCGGTGTTGACTGGGATGGACACGAGGAGGTGATCCACCCTCTGGCACTCATGGAGAAGAATTTTATCATGAGATTGCGTGGACGGGATGATGCGGTTGCCGGTGCAGGTAGCCAAGATGAGGATGATATCTATCTGGAGGGACCTGTTCCAGTTATGCTCGTTCCTCCTCAGCCAGCTCGTGCTTCACGTTCTATCGACGAGCAACTCCAGCATCTGTCGCTGCGAGTTCAGCGCCACCACAGGCGTTCTGAGGCACAGTTCACTCACCTGTACGAGTGTATGCGCTATCAGTATGAGCCTAGCGCCGATCAGTCCTTCCTTCATCCGATGCCTCCATACGCATCATCTGATGAGGAGCAGTGAGCGCCTACATTTCAGGGCAGTTTCGTTACCCCTATCTCTTTTTCTTATTGTGTTATGCATGATGTTTTTTATTTTATACATTGAGGACAATGCATGTTTTGAAATTTGGGTGTGGGACTAGCATGTTAAAGGCCCTGAGTATGTTTTATAAAATTGAGCTAATTTGTGATGCATTGCATGTGATTAGGATAACTTATAAGATATTCTGAATGTTGATGATCTGAATTGGTGAACTATGAAACCATATCTGAAAAGTTGAAATTTTTTCAACTTTTGTTTCCCTTTTGTTTGCTTGACTACCTTGTAAGCTAAGAATGCATCTTTGTGTTGAGTTTTCATGCATGAGAGAGACAACATGATTTGGCTTTTATTTGGAAAAAAAAAATTAGATAGTATCTCATACTTTACTAATTTATGAATGCATAAGGTTTAATGCCATTATACCCTGCCTGTCTGTGAGATTTTGAGCCATTAAGCACTATCTTTACACAATGCTCTTTTCTCTTAAATTGAGCATTCCATGCATGATTGACTTTTCTAGAACTTGCTCTGATATGCATGTCTGGAATCTCTGAACTCAATTTGAATGTCTTATTTTCACCAGGGAAATGAGGATAACCCATTTTTTAGCTTTCTAAAACGGCCAACCTTGACATTATCTTTAGAAAGCCTATTTTGAGCCTTAGCCCTTTTTGTTGGAAATTTATCATATTACAAGCCTTATATCCATTCTATTGTAATTTCCTCCATTTGAACCTTGAATTGAAGAATAAAGATGTATACCACATGATGCTTAAATCAATCCAAAGGAGAAAAGTGAAGTATTACTCAATGCATGAAATATCTTTCGTAGTGGCTTTGTTAAAAATAAAAAAAAAATTAAAAAGAAAAATTAAAAAGAAATAAGGAAAGAAAAAAAAATTGTGAACAAAAGCCACCGAGAGGAGTAACTTTACAAAGAGTCAACAAATCTTTCGAGCTTCGTGTGGTATAAACAATAATTCTTCCAATTAAGTAGCTTCAAATGTCCATCCATCCACATTTACCTAAGCCCAATTACAACCAAAGCGAGACCCGAAAATTTGACATTCATTCGATTCATTGATGATGAAGATTTGATATTTTAGCAAGCTTATGGTAAAATTCTTTTATGCATTGGATTGAGTGTTTATCCTATATATATCCCGATTAGTGAGATGATTGAGCGAAATTATGTGAGGTGTTAATTCTTGTGTATTCGATTGTGGTAATTTAATGAGATACTTTAGCTTTATTATAAAAATAGCCTATGATTGTTTGTTCTCTCGATTGTCACCATGGCTCAAACCTTAGATCAATGCTTAGTTTTATGGGTAGTTTTGGATACAAAAGGAAAAACAATAGGCTATGGTTGAATTTATTCTTCAATTGTGGATTGACGTTATTGAGAATATTGAGGTTGGAGTCACATGCATCCATTCATTGATTTGTCTTATGATCTTGTTTTATTTTGCTCGAGGACTAGCAAAAACTTAAATTTGGGGGTGTTTGATAGCTCACAAAGTGTGCTATCTTTATAGCCTTTTTATCGCTAGTTTACTGTGTAAATGAGCATTTTAATGTTGATTCTCTTTTATGTTATAGGAATTGAGCCATTGGAGCTAAATGGAGCATTATTGAGGATTAGGATGAGAAGTGATCCAATTGGGTGATTGAAGATGAAGCCCAAGCCAAAATTCCCGAGGGCAGAGCGTCGAGACGCCGCCTGGAGCGTCGAGACGCTTGAATAGTGCTTCCAAGCCAAAAATCCCGCAACAGTAGCGTCGAGACGCTACGAAATGTCTTCCAGCGTCAACTCCGTCCGTAGCGTCGAGACGCTGTGCCTAGCGTCTCGACGCTGACTTTCCTTATCAGGAAGATATTATTTTCGGGACAACGTCGAGACGCTGCCCCTAGGGTCTCGACGCTGTCACGATTTTCACTATAAATGGAACTTTTTCCAGCCGACTTAGGACGAATTTTTAGAGAGAAAAAACCTTATTTTCGAGATTGTCACACTTGGGAGAGGGGAAGAACGACGATTGAAGCGGAGGATGAGATTTCAAAGCTAAGGATCGTAGACCAGACGCAGGGAACGGAGAACGACACGAAATTGAGTTTTATTCTCCCTTTTCTTAGAACTTTGATTATGGATTTCTCATTGTTTAAGATGTTTTTAGTATTGAACATGTGTAGCTAAACTTATTATCTTGGGGATTGATGTAGCCTTTTAGTTTTGATGTTTTAATTAATTGAATGTTTAGATTGATTGCTTATTGCCCATTCGTGCTTTTACTTTCTTAATGCTTATAATCTTTTGGCCAAAGGTTGTATGTCTTCATGGTTTAAAATTATGCTTGAGAGAGAATAATTTAGACTAGATCTTAATTGCATGACTAAGAGTAGTTCTAACATGGGAATTATTAGGCTATCTTAGAAGTTGTTTTAAAGAAGAGTTTTTAATGCCTTGCATGTCTTTAAAAACTAGATTGAACAATTAGTTTTATTACATTGCATGAGACCAATTGCGCTCGTAAGAGTCAATTGTTATTTTTGTTCTTCTAGACTTATGGAAATTTGCATGAATAATCTAAGCATTTGATTGATTGAAGCGCCAATCTAATTGGTGAAATCATATCCCTAAGATACTTAATTTTCTCGTGATTTGTCTAATTCGTTACTTTATTTTATTGTTTGTTTTCGTAATTGTTGTCACAACCCTCTTTGCACTTTATTCCTCTAGATAAAATTAAACACTATTATTCGGGTACTTAAGTGAGCTAGAAAGCCAGCCCTGAGGACGATATTCGTAATTATTTACACTTTATTACTTGACCCGTACACTTACGGTTTGCATTGCATTAAAAGTACGCAACCATGATGTCAGCAGAGGTCAATTTGACTTATTTTTCAGATCCGGGTCCGTTTGACAAATGGACTAAAATAGGGGGTCAGTCGTACCATTCTCCCACATGTAAGGTAGAACTCAAACAAACCCCATTAAATTATCTTCTTATTTATTATCACAATACTCTTAAGGTCTTCATAGATAGCCCTAGATTGACAATGGATTTTTGATATCTACAAATTTCACTAACTTTCTAAGGACAAAATCTATAAGTTCTTCCCAAAACAAATTCTGAAAAGAAAAAAAAATGATAAAAACTGGTGGGGAAAGGAATCCCACAATAAACTTCAAGCTGAAATTCCCACATCGGGAAGAAAGAGGCTCTAACGAACCCATCAAACTGTTATATAAAGGCACCAACGCTTTGTATTTAAACTTACGGAGCCGTGTGGTGAGCACAAAACGAACTATTCTTTCGCCTTTTACTAAAGAATACCGTGTGCTCGCCGCTCTTAGCGGCATACGCCTATTTTTGCCATACTTGAAAAAAAAGAAATAAAATAGCAACTAACTACATATAATATAAATAATAAGTATTTTGAATTTATTTCAAAAGTATAAAATATATAGGAAAATTGTAACTGTCAATTTAATATAAAATTTTGTAGTGATAGTAGTCTATCCCTATGAGAACTTGAGTATCACACCGTAAACCACTCGACCATCCTGACTTTTTTTTTTTTTTTTTTGTATAGTAGATATTTCTATTAAAATCCTAAACATTGCATTAAAATGATTTTAAATGCATCCTTTTGATAGAAGTAGGATTTGAACCCACACCCTCTCACGAAAACTAAAACTTGAGTCTGGCATTTTACACCAATCGACCATCCTAACTTTATTTTTTGTATAGTAGGTATTTCAATCAAAATCCTAAACCTTGCATTCAAATGATTTTAAATGCATGCTTTTGAACAAGAATAACGTGATTTAGCTATTTAAATCACATCTCAAATACTAACTTAGACAAAAACTTGAGTCTGACGCCTTAGACCCCTCGGTCATCCTGACTTTTTTATTTTTGTATAGTAGATATTTCTATCAAAATCCTAAACCTTGCATTAAAATGATTTTCAATGCATGCTTTTGACTTATTTTGAACATGAATAAAGTGATTTAACTATTTAAATCACACCTCAAACATGTACTTATCAATTTTGTATGTAGTTTTTGTGCACACCAAAAACTAACAATTGTCAAAAGTGGGATTGGAACCCACACACCGTCACGAAAACCAGAATTTGAGTCTGGCGTCACGAAAACTTGGCATTAAAATGATTTTAAATGCATGCTTTTGACTGATTTTGAACATGGATAAAGTGATTTAACTATTTAAATCACACCTCAAATATGTGACCAGAACTTGAGTCTGGCGCCTTAGACACTCGACCACCCTACCTTTTTTTTTCTTTTTTTTTTAGACATATTTATCAAAATCTTAAACTTGCTTTAAAAATATTTTAAATGCATGCTTTTGAACATTAATAAGGTAACTTAACTATTTAAATCACACCTCAAACATGTACTTATAAATTTTGTAAGTAGTTTTTGTAAACACCAAACTCACACCCTCTCACGAAAACCAGAACTTGAGTCTGGCACCTTAGACCACTCGGCTATCCTGACTTTATTTTTTTTTTATAGTAGATATTTTTATCAAAATCCTAAACCTTGCATTAAAATGATTTTAAATGCATGTTGATTTTGAACATGAATAAAGTGATTTAACTATTTAAATCAAACCTCAAACATGTACTTATCAATTTTGTATGTAGTTTTTGTGAACATAAAAAACTAACAAGTGTCATGCCCACTCACAAAGACCAAAACTTGGTTTTGGCGCTTTAGACCACTCGACCATCTTGACCTTTTATTTTTGTATAGTAGATATTTCTATCAAAATTCTAATCCTTGCTTTAAAAATATTTTAAATGCATGATTTTGTGAACACCAAAAACTCACAATGGTCAGAAGTGGAATTTGAACCCACAAACTCTCACGAAAATTAGAACTTGAGTCTGGCGCCTTAGACCACTCAACCATCCTAACTTTATTTTTTTTGTATAGTAGATATTTCTATCAAAACCCTAAACCTGCATTAAATTGATTTTAAATGCATGCTTTTGAACATGAATAAAGTGATTTAAAGTTAAATTACACCTCAAACATTAACTTATCAATTTCGTATGTAATTTTTGTGACCATAAAAAACAAACAATTGTTAGAAGTGAGAAATGAACCCACGGCCTCTCACAAAGACCAAAACATTATTTTAGCGTCTTAGACCACTCAACCATCTTAACTTTTTTTATTTTTGTAAAGTAGATATTTCTAATACAATTCTAAACCTTGCTTTAAGATGATTTTCAATGCACGCTTTTGACTGATTTTGAACGAATAAAGTGATTTAACTATTTAATTCACACCTCCACGAAAACAAGAATTTGATTCTGACGCCTTAGATAACCATCCTGACTTTATTTTGTTGGTATAGTAGATATTTCTATCAAAATCCTAAACCTTGCATTAAAAATATTTTAAATGCATGCTTTTTGAAAACTAAAAAAGAAGTTAGATTTGAACCCACACCCTCTCCCGAAGATTAGAACTTGAGTCTAGCGCCTTAGACCACTCAGCCAACATTATTTTTTTTGTATATTAGATTTTCTATGAAAATCCTAAACTTTGCATTTAAATTATTTTAAATGCATGCTGATTTTGAATATGTATAAAGTGGATTTAGTGAGATTTGAACCCACACCCTCTCACGAAGAACAGAACTAAAATCTAACGTTTTAGACCACTCGACCAACTTTATTTTTTTGATATAGTAGATACTCCTATCAAAATCCCAGACCTTGCATTAAAATGATTTTAAATGCATAGTGATTTTGAACATGAATAAAGTGATTTAACTATTTAAATCACACCTCAAATACTTATCAATTTTGTATGTAGTTTTTGTGAACCCCAAAAAACTACTCTCACGAAGACAAAAACTTGAATATTTCTAACAAAATCCTAAACCTTGCATTAAAATAATTTTAATTGCATGCTTTTGAACATGAATAAAGTGATTTAAATTAAATCACACCTCAAACATTAACTTATCAATTCCGTAGGTAATTTTTGTGACCACAAATAAAGAACAATTGTTAGAAGTGAGAATTGAACCCACACCCTCTCACAAAGATCAAAACATGATTTTGACACCTTAGACCGCTCAACCATCTTGACCTTTTTTTTTTATATAGTAGATATTTCTATCTAAATACTACCTTGCTTTAAAATGATTTTAAATGCATGCTTTTGACACCTCAAACATACTTATCACTTTTATATGTAGTTTTTGTGAACACCAAAAACTAGGAATTTTGTGAGAACTGGGATTTGAACCCACACCCTCTCATGAAAACAAGAATTCAATTCTAATGCCTTAGACCACTCGACCATCCTAACTTTATTTAATTACTATAGTAAATATTTCTATCAAAATCCTAAACCTTGCATTAAAAAATATTTTAAATGCATGCTTTTGTGAAAACGAAAAATTCCCAATTGTCATAAGTGGGATTTGAACCCACGCTCTGTCACGAAGACTAGAACTTGAGTCTGGTGCCTTAGACCACTCGACCATCCTGACTTTAAATTTTTAGTATAGTAGATATTTCTATCAAAATCCTAAACTTTGCATTAAAATGATTTTAAATACATGCTAAATTTGAATATGAATAAAGTGGATTTAGTGAGATTTGAACCCACACCCTCTCACGAAGAACTGAACTAGAGTCTAACGATTTTCAACACTTGACCAACTTTATTTTTTTATTTAGTAGCTATTCCTAACAAAATCCTAAACCGTATATTAAAACGATTTTAAATGCATGCTGATTTTGAACATGAATAAAGTGATTTAACACCTCAAATACTTATCAATTTTGTATGTAGTTTTTGTGAACACCAAAAAAGAAGACCAAAACTTGAGTCTGTTTCTTGTATAGTAGATATTTCTATCAAATCCTAAACCTTGCAATAAAATGATTTTAAATGCATGCTTTTGTGAAAACCAAAAGTTCCTAAACCTTGCATTAAGATGATTTTAAATGCATGCTTTTGTGAAAACCAAATGTTCACAATTGTCAGAAGTGGGATTTGAACCCACGCCCTCTCACGAAGACCAGAACTTGAGTCTGGCGCCTTAGACCACTCGGCCATCCTGACTTTATTTTTTTTGTATATTAGATATTTCTATCAAAATCCTAAACTTTGCATTAAAATGATTTTAAATGCATGCTGATTTTGAATATGAATAAAGTGGATTTAGTGAGATTTGAACCCACACCCTCTCACGAAGAATAGAACTAGAGTCTAACGTCTTAGACCACTCAACCAACTTTAAAGGTAAAGAAGTGAGCCGGATTTGTTGTTGCAACCAAACCGAGGAGAGAGAAAACGGAATTAGAGAGAAAGAAAAAGAGCAGAATTCTACATCCGTACAGTTTTTGTATTTCAGTCCGTTAGGGATCAATCCGTGGTCCGATCGAGCTGAAATTTTGACAGCGTGTTCCTGACACGTGGGTCTTCAATCTGAACGGTGGAGATTTTGTTTGGAGCTATCTGCAGGAATATTCCAGTGGGTAGTTCGTGGCCACTTTAAGTGATATCTTTCTTCTTTTTACTCTCTTGAATTATATTGTGTTCTACTTTTAATTTTCTATTAGGTTCACCAGGGATAATTGAATAATAAAATTTAGTAATTATCCCAACAGTTACATTATGAGCTAAACTTTTATAGCTAGAATTTGTGGTGCTATTGTCGCAACGTCATTGCGACGCGGAGCGGCCGACGTCCTCTTTCAAGGGTTTTGTTTTAAAAAATAAAAGAGATGGAGTCGCCACCAATCATTTTGGGTGTGATTGGTCACATTAAAAAGAAAACTGGTCTACGAAAACAGAAATTAGGTTCGGGGGTCGTTTGAGTGTAGGGAAGGTGTTAGCACCCTACAACACCCGTTAAAAACGGTAGCCATATTTTATCTTATATTATCCAGTTAATTTTAAAATGTCCTTGATTTGAGAAAAATAAATAAATAATAGTTTTGTTAAAAATGAATGTCTCATTAAATCAAATCTTAACCTTAAAAATAAGGTAAGAATTTGATATATTGAGTGAATTTAACTTTAATTAATTATCATATCTAAATTTCCTTTTATTTAAAGGAAATTATTTACCTCAAGAATTTGAGAAATTTATCCCAACTCCGTCATAGGATTTATATGATAATATTTTATTTTAAAAACATATTGATTTGTTATTTTTATAAGTAGTTTGGGAGGATTTTCGTGTGCTTGCACGAGAGTCGAAACTCTACGAAAGTCACATTACTCAGCCCTCAAAACAAATATTATTTTATTTTACAAACGTTATTTTTAAACGGAAATATGACTTTGATTATAAAATCAAATTGAGATTTAGGAAAATTTAAATTAAAGATAAAGTTGAAATTTGTTTGAAATATATTAAAACAAATAATTAAAATTTATTTACAAGACTTAAATTAAGGTAAAATTGAAATATGCCTTAAAATATTAAATCTAAAAAGGAAAATATATCCTAACTTAATTGGAAAATAAAAAAAAGGTCAGACATTAACTTCGGGTCAAATGTCAAAATTGGGAGTGAATAAATAAAAATAAGGAATGACAGTTTTGTAATTAAGCATGCAATGACAAACTTGTAAATAATATAAAAGTAATGACATTTTTGTAAATAACATAAAAACCTAAAAATATACCTCCTTCTTCAATCGAGCGTGTCGCGGTCTATGCCTTCCATCACCATGAGGAGTTATCGTTTGTTCAAGCTCGTGGTTGCCGATATCCGCAGAAGATTATAGTTGGATGAAGATGGTGGTTGTTGGTTTTTTTGCTTGAGATGGGAGGAATGGAGGGAAGTGGTTGTGAAGTTTGGAGGGAAGAGAAAGTTATTTTAAATTAGTCAAATAAGAGTTTTGACCATTAAAATTAACGTTTTCTCTCAAATTTGGTAGCCTTTCGCCCTAATCTTTTTTTTCTCTCCTTCGAGCCCTTCGCTCTGATCTTCTCTTTTTTCCCTTGATTTTACGAGCCTTTCGCTCTGATCTTCTCTTATCGTCCTCTCTTTTACGAGCCTTACCGCTCTGATCTTTTCTTCTCTTCGTTCCTTTACTTCATTCTCTTGGTCGATATTTATAGGCCATTGAAAATCACATCAAAGGTAAAAATCTCAATGAATTTATTACTCAAAATGTTTTCTCAATTGAAATAGATTTTAGGCCAAAAATTGACAAATATTTTATATCATAAATGAATATCAAATTTTAAACCAAAAATGAATTAAATATTTTATACTCATAAATGAATATCAAATTTTAACCCAAAAATAAATTAAAGATTTTATATTTATTGAAGTAAATAAATGAATATCAAACTTTAGCCATAAAATGACTTAAAATTTTATACTCATTAAATGTTAATTTTATTTGTCAAAATAGGTAAAAACTTTTCCAAACAACCAAAACGTTCTTTTTCTTATTTTTCTTGAATTTTCGAAATTAATAAATTAAAAAAATAAAAATGTGAATTTTAAAAGTTTAAAAATGGTTTAAAGAATGATGACAAAAATACATAAAAAAATAGGGAAAAATAACTTTAATAATAAACAAATGGCCGGACCAAATACGGTGTCTACAGCTTGCTCCCCTTTGTGTATCTTTAAAGAATTGAAAGGGTAGACAAAGGACGAAGACAGAATATTGGGCCGGCGAAAATTTGTTTATTAAAAAAAGACAGAACTAGGTTTACAAAGGATACGACCCTTTAAATCCTGGATTAGGGTTTGATTTAACCAATAAAGAAATGAAACGGACCTGGGTTATGTCCACAGGCTTCGACCGCTAATCTTGGATTAGGGTTCGATTTAACCAACAATGATTTTTTTTTTTTTTTTTTTTTTTTTTTTTTTTTTTTTTTTTTTTGAAACAACAAAGGAATTGAACGGACCTGGGTTATGTCCACAGGCTTCGACCGCTAATCTTGGATTATGGTTCGATTTAACCAACAAATGAATTTTTTTATTTTTTTATTGAATATTTTTTTAATCAACACAGGAAATGAAATGGACCTGGGTTATGTCCATAGGCTTCGACCGCTAATCTTGGATTATGGTTCGATTTAACCAACAAAGTAAATGAAACGGACCTGGGTTATGTCCACAGGCTTCGACCGCTAATCTTGGATTATGGTTCGATTTAACCAACAAAGGAATTTTTTTTTTTTTTATATTTTTGAATCAACAAAGGAAATGAAACGGACCTCGGTTATGTCCACAGGCTTCGACCGCTAATCTTGGATTATGGTTCGATTTAACCAACAAATTAAATGAAACGGACCTGGGTTATGTCCACAGGCTTCGACCGCTAATCTTGGATTATGGTTCGATTTAACCAACAAAGTAAATGAAACGGATGAGTGATAAATTTTGATTTAGATTTTGATTTTAATTTTAATTTTGATTTTTTTTTTATTTTTATTTTGATTTTGATTTTGGTTTTGGTTTTTTTATTTTGAATTTAAAGGGGACAACGGTTTTTATTTCAAAACTTAGTTGTCAAAATGAAAGATATTTTTAAAAAGGGACTTCGTATTTCAAAAATTTGCCTTAAAAGAGACAACGGTTTTTATTTCAAAACTTAGTCGTCAACACAATAGACACTTTTAAAACAGGGACTTCGTATTTCAGAAATTTGCTTTAAAGGGACAACGGTTTTTATTTCAAAACTTAGTTGTCAAACAAAAGACTCATTTAAAACAGGGACTTCGTATTTCAGAAATTTGCTTTAATAGGGACAACGGTTTTTATCTCAAAACTTAGTTGTCAAACAAAAGACTCCTTTAAAACAGGGACTTCGTATTTCAGAAATTTGCTTTAAAGGGACGACGATTTTTATTTCAAAACTTAGTCGTCAATACAAAGACACTTTTAAAACAGGGACTTCGTATTTCAGAAATTTGCTTTAAAAGGGACAACGGTTTTTATCTCAAAACTTAGTTGTCAAACAAAAGACTCCTTTAAAACAGAGACTTCGTATTTCAGAAATTTGCTTTAAAGGGACGACGGTTTTTATTTCAAAACTTAGTCGTCAACACAAAGACACTTTTAAAACAGGGACTTCGTATTTCAGAAATTTGCTTTAATAGGGACAACGGTTTTTATCTCAAAACTTAGTTGTAAAACAAAAGACAACGGTTTTTATTTCAAAACTTAGTTGCCGAACAAAAGACAACGGTTTTTATTTCAAAACTTAGCTGCAAAACAAAAGACAACGGTTTTTATTTCAAAACTTAGTTGCCGAACAAAAGACAGCGGTTTTTATTTCAAAACTTAGCTGCAAAACCAAAGACAACGGTTTTTATTTCAAAACTTAGTTGCCGAACAAAAGACAGCTGTTTTTATTTCAAAACTTAGCTGCAAAACAAAAGACAACGGTTTTTATTTCAAAACTTAGTTGCCGAACAAAAGACAGCGGTTTTTATTTCAAAACTTAGCTGCAAAACAGAAAACAACGGTTTTTATTTCAAAACTTAGCTGCAAAACAAAAGACAACGGTTTTTATTTCAAAACTTAGTTGTCGAACAAAAGACAGCGGTTTTTATTTCAAAACTTAGCTGCAAAACAAAAGACAACGGTTTTTATTTCAAAACTTAGTCGCCGAACAAAAGACAGCGGTTTTTATTTCAAAACTTAGCTGCAAAACAAAAGACAACGGTTTTTATTTCAAAACTTAGTTGCCGAAAAGACAGCGGTTTTTATTTCAAAACTTAGCTGCAAAACCAAAGACAACGGTTTTTATTTCAAAACTTAGTTGCCGAACAAAAGACAGCGGTTTTTATTTCAAAACTTAGCTGCAAAACAAAAGACAACGGTTTTTATTTCAAAACTTAGCTGCCTGAATTCTCTAAAATGCTCTTTTGATAATGTTATGCATGTGATGAATGAATGCAACATGTATGCATGTGTATGATAACAAATGATTTTTTTGTTTTTATTTAAAATAATGATGTGAATTGTTTCAAACTGGTAAACGAAATGCAAGATATCAAAATGATCTTCATGTTTAAGGAAAATGATTATCCTTGTCTACTCTCCTTGTTGTTGTTAGCTGACATTTAACAAAGAATCATCATCATCAGATTTTTTTTTTTTTTTTTTTTTTTTTTTTTTTTTTTTTTTTTTGAATGCTTTCACTCGGTAAGTCAATCATAGAGTACTCAACCATATTAGGTATGGTAAATATTTTGGAAGTTTCTCATGTGCTAGGTTAGAGAACTATAAAAAGTAATTTGTAGAATTGAATATCTTACTTGACTAACTGCTTCATAATTTAGTCTTGTAATGGACACAATGATTTGAATGAATTTAGCTTTGAAGTAAGCATGAAATGGTAAACAATACATGTTTTCATCATAAGGAAGAAAAACAGAGGAGAATGTGGTCTTCAAATCTCCTGAACAATAAGAGATTGATTATAAATTTTGAATGTTCGAGTAAGAGAATCCAATAGAAGACGAATGAAGTAATTTCAATTCTTTGGACAATAGTTTTGAGAACTTGAAGCAGCCTCTTTGAAAAAACATCTTGTATGTGTATCTTTCTTCCTTTGAGTAAGCTCGAGGTCTTCGATTATCTCCACCTTGACATGGTCTGGTGTGACGAATATGAACGATTTTGCTCAAATGCGGCAAAGGTGAAGGCTTTTCCCGGTGTTGATTTGATTGCACCGATCTCGTTTTTTTTTTTTTTTTTTTTTTTTTTTTTTTAAAGATAGAGATGGTGCGATCAATTACTCGAGCTTGTTGATATCGACTTTACTCCAGTATTACAAAAATGAAGTCCTTGCTCCAGTTTGCAAAGATGAAAACTCTGCTCCAGTCTTTTTATGGTAGTGTTGTTCCGGTGTGGCAAAGACAAAAGCTTTGCTTCGGTTTGATGATAACTTTGCTCCAGTGTGGCAAAGACAGAGGCTTTGCTCCAGTTTTGTTGATGATGACTTTGCTCCAGTGTGTAAAGTTGAAAGAATTGTCTTAGTTTAGCGAAGATGGAGACTTTGTCCCACTTGGTCGCCTTGCAAAGGAGATTTTTCAAGCCTTCTGGATGTAATTCTTTGATCTATTGATTGCACAAATCTTCCAACATTTTTTTTTTTTTTTTTTTTTTTTTTTTTTTAAGAAATGGTGCAATCAAATGCTTCAACTCGCTGATTTTTCCCTTGTGTATGGATGGTGGCCTTGCTTTAGTTTGTTGATATTGGTCTTGCTCCAGTGTGTCAAAGACGGAGACTTGCTCCAATTTGTTTATGGTAGCTCTGCTCCAGTATGACAAAGATAAAAACTTTGCTTTAGTATGGCAAAGACAAAAACTTTGCTCCAGTTTGTTCATGATGGCTCTGCTCCAGTGTGTTTGATGGAAGCTTTGCTTCAGTGTGACAAAAATGAAGGCTTTGCTCCAATGTGCAGATAATGGTTTTGCTCCAGTGTGACAAAAATAAAGGTTTTGCTCCGATGTGCAAAGTCTTAAAAAATTATTCCAATTTAGAGAAGATGGAGGCTTTGCCCCAATTGGTCGCCTTGCAAAGGAGATTTTTCAAGCATTCCTGATCTATTGATTGCACAAATCTTGCAACAATTTTTTTTTTTTTTTTTTTTTTTTTTTTTTTTTTTTTTTGCTAAACATTGCTTATTTTATTTAGCAAGAGATTGTGCAATCACATACACAAGATTGATGATATACGGTTACTCCTTTACAACTCTTGCAGTCCTTCTATGTCGTTTCTTTGTCTATGAAACCCGACACCGTAATGAAGATCCTTCAAGCAAAACTCATTGAATGAAGCTGGAATTTTGAGATAATTTCCAAAGTTGCTGACTCATTTGTGCTTAAAACTATTATCTCTAGTCTTGGAATCACTTTCAAATTGAGGGAAGAGAAATGACAAATGATAAGAATGAAAAGAAATGAGAATTTGGATCAAATGAAGTTGAATATGAGAAATTACAAGTCTTAATTATGAAGCAGTAGATCATAAGAGTTTAATACTATTTCATTACATTTGAAACTCTCTCGAATAATTTGGGATGTTTGCTATCTAAATAAATGTGGCAGGTTTAACAAAAGGGCTAGGTGGGTAGAGATGCACCACATAATGTAGATGGTGAGTTTGATATGGATTTAAAGGTGGATCCACAAAATCAGGGTAAATTGCCTCAAAGTTTATGTGGCATGCAAGTTCAAGGTTTTACCGTGAGTAATTTTGGACTCTCACTACAAAAGGGTGTTTGTCTAGTATGAAGATTAAGATCTTGCTCAACTGTTGTGTGGTGACAAAGTGTTTAGCACATGAGGGATATATAGGTCGAAATAAGGTCGTCTTCAACTACGAATTCGTCTCAATTATGAAACTTGAGAGAAGTATTTTTCAAAGAAGACACAAAATGGTTGAGACTTTGACAATTTCTTTAATAAAAGTAGTGAAAGCACTCATTCCTCTTTTCTTTTTCTTTTTTTTAATTTTTTTTCTATTTTTTTCATTCCCTCCAAATGATGATTCGACATTTTTGCTCAAAATTCTTGTTAAGTTTTCAGCTAACAAGAACGACCAAAGTAAATACAAGGGTAATCAAAGTGAACACAAAAATGTTTTATTTTTTTATTTTTAAATGATGTGATGAAGAATATGATAAAAATTGATAATGTTTTGTGAAAAAACACGTGTGAGATGATATTATGAAATTGATGAATAAAAAACGTTTTTGATATTTTTTTTTTGTGAAATGAGATAATGATGCATGAACATTTTCATCATGTGAGATAAAAGTGAAACTTGATTTTTCTGATGTATGCATGTGCATGATAACAAATAATTTATTTGTTTTGTTTTGTTTTTTATATATATGTCTGTATGAGATGATATGATGCAATTGATGATTTGACATGTAAAATGATGCATAAATTTATTTTTTTTTTAATTTTTTTATGATGGGATAACAAATGATTTTTTGTTTTTATTTTTTTATGTTTTGAATGTATGCATGTGTGAGATAGAAGTGAAACTTAATTTTTGTGGCGTATGCATGTGCATGATAACAAATGATTTTTTTTTTTTTTTTTTTTTTTTTTTTTTTTTTTTTTTACATATATGCCTCTGTGAGATGATATGATGCAATATTTTTTTTATGATGGGATAACAAATGATTTTTTTTATTATTATTTTTTTATCTTTTGATGTATGCATGTGTGAGAGAATTTTATGCAACTAGCAAACAATTTTTTTTTTTAAATGTTATGACTTGACATGGGTAATGATAGAATGCATGATTTTTTTTATTATTTTTTTATGATGTATATATGAGATGACTTTATGCAACTATCAAATATTTTTTTTTAAAATGTTATGACTCGACATGCGAAATTAGATAATGATGCATGAATATTTTTTTATTTTTTATGATGCATATATAAGATGACTTTATGCAACTAACAAATACTTCTTTTTTTAAAAAAAAAAAATGTTAATGCCTTGACATGCAAAATGAGACAATGCAATTGAATTTTCTTTTTATATGCATGTAAATATGCCTAGACCTAGATGTATTTAGAAAGAGAAAAAAAAAAAGTATTCACGAGAGAGAAATTTTGTACTTGCATGAGAGCCCAAAGACTCACAAATTTATGAACGTGAAAAATGCACGATGCTTATATCCTAGAGTATGCTAAAACTTAATGAACTCTTTGGATTTCATGTGATGATTGAACCAAAATGAGAAAATGATCTTATGGAAGTGTATGAAAGTGTCTAAAAATGTCCTACTCCTAGATGAAATGTGTATGAATGATGTGCTATGACTCAACACTTAATGGAAGAAAATTATAAACAAAAATTTTAGAAAATAAGACTCAACACTTAATTTCATTGTTATAAAATAACAAATGAAATAACTTACGTAAAAACACTTCATGCGCCTATATGCTTAAGTAAAAACACTTCATGCGCCTATATAGGGCATTTACATTCCCTCGATGGTCGACACTACTCAATCTTGAATTTTTTATTTTTTATTTATTAATTTTAAATGAGCGTATGTGAAAGAAAAAAAAAAAAATTTAAAAAAATAGAAATAGCAAATTCACTCAGATTTTTCATGCGCCTATCAGAGGCATTTATATCCCTTGAGGGTCGACACTACTAAATCTAAAATTTCAATTAAAATAATGAAAATTGTTTTGAAATAAAATTTAAGAAATAACACAATCATGGAAAATGAAATATGACTTTTCATGTGCCTATCATTAACAATCTTTTTACGGTCGACACTACTAAGTTTTAAAATAATTATAAAAAGATCAGCGTTATTTTGAAATAAGAATGAATGATAATAAGATAAGATTTTTCATGTGCCAACACAAAGGTAATTCTTTTGAAAGTCAACATTACTAAATCTAAAAATGAAATTAGAATGATGAAAGTTGTTTTGAATTTAAAAAAGAAGAATAGAATAATAATAGAAAATGAAATGAGACCTTTCATACGCCTATTATTCACAATTATTTTCAAGGTCGACACTACTTAATCTTAAAACAAAGTAAAAAAAATACTACTAAATCTTGAAATGAAATTAAAATGACAAAAAAGTTTTGATGGAAAAATATGTTTTTTTTTTAAATTTGGTTTAAAAATGAAATGAACAAAACAAAGATAAACTCAAGACTATACAAATGCAACAATAATTATAAAAAAAAATGACCTAAAACAAATTACTTCAACAGCAAAGTAAATAAATTGCACAATAATAAGAATGGTGTGATGGTAAAATTCTAAACCTAAAGGACAAAGGTCCCCAAATTAATTTCAATGTTATAAAATAACAAATGAATTAACTTGAGCGAAAAATTTTCATGCGCCTATGCGGGGGCAATTAAATCCCCTCGAAAGTCGACACTACTAAATTCTCAATTCTAATCCTAAAAGGTATAGCTCGGGTATAGAGCCGTGATTGTGTGTGAAATGCATGATTATGCAAATTGAGATGCAATAAATAATAACACTAAATAAGACAAGCTAAATAAAATAATACAAAAATAAATAGACAAAAACAAAAACAAACAAAGGACCAACAAAAAATGAAAACGGGATAATAAAAGATAAATACAATGGCCTTGACCCTCTAAAAAAAGTTCCCCAGTGGAGTCGCCATGCTGTCGCAACGTCATTGCGACGCGGAGCGGCCGACGTCCTCTTTCAAGGGTTTTGTTTTAAAAAATAAAAGAGATGGAGTCGCCACCAATCATTTTGGGTGTGATTGGTCACCTTAAAAAGAAAACTGGTCTACGAAAACAGAAATTAGGTTCGGGGGTCGTTTGAGTGTAGGGAAGGTGTTAGCACCCTACAACACCCGTTAAAAACGGTAGCCATATTTTATCTTATATTATCCAGTTAATTTTAAAATGTCCTTGATTTGAGAAAAATAAATAAATAATAGTTTTGTTAAAAATGAATGTCTCATTAAATCAAATCTTAACCTTAAAAATAAGGTAAGAATTTGATATATTGAGTGAATTTAACTTTAATTAATTATCATATCTAAATTTCCTTTTATTTAAAGGAAATTATTTACCTCAAGAATTTGAGAAATTTATCCCAACTCCGTCATAGGATTTATATGATAATAATTTATTTTAAAAACATATAGATTTGTTATTTTTATAAGTAGTTTGGGAGGATTTTCGTGTGCTTGCACGAGAGTCGAAACTCTACGAAAGTCACATTACTCAGCCCTCAAAACAAATATTATTTTATTTTACAAACGTTATTTTTAAACGGAAATATGACTTTGATTATAAAATCAAATTGAGATTTAGGAAAATTTAAATTAAAGATAAAGTTGAAATTTGTTTGAAATATATTAAAACAAATAATTAAAATTTATTTACAAGACTTAAATTAAGGTAAAATTGAAATATGCCTTAAAATATTAAATCTAAAAAGGAAAATATATCCTAACTTAATTGGAAAATAAAAAAAAGGTCAGACATTAACTTCGGGTCAAATGTCAAAATTGGGAGTGAATAAATAAAAATAAGGAATGACAGTTTTGTAATTAAGCATGCAATGACAAACTTGTAAATAATATAAAAGTAATGACATTTTTGTAAATAACATAAAAACCTAAAAATATACCTCCTTCTTCAATCGAGCGTGTCGCGGTCTATGCCTTCCATCACCATGAGGAGTTATCGTTTGTTCAAGCTCGTGGTTGCCGATATCCGCAGAAGATTATAGTTGGATGAAGATGGTGGTTGTTGGTTTTTTTGCTTGAGATGGGAGGAATGGAGGGAAGTGGTTGTGAAGTTTGGAGGGAAGAGAAAGTTATTTTAAATTAGTCAAATAAGAGTTTTGACCATTAAAATTAACGTTTTCTCTCAAATTTGGTAGCCTTTCGCCCTAATCTTTTTTTTCTCTCCTTCGAGCCCTTCGCTCTGATCTTCTCTTTTTTCCCTTGATTTTACGAGCCTTTCGCTCTGATCTTCTCTTATCGTCCTCTCTTTTACGAGCCTTACCGCTCTGATCTTTTCTTCTCTTCGTTCCTTTACTTCATTCTCTTGGTCGATATTTATAGGCCATTGAAAATCACATCAAAGGTAAAAATCTCAATGAATTTATTACTCAAAATGTTTTCTCAATTGAAATAGATTTTAGGCCAAAAATTGACAAATATTTTATATCATAAATGAATATCAAATTTTAAACCAAAAATGAATTAAATATTTTATACTCATAAATGAATATCAAATTTTAACCCAAAAATAAATTAAAGATTTTATATTTATTGAAGTAAATAAATGAATATCAAACTTTAGCCATAAAATGACTTAAAATTTTATACTCATTAAATGTTAATTTTATTTGTCAAAATAGGTAAAAACTTTTCCAAACAACCAAAACGTTCTTTTTCTTATTTTTCTTGAATTTTCGAAATTAATAAATTAAAAAAATAAAAATGTGAATTTTAAAAGTTTAAAAATGGTTTAAAGAATGATGACAAAAATACATAAAAAATAGGGGAAAATAACTTTAATAATAAACAAATGGCCGGACCAAATACGGTGTCTACAGCTATAATATTTATTTGGCCTATTTTGTTATTGTGAAAGCATATGTTGTTATAGTTCACGTGTGTTTAATATTTATATTTTCTATTTAAACTTAATCACTTTCAAAAGATTATAAAATGATTTTTAATACTTAAGGATTACATAAATGACTGAAATTGCACACTTTCACAAGTAATGCAAGTAAATTCATGTTGGATAAAATAGAGAATTCAAAGGAAAACATACTTTTTTTGGCCTGCAAAACTTAAAAACAAATGTACTTTAGGGATGTTTTTGATGTTGAGGCTCTATAGTTATATGATTAACTTAGATGAAAAAACTGTAGGACATGTTTGAAAATGATATGGAAATGATTAAAATCACTTCAAAACATGTATTTAATTCTTCAAAATAAAGTTAATGTTTGATTTTGAAACTTTTAAATGCAATTTTTATAGGGTTTGTTGCACAGACAACCATAAGCCCAAAATAATTGCAAATTTAGCAAAATTTAAAACATTTTGAAAATATGACAAAAAATCAGTGGCTATCACTGATAGAAGCTATCGTTGATATATAACTATCACTGATAGACTAAAATTCTATAAAAAAAACTGAGGTGATAGACTACTATCAGCGATAGACCATACTATTAGTGATAGAAATTGTCATATCTGCAAATGTTTTTAAAAAGTGGTATATTTTTAATTATTTTACTCTAAATTGACATCAGTTACAATTTCTCATTTTTATATCATCAAAATTGATTTGAAATGATTAAAAACATGTTTAGTGATTTTAACAATATTAAAATAACTTTCAAACAGAGTTCGAGGATTAAATCTGATATTCTAGCATACAATTTGAAATTTATGTTTACTTTGATATGATATTGCATTATTGTAGCATCATTATAGCAACATAAGTATGAAAGAAGACCTATAAATTTCAGATTGACCTATAAATTTCAGATTTCTTTCTAATGTTTGTTGCATTTAAAACATGCTGTTTTTTAATAATATTGTAATTTTTAAAACTTTTTATAAAAATATGGTAGGTTTGAAAGTATTTTGAAAAGAATGTTGTTCAGGAAAAGACAGACAAAGACGACCTCTACACGCGGAGCAAAGGTCGTCTTTTGAAAATACGATCTTGTTCCACATGGATGAAGATCGTCTTTTCAAAAGACATCTTCTTCGGCATCTACTTTCCTTTCATTAAAAAATTGATATATTTTGAAAAAGGTACGGTTGGAAGAGAGCTTCAATTGGATACCTGGTTTCACTATTTTTAGAGTTGTGTATCAAAAGATACAGACGAAGTTTAGCTACGGTTTTGAAGTTTTCAGCCATATCTTCAGTTCTGGGTTTAGTGAAGTTTTCAGAACTTCGACGATCTGTATATTTTGATACACAACTCCAAAAGTAGTGAAACAAGGTATCAAATTGAAGCTCTCTGTGTTAGCTTTCCAACCTTACCCTTTTTGAAGTTTTTGAATATCTGGATAAAAACATATCAATTTTTTAATGCACTCCTCAAAAGAATCTTCAGCTCTGAAATTTGCAGAACTATAGTCCAATGATGGACCAAAACATGTGTGTTTAATTTGGTTCAATAACCTGCAACGAAGTTTATGGTCAAGTGCAAGTATACACTTGTCAATCAAGTAATAATTTGGAAAGTATTCCAAGTATCGTATCCCAAGAGACTGTTGAAGAATTTAGTTTTATAAAGAGTTTGTTTTTCGAAAGCAATAAAAAGGTACACAAATAAATTGATAATGTGGTTGGTTGGTTTTGGTTTGAAAATAATAATAAAAATAGGGATCCAATCATGTTTCAGCCCTAAGTTGAGTTTACTTGACAGCCTGTGACCACAGAGTCACCACATAGTACCTTATGCTTTTGGATCGGATTCGTCTCCTATTCAGCCTCTTTGCAAGTACCTTTAGGAGTCTAAGCCATTATACTCACGGTCCAGTGGATAATGTGATCTTAGATGGTTAAGAATGCAATCTTATTGATCCTATAGTCTTTTGCCCCAATCATCAAGGACAATCGACGAAATCCTATTCCTAGGTTTTTCTGCTATATCACCTTTACGAGAGCCGTTAATTTCCCGACCTGTCCAGTATCGACATTAAAATTTCATGCTAATTAAGTGATCAAATTAATATAACATTTTTGCATATATTCAGTAAAGGACGAACCACATAAGGCATAAGGGGTAAAACCGTAATTTACAGCTGTCAAGCTAGCTCATTTCTTAACGGGCATTCACATAATTGAATCCCTTACGAAAACTTAGCTCATAATGAGAACTAGACTAAAATACTTCATTGAAAAATAATGCATAAGTACAAAAATTGCTAAAAGGGTAAAATGGTAATTTTACTCGAAAATTAAAGATAAAATGAAAATGGAATAAAAACAGAATGTAAATAATAAATAAAGGACAGAATTGGAATAACAAAGGTTTTGAACTGAAAATTAAATTATAAATGCAAAAGTTGCTAAAAGGGTAAAATGGTAATTTTGCATGTAAAGTTAAGAACGAAAATAAATGTGAAATAAAAGCAGAATGTAAATAGAAAATGTGCAGAATTAAATAGAAAGTAAATCTGGAAATTTTCCAACTTTCTCTCTCTCGAACTCGTGGACAATGGATGAAGGGTCTCTACTCGCTCGATTCACGTCGTCAATGCAAATCGAATCCTCGCAGCACCTTCCTTTCGGAGCTGGCTGAAGTAGAACTATTACAGAGGAGTGGTCCGCTCTTGTTTGGAATTTCGGGAAGAGAAAGGAGGTTGATCGACTATGTGGAAATTGATTGTTGTAAAGAAATGATCGATGATTGGAATGAAGGCTTGAGGTGCCTTTTATAGGCCTTAGGGTTTGTTTGGAGGTTGCTAAAATGAGGGAGAGATCTTTGGTAAGAGTTGTTAGGTCAAATAGGGAGTTGGTTGGCTGAATCTTTGGAAGATCTTTGACAAAATATCTCAACCAATTCGTTTGACCAGTCAACTGCACTCTGTGGCCTCTTATGTGGCCACAAGCTGGATTCTGCACTATGTGACTCCTCTTTGGCCACAAGCTGGATTTTGCACTCCGTGACTCCTTTGTGGCCACAAACTGAAACTCTGTGGCCACAAGCTGAAGTAGAATACAGTTTTCCTGAAAATAATTAAAACAACATTAATTCTTATCAAAAATGACTCTTTTACCCTCTTAATTGCTTCATAATGACAAAACGACCTTGAGCATGTGACTTTCCTATTTTTATTCTTTTCTTATCAATTACATGCACAATTATCTTTTATTTAACTCAAAAAGTCAATTAATGAGTATGCTTTAAAGGGTAAAAACATGACATAAATGACGTTCATCATCCAACTTCGATGATCTTTATCTTTTGATACACAACTCATATAGTGAAAGCAGTTATCAAACTGAAGCTCTACTCGGTTAGCTTTTCAACCATACATTTTTTTTATCCAAAAATAGGGAAACCAGACATGTGACCTGAATTAAATTTAAAGAAAAAAATTGCTAATTCTTGATCCGATAAACCTAGTCGATCATATTGCAATTGAGCTCAAGATTAAATGAGTCCAAAAACTATTTAAATGGTAATTTGGCCAAAGCTCAAAAGATTAAGATTAGGCCTAAAACTAACAAAGCCCATTCCAGATGTCTTGGTTCAAAAGCCATCCGGGCTCATACACATTATGTGTTCATGGAAAAAATCTATAAATAGAGATGTTTTCCTTCATTTGGGTTCATAAATTTAACTCTCAAGAGAGCCTGAAATCCAGAAAACTCTTCGAAACTGAAGACTCTATACCATACATGCTTTGAAGACCAAGATCAAAATTTAACACTTCAAGGCTTCGACCATCGACCAATCAAGGGTCGATCAAGAAGTCCAAGACCGGCCCAAACAAATCAACACGCTTGAGAACAAGTGCGCGCTCTAACCCTCGAAATAAATTTATAGAGAGAATTAAGTGCATATTAATACAAATTAAATTCATTTACCTTATAAAATTTTTGTTGGGTTGAAATATGGTGGGAACACAAGCAAATACTGATTTGTTAGAAAAGAAATGGAATAAATTGATAAAAAGCTAGTGGTGAATGGGTTCCCCACATGCCTAAATACCAATGGTTTCAAATACCTCATACCAATGGTTTCAAATAAGCTGAAACTCCCACATCGGAAAAGAATACAATAGCAGCTGTCCAGCGCCTATATAAACTCACCAACGTCATTAGTCTAATTCACGGAGCCGTGCGGTGAGCACAAAGCGAACTATTCTTTCGCCTTTTACTAAAGAATACCGTGTGCTTGCCGCCTTAAGCAGCATACGCCTATTTTTGGAGGGATCCATCTTTCGGGAGTGGGTCTCACATTAAATCGAGTTTTTAAAGTTAATTTAAAATATTGTATTTAGAAATGTGACATAATCACCTGTTTGTTTGATTTTAAAGTAAGGTTTTTAAAATTCAAGCTAAATTTAGAAATTTATGGTTGTTTTCTAATGTTGTCTTTAAAAATATAAGATGTATAAAAATCAAATGGTTATCAAGATGATTGTATTATGAAATCGTAAGTATAATAAACACATTATGAAATCTTTGAGTATAATAAACACAATTTATAGTTTTTGACTTATAAAACATAAAATTGAGAGTTAATTTTTAAGAACTTTTTTTTAGTACATATTTGGGGTGGGGGGATTCGAACCACAGACCTCTCGGTCGTCAAAACATACATATGTCATCTGAGCCATTCTCGTTTTGGCTAAAGTTTAAGAACTTACTAACATAACATTGAAAGTTTAAGAGTTTATTAAAGACAAAACTTAGACTTCCTGGACATATTATATATTTGCCTGTTCAAGAACCAATAATTAGACACAATATTGTAAATTAAAAGATCTATTTGACAAAAAAAATTGAGAACTCAAAAACGTATAAAATTTCAATGTTAAATCAAACACAACATTAAAAGTTCAAATACCTATTAGATACATTTTAAAATTCAAGAACATTATATACCACTCTAAAGGGACGTTATTAGACACATTTATTTAGTACAACAAATTTAGGGGTATGAGAATTGTAACCTCACACTTTAAGGAAAGAAGTATATGCTAATTACGGCTGAGCTATGTCCATGTTGGCTTAATTCAAATGGGTAAGACATATGTCTTTTACTTAAAGGCTAGAGGTTCGAATCTTTACTCGTTGAACAAAAAAATGTGTATTCATGTACTGATTTAGCATCTATTAGAACCCCAAGTTAGTTGATCACATCTAAACTTAGGATTAAAATAGGTATTTTGAAAAATTAAAGGATAATTTTTTATTTTTTTTTATAAAGTACAACAAATGAATTTGAAAGTTTAGATGAGATTTTAACTTTTAAGGTTTTGATCATTTCGTTTTTAGTTTTCTGTTTTTGAAATTTAGGCTTGTTTTCTACTAATTTCTTTACTATGTGTTACACTTTACTTAAAAACATTTGGATTTTTAGTCAAATTCTAAAAAACAAAAGCTACTTTTTTTTTAATTTCCAAAATTAACTTAATTCTTGAAAACATTGGTAGAAATTAGATAACAAAACAAATAAAATTATAGGTGGAAGTAGTGTTTATAAGCTTAATTTTCTAAAACTAAAAATTAAAAACCACATAGTTATCGAACGAAGCCTAAATTACGAGGAAAAAAATAGAATCATTTGAGATAGATTTTATTCTATAATTCTGTAAATAAACTAAAGTCATGAACTTTGAGTTTGAAACCTTTTTTATAGGTTGAAAATTTAAATTAAAAACAAAATATCAAAATTAAGATGTTTTTTTGGCGTTACGTTTATCTAGTTTGAAAGCATCATATATGTACCTCAAGAAAGAAAAAAAAACAATCATATAAAATTTGAGTTATAAAGTACTTGGATTAATTTGCTAAAACTAACAAATTTATATATTCAATGTTAGTGATATTTTTTAGGAAAAAAATCAATTATTTATACTCCTAAAATTTAAAGGTTGTATCAATTAAAACTCCAAACTTTCATAATTGTATCAATTTACACATTTTTCTTATAAAAAAGTTTGTTTTTACATGTGTGGAGACTTATAATTGTATGAATTAAACTCTATTCATACAATTGATTCACTTATAAAAATTTAGGGTTTTTGCTATAATTATAAGTCTCCACGCATTTAAATTAATATTTTTCAAATGAAATCTATCAAAAGATGTAAATTGTTTTAGTATTTTAATTGATATAATCATTAGTTTATGGGTATAAATTGATTTTTCCCCTATCTTTTACGTTGAAGTTTGAGCTAAACTTTATTAACATAGTTAGTTAAGTCTTAAATTTTGAACTTCATACGCATACAAGATTGCTCCTGTTTACTATGATACATAGCTCAAAACCAAAAAAAATCATTTTGTTGGTCAATATATTCAGCTCAAACCTTCCATTTACTCAATATCCATACCACATAAAAAGAAAATCCCAAGAGTTGGATCAAATAGATTTTTAGATCTCAAACCCGAAAATTCGAAAAACGTAATGGAATCAACCCAATAAAGGTTTAGAACAGATTACCTTGATGATCAAGATCACGAGTAAGATAAAACTTGTTTCTAAACTCGTGAGCCACAAAAGGTATGATCTACACCACTTAAATGATTCTAGCATGTAAGATCTAAACACAAGAAATTGCAAAATATGAAAGAATTAACTCTCAATCAAAGCTTGAAGGATAAACTCACTTTCATTCACTTAATCAAAGCTTGAAGGATAAACTCACTTTCATTCACTTTAATGATAATTGTGTCTCCAAAGAGTCCAAAAAATCTATATATAGCCCTTACAACTTCTAGTCACTAACCCTAGTAAGTTGTAACTTCTTCACTAGCTCTTGTAACTTACATCCACTAACAAAAGTAACTTCTGATCACTAACAAGAGTAACTTTCATACACTAATTCTATGTAACTTCAAAATGCATAAAATCAATAATAACCATTAATAAAATGTAATCTATGATATGAAGATAACATAAAAATAAAGTTTAAAATTTAAAAAATAAAACATCAAATCCAATGAGCTTTCATAATGAGCCATGAATGAATATGAATGTAGATAGAGATGTTCCGATTCTTATAAGCACATATACCCTTTTGTCAATTTTTCTACTTAAACTTGCTACAATTTTTTCTCATTGGCACAACATTCCAAATTACATTATCTAGAATGAAATATTCAATTCTACCTTATTTAAATTTCTTACATGTTTTACACCCTAGTTTATGGTTTATATTTATAAAGGTAAGTCTTTTTACTATCGTTACGAGTGAATTTAACCCTCTCAAGATGAAGACCCAAGAGGCATGCAAGAAGTCTAGTTCACGAATTTAATCGCTAAAGCTCGTGGCCTTAGGACTAGAAAATAATATTAAAAAAAAAAATGATGATGTCAGCAGAGGTCAATTTGACTCATTTTTTAGATCCCGGTCTGTTTGACAAATGGACTAAAATAGGGGTCAGTCGTACAATTCTCCCACATGTAAGGTAGAAAGAACTCAAACAAACCCCATTAAATTATCTTCTTATTTATTATCACAATACTCTTATTTTGATTAAGGTCTTCATAGATAGCCCTAGATTGACAATGGATTTTTTATATCTACAAATTTCACTAACTTTCTAAGGACAAAATCTATAAGTTCTTCCCAAAACAAATTCTGAAAAAAAAAATGATAAAAACTAGGGGTGGACAAACCAAACCGAAAAACCGACCACTCCGACCGAAACCGACCGAACCGACGTCAGTTGGTCGGTTTAGAGGACTGTACGGTCGGGGTCGGTTTTCTATTAAAAAAAAACCGACGGTCGGTCGGTCGGAGTGGTCGAAAATCACAATTTCGACCGACCGACCGAACTCCTCTTAAGTATTATTTAAATCATAATGAGGGCCTTTTTTAAAAAAAAGAAAAGTCATAATGAGGGCCTTGATTTACGTGAATGACAATGACTTGTCAATGACATTGTCTTGATTCACTAAATTTGTTTTTTTTTTTTAATAAACCTTTCAAATCACAATCACATCACTACTTTTTCTCTCATTTCTCTCCTTCTACACTCCAACGTCTTCTCTCTCTTTTTTAATTTTTGGTCTACCTCTCCTTCCTTTTTCATCTCTCTCTTCATTCACCATTTCTCTCATTTATTCTTCATCTTTTTTATTTCCTTCATCTCCCACCCCTCTATCTTCATTCTTCATCTTTTTCTCTTCAATCTCTTCTTTTATTTATTTATTTTTTCTTATCTTTGTTTAGTTCTCTCATTTTCTCCATCTCTTTTTCTGGTTTTCTTATTTTTTCATATATATTTTTTTTGTTTCTCATTTTATTCTTCTTTTCTCATGGTTAGTTTGCATGAAATTCGAAAACCGACCAAACCGACCGTCCGACCGTGTAGTTGGTCGGCCGGCGTCACCCACCTCCCTCACATTGTCGAAAACCGACAGACGGAAACCGATATGTCGGTGGTCGGCGGCGGTTTCTGCCCAAAACCGACACCGACCGACCGATGGCCACCCCTAATAAAAACGGGTGCGGAAAGGAATCCCACAATAAACTTCAAGCTGAAATTCCCACATCGGGAAGAAAGAGGCTCTAACAAACCCATCAAACTGTTATATAAAGGCACCAACGCTTTGTATTGAAACTTACGGAGCCGTGTGTTGAGCACAAAGCGAACTATTCTTTCGCCTTTTACTAAAGAATACCGTGTGCTCGCCGCTCTTAGCGGCATACGCCTATTTTTGGAGGGTCTCTCTATTAGAGTGATCCCTACATCATTTCAAGTTTAAAATTTTAATAGATGGTTCACTCCTCTGCACATTTTAAACTCCAATTTATGATTGAAGTTGATTTTGATGGGGAAAAAGTATTTAAAAAGTAATTAAGAATAAATTTTAAAGGTTTTTAAGTCTGGGATGATTTTGAAATAAAAAAAAAAATATGCATTTGATGGTATATAAATGACTGTTTTTTAATAATATTGTATTTTTTAAAATTTATTATAAAAATATTGTAAGTTTGAAACTATTTATAAAAATATTGCACTTTTAAATATTTTAAATAGAGGTGTCTTTTCACCACACGCAAGCAAAAGTCGACCTTTGAAAAGACGATCTTGCTCCACATGGATGGATGGTCTTTTGAAAAGACGATCTTGCTCCACATAGATGGAGGTCGTCTTTTGACGAGGGTCTTTTGAAAAGACGATCTTGCTCCACATGGATGTAGGTCGTCTTTTGACGATCTTGCTCCACATGGATGGAGGTTGCGACCTCCATCGGTATATTACTTCTTTTATTAAAAAATTGATATCTTTTTACTCAGATATTCAAAATTTTCAAAAAAGATATGGTTGGAAAGCTAACCGCAGAGCTTCAATTTGAAGCCTGATTTCATTTTTGGAGTTGTGTATCAAAAGATAGAGACCATCAAAGTTGGACTATAGTTCTGCAAATTTTAAAACTGAAGATTATTTTGAGAAGTGCATTCAAAAATTGATATCTTTTTACCCAGATATTCAAAAACTTCGAAAAGGTATTGTTGGAAAGTTAACAACTTCAATTTATACCTAGTTTCACTATTTTTGGAGTTGTGTATCAAAAGATATATATAGTCAAAGTTATAAAAAGTTCACTAAACTCAGAACTGAAGATACGATTGAAAACTTCAAAACTGTAGCTCAACTTCGACGATCTATATCTTTTAATACACAACTCTACAAATAATGAAACTAGATATCAAATTGAAGCTCTCTGTGTTAGCTTTTTAACCGTACCTTTTTTGAAATTTTTTAATATTTGGGTAAGAAGATGTCAATTTTTTAATGCACTCCTCAAAATAATCTTCAGTTCTGAAATTTGCAGAGTTATAGTCCAACTTTGATGGTCTTTATCTTTTGATACACAACTCAAAAGTGAAATCATGTATCAAATTGAAGCTCTGCTGTTAGCTTTCCAACCATATCTTTTTTGAAAATTTTGAATATCTGGTTAAAAATATATCATTTTTTTTAATAAAAGAAGTACGATCGTCTTTTCAAAAGACGACCTTCATCCACGTGGAGCAAGATCGTCTTTTTAAAAAACGACCTTGCTTGCGTGGGGAGGTCGTCTCCATTTAAAATTGCTATATTTTTATAAATAGTTTCAAACTTACAATATTTTTATAATAAGTTTTAAAAAATACAATATTAAAAAAAAAATAACCGGTATAAATTGACTCTAAAAATATATACAAAAAAAATAATATTGTCAAAAAACAAATATATATATAACTAACTAACTAACGAGAAAAAAAGAAATAAAATAGGAACTAATCAATATTATTGACAATAAAATGTAAATAGCTTAATATAACTAATCAATATTATTGACAATAAAATGTAAATAGCCCGCTGAATATAATAATATAAATAATAAGTATTTTGAATTTATTTCAAAAGTATAAAATATATGGGGAAATTGTAACAGCTATCAATTTAGAGTAAAATAATTAAAAATCTAGAACTTTTTAAAAAAAATTGCGGATATATCAATTTCTATCACTGATAGTATTGTCTATCGCTTCGCTGATAGACTCAGTTTTTTATAAAATTTTGTCAGTGATAGTAGTCTATCAGTGATAGAAGTCTATCACTGATAGAAATCTATTAGTGATAGTCATATATCAACAATAAAGTCTATCGGTGATAGCCACTAATTTTTTTGTCATATTTGCAAAATGTTTTAAACTTTGCTAAATTTGCAATTATTTTGGGCCTGATTGTTGTTTGTGCAACCAGCCCAAATATATATTTATTAATTTAACTATTTTTAAAATATTTATTTTTTTTAATATTTTTAAAAAAATATACATCAATATCAATAGACATTTCTATCTAAATCCTTGCATTAAAATAATTTTAAATGTCAAACCGAGCATAACCCTTACTAAGAGGTCAAAGTTCAATCCTTAGAGGTTAGATTTGAACCCACACCCTCGCATGAGGACCCAAAATTTAAGTCTGGCGCCTTAGACCACTCAACCAACTTTTTTTTTTTTTTTTTGTATAGTAGATATATATTTCTATCAAAATCCTAAACCTTGCATTAAAATGATTTTAAATGCATGCTTTTCACAGATTTTGAACATGAATATATAAAGTGATTTAACTATTTAAATCACACCACAAACATGTACTTATCAATTTTGTATGTAATTTTTGTGAACACCAAAAACTAACAATTGTCATTTAAACCCACACCCTTTCCCGAAGATCAGAACTTGAGTCGGACGCCGTAGACCACTCGACTATTCTGACTTTATTTTTTTGTATAGTAGATATTTCTATCAAAATTCTAAACCTTGCATTAAAATGATTTTCAACGCATGCTTTTGACTTATTTTGAACATGAATAAAATGATTTAACTATTTAAATCACACCTCAAACATCTACTTATCAATTTTGTATGTAGTTTTTGTGCACACTAAAAACTAACAATTGTCAAAAGTGGGATTGGAACCCACACACCGTCACGAAAATCAGAATTTGAGTCTGGCGCCTTAGACCATTCAACACTTTATTTTTTTTGGATAATAGATATTTCTATCAAAATCCTAAACCTTGCATTAAAATGATTTTAAATGCATGCTTTTGACTGATTTTTAACATGAATAAAGTGATTTAACTATTTAAATCACACCTCAAACATGTGCCAGAACTTGAGTCTGACGCCTTAGACCACTCGAGCATCCTAACTTTATTTATTTATTTTTTTATTTATTTTTTTTAGTAGACATTTTTATCAAAATCTTAAACTTGCATTAAAAATATTTTAAATGCATGCTTTTGAACATTAATAAGGTAACTTAACTATTTAAATCACACATCAAACATGTAACCCACACCCTCTCACGAAAACCAGAACTTGAGTCTAGCACCTTAGACCACTCGGCCATCCTGACTTTATTTTTTTTGTATAGTAGATATTTTTATCAAAATCCTAAACCTTGAATTAAAATGATTTTAAATGCATGTTGATTTTGAACATGAATAAAGTTATTTAACTATTTGAATCACACCTCACACATTAACTTATCAATTTCTATGTAATTTTTGTGACCACAAAAAACAAACAATTGTTAGAAGTGAGAATTGAACGCATCCCCTCTCACAAAGACTAAAAAATGGTTTTGACGCCTTAGACCACTCAACTATCTTAACTTTTTATTTTTTTATAGTAGATATTTCTATCTCAATTCTAAACCTTGCTTTAAGATGATTTTAAATGCATGCTTTTGACACCTCAAACATACTTATCACTTTTATATGTAGTTTTTGTGAACACCAAAAACTAAGAATTGTCAGAAGTGGGATTTGAACCCACACACTCTCACAAAAACCATATTTTAATTTTGACACTTTAGACCACTCGACCATCCTGACTTTATTTTATTACTACAGTAGATATGTCTATCAAAATCGTAAACCTTGCATTAAAAAATATTTTAAATGCATGCTTTTGTGAAAACCAAAAACTCACAATTGTCAGAAGTGGGATTTGAACACACTCCCTCTCACGAAGAGAAGATCATGAGTTTAACACCTTAGACCACTCTACCATCCTGACTTTATTTTGTTGGTATAGTAGATATTTCTATCAAAATCCTAAACCTTGCATTAAAAATATTTTAAATGCATGCTTTTGTGAAAACTAAAAATTCACAATTGTTAGAAGTGGGATTTGAACCCACACCCTCTCCCGAAGAACAGAACTTGAGTCTGGCGCCTTAGACCACTCGGCCATCCTGACTTTATTTTTTTTGCATATTAGATATTTCTATCAAAATCCTAAACTTTGCATTAAAATGATTTTAAATGCATGCTGATTTTGAATATGAATAAAGTGGATTTCGTGAGATTTGAACCCACACCCTCTCACGAAAAACAAAATTAAAGTTTAACGTCTTAGACCACTCGACCAACTTTACTTTTTTGGTATAGTAGATACTCCTATCAAATTCCTAGACCTTGCATTAAAATGATTTTAAATGCATGCTGATTTTGAACATGAATAAAGTGATTTAACTATTTAAATCACACCTCAAATACTTATCAATTTTGTATGTAGTTTTTGTGAACACCAAAAAACTACTCAGACAAAAACTTGAATATTTCTATCAAAATCCTAAACCTTGCATTAAAATGATTTTAAATGCATGCTTTTGAACATGAATAAAGTGATTTAAATTAAATCACACCTCAAACATTAACTTATCAATTCCGTATGTAATTTTTGTGACCACCAAAAAAGAACAATTGTTAGAAGTGAGAACTAAACTCACACCCTCTTACAAAGATCAAGACATGGTTTTGACACCTTAGACCGCTCGACCATCTTGACCTTTTATTTTTATATAGTAGATATTTCTATCTAAATTCTACCTTGCTTAAAAATGATTTTAAATGCATGCTTTTGACACCTCAAACATACTTATTATTGTAAAACACTAGAACATTTACCACGATGGGAGAAGAAGAAAATAGAGAGGATGTCTTCTCTATTCAGTTGTGATCTTCAAAAGTTACAATAACCAATATTTATAGGGTTTACAAGACCTAAAGATGGTAAGGAAAGGGAGAAATTAAAGGAGAAGATACAGGAGAAATAAAGGGGGGAAGTTAATAGGAGAAGATACCTGCTATCTTAGGGACATCTTAAAATATTCATAACACTCCCCCTTAGATGTCCATAGTATATAGAATATATGCCTCGTTAAAACCTTATTAGGAAAAACCCAATGGGACAAAATCCTAGTGAAGGAAAAAGAGTACATTATTCATATAATTTAACAATTGCCTCATTAAAAACCTTGCTAGGAAAACCGAGTGGGATAAAACCATAGTCAAGCGAAAAAGAGTGCAACACATTTTCTCCCCCTCATGTAAACATTATTTGAGATCTTTGAATCGTCGCATTCCAATGTTGTGTATCAACTTCTCAAATGTTGCAGTAGGTAATGCATTTGTAAATAAGTCTGCCAAGTTATATTTTGAAGAAATTTGTTGAACATTGATGTCTCCTTTTGCTTCAAGGTCATGAGTGTAGAAGAGCTTTGACGAGATATGCTTCGTTCTATCTCCTTTGATATATCCCCCTTTAATTTGAGCTATACATGTTGTATTGTCTTCATATAATGTCGTGGGACAATCTTTGTTAGAAGGCAAACCACATGTTTCACAAATATTTTTAGTCATTGATCTTAGCCATACGCATTCTCGACTAGCTTCATGGATGGCCAGGATTTCAGCATGGTTCGAGGAAGTAGCTGTTATTGTTTGCTTCATAGACCGCCATGATATGGCAGTTCCTCCATATGTAAATACATAGCCTGTTTGAGATCTACCTTTATGTGGATCAGATAAATAACCTGCATCTGCATAACCAACTAGTCCAAAATTCGATTTATTAGAGTAAAGTAAACTCATATCAATTGTCCCTCGAAGATAACGAAGGATGTTCTTAACTCCATTCCAATGTCTTTTTGTTGGAGAAGAACTGTATCTAGCTAATAAATTGACTGGAAACACTATATCTGGTCTTGTGTTATTAGCAAGGTACATTAGTGCACCTATTGCACTAAGGTATGGTACTTCAGGACCAAGAAGCTCTTCATTATCTTCTCGTGGTCGAAATATATATTTCTTCACATCAAGTGAACGAACTACCATTGGAATATTTAATGGATGTGCTTTGTCCAGGTAGAATCTTTTTAAGATCTTTTCTGTATAAGTTGATTGATGAATAAATATTCCATTGGCTAAATGCTCAATTTGCAACCCAAGGCAAAATTTTGTTTTTCCGAGATCTTTCATCTCAAATTCTTTCTTAAGATTTTTTATTGCCTTTGGAAGCTCTTCGGGAGTTCCAATGATATTCAAATCATCAACATATACAGCAATAATAACAAATCTTGATCGTGATTTTTTTATAAAAACACATGGACAAATAGGGTTATTTTTATACCCTTATTTCAACAAATATCCACTAAGACGATTATACCACATTCGTCCAGATTGTTTTAGTCCATATAAAGATCTCTGTAATTTAATGGAATATAATTCTCTAGTATTTGAATTATATGATTCTGGTATTTTTAATCCTTCAGGGATTTTCATATAAATATCATTATCAAGAGATCCATATAAATATGCTGTGACTACATCCATAAGATGCATGTCAAGGTTTTCATGCACAACCATACCAATTAGATATCTTAATGTTATTGCATCCACCACAGGTGAATATGTCTCATCGTAGTCAATACCAGGCCTTTGTGAGAATCCTTGTGCAACAAGTCTCGATTTATATCTTGTAACACCATTATTTTCATTTCTTTTTTCTTACAAATACCCATTTGTATCCCACAGGCTTTACACCTTTTGGTGTCTGAACTACTGGCCCAAAAACCTCACGTTTTGAGAGTGAATTTAATTCTGTTTGGATTGCTTCTTTCCACTTGATCCAATCTTTCCTGTGTCGACATTCTTCGACAGATTTTGGTTCAGAATCCTCATTTTCGTTAATAATATCGTGAGCAACATTGTGAGCAAAAGTGTTGTCAACAACTATATCAGACCGATTCCATCTTTTTCCTGTCATGACATAATTTATCGAGATCTCATTATTATCCTCTAGTATTTGATTTTCTTTAGTACTCATATTCAGGATTTCTTCTGGAATATCCACATTCTCAATTAAGTCATTTTCATTATTGATTATTCTTCTTTTCCGAGGATTTTTATTTTTGGAACCCATTGGTCTTCCACGCTTTTGGCGTGTCTCGGACTTATTAGTTGTGACTACTTGCTGTGTTGGGATGTCAATTTTAGATGGTGCATTTGCAGCTGGTATATATGACTTAGTTACTTTCTTGATATCTGTAAATGCATCTGGCATTTGATTTGCAATATGTTGCAAGTGAATTATCTTTTGAACTTCTAGTTCACATTGGTTATTACGGGGATCTAAATGAGATAATAACGATGCATTCCATGCAACTTCATTTTTCAACTTCTTAATTTCTCCCCCTAATGTTGGAAAATTTGTCTCATTAAAATGACAATCAGCAAAGCGTGCAGTAAATACATCACCCGTCAGGGGTTCAAGATATCTAATAATTGATGGTGAATGAAATCCAACATATAGTCCTAGTCTCCTTAGAGGACCCATCTTAGTACGTTGTGGTGGAGCAATTGGAATGTATACTGCACATCCAAAAATTCGTAGATGGGAAACATTTGGCTCCTGGCCATAAACTAATTGTATTGGAGAGTATTTATGGTAGGCTGCTGGCCTAAAACGTATAAGCAATGCTGCATGCAAAATCGCGTGACCCCACACCGATATTGGGAGTTGTGCTCTCATAATCATTGGTCTAGCAATTAATTGTAATCGTTTTATAAATGATTTTGCCAAACCATTTTGGGTATGAACATGAGCTACAGGATGTTCAACACTTATCCCAATTGACATGCAATAATTATTAAATGCTTGGGATGTAAATTCACCAGCATTATCAAGACGAATTTTTTTAATTCCACAATCAGGAAATTGTGCTCTTAACTTAATTATTTGAGCGAGTAATCTTACAAATGCAATGTTTCGACTTGATAATAAACACACATGGGACCATCTGCTGGATGCATCAATTAAAACCATAAAATATCTAAATGGTCCACTTGGTGAATTAATAGGTCCACGTATATCTCCATGAATTCGTTCTAAAAATGTAGGTGATTCAAATCCTACTTTAGCTGGTGAGGGTCTAATAATTAATTTACCTTGAGAGCAAGCATCGCATGACAATTCATTAGATTGAAGAATCTTTTGTTTTGTCAATGGATGTCCACGTGAATTTTCAATAATTCTTCTCATCATTATAGACCCGGGATGACCCAATCTTTCATGCCAAACAATGAATATATCTGGATTCATGAACTTCAGGTTCATGGTTGCATATGTTTCAATTACTCGTATATGAGTATAATATAATCCAGAAGAAAAAGCAGGCAATGTTTCTACGATACATTTTTCATGTGAAACAGCAAATGTAATATAAAGATACTCTATATTATTTTTACTATTAGTCTCAATATGATAACCATTATAACGTATATCTTTGAAACTCAAGAGATTTCTTTTTGATTTGCTAGAGTACAAACATTATGAATGGAGATTTTTGTTCCTCTAGGCAAGATGAGATTTGCTTTTCCAAATCCTTCAATCAAGTTTGCAGAACCTGATATTGTATTGACATTTGCTTCAAGCAATGTCAAGTTAGAAAAATATTTTCTACTTTTTAATATTGTGTGCGTAGTTGCACTATCTATCAAACATACATCTTCATTTTGCATCTTTGAACCATCCAAAATATGAGAAATGTTCATAATTCTCAAAGAAGGGAATGAACCAATTGAAGGGAATGAACTCCTTGGCAAACAATAACCTTCTCGTGTTCCTATTCCACGAGATCTTCCTCACTATGACTTGAACCCGGGATCGAGACTTGTGGGAGCCTCCTCAAAGAATATGGAGATAATTCTGGTGGTCTTTAGCGTTCTTCGTGTTCCAGTAGATCAGTGGATAGAGACTCGTGCTGATAACGCGTTGTAAAACACTAGAACATAAACAACGATGGGAGAAGAAGAAAGTAGAGAAGATACATGCTATCTTAGGGACATCTTAAAATATTCATAACACTTATATATGTAGACCAAAACCAAAGAATTGTGAGAAGTGGGATTTGAACCCAGACCCTTTCACGAAAACAAGAATTTAATACTAAAGCCTTAGACCACTCGACCATCTTAACTTTATTTTATTAGTATAGTAGATATTTCTATGAAAATCCTAAACCTTGCATTAAAAAATATATTAAATGCATGCTATTGTGGAAACCAAAAATTGTCAGAAGTGGGATTTGAACCCACGCCCTCTCACGAAGACCAGAACTTGAGTCTGGCGCCTTAGACCACTCGACCATCCTGACTTTAATGCAGAAGGCATCGCTAAAACACCATCTCTGGATGATGCTTCTACAATTTTCATCATTTCCGACTACATTTATAATGGAATGGGGTTAAATGCATAGAAAACATAATTTTACCCAATTGTTATATAATAGTACTTACATATGCATGTTCTGCATTGGGACCCACCCACCACGAAGTTCATGGCAATGAGTATCGTGGAATAACTCAATTTCATCAACGTCAGATTCCTTTTTTTTTTCTTTAAATGAAATTTAGAAACTACTAACCATGGTCATAATAACACAATGTATAGAAGAATTATGTTGTACTTACCAGTTCATGTTGTAGTTGTAGAAATGACTTCGAACCAGCTCGATGGTTGAATGGCAGTTTGATAACTCCATTTTGGAGCTAATTATCACTCCCTAATTCTAGCTAAAAGCCGTATTTAATTAGTTAATATGTCTCGTTTGTAGGAGAATTGCGGCGAAGAGCTCATGGTGTCCATTGGACGTGTTTCGTGGCTAAGAGCGGTGTTTTAACCCCGAGAGTGTACCGGGAAAAGGGCAAGATCGTCCAAGAAGAACCAGACAAAATTGCCAATTGAAGGCAATGTTCCAGCCCCAAACCCGAGAGCAAGCGTCGAGCAGACAGCGTCGAGACACTTGCTTAACGCTGCCTGGCGTCGAGACCCTGCCACTCAACACTTTATTTTTTTTGGATAATAGATATTTCTATCAAAATCCTAAACCTTGCATTAAAATGATTTCAAATGCATGCGTTTGACTGATTTTGAACATGAATAAAGTGATTTAACTATTTAAATCACACCTCAAAAATGTGACCAAAACTTGAGTCTCGCGCCTTAGACCACTCGACCATCCTAACTTTATTTATTTATTTATTTTTTTTTTAAGTAGACATTTTTATCAAAATCTTAAACTTGCATTAAAAATATGTTAAATGTATGCTTTTGAACATTAATAAGGTAACTTAACTATTTAAATCACACCTCAAACATGTACTTATAAATTTTGTAAGTAGTTTTTGTAAACACCAAACCCACACCCTCTCATGAAAACCAGAACTTGAGTCTGGCACTTTAGACCATTCGGCCATCTTGACTTTATTTTTTTGTATAGTAGATATTTGTATCAAAATTCTAAACCTTGCATTAAAATGATTTTCAACGCATGCTTTTGACTTATTTTGAACATGAATAAAGTGATTTAACTATTTAAATCACACCTCAAACATGTACTTATCAATTTTGTATGTAGTTTTTGTGCACACCAAAAACTAACAATTGTCAAAAGTGGGATTGGAACCCACACACCGTCACGAAAATCAGAATTTGAGTTTGGCGCCTTAGACCACTCAACACTTTTTTTTTTTTTGGATAATAGATATTTCTATCAAAATCCTAAACCTTGCATTAAAATGATTTTAAATGTATGCTTTTGACTTATTTTGAACATGAATAAAGTGATTTAACAATTTAAATCACACCTCAAACATGTGACAAGAACTTGAGTCTCGCGCCTTAGACCACTCGACTATCCTAACTTTTTTTTTTTCTTTTTTTTTTAATTTTTTTATTTTTAGTAGACATTTTTATCAAAATCTTAAACTTGCATTAAAAATATTTTAAATGCATGCTTTTGAACATTAATAAGGTAACTTAACTATTTAAATCACACCTCAAACATGTACTTATAAATTTTGTAAGTAGTTTTTGTAAACACCAAACCCACACCCTCTCACGAAAACCAAAAATTGAGTCTGACACTTTAGACCATTCGGCCATCTTAACTTTATTTTTTTTGTATATTAGATATTTTTATCAAAATCCTAAACCTTGCATTAAAATGATTTTAAATGCATGTTGATTTTGAACATGAATAAAGTGGTTTAACTATTTAAATCACACCTCAAACATGTACTTATCAAATTTGTATGTAGTTTTTGTGAACATCAAAAACTAACAATTGTCATGCCCTCTCACAAAGACCAAAATTTGGTTTTGGCGCTTTAGACCACTCGACCATCCTAACCTTTTATTTTTGTATAGTAGATATTTCTATCAAAATTCTAATCCTTGCTTTAAAATAATTTTAAATGCATGCTTTACTTTTAACAATTGCCAGGAGTGGGATTTGAACCAACACCCTCTCACGGAAACCAAAATTTGATTCTGACGCATTAGACCACTCGACCATCTTGACTTTATTTTTTTGATATAGTAGACATTTCTATCAAAATCCTAAACCTTGCTTTAAAAATATTTTAAATGCATGATTTTGTGAACACCAAAAACTCACAATGGTCAGAACTGGAATTTGAACCCACACACTCTCACGAAGATTAGAACTTAAATCTGGCGCCTTAGACCACTCGACCATCCTAACTTTATTTTATTAGTATTGTAGATATTTCTATCAAAATCCTAAACTTTGCATTCAAATGATTTTAAATGCATGCTAAATTTGAATATGAATAAAGTGGATTTAGTGAGATTTAAACCCACACCCTCTCACAAAGAACAGAACTAGAGTGAGATTACAACACTCGACCAACTTTATTTTTTTGTTTAGTAGATATGCCTAACAAAATCCTAAACCTTATATTAAAATGAATTTAAATGCATGCTGAATTTGAACATGAATAAAGTGATTTAACACCTCAAATACTTATCAATTTTGTATGTAGTTTTTGTGCACACCAAAAAACTAACAATTGTCTGGGTTTTGATCAAAACTTGAGTCTGACATTTTAGACCACTCAATCATCCTGACTTTTATATTTTTCTTGTATAGTAGATATTTCTATCAAATCCTAAACCTTGCATTAAAATGATTTTAAATGCATGCTTTTGAACATGAATAAAGTGATTTAAAGTTAAATCACACCTCAAACATTAACTTATCAATTTCATATGTAATTTTTGTGACCATAAAAAACAAACAAGTGAGAATTGAACCCACGGCCTCTCACAAAGACCAAAAAATTATTTTAAAGCCTTAGACCACTCAACCATCTTGACTTTTTATTTTTGTATAGTAGATATTTCTAATACAATTCTAAACCTTGCTTTAAAATAATTTTAAATGCACACTTTTGACTGATTTTGAACGAATAAAGTGATTTAACTATTTAATTCACACCTCCCACATCCTCTCACGAAAACAAGAATTTGATTTTAGACCAACCATCCTAACTTTATTTTGTTTGTATAGTAGATATTTCTATCAAATTCCTAAACCATGCATTAAAAATATTTTAAATGCATGCTTTTGTGAAAACAAAAAAATTCACAATTGTTAAAACTGGGATTTGAACCCACGCCCTCTAAACCAGAACTTGAGTCTAGCACCTTAGACCACTCGGTCATCCTGACTTTATTGTTTTTGTATATTAGATATTTCTATCAAAATCCTAAACTTTGCATTAAAATGATTTTAAATGCAAGCTGATTTTGAATATGAATAAAGTGGATTTGGTGAGATTTGAACCCACACCCTCTCACGAAGAATAGAACTAGAGTCTAACGTCTTAGACCACTCGACCAACTTTAAAGGTAAAGAAGTCAGCCGGATTTGTTGTTGCAACCAAACCGAGGAGAGAGAAAAACGGAATTGGAGAGAAAGAAAAAGAGTAGAATTCTACATCCGTACAGTTTTCGTATTTCAGTCCATTGGGGATCAATCCGTGGTCCGATCGAGCTGAAATTTTGACAGCGTGTTCCTGACACGTGGGTCTTCAATCTGAACGGTGGAGATTGCGTTTGGAGCTATCTACATGCATATTACACTGGGTAGTTCGTGGCCACTTTAAGTGAGATCTTTCTTCTTTTTACTCTCTTGATTTATTGTCGTTTGTTGCCGAGATTGATCATCTTGAGATATCAATAGTTGTATGCCTCTAGTTGTGACTAGGGAGAACTCGTTGTTGCCCATTATTGACTATAGTGGAGTTTTTGACTTCGGTCCGTGGTTTTTTACTCTTCGCATTGAAGATGTTTTTCCACGTTAAAATTTGCTTGTGTCTTGTGCTTGAATTATATTGTGTTCTACTTGTTTAATTTTCTATTAGGTTCACCAGGGATAATTGAATAATAGAATTTAGTAATTATCTCAACAGTTACATTATGAGCTAAACTTTTATAGCTAGAATTTGTGGTGCTATAATATTTATTTGGCCTATTTTGTTATTGTGAAAGCATATTGTAAAAAATAACCATAAAATTGGTTATGTTCTAAAACAGAATATGTTCCTTCAAATGTGCTTATAAAACAGACTTGAATCTTAGAGAAAAAATGGGATATAGAGAAGAAGACAGAGAGTTTAAAAGAAAGTTTCAGAACTTATCTTAGAGAGAAATACATCTTTGTAAACTTCCATTAAAATCTTGAATAAAAGAAAGCATGGATGTTCTTCAAGGCTATGTGATATAGTTGAAGAAACACCTCCAACTTATTCTTCATCTTCTTCGTTGTTGGTTTTTTCCTTCACTTCCGATCAGCAGCCATAAGAGAAATTCGCCAAGGCTTCGCCGTTCTTCCTCTCATTTCTCTCATCTGTGTTTTGACCTAAAAACAAGAACGATAACAATCTTTTTCGTTGCATGTTTGGGGCAACGTGGCTTCAGCAGCTTCACACACACCCAAAATAGCTAATTGCTCACATTGGAGAGAGTTGGGCTTTAATTTCGAGCCCACATCAGAAGTAACAACCCAACAAATTGGTATCAGAGCCTGCAGAAGAAGAAAGATTAAGTTCTTGATAATCAAGAAAAGCAAGAAGATAAAAAATTCAATCAAATATGTCAATTGCAAGATATGACATTGAGAAGTTTGATGGCAAGTCAGATTTCGAATTATGGAAAGCCAAGATCAAGGCTGTTCTTGGACAACAGAAGGCATTGAAGGCTATCCAAGATCCTACTAAACTTCCTAAATCTATCACAGAGGAAGAGATGGAAACAATGGAAGTAACAGCCCATGGAACTTTGGTTTTAAATTTACATGACTGTGTTCTAAGACAAGTTATTGATCAAGAAACAGCATATGCAATGTGGACCAAGCTTGATGAGTTATATCTCTCAAAAGATTTACCTAACAAGACCTATCTAAGAGAAAGGTTTTTTACATACAAGATGGATGCAAACAAATCCATGATGGAAAATCTAAATGAGTTTAAAAGAATAACATCAGAGTTCAAGCACATGGGAGATAAAGTGGGAGATGAGAATGAAGCTTTCATTTTATTAAACTCTTTACCAGAAAGTTACAAAGAGGTAAAAACAGCTTTGAAATATGGTAGAGATAAACTAACTACTGATATTATCATTTCTGCAGTTAGATCAAAAGAAATGGAACTTCAATCACAAAAGAATCAATCTTCAAATTCAGAAGGTTTATTCATAAAAGGGAAGAAAAAGAAAGGTTGGAAGAACAACAAGAACCAAAGTGAAACTCATCAAGACAAAACTAAGTTGAAATGCAATTTTTGTCACAAACCAGGGCACTTTGCAAAAGACTGCTATTCTTTAAAAAAACAGCAAAGTCAAAACAAACAGAAAGGTAAAGCACTAGCTGAAGCTGCAGTTGGGGATAGTTCTTTTACCTATTCTGATGCCCTAGCTACCTCGGATCACTCCTCCAAACAGAATGAGACAGTCCAAGTTCAAGATTGGGTTCTAGACAGTGGATGCTCATTCCATATGACTCCATCAAAGGGTTGGTTTTCAACCTATAGAGAATGGGATGGAGGAGAAGTGTACATGGGTGATAACCATGTTTGCAAGGTAGTTGGAATTGGGTCAGTGTCTATGAAGTTTCAAGATGGTTCAGTGAAGCTTCTAAGGAATGTAAGACATGTTCCTAAGCTAAAAAGAAACCTAATTTCCCTAGGAATGTTGGACTCCATTGGATGCACATATGGAGGTTCAGGGGGAACTTTTGAAGTCAAGAAAGATTCAAAAACAGTGCTGATTGGTGTTAAAATGAATGGTCTATATGTGATTAGAGATGTGCAGATGGTACAATCTGCCCTAGTTGTAACCAATGACAACATGGATGAGGGAGTTCTTTGGCATAAAAGACTCTCACACATAAGCAACAAAGGACTAGAAGCTCTATCTAAGCAGGGCATATTACCTCAAAAGATAAGCATTGGAGTCAAAGCTTGTGACCATTGCATATTGGGAAAGTCTACAAGACATAGCTTCATTAAAGCACAACATACAACTAAGGGAATTCTAGACTACATTCATTCAGACCTATGGGGGCCAGCACCTACACCATCAATCAGTGGATCAAGGTATTTCCTATCCCTCACTGATGATTACTCAAGAAGAAGTTGGGTATATTTCCTTAAGACTAAGGATCAAGCATTCAGCAAGTTTAAAGAATGGAAGTTGCTTGTTGAAAATCAATCCTCTAGGCATGTGAAATGCTTGAGAACTGATAATGGCTTAGAGTTTTGCAATGAAGAGTTTGATAATTTTTGCAAAGAACAAGGAATTTTAAGACACCGAACAGTGAGGTATACACCTCAACAAAATGGTGTAGCAGAGAGGCTAAACAGAACCATTATGGAGAGAGTTAGATGTCTATTGTCTGATGCAATGTTACATGAGAAGTTTTGGGCTGAAGCTACATCTTATACGGTGTACACCTTAAATAGGTGCCCACACAGCTCCCTAAATCTCTTAACACCAGAAGAGAAGTGGACTAAACACCCTCCAAACCTAGACCATTTGAGAGTCTTTGGTTGTGTGGGGTTTGTCCATCAAAGTCAAGGTAAACTAAAGCCTAGAGCTACAAGATGTATGTTTGTTGGTTTTACAGATGGTATTAAAGGATTTAGGCTTTGGCATCCCACTGAAAGGAGATGCATCAATAGCCGAGATGTGACATTCAGAGAAGATGAAATGTTCATGGAAGGGGAGACACAAACTAAAAGCAGAGACAAGACCTCTAAACTAGAAATTGAGGTGGAGCAACCTAATTTGACATCATCCATCCCTCATCTGTCAGATTCTGAAGATGAAGGAGGAAGCTCTCAAGTTAAACTAGAGGAATCTCTAATAAAACATGAAGAAAATGATGTTATGCAAGAACAATCTAATCTAGAAAATTATCAACTTGCAAGAGATAGGCAAAGAAGAATCATTACACCACCAGCAAGGTTTGATGAGGCAGATTGTGTTAATATGGCATTAAATGTAAGTGGCTTCCTAAATGAAACTGAGCCTAACACTTTTGATGAAGCTACAAGTTGTCCTAATGCAAAGAAATGGATTGAAGCAATGAATGAAGAGATGGACTCTTTAAATCAGAATCATACATGGACACTTAGTATATTACCTAAAGGTTTCAAGCCAATTGCATGCAAATGGATTTACAAATACAAGGAAGGCATTCAAGATGTTCAACAACCAAGATACAAAGCAAGGTTAGTAGCTAAAGGCTATACACAAAAATATGGAATAGATTACAATGAAATATTTTCCCCAGTTGTTAAACAAACATCTATTCGCATGCTACTTTCTTTGGTTGTTCAAAATAATCTAGAATTAGATCAACTAGATGTTAAAACAGCCTTCCTACACGGTGAGCTATCAGAGACCATATATATGAAGCAACCTCAAGGGTATGAAAAACAAAACATGGAAAATTATGTTTGTTTATTAAAGAAGTCAATATATGGTTTAAAGCAATCTCCTAGATGTTGGTATCAAAGATTTGATGACTACATGACAACAATAGGATTTCAAAGAAGCTCATATGATAGTTGTGTTTACATAAATAACAAATCATACTCTACAATTGTATATTTGTTATTATATGTGGATGACATGCTACTTGCAAGTAAATCAAAGCAAGCAATGGAAAATGTGAAACAATCACTTAAAAGGGAGTTTGACATGAAAGACCTAGGTGAATCTAAAAGAATCTTAGGTGTTGAAATTACAAGAAGAAGATCAGAGGGAGTTCTTCAAATCAGCCAAACTACCTACTGTGGCAAGACTTTAAAGAAATACAACATGGAGAATTCAAGAGTTGTCTCAACTCCTTTGGCTCAACATTTTAAGCTATCTGCTCAAAATTCACCCAAACTAGATGAAAAAGAACACTTGGACTTTATGTCTAATATTCCTTATTCACAAGTTGTGGGGAGCCTAATGTACCTCATGGTATCTACAAGACCGGACATAGCTTATGCTACAAGCTTAATTAGCAGATATTTGGCTAATCCGGGAAAAAGACATTGGGAGGCAGCAAAGTGGGTATTAAGATACCTACAAGGAACCTCAGAGGCTAAGCTTACTTATACAAGCTGCAGTGACAAACATAATCAATTATTTGGTTATGTGGATTCATACTATGCTGGAGATTTGGATAGAAGAAGATCTATAACAGGTTACCTATTCCTAATTGGGGGAAATCTCCTATGTTGGAGAGCTACCCTTCAACCAGTGGTAGCTCTCTCCTCTACCGAAGCCGAGTTCATAGCCTTATCAGAAGCAATTAAAGAAGCTTTATGGCTCAAAGGCTTACTTAAGGACTATGGATTTATTCAGAAGACAGTGAAGATATATTGTGATAATCAAAGCACAATTCACTTATCAAAAAATCAGCAATTCCACAATCGAACAAAACATATTGACATAAAATACCATTTTGTTCGTGAACAGATAGAGAAGGGAGAAATAGAGGTTTTGAAGGTTCATACCTCAGAGAATGTTTCTGATATGTTGACGAAGCCTCTTCCACAACTGAAGTTCAATCACTGTCTCGAGCTCGTTGGTTTCGATTTACCTGAAAATGGTTAGACAAAGAAGGGTTAAAATCAAGAAAAATCGAAGAACATATATTCGTTTTAAGGTGGAGATTTGTAAAAAATAACCATAAAATTGGTTATGTTCTAAAACAGAATATGTTCCTTCAAATGTGCTTATAAAACAGACTTGAATCTTAGAGAAAAAATGGGATATAGAGAAGAAGACAGAGAGTTTAAAAGAAAGTTTCAGAACTTATCTTAGAGAGAAATACATCTTTGTAAACTTCCATTAAAATCTTGAATAAAAGAAAGCATGGATGTTCTTCAAGGCTATGTGATATAGTTGAAGAAACACCTCCAACTTATTCTTCATCTTCTTCGTTGTTGGTTTTTTCCTTCACTTCCGATCAGCAGCCATAAGAGAAATTCGCCAAGGCTTCGCCGTTCTTCCTCTCATTTCTCTCATCTGTGTTTTGACCTAAAAACAAGAACGATAACAATCTTTTTCGTTGCATGTTTGGGGCAACGTGGCTTCAGCAGCTTCACACACACCCAAAATAGCTAATTGCTCACATTGGAGAGAGTTGGGCTTTAATTTCGAGCCCACATCAGAAGTAACAACCCAACACATATGTTGTATAGTTCACGTGTTTAATATTTATATTTTCCATTTAAACTTAATCACTTTCAAAAGATTATAAAATGATTTTTAATACTTAAAGATTACATAAATGACTGAAATTGCACACTTTCACAAGTAATGCAAGTAAATTCATGTTGGATAAAATAGAGAATTCAAAGGAAAACATACTTTTTTTGGCCTGCAAAACTTTAAAAAAAATGTACTTTAGGGATGTTTTTGATGTTGAGGCTCTATAGTTATATGATTAACTTAGATGAAAAAACTGTAGGACATGTTTGAAAATGATATGGAAATGATTAAAATTACTTCAAAACATGTATTTAATTCTTCAAAATAAAGTTATTGTTTGATTTTGAAACTTTTAAATGCAATTTTTATAGGGTTGGTTGCACAAACAACAATAAGCCCAAAATAATTGCAAATTTAGCAAAATTTAAAACATTTTGAAAATTTGACAAAAAATCAGTGGCTATCACTGATAGAAGCTATCGTTGATATATAACTATCACTGATAGACTAAAATTCTATAAAAAAAACTGAGGTGATAGACTACTATCAGCGATAAACCATACTATCAGTGATAGAAATTGTCATATCTGCAAATTTTTTAAAAAAGTGCTATATTTTTAATTATTTTACTCTAAATTGACATCGGTTACAATTTCTCATTTTTATATCATCAAAATTGATTTTAAATGATTAAAAACGTGTTTAGTGATTTTAACAATATTAAAATAACTTTCAAACACAGTTCGAGGATTAAATCTGATATTCGAGCATACAATTTGAAATTTATGTTTACTTTGATATGATATTGCATTATTGTAGCATCATTATGGCAACATAAGTATAAAAGTAGACCTATAAATTTCAGATTGACCTATAAATTTCAGATTTCTTTCTAATGTTTGTTGCATTTAAAACATGATGTTTTTTAATAATATTGTAATTTTTAAAACTTTTTATAAAAATATGGTAGGTTTGAAAGTATTTTGAAAAGAATGTTGTTCAGGAAAAGACGGACAAAGACGACCTCTACACGCGGAGCAAAGGTCGTCTTTTGAAAAGAGGATCTTGCTCCACATGGATGAAGATCGTCTTTTCAAAAGACCATCTTGATCTACTTTTCTTTCATTAAAAAATTGATATATTTTTATCCTGATATTCAAAAATTTTGAAAAAGATACGAGTGGAAGAGAGCTTCAATTGGATACCTGGTTTCACTATTTTTAGAGTTGTGTATCAAAACATACAGACGAAGTTTATCTACAGTTTTGAAGTTTTCAGTCATATCTTCAGTTATGGGTTTAGTGAAGTTTTCATCACTTCGACGATCTATATATTTTGATACACAACTCCAAAAGTAGTGAAACAAGATATCAAATTGAAGCTCTCTGTGTTAGCTTTCCAACCTTACCCTTTTCGAAGTTTTTGAATATCCGGATAAAAACATATCAATTTTTTAATGCACTCCTCAAAAGAATCTCCAGCTCTGAAATTTGCAGAACTATAGTCCAACTTCGATGATCTTTATCTTTTGATACACAACTCATAGTGAAAGCAGTTATCAAACTGAAGCTCTACTCGGTTAGCTTTTCAACCATACATTTTTTTATCCAAAAATAATGAAACCAGACATGTGACTTGAATTAAATTTAAAGAAAAAACGTGGTAATTCTTGATCCGATAAACCTAGGCAATTGAGCTCAAGATTAAATGAGTCCAAAAACTATTTAAATGGTAATTTGGCCAAAGCTCAAAAGATTAAGATTGGGCCTAAAACTAACAAAGCCCAATTCCAGATGTTTTGGTTCAAAAGCCATCGGGGCTCATACACATTATGTGTTCATGGAAAAAATCTATAAATAGAGATGTTTTCCTTCATTTGGGTTCATAAAATTAACTCTCAAGAGAGCCCGAAATCCAGAAAACTCTTCGAAACTGAAGTCTCTATACCATACATGCTTTGAAGACCAAGATCAAAATTTAAGACTTCAAGGCTTCGACCATCGTCCAGTCAAAGGTCGATCAAGAAGTCCAAGACCGGCCAAAAAAAATCAACACGCTTGAGAACAAGCGCGCGCTCTGACCCTCGAAACAAATTTTCAGAGAGAATTAAGTGCATATTAATACAAATTAAATTCATTTACCGGTATTAAATTTTTGTTGGGTTGAAATATGGTGCGAACACAAGCAAATTCTGATTTGTAAGAAAAGAAATGGAATAAATTGATAAAAAGCTAGTGGTGAATGGGTTCCCCACATTCCTAAATACCAATGGTTTCAAATACCTCAGTCAGCAAAACAAACTCGAAATTCCCTAAGAAAAAAAAAAAGAAGCTGAAACTCCCACATCGGAAAAGAATACAATAGCGAGCTGTCCAGCGCCTATATAAACTCACCAACGTCATTAGTCTAATTCACGGAGCCGTGCGGTGAGCACAAAGTGAACTATTCTTTCGCCTTTTACTAAAGAATACCGTGTGCTTGCCGCCTCAAGCGGCATACGCCTATTTTTGGAGGGATCCATCTTTCGGGAGTGGGTCTCACATTAAATCGAGTTTTTAAAGTTAATTTAAAATATTGTATTTAGAAATGTGACATAATCACCTGTTTGTTTGATTTTAAAATAAGGTTAAATTTAGAAATTTATGGTTGTTTTCTAATGCTGTCTTTAAAAATATAAGATGTATAAAAATCAAATGGTTATCCAGATGATTGTATTATATGAAATCTTTGAGTATAATAAACACAATTTATAGTTTTTGACTTATAAAACATAAAATTGAGACCACAAGAATTTCAGGTTTTCCCAACGCAAACTTTTGTCAGGAAAAATCCACATTTTTCGTCGGCATATGATACGCCAACGGAAAAAAAACGTTGGCTGGTTAGTCGGCGTAGCTTTCGCCGACGGATAAATCGTTACGTTGGGGTACCTCAATGTTTCACCGACGATAGTATTGCGTTGGCGAAAACTTCCCCTATGCCTACGCTATGTTTAACGCCGGCATAAGTACCACAATGCCGACGTAAATAACTACGTCGGCCAACGATTTTAGGGTTTATATAATTTAGGTTTCGAGTTTGGGGTTTCAAATTTGGGGTTTCGGGTTGCGTTTTCAGTTTTTTTTTTAATTCAAATTTTGTAATAATTCGAATTCGATATAGTTAGAACATAAATATTATCAATTGTACAATTTTAACCTGAAATATCATAAACGTCAATATATTAAAATGCAATCTTCTTACAAAAATAACAGAGTTTTGAAACAAAAAGTGTTATTCTTCTGAGTAGAAGTATAAACAAAAGAACGAATATAAACCTACATGCACTGAAACAATTTGTAGTATGCGAACTTATCCTAAACAACGCCTATTTTTGTCTTCAACAAAAAGTGCACTGAAAAAAAAAAAAAAAAAAAAAAAAACTAATCCTAAACCACTTCTATTTTTGTCTTCGTCCGTCTTTTTTCAGAAGTTTCCTTGAAGATTACACACCTACGAACCTGAGAAAGTGTAAACATAAACATAAATAGGTCAAAATGAACTTGACTCGGGGTCAAAGTGAGCATTCAATAAACATGACTCAATATCTTAAGTACATTGGAACTTAAAGAGACTTTGATAGAAGAAAAACTTAAAGAGACGTGTTTGAGCTTCCAAGAACTAGGGGTCCCCCACATCTTAATCAAACCCTTTGACAACAAAACATGATAAAATCGCACCTAAAAGTGAAAGTGCCTAGCCAAGTGCGAAAAAACTATGCCAAATGAACATGAAAGTGCCTAACATTAAAATGTCTAGCCAAGTGTCAAAAAACTAACCATGTGTTATTTGCATTCTAGAAAGGACTCAAATATATCATAAATGGACCTAAAACTGACAAATGAACATGAAAGTGTCTAGCCAAGTACCCATAAACTATCCATGTGTTATTTTCATTCTAAAAAGAACTCATTATATATACTACATGCACCTAAAAGTGAAAGTTCCTAGCCAAATGCCAAAAAAACTATCCATGTATCATTTTCAATCCAAAAATTACTCTAATATATCCCACATACACTTGAAAGTGCCAAATGAACATAGAAGTAAAAGTGCCTAGCCAAGTGCGAAAAAACTATGCCAAATGAACATGAAAGTGCCTAACATGAAAATGTCTAGCCAAGTGTGAAAAAACTAACCATGTGTTATTTGCATTCTAGAAAGGACTCAAATATATCATAAGTGCACCTAAAAGTGACAAATGAACATGAAAGTGTCTAGCTAAGTACCCATAAACTATCCATGTGTTATTTTCATTCTAAAAAGAACTCATTATATATACTACATGCACCTAAAAGTGAAAGTGCCTAGCCAAGTGCCAAAAAAACCCTCCATATATCATTTTCATTCCAAAAATTACTCGAATATATCCTACATGCACTTGAAAGTGCCAAATGAACATAGAAGTAAAAGTGCCTAGCCAAGTGCGAAAAAACTATGCCAAATGAACATGAAAGTGCCTAACAAGAAAGTGTCTAGCCAAGTGCCAAAAAAACTTTCCATGTATCCTTTTCATTCCAAAAATTACTCGAATATATCCTAAATAAACCTAAAAGAGACAAATGACGTTATGTATAAATTTAGTACTTGACTACCATAACTGCAGAATAGCCACACACACACACATATATATAAATTCAGTACTTAGCTACCATAGCTGCAGGATAGCCACACACATAATATAGGAACACAATTAAGTATGTAAGACATATGACCTTGTGTGTCTGAAGAGCCATCAATATGACCTTGTGTGTCTGAAGGGTCGTCGTCTCTTTGTCTTTGCTCCAATAGTTTTTTGCATTTCAGCCCATCTACCTTCCCACAAGGCTACCTGAGTACTTAAGTTAACATTCATTTCTTTCAGATCTGCTATCTCAACTTTCATAGCCGTCATTTCTTTACTCCCTACATTTTCTTGTTGTGATGGGCATGCAACATTGGCGGGTGTGCTGGGTTTGGGGTCCCAACCGTGGCCTTTAATGTGCCCTGATCGATGTCCCAAAACTGTTTTAGGAATCAATGCAGAAGGCATCGCTAAAACACCATCTCTGGATGATGCTTCTACAATTTTCATCATTTCCGACTACATTTATAATGGAATGGGGTTAAATGCATAAAAAACATAATTTTACCCAATTGTGATATAATAGTACTTACATATGCATGTTCTGCATTGGGACCCACCCACCATGAAGTTCATCGCAATAAGTATCGTGGAATAACTCAATTTCATCAACGTCAGATCCCTTTTTTTTTCTTTAAATGAAATTTAGAAACTATTAGCCATGGTCATAATAACACAACGTATAGAAGAATTATGTTGTACTTACCAGTTCATGTTGTAGTTGTAGAAATGACTTCGAACCAGCTCGATGGTTGAATGGCAGTTTGATAACTCCATTTTGGAGCTAATTATCACTCCCTAATTCTAGCTAAAAGCCGTATTTAATTAGTTAATATGTCTCGTTTGCAGAAGAATTGCGGCGAAGAGCTCATGGTGTCCATTGGACGTGTTTCGTGGCTAAGAGCGGTGTTTTAAAGCCCCGGGAGTGCATCGGGAAAAGGGCAAGATCGTCCAAGAAGAACCAGACAAAATTGCCAATTGAAGGCAATCTTCCAGCCCCAAACCCGAGAGCAAGCGTCGAGCAGACAACGTCGAGACGCTTGCTTAACGCTGCCTGGCGTCTAGACGCTCCGAGGGGCGCGCGCGCAGGAAATCATCGGGGCAGCGTCGAGACGCTCGCCCAGCGTCGAGACGCCATCGCGAGGCGCGCGCTGATTGTTTAGGTCGCAGCGTCGCGACGCTGTCCCAGCGTCCCGACGCTCCGACGGATTTAAAAGCTGTAAATGACGATTTTTTGCAACCATCTCTTGCATCTTCTTCTTCCTCTCGGTTTTTCTTCTTAAATTCCTTTTGCTCCGCCATTGTTGGCAAGTTTTTGGATCTTTCCTTTGTATTAGAGCTAGAGATTATGGCCAAGGCTTCCGTTGGAGCGGTTTTGGCAACTTCCTCCATGGTTGGCTAAGGTATTGTGTTAGATTCAGGATGATTTAGGGATTTTTCGTTAGACTTTTTACATTTTGAAAATCTATGCATATGGTTCTGAATAGGCTTTAATTATTGATTGCATTTGTTGTGCTTGCTTAAACCCATGCGTATGTTAGATTTCAACGACGGACAATCGGGTTTTCTAGCGTGCGTTATTGTTATAGAATAGTGATGCCTTGCCTCTCCTTTTCGCCTTAGTAACACAGGACAACAAAACTAATCGGAGTATCGATTTATGCATGCTTATTGTTGGGTACTTTAGGGTTGTCGGGTAGCTAATTAGCAATGGGAATGCATATTCGAATGTTCGTCGTGGTTAACTAGTAACTATTCGGAGTCAAATTGGGGCTGATCACTCTAACGAGACTGTGAATACTGTTTAATTAGGACTGTTAGTTCTAATTAATTAATATGGAGCCGGTTACTTTAGGGTTCCCGGGTAACCGACCGCGTGCATGTCAATTTATTAGCCTTAGTCTTGAATTAAATGATTAATGTTAGAATGCCTAGCGAAATCCCGAAATACCCCGAATCGAACACTTTTTAATCTATTTCCCTTCAATTTCTCCGTTAGCAATTTATTTCTCACGTTGCATGTTAAAATCCCCCTCTTGTTACAAAACCTAACTAATCAATTAATTTGCATTTCGAATTTTAATTTCAATCTGATTAGTCCTTCTCTGTGGTTCGACCCTTTTGCCGCGAGCTGCAAAGCTAAAGGTCAATTGGCTTATAAATTCTGTAATGTCCCACATTTCCATTAAGGGTATTTTCGTAATTTTCTATTGTTATTTGTTTGTTGTGATTGTATAATTAGAGAAGTTCATTTCATATATTAATAATTTATTGATTTGTATTTAGTTATTTATCCATTAAAAGAGTCAAATTTTTATGCATAAAAGGTTGATTAATTAAGAATGTAGCTTTAAATTGGAAGTATGATGTGGTTACTTATAAGTATAGTGAATTGTAACTTTTACCATAAGTTATATTATTTTATAAACTATTTTACTACAAGGTAATAAAAGAAGTAAACTATAATTCTTGACATTTACATTCCATAATTTATCCTAGTCAAAGTAGGTAGACAAAAGAGGAGAAAAATAGTCATCTTAGTTATTAAGTTCTTTAATCTTAGTAAGTTTTTCTTAAGACATCTTTTAGACTTCCACCCAAGGTTCATTAGAAATTTATGTGGGTGAGTTGAAGAGCCAAAGGACATGTTGTAATACCTCTTGGATGTTCATACAAAGAGAAGAGGAAACACTTGGTTGCTTCAAATTCCAATGAACTTTACTCTTAAGTTCTATGTGTCCTTTCATTGTCATTCCAAAATTGTCTAAAGAAATCTCCAAGGTTTTCTCTCTAGGACCTATTCTAATTCTGTAAATCTCATCTTGAGAAAGGATCACTTGTTTTGCAAGTTGTTTCAAGTGTTGTTCTTGGATTTTACAAGATCGTTCATCGGTTGCACCAAATCGGTAAGAAATGAGTTGTTTTCCATCTAGTTTCGTAGTGATTCTTTCTTGATATTTTTCATAGATCCTAAACATGTTCATACATATCTTTTCTAAGGTATTCCAGCATCCTTTGAATCTAATTAGTTGCTGGAAATTTTCCTTCATTCATCGTTTACGGTAGAGAGGAAAAACACACCATCGGTAAGCCTCTTTTTCTATGTTGTTTGAAATCGTTTAGGGGTTCTCATGGAAAATTTTAGGTGTTGTTTTAGATCTAAAAAGTGTTGATTTTGGGGCTGAAAATCAGAATTAAAATTCTTAAAAAAACAATCTTTAAAATTGCTCTAAAATGGTGTTTATCGGTTTACGCTATTTCCTAGTTCTAGCTCGAAATTGATTGATATAGAAGTTTAATTACATTTGTTTTGAATTTTTTTTATCATGTCCAGTAGCATAAAGTAAGCTTAAATATATTTTCTAGGAGTTCAAATTAACTTTCATGATCATATTTTCATACGACTTAAAATCGGTAAAAACTAGTATAATTTGTGTTTTCAATTTTTAAAGAATTCTATGAAGTAGTAAATTATTTTAATGTATTTTTTATCTATAAATCAGAGCCTAATATGTTCACAAAAAGTATCTTATGAGTTTTGAATATTAATTTTATGATTAATTATAACTATGGGAATTAATATGCAAATTAGGTTAGCTAGTAAAGTTAGTGTGTTTTAGCTAGTGAATGAAGTTTCTTTAGCAAAACTAAATTTAAGTTAGACCTAATTTAATTTGTATCATATGTTATTTAGGAAGCTTTAAAGGATTTAGATTTGAAGCTTGAGGTAAGTGGATTCTATCATAAGTAGCCGAATTGACTGTTGTATTGTATAGTTATGATGTTTGATTAATCTTTTTATTGTGGTATTGATTGTAAGTAATTTATATTACATTGTTTGAATATATGCTTGATTGATTTGTTGTTTTATGATATTTGATGTTTTGCAAAGTATGTTATGTCATGTTATTTTTGTATAGTTTTATACTTCACATGATCTATGTTACTATGATTGGTTTTGAAGCATGCTTAGGTTGAGTATGACATATATGTGTGTTACATTACATTCATGGAGTCAAGTAAAGTAGAGTCATGGAGTTAGGGAAGAATATGCTATGCAAGAAATACCCAAATTAAGCAGTTATGTTATGCAGCTAGATGTATGATATGACAAGTATGGTTTCTGCTAACGGGCTGGGCCCTAGGAAACAAAATTAGTTCATGTTAATGATATTCATAAGGGGCAATTACCTTATAAATATTACATGCGGAATTGACGGTCATGGTATGGGGTATTTCTGCTTAGCATGGCGCCAAATCAAGGATATAAGTATGAATGTAAGAATATGTAAGCAAGTACAAGTATGTTAAGGTAGATTGTTTCATAGTCTACATGTTAGGATGTGATATGCAAGCATGTAAGCATGTTGTGTGTGTTTGAGCATGAAGGTTCCTTATGATAGGAACCACTTACAAGGTATTTTTATACTACCTCTCGTGGTTTTATATTTTTCAGATAGCCCTGTAGATGATGGTGAATTCATCGAGCATGATCTTGGCATTGAAGAGGAAGAACCATGAGATGTGCCCAAAATTTTAAGTTTAATAAATTATGATCACAACTTTAGTTTATGTTTATTTTATTTATAGACACTGTTTTATAATTTCCGATGCTACAGATAAACTTTATGTTTTATTTAAGTTGTTAAGACTTATGATTATGGAATTTAGATTTTTATTTAAAAAGAAAATTATGCGTTATGAGTAATTATCCATGTTAAGTTAATTAATTATATATAAAATTTGGGGTCATTACAGTTGGTATCAGAGCAATAAAATCCTGTAGACTAGCTTATAATATAAGCTGTAAAATAAGTAGATGTTTAGGCAAAGTAAATCAAATAGTACTTAGAATAAAGTAGGGCTTGTCTCATGCTTCGACTTCGACAATGCCAGGTATTATCTCTACGTATTCTTTTGTTTATTTATTTTTTTTTATTTCATGATATATTGGTAATTTATTATTATTATTATTTTTTTTGTATATATATCTTTGAACTTGGTTTAGCATGATCCTTTAGAAATTAGCTAGGCGTAGAAAATGTTTGACTTTATACGACTCGATATTAGTTCTTAGGTTTATGATACTTTTAATTAATAGAAAAACATTGATACTTTGAATTTAGTCTTAAAAAAAAAAGTACTTATAAGGTACCATTATAGATATGCCTCCAAGGAATCAAGGTGGTCGTTTGAACCCTACTGAACCTGATGCACCAGACATTCCTGAAATACCAGCAGATCAACATATGGTCAATCAACCAGTGCAACAGCTGATTTTGACCCCTGAAGCTCTTCAAACTTTGTTTGATAACATGACTCGAAGGGCTGAACCAAGGCAAGATAATGTTAGAGGAGATAGAGTTGGACAAGATGAGGCTCATTTTATAAGAGATTTCAAACGATATGATCCACCGAAATTCGATGGAAAGTCAGAAAGACCCTCTGCAGCTGAGGAGTGGATTAAAGCATTGGAGAAGTTATTCGAGTACATGAGATGTGGTGATGATCTAAAGGTTAGGGCGGCTGTTTTCATGCTTCAAGATGAAGCTGTCTATTGGTGGGAGTCAACAAAGACTGCTGAGGATCATGATAACCATCCCATTACTTGGATTAGATTTAAAGAGTTATTGTATGACCACTATTTTCCTGACACAATCAAGGATGAGAAGGAAGCCGAATTTTTCAAGCTCGTCCAAGGAAGTATGACTGTAGCTCAATATGAACGAAAATTTGCTGAATTGGCCCGGTTTGCCACTGATCTGGTCAACACTGAAGTCAAAAGGGTCAAAAGATTTATTAAAGGGCTTAACAAGAACATTAAGGGTTCAGTTGCTCTAAAGGAACCTACTACCTACTCAGCAGCTTTGAGGTTTGCTCTTATTATGGAGAAAAGTCTAGATGAACCCTCACCTAGCACCAAAAGTAGTGGGCTAGTCTTGGGTTTTAAAAGGAAGGTTTCTCCCATTGTCACTCAACCTATCCGGGCTCAACCTATTAGATCTCAACCCATGCAAAAGCAACTACAATACAGCTATCCTGAGTGTCCAACATGCAACAAACACCATAAGGGACCCTGTATGAGAAATAGCTTGGTATGCTTTAAGTGTGGCACTGAAGGCCACTATGCAAGAGATTGCCAAGTTTCTGGTAATGTTGAAAATGATAAATCTACCCAATTGACTCTTGCTCGAGATGTTAAGCAGAAGGGTAAAGTTTTTGCCATTACTCGTGGTGAGGCTGAGGATGCTGAGGCAGTTGTCACAGGTACTTCATTTTTACCCTGCATTTACATTAGTTGACTTAGGAACTAGCTATTCATTTTTTTATGTTAAACTTGTCACAGGTACATTATTGGTTTTAGGTTACCCTGCTTTTACATTATTTGACTCTGGGTCTAGTCATTCATTCATATCTACAGAATTTGTTAAACAAGCTGGGTTGAATCTCGAGCCGTTAGGGTATGAATTAGTGGTATCTACTCCTTCCGGAGCTACTTTGTCTGCTACCCAAGTTGTTAAGGCCTGCAAAGTAACTTTAGCAAACCAACTCTTGGATGCAAAACTAATTAAGTTAGACATGTGTGACTTTGATGTGATTTTGGGGATGAATTGGTTAGCTAGAAATCAAGCTATTATTGATTGTAGCAAGAAGGAAGTGTACTTGAAACTACCGACTGGTCAACCTTTCAAGTTTAGAGTAATCAAGACTAAAACCATTCCAAAAGTCATATCTGCATTGAAGGCGAATAAGTTACTACAACAGGGGGCGTGGGCCTATTTGTTGAACATTGTGGATATAAGTCTAGAGACTCCTAAGGTTGACTTAGTACCAGTGGTCAGAGACTTCGCCGATGTATTTCCAGAGGAGTTACCTGGATTGCCTCCGAATAGAGATGTCAATTTTTTTATTGACTTGTTGCCTGGGACATGCCCGATATCTAAGGCCCCATATCGTATGGCTCCAGCCGAGCTTAAAGAGTTGAAGACCCAAATTCAAGAACTCTTAGACAAGGGTTTTATTCGCCCTAGTGTCTCACCTTGGGGAGCCCCTGTTCTATTTGTAAAAAAGAAGGATGGCTCTATGAGGCTATGCGTTGATTACCGAGAACTCAACAAGGTGACTATTAAGAATAAATACCCGCTTCCTCGGATTGATGATTTGTTCGACCAACTCCAAGGAGCAAAGGTGTTTTCAAAGATTGACTTGAGATCTGGTTACCATCAGTTGAGAATTAGAGACGAAGATATACCTAAAACCGCATTTAGAACTAGATATGGACACTATGAATTTGTGGTAATGTCCTTTGGACTCACTAATGCCCCTGCAGTATTTATGCAGTTAATGAATAGTGTTTTCAAAGATTACCTTGATTCATTTGTTATAGTCTTTATTGATGATATCTTGGTCTACTCCAACTCAAGGGAGAAGCATGAAGAACACCTCAAGAAGGTTTTAGCAACTCTGAGGCAAAATAAACTCTTTGCCAAATTCTCTAAGTGTGAGTTTTGGTTGAATAGAGTATGTTTCCTTGGTCATGTTATCTCTGAAGATGGAGTTTTTGTGGATCCATCGAAGGTTGAAGCTGTGAGTAATTGGCCTAGACCTACCAATGTAACAGAGATACGCAGCTTTTTGGGTCTTGCAGGCTACTATCGACGATTTGTACAAGATTTCTCGAAGTTAGCAACACCTTTGACTCAACTCACCCGTAAGAATGCTACTTATACTTGGAATGAAGATTGTGAGACAAGTTTCCAAGAGCTAAAGAAGAGGTTGGTGACAGCACCAGTTCTAACCATACCTGATGGTACAAAAGGGATGGTAATCTACAGTGATGCTTCCAAGAAAGGCTTAGGTTGTGTTCTTATGCAACATGGTAAGGTAATAGCCTATGCCTCACGTCAATTAAAAAAACATGAGTTGAATTATCCCACACATGATATGGAGTTAGCAGCTGTTGTTTTCGCACTGAAAATTTGGCGGCACTATCTTTATGGAGAAAAGATTCAAATATTTACCGACCATAAAAGCCTTAATTATTTATTTACTCAAAAGGATCTAAATTTAAGGCAAAGACGATGGTTAGAACTCGTGAAAGATTATGATTGCGAGATAAATTATCATCCAGGAAAGGCGAATGTTGTAGCTGATGCCTTGAGTAGAAATACATCTCATATGCCATCTTTTGGCGTCACGTCAAAGGAACTTGCAAATGAATTAGAAGCATTTGAGGTTGAGTTAGTTTCTAAAGATACCAAAGCATTGTTAGCACATCTTACAGTAAAATCAACCCTACGACAGAAGATTATTGACGCTCAGCAAGGTGATATAAAGTTAATGGAGTTGTGAAAGTCGGTTGGCAAGGGCGACTTTACAATATCCTCAGAGTTTGCCTTATTGTTCCGAGGTAAGCTATGCGTTCCTTCAAGTCCTACCATTAGAAGGGAAGTGTTGGAAGAAGCACATAACACACCATTCTCTGTACATCCGGGTAGTACAAGAATGTATCGAGGGTTGAAACAACACTACTGGTGGCACAATATGAAGAAAGATGTGGCAAATTTTGTTAGTCAATGTTTGACTTGTCAACAAGTGAAAGCCTTGAAGCAGAAACCATCAGGTTTATTGCAACCCTTGAGTGTTCCTTTATGGAAATGGGACGATATCTCGATGGATTTTATAGCTGGTCTTCCAAGGACTCTTAAGGGTTATACTACGATTTGGGTTATTGTGGATAGACTCGCAAAATCAACTCACTCTTACCTGGTCAAGCTACTTATACAGTAGAAAAGTGGGCACAATTGTATATCAAAGAGATTGTGAGACTTCATGGAGTTCCAGTTTCCATCGTGTCTGTTAGAGATGTCAGGTTCACATCTACTTTTTCAAAAAGTTTGCAAAAGGCTATGGGTACTAAGCTGGAATTTAGTACAGACGGGCAGACAGAACGAGTAAATCAAATTCTAGAAGATATGCTTAGAGCCTGCGTTTTAGATTTCCAAGGTAGTTGGGATACACATCTACCTCTCGTGGAGTTTGCATATGATAATAGTTTCCAAACTACAATTGGGATGACACCATTTGAAGCTCTTTATGGAAAGAAATGTAGATCACTGGTCCAATGGGACGAAGTGAGGGAGCGAAGTTTATTGGGACTATAGTTAATTCGAACTACTAATGAAGCTATTCAATTGATTCGTAAGAGAATGCAAACAACACAAAGTAGACAAAATAGTTATGTTGATAGTAGACGAAAGGATTTGGAGTTCGAAGTATGAGATCATGTGTTACTTAAAATAGCTCCAATGAAAGGTGGTTTTCGGTTTGGTAAGAAAGGGAAATTGAGTCCTCGATATATCGGACCTTATGATATTTTGGAACGCATTGGTCCAGTGGCGTATCGAGTAACATTGCCACCAAACGTGTCGACAGTACATAATGTGTTCCATGTGTCAATGCTACGAAAGTATGTATCGTCCCCTTTGAATGTGTTGGATCCTGAGCCGCTTTAGTTGAATGAAGATCTTTCTTATGAAGAGAAACCTATATGTATTATTGCTAAAGAGACAAGGAAGCTAAGAAGCTAAGAAATAGGGAAATTCCTATGGTGAGAGTCTTGTGGAGGAATCACTCAGTAGCTGCTGCGACTTGGAAATTTGAGAAGGATATTATAGAAAAATACCCGGACCTGCATTACGAGGATCAGGTAACTTTCGAGGACGAAAGTTCTTTTAAGGGGGGTAGTTTGTAATGTCCCACATTTCCATTAAGGGTATTTTCGTAATTTTCTATTGTTATTTGTTTGTTGTGATCGTATAATTAGAGAAGTTCATTTCATATATTAATAATTTATTGATTTGTATTTAGTTATTTATCCATTAAAAGAGTCAAATTTTTATGCATAAAAGGTTGATTAATTAAGAATGTAGCTTTAAATTGGAAGTATGATGTGGTTACTTATAAGTATAGTGAATTGTAACTTTTACCATAAGTTATATTATTTTATAAACTATTTTACTACAAGGTAATAAAAGAAGTAAACTATAATTCTTGACATTTACATTCCATAATTTATCCTAGTCAAAGTAGGTAGACAAAAGAGGAGAAAAATAGTCATCTTAGTTATTAAGTTCTTTAATCTTAGTAAGTTTTTCTTAAGACATCTTTTAGACTTCCACCCAAGGTTCATTAGAAATTTATGTGGGTGAGTTGAAGAGCCAAAGGACATGTTGTAATACCTCTTGGATGTTCATACAAAGAGAAGAGGAAACACTTGGTTGCTTCAAATTCCAATGAACTTTACTCTTAAGTTCTATGTGTCCTTTCATTGTCATTCCAAAATTGTCTAAAGAAATCTCCAAGGTTTTCTCTCTAGGACCTATTCTAATTCTGTAAATCTCATCTTGAGAAAGGATCACTTGTTTTGCAAGTTGTTTCAAGTGTTGTTCTTGGATTTTACAAGATCGTTCATCGGTTGCACCAAATCGGTAAGAAATGAGTTGTTTTCCATCTAGTTTCGTAGTGATTCTTTCTTGATATTTTTCATAGATCCTAAACATGTTCATACATATCTTTTCTAAGGTATTCCAGCATCATTTGAATCTAATTAGTTGCTGTAAATTTTCCTTCATTCATCGTTTACGGTAGAGAGGAAAAACACACCATCGGTAAGCCTCTTTTTCTATGTTGTTTGAAATCGTTTAGGGGTTCTCATGGAAAATTTTAGGTGTTGTTTTAGATCTAAAAAGTGTTGATTTTGGGGCTGAAAATCAGAATTAAAATTCTTAAAAAAACAATCTTTAAAATTGCTCTAAAATGGTGTTTATCGGTTTACGCTATTTCCTAGTTCTAGCTCGAAATTGATTGATATAGAAGTTTAATTACATTTGTTTTGAATTTTTTTTATCATGTCCAGTAGCATAAAGTAAGCTTAAATATATTTTCTAGGAGTTCAAATTAACTTTCATGATCATATTTTCATACGACTTAAAATCGGTAAAAACTAGTATAATTTGTGTTTTCAATTTTTAAAGAATTCTATGAAGTAGTAAATTATTTTAATGTATTTTTTATCTATAAATCAGAGCCTAATATGTTCACAAAAAGTATCTTATGAGTTTTGAATATTAATTTTATGATTAATTATAACTATGGGAATTAATATGCAAATTAGATAGCTAGTAAAGTTAGTGTGTTTTAGCTAGTGAATGAAGTTTCTTTAGCAAAACTAAATTTAAGTTAGACCTAATTTAATTTGTATCATATGTTATTTAGGAAGCTTTAAAGGATTTAGATTTGAAGCTTGAGGTAAGTGGATTCTATCATAAGTAGCCGAATTGACTGTTGTATTGTATAGTTATGATGTTTGATTAATCTTTTTATTGTGGTATTGATTGTAAGTAATTTATATTACATTGTTTGAATATATGCTTGATTGATTTGTTGTTTTATGATATTTGATGTTTTGCAAAGTATGTTATGTCATGTTATTTTTGTATAGTTTTATACTTCACATGATCTATGTTACTATGATTGGTTTTGAAGCATGCTTAGGTTGAGTATGACATATATGTGTGTTACATTACATTCATGGAGTCAAGTAAAGTAGAGTCATGGAGTTAGGGAAGAATATGCTATGCAAGAAATACCCAAATTAAGCAGTTATGTTATGCAGCTAGATGTATGATATGACAAGTATGGTTTCTGCTAACGGGCTGGGCCCTAGGAAACAAAATTAGTTCATGTTAATGATATTCATAAGGGGCAATTACCTTATAAATATTACATGCGGAATTGACGGTCATGGTATGGGGTATTTCTGCTTAGCATGGCGCCAAATCAAGGATATAAGTATGAATGTAAGAATATGTAAGCAAGTACAAGTATGTTAAGGTAGATTGTTTCATAGTCTACATGTTAGGATGTGATATGCAAGCATGTAAGCATGTTGTGTGTGTTTGAGCATGAAGGTTCCTTATGATAGGAACCACTTACAAGGTATTTTTATACTACCTCTCGTGGTTTTATATTTTTCAGATAGCCCTGTAGATGATGGTGAATTCATCGAGCATGATCTTGGCATTGAAGAGGAAGAACCATGAGATGTGCCCAAAATTTTAAGTTTAATAAATTATGATCACAACTTTAGTTTATGTTTATTTTATTTATAGACACTGTTTTATAATTTCCGCTGCTACAGATAAACTTTATGTTTTATTTAAGTTGTTAAGACTTATGATTATGGAATTTAGATTTTTATTTAAAAAGAAAATTATGCGTTATGAGTAATTATCCCATGTTAAGTTAATTAATTATATATAAAATTTGGGGTCATTACAAATTCATTTTGATCAGGCTTCGACAGCCTGTGAATTAAAGGATATTAAAAAATCCCCACCACCACAGTTTTGCTCGAGCTTCCTTGCCCCTCTTCGTTTTTTCCTCAAAAAAATTATCATTAGTACAACTAAGTAAAGTTAGAACTATAAGTTTAACCGAGAAAAACATACCGCCCATTCAAGGGTCTCCCATATGTCACATAGAAGATTTCAATCTTCTGGATCTACTAGCCTCTTTGCGGGGTTTGCACGAGCTTCTGTGATGTCATCATACTTGCAGTAGTGCTGGTACAACTCTGCTCTAAACTCCCTGAATATATCTCACATCTGTTTATTCAAGAACCTTTTGACTACTAGGTTCGAAATATCCAAGTCAAAATATTCCTACATATTTGATAATAAATGTGTAAGCATACATTTACGCTTGAAATAGTAACAAAATGCGTAAAGAAAATTTATACTTACCAACACCCGATCAGTCACATTGTCACGCACATCTTGCTTGACCGCCTTCCAGATCGCACAACGTATGGGAATTGTCTCTCGTACTATGGTGCCAACGCCAATATTAAACCTCGGAGCTAAAGGACATACCGGTCTCCCAATCCCATCCTCAATCACAATCTTGATCCTCCCATGCACATTGACATATCGATTCAACTCAATGTTTCGAGTATGCCCTCTTTTTCGCTTACTTTGTGTTCTTGGTCGGCGAGGTCTAGATCCTGAAACAATGATTAATTTAGCTAAATATGTAAGAAAATAAAACTTATAAGCAAAAATATTATTTTTACCTAATGTCGCGCTCGGCTCCACCTCTGTTGAGGAATTAATCACCGGAGTGTTAACCTCAGTAGCCGCCACATTAGCCTCCTGATCATAACCGATACGTCTCATGACTCTAGAATCATACAAAAGATGGAAAAAAAATCAATCTCAATATGCTAATCCTTGAACTTTAAAATATGGAACTAAAATACACATGTTATACAGTTATTCGCTATTCTGATCATCAGAATCTAAATAGTGAAGTGAACTCGTACTCTCTTCATCGTCGGATGCTTCTAGGTCATCAGGTTCATCATTTATGAAATCGTTATCATTTTGTTACGGTACACTCCTATTCAATTCTTCTTCAATCAATTCACATTCAACAACAATGGTCTCTACATAGTTCATCATCTTGGATCGTTTCATCGACCGCAATGACTCCAGATATTTCTAACAACTCCATCGTGTCGTTTTCTAGGTCTTCGGCTTCTGGAACGTCCCATATGTGTTTATTTTGAACAAGTTGAACTATTTTCCAATAATTACCAAGTTTAAGATCGTTAATGTAGAAAACTTGTTTGGCTTGCGTAGCGAAGATGTAAGGGTCATCTATACACCAAAAATGGGATGTGTCTATTGACTTAAACCCTAAATCCACATGTAATTTTTTCTTTTTAGGATCTGTATCAAACCATTTACATCGAAAAAGAATCACACGTCTTCTCTTGTTATAGTCCAAGTCCAAAACCTCTTGCAATACACCGTAGTAATTCATTTCATCATTTCCTTCTCTTTCCCCAGGCACCATGAGTCCACTATTCTGCGTAGACCGACGATTGTCGCGTTCCATACAATGAAAACGTACTCCATTGACAATGCAAGAACTATAAGTACGGACTTGATTTGTAGGCCCCAATGCTATGGAGTAAAGATCATCAGATGCTTCGCCTCTTTCACGTAATGAGTACATCTGTTTACGTTAAGAATGTTAACGTAACTTAGTTTTATCTCGTTACAGAAGTTCAGTATTCAAAATTAAAAACTACACTTACTTGTGCTTTTAACCAATCAAGAAATTGAAGTTCATGTCTCTAGCTCTGAACAATTGTTCAATATATACCAATGTGCCATTTGTTTCTCGTTTTGGGATAGTGTTCTCAAAACTGATCCACTCAATGGTCGTGCGTTTTGTCTAAATAATTCAAAATCCCCTATTTGACCTTAAGGAATTGAGTCATCATTACGTGCAATCCTATTAAACCTCGTTTCTATTCCGGTTAGATACATGGAGTAGAAAGTCAAATATTCATTCATGACAAATGCTTCTGCTATGGAGCCCTCGGGAAAAGTTTTGTTACGCACATAGTTTTTCAAGGTCCGTAGGCTTCTCTCAATAGGGTACATCCAACTATAGCTAACTGGACCAACGATCTTCGCTTCATATGCCAAGTGAACTGGAAGATGCACCATTACATCAAAAAATGCCGGTGGAAAAATTCTTTCAAGCTTACAAAGTATAAGAATAATATCAGCTCCCAGCCGATCCAAATCACTGATCCGTATTGTCTTCTCACATAAGTCACGAAAGAAATTACATAACTCAACAATAGTTGTACACACATCCTTTCGCAAGTATGCTCTTATAGCAATAGGAAGAAGTCGATGGAGCAGAACATGAGAGTCATGAGTTTTCAACCCCCACACTTTCCCATTTTTGACATTCACGCATCGTGATATGTTGGAGACGAACCCGTCAGGAAATTTGACCGATTTCAAGAACTTACAAAAATCGACTCACTCACTAGTAGTCAATGTATATGCAACATGTGGCTTTATATATTTATTTCCTTTCTTTTCAACGTATAATTCCTTTCGAATGCCCATATCTTTAAGGTCGAAACGAGCATTTTGATAGAACTCCAAAAGTGCTATTTTATAACCTTTAATTCTCGTTAGTTGATTCAAATTAATGTGTTTAATCATATGTTTTGCAGGAATCGAGCATTTAGAGGTGAATGAGAAACTTATATTAAATAAGAACTCAAAAGAGGAGTTTTAGAGATATAATATCAACAAACCGAGCCGCAGATGATACTATGAAGATAAAAATCATTTTATGTTCAAAGTTGGAAGCTTGGGCTGATGGTGAAGAGTTGATTATGATAGACTTTGATCTCAAGTTTGATTCTTGGAGAATGTTATTATTAATTGTATTTTTTTTACTCCAACCATCACCTCACACACGTGTCAGCTCCTGACTCATTTGAACTCATTCAACACAAGAAGTCTCAACCATTCGTGTCACTCCAACAAAGCCTCCTCAACCACAAGTCCATTCGTCTTCCTCAACCACAAGTTATTATGTTTTATTTATTTTATTTATTTATTTTTATTTAAAAATAGTAAATGGTTATTTCCTTTTTAGTATAAAAAGGGGAGAGTCCACACTTTACACCTTACACCATTCCCCATACACCAACACACACCATCACTAATATTCTCTCAATTCTCTCTTTCTCTCTCTTTAGAGATTGTTATTGTGCTTTGTAGTCGGGATCGTCTTAGCGATGTTCGGCTAAGCTTGTAAGGCTGATTTAGAGGTTTGTCGGATTAAACGTTTTTGTGAGATTTTATGTATTAAATTGAAATTTAATTTCTTGGTAATTGTTTTCTATTTTTTGTTTATTTCATGTGCAATTAGTATTGGTTAATGTGACAGCTTAATCAATTAAATATTAATTGTTCATGTATGCTATGTTTGTAATTTGTGATCCGTAATTGTCAGAAATTGCATGCTTAATTGTAGTAGCAAGATGGGTCAGGTTATGACTAGTGTTAATATTATGGCTTTTCCATAATTAACATGGTGCGTATAATAGACCTTAGGAATAGAAAAATGTTTAATTGAATCTGATCAATTTAATTAACGTTCTAATCAATCCATGTGCTTAAAGCTGCTAGGTAGTTAGCATGGAACGCTATCGTGCCCAGCTAATTAACTAGTTTAGAGTTAATTACGATGCTCTGTCGGATTAATTGCATGATAGGATCTTAGAGACTTCTCATGGCTGTTCCAGTTAAGTCGATTAGACTTTTAATTAAGAAATTGTATTTTTATTGGGATAATCGATGAGCAAAATTAATTAAGTCCCGACAATCTCTGAATCAACAAGGTAATCTCTTGTTTATTTCTTTAATTCTTTAATTGTTTAAACTTTATCTTTAATTGTTTATTTTAATTCATTACATTAACATGCAATTCAAAAAACCCCCATTTATTGTTTTTACATAAACTTTAATTTAGAGAATTTATATTTCGGTTCCCTGAGTTCGACCCTGTCCGCTGTAGTTTACTACAAGCCGTTGATCGGTAATTATAAATTGTATTTGACGGGCCTCGACAAACTCGCATCAAATTGGCGCCGCTGCCGGGGAACCAATTAAATTTTCTTTGTTAAATTTATTTATTTTATTTTATTTTATTCTTTCCTAAAAAAAAAAAAACTCGTTATTTACTTGTTAAAAAAATAAATCACAAAACTTACAAAAATCACAAAAATATTTCTTTTAGTTTGTTTTCTTTAAAAAAAAAAATGTCTTTTTTAAACGAAAGAAGCTCGCATCAAATTGGCGTCGCTGCCGGGGAACCAATTAAATTTTCTTTGTTAAATTTATTTATTTTATTTTATTTTATTCTTTCCTAAAAAAAAAAAAAAAACTCGTTATTTACTTGTTAAAAAAATAAATCACAAAACTTACAAAAATCACAAAAATATTTCTTTTAGTTTGTTTTCTTTAAAAAAAAAAATGTCTTTTTTAAACGAAAGAAGCTCGCATCACATTTATAGTGTCTTTTGTTTTTCCTTCAATGTTCAACAAAGTTCCGAGCAAGTTGTCGCATACACTTTTTTCAATATGCATGACATCCAACTTATGTCGTAAAAGATGTTTAGACCAATAGGGGAGTTCGAAGAATATACTCTTTTTGGTCCAGTAAATATCTCGCTTCCTTTTCTTACCCACTTTGGATGGATGCTTACTTAACACTAGAAAGTTGATCGATTTTACTTGTTGTAAAATCTCATCTCCATTCATTGCAACTGGTGGAGGTCTAAGCTCAAATTTCCCATCATGTAGTCTACTCCTACGCCAACTATGATTAGCTGGAAGATAACGTCGATGTCCCATATACGACATTTTCCCTATTAACCACTTTGACGATGTCTCTTCTTTACAAATGGGACACGCTTGATAACCTTTGGTACACTATCCCGACAAGTCTCCATATGCAAGAAAGTCATTGATAATCCACAACAAACATGCATGTAGTTTAAAATACTCTGAACTCGTGCAATCATACGTGCGCACACCATTATTCCACAACTCCTTCAACTCATCAATCAATGGCTGCAAAAATACGTCAATTTCTTTTCCAGGAGACTTCGGCCCAGGTATGAGCAAAGAAATTGTAAAATTAGATTCTTTCATGCACTTCCATGGTGGCATGTTGTATGGAATAAACACCACATGCCACATGTTGTAGACAATACTCATATTACCAAACAGATTGAATCCATCTGAAGCTAATGCTAACCGAACGTTCCTTGGGTCTGAGGCAAAATGAGGAAACTCTTTATCTAAAAGTTTCCACCCTGCAGCATCAGCTGGATGTCTCAACACATCATCAGTTTCAAATCGTTTATCCTTATGCCATCTCATTTCAGAAGCAATATGCTTCGATGAAAACAATCGCTTCAACCTGGGTATTAGTGGGAAATGACGTAAAATCTTGTGTGGAATTTTCTTACCCTTCCCGTCATTTACTTTATAACGTGACTCACCACATACCGGACAACTTTGGCAATCTACAAAATCTTTCCAAAACAGTGTACAATCGTACTTGCAAACATGGATTTTATCGTATCCTAGCCCTAAGTCGCGTAGTTTTCTCTTGGGTTGATAAAATGTACCCGGTATAGATGCACCAACTGGAAATGCTTCATTCAATAGTTCTAGTAACATATCGAACGACTTATCGGTCCAACTATTGAGCACTTTCATATGCATCAACTTCACCAAGAAGCTCAACGAGGAAAATTTATTACAACTGGTTACGTGCTTCAGCCATCAACTCCTCAAAATTGTTTGAAGTATTCGGTTCTTCAACATTAGCAGACATTTGAACACCAAGGTATTCTTCATTATCAATATCCTCTTCCCCTGCTATCTTCGCCCCTTGCAAATCGTTTAAAAGATCAAACATCTCATCGTCATCGTTCTGATCATTAGAATCTCCATTCAATCCATCATCTAGTGAAGAACTTGTTTCTTTTTTAAATCGAGCTAAGTTTGCAGGTTCTCCATGATAAATCCATTGACTATATGAAGGAGATATCTCATTCGAAAATAAATGACATTCTAATGAATCCATTGACTGCGACTTTGAGTTCATACAAAGCTTAAATGGGCATCTCGTTTTTCCCGTCCCATTTACATGACATTTTGCCACTTCTAGAAATTGTTCAACTCCTTCAATATACTCTATAGAGAATCTATCTCTCAGCTTAATCCAACTTTTATCCATCCTTCAATATACTTTTCCAATTAGTACCAATGAAGAAAGTTCAATCCTGTTGGAATTATGAACGGAAACCAACTTAGGGTTATTTGTTCATTAAAACTTTACTTGAATGGAGATTTGTTATTGTATAAAGTCAAATGATAATAAATATCACAAAAACAATCAAACGAAACAACCGACGAATACTAGGATCGTCATACGAAATGTTCAAAACTTCTTTTCCATCTTTTTATTTAGAAGAAGAGTTTTATTGGTATTCATCCTTCAATATATGTTTTGGGCATAGCAGCAGTTTTCAACATGTTCTGCTTCAAAATCATTGTTGATGTCTGTACTAATAGGTAGGGAAGGTTGTAAAATTTGTATTTTGGAATTTTAGTTCAACTTTTCATTACTTTGATTAATTTGGCTCAACATAGAAAAGTAGAAGAAAACAAAAGTTGGGTGGGATAAGACTTGGGGATAGGTTCCAAAGTCTCATCCCCAAATCAAATCACTCAGGTCCTATAAACAAATAAATGCAATTGATTAATATGAAAGGAAAACAATTATTAAGGTAAAACCATTCTACATAACACGATCAGCATCAAAGAACTTAATGTAACATACAATCATCATCCTAGTTGAAGGTTATAAAAAGTAAAAAAAATAGCAGCCTTCTGAGATTAAAAAAAAAAAATAGGTGACGATTAATGCTCTTGCTGTTAGATTAAAAAAATAGCAGCCTTCTGAAACTAGGGATGGATATCTAGTTTGTTCTTGCTTTTAGCTTAACTTACTGGTTGTAACTCTCTCTCTCTCTTGTCCTCTGGTAGCGGAATTTTGTGAATATTCCGTATGTTTCGGGTTGTCGAGACCCGCCAAATTAAAATTTATAACACTGCCTAAGGCTTCTTCAAAACTTGTAGAAAGCGGTAGTCAGGATCGTACCACAGGGAATTTAATAGCTTAATCTAAATTTAGAATTTTAATTGCTTAATGAGAGAAAATGTTGATGGGGGGTTTTGAGAATTAAGAGAAGAAAAGAGAAAATAAAGGGAAAAATTAAATGACAATTTGGAATAACGGGAGAAATGGAAATTGTAATGAAAACACTCAATCTAAAGGTTCCGGCTTATTAATTGCAATGTGATTCGGATCATAGACGCCCAAGACTTAGCATGCTCTTAACTAACACCCACGCAAATTAAAAATTTCTAAGAAGAAACTAGCAATCCCTAAGTAGTTAATGAAGAGTTGACAGCTCTTCATAAAGCTTCGATGTTAATTCAATTGAGGGCGAACGCTCTCCCAAATAGAGTTAACTACGAGCGACGGGTAACTATGCGACGAGTACGTTACTGAGATCTCTAATAACGGGCTCGATTTACTCTTCATCTAGAGTCTAACGGGTAGCTAAATTAAATGTTGCAACACCAATTTAAATACACTTAGACTGTTGTCACTCAACCCATAAGAGTCAAACGCATAATGGGTTTTTAACCAACCCAACAATCAATAAACTAAATGGGAGTCAAACCAAGAAGAAATTGATGCTGGAAATTAAAGCTTAGATTAGAGAAGAGTTGAATGCTAAACATGCTAAACATACACAAATAATCCAAGTCTCACCCAATCACATTTACAACATCTAACCCATCTCCTAAAGATCAAGTATTACCTCTTAGTTAGCCATGGATGCAAATGGGAAGAAAGAAATTCATGGGTAGCCTTCCAAGCTCAATTAATGGAGTTACAATACCCAAAAATGGGTGGAGAATCGGTTTTTGAAGAGAAGGGGGAGAAGAGAATGACCTAAAATCAGAAAAACGCACTTAAATACTCATTTATGCGTCAGAATAGCGCCTAGGCGCCATAAGTCAGCGCCTAGGCGTCGCGGGCTCGCGCGCACAGAATCGGGACAGCGCCTAGGCGCTGAGCTCTCTGGAAAATTTACAAAATCTGGGATTTTTTATAACTTTTAATGTCGGGCTTCTTGGGACTTTTAATGACGGGTATTCTGAGTCATGGCTAGGGTGAGCGCGCGGGCGAGGCGAGGTAAGGCGAGCGGCGCGCGCGGACACGGACTTTTGATGACAGGCGCCTGGGCGCTGCTGGGGCGAGCGGCGCGCGCGGACACGGGCGTGGGCGGGCGAGCGGCGCGCGCGGACACGGGCGTGGGCGGTCTGGGTTGCTGCCTCCGTTGGGCGCCTGGGCGCTGACCTCTCGGGTCTAAGCCCAATTTTGGGTTGTTTTTGCTCCCGAAATCCGTTTGGCCTATCTTTTTGACCCGAACACTTCCCGAAACCTAAAATAAGGAGATTTAATTAATTAAGCATGGCATTTAGCTAGATTTAAGGCTATAATTATAGCTCTATTTTAGAGCTATCAAAATACCCCCGACCTGAATCTTGCTAGTCCTCGAGCAAGGAATACTTTGATTTATCTCATAAGAATAAGCATGCATGCTGACGACTCGAATCTCAATACTTGCAAAACAAGATAATCATGCTAACGGAAAACAATCAAGCATATGCATAATTTGTGAACATTTCAAAATATTAACTCCTATTCCCTAACGTGTGTGTGTGCTTAGCGCCTCCTATCCTAGCTTCTATAGACCCGGAACCACATAATTGATCCTAATACTCATCTTCCCCCTACTTCTGGCAATGAAAACAGTCTAACGGCTTTTCAATGTCGGAAAGAATAACAAAACAAAAGGCCTAACTATTTGTCTTCTTTTCTTTTCTTGAGAGCCTAACACGTCAAGCTTTTAATTTGCTTCACGTTTTTAAGGACTAGTGCTCACTTCCGTTAGTTGCCCTTTCATGCAGTGGCAACCGTGGGTTACACGATCGCCCCTGGTTACACGGGCAACACAAGAAGGAGGAGCACCTCAAATTATATTTCAAACATGCTTTTACTCTCAATGAACATTTTTTTAATAGGCACATAGCTTTGCTAAATCAAATGATTCGTTATAAATTCTAACACATCAAGCCTCCCTAAATGGACCTTTCGGGGTGACAACGAGCTTTCAGACAAAATAAAATAATTCTAAGCCTACAGAACTAAGAGTAAGAGGTCTACGTGCTCAGTGAATGTAGGGGAATAATCGAAAAAAATTTAAAATATGCTCAAAATATGCATACATTCTCATAGCTTTCTCGCAATGCACAACTATGGAGTATTTACAAATAAATCACAGAAAGTCCTCATCGGACAACATGCATTCAGATTCCTAAACATCTCAAAATCAGAATACGACATGCTCGAGAACTACAACGAAGTTCAAATATAAATTCCACCCCCCACCTAAAAGACTGCATTGTCCTCAATGCATCTAATCCACCAAATAATCAATGATAACAACAAAAATTAAAGGGAACAGAAACCTCCCCTGAATTTTTGTGGGATCGGTGAGAGGGTACGCATAACTTCAAGTTCAATGTAGTTCCGAAATATCGGTCATCTCCCGTTTATTACCTAAAAATCAAAATAACAAACTTAAACATTTAAAACTAAGCAAGCAAAAACTATAAAAAAACAGCAACTAACAAAAATACAGTTCAATGCTCGGGTGCCTCCGAGAAGCGCAAATTTTTAAAGTCGATTGCTCGACTGAATTCTCCCTTTATCAATCGACTTCGAAGGTGGTCAACTACAAGCAGTCAACATAAGAATCCGCGACCCCTTCATGGAAAACTTTCAACCGGTGACCGTTCACCTTGAATGAATGATCAGAATCTAACAATCTGATTTCCACTGAACCATAAGGTAGAACATTAGTCACGACATAAGGACCTAACCATTTGGAAGAAAGTTTACCTGGCATGAGCTTCAACCGAGAGTTGAAAAGAAGAACTTTTTGTCCTACATGAAATTGCTTCTTTTCAATTTTTTGGTCATGGAATAGCTTGAACTTTTCCTTGTAATTTTTTGAATTCTCATAAGCTTCCAAGCGATGTTCCTCCAATTCTTGCAGCTGAAAAAGACGTGTCTCTCCTGCCGCATCCAAGCTCATGTTGCATTTCTTAATGGCCCAAAATGCCTTGTGCTCAATTTCCACCGGTAGGTGGCACGCTTTCCAAAAAACCAACCTATAGGGAGACATCCCTATAGGGGTTTTGTAAGCGGTCCTATATGCCCACAAGGTATCTTCCAAACGTTGGCTCCAATCCTTCCTACTTGGGTTTACCGTTTTCTCAAGAATGGATTTGACCTCTCTATTCGAGACCTCGGCTTGCCCATTGGCTTGCGGGTGGTAAGTGGTGGACACTCCATGATTAACACCATACCTTTTCATTAGGGCGGAAACCAATCTTTTACAGAAATGTGTTCCTTGATCACTGATTATAGCTCGTGGTACTCCGAATCTGCTGAAAATGTTAGACTTGACAAACTTAACAACAGTGTTAGAATCATCAGTTTTAGTGGCCCTTGCTTCTACCCATTTGGACACGTAGTCCACAGCTAATAAGATGTAGGAAAAACCACAGGAGGAAGGGAAAGGACCCATAAAGTCCATGCCCCAAACATCAAAGATCTCACAAATCAAGATGGGGACTTGGGGCATTTCATTCCTTTTAGTTATACTTCCCATCCTTTGGCATTTATCACATGTTTTTCAATAATCATAAGCGTCCTTAAACATCGAATTCCAGAACAAACCACAGGCTAGAATTTTTTTAACAGTCCTATTAGGCCCGAAATGTCCCCCACATGCAAATTCATGACATAAAGCGAGAATAGATTCATGCTCAGATAGAGGAACGCATCTCCTAACTACTTGGTCCGCACAAAATTTCCATAAATACGGGTCTTCCCATACATAATGTTTAGCCTCGCTTTTCAGCTTAGCTTTTCTATTCGGAGGGAAATTAAATGGAAAATTACCTGTAACCAAGTAGTTTACTAAATCGGCGTACCAGGGGGTTTCCACACTCATCTGGAAAAGGATTTCATCGGGAAAGTCATCATTCAATGGCAAAACATCCTCTTCCCTCACTATGCGGCTTAGGTGGTCGGCCACCGTGTTTTCAGATCCCTTCCGGTCCTGGACTGTCACATCAAATTCTTGAAGGAGCAGCACCCATCTGAGCAGTCGAGGTTTCGAGTCCTTCTTGTTCATTAAATACCGAACCGCTGCATGATCAGAAAAGACAACCACTTTAGATCCAAGGAAATAAGGTCGAAATTTATCAAGAGCGAATACTATTGAAAGTAGCTCATTCTCTGTTGTGGTGTAGCTAATCTGTGCGAAATTGAGCGTTCTGGACGCGTAATATATAACGTGGCTCTTTTTCTCTATCCTCTGACCGAGCACAGCACCAACCGCGTAATTGCTTGCGTCGCACATAATCTCGAAGGGGGTTCCCCACTTCGGTGGATGTATGATGGGCGCATTCGTCAAACACCTCTTTAGAATGTCAAAGGCATGCTTGCATTCTTTCCCAAAACTGAATGGGACATCCTTCTTCAACAAGCTCGTCATGGGTGTCACTATCTTTTAAAAATCCTTTATGAACCTGCGATAGAAACCTGCATGACCAAGGAAAGATCGCAATTCTCGAATATTCGTAGGGTAAGGCAGGTCAGAAATAACATCAATTTTCGCCTTATCGACCTCAATGCCCTAGATGAAACTATATGACCAAGGACAATGTCGTGATTGGCCATGAAGTGACACTTTTCGAAATTCAACACTAAATTTGTTTCTATGCATCTTTCCATGACATTTGACAAATTAATTAGGCACTCATCGAAGGAATTTCCATAAACGGTAAAATCGTCCATAAACACTTCAATGCACTTTTCTACGAATTCGAAAAAAATACTCATCATGCAGCGTTGAAATGTTCCAGGAGCGTTACAAAGACCAAAAGGCATCTTCCTATATGCATAAGTGCCAAACGGGCAAGTAAATGTGGTATTTGTGCGTTCTCTGCTCGCCCCGTGGTGAAGACATCGTTGACTCGAGTCGCCTCCGTCGTCGTGGTGGTTTGGCATTGGGTCGCCGCAAATGTGGTATTTGTTTCGAGCATAGCCGTCGAGATCGAGGGAGCACGCCGGAGCTATCTTCTTCGAATCCGCCGATCTGCACGCGGGGATGAGGGTTGGAGTTGAGGTCTGTTTGTACCGCCGCCGTGGATCTGGAAACTTCGTGTGCAACCATCGTGGGAGCTCCGCCGCAGGCCACCGTTTCTATTCGTTCTGGTCGTGTGGCGGCGCTGTCGAGATTGAAGCCCGCGCGTACCGCCACCGTGTGCGCCATGAGTTTCGTTGCCGTCGTGCGTCGCTGTCATGGAGCTTCGCCGGAGGTGGTGGGTCTCGCCGGAATTTGAGTTTGAAGATGAAGAGCTTGACGGTTGGAGGTAGGTGATGATGAATAGTAAAGATGAGAGAGAAAAGTGGAGAAAGTTGGAGTTTTTGGAACAAAGAGAAAAGGGAAGAGAATTGGGGTTTTTGGAGGAGAGAGAAAATGGGTTGATTTGTGGTTTCTAATTATGCTTAGCATTTTGTTCGGGTCCTTCCTCGGAACCTTTTGCTCTAATATTTTTATGACCCCTAATTTTACGAGCCCTTCGCTCTGATCTTCTCCTCCCTTCTGAATGATTCTTTACCCGATATTTATAGATGATGAGAACGTCAAACAAGGGTAAAATCAAACAATTAATGACTCGAAATTTTATTCTTAATTGAAACGGATTTTGACCAAAAATGAACAAATATGTTATACTCATAAATGAATATTAAATTTTTAATCCAAAAATGAATTAAATAATTTATACTCATAAATGAATATCAAATTTTAACCCAAAAATGAATTGAATAATTTATACTCATAAATGAATATCAAAATTTTAATCCAAAAATGAATTAAATAATTGGGTTGGTTGCACAAATAGAAATCAGGCCCAAACTAATTGCAAATTTAGCAAACTTTAAAATGTTTTGCAAATATGACAAAAAAATCTGTTTCTATCACTGATAGACTTTATCATATCACTGATAGACTTCTATCAGTGATAGACTATTATCACTGATAGATTATTATCACTGACAAAAATCTATAAAAAACTGAGGTGATCAGCGATAGACTTCTATCAGCCATAAGATATCAGCGATAGAAATTGCTATATCCGCAAAATTTTTAAAAACATGCTATATGTTTAATTATCTTATTATAAATTGACATCCGTTACAATTTCCCTAAATAATTTATACTCATAAATGAATATCAAATTTTTAATCCAAAAATGAATTAAATATTTTATATTTATTGGATAGAAATAAATGAATATTAAATTTTAGCCATAAAATGAGTTATAAATTTTATACTCATAAAATAATGCTAATTTTATTTGTTAAATTAGGTAAAAATCCTTCACAAACAATTAAAACATTATTTTTGTTATTTTCTCCACTTTTTTAAAATTAATACTTAAAAATACTCAAACAAATATGATAAAAAAATATTAATAATAAACAAATGCTCGGACCAAATACGGATTCGAACCACAGAAACATAAATATGCCAGCTGAGCCATGCTCGTTTTGGCTAAAGTTTAAGAACTTACTAACATAACATTGAAAGTTTAAGAGTTTATTAAAGACAAAACTTAGACTTCCTGGACATATTATATATTTGCATGTTCAAGAACCAATAATTAGACACAAATATTGTAAATTAAAAGATCTATTTGACAAAAAAAATTGAGAACTCAAAAACTATAAAAGTTCAATGTTAAATCAAACACAACATTAAAAGTTCAAATACCTATTAGATACATTTTAAAATTCAAGAACATTATATACCACTCTAAAGGGACGTTATTAGACACATTTATTTAGTACAACAAATTTAGGGGTATAAGAATTTTAACCTCACACTTTAAGGAAAGAAGTATATGCTAATTACGGTTGAGCTATGTCCATGTTGGCTTAATTCAAATGGGTAAAACATATGTCTTTTACTAAAAGGCTAGAGGTTCGAATCTTCACTCGTTGAACTAAAAAATGTGTATTCATGTGTACTGATTTAGCATCTATTAGAACCCCAAGTTAGTTGATCACATCTAAACTTAGGATTAAAAAAGGTACTTTGAAAAATTAATGGATAAGTTAGTTGATCACATCTAAACTTAGGATTAAAAAAGGTACTTTAATGGATAATTTTTTATTTTTTTTTTATAAAGTACAACGAAATGAATTTGAAAGTTTAGATGAGATTTAAACTTTTAAGGTTTTGATTATTTCGTTTTTAGTTTTCTGTTTTTGAAATTTAGGCTTGTTTTCTACTAATTTCTTTACTATGTGTTACACTTTATTTAAAAAAAATTGGATTTTTAGTCAAATTCTAAAAAACAAAAGCTACTTTTCTTTTTTTAATTTTCAAAATTAACTTAATTCTTGAAAACATTGGTAGAAATTAGATAACAAAACAAATAAAATTATAGGTGGAAGTAGTGTTTATAAGCTTAATTTTCTAAAACTAAAAATTAAAAACCACATAGTTATCAAAGAAAGCCTAAATTACGAGGAAAAAAATAGAATCATTTGAGATTGATTTTATTCTACAATTCTGTAAATAAACTAAAGTCATGAACTTCGAGTTTGAAACCTTTTTTATCGGTTGAAAATTGATTTTTCCGCTATCATTAGTTTAGGGGTATAAATTAATTTTTCCCCTATCTTTTATGTTGAAGTTTGAGCTAAACTTTATATACAATAGTTAGTTGAGTCTTAAATTTTGAACTTCATACGCATAGAAGATTGCTCCTGTTTACTATGATACATAGCTCAAAACCAAAAAAAATCATTTTGTTGGTCAATATATTCAGCTCAAACCTTCCATTTACTCAATATCCATAGCACATAAAAAGAAAATCCCAAGAGTTGGATCAAATAGATTTTTAGATCTCAAACTCGAAAATTCAAAAAACGTAATGGAATCAACCCAATAAAGGTTTAGAACGGATTACCTTGATGATCAAGATCACGAGTAAGATAAAACTTGTTTCTAAACTCGTGAGCCACAAAAGGTATGATCTACACCACTTAAATGATTCTAGCATGTAAGATCTAAACACAAGAAATTGCAAAATATGAAAGAATTAACTCTCAATCAAAGCTTGAAGGATAAACTCACTTTCATTCACTTAATCAAAGCTTGAAGGATAAACTCACTTTCATTCACTTTAATGATAATTGTGTCTCCAAAGAGTCCAAAAAACTATATATAGCCCTTACAACTTCTAGTAACTCTGGTAAATTGTAACTTCTTCCCTAGCTCTTGTAACTTCTGATCACTAACAAGAGTAACTTTCATACACTAATTCTATGTAACTTCAAAATGCATAAAATCAATAATAACCATTAATAAAATGTAATCTATGATATGAAGATAACATAAAAATAAAGTTTAAAATCTGGAAAATAAAACATCAAATCCAATGAGCTTTCATAATGAGCCATGAATGAATATGAATGTAGATAGAGATGTTCCGATTCTTATAAGCACATATACCCTTTTGTCAATTTTTCTACTTAAACTTGCTACAATTTTTTCTCATTGGCACAACATTCCAAATTACATTATCTAGAATGAAATATTCAATTCTACCTTATTTAAATTTCTTACATGTTTTACACCCTAGTTTATGGTTTATATTTATAAAGGCAGACTAGTCTTTTTACTATTGTTACGAGTGAATTTAACCCTCTCAAGATGAAGACCCAAGAGGCATGCAAGAAGTCTAGTTCACGAATTTAATCGCTAAAGCTCGTGGCCTTAGGACTAGAAAATAATATTAAAAAAAAATAAAAAAATGATGATGTCAGCAGAGGTCAATTTGACTTATTTTTCAGATCCGGGTCCGTTTGACAAATGGACTAAAATAGAGGTCAGTCTTACAATTCTCCCACATGTAAGGTAGAAAGAACTCAAACAAACCCCATTAAATTATCTTCTTATTTATTATCACAATACTCTTATTTTGATTAAGGTCTTCATAGATAGCCCTAGATTGACTATGGATCTTTGATATCTACAAATTTCACTAACTTTCTAAGGACAAAATCTATAAGTTCTTCCCAAAAAAAATTCTGAAAAGAAACAAAAAATGATAAAAACCGGTGCGGAGAGTGATCCCTACATCATTTCAAGTTTAAAATTTTAATAGATCTGCACATTTTAAATTTCAATTTATGATTGAAGTTGATTTTGATAGGGAAAAAGTAATTAAGAATAAATTTTAAAGGTTTTTAAGTCTGGATGATTTTGAAATAAAAAAAATATCCATTTGATGGTATATAAATTGCCTCTAAAAATATATACAAAAAAAATTATATTGTCAAAAAACAAATATATATATATATATATAACTAACTAACGTGAAAAAAAAAAGAAATAAAATAGCAAAAATAACTAATCAATATTATTGACAATAAAATGTAAATAGCCTGCTGAATATAATATAAATAATAAGTATTTTGAATTTATTTCAAAAGTATAAAATATATAGGAAAATTGTAACATGTCAATTTAGAGTAGAATAATTAAAAATCTAGCATTTTTTTAAAAAAATTGCGGATATATGAATTTCTATCACTGATAGTATGGTCTATCGCTGATAAACTCAGTTTTTTATAAAATTTTGTCAGTGATAGTCTATCACTGATAGAGTCTATTAGTGATAGTCATATATCAACAATAAAGTCTATCGGTGATAGCCACTGATTTTTTGCCATATTTGCAAAATGTTTTAAACTTTGCTAAATTTGCAATTCTTTTGGGCCTGATTGTTGTTTGTGCAACCAGCCCAAATATATATTTATTAATTTAACTATTTTTAAAATATTTGTTTTTTTTCTTCATATTTTTAAAAAAATATACATCAATATCAATAGACATTTCTATCTAAATCCTTGCATTAAAACAATTTTAAATGTCAAACCGAGCATAACCTTTGACTAAGAGGTCAAAGTTCAATCCTCAGACATGTACTTATCAATTTTGTATGTAATTTTTGTGAACACCAAAAACTAACAATTGTCAGAAGTGAGATTTAAACCCACCCCTCTCACGAATATCAGAACTTGAGTCGGACGCCGTAGACCACTCGACTATCCTTACTTTATTTTTTTTGTATAGTAGATATTTCTATCAAAATCCTAAACCTTGCATTAAAATGACTTTAAATGCATGTTTTTTGACTGATTCAATCATGTACGTATAAATTTTGTATGTAGTTTTTGTGAACACCAAAAACTAACAATGGTTAGAAGTGGGATTTGAACCCACACTCTCTCACTAGAAGTGAGAACTTGAGCCCGGCGCCTTAGACCGCACGACCATCCTAACTTTTTTTTTTTTTTTTATATAGTAGATATTTTTATCCAAATCCTAAATATTGCATTAAAATGATTTTAAATGCATGGCTTTTGAACATGAATAAAGTGATTTAACTATTTAAATCACATCTGCACACCAAAACTAACAACGGGATTTGAACACACACCCTATGAGAACTTGAGTCTGAGACCGTAAACCACTCGAGACTTTTTTTTTTTTCTTTTTTTGTATAGTAGATATTTCTATCAAAATCCTAAACATTGCATTAAAATGATTAAAACTAAAACTTGAGTATGGCATTTTACACCAATCGAGCATCCTAACTTTATTTTTTGTATAGTAGATATTTCAATCAAAATCCTAAACCTTGCATTAAAATGATTTTAAATGCACGCTTTTGAACATGAATAACGTGATTTAACTATTTAAATCACATCTCAAATACTAACTGAGACAAAACTTGAGTCTGACGCCTTAGACCACTTGGTCATCCTGACTTTTTATTTTTGTATAGTAGATATTCCTATCAAAATCCTAAACCTTGCATGAAAATGATTTTCAACGCATGCTTTTGACCTATTTTGAACATGAATAAAGTGATTTAACTATTTAAATCACACCTCAAACATGTACTTATCGATTTTGTATGTAGTTTTTGTGCACACCAAAAACTAACAATTGTCAAAAGTGGGATTGGAACCCACACACCGTCACGAAAACCAGAATTTCAGTCTGGCGCCTTAGACCACTCAACACTTTATTTTTTTTTGGATAATAGATATTTCTATCAAAATCCTAAACCTTGCATTAAAATAATTTTAAATGCATGCTTTTGACTGATTTTGAACATGAATAAAGTGATTTAACTATTTAAATCACACCTCAAACATGTGACCAGAACTTGAGTCTGGCGCCTTAGACCACTCGACCATCCTATTTTTTTTTTTTTTTTTTTGGTAGACATTTTTATCAAAATCTTAAACTTGCATTAAAAATAATTTAAATGCATGCTTTTGAACATTAAGAAGGTAACTTAACTATTTAAATCACACCTCAAACATGTACTTATAAATTTTGTAAGTAGTTTTTGTAAACACCAAAAACTAACAATTGTCAAAAATGGAATTTGAACCCACACCCTCTCAGGAAAACTAGAACTTTAGTCTGGCACCTTAGACCACTCGGCCATCCTGACTTTATTTTTTTTGTATAGTAGATATTTTTATCAAAATCCTAAACCTTGCATTAAAATGATTTTAAATGCATGTTGATTTTGAACATGAATAAAGTGATTTAACTATTTAAATCACACATCAAACATGTACTTATCAATTTTGTATGTAGTTTTTGTGAACATCAAAAACTAACAATTGTCATGCCCTCTCACAAAGACCAAAACTTGGTTTTGGTGCTTAAGACCACTCGACCATCTTGACCTTTTATTTTTGTATAGTAGATATTTCTATCAAAATTCTAGTCCTTGCTTTACTTTTAACAATTGCCAGGAGTGGGATTTGAACCAACACCCTCTCACGAAAACCAAAATTTGATTCCTTAGACCACTTGACTTTATTTTTTTGATAGAGTAGACATTTCTATCAAAATCCTAAACTTTAAAAATATTTTAAATGCATGATTTTGTGAACACCAAAAACTCACAATGGTCAGAAGTGGAATTTGAACCCACACACTCTCACAAAGATTAGAACTTGAGTCTGGCGCCTTAGACCACTCAACCATCCTAACTTTATTTTTTTTGTATAGTAGATATTTCTACCAAAATCCTAAACCTTGCATTAAAATGATTTTAAATGCATGCTTTTGAACATGAATAAAGTGATTTAAAGTTAAATCACACCTCAAACATTAACTTATCAATTTCGTATGTAATTTTTGTGACCACAAAAAACAAACAATTGTTAGAAGTGAGTATTGAACGCATCCCCTCTCACAAAGACTAAAAAATGGTTTTAAGGCCTTAAACCACTCGACCATCTTGACTTTTTATTTTTATATAGTAGATATTTCTATCTAAATTCTAAACCTTGCTTTAAAATGATTTTAAATGCATGCTTTTGACACCTCAAACATACTTATCACTTTTATATGTAGTTTTTGTGAACACCAAAAACTAAAAATTGTCAGAAGTGGGATTTAAACCCACACCCTCTCACGAAAACCAGAATTTAATTTTGACGCCTTAGACCACTCGACCATCCTAACTTTATTTTATTACTATAGTAGATATGTCTATCAAAATCCTAAACCTTGCATTAAAAAATATTTTAAATGCATGCTTTTGTGAAAACCAAAAACTCACAATTGTCAGAAGTGGGATTTGAACTAGGGGTGTAATCGGTACGGTTCGGCTCGGTTTGAGTGCTGAGCCGAAACCAAACCGACCAGAATATTAAAGAATAAGAGAAACCGAAACCGAACCGCTTAAAGATACAAACCGAACCGAACCGACCGAATATTTTTAATTTCCGATTTATTGTGCCGATAAATATTAAACTTGGGCTGGGAGTTGATAATGAGCTGACATGATATGGAGCCCATGTTTACTTCAGAGAAATAAATAGTTAAAAAACAAGCATTAGATGAAGCTCAAACTTGAGACTCTAAGGATGCCAACGAAGTTTATAACCACTGAACCACACGACATTCGTGTTTAACATTTTGTTGTAGTGTGTATATACTTATATTTTAACGGTCGGCTCGGTTTTCATCGGTTCTAAAATGGAAAACCCACAAACCGACCGAAATATTCGGTTTTCGTAATATTCAAACCGAAACCGTCGAGCCGAGCCGAGTCGAACCGAACCGAAATTGATGTCGGTTTCGGTCGATTTTTCCTTGCACCCCTAATTTGAACACACACCCTCTCACGAAGAACAAAACTAGAGTCTAACGCTTTAAACCACTCGACCAACTTTATTTTTTTGGCATAGTAGATATTCTTATCAAAATCTTGAACCTTGTATTAAAATCATTTTAAATGCATGCTATTTTGAACATGAATAAAGTGATTTATCTATTTAAATCACACCTCAAATACTTATCAATTTAGTATGTAGTTTTTGTGAACACCAAAAAACTAACAATTGTCTGGGTTTTGAACCCACATCATCTCACGAAGACCAAAACTTGAGTCTGACATTTTATACAAGTCATCCTGACTTTATTTTTCTTGTATAGTAGATATTTCTATCAAATCCTAAACCTTGCATTAAAATGATTTTAAATGCATGCTTTTGAACATGAATAAAGTGATTTAAAGTTAAATCACACCTCAAAGTTTAACTTATCAATATCGTATGTAATTTTTGTGACCATAAAAAACAAACAATTGTTAGAAGTGAGAATTGAACCCACGGCCTCTCACAAAAACCAAAACATTATTTTAGCACCTTAGACCACTCAACCATCTTGACTTTTTTTATTTTTGTATAGTAGATATTTCTAATACAATTCTCAACCTTGCTTTAAAATGATTTTAAATGCACGCTTTTGACTCATTTTGAACGAATAAAGTGATTTAACTATTTAATTCACACCTCCCACGAAAACAAGAATTTGATTCTGACGCCTTAGACCACTCGACCTCTCCCGAAGAACAGAACTTGAGTCTGGCGCCTTAGACCACTCGACCATCGACTTTATTTTTTTGGTATAGTAGATACTCCTATCAAAATCCTAGACTTTGCATTAAAATGATTTTAAATGCATGCTGATTTTGAACATGAATAAAGTGATTTAACTATTTAAATCACACCTCAAATACTTATCAATTTTGTATGTAGTTTTTGTGAACACCAAAAAACTAATAAGTGTCTGGGTTTTGAACCCACACCATCTCACGAAGACCAAAACTTGAATCTGACATTTTAGACCACTCAATCATCCTGACTTTATTTTTCTTATATAGTAGATATTTCTATCAAATCCTAAACCTTGCATTAAAATGATTTTAAATGCATGCTTTTGAACATGAATAAAGTGATTTAATGTTAAATCACACCTCAAACATTAACTTATCAATTTCGTGTAATTTTTGTGACCATAAAAAACAAACAATTGTTAGAAGTGAGAATTGAACCCACGGCCTCTCACAAAGACAAAAACATTATTTTAGCGCCTTAGACCACTCAACCATCTTAACTTTTTATTTTTGTATAGTAGATATTTTTAATACAATTCTAAACCTTGCTTTAAAATGATTTTAAATGCACTCTTTTAAATGCACGATTTGTTGTTGCAACCAAACCGAGGAGAGAGAAAAACGGAATTAGAGAAAGAAAAAAAGCAGAATTCTACATCCGTACAGTTTTCGTATTTCAGTTTGTTGGGGATCAATCCGTGGTCTGATCGAGCTGAAATTGTGACAGCGTGTTCCTGACACGTGGGTCTTCAATCTGAACGGTGGAGATTTCGTTTGAAGCTATCTACAGGCATATTCCAGTAGGTAGTTCTTGGCTACTTTAATTGAGATCTTTCTTCTTTTTACTCTCTTAAATTATTGCCGTTTGTTGCCGAGATTGATCATCCTGAGATATCAATAGTTGTATGCCTCTAGTTGTGACTAGGGAGAACTCGTTGTAGCCCAATATTGATTATAGTGGAGTTTTTGACTTCGGTCCGTGGTTTTTTACTCTTCGCATTGAAGATATTTTTCCACGTTAAAATTGCTTGGGTCGTGTGCTTGAATTATATTGTGTTCTACTTGTTTAATTTTCTATTAGGTTCACCAGGGATAATTGAATAATAGAATTTAGTAATTATCCCAACAGTTACATTATTAGCTAAACTTTTATAGCTAGAATTTGTGGTGCTATAATATTTATTTGGCCTATTTTGTTATTGTGAAAGCATATGTTGTATAATTCACGTGTGTTTAATATTTATATTTTCTATTTAAACTTAATCACTTTCAAAAGATTATAAAATGATTTTTAATACTTAAGGATTACATAAATAACTGAAATTGCACACTTTCACAAGTAATGCAAGTAAATTCAAAGGAAAACGTACTTTTTTTGGCCTGCAAAACTTAAAAACAAATGTACTTTAGGGATGTTTTTGATGTTGAGGCTCTATAGTTATATGATTAACTTAGATGAAAAAACTGTAGGACATGTTTGAAAATGATATGGAAATGATTAAAATCACTTCAAAACATGTATTTAATTCTTCAAAATAGAGTTAATGTTTGATTTTGAAACTTTTAAATGCAATTTTTATAGGGTTGGTTGCACAAACAACAATAAACCCAAAATAATTGCAAATTTAGCAAAATTTAAAACATTTTAAAAATATGACAAAAAATCAGTGGCTATCACCGATAGAAGCTATCGTTGATATATAACTATCACTGATAGACTAAAATTCTATAAAAAAACTGAGGTGATAGACTACTATCATCGATAGACCATACTATCAGTGATAAAAATTGTCATATCTGCAAATTTTTTTAAAAAGTGGTATATTTTTAATTATTTTACTCTAAATTGACATCAGTTACAATTTCTCATTTTTATATCATCAAAATTGATTTTAAATAATTAAAAACATGTTTAGTGGTTTTAACAATATTAAAATAACTTTCAAACAGAGTTCGAGGATTAAATGTGATATTCTAGCATACAATTTGAATTTTATGTTTACTTTGATATGATATTGCATTATTGTAGCATCATTATAGCAACATAAGTACGAGTAGACCTATAAATTTCAGATTTCTTTCTAATGCTTGTTGCATTTAAAACATGCTGTTTTTTTTAATAATATTGTAATTTTTAAAACTTTTTATAAAAATATGGTAGGTTTGAAAGTATTTTGAAAAGAATGTTGTTCAGGAAAAGACAGAGAAAGACATCCTCTACCTGCGGAGCAAAGGTCGTCTTTTGAAAAGACAATCTTGCTCCACATGGATGAAGATCGTCTTTTCAAAAGACATCTTCTTCGGCATCTACTTTCCTTTCATTAAAAAATTGATATATTTTTATCCATATATTCGAAAATTTCGAAAATGGTACGGTTGGAAGAGAGCTTCAATTGGATACCTGGTTTCACTATTTTTAGAGTTGTGTATCAAAAGATACAGACGAAGTTTATCTACAGTTTTGAAGTTTTCCGCCATATCGTCAGTTCTAGATTTAGTGAAGTTTTCAGAACTTCGACGATCTGTATCTTTTGATACACAACTCCAAAAGTAGTTAAACCAGGTATCAAATTGAAGCTCTCTGTGTTGGCTTTCCAACCTTACCCTTTTCGAAGTTTTTGAATATCTGGATAAAAACATATCAATTTTTTAATGCACTCCTCAAAAGAATCTCCAACTCTGAAATTTGCAGAACTATAGTCCAACTTCGATGATATTTATCTTTTGATACACAACTCATAGTGAAAGCAGTTATCAAACTGAAGCTCTACTCGGTTAGCTTTTCAACCATACATTTTTTGATCCAAAAATAGTGATACCAGACATGTGACCTGAATTAAATTTAAAGAAAAAAATTGGTAATTCTTGATCCGATAAACCTAGGCGATCATATTGCAATTGAGCTCAAGATTAAATGAGTCCAAAAACTATTTAAATGGTAATTTGGCCAAAGCTCAAAAGATTAAGATTAGGCCTAAAACTAACAAAGCCCAATTCCAGATGTCTTGGTTCAAAAGCCATCAGGGCTCATACACATTATGTGTTCATGGAAAAAATCTATAAATACAGATGTTTTCCTTCATTTGGGTTCATAAATTTAACTCTCAAGAGAGCCTGAAATCCAGAAAACTCTTTGAAACTGAAGTCTCTATACCATACATGCTTTGAAGACCAAGATCAAAATTAAAATTTAAGACTTCAAGGCTTCGACCAACGACCAGTCAAGGGTCGATCAAGAAGTCCAAGACCGGCCCAAACAAATCACGCTTGAGAACAAGCGCCGCTCTAACCCTCAAAACAACAAATTTACAGAGAGAGAATTAAGTGCATATTAATACAAATAAATTCATTTACCGGTATTAAATTTTTGTTGGGTTGAAATATGGGCGAACACAAGCAAATTCTGATTTGTTAGAAAAGAAATGGAATAAATTGATAAAAAGCCACGGGTGAATGGGTTCCACACATGCCTAAATACCAATGGTTTCAAATACCTCAGTAGAGAGCAGCAAAACAAACTTGGAATTTTCTAAGAAAAAAAAAAAAAAACTGAAACTCCCACATCGGAAAAGAATACAATAGCGAGCTGTCCAGCGCCTATATAAACTCACCAACATCATTAGTCTAATTCACGGAGCCGTGCGATTAGCACAAAACGAACTATTCTTTCGCCTTTTACTAAAGAATACGTGTGTTCGCCGCCTCAAGCGGCATATGCCTATTTTTGGAGGGATCCATCTTTTGGGAGTGGGTCTCAAATTAAATTGAGTTTTTAAAGTTAATTTAAAATATTGTATTTAGAAATGTGACATACTAACCAGTTTGTTTGATTTTAAAGTAAGGTTTTTAAAATTCAAGCTAAATTTAGAAATTTATTGTAGTTTTCTAATGTTGTCTTTAAAAATATAAAATGTATAAAAATCAAATGGTTATCAAGATGATTGTATTATGAAATCTTGAGTATAATAAACACATTATGAAATCTTTGAGTATAATAAACACAATTTATAGTTTTTGACTTATAAAACATAAAATTGAGAGTTAATGTATATGTATTAAACACTCTAAAGTTTAAGAACTTTTTTTTAGTACATATTTGGGGTGGGGGGATTCGAACCACAGACCTCTCGGTCGTCAAAACATACATATGCCAGCTGAGTCATGCTCGTTTTGGCTAAAGTTTAAGAACTTACTAACATAACATTGAAAGTTTAAGAGTTTATTAAAGACAAAACTTAGACTTCGTGGACATATTATATATTTGCATGTTCAAGAACCAATAATTAGACACAATATTGTAACTTAAAAGATCTATTTGACAAAAAAAAATTGAGAACTCAAAAACCTATAAAATTTCAATGTTAAATCAAACACAACATTAATAGTTCAAATACCTATTAGATACATTTTAAAATTCAAGAACATTATATACCGCTCTAAAGGGATGTTATTAGACACATTTATTTAGTACAACAAATTTAGGGGTATAAGAATTTTAACCTCACACTTTAAGGAAAGAAGTATATGCTAATTACGGCTGAGCTATGTCCATGTTGGCTTAATTCAAATGGGTAAGACATATGTCTTTTACTTAAAGGCTAGAGGTTCGAATCTTCCCTCGTTGAACTAAAAAATGTGTATTCATGTACTGATTTAGCATCTATTAGAACCCCAAGTTAGTTGATCACATCTAAACTTAGGATTAAAATAGGTACTTTGAAAAATTAATGGATAATTTTTTATTTTTTTTTATAAAGTACAACGAAATGAATTTGAAAGTTTAGATGAGATTTAAACATTTAAGGTTTTCATCATTTCGTTTTTAGTTTTCAGTTTTTGAAATTTAGACTTCTTTTCTACTAATTTCTTTACTATATGTTACACTTTACGTAAAAACAAATTTATATATTCAATGTTAGTGATATTTTGTAGGAAAAAAATCAATTATTTATACTCCTAAAATTTAAAGGTTGTATCAATTAAAACTCCAAACTTTCATAATTATATCAATTTACACATTTTTCTTATAAAAAGTTTGTTTTTACATGTGTGGAGACTTATAATTGTATGAATTAAACTCTATTCATACAATTGATTCACTTATAAAAAGTTAGGGGTTTAATTGCTATAATTATAAGTCTCCACGCGTTTAAATTAATATTTTTCAAATGAAATCTATCAAAAGATGTAAATTGTTACTTATGAAAGTTTAGTATTTTAATTGATATAATCATTAGTTTAGGGATATAAATTGATTTTTCTCCTATCTTTTAGGTTGAAGTTTGAGCTAAACTTTATATACATAGTTAAGTCTTAAATTTTGAACTTTCATACGCATAGAAGATTGCTCTTGTTTACTATGATACATTGCTCAAAAACAAAAAAAAATCATTTTGTTGGTCAATATATTCAGCTCAAAGCTTCCATTTACTCAATATCCATAGCACATAAAAAGAAAATCCCAAGAGTTGGATCAAATAGATTTTTAGATCTCAAACCCAAAAATTCGAAAAACGTAAAGGAATCAACCCAATAAAGGTTTAGAACGGATTACCTTGATGATCAAGATCACGAGTAAGATAAAACTTGTTTCTAAACTCGTGAGCCACAAAAGGTATGATCTACACCACTTAAATGATTCTAGCATTTTTTTTTTAGCTAACTAGCATGTAAGATCTAAACACAAGAAATTGCAAAATATGAAAGAATTAACTCTCAATCAAAGCTTGAAGGATAAACTCACTTTCATTCACTTTAATGATAATTGTGTGTCCAAAGAGTCCGAAAAACTATATATAGCCCTTATAACTTCTAGTCACTAACTCTGGTAAGTTATAACTTCTTCACTAGCTCTTGTAACTTACATCCACTAACAAAAGTAACTTCTGATCACTAACAAGAGTAACTTTCATACACTAATTCTATGTAACTTCAAAATGCATAAAATCAATAATAACCATTAATAAAATGTAATCTATGATATGAAGATAACATAAAAATAAAGTTTAAAATCTGGAAAATAAAACATCAAATCCAATGAGCTTTCATAATTAGCCATGAATGAATATGAATGTAGATAGAGATGTTCCGATTCTTATAAGCACATATACTCTTTTGTCAATTTTTCTACTTAAACTTGCTACAATTTTTTCTCATTGGCACAACATTCCAAATTACATTATCTAGAATGAAATATTCAATTCTACCTTATTTAAATTTCTTACATGTTTTACACCCTAGTTTATGGTTTATATTTATAAAGGCAGACTAGTCTTTTTACTATTGTTACGAGTGAATTTAACCCTCTCAAGATGAAGACCCAAGAGGCATGCAAGAAGTCTTGTTCACGAATTTAATCCCTAAAGCTCGTTGCCTTAGGACTAGAAAATAATATTAAAAAAAAAATGATGATTGATAGCTCACAAAGTGTGCTATCTTTATAGCCTTTTTATCGCTAGTTTACCGTGTAAATGAGCATTTTAATGTTGATTCTCTTTTATGTTATAGGAATTGAGCCATTGGAGCTAAATGGAGCATTATTGAGGATTAGGATGAGAAGTGATCCAATTGGGTGATTGGAGATGAAGCTCAAGCCAAAATTCTCGAGGGCAGAGCGTCGATATGCCGCGTGGAGCGTCGAGACGCTTGAATAGTGCTTCCAAGCCAAAAATCCCGCAATAGTAGCGTCGAGACGCTACAGAATGTCTTCCAGCGTCAACTCCGTCCGTAGCGTCAAGACGCTGTGCCTAGCGTCTCGACGCTGGCTTTCCTAATCAGGAAGATATTATTTTCGGGACAGCGTCGAGACGCTGCCCCTAGGGTCTCGACGTTGTCACGATTTTCACTATAAATGGAACTTTTTCCAGCCGACCTGAGGACAAATTTTTAGAGAGAAAAAGCCTTATTTTCGAGATTGTCACACTTGGGAGAGGGGAAGAACGACGATTGAAGCGGAGGAAGAGATTTCAAAGCTAAGGATCGTAGACCAGACGCCGGGAACGGAGAACGGCACGGCATTGAGTTTTATTCTCCCTTTGCTTAGAACTTTGATTATGGATTTCTCATTGTTTAAGATGTTTTTAGTATTGAACATGTGTAGCTAAACTTATTATCTTGGGGATTGATGTAGCCTTTTAGTTTTGATGTTTTAATTAATTGAATGTTTAGATTGATTGCTTATTGCCCATTGTTACCTCTCCAAAAGTACATAATTTAGGGACTTATTTACCATGAAATCGTGTAATCTCTTAAGCATTTTTGTTAGAATTTAGTTTAATATGTGCTTAAATATGAGAATTCAAGGAATGAAGCTAAATTAGGACTTATGTGTAAAAGGAACAAAATAGAATAGAAAACAATGCTAAAAGAGTCAAAATGTACATTGCAGGAGAATTGCTGAATCATTGCTGTCTCCGCAATGGTTATTGCGGTCACAACGAGGAATCCACAATGTTTAAGCTGCTGCTGCTAAGTTTGTCCAACCATCCGCCGTCACAGTTGCGATCTTTCAGCCGCCTAAACTCTCCCCTGCTGCCACGTGGAGGATCGTCGTTTAGAATGGATGGTTCTCCATGACTGAAGGTACCTGCAAAAAGCTATAAAAGGAGGTGAAGGGTGAAGGAGAACAACAACTCGGAAGCGTGGATTTCCCGTCTCAGCGCATTCTAAAGATCCATTTTCTTATCCCGTTTGTTGGAACGCAGAAATCAGCCCTTGGCGTCGATAACTCGAGAGGAAGAAGAGAAGATCCTTCTTATCTTCTGATCGAATTCATCCCCAAGATCAGCTAATCTTCACCTTCATCCGAGGCGCTTGCGGCGAGGATCCGTGCACACTTTTACTGCTTTCTGTCTTCTGTTTCTTATTGCTTTCTGCCCTCTGTTTCCATTTGTTTGCTTTGCTTCAATTCGTATTTATTTGCTCAGTTCATACTGTTTTACATTTTGTCGTACATTGAGCTTTGAATCTTACTTTATATAGTAAACGTTTAAGTCTTTGCTAGTCTTCATCTCGCCTTCTATTTTTCCCTTGCTTTCATTTAAGTGCTTTAAATCATGCTTAATCAATCTAATCTTTCCAATCCCCCATCATCCATGAGTAACTAATCGCACAAGGGTCTGCTAACGATGAATCTATAGGTTAGAAATACGAAAGTTCAGCATGTAGGATAGCTTCGAATACATTGAATGTATGTGTACTTCATCCCACGGGCAATTTCGATCGACCATCCATTTTGTCTAAAGAACTCCTAACCTCCGGAAGGAGTAAGAGTTCAGAGTCGTCCATTCATGTTAGCCTTTCATGGTAGCCAGAAAATGACCTAGGAATAGGCGTTTTCCTAGCACAATTCATTAGCTTGCTTGTATAAATAGATGCTTAAGTCTTGCTTGGATATGAGTGAACTAAAGGATCTAATGCTGGTAATCGAGAGATACATGAGAATGAGCTAAATTTATGCATGATAAGTTAAGTTACTGCTGAATAATCGTATGTAAAAGCCTATAGAGGAGTCTTTAGTTGACCTTGTTTCCTCATCTCACCTTCAAACCGTTGTTTATTTCATTGCTAGATAATTGCTTAATCCGCAATTCTTTAACTCTATTTTTGCCTTAGCCGTTTTTCTCGTATTTCACTTTTGCGATTTTTTTGCTAGAACATTGCTAAGTCCGCAATTCTTCTTGCTCTACTTAATAGTTTAGTCACGTTATTTGCTTCGTTTATGCTTGCATCTTTCTTACATTCTGAGTTAGTTTGGCACATCAATCTCAAATCTACCCCATTTAAGTAACCCCCTCTAATTTAACACCTCACTTCGTTAGTAACTAAGAATAAATCTCAGTGGGAAAACGAATGAAAAAATACTTATCACTTGCTGCAAGACCATGTATGCTTGCATGTTCTGAGTGCTCTCGCATCACATTTTTATTTACACACTGAGCACGCAACAAGTTTTTGGCGCCGCTGCCGGGGATTTTGTTTAGTAAACACGAAGTTTGTTATTTTAGAAAAAAAAAACCTTAATATCTATTGGAGCTAATCTTCTTTCATTTCCTTTACATGTACCATCGAGCTAGTTTATGAATGAGCATTCAAATAGCAACCTAGAGTTCAATCCTGAGCCTGAAAGACTTCTAAGGGCCAGAAACAAAGCTAAGAAACGCCTTTTTAAACAGTCACCTGTAACTCAAAACATTGCGGACTCCGCAGAGTCATCGCAATTCCAACAAACCGAAATGGATAGAGAAGCCCCAAACCGAGCACCTATCATTCGCAACCCCATCGAAATTGCAAATGATAAGGATAGTGCCATCCTCTCGTACCTAGTACCCATGCCTGAGGAGCTTAATCCGAGCATTATACGCCCTGAGATTACAGCTCACTCATTCGAGTTAAAACCCGTCATGTTCCAAATGTTGTCCACAGTTGGACAATTCTTTGGAGTGGAAAACGAAGATCCCCACAATCATTTGAGAAACTTCCTAGGAGTAAGTGATACTTTTGTCATCCCAGGAGTGTCCCAAGAAGCCTTAAGACTATACCTCTTTCCCTATTCATTAAGAGATAAGGCCAAAACGTGGTTAAATTCCTTTCCCTCTGGATCAATTGTCAATTGGACAGATCTAGCTGAAAAGTTCCTAGTTAAATATTTCCCCTCTGATAGGAACTCCAACTTCCGTGATGATATTATTAAATTCAAGCAAGCCGAAAACGAATCATTACACGAAGCTTGGACAAGATTCAAAGACTTATTGCTTAAATGTCCACACCATGGCATTCCATGGTGTATTCAAATAGAAGTGTTCTTCAAAGGATGCAACCCCAGCACAAGGCAAGTGTTGAATTCTTCAGCTGGAGGTTCCATGCTTTCAAAGAGCTACAATGAAGCCTATGAGATTTTGGAAAAAATCTCAACTTCCCATTGTAGATGGTCAGACGATCCTGTGGAGCCAAGAAAAGCTCAAGACATGGATGCACTTAGTGCAATGAGTAACCAAATTAATGCTCTGACCAAACTAGTAAAACAAATGGCTCAAAGTAGTATTCAACAAAGTGTCAACACCGCAGCAGCCGTTTCAACGAGCGCAACAACCAATCAAGGTGAGGCACTAGTCTGTGGATTCTGTGGGGAAGGGCACATGCATGATTTTTGCCCTGGGAATCCATCCTCGGTGTGTTATGTTGGAAGTCAACAACAACCAAGGAACAACCCCTACTCCAACACTAATAACCTTGGTTGGAGAAACTACCCAAATCTTTCGTGGGGTGGACAACAAAATACTAACCAAGCACAAAATCAACCAAGACTGAGTGGAACACCTGGTTTCACTCAACAAACTAACCAACCCATGTACCCAAAATAATATAACCAACCAATAGGATCATCAGTAGAGAATTTGCTTAAGGAATACATTGCAAAAAATGATGCAACCCTGCAAAGTCAGCAAGCCACCCCGAGGAGCTTAGAAAACCAAATAGGGCAGTTAGCCAACGAACTAAAAAATAGGCCCCAAGGTAGATTGTCTGCAGACACTGAAATACCAAGAAGGGATGGAAAAGAACAAGTTCAAGCCATTGAACTTCGTAGTGGAAGACCGTTGGTGATCAACAACAGAGAAGCCCCAAAGCGAGTAGAGAATGAAGAGTCTAGTGCTCCACTGGATTCTCTGCCCAACCATGATCAATCACCACCAAGCACAACAAGGGTGAGGTTGGAACCTATCATTGAGGAACCAGAAGAAATCCCAAAGCCTCCACCTGTCATTAGGCGACCTGAATTGCCTACATATGTACCACCACCTCCATTCCCTAGAAGACTGAAGAATAAACAAGAACAGGAAGTGCACTTTCATAAGTTTTTAGAAATTTTAAAACAAGTGCATGTTAATATCCCATTTGTGGAAGTTTTGCAATCTATGCCTTCTTATGTTAAATTCTTAAAAGATATAATTACTAACAAAAAAATCATTGGTGAATTTGAAACAGTGAATCTCACTGAGGAGTGCAGCGCTATACTCCAAAACAAACTGCCAAAGAAGGAGAAGGATCCTGGTTCCTTCACCTTACCAGTCGAATTGGGAGGCAAGCACGTGGGCAGAGCTCTGTGTGATCTGGGAGCCAGCATCAATCTCATGCCCTTGTCACTATTCCTTCAACTTGGGATAGGGGAAGCACGACCTACTACTGTCACCTTGCAGCTTGCAGACAGATCCATCGCATACCCTGAGGGTAAAATTGAGGATATACTTGTCAAGGTTGACAAATTCATCTTTCTTGCAGACTTTATAATTCTGGATTATGAGGCCGACATGGAGGTACCAATCTTATTGGGCATACCATTTCTAGCCACAGGTAGGGCTTTAATCGACGTCCAAAAAGGTGAGCTCACCATGAGAGTTCATGATGAGGAGGTTAAATTCAGTGTATTTAAAGCTCTAAGGTATCCCTCTGACTCTCAATCCCGTGCAAATGTAGATGTAGTAGATGTAGTAGATTCACTTATGGAAGAAGAATTTGAGCATGAACTGTTAATTAAGCATGCTACTAACTATGTACAAGTAGATATAGATGATTTAAATATCTCTGAATTGATGGATATATCTGTGGACAACCCTCAGCATGTTTGTATGACTAATAAATTGTCTGAAAGAACCACAAATCCTTTGAAACCATCAATTGAACACCCACCTTTATTAGAATTAAAACCATTGCCTGATCATCTTTAAGTATGCATATCTAGGGGAGGAAGATACTTTGCCTGTTATTATTTCGTCCAAATTGAGTAAACAGCATGAAATTGCAATAATATTGCTGCTTAAGCAACATAAAAAAGCTATTGTCTGGACGATTGCTGACATAAGAGGTATTAGTCCTTCCTATTGCATGCATAAAATATTGTTGGAAGAGGAACATACACCTAGGGTAGATCACCAACGTAGGTTGAACCCCTCCATGAAGGAGGTAGTTAAAAAAGAAATTATCAAATGGTTAGACGCAGGTGTAATTTTTCCCATAGCCAATAGTCAATGGGTGAGTATGATTCAATGTGTGCCTAAGAGAGGTGGAATGACTGTAATAGTTAATGAAAACAACGAACTCATCCCAACTAGAACTGTTACAGGATGGAGAGTCTATATGGAGTACAGAAAACTTAACAAAGAAACCAAAAAAGATCATTTTCCTTTACCGTTTATAGATCAGATGTTAGATAGAATAGCTGGCCGAACCTATTACTGCTTTTTAGATGGTTATTCAGGATATAACAAAATTACCATAGACCCTGAGGACCAGGAGAAAACGACCTTTACATGTCCCTTTGGAACATTTGCTTTTCGCAGAATGCCATTTGGCTTATGCAATGCACCAACAACATTCCAAAGGTGCATGTTGGCTATTTTCTCTGATTTAGATGAGTCCATGATAGAAATATTTATGGATGACTTCTCAGTCTTTGGTGATTCTTTTAACAACTGCTTAGAGAACTTAGGACAAGTCCTAATTAGGTGTGAGGAGACCAACCTAGTCTTAAATTGGGAAAAATGCCACTTTATGGTGGAAGAAGGAATAGTCCTAGGACATAGAGTATCTAGAGCAGGAGTAGAGGTCGATAGGGCCAAAATAGAAATCATAGAGAAGCTAGTGGAACCTCAAAATGTCAAAGTTATAAGGAGTTTCCTAGGTCATGCAGGTTTTTATAGGAGATTCATAAAAAATTTCTCAAAAATCTCTAAACCTTTGTGTGAGCTTCTAGAGCTTAATAAACCGTTTGTCTTCTCAAAAGAATGTTTCCTAGCATGGACAACACTTAAAGAAGCCTTAGTCAAAGCACCAATTATAGTAGGTCCGAATTGGGATTTACCTTTTGAGTTAATGTGTGATGCTAGTGACTATGCGATTGTGGCTATGCTAGGTCAGAAAATAGATAAACTAACACATCCTGTATATTATGCAAGTAAGACTTTAAATGAAGCACAATGTAATTACACTACCACAGAGAAGGAAATGTTGGCTATAGTGTTTGCATGTGAAAAATTTAGGCCTTATATTGTAGGAACTAAAACTATTGTGTACACTGACCACTCTGCAATAAAATATCTAATGAGGAAGGCTGATGCTAAGCCCCGGTTAATTAGATGGGTGTTATTATTGCAAGAGTTTGACTTAGACATTAGAGATAAAAAAAAGGATGCGAAAATGTAGTTGCTGACCATTTATCGCGATTGCGAAGTAATTGCGAAATAATTGCTGAGCCAGCAATTTCTAAGGCCTTCGTTGATGAGCATGTCTTTGTATTAGCGCATTGTGATAACAATGAGGAACCTTGGTTTGCAGATATTGCTAACTTCCTTGCCTCGCAGGTACTACCAACTTTCAGAGGGGGGCAAGAAAAGAGGAGGTTCCTACATGAAGCAAGGAAGTACATCTGGGACGATCCTACACTTTACAAGACTTGTGCAGATGGTTTGCTGAGGAAGTGTGTATCAGCTGCTGAGGCAAAGTCAGTGTTGCAGCACTGTCATACATCTCCTTACGGTGGACATTTTGGTGGTCAGAGGACGGCGGCAAAGGTGTTCCAAAGTGGCTACTACTGGCCCACGATCTTCAAGGATGCCCACGACCATGCACACAGCTGCAATGAGTGTCAACGGATAGGTAACCTCAGTAGAAAGGATAAGATGCCTATCACATATATCTTAGAGTTTGAACTCTTCGATGTATGGGGCATTGACTTCATGGGACCATTCCCTCCATCTGCAGGTAATCTCTATATACTAGTAGCTGTAGATTACGTTTCTAAATGGGTAGAAGCTGTTGCATGTCCCTCAAATGATGCGAAGACAGTCATTAAGTTTCTAAATAGGCATATTTTTACAAGATTTGGTACACCACGTGCAATAATAAGTGATGAGGGAACCCACTTTATAAATAAAGCTATGGAAAAGGTACTAGCTAAATATAATGTTAGACATAGAGTAGCAACTCCTTATCACCCACACTCAAATGGACAAGCTGAAATATCTAATAGGGAGATCAAGAGCATACTTGAAAAAGTTGTTAAACCTAATAGAAATGACTGGTCTTTTAAGTTAGATGATGCACTTTGGGCGTATAGGACTGCATATAAAACACCCTAAGGTATGTCTCCTTATAGGCTAGTGTATGGAAAAGCCTGTCATCTTCCCTTCGAATTAGAAATCAAAGCCTTTTGGGCCTTAAAGGAGTTGAATTATTGCGTAACCGATGCGGGAACATTGCGGTCTCTGCAATTACACGAGTTAGATGAACAAAGACATATGTCCTATGAAAATGCTAAAATGTATAAAGAAAAAACTAAGATTTGGCTTGATAGTAGACTTAGGGTCAAGGACTTTAAAAAGGGATAGCATGTTTTATTATTCAACTCGCGGTTAAGGTTATTTCCAGGCAAACTTAAGTCTAGGTGGTCAGGTCCTTTTGTGATTACTAACGTTTTTGTTCATGGTGCTATTGAGATTCAGAACCTACACCAAGGGCAATCGTTCATGGTAAATGGTGCGAGGTTGAAGCATTACTATGAGGAAGGAGATGTGCAGACACTCTCGGCCTTCCTCCTAGCTGAAGCCTAAGAAGCGAATCGGGAGAGGATGAGTGATCACTGTGCTCATCCGTCAGAAGGCTATGCCTTAGATTTTTCTTTAAGTATTTTAGATTGCGTATCGTATGTTTATTTCTTGTTTTAATTAAGTATTTTTATTGTGATTAGGAGTATAATAATGGGAGATTTGTAAGCAACAATGAGGGAGATGAATCAAGAGGAGAAGATCCACGAAAATATCTGGAGAAATCTGAGATTTGGTTGCTAAAATCTTGCAACTCAAAGCAAGAAAATCCTAACGGTAATGCTGAATAATTGCGGAGGAATTGCGGAGGCCGCAACAAAAAAGAGCCGTTGGAGAGCACTTGAGTATAAGTAGCCGTCGTTGGGGATCTCTGCCCTCTACGATTTTTCAAACCCTTGGAACTCCACAACTCAGCCTTCTCCTTCCTCTGCAACTCTCACACTCAAATCTTCAAAGAAGCAGCAATGGTGACCACAAGAGCAGACCGATCCACGCCCAAGAAAGCGTCGCCTGACGCAGAGGAGACTGTGAAGGAGGCGTTGCTTTCTTTGGCAGATGCCGATGCTGCGCAACCCTCAAGGCCTCCAAAGCTGCCTGTGCGAAGAAGGAAATGGAAGGTGGCGACAGAGGTAGCTGCTGATCCCTCTGATCCGGTCGGAACTCCTAAGAAGAGAAAGTGGAAGATCGCGGTGTCTGATTCACCGATCAAAGAAAAGAAGACCCCAAGCGAGGAAAGCCTCGATAGTGGCCGTCCATCATTTGAGACGGCCATGCAGAGCCCCTAATCTTCTCAGCACGCGTCGGAGCCTGAAGTTCCACCTGAAGAGCACCAAGATGCAGTGCCGATCGCCGAACCGGCTGAGGAAGATGAGGTGTTTTCCCCCTTAAGGGATGTCAATCTTGACAGCCCTGTGGAGAGGGAAAGCAGAGACTCCATGGAAGAAACACTGGGGAAGTCCTCCAGCATCTGGCTACCAAGGCACGGCTCAAGAAGAAGGCCCCCGTGATTGTCAACGGCAAGCGGCCAAAGGCCTCCAAACGGGCCAAAAGGAAGAAGGTTGAAGCTGAACCTTCTTTGAAGAAGATGAAGACCGAGGCCTTTGAGGCAGCTAAAGAAAGGGCCAAGGGGAAGAAGAAGATGTATCCGGAAGGGGAGCCTCAAGCTGCGAGGTACGTCTCCAAGGAAGCAGAGGCCAAGGGCCTCGAACTGATGAAGAAAGAACTCCTCCACGAGCGAGGATTTCTTGATGCACTTACGAACCTGCCGCAATTCTTGCGTGCAGGGATCATTAACCATGGCTGGGAGGAGCTTTGCAGGCCTCCAATTCCAGCCTATCCTGACATGGTGTACGACTTCTACGCCAACCTCACACACCCTGAAGCGTGTCTGTCAACGGTGAGGGGGATAGAGGTCGACTTCTCTGCCAACGCCATCAACGAAGCCTATGCTCTCAAGGGGCATACGCACTCTGAATATGCCAAGATAGTCGACTCACCATCCGAGGCAGTCCTAGAAGAGGCCTTGCACACAATAGGCAAACCTGAGGCAACCTGGGCTGTCTCAAGGAATGGGAAGCACACCTTGATGAGTGCGACCCTTAGAGACAAGGCAACAGTCTGGTTCTCCTTTGTACGCAGACGCATCTCCCCAGTGACACATGAAACAACCATCAACCAGGGGCGATCGTTGCTGCTCTATGCCATCATGCGGGGACTCACCATTGATGTGGGTGAAGTCATTGCCGCCTCTATCACTGAATGCTCACGAAAAGGTAAGGGCCAACTCTTTTTCCCAAATACTATTACTAAACTGTGCTTGCGTGCAGGTGTGCCTATTGCGAGGATGAGAGGCAATTGGCTTATACTGGCCATCTGGAGCTGCCCACGATCTTGAGGCTGCGGAGAAGGGGCAATATGGAGTTTGAGATGGATGGTCTGGCTGCTGCACAGTCACTGTCTATGGTTAGCCTGATGGATTTGCAACACAAGATAGCCCAATGGGCTGAATACTCGCAAGCAAAGGACCAGGAGTTGGCTGAACAGCTTAGATGCACACTCCCCACCTTCCCTGCTGGTCTGTTGAAGCCGTGGGTGCCTCCACGAGAAAGGAGAGAAGATGATGAAGATGTTTGAATGCTAGGCTGACGGCATTCGAGGGAGTTTTCTGATCCCTCTTTTAAAAAAAAAAAAAAAAAACCTGCTTTTCTGTGAACTGTTACCCCCCCCCCCCCCCCTTTAATCACTGATCTGTTTAGGTTTGTTAATTTGAGTTGTTTAGAATAGTATAGTTCTGTTTGTTTGTCATCTGAGTAGCTAGCATAGGTAGCTTAGCTGTTAGCTTAGTTCTTTATGTCTGATTATAGCATGCTAGGAGCCTTGATCACTGCTAAATTTGCTCTGTAGGATTAATTGCGAATTCCTTGCGGTGTCCGCAATATTTTGTTAGTTTTCGCATGCTGTTGGATGTCTTTTTGATGGGCTGGCTATGTTTAAATCTCGATATTTTGCTGCTTTACTGCTTTCACTATGTGGTCTATCTATTGAGCATGCTGGATGAGTGTCATAGTACACCCTTGTTCGTTTAATGTAGCTTCATTTATTGCTAAGCATGCACCTCTGTAAGCCCTTACCATGTTGTTTTTTTTTCTGCCTCTGAGCTATCTGTTTTACGAAGGTCATTTTATACCTAGGAGTTTTAAGTTCTACTAGTTTTGCCTTAGACTAGATGCTTCTAGGACAAGTTTTGGGGTGTGCCACCTCACACTCTCATTGGGGACAATGAGAAAGATAAGTTTGGGGGAGGCAGCCTCTAGGCCTAGGAACATTCCTCTATCCCTCTTGAAAGACATAAGCATTCTTCCTCTTTGAAAAAATGATGAAAAAGAAAAAACAGAAAAAAAAATAATATAAGGTAGAGTCTCTCTAAAGGGTGCTGAGTAATCAGGGCCATTTGTGTAACCCATAAGTGGCACTGCATCAAAAGGAAAACCAGAAGATGACTCCACCAAAAGGAAAGAAAAAGAAAAAAGTCAAGGAAGAAGAATGTATGCCAGCAAGCTATGGCCTAGGTGCTTATATGTCCTGTATAAATGAACTCTGATCCTTAGTTTGCTAAGCACAGGGCTGTAGCTTGAAGGTTTGTCAAGGGAGATGAGTGTTGATCCAACACAGTGATGCCAAAGCTTAGTTGTTCTATGGACTGTACTTTGATTCTCGTGTGTGCTAAGCTTGATATGACTGTAAGGATTCCTAGGTAGCTCAATTAAAAAAAATACCTTAGAAGCATGTACTGAGTCTAGGTTAAAACTAGGAAGAATTTGAAAACTTAGGGATAGCTGCACAATGAACCTAATGACATAGGCAGATAAACCAGTTGTTAGGAAATTTATAAAAGACAAAAGGTTAAAAGGCAAGAGAAACCAGAATAAGCAGAATGTGAAGTTAGTTTGAACTTAGGAGAGTGTCACAGGACAGCCATGCCTTGGATAGTAAGCCTAGGGAAGTCGGCAAGTAGGCAGATAGAGTTAAAAGACAAGAATTAGCAGCCTAAGTAAGCCCTTATATTGCTCGAGGACGAGCAATAACTTAAGTTTGGGGGTGTGTTACCTCTCCAAAAGTACATAATTTAGGGACTTATTTACCATGGAATCGTGTAATCTCTTAAGCATTTTTGTTAGAATTTAGTTTAAAACGTGCTTAAATATGAGAATTCAAGGAATGAAGCTAAATTAGGACTTATGTGTAAAAGGAACAAAAAAGAATAGAAAACAATGCTAAAAGAGTCAAAATGTATATTGCAGGAGAATTGCTGAAACATTGCGGTCACAACGAGGAATCCGCAATGTTTAAGCTGCTGCTGCTAAGTTTGTCCAACCACCCGCCGTCACAGTTGCGATCTTTCAGCCGCCTAAACTTTCCCCTGCTGCCACGTGGAGGATCGTCGTTTAGAATGGATGGTTCTCCATGACTGAAGGTACCTGCAAAAAGCTATAAAAGGAGGTGAAGGGTGAAGGAGAACAACAGCTCGGAAGCGTGGATTTTCCCATCTCAGCGCATTCTAAAGATCCATTTCCTTATCCCGTTTGTTGGAACGAAGAAATCAGCCCTTGGCGTCGATAACTCGAGAGGAAGAAGAGAAAATTCTTCTTCTCTTCTGATCGAATTCATCCCCAAGATCAGCTAATCTTCACCTTCATCCGAGGCGCTTGCGGTGAGGATCCGTGCACACTTTTACTGCTTTCTGTCTTCTGTTTCTTACTGCTTTCTGCCCTCTGTTTCCATTTGTTTGCTTTGCTTCAATTCGTATTTATTTGTTCAGTTCGTACTGTTTTACATTCTGTCGTACATTGAGCTTTGAATCTTACTTTATATAATAAACGTTTAAGTCTTTGCTAGTCTTCATCTCGCCTTCTATTTTTCCCTTGCTTTCATTTAAGTGCTTTAAATCATGCTTAATCAATCTAATCTTTCCAATCCCCCATCATCCATGAGTAACTAATTGCACAAGGGTCTGCTAACGATGAATCTATAGGTTAGAAATACGAAAGTTCAGCATGTAGGATAGCTTCGAATACATTGAATGTATGTGTACTTCATCCCACGGGCAATTTCGATCGGCCATCCATTTTGTCTAAAGAACTCCTAACCTCCAGAAGGAGTAAGAGTTCAGAGTCGTCCATTCATGCTAGCCTTTCATGGTAGCCAGAAAACGACCTAGGAATAGGCGTTTTCCTAGCACAATTCATTAGCTTGCTTGTATAAATAGATGCTTAAGTCTTGCTTGGATATGAGTGAACTAAAGGATCTAATGCATGTAATCGAGAGATGCATGAGAATGAGCTAAATTGATGCATGATAAGTTAAGTTACTGCTGAATAATCGTATGTAAAAGCCTATAGAGGAGTCTTTAGTTGATCTTGTTTCCTCATCTCACCTTCAAACCGTTGTTAATTTCATTGCTAGATAATTGTTGAATCCGCAATTCTTTAACTCTGTTTTTGCCTTAGCCATTTTTCTCGTACTTTACTTTTGCGATTTTATTGCTAGAACATTGCTAAGTCCGCAATTCTTCTTGCTCTACTTAATAGTTTAGTCACGTTATTTTCTTCGTTTATGCTTACATCTTTCTTACATTCTGAGTTAGTTTCACACATCAATCTCAAATCTACCCCATTTAAGTAACCCCCTCTAATTTAACCCCTCACTTCGTTAGTAACTAAGAATAAATCTCTGTGGGAAAACGAATGAAAAAATACTTATCACTTGCTGCAAGACCATGTATGCTTGCATGTTCTGAGTGCTCTCGCATCGCATTTTTATTTACACACTGAGCACGTAACACCCATTCGTGCTTTTACTTTCTTAATGCTTATAATCTTTTGGCCAAAGGTTGTATGTCTTCATGGTTTAAAATTATGCTTGAGAGAAAATAATTTAGACTAGATCTTAATTGCATGACTAAGAGTAGTTCTAACATGGGAATGATTAGGCTCTCTTAGAAGTTGTTTTAAAGAAGAGTTTTTAATGCCTTGCATGTCTTTAAAAACTAGATTGAACAATTAGTTTTATTACATTGCATGAGACCAATTGCGCTCGTAAGAGTCAATTGTTATTTTTGTTCTTCTAGACTTATGGAAATTTGCATGAATAATCTAAGCATTTGATTGATTGAAGCGTCAATCTAATTGGTGAAATCATATCCCTAAGATACTTTTCTCGTGATTTGTCTAATTTGTTACTTTATTTTATTGTTTGTTTTCGTAATTGTTGTCACAACCCTCTTTGCACTTTATTCCTCTAGATAAAATTAAACACTATTATTCGGGGTACTTAAGTGAGCTAGAAAGCCAGTCCTGAGGACGATATTCGTAATTATTTACACTTTATTACTTAACCCGTACACTTGCAGTTTGCATTGCATTGCATGTGATTAGGACAAGTTTTTGGCGCCGTTGCCGGGGACTGGCAAATATTTAGTTTCACTTAATACCGTAGAGAACCTGTTTGGTTTTACTTTAGAGTTTATTTTTTTAGTATTTTATTGACTTGTGTATTTTTTTTGTTTTTTTTAGAGAATCATTGGTTGTGCATGCGAAAGGATAAGGAGACGGTTTTAGTTTCTTTTGATCCTGAAATTGAAAAGACTTGCAAAAAGAATCGAAGGGTGAAAAAGGACCGGACTGAAGTCATGAATCTTCAAAATAAACCGATGAACCAGTTGTCAATTGAGCAACAAATACAGCTGAATGCACCTTTGCATCAAGCTGGGCAGCAGGATCAGAGACCCATTAGAGACTATTTTCAACCTGTCTTTCCTACTGAACATTCAGAAATTGCCTATGCACCCATCAATGCCAACAATTTTGAGCTCAAAACAGGACTTATCCAGATGGCTCAAAATAGATCTTTTAAAGCATTTCCTTCTGAAGACCCAAATTCTCATCTTAAATCTTTTCTTGAACTTTGCAGTACTGTTAAGATTAATGGTGTTACTCCTGAGGCTATACGCTTACGTTTATTTCCTTTTTCTTTGCAGGATAAAGAGAAGGATTGGCTAGATTCTGTGGCACCTGGGAGCATTACTTCATGGGATCAGCTGGTTCAGGTATTCTTGATTAAATTCTTCCCAATTGCCAAGACAATCCAGCTGAGGACTAAAATTGGGACATTCAGACAACATGATTATGAGCAACTTTATGAGGCTTGGGACCGTTACAAGAATCTTCTGCAAAAGTGTCCACAACATGGTTACGATGGACCACTACAGATTCAATTGTTTTACAATGGATTGAATGGTAACACAAAGACTATTTTGGATGCTGCAGCTGATGGCACCTTATTTTCAAGAACTGTTGAAAGTGCACTCACTTTATTGGAAGATATGGCATCCAACAGTTACCAATGGCCCATTGAACGATCTTCTCATAAGAAAGTTGCCGGCTTATATGAGGTCGATGAGGTTAGTGCTCTAAAGTCTCAAATGGCTACATTAACACATGCTTTGACTAGACTTACAGGGCCAAGTGCACCTCAGTCCATGGAATCCATAGCAGCTGCCATTGCTACACCACATTATGAGGAGCCAAATGTTGAGCAAGCTCAATATGTCAACAACAGGAATTTTGGCTATATGGGAAATCAGATGCATAATACACTCCCTACTCATTATCATCCTAGATTGAGGAATCATGAGAATTTTTCATATGCCAACAACAGGAATGTATTGAATCCTCCTGGGTTTGCACCACCACCACAGGAAGAAAAGAAAAAATCTATTGAAGATATGTTGGGAGCTTTCCTTTCTAAGATAAAATCTATGTGTTTGATGAGTCTCATAATAGAACGACCAAGCTTGAGCAGACAGTGGAAAATGTTCGTGGCACAATGCACACTCATGGATCTGCTATCAAGAACATAGAGGTTCAACTGAGTCAAATAGCATCTTCTTTGCATACATTGCAAAAAGGGAAGTTTCCAAGTGACACTGAGGTGAATCCAAGAGAATCATGCAAGGCAGTAGCCTTGAGAAGTGGAAAGCAGTTAGCTGAAACAGTGAAAGAAAAAAGTAAAGCACCAGTCACAGCTGAGGATGAGGAAATCATTGAGGAAGCTCCAGAGGAGGCCACACACATTCCAATAATTGACAGGCCTTCTAGTTCTACTCTTCCTATTATTCCTAACTTTATTCCTTATCCTCAACGTTTTCAAAAGAAAAAGATTGATTCTCATTTTTCTAAGTTTTTAGATATTTTCAAGAAACTTCACATTAACATTCCTTTTGCAGATGCACTTGAACAAATGCCAAATTATGTGAAGTTCATGAAAGAGATTATGTCTAAGAAAAGGAGACTGGAGGCTTATGAGACTGTCAACATGACTGAGGAATGCAGCGCCATACTTCAGAAGAAGTTACCACAAAAATTGAAAGATCCAGGGAGTTTTACTATTCCTTGTCATATTGGTAGTTTTTTCTTTCAAAAGGTCTTATGTGATTTAGGTGCAAGTATTAATTTGATGCCTTTATCTGTTTTCAGGAAACTTGGCCTTGGAGAGGTGCAACCCACTACAATATCATTGCAGTTAGCTGACCGTTCTGTCACATATCCTTGAGGTATTGTAGAGGATGTTATAGTAAAGGTTGATAAATTCTTCTTCCCTGCAGATTTTGTAGTCTTAGATATGGAGGAAGATGCTGAGGTCCCTATCATTCTGGGGAGACCTTTCTTGGCCACTGGGAGGGCATTGATCGATGTGCAGCAAGGAAAGCTAACTCTGATAGTTCATGGGTGAGTCCTGTGCAGGTTGTTCCTAAGAAAGGGGGGATGACAGTTGTAAAGAATGAAAATTGAACAAGGCGAGTGTGCATAGATTATAGAAAATTGAACAAGGCCACTAGAAAGGATCACTTCCCTCTTCCCTTTATCGATCAAATGCTTGATAGACTTGCTGGTTATCCTTACTATTGTTTTCTTGATGGATATTCAGGTTATAATCAGATTGCCATCTCTCCTGAGGATCAAGAGAAGACTACATTCATATGTCCCTATGGTACTTTTGCTTTTAGGCGAATGCCATTTGGACTGTGTAATGCTCCCGCCACTTTTCAGCGTTGCCTGATGTCAATATTTCATGACATGGTGGAGGATATTATGGAGGTTTTCATGGATGATTTTTCAGTTTTTGGATCTTCCTTTGATTCATGTTTAGCTAATCTTTCTCTTGTCTTGCAGCGTTGTGAGGAGACTAATCTCGTTTTGAATTGGGAAAAGTGCCATTTTATGGTTAAAGAAGGTATAGTGTTGGGACATAAAGTCTCTGAAAAAGGCTTGGAAGTAGATCGAGCGAAGATTTCAGCTATTGAGCAACTACCTCCTCCAATAAATGTGAAGGGAGTTCGAAGTTTTCTTGGTCACGCAGGGTTTTATCGTGGTTTTATTAAAGATTTTTCTAAAGTAGTAAAACCCTTATGCAATCTTCTAGAAAAAGAGTCTGCTTTTATATTCTCTGATGAATGTCTGCTAGCATTTAATTTGTTAAACGAAAGGTTAACTACTGCACCTATAATTGTTGTACCTGATTGGAGTCAACCTTTTGAGATTATGTGTGATGCTAGTGATTTTTCTGTAGGAGCAGTTTTAGGCCAACGTCGTGATAAGCTGTTTAGGGCCATTTCCTATGCAAGTAGAACTTTGGACAATGCACAGCAGAATTACACCACCACTGAAAAAGAAATGTTTGCTGTTGTATTTTCTTTTGATAAATTTAGGTCCTATCTGTTAGGAACTAAAGTCATTGTTCATACTGACCATGCAACTCTTCGATATTTATTTGATAAAAAAGATGCTAAACCTCGTTTCATTCAATGGGTTCTTCTTTTGCAGGAGTTTGATTTTGACATACGGGATAGGAAAGGATGTGATAATGTCGTTGCAGATCATTTTTCTCGCATTGAGCATGAGAACCACCACGAGACCTTTCCTATCACAGAGGACTTTCCTGATGAGAGATTATACCAGGTAAAATCTACTATTCCATGGTTTGCTGACTATGTTAATTTTCTTGCAGGAAAGGTGATGCCACCAGACTTGAAGTCTCACCAAAAGAAGAAATTTCTCCATGATGTCAAGTCTTACCTGTGAGACGACCCGTTGCTCTTTAAGGTTTGTTCAGACCAATTAATAAGACGGTGTGTTCCACATGAGGAGGTAACTAAGTTTATGCATGATTTTCATCCATCTCCTTATGGTGGTCATTTTGGACCCACACGTACTGCTGCCAAGGTACTGCAATCTGGTTTCTATTGGCCTACTGTTACGTCTCCAAAAGTGACCTTTTTAGGACTTAATTATCTTAGAAAGATGTTCACTCTTAGGTGTTTTTGATAGCATTTAGCCTAAACCTATGCTTAAATATGAGATTTAGAAGAAGGTAGCTAAATTAGGACTTATGTACAATAGGAAAGAAAAGGGTTGAAAACCGAAGGAAAAGAATGAAAAACAAGCATTGCGACAGCATTGCGGAAACATTGCTGAAACCGCAATGTTTCAAGTGAAAACCGTAAGTTGACTGATCTTTTTCTGTTAATTTCCGTTATTTCAGGGATTCGTTCTTTCTCCTCCATCCATTCTGAAGTACGACGTTGAAGATTGATGGTTCTCCTTCGCCCAAATGCACCTGCAGATTGCTATAAAAGGGGGTCAAAGTCGAGGGTTCAATCATCATCCGAAAGCGTAGAAGTCTTCTCGCAGCTCCATCTTTCTTCGTGTTTTTCTTTGCCGTCTGTTGGTGTGAGAGTCTCAGCTGTTGGAATCGACAATCTGATAGGAAGGAGAGAAGATTCATCTTCTCTCCCGATTGGATTCATCCAAGCAAAACTATTCTTTCATCCCCTTCAGCCGAGGCGGTTGCGACGAGGCTTTCAAGCATCATTTACTGCTTTCTGTCTTTCAATTCTAAATTTCAGTTCTGTTTAGTTGCTGTTTCTCTTCTAATAGCTAGATCATTTCATTTCGTTGCTGTCTGTCTTTACATTATTTACTTTAAGCTTCCCTTTTTGTTCATTCAAACAATCAAGTAATCAAAGCACAATTCTCCATTTCACAGTTTCTTCGCTTTGCTGTTACTATTTTTCCCTTACTGTTTGTCTTCATTTCTCTTCTAAGCATGTCCATTTTATCTCTTCTTTCTGTTCTCCCTATATCCATGAGTAACTAAGTCACATAGGGGCATGCTAATGACAACACTATAGGCTAAAAAACGTGAACCAAGCATGTAGGATAGCTCTCGAAGCATTGATTGTATGTAAGCTTCAACCCACGGGCAATTTCGATTGGCCATCCATTTTGTCCAAAGAACTCCTAACCTCTGGAAGGAGTAAGAGTTCAGAGTCATACTATCATGCTAGCCTTTCAAGGTAGCCAGGAAACGGCCTAGGAATAGGCGTTTCCCTAGTACAAACCATATTCTTCTGCCTTAACAAGATGCTTAAGACCTTACTTGGACATGAGTAAACTAAAGAATCTAATGCATGAAATCGGAAGATACATGAGAATGAGATAGTTTGATGCATAGTGAGTTGATCCAGTGCTTGAGATTCGTATGAAAAAGCCTATAGGATAGTCGTTAGTAGCCCTTAATTCATCATTTTACACACTTTCGTTGTTAATTAAATTGCGGTAGAATTGCTGTTTCCGCAATTCTGCTAAAGTTACAATTCTGTCTAGCCATTTTTGTCTTCATTTATTAGTCTCGTCTCTTTTCGTTTGAGTTTAGCTTTAACTTGCACTTGTTTATGTTGCTACCCTCTACGTATTCAGTAGGAAATAGACAATTTAAAACCAATTCTACACCATCAAATCCACCCTTTCTTTCTTAACTTTACACTTCACGAGTAGCTTAAAATAAATCTCTGTGGGAAAACGAATGAAAAAATACTTACTACTTGCTATAAGATCATGTATGCTTGCATGTCTTGAGTGCTCTTTCTATCTTATTGCTTAATTATTTCAACACATTGAGCACGCAACAAGTTTTTGGCGCCGCTGCCGGGGATTTATTTAAGTGAAAACGAAGTTTGTTAAGTTTGAAACACCAAGTTTATTGCCTATTGAAGCTGATCTGTTTCATTTCTTTGGCAGGTACTATCGGGTTAGTTTATGAGTGAGCCTTCAAGTAGTGATCTAGAGTTCAATCCTGAGCCTGAGAGATTACTTAGGGCCAGAAATAGAGCTAAGAAACGTCTCTTTAAACAACCCTCTTTACCTCAAGTAATTGCGGGAACCGCAATTCCTCCGCAATTGTCTCAAGAAGAAATGGCTGGAATAGTTCCAAATCCGGTACCTGTCATTCGCAATCCCATCGAAATAGCGAATGACAAGAATAGTGCCATTCTCTCATACCTAGTACCTATGCCTGGGGAGCTGAACTCCAGCATAATCCGTCCTGAAATCACTGCCAACTCATTCGAGTTAAAGCCAGTGATGTTCCAAATGTTGTCCACTGTGGGACAATTCTTTGGAGTGGAAAATGAGGACCCCCACAACCATCTTAGAAACTTCTTAGGAGTTAGTGATACATTCATCATCCCTGGAGTTTCCCAAGAAGCCTTGAGGCTATACCTGTTCCCTTACTCTTTGAGGGACAAAGCCAAAACGTGGTTAAACTCATTACCTTCTGGATCTGTCCTTAATTGGACAGACTTAGCAGAGAAATTCCTAGTCAAATACTTCCCACCTGATAGGAATTCTACCTTTCGTGATGACATAGTTAAATTCAAACAAGCTGAAAATGAGTCTCTTCACGAAGCTTGGACAAGGTTTAAAGATCTTCTTCTTAAATGTCCACACCATGGCATCCCATGGTGTATCCAAATAGAGGTCTTTTTCAAAGGATGCAACCCCAGCACTAGACAAGTCTTAAATTCATCTGCTGGTGGTTCCATGTTGTCCAAGAGTTACAACGAGGCCTATGAGATCTTGGAGAAGATCTCAGCATCTCACTGTAGGTGGTCAGATGATCCAGTTGCGCCAACTAGAGCTCAAGACAAGGATGCTCTAAGTGCAATGAGCAGCCAGATAAATGCCCTGACCAACCTAGTTAAGCAAATGGCTCAGGCCAATCTCCAAACAAGTGTCAACACCGCCACAGCCATGTCAATGGGCACCCAACCAAGTCAAGGTGAGTCACTTATCTGTGGATTCTGTGGGGAAGGGCACCTGTATGAATACTGCCCTGGGAATCCAGCCTCAGTCTGCTACATTGGAAGCCAGCAGCAGCCTAGGAACAACCCCTACTCTAATACTTACAATCCTGGTTGGAGGAACCACCCAAACCTGTCATGGGGTGGCCAACAAAATGCTAACCAAGCTCCTAACCAACCAAGACCGAGTGGAACACCTGGTTTCGCTCCCCAACATAACCAGTCAATGTATCAAAAACCATACAACCAACCTGTAGGATCTTCTGTAGAAAACTTACTTAAGGAATACATAGCCAAGAATGATGCCACTCTACAGAGCCAGCAAGCTACTCTTAGGAGCCTAGAGAACCAAATAGGGCAACTAGCCAATGAAATCAAAAGTAGGCCCCAAGGTAGACTCCCTGCTGACACTGAAGTGCCAAGAAGAGATGGTAAAGAGCAAGTTCAAGCAATTGAACTTAGAAGTGGTAGACCATTGGTGAGCAACACAAAGGACACACCAAAGAGAGTAGAGAACACTGAGTCTAGTGCTCCACTGGAGTCTCTGCCAAACCAAGGACCACCATCTACAAGCACATCAGGAGCCAGGCTGGAGCCGATTATTGAGGAGATAGAAGAAATTCCAAGGCCTCCACCTATCCTAAGGCGACCTGACGTGCCTGCATATGTGCCACCACCTCCATATCCTCGAAGGCTTAAGAAGAACCAGGAACAGGAAGTGCACTTTAATAAATTCTTAGAAATTCTTAAGCAAGTGCATGTCAACATTCCTTTTGTAGAAGTTTTACAGTCTATGCCTTCCTATGTAAAGTTTTTGAAAGATATTATTACTAACAAAAAAATAATTGGTGAGTTTGAAACAGTAAACCTCACTGAGGAATGCAGTGCCATACTCAAGAACAAGCTACCCAAGAAGGAGAAGGATCCTGGTTCTTTCACCTTACCTGTAGAACTAGGAGGCAAGCACGTGGGCAGAGCGCTTTGTGACCTGGGCGCCAGCATAAACCTCATGCCCCTATCACTATTCCGCCAGTTGGGAATAGGAGAAGCACGTCCAACCACTGTCACTTTACAACTAGCAGACAGATCCATCGCATACCCTGAAGGTAAGATTGAGGATATTCTAGTGAAAGTTGACAAATTTATTTTCCTTGCAGATTTCATTATCCTGGATTATGAAGCAGACAAGGAGGTCCCCATCCTATTAGGCAGACCGTTTCTTGCCACAGGTAGGGCCCTGATCGACGTCCAAAAAGGTGAGCTCACTATGAGGGTTCATGATGAAGAGGTGAAATTTAGTGTGTATAAAGCTTTAAGGTACCCCTGTGACCTTGAATCCTGTGCTAGCATGGACGTTGTAGATTCTTTAATGGAAGAACAATTGGAGCATGTATTATTAACCAAGCATGCTAATGAATATGTAGGATTAGAATTAACTGACTTAAACATACCTGAGATAATGGACATATCTGTAAATAACCCTCAGCATGTTTGTATGAATATTGACTTGACTGAAAAATCTTTGAATCCATTAAAACCATCCATTGAGCATCCACCTGTATTAGAATTGAAACCTCTCCCCACTCACCTCAAGTATGCATATCTAGGAAATAATGAAACTTTGCCTGTGATTATTTCTTCTAAATTAAGTGAAAAGCATGAGGTTGAACTGATTTTACTACTTAAGCAACATAGGAAGGCTATTGCATGGACTATTGCTGATATTAGAGGCATTAGCCCTTCTTATTGCATGCATAATATTATACTAGAGGAAAAGCATACACCTAGAGTAGATCACCAACGTAGGCTGAATCTCTCTATGAAAGAGGTAGTTAAGAAAGAAATAATTAAATGGTTAGATGCTGGTGTGATCTTCCCCATAGCTAGTAGTCAGTGGGTGAGCCCTATACAATGTGTACCTAAGAAGGGGGGGATGACTGTGGTAGTCAATGAGAACAATGAACTGATTCCAACTAGGACTGTCACAGGATGGAGAGTATGTATGGATTATAGGAAACTAAATAAAGAAACTAAAAAAGACCACTTCCCTCTACCATTCATTGACCAAATGTTAGACAGAATAGCTGGTCGAGCCTATTACTGCTTCCTAGACGGTTATTCAGGGTATAATCAGATCACTATAGATCCCAAAGACCAAGAAAAGACTACCTTCACTTGCCCTTTTGGAACTTTTGCCTTTCGCAGAATGCCTTTTGGCTTATGCAATGCACCGGCAACTTTCCAAAGGTGCATGTTGGCAATCTTTTCTGATTTAGATGAGTCCATGATAGAAATATTCATGGATGATTTCTCAGTCTTTGGGGACTCATTTACAAACTGTCTAGAGAATTTAGGACAAGTCCTGGCTAGGTGTGAGGAGACCAACCTAGTCCTAAATTGGGAAAAGTGCCACTTCATGGTGGATGAAGGGATTGTCTTAGGTCATAGAGTGTTGTTACGTGCTCAATGTGTTAAAATGAATAAGTAATAAGGTAGAGAGAGCACTCAGAACATGCAAGCATACATGGTCTTATAGCAAGTAGTAAGTATATTTCATTCGTTTTCCCACAGAGACTTATTATAAGCTATTCATGAAGTGTAACGTTAAGAAAGAAGGGGTGGATTTGATGGGGTAGTATTGGTTTTTAATTGTCTATTTCCTACTGAATACGGAGGGGGTAGCAACATAAACAAGTGCAAGTTAAAGCTAAACTCAAATGAGAAGAGACGAGATTAATAAATGAAGACAAGAACAGCTAGACAGAATTGTAACTTAGCAGAATTGCGGAAACAGCAATTTTACCGCAATTGTAGTAACAGCGAAAGTGTGTAAAATGATGAGTTAAGGGCTACTAACGACTATCCTATAGGCTTTTTCTCACGATTCTCAAGCATTGGATCAACTCTCTATGCATCAAACTATCTCATTCTCATGTATCTTCCGATTTCATGCATTAGATTCTTTAGTTTGCTCATGTCCAAGTAAGGTCTTAAGCATCTTGTTAAGGCAGAAAAATATGGTTTGTACTAGGGAAACGCCTATTCCTAGGTCGTTTCCTGGTTACCTTGAAAGGCTAGCATGATAGTATGACTCTGAACTCTTACTCCTTCCAGAGGTTAGGAGTTCTTTGGACAAAATGGATGGCCAATCGAAATTGCCCGTGGGATGAAGCTTACATACAATCAATGCTTCGAGAGCTATCCTACATGCTTGGTTCACGTTTTTTAGCCTAAAGTGTTGTCATTAGCATGCCCCTAAGTGATTTAGCTACTCATGGATATAAGGTAAACAGAAATAAGAGATGAAACAGACATGCTTAGGAGGAATTTAAGGACAAAACAGTAAGGCAAAGCAGTAGAGTGCGAAGGCGAGAAACTGTGAAATGAAGAATTGAGATTTGATTACTTGATTGTTTGACTCAACAAATGAAAGCTTTAAAGTAAATAACAGCAAGACAGAACACAACGAAATAGTCTAATCTAGCTACTAGAAAGGAAACAACGACAAGACAAAGCTGGAAAATGGAAATGAAGAGCAAAAAGCAGTAAAACAGCTTGAATGTCTCGTTGCAGCCGCCTCGAATGAAGGATAAGAAAGGTCAGCCTTGCTTGGATGAATCCAATCAGAAGAGAAGAAGAATCTCCTCTCCTTCCTATCAGATTATCGATTCCAACAGCTGAGCTTCGCAAACCAGCAGACGGCAAAGAAAAACAGGAGAAAAGTTGGACTGCGAGAAGACTTCTACGCTTTCGGATGATGTTTGAACCCTCGACTTTGACCCCTATTTATAGTAATCTGCAGGTGCATTTGGGCCAAGGAGAACCATCAATCTTCAACGTCGTACTTCAGAATGGATGGAGGAGAAAGAACGAATCCCTGAAATCACGGAAATTAACAGAAAAAGATCAGTCAACTTACGGTTTTCACTTGAAACATTGCGGTGTCCGCAATGTTTCCGCAATGCTTGTTTTTCATTCTTTTCCTTCGGTTTTCAACCCTTTTCTTTCCTATTGTACTTAAGTCCTAATTTAGCTACCTTCTTCTAAATCTCATATTTAAGCATAGGTTTAGGCTAAATGCTATCAAAAACACCTAAGAGTGAACATCTTTCTAAGATAATTAGGTCCTAAAAAGGTCACTTTTGGAGACGTAACACACCCCCAAACTTAAGGTTTTGCTTGTCCTCGAGCAATCTAAGGACTTTCCTAGGCTGCTGTTTCTTCTTCTTCAACCACTTACTAACTCCCTTATATTCTTATCTATAGCAGTGCTGTCCTGTGACACTCTTCTAAGCTTTAAACCACCCTCTTATCTAGCTTCTTCTGATTTCGCATGCCTACTACTCCTACTGTTTTTATTAACTTCCTACAACTGATCTCCCTGCTTTTATCATATCATGCCACTATCCCTAAGGTTTCAAATTCTACCTAGCTTTACCCCAGACTCAGTACATGCTTCTAGTTTATACTTATGAGCTACCTAGGATTCCTTAGAGTCATGCCAGTCTTAGTCTTAATGGTGATAGTAGTACTTTTAGAGAACAACCTAAGCCCTGGCATCACTACATTGGATATACACTCATCTCCCTAAACAACCCTACAAGCTACAACTTTGCTCTTAGCTAATTGAGGATCAGAGTTCTTTTTAAATAGGACATCTAAGCCACAAAGTTGCAACTCCTAGTTATACATTCTTCTTCCCTACTCTTTTCCTTTTTTTCTTTCTTAGGTGGAGTCTTTCCTTTGGTTGCCTTTTGATGCAATGCCACTTGTGGGTTACACACTTGGCACTGATTACTCATCAACCTAAGAGAGACTCCCCTTTTTATTCTATTTTTCATTTTTTTTTTCAGTTCATTATTTTTGTCAAGGAGAAGAAGAATGCTTATGTTTTGAGGGAGAGAGGAATGTTCCTAGGCCTAGGGTGGCCTCCCCCAAACTTCAACTACTCATTGTCCCCAATGAGTGTCTGAGGTGGCACACCCCCAAACTTGTCCTAGAAGCATCTAGTCTAAGGTGAAACAAAGAGAATCTAAAAGCCCTAGGCATAGACAGAACATTCTAAAAGAAAATATCACAGCAGCAGAAAACTTGAAAAACAGACAGGCAAGGACTTACAGCTATGCATGCTGAGCTATTTAGAGGTTAATTTAAACTATCAAAGGGTGTCCTATGACACTCATCCAACATGCATTCAGATAAGCTATATAAGGTAGTCATGATAGCAGTAAAAGATAAAATTTAAACAGATCACAGCCTAGCTAAGCAGACAGTCCAAAACATGCTTTCAGTAATAAAAATTGCGGGTACCGCAATTATTTCGCAATCAAGTCAGGGCGGATATATCAGTTACTAAGGCCCCTAAGCATGCTTTATCCAGTCGTTCAAGCTCAACAAAAAGAAAACTAAACTATCCTACCTAATCAGCTAACAGCAGGCTATACTAAGCAACTTAAAAACATAAAACTAAGCAACTAAAACAGATCAAAATTGTACTAAAAACAGCATAATTCACATGGTCTATCAGAAAGCAGATTTTTTTTTTTTTTCTAAGGGAACAGCAATACTCCCTTCAGTGCAATTCAAACCAGCACTCAGATGTCTTCATCCTCATCAGGTTGTCGTGGTCGTGGAGGCACCCATGGATGTAGGAGATTCGTGGGGAAGTCAGGGAAGATGCACCCAAGCTGGTCTGCAACTTCCTTGTCCTGTGCTTGCGCGTAAGTGGCCCATTGAGCCATCCTTTTCTGCATATCCATCAGGCAAGCCATGGACAGTGACTGATCAGCAGCCAACCTATCCAGTTCGAACTCCATGTTCCCTTTCCTCTTCAGCCTCAAGCCAGCAGGCAGCTCCAAGTGGCCCGTGTAAGCCATTTGCTGCTCCATTCGCTCGATGGGAACTCCTGCAAGCAAACAGAGTTTAGTTATGGTATTAGGGAAAAACAATGGTCCCTTACCCTTCTTGGCGCACTCCGCAATGGCCGCAGCAATGACTTCTCCCACGTTGACCGTGAGACCTCGCATGATGGCATAGACCAGGAGCGATCTGCTCTGGTTAATGGTGGTCTCATGAGTCACGGGGGACAGCTTCCTCCTTACAAAAGCAAACCATACAGCCGCCTTAGCTGTGAGGTTGGCACTCATGAGAGTGTGCCTCCCATTGCGTGACACGGTCCAGGAAGCTTCAGGCTGGCCAATGGTTCGAATGGCCTCTTCCAGGACTGCCTCAGTAGGCTCATCAACAATTCGTTCATAATCTGTATGGTTTTGGCCCTTGAGACCATAGGCTTCGTTGATGGCCTTAGCTGAGAAGTCCACTTCTACCCCTCTGACCACAGACAAGCCATCCTCAGGGCTAAGCACATTGGCGTAGAAATCATAAACCATGCTCGTATAGGCTGGATTGGGTGGTCTGCAAAACTCCTCCCATCCGTGGTTTGTAATCCCTGCGCGCAAGAACTGCGGCAGGTCAGCAGGTCTGTTGAGGAAGCCCTTCTCGTGCAGCAACTCCCTCTTCCTTAGCTCAATTCCTCTGGATTCAGCGTCAGAGGACACATACCTCACTGATTGAGGCTCATCTTCAGGGTAAAGCTTGGCCTTCCCTTTGTCTGTGGGTTTGGCTGACTCCGCAGCCTCAACCTTGAGTTTCTTGAGCGATGGCTCTGTGCTTTCCTTCTCTGATGAAGGCGCCCGCTTGGCCTTCTTCTTTCTCAGCTTCTTGGACCGCTTGGCCTTGAGAATCTTGGCCTTCTTCTTCTTCTTGAGCTTAGCCTTGATGGTGATCTGCTGGAGGCAAGCCCCCAGTGTTTCTTCCATCGAATCATCCTTCTGCGCAGGACTCTCAAGATTGGCTTCCCTCAACGGAGAGAAAACCTCGTCTTCCTCACCTTCCCCACTGCCCTGCGTTGATTCTTGGTACTCCCCATATGGGAATTCAGGGTCAGGCCGTGGGGAAGCGTGCGACGGCGTGGTTCCTTGCTCTGCTGTAGGTGTCTGTGCAGAACTTTGTGGTGAAGAAGGCTGCTCAAGGCTCTGCGCTGGCGGCGATGAGGAGGGCTCAGGGCTCTGCGCTGGTGGGGTTGGTGAGAGGCTGCGTTCGACTGACTCGTGGGATGGCTGGCTTTGTTCTTGACTCTCCACAGAGGAAGTCTTGTTCTTGATTTCTTCTTCGGCCACAGCCATGCGCCACTTTCGTTTCTTGGGTGTGCCCGCTGGTTCAGAGGGTCCAGCAGGTATTTCCGTAACAACCCTCCACTTCTTCTTGCGAATCGGCAGCTTATCCAGTCGTTCCGTTCGCGCAGCCTCAGCATCAGCCAAGGCAAGCAATGCATCTCTCGCAGCCGTTTCAGCTTCATCGGCCCTTTTCTTGGCCACAGATCTTTCAGCCCTTGTGAGTACCATTGTTGAATCGTGGAGGTTTGGAGAGAAGAATCACAGATGAAGAGAATCGAAGCTTTCTTGGAGTTCAGAGAATGGGAGAATCGTACAGATCAACGCGCCTTCTAACGGATATAAAGACAACGGATAAATCCCAACGGCTATATTTTTGCGGATCCTGCAAATCCAGCGCAATTTTAGGGGCGTTTGGAGATTTTTTTCATCTAAATGTCATTCTTTGCTCATCCGTATCTTTTATTTGGCCCAATATTTTCTTGATTTTTAAAGCTGGATTTACTCTCCTTGATTCCCTCTATTGATTCCCTACAAAAAGAAATAAAATCAACATCAAATACGTAATTAAAATCACACAACAAAACACACAAACGATAACCGGAAAATCGCAAAAAATAAACTAAGGCATGAGCCTCATATTGACGAGCACAGTAATCACTCGTCCTCTCTCGTTCTTAATTTCACGCTTTAGTCAAGAGGAAGGCCGAGAGAGTCTTCACATCTCCTTCCTCATAGTAGTGTTTCAACCTTGCACCATTAACCATGAATGGTTGACCTTGCTGCAAGTTCTTTATCTCGATGGCACCATGAACAAACACATTAGTAATCATGAAAGGACCTGACCATCTAGACTTTAGTTTCCCTGGAAATAACCTCAATCTTGAGTTAAATAATAAAACAAGTTGGCCTTTCTTAAAGTCCTTGACCCTAAGTCTACTATCGTGCCAAATCTTGGTCTTTTCCTTATACATTTTGGCATTTTCATAAGACATATGTCTAAGCTCATCAAGCTCATGTAATTGCAAGGACCGCAACGTTCCCGCATCGGTCACGCAATAATTCAACTCTTTTAGTGCCCAAAATGCCTTAATTTCTAACTCAAATGGAAGATGACAAGCTTTACCATACACAAGTCTGTAAGGAGACATACCTAGGGGTGTCTTATATGCAGTTCTATACGCCCAAAGTGCATCCTCGAGTTTAAATGACCAGTCCTTTCTAGTAGGTTTGACCACTTTTTCTAGGATGTTCTTAATCTCCCTATTTGAAATTTCAGCCTGACCATTCGAGTGTGGGTGATAAGAAGTGGCTACTCTATGTCTAATGTTATACTTAGCCAACACTCTCTCCATAGCCTTATTAATGAAGTGGGTCCCCTCATCACTAATGACAGCACGAGGTGTCCCAAACCTAGTAAAAATGTGCCTATGCAAGAATTTTATGACTGTTTTAGCATCATTATTAGGACATGCTATGGCCTCTACCCACTTGGATACATAGTCTACTGCCACTAATATGTAAAGGTTACCTGAAGATGGGGGAAATGGTCCCATGAAATCAATGCCCCATACATCAAAGAGCTCCAACTCTAAGATGTAGGTGAGAGGCATCTCATCCTTGCGACTGAGGTTACCTGTTCTTTGGCATTCATCACAGCTGTGGGCATAGTTGTGGGCATCCTTGAATATCGTTGGCCAATAGTAGCCACTCTGAAATACCTTTGCAGCTGTTCTTTGGCCACCAAAGTGTCCACCATAAGGAGCTGTGTGACAGTGCTGCAGCACAGACTTCGCCTCAGCAGCTGAAACACACTTCCTTAGCAAGCCGTCAGCACATGTTCTGTAAAGTGTGGGGTCATCCCAGATGAATTTCCTTGCTTCATGAAGGAACCTCTTCTTCTCTTGTCCTCCCTTGAAAACTGGTAAAACCTGTGATGCAAGGAAGTTAGCAATGTCAGCAAACCAAGGTTCCTCATCGTTATCACGATGAGTCAACACAAAGACATGTTCATCAATAAAAGCATCAGAAATTGCGGGTTCCGCAATTTTTTCGCAATTGTGCTGCAATCGAGAAAGGTGATCCGCAACCACATTTTCACATCCTTTCTTGTCTCGAATGTCCAGATCAAATTCCTGCAGCAATAACACCCATCTAATCAACCTAGGCTTAGCATCAGCCTTCCTCATGAGATACTTTAAGGCAGAATGGTCAGTGTACACAATTGTCCTAGTGCCTACAATATAGTTTCTAAATTTCTCACAAGCAAATACTACAGCAAGCATCTCTTTCTCAGTAGTTGTATAATTACATTGAGCCTCATTCAGGGTTTTACTAGCATAGTATACAGGGTGTGTTAGCTTGTCAATCTTCTGTCCTAACATAACCCCTACAGCATAGTCACTAGCATCACATAACATCTCAAATGGGAGATCCCAATCTGGCCCTACTATAACAGGTGCTGTGACTAGTGCTTTCTTAAGGGTTTGCCAAGCTACTAAACATTCCTTAGAGAAGATGAATGGCCTATTTATCTCTAGAAGCTCACACAGAGGTTTGGCTATCTTAGAAAAGTCCTTAATGAACCTTCTGTAGAAGCCAGCATGCCCTAAGAAACTTCTAATGGCCTTGACATTCTGAGGCTCTACCAACTTCTCTATGATCTCAATTTTGGCCCTATCGACCTCAACACCTGCCCTTGACACTCTATGACCTAAGACAATCCCCTCATCTACCATGAAGTGACACTTCTCCCAATTAAGGACTAAGTTAGTCTCTTCACATCTAGCCAGGACTTGTCCTAAATTCTCTAGACAGTTGGTAAAGGAATCCCCAAAAACTGAGAAATCATCCATGAATATCTCTATCATGGACTCATCCAAATCAGAGAAGATTGCCAACATGCACCTTTGGAAAGTTGTCGGTGCATTGCATAAGCCAAAAGGCATTCTGCGAAAGGCAAAAGTTCCAAAAGGGCAAGTGAAGGTGGTCTTCTCTTGATCCTTAGGGTCTATAGTGATCTAGTTATAACCTGAATAACCGTCTAAGAAACAGTAGTAGGCTCTACCAGCTATCCTGTCTAACATTTGGTCAATAAAGGGTAGAGGGAAATGGTCTTTTTTAGTTTCTTTATTTAGCTTCCTATAATCCATGCAAACTCTCCATCCTGTGACAGTCCTAGTTGGAATCAGTTCATTGTTCTCATTGACTACCACAGTCATCCCGCCCTTCTTAGGTACACATTGTATAGGGCTCACCCACTGACTACTAGCTATGGGGAAGATCACACCAGCATCTAACCATTTTATTATTTCTTTCTTAACTACCTCTTTCATAGAAGGATTCAGCCTACGTTGATGATCTACTCTAGGTGTGTGCTCTTCCTCTAGTATAATCTTATGCATGCAATAAGAAGGGCTAATGCCTCTAATATCAGCAATAGTCCATGCAATAGCCTTCCTATGTTGCTTAAGTAGTAGTATTAATTCAACCTCATGCTGTTCACTTAGCTTAGAAGAAATAATTACAGGCAAAGTCTCATTATTCCCTAAATATGCATACCTGAGGTGAGTGGGGAGAGGTTTTAATTCTAATACAGGTGGATGCTCAATGGATGGCTTTAAAGGATTCAAGGCTCTATCAGTTAAGTCAATATTCATACAAACATGCTGAGGGTTATTTACAGATATGTCCATTATCTCAGCTATGTTTAAGTCAGTTAATTCTAATCCTACATATTCATTAGCATGCTTGGTTAGTAATACATGCTCCAATTGTTCTTCCATCAAAGAATCTACAACGTCCATGCTAGCACAGGATTCAAGGTCAGAGGGGTACCTTAAAGCTTTATACACACTAAATTTCACCTCTTCATCATGAACCCTCATAGTGAGCTCACCTTTTTGGACGTCTATCAGTGCCCTACCTGTGGCTAGAAATGGTCTGCCTAACAGGATGGGGACCTCCTTGTCTGCTTCATAATCCAGGATAATGAAATCTGCAAGGAAAATAAATTTGTGAACTTTCACTAGAATATCCTCAATCTTACCTTCAGGGTATGCAATGGATCTGTCTGCTAGTTGTAAAGTGACAGTGGTTGGACGTGCTTCTCCTATTCCCAACTGGCGGAATAGTGATAGGGGCATGAGGTTTATGCTGGCGCCCAGGTCACAAAGCGCTCTGCCCACGTGCTTGCCTCCAAGTTCTACAGGTAAGGTGAAGGAACCAGGATCCTTCTCCTTCTTGGGTAGCTTGTTTTGGAGTATGGCACTGCACTCCTCAGTGAGATTTACTGTTTCAAACTCACCAATTATTTTTTTGTTAGTAATAATATCTTTCAAAAACTTTACATAGGAAGGCATAGACTGTAAAACTTCTACAAAAGGAATGTTGACATGCACTTGCTTAAGAATTTCTAAGAATTTATTAAAATGCACTTCCTGTTCCTGCTTCTTCTTAAGCCTTCGAGGATATGGAGGTGGTGGCACATATGCAGGCACGTCAGGTCGCCTTAAGATTGGTGGAGGTCTTGGAATTTCTTCTATCTCTTCAATAATTGGCTCTAGCCTGGCTCCTGATGTGCTAGTTGGTGGTGGACCTTGGTTTGGCAGAGACTCTAGTGGAGCACTAGACTCAGTGTTCTCTACTCTCTTTGGTGTGTCTTTGGTGTTGCTTACCAATGGTCTACCACTTCTAAGTTCAATTGCTTGAACTTGTTCTTTACCATCTCTCCTTGGCACTTCAGTGTCAGCAGGGAGTCTACCTTGGGGCCTACTCTTGAGTTCATTGGCTAACTGGCCTATTTGGTTCTCTAAGCTCCTAAGGGTGGCTTGCTGACTTTGCAAAGTAGCGTCATTTTTGGCTATGTATTCCTTGAGTAGGTTTTCTACAGAAGATCCTACAGGTTGGCTGTAAGGTTTTTGATACATTGATTGGTTATGTTGAGGAGTGAAACCAGGTGTTCCACTCGGTCTAGGTTGGTTAGGATTTTGGTTAGTATTCTGTTGGCCACCCCATGACAGGTTTGGGTGGTTCCTCCAACCAGGGTTGTAAGTATTGGAATAGGGGTTGTTCCTAGGCTGCTGCTGACTTCCAATATAGCAGACTGAGGCTGGATTCCCAGGGCAGTATTCATACAGGTGCCCTTCCCCACAGAATCCACATACAAGTGTCTCACCTTGACTTGGTTGGGTGCCCATTGACATGGCTGTGGCGGTGTTGACACTTGTTTGGAGATTGGCTTGAGCCATTTGCTTAACTAGGTTGGTCAGGGCATTTATTTGGCTGCTCATTGCACTTAGAGCATCCTTGTCTTGAGCTCTAGTTGGCTCAACTGGATCATCTGACCACCTACAGTGAGATGCTGAGATCTTCTCCAAGATCTCATAGGCCTCGTTGTAACTCTTGGACAACATGGAACCTCCAGCAGATGAGTTTAAGACTTGTCTAGTGTTGGGGTTGCATCCTTTGAAAAATACCTCTATTTGGATACACCATGGGATGCCATGGTGTGGACATTTAAGAAGAAGATCTTTAAACCTTGTCCAAGCTTCGTGAAGAGACTCATTATCAGCTTGTTTGAACTTGATTATGTCATCACGAAAGGTAGAATTCCTATCAGGTAGGAAGTATTTGACTAGGAATTTTTCTGCTAAGTCTGTCCAGTTGCGAACAGATCCAGAGGGTAATGAGTTCAACCATGTTTTGGCTTTGTCCCTCAAAGAGTAAGGGAAAAGGTATAGCCTCAAGGCTTCTTGGGAAACTCCAGGGATGAGGAATGTGTCACTGAATCCTAAGAAGTTCCTAAGATGGTTGTGGGGGTCCTCATTTTGCACTCCAAAGAATTGTCCCACAGTGGACAACATTTGGAACATCACTGGCTTTAACTCGAATGAGTGGGCAGTGATTTCAGGACGGATTATGCTGGGGTTCAGCTCCCCAGGCATAGGTACTAGGTAAGAGAGTATGGCGCTGTCCTTATCATTCGCTATTTCGATGGGGTTGCGAGTGACAGGCACCGGATTTGGAACTATTCCATCCATTTCTTCTTGAGATAATTGCGGAGGAATTGCGGTTCCCGCAATTACTTGAGGTATAGAGGGTTGGTTAAAGAGACGTTTCTTGGCTCTATTTCTGGCCCTAAGTAATCTCTCAGGCTCAGGATTGAACTCTAGATCACTACTTGAAGGTTCACTCATAAACTAAACCAATGGTACCTGCAAAAGAAATGAAACAGATCAGCTTCAATAGGCAATAAACTTGGTGTTTCAAACTTAACAAACTTCGTTTTCACTTAAATAAGTCCCCGGCAGCGGCGCCAAAAACTTGTTACGTGCTCAATGTGTTAAAATGAATAAGTAATAAGGTAGAGAGAGCACTCAGAACATGCAAGCATACATGGTCTTATAGCAAGTAGTAAGTATATTTCATTCGTTTTCCCACAGAGACTTATTATAAGCTATTCATGAAGTATAACGTTAAGAAAGAAGGGGTGGATTTGATGGGGTAGTATTGGTTTTTAATTGTCTATTTCCTACTGAATACGGAGGGGGTAGCAACATAAACAAGTGCAAGTTAAAGCTAAACACAAATGAGAAGAGACGAGATTAATAAATGAAGACAAGAACAGCTAGACAGAATTGTAACTTAGCAGAATTGCCGAAACAGCAATTTTACCGCAATTGTAGTAACAGCGAAAGTGTGTAAAATGATGAGTTAAGGGCTACTAACGACTATCCTATAGGCTTTTTCTCACGATTCTCAAGCATTGGATCAACTCTCTATGCATCAAACTATCTCATTCTCATGTATCTTCCGATTTCATGCATTAGATTCTTTAGTTTACTCATGTCCAAGTAAGGTCTTAAGCATCTTGTTAAGGCAGAAAAATATGGTTTGTACTAGGGAAACGCCTATTCCTAGGTCGTTTCCTGGTTACCTTGAAAGGCTAGCATGATAGTATGACTCTGAACTCTTACTCCTTCCAGAGGTTAGGAGTTCTTTGGACAAAATGGATGGCCAATCGAAATTGCCCGTGGGATGAAGCTTACATACAATCAATGCTTCGAGAGCTATCCTACATGCTTGGTTCACGTTTTTTAGCCTAAAGTGTTGTCATTAGCATGCCCCTAAGTGATTTAGCTACTCATGGATATAAGGTAAACAGAAATAAGAGATGAAACAGACATGCTTAGGAGGAATTTAAGGACAAAACAGTAAGGCAAAGCAGTAGAGTGCGAAGGCGAGAAACTGTGAAATGAAGAATTGAGATTTGATTACTTGATTGTTTGACTCAACAAATGAAAGCTTTAAATTAAATAACAGCAAGACAGAACACAACGAAATAGTCTAATCTAGCTACTAGAAAGGAAACAACGACAAGACAAAGCTGAAAAATGGAAATGAAGAGCAAAAAGCAGTAAAACAGCTCGAATGTCTCGTTGCAGCCGCCTCGAATGAAGGATAAGAAAGGTCAGCCTTGCTTGGATGAATCCAATCAGGAGAGAAGAAGAATCTCCTCTCCTTCCTATCAGATTATCGATTCCAACAGCTGAGCTTCGCAAACCAGCAGACGGCAAAGAAAAACAGGAGAAAAGTTGGACTGCGAGAAGACTTCTACGCTTTCGGATGATGTTTGAACCCTCGACTTTGACCCCTATTTATAGTAATCTGCAGGTGCATTTGGGCCAAGGAGAACCATCAATCTTCAACGTCGTACTTCAGAATGGATGGAGGAGAAAGAACGAATCCCTGAAATCACGGAAATTAACAGAAAAAGATCAGTCAACTTACGGTTTTCACTTGAAACATTGCGGTGTCCGCAATGTTTCCGCAATGCTATCGCAATGCTTGTTTTTCATTCTTTTCCTTCGGTTTTCAACCCTTTTCTTTCCTATTGTACTTAAGTCCTAATTTAGCTACCTTCTTCTAATTCTCATATTTAAGCATAGGTTTAGGCTAAATGCTATCAAAAACACCTAAGAGTGAACATCTTTCTAAGATAATTAGGTCCTAAAAAGGTCACTTTTGGAGACGTAACAAGTGTCAAGGGCAGGTGTAGAAGTTGACAGAGCAAAAATTGAAGTAATAGAGAAATTGGTAGAACCCCAAAATATCAAGGCCATTAGAAGTTTCTTAGGGCATGCTGGTTTCTATAGAAGGATCATTAAGGACTTTTCTAAGATCTCCAAGCCTCTATGTGAGCTTCTAGAGCTAAACAAGCCATTCATTTTCTCTCAAGAGTGTGTCCTAGCTTGGAAAACCCTTAAGAAAGCACTAGTCACAGCACCTATTATAGTAGGACCAAATTGGGACCTCCCATTTGAGATGTTATGTGACGCTAGTGACTATGCTGTAGGGGTTATGTTAGGACAGAAGATTGAGAAGTTAACACACCCTGTCTATTATGCTAGTAAGACACTTAATGAGGCACAATGCAACTACACAACCACTGAGAAGGAGATGCTAGCTGTAGTGTTTGCTTGTGAGAAATTTAGGAACTATATTGTAGGCACCCGAACAATAGTGTACACTAACCATTCTGCTTTAAAGTACCTTATGAGGAAGGCTGATGCTAAGCCTAGGTTAATTAGGTGGGTACTGTTGCTGCAAGAGTTTGATCTAGACATTAGAGATAAGAAAGGAAGTGAAAATGTGGTTGCGGATCATCTTTCTAGATTGCAGCATAATTGCGAAAAAATTGCGGAACCCGCAATTTCTGATGCCTTTATTGATGAACATGTCTTTGTATTGACTCATCGTGATAACGATGAGGAACCTTGGTTTGCTGACATTGCTAACTTCCTTGCATCACAGGTACTACCAACTTTCAAGGGAGGACAAGAGAAGAGGAGGTTCCTTCATGAAGCAAGGAAATTCATATGGGATGATCCCACACTTTACAAGACATGTGCTGACGGTTTGCTAAGGAAGTGTGTTTCAGCTGCTGAGGCGAAGTCTGTGCTGCAGCACTGCCACACAGCTCCTTATGGTGGACACTTTGGTGGCCAAAGAACAGCTGCAAAGGTATTTCAGAGTGGCTACTATTGGCCAACGATCTTCAAGGATGCCCACAACTATGCCCACAGCTGTGATGAATGCCAAAGAACAGGTAACCTCAGTCGCAAGGATGAGATGCCTCTCACCTACATCTTAGAGTTGGAGCTCTTTGATGTGTGGGGCATTGACTTCATGGGACCATTTCCTCCATCATCAGGTAACCTTTACATACTAGTGGCAGTAGACTATGTATCCAAGTGGGTAGAAGCTATAGCATGTCCCAATAATGATGCAAAAACAGTCATAAAATTCTTGCATAGGCACATTTTTACTAGGTTTGGAACACCTCGTGCTATCATTAGTGATGAAGGGACACATTTCATTAATAAGGCTATGGAGAGAGTGTTGGCTAAGTATAACATTAGACATAGAGTAGCCACTCCTTATCACCCACACTCGAATGGTCAGGCTGAAATTTCAAATAGGGAGATTAAGAACATCCTAGAAAAAGTGGTCAAACCTAATAGAAAGGACTGGTCATTTAAACTCGAGGATGCACTTTGGGCGTATAGAACTGCATATAAGACACCCCTAGGCATGTCTTCTTACAGACTTGTGTATGGTAAAGCTTGTCATCTTCCATTTGAGTTAGAAATTAAGGCAATTTGGGCACTAAAAGAGTTGAATTATTGCGTGACCGATGCGGGAACGTTGCGGTCTTTGCAATTACATGAGCTTGATGAGCTTAGACATATGTCTTATGAAAATGCCAAAATGTATAAGGAAAAGACCAAGATTTGGCACGATAGTAGACTCAGGATCAAGGACTTTAAGAAAGGCCAACTTGTTTTATTATTTAACTCACGATTGAGGTTATTTCCAGGCAAACTAAAGTCCAGATGGTCAGGTCCTTTCATGATTACTAATGTGTTTGTTCATGGTGCTATCGAGATAAAGAACCTGCAGCAAGGTCAACCATTCATGGTTAATGGTGCAAGGTTGAAGCACTACTATGAGGAAGGAGATGTGAAGACTCTCTCGGCCTTCCTCTTGACTGAAGCATGAAATTAAGAACGAGAGAGGACGAGTGATTGCTGTGCTCGTCAACATAAGGCTCATGCCTTAGTTTATTTTTTTTTTCGATTTTCCGGTTATCGTTTGTGTATAAGTTTGTATGATTTTAATTGCGAATTTGATGTTGATTTTATGTCTTTTTGTAGGGAATCAATAGAGGGAATCAAGGAGATTAAATCCAGCTTTAAAAATCAAGAAGATATTGGGCCAAATCAAAGATACGGTTGAGCAAAGATTGACATTTAAATGGAAAAAATCTCCAACGGTCACTAGAATTGCGCTGGATTTGCAGGATCCGCAAAAATATAGCCGTTGGGATTTTTCCGTTTTCTTTATATCCGTTGAGACGCGCGTTGATCTATACGATTTCCCAAGTATCTGAACTCCAAGAAAGCTGCGATTCTCTTCATCTGTGATTCTTTTCTCCAAACCTCCACGATTCAAAAATGGTACTCACGAGGGCTGAAAGATCTGCGGCCAAGAAGAAGGCTGACGAAGCTGAAACGGCTGCGAGAGATGCACTGCTTGCCTTGGCTGAGGCTGATGCTGCGCGCACCGAACGCCTTCCCAAACTTCCGATTCGCAAGAAGAAGTGGAAGGTCGTCACAGAGATACCTGCTGGACCCTCTGAACCAGCAGGCACACCCAAGAAGTGCAGATGAAGTTTAGCGGTGGCCGCAGAACCGAGCAAAGAAAAGACTCCCTCTGTGGAGAGTCAAGAAACTGATCGTGTGTCCCACGATTCGGCCAAGAAGAGTTCTTCGCCATCTGCACCACCAGCGCACAGCTCTTCAACATCACCACCAGCGCAGAGCCCTGAACTGCCTTCATCACCGCAGAGTTCTGAGCATACTCCGCCAGAAGAGAGCCCTGAGGCATCACCCACTTCCCCACAACATGACCCTGAATTCCCGTATGTTGAATATCAAGAGTCGACGCAGGGCAGTGGGGAAGGTGAGGAAGAGGAGGTTTTCTCTCCTATGAGGGAAGCTAGCCCGGAAAGTCTTGCACAGAAGGATGACTCAATGGAGGAGACACTGGGGGCGTGCCTCCAGCAGATCACCATCAAGGCAAAGCTCAAGAAGAAGAAGAAGGCCACGATTCTCAAGGCCAAGCGGTCCAAGAAGCTGAAAAAGAAGAAGGCCAAGAGGGCGCCTTCATCAGAGAAGGAAAGCACTGAGCCATCGCTCAAGAAACTCAAGGTTGAGGCTGCGGAGTCAGCCAAACCAACAGACAAAGGGAAGGCCAAGCTTTACCCTGAAGATGAGCCTCACTCAGTGAGGTATGTGTCCTCTGACGCTGAGTCCAGAGGCATTGAGCTGAGGAAGAGGGAGTTGCTGCACGAGAAGGGCTTCCTCGGCAGACCTGCTGACCTGCCGCAGTTCTTGCGCACATTTATTACAAACCACGGATGGGAGGAGTTTTGCAGACCACCCAATCCAGCTTACACAAGCATGGTGTATGATTTCTACGCCAATGTGCTTAGCCCTGAGGATGGCCTGTCTGTGGTCAGAGGGGTAGAAGTGGACTTCTCAGCAAAGGCCATCAACGAAGCCTATGGTCTCAAGGGCCAAAAACATACAGATTATGCAAGGATTGTTGATGAACCTACTGATGCTGTCTTGGAGGAGGCCATTCGGACCATTGGACAGCCTGAGGCATCCTGGACCGTGTCACGCAATGGGAGGCACACTCTCATGAGTGCCAACCTCACAACTAAGGCGGCTGTTTGGTTTTCTTTCGTGAGAAGGAAACTGTCCCCAGTGACTCATGAGACCACCATCAACCAGAGCAGATCGCTGCTGGTATATGCGATAATGAGAGGTCTCACGATCAACGTGGGAGAAGTCATTGCTGCTGCCATTACTGAGTGCGCCAAGAAGGGTAAGGGCCCATTGTTTTTCCCTAATACTATAACTAAATTATGTTTGCGCGCAGGGGTTCCCATTGAGCGAATGGAGCAGCAACTGGCTTACACAGGCCACTTGGAGCTGCCTACAGGCTTAAGGCTGAAGAGGAAGGGGAACATGGAATTCGAATTGGATAGATTGGCTGCTGATCAGTCGCTGTCCATGGCTTGCCTGATGGATATGCAGAAGAGGATGGCTCAATGGGCCACTTACGCGCAGGCACGGGACAAGGAAGTTGCTGACCAACTTGGGTGCATCTTCCCTGACTTCCCCACGAATCTCCTGAATCCATGGGTGCCTCCACGACCACGACGACCTGATGAGGATGAAGACATCTGAGTGCTGGTTTGAATTGCACTCAAGGGAGTATTGATGTTCCCTTAGAATAATAAAAAAATCTTCTTTCTGATAGACCATGTGAATTATGCTGTTTTTAGTAAAATTTTGATCTGTTTTAGTTGCTTAGTTTTACGTTTTTAAATTGCCTAGTATAGCCTGCTGCTAGCTGATTAGGTAGGATAGTTTAGGTTTATTTTTGTCGAGCTTGAATGACTGGATAAAGCATGCTTAGGGGCCTTAGTGACTGATATATCTGCCCTGGCTTGATTGCGAAATAATTGCGGTACCCGCAATTTTTATTACTGAATGCATGTTTTGGACTGTCTGTTTAGCTAGGCTGTGATCTGTTTAAATTCTATCTTTTGCTGCTGTCATGACTACCTTATATAGCTTATCTAAATGCATGCTGGATGAGTGTCATAGGACACCCTTTGATAGTTTAAATTAACCTCTAAAAAGCTCAGCATGCATAGCTGTAAGTCCTTGCCTGTCTGTTTTTTTCAATTTTCTGCTGCTGTGATATTTTCTTTTAGAATGTTCTGCCTATGCCTAGGACTTTTCAATTCTCTTTATTTTACTTTAGACTAGATGCTTCTAGGATAGTTTGGGGGTGTGCCACCTTAGACACTCATTGGGGACAATGAGTAGTTTTAGTTTGGGGGAGGCCACCCTAGGCCTAGGAACATTCCTCTCTCCCTTAAGACATAAGCATTCTTCTTCTCCTTGACAAAAATAATGAACTGAAAAAAAAAAAATGAAATAAAGAGGGGAGTCTCTCTTAGGTTGCTGAGTAATCAGTGCCAAGTGTGTAACCCACAAGTGGCATTGCATCAAAAGGCAACCAAAGGAAAGGCTCCACCTGAGAAAGAAAAAAAGGAAAAAGTAGGGAAGAAGAATGTATACCTAGGAGTTGCAACTTTGTGGCTTAGATGTCCTGTTTAAAAAGAACTCTGATCCTCAATTAGCTAAGAGCAAAGTTGTAGCTTGTAGGGTTGTTTAGGGAGATGAGTGTATATCCAATGTAGTGATGCCAGGGTTTAGGTTGTTCTCTAAAAGTACTACTGTCACCATTTATACTAAGACTGGCATGACTCTAAGGAATCCTAGGTAGCTCATAAGTATAAACTAGAAGCATGTACTGAGTCTGGGTAAAGCTCGGTAGAATTTGAAACCTTAGGGATAGTGGCATTATATGACAAAAGCAGGTAGATCAGTTGTAGGGAGTTAATAAAAATAGTAGGAGTATTAGGCATGCGAAATCAGAAGAAGCTAGATGAGAGGGTAGTTTTAAGCTTAGAAATGTGTCACAGGACAACACTGCTATGGATAAGAATATAGGGGAGTTAGTAAGTGGTTAAAGAAGAAGAAACAGCAGCCTAGGAAAGTCCTTAGATTGCTCGAGGACAAGCAAAACCTTAAGTTTGGGGGTGTGTTACGTCTCCAAAAGTGACCTTTTTAGGACTTAATTATCTTAGAAAGATGTTCACTCTTAGGTGTTTTTGATAGCATTTAGCCTAAACCTATGCTTAAATATGAGATTTAGAAGAAGGTAGCTAAATTAGGACTTATGTACAATAGGAAAGAAAAGGGTTGAAAACCGAAGGAAAAGAATGAAAAACAAGCATTGCGACAGCATTGCGGAAACATTGCTGAAACCGCAATGTTTCAAGTGAAAACCGTAAGTTGACTGATCTTTTTCTGTTAATTTCCGTTATTTCAGGGATTCGTTCTTTCTCCTCCATCCATTCTGAAGTACGACGTTGAAGATTGATGGTTCTCCTTGGCCCAAATGCACCTGCAGATTGCTATAAAAGGGGGTCAAAGTCGAGGGTTCAATCATCATCCGAAAGCGTAGAAGTCTTCTCGCAGCTCCATCTTTCTTCGTGTTTTCCTTTGCCGTTTGTTGGTGTGAGAGTCTCAGCTGTTGGAATCGACAATCTGATAGGAAGGAGAGAAGATTCATCTTCTCTCCCGATTGGATTCATCCAAGCAAAGCTATTCTTTCATCCCCTTCAGCCGAGGCGGTTGCGACGAGGCTTTCAAGCATCATTTACTGCTTTCTGTCTTTCAATTCTAAATTTCAGTTCTGTTTAGTTGCTGTTTCTCTTCTAATAGCTAGATCATTTCATTTCGTTGCTGTCTGTCTTTACATTATTTACTTTAAGCTTCCCTTTTTGTTCATTCAAACAATCAAGTAATCAAAGCACAATTCTCCATTTCACAGTTTCTTCGCTTTGCTGTTACTATTTTTCCCTTACTGTTTGTCTTCATTTCTCTTCTAAGCATGTCCATTTTATCTCTTCTTTCTATTCTCCCTATATCCATGAGTAACTAAGTCACATAGGGGCATGCTAATGACAACACTATAGGCTAAAAAACGTGAACCAAGCATGTAGGATAGCTCTCGAAGCATTGATTGTATGTAAGCTTCAACCCACGGGCAATTTCGATTGGCCATCCATTTTGTCCAAAGAACTCCTAACCTCTGGAAGGAGTAAGAGTTCAGAGTCATACTATCATGCTAGCCTTTCAAGGTAGCCAGGAAACGGCCTAGGAATAGGCGTTTCCCTAGTACAAACCATATTCTTCTGCCTTAACAAGATGCTTAAGACCTTACTTGGACATGAGTAAACTAAAGAATCTAATGCATGAAATCGGAAGATACATGAGAATGAGATAGTTTGATGCATAGTGAGTTGATCCAGTGCTTGAGATTCGTATGAAAAAGCCTATAGGATAGTCGTTAGTAGCCCTTAATTCATCATTTTACACACTTTCGTTGTTAATTAAATTGCGGTAGAATTGCTGTTTCCGCAATTCTTCTAAAGTTACAATTCTGTCTAGCCATTTTTGTCTTCATTTATTAGTCTCGTCTCTTTTCGTTTGAGTTTAGCTTTAACTTGCACTTGTTTATGTTGCTACCCTCTACGTATTCAGTAGGAAATAGACAATTTAAAACCAATTCTACACCACCAAATCCACCCTTTCTTTCTTAACTTTACACTTCACGAGTAGCTTAAAATAAATCTCTGTGGGAAAACGAATGAAAAAATACTTACTACTTGCTATAAGATCATGTATGCTTGCATGTCCTGAGTGCTCTTTCTATCTTATTGCTTAATTATTTCAACACATTGAGCACGCAACACCTACTATGTTTAGGGATTGTTATACTTTTGTTAAAACATGTGATAGGTGCCAAAGAACAGGTAATGACACCATGAATTGCCTTTAACTCCTATTCTTGAAGTCGAGTTGTTTGATGTTTGGGGAATTGATTTTATGGGTCCCTTTCCCTCTTCCCATGGTTATCTTTATATTTTAGTTGCAGTTGATTATGTGTCTAAATGGGTAGAGGCAATTGCCACTAAGAAAAATGATGCTCGCATTGTCTTACAGTTCCTTCATAAGAACATCTTTACTAGGTTTGGCACTCCACGAGCTATAATTAGTGATGGGGGATCTCATTTTTGCAATAAATTGTTTAATGCTTTACTTGTCAAATATGGAGTTAGACATAAGGTTTCAACTGCTTATCATCCCCAAACTAACGGTCTTGCTGAGGTTTCTAACAGGGAAATAAAACAGATATTGGAGAAGACCGTTCGCACCACCAGGAAGGATTGGGCTCTCAAATTGGATGAAGCTCTGTGGGCCTACCGTACAACCTTTAAAACTCCAATTGGTACATCCCCGTATCGATTGGTGTTTGGGAAGGCATGTCACTTACCTGTGGAATTGGAACATAAAGCATTCTGGGCCACCAGGAAGTTGAACTTTGACTCTCAGAAAGCTGGCGTAGAACGACTGCTACAACTTAATGAGTTGGAGGAGTTTCGAGGCCAAGCTTATGAGAATGCCAAGCTTTACAAAGAACGCACTGCGAGATGGCATGATCAAAGAATTCAACACCGCTCGTTTACACTTGGACAACAAGTACTTCTTTTTAACTCTCGCTTACGTTTGTTTCCAGGTAAATTAAAATCTAGGTGGTCGGGGCCCTTTACTATTAAGTAAGTGTTTCCACATGGAGCAATTGAGCTGCAAGCCACTGATGAACATTCATTCAAGGTCAATGGATAAAGAGACAAACACTATTGTGGCACTGAGGAACGACGTCTCGAGAGCCTTTACTTGGACGAACCTGAATGATGCATCGTCCCGTCTAGCTAAAGACGTTAACTAAAGCGCTTGTTGGGAGGCAACCCAATTTTGTTTGCATTTTCTTTCATTTTGTTTGATGTTTGTTTTCTTTTTACTCTAATTTTTGTTTGTTTGTTTTATAGGTAAAAAAAAAAAAAAAAAAAAAAAAAAATATGTCTGCAGGCACGAAACCCGAGAGGACAACGTCGAGACCCTGGTCAAGCGTCTCGACGCTACGAACTTCTTCTGCAGCGTCAGAAACCGAGAGGACAGCGTCGAGACGCTCCGAAGTCTGCTGCAGCGTCAAATACCGAGGGGGCAGCGTCGAGTCGCTACGAAGTCTGCTGCAGAGCCAAATACCGAGGGGACAGCGTCGAGACGCTGTGCCTAGCGTCGAGACGCTGTGCCTAGCGTCGAGACGCTATCACGAAATCTGGAATTTAAATTCCAGATTTCGCAAAACAGAACCACAAACCCAAATACCCCCTTTCAAACCCTAACTTCTCTCCCTTCTTCTCCTCTCGATTTTCAACCCAAATCCCACAAATCAACCCACAAATCTTTTATACTTTCTTCAAATCTCCACTCCATAACTCCCAATCTTGAATTCCTTGGCCGTTAAAGCTCGATTGAAGATTGTTCCACCATTGTTGAGTTAAAGGTTTCTTCAAGGGTACTTTCTACACTTTCTCACTATTTTATAGTCTTTGTTGTTGTGTAGAGAACTTTAGGATTGAGTTAAGTTGAGTGTGTTGTGGGAGTTTTGTTTCGTTATTTTGGGCATAGAAATTTGGGGTTTTGTTAGAGGTGTGTTCTTCGTGTTCTTGAGAAAGAAAAAAAAAATGGCCGGATCAAAACGTTCAAGAGCTTCTTCATCCTCGTCAAGGGCTGAATTTGATTCTGATCGGTTCATTAGTCTTGCTGCATTTGAGAACTTTCAAAGAAACATAATTGAGAGAAATGTTCTCCCTGAACGGGGCCTGGCTCCGGATGAAGTGCACCAACATCTCCTGTTTCAAAACATCATACAAAGAGGTTGGGCAGAATTTGTGCAGCAGCCTAGCAGTGTCGTCGTATCCTATGTGAGGGAATTTTACGCCAACATGACTGAGGGGGACACCAGATCCTATGTGAGAGGCCGTCGCATCCCATTTGACGCAGCTTCTATCAACGCATGCTTTTCACTGCCTAACATTGATCGGGATAAGTACAGTTTATATGCCAGCGAGCAGCTCGACGTACATCAAGTAATTAGAGAGTTGTGTCATCCGGGTGCTCAGTGGGTCACCAGGCACAGTGAGGTCATTCGATTCCGAGCAACCGACCTCACTGTCAGAAACATGGTATGACATAGTTTAATTTGTGTCAGGCTGCTTGTTAAGTCTCTGAAAGTGACTTATTTAGAACCCATTTAGCTTAAGAAGATGTACACATTTAGGTATTTTTGTTAGCATTTAGCCTAAACCTATGCTTTAATATGAGAATTAGAAGAAGGTAGTTAATTTAGGACTTATGCACAATAGGTAGAAAAAGGGTTGAAAACCGAAGGAAAAGAATGAAAAAATAAACATTGCGAATGAATTGCGAAATCATTGCGGTGACCGCAATTATTCAAGTGAAAACCGTAAGTTGACTGATCTTTTTCTGTTAATTTCCGTATTTTCAGGGATTCGTTCTTTCTCCTCCATCCATTCTGATATATGACGTTGAAGATTGATGGTTCTCCTTGGCCCAAACGCACCTGCAAACTACTATAAAAGGGGGCCAAAGTCGGAGGTTTGATCATCACTCGAAGCGCAGAAGTCTTCTCGCAGTCCACCATTTCCATCTGTTTTCCTTTGCCGTCTGTTGGAGTGAGAGTCTCAGCTGTTGGAATCGATAATCTGATAGGAAGGAGAGAAGATTCTTCTTCTCTCTCGATTGGATTCATCCAAGCAAGGCTGATCTTTCATCCCCTTCATTCGAGGCGACTGCCACGAAGCTTTCCAGCAACTCTTTACTGTTTTTCTGTCTTTCTCTTCTGTTTTACATTCTGCTTCGTGCTGTTCTTTTCCTAAGTAGCTAGATTAGTTTATTTCGTTGCTTTCTGTCTTGTTGCTATTTACTTTACAGCTTTTATCTGTTCAACAAACAATTTCAGTAATCAAAGTTCATTTCTGCATTTCTCATTTCCCATCTTCTGCTACGGGTTTGGCTTACTGTTTTAAGCACATTTCCCTTCTAAGCATGTCTATCTTATCTACCATTTCTGTTCTCTATATATCCATGAGTAGCTAAGTCACTTAGGGGCATGCTAATGACAGAACTATAGGCTAAAAAACGTGAATCAAGTAGGCAGATTAACACTCGAACATTGATTGTATGTAAGCTTCATCCCACGGGCAATTTCGATTGGCCATCCATTTTGTCTAAAGAACTCCTAACCTCTGGAACGAGTAAGAGTTCAGAGTCATATAATCATGCTAGCCTTTCATGGTAATCAGGAAACGGCCTAGGAATAGGCGTTTCCCTAGTACAAACTAAACACTCCTGTTTTAACAAGATGCTTAAGACCTTACTTTGAAGTCGAGTAAACTTAAGACTCTAATGCATGGAATCGGACGATACTTGAGATAGAGTGAGTTTGATGTATAGAGAGTTGGTCCAATGCTTGAGAATCGTAATAAAATGCCTATAGGATAGTCATTAGTAGCCCTTAATTCACCCATTTACTCAGTTTCGCTGTTATTTAATTGCGGTAACATTGCGGTCCTCGCAATTCTGCCAGATTTTCATTCTGTTTAGCTGTTTTCTTCCTCGTTTGTTAATTCCATCTCTTGTCTTTTAAGTCTAGTTTCAACTTGCATTTGTTTATGTTATATCCCTTTATACATTCAGCAAAAAGTAGATAATTAAAAACCAATTTTACCCCATCAAATTCATCCCATCTTTCTTAACAATCACACTTCGCGAATAGCTAAAAATGAGTCTCTGTGGAAAAAACGAATGAAATATACTTACTACTTGCTGTGAGACCATGTATGCTTGCATGTTCTAAGTGCTCTCTCTACCTTATTGCTTATTTATCTTTACACATTGAGCACGCAACAAGTTTTTGGCGCCGCTGCCGGGGACTTATTTTAAGTGAAAACGAAGTTTGTTAAGCTAGAAACACAAATCTTAATATCTATTGGAGCTGATCTATTTTCATTTCTTTTGCAGGTACTATCAAGCTAGTTTATGAATGAGTTTCCAAACCTCAACTCGCACAAAGAGAAACTTTGCAAGTGGAAAACGTATGTGTACGACAAAGTAATGAATACGCTGCAGAACTTAATTGGAGGACGAGTTTGCCCACAACAGTTTGAAGAATTTTATCAGCCATGTGCTTATTGTGGGGATAATCATAACTTGGAGAATTGCCCAACATTGAATTATCAAGAGAGGCAATATCAACAAAGCTATGACAACCATTATTCGTACATGTGTGAACATGATCAGTGGCAACTCTCAAATAATCCTTGGGAAGAGCATGTGCAAATTGCTCATTATGAAGAGTTCCCCCAACATGAAAACTATCAACATTATGCCCCAACTCCAAGTGAAGAATTATCACCCACTTTGGAGGCACTATGGATAGAATTCATGGAAAGGAATGATGCATCTATGAGGAGAATGGATGTGCAATTAGCTCAGCTCACAAATGACTTACAAGAGCTACTTGCTATAGCAAAATCACCACCACCATGCCCTCAGATGTTCGATTTTTATGATGATGAATCCTTTGTTACCTTCGAAACTGAGAAGAGTGATCCAATGGAATCTCCATATGAAATGGTGGAGTTGGTTGAAATCGTGCTGGATGAGGCCAAAGAGACTAATGCGCTGCTTGAGGAACCAGAATTTGAAATGTCTGATGATGCAACAAGCTCCTCCACCAATGAAAGAGTTGAGCCACCACCACCACAAATGCTCCAGCTGAAGAAGTTAGATAGAGTTGTGCCAGCAAAAGAAGTCCCATCGCATCAAAGCTATGTTGTAGCAAATGTTGTAGAAACAAAACCAACGCACATAAAGTACAAACCTTGGAATGTTATAACATGCAGTCTCTTTGAAAGAATCAACAATTTCAAGGTGTGGCAGAATGTCCGACCCCGTAAATCAAGACTTAAGTATCTTAACGAAGCAGAAGTGATGCCTCGAAACATTGAAGAATATCCATATGAGGCAGATTGACAAGGGAGATTTCTGATCCCTAAACTCTTAAATTAGGATTTTATCATGCTTTGCTTAGATTTCGTATGTTAGGAGTAGTTTATTTTGGGAATGAAATATTTATTATGTGCCAACAATCACAGTCGTTTAGCAGGAATTGATGATGCACTGTGGGCCTATAGGATTGCATATAAAACACCCTTAGGTATGTCTCCTTATAGGCTAGTGTATGGAAAAGCATGTCATCTTCCCTTCGAATTGGAAATCAAAGCCTTTTGGGCCTTAAAAGAACTGAATTATGGCGTGACCGGTGCTGGAACATTGCGGTATTTGCAATTACATGAGCTTGATGAGCTTAGACATATGGCCTATGAAAATGCTAAGATGTACAAGGAAAAAACCAAGATTTGGCACGATAGTAGACTTAGAGTTAAGGACTTTAAGAAGGGTCAACTTGTTTTGTTGTTTAACTCACGGTTGAAACTATTTCCAGGGAAACTTAAGTCTAGATGGTCGGGTCCATTTCTCATTACTAATGTGTGTGTTCATGGTGCAATAGAGATACAGAACTTGCAGCAAGGCCAACCATTCATGGTTAATGGTGCTAGATTGAAGCACTACTATGAGGAAGGAGATGTGAAGACTCTCTCGGCCTTCCTCTTGCGTGAAGCATGACGTTAAAAACGAGAGAGAACGAGTGGTTACTGTGCTCGTTTAGTCAAGGCCAATGCCTTAGTTTATTTTTTCTGTTTTTCCGATTATCGTTTGTATGTTTTGTGGTGTGATTTTAATTGCGTATTTAATGTTTGTTTTATTTGTTTTTGCAGGGATTCGAAAGAGGGGATCAAGGTGAGTAAATCCAGCTTTTAAAATAAAAAAACGATCGAGCCAAATAAAAGATACGGACGAGCGAAGTTTGAGATTTTTATGAAAAAATATCCCTGGAATTGCGCTGGAATTGCTGGATTCGCAAAAAAGAGCCGTTGGGATTTTTCCGTTGCCTTTATATCCGTTGGAAAGCGCTCGATCGATACGATTCTCTCATTCTCTGATTTCCAAGAACTCTGCGATTCTCTTCATCTTTGATTCTTCTCTCAAGATCTTCAAGACTCGGCAATGGTTTCCACAAGGGCTGAAAGATCCGCAGCCAAGAAGAAGGCTGATGACGCAGCTGAAGCGGCTGCGAGGGAAGCATTGCTCACCCTTGCAGATGATGGTGCCGTTCGCACCGGACCTCTTCCTAAGCTTCCTATCCGTAGGATAGGAAGAAGTGGAGGGTTGTCACTGAAATCCCTGCTGGACCATCTGAGCCAGTGGGCACGCCTAAGAAACGCCGGTGGAGTGTCGAGATGGCCGCCGAACCAAGCACAGCAAAGACTCCCTCTGTGGAGAGTCAAGAAACTGATCGTGCATCCCACGAGTCAGCCAAAGAAGGTTCGTCGCCATCCGCATCACCTGCGCACAGCCCTTCACCATCTGAACCAGTGCCAAGCGCAGAGTCGTCACCACCTGCACAGAGCTCCGAGTTGTCTCCAGCACCTCAGAGTTCTGACCCGACACCTGCAGCAGCGCAGAGTCCTGAACTGCCGTCTTCGCCACTGAGTTCTGCGCAGACACCATCAGCAGAGCACAATCCCACGCCATTGCACAATTCTCCACGGCCTGATCCTGAATTCCCATATGGGGATTATCAAGAGTCCACGCAGGGCAGTGGCGATGCTGGGGAAGACGAAGTCTTTTCTCCCATGAGGGAAGACAGCCCTGATGTTCCTGCACAGCAGGATGATTCCATGGAGGAGACGTTGGGGGCATGCCTCCAGCAGATCAACATTAAGAAGAAGAAGAAGGCCAAGATTGTCAAGGCCAAGAGATCCAAGAAGCTGAAGAAGAAGAAGGCCAAGAGAGTGCCTTCAGCAGACAAAGAAAGCACGGAGCCATCACTCAAAAGGCTCAAGGTTGAGGCTGCCGAGTCAGCCAAGCCAGCAGATAAGGGGAAGGCCAAGCTCTACCCTGAAGACGAGCCTCAGTCAGTGAGGTATGTCTCATCTGATGCTGAATCCAGGGGTGCTGAGTTAAGGAAGAGGGAGTTGCTGCACGAGAAAGGCTTCCTCGACCGACCTGCTGACCTGCCGCAGTTCTTGCGCGCAGGGGTGATCAACCACGGCTGGGAGGAATTCTGCAGACCGCCTAATCCAGCATACACGAGCATGGTGTATGATTTCTACGCCAATGTGCTCAGCCCTGAGGATGGCCTGTCTGTGGTCAGAGGGGTAGAAGTAGATTTCTCAGCCAAGGCCATCAATGAAGCCTTTGGTCTCAAGGGCCAAACTCATACAGATTATGCACGGATCGTTGATGAGCCTACTGAGGCAGTGCTGGAAGAGGCCATTCGCACCATTGGCCAGCCTGAAGCTTCTTGGACCGTGTCACGCAATGGGAGGCACACTCTCTTGAGTGCCAACCTCACGGCTAAGGCAGCTGTTTGGTTTTCGTTCGTGCGAAGGAGATTGTCCCCAGTGACTCACGAGACTACAATAAACCAGAGCCGATCGCTGCTGGTGTATGCAATCATGAGAGGTCTCACGATCAATGTGGGAGAAGTCATCACTGCGGTCATTGCTGAATGCGCCAAGAAAGGTAAGGGACCACTGTTTTTCCCTAATACCATAACCAAGCTATGTTTGCTTGCAGGAGTCCCCACCGAGCGCCTGGAGCAGCAGATGCCTTACACAGGCCATTTGGAGCTGCCTGCTAACCTGAGGCTGAGAAGAAAGGGGAATATGGAGTTTGAACTGGATAGGCTGGCTGCTGAACAGTCTCTATCCATGGCCTGCTTAATGGATATGCAGAGAAGAATGGCTCAATGGGCCACTTATGCGCAGGCGAGGGATAAGGAAGTTGCAGACCAGCTGGGGTGCATCTTCCCGGACTTCCCTACCAATCTCCTAACTCCATGGGTACCCCCACGGCCGAGGCAACCAGATGAGGATGACGAGAATTGAGTGCTGGTTTGAAGTGCACTAAAGGGAGTATTGCTGTTCCCTTAGAAAAAAAAAAACAATTTTTCTGCTTTCTGATAGGATCATGTGCATTATGCTGTTTTGTGTTCAACTTTTGATCTGTTTTTAATGTTTAGTTTTATGTTTTTTCTTTTGCTTAGTCTAGTCTGATGTTAGCTGAATAGGTAGGATAGTTTAGCTTTATTTTTAGGATGCGTGAGTAACAGGAAAAAGCATGCTGAGGGGCCCTAATCAATGTTATATCTGCCCGGATTGAATTGCGAAATAATTGCGGTTCCCGCAAATTTTGTGACTGATTGCATGTTTTGGACTGTCTGTGTAGTTAGGCTGTGATCTGTTAAATTCTATCTTTTGCTGCTAGCATGACTACCTTATATAGCTGATCTTAACGCATGCTGGATGAGTGTCATAGGACACCCTTTGATAGTTTAAATTAGCTTCTGAATAGGGCTCAGCATGCATAAACCGTCAGTCCTTAAACTGTCTGTTTTGTTCAAATTTTCTGCTGCTGGGGTAATTGCTTTTAAATGTTTTGCCTATGCCTAGGATTTTTAGATTCTCTTTGTTTTACTTTAGACTAGATGCTTCTAGGACAAGTTTGGGGGTGTGCCACCTCAGACACTCATTGGGGACAATGAGTAGTTGAAGTTTGGGGGAGGCCACCCTAGGCCTAGGAACATTCCTCTCTTCCTTAGGACATAAGCATTCTTCTTCTCCTTTAAAAAAAAATTTTTGTGATAAATAGAAAAAGTGAAAAATAAGAATAAAGAGGGGAGTCTCTCTCAAGTGCTGAGTAATCAGTGCCAAGTGTGTAAACCACAAGTGGCATTGCATCAAAAGGCAACCCAAGGAGAGACTCCACCTAAGTAAAAAAGGAAAAAGGGAGAAATAGGGGAAGAAGAATGTATGCTTAGGAGTTATAATCTTGTGGCTTAGATGTCCTATGTAAAAAGAACTCTGATCCTTAATGAGCTAAGCACAAGGTTGTAGCTTTTAGGTTTGTCTAGGGAGATGAATGTATATCCAATGTAGTGATGCTAGGGCTTAGGTTGTTCTCTAAAAGTACCACTGTCACTGTTAATACTAAGACTGGCATGACTCTAAGGAATCCTAGGCACATTAAAAGTTAAGCTAGAAGCATGTACTGAGTCTGGAGTAAAGCTTGGTAGAATTTGAAACCTTAGGGATAGTAGCATGATATCATAGAAGTAGTTAGATCAGTAGTAAGGGGTTAACAGAAACAGCAGGTATAGTAGGCAGGTGAAGTCAGAAGAAGCTTGATAAGAGGTTAATTCTAAACTTAGAAGTGTGTCACAGGACAGCACTGCTAGAGATAGGGATATAGGGGAGTCGGTAAGTAGTTAAAGAAGATAAAACAGCAGCCTAGGTAAGTCCTTAGTATGCTTGAGGACAAGCAAAGCCTTAAGTTTTGGGGTGTGTTAAGTCTCTGAAAGTGACTTATTTAGAACCCATTTAGCTTAAGAAGATGTACACATTTAGGTGTTTTTGTTAGCATTTAGCCTAAACCTATGCTTTAATATGAGAATTAGAAGAAGGTAGTTAATTTAGGACTTATGCACAATAGGTAGAAAAAGGGTTGAAAACCGAAGGAAAAGAATGAAAAAATAAACATTGCGAATGAATTGCGAAATCATTGCGGTGACCGCAATTATTCAAGTGAAAACCGTAAGTTGACTGATCTTTTTCTGTTAATTTCCGTATTTTCAGGGATTCGTTCTTTCTCCTCCATCCATTCTGATATATGACGTTGAAGATTGATGGTTCTCCTTGGCCCAAACGCACCTGCAAACTACTATAAAAGGGGGCCAAAGTCGGAGGTTTGATCATCACTCGAAGCGCAGAATTCTTCTCGCAGTCCACCATTTCCATCTGTTTTCCTTTGCCGTCTGTTGGAGTGAGAGTCTCAGCTGTTGGAATCGATAATCTGATAGGAAGGAGAGAAGATTCTTCTTCTCTCTCGATTGGATTCATCCAAGCAAGGCTGATCTTTCATCCCCTTCATTCGAGGCGACTGCCACGAAGCTTTCCAGCAACTCTTTACTGTTTTTCTGTCTTTCTCTTCTGTTTTACATTCTGCTTCGTGCTGTTCTTTTCCTAAGTAGCTAGATTAGTTTATTTCGTTGCTTTCTGTCTTGTTGCTATTTACTTTACAGCTTTTATCTGTTCAACAAACAATTTCAGTAATCAAAGTTCATTTCTGCATTTCTCATTTCCCATCTTCTGCTACGGGTTTGGCTTACTGTTTTAAGCACATTTCCCTTCTAAGCATGTCTATCTTATCTACCATTTCTGTTCTCTATATATCCATGAGTAGCTAAGTCACTTAGGGGCATGCTAATGACAGAACTATAGGCTAAAAAACGTGAATCAAGTAGGCAGATTAACACTCGAACATTGATTGTATGTAAGCTTCATCCCACGGGCAATTTCGATTGGCCATCCATTTTGTCTAAAGAACTCCTAACCTCTGGAAGGAGTAAGAGTTCAGAGTCATATAATCATGCTAGCCTTTCATGGTAATCAGGAAACGGCCTAGGAATAGGCGTTTCCCTAGTACAAACTAAACACTCCTGTTTTAACAAGATGCTTAAGACCTTACTTTGAAGTCGAGTAAACTTAAGACTCTAATGCATGGAATCGGACGATACTTGAGATAGAGTGAGTTTGATGTATAGAGAGTTGGTCCAATGCTTGAGAATCGTAATAAAATGCCTATAGGATAGTCATTAGTAGCCCTTAATTCACCCATTTACTCAGTTTCGCTGTTATTTAATTGCGGTAACATTGCGGTCCTCGCAATTCTGCCAGATTTTCATTCTGTTTAGCTGTTTTCTTCCTCGTTTGTTAATTCCATCTCTTGTCTTTTAAGTCTAGTTTCAACTTGCATTTGTTTATGTTATATCCCTTTATACATTCAGCAAAAAGTAGATAATTAAAAACCAATTTTACCCCATCAAATTCATCCCATCTTTCTTAACAATCACACTTCGCGAATAGCTAAAAATGAGTCTCTGTGGAAAAAACGAATGAAATATACTTACTACTTGCTGTGAGACCATGTATGCTTGCATGTTCTAAGTGCTCTCTCTACCTTATTGCTTATTTATCTTTACACATTGAGCACGCAACACTGCTCCCCATTGCTCGTCTGAGCGATGTGGCGAAGGACAGGGCAATCCTTCTGTATGCGATTGCCACTGGTCGATCAGTGGATGTTGGCAAACTTATCCACAGTTCGATGCGACGCACTCGACGAGGTGCCACCACAGGCGGACTTGGGCACTCGTCCCTCATCACGGAGCTCTGTAAGTGAGTCGGTGTTGACTGGGATGGACACGAGGAGGTGGTCCACCCTCTGGCACTCATGGAGAAGAATTTTATCATGAGATTGCGTGGACGGGATGATGCGGTTGCCGGTGCAGGTAGCCAAGATGAGGATGATATCTATCTGGAAGGACCTGTTCCAGTTATGCTCGTTCCTCCTCAGCCAGCTCGTGCTTCACGTTCTATCGACGAGCAACTCCAGCATCTGTCGCTGCGAGTTCAGCGCCACCACAGGCGTTCTGAGGCACAGTTCACTCACCTGTACGAGTGTATGCGCTATCAGTATGAGCCTAGCGCCGATCAGTCCTTCCTTCATCCGATGCCTCCATACGCATCATCTGATGAGAAGCAGTGAGCGCCTACATTTCAGGGCAGTTTCGTTACCCCTATCTCTTTTTCTTATTGTGTTATGCATGATGTTTTTTATTTTATACATTGAGGACAATGCATGTTTTGAAATTTGGGTGTGGGACTAGCATGTTAAAGGCCCTGAGTATGTTTTATAAAATTGAGCTGATTTGTGATGCATTGCATGTGATTAGGATAACTTATAAGATATTTTGAATGTTGATGATCTGAATTGGTGAACTATGAAACCATATCTGAAAAGTTGAAATTTTTTCAACTTTTGTTTCCCTTTTGTTTGCTTGACTACCTTGTAAGCTAAAAATGCATCTTTGTGTTGAGTTTTCATGCATGAGAGAGACAACATGATTTGGCTTTTATTTGGAAAAAAAAAATTAGATAGTATCTCATTACTTTACTAATTTATGAATGCATAAGGTTTAATGCCATTATACCCTGCCTGTCTGTGAGATTTTGAGTCATTAAGCACTATCTTTACACAATGCTCTTTTCTCTTAAATTGAGCATTCCATGCATGATTGACTTTTCTAGAACTTGCTCTGATATGCATGTCTGGAATCTCTGAACTCAATTTGAATGTCTTATTTTCACCAGGGCAATGAGGATAACCCATTTTTTAGCTTTCTAAAACGGCCAACCTTGACATTATCTTTAGAAAGCCTATTTTGAGCCTTAGCCCTTTTTGTTGGAAATTTGTCATATTACAAGCCTTATATCCATTCTATTGTAATTTCCTCCATTTGAACCTTGAATTGAAGAATAAAGATGTATACCACATGATGCTTAAATCAATCCAAAGAAGAAAAGTGAAGTATTACTCAATGCATGAAATATCTTTCGTAGTGGCTTTGTTAAAAATAAAAAATAAAAATTAAAAAGAAAAATTAAAAAAGAAATAAGGAAAGAAAAAAAAATTGTGAACAAAAGCCACCGAGAGGAGTAACTTTACAAAGAGTCAACAAATCTTTCGAGCTTCATGTGGTATAAACAATAATTCTTCCAATTAAGTAGCTTCAAATGTCCATCCATCCACCTTTACCTAAGCCCAATTACAACCAAAGCGAGACCCGAAAATTTGACATTCATTCGATTCATTGATGATGAAGATTTGATATTTTAGCAAGCTTATGGTAAAATTCTTTTATGCATTGGATTGAGTGTTTATCCTATATATATCCCGATTAGTGAGATGATTGAGCGAAATTGTGTGAGGTGTTAATTCTTGTGCATTCGATTGTGGTAATTTAATGAGATACTTAAGCTTTATTATAAAAATAGCCTATGATTGTTTGTTCTCTCGATTGTCACCATGGCTCAAACCTTAGATCAATGCTTAGTTTTATGGGTAGTTTTGGATACAAAAGGAAAAACAATAGGCTATGGTTGAATTTATTCTTCAATTGTGGATTGACGTTATTGAGAATATTGAGGTTGGAGTCACATGCATCCATTCATTGATTTGTCTTATGATCTTGTTTTATTTTGCTCGAGGACTAGCAAAAACTTAAATTTGGGGGTGTTTGATAGCTCACAAAGTGTGCTATCTTTATAGCCTTTTTATCGCTAGTTTACCGTGTAAATGAGCATTTTAATGTTGATTCTCTTTTATGTTATAGGAATTGAGCCATTGGAGCTAAATGGAGCATTATTGAGGATTAGGATGAGAAGTGATCCAATTGGGTGATTGAAGATGAAGCCCAAGCCAAAATTCCCGAGGGCAGAGCGTCGAGACGCCGCCTGGAGCGTCGAGACGCTTGAATAGTGCTTCCAAGCCAAAAATCCCGCAGCAGTAGCGTCGAGACGCTACGAAATGTCTTCCAGCGTCAACTCCGTCCGTAGCGTCGAGACGCTGTGCCTAGCGTCTCGACGCTGGCTTTCCTAATCAGGAAGATATTATTTTCGGGACAACGTCGAGACGCTGCCCCTAGGGTCTCGACGCTGTCACGATTTTCACTATAAATGGAACTTTTTCCAGCCGACCTAGGACGAATTTTTAGAGAGAAAAAACCTTATTTTCGAGATTGTCACACTTGGGAGAGGGGAAGAACGACGATTGAAGCGGAGGATGAGATTTCAAAGCTAAGGATCGTAGACCAGACGCAGGGAACGGAGAACGACACGACATTGAGTTTTATTCTCCCTTTTCTTAGAACTTTGATTATGGATTTCTCATTGTTTAAGATGTTTTTAGTATTGAACATGTGTAGCTAAAATTATTATCTTGGGGATTGATGTAGCCTTTTAGTTTTGATGTTTTAATTAATTGAATGTTTAGATTGATTGCTTATTGCCCATTCGTGCTTTTACTTTCTTAATGCTTATAATCTTTTGGCCAAAGGTTGTATGTCTTCATGGTTTAAAATTATGCTTGAGAGAGAATAATTTAGACTAGATCTTAATTGCATGACTAAGAGTAGTTCTAACATGGGAATGATTAGGCTATCTTAGAAGTTGTTTTAAAGAAGAGTTTTTAATGCCTTGCATGTCTTTAAAAACTAGATTGAACAATTAGTTTTATTACATTGCATGAGACCAATTGCGCTCGTAAGAGTCAATTGTTATTTTTGTTCTTCTAGACTTATGGAAATTTGCATGAATAATCAAAGCATTTGATTGATTGAAGCGTCAATCTAATTGGTGAAATCATATCTGTTACGTCTCCAAAAGTGACCTTTTTAGGACTTATTTATCTTAAAAAGATGTACACTCTTAGGTGTTTTTGATAGGATTTAGCTTAAACCTATGCTGATATATGAGAATTAGAAGAAGGAAGCTAAATTAGGACTTGTGTGCAAAAGGAGAGAAAAGGAATGAAAAAGGAAGTTAAAAGAATGAAAATTGTGCATTGCGGAAACATTGCTAAAACCGCAATGTTTTAAGTGAAATCCGTAAGTTGGCTAACCTTTTTCTGTTGTGATCCGATATTTCAGGGATTCGTTCTTTCTCCTCCATCCATATTGAAGTACGACGTTGAGGATGGATGGTTCTCCTTGGCCCAATCGCACCTGCAGAATACTATAAAAGGAGGTCAAAGAGGATGGTTTAATCATCATCCGAAAGCGTAGAGGTCTCTTCGCAGCGCAGTCTTTCCCATTCATTCTCTTCTCCGTCTGTTGGTTTGAGAGGTTCAGCTGTTGGAGTCGACAATCTGATAGGAAGGAGAGAAGATTCATCTTCTCTCCTGATTGGATTCATCCAAGCAAGGCTTACCTTTCTCTCCCTTCAGCCGAGGTGTCTGCGACGAGGCGATCAAACTCACTTTACTGCTTTCTGTCTTTAACTTCTTATTTCCAGCACCGTTTGTTGTTATTTCTTTTCCATTAGTTAATCCATTCCATTTCGTTGCTTTCTGTTAGTAACTTTAAGTCTTCATTTGTTTAGTTCAAACGCTTGATTAATCAGAAGCACAATTCATTATTTCGCAGTTTCTTGTCTTCGCTGTCTACTGTTTTTCCTTGCTGTTTTAAGTTTCATTTTCTTCTAAGCATGTCTACTTCATCTATTATTTCTGTTCTCTCTACATCCATGAGTAACTAAGTCACATAGGGGCATGCTAATGACAATACTATAGGCTAAAACACGTGAACCAAGCATGTAGGATAGCTCTCGAATGCATTGATTGTATGTAAGCTTCATCCCACGGGCAATTTCGATTGGCCATCCATTTTGTCCAAAGAACTCCTAACCTCTGGAAGGAGTAAGAGTTCAGAGTCATACACTTATGCTAGCCTCTCAAGGTAACCAGAAAACGACCTAGGAATAGGCGTTTTCCTAGTACAAATCATAACTTGCTGTTTTAACAAGATGCTTAAGACCTTACTTGGACATGAGTAAACTAAAGGATCTAATGCATGAAATCGGAAGATACATGAGAATGAGTTAGTTTGATGCATAGTGAGTTGATCCAATGCTTGAGAATCGTGTGAAAATGCCTATAGAGGAGTCGTTAGTAGCCCTTGTTTCTCCATTTTACACACTTTCGCTGTTAGTAACATTGCGGTAAAATTACTGTTCTCGCAATTCTGTTAAGTTAAAAATTCTGTTTTAGCTATTTTCCTCTTCGTTTATTAATCTCTTCTCTTTACATTTGAGTTTATCATTGACTTGCACTTGTTTATGTTGATACCCTTTACATATTCCTTAGTAATTAAGCAATTTAAAACCAATTCTACCCCATCAAATCCACCCAATCTTGCTTAACAATACACTTCACGAGTAGCTAATAATAAATCTCTGTGGGAAAACGAATGAAAAAATACTTACTACTTGCTGCAAGATCATGTATGCTTGCATGTTCTGAGTGCTCTCTCTCTCTTATTGCTTATTTCTTTTACACATTGAGCACGCAACAAGTTTTTGGCGCCGCTGCCGGGGATTTAGTTTAGTGAAAACGAAGTTTGTTAAGTTAGAAACACAAAGTTTAATATCTATTGGAGCTGATCTATTTTTCATTTCTTTTGCAGGTACCACTGGGTTAGTTTATGAATGAGCCTTCAAGTAGCGATCTAGAGTTCAATCATGAGCCTGAGAGATTACTTAGGGCCAGAAATAGAGCTAAGAAACGTCTCTTTAACCAACCCTCTATACCTCCAATAATTGCTGAAACCGCAGAGTCTCCGCAATTCTATGAAGAAGAAATGGATATACCAGTCCCAAATCCGGTACCTACCACTCGCAATCCCATCGAAATAGCGAATGATAAGAATAGTGCCATTCTTTCCTACCTAGTACCTATGCCTGGGGAGCTAAACCCAAGCATAATCCGCCCTGAAATTACTGCCAACTCATTCGAGTTAATGCTAGTAATGTTCCAAATGTTGTCCACTGTGGGACAATTCTTTGGAGTGGAAAATGAGGATCCCCACAACCATCTTAGAAACTTCCTAGGAGTTAGTGATACCTTTATCATTCCTGGAGTTTCCCAAGAAGCCTTGAGGCTCTACCTCTTCCCTTACTCTTTAAGGGACAAAGCCAAAACGTGGTTAAACTCATTACCCTCTGGATCAGTCCTCAATTGGACAGACTTGGCGGAGAAATTCCTAGTTAAATATTTCCCACCTGATAGGAATTCTACCTTTCGTGATGACATAGTCAAGTTCAAACAAGCTGAGAATGAGTCCCTTCACGAAGCTTGGACAAGGTTCAAGGACCTTCTGCTTAAATGTCCACACCATGACATTCCATGGTGTATTCAAATAGAGGTCTTTTTCAAAGGATGCAACCCCAGCACCAGGCAAGTGCTAAATTCATCAGCTGGTGGTTCCATGCTGTCCAAGAGTTATAACGAAGCCTATGAGATCTTGGAGAAGATCTCAGCATCTCACTGTAGGTGGTCAGATGATCCAATAGAGCCAAGTAGAGCTCAAAATAAAGACGCACTCAATGCCATGAGTAGCCAAATAAGCGCCCTGACCAACCTAGTTAAACAAATGGCTCAAGCCAATCTCCAAACTAGTGTCAACACCGCCACAACCATGTCAATGGGCACACAACCAAGTCAAGGTGAGACACTAATCTGTGGATTCTGTGGGGAAGGGCACCTGTATGAATACTGCCCTGGGAATCCAGCTTCAGTCTGCTATGTTGGAAGCCAACAGCAGCCTAGGAACAACCCTTACTCTAACACCTACAATCCTGGTTGGAGGAACCACCGAAATCTTTCATGGGGTGGCCAGCAAAATACTAACCAAGCTCCTAACCAACCAAGACCGAGTGGAACACCTGGTTTCACTCCCCAACATAACCAATCCATGTATCAAAAACCATACAACCAACCAGTAGGGTCATCTGTAGAAAATCTACTCAAAGAGTACATCGCCAAGAATGATGCTACTCTACAAAGCCAGCAAGCTACCCTCAGAAGCCTAGAGAACCAAATAGGGCAACTAGCCAATGAACTCAAAAGTAGGCCCCAAGGTAGACTACTTGCTGACACTGAGGTGCCAAGGAGAGATGGAAAAGAACAAGTTCAAGCAATTGAACTTAGAAGTGGGAGACCCTTGGTGAGCAACATAAAAGAAACCCCAAAGAGAGTAGAGAACAATGAGTCTAGTGCTCCACTGGAGTCTCTGCCAAACCAAGGTCAACCATCACCAAGCACATCAGGAGCAAGGCTGGAGCCAATCATAGAAGAGATAGAAGAAATTCCAAGGCCTCCACCTATCCTAAGGCGACTTGAAGTGCCTGCATATGTGCCACCACCTCCATTTCCTCGAAGGCTAAAGAAAAAACAAGAACAGGAAGTGCACTTTAATAAATTTTTAGAAATTCTTAAGCAAGTGCATGTTAATATTCCTTTTGTAGAAGTTTTACAGTCTATGCCTTCTTATGTTAAGTTTTTGAAGGATATAATCACTAACAAGAAAATTATTGGTGAATTTGAAACAGTGAATCTCACTGAGAAGTGCAGTGCCATACTCCAGAACAAGCTACCGAAGAAGGAGAAGGATCCTGGTTCCTTCACCCTACCAGTGGAGTTAGGAGGCAAGCACGTGGGCAGAGCTCTTTGTGACCTGGGAGCCAGCATAAACCTCATGCCTCTATCACTATTCCGCCAGCTAGGAATAGGAGAAGCATGTCCAACCACTGTCACTTTACAACTTGCAGACAGATCCATAGCATACCCTGAGGGTAAGATTGAGGATATTCTTGTAAAGGTTGACAAGTTTATTTTCCTTGCAGATTTCATCATCCTGGATTATGAAGCAGACAAGGAGGTCCCCATCCTATTAGGCAGACCATTTCTAGCCACAGGTAGGGCCCTGAGTGATGTCCAGAAAGGTGAGCTCACCATGAGGGTTCATGATGAGGAGGTTAAATTTAGTGTTTTTAAAGCCTTAAGGTACCCCTCTGACTCTGAATCTTGTGCTAGCATGGACATTGTAGATTCACTGATGGAAGAACAGTTGGAGCATGAATTATTAACTAAGCATGCTAATGAATATGTACAATTAGATTTAACTGATTTGAATGTTTCTGAGATAATGGATATACCTGTAGATAAAACACAGAATGTTTGTATAAATAAAGACCTGACTGACAGATCCTTGAATCCTTTAAAACCATCCATTGAGCATCCACCTGTCTTAGAATTGAAACCTTTACCCACTCACCTCAAGTATGCATATCTAGGAAGTAATGATATTCTGCCTGTGATTATTTCTTCTAAATTGAGTGAAAAGCATGAGGTTGAACTGATATTATTACTTAAGCAGCATAAAAAAGCTATTGCATGGACTATTGCTGACATTAGAGGCATTAGCCCTTCTTACTGCATGCATAAGATAATATTAGAAGAAGAGCATACACCCCGAGTAGATCACCAACGTAGGCTGAACCCCTCTATGAAAGAGGTAGTTAAAAAAGAAATCATCAAGTGGTTAGATGCAGGTGTGATCTTCCCTATAGCTAGTAGTCAGTGGGTGAGTCCTATACAATGTGTACCTAAGAAGGGGGGGATGACTGTAGTAGTAAATGAGAGCAATGAACTGATTCCAACTAGAACTATTACAGGATGGAAAGTTTGCATGGATTATAGGAAATTGAATAAGGAAACAAAGAAAGATCACTTCCCCCTACCATTCATAGATCAGATGTTAGACAGGATAGCTGGTAGAGCCTACTACTGCTTTCTAGCTGGTTATTCTGGATATAACCAAATCACTTTAGACCCTAAGGACCAGGAGAAGACCACCTTCACTTGCCCTTTTGGAACATTTGCCTTTCGCAGAATGCCTTTTGGCTTATGCAATGCACCAGCAACGTTCCAAAGGTGCATGTTGGCAATCTTCTCTGACTTAGATGAATCCATGATAGAGATATTTATGGACGACTTCTCAGTCTTTGGTGATTCATTTACAAACTGTTTAGAGAACTTAGGACAAGTCCTGGCTAGGTGTGAGGAGACCAACCTAGTCCTTAATTGGGGAAAATGCCACTTCATGGTGGAAGAGGGGATAGTCCTAGGTCATAGAGTGTCTAGAGCAGGAGTGGAGGTCGATAGGGCCAAGATTGAAATAATAGAGAAGTTGGTGGAACCTCAGATTGTGAAAGCCATTAGAAGTTTCTTAGGACACGCAGGCTTCTATAGAAGGTTCATTAAGAACTTTTCACAGATCTCCAAGCCTTTGTGTGAGCTTCTAGAGCTGAATAAGCCATTCATCTTCTCTAAAGAATGTTTCTTAGCCTGGAAAGCCCTTAAGGAAGCACTAGTCAAAGCACCTATTATAGTAGGACCAAATTGGGACCTCCCCTTTGAGATGTTATGTGATGCAAGTGACTATGCTGTAGGGGTTATGCTAGGACAAAAGATTGGCAAACTAACACACCCTGTATACTATGCTAGTAAGACACTTAATGAGGCACAATGTAATTACACAACCACTGAAAAGGAGATGCTAGCTGTAGTGTTTGCCTGTGAGAAGTTTAGGAATTACATTGTAGGCACTAGAATAATCGTGTATACAGATCACTCTGCACTAAAATACCTTATGAGGAAGGCTGATGCGAAGCCTAGGTTGATTAGGTGGGTATTATTGCTGCAAGAGTTTGATCTGGACATTAGAGATAAGAAAGGATGCGAGAATGTGGTTGCGGATCATCTTTCCAGATTGCAACATAATTGCGATAACATTGCGGAAACCGCAATTTCTGATGCCTTTATCGATGAGCATGTCTTTGTATTAGCACATCGTGATAACGATGAGGAACCTTGGTTTGCTGACATTGCTTACTTCCTTGCCTCGCAGGTACTACCAACTTTCAAGGGAGGACAAGAAAAGAAGAGGTTCCTGCATGAAGCTAGGAAGATCATATGGGATGATCCTACACTTTACAAGGCATGTGCAGATGGTTTGCTGAGGAAATGTGTGTCAGCTGCTGAGGCGAAGTCTGTGCTGCAGCACTGCCATACAGCCCCCTATGGTGGACATTTTGGTGGCCAAAGGACAGCTGCAAATGTGTTCTAGAGTGGCTACTATTGGCCCACGATCTTCAAGGATGCCCACGAATACGCACACAGCTGTGATGAATGCCAGAGAACAGGTAACCTTAGTCGAAAGAATGAGATGCCTCTCACTTACATCCTAGAGTTGGAGCTCTTTGATGTGTGGGGCATTGACTTCATGGGACCATTTCCCCCATCATCAGGTAACCTTTACATACTTGTAGCTGTAGACTATGTGTCTAAGTGGGTAGAGGCCATAGCATGTCCAAACAATGATGCCAAAACAGTCATTAAGTTCCTTAATAGACATATCTTTACTAGGTTTGGAACACCTCGTGCTATAATTAGTGATGAAGGGACACACTTCATTAATAAAGCTATGGAAAAAGTGTTGGCTAAATACAATGTTAGGCATAGAGTAGCCACCCCTTATCACCCACATTCGAATGGACAAGCTGAAATTTCAAATAGGGAGATTAAAAACATACTCGAAAAAGTGGTCAAACCCAATAGAAAAGATTGGTCGTTTAAACTCGAGGATGCACTTTGGGCATATAGAACTGCATATAAGACACCCCTAGGTATGTCTCCTTATAGACTTGTGTATGGCAAAGCATGTCACTTACCATTCGAATTGGAAATTAAAGCATTTTGGGCCTTGAAAGAACTGAATTATTGCGTGACCGATGCGGGAACATTGCGGTCTTTGCAATTACATGAGCTTGATGAGCTTAGACATATGTCCTATGAAAATGCTAAAATGTATAAGGAAAAGACTAAGATTTGGCATGATAGTAGACTTAGGATTAAGGACTTTAAGAAAGGCCAACTCGTCTTGTTATTTAACTCACGGTTGAGATTATTTCCAGGCAAACTTAAGTCCAGATGGTCAGGTCCTTTTGTGATAACTAACGTGTTTGTTCATGGTGCAATCGAGATTAGGAACCTGCAGCAAGGGCAACCGTTCATGGTTAATGGTGCACGATTGAAGCATTATTATGAGGAAGGAGATGTGAAGACTCTCTCGGCCTTCCTCTTGACTGAAACGTGAAAATAAGAACGAGAGAGGACGAGTGATCACTGTGCTCGTCCATGCGAGGCTATGCCTTAGTTTATTTTTCGCTATTTTTTCGGTTACTATTTGTGCATATTTTTGTGTGATTTTTATTACGAATTTGATGTTGATTTTATTTCTTTTAATAGGGGATCGATAGAGGGAATCAAGGAGATGGATCCTGGATAAAAAATCGGGGAAGATATTGGGCCAAATCGAAGATTAAGTTGAGGAAATATGGGCATTTGAAACGAAGGAAATCTCCAACGGCCATTTAATTGCGGTAGATTTGCAAAATCCGCAACAGAAATAGCCGTTGGGATTTCCATCATTACTTATAGCCGTTAGAAGCGCTCTGATCCGCACGCTTCCCTCATTCCCTGAACTCCAAGAAAACTCTCTCCTTCTTCCTCTGCAATCCCTCTTTCCAGATTCTTACGATTCCACCATGGTGCTAACGAGAGCTGAGAGATCTGCGTCCAAGAAGAAGGCCGACGACGCTGAGATTGCTGCGAGAGAGGCAGTCCTTGCCTTGGCAGACGCTGAGGCCGCGCGAACTGAACGCCTTCCCAAGCTTCCTGTTCGCAAGAAGAAGTGGAAGGTAGTGACGGAGATCCCTGCTGGGCCATCTGAACCAGCAGGAACACCCAAGAAAAGGAAGTGGAAGATGGCTGTGGCCGACGCAGCGATCGAGAAGAAAACTCCCTCTGTGGAGAGTCAAGAAAGTGGCCGTCCATCCTACGAGACGGCCAGACAAAGCCATTCCCCATCTCCCCCAGCGCAGAGCCCTGAAGCTTCACCCATCTCCCAGACGCCTGAACCTGAAATTCCAGAGGCAGACCATCAAGAATCGGTGCAGGGGGATGACGCAGCTGAGGAAGACGAGGTATTCTCTCCTTTGAGGGAGGTTAGCCCCGACAGCCCTGTGGAAGGGAATGATTCGATGGAGGAGACATTGGGGGATTGCCTCCAACAGATCACAACCAAGGCGAGATTGAGAAAGAAAGTCGCCAAGGTTGTCAAGGCCAAACGGCCAAAAACATCGAAGAAGTCCAAGAAAAAGAAAGCCAGGGGTGAGCCTTCATCAAAGAAGGTTAGTGGTGAGCCCTCTCCAAAGAAGCTCAAGATCGAGGCTGCTGAATCAGCCAAAGCAAAGGATAAGGGGAAAGCCAAGCTGTACCCCGAAGATGAGCCTCAATCTGTGAGGTATGTGTCCTCTGATGCTGAGTCAAGAGGCACTGAATTAAGGAAGAGGGACCTGCTGCATGAGAAAGGGTTCCTCGACGCGCTAGCAGACCTGCCGCAATTCTTGCGCGCAGGGATCACCAATCACGGCTGGGAGGAGCTGTGCAGACCACCCGTCCCCGCCTACTCCAACATGGTGTATGATTTTTATGCCAATTTGATGAACCCTGAAGATGGCCTATCTGTGGTCAGAGGAGTCGAGGTAGATTTCTCAACTAAGGCAATCAATGAAGCCTATGGCCTCAAGGGGCAAAAGCACACTGACTATGCCAGGATCGTTGATGCGCCAACAGAGGCTGTCCTGGAGGAAGCAATTCTGATCATTGGCCAACCTGAGGCAGCGTGGACAGTTTCACGCAATGGGAAGCACACCCTGATGAGTGCTACCCTCACAGCCAAGGCAGCTGTCTGGTTTTCCTTCGTGCGAAGGAAGCTGTCCCCAGTGACCCACGAGACCACCATCAACCAAGGCAGATCGCTGCTGGTCTATGCGATCATGAGGGGCCTCACAATCAACGTTGGCGAGGTCATTGCAGCCTCAATCGCTGACTGCGCCAGAAAGGGTAAGGGTCCACTTTTCTTTCCCAATACAATCACTAAGCTTTGCTTACGTGCAGGGGTTCCAATCGAGCGGATGGAAAGGCAGCTGGCCTACACGGGGCACCTGGAGCTGCCTACAGGCCTGAGGATGCGCAGAAAGGGGAACATGGAGTTCGAGTTAGATGGCCTGGCTGCTGCTCAGTCTCTATCAATGGCCTGTCTGATGGATCTGCAGAAGAAGATGGCGCAATGGGCCTCATATGCGCAGGCAAGGGATAAAGATGTTGCTGACCACATAGGCTGCATCTTTCCTGAGTTCCCCACGGACCTACTGACTCCATGGGCGCCTCCAAGACCAAGAAGGGAGGATGATGATGAGGACATCTGAGTGCTAGGCTGATTGGCATTCAAGGGAGTATTTTCTGTTCCCTAAAAGAAAAAAAAAATATAATCAAACTGCTTTTTTGTGTTGAACCATGTGAATTCTGCTATTTTGGAGTCAATTTTGATCTGTTTTTAGTTCTTTATTTTTGTTGTTTAGATTTGTTTAGTATAGTCTGATGGTAGCTGAATAGGTAGATTAGTTTAGTTTCCTTTTTGTATAGCTTAAATGACTGGAAAGAGCATGCATAGGGGCCTTGATCACTGATATATCTGCCCTGTATCCATTGCGAAATAATTGCGGAATCCGCAATTTTTATTAGTAAATGCATGTTTTTGACTGACTATTTAGCTAGGCTGGTTCGTTTAAATTTTGGTTTTTGCTGCTATCTTGACTACCTTATATAGCTTATCTAAATGCATGTTGGATGAGTGTCATAAGACACCTTTGATAGTTTAAATTAGCCTCTTAAAAGTACTCAGCATGCGTAGCTTTAAGTCCTTCCCTGCCTGTTTTTATAAATTTCTGCTGCTGTAATGTTTGCTTTTAGAATGTTCTGTCTATCCCTAGGGCTTTTTAGATTCTCTTTGTTTTACCCTAGACTAGATACTTCTAGGATAAGTTTGGGGGTGTGCCACCTCAGACACTCATTGGGGACAATGAGTAGTTTAAGTTTGGGGGAGGCCACCCTAGGCCTAGGAACATTCCTCTCTCCCTTAAAGCATAAGCATTCTTCTTCTCCTTTACAAAAAATGATGAGCTGGAAAAAAAAAAATGAAAAATATAATAAAGAGGGGTGTCTCTCTTGAAGTTGCTGAGTAATTAGTGCCAAGTGTGTAACCCACAAGTGACATTGTATCAAAAGGCAACCAAAGGAGAGGCTCCACCAAAGTAAGAAAGAAAAAAGGAAGAAATAGGAAAGAAGAATGTATACCTAGGAGTTGCAACTTTGTGGCTTAGATGTCCTGAATAAAAAGAACTCTGATCCTCAATTAGCTGAGCACAAAGTTGTAACTTGTAGGGTTGTTTAGGGAGATGAATGTATGTCCAATGTAGTGATGCCAGGGTTTAGGTTGTTCTCTAAATGTACTACTGTCACTGGTTTATACTAAGACTGGCATGACTCTAAGGAATCCTAGGTAGCTCAAAAGTAAAAACTAAAAGCATGTACTGAGTCTGGGGTAAAGCTAGGTAGAATTTGAAACCTTAGGGATAGTTGCACGATATGACAGAAGCAAGTAGATCAGCTGTACAGGGTTAATGAAACAGTAGGAGCTTTAGGCATGCAAAGTCAGAAGAAGCAAAGTAAGAGGGTAGTTGTAAACTTCGAAGTGTGTTACAGGACAACACTGCTATAGATAGGAATTTAGGGGAGTCAGCAAGTGGCTAAAGAGGATAAAAAGCAGCCTAAGTAAGTCCTTAGTTTGCTCGAGGACGAGCAAAACCTTAAATTTGGGGGTGTGTTACGTCTCCAAAAGTGACCTTTTTAGGACTTATTTATCTTAGAAAGATGTACACTCTTAGGTGTTTTTGATAGGATTTAGCTTAAACCTATGCTTATATATGAGAATTAGAAGAAGGAAGCTAAATTAGGACTTGTGTGCAAAAGGAGAGAAAAGGAATGAAAAAGGAAGTTAAAAGAATGAAAATTGTGCATTGCGGAAACATTGCTATAACCGCAATGTTTTAAGTGAAATCCGTAAGTTGGCTAACCTTTTTCTATTGTGATCCGATATTTCAGGGTTTCGTTCTTTCTCCTCCATCCATATTGAAGTACGACGTTGAGGATGGATGGTTCTCCTTGGCCCAATCGCACCTGCAGAATACTATAAAAGGAGGTCAAAGAGGAAGGTTTAATCATCATCCGAAAGCGTAGAGGTCTCTTCGCAGCGCAGTCTTTCCCATTCATTCTCTTCTCCGTCTGTTGGTTTGAGAGGTTCAGCTGTTGGAGTCGACAATCTGATAGGAAGGAGAGAAGATTCATCTTCTCTCCTGATTGGATTCATCCAAGCAAGGCTTACCTTTCTCTCCCTTCAGCCGAGGCGTCTGCGACGAGGCGATCAAGCTCACTTTACTGCTTTCTGTCTTTAACATCTTATTTCCAGCACCGTTTGTTGTTATTTCTTTTCCATTAGTTAATCCATTCCATTTCGTTGCTTTCTGTCTTTATGTTAGTAACTTTAAGTCTTCATTTGTTTAGTTCAAACGCTTGATTAATCAGAAGCACAATTCATTATTTCGCAGTTTCTTGTCTTCGCTGTCTACTGTTTTTCCTTGCTGTTTTAAGTTTCATTTTCTTCTAAGCATGTCTACTTCATCTATTATTTCTGTTCTCTCTACATCCATGAGTAACTAAGTCACATAGGGGCATGCTAATGACAATACTATAGGCTAAAACACGTGAACCAAGCATGTAGGATAGCTCTCGAATGCATTGATTGTATGTAAGCTTCATCCCACGGGCAATTTCGATTGGCCATCCATTTTGTCCAAAGAACTCCTAACCTCTGGAAGGAGTAAGAGTTCAGAGTCATACACTCATGCTAGCCTCTCAAGGTAACCAGAAAACGACCTAGGAATAGGCGTTTTCCTAGTACAAATCATAACTTGTTGTTTTAACAAGATGCTTAAGACCTTACTTGGACATGAGTAAACTAAAGGATCTAATGCATGAAATCGGAAGATACATGAGAATGAGTTAGTTTGATGCATAGTGAGTTGATCCAATGCTTGAGAATCGTGTGAAAATGCCTATAGAGGAGTCGTTAGTAGCCCTTGTTTCTCCATTTTACACACTTTCGCTGTTAGTAACATTGCGGTAAAATTGCTGTTCTCGCAATTCTGTTAAGTTAAAAATTCTGTTTTAGCTATTTTCCTCTTCGTTTATTAATCTCTTCTCTTTACATTTGAGTTTATCATTGACTTGCACTTGTTTATGTTGCTACCCTTTACATATTCCTTAGTAATTAAGCAATTTAAAACCAATTCTACCCCATCAAATCCACCCAATCTTGCTTAACAATACACTTCACGAGTAGCTAATAATAAATCTCTGTGGGAAAACGAATGAAAAAATACTTACTACTTGCTGCAAGATCATGTATGCTTGCATGTTCTGAGTGCTCTCTCTCTCTTATTGCTTATTTCTTTTACACATTGAGCACGCAACAATATCCCTAAGATACTTTTCTCGTGATTTGTCTAATTCGTTACTTTATTTTATTGTTTGTTTTCGTAATTGTTGTCACAACCCTCTTTGCACTTTATTCCTCTAGATAAAATTAAACACTATTATTCGGGTACTTAAGTGGGCTAGAAAGCCAGCCCTGAGGACGATATTCGTAATTATTTACACTTTATTACTTGACCCGCACACTTACGGTTTGCATTGCATTAAAAGTACGCAACCATGATGTCAGCAGAGGTCAATTTGACTTATTTTTCAGATCCGGGTCCGTTTGACAAATGGACTAAAATAGGGGGTAAGTCGTACCATTCTGCCACATGTAAGGTAGAACTCAAACAAACCCCATTAAATTATCTTCTTATTTATTATCACAATACTCTTAAGGTCTTCATAGATAGCCCTAGATTGACAATGGATTTTTGATATCTACAAATTTCACTAACTTTCTAAGGACAAAATCTATAAGTTCTTCCCAAAACAAATTCTGGAAAAGAAAAAAAAAATGATAAAAACTGGTGCGGAAAGGAATCCCACAATAAACTTCAAGCTGAAATTCCCACATCGGGAAGAAAGAGGCTCTAACGAACCCATCAAACTGTTATATAAAGGCACCAACGCTTTGTATTTAAACTTACGGAGCCGTGTGGTGAGCACAAAACGAACTATTCTTTCGCCTTTTACTAAAGAATACCGTGTGCTCGCCGCTCTTAGCGGCATACGCCTATTTTTTCCATACTTGAAAAAAAAGAAATAAAATAGCAACTAATCAATATTATTGACAATAAAATGTAACTAGCCTGCTACATATAATATAAATAATAAGTATTTTGAATTTATTTCAAAAGTATAAAATATATAGGAAAATTGTAACTGTCAATTTAATATAAAATTTTGTCAGTGATAGTAGTCTATCCATATGAGAACTTGAGTCTCACACCGTAAACCACTCGACCATCTTGACTTCTTTTTTTTTTTTTTTTGTATAGTAGATATTTCTATTAAAATCCTAAACATTGCATTAAAATGATTTTAAATGCATCATTTTGATAGAAGTAGGATTTGAACCCACACCCTGTCACGAAAACTAAAACTTGAGTCTGGCATTTTACACCAATCGACCATCCTAACTTTATTTTTTGTATAGTAGGTATTTCAATCAAAATCCTAAACCTTGCATTAAAATGATTTTAAATGCATGCTTTTGAACATGAATAACGTGATTTAGCTATTTAAATCACATCTCAAATACTAACTTAGACAAAAACTTGAGTCTGACGCCTTAGACCCCTCGGTCATCCTGACTTTTTATTTTTGTATAGTAGATATTTCTATCAAAATCCTAAACCTTGGATTAAAATGATTTTCAACGCATGCTTTTGACTTATTTTGAACATGAATAAAGTGATTTAACTATTTAAATCACACCTCAAACATGTACTTATCAATTTTGTATGTAGTTTTTGTGCACACCAAAAACTAACAATTGTCAAAAGTGGGATTGGAACCCACACACCGTCACGAAAACCAGAATTTGAGTTTGGCATTACGAAAACCTGGCATTAAAATGATTTTAAATGCATGCTTTTGACTGATTTTGAACATGGATAAAGTGATTTAACTATTTAAATCACACCTCAAATATGTGACCAGAACTTGAGTCTGGCGCCTTAGACACTCGACCACCCTACCTTTTTTTTTCTTTTTTTTTTAGACATATTTATCAAAATCTTAAACTTGCATTAAAAATATTTTAAATGCATGCTTTTGAACATTAATAAGGTAACTTAACTATTTAAATCACACCTCAAACATGTACTTATAAATTTTGTAAGTAGTTTTTGTAAACACCAAACCCACACCCTCTCACGAAAACCAGAACTTGAGTCTGGCACCTTAGACCACTCGGCTATCCTGACTTTATTTTTTTTGTATAGTAGATATTTTTATCAAAATCCTAAACCTTGCATTAAAATGATTTTAAATGCATGTTCATTTTGAACATGAATAAAGTGATTTAACTATTTAAATCAAACCTCAAACATGTACTTATCAATTTTGTATGTAGTTTTTGTGAACATAAAAAACTAACAAGTGTCATGCCCGCTCACAAAGACCAAAACTTGGTTTTGGCGCTTTAGACCACTCGACCATCTTGACCTTTTATTTTTGTATAGTAGATATTTCTATCAAAATTCTAATCCTTGCTTTAAAAATATTTTAAATGCATGATTTTGTGAACACCAAAAACTCACAATGGTCAGAAGTGAAATTTGAACCCACAAACTCTCACAAAAATTAGAACTTGAGTCTGGCGCCCTAGACCACTCGACCATCCTAACTTTATTTTTTTTGTATAGTAGATATTTCTATCAAAACCCTAAACCTGCATTAAATTGATTTTAAATGCATGCTTTTGAACATGAATAAAGTGATTTAAAGTTAAATCACACCTCAAACATTAACTTATCAATTTCGTATGTAATTTTTGTGACCATAAAAAACAAACAATTGTTAGAAGTGAGAATGGAACCCACGGCCTCTCACAAAGACCAAAACATTATTTTAGCGTCTTAGACCACTCAACCATCTTAACTTTTTTATTTTTGTAAAGTAGATATTTCTAATACAATTCTAAACCTTGCTTTAAGATGATTTTAAATGCACGCTTTTGACTGATTTTGAACGAATAAAGTGATTTAACTATTTAATTCACACCTCCACGAAAACAAGAATTTGATTCTGACGCCTTAGATAACCATCCTAACTTTATTTTGTTGGTATAGTAGATATTTCTATCAAAATCCTAAACCTTGCATTAAAAATATTTTAAATGCATGCTTTTTGAAAACTAAAAATTCACAATTGTCAAAAGTGAGATTTGAACCCACACCCTCTCCCGAAGATTTGAACTTGAGTCTAGCGCCTTAGACCACTCAGGCGACATTATTTTTTTTGTATATTAGATTTTCTATGAAAATCCTAAACTTTGCATTCAAATTATTTTAAACGCATGCTGATTTTGAATATGTATATAGTGGATTTAGTGAGATTTGAACCCACACCCTCTCATGAAGAACACAACTAAAATCTAACGTTTTAGACCACTCGACCAACTTTATTTTATTGATATAGTAGATACTCCTATCAAAATCTCAGACCTTGCATTAAAATAATTTTAAATGCATAGTGATTTTGAACATGAATAAAGTGATTTAACTATTTAAATCACACCTCAAATACTTATCAATTTTGTATGTAGTTTTTGTGAACCCCAAAAAACTACTCTCACGAAGACAAAAACTTGAATATTTCTAACAAAATCCTAAACCTTGCATTAAAATGATTTTAAATGCATGCTTTTGAACATGAATAAAGTGATTTAAATTAAATCACACCTCTTATCAATTCCGTAGGTAATTTTTGTGACCACAAATAAAGAACAATTGTTAGGAGTGAGAATTGAACCCACACCCTCTCACAAAGATCAAAACATGATTTTGACACCTTAGACCGCTCAACCATCTTGACCTTTTTTTTTTTATATATTAGATATTTCTATCTAAATACTACCTTGCTTTAAAATGATTTTAAATGCATGCTTTTGACACCTCAAACATACTTATCACTTTTATATGTAGTTTTTGTGAACACCAAAAACTAAGAATTTTGTGAGAAATGGGATTTCAACCCACACCCTCTCACGAAAACAAGAATTCAATTCTAATGCCTTAGACCACTCGACCATCCTAACTTTATTTTATTAGTATAGTAGATATTTCTATCAAAATCCTAAACTTGCATTAAAAAATATTTTAAATGCATGCTTTTGTGAAAACGAAAAATTCCCAATTGTCATAAGTGGGATTTGAACCCACGCCCTGTCACGAAGACCAGAACTTGAGTCTGGTGCCTTAGACCACTCGACCATCCTGACTTTAAATTTTTAGTATAGTAGATATTTCTATCAAAATCCTAAACTTTGCATTAAAATGATTTTAAATACATGCTAAATTTGAATATGAATAAAGTGGATTTAGTGAGATTTGAACCCACACCCTCTCACGAAGAACTGAACTAGAGTCTAACGATTTTCAACACTTGACCAACTTTATTTTTTTATTTAGTAGATATTCCTAACCAAATCCTAAACCGTATATTAAAATGATTTTAAATGCATGCTGATTTTGAACATGAATAAAGTGATTTAACACCTCAAATACTTATCAATTTTGTATGTAGTTTTTGTGAACACCAAAAAACTAACAATTGTCTGGGTTTTGAACCCACACCATCTCACGAAGACCAAAACTTGAGTCTGTTTCTTGTATAGTAGATATTTCTATCAAATCCTAAACCTTGCAATAAAATGATTTTAAATGCATGCTTTTGTGAAAACCAAAAGTTCCTAAACCTTGCATTAAGATGATTTTAAATGCATGCTTTTGTGAAAACCAAAAGTTCACAATTGTCAGAAGTGGGATTTGAACCCACGCCCTCTCACGAAGACCAGAACTTGAGTCTGGCGCCTTAGACCACTCGGCCATCCTGACTTTATTTTTTTTGTATATTAGATATTTCTATCAAAATCCTAAACTTTGCATTAAAATGATTTTAAATGCATGCTGATTTTGAATATGAATAAAGTGGATTTAGTGAGATTTGAACCCACACCCTCTCACGAAGAATAGAACTAGAGTCTAACGTCTTAGACCACTCAACCAACTTTAAAGGTAAAGAAGTGAGCCGGATTTGTTGTTGCAACCAAACCGAGGAGAGAGAAAACGGAATTAGAGAGAAAGAAAAAGAGCAGAATTCTACATCCGTACAGTTTTTGTATTTCAGTCCGTTAGGGATCAATCCGTGGTCCGATCAAGCTGAAATTTTGACAGCGTGTTCCTGACACGTGGGTCTTCAATCTGAACGGTGGAGATTTTGTTTGGAGCTATCTGCAGGAATATTCCAGTGGGTAGTTCGTGGCCACTTTAAGTGATATCTTTCTTCTTTTTACTCTCTTGAATTATATTGTGTTCTACTTTTAATTTTCTATTAGGTTCACCAGGGATAATTGAATAATAGAATTTAGTAATTATCCCAACAGTTACATTATGAGCTAAACTTTTATAGCTAGAATTTGTGGTGCTATAATATTTATTTGGCCTATTTTGTTATTGTGAAAGCATATGTTGTATAATTCACGTGTGTTTAATATTTATATTTTCTATTTAAACTTAATCACTTTCAAAAGATTATAAAATGATTTTTAATACTTAAGAATTACATAAAAATATTTTCTATTTAAACTTAATCACTTTCAAAAGATTATAAAATGATTTTTAATACTTAAGAATTACATAAATGACTGAAATTGCACACTTTCACAAGTAATGCAAGTAAATTCATGTTGGATAAAATAGAGAATTCAAAGGAAAACATACTTTTTTTGGCCTGCAAAACTTAAAAACAAATGTACTTTAGGGATGTTTTTGATGTTGAGGCTCTATAGTTATATGATTAACTTAGATGAAAAAAATGTAGGACATGTTTGAAAATGATATGGAAATGATTAAAATCACTTCAAAACATGTATTTAATTCTTCAAAATAAAGTTAATGTTTGATTTTGAAACTTTTAAATGCAATTTTTATAGGGTTTGTTGCACAGACAACCATAAGCCCAAAATAATTGCAAATTTAGCAAAATTTAAAATATTTTGAAAATATGACAAAAAATCAGTGGCTATGAAGCTATCGTTGATATATAACTATCACTGATAGACTAAAATTCTATAAAAAAAACTGAGGTGATAGACTACTATCAGCGATAGACCATACTATCAGTGATAGAAATTGCCATATCTGCAATTTTTTTAAAAATTGGTATATTTTTAATTATTTTACTCTAAATTGACATCAGTTACAATTTCTCATTTTTATATCATCAAAATTGATTTGAAATGATTAAAAACATGTTTAGTGATTTTAACAATATTAAAATAACTTTCAAACAGAGTTCGAGGATTAAATCTGATATTCTAGCATACAATTTGAAATTTATGTTTACTTTGATATGATATTGCATTATTGTAGCATCATTATAGCAACATAAGTATGAAAGTAGACCTATAAATTTCAGATTGACCTATAAATTTCAGATTTCTTTCTAATGTTTGTTGCATTTAAAACATGCTGTTTTTTAATAATATTGTAATTTTTAAAACTTTTTATAAAAATATGGTAGGTTTGAAAGTATTTTGAAAAGAATGTTGTTCAGGAAAAGACAGACAAAGACGACCTCTACACGCGGAGCAAAGGTCGTCTTTTGAAAATACGATCTTGTTCCACATGGATGAAGATCGTCTTTTCAAAAGACATCTTCTTCGGCATCTACTTTCCTTTCATTAAAAAATTGATATATTTTTATCCAGACATTCAAAATTTTTGAAAAAGGTACGGTTGGAAGAGAGCTTCAATTGGATACCTGGTTTCACTATTTTTAGAGTTGTGTATCAAAAGATACAGACGAAGTTTAGCTACGGTTTTGAAGTTTTCAGCCATATCTTCAGTTCTGGGTTTAGTGAAGTTTTCAGAACTTCGACGATCTGTATATTTTGATACACAACTCCAAAAGTAGTGAAAAAAGGTATCAAATTGAAGCTCTCTGTGTTAGCTTTCCAACCTTACCCTTTTTGAAGTTTTTTAATATCTGGATAAAAACATATCAATTTTTTAATGCACTCCTCAAAAGAATCTTCAGCTCTGAAATTTGCAGAACTATAGTCCAATGATGGACCAAAACATGTGTGTTTAATTTGGTTCAATAACCTGCAACGAAGTTTATGGTCAAGTGCAAGTATACACTTGTCAATCAAGTAATAATTTGGAAAGTATTCCAAGTATCGTATCCCAAGAGACTGTTGAAGAATTTAGTTTTATAAAGAATTTGTTTTTCGAAAGCAATAAAAAGGTACACAAATAAATTGATAATGTGGTTGGTTGGTTTTGGTTTGAAAATAATAATAAAAACAGGGATCCAATCATGTTTCAGCCCTAAGTTGAGTTTACTTGACAGCCTGTGACCACAGAGTCACCACATAGTACCTTATGCTTTTGGATCGGATTCATCTCCTATTCAGCCTCTTTGCAAGTACCTTTAGGAGTCTAAGTCATTATACTCACGGTTCAGTGGATAATGTGATCTTAGATGGTTAAGAATGCAATCCTATTGATCCTATAGTCTTTTGCCCCAATCATCAAGGACAATCGACGAAATCCTATTCCTAGGTTTTTCTGCTATATCACCTTTACGAGAGCCGTTAATTGCCCGACCTGTCCAGTATCGACATTAAAATTTCATGCTAATTAAGTGATAAAATTAATATAACATTTTTGCATATATTCAGTAAAGGACGAACCACATAAGACATAAGGGGTAAAACCGTAATTTACAGCTGTCAAGCTAGCTCATTTCTTAACGGGCATTCACATAATTGAATCCCTTACGAAAACTTAGCTCATAATGAGAACTAGACTAAAATACTTCATTGAAAAATAATGCATAAGTACAAAAATTGCTAAAAGGGTAAAATGGTAATTTTACTCGAGAATTAAAGATAAAATGAAAATGGAATAAAAACAGAATGTAAATAATAAATAAAGGACAGACTTGGAATAACAAAGGTTTTGAGCTGAAAATTAAATTATAAATGCAAAAGTTGCTAAAAGGGTAAAATGGTAATTTTGCATGTAAAGTTAAGAACGAAAATAAATGTGAAATAAAAGCAGAATGTAAATAGAAAATGTGCAGAATTAAATAGAAAGTAAATCTAGAAATTTTCCAACTTTCTCTCTCTCGAACTCGTGGACAATGGATGAAGGGTCTCTACTCGCTCGATTCACGTCGTCAATGCAAATCGAATCCTCGCAGCACCTTCCTTTCGGAGCTGGCTGAAGTAGAACTATTACAGAGGAGTGGTCCGCTCTTGTTTGGAATTTTGGGAATTTGGGTGACTTCTTCGAGAGAGAAAGGAGGTTGATCGACTATGTGGAAATTGATTGTTGTAAAGAAATGATCGATGATTGGAATGAAGGCTTGAGGTGCCTTTTATAGGCCTTAGGGTTTGTTTGGAGGTTGCTAAAATGAGGGAGAGATCTTTGGTAAGAGTTGTTAGGTCAAATAGGGAGTTGGTTGGCTGAATCTTTGGAAGATCTTTGACAAAATATCTCAACCAATTCGTTTGACCAGTCAACTGCACTCTGTGGCCTCGTATGTGGCCACAAGCTGGATTCTGCACTCTGTGACTCCTCTTTGGCCACAAGCTGGATTTTGCACTCCGTGACTCCTTTGTGGCCACAAACTGAAACTCTGTGGCCACAAGCTGAAGTAGAATACAGTTTTCCTGAAAATAATTAAAACAACATTAATTCTTATCAAAAATGACTCTTTTACCCTCTTAATTGCTTCATAATGACAAAACGACCTTGAGCATGTGACTTTCCTATTTTTATTCTTTTCTTATCAATTACATGCACAATTATCTTTTATTTAACTCAAAAAGTCAATTAATGAGTATGCTTTAAAGGGTAAAAACATGACATAAATGACGTTCATCATCCAACTTCGATGATCTTTATCTTTTGATACACAACTCATATAGTGAAAGCAGTTATCAAACTGAAGCTCTACTCGGTTAGCTTTTCAACCATACATTTTTTTTTATCCAAAAATAGTGAAACCAGACATGTGACCTGAATTAAATTTAAAGAAAAAAATTGCTAATTCTTGATCCGATAAACCTAGTCGATCATATTGCAATTGAGCTCAAGATTAAATGAGTCCAAAAACTATTTAAATGGTAATTTGGCCAAAGCTCAAAAGATTAAGATTAGGCCTAAAACTAACAAAGCCCATTCCAGATGTCTTGGTTCAAAAGCCATCCGGGCTCATACACATTATGTGTTCATGGAAAAAATCTATAAATAGAGATGTTTTCCTTCATTTGGGTTCATAAATTTAACTCTCAAGAGAGCCTGAAATCCAGAAAACTCTTCGAAACTGAAGACTCTATACCATACATGCTTTGAAGACCAAGATCAAAATTTAACACTTCAAGGCTTCGACCATCGACCAATCAAGGGTCGATCAAGAAGTCCAAGACCGGCCCAAACAAATCAACACGCTTGAGAACAAGTGCGCGCTCTAACCCTCGAAATAAATTTATAGAGAGAATTAAGTGCATATTAATACAAATTAAATTCATTTACCTTATAAAATTTTTGTTGGGTTGAAATATGGTGGGAACACAAGCAAATACTGATTTGTTAGAAAAGAAATGGAATAAATTGATAAAAAGCTAGTGGTGAATGGGTTCCCCACATGCCTAAATACCAATGGTTACAAATACCTCATACCAATGGTTTCAAATAAGCTGAAACTCCCACATCGGAAAAGAATACAATAGCAGCTGTCCAGCGCCTATATAAACTCACCAACGTCATTAGTCTAATTCACGGAGCCGTGCGGTGAGCACAAAGCGAACTATTCTTTCGCCTTTTACTAAAGAATACCGTGTGCTTGCCGCCTTAAGCAGCATACGCCTATTTTTGGAGGGATCCATCTTTCGGGAGTGGGTCTCACATTAAATCGAGTTTTTAAAGTTAATTTAAAATATTGTATTTAGAAATGTGACATAATCACCTGTTTGTTTGATTTTAAAGTAAGGTTTTTAAAATTCAAGCTAAATTTAGAAATTTATGGTTGTTTTCTAATGTTGTCTTTAAAAATATAAGATGTATAAAAATCAAATGGTTATCAAGATGATTGTATTATGAAATCGTAAGTATAATAAACACATTATGAAATCTTTGAGTATAATAAACACAATTTATAGTTTTTGACTTATAAAACATAAAATTGAGAGTTAATTTTTAAGAACTTTTTTTTAGTACATATTTGGGGTGGGGGGATTCGAACCACAGACTTCTCGGTCGTCAAAACATACATATGTCATCTGAGCCATGCTCGTTTTGGCTAAAGTTTAAGAACTTACTAACATAACATTGAAAGTTTAAGAGTTTATTAAAGACAAAACTTAGACTTCCTGGACATATTATATATTTGCATGTTCAAGAACCAATAATTAGACACAATATTGTAAATTAAAAGATCTATTTGACAAAATAAATTGAGAACTCAAAAACCTATAAAATTTCAATGTTAAATCAAACACAACATTAAAAGTTCAAATACCTATTAGATACATTTAAAAATTCAAGAACATTATACACCACTCTAAAGGGACGTTATTAGACACATTTATTTAGTACAACAAATTTAGGGGTATAAGAATTTTAACCTCACACTTTAAGGAAAGAAGTATATGCTAATTACGGTTGAGCTATGTCCATGTTGGCTTAATTCAAATGGGTAAGACATATGTCTTTTACTAAAAAGGCTAGAGGTTCGAATCTTCACTCGTTGAACTAAAAAATGTGTATTCATGTACTGATTTAGCATCTATTAGAACCCCAAGTTAGTTGATCACATCTAAACTTAGGATTAAAATAGGTACTTTGAAAAATTAATGGATAATTTTTTAATTTTTTTTATAAAGTACAACGAAATGAATTTGAAAGTTTAGATGAGATTTAAACTTTTAAGGTTTTGATCATTTCGTTTTTAGTTTTGTGTTTTTGAAATTTAGGCTTGTTTTCTACTAATTTCTTTACTATGTGTTACACTTTACTTACAAACATTTGGATTTTTAGTCAAATTCTAAAAAAACAAAAGCTACTTTTTTTTTTTTTTTTTTCAAAATTAACTTAATTCTTGAAAACATTGGTAGAAATTAGATAACAAAACAAATAAAATTATAGGTGGAAGTAGTGTTTATAAACTTAATTTTCTAAAACTAAAAATTAAAAAACCACATAGTTATCGAACGAAGCCTAAATTACGAGGAAAAAAATAGAATCATTTGAGATAGATTTTATTCTATAATTCTGTAAATAAACTAAAGTCATGAACTTTGAGTTTGAAACCTTTTTTATAGGTTGAAAATTTAAATTAAAAACAAAATATGTTAGATTAAACAAAATATCAAAATTATGATGTTTTTTTGGCGTTACGTTTATCTAGTTTGAAAGCAATCATGTATGTACCTCAGGAAAGAAAAAAAAAAACAATCATATAAAATTTGAGTTATAAAGTACTTGGATTAATTTGCTAAAACTAACAAATTTATATATACAATGTTAGTGATATGTTTTAGGAAAAAAATCAATTATTTATACTCCTAAAATTTAAAGGTTGTATCAATTAAAACTCAAAACTTTCATAATTGTATCAATTTACACATTTTTCTTATAAAAAAGTTTGTTTTTACATGTGTGGAGACTTATAATTGTATGAATTAAACTTTATTCATACAATTGATTCACTTATAAAAATTTAGGGGTTTAATTGCTATAATTACAAGTCTCCACGCGTTTAAATTAATATTTTTCAAATGAAATCTATCAAAAAGATGTAAATTGTTACACTTATGAAAGTTTAGTATTTTAATTGATATAATCATTAGTTTAGGGGTATTTTCCCCCTATCTTTATATACATAGTTAGTTAAGTCTTAAATTTTGACGCATAGAAGATTGCTCAAAACCAAAAAAAATCATTTTGTTGGTCAATATATTCAGCTCAAAGCTTCCATTTACTCAATATCCATAGCACATAAAAAGAAAATCCCAAGAGTTGGATCAAATAGATTTTTAGATCTCAAACTCGAAAATTCGAAAAACGTAATGGAATCAACCCAATAAAGGTTTAGAACGGATTACCTTGATGATCAAGATCACGAGTAAGATAAAACTTGTTTCTAAACTCGTGAGCCACACAAAAGGTATGATCTACACCACTTAAATGATTCTAGCATGTAAGATTTTTTTTTTTTTTTTTTTTGAGCTAACTAGCATGTAAGATCTAAACACAAGAAATTGCAAAATATCACTACAACAAAAACTGTGTTACTTGACGCTTTTTCAACGTCAAGTTTGTTTACACTTGACGTTTTTACAAGTGTCAAGTAATCGCCTGTCAAGAAAAGTGTGGTTCAACCTTGACTTATTGGAAGCGTCAAGATGTGAAGAAAAAAGTGTCAAGTCTTACTTGCCTTGATATGTTTTAAACATCAAGTATTAAAATCGTTGACATGTTAGAAACGTCAAGTAATCGCCTGTCAAGAAAAATGTAGTTAAATCTTGACTTATTGAAAGCGTCAATATATATAAAAAAAACGTCAAGCTTTACTTACCTTGATATGTTTCAAATGTCAAGCATTAAAATTTATGACATGTCAAAAACGTCAAGTATTATTACATTTTTTTAAAAAAAAATATATACAAATATACACTCACATCTTGAATTTCCTGCATGATGTGTACTCCAAAAACTTTGAAATTTATATAATTCTTCAAAATTTCTACATGAACAATACACATTCAAGATTACCAAATATATCCACTAATAATACCTTCAAATTTGTAAAATTACTTATCATCAATTTCAAAACTACAAGAGCTATCAACTCATGAAACATTCCCGAATTACAAAGTATCTATATAACCATATGTTTCAAAATATCTTCAAAATGACAAACTTTGTCAACCTATAATGACTAACTCTAAAGAATAAAACAGTTATACACAAAAGTATCTCATGCTACAATTTTGAAAGTTGCTCACTTAATCTATATAAAACAAATCAGCAAGAATTGAACCAAATACCGACAAATTCACCATCACAGATCTTGTTTGATGGATCAAGTTCTTCAACGGTGGCCACATTAGTGCTCTTAATCACCTGAAATAGAACCCAAAAAAATCATTTCTTGCACTATAAAAATAAAGGAAAACAAGATAAAAATTAAAAAAAAATCAAGCTTTATTCTGTCCACCACCAACACAAGCCAATTTATAGCAAAGAGGCCAAAGGATTATGGAAGCTTGAAAAGAAAATACAAGCATCAACGATTCAATGCCTAGTTTATAATCACAAGACTGAGATCAATGTTCAATGTAAGATACCAAGGATTTGTGGCTACATTCGGAATTTTTGAAAGAAAATCTTAAGCAATAAATGTAGGTACGAAATATTTAGATCATTAAAAAATTAGTTGTTACAAACCACAATTGTGGCTTAGAACACCCTGGGTAAAGAAGGAAAGAGACAAAGATGAACATTTTTTTTTTTTTTTTTGCAAAAATGAGAAATCCATACTGTAGCAAACCAATTGCATAACAATGCAAAATCCCAAATAAATAACAATCAAACTTTCAATCAATGTCTCAAAATATCGACCCCTTAAGCTTGTAGATTAGGTTACCTATCTTCAAAATTTCAAAAAGAGAAAAACGTAAATAATTCAAAATCACCCGAGATCGAATCACATCGAAAGAAGCTGACCTTTTAACAAATCAAGATAAAGTATGCAGATCCAGCTCCTTTCAAGTGTTGTTCAACCTTCTAAGTTGCATATCTAGAATAAAAGAATACAAGTTAGCCCCATGGAAACTAATAGATCCATTTAAACCTAATAGAGTACACATGTTATGTCAACCATGACCAACGCAATTTTACAACCACCAAAGCACCTGTAACAGAATGACTTGGATACATATAAACATGGATTTCCTTATTCAGAATATCAAAGATAGAATCAATAGTTCCAGAAATATACAAGAGATAGAAGCAATGATGTCAAAAATAACTTGTAGACCCATTTACCGAGAAGAGAAGATTGGTACCAGCACAAGGACTAAAAGCAATGATGCCAAAAATATACAAAAGAACAGTAATGGAATGATCAACATAAACCAAGCTCTCCTGGATGTCTAAATCATTAATTACAAGAACTATCAACCCCATATGACCGATTCTGAAATTACAAGTATATCAACCTTATATGAACATACGATTCCGAAATTGTAAGTATATCAACCTCAAATGGACAATTAAAAAATTACAAGAGAACTTTCAATCGATTGTATGAGCTATATATTCTAAAATGACAATTTTTTTATCCATATATGTCAATCTATAATGGTTAGTTTCAGGACCACTAAAGTAAACTAATTAGTTTTTTAAAATAATAATCCAAAGTTGTTACTCAAGTTCTTGAAATGAGTAAAACTTACCCAAAAAAAAACCATGGGAAGAAACTCATTCCTCAGGTAGACTTTTTATGGCCAAAACTATCAAAGAAATAAAATACCAACAAATACAACATCATTCCTCTGAAAAATGTACAGTACAACCAAGAAAATAACACCTACCCAACTAGATAATTGAACTTATTGATCACTAACAACATATGTGCATATCAAACCGTTTCCGATGACAATAACAACTTTTCTAACTTGTTCTTTGAAAGAATTTTGTTTTGGTCCAACGTCCGTCGTGTCTTATTGTGTTCGTCAACAGGAAACTGTTTCCTAAAGACTTACTTGAAGGGTTGTGAGTCCATCCTTGTCCTTTGGAACCTCAAATTTACATCCATAATAACACAAACGTAACCTTTATGCATCGTTTTATTGGGCTTAATGAGTATTATGATAATAGTTCAAAATTTGGTGAAGCAAGCCACTTGAAAAATAAGATTTTGAAACTGGGTACCTCAATCTTAGCCCAATGTTCAAAGGTATAATATTGATCTCACAACCATGTTTGGGTGAGGTGCTTATAGTGAAAGAATTAACTCTCAATCAAAGCTTGAAAGATAAACTCACTTTCATTCACTTTAATGATAATTGTGTCTCCAAAGAGTCCAAAAAAACCTATATATAGCCCTTACAACTTCTAGTCACTAACTCTGGTAAGTTGTAACTTCTTCACTAGCTCTTGTAACTTCTTCACTAGCTCTTGTAATTTACATCCACTAACAAAAGTAACTTATGATCACTAACAAGAGTAACTTTCATACACTAATTCTATGTAACTTCAATATGCATAAAATCAATAATAACCATTAATAAAATGTAATCTATGATATGAAGATAACATAAAAATAAAGTTTAAAATCTGAAAAATAAAACATCAAATCCAATGAGCTTTCATAATGAGCCATGAATGAATATGAATGTAGATAGAGATGTTCCGATTCTTATAAGCACATATACCCTTTTGTCAATTTTTCTACTTAAACTTGCTACAATTTCTTCTCATTGGCACAACATTCCAAATTACATTATCTAGAATGAAATATTCAATTCTACGTTATTTAAATTTCTTACATGTTTTACACCCTAGTTTATGGTTTATATTTATAAAGGCAGACTAGTCTTTTTACTATTGTTACGAGTGAATTTAACCCTCTCAAGATGAAGATCAAAGAGGCATGCAAGAAGTCTAGTTCACCAATTTAATCGCTAAAGCTCGTGGCCTTAGGACTAGAAAATAATATTAAAAAAAAAAATGATGATGTCAGCAGAGGTCAATTTGACTTATTTTTCAGATCCGAGTCCGTTTGACAAATGGACTAAAATAGGGGTCAGTCGTACAATTCTCCCACATGTACGGTAGAACTCAAACAAACCCCATTAAATTATCTTCTTATTTATTATCACAATACTCTTATTTTGATTATGGTCTTCATAGATAGCCCTAGATTGACAATATGGATTTTTGATATCTACAAATTTCACTAACTTTCTAAGGACAAAAGCTATAAGTTCTTCCCAAAACAAATTCTGAAAAGAAAAAAAAAATGATAAAAACTGGTGCGGAAAGGAATCCCACAATAAACTTCAAGCTTAAATTCCCACATCGGGAAGAAAGAGGCTCTAACGAACCCATCAAACTGTTATATAAAGGCACCAACGCTTTGTATTGAAAATTACGGAGCCGTGTGGTGAGCACAAAGCGAACTATTCTTTCGCCTTTTACTAAAGAATACCGTGTGCTCGCTGCTCTTAGCGGCATACGCCTATTTTTGGAGGGTCTCTCTCTTTAGAGTTATCCCTACATATTTCAAGTTTAAAATTTTAATAGATGGTTCCCTCCTCTGCACATTTTAAATTCCAATTTATGATTGAAGTTGATTTTGATAGGAAAAAAGTAATTAAGAATAAATTTTAAAGGTTTTTAAGTCTGGAAAAATATCCATTAGATGGTATATAAATTGCCTCTAAAAATATACAAAAAAAAAATTATATTGTCAAAAAACAAATATATATATATATATATATATCAACTAATTAACGTGAAAAAAAAAAGAAATAAAATAGCAAAAATAACAACTAATCAATATTATTGACAATAAAATGTAAATAGCCTGAATATAATATAAATAATAAGCATTTTGCTGAATATAATATAAATAATAAGTATTTTGAATTTATTTTAAGTATTTTGAATTTATTTCAAAAGTATAAAATATATAGAGAAATTGTAAAGATGTCAATTTAGAGTATAATAATTAAAAATCTAGCATTTTTTTAAAAAAATTGCAGATATATGAATTTCTATCACTGATAGTATGGTCTATCGCTGATAGACTCAGTTTTTTATAAAATTTTGTCCGTGATAGTAGTCTATCACCGATAGAAGTCTATTAGTGATAGTCATATATCAACAATAAAGTCTATCGGTGATAGCCACTGATTTTTTGCCATATTTGCAAAATGTTTTAAACTTTTCTAAATTTGCAATTATTTTGGGCCTGATTGTTGTTTGTGCAACCAACCCAAATATATATTTATTAATTTAACTATTTTTTAAATATTTGTTTTTTTCATATTTTGAAAAAAATATACATCAATATCAATAGACATTTCTATCTAAATCCTTGCATTAAAACAATTTTAAATGTCAAACCGAGCATAACCTTTGACTAAGAGGTCAAAGTTCAATCCTCAGACATGTACTTATCAATTTTGTATGTAATTTTTGCGAACACCAAAAACTAACAATTGTCAGAAGTGAGATTTAAACCCACCCCTCTCACGAATATCAGAACTTGAGTCGGACGCCGTAGACCACTCGACTATCCTGACTTTATTTTTTTTGTATAGTAGATATTTCTATCAAAATCCTAAACCTTGCATTAAAATGACTTTAAATGCATGCTTTTGACTGATTTTGATCATGAATAAGGTGATTTAACTATTTAAATCATACTTCAATCATGTACTTATAAATTTTGTATGTAGTTTTTGTGAACACCAAAAACTAACAATGGTTAGAAGTGGGATTTGAACCCATACCCTCTCACTAGAAGTGAGAACTTGAGCCCAACGCCTTAGACCGCACGACCATCCTGACTTTAATTTTTTTTTATAGTGATTTTAAACGCATGCTTTTGAACATGAATAAAGTGATTTAACTATTTAAATCACATCTGCACACCAAAACTAACAACGGGATTTGAACACACACCGTATGAGAACTTGAGTCTGAGACCGTAAACCACTCGATCATCCTGACTTTTTTTTTTTTTTTTGTATAGTAGGTATTTCTATCAAAATCCTAAACATTGCATTAAAATGATTTTAAATGCATCCGTTTGATAGAAGTAGGATTTGAACCCACATCCTCTCACGAAAACTAAAACTTGAGTATGGCATTTCACAACAATCGACCATCCTAACTTTATTTTTTGTATAGTAGATATTTCAATCAAAATCCTAATCCTTGCATTAAAATGATTTTAAATGCACGCTTTTGAACATGAATAACGTGATTTAACTATTTAAATCACATCTCAAATACTAACTTAGACAGAACTTGAGTCTGACGCCTTAGACCACTCGGTCATCCTGACTTTTTATTTTTGTATAGTAGATATTTCTATCAAAATCCTAAACCTTGCATTAAAATGATTTTCAACGAATGCTTTTGACCTATATTGAACATGAATAAAGTGATTTAACTATTTAAATCAACCTCAAACATGTACTTATCAATTTTGTATGTAGTTTTTGTGCACACCAAAAACTAACAATTGTCAAAAGTGGGATTGGAACCCACACACCGTCACGAAAACCAGAAGTCTGGCGCCTTAGACCACTCAACACTTTATTTTTTTTGGATAATAGATATTTCTATCAAAATCCTAAACCTTGTATTAAAATAATTTTAATTGCATGCTTTTGACTGATTTTGAACATGAATAAAGTGATTTAACTATTTAAATCACACCTCAAACATGTGACCAGAACTTGAGTCTGGCGCCTTAGACCACTCGACCATCCTATTTTTTTTTTTTTTTTTGGTAGACATTTTTATCAAAATCTTAAACTTGCATTAAAAATATTTTAAATGCATGCTTTTGAACATTAATAAGGTAACTTAACTATTTAAATCACACATCAAACATGTACTTATAAATTTTGTAAGTAGTTTTTGTAAACACCAAAAACTAACAATTGTCAGAAGTGGAATTTGAACCCACACCCTCTCACGAAAATCAAAACTTTAGTTTAGCATCTTAGACCACTCGGCCATCCTGACTTTATTTTTTTTTGTATAGTAGATATTTTTATCAAAATCCTAAACCTTGCATTAAAATGATTTTAAATGCATGTTGATTTTGAACATGAATAAAGTGATTTAACTATTTAAATCACACCTCAAACATGTACTTATCAATTTTGTATGTAGGTTTTGTGAACATCAAAAACTAACAATTGTCATGCCCTCTCAAGTTTTGGTCTTTAGACCACTCAACCATCTTGACCTTTTATTTTTGTATAGTAGATATTTCTATCAAAATTCTAGTCCTTGCTTTACTTTTAACAATTGCCAGGAGTGAGATTTGAACCAACACCCTCTCACGAAAACCAAAATTTGATTCTTTAGACCACTTGACTTTATTTTTTTGATATAGTAGACATTTCTATCAAAATCCTAAACTTTAAAAATATTTTAAATGCATGATTTTGTGAACACCAAAAACTCACAATGGTCAAAAGTGGAATTTGAACCCACACACTCTCACGAAGATTAGAACTTAAGTCTGACGCCTTAGACCACTAGACCATCCTAACTTTATTTTTTTTTTGTATAGTAGATATTTCTATCAAAATCCTAAACCTTGCATTAAAATGATTTTAAATGCATGCTTTTGAACATGAATAAAGTGATTTAAAGTTAAATCACACCTCAAACATTAACTTATCAATTTCGTATGTAATTTTTGTGACCACAAAAAACAAACAATTGTTAGAAGTGAGTATTGAACGCGTCCCCTCTCACAAAGACTAAAAAATGGTTTTGACGCCTTAGATCACTCGCTTGACTTTTTATTTTTGTTGGTCAATATATTCAGCTCAAAGCTTCCATTTACTCAATATCCATAGCACATAAAAAGAAAATCCCAAGAGTTGGATCAAATAGATTTTTAGATCTCAAACCCGAAAATTCGAAAAACGTAATGGAATCAACCCAATAAAGGTTTAGAACGGATTACCTTGATGATCAAGATCACGAGTAAGATAAAACTTGTTTCTAAACTCGTGAGCCACAAAAGGTATGATCTACACCACTTAAATGATTCTAGCATGTAAGATCTTTTTTTTTTTTTTTTTTTTTTTGAGCTAACTAGCATGTAAGATCTAAACACAAGAGATTGCAAAATATGAAAGAATCAACTCTCAATCAAAGCTTGAAAGATAAACTCACTTTCATTCACTTTAATGATAATTGTGTGTCCAAAGAGTCCAAAAAACTATATATAGCCCTTACAACTTCTAGTCACTAACCCTAGTAAGTTGTAACTTCTTCACTAGCTCTTGTAACTTACATCCACTAACAAAAGTAACTTCTGATCACTAACAAGAGTAACTTTCATACACTAATTCTATGTAACTTCAAAATGCATAAAATCAATAATAACCATTAATAAAATGTAATCTATGATATGAAGATAACATAAAAATAAAGTTTAAAATCTGGAAAATAAAACATCAAATCCAATGAGCTTTCATAATGAGCCATGAATGAATATGAATGTAGATAGAGATGTTCCGATTCTTATAAGCACATATACCCTTTTGTCAATTTTTCTACTTAAACTTGCTACAATTTTTTCTTATTGGCACAACATTCCAAATTACATTATTTAGAATGAAATATTCAATTCTACCTTATTTAAATTTCTTACATGTTTTACACCCTAGTTTATGGTTTATATTTATAAAGGCAGACTAGTCTTTTTACTATTGTTACGATTGAATTTAACCCTCTCAAGATGAAGACCCAAGAGGCATGCAAGAAGTCTAGTTCACGAATTTAATCGCTAAAGTTTGTGGCCTTAGGACTAGAAAATAATATTAAAAAAAAAATGATGATGTCAGCAGAGGTCAATTTGACTTATTTTTCAGATCCGGGTCCGTTTGACAAATGGACTAAAATAGGGGGTCAGTCGTACCATTCTCCCACAGGTAAGGTAGGACTCAAACAAACCCCATTAAATTATCTTCTTATTTATTATCACAATAATCTTATTTTGATTAAGGTCTTCATAGATAACCCTAGATTGACAATGGATTTTTGATATCTACAAATTTCACTAACTTTCTAAGGACAAAATCTATAAGTTCTGCCCAAAACAAATTCTGAAAAGAAAAAAAAATGATAAAAACTGGTGCGGTAAGGAATCCCACAATAAACTTCAAGCTGAAATTCCCACATCGGGAAGAAAGAGGCTCTAACGAACCCATCAAACTGTTATATAAAGGCACCAACGCTTTGTATTGAAACTTACGGAGCCGTGTGGTGAGCACAAAGCGAACTATTCTTTCGCCTTTTACTAAAGAATACCGTGTGCTCGCCGCTCTTAGCGGCATACGCCTATTTTTGGAGGGTCTCTCTATTAGAGTGATCTCTACATCATTTCAAGTTTAAAATTTTAATAGATGGTTCACTCCTCCACATTTTAAATTCCAATTTATGAGATTGAAGTTGATTTTGATGGGGGAAAAAGTATTTAAAAAGTAATTAAGAATAAATTTTAAAGATTTTTAAGTCTTGGGATGATTTTGAAATAAAAAAAAAATATGCATTTGATGGTATATAAATTGCCTCTAAAAATATATACAAAAGAAATTATATTGTCAAAAAACAAATATATATATATATATATATACATAACTAACTTAAAAAAAAAAGAAATAAAATAGCAACTAATCAATATTAGCCTGCTGAATATAATATAAATAATAAGTATTTTGAATTTATTTCAAAAGTATAAAATATATATTTATTAATTTAACTATTTTTAAAATATTTATTTTTTTTTCATATTTTTTAAAAAATATACATCAATATCAATAGACATTTCTATCTAAATCCTTGCATTAAAATAATTTTAAATGTCAAACCGAGCATAATCCTAGACTAAGAGGTCAAAGTTCAATCCTCAGACGTTAGATTTGAACCCACACCCTCGCATGAGGACCCAAAACTTAAGTCTGGCGCCTTAGACCACTCAGTCAACTTTATTTTTTTTTGTATAGTAGATATATATTTCTATCAAAATCCTAAACCTTGCTTTAAAAATATTTTAAATGCATGATTTTGTGAACACCAAAAACTCACAATGGTCAGAAGTGGAATTTGAACTCACACACTCTCACGAAGATTAGAACTTGAGTCTGGCGCCTTAGATCACTCGACCATCCTAACGTTATTTTTTTTTGTATAGTAGATATTTCTATCAAAATCCTAAACCTTGCATTAAAATGATTTTAAATGCATGCTTTTGAACATGAATAAAGTGATTTAAAGTTAAATCACACCTCAAACATTAACTTATCAATTTCGTATGTAATTTTTGTGACCACAAAAAACAAACAATTGTTAGAATTGAAGGCATCCCCTCTCACAAAGACTAAAAAATAGTTTTGACGCCTCAAACATACTTATCACTTTTGTACGTAGTTTTTGTGAACACCAAAAACTAAGAATTGTCAAATGTGGGATTTGAACCCACACACTCTCACGAAAACAAGAATTTAATTCTAATGCCTTAGACCACTCGACCATCCTAACTTTAATTTATTAGTATAGTAGATATTTCTATCAAAATCCTAAACCTTGCATTAAACAATATATTGACGCCTTAGACCACTCGATCATCCTGGCTTTATTCTTTTTGTATATGCTGATTTTGAACAAAGTGGATTTAGTGAGATTTGAACCCACACTCTCTCACGAAGAACAAAACTAGAGTCTAACGCTTTAGACCACTCGACCAACTTTATTTTTTTGGCATAGTAGATATTCTTATCAAAATATTAAACCTTGTATTAAAATGATTTTAAATGCATTCTGATTTTGAACATGAATAAAGTGATTTATCTATTTAAATCACACCTCAAATACTTATCAATTTAGTATGTAGTTTTTGTGAACACCAAAAAACTAACAATTGTCTGGGTTTTGAACCCACATCATCTTAGGAAGACCAAAACTTGAGTCTGACATTTTATACGACTTTATTTTTCTTGTATACATTTTATACAAGTCATCCTGACTTTATTTTTCTTGTATAGTAGATATTTCTATCAAATCCTAAACCTTGCATTAAAATGATTTTAAATGCATGCTTTTGAACATGAATAAAGTGATTTAAAGTTAAATCACACCTCAAACATTAACTTATCAATATCGTATGTAATTTTTGTGACCATAAAAAACAAACAATTGTTAGAAGTGAGAATTGAACCCACGACCTCTCACAAACACTAAAACTATATTTTAGCACCTTAGACCACTCAACCATCTTGACTTTTCTATTTTTGTGTATAGTAGATACTTCTAATACAATTATAAACCTTGCTTTAAAATGATTTTAAATGCACGCTTTTGACTGATTTTGAACGAATAAATTGATTTAACTATTTAATTCACACCTCCCACGAAAACAAGAATTAAAGTGATTTAACTATTTAATTCACACCTCCCACGAAAACAAGAATTTGATTCTGACCTTAGACCATCCTGACTTTATTTTGTTGGTATAGTAGATATTTCTTTCAAAATCCTAAACCTGACATTAAAAAGATTTTAAATGCATGCTTTTGTGAAAACTAAAAATTCACAATTGTCAGAAGTGGATTTTGAACCCAAGCCCTCTCCCAAAGACGAGAACTTGAGTAACTAAAGTCTAATGTCTTAGACCACTCGACCAATTTTATTTTTTTGGTATAATAGATACTCCTATAAAAATCCTAGACCTTGCATTAAAATGATTATAAATGCATGCTGATTTTCAACATGAATAAAGTATTTAACTATTTAAATCACACTTCAAATACTTATAAATTTTGTAGGTAGTTTTTGTGAACACCAAAAAAACTACTCTGAAGACAAAAACTTGTATATATTTCTATCAAAATCCTAAACCTTGCATTAAAATGATTTTAAATGCATGATTTTGAACATGAATAAAGTGATTTAACACCTCAAATACTTATCAATTTTGTATGTAGTTTTTGTGAACACCAAAAAACTAACAATTCTCTGGGTTTTGAACCCACACCATCTCACGAAGACCAAAACTCGAGTCTGACATTTTAGACCACTCAATCATCCTGATTTTATTTTTCTTGTATAGTAGATATTTCTATGAAATCCTAAACCTTGCATTAAAATGATTTTAAATGCATGCTTTTTGAACATGAATAAAGTGATTTAAAGTTAAATCACACCTCAAACATTAACTTATCAATTTTGTATGTAATTTTTGTGACCATAAAAAATAAACAATTGTTAGAAGTGAGAATTGAACTCACGGCCTCTCACAAAGACCAAAACATTATTTTAGCACCTTAGACCACTCAACCATCTTGACTTTTTATTTTTGTATAGTAGATATTTCTAATACAATTCTAAACCTTGCTTTAAAATGATTTTAAATGCACGCTTTTGATTGATTTTGAACGAATAAAGTGATTTAACTATTTAATTCACACCTCCCACATCCTCTCACGAAAACAAGAATTTGATTGCCTTAACCACTCAACCATCCTGTCTGACTTTATTTTTATTTTGTTGGTATAGTAGATATTTCTATCAAAATCCTAAACCTTAACCAAAAATTCACAATTGTCAAAACTTTGCATTAAAATGATTTTAAATGCATGCTGATTTTGAATATGAATAAAGTGGATTTAGTTAGATTTGAACCCACACCCTCTCACGAAGAATAGAACTAGAGTCTAACGTCTTAGACCATTCGACCAACTTTAAAGGTAAAGAAGTCAGCCGGATTTGTTGTTGCAACCAAACCGAAGAGAGAGAAAAACGAAATTAGAGAGAAAGAAAAAGAGCAGAATTCTACATCCGTACAGTTTTCGTATTCAGTCTGTTGGGGATCAATCCGTGGTCCGATCCAGCTGACATTTTGACAGCGTGTTCCTGACACGTGGCTCTTCAATCTGAACGGTGAAGATTTCGTTTGGAGCTATGTACAGGCATATTCCAATGGGTAGTTCGTGGCCACTTAAAGTGAGATCTTTCTTCTTTTTACTCTCTTGAATTATTGCCGTTTGTTGCCGAGATTGATCATCTTGAGATATCAATAGTTGTATGCCTCTAGTTGTGACTAGGGAGAACTCGTTGTAGCCCATTATTGATTATAGTGGAGTTTTTGACTTAGGTCCGTGGTTTTTTACTCTTCGCATTGAAGATGTTTTTCCACGTTAAAATTGTTTGTGTCCTGTGCTTGAATTATATTGTGTTCTACTTGTTTAATTTTCTATTAGGTTCACCAGGGATAATTGAATAATAGAATTTAATAATTATCCCAACAGTTACATTATGAGCTAAACTTTTATAGCTAGAATTTGTGGTGCTATAATATTTATTTGGCCTATTTTGTTATTGTGTAAGCATATGTTGTATAGTTCATGTGTGTTTAATATTTATATTTTCTATTTAAACTTAATCACTTTCAAAAGATTATAAAATGATTTTTAATACTTAAGGATTACATAAATGACTGAAATTGCAAACTTTCACAAGTAATGCAAGTAAATTCATGTTGGATAAAATAGAGAATTATCTTCTTATTTATTATCACAATACTCTTATTTTGATTAAGGTCTTCATAGATAGCCCTAGATTGACAATGGATTTTTGATATCTACAAATTTCACTAACTTTCTAAGGATAAAATCTATAAGTTCTTCCCAAAACAAATTCTGAAAAGAAAAAAAAAAATGATAAAAACGGGTGCGGAAAGGAATCCCACAATAAACTTCAAGCTGAAATTCCCACATCGGGAAGAAAGAGGCTCTAACGAACCCATCAAACTGTTATATAAAGGCACCAAGGCTTGTTATATAAAGGCACCAAGGCTTTGTATTGAAACTTACGGAGCCGTGTGGTGAGCACAAAGCGAACTATTCTTTCGCCTTTTACTAAAGAATACCGTGTGCTCGCCGCTCTTAGCGGCATACGCCTATATTTGGAGGGTCTCTCTCTTTAGAGTGATCCCTACATCATTTCAAGTTTTATACGCCTATATTTGGAGGGTCTCTCTCTTTAGAGTGATCCCTACATCATTTCAAGTTTTAAATTTTAATAGATGGTTCACTCCTCTGCACATTTTAAATTTCAATTTATGATTGAAGTTAATTTTGATGGGGAAAAAGTATTTAAAAAGTAATTAAGAATAAATTTTAAAGGTTTTTAAGTCTATATATATATAACTAACTTTAACTAACGTGAAAAAAAAGAAATAAAATAGCAACTAATCAATATTATTGACAATAAAATGTAAATAGCCTGCTGAATATAATATAAATAATAAGTATTTTGCTGAATATAATATATTTTAAATTCGATGTCAATTTAGAGTAAAATAATTAAAAATCTAGCACTTTTTAAAAAAAATTGCCGATATATCAATTTCTATCACTCATAGTATGGTCTATCGCTGATAGACTCAGTTTTTTATAAAATTTTGTCAGTAGTAGTCTATCAGTGATAGAAGTCTATTAGTGATAGTCATATATCAACAATAAAATTTATCGGTGATAGCCACTGATTTTTTGCCATATTTGCAAAATGTTTTAAACTTTGCTAAATTTGCAATTATTTTGGGCCTCATTGTTGTTTGTGCAACCAGCCCAAATATATATTTATTAATTTAACTATTTTTAAAATATTTGTTTTTTTCATATTTTTAAAAAAATATACATGAATATCAATAGACATTTCTATCTAAATCCTTGCATTAAAATAATTTTAAATGTCAAACCGAGCATAACCCTTGACTAAGAGGTCAAAGTTCAATCCTCAGAGGTTAGATTTGAACCCACACCCTCGCATGAGGACCCAAAAAGTTCAATCCTCAGAGGTTAGATTTGAACCCACACCCTCGCATGAGGACCCAAAACTTAAGTCTGGCGCCTTAGACCACTAAGCCAACTTTTTTTTTTTTTTTTTTTTGTATAGTAGATATATATTTCTATCAAAATCTTAAACCTTGCATTAAAATGTTTTAAAATGCGGTCAGCCAACATTATTTTTTTTTTGTATAGTAGATATATATTTCTATCAAAATCCTAAACCTTGCATTAAAATGATTTTAAATGCATGCTTTTCACTAATTTTGAACATGAATATATAAAGTGATTTAACTATTTAAATCACAGCTCAAACATGTACTTATCAATTTTGTATGTAATTTTTGTGAACACCAAAAACTAACAATTGTCAGAAATGAGATTTAAACCCACGCCTTGAAGATAAGAACTTGAGTCGGACGCCGTAGACCACTCGACTATCCACCTTGCATTAAAATGATTTTAAATGCATGCTTTTGACTGATTTTGAACATGAATAAGGTGATTTAACTATTTAAATCACACCTCAATCATGTACTTATAAATTTTGTAGGTAGTTTTTGTGAACACCAAAAACTAACAATGGGATTTGAACACACACCCTATGAGAACTTCAGTCTGACACAGTAAACCACTCGACCATCCTGACTTTTTTTTTTTTTTTTGTATAGTAGATATTTCTATCAAAATCCTAAACATTGCATTAAAATGATTTTAAATGAATCCTTTTGACAGAAGTAGGATTTGAACCCACACCCTCTCACGAAAACTTGAGTCTGGCATTTTACACCAATCGACCATCCTAACATTATTTTTTATGTAGTAGATATTTCAATCAAAATCCTAAACCTTGCATTAAAATGATTTTAAATGCATGCTTTTGAACATGAATAAAGTGATTTAAAGTTTTTTTTTTTTTGAACAAAAGTGATTTAAAGTTAAATCACACCTCAAACATTAACTTATCAATTTGGTATGTAATTTTTGTGACCACAAAAAACAAACAATTGTTAGAAGTGAGAACGCATCCCCTCTCACAAAGACTAAAATATGGTTTTGACGTCTTAGACCACTCAACGATCTTGACTTTTTATTTTTACAAAGTAGATATTTCTATCTAAATTCTAAACCTTGCTTTAAAATGATTTTAAATGCATGATTTTGACACCTCAAACATACTTATTGTTATGAATATTTTAAGATGTCCCTAAGATAGCATGTATCTTCTCCCATTAACTTTCCCCCTTTATTTCTACTGTATCTTCTCCTTTCATTTCTCCCTTTCCTTACCTTCTTTAGGTCTTGTAAACCCTATAAATATTGGTTATTGTAACTTTTGAAGATCACAACTGAATAGAGAAGACATCCTCTCTACTTTCTTCTTCTCCCATCGTGGTTAATGTTCTAGCGTTTTACAACACGTTATTAGCACGAGTCTCTATCCACTGATCTACTGGAACACGAAGAACGTTAAAAGACCACCAGAATTATCTCCATATTCTTTGAGGAGGCTCCCAGAAGTCTCGGTTCCGGGTTCAAGTCATAGTGAGGAAGATCTCGTGGAATAGGAACACGAGAAGGTTATTGTTGGTCAAGGAGTTCATTCCCTTCTTTGAGGTATTTATAACTAAAGCTAAATTTAGATGAATATTTTAATTTCATATATGTGATATAATATAGGTTGGTATTTCATATATGTGATATGATATAAGTTGATATTTCATATATGTGATATGATATAAGTTGATATTTCATATATGTGATATGATATAGGTTGGTTTGCAAATTTACTAAACCTTTCATCTAATGTGATATATGATGGATTAATCTAGTAATTAATAGTTAATTAAAGATTAATGAGTTTAAAATAAAAAATTGACTATAAGGAAACCCTGTCTAAGAAAGGTTACTCGGGTGAGGTACTTAAGTTGACTGAAGGCAAAATTATATTATGGATTTAATTTTTGTGATTTCACTTCTTTTCAATTTCTTAGGACATGCATACATTTAAATTATTATCATGCATGTTTGATATAATTATTATATTTTCTAATATCAGAACATTTTTTTTATATATATAGTTTTTTTTCCATGACAAATCTTAAGAAATTAGAGTTTGTAGCTCTAAATATCGATGGAAATAATTATTTGTCATGGGTGCTTGATGCTGAAATTCATTTGGATGCCATGAACCTTGGAGAAACAATTAAAACGGGGAATACATCTTCTAATCAAGAAAAGGCAAAAGCCATGATTTTCCTTCGCCATCATCTTCACGAGGGATTAAAAATTGAATACCTTACGGTAAAAGATCCTCAAATTTTATGGCAAAGTCTGAAAGAAAGGTATGATCATCAAAAAACTATCATTCTTCCAAAAGCTCGTTATGAGTGGATGCACCTAAGGTTGCAGGATTTTAAATCAGTAAGTGATTACAATTCCGCATTATTCAAAATTAGTTCGAAATTGTTATTATGCGGAGAAAAAATTACTGATGGAGATATGTTAGAGAAAATATTTTCTACCTTTCATGTCTCGAATATGCTCTCCTGCAGCAGCAATATTGAGAGAGAGGTTTTAAAAAATATTCTGAACTTATATCATTCATGTCTTCTCGTGGCTGAACAAAATAATGAGTTATTGATGAAGAATCATGAATCTCGACCAACTGGAACAACACCATTCCCGGAAGTGAATGCAGTGTCTTCTAATCAACGTGGTCAAGGTCGAGGTCGTGACCGTGGAAGAGGAAGGAATAATTATTCATGAATCTCGACCAACTGGAACAACACCATTTCCGGAAGCAAATGCAGTGTCTTCTAATCATCGTGGTCAAGGTCGAGGTCGAGGTCGTGACCGTGGAAGAGGAAGGAATAATTATTCATTCCGTGGTGGTCACCATAATCATTCAAATTTCAAGAGAACCACAAATAATGATGATCATAAAGGAAAAAATCCACGAAATAAGAGTTCTAAAAGCATTGAAAATCAATGTTTTCGATGTGGAATGCAAGGGCATTGGTCTCGTATCTGTCGTACGTCTAAGCACTTAGTTGATCTTTATCAAGCCTCACTGAAGGTAAAGGGGAAAGAAGTGGAAGCAAACTTTGCCTATCAAAATGATGTATTTAACCCTCCAAACATGACACATTTGGATGTTACAGATTTTTTTGAATCTCCTGAAGAGAAGATCGACACTATTGAAGGAGTAACAAATCCTCCTTTTGATTACGAGAATCTCGAAATCTAATATTGTTTTATGTTTTAAGTATAGCTATAGTGCTTACTAATTTAGTTTGAATTTTATGTGATGATTGTTTTTCCAGTATTATTTATTTATTATTTTAGCTTTATTGAAATCAATTTATTTCTTTAATGAAAAATTATGAACATTTCTCATATTTTGGATGGTTCAAAGATGCAAAATGAAGATGTATGTTTGGCAGATAGTGCAACTACGCACACAATATTAAAAAGTAGAAAATATTTTTCTAACTTGACATTGCTTGAAGCAAATGTCAATACAATATCAGGTTCTGCAAACTTGATTGAAGGATTTGGAAAAACAAATCTCATCTTGCCTAGAGGAACAAAAATCTCCATTCATAATGCTTTGTACTCTAGCAAATAAAAAAGAAATCTCTTGAGTTTCAAAGATATACGTTATAATGGTTATCATATTGAGACTAATAGTAAAAATAATATAGAGTATCTTTATATTACATCTGCTGTTTCACATGAAAAATGTACCGTAGAAACATTGCCTGCTTTTTCTTCTGGATTATATTATACTCATATACGAGTAATTGAAACATATGCAACCATGAACCTTAAGTTCATGAATCCAGATATATTCATTGTTTGGCATGAAAGATTGGTTCATCCCGGGTCTATAATGATGAGAAGAATTATTGAAAATTCACGTGGACATCCATTGACAAAACAAAAGATTCTTCAATCTAATGAATTGTCATGCGATGCTTGCTCTCAAGGTAAATTAATTATTAGACCCTCACCGGCTAAAGTAGGATTTGAATCACCTACATTTTTAGAACGAATTCATGGAGATATATGTGGACCTATTAATCCACCAAGTGGACCGTTTAAATATTTTATGGTTTTAATTGATGCATCCAGCAGATGGTCCCATGTGTGTTTATTATCAAGTCGAAACATTGCATTTGCAAGATTACTCGCTCAAATAATTAAGTTAAGAGCACAATTTCCTGATTGTGGAATTAAAAAAATTCGTCTTGATAATGCTGGTGAATTTACATCCCAAGCATTTAATAATTATTGCATGTCAATTGGGATAAGTGTTGAACATGCTGTAGCTCATGTTCATACCCAAAATGGTTTGGCATAATCATTTATAAAACGATTACGATTAATTGCTAGACCAATGATTATGAGAGCACAACTCCCAATATCGGTGTGGGGTCACGCGATTTTGCATGCAGCATCGCTTATATGTTTTAGGCCCAGCAGCCTACCATAAATACTCTCCAATACAATTAGCTTATGGCCAGGAGCCAAATGTTTCCCATCTACGAATTTTTGGATGTGCAGTATACATTCCAATTGCATCACCACAACGTACTAAGATGGGTCCTCTAAGGAGACTAGGAATATATGTTGGATTTGATTCACCATCAATTATTAGATATCTTGAACCCCTGACGGGTGATGTATTTACTGCACGCTTTGCTGATTGTCATTTTAATGAGACAAATTTTTCAACATTAGGGGGAGAAATTAAGAAGTTGAAAAATGAAGTTGCATGGAATGCATCGTTATTATCTCATTTAGATCCCCGTAATAACCAATGTGAACTAGAAGTTCAAAAGATAATTCACTTGCAAAATATTGCAAATCAAATGCCAGATGCATTTACATATATTAAGAAAGTAACTAAGTCATATATACCAGCTGCAAATGCACCATCTAAAATTGTTATCCCAACACAACAAGTAGTCACAACTAATAAGTCCGAGACACGCCAAAAGCGTGGAAGACCAATGGGTTCCAAAAATAAAAATCCTCGGAAAAGAAGAATAATCAATAATGAAAATGACTCAATTGAGAATGTGGATATTCCAGAAGAAATCCTGAATATGAGTACTCAAGAAAATCAAATACCAGAGGATAATAATGAGATCTCGATAAATTATGTCATGACAGGAAAAAGATGGAATCGGTCTGATATAGTTGTTGACAACACTTTTGCTCACAATGTTGCTCACGATATTATTAACGAAAATGAGGATTCTTAACCAAAATCTGTCGAAGAATGTCGACACAGAAAAGATTGGATCAAGTGGAAAGAAGCAATCCAAACAGAATTAAATTCACTCTCAAAACGTGAGGTTTTTGGGCCAGTAGTTCAGACACCAAAAGGTGTAAAGCCTGTGGGATACAAATGGCTATTTGTAAGAAAAAGAAATGAAAATAATGAGGTTACAAGATATAAAGCGAGACTTGTTGCACAAGAATTCTCACAAAGGCCTGGTATTGACTACGAGGAGACATATTCACCTGTGGTGGATGCAATAACATTAAGCTATCTAATTGGTATGGTTGTGCATGAAAACCTTGACATGCATCTTATGGATGTAGTCACAACATATTTATATGGATCTCTTGATAATGATATTTATATGAAAATCCCTGAAGGATTAAAAATACCAGAATCATATAATTCAAATACTAGAGAATTATATTCCATTAAATTACAGAGATCTTTATATGGACTAAAACAATCTGGACGAATGTGGTATAATCGTCTTAGTAGATATTTGTTGAAAGAAGGGTATAAAAATAACCCTATTTGTCCATGTGTTTTTATAAAAAAATCACAATCAGGATTTGTTATTATTGCTGTATATGTTGATGATTTGAATGTCATTGGAACTCCCGAAGAGCTTCCAAAGGCAATAAAATATCTTAAGAAAGAATTTGAGATGAAAGATCTCGGAAAAACAAAGTTTTGCCTTGGGTTGCAATTTGAGCATTTAGCCAATGAAATATTTATTCATCAATCAACTTATACAGAAAAGATCTTTAAAAGATTCTACATGGACAAAGCACATCCATTAAACATTCCAATGGTAGTTCGTTCACTTGATGTGAAGAAGATATATTTCGACCACGAGAAGATAATGAAGAGCTTCTTGGTCCCGAAGTACCATACCTTAGTGCAAAAGGTGCACTAATGTACCTTGCTAATAACACAAGACCAAATATAGTGTTTCCAGTCAATTTATTAGCTAGATACAGTTCTTCTCCAACAAAATGACATTGGAATGGAGTTAAGAACATCCTTCGTTATCTTCGAGGGACAATTGATATGGGTTTACTTTACTCTAATAAATCGAATTTTGGACTAGTTGGTTATGCAAATGCAGGTTATTTATCTTATCCACATAAAGGTAGATCTCAAACAGGCTATGTATTTACATATGGAGGAACTGCCATATCATGGCGGTCTATGAAGCAAACAATAACAGCTACTTCCTCGAACCATGCTGAAATCCTGGCCATCCATGAAGCTAGTCGAGAATGCGTATGGCTAAGATCAATGACTCAAAATATTTGTGAAACATGTGGTTTGCCTTCTAACAAAGATTGTCCCACGACATTATATGAAGACAATACAACATGTATAACTCAAATTAAAGGGGGATATTGTTACCTCTCCAAAAGAGAGTTATTTAGGGCTATAATTACTTGATATTCATAGGATCTCTTAAGCATTTTAGTTAGAAGTGAGCATAATATGTGTTTAAAAGTGACATTTTGGGAATTGAGGTTAATTTAAGGCTTATGTGAAAAAGCTACGAATAAGTGTGCAAATTGATGAAAAAATGTCTAATTAATGCCTTGTAGATGTATTGCTGAAGTTTTGCGAGGAACGCAATAGGATCAGAAGATGGGAAGCTGGAAACAGAGCATTGCGATCGCAACGCAATCGCAATCCTGGTCTTCGCTGCTGCGTTTTTCCAGCCGCCACCCCTTCCTACAGCTGCCACGTGTGAGGTTGTTACCTCAAATTTGATGGAGATCCGCAACTGATGGCGACCTCTGAAGGCTATATAAAGAGCTAGATGAAGAAGGAAAAGGACAACCCGACGGTGAAGAGAATCGTAGAAGCCAACCCGTAGATGAAACATCCTTCTCCCGTTTGTTGGATCGAAGAAACCAAGGCACCTTGGCGTCGATAATTCAAGAGGAAGAAGAGAAGAGCCATCTTCTCTTCTGATTGAGTTCCCTTCCCTCGCCAGGCCATTCTTCTCCTTCAACCGAGACGGATCTCGGACAATCGAACCTTCACTCCTTTACTGTTTTCCTTTATTTAGTGCTTTCGAATTGAACATTGTGTCATTTCTGTTTATGTTTCTTGTTCATCTACTGCTATGCTTTAGTTATTATCTCAGAACAAACCTTGTTGCCTTATGAATTGTTATTGGATGTGCTTTTATAAGTAATCAATTAGTTTGTTGAGTTTTTCTCTCAATCATAAGTCAATCAATTAGTTTTGTTGAGTTTTTCATTTCATGACTAATCAATTAGTTTTGTTGAGTTCTTCTAAAGCCATGAGTAGCTAAGTTTATAGAGGTTGCTGAGATGAATCTATAGGGCAGAACAATGTGAATTCAGCATGTAAATGAGCACGAGTGCATTGAATGGATGTGAGCTTCATCCCATGGACATTTTCGACCGGCCATCCATTTTGTTCTAAAGAATTCCTAACCTCTGGAAGGAGTAAGAATTCAGAGTCATTCATTCATGTTAGCCTTTCATAGTAACCAGAGGGCGATCTAGGAATAGGTGTTCTCCTAGCACGTTTAATCGCATGTAGTCATAAATAGGTTCTTAACCTTACTTGGATATGAGTAACTTATGAATCTAATGCATATAATCGAAAGATGTATGAGATCTAGCTGAATACGATACATGTAATGTTTGTTCACTGCTGATTGATCATAATTTATGCCTATGGAGGAGTCTTAGCCAACCTTGTTGTTTTATCTTTAGACCTTATTCATTGCGAGTTCATTGCGAGAGTATTGCGAGAGCCGCAATCGTATTTTCTGCCTTATCTTAGATTTACTTGTCTTTTAAGCTATTGATGGTTCATTACGAAAGTGTTGCGAGACCCGCAATACTACTCTTTCACTCTGTGAGTTAGTTAGTTTATTTTCTTTGACTTTCGTGGATTCTACTAGTTTGTTAATCTTTTGCTAGCCTATTGCGAAGGTATTGCGAGTCCCGCAATACTAGTCTTCAATATTGTAGTCTCTCTAGTTCTTTTGCATCATTATAACTTTGTTTTTTCTTCATGTCCTTGCAATTTCGTGTCTCAACCCAAAATCCATTCATTCCTGGTTACCTTATCTAATTTAACACGCATCAAATCGTGAGTCACTCAACTCAGTCTCTGTGGGAAATCGATATAAATTATACTTATCACTTGCTGCAGACCATGTATACTTGCATGATCTGAGTGTTCTTCTCACCTAATTTACATACACACTGAGCACGCAACAGATATATCAAAGGAGATAGAACGAAGCATATCTCGCCAAAGCTCTTCTACACTCATGACCTTGAAGCAAAAGGAGACATCAATGTTCAACAAATTTCTTCAAAAGATAACGTGGCGGACTTATTTACAAAGGCATTACCTACTGCAACATTTGAGAAGTTGATACACAACATTGGAATGCGACGATTCAAAGATCTCAAATAATGTTTACATGAGGGGGAGAAAATGTGTTGCACTCTTTTTCCTTTGACTATGGTTTTATCCCACTAACTTCCCCCTTTATTTCTCCTGTATCTTCTCCTTTAGATTATCCCTTTCATTACCTTCTTTAGGTCTTGTAAACCCTATAAATATTGGTTATTGTAACTTTTGAAGATCACAACTGAATAGAGAAGACATCCTATCTACTTTCTTCTTTGGTTATTGTAACTTTTGAAGATCACAACTGAATAGAGAAGATCCTCTCTACTTTCTTCTTCTCCCATCGTGGTTTCTACTTTCTTCTTCTCCCATCGTGGTTTCTACTTTCTTCTTCTCCCATCGTGGTTTCTACTTTCTTCTTCTCCCATCGTGGTTTCTACTTTCTTCTTCTCCCATCGTGGTTTCTACGTGGTTTCTAGTGGTTTCTACTTTCTTCTTCTCCCAGCGTGGTTTCTACTTTCTTCTTCTCCCATCGTGGTTTCTACTTTCTTCTTCTCCCATCGTGGTTTCTACTTTCTTCTTCTCCCATCGTGGTTTCTACTTTCTTCTTCTCCCATCGTGGTTTCTACGTGGTTTCTAGTGGTTTCTACTTTCTTCTTCTCCCAGCGTGGTTTCTACTTTCTTCTTCTCCCATCGTGGTTTCTACTTTCTTCTTCTCCCATCGTGGTTTCTACTTTCTTCTTCTCCCATCGTGGTTTCTACGTGGTTTCTACTTTCTTCTTCTCCCATCGTGGTTTCTACTTTTTCTACTTTCTTCTTCTCCCATCGTGGTTTCTACTTTTTCTATCGTGGTTTCTACTTTCTTCTTCTCCCATCGTGGTTTCTACTTTTTCTATCGTGGTTTCTACTTTCTTCTTCTCCCATCGTGGTTTCTACTTTCTTCTTCTCCATCGTGGTTTCTACTTTTTCTACTTTCTTCTTCTCCCATTGTGGTTTCTACTTTCTTCTTCTCCATCGTGGTTTCTACTTTCTTCTTCTCCCATCGTGGTTTCTACTTTCTTCTTCTCCATCGTGGTTTCTACTTTTTCTACTTTCTTCTTCTCCCATTGTGGTTTCTACTTTCTTCTTCTCCCATTGTGGTTTCTACTTTCTTCTTCTCCCATCGTGGTTTCTACTTTCTTCTTCTCCCATCGTGGTTTCTATGTGGTTTCTACTTTCTTCTTCTCCTTTCTTCTTCTCCCATCGTGATTTCTACGTGGTTTCTACTTTCTTCTTCTCCCATCGTGATTATTACGTGGTTTCTACTTTCTTCTTCTCCCATCGTGATTTCTACGTGGTTTCTACTTTCTTCTTCTCCCATCGCGGTTTCTACTTTCTTCTTCTCCCATCGCGGTTTCTACTTTCTTCTTCTCCCATCGTGGTTTCTACTTTTTCTACTTTCTTCTTCTCCCATCGTGGTTTCTACTTTTTCTATCGTGGTTTCTACTTTCTTCTTCTCCCATCTTGGTTTCTACTTTTTCTACTTTCTTCTTCTCCCATCGTGGTTTCTACTTTTTCTATCGTGGTTTCTACTTTCTTCTTCTCCCATCGTGGTTTCTACTTTTTCTACTTTCTTCTTCTCCCATCGTGGTTTCTACTTTTTCTACTTTCTTCTTCTCCCATCGTGGTTTCTACTTTCTTCTTCTCCCATCGTGGTTTCTACTTTCTTCTTCTCCCATCGTGGTTTCTACTTTCTTCTTCTCCCATCCTGGTTTCTACTTTCTTCTTTCTTCTTCACTTTTATCGGTAGTTTTTGGTGTTTTTGTGAACACCAAAAACTAAGAATTGTCAGAAGTGGGATTTGAACCCACACCCTCTCACGAAAACCATAATTTAAATCTGACACCTTAGACCACTAGACCATCCTGACTTTATTTTATTACTAAAGTAGATATGTCTATAAAAATCCTAAACCTTGCATTAAAAAATATTTTAAATGCATGCTTTTGTGAAAACCAAAAACTCACAATTGTTAGAAGTGGGATTTGAAAACACTCCCTCTCCCGAAGACCAGAACTTGAGTCTGACGCCTTAGACCACTCAACCATCCTGACTTTATTCTTTTTGTATAGTAGATATTTCTATCAAAATCCTAAACTTTGCATTGAAATGAATTTTAATGCATGCTGATTTTGAATATGAATAAAGTGGATTTAGTGGGTGTTGACCGAGAAATTTTGGCCTATCAACGGTCGCCACGTGTCTTCATCACGACCGGTGGATCAGATAGATGTGACCGAGCAAATTCGGTCACACCGCAATTGGGCTCGAAATCGAATCGGTCCAGAAAAGCTATTCAAAAGACAATTTGGCCCATTGGGCTTAGAATTCAAAAGCTCATTGGACCAAGCCCATTGGGTCCAAGCCCATTGGATCCAGGCCCAAGCCCACCAGGCCCATGAGAACTCTATAAATAGAGAGTTCATTCTTCATTTTTAAGGTTCAGAAAATTTCTACTCCTAGGAGCTTGTTGCGTGCTCAATGTGTTAAAATAAGTAAGCAATAAGAGAGAGAGAGCACTCAGAACATGCAAGCATACATGATCTTATAGCAAGTAGTAAGTATTTTTTCATTCGTTTTCCCACAGAGATTTATTATAAGCTACTCGTGAAGTGTTTTGTTAAGAAAGAATGGATGGATTTGATGGGGTAGAATTGGTTTTAAATTGTCTAATTTCTAAGGAATGTGTAAAGGGTAGCAACATAAACAAGTGCAAATCAAAGTTAAACTCAAATGAAAAGGGAAGAGATTAATAAACGAAGAGGAACTTAGCTAAACAGAATTTTAAACTTAGCAGAATTGCGGAAACAGCAATTCTACCGCAATTTTACTAACAGTGAAAGTGTGTAAAATGGAGAAACAAGGTCTACTAACGACTCCTCTATAGGCATTTTCTCACGATTCTCAAGCATTGGATCAACTCACTATGCATCAAACTCACTCAATCTCATGTATCGTCCGATTCCATGCATTAGATTCTTTAGTTTACTCATGTCCAAGTAAGGTCTTAAGCATCTTGTTAAAGCAGAAAGTTATGGTTTGTACTAGGAAAACGCCTATTCCTAGGTCGTTTTCTGGCTACCTTGAAAGGCTAGCATGAGTGTACGACTCTGAACTCTTACTCCTTCCAGAGGTTAGGAGTTCTTTGGACAAAATGGATGGCCAATCGAAATTGCCCGTGGGATGAAGCTTACATACAATCAATGCTTCGAGAGCTATCCTACATGCTTGCTTCATGTTTTTTAGCCTATAGTATTGTCATTAGCATGCCCCTATCTGACTTAGTTACTCATGGATATAGGGAGAACAGAAAGAAGAGATGAAAGAGACATGCTTAGAAGATAAATAAACTGAAAAAAGCAAGATAAGACAGTGAGTTGCAAAAGTAGGAAATTGAGAAATGAAGAATTATGCTTTAATTACTTGATTGTTTGAATGAACAAAAGAGAAACTTAAAGTGAATAACAGAAAGACAGAACACAACGAAATGGACTGATCTAGCTACTAGGAAAGAAACAACAACAATACAAAGCTGGAAAATGGAAATAAAGAGCAGAAAGCTGAAATTGAGCGTGAACGCCTTGTTGCGATTGCTTCGGCTGAATGGGGAGAAAGAATAGCCTTGCTTGGATGAATCCAATCGGGAGAGAAGATGAATCTTCTCTCCTTCCTATCAGATTGTCGATTCCAACAGCTGAGACTCTCACACCAACAGACGAAGAAGAATGACAGGAGAAAAGATGGAGCTGCGAGAAGACTTCTACGCTTTCGGATGATGCTCAAACCCTCTACTTTTACCCCTTTTTATAGTAATCTGCAGGTGCTTTTGGGCCAAGGAGAACCATCCATCTTCAACGTCATACTTCAGAATGGATGGAGGAGAAAGAACGAATCCCTGAAATAACGGAAATTAACAGAAAAAGATCAGTCAACTTACGGTTTTCACTTGAAACATTGCGGTTTCAGCAATGTTTCCGCAATGCTGTTGCAATGTAGTTTTTTCATTCTTTTACTTCGTTTTTCATCCCTTTTCTTTCCTTTTGCACACAAGTCCTAATTTAGCTACCTTCTTCTAATTATCATATATAAGCATAGGTTTAAGCTAAATCCTATCAAAAACACCTAAGAGTGTACACCTTTCTAAGATAAATTAGTCCTAAAAAGGCCACTTTTGGAGACGTAACACACCCCCAAACTTAAGGTTTTGCTCGTCCTCGAGCAATCTAAGGACTTGCCTAGGCTGCTGTTTCATCTTTTTTAACCACTTACTGACTCCCCTACATTCCTATCTATAACAGTGCTGTCCTGTGACACACTTCTAAGTTTAAAACTATCCTCTTATCTAGCTTCTTCTGACTTCGCATGCCTAATACTCCTACTGTTTCATTAACTCCCTACAACTGATCTACTTGCTTTTGTCATATCATGCCACTATCCCTAAGGTTTCAAATTCTACCTAGCTTTACCCCAGACTCAGTACATGCTTCTAGTTTTTACTTTTGAACTACCTAGGATTCCTTAGAGTCATGCCAGTCTTAGTATTAACAGTGACAGTAGTACTTTAAGAGAACAACCTAAACCCTGGCATCACTACATTGGACATACATTCATTTCCCTAAACAACCCTACAAGCTACAACTTTGTGCTCAGCTAATTGAGGATCAGAGTTCTTTTTAATCAGGACATCTAAGCCACAAAGTTGCAACTCCTAGGTATACATTCTTCTTCCCTACTTCTTCCTTTTTTCTTTCTTACTTAGGTGGACCCTCTCCTTTGGTTGCCTTTTGATGCAATGCCACTTGTGGATTACACACTTGGCACTGATTACTCAGCAACCTAAGAAAGACTCCCCTCTTTATTCTATTTTTCATTTTTTTTTTTTTCAGCTCATCATTTTTTTGTAAAGGAGAAGAAGAATGCTTATGCTTTTAAGGGAGAGAGGAATGTTCCTAGGCCTAGGGTGACCTCCCCCAAACTTAAACTACTCATTGTCCCCAATGAGTGTCTGAGGTGGCACACCCCCAAACTTGTCCTAGAAGCATCTAGTCTAAGATAAAACAAAGAGAATCTAAAAGTCCTAGGCATAGACAGAACATTCTAAAAGTAAATATCACAGCAGCAGAAATTTGAAAAAAACAGACAGGTAAGGACTTAAAGCTTATGCATGCTGAGCTTTTTAGAGGTTAATTTAAACTATCAAAGGGTGTCCTATGACACTCATCCAACATGCTTTAAGATATGCTATATAGGGTAGTCATGATAGCAGCAAAAGACAGAATTTAAACAGATCACAGCCTAGCTAAGCAATCAGTCAAAAACATGCATTTGCTAATAAAAATTGCGGTATCCGCAATTATTTCGCAATAGATAAAGGGCAGATATAACAGTGATTAAGGCCCCTACGCATGCTTTTTCCAGTCATTCAAGCTCTCTAAAAATGAAACTAAACTAATCTACCTAATCATCTATTATCAGACTACACTAAACAATATAAAAACTTAAAACTAAGCAACTAATACAGATCAAAATATTAACTAAAAACAGCATAATTCACACGTTTCAACAAAAACAGTTTGATTTTTTTCTTTGTTTATTCTAAGGGAACAACAATACTCCCTTTAGTGCTCCTCAAACTAGCACTCAGATATCTTCCTCATCATCATTCCTTCTTGGTCTTGGAGGCACCCATGGAGACAGTAGGTTCGTGGGAAAGTCAGGGAAGATGCATCCCAGTTGGTCAGCAACTTCCTTGTCCCTTGCCTGTGCGTATGTGGCCCATTGAGCCATCCTCTTCTGTAGATCCATCAGGCACGCCATGGACAGCGACTGAGCAGCAGCCAAACTATCCAGCTCGAATTCCATGTTCCCCTTCCTTCTCAGCCTCAAGCCTGTAGGCAGCTCCAAGTGGCCTGTGTAAGCCATCTGCTGTTCCATTCGCTCGATGGGGACCCCTGCACGCAAGCAGAGTTTAGTAATAGTATTAAGGAAGAACAATGGACCCTTACCCTTCTTGGCGCAGTCAGCAATGGAAGCTGAAATGACTTCGCCCACGTTGATTGTGAGACCTCGCATGATTGCATAGACCAGCAGCGACCTGCTCTGGTTGATTGTGGTCTCATGAGTCACGGAGGACAGCTTCCTCCTCACGAAGGAAAACCAGACAGCCGCCTTGGCTGTGAGGTTGGCACTCATGAGAGTGTGCCTCCCATTGCGCGACACTATCCATGATGCTTCAGGCTGGCCAATGATCCGAATGGCCTCCTCCAAGACAGCTTCTGTGGGCTCATCAACGATCCTTGAATAATCCGTGTGTTTCTGGCCCTTGAGGCCGTAGGCTTCGTTGATTGCCTTCGCTGAGAAGTCTACCTCGACTCCTCTGACCACAGACAGGCCCTCCTCAGAATTCCTCAAATTGGCGTAGAAGTCATACACCATGCTTGTGTAACCTGGATTGGGTGGTCTGCACAGCTCCTCCCAGCCGTGATTCGTGATTCCTGCGCGCAAGAATTGCGGCAGGTCAGCAGGTCTGTCGAGGAATCCCTTCTCGTGCAGCAGCTCTCTTTTCCTCAGCTCAATGCCTCTAGACTCAGCGTCAGAAGACACGTACCTCACTGATTGAGGCTCATCTTCAGGGTAAAGCTTGGCTTTCCCTTTGTCTTTCGGCTTGGCTGACTCCGCAGCCTCCATCTTGAGCTTCTTCAGAGATGGCTCATCACTCTCCTTCTCTGATGAAGGCACCCTCTTGGCTTTCTTTTTCTTTGATTTCTTGGACCGTTTGGCCTTAACAATCTTGACGGCCTTCTTCTTCTTCAACCTTGCCTTGGTTGTGATCTGCTGGAGGCAAGCCCCCAGTGTCTCGTCCATAGAATCATCCTTCTGCGCAGGACTCCCAGGGCTGGCTTCCCTCAACGGAGAGAAGACCTCTTCTTCCTCAGCTTCCCCACTGCCCTGTGCGATTCTTGATACTCTCCATAGGGAAAGTCAGGGTCAGGCCGTGGAGGAGTGGTTGATGGTGTAGTGCTTTGTGCTACTGTAGGGGTCTGTGCAGAACTCTGCGGCGAAGGGGAAATCTCAGGGCTTCGCGCTGGTGGTGCAGATGGTGAAAAGCTCTTCTTGGCCGAATCGTGTGACACACGCTCACTTTCTTGACTCTCCACAGAGGGAGTCTTTGGCTTGCTCGTTTCTTCCGCCACCGCCATGCTCCATTTGCGCTTCTTGGGTGTTCCTGCTGGTTCAGAGGGTCCAGCAGGTATCTCCGTGACAACCTTCCACTTCTTCTTGCGGATTGGCAGTTTGGGGAGGCGTTCAGTGCGTGCGGCATCAGCGTCTGCAAGGGCAAGAAGTGCTTCCCTCGCAGCAATTTCAGCGTCGTCAGCCTTCTTCTTGGCTGCAGATCTTTCAGCTCTTGTTAGCACCATTGTCGAATTGTGGAGATTTGGAAAGAGGAATCACAGATGAAGAGAAAAGCAGATTTCTTGGAGTTCAGATAATGGGAGAATCGTACGGATCATCGCGCCTCTCAACGGATATAAGTAATGATGAAATCCCAACGGCTCTATTTTTGCGGATTCTGCAAATCCAGCGCAATTCTAGTGACCGTTGGAGATTTTCTGCGTTTAAATGCCAATCTTTCCTCAACCGTATCTTTGATTTGGCTTGATATCTCCTCGATTTTTTTATCTTGAATTCATCTCCTTGATTCCCTCTATCGATTCCCTGAAAAAATAAATAAAATCAACATCAAATACTTAATTAAAATCACACAAAAATATACACAAACAGTAACCGGAAAATCGCAAAAAATAAACTAAGGCATGAGCCTCATATGAACGAGCACAGCAATCACTCGTCCTCTCTCGTTCTTGTTTTCACGTTTCAGACAAAAGGAAGGCCGAGAGAGTCTTCACATCTCCTTCCTCATAGTAGTGCTTCAATCTTGCACCATTAACCATGAATGGTTGTCCTTGCTGCAGGTTCTTTATCTCGATGGCACCATGCACAAACACATTAGTAATTACAAATGGACCTGACCATCTAGACTTAAGTTTTCCTGGAAATAATTTCAATCGTGAGTTAAATAATAAGACAAGCTGGCCTTTCTTGAAGTCCTTAATCCTAAGTCTACTGTCGTGCCAAATCTTGGTCTTTTCCTTATACATTTTGGCATTTTCATAAGACATATGCCTAAGCTCATCAAGCTCATGTAATTGCAAAGACCGCAATGTTCCCGCATCGGTCACGCAGTAATTAAACTCTTTTAGGGCCCAAAATGCTTTAATTTCTAACTCGAATGGAAAGTGACATGCTTTGCCATACACAAGTCTATAAGGAGACATACCTAGAGGTGTCTTATATGCAGTTCTATAAGCCCAAAGTGCATCCTCGAGTTTAAATGACCAGTCCTTTCTATTGGGTTTGACCACTTTTTCAAGTATGTTCTTAATCTCCCTATTTAAAATTTCAGCTTGGCCATTCGAATGTGGGTGATAAGGAGTGGCTACTCTATGTCTAATATTATACTTAGCCAACACTCTCTCCATAGCCTTATTAATGAAATGTGTCCCCTCATCACTGATTATAGCCCGAGGTGTCCCAAATCTAGTAAAAATATGTCTATGCAAGAATCTTATGACTGTTTTGGCATCATTATTTGGACATGCTATAGCCTCTACCCACTTAGATACGTAATCTACTGCTACAAGGATGTAAAGGTTACCTGATGATGGGGGAAATGGTCCCATGAAGTCGATGCCCCACACATCAAAGAGCTCCAACTCTAAGATGTAAGTGAGAGGCATCTCATCCTTTCGACTAAGATTACCTGTTCTCTGGCATTCATCACAGCTGTGGGCATAGTTGTGGGCATCCTTGAAGATCGTTGGCCAATAGTAGCCACTCTGGAACACCTTTGCAGCTGTCCTTTGGCCACCAAAATGTCCACCATAGGGTGCTGTATGGCAGTGCTGCAGCACAGACTTCGCCTCAGCAGCTGAAACACACTTCCTGAGCAGACCATCAGCACATGTCTTGTAAAGTGTGGGATCATCCCATATGAATTTCCTTGCTTCATGGAGGAACCTCTTCTTCTCTTTGCTTCCCTTGAAAGTTGGTAGTACTTGTGATGCAAGGAAGTTAGCAATGTCAGCAAACCAAGGTTCCTCATCGTTATCACGATGAGTCAATACAAAGACATGTTCATCAATAAAAGCATCAGAAATTGCGGTTTCCGCAATTTTTTCGCAATTATGCTGCAATCTAGAAAGATGATCCGCAACCACATTTTCACATCCTTTCTTATCTCTAATGTCTAGATCAAACTCTTGCAGCAGCAAAACCCATCTAATCAACCTAGGCTTAGCATCAGCCTTTCTCATAAGGTACTTCAAGGCAGAATGGTCAGTGTACACGATTGTCCTAGTGCCTACAATGTAATTCCTAAACTTCTCACAAGCAAACACTACAGCTAGCATCTCCTTCTCAGTAGTTGTGTAATTACATTGTGCCTCATTAAGTGTCTTACTAGCATAGTATACAGGGTGTGTTAACTTGTCAATCTTCTGTCCTAACATAACCCCTACAGCATAGTCACTGGCATCACATAACATCTCAAAGGGAAGATCCCAATTAGGCCCTACTATAATAGGTGCTGTGACTAGTGCTTTCTTAAGGGTTTTCCAAGCTAGGAAACACTCTTTAGAGAAAATGAACGGTTTGTTTAGCTCTAGAAGCTCACATAGAGGCTTGGAGATCTTAGAAAAGTCCTTAATGAACCTTCTATAGAAACCAGCATGCCCTAAGAAACTTCTAATGGCCTTGACATTTTGAGGTTCTACCAATTTCTCTATTATTTCAATTTTTGCCCTGTCAACTTCTACACCTGCCCTTGACACTCTATGACCTAAGACAATCCCTTCATCCACCATGAAGTGGCACTTTTCCCAATTTAGGACTAGGTTGGTCTCCTCACACCTAGCCAGGACTTGTCCTAAGTTCTCTAGACAGTTTGTAAATGAATCCCCAAAGACTGAGAAATCATCCATGAATATCTCTATCATGGACTCATCCAAATCAGAGAAGATTGCCAACATGCACCTTTGGAAAGTTGCCGGTGCATTGCATAAGCCAAAAGGCATTCTGCGGAAGGCAAAAGTTCCAAAAGGGCAAGTGAAGGTAGTCTTCTCTTGGTCCTTAGGGTCTATAGTAATCTGGTTATATCCTGAATAACCGTCTAAGAAGCAATAGTAGGCTCTACCAGCTATCCTATCTAGCATCTGGTCAATGAATGGTAGAGGGAAGTGGTCTTTTTTGGTCTCTTTATTTAGTTTCCTATAATCCATGCAAACTCTCCATCCTGTGATAGTCCTTGTTGGAATCAGTTCATTGTTCTCATTGACTACCACAGTCATCCCCCCCTTCTTAGGTACACATTGTATAGGGCTCACCCACTGGCTACTAGCTATGGGGAAGATCACACCAGCATCTAACCAATTTATTATTTCCTTTTTAACTACCTCTTTCATAGAGGGGTTCAGCCTACGTTGGTGATCTACTCTAGGTGTATGCTCTTCCTCTAATATAATCTTATGCATGCAATAAGAGGGGCTAATGCCTCTAATGTCAGCAATAGTCCATGCAATAGCCTTCCTATGTTGCTTAAGTAGTAATATCAGTTCAACCTCATGCTTTTCACTTAATTTAGAAGAAATAATCACAGGCAAAGTATCATTACTTCCTAGATATGCATACTTGAGGTGAGTGGGGAGAGGTTTTAATTCTAAGACAGGTGGATGCTCAATGGATGGTTTTAATGGATTCAAAGATTTTTCAGTTAAGTCAATATTCATACAAACATGCTGAGGTTTATTTACAGGTATGTCCATTATCTCAGCTATGTTTAAGTCAGTTAATTCTAATCCTACATATTCATGAGCATCCTTAGTCAACAATTCATGCTCCAATTGTTCTTCCATTAATAAATCTACAATGTCCATGCTAGCACAAGATTCAGAGTCAGAAGGATACCTCAGTGCTTTAAAAACACTAAACTTAACCTCCTCGTCATGAACCCTCATAGTGAGCTCACCTTTTTGGACATCTATCAGTGCCCTACCTGTGGCTAGAAATGGTCTGCCTAACAGGATGGGGACCTCCTTGTCTGCTTCATAATCCAGGATAATGAAATCTGCAAGGAAAATAAACTTGTCAACCTTTACAAGAATATCCTCAATCTTACCTTCAGGGTATGCTATGGATCTGTCTGCTAGTTGTAAAGTGACAGTGGTTCGACGTGCTTCTCCTATTCCTAGCTGGCGGAATAGTGATAGAGGCATGAGGTTTATGCTGGCTCCCAGGTCACAAAGAGCTCTGCCCACGTGCTTGCCTCCTAGCTCTACAGGTAAGGTGAAGGAACCAGGATCCTTCTCCTTCTTGGGTAGCTTGTTCTGGGGTATGGCACTTGTTACGTCTCCAAAAGTGACCTTTTTAGGACATAATTATCTTAGAAAGATGTTCACTCTTAGGTGTTTTTGATAGCATTTAGCCTAAACCTATGCTCAAAGTCGAGGGTTCAAACATCAACCGAAAGCGTAGAAGTCTTCTCGCAGTCCAACTTTTCTCCTGTTTTCCTTTGCCGTCTGCTGGTTTGCGAAGTTCAGCTGTTGGAAACGATAATCTGATAGGAAGGAGATGAGATTCTTCTTCTCTCCTGATTGGATTCATCCAAGCAAGGCTGACCTTTCTCATCCTTCATTCGAGGCGGCTGCAACGAGACATTCGAGCTGTTTTACTGCTTTTTGCTCTTCATTTCCATTTTCCAGCTTTGTCTTGTCGTTGTTTCCTTTCTAGTAGCTAGATTAGACTATTTCGTTGTGTTCTGTCTTGCTGTTATTTACTTTAAAGCTTTCATTTGTTGAGTCAAACAATCAAGCAATCAAATCTCAATTCTTCATTTCACAGTTTCTCGCCTTTGCACTCCACTGCTTTGCCTTACTGTTTTTGTCCTTAAATTCCTCCTAAGCATGTCTGTTTCATCTCTTATTTCTGTTTACCTTATATCCATGAGTAGCTAAATCACTTAGGGGCATGCTAATGACAACACTTTAGGCTAAAAAACGTGAACCAAGCATGTAGGATAGCTCTCGAAGCATTGATTGTATGTAAGCTTCATCCCACGGGCAATTTCGATTGGCCATCCATTTTGTCCAAAGAACTCCTAACCTCTGGAAGGAGTAAGAGTTCAGAGTCATACTATCATGCTAGCCTTTCAAGGTAACCAGGAAACGACCTAGGAATAGGCGTTTCCCTAGTACAAACCATATTTTTCTGCTTTAACAAGATACTTAAGACCTTACTTGGACATGAGTAAACTAAAGAATCTAATGCATGAAATCGGAAGATACATGAGAGTGAGATAGTTTGATGCATAGAGAGTTGATCCAATGCTTGAGAATCGTGAGAAAAAGCCTATAGGATAGTCGTTAGTAGCCCTTAATTCATCATTTTACACACTTTCGCTGTTATTACAATTGCGGTAAAATTGTTGTCTCCGCAATTCTGCTAAGTTACGATTTTGTCTAGCTGTTTTTGTTTTCATTTATTAATCTCGTCTCTTCTCATTTGAGTTTAGCTTTAACTTGCACTTGTTTATGTTGCCACCCTCTCCGTATTCAGTAGGAAATAGACAATTAAAAACCAATACTACCCCATCAAATCCACCCCTTCTTTCTTAACGTTACACTTCATGAATAGCTTATAATAAGTCTCTGTGGGAAAACGAATGAAATATACTTACTACTTGCTATAAGACCATGTATGCTTGCATGTTTTGAGTGCTCTCTCTACCTTATTACTTATTCATTTTAACACATTGAGCACGTAACAAGTTTTTGGCGCCGCTGCCGGAGATTTATTTAAGTGAAAACGAAGTTTGTTAAGTTTGAAACACCAAGTTTATTGCCTATTGAAGCTGATCTGTTTCATTTCTTTTGCAGGTACTATTGGGTTAGTTTATGAGTGAGCCTTCAAGTAGTGATCTAGAGTTCAATCCTGAGCCTGAGAGATTACTTAGGGCCAGAAATAGAGCCAAGAAACGTCTCTTTAACCAACCCTCTATACCTCAAGTAATTGCGGGAACCGCAATTCCTCCGCAATTATCTCAAGAAGAAATGGATGGAATAGTTCCAAATCCGGTGCCTGTCACTCGCAACCCCATCGAAATAGCGAATGATAAGGACAGCGCCATACTTTCGTACCTAGTACCTATGCCTGGGAAGCTGAACCCCAGCATAATCCGTCCTGAAATCACTGCCCACTCATTCGAGTTAAAGCCAGTGATGTTCCAAATGTTGTCCACTGTGGGACAATTCTTTGGAGTGGAAAATGAGGACCCCCACAACCATCTTAGGAACTTCTTAGGAGTCAGTGACACATTCCTCATCCCTGGAGTTTCCCAAGAAGCCTTGAGGCTATACCTTTTCTCTTACTCTTTGAGGGACAAAGCCAAAACATGGTTGAACTCATTACCCTCAGGATCTGTTCGCAATTGGACAGACTTAGCAGAAAAATTCCTAGTCAAATACTTCCCACCTGATAGGAATTCTACCTTTCGTGATGACATAATCAAATTTAAACAAGCTGACACTGAGTCTCTTCACGAAGCTTGGACAAGGTTTAAAGATCTCCTTCTTAAATGTCCACATCATGGCATCCCATGGTGTATCCAAATAGAGGTCTTTTTCAAAGGATGCAACCCCAACACTAGACAAGTCTTAAACTCATCTGCTGGAGGTTCCATGTTGTCCAAGAGTTACAACGAGGCCTATGAGATCTTGGAGAAGATCTCAGCATCTCACTGTAGGTGGTCAGATGATCCTGTTGAGCCAACTAGAGCTCAAGACAAGGATGCTCTAAGTGCAATGAGCAGCCAAATAAATGCCCTGACCAACCTAGTTAAGCAAATGGCTCAAGCCAATCTCCAAACAAGTGTTAACACCGCTACCGCCATGTCAATGGGCACCCAACCAAGTCAAGGTGAAACACTTATATGTGGATTCTGTGGGGAAGGGCACCTGTATGAATACTGCCCTGGGAATCCAGCCTCAGTCTGCTATATTGGAAGTCAGCAGCAGCCTAGGAACAACCCCTATTCCAATACTTACAACCCTGGTTGGAGGAACCACCCAAACCTGTCATGGGGTGGCCAACAGAATACTAACCAAAATCCTAACCAACCTAGACCGAGTGGAACACCTGGTTTCACTCCTCAACATAACCAATCAATGTATCAAAAACCTTACAGCCAACCTGTAGGATCTTCTGTAGAAAACCTACTCAAAGAATACATAGCCAAAAATGACGCTACTTTGCAAAGTCAGCAAGCCACCCTTAGGAGCCTAGAGAACCAAATAGGCCAGTTAGCCAATGAACTCAAGAGTAGGCCCCAAGGTAGACTCCCTGCTGACACTGAAGTGCCAAGGAGAGATGGTAAAGAACAAGTTCAAGCAATTGAACTTAGAAGTGGTAGACCATTGGTAAGCAACACCAAAGACACACCAAAGAGAGTAGAGAACACTGAGTCTAGTGCTCCACTGGAGACTCTGCCAACCCAAGGTCCACCACCAACAAGCACATCAGGAGCCAGGCTAGAGCCAATTATTGAGGAGATAGAAGAAATTCCAAGACCTCCACCTATCCTAAGGCGACCTGAAGTGCCTGCATATGTGCCACCACCTCCATATCCTCGAAGGCTTAAGAAGAAGCAGGAACAGGAAGTGCATTTTAATAAATTCTTAGAAATTCTTAAGCAAGTGCATGTCAACATTCCTTTTGTAGAAGTTTTACAGTCTATGCCTTCTTATGTAAAGTTTTTGAAAGATATCATTACTAACAAAAAAATAATTGGTGAGTTTGAAATAGTAAACCTCACTGAGGAGTGCAGTGCCATACTCCAAAACAAGCTACCCAAGAAGGAGAAGGATCCTGGTTCCTTCACCTTACCTGTAGAACTTGGGGGCAAGCACGTGGGCAGAGCGCTTTGTGACCTGGGCGCCAGCATAAACCTCATGCCCCTATCACTATTCCGCCAGTTGGGAATAGGAGAAGCACGTCCAACCACTGTCACTTTACAACTAGCAGACAGATCCATTGCATACCCTGAAGGTAAGATTTAGGATATTCTAGTGAAAGTTGACAAATTTATTTTCCTTGCAGATTTCATTATCCTGGATTATGAAGCAGACAAGGAGGTCCCCATCCTGTTAGGCAGACCATTTCTAGCCACAGGTAGGGCACTGATAGACGTCCAAAAAGGTGAGCTCACTATGAGGGTTCATGATGAAGAGGTGAAATTTAGTGTGTATAAAGCTTTAAGGTACCCCTCTGACCTTGAATCCTGTGCTAGCATGGACGTTGTAGATTCTTTGATGGAAGAACAATTGGAGCATGTATTACTAACCAAGCATGCTAATGAATATGTAGGATTAGAATTAACTGACTTAAACATAGCTGAGATAATGGACATATCTGTAAATAACCCTCAGCATGTTTGTATGAATATTGACTTAACTGATAGAGCCTTGAATCCTTTAAAGCCATCCATTGAGCATCCACCTGTATTAGAATTAAAACCTCTCCCCACTCACCTCAAGTATGCATATTTAGGGAATAATGAGACTTTGCCTGTAATTATTTCTTCTAAGCTAAGTGAACAGCATGAGGTTGAATTAATATTACTACTTAAGCAACATAGGAAGGCTATTGCATGGACTATTGCTGATATTAGAGGCATTAGCCCTTCTTATTGCATGCATAAGATTATACTAGAGGAAGAGCACACACCTAGAGTAGATCATCAACGTAGGCTGAATCCCTCTATGAAAGAGGTAGTTAAAAAAGAAATAATAAAATGGTTAGATGCTGGTGTGATCTTCCCCATAGCTAGTAGTCAGTGGGTGAGCCCTATACAATATGTACCTAAGAAGGGTGGGATGACTGTGGTAGTTGTTAAGTCTCTGAAAGTGACTTATTTAGGACCCATTTAGCTTAAGAAGATGTACACTTTTAGGTGTTTTTGATAGCATTTAGCTTAAACCTATGCTTTAATATGAGAATTAGAAGAAGGTAGCTAATTTAGGACTTATGCACAATAGGTAGAAAAAGGGTTGAAAACCGAAGGAAAAGAATGAAAAAATAAGCATTGCGAATGAATTGCGAAAACATTGCGGTGACCGCAATTATTCAAGTGGAAACCGTAAGTTGACTGATCTTTTTCTGTTAATTTCCGTATTTTCAGGGATTCGTTCTTTCTCCTCCATCCATTCTGATATACGACGTTGAAGATTGATGGTTCTCCTTGGCCCAAACGCACCTGCAAACTACTATAAAAGGGGGCCAAAGTCGGAGGTTTGATCATCATTCGAAGCGCAGAAGTCTTCTCGCAGTCCATCATTTCTCTCTGTTTTCCTTTGCCGTCTGTTGGAGTGAGAGTCTCAGCTGTTGGAATCGATAATCTGATAGGAATGAGAGAAGATTCTTCTTCTCTCTCGATTGGATTCATCCAAGCAAGGCTGACCTTTCATCCCTTTCATTCGAGGCGACTGCAACGAAGCTTTTCAAGCACCTTTACTGCTTTTCTGTCGTTCTTCTTCTTATTTCCAGTTTGATCATTGTTGTTCTTAGCCTAGTGCTTTAATTACTGCATTTCGTTGTTGTCTGTCTTTGAATCATTTCTTTTGAAGCTTTCCTTTGTCGTTCAAACATTCAAAGTAATCAAAGTAAAATTCTTCATTTCACAGTTTCCACCTTCTGCTGCTACGTTTTGTCTTATTGTTTTAAGCATATTTCTCTTCTAAGCATGTCTGTTTTATCTACCCTTTCTGTTCTCCATATATCCATGAGTAGCTAAGCCACTTAGGGGCATGCTAATGACAGAACTATAGGCTAAAAAACGTGCATCAAGTATGTAGGATAGCTCTCGAATCATTGATTGTATGTAAGCTTCATCCCACGGGCAATTTCGATTGGCCATCCATTTTGTCCAAAGAACTCCTAACCTCTGGAAGGAGTAAGAGTTCAGAGTCATATAATCATGCTAGCCTTTCATGGTAATCAGGAAACGGCCTAGGAATAGGCGTTTCCCTAGTACAAACTAAACACTCCTGTTTTAACAAGATGCTTAAGACCTTACTTTGAAGTCGAGTAAACTTAAGACTCTAATGCATGGAATCGGACGATACTTGAGATAGAGTGAGTTTGATGTATAGAGAGTTGGTCCAATGCTTGAGAATCGTGATAAAATGCCTATAGGATAGTCATTAGTAGCCCTTAATTCACCCATTTACTCAGTTTCGCTGTTATTTAATTGCGGTAACATTGCGGTCCTCGCAATTCTGCCAGATTTTCATTCTGTTTAGCTGTTTTCTTCCTCGTTTGTTAATTCCATCTCTTGTCTTTTAAGTCTAGTTTCAACTTGCATTTGTTTATGTTATATCCCTTTATACATTCAGCAAAAAGTAGATAATTAAAAACCAATTTTACCCCATCAAATTCATCCCATCTTTCTTAACAATCACACTTCGCGAATAGCTAAAAATAAGTCTCTGTGGAAAAAACGAATGAAATATACTTACTACTTGCTGTGAGACCATGTATGCTTGCATGTTCTAAGTGCTCTCTCTACCTTATTGCTTATTTATCTTTACACATTGAGCACGCAACAAGTTTTTGGCGCCGCTGCCGGGGACTTATTTTAAGTAAAAACGAAGTTTGTTAGGTTTGAAACATCAAGTTATTTTCCATTGAATTTGATCCATCTTCATTTCTTTTTCAGGTACCATTTAGGGTAGTTTATGAATGAGACTCCATCTAGTGATCTAGAGTTCAACCCTGAGCCCGAGAGATTACTTAGAGCTAGGAATAGAACCAAGAAACGTCTCTTTAAACAAACCCTTTTACCTCCAATCATTGCAGAGACTACAATTCCTCCGCAATTACCTCAAGAAGAAATGGCTGGAGTAAATCAAAACCTGGTGCCTGTCACTCGCAATCCCATTGAAATAGCGAATGACAAGGATAGCGCCATCCTTTCATATTTAGTACCTATGCCTGGGGAGCTGAACCCCAGCATAATCCGTCCTGAAATCACTGCCAACTCATTCGAGTTAAAGCCAGTGATGTTCCAAATGTTGTCCACTGTGGGACAATTCTTTGGAATAGAAAATGAGGACCCCCATAACCACCTTAGGAACTTCCTAGGAGTTAGTGACACATTCCTAATCCCTGGAGTTTCCCAAGAAGCCCTGAGGCTATATCTTTTCCCTTACTCTTTAAGGGACAAAGCCAAAACATGGTTAAATTCCTTACCCTCAGGATCTGTCCGCAATTGGACAGATTTAGCAGAAAAATTCCTAGTCAAATATTTCCCACCAGATAGGAATTCGACCTTTCGTGATGATATCATAAAATTCAAACAAGCTCCAAGTGAGTCTCTTCACGAAGCTTGGACAAGATTCAAAGACCTTCTCATTAAATGTCCACACCATGGCATTCCATGGTGTATCCAAATAGAAGTCTTCTTTAAAGGATGCAACCCCAGCACCAGACAAGTTCTAAATTCATCTGCTGGTGGTTCCATGTTGTCCAAGAGTTACAACGAAGCTTATGAGATCTTGGAGAAGATCTCAACATCTCATTGTAGGTGGTCAGACGATCCAGTAGAGCCAACTAGGGCTCAAGACAAGGATGCTCTAAGCGCCATGAGCACCCAAATAAATGCCCTGACCAACTTAGTCAAGCAAATGGCTCAGGCCAATCTCCAAACCAGTGCCAATACCGCCACAGCCATGTCAATGGGCACCCAACCAAGCCAAGGCGAGGCACTAGTCTGTGGATTCTGTGGGGAAGGGCACCCTTATGAATACTGCCCTGGGAATCCATCCTCAGTCTGCTATGTAGGAAGCCAGCAGCAGCCTAGGAATAACCCCTACTCCAACACCTATAACCCTGGTTGGAGAAACCACCCTAACCTGTCATGGGGTGGCCAACAAAACACTAACCAAAATTCTAACCAACCTAGACCGAGTGGAACACCTGGTTTCACTCCCCAACATAACCAGTCAATGTACCAAAAACCTTACAATCAACCTGCAGGATCTTCTGTAGAAAACCTACTCAAGGAATATATAGCTAAGAATGATGCTACTCTTCAGAGCCAGCAAGCTACTCTTAGGAGCCTGGAAAACCAAATAGGCCAATTAGCCAATGAACTTAAAAGTAGGCCCCAAGGTAGACTCCCTGCTGACACCGAGGTACCAAGGAGAGATGGCAAGGAACAAGTTCAAGCAATTGAACTTAGGAGTGGAAGACCATTGGTGAGCAACACAAAGGACATACCAAAGAGAGTAGAGAACACTGAGTCTAGTGCTCCACTGGAGTCTCTGCCAAACCAAGGTCCACCACCAACTAGCACATCAGGAGCCAGGCTAGAACCAATTATTGAGGAGGTAGAAGAAATTCCAAGGCCTCCACCTATCCTAAAGCGCCTTGACGTACCTGCTTATGTGCCACCACCTCCATATCCTCGAAGGCTGAAGAAGAAGCAGGAACAGGAAGTTCATTTTAATAAATTCTTAGAAATACTTAAGCAAGTGCATGTTAACATTCCTTTTGTAGAGGTTTTACAATCGATGCCTTCTTATGTAAAGTTTTTGAAGGACATTATTACTAACAAAAAAATAATTGGTGAGTTTGAAACAGTAAACCTCACCGAGGAGTGCAGTGCCATCCTCCAGAACAAGCTGCCCAAGAAGGAGAAGGATCCTGGTTCCTTCACCTTACCTGTAGAACTTGGAGGCAAGCACGTGGGCAGAGCGCTTTGTGACCTGGGCGCCAGCATCAATCTCATGCCCTTGTCCCTATTCCGCCAGTTGGGAATAGGAGAAGCACGTCCAACTACTGTCACTTTACAACTAGCAGACAGATCCATTGCATATCCAGAAGGTAAAATTGAGGATATTCTAGTTAAAGTTGACAAATTTTTTTTCCTTGCAGATTTCATTGTCCTGGACTATGAGGCAGACAAGGAGGTCCCCATCCTGCTAGGTAGACCATTTCTAGCCACAGGTAGGGCACTAATAGATGTTCAAAAAGGTGAGTTAACTATGAGGGTTCATGATGAAGAGGTAAAATTTAGTGTTTATAAAGCTTTAAGGTATCCCTCTGATTCTGAGTCTTGTGCTAGCATGGATGTTGTTGACTCACTAATGGAAGAACAATTAGAGCATGTACTGTTAACCAAGCATGCTAGTGAATATGTACAAGTAGATGTAGCTGACTTGAATGTATCTGACATAATGAATATGCCTGTAGATAAACCTCAACATGTATGTATGAATATAGATTTAACTGATAGAACTGTAAATCCGTTAAAACCCTCCATTGAGCATCCACCTGTTTTAGAACTGAAACCACTACCCACTCACCTCAAATATGCATATCTAGGAGATAATGATACGCTGCCTGTAATTATTTCTTCTAAGCTAAGTGAACAGCATGAGGTTGATTTAATTTTACTGCTTAAGCAACATAGGAAGGCTATAGCATGGACTATTGCTGATATTCGAGGCATTAGCCCTTCTTATTGCATGCACAAAATTATACTAGAGGAAGAGCACACACCTAGGGTAGATCACTAGCGTAGGTTAAACCCCTCTATGAAAGAGGTAGTGAAGAAAGAAATAATAAAGTGGTTAGATGCAGGAGTGATTTTCCCCATAGCTAGTAGCCAGTGGGTGAGCCCCATCCAATGTGTACCTAAAAAGGGGGGAATAACTGTGGTAGTCAATGAGAACAACGAACTGATTCCAACAAGGACTGTCACAGGGTGGAGAGTGTGTATGGATTACAGAAAATTAAATAAAGAGACTAAAAAAGACCATTTCCCTATACCGTTCATTGACCAGATGCTAGACAGAATAGCTGGTAGAGCCTACTATTGTTTCTTAGATGGCTATTCAGGCTATAATCAAATTACTATAGACCCTAAGGATCAAGAGAAGACCACCTTCACTTGTCCTTTTGGAACGTTTTCCTTCCGCAGAATGCCTTTTGGCTTATGCAATGCACCGGCAACTTTCCAAAGGTGCATGATGGCAATCTTCTCTGAGTTGGATGAGTCCATGATAGAAATATTCATGGATGACTTCTCAGTCTTTGGGGACTCATTTAAAACCTGTCTAGAAAACTTAGGACAAGTCCTGGCTAGGTGTGAGGAGACCAACCTAGTCCTCAATTGGGAAAAGTGCCATTTTATGGTAGACGAAGGGATTGTCTTAGGACATAGAGTGTCAAGGGCAGGTGTAGAAGTGGATAGGGCAAAAATAGAGATCATAGAGAAGTTGGTAGAGCCCCAGAATGTCAAAGCCATTAGAAGCTTCTTAGGGCACGCTGGCTTCTACAGAAGGTTCATCAAGGACTTTTCTAAGATAGCCAAGCCTCTGTGCGAGCTTCTAGAGCTAAATAGACCATTTATCTTCTCTAAAGAATGTGTAGTAGCTTGGAAAACCCTTAAAGAGGCACTGGTCACAGCACCAATCATAGTAGGACCAAATTGGGATCTCCCTTTTGAGATGCTATGTGATGCCAGTGACTATGCTGTAGGAGTCATGTTAGGACAGAAGATTGACAAGCTAACACACCCTGTCTATTATGCTAGCAAGACCTTGAATGAGGCTCAATGTAATTATACAACTACTGAGAAAGAGATGCTTGCTGTAGTATTTGCTTGTGAAAAATTTAGAAATTACATTGTAGGCACTAGGACCATTGTATACACTGACCATTCTGCTTTAAAATATCTTATGAGGAAGGCTGACGCTAAGCCTAGATTGATTAGATGGGTGTTATTGCTGCAGGAATTTGATTTGGACATTCGGGACAAGAAAGGTTGTGAAAATGTGGTTGCAGATCACCTGTCTCGATTGCAGCACAATTGCGAAAAAATTGCGGAGACCGCAATTTCTGATGCTTTTATAGATGAACATGTCTTTGCTTTGGCTCATCGTGATAACGATGAGGAACCTTGGTTTGCTGACATTGCTAACTTCCGTGCATCACAGGTATTACCAGTGTTCAAGGGAGGACAAGAGAAGAAGAGGTTCCTTCATGAAGCAAGGAAATTCATCTGGGATGACCCCACACTCTACAGAACCTGTGCTGATGGCTTGCTAAGGAAATGTGTTTCAGCTGCTGAAGCGAAGTCTGTGCTGCAGCACTGTCACTCATCTCCTTATGGTGGACACTTTGGTGGCCAAAGAACAGCTGCGAAGGTATTTCAGAGTGGCTACTATTGGCCAACAATCTTCAAGGATGCCCACAACTACGCCCACAGCTGTGATGAGTGCCAAAGGACAGGTAACCTCAGTCGCAAGGATGAGATGCCCCTCACCTACATTTTAGAGTTGGAGCTCTTTGATGTGTGGGGCATTGACTTCATGGGACCATTCCCTCCATCATCAGGTAACCTTTACATTTTGGTAGCAGTAGACTACGTGTCCAAGTGGGTAGAAGCCAAAGCATGTCCTAATAATGATGCTAAAACAGTCACTAGCTTCTTGCATAGGCACATTTTCACTAGATTTGGGACTCCTCGTGCTATCATTAGTGATGAGGGGTCACATTTCATTAATAAGGCTATGGAGAAGATATTGGCTAAATATAACATTAGACATAGGGTAGCTACTCCCTACCACCCACACTCAAATGGCCAAGCTGAAATTTCCAATAGGGAGATAAAGAACATCCTAGAAAAGGTAGTCAAACCTAATAGGAAAGACTGGTCCTTCAAGCTTGAGGATGCACTTTGGGCTTATAGGACAGCATATAAGACACCTCTAGGAATGTCCCCCTATAGGTTGGTGTATGGCAAGGCTTGCCACTTGCCACTTGAGTTAGAAAATAAAGCATTTTGGGCCATGAAGGAATTGAATTTTTGTGTAAAGGATGCGGGGACATTGAGATCTTTGCAGCTACATGAACTTGATGAGCTTAGGCATATGGCCTACGAGAATGCCAAAATGTATAAAGAAAAGACCAAAATATGGCACGACAGTAGACTCAGGATCAAAGACTTTAGGAAAGGCCAACTTGTATTATTATTTAACTCACGATTAAAGTTATTTCCAGGCAAACTAAAGTCTAGATGGTCAGGTCCATTTGTTATTACTAATGTCTTTGTTCATGGTGCAATAGAAATAAAGAACTTGCAGCAAGGTCAGCCATTTATGGTCAATGGTGCTAGGTTGAAGCACTACTATGAGGAAGGAGATGTGAAGACTCTCTCGGCCTTCCTCTTGACTGAAGCATGACAACGAGAACGAGAGAGAACGAGTGGTTACTGTGCTCGTTTAGTCAAGGCCAATGCCTTAGTTTATTTTTTCTGTTTTTCCGGTTATCGTTTGTATGTTTTGTGGTGTAATTTTAATTGCGTATTTAATGTTTGTTTTATTTGTTTTTGCAAGGATTCGAAAGAGGGGATCAAGGAGAGTAAATCCAGCTTTAAAAATCGAGAAACGGTTGAGCCAAATAAAAGATACGGACGAGCAAAGTTGGAGATTTTGATGAAATAATATCCCTAGAATTGCGCTGGAATTGCTGGATCCGCAAAAAGAGCCGTTGGGATTTTTTTTCCGTTGCCTTTATATCCGTTGGAAGGCGCTCGATCGATACGATTATCTCTCTCTTTGCTCTCCAAGAATTCAGCGATTCTCTCCATCTTTGATTCTTCTCTCAAGATCTTCAAGACTCAGCAATGGTGTTCACACGAGCGGAGAGATCTGCAGCCAAGAAGAAGGCTGATGACGCAGCTGAAGCGGCTGCGAGGGAAGCGCTTCTCACCCTTGCAGACGATGGTGCCGTTCGCACCGGTCCTCTTCCCAAGCTTCCTATTCGTAGGAGGAAGTGGAGGGTGGTCACTGAGATTCCTGCTGGACCATCTGAGCCAGTGGGCACGCCCAAGAAACGCCGGTGGAGTGTCAAGACGGCCGCCGAACCAAGCACAGCAAAGACTCCCTCTGTGGAGAGTCAAGAAACTGATCGTGCATCCCACGAGTCAGCCAAAGAGGGTTCGTCGCCGTCTGCATCACCTGCGCGTAGTCCTTCACCATCTGAACCAGTGCCAAGCGCAGAGTCGTCGCCGCCTGCACAGAGCCCCGAGTTGTCTTCAGCACCTCAGAGTTCTGACCCGACACCTGCAGCAGCGCAGAGTCCTGACCTGCCATCTTCGCCACTGAGTTCTGCGCAGACACCATCAGCAGAGCACAATTCTCCACGGCCTGATCCTGAATTCCCTTATGGGGATTATCAAGAGTCCACTCAGGGCAGTGGAGATGCTGGGGAAGACGAAGTCTTCTCTCCTATGAGGGAAGATAGCCCTGCCGAGCCTGCACAGCAGGACGATTCTATGGAGGAGACGTTGGGGGCATGCCTCCAGCAGATCAACATCAAGGCCAGGCTCAGAAGAAGAAGAAGGCCAAGATTGTCAAGGCCAAGAAGTTGAAGAAAAAGAAGGCCAAGAAGGTGCCGTCGACGGACAAAGAGAGTACTGAGCCTTCGCTCAAACGCCTCAAGGTGGAGGCTGCCGAATCATCCAAACCAGCAGATAAGGGGAAGGCTAAACTCTACCCTGAAGACGAACCTCAGTCAATGAGGTATGTCTCGTCTGACGCTGAATCAAGGGGTGCTCAGCTGCGGAAGAGGGACCTGTTTCACGAGAAAGGTTTCCTCGACCGACTCGCTGACCTGCCGCAGTTCTTGCGCGCAGGAGTGATCAACCACGGCTGGGAGGAATTTTGCAGACCGCCTAATCCAGCCTACACGAGCATGGTGTACGATTTCTACGCCAATATGCTCAGCCCTGAGGATGGCCTGTCTGTGGTCAGAGGGGTGGAAGTGGATTTCTCAGCCAAGGCCATCAATGAAGCCTTTGGTCTCCAGGGCCAAACGCACACAGATTATGCGCGGATAGTTGATGAGCCGACTGAGGCAGTGCTGGAAGAGGCCATTCGCACAATTGGCCAGCCTGAAGCAGCGTGGACTGTCTCACGCAATGGGAGGCACACCTTAATGAGTGCCAATCTGACAGCAAAGGCAGCTGTTTGGTTTGCCTTTGTGAGGAGAAAGCTGTCCCCTGTGACCCACGAGACGACAATCAACCAGAGTAGATCACTGCTGGTCTATGCCATCATGCGCGGTCTCACGGTCAATGTGGGGGAGATCATGTCAGCTGCCATTGCTGAGTGCGCAAAGAAAGGTAAGGGACCCTTGTTTTTCCCTAATACCATAACCAAGCTATGTTTGCTTGCAGGAGTCCCCACCGAGCGCCTGGAGCAGCAGATGCCTTACACAGGCCATTTGGAGCTGCCTGCTAACCTGAGGCTGAGAAGAAAGGGGAATATGGAGTTTGAACTGGATAGGCTGGCTGCTGAACAGTCTCTATCCATGGCCTGCTTGATGGATATGCAGAGAAGAATGGCTCAATGGGCCACTTATGCGCAGGCGAGGGACAAGGAAGTTGCAGACCAGCTGGGGTGCCTCTTCCCTGAGTTCCCTACCAATCTCCTAACTCCATGGGTGCCCCCAAGACCAAGGCAACCAGATGAGGATGACGAGAATTGAGTGCTGGTTTGAAGTGCACTAAAGGGAGTATTGCTGTTCCCTTAGGAAAAAAAAAAACAATTTTTCTGCTTTCTGATAGGATCATGTGCATTATGCTGTTTTGTGTTCAACTTTTGATCTGTTTTTAATGTTTAGTTTTATGTTTTTTTCTTTTGCTTAGTCTAGTCTGATGTTAGCTGAATAGGTAGGATAGTTTAGCTTTATTTTTAGGATGCGTGAGTAACAGGAAAAAGCATGCTGAGGGGCCCTAATCAATGTTATATCTGCCCGGATTGAATTGCGAAATAATTGCGGTTCCCGCAAATTTTGTGACTGATTGCATGTTTTGGAGTGTCTGTGTAGTTAGGCTGTGATCTGTTAAATTCTATCTTTTGCTGCTAGCATGACTACCTTATATAGCTGATCTTAACGCATGCTGGATGAGTGTCATAGGACACCCTTTGGTAGTTTAAATTAGCCTCTGAATAGGGCTCAGCATGCATAAACCATCAGTCCTTAAACTGTCTGTTTTGTTCAAATTTTCTGCTGCTGGGGTAATTGCTTTTAAATGTTTTGCCTATGCCTAGGATTTTTAGATTCTCTTTGTTTTACTTTAGACTAGATGCTTCTAGGACAAGTTTGGGGGTGTGCCACCTCAGACACTCATTGGGGACAATGAGTAGTTGAAGTTTGGGGGAGGCCACCCTAGGCCTAGGAACATTCCTCTCTCCCTTAGGACATAAGCATTCTTCTTCTCCTTTAAGAAATTTTTTTGTGATAAATAGAAAAAGTGAAAAATAAGAATAAAGAGGGGAGTCTCTCTCAAGTGCTGAGTAATCAGTGCCAAGTGTGTAAACCACAAGTGGCATTGCATTAAAAGGCAACCCAAGGAGAGACTCCACCCAAGTAAAAAAGGGAAAAGGAGAAATAGGGGAAGAAGGATGTGTGCTTAGGAGTTATAATCTTGTGGCTTAGATGTCCTATTTAAAAAAGAACTCTGATCCTCAAAGAGCTAAGCACAAGGTTGTAGGTTCTAGGTTTGTCTAAGGAGATGAATGTATATCCAATGTAGTGATGCCAGGGTTTAGGTTGTTCTCTAAAAGTACCACTGTCACTGTTAATACTAAGACTGGCATGACTCTAAGGAATCCTAGACACATTAAAAATAAAGCTAGAAGCATGTACTGAGTCTGGAGTAAAGCTTGGTAGAATTTGAAACCTTAGGGATAGTGGCAAGATGTCATAAAAGTAGCTAGATCAGTAGTAGGGGGTTAATAAAAACAGCAGGTATAGTAGGCAGGTGAAGTCAGAAGAAGCTTGATAAAGAGGTTAGTTCTAAACTTAGAAGTGTGTCACAGGACAGCACTGCTAGAGATAGGGATATAGGGGAGTCGGTAAGTAGTTAAAGAAGATAAAAAAAACAAGCCTAAGTAAGTCCTTAGTATGCTTGAGGACAAGCAAAACCTTAAGTTTGGGGGTGTGTTAAGTCTCTGAAAGTGACTTATTTAGGACCCATTTAGCTTAAGAAGATGTACACTTTTAGGTGTTTTTGATAGCATTTAGCTTAAACCTATGCTTTAATATGAGAATTAGAAGAAGGTAGCTAATTTAGGACTTATGCACAATAGGTAGAAAAAGGGTTGAAAACCGAAGGAAAAGAATGAAAAAATAAGCATTGCGAATGAATTGCGAAAACATTGCGGTGACCGCAATTATTCAAGTGGAAACCGTAAGTTGACTGATCTTTTTCTGTTAATTTCCGTATTTTCAGGGATTCGTTCTTTCTCCTCCATCCATTCTGATATACGACGTTGAAGATTGATGGTTCTCCTTGGCCCAAACGCACCTGCAAACTACTATAAAAGGGGGCCAAAGTCGGAGGTTTGATCATCATTCGAAGCGCAGAAGTCTTCTCGCAGTCCATCATTTCTCTCTATTTTCCTTTGCCGTCTGTTGGAGTGAGAGTCTCAGCTGTTGGAATCGATAATCTGATAGGAAGGAGAGAAGATTCTTCTTCTCTCTCGATTGGATTCATCCAAGCAAGGCTGACCTTTCATCCCTTTCATTCGAGGCGACTGCAACGAAGCTTTTCAAGCACCTTTACTGCTTTTCTGTCGTTCTTCTTCTTATTTCCAGTTTGATCATTGTTGTTCTTAGCCTAGTGCTTTAATTACTGCATTTCGTTGTTGTCTGTCTTTGAATCATTTCTTTTGAAGCTTTCCTTTGTCGTTCAAACATTCAAAGTAATCAAAGTAAAATTCTGCATTTCACAGTTTCCACCTTCTGCTGCTACGTTTTGTCTTATTGTTTTAAGCATATTTCTCTTCTAAGCATGTCTGTTTTATCTACCCTTTCTGTTCTCCATATATCCATGAGTAGCTAAGCCACTTAGGGGCATGCTAATGACAGAACTATAGGCTAAAAAACGTGCATCAAGTATGTAGGATAGCTCTCGAATCATTGATTGTATGTAAGCTTCATCCCACGGGCAATTTCGATTGGCCATCCATTTTGTCCAAAGAACTCCTAACCTCTGGAAGGAGTAAGAGTTCAGAGTCATATAATCATGCTAGCCTTTCATGGTAATCAGGAAACGACCTAGGAATAGGCGTTTCCCTAGTACAAACTAAACACTCCTGTTTTAACAAGATGCTTAAGACCTTACTTTGAAGTCGAGTAAACTTAAGACTCTAATGCATGGAATCGGACGATACTTGAGATAGAGTGAGTTTGATGTATAGAGAGTTGGTCCAATGCTTGAGAATCGTGATAAAATGCCTATAGGATAGTCATTAGTAGCCCTTAATTCACCCATTTACTCAGTTTCGCTGTTATTTAATTGCGGTAACATTGCGGTCCTCGCAATTCTGCCAGATTTTCATTCTGTTTAGCTGTTTTCTTCCTCGTTTGTTAATTCCATCTCTTGTCTTTTAAGTCTAGTTTCAACTTGCATTTGTTTATGTTATATCCCTTTATACATTCAGCAAAAAGTAGATAATTAAAAACCAATTTTACCCCATCAAATTCATCCCATCTTTCTTAACAATCACACTTCGCGAATAGCTAAAAATAAGTCTCTGTGGAAAAAACGAATGAAATATACTTACTACTTGCTGTGAGACCATGTATGCTTGCATGTTCTAAGTGCTCTCTCTACCTTATTGCTTATTTATCTTTACACATTGAGCACGCAACAGTAGTCAATGAGAACAATGAACTGATTCCAACTAGGACTGTCACAGGGTGGAGAGTATGTATGGATTATAGGAAGCTAAATAAAGAGACCAAAAAAGACCATTTCCCTCTACCCTTTATTGACCAAATGTTAGACAGGATAGCGGGTAGAGCCTACTACTGTTTCTTAGACGGTTATTCAGGTTATAACCAGATCACTATAGACCCTAAGGATCAAGAGAAGACCACCTTCACTTGCCCTTTTGGAACTTTTGCCTTTCGCAGAATGCCTTTTGGCTTATGCAATGCACCGGCAACTTTCCAAAGGTGCATGTTGGCAATCTTCTCTGATTTGGATGAGTCCATGATAGAGATATTCACGGATGATTTCTCAGTCTTTGGGGATTCCTTTACCAACTGTCTAGAGAATTTGGGACAAGTCCTGGCTAGATGTGAAGAGACTAACTTAGTCCTTAATTAGGAGAAGTGTCACTTCATGGTAGATGAGGGGATTGTCTTAGGTCATAGAGTGTCAAGGGCAGGTGTTGAGGTCGATAGGGCCAAAATTGAGATCATAGAGAAGTTGGTAGAGCCTCAGAATGTCAAGGCCATTAGAAGTTTCTTAGGGCATGCTGGCTTCTACAGAAGGTTCATTAAGGACTTTTCTAAGATAGCCAAACCTCTGTGTGAGCTTCTAGAGATAAATAGGCCATTCATCTTCTCTAAGGAATGTTTAGTAGCTTGGCAAACCCTTAAGAAAGCACTAGTCACAGCACCTGTCATAGTAGGGCCAGATTGGGATCTCCCATTTGAGATGTTATGTGATGCTAGTGACTATGCTGTAGGGGTTATGTTAGGACAGAAGATTGACAAGCTAACACACCCTGTATACTATGCTAGTAAAACCCTGAATGAGGCTCAATGTAATTATACAACTACTGAGAAAGAGATGCTTGCTGTAGTATTTGCTTGTGAGAAATTTAGAAACTATATTGTAGGCACTAGGACAATTGTGTACACTGACCATTCTGCCTTAAAGTACCTCATGAGGAAGGCTGATGCTAAGCCTAGGTTGATTAGGTGGGTGTTATTGCTGCAGGAATTTGATTTAGACATTCGAGACAAGAAGGGATGTGAAAATGTGGTTGCGGATCACCTGTCTCGATTGCAGCACAATTGCGAAAAAATTGCGGAGGCCGCAATTTCTGATGCTTTTATTGATGAACATGTCTTTGTATTGACTCATCGTGATAACGATGAGGAACCTTGGTTTGCTGACATTGCTAACTTCCTTGCATCACAGGTATTACCAGTTTTCAAGGGAGGACAAGAGAAGAAGAGGTTCCTTCATGAAGCAAGGAAATTCATCTGGGATGACCCCACACTTTACAAGACATGTGCTGACGGCTTACTACGGAAGTGTGTTTCAGCTGCTGAGGCGCAGTCTGTGCTGCAGCACTGCCACACAGCTCCTTATGGTGGACACTTTGGTGGCCAAAGAACAGCTGCAAAGGTATTTCAGAGTGGCTACTATTGGCCAACAATCTTCAAGGATGCCCACAACTATGCCCACAGCTGTGATGAATGCCAAAGGACAGGTAACCTCAGTCGCAAGGATGAAATGCCTCTCACCTACATCTTAGAGTTGGAGCTCTTTGATGTGTGGGGCATTGATTTCATGGGACCATTTCCCCCATCTTCAGGTAACCTTTACATATTAGTGGCAGTAGACTATGTATCCAAGTGGGTAGAGGCCATAGCATGTCCCAATAATGATGCCAACACAGTCATAAAATTCTTACATAGGCACATTTTTACTAGGTTTGGAACACCACGTGCCATCATTAGTGATGAGGGGACACATTTTATTAATAAGGCTATGGAGAGAGTGCTGGCTAAATATAACATTAGACATAGAGTGGCCACTCCCTATCACCCACACTCGAATGGTCAGGCTGAAATTTCAAATAGGGAGATTAAGAACATCCTAGAAAAAGTGGTTAAACCTAATAGGAAAGACTGGTCCTTTAAGCTTGAGGATGCACTTTGGGCATGTAGGACTGCATATAAGACACCCCTAGGTATGTCTCCTTACAGACTTGTGTATGGTAAAGCTTGTCATCTTCCATTTGAGTTAGAAATTAAGGCATTTTGGGCACTAAAAGAGTTGAATTATTGCGTGACCGATGCGGGAACGTTGCGGTCCTTGCAATTACATGAGCTTGATGAGCTTAGACATATGTCTTATGAAAATGCCAAAATGTATAAGGAGAAGACCAAGATTTGGCACGACAGTAGACTTAGGGTCAAGGACTTTAAGAAAGGCCAACTTGTTTTATTATTTAACTCAAGATTGAGGTTATTTCCAGGCAAACTAAAGTCCAGATGGTCAGGTCCTTTCATGATTACTAATGTATTTGTTCATGGTGCCATCGAGATAAAGAACTTGCAGCAAGGTCAACCATTCATGGTTAATGGTGCAAGGTTGAAGCACTACTATGAGGAAGGAGATGTGAAGACTCTCTCGGCCTTCCTCTTGACTGAAGCGTGAAATTAAGAACGAGAGAGGACGAGTGATGACTGTGCTCGTCAATATGAGGCGCATGCCTTAGTTTATTTTTTGCGATTTTCCGGTTATCGTTTGTGTGTTTTATTGTGTGATTTTAATTACGTATTTGATGTTGATTTTATTTCTTTTTGTAGGGAATCAATAGAGGGAATCAAGGAGAGTAAATCCAGCTTTAAAAATCAAGAAAATATTGGGCCAAATAAAAGATACGGATGAGCAAAGAATGACATTTAGATGAAAAAAAATCTCCAAACGCCCCTAAAATTGCGCTGGGTTTGCAGGATCCGCAAAAATATAGCCGTTGGGATTTATCCGTTGTCTTTATATCCGTTAGAAGGCGCGTTGATCTGTACGATTCTCCCATTCTCTGAACTCCAAGAAAGCTTCGAGTCTCTTCATCTGTGATTCTTCTCTCCAAACATCCACGATTCAACAATGGTACTCACAAGGGCTGAAAGATCTGCGGCCAAGAAAAGGGCCGATGAAGCTGAAACGGCTGCGAGAGATGCATTGCTTGCCTTGGCTGATGCTGAGGTTGTGCGAACGGAACGACTGGATAAGCTGCCGATTCGCAAGAAGAAGTGGAGGGTTGTTACGGAAATACCTGCTGGACCCTCTGAACCAGCGGGCACACCCAAGAAACGAAAGTGGCGCATGGCTGTGGCCGAAGAAGAAATCAAGAACAAGACTCCCTCTGTGGAGAGTCAAGAACAAAGCCAGCCATCCCACGAGTCAGCCGAACGCAGCCTCTCACCAACCCCACCAGCGCAGAGCCCTGAGCTCTCCTCATCGCCACCAGCGCAGAGCCCTGAGCAGCCTTCTTCACCACAAGGTTCTGCACAGACACCTACGGCAGAGCATAGAACCACGCCGTCGCACACTTCCCCACGGCCTGACCCTGAATTCCCATATGGGGAGTACCAAGAATCAACGCAGGGCAGTGGGGAAGGTGAGGAAGACGAGGTTTTCTCTCCGTTGAAGGAAGCCAATCCTGAGAGTCCTGCGCAGAAGGATGATTCCATGGAAGAGACGCTGGGGGCGTGCCTTCAGCAGATCACCATCGAGGCAAAGCTCAAGAAGAAGAAGAAGGCCAAGATTCTCAAGGCCAAGCGGTCCAAGAAGCTGAAAAAGAAGAAGACCAAGAGGGCGCCTTCTTCAGAAAAGGAGAGCACTGAGCCATCGCTCAAGAGACTCAAGGTTGAGGCTGCGGAGTCAGCCAAACCAGCAGACAAAGGGAAGGCCAAGCTTTACCCTGAAGATGAGCCTCAGTCAGTGAGGTATGTGTCCTCTGATGCTGAGTCCAGAGGAATTGAGCTGAGGAAGAGGGAGTTGCTGCACGAGAAGGGCTTCCTCGACAGACCTGCTGACCTGCCGCAATTCTTGCGCGCAGGCATAGTGAATCACAGCTGGGAGGAGTTGTGCAGGCCACCCAATCCGGCCTACACGAGTATGGTATACGACTTCTACGCCAACCTGCGAAACTCTGAGGAGGGGCTGTCTGTGGTTAGGGGAGTAGAAGTGGACTACTCAGCAAAGGCCATCAACGAAGCGTATGGCCTCAAGGGCCAAAAACATACTGACTATGCGAGGATCGTTGATGAGCCTACTGAGGCAGTCCTGGAAGAGGCCATTCGAACCATTGGCCAGCCTGAAGCAGCTTGGACTGTATCACGCAATGGGAGGCACACTCTCATGAGTGTCAACCTCACAGCTAAGGCGGCTGTATGGTTTGCATTTGTAAGGAGGAAGCTGTCCCCCGTGACTCATGAGACCACCATCAACCAGAGCAGATCGCTGCTGGTCTATGCAATTATGCGAGGTCTCACGGTCAACGTAGGTGAAATCATGTCAGCCGCCATTGCTGAGTGCGCCAAGAAAGGTAAGGGACCATTGTTTTTCCCTAATACCATAACTAAACTCTGTTTGCTTGCAGGGGTTCCCATTGAGCGAATGGAGCAGCAGATGGCGTACACGGGCCATTTGGAGCTGCCTGCTGGCTTGAGGCTGAAGAGGAAGGGGAACATGGAGTTCGAATTGGATAGGTTGGCTGCTGATCAGTCACTATCCATGGCTTGCCTGATGGATATGCAAAGACGGATGGCTCAATGGGCCACTTACGCACAGGCACGGGACAAGGAAGTTGCTGACCAGCTTGGCTGCATCTTCCCTGATTTCCCCACGAATCTCCTACATCCATGGGTGCCTCCACGACCACGACAACCTGACGAGGATGAAGACATTTGAGTGCTGGTTTGAATTGTACTGCAGGGAGTATTGCTGTTCCCTTTAAAAAAAAAAAAAAAAAACAAAATCTGCTTTCTGATAAACCATGTGAATTATGCTGTTTTTAGGACAATTTTGATCTGCTTTAGTTGCTTAGTTTTATGTTTTTCAATTGTTTAGTATAGCCTGCTGTTAGCTGATTAGGTAGGATAGTTTAGTTTTCTTTTTGTTGAGCTTAAACGACTGGATAAAGCATGCTTAGGGGCCTTAGTAATTGATATATCTGCCCTGACTTGATTGCGAAATAATTGCGGTACCCGCAATTTTTATTACTGAAAGCATGTTTTGGACTGTCTGCTTAGCTAGGCTGTGATCTGTTTAAATTCTATCTTTTGCTGCTATCATGACTACCTTATATAGCTTATCTAAATACATGCTGGATGAGTGTCATAGGACACCCTTTGATAGTTTAAATTAACCTCTAAATAGCTCAGCATGCATAGCTGTAAGTCCTTGCCTGTCTGTTTTTCAAGTTTTCTGCTGCTGTGATAGTTTCTTTTTGAATGTTCTGTCTATGCCTAGGGCTTTTAGATTCTCTTTGTTTCACCTTAGACTAGATGCTTCTAGGACAAGTTTGGGGGTGTGCCACCTCAGACACTCATTGGGGACAATGAGTAGTTGAAGTTTGGGGGAGGCCACCCTAGGCCTAGGAACATTCCTCTCTCCCTCAAAACATAAGCATTCTTCTTCTCCTTGACAAAAATAATGAACTGAAAAAAAATGAAAAATAGAATAAAGAGGGGAGTCTCTCTTAGGTTGCTGAGTAATCAGTGCCAAGTGTGTAACCCACAAGTGGCATTGCATCAAAAGGCAACCAAAGGAAAGACTCCACCTAAGAAAGAAAAAAAGGAAAAGAGTAGGGAAGAAGAATGTATACCTAGGAGTTGCAACTTTGTGGCTTAGATGTCCTATTTAAAAAGAACTCTGATCCTCAATTAGCTAAGAGCAAAGTTGTAGCTTGTAGGGTTGTTTAGGGAGATGAGTGTATATCCAATGTAGTGATGCCAGGGCTTAGGTTGTTCTCTAAAAGTACTACTGTCACCATTAAGACTAAGACTGGCATGACTCTAAGGAATCCTAGGTAGCTCATAAGTATAAACTAGAAGCATGTACTGAGTCTGGGGTAAAGCTAGGTAGAATTTGAAACCTTAGGGATAGTGGCATGATATGATAAAAGCAGGGAGATCAGTTGTAGGAAGTTAATAAAAACAGTAGGAGTAGTAGGCATGCGAAATCAGAAGAAGCTAGATAAGAGGGTGGTTTAAAGCTTAGAAGAGTGTCACAGGACAGCACTGCTATAGATAAGAATATGAGGGAGTTAGTAAGTGGTTGAAGAAGAAGAAACAGCAGCCTAGGAAAGTCCTTAGATTGCTCGAGGACAAGCAAAACCTTAAGTTTGGGGGTGTGTTACGTCTCCAAAAGTGACCTTTTTAGGACTTAATTATCTTAGAAAGATGTTCACTCTTAGGTGTTTTTGATAGCATTTAGCCTAAACCTATGCTTAAATATGAGAATTAGAAGAAGGTAGCTAAATTAGGACTTAAGTACAATAGGAAAGAAAAGGGTTGAAAACCGAAGGAAAAGAATGAAAAACAAGCATTGCGATAGCATTGCGGAAACATTGCGGACACCGCAATATTTCAAGTGAAAACCGTAAGTTGACTGATCTTTTTCTGTTAATTTCCGTGATTTCAGGGATTCGTTCTTTCTCCTCCATCCATTCTGAAGTACGACGTTGAAGATTGATGGTTCTTCTTGGCCCAAATGCACCTGCAAATTACTATAAATAGGGGTCAAAGTCGAGGGTTCAAACATCAACCGAAAGCGTAGAAGTCTTCTCGCAGTCCAACTTTTCTCCTGTTTTCCTTTGCCGTCTGCTGGTTTGCGAAGTTCAGCTGTTGGAAACGATAATCTGATAGGAAGGAGAGGAGATTCTTCTTCTCTCCTGATTGGATTCATCCAAGCAAGGCTGACCTTTCTCATCCTTCATTCGAGGCGGCTGCAACGAGACATTCGAGCTGTTTTACTGCTTTTTGCTCTTCATTTCCATTTTCCAGCTTTGTCTTGTCGTTGTTTCCTTTCTAGTAGCTAGATTAGACTATTTCGTTGTGTTCTGTCTTGCTGTTATTTACTTTAAAGCTTTCATTTGTTGAGTCAAACAATCAAGCAATCAAATCTCAATTCTTCATTTCACAGTTTCTCGCCTTTGCACTCCACTGCTTTGCCTTACTGTTTTTGTCCTTTAATTCCTCCTAAGCATGTCTGTTTCATCTCTTATTTCTGTTTACCTTATATCCATGAGTAGCTAAATCACTTAGGGGCATGCTAATGACAACACTTTAGGCTAAAAAACGTGAACCAAGCATGTAGGATAGCTCTCGAAGCATTGATTGTATGTAAGCTTCATCCCACGGGCAATTTCGATTGGCCATCCATTTTGTCCAAAGAACTCCTAACCTCTGGAAGGAGTAAGAGTTCAGAGTCATACTATCATGCTAGCCTTTCAAGGTAACCAGGAAACGACCTAGGAATAGGCGTTTCCCTAGTACAAACCATATTTTTCTGCTTTAACAAGATACTTAAGACCTTACTTGGACATGAGTAAACTAAAGAATCTAATGCATGAAATCGGAAGATACATGAGAGTGAGATAGTTTGATGCATAGAGAGTTGATCCAATGCTTGAGAATCGTGAGAAAAAGCCTATAGGATAGTCGTTAGTAGCCCTTAATTCATCATTTTACACACTTTCGCTGTTATTACAATTGCGGTAAAATTGCTGTCTCCGCAATTCTGCTAAGTTACGATTCTGTCTAGCTGTTTTTGTTTTCATTTATTAATCTCGTCTCTTCTCATTTGAGTTTAGCTTTAACTTGCACTTGTTTATGTTGCCACCCTCTCCGTATTCAGTAGGAAATAGACAATTAAAAACCAATACTACCCCATCAAATCCACCCCTTCTTTCTTAACGTTACACTTCATGAATAGCTTATAATAAGTCTCTGTGGGAAAACGAATGAAATATACTTACTACTTGCTATAAGACCATGTATGCTTGCATGTTTTGAGTGCTCTCTCTACCTTATTACTTATTCATTTTAACACATTGAGCACGTAACAGCACTGCACTCCTCAGTGAGATTGACTGTTTCAAACTCACCAATTATTTTCTTGTTAGTTATAATATCCTTCAAAAACTTTACATAAGAAGGCATAGACTGTAAAACTTCTACAAAAGGAATATTAACATGCACTTGCTTAAGAATTTCTAGAAATTTATTAAAGTGCACTTCCTGTTCTTGTTTTTTCTTTAGCCTTCTGGGAAATGGAGGTGGTGGCACATATGCAGGCACTTCAGGTCGCCTTAGGATAGGTGGAGGCCGTGGAATTTCTTCTATTTCCTCTAAGATTGGCTCCAGCCTTTGTCCTGATGTGCTTGTTGGTGGTGGACCTTGGTTTGGCAGAGACTCCAGTGGAGCACTAGACTCAGTGTTCTCTACTCTCTTTGGTGTGTCCTTGGTGCTGCTCACCAATGGTCTCCCACTTCTAAGTTCAATTGCTTGAACTTGTTCTTTACCATCTCTCCTTGGCACTTCAGTATCAGCAGGAAGTCTCCCTTGGGGCCTACTTTTAAGTTCATTGGCTAGTTGCCCTATTTGGTTCTCTAGGCTCCTAAGAGTAGCTTGCTGACTCTGTAGAGTGGCATCATTTTTGGCTATGTATACCTTGAGTAAGTTTTCTACAGAAGACCCTACAGGTTGGTTGTATGGTTTTTGATACATGGATTGGTTGTGTTGGGGAGTGAAACCAGGTGTTCCACTCGGTCTTGGTTGGTTAGGAGCTTGGTTAGCATTTTGTTGGCCACCCCATGACAGGTTTGGGTGGTTCCTCCAACCAGGATTGTAAGTATTAGAATTTTCTAGGCTGCTGCTGGCTTCCAACATAGAAGACTGAGGCTGGATTCCCAGGGCAGTATTCATACGGGTGCCCTTCCCCACAGAATCCACAGATAAGTGTCTCACCTTGACTTGGTTGGGTGCCCATTGACATGGCTGTGGCGGTGTTGACACTAGTTTGGAGATTGGCTTGAGCCATTTGCTTGACTAGGTTGGTCAGGGCGCTTATTTGGCTACTCATGGCATTGAGTGCGTCCTTGTCTTGAGCTCTAGTTGGCTCAACTGGATCATCTGACCACCTACAGTGAGATGATGAGATCTTCTAGGCTTCGTTGTAACTCTTGGACAACATGGAACCACCAGCAGATGAATTTAAGACTTGCCTAGTGCTGGGGTTGCATCCTTTGAAAAAGACCTCTATTTGGATACACCATGGGATGCCATGATGTGGACATTTGAGAAGAAGGTCCTTGAACCTTGTCCAAGCTTCGTGAAGAGACTCACTCTCAGCTTGTTTGAACTTGATTATATCATCACGAAAGGTAGAATTCCTATCAGGTGGGAAGTATTTGACTAGGAATTTCTCCGCCAAAACTGTCCAATTGCGGACAGATCCAGAGGGTAATGAGTTTAACCACGTTTTGGCTTTGTCCCTCAAAGAGTAAGGAAAAAGGTATAGCCTCAAGGATTCTTGGGAAACTCCAGGGATGATAAAGGTATCACTGACTCCTAAGAAGTTTCTAAGATGGTTGTGGGGGTCCTCATTTTCCACTCCAAAGAATTGTCCCATAGTGGACAACATTTGGAACATCACTGGCTTTAACTCGAATGAGTTGGCAGTGATTTCAGGGCGGATTATGCTGGGGTTCAGCTCCCCAGGCATAGGTACTAGGTAAGAGAGTATGGCGCTATCCTTATCATTCGCTATTTCGATGGGATTGCGAGTGACAGGCACCGGATTTGGAACTATTCCATCCATTTCTTCTTGAGACAATTGCGGAGGAATTGCGGTTCCCGCAATTACTTGAGGTAAAGGGGGTTGGTTAAAGAGACGTTTCTTGGCTCTATTTCTGGCCCTAAGTAATCTCTCAGGCTCAGGATTGAACTCTAGATCACTACTTGAAGGCTCACTCATAAACTAACCCGATGGTACCTGTAAAAGAAATGAAACAGATCAGTTCAATAGACAATAAGCTTGGTGTTTCAAACTTAACAAACTTCGTTTTCACTTAAATAAATCCCCGGCAGCGGCGCCAAAAACTTGTTGCGTGCTCAATGTGTTAAAATAAGTAAGCAATAAGAGAGAGAGAGCACTCAGAACATGCAAGCATACATGATCTTATAGCAAGTAGTAAGTATTTTTTCATTCGTTTTCCCACAGAGATTTATTATAAGCTACTCGTGAAGTGTTTTGTTAAGAAAGAATGGATGGATTTGATGGGGTAGAATTGGTTTTAAATTGTCTAATTTCTAAGGAATGTGTAAAGGGTAGCAACATAAACAAGTGCAAATCAAAGTTAAACTCAAATGAAAAGGGAAGAGATTAATAAACGAAGAGGAACTTAGCTAAACAGAATTTTAAACTTAGCAGAATTGCGGAAACAGCAATTCTACCGCAATTTTACTAACAGTGAAAGTGTGTAAAATGGAGAAACAAGGGCTACTAACGACTCCTCTATAGGCATTTTCTCACGATTCTCAAGCATTGGATCAACTCACTATGCATCAAACTCACTCAATCTCATGTATCGTCCGATTCCATGCATTAGATTCTTTAGTTTACTCATGTCCAAGTAAGGTCTTAAGCATCTTGTTAAAGCAGAAAGTTATGGTTTGTACTAGGAAAACGCCTATTCCTAGGTCGTTTTCTGGCTACCTTGAAAGGCTAGCATGAGTGTACGACTCTGAACTCTTACTCCTTCCAGAGGTTAGGAGTTCTTTGGACAAAATGGATGGCCAATCGAAATTGCCCGTGGGATGAAGCTTACATACAATCAATGCTTCGAGAGTTATCCTACATGCTTGGTTCACGTTTTTTAGCCTATAGTATTGTCATTAGCATGCCCCTATGTGACTTAGTTACTCATGGATATAGGGAGAACAGAAAGAAGAGATGAAAGAGACATGCTTATAAGATAAATAAACTGAAAACAGCAAGATAAGACAGTGAGTTGCAAAGATAGGAAATTGAGAAATGAAGAGTTATGCTTTAATTACTTGATTGTTTGAATGAACAAAAGAGAAACTTAAAGTGAATAATAGAAAGACAGAACACAACGAAATGGACTGATCTAGCTACTAGGAAAGAAACAACAACAATACAAAGCTGGAAAATGGAAATAAAGAGCAGAAAGCTGAAATTGAGCGTGAACGCCTTGTTGCGATTGCTTCGGCTGAATGGGGAGAAAGAATAGCCTTGCTTGGATGAATCCAATCGGCTATCAGATTGTCGATTCCAACAGCTGAGACTCTCACACCAACAGACGAAGAAGAATGACAGGAGAAAAGATGGAGCTGCGAGAAGACTTCTACGCTTTCGGATGATGCTCAAACCCTCTACTTTGACCCCTTTTTATAGTAATCTGCAGGTGCTTTTGGGCCAAGGAGAACCATCCATCTTCAACGTCATACTTCAGAATGGATGGAGGAGAAAGAACGAATCCCTGAAATAACGGAAATTAACAGAAAAAGATCAGTCAACTTACGGTTTTCACTTGAAACATTGCGGTTTCAGCAATGTTTCCGCAATGCTGTCGCAATGTAGTTTTTTCATTCTTTTACTTCGTTTTTCATCCCTTTTCTTTCCTTTTGCACACAAGTCCTAATTTAGCTACCTTCTTCTAATTATCATATATAAGCATAGGTTTAAGCTAAATCCTATCAAAAACACCTAAGAGTGTACACCTTTCTAAGATAAATTAGTCCTAAAAAGGCCACTTTTGGAGACGTAACAGAGCTCAGAGAGAATTCTCAAGCAACGAAGACTCCCTGAATCCTTGGAAGACTGAATGATCATCCAACATCGAGAACAAGCTGCGAAGCCCTCGAAACAAATCCAACATCGAGAACAAGCTGCGAAGTCCTCGAGATACATTTACATTTAAGAGAGAGAATCAGAGGATCAAACATTAGAGATTGTAATCCACTACGCACTGATACATACAAATACATCAATACAATTCAAATTTCATTTACACGTGTCAAAATTTCCTTCGTCGAAATCTCCGTGTGAACAGATTGGCACGACCGGTGGGACCTCTCTACCTTTCATCTCTCTCTCTCAACAAAAAATTAACAATGACATCAAAGAAAACAACATCCAAGGTTGTCAGTTCCAACAGCCCTTACAGGGGACCTGCCACCCGCAGCCGCTTCATCAAAGAAGTCTCGCAGACGGACGAGCACACTCCTGCCATCGTGAGCAAAATATACAAACGACAGACGGAGTCCGCGCAGGTTAGGATAATCATCAAGGACAATCTCTTGTTCGATGAAGCTGCTCCCTCTTCTGATCAGTTGGAGAAGGTTTCTGACTCCAACATATCTGTAATGATGGCGGATGCGCGCACTAACGACGAAGCGATGGCTGAAATGGAAAAGAAAATTAACTTTCTGATGAAAGCAGTCGAGGACAAAGACTTCGAGAATGCCCAATTGAGGAATCAGATGCAAAGTCGTGAGGTCGCGGAGTCAAGTCTAACTTCTGCGGCCAGAAAGAGTGACAAATAAAAAATTGTCATCCAGGAAGACCAAGCGCAACACTCAACGTCGGTCGCTTCCTTATCTGTCCAACAACTGCAGGACATGATTACCAATACCATCGGAGCCCAATACGGTGGATCAGCCCAGAGCACCCTCTTGTATACCAAACCGTATTCCAAGAGGATCCACAACTTGAGGATGCCCACCGGGTACCAGCCGCCGAAATTTCAACAGTTCGATGGGAAGGGCAATCCTAAACAACACATTGCCCACTTCGTCGAAACGTGCGAGAACGCTGGAACTCGCGGAGAATTGCTGGTTAGGCAATTCGTTCGAACTTTGAAAGGAAACCCCTTTGACTGGTACAACGACTTGGAACCCGAGACGATTGACAGTTGGGAACAGTTTGAAAGAGACTTCTTGAATCACTTCTACAGCACAAGGCAGACAGTCAGCATGTCGGAACTCTCGCACGCTAGCCAAAGAATGGGCGAGCCAGTCGTCGATTTCATTAACCATTGGAGATCGTTGAGTCTTGACTGCAACGACCGACTCACAGAAGTGTCTGCTGTCGAGATGTGCATCGGCGGCATGCATTGGGGACTTCACTACATCCTACAAGGGATAAATCCCAAAACATTCGAGGAGTTACCAACTCGCGCCCATGATATGGAGCTGAGTATTGCCAATAGAGGAAACAAAGACCTCTTAATCCCCGACGTAAAGAAAATAAAGACGGAAATGAAGGGCATTGGGAAGATCACGAAGAATGTCGTGAAAGAATCTATGGTCGTCAAGACGACCCCTTTAAGGTTTTCCTCCAAAGCAAAGGAAAACAAAACGGAAGCAAGAAATGACAAAGGCGAAAGACGTCGCCTTACTTTGAAAGAAAGACAAGAAAAAGTCTATCCGTTTCCAGACTCTGACATCTCCGATATGTTAGAGCAATTGCTGGAAACGCAACTCATCCAACTCCCAGAATGCAAACGACCGGAGGAGTTAGGAAAGGTAAATGATCCTAACTACTGCAAATACCACCAGGTCGTCAGTCATCCTGTAGGCAAATATTTTGTCTTAGAAGAGCTAATCATGAAGTTAGCTAGTGAAAAGAGGATTGAGCTGGATCTCGACGAGGTAGCTCAAGCAAATCACGCCGCCGTAACATTGAACTCCGACGTTCAATTATCTCCTGTTTCACCTAAGAAGCAAGAGGAGAGTTTGATCCAGTTTGGGACTTGCGAACCTATAATTATTCGATTCGAACATGAAATCCTACAGAAGACTTCGCGGGTGAAGCCCGAACCCGTCGGGGATGAGGATGAAGGATGAACCGTCGTAATTTGTCGAAAAATGCGGCGACAGAGACCTGTCCAGAAAGAAGCCCGCCTACTTCGAGAGTATAGGCGAAAAAGCAAACTTCCAAAGAGAAAAGGAAGAAAGAGTATGAGAAGGCCTAAGCTTGTCGTGGAGGAAAACAAATACCTCCCTCGACCTCAGCAGCCTATGACCCTACGGGAATTTTTCCCCAAGGGATTCTTTAATGAAAAGCAGGAAGAAACATTTGAAGCTGCTACGTGCCACGTCGTTGGTGCAATCGAGGATGATAGTACCACTCCAAGTTCAACGAAGTTGGTAACAAAGCTGGAGGATACACCTTCCCTCAATGTAGTAGATCCGCCTCAAATGGATAAAACTGCTCACGTCGACACGTTGAAGGACTCTAATGTTTCAGAGCCTTAAACCTCTACAACACATGCATGCGCGTCCGATTGCATGTCCATAAGCTTCACCGATGATGATTTGATGTTGGGGTCAAAACCTCACAATAAACCTTTGTTTGTCTCAGGATACATTCAAGAACAGAGGGTCAGTCAAATCCTCATTGATGATGGATCGGCCGTCAACATAATGTCGAAATTGGTCATGAAGTAGATTGACATCCTGATGGAAGAGCTATCAAGTAGCAAGCTGGTAATCCAGGGTTTCAATCAGGGAGGACAACGAGCGATCGACATGATTCGCCTAGAGCTCATCATCGGAGACTTAAAAGCACATACCCTATTTCATGTCATAGACTCCAGGACTACCTATAAAATATTGTTGGGTCGCCCTTGGATTCATGGAAATGGGGTAATAACTTCCACCTTGCATCAGTGCTTCAAGTTTTATCAAGACGGCGTAAAAGAGGTTGAGGCAGACACTAAGCCATTTTCAGAGGCCGAGTCTCATTTCGCGGATGCCAAGTTTTATTTAAATAACAGCAACATAGAAGAAATAATGCCTAAAGAAATCCCTTTGATCAGCGGGGAGCAGAAGACTTGCGCAGGGAAAGAATCAATCAAAGAAGAAAATGTTCCCAAGTTTTGCGAAAGCAAGACATCCGTCAACCCTACGAAGGCTAAGGCCTTGAAAGACGAGAAAAGTTCGAACCCTTCTGTTTTGCGCTATGTTCCTTTGTCCCGGCGTAAGAAGGGTGAATCGTCGTTTGCGAAATGTGCGAAAAGTTTGAAAGTTGGTGACATTAAGATTCTTAAGGAAAACTTTGTCACTCCTCTTACGAAAATAACGAAACAAGAGGTCACGAAGTCCAAAGAGACTCAGAAAGGGATGGTCCAGCCTGAGAAACGAACGAAAGAAGGATACGATCCCAAGGCGTATAAACTGCTAGCAAAGGCAGGCTATGACTTCACAACTCACACTGAGTTCAATGGCCTGAAAATCCTCGAAGGCAGGTCAGAGCTTTCTTCGACACAAAAGAAGCTCCTAAAGGAGAGATATTCTATACCGGCATCAAGAAAGGGGCTTGGATATAAGTCGCCCGAACCAGTCCGTATAACCCGAAAAGGGAAGGAGAAAGTGGTCAAGAGTAATAACATAACGACCAAGGAGGTAGACAACTAAAAAAGAAAGGAAGTTTTTAAGCCAAGAGTCCTCATCAATAAATGCATCAAGTCGTCGGCTATGCGTACATCGGTCTTCCAGCGATTGGAAGCAGTTGCGACAGAAGAAGACAGTCTGCACTCGACATTCAGCCCCATCAGGCCTTCCATCTTTCAAAGATTAAGTAAGTGGGTAGTTAAAGAAGAAAGCACGCTGCCCACTGAACCTCTCCCACGACGGTCAGTATTTCAGAGGTTGAGTAAGCCGACAAAGGAGAAAGAAAACACGTTGCCCACTGAACCTCTCCCACGACAGTCATCATTTCAGAGGTTGAGTAAGCCGACAGAGGAGAAATAGAACACGCTACCCACCAAATCTCTTTCACGGCAGTCAGCGCTTCAAAGGTTGAGCGTGACCACAAAGACAGATAAAAAACGATCGTCTACCTCCATCTTTGACCGCCTCCACCACGAGGAGGCTTAAAATACTTTGAATGATGAAGAGCCCAGCAAGATAAGAGATGATGGAGAGATCCGCAGTATCGTTCCCTCACGAATGGAAAGAAAAACTTTTGTTACTGTAAGTACAGAAGGCTCATTAAAGGTTAAACGACGCAATATCATCATCACCAACCCTGCAAGTGAATGTGCAGAGGAGGATGAGGGTGAAACCTCTTCCTACCACATTACTGTCGAGGAAGAAACAGAGGTCAAAATATCTGAAGAGGATATTGAAGAGGCACCACTTCCGCTCGAAGATGGAAGTCAACCGACTGTGGATGAACTTAAAGAAGTTAACCTTGGTACGACAGAGGAACCGCGTCCAATCTTTATAAGTGCATCACTTTCCGATGAAGAGGAATGCGAGTACTTGAGTTTGCTCATCGCATACAAGGATGTCTTTGCTTGGTCGTATAAGGAAATGTCGGGACTTGATCCAAAGGTAGCTGTACATCATCTCGCTATTGAATATGGGTATCGACCAATCAAACAGGCTCAACGACGTTTCAGGCCAGAACTCATTCCTCAAATCAAAAATGAAGTCAATAAGTTAATTGAAGCAGGCTTCATTCGCGAAGTGTAGTACCCGACGTGGATTTCAAACATTGTCCCCGTCAGAAAGAAGAACGGGCAACTCCGGGTATGCGTTGACTTTTGCGATCTGAATAACGCATGTTCGAAGGATGACATCCCATTGCCCATCACTGAACTCATGGTTGATGCTACCACCGGGCATGAAACTTTGTCTTTCATGGATGTATCATCGGGGTACAACCAGATTCGAATGGATCTCAATGATGAGGAAATGACAGCGTTCCGGACTCCAAAAGGGATATACTGTTACAAGGTAATGCCCTTCGGATTAAAGAACGTAGGGCACAACTTATCAACGTGCCATGCAAAAGATCTTTAATGATATGCTGCATAAATATTTCGAGTGCTACGTCGACGATATCGTAGTCAAGACTAAAAAGCGACAGAATCACTTGAAAGATCTTAAGGTGGTTTTTGAGCGTTTGAGGAAATATCAGTTGGAGATGAACCCTCTCAAATGTGCATTCGGCGTAACTTCAGAGAAGTTCCTTGGTTTCGTCGTAAAGCATCGAGGGATCGAGATTGATTAATCTAAGATCGACGCCATTCAAAAAATCCAGAGGCGCGAAACTTACATGAGCTAAGAAGTCTCCAAGGACGACTAGCTTATATCAGGAGGTTCATCTCCAATCTTGCGGGTCGATGCCAACCATTTCAGAGATTGATGAGGAAAGATACGGCCTTCGAATGGGACGAAGGATGTCGAACTGCTTTTAACAGTATAAAGAAATATTTGCTTAATCCACCTTTTCTGGGTGCCCCCATAGCAGGAAAACCACTAATACTCTACATCACCGCGCAGGAAAGGTCACTTGGGGCATTGCTTGCACAAGAGAGTGAGAAGGGTAAAGAATGTGCCCTCTCCTACTTAAGTAGAACTCTCAATGGGGCAGAATTGAATTATTCACCCATTGAAAAGATGTGTCTTTCGCTCTTCTTTGCCATCGACAAATTGAGGCATTATATGCAGGCATTCACAGTGCATTTGGTGGCTAAGGCCAATTATCTCAGGGCGGTTGGCTAAATGGGAAATCTTGCTACAACAGAACGACATTGTTTACGTTCCGCAAAAGAGGGTGAAGGGGCAAGCCTAGGCTGATTTCTTGGCAGATCACCCAGTACCGTCAGACTAGAAATTATCCGATGACCTGTCTGACGAAGAAATCTTCTATGTTGAAATCGCTAAACCTTGGACCATGTATTTTGACAGTGCAGCTCGAAGATACGGCGCAAGGGCAGGTATAATATTCATTACCCCTGAAAAGCACATGTTGCCGTATGTTCGAATAATGTTGCTGAGTATCAAACGCTCATTATGGGTCTCCAAATAGCCATAGAGATTGAAGTAACCTACATTGAGATCTACAGAGATTCAAAGTTGATAGTTAATCAATTGTTGCTCCAACACGAGGTAAAACACCAAGATTTAATACCTTACTTCAATTATGCAAGACAGACGCATTAGCAAACTTGGCCACAACTCCAACTGTCTCAGAAAGTGAAGTAATGAACGTCCCGATCTGTCAAAGATGGACTGTACCACCAACTGAAGAAGAAAGGCAAGAAGCGAATGTGATATCGGTCTGTGTAATTGAAGAGGAGGATTGGCGACAACCAATTGTAGACTATCTACAACATGGAAGGCTTCCTAAAGATGCCCGGCGTAAAGCTGAAATACGAAGAAGGGGTGCACGATTCATCTACTACAAAGAGACCCTTTATCGGCGCTCTTATGATGGACTTTTTCTTCGATGCCTAAGTAACGAGGAATCAGTAAAAGCACTAGCGGAAGCACACTCGGGTGTTTGTGGTGCTCACCAGTCTGGACCAAAACTTCACTTCCAATTAAAGAGAATGGGTTATTACTTGCCGATGATGGTTCAAGATTCAATGGAGTATGCGAAAAAATGCGAGGCTTGTCAGTTTCATGCAAACTTCATACATCAACCGCCAGGACCCCTTCACCCAACCATAGCTTCATGGCCTTTTGAAGCTTGGGGGCTCGATCTCGTTGGTCCAATAACGCCCAAGTCCTCAGCAGGACACTCGCTGGGAAAGATTACTTTTCAAGGTGGGCTGAGGCACTTGCTTTAAAAGAAGCCAAAAAAGAAACTGTCGTGGACTTCATCCGAACCCACATCATTTATCGCTACGGCATCCCTCACCGCATCGTGACCGATAATGGAAGACAATTTGCTAACAGTCTTATGGAGAAACTTTGTGAGAAATTCAAGTTTAAATAGTGTAAGTCGTCCATGTACAACGCTCCAGCAAACGGATTGGCAGAGGCATTCAACAAGACATTGTGCAACTTGTTGAAGAAAGTAGTCTCCAAGTCAAAAAGAGACTGGCAAGAAAATGTTGGTGAAACATTATGGGCTAACCGAACTACCCACCGCACTCCTACGGGAGTCACACCTTATTCCCTGGTCTATGGGGTCGAGGTTGTACTCCCATTAGAAAGAGAAATCCCTTCCTTAAGAATGGCGGTGCAAGAAGGGTTAAATACCGAAGACAATGCAAGATTCCGTCTCGAAGAATTGGAAGCACTCGATGAAAGAAGATTAGATGCTCAGCAAGCATTGAAATGCTCGTTGTACTGGTCCACATTTCAAAATTACTCAACCACAAGACTCTTCAGAGATGCCAAGCTCGTCGCATCGACCTCAGAGGCGGCATCGAATATTTTCTGAATCTCGGGTTCAAGGGAGGAAGCCTTCTCAAAAGGAGTACGACCAAGTTTTTGTTGTACAACCTTCCACATGGCCAAGGCAAAATCGCGACGTGCTTTGGAAATTATGTCGCCGGCAACAAAATTGGAAGTCTCTGAAGTTGCAATATCCAAATCCAGATTTGCATACTTCGGCTGAGAGCTCGAACCAACAGGGGCCGCAGGAGCACGAAGGATCTCTTTATTGACTGGTGTCTTAAAACACCAAGAGACTGGCGCGGTAAAATCTGAAACAGAGGGACCCGTGAAAGCCACAGCCGCCTGTTTAGGAGGGCTAGGAGCCACGATCGTCAATGACCGCCTGCTCGAAGACGCCTACAAAATAAAAAAAATAACAATAGGGAAATGAGTAAATAACGATGAATAAGCGTATAAAAATGCTCGAACAAAAAAAAAGATACATATATACAAAGAAGAAAGGATGAATGAGTCACTAACCAAAGGTGCAGCAACTTCAGGAGACTTTGGGGCATCAACAATATTTTTCGATCTCTTCCGAGATTTAGTCTTCCGAGATTTAGTCTGCTTCCAGCAGCAGTCGCTGTTGCCTTCGCTGTTGCTGCTCTGACTGCCAGCGTCTTCGTCAGAACTACTCACTTCGTGAGTTGGCACCTCTTTCCTCGGGGCGCAAATTTTTTTACCGGTGTCTTTGGGAGATTTTGTCTTAGTCACGGGAGGAGGAGTGAAACTGCTAACTAACAATTGTATGTTCACCCCGAAATAGCTCCCATGTTTTTTGTTCCACCACTTCTTGTAGGATGCGGTGACATGATCAACAGGGTTTGGCATACACTGAGGGAGATGTACACGGGACGAGGTTAGTATCTCGGTGAAAATCCTCCAATGGTGGAATACATTCTCCAGGTTGATCATGGGCGGATCTTCACGTAACTCGTTCGGTATATCTTGATAAAAGCCAAGTTGTCGACTAAACCGACAAGGGTGGTAGGCCTCGATAGTCATTTGTGTTCCGTGATGAGAAGATAAGTAACACTATCGAATGCTTATAAAGTATGAAGATGAAGAGAATCATAAACCTTTAACATCGTGTAAAATGCCGCCCTGACTCTTGGGTTGGGGGTTTGCATGCCACGCTATGCACGTGCCTTCATGGACTACTTTGCGGGCTGCGAACGCATTATAGTATTTCGCGCCACCTACTCCTGAGTAGTCAACCATCAATGGGCCAGTTGTTGAGGATATTCTAAAGTGTGTACCAATGTAAAGGGCTAGCCAACCGTAAACATAATGTACTGGGAAGCAAATGTCGGAGCGCCCGGATGAATGAAGGGTGTTGTAAAGTAGGTTAAGTCCATGATAAATATTGGATAAAACCGGGACTGCAAGGTTGAAAAGGCTACCTTCAGCCATGAGGGAAGCTACTTTAAACACACCAGGACGAATGAAGTTCACTCTTATAGGGAAACACGAAAACACACAACCAGCACGAGATAAATCCAGCCAGATATGTTTGGTCCTTCAAGTTTTCCTCTACCCCCAGTTCGTGGAATAGTTCTTTCTCTTCGTCAGACCAGACACGGGGATCAGGAATAAAGTCCGACGGGTTATGAGTTAGGCGAGGGCGGGAAGATTTTTTAGTTCTCCGACCAGGGGGTTCGGTATATTTTATGTCACCTTTAAACCAAAATTTGATCCACGAATGGGTGAAAAATCGTGATTTCTCTACTTGCTGAGAAGCAATCCGGTAGTAAGCATCAAAAAGATAACTACAGCTCTTGGGAAGATGCTCACCTCGAAAACGCGGCCCCACGCGCAGACCCATTAGTTCCTCACAACTTGGAATGATTTTATTATAGAATTTTCCTTTGATTGAAAGATCTCCGAGTTTCCACAGGTCCCACAAAGAAATGGATGCTTCACCAGAGGAGGTGTGAATGGTGTTGGTCGAAGGACACCAGGCTTCGCAGAAAGACCGCATCACGTCTAAGTTGCGAACATAGGTATATGTTGCGTGCTCAGTGTGTAAAGATAAATAAGCAATAAGGTAGAGAGAGCACTTAGAACATGCTAGCATACATGGTCTCACAGCAAGTAGTAACTATATTTCATTCGTTTTTTCCACAGAGACTTATGTTTAGCTATTCGCGAAGTGTATTTGTTAAGAAAGATGGGGTGGATTTGAAGGGGTAAAATTGGTTTTTAATTATCTAATTTTTGCTGAATGTGTAAAGGGATGCAACATAAACAAATTAAAGTTGAAATCAGACTCAAAGAACAAGAGATGGAATTGATAAACGAAGAAGAAAACAGCTAAACAGAATGATAAAATGGCAGAATTGCGAGGACCGCAATGTTACCGCAATTAAACAGCAGTGAAAGTGTGTAAATGGGTGAATTAAAGGCTACTAATGACTATCCTATAGGCATTTTATTACGATTCTCAAGCACTGGATCAACTCTCTATACATCAAACTCACTCTATCTCAAGTATCGTCCGATTCCATGCATTAGAGTCTTAAGTTTACTCGACTTCAAAGTAAGGTCTTAAGCATCTTGTTAAAACAGGAGTGTTTAGTTTGTACTAGGAAAACGCTTATTCCTAAGCCGTTTTCTGATTACCGTGAAAGGCTAGCATGATTATATGACTCTGAACTCTTACTCCTTCCAGAGGTTAGGAGTTCTTTGGACAAAATGGATGGCCAATCGAAATTGCCCGTGGGATGAAGCTTACATACAATCAATGTTTCGAAGGCGATCCTACATGCTTGGTTCACGTTTTTTAGCCTATAGTTCTGTCATTAGCATGCCCCTAAGTGACTTAGCTACTCATGGAGATATGGAGAACAGAAAGGGTAGATAAAACAGACATGCTTAGAAGAGAAATGTGCTTAAAACAGCAAGACAAAACCGTAGCAGAAAGAGGTGGAAACTGTGAAATGCAGAATTGTACTTTGATTACTTTGAGTGTTTGAACGACAAAGGAAAGCTTTGAAAGAAATGATTCCAAGACAGACAACAACGAAATGCAGTAAGTAAAACACTTAAACAAGAACAACAACTAATCAAAGCTGGAAATGAGAAGAAAAAGACAGAAAAGCAGTAAAGGTTGCTTGAAAGCTTCGTTGCAGTCGCCTCGAATGAAAGGGATGAGAGGTCAGCCTTGCTTGGATGAATCCAATCGAGAGAGAAGAAGAATCTCCTCTCCTTCCTATCAGATTATCGATTCCAACAGCTGAGACTCTCACTCCAACAGACGGCAAAGGAAAACAGAGAGAAATGATGGACTGCGAGAAGACTTCTGCGCTTCGAATCATGTTTGAACCTCCGACTTTGACCCCCTTTTATAGTAGTTTGCAGGTGCGTTTGGGCCAAGGAGAACCATCAATCTTCAACGTCGTATATCAGAATGGATGGAGGAGAAAGAACGAATCCCTGAAATCACGGAATTTAACAGAAAAAGATCAGTCAACTTACGGTTTTCACTTGAATAATTGCGGCTTCAGCAATGTTTTCGCAATGCTGTCGCAATGCAGTTTTTTCATTCTTTTCCTTCGGTTTTTAACCCTTTTCTTTCCTATTGTACATAAGTTCTAATTTAGCTACCTTCTTCTAATTCTCATATTTAAGCATAGGTTTAGGCTAAATGCTATCAAAAATACCTAAGAGTGAACATCTTTCTAAGCTAATTAAGTCCTAAAAAGGTCACTTTTGGAGACGTAACAGTATACAGAGAGGCCAACATAGGCGATAGCATACCCGAGCCTTGCAATGAGACCTTGTTTCGAGCAACGGTGAATTCAAGCCACTCCCAATAAAGTGGAGAGTAAAGGAATTCACCATTAAGTTTAAAGGTAGAACCCCAACGAATTGCGCTCGAAATAATACGACGCCCAAGGGTGGGCTCCAAATTGGATTTGGCTTTCCCTCTATGTAAAGAGGATTGTAAAATCCACGTGGGGGAGTGTTGGTCGCGGGGTCGCTCTGTAGACAATTCGGCCAAAAAATGTGATTTGTCCAATTCTGATTCTTTAGGCAGATCTTCCATAGGGAAAAGGATGCCACTTTTAAGTGGTTGATTTTCGTCTTCTAAAAAACCAAATTTACTCCTACATCGTCTGAAAACTCGGTAAAAAAAACCATGACTTGACCTACAAAAAAAATGACGATAATGATTTTTTTTTACAATTATGACTCCAATTCAACGTTAAAAAAAAGAGAGATCCTACACCAAAATATATATAAAAAAAAATTATTAAAGAAAAGGTTTAAAAAAAACATTTTATGTCCTAGACCAAAAGGTTTAAAGATGTCTGCTTCTAGATAGACCTACAAGTCATATCCGACAAGTGGACACCCGTAACAGGGGAAACACTTAGGCGTGAGTGGGCGTCCCACCACCCAGTGTCACATCCTCAACTCTTTCAAACTGGAAAAAAAAATGCAAAAAAAAAGTATTTCCAATCTCAAAGAGGTTAAATATGTTTGCTTCTAGATAGACCTACAAGTCGCATCCAACAAGTGGACACCCGTAACAGGGGCAACACTTAGGCGTGAGTGGGCATCCCACTACCCAGCGTCACATCTCTAACTCCTTTGAAAAAGGAAAATAAGTTAAGTCTGAAAGGTTTAAAGATGTCTGCTTCTAGATAGACCTACAAGTCGCATCCGACAAGTGGACACCCGTAACAGGGGCAACACTTAGGCGTGAGTGGGCGTCCCACCACCCAGTGTCACATCCTTAACTCCTTTAGACTGAAAACAAAAAAAACAACGTTTTTTGGTTTAGGAAGCTTTTGTTTTGTATTTAAAAAAAAAACTTTTCCACAAGCTTAAATACACATGAAAAAAAAGAAAAAAGTATTTCTAATCTCAAAGAGGTTAAATATGTATGCTTCTAGATAGACCTACAAGTCGCATCCGACAAGTGGACACCCGTAACAGGGGCAACACTTAGGCGTGAGTGGGCGTCCCACTACCCAGCGTCACATCTCCAACTCCTTTGCAAAAGGAAAAGAAGTTAAGTCTGAAAGGTTTAAAGATGTCTGCTTCTAGATAGACCTACGAGTCGCATCCGACAAGTGGACACCCGTAATAGGGGCAACACTTAGGCGTGAGTGGGCGTCCCACCACCCAGTGTCAGATCCTTAACTCCTTTAGACTGAAAAAAAAAAAAAACGCTTTTTTGGTTTAGGAAACTTTTGTTTTGTGTTTATTTTTAAAAAAAAATATATAAATAAATAAATAAAAACTTTTCCACAAGCTCAAATACACATGAAAAAAAAAAAAAGTATTTTCAATCTCAAAGGGGTTAAAGATGTCTGCTTCTAGATAGACCTACAAGTCGCATCCGACAAGTGGACACCCGTAAAAGGGGCAACACTTAGGCGTGAGTGGGCGTCCCACTACCCAGCGTCACATCTCTAACTCGTTTGCAAAAGGAAAAGAAGTTAAGTCTGAAAGGTTTAAGCATGTCTGCTTCTAGATAGACCTACAAGTCGGAGCCGACAAGTGGACTCCCGTAACAAGGGCAACACTTAGGCGTGAGTGGGCGTCCCACCACCCAGTGTCACATCCTTAACTCTTTTAGACTGAAAAAAAAAAACGTTTTTTTTTTTTATTTAGGAAGCTTTTGTTTTGTATTTTAAAAAAAAAATAAAAACTTTTCCACAAGCTCAAATACACATGAAAAAATTTGCGTTCGGATTTGGAATCAATTCAGACGACACGAGTTTCAAGTAGAGTTTGTTTTGTTGTCTAATTATATTCAATTCCAAGAAAATAAATAAATAATAAAGTAAATAAAAATACATAGAGATTAGATGTCGCCCTCCAAATTTCTATGTCTAAATTTTAGTTTTAAAACTCTCAATTTCGAATTTCCAAGTCCAAAAAAAATTACATGCGATTTTCAAAATTCTTAAGTATAGATTTTGAGTCTAAGCTTCCAATTTCCTAAGTTCATAAGTCTGCTAAATCTCAATTTCAAACCTTTTAAGTTACGAATTAGATATAATTTCTAATTACGAACTCCCAATTACATAGTTTGCTTCCTAAGCTGCAACGGCTTAAAATCACATATTAAAATTTTCATCTTCCCGTAAGCTACAAATTAAAATGCTCAATTACACAACATCCATAATCACAGCCAAAATTAAAATTACAACCATAGTCCATAATCACAATGAAAATTAAAGGTCAATCACAGTCCATAAAATTTCAAAATTAAAACCAACAGTCCATAGTCACAATACAGTCCACAAAAAAAAATTAAAATCCCAAAATTAAAACCAACCATTCATATCCACAAAAATTTAAAATCCCAAAATTAAAACAACAGTCCATAGTCACGATACAGTCCACAAAAAAAATTTAAAATCCCAAAATTAAAACCAACCATCCATAGTCACAATACAGTCCACAAAAATTTAAAATCCGAAAATTAAAACAACAGTCCATAGTCACAATACAGTCCACAAAAATTTAAAATCCCAAAATTAAAACAACAGTTCATAGTCACAATACAGTCCACAGAAAATTTAAAATCCCAAAATTAAACAGTCCATAGTCACAATATGGTGCACAAAATAAATTTAAAATCCCAAAAATTAAATCAATAACAGTCCAAATTACAACTTAAAATATACAAATCAATAGAGATAATAGAAAAATTACTTGTAGCAATTCCTCAAATCGATCAAGCTTTAGCGATGATCCGCAATTCTTAACGCTGTAAAAAAAAATGAAATATAATTTAGAGCAAATTGTATCCAAGAGCTCGAAAGAAAAAAAATATATATAAAAAAATAATCAAATCAGTAAGCTAAGGAAAAAAAAAAACTTACAGAGGCAGCGAGCGACCCGACTTGGCTGCGGCGGAGCGGGCTGCGGCGGCTGACTTAAGAAATTTTGCAAAAATATATGTACAAAGATGGACTCAAGCTCAGGACTAAAGAAGACAATAGCCATCCAAATTCCACTCTACCAAACAAACTTCTTTTTTATTATTTGTCTTCACATTTTAATATTGCATTCGACTTATTATTTAGGCCAAAATAAAATTTTCAACACTCCTACCCCGAATTCAAGCCAAACTTCAAGAAAATATCATAGTTTTTCCTAAAATTAAAATTTTGGGCATGTTCCAAATTTAATTTCCAAGCAAAATTTCGAGTCAAAGGTTATCTAAATCCGAGTCTCAAATCAAAATTGACGCATTTTGGTATACTTCAAATTTTATTCCACATTGAAATTGGAGTAAAGTTCAAAGTCAAATCCTATTCAAAATTCAATTGGGCAGACGCAAAATTGTGAAGTTCAAATCAAGTTTCGGCCAAATAAGAAGGATCAAAATTGTGAGCTAAATTCATATTTTTTGTCAATTGGCATAAAAAAGTGTATCAATCAAAATAATTGATTTATGGATCAAATCTCATATTTCGATAAAATTGATATGGCAAGGCGGAGTCGAAATTAGGAGTGTCCTATGTTTCGATTTCTCTATTTAACTTTTTCGAGACTCACCCACACATACTTGTGCATAACTCTAAAAAAAGGGGGCATTTGTTGACCGAGAAATTTTGGCCTATCAACGGTCGCCACGTATCTTCATCACGACCGGTGGATCAGATAGACTTGACCGAGCAAATTCGGTCACACCGCAATTGGACTCGAAATCGGGTCCAGAAAAGCTATTCAAAAGACAATTTGGCCCATTGGGCTCAGAATTTAAAAGCTCATTGGACCAAGCCCAAGCCCACCAGACCCATGAGAACTCTATAAATAGAGAGTTCATTCTTCATTTTTAAGGTTCAGAAAATTTCTACTTCTAGGAGCTCAGAGAGAATTCCCAAGCAACGAAGACTCCCTGAATCCTTGGAAGACTGAACGATCATCCAGTAATCCACTACGCACTAATACATTGAACCCACACCCTCTCACGAAGAACATAACTAGAGTCTAACGCCCTCTCACGAAGAACAGAACTAGAGTCTAACGCTTTAGACCACTCGACCAACTTTATTTTTTTGGCATAGTAGATATTCTTATCAAAATCTTAAACCTTGTATTAAAATGACTTTAAATGCATGCTGATTTTGAACATGAATAAGGTGATTTATCTATTTAAGTCACACCTCAAATACTTAACAATTTAGTATGTAGTTTTTGTGAACACCAAAAAACTAACAATTGTTTGGGTTTTGAACCCAGATCATCTCACGAAGACCAAAACTTGAGTCTGACATTTTATACAAGTCATCCTAACTTTATTTTTCTTGTATAGTTGATATTTCTATCAAATCCTAAACCTTGCATTAAAATGATTTTAAATGCATATTTTTAACATGAATAAAGGGATTTAAAGTTAAATCACACCTCAAACATTAACTTATCAATATCGTGTGTAATTTTTGTGACCATAAAAAACAAACAATTGTTAGAAGTGAGAATTGAACCCACGGCCTCTCACAAAGACCAAAACATTATTTTAGTCCCTTAGGTATTTCTAATACAATTCTAAACCTTGCTTTAAAATGATTTTAAAAGCACGCTTTTGACTGATTTTGAACGAATAAAGTGATTTAACTATTTAATTCACACCTAAAACAAGAATTTGATTCGCCTTACACAACTCGACCATCCTGACTTTATTTTGTTGGTATAGGAGATATTTCTATCAAAATCCTAAACCTTGCATTAAAAATATCAAAACTGGGATATGAACCCACACCCTCTACCCACACCCTCTCCCGAAGAACAGAACTTGAGTCGGCGCCTAAGACCACTCGGCCATCCTGACTTTATTTTTTTTGTATATTAGATATTTCTATCAAAATCCTAAACTTTGCATTAAAATGATTTTAAATGCATGCTGATTTTGAATATGAATAAAGTGGATTTAGTGAGATTTTGTTGGTCAATATATTCCGCTCAAAACCAAAAAAAATCATTTTGTTGGTCAATATATTCAGCTCAAAGCTTCCATTTACTCAATATCCATACCACATAAAAAGAAAATCTCAAGAGTTGGATCAAATAGATTTTTAGATCTCAAACCCGAAAATTCGAAAAACGTAATGGAATCAACCCAATAAAGGTTTAGAACGGATTACCTTGATGATCAAGATCACGAGTAAGATAAAACTTGTTTCTAAACTCGTGATCCACAAAAGGTATGATCTACACCACTTAAATGATTCTAGCATGTAAGATCTTTTTTTTTTTTTTTTTTTTTTGAGCTAACTAGCATGTAAGATATAAACACAAGAAATTGCAAAATACGAAAGACTTAACTCTCAATCAAAGCTTGAAGGATAAACTCACTTTCATTCACTTTAATGATAATTGTGTCTCCAAAGAGTCCAAAAAAACTATATATAGCCCTTACAACTTCTAGTCACTAACTCTCGTAAGTTGTAACTTCTTCACTAGCTCTTGTAACTTACATCCACTAACAAAAGTAACTTCTGATCACTAACAAGAGTAACTTTCATACACTAATTCTATGTAACTTCAAAATGCATAAAATCAATAATAACCATTAATAAAATGTAATCTATGATATGAAGATAACATAAAAATAAAGTTTAAAATCTGGAAAATAAAACATCAAATTCAATGAGCTTTCATAATGAGTCATGAATGAATATGAATGTAGATAGAGATGTTCCGATTCTTATAAGCACATGTACCCTTTTGTCAATTTTTCTATCTAAACTTGCTACAATTTTTTCTCATTGGCACAACATTCCAAATTACATTATCTAGAATGAAATATTCAATTCTACCTTATTTAAATTTCTTACATGTTTTACACCCTAGTTTATGGTTTATATTTATAAAGGCAGACTAGTCTTTTTACTATCGTTACGAGTGAATTTAACCCTCTCAAGATGAAGACCCAAGAGGCATGCAAGAGGTCTAGTTCACGAATTTAATCGCTAAAGCTCGTGGCCTTAGGACTAGAAAATAATATTAAAAAAAAATGATGATGTAAGCAGAGGTCAATTTGACTTATTTTTTAGATCCGGGTCCGTTTGACAAATGGACTAAAATAGGGGTCAGTCGTACAATTCTCCCACATGTAAGGTAGAACTCAAACAAACCCCATTAAATTATCTTCTTATTTATTATCACAATACTCTTATTTTGATTAAGGTCTTCATAGATAGCCCTAGATTGACAATGGATTTTTGGTATCTACAAATTTCACTAACTTTCTAAGGACAAAATCTATAAGTTCTTCCCAAAACAAATTCTGAAAAGAAAAAAAAAATGATAAAAACGGGTGCGGAAAGGAATCCCACAATAAACTTCAAGCTGAAATTCCCACATCGGAAGAAAGAGGCTCTAACGAACCCATCAAACTGTTATATAAAGGCACCAACGCTTTGTATTGAAACTTACGGAACCGTGTGGTGAGCACAAAGCAAACTATTCTTTCGCCTTTTACTAAAGAATACCGTGTGCTCGCTGCTCTTAGCGGCATACGCCTATTTTTGGAGGGTCTCTCTTTTTAGAGTGATCTCTACATCATTTCAAGTTTAAAATTTTAATAGATGGTTCACTCCTCTGCACATTTTAAATTCTAATTTATGATTGAAGTTGATTTTGATAGGGAAAAAGTAATTAAGAATAAATTTTAAAGGTTTTTAAGCCTGGGATGATTTTGAAATAAAAAAAAATATGCATTTGATGGTACATAAATGACTGTTTTTTTAATAATATTGTATTTTTTAAAATTTATTATAAATGACTGTTTTTTTAATAATATTGTATTTTTTAAAATTTATTATAAAAATATTGTAAGTTTTGAAACTATTTATAAAAATATTGCACTTTTAAATATTTTAAATAGAGGTCGTCAAAATTTTCATTTTACTCAGATATTCAAAATTTTCAAAAAATGTATGGTTGGAAAGCTAACAGCGAGAGCTTCAATTTGATATGTGGTTTCACTATTTTTGAAGTTGTGTATCAAAAGATAGAGACCATCGAAGTTGGACTATAGTTCTTCAAATTTTAGAACTGGAGATTATTTTGAGAAGTGCATTAAAAAATTGATATCTTTTTACCCAAATATTCAAAAACTTCGAAAAGGGTATTGTTGGAAAGTTAACACAGAGAGCTTCAATTTGATACCTAGTTTCACTATTTTTGGAGTTGTGTATCAAAAGATGTATATCGTCAAAGTTATAAAAAGTTTACTAAACCCAGAACTGAAAATACGACTGAAAACTTCAAAACTATAGCTAAACTTCGACGATCTGTATCTTTTAATACACAACTCTACAATAGTGAAAAGACGACCTCCATTTAAAATGGCTATATTTTTATAAATAGTTTCAAACTTACAATATTTTTATAATAAGTTTTAAAAAATACAATATTAAAAAAAAACAGCCTATATAAATTGACTCTAAAAATACATACAAAAAAAATTATATTGTCAAAAAACGAATATATATATATATATATATATATATATATATATATAACTAACTAACTTGAAAAAAAAAAGAAATAAAATAGGAACTAATCATTGACAATAAAATGTAAATAGCCTAATATAACTAATCAATATTATTGACAATAAAATCTAAATAGCCCGCTGAATATAATAATATAAATAATAAGTATTTTGAATTGATTTCAAAAGTATAAAATATATAGGGAAATGGTAAGAGCTGTCAATTTAGAGTAAAATAATTAAAAATCTAGCACTTTTAAAAAAAAAAATTGCGGATATATCAATTTCTATCACTGATAGTATTGTCTATCGCTTCGCTGATAAACTCAGTTTTTTATAAAATTTTGTCAGTGATAGTAAGTCTATCAGTGATAGAAGTCTATCACTGATAGAAATCTATTAGTGATAGTCATATATCAACAATAAAGTCTATCGGTGATAGCCACTAATTTTTTTGTCATATTTGCAAAATGTTTTAAACTTTGCTAAATTTGCAATTATTTTGGGCCTAATTGTTGTTTGTGCAACCAGCCCAAATATATATTTATTAATTTAACTATTTTTAAAATATTTATTTTTCTCCATATTTTTAAAAAAATATACATCAATATCAATAGACATTTCTATCTAAATGCTTGCATTAAAATAATTTTAAATGTCAAACCGAGCATAACCCTTGACTAAGAGGTCAAAGTTCAATCCTCAGAGGTTAGATTTGAACCCACACTCTCGCATGATGACCCAAAACTTAAGTCTGGCGCCTTAGACCACTCAGCCAACTTTTTTTTTTTTTGTATAGTAGATATATATTTCTATCAAAATCCTAAACCTTGCATTAAAATGATTTTAAATGCATGCTTTTCACTGATTTTGAACATGAATATATAAAGTGATTTAACTATTTAAATCACACCCGAAACATGTACTTATCAATTTTGTATGAAATTTTTGTGAACACTAAAAACTAACAATTGTCAGAAGTGAGATTTAAACCCACACCCTCTCCCGAAGATCAGAACTTGAGTCGGACGCCGTAGACCACTCCACTATCCTGACTTTATTTTTTTGTATAGTAGATATTTCTATCAAAATCCTAAACCTTGCATTAAAATGATTTTCAACGCATGCTTTTGACTTATTTTGAACATGAATAAAGTGATTTAACTATTTAAATCACACCTCAAACATGTACTTATCAATTTTGTATGTAGTTTTTGTGCACACCAAAAACTAACAATTGTCAAAAGTGAGATTGGAACCCACGCACCGTCACGAAAACCAGAATTTGAGTCAGGCGCCTTAGACCACTCAACACTTTATTTTTTTTGGATAATAGATATTTCTATCAAAATCCTAAACATTGCATTAAAATGATTTTAAATGCATGCTTTTGACTGATTTTGAGCATCCTAACTTTGTTTTTTTTTTATTTTTATTTTTTTTAGTAGACATTTTTATCAAAATCTTAAACTTGCATTAAAAATATTTTAAATGCATGCTTTTGAACATTAATAAGGTAACTTAACTATTTAAATCACACATCAAACATGTACTTATAAATTTTGTAAGTAGTTTTTGTAAACACCAAACCCACACCCTCTCACGAAAACCAGAACTTGAGTCTAGCACGTTAGACCACTCGGCCATCCTGACTTTATTTTTTTTGTATAGTAGATATTTTTATCAAAATCCTAAAGCTTGCATTAAAATGATTTTAAATGCATGTTGATCTTGAACATGAATAAAGTGATTTAACTATTTGAATCACACCTCAAACATGTACTTATCAATTTTGTATGTAGTTTTTGTGAACATCAAAAACTAACAATTGTCATGCCCTCTCACAAAGACCAAAACTTGGTTTTGGCACTCGACCATCATGACCTTTTATTTTTGTATAGTAGATATTTCTATCAAAATTCTAATCCTTGCTTTAAAATAATTTTAAATGCATGCTTTACTATTAACAATTGCAGGATTTGAACCAATACCCTCTCACGAAAACCAAAATTTGATTATGACACCTTAGACCACTCAACCAACTTGACTTTATTTTTTTTATATAGTAGACATTTCTATCAAAATCCTAAACTTTGCTTTAAAAATATTTTAAATGCATGATTTTGTGAACACCAAAAACTCACAATGGTCAAAAGTGGAATTTGAACTCACACACTCTCACAAAGATTAGAACTTGAATCTAGCGCCTTAGACCACTCGACCATCCTAACTTTATTTTTTTTGTATAGTAGATATTTCTATCAAAATCCTAAACCTTGCATTAAAATGATTTTAAATGCATTCTTTTGAACATGAATAAAGTGATTTAAAGTTAAATCACACGTCAAACATTAACTTATCAATTTCGTATGTAATTTTTGTGACAAAAAAAAACAAACAATTGTTAGAAGTGAGAATTGAACGAATCCCCTCTCACAAAGACTAAAAAATGGTTTTGATGCCTTAGACCACTCGACCATTTTAACTTTTTATTTTTATATAATAGATATTTCTATCTAAATTCTAAATGCTTTAAAATGATTTTAAATGCATGCTTTTAACACCTCAAACATACTTATCACTTTTATATGTAGTTTTTGTGAACACCAAAAACTAAGAATTGTCAGAAGTAAAATTTGAACCCACACCTTCTCACGAAAACCAGAATTTAATTCTGACGCCTTAGACCACTCGACCATCCTGGCTTTATTTTATTACTATAGTAGATATGTCTATCAAAATCCTAAATCTTGCATTAAAAAATATTTTAAATGCATGCTTTTGTGAAAACCAAAAACTCACAATTGTTAGAAGCGAAATTTGAACACACTCCCTCTCACGAAGACCAGAACTTGAGTCTAACACCTTAGACCACTCGACCATCCTGACTTTATTTTGTTGGTATAGTAGATATTTTTATCAAAATCCTAAACCTTGCATTAAAAATATTATAAATGCATGCTTTTGTGAAAACTAAAAATTCACAATTGTTAGAAGTGGGATTTGAACCCACACCCTCTCCCGAAGACCAGAACTTGAGTCTGGCGCCTTAGACCACTCGGCCATCCTGACTTTATTTTTTTTGCATATTAGATATTTCTATAAAAATCCTAAACTTTGCATTAAAATGATTTTAAATGCATGCTGATTTTGAATATAAATAAAGTGGATTTAGTGAGATTTGAACCCACACCCTCTCACGAAAAACAGAACTAAAATCTAACGTCTTAGACCACTCGACCAACTTTACTTTTTTGGTATAGTAGATACTCCTATCAAATTCCTAGACCTTGCATTAAAATGATTTTAAATGCATGCTGATTTTGAACATGAATAAAGTGATTTAACTATTTAAATCACACCTCAAATACTTATCAATTTTGTATGTAGTTTTTGTGAACACCAAAAAACTACTCAGACAAAAACTTGAATATTTCTATCAAAATCCTAAACCTTGCATTAAAATGATTTTAAATGCATGCTTTTGAACATGAATAAAGTGATTTAAATGAAATCACACCTCAAACATTAACTTATCAATTTCGTATGTAATTTTTGTGACCACCAAAAAAGAACAATTGTTAGAAGTGAGAACTGAACTCACACCCTCTCACAAAGATCAAAACATGGTTTTGACACCTTAGACCGTTCGACCATCTTGACCTTTCATTTTTATATAGTAGATATTTCTATCTAAATTCTACCTTGCTTTAAAATGATTTTAAATGCATGCTTTTGACACCTCAAACATACTTATTGTTGGAAAACACTAAAACATTTACCACGATGGGAGAAGAAGAAGGTAGAGAGGATGTCTTCTCTATTCAGTTGTGATCTTCAAAAGTTACAATAACCAATATTTATAGGGTTTACAAGACCTAAAGAAGGTAAGGAAAGAGAGAAATTAAAGGAGAAGATACAGGAGAAATAAAGGGGGAAGTTAATGGGAGAAGATACATGCTATCTTAGGGACATCTTAAAATATTCATAACACTCCCCCTTAGATGTCCATAGTATATAGAATATATGCCTCGTTAAAACCTTATTAGGAAAAACCCAATGGGACAAAATCCTAGTGAAGGAAAAAGAGTACATTATTCATATACTTTAACAATTGCCTCATTAAAAACCTTGCTAGGAAAACCCAGTTGGATAAAACCATAGTCAAGGGAAAAAGAGTGCAATACATTTTCTCCCCCTCATGTAAACATTATTTGAGATCTTTGAATCGTCGCATTCCAATGTTGTGTATCAACTTCTCAAATGTTGCAGTAGGTAATGCCTTTGTAAATAAGTTCGCCAAGTTATCTTTTGAAGAAATTTGTTGAACATTGATGTCTCCTTTTGCTTCAAGGTCATAAGTGTAGAAGAGCTTTGGCGAGATATGCTTCGTTCTATCTCCTTTGATATATCCCCCTTTAATTTGAGTTATACATGCTGTATTGTCTTCATATAATGTCGTGGGACAATCTTTGTTAGAAGGCAAACCACATGTTTCACAAATATTTTGAGTCATTGATCTTAGCTATACGCATTATCGACTAGCTTCATGAATGGCCAGGATTTCAGCATGGTTCGAGGAAGTAGCTGTTATTGTTTGCTTCATAGACCGCCATGATATGGCAGATCCTCCATATGTAAATACATAGCCTGTTTGAGATCTACCTTTATGTGGATCAGATAAATAACCTGCATCTGCATAACCAACTAGTCCAAAATTCGATTTATTAGAGTAAAGTAAACCCATATCAACTGTCCCTCGAAGATAACGAAGGATGTTCTTAACTCCATTCCAATGTCTTTTTGTTGGAGAAGAACTGTATCTAGCTAATAAATTGACTGGAAACATTATATCTGGTCTTGTGTTTTTAGCAAGGTACATTAGTGCACCTATTGCACTAAGGTATGGTACTTCAGGGCCAAGAAGCTCTTCATTATCTTCTCGTGGTCGAAATATATCTTTCTTCACATCAAGTGAACGAACTACCATTGGAATGTTTAATGGATGTGCTTTGTCCATGTAGAATCTTTTTAAGATCTTTTCTGTATAAGTTGATTGATGAATAAATATTCCATTGGTTAAATGCTCAATTTGCAACCCAAGGCAAAACTTTGTTTTTCCGAGATCTTTCATCTCAAATTCTTTCTTAAGATATTTTATTGCCTTTGGAAGCTCTTCGGGAGTTCCAATGATATTCAAATCATCAACATATACAGCAATAATAACAAATCCTGATTGTGATTTTTTTATAAAAACACATGGACAAATAGGGTTATTTTTATACCTTTCTTTCAACAAATATCCACTAAGATGATTATACCACATTCGTCCAGATTGTTTTAGTCCATATAAAGATCTCTGTAATTTAATGGAATATAATTCTCTAGTATTTGAAATATATGATTATGGTATTTTTAATCCTTCAGGGATTTTCATATAAATATCATTATCAAGAGATCCATATAAATATGCTGTGACTACATCCATAAGATGCACGTCAAGGTTTTCATGCACAACCATACCAATTAGATATCTTAATGTTATTGCATCCACCACAGGTGAATATGTCTCCTCGTAGTCAATACCAGGCCTTTGTGAGAATCCTTGAGCAACAAATCTCGCTTTATATCTTGTAACCTCATTATTTTCATTTCTTTTTTCTTACAAATACCCATTTGTATCCCACAGGCTTTACACCTTTTGGTGTCTGAACTATTGGCCCAAAAACCTCACGTTTTGAGAGTGAATTTAATTCTGTTTGGATTGCTTCTTTCCACTTGATCCAATCTTTCCTGTGTCGACATTCTTCGACAGATTTTGGTTCAGAATCCTCATTTTCGTTAATAATATCGTGAGCAACATTGTGAGCAAAAGTGTTGTCAACAACTATATCAGACCGATTCCATCTTTTTCCTGTCATGACATAATTTATCGAGATCTCATTATTATCCTCTGGTATTTGATTTTCTTGAGTACTCATATTCTGGATTTCTTCTGGAATATCCACATTCTCAATTGAGTCATTTTCATTATTGATTATTCTTCTTTTCCGAGGATTTTTAGTTTTGGAACCCATTGGTCTTCCACGCTTTTGGCGTGTCTCGGACTTATTAGTTGTGACTACTTGCTGTGTTGGGATGTCAATTTTAGATGGTGCATTTGCAGCTGGTATATATGACTTAGTTACTTTCTAAATATCTGTAAATGCATCTGGCATTTGATTTGCAATATTTTGCAAGTGAATTATCTTTTGAACTTCTAGTTCACATTGGTTATTACGGGGATCGAAATGAGATAATAACGATGCATTCCATGCAACTTCATTTTTCAACTTCTTAATTTCTCCCCCTACTGTTGGAAAATTTGTCTCATTAAAATGACAATCAGCAAAGCGTGCAGTAAATACATCACCCGTCAGGGGTTCAAGATATCTAATAATTGATGCTGAATCAAATCCAACATATATTCCTAGTCTCCTTAGAGAACCCATCTTAGTACGTTGTGGTGGAGCAATTGGAATGTATACTGCACATCCAAAAATTCGTAGATGGGAAACATTTGGCTCCTAGCCATAAGCTAATTGTATTGGAGAGTATTTATGGTAGGTTGCTGGCCTAAAGCGTATAAACGATGCTGCATGCAAAATCGCGTGACCCCACACCGATATTGGGAGTTGTGCTCTCATAATCATTGGTCTAGCAATTAACTGTAATCGTTTTATAAATGATTCTGCCAAACCATTTTGTGTATGAACATGAGCTACAGGATGTTCAACACTTATCCCAATTGACATGAAATAATTATTAAATGCTTGGGATGTAAATTCACCAGCATTATCAAGACGAATTTTTTTAATTCCACAATCAGGAAATTGTGCTCTTAACTTAATTATTTGAGCGAGTAATCTTGCGAATGCAATGTTTCGACTTGATAATAAACACACATGGGACCATCTGCTGGATGCATCAATTAAAACCATAAAATATCTAAATGGTCCACTTGGTGGATTAATAGTCCACATATATCTCCATGAATTCGTTCTAAAAATGTAGGTGATTCAAATCCTACTTTAGCTGGTGAGGGTCTAATAATTAATTTACCTTGAGAGCAAGCATGGCATGACAATTCATTAGATTGAAGAATCTTTTGTTTTGTCAATGGATGTCCACGTGAATTTTCAATAATTCTTCTCATCATTATAGACCCGGGATGACCCAATCTTTCATGCCAAACAATGAATATATCTGAATTCATGAACTTCAGGTTCATGGTTGCATATGTTTCAATTACTCGTATATGAGTATAATATAATCCAGAAGAAAAAGCAGGCAATGTTTCTACGGTACATTTTTCATGTGAAACAGCAGATGTAATATAAAGATACTCTATATTATTTTTACTATTAGTCTCAATATGATAACCATTATAACGTATATCTTTGAAACTCAAGAGATTTCTTTTTTATTTGCTAGAGTACAAACATTATGAATGAAGATTTTTGTTCCTCTAGGCAAGATGAGATTTGTTTTTCCAAATCCTTCAATCAAGTTTGCAGAACCTTATATTGTATTGACATTTGTTTCAAGCAATGTCAAGTTAGAAAAATATTTTCTACTTTTTAATATTGTGTGCGTAGTTGCACTATCTGCCAAACATACATCTTCATTTTGCATCTTTGAACCATCCAAAATATGAGAAATGTTCATAATTCTCAAAGAAGGGAATGAACCAATTGAAGGGAATGAACTCCCTGGCAAACAATAACCTTCTCGTGTTCCTATTCCACGAGATCTTCCTCACTATGACTTGAACCCGGGATCGAGACTTGTGGGAGCCTCCTCAAATAATATGGAGATAAATCAGGTGGTCTTTAGCGTTCTTCGTGTTCCAGTAGATTAGTGGATAGAGACTCGTGCTGATAACGTGTTGTAAAACACTAGAACATTAACCACGATGGGAGAAGAAGAAAGTAGATAGGATGTCTTCTCTATTCAGTTGTAATCTTCAAAAGTTACAATAGCCAATATTTATAGGGTTTACAAGACCTAAAGAAGGTAAGGAAAGGGAGAAATTAAAGGAGAAGATACATGCTATCTTAGGGACATTTAAAATATTCATAACACTTATCACTTTTATATGTAGACCAAAAACTAAGAATTGTGAGGAGTGGGATTTGAACCCACACCCTCTCACGCAAACAAAAATTTAATTCTAACGCCTTAAACCACTCAACCATCTTAACTTTATTTTATTAGTATAGTAGATATTTCTATCAAAATCCTAAACCTTGCATTAAAAAATATATTAAATGCATGCTTTTGTGAAAACCAAAAATTGTCAGAAGTGGGATTTGAACCCACGCCCTCTCACGAAGACCAAAACTTGAGTCTGGCGCCTTAGACCACTCAACCATCCTGACTTTAATTTTTTTGTATGGTAAATATTTCTATCAAAATCCTAAACTTTGCATTAAAATGATTTTAAATGCATTCTAAATTTGAATATGAATAAAGTGGATTTAGTGAGATTTGAACCCACACTCTCTCACGAAGAACATAACTAGAGTTTAACGCTTTACAACACTCGACCAAGTTTATTTTTTTGTTTAGTAGATATTCCTAACAAAATCCTAAACCTTATATTAAAATGATTTTAAATGCATACTGATTTTGAACATGAATAAAGTGATTTAACACCTCAAATACTTATCAATTATCAATTTTGTATGAAGTTTTTGTGAACACCAAAAAACTAACAATTGTCTGGGTTTTGAACCCACACCATCTCGACCAAATTTATTTTTCTTGTATAGTAGATATTTCTATCAAATCCTAAACCTTGCATTAAAATGATTTTAAATGCATGCTTTTGAACATGAATAAAGTGATTTAAAGTTAAATCACACCTCAAACATTAACTTAACAATTTCGTATGTAATTTTTGTGACCATAAAAAACAAACAATTGTTAGAAGTGAGAATTGAACCCACGACCTCTCACAAAGACCAAAACATTATTTTAGCGCTATAGACCACTCAACCATCTTTCTATTTTTTGTATAGTAGATATTTCTAATACAATTCTAAACCTTGTTTTAAAATGATTTTAAATGCACGTTTTTTACTGATTTTGAACGAATAAAGTGATTTAACTATTTAATTCACACCTCCCACATCCTCTCACGAAAACAAGAATTTGATTCGGCTTAGACCACTCGACCATCCTGACTTTATTTTGTTGGTATAGTAGATATTTCTATCAAAATCCTAAACCTTGCATTAAAAATATTTTAAATGCATGTATTTGTGAAAACCAAAAATTCACAATTGTCAGAAGTGGGATTTGAACCCACGCCCTCTCACGAAGACCATGAACCCACGCCCTCTCACGAAGACCATGAACCCACGCCCTCTCACGAAGACCAGAACTTGAGTCTGGCGCCTTAGACCACTCAACCATCCTGACTTTATTTTTCTTGTATATTATATATTTCTATCAAAATCCTAAACTTTGCATTAAAATGATTTTAAATGCATCCTGATTTTGAATATGAATAAAGTGGATTTAGTGAGATTTGAACCCACACCATCTCACGAAGAATAGAACTAAAGTCTAACGTCTTAGACCACTCAACCAACTTTAAAGGTAAAGAAGTCAGCCGGATTTGTTGTTGCAACCAAACCGAGGAGAGAGAAAAACGGAATTAGAGAGAAAGAAAAAGAGCAGAATTCTACATCCGTACAGTTTTCGTATTTCAGTCCGTTGGGGATCAATCTGTGGTTCGATCGAGCTGAAATTTTGACAGCGTGTTCCTGACACGTGGGTCTTCAATCTGAACGGTGGAGATTTTGTTTGGAGCTATCTGCAGGAATATTCCAGTGGGTAGTTCGTGGCCACTTTAAGTGATATCTTTCTTCTTTTTACTCTCTTGAATTATTGCCGTTTGTTGCCGAGATTGATCATCTTGAGATATCAATAGTTGTATGCCTCTAGTTGTGACTAGGGAGAACTCGTTGTAGCCCATTATTGATTATAGTGGAGCTTTTGACTTCGGTCCGTGGTTTTTTACTCTTCGCATTGAAAATGTTTTTCCACGTTAAAAATGCTTGTGTCGTGTGCTTGAATTATATTGTGTTCTACTTGTTTAATTTTCAGTTAGGTTCACCGGGGATAATTGAATAATAGAATTTAGTAATTATCCCAACAGTTACATTATGAGCTAAACTTTTATAGCTAGAATTTGTGGTGCTATAATATTTATTTGGCCTATTTTGTTATTGTGAAAGCATATGTTGTATAGTTCACGTGTGTTTAATATTTATATTTTCTATTTAAACTTAATCACTTTCAAAAGATTATAAAAGGATTTTTAATACTTAAGGATTACATAAATGACTGAAATTGCACACTTTCACAAGTAATGCAAGTAAATTCATGTTGGATAAAGTAGAGAATTCAAAGGAAAACGTACTTTTTTTGGCCTGCAAAACTTAAAAACAAATGTACTTTAGGGATGTTTTTGATGTTGAGGCTCTATAGTTATATGATTAACTTAGATGAAAAAACTGTAGGACATGTTTGAAAATGATATGGAAATGATTAAAATCACTTCAAAACATGTATTTAATTATTCAAAATAAAGTTAATGTTTGATTTTGAAACTTTTAAATGCAATTTTTATAGGGTTGGTTGCACAAACAACCATAAACCCAAAATAATTGCAAATTTAGCAAAATTTAAAAAATTTTGAAAATATGACAAAAAATCAATGGCTATCACTGATAGAAGCTATCGTTGATATATAACTATCACTGGTAGACTAAAATTCTATAAAAAAAAAACTGAGGTGATATCTGCATTTTTTTTTAAAAAAGAGGCTCTAACGAACCCATCAAACTGTTATATAAAGGCACCAACGCTTTGTATTTAAACTTACGGAGCCGTGTGGTGAGCACAAAGCGAACTATTCTTTCGCCTTTTACTAAAGAATACCGTGTGCTCGCCGCTCTTAGCGGCATACGCCTATTTTTGGAGGGTCTCTCTTTTTAGAGTGATCCCTACATCATTTCAAGTTTAAAATTTTAATAGATCTGCACATTTTAAATTCCAATTTATGATTGAAGTTGATTTTGATAGGGAAAAAGTAATTAAGAATAAATTTTAAAGGTTTTTAAGTCTGGATGATTTTGAAATAAAAAAAATATCCATTTGATGGTATATAAATTGCCTCTAAAAATATATACAAAAAAAATTATATTGTCAAAAAACATATATATATATATATATATATATATATATATATATAACTAACTAACTAACGTGAAAAAAAAAAAAGAAATAAAATAGCAAAAATAACTAATCAATATTATTGACAATAAAATGTAAATAGCCTGCTGAATATAATATAAATAATAAGTATTTTGAATTTATTTCAAAAGTATAAAATATATAGGAAAATTGTAACATGTAGTAAAATAATTAAAAATCTAGCATTTTTTTAAAAAAATTGCGGATATATGAATTTCTATCACTGATAGTATGGTGATAAACTCAGTTTTTTATAAAATTTTGTCAGTGATAGTCTATCACTGATAGAGTCTATTAGTGATAGTCATATATCAACAATAAAGTCTATCGGTGATAGCCACTGATTTTTTGCCATATTTGCAAAATGTTTTAAACTTTGCTAAATTTGCAATTATTTTGGGCCTGATTGTTGTTTGTGCAACCAACCCAAATATATATTTATTAATTTAACTATTTTTAAAATATTTGTTTTTTTTTCTTCATATTTTTAAAAAAATATACATTAATATCAATAGACATTTCTATCTAAATCCTTGCATTAAAACAATTTTAAATGTCAAACCGAGCATAACCTTTGACTAAGAGGTCAAAGTTCAATCCTCAGACATGTACTTATCAATTTTGTATGTAATTTTTGTGAACACCAAAAACTAACAATTGTCAGAAGTGAGATTTAAACCCACCCATCTCACGAATATCAGAACTTGAGTCGGACGCCGTAGACCACTCGACTATCCTTACTTTATTTTTTTTGTATAGTAGATATTTCTATCAAAATCCTAAACCTTGCATTAAAATGACTTTAAATGCATGCTTTTGACTGATTTTGATCATGAATAAGGTGATTTAACTATTTAAATCATACTTCAATCATGTACGTATAAATTTTGTATGTAGTTTTTGTGAACACCAAAAACTAACAAGGGTTAGAAGTGGGATTTGAACCCACACTCTCTCACTAGAAGTGAGAACTTGAGCCCGGCGCCTTAGACCGCACGACCATCCTAACTTTTTTTTTATTTTTTTATATAGTAGATATTTTTATCCAAATCCTAAATATTGCATTAAAATGATTTTAAATGCATGCTTTTGAACATGAATAAAGTGATTTAACTATTTAAATCACATCTGCACACCAAAACTAACAACGGGATTTGAACACACACCCTATGAGAACTTGAGTCTGAGACCGTAAACCACTCGAGACTTTTTTTTTTTCTTTTTTTGTATAGTAGATATTTCTATCAAAATCCTAAACATTGCATTAAAATGATTAAAACTAAAACTTGAGTATGGCATTTTACACCAATCGAGCATCCTAACTTTATTTTTTGTATAGTAGATATTTCAATCAAAATCCTAAACCTTGCATTAAAATGATTTTAAATGCACGCTTTTGAACATGAATAACGTGATTGAACTATTTAAATCACATCTCAAATACTAACTGAGACAAAACTTGAGTCTGACGCCTTAGACCACTTGGTCATCCTGACTTTTTATTTTTGTATAGTAGATATTCCTATCAAAATCCTAAACCTTGCATTAAAATGATTTTCAACGCATGCTTTTGACCTATTTTGAACATGAATAAAGTTATTTAACTATTTAAATCACACCTCAAACATGTACTTATCGATTTTGTATGTAGTTTTTGTGCACACCAAAAACTAACAATTGTCAAAAGTGGGATTGGAACCCACACACCGTCACGAAAATCAGAATTTCAGTCTGGCGCCTTAGACCACTCAACACTTTATTTTTTTTGGATAATAGATATTTCTATCAAAATCCTAAACCTTGCATTAAAATAATTTTAAATGCATGCTTTTGACTGATTTTGAACATGAATAAAGTGATTTAACTATTTAAATCACACCTCAAACATGTAACCAGAACTTGAGTCTGACGCCTTAGACCACTCGACCATCCTATTTTTTTTTTTTTTTTTTTTGGTAGACATTTTTATCAAAATCTTAAACTTGCATTAAAAATAATTTAAATGCATGCTTTTGAACATTAAGAAGGTAACTTAACTATTTAAATCACACCTCAAACATGTACTTATAAATTTTGTAAGTAGTTTTTGTAAACACCAAAAACTAACAATTGTCAAAAATGGAATTTGAACCCACACCCTCTCAGGAAAACCAAAACTTTAGTCTGGCACCTTAGACCACTCAGTCATCCTGACTTTATTTTTTTTGTATAGAAGATATTTTTATCAAAATCCTAAACCTTGCATTAAAATGATTTTAAATGCATGTTGATTTTGAACATGAATAAAGTGATTTAACTATTTAAATCACACATCAAACATGTACTTATCAATTTTGTATGTAGTTTTTGTGAACATCAAAAACTAACAATTGTCATGCCCTCTCACAAAGACCAAAACTTGGTTTTGGTGCTTAAGACCACTCGACCATCTTGACCTTTTATTTTTGTATAGTAGAGATTTCTATCAAAATTCTAGTCCTTGCTTTACTTTTAACAATTGCCAGGAGTGGGATTTGAACCAACACCCTCTCACGAAAACCAAAATTTGATTCCTTAGACCACTTGACTTTATTTTTTTGATAGAGTAGACATTTCTATCAAAATCCTAAACTTTAAAAATATTTTAAATGCATGATTTTGTGAACACCAAAACCTCACAATGGTCAGAAGTGGAATTTGAACCCACACACTCTTACAAAGATTAGAACTTGAGTCTGGCGCCTTAGACCACTCGACCATCCTAACTTTATTTTTTTTGTATAGTAGATATTTCTACCAAAATCCTAAACCTTGCATTAAAATGATTTTAAATGCATGCTTTTGAACATGAATAAAGTGATTTAAAGTTAAATCACACCTCAAACATTAACTTATCAATTTCGTATGTAATTTTTGTGACCACAAAAAACAAACAATTGTTAGAAGTGAGTATTGAACGCATCCCCTCTCACAAAGACTAAAAAATGGTTTTAAGGCCTTAGACCACTTGACCATCTTAAATTTTTATTTTTATATAGTAGATATTTCTATCTAAATTCTAAACCTTGCTTTAAAATGATTTTAAATGCATGCTTTTGACACCTCAAACATACTTATCACTTTTATATGTAGTTTTTGTGAACACCAAAAACTAAAAATTGTCAGAAGTGGGATTTAAACCCACACCCTCTCACGAAAACCAGAATTTAATTTTGACGCCTTAGACCACTCGACCATCCTAACTTTATTTTATTACTATAGTAGATATGTCTATCAAAATCCTAAACCTTGCATTAAAAAATATTTTAAATGCATGCTTTTGTGAAAACCAAAAACTCACAATTGTCAGAAGTGGGATTTGAACTAGGGGTGTAATCGGTACGGTTCGGCTCGGTTTGAGGGCTGAGCCGAAACCAAACCGACCAGAATATTAAAGAATAAGAGAAACCGAAACCGAACCGCTTAAAGATACAAACCGAACCGAACCGACCGAATATTTTTAATTTCCGATTTATTGTGCCGATAAATATTAAACTTGGGCTGGGAGTTGATAATGGGCCGCTGACATGATATGGAGCCCATGTTTACTTCAGAGAAATAAATAGTTAAAAAACAAGCATTAGATGAAGCTTGAGACTCTAAGGATGCCAACGAAGTTTATAACCACTGAATCACACGACATTCGTGTTTAACATTTTGGTGTAGTGTGTATATATTTATATTTTAACGGTCGGCTCGGTTTTCATCGGTTCTAAAATGGAAAACCCAGAAACTGACCGAAATATTCGGTTTTCGTAATATTTCAAACTGAAACCGTCGAGCCGAGCCGAGTCGAACCGAACCGAAATTGATGTCGGTTTCGGTCGATTTTTCCTTGCACCCCTAATTTGAACACACACCCTCTCACGAAGAACAAAACTAGAGTCTAACGCTTTAAACCACTCGACCAACTTTATTTTTTTGGCATAATAGATATTCTTATCAAAATCTTGAACCTTGTATTAAAATCATTTTAAATGCATGCTATTTTGAACATGAATAAAGTGATTTATCTATTTAAATCACACCTCAAATACTTATCAATTTAGTATGTAGTTTTTGTGAACACCAAAAAACTAACAATTGTCTCGGTTTTGAACCCACATCATCTCACGAAGACCAAAACTTGAGTCTGATATTTTATACAAGTCATCCTGACTTTATTTTTCTTGTATAGTAGATATTTCTATCAAATCCTAAACCTTGCATTAAAATGATTTTAAATGCATGCTTTTGAACATGAATAAAGTGATTTAAAGTTAAATCACACCTCAAAGTTTAACTTATCAATATCGTATGTAATTTTTGTGACCATAAAAAACAAACAATTGTTAGAAGTGAGAATTGAACCCACGGCCTCTCACAAAGACCAAAACATTATTTTAGAACCTTAAACCACTCAACCATCTTGACTTTTTTTATTTTTGTATAGTAGATATTTCTAATACAATTCTCAACCTTGCTTTAAAATGATTTTAAATGCACGCTTTTGACTCATTTTGAACGAATAAAGTGATTTAACTATTTAATTCACACCTCCCACGAAAACAAGAATTCGATTCTGACGCCTTAGACCACTCGACCTCTCCCGAAGAACAGAACTTGAGTCTGGCGCCTTAGACCACTCGACCATCGACTTTATTTTTTGGTATAGTAGATACTCCTATCAAAATCCCAGAGTTTGCATTAAAATGATTTTAAATGCATGCTGATTTTGAACATGAATAAAGTGATTTAACTATTTAAATCACACCTCAAATACTTATCAATTTTGTATGTAGTTTTTGTGAACACCAAAAAACTACTCTCACGAAGACAAAAACTCTAATATTTCTATCAAAATCCTAAACCTTGTATTAAAATGATTTTAAATGCATGCTTTTGAACATGAATAAAGTGATTTAAATTAAATCACACCTCAAAACTTAACTTATCAATTATGTATGTAATTTTGACCACAAAAAAAGAACAATTTTGTTAGAAGTGAGAATTGAACCCACACCCTCTCACAAAACAAGAATTCAATTCTAACACCTTAGACCACTCAACCATCCTAACTTTATTTTATTACTATAGTAGATATGTCTATCAAAATCCTAAACCTTGCATTAAAAAATATTTTAAATGCATGCTTTTGTGAAAACCGAAAATTCCCAATTGTCAGAAGTGGGATATGAACCCACACCCTCTCACGAAGACCAGAACTTGAGTCTGGCGCCTTAGACCACTCAGCCAGACTTTAATTTTTTAGTATAGTAGATATTTCTATCAAAATCCTAAACTTTGCATTTAAAATCAATTTTTTAGTATAGTAGATATTTCTATCAAAATCCTAAACTTTGCATTAAAATGATTTTAAATGCATGCTAAATTTGAATATGAAAAAAGTGGATTTAGTGAGATTTGAACCCACACCCTCTCACGAAGAACAGAACTAGAATCTAACGCTTTACAACACTCGACAAACTTTATTTTTTTGTTTAGTAGGTATTCCTAACAAAATTCTAAACCTTATATTAAAATGATTTTAAATGCATGCTGATTTTGAACATGAATAAAGTGATTTAACACCTAACCTTATATTAAAATGATTTTAAATGCATGCTGATTTTGAACATGAATAAAGTGATTTAACACCTCAAATACTTATCAATTTTGTATGTAGTTTTTGTGAACACCAAAAAACTAACAATTGTCTGGGTTTTGAACCCACACCATCTCACGAAGACCAAAACTTGAATCTGACATTTTAGACCACTCAATCATCCTGACTTTATTTTTCTTATATAGTAGATATTTCTATCAAATCCTAAACCTTGCATTAAAATGATTTTAAATGCATGCTTTTGAACATGAATAAAGTGATTTAATGTTAAATCACACCTCAAACATTAACTTATCAATTTCGTGTAATTTTTGTGACCATAAAAAACAAACAATTGTTAGAAGTGAGAATTGAACCCACGGCCTCTCACAAAGACCAAAACATTATTTTAGCGCCTTAGACCACTCAACCATCTTAACTTTTTATTTTTGTATAGTAGATATTTTTAATAAAATTCTAAACCTTGCTTTAAAATGATTTTAAATGCACTCTTTTAAATGCACGATTTGTTGTTGCAACCAAACCGAGGAGAGAGAAAAACGGAATTAGAGAAAGAAAAAAAGCAGAATTCTACATCCGTACAGTTTTCGTATTTCAGTTTGTTGGGGATCAATCCGTGGTCTGATCGAGCTGAAATTTTGACAGCGTGTTCCTGACACGTGGGTCTTCAATCCGAACGGTGGAGATTTCGTTTGGAGCTATCTACAGGCATATTCCAGTGGGTAGTTCTTGGCTACTTTAATTGAGATCTTTCTTCTTTTTACTCTCTTAAATTATTGCCGTTTGTTGCCGAGATTGATCATCTTGAGATATCAATAGTTGTATGCCTCTAGTTGTGACTAGGGAGAACTCGTTGTAGCCCATTATTGATTATAGTGGAGTTTTTGACTTCGGTCCGTGGTTTTTTACTCTTCGCATTGAAGATATTTTTCCACGTTAAAATTGCTTGGGTCCTGTGCTTGAATTATATTGTGTTCTACTTGTTTAATTTTCTATTAGGTTCACCAGGAATAATTGAATAATATAATTTAGTAATTATCCCAACAGTTACATTATTAGCTAAACTTTTATAGCTAGAATTTGTGGTGCTATAATATTTATTTGGCCTATTTTGTTATTGTGAAAGCATATGTTGTATAATTCACGTGTGTTTAATATTTATATTTTCTATTTAAACTTAATCACTTTCAAAAGATTATAAAATGATTTTTAATACTTAAGGATTACATAAATAACTGAAATTGCACACTTTCACAAGTAATGCAAGTAAATTCATGTTGGATAAAATAGAGAATTCAAAGGAAAACGTACTTTTTTTGGCCTGCAAAACTTAAAAACAAATGTACTTTAGGGATGTTTTTGATGTTGAGGCTCTATAGTTATATGATTAACTTAGATGAAAAAACTGTAGGACATGTTTGAAAATGATATGGAAATGATTAAAATCACTTCAAAACATGTATTTAATTCTTCAAAATAAAGTTAATGTTTGATTTTGAAACTTTTAAATGCAATTTTTATAGGGTTGGTTGCACAAACAACAATAAACCCAAAATAATTGCAAATTTAGCAAAATTTAAAACATTTTAAAAATATGACAAAAAATCAGTGGCTATCACCGATAGAAGCTATCGTTGATATATAACTATCACTGATAGACTAAAATTCTATAAAAAAACTGAGGTGATAGACTACTATCATCGATAGAACATACTATCAGTGATAAAAATTGTCATATCTGCAAATTTTTTTAAAAAGTGGTATATTTTTAATTATTTTACTCTAAATTGACATTAGTTACAATTTCTCATTTTTATATCATCAAAATTGATTTTAAATGATTAAAAACATGTTTAGTGATTTTAACAATATTAAAATAACTTTCAAACAGAGTTCGAGGATTAAATGTGATATTCTAGCATACAATTTGAAATTTATGTTTACTTTGATATGATATTGCATTATTGTAGCATCATTATAGCAACATAAGTATGAGTAGACCTATAAATTTCATATTTCTTTCTAATGCTTGTTGCATTTAAAACATGCTGTTTTTTTTTAATAATATTGTAATTTTTAAAACTTTTTATAAAAATATGGTAGGTTTGAAAGTATTTTGAAAAGAATGTTGTTCAGGAAAAGACAGACAAAGACATCCTCTACCTGCGGAGCAAAGGTCGTCTTTTGAAAAGAAAATCTTGCTCCACATGGATGAAGATCGTCTTTTCAACAGACATCTTCTTCGGCATCTACTTTCCTTTCATTAAAAAATTGATATATTTTTATCCATATATTCGAAAATTTCGAAAATGGTACGGTTGGAAGAGAGCTTCAATTGGATACCTGGTTTCACTATTTTTAGAGTTGTTTATCAAAAGATACAGACGAAGTTTATCTACAGTTTTGAAGTTTTCCGCCATATCGTCAGTTCTAGGTTTAGTGAAGTTTTCAGAACTTCGACGATCTGTATCTTTTGATACACAACTCCAAAAGTAGTTAAACCAGGTATCAAATTGAAGCTCTCTGTGTTGGCTTTCCAACCTTACCCTTTTCGAAGTTTTTGAATATCTGGATAAAAACATATCAATTTTTTAATGCACTCCTCAAAAGAATCTCCAACTCTGAAATTTGCAGAACTATAGTCCAACTTCGATGATATTTATCTTTTGATACACAACTCATAGTGTAAGCAGTTATCAAACTGAAGCTCTACTCGGTTAGCTTTTCAACCATACATTTTTTGATCCAAAAATAGTGAAACCAGACATGTGACCTGAATTAAATTTAAAGAAAAAAATTGGTAATTCTTGATCTGATAAACCTAGGCGATCATATTGCAATTGAGCTCAAGATTAAATGAGTCCAAAAACTATTTAAATGGTAATTTGGCCAAAGCTCAAAAGATTAAGATTAGGCCTAAAACTAACAAAGCCCAATTCCAGATGTCTTGGTTCAAAAGCCATCAGGGCTCATACACATTATGTGTTCATGGAAAAAATCTATAAATACAGATGTTTGCCTTCATTTGGGTTCATAAATTTAACTCTCAAGAGAGCCTGAAATCCAGAAAACTCTTTGAAACTGAAGTCTCTATACCATACATGCTTTGAAGACCAAGATCAAAATTAAAATTTAAGACTTCAAGGCTTCGACCAACGACCAGTCAAGGGTCGATCAAGAAGTCCAAGACCGGCCCAAACAAATCACGCTTGAGAACAAGCGCGCGCTCTAACCCTCAAAACAACAAATTTACAGAGAGAGAATTAAGTGCATATTAATACAAATAAATTCATTTACCGGTATTAAATTTTTGTTGGGTTGAAATATGGGCGAACACAAGCAAATTCTGATTTGTTAGAAAAGAAATGGAATAAATTGATAAAAAGCCACGGGTGAATGGGTTCCACACATGCCTAAATACCAATGGTTTCAAATACCTTAGTAGAGAGCAGCAAAACAAACTTGGAATTTCCTAAGAAAAAAAAAAAAAAACTGAAACTCCCACATCGGAAAAGAATACAATAGCGAGCTGTCCAGCGCCTATATAAACTCACCAACATCATTAGTCTAATTCACGGAGCCGTGCGATTAGCACAAAACGAACTATTCTTTCGCCTTTTACTAAAGAATACCGTGTGTTCGCCGCCTCAAGCGGCATATGCCTATTTTTGGAGGGATCCATCTTTTGGGAGTGGGTCTCAAATTAAATTGAGTTTTTAAAGTTAATTTAAAATATTGTATTTAGAAATGTGACATACTAACCAGTTTGTTTGATTTTAAAGTAAGGTTTTTAAAATTCAAGCTAAATTTAGAAATTTATTGTAGTTTTCTAATGTTGTCTTTAAAAATATAAAATGTATAAAAATCAAATGGTTATCAAGATGATTGTATTATGAAATCTTGAGTATAATAAACACATTATGAAATCTTTGAGTATAATAAACACAATTTATAGTTTTTGACTTATAAAACATAAAATTGAGAGTTAATGTATATGTATTAAACACTCTAAAGTTTAAGAACTTTTTTTTAGTACATATTTGGGGTGGGGGGATTCGAACCACAGACCTCTCGGTCGTCAAAACATACATATGCCAGCTAGTCATGCTCGTTTTGGCTAAAGTTTAAGAACTTACTAACATAACATTGAAAGTTTAAGAGTTTATTAAAGACAAAACTTAGACTTCGTGGACATATTATATATTTGCATGTTCAAGAACCAATAATTAGACACAATATTGTAACTTAAAAGATCTATTTGACAAAAAAAAATTGAGAACTCAAAAACCTATAAAATTTCAATGTTAAATCAAACACAACATTAAAAGTTCAAATACCTATTAGATACATTTTAAAATTCAAGAACATTATATACCGCTCTAAAGGGATGTTATTAGACACATTTATTTAGTACAACAAATTTAGGGGTATAAGAATTTTAACCTCACACTTTAAGGAAAGAAGTATATGCTAATTACGGCTGAGCTATGTCCATGTTGGCTTAATTCAAATGGGTAAGACATATGTCTTTTACTTAAAGGCTAGAGGTTCGAATCTTCCCTCGTTGAACTAAAAAATGTGTATTCATGTACTGATTTAGCATCTATTAGAACCCCAAGTTAGTTGATCACATCTAAACTTAGGATTAAAATAGGTACTTTGAAAAATTAATGGATAATTTTTTATTTTTTTTTATAAAGTACAACGAAATGAATTTGAAAGTTTAGATGAGATTTAAACTTTTAAGGTTTTCATCATTTGGTTTTTAGTTTTCAGTTTTTGAAATTTAGGCTTCTTTTCTACTAATTTCTTTACTATATGTTACACTTTACGTACAAACAAATTTATATTTTCAATGTTAGTGATATTTTGTAGGAAAAAAATCAATTATTTATACTCCTAAAATTTAAAGGTTGTATCAATTAAAACTCCAAACTTTCATAATTATATCAATTTACACATTTTTCTTATAAAAAGTTTGTTTTTACATGTGTGGAGACTTATAATTGTATGAATTAAACTCTATTCATACAATTGATTCACTTATAAAAAGTTAGGGGTTTAATTGCTATAATTATAAGTCTCCACGCGTTTAAATTAATATTTTTCAAATGAAATCTATCAAAAGATGTAAATTGTTACTTATGAAAGTTTAGTATTTTAATTGATATAATCATTAGTTTAGGGATATAAATTGATTTTTCCCCTATCTTTTAGGTTGAAGTTTGAGCTAAACTTTATATACATAGTTAAGTCTTAAATTTTGAACTTTCATACGCATAGAAGATTGCTCTTGTTTACTATGATACATTGCTCAAAAACAAAAAAAAATCATTTTGTTGGTCAATATATTCAGCTCAAAGCTTCCATTTACTCAATATCCATAGCACATAAAAAGAAAATCCCAAGAGTTGGATCAAATAGATTTTTAGATCTCAAGCTCGAAAATTCGAAAAACGTAATGGAATCAACCCAATAAATGTTTAGAACGGATTACCTTGATGATCAAGATCACGAGTAAGATAAAACTTGTTTCTAAACTCGTGAGCCACAAAAGGTATGATCTACACCACTTAAATGATTCTAGCATTTTTTTTTTAGCTAACTAGCATGTAAGATCTAAACACAAGAAATTGCAAAATATGAAAGAATTAACTCTCAATCAAAGCTGGAAGGATAAACTCACGTTCATTCACTTTAATGATAATTGTGTGTCCAAAGAGTCCGAAAAACTATATATAGCCCTTATAACTTCTAGTCACTAACTCTGGTAAGTTATAACTTCTTCACTAGCTCTTGTAACTTACATCCACTAACAAAAGTAACTTCTGATCACTAACAAGAGTAACTTTCATACACTAATTCTATGTAACTTCAAAATGCATAAAATCAATAATAACCATTAATAAAATGAAGACAACATAAAAAATGAGCTTTCATAATTAGCCATGATATGAAGACAACATAAAAATAAAGTTTAAAATCTGGAAAATAAAACATCAAATCCAATGAGCTTTCATAATTAGCCATGAATGAATATGAATGTAGATAGAGATGTTCCGATTCTTATAAGCACATATACTCTTTTGTCAATTTTTCTACTTAAACTTGCTACAATTTTTCTCATTGGCACAACATTCCAAATTACATTATCTAGAATGAAATATTCAATTCTACCTTATTTAAATTTCTTACATGTTTTACACCCTAGTTTATGGTTTATATTTATCAAGGCAGACTAGTCTTTTTACTATTGTTACGAGTGAATTTAACCCTCTCAAGATGAAGACCCAAGAGGCATGCAAGAAGTCTTGTTCACGAATTTAATCCCTAAAGCTCGTGGCCTTAGGACTAGAAAATAATATTAAAAAAAAAATGATGATTGATAGCTCACAAAGTGTGCTATCTTTATAGCCTTTTTATCGCTAGTTTACCGTGTAAATGAGCATTTTAATGTTGATTCTCTTTTATGTTATAGGAATTGAGCCATTGGAGCTAAATGGAGCATTATTGAGGATTAGGATGAGAAGTGATCCAATTGGGTGATTGGAGATGAAGCTCAAGCCAAAATTCTCGAGGGCAGAGCGTCGATATCCCGCGTGGAGCGTCGAGACGCTTGAATAGTGCTTCCAAGCCAAAAATCCCGCAGTAGTAGCGTCGAGACGCTACAGAATGTCTTCCAGCGTCAACTCCGTCCGTAGCGTCAAGACGTTGTGCCTATCGTCTCGACGCTGGCTTTCCTAATCAGGAAGATATTATTTTCGGGACAGCGTCGAGACGCTGCCCCTAGGGTCTCGACGTTGTCACGATTTTCACTATAAATGGAACTTTTTCCAGCCGACCTGAGGACAAATTTTTAGAGAGAAAAAGCCTTATTTTCGAGATTGTCACACTTGGGAGAGGGGAAGAACGACGATTGAAGCGGAGGAAGAGATTTCAAAGCTAAGGATCGTAGACCAGACGCCGGGAACGGAGAACGACACGACATTGAGTTTTATTCTCCCTTTTCTTAGAACTTTGATTATGGATTTCTCATTGTTTAAGATGTTTTTAGTATTGAACATGTGTAGCTAAACTTATTATCTCGGGGATTGATGTAGCCTTTTAGTTTTGATGTTTTAATTAATTGAATGTTTAGATTGATTGCTTATTGCCCATTGTTACCTCTCCAAAAGTACATAATTTAGGGACTTATTTACCATGGAATCGTGTAATCTCTTAAGCATTTTTGTTAGAATTTAGTTTAATATGTGCTTAAATATGAGAATTCAAGGAATGAAGCTAAATTAGGACTTATGTGTAAAAGGAACAAAATAGAATAGAAAACAATGTTAAAAGAGTCAAAATGTACATTGCAGGAGAATTGCTGAATCATTGCTGTCTCCGCAATGGTTATTGCGGTCACAACGAGGAATCCACAATCTTTAAGCTGCTGCTGCTAAGTTTGTCCAACCATCCGCCGTCACAGTTGCGATCTTTCAGCCGCCTAAACTCTCCCCTGCTGCCACGTGGAGGATCGTCGTTTAGAATGGATGGTTCTCCATGACTGAAGGTACCTGCAAAAAGCTATAAAAGGAGGTGAAGGGTGAAGGAGAACAAAAACTCGGAAGCGTGGATTTTCCCGTCTCAGCGCATTCTAAAGATCCATTTCCTTATCCCGTTTGTTGGAACGAAGAAATCAGCCCTTGGCGTCGATAACTCGAGAGGAAGAAGAGAAGGTCCTTCTTCTCTTCTGATCGAATTCATCCACAAGATCAGCTAATCTTCACCTTCATCCGAGGCGCTTGCGGCGAGGATCCGTGCACACTTTTACTGCTTTCTGTCTTCTGTTTCTTACGGCTTTCTGCCCTCTGTTTCCATTTGTTTGCTTTGCTTCAATTCGTATTTATTTGTTCAGTTCGTACTGTTTTACATTTTGTCGTACATTGAGCTTTGAATCTTACTTTATATAGTAAACGTTTAAGTCTTTGCTAGTCTTCATCTCGCCTTCTATTTTTCCCTTGCTTTCATTTAAGTGCTTTAAATCATGCTTAATCAATCTAATATTTCCAATCCCCCATCATCCATGAGTAACTAATCGCACAAGGGTCTGCTAACGATGAATCTATAGGTTAGAAATACGAAAGTTCAGCATGTAGGATAGCTTCGAATACATTGAATGTATGTGTACTTCATCCCACGGGCAATTTCGATCGGCCATCCATTTTGTCTAAAGAACTCCTAACCTCCAGAAGGAGTAAGAGTTCAGAGTCGTCCATTCATGCTAGCCTTTCATGGTAGCCAGAAAACGACCTAGGAATAGGCGTTTTCCTAGCACAATTCATTAGCTTGCTTGTATAAATAGATGCTTAAGTCTTGCTTGGATATGAGTGAACTAAAGGATCTAATGCATGTAATCGAGAGATGCATGAGAATGAGCTAAATTTATGCATGATAAGTTAAGTTACTGCTGAATAATCGTATGTAAAAGCCTATAGAGGAGTCTTTAGTTGACCTTGTTTCCTCATCTCACCTTCAAACCGTTGTTAATTTCATTGCTAGATAATTGCTGAATCCGCAATTCTTTAACTCTATTTTTGCCTTAGCCGTTTTTCTCGTATTTCACTTTTGCGATTTTATTGCTAGAACATTGCTAAGTCCGCAATTCTTCTTGCTTTACTTAATAGTTTAGTCACGTTATTTGCTTCGTTTATGCTTGCATCTTTCTTACATTCTGAGTTAGTTTGGCACATCAATCTCAAATCTCCCCCATTTAAGTAACCCCCTCTAATTTAACACCTCACTTCGTTAGTAACTAAGAATAAATCTCTGTGGGAAAACGAATGAAAAAATACTTATCACTTGCTGCAAGACCATGTATGCTTGCATGTTCTGAGTGCTCTCGCATCGCATTTTTATTTACACACTGAGCACGCAACAAGTTTTTGGCGCCGCTGCCGGGGATTTTGTTTAGTAAACACGAAGTTTGTTATTTTAGAAAAAAAAAACCTTAATATCTATTGGAGCTAATCTTCTTTCATTTCCTTTACAGGTACCATCGAGCTAGTTTATGAATAAGCATTCAAATAGCAACCTATAGTTCAATCCTGAGCCTGAAAGACTTCTAAGGGCCAGAAACAAAGCTAAGAAACGCCTTTTTAAACAGCCACCTGTAACTCAAAACATTGCGGACTTCGCAGAGTCATCGCAATTCCAACAAACCGAAATGGATAGAGAAGCCCCAAACCGAGCACCTATCATTCACAACCCCATCGAAATTGCGAATGATAAGGATAGTGCCATCCTCTCGTACCTAGTACCCATGCCTGAGGAGCTTAATCCGAGCATTATACGCCCTGAGATTACAGCTCACTCATTCGAGTTAAAACCCGTCATGTTCCAAATGCTGTCCACAGTTGGACAATTCTTTGGAGTGGAAAACGAAGATCCCCACAATCATTTGAGAAACTTCCTAGGAGTAAGTGATACTTTTGTCATCCCAGGAGTGTCCCAAGAAGCCTTAAGACTATACCTCTTTCCCTATTCATTAAGAGATAAGGCCAAAACGTGGTTAAATTCCTTTCCCTCTGGATCAATTGTCAATTGGACAGATCTAGCTGAAAAGTTCCTAGTTAAATATTTCCCATCTGATAGGAACTCCAACTTCCGTGATGATATTATTAAATTCAAGCAAGCCGAAAACGAGTCATTACACGAAGCTTGGACAAGATTCAAAGACTTATTGCTTAAATGTCCACACCATGGCATTCCATGGTGTATTCAAATAGAAGTGTTCTTCAAAGGATGCAACCCCAGCACAAGGCAAGTGTTGAATTCTTCAGCTGGAGGTTCCATGCTTTCAAAGAGCTACAATGAAGCCTATGATATTTTGGAAAAAATCTCAACTTCCCATTGTAGATGGTCAGACGATCCTGTGGAGCCAAGAAAAGCTCAAGACATGGATGCACTTAGTGCAATGAGTAACCAAATTAATGCTCTGACCAATCTAGTAAAACAAATGGCTCAAACTAGTATTCAACAAAGTGTCAACACCGCAGCAGCCGTTTCAACGAGCGCAACAACCAATCAAGGTGAGGCACTAGTCTGTGGATTCTGTGGGGAAGGGCACATGCATGATTTTTGCCCTGGGAATCCATCCTCGGTGTGTTATGTTGGAAGTCAACAGCAACCAAGGAACAACCCCTACTCCAACACTTATAACCTTGGTTGGAGAAACTACCCAAATCTTTCGTGGGGTGGACAACAAAATACTAACCAAGCACAAAATCAACCAAGACTGAGTGGAACACCTGGTTTCACTCAACAAACTAACCAACCCATGTACCCAAAATAATATAACCAACCAATAGGATCATCAGTAGAGAATTTGCTTAAGGAATACATTGCAAAAAATGATGCAACCCTGCAAAGTCAGCAAGCCACCCCGAGGAGCTTAGAAAACCAAATAGGGCAGTTAGCCAACGAACTGAAAAATAGGCCCCAAGGTAGATTGTCTGCAGACACTGAAATACCAAGAAGGGATGGAAAAGAACAAGTTCAAGCCATTGAACTTCGTAGTGGAAGACCGTTGGTGATCAACAACAGAGAAGCCCCAAAGCGAGTAGAGAATGAAGAGTCTAGTGCTCCACTGGATTCTCTGCCCAACCATGATCAATCACCACCAAGCACAACAAGGGTGAGGTTGGAACCTATCATTGAGGAACCAGAAGAAATCCCAAGGCCTTCACCTGTCATTAGGCGACCTGAATTGCCTACATATGTGCCACCACCTCCATTCCCTAGAAGGCTGAAGAAGAAACAAGAACAGGAAGTGCACTTTCATAAGTTTTTAGAAATTTTAAAACAAGTGCATGTTAATATCCCATTTGTGGAAGTTTTGCAATCTATGCCTTCTTATGTTAAATTCTTAAAAGATATAATTACTAACAAAAAAACCATTGGTGAATTTGAAACAGTGAATCTCACTGAGGAGTGCAGCGCTATACTCCAAAACAAACTGCCAAAGAAGGAGAAGGATCCTGGTTCCTTCAGCTTACCAGTCGAATTGGGAGGCAAGCACGTGGCCAGAGCTCTATGTGATCTGGGAGCCAGCATCAATCTCATGCCCTTGTCACTATTCCGTCAACTTGGGATAGGGGAAGCACGACCTACTACTGTCACCTTGCAGCTTGCAGACAGATCCATCGCATACCCTGAGGGTAAAATTGAGGATATACTTGTCAAGGTTGACAAATTCATCTTTCTTGCAGACTTTATAATTCTGGATTATGAGGCCGACAAGGAGGTACCAATCTTATTGGGCATACCATTTCTAGCCACAGGTAGGGCTTTAATCGACGTCCAAAAAGGTGAGCTCACCATGAGAGTTCATGATGAGGAGGTTAAATTCAGTGTATTTAAAGCTCTAAGGTATCCCTCTGACTCTGAATCCCGTGCAAATGTAGATGTAGTAGATGTAGTAGATTCACTTATGGAAGAAGAACTTGAGCATGAACTGTTAATTAAGCATGCTACTAACTATGTACAAGTAGATATAGATGATTTAAATATCTCTGAATTGATGGATATATCTGTGGACAACCCTCAGCATTTTTGTATGACTAATAAATTGTCTGAAAGAACCACAAATCCTTTGAAACCATCAATTGAACACCCACCTTTATTAGAATTAAAACCATTGCCTGATCATCTTAAGTATGCATATCTAGGGGAGGAAGATACTTTGCCTGTTATTATTTCGTCCAAATTGAGTAAACAACATGAAATTGCGTTAATATTGCTGCTTAAGCAACATAAAAAAGCTATTGTCTGGACGATTGCTGACATAAGAGGTATTAGTCCTTCCTATTGCATGCATAAAATATTGTTGGAAGAGGAACATACACCTAGGGTAGATCACCAACGTAGGTTGAACCCCTCCATGAAGGAGGTAGTTAAAAAAGAAATTATCAAATGGTTAGACGCAGGTGTAATTTTTCCCATAGCCAATAGTCAATGGGTGAGTCTGATTCAATGTGTGCCTAAGAAAGGTGGAAGGACTGTAATAGTTAATGAAAACAACGAACTCATCCCAACTAGAAATGTTACAGGATGGAGAGTCTATATGGACTACAGAAAACTTAACAAAGAAACCAAAAAAGATCACTTTCCTTTATCGTTTATAGATCAGATGTTAGATAGAATAGCTGGCCAAACCTATTACTGCTTTTTAGATGGTTATTCAGGATATAACAAAATTACCATAGACCCTGAGGACCAGGAGAAAACGACCTTTACATGTCCCTTTGGAACATTTGCTTTTCGCAGAATGCCATTTGGCTTATGCAATGCACCAGCAACATTCCAAAGGTGCATGTTGGCTATTTTCTCTGATTTAGATGAGTCCATGATAGAAATATTTATGGATGACTTCTCAGTCTTTGGTGATTCTTTTAACAACTGCTTAGAAAACTTAGGACAAGTCCTAATTAGGTGTGACGAGACCAACCTAGTCTTAAATTGGGAAAAATGCCACTTTATGGTGGAAGAAGGAATAGTCCTAGGACATAGAGTATCTAGAGCAGGAGTAGAGGTCGATAGGGCCAAAATAGAAATCATAGAGAAGCTAGTGGAACCTCAAAATGTCAAAGTTATAAGGAGGTTCCTAGGTCATGCAGGTTTTTATAGGAGATTCATAAAAAATTTCTCAAAAATCTCTAAACTTTTGTGTGAGCTTCTAGAGCTTAATAAACCGTTTGTCTTCTCAAAAGAATGTTTCCTAGCAGTGACAACACTTAAAGAAGCCTTAGTCAAAGAACCAATTATAGTAGGTCCGAATTGGGATTTACCTTTTGAGTTAATGTGTGATGCTAGTGACTATGCGATTGTGGCTATGTGTTACGTCTCCAAAAGTGACCTTTTTAGGACTTAATTAGCTTAGAAAGATGTTCACTCTTAGGTATTTTTGATAGCATTTAGCCTAAACCTATGCTTAAATATGAGAATTAGAAGAAGGTAGCTAAATTAGAACTTATGTACAATAGGAAAGAAAAGGGTTAGAAACCGAAGGAAAAGAATGAAAAAAAACTGCATTGCGACAGCATTGCGAAAACATTGCTGAAGCCGCAATTATTCAAGTGAAATCCGTAAGTTGACTGATCTTTTTCTGTTATTTTCCGTTATTTCAGGGATTCGTTCTTTCGCCTCCATCCATTCTGATATACGACGTTGAAGATTGATGGTTCTCCTTGGCCCAAACGCACCTGCAAACTACTATAAAAGGGGGTCAAAGTCGGAGGTTCAAACATCATCCGGAGGCGTAGAAGTCCTTTCGCAACTCCATTTTTCTTCGTGTTTTCCTTTGCCGTCTGTTGGAGTGAGAGTCTCAGCTGTTGGAATCGACAATCTGATAGGAAGGAGAGAAGATCCACCTTCTCTCCCGATTGGATTCATCCAAGCAAAGCTATTCTTTCATCCCCTTCAGCCGAGGCAGTTGCGACGAGGCTTCCAAGCACATTTACTGCTTTCTGTCTTTCTTTTTCTAGTTTACATTTCTGCTTTGTGTTGTTCTCTCTTTCTAATAGCTAGAATACTTCATTTCGTTGCTTTCTGTCTTTGGATTATTTACTTTAAGCTTTCCCGTGTTCGTTCAACCAATCAAAGTAATCAAATCTCAAGTTTTCATCTCACAGTTTCTTGCCATCGCATTCTACTGCTTTCCTTTACTGTTTTCATTCCATTCCTCTTCTAAGCATGTCTGTTTCATCTCGTATTTCTACTTACCCCCTATCCATGAGTAGCTAAGTCACTTAGGGGCATGCTAATGACAGAACTATAGGCTAAAAAACGTGAACCAAGCATGTAGGATAGCTCTCGAACCATTGATTGTATGTAAGCTTCATCCCACGGGCAATTTCGATTGGCCATCCATTTTGTCCAAAGAACTCCTAACCTCTGGAAGGAGTAAGAGTTCAGAGTCGTATAATCATGCTAGCCTTTCAAGGTAACCAGAAAACGGCTTAGGAATAAGCGTTTTCCTAGTACAAACTAAACACTTCTGCTTTAACAAGATGCTTGAGACCTTACTTTGAGTTGAGTAAACTAAAGAATCTAATGCATGGAATCGGACGATACATGAGATAGAGTGAGTTTGATGCATAGAGAGTTGATACAATGCTTGAGAATCGTATTAAAATGCCTATAGGATAGTCGTTAGTAGCCCTTAATTCTCCATTTTACACACTTTCACTGTTTTTACAATTGCGGAAACATTGCAGTGCCCGCAATTCTGCTAAGTTACCATTCTGTTTAGCTGTTTTCTTCTTCATTTATTAGTTTCGTCTCTTGTCTTTTGAGTCTAATTTCAACTTGCATTTGTTTATGTTGCATTCCTTTAGACATTCGGTAAGAAGTAGGAAATTAAAAACCAATTTTACCCCTTCAAATCCACCCCTTCTTTCTTAACTTTATACTTCACAAGTAGCTTATAAATAAATCTCTGTGGGAAAACGAATGAAAAAATACTTACTACTTGCTATAAGATCATGTATGCTTGCATGTTCTGAGTGCTCTTTCTTCCTTATTGCTTACTTTTATTAACACATTGAGCACGCAACACTATGCTAGGTCAGAAAATAGATAAACTAACACATCTTGTATATTATGCAAGTAAGACTTTAAATGAAGCACAATGTAATTACACTACCACAGAGAAGGAAATGTTGGCTATAGTGTTTGCATGTGAAAAATTTAGGCCTTATATTGTAGGAACTAAAACTCTTGTGTACACTGACCACTCTGCAATAAAATATCTAATGAGGAAGGCTGATGCTAAGCCCCGGTTAATTAGATGGGTGTTATTATTGCAAGAGTTTGACTTAGACATTAGAGATAAAAAAGGATGCGAAAATGTAGTTGCTGACCATTTATCGCGATTGCGAAGTAATTGCGAAATAATTGCTGAGCCAGCAATTTCTAATGCCTTTGTTGATGAGAATGTCTTTGTATTAGCGCATTGTGATAACAATGAGGAACCTTGGTTTGCAGATATTGCTAACTTCCTTGCCTCGCAGGTACTACCAACTTTCAGAGGGGGGCAAGAAAAGAGGAGGTTCCTACATGAAGCAAGGAAGTACATCTGGGACGATCCTACACTTTACAAGACTTGTGCAGATGGTTTGCTGAGGAAGTGTGTATCAGCTGCTGAGGCAAAGTCAGTGTTGCAGCACTGTCATACATCTCCTTACGGTGGACATTTTGGTGGTCAGAGGACGGCGGCAAAGGTGTTCCAAAGTGGCTACTACTGGCCCACGATCTTCAAGGATGCCCACGACCATGCACACAGCTGCAATGAGTGTCAACGGATAGGTAACCTCAGTAGGAAGGATAAGATGCCTCTCACATATATCTTAGAGTTAGAACTCTTCGATGTATGGGACATTGACTTCATGGGACCATTCCCTCCATCTGCAGGTAATCTCTATATACTAGTAGCTGTAGATTACGTTTCTAAATGGGTAGAAGCTGTTGCATGTCCCTCAAATGATGCGAAGACAGTCATTAAGTTTCTAAATAGGCATATTTTTACAAGATTTGGTACACCACGTGCAATAATAAGTGATGAGGGAACCCACTTTATAAATAAAGCTATGGAAAAGGTACTAGCTAAATATAATGTTAGACATAGAGTAGCAACTCCTTATCACCCACACTCAAATGGACAAGCTGAAATATCTAATAGGGAGATCAAGAGCATACTTGAAAAAGTTGTTAAACCTAATAGAAATGACTGGTCTTTTAAGTTAGACGATGCACTTTGGGCGTATAGGACTGCATATAAAACACCCTTAGGTATGTCTCATTATAGGCTAGTGTATGGAAAAGCCTGTCATCTTCCCTTCGAATTAGAAATCAAAGCCTTTTGGGCGTTAAAGGAGTTGAATTATTGCGTAACCGATGCGGGAACATTGCGGTCTCTGCAATTACACGAGTTAGATGAACAAAGACATATGTCCTATGAAAATGCTAAAATGTATAAAGAAAAAACTAAGATTTGGCATGATAGTAGACTTAGGGTCAAGGACTTTAAAAAGGGACAGCATGTTTTATTATTCAACTCGCGGTTAAGGTTATTTCTAGGCAAACTTAAGTCTAGGTGGTCAGGTCCTTTTGTGATTACTAACGTTTTTGTTCATGGTGCTATTGAGATTCAGAACCTACACCAAGGGCAATCGTTCATGGTAAATGGTGCGAGGTTGAAGCATTACTATGAGGAAGGAGATGTGCAGACACTCTCGGCCTTCCTCCTAGCTGAAGCCTAAGAAGCGAATCGGGAGAGGATGAGTGATCATTGTGCTCATCCGTCAGAAGGCTATGCCTTAGATTTTTCTTTAAGTATTTTAGATTGCGTATCGTATGTTTATTTCTTGTTTTAATTAAGTATTTTTATTGTGATTAAGAGTATAATAATGGGAGATTTGTAAGCAACAATGAGGGAGATGAATCAAGAGGAGAAGATCCACGAAAATATCTGGAGAAATCTGAGATTTGGTTGCTAAAATCTTGCAACTCAAAGCAAGAAAATCCTAACGGTAATGCTGAATAATTGCGGAGGAATTGCGGAGGCCGCAACAAAAAAGAGTCGTTGGAGAGCACTTGAGTATAAGTAGCCGTCATTGGGGATCTCTGCACTCTACGATTTCTCAAACCCTTGGAAATCCACAACTCAGCCTTCTCCTTCCTCTGCAACTCTCACACTCAAATCTTCAAGGAAGCAGCAATGGTGACCACAAGAGCAGACCGATCCACGCCCAAGAAAGCGTCGCCTGACGCAGAGGAGACTGTGAGGGAGGCGTTGCTTTCTTTGGCAGATGCCGATGCTGCGCAACCCTCAAGGCCTCCAAAGCTGCCTGTGCGAAGAAGGAAATGGAAGGTGGCGACAGAGGTAGCTGCTGATCCCTCTGATCCGGTCGGAACTCCTAAGAAGAGAAAGTGGATGATCGCGGTGTCCGATTCACCGATCAAAGAAAAGAAGACCCCAAGCGAGGAAAGCCTCGATAGTGGCCGTCCATCATTTGAGACGGCCATGCAGAGCCCCTAATCTTCTCAGCACGCGTCGGAGCCTGAAGTTCCACCTGAAGAGCACCAAGATGCAGTACCGATCGCCGAACCGGCTGAGGAAGATGAGGTGTTTTTCCCCTTAAGGGATGTCAATCTTGACAGCCCTGTGGAGAGGGAAAGCAGAGACTCCATGGAAGAAACACTGGGGAAGTCCTCCAGCATCTGGCTACCAAGGCACGGCTCAAGAAGAAGGCCCGCGTGATTGTCAACGGCAAGCGGCCAAAGGCCTCCAAACGGGCCAAAAGGAAGAAGGTTGAAGCTGAACCTTCTTTGAAGAAGATGAAGACCAAAGCCTTTGAGGCAGCTAAAGAAAGGGCCAAGGGGAAGAAGAAGATGTATCCGGAAGGGGAGCCTCAAGCTGCGAGGTACGTCTCCAAGGAAGCAGAGGCCAAGGGCCTCGAATTGATGAAGAAAGAACTCCTCCACGAGCGAGGATTTCTTGATGCACTTACGAACCTGCCGCAATTCTTGCGTGCAGGGATCATTAACCATGGCTGGGAGGAGCTTTGCAGGCCTCCAATTCCAGCCTATCCTGACATGGTGTACGACTTCTACGCCAACCTCACACACCCTGAAGCGTGTCTGTCAACGGTGAGGGGGATAGAGGTCGACTTCTCTGCCAACGCCATCAACGAAGCCTATGCTCTCAAGGGGCATACGCACTCTGAATATGCCAAGATAGTCGACTCACCATCCGAGGCAGTCCTAGAAGAGGCCTTGCACACAATAGGCAAACCTGAGGCAACCTGGGCTGTCTCAAGGAATGGGAAGCACACCTTGATGAGTGCGACCCTTAGAGACAAGGCAGCAGTCTGGTTCTCCCTTGTACGCAGACGCATCTCCCTAGTGACACATGAAACAACCATCAACCAGGGGCGATCGTTGCTGCTCTATGCCATCATGCGGGGACTCACCATTGATGTGGGTGAAGTCATTGCCGCCTCTATCACTGAATGCTCACGAAAAGGTAAGGGCCAACTCTTTTTCCCAAATACTATTACTAAACTGTGCTTGCGTGCAGGTGTGCCTATTGCGAGGATGAGAGGCAATTGGCTTATACTGGCCATCTGGAGCTGCCCACGATCTTGAGGCTGCGGAGAAGGGGCAATATGGAGTTTGAGATGGATGGTCTGGCTGCTGCACAGTCACTGTCTATGGCTAGCCTGATGGATTTGCAACACAAGATAGCCCAATGGGCTGAATACTCGCAAGCAAGGGACCAGGAGTTGGCTGAACAGCTTGGATGCACACTCCCCACCTTCCCTGCTGGTCTGTTGAAGCCGTGGGTGCCTCCACGAGAAAGGAGAGAAGATGATGAAGATGTTTGAATGCTAGGCTGACGGCATTCGAGGGAGTTTTCTGATCCCTCTTTTAAAAAAAAAAAAAAAAAACCTGCTTTTCTGTGAACTGTTACCCCCCCCCCCCCCCCCCCCCTTTAATCAATGATCTGTTTAGGTTTGTTAATTTGATTTGTTTAGAATAGTATAGTTCTGTTTGTTTGTCATCTGAGTAGCTAGCATAGGTAGCTTAGCTGTTAGCTTAGTTCTTTATGTCTGATTATAGCATGCTAGGAGCCTTGATCACTGCTAAATTTGCTTTGTAGGATTAATTGTGAATTCCTTGCGGTGTCCGCAATATTTTGTTAGTTTTCGCATGCTGTTGGATGTCTTTTTGATGGGCTGGCTATGTTTAAATCTCGATATTTTGCTGCTTTACTGCTTTCACTATGTGGTCTATCTATTGAGCATGCTGGATGAGTGTCATAGTACACCCTTGTTCGTTTAATGTAGCTTCATTTATTGCTAAGCATGCACCTCTGTAAGCCCTTACCATGTTGTTTTTTTTTCTGCCTCTGAGCTATCTGTTTTACGAAGGTCATTTTATACCTAGGAGTTTTAAGTTCTACTAGTTTTGCCTTAGACTAGATGCTTCTAGGACAAGTTTGGGGGTGTGCCACCTCACACTCTCATTGGGGACAATGAGAAAGATAAGTTTGGGGGAGGCAGCCTCTAGGCCTAGGAACATTCCTCTATCCCTCTTGAAAGACATAAGCATTCTTCCTCTTTGAAAAAATGATGAAAAAGAAAAAACAGAAAAAAATAATATAAGGTAGAGTCTCTCTAAAGGGTGCTGAGTAATCAGGGTCATTTGTGTAACCCACAAGTGGCACTGCATCAAAAGGCAAACCAGAAGATGACTCCACCAAAAGGAAAGAAAAAGAAAAAAGTCAAGGAAGAAGAATGTATGCCAGCAAGCTATGGCCTAGGTGCTTATATGTCCTGTATAAATGAACTCTGATCCTTAGTTTGCTAAGCACAGGGCTGTAGCTTGAAGGTTTGTCAAGGGAGATGAGTGTTGATCCAACACAGTGATGCCAAAGCTTAGTTGTTCTATGGACTGTACTTTGATTCTCGTGTGTGCTAAGCTTGGTATGACTGTAAGGATTCCTAGGTAGCTCAATTAAAAAAAATACCTTAGAAGCATGTACTGAGTCTGGGTTAAAACTAGGAAGAATTTGAAAACTTAGGGATAGCTGCACAATGAACCTAATGACATAGGCAGATAAACCAGTTGTTAGGAAATTTATAAAAGACAAAAGGTTAAAAGGCAAGAGAAACCAGAATAAGCAGAATGTGAAGTTAGTTTGAACTTAGGAGAGTGTCACAGGACAGCCATACCTTGGATAGTAAGCCTAGGGAAGTCAGCAAGTAGGCAGATAGAGTTAAAAGACAAGAATTAGCAGCCTAAGTAAGCCCTTATATTGCTCGAGGACGAGCAATAACTTAAGTTTGGGGGTGTGTTACCTCTCCAAAAGTACATAATTTAGGGAATGAAGCTAAATTAGGACTTATGTGTAAAAGGAACAAAAAAGAATAGAAAACAATGCTAAAAGAGTCAAAATGTATATTGCAGGAGAATTGCTGAAACATTGCGGTCACAACGAGGAATCCGCAATGTTTAAGCTGCTGCTGCTAAGTTTGTCCAACCACCCGTCGTCACAGTTGCGATCTTTCAGCCGCCTAAACTCTCCCCTGCTGCCACGTGGAGGATCGTCGTTTAGAATGGATGGTTCTCCATGACTGAAGGTACCTGCAAAAAGCTATAAAAGGAGGTGAAGGGTGAAGGAGAACAACAGCTCGGAAGCGTGGATTTTCCCGTCTCAGTGCATTCTAAAGATCCATTTCCTTATCCCGTTTGTTGGAACGAAGAAATCAGCCCTTGGCGTCGATAACTCGAGAGGAAGAAGAGAAAATTCTTCTTCTCTTCTGATCGAATTCATCCCCAAGATCAGCTAATCTTCACCTTCATCCGAGTCGCTTGCGGTGAGGATCCGTGCACACTTTTACTGCTTTCTGTCTTCTGTTTCTTACTGCTTTCTGCCCTCTGTTTCCATTTGTTTGCTTTGCTTCAATTCGTATTTATTTGTTCAGTTCGTACTGTTTTACATTCTGTCGTACATTGAGCTTTGAATCTTACTTTATATAATAAACGTTTAAGTCTTTGCTAGTCTTCATCTCGCCTTCTATTTTTCCCTTGCTTTCATTTAAGTGCTTTAAATCATGCTTAATCAATCTAATCTTTCCAATCCCCCATCATCCATGAGTAACTAATTGCACAAGTGTCTGCTAACGATGAATCTATAGGTTAGAAATACGAAAGTTCAGCATGTAGGATAGCTTCGAATACATTGAATGTATGTGTACTTCATCCCACGGGCAATTTCGATCGACCATCCATTTTGTCTAAAGAACTCCTAACCTCCAGAAGGAGTAAGAGTTCAGAGTCGTCCATTCATGCTAGCCTTTCATGGTAGCCAGAAAACGACCTAGGAATAGGCGTTTTCCTAGCACAATTCATTAGCTTGCTTGTATAAATAGATGCTTAAGTCTTTCTTGGATATGAGTGAACTAAAGGATCTAATGCATGTAATCGAGAGATGCATGAGAATGAGCTAAATTGATGCATGATAAGTTAAGTTACTGCTGAATAATCGTATGTAAAAGCCTATAGAGGAGTCTTTAGTTGACCTTGTTTCCTCATCTCACCTTCAAACTGTTGTTAATTTCATTGCTAGATAATTGTTGAATCCGCAATTCTTTAACTCTGTTTTTGCCTTAGCCGTTTTTCTCGTACTTTACTTTTGCGATTTTATTGCTAGAACATTGCTAAGTCCGCAATTCTTCTTGCTCTACTTAATAGTTTAGTCACGTTATTTTCTTCGTTTATGCTTGCATCTTTCTTACATTCTGAGTTAGTTTGGCACATCAATCTCAAATCTACCCCATTTAAGTAACCCCCTCTAATTTAACCCCTCACTTCGTTAGTAACTAAGAATAAATCTCTGTGGGAAAACGAATGAAAAAATACTTATCACTTGCTGCAAGACCATGTATGCTTGCATGTTCTGAGTGCTCTCGCATCGCATTTTTATTTACACGCTGAGCACGCAACACCCATTCGTGCTTTTACTTTCTTAATGCTTATAATCTTTTGGCCAAAGGTTGTATGTCTTCATGGTTTAAAATTATGCTTGAGAGAGAATAATTTAGACTAGATCTTAATTGCATGACTAAGAGTAGTTCTAACATGGGAATGATTAGGCTCTCTTAGAAGTTGTTTTAAAGAAGAGTTTTTAATGCCTTGCATGTCTTTAAAAACTAGATTGAACAATTAGTTTTATTACATTGCATGAGACCAATTGCGCTCGTAAGAGTCAATTGTTATTTTTGTTCTTCTAGACTTATGGAAATTTGCATGAATAATCTAAGCATTTGATTGATTGAAGCGTCAATCTAATTGGTGAAATCATATCCCTAAGATACTTTTCTCGTGATTTGTCTAATTCGTTACTTTATTTTATTGTTTGTTTTCGTAATTGTTGTCACAGCCCTCTTTGCACTATATTCCTCTAGATAAAATTAAACACTATTATTCGGGGTACTTAAGTGAGCTAGAAAGCCAGTCCTGAGGACGATATTCGTAATTATTTACACTTTATTACTTAACCCGTACACTTGCAGTTTGCATTTTGCATTGCATTGCATGTGATTAGGACAAGTTTTTGGCGCCGTTGCCGGGGACTGGCAAATATTTAGTTTCACTTAATACCGTAGAGAACCTGTTTGGTTTTACTTTAGAGTTTATTTTTTTAGTATTTTATTGACTTGTGTATTTTTTTGTTTTTTTTTAGTGAATCATTGGTTGTGCATGCGAAAGGATAAGAAGACGGTTTTAGTTCCTTTTGATCCTGAAATTGAAAAGACTTGCAAAAAGAATCGAAGGGTGAAAAAGGACCGGACTGAAGTCATGAATCTTCAAAATAAACCGATGAACCAGTTGTCAATTGAGCAACAAATACAGCTGAATGCACCTTTGCATCAAGCTGTGCAGCAGGATCAGAGACCCATTAGAGACTATTTTCAACCTGTCTTTCCTACTGAACATTCAGAAATTGCCTATGCACCCATCAATGCCAACAATTTTGAGCTCAAAACAGGACTTATCCAGATGGCTCAAAATAGATCTTTTAAAGCATTTCCTTCTGAAGACCCAAATTCTCATCTTAAATCTTTTCTTGAACTTTGCAGTACTGTTAAGATTAATGGTGTTACTCCTGAGGCTATACGCTTACGTTTATTTCCTTTTTCTTTGCAGGATAAAGAGAAGGATTGGCTAGATTCTGTGGCACCTGAGAGCATTACTTCATGGGATCAGCTGGTTCAGGTATTCTTGATTAAATTCTTCCCAATTGCCAAGACAATCCAGCTGAGGACTGAAATTGGGACATTCAGACAACATGATTATGAGCAACTTTATGAGGCTTGGGACCGTTACAAGAATCTTCTGCAAAAGTGTCCACAACATGGTTACGATGGACCACTACAGATTCAATTGTTTTACAATGGATTGAATGGTAACACAAAGACTATTTTGGATGCTGCAGTTGATGGCACCTTATTTTCAAGAACTGTTGAAAGTGCACTCACTTTATTGGAAGATATGGCATCCAACAGTTACCAATGGCCCATTGAACGATCTTCTCATAAGAAAGTTGTCGGCTTATATGAGGTCGATGAGGTTAGTGCTCTAAAGTCTCAAATGGCTACATTAACACATGCTTTGACTAGAATTACAGGGCCAAGTGCACCTCAGTCCATGGAATCCATAGCAGCTGCCATTGCTACACCACATTATGAGGAGCCAAATGTTGAGCAAGCTCAATATGTCAACAACAGGAATTTTGGCTATATGGGAAATCAGATGCATAATACACTCCCTACTCATTATCATCCTGGATTGAGGAATCATGAGAATTTTTCATATGCCAACAACAGGAATGTATTGAATCCTCCTGGGTTTGCACCACCACCACAGGAAGAAAAGAAAAAATCTATTGAAGATATGTTGGGAGCTTTCCTTTCTAAGATAAAATCTATGTGTTTGCTGAGTCTCATAATAGAACGACCAAGCTTGAGCAGACAGTGGAAAATGTTCGTGGCACAATGCACACTCATGGATCTGCTATCAAGAACATAGAGGTTCAACTGAGTCAAATAGCATCTTCTTTGCATACATTGCAAAAAGGGAAGTTTCCAAGTGACACTGAGGTGAATCCAAGAGAATCATGCAAGGCAGTAGCCTTGAAAAGTGGAAAGCAGTTAGCTGAAACAGTGAAAGAAAAAAGTAAAGCACCAGTCACAGCTGAGGATGAGGAAATCATTGAGGAAGCTCCAGAGGAGGCCACACACATTCCAATAATTGACAGGCCTTCTAGTTCTACTCTTCCTATTATTCCTAACTCTATTCCTTATCCTCAACGTTTTCAAAAGAAAAAGATTGATTCTCAATTTTCTAAGTTTTTAGATATTTTCAAGAAACTTCACATTAACATTCCTTTTGCAGATGCACTTGAACAAATGCCAAATTATGTGAAGTTCATGAAAGAGATTATGTCTAAGAAAAGAAGACTGGAGGCTTATGAGACTGTCGACATGACTGAGGAATGCAGCGCCATACTTCAGAAGAAGTTACCACAAAAATTGAAAGATCCAGGGAGTTTTACTATTCCTTGTCATATTGGTAGTTTTTTCTTTCAAAAGGTCTTATGTGATTTAGGTGCAAGTATTAATTTGATGCCTTTATCTGTTTTCAGGAAACTTGGCCTTGGAGAAGTGCAACCCACTACAATATCATTGCAGTTAGCTGACCGTTCTGTCACATATCCTTGAGGTATTGTAGAGGATGTTATAGTAAAGGTTGATAAATTCTTCTTCCCTGCAGATTTTGTAGTCTTAGATATGGAGGAAGATGCTGAGGTCCCTATCATTCTGGGGAGACCTTTCTTGGCCACTGGGAGGGCATTGATCGATGTGCAGCAAGGAAAGCTAACTCTGAGGGTAAATGATGAAGAAGTAATCTTCAATATCTTTCGAACTATGAAATATCCAAATGAGGTTAGTACATGTCACATGATTGATATAGTTGATCACACTGTTCATGAGTTTAGGGACTTAGTGTTGCCTGTTGATCCTCTTGAGAAATGCATGTTGGATTTGACATTTGAAAATCTAGGAATTTTAGATGAAGAAATTGCTTTATATTCTGATGTTTTAGATCATTTATCCATAGGAGAGTTTAGAAAAGAAAAGATATTTCAATTGTCTGTGAAGGAAATAACTACAGTAAAACCTCCTGTGCCCGAATTAAAGCAATTGCCTGCACATCTTCGTTATGCTTTCTTAGATGACTCTTCTACTTTTCCTGGTATAATATCTGTTGTCTTGAGTATAGTAGAAGAAGAAAAATTGTTAAGGATATTACGTGCTCATCGTTCTGCTATAGGGTGGTCTATTAGTGATATTAAGGGAATTAACCCAACTGTGGTCATGCATAAGATCTTAATGGAGGACACTTTTAGTCCATCAATTGAGCACCAAAGAAGACTCAATCCCGCCATGAAAGAGGTGGTAAAGGCTGAGGTATTGAAATTACTTAATGCAAGTATTATTTATGCAATATCTGATAGTTCATGAGTGAGTCCTGTGCAGGTTGTTCCTAAGAAAGGGGGATGACAGTTGTAAAGAATGAAAATTGAACAAGGCGAGTGTGCATAGATTATAGAAAATTGAACAAGGCCACTAGAAAGGATCACTTCCCTCTTCCCTTTATTGATCAAATGCTTGATAGACTTGCTGGTTATCCTTACTATTGTTTTCTTGATGGATATTCAGGTTATAATCAGATTGCCATCTCTCCTGAGGATCAAGAGAAGACTACATTCATATGTCCCTATGGTACTTTTGCTTTCAGGCGAATGTCATTTGGACTGTGTAATGCTCCTGCCACTTTTCAACGTTGCATGATGTCAATATTTCATGACATGGTGGAGGATATTATGGAGGTTTTCATGGATGATTTTTCAGTTTTTGGATCTTCCTTTGATTCATGTTTAGCTAATCTTTCTCTTGTCTTGCAGCGTTGTGAGGAGACTAATCTCGTTTTGAATTGGGAAAAGTGCCATTTTATGGTTAAAGAAGGTATAGTGTTGGGACATAAAGTCTCTGAAAAAGGCTTGGAAGTAGATCGAGCGAAGATTTCAGCTATTGAGCAACTACCTCCTCCAATAAATGTGAAGGGAGTTCGAAGTTTTCTTGGGCACGCAGGGTTTTATCGTCGTTTTATTAAAGATTTTTCTAAAGTAGTAAAACCCTTATGCAATCTTCTAGAAAAAGAGTCTGCTTTTATATTCTCTGATGAATGTCTGCTAGCATTTAATTTGTTAAACGAAAGGTTAACTACTGCACCTATAATTGTTGTACCTGATTGGAGTCAACCTTTTGAGATTATGTGTGATGCTAGTGATTTTTCTGTAGGAGCAGTTTTAGGCCAACGTCGTGATAAGCTGTTTAGGGCCATTTACTATGCAAGTAGAACTTTGGACAATGCACAGCAGAATTACACCACCACTGAAAAAGAAATGTTTGTTGTTGTATTTTCTTTTGATAAATTTAGGTCCTATCTGTTAGGAACTAAAGTCATTGTTCATACTGACCATGCAACTCTTCGATATTTATTTGATAAAAAAGATGCTAAACCTCATTTCATTCAATGGGTTCTTCTTTTGCAAGAGTTTGATTTTGACATACGGGATAGGAAAGGATGTGAGAATGTCGTTGCAGATCATTTGTCTCGCATTGAGCATGAGAACCACCACGAGACCTTTCCTATCACAGAGGACTTTCCTGATGAGAGATATACTAGGTAAAATCTACTATTCCATGGTTTGCTGACTATGTTAATTTTCTTGCAGGAAAGGTGATGCCACCAGACTTGAAGACTCACCAAAAGAAGAAATTTCTCCATGATGTCAAGTCTTACCTGTGAGACGACCCGTTGCTCTTTAAGGTTTGTTCAGACCAATTAATAAGACGGTGTGTTCCACATGAGGAGGTAACTAAGTTTATGCATGATTTTCATCCATCTCCTTATGGTGGTCATTTTGGACCCACACGTACTACTGCCAAGGTACTGCAATCTGGTTTCTATTGGCCTACTATGTTTAGGGATTGTTATACTTTTGTTAAAACATGTGATAGGTGCCAAAGAACAGGTCATATCTCGAGATACCATGAATTGCTTTTAACTCCTATTCTTGAAGTCGAGTTGTTTGATGTTTGGGGAATTGATTTTATGGGTCCCTTTCCCTCTTCCCATGGTTATCTTTATATTTTAGTTGCAGTTGATTATGTGTCTAAATGGGTAGAGGCAATTGCCACTAAGAAAAATGATGCTCGCATTGTCTTACAGTTCCTTCATAAGAACATCTTTACTAGGTTTGGCACTCCACGAGCTATAATTAGTGATGGGGGATCTCATTTTTGCAATAAATTGTTTAATGCTTTACTTGTCAAATATGGAGTTAGACATAAGGTTTCAACTGCTTATCATCCCCAAACTAACGGTCTTGCTGAGGTTTCTAACAGGGAAATAAAACAGATATTGGAGAAGACCGTTCGCACCACCAGGAAGGATTGGGCTCTCAAATTGGATGAAGCTCTGTGGGCCTACCGTACAACCTTTAAAACTCCAATTGGTACATCCCCGTATCAATTGGTGTTTTGGAAGGCATGTCACTTACCTGTGGAATTGGAACATAAAGCATTCTGGGCCACCAGGAAGTTGAACTTTGACTCTCAGAAAGCTGGCGAAGAACGACTGCTACAACTTAATGAGTTGGAGGAGTTTCGAGGCCAAGCTTATGAGAATGCCAAGCTTTACAAAGAACGCACTGCGAGATGGCATGATCAAAGAATTCAACACCGCTCGTTTACACCTGGACAATTAAAATCTAGGTGGTCGGGGCCCTTTACTATTAAGTAAGTGTTTCCACATGGAGCAATTGAGCTGCAAGCCACTGATGAACATTCATTCAAGGTCAATGGATAAAGAGTCAAACACTATTGTGGCACTGAGGAACGACGTCTCAAGAGCCTTTACTTGGACGAACCTGAATGATGCATCGTCCCGTCTAGCTAAAGATGTTAACTAAAGCGCTTGTTGGGAGGCAACCCAATTTTGTTTGCATTTTCTTTCATTTTGTTTGATGTTTGTTTTCTTTTTACTCTAATTTTTGTTTGTTTGTTTTATAGGTAAAAAAAAAAAAAAAAAAAAAAAAAAAAAAATATGTCTGCAGACACGAAACCCGAGAGGACAACGTCGAGACCCTGGTCAAGCGTCTCGACGCTACGAACTTCTGCTGCAGCGTCAGAAACCGAGAGGACAGCGCCAGGACGCTCCGAACTCTGCTGCAGCGTCAAATACCGAGGGGGCAGCGTCGAGACGCTACGAAGTCTGCTGCAGAGCCAAATACCGAGGGGACAGTGTCGAGAAGCTGTGCCTAGCGTCGAGACGGTATCACGAAATCTGGAATTTAAATTCCAGATTTCGCAAAACAGAACCACAAACCCAAATACCCCCTTCCAAACCCTAACTTCTCTCCCTTCTTCTCCTCTCGATTTTCAACCCAAATCCCACAAATCTCCCCACAAATCTTTCATTCTTTCTTCAAATCTCCACTCCATAACTCCCAATCTTCAATTCCTTGGCCGTTAAAGCTCGATTGAAGATTGTTCCACCATTGTTGAGTTAAAGGTTTCTTCAAGGGTACTTTCTACACTTTCTCACTATTTTATAGTCTTTGTTGTTGTGTAGAGAACTTTAGCATTGAGTTAAGTTGAGTGTGTTGTGGGAGTTTTGTTTCGTTATTTTGGGCATAGAAATTTGGGGTTTTGTTAGAGGTGTGTTATTCGTGTTCTTCGTGTTCTTGAGAAAGAAAAAAAAAATGGCCGGATCAAAACGTTCAAGAGCTTCTTCATCCTCGTCAAGGGCTGAATTTGATTCTGATCGGTTCATTAGTCTTGCTGCATTTGAGAACTTTCAAATAAACATAATTGAGAGAAATGTTCTCCCTGAACGGGGCCTGGCTCCGGATGAAGTGCACCAACATCTCCTGTTTCAAAACATCATACAAAGAGGTTGGGCAGAATTTGTGCAGCAGCCTAGCAGTGCCGTCGTATCCCTTGTGAGGGAATTTTACGCGAACATGACTGAGGAGGACACCAGATCCTATGTGAGAGGCCGTCGCATCCCATTTGACGCAGCTTCTATCAACGCATGCTTTTCACTGCCTAACATTGATCGGGATAAGTACAGTTTATATGCCAGCGAGCAGCTCGACGTACATCAAGTAATTAGAGAGTTGTGTCATCCGGGTGCTCAGTGGGTCACCAGGCACGGTGAGGTCATTCGATTCCGAGCAACCGACCTCACTGTCAGAAACATGGTATGGCATAGTTTAATTTGTGTCAGGCTGCTCCCGATTGCTCGTCTGAGCGATGTGGCGAAGGACAGGGCAATCCTTCTGTATGCGATTGCCACTGGTCGATCAGTGGATGTTGGCAAACTTATCCACAGTTCGATGCGACGCACTCGACGAGGTACCACCACAGGCGGACTTGGGCACTCGTCCCTCATCACGGAGCTCTGTAAGTGAGTCGGTGTTGACTGGGATGGACACGAGGAGGTGATCCACCCTCTGGCACTCATGGAGAAGAATTTTATCATGAGATTGCGTGGACGGGATGATGCGGTTGCCGGTGCAGGTAGCCAAGATGAGGATGATATCTATCTGGAGGAACCTGTTCCAGTTATGCTCGTTCCTCCTCAGCCAGCTCGTGCTTCACGTTCTATCGACGAGCAACTCCAGCATCTGTCGCTGCGAGTTCAGCGCCACCACAGGCGTTCTGAGGCACAGTTCACTCACCTGTACGAGTGTATGCGCTATCAGTATGAGCCTAGCGCCGATCAGTCCTTCCTTCATCCGATGCCTCCATACGCATCATCTGATGAGGAGCAGTGAGCGCCTACATTTCAGGGCAGTTTCGTTACCCCTATCTCTTTTTCTTATTGTGTTATGCATGATGTTTTTTATTTTATACAGTGAGGACAATGCATGTTTTGAAATTTGGGTGTGGGACTAGCATGTTAAAGGCCCTGAGTATGTTTTATAAAATTGAGCTAATTTGTGATGCATTGCATGTGATTAGGATAACTTATAAGATATTCTGAATGTTGATGATCTGAATTGGTGAACTATGAAACCATATCTGAAAAGTTGAAATTTTTTCAACTTTTGTTTCCCTTTTGTTTGTTTGACTACCTTGTAAGCTAAGAATGCATCTTTGTGTTGAGTTTTCATGCATGAGAGAGACAACATGATTTGGCTTTTATTTGGAAAAAAAAAATTAGATAGTATCTCATACTTTACTAATTTATGAATGCATAAGGTTTAATGCCATTATACCCTGCCTGTCTGTGAGATTTTGAGCCATTAAGCACTATCTTTACACAATGCTCTTTTCTCTTAAATTGAGCATTCCATGCATGATTGACTTTTCTAGAACTTGCTCTGATATGCATGTCTGGAATCTCTGAACTCAATTTGAATGTCTTATTTTCACCAGGGCAATGAGGATAACCCATTTTTTAGCTTTCTAAAACGGTCAACCTTGACATTATCTTTAGAAAGCCTATTTTGAGCCTTAGCCCTTTTTGTTGGAAATTTGTCATATTACAAGCCTTATATCCATTCTATTGTAATTTCCTCCATTTGAACCTTGAATTGAAGAATAAAGATGTATACCACATGATGCTTAAATCAATCCAAAGGAGAAAAGTGAAGTATTACTCAATGCATGAAATATCTTTCGTAGTGGCTTTGTTAAAAATAAAAAAAAAATTAAAAAGAAAAATTAAAAAGAAATAAGGAAAGAAAAAAAAATTGTGAACAAAAGCCACCGAGAGGAGTAACTTTACAAAGAGTCAACAAATCTTTCGAGCTTCGTGTGGTATAAACAATAATTCTTCCAATTAAGTAGCTTCAAATGTCCATCCATCCACATTTACCTAAGCCCAATTACAACCAAAGCGAGACCCGAAAATTTGACATTCATTCGATTCATTGATGATGAAGATTTGATATTTTAGCAAGCTTATGGTAAAATTCTTTTATGCATTGGATTGAGTGTTTATCCTATATATATCCCGATTAGTGAGATGATTGAGCGAAATTATGTGAGGTGTTAATTCTTGTGTATTCGATTGTGGTAATTTAATGAGATACTTAAGCTTTATTATAAAAATAGCCTATGATTGTTTGTTCTCTCGATTGTCACCATGGCTCAAACCTTAGATCAATGCTTAGTTTTATGGGTAGTTTTGGATACAAAAGGAAAAACAATAGGCTATGGTTGAATTTATTCTTCAATTGTGGATTGACGTTATTGAGAATATTGAGGTTGGAGTCACATGCATCCATTCATTGATTTGTCTTATGATCTTGTTTTATTTTGCTCGAGGACTAGCAAAAACTTAAATTTGGGGGTGTTTGATAGCTCACAAAGTGTGCTATCTTTATAGCCTTTTTATCGCTAGTTTACTGTGTAAATGAGCATTTTAATGTTGATTCTCTTTTATGTTATAGGAATTGAGCCATTGGAGCTAAATGGAGCATTATTGAGGATTAGGATGAGAAGTGATCCAATTGGGTGATTGAAGATGAAGCCCAAGCCAAAATTCCCGAGGGCAGAGCGTCGAGACGCCGCCTGGAGCGTCGAGACGCTTGAATAGTGCTTCCAAGCCAAAAATCCCGCAACAGTAGCGTCGAGACGCTACGAAATGTCTTCCAGCGTCAACTCCGTCCGTAGCGTCGAGACGCTGTGCCTAGCGTCTCGACGCTGACTTTCCTAATCAGGAAGATATTATTTTCGGGACAACGTCGAGACGCTGCCCCTAGGGTCTCGACGCTGTCACGATTTTCACTATAAATGGAACTTTTTCCAGCCGACTTAGGACGAATTTTTAGAGAGAAAAAAACTTATTTTCGAGATTGTCACACTTGGGAGAGGGGAAGAACGACGATTGAAGCGGAGGATGAGATTTCAAAGCTAAGGATCGTAGACCAGACGCAGGGAACGGAGAACGACACGACATTGAGTTTTATTCTCCCTTTTCTTAGAACTTTGATTATGGATTTCTCATTGTTTAAGATGTTTTTAGTATTGAACATGTGTAGCTAAACTTATTATCTTGGGGATTGATGTAGCCTTTTAGTTTTGATGTTTTAATTAATTGAATGTTTAGATTGATTGCTTATTGCCCATTCGTGCTTTTACTTTCTTAATGCTTATAATCTTTTGGCCAAAGGTTGTATGTCTTCATGGTTTAAAATTATGCTTGAGAGAGAATAATTTAGACTAGATCTTAATTGCATGACTAAGAGTAGTTCTAACATGGGAATTATTAGGCTATCTTAGAAGTTGTTTTAAAGAAGAGTTTTTAATGCCTTGCATGTCTTTAAAAACTAGATTGAACAATTAGTTTTATTACATTGCATGAGACCAATTGCGCTCGTAAGAGTCAATTGTTATTTTTGTTCTTCTAGACTTATGGAAATTTGCATGAATAATCTAAGCATTTGATTGATTGAAGCGCCAATCTAATTGGTGAAATCATATCCCTAAGATACTTAATTTTCTCGTGATTTGTCTAATTCGTTACTTTATTTTATTGTTTGTTTTCGTAATTGTTGTCACAACCCTCTTTGCACTTTATTCCTCTAGATAAAATTAAACACTATTATTCGGGTACTTAAGTGAGCTAGAAAGCCAGCCCTGAGGACGATATTCGTAATTATTTACACTTTATTACTTGACCCGTACACTTACGGTTTGCATTGCATTAAAAGTACGCAACCATGATGTCAGCAGAGGTCAATTTGACTTATTTTTCAGATCCGGGTCCGTTTGACAAATGGACTAAAATAGGGGGTCAGTCGTACCATTCTCCCACATGTAAGGTAGAACTCAAACAAACCCCATTAAATTATCTTCTTATTTATTATCACAATACTCTTAAGGTCTTCATAGATAGCCCTAGATTGACAATGGATTTTTGATATCTACAAATTTCACTAACTTTCTAAGGACAAAATCTATAAGTTCTTCCCAAAACAAATTCTGAAAAGAAAAAAAAATGATAAAAACTGGTGGGGAAAGGAATCCCACAATAAACTTCAAGCTGAAATTCCCACATCGGGAAGAAAGAGGCTCTAACGAACCCATCAAACTGTTATATAAAGGCACCAACGCTTTGTATTTAAACTTACGGAGCCGTGTGGTGAGCACAAAACGAACTATTCTTTCGCCTTTTACTAAAGAATACCGTGTGCTCGCCGCTCTTAGCGGCATACGCCTATTTTTGCCATACTTGAAAAAAAAGAAATAAAATAGCAACTAACTACATATAATATAAATAATAAGTATTTTGAATTTATTTCAAAAGTATAAAATATATAGGAAAATTGTAACTGTCAATTTAATATAAAATTTTGTAGTGATAGTAGTCTATCCCTATGAGAACTTGAGTATCACACCGTAAACCACTCGACCATCCTGACTTTTTTTTTTTTTTTTTTTGTATAGTAGATATTTCTATTAAAATCCTAAACATTGCATTAAAATGATTTTAAATGCATCCTTTTGATAGAAGTAGGATTTGAACCCACACCCTCTCACGAAAACTAAAACTTGAGTCTGGCATTTTACACCAATCGACCATCCTAACTTTATTTTTTGTATAGTAGGTATTTCAATCAAAATCCTAAACCTTGCATTCAAATGATTTTAAATGCATGCTTTTGAACAAGAATAACGTGATTTAGCTATTTAAATCACATCTCAAATACTAACTTAGACAAAAACTTGAGTCTGACGCCTTAGACCCCTCGGTCATCCTGACTTTTTTATTTTTGTATAGTAGATATTTCTATCAAAATCCTAAACCTTGCATTAAAATGATTTTCAATGCATGCTTTTAACTTATTTTGAACATGAATAAAGTGATTTAACTATTTAAATCACACCTCAAACATGTACTTATCAATTTTGTATGTAGTTTTTGTGCACACCAAAAACTAACAATTGTCAAAAGTGGGATTGGAACCCACACACCGTCACGAAAACCAGAATTTGAGTCTGGCGTCACGAAAACCTGGCATTAAAATGATTTTAAATGCATGCTTTTGACTGATTTTGAACATGGATAAAGTGATTTAACTATTTAAATCACACCTCAAATATGTGACCAGAACTTGAGTCTGGCGCCTTAGACACTCGACCACCCTACCTTTTTTTTTCTTTTTTTTTTAGACATATTTATCAAAATCTTAAACTTGCTTTAAAAATATTTTAAATGCATGCTTTTGAACATTAATAAGGTAACTTAACTATTTAAATCACACCTCAAACATGTACTTATAAATTTTGTAAGTAGTTTTTGTAAACACCAAACTCACACCCTCTCACGAAAATCAGAACTTGAGTCTGGCACCTTAGACCACTCGGCTATCCTGACTTTATTTTTTTTGTATAGTAGATATTTTTATCAAAATCCTAAACCTTGCATTAAAATGATTTTAAATGCATGTTGATTTTGAACATGAATAAAGTGATTTAACTATTTAAATCAAACCTCAAACATGTACTTATCAATTTTGTATGTAGTTTTTGTGAACATAAAAAACTAACAAGTGTCATGCCCACTCACAAAGACCAAAACTTGGTTTTGGCGCTTTAGACCACTCGACCATCTTGACCTTTTATTTTTGTATAGTAGATATTTCTATCAAAATTCTAATCCTTGCTTTAAAAATATTTTAAATGCATGATTTTGTGAACACCAAAAACTCACAATGGTCAGAAGTGGAATTTGAACCCACAAACTCTCACGAAAATTAGAACTTGAGTCTGGCGCCTTAGACCACTCGACCATCCTAACTTTATTTTTTTTGTATAGTAGATATTTCTATCAAAACCCTAAACCTGCATTAAATTGATTTTAAATGCATGCTTTTGAACATGAATAAAGTGATTTAAAGTTAAATTACACCTCAAACATTAACTTATCAATTTCGTATGTAATTTTTGTGACCATAAAAAACAAACAATTGTTAGAAGTGAGAAATGAACCCACGGCCTCTCACAAAGACCAAAACATTATTTTAGCGTCTTAGACCACTCAACCATCTTAACTTTTTTTATTTTTGTAAAGTAGATATTTCTAATACAATTCTAAACCTTGCTTTAAGATGATTTTCAATGCACGCTTTTGACTGATTTTGAACGAATAAAGTGATTTAACTATTTAATTCACACCTCCACGAAAACAAGAATTTGATTCTGACGCCTTAGATAACCATCCTGACTTTATTTTGTTGGTATAGTAGATATTTCTATCAAAATCCTAAACCTTGCATTAAAAATATTTTAAATGCATGCTTTTTGAAAACTAAAAAAGAAGTGAGATTTGAACCCACACACTCTCCCGAAGATTAGAACTTGAGTCTAGCGCCTTAGACCACTCAGCCGACATTATTTTTTTTGTATATTAGATTTTCTATGAAAATCCTAAACTTTGCATTTAAATTATTTTAAATGCATGCTGATTTTGAATATGTATAAAGTGGATTTAGTGAGATTTGAACCCACACCCTCTCACGAAGAACAGAACTAAAATCTAACGTTTTAGACCAGTCGACCAACTTTATTTTTTTGATATAGTAGATACTCCTATCAAAATCCCAGACCTTGCATTAAAATGATTTTAAATGCATAGTGATTTTGAACATGAATAAAGTGATTTAACTATTTAAATCACACCTCAAATACTTATCAATTTTGTATGTAGTTTTTGTGAACCCCAAAAAACTACTCTCACGAAGACAAAAACTTGAATATTTCTAACAAAATCCTAAACCTTGCATTAAAATAATTTTAAATGCATGCTTTTGAACGTGAATAAAGTGATTTAAATTAAATCACACCTCAAACATTAACTTATCAATTCCGTAGGTAATTTTTGTGACCACAAATAAAGAACAATTGTTAGAAGTGAGAATTGAACTCACACCCTCTCACAAAGATCAAAACATGATTTTGACACCTTAGACCGCTCAACCATCTTGACCTTTTTTTTTTATATAGTAGATATTTCTATCTAAATACTACCTTGCTTTAAAATGATTTTAAATGCATGCTTTTGACACCTCAAACATACTTATCACTTTTATATGTAGTTTTTGTGAACACCAAAAACTAGGAATTTTGTGAGAACTGGGATTTGAACCCACACCCTCTCATGAAAACAAGAATTCAATTCTAATGCCTTAGACCACTCGACCATCCTAACTTTATTTTATTAGTATAGTAGATATTTCTATCAAAATCCTAAACCTTGCATTAAAAAATATTTTAAATGCATGCTTTTGTGAAAACGAAAAATTCCCAATTGTCATAAGTGGGATTTGAACCCACGCTCTGTCACGAAGACTAGAACTTGAGTCTGGTGCCTTAGACCACTCGACCATCCTGACTTTAAATTTTTAGTATAGTAGATATTTCTATCAAAATCCTAAACTTTGCATTAAAATGATTTTAAATACATGCTAAATTTGAATATGAATAAAGTGGATTTAGTGAGATTTGAACCCACACCCTCTCACGAAGAACTGAACTAGAGTCTAACGATTTTCAACACTTGACCAACTTTATTTTTTTATTTAGTAGCTATTCCTAACAAAATCCTAAACCGTATATTAAAATGATTTTAAATGCATGCTGATTTTGAACATGAATAAAGTGATTTAACACCTCAAATACTTATCAATTTTGTATGTAGTTTTTGTGAACACCAAAAAAGAAGACCAAAACTTGAGTCTGTTTCTTGTATAGTACATATTTCTATCAAATCCTAAACCTTGCAATAAAATGATTTTAAATGCATGCTTTTGTGAAAACCAAAAGTTCCTAAACCTTGCATAAAGATGATTTTAAATGCATGCTTTTGTGAAAACCAAAAGTTCACAATTGTCAGAAGTGGGATTTGAACCCACGCCCTCTCACGAAGACCAGAACTTGAGTCTGGCGCCTTAGACCACTCGGCCATCCTGACTTTCTTTTTTTTGTATATTAGATATTTCTATCAAAATCCTAAACTTTGCATTAAAATGATTTTAAATGCATGCTGATTTTGAATATGAATAAAGTGGATTTAGTGAGATTTGAACCCACACCCTCTCACGAAGAATAGAACTAGAGTCTAACGTCTTAGACCACTCAACCAACTTTAAAGGTAAAGAAGTGAGCCGGATTTGTTGTTGCAACCAAACCGAGGAGAGAGAAAACGGAATTAGAGAGAAAGAAAAAGAGCAGAATTCTACATCCGTACAGTTTTTGTATTTCAGTCCGTTAGGGATCAATCCGTGGTCCGATCGAGCTGAAATTTTGACAGCGTGTTCCTGACACGTGGGTCTTCAATCTGAACGGTGGAGATTTTGTTTGGAGCTATCTGCAGGAATATTCCAGTGGGTAGTTCGTGGCCACTTTAAGTGATATCTTTCTTCTTTTTACTCTCTTGAATTATATTGTGTTCTACTTTTAATTTTCTATTAGGTTCACCAGGGATAATTGAATAATAGAATTTAGTAATTATCCCAACAGTTACATTATGAGCTAAACTTTTATAGCTAGAATTTGTGGTGCTATAATATTTATTAGGCCTATTTTGTTATTGTGAAAGCATATGTTGTTATAGTTCACGTGTGTTTAATATTTATATTTTCTATTTAAACTTAATCACTTTCAAAAGATTATAAAATGATTTTTAATACTTAAGGATTACATAAATGACTGAAATTGCACACTTTCACAAGTAATGCAAGTAAATTCATGTTGGATAAAATAGAGAATTCAAAGGAAAACATACTTTTTTTGGCCTGCAAAACTTAAAAACAAATGTACTTTAGGGATGTTTTTGATGTTGAGGCTCTATAGTTATATGATTAACTTAGATGAAAAAACTGTAGGACATGTTTGAAAATGATATGGAAATGATTAAAATCACTTCAAAACATGTATTTAATTCTTCAAAATAAAGTTAATGTTTGATTTTGAAACTTTTAAATGCAATTTTTATAGGGTTTGTTGCACAGACAACCATAAGCCCAAAATAATTGCAAATTTAGCAAAATTTAAAACATTTTGAAAATATAACAAAAAATCAGTGGCTATCACTGATAGAAGCTATCGTTGATATATAACTATCACTGATAGACTAAAATTCTATAAAAAAAAACTGAGGTGATAGACTACTATCAGCGATAGACCATACTATCAGTGATAGAAATTGTCATATCTGCAAATGTTTTTAAAAAGTGGTATATTTTTAATTATTTTACTCTAAATTGACATCAGTTACAATTTCTCATTTTTATATCATCAAAATTGATTTGAAATGATTAAAAACATGTTTAGTGATTTTAACAATATTAAAATAACTTTCAAACAGAGTTCGAGGATTAAATCTGATATTCTAGCATACAATTTGAAATTTATGTTTACTTTGATATGATATTGCATTATTGTAGCATCATTATAGCAACATAAGTATGAAAGAAGACCTATAAATTTCAGATTGACCTATAAATTTCAGATTTCTTTCTAATGTTTGTTGCATTTAAAACATGCTGTTTTTTAATAATATTGTAATTTTTAAAACTTTTTATAAAAATATGGTAGGTTTGAAAGTATTTTGAAAAGAATGTTGTTCAGGAAAAGACAGACAAAGACGACCTCTACACGCGGAGCAAAGGTCGTCTTTTGAAAATACGATCTTGTTCCACATGGATGAAGATCGTCTTTTCAAAAGACATCTTCTTCGGCATCTACTTTCCTTTCATTAAAAAATTGATATATTTTTATCCAGATATTCAAATTTTTTGAAAAAGGTACGGTTGGAAGAGAGCTTCAATTGGATACCTGGTTTCACTATTTTTAGAGTTGTGTATCAAAAGATACAGACGAAGTTTAGCTACGGTTTTGAAGTTTTCAGCCATATCTTCAGTTCTAGGTTTAGTGAAGTTTTCAGAACTTCGACGATCTGTATATTTTGATACACAACTCCAAAAGTAGTGAAACAAGGTATCAAATTGAAGCTCTCTGTGTTAGCTTTCCAACCTTACCCTTTTTGAAGTTTTTGAATATCTGGATAAAAACATATCAATTTTTTAATGCACTCCTCAAAAGAATCTTCAGCTCTGAAATTTGCAGAACTATAGTCCAATGATGGACCAAAACATGTGTGTTTAATTTGGTTCAATAACCTGCAACGAAGTTTATGGTCAAGTGCAAGTATACACTTGTCAATCAAGTAATAATTTGGAAAGTATTCCAAGTATCGTATCCCAAGAGACTGTTGAAGAATTTAGTTTTATAAAGAATTTGTTTTTCGAAAGCAATAAAAAGGTACACAAATAAATTGATAATGTGGTTGGTTGGTTTTGGTTTGAAAATAATAATAAAAATAGGGATCCAATCATGTTTCAGCCCTAAGTTGAGTTTACTTGACAGCCTGTGACCACAGAGTCACCACATAGTACCTTATGCTTTTGGATCGGATTCGTTTCCTATTCAGCCTCTTTGCAAGTACCTTTAGGAGTCTAAGCCATTATACTCACGGTCCAGTGGATAATGTGATCTTAGATGGTTAAGAATGCAATCTTATTTATCCTATAGTCTTTTGCCCCAATCATCAAGGACAATCGACGAAATCCTATTCCTAGGTTTTTCTGCTATATCACCTTTACGAGAGCCGTTAATTTCCCGACCTGTCCAGTATCGACATTAAAATTTCATGCTAATTAAGTGATCAAATTAATATAACATTTTTGCATATATTCAGTAAAGGACGAACCACATAAGGCATAAGGGGTAAAACCGTAATTTACAGCTGTCAAGCTAGCTCATTTCTTAACGGGCATTCACATAATTGAATCCCTTACGAAAACTTAGCTCATAATGAGAACTAGACTAAAATACTTCATTGAAAAATAATGCATAAGTACAAAAATTGCTAAAAGGGTAAAATGGTAATTTTACTCGAAAATTAAAGATAAAATGAAAATGGAATAAAAACAGAATGTAAATAATAAATAAAGGACAGAATTGGAATAACAAAGGTTTTGAACTGAAAATTAAATTATAAATGCAAAAGTTGCTAAAAGGGTAAAATGGTAATTTTGCATGTAAAGTTAAGAACGAAAATAAATGTGAAATAAAAGCAGAATGTAAATAGAAAATGTGCAGAATTAAATAGAAAGTAAATCTGGAAATTTTCCAACTTTCTCTCTCTCGAACTCGTGGACAATGGATGAAGGGTCTCTACTCGCTCGATTCACGTCGTCAATGCAAATCGAATCCTCGCAGCACCTTCCTTTCGGAGCTGGCTGAAGTAGAACTATTACAGAGGAGTGGTCCGCTCTTGTTTGGAATTTCGGGAATTTGGGTGAGTTCTTCGAGAGAGAAAGGAGGTTGATCGACTATGTGGAAATTGATTGTTGTAAAGAAATGATCGATGATTGGAATGAAGGCTTGAGGTGCCTTTTATAGGCCTTAGGGTTTGTTTGGAGGTTGCTAAAATGAGGGAGAGATCTTTGGTAAGAGTTGTTAGGTCAAATAGGGAGTTGGTTGGCTGAATCTTTGGAAGATCTTTGACAAAATATCTCAACCAATTCGTTTGACCAGTCAACTGCACTCTGTGGCCTCTTATGTGGCCACAAGCTGGATTCTGCACTATGTGACTCCTCTTTGGCCACAAGCTGGATTTTGCACTCCGTGACTCCTTTGTGGCCACAAACTGAAACTCTGTGGCCACAAGCTGAAGTAGAATACAGTTTTCCTGAAAATAATTAAAACAACATTAATTCTTATCAAAAATGACTCTTTTACCCTCTTAATTGCTTCATAATGACAAAACGACCTTGAGCATGTGACTTTCCTATTTTTATTCTTTTCTTATCAATTACATGCACAATTATCTTTTATTTAACTCAAAAAGTCAATTAATGAGTATGCTTTAAAGGGTAAAAACATGACATAAATGACGTTCATCATCCAACTTCGATGATCTTAATCTTTTGATACACAACTCATATAGTGAAAGCAGTTATCAAACTGAAGCTCTACTCGGTTAGCTTTTCAACCATACATTTTTTTTATCCAAAAATAGTGAAACCAGACATGTGACCTGAATTAAATTTAAAGAAAAAAATTGCTAATTCTTGATCCGATAAACCTAGTCGATCATATTGCAATTGAGCTCAAGATTAAATGAGTCCAAAAACTATTTAAATGGTAATTTGACCAAAGCTCAAAAGATTAAGATTAGGCCTAAAACTAACAAAGCCCATTTCAGATGTCTTGGTTCAAAAGCCATCCGGGCTCATACACATTATGTGTTCATGGAAAAAATCTATAAATAGAGATGTTTTCCTTCATTTGGGTTCATAAATTTAACTCTCAAGAGAGCCTGAAATCCAGAAAACTCTTCGAAACTGAAGACTCTATACCATACATGCTTTGAAGACCAAGATCAAAATTTAACACTTCAAGGCTTCGACCATCGACCAATCAAGGGTCGATCAAGAAGTCCAAGACCGGCCCAAACAAATCAACACGCTTGAGAACAAGTGCGCGCTCTAACCCTCGAAATAAATTTATAGAGAGAATTAAGTGCATATTAATACAAATTAAATTCATTTACCTTATAAAATTTTTGTTGGGTTGAAATATGGTGGGAACACAAGCAAATACTGATTTGTTAGAAAAGAAATGGAATAAATTGATAAAAAGCTAGTGGTGAATGGGTTCCCCACATGCCTAAATACCAATGGTTTCAAATACCTCATACCAATGGTTTCAAATAAGCTGAAACTCCCACATCGGAAAAGAATACAATAGCAGCTGTCCAGCGCCTATATAAACTCACCAACGTCATTAGTCTAATTCACGGAGCCGTGCGGTGAGCACAAAGCGAACTATTCTTTCGCCTTTTACTAAAGAATACCGTGTGCTTGCCGCCTTAAGCAGTATACGCCTATTTTTGGAGGGATCCATCTTTCGGGAGTGGGTCTCACATTAAATCGAGTTTTTAAAGTTAATTTAAAATATTGTATTTAGAAATGTGACATAATCACCTGTTTGTTTGATTTTAAAGTAAGGTTTTTAAAATTCAAGCTAAATTTAGAAATTTATGGTTGTTTTCTAATGTTGTCTTTAAAAATATAAGATGTATAAAAATCAAATGGTTATCAAGATGATTGTATTATGAAATCGTAAGTATAATAAACACATTATGAAATCTTTGAGTATAATAAACACAATTTATAGTTTTTGACTTATAAAACATAAAATTGAGAGTTAATTTTTAAGAACTTTTTTTTAGTACATATTTGGGGTGGGGGATTCGAACCACAGACCTCTCGGTCGTCAAAACATACATATGTCATCTGAGCCATGCTCGTTTTGGCTAAAGTTTAAGAACTTACTAACATAACATTGAAAGTTTAAGAGTTTATTAAAGACAAAACTTAGACTTCCTGGACATATTATATATTTGCCTGTTCAAGAACCAATAATTAGACACAATATTGTAAATTAAAAGATCTATTTGACAAAAAAAATTGAGAACTCAAAAACGTATAAAATTTCAATGTTAAATCAAACACAACATTAAAAGTTCAAATACCTATTAGATACATTTTAAAATTCAAGAACATTATATACCACTCTAAAGGGACGTTATTAGACACATTTATTTAGTACAACAAATTTAGGGGTATGAGAATTGTAACCTCACACTTTAAGGAAAGAAGTATATGCTAATTACGGCTGAGCTATGTCCATGTTGGCTTAATTCAAATGGGTAAGACATATGTCTTTTACTTAAAGGCTAGAGGTTCGAATCTTTACTCGTTGAGCAAAAAAATGTGTATTCATGTACTGATTTAGCATCTATTAGAACCCCAAGTTAGTTGATCACATCTAAACTTAGGATTAAAATAGGTATTTTGAAAAATTAAAGGATAATTTTTTATTTTTTTTTATAAAGTACAACGAAATGAATTTGAAAGTTTAGATGAGATTTTAACTTTTAAGGTTTTGATCATTTCGTTTTTAGTTTTCTGTTTTTGAAATTTAGGCTTGTTTTCTACTAATTTCTTTACTATGTGTTACACTTTACTTAAAAACATTTGGATTTTTAGTCAAATTCTAAAAAACAAAAGCTACTTTTTTTTTAATTTCCAAAATTAACTTAATTCTTGAAAACATTGGTAGAAATTAGATAACAAAACAAATAAAATTATAGGTGGAAGTAGTGTTTATAAGCTTAATTTTCTAAAACTAAAAATTAAAAACCACATAGTTATCGAACGAAGCCTAAATTACGAGGAAAAAAATAGAATCATTTGAGATAGATTTTATTCTATAATTCTGTAAATAAACTAAAGTCATGAACTTTGAGTTTGAAACCTTTTTTATAGGTTGAAAATTTAAATTAAAAACAAAATATCAAAATTAAGATGTTTTTTTGGCGTTACGTTTATCTAGTTTGAAAGCATCATATATGTACCTCAAGAAAGAAAAAAAAACAATCATATAAAATTTGAGTTATAAAGTACTTGGATTAATTTGCTAAAACTAACAAATTTATATATTCAATGTTAGTGATATTTTTTAGGAAAAAAATCAATTATTTATACTCCTAAAATTTAAAGGTTGTATCAATTAAAACTCCAAACTTTCATAATTGTATCAATTTACACATTTTTCTTATAAAAAAGTTTGTTTTTACATGTGTGGAGACTTATAATTGTATGAATTAAACTCTATTCATACAATTGATTCACTTATAAAAATTTAGGGTTTTTGCTATAATTATAAGTCTCCACGCATTTAAATTAATATTTTTCAAATGAAATCTATCAAAAGATGTAAATTGTTTTAGTATTTTAATTGATATAATCATTAGTTTATGGGTATAAATTGATTTTTCCCCTATCTTTTACGTTGAAGTTTGAGCTAAACTTTATTAACATAGTTAGTTAAGTCTTAAATTTTGAACTTCATACGCATACAAGATTGCTCCTGTTTACTATGATACATAGCTCAAAACCAAAAAAAATCATTTTGTTGGTCAATATATTCAGCTCAAACCTTCCATTTACTCAATATCCATACCACATAAAAAGAAAATCCCAAGAGTTGGATCAAATAGATTTTTAGATCTCAAACCCGAAAATTCGAAAAACGTAATGGAATCAACCCAATAAAGGTTTAGAACAGATTACCTTGATGATCAAGATCACGAGTAAGATAAAACTTGTTTCTAAACTCGTGAGCCACAAAAGGTATGATCTACACCACTTAAATGATTCTAGCATGTAAGATCTAAACACAAGAAATTGCAAAATATGAAAGAATTAACTCTCAATCAAAGCTTGAAGGATAAACTCACTTTCATTCACTTAATCAAAGCTTGAAGGATAAACTCACTTTCATTCACTTTAATGATAATTGTGTCTCCAAAGAGTCCAAAAAATCTATATATAGGCCTTACAACTTCTAGTCACTAACTCTAAGTTGTAACTTCTTCACTATCTCTTGTAACTTACATCGACTAACAAAAGTAACTTCTGATCACTAACAAGAATAACTTTCATACACTAATTCTATGTAACTTCAAAATGCATAAAATCAATAATAACCATTAATAAAATGTAATCTATGATATGAAGATAACATAAAATAAAGTTTAAAATTTAAAAAATAAAACATCAAATCCAATGAGCTTTCATAATGAGCCATGAATGAATATGAATGTAGATAGAGATGTTCCGATTCTTATAAGCACATATACCCTTTTGTCAATTTTTCTACTTAAACTTGCTACAATTTTTTCTCATTGGCACAACATTCCAAATTACATTATCTAGAATGAAATATTCAATTCTACCTTATTTAAATTTCTTACATGTTTTACACCCTAGTTTATGGTTTATATTTATAAAGGTAAGTCTTTTTACTATCGTTACGAGTGAATTTAACCCTCTCAAGATGAAGACCCAAGAGGCATGCAAGAAGTCTAGTTCACGAATTTAATCGCTAAAGCTCGTGGCTTTAGGACTAGAAAATAATATTAAAAAAAAAAATGATCTTGCTCCACATGGATGGATGGTCTTTTGAAAAGACGATCTTGCTCCACATAGATGGAGGTCGTCTTTTGACGAGGGTCTTTTGAAAAGACGATCTTGCTCCACATGGATGTAGGTCGTCTTTTGACGATCTTGCTCCACATGGATGGAGGTTGCGACCTCCATCGGTATATTACTTCTTTTATTAAAAAATTGATATCTTTTTACTCAGATATTCAAAATTTTCAAAAAAGATATGGTTGGAAAGCTAACCGCAGAGCTTCAATTTGATACCTGATTTCATTTTTGGAGTTGTGTATCAAAAGATAGAGACCATCAAAGTTGGACTATAGTTCTCCAAATTTTAAAACGGAAGATTATTTTGAGAAGTGCATTCAAAAATTGATATCTTTTTACCCAGATATTCAAAAACTTCGAAAAGGTATTGTTGGAAAGTTAACAACTTCAATTTATACCTAGTTTCACTATTTTTGGAGTTGTGTATCAAAAGATATATATAGTCAAAGTTATAAAAAGTTCACTAAACTCAGAACTGAAGATACGATTGAAAACTTCAAAACTGTAGCTCAACTTCGACGATCTATATCTTTTAATACACAACTCTACAAATAATGAAACTAGATATCAAATTGAAGCTCTCTGTGTTAGCTTTTTAACCGTACCTTTTTTGAAATTTTTTAATATTTGGGTAAGAAGATGTCAATTTTTTAATGCACTCCTCAAAATAATCTTCAGTTCTGAAATTTGCAGAGTTATAGTCCAACTTTGATGGTCTTTATCTTTTGATACACAACTCAAAAGTGAAATCATGTATCAAATTGAAGCTCTGCTGTTAGCTTTCCAACCATATATTTTTTGAAAATTTTGAATATCTGGTTAAAAATATATCATTTTTTTAATAAAAGAAGTACGATCGTCTTTTCAAAAGACGACCTTCATCCACGTGGAGCAAGATGTCTTTTTAAAAAACGACCTTGCTTGCGTGGGGAGGTCGTCTCCATTTAAAATTGCTATATTTTTATAAATAGTTTCAAACTTACAATATTTTTATAATAAGTTTTAAAAAATACAATATTAAAAAAAAAATAACCGGTATAAATTGACTCTAAAAATATATACAAAAAAAATAATATTGTCAAAAAACAAATATATATATATAACTAACTAACTAACGAGAAAAAAAGAAATAAAATAGGAACTAATCAATATTATTGACAATAAAATGTAAATAGCTTAATATAACTAATCAATATTATTGACAATAAAATGTAAATAGCCCGCTGAATATAATAATATAGATAATAAGTATTTTGAATTTATTTCAAAAGTATAAAATATATGGGGAAATTGTAACAGCTATCAATTTAGAGTAAAATAATTAAAAATCTAGAACTTTTTAAAAAAAATTGCGGATATATCAATTTCTATCACTGATAGTATTGTCTATCGCTTCGCTGATAGACTCAGTTTTTTATAAAATTTTGTCAGTGATAGTAGTCTATCAGTGATAGAAGTCTATCACTGATAGAAATCTATTAGTGATAGTCATATATCAAAATAAAGTCTATCGGTGATAGCCACTAATTTTTTTGTCATATTTGCAAAATGTTTTAAACTTTGCTAAATTTGCAATTATTTTGGGCCTGATTGTTGTTTGTGCAACCAGCCCAAATATATATTTATTAATTTAACTATTTTTAAAATATTTATTTTTTTTAATATTTTTAAAAAAATATACATCAATATCAATAGACATTTCTATCTAAATCCTTGCATTAAAATAATTTTAAATGTCAAACCGAGCATAACCCTTACTAAGAGGTCAAAGTTCAATCCTTAGAGGTTAGATTTGAACCCACACCCTCGCATGAGGACCCAAAATTTAAGTCTGGCGCCTTAGACCACTCAACCAACTTTTTTTTTTTTTTTTGTATAGTAGATATATATTTCTATCAAAATCCTAAACCTTGCATTAAAATGATTTTAAATGCATGCTTTTCACTGATTTTGAACATGAATATATAAAGTGATTTAACTATTTAAATCACACCACAAACATGTACTTATCAATTTTGTATGTAATTTTTGTGAACACCAAAAACTAACAATTGTCATTTAAACCCACACCCTCTCCCGAAGATCAGAACTTGAGTCGGACGCCGTAGACCACTCGACTATTCTGACTTTATTTTTTTGTATAGTAGATATTTCTATCAAAATTCTAAACCTTGCATTAAAATGATTTTCAACGCATGCTTTTGACTTATTTTGAACATGAATAAAATGATTTAACTATTTAAATCACACCTCAAACATCTACTTATCAATTTTGTATGTAGTTTTTGTGCACACTAAAAACTAACAATTGTCAAAAGTGGGATTGGAACCCACACACCGTCACGAAAATCAGAATTTGAGTCTGGCGCCTTAGACCATTCAACACTTTATTTTTTTTGGATAATAGATATTTCTATCAAAATCCTAAACCTTGCATTAAAATGATTTTAAATGCATGCTTTTGACTGATTTTGAACATGAATAAAGTGATTTAACTATTTAAATCACACCTCAAACATGTGCCAGAACTTGAGTCTGACGCCTTAGACCACTCGAGCATCCTAACTTTATTTATTTATTTTTTTTTATTTTTTTATTTATTTTTTTTAGTAGACATTTTTATCAAAATCTTAAACTTGCATTAAAAATATTTTAAATGCATGCTTTTGAACATTAATAAGGTAACTTAACTATTTAAATCACACATCAAACATGTAACCCACACCCTCTCACGAAAACCAGAACTTGAGTCTAGCACCTTAGACCACTCGGCCATCCTGACTTTATTTTTTTTGTATAGTAGATATTTTTATCAAAATCCTAAACCTTGAATTAAAATGATTTTAAATGCATGTTGATTTTGAACATGAATAAAGTGATTTAACTATTTGAATCACACCTCACACATTAATTTATCAATTTCGTATGTAATTTTTGTGACCACAAAAAACAAACAATTGTTAGAAGTGAGAATTGAACGCATCCCCTCTCACAAAGACTAAAAAATGGTTTTGACGCCTTAGACCACTCAACTATCTTAACTTTTTATTTTTATATAGTAGATATTTCTATCTAAATTCTAAACCTTGCTTTAAGATGATTTTAAATGCATGCTTTTGACACCTCAAACATACTTATCACTTTTATATGTAGTTTTTGTGAACACCAAAAACTAAGAATTGTCAGAAGTGGGATTTGAACCCACACACTCTCACAAAAACCATATTTTAATTTTGACACTTTAGACCACTCGACCATCCTGACTTTATTTTATTACTACAGTAGATATGTCTATCAAAATCGTAAACCTTGCATTAAAAAATATTTTAAATGCATGCTTTTGTGAAAACCAAAAACTCACAATTGTCAGAAGTGGGATTTGAACACACTCCCTCTCACGAAGAGAAGATCATGAGTTTAACACCTTAGACCACTCTAACATCCTGACTTTTTTTTGTTGGTATAGTAGATATTTCTATCAAAATCCTAAACCTTGCATTAAAAATATTTTAAATGCATGCTTTTGTGAAAACTAAAAATTCACAATTGTTAGAAGTGGGATTTGAACTCACACCCTCTCCCGAAGAACAGAACTTGAGTCTGGCACCTTAGACCACTCGGCCATCCTGACTTTATTTTTTTTGCATATTAGATATTTCTATCAAAATCCTAAACTTTGCATTAAAATGATTTTAAATGCATGCTGATTTTGAATATGAATAAAGTGGATTTAGTGAGATTTGAACCCACACCCTCTCACGAAAAACAGAATTAAAGTCTAACGTCTTAGACCACTCGACCAACTTTACTTTTTTGGTATAGTAGATACTCCTATCAAATTCCTAGACCTTGCATTAAAATGATTTTAAATGCATGCTGATTTTGAACATGAATAAAGTGATTTAACTATTTAAATCACACCTCAAATACTTATCAATTTTGTATGTAGTTTTTGTGAACACCAAAAAACTACTCAGACAAAAACTTGAATATTTCTATCAAAATCCTAAACCTTGCATTAAAATGATTTTAAATGCATGCTTTTGAACATGAATAAAGTGATTTAAATTAAATCACACCTCAAACATTAACTTATCAATTCCGTATGTAATTTTTGTGACCACCAAAAAAGAACAATTGTTAGAAGTGAGAACTGAACTCACACCCTCTTATAAAGATCAAGACATGGTTTTGACACCTTAGACCGCTCGACCATCTTGACCTTTTATTTTTATATAGTAGATATTTCTATCTAAATTCTACCTTGCTTAAAAATGATTTTAAATGCATGCTTTTGACACCTCAAACATACTTATTATTGTAAAACACTAGAACATTTACCACGATGGGAGAAGAAGAAAGTAGAGAGGATGTCTTCTCTATTCAGTTGTGATCTTCAAAAGTTACAATAACCAATATTTATAGGGTTTACAAGACCTAAAGATGGTAAGGAAAGGGAGAAATTAAAGGAGAAGATACAGGAGAAATAAAAGGGGGAAGTTAATAGGAGAAGATACATGCTATCTTAGGGACATCTTAAAATATTCATAACACTCCCCCTTAGATGTCCATAGTATATAGAATATATGCCTCGTTAAAACCTTATTAGGAAAAACCCAATGGGACAAAATCCTAGTGAAGGAAAAAGAGTACATTATTCATATAATTTAACAATTGCCTCATTAAAAACCTTGCTAGGAAAACCGAGTGGGATAAAACCATAGTCAAGCGAAAAAGAGTGCAACACATTTTCTCCCCCTCATGTAAACATTATTTGAGATCTTTGAATCGTCGCATTCCAATGTTGTGTATCAACTTCTCAAATGTTGCAGTAGGTAATGCATTTGTAAATAAGTCTGCCAAGTTATATTTTGAAGAAATTTGTTGAACATTGATGTCTCCTTTTGCTTCAAGGTCATGAGTGTAGAAGAGCTTTGACGAGATATGCTTCGTTCTATCTCCTTTGATATATCCCCCTTTAATTTGAGCTATACATGTTGTATTGTCTTCATATAATGTCGTGGGACAATCTTTGTTAGAAGGCAAACCACATGTTTCACAAATATTTTTAGTCATTGATCTTAGCCATACGCATTCTCGACTAGCTTCATGGATGGCCAGGATTTCAGCATGGTTCGAGGAAGTAGCTGTTATTGTTTGCTTCATAGACCGCCATGATATGACAGTTCCTCCATATGTAAATACATAGCCTGTTTGAGATCTACCTTTATGTGGATCAGATAAATAACCTGCATCTGCATAACCAACTAGTCCAAAATTCGATTTATTAGAGTAAAGTAAACTCATATCAATTGTCCCTCGAAGATAACGAAGGATGTTCTTAACTCCATTCCAATGTCTTTTTGTTGGAGAAGAACTGTATCTAGCTAATAAATTGACTGGAAACACTATATCTGGTCTTGTGTTATTAGCAAGGTACATTAGTGCACCTATTGCACTAAGGTATGGTACTTCAGGACCAAGAAGCTCTTCATTATCTTCTCGTGGTCGAAATATATATTTCTTCACATCAAGTGAACGAACTACCATTGGAATGTTTAATGGATGTGCTTTGTCCAGGTAGAATCTTTTTAAGATCTTTTCTGTATAAGTTGATTGATGAATAAATATTCCATTGGCTAAATGCTCAATTTGCAACCCAAGGCAAAATTTTGTTTTTCCGAGATCTTTCATCTCAAATTCTTTCTTAAGATTTTTTATTGCCTTTGGAAGCTCTTCGGGAGTTCCAATGATATTCAAATCATCAACATATACAGCAATAATAACAAATCCTGATCGTGATTTTTTTATAAAAACACATGGACAAATAGGGTTATTTTTATACCCTTATTTCAACAAATATCCACTAAGACGATTATACCACATTCGTCCAGATTGTTTTAGTCCATATAAAGATCTCTGTAATTTAATGGAATATAATTCTCTAGTATTTGAATTATATGATTCTGGTATTTTTAATCCTTCAGGGATTTTCATATAAATATCATTATCAAGAGATCCATATAAATATGCTGTGACTACATCCATAAGATGCATGTCAAGGTTTTCATGCACAACCATACCAATTAGATATCTTAATGTTATTGCATCCACCACAGGTGAATATGTCTCATCGTAGTCAATACCAGGCCTTTGTGAGAATCCTTGTGCAACAAGTCTCGCTTTATATCTTGTAACACCATTATTTTCATTTCTTTTTTCTTACAAATACCCATTTGTATCCCACAGGCTTTACACCTTTTGGTGTCTGAACTACTGGCCCAAAAACCTCACGTTTTGAGAGTGAATTTAATTCTGTTTGGATTGCTTCTTTCCACTTGATCCAATCTTTCCTGTGTCGACATTCTTCGACAGATTTTGGTTCAGAATCCTCATTTTCGTTAATAATATCGTGAGCAACATTGTGAGCAAAAGTGTTGTCAACAACTATATCAGACCGATTCCATCTTTTTCCTGTCATGACATAATTTATCGAGATCTCATTATTATCCTCTGGTATTTGATTTTCTTTAGTACTCATATTCAGGATTTCTTCTGGAATATCCACATTCTCAATTAAGTCATTTTCATTATTGATTATTCTTCTTTTCCGAGGATTTTTATTTTTGGAACCCATTGGTCTTCCACGCTTTTGGCGTGTCTCGGACTTATTAGTTGTGACTACTTGCTGTGTTGGGATGTCAATTTTAGATGGTGCATTTGCAGCTGGTATATATGACTTAGTTACTTTCTTGATATCTGTAAATGCATCTGGCATTTGATTTGCAATATGTTGCAAGTGAATTATCTTTTGAACTTCTAGTTCACATTGGTTATTACAGGGATCTAAATGAGATAATAACGATGCATTCCATGCAACTTCATTTTTCAACTTCTTAATTTCTCCCCCTAATGTTGGAAAATTTGTCTCATTAAAATGACAATCAGCAAAGCGTGCAGTAAATACATCACCCGTCAGGGGTTCAAGATATCTAATAATTGATGGTGAATCAAATCCAACATATAGTCCTAGTCTCCTTAGAGGACCCATCTTAGTACGTTGTGGTGGAGCAATTGGAATGTATACTGCACATCCAAAAATTCGTAGATGGGAAACATTTGGCTCCTGGCCATAAACTAATTGTATTGGAGAGTATTTATGGTAGGCTGCTGGCCTAAAACGTATAAGCGATGCTGCATGCAAAATCGCGTGACCCCACACCGATATTGGGAGTTGTGCTCTCATAATCATTGGTCTAGCAATTAATTGTAATCGTTTTATAAATGATTTTGCCAAACCATTTTGGGTATGAACATGAGCTACAGGATGTTCAACACTTATCCCAATTGACATGCAATAATTATTAAATGCTTGGGATGTAAATTCACCAGCATTATCAAGACGAATTTTTTTAATTCCACAATCAGGAAATTGTGCTCTTAACTTAATTATTTGAGCGAGTAATCTTGCAAATGCAATGTTTCGACTTGATAATAAACACACATGGGACCATCTGCTGGATGCATCAATTAAAACCATAAAATATCTAAATGGTCCACTTGGTGGATTAATAGGTCCACGTATATCTCCATGAATTCGTTCTAAAAATGTAGGTGATTCAAATCCTACTTTAGCTGGTGAGGGTCTAATAATTAATTTACCTTGAGAGCAAGCATCGCATGACAATTCATTAGATTGAAGAATCTTTTGTTTTGTCAATGGATGTCCACGTGAATTTTCAATAATTCTTCTCATCATTATAGACCCGGGATGACCCAATCTTTCATGCCAAACAATGAATATATCTGGAATCATGAACTTCAGGTTCATGGTTGCATATGTTTCAATTACTCGTATATGAGTATAATATAATCCAGAAGAAAAAGCAGGCAATGTTTCTACGATACATTTTTCATGTGAAACAGCAAATGTAATATAAAGATACTCTATATTATTTTTACTATTAGTCTCAATATGATAACCATTATAACGTATATCTTTGAAACTCAAGAGATTTCTTTTTGATTTGCTAGAGTACAAACATTATGAATGGAGATTTTTGTTCCTCTAGGCAAGATGAGATTTGCTTTTCCAAATCCTTCAATCAAGTTTGCAGAACCTGATATTGTATTGACATTTGCTTCAAGCAATGTCAAGTTAGAAAAATATTTTCTACTTTTTAATATTGTGTGCGTAGTTGCACTATCTACCAAACATACATCTTCATTTTGCATCTTTGAACCATCCAAAATATGAGAAATGTTCATAATTCTCAAAGAAGGGAATGAACCAATTGAAGGGAATGAACTCCTTGGCAAACAATAACCTTCTCGTGTTCCTATTCCACGAGATCTTCCTCACTATGACTTGAACCCGGGATCGAGACTTGTGGGAGCCTCCTCAAAGAATATGGAGATAATTCTGGTGGTCTTTAGCGTTCTTCGTGTTCCAGTAGATCAGTGGATAGAGACTCGTGCTGATAACGTGTTGTAAAACACTAGAACATAAACAACGATGGGAGAAGAAGAAAGTAGAGAAGATACACTTTTATATGTAGACCAAAACCAAAGAATTGTGAGAAGTGGGATTTGAACCCAGACCCTTTCACGAAAACAAGAATTTAATACTAAAGCCTTAGACCACTCGACCATCTTAACTTTATTTTATTAGTATAGTAGATATTTCTATGAAAATCCTAAACCTTGCATTAAAAAATATATTAAATGCATGCTATTGTGAAAACCAAAAATTGTCAGAAGTGGGATTTGAACCCACGCCCTCTCACGAAGACCAGAACTTGAGTCTGGCGCCTTAGACCACTCGGCCATCCTGACTTTAATGCAGAAGGCATCGCTAAAACACCATCTTTGGATGATGCTTCTACAATTTTCATCATTTTCGACTACATTTATAATGGAATGGGGTTAAATGCATAGAAAACATAATTTTACCCAATTGTTATATAATAGTACTTACATATGCATGTTCTGCATTGGGACCCACCCACCACGAAGTTCATGGCAATGAGTATCGTGGAATAACTCAATTTCATCAACGTCAGATTCCTTTTTTTTTTCTTTAAATGAAATTTAGAAACTACTAACCATGGTCATAATAACACAATGTATAGAAGAATTATGTTGTACTTACCAGTTCATGTTGTAGTTGTAGAAATGACTTCGAACCAGCTCGATGGTTGAATGGCAGTTTGATAACTCCATTTTGGAGCTAATTATCACTCCCTAATTCTAGCTAAAAGCCGTATTTAATTAGTTAATATGTCTCGTTTGTAGGAGAATTGCGGCGAAGAGCTCATGGTGTCCATTGGACGTGTTTCGTGGCTAAGAGCGGTGTTTTAACCCCGGGAGTGTATCGGGAAAAGGGCAAGATCGTCCAAGAAGAACCAGACAAAATTGCCAATTGAAGGCAATGTTCCAGCCCCAAACCCGAGAGCAAGCGTCGAGCAGACAGCGTCGAGACACTTGCTTAACGCTGCCTGGCGTCGAGACCCTGCCACTCAACACTTTATTTTTTTTGGATAATAGATATTTCTATCAAAATCCTAAACCTTGCATTAAAATGATTTCAAATGCATGCGTTTGACTGATTTTGAACCTGAATAAAGTGATTTAACTATTTAAATCACACCTCAAAAATGTGACCAAAACTTGAGTCTCGCGCCTTAGACCACTCGACCATCCTAACTTTATTTATTTATTTATTTTTTTTTTAAGTAGACATTTTTATCAAAATCTTAAACTTGCATTAAAAATATGTTAAATGTATGCTTTTGAACATTAATAAGGTAACTTAACTATTTAAATCACACCTCAAACATGTACTTATAAATTTTGTAAGTAGTTTTTGTAAACACCAAACCCACACCCTCTCATGAAAACCAGAACTTGAGTCTGGCACTTTAGACCATTCGGCCATCTTGACTTTATTTTTTTGTATAGTAGATATTTCTATCAAAATTCTAAACCTTGCATTAAAATGATTTTCAACGCATGCTTTTGACTTATTTTGAACATGAATAAAGTGATTTAACTATTTAAATCACACCTCAAACATGTACTTATCAATTTTGTATGTAGTTTTTGTGCACACCAAAAACTAACAATTGTCAAAAGTGGGATTGGAACCCACACACGGTCACGAAAATCAGAATTTGAGTTTGGCGCCTTAGACCACTCAACACTTTATTTTTTTTGGATAATAGATATTTCTATCAAAATCCTAAACCTTGCATTAAAATGATTTCAAATGCATGCGTTTGACTGATTTTGAACATGAATAAAGTGATTTAACTATTTAAATCACACCTCAAAAATGTGACCAAAACTTGAGTCTTGCGCCTTAGACCACTCGACCATCCTAACTTTATTTATTTATTTTTTATTTTTTTAAGTAGACATTTTTATCAAAATCTTAAATTTGCATTAAAAATATGTTAAATGTATGCTTTTGAACATTAATAAGGTAACTTAACTATTTAAATCACACCTCAAACATGTACTTATAAATTTTGTAAGTAGTTTTTGTAAACACCAAACCCACACCCTCTCATGAAAACCAGAACTTGAGTCTGGCACTTTAGACATTCGACCATCTTGACTTTATTTTTTTGTATAGTAGATATTTCTATCAAAATTCTAAACCTTGCATTAAAATGATTTTCAACGCATGCTTTTGACTTATTTTGAACATGAATAAAGTGATTTAACTATTTAAATCACACCTCAAACATGTACTTATCAATTTTGTATGTAGTTTTTGTGCACACCAAAAACTAACAATTGTCAAAAGTGGGATTGGAACCCACACACGGTCACGAAAATCAGAATTTGAGTTTGGCGCCTTAGACCACTCAACACTTTTTTTTTTTTGGATAATAGATATTTCTATCAAAATCCTAAACCTTGCATTAAAATGATTTTAAATGTATGCTTTTGACTTATTTTGAACATGAATAAAGTGATTTAACAATTTAAATCACACCTCAAACATGTGACCAGAACTTGAGTCTCGCGCCTTAGACCACTCGACTATCCTAACTTTTTTTTTTCTTTTTTTTTTAATTTTTTTATTTTTAGTAGACATTTTTATCAAAATCTTAAACTTGCATTAAAAATATTTTAAATGCATGCTTTTGAACATTAATAAGGTATCTTAACTATTTAAATCACACCTCAAACATGTACTTATAAATTTTGTAAGTAGTTTTTGTAAACACCAAACCCACACCCTCTCACGAAAACCAAAAATTGAGTCTGACACTTTAGACCATTCGGCCATCTTAACTTTATTTTTTTTGTATATTAGATATTTTTATCAAAATCCTAAACCTTGCATTAAAATGATTTTAAATGCATGTTGATTTTGAACATGAATAAAGTGGTTTAACTATTTAAATCACACCTCAAACATGTACTTATCAAATTTGTATGTAGTTTTTGTGAACATCAAAAACTAACAATTGTCATGCCCTCTCACAAAGACCAAAATTTGGTTTTGGCGCTTTAGACCACTCGACCATCCTAACCTTTTATTTTTGTATAGTAGATATTTCTATCAAAATTCTAATCCTTGCTTTAAAATAATTTTAAATGCATGCTTTACTTTTAACAATTGCCAGGAGTGGGATTTGAACCAACACCCTCTCACGGAAACCAAAATTTGATTCTGACGCATTAGACCACTCGACCATCTTGACTTTATTTTTTTGATATAGTAGACATTTCTATCAAAATCCTAAACCTTGCTTTAAAAATATTTTAAATGCATGATTTTGTGAACACCAAAAACTCACAATGGTCAGAACTGGAATTTGAACCCACACACTCTCACGAAGATTAGAACTTAAATCTGGCGCCTTAGACCACTCGACCATCCTAACTTTATTTTATTAGTATTGTAGATATTTCTATCAAAATCCTAAACTTTGCATTCAAATGATTTTAAATGCATGCTAAATTTGAATATGAATAAAGTGGATTTAGTGAGATTTGAACCCACACCCTCTCACAAAGAACAGAACTAGAGTGAGATTACAACACTCGACCAACTTTATTTTTTTGTTTAGTAGATATGCCTAACAAAATCCTAAACCTTATATTAAAATGAATTTAAATGCATGCTGAATTTGAACATGAATAAAGTGATTTAACACCTCAAATACTTATCAATTTTGTATGTAGTTTTTGTGCACACCAAAAAACTAACAATTGTCTGGGTTTTGATCAAAACTTGAGTCTGACATTTTAGACCACTCAATCATCCTGACTTTTATATTTTTCTTGTATAGTAGATATTTCTATCAAATCCTAAACCTTGCATTAAAATGATTTTAAATGCATGCTTTTGAACATGAATAAAGTGATTTAAAGTTAAATCACACCTCAAACATTAACTTATCAATTTCATATGTAATTTTTGTGACCATAAAAAACAAACAAGTGAGAATTGAACCCACGGCCTCTCACAAAGACCAAAAAATTATTTTAAAGCCTTAGACCACTCAACCATCTTGACTTTTTATTTTTGTATAGTAGATATTTCTAATACAATTCTAAACCTTGCTTTAAAATAATTTTAAATGCACACTTTTGACTGATTTTGAACGAATAAAGTGATTTAACTATTTAATTCACACCTCCCACATCCTCTCACGAAAACAAGAATTTGATTTTAGACCAACCATCCTAACTTTATTTTGTTGGTATAGTAGATATTTCTATCAAATTCCTAAACCATGCATTAAAAATATTTTAAATGCATGCTTTTGTGAAAACAAAAAAATTCACAATTGTTAAAACTGGGATTTGAACCCACGCCCTCTAAACCAGAACTTGAGTCTAGCACCTTAGACCACTCGGTCATCCTGACTTTATTGTTTTTGTATATTAGATATTTCTATCAAAATCCTAAACTTTGCATTAAAATGATTTTAAATGCAAGCTGATTTTGAATATGAATAAAGTGGATTTGGTGAGATTTGAACCCACACCCTCTCACGAAGAATAGAACTAGAGTCTAACGTCTTAGACCACTCGACCAACTTTAAAGGTAAAGAAGTCAGCCGGATTTGTTGTTGCAACCAAACCGAGGAGAGAGAAAAACGGAATTGGAGAGAAAGAAAAAGAGTAGAATTCTACATCCGTACAGTTTTCGTATTTCAGTCCATTGGGGATCAATCCGTGGTCCGATCGAGCTGAAATTTTGACAGCGTGTTCCTGACACGTGGGTCTTCAATCTGAACGGTGGAGATTGCGTTTGGAGCTATCTACATGCATATTACACTGGGTAGTTCGTGGCCACTTTAAGTGAGACCTTTCTTCTTTTTACTCTCTTGATTTATTGTCGTTTGTTGCCGAGATTGATCATCTTGAGATATCAATAGTTGTATGCCTCTAGTTGTGACTAGGGAGAACTCGTTGTTGCCCATTATTGACTATAGTGGAGTTTTTGACTTCGGTCCGTGGTTTTTTACTCTTCGCATTGAAGATGTTTTTCCACGTTAAAATTTGCTTGTGTCTTGTGCTTGAATTATATTGTGTTCTACTTGTTTAATTTTCTATTAGGTTCACCAGGGATAATTGAATAATAGAATTTAGTAATTATCTCAACAGTTACATTATGAGCTAAACTTTTATAGCTAGAATTTGTGGTGCTATAATATTTATTTGGCCTATTTTGTTAATGTGAAAGCATATGTTGTATAGTTCACGTGTTTAATATTTATATTTTCCATTTAAACTTAATCACTTTCAAAAGATTATAAAATGATTTTTAATACTTAAAGATTACATAAATGACTGAAATTGCACACTTTCACAAGTAATGCAAGTAAATTCATGTTGGATAAAATAGAGAATTCAAAGGAAAACATACTTTTTTTGGCCTGCAAAACTTTAAAAAAAATGTACTTTAGGGATGTTTTTGATGTTGAGGCTCTATAGTTATATGATTAACTTAGATGAAAAAACTGTAGGACATGTTTGAAAATGATATGGAAATGATTAAAATTACTTCAAAACATGTATTTAATTCTTCAAAATAAAGTTATTGTTTGATTTTGAAACTTTTAAATGCAATTTTTATAGGGTTGGTTGCACAAACAACAATAAGCCCAAAATAATTGCAAATTTAGCAAAATTTAAAACATTTTGAAAATTTGACAAAAAATCAGTGGCTATCACTGATAGAAGCTATCGTTGATATATAACTATCACTGATAGACTAAAATTATATAAAAAAAACTGAGGTGATAGACTACTATCAGCGATAAACCATACTATCAGTGATAGAAATTGTCATATCTGCAAATTTTTTAAAAAAGTGCTATATTTTTAATTATTTTACTCTAAATTGACATCGGTTACAATTTCTCATTTTTATATCATCAAAATTGATTTTAAATGATTAAAAACGTGTTTAGTGATTTTAACAATATTAAAATAACTTTCAAACACAGTTCGAGGATTAAATCTGATATTCGAGCATACAATTTGAAATTTATGTTTACTTTGATATGATATTGCATTATTGTAGCATCATTATGGCAACATAAGTATAAAAGTAGACCTATAAATTTAAGATTGACCTATAAATTTCAGATTTCTTTCTAATGTTTGTTGCATTTAAAACATGCTGTTTTTTAATAATATTGTAATTTTTAAAACTTTTTATAAAAATATGGTAGGTTTGAAAGTATTTTGAAAAGAATGTTGTTCAGGAAAAGACGGACAAAGACGACCTCTACACGCGGAGCAAAGGTCGTCTTTTGAAAAGAGGATCTTGCTCCACATGGATGAAGATCGTCTTTTCAAAAGACCATCTTGATCTACTTTTCTTTCATTAAAAAATTGATATATTTTTATCCTGATATTCAAAAATTTTGAAAAAGATACGAGTGGAAGAGAGCTTCAATTGGATACCTGGTTTCACTATTTTTAGAGTTGTGTATCAAAACATACAGACGAAGTTTATCTACAGTTTTGAAGTTTTCAGTCATATCTTCAGTTATGGGTTTAGTGAAGTTTTCATCACTTCGACGATCTATATATTTTGATACACAACTCCAAAAGTAGTGAAACAAGGTATCAAATTGAAGCTCTCTGTGTTAGCTTTCCAACCTTACCCTTTTCGAAGTTTTTGAATATCCGGATAAAAACATATCAATTTTTTAATGCACTCCTCAAAAGAATCTCCAGCTCTGAAATTTGCAGAACTATAGTCCAACTTCGATGATCTTTATCTTTTGATACACAACTCATAGTGAAAGCAGTTATCAAACTGAAGCTCTACTCGGTTAGCTTTTCAACCATACATTTTTTTATCCAAAAATAATGAAACCAGACATGTGACTTGAATTAAATTTAAAGAAAAAACGTGGTAATTCTTGATCCGATAAACCTAGGCAATTGAGCTCAAGATTAAATGAGTCCAAAAACTATTTAAATGGTAATTTGGCCAAAGCTCAAAAGATTAAGATTGGGCCTAAAACTAACAAAGCCCAATTCCAGATGTTTTGGTTCAAAAGCCATCGGGGCTCATACACATTATGTGTTCATGGAAAAAATCTATAAATAGAGATGTTTTCCTTCATTTGGGTTCATAAAATTAACTCTCAAGAGAGCCCGAAATCCAGAAAACTCTTCGAAACTGAAGTCTCTATACCATACATGCTTTGAAGACCAAGATCAAAATTTAAGACTTCAAGGCTTCGACCATCGTCCAGTCAAAGGTCGATCAAGAAGTCCAAGACCGGCCAAAAAAAATCAACACGCTTGAGAACAAGCGCGCGCTCTGACCCTCGAAACAAATTTTCAGAGAGAATTAAGTGCATATTAATACAAATTAAATTCATTTACCGGTATTAAATTTTTGTTGGGTTGAAATATGGTGCGAACACAAGCAAATTCTGATTTGTTAGAAAAGAAATGGAATAAATTGATAAAAAGCTAGTGGTGAATGGGTTCCCCACATTCCTAAATACCAATGGTTTCAAATACCTCAGTCAGCAAAACAAACTCGAAATTCCCTAAGAAAAAAAAAAAGAAGCTGAAACTCCCACATCGGAAAAGAATACAATAGCGAGCTGTCCAGCGCCTATATAAACTCACCAACGTCATTAGTCTAATTCACGGAGCTGTGCGGTGAGCACAAAGCGAACTATTCTTTCGCCTTTTACTAAAGAATACCGTGTGCTTGCCGCCTTAAGCAGCATACGCCTATTTTTGGAGGGATCCATCTTTCGGGAGTGGGTCTCACATTAAATCGAGTTTTTAAAGTTAATTTAAAATATTGTATTTAGAAATGTGACATAATCACCTGTTTGTTTGATTTTAAAATAAGGTTAAATTTAGAAATTTATGGTTGTTTTCTAATGCTGTCTTTAAAAATATAAGATGTATAAAAATCAAATGGTTATCCAGATGATTGTATTATATGAAATCTTGAGTATAATAAACACATTATGAAATCTTTGAGTATAATAAACACAATTTATAGTTTTTGACTTATAAAACATAAAATTGAGGCCACAAGAATTTCAGGTTTTCCCAACGCAAACTTTTGTCAGGAAAAATCCACATTTTTCGTCGGCATATGATACGCCAACGGAAAAAAAACGTTGGCTGGTTCGTCGGCGTAGCTTTCGCCGACGGATAAATCGTTACGTTGGGGTACCTCAATGTTTCACCGACGATAGTATTGCGTTGGCGAAAACTTCCCCTATGCCTACGCTATGTTTAACGCCGGCATAAGTACCACAATGCCGACGTAAATAACTACGTCGGCCAACGATTTTAGGGTTTATATAATTTAGGTTTGGAGTTTGGGGTTTCAAATTTGGGGTTTCGGGTTGCGTTTTCAGTTTTTTTTTTAATTCAAATTTTGTAATAATTCGAATTCGATATAGTTAGAACATAAATATTATCAATTGTACAATTTTAACCTGAAATATCATAAACGTCAATATATTAAAATGCAATCTTCTTACAAAAATAACAGAGTTTTGAAACAAAAAGTGTTATTCTTCTGAGTAGAAGTATAAACAAAAGAACGAATATAAACCTACATGCACTGAAACAATTTGTAGTATGCGAACTTATCCTAAACAACGCCTATTTTTGTCTTCAACAAAAAGTGCACTGAAACAAAAAAAAAAAAAAAAAAAAAAACTAATCCTAAACCACTTCTATTTTTGTCTTCGTCCGTCTTTTTTCAGAAGTTTCCTTGAAGATTACACACCTACGAACCTGAGAAAGTGTAAACATAAACATAAATAGGTCAAAATGAACTTGACTCGGGGTCAAAGTGAGCATTCAATAAACATGACTCAATATCATAAGTACATTGGAACTTAAAGAGACTTTGATAGAAGAAAAACTTAAAGAGACGTGTTTGAGCTTCCCAGAACTAGGGGTCCCCCACATCTTAATCAAACCCTTTGACAACAAAACATGATAAAATCGCACCTAAAAGTGAAAGTGCCTAGCCAAGTGCGAAAAAACTATGACAAATGAACATGAAAGTGCCTAACATTAAAATGTCTAGCCAAGTGTCAAAAAACTAACCATGTGTTATTTGCATTCTAGAAAGGACTCAAATATATCATAAATGGACCTAAAACTGACAAATGAACATGAAAGTGTCTAGCCAAGTACCCATAAACTATCCATGTGTTATTTTCATTCTAAAAAGAACTCATTATATATACTACATGCACCTAAAAGTGAAAGTTCCTAGCCAAATGCCAAAAAAACTATCCATGTATCATTTTCAATCCAAAAATTACTCTAATATATCCCACATGCACTTGAAAGTGCCAAATGAACATAGAAGTAAAAGTGCCTAGCCAAGTGCGAAAAAACAATGCCAAATGAACATGAAAGTGCCTAACATGAAAATGTCTAGCCAAGTGTGAAAAAACTAACCATGTGTTATTTGCATTCTAGAAAGGACTCAAATATATCATAAATGCACCTAAAAGTGACAAATGAACATGAAAGTGTCTAGCTAAGTACCCATAAACTATCCATGTGTTATTTTCATTCTAAAAAGAACTCATTATATATACTACATGCACCTAAAAGTGAAAGTGCCTAGCCAAGTGCCAAAAAAACCCTCCATATATCATTTTCATTCCAAAAATTACTCGAATATATCCTACATGCACTTGAAAGTGCCAAATGAACATAGAAGTAAAAGTGCCTAGCCAAGTGCGAAAAAACTATGCCAAATGAACATGAAAGTGCCTAACAAGAAAGTGTCTAGCCAAGTGCCAAAAAAACTTTCCATGTATCCTTTTCATTCCAAAAATTACTCGAATATATCCTAAATAAACCTAAAAGAGACAAATGACGTTATGTATAAATTTAGTACTTGACTACCATAACTGCAGAATAGCCACACACACACACATATATATAAATTCAGTACTTAGCTACCATAGCTGCAGGATAGCCACACACATAATATAGGAACACAATTAAGTATGTAAGACATATGACCTTGTGTGTCTGAAGAGCCATCAATATGACCTTGTGTGTCTGAAGGGTCGTCGTCTCTTTGTCTTTGCTCCAATAGTTTTTTGCATTTCAGCCCATCTACCTTCCCACAAGGCTACCTGAGTACTTAAGTTAACATTCATTTCTTTCAGATCTGCTATCTCAACTTTCATAGCCGTCATTTCTTTACTCCCTACATTTTCTTGTTGTGATGGGCATGCAACATTGGCGGGTGTGCTGGGTTTGGGGTCCCAACCGAGGCCTTTAATGTGCCCTGATCGATGTCCCAAAACTGTTTTAGGAATCAATGCAGAAGGCATCGCTAAAACACCATCTCTGGATGATGCTTCTACAATTTTCATCATTTCCGACTACATTTATAATGGAATGGGGTTAAATGCATAAAAAACATAATTTTACCCAATTGTGATATAATAGTACTTACATATGCATGTTCTGCATTGGGACCCACCCACCATGAAGTTCATCGCAATAAGTATCGTGGAATAACTCAATTTCATCAACGTCAGATCCCTTTTTTTTTCTTTAAATGAAATTTAGAAACTATTAGCCATGGTCATAATAACACAACGTATAGAAGAATTATGTTGTACTTACCAGTTCATGTTGTAGTTGTAGAAATGACTTCGAACCAGCTCGATGGTTGAATGGCAGTTTGATAACTCCATTTTGGAGCTAATTATCACTCCCTAATTCTAGCTAAAAGCCGTATTTAATTAGTTAATATGTCTCGTTTGCAGAAGAATTGCGGCGAAGAGCTCATGGTGTCCATTGGACGTGTTTCGTGGCTAAGAGCGGTGTTTTAAAGCCCCGGGAGTGCATCGGGAAAAGGGCAAGATCGTCCAAGAAGAACCAGACAAAATTGCCAATTGAAGGCAATCTTCCAGCCCCAAACCCGAGAGCAAGCGTCGAGCAGACAACGTCGAGACGCTTGCTTAACGCTGCCTGGCGTCTAGACGCTCCGAGGGGCGCGCGCGCAGGAAATCATCGGGGCAGCGTCGAGACGCTCGCCCAGCGTCTCGACGCCATCGCGAGGCGCGCGCTGATTGTTTAGGTCGCAGCGTCGCGACGCTGTCCCAGCGTCCCGACGCTCCGACGGATTTAAAAGCTGTAAATGACGATTTTTTGCAACCATCTCTTGCATCTTCTTCTTCCTCTCGGTTTTTCTTCTTAAATTCCTTTTGCTCCGCCATTGTTGGCAAGTTTTTGGAGCTTTCCTTTGTATTAGAGCTAGAGATTATGGCCAAGGCTTCCGTTGGAGCGGTTTTGGCAACTTCCTCCATGGTTGGCTAAAGTATTGTGTTAGATTCAGGATGATTTAGGGATTTTTCGTTAGACTTTTTACATTTTGAAAATCTATGCATATGGTTCTGAATAGGCTTTAATTATTGATTGCATTTGTTGTGCTTGCTTAAACCCATGCGTATGTTAGATTTCAACGACGGACAATCGGGTTTTCTAGCGTGCGTTATTGTTATAGAATAGTGATGCCTTGCCTCTCCTTTTCGCCTTAGTAACACAGGACAACAAAACTAATCGGAGTATCGATTTATGCATGCTTATTGTTGGGTACTTTAGGGTTGTCGGGTAGCCAATTAGCAATGGGAATGCATATTCGAATGTTCGTCGTGGTTAGCTAGTAACTATTCGGAGTCAAATTGGGGCTGATCACTCTAACGAGACTGTGAATACTGTTTAATTAGGACTGTTAGTTCTAATTAATTAATATGGAGCCGGTTACTTTAGGGTTCCCGGGTAACCGACCGCGTGCATGTCAATTTATTAGCCTTAGTCTTGAATTAAATGATTAATGTTAGAATGCATAGCGAAATCCCGAAATACCCCGAATCGAACACTTTTTAATCTATTTCCCTTCAATTTCTCCGTTAGCAATTTATTTCTCACGTTGCATGTTAAAATCCCCCTCTTGTTACAAAACCCAACTAATCAATTAATTTGCATTTCGAATTTTAATTTCAATCTGATTAGTCCTTCTCTGTGGTTCGACCCTTTTGCCGCGAGCTGCAAAGCTAAAGGTCAATTGGCTTATAAATTCATTTTGATCAGGCTTCGACAGCCTGTGAATTAAAGGATATTAAAAAATCCCCACCACCACAGTTTTGCTCGAGCTTCCTTGCCCCTCTTCGTTTTTTCCTCAAAAAAATTATCATTAGTACAACTAAGTAAAGTTAGAACTATAAGTTTAACCGAGAAAAACATACCGCCCATTCAAGGGTCTCCCATATGTCACATAGAAGATTTCAATCTTCTGGATCTACTAGCCTCTTTGCGGGGTTTGCACGAGCTTCTGTGATGTCATCATACTTGCAGTAGTGCTGGTACAACTCTGCTCTAAACTCCCTGAATATATCTCACATCTGTTTATTCAAGAACCTTTTGACTACTAGGTTCGAAATATCCAAGTCAAAATATTCCTACATATTTGATAATAAATGTGTAAGCATACATTTACGCTTGAAATAGTAACAAAATGCGTAAAGAAAATTTAAACTTACCAACACCCGATCAGTCACATTGTCACGCACATCTTGCTTGACCGCCTTCCAGATCGCACAACGTATGGGAATTGTCTCTCGTACTATGGTGCCAACGCCAATATTAAACCTCGGAGCTAAAGGACATACCGGTCTCCCAATCCCATCCTCAATCACAATCTTGATCCTCCCATGCACATTGACATATCGATTCAACTCAATGTTTCGAGTATGCCCTCTTTTTCGCTTACTTTGTGTTCTTGGTCGGCGAGGTCTAGATCCTGAAACAATGATTAATTTAGCTAAATATGTAAGAAAATAAAACTTATAAGCAAAAATATTATTTTTACCTAATGTCGCGCTCGGCTCCACCTCTGTTGAGGAATTAATCACCGGAGTGTTAACCTCAGTAGCCGCCACATTAGCCTCCTGATCATAACCGGTACGTCTCATGACTCTAGAATCATACAAAAGATGGAAAAAAAATCAATCTCAATATGCTAATCCTTGAAATTTAAAATATGGAACTAAAATACACATGTTATACAGTTATTCGCTATTCTGATCATCAGAATCTAAATAGTGAAGTGAACTCGTACTCTCTTCATCGTCGGATGCTTCTAGGTGATCAGGTTCATCATTTATGAAATCGTTATCATTTTGTTACGGTACACTCCTATTCAATTCTTCTTCAATCAATTCACATTCAACAACAATGGTCTCTACATAGTTCATCATCTTGGATCGTTTCATCGACCGCAATGACTCCAGATATTTCTAACAACTCCATCGTGTCGTTTTCTAGGTCTTCGGCTTCTGGAACGTCCCATATGTGTTTATTTTGAACAAGTTGAACTATTTTCCAATAATTACCAAGTTTAAGATCGTTAATGTAGAAAACTTGTTTGGCTTGCGTAGCGAAGATGTAAGGGTCATCTATACACCAAAAATGGGATGTGTCTATTGACTTAAACCCTAAATCCACATGTAATTTTTTCTTTTTAGGATCTGTATCAAACCATTTACATCGAAAAAGAATCACACGTCTTCTCTTGTTATAGTCCAAGTCCAAAACCTCTTGCAATACACCGTAGTAATTCATTTCATCATTTCCTTCTCTTTCCCCAGGCACCATGAGTCCACTATTCTGCGTAGACCGACGATTGTCGCGTTCCATACAATGAAAACGTACTCCATTGACAATGCAAGAACTATAAGTACGGACTTGATTTGTAGGCCCCAATGCTATGGAGTAAAGATCATCAGATGCTTCGCCTCTTTCACGTAATGAGTACATCTGTTTACGTTAAGAATGTTAACGTAACTTAGTTTTATCTCGTTACAGAAGTTCAGTATTCAAAATTAAAAACTACACTTACTTGTGCTTTTAACCAATCAAGAAATTGAAGTTCATGTCTCTAGCTCTGAACAATTGTTCAATATATACCAATGTGCCATTTGTTTCTCGTTTTGGGATAGTGTTCTCAAAACTGATCCACTCAATGGTCGTGCGTTTTGTCTAAATAATTCAAAATCCCCTATTTGACCTTAAGGAATTGAGTCATCATTACGTGCAATCCTATTAAACCTCGTTTCTATTCCGGTTAGATACATGGAGTAGAAAGTCAAATATTCATTCATGACAAATGCTTTTTCTATGGAGCCCTCGGGAAAAGTTTTGTTACGCACATAGTTTTTCAAGGTCCGTAGGCTTCTCTCAATAGGGTACATCCAACTATAGCTAACTGGACCAACGATCTTCGCTTCATATGCCAAGTGAACTGGAAGATGCAACATTACATCAAAAAATGCCGGTGGAAAAATTCTTTCAAGCTTACAAAGTATAAGAATAATATCAGCTCCCAGCCGATCCAAATCACTGATCCGTATTGTCTTCTCACATAAGTCACGAAAGAAATTACATAACTCAACAATAGTTGTACACACATCCTTTCGCAAGTATGCTCTTATAGCAATAGGAAGAAGTCGATGGAGCAGAACATGAGAGTCATGAGTTTTCAACCCCCACACTTTCCCATTTTTGACATTCACGCATCGTGATATGTTGGAGACGAACCCGTCAGGAAATTTGACCGATTTCAAGAACTTACAAAAATCGACTCACTCACTAGTAGTCAATGTATATGCAACATGTGGCTTTATATATTTATTTCCTTTCTTTTCAACGTATAATTCCTTTCGAATGCCCATATCTTTAAGGTCGAAACGAGCATTTTGATAGAACTCCAAAAGTGCTATTTTATAACCTTTAATTCTCGTTAGTTGATTCAAATTAATGTGTTTAATCATATGTTTTGCAGGAATCGAGCATTTAGAGGTGAATGAGAAACTTATATTAAATAAGAACTCAAAAGAGGAGTTTTAGAGATATAATATCAACAAACCGAGCCGCAGATGATACTATGAAGATAAAAATCATTTTATGTTCAAAGTTGGAAGCTTGGGCTGATGGTGAAGAGTTGATTATGATAGACTTTGATCTCAAGTTTGATTCTTGGAGAATGTTATTATTAATTGTATTTTTTTTACTCCAACCATCACCTCACACACGTGTCAGCTCCTGACTCATTTGAACTCATTCAACACAAGAAGTCTCAACCATTCGTGTCACTCCAACAAAGCCTCCTCAACCACAAGTCCATTCGTCTTCCTCAACCACAAGTTATTATGTTTTATTTATTTTATTTATTTATTTTTATTTAAAAATAGTAAATGGTTATTTCCTTTTTAGTATAAAAAGGGGAGAGTCCACACTTTACACCTTACACCATTCCCCATACACCAACACACACCATCACTAATATTCTCTCAATTCTCTCTTTCTCTCTCTTTAGAGATTGTTATTGTGCTTTGTAGTCGGGATCGTCTTAGCGATGTTCGGCTAAGCTTGTAAGGCTGATTTAGAGGTTTGTCGGATTAAACGTTTTTGTGAGATTTTATGTATTAAATTGAAATTTAATTTCTTGGTAATTGTTTTCTATTTTTTGTTTATTTCATGTGCAATTAGTATTGGTTAATGTGACAGCTTAATCAATTAAATATTAATTGTTCATGTATGCTATGTTTGTAATTTGTGATCCGTAATTGTCAGAAATTGCATGCTTAATTGTAGTAGCAAGATGGGTCAGGTTATGACTAGTGTTAATATTATGGCTTTTCCATAATTAACATGGTGCGTATAATAGACCTTAGGAATAGAAAAATGTTTAATTGAATCTGATCAATTTAATTAACGTTCTAATCAATCCATGTGCTTAAAGCTGCTAGGTAGTTAGCATGGAACGCTATCGTGCCCAGCTAATTAACTAGTTTAGAGTTAATTACGATGCTCTGTCGGATTAATTGCATGATAGGATCTTAGAGACTTCTCATGGCTGTTCCAGTTAAGTCGATTAGACTTTTAATTAAGAAATTGTATTTTTATTGGGATAATCGATGAGCAAAATTAATTAAGTCCCGACAATCTCTGAATCAACAAGGTAATCTCTTGTTTATTTCTTTAATTCTTTAATTGTTTAAACTTTATCTTTAATTGTTTATTTTAATTCATTACATTAACATGCAATTCAAAAAACCCCCATTTATTGTTTTTACATAAACTTTAATTTAGAGAATTTATATTTCGGTTCCCTGAGTTCGACCCTGTCCGCTGTAGTTTACTACAAGCCGTTGATCGGTAATTATAAATTGTATTTGACGGGCCTCGACAAACTCGCATCAAATTGGCGCCGCTGCCGGGGAACCAATTAAATTTTCTTTGTTAAATTTATTTATTTTATTTTATTTTATTCTTTCCTAAAAAAAAAAAAAACTCGTTATTTACTTGTTAAAAAAATAAATCACAAAACTTACAAAAATCACAAAAATATTTCTTTTAGTTTGTTTTCTTTAAAAAAAAAAATGTCTTTTTTAAACGAAAGAAGCTCGCATCAAATTGGCGTCGCTGCCGGGGAACCAATTAAATTTTCTTTGTTAAATTTATTTATTTTATTTTATTTTATTCTTTCCTAAAAAAAAAAAAAAAAACTCGTTATTTACTTGTTAAAAAAATAAATCACAAAACTTATAAAAATCACAAAAATATTTCTTTTAGTTTGTTTTCTTTAAAAAAAAAAATGTCTTTTTTAAACGAAAGAAGCTCGCATCACATTTATAGTGTCTTTTGTTTTTCCTTCAATGTTCAACAAAGTTCCGAGCAAGTTGTCGCATACACTTTTTTCAATATGCATGACATCCAACTTATGTCGTAAAAGATGTTTAGACCAATAGGGGAGTTCGAAGAATATACTCTTTTTGGTCCAGTAAATATCTCGCTTCCTTTTCTTACCCACTTTGGATGGATGCTTACTTAACACTAGAAAGTTGATCGATTTTACTTGTTGTAAAATCTCATCTCCATTCATTGCAACTGGTGGAGGTCTAAGCTCAAATTTCCCATCATGTAGTCTACTCCTACGCCAACTATGATTAGCTGGAAGATAACGTCGATGTCCCATATACGACATTTTCCCTATTAACCACTTTGACGATGTCTCTTCTTTACAAATGGGACACGCTTGATAACCTTTGGTACACTATCCCGACAAGTCTCCATATGCAAGAAAGTCATTGATAATCCACAACAAACATGCATGTAGTTTAAAATACTCTGAACTCGTGCAATCATACGTGCGCACACCATTATTCCACAACTCCTTCAACTCATCAATCAATGGCTGCAAAAATACGTCAATTTCTTTTCCAGGAGACTTCGGCCCAGGTATGAGCAAAGAAATTGTAAAATTAGATTCTTTCATGCACTTCCATGGTGGCATGTTGTATGGAATAAACACCACATGCCACATGTTGTAGACAATACTCATATTACCAAACAGATTGAATCCATCTGAAGCTAATGCTAACCGAACGTTCCTTGGGTCTGAGGCAAAATGAGGAAACTCTTTATCTAAAAGTTTCCACCCTGCAGCATCAGCTGGATGTCTCAACACATCATCAGTTTCAAATCGTTTATCCTTATGCCATCTCATTTCAGAAGCAATATGCTTCGATGAAAACAATCGCTTCAACCTGGGTATTAGTGGGAAATGACGTAAAATCTTGTGTGGAATTTTCTTACCCTTCCCGTCATTTACTTTATAACGTGACTCACCACATACCGGACAACTTTGGCAATCTACAAAATCTTTCCAAAACAGTGTACAATCGTACTTGCAAACATGGATTTTATCGTATCCTAGCCCTAAGTCGCGTAGTTTTCTCTTGGGTTGATAAAATGTACCCGGTATAGATGCACCAACTGGAAATGCTTCATTCAATAGTTCTAGTAACATATCGAACGACTTATCGGTCCAACTATTGAGCACTTTCATATGCATCAACTTCACCAAGAAGCTCAACGAGGAAAATTTATTACAACTGGTTACGTGCTTCAGCCATCAACTCCTCAAAATTGTTTGAAGTATTCGGTTCTTCAACATTAGCAGACATTTGAACACCAAGGTATTCTTCATTATCAATATCCTCTTCCCCTGCTATCTTCGCCCCTTGCAAATCGTTTAAAAGATCAAACATCTCATCGTCATCGTTCTGATCATTAGAATCTCCATTCAATCCATCATCTAGTGAAGAACTTGTTTCTTTTTTAAATCGAGCTAAGTTTGCAGGTTCTCCATGATAAATCCATTGACTATATGAAGGAGATATCTCATTCGAAAATAAATGACATTCTAATGAATCCATTGACTGCGACTTTGAGTTCATACAAAGCTTAAATGGGCATCTCGTTTTTCCCGTCCCATTTACATGACATTTTGCCACTTCTAGAAATTGTTCAACTCCTTCAATATACTCTATAGAGAATCTATCTCTCAGCTTAATCCAACTTTTATCCATCCTTCAATATACTTTTCCAATTAGTACCAATGAAGAAAGTTCAATCCTGTTGGAATTATGAACGGAAACCAACTTAGGGTTATTTGTTCATTAAAACTTTACTTGAATGGAGATTTGTTATTGTATAAAGTCAAATGATAATAAATATCACAAAAACAATCAAACGAAACAACCGACGAATACTAGGATCGTCATACGAAATGTTCAAAACTTCTTTTCCATCTTTTTATTTAGAAGAAGAGTTTTATTGGTATTCATCCTTCAATATATGTTTTGGGCATAGCAGCAGTTTTCAACATGTTCTGCTTCAAAATCATTGTTGATGTCTGTACTAATAGGTAGGGAAGGTTGTAAAATTTGTATTTTGGAATTTTAGTTCAACTTTTCATTACTTTGATTAATTTGGCTCAACATAGAAAAGTAGAAGAAAACAAAAGTTGGGTGGGATAAGACTTGGGGATAGGTTCCAAAGTCTCATCCCCAAATCAAATCACTCAGGTCCTATAAACAAATAAATGCAATTGATTAATATGAAAGGAAAACAATTATTAAGGTAAAACCATTCTACATAACACGATCAGCATCAAAGAACTTAATGTAACATACAATCATCATCCTAGTTGAAGGTTATAAAAAGTAAAAAAAAATAGCAGCCTTCTGAGATTAAAAAAAAAAAATAGGTGACGATTAATGCTCTTGCTGTTAGATTAAAAAAATAGCAGCCTTCTGAAACTAGGGATGGATATCTAGTTTGTTCTTGCTTTTAGCTTAACTTACTGGTTGTAACTCTCTCTCTCTCTTGTCCTCTGGTAGCGGAATTTTGTGAATATTCCGTATGTTTCGGGTTGTCGAGACCCGCCAAATTAAAATTTATAACACTGCCTAAGGCTTCTTCAAAACTTGTAGAAAGCGGTAGTCAGGATCGTACCACAGGGAATTTAATAGCTTAATCTAAATTTAGAATTTTAATTGCTTAATGAGAGAAAATGTTGATGGGGGGTTTTGAGAATTAAGAGAAGAAAAGAGAAAATAAAGGGAAAAATTAAATGACAATTTGGAATAACGGGAGAAATGGAAATTGTAATGAAAACACTCAATCTAAAGGTTCCGGCTTATTAATTGCAATGTGATTCGGATCATAGACGCCCAAGACTTAGCATGCTCTTAACTAACACCCACGCAAATTAAAAATTTCTAAGAAGAAACTAGCAATCCCTAAGTAGTTAATGAAGAGTTGACAGCTCTTCATAAAGCTTCGATGTTAATTCAATTGAGGGCGAACGCTCTCCCAAATAGAGTTAACTACGAGCGACGGGTAACTATGCGACGAGTACGTTACTGAGATCTCTAATAACGGGCTCGATTTACTCTTCATCTAGAGTCTAACGGGTAGCTAAATTAAATGTTGCAACACCAATTTAAATACACTTAGACTGTTGTCACTCAACCCATAAGAGTCAAACGCATAATGGGTTTTTAACCAACCCAACAATCAATAAACTAAATGGGAGTCAAACCAAGAAGAAATTGATGCTGGAAATTAAAGCTTAGATTAGAGAAGAGTTGAATGCTAAACATGCTAAACATACACAAATAATCCAAGTCTCACCCAATCACATTTACAACATCTAACCCATCTCCTAAAGATCAAGTATTACCTCTTAGTTAGCCATGGATGCAAATGGGAAGAAAGAAATTCATGGGTAGCCTTCCAAGCTCAATTAATGGAGTTACAATACCCAAAAATGGGTGGAGAATCGGTTTTTGAAGAGAAGGGGGAGAAGAGAATGACCTAAAATCAGAAAAACGCACTTAAATACTCATTTATGCGTCAGAATAGCGCCTAGGCGCCATAAGTCAGCGCCTAGGCGTCGCGGGCTCGCGCGCACAGAATCGGGACAGCGCCTAGGCGCTGAGCTCTCTGGAAAATTTACAAAATCTGGGATTTTTTATAACTTTTAATGTCGGGCTTCTTGGGACTTTTAATGACGGGTATTCTGAGTCATGGCTAGGGTGAGCGCGCGGGCGAGGCGAGGTAAGGCGAGCGGCGCGCGCGGACACGGGCGTGGGCGGTCTGGGTTGCTGCCTCCGTTGGGCGCCTGGGCGCTGACCTCTCGGGTCTAAGCCCAATTTTGGGTTGTTTTTGCTCCCGAAATCCGTTTGGCCTATCTTTTTGACCCGAACACTTCCCGAAACCTAAAATAAGGAGATTTAATTAATTAAGCATGGCATTTAGCTAGATTTAAGGCTATAATTATAGCTCTATTTTAGAGCTATCAAAATACCCCCGACCTGAATCTTGCTAGTCCTCGAGCAAGGAATACTTTGATTTATCTCATAAGAATAAGCATGCATGCTGACGACTCGAATCTCAATACTTGCAAAACAAGATAATCATGCTAACGGAAAACAATCAAGCATATGCATAATTTGTGAACATTTCAAAATATTAACTCCTATTCCCTAACGTGTGTGTGTGCTTAGCGCCTCCTATCCTAGCTTCTATAGACCCGGAACCACATAATTGATCCTAATACTCATCTTCCCCCTACTTCTGGCAATGAAAACAGTCTAACGGCTTTTCAATGTCGGAAAGAATAACAAAACAAAAGGCCTAACTATTTGTCTTCTTTTCTTTTCTTGAGAGCCTAACACGTCAAGCTTTTAATTTGCTTCACGTTTTTAAGGACTAGTGCTCACTTCCGTTAGTTGCCCTTTCATGCAGTGGCAACCGTGGGTTACACGATCGCCCCTGGTTACACGGGCAACACAAGAAGGAGGAGCACCTCAAATTATATTTCAAACATGCTTTTACTCTCAATGAACATTTTTTTAATAGGCACATAACTTTGCTAAATCAAATGATTCGTTATAAATTCTAACACATCAAGCCTCCCTAAATGGACCTTTCGGGGTGACAACGAGCTTTCAGACAAAATAAAATAATTCTAAGCCTACAGAACTAAGAGTAAGAGGTCTACGTGCTCAGTGAATGTAGGGGAATAATCGAAAAAAATTTAAAATATGCTCAAAATATGCATACATTCTCATAGCTTTCTCGCAATGCACAACTATGGAGTATTTACAAATAAATCACAGAAAGTCCTCATCGGACAACATGCATTCAGATTCCTAAACATCTCAAAATCAGAATACGACATGCTCGAGAACTACAACGAAGTTCAAATATAAATTCCACCCCCCACCTAAAAGACTACATTGTCCTCAATGCATCTAATCCACCAAATAATCAATGATAACAACAAAAATTAAAGGGAACAGAAACCTCCCCTGAATTTTTGTGGGATCGGTGAGAGGGTACGCATAACTTCAAGTTCAATGTAGTTCCGAAATATCGGTCATCTCCCGTTTATTACCTAAAAATCAAAATAACAAACTTAAACATTTAAAACTAAGCAAGCAAAAACTATAAAAAAAACAGCAACTAACAAAAATACAGTTCAATGCTCGGGTGCCTCCGAGAAGCGCAAATTTTTAAAGTCGATTGCTCGACTGAATTCTCCCTTTATCAATCGACTTCGAAGGTGGTCAACTACAAGCAGTCAACATAAGAATCCGCGACCCCTTCATGGAAAACTTTCAACCGGTGACCGTTCACCTTGAATGAATGATCAGAATCTAACAATCTGATTTCCACTGAACCATAAGGTAGAACATTAGTCACGACATAAGGACCTAACCATTTGGAAGAAAGTTTACCTGGCATGAGCTTCAACCGAGAGTTGAAAAGAAGAACTTTTTGTCCTACATGAAATTGCTTCTTTTCAATTTTTCGGTCATGGAATAGCTTGAACTTTTCCTTGTAATTTTTTGAATTCTCATAAGCTTCCAAGCGATGTTCCTCCAATTCTCGCAGCTGAAAAAGACGTGTCTCTCCTGCCGCATCCAAGCTCATGTTGCATTTCTTAATGGCCCAAAATGCCTTGTGCTCAAATTCCACCGGTAGGTGGCACGCTTTCCAAAAAACCAACCTATAGGGGAGACATCCCTATAGGGGTTTTGTAAGCGGTCCTATATGCCCACAAGGTATCTTCCAAACGTTGGCTCCAATCCTTCCTACTTGGATTTACCGTTTTCTCAAGAATGGATTTGACCTCTCTGTTCGAGACCTCGACTTGCCCATTGGCTTGCGGGTGGTAAGTGGTGGACACTCCATGATTAACACCATACCTTTTCATTAGGGCGGAAACCAATCTTTTACAGAAATGTGTTCCTTGATCACTGATTATAGCTCGTGGTACTCCGAATCTGCTGAAAATGTTAGACTTGACAAACTTAACAACAGTGTTAGAATCATCAGTTTTAGTGGCCCTTGCTTCTACCCATTTGGACACGTAGTCCACAGCTAATAAGATGTAGGAAAAACCACAGGAGGAAGGGAAAGGACCCATAAAGTCCATGCCCCAAACATCAAAGATCTCACAAATCAAGATGGGGACTTGGGGCATTTCATTCCTTTTAGTTATACTTCCCATCCTTTGGCATTTATCACATGTTTTGCAATAATCATAAGCGTCCTTAAACATCGAATTCCAGAACAAACCACAGGCTAGAATTTTTTTAACAGTCCTATTAGGCCCGAAATGTCCCCCACATGCAAATTCATGACATAAAGCGAGAATAGATTCATGCTCAGATAGAGGAACGCATCTCCTAACTACTTGGTCCGCACAAAATTTCCATAAATACGGGTCTTCCCATACATAATGTTTAGCCTCGCTTTTCAGCTTAGCTTTTCTATTCGGAGGGAAATTAAATGGAAAATTACCTGTAACCAAGTAGTTTACTAAATCGGCGTACCAGGGGGTTTCCACACTCATCTGGAAAAGGATTTCATCGGGAAAGTCATCATTCAATGGCAAAACATCCTCTTCCCTCACTATGCGGCTTAGGTGGTCGGCCACCGTGTTTTTCAGATCCCTTCCGGTCCTGGACTGTCACATCAAATTCTTGAAGGAGCAGCACCCATCTGAGCAGTCGAGGTTTCGAGTCCTTCTTGTTCATTAAATACCGAACCGCTGCATGATCAGAAAAGACAACCACTTTAGATCCAAGGAAATAAGGTCGAAATTTATCAAGAGCGAATACTATTGAAAGTAGCTCATTCTCTGTTGTGGTGTAGCTAATCTGTGCGAAATTGAGCGTTCTGGACGCGTAATATATAACGTGGCTCTTTTTCTCTATCCTCTGACCGAGCACAGCACCAACCGCGTAATTGCTTGCGTCGCACATAATCTCGAAGGGGGTTCCCCACTTCGGTGGATGTATGATGGGCGCATTCGTCAAACACCTCTTTAGAATGTCAAAGGCATGCTTGCATTCTTTCCCAAAACTGAATGGGACATCCTTCTTCAACAAGCTCGTCATGGGTGTCACTATCTTTGAAAAATCCTTTATGAACCTGCGATAGAAACCTGCATGACCAAGGAAAGATCGCAATTCTCGAATATTCGTAGGGTAAGGCAGGTCAGAAATAACATCAATTTTCGCCTTATCGACCTCAATGCCCCTAGATGAAACTATATGACCAAGGACAATGTCGTGATTGGCCATGAAGTGACACTTTTCGAAATTCAACACTAAATTTGTTTCTATGCATCTTTCCATGACATTTGACAAATTAATTAGGCACTCATCGAAGGAATTTCCATAAACGGTAAAATCGTCCATAAACACTTCAATGCACTTTTCTACGAATTCGGAAAAAATACTCATCATGCAGCGTTGAAATGTTCCAGGAGCGTTACAAAGACCAAAAGGCATCTTCCTATATGCATAAGTGCCAAACGGGCAAGTAAATGTGGTATTTGTGCGTTCTCTGCTCGCCCCGTGGTGAAGACATCGTTGACTCGAGTCGCCTCCGTCGTCGTGGTGGTTTGGCATTGGGTCGCCGCAAATGTGGTATTTGTTTCGAGCACAGCCGTCGAGATCGAGGGAGCACGCCGGAGCTATCTTCTTCGAATCCGTCGATCTGCACGCGGGGATGAGGGTTGGAGTTGAGGTCTGTTTTTACCGCCGCCGTGGATCTGGAAACTTCGTGTGCAACCATCGTGGGAGCTCTGCCGCAGGCCACCGTTTCTATTCGTTCTGGTCGTGTGGCGGCGCTGTCGAGATTGAAGCCCGCGCGTACCGCCACCGTGTGCGCCATGAGTTTCGTTGCCGTCGTGCGTCGCTGTCATGGAGCTTCGCCGGAGGTGGTGGGTCTCGCCGGAATTTGAGTTTGAAGATGAAGAGCTTGACGGTTGGAGGTAGGTGATGATGAATAGTAAAGATGAGAGAGAAAAGTGGAGAAAGTTGGAGTTTTTGGAACAAAGAGAAAAGGGAAGAGAATTGAGGTTTTTGGAGGAGAGAGAAAATGGGTTGATTTGTGGTTGGGCTCCTCTAAACTCAATATTTCTTCCTAATTATGCTTAGCATTTTGTTCGGGTCCTTCCTCGGAACCTTTTGCTCTAATATTTTTATGACCCCTAATTTTACGAGCCCTTCGCTCTGATCTTCTCCTCCCTTCTGAATGATTCTTTACCCGATATTTATAGATGATGAGAACGTCAAACAAGGTTAAAATCAAACAATTAATGACTCGAAATTTTATTCTTAATTGAAACGGATTTTGACCAAAAATGAACAAATATGCTATACTCATAAATGAATATTAAATTTTTAATCCAAAAATGAATTAAATAATTTATACTCATAAATGAATATCAAATTTTAACCCAAAAATGAATTGAATAATTTATACTCATAAATGAATATCAAAATTTTAATCCAAAAAGGAATTAAATAATTGGGTTGGTTGCACAAATAGAAATCAGGCCCAAACTAATTGCAAATTTAGCAAACTTTAAAATGTTTTGCAAATATGACAAAAAAATCTGTTTCTATCACTGATAGACTTTATCATATCACTGATAGACTTCTATCAGTGATAGACTATTATCACTGATAGATTATTATCACTGACAAAAATCTATAAAAAACTGAGGTGATCAGCGATAGACTTCTATCAGCCATAAGATATCAGCGATTGAAATTGCTATATCCGCAAAATTTTTAAAAACATGCTATATGTTTAATTATCTTATTATAAATTGAAATCCGTTACAATTTCCCTAAATAATTTATACTCATAAATGAATATCAAATTTTTAATCCAAAAATGAATTAAATATTTTATATTTATTGGATAGAAATAAATGAATATTAAATTTTAGCCATAAAATGAGTTATAAATTTTATACTCATAAAATAATGCTAATTTTACTTGTTAAATTAGGTAAAAATCCTTCACAAACAATTAAAACATTATTTTGGTTATTTTCTCCACTTTTTTAAAATTAATACTTAAAAATACTCAAACAAATATGATAAAAAAATATTAATAATAAACAAATGCTAGGACCAAGTACGGATTCGAACCACAGAAACATAAATATGCCAGCTGAGCCATGCTCGTTTTGGCTAAAGTTTAAGAACTTACTAACATAACATTGAAAGTTTAAGAGTTTATTAAAGACAAAACTTAGACTTCCTGGACATATTATATATTTGCATGTTCAAGAACCAATAATTAGACACAAATATTGTAAATTAAAAGATCTATTTGACAAAAAAAATTGAGAACTCAAAAACTATAAAAGTTCAATGTTAAATCAAACACAACATTAAAAGTTCAAATACCTATTAGATACATTTTAAAATTCAAGAACATTATATACCACTCTAAAGGGACGTTATTAGACACATTTATTTAGTACAACAAATTTAGGGGTATAAGAATTTTAACCTCACACTTTAAGGAAAGAAGTATATGCTAATTACGGTTGAGCTATGTCCATGTTGGCTTAATTCAAATGGGTAAGACATATGTCTTTTACTAAAAGGCTAGAGGTTCGAATCTTCACTGGTTGAACTAAAAAATGTGTATTCATGTGTACTGATTTAGCATCTATTAGAACCCCAAGTTAGTTGATCACATCTAAACTTAGGATTAAAAAAGGTACTTTGAAAAATTAATGGATAAGTTAGTTGATCACATCTAAACTTAGGATTAAAAAAGGTACTTTAATGGATAATTTTTTATTTTTTTTTTATAAAGTACAACGAAATGAATTTGAAAGTTTAGATGAGATTTAAACTTTTAAGGTTTTGATTATTTCGTTTTTAGTTTTCTGTTTTTGAAATTTAGGCTTGTTTTCTACTAATTTCTTTACTATGTGTTACACTTTATTTAAAAAAAATTGGATTTTTAGTCAAATTCTAAAAAACAAAAGCTACTTTTCTTTTTTTAATTTTCAAAATTAACTTAATTCTTGAAAACATTGGTAGAAATTAGATAACAAAAAAAATAAAATTATAGGTGGAAGTAGTGTTTATAAGCTTAATTTTCTAAAACTAAAAATTAAAAACCACATAGTTATCAAAGAAAGCCTAAATTACGAGGAAAAAAATAGAATCATTTGAGATTGATTTTATTCTACAATTCTGTAAATAAACTAAAGTCATGAACTTCGAGTTTGAAACCTTTTTTATCGGTTGAAAATTGATTTTTCCGCTATCATTAGTTTAGGGGTATAAATTAATTTTTCCCCTATCTTTTATGTTGAAGTTTGAGCTAAACTTTATATACAATAGTTAGTTGAGTCTTAAATTTTGAACTTCATACGCATAGAAGATTGCTCCTGTTTACTATGATACATAGCTCAAAACCAAAAAAAATCATTTTGTTGGTCAATATATTCAGCTCAAACCTTCCATTTACTCAATATCCATAGCACATAAAAAGAAAATCCCAAGAGTTGGATCAAATAGATTTTTAGATCTCAAACTCGAAAATTCAAAAAACGTAATGGAATCAACCCAATAAAGGTTTAGAACGGATTACCTTGATGATCAAGATCACGAGTAAGATAAAACTTGTTTCTAAACTCGTGAGCCACAAAAGGTATGATCTACACCACTTAAATGATTCTAGCATGTAAGATCTAAACACAAGAAATTGCAAAATATGAAAGAATTAACTCTCAATCAAAGCTTGAAGGATAAACTCACTTTCATTCACTTAATCAAAGCTTGAAGGATAAACTCACTTTCATTCACTTTAATGATAATTGTGTCTCCAAAGAGTCCAAAAAACTATATATAGCCCTTACAACTTCTAGTAACTCTGGTAAATTGTAACTTCTTCCCTAGCTCTTGTAACTTCTGATCACTAACAAGAGTAACTTTCATACACTAATTCTATGTAACTTCAAAATGCATAAAATCAATAATAACCATTAATAAAATGTAATCTATGATATGAAGATAACATAAAAATAAAGTTTAAAATCTGGAAAATAAAACATCAAATCCAATGAGCTTTCATAATGAGCCATGAATGAATATGAATGTAGATAGAGATGTTCCGATTCTTATAAGCACATATACCCTTTTGTCAATTTTTCTACTTAAACTTGCTACAATTTTTTCTCATTGGCACAACATTCCAAATTACATTATCTAGAATGAAATATTCAATTCTACCTTATTTAAATTTCTTACATGTTTTACACCCTAGTTTATGGTTTATATTTATAAAGGCAGACTAGTCTTTTTACTATTGTTACGAGTGAATTTAACCCTCTCAAGATGAAGACCCAAGAGGCATGCAAGAAGTCTAGTTCACGAATTTAATCGCTAAAGCTCGTGGCCTTAGGACTAGAAAATAATATTAAAAAAAAATAAAAAAATGATGATGTCAGCAGAGGTCAATTTGACTTATTTTTCAGATCCGGGTCCGTTTGACAAATGGACTAAAATAGAGGTCAGTCTTACAATTCTCCCACATGTAAGGTAGAAAGAACTCAAACAAACCCCATTAAATTATCTTCTTATTTATTATCACAATACTCTTATTTTGATTAAGGTCTTCATAGATAGCCCTAGATTGACTATGGATTTTTGATATCTACAAATTTCACTAACTTTCTAAGGACAAAATCTATAAGTTCTTCCCAAAAAAAATTCTGAAAAGAAACAAAAAATGATAAAAACCGGTGCGGAGAGTGATCCCTACATCATTTCAAGTTTAAAATTTTAATAGATCTGCACATTTTAAATTCCAATTTATGATTGAAGTTGATTTTGATAGGGAAAAAGTAATTAAGAATAAATTTTAAAGGTTTTTAAGTCTGGATGATTTTGAAATAAAAAAAATATCCATTTGATGGTATATAAATTGCCTCGAAAAATATATACAAAAAAAATTATATTGTCAAAAAACAAATATATATATATATATATATATATATATAATATATATATATAACTAACTAACGTGAAAAAAAAAGAAATAAAATAGCAAAAATAACTAATCAATATTATTGACAATAAAATGTAAATAGCCTGCTGAATATAATATAAATAATAAGTATTTTGAATTTATTTCAAAAGTATAAAATATATAGGAAAATTGTAACATGTCAATTTAGAGTAGAATAATTAAAAATCTAGCATTTTTTTAAAAAAATTGCGGATATATGAATTTCTATCACTGATAGTATGGTCTATCGCTGATAAACTCAGTTTTTTATAAAATTTTGTCAGTGATAGTCTATCACTGATAGAGTGATAGTCATATATCAACAATAAAGTCTATCGGTGATAGCCACTCATTTTTTGCCATATTTGCAAAATGTTTTAAACTTTGCTAAATTTGCAATTCTTTTGGGCCTGATTGTTGTTTGTGCAACCAGCCCAAATATATATTTATTAATTTAACTATTTTTAAAATATTTGTTTTTTTTCTTCATATTTTTAAAAAAATATACATCAATATCAATAGACATTTCTATCTAAATCCTTGCATTAAAACAATTTTAAATGTCAAACCGAGCATAACCTTTGACTAAGAGGTCAAAGTTCAATCCTCAGACATGTACTTATCAATTTTGTATGTAATTTTTGTGAACACCAAAAACTAACAATTGTCAGAAGTGAGATTTAAACCCACCCCTCTCACGAATATCAGAACTTGAGTCGGACGCCGTAGACCACTCGACTATCCTTACTTTATTTTTTTTGTATAGTAGATATTTCTATCAAAATCCTAAACCTTGCATTAAAATGACTTTAAATGCATGCTTTTTGACTGATTCAATCATGTACGTATAAATTTTGTATGTAGTTTTTGTGAACACCAAAAACTAACAATGGTTAGAAGTGGGATTTGAACCCACACTCTCTCACTAGAAGTGAGAACTTGAGCCCGGCGCCTTAGACCGCACGTCCTAACTTTTTTTTTTTTTTTTTATATAGTAGATATTTTTATCCAAATCCTAAATATTGCATTAAAATGATTTTAAATGCATGGCTTTTGAACATGAATAAAGTGATTTAACTATTTAAATCACATCTGCACACCAAAACTAACAACGGGATTTGAACACACACCCTATGAGAACTTGAGTCTGAGACCGTAAACCACTCGAGACTTTTTTTTTTTCTTTTTTTGTATAGTAGATATTTCTATCAAAATCCTAAACATTGCATTAAAATGATTAAAACTAAAACTTGAGTATGGCATTTTACACCAATCGAGCATCCTAACTTTATTTTTTGTATAGTAGATATTTCAATCAAAATCCTAAACCTTGCATTAAAATGATTTTAAATGCACGCTTTTGAACATGAATAACGTGATTTAACTATTTAAATCACATCTCAAATACTAACTGAGACAAAACTTGAGTCTGACGCCTTAGACCACTTGGTCATCCTGACTTTTTATTTTTGTATAGTAGATATTCCTATCAAAATCCTAAACCTTGCATGAAAATGATTTTCAACGCATGCTTTTGACCTATTTTGAACATGAATAAAGTGATTTAACTATTTAAATCACACCTCAAACATGTACTTATCGATTTTGTATGTAGTTTTTGTGCACACCAAAAACTAACAATTGTCAAAAGTGGGATTGGAACCCACACACCGTCACGAAAACCAGAATTTCAGCCTGGCGCCTTAGACCACTCAACACTTTATTTTTTTTTGGATAATAGATATTTCTATCAAAATCCTAAACCTTGCATTAAAATAATTTTAAATGCATGCTTTTGACTGATTTTGAACATGAATAAAGTGATTTAACTATTTAAATCACACCTCAAACATGTGACCAGAACTTGAGTCTGGCGCCTTAGACCACTCGACCATCCTATTTTTTTTTTTTTTTTTTTGGTAGACATTTTTATCAAAATCTTAAACTTGCATTAAAAATAATTTAAATGCATGCTTTTGAACATTAAGAAGGTAACTTAACTATTTAAATCACACCTCAAACATGTACTTATAAATTTTGTAAGTAGTTTTTGTAAACACCAAAAACTAACAATTGTCAAAAATGGAATTTGAACCCACACCCTCTCAGGAAAACCAGAACTTTAGTCTGGCACCTTAGACCACTCGGCCATCCTGACCTTATTTTTTTTGTATAGTAGATATTTTTATCAAAATCCTAAACCTTGCATTAAAATGATTTTAAATGCATGTTGATTTTGAACATGAATAAAGTGATTTAACTATTTAAATCACACATCAAACATGTACTTATCAATTTTGTATGTAGTTTTTGTGAACATCAAAAACTAACAATTGTCATGCCCTCTCACAAAGACCAAAACTTGGTTTTGGTGCTTAAGACCACTCGACCATCTTGACCTTTTATTTTTGTATAGTAGATATTTCTATCAAAATTCTAGTCCTTGCTTTACTTTTAACAATTGCCAGGAGTGGGATTTGAACCAACACCCTCTCACGAAAACCAAAATTTGATTCCTTAGACCACTTTGACTTTATTTTTTTGATAGAGTAGACATTTCTATCAAAATCCTAAACTTTAAAAATATTTTAAATGCATGATTTTGTGAACACCAAAAACTCACAATGGTCAGAAGTGGAATTTGAACCCACACACTCTCACAAAGATTAGAACTTGAGTCTGGCGCCTTAGACCACTCGACCATCCTAACTTTATTTTTTTTGTATAGTAGATATTTCTACCAAAATCCTAAACCTTGCATTAAAATGATTTTAAATGCATGCTTTTGAACATGAATAAAGTGATTTAAAGTTAAATCACACCTCAAACATTAACTTATCAATTTCGTATGTAATTTTTGTGACCACAAAAAACAAACAATTGTTAGAAGTGAGTATTGAACGCATCCCCTCTCACAAAGACTAAAAAATGGTTTTAAGGCCTTAAACCACTCGACCATCTTGACTTTTTATTTTTATATAGTAGATATTTCTATCTAAATTCTAAACCTTGCTTTAAAATGATTTTAAATGCATGCTTTTGACACCTCAAACATACTTATCACTTTTATATGTAGTTTTTGTGAACACCAAAAACTAAAAATTGTCAGAAGTGGGATTTAAACCCACACCCTCTCACGAAAACCAGAATTTAATTTTGACGCCTTAGACCACTCGACCATCCTAACTTTATTTTATTACTATAGTAGATATGTCTATCAAAATCCTAAACCTTGCATTAAAAAATATTTTAAATGCATGCTTTTGTGAAAACCAAAAACTCACAATTGTCAGAAGTGGGATTTGAACTAGGGGTGTAATCGGTACGGTTCGGCTCGGTTTGAGTGCTGAGCCGAAACCAAACCGACCAGAATATTAAAGAATAAGAGAAACCGAAACCGAACCGCTTAAAGATACAAACCGAACCGAACCGACCGAATATTTTTAATTTCCGATTTATTGTGCCGATAAATATTAAACTTGGGCTGGGAGTTGATAATGAGCCGCTGACATGATATGGAGCCCATGTTTACTTCAGAGAAATAAATAGTTAAAAAACAAGCATTAGATGAAGCTCAAACTTGAGACTCTAAGGATGCCAACGAAGTTTATAACCACTGAACCACACGACATTCGTGTTTAACATTTTGCTGTAGTGTGTATATACTTATATTTTAACGGTCGGCTCGGTTTTCATCGGTTCTAAAATGGAAAACCCACAAACCGACCGAAATATTCGGTTTTCGTAATATTCAAACCGAAACCGTCGAGCCGAGCCGAGTCGAACCGAACCGAAATTGATGTCGGTTTCGGTCAATTTTTCCTTGCACCCCTAATTTGAACACACACCCTCTCACGAAGAACAAAACTAGAGTCTAACGCTTTAAACCACTCGACCAACTTTATTTTTTTGGCATAGTAGATATTCTTATCAAAATCTTGAACCTTGTATTAAAATCATTTTAAATGCATGCTATTTTGAACATGAATAAAGTGATTTATCTATTTAAATCACACCTCAAATACTTATCAATTTAGTATGTAGTTTTTGTGAACACCAAAAAACTAACAATTGTCTGGGTTTTGAACCCACATCATCTCACGAAGACCAAAACTTGAGTCTGACATTTTATACAAGTCATCCTGACTTTATTTTTCTTGTATAGTAGATATTTCTATCAAATCCTAAACCTTGCATTAAAATGATTTTAAATGCATGCTTTTGAACATGAATAAAGTGATTTAAAGTTAAATCACACCTCAAAGTTTAACTTATCAATATCGTATGTAATTTTTGTGACCATAAAAACAATTGTTAGAAGTGAGAATTGAACCCACGGCCTCTCACAAAAACCAAAACATTATTTTAGCACCATAGACCACTCAACCATCTTGACTTTTTTTATTTTTGTATAGTAGATATTTCTAATACAATTCTCAACCTTGCTTTAAAATGATTTTAAATGCACGCTTTTGACTCATTTTGAACGAATAAAGTGATTTAACTATTTAATTCACACCTCCCACGAAAACAAGAATTTGATTCTGACGCCTTAGACCACTCGACCTCTCCCGAAGAACAGAACTTGAGTCTGGCGCCTTAGACCACTCGACCATCGACTTTATTTTTTTGGTATAGTAGATACTCCTATCAAAATCCTAGACTTTGCATTAAAATGATTTTAAATGCATGCTGATTTTGAACATGAATAAAGTGATTTAACTATTTAAATCACACCTCAAATACTTATCAATTTTGTATGTAGTTTTTGTGAACACCAAAAAACTAACAAGTGTCTGGGTTTTGAACCCACACCATCTCACGAAGACCAAAACTTGAATCTGACATTTTAGACCACTCAATCATCCTGACTTTATTTTTCTTATATAGTAGATATTTCTATCAAATCCTAAACCTTGCATTAAAATGATTTTAAATGCATGCTTTTGAACATGAATAAAGTGATTTAATGTTAAATCACACCTCAAACATTAACTTATCAATTTCGTGTAATTTTTGTGACCATAAAAAACAAACAATTGTTAGAAGTGAGAATTGAACCCACGGCCTCTCACAAAGACAAAAACATTATTTTAGCGCCTTAGACCACTCAACCATCTTAACTTTTTATTTTTGTATAGTAGATATTTTTAATACAATTCTAAACCTTGCTTTAAAATGATTTTAAATGCACTCTTTTAAATGCACGATTTGTTGTTGCAACCAAACCGAGGAGAGAGAAAAACGGAATTAGAGAAAGAAAAAAAGCAGAATTCTACATCCGTACAGTTTTCGTATTTCAGTTTGTTGGGGATCAATCCGTGGTCTGATCGAGCTGAAATTGTGACAGCGTGTTCCTGACACGTGGGTCTTCAATCTGAACGGTGGAGATTTCGTTTGGAGCTATCTACAGGCATATTCCAGTAGGTAGTTCTTGGCTACTTTAATTGAGATCTTTCTTCTTTTTACTCTCTTAAATTATTGCCGTTTGTTGCCGAGATTGATCATCTTGAGATATCAATAGTTGTATGCCTCTAGTTGTGACTAGGGAGAACTCGTTGTAGCCCAATATTGATTATAGTGGAGTTTTTGACTTCGGTCCGTGGTTTTTTACTCTTCGCATTGAAGATATTTTTCCACGTTAAAATTGCTTGGGTCCTGTGCTTGAATTATATTGTGTTCTACTTGTTTAATTTTCTATTAGGTTCACCAGGGATAATTGAATAATAGAATTTAGTAATTATCCCAACAGTTACATTATTAGCTAAACTTTTATAGCTAGAATTTGTGGTGCTATAATATTTATTTGGCCTATTTTGTTATTGTGAAAGCATATGTTGTATAATTCACGTGTGTTTAATATTTATATTTTCTATTTAAACTTAATCACTTTCAAAAGATTATAAAATGATTTTTAATACTTAAGGATTACATAAATAACTGAAATTGCACACTTTCACAAGTAATGCAAGTAAATTCAAAGGAAAACGTACTTTTTTTGGCCTGCAAAACTTAAAAACAAATGTACTTTAGGGATGTTTTTGATGTTGAGGCTCTATAGTTATATGATTAACTTAGATGAAAAAACTGTAGGACATGTTTGAAAATGATATGGAAATGATTAAAATCACTTCAAAACATGTATTTAATTCTTCAAAATAAAGTTAATGTTTGATTTTGAAACTTTTAAATGCAATTTTTATAGGGTTGGTTGCACAAACAACAATAAACCCAAAATAATTGCAAATTTAGCAAAATTTAAAACATTTTAAAAATATGACAAAAAATCAGTGGCTATCACCGATAGAAGCTATCGTTGATATATAACTATCACTGATAGACTAAAATTCTATAAAAAAACTGAGGTGATAGACTACTATCATCGATAGACCATACTATCAGTGATAAAAATTGTCATATCTGCAAATTTTTTTAAAAAGTGGTATATTTTTAATTATTTTACTCTAAATTGACATCAGTTACAATTTCTCATTTTTATATCATCAAAATTGATTTTAAATGATTAAAAACATGTTTAGTGGTTTTAACAATATTAAAATAACTTTCAAACAGAGTCGAGGATTAAATGTGATATTCTAGCATACAATTTGAAATTTATGTTTACTTTGATATGATATTGCATTATTGTAGCATCATTATAGCAACATAAGTACGAGTAGACCTATAAATTTCAGATTTCTTTCTAATGCTTGTTGCATTTAAAACATGCTGTTTTTTTTAATAATATTGTAATTTTTAAAACTTTTTATAAAAATATGGTAGGTTTGAAAGTATTTTGAAAAGAATGTTGTTCAGGAAAAGACAGACAAAGACATCCTCTACCTGCGGAGCAAAGGTCGTCTTTTGAAAAGACAATCTTGCTCCACATGGATGAAGATCATCTTTTCAAAAGACATCTTCTTCGGCATCTACTTTCCTTTCATTAAAAAATTGATATATTTTTATCCATATATTCGAAAATTTCGAAAATGGTACGGTTGGAAGAGAGCTTCAATTGGATACCTGGTTTCACTATTTTTAGAGTTGTGTATCAAAAGATACAGACGAAGTTTATCTACAGTTTTGAAGTTTTCCGCCATATCGTCACTTCTAGATTTAGTGAAGTTTTCAGAACTTCGACGATCTGTATCTTTTGATACACAACTCCAAAAGTAGTTAAACCAGGTATCAAATTGAAGCTCTCTGTATTGGCTTTCCAACCTTACCCTTTTCGAGATTTTTGAATATCTGGATAAAAACATATCAATTTTTTAATGCACTCCTCAAAAGAATCTCCAACTCTGAAATTTGCAGAACTATAGTCCAACTTCGATGATATTTATCTTTTGATACACAACTCATAGTGAAAGCAGTTATCAAACTGAAGCTCTACTCGGTTAGCTTTTCAACCATACATTTTTTGATCCAAAAATAGTGAAACCAGACATGTGACCTGAATTAAATTTAAAGAAAAAAATTGGTAATTCTTGATCCGATAAACCTAGGCGATCATATTGCAATTGAGCTCAAGATTAAATGAGTCCAAAAACTATTTAAATGGTAATTTGGCCAAAGCTCAAAAGATTAAGATTAGGCCTAAAACTAACAAAGCCCAATTCCAGATGTCTTGGTTCAAAAGCCATCAGGGCTCATACACATTATGTGTTCATGGAAAAAATCTATAAATATAGATGTTTTCCTTCATTTGGGTTCATAAATTTAACTCTCAAGAGAGCCTGAAATCTATAAAACGAACTATTCTTTCGCCTTTTACTAAAGAATACCGTGTGTTCGCCGCCTCAAGCGGCATATGCCTATTTTTGGAGGGATCCATCTTTTGGGAGTGGGTCTCAAATTAAATTGAGTTTTTAAAGTTAATTTAAAATATTGTATTTAGAAATGTGACATACTAACCAGTTTGTTTGATTTTAAAGTAAGGTTTTTAAAATTCAAGCTAAATTTAGAAATTTATTGTAGTTTTCTAATGTTGTCTTTAAAAATATAAAATGTATAAAAATCAAATGGTTATCAAGATGATTGTATTATGAAATCTTGAGTATAATAAACACATTATGAAATCTTTGAGTATAATAAACACAATTTATAGTTTTTGACTTATAAAACATAAAATTGAGAGTTAATGTATATGTATTAAACACTCTAAAGTTTAAGAACTTTTTTTTAGTACATATTTGGGGTGGGGGGATTCGAACCACAGACCTCTCGGTCGTCAAAACATACATATGCCAGCTAGTCATGCTCGTTTTGGCTAAAGTTTAAGAACTTACTAACATAACATTGAAAGTTTAAGAGTTTATTAAAGACAAAACTTAGACTTCGTGGACATATTATATATTTGCATGTTCAAGAACCAATAATTAGACACAATATTGTAACTTAAAAGATCTATTTGACAAAAAAAAATTGAGAACTCAAAAACCTATAAAATTTCAATGTTAAATCAAACACAACATTAAAAGTTCAAATACCTATTAGATACATTTTAAAATTCAAGAACATTATATACCGCTCTAAAGGGATGTTATTAGACACATTTATTTAGTACAACAAATTTAGGGGTATAAGAATTTTAACCTCACACTTTAAGGAAAGAAGTATATGCTAATTACGGCTGAGCTATGTCCATGTTGGCTTAATTCAAATGGGTAAGACATATGTCTTTTACTTAAAGGCTAGAGGTTCGAATCTTCCCTCGTTGAACTAAAAAATGTGTATTCATGTACTGATTTAGCATCTATTAGAACCCCAAGTTAGTTGATCACATCTAAACTTAGGATTAAAATAGGTACTTTGAAAAATTAATGGATAATTTTTTATTTTTTTTTATAAAGTACAACGAAATGAATTTGAAAGTTTAGATGAGATTTAAACTTTTAAGGTTTTCATCATTTGGTTTTTAGTTTTCAGTTTTTGAAATTTAGGCTTCTTTTCTACTAATTTCTTTACTATATGTTACACTTTACGTACAAACAAATTTATATTTTCAATGTTAGTGATATTTTGTAGGAAAAAAATCAATTATTTATACTCCTAAAATTTAAAGGTTGTATCAATTAAAACTCCAAACTTTCATAATTATATCAATTTACACATTTTTCTTATAAAAAGTTTGTTTTTACATGTGTGGAGACTTATAATTGTATGAATTAAACTCTATTCATACAATTGATTCACTTATAAAAAGTTAGGGGTTTAATTGCTATAATTATAAGTCTCCACGCGTTTAAATTAATATTTTTCAAATGAAATCTATCAAAAGATGTAAATTGTTACTTATGAAAGTTTAGTATTTTAATTGATATAATCATTAGTTTAGGGATATAAATTGATTTTTCCCCTATCTTTTAGGTTGAAGTTTGAGCTAAACTTTATATACATAGTTAAGTCTTAAATTTTGAACTTTCATACGCATAGAAGATTGCTCTTGTTTACTATGATACATTGCTCAAAAACAAAAAAAAATCATTTTGTTGGTCAATATATTCAGCTCAAAGCTTCCATTTACTCAATATCCATAGCACATAAAAAGAAAATCCCAAGAGTTGGATCAAATAGATTTTTAGATCTCAAGCTCGAAAATTCGAAAAACGTAATGGAATCAACCCAATAAATGTTTAGAACGGATTACCTTGATGATCAAGATCACGAGTAAGATAAAACTTGTTTCTAAACTCGTGAGCCACAAAAGGTATGATCTACACCACTTAAATGATTCTAGCATTTTTTTTTTAGCTAACTAGCATGTAAGATCTAAACACAAGAAATTGCAAAATATGAAAGAATTAACTCTCAATCAAAGCTGGAAGGATAAACTCACGTTCATTCACTTTAATGATAATTGTGTGTCCAAAGAGTCCGAAAAACTATATATAGCCCTTATAACTTCTAGTCACTAACTCTGGTAAGTTATAACTTCTTCACTAGCTCTTGTAACTTACATCCACTAACAAAAGTAACTTCTGATCACTAACAAGAGTAACTTTCATACACTAATTCTATGTAACTTCAAAATGCATAAAATCAATAATAACCATTAATAAAATGAAGACAACATAAAAAATGAGCTTTCATAATTAGCCATGATATGAAGACAACATAAAAATAAAGTTTAAAATCTGGAAAATAAAACATCAAATCCAATGAGCTTTCATAATTAGCCATGAATGAATATGAATGTAGATAGAGATGTTCCGATTCTTATAAGCACATATACTCTTTTGTCAATTTTTCTACTTAAACTTGCTACAATTTTTCTCATTGGCACAACATTCCAAATTACATTATCTAGAATGAAATATTCAATTCTACCTTATTTAAATTTCTTACATGTTTTACACCCTAGTTTATGGTTTATATTTATAAAGGCAGACTAGTCTTTTTACTATTGTTACGAGTGAATTTAACCCTCTCAAGATGAAGACCCAAGAGGCATGCAAGAAGTCTTGTTCACGAATTTAATCCCTAAAGGTCGTGGCCTTAGGACTAGAAAATAATATTAAAAAAAAAATGATGATTGATAGCTCACAAAGTGTGCTATCTTTATAGCCTTTTTATCGCTAGTTTACCGTGTAAATGAGCATTTTAATGTTGATTCTCTTTTATGTTATAGGAATTGAGCCATTGGAGCTAAATGGAGCATTATTGAGGATTAGGATGAGAAGTGATCCAATTGGGTGATTGGAGATGAAGCTCAAGCCAAAATTCTCGAGGGCAGAGCGTCGATATCCCGCGTGGAGCGTCGAGACGCTTGAATAGTGCTTCCAAGCCAAAAATCCCGCAGTAGTAGCGTCGAGACGCTACAGAATGTCTTCCAGCGTCAACTCCGTCCGTAGCGTCAAGACGTTGTGCCTATCGTCTCGACGCTGGCTTTCCTAATCAGGAAGATATTATTTTCGGGACAGCGTCGAGACGCTGCCCCTAGGGTCTCGACGTTGTCACGATTTTCACTATAAATGGAACTTTTTCCAGCCGACCTGAGGACAAATTTTTAGAGAGAAAAAGCCTTATTTTCGAGATTGTCACACTTGGGAGAGGGGAAGAACGACGATTGAAGCGGAGGAAGAGATTTCAAAGCTAAGGATCGTAGACCAGACGCCGGGAACGGAGAACGACACGACATTGAGTTTTATTCTCCCTTTTCTTAGAACTTTGATTATGGATTTCTCATTGTTTAAGATGTTTTTAGTATTGAACATGTGTAGCTAAACTTATTATCTCGGGGATTGATGTAGCCTTTTAGTTTTGATGTTTTAATTAATTGAATGTTTAGATTGATTGCTTATTGCCCATTGTTACCTCTCCAAAAGTACATAATTTAGGGACTTATTTACCATGGAATCGTGTAATCTCTTAAGCATTTTTGTTAGAATTTAGTTTAATATGTGCTTAAATATGAGAATTCAAGGAATGAAGCTAAATTAGGACTTATGTGTAAAAGGAACAAAATAGAATAGAAAACAATGTTAAAAGAGTCAAAATGTACATTGCAGGAGAATTGCTGAATCATTGCTGTCTCCGCAATGGTTATTGCGGTCACAACGAGGAATCCACAATCTTTAAGCTGCTGCTGCTAAGTTTGTCCAACCATCCGCCGTCACAGTTGCGATTTTTCAGCCGCCTAAACTCTCCCCTGCTGCCACGTGGAGGATCGTCGTTTAGAATGGATGGTTCTCCATGACTGAAGGTACCTGCAAAAAGCTATAAAAGGAGGTGAAGGGTGAAGGAGAACAAAAACTCGGAAGCGTGGATTTTCCCGTCTCAGCGCATTCTAAAGATCCATTTCCTTATCCCGTTTGTTGGAACGAAGAAATCAGCCCTTGGCGTCGATAACTCGAGAGGAAGAAGAGAAGGTCCTTCTTCTCTTCTGATCGAATTCATCCACAAGATCAGCTAATCTTCACCTTCATCCGAGGCGCTTGCGGCGAGGATCCGTGCACACTTTTACTGCTTTCTGTCTTCTGTTTCTTACGGCTTTCTGCCCTCTGTTTCCATTTGTTTGCTTTGCTTCAATTCGTATTTATTTGTTCAGTTCGTACTGTTTTACATTTTGTCGTACATTGAGCTTTGAATCTTACTTTATATAGTAAACGTTTAAGTCTTTGCTAGTCTTCATCTCGCCTTCTATTTTTCCCTTGCTTTCATTTAAGTGCTTTAAATCATGCTTAATCAATCTAATATTTCCAATCCCCCATCATCCATGAGTAACTAATCGCACAAGGGTCTGCTAACGATGAATCTATAGGTTAGAAATACGAAAGTTCAGCATGTAGGATAGCTTCGAATACATTGAATGTATGTGTACTTCATCCCACGGGCAATTTCGATCGGCCATCCATTTTGTCTAAAGAACTCCTAACCTCCAGAAGGAGTAAGAGTTCAGAGTCGTCCATTCATGCTAGCCTTTCATGGTAGCCAGAAAACGACCTAGGAATAGGCGTTTTCCTAGCACAATTCATTAGCTTGCTTGTATAAATAGATGCTTAAGTCTTGCTTGGATATGAGTGAACTAAAGGATCTAATGCATGTAATCGAGAGATGCATGAGAATGAGCTAAATTGATGCATGATAAGTTAAGTTACTGCTGAATAATCGTATGTAAAAGCCTATAGAGGAGTCTTTAGTTGATCTTGTTTCCTCATCTCACCTTCAAACCGTTGTTAATTTCATTGCTAGATAATTGTTGAATCCGCAATTCTTTAACTCTGTTTTTGCCTTAGCCGTTTTTCTCGTATTTCACTTTTGCGATTTTATTGCTAGAACATTGCTAAGTCCGCAATTCTTCTTGCTTTACTTAATAGTTTAGTCACGTTATTTGCTTCGTTTATGCTTGCATCTTTCTTACATTCTGAGTTAGTTTGGCACATCAATCTCAAATCTCCCCCATTTAAGTAACCCCCTCTAATTTAACACCTCACTTCGTTAGTAACTAAGAATAAATCTCTGTGGGAAAACGAATGAAAAAATACTTATCACTTGCTGCAAGACCATGTATGCTTGCATGTTCTGAGTGCTCTCGCATCGCATTTTTATTTACACACTGAGCACGCAACAAGTTTTTGGCGCCGCTGCCGGGGATTTTGTTTAGTAAACACGAAGTTTGTTATTTTAGAAAAAAAAAACCTTAATATCTATTGGAGCTAATCTTCTTTCATTTCCTTTACAGGTACCATCGAGCTAGTTTATGAATAAGCATTCAAATAGCAACCTATAGTTCAATCCTGAGCCTGAAAGACTTCTAAGGGCCAGAAACAAAGCTAAGAAACGCCTTTTTAAACAGCCACCTGTAACTCAAAACATTGCGGACTCCGCAGAGTCATCGCAATTCCAACAAACCGAAATGGATAGAGAAGCCCCAAACCGAGCACCTATCATTCACAACCCCATCGAAATTGCGAATGATAAGGATAGTGCCATCCTCTCGTACCTAGTACCCATGCCTGAGGAGCTTAATCCGAGCATTATACGCCCTGAGATTACAGCTCACTCATTCGAGTTAAAACCCGTCATGTTCCAAATGCTGTCCACAGTTGGACAATTCTTTGGAGTGGAAAACGAAGATCCCCACAATCATTTGAGAAACTTCCTAGGAGTAAGTGATACTTTTGTCATCCCAGGAGTGTCCCAAGAAGCCTTAAGACTATACCTCTTTCCCTATTCATTAAGAGATAAGGCCAAAACGTGGTTAAATTCCTTTCCCTCTGGATCAATTGTCAATTGGACAGATCTAGCTGAAAAGTTCCTAGTTAAATATTTCCCATCTGATAGGAACTCCAACTTCCGTGATGATATTATTAAATTCAAGCAAGCCGAAAACGAGTCATTACACGAAGCTTGGACAAGATTCAAATACTTATTGCTTAAATGTCCACACCATGGCATTCCATGGTGTATTCAAATAGAAGTGTTCTTCAAAGGATGCAACCCCAGCACAAGGCAAGTGTTGAATTCTTCAGCTGGAGGTTCCATGCTTTCAAAGAGCTACAATGAAGCCTATGATATTTTGGAAAAAATCTCAACTTCCCATTGTAGATGGTCAGACGATCCTGTGGAGCCAAGAAAAGCTCAAGACATGGATGCACTTAGTGCAATGAGTAACCAAATTAATGCTCTGACCAATCTAGTAAAACAAATGGCTCAAACTAGTATTCAACAAAGTGTCAACACCGCAGCAGCCGTTTCAACGAGCGCAACAACCAATCAAGGTGAGGCACTAGTCTGTGGATTCTGTGGGGAAGGGTGTTGCGTGCTCAATGTGTTAAAGATAAATAAGCAAGAAGGTAGAGAGAGCACTCAGAACATGCAAGCATACATGGTCTCACAGCAAGTAGTAAGTATATTTCATTCGTTTTTTCCACAGAGACTCATTTTTAGCTATTCATGAAGTGTATTTGTTAAGAAAGAAGGGGTGGATTTGATGGGGTAAAATTGGTTTTTAATTATCTAAGTTTTGCTGAATGTGTAAAGGAATGCAACATAAACAAATGCAAGTTGAAATTAGACTCAAAAGACAAGAGATGGAATTGATAAACGAAGAAGAAAACAGCTAAACAGAATGGTACTTAGCAGAATTGCGGACACCGCAATTTTACCGCAATTGAAGAACAGCGAAAGTGTGTAAATGGGCGAATTAAGGGCTACTAATGACTATCCTATAGGCATTTTTATACGATTCTCAAGCACTGGATCTACTCTCTATGCATCAAACTCACTCTATCTCATGTATCGTCCGATTCCATGCATTAGATTCTTTAGTTTACTCGACTCAAAGTAAGGTCTTAAGCATCTTGTTAAAACAGAAGTGTTTAGTTCGTACTAGGGAAACGCCTATTCCTAGGCCGTTTCCTGGTTACCATGAAAGGCTAGCATGATTATACGACTCTGAACTCTTACTCCTTCCAGAGGTTAGGAGTTCTTTGGACAAAATGGATGGCCAATCGAAATTGCCCGTGGGATGAAGCTTACATACAATCAATACTTCGAGAGCTATCCTACATGCTTGGTTCACGTTTTTTAGCCTATAGTTCTGTCATTAGCATGCCCCTAAGTGACTTAGCTACTCATGGATATATGGAGAACAGGAATACAAGATAAAACAGACATGCTTAGAAGGGAAATGAATTCAAAACAGTAAGATAAAACCGTAGCAGCAGAAGAGGGAAACTGTGAAATGCAAACTTGTAATTTGATTATTTTGAAGGTTTGAACGAACAAAGGGAAACTTAAAGTAAATAATTCAAAGACAGACAACAACGAAATGCAGTAGATAAAACACTAAACTCGAAACAACAACTGATCAAAGCTGGAAATTAGAAGAATAAAACAGAAAACATTAAAGGGTGCTTGAAAGCCTCGTTGCAGTCGCCTCGAATGAAGGGGATGAAAGGTCAGCCTTGCTTGGATGAATCCAATCGAGAGAGAAGAAGAATCTCCTCTCCTTCCTATCAGATTATCGATTCCAACAGCTGAGACTCTCACTCCAACAGACGGCAAAGGAAAACAGGGCGAAAAGGTGGACTGCGAGAAGACTCTACGCTTTCGGATCATCACTGAACCTCCGACTTTGACCCCCTTTTATAGTAGTTTGCAGGTGCGTTTGGGCCAAGGAGAACCATCAATCTTCAACGTCATATATCAGAATGGATGGAGGAGAAAGAACGAATCCCTGAAATTACGGAAATTAACAGAAACAGATCAGTCAACTTACGGTTTTCACTTGAATAATTGCGGCTTCAGCAATGTTTTCGCAATGCTGTCGCAATGCAGCTTTTTTCATTCTTTTCCTTCGGTTTTCAACCCTTTTCTTTCCTATTGTACAAAAGTCCTAATTTAGCTACCTTCTTCTCATTCTCATATTTAAGCATAGGTTTAGGCTAAATGCTATCAAAAACACTAAAAAGTGTACATCTTCTTAAGCTAAATGGGTCCTAAATAAGTCACTTTCAGAGACTTAACACACCCCCAAACTTAAGGTTTTGCTTGTCCTCAAGCACACTAAGGACTTACCTAGGCTGCTGTTTCTTCTTCTTTAATCACTTTACTGACTCCCTTATATCCCTATCTATAGCACTGCTGTCCTGTGACACACTTCTCAGTTTAGAACTACCCTCTTATCTAGCTTCTTCTGACTTCGCCTGCCTAACACTCACCTGCTTTTATTAACTTCCTACAGCTGATCTATTTGCTTTTGTCATATCATGCCACTATCCCTAAGGTTTCAAATTCTGCCTAGCTTTACCTCAGACTCAGTACATGCTTCTAGCCTTACTTTTAATGTGTCTAGGAATCCTTAGAGTCATGCCAGTCTTAGTATTAACGGTGACAGTAGTACTTTAAAGAACAACCTAAACCCTGGCATCACTACATTGGAAAAACACTCATCTCCCTAAACAAACCTACAAGTTACAACTTTGTGCTTAGCTAATTGAGGATCAGAGTTCTTTTTAAATAGGACACCTAAGCCACAAAGTTATAACTCCTAGGTATACATTCTTCTTCCCTATTCTTTTCCCTTTTTCTTACTTAGGTGGGGCCTCTCCTTTGGTTGCCTTTTGATGCAATGCCACTTGTGCGTCACACACTTGGCACTGATTACTTAGCAACTTAAGAGAGACCCCCCTCTTTATTCTATTTTTCATTTTTTTTCAGTTCATCATTTTTTGTAAAGGAGAAGAAGAATGCTTATGTTTCTAAGGGAGAGAGGAATGTTCCTAGGCCTAGGGTGGCCTCCCCCAAACTTCAACTACTCATTGTCCTCAATGAGTGTCGGAGGTGGCACACCCCCAAACTTGTCCTAGAAGCATCTAGTCTAAGGTAAAACAAAGAGAATCTAAAGCCCTAGGCATAGACAAAACATTCAAATGACAAATATCACAGCAGCAGAAATAATAAAAAAAACAGACAGTTAAGGGCTTAAAGCTGTGCATGCTGAGCTTTTTAGAGGTTGATTTAAACTAGCAAAGGGTGTCCTATGACACACATCCAGCATGCTTTCAGATAAGCTATATATGGTAGTCATGATAGCAGCAAAAGATGGAATTTAAACAGATTACAGCCTAGCTAAACAGACAGTCCAAAACATGCTTTCAGTCATGAAAATTGCGGGTACCGCAATTATTTCGCAATTAGATCAGGGCAGATATAACAGTGATTAAGGCCCCTAAGCATGCTCTTTCCAGTCATTCAAGCTCTCCTAAAAATAAAACAAAACTAACCTATCTAGTCACCTATCTTAACACTATACTAAGCAAAATTAAAAACATAAAACTAAGCATCTACGACAGATCAAAAATGTACTTAAAACAGCATCATTCACATAATTTATCAGAAAGCAGAAAATTGTTTGTTTTTTCTAAGGGAACAGCAATACTCCCTTCAGTGCACTTCAAACCAGCACTCAAACTTCTTCATCCTCATCTGGTTGTCGTGGTCGTGGAGGCACCCATGGAGTCAGGAGATTTGTGGGGAAGTCAGGGAAGATGCACCCAAGTTGGTCTGCAACTTCCTTGTCCCGTGCCTGCGCATAAGTGGCCCATTGAGCCATTCTCCTCTGCATATCCATTAGGCAGGCCATGGATAGGGACTGATCAGCAGCCAGCCTATCCAGTTCAAACTCCATATTCCCCTTCCTCTTCAACCTCAGGCTAGCAGGCAGCTCCAAGTGGCCTGTGTAAGCCATTTGTTGCTCCATGCGCTCGGTGGGGACGCCTGCAAGCAAACATAGCTTGGTTATTGTGTTAGGGAAAAACAGTGGTCCCTTACCTTTCTTGGCGCACTCAGCAATAGCAGCAGTGATGACTTCTCCCACGTTGATCGTGAGACCTCTCATTATCGCATACACCAGCAGCGATCGGCTCTGGTTGATTGTAGTCTCGTGAGTCACTGGGGACAATCTCCTTCTCACGAACGAAAACCACACAGCCGCTTTAGCCGTGAGGTTGGCACTCATGAGAGTGTGCCTCCCATTGCGTGACACGGTCCACGCTGCCTCAGGCTGGCCAATGGTTCGAATGGCCTCCTCCAGCACTGCCTCAGTAGGCTCATCAACGATCCGAGCATAATCTGTATGTGTTTGGCCCTTGAGACCATAGGCTTCGTTGATGGCCTTGGCTGAGAAATCCACTTCTACCCCTCTGACCACAGACAGGCCATCCTCAGGGCTGAGCACATTGGCGTAGAAATCATACACCATGCTCGTGTAGGCTGGATTGGGCGGTCTGCAAAATTCCTCCCAGCCGTGGTTGATCACTCCTGCGCGCAAGAACTGCGGCAGGTCAGCAGGTCGGTCGAGGAAGCCTTTCTCGTGCAGCAACTCCCTCTTCCTCAACTCAGCACCCCTGGATTCAGCATCAGAGGAAACATACCTCACTGACTGAGGCTCGTCTTCAGGGTAGAGCTTTGCCTTCCCCTTATCTGATGGCCTGGCTAACTCGGCAGCCTCAACCTTGAGTCGTTTGAGCGATGGCTCAGTACTTTCCTTCTCTGATGAAGGCACCTCCTTAGCCTTCTTCCTCTTTAGTTTCTTGGATCGCTTGGCTTTAAGGATCTTGGCCTTCTTTTTCTTCTTCAGCTTTGCCTCAAGGTTGATCTGCTGCAGGCATGCCCCCAGCGTCTCTTCCATGGAATCATCCTGTTGTGCAGGACTCTCTGGGCTAGCTTCCCTTGCAGGCGAGAAGACCTCGTCTTCACCACCTTCCCCACTGCCCTGAGTGGATTCCTGGTACTCCCCATAGGGGAATTCAGGGTCAGGCCGTGGAGGCGTGTGCGAAGGTGTGGCACTCTGCTCTGCTGTAGGCGTTGACAGAATTCAATGGTGAAGACGGTGTTTCAGGGCTCTGTGCAGGCGGTGACGATGAAAGCTCTGGGCTGTGCACTGGTCCAGATGATGAAGGGCTGTGCGCAGGTGAGGCAGATGGCGTCGAACCCTTCTTGGTCGACTCGTGGGACGCACGATCCGATTCTTGACTCTCCACAGAGGGAGTCTTGGCTTCGCTTGGTTCGGCGGCCGTCTCGACACTCCACCGGCGCTTCTTGGGCGTGCCCGCTGGTTCAGAAGGTCCAGCAGGGATCTCAGTGACAACCCTCCACTTCTTCTTACGGATCGGAAGCTTGGGAAGAGGTCCGGTGCGTACAGCCCCAACATCTGCAAGGGTCAGAAGTGCTTCCCTCGCAGCCGCTTCAGCTGCGTCATCAGCCTTCTTCTTGGCTGCGGATCTTTCAGTCCTTGTGGAGACCATTGTCGAATCTTGGAGGTTTGGAGAGAAAGATCAAAGATGAAGAGAATCTCAGTTTTCTTGGAAATCAGAGAATGAGAGAATCGTATCGATCGAGCGCCTTCTAACGGATATAAAAGCAACGGCTAAATCCCAACGGCTCTATTTTGCGGATCCTGCAATTCCAGCGCAATTTTAGGGATTTCTTTTTATCTAAATGGCAAACTTTGCTCGTCCGTATCTTTTATTTGGCTCGATCGTTTCTTGATTTTTAAAGCTGGGATTACTCTCCTTGATCCCCTCTTTCGATTCCCTATAAAAACAAATAAAACAAACATCAAATACTTAATTAAAATCACACCACAAAACATACAAACGATAACCGAAAAAAAGTGAAAAAACAAAAAAATAAACTAAGGCATGAGCCTTGACTAAACGAGCACAGTGACCACTCGTTCTCTCTCGTTTTTAGTTTCACGCTTCATTCAAGAGGAAGGCCGAGAGAGTCTTCACATCTCCTTCCTCATAGTAGTGCTTCAACCTCGCCCCATTGACCATAAATGGCTGACCTTGCTGCAAGTTTTTTATCTCTATTGCACCATGAACAAACACATTAGTAATGACAAATGGTCCCGACCATCTAGACTTAAGTTTCCCTGGAAATAGTTTCAACCGTGAGTTAAACAACAAAACAAGTTGACCCTTCTTAAAGTCCTTAACTCTAAGTCTACTATCATGCCAAATCTTGGTTTTTTTCTTGTACATCTTAGCATTTTCATAGGCCATATGCCTAAGCTCATCAAGCTCATGTAATTGCAAAGACCTTAGTGTCCCCGCATCCTTTACACAAAAATTCAATTCCTTCATGGCCCAAAATGCCTTGTTTTCTAACTCAAGTGGTAAGTGACAAGCCTTGCCATATACCAGCCTATAAGGAGACATACCTAGGGGTGTCTTATATGCTGTCCTATAAGCCCAAAGTGCATCCTCAAGCTTGAAGGACCAGTCTTTCCTATTAGGTTTGACCACTTTTTCTAGGATGTTCTTAATTTCCCTATTTGAGATTTCAGCTTGGCCATTCGAGTGTGGGTGATAGGGAGTGGCTACTCTATGTCTAATGTTATATTTAGCCAACACTCTCTCCATAGCCTTATTAATGAAATGTGACCCCTCATCACTAATGATGGCACGAGGTGTCCCAAACCTAGTAAAAATGTGCCTATGCAAAAAGTTGGTGACTGTTTTAGCATCATTATTAGGACATGCTTTGGCCTCTACCCACTTGGACACATAATCCACTGCTACTAATATGTAAAGGTTACCTGATGATGGAGGGAATGGCCCCATGAAGTCAATGCCCCATACATCAAAGAGCTCTAACTCTAAGATGTAGGTGAGGGGCATCTCATCCTTTCGACTGAGGTTACCTGTTCTTTGGCATTCATCACAGCTGTGGGCATAATTGTGGGCATCCTTGAAGATTGTTGGCCAGTAATAGCCACTCTGAAATACCTTTGCAGCTGTTCTTTGGCCACCAAAGTGTCCACCATAAGGAGATGTGTGACAGTGCTGCAGCACAGACTTCGCTTCAGCAGCTGAAACACACTTCCTCAGCAAGCCATCAGCACAGGTTCTGTAAAGTGTGGGGTCATCCCAGATAAATTTCCTTGCTTCATGAAGGAACCTCTTCTTTTCTTGTCCTCCCTTGAAAACTGGTAAAACCTGTGATGCACGGAAGTTAGCAATGTCAGCAAACCAAGGTTCCTCATCGTTATCACGATGAGTCAAAGCAAAGACATGTTCATCAATAAAAGCATCAGAAATTGCGGGGTCCGCAATTTTTTCGCAATTGTGCTGCAATCGAGACAGGTGATCTGCAACCACGTTTTCACATCCTTTCTTGTCCCGAATGTCCAAATCAAATTCCTGCAGCAATAACACCCACCTAATCAACCTAGGCTTGGCATCAGCTTTCCTCATAAGATATTTCAAGGCAGAATGGTCAGTGTATACAATTGTCCTAGTGCCTACAATATAGTTTCTAAATTTTTCGCAAGCAAACACTACAGCAAGCATCTCTTTCTCAGTAGTTGTATAATTACATTGAGCCTCATTCAAGGTCTTACTAGCATAATAGACAGGGTGTGTTAGCTTGTCAATCCTCTGTCCTAACATGACTCCTACAGCATAGTCACTGGCATCGCATAACATCTCAAAGGGCAGATCCCAATTTGGTCCTACTATGATAGGGGCTGTGACTAGTGCTTTCTTAAGGGTGGTCCAAGCTACTACACATTCCTTAGAGAAGATGAATGGCCTATTTAATTCTAGAAGCTCACACAGAGGCTTGGCTATCTTAGAAAAGTCCTTAATGAACCTTCTGTAGAAGCCAGCATGCCCTAAGAAACTTCTAATGGCCTTGACATTCTGAGGCTCCACCAACTTCTCTATGACCTCAATTTTGGCTCGGTCAACTTCGACTCCTGCCCTCGACACTCTATGTCCTAAGACAATCCCCTCATCCACCATAAAATGGCATTTTTCCCAATTTAGGACTAGGTTGGTCTCCTCACACCTAGCCAGGACTTGTCCTAGGTTTTCTAGACAGTTTGAAAATGAGTCCCCAAAGACTGAGAAGTCATCCATGAATATTTCTATCATGGACTCATCCAACTCAGAGAAGATTGCCATCATGCACCTTTGGAAAGTTGCCGGTGCATTGCATAAGCCAAAAGGCATTCTGCGAAAGGCAAAAGTTCCAAAAGGGCACGTGAAGGTGGTCTTCTCTTGATCCTTAGGGTCTATAGTTATTTGATTATAGCCTGAATACCCGTCTAAGAAACAATAGTAGGCTCTACCAGCTATTCTGTCTAGCATCTGGTCAATGAACGGTAGAGGGAAGTGATCTTTTTTAGTTTCTTTATTTAATTTCCTGTAATCCATACACACTCTCCACCCTGTGACAGTCCTTGTTGGAATTAGTTCGTTGTTCTCATTGACTACCACAGTTATTCCCCCCTTTTTAGGTACACATTGGATGGGGCTCACCCACTGGCTACTAGCTATTGGGAAGATCACTCCTGCATCTAACCATTTTATTATTTCCTTTTTTACTACCTCTTTCATAGAGGGGTTTAGCCTACGCTGGTGATCTACCCTAGGTGTGTGCTCTTCCTCTAATATAATTTTGTGCATGCAATAAGAAGGGCTAATGCCTCGAATATCAGCAATAGTCCATGCTATAGCCTTCCTATGTTGCTTAAGCAGTAAAATCAGTTCAACCTCATGCTCTTCACTTAATTTAGAAGAAATGATAACAGGCAGAGTTTCATTACTTCCTAGATATGCATACTTGAGGTGAGTAGGTAGTGGTTTTAGTTCTAAAACAGGTGGATGCTCAATGGAGGGCTTTAAAGGATTCACAGATCTATCAGTTAAATCTATATTCATACATACATGTTGTGGTTTATCTACAGGTATATCCATTATGTCAGATACATTCAAGTCAGCTACATCTAATTGTACATATTCATTAGCATGCTTAGTTAATAATACATGCTCCAATTGTTCCTCCATCAAGGAGTCTACTACGTCCATGCTAGCACAGGATTCAAGGTCAGAGGGGTACCTTAAAGCTTTATATACACTAAACTTCACCTCTTCATCATGAACCCTCATAGTAAGCTCACCTTTTTGGACGTCTATAAGTGCCCTACCTGTGGCTAGAAATGGTCTACCTAGCAGGATGGGGACCTCCTTGTCTGCCTCATAGTCCAGGACAATGAAATCTGCAAGGAAAATAAATTTGTCAACTTTTACTAGAATATCCTCAATCTTACCTTCAGGGTATGCGATGGATCTGTCTGCTAGTTGTAAAGTGACAGTGGTTGGACGTGCTTCCCCTATTCCTAACTGGCGGAATAGGGACAGAGGCATGAGATTTATGCTGGCGCCCAGGTCACAAAGCGCTCTGCCCACGTGCTTGCCTCCAAGTTCTACAGGTAAGGTGAAGGAACCAGGATCCTTCTCCTTCTTGGGCAGCTTGTTCTGGAGGATGGCACTGCACTCCTCAGTGAGGTTTACTGTTTCAAACTCACCAATTATTTTTTTGTTAGTAATGATGTCCTTCAAAAACTTTACATAAGAAGGCATAGACTGTAAAACTTCTACAAAAGGAATGTTCACATGCACTTGCTTAAGAATTTCTAAGAATTTATTAAAATGAACTTCCTGTTCCTGCTTCTTCTTAAGCCTTCGAGGGTATGGAGGTGGTGGCACATATGCAGGCACGTCAGGTCGCCTTAGGATAGGTGGAGGCCTTGGAATTTCTTCTACCTCCTCAATAATTGGCTCCAGCCTGGCTCCTGATGTGCTAGTTGGTGGTGGACCTTGGTTTGGCAGAAACTCTAGTGGAGCACTAGACTCAGTGTTCTCTACTCTCTTTGGTGTGTCCTTTGTGTTGCTCACCAATGGTCTTCCACTCCTAAGTTCAATTGCTTGAACTTGTTCTTTACCATCTCTCCTTGGTACCTCGGTGTCCGCAGGGAGTCTACCTTGGGGCCTACTCTTGAGTTCATTGGCTAATTGGCCTATTTGGTTCTCTAGGCTCCTAAGAGTAGCTTGCTGGCTTTGAAGCGTAGCATCATTCTTAGCTATATATTCCTTGAGTAAGTTTTCTACAGAAGATCCTACAGGTTGATTGTATGGCTTTTGGTACATTGACTGATTATGTTGGGGAGTGAAACCAGGTGTTCCACTCGGTCTAGGTTGGTTAGGATTTTGGTTAGTGTTTTGTTGGCCACCCCATGACAGGTTTGGGTGGTTCCTCCAACCAGGGTTATAGGTGTTGGAGTAGGGGTTATTCCTAGGCTGCTGCTGGCTCCCAACATAGCAGACTGAGGATGGATTCCCAGGGCAGTATTCATATGGGTGCCCTTCCCCACAGAATCCACAGATAAGTGCCTCGCCTTGACTTGGCTGGGTGCCCATTGACATGGCTGTGGCGGTATTGGCACTGGTTTGGAGATTGGCCTGAGCCATTTGCTTAACTAGGTTGGTCAGAGCGTTTATTTGGGTGCTCATGGCGCTTAGAGCATCCTTGTCTTGAGCTCTAGTTGGCTCTACTGGATCATCTGACCACCTACAGTGAGATGTTGAGATCTTCTCCAAGATCTCATAAGCTTCGTTGTAACTCTTGGACAACATGGAACCTCCAGCAGATGAGTTTAGAACTTGTCTGGTGCTGGGGTTGCATCCTTTAAAGAAGACTTCTATTTGGATGCACCATGGAATACCATGGTGTGGACATTTAATGAGAAGGTCTTTGAATCTTGTCCAAGCTTCGTGAAGAGACTCACTCGGAGCTTGTTTGAATTTGATGATATCATCACGAAAGGTCGAATTCCTATCTGGTGGGAAATATTTGACTAGGAATTTTTCTGCTAAGTCTGTCCAATTGAGGACAGATCCTGAGGGTAATGAATGTAACCACGTTTTGGCTTTGTCCCTCAAAGAGTAAGGGAACAGATATAGCCTCAGGGCTTCTTGGGAAACTCCAGGAATGAGGAAAGTATCACTGACTCCTAGGAAGTTCCTAAGGTGGTTATGGGGGTCCTCATTTTCTATTCCAAAGAATTGTCCCACAGTGGACAACATTTGGAACATCACTGGTTTTAACTCGAATGAGTTGGCAGTGATTTCAGGACGGATTATGCTGGGGTTCAGCTCCCCAGGCATAGGTACTAGGTACGAAAGGATGGCGCTATCCTTGTCATTCGCTATTTCGATGGGATTGCGAGTGACAGGCACCAGGTTTTGATCTATTCCAGCCATTTCTTCTTGAGTGGATTGCGGAGACTCTGCGGTCTCAGCAATTATTTGAGGTAAAAGGGGTTGTTTAAAGAGACGTTTCTTGGCTCTATTTCTAGCTTTAAATAATCTTTCAGGCTCAGGGTTGAACTCTAGATCACTACTTGGAGTCTCATTCATAAACTACCCTAAATGGTACCTGAAGAAGAAATGAAGATGGATCAAATTCAATGGAAAATAACTTGATGTTTCAGACTTAACAAACTTCGTTTTCACTTAAAATAAGTCCCCGGCAGCGGCGCCAAAAACTTGTTGCGTGCTCAATGTGTTAAAGATAAATAAGCAAGAAGGTAGAGAGAGCACTCAGAACATGCAAGCATACATGGTCTCACAGCAAGTAGTAAGTATATTTCATTCGTTTTTTCCACAGAGACTCATTTTTAGCTATTCATGAAGTGTATTTGTTAAGAAAGAAGGGGTGGATTTGATGGGGTAAAATTGGTTTTTAATTATCTAAGTTTTGCTGAATGTGTAAAGGAATGCAACATAAACAAATGCAAGTTGAAATTAGACTCAAAAGACAAGAGATGGAATTGATAAACGAAGAAGAAAACAGCTAAACAGAATGGTACTTAGCAGAATTGCGGACACCGCAATTTTACCGCAATTGAAGAACAGCGAAAGTGTGTAAATGGGCGAATTAAGGGCTACTAATGACTATCCTATAGGCATTTTTATACGATTCTCAAGCACTGGATCTACTCTCTATGCATCAAACTCACTCTATCTCATGTATCGTCCGATTCCATGCATTAGATTCTTTAGTTTACTCGACTCAAAGTTATAAGGTCTTAAGCATCTTGTTAAAACAGAAGTGTTTAGTTCGTACTAGGGAAACGCCTATTCCTAGGCCGTTTCCTGGTTACCATGAAAGGCTAGCATGATTATACGACTCTGAACTCTTACTCCTTCCAGAGGTTAGGAGTTCTTTGGACAAAATGGATGGCCAATCGAAATTGCCCGTGGGATGAAGCTTACATACAATCAATACTTCGAGAGCTATCCTACATGCTTGGTTCACGTTTTTTAGCCTATAGTTCTGTCATTAGCATGCCCCTAAGTGACTTAGCTACTCATGGATATATGGAGAACAGGAATACAAGATAAAACAGACATGCTTAGAAGGGAAATGAATTCAAAACAGTAAGATAAAACCGTAGCAGCAGAAGAGGGGAACTGTGAAATGCAAACTTGTAATTTGATTATTTTGAAGGTTTGAACGAACAAAGGGAAACTTAAAGTAAATAATTCAAAGACAGACAACAACGAAATGCAGTAGATAAAACACTAAACTCGAAACAACAACTGATCAAAGCTGGAAATTAGAAGAATAAAACAGAAAACAGTAAAGGGTGCTTGAAAGCCTCGTTGCAGTCGCCTCGAATGAAGGGGATGAAAGGTCAGCCTTGCTTGGATGAATCCAATCGAGAGAGAAGAAGAATCTCCTCTCCTTCCTATCAGATTATCGATTCCAACAGCTGAGACTCTCACTCCAACAGACGGCAAAGGAAAACAGGGCGAAAAGGTGGACTGCGAGAAGACTCTACGCTTTCGGATCATCACTGAACCTCCGACTTTGACCCCCTTTTATAGTAGTTTGCAGGTGCGTTTGGGCCAAGGAGAACCATCAATCTTCAACGTCATATATCAGAATGGATGGAGGAGAAAGAACGAATCCCTGAAATTACGGAAATTAACAGAAACAGATCAGTCAACTTACGGTTTTCACTTGAATAATTGCGGCTTCAGCAATGTTTTCGCAATGCTGTCGCAATGCAGCTTTTTTCATTCTTTTCCTTCGGTTTTCAACCCTTTTCTTTCCTATTGTACAAAAGTCCTAATTTAGCTACCTTCTTCTCATTCTCATATTTAAGCATAGGTTTAGGCTAAATGCTATCAAAAACACTAAAAAGTGTACATCTTCTTAAGCTAAATGGGTCCTAAATAAGTCACTTTCAGAGACTTAACAAAGGGCACATGCATGATTTTTGCCCTGGGAATCCATCCTCGGTGTGTTATGTTGGAAGTCAACAGCAACCAAGGAACAACCCCTACTCCAACACTTATAACCTTGGTTGGAGAAACTACCCAAATCTTTCGTGGGGTGGACAACAAAATACTAACCAAGCACAAAATCAACCAAGACTGAGTGGAACACCTGGTTTCACTCAACAAACTAACCAACCCATGTACCCAAAATAATATAACCAACCAATAGGATCATCAGTAGAGAATTTGCTTAAGGAATACATTGCAAAAAATGATGCAAACCTGCAAAGTCAGCAAGCCACCCCGAGGAGCTTAGAAAACCAAATAGGGCAGTTAGCCAACGAACTGAAAAATAGGCCCCAAGGTAGATTGTCTGCAGACACTGAAATACCAAGAAGGGATGGAAAAGAACAAGTTCAAGCCATTGAACTTCGTAGTGGAAGACCGTTGGTGATCAACAACAGAGAAGCCCCAAAGCGAGTAGAGAATGAAGAGTCTAGTGCTCCACTGGATTCTCTGCCCAACCATGATCAATCACCACCAAGCACAACAAGGGTGAGGTTGGAACCTATCATTGAGGAACCAGAAGAAATCCCAAGGCCTCCACCTGTCATTAGGCGACCTGAATTGCCTACATATGTGCCACCACCTCCATTCCCTAGAAGGCTGAAGAAGAAACAAGAACAGGAAGTGCACTTTCATAAGTTTTTAGAAATTTTAAAACAAGTGCATGTTAATATCCCATTTGTGGAAGTTTTGCAATCTATGCCTTCTTATGTTAAATTCTTAAAAGATATAATTACTAACAAAAAAACCATTGGTGAATTTGAAACAGTGAATCTCACTGAGGAGTGCAGCGCTATACTCCAAAACAAACTGCCAAAGAAGGAGAAGGATCCTGGTTCCTTCAGCTTACCAGTCGAATTGGGAGGCAAGCACGTGGGCAGAGCTCTATGTGATCTGGGAGCCAGCATCAATCTCATGCCCTTGTCACTATTCCGTCAACTTGGGATAGGGGAAGCACGACCTACTACTGTCACCTTGCAGCTTGCAGACAGATCCATCGCATACCCTGAGGGTAAAATTGAGGATATACTTGTCAAGGTTGACAAATTCATCTTTCTTGCAGACTTTATAATTCTGGATTATGAGGCCGACAAGGAGGTACCAATCTTATTGGGCATACCATTTCTAGCCACAGGTAGGGCTTTAATCGACGTCCAAAAAGGTGAGCTCACCATGAGAGTTCATGATGAGGAGGTTAAATTCAGTGTATTTAAAGCTCTAAGGTATCCCTCTGACTCTGAATCCCGTGCAAATGTAGATGTAGTAGATGTAGTAGATTCACTTATGGAAGAAGAACTTGAGCATGAACTGTTAATTAAGCATGCTACTAACTATGTACAAGTAGATATAGATGATTTAAATATCTCTGAATTGATGGATATATCTGTGGACAACCCTCAGCATTTTTGTATGACTAATAAATTGTCTGAAAGAACCACAAATCCTTTGAAACCATCAATTGAACACCCACCTTTATTAGAATTAAAACCATTGCCTGATCATCTTAAGTATGCATATCTAGGGGAGGAAGATACTTTGCCTGTTATTATTTCGTCCAAATTGAGTAAACAACATGAAATTGCGTTAATATTGCTGCTTAAGCAACATAAAAAAGCTATTGTCTGGACGATTGCTGACATAAGAGGTATTAGTCCTTCCTATTGCATGCATAAAATATTGTTGGAAGAGGAACATACACCTAGGGTAGATCACCAACGTAGGTTGAACCCCTCCATGAAGGAGGTAGTTAAAAAAGAAATTATCAAATGGTTAGACGCAGGTGTAATTTTTCCCATAGCCAATAGTCAATGGGTGAGTCTGATTCAATGTGTGCCTAAGAAAGGTGGAATGACTGTAATAGTTAATGAAAACAACGAACTCATCCCAACTAGAACTGTTACAGGATGGAGAGTCTATATGGACTACAGAAAACTTAACAAAGAAACCAAAAAAGATCACTTTCCTTTATCGTTTATAGATCAGATGTTAGATAGAATAGCTGGCCGAACCTATTACTGCTTTTTAGATGGTTATTCAGGATATAACAAAATTACCATAGACCCTGAGGACCAGGAGAAAACGACCTTTACATGTCCCTTTGGAACATTTGCTTTTCGCAGAATGCCATTTGGCTTATGCAATGCACCAGCAACATTCCAAAGGTGCATGTTGGCTATTTTCTCTGATTTAGATGAGTCCATGATAGAAATATTTATGGATGACTTCTCAGTCTTTGGTGATTCTTTTAACAACTGCTTAGAAAACTTAGGACAAGTCCTAATTAGGTGTGACGAGACCAACCTAGTCTTAAATTTGGAAAAATGCCACTTTATGGTGGAAGAAGGAATAGTCCTAGGACATAGAGTATCTAGAGCAGGAGTAGAGGTCGATAGGGCCAAAATAGAAATCATAGAGAAGCTAGTGGAACCTCAAAATGTCAAAGTTATAAGGAGGTTCCTAGGTCATGCAGGTTTTTATAGGAGATTCATAAAAAATTTCTCAAAAATCTCTAAACTTTTGTGTGAGCTTCTAGAGCTTAATAAACCGTTTGTCTTCTCAAAAGAATGTTTCCTAGCAGTGACAACACTTAAAGAAGCCTTAGTCAAAGAACCAATTATAGTAGGTCCGAATTGGGATTTACCTTTTGAGTTAATGTGTGATGCTAGTGACTATGCGATTGTGGCTATGTGTTACGTCTCCAAAAGTGACCTTTTTAGGACTTAATTAGCTTAGAAAGATGTTCACTCTTAGGTATTTTTGATAGCATTTAGCCTAAACCTATGCTTAAATATGAGAATTAGAAGAAGGTAGCTAAATTAGAACTTATGTACAATAGGAAAGAAAAGGGTTAGAAACCGAAGGAAAAGAATGAAAAAAAACTGCATTGCGACAGCATTGCGAAAACATTGCTGAAGCCGCAATTATTCAAGTGAAATCCGTAAGTTGACTGATCTTTTTCTGTTATTTTCCGTTATTTCAGGGATTCGTTCTTTCGCCTCCATCCATTCTGATATACGACGTTGAAGATTGATGGTTCTCCTTGGCCCAAACGCACCTGCAAACTACTATAAAAGGGGGTCAAAGTCGGAGGTTCAAACATCATCCGGAGGGGTAGAAGTCCTTTCGCAACTCCATTTTTCTTCGTGTTTTCCTTTGCCGTCTGTTGGAGTGAGAGTCTCAGCTGTTGGAATCGACAATCTGATAGGAAGGAGAGAAGATCCACCTTCTCTCCCGATTGGATTCATCCAAGCAAAGCTATTCTTTCATCCCCTTCAGCCGAGGCAGTTGCGACGAGGCTTCCAAGCACATTTACTGCTTTCTGTCTTTCTTTTTCTAGTTTACATTTCTGCTTTGTGTTGTTCTCTCTTTCTAATAGCTAGAATACTTCATTTCGTTGCTTTCTGTCTTTGGATTATTTACTTTAAGCTTTCCCGTGTTCGTTCAACCAATCAAAGTAATCAAATCTCAAGTTTTCATCTCACAGTTTCTTGCCATCGCATTCTACTGCTTTCCTTTACTGTTTTCATTCCATTCCTCTTCTAAGCATGTCTGTTTCATCTCGTATTTCTACTTACCCCCTATCCATGAGTAGCTAAGTCACTTAGGGGCATGCTAATGACAGAACTATAGGCTAAAAAACGTGAACCAAGCATGTAGGATAGCTCTCGAACCATTGATTGTATGTAAGCTTCATCCCACGGGCAATTTCGATTGGCCATCCATTTTGTCCAAAGAACTCCTAACCTCTGGAAGGAGTAAGAGTTCAGAGTCGTATAATTATGCTAGCCTTTCAAGGTAACCAGAAAACGGCTTAGGAATAAGCGTTTTCCTAGTACAAACTAAACACTTCTGCTTTAACAAGATGCTTGAGACCTTACTTTGAGTTGAGTAAACTAAAGAATCTAATGCATGGAATCGGACGATACATGAGATAGAGTGAGTTTGATGCATAGAGAGTTGATACAATGCTTGGGAATCGTATTAAAATGCCTATAGGATAGTCGTTAGTAGCCCTTAATTCTCCATTTTACACACTTTCACTGTTTTTACAATTGCGGAAACATTGCGGTGCCCGCAATTCTGCTAAGTTACCATTCTGTTTAGCTGTTTTCTTCTTCATTTATTAGTTTCGTCTCTTGTCTTTTGAGTCTAATTTCAACTTGCATTTGTTTATGTTGCATTCCTTTAGACATTCGGTAAGAAGTAGGAAATTAAAAACCAATTTTACCCCTTCAAATCCACCCCTTCTTTCTTAACTTTATACTTCACAAGTAGCTTATAAATAAATCTCTGTGGGAAAACGAATGAAAAAATACTTACTACTTGCTATAAGATCATGTATGCTTGCATGTTCTGAGTGCTCTTTCTTCCTTATTGCTTACTTTTATTAACACATTGAGCACGCAACAAGTTTTTGGCGCCGCTGCCGGGGATTTAGTTTAGTGAAAACGAAGTTTGTTAAGTTAGAAAACCAACTCTTAATATCTATTGGAGCTAATCTTCTTTCATTTCCTTTACAGGTACTATCAAGCTAGTTTATGAAAGAGTTTTCAAACCTCAACTCGCAACAGAGAGAAACTTTGCAGGTGGAAAACGTATGGGTACGACAAAGTAAATGAATACGCTGCAGAACTTAATTGGAGGACGAGTTTGCCCACAACAGTTTGAAGGATTTTACCAGCCATGTGCTTATTGTGGGGATAATCATAACTTGGAGAATTGCCCAACATTGAATTATCAAGAGAGGCAATATCAACAAAGCTATGACAACCATTATTCGTACATGTGTGAACATGATCAGTGGCAACTCTCAAATAATCCTTGGGAAGAGCATGTGCAAATTGCTCATTATGAAGAGTTCCCCCAACATGAAAACTATCAACATTATGCCCCAACTCCAAGTGAAGAATTATCACCCACTTTGGAGGCACTATGGATAGAATTCATGGAAAGGAATGATGCATCCATGAGGAGAATGGATGTGCAATTAGCTCAGCTCACAAATGACTTACAAGAGCTACTTGCTATAGCAAAATCACTACCACCATGCCCTCAGATGTTCGATTTTTATGATGATGAACCTTTTGTTACCTTCGAATCTGAGAAGAGTGATCCAATGGAATCTCCATATGAAATGGTGGAGTTGGTGACAGTTGAGAAAAATGAAATTGTGCTGGATGAGGCCAAAGAGACTAATGCGCTGCTTGAGGAACAAGAATTTGAAATGTTTGAGGTTGTAGCAAGCTTCTCCACCAATGAAAGAGTTGAGCCACCACCACCACAAATGCTCCAGCTGAAGGAGTTAGAAAGAGTTGTGCCAGAAAAAGAAGTCTCATCGCATCAAAGCTATGTTGTAGCAAATATTGTAGAAACAAAACCAACGCACAGAAAGTACAAACCTTGGGATGTTATAACATGCAGTCTCTTTGAAAGAATCAACAAATTCAAGGTGTGGCAGAATGTCCGACCCCGTAAATCAAGACTTAAGTATCTTAAAGGAGCAAAAGTGATGCCTCGAAACATTGAAGAATATCCATATGAGGCAGATTGACAAGGGAGTATTTCTGTTCCTTAAAAGAAAAAAAATATAATAATCAAACTGCTTTTCGTCGAACCATGTGAATTCTGTTGTTTTGAGTTAATATTTGGTCTGTCTTTAATTCTTTATTTTTGCTGTTTAAATTTGTTTAGTGTAGTCTGATGGTAGCTGAATAGGTAGATTAGTTTAGTTTCATTTTTGTATAGCTTGAATGACTGGAAAAAGCATGCATAGGGGCCCTGATCACTAATATATCTGCCCTGTATCTATTGCGAAATAATTGCAGAATCCGCAATTTTTATTAGTAAATGCATGTTTTTGACTGACTGTTTAGCTAGGCTGGTTCTGTTTAAATTCTGTCTTTTGCTGCTATCTTGACTACCTTATATAGCTTATCTCAAAGCATGCTGGATGAGTGTCATAGGACACCTTTGATAGTTTAAATTAGCCTCTTAAAAGTGCTCAACATGCATAGCTTTAAGTCCTTACCTGCCTGTCTTTACGAATTTCTGCTGCTGTGATATTTACTTTTAGAATGTTCTGTCTATGCCTAGGGCTTTTAGATTCTCTTTGTTTTACCTTAGACTAGATGCTTCTAGGACAAGTTTGGGGGTGTGCCACCTCAGACACTCATTGGGGACAATGAGTAGTTTAAGTTTGGGGGAGGCCACCCTAGGCCTAGGAACATTCCTCTCTCCCTTAAAGCATAAGCATTCTTCTTCTCCTTTATAAAAAATGATGAGCTGAAAAAAAAAAATGAAAAATAGAATAAAGAGGGGTGTCTCTCTTAGGTTGCTGAGTAATCAGTGCCAAGTGTGTAACCCACAAGTGGCATTGCATCAAAAGGCAACCAAAGGAGAGGCTCCACCAAAGTAAGAAAGAAAAAGGAAAAAAATAGGGAAGAAGAATGTACACCTAGGAGTTGCAACTTTGTGGCTTAGATGTCCTAAATAAAAAGAACTCTGATCCTCAATTAGCTGAGCACAAAGTTGTAACTTGTAGGGTTGTTTAGGGAGATGAGTGTATATCCAATGTAGTGATGCCAGGGTTTAGGTTGTTCTCTAAAAGTACTACTGTCACCGTTAATACTAAGACTGGCATGACTCTAAGGAATCCTAGGCACATTAAAAATAAAGCTAGAAGCATGTACTGAGTCTGAGGTAAAGCTAGGCAGAATTTGAAACTTTAGGGATAGTGGCATGATATGACAAAAGCAAGAAGATCAGTTGTAGGGAGTTAATGGAAACAGATGGAGTGTTAGGCAGGCGAAGTCAGAAGAAGCTAGATAAGAGGGTAGTTTTAAGCCTAGAAGTGTGTCACAGGACAGCAGTGCTATAGATAGGGATATAGGGGAGTTAGCAAGTGGTTAAAGAGGAAGAAACAGCAGCCTAGGGAAGTCCTTAGTTTGCTTGAGGACAAGCAAAACCTTAAGTTTGGGGGTGTGTTACGTCTCCAAAAGTGACCTTTTTAGGACTTAATTAGCTTAGAAAGATGTTCACTCTTAGGTATTTTTGATAGCATTTAGCCTAAACCTATGCTTAAATATGAGAATTAGAAGAAGGTAGCTAAATTAGAACTTATGTACAATAGGAAAGAAAAGGGTTAGAAACCGAAGGAAAAGAATGAAAAAAAACTGCATTGCGACAGCATTGCGAAAACATTGCTGAAGCCGCAATTATTCAAGTGAAATCCGTAAGTTGACTGATCTTTTTCTGTTATTTTCCGTTATTTCAGGGATTCGTTCTTTCGCCTCCATCCATTCTGATATACGACGTTGAAGATTGATGGTTCTCCTTGGCCCAAACGCACCTGCAAACTACTATAAAAGGGGGTCAAAGTCGGAGGTTCAAACATCATCCGGAGGCGTAGAAGTCCTTTCGCAACTCCATTTTTCTTCGTGTTTTCCTTTGCCGTCTGTTGGAGTGAGAGTCTCAGCTGTTGGAATCGACAATCTGATAGGAAGGAGAGAAGATCCACCTTCTCTCTCGATTGGATTCATCCAAGCAAAGCTATTCTTTCATCCCCTTCAGCCGAGGCAGTTGCGACGAGGCTTCCAAGCACATTTACTGCTTTCTGTCTTTCTTTTTCTAGTTTACATTTCTGCTTTGTGTTGTTCTCTCTTTCTAATAGCTAGAATACTTCATTTCGTTGCTTTCTGTCTTTGGATTATTTACTTTAAGCTTTCCCGTGTTCGTTCAACCAATCAAAGTAATCAAATCTCAAGTTTTCATCTCACAGTTTCTTGCCATCGCATTCTACTGCTTTCCTTTACTGTTTTCATTCCATTCCTCTTCTAAGCATGTCTGTTTCATCTCGTATTTCTACTTACCCCCTATCCATGAGTAGCTAAGTCACTTAGGGGCATGCTAATGACAGAACTATAGGCTAAAAAACGTGAACCAAGCATGTAGGATAGCTCTCGAACCATTGATTGTATGTAAGCTTCATCCCACGGGCAATTTCGATTGGCCATCCATTTTGTCCAAAGAACTCCTAACCTCTGGAAGGAGTAAGAGTTCAGAGTCGTATAATCATGCTAGCCTTTCAAGGTAACCAGAAAACGGCTTAGGAATAAGCGTTTTCCTAGTACAAACTAAACACTTCTGCTTTAACAAGATGCTTGAGACCTTACTTTGAGTTGAGTAAACTAAAGAATCTAATGCATGGAATCGGACGATACATGAGATAGAGTGAGTTTGATGCATAGAGAGTTGATACAATGCTTGGGAATCGTATTAAAATGCCTATAGGATAGTCGTTAGTAGCCCTTAATTCTCCATTTTACACACTTTCACTGTTTTTACAATTGCGGAAACATTGCGGTGCCCGCAATTCTGCTAAGTTACCATTCTGTTTAGCTGTTTTCTTCTTCATTTATTAGTTTCGTCTCTTGTCTTTTGAGTCTAATTTCAACTTGCATTTGTTTATGTTGCATTCCTTTAGACATTCGGTAAGAAGTAGGAAATTAAAAACCAATTTTACCCCTTCAAATCCACCCCTTCTTTCTTAACTTTATACTTCACAAGTAGCTTATAAATAAATCTCTGTGGGAAAACGAATGAAAAAATACTTACTACTTGCTATAAGATCATGTATGCTTGCATGTTCTGAGTGCTCTTTCTTCCTTATTGCTTACTTTTATTAACACATTGAGCACGCAACAAGTTTTTGGCGCCGCTGCCGGGGATTTAGTTTAGTGAAAACGAAGTTTGTTAAGTTAGAAAACCAACTCTTAATATCTATTGGAGCTAATCTTCTTTCATTTCCTTTACAGGTACTATCAAGCTAGTTTATGAAAGAGTTTTCAAACCTCAACTCGCAACAGAGAGAAACTTTGCAGGTGGAAAACGTATGGGTACGACAAAGTAAATGAATACGCTGCAGAACTTAATTGGAGGACGAGTTTGCCCACAACAGTTTGAAGGATTTTACCAGCCATGTGCTTATTGTGGGGATAATCATAACTTGGAGAATTGCCCAACATTGAATTATCAAGAGAGGCAATATCAACAAAGCTATGACAACCATTATTCGTACATGTGTGAACATGATCAGTGGCAACTCTCAAATAATCCTTGGGAAGAGCATGTGCAAATTGCTCATTATGAAGAGTTCCCCCAACATGAAAACTATCAACATTATGCCCCAACTCCAAGTGAAGAATTATCACCCACTTTGGAGGCACTATGGATAGAATTCATGGAAAGGAATGATGCATCCATGAGGAGAATGGATGTGCAATTAGCTCAGCTCACAAATGACTTACAAGAGCTACTTGCTATAGCAAAATCACTACCACCATGCCCTCAGATGTTCGATTTTTATGATGATGAACCTTTTGTTACCTTCGAATCTGAGAAGAGTGATCCAATGGAATCTCCATATGAAATGGTGGAGTTGGTGACAGTTGAGAAAAATGAAATTGTGCTGGATGAGGCCAAAGAGACTAATGCGCTGCTTGAGGAACAAGAATTTGAAATGTTTGAGGTTGTAGCAAGCTTCTCCACCAATGAAAGAGTTGAGCCACCACCACCACAAATGCTCCAGCTGAAGGAGTTAGAAAGAGTTGTGCCAGAAAAAGAAGTCTCATCGCATCAAAGCTATGTTGTAGCAAATATTGTAGAAACAAAACCAACGCACAGAAAGTACAAACCTTGGGATGTTATAACATGCAGTCTCTTTGAAAGAATCAACAAATTCAAGGTGTGGCAGAATGTCCGACCCCGTAAATCAAGACTTAAGTATCTTAAAGGAGCAAAAGTGATGCCTCGAAACATTGAAGAATATCCATATGAGGCAGATTGACAAGGGAGTATTTCTGTTCCTTAAAAGAAAAAAAATATAATAATCAAACTGCTTTTCGTCGAACCATGTGAATTCTGTTGTTTTGAGTTAATATTTGGTCTGTCTTTAATTCTTTATTTTTGCTGTTTAAATTTGTTTAGTGTAGTCTGATGGTAGCTGAATAGGTAGATTAGTTTAGTTTCATTTTTGTATAGCTTGAATGACTGGAAAAAGCATGCATAGGGGCCCTGATCACTAATATATCTGCCCTGTATCTATTGCGAAATAATTGCAGAATCCGCAATTTTTATTAGTAAATGCATGTTTTTGACTGACTGTTTAGCTAGGCTGGTTCTGTTTAAATTCTGTCTTTTGCTGCTATCTTGACTACCTTATATAGCTTATCTCAAAGCATGCTGGATGAGTGTCATAGGACACCTTTGATAGTTTAAATTAGCCTCTTAAAAGTGCTCAACATGCATAGCTTTAAGTCCTTACCTGCCTGTCTTTACGAATTTCTGCTGCTGTGATATTTACTTTTAGAATGTTCTGTCTATGCCTAGGGCTTTTAGATTCTCTTTGTTTTACCTTAGACTAGATGCTTCTAGGACAAGTTTGGGGGTGTGCCACCTCAGACACTCATTGGGGACAATGAGTAGTTTAAGTTTGGGGGAGGCCACCCTAGGCCTAGGAACATTCCTCTCTCCCTTAAAGCATAAGCATTCTTCTTCTCCTTTATAAAAAATGATGAGCTGAAAAAAAAAAAATGAAAAATAGAATAAAGAGGGGTGTCTCTCTTAGGTTGCTGAGTAATCAGTGCCAAGTGTGTAACCCACAAGTGGCATTGCATCAAAAGGCAACCAAAGGAGAGGCTCCACCAAAGTAAGAAAGAAAAAGGAAAAAAATAGGGAAGAAGAATGTACACCTAGGAGTTGCAACTTTGTGGCTTAGATGTCCTAAATAAAAAGAACTCTGATCCTCAATTAGCTGAGCACAAAGTTGTAACTTGTAGGGTTGTTTAGGGAGATGAGTGTATATCCAATGTAGTGATGCCAGGGTTTAGGTTGTTCTCTAAAAGTACTACTGTCACCGTTAATACTAAGACTGGCATGACTCTAAGGAATCCTAGGCACATTAAAAATAAAGCTAGAAGCATGTACTGAGTCTGAGGTAAAGCTAGGCAGAATTTGAAACTTTAGGGATAGTGGCATGATATGACAAAAGCAAGAAGATCAGTTGTAGGGAGTTAATGGAAACAGATGGAGTGTTAGGCAGGCGAAGTCAGAAGAAGCTAGATAAGAGGGTAGTTTTAAGCCTAGAAGTGTGTCACAGGACAGCAGTGCTATAGATAGGGATATAGGGGAGTTAGCAAGTGGTTAAAGAGGAAGAAACAACAGCCTAGGGAAGTCCTTAGTTTGCTTGAGGACAAGCAAAACCTTAAGTTTGGGGGTGTGTTACGTCTCCAAAAGTGACCTTTTTAGGACTTAATTAGCTTAGAAAGATGTTCACTCTTAGGTATTTTTGATAGCATTTAGCCTAAACCTATGCTTAAATATGAGAATTAGAAGAAGGTAGCTAAATTAGAACTTATGTACAATAGGAAAGAAAAGGGTTAGAAACCGAAGGAAAAGAATGAAAAAAAACTGCATTGCGACAGCATTGCGAAAACATTGCTGAAGCCGCAATTATTCAAGTGAAATCCGTAAGTTGACTGATCTTTTTCTGTTATTTTCCGTTATTTCAGGGATTCGTTCTTTCGCCTCCATCCATTCTGATATACGACGTTGAAGATTGATGGTTCTCCTTGGCCCAAACGCACCTGCAAACTACTATAAAAGGGGGTCAAAGTCGGAGGTTCAAACATCATCCGGAGGCGTAGAAGTCCTTTCGCAACTCCATTTTTCTTCGTGTTTTCCTTTGCCGTCTGTTGGAGTGAGAGTCTCAGCTGTTGGAATCGACAATCTGATAGGAAGGAGAGAAGATCCACCTTCTCTCCCGATTGGATTCATCCAAGCAAAGCTATTCTTTCATCCCCTTCAGCCGAGGCAGTTGCGACGAGGCTTCCAAGCACATTTACTGCTTTCTGTCTTTCTTTTTCTAGTTTACATTTCTGCTTTGTGTTGTTCTCTCTTTCTAATAGCTAGAATACTTCATTTCGTTGCTTTCTGTCTTTGGATTATTTACTTTAAGCTTTCCCGTGTTCGTTCAACCAATCAAAGTAATCAAATCTCAAGTTTTCATCTCACAGTTTCTTGCCATCGCATTCTACTGCTTTCCTTTACTGTTTTCATTCCATTCCTCTTCTAAGCATGTCTGTTTCATCTCGTATTTCTACTTACCCCCTATCCATGAGTAGCTAAGTCACTTAGGGGCATGCTAATGACAGAACTATAGGCTAAAAAACGTGAACCAAGCATGTAGGATAGCTCTCGAACCATTGATTGTATGTAAGCTTCATCCCACGGGCAATTTCGATTGGCCATCCATTTTGTCCAAAGAACTCCTAACCTCTGGAAGGAGTAAGAGTTCAGAGTCGTATAATCATGCTAGCCTTTCAAGGTAACCAGAAAACGGCTTAGGAATAAGCGTTTTCCTAGTACAAACTAAACACTTCTGCTTTAACAAGATGCTTGAGACCTTACTTTGAGTTGAGTAAACTAAAGAATCTAATGCATGGAATCGGACGATACATGAGATAGAGTGAGTTTGATGCATAGAGAGTTGATACAATGCTTGGGAATCGTATTAAAATGCCTATAGGATAGTCGTTAGTAGCCCTTAATTCTCCATTTTACACACTTTCACTGTTTTTACAATTGCGGAAACATTGCGGTGCCCGCTGTTGACCGAGAAATTTCGGCCAATCAGTGGTCGCCACGTGTCTCCATCACGACCGGGGATCAGATAGACTTGACCGAGCAAAGTCGGCCAAACTGCAATTGGGCTCGAAGTCGAATCGGGCCAGAAAGATTAAATGACAATTTGGCCCAAAGCCCAAAAGCCCATTGGGTCCAAACCCAAACCCATTGGGTCCAAACCCAAACCCATTGGGTCCAAACCCAAACCCATTGGGCCCAAAGCCCAAGCCCATTGGATCCAGGCCCATGAAAACTCTATAAATAGAGAGTTCATTTTCATTTCTAAGGTTCAGAAAATTTCTTCTCCTAAGAACTCAGAGAGAATTCCCAAACAACGAAAGACTCTTTGAAATCCTGAAGACTGAACGTCACTCCAAATTCAAACACCTGAAGACTTCACCGCTACGCGAAGCTGAAGATTCAACCTCGAGAACAAGCTACGAAGCCCTCGAGTACGTAACGTTTAAGAGAGAGAATCAGAGGATCAAATATTAGAGATTGTAATCCACTACGCACTGATAAATACAATACATCAAATACAAATTCAAATTCATTTGCACGTGTCGGATTTCCATTCGTCGTCGAAATCTCGTGTGAACAGATTGGCACGCCCGGTGGGACCTCTCTACCTTTCATCTCTCTCTCTCAACAGAAATTAACAATGGCATCAAAGAAGACAACGTTCCAGGCTGTCAGTTCCAACAGCCCTTACAGGGGACCTACCACCCGCAGTCGCGTCATCAAAGAAGTCTCGCAGACGGGCGAACACACTCCTGCCATCGTGCGCAAAATATACAAACGACTGACGGAGTCCGAGCGGGTTGGGATAATCATCAAGGATAATCCTCTGTTCGATGAGGTTGTTCCCTCCTCTGATCAGCCGGAGAAGGTGTCTGACTCCAGCGTATCTGTAATGATGGCGGATGCGCGTACTAACGACGAAGCGATGGCTGAGATGGAAAAGAAAATCAGCTTCCTGATGAAAGCAGTCGAGGACAAAGACTTCGAGATTGCCCAACTGAGGAGTCAGATGCAGAGCCGTGAGGTCGCGGAGTCAAGCCTAACTCCTGCGGCCAGAAAGAATGACAAAGAAAAAATGGTCATCCAGGAAGACCAAGCGCAACACTCGACGTCAGTCGCCTCCTTGTCTGTCCAACAACTGCAGGACATGATTACCAACACCATCCGAGTCCAGTACGGCGGACCAGCCCAAAGCACCCTCTTGTATACCAAACCGTATTCCAAGAGGATTGACAGCTTAAGAATGCCCATTGGGTATCAGCCGCCAAAGTTTCAACAATTCGATGGGAAGGGCAATCCTAAACAACACATTGCCCACTTCGTCGAAACATGCGAGAATGCTGGAACTCGCGGAGACTTGCTGGTTAGGCAATTCGTCCGAACCTTGAAAGGAAACGCCTTTGACTGGTACACCGACTTGGAACCCGAGACGATCGACAGTTGGGAGCAGTTTGAAAGAGACTTCCTGAATCGCTTCTACAGCACGAGGCGAACAGTCAGCATGTCAGAACTCTCGCATGCTAGCCAAAGAATGGGCGAGCCTGTCGTCGACTTCATTAACCGCTGGAGATCGTTGAGTCTTGATTGCAAGGACCGACTCACGGAAGTGTCTGCTGTCGAGATGTGCATCGGCGGCATGCATTGGGGACTTCACTACATCCTGCAAGGGATAAAACCCCAAACATTCGAGGAGCTGGCAACTCGCGCCCACGATATGGAGTTGAGTATTGCCAATAGAGGAAACAAAGACCTCTTAATCCCCGATGTAAAGAAAACAAAGACGGAAATGAAAAGCGTTGGGAAGATCACGAAGAATGTCGTGAAAGAATCCATGGTCGTCAACACGGCCCCCTTAAGGTTTTCCTCCAAAGCAAAGGAAAACAAAACAGAAGTAAGAAATGACAAAGGCGAAAGACGTCGCCTTACGCTGAAAGAAAGACAAGAAAAGATCTACCCGTTTCCAGACTCGGACATTCCCGATATGTTAGAGCAGTTGCTGGAAACGCAACTCATCCAACTGCCAGAATGCAAACGACCGGAGGAGTTAGGAAAGGTAAATGATCCTAACTACTGCAAATACCACCGGGTCGTCAGTCATCCTGTAGGCAAATGCTTCGTCCTGAAAGAGCTAATCATGAAGTTAGCTAGTGAAAATAAGATTGAGCTAGATCTCGACGAAATAGCTCAAGCAAATCACGCCGCTGTAACATTGAACTCCGGCGTTCAATTATCTCCTGTCTCTCCTAAGAAGCAAGAGGAGAGTTTGATCCAGTTCGGGACTTGCGAACCTGTAATCGTTCGATACGAACATGAAATCCTACAGGAGACTTCGCGGGTGGAGCCCGAACCCGTTGGAGATGAGGATGAAGGATGGACCGTCGTAACTCGTCGGAAAATGCGGCGACAGAGACCTGTTCAGAAAGAAGCCCGCCTACTTCGAGAGTATAGGCGAAAAAGTAAACTTCCAAAGAGAAAAGGAAGAAAGAGTATGAGAAAGCCAAAATTTGTCGTGGAGGAAAACAAAGACCTCCCTCGACCCCAGCAGCCTATGACCCTACGGGAATTTTTCCCCAAGGGATTCCTTAATGAGAAGACGGAAGAAATAATTGAAATTGCTACGTGCCATGTCGTTGTGGCAATTGAGGATGACAGCGCCACTCCAAGTTCAACGGAGTTGGCAATAAAGCTGGACAATACACCTTCCCCCAATTTAGTAGATTTGCTTCAAATGGACAAAACTGCTCACGTCAACACATTGAAGGACTCTAATGTTTCAGAACCGTCAACCTCTACAGCACATGCAGGTGCGTCTGATTGCATGTCCATAAGCTTCACCGATGATGATTTGATGTTGGGGTCAAAACCTCACAATAGACCTTTGTTCGTCTCGGGATACATTCGAGAACAGAGGGTCGGTCGAATCCTCATTGATGATGGATCGGCCGTCAACATAATGCCGAAATCACTCATGAAGGAGATTGGCATCCTGATGGAAGAACTATCAAGTAGCAAGCTGGTAATCCAGGGTTTCAATCAGGGAGGACAACGAGCGATCGGCATGATTCGCCTACAGCTCATCATCGGAGACTTAGAAGCACATACCTTATTTCATGTCATAGACTCCAGGACCACCTATAAAATATTGTTGGGTCGCCCTTGGATTCATGGAAATGGGGTAATAACTTCCACCTTGCATCAGTGCTTCAAGTTCTATCAGAACGGCGTAAAAAAGGTTGAGGCAGACACTAAGCCATTTTCAGAGGCTGAGTCTCATTTCGCGGATGCCAAGTTTTATATAAATAACAGCAACATAGAAGAAATAATGCCAAAAGAAATCCCTTTGATCAGCGGGGAGCAGAAGACTTGCGCAGGGAAAGAATCCATCAAAGAAGAAAATGTTCCCAAGTTTTGCGAAAGTAAAACATCTGTCAGCCCTACGAAGGCTAAGGCCTTGAAAGATGAGAAAAGTTCGAACCCTTCTGTCCTGCGCTACGTTCCCTTGTCCCGGCGTAAGAAAGGTGAATCACCATTCGCAGAATGTACTAAAAGTTTGAAAGTCGGTGACATTAAGATCCTAAAAGAAAACTTTGTCACCCCTCTTACGAAGATAACGAAACAAGAGGTCACGAAGTCCAAAGAGACTCAAAAAGGGATGGTCCTACCTGAGAAACGAACGAAAGAAGGATACGATCCCAAGGCATATAAACTGCTAGCAAAGGCAGGATATGATTTTACAACTCACACTGAGTTCAAGGGCCTGAAAATCCTCGAGGGCAGATCAGAGCTTTCTTCGACACAGAAGAAACTCCTAAAAGAGGGATATTCTATACCGGCATCAAGAAAGGGACTTGGATATAAGTCGCCTGAACCAGTCCGGATAACCCGAAAAGGGAAAGAGAAAGTGGTTAACAGTAATAACATAACGACCAAAGAGGCAAACAATTCAAAAGAAGAGGAAACTGTCAAACCAAGGATCTCTATCTTTAAGCGCATCAAGCCGCCAGCTACGCGCGCTTCAGCCTTCCAGCGATTGAAAACGGCTGTGACAGAAGAGGACAGTTCGCACTCAACACCCAAGCCAACCAGATCTTTCGTCTTTCAAAGGTTGAGTAAGTCGGCAGATAAAAAAGAAAGCACGCCGTCCGCTGAACCTCTCTCACGGCAATCAGCATTTCAAAGGTTGAGTAAGCCAGCAGATAACAAAGAAATCATGTCGTCTGCTGAACTTCTCTCACGGCAATCAGCATTGCAAAGGTTGAGTAAGCCAACAGATGAGAAGGAAAACACAGTGTCCGCTAAACCCCTCTCACGAAAGTCAGCGTTTCAAAGGTTGAGTAAGCCGACAGAGGAGAAAGAAAATACGCCGTCCGCTGAACCTCTCTCACGAACGTCAGCGTTGCAAAGATTAAGCGTGACCACAAAGAGAGATAAGAAACTTTCATCCACTTCCATCTTCGATCGCCTCCTACACGAAGAGGCTCGAGAGACTTTGAACAATAAAGAGTCTAGCGAAACAAAAAGCGATGAAGAGATCCGCAGTATCGTCCCCTCACGGATGAAAAGAAAAACTTTTGTCACTGTGAATACAGATGGTGCATTGAAGGTTAAACGACGTACTGTCATCATCACCAACCCTGCAAGCAAACATGCAGAGAATGGGGATGAAGCCTCTTGTTATCATATTACTGCCGAGGAAGAAATGGAAGCCGAGATATCTGAAGAGGATGTTGAAGAGGCTCCACTGCCACTCGAAGATGGAAGTCAACCAACAGTTGACGAACTGAAAGAAGTTAATCTGGGTACGACGGAAGAACCACGTCCAACCTTTATAAGCGCATCACTTTCCGATGAAGAGGAGTGTGAGTACTTGAGTTTGCTCATTGCGTATAAAGATGTCTTTGCTTGGTCGTATAAAGAGATGCCGAGACTTGATCCAAAAGTCGCAGTACATCATCTCGCTATTGAACATGGGTATCGACCAGTCAAACAAGCTCAACGACGTTTCAGGCCAGAGCTCATTCCCCAAATTGAAAATGAAGTCAACAAGCTAATTGAAGCGGGGTTCATTCGCGAAGTAAACTACCCAACATGGATAGCAAACATTGTCCCCGTCAGAAAGAAAAACGGACAATTACGGGTATGCGTTGACTTTCGCGATCTGAATAGTGCGTGTCCGAAAGACGACTTCCCATTGCCCATCACTGAACTAATGGTCGATGCTACCACAGGGCATGAAGCATTGTCTTTCATGGATGGGTCATCAGGATACAACCAGATTCGAATGGCCCTCAAAGATGAAGAAATGACAGCGTTCCGGACTCCGAAAGGGATATACTGTTACAAGGTAATGCCCTTTGGATTAAAGAACGCCGGCGCAACTTATCAACGTGCCATGCAAAAGATCTTCGATGATATGCTGCATAAGCATGTCGAATGCTACGTCGACGATCTTGTAGTCAAGTCAAAAAAGCGACAGGATCACTTGAAAGATCTAAAGGTGGTTTTCGATCGTCTGAGAAAGTACCAATTGAGGATGAATCCTCTCAAATGTGCATTCGGTGTAACTTCGGGGAAATTCCTTGGTTTCGTCGTAAAACATCGAGGGATCGAGATTGATCAGTCCAAGATCGACGCCATTCAAAAAATGCCAGAGCCGCGAAACTTGCATGAACTAAGAAGTCTCCAAGGACGACTTGCTTATATCAGGAGGTTCATCTCCAATCTAGCAGGCCGATGCCAACCATTTCAAAGATTGATGAGGAAAGACACGACCTTTGAGTGGGATGAAGCATGTCAAAATGCTTTTAACAACATAAAGCAATATTTGCTTAACCCTCCTGTTTTGGGCGCACCCGTAGCAGGAAAGCCATTGATACTCTACGTTACTGCGCAAGAAAGGTCGCTTGGGGCATTGCTTGCACAAGAAAGCGAGAAGGGCAAAGAATGTGCCCTCTACTACTTAAGTAGAACTCTCAATGGGGCAGAGCTGAATTATTCACCCATTGAGAAGATGTGTCTTTCACTCTTCTTCGCCATCGATAAGTTGAGACATTACATGCAGGCATTCACAGTGCATCTGGTGGCTAAGGCTGATCCAATCAAGTATGTTCTGTCTAGACCAATTATCTCAGGTCGGTTGGCAAAGTGGGCAATCTTACTACAACAGTATGACATTGTTTATGTTCCGCAAAAGGCGGTGAAGGGGCAAGCCTTGGCTGATTTCTTGGCAGATCATCCAGTGCCGTCAGACTGGAAATTATCTGACGACCTGCCTGACGAAGAAATCTTCTACGTTGAAATTGTTGACCCATGGATTATGTATTTTGACGGTGCAGCTCGAAGATATGGCGCAGGAGCGGGTATAGTATTCATTACCCCTGAAAAACACATGCTGCCGTATAGCTTCGCATTTGAAGAGGTATGTTCGAATAATGTTGCTGAATATCAAGCACTCATTATGGGTCTTCAAATAGCAATAGAAATTGGAGTAACCTACATTGAGAATTATGGAGATTCAAAACTGATAATTAATCAATTGTCGCTCCAATACGAGGTGAAGCATCCAGATTTAATGCCCTACTTTAATTATGCAAGACGACTCTTAGAGAGCTTTGATAGTATGACGATAGAGCATATTCCAAGAGCTGAAAATGCAAAGGCAGATGCATTAGCAAACTTGGCCACAGCCCTGACTGTATCAGAAAGTGAAATATTGAACGTTCCGATTTGTCAAAAATGGGTTATACCGCCAACTGAAGTTGAAAGTCAAGAAGCAAACGTAATATCGGTCTATGTGATTGAGGAAGAGGATTGGCGACAACCGATTGTAGATTATCTACAGCATGGAAAACTTCCCACAGAGTCCCGACGTAAGGCCGATATACGAAGAAGAAGTGCTCGATTCATCTACTACAAGGAAACCCTTTATCGACGCTCCTATGACGGACTTTTTCTCCGATGCCTAGGAAAAGAAGAATCGATAAAGGCATTAGAGGAAGCACACTCAGGGGTCTGTGGTGCTCATCAATCGGGACCGAAACTTCATTTTCAGTTGAAAAGAATGGGCTATCACTGGCCAACGATGGTTCAAGACTCGATGGAGTATGCTAAGAAATGTGAGGCCTGTCAGTTTCATGCAAACTTCATACATCAACCGCCAGAACCCCTTCACCCAACCATAGCTTCATGGCCCTTTGAAGCTTGGGGGCTTGATCTCGTTGGTCCAATAACACCTAAGTCCTCAGCAGGACATTCTTATATCCTCGCTGGGACAGATTATTTTTCAAGGTGGGCCGAGGCAATTGCGTTAAAGGAGGCAAAAAAGGAAACTGTTGTGAATTTCATCCGAACTCACATCATTTACCGTTACGGCATCCCTCACCGCATCGTGACCGATAACGGAAGACAATTCTCCAATAGTCTAATGGACAATTTATGTGAGAAATTCAAGTTCAAGCAATGCAAGTCATCCATGTACAACGCTCCGGCAAATGGATTGGCAGAAGCATTCAACAAGACATTATGCAACTTGCTGAAAAAAGTAGTCTCCAAGTCAAAAAGAGACTGGCAGGAAAAGATTGGTGAGGCATTATGGGCTTACCGAACTACCCACCGCACTCCTACAGGGGTCACACCTTATTCCCTAGTCTATGGGGTTGAAGTTGTGCTCCCTTTGGAAAGAGAAATCCATTCTTTAAGAATGGCGGTGCAAGAAGGGTTAACTACCGAAGACAATGCAAGATTGCGCCTCGAAGAATTGGAAGCGCTCGATGAAAGAAGATTGGATGCTCAGCAAGCATTGGAATGTTACCAAGCGCGAATGACCAAGGCTTTCAACAAAAATTTGAAGCCTCGATCATTTCAAGTTGGCGATCTAGTACTTGCAGTTCGAAGACCCATTATCACAACACGACACACAGGGAGCAAGTTCACTCCTAAATGGGACGGACCCTATGTTGTCAAGGAAGTCTACACAAATGGGGCATACAAAATCGTGGATCATGACGGATTAAGGATTGGCCCAATCAACGGCAAATTTCTTAAGAAATTTTATGCGTAAAAATTAATGTAATACTCCTTAACGTAAGAGTATAAACTACACGTTGCTCCTGGCCCGCACGAGCTTAAAAGGTGAACGGCCCAAGTAAAAAAAAAAATTCTTGTAATCTGAACTACGTTATGACTTGATCCCTTCCATCTAAGGGTACGTAGGCAACTTAAAGAAAAAAATATATACTTTGAGTTCAGTCACAAACTAAAATTCATTCAATTTTATGCAGTCATAAAAAAAAAAGGAACTGTAAATTCAATCACAATGTGAATAAAATAAATGAACGACTAATAAAATAAAATAAAATAAAGTCAAAGCAGCCATTTGAAGTCCCTCAATTCTTCACGCGCAGTTTCTAGAAAACCACGTAGTACGTCTAGAGAAGCTATAGCTTCGTCACCAATAGCGGGAGTATCTTCAATATTGCTAATTTCCGTGCACATCCTGTTTTCTTTAAGTTGCTCTTCATTGAAATGTCTTTCTTTCTCCAAAATAAGTACAGAAAGTGATTCATGGTCAGCCTCCATAGTCTTCAGTTTGGCCTTCATACTTTCAATCTCCGAGAGCATCTACTTAGACCGGTCCTGAAGTACATTCTTTTCTTCGAGCAGAAAGTTTTTACGAGACGAGACACCCTCCAAGCTGCATCTCAACTTTGCCAGGTCCTGATCCTTGCCAGATGAGGTCAAGCATGGAGAGTAGCGAGATTGTAGCTCGTTGTACTGGTCCACGTTTCGAAAGTACTCATCCACAAGATTCTTCAGAGATGCCAAGCTCGTCGCATCAACTTCAGAGGCGGCATCGAATATTTTCTGAATCTCAGGTTCAAGGGAGGAAGCCTTCTCAAAAGGAGTACGACCAAGTTTTTGTTGTACAATCTTCCACATGGCTAAGGCAAAATCTCGACGAGCTTTGGAGATTATGTCGTCAGCAACAAAAGTGGAAGCCTCTGAAGTCGCAATATCCAAATCCTCAACCGCCTGTTTAGGAGGGCTAGAAGCCACGATCATCAATGACTGTCTGCTCGAAGACGCCTGCAAAATAAAAAATAACAATAGGGAAATGAGGAAATAACGATGAATAAGCGTACAAAAATGCTCGAACAAAACTAAAGGGATACATATATGCAAAGAAGAAAGGATGAATGAGTCACTAACCAAAGGTGCAACAAGTTCGGGGGACTGTGGGGCATCAATAATCTTTTTCGATCTCTTCCGAGATTTAGTCTTCTCAGATTTAAGCTGCTTCCAGTAGCGGTCGCTGTTGTGTTCGCTGCTGCTACTCTGACTGCCAGTGTCTTCGTCAGGACTACTCACTTCGTGAATTGGCACCTCTTTCCTCGCGGCGCAAACCTTTTTACCGGTGTCTTTGGGAGGTTTTGTAGGAGGAGGAGTGAAACTGTTAACTAACAATTGTATGTTCACCCCGAAATAGCTCCCATGTTTTTTGTTCCACCACTTCTTGTAGGATGCGGTGACATGATCAGCAGGGTTTGGCATACACTGAGGGAGATGCACCCGGGACGAGGTTAGTGTCTCAGTGCAAATCCTCCAATGGTGGAATACATTCTCCAAGTTGATCGTAGGCGGATCTTCACGTAACTCGTTCGGTATATCTTGATAAAAGCCAAGTTGTCGACTAAACCGACAAGGGTGGTAGGCCTCGATAGTCATTTGTGTTCCGTGATGAGAGGATAAGTAACACGAGCGAATGCTTATAAAGTATGAAGATGATGAGAATGATAAACCTTTAACATCATGTAAAGTGCCGCCTTGACTCTTGGGTTGGGGGTTTGCATGCCACGCTATAGACATGCCTTCATGGATTACTTTGCGGGCTGCGAACGCATCATAGTATTTCGCGCCACCTTCTCCTGAGTAGTCAACCATTAATGGGCCAGTTGTTGAGGATATTCTAAAGTGTGTACCAAAGTAAAGGGCAAGCCAACCATAAACATAATGTACTGGGAAGCAAATGTCGGAGCGCCCGGAAGAATGAGGGGTGTTGTAAAGTTGGCTAAGTCCATGATAAATATTGGATAAAACCGGGACTGCAAGGTTGAAAAGGCTACCTTCAGCCATGAGGGATGCTACCTTAAACACACTAGGACGGAGAAAGTTCCCACTCTTATAGGGAAACACGAAAACACACAGCCAGCATGAGATAAATGCAGCCAGATATGTTTGGTCCTTCAAGTCTTCCTCTACCCCCAGTTCGTGGAATAGTTCTTGCTCTTCGTTAGACCAGCCACGGGGAGCAGGAATAGAGCCCGACGGGTTATGAGTTAGGCGAGGCCGGGAAGATTTTTTGGTTCTCCGACTAGGGGGTTTGGTATATTTTAAGTCACCTTTAAACCAAAACTTGATCCACGATTGAGTGAAAATTCGTGTTTTCTCTACTTGCTGAGAAGCAATCCGGTAGTAAGCATCAAAAAGATAAGTACAGCTCTTGGGAAGGTGCTCACCCCGGACACGCGGCCCCACGCGCGGACCCATCAGTTCCTCACAGCTTGGAATGATTTCATTATAGAATTTTCCTTTGATTGAAAGACCTCCGAGTTTCCACATGTCCCACAAAGAAATGGATGCTTCTCCAGATGAGGTGTGAATGGTGTTGGTTGAAGGACACCAGGCTTCGCAGAAAGCCCGCATCACGTCTAAGTTGCGATCATAGGTATACAGAGAGGCCAGCATGGGTGATAGCATACCTGAGCCTTGCAATGAGTTCTTGTTTCGAGCAACGGTGAATTCAAGCCACTCCCAATAAAGTGGAGTGTAAAGGAATTCACCATTAAGTTTAAAGGTAGAACCCCAACGAATTCCGCCCGAAATAATACGACGCCCAAGGGTGGGACTCGGATTGGATTTGGATTTCCCTCTATGTAAAGAGGATTGTAAAATCCACGCGGGGGAGTGTTGGTCGCGGGGTCGCTCCGTAGACCATTCGGCCAAAAAATGGTTTTTGTCCAATTCTGATTCTTTAGGCAAATCTTCCATGGGGAAAAGGATGCCACTTTTTAGTGGTTGATCTTCGTTGTCTAAAACAACCAAATTTACTCCTGCATCGTCTGAAAACTCGGTAAAAAAGACCATGACTTGACCTACAAAAAAAAAATGAATAATTAATTTTTACTCTTTACAATCGTGACTCCAAGCAAACGTTAAAAAAAAATGATGAAATCCAACACCAATATATGTAAAGTTATTAAAAAAAAGGATTACAGCGGTGACGATGATCCAATGTTGGTGAAAAGGGTAGTTGTACGAAAGGTTTTCATCATGACCGTTGACTAAAAAAAAAAAAAAAAAAAAAAAAAAAAAAATATTTCCAATCCCAAAGAGGTTAAAGATGTCTGCTTCTAGATAGACCTACAAGTCGCATCCGACAAGTGGACACCCGTAACAGGGGCAACGCTTAGGCGTGAGTGGGCATCCCACAACCCAGCGTCACATCTCTAACTCCTTTGCAAAAGGAAAAGATTTTAAGTTTGAAAGGTTTAAGGATGTCTGCTTCTAGATAGACCTACAAGTCGCATCCGACAAGTGGACACCCGTAGCAGGGGTAACACGTAGGCGTGAGTGGGCGTCCCACAACCCAGTGCCACATCCTTAACTCTTTCAAACTGAAAAGCAAAAAAAAAAAAGGTCTTTTAACAAAAAAATATTTCCAATCCCAAAGAGGTTAAAGATGTCTGCTTCTAGATAGACCTACAAGTCGCATCCGACAAGTGGACACCCGTAACAGGGGCAACGCTTAGGCGTGAGTGGACATCTCACAACCCAGCGTCACATATCTAACTCCTTTGCAAAAGAAAAAGATTTTAAGTCTGAAAGGTTTAAGGATGTCTGCTTCTAGATAGACCTACAAGTCGCATCCGACAAGTGGACATCCTTAACAGGGGCAACACGTAGGCGTGAGTGGGCGTCCCACAACCCAGTGTCACATCCTTAACTCCTTTAGACTGAAAAAAAAAACGTTTTGGTTTAGGAAGCTTTTGTTTTGTATAAAAAAAAAAAGGGTTTTGATCTTTAAAATTTTCACAAACTCAAATACACCTAAAAAAAATATATATATATATTTCCAATCCCAAAGAGGTTAAAGATGTCTGCTTCTAGATAGACCTACAAGTCGCATCCGACAAGTGGACACCCGTAACAGGGGCAACGCTCAGGCGTGAGTGGGCATCCCACAACCCAGCGTCACATCTCTAACTTCTTTGCAAAAGGAAAAGATTTTAAGTCTGAAAGGTTTAAGGATGTCTGCTTCTAGATAGACCTACAAGTCGCATCCGACAAGTGGACATCCTTAACAGGGGCAACACGTAGGCGTGAGTGGGCGTCCCACAACCCAGTGTCACATCCTTAACTCCTTTAGACTGAAAAAAAAAACGAAGCTTTTGTTTTGTATTTAAAATAAAACGAAAGTTTTGATCTTTAAAATTTTCACAAACTCAAATACACATAAAAAAAAAAAAAAAAAAAAAAATATATTTCCAATCCCAAAGAAGTTAAAGATGTCTGCTTCTAGATAGACCTACAAGTCGCATCCGACAAGTGGACACCCGTAACAGGGGCAACGCTTAGGCGTGAGTGGGCATCCCACAACCCAGCGTCACATCTCTAACTTCTTTGCAAAAGGAAAAGATTTTAAGTCTGAAAGGTTTAAGGATGTCTGCTTCTAGATAGACCTACAAGTCGCATCCGACAAGTGGACATCCTTAACAGGGGCAACACGTAGGCGTGAGTGGGCGTCCCACAACCCAGTGTCACATCCTTAACTCCTTTAGACTGAAAAATTTTTTTAAAAAAAAAAACTAAACAAAAAAAAATAATAAAATAAAATATTTTGGTTTAGGAAGCTTTTGTTTTGTTTTTTTTTTTTGAAAAGAAAATAATAAAGAAATTCACAAGCTCAAATATGTTTTGTAAAAAAAAAAAAAAAAAAAAAAAAAAAAAAAAAAAAGGTAAAAAAGTTAAAAAAAATATATCCAAAAGCTCAAATTGAGTTTATTTTGAAGAAAATAAGAAAATATATGGCGATGAGATGTCAGGTTTCAAATTTCTAAGTCTAAATTTGAGTTTTAAATTTCGAAATAAAAATAATTAAAAAAATTTATGGGATTTTCAAAAAGTCTAGAGGATTTTCAAAAAGTCTAGATTTTAAATCTAAATTTACAATTTGCTAAAGTCTAGATTTTAAATCTAAATTTACAATTTGCTAATTTCATAAGTATTAATGCTAAATCTCAATTACAAAGGTTCTAAATGTCAACTCCCAATTACATAATACAACAATTACATAAAACAGTCTAAAATAACATATTAAACTTCTCATATTCCCATAGGCCACAAATTAAAATATAATGCAACCACAACCACAAAATTAAAATTACAAACACAAAATTAAAACTCACAGTCCATAATACAAAAATTAAAATCCTAAAATTAAAACCCACAGTCCATAAATTACATACAATAAATTAAATTACATATATAAATATAAATTACATACATTAAATTACAGTCCACATTTACATACAATAAATTACATTTACATACAAACATACATAAATCAAATAATATTAAAAGATTTTATTTACCAAATTAATGTTGGCACGAAGAACACCGTAGAATTTTTTGCAAATTGGCACCTGTATATAAAAAAAATATATATACATATAAAGTTAGAATAAAACATAAAAAAAAATACTAAACTAAATAATAATAAATAACAAAAAAAAAAAAAAAAAAAAAAAAACAAAAAAAAAAAAAATAATAAAAAAAAAGAAAAGAAGAAACTCGCCTACGGCGTGCGATGAAGACGGCGGCGTGGGTCGCGAGGTGCTGCGCGGGGGCGGCGGTGCTGCGGCGGTGCTGCGCGATGGGCTGACGGATGCGGCGGTTCGCGCGGAAGAGGATCCGAAGACGGCCGGCGGTACAGATCCGGAGCGCAGGGCGCGAGATGGGCTGAGGCGCGGCGGCGACGCCTGAAGCACGGGGCAGAGACGTGCGGCGCTGCGGCGAGGACGTGCGACGGTTGCGGCTGGCTGCTGTTCTGGAGACGACGGCGGCTGGCGGAACGGAGCTGCAGATGCGGCTGAAGCACGGCGGTTCGGGCGGAGCTGCGGGCGGCGGTGCAGCTGGAGCGCGACGATCCAGGCGGAGCGACGCGGCGGCGGCGGACTGAAGCGCGGTGGCGGCGGCGGCGGCTGGAGCTCTCCTTCTTCTTCCTCTCCAAGCAAACTTTCTCCCTTCCTCTACAAACAAACCCTAAAGCCTTATTCTAACTCTTCAAATTCCATCTCATTCTATTTATATGAATTAGAAAACCTAAATGGGTTAGGGTTTGAAGAGTAAAATTACTTAAATGTCCTTCATTTAAGTTAAAAAAAAAATTATTACAAAAATAAAGTACAAAGTCAGACTCGAACTTAGGACCAAACTCAACTAAAGCCATCCAAGTTCCGCTCTACCAAACAAACTTCTTGATCCTCATTTGTCTTCACATTCTAGTGTTGCATTTGGCCAATTATTTATGCCAAAATAAAAAAATTCCAACCCTCTTATTCCGAATTCAAGCCCAACTTTAGAAGCTTACCATTTTTTTTTTTTAACCGAGAAAATTAAAATTTTTGGGCATATTCCAAAATTTATTTTCAGACATGATTTAGAGTCAAAAATTATCTAAATCCAAGCCTCAAATCAAAATTGGCGGTTTGGGTATATTTTATCCACGTCGAAATTAGAGTAAAATTCAAAGTCAAACCCTATTCAAAATACAATTGGGCAGACACAAGTCCTTACTCTACATCTCAAGATAAACTAAGGTAGAAAAAAAAAAAAATCTCTCTACCGAAATTTAAATCAAATTTCTGTCAGATAAGAAAGATCAAAACTACGAGCCAAATTCATATTTTTGATCGATTGACATGGAAAGAGACGTCAATTAAAATAATTGATCTATGAATCGAACTTCATATTTCGATAAAATTGATATGTCGAAGCAGAGTCGAAATTACGATGTCCTACGTTTCGATTTATCTATTCAACTTTTCCGAGACTCACCCACACATACTTGTGCATAACTCTCGAAAAAGGGGGCATTTGTTGACCGAGAAATTTCGGCCAATCAGTGGTCGCCACGTGTCTCCATCACGACCGGGGATCAGATAGACTTGACCGAGCAAAGTCGGCCAAACTGCAATTGGGCTCGAAGTCGAATCGGGCCAGAAAGATTAAATGACAATTTGGCCCAAAGCCCAAAAGCCCATTGGGTCCAAACCCAAACCCATTGGGTCCAAACCCAAACCCATTGGGTCCAAACCCAAACCCATTGGGCCCAAAGCCCAAGCCCATTGGATCCAGGCCCATGAAAACTCTATAAATAGAGAGTTCATTTTCATTTCTAAGGTTCAGAAAATTTCTTCTCCTAAGAACTCAGAGAGAATTCCCAAACAACGAAAGACTCTTTGAAATCCTGAAGACTGAACGTCACTCCAAATTCAAACACCTGAAGACTTCACCGCTACGCGAAGCTGAAGATTCAACCTCGAGAACAAGCTACGAAGCCCTCGAGTACGTAACGTTTAAGAGAGAGAATCAGAGGATCAAATATTAGAGATTGTAATCCACTACGCACTGATAAATACAATACATCAAATACAAATTCAAATTCATTTGCACGTGTCGGATTTCCATTCGTCGTCGAAATCTCGTGTGAACACCCGCAATTCTGCTAAGTTACCATTCTGTTTAGCTGTTTTCTTCTTCATTTATTAGTTTCGTCTCTTGTCTTTTGAGTCTAATTTCAACTTGCATTTGTTTATGTTGCATTCCTTTAGACATTCGGTAAGAAGTAGGAAATTAAAAACCAATTTTACCCCTTCAAATCCCCCCCTTCTTTCTTAACTTTATACTTCACAAGTAGCTTATAAATAAATCTCTGTGGGAAAACGAATGAAAAAATACTTACTACTTGCTATAAGATCATGTATGCTTGCATGTTCTGAGTGCTCTTTCTTCCTTATTGCTTACTTTTATTAACACATTGAGCACGCAACACTATGCTAGGTCAGAAAATAGATAAACTAACACATCTTGTATATTATGCAAGTAAGACTTTAAATGAAGCACAATGTAATTACACTACCACAGAGAAGGAAATGTTGGCTATAGTGTTTGCATGTGAAAAATTTAGGCCTTATATTGTAGGAACTAAAACTCTTGTGTACACTGACCACTCTGCAATAAAATATCTAATGAGGAAGGCTGATGCTAAGCCCCGGTTAATTAGATGGGTGTTATTATTGCAAGAGTTTGACTTAGACATTAGAGATAAAAAAGGATGCGAAAATGTAGTTGCTGACCATTTATCGCGATTGCGAAGTAATTGCGAAATAATTGCTGAGCCAGCAATTTCTAATGCCTTTGTTGATGAGAATGTCTTTGTATTAGCGCATTGTGATAACAATGAGGAACCTTGGTTTGCAGATATTGCTAACTTCCTTGCCTCGCAGGTACTACCAACTTTCAGAGGGGGGCAAGAAAAGAGGAGGTTCCTACATGAAGCAAGGAAGTACATCTGGGACGATCCTACACTTTATAAGACTTGTGCAGATGGTTTGCTGAGGAAGTGTGTATCAGCTGCTGAGGCAAAGTCAGTGTTGCAGCACTGTCATACATCTCCTTACGGTGGACATTTTGGTGGTCAGAGGACGGCGGCAAAGGTGTTCCAAAGTGGCTACTACTGGCCCACGATCTTCAAGGATGCCCACGACCATGCACACAGCTGCAATGAGTGTCAACGGATAGGTAACCTCAGTAGGAAGGATAAGATGCCTCTCACATATATCTTAGAGTTAGGACTCTTCGATGTATGGGGCATTGACTTCATGGGACCATTCCCTCCATCTGCAGGTAATCTCTATATACTAGTAGCTGTAGATTACGTTTCTAAATGGGTAGAAGCTGTTGCATGTCCCTCAAATGATGCGAAGACAGTCATTAAGTTTCTAAATAGGCATATTTTTACAAGATTTGGTACACCACGTGCAATAATAAGTGATGAGGGAACCCACTTTATAAATAAAGCTATGGAAAAGGTACTAGCTAAATATAATGTTAGACATAGAGTAGCAACTCCTTATCACCCACACTCAAATGGACAAGCTGAAATATCTAATAGGGAGATCAAGAGCATACTTGAAAAAGTTGTTAAACCTAATAGAAATGACTGGTCTTTTAAGTTAGACGATGCACTTTGGGCGTATAGGACTGCATATAAAACACCCTTAGGTATGTCTCATTATAGGCTAGTGTATGGAAAAGCCTGTCATCTTCCCTTCGAATTAGAAATCAAAGCCTTTTGGGCGTTAAAGGAGTTGAATTATTGCGTAACCGATGCGGGAACATTGCGGTCTCTGCAATTACACGAGTTAGATGAACAAAGACATATGTCCTATGAAAATGCTAAAATGTATAAAGAAAAAACTAAGATTTGGCATGATAGTAGACTTAGGGTCAAGGACTTTAAAAAGGGACAGCATGTTTTATTATTCAACTCGCGGTTAAGGTTATTTCTAGGCAAACTTAAGTCTAGGTGGTCAGGTCCTTTTGTGATTACTAACGTTTTTGTTCATGGTGCTATTGAGATTCAGAACCTACACCAAGGACAATCGTTCATGGTAAATGGTGCGAGGTTGAAGCATTACTATGAGGAAGGAGATGCGCAGACACTCTCGGCCTTCCTCCTAGCTGAAGCCTAAGAAGCGAATCGGGAGAGGATGAGTGATCATTGTGCTCATCCGTCAGAAGGCTATGCCTTAGATTTTTCTTTAAGTATTTTAGATTGCGTATCGTATGTTTATTTCTTGTTTTAATTAAGTATTTTTATTGTGATTAAGAGTATAATAATGGGAGATTTGTAAGCAACAATGAGGGAGATGAATCAAGAGGAGAAGATCCACGAAAATATCTGGAGAAATCTGAGATTTGGTTGCTAAAATCTTGCAACTCAAAGCAAGAAAATCCTAACGGTAATGCTGAATAATTGCGGAGGAATTGCGGAGGCCGCAACAAAAAAGAGTCGTTGGAGAGCACTTGAGTATAAGTAGCCGTCATTGGGGATCTCTGCCCTCTACGATTTCTCAAACCCTTGGAACTCCACAACTCAGCCTTCTCCTTCCTCTGCAACTCTCACACTCAAATCTTCAAGGAAGCAGCAATGGTGACCACAAGAGCAGACCGATCCACGCCCAAGAAAGCGTCGCCTGACGCAGAGGAGACTGTGAGGGAGGCGTTGCTTTCTTTGGCAGATGCCGATGCTGCGCAACCCTCAAGGCCTCCAAAGCTGCCTGTGCGAAGAAGGAAATGGAAGGTGGCGACAGAGGTAGCTGCTGATCCCTCTGATCCGGTCGGAACTCCTAAGAAGAGAAAGTGGAAGATCGCGGTGTCCGATTCACCGATCAAAGAAAAGAAGACCCCAAGCGAGGAAAGCCTCGATAGTGGCCGTCCATCATTTGAGACGGCCATGCAGAGCCCCTAATCTTCTCAGCACGCGTCGGAGCCTGAAGTTCCACCTGAAGAGCACCAAGATGCAGTACCGATCGCCGAACCGGCTGAGGAAGATGAGGTGTTTTTCCCCTTAAGGGATGTCAATCTTGACAGCCCTGTGGAGAGGGAAAGCAGAGACTCCATGGAAGAAACACTGGGGAAGTCCTCCAGCATCTGGCTACCAAGGCACGGCTCAAGAAGAAGGCCCCCGTGATTGTCAACGGCAAGCGGCCAAAGGCCTCCAAACGGGCCAAAAGGAAGAAGGTTGAAGCTGAACCTTCTTTGAAGAAGATGAAGACCAAGGCCTTTGAGGCAGCTAAAGAAAGGGCCAAGGGGAAGAAGAAGATGTATCCGGAAGGGGAGCCTCAAGCTGCGAGGTACGTCTCCAAGGAAGCAGAGGCCAAGGGCCTCGAACTGATGAAGAAAGAACTCCTCCACGAGCGAGGATTTCTTGATGCACTTACGAACCTGCCGCAATTCTTGCGTGCAGGGATCATTAACCATGGCTGGGAGGAGCTTTGCAGGCCTCCAATTCCAGCCTATCCTGACATGGTGTACGACTTCTACGCCAACCTCACACACCCTGAAGCGTGTCTGTCAACGGTGAGGGGGATAGAGGTCGACTTCTCTGCCAACGCCATCAACGAAGCCTATGCTCTCAAGGGGCATACGCACTCTGAATATGCCAAGATAGTCGACTCACCATCCGAGGCAGTCCTAGAAGAGGCCTTGCACACAATAGGCAAACCTGAGGCAACCTGGGCTGTCTCAAGGAATGGGAAGCACACCTTGATGAGTGCGACCCTTAGAGACAAGGCAGCAGTCTGGTTCTCCCTTGTACGCAGACGCATCTCCCTAGTGACACATGAAACAACCATCAACCAGGGGCGATCGTTGCTGCTCTATGCCATCATGCGGGGACTCACCATTGATGTGGGTGAAGTCATTGCCGCCTCTATCACTGAATGCTCACGAAAAGGTAAGGGCCAACTCTTTTTCCCAAATACTATTACTAAACTGTGCTTGCGTGCAGGTGTGCCTATTGCGAGGATGAGAGGCAATTGGCTTATACTGGCCATCTGGAGCTGCCCACGATCTTGAGGCTGCGGAGAAGGGGCAATATGGAGTTTGAGATGGATGGTCTGGCTGCTGCACAGTCACTGTCTATGGCTAGCCTGATGGATTTGCAACACAAGATAGCCCAATGGGCTGAATACTCGCAAGCAAGGGACCAGAAGTTGGCTGAACAGCTTGGATGCACACTCCCCACCTTCCCTGCTGGTCTGTTGAAGCCGTGGGTGCCTCCACGAGAAAGGAGAGAAGATGATGAAGATGTTTGAATGCTAGGCTGACGGCATTCGAGGGAGTTTTCTGATCCCTCTTTTAAAAAAAAAAAAAAAAAACCTGCTTTTCTGTGAACTGTTACCCCCCCCCCCCCCCCCCCTCCCTTTAATCAATGATCTGTTTAGGTTTGTTAATTTGATTTGTTTAGAATAGTATAGTTCTGTTTGTTTGTCATCTGAGTAGCTAGCATAGGTAGCTTAGCTGTTAGCTTAGTTCTTTATGTCTGATTATAGCATGCTAGGAGCCTTGATCACTGCTAAATTTGCTTTGTAGGATTAATTGTGAATTCCTTGCGGTGTCCGCAATATTTTGTTAGTTTTCGCATGCTGTTGGATGTCTTTTTGATGGGCTGGCTATGTTTAAATCTCGATATTTTGCTGCTTTACTGCTTTCACTATGTGGTCTATCTATTGAGCATGCTGGATGAGTGTCATAGTACACCCTTGTTCGTTTAATGTAGCTTCATTTATTGCTAAGCATGCACCTCTGTAAGCCCTTACCATGTTGTTTTTTTTCTGCCTCTGAGCTATCTGTTTTACGAAGGTCATTTTATACCTAGGAGTTTTAAGTTCTACTAGTTTTGCCTTAGACTAGATGCTTCTAGGACAAGTTTGGGGGTGTGCCACCTCACACTCTCATTGGGGACAATTAGAAAGATAAGTTTGGGGGAGGCAGCCTCTAGGCCTAGGAACATTCCTCTATCCCTCTTGAAAGACATAAGCATTCTTCCTCTTTGAAAAAATGATGAAAAAGAAAAAACAGAAAAAAATAATATAAGGTAGAGTCTCTCTAAAGGGTGCTGAGTAATCAGGGTCATTTGTGTAACCCACAAGTGGCACTGCATCAAAAGGCAAACCAGAAGATGACTCCACCAATAGGAAAGAAAAAGAAAAAAGTCAAGGAAGAAGAATGTATGCCAGCAAGCTATGGCCTAGGTGCTTATATGTCCTGTATAAATGAACTCTGATCCTTAGTTTGCTAAGCACAGGGCTGTAGCTTGAAGTTTTGTCAAGGGAGATGAGTGTTGATCCAACACAGTGATGCCAAAGCTTAGTTGTTCTATGGACTGTACTTTGATTCTCGTGTGTGCTAAGCTTGGTATGACTGTAAGGATTCCTAGGTAGCTCAATTAAAAAAAATACCTTAGAAGCATGTACTGAGTCTGGGTTAAAACTAGGAAGAATTTGAAAACTTAGGGATAGCTGCACAATGAACCTAATGACATAGGCAGATAAACCAGTTGTTAGGAAATTTATAAAAGACAAAAGGTTAAAAGGCAAGAGAAACCAGAATAAGCAGAATGTGAAGTTAGTTTGAACTTAGGAGAGTGTCACAGGACAGCCATGCCTTGGATAGTAAGCCTAGGGAAGTCAGCAAGTAGGCAGATAGAGTTAAAAGACAAGAATTAGCAGCCTAAGTAAGCCCTTATATTGCTCGAGGACGAGCAATAACTTAAGTTTGGGGGTGTGTTACCTCTCCAAAAGTACATAATTTAGGGAATGAAGCTAAATTAGGACTTATGTGTAAAAGGAACAAAAAAGAATAGAAAACAATGCTAAAAGAGTCAAAATGTATATTGCAGGAGAATTGCTGAAACATTGCGGTCACAACGAGGAATCCGCAATGTTTAAGCTGCTGCTGCTAAGTTTGTCCAACCACCCGTCGTCACAGTTGCGATCTTTCAGCCGCCTAAACTCTCCCCTGCTGCCACGTGGAGGATCGTCGTTTAGAATGGATGGTTCTCCATGACTGAAGGTACCTGCAAAAAGCTATAAAAGGAGGTGAAGGGTGAAGGAGAACAACAGCTCGGAAGCGTGGATTTTCCCGTCTCAGTGCATTCTAAAGATCCATTTCCTTATCCCGTTTGTTGGAACGAAGAAATCAGCCCTTGGCGTCGATAACTCGAGAGGAAGAAGAGAAAATTCTTCTTCTCTTCTGATCGAATTCATCCCCAAGATCAGCTAATCTTCACCTTCATCCGAGTCGCTTGCGGTGAGGATCCGTGCACACTTTTACTGCTTTCTGTCTTCTGTTTCTTACTGCTTTCTGCCCTCTGTTTCCATTTGTTTGCTTTGCTTCAATTCGTATTTATTTGTTCAGTTCGTACTGTTTTACATTCTGTCGTACATTGAGCTTTGAATCTTACTTTATATAATAAACGTTTAAGTCTTTGCTAGTCTTCATCTCGCCTTCTATTTTTCCCTTGCTTTCATTTAAGTGCTTTAAATCATGCTTAATCAATCTAATCTTTCCAATCCCCCATCATCCATGAGTAACTAATTGCACAAGTGTCTGCTAACGATGAATCTATAGGTTAGAAATACGAAAGTTCAGCATGTAGGATAGCTTCGAATACATTGAATGTATGTGTACTTCATCCCACGGGCAATTTCGATCGGCCATCCATTTTGTCTAAAGAACTCCTAACCTCCAGAAGGAGTAAGAGTTCAGAGTCGTCCATTCATGCTAGCCTTTCATGGTAGCCAGAAAACGACCTAGGAATAGGCGTTTTCCTAGCACAATTCATTAGCTTGCTTGTATAAATAGATGCTTAAGTCTTTCTTGGATATGAGTGAACTAAAGGATCTAATGCATGTAATCGAGAGATGCATGAGAATGAGCTAAATTGATGCATGATAAGTTAAGTTACTGCTGAATAATCGTATGTAAAAGCCTATAGAGGAGTCTTTAGTTGACCTTGTTTCCTCATCTCACCTTCAAACTGTTGTTAATTTCATTGCTAGATAATTGTTGAATCCGCAATTCTTTAACTCTGTTTTTGCCTTAGCCGTTTTTCTTGTACTTTACTTTTGCGATTTTATTGCTAGAACATTGCTAAGTCCGCAATTCTTCTTGCTCTACTTAATAGTTTAGTCACGTTATTTTCTTCGTTTATGCTTGCATCTTTCTTACATTCTGAGTTAGTTTGGCACATCAATCTCAAATCTACCCCATTTAAGTAACCCCCTCTAATTTAACCCCTCACTTCGTTAGTAACTAAGAATAAATCTCTGTGGGAAAACGAATGAAAAAATACTTATCACTTGCTGCAAGACCATGTATGCTTGCATGTTCTGAGTGCTCTCGCATCGCATTTTTATTTACACACTGAGCACGCAACACCCATTCGTGCTTTTACTTTCTTAATGCTTATAATCTTTTGGCCAAAGGTTGTATGTCTTCATGGTTTAAAATTATGCTTGAGAGAGAATAATTTAGACTAGATCTTAATTGCATGACTAAGAGTAGTTCTAACATGGGAATGATTAGGCTCTCTTAGAAGTTGTTTTAAAGAAGAGTTTTTAATGCCTTGCATGTCTTTAAAAACTAGATTGAACAATTAGTTTTATTACATTGCATGAGACCAATTGCGCTCGTAAGAGTCAATTGTTATTTTTGTTCTTCTAGACTTATGGAAATTTGCATGAATAATCTAAGCATTTGATTGATTGAAGCGTCAATCTAATTGGTGAAATCATATCCCTAAGATACTTTTCTCGTGATTTGTCTAATTCGTTACTTTATTTTATTGTTTGTTTTCGTAATTGTTGTCACAGCCCTCTTTGCACTATATTCCTCTAGATAAAATTAAACACTATTATTCGGGGTACTTAGGTGAGCTAGAAAGCCAGTCCTGAGGACGATATTCGTAATTATTTACACTTTATTACTTAACCCGTACACTTGCAGTTTGCATTGCATTGCATGTGATTAGGACAAGTTTTTGGCGCCGTTGCCGGGGACTGGCAAATATTTAGTTTCACTTAATACCGTAGAGAACCTGTTTGGTTTTACTTTAGAGTTTATTTTTTTAGTATTTTATTGACTTGTGTATTTTTTTGTTTTTTTTTAGTGAATCATTGGTTGTGCATGCGAAAGGATAAGGAGACGGTTTTAGTTCCTTTTGATCCTGAAATTGAAAAGACTTGCAAAAAGAATCGAAGGGTGAAAAAGAACCGGACTGAAGTCATGAATCTTCAAAATAAACCGATGAACCAGTTGTCAATTGAGCAACAAATACAGCTGAATGCACCTTTGCATCAAGCTGTGCAGCAGGATCAGAGACCCATTAGAGACTATTTTCAACCTGTCTTTCCTACTGAACATTCAGAAATTGCCTATGCACCCATCAATGCCAACAATTTTGAGCTCAAAACAGGACTTATCCAGATGGCTCAAAATAGATCTTTTAAAGCATTTCCTTCTGAAGACCCAAATTCTCATCTTAAATCTTTTCTTGAACTTTGCAGTACTGTTAAGATTAATGGTGTTACTCCTGAGGCTATACGCTTACGTTTATTTCCTTTTTCTTTGCAGGATAAAGAGAAGGATTGGCTAGATTCTGTGGCACCTGAGAGCATTACTTCATGGGATCAGCTGGTTCAGGTATTCTTGATTAAATTCTTCCCAATTGCCAAGACAATCCAGCTGAGGACTGAAATTGGGACATTCAGACAACATGATTATGAGCAACTTTATGAGGCTTGGGACCGTTACAAGAATCTTCTGCAAAAGTGTCCACAACATGGTTACGATGGACCACTACAGATTCAATTGTTTTACAATGGATTGAATGGTAACACAAAGACTATTTTGGATGCTGCAGCTGATGGCACCTTATTTTCAAGAACTGTTGAAAGTGCACTCACTTTATTGGAAGATATGGCATCCAACAGTTACCAATGGCCCATTGAACGATCTTCTCATAAGAATGTTGTCGGCTTATATGAGGTCGATGAGGTTAGTGCTCTAAAGTCTCAAATGGCTACATTAACACATGCTTTGACTAGAATTACAGGGCCAAGTGCACCTCAGTCCATGGAATCCATAGCAGCTGCCATTGCTACACCACATTATGAGGAGCCAAATGTTGAGCAAGCTCAATATGTCAACAACAGGAATTTTGGCTATATGGGAAATCAGATGCATAATACACTCCCTACTCATTATCATCCTGGATTGAGGAATCATGAGAATTTTTCATATGCCAACAACAGGAATGTATTGAATCCTCCTGGGTTTGCACCACCACCACAGGAAGAAAAGAAAAAATCTATTGAAGATATGTTGGGAGCTTTCCTTTCTAAGATAAAATCTATGTGTTTGCTGAGTCTCATAATAGAACGACCAAGCTTGAGTAGACAGTGGAAAATGTTCGTGGCACAATGCACACTCATGGATCTGCTATCAAGAACATAGAGGTTCAACTGAGTCAAATAGCATCTTCTTTGCATACATTGCAAAAAGGGAAGTTTCCAAGTGACACTGAGGTGAATCCAAGAGAATCATGCAAGGCAGTAGCCTTGAAAAGTGGAAAGCAGTTAGCTGAAACAGTGAAAGAAAAAAGTAAAGCACCAGTCACAGCTGAGGATGAGGAAATCATTGAGGAAGCTCCAGAGGAGGCCACACACATTCCAATAATTGACAGGCCTTCTAGTTCTACTCTTCCTATTATTCCTAACTCTATTCCTTATCCTCAACGTTTTCAAAAGAAAAAGATTGATTCTCAATTTTCTAAGTTTTTAGATATTTTCAAGAAACTTCACATTAACATTCCTTTTGCAGATGCACTTGAACAAATGCCAAATTATGTGAAGTTCATGAAAGAGATTATGTCTAAGAAAAGAAGACTGGAGGCTTATGAGACTGTCAACATGACTGAGGAATGCAGCGCCATACTTCAGAAGAAGTTACCACAAAAATTGAAAGATCCAGGGAGTTTTACTATTCCTTGTCATATTGGTAGTTTTTTCTTTCAAAAGGTCTTATGTGATTTAGGTGCAAGTATTAATTTGATGCCTTTATCTGTTTTCAGGAAACTTGGCCTTGGAGAAGTGCAACTCACTACAATATCATTGCAGTTAGCTGACCGTTCTGTCACATATCCTTGAGGTATTGTAGAGGATGTTATAGTAAAGGTTGATAAATTCTTCTTCCCTGCAGATTTTGTAGTCTTAGATATGGAGGAAGATGCTGAGGTCCCTATCATTCTGGGGAGACCTTTCTTGGCCACTGGGAGGGCATTGATCGATGTGCAGCAAGGAAAGCTAACTCTGAGGGTAAATGATGAAGAAGTAATCTTCAATATCTTTCGAACTATGAAATATCCAAATGAGGTTAGTACATGTCACATGATTGATATAGTTGATCACACTGTTCATGAGTTTAGGGACTTAGTGTTGCCTGTTGATCCTCTTGAGAAATGCATGTTGGATTTGACATTTGAAAATCTAGGAATTTTAGATGAAGAAATTGCTTTATATTCTGATGTTTTAGATCATTTATCCATAGGAGAGTTTAGAAAAGAAAAGATATTTCAATTGTCTGTGAAGGAAATAACTACAGTAAAACCTCCTGTGCCCGAATTAAAGCAATTGCCTGCACATCTTCGTTATGCTTTCTTAGATGACTCTTCTACTTTTCCTGGTATAATATTTGTTGTCTTGAGTATAGTAGAAGAAGAAAAATTGTTAAGGATATTACGTGCTCATCGTTCTGCTATAGGGTGGTCTATTAGTGATATTAAGGGAATTAACCCAACTGTGGTCATGCATAAGATCTTAATGGAGGACACTTTTAGTCCATCAATTGAGCACCAAAGAAGACTCAATCCCGCCATGAAAGAGGTGGTAAAGGCTGAGGTATTGAAATTACTTAATGCAAGTATTATTTATGGAATATCTGATAGTTCATGGGTGAGTCCTGTGCAGGTTGTTCCTAAGAAAGGGGGATGACAGTTGTAAAGAATGAAAATTGAACAAGGCGAGTGTGCATAGATTATAGAAAATTGAACAAGGCCACTAGAAAGGATCACTTCCCTCTTCCCTTTATTGATCAAATGCTTGATAGACTTGCTGGTTATCCTTACTATTGTTTTCTTGATGGATATTCAGGTTATAATCAGATTGCCATCTCTCCTGAGGATCAAGAGAAGACTACATTCATATGTCCCTATGGTACTTTTGCTTTCAGGCGAATGCCAGTTGGACTGTGTAATGCTCCCGCCACTTTTCAACGTTGCATGATGTCAATATTTCATGACATGGTGGAGGATATTATGGAGGTTTTCATGGATGATTTTTCAGTTTTTGGATCTTCCTTTGATTCATGTTTAGCTAATCTTTCTCTTGTCTTGCAGCGTTGTGAGGAGACTAATCTCGTTTTGAATTGGGAAAAGTGCCATTTTATGGTTAAAGAAGGTATAGTGTTGGGACATAAAGTCTCTGAAAAAGGCTTGGAAGTAGATCGAGCGAAGATTTCAGCTATTGAGCAACTACCTCCTCCAATAAATGTGAAGGGAGTTCGAAGTTTTCTTGGGCACGCAGGGTTTTATCGTCGTTTTATTAAAGATTTTTCTAAAGTAGTAAAACCCTTATGCAATCTTCTAGAAAAAGAGTCTGCTTTTATATTCTCTGATGAATGTCTGCTAGCATTTAATTTGTTAAACGAAAGGTTAACTACTGCACCTATAATTGTTGTACCTGATTGGAGTCAACCTTTTGAGATTATGTGTGATGCTAGTGATTTTTCTGTAGGAGCAGTTTTAGGCCAACGTCGTGATAAGCTGTTTAGGGCCATTTACTATGCAAGTAGAACTTTGGACAATGCACAGCAGAATTACACCACCACTGAAAAAGAAATGTTTGTTGTTGTATTTTCTTTTGATAAATTTAGGTCCTATCTGTTAGGAACTAAAGTCATTGTTCATACTGACCATGCAACTCTTCGATATTTATTTGATAAAAAAGATGCTAAACCTCATTTCATTCAATGGGTTCTTCTTTTGCAAGAGTTTGATTTTGACATACGGGATAGGAAAGGATGTGAGAATGTCGTTGCAGATCATTTGTCTCGCATTGAGCATGAGAACCACCACGAGACCTTTCCTATCACAGAGGACTTTCCTGATGAGAGATATACTAGGTAAAATCTACTATTCCATGGTTTGCTGACTATGTTAATTTTCTTGCAGGAAAGGTGATGCCACCAGACTTGAAGACTCACCAAAAGAAGAAATTTCTCCATGATGTCAAGTCTTACCTGTGAGACGACCCGTTGCTCTTTAAGGTTTGTTCAGACCAATTAATAAGACGGTGTGTTCCACATGAGGAGGTAACTAAGTTTATGCATGATTTTCATCCATCTCCTTATGGTGGTCATTTTGGACCCACACGTACTACTGCCAAGGTACTGCAATCTGGTTTCTATTGGCCTACTATGTTTAGGGATTGTTATACTTTTGTTAAAACATGTGATAGGTGCCAAAGAACAGGTAATATCTCGAGACACCATGAATTGCCTTTAACTCCTATTCTTGAAGTCGAGTTGTTTGATGTTTGGGGAATTGATTTTATGGGTCCCTTTCCCTCTTCCCATGGTTATCTTTATATTTTAGTTGCAGTTGATTATGTGTCTAAATGGGTAGAGGCAATTGCCACTAAGAAAAATGATGCTCGCATTGTCTTACAGTTCCTTCATAAGAACATCTTTACTAGGTTTGGCACTCCACGAGCTATAATTAGTGATGGGGGATCTCATTTTTGCAATAAATTGTTTAATGCTTTACTTGTCAAATATGGAGTTAGACATAAGGTTTCAACTGCTTATCATCCCCAAACTAACGGTCTTGCTGAGGTTTCTAACAGGGAAATAAAACAGATATTGGAGAAGACCGTTCGCACCACCAGGAAGGATTGGGCTCTCAAATTGGATGAAGCTCTGTGGGCCTACCGTACAACCTTTAAAACTCCAATTGGTACATCCCCGTATCAATTGGTGTTTTGGAAGGCATGTCACTTACCTGTGGAATTGGAACATAAAGCATTCTGGGCCACCAGGAAGTTGAACTTTGACTCTCAGAAAGCTGGCGAAGAACGACTGCTACAACTTAATGAGTTGGAGGAGTTTCGAGGCCAAGCTTATGAGAATGCCAAGCTTTACAAAGAACGCACTGCGAGATGGCATGATCAAAGAATTCAACACCGCTCGTTTACACCTGGACAATTAAAATCTAGGTGGTCGGGGCCCTTTACTATTAAGTAAGTGTTTCCACATGGAGCAATTGAGCTGCAAGCCACTGATGAACATTCATTCAAGGTCAATGGATAAAGAGTCAAACACTATTGTGGCACTGAGGAACGACGTCTCAAGAGCCTTTACTTGGACGAACCTGAATGATGCATCGTCCCGTCTAGCTAAAGATGTTAACTAAAGCGCTTGTTGGGAGGCAACCCAATTTTGTTTGCATTTTCTTTCATTTTGTTTGATGTTTGTTTTCTTATTACTCTAATTTTTGTTTGTTTGTTTTATAGGTAAAAAAAAAAAAAAAAAAAAAAAAAAAAAAATATGTCTGCAGACACGAAACCCGAGAGGACAACGTCGAGACCCTGGTCAAGCGTCTCGACGCTACGAACTTCTGCTGCAGCGTCAGAAACCGAGAGGACAGCGCCAGGACGCTCCGAAGTCTGCTGCAGCGTCAAATACCGAGGGGGCAGCGTCGAGACGCTACGAAGTCTGCTGCAGAGCCAAATACCGAGGGGACAGTGTCGAGAAGCTGTGCCTAGCGTCGAGACGGTATCACGAAATCTGGAATTTAAATTCCAGATTTCGTAAAACAGAACCACAAACCCAAATACCCCCTTCCAAACCCTAACTTTTCTCCCTTCTTCTCCTCTCGATTTTCAACCCAAATCCCACAAATCTCCCCACAAATCTTTCATTCTTTCTTCAAATCTCCACTCCATAACTCCCAATCTTCAATTCCTTGGCCGTTAAAGCTCGATTGAAGATTGTTCCACCATTGTTGAGTTAAAGGTTTCTTCAAGGGTACTTTCTACACTTTCTCACTATTTTATAGTCTTTGTTGTTGTGTAGAGAACTTTAGCATTGAGTTAAGTTGAGTGTGTTGTGGGAGTTTTGTTTCGTTATTTTGGGCATAGAAATTTGGGGTTTTGTTAGAGGTGTGTTATTCGTGTTCTTCGTGTTCTTGAGAAAGAAAAAAAAAATGGCCGGATCAAAACGTTCAAGAGCTTTTTCATCCTCGTCAAGGGCTGAATTTGATTATGATCGGTTCATTAGTCTTGCTGCATTTGAGAACTTTCAAATAAACATAATTGAGAGAAATGTTCTCCCTGAACGGGGCCTGGCTCCGGATGAAGTGCACCAACATCTCCTGTTTCAAAACATCATACAAAGAGGTTGGGCAGAATTTGTGCAGCAGCCTAGCAGTGCCGTCGTATCCCTTGTGAGGGAATTTTACGCCAACATGACTGAAGAGGACACCAGATCCTATGTGAGAGGCCGTCGCATCCCATTTGACGCAGCTTCTATCAACGCATGCTTTTCACTGCCTAACATTGATCGGGATAAGTACAGTTTATATGCCAGCGAGCAGCTCGACGTACATCAAGTAATTAGAGAGTTGTGTCATCCGGGTGCTCAGTGGGTCACCAGGCACGGTGAGGTCATTCGATTCCGAGCAACCGACCTCACTGTCAGAAACATGGTATGGCATAGTTTAATTTGTGTCAGGCTGCTCCCCATTGCTCGTCTGAGCGATGTGGCGAAGGACAGGGCAATCCTTCTGTATGCGATTGCCACTGGTCGATCAGTGGATGTTGGCAAACTTATCCACAGTTCGATGCGACGCACTCGACGAGGTACCACCACAGGCGGACTTGGGCACTCGTCCCTCATCACGGAGCTCTGTAAGTGAGTCGGTGTTGACTGGGATGGACACGAGGAGGTGATCCACCCTCTGGCACTCATGGAGAAGAATTTTATCATGAGATTGCGTGGACGGGATGATGCGGTTGCCGGTGCAGGTAGCCAAGATGAGGATGATATCTATCTGGAGGGACCTGTTCCAGTTATGCTCGTTCCTCCTCAGCCAGCTCGTGCTTCACGTTCTATCGACGAGCAACTCCAGCATCTGTCGCTGCGAGTTCAGCGCCACCACAGGCGTTCTGAGGCACAGTTCACTCACCTGTACGAGTGTATGCGCTATCAGTATGAGCCTAGCGCCGATCAGTCCTTCCTTCATCCGATGCCTCCATACGCATCATCTGATGAGGAGCAGTGAGCGCCTACATTTCAGGGCAGTTTCGTTACCCCTATCTCTTTTTCTTATTGTGTTATGCATGATGTTTTTTATTTTATACATTGAGGACAATGCATGTTTTGAAATTTGGGTGTGGGACTAGCATGTTAAAGGCCCTGAGTATGTTTTATAAAATTGAGCTAATTTGTGATGCATTGCATGTGATTAGGATAACTTATAAGATATTCTGAATGTTGATGATCTGAATTGGTGAACTATGAAACCATATCTGAAAAGTTGAAATTTTTTCAACTTTTGTTTCCCTTTTGTTTGCTTGACTACCTTGTAAGCTAAGAATGCATCTTTGTGTTGAGTTTTCATGCATGAGAGAGACAACATGATTTGGCTTTTATTTGGAAAAAAAAAAATAGATAGTATCTCATACTTTACTAATTTATGAATGCATAAGGTTTAATGCCATTATACCCTGCCTGTCTGTGAGATTTTGAGCCATTAAGCACTATCTTTACACAATGCTCTTTTCTCTTAAATTGAGCATTCCATGCATGATTGACTTTTCTAGAACTTGCTCTGATATGCATGTCTGGAATCTCTGAACTCAATTTGAATGTCTTATTTTCACCAGGGCAATGAGGATAACCCATTTTTTAGCTTTCTAAAACGGCCAACCTTGACATTATCTTTAGAAAGCCTATTTTGAGCCTTAGCCCTTTTTGTTGGAAATTTGTCATATTACAAGCCTTATATCCATTCTATTGTAATTTCCTCCATTTGAACCTTGAATTGAAGAATAAAGATGTATACCACATGATGCTTAAATCAATCCAAAGGAGAAAAGTGAAGTATTACTCAATGCATGAAATATCTTTCGTAGTGGCTTTGTTAAAAATAAAAAAAAAATTAAAAAGAAAAATTAAAAAGAAATAAGGAAAGAAAAAAAAATTGTGAACAAAAGCCACCGAGAGGAGTAACTTTACAAAGAGTCAACAAATCTTTCGAGCTTCGTGTGGTATAAACAATAATTCTTCCAATTAAGTAGCTTCAAATGTCCATCCATCCACATTTACCTAAGCCCAATTACAACCAAAGCGAGACCCGAAAATTTGACATTCATTCGATTCATTGATGATGAAGATTTGATATTTTAGCAAGCTTATGGTAAAATTCTTTTATGCATTGGATTGAGTGTTTATCCTATATATATCCCGATTAGTGAGATGATTGAGCGAAATTATGTGAGGTGTTAATTCTTGTGTATTCGATTGTGGTAATTTAATGAGATACTTAAGCTTTATTATAAAAATAGCCTATGATTGTTTGTTCTCTCGATTGTCACCATGGCTCAAACCTTAGATGAATGCTTAGTTTTATGGGTAGTTTTGGATACAAAAGGAAAAACAATAGGCTATGGTTGAATTTATTCTTCAATTGTGGATTGACGTTATTGAGAATATTGAGGTTGGAGTCACATGCATCCATTCATTGATTTGTCTTATGATCTTGTTTTATTTTGCTCGAGGACTAGCAAAAACTTAAATTTGGGGGTGTTTGATAGCTCACAAAGTGTGCTATCTTTATAGCCTTTTTATCGCTAGTTTACTGTGTAAATGAGCATTTTAATGTTGATTCTCTTTTATGTTATAGGAATTGAGCCATTGGAGCTAAATGGAGCATTATTGAGGATTAGGATGAGAAGTGATCCAATTGGGTGATTGAAGATGAAGCCCAAGCCAAAATTCCCGAGGGCAGAGCGTCGAGACGCCGCCTGGAGCGTCGAGACGCTTGAATAGTGCTTCCAAGCCAAAAATCCCGCAACAGTAGCGTCGAGACGCTACGAAATGTCTTCCAGCGTCAACTCCGTCCGTAGCGTCGAGACGCTGTGCCTAGCGTCTCGACGCTGACTTTCCTAATCAGGAAGATATTATTTTCGGGACAACGTCGAGACGCTGCCCCTAGGGTCTCGACGCTGTCACGATTTTCACTATAAATGGAACTTTTTCCAGCCGACTTAGGACGAATTTTTAGAGAGAAAAAACCTTATTTTCGAGATTGTCACACTTGGGAGAGGGGAAGAACGACGATTGAAGCGGAGGATGAGATTTCAAAGCTAAGGATCGTAGACCAGACGCAGGGAACGGAGAACGACACGACATTGAGTTTTATTCTCCCTTTTCTTAGAACTTTGATTATGGATTTCTCATTGTTTAAGATGTTTTTAGTATTGAACATGTGTAGCTAAACTTATTATCTTGGGGATTGATGTAGCCTTTTAGTTTTGATGTTTTAATTAATTGAATGTTTAGATTGATTGCTTATTGCCCATTCGTGCTTTTACTTTCTTAATGCTTATAATCTTTTGGCCAAAGGTTGTATGTCGTCATGGTTTAAAATTATGCTTGAGAGAGAATAATTTAGACTAGATCTTAATTGCATGACTAAGAGTAGTTCTAACATGGGAATTATTAGGCTATCTTAGAAGTTGTTTTAAAGAAGAGTTTTTAATGCCTTGCATGTCTTTAAAAACTAGAATGAACAATTAGTTTTATTACATTGCATGAGACCAATTGCGCTCGTAAGAGTCAATTGTTATTTTTGTTCTTCTAGACTTATGGAAATTTGCATGAATAATCTAAGCATTTGATTGATTGAAGCGCCAATCTAATTGGTGAAATCATATCCCTAAGATACTTAATTTTCTCGTGATTTGTCTAATTCGTTACTTTATTTTATTGTTTGTTTTCGTAATTGTTGTCACAACCCTCTTTGCACTTTATTCCTCTAGATAAAATTAAACACTATTATTCGGGTACTTAAGTGAGCTAGAAAGCCAGCCCTGAGGACGATATTCGTAATTATTTACACTTTATTACTTGACCCGTACACTTACGGTTTGCATTGCATTAAAAGTACGCAACCATGATGTCAGCAGAGGTCAATTTGACTTATTTTTCAGATCCGGGTCCGTTTGACAAATGGACTAAAATAGGGGGTCAGTCGTACCATTCTCCCACATGTAAGGTAGAACTCAAACAAACCCCATTAAATTATCTTCTTATTTATTATCACAATACTCTTAAGGTCTTCATAGATAGCCCTAGATTGACAATGGATTTTTGATATCTACAAATTTCACTAACTTTCTAAGGACAAAATCTATAAGTTCTTCCCAAAACAAATTCTGAAAAGAAAAAAAAATGATAAAAACTGGTGGGGAAAGGAATCCCACAATAAACTTCAAGCTGAAATTCCCACATCGGGAAGAAAGAGGCTCTAACGAACCCATCAAACTGTTATATAAAGGCACCAACGCTTTGTATTTAAACTTACGGAGCCGTGTGGTGAGCACAAAATGAACTATTCTTTCGCCTTTTACTAAAGAATACCGTGTGCTCGCCACTCTTAGCGGCATACGCCTATTTTTGCCATACTTGAAAAAAAAGAAATAAAATAGCAACTAACTACATATAATATAAATAATAAGTATTTTGAATTTATTTCAAAAGTATAAAATATATAGGAAAATTGTAACTGTCAATTTAATATAAAATTTTGTAGTGATAGTAGTCTATCCCTATGAGAACTTGAGTATCACACCGTAAACCACTCGACCATCCTGACTTTTTTTTTTTTTTTTTTTGTATAGTAGATATTTCTATTAAAATCCTAAACATTGCATTAAAATGATTTTAAATGCATCCTTTTGATAGAAGTAGGATTTGAACCCACACCCTCTCACGAAAACTAAAACTTGAGTCTGGCATTTTACACCAATCGACCATCCTAACTTTATTTTTTGTATAGTAGGTATTTCAATCAAAATCCTAAACCTTGCATTCAAATGATTTTAAATGCATGCTTTTGAACAAGAATAACGTGATTTAGCTATTTAAATCACATCTCAAATACTAACTTAGACAAAAACTTGAGTCTGACGCCTTAGACCCCTCGGTCATCCTGACTTTTTTATTTTTGTATAGTAGATATTTCTATCAAAATCCTAAACCTTGCATTAAAATGATTTTCAATGCATGCTTTTGACTTATTTTGAACATGAATAAAGTGATTTAACTATTTAAATCACACCTCAAACATGTACTTATCAATTTTGTATGTAGTTTTTGTGCACACCAAAAACTAACAATTGTCAAAAGTGGGATTGGAACCCACACACCGTCACGAAAACCAGAATTTGAGTCTGGCGTCACGAAAACCTGGCATTAAAATGATTTTAAATGCATGCTTTTGACTGATTTTGAACATGGATAAAGTGATTTAACTATTTAAATCACACCTCAAATATGTGACCAGAACTTGAGTCTGGCGCCTTAGACACTCGACCACCCTACCTTTTTTTTTCTTTTTTTTTTAGACATATTTATCAAAATCTTAAACTTGCTTTAAAAATATTTTAAATGCATGCTTTTGAACATTAATAAGGTAACTTAACTATTTAAATCACACCTCAAACATGTACTTATAAATTTTGTAAGTAGTTTTTGTAAACACCAAACTCACACCCTCTCACGAAAACCAGAACTTGAGTCTGGCACCTTAGACCACTCGGCTATCCTGACTTTATTTTTTTTGTATAGTAGATATTTTTATCAAAATCCTAAACCTTGCATTAAAATGATTTTAAATGCATGTTGATTTTGAACATGAATAAAGTGATTTAACTATTTAAATCAAACCTCAAACATGTACTTATCAATTTTGTATGTAGTTTTTGTGAACATAAAAAACTAACAAGTGTCATGCCCACTCACAAAGACCAAAACTTGGTTTTGGCGCTTTAGACCACTCGACCATCTTGACCTTTTATTTTTGTATAGTAGATATTTCTATCAAAATTCTAATCCTTGCTTTAAAAATATTTTAAATGCATGATTTTGTGAACACCAAAAACTCACAATGGTCAGAAGTGGAATTTGAACCCACAAACTCTCACGAAAATTAGAACTTGAGTCTGGCGCCTTAGACCACTCGACCATCCTAACTTTATTTTTTTTGTATAGTATATATTTCTATCAAAACCCTAAACCTGCATTAAATTGATTTTAAATGCATGCTTTTGAACATGAATAAAGTGATTTAAAGTTAAATTACACCTCAAACATTAACTTATCAATTTCGTATGTAATTTTTGTGACCATAAAAAACAAACAATTGTTAGAAGTGAGAAATGAACCCACGGCCTCTCACAAAGACCAAAACATTATTTTAGCGTCTTAGACCACTCAACCATCTTAACTTTTTTTATTTTTGTAAAGTAGATATTTCTAATACAATTCTAAACCTTGCTTTAAGATGATTTTCAATGCACGCTTTTGACTGATTTTGAACGAATAAAGTGATTTAACTATTTAATTCACACCTCCACGAAAACAAGAATTTGATTCTGACGCCTTAGATAACCATCCTGACTTTATTTTGTTGGTATAGTAGATATTTCTATCAAAATCCTAAACCTTGCATTAAAAATATTTTAAATGCATGCTTTTTGAAAACTAAAAAAGAAGTGAGATTTGAACCCACACCCTCTCCCGGAGATTAGAACTTGAGTCTAGCCGACATTATTTTTTTTGTATATTAGATTTTCTATGAAAATCCTAAACTTTGCATTTAAATTATTTTAAATGCATGCTGATTTTGAATATGTATAAAGTGGATTTAGTGAGATTTGAACCCACACCCTCTCACGAAGAACAGAACTAAAATCTAACGTTTTAGACCACTCGACCAACTTTATTTTTTTGATATAGTAGATACTCCTATCAAAATCCCAGACCTTGCATTAAAATGATTTTAAATGCATAGTGATTTTGAACATGAATAAAGTGATTTAACTATTTAAATCACACCTCAAATACTTATCAATTTTGTATGTAGTTTTTGTGAACCCGAAAAAACTACTCTCACGAAGACAAAAACTTGAATATTTCTAACAAAATCCTAAACCTTGCATTAAAATAATTTTAAATGCATGCTTTTGAACATGAATAAAGTGATTTAAATTAAATCACACCTCAAACATTAACTTATCAATTCTGTAGGTAATTTTTGTGACCACATATAAAGAACAATTGTTAGAAGTGAGAATTGAACCCACACCCTCTCACAAAATATAAAGAACAATTGTTAGAAGTGAGAATTGAACCCACACCCTCTCACAAAGATCAAAACATGATTTTGACACCTTAGACCGCTCAACCATCTTGACCTTTTTTTTTTATATAGTAGATATTTCTATCTAAATACTACCTTGCTTTAAAATGATTTTAAATGCATGCTTTTGACACCTCAAACATACTTATCACTTTTATATGTAGTTTTTGTGAACACCAAAAACTAGGAATTTTATGAGAACTGGGATTTGAACCCACACCCTCTCATGAAAACAAGAATTCAATTCTAATGCCTTAGACCACTCGACCATCCTAACTTTATTTTATTAGTATAGTAGATATTTCTATCAAAATCCTAAACCTTGCATTAAAAAATATTTTAAATGCATGCTTTTGTGAAAACGAAAAATTCCCAATTGTCATAAGTGGGATTTGAACCCACGCCCTGTCACGAAGACTAGAACTTGAGTCTGGTGCCTTAGACCACTCGACCATCCTGACTTTAAATTTTTAGTATAGTAGATATTTCTATCAAAATCCTAAACTTTGCATTAAAATGATTTTAAATACATGCTAAATTTGAATATGAATAAAGTGGATTTAGTGAGATTTGAACCCACACCCTCTCACGAAGAACTGAACTAGAGTCTAACGATTTTCAACACTTGACCAACTTTATTTTTTTATTTAGTAGCTATTCCTAACAAAATCCTAAACCGTATATTAAAATGATTTTAAATGCATGCTGATTTTGAACATGAATAAAGTGATTTAACACCTCAAATACTTATCAATTTTGTATGTAGTTTTTGTGAACACCAAAAAACTAACAATTGTCTGGGTTTTGAACCCACACCATCTCACGAAGACCAAAACTTGAGTCTGTTTCTTGTATAGTAGATATTTCTATCAAATCCTAAACCTTGCAATAAAATGATTTTAAATGCATGCTTTTGTGAAAACCAAAAGTTCCTAAACCTTGCATTAAGATGATTTTATATGCATGCTTTTGTGAAAACCAAAAGTTCACAATTGTCAGAAGTGGGATTTGAACCCACGCCCTCTCACGAAGACCAGAACTTGAGTCTGGCGCCTTAGACCACTCGGCCATCCTGACTTTATTTTTTTTGTATATTAGATATTTCTATCAAAATCCTAAACTTTGCATTAAAATGATTTTAAATGCATGCTGATTTTGAATATGAATAAAGTGGATTTAGTGAGATTTGAACCCACACCCTCTCACGAAGAATAGAACTAGAGTCTAACGTCTTAGACCACTCAACCAACTTTAAAGGTAAAGAAGTGAGCCGGATTTGTTGTTGCAACCAAACCGAGGAGAGAGAAAAGGGAATTAGAGAGAAAGAAAAAGAGCAGAATTCTACATCCGTACAGTTTTTGTATTTCAGTCCGTTAGGGATCAATCCGTGGTCCGATCGAGCTGAAATTTTGACAGCGTGTTCCTGACACGTGGGTCTTCAATCTGAACGGTGGAGATTTTGTTTGGAGCTATCTGCAGGAATATTCCAGTGGGTAGTTCGTGGCCACTTTAAGTGATATCTTTCTTCTTTTTACTCTCTTGAATTATATTGTGTTCTACTTTTAATTTTCTATTAGGTTCACCAGGGATAATTGAATAATAGAATTTAGTAATTATCCCAACAGTTACATTATGAGCTAAACTTTTATAGCTAGAATTTGTGGTGCTATAATATTTATTAGGCCTATTTTGTTATTGTGAAAGCATATGTTGTTATAGTTCACGTGTGTTTAATATTTATATTTTCTATTTAAACTTAATCACTTTCAAAAGATTATAAAATGATTTTTAATACTTAAGGATTACATAAATGACTGAAATTGCACACTTTCACAAGTAATGCAAGTAAATTCATGTTGGATAAAATAGAGAATTCAAAGGAAAACATACTTTTTTTGGCCTGCAAAACTTAAAAACAAATGTACTTTAGGGATGTTTTTGATGTTGAGGCTCTATAGTTATATGATTAACTTAGATGAAAAAACTGTAGGACATGTTTGAAAATGATATGGAAATGATTAAAATCACTTCAAAACATGTATTTAATTCTTCAAAATAAAGTTAATGTTTGATTTTGAAACTTTTAAATGCAATTTTTATAGGGTTTGTTGCACAGACAACCATAAGCCCAAAATAATTACAAATTTAGCAAAATTTAAAACATTTTGAAAATATGACAAAAAATCAGTGGCTATCACTGATAGAAGCTATCGTTGATATATAACTATCACTGATAGACTAAAATTCTATAAAAAAAACTGAGGTGATAGACTACTATCAGCGATAGACCATACTATCAGTGATAGAAATTGTCATATCTGCAAATGTTTTTAAAAAGTGGTATATTTTTAATTATTTTACTCTAAATTGACATCAGTTACAATTTCTCATTTTTATATCATCAAAATTGATTTGAAATGATTAAAAACATGTTTAGTGATTTTAACAATATTAAAATAACTTTCAAACAGAGTTCGAGGATTAAATCTGATATTCTAGCATACAATTTGAAATTTATGTTTACTTTGATATGATATTGCATTATTGTAGCATCATTATAGCAACATAAGTATGAAAGAAGACCTATAAATTTCAGATTGACCTATAAATTTCAGATTTCTTTCTAATGTTTGTTGCATTTAAAACATGCTGTTTTTTAATAATATTGTAATTTTTAAAACTTTTTATAAAAATATGGTAGGTTTGAAAGTATTTTGAAAAGAATGTTGTTCAGGAAAAGACAGACAAAGACGACCTCTACACGCGGAGCAAAGGTCGTCTTTTGAAAATACGATCTTGTTCCACATGGATGAAGATCGTCTTTTCAAAAGACATCTTCTTCGGCATCTACTTTCCTTTCATTAAAAAATTGATATATTTTTATCCAGATATTCAAATTTTTTGAAAAAGGTACGGTTGGAAGAGAGCTTCAATTGGATACCTGGTTTCACTATTTTTAGAGTTGTGTATCAAAAGATACAGACGAAGTTTAGCTACGGTTTTGAAGTTTTCAGCCATATCTTCAGTTCTGGGTTTAGTGAAGTTTTCAGAACTTCGACGATCTGTATATTTTGATACACAACTCCAAAAGTAGTGAAACAAGGTATCAAATTGAAGCTCTCTGTGTTAGCTTTCCAACCTTACCCTTTTTGAAGTTTTTGAATATCTGGATAAAAACATATCAATTTTTTAATGCACTCCTCAAAAGAATCTTCAGCTCTGAAATTTGCAGAACTATAGTCCAATGATGGACCAAAACATGTGTGTTTAATTTGGTTCAATAACCTGCAACGAAGTTTATGGTCAAGTGCAAGTATACACTTGTCAATCAAGTAATAATTTGGAAAGTATTCCAAGTATCGTATCCCAAGAGACTGTTGAAGAATTTAGTTTTATAAAGAATTTGTTTTTCGAAAGCAATAAAAAGGTACACAAATAAATTGATAATGTGGTTGGTTGGTTTTGGTTTGAAAATAATAATAAAAATAGGGATCCAATCATGTTTCAGCCCTAAGTTGAGTTTACTTGACAGCCTGTGACCACAGAGTCACCACATAGTACCTTATGCTTTTGGACCGGATTCGTCTCCTATTCAGCCTCTTTGCAAGTACCTTTAGGAGTCTAAGCCATTATACTCACGGTCCAGTGGATAATGTGATCTTAGATGGTTAAGAATGCAATCTTATTGATCCTATAGTCTTTTGCCCCAATCATCAAGGACAATCGACGAAATCCTATTCCTAGGTTTTTCTGCTATATCACCTTTACGAGAGCCGTTAATTTCCCGACCTGTCCAGTATCGACATTAAAATTTCATGCTAATTAAGTGATCAAATTAATATAACATTTTTGCATATATTCAGTAAAGGACGAACCACATAAGGCATAAGGGGTAAAACCGTAATTTACAGCTGTCAAGCTAGCTCATTTCTTAACGGGCATTCACATAATTGAATCCCTTACGAAAACTTAGCTCATAATGAGAACTAGACTAAAATACTTCATTGAAAAATAATGCATAAGTACAAAAATTGCTAAAAGGGTAAAATGGTAATTTTACTCGAAAATTAAAGATAAAATGAAAATGGAATAAAAACAGAATGTAAATAATAAATAAAGGACAGAATTGGAATAACAAAGGTTTTGAACTGAAAATTAAATTATAAATGCAAAAGTTGCTAAAAGGGTAAAATGGTAATTTTGCATGTAAAGTTAAGAACGAAAATAAATGTGAAATAAAAGCAGAATGTAAATAGAAAATGTGCAGAATTAAATAGAAAGTAAATCTGGAAATTTTCCAACTTTCTCTCTCTCGAACTCGTGGACAATGGATGAAGGGTCTCTACTCGCTCGATTCACGTCGTCAATGCAAATCGAATCCTCGCAGCACCTTCCTTTCGGAGCTGGCTGAAGTAGAACTATTACAGAGGAGTGGTCCGCTCTTGTTTGGAATTTCGGGAATTTGGGTGAGTTCTTCGAGAGAGAAAGGAGGTTGATCGACTATGTGGAAATTGATTGTTGTAAAGAAATGATCGATGATTGGAATGAAGGCTTGAGGTGCCTTTTATAGGCCTTAGGGTTTGTTTGGAGGTTGCTAAAATGAGGGAGAGATCTTTGGTAAGAGTTGTTAGGTCAAATAGGGAGTTGGTTGGCTGAATCTTTGGAAGATCTTTGACAAAATATCTCAACCAATTCGTTTGACCAGTCAACTGCACTCTGTGGTCTCTTATGTGGCCACAAGCTGGATTCTGCACTATGTGACTCCTCTTTGGCCACAAGCTGGATTTTGCACTCCGTGACTCCTTTGTGGCCACAAACTGAAACTCTGTGGCCACAAGCTGAAGTAGAATACAGTTTTCCTGAAAATAATTAAAACAACATTAATTCTTATCAAAAATGACTCTTTTACCCTCTTAATTGCTTCATAATGACAAAACGACCTTGAGCATGTGACTTTCCTATTTTTATTCTTTTCTTATCAATTACATGCACAATTATCTTTTATTTAACTCAAAAAGTCAATTAATGAGTATGCTTTAAAGGGTAAAAACATGACATAAATGACGTTCATCATCCAACTTCGATGATCTTTATCTTTTGATACACAACTCATATAGTGAAAGCAGTTATCAAACTGAAGCTCTACTCGGTTAGCTTTTCAACCATACATTTTTTTTATCCAAAAATAGTGAAACCAGACATGTGACCTGAATTAAATTTAAAGAAAAAAATTGCTAATTCTTGATCCGATAAACCTAGTCGATCATATTGCAATTGAGCTCAAGATTAAATGAGTCCAAAAACTATTTAAATGGTAATTTGACCAAAGCTCAAAAGATTAAGATTAGGCCTAAAACTAACAAAGCCCATTTCAGATGTCTTGGTTCAAAAGCCATCCGGGCTCATACACATTATGTGTTCATGGAAAAAATCTATAAATAGAGATGTTTTCCTTCATTTGGGTTCATAAATTTAACTCTCAAGAGAGCCTGAAATCCAGAAAACTCTTCGAAACTGAAGACTCTATACCATACATGCTTTGAAGACCAAGATCAAAATTTAACACTTCAAGGCTTCGACCATCGACCAATCAAGGGTCGATCAAGAAGTCCAAGACCGGCCCAAACAAATCAACACGCTTGAGAACAAGTGCGCGCTCTAACCCTCGAAATAAATTTATAGAGAGAATTAAGTGCATATTAATACAAATTAAATTCATTTACCTTATAAAATTTTTGTTGGGTTGAAATATGGTGGGAACACAAGCAAATACTGATTTGTTAGAAAAGAAATGGAATAAATTGATAAAAAGCTAGTGGTGAATGGGTTCCCCACATGCCTAAATACCAATGGTTTCAAATACCTCATACCAATGGTTTCAAATAAGCTGAAACTCCCACATCGGAAAAGAATACAATAGCAGCTGTCCAGCGCCTATATAAACTCACCAACGTCATTAGTCTAATTCACGGAGCCGTGCGGTGAGCACAAAGCGAACTATTCTTTCGCCTTTTACTAAAGAATACCGTGTGCTTGCCGCCTTAAGCAGCATACGCCTATTTTTGGAGGGATCCATCTTTCGGGAGTGGGTCTCACATTAAATCGAGTTTTTAAAGTTAATTTAAAATATTGTATTTAGAAATGTGACATAATCACCTGTTTGTTTGATTTTAAAGTAAGGTTTTTAAAATTCAAGCTAAATTTAGAAATTTATGGTTGTTTTCTAATGTTGTCTTTAAAAATATAAGATGTATAAAAATCAAATGGTTATCAAGATGATTGTATTATGAAATCGTAAGTATAATAAACACATTATGAAATCTTTGAGTATAATAAACACAATTTATAGTTTTTGACTTATAAAACATAAAATTGAGAGTTAATTTTTAAGAACTTTTTTTTAGTACATATTTGGGGTGGGGGGATTCGAACCACAGACCTCTCGGTCGTCAAAACATACATATGTCATCTGAGCCATGCTCGTTTTGGCTAAAGTTTAAGAACTTACTAACATAACATTGAAAGTTTAAGAGTTTATTAAAGACAAAACTTAGACTTCCTGGACATATTATATATTTGCCTGTTCAAGAACCAATAATTAGACACAATATTGTAAATTAAAAGATCTATTTGACAAAAAAAATTGAGAACTCAAAAACGTATAAAATTTCAATGTTAAATCAAACACAACATTAAAAGTTCAAATACCTATTAGATACATTTTAAAATTCAAGAACATTATATACCACTCTAAAGGGACGTTATTAGACACATTTATTTAGTACAACAAATTTAGGGGTATGAGAATTGTAACCTCACACTTTAAGGAAAGAAGTATATGCTAATTACGGCTGAGCTATGTCCATGTTGGCTTAATTCAAATGGGTAAGACATATGTCTTTTACTTAAAGGCTAGAGGTTCGAATCTTTACTCGTTGAACAAAAAAATGTGTATTCATGTACTGATTTAGCATCTATTAGAACCCCAAGTTAGTTGATCACATCTAAACTTAGGATTAAAATAGGTATTTTGAAAAATTAAAGGATAATTTTTTATTTTTTTTTATAAAGTACAACGAAATGAATTTGAAAGTTTAGATGAGATTTTAACTTTTAAGGTTTTGATCATTTCGTTTTTAGTTTTCTGTTTTTGAAATTTAGGCTTGTTTTCTACTAATTTCTTTACTATGTGTTACACTTTACTTAAAAACATTTGGATTTTTAGTCAAATTCTAAAAAACAAAAGCTACTTTTTTTTTAATTTCCAAAATTAACTTAATTCTTGAAAACATTGGTAGAAATTAGATAACAAAACAAATAAAATTATAGGTGGAAGTAGTGTTTATAAGCTTAATTTTCTAAAACTAAAAATTAAAAACCACATAGTTATCGAACGAAGCCTAAATTACGAGGAAAAAAATAGAATCATTTGAGATAGATTTTATTCTATAATTCTGTAAATAAACTAAAGTCATGAACTTTGAGTTTGAAACCTTTTTTATAGGTTGAAAATTTAAATTAAAAACAAAATATCAAAATTAAGATGTTTTTTTGGCGTTACGTTTATCTAGTTTGAAAGCATCATATATGTACCTCAAGAAAGAAAAAAAAACAATCATATAAAATTTGAGTTATAAAGTACTTGGATTAATTTGCTAAAACTAACAAATTTATATATTCAATGTTAGTGATATTTTTTAGGAAAAAAATCAATTATTTATACTCCTAAAATTTAAAGGTTGTATCAATTAAAACTCCAAACTTTCATAATTGTATCAATTTACACATTTTTCTTATAAAAAAGTTTGTTTTTACATGTGTGGAGACTTATAATTGTATGAATTAAACTCTATTCATACAATTGATTCACTTATAAAAATTTAGGGTTTTTGCTATAATTATAAGTCTCCACGCATTTAAATTAATATTTTTCAAATGAAATCTATCAAAAGATGTAAATTGTTTTAGTATTTTAATTGATATAATCATTAGTTTATGGGTATAAATTGATTTTTCCCCTATCTTTTACGTTGAAGTTTGAGCTAAACTTTATTAACATAGTTAGTTAAGTCTTAAATTTTGAACTTCATACGCATACAAGATTGCTCCTGTTTACTATGATACATAGCTCAAAACCAAAAAAAATCATTTTGTTGGTCAATATATTCAGCTCAAACCTTCCATTTACTCAATATCCATACCACATAAAAAGAAAATCCCAAGAGTTGGATCAAATAGATTTTTAGATCTCAAACCCGAAAATTCGAAAAACGTAATGGAATCAACCCAATAAAGGTTTAGAACAGATTACCTTGATGATCAAGATCACGAGTAAGATAAAACTTGTTTCTAAACTCGTGAGCCACAAAAGGTATGATCTACACCACTTAAATGATTCTAGCATGTAAGATCTAAACACAAGAAATTGCAAAATATGAAAGAATTAACTCTCAATCAAAGCTTGAAGGATAAACTCACTTTCATTCACTTAATCAAAGCTTGAAGGATAAACTCACTTTCATTCACTTTAATGATAATTGTGTCTCCAAAGAGTCCAAAAAATCTATATATAGCCCTTACAACTTCTAGTCACTAACCCTAGTAAGTTGTAACTTCTTCACTAGCTCTTGTAACTTACATCCACTAACAAAAGTAACTTCTGATCACTAACAAGAGTAACTTTCATACACTAATTCTATGTAACTTCAAAATGCATAAAATCAATAATAACCATTAATAAAATGTAATCTATGATATGAAGATAACATAAAAATAAAGTTTAAAATTTAAAAAATAAAACATCAAATCCAATGAGCTTTCATAATGAGCCATGAATGAATATGAATGTAGATAGAGATGTTCCGATTCTTATAAGCACATATACCCTTTTGTCAATTTTTCTACTTAAACTTGCTACAATTTTTTCTCATTGGCACAACATTCCAAATTACATTATCTAGAATGAAATATTCAATTCTACCTTATTTAAATTTCTTACATGCTTTACACCCTCGTTTATGGTTTATATTTATAAAGGTAAGTCTTTTTACTATCGTTACGAGTGAATTTAACCCTCTCAAGATGAAGACCCAAGAGGCATGCAAGAAGTCTAGTTCACGAATTTAATCGCTAAAGCTCGTGGCCTTAGGACTAGAAAATAATATTAAAAAAAAAAATGATGATGTCAGCAGAGGTCAATTTGACTCATTTTTTAGATCCCGGTCTGTTTGACAAATGGACTAAAATAGGGGTCAGTCGTACAATTCTCCCACATGTAAGCTAGAAAGAACTCAAACAAACCCCATTAAATTATCTTCTTATTTATTATCACAATACTCTTATTTTGATTAAGGTCTTCATAGATAGCCCTAGATTGACAATGAATTTTTTATATCTACAAATTTCACTAACTTTCTAAGGACAAAATCTATAAGTTCTTCCCAAAACAAATTCTGAAAAAAAAAATGATAAAAACTGGTGCGGAAAGGAATCCCACAATAAACTTCAAGCTGAAATTCCCACATCGGGAAGAAAGAGGCTCTAACAAACCCATCAAACTGTTATATAAAGGCACCAACGCTTTGTATTGAAACTTACGGAGCCGTGTGTTGAGCACAAAGCGAACTATTCTTTCGCCTTTTACTAAAGAATACCGTGTGCTCGCCGCTCTTAGCGGCATACGCCTATTTTTGGAGGGTCTCTCTATTAGAGTGATCCCTACATCATTTCAAGTTTAAAATTTTAATAGATGGTTCACTCCTCTGCACATTTTAAACTCCAATTTATGATTGAAGTTGATTTTGATGGGGAAAAAGTATTTAAAAAGTAATTAAGAATAAATTTTAAAGGTTTTTAAGTCTGGGATGATTTTGAAATAAAAAAAAAATATGCATTTGATGGTATATAAATGACTGTTTTTTAATAATATTGTATTTTTTAAAATTCATTATAAAAATATTGTAAGTTTGAAACTATTTATAAAAATATTGCACTTTTAAATATTTTAAATAGAGGTGTCTTTTCACCACACGCAAGCAAAAGTCGACCTTTGAAAAGACGATCTTGCTGCACATGGATGGATGGTCTTTTGAAAAGACGATTTTGCTCCACATGGATGGATGGTCTTTTGAAAAGACGATCTTGCTCCACATAGATGGAGGTCGTCTTTTGACGAGGGTCTTTTGAAAAGACGATCTTGCTCCACATGGATGTAGGTCGTCTTTTGACGATCTTGCTCCACATGGATGGAGGTTGCGACCTCCATCGGTATATTACTTCTTTTATTAAAAAATTGATATCTTTTTACTCAGATATTCAAAATTTTCAAAAAAGATATGGTTGGAAAGCTAACCGCAGAGCTTCAATTTGATACCTGATTTCATTTTTGGAGTTGTGTATCAAAAGATAGAGACCATCAAAGTTGGACTATAGTTCTGCAAATTTTAAAACTGAAGATTATTTTGAGAAGTGCATTCAAAAATTGATATCTTTTTACCCAGATATTCAAAAACTTCGAAAAGGTATTGTTGGAAAGTTAACAACTTCAATTTATACCTAGTTTCACTATTTTTGGAGTTGTGTATCAAAAGATATATATAGTCAAAGTTATAAAAAGTTCACTAAACTCAGAACTGAAGATACGATTGAAAACTTCAAAACTGTAGCTCAACTTCGACGATCTATATCTTTTAATACACAACTCTACAAATAATGAAACTAGATATCAAATTGAAGCTCTCTGTGTTAGCTTTTTAACCGTACCTTTTTTGAAATTTTTTAATATTTGGGTAAGAAGATGTCAATTTTTTAATGCACTCCTCAAAATAATCTTCAGTTCTGAAATTTGCAGAGTTATAGTCCAACTTTGATGGTCTTTATCTTTTGATACACAACTCAAAAGTGAAATCATGTATCAAATTGAAGCTCTGCTGTTAGCTTTCCAACCATATCTTTTTTGAAAATTTTGAATATCTGGTTAAAAATATATCATTTTTTTAATAAAAGAAGTACGATCGTCTTTTCAAAAGACGACCTTCATCCACGTGGAGCAAGATCGTCTTTTTAAAAAACGACCTTGCTTGCGTGGGGAGGTCGTCTCCATTTAAAATTGCTATATTTTTATAAATAGTTTCAAACTTACAATATTTTTATAATAAGTTTTAAAAAATACAATATTAAAAAAAAAATAACCGGTATAAATTGACTCTAAAAATATATACAAAAAAAATAATATTGTCAAAAAACAAATATATATATAACTAACTAACTAACGTGAAAAAAAGAAATAAAATAGGAACTAATCAATATTATTGACAATAAAATGTAAATAGCTTAATATAACTAATCAATATTATTGACAATAAAATGTAAATAGCCCGCTGAATATAATAATATAAATAATAAGTATTTTGAATTTATTTCAAAAGTATAAAATATATGGGGAAATTGTAACCGCTATCAATTTAGAGTAAAATAATTAAAAATCTAGAACTTTTTAAAAAAAATTGCGGATATATCAATTTCTATCACTGATAGTATTGTCTATCGCTTCGCTGATAGACTCAGTTTTTTATAAAATTTTGTCAGTGATAGTAGTCTATCAGTGATAGAAGTCTATCACTGATAGAAATCTATTAGTGATAGTCATATATCAACAATAAAGTCTATCGGTGATAGCCACTAATTTTTTTGTCATATTTGCAAAATGTTTTAAACTTTGCTAAATTTGCAATTATTTTGGGCCTGATGGTTGTTTGTGCAACCAGCCCAAATATATATTTATTAATTTAACTATTTTTAAAATATTTATTTTTTTTAATATTTTTAAAAAAATATACATCAATATCAATAGACATTTCTATCTAAATCCTTGCATTAAAATAATTTTAAATGTCAAACCGAGCATAACCCTTACTAAGAGGTCAAAGTTCAATCCTTAGAGGTTAGATTTGAACCCACACCCTCGCATGAGGACCCAAAATTTAAGTCTGGCGCCTTAGACCACTCAACCAACTTTTTTTTTTTTTTTTTTTGTATAGTAGATATATATTTCTATCAAAATCCTAAACCTTGCATTAAAATGATTTTAAATGCATGCTTTTCACTGATTTTGAACATGAATATATAAAGTGATTTAACTATTTAAATCACACCACAAACATGTACTTATCAATTTTGTATGTAATTTTTGTGAACACCAAAAACTAACAATTGTCATTTAAACCCACACCCTCTCCCGAAGATACAAACTTGAGTCGGACGCCGTAGACCACTCGACTATCCTGACTTTATTTTTTTGTATAGTAGATATTTCTATCAAAATTCTAAACCTTGCATTAAAATGATTTTCAACGCATGCTTTTGACTTATTTTGAACATGAATAAAGTGATTTAACTATTTAAATCACACCTCAAACATCTACTTATCAATTTTGTATGTAGTTTTTGTGCACACTAAAAACTAACAATTGTCAAAAGTGGGATTGGAACCCACACACCGTCACGAAAATCAGAATTTGAGTCTGGCGCCTTAGACCATTCAACACTTTATTTTTTTTGGATAATAGATATTTCTATCAAAATCCTAAACCTTGCATTAAAATGATTTTAAATGCATGCTTTTGACTGATTTTGAACATGAATAAAGTGATTTAACTATTTAAATCACACCTCAAACATGTGCCAGAACTTGAGTCTGACGCCTTAGACCACTCGAGCATCCTAACTTTATTTATTTATTTTTTTTTATTTTTTTATTTATTTTTTTTAGTAGACATTTTTATCAAAATCTTAAACTTGCATTAAAAATATTTTAAATGCATGCTTTTGAACATTAATAAGGTAACTTAACTATTTAAATCACACATCAAACATGTAACCCACACCCTCTCACGAAAACCAGAACTTGAGTCTAGCACCTTAGACCACTCGGCCATCCTGACTTTATTTTTTTTGTATAGTAGATATTTTTATCAAAATCCTAAACCTTGAATTAAAATGATTTTAAATGCATGTTGATTTTGAACATGAATAAAGTGATTTAACTATTTGAATCACACCTCACACATTAACTTATCAATTTCGTATGTAATTTTTGTGACCACAAAAAACAAACAATTGTTAGAAGTGAGAATTGAACGCATCCCCTCTCACAAAGACTAAAAAATGGTTTTGACGCCTTAGACCACTCAACTATCTTAACTTTTTATTTTTATATAGTAGATATTTCTATCTAAATTCTAAACCTTGCTTTAAGATGATTTAAAATGCATGCTTTTGACACCTCAAACATACTTATCACTTTTATATGTAGTTTTTGTGAACACCAAAAACTAAGAATTGTCAGAAGTGGGATTTGAACCCACACACTCTCACAAAAACCATAATTTAATTTTGACACTTTAGACCACTCGACCATCCTGACTTTATTTTATTACTACAGTAGATATGTCTATCAAAATCCTAAACCTTGCATTAAAAAATATTTTAAATGCATGCTTTTGTGAAAACCAAAAACTCACAATTGTCAGAAGTGGGATTTGAACACACTCCCTCTCACGAAGAGAAGATCATGAGTTTAACACCTTAGACCACTCTACCATCCTGACTTTATTTTGTTGGTATAGTAGATATTTCTATCAAAATCCTAAACCTTGCATTAAAAATATTTTAAATGCATGCTTTTGTGAAAACTAAAAATTCACAATTGTTAGAAGTGAGATTTGAACCCACACCCTCTCCCGAAGAACAGAACTTGAGTCTGGCGCCTTAGACCACTCGGCCATCTTGACTTTATTTTTTTTGCATATTAGATATTTCTATCAAAATCCTAAACTTTGCATTAAAATGATTTTAAATGCATGCTGATTTTGAATATGAATAAAGTGGATTTAGTGAGATTTGAACCCACACCCTCTCACGAAAAACAGAATTAAAGCCTAACGTCTTAGACCACTCGACCAACTTTACTTTTTTGGTATAGTAGATACTCCTATCAAATTCCTAGACCTTGCATTAAAATGATTTTAAATGCATGCTGATTTTGAACATGAATAAAGTGATTTAACTATTTAAATCACACCTCAAATACTTATCAATTTTGTATGTAGTTTTTGTGAACACCAAAAAACTACTCAGACAAAAACTTGAATATTTCTATCAAAATCCTAAACCTTGCATTAAAATGATTTTAAATGCATGCTTTTGAACATGAATAAAGTGATTTAAATTAAATCACACCTCAAACATTAACTTATCAATTCCGTATGTAATTTTTGTGACCACCAAAAAAGAACAATTGTTAGAAGTGAGAACTGAACTCACACCCTCTTACAAAGATCAAGACATGGTTTTGACACCTTAGACCGCTCGACCATCTTGACCTTTTATTTTTATATAGTAGATATTTCTATCTAAATTCTACCTTGCTTAAAAATGATTTTAAATGCATGCTTTTGACACCTCAAACATACTTATTATTGTAAAACACTAGAACATTTACCACGATGGGAGAAGAAGAAAGTAGAGAGGATGTCTTCTCTATTCAGTTGTGATCTTCAAAAGTTACAATAACCAATATTTATAGGGTTTACAAGACCTAAAGATGGTAAGGAAAGGGAGAAATTAAAGGAGAAGATACAGGAGAAATAAAGGGGGGAAGTTAATAGGAGAAGATACATGCTATCTTAGGGACATCTTAAAATATTCATAACACTCCCCCTTAGATGTCCATAGTATATAGAATATATGCCTCGTTAAAACCTTATTAGGAAAAACCCAATGGGACAAAATCCTAGTGAAGGAAAAAGAGTACATTATTCATATAATTTAACAATTGCCTCATTAAAAACCTTGCTAGGAAAACCGAGTGGGATAAAACCATAGTCAAGCGAAAAAGAGTGCAACACATTTTCTCCCCCTCATGTAAACATTATTTGAGATCTTTGAATCGTCGCATTCCAATGTTGTGTATCAACTTCTCAAATGTTGCAGTAGGTAATGCATTTGTAAATAAGTCTGCCAAGTTATATTTTGAAGAAATTTGTTGAACATTGATGTCTCCTTTTGCTTCAAGGTCATGAGTGTAGAAGAGCTTTGACGAGATATGCTTCGTTCTATCTCCTTTGATATATCCCCCTTTAATTTGAGCTATACATGTTGTATTGTCTTCATATAATGTCGTGGGACAATCTTTGTTAGAAGGCAAACCACATGTTTCACAAATATTTTTAGTCATTGATCTTAGCCATACGCATTCTCGACTAGCTTCATGGATGGCCAGGATTTCAGCATGGTTCGAGGAAGTAGCTGTTATTGTTTGCTTCATAGACCGCCATGATATGGCAGTTCCTCCATATGTAAATACATAGCCTGTTTGAGATCTACCTTTATGTGGATCAGATAAATAACCTGCATCTGCATAACCAACTAGTCCAAAATTCGATTTATTAGAGTAAAGTAAACTCATATCAATTGTCCCTCGAAGATAACGAAGGATGTTCTTAACTCCATTCCAATGTCTTTTTGTTGGAGAAGAACTGTATCTAGCTAATAAATTGACTGGAAACACTATATCTGGTCTTGTGTTATTAGCAAGGTACATTAGTGCACCTATTGCACTAAGGTATGGTACTTCAGGACCAAGAAGCTCTTCATTATCTTCTCGTGGTCGAAATATATATTTCTTCACATCAAGTGAACGAACTACCATTGGAATGTTTAATGGATGTGCTTTGTCCAGGTAGAATCTTTTTAAGATCTTTTCTGTATAAGTTGATTGATGAATAAATATTCCATTGGCTAAATGCTCAATTTGCAACCCAAGGCAAAATTTTGTTTTTCCGAGATCTTTCATCTCAAATTCTTTCTTAAGATTTTTTATTGCCTTTGGAAGCTCTTCGGGAGTTCCAATGATATTCAAATCATCAACATATACAGCAATAATAACAAATCCTGATCGTGATTTTTTTATAAAAACACATGGACAAATAGGGTTATTTTTATACCCTTATTTCAACAAATATCCACTAAGACGATTATACCACATTCGTCCAGATTGTTTTAGTCCATATAAAGATCTCTGTAATTTAATGGAATATAATTCTCTAGTATTTGAATTATATGATTCTGGTATTTTTAATCCTTCAGGGATTTTCATATAAATATCATTATCAAGAGATCCATATAAATATGCTGTGACTACATCCATAAGATGCATGTCAAGGTTTTCATGCACAACCATACCAATTAGATATCTTAATGTTATTGCATCCACCACAGGTGAATATGTCTCATCGTAGTCAATACCAGGCCTTTGTGAGAATCCTTGTGCAACAAGTCTCGCTTTATATCTTGTAACACCATTATTTTCATTTCTTTTTTCTTACAAATACCCATTTGTATCCCACAGGCTTTACACCTTTTGGTGTCTGAACTACTGGCCCAAAAACCTCACGTTTTGAGAGTGAATTTAATTCTGTTTGGATTGCTTCTTTCCACTTGATCCAATCTTTCCTGTGTCGACATTCTTCGACAGATTTTGGTTCAGAATCCTCATTTTCGTTAATAATATCGTGAGCAACATTGTGAGCAAAAGTGTTGTCAACAACTATATCAGACCGATTCCATCTTTTTCCTGTCATGACATAATTTATCGAGATCTCATTATTATCCTCTGGTATTTGATTTTCTTTAGTACTCATATTCAGGATTTCTTCTGGAATATCCACATTCTCAATTAAGTCATTTTCATTATTGATTATTCTTCTTTTCCGAGGATTTTTATTTTTGGAACCCATTGGTCTTCCACGCTTTTGGCGTGTCTCGGACTTATTAGTTGTGACTACTTGCTGTGTTGGGATGTCAATTTTAGATGGTGCATTTGCAGCTGGTATATATGACTTAGTTACTTTCTTAATATCTGTAAATGCATCTGGCATTTGATTTGCAATATGTTGCAAGTGAATTATCTTTTGAACTTCTAGTTCACATTGGTTATTACGGGGATCTAAATGAGATAATAACGATGCATTCCATGCAACTTCATTTTTCAACTTCTTAATTTCTCCCCCTAATGTTGGAAAATTTGTCTCATTAAAATGACAATCAGCAAAGCGTGCAGTAAATACATCACCCGTCAGGGGTTCAAGATATCTAATAATTGATGGTGAATCAAATCCAACATATAGTCCTAGTCTCCTTAGAGGACCCATCTTAGTACGTTGTGGTGGAGCAATTGGAATGTATACTGCACATCCAAAAATTCGTAGATGGGAAACATTTGGCTCCTGGCCATAAACTAATTGTATTGGAGAGTATTTATGGTAGGCTGCTGGCCTAAAACGTATAAGCGATGCTGCATGCAAAATCGCGTGACCCCACACCGATATTGGGAGTTGTGCTCTCATAATCATTGGTCTAGCAATTAATTGTAATCGTTTTATAAATGATTTTGCCAAACCATTTTGGGTATGAACATGAGCTACAGGATGTTCAACACTTATCCCAATTGACATGCAATAATTATTAAATGCTTGGGATGTAAATTCACCAGCATTATCAAGACGAATTTTTTTAATTCCACAATCAGGAAATTGTGCTCTTAACTTAATTATTTGAGCGAGTAATCTTGCAAATGCAATGTTTCGACTTCATAATAAACACACATGGGACCATCTGCTGGATGCATCAATTAAAACCATAAAATATCTAAATGGTCCACTTGGTGGATTAATAGGTCCACGTATATCTCCATGAATTCGTTCTAAAAATGTAGGTGATTCAAATCCTACTTTAGCTGGTGAGGGTCTAATAATTAATTTACCTTGAGAGCAAGCATCGCATGACAATTCATTAGATTGAAGAATCTTTTGTTTTGTCAATGGATGTCCACGTGAATTTTCAATAATTCTTCTCATCATTATAGACCCGGGATGACCCAATCTTTCATGCCAAACAATGAATATATCTGGATTCATGAACTTCAGGTTCATGGTTGCATATGTTTCAATTACTCGTATATGAGTATAATATAATCCAGAAGAAAAAGCAGGCAATGTTTCTACGATACATTTTTCATGTGAAACAGCAAATGTAATATAAAGATACTCTATATTATTTTTACTATTAGTCTCAATATGATAACCATTATAACGTATATCTTTGAAACTCAAGAGATTTCTTTTTGATTTGCTAGAGTACAAACATTATGAATGGAGATTTTTGTTCCTCTAGGCAAGATGAGATTTGCTTTTCCAAATCCTTCAATCAAGTTTGCAGAACCTGATATTGTATTGACATTTGCTTCAAGCAATGTCAAGTTAGAAAAATATTTTCTACTTTTTAATATTGTGTGCGTAGTTGCACTATCTACCAAACATACATCTTCATTTTGCATCTTTGAACCATCCAAAATATGAGAAATGTTCATAATTCTCAAAGAAGGGAATGAACCAATTGAAGGGAATGAACTCCTTGGCAAACAATAACCTTCTCGTGTTCCTATTCCACGAGATCTTCCTCACTATGACTTGAACCCGGGATCGAGACTTGTGGGAGCCTCCTCAAAGAATATGGAGATAATTCTGGTGGTCTTTAGCGTTCTTCGTGTTCCAGTAGATCAGTGGATAGAGACTCGTGCTGATAACGTGTTGTAAAACACTAGAACATAAACAACGATGGGAGAAGAAGAAAGTAGAGAAGATACATGCTATCTTAGGGACATCTTAAAATATTCATAACACTTATCACTTTTATATGTAGACCAAAACCAAAGAATTGTGAGAAGTGGGATTTGAACCCAGACCCTTTCACGAAAACAAGAATTTAATACTAAAGCCTTAGACCACTCGACCATCTTAACTTTATTTTATTAGTATAGTAGATATTTCTATGAAAATCCTAAACCTTGCATTAAAAAATATATTAAATGCATGCTATTGTGAAAACCAAAAATTGTCAGAAGTGGGATTTGAACCCACGCCCTCTCACGAAGACCAGAACTTGAGTCTGGCGCCTTAGACCACTCGGCCATCCTAACTTTAATGCAGAAGGCATCGCTAAAACACCATCTCTGGATGATGCTTCTACAATTTTCATCATTTCCGACTACATTTATAATGGAATGAGGTTAAATGCATAGAAAACATAATTTTACCCAATTGTTATATAATAGTACTTACATATGCATGTTCTGCATTGGGACCCACCCACCACGAAGTTCATGGCAATGAGTATCGTGGAATAACTCAATTTCATCAACGTCAGATTCCTTTTTTTTTTTCTTTAAATGAAATTTAGAAACTACTAACCATGGTCATAATAACACAATGTATAGAAGAATTATGTTGTACTTACCAGTTCATGTTGTAGTTGTAGAAATGACTTCGAACCAGCTCGATGGTTGAATGGCAGTTTGATAACTCCATTTTGGAGCTAATTATCACTCCCTAATTCTAGCTAAAAGCCGTATTTAATTAGTTAATATGTCTCGTTTGTAGGAGAATTGCGGCGAAGAGCTCATGGTGTCCATTGGACGTGTTTCGTGGCTAAGAGCGGTGTTTTAACCCCGGGAGTGTATCGGGAAAAGGGCAAGATCGTCCAAGAAGAACCAGACAAAATTGCCAATTGAAGGCAATGTTCCAGCCCCAAACCCGAGAGCAAGCGTCGAGCAGACAGCGTCGAGACACTTGCTTAACGCTGCCTGGCGTCGAGACCCTGCCACTCAACACTTTATTTTTTTTGGATAATAGATATTTCTATCAAAATCCTAAACCTTGCATTAAAATGATTTCAAATGCATGCGTTTGACTGATTTTGAACATGAATAAAGTGATTTAACTATTTAAATCACACCTCAAAAATGTGACCAAAACTTGAGTCTCGCGCCTTAGACCACTCGACCATCCTAACTTTATTTATTTATTTATTTTTTTTTTAAGTAGACATTTTTATCAAAATCTTAAACTTGCATTAAAAATATGTTAAATGTATGCTTTTGAACATTAATAAGGTAACTTAACTATTTAAATCACACCTCAAACATGTACTTATAAATTTTGTAAGTAGTTTTTGTAAACACCAAACCCACACCCTCTCATGAAAACCAGAACTTGAGTCTGGCACTTTAGACCATTCGGCCATCTTGACTTTATTTTTTTGTATAGTAGATATTTCTATCAAAATTCTAAACCTTGCATTAAAATGATTTTCAACGCATGCTTTTGACTTATTTTGAACATGAATAAAGTGATTTAACTATTTAAATCACACCTCAAACATGTACTTATCAATTTTGTATGTAGTTTTTGTGCACACCAAAAACTAACAATTGTCAAAAGTGGGATTGGAACCCACACACGGTCACGAAAATCAGAATTTGAGTTTGGCGCCTTAGACCACTCAACACTTTATTTTTTTTGGATAATAGATATTTCTATCAAAATCCTAAACCTTGCATTAAAATGATTTCAAATGCATGCGTTTGACTGATTTTGAACATGAATAAAGTGATTTAACTATTTAAATCACACCTCAAAAATGTGACCAAAACTTGAGTCTTGCGCCTTAGACCACTCGACCATCCTAACTTTATTTATGGGGCAACCAGAGGAATGACTAGAATGAAATAGTGTTCAATGGAATATAGCTAACCGCCATAAATTAATGAAATATAGCTAACAACTATAATTAGTAAACCGTTGAAGCTACCTTGAGACTTAAATACCCCTATGAGATTTAACCCGTTAAAAAATTAAATCAACTAAAAACCAGGGTTGATTTTATGAAAGAGAAATTAGTTGGGAGAAAAAAACGTAACAATCAGTGAAGCTACATTGAGACTTAAATACCCCTATGAGATTTAACCGGTTGAAAAATTAAATCAACTAAAAACAAGGGTTGATTTGATGAGAGAGAGAAATTAGTTGGGACGAAAAACGTAACAATTAGTAAATATTTGAAAATTTTGAAATAATTTGAATGAAACGTAAACCGAACCTGCCACTCTTTGTATTTACTGTATACACTGACTCGACAAACACAACAATGAAGTCCAGAAATTGTACCGGAACATTGACAATCTGCAAAAACACAATTATGGAACATAAAAATGGTGCAAACAAATCGTTTGACAACAAAAAAAAAAACAAACAAAATATACACTCTCATCCAAGGTTTGCAAAAATATCCATGGTTTCATTCTTGTGGTAGAAAATCCAAAATAAAATTATACTCATCCCCATACAAAAGTCAAATCAAAGAAAAAATATAAACTCTCATTAAATGATGGAAACCCTTCACCTTCCACAATCATGACAACATCGTTTGCAGCACTCCCAAATAGTTTGTAAATATACATGGTTTCATTCTTGTTGTAGAAAATTCAAACCAAATTAAACTCTTCCCAGTAAAAAAGTCACGTCAAAGGAAAAATATAAACTTTCATTAAATGATGGAAAACCCTTCCCCTTTCACAATCATGTCAACATCGTTTCCAGCACCCCAAGATTTGTAAAAATATTCATGGTTTCATTCTTGTTGTAGAAATTCTAAAACAAATTAAACCCCTCAAATCCCCCATTAATTTAACACCCCCTCACCTCTCCAAACCAGATAACCACAACTCACCTACCTCAAAAAAATTGACGTCAATACTTTTCACCTCCAACACTGATTCCCGGCGGCGAAAGGTAGAGAAGAAAAGACAACCAACGATTGGGTCGCCTCCGTGTGCGACAAGGAGCTTGGGCGACCACCTATACAACGATTGGGTCGCCTCCGTGTGCGACAAGGAGCTTGGGTGACCACCTATACAACCTACGGTGCAAATCGAACATCGAGACTACTGGTCCGTTGATTGAATGAATGATATAATGTTGTTGAGATTTTCAGGTTTTCATATAGTTTAGGATCCCTATTTTTTAGGGATTTCTTTGTTATCCATTCTTTATTTATTTAATTGACTGGTTGCCCCTAAAATATAGGGCGTGAGTCTAGAGTTTAAATATTTATTCTATGTCCTCTACATTTTTGTAGATGGCAAGGGCACGTGAAAGATTGAAAGTTTTCGGTGTAATGTCGACAAAAAAAATGAAGAACCAATCGTCACCTATCCGGGTGGATGGGGAAGCCTAGGTAATGACCATTAGACTATTACTTTTTTTCATGTTTGTATCCTAATAAATAGTTATAAATCTTTTTGGCGCATTATAATGCTTTCTTCTTCCGTGCTTCCATTGTGGAAATTAAGAATATGTGAAATTAATTTTGTAGCCATAGGTGGTATACCCCGTATGTGTTGTTATAGACCTCCATCAGAGTATACCTATAGTAGTACATCTTAGTATATACCCCAACTGTAGTGCATTTATTTCTTTTGTACTTCCATGGTCAACATAAAAAATATGCATATTAATTCTCTAGTCATATTTTAATTAGGTGGAATACTCGGTATGTAGACAGTATTTAATCGGATTTTATACTGCAATTCTGTTGATATATACATAAATCACATTTAATTGGAATTTGTTTGTTTGGATGATATATCTTGTATATTCTGTTATATACCTCGAACAATAGTATACATGTCTTAGTACAACATAGCATATACAAAGTAAATATGTTAAACGAATGTTTGTCAACACGTATGTATGGTGTTATATAAATCTAAACAAGTATGTTCATACCAGATCAAAATGATTAGTAAATGGATAGTTTCCCACGTATACCTGGTTGTGTAACCACCGTTCCATAACATGACAGGATGTGATGTGCGTCATTAGTTGATAGTTGTGTATGTTTTTATATACGTCAAACTATGCATGTTGATACCCATATGTTATCGGTGGTGTTTTGTTCTTGTTAATATTTGCACTCTAGCTTACTACATATGCCCCATCCACAACTACCTAACTTTGTACATCTGCCAAATTAAAATAATAAGTAAATAGATGGTTCCCCGCCTGTATCTAGTTGTGTTCCCTAGTATGTACTAGCAGTATGAAAGAGTATTGTTAACTGACATCTGTGTATATTAATATATTCATATAATTATTATTATGTATATCTTGCAAGATGATGACTATTTCATGTCATCGTCTAAAAGTAGGCCACTGAAAATTAACTTATGCGGCAAAAGTGACATAATGGATATGGTGCGCAATACACTAAAGAGTGATTGCGAGGCAAGATTTCGAGCAACATGTTTTAGACATTTTTGTGATTTTTCCTTTAAGAAAACATCCTCTCAGTTGCTCCTCCACCTCATCCAACACCAATGCAAACCCAAGAATACCTCTGAATTGAACTTCAAGATCGAAGGAAATTAAGTTCTGAAATTTGGACTAAGAGAATTTGCATTGGTGACCGGGTTGAACTGTGGTCGCCTTCCTGAGATAGACCACAACTTGATAAAAAAGGGAAAACTAATAAAAATGTGTAGTTATACACCAACTGATGTGTTTGTCTCGAATTGTATATATGTGCAGCTTAATAATATTTTTCCCCGTGATGGAGAGACATGTGGAGAGGTTCCTGCTGGAGGGGGTTTGTGGGGGCAATGCAAGGATCACACAGTAAGAAGACCCTTGAAGACCTCTCAGTTCAATTCTGCCAGCCCACATTTGATTTGAAACTCCGCCAACAAGAGGGTTGAATGATAGTAAATACATCTTATAAAATTGATGGTTTTTGGATAATTTAGACTTTAACTTTTATTATTTACAACCGAGCTTATGTTTTTTTTTAATGATTTCTATTGTGAATGATTATGAACTATATTTGCATTGACATTATTGTTTTAATATGCATCTGCATTATACAACTCAAACGAGAGTTAAATCGCAGTTTATACTATGACCCACGGTTCTCAACGTTGTCATGATTATGGTAATCGGATATCTGTATATAATGTTATATTCATCTCAAAGTGTATAGCGTAATTAGTAAACATAGAGTGTTTATTGTAGTATATACAATTGACATAACATACTATACCGAAAAGTGTAGTGCATATGCCAACTGGATCAGATACAGACCCAATTTTATATGTCAATTGTATATAGTATGTTATGCCACTTGTATATACTATTATTGTTTTAGTATTCATCTGAACTGCAAAACTCAAACAAGAGTTATATCGCAGTTTATAGTATGTCCCACTATTTTCAACGTTCTCATAATTATGGTGAAAGAGTATATGTATATAATGTTATATCCATCTCAAAGTGTAATGCATAATTAGTAAACGAAGGGTGTGTATTATAGTATATACCATTGACATAACATAGTAGACTACAAAGTGTAATGCGTGTGTCAATTGGATCGAATACAGACTCAATTGTATATGACAAATGTTATGTCAATTGTACATACTATGTTTTAGTATGCATGCGAATTACAATACTCAAACGCGAGTTATATCGCAGATTATAATATGTCCCACTGTTTTCAACGTTCTCATAATTATGTTAAGCCCATTGTGTATATACTATGTTTTCAACGTTCTTATAATTACAATACTCAAAGTTGTTGTATATATCATTGTTGTCCCATACGCCATCGAATGCAATGTTAATTTAATAGTGCGTCATTAATACAGTGGTGAAAGATAAGGACTATGATTGTTCAAATGATGGAGGAAAAACAAATGAGTGTAAAAGACAGACAATTATTGTTGGGATAATATTAGGTGGGGTTTTGTACATTATTTAAATGTTGGAGGACAATTATAAATAAGGGAATCAACTTGATGGTCGTTTTTTGTCAAACCTAAATTGTTGGAGATTTGAACGTGAGGTATGACGATTTTACATCCCATAAATAAAGAAAATCGGTTGGTGGGACTAACAAATTGGTTGGATGGTAGTTGGGTAAATATTGGTATATACAAGGGGCATTTTTGGTATGAAAAGTTTGGACTGAAGTTGATGGTCGGTTATTATGAAGCCTTAAATGTTGGGGAGTTGAATGTGAGCTATGACGATTTTTACATCACTGAAATAAAGAAAATCGGTTGGTGGGGCTAACAAATTGGTTGAGTGGCAATTGGTAAATATTGTTATATACAAGGGGCATATTCGGTATGAAAAGTTTTATCTTCCCCACCCTAAAATGTAGTTAGCTATCAATACAAATAGTAAAATGGGTTAGCTATATTTCATTTTGAGTTTTTTAAATTAGCTATCCAGCACAATTCCCCTTTATTTATTTATTTTTTATTTTTTTAAGTAGACATTTTTATCAAAATCTTAAATTTGCATTAAAAATATGTTAAATGTATGCTTTTGAACATTAATAAGGTAACTTAACTATTTAAATCACACCTCAAACATGTACTTATAAATTTTGTAAGTAGTTTTTGTAAACACCAAACCCACACCCTCTCATAAAAACCAGAATTTGAGTTTGGCGCCTTAGACCACTCAACACTTTTTTTTTTTTGGATAATAGATATTTCTATCAAAATCCTAAACCTTGCATTAAAATGATTTTAAATGTATGCTTTTGACTTATTTTGAACATGAATAAAGTGATTTAACAATTTAAATCACACCTCAAACATGTGACCAGAACTTGAGTCTCGCGCCTTAGACCACTCGACTATCCTAACTTTTTTTTTTCTTTTTTTTTTAATTTTTTTATTTTTAGTAGACATTTTTATCAAAATCTTAAACTTGCATTAAAAATATTTTAAATGCATGCTTTTGAACATTAATAAGGTAACTTAACTATTTAAATCACACCTCAAACATGTACTTATAAATTTTGTAAGTAGTTTTTGTAAACACCAAACCCACACCCTCTCACGAAAACCAAAAATTGAGTCTGACACTTTAGACCATTCGGCCATCTTAACTTTATTTTTTTTGTATATTAGATATTTTTATCAAAATCCTAAACCTTGCATTAAAATGATTTTAAATGCATGTTGATTTTGAACATGAATAAAGTGGTTTAACTATTTAAATCACACCTCAAACATGTACTTATCAAATTTGTATGTAGTTTTTGTGAACATCAAAAACTAACAATTGTCATGCCCTCTCACAAAGACCAAAATTTGGTTTTGGCGCTTTAGACCACTCGACCATCCTAAATCCTAAACCTTGCATTAAAATGTACTTTATTGTTTTTGTATATTAGATATTTCTATCAAAATCCTAAACTTTGCATTAAAATGATTTTAAATGCAAGCTGATTTTGAATATGAATAAAGTGGATTTGGTGAGATTTGAACCCACACCCTCTCACGAAGAATAGAACTAGAGTCTAACGTCTTAGACCACTCGACCAACTTTAAAGGTAAAGAAGTCAGCCGGATTTGTTGTTGCAACCAAACCGAGGAGAGAGAAAAACGGAATTGGAGAGAAAGAAAAAGAGTAGAATTCTACATCCGTACAGTTTTCGTATTTCAGTCCATTGGGGATCAATCCGTGGTCCGATCGAGCTGAAATTTTGACAGCGTGTTCCTGACACGTGGGTCTTCAATCTGAACGGTGGAGATTGCGTTTGGAGCTATCTACATGCATATTACACTGGGTAGTTCGTGGCCACTTTAAGTGAGATCTTTCTTCTTTTTACTCTCTTGATTTATTGTCGTTTGTTGCCGAGATTGATCATCTTGAGATATCAATAGTTGTATGCCTCTAGTTGTGACTAGGGAGAACTCGTTGTTGCCCATTATTGACTATAGTGGAGTTTTTGACTTCGGTCCGTGGTTTTTTACTCTTCGCATTGAAGATGTTTTTCCACGTTAAAATTTGCTTGTGTCTTGTGCTTGAATTATATTGTGTTCTACTTGTTTAATTTTCTATTAGGTTCACCAGGGATAATTGAATAATAGAATTTAGTAATTATCTCAACAGTTACATTATGAGCTAAACTTTTATAGCTAGAATTTGTGGTGCTATAATATTTATTTGGCCTATTTTGTTATTGTGAAAGCATATGTTGTATAGTTCACGTGTTTAATATTTATATTTTCCATTTAAACTTAATCACTTTCAAAAGATTATAAAATGATTTTTAATACTTAAAGATTACATAAATGACTGAAATTGCACACTTTCACAAGTAATGCAAGTAAATTCATGTTGGATAAAATAGAGAATTCAAAGGAAAACATACTTTTTTTGGCCTGCAAAACTTTAAAAAAAATGTACTTTGGGATGTTTTTGATGTTGAGGCTCTATAGTTATATGATTAACTTAGATGAAAAAACTGTAGGACATGTTTGAAAATGATATGGAAATGATTAAAATTACTTCAAAACATGTATTTAATTCTTCAAAATAAAGTTATTGTTTGATTTTGAAACTTTTAAATGCAATTTTTATAGGGTTGGTTGCACAAACAACAATAAGCCCAAAATAATTGCAAATTTAGCAAAATTTAAAACATTTTGAAAATTTGACAAAAAATCAGTGGCTATCACTGATAGAAGCTATCGTTGATATATAACTATCACTGATAGACTAAAATTCTATAAAAAAAACTGAGGTGATAGACTACTATCAGCGATAAACCATACTATCAGTGATAGAAATTGTCATATCTGCAAATTTTTTAAAAAAGTGCTATATTTTTAATTATTTTACTCTAAATTGACATCGGTTACAATTTCTCATTTTTATATCATCAAAATTGATTTTAAATGATTAAAAACGTGTTTAGTGATTTTAACAATATTAAAATAACTTTCAAACACAGTTCGAGGATTAAATCTGATATTCGAGCATACAATTTGAAATTTATGTTTACTTTGATATGATATTGCATTATTGTAGCATCATTATGGCAACATAAGTATAAAAGTAGACCTATAAATTTCAGATTGACCTATAAATTTCAGATTTCTTTCTAATGTTTGTTGCATTTAAAACATGCTGTTTTTTAATAATATTGTAATTTTTAAAACTTTTTATAAAAATATGGTAGGTTTGAAAGTAGTTTGAAAAGAATGTTGTTCAGGAAAAGACGAACAAAGACGACCTCTACACGCGGAGCAAAGGTCGTCTTTTGAAAAGAGGATCTTGCTCCACATGGATGAAGATCGTCTTTTCAAAAGACCATCTTGATCTACTTTTCTTTCATTAAAAAATTGATATATTTTTATCCTGATATTCAAAAATTTTGAAAAAGATACGAGTGGAAGAGAGCTTCAATTGGATACCTGGTTTCACTATTTTTAGAGTTGTGTATCAAAACATACAGACGAAGTTTATCTACAGTTTTGAAGTTTTCAGTCATATCTTCAGTTATGGGTTTAGTGAAGTTTTCATCACTTCGACAATCTATATATTTTGATACACAACTCCAAAAGTAGTGAAACAAGGTATCAAATTGAAGCTCTCTGTGTTAGCTTTCCAACCTTACCCTTTTCGAAGTTTTTGAATAGCCGGATAAAAACATATCAATTTTTTAATGCACTCCTCAAAAGAATCTCCAGCTCTGAAATTTGCAGAACTATAGTCCAACTTCGATGATCTTTATCTTTTGATACACAACTCATAGTGAAAGCAGTTATCAAACTGAAGCTCTACTCGGTTAGCTTTTCAACCATACATTTTTTTATCCAAAAATAATGAAACCAGACATGTGACTTGAATTAAATTTAAAGAAAAAACGTGGTAATTCTTGATCCGATAAACCTAGGCAATTGAGCTCAAGATTAAATGAGTCCAAAAACTATTTAAATGGTAATTTGGCCAAAGCTCAAAAGATTAAGATTGGGCCTAAAACTAACAAAGCCCAATTCCAGATGTTTTGGTTCAAAAGCCATCGGGGCTCATACACATTATGTGTTCATGGAAAAAATCTATAAATAGAGATGTTTTCCTTCATTTGGGTTCATAAAATTAACTCTCAAGAGAGCCCGAAATCCAGAAAACTCTTCGAAACTGAAGTCTCTATACCATACATGCTTTGAAGACCAAGATCAAAATTTAAGACTTCAAGGCTTCGACCATCGTCCAGTCAAAGGTCGATCAAGAAGTCCAAGACCGGCCAAAAAAAATCAACACGCTTGAGAACAAGCGCGCGCTCTGACCCTCGAAACAAATTTTCAGAGAGAATTAAGTGCATATTAATACAAATTAAATTCATTTACCGGTATTAAATTTTTGTTGGGTTGAAATATGGTGCGAACACAAGCAAATTCTGATTTGTTAGAAAAGAAATGGAATAAATTGATAAAAAGCTAGTGGTGAATGGGTTCCCCACATTCCTAAATACCAATGGTTTCAAATACCTCAGTCAGCAAAACAAACTCGAGATTCCCTAAGAAAAAAAAAAAGAAGCTGAAACTCCCACATCGGAAAAGAATACAATAGCGAGCTGTCCAGCGCCTATATAAACTCACCAACGTCATTAGTCTAATTCACGGAGCCGTGCGGTGAGCACAAAGTGAACTATTCTTTCGCCTTTTACTAAAGAATACCGTGTGCTCGCCGCCTCAAGCGGCATACGCCTATTTTTGGAGGGATCCATCTTTCGGGAGTGGGTCTCACATTAAATCGAGTTTTTAAAGTTAATTTAAAATATTGTATTTAGAAATGTGACATAATCACCTGTTTGTTTGATTTTAAAATAAGGTTAAATTTAGAAATTTATGGTTGTTTTCTAATGCTGTCTTTAAAAATATAAGATGTATAAAAATCAAATGGTTATCCAGATGATTGTATTATATGAAATCTTGAGTATAATAAACACATTATGAAATCTTTGAGTATAATAAACACAATTTATAGTTTTTGACTTATAAAACATAAAATTGAGATCACAAGAATTTCAGGTTTTCCCAACGCAAACTTTTGTCAGGAAAAATCCACATTTTTCGTCGGCATATGATACGCCAACGGAAAAAAAACGTTGGCTGGTTCGTCGGCGTAGCTTTCGCCGACGGATAAATCGTTACGTTGGGGTACCTCAATGTTTCACCGACGATAGTATTGCGTTGGCGAAAACTTCCCCTATGCCTACGCTATGTTTAACGCCGGCATAAGTACCACAATGCCGACGTAAATAACTACGTCGGCCAACGATTTTAGGGTTTATATAATTTAGGTTTCGAGTTTGGGGTTTCAAATTTGGGGTTTCGGGTTGCGTTTTCAGTTTTTTTTTTAATTCAAATTTTGTAATAATTCGAATTCGATATAGTTAGAACATAAATATTATCAATTGTACAATTTTAACCTGAAATATCATAAACGTCAATATATTAAAATGCAATCTTCTTACAAAAATAACAGAGTTTTGAAACAAAAAGTGTTATTCTTCTGAGTAGAAGTATAAACAAAAGAACGAATATAAACCTACATGCACTGAAACAATTTGTAGTATGCGAACTTATCCTAAACAACGTCTATTTTTGTCTTCAACAAAAAGTGCACTGAAACAAAAAAAAAAAAAAAAAAAAATAACTAATCCTAAACCACTTCTATTTTTGTCTTCGTCCGTCTTTTTTCAGAAGTTTCCTTGAAGATTACACACCTACGAACCTGAGAAAGTGTAAACATAAACATAAATAGGTCAAAATGAACTTGACTCGGGGTCAAAGTGAGCATTCAATAAACATGACTCAATATCTTAACTACATTGGAACTTAAAGAGACGTGTTTGAGCTTCCAAGAACTAGGGGTCCCCCACATCTTAATCAAACCCTTTGACAACAAAACATGATAAAATCGCACCTAAAAGTGAAAGTGCCTAGCCAAGTGCGAAAAAACTATGCCAAATGAACATGAAAGTGCCTAACATTAAAATGTCTAGCCAAGTGTCAAAAAACTAACCATGTGTTATTTGCATTCTAGAAAGGACTCAAATATATCATAAATGGACCTAAAACTGACAAATGAACATGAAAGTGTCTAGCCAAGTACCCATAAACTATCCATGTGTTATTTTCATTCTAAAAAGAACTCATTATATATACTACATGCACCTAAAAGTGAAAGTTCCTAGCCAAATGCCAAAAAAACTATCCATGTATCATTTTCAATCCAAAAATTACTCTAATATATCCCACATGCACTTGAAAGTGCCAAATGAACATAGAAGTAAAAGTGCCTAGCCAAGTGCGAAAAAACTATGCCAAATGAACATGAAAGTGCCTAACATGAAAATGTCTAGCCAAGTGTGAAAAAACTAACCATGTGTTATTTGCATTCTAGAAAGGACTCAAATATATCATAAATGCACCTAAAAGTGACAAATGAACATGAAAGTGTCTAGCTAAGTACCCATAAACTATCCATGTGTTATTTTCATTCTAAAAAGAACTCATTATATATACTACATGCACCTAAAAGTGAAAGTGCCTAGCCAAGTGCCAAAAAAACCCTCCATATATCATTTTCATTCCAAAAATTACTCGAATATATCCTACATGCACTTGAAAGTGCCAAATGAACATAGAAGTAAAAGTGCCTAGCCAAGTGCGAAAAAACTATGCCAAATGAACATGAAAGTGCCTAACAAGAAAGTGTCTAGCCAAGTGCCAAAAAAACTTTCCATGTATCCTTTTCATTCCAAAAATTACTCGAATATATCCTAAATAAACCTAAAAGAGACAAATGACGTTATGTATAAATTTAGTACTTGACTACCATAACTGCAGAATAGCCACACACACACACATATATATAAATTCAGTACTTAGCTACCATAGCTGCAGGATAGCCACACACATAATATAGGAACACAATTAAGTATGTAAGACATATGACCTTGTGTGTCTGAAGAGCCATCAATATGACCTTGTGTGTCTGAAGGGTCGTCGTCTCTTTGTCTTTGCTCCAATAGTTTTTTGCATTTCAGCCCATCTACCTTCCCACAAGGCTACCTGAGTACTTAAGTTAACATTCATTTCTTTCAGATCTGCTATCTCAACTTTCATAGCCGTCATTTCTTTACTCCCTACATTTTCTTGTTGTGATGGGCATGCAACATTGGCGGGTGTGCTGGGTTTGGGGTCCCAACCGAGGCCTTTAATGTGCCCTGATCGATGTCCCAAAACTGTTTTAGGAATCAATGCAGAAGGCATCGCTAAAACACCATCTCTGGATGATGCTTCTACAATTTTCATCATTTCCGACTACATTTATAATGGAATGGGGTTAAATGCATAAAAAACATAATTTTACCCAATTGTGATATAATAGTACTTACATATGCATGTTCTGCATTGGGACCCACCCACCATGAAGTTCATCGCAATAAGTATCGTGGAATAACTCAATTTCATCAACGTCAGATCCCTTTTTTTTTCTTTAAATGAAATTTAGAAACTATTAGCCATGGTCATAATAACACAACGTATAGAAGAATTATGTTGTACTTACCAGTTCATGTTGTAGTTGTAGAAATGACTTCGAACCAGCTCGATGGTTGAATGGCAGTTTGATAACTCCATTTTGGAGCTAATTATCACTCCCTAATTCTAGCTAAAAGCCGTATTTAATTAGTTAATATGTCTCGTTTGCAGGAGAATTGCGGCGAAGAGCTCATGGTGTCCATTGGACGTGTTTCGTGGCTAAGAGCGGTGTTTTAAAGCCCCGGGAGTGCATCGGGAAAAGGGCAAGATCGTCCAAGAAGAACCAGACAAAATTGCCAATTGAAGGCAATCTTCCAGCCCCAAACCCGAGAGCAAGCGTCGAGCAGACAACGTCGAGACGCTTGCTTAACGCTGCCTGGCGTCTAGACGCTCCGAGGGGCGCGCGCGCAGGAAATCATCGGGGCAGCGTCGAGACGCTCGCCCAGCGTCTCGACGCCATCGCGAGGCGCGCGCTGATTGTTTAGGTCGCAGCGTCGCGACGCTGTCCCAGCGTCCCGACGCTCCGACGGATTTAAAAGCTGTAAATGACGATTTTTTGCAACCATCTCTTGCATCTTCTTCTTCCTCTCGGTTTTTCTTCTTAAATTCCTTTTGCTCCGCCATTGTTGGCAAGTTTTTGGAGCTTTCCTTTGTATTAGAGCTAGAGATTATGGCCAAGGCTTCCGTTGGAGCGGTTTTGGCAACTTCCTCCATGGTTGGCTAAGGTATTGTGTTAGATTCAGGATGATTTAGGGATTTTTCGTTAGACTTTTTACATTTTGAAAATCTATGCATATGGTTCTGAATAGGCTTTAATTATTGATTGCATTTGTTGTGCTTGCTTAAACCCATGCGTATGTTAGATTTCAACGACGGACAATCGGGTTTTCTAGCGTGCGTTATTGTTATAGAATAGTGATGCCTTGCCTCTCCTTTTCGCCTTAGTAACACAGGACAACAAAACTAATCGGAGTATCGATTTATGCATGCTTATTGTTGGGTACTTTAGGGTTGTCGGGTAGCCAATTAGCAATGGGAATGCATATTCGAATGTTCGTCGTGGTTAGCTAGTAACTATTCGGAGTCAAATTGGGGCTGATCACTCTAACGAGACTGTGAATACTGTTTAATTAGGACTGTTAGTTCTAATTAATTAATATGGAGCCGGTTACTTTAGGGTTCCCGGGTAACCGACCGCGTGCATGTCAATTTATTAGCCTTAGTCTTGAATTAAATGATTAATGTTAGAATGCCTAGCGAAATCCCGAAATACCCCGAATCGAACACTTTTTAATCTATTTCCCTTCAATTTCTCCGTTAGCAATTTATTTCTCACGTTGCATGTTAAAATCCCCCTCTTGTTACAAAACCCAACTAATCAATTAATTTGCATTTCGAATTTTAATTTCAATCTGATTAGTCCTTCTCTGTGGTTCGACCCTTTTGTCGCGAGCTGCAAAGCTAAAGGTCAATTGGCTTATAAATTCATTTTGATCAGGCTTCGACAGCCTGTGAATTAAAGGATATTAAAAAATCCCCACCACCACAGTTTTGCTCGAGCTTCCTTGCCCCTCTTCGTTTTTTCCTCAAAAAAATTATCATTAGTACAACTAAGTAAAGTTAGAACTATAAGTTTAACCGAGAAAAACATACCGCCCATTCAAGGGTCTCCCAAATGTCACATAGAAGATTTCAATCTTCTGGATCTACTAGCCTCTTTGCGGGGTTTGCACGAGCTTCTGTGATGTCATCATACTTGCAGTAGTGCTGGTACAACTCTGCTCTAAACTCCCTGAATATATCTCACATCTGTTTATTCAAGAACCTTTTGACTACTAGGTTCGAAATATCCAAGTCAAAATATTCCTACATATTTGATAATAAATGTGTAAGCATACATTTACGCTTGAAATAGTAACAAAATGCGTAAAGAAAATTTAAACTTACCAACACCCGATCAGTCACATTGTCACGCACATCTTGCTTGACCGCCTTCCAGATCGCACAACGTATGGGAATTGTCTTTCGTACTATGGTGCCAACGCCAATATTAAACCTCGGAGCTAAAGGACATACCGGTCTCCCAATCCCATCCTCAATCACAATCTTGATCCTCCCATGCACATTGACATATCGATTCAACTCAATGTTTCGAGTATGCCCTCTTTTTCGCTTACTTTGTGTTCTTGGTCGGCGAGGTCTAGATCCTGAAACAATGATTAATTTAGCTAAATATGTAAGAAAATAAAACTTATAAGCAAAAATATTATTTTTACCTAATGTCGCGCTCGGCTCCACCTCTGTTGAGGAATTAATCACCGGAGTGTTAACCTCAGTAGCCGCCACATTAGCCTCCTGATCATAACCGGTACGTCTCATGACTCTAGAATCATACAAAAGATGGAAAAAAAATCAATCTCAATATGCTAATCCTTGAGCTTTAAAATATGGAACTAAAATACACATGTTATACAGCTATTCGCTATTCTGATCATCAGAATCTAAATAGTGAAGTGAACTCGTACTCTCTTCATCGTCGGATGCTTCTAGGTCATCAGGTTCATCATTTATGAAATCGTTATCATTTTGTTACGGTACACTCCTATTCAATTCTTCTTCAATCAATTCACATTCAACAACAATGGTCTCTACATAGTTCATCATCTTGGATCGTTTCATCGACCGCAATGACTCCAGATATTTCTAACAACTCCATCGTGTCGTTTTCTAGGTCTTCGGCTTCTGGAACGTCCCATATGTGTTTATTTTGAACAAGTTGAACTATTTTCCAATAATTACCAAGTTTAAGATCGTTAATGTAGAAAACTTGTTTGGCTTGCGTAGCGAAGATGTAAGGGTCATCTATACACCAAAAATGGGATGTGTCTATTGACTTAAACCCTAAATCCACATGTAATTTTTTCTTTTTAGGATCTGTATCAAACCATTTACATCGAAAAAGAATCACACGTCTTCTCTTGTTATAGTCCAAGTCCAAAACCTCTTGCAATACACCGTAGTAACTCATTTCATCATTTCCTTCTCTTTCCCCAGGCACCATGAGTCCACTATTCTGCGTAGACCGACGATTGTCGCGTTCCATACAATGAAAACGTACTCCATTGACAATGCAAGAACTATAAGTACGGACTTGATTTGTAGGCCCCAATGCTATGGAGTAAAGATCATCAGATGCTTCGCCTCTTTCACGTAATGAGTACATCTGTTTACGTTAAGAATGTTAACGTAACTTAGTTTTATCTCGTTACAGAAGTTCAGTATTCAAAATTAAAAACTACACTTACTTGTGCTTTTAACCAATCAAGAAATTGAAGTTCATGTCTCTAGCTCTGAACAATTGTTCAATATATACCAATGTGCCATTTGTTTCTCGTTTTGGGATAGTGTTCTCAAAACTGATCCACTCAATGGTCGTGCGTTTTGTCTAAATAATTCAAAATCCCCTATTTGACCTTAAGGAATTGAGTCATCATTACGTGCAATCCTATTAAACCTCGTTTCTATTCCGGTTAGATACATGGAGTAGAAAGTCAAATATTCATTCATGACAAATGCTTCTGCTATGGAGCCCTCGGGAAAAGTTTTGTTACGCACATAGTTTTTCAAGGTCCGTAGGCTTCTCTCAATAGGGTACATCCAACTATAGCTAACTGGACCAACGATCTTCGCTTCATATGCCAAGTGAACTGGAAGATGCACCATTACATCAAAAAATGCCGGTGGAAAAATTCTTTCAAGCTTACAAAGTATAAGAATAATATCAGCTCCCAGCCGATCCAAATCACTGATCCGTATTGTCTTCTCACATAAGTCACGAAAGAAATTACATAACTCAACAATAGTTGTACACACATCCTTTCGCAAGTATGCTCTTATAGCAATAGGAAGAAGTCGATGGAGCAGAACATGAGAGTCATGAGTTTTCAACCCCCACACTTTCCCATTTTTGACATTCACGCATCGTGATATGTTGGAGACGAACCCGTCAGGAAATTTGACCGATTTCAAGAACTTACAAAAATCGACTCACTCACTAGTAGTCAATGTATATGCAACATGTGGCTTTATATATTTATTTCCTTTCTTTTCAACGTATAATTCCTTTCGAATGCCCATATCTTTAAGGTCGAAACGAGCATTTTGATAGAACTCCAAAAGTGCTATTTTATAACCTTTAATTCTCATTAGTTGATTCAAATTAATGTGTTTAATCATATGTTTTGCAGGAATCGAGCATTTAGAGGTGAATGAGAAACTTATATTAAATAAGAACTCAAAAGAGGAGTTTTAGAGATATAATATCAACAAACCGAGCCGCAGATGATACTATGAAGATAAAAATCATTTTATGTTCAAAGTTGGAAGCTTGGGCTGATGGTGAAGAGTTGATTATGATAGACTTTGATCTCAAGTTTGATTCTTGGAGAATGTTATTATTAATTGTATTTTTTTTACTCCAACCATCACCTCACACACGTGTCAGCTCCTGACTCATTTGAACTCATTCAACACAAGAAGTCTCAACCATTCGTGTCACTCCAACAAAGCCTCCTCAACCACAAGTCCATTCGTCTTCCTCAACCACAAGTTATTATGTTTTATTTATTTTATTTATTTATTTTTATTTAAAAATAGTAAATGGTTATTTCCTTTTTAGTATAAAAAGGGGAGAGTCCACACTTTACACCTTACACCATTCCCCATACACCAACACACACCATCACTAATATTCTCTCAATTCTCTCTTTCTCTCTCTTTAGAGATTGTTATTGTGCTTTGTAGTCGGGATCGTCTTAGCGATGTTCGGCTAAGCTTGTAAGGCTGATTTAGAGGTTTGTCGGATTAAACGTTTTTGTGAGATTTTATGTATTAAATTGAAATTTAATTTCTTGGTAATTGTTTTCTATTTTTTGTTTATTTCATGTGCAATTAGTATTGGTTAATGTCACAGCTTAATCAATTAAATATTAATTGTTCATGTATGCTATGTTTGTAATTTGTGATCCGTAATTGTCAGAAATTGCATGCTTAATTGTAGTAGCAAGATGGGTCAGGTTATGACTAGTGTTAATATTATGGTTTTTCCATAATTAACATGGTGCGTATAATAGACCTTAGGAATAGAAAAATGTTTAATTGAATCTGATCAATTTAATTAACGTTCTAATCAATCCATGTGCTTAAAGCTGCTAGGTAGTTAGCATGGAACGCTATCGTGCCCAGCTAATTAACTAGTTTAGAGTTAATTACGATGCTCTGTCGGATTAATTGCATGATAGGATCTTAGAGACTTCTCATGGCTGTTCCAGTTAAGTCGATTAGACTTTTAATTAAGAAATTGTATTTTTATTGGGATAGCGATGAGCAAAATTAATTAAGTCCCGACAATCTCTGAATCAACAAGGTAATCTCTTGTTTATTTCTTTAATTCTTTAATTGTTTAAACTTTATCTTTAATTGTTTATTTTAATTCATTACATTAACATGCAATTCAAAAAACCCCCATTTATTGTTTTTACATAAACTTTAATTTAGAGAATTTATATTTCGGTTCCCTGAGTTCGACCCTGTCCGCTGTAGTTTACTACAAGCCGTTGATCGGTAATTATAAATTGTATTTGACGGGCCTCGACAAACTCGCATCAAATTGGCGCCGCTGCCGGGGAACCAATTAAATTTTCTTTGTTAAATTTATTTATTTTATTTTATTTTATTTTATTCTTTCCTAAAAAAAAAAAAAAACTCGTTATTTACTTGTTAAAAAAATAAATCACAAAACTTACAAAAATCACAAAAATATTTCTTTTAGTTTGTTTTCTTTAAAAAAAAAAATGTCTTTTTTAAACGAAAGAAGCTCGCATCAAATTGGCGTCGCTGCCGGGGAACCAATTAAATTTTCTTTGTTAAATTTATTTATTTTATTTTATTTTATTCTTTCCTAAAAAAAAAAAAAAAACTCGTTATTTACTTGTTAAAAAAATAAATCACAAAACTTACAAAAATCACAAAAATATTTCTTTTAGTTTGTTTTCTTAAAAAAAAAAAATGTCTTTTTTAAACGAAAGAAGCTCGCATCACATTTATAGTGTCTTTTGTTTTTCCTTCAATGTTCAACAAAGTTCCGAGCAAGTTGTCGCATACACTTTTTTCAATATGCATGACATCCAACTTATGTCGTAAAAGATGTTTAGACCAATAGGGGAGTTCGAAGAATATACTCTTTTTGGTCCAGTAAATATCTCGCTTCCTTTTCTTACCCACTTTGGATGGATGCTTACTTAACACTAGAAAGTTGATCGATTTTACTTGTTGTAAAATCTCATCTCCATTCATTGCAACTGGTGGAGGTCTAAGCTCAAATTTCCCATCATGTAGTCTACTCCTACGCCAACTATGATTAGCTGGAAGATAACGTCGATGTCCCATATACGACATTTTCCCTATTAACCACTTTGACGATGTCTCTTCTTTACAAATGGGACACGCTTGATAACCTTTGGTACACTATCCCGACAAGTCTCCATATGCAAGAAAGTCATTGATAATCCACAACAAACATGCATGTAGTTTAAAATACTCTGAACTCGTGCAATCATACGTGCGCACACCATTATTCCACAACTCCTTCAACTCATCAATCAATGGCTGCAAAAATACGTCAATTTCTTTTCCAGGAGACTTCGGCCCAGGTATGAGCAAATAAATTGTAAAATTAGATTCTTTCATGCACTTCCATGGTGGCATGTTGTATGGAATAAACACCACATGCCACATGTTGTAGACAATACTCATATTACCAAACAGATTGAATCCATCTGAAGCTAATGCTAACCGAACGTTCCTTGGGTCTGAGGCAAAATGAGGAAACTCTTTATCTAAAAGTTTCCACCCTGCAGCATCAGCTGGATGTCTCAACACATCATCAGTTTCAAATCGTTTATCCTTATGCCATCTCATTTCAGAAGCAATATGCTTCGATGAAAACAATCGCTTCAACCTGGGTATTAGTGGGAAATGACGTAAAATCTTGTGTGGAATTTTCTTACCCTTCCCGTCATTTACTTTATAACGTGACTCACCACATACCGGACAACTTTGGCAATCTACAAAATCTTTCCAAAACAGTGTACAATCGTACTTGCAAACATGGATTTTATCGTATCCTAGCCCTAAGTCGCGTAGTTTTCTCTTGGGTTGATAAAATGTACCCGGTATAGATGCACCAACTGGAAATGCTTCATTCAATAGTTCTAGTAACATATCGAACGACTTATCGGTCCAACTATTGAGCACTTTCATATGCATCAACTTCACCAAGAAGCTCAACGAGGAAAATTTATTACAACTGGTTACGTGCTTCAGCCATCAACTCCTCAAAATTGTTTGAAGTATTCGGTTCTTCAACATTAGCAGACATTTGAACACCAAGGTATTCTTCATTATCAATATCCTCTTCCCCTGCTATCTTCGCCCCTTGCAAATCGTTTAAAAGATCAAACATCTCATCGTCATCGTTCTGATCATTAGAATCTCCATTCAATCCATCATCTAGTGAAGAACTTGTTTCTTTTTTAAATCGAGCTAAGTTTGCAGGTTCTCCATGATAAATCCATTGACTATATGAAGGAGATATCTCATTCGAAAATAAATGACATTCTAATGAATCCATTGACTGCGACTTTGAGTTCATACAAAGCTTAAATGGGCATCTCGTTTTTCCCGTCCCATTTACATGACATTTTGCCACTTCTAGAAATTGTTCAACTCCTTCAATATACTCTATAGAGAATCTATCTCTCAGCTTAATCCAACTTTTATCCATCCTTCAATATACTTTTCCAATTAGTACCAATGAAGAAAGTTCAATCCTGTTGGAATTATGAACGGAAACCAACTTAGGGTTATTTGTTCATTAAAACTTTACTTGAATGGAAATTTGTTATTGTATAAAGTCAAATGATAATAAATATCACAAAAACAATCAAACGAAACAACCGACGAATACTAGGATCGTCATACGAAATGTTCAAAACTTCTTTTCCATCTTTTTATTTAGAAGAAGAGTTTTATTGGTATTCATCCTTCAATATATGTTTTGGGCATAGCAGCAGTTTTCAACATGTTCTGCTTCAAAATCATTGTTGATGTCTGTACTAATAGGTAGGGAAGGTTGTAAAATTTGTATTTTGGAATTTTAGTTCAACTTTTCATTACTTTGATTAATTTGGCTCAACATAGAAAAGTAGAAGAAAACAAAAGTTGGGTGGGATAAGACTTGGGGATAGGTTCCAAAGTCTCATCCCCAAATCAAATCACTCAGGTCCTATAAACAAATAAATGCAATTGATTAATATGAAAGGAAAACAATTATTAAGGTAAAACCATTCTACATAACACGATCAGCATCAAAGAACTTAATGTAACATACAATCATCATCCTAGTTTAAGGTTATAAAAAGTAAAAAAAATAGCAGCCTTCTGAGATTAAAAAAAAAAAAATAGGTGACGATTAATGCTCTTGCTGTTAGATTAAAAAAATAGCAGCCTTCTGAAACTAGGGATGGATATCTAGTTTGTTCTTGCTTTTAGCTTAACTTACTGGTTGTAACTCTCTCTCTCTCTTGTCCTCTGGTAGCGGAATTTTGTGAATATTCCGTATGTTTCGGGTTGTCGAGACCCGCCAAATTAAAATTTATAACACTGCCTAAGGCTTCTTCAAAACTTGTAGAAAGCGGTAGTCAGGATCGTACCACAGGGAATTTAATAGCTTAATCTAAATTTAGAATTTTAATTGCTTAATGAGAGAAAATGTTGATGGGGGTTTTGAGAATTAAGAGAAGAAAAGAGAAAATAAAGGGAAAAATTAAATGACAATTTGGAATAACGGGAGAAATGGAAATTGTAATGAAAACACTCAATCTAAAGGTTCCGGCTTATTAATTGCAATGTGATTCGGATCATAGACGCCCAAGACTTAGCATGCTCTTAACTAACACCCACGCAAATTAAAAATTTCTAAGAAGAAACTAGCAATCCCTAAGTAGTTAATGAAGAGTTGACAGCTCTTCATAAAGCTTCGATGTTAATTCAATTGAGGGCGAACGCTCTCCCAAATAGAGTTAACTACGAGCGACGGGTAACTATGCGACGAGTACGTTACTGAGATCTCTAATAACGGGCTCGATTTACTCTTCATCTAGAGTCTAACGGGTAGCTAAATTAAATGTTGCAACACCAATTTAAATACACTTAGATTGTTGTCACTCAACCCATAAGAGGCAAACGCATAATGGGTTTTTAACCAACCCAACAATCAATAAACTAAATGGGAGTCAAACCAAGAAGAAATTGATGCTGGAAATTAAAGCTTAGAATAGAGAAGAGTTGAATGCTAAACATGCTAAACATACACAAATAATCCAAGTCTCACCCAATCACATTTACAACATCTAACCCATCTCCTAAAGATCAAGTATTACCTCTTAGTTAGCCATGGATGCAAATGGGAAGAAAGAAATTCATGGGTAGCCTTCCAAGCTCAATTAATGGAGTTACAATACCCAAAAATGGGTGGAGAATCGGTTTTTGAAGAGAAGGGGGAGAAGAGAATGACCTAAAATCAGAAAAACGCACTTAAATACTCATTTATGCGTCAGAATAGCGCCTAGGCGCCATAAGTCAGCGCCTAGGCGTCGCGGGCTCGCGCGCACAGAATCGGGACAGCGCCTAGGCGCTGAGCTCTCTGGAAAATTTACAAAATCTGGGATTTTTTATAACTTTTAATGTCGGGCTTCTTGGGACTTTTAATGACGGGTATTCTGAGTCATGGCTAGGGTGAGCGCGCGGGCGAGGCGAGGTAAGGCGCGCGGACACGGACTTTTGATGACAGGCGCCTGGGCGCTGCTGGGGCGAGCGGCGCGCGCGGACACGGGCGTGGGCGGGCGAGCGGCGCGCGCGGACACGGGCGTGGGCGGGCGAGCGGCGCGCGCGGACACGGGCGTGGGCGGGCGAGCGGCGCGCGCGGACACGGGCGTGGGCGGGCGAGCGGCGCGCGCGGACACGGGCGTGGGCGGGCGAGCGGCGCGCGCGGACACGGGCGTGGGCGGGCGAGCGGCGCGCGCGGACACGGGCGTGGGCGGGCGAGCGGCGCGCGCGGACACGGGCGTGGGCGGTCTGGGCTGCTGCCTCCGTTGGGCGCCTGGGCGCTGACCTCTCGGGTCTAAGCCCAATTTTGGGTTGTTTTTGCTCCCGAAATCCGTTTGGCCTATCTTTTTGACCCGAACACTTCCCGAAACCTAAAATAAGGAGATTTAATTAATTAAGCATGGCATTTAGCTAGATTTAAGGCTATAATTATAGCTCTATTTTAGAGCTATCAAAATACCCCCGACCTGAATCTTGCTAGTCCTCGAGCAAGGAATACTTTGATTTATCTCATAAGAATAAGCATGCATGCTGACGACTCGAATCTCAATACTTGCAAAACAAGATAATCATGCTAACGGAAAACAATCAAGCATATGCATAATTTGTGAACATTTCCAAATATTAACTCCTATTCCCTAACGTGTGTGTGTGCTTAGCGCCTCCTATCCTAGCTTCTATAGACCCGGAACCACATAATTGATCCTAATACTCATCTTCCCCCTACTTCTGGCAATGAAAACAGTCTAACGGCTTTTCAATGTCGGAAAGAATAACAAAACAAAAGGCCTAACTATTTGTCTTCTTTTCTTTTCTTGAGAGCCTAACACGTCAAACTTTTAATTTGCTTCACGTTTTTAAGGACTAGTGCTCACTTCCGTTAGTTGCCCTTTCATGCAGTGGCAACCGTGGGTTACACGATCGCCCCTGGTTACACGGGCAACACAAGAAGGAGGAGCACCTCAAATTATATTTCAAACATGCTTTTACTCTCAATGAACATTTTTTTAATAGGCACATAGCTTTGCTAAATCAAATGATTCGTTATAAATTCTAACACATCAAGCCTCCCTAAATGGACCTTTCGGGGTGACAACGAGCTTTCAGACAAAATAAAATAATTCTAAGCCTACAAAACTAAGAGTAAGAGGTCTACGTGCTCAGTGAATGTAGGGGAATAATCGAAAAAAATTTAAAATATGCTCAAAATATGCATACATTCTCATAGCTTTCTCGCAATGCACAACTATGGAGTATTTACAAATAAATCACAGAAAGTCCTCATCGGACAACATGCATTCAGATTCCTAAACATCTCAAAATCAGAATACGACATGCTCGAGAACTACAACGAAGTTCAAATATAAATTTCACCCCCCACCTAAAAGACTGCATTGTCCTCAATGCATCTAATCCACCAAATAATCAATGATAACAACAAAAATTAAAGGGAACAGAAACCTCCCCTGAATTTTTGTGGGATCGGTGAGAGGGTACGCATAACTTCAAGTTCAATGTAGTTCCGAAATATCGGTCATCTCCCGTTTATTACCTAAAAATCAAAATAACAAACTTAAACATTTAAAACTAAGCAAGCAAAAACTATAAAAAAAACAGCAACTAACAAAAATACAGTTCAATGCTCGGGTGCCTCCGAGAAGCGCAAATTTTTAAAGTCGATTGCTCGACTGAATTCTCCCTTTATCAATCGACTTCGAAGGTGGTCAACTACAAGCAGTCAACATAAGAATCCGCGACCCCTTCATGGAAAACTTTCAACCGGTGACCGTTCACCTTGAATGAATGATCAGAATCTAACAATCTGATTTCCACTGAACCATAATGTAGAACATTAGTCACGACATAAGGACCTAACCATTTGGAAGAAAGTTTACCTGGCATGAGCTTCAACCGAGAGTTGAAAAGAAGAACTTTTTGTCCTACATGAAATTGCTTCTTTTCAATTTTTCGGTCATGGAATAGCTTGAACTTTTCCTTGTAATTTTTTGAATTCTCATAAGCTTCCAAGCGATGTTCCTCCAATTCTTGCAGCTGAAAAAGACGTGTCTCTCCTGCCGCATCCAAGCTCATGTTGCATTTCTTAATGGCCCAAAATGCCTTGTGCTCAATTTCCACCGGTAGGTGGCACGCTTTCCAAAAAACCAACCTATAGGGAGACATCCCTATAGGGGTTTTGTAAGCGGTCCTATATGCCCACAAGGTATCTTCCAAACGTTGGCTCCAATCCTTCCTACTTGGGTTTACCGTTTTCTCAAGAATGGATTTGACCTCTCTGTTCGAGACCTCGGCTTGCCCATTGGCTTGCGGGTGGTAAGTGGTGGACACTCCATGATTAACACCATACCTTTTCATTAGGACGGAAACCAATCTTTTACAGAAATGTGTTCCTTGATCACTGATTATAGCTCGTGGTACTCCGAATCTGCTGAAAATGTTAGACTTGACAAACTTAACAACAGTGTTAGAATCATCAGTTTTAGTGGCCCTTGCTTCTACCCATTTGGACACGTAGTCCACAGCTAATAAGATGTAGGAAAAACCACAGGAGGAAGGGAAAGGACCCATAAAGTCCATGCCCCAAACATCAAAGATCTCACAAATCAAGATGGGGACTTGGGGCATTTCATTCCTTTTAGTTATACTTCCCATCCTTTGGCATTTATCACATGTTTTGCAATAATCATAAGCGTCCTTAAACATCGAATTCCAGAACAAACCACAGGCTAGAATTTTTTTAACAGTCCTATTAGGCCCGAAATGTCCCCCACATGCAAATTCATGACATAAAGCGAGAATAGATTCATGCTCAGATAGAGGAACGCATCTCCTAACTACTTGGTCCGCACAAAATTTCCATAAATACGGGTCTTCCCATACATAATGTTTAGCCTCGCTTTTCAGCTTAGCTTTTCTATTCGGAGGGAAATTAAATGGAAAATTACCTGTAACCAAGTAGTTTACTAAATCGGCGTACCAGGGGGTTTCCACACTCATCTGGAAAAGGATTTCATCGGGAAAGTCATCATTCAATGGCAAAACATCCTCTTCCCTCACTATGCGGCTTAGGTGGTCGGCCACCGTGTTTTCAGATCCCTTCCAGTCCTGGACTGTCACATCAAATTCTTGAAGGAGCAGCACCCATCTGAGCAGTCGAGGTTTTGAGTCCTTCTTGTTCATTAAATACCGAACCGCTGCATGATTAGAAAAGACAACCACTTTAGATCCAAGGAAATAAGGTCGAAATTTATCAAGAGCGAATACTATTGAAAGTAGCTCATTCTCTGTTGTGGTGTAGCTAATCTGTGCGGAATTGAGCGTTCTGGACGCGTAATATATAACGTGGTCTTTTTCTCTATCCTCTGACCGAGCACAGCACCAACCGCGTAATTGCTTGCGTCGCACATAATCTCGAAGGGGGTTCCCCACTTCGGTGGATGTATGATGGGCGCATTCGTCAAACACCTCTTTAGAATGTCAAAGGCATGCTTGCATTCTTTCCCAAATTTGAATGGGACATCCTTCTTCAACAAGCTCGTCATGGGTGTCACTATCTTTGAAAAATCCTTTATGAACCTGCGATAGAAACCTGCATGACCAAGGAAAGATCGCAATTCTCGAATATTCGTAGGGTAAGGCAGGTCAGAAATAACATCAATTTTCGCCTTATCGACCTCAATGCCCCTAGATGAAACTATATGACCAAGGACAATGTCGTGATTGGCCATGAAGTGACACTTTTCGAAATTCAACACTAAATTTGTTTCTATGCATCTTTCCATGACATTTGACAAATTAATTAGGCACTCATCGAAGGAATTTCCATAAACGGTAAAATCGTCCATAAACACTTCAATGCACTTTTCTACGAATTCGGAAAAAATACTCATCATGCAGCGTTGAAATGTTCCAGGAGCGTTACAAAGACCAAAAGGCATCTTCCTATATGCATAAGTGCCAAACGGGCAAGTAAATGTGGTATTTGTGCGTTCTCTGCTCGCCCCGTGGTGAAGACATCGTTGACTCGAGTCGCCTCCGTCGTCGTGGTGGTTTGGCATTGGGTCGCCGCAAATGTGGTATTTGTTTCGAGCACAGCCGTCGAGATCGAGGGAGCACGCCAGAGCTATCTTCTTCGAATCCGCCGATCTGCACGCGGGGATGAGGGTTGGAGTTGAGGTCTGTTTGTACCGCCGCCGTGGATCTGGAAACTTCGTGTGCAACCATCGTGGGAGCTCCGCCGCAGGCCACCGTTTCTATTCGTTCTGGTCGTGTGGCGGCGCTGTCGAGATTGAAGCCCGCGCGTACCGCCACCGTGTGCGCCATGAGTTTCGTTGCCGTCGTGCGTCGCTGTCATGGAGCTTCGCCGGAGGTGGTGGGTCTCGCCGGAATTTGAGTTTGAAGATGAAGAGCTTGACGGTTGGAGGTAGGTGATGATGAATAGTAAAGATGAGAGAGAAAAGTGGAGAAAGTTGGAGTTTTTGGAACAAAGAGAAAAGGGAAGAGAATTGGGGTTTTTGGAGGAGAGAGAAAATGGGTTGATTTGTGGTTGGACTCCTCTAAACTCAATATTTCTTCCTAATTATGCTTAGCATTTTGTTCGGGTCCTTCCTCGGAACCTTTTGCTCTAATATTTTTATGACCCCTAATTTTACGAGCCCTTCGCTCTGATCTTCTCCTCCCTTCTGAATGATTCTTTACCCGATATTTATAGATGATGAGAACGTCAAACAAGGTTAAAATCAAACAATTAATGACTCGAAATTTTATTCTTAATTGAAACGGATTTTGACCAAAAATGAACAAATATGCTATACTCATAAATGAATATTAAATTTTTAATCCAAAAATGAATTAAATAATTTATACTCATAAATGAATATCAAATTTTAACCCAAAAATGAATTGAATAATTTATACTCATAAATGAATATCAAAATTTTAATCCAAAAAGGAATTAAATAATTGGGTTGGTTGCACAAATAGAAATCAGGCCCAAACTAATTGCAAATTTAGCAAACTTTAAAATGTTTTGCAAATATGACAAAAAAATCTGTTTCTATCACTGATAGACTTTATCATATCACTGATAGACTTCTATCAGTGATAGACTATTATCACTGATAGATTATTATCACTGACAAAAATCTATAAAAAACTGAGGTGATCAGCGATAGACTTCTATCAGCCATAAGATATCAGCGATAGAAATTGCTATATCCGCAAAATTTTTAAAAACATGCTATATGTTTAATTATCTTATTATAAATTGACATCCGTTACAATTTCCCTAAATAATTTATACTCATAAATGAATATCAAATTTTTAATCCAAAAATGAATTAAATATTTTATATTTATTGGATAGAAATAAATGAATATTAAATTTTAGCCATAAAATGAGTTATAAATTTTATACTCATAAAATAATGCTAATTTTATTTGTTAAATTAGGTAAAAATCCTTCCCAAACAATTAAAACATTATTTTTGTTATTTTCTCCACTTTTTTAAAATTAATACTTAAAAATACTCAAACAAATATGATAAAAAAATATTAATAATAAACAAATGCTCGGACCAAATACGGATTCGAACCACAGAAACATAAATATGCCAGCTGAGCCATGCTCGTTTTGGCTAAAGTTTAAGAACTTACTAACATAACATTGAAAGTTTAAGAGTTTATTAAAGACAAAACTTAGACTTCCTGGACATATTATATATTTGCATGTTCAAGAACCAATAATTAGACACAAATATTGTAAATTAAAAGATCTATTTGACAAAAAAAATTGAGAACTCAAAAACTATAAAAGTTCAATGTTAAATCAAACACAACATTAAAAGTTCAAATACCTATTAGATACATTTTAAAATTCAAGAACATTATATACCACTCTAAAGGGACGTTATTAGACACATTTATTTAGTACAACAAATTTAGGGGTATAAGAATTTTAACCTCACACTTTAAGGAAAGAAGTATATGCTAATTACGGTTGAGCTATGTCCATGTTGGCTTAATTCAAATGGGTAAGACATATGTCTTTTACTAAAAGGCTAGAGGTTCGAATCTTCACTCGTTGAACTAAAAAATGTGTATTCATGTGTACTGATTTAGCATCTATTAGAACCCCAAGTTAGTTGATCACATCTAAACTTAGGATTAAAAAAGGTACTTTGAAAAATTAATGGATAAGTTAGTTGATCACATCTAAACTTAGGATTAAAAAAGGTACTTTAATGGATAATTTTTTATTTTTTTTTTATAAAGTACAACGAAATGAATTTGAAAGTTTAGATGAGATTTAAACTTTTAAGGTTTTGATTATTTCGTTTTTAGTTTTCTGTTTTTGAAATTTAGGCTTGTTTTCTACTAATTTCTTTACTATGTGTTACACTTTATTTAAAAAAAATTGGATTTTTAGTCAAATTCTAAAAAACAAAAGCTACTTTTCTTTTTTTAATTTTCAAAATTAACTTAATTCTTGAAAACATTGGTAGAAATTAGATAACAAAAAAAATAAAATTATAGGTGGAAGTAGTGTTTATAAGCTTAATTTTCTAAAACTAAAAATTAAAAACCACATAGTTATCAAAGAAAGCCTAAATTACGAGGAAAAAAATAGAATCATTTGAGATTGATTTTATTCTACAATTCTGTAAATAAACTAAAGTCATGAACTTCGAGTTTGAAACCTTTTTTATCGGTTGAAAATTGATTTTTCCGCTATCATTAGTTTAGGGGTATAAATTAATTTTTCCCCTATCTTTTATGTTGAAGTTTGAGCTAAACTTTATATACAATAGTTAGTTGAGTCTTAAATTTTGAACTTCATACGCATAGAAGATTGCTCCTGTTTACTATGATACATAGCTCAAAACCAAAAAAAATCATTTTGTTGGTCAATATATTCAGCTCAAACCTTCCATTTACTCAATATCCATAGCACATAAAAAGAAAATCCCAAGAGTTGGATCAAATAGATTTTTAGATCTCAAACTCGAAAATTCAAAAAACGTAATGGAATCAACCCAATAAAGGTTTAGAACGGATTACCTTGATGATCAAGATCACGAGTAAGATAAAACTTGTTTCTAAACTCGTGAGCCACAAAAGGTATGATCTACACCACTTAAATGATTCTAGCATGTAAGATCTAAACACAAGAAATTGCAAAATATGAAAGAATTAACTCTCAATCAAAGCTTGAAGGATAAACTCACTTTCATTCACTTAATCAAAGCTTGAAGGATAAACTCACTTTCATTCACTTTAATGATAATTGTGTCTCCAAAGAGTCCAAAAAACTATATATAGCCCTTACAACTTCTAGTAACTCTGGTAAATTGTAACTTCTTCCCTAGCTCTTGTAACTTCTGATCACTAACAAGAGTAACTTTCATACACTAATTCTATGTAACTTCAAAATGCATAAAATCAATAATAACCATTAATAAAATGTAATCTATGATATGAAGATAACATAAAAATAAAGTTTAAAATCTGGAAAATAAAACATCAAATCCAATGAGCTTTCATAATGAGCCATGAATGAATATGAATGTAGATAGAGATGTTCCGATTCTTATAAGCACATATACCCTTTTGTCAATTTTTCTACTTAAACTTGCTACAATTTTTTCTCATTGGCACAACATTCCAAATTACATTATCTAGAATGAAATATTCAATTCTACCTTATTTAAATTTCTTACATGTTTTACACCCTAGTTTATGGTTTATATTTATAAAGGCAGACTAGTCTTTTTACTATTGTTACGAGTGAATTTAACCCTCTCAAGATGAAGACCCAAGAGGCATGCAAGAAGTCTAGTTCACGAATTTAATCGCTAAAGCTCGTGGCCTTAGGACTAGAAAATAATATTAAAAAAAAATAAAAAAATGATGATGTCAGCAGAGGTCAATTTGACTTATTTTTCAGATCCGGGTCCGTTTGACAAATGGACTAAAATAGAGGTCAGTCTTACAATTCTCCCACATGTAAGGTAGAAAGAACTCAAACAAACCCCATTAAATTATCTTCTTATTTATTATCACAATACTCTTATTTTGATTAAGGTCTTCATAGATAGCCCTAGATTGACTATGGATTTTTGATATCTACAAATTTCACTAACTTTCTAAGGACAAAATCTATAAGTTCTTCCCAAAAAAAATTCTGAAAAGAAACAAAAAATGATAAAAACCGGTGCGGAGAGTGATCCCTACATCATTTCAAGTTTAAAATTTTAATAGATCTGCACATTTTAAATTCCAATTTATGATTGAAGTTGATTTTGATAGGGAAAAAGTAATTAAGAATAAATTTTAAAGGTTTTTAAGTCTGGATGATTTTGAAATAAAAAAAATATCCATTTGATGGTATATAAATTGCCTCGAAAAATATATACAAAAAAAATTATATTGTCAAAAAACAAATATATATATATATATATATATATATATATATATATATATATATATATATAATATATATATATAACTAACTAACGTGAAAAAAAAAGAAATAAAATAGCAAAAATAACTAATCAATATTATTGACAATAAAATGTAAATAGCCTGCTGAATATAATATAAATAATAAGTATTTTGAATTTATTTCAAAAGTATAAAATATATAGGAAAATTGTAACATGTCAATTTAGAGTAGAATAATTAAAAATCTAGCATTTTTTTAAAAAAATTGCGGATATATGAATTTCTATCACTGATAGTATGGTCTATCGCTGATAAACTCAGTTTTTTATAAAATTTTGTCAGTGATAGTCTATCACTGATAGAGTCTATTAGTGATAGTCATGTATCAACAATAAAGTCTATCGGTGATAGCCACTGATTTTTTGCCATATTTGCAAAATGTTTTAAACATTGCTAAATTTGCAATTCTTTTGGGCCTGATTGTTGTTTGTGCAACCAGCCCAAATATATATTTATTAATTTAACTATTTTTAAAATATTTGTTTTTTTTCTTCATATTTTTAAAAAAATATACATCAATATCAATAGACATTTCTATCTAAATCCTTGCATTAAAACAATTTTAAATGTCAAACCGAGCATAACCTTTGACTAAGAGGTCAAAGTTCAATCCTCAGACATGTACTTATCAATTTTGTATGTAATTTTTGTGAACACCAAAAACTAACAATTGTCAGAAGTGAGATTTAAACCCACCCCTCTCACGAATATCAGAACTTGAGTCGGACGCCGTAGACCACTCGACTATCCTTACTTTATTTTTTTTGTATAGTAGATATTTCTATCAAAATCCTAAACCTTGCATTAAAATGACTTTAAATGCATGCTTTTTGACTGATTCAATCATGTACGTATAAATTTTGTATGTAGTTTTTGTGAACACCAAAAACTAACAATGGTTAGAAGTGGGATTTGAACCCACACTCTCTCACTAGAAGTGAGAACTTGAGCCCGGCGCCTTAGACCGCACGACCATCCTAACTTTTTTTTTTTTTTATATATAGTAGATATTTTTATCCAAATCCTAAATATTGCATTAAAATGATTTTAAATGCATGGCTTTTGAACATGAATAAAGTGATTTAACTATTTAAATCACATCTGCACACCAAAACTAACAACGGGATTTGAACACACACCCTATGAGAACTTGAGTCTGAGACCGTAAACCACTCGAGACTTTTTTTTTTTTCTTTTTTTGTATAGTAGATATTTCTATCAAAATCCTAAACATTGCATTAAAATGATTAAAACTAAAACTTGAGTATGGCATTTTACACCAATCGAGCATCCTAACTTTATTTTTTGTATAGTAGATATTTCAATCAAAATCCTAAACCTTGCATTAAAATGATTTTAAATGCACGCTTTTGAACATGAATAACGTGATTTAACTATTTAAATCACATCTCAAATACTAACTGAGACAAAACTTGAGTCTGACGCCTTAGACCACTTGGTCATCCTGACTTTTTATTTTTGTATAGTAGATATTCCTATCAAAATCCTAAACCTTGCATGAAAATGATTTTCAACGCATGCTTTTGACCTATTTTGAACATGAATAAAGTGATTTAACTATTTAAATCACACCTCAAACATGTACTTATCGATTTTGTATGTAGTTTTTGTGCACACCAAAAACTAACAATTGTCAAAAGTGGGATTGGAACCCACACACCGTCACGAAAACCAGAATTTCAGTCTGGCGCCTTAGACCACTCAACACTTTATTGTTTTTTGGATAATAGATATTTCTATCAAAATCCTAAACCTTGCATTAAAATAATTTTAAATGCATGCTTTTGACTGATTTTGAACATGAATAAAGTGATTTAACTATTTAAATCACACCTCAAACATGTGACCAGAACTTGAGTCTGGCGCCTTAGACCACTCGACCATCCTATTTTTTTTTTTTTTTTTTTGGTAGACATTTTTATCAAAATCTTAAACTTGCATTAAAAATAATTTAAATGCATGCTTTTGAACATTAAGAAGGTAACTTAACTATTTAAATCACACCTCAAACATGTACTTATAAATTTTGTAAGTAGTTTTTGTAAACACCAAAAACTAACAATTGTCAAAAATGGAATTTGAACCCACACCTTCTCAGGAAAACCAGAACTTTAGTCTGGCACCTTAGACCACTCGGCCATCCTGACTTTATTTTTTTTGTATAGTAGATATTTTTATCAAAATCCTAAACCTTGCATTAAAATGATTTTAAATGCATGTTGATTTTGAACATGAATAAAGTGATTTAACTATTTAAATCACACATCAAACATGTACTTATCAATTTTGTATGTAGTTTTTGTGAACATCAAAAACTAACAATTGTCATGCCCTCTCACAAAGACCAAAACTTGGTTTTGGTGCTTAAGACCACTCGACCATCTTGACCTTTTATTTTTGTATAGTAGATATTTCTATCAAAATTCTAGTCCTTGCTTTACTTTTAACAATTGCCAGGAGTGGGATTTGAACCAACACCCTCTCACGAAAACCAAAATTTGATTCCTTAGACCACTTGACTTTATTTTTTTGATAGAGTAGACATTTCTATCAAAATCCTAAACTTTAAAAATATTTTAAATGCATGATTTTGTGAACACCAAAAACTCACAATGGTCAGAAGTGGAATTTGAACCCACACACTCTCACAAAGATTAGAGCTTGAGTCTGGCGCCTTAGACCACTCAACCATCCTACCTTTATTTTTTTTGTATAGTAGATATTTCTACCAAAATCCTAAACCTTGCATTAAAATGATTTTAAATGCATGCTTTTGAACCCACACACTCTCACAAAGATTAGAGCTTGAGTCTGGCGCCTTAGACCACTCAACCATCCTAACTTTATTTTTTTTGTATAGTAGATATTTCTACCAAAATCCTAAACCTTGCATTAAAATGATTTTAAATGCATGCTTTTGAACATGAATAAAGTGATTTAAAGTTAAATCACACCTCAAACATTAACTTATCAATTTCGTATGTAATTTTTGTGACCACAAAAAACAAACAATTGTTAGAAGTGAGTATTGAACGCATCCCCTCTCACAAAGACTAAAAAATGGTTTTAAGGCCTTAAACCACTCGACCATCTTGACTTTTTATTTTTATATAGTAGATATTTCTATCTAAATTCTAAACCTTGCTTTAAAATGATTTTAAATGCATGCTTTTGACACCTCAAACATACTTATCACTTTTATATGTAGTTTTTGTGAACACCAAAAACTAAAAATTGTCAGAAGTGGGATTTAAACCCACACCCTCTCACGAAAACCAGAATTTAATTTTGACGCCTTAGACCACTCGACCATCCTAACTTTATTTTATTACTATAGTAGATATGTCTATCAAAATCCTAAACCCTGCATTAAAAAATATTTTAAATGCATGCTTTTGTGAAAACCAAAAACTCACAATTGTCAGAAGTGGGATTTGAACTAGGGGTGTAATCGGTACGGTTCGGCTCGGTTTGAGTGCTGAGCCGAAACCAAACCGACCAGAATATTAAAGAATAAGAGAAACCGAAACCGAACCGCTTAAAGATACAAACCGAACCGAACCGACCGAATATTTTTAATTTCCGATTTATTGTGCCGATAAATATTAAACTTGGGCTGGGAGTTGATAATGAGCCGCTGACATGATATGGAGCCCATGTTTACTTCAGAGAAATAAATAGTTAAAAAACAAGCATTAGATGAAGCTCAAACTTGAGACTCTAAGGATGCCAACGAAGTTTATAACCACTGAACCACACGACATTCGTGTTTAACATTTTGCTGTAGTGTGTATATACTTATATTTTAACGGTCGGCTCGGTTTTCATCGGTTCTAAAATGGAAAACCCACAAACCGACCGAAATATTCGGTTTTCGTAATATTCAAACCGAAACCGTCGAGCCGAGCCGAGTCGAACCGAACCGAAATTGATGTCGGTTTCGGTCGATTTTTCCTTGCACCCCTAATTTGAACACACACCCTCTCACGAAGAACAAAACTAGAGTCTAACGCTTTAAACCACTCGACCAACTTTATTTTTTTGGCATAGTAGATATTCTTATCAAAATCTTGAACCTTGTATTAAAATCATTTTAAATGCATGCTATTTTGAACATGAATAAAGTGATTTATCTATTTAAATCACACCTCAAATACTTATCAATTTAGTATGTAGTTTTTGTGAACACCAAAAAACTAACAATTGTCTGGGTTTTGAACCCACATCATCTCACGAAGACCAAAACTTGAGTCTGACATTTTATACAAGTCATCCTGACTTTATTTTTCTTGTATAGTAGATATTTCTATCAAATCCTAAACCTTGCATTAAAATGATTTTAAATGCATGCTTTTGAACATGAATAAAGTGATTTAAAGTTAAATCACACCTCAAAGTTTAACTTATCAATATCGTATGTAATTTTTGTGACCATAAAAAACAAACAATTGTTAGAAGTGAGAATTGAACCCACGGCCTCTCACAAAAACCAAAACATTATTTTAGCACCTTAGACCACTCAACCATCTTGACTTTTTTTATTTTTGTATAGTAGATATTTCTAATACAATTCTCAACCTTGCTTTAAAATGATTTTAAATGCACGCTTTTGACTCATTTTGAACGAATAAAGTGATTTAACTATTTAATTCACACCTCCCACGAAAACAAGAATTTGATTCTGACGCCTTAGACCACTCGACCTCTCCCGAAGAACAGAACTTGAGTCTGGCGCCTTAGACCACTCGACCATCGACTTTATTTTTTTGGTATAGTAGATACTCCTATCAAAATCCTAGACTTTGCATTAAAATGATTTTAAATGCATGCTGATTTTGAACATGAATAAAGTGATTTAACTATTTAAATCACACCTCAAATACTTATCAATTTTGTATGTAGTTTTTGTGAACACCAAAAAACTAACAAGTGTCTGGGTTTTGAACCCACACCATCTCACGAAGACCAAAACTTGAATCTGACATTTTAGACCACTCAATCATCCTGACTTTATTTTTCTTATATAGTAGATATTTCTATCAAATCCTAAACCTTGCATTAAAATGATTTTAAATGCATGCTTTTGAACATGAATAAAGTGATTTAATGTTAAATCACACCTCAAACATTAACTTATCAATTTCGTGTAATTTTTGTGACCATAAAAAACAAACAATTGTTAGAAGTGAGAATTGAACCCACGGCCTCTCACAAAGACAAAAACATTATTTTAGCGCCTTAGACCACTCAACCATCTTAACTTTTTATTTTTGTATAGTAGATATTTTTAATACAATTCTAAACCTTGCTTTAAAATGATTTTAAATGCACTCTTTTAAATGCACGATTTGTTGTTGCAACCAAACCGAGGAGAGAGAAAAACGGAATTAGAGAAAGAAAAAAAGCAGAATTCTACATCCGTACAGTTTTCGTATTTCAGTTTGTTGGGGATCAATCCGTGGTCTGATCGAGCTGAAATTGTGACAGCGTGTTCCTGACACGTGGGTCTTCAATCTGAACGGTGGAGATTTCGTTTGGAGCTATCTACAGGCATATTCCAGTAGGTAGTTCTTGGCTACTTTAATTGAGATCTTTCTTCTTTTTACTCTCTTAAATTATTGCCGTTTGTTGCCGAGATTGATCATCTTGAGATATCAATAGTTGTATGCCTCTAGTTGTGACTAGGGAGAACTCGTTGTAGCCCAATATTGATTATAGTGGAGTTTTTGACTTCGGTCCGTGGTTTTTTACTCTTCGCATTGAAGATATTTTTCCACGTTAAAATTGCTTGGGTCCTGTGCTTGAATTATATTGTGTTCTACTTGTTTAATTTTCTATTAGGTTCACCAGGGATAATTGAATAATAGAATTTAGTAATTATCCCAACAGTTACATTATTAGCTAAACTTTTATAGCTAGAATTTGTGGTGCTATAATATTTATTTGGCCTATTTTGTTATTGTGAAAGCATATGTTGTATAATTCACGTGTGTTTAATATTTATATTTTCTATTTAAACTTAATCACTTTCAAAAGATTATAAAATGATTTTTAATACTTAAGGATTACATAAATAACTGAAATTGCACACTTTCACAAGTAATGCAAGTAAATTCATGTTGGATAAAATAGAGAATTCAAAGGAAAACGTACTTTTTTTGGCCTGCAAAACTTAAAAACAAATGTACTTTAGGGATGTTTTTGATGTTGAGGCTCTATAGTTATATGATTAACTTAGATGAAAAAACTGTAGGACATGTTTGAAAATGATATGGAAATGATTAAAATCACTTCAAAACATGTATTTAATTCTTCAAAATAAAGTTAATGTTTGATTTTGAAACTTTTAAATGCAATTTTTATAGGGTTGGTTGCACAAACAACAATAAACCCAAAATAATTGCAAATTTAGCAAAATTTAAAACATTTTAAAAATATGACAAAAAATCAGTGGCTATCACCGATAGAAGCTATCGTTGATATATAACTATCACTGATAGACTAAAATTCTATAAAAAAACTGAGGTGATAGACTACTATCATCGATAGACCATACTATCAGTGATAAAAATTGTCATATCTGCAAATTTTTTTAAAAAGTGGTATATTTTTAATTATTTTACTCTAAATTGACATCAGTTACAATTTCTCATTTTTATATCATCAAAATTGATTTTAAATGATTAAAAACATGTTTAGTGGTTTTAACAATATTAAAATAACTTTCAAACAGAGTTCGAGGATTAAATGTGATATTCTAGCATACAATTTGAAATTTATGTTTACTTTGATATGATATTGCATTATTGTAGCATCATTATAGCAACATAAGTACGAGTAGACCTATAAATTTCAGATTTCTTTCTAATGCTTGTTGCATTTAAAACATGCTGTTTTTTTTAATAATATTGTAATTTTTAAAACTTTTTATAAAAATATGGTAGGTTTGAAAGTATTTTGAAAAGAATGTTGTTCAGGAAAAGACAGACAAAGACATCCTCTACCTGCGGAGCAAAGGTCGTCTTTTGAAAAGACAATCTTGCTCCACATGGATGAAGATCGTCTTTTCAAAAGACATCTTCTTCGGCATCTAATTTCCTTTCATTAAAAAATTGATATATTTTTATCCATATATTCGAAAATTTCGAAAATGGTACGGTTGGAAGAGAGCTTTAATTGGATACCTGGTTTCACTATTTTTAGAGTTGTGTATCAAAAGATACAGACGAAGTTTATCTACAGTTTTGAAGTTTTCCGCCATATCGTCAGTTCTAGATTTAGTGAAGTTTTCAGAACTTCGACGATCTGTATCTTTTGATACACAACTCCAAAAGTAGTTAAACCAGGTATCAAATTGAAGCTCTCTGTGTTGGCTTTCCAACCTTACCCTTTTCGAAGTTTTTGAATATCTGGATAAAAACATATCAATTTTTTAATGCACTCCTCAAAAGAATCTCCAACTCTGAAATTTGCAGAACTATAGTCCAACTTCGATGATATTTATCTTTTGATACACAACTCATAGTGAAAGCAGTTATCAAACTGAAGCTCTACTCGGTTAGCTTTTCAACCATACATTTTTTGATCCAAAAATAGTGAAACCAGACATGTGACCTGAATTAAATTTAAAGAAAAAAATTGGTAATTCTTGATCCGATAAACCTAGGCGATCATATTGCAATTGAGCTCAAGATTAAATGAGTCCAAAGACTATTTAAATGGTAATTTGGCCAAAGCTCAAAAGATTAAGATTAGGCCTAAAACTAACAAAGCCCAATTCCAGATGTCTTGGTTCAAAAGCCATCAGGGCTCATACACATTATGTGTTCATGGAAAAAATCTATAAATATAGATGTTTTCCTTCATTTGGGTTCATAAATTTAACTCTCAAGAGAGCCTGAAATCCAGAAAACTCTTTGAAACTGAAGTCTCTATACCATACATGCTTTGAAGACCAAGATCAAAATTAAAATTTAAGACTTCAAGGCTTCGACCAACGACCAGTCAAGGGTCGATCAAGAAGTCCAAGACCGGCCCAAACAAATCACGCTTGAGAACAAGCGCGCGCTCTAACCCTCAAAACAACAAATTTACAGAGAGAGAATTAAGTGCATATTAATACAAATAAATTCATTTACCGGTATTAAATTTTTGTTGGGTTGAAATATGGGCGAACACAAGCAAATTCTGATTTGTTAGAAAAGAAATGGAATAAATTGATAAAAAGCCACGGGTGAATGGGTTCCACACATGCCTAAATACCAATGGTTTCAAATACCTCAGTAGAGAGCAGCAAAACAAACTTGGAATTTCCTAAGAAAAAAAAAAAAAAACTGAAACTCCCACATCGGAAAAGAATACAATAGCGAGCTGTCCAGCGCCTATATAAACTCACCAACATCATTAGTCTAATTCACGGAGCCGTGCGATTAGCACAAAACGAACTATTCTTTCGCCTTTTACTAAAGAATACCGTGTGTTCGCCGCCTCAAGCGGCATATGCCTATTTTTGGAGGGATCCATCTTTTGGGAGTGGGTCTCAAATTAAATTGAGTTTTTAAAGTTAATTTAAAATATTGTATTTAGAAATGTGACATACTAACCAGTTTGTTTGATTTTAAAGTAAGGTTTTTAAAATTCAAGCTAAATTTAGAAATTTATTGTAGTTTTCTAATGTTGTCTTTAAAAATATAAAATGTATAAAAATCAAATGGTTATCAAGATGATTGTATTATGAAATCTTGAGTATAATAAACACATTATGAAATCTTTGAGTATAATAAACACAATTTATAGTTTTTGACTTATAAAACATAAAATTGAGAGTTAATGTATATGTATTAAACACTCTAAAGTTTAAGAACTTTTTTTTAGTACATATTTGGGGTGGGGGGATTCGAACCACAGACCTCTCGGTCGTCAAAACATACATATGCCAGCTGAGTCATGCTCGTTTTGGCTAAAGTTTAAGAACTTACTAACATAACATTGAAAGTTTAAGAGTTTATTAAAGACAAAACTTAGACTTCGTGGACATATTATATATTTGCATGTTCAAGAACCAATAATTAGACACAATATTGTAACTTAAAAGATCTATTTGACAAAAAAAAATTGAGAACTCAAAAACCTATAAAATTTCAATGTTAAATCAAACACAACATTAATAGTTCAAATACCTATTAGATACATTTTAAAATTCAAGAACATTATATACCGCTCTAAAGGGATGTTATTAGACACATTTATTTAGTACAACAAATTTAGGGGTATAAGAATTTTAACCTCACACTTTAAGGAAAGAAGTATATGCTAATTACGGCTGAGCTATGTCCATGTTGGCTTAATTCAAATGGGTAAGACATATGTCTTTTACTTAAAGGCTAGAGGTTCGAATCTTCCCTCGTTGAACTAAAAAATGTGTATTCATGTACTGATTTAGCATCTATTAGAACCCCAAGTTAGTTGATCACATCTAAACTTAGGATTAAAATAGGTACTTTGAAAAATTAATGGATAATTTTTTATTTTTTTTTATAAAGTACAACGAAATGAATTTGAAAGTTTAGATGAGATTTAAACATTTAAGGTTTTCATCATTTCGTTTTTAGTTTTCAGTTTTTGAAATTTAGGCTTCTTTTCTACTAATTTCTTTACTATATGTTACACTTTACGTAAAAACAAATTTATATATTCAATGTTAGTGATATTTTGTAGGAAAAAAATCAATTATTTATACTCCTAAAATTTAAAGGTTGTATCAATTAAAACTCCAAACTTTCATAATTATATCAATTTACACATTTTTCTTATAAAAAGTTTGTTTTTACATGTGTGGAGACTTATAATTGTATGAATTAAACTCTATTCATACAATTGATTCACTTATAAAAAGTTAGGGGTTTAATTGCTATAATTATAAGTCTCCACGCGTTTAAATTAATATTTTTCAAATGAAATCTATCAAAAGATGTAAATTGTTACTTATGAAAGTTTAGTATTTTAATTGATATAATCATTAGTTTAGGGATATAAATTGATTTTTCTCCTATCTTTTAGGTTGAAGTTTGAGCTAAACTTTATATACATAGTTAAGTCTTAAATTTTGAACTTTCATACGCATAGAAGATTGCTCTTGTTTACTATGATACATTGCTCAAAAACAAAAAAAAATCATTTTGTTGGTCAATATATTCAGCTCAAAGCTTCCATTTACTCAATATCCATAGCACATAAAAAGAAAATCCCAAGAGTTGGATCAAATAGATTTTTAGATCTCAAACCCAAAAATTCGAAAAACGTAATGGAATCAACCCAATAAAGGTTTAGAACGGATTACCTTGATGATCAAGATCACGAGTAAGATAAAACTTGTTTCTAAACTCGTGAGCCACAAAAGGTATGATCTACACCACTTAAATGATTCTAGCATTTTTTTTTTAGCTAACTAGCATGTAAGATCTAAACACAAGAAATTGCAAAATATGAAAGAATTAACTCTCAATCAAAGCTTGAAGGATAAACTCACTTTCATTCACTTTAATGATAATTGTGTGTCCAAAGAGTCCGAAAAACTATATATAGCCCTTATAACTTCTAGTCACTAACTCTGGTAAGTTATAACTTCTTCACTAGCTCTTGTAACTTACATCCACTAACAAAAGTAACTTCTGATCACTAACAAGAGTAACTTTCATACACTAATTCTATGTAACTTCAAAATGCATAAAATCAATAATAACCATTAATAAAATGTAATCTATGATATGAAGATAACATAAAAATAAAGTTTAAAATCTGGAAAATAAAACATCAAATCCAATGAGCTTTCATAATTAGCCATGAATGAATATGAATGTAGATAGAGATGTTCCGATTCTTATAAGCACATATACTCTTTTGTCAATTTTTCTACTTAAACTTGCTACAATTTTTTCTCATTGGCACAACATTCCAAATTACATTATCTAGAATGAAATATTCAATTCTACCTTATTTAAATTTCTTACATGTTTTACACCCTAGTTTATGGTTTATATTTATAAAGGCACACTAGTCTTTTTACTATTGTTACGAGTGAATTTAACCCTCTCAAGATGAAGACCCAAGAGGCATGCAAGAAGTCTTGTTCACGAATTTAATCCCTAAAGCTCGTTGCCTTAGGACTAGAAAATAATATTAAAAAAAAAATGATGATTGATAGCTCACAAAGTGTGCTATCTTTATAGCCTTTTTATCGCTAGTTTACCGTGTAAATGAGCATTTTAATGTTGATTCTCTTTTATGTTATAGGAATTGAGCCATTGGAGCTAAATGGAGCATTATTGAGGATTAGGATGAGAAGTGATCCAATTGGGTGATTGGAGATGAAGCTCAAGCCAAAATTCTCGAGGGCAGAGCGTCGATATGCCGCGTGGAGCGTCGAGACGCTTGAATAGTGCTTCCAAGCCAAAAATCCCGCAATAGTAGCGTCGAGACGCTACAGAATGTCTTCCAGCGTCAACTCCGTCCGTAGCGTCAAGACGCTGTGCCTAGCGTCTCGACGCTGGCTTTCCTAATCAGGAAGATATTATTTTCGGGACAGCGTCGAGACGCTGCCCCTAGGGTCTCGACGTTGTCACGATTTTCACTATAAATGGAACTTTTTCCAGCAGACCTGAGGACAAATTTTTAGAGAGAAAAAGCCTTATTTTCGAGATTGTCACACTTGGGAGAGGGGAAGAACGACGATTGAAGCGGAGGAAGAGATTTCAAAGCTAAGGATCGTAGACCAGACGCCGGGAACGGAGAACGGCACGGCATTGAGTTTTATTCTCCCTTTGCTTAGAACTTTGATTATGGATTTCTCATTGTTTAAGATGTTTTTAGTATTGAACATGTGTAGCTAAACTTATTATCTTGGGGATTGATGTAGCCTTTTAGTTTTGATGTTTTAATTAATTGAATGTTTAGATTGATTGCTTATTGCCCATTGTTACCTCTCCAAAAGTACATAATTTAGGGACTTATTTACCATGAAATCGTGTAATCTCTTAAGCATTTTTGTTAGAATTTAGTTTAATATGTGCTTAAATATGAGTATTCAAGGAATGAAGCTAAATTAGGACTTATGTGTAAAAGGAACAAAATAGAATAGAAAACAATGCTAAAAGAGTCAAAATGTACATTGCAGGAGAATTGCTGAATCATTGCTGTCTCCGCAATGGTTATTGCGGTCACAACGAGGAATCCACAATGTTTAAGCTGCTGCTGCTAAGTTTGTCCAACCATCCGCCGTCACAGTTGCGATCTTTCAGCCGCCTAAACTCTCCCCTGCTGCCACGTGGAGGATCGTCGTTTAGAATGGATGGTTCTCCATGACTGAAGGTACCTGCAAAAAGCTATAAAAGGAGGTGAAGGGTGAAGGAGAACAACAACTCGGAAGCGTGGATTTCCCGTCTCAGCGCATTCTAAAGATCCATTTCCTTATCCCGTTTGTTGGAACGCAGAAATCAGCCCTTGGCGTCGATAACTCGAGAGGAAGAAGAGAAGATCCTTCTTATCTTCTGATCGAATTCATCCCCAAGATCAGCTAATCTTCACCTTCATCCGAGGCGCTTGCGGCGAGGATCCGTGCACACTTTTACTGCTTTCTGTCTTCTGTTTCTTACTGCTTTCTGCCCTCTGTTTCCATTTGTTTGCTTTGCTTCAATTCGTATTTATTTGCTCAGTTCATACTGTTTTACATTTTGTCGTACATTGAGCTTTGAATCTTACTTTATATAGTAAACGTTTAAGTCTTTGCTAGTCTTCATCTCGCCTTCTATTTTTCCCTTGCTTTCATTTAAGTGCTTTAAATCATGCTTAATCAATCTAATCTTTCCAATCCCCCATCATCCATGAGTAACTAATCGCACAAGGGTCTGCTAACGATGAATCTATAGGTTAGAAATACGAAAGTTCAGCATGTAGGATAGCTCCGAATACATTGAATGTATGTGTACTTCATCCCACGGGCAATTTCGATCGACCATCCATTTTGTCTAAAGAACTCCTAACCTCCGGAAGGAGTAAGAGTTCAGAGTCGTCCATTCATGTTAGCCTTTCATGGTAGCCAGAAAACGACCTAGGAATAGGCGTTTTCCTAGCACAATTCATTAGCTTGCTTGTATAAATAGATGCTTAAGTCTTGCTTGGATATGAGTGAACTAAAGGATCTAATGCTGGTAATCGAGAGATGCATGAGAATGAGCTAAATTTATGCATGATAAGTTAAGTTACTGCTGAATAATCGTATGTAAAAGCCTATAGAGGAGTCTTTAGTTGACCTTGTTTCCTCATCTCACCTTCAAACCGTTGTTAATTTCATTGCTAGATAATTGCTTAATCCGCAATTCTTTAACTCTATTTTTGCCTTAGTCGTTTTTCTCGTATTTCACTTTTGCGATTTTTTTGCTAGAACATTGCTAAGTCCGCAATTCTTCTTGCTCTACTTAATAGTTTAGTCACGTTATTTGCTTCGTTTATGCTTGCATCTTTCTTACATTCTGAGTTAGTTTGGCACATCAATCTCAAATCTACCCCATTTAAGTAACCCCCTCTAATTTAACACCTCACTTCGTTAGTAACTAAGAATAAATCTCAGTGGGAAAACGAATGAAAAAATACTTATCACTTGCTGCAAGACCATGTATGCTTGCATGTTCTGAGTGCTCTCGCATCACATTTTTATTTACACACTGAGCACGCAACAAGTTTTTGGCGCCGCTGCCGGGGATTTTGTTTAGTAAACACGAAGTTTGTTATTTTAGAAAAAAAAAACCTTAATATCTATTGGAGCTAATCTTCTTTCATTTCCTTTACATGTACCATCGAGCTAGTTTATGAATGAGCATTCAAATAGCAACCTAGAGTTCAATCCTGAGCCTGAAAGACTTCTAAGGGCCAGAAACAAAGCTAAGAAACGCCTTTTTAAACAGTCACCTGTAACTCAAAACATTGCGGACTCCGCAGAGTCATCGCAATTCCAACAAACCGAAATGGATAGAGAAGCCCCAAACCGAGCACCTATCATTCGCAACCCCATCGAAATTGCAAATGATAAGGATAGTGCCATCCTCTCGTACCTAGTACCCATGCCTGAGGAGCTTAATCCGAGCATTATACGCCCTGAGATTACAGCTCACTCATTCGAGTTAAAACCCGTCATGTTCCAAATGCTGTCCACAGTTGGACAATTCTTTGGAGTGGAAAACGAAGATCCCCACAATCATTTGAGAAACTTCCTAGGAGTAAGTGATACTTTTGTCATCCCAGGAGTGTCCCAAGAAGCCTTAAGACTATACCTCTTTCCCTATTCATTAAGAGATAAGGCCAAAACGTGGTTAAATTCCTTTCCCTCTGGATCAATTGTCAATTGGACAGATCTAGCTGAAAAGTTCCTAGTTAAATATTTCCCCTCTGATAGGAACTCCAACTTCCGTGATGATATTATTAAATTCAAGCAAGCCGAAAACGAATCATTACACGAAGCTTGGACAAGATTCAAAGACTTATTGCTTAAATGTCCACACCATGGCATTCCATGGTGTATTCAAATAGAAGTGTTCTTCAAAGGATGCAACCCCAGCACAAGGCAAGTGTTGAATTCTTCAGCTGGAGGTTCCATGCTTTCAAAGAGCTACAATGAAGCCTATGAGATTTTGGAAAAAATCTCAACTTCCCATTGTAGATGGTCAGACGATCCTGTGGAGCCAAGAAAAGCTCAAGACATGGATGCACTTAGTGCAATGAGTAACCAAATTAATGCTCTGACCAAACTAGTAAAACAAATGGCTCAAAGTAGTATTCAACAAAGTGTCAACACCGCAGCAGCCGTTTCAACGAGCGCAACAACCAATCAAGGTGAGGCACTAGTCTGTGGATTCTGTGGGGAAGGGCACATGCATGATTTTTGCCCTGGGAATCCATCCTCGGTGTGTTATGTTGGAAGTCAACAGCAACCAAGGAACAACCCCTACTCCAACACTAATAACCTTGGTTGGAGAAACTACCCAAATCTTTCGTGGGGTGGACAACAAAATACTAACCAAGCACAAAATCAACCAAGACTGAGTGGAACACCTGGTTTCACTCAACAAACTAACCAACCCATGTACCCAAAATAATATAACCAACCAATAGGATCATCAGTAGAGAATTTGCTTAAGGAATACATTGCAAAAAATGATGCAACCCTGCAAAGTCAGCAAGCCACCCCGAGGAGCTTAGAAAACCAAATAGGGCAGTTAGCCAACGAACTAAAAAATAGGCCCCAAGGTAGATTGTCTGCAGACACTGAAATACCAAGAAGGGATGGAAAAGAACTAGTTCAAGCCATTGAACTTCGTAGTGGAAGACCGTTGGTGATCAACAACAGAGAAGCCCCAAAGCGAGTAGAGAATGAAGAGTCTAGTGCTCCACTGGATTCTCTGCCCAACCATGATCAATCACCACCAAGCACAACAAGGGTGAGGTTGGAACCTATCATTGAGGAACCAGAAGAAATCCCAAGGCCTCCACCTGTCATTAGGCGACCTGAATTGCCTACATATGTACCACCACCTCCATTCCCTAGAAGACTGAAGAATAAACAAGAACAGGAAGTGCACTTTCATAAGTTTTTAGAAATTTTAAAACAAGTGCATGTTAATATCCCATTTGTGGAAGTTTTGCAATCTATGCCTTCTTATGTTAAATTCTTAAAAGATATAATTACTAACAAAAAAATCATTGGTGAATTTGAAACAGTGAATCTCACTGAGGAGTGCAGCGCTATACTCCAAAACAAACTGCCAAAGAAGGAGAAGGATCCTGGTTCCTTCACCTTACCAGTCGAATTGGGAGGCAAGCACGTGGGCAGAGCTCTGTGTGATCTGGGAGCCAGCATCAATCTCATGCCCTTGTCACTATTCCGTCAACTTGGGATAGGGGAAGCACGACCTACTACTGTCACCTTGCAGCTTGCAGACAGATCCATCGCATACCTTGAGGGTAAAATTGAGGATATACTTGTCAAGGTTGACAAATTCATCTTTCTTGCAGACTTTATAATTCTGGATTATGAGGCCGACATGGAGGTACCAATCTTATTGGGCATACCATTTCTAGCCACAGGTAGGGCTTTAATCGACGTCCAAAAAGGTGAGCTCACCATGAGAGTTCATGATGAGGAGGTTAAATTCAGTGTATTTAAAGCTCTAAGGTATCCCTCTGACTCTCAATCCCGTGCAAATGTAGATGTAGTAGATGTAGTAGATTCACTTATGGAAGAAGAATTTGAGCATGAACTGTTAATTAAGCATGCTACTAACTATGTACAAGTAGATATAGATGATTTAAATATCTCTGAATTGATGGATATATCTGTGGACAACCCTCAGCATGTTTGTATGACTAATAAATTGTCTGAAAGAACCACAAATCCTTTGAAACCATCAATTGAACACCCACCTTTATTAGAATTAAAACCATTGCCTGATCATCTTTAAGTATGCATATCTAGGGGAGGAAGATACTTTGCCTGTTATTATTTCGTCCAAATTGAGTAAACAGCATGAAATTGCAATAATATTGCTGCTTAAGCAACATAAAAAAGCTATTGTCTGGACGATTGCTGACATAAGAGGTATTAGTCCTTCCTATTGCATGCATAAAATATTGTTGGAAGAGGAACATACACCTAGGGTAGATCACCAACGTAGGTTGAACCCCTCCATGAAGGAGGTAGTTAAAAAAGAAATTATCAAATGGTTAGACGCAGGTGTAATTTTTCCCATAGCCAATAGTCAATGGGTGAGTATGATTCAATGTGTGCCTAAGAGAGGTGGAATGACTGTAATAGTTAATGAAAACAACGAACTCATCCCAACTAGAACTGTTACAGGATGAAGAGTCTATATGGACTACAGAAAACTTAACAAAGAAACCAAAAAAGATCACTTTCCTTTACCGTTTATAGATCAGATGTTAGATAGAATAGCTGGCCGAACCTATTACTGCTTTTTAGATGGTTATTCAGGATATAACAAAATTACCATAGACCCTGAGGACCAGGAGAAAACGACCTTTACATGTCCCTTTGGAACATTTGCTTTTCGCAGAATGCCATTTGGCTTATGCAATGCACCAACAACATTCCAAAGGTGCATGTTGGCTATTTTCTCTGATTTAGATGAGTCCATGATAGAAATATTTATGGATGACTTCTCAGTCTTTGGTGATTCTTTTAACAACTGCTTAGAGAACTTAGGACAAGTCCTAATTAGGTGTGAGGAGACCAACCTAGTCTTAAATTGGGAAAAATGCCACTTTATGGTGGAAGAAGGAATAGTCCTAGGACATAGAGTATCTAGAACAGGAGTAGAGGTCGATAGGGCCAAAATAGAAATCATAGAGAAGCTAGTGGAACCTCAAAATGTCAAAGTTATAAGGAGTTTCCTAGGTCATGCAGGTTTTTATAGGAGATTCATAAAAAATTTCTCAAAAATCTCTAAACCTTTGTGTGAGCTTCTAGAGCTTAATAAACCGTTTGTCTTCTCAAAAGAATGTTTCCTAGCATGGACAACACTTAAAGAAGCCTTAGTCAAAGCACCAATTATAGTAGGTCCGAATTGGGATTTACCTTTTGAGTTAATGTGTGATGCTAGTGACTATGCGATTGTGGCTATGCTAGGTCAGAAAATAGATAAACTAACACATCCTGTATATTATGCAAGTAAGACTTTAAATGAAGCACAATGTAATTACACTACCACAGAGAAGGAAATGTTGGCTATAGTGTTTGCATGTGAAAAATTTAGGCCTTATATTGTAGGAACTAAAACTATTGTGTACACTGACCACTCTGCAATAAAATATCTAATGAGGAAGGCTGATGCTAAGCCCCGGTTAATTAGATGGGTGTTATTATTGCAAGAGTTTGACTTAGACATTAGAGATAAAAAAAGGATGTGAAAATGTAGTTGCTGACCATTTATCGCGATTGCGAAGTAATTGCGAAATAATTGCTGAGCCAGCAATTTCTAAGGCCTTCGTTGATGAGCATGTCTTTGTATTAGCGCATTGTGATAACAATGAGGAACCTTGGTTTGCAGATATTGCTAACTTCCTTGCCTCGCAGGTACTACCAACTTTCAGAGGGGGGCAAGAAAAGAGGAGGTTCCTACATGAAGCAAGGAAGTACATCTGGGACGATCCTACACTTTACAAGACTTGTGCAGATGGTTTGCTGAGGAAGTGTGTATCAGCTGCTGAGGCAAAGTCAGTGTTGCAGCACTGTCATACATCTCCTTACGGTGGACATTTTGGTGGTCAGAGGACGGCGGCAAAGGTGTTCCAAAGTGGCTACTACTGGCCCACGATCTTCAAGGATGCCCACGACCATGCACACAGCTGCAATGAGTGTCAACGGATAGGTAACCTCAGTAGAAAGGATAAGATGCCTATCACATATATCTTAGAGTTTGAACTCTTCGATGTATGGGGCATTGACTTCATGGGACCATTCCCTCCATCTGCAGGTAATCTCTATATACTAGTAGCTGTAGATTACGTTTCTAAATGGGTAGAAGCTGTTGCATGTCCCTCAAATGATGCGAAGACAGTCATTAAGTTTCTAAATAGGCATATTTTTACAAGATTTGGTACACCACGTGCAATAATAAGTGATGAGGGAACCCACTTTATAAATAAAGCTATGGAAAAGGTACTAGCTAAATATAATGTTAGACATAGAGTAGCAACTCCTTATCACCCACACTCAAATGGACAAGCTGAAATATCTAATAGGGAGATCAAGAGCATACTTGAAAAAGTTGTTAAACCTAATAGAAATGACTGGTCTTTTAAGTTAGATGATGCACTTTGGGCGTATAGGACTGCATATAAAACACCCTAAGGTATGTCTCCTTATAGGCTAGTGTATGGAAAAGCCTGTCATCTTCCCTTCGAATTAGAAATCAAAGCCTTTTGGGCCTTAAAGGAGTTGAATTATTGCGTAACCGATGCGGGAACATTGCGGTCTCTGCAATTACACGAGTTAGATGATCAAAGACATATGTCCTATGAAAATGCTAAAATGTATAAAGAAAAAACTAAGATTTGGCTTGATAGTAGACTTAGGGTCAAGGACTTTAAAAAGGGATAGCATGTTTTATTATTCAACTCGCGGTTAAGGTTATTTCCAGGCAAACTTAAGTCTAGGTGGTAAGGTCCTTTTGTGATTACTAACGTTTTTGTTCATGGTGCTATTGAGATTCAGAACCTACACCAAGGGCAATCGTTCATGGTAAATGGTGCGAGGTTGAAGCATTACTATGAGGAAGGAGATGTGCAGACACTCTCGGCCTTCCTCCTAGCTGAAGCCTAAGAAGCGAATCGGGAGAGGATGAGTGATCACTGTGCTCATCCGTCAGAAGGCTATGCCTTAGATTTTTCTTTAAGTATTTTAGATTGCGTATCGTATGTTTATTTCTTGTTTTAATTAAGTATTTTTATTGTGATTAGGAGTATAATAATGGGAGATTTGTAAGCAACAATGAGGGAGATGAATCAAGAGGAGAAGATCCACGAAAATATCTGGAGAAATCTGAGATTTGGTTGCTAAAATCTTGCAACTCAAAGCAAGAAAATCCTAACGGTAATGCTGAATAATTGCGGGGGAATTGCGGAGGCCGCAACAAAAAAGAGCCGTTGGAGAGCACTTGAGTATAAGTAGCCGTCGTTGGGGATCTCTGCCCTCTACGATTTTTCAAACCCTTGGAACTCCACAACTCAGCCTTCTCCTTCCTCTGCAACTCTCACACTCAAATCTTCAAAGAAGCAGCAATGGTGACCACAAGAGCAGACCGATCCACGCCCAAGAAAGCGTCGCCTGACGCAGAGGAGACTGTGAAGGAGGCGTTGCTTTCTTTGGCAGATGCCGATGCTGCGCAACCCTCAAGGCCTCCAAAGCTGCCTGTGCGAAGAAGGAAATGGAAGGTGGCGACAGAGGTAGCTGCTGATCCCTCTGATCCGGTCGGAACTCCTAAGAAGAGAAAGTGGAAGATCGCGGTGTCTGATTCACCGATCAAAGAAAAGAAGACCCCAAGCGAGGAAAGCCTAGATAGTGGCCGTCCATCATTTGAGACGGCCATGCAGAGCCCCTAATCTTCTCAGCACGCGTCGGAGCCTGAAGTTCCACCTGAAGAGCACCAAGATGCAGTGCCGATCGCCGAACCGGCTGAGGAAGATGAGGTGTTTTCCCCCTTAAGGGATGTCAATCTTGACAGCTCTGTGGAGAGGGAAAGCAGAGACTCCATGGAAGAAACACTGGGGAAGTCCTCCAGCATCTGGCTACCAAGGCACGGCTCAAGAAGAAGGCCCCCGTGATTGTCAACGGCAAGCGGCCAAAGGCCTCCAAACGGGCCAAAAGGAAGAAGGTTGAAGCTGAACCTTCTTTGAAGAAGATGAAGACCGAGGCCTTTGAGGCAGCTAAAGAAAGGGCCAAGGGGAAGAAGAAGATGTATCCGGAAGGGGAGCCTCAAGCTGCGAGGTACGTCTCCAAGGAAGCAGAGGCCAAGGGCCTCGAACTGATGAAGAAAGAACTCCTCCACGAGCGAGGATTTCTTGATTGACTTACGAACCTGCCGCAATTCTTGCGTGCAGGGATCATTAACCATGGCTGGGAGGAGCTTTGCAGGCCTCCAATTCCAGCCTATCCTGACAGGGTGTACGACTTCTACGCCAACCTCACACACCCTGAAGCGTGTCTGTCAACGGTGAGGGGGATAGAGGTCGACTTCTCTGCCAACGCCATCAACGAAGCCTATGCTCTCAAGGGGCATACGCACTCTGAATATGCCAAGATAGTCGACTCACCATCCGAGGCAGTCCTAGAAGAGGCCTTGCACACAATAGGCAAACCTGAGGCAACCTGGGCTGTCTCAAGGAATGGGAAGCACACCTTGATGAGTGCGACCCTTAGAGACAAGGCAACAGTCTGGTTCTCCTTTGTACGCAGACGCATCTCCCTAGTGACACATGAAACAACCATCAACCAGGGGCGATCGTTGCTGCTCTATGCCATCATGCAGGGACTCACCATTGATGTGGGTGAAGTCATTGCCGCCTCTATCACTGAATGCTCACGAAAAGGTAAGGGCCAACTCTTTTTCCCAAATACTATTACTAAACTGTGCTTGCGTGCAGGTGTGCCTATTGCGAGGATGAGAGGCAATTGGCTTATACTGGCCATCTGGAGCTGCCCACGATCTTGAGGCTGCGGAGAAGGGGCAATATGGAGTTTGAGATGGATGGTCTGGCTGCTGCACAGTCACTGTCTATGGTTAGCCTGATGGATTTGCAACACAAGATAGCCCAATGGGCTGAATACTCGCAAGCAAAGGACCAGGAGTTGGCTGAACAGCTTAGATGCACACTCCCCACCTTCCCTGCTGGTCTGTTGAAGCCGTGGGTGCCTCCACGAGAAAGGAGAGAAGATGATGAAGATGTTTGAATGCTAGGCTGACGGCATTCGAGGGAGTTTTCTGATCCCTCTTTTAAAAAAAAAAAAACAAAACCTGCTTTTCTGTGAACTGTTACCCCCCCCCCCCCCCCCCCCCCCCCTTTAATCAATGATCTGTTTAGGTTTGTTAATTTGAGTTGTTTAGAATAGTATAGTTCTGTTTGTTTGTCATCTGAGTAGCTAGCATAGGTAGCTTAGCTGTTAGCTTAGTTCTTTATGTCTGATTATAGCATGCTAGGAGCCTTGATCACTGCTAAATTTGCTCTGTAGGATTAATTGCGAATTCCTTGCGGTGTCCGCAATATTTTGTTAGTTTTCGCATGCTGTTGGATGTCTTTTTGATGGGCTGGCTATGTTTAAATCTCGATATTTTGCTGCTTTACTGCTTTCACTATGTGGTCTATCTATTGAGCATGCTGGATGAGTGTCATAGTACACCCTTGTTCGTTTAATGTAGCTTCATTTATTGCTAAGCATGCACCTCTGTAAGCCCTTACCATGTTGTTTTTTTTCTGCCTCTGAGCTATCTGTTTTACGAAGGTCATTTTATACCTAGGAGTTTTAAGTTCTACTAGTTTTGCCTTAGACTAGATGCTTCTAGGACAAGTTTGGGGGTGTGCCACCTCACACTCTCATTGGGGACAATGAGAAAGATAAGTTTGGGGGAGGCAGCCTCTAGGCCTAGGAACATTCCTCTATCCCTCTTGAAAGACATAAGCATTCTTCCTCTTTGAAAAAATGATGAAAAAGAAAAAAACAGAAAAAAAAATAATATAAGGTAGAGTCTCTCTAAAGGGTGCTGAGTAATCAGGGCCATTTGTGTAACCCATAAGTGGCACTGCATCAAAAGGCAAACCAGAAGATGACTCCACCAAAAGGAAAGAAAAAGAAAAAAGTCAAGGAAGAAGAATGTATGCCAGCAAGCTATGGCCTAGGTGCTTATATGTCCTGTATAAATGAACTCTGATCCTTAGTTTGCTAAGCACAGGGCTGTAGCTTGAAGGTTTGTCAAGGGAGATGAGTGTTGATCCAACACAGTGATGCCAAAGCTTAGTTGTTCTATGGACTGTACTTTGATTCTCGTGTGTGCTAAGCTTGATATGACTGTAAGGATTCCTAGGTAGCTCAATTAAAAAAAATACCTTAGAAGCATGTACTGAGTCTAGGTTAAAACTAGGAAGAATTTGAAAACTTAGGGATAGCTGCACAATGAACCTAATGACATAGGCAGATAAACCAGTTGTTAGGAAATTTATAAAAGACAAAAGGTTAAAAGGCAAGAGAAACCAGAATAAGCAGAATGTGAAGTTAGTTTGAACTTAGGAGAGTGTCACAGGACAGCCATGCCTTGGATAGTAAGCCTAGGGAAGTCGGCAAGTAGGCAGATAGAGTTAAAAGACAAGAATTAGCAGCCTAAGTAAGCCCTTATATTGCTCGAGGACGAGCAATAACTTAAGTTTGGGGGTGTGTTACCTCTCCAAAAGTACATAATTTAGGGACTTATTTACCATGGAATCGTGTAATCTCTTAAGCATTTTTGTTAGAATTTAGTTTAAAACGTGCTTAAATATGAGAATTCAAGGAATGAAGCTAAATTAGGACTTATGTGTAAAAGGAACAAAAAAGAATAGAAAACAATGCTAAAAGAGTCAAAATGTATATTGCAGGAGAATTGCTGAAACATTGCGGTCACAACGAGGAATCCGCAATGTTTAAGCTGCTGCTGCTAAGTTTGTCCAACCACCCGCCGTCACAGTTGCGATCTTTCAGCCGCCTAAACTTTCCCCTGCTGCCACGTGGAGGATCGTCGTTTAGAATGGATGGTTCTCCATGACTGAAGGTACCTGCAAAAAGCTATAAAAGGAGGTGAAGGGTGAAGGAGAACAACAGCTCGGAAGCGTGGATTTTCCCATCTCAGCGCATTCTAAAGATCCATTTCCTTATCCCGTTTGTTGGAACGAAGAAATCAGCCCTTGGCGTCGATAACTCGAGAGGAAGAAGAGAAAATTCTTCTTCTCTTCTGATCGAATTCATCCCCAAGATCAGCTAATCTTCACCTTCATCCGAGGCGCTTGCGGTGAGGATCCGTGCACACTTTTACTGCTTTCTGTCTTCTGTTTCTTACTGCTTTCTGCCCTCTGTTTCCATTTGTTTGCTTTGCTTCAATTCGTATTTATTTGTTCAGTTCGTACTGTTTTACATTCTGTCGTACATTGAGCTTTGAATCTTACTTTATATAATAAACGTTTAAGTCTTTGCTAGTCTTCATCTCGCCTTCTATTTTTCCCTTGCTTTCATTTAAGTGCTTTAAATCATGCTTAATCAATCTAATCTTTCCAATCCCCCATCATCCATGAGTAACTAATTGCACAAGGGTCTGCTAACGATGAATCTATAGGTTAGAAATACGAAAGTTCAGCATGTAGGATAGCTTCGAATACATTGAATGTATGTGTACTTCATCCCACGGGCAATTTCGATCGGCCATCCATTTTGTCTAAAGAACTCCTAACCTCCAGAAGGAGTAAGAGTTCAGAGTCGTCCATTCATGCTAGCCTTTCATGGTAGCCAGAAAACGACCTAGGAATAGGCGTTTTCCTAGCAGAATTCATTAGCTTGCTTGTATAAATAGATGCTTAAGTCTTGCTTGGATATGAGTGAACTAAAGGATCTAATGCATGTAATCGAGAGATGCATGAGAATGAGCTAAATTGATGCATGATAAGTTAAGTTACTGCTGAATAATCGTATGTAAAAGCCTATAGAGGAGTCTTTAGTTGATCTTGTTTCCTCATCTCACCTTCAAACCGTTGTTAATTTCATTGCTAGATAATTGTTGAATCCGCAATTCTTTAACTCTGTTTTTGCCTTAGCCGTTTTTCTCGTACTTTACTTTTGCGATTTTATTGCTAGAACATTGCTAAGTCCGCAATTCTTCTTGCTCTACTTAATAGTTTAGTCACGTTATTTTCTTCGTTTATGCTTACATCTTTCTTACATTCTGAGTTAGTTTCACACATCAATCTCAAATCTACCCCATTTAAGTAACCCCCTCTAATTTAACCCCTCACTTCGTTAGTAACTAAGAATAAATCTCTGTGGGAAAACGAATGAAAAAATACTTATCACTTGCTGCAAGACCATGTATGCTTGCATGTTCTGAGTGCTCTCGCATCGCATTTTTATTTACACACTGAGCACGTAACACCCATTCCTGCTTTTACTTTCTTAATGCTTATAATCTTTTGGCCAAAGGTTGTATGTCTTCATGGTTTAAAATTATGCTTGAGAGAAAATAATTTAGACTAGATCTTAATTGCATGACTAAGAGTAGTTCTAACATGGGAATGATTAGGCTCTCTTAGAAGTTGTTTTAAAGAAGAGTTTTTAATGCCTTGCATGTCTTTAAAAACTAGATTAAACAATTAGTTTTATTACATTGCATGAGACCAATTGCGCTCGTAAGAGTCAATTGTTATTTTTGTTCTTCTAGACTTATGGAAATTTGCATGAATAATCTAAGCATTTGATTGATTGAAGCGTCAATCTAATTGGTGAAATCATATCCCTAAGATACTTTTCTCGTGATTTGTCTAATTTGTTACTTTATTTTATTGTTTGTTTTCGTAATTGTTGTCACAACCCTCTTTGCACTTTATTCCTCTAGATAAAATTAAACACTATTATTCGGGGTACTTAAGTGAGCTAGAAAGCCAGTCCTGAGGACGATATTCGTAATTATTTACACTTTATTACTTAACCCGTACACTTGCAGTTTGCATTGCATTGCATGTGATTAGGACAAGTTTTTGGCGCCGTTGCCGGGGACTGGCAAATATTTAGTTTCACTTAATACCGTAGAGAACCTGTTTGGTTTTACTTTAGAGTTTATTTTTTTAGTATTTTATTGACTTGTGTATTTTTTTGTTTTTTTTAGAGAATCATTGGTTGTGCATGCGAAAGGATAAGGAGACGGTTTTAGTTTCTTTTGATCCTGAAATTGAAAAGACTTGCAAAAAGAATCGAAGGGTGAAAAAGGACCGGACTGAAGTCATGAATCTTCAAAATAAACCGATGAACCAGTTGTCAATTGAGCAACAAATACAGCTGAATGCACCTTTGCATCAAGCTGTGCAGCAGGATCAGAGACCCATTAGAGACTATTTTCAACCTGTCTTTCCTACTGAACATTCAGAAATTGCCTATGCACCCATCAATGCCAACAATTTTGAGCTCAAAACAGGACTTATCCAGATGGCTCAAAATAGATCTTTTAAAGCATTTCCTTCTGAAGACCCAAATTCTCATCTTAAATCTTTTCTTGAACTTTGCAGTACTGTTAAGATTAATGGTGTTACTCCTGAGGCTATACGCTTACGTTTATTTCCTTTTTCTTTGCAGGATAAAGAGAAGGATTGGCTAGATTCTGTGGCACCTGAGAGCATTACTTCATGGGATCAGCTGGTTCAGGTATTCTTGATTAAATTCTTCCCAATTGCCAAGACAATCCAGCTGAGGACTAAAATTGGGACATTCAGACAACATGATTATGAGCAACTTTATGAGGCTTGGGACCGTTACAAGAATCTTCTGCAAAAGTGTCCACAACATGGTTACGATGGACCACTACAGATTCAATTGTTTTACAATGGATTGAATGGTAACACAAAGACTATTTTGGATGCTGCAGCTGATGGCACCTTATTTTCAAGAACTGTTGAAAGTGCACTCACTTTATTGGAAGATATGGCATCCAACAGTTACCAATGGCCCATTGAACGATCTTCTCATAAGAAAGTTGCCGGCTTATATGAGGTCGATGAGGTTAGTGCTCTAAAGTCTCAAATGGCTACATTAACACATGCTTTGACTAGACTTACAGGGCCAAGTGCACCTCAGTCCATGGAATCCATAGCAGCTGCCATTGCTACACCACATTATGAGGAGCCAAATGTTGAGCAAGCTCAATATGTCAACAACAGGAATTTTGGCTATATGGGAAATCAGATGCATAATACACTCCCTACTCATTATCATCCTAGATTGAGGAATCATGAGAATTTTTCATATGCCAACAACAGGAATGTATTGAATCCTCCTGGGTTTGCACCACCACCACAGGAAGAAAAGAAAAAATCTATTGAAGATATGTTGGGAGCTTTCCTTTCTAAGATAAAATCTATGTGTTTGATGAGTCTCATAATAGAACGACCAAGCTTGAGCAGACAGTGGAAAATGTTCGTGGCACAATGCACACTCATGGATCTGCTATCAAGAACATAGAGGTTCAACTGAGTCAAATAGCATCTTCTTTGCATACATTGCAAAAAGGGAAGTTTCCAAGTGACACTGAGGTGAATCCAAGAGAATCATGCAAGGCAGTAGCCTTGAGAAGTGGAAAGCAGTTAGCTGAAACAGTGAAAGAAAAAAGTAAAGCACCAGTCACAGCTGAGGATGAGGAAATCATTGAGGAAGCTCCAGAGGAGGCCACACACATTCCAATAATTGACAGGCCTTCTAGTTCTACTCTTCCTATTATTCCTAACTCTATTCCTTATCCTCAACGTTTTCAAAAGAAAAAGATTGATTCTCATTTTTCTAAGTTTTTAGATATTTTCAAGAAACTTCACATTAACATTCCTTTTGCAGATGCACTTGAACAAATGCCAAATTATGTGAAGTTCATGAAAGAGATTATGTCTAAGAAAAGGAGACTGGAGGCTTATGAGACTGTCAACATGACTGAGGAATGCAGCGCCATACTTCAGAAGAAGTTACCACAAAAATTGAAAGATCCAGGGAGTTTTACTATTCCTTGTCATATTGGTAGTTTTTTCTTTCAAAAGGTCTTATGTGATTTAGGTGCAAGTATTAATTTGATGCCTTTATCTGTTTTCAGGAAACTTGGCCTTGGAGAAGTGCAACCCACTACAATATCATTGCAGTTAGCTGACCGTTCTGTCACATATCCTTGAGGTATTGTAGAGGATGTTATAGTAAAGGTTGATAAATTCTTCTTCCCTGCAGATTTTGTAGTCTTAGATATGGAGGAAGATGCTGAGGTCCCTATCATTCTGGGGAGACCTTTCTTGGCCACTGGGAGGGCATTGATCGATGTGCAGCAAGGAAAGCTAACTCTGAGGGTAAATGATGAAGAAGTAATCTTCAATATCTTTCGAACTATGAAATATCCAAATGAGGTTAGTACATGTCACATGATTGATATAGTTGATCACACTGTTCATGAGTTTAGGGACTTAGTGTTGCCTGTTGATCCTCTTGAGAAATGCATGTTGGATTTGACATTTGAAAATCTAGGAATTTTAGATGAAGAAATTGCTTTATATTCTGATGTTTTAGATCATTTATCCATAGGAGAGTTTAGAAAAGAAAAGATATTTCAATTGTCTGTGAAGGAAATAGCTACAGTAAAACCTCCTGTGCCCGAATTAAAGCAATTGCCTGCACATCTTCGTTATGCTTTCTTAGATGACTCTTCTACTTTTCCTGGTATAATATCTGTTGTCTTGAGTAAAGTAGAAGAAGAAAAATTGTTAAGGATATTACGTGCTCATCGTTCTGCTATAGGGTGGTCTATTAGTGATATTAAGGGAATTAACCCAACTGTGGTCATGCATAAGATCTTAATGGAGGACACTTTTAGTCCATCAATTGAGCACCAAAGAAGACTCAATCCCGCCATGAAAGAGGTGGTAAAGGCTGAGGTATTGAAATTACTTAATGCAAGTATTATTTATGCAATATCTGATAGTTCATGGGTGAGTCCTGTGCAGGTTGTTCCTAAGAAAGGGGGGATGACAGTTGTAAAGAATGAAAATTTAACAAGGCGAGTGTGCATAGATTATAGAAAATTGAACAAGGCCACTAGAAAGGATCACTTCCCTCTTCCCTTTATTGATCAAATGCTTGATAGACTTGCTGGTTATCCTTACTATTGTTTTCTTGATGGATATTCAGGTTATAATCAGATTGCCATCTCTCCTGAGGATCAAGAGAAGACTACATTCATATGTCCCTATGGTACTTTTGCTTTTAGGCGAATGCCATTTGGACTGTGTAATGCTCCCGCCACTTTTCAGCGTTGCCTGATGTCAATATTTCATGACATGGTGGAGGATATTATGGAGGTTTTCATGGATGATTTTTCAGTTTTTGGATCTTCCTTTGATTCATGTTTAGCTAATCTTTCTCTTGTCTTGCAGCGTTGTGAGGAGACTAATCTCGTTTTGAATTGGGAAAAGTGCCATTTTATGGTTAAAGAAGGTATAGTGTTGGGACATAAAGTCTCTGAAAAAGGCTTGGAAGTAGATCGAGCGAAGATTTCAGCTATTGAGCAACTACCTCCTCCAATAAATGTGAAGGGAGTTCGAAGTTTTCTTGGTCACGCAGGGTTTTATCGTGGTTTTATTAAAGATTTTTCTAAAGTAGTAAAACCCTTATGCAATCTTCTAGAAAAAGAGTCTGCTTTTATATTCTCTGATGAATGTCTGCTAGCATTTAATTTGTTAAACGAAAGGTTAACTACTGCACCTATAATTGTTGTACCTGATTGGAGTCAACCTTTTGAGATTATGTGTGATGCTAGTGATTTTTCTGTAGGAGCAGTTTTAGGCCAACGTCGTGATAAGCTGTTTAGGGCCATTTACTATGCAAGTAGAACTTTGGACAATGCACAGCAGAATTACACCACCACTGAAAAAGAAATGTTTGCGGTTGTATTTTCTTTTGATAAATTTAGGTCCTATCTGTTAGGAACTAAAGTCATTGTTCATACTGACCATGCAACTCTTCGATATTTATTTGATAAAAAAGATGCTAAACCTCGTTTCATTCAATGGGTTCTTCTTTTGCAGGAGTTTGATTTTGACATACGGGATAGGAAAGGATGTGATAATGTCGTTGCAGATCATTTTTCTCGCATTGAGCATGAGAACCACCACGAGACCTTTCCTATCACAGAGGACTTTCCTGATGAGAGATTATACCAGGTAAAATCTACTATTCCATGGTTTGCTGACTATGTTAATTTTCTTGCAGGAAAGGTGATGCCACCAGACTTGAAGTCTCACCAAAAGAAGAAATTTCTCCATGATGTCAAGTCTTACCTGTGAGACGACCCGTTGCTCTTTAAGGTTTGTTCAGACCAATTAATAAGACGGTGTGTTCCACATGAGGAGGTAACTAAGTTTATGCATGATTTTCATCCATCTCCTTATGGTGGTCATTTTGGACCCACACGTACTGCTGCCAAGGTACTGCAATCTGGTTTCTATTGGCCTACTGTTACGTCTCCAAAAGTGACCTTTTTAGGACTTAATTATCTTAGAAAGATGTTCACTCTTAGGTGTTTTTGATAGCATTTAGCCTAAACCTATGCTTAAATATGAGATTTAGAAGAAGGTAGCTAAATTAGGACTTATGTACAATAGGAAAGAAAAGGGTTGAAAACCGAAGGAAAAGAATGAAAAACAAGCATTGCGACAGCATTGCGGAAACATTGCTGAAACCGCAATGTTTCAAGTGAAAACCGTAAGTTGACTGATCTTTTTCTGTTAATTTCCGTTATTTCAGGGATTCGTTCTTTCTCCTCCATCCATTCTGAAGTACGACGTTGAAGATTGATGGTTCTCCTTGGCCCAAATGCACCTGCAGATTGCTATAAAAGGGGGTCAAAGTCGAGGGTTCAATCATCATCCGAAAGCGTAGAAGTCTTCTCGCAGCTCCATCTTTCTTCGTGTTTTCCTTTGCCGTCTGTTGGTGTGAGAGTCTCAGCTGTTGGAATCGACAATCTGATAGGAAGGAGAGAAGATTGGATTCATCCAAGCAAAACTATTCTTTCATCCCCTTCAGCCGAGGCGGTTGCGACGAGGCTTTCAAGCATCATTTACTGCTTTCTGTCTTTCAATTCTAAATTTCAGTTCTGTTTAGTTGCTGTTTCTCTTCTAATAGCTAGATCATTTCATTTCGTTGCTGTCTGTCTTTACATTATTTACTTTAAGCTTCCCTTTTTGTTCATTCAAACAATCAAGTAATCAAAGCACAATTCTCCATTTCACAGTTTCTTCGCTTTGCTGTTACTATTTTTCCCTTACTGTTTGTCTTCATTTCTCTTCTAAGCATGTCCATTTTATCTCTTCTTTCTGTTCTCCCTATATCCATGAGTAACTAAGTCACATAGGGGCATGCTAATGACAACACTATAGGCTAAAAAACGTGAACCAAGCATGTAGGATAGCTCTCGAAGCATTGATTGTATGTAAGCTTCAACCCACGGGCAATTTCGATTGGCCATCCATTTTGTCCAAAGAACTCCTAACCTCTGGAAGGAGTAAGAGTTCAGAGTCATACTATCATGCTAGCCTTTCAAGGTAGCCAGGAAACGGCCTAGGAATAGGCGTTTCCCTAATACAAACCATATTCTTCTGCCTTAACAAGATGCTTAAGACCTTACTTGGACATGAGTAAACTAAAGAATCTAATGCATGAAATCGGAAGATACATGAGAATGAGATAGTTTGATGCATAGTGAGTTGATCCAGTGCTTGAGATTCGTATGAAAAATCCTATAGGATAGTCGTTAGTAGCCCTTAATTCATCATTTTCACACTTTCGTTGTTAATTAAATTGCGGTAGAATTGCTGTTTCCGCAATTCTGCTAAAGTTACAATTCTGTCTAGCCATTTTTGTCTTCATTTATTAGTCTCGTCTCTTTTCGTTTGAGTTTAGCTTTAACTTGCACTTGTTTATGTTGCTACCCTCTACGTATTCAGTAGGAAATAGACAATTTAAAACCAATTCTACACCATCAAATCCACCCTTTCTTTCTTAACTTTACACTTCACGAGTAGCTTAAAATAAATCTCTGTGGGAAAACGAATGAAAAAATACTTACTACTTGCTATAAGATCATGTATGCTTGCATGTCTTGAGTGCTCTTTCTATCTTATTGCTTAATTATTTCAACACATTGAGCACGCAACAAGTTTTTGGCGCCGCTGCCGGGGATTTATTTAAGTGAAAACGAAGTTTGTTAAGTTTGAAACACCAAGTTTATTGCCTATTGAAGCTGATCTGTTTCATTTCTTTGGCAGGTACTATCGGGTTAGTTTATGAGTGAGCCTTCAAGTAGTGATCTAGAGTTCAATCCTGAGCCTGAGAGATTACTTAGGGCCAGAAATAGAGCTAAGAAACGTCTCTTTAAACAACCCCCTTTACCTCAAGTAATTGCGGGAACCGCAATTCCTCCGCAATTGTCTCAAGAAGAAATGGCTGGAATAGTTCCAAATCCGGTACCTGTCATTCGCAATCCCATCGAAATAGCGAATGACAAGAATAGTGCCATTCTCTCATACCTAGTACCTATGCCTGGGGAGCTGAACTCCAGCATAATCCGTCCTGAAATCACTGCCAACTCATTCGAGTTAAAGCCAGTGATGTTCCAAATGTTGTCCACTGTGGGACAATTCTTTGGAGTGGAAAATGAGGACCCCCACAACCATCTTAGAAACTTCTTAGGAGTTAGTGATACATTCATCATCCCTGGAGTTTCCCAAGAAGCCTTGAGGCTATACCTGTTCCCTTACTCTTTGAGGGACAAAGCCAAAACGTGGTTAAACTCATTACCTTCTGGATCTGTCCTTAATTGGACAGACTTAGCAGAGAAATTCCTAGTCAAATACTTCCCACCTGATAGGAATTCTACCTTTCGTGATGACATAGTTAAATTCAAACAAGCTGAAAATGAGTCTCTTCACGAAGCTTGGACAAGGTTTAAAGATCTTCTTCTTAAATGTCCACACCATGGCATCCCATGGTGTATCCAAATAGAGGTCTTTTTCAAAGGATGCAACCCCAGCACTAGACAAGTCTTAAATTCATCTGCTGGTGGTTCCATGTTGTCCAAGAGTTACAACGAGGCCTATGAGATCTTGGAGAAGATCTCAGCATCTCACTGTAGGTGGTCAGATGATCCAGTTGCGCCAACTAGAGCTCAAGACAAGGATGCTCTAAGTGCAATGAGCAGCCAGATAAATGCCCTGACCAACCTAGTTAAGCAAATGGCTCAGGCCAATCTCCAAACAAGTGTCAACACCGCCACAGCCATGTCAATGGGCACCCAACCAAGTCAAGGTGAGTCACTTATCTGTGGATTTTGTGGGGAAGGGCACCTGTATGAATACTGCCCTGGGAATCCAGCCTCAGTCTGCTACATTGGAAGCCAGCAGCAGCCTAGGAACAACCCCTACTCTAATACTTACAATCCTGGTTGGAGGAACCACCCAAACCTGTCATGGGGTGGCCAACAAAATGCTAACCAAGCTCCTAACCAACCAAGACCGAGTGGAACACCTGGTTTCGCTCCCCAACATAACCAGTCAATGTATCAAAAACCATACAACCAACCTGTAGGATCTTCTGTAGAAAACTTACTTAAGGAATACATAGCCAAGAATGATGCCACTCTACAGAGCCAGCAAGCTACTCTTAGGAGCCTAGAGAACCAAATAGGGCAACTAGCCAATGAAATCAAAAGTAGGCCCCAAGGTAGACTCCCTGCTGACACTGAAGTGCCAAGGAGAGATGGTAAAGAGCAAGTTCAAGCAATTGAACTTAGAAGTGGTAGACCATTGGTGAGCAACACAAAGGACACACCAAAGAGAGTAGAGAACACTGAGTCTAGTGCTCCACTGGAGTCTCTGCCAAACCAAGGACCACCATCTACAAGCACATCAGGAGCCAGGCTGGAGCCGATTATTGAGGAGATAGAAGAAATTCCAAGGCCTCCACCTATCCTAAGGCGACCTGACGTGCCTGCATATGTGCCACCACCTCCATATCCTCGAAGGCTTAAGAAGAAGCAGGAACAGGAAGTGCACTTTAATAAATTCTTAGAAATTCTTAAGCAAGTGCATGTCAACATTCCTTTTGTAGAAGTTTTACAGTCTATGCCTTCCTATGTAAAGTTTTTGAAAGATATTATTACTAACAAAAAAATAATTGGTGAGTTTGAAACAGTAAACCTCACTGAGGAGTGCAGTGCCATACTCAAGAACAAGCTACCCAAGAAGGAGAAGGATCCTGGTTCTTTCACCTTACCTGTAGAACTAGGAGGCAAGCACGTGGGCAGAGCGCTTTGTGACCTGGGCGCCAGCATAAACCTCATGCCCCTATCACTATTCCGCCAGTTGGGAATAGGAGAAGCACGTCCAACCACTGTCACTTTACAACTAGCAGACAGATCCATCGCATACCCTGAAGGTAAGATTGAGGATATTCTAGTGAAAGTTGACAAATTTATTTTCCTTGCAGATTTCATTATCCTGGATTATGAAGCAGACAAGGAGGTCCCCATCCTATTAGGCAGACCGTTTCTTGCCACAGGTAGGGCCCTGATCGACGTCCAAAAAGGTGAGCTCACTATGAGGGTTCATGATGAAGAGGTGAAATTTAGTGTGTATAAAGCTTTAAGGTACCCCTCTGACCTTGAATCCTGTGCTAGCATGGACGTTGTAGATTCTTTAATGGAAGAACAATTGGAGCATGTATTATTAACCAAGCATGCTAATGAATATGTAGGATTAGAATTAACTGACTTAAACATAGCTGAGATAATGGACATATCTGTAAATAACCCTCAGCATGTTTGTATGAATATTGACTTGACTGAAAAATCTTTGAATCCATTAAAACCATCCATTGAGCATCCACCTGTATTAGAATTGAAACCTCTCCCCACTCACCTCAAGTATGCATATCTAGGAAATAATGAAACTTTGCCTGTGATTATTTCTTCTAAATTAAGTGAAAAGCATGAGGTTGAACTGATTTTACTACTTAAGCAACATAGGAAGGCTATTGCATGGACTATTGCTGATATTAGAGGCATTAGCCCTTCTTATTGCATGCATAAGATTATACTAGAGGAAAAGCATACACCTAGAGTAGATCACCAACGTAGGCTGAATCCCTCTATGAAAGAGGTAGTTAAGAAAGAAATAATTAAATGGTTAGATGCTGGTGTGATCTTCCCCATAGCTAGTAGTCAGTGGGTGAGCCCTATACAATGTGTACCTAAGAAGGGGGGGATGACTGTGGTAGTCAATGAGAACAATGAACTGATTCCAACTAGGACTGTCACAGGATGGAGAGTATGTATGGATTATAGGAAACTAAATAAAGAAACTAAAAAAGACCACTTCCCTCTACCATTCATTGACCAAATGTTAGACAGAATAGCTGGTCGAGCCTATTACTGCTTCCTAGACGGTTATTCAGGGTATAATCAGATCACTATAGATCCCAAAGACCAAGAAAAGACTACCTTCACTTGCCCTTTTGGAACTTTTGCCTTTCGCAGAATGCCTTTTGGCTTATGCAATGCACCGGCAACTTTCCAAAGGTGCATGTTGGCAATCTTTTCTGATTTAGATGAGTCCATGATAGAAATATTCATGGATGATTTCTCAGTCTTTGGGGACTCATTTACAAACTGTCTAGAGAATTTAGGACAAGTCCTGGCTAGGTGTGAGGAGACCAACCTAGTCCTAAATTGGGAAAAGTGCCACTTCATGGTGGATGAAGGGATTGTCTTAGGTCATAGAGTGTTGTTACGTGCTCAATGTGTTAAAATGAATAAGTAATAAGGTAGAGAGAGCACTCAGAACATGCAAGCATACATGGTCTTATAGCAAGTAGTAAGTATATTTCATTCGTTTTCCCACAGAGACTTATTATAAGCTATTCATGAAGTGTAACGTTAAGAAAGAAGGGGTGGATTTGATGGGGTAGTATTGGTTTTTAATTGTCTATTTCCTACTGAATACGGAGGGGGTAGCAACATAAACAAGTGCAAGTTAAAGCTAAACTCAAATGAGAAGAGACGAGATTAATAAATGAAGACAAGAACAGCTAGACAGAATTGTAACTTAGCAGAATTGCGGAAACAGCAATTTTACCGCAATTGTAGTAACAGCGAAAGTGTGTAAAATGATGAGTTAAGGGCTACTAACGACTATCCTATAGGCTTTTTCTCACGATTCTCAAGCATTGGATCAACTCTCTATGCATCAAACTATCTCATTCTCATGTATCTTCCGATTTCATGCATTAGATTCTTTAGTTTACTCATGTCCAAGTAAGGTCTTAAGCATCTTGTTAAGGCAGAAAAATATGGTTTGTACTAGGGAAACGCCTATTCCTAGGTCGTTTCCTGGTTACCTTGAAAGGCTAGCATGATAGTATGACTCTGAACTCTTACTCCTTCCAGAGGTTAGGAGTTCTTTGGACAAAATGGATGGCCAATCGAAATTGCCCGTGGGATGAAGCTTACATACAATCAATGCTTCGAGAGCTATCCTACATGCTTGGTTCACGTTTTTTAGCCTAAAGTGTTGTCATTAGCATGCCCCTAAGTGATTTAGCTACTCATGGATATAAGGTAAACAGAAATAAGAGATGAAACAGACATGCTTAGGAGGAATTTAAGGACAAAACAGTAAGGCAAAGCAGTAGAGTGCGAAGGCGAGAAACTGTGAAATGAAGAATTGAGATTTGATTACTTGATTGTTTGACTCAACAAATGAAAGCTTTAAAGTAAATAACAGCAAGACAGAACACAACGAAATAGTCTAATCTAGCTACTAGAAAGGAAACAACGACAAGACAAAGCTGGAAAATGGAAATGAAGAGCAAAAAGCAGTAAAACAGCTCGAATGTCTCGTTGCAGCCGCCTCGAATGAAGGATAAGAAAGGTCAGCCTTGCTTGGATGAATCCAATCAGGAGAGAAGAAGAATCTCCTCTCCTTCCTATCAGATTATCGATTCCCACAGCTGAGCTTCACAAACCAGCAGACGGCAAAGAAAAACAGGAGAAAAGTTGGACTGCGAGAAGACTTCTACGCTTTCGGATGATGTTTGAACCCTCGACTTTGACCCCTATTTATAGTAATCTGCAGGTGCATTTGGGCCAAGGAGAACCATCAATCTTCAACGTCGTACTTCAGAATGGATGGAGGAGAAAGAACGAATCCCTGAAATCACGGAAATTAACAGAAAAAGATCAGTCAACTTACGGTTTTCACTTGAAACATTGCGGTGTCCGCAATGTTTCCGCAATGCTATCGCAATGCTTGTTTTTCATTCTTTTCCTTCGGTTTTCAACCCTTTTCTTTCCTATTGTACTTAAGTCCTAATTTAGCTACCTTCTTCTAAATCTCATATTTAAGCATAGGTTTAGGCTAAATGCTATCAAAAACACCTAAGAGTGAACATCTTTCTAAGATAATTAGGTCCTAAAAAGGTCACTTTTGGAGACATAACACACCCCCAAACTTAAGGTTTTGCTTGTCCTCGAGCAATCTAAGGACTTTCCTAGGCTGCTGTTTCTTCTTCTTCAACCACTTACTAACTCCCTTATATTCTTATCTATAGCAGTGCTGTCCTGTGACACTCTTCTAAGCTTTAAACCACCCTCTTATCTAGCTTCTTCTGATTTCGCATGCCTACTACTCCTACTGTTTTTATTAACTTCCTACAACTGATCTCCCTGCTTTTATCATATCATGCCACTATCCCTAAGGTTTCAAATTCTACCTAGCTTTACCCCAGACTCAGTACATGCTTCTAGTTTATACTTATGAGCTACCTAGGATTCCTTAGAGTCATGCCAGTCTTAGTCTTAATGGTGATAGTAGTACTTTTAGAGAACAACCTAAGCCCTGGCATCACTACATTGGATATACACTCATCTCCCTAAACAACCCTACAAGCTACAACTTTGCTCTTAGCTAATTGAGGATCAGAGTTCTTTTTAAATAGGACATCTAAGCCACAAAGTTGCAACTCCTAGGTATACATTCTTCTTCCCTACTCTTTTCCTTTTTTTCTTTCTTAGGTGGAGTCTTTCCTTTGGTTGCCTTTTGATGCAATGCCACTTGTGGGTTACACACTTGGCACTGATTACTCATCAACCTAAGAGAGACTCCCCTCTTTATTCTATTTTTCATTTTTTTTTTCAGTTCATTATTTTTGTCAAGGAGAAGAAGAATGCTTATGTTTTGAGGGAGAGAGGAATGTTCCTAGGCCTAGGGTGGCCTCCCCCAAACTTCAACTACTCATTGTCCCCAATGAGTGTCTGAGGTGGCACACCCCCAAACTTGTCCTAGAAGCATCTAGTCTAAGGTGAAACAAAGAGAATCTAAAAGCCCTAGGCATAGACAGAACATTCTAAAAGAAAATATCACAGCAGCAGAAAACTTGAAAAACAGACAGGCAGGGACTTACAGCTATGCATGCTGAGCTATTTAGAGGTTAATTTAAACTATCAAAGGGTGTCCTATGACACTCATCCAGCATGCATTCAGATAAGCTATATAAGGTAGTCATGATAGCAGTAAAAGATAAAATTTAAACAGATCACAGCCTAGCTAAGCAGACAGTCCAAAACATGCTTTCAGTAATAAAAATTGCGGGTACCGCAATTATTTCGCAATCAAGTCAGGGCGGATATATCAGTTACTAAGGCCCCTAAGCATGCTTTATCCAGTCGTTCAAGCTCAACAAAAAGAAAACTAAACTATCCTACCTAATCAGCTAACAGCAGGCTATACTAAGCAACTTAAAAACATAAAACTAAGCAACTAAAACAGATCAAAATTGTACTAAAAACAGCATAATTCACATGGTCTATCAGAAAGCAGATTTTGTTTTTTTTTCTAAGGGAACAGCAATACTCCCTTCAGTGCAATTCAAACCAGCACTCAGATGTCTTCATCCTCATCAGGTTGTCGTGGTCGTGGAGGCACCCGTGGATGTAGGAGATTCGTGGGGAAGTCAGGGAAGATGCACCCAAGCTGGTCTGCAACTTCCTTGTCCCGTGCTTGCGCGTAAGTGGCCCATTGAGCCATCCTTTTCTGCATATCCATCAGGCAAGCCATGGACAGTGACTGATCAGCAGCCAACCTATCCAGTTCGAACTCCATGTTCCCCTTCCTCTTCAGCCTCAAGCCAGCAGGCAGCTCCAAGTGGCCCGTGTAAGCCATTTGCTGCTCCATTCGCTCGATGGGAACTCCTGCAAGCAAACAGAGTTTAGTTATGGTATTAGGGAAAAACAATGGTCCCTTACCCTTCTTGGCGCACTCCGCAATGGCCGCAGCAATGACTTCTCCCACGTTGACCGTGAGACCTCGCATGATGGCATAGACCAGGAGCGATCTGCTCTGGTTAATGGTGGTCTCATGAGTCACGGGGGACAGCTTCCTCCTTACAAAAGCAAACCATACAGCCGCCTTAGCTGTGAGGTTGGCACTCATGAGAGTGTGCCTCCCATTGCGTGACACGGTCCAGGAAGCTTCAGGCTGGCCAATGGTTCGAATGGCCTCTTCCAGGACTGCCTCAGTAGGCTCATCAACAATTCGTTCATAATCTGTATGGTTTTGGCCCTTGAGACCATAGGCTTCGTTGATGGCCTTAGCTGAGAAGTCCACTTCTACCCCTCTGACCACAGACAAGCCATCCTCAGGGCTAAGCACATTGGCGTAGAAATCATAAACCATGCTCGTATAGGCTGGATTGGGTGGTCTGCAAAACTCCTCCCATCCGTGGTTTGTAATCCCTGCGCGCAAGAACTGCGGCAGGTCAGCAGGTCTGTCGAGGAAGCCCTTCTCGTGCAGCAACTCCCTCTTCCTTAGCTCAATTCCTCTGGATTCAGCGTCAGAGGACACATACCTCACTGATTGAGGCTCATCTTCAGGGTAAAGCTTGGCCTTCCCTTTGTCTGTGGTTTTGGCTGACTCCGCAGCCTCAACCTTGAGTTTCTTGAGCGATGGCTCTGTGCTTTCCTTCTCTGATGAAGGCGCCCGCTTGGCCTTCTTCTTTCTCAGCTTCTTGGACCGCTTGGCCTTGAGAATCTTGGCCTTCTTCTTCTTCTTGAGCTTAGCCTTGATGGTGATCTGCTGGAGGCAAGCCCCCAGTGTTTCTTCCATCGAATCATCCTTCTGCGCAGGACTCTCAAGATTGGCTTCCCTCAACGGAGAGAAAACCTCGTCTTCCTCACCTTCCCCACTGCCCTGCGTTGATTCTTGGTACTCCCCATATGGGAATTCAGGGTCAGGCCGTGGGGAAGCGTGCGACGGCGTGGTTCCTTGCTCTGCTGTAGGTGTCTGTGCAGAACTTTGTGGTGAAGAAGGCTGCTCAAGGCTCTGCGCTGGCGGCGATGAGGAGGGCTCAGGGCTCTGCGCTGGTGGGGTTGGTGAGAGGCTGCGTTCGGCTGACTCGTGGGATGGCTGGCTTTGTTCTTGACTCTCCACAGAGGGAGTCTTGTTCTTGATTTCTTCTTCGACCACAGCCATGCGCCACTTTCGTTTCTTGGGTGTGCCCGCTGGTTCAGAGGGTCCAGCAGGTATTTCCGTAACAACCCTCCACTTCTTCTTGCGAATCGGCAGCTTATCCAGTCGTTCCGTTCGCGCAGCCTCAGCATCAGCCAAGGCAAGCAATGCATCTCTCGCAGCCGTTTCAGCTTCATCGGCCCTTTTCTTGGCCGCAGATCTTTCAGCCCTTGTGAGTACCATTGTTGAATCGTGGAGGTTTGGAGAGAAGAATCACAGATGAAGAGAATCGAAGCTTTCTTGGAGTTCAGAGAATGGGAGAATCGTACAGATCAACGCGCCTTCTAACGGATATAAAGACAACGGATAAATCCCAACGGCTATATTTTTGCGGATCCTGCAAATCCAGCGCAATTTTAGGGGCGTTTGGAGATTTTTTTCATCTAAATGTCATTCTTTGCTCATCCGTATCTTTTATTTGGCCCAATATTTTCTTGATTTTTAAAGCTGGATTTACTCTCCTTGATTCCCTCTATTGATTCCCTACAAAAAGAAATAAAATCAACATCAAATACGTAATTAAAATCACACAACAAAACACACAAACGATAACCGGAAAATCGCAAAAAATAAACTAAGGCTTGAGCCTCATATTGACGAGCACAGTAATCACTCGTCCTCTCTCGTTCTTAATTTCACGCTTCAGTCAAGAGGAAGGCCGAGAGAGTCTTCACATCTCCTTCCTCATAGTAGTGCTTCAACCTTGCACCATTAACCATGAATGGTTGACCTTGCTGCAAGTTCTTTATCTCGATGGCACCATGAACAAACACATTAGTAATCATGAAAGGACCTGACCATCTGGACTTTAGTTTCCCTGGAAATAACCTCAATCTTGAGTTAAATAATAAAACAAGTTGGCCTTTCTTAAAGTCCTTGACCCTAAGTCTACTATCGTGCCAAATCTTGGTCTTTTCCTTATACATTTTGGCATTTTCATAAGACATATGTCTAAGCTCATCAAGCTCATGTAATTGCAAGGACCGCAACGTTCCCGCATCGGTCACGCAATAATTCAACTCTTTTAGTGCCCAAAATGCCTTAATTTCTAACTCAAATGGAAGATGACAAGCTTTACCATACACAAGTCTGTAAGGAGACATACCTAGGGGTGTCTTATATGCAGTTCTATACGCCCAAAGTGCATCCTCGAGTTTAAATGACCAGTCCTTTCTAGTAGGTTTGACCACTTTTTCTAGGATGTTCTTAATCTCCCTATTTGAAATTTCAGCCTGACCATTCGAGTGTGGGTGATAAGGAGTGGCTACTCTATGTCTAATGTTATACTTAGCCAACACTCTCTCCATAACCTTATTAATGAAGTGGGTCCCCTCATCACTAATGACAGCACGAGGTGTCCCAAACCTAGTAAAAATGTGCCTATGCAAGAATTTTATGACTGTTTTAGCATCATTATTAGGACATGCTATGGACTCTACCCACTTGGATACATAGTCTACTGCCACTAATATGTAAAGGTTACCTGAAGATGGGGGAAATGGTCCCATGAAATCAATGCCCCATACATCAAAGAGCTCCAACTCTAAGATGTAGGTGAGAGGCATCTCATCCTTGCGACTGAGGTTACCTGTTCTTTGGCATTCATCACAGCTGTGGGCATAGTTGTGGGCATCCTTGAATATCGTTGGCCAATAGTAGCCACTCTGAAATACCTTTGCAGCTGTTCTTTGGCCACCAAAGTGTCCACCATAAGGAGCTGTGTGACAGTGCTGCAGCACAGACTTCGCCTCAGCAGCTGAAACACACTTCCTTAGCAAGCCGTCAGCACATGTTCTGTAAAGTGTGGGGTCATCCCAGATGAATTTCCTTGGTTCATGAAGGAACCTCTTCTTCTCTTGTCCTCCCTTGAAAACTGGTAAAACCTGTGATGCCAGGAAGTTAGCAATGTCAGCAAACCAAGGTTCCTCATCGTTATCACGATGAGTCAACACAAAGACATGTTCATCAATAAAAGCATCAGAAATTGCGGGTTCCGCAATTTTTTCGCAATTGTGCTGCAATCGAGAAAGGTGATCCGCAACCACATTTTCACATCCTTTCTTGTCTCGAATGTCCAGATCAAATTCCTGCAGCAATAACACCCACCTAATCAACCTAGGCTTAGCATCAGCCTTCCTCATGAGATACTTTAAGGCAGAATGGTCAGTGTACACAATTGTCCTAGTGCCTACAATATAGTTTCTAAATTTCTCACAAGCAAATACTACAGCAAGCATCTCTTTCTCAGTAGTTGTATAATTACACTGAGCCTCATTCAGGGTTTTACTAGCATAGTATACAGGGTGTGTTAGCTTGTCAATCTTCTGTCCTAACATAACCCCTACAGCATAGTCACTAGCATCACATAACATCTCAAATGGGAGATCCCAATCTGGCCCTACTATAACAGGTGCTGTGACTAGTGCTTTCTTAAGGGTTTGCCAAGCTACTAAACATTCCTTAGAGAAGATGAATGGCCTATTTATCTCTAGAAGCTCACACAGAGGTTTGGCTATCTTAGAAAAGTCCTTAATGAACCTTCTGTAGAAGCCAGCATGCCCTAAGAAACTTCTAATGGCCTTGACATTCTGAGGCTCTACCAACTTCTCTATGATCTCAATTTTGGCCCTATCGACCTCAACACCTGCCCTTGACACTCTATGACCTAAGACAATCCCCTCATCTACCATGAAGTGACACTTCTCCCAATTAAGGACTAAGTTAGTCTCTTCACATCTAGCCAGGACTTGTCCTAAATTCTCTAGACAGTTGGTAAAGGAATCCCCAAAAACTGAGAAATCATCCATGAATATCTCTATCATGGACTCATCCAAATCAGAGAAGATTGCCAACATGCACCTTTGGAAAGTTGCCGGTGCATTGCATAAGCCAAAAGGCATTCTGCGAAAGGCAAAAGTTCCAAAAGGGCAAGTGAAGGTGGTCTTCTCTTGATCCTTAGGGTCTATAGTGATCTAGTTATAACCTGAATAACCGTCTAAGAAACAGTAGTAGGCTCTACCAGCTATCCTGTCTAACATTTGGTCAATAAAGGGTAGAGGGAAATGGTCTTTTTTAGTTTCTTTATTTAGCTTCCTATAATCCATGCAAACTCTCCATCCTGTGACAGTCCTAGTTGGAATCAGTTCATTGTTCTCATTGACTACCACAGTCATCCCGCCCTTCTTAGGTACACATTGTATAGGGCTCACCCACTGACTACTAGCTATGGGGAAGATCACACCAGCATCTAACCATTTTATTATTTCTTTCTTAACTACCTCTTTCATAGAAGGATTCAGCCTACGTTGATGATCTACTCTAGGTGTGTGCTCTTCCTCTAGTATAATCTTATGCATGCAATAAGAAGGGCTAATGCCTCTAATATCAGCAATAGTCCATGCAATAGCCTTCCTATGTTGCTTAAGTAGTAATATTAATTCAACCTCATGCTGTTCACTTAGCTTAGAAGAAATAATTACAGGCAAAGTCTCATTATTCCCTAAATATGCATACTTGAGGTGAGTGGGGAGAGGTTTTAATTCTAATACAGGTGGATGCTCAATGGATGGCTTTAAAGGATTCAAGGCTCTATCAGTTAAGTCAATATTCATACAAACATGCTGAGGGTTATTTACAGATATGTCCATTATCTCAGCTATGTTTAAGTCAGTTAATTCTAATCCTACATATTCATTAGCATGCTTGGTTAGTAATACATGCTCCAATTGTTCTTCCATCAAAGAATCTACAACGTCCATGCTAGCACAGGATTCAAGGTCAGAGGGGTACCTTAAAGCTTTATACACACTAAATTTCACCTCTTCATCATGAACCCTCATAGTGAGCTCACCTTTTTGGACGTCTATCAGTGCCCTACCTGTGGCTAGAAATGGTCTGCCTAACAGGATGGGGACCTCCTTGTCTGCTTCATAATCCAGGATAATGAAATCTGCAAGGAAAATAAATTTGTCAACTTTCACTAGAATATCCTCAATCTTACCTTCAGGGTATGCAATGGATCTGTCTGCTAGTTGTAAAGTGACAGTGGTTGGACGTGCTTCTCCTATTCCCAACTGGCGGAATAGTGATAGGGGCATGAGGTTTATGCTGGCGCCCAGGTCACAAAGCGCTCTGCCCACGTGCTTGCCTCCAAGTTCTACAGGTAAGGTGAAGGAACCAGGATCCTTCTCCTTCTTGGGTAGCTTGTTTTGGAGTATGGCACTGCACTCCTCAGTGAGATTTACTGTTTCAAACTCACCAATTATTTTTTTGTTAGTAATAATATCTTTCAAAAACTTTACATAGGAAGGCATAGACTGTAAAACTTCTACAAAAGGAATGTTGACATGCACTTGCTTAAGAATTTCTAAGAATTTATTAAAATGCACTTCCTGTTCCTGCTTCTTCTTAAGCCTTCGAGGATATGGAGGTGGTGGCACATATGCAGGCACGTCAGGTCGCCTTAAGATTGGTGGAGGTCTTGGAATTTCTTCTATCTCTTCAATAATTGGCTCTAGCCTGGCTCCTGATGTGCTAGTTGGTGGTGGACCTTGGTTTGGCAGAGACTCTAGTGGAGCACTAGACTCAGTGTTCTCTACTCTCTTTGGTGTGTCTTTGGTGTTGCTTACTGTTGCGTGCTCAGTGTGTAAAGATAAATAAGCAAAAGGATGGAGAGAGCACTTAGAACATGCAAGCATACATGGTCTCACAGCAAGTAGTAAGTATATTTAATTCGTTTTTTCCACAGAGACTTAATTTTAGCTATTCGCGAAGTGTGTTTGTTAAGAAAGATGGGATGGATTTGATGGGGTAAAATTGGTTTTTAATTAACTACTTTTTGCTGAATGTATAAAGGAACATGCCATAAACAAATTAAAGTGAAAATCAGGCTTAAAGGTCAAGAGATGAAATCAATAAACGCAGAAGAAAACAGCTAGACAGAAGACAATTTGGCAGAATTGCGAGAACCGCAATTAATCCGCAATTAAATGGCAGCGAAACTGGTTAGATAGGTGAATTAAGGGCTACTAATGACTGTCCTATAAGCATTTTATTACGATTATCAAGCTTTGGATCAACTCTCTATACATTAAACTCACTCTATCTCAAGTATCGTCCGATTCCATGCATGAGAGACTCAAGTTTACTTGACTTCAAAGTAAGGTCTTAAGCATCTTGTTAAAACAGGAGTGTTCAGTTTATACTAGGGAAACGCCTATTCCTAGGCCGTTTCCTGATTACCATGGAAGGCTAGCATGATTATACGACTCTGAACTCTTACTCCTTCCAGAGGTTAGGAGTTCTTTGGACAAAATGGATGGCCAATCGAAATTGCCCGTGGGATGAAGCTTACATATAATCAATGTTTGAGTGTTGATCTACCTACTTGACTTACGTTTTTTAGCCTATAGTTCTGTCATTAGCATGCCCCTAAATAAATTTAGTTACTCATAGATATATGTAGAACAGAAATATAAGATAAAGTAGACATGCTTAGAAGGAAAAAGTGCTTAAAACAGCAAGCCAAACTCGTAGCAGAATAAGGAATAACTGTGAAATGCAGAAACTTACTTTGATTACTTCAAGTGTTTGAATGACAAAGGAAAGCTTAAACAGAATGAATTCAAGGCAGACAACAACGAAATGCAATAAGTAAATGACTAAGCTAAGAACAACATTGAACAGAAATGGAATTGAGAAGGAAAGAGCAGAAAACAGTAAAGGTGTGCTGGAAATCTTCGTGGCAGTCGCCTCGAATGATGGTGATGAGAATTCAGCCGTGCTTGGATGAATCCAATCGAGAGAGAAGAAGAATCTTCTCTCCTTCCTATCAGATTATCGACTCCAAAAGCTGAGAACCTCACTCCAACAGACGGCAAGGGAAAATCGAGAGAAATGGTGGACTGTGAGAAGACTTCTGCACGTTGAATGATGACTGAACCTCCGACTTTGGCCCCCTTTTATAGTAGTTTGCAGGTGCGATTGGGCCAAGGAGAACCATCAATCTTCAACGTCGTATATCAGAATGGGTGGAGGAGAAAGAACGAATCCCTGAAAAGTCGGATCTAAACAGAAAAATGTCAGCCAACTTACGGTTTTAACTTGAATAATTGCGGCCACCGCAATTATTCCGCAATGCATTCGCAAGGGTTATTTTTTCATTCTTTTCTTCGGTTTTCACCCCTTTTTCTACCTATTGTGCATAAGTCCTATATTAGCTACCTTCTTCTAATTCTCATATTAAAGCATAGGTTTAGGCTAAATGCTCACAAAAACACCTACATGTGTACATCTTCTTAAGCTAAATGGGTCCTAAATAAGTCACTTTCAGAGACTTAACACACCCCCAAACTTAAGGCTTTGCTTGTCCTCAAGCATCCTAAGGACTTACTTAGGCTGCTGTTTCTTCTTCTTTTATCTACTCACTAACTCCCTTATATTCTTGTCTCTAGCAGTGCTGTCCTGTGACACACTTCCAAGTTTAGAACTAGCCTCTTGTCTAGCCTCTTCTGACTTCACCTGCCTACTATACCCACTGCTTTTGTTGACCCCCTACTACTGATCTAACTAATTCTATGATATCATGCTACTATCCCTAAGGTTTCAAATTCTACCAAGCTTTACTCCAGACTCAGTACATGCTTCCAGCTTATTTTTAATGTGTCTAGGATTCCTTAGAGTCATGCCAGTCTTAGTATTAACAGTGACAGTGGTACTTTATAGAGAACAACCTAAACCCTGGCATCACTACATTGGATAAACATTCATCTCCCTAGACAAACCTAAAAGCTACAACCTTGTGCTTAGCGCATTAAGGATCAGAGTTCTTTTTCATAGGACATCTAAGCCACAAGATTATAACTCCCAAGCACACATTCTTCTTCCCCTATTTCTCTTTTTTCTTTCTTTTTTACTTAGGTGGAGTCTCCCCTTGGTTTGCCTTTTGATGCAATGCCACTTGTGGTTTACACACTTGGCACTGATTACTCAGCAACTTGAGAAAGACTCCCCTCTTTATTCTATTTTTCACTTTTTCTATTTATCACAAAAATTTTTGTAGGAGAAGAAGAATGCTTATGTCTTAAGGAAGAGAGGAATGTTCCTAGGCCTAGGGTGGCCTCCCCCAAACTTCAACTACTCATTGTCCCCAATGAGTGTTTGAGGTGGCACACCCCCAAACTTGTCCTAGAAGCATCTAGTCTAAAGTAAAACAAAGAGAATCTAAACATCCTAGGCATAGGCAAAACATTCTAGAAGCAACTATCCCAGCAGCAGAAAATTTGAACATAACAGACAGGTATAAGGACTTATGGTTTATGCATGCTGAGCACTATTCAGAGGCAAATTTAAACTATCAAAAGGTGTCCTATGACACTCATCCAGCATGCTTCAAGATCAGCTATATAAGGTAGTCATGCTAGCAGCAAAAGATAGAATTTAACAGATCACAGCCTAACTAAACGGGCAGTCAAAAACATGCAATCAGTCACAAAAATTGCGGGAACCGCAATTATTTCGCAATACAATCTGGGCAGATTTAACATTAACTCAGGCCCCTAGCATGCTTTTTCCCGTGACTTATGCATCCTAAAAATAAAACTAAACTATCCTACCTAATCAACTAACATCAGACTATCCTAAGCAAAAGGAAAAACATAAAACTAAACATCCAAAACAGATCAAAACTTAACCACAAAACAGCATAATATACATGAATCTATCAAAAAAAACAGGAAAATTGTCTTTGTTTCTTGAGGGATCAGTAATACTCCCTCTAGTGCTCTTCAAACCAGCACTCAATTCTCATCATCCTCATCTGGTTGCCTTGGTCGTGGGGGCACCCATGGAGTTAGGAGGTTGGTGGGGAAGTCCGGGAAGGTGCACCCCAACTGGTCTGCAACTTCTTTGTCCCTCGCCTGCGCATAGTTGGCCCATTGAGCCATTCTTCTCTGTAGGTCCATCAAACAGGCCATGGATAGGGACTGCTCAGCAGCCAACCTATCCAACTCAAACTCCATATTGCCCTTCCTTCTCAGCCGTAGGTGTGCAGGCAACTCCAGATGGCCTGTGTAGGGCAGCTGCTGCTCCAAGCGTTCGGTGGGAACTCCTGCAAGCAAGCATAACTTCGTTATAATGTTGGGGAAAAATAATGGCCCCTTACCCTTTTTAGCACACTCGGCGATGGCAGCATTGATGACTTCTCCCACGTTGATCGTGAGACCTCTCATGATAGCATAAACCAGCAGCGAACGGCTCTGGTTAATGGTAGTCTCATGCGTCACCGGGGAGAGTCTTCTTCTCACGAATGAAAACCACACAGCTGCCTTTGCCGTGAGGTTGGCACTCATGAGCGTGTGCCGCCCATTGCGTGAGACTGTCCAGGAGGCCTCAGGCTGGCCAATGGTGCGGATGGCTTCTTCTAGCACAGCCTCAGTCGGCTCATCCACTATCCGTGCATAGTCTGTGTGAGGCTGGCCCCTTAGACCGAATGCTTCATTGATGGCCTTAGCAGAGAAGTCCACTTCTACCCCTCTGACCACAGACAGGCCATCCTCAGGGCTGAGCACGTTCGCATAGAAGTCATACACCATGCTTGTGTATGCTGGATTGGGAGGTCGACAGAATTCCTCCCAGCCATGGTTGATCACCCCTGCGCGCAAGAACTGCGGCAGGTCAGCTAGGCGATCAAGGAACCCCTTCTCGTGCAACAGGTCCCTTTTCCTCAGCTCCACGCCCCTTGATTCAGCATCAGACGAGACATATCTCACTGATGGAGGTTCATCTTCGGGGTAGAGTTTAGCCTTCCCCTTATCAGCTGGCTTGGAAGATTCAGCAGCCTCCACCTTGAGGCGTTTGAGCGAAGGCTCAGTACTGTCTTCTTCTGCTGAAGGCACTCGCTTGGCCTTCTTCTTCTTCAGTTTCTTGGCTTTCTTGGCTTTCTTGGCCTCCTTGTTGGCCTTCTTCTTGGCCTTCTGCCTCGCCTGGAGTTGTGGGAAACAGGCCCCCAACGTCTCCTCCATAGAATCATCAGCAGGCGTTTGCTGTGCAGGCTCATCAGGGCTGTCTTCTCTCATGGGAGGGAAGACTTCTTCTTCTTCTGCCTCTCCACTGCCTTGCGTGGATTCTTGGTAATCCCCATAAGGGAATTCCGGATCAGGCCGTGGAGAATTGTGCTCCGCTGACGGGGTATGCGCAGAACTCCATGGCGAAGACGGCAGCTCAGGACTCTGCACAGCCGCAGGTGGTAGATCAGCACTCTGAGGCGCTGGAGATGACTCGGCGCTCTGCGCAGGTGGTGATGATTCGGTGCTTGGCACTGGTTCAGATGGCAGGGGGCTGCGCACAGGTGATGCAGACGGCAGAGGGCTGCGCACAGGTGATGCAGACGGCGTCGCACCTTCTTTAGCTGACTCGTGGGATGCACGATCAGATTCTTGACTCGCCACAGAGGGAGTCTTGGATTTGCTTGGTCCGGCGGCAGTCTTGACAGTCCACCGGCGCTTCGTGGGCGTGCCCATTGGTTCAGATGGGCCAGCAGGAATCTCAGTGACCACTCTCCACTTCTTCCTACGAATAGGAAGCTTGCCAAGACGGCCAGTGCGTACAGCACCCTGATCAGCAAGGGTGAGAAGCGCTTCCCTCGCAGCCGCTTCAGCTGCGTCGTCGGCCTTCTTCTTGGCGGCGGATCTCTCAGCCCTAGTGGAAACCATGGTCGAATCTTGGAGGTTTGGAGAGAGAGATCAAAGGTGGAGAGAATCGCAGAAATCTTGGAGAGCAAAGAATGAGAAGATCGTATCAAACGGGCGCCTTCTAACGGCTATAAAAGCAACGGATGAAATCCCAACGGCTCTTTTTGCGGAGTCAGCAATATTTTCGCAATTCTAGGGACAAGATTCCATACAAAATCCAAACTTTGATCGCCCGTATCTTTCATTTGGCCCAACCGAATCTTGATTTTTAAAGTGCGATTTACTCCCCTTGATCCCCTCTTTCGATTCCCTACAAAAACAAACAAAACAAACATTAAATACGCAATTAAAATTACACCACAAAACATACAAACGATCATCGATAAAAACAGAAAAAATAAACTAAGGCATTGGCCTTGACTAAACGAGCACAGGAACCACTCGTTCTCTCTCGTTTCTAACTTCATGCTTCAGTCAAGAGGAAGGCCGAGAGAGTCTTTACATCCCCCTCCTCATAGTAGTGCTTCAACCTAGCACCATTTACCATAAACGGCTGTCCTTGCTGCAAGTTTTTAATCTCTATGGCACCATGAACAAAGACATTAGTAATAATAAAGGGACCTGACCATCTAGACTTTAATTTGCCTGGAAATAGCTTTAATCGTGAATTAAATAGCAATACAAGTTGGCCCTTCTTAAAGTCTTTGATCCTAAGTCTACTGTCATGCCATATTTTTGTCTTTTCTTTATACATCTTGGCATTCTCATAGGCCATGTGCCTAAGCTCATCAAGTTCATGCAGCTGTAAAGATCTTAATGTCCCTGCATCCTTCACACAAAAATTTAATTCTTTCATGGCCCAGAATGCCTTGTTCTCCAACTCAAGTGGCAAGTGGCAAGCCTTGCCATATACCAACCTATAGGGAGACATTCCTAGAGGTGTCTTATATGCTGTTCTATAAGCCCAAAGTGCATCCTCAAGCTTGAAAGACCAGTCCTTCCTATTAGGCTTAACTACCTTCTCTAGAATGTTCTTTATCTCCCTATTGGAAATCTCAGCTTGGCCATTTGAGTGTGGGTGGTAGGGAGTAGCTACCCTATGTCTGATGTTATACTTAGCCAATAGTTTCTCCATAGCCTTATTAATGAAATGTGACCCCTCATCACTAATGATAGCACGAGGAGTCCCAAATCTAGTGAAAATGTGTCTATGCAAGAAATTAGTGACTGTCTTAGCATCATTATTAGGACATGCCTTAGCTTCTACCCACTTTGACACGTAGTCTACTGCTACTAGAATATACAAGTTACCTGATGATGGAGGGAAGGGTCCCATGAAATCAATGCCCCATACATCAAAGAGCTCTAACTCTAAGATGTAGGTGAGGGGCATCTCATCCTTACGACTGATGTTACCTGTCCTTTGGCATTCGTCACAGTTGTGGGCATAGTTGTGGGCGTCCTTAAAGATTGTTGGCCAGTAGTAGCCACTCTGAAATACCTTGGCAGCTGTTCTTTGACCACCAAAGTGCCCACCGTAAGGAGATGAATGACAGTGCTGTAGCACAGACTTCGCTTCAGCAGCTGTAACACACTTCCTCAACAACCCATCAGCACAGGTCCTGTAAAGTATGGGGTCATCCCAGATGAATTTCCTTGCTTCATGGAGGAACCTCTTCTTCTCTTGTCCTCCCTTGAACACTGGTAATACCTGTGCTGCACGGAAGTTAGCAATGTCAGCGAACCAAGGTTCCTCATCGTTATCACGATGAGTTAAAGCAAAGATATGTTCATCTATAAAAGCATCAGAAATTGCGGGGTCCGCAATTTTTTTCGCAATTGTGCTGCAATCGAGACAGGTGATCTGCAACCACATTTTCACATCCCTTCTTGTCCCGAATGTCCAAATCGAATTCCTGCAGCAATAACACCCATCTAATTAGTCTAGGCTTAGCATCAGCCTTTCTCATTAGATATTTTAAAGCAGAATGGTCAGTATATACAATGGTCCTAGTTCCTACAATATAGTTCCTAAATTTTTCACAAGCAAATACTACAGCAAGCATCTCTTTCTCTGTAGTTGTATAGTTACATTGGGCCTCATTCAAGGTCTTACTCGCATAATAGACAGGATGTGTGAGCTTGTCAATCTTCTGTCCTAACATGACTCCTACAGCATAGTCACTGGCATCACATAGCATCTCAAATGGGAGATCCCAATTGGGTCCTACTATGATTGGTGCTGTGACCAGTGCTTCCTTAAGGGTTTTCCAAGCTACTACACATTCCTTAGAAAAGATGAATGGCCTACCTAGCTCTAGAAGCTCGCACAGGGGCTTGGCTATCTTAGAAAAGTCCTTGATGAACCTTCTATAGAAGCCAGCATGTCCTAAGAAGCTTCTAATGGCTTTGACGTTCTGGGGCTCTACCAACTTCTCTATGACCTCTATTTTTGCTCTATCCACTTCTACACCCGCCCTTGACACTCGATGTCCTAAGACAATCCCTTCATCTACCATAAAATGGCACTTTTCCCAATTCAGGACTAGGTTAGTCTCCTCACACCTAGTCAGGACTTGTCCTAGGTTTTCTAGACAGGTTTTAAATGAGTCCCCAAAGACTGAGAAGTCATCCATGAATATTTCTATCATGGACTCATCCAACTCAGAGAAGATTGCCATCATGCACCTCTGGAAAGTTGCCGGTGCATTGCATAAGCCAAAAGGCATTCTGCGGAAGGCAAACGTTCCAAAAGGGCAAGTGAAGGTGGTCTTCTCTTGATCCTTAGGGTCTATAGTTATTTGATTGTAGCCTGAATAGCCATCTAGGAAACAATAGTAGGCTCTACCAGCTATTCTGTCTAGCATCTGGTCAATAAACGGTATGGGGAAGTGGTCTTTTTTAGTTTCTTTATTTAGTTTTCTGTAATCCATACATACCCTCCACCCTGTAACAGTCCTTGTTGGAATTAGTTCGTTATTCTCATTGACTACCACAGTTATTCCCCCCTTTTTAGGTACACATTGGATGGGGCTCACCCACTGGCTACTAGCTATGGGGAAAATTACTCCTGCATCTAACCACTTTATTATTTCTTTCTTCACTACCTCTTTCATAGAGGGGTTTAACCTACGCTGGTGATCTACCCTAGGTGTGTGTTCTTCCTCTAGAATAATTTTATGCATACAATAAGAAGGGCTAATGCCTCGAATATCAGCAATAGACCATGCTATAGCCTTCCTATGTTGTTTAAGCAGTAAAATTAAATCAACCTCATGCTGTTCACTTAGCTTAGAAGAAATAATTACAGGCAGTGTGTCATTATCTCCTAGATATGCATATTTGAGGTGAGTTGGTAGTGGTTTTAGTTCTAAAACAGGTGGATGCTCAATGGAGGGCTTCAGAGGGTTAATAATTCTATCAGTTAAGTCTATAGTCATACATACATGCTGAGGGTTATTTACAGGCATGTTCATTATGTCAGCTACATTTAGATCATCTATATCTATTTGTACATATTCACTAGCATGCTTGGTTAATAATACATGCTCTAATTGTTCTTCCATAAGTGAGTCAATAACATCCATGCTAGCACAAGACTCAGAATCAGAGGGGTATTTTAAAGCTTTGTAAACACTAAATTTTACCTCTTCATCATGAACTCTCATAGTTAACTCACCTTTTTGCACATCTATTAGTGCCCTACCTGTGGCTAGAAATGGCCTACCTAGCAGGATGGGTACCTCCTTGTCTGCCTCATAGTCCAGGACAATGAAATCTGCAAGGAAAATGAATTTGTCAACTTTAACTAGAATATCCTCAATCTTACCTTCTGGATATGCGATGGATCTGTCTGCTAGTTGTAAAGTGACAGTAGTTGGACGTGCTTCTCCTATTCCCAACTGACGGAATAGGGACAGGGGCATGAGATTTATGCTGGCGCCCAGGTCACAAAGCGCTCTGCCCACATGCTTGCCTCCAAGTTCTACAGGTAAGGTGAAGGAACCAGGATCCTTCTCCTTCTTGGGCAGCTTGTTTTGGAGGATGGCACTGCACTCCTCGGTGAGGTTCACTGTTTCAAACTCACCAATTATCTTTTTGTTAGTAATGATATCCTTCAAAAACTTTACATATGAAGGCATAGACTGTAAAACCTCTACAAAAGGAATGTTCACATGCACTTGCTTAAGTATTTCTAAGAATTTATTAAAATGAACTTCCTGTTCCTGCTTCTTCTTCAGTCTTCGAGGATAAGGAGGTGGTGGCACATAAGCAGGCACGTCAGGACGCTTTAGGATCGGTGGAGGCCTTGGAATTTCTTCTACGTCCTCTACAATTGGCTCTAGCCTGGCTCCTGATGTGCTAGTTGGTGGTGGACCTTGGCTTGGCAGAGACTCCAGTGGAGCACTAGACTCAGTGTTCTCTACTCTCTTTGGTGTGTCTTTTGTAATGCTCACCAATGGTCTTCCACTCCTAAGTTCAATGGCTTGAACTTGTTCCTTGCCATCTCTCCTTGGTATCTCGGTGTCAGCAGGGAGTCTACCTTGGGGCCTACTTTTAAGTTCATTGGCTAACTGGCCTATTTGGTTTTCCAGGCTCCTAAGGGTAGCTTGCTGGCTCTGAAGAGTAGCATCATTTTTAGCTATATACTCCTTGAGTAGGTTTTCTACAGAAGATCCTACAGGTTGATTATAAGGTTTTTGGTACATTGACTGGTTATGTTGGGGAGTGAAACCAGGTGTTCCACTCGGCCTTGGTTGGTTAGGATTTTGGTTAGTGTTTTGCTGGCCACCCCATGACAGGTTAGGGTGGTTTCTCCAACCAGGATTGTAAGTTTGTGAGTAGGGGTTATTCCTAGGTTGCTGCTGACTTCCTACATAGCAGACCGAGGATGGATTCCCAGGACAGTATTCATAAGGGTGTCCTTCCCCACAGAATCCACAGATTGGTGCCTCGCCTTGACTTGGTTGAGTGCCCATTGACATGGCTGTGGCGGTATTGGCACTGGTTTGGAGATTGGCCTGAGCCATTTGCTTAACTAAGTTGGTCAGGGCGTTTATTTGGGTGCTCATGGCGCTTAGAGCATCCTTGTCTTGAGCTCTAGTTGGCTCTACAGGATCGTCTGACCATCTACAGTGAGATGCTGAGATCTTCTCCAAGATCTCATAAGCTTCGTTGTAACTCTTGGACAACATGGAACCTCCAGCAGATGAATTTAAGACTTGTCTGGTGCTGGGGTTGCATCCTTTAAAGAAAACTTCTATTTGAATACACCATGGAATGCCATGGTGTGGACATTTAACGAGAAGATCTTTAAATCTAGTCCAAGCTTCGTGAAGAGACTCACTTGGAGTTTGTTTGAATTTGACTATGTTATCACGGAAAGTAGAATTCCTATCAGGTGGGAAGTATTTGACTAGGAATTTTTCTGCTAGATCTGTCCAATTGCGGACAGATCCTGAGGGTAACGAGTTCAACCATGTTTTGGCCTTGTCCCTCAAAGAGTAAGGGAAAAGATATAGCCTAAGGGCCTCTTGGGAAACTCCAGGGATTAGGAAGGTGTCACTAACTCCTAAGAAGTTCCTAAGATGGTTGTGGGGGTCCTCGTTTTCTATTCCAAAGAATTGTCCCACAGTGGACAACATTTGGAACATCACTGGCTTTAACTCGAAAGAGTGGGCAGTGATTTCAGGACGGATTATGCTGGGATTCAGCTCCCCAGGCATAGGTACTAGATATGAAAGAATGGCACTATTCTTGTCATTCGCTATTTCTATGGGGTTGCGAACGGCAGGTGCCGGATTTGGAACTAAATCGCCCATTTCTTTGTTTTCAGGTAAGATTTGAGGTATAGGAGGTTGTTTAAAGAGGCGTTTCTTTGCTTTATTTCTAGCTCGAAGTGATCTTTCAGGTTCAGGATCGAACTCTAAATTACTATGTGAACGCTCACTCATAAACTACCTTAACAGTACCTGCAAAAGAAATGAAACAGATTAGTTTCACTCAATGATAAACTTGGTTTTCTTAAACTTAACAACTTCGTTTTCACTTAAAAATAAGTCCCCGGCAGCGGCGCCAAAAACTTGTTGCGTGCTCAGTGTGTAAAGATAAATAAGCAAAAGGATGGAGAGAGCACTTAGAACATGCAAGCATACATGGTCTCACAGCAAGTAGTAAGTATATTTAATTCGTTTTTTCCACAGAGACTTAATTTTAGCTATTCGCGAAGTGTGTTTGTTAAGAAAGATGGGATGGATTTGATGGGGTAAAATTGGTTTTTAATTAACTACTTTTTGCTGAATGTATAAAGGAACATGCCATAAACAAATTAAAGTGAAAATCAGGCTTAAAGGTCAAGAGATGAAATCAATAAACGCAGAAGAAAACAGCTAGACAGAAGACAATTTGGCAGAATTGCGAGAACCGCAATTAATCCGCAATTAAATGGCAGCGAAACTGGTTAGATAGGTGAATTAAGGGCTACTAATGACTGTCCTATAAGCATTTTATTACGATTATCAAGCTTTGGATCAACTCTCTATACATTAAACTCACTCTATCTCAAGTATCGTCCGATTCCATGCATGAGAGACTCAAGTTTACTTGACTTCAAAGTAAGGTCTTAAGCATCTTGTTAAAACAGGAGTGTTCAGTTTATACTAGGGAAACGCCTATTCCTAGGCCGTTTCCTGATTACCATGGAAGGCTAGCATGATTATACGACTCTGAACTCTTACTCCTTCCAGAGGTTAGGAGTTCTTTGGACAAAATGGATGGCCAATCGAAATTGCCCGTGGGATGAAGCTTACATATAATCAATGTTTGAGTGTTGATCTACCTACTTGACTTACGTTTTTTAGCCTATAGTTCTGTCATTAGCATGCCCCTAAATAAATTTAGTTACTCATAGATATATGTAGAACAGAAATATAAGATAAAGTAGACATGCTTAGAAGGAAAAAGTGCTTAAAACAGCAAGCCAAACTCGTAGCAGAATAAGGAATAACTGTGAAATGCAGAAACTTACTTTGATTACTTCAAGTGTTTGAATGACAAAGGAAAGCTTAAACAGAATGAATTCAAGGCAGACAACAACGAAATGCAATAAGTAAATGACTAAGCTAAGAACAACATTGAACAGAAATGGAATTGAGAAGGAAAGAGCAGAAAACAGTAAAGGTGTGCTGGAAATCTTCGTGGCAGTCGCCTCGAATGATGGTGATGAGAATTCAGCCGTGCTTGGATGAATCCAATCGAGAGAGAAGAAGAATCTTCTCTCCTTCCTATCAGATTATCGACTCCAAAAGCTGAGAACCTCACTCCAACAGACGGCAAGGGAAAATCGAGAGAAATGGTGGACTGTGAGAAGACTTCTGCACGTTGAATGATGACTGAACCTCCGACTTTGGCCCCCTTTTATAGTAGTTTGCAGGTGCGATTGGGCCAAGGAGAACCATCAATCTTCAACGTCGTATATCAGAATGGGTGGAGGAGAAAGAACGAATCCCTGAAAAGTCGGATCTAAACAGAAAAATGTCAGCCAACTTACGGTTTTAACTTGAATAATTGCGGCCACCGCAATTATTCCGCAATGCATTCGCAAGGGTTATTTTTTCATTCTTTTCTTCGGTTTTCACCCCTTTTTCTACCTATTGTGCATAAGTCCTATATTAGCTACCTTCTTCTAATTCTCATATTAAAGCATAGGTTTAGGCTAAATGCTCACAAAAACACCTACATGTGTACATCTTCTTAAGCTAAATGGGTCCTAAATAAGTCACTTTCAGAGACTTAACACTTACCAATGGTCTACCACTTCTAAGTTCAATTGCTTGAACTTGTTCTTTACCATCTCTCCTTGGCACTTCAGTGTCAGCAGGGAGTCTACCTTGGGGCCTACTCTTGAGTTCATTGGCTAACTGGCCTATTTGGTTCTCTAAGCTCCTAAGGGTGGCTTGCTGACTTTGCAAAGTAGCGTCATTTTTGGCTATGTATTCCTTGAGTAGGTTTTCTACAGAAGATCCTACAGGTTGGCTGTAAGGTTTTTGATACATTGATTGGTTATGTTGAGGAGTGAAACCAGGTGTTCCACTCGGTCTAGGTTGGTTAGGATTTTGGTTAGTATTCTGTTGGCCACCCCATGACAGGTTTGGGTGGTTCCTCCAACCAGGGTTGTAAGTATTGGAATAGGGGTTGTTCCTAGGCTGCTGCTGACTTCCAATATAGCAGACTGAGGCTGGATTCCCAGGGCAGTATTCATACAGGTGCCCTTCCCCACAGAATCCACATACAAGTGTCTCACCTTGACTTGGTTGGGTGCCCATTGACATGGCTGTGGCGGTGTTGACACTTGTTTGGAGATTGGCTTGAGCCATTTGCTTAACTAGGTTGGTCAGGGCATTTATTTGGCTGCTCATTGCACTTAGAGCATCCTTGTCTTGAGCTCTAGTTGGCTCAACTGGATCATCTGACCACCTACAGTGAGATGCTGAGATCTTCTCCAAGATCTCATAGGCCTCGTTGTAACTCTTGGACAACATGGAACCTCCAGCAGATGAGTTTAAGACTTGTCTAGTGTTGGGGTTGCATCCTTTGAAAAATACCTCTATTTGGATACACCATGGGATGCCATGGTGTGGACATTTAAGAAGAAGATCTTTAAACCTTGTCCAAGCTTCGTGAAGAGACTCATTATCAGCTTGTTTGAACTTGATTATGTCATCACGAAAGGTAGAATTCCTATCAGGTGGGAAGTATTTGACTAGGAATTTTTCTGCTAAGTCTGTCCAGTTGCGAACAGATCCAGAGGGTAATGAGTTCAACCATGTTTTGGCTTTGTCCCTCAAAGAGTAAGGGAAAAGGTATAGCCTCAAGGCTTCTTGGGAAACTCCAGGGATGAGGAATGTGTCACTGACTCCTAAGAAGTTCCTAAGATGGTTGTGGGGGTCCTCATTTTCCACTCCAAAGAATTGTCCCACAGTGGACAACATTTGGAACATCACTGGCTTTAACTCGAATGAGTGGGCAGTGATTTCAGGACGGATTATGCTGGGGTTCAGCTCCCCAGGCATAGGTCTAGGTAAGAGAGTATGGCGCTGTCCTTATCATTCGCTATTTCGATGGGGTTGCGAGTGACAAGCACCGGATTTGGAACTATTCCATCCATTTCTTCTTGAGATAATTGCGGAGGAATTGCGGTTCCCGCAATTACTTGAGGTATAGAGGGTTGGTTAAAGAGACGTTTCTTGGCTCTATTTCTGGCCCTAAGTAATCTCTCAGGCTCAGGATTGAACTCTAGATCACTACTTGAAGGTTCACTCATAAACTAAACCAATGGTACCTGCAAAAGAAATGAAACAGATCAGCTTCAATAGGCAATAAACTTGGTGTTTCAAACTTAACAAACTTCGTTTTCACTTAAATAAGTCCCCGGCAGCGGCGCCAAAAACTTGTTACGTGCTCAATGTGTTAAAATGAATAAGTAATAAGGTAGAGAGAGCACTCAGAACATGCAAGCATACATGGTCTTATAGCAAGTAGTAAGTATATTTCATTCGTTTTCCCACAGAGACTTATTATAAGCTATTCATGAAGTGTAACGTTAAGAAAGAAGGGGTGGATTTGATGGGGTAGTATTGGTTTTTAATTGTCTATTTCCTACTGAATACGGAGGGGGTAGCAACATAAACAAGTGCAAGTTAAAGCTAAACTCAAATGAGAAGAGACGAGATTAATAAATGAAGACAAGAACAGCTAGACAGAATTGTAACTTAGCAGAATTGCGGAAACAGCAATTTTACCGCAATTGTAGTAACAGCGAAAGTGTGTAAAATGATGAGTTAAGGGCTACTAACGACTATCCTATAGGCTTTTTCTCACGATTCTCAAGCATTGGATCAACTCTCTATGCATCAAACTATCTCATTCTCATGTATCTTCCGATTTCATGCATTAGATTCTTTAGTTTACTCATGTCCAAGTAAGGTCTTAAGCATCTTGTTAAGGCAGAAAAATATGGTTTGTACTAGGGAAACGCCTATTCCTAGGTCGTTTCCTGGTTACCTTGAAAGGCTAGCATGATAGTATGACTCTGAACTCTTACTCCTTCCAGAGGTTAGGAGTTCTTTGGACAAAATGGATGGCCAATCGAAATTGCCCGTGGGATGAAGCTTACATACAATCAATGCTTCGAGTGCTATCCTACATGCTTGGTTCACGTTTTTTAGCCTAAAGTGTTGTCATTAGCATGCCCCTAAGTGATTTAGCTACTCATGGATATAAGGTAAACATAAATAAGAGATGAAACAGACATGCTTAGGAGGAATTTAAGGACAAAACAGTAAGGCAAAGCAGTAGAGTGCGAAGGCGAGAAACTGTGAAATGAAGAATTGAGATTTGATTACTTGATTGTTTGACTCAACAAATGAAAGCTTTAAAGTAAATAACAGCAAGACATAACACAACGAAATAGTCTAATCTAGCTACTAGAAAGGAAACAACGACAAGACAAAGCTGAAAAATGGAAATGAAGAGCAAAAAGCAGTAAAACAGCTCGAATGTCTCGTTGCAGCCGCCTCGAATGAAGGATAAGAAAGGTCAGCCTTGCTTGGATGAATCCAATCACGAGAGAAGAAGAATCTCCTCTCCTTCCTATCAGATTATCGATTCCAACAGCTGAGCTTCGCAAACCAGCAGACGGCAAAGAAAAACAGGAGAAAAGTTGGACTGCGAGAAGACTTCTACGCTTTCGGATGATGTTTGAACCCTCGACTTTGACCCCTATTTATAGTAATCTGCAGGTGCATTTGGGCCAAGGAGAACCATCAATCTTCAACGTCGTACTTCAGAATGGATGGAGGAGAAAGAACGAATCCCTGAAATCACGGAAATTAACAGAAAAAGATCAGTCAACTTACGGTTTTCACTTGAAACATTGCGGTGTCCGCAATGTTTCCGCAATGCTTGTTTTTCATTATTTTCCTTCGGTTTTCAACCCTTTTCTTTCCTATTGTACTTAAGTCCTAATTTAGCTACCTTCTTCTAATTCTCATATTTAAGCATAGGTTTAGGCTAAATGCTATCAAAAACACCTAAGAGTGAACATCTTTCTAAGATAATTAGGTCCTAAAAAGGTCACTTTTGGAGACGTAACAAGTGTCAAGGGCAGGTGTAGAAGTTGACAGAGCAAAAATTGAAGTAATAGAGAAATTGGTAGAACCCCAAAATATCAAGGCCATTAGAAGTTTCTTAGGGCATGCTGGTTTCTATAGAAGGATCATTAAGGACTTTTCTAAGATCTCCAAGCCTCTATGTGAGCTTCTAGAGCTAAACAAGCCATTCATTTTCTCTCAAGAGTGTGTCCTAGCTTGGAAAACCCTTAAGAAAGCACTAGTCACAGCACCTATTATAGTAGGACCAAATTGGGACCTCCCATTTGAGATGTTATGTGACGCTAGTGACTATGCTGTAGGGGTTATGTTAGGACAGAAGATTGAGAAGTTAACACACCCTGTCTATTATGCTAGTAAGACACTTAATGAGGCACAATGCAACTACACAACCACTGAGAAGGAGATGCTAGCTGTAGTGTTTGCTTGTGAGAAATTTAGGAACTATATTGTAGGCACCCGAACAATAGTGTACACTGACCATTCTGCTTTAAAGTACCTTATGAGGAAGGCTGATGCTAAGCCTAGGTTGATTAGGTGGGTACTGCTGCTGCAAGAGTTTGATCTAGACATTAGAGATAAGAAAGGAAGTGAAAATGTGGTTGCGGATCATCTTTCTAGATTGCAGCATAATTGCGAAAAAATTGCGGAACCCGCAATTTCTGATGCCTTTATTGATGAACATGTCTTTGTATTGACTCATCGTGATAACGATGAGGAACCTTGGTTTGCTGACATTGCTAACTTCCTTGCATCACAGGTACTACCAACTTTCAAGGGAGGACAAGAGAAGAGGAGGTTCCTTCATGAAGCAAGGAAATTCATATGGGATGATCCCACACTTTACAAGACATGTGCTGACGGTTTGCTAAGGAAGTGTGTTTCAGCTGCTGAGGCGAAGTCTGTGCTGCAGCACTGCCACACAGCTCCTTATGGTGGACACTTTGGTGGCCAAAGAACAGCTGCAAAGGTATTTCAGAGTGGCTACTATTGGCCAACGATCTTCAAGGATGCCCACAACTATGCCCACAGCTGTGATGAATGCCAAAGAACAGGTAACCTCAGTCGCAAGGATGAGATGCCTCTCACCTACATCTTAGAGTTGGAGCTCTTTGATGTGTGGGGCATTGACTTCATGGGACCATTTCCTCCATCATCAGGTAACCTTTACATACTAGTGGCAGTAGACTATGTATCCAAGTGGGTAGAAGCTATAGCATGTCCCAATAATGATGCAAAAACAGTCATAAAATTCTTGCATAGGCACATTTTTACTAGGTTTGGAACACCTCGTGCTATCATTAGTGATGAAGGGACACATTTCATTAATAAGGCTATGGAGAGAGTGTTGGCTAAGTATAACATTAGACATAGAGTAGCCACTCCTTATCACCCACACTCGAATGGTCAGGCTGAAATTTCAAATAGGGAGATTAAGAACATCCTAGAAAAAGTGGTCAAACCTAATAGAAAGGACTGGTCATTTAAACTCGAGGATGCACTTTGGGCGTATAGAACTGCATATAAGACACCCCTAGGCATGTCTTCTTACAGACTTGTGTATGGTAAAGCTTGTCATCTTCCATTTGAGTTAGAAATTAAGGCATTTTGGGCACTAAAAGAGTTGAATTATTGCGTGACCGATGCGGGAACGTTGCGGTCCTTGCAATTACATGAGCTTGATGAGCTTAAACATATGTCTTATGAAAATGCCAAAATTTATAAGGAAAAGACCAAGATTTGGCACGATAGTAGGCTCAGGATCAAGGACTTTAAGAAAGGCCAACTTGTTTTATTATTTAACTCACGATTGAGGTTATTTCCAGGCAAACTAAAGTCCAGATGGTCAGGTCCTTTCATGATTACTAATGTGTTTGTTCATGGTGCTATCGAGATAAAGAACCTGCAGCAAGGTCAACCATTCATGGTTAATGGTGCAAGGTTGAAGCACTACTATGAGGAAGGAGATGTGAAGACTCTCTCGGCCTTCCTCTTGACTGAAGCATGAAATTAAGAACGAGAGAGGACGAGTGATTGCTGTGCTCGTCAACATGAGGCTCATGCCTTAGTTTATTTTTTTTTTCGATTTTCCGGTTATCGTTTGTGTATAAGTTTGTATGATTTTAATTGCGAATTTGATGTTGATTTTATGTCTTTTTGTAGGGAATCAATAGAGGGAATCAAGGAGATTAAATCCAGCTTTAAAAATCAAGAAGATATTGGGCCAAATCAAAGATACGGTTGAGCAAAGATTGACATTTAAATGGAAAAAATCTCCAACGGTCACTAGAATTGCGCTGGATTTGCAGGATCCGCAAAAATATAGCCGTTGGGATTTTTCCGTTTTCTTTATATCCGTTGAGACGCGCGTTGATCTATACGATTTCCCAAGTATCTGAACTCCAAGAAAGCTGCGATTCTCTTCATCTGTGATTCTTCTCTCCAAACCTCCACGATTCAAAAATGGTACTCACGAGGGTTGAAAGATCTGCGGCCAAGAAGAAGGCTGACGAAGCTGAAACGGCTGCGAGAGATGCACTGCTTGCCTTGGCTGAGGCTGATGCTGCGCGCACCGAACGCCTTCCCAAACTTCCGATTCGCAACAAGAAGTGGAAGGTCGTCACAGAGATACCTGCTGGACCCTCTGAACCAGCAGGCACACCCAAGAAGCGCAGATGAAGTTTAGCGGTGGCCGCAGAACCGAGCAAAGAAAAGACTCCCTCTGTGGAGAGTCAAGAAACTGATCGTGTGTCCCACGATTCGGCCAAGAAGAGTTCTTCGCCATCTGCACCACCAGCGCACAACTCTTCAACATCACCACCAGCGCAGAGCCCTGAACTGCCTTCATCACCGCAGAGTTCTGAGCATACTCCGCCAGAAGAGAGCCCTGAGGCATCACCCACTTCCCCACAACATGACCCTGAATTCCCGTATGTTGAATATCAAGAGTCGACGCAGGGCAGTGGGGAAGGTGAGGAAGAGGAGGTTTTCTCTCCTATGAGGGAAGCTAGCCCGGAAAGTCTTGCACAGAAGGATGACTCAATGGAGGAGACACTGGGGGCGTGCCTCCAGCAGATCACCATCAAGGCAAAGCTCAAGAAGAAGAAGAAGGCCACGATTCTCAAGGCCAAGCGGTCCAAGAAGCTGAAAAAGAAGAAGGCCAAGAGGGCGCCTTCATCAGAGAAGGAAAGCACTGAGCCATCGCTCAAGAAACTCAAGGTTGAGGCTGCGGAGTCAGCCAAACCAACAGACAAAGGGAAGGCCAAGCTTTACCCTGAAGATGAGCCTCACTCAGTGAGGTATGTGTCCTCTGACGCTGAGTCCAGAGGCATTGAGCTGAGGAAGAGGGAGTTGCTGCACGAGAAGGGCTTCCTCGGCAGACCTGCTGACCTGCCGCAGTTCTTCCGCACATTTATTACAAACCACGGATGGGAGGAGTTTTGCAGACCACCCAATCCAGCTTACACAAGCATGGTGTATGATTTCTACGCCAATGTGCTTAGCCCTGAGGATGGCCTGTCTGTGGTCAGAGGGGTAGAAGTGGACTTCTCAGCAAAGGCCATCAACGAAGCCTATGGTCTCAAGGGCCAAAAACATACAGATTATGCAAGGATTGTTGATGAACCTACTGATGCTGTCTTGGAGGAGGCCATTCGGACCATTGGACAGCCTGAGGCATCCTGGACCGTGTCACGCAATGGGAGGCACACTCTCATGAGTGCCAACCTCACAACTAAGGCGGCTGTTTGGTTTTCTTTCGTGAGAAGGAAACTGTCCCCAGTGACTCATGAGACCACCATCAACCAGAGCAGATCGCTGCTGGTATATGCGATAATGAGAGGTCTCACGATCAACGTGGGAGAAGTCATTGCTGCTGCCATTACTGAGTGCGCCAAGAAGGGTAAGGGCCCATTGTTTTTCCCTAATACTATAACTAAATTATGTTTGCGCGCAGGGGTTCCCAATGAGCGAATGGAGCAGCAAATGGCTTACACAGGCCACTTGGAGCTGCCTACAGGCTTAAGGCTGAAGAGGAAGGGGAACATGGAATTCGAATTGGATAGATTGGCTGCTGATCAGTCGCTGTCCATGGCTTGCCTGATGGATATGCAGAAGAGGATGGCTCAATGGGCCACTTACGCGCAGGCACGGGACAAGGAAGTTGCTGACCAACTTGGGTGCATCTTCCCTGACTTCCCCACGAATCTCCTGAATCCATGGGTGCCTCCACGACCACGACGACCTGATGAGGATGAAGACATCTGAGTGCTGGTTTGAATTGCACTCAAGGGAGTATTGTTGTTCCCTTAGAATAATAAAAAAATCTGCTTTCTAATAGACCATGTGAATTATGCTGTTTTTAGTAAAATTTTGATCTGTTTTAGTTGCTTAGTTTTACGTTTTTAAATTGCCTAGTATAGCCTGCTGCTAGCTGATTAGGTAGGATAGTTTAGGTTTATTTTTGTCGAGCTTGAATGACTGGATAAAGCATGCTTAGGGGCCTTAGTGACTGATATATCTGCCCTGGCTTGATTGCGAAATAATTGCGGTACCCGCAATTTTTATTACTGAATGCATGTTTTGGACTGTCTGTTTAGCTAGGCTGTGATCTGTTTAAATTCTATCTTTTGCTGCTGTCATGACTACCTTATATAGCTTATCTAAATGCATGCTGGATGAGTGTCATAGGACACCCTTTGATAGTTTAAATTAACCTCTAAAAAGCTCAGCATGCATAGCTGTAAGTCCTTGCCTATCTGTTTTTTTCAATTTTCTGCTGCTGTGATATTTTCTTTTAGAATGTTCTGCCTATGCCTAGGACTTTTCAATTCTCTTTATTTTACTTTAGACTAGATGCTTCTAGGATAGTTTGGGGGTGTGCCACCTTAGACACTCATTGGGGACAATGAGTAGTTTTAGTTTGGGGGAGGTCACCCTAGGCCTAGGAACATTCCTCTCTCCCTTAAGACATAAGCATTCTTCTTCTCCTTGACAAAAATAATGAACTGAAAAAAAAAAAATGAAATAAAGAGGGGAGTCTCTCTTAGGTTGCTGAGTAATCAGTGCCAAGTGTGTAACCCACAAGTGGCATTGCATCAAAAGGCAACCAAAGGAAAGGCTCCACCTGAGAAAGAAAAAAAGGAAAAAGTAGGGAAGAAGAATGTATACCTAGGAGTTGCAACTTTGTGGCTTAGATGTCCTGTTTAAAAAGAACTCTGATCCTCAATTAGCTAAGAGCAAAGTTGTAGCTTGTAGGGTTGTTTAGGGAGATGAGTGTATATCCAATGTAGTGATGCCAGGGTTTAGGTTGTTCTCTAAAAGTACTACTGTCACCATTTATACTAAGACTGGCATGACACTAAGGAATCCTAGGTAGCTCATAAGTATAAACTAGAAGCATGTACTGAGTCTGGGGTAAAGCTCGGTAGAATTTGAAACCTTAGGGATAGTGGCATTATATGACAAAAGCAGGTAGATCAGTTGTAGGGAGTTAATAAAAACAGTAGGAGTATTAGGCATGCGAAATCAGAAGAAGCTAGATGAGAGGGTAGTTTTAAGCTTAGAAATGTGTCACAGGACAGCACTGCTATGGATAAGAATATAGGGGAGTTAGTAAGTGGTTAAAGAAGAAGAAACAGCAGCCTAGGAAAGTCCTTAGATTGCTCGAGGACAAGCAAAACCTTAAGTTTGGGGGTGTGTTACGTCTCCAAAAGTGACCTTTTTAGGACTTAATTATCTTAGAAAGATGTTCACTCTTAGGTGTTTTTGATAGCATTTAGCCTAAACCTATGCTTAAATATGAGATTTAGAAGAAGGTAGCTAAATTAGGACTTATGTACAATAGGAAAGAAAAGGGTTGAAAACCGAAGGAAAAGAATGAAAAACAAGCATTGCGACAGCATTGCGGAAACATTGCTGAAACCGCAATGTTTCAAGTGAAAACTGATAGCTCCATTTTGGAGCTATAATTATGTCCCTAATTCACGTTTATTATTGGCTTAATCTTGCTTTTATGTAATTATTGTAGGTGTTCTCGGTGCTTAGCTCTCGAGAGCGTTTCGGAGCTCAATATCGCGATTTAAAGGCATAAGAACGCTTCCCGGGAAGATCCATGCAAAGAGATGAAGTTTGGGCGTTTTGGGGAAATTGAAGGCAAAATTCCATGCAAAAACCCGAGAGCTAGCGTCGAGCGACAGCGTCGCGACGCTAGCTCGACGCTGCCCAGCGTCGAGACGCTGCCTTAGCGTCTCGACGCTCCGAAGTCTGAAGCGCTGAATTGAAGAAAAACCCGAGAGCAAGCGTCGAGTGATAGCGTCTCGACGCTAGCTCGACGCCGCACAAGCGTCTCGACGCTGTGCGAGCGTCTCGACGCCACCCCGAGCGCGCGCGCGGATTACTTAGGGCGCAGCGTCGAGACGCTGCCCTAGCGTCTCGACGCTACGACGGACTACTTAACTTTTTTTTGTCCGATTTTAGCCGCCATTATCATCTTCCACCTCGAGCTCCGCGCCTGATTTGACGTCCAGCAGCCATTTTTCACCATGGGAGGGGCTATGAAGCTCGATTTGAAGCCGTCCCACGTCACACAAGTCATGAGTGAGTAGATTTACCGTTTTTGGCTCGGGATTGTAGGGACAAATGTAGTATGAATTCTTGGTGAGGTTGTGGATTGAAATTCTGAATTGGTTGGATTTTTATTGAATTGAATTCTATTTCTTTGCTTAATCTATGAGCATGTTTGAATGATTTAGGACTAGGCACCCTTGATTTTGAGCATGTCCATTAGTTAAAGGATTTGATGCCGTGCCTCTCGTTTCCGCCAAGTAACAAGGAATTGTGGCTCCTTGAGCGTATTGGCGTCCTTACGCTCTTGATGTTCATTGTTCCCGAATTAGAATTCCAAATCGACATACTAATTTCGCGTCCAAATTAGATAGTCGTCACGGTTAGCTTGTTGCTACCGTTCGGTCTTGGGAGAGCGTTGGCCGCCAATGTCCGAACGGTATGCTTGATTAGCATAATTAATTATGTTTAATTAAATCCATGGAGCATGTCCGGGTTATTTATTAATTTTGGACGAGCCGTGCATTCCTTAAAATTATTTAGCCATTATACGCGTCAATCTATGATCCAAGATAGTTGCTAGATTTACTCCCGATCATCCCGAGTCGGAAACTCCGTTAGCTAATTTTTCTATTTGCTTTGTTCCAATTTAGTCACGTAAAACCAACAATTCCCCCTTATTTGGTCTATAGTAATTGTTTGCAAATTTAATTAAGATTAAGTCAAAGTACCTTAATTCCCTGTGGATCGACTCCGTTACTACTATTCTACAAATAGTTTAGTGATTTCGGGCATTTATAAATTTATTTTGGCGGGTCTCGACAACCCGATGATTGGCGATAGTTCAATAATATCGCTACCAAAATTGGCGCCGTTGCCGGGGAACTAAGTGTAATTCGGCCTGATTTAAATTTTACTTGTAAACTTTTAATTTTTACTTTAAAAAACTCTGTTTATTCTTTTATTATTTGCAATTTTGATCTGTTTGTTTAAGTGTGCTAGAAGTGCCAAATTTTTATTAAGGAAATGGAGATCGATGATGAGATTGGAGTCCCAAAGACGCTCAGACAATGGACATCATGTGCTATGGGCCACCAACCTTCTTGTATTTCCTACCCGGAAATTTCAGGTGAGTTTGTGCTTAAATCTGGTGTGATTAACCTTTTACCCTCTTTTTGTGGTGAAGCAGAAGAAGATCCTTACAAACATCTCAAGGAGTTTCAAATGGTAAGCGCCGCGATGAAGCCTGGCGTCATAACAAAAGATCAGCTCTACCTGAGAGCTTTTCCATTCACCCTAAAAGGTGAAGCTCGAGATTGGCTGCATTACTTGCCATCGGGGACCATATTTACTTGGGAGAAGTTGCAGAGTCTATTCTTGGAAAGGTATTTCCCTGCTTCAAAAGCCAGAGCCGTGAGGAAAGATATACGACAATTTGAGCAAGGAAAGGACGAGGCATTTTACGAATACTGGGAGAGGTTCATTAAACTTTGTGAAAAATGTCCGAACCACTTGATAGCGGAAGTCGAGCTTATCGAATGCTTCTATGGTGGGTTGCTCACGCATGACCGCCAGATGCTTGATGCGGCAAGTGGAGGAGTCCTTTGGGAGAAAACGCCCGCGGAAGCTCGTCAGTTGATCTCCAACATATCTGAGAACCGTCGCCAGAACGGAGGAAGAAACGAACATTCTAAGATGTCTTCCGACATAGAAGTGCTCAAAGAACAAGTGTCTCAGGTATTTGGTTTAGTTCATACGATGCAGGAAAAGTCATCTCAGGATGTTTCTTCTATTTCAGGTAAAGCCATTGAAAGCATGTTCAAATCGCTCATGGAATCTAGCGATGAGACAAGGTCGCAGATTAAATCTCTAAGAGATGAATTCACGGAGGTGAAGGAAAGAATGGGTAGAATTGAGTCCAAAGCGGAAGGGGTTAGTGCTATAAACCTCAGAAGTGGTAAAGAAGTGCCATCTCAAACCACTCCCGTGAGTCCTCCAAACGATTCAGAGATATCTCCGGATAAGTGTTCTCAAGCGCCCTCTGAAACTGTTGTAACACCTCCTATTGTTTCTATGAAGTCTTACACTCCAGTTGCTCCTTTTCCTAGTAGGCTTGCAAGGCCATCTAAGGAGGCCAAGAACGCGGATGTACTTGAGACATTGAGGAAGGTTGGGATCAATATACCGCTGCTCGATGCAATTCAGCAAATCCCAAGGTACGCTAAATTTCTAAAGGAGATGTGCACTATAAAGAGGAAAACTAAAAGTGCTGAGAGAGTCGTGGTAAGCAAGAATGTTTCTGCCCTGCTAACCCAAGGTATTCCAAGTAAATGCCAGGACCCAGGTATGTTCCTCTTGCCATGTACTATAGGGGATAGAGAAATCGAGCACGCTATGCTAGACTTAGGAGCTTCAATTAATGTTATGCCATATTCAGTCTACAAGAGCATCGGTTTAGAAGGTATGCAGGAAACTAGTATAGTTATCCAGTTAGCTAATAGGTCTTCTATTCATCCTCTAGGGGTGATTGAAGATGTGTTGGTTAAAGTTAAGGATTTAATCTTCCCTGCTGATTTTTATGTGATAAACTTGGAAGAAAACACATCCACCACTTCTGTTTTACTTGGTAGACCATTCATGAAAACCGCGAAAACGAAAATTAATGTGCATGATGGAACTTTGTCTGTTGAGTATGAAGGGGATGTGTTCGAATTTAATGTATTTGATGCCATGAAGCAACGTGCTGATGTGCATTCTGTCTGTAAAATTGATCTGATAGATACTTTAGAACAAGAAGAATGCATGACTGTTGTTGATGGGGATGACCCAATCGTTTTTACCGAAATTGTTAGCAAAGTTGAAAGTAGTGATCCCATATTGACTGATTTGTCTGAACAACCCACTTTTGCTTTAGAGACATATGAAAAGCCAACTAAAATATTACCATCTCTTTTGCAGGCTCCCAAGTTGGAATTGAAGGAGTTGCTGGGTCATCTCAAGTACGTGTACTTGGGTGAGGTGGATACACTTCCGGTAATTATCTCCAAGGAGCTTACATCGGAGCAAGAAGGCGAGTTGGTCGAGGTTCTGAAAAAGAACAAAAGAGCCATGGGATGGACATTGGCAGACTTGCACGGGTTGAGTCCAGTGCTGTGCATGCACAAGATTCGGCTGGATGAGGGAGCAAAGCCATCCCGAGAGCCTCAGCGGAGGCTGAACCCTGCAATGAAAGAGGTAGTGTTGTCTGAGATACACAAACTCCTGGATGCAGGTATTATCTTTCCCATTTCTGATAGCCAATGGGTTAGCCCTATTCATGTTGTACCTAAAAAGACGGGCATAACTGTTATTAGAAATGATAAGGGGGAGTTAGTACCTAAGAGAGTACAAAACGGGTGGAGAATGTGTATTGATTTTAGAAAACTGAATGATGTGACTAAGAAGGACCACTTCCCTATTCCCTTCATAGATCAAATGGTGGAGCGTTTAGCTGGGAAGCCATTCTTCTGTTTTCTAGATGGTTTTTCTGGGTTTTATCAAATTCCCATAGCCCAGGAAGACCAAGAAAAGACTACTTTTACCTGTCCATTCGGAACTTACGCATATAGGAGAATGCCCTTTGGGCTTTGTAATGCTCCAGGGACTTTTCAGCGATGCATGATGAGCATATTTTCTGAATTTGTAGAAAAATGCATCGAAGTCTTTATGGATGATTTTACTGTATATGGAAGTTCATTTAAAGATTGCCTGTGTAACTTGTCTAGAGTCATGGAAAGATGCATTGAAACTAATCTTGTTTTAAATTTTGAGAAGTGTCATTTCATGGCCAGTCAGGGCATAGTATTGGGTCACGTTGTGTCTGCTAAGGGGATAGAGGTCGATAAAGCTAAGATTGATGTCATATCTGATTTACCTTATCCCACGAATCTTCGGGAAGTACGTTCTTTTCTTGGTCACGCAGGTTTTTACCGCAGGTTCATTAAAGACTTCTCGAAGATAGTGACCCCGATGACAAGCTTGCTGAAAAAGGATGTTCCATTCTGTTTCGACAAAGAGTGCAAGCTTGCCTTTGATGTTCTGAAAAAGTGCTTGACCAACGCACCCATCATTCATCCACCGCAGTGGGGGACTCCTTTCGAGATCATGTGCGACGCAAGCAATTATGCCGTAGGCGCTGTGTTGGGCCAGAGGATAGACAAGAAGAGCCATGTGATTTATTATGCCTCGAGGACGCTCAACTCTGCGCAGATCGGTTACACAACAACAGAGAAGGAGCTGCTTTCCATAGTTTTCGCTCTTGATAAGTTTAGGCCATATATTCTTGGATCTAAAGTAATTGTTTTTTCTGATCATGCAGCAGTTCGATACCTGATGAACAAGAAAGACTCGAAGCCTAGACTGCTCAGATGGGTATTATTACTCCAGGAGTTCGACGTCTCTGTTCAGGACAGAAAAGGATCAGAAAACACAGTTGCTGACCACTTGAGCCGTATTGTGCGTAATGAGGACGATCTGCCTCTGAATGACGAATTCCCTGACGAAGTCCTTTTCCAGGTAAGTGTGGAGACACCATGGTACGCCGACATTGTCAACTACTTGGTCACAGGTACGTTCCCATTCGATTTTTCATATAATCAAAGAGCTAAGCTGAAAAGCGAAGCCAAAACATATGTTTGGGAAGAGCCCATTTTATGGAAGTTTTGTGCTGACCAAGTAATTAGGAAGTGCGTCCCTAAGTCTGAACATAGGTCCATCCTTACCTTTTGCCATGAATTTGCATGCGGGGGACACTTCGGGCAAAATAGAACTGCGAGAAAAATTTTAGATTGTGGGTTTTTCTGGCCATCACTGTTTAAGGACTGTTATGAGTTTTGTAAATCTTGTGATCAGTGTCAGAGAAAAGGGACCATCACTAGTAGGAATGAAATGCTCCAAAACCCCATTTTAACTTGTGAAATTTTTGAGGTTTGGGGTATGGACTTTATGGGACCCTTCCCCCCTTCATTTGGTTTTGTCTATATCTTACTGGCTGTGGACTACGTGTCTAAATGGGTGGAAGCTAAAGCCACCAAAGTTGATACCGCTAATGTTGTTTCCAGTTTTGTCAAGTCTAACATTTTTAGCAGGTATGGAGTTCCACGAGCCATCATAAGTGACCAGGGGAGCCACTTCTGCAACAAAACGATCCAGGCCTTGATGAGGAAATATGGGGTCAATCATAAAATCTCTACCCCGTATCATCCTCAGACCAATGGTCAAGCGGAGGTTTCCAATCGAGAGGTGAAGAGCATCCTCGAGAAAACAGTAAGTCCAGGAAGGAAGGATTGGAGCCTCAGGCTGGACGACGCTTTGTGGGCTTATCGTACGGCTTACAAAACCCCCATAGGGATGTCTCCCTACCGGATGGTTTATGGTAAAGCCTGTCATCTCCCCGTGGAGATCGAACACAAAGCTTACTGGGCCGTGAAGAAGTGCAACATGGACTTTGACTTGGCGGGCGAAGAAAGACTCCTCAAATTGCAAGAACTGGAGGAGCTTCGCCTGGATGCATATGAGAATTCGAAGACCTACAAGGCAAAGACCAAAATGTTCCACGACAGGCGAGTCGTCAGGAAACACTTCGAAGTTGGTCAGAAGGTCCTCTTGTTCAACTCCCGCCTGAAGCTCATGCCAGGTAAACTTCGTTCCAGGTGGCTTGGTCCTTTCATTATCACTGATGTTCATCACTATGGTGCAGTTAAAATTCAGAGTTTGGATACGAAAAAGGAGTACACAGTGAATGGCCAGCGATTAAAGATCTTTCATGAGGGAATGTCAGAGGACTTCGACGACCATGCCTACTTGAAAGAGCCTGATTATGAGAAAGGATAAATTGAGTTTTGGTAAAGTCGAGCAATCGACTCTAAAAATTTGCGCTACTCGGAGGCACCCGAGCTTGAACTGTACATGCTTTTTGTTTACTTACCGTCTTTAGGATTAGTTTAGATTTCTACTCTGATGTTGTGAATTTTCAGGTGAAACAATGGCTCATCCTTGCGGTTTATTGGCTAAGGTTAAAGCACGCTCTACATCCCTCTTAGTCACAACTCAGGGAAGGTTTTCTTTCCTTTTGTTTTGATTGTGCATATTTGGTCCAATGAGGACATTGTCAATTTCTAAGTTGGGGGTGGTGGGTTGTGCCTTATAGTGATTGTCGAGTTTAGTTGTGGAATCCTGATTTACTTGTTGAGTTATGGTGAAAGCATGCTAGTCTGACTATGAAATTCTGTGATGTACTGCTGAGGTCTTCGTATTTGTATTTGTCATGAAATTCAGCATAATTGCATATGTTAAGGCCATTTTGAAAATTTTTTCAAAAATATTTCCCTGTTTAAGCTTCGCATGCTAGCACTCTATCTTGGATCTGCGGGTTTAGTGTAGCTCTGTTTGTTTTGAAATTCGTTGTCACCTCGAAAGGCAACCTTAGGAAGGGCCAAGATTCGCTTTTGTTTGTAACCCGTGCGCTCAAAATTTTAATATGATGCTTAGACTTAAAGAAAAATGAATGCAAGTTTATAAAAAGAAAATAATCTCGTGAGGCGTTCCTCCTTCTTGAGTTACCTTAGTAGCCAGGGGCGGTCGTGTAACCCACGGTCGCCACTGCATGAAAAGGATGCACAAAGAAGTGAACGCTAGTCCTTAAAAATGTGAATTTTGCCCGTAGTCAGATGCACTGTGCAATGAAATTGCAGGCAAGCTGAAACGAAAGTAAGATTGACATGTTAGGCGCTCATGAAGATAAGTTCAATGAAATTGAGAAAAAGATGCCTTGCGTTATATTACTTGCATAAGCGATGAACTGCCCTTAGACTGTTCTGTTAAGCCATAAGTAGGGGGAAAGCGAAATTTTAGGATAGATAGAGCCGTTCTAAGCCTGTTGAAATCTAAGATCGAGGAGCTAAGTCCGAGGCGTAAATAGGGAAACATCTTTAAATTTTCCAAATTGTTCTTAACCAATGCATGCATGCAGCTGTTCTTTCAAATGCAATTGCCTTGTCTTTTCCAGTATTGAGAATCGAGTCCCTAGCATGCATTCTCGTTCTATTTAATTAATCAGAATTCCACCTTGCTCGAGGACTAGCAAGATTTAAGTTGGGGGTGTTTGATAGCTCCATTTTGGAGCTATAATTATGTCCCTAATTCACGTTTATTATTGGCTTAATCTTGCTTTTATGTAATTATTGTAGGTGTTCTCGGTGCTTAGCTCTCGAGAGCGTTTCGGAGCTCAATATCGCGATTTAAAGGCATAAGAACGCTTCCCGGGAAGATCCATGCAAAGAGATGAAGTTTGGGCGTTTTGGGGAAATTGAAGGCAAAATTCCATGCAAAAACCCGAGAGCTAGCGTCGAGCGACAGCGTCGCGACACTAGCTCGACGCTGCCCAGCGTCGAGACGCTGCCTTAGCGTCTCGACGCTCCGAAGTCTGAAGCGCTGAATTGAAGAAAAACCCGAGAGCAAGCGTCGAGTGATAGCGTCTCGACGCTAGCTCGACGCCGCACAAGCGTCTCGACGCTGTGCGAGCGTCTCGACGCCACCCCGAGCGCGCGCGCGGATTACTTAGGGCGCAGCGTCGAGACGCTGCCCTAGCGTCTCGACGCTACGACGGACTACTTAACTTTTTTTTGTCCGATTTTAGCCGCCATTATCATCTTCCACCTCGAGCTCCGCGCCTGATTTGACGTCCAGCAGCCATTTTTCACCATGGGAGGGGCTATGAAGCTCGATTTGAAGCCGTCCCACGTCACACAAGTCATGAGTGAGTAGATTTACCGTTTTTGGCTCGGGATTGTAGGGACAAATGTAGTATGAATTCTTGGTGAGGTTGTGGATTGAAATTCTGAATTGGTTGGATTTTTATTGAATTGAATTCTATTTCTTTGCTTAATCTATGAGCATGTTTGAATGATTTAGGACTAGGCACCCTTGATTTTGAGCATGTCCATTAGTTAAAGGATTTGATGCCGTGCCTCTCGTTTCCGCCAAGTAACAAGGAATTGTGGCTCCTTGAGCGTATTGGCGTCCTTACGCTCTTGATGTTCATTGTTCCCGAATTAGAATTCCAAATCGACATACTAATTTCGCGTCCAAATTAGATAGTCGTCACGGTTAGCTTGTTGCTACCGTTCGGTCTTGGGAGAGCGTTGGCCGCCAATGTCCGAACGGTATGCTTGATTAGCATAATTAATTATGTTTAATTAAATCCATGGAGCATGTCCGGGTTATTTATTAATTTTGGACGAGCCGTGCATTCCTTAAAATTATTTAGCCATTATACGCGTCAATCTATGATCCAAGATAGTTGCTAGATTTACTCCCGATCATCCCGAGTCGGAAACTCCGTTAGCTAATTTTTCTATTTGCTTTGTTCCAATTTAGTCACGTAAAACCAACAATTCCCCCTTATTTGGTCTATAGTAATTGTTTGCAAATTTAATTAAGATTAAGTCAAAGTACCTTAATTCCCTGTGGATCGACTCCGTTACTACTATTCTACAAATAGTTTAGTGATTTCGGGCATTTATAAATTTATTTTGGCGGGTCTCGACAACCCGATGATTGGCGATAGTTCAATAATATCGCTACCAAAAACCGTAAGTTGACTGATCTTTTTCTGTTAATTTCCGTTATTTCAGGGATTCGTTCTTTCTCCTCCATCCATTCTGAAGTACGACGTTGAAGATTGATGGTTCTCCTTGGCCCAAATGCACCTGCAGATTGCTATAAAAGGGGGTCAAAGTCGAGGGTTCAATCATCATCCGAAAGCGTAGAAGTCTTCTCGCAGCTCCATCTTTCTTCGTGTTTTCCTTTGCCGTTTGTTGGTGTGAGAGTCTCAGCTGTTGGAATCGACAATCTGATAGGAAGGAGAGAAGATTCATCCCCTTCAGCCGAGGCGGTTGCGACGAGGCTTTCAAGCATCATTTACTGCTTTCTGTCTTTCAATTCTAAATTTCAGTTCTGTTTAGTTGCTGTTTCTCTTCTAATAGCTAGATCATTTCATTTCGTTGCTGTCTGTCTTTACATTATTTACTTTAAGCTTCCCTTTTTGTTCATTCAAACAATCAAGTAATCAAAGCACAATTCTCCATTTCACAGTTTCTTCGCTTTGCTGTTACTATTTTTCCCTTACTGTTTGTCTTCATTTCTCTTCTAAGCATGTCCATTTTATCTCTTCTTTCTGTTCTCCCTATATCCATGAGTAACTAAGTCACATAGGGGCATGCTAATGACAACACTATAGGCTAAAAAACGTGAACCAAGCATGTAGGATAGCTCTCGAAGCATTGATTGTATGTAAGCTTCAACCCACGGGCAATTTCGATTGGCCATCCATTTTGTCCAAAGAACTCCTAACCTCTGGAAGAAGTAAGAGTTCAGAGTCATACTATCATGCTAGCCTTTCAAGGTAGCCAGGAAACGGCCTAGGAATAGGCGTTTCCCTAGTACAAACCATATTCTTCTGCCTTAACAAGATGCTTAAGACCTTACTTGGACATGAGTAAACTAAAGAATCTAATGCATGAAATCGGAAGATACATGAGAATGAGATAGTTTGATGCATAGTGAGTTGATCCAGTGCTTGAGATTCGTATGAAAAAGCCTATAGGATAGTCGTTAGTAGCCCTTAATTCATCATTTTACACACTTTCGTTGTTAATTAAATTGCGGTAGAATTGTTGTTTCCGCAATTCTGCTAAAGTTACAATTCTGTCTAGCCATTTTTGTCTTCATTTATTAGTCTCGTCTCTTTTCGTTTGAGTTTAGCTTTAACTTGCACTTGTTTATGTTGCTACCCTCTACGTATTCAGTAGGAAATAGACAATTTAAAACCAATTCTACACCATCAAATCCACCCTTTCTTTCTTAACTTTACACTTCACGAGTAGCTTAAAATAAATCTCTGTGGGAAAACGAATGAAAAAATACTTACTACTTGCTATAAGATCATGTATGCTTGCATGTCCTGAGTGCTCTTTCTATCTTATTGCTTAATTATTTCAACACATTGAGCACGCAACACCTACTATGTTTAGGGATTGTTATACTTTTGTTAAAACATGTGATAGGTGCCAAAGAACAGGTAATATCTCGAGACACCATGAATTGCCTTTAACTCCTATTCTTGAAGTCGAGTTGTTTGATGTTTGGGGAATTGAATTTATGGGTCCCTTTCCCTCTTCCCATGGTTATCTTTATATTTTAGTTGCAGTTGATTATGTGTCTAAATGGGTAGAGGCAATTGCCACTAAGAAAAATGATGCTCGCATTGTCTTACAGTTCCTTCATAAGAACATCTTTACTAGGTTTGGCACTCCACGAGCTATAATTAGTGATGGGGGATCTCATTTTTGCAATAAATTGTTTAATGCTTTACTTGTCAAATATTGAGTTAGACATAAGGTTTCAACTGCTTATCATCCCCAAACTAACGGTCTTGCTGAGGTTTCTAACAGGGAAATAAAACAGATATTGGAGAAGACCGTTCGCACCACCAGGAAGGATTGGGCTCTCAAATTGGATGAAGCTCTGTGGGCCTACCGTACAACCTTTAAAACTCCAATTGGTACATCCCCGTATCGATTGGTGTTTGGGAAGGCATGTCACTTACCTGTGGAATTGGAACATAAAGCATTCTGGGCCACCAGGAAGTTGAACTTTGACTCTCAGAAAGCTGGCGTAGAACGACTGCTACAACTTAATGAGTTGGAGGAGTTTCGAGGCCAAGCTTATGAGAATGCCAAGCTTTACAAAGAACGCACTGCGAGATGGCATGATCAAAGAATTCAACACCGCTCGTTTACACTTGGACAACAAGTACTTCTTTTTAACTCTCGCTTACGTTTGTTTCCAGGTAAATTAAAATCTAGGTGGTCGGGGCCCTTTACTATTAAGTAAGTGTTTCCACATGGAGCAATTGAGCTGCAAGCCACTGATGAACATTCATTCAAGGTCAATGGATAAAGAGACAAACACTATTGTGGCACTGAGGAACGACGTCTCGAGAGCCTTTACTTGGACGAACCTGAATGATGCATCGTCCCGTCTAGCTAAAGACGTTAACTAAAGCGCTTGTTGGGAGGCAACCCAATTTTGTTTGCATTTTCTTTCATTTTGTTTGATGTTTGTTTTCTTTTTACTCTAATTTTTGTTTGTTTGTTTTATAGGTAAAAAAAAAAAAAAAAAAAAAAAAATATGTCTGCAGGCACGAAACCCGAGAGGACAACGTCGAGACCCTGGTCAAGCGTCTCGACGCTACGAACTTCTTCTGCAGCGTCAGAAACCGAGAGGACAGCGTCGAGACGCTCCGAAGTCTGCTGCAGCGTCAAATACCGAGGGGGCAGCGTCGAGACGCTACGAAGTCTGCTGTAGAGCCAAATACCGAGGGGACAGCGTCGAGACGCTGTGCCTAGCGTCGAGACGCTATCACGAAATCTGGAATTTAAATTCCAGATTTCGCAAAACAGAACCACAAACCCAAATACCCCCTTTCAAACCCTAACTTCTCTCCCTTCTTCTCCTCTCGATTTTCAACCCAAATCCCACAAATCTCCCCACAAATCTTTCATTCTTTCTTCAAATCTCCACTCCATAACTCCCAATCTTGAATTCCTTGGCCGTTAAAGCTCGATTGAAGATTGTTCCACCATTGTTGAGTTAAAGGTTTCTTCAAGGGTACTTTCTACACTTTCTCACTATTTTATAGTCTTTGTTGTTGTGTAGAGAACTTTAGGATTGAGTTAAGTTGAGTGTGTTGTGGGAGTTTTGTTTCGTTATTTTGGGCATAGAAATTTGGGGTTTTGTTAGAGGTGTGTTCTTCGTGTTCTTGAGAAAGAAAAAAAAAATGGCCGGATCAAAACGTTCAAGAGCTTCTTCATCCTCGTCAAGGGCTGAATTTGATTCTGATCGGTTCATTAGTCTTGCTGCATTTGAGAACTTTCAAAGAAACATAATTGAGAGAAATGTTCTCCCTGAACGGGGCCTGGCTCCGGATGAAGTGCACCAACATCTCCTGTTTCAAAACATCATACAAAGAGGTTGGGCAGAATTTGTGCAGCAGCCTAGTAGTGTCGTCGTATCCCTTGTGAGGGAATTTTACGCCAACATGACTGAGGGGGACACCAGATCCTATGTGAGAGGCCGTCGCATCCCATTTGACGCAGCTTCTATCAATGCATGCTTTTCACTGCCTAACATTGATCGGGATAAGTACAGTTTATATGCCAGCGAGCAGCTCGACGTACATCAAGTAATTAGAGAGTTGTGTCATCCGGGTGCTCAGTGGGTCACCAGGCACAGTGAGGTCATTCGATTCCGAGCAACCGACCTCACTGTCAGAAACATGGTATGACATAGTTTAATTTGTGTCAGGCTGCTCCCCATTGCTCGTCTGAGCGATGTGGCGAAGGACAGGGCAATCCTTCTGTATGCGATTGCCACTGGTCGATCAGTGGATGTTGGCAAACTTATCCACAGTTCGATGCGACGCACTCGACGAGGTGCCACCACAGGCGGACTTGGGCACTCGTCCCTCATCACAGAGCTCTGTAAGTGAGTCGGTGTTGACTGGGATGGACACGAGGAGGTGGTCCACCCTCTGGCACTCATGGAGAAGAATTTTATCATGAGATTGCGTGGACGGGATGATGCGGTTGCCGGTGCAGGTAGCCAAGATGAGGATGATATCTATCTGGAGGGACCTGTTCAAGTTATGCTCGTTCCTCCTCAGCCAGCTCGTGCTTCACGTTCTATCGACGAGCAACTCCAGCATCTGTCGCTGCGAGTTCAGCGCCACCACAGGCGTTCTGAGGCACAGTTCACTCACCTGTACGAGTGTATGCGCTATCAGTATGAGCCTAGCGCCGATCAGTCCTTCCTTCATCCGATTCCTCCATACGCATCATCTGATGAGAAGCAGTGAGCGCCTACATTTCAGGGCAGTTTCGTTACCCCTATCTCTTTTTCTTATTGTGTTATGCATGATGTTTTTTATTTTATACATTGAGGACAATGCATGTTTTGAAATTTGGGTGTGGGACTAGCATGTTAAAGGCCCTGAGTATGTTTTATAAAATTGAGCTGATTTGTGATGCATTGCATGTGATTAGGATAACTTATAAGATATTTTGAATGTTGATGATCTGAATTGGTGAACTATGAAACCATATCTGAAAAGTTGAAATTTTTTCAACTTTTGTTTCCCTTTTGTTTGCTTGACTACCTTGTAAGCTAAAAATGCATCTTTGTGTTGAGTTTTCATGCATGAGAGAGACAACATGATTTGGCTTTTATTTGGAAAAAAAAAATTAGATAGTATCTCATTACTTTACTAATTTATGAATGCATAAGGTTTAATGCCATTATACCCTGCCTGTCTGTGAGATTTTGAGTCATTAAGCACTATCTTTACACAATGCTCTTTTCTCTTAAATTGAGCATTCCATGCATGATTGACTTTTCTAGAACTTGCTCTGATATGCATGTCTGGAATCTCTGAACTCAATTTGAATGTCTTATTTTCACCAGGGCAGTGAGGATAACCCATTTTTTAGCTTTCTAAAACGGCCAACCTTGACATTATCTTTAGAAAGCCTATTTTGAGCCTTAGCCCTTTTTGTTGGAAATTTGTCATATTACAAGCCTTATATCCATTCTATTGTAATTTCCTCCATTTGAACCTTGAATTGAAGAATAAAGATGTATACCACATGATGCTTAAATCAATCCAAAGGAGAAAAGTGAAGTATTACTCAATGCATGAAATATCTTTCGTAGTGGCTTTGTTAAAAATAAAAAATAAAAATTAAAAAGAAAAATTAAAAAAGAAATAAGGAAAGAAAAAAAAATTGTGAACAAAAGCCACCGAGAGGAGTAACTTTACAAAGAGTCAACAAATCTTTCGAGCTTCATGTGGTATAAACAATAATTCTTCCAATTAAGTAGCTTCAAATGTCCATCCATCCACCTTTACCTAAGCCCAATTACAACCAAAGCGAGACCCGAAAATTTGACATTCATTCGATTCATTGATGATGAAGATTTGATATTTTAGCAAGCTTATGGTAAAATTCTTTTATGCATTGGATTGAGTGTTTATCCTATATATATCCCGATTAGTGAGATGATTGAGCGAAATTGTGTGAGGTGTTAATTCTTGTGCATTCGATTGTGGTAATTTAATGAGATACTTAAGCTTTATTATAAAAATAGCCTATGATTGTTTGTTCTCTCGATTGTCACCATGGCTCAAACCTTAGATCAATGCTTCGTTTTATGGGTAGTTTTGGATACAAAAGGAAAAACAATAGGCTATGGTTGAATTTATTCTTCAATTGTGGATTGACGTTATTGAGAATATTGAGGTTGGAGTCACATGCATCCATTCATTGATTTGTCTTATGATCTTGTTTTATTTTGCTCGAGGACTAGCAAAAACTTAAATTTGGGGGTGTTTGATAGCTCACAAAGTGTGCTATCTTTATAGCCTTTTTATCGCTAGTTTACCGTGTAAATGAGCATTTTAATGTTGATTCTCTTTTATGTTATAGGAATTGAGCCATTGGAGCTAAATGGAGCATTATTGAGGATTAGGATGAGAAGTGATCCAATTGGGTGATTGAAGATGAAGCCCAAGCCAAAATTCCCGAGGGCAGAGCGTCGAGACGCCGCCTGGAGCGTCGAGACGCTTGAATAGTGCTTCCAAGCCAAAAATCCCGCAGCAGTAGCGTCGAGACGCTACGAAATGTCTTCCAGCGTCAACTCCGTCCGTAGCGTCGAGACGCTGTGCCTAGCGTCTCGACGCTGGCTTTCCTAATCAGGAAGATATTATTTTCGGGACAACGTCGAGACGCTGCCCCTAGGGTCTCGACGCTGTCACGATTTTCACTATAAATGGAACTTTTTCCAGCCGACCTAGGACGAATTTTTAGAGAGAAAAAACCTTATTTTCGAGATTGTCACACTTGGGAGAGGGGAAGAACGACGATTGAAGCGGAGGATGAGATTTCAAAGCTAAGGATCGTAGACCAGACGCAGGGAACGGAGAACGACACGACATTGAGTTTTATTCTCCCTTTTCTTAGAACTTTGATTATGGATTTCTCATTGTTTAAGATGTTTTTAGTATTGAACATGTGTAGCTAAAATTATTATCTTGGGGATTGATGTAGCCTTTTAGTTTTGATGTTTTAATTAATTGAATGTTTAGATTGATTGCTTATTGCCCATTCGTGCTTTTACTTTCTTAATGCTTATAATCTTTTGGCCAAAGGTTGTATGTCTTCATGGTTTAAAATTATGCTTGAGAGAGAATAATTTAGACTAGATCTTAATTGCATGACTAAGAGTAGTTCTAACATGGGAATGATTAGGCTATCTTAGAAGTTGTTTTAAAGAAGAGTTTTTAATGCCTTGCATGTCTTTAAAAACTAGATTGAACAATTAGTTTTATTACATTGCATGAGACCAATTGCGCTCGTAAGAGTCAATTGTTATTTTTGTTCTTCTAGACTTATGGAAATTTGCATGAATAATCTAAGCATTTGATTGATTGAAGCGTCAATCTAATTGGTGAAATCATATCTGTTACGTCTCCAAAAGTGACCTTTTTAGGACTTATTTATCTTAGAAAGATGTACACTCTTAGGTGTTTTTGATAGGATTTAGCTTAAACCTATGCTGATATATGAGAATTAGAAGAAGGAAGCTAAATTAGGACTTGTGTGCAAAAGGAGAGAAAAGGAATGAAAAAGGAAGTTAAAAGAATGAAAATTGTGCATTGCGGAAGCATTGCGGAAACATTGCTAAAACCGCAATGTTTTAAGTGAAATCCGTAAGTTGGCTAACCTTTTTCTGTTGTGATCCGATATTTCAGGGATTCGTTCTTTCTCCTCCATCCATATTGAAGTACGACGTTGAGGATGGATGGTTCTCCTTGGCCCAATCGCACCTGCAGAATACTATAAAAGGAGGTCAAAGAGGATGGTTTAATCATCATCCGAAAGCGTAGAGGTCTCTTCGCAGCGCAGTCTTTCCCATTCATTCTCTTCTCCGTCTGTTGGTTTGAGAGGTTCAGCTGTTGGAGTCGACAATCTGATAGGAAGGAGAGAAGATTCATCTTCTCTCCTGATTGGATTCATCCAAGCAAGGCTTACCTTTCTCTCCCTTCAGCCGAGGTGTCTGCGACGAGGCGATCAAGCTCACTTTACTGCTTTCTGTCTTTAACTTCTTATTTCCAGCACCGTTTGTTGTTATTTCTTTTCCATTAGTTAATCCATTCCATTTCGTTGCTTTCTGTCTTTATGTTAGTAACTTTAAGTCTTCATTTGTTTAGTTCAAACGCTTGATTAATCAGAAGCACAATTCATTATTTCGCAGTTTCTTGTCTTCGCTGTCTACTGTTTTTCCTTGCTGTTTTAAGTTTCATTTTCTTCTAAGCATGTCTACTTCATCTATTATTTCTGTTCTCTCTACATCCATGAGTAACTAAGTCACATAGGGGCATGCTAATGACAATACTATAGGCTAAAACACGTGAACCAAGCATGTAGGATAGCTCTCGAATGCATTGATTGTATGTAAGCTTCATCCCACGGGCAATTTCGATTGGCCATCCATTTTGTCCAAAGAACTCCTAACCTCTGGAAGGAGTAAGAGTTCAGAGTCATACACTTATGCTAGCCTCTCAAGGTAACCAGAAAACGACCTAGGAATAGGCGTTTTCCTAGTACAAATCATAACTTGCTGTTTTAACAAGATGCTTAAGACCTTACTTGGACATGAGTAAACTAAAGGATCTAATGCATGAAATCGGAAGATACATGAGAATGAGTTAGTTTGATGCATAGTGAGTTGATCCAATGCTTGAGAATCGTGTGAAAATGCCTATAGAGGAGTCGTTAGTAGCCCTTGTTTCTCCATTTTACACACTTTCGCTGTTAGTAACATTGCGGTAAAATTGCTGTTCTCGCAATTCTGTTAAGTTAAAAATTCTGTTTTAGCTATTTTCCTCTTCGTTTATTAATCTCTTCTCTTTACATTTGAGTTTATCATTGACTTGCACTTGTTTATGTTGATACCCTTTACATATTCCTTAGTAATTAAGCAATTTAAAACCAATTCTACCCCATCAAATCCACCCAATCTTGCTTAACAATACACTTCACGAGTAGCTAATAATAAATCTCTGTGGGAAAACGAATGAAAAAATACTTACTACTTGCTGCAAGATCATGTATGCTTGCATGTTCTGAGTGCTCTCTCTCTCTTATTGCTTATTTCTTTTACACATTGAGCACGCAACAAGTTTTTGGCGCCGCTGCCGGGGATTTAGTTTAGTGAAAACGAAGTTTGTTAAGTTAGAAACACAAAGTTTAATATCTATTGGAGCTGATCTATTTTTCATTTCTTTTGCAGGTACCACTGGGTTAGTTTATGAATGAGCCTTCAAGTAGCGATCTAGAGTTCAATCATGAGCCTGAGAGATTACTTAGGGCCAGAAATAGAGCTAAGAAACGTCTCTTTAACCAACCCTCTATACCTCCAATAATTGTTGAAACCGCAGAGTCTCCGCAATTCTATCAAGAAGAAATGGATATACCAGTCCCAAATCCGGTACCTACCACTCGCAATCCCATCGAAATAGCGAATGATAAGAATAGTGCCATTCTTTCCTACCTAGTACCTATGCCTGGGGAGCTAAACCCAAGCATAATCCGCCCTGAAATTACTGCCAACTCATTCGAGTTAATGCTAGTAATGTTCCAAATGTTGTCCACTGTGGGACAATTCTTTGGAGTGGAAAATGAGGATCCCCACAACCATCTTAGAAACTTCCTAGGAGTTAGTGATACCTTTATCATTCCTGGAGTTTCCCAAGAAGCCTTGAGGCTCTACCTCTTCCCTTACTCTTTAAGGGACAAAGCCAAAACGTGGTTAAACTCATTACCCTCTGGATCAGTCCTCAATTGGACAGACTTGGCGGAGAAATTCCTAGTTAAATATTTCCCACCTGATAGGAATTCTACCTTTCGTGATGACATAGTCAAGTTCAAACAAGCTGAGAATGAGTCCCTTCACGAAGCTTGGACAAGGTTCAAGGACCTTCTGCTTAAATGTCCACACCATGACATTCAATGGTGTATTCAAATAGAGGTCTTTTTCAAAGGATGCAACCCCAGCACCAGGCAAGTGCTAAATTCATCAGCTGGTGGTTCCATGCTGTCCAAGAGTTATAACGAAGCCTATGAGATCTTGGAGAAGATCTCAGCATCTCACTGTAGGTGGTCAGATGATCCAATAGAGCCAAGTAGAGCTCAAAATAAAGACGCACTCAATGCCATGAGTAGCCAAATAAGCGCCCTGACCAACCTAGTTAAACAAATGGCTCAAGCCAATCTCCAAACTAGTGTCAACACCGCCACAACCATGTCAATGGGCACACAACCAAGTCAAGGTGAGACACTAATCTGTGGATTCTGTGGGGAAGGGCACCTGTATGAATACTGCCCTGGGAATCCAGCTTCAGCCTGCTATGTTGGAAGCCAACAGCAGCCTAGGAACAACCCTTACTCTAACACCTACAATCCTGGTTGGAGGAACCACCGAAATCTTTCATGGGGTGGCCAGCAAAATACTAACCAAGCTCCTAACCAACCAAGACCGAGTGGAACACCTGGTTTCACTCCCCAACATAACCAATCCATGTATCAAAAACCATACAACCAACCAGTAGGGTCATCTGTAGAAAATCTACTCAAAGAGTACATCGCCAAGAATGATGCTACTCTACAAAGCCAGCAAGCTACCCTCAGGAGCCTAGAGAACCAAATAGGGCAACTAGCCAATGAACTCAAAAGTAGGCCCCAAGGTAGACTACTTGCTGACACTGAGGTGCCAAGGAGAGATGGAAAAGAACAAGTTCAAGCAATTGAACTTAGAAGTGGGAGACCCTTGGTGAGCAACATAAAAGAAACCCCAAAGAGAGTAGAGAACAATGAGTCTAGTGCTCCACTGGAGTCTCTGCCAAACCAAGGTCAACCATCACCAAGCACATCAGGAGCAAGGCTGGAGCCAATCATAGAAGAGATAGAAGAAATTCCAAGGCCTCCACCTATCCTAAGGCGACTTGAAGTGCCTGCATATGTGCCACCACCTCCATTTCCTCGAAGGCTAAAGAAAAAACAAGAACAGGAAGTGCACTTTAATAAATTTTTAGAAATTCTTAAGCAAGTGTATGTTAATATTCCTTTTGTAGAAGTTTTACAGTCTATGCCTTCTTATGTTAAGTTTTTGAAGGATATAATCACTAACAAGAAAATTATTGGTGAATTTGAAACAGTGAATCTCACTGAGGAGTGCAGTGCCATACTCCAGAACAAGCTACCGAAGAAGGAGAAGGATCCTGGTTCCTTCACCCTACCAGTGGAGTTAGGAGGCAAGCACGTGGGCAGAGCTCTTTGTGACCTGGGAGCCAGCATAAACCTCATGCCTCTATCACTATTCCGCCAGCTAGGAATAGGAGAAGCATGTCCAACCACTGTCACTTTACAACTTGCAGACAGATCCATAGCATACCCTGAGGGTAAGATTGAGGATATTCTTGTAAAGGTTGACAAGTTTATTTTCCTTGCAGATTTCATCATCCTGGATTATGAAGCAGACAAGGAGGTCCCCATCCTATTAGGCAGACCATTTCTAGCCACAGGTAGGGCCCTGAGTGATGTCCAGAAAGGTGAGCTCACCATGAGGGTTCATGATGAGGAGGTTAAATTTAGTGTTTTTAAAGCCTTAAGGTACCCCTCTGACTCTGAATCTTGTGCTAGCATGGACATTGTAGATTCACTGATGGAAGAACAGTTGGAGCATGAATTATTAACTAAGCATGCTAATGAATATGTACAATTAGATTTAATTGATTTGAATGTTTCTGAGATAATGGATATACCTGTAGATAAAACACAGCATGTTTGTATAAATAAAGACCTGACTGACAGTTCTTTGAATCCTTTAAAACCATCCATTGAGCATCCACCTGTCTTAGAATTGAAACCTTTACCCACTCACCTCAAGTATGCATATCTAGGAAGTAATGATATTCTGCCTGTGATTATTTCTTCTAAATTGAGTGAAAAGCATGAGGTTGAACTGATATTATTACTTAAGCAGCATAAAAAAGCTATTGCATGGACTATTGCTGACATTAGAGGCATTAGCCCTTCTTACTGCATGCATAAGATAATATTAGAAGAAGAGCATACACCCCGAGTAGATCACCAACGTAGGCTGAACCCCTCTATGAAAGAGGTAGTTAAAAAAGAAATCATCAAGTGGTTAGATGCAGGTGTGATCTTCCCTATAGCTAGTAGTCAGTGGGTGAGTCCTATACAATGTGTACCTAAGAAGGGGGGGATGACTGTAGTAGTAAATGAGAGCAATGAACTGATTCCAACTAGAACTATTACAGGATGGAAAGTTTGCATGGATTATAGGAAATTGAATAAGGAAACAAAGAAAGATCACTTCCCCCTACCATTCATAGATCAGATGTTAGACAGGATAGCTGGTAGAGCCTACTACTGCTTTCTAGATGGTTATTCTGGATATAACCAAAGCACTATAGACCCTAAGGACCAGGAGAAGACCACCTTCACTTGCCCTTTTGGAACATTTGCCTTTCGCAGAATGCCTTTTGGCTTATGCAATGCACCAGCAACGTTCCAAAGGTGCATGTTGGCAATCTTCTCTGACTTAGATGAATCCATGATAGAGATATTTATGGACGACTTCTCAGTCTTTGGTGATTCATTTACAAACTGTTTAGAGAACTTAGGACAAGTCCTGGCTAGGTGTGAGGAGACCAACCTAGTCCTTAATTGGGGAAAATGCCACTTCATGGTGGAAGAGGGGATAGTCCTAGGTCATAGAGTGTCTAGAGCAGGAGTGGAGGTCGATAGGGCCAAGATTGAAATAATAGAGAAGTTGGTGGAACCTCAGAATGTGAAAGCCATTAGAAGTTTCTTAGGACACGCAGGCTTCTATAGAAGGTTCATTAAGAACTTTTCACAGATCTCCAAGCCTTTGTGTGAGCTTCTAGAGCTGATTAAGCCATTCATCTTCTCTAAAGAATGTTTCTTAGCCTGGAAAGCCCTTAAGGAAGCACTAGTCAAAGCACCTATTATAGTAGGACCAAATTGGGACCTCCCCTTTGAGATGTTATGTGATGCAAGTGACTATGCTGTAGGGGTTATGCTAGGACAAAAGATTGGCAAACTAACACACCCTGTATACTATGCTAGTAAGACACTTAATGAGGCACAATGTAATTACACAACCACTGAAAAGGAGATGCTAGCTGTAGTGTTTGCCTGTGAGAAGTTTAGGAATTACATTGTAGGCACTAGAATAATCGTGTATACAGATCACTCTGCACTAAAATACCTTATGAGGAAGGCTGATGCGAAGCCTAGGTTGATTAGGTGGGTACTATTGCTGCAAGAGTTTGATCTGGACATTAGAGATAAGAAAGGATGCGAGAATGTGGTTGCGGATCATCTTTCCAGATTGCAACATAAATGCGATAACATTGCGGAAACCGCAATTTCTGATGCCTTTATCGATGAGCATGTCTTTGTATTAGCACATCGTGATAACGATGAGGAACCTTGGTTTGCTGACATTGCTAACTTCCTTGCCTCGCAGGTACTACCAACTTTCAAGGGAGGACAAGAAAAGAAGAGGTTCCTGCATGAAGCTAGGAAGATCATATGGGATGATCCTACACTTTACAAGGCATGTGCAGATGGTTTGCTGAGGAAATGTGTGTCAGCTGCTGAGGCGAAGTCTGTGCTGCAGCACTGCCATACAGCCCCCTATGGTGGACATTTTGGTGGCCAAAGGACAGCTGCAAATGTGTTCTAGAGTGGTTACTATTGGCCCACGATCTTCAAGGATGCCCACGAATACGCACACAGCTGTGATGAATGCCAGAGAACAGGTAACCTTAGTCGAAAGGATGAGATGCCTCTCACTTACATCCTAGAGTTGGAGCTCTTTGATGTGTGGGGCATTGACTTCATGGGACCATTTCCCCCATCATCAGGTAACCTTTACATACTTGTAGCTGTAGACTATGTGTCTAAGTGGGTAGAGGCCATAGCATGTCCAAACAATGATGCCAAAACAGTCATTAAGTTCCTTAATAGACATATCTTTACTAGGTTTGGAACACCTCGTGCTATAATTAGTGATGAAGGGACACACTTCATTAATAAAGCTATGGAAAAAGTGTTGGCTAAATACAATGTTAGGCATAGAGTAGCCACCCCTTATCACCCACATTCGAATGGACAAGCTGAAATTTCAAATAGGGAGATTAAAAACATACTCGAAAAAGTGGTCAAACCCAATAGAAAAGATTGGTCGTTTAAACTCGAGGATGCACTTTGGGCATATAGAACTGCATATAAGACACCCCTCGGTATGTCTCCTTATAGACTTGTGTATGGCAAAGCATGTCACTTACCATTCGAATTGGAAATTAAAGCATTTTGGGCCTTGAAAGAACTGAATTATTGCGTGACCGATGCGGGAACATTGCGGTCTTTGCAATTACATGAGCTTGATGAGCTTAGACATATGTCCTATGAAAATGCTAAAATGTATTAGGAAAAGACTAAGATTTGGCATGATAGTAGACTTAGGATTAAGGACTTTAAGAAAGGCCAACTCGTCTTGTTATTTAACTCACGGTTGAGATTATTTCCAGGCAAACTTAAGTCCAGATGGTCAGGTCCTTTTGTGATAACTAACGTGTTTGTTCATGGTGCAATCGAGATTAGGAACCTGCAGCAAGGGCAACCGTTCATGGTTAATGGTGCACGATTGAAGCATTATTATGAGGAAGGAGATGTGAAGACTCTCTCGGCCTTCCTCTTGACTGAAACGTGAAAATAAGAACGAGAGAGGACGAGTGATCACTGTGCTCGTCCATGCGAGGCTATGCCTTAGTTTATTTTTCGCTATTTTTTCGGTTACTATTTGTGCATATTTTTGTGTGATTTTTATTACGAATTTGATGTTGATTTTATTTCTTTTAATAGGGGATCGATAGAGGGAATCAAGGAGATGGATCCTGGATAAAAAATCGGGGAAGATATTGGGCCAAATCGAAGATTAAGTTGAGGAAATATGGACATTTGAAACGAAGGAAATCTCCAACGGCCATTTAATTGCGGTAGATTTGCAAAATCCGCAACAGAAATAGCCGTTGGGATTTCCATCATTACTTATAGCCGTTAGAAGCGCTCTGATCCGCACGCTTCCCTCATTCCCTGAACTCCAAGAAAACTCTCTCCTTCTTCCTCTGCAATCCCTCTTTCCAGATTCTTACGATTCCACCATGGTGCTAACGAGAGCTGAGAGATCTGCGTCCAAGAAGAAGGCCGACGACGCTGAGATTGCTGCGAGAGAGGCAGTCCTTGCCCTGGCAGACGCTGAGGCCGCGCGAACTGAACGCCTTCCCAAGCTTCTTGTTCGCAAGAAGAAGTGGAAGGTAGTGACGGAGATCCCTGCTGGGCCATCTGAACCAGCAGGAACACCCAAGAAAAGGAAGTGGAAGATGGCTGTGGCCGACGCAGCGATCGAGAAGAAAACTCCCTCTGTGGAGAGTCAAGAAAGTGGCCGTCCATCCTACGAGACGGCCAGACAAAGCCATTCCCCATCTCCCCCAGCGCAGAGCCCTGAAGCTTCACCCATCTCCCAGACGCCTGAACCTGAAATTCCAGAGGCAGACCATCAAGAATCGGTGCAGGGGGATGACGCAGCTGAGGAAGACGAGGTATTCTCTCCTTTGAGGGAGGTTAGCCCCGACAGCCCTGTGGAAGGCAATGATTCGATGGAGGAGACATTGGGGGATTGCCTCCAACAGATCACAACCAAGGCGAGATTGAGAAAGAAAGCCGCCAAGGTTGTCAAGGCCAAACGGCCAAAAACATCGAAGAAGTCCAAGAAAAAGAAAGCCAGGGGTGAGCCTTCATCAAAGAAGGTTAGTGGTGAGCCCTCTCCAAAGAAGCTCAAGATCGAGGCTGCTGAATCAGCCAAAGCAAAGGATAAGGGGAAAGCCAAGCTGTACCCCGAAGATGAGCCTCAATCTGTGAGGTATGTGTCCTCTGATGCTGAGTCCAGAGGCACTGAATTAAGGAAGAGGGACCTGCTGCATGAGAAAGGGTTCCTCGACGCGCTAGCAGACCTGCCGCAATTCTTGCGCGCAGGGATCACCAATCACGGCTGGGAGGAGCTGTGCAGACCACCCGTCCCCGCCTACTCCAACATGGTGTATGATTTTTATGCCAATTTGATGAACCCTGAAGATGGCCTATCTGTGGTCAGAGGAGTCGAGGTAGATTTCTCAACTAAGGCAATCAATGAAGCCTATGGCCTCAAGGGGCAAAAGCACACTGACTATGCCAGGATCGTTGATGCGCCAACAGAGGCTGTCCTGGAGGAAGCAATTCTGATCATTGGCCAACCTGAGGCAGCGTGGACAGTTTCACGCAATGGGAAGCACACCCTGATGAGTGCTACCCTCAAAGCCAAGGCAGCTGTCTGGTTTTCCTTCGTGCGAAGGAAGCTGTCCCCAGTGACCCACGAGACCACCATCAACCAAGGCAGATCGCTGCTGGTCTATGCGATCATGAGGGGCCTCACAATCAACGTTGGCGAGGTCATTGCAGCCTCAATCGCTGACTGCGCCAGAAAGGGTAAGGGTCCACTTTTCTTTCCCAATACAATCACTAAGCTTTGCTTACGTGCAGGGGTTCCAATCGAGCGGATGGAAAGGCAGCTGGCCTACACGGGGCACCTGGAGCTGCCTACAGGCCTGAGGATGCGCAGAAAGGGGAACATGGAGTTCGAGTTAGATGGCCTGGCTGCTGCTCAGTCTCTATCAATGGCCTGTCTGATGGATCTGCAGAAGAAGATGGCGCAATGGGCCTCATATGCGCAGGCAAGGGATAAAGATGTTGCTGACCAATTAGGCTGCATCTTTCCTGAGTTCCCCACGGACCTACTGACTCCATGGGCGCCTCCAAGACCAAGAAGGGAGATGATGATGAGGACATCTGAGTGCTAGGCTGATTGGCATTCAAGGGAGTATTTTCTGTTCCCTAAAAGAAAAAAAAATATAATCAAACTGCTTTTTTGTGTTGAACCATGTGAATTCTGCTATTTTGGAGTCAATTTTGATCTGTTTTTAGTTCTTTATTTTTGTTGTTTAGATTTGTTTAGTATAGTCTGATGGTAGCTGAATAGGTAGATTAGTTTAGTTTCCTTTTTGTATAGCTTAAATGACTGGAAAGAGCATGCATAGGGGCCTTGATCACTGATATATCTGCCCTGTATCCATTGCGAAATAATTGCGGAATCCGCAATTTTTATTAGTAAATGCATGTTTTTGACTGACTATTTAGCTAGGCTGGTTCGTTTAAATTTTGGCTTTTGCTGCTATCTTGACTACCTTATATAGCTTATCTAAATGCATGTTGGATGAGTGTCATAAGACATCTTTGATAGTTTAAATTAGCCTCTTAAAAGTACTCAGCATGCGTAGCTTTAAGTCCTTCCCTGCCTGTTTTTATAAATTTCTGCTGCTGTAATGTTTGCTTTTAGAATGTTCTGTCTATCCCTAGGGCTTTTTAGATTCTCTTTGTTTTACCCTAGACTAGATGCTTCTAGGATAAGTTTGGGGGTGTGCCACCTCAGACACTCATTGGGGACAATGAGTAGTTTAAGTTTGGGGGAGGCCACCCTAGGCCTAGGAACATTCCTCTCTCCCTTAAAGCATAAGCATTCTTCTTCTCCTTTACAAAAAATGATGAGCTGGAAAAAAAAAAATGAAAAATATAATAAAGAGGGGTGTCTCTCTTGAAGTTGCTGAGTAATCAGTGCCAAGTGTGTAACCCACAAGTGACATTGCATCAAAAGGCAACCAAAGGAGAGGCTCCACCAAAGTAAGAAAGAAAAAAGGAAGAAATAGGAAAGAAGAATGTATACCTAGGAGTTGCAACTTTGTGGCTTAGATGTCCTGAATAAAAAGAACTCTGATCCTCAATTAGCTAAGCACAAAGTTGTAACTTGTAGGGTTGTTTAGGGAGATGAATGTATGTCCAATGTAGTGATGCCAGGGTTTAGGTTGTTCTCTAAATGTACTACTGTCACTAGTTTATACTAAGACTGGCATGACTCTAAGGAATCCTAGGTAGCTCAAAAGTAAAAACTAAAAGCATGTACTGAGTCTGGGGTAAAGCTAGGTAGAATTTGAAACCTTAGGGATAGTTGCACGATATGACAGAAGCAAGTAGATCAGCTGTAAGGGGTTAATGAAACAGTAGGAGCTTTAGGCATGCAAAGTCAGAAGAAGCAAAGTAAGAGGGTAGTTGTAAACTTAGAAGTGTGTTACAGGACAACACTGCTATAGATAGAAATTTAGGGGAGTCAGCAAGTGGCTAAAGAGGATAAAAAGCAGCCTAAGTAAGTCCTTAGTTTGCTCGAGGATGAGCAAAACCTTAAATTTGGGGGTGTGTTACGTCTCCAAAAGTGACCTTTTTAGGACTTATTTATCTTAGAAAGATGTACACTCTTAGGTGTTTTTGATAGGATTTAGCTTAAACCTATGCTTATATATGAGAATTAGAAGAAGGAAGCTAAATTAGGACTTGTGTGCAAAAGGAGAGAAAAGGAATGAAAAAGGAAGTTAAAAGAATGAAAATTGTGCATTGCGGAAGCATTGCGGAAGCATTGCGGAAACATTGCTATAACCGCAATGTTTTAAGTGAAATTCGTAAGTTGGCTAACCTTTTTCTGTTGTGATCCGATATTTCAGGGATTCGTTCTTTCTCCTCCATCCATATTGAAGTACGACGTTGAGGATGGATGGTTCTCCTTGGCCCAATCGCACCTGCAGAATACTATAAAAGGAGGTCAAAGAGGAAGGTTTAATCATCATCCGAAAGCGTAGAGGTCTCTTCGCAGCGCAGTCTTTCCCATTCATTCTCTTCTCCGTCTGTTGGTTTGAGAGGTTCAGCTGTTGGAGTCGACAATCTGATAGGAAGGAGAGAAGATTCATCTTCTCTCCTGATTGGATTCATCCAAGCAAGGCTTACCTTTCTCTCCCTTCAGCCGAGGCGTCTGCGACGAGGCGATCAAGCTCACTTTACTGCTTTCTGTCTTTTACATCTTATTTCCAGCACCGTTTGTTGTTATTTCTTTTCCATTAGTTAATCCATTCCATTTCGTTGCTTTCTGTCTTTATGTTAGTAACTTTAAGTCTTCATTTGTTTAGTTCAAACGCTTGATTAATCAGAAGCACAATTCATTATTTCGCAGTTTCTTGTCTTCGCTGTCTACTGTTTTTCCTTGCTGTTTTAAGTTTCATTTTCTTCTAAGCATGTCTACTTCATCTATTATTTCTGTTCTCTCTACATCCATGAGTAACTAAGTCACATAGGGGCATGCTAATGACAATACTATAGGCTAAAACACGTGAACCAAGCATGTAGGATAGCTCTCGAATGCATTGATTGTATGTAAGCTTCATCCCACGGGCAATTTCGATTGGCCATCCATTTTGTCCAAAGAACTCCTAACCTCTGGAAGGAGTAAGAGTTCAGAGTCATACACTCATGCTAGCCTCTCAAGGTAACCAGAAAACGACCTAGGAATAGGCGTTTTCCTAGTACAAATCATAACTTGCTGTTTTAACAAGATGCTTAAGACCTTACTTGGACATGAGTAAACTAAAGGATCTAATGCATGAAATCGGAAGATACATGAGAATGAGTTAGTTTGATGCATAGTGAGTTGATCCAATGCTTGAGAATCGTGTGAAAATGCCTATAGAGGAGTCGTTAGTAGCCCTTGTTTCTCCATTTTACACACTTTCGCTGTTAGTAACATTGCGGTAAAATTGCTGTTCTCGCAATTCTGTTAAGTTAAAAATTTTGTTTTAGCTATTTTCCTCTTCGTTTATTAATCTCTTCTCTTTACATTTGAGTTTATCATTGACTTGCACTTGTTTATGTTGCTACCCTTTACATATTCCTTAGTAATTAAGCAATTTAAAACCAATTCTACCCCATCAAATCCACCCAATCTTGCTTAACAATACACTTCACGAGTAGCTAATAATAAATCTCTGTGGGAAAACGAATGAAAAAATACTTACTACTTGCTGCAAGATCATGTATGCTTGCATGTTCTGAGTGCTCTCTCTCTCTTATTGCTTATTTCTTTTACACATTGAGCACGCAACAATATCCCTAAGATACTTTTCTCGTGATTTGTCTAATTCGTTACTTTATTTTATTGTTTGTTTTCGTAATTGTTGTCACAACCCTCTTTGCACTTTATTCCTCTAGATAAAATTAAACACTATTATTCGGGTACTTAAGTGAGCTAGAAAGCCAGCCCTGAGGACGATATTCGTAATTATTTACACTTTATTACTTGACCCGCACACTTACGGTTTGCATTGCATTAAAAGTACGCAACCATGATGTCAGCAGAGGTCAATTTGACTTATTTTTCAGATCCGGGTCCGTTTGACAAATGGACTAAAATAGGGGGTCAGTCGTACCATTCTGCCACATGTAAGGTAGAACTCAAACAAACCCCATTAAATTATCTTCTTATTTATTATCACAATACTCTTAAGGTCTTCATAGATAGCCCTAGATTGACAATGGATTTTTGATATCTACAAATTTCACTAACTTTCTAAGGACAAAATCTATAAGTTCTTCCCAAAACAAATTCTGGAAAAGAAAAAAAAAATGATAAAAACTGGTGCGGAAAGGAATCCCACAATAAACTTCAAGCTGAAATTCCCACATCGGGAAGAAAGAGGCTCTAACGAACCCATCAAACTGTTATATAAAGGCACCAACGCTTTGTATTTAAACTTACGGAGCCGTGTGGTGAGCACAAAACGAACTATTCTTTCGCCTTTTACTAAAGAATACCGTGTGCTCGCCGCTCTTAGCGGCATACGCCTATTTTTGCCATACTTGAAAAAAAAGAAATAAAATAGCAACTAATCAATATTATTGACAATAAAATGTAACTAGCCTGCTACATATAATATAAATAATAAGTATTTTGAATTTATTTCAAAAGTATAAAATATATAGGAAAATTGTAACTGTCAATTTAATATAAAATTTTGTCAGTGATAGTAGTCTATCCATATGAGAACTTGAGTCTCACACCGTAAACCACTCGACCATCTTGACTTTTTTTTTTTTTTTTTTTTGTATAGTAGATATTTCTATTAAAATCCTAAACATTGCATTAAAATGATTTTAAATGCATCATTTTGATAGAAGTAGGATTTGAACCCACACCCTCTCACGAAAACTAAAACTTGAGTCTGGCATTTTACACCAATCGACCATCCTAACTTTATTTTTTGTATAGTAGGTATTTCAATCAAAATCCTAAACCTTGCATTAAAATGATTTTAAATGCATGCTTTTGAACATGAATAACGTGATTTAGCTATTTAAATCACATCTCAAATACTAACTTAGACAAAAACTTGAGTCTGACGCCTTAGACCCCTCGGTCATCCTGACTTTTTATTTTTGTATAGTAGATATTTCTATCAAAATCCTAAACCTTGGATTAAAATGATTTTCAACGCATGCTTTTGACTTATTTTGAACATGAATAAAGTGATTTAACTATTTAAATCACACCTCAAACATGTACTTATCAATTTTGTATGTAGTTTTTGTGCACACCAAAAACTAACAATTGTCAAAAGTGGGATTGGAACCCACACACCGTCACGAAAACCAGAATTTGAGTTTGGCATCACGAAAACCTGGCATTAAAATGATTTTAAATGCATGCTTTTGACTGATTTTGAACATGGATAAAGTGATTTAACTATTTAAATCACACCTCAAATATGTGACCAGAACTTGAGTCTGGCGCCTTAGACACTCGACCACCCTACCTTTTTTTTTCTTTTTTTTTTAGACATATTTATCAAAATCTTAAACTTGCATTAAAAATATTTTAAATGCATGCTTTTGAACATTAATAAGGTAACTTAACTATTTAAATCACACCTCAAACATGTACTTATAAATTTTGTAAGTAGTTTTTGTAAACACCAAACCCACACCCTCTCACGAAAACCAGAACTTGAGTCTGGCACCTTAGACCACTCGGCTATCCTGACTTTATTTTTTTATTTAGTAGATATTCCTAACAAAATCCTAAACCGTATATTAAAATGATTTTAAATGCATGCTGATTTTGAACATGAATAAAGTGATTTAACACCTCAAATACTTATCAATTTTGTATGTAGTTTTTGTGAACACCAAAAAACTAACAATTGTCTGGGTTTTGAACCCACACCATCTCACGAAGACCAAAACTTGAGTCTGTTTCTTGTATAGTAGATATTTCTATCAAATCCTAAACCTTGCAATAAAATGATTTTAAATGCATGCTTTTGTGAAAACCAAAAGTTCATAAACCTTGCATTAAGATGATTTTAAATGCATGCTTTTGTGAAAACCAAAAGTTCACAATTGTCAGAAGTGGGATTTGAACCCACGCCCTCTCACGAAGACCAGAACTTGAGTTTCGCGCCTTAGACCACTCGGCCATCCTGACTTTATTTTTTTTGTATATTAGATATTTCTATCAAAATCCTAAACTTTGCATTAAAATGATTTTAAATGCATGCTGATTTTGAATATGAATAAAGTGGATTTAGTGAGATTTGAACCCACACCCTCTCACGAAGAATAGAACTAGAGTCTAACGTCTTAGACCACTCAACCAACTTTAAAGGTAAAGAAGTGAGCCGGATTTGTTGTTGCAACCAAACCGAGGAGAGAGAAAACGGAATTAGAGAGAAAGAAAAAGAGCAGAATTCTACATCCGTACAGTTTTTGTATTTCAGTCCGTTAGGGATCAATCCGTGGTCCGATCAAGCTGAAATTTTGACAGCGTGTTCCTGACACGTGGGTCTTCAATCTGAACGGTGGAGATTTTGTTTGGAGTTATCTGCAGGAATATTCCAGTGGGTAGTTCGTGGCCACTTTAAGTGATATCTTTCTTCTTTTTACTCTCTTGAATTATATTGTGTTCTACTTTTAATTTTCTATTAGGTTCACCAGGGATAATTGAATAATAGAATTTAGTAATTATCCCAACAGTTACATTATGAGCTAAACTTTTATAGCTAGAATTTGTGGTGCTATAATATTTATTTGGCCTATTTTGTTATTGTGAAAGCATATGTTGTATAGTTCACGTGTGTTTAATATTTATATTTTCTATTTAAACTTAATCACTTTCAAAAGATTATAAAATGATTTTTAATACTTAAGGATTACATAAATGACTGAAATTGCACACTTTCACAAGTAATGCAAGTAAATTCATGTTGGATAAAATAGAGAATTCAAAGGAAAACATACTTTTTTTGGCCTGCAAAACTTAAAAACAAATGTACTTTAGGGATGTTTTTGATGTTGAGGCTCTATAGTTATATGATTAACTTAGATGAAAAAAATGTAGGACATGTTTGAAAATGATATGGAAATGATTAAAATCACTTCAAAACATGTATTTAATTCTTCAAAATAAAGTTAATGTTTGATTTTGAAACTTTTAAATGCAATTTTTATAGGGTTTGTTGCACAGACAACCATAAGCCCAAAATAATTGCAAATTTAGCAAAATTTAAAACATTTTGAAAATATGACAAAAAATCAGTGGCTATGAAGCTATCGTTGATATATAACTATCACTGATAGACTAAAATTCTATAAAAAAAACTGAGGTGATAGACTACTATCAGCGATAGACCATACTATCAGTGATAGAAATTGCCATATCTGCAATTTTTTTAAAAATTGGTATATTTTTAATTATTTTACTCTAAATTGACATCAGTTACAATTTCTCATTTTTATATCATCAAAATTGATTTGAAATGATTAAAAACATGTTTAGTGATTTTAACAATATTAAAATAACTTTCCAACAGAGTTCGAGGATTAAATCTGATATTCTAGCATACAATTTGAAATTTATGTTTACATTGATATGATATTGCATTATTGTAGCATCATTATAGCAACATAAGTATGAAAGTAGACCTATAAATTTCAGATTGACCTATAAATTTCAGATTTCTTTCTAATGTTTGTTGCATTTAAAACATGCTGTTTTTTAATAATATTGTAATTTTTAAAACTTTTTATAAAAATATGGTAGGTTTGAAAGTATTTTGAAAAGAATGTTGTTCAGGAAAAGACAGACAAAGACGACCTCTACACGCGGAGCAAAGGTCGTCTTTTGAAAATACGATCTTGTTCCACATGGATGAAGATCGTCTTTTCAAAAGACATCTTCTTCGGCATCTACTTTCCTTTCATTAAAAAATTGATATATTTTTATCCAGATATTCAAAAATTTTGAAAAAGGTACGGTTGGAAGAGAGCTTCAATTGGATACCTGGTTTCACTATTTTTAGAGTTGTGTATCAAAAGATACAGACGAAGTTTAGCTACGGTTTTGAAGTTTTCAGCCATATCTTCAGTTCTGGGTTTAGTGAAGTTTTCAGAACTTCGACGATCTGTATATTTTGATACACAACTCCAAAAGTAGTGAAACAAGGTATCAAATTGAAGCTCTCTGTGTTAGCTTTCCAACCTTACCCTTTTTGAAGTTTTTTAATATCTGGATAAAAACATATCAATTTTTTAATGCACTCCTCAAAAGAATCTTCAGCTCTGAAATTTGCAGAACTATAGTCCAATGATGGACCAAAACATGTGTGTTTAATTTGGTTCAATAACCTGCAACGAAGTTTATGGTCAAGTGCAAGTATACACTTGTCAATCAAGTAATAATTTGGAAAGTATTCCAAGTATCGTATCCCAAGAGACTGTTGAAGAATTTAGTTTTATAAAGAATTTGTTTTTCGAAAGCAATAAAAAGGTACACAAATAAATTGATAATGTGGTTGGTTGGTTTTGGTTTGAAAATAATAATAAAAACAGGGATCCAATCATGTTTCAGCCCTAAGTTGAGTTTACTTGACAGCCTGTGACCACAGAGTCACCACATAGTACCTTATGCTTTTGGATCGGATTCCTCTCCTATTCAGCCTCTTTGCAAGTACCTTTAGGAGTCTAAGCCATTATACTCACGGTCCAGTGGATAATGTGATCTTAGATGGTTAAGAATGCAATCCTATTGATCCTATAGTCTTTTGCCCCAATCATCAAGGACAATCGACGAAATCCTATTCCTAGGTTTTTCTGCTATATCACCTTTACGAGAGCCGTTAATTGCCCGACCTGTCCAGTATCGACATTAAAATTTCATGCTAATTAAGTGATAAAATTAATATAACATTTTTGCATATATTCAGTAAAGGACGAACCACATAAGACATAAGGGGTAAAACCGTAATTTACAGCTGTCAAGCTAGCTCATTTCTTAACGGGCATTCACATAATTGAATCCCTTACGAAAACTTAGCTCATAATGAGAACTATACTAAAATACTTCATTGAAAAATAATGCATAAGTAAAAAAATTGCTAAAAGGGTAAAATGGTAATTTTACTCGAGAATTAAAGATAAAATGAAAATGGAATAAAAACAGAATGTAAATAATAAATAAAGGACAGACTTGGAATAACAAAGGTTTTGAGCTGAAAATTAAATTATAAATGCAAAAGTTGCTAAAAGGGTAAAATGGTAATTTTGCATGTAAAGTTAAGAACGAAAATAAATGTGAAATAAAAGCAGAATGTAAATAGAAAATGTGCAGAATTAAATAGAAAGTAAATCTAGAAATTTTCCAACTTTCTCTCTCTCGAACTCGTGGACAATGGATGAAGGGTCTCTACTCGCTCGATTCACGTCGTCAATGCAAATCGAATCCTCGCAGCACCTTCCTTTCGGAGCTGGCTGAAGTAGAACTATTACAGAGGAGTGGTCCGCTCTTGTTTGGAATTTTGGGAATTTGGGTGAGTTCTTCGAGAGAGAAAGGAGGTTGATCGACTATGTGGAAATTGATTGTTGTAAAGAAATGATCGATGATTGGAATGAAGGCTTGAGGTGCCTTTTATAGGCCTTAGGGTTTATTTGGAGGTTGCTAAAATGAGGGAGAGATCTTTGGTAAGAGTTGTTAGGTCAAATAGGGAGTTGGTTGGCTGAATCTTTGGAAGATCTTTGACAAAATATCTCAACCAATTCGTTTGACCAGTCAACTGCACTCTGTGGCCTCGTATGTGGCCACAAGCTGGATTCTGCACTCTGTGACTCCTCTTTGGCCACAAGCTGGATTTTGCACTCCGTGACTCCTTTGTGGCCACAAACTGAAACTCTGTGGCCACAAGCTGAAGTAGAATACAGTTTTCCTGAAAATAATTAAAACAACATTAATTCTGATCAAAAATGACTCTTTTACCCTCTTAATTGCTTCATAATGACAAAACGACCTTGAGCATGTGACTTTCCTATTTTTATTCTTTTCTTATCAATTACATGCACAATTATCTTTTATTTAACTCAAAAAGTCAATTAATGAGTATGCTTTAAAGGGTAAAAACATGACATAAATGACGTTCATCATCCAACTTCGATGATCTTTATCTTTTGATACACAACTCATATAGTGAAAGCAGTTATCAAACTGAAGCTCTACTCGGTTAGCTTTTCAACCATACATTTTTTTTATCCAAAAATAGTGAAACCAGACATGTGACCTGAATTAAATTTAAAGAAAAAAATTGCTAATTCTTGATCCGATAAACCTAGTCGATCATATTGCAATTGAGCTCAAGATTAAATGAGTCCAAAAACTATTTAAATGGTAATTTGGCCAAAGCTCAAAAGATTAAGATTAGGCCTAAAACTAACAAAGCCCATTCCAGATGTCTTGGTTCAAAAGCCATCCGGGCTCATACACATTATGTGTTCATGGAAAAAATCTATAAATAGAGATGTTTTCCTTCATTTGGGTTCATAAATTTAACTCTCAAGAGAGCCTGAAATCCAGAAAACTCTTCGAAACTGAAGACTCTATACCATACATGCTTTGAAGACCAAGATCAAAATTTAACACTTCAAGGCTTCGACCATCGACCAATCAAGGGTCGATCAAGAAGTCCAAGACCGGCCCAAACAAATCAACACGCTTGAGAACAAGTGCGCGCTCTAACCCTCGAAATAAATTTATAGAGAGAATTAAGTGCATATTAATACAAATTAAATTCATTTACCTTATAAAATTTTTGTTGGGTTGAAATATGGTGGGAACACAAGCAAATACTGATTTGTTAGAAAAGAAATGGAATAAATTGATAAAAAGCTAGTGGTGAATGGGTTCCCCACATGCCTAAATACCAATGGTTACAAATACCTCATACCAATGGTTTCAAATAAGCTGAAACTCCCACATCGGAAAAGAATACAATAGCAGCTGTTCAGCGCCTATATAAACTCACCAACGTCATTAGTCTAATTCACGGAGTCGTGCGGTGAGCACAAAGCGAACTATTCTTTCGCCTTTTACTAAAGAATACCGTGTGCTTGCCGCCTTAAGCAGCATACGCCTATTTTTGGAGGGATCCATCTTTCGGGAGTGGGTCTCACATTAAATCGAGTTTTTAAAGTTAATTTAAAATATTGTATTTAGAAATGTGACATAATCACCTGTTTGTTTGATTTTAAAGTAAGGTTTTTAAAATTCAAGCTAAATTTAGAAATTTATGGTTGTTTTCTAATGTTGTCTTTAAAAATATAAGATGTATAAAAATCAAATGGTTATCAAGATGATTGTATTATGAAATCGTAAGTATAATAAACACATTATGAAATCTTTGAGTATAATAAACACAATTTATAGTTTTTGACTTATAAAACATAAAATTGAGAGTTAATTTTTAAGAACTTTTTTTTAGTACATATTTGGGGTGGGGGGATTCGAACCACAGACTTCTCGGTCGTCAAAACATACATATGTCATCTGAGCCATGCTCGTTTTGGCTAAAGTTTAAGAACTTACTAACATAACATTGAAAGTTTAAGAGTTTATTAAAGACAAAACTTAGACTTCCTGGACATATTATATATTTGCATGTTCAAGAACCAATAATTAGACACAATATTGTAAATTAAAAGATCTATTTGACAAAATAAATTGAGAACTCAAAAACCTATAAAATTTCAATGTTAAATCAAACACAACATTAAAAGTTCAAATACCTATTAGATACATTTTAAAATTCAAGAACATTATATACCACTCTAAAGGGACGTTATTAGACACATTTATTTAGTACAACAAATTTAGGGGTATAAGAATTTTAACCTCACACTTTAAGGAAAGAAGTATATGCTAATTACGGTTGAGCTATGTCCATGTTGGCTTAATTCAAATGGGTAAGACATATGTCTTTTACTTAAAGGCTAGAGGTTCAAATCTTCACTCGTTGAACAAAAAAATGTGTATTCATGTACTGATTTAGCATCTATTAGAACCCCAAGTTAGTTGATCACATCTAAACTTAGGATTAAAATAGGTATTTTGAAAAATTAAAGGATAATTTTTTATTTTTTTTTATAAAGTACAACGAAATGAATTTGAAAGTTTAGATGAGATTTAAACTTTTAAGGTTTTGATCATTTCGTTTTTATTTTTCTGTTTTTGAAATTTAGGCTTGTTTTCTATTAATTTTTTTACTATGTGTTACACTTTACTTAAAAACATTTGGATTTTTAGTCAAATTCTAAACATACAAAAGCTACTTTTTTTTTTTTTTTTTTTTCAAAACTAACTTAATTCTTGAAAACATTGGTAGAAATTAGATAACAAAACAAATAAAATTATAGGTGGAAGTAGTGTTTATAAGTTTAATTTTCTAAAACTAAAAATTAAAAACCACATAGTTATCAAACGAAGCCTAAATTACGAGGAAAAAAATAGAATCATTTGAGATAGATTTTATTCTATAATTATGTAAATAAACTAAAGTCATGAACTTTGAGTTTGAAACCTTTTTTATAGGTTGAAAATTTAAATTAAAAACAAAATATGTTAGATTAAACAAAATATCAAAATTATGATGTTTTTTTGGCGTTACGTTTATCTAGTTTGAAAGCAATCATGTATGTACCTCAGGAAAGAAAAAAAAAACAATCATATAAAATTTGAGTTATAAAGTACTTGGATTAATTTGCTAAAACTAACAAATTTATATATACAATGTTAGTGATATGTTTTAGGAAAAAAATCAATTATTTATACTCATAATTAGCCATGAATGAATATGAATGTAGATAGAGATGTTCCGATTCTTATAAGCACATATACCATTTTGTCAATTTTTCTACTTAAACTTGCTACAATTTTTTCTCATTGGCACAACATTCCAAATTACATTATCTAGAATGAAATATTCAATTCTACCTTATTTAAATTTCTTACATGTTTTACACCCTAGTTTATGGTTTATATTTATAAAGGCAAACTAGTCTTTTTACTATTGTTACGAGTGAATTTAACCATCTCAAGATGAAGACCCAAGAGGCATGCAAGAAGTCTAGTTCACGAATTTAATCGCTAAAGCTCGTGGCCTTAGGACTAGAAAATAATATTTTAAAAAAAAATGATGATGTTAGCGGAGGTCAATTTGACTTATTTTTCAGATCCGGGTCAGTTTGACAAATGGACTAAAATAGGGGTACAATTCTCCCACAGGTAGAACTCAAACAAACCCCATTAAATTATCTTCTTATTTATTATCACAATACTCTTATTTTGATTAAGGTCTTCATAGATAGCCCTAGACTGACAATAGATTTTTTATATCTACAAATTTCACTAACTTTCTAAGGACAAAATCTATAAGTTCTTCCCAAAACAAATTCTGAAAAGAAAAAAAAAATGATAAAAACTGGTGTGGAAAGGACTCCCACAATAAACTTCAAGCTGAAATTCCCACATCGGGAAGAAAGAGGCTCTAACGAACCCATCAAACTGTTATATAAAGGCACCAACGCTTTGTATTGAAACTTACGGAGCCGTGTGGTGAGCACAAAGCGAACTATTCTTTCGCCTTTTACTAAAGAATACCGTGTGCTCGCCGCTCTTAGCGGCATACGCCTATTTTTGGAGGGTCTCTCTTTTTAGAGTGATCCCTACATCATTTCAAGTTTAAAAATTTAATACATGGTTCACTCCTCTGCACATTTTAAATTCCAATTTATGATTGAAGTTGATTTTGATGGGGGAAAAAGTATTTAAAAAGTAATTAAGAATAAATATTAAAGGTTTTTAAGTCTGGGATGATTTTGAAATAAAAAAAAATATGCATTTGATGGTATATAAATTGCCTCTAAAAATATATACAAAAAAAATTATATTGTCAAAAAACAAATATATATATATATATATATATATAGGTTGGTTATTCGTCAACACGGGTTTAACTTACGATGCCCTCGTCCAAATGAGTATTTTACAGTCGATAAGGAATTCCATTAATAACTGGGCGTTTTGATTCTTTGGAACAACTCGATACATAAAATAGGAACTAATCAATATTATTGTTAAAGTTGAAGGAGTTTTAGTTTGAATGAGTTTTTTTAGTATTATTGTTCCTATTCATATTGTTGATTCTATTATTTTGGAAACACTAAAATAGGTGTAAGAAAAACCTATATAATGTTTGGTTTTTTCTATTGTAATAACAACTTACTTTTCATCTCTCTTTCTCTCCCTTACAAACTCTATCTTGCAAAGTGTAACAGTGGTATCAGAGCCAAGTTATATCATCTTTTCCTTTTATCTTCTAAGGTAGTTAGCAAAGCAAAAAAGATGGCCACAGACAATTATGTGCAACCGCCAATTCCTCGCTTTGATGGTCATTATGATCATTGGAGTATGTTGATGGAAAATTTTCTACGGTCGAAAGAGTATTGAACCGTTGTAGATGCAGGAGTGAATGAACCTGCCGCTGGAGTTGTCTTGCCAGAAGTTGAGCAAAAGAAGTTAGAGGAACGAAGGCTGAAGGATCTCAAGGCCAAGAATTATTTATTCCAAGCCATTGATCGTGCCATCTTGGAGACCATTTTGCAAAAAGGCACATGCAAGCAAATATGGGACTCCATGAAGAAAAAGTATCAAGGCACAACGAGGGTTAAAAGGCAGCAGCTCCAAGCTCTTCGCAAAGAGTTTGAGATTCTTCACATGAAGCAAGATGAGTCCGTAGGTGAGTATTTCTCGCGGACCTTGGCTATAGTAAACAAGATGCGGATCCATGGAGAGAAGATTGAAGATGTCACCGTGGTTGAGAAGATTCTTCGGTCGATGGCTCCTAAATTTGCTTATGTGGTTTGTTCAATTGAGGAATCAAAAGATGTCGATAACTTATCAATTGATGAATTACAAAGTTCTTTACTTGTGCATGAGCAAAGAATGACTCCAACTACAGGTCCAACTGAAGAACAAGCCTTGAAGGTTTCAACTCAAGCTGAAAATTCTACGGGAAGAGGATCAAATAGAGGTCGTGGTCGAGGTCGTGGTAGATGGCAAGGAAGAGGAAGAGGTGGAGGACATGACCAACACAAACAAATGTCCAATAACTCAAGGTTTGATAAGTCCAACATTCAATGTTACCGTTGTCATAAGTTTGGTCATTACAAGTCTGAATGCACAGTCAACCTTACCTCTGAAAGAGGGTCCAATTTCATAGAAAAAAAGGAGCAAGAAACACTTTTGATGACGTGTCACCACAATGATGAGCTTGGATCAAATATATGGTACATCGACACGAGTTGCGGCAATCATATGTGTGGTAACAAGTCTCTATTTTCCTATTTGGATGAAAGTTATCATTTTACTGTATCGTTTGGTGATAATTCTAAAGTAAATGTTGTGGGCAAATGTGATGTTCAAATTAAGACCAAAAAAGACAATGTTGAAACTATATCAAATGTGTTTTATATTCCTGACTTGAAAAGCAATTTGTTGAGTGTTGGACAGTTACAAGAAAAAAGGTATGTTACAACCATCAAAGAAGGCGGTTGTGAAATATATGATCCAAGGAGAGGATTGATTGCTCGTATTGAGATGACATCAAACAGGTTGTTTCCACTCAAACTAGAAGGTTTGGAAACATGTTTCAAGACGGTTGTAGAAGATCCTATGTGGCTTTGGCACTTGCGATATGCCCACTTGAATTTTAAAGGTTTACAAGTCCTTTCTCATAAGCAAATGGTGGATGGTCTTCCTCAAATTTCTCCTCCCTCAAAAGTATGTGAAGATTGTGTTGTTGGCAAACAACATCGTGAACAGTTTTCAAAGGGTAAAGCATGGAGAGCGTGCAAACCTTTGGAGTTAATCCATTCTGACATATGTGGCCCAATAAATCCAATATCAAATGGGAAGAAGAAATATTTTATTTCTTTCATTGATGATTTTTGCAGAAAAACATGGATTTATTTCTTGCAGGAAAAGTCAGAAGCATTCTCAATTTTCAAGAACTTTAAGGCGGCAGCTGAAAATGAAATTGGAAGGAAAATTAAAACTCTTCGGACGGATCGCGGAGGAGAATACATGTCACAAGAATTTGTAAATTTTTGTAATGAGCATGGAATCCGACGCCAACTGACGACACCCTACACACCTCAACAAAACGGTGTTGCCGAAAGAAAGAATCGTACTATCCTCAACATGGTTCGAAGCATGATTGCAAATGGGAAAGTCCCAAAGCATTTTTGGCCAGAAGCTGTAAATTGGGCTATTCATGTTTTGAATCGAAGTCCCACTTTTTCGGTTAAAAACATGACTCCTCAAGAAGCTTGGGATGGGCGTAAACCATCAGTTGACCATTTCAGAATCTTCGGGTGCATTGCATATGCACATATTCCTGATGAGAGAAGAAAAAAACTAGATGACAAAGGCCAAAAATGTGTCTTTCTTTGCATTAGTGAGCAATCAAAGGCTTACAAATTGTTCAATCCTATTACAGGTAAAATTGTAATTAGTCGAGATGTTATATTCGATGAAGTAAGCACGAGGAACTTGATAGAATATACTGTGGAGCAACAATCAATACCTATGAACTTTGAAGAAACTACCAGTGATGTATCTTCGCCACCACAACCTGAAAGTCCAGTTCAACAATCAGTTGAGACTATTGAAACGCAAACAGAAGGTACAAGTTCAAGATCACAACGAGTTAGAAGAAGACCATCATAGATGGAAGATTACGATGTTAGTGGTGATCTTTCTAACGAAACACTTGTCCATTATGCTTTATTATCAGAATGTGATCCAGTAACCTTTGAAGAAGCTGTGAAAGATCTAAAATGGCAGAAAGCCATGGATGAAGAGATCAAGCAATACAGAAAAACAATACTTGGGAGTTGTCAGAACTTCCTGAAGGACAGAAATCCATTGGTGTTAAATGGGTTTACAAAACAAAGCTGAATAAAGATGGAAAAGTAGACAAGTACAAAGCTCGTCTCGTTGCAAAAGGGTACAAGCAACAAATTGGCATCGATTACAATGAAGTTTTCGCTCCAGTTGCAAGACATGATACCATTCGAATAGTGGTAGCAATGGCAGCACAAAATAATTGGAAAATTCTTCAAATGGATGTGAAATCCGCATTTCTACATGGAAACTTGAATGAAAAAGTTTTCATAGATCAACCCCCTGGTTATGAACAACAGAGAAATGATGGAAAGGTATATCGGATGAAGAAAGCTTTATACGGGTTGAAGCAAGCACCTAGAGCTTGGTATAGTCGGATTGAGGCTTACTTTGTTAGAGTTAGATTTGAAAAATGTCCATACGAACATACTCTCTTTATTAAATTTGAACCTCCAAACAAGATTTTGATCGTATGTTTGTATGTAGATGATTTGATTTACACAGGTAATGATCCAATAATGTTTGAAGAATTCAAGCAGTCCATGATGGTGGAGTTTGAAATGACAGATCTAGGGATGATGCATTATTTTCTCGGCATTGAAGTAATGCAATCAGCAGCTGGAATTTTCATCAATCAGAAGAAATATGCATTGGAGATCTTGGATAGATTTCAAATGAAAGACTGTAACTTAGTCTCAACTCCAGTTGAACCCAGCTTGAAGCTCACAAGGGACCATGAAGGGAAGAAGGTCAACAGTACACTCTACAAGCAAATAGTTGGAAGTTTGATGTACTTGACAGCTACAAGACCTGATATTATGTATGTTGTAAGTTTCATTAGCATGTTTATGGAATCTCCAACTGAGCTTCATCTCTTAGTAGCCAAAAGAATCTTACGTTACTTGAAAGGTATTAGAGAAGCATTACATGGCAGTCAACATCCATGTGGTAGTCAATCAAGTGATTCATCAGCTGATGTGGATTCATAGGTGGAAGAAGGTTCTAGGCTCTTTACTCCCACAATTCTGTTATGAGCCTCTCCACTATTCTATCAACACGTGTCTAGGGTTTTGTATTATTACTCTCTCATTATTCATTCTTTGTAAGTGTATATAAGGAGGTGAGAGCCTCCTCACGATTCATTCATTCAATATATATAAAACAGAGAATCCAAAGGCTGCTTCCTCTATTGTCTCTGCTTTTCCTTTCTTTGATTTACTGTGCAGCTTCATCCTGAAGCTTAACTTGGTATCAGAGCATCCAATGGCAAACGCCAATCGATCGCTTCCTTCCCTTTTCTCTGCCTCGAGCTCTAACAATGGAGGCTACTCAGGACCTCCTCTAAACCAGCTGTTAAACCAAATTACATCGATTAAGTTGGACAGAACCAACTTCCTTCTGTGGCAAAATCTTGCCTGGCCGATTCTCCGAAGTTACCAACTGGAAGGGCACCTAACCGGAACAGAGCCTTGTCCAGAGCAATACATTCTCTCTGCTAATACACGAGCTCAAGCTGAAGAGACTGGTGAAAGCTCGAGCACCACCTCACAACCCACTGCAGTGGAGTCAAGTCCTTCTCAGCCCATTGTTAAGGTAAAAGAAACCAATCCTGAATTCACAAGATGGGTAACAGTCGATCAACTTCTTCTGGGATGGCTGTACAACTCAATGACACCTGAGATTGCAATGCAAGTTATGGGGTTCTACACCTCGAAAGAACTATGGGAAGCAATCAATGATCTCTTTGGTGTTCAATCAAGAGCAGAAAGTGACTATCTCAAACGACTCTTCCAGCAAACTCGCAAAGGAGCAATGAAGATGGGTGAGTACCTCATAACTATGAAAAAGTTATCTGATGGTCTAACGCTTGCTGGGAACCCTATTTCCCACAGTGATCTTATTTCTCAGGTGATTTCTGGACTGGATGAAGATTACAATCCCGTGGTTGTAATGATTCAAGGCAAATCTCGTGTCAGCTGGTCTGAGATGCAAGCTGACCTTCTCTCGTATGAGAAAAGACTGGAGTACCAAATAACTCTTAAATCAGGTTTGTCCAACTTGACATTGACTGGAGGAACACCATCTGTTAACATGGCACAGTTTCGAGGGCAAAGTAGTTATAACTCCTCACCAAATCGATCTCCAACTCAGCCATCCTCTGGTTCTTCTAACTCTGGCTTCAGGGGAGGTCGTGGTGGTAGAGGACGTGGTCGCTGGAACAATGGGAATCGTCAAGCTCAATGTCAGGTTTGTGGTAAGCATGGCCATACTGCAGCAATTTGCTTCTCTCGATTTTTACCTGATGTAAATAATCCTCATAATACACACCAAAGAGAGAACTAGTACCACCAAAATCATAATGCACCTACACCTCCTACAAATCAGGTGTGTCGGCCCAACCCCTCAGCACTGGTTGCTAACTCTGCTATAGCAACACCTGAATGTGTGATTGACCCAAGCTGGTATGCTGACAGTGGAGCCTCAAGTCATGTGACTGCCAATCCCAGCCTTCTTCACAACAAGTCTGATTATACAGGTACAGAAATGGTTGTTGTTGGTAATGGTGATAAGCTAAAAATTTCTCATCTGGGACACTCTTCCATCATGTCTAAATTTGGCACACTTAAGTTGCAAAATGTTTTATATGTTCCCTCCATAGCCAAGAATCTGATCAGTGTTTCACAGATAACCAAAGACAATGACATTTATGTTGAGTTTCATTCTGACTTTTGTGTGGTTAAGGACAAGGTTACGGGAATGGAGCTGCTGAGGGGAACCCTTAAAGATGGTCTCTATCACTTTGCCTCAACCGGAATGCCTATAAATAAATGTGCAGCTGCCTCTGACTTAACCAAGATTGAAGTTGCTCACTCTTCCGAAGTCCTAAATCCCTCTGCCAATTTTGTCTGCTCCTCTGAAGAGGTTGTTCCTCAAGTAAATGTAGTGATCACCAAGGCATTACTTCACAAACGCCTTGGTCATCCATCTGTTAAAGTTTTGAATCAAGTTATCAAAAGCTGTAAATTGCACTTATCAGTAAATGAGGAAATTCCTTTTTGTGAAGCATGTCAGTTTGGAAAAATACATTCTCTTCCTTTCCCTCTGTCTCAATCTCATGCTAAGGCCAAATTTGATCTTGTCCACACTGATTTATGGGGGCCAGCCCCTGTTTTGTCTTCTGATGGGTATAGATACTATATACTATTTGTTGATGATTATAGTAGGTTCACTTGGTTGTTTCCTCTTAAGCAGAAAAGTGATGCTCTCCTAGCCTTCAAGGAGTTTCAAGCATTTGTTCTCACTCAGTTTAAAAGCACTATCAAAATGATCCAGATGGATGGAGGTGGTGAGTTCAAACCCATTGCTCAGATTTGCCGTCACCTTGGCATTATAACAAGATTCTCTTGTTCCTACACCTCAGCTCAAAATGGTCGTGCTGAACGAAAGCATCGACACATTGTTGAAACCGGCCTCACTCTTCTTGCACAAGCCTCCATGTCTCTACAGTTTTGGTGGTTTGCTTTCCAGACAGCAGTACTTCTTATAAATGGGTTGCCCTCTCCAGTCCTCAAAAATCGCTCTCCAATAGAGGTTCTTGTAAGGAGCCACCTAAACATCACAGAGCTTCGAACATTTGGCTGTGCTTGCTACCCGAATCTGAGGCCATACCAACAACACAAATTTGATCATCACTCTGCACAGTGTGTTTATCTTGGGCCGTCTCCTATTCATAAAGGCCATTTATGTCTCACTGCAGCTGGCCGTTTATTAATCACAAGACATGTTCGATTTGATGAAAGTCTCTTTCCATTCAAATCTGGTTTTGGGAACACACCTCTGCCAACTCAGGTATCATCTCCTATTCCCTCTATCTTAAGCTGGTTTGGTTCAACTATCTGCCCTCAGTCTTATTCTACTTCTTCTCCCAGCCCAACATTATCCCAACCACCTATGACTCCCTCTCCCCAGCTTCTCCAAAGTCCAGACTCCCCAAGTTCACAAAAATCACAGCCCCACAAATATCTACCATCCTCACCAAACTTTACCTCACTTAGTCCACAAACGTACCCCAATCTATCTACTCCTACTTCACCATCCTTTGCTGCATCTCACTCATCTAATCCTTCCCCACTACTGCATCCTCCACCACAACCCATTTCAGCTCCCTTACCTACAAAAAATGATCACCCCATGGTAACCCGAGGTAAGGCTGGAATATTTCGCCCCAAAGCCTGGACTATCACCACCCCAACTGATTGGTCTCTCTGTGAACCAACCAAGGTCTCTACAGCCCTTGCCACACCACAGTGGCACAATGCTATGAATGAGGAGATATTGGCTCTGCGTCGGTCACAAACATGGACTCTAGTCCCTCCATCTGCACATCAGAATGTAGTAGGCTGCAAGTGGGTTTTTCGATTGAAACAGAATGCTGATGGGTCTGTTCAAAGACACAAAGCTCGCCTTGTTGCCAAAGGCTTCCATCAGCACTCTGGTGTTGACTTCTTTGAAACCTATAGTCCAGTTGTGAAGGCTTCAACCATTCGTATCATATTATTCCTTGCTGTTTCAAATGGCTGGTCCCTCAGGCAGTTGGATTTTAACAACGCTTTCCTCAATGGTACTTTGAAGGAAGATGTCTACATGACTCAGCCCCCAGGCTATGTTGATCCCTCTAAACCTGATTACGTTTGTCATCTCCACAAGGCACTCTATGGCTTGAAGCAAGCTCCACGAGCTTGGAATGATGAGTTTAAAATCTTTTTACTTGGATGTGGTTTCTCCGCCAGCAGGTGTGATACTTCCCTCTTCATCTATCACAAGGGCTCTACCACTATTCTTCTTCTTATTTATGTCGATGATGTTATTTTAACTGGCAACAATGCATCTGCCATCACCACATTAATTGAAATATTGCACTCCAAGTTTGCCTTAAAGGATCTCGGTTTGCTCAATTACTTCTTGGGTATCCAAGTTACATACTTGCCTACTGACCTTCATCTGAACCAATCCAAGTACATTAATGATCTCTTGGACAAGCTTCAAATGCAACACACTAAACCTTGCCCATCTTCTGCAGTCACTGGCAAGAATATCTCCATACATGATGGATCTTTGCTCTCGGACCCATTTGTCTATCGAAGCACCATAGGCGCACTTCAATACTTGACCAACACTCGTCCCGACATTGCCTTCATTGTGAACAAGCTTAGTCAGTTCCTCAAAGCTCCCACCGATGTTCACTGGCAAGCTGTCAAACGTGTCCTTCGTTACCTCAAAGGTACTCCAACTCATGGACTTCTTGTTCAGCCAAGTGATCAACTTACTATCACTGCCTTCTCGGATGCTGATTGGGCTGCCAACATTGATGATAGAAAGTCCGTTGCCGCCTATTGTGTCTTCCTCGGTCCTTCTCTGATCTCTTGGTCCTCCAAGAAACAAGTGGCTGTTGCTCGATCGAGCACTGAATCTGAATACCGAGCCCTTGCTCATGCTTCTGCTGAAATCATTTGGGTTCGTCAACTCCTTGAGGAACTTGGACTTCAACTATCTCGCTCACCCTTACTCTGGTGTGACAACATGAGTGCAGGAGCGCTTGCTGCTAATCCTGTCTTTCATGCTCGGACAAAACATATAGAAATCGATGTCCACTTTGTTCGTGATCAAGTTCTTAGTAAACGCCTTGATGTTCGGTACATTCCCTCAAATGAACAACTTGCTGACTGCCTTACAAAGTCTCTTTCTCATGCTCAGTTCTCTTATCTTCGGTCCAAACTCGGACTAGTTGCACTACCCACTCGTTTGAGGGGAGATATTAGAGAAGCATTACATGGCAGTCAACATCCATGTGGTAGTCAATCAAGTGATTCATCAGCTGATGTGGATTCATAGGTGAAAGAAGGTTCTAGGCTCTTTACTCCCACAATTCTGTTATGAGCCTCTCTACTATTCTATCAACACGTGTCTAGGGTTTTGTATTATTACTCTCTCATTATTCATTCTTTGTAAGTGTATATAAGGAGGTGAGAGCCTCCTCACGATTCATTCATTCAATATATATAAAACAGAGAATCCAAAGGTTGCTTCCTCTATTGTCTCTGCTTTTCCTTTCTTTGATTTACTGTGCAGCTTCATCCTGAAGCTTAACTAAAGGGACTCATGATCTTGGCATATTTTATGAGAGAAGGGGCGAATTGAACCTTATTGGTTTTAGCGATAGTGATTATGCAGGAGATTTAAATGATAGAAAGAGTACTACAGGGTATGTTTTCATGCTTGGTTCAGGAGCATCTCATGGTCTTCCAAAAAACAGGCAATTGTCACATTGTCTACCACTGAAGCTGAGTACGTAGCAGAAACATCATGTGCATGTCAAGCCATATGGTTAAGAAATATTCTTGAAGAGTTAGATTATAAGCAAGAAGAAGCCTTTATCATTCACTGTGACAATACTTCAACAATCAAGCTTTCAAAAAAACCGGTTTTGCATGGACGAAGCAAACACATCGACGTAAGATATCATTACTTAAGAGATCTTACAAAAGATGGGATCATCAAATTGACCTACCGTAGAAGTGAGGATCAAGTTGCATATATATTAACCAAGCCTCTTAAATTAGCAACGTTTGTGAAGCTTCGTAATCTGCTTGGAGTTGTTTCACTCTCTAGTTTAAACTAAATCACATAGTTTTAGTTTAAGGGAGGATGTTAAAGTTGAAAGAGTTTTTTTAGTATTATTGTTCCTATTCATATGTTGATCCTATTATTTTGGAAACACTAAAATAGGTGTAAGAAAAACCTATATAATGTTTGGTTTTTTCTATTGTAATAACAACTTACTTTTCATCTCTCTTTCTCTCCCTTACAAATTATATCTTGCAAAGGGTAACAATTATTGACAATAAAATGTAAATAGCCTGCTGAATATAATATAAAGAATAAATATTTTGAATTTATTTCAAAAGTATAAAATATAAAGGGAAATTGTAACCGATGTCAATTTAGAGTAAAATAATTAAAAATCAAGCACTTTTTTAAATAAAAATTGCGGATATATCAATTTCTATCACTGATAGTATGGTCTATCGCTTATAGACTCAGTTTTTTATAAAATTTTGTCAGTGATAATAGTCTATCACTGATAGAAGTCTATTAGTGATAGTCATATATCAACAATAAAGTCTATCGGTGATAGCCACTGATTTTTTTTTTTTTGCAACGGTATTTTAATTAAAGCGAGGATTGAACCCATGACCTCATAGTCACGGGCACAACCTTATGCCAATTGAGCTATGCTCGGTTTGGCATAGCCACTGATTTTTTGTCATATTTGCAAAATGTTTTAAACTTTGCTAAATTTGCAATTATTTTGGGTCTGATTGTTGTTTGTGCAACCAACCCAAATATATATTTATTAATTTAACTATTTTTAAAATATTTGTTTTTTTTCATATTTTTTAAAAAATATACATCAATATCAATAGACATTACTATCTAAATCCTTGCATTAAAATAATTTTAAATGTCAAACCGAGCATAACCCTTGACTAAGAGGTCAAAGTTCAATCCTCAGAGGTTAGATTTGAACCCACACCCTCGCATGAGGACCCAAAACTTAAGTGTGGCGCCTTAGACCACTCAGCCAACTTTATTTTCTTTTTTGTATAAGAGATAAATATTTCTATCAAAATCCTAAACCTTGCATTAAAATGATTTTAAATGCGGTCAGCCAACTTTTTTTTTTTTTTTTTTGTATAGTAGATATATATTTCTATCAAAATCCTAAACCTCATTAAAATGATTTTAAATGCATGCTTTTCACTGATTTTGAACATGAATATATAAAGTGATTTAACTATTTAAATCACACCTCAAACATGTACTTATCAATTTTGTATGTAATTTTTGTGAACACCAAAAACTAACAATTGTTAGAAGTTAGATTTAAACCCACGCCCTCTCACGAAAATCAGAACTTGAGTTTGAAGTCGTAGACCACTCGACTATCCTGACTTTATTTTTTTTGTATAGTAGATATTTCTATGAAAATCATAAACCTTGCATTAAAATGATTTTAAATGCATGCTTTTGAACATGAATAAGGTGATTTAAAGTTAAATCACACCTCAAACATTAACTTACCAATTACATATGTAATTTTTGTGACCATAAAAAACAAACAATTGTTAGAAGTGAGAATTGAACCCACGACCTCTCACAAAGACCAAAACATTATTTTAGCATCTTAGACCACTCAACCATCTTGACTTCGTCTCAAAAAAAAAAAAAAAAAAACCATCTTGACTTTTATATTTTTATATAGTAGAAATTTTTAATACAATTCTAAACCTTGCTTTAAAATGATTTTAAATGCACCCTTTTGACTGATTTTGAACGAATAAAGTGATTTAACTATTTAGTTCACACCTCCCACATCCTAGAATTTGATTCTGACTCCTTAGACCACTCGACCATCGTGACTTTATTTTGTTGGTATAGTAGATATTTCTATCAAAATCCTAACCATTGCATTAAAAATATTTTAAATGCATGCTTTTGTGAAAACTAAAAATTCAAAATTGTCAGAAGTGGAATTTGAACCAACACCCTCTCTCGAAGCCCAGAACTTGAGTCTAGCGCCTTAGATCACTCGGCCATCCTGACTTTATTTCTTTTGTATATTAGATATTTCTATCAAAATCCTAAACTTTGCATTAAAATGATTCTAAATGCATGTTGATTTTGAATATGAATAAAGTAGATTTAGTGAGATTTGAACCCACACCCTCTCACGAAGAAAAAAACTAAATTCTGACATCTTAGACCACTCAGCCAACTTTATTTTTTTGGTATAGTAGATACTCCTATCAAAATCGTAGACCTTGCAGTAAAATGATTTAAAATGCATGCTGATTTTGAACATGAATAAAGTGATTAAACTATTTAAATCACACCTCAAATACTTATCAGTTTTGTAGGTAGTTTTTGTGAACACCAAAAAACTACTCTCACGAAGACAAAAACTTGAATATTTCTATCAAAATCCTAAACCTTGCATTAAAATGATTTTAAATGCATGTTTTGAACATGAATAAAGTGATTTAAATTAAATCACACCTCAAATATTAACATTAACTTATCAATTCCGTATGTAATTTTTGTGACAACAAAAAAAGAAAAATTGTTAGAAGTGAGAATTGAACCCACAAAGATCAAACAGATGGTTTTGATGCAAGCGGTCTAACAATTTTTATATAGTCGATATTTCGATCTAAATTCTACCTTGCTTTAAAATGATTTTAAATGCATGCTTTTGACACCTCAAACAAACTTATCACTTTTATATGTAGTTTTTGTGAACACCAAAAACTAAGAATTGTGAGAAGTGGGATTTGAACCCACACCGTCTCACGAAAAAAACAAGAATCTTATTCTAACGCCTTAGACCACTCGACCATCCTAACTTTATTTTATTAGTATAGTAGGTATTTCTATCAAAATCCTAAATCTTGCATTAAAAAATATTTTAAATGTATTCTTTTGTGAAAACCAAAAACTCACAATTGTCGAAAGTGGGATTTGATCCCACGCCCTCTAAATTTGAGTCTTGCGCTTTAGACCACTCGGCCATCCTCTCACAAAGAACATAACTAGAGTCTGACACCTTAGACCACTCGACCAACTTTATTTTTTTGGTATAGTAGATATTTCTATCAATATCCTAAACCTTGCATTAAAATGATTTTAAATGCATGCTGATTTTTAACATGAACAAAGTGATTTAACTATTTAAATCACACCTCAAATACTTATCAATTTTGTATGTAGATTTTGTGAACACAAAAAAACTAACAATTGTCTGGGATTTGAATCCACACCCTCTCACGAAGACAAAAACTTGAGTCTGGCATTTTAGACCACTCAACCATCGTGATTTTTTTTTTTTTTTTTCTGTATAGTAGATATTTCTATCAAAATCCTAAACCTTGCATTAAAATGATTTTAAATGCAGGCTTTTGAACATGAATAAAGTGATTTAAAGTTAAATCACACCTCAAACATTAACTTTTCAATTCCGTCTTGTAATTTTTGTGACCACCAAAAACAAACAATTGCTAGAAGTGAGAATTGAACCCACGCCCTCTCTCATAGACCAAAACATGGTTTTGACACGTTAGACCACTCAACCATCTTGATTGTTTAATTTCTTATAGTAGATATTTCTATCTAAATTCTAAACCTTGCTTTAAAATGATTTTCAATGCATGGTTTTGACTCATTTTGAACGAATAAAGTGATATTTAAATCACACCTTAAACATACTTATCACTTTTATAGGTAGTTTTTGTGAACACCAAAAACTAAGAATTGTCTGGATTTGAACCCCGTCTCGAAAACAAGAATATGTAGTTTTTGTGAACACCAAAAACTAAGAATTGTTAGAAGTGGGATTTGAACCCACACCGTCTCACGAAAACAAAAATTTAATTGCGACGCCTTAGACCACTCGACCATATTGACTTTATTTTGTTAGTATAGTAGATATTTGTTACAAAATCCTAAACCTTGCACAAAAAAATATTTTAAATGCATGCTTTTGTGAAAACAAAAAACTCACAAACTTCAAAAGTGAGATTTGAACCCTACCCTCTAACAATGACCACAACTTGAGTCTGGCACCTTAGACCACTCCACTATCGTGACTTTATATTTATTGTATAATAGATATTTTATTGAAATCCTAAACCTTGCATTAGAATGATTTTAAATGCATGCTGATTTTGAATAGTTAATAAAGTGATTTAACTATTTAAATCACACCTCAAATACTTATCAATTTTGTATGTAGTGAGTTAAATCACACCTCAAATACTTATCAATTTTGTATGTAGTTTTTTGAACACCAAAAACTAGTGGGATTTGATCCAACGACCTCCCACAAAAACGAGAACTTGAGTCTAGCGCCTTAGACCACTAGGCCATCCTGACTTAATTTGTTTTGTATAGTACATATTTCTATCAAAATCCTAAACCTTGCATTAAAATGTTTTTAAATGATTTTGAAAATGAATAAAGTGATTTAACTATTTAAATCACACCTCAAATACTTATCAATTTTGTATGTAGTTTTTGTGAACACAAAAAAACTAAAAATTGTGTGGGATTTGAACCCACATCCCCAAGACAAAAACTTGAGTCTCACCAAAAGAAGAAATTTCTCCATGATGTCAAGTCTTACCTGTGAGATGACCCGTTGCTCTTTAAGGTTTGTTCTGACTAATTAATAAGACGGTGTGTTCCACATGAGGAGGTAACTAAGATTATGCATATGATTGTCATTCATCTCCTTATGGTGGTCATTTTGGACCCACACGTACTGCTGCCAAGGTACTGCAATCTGGTTTCTATTGGCCTACTATGTTTATGGATTGTTATACTTTTGTTAAAACATGTGATAGGTGCCAAAGAACAGGTAATATCTCGAGACACCATGAATTGCCTTTAACTCCTATTCTTGAAGTCGAGTTGTTTGATGTTTGGGGAATTGATTTTATGGGTCCCTTTCCCTCTTCCCATGATTATCTTTATATTTTAGTTGCAGTTGATTATGTGTCTAAATGGGTAGAGGCAATTGCCACTAAGAAAAATGATGCTCGTATTGTCTTACAGTTCCTTCATAAGAACATCTTTACTAGGTTTGGCACTCCACGAGCTATCATTAGTGATGGGGGATCTCATTTTTGCAATAAATTGTTTAATGTTTTACTTGTCAAATATGGAGTTAGACATAAGGTTTCAACTGCTTATCATCCCCAAACTAACGGTCTTGCTGAGGTATCTAACAAGGAAATAAAACAGATATTGGAGAAGACCGTTCGCACCACCAGGAAGGATTGGGCTCTCAAATTGGATGAAGCTCTGTGGGCCTACCGTACAACCTTTAAAACTCCAATTGGTACATCTCCGTATCGATTGGTGTTTGGGAAGGCATGTCACTTACCTGTGGAATTGGAACATAAAGCATTCTGGGCCACCAGGAAGTTGAACATTGACTCTCAGAAAGCTGGCGAAGAACGACTGCTACAACTTAATGAGTTGGAGGAGTTTCGAGGCCAAGCTTATGAGAATGCCAAGCTTTACAAACAACGCACTGCGAGATGGCATGATCAAAGAATTCAACACCGCTCATTTACACCTGGACAACAAGTACTTCTTTTTAACTCTCGCTTACGTTTGTTTCCAGGTAAATTAAAATCTAGGTGGTTGGGGCCCTTTACTATTAAGGAAGTGTTTTCACATGGAGCAATTGAGCTGCAAGCCACTGATGAACATTCATTCAAGGTCAATGGATAAAGAGTCAAACACTATTGTGGCACTGAGGAACGACGTCTCGAGAGCCTTTACTTGGACGAACCTGAATGATGCATCGTCCCGTCTAGCTAAAGACGTTAACTAAAGCGCTTGTTGGGAGGCAACCCAATTTTGTTTGCATTTTCTTTCATTTTGTTTGATGTTTGTTTTCTTTTTACTCTAATTTTTGTTTGTTTGTTTTATAGGTAAAAAAAAAAAAAAAAAAAAAAAAATGTCTGCAGGCACGAAACCCGAGAGGACAACGTCGAGACCCTGGTCAAGCGTCTCGACGCTACGAACTTCTGCTGCAGCGTCAGAAACCGAGAGGACAGCATCGAGGCGCTCCGAAGTCTGCTGCAGCGTCAAATACCGAGGGGGCAACGTCGAGACGCTACGAAGTCTGCTGCAGAGCCAAATACCGAGGGGACAGCGTCGAGACGCTGTGCCTAGCGTCGAGACGCTATCACGAAATCTGGAATTTAAATTCCAGATTTCGCAAAACAGAACCACAAACCCAAATACCCCCTTTCAAACCCTAACTTCTCTCCCTTCTTCTCCTCTCGATTTTCAACCCAAATCCCACAAATCTCCCCACAAATCTTTCATTCTTTCTTCAAATCTCCACTCCATAACTCCCAATCTTGAATTCCTTGGTCGTTAAAGCTCGATTGAAGATTGTTCCACCATTGTTGAGTTAAAGGTTTCTTCAAGGGTACTTTCTACACTTTCTCACTATTTTATAGTCTTTTGTTGTTGTGTAGAGAACTTTAGCGTTGAGTTAAGTTGAGTGTGTTGTGGGAGTTTTGTTTTGTTATTTTGGGCATAGAAATTTGGGGTTTTGTTAGAGGTGTGTTCTTCGTGTTCTTGAGAAAGAAAAAAAAATGGCCGGATCAAAACGTTCAAGAGCTTCTTCATCCTCGTCAAGGGCTGAATTTGATTCTGATCGGTTCATTAATCTTGCTGCATTTGAGAACTTTCAAAGAAACATAATTGAGAGAAATGTTCTCCCTGAACGGGGCCTGGCTCCGGATGAAGTGCACCAACATCTCCTGTTTCAAAACATCATACAAAGAGGTTGGGCAGAATTTGTGCAGCAGCCTAGCAGTGTCGTCGTATCCCTTGTGAGGGAATTTTACGCCAACATGATTGAGGGGGACACCAGATCCTATGTGAGAGGTCGTCACATCCCATTTGACGCAGCTTCTATCAACGCATGCTTTTCACTGCCTAACATTGATCGGGATAAGTACAGTTTATATGCCAGCGAGCAGCTCGACGTACATCAAGTAATTAGAGAGTTGTGTCATCCGGGTGCTTAGTGGGTCACCAGGCACGGTGAGGTCATTCGATTCCGAGCAACCGACCTCACTGTCAGAAACATGGTATGGCATAGGCTGGTTCTGTTTAAATTTTGCTCTCTTACTGTTTTCTTGACTTTCATATATGGGCTATCTGTGAGCATGCTGGATGAGTGTCTTGGTACACCTTTGATAGTTTAACTTAGTTCCTTAAATTGCTCAGCATGCATCTCTTTAAGACCTTAACAGACTGTTTTTTTTTTTTGCAAATTCTGCTGCTGTGTTATTTGCTTTAGGAAAGTTCATTCTATGCCTAGGACTTTTAGATTCTCTTTGTTTTGCCCTAGACTAGATGCTTCTAGGATAAGTTTGGGGGGTGTGCCACCTCAGACTCTCATTGGGGACAATGAGAAGTTTTAGTTTGGGGGAGGCAGCCCTAGGCATAGGAACATTCCTCTCTCCCTCTTAAACATAAGCATTCTTCTTCTTCTTTGAAAAAAATGATGAACTGAAAAAAAAAATGAAAAGAAAAAAGAATAAAGAGTGGTGTCTTTCTTGAGGTTGCTGAGTAATCAGTGCCATGTGTGTGACCCACAAGTGGCATTGCATCAAAAGGCAACCAAAGGAGAGGCCCTACCAAAGAAAGAAAGAAAAAAAATCAAGGAAGAAGAGTGTATGCCTATGAGTTATAGCTATGTGCTTAGGTGTCCTGAATAAAAAGAACTCGGATCCTCAATTAACTAAGCACAGGGTTGTAGCTTGTAGGTTTGTTAAGGGAGATGAATGTATATCCAATGTAGTGATGCCAGGGTTTAGGTTGCTCTATGAAATGTACTACTGACACTGGTTTATACTAAGACTGGCATGACTCTAAGGAATCCTAGGCAGCTCAAAAGAGAAACATTAGAAGCATGTACTGAGTCTAGGGTAAAGCTAGGAAGAGTTTGAAAACTTAGGGATAGTTGCACAATGAACTTAATGACCAAAGCAGATAAATCAGTTGTAGGGAGTTAATAAAACAGTAGGATTATAAGGCGAGAGAAATCAGAAGAAGCAAAATGAGAAGTTAGTTTTAAACTTAGAAGCGTGTCACAGGACAGCCATGCATTAGATAGTGAATTTAGGGAAGTCAGTAAGCAGTTAGAGAGAGTAATAGCAGCCCAAATAAAGTCCTTATATTGCTCGAGGACGAGCAAAACCTTAAGTTTGGGGGTGTGTTACGTCTCCAAAAGTGATTATTTTAGGACTTATTTGCTATAGAAAGATGAACACTCTTAAGCATTTTTGGTAGAATTTAGCTTAAACTTGTGCTTATATATGAGAATTAGTAGAATGAAGCTAAATTAGGACTTATGTGTAAAAGGAAAGAAAAAGAACCAAAAACAAAGCTAAAGACTTGAAATTTGCACATTGCTGAAACATTGCGAAAACATTGCTGTCTCAGCAATGTTTTAAGTGAAATTTGTTAAGTTGTCTAACCGATTTCTATTTTGTTACGATCTTTCAGCTGCTCGTTTTTTCTCCTGCTGCCACGTGGAGTGTTGTTGTTCAGAATGGATGGTTCTCCTTGGCCGAATCGTACCTACAAAATACTATAAAAGGAGGTCAAGGGGGAAGGACAAAAATACACTCGAAAGGCGTAGATCTCCCTTCTCAACGCAGTTTCTTATTGTTTTCTCTTCCGGTCGTTGGCGTGAAGGTTTCAGCTGGTGGAATCGATAATCTAAGAGGAAGAAGAGAGGATCTTTCATCTCTTCAGATTGGATTCATCCACGATCAAACTTACCTTCGGCTTTCATCCGAGGCGTTGCGGCGAGGAGTTCACACGCATACTTTACTGCTTTCTGCTGTTTTCGTTTCCCTTTTCGTGTCTGTCTTCGTTATTTCATTTTTGTCTGCTACTCCACTCTATTTCGTACTCTTCTATTTAGCTTTAGTTGTTCAAAGTTGTTATTTGTTTAGTTCAAACCTTGGTTAATCAAAGCATTATTTCATCACTTCGCAAGTTCTCCATTTCTTCTGTTTGTTGTCGTTTCTTCTTGAATACTGTCGAGCATGTTTAAATACTTAAATCTTTCCACTCCATCTTCATCCATGAGTAACTAACCCACATAAGGGTATGCTAATGACAAGTCTATAGGTAGAAATACATGAATCAAGCATGTAGGTTAGCTTCAAATGCATTGAATGTGTGTGTGCTTCATCCCACGGGCAATTTCGATTGGCCATCCATTTTTTCCAAAGAACTCCTAACCACTGGAAGGAGTAAGAGTTCAGAGTCGTACATTCATGCTAGCCTTTCATGGTAGCCAGAAACCGACCTAGGAATAGGCGTTTTCCTAGTACAAATCATTAACTTGCTTTTATAAATATATGCTTAAGGCCTTACTTGGACATGAGTAAACTAAAGGATCTAATGCATGAAATCGAGAGATACATGAGAATGAGTTAGTTTGATGCATGATGAGTTGATCTACTGCTTGAGAATCGTATGAAAAAGCTTATAGAGGAGTCGTTAGTAGCCCTTGTTTCCACACTTTACACTTAAAACGCTGTTAGTAACATTGCTAGAAAATTGCTGTCTGCGCAATTCTTTTCCTTCTACATTCGAGCTTACCTATTTACTTGCACTTGTTTATGCTTTCATATCTCGCACGTTCCTTAATAGTTAGGCACTTTAAACTCAAATCTACCCCATTTCCACCACCCTCTCTCACTTAACATCTCACTTCGTTAGTAGCTAAGAATAAATCTCTGTGGGAAATCGAATGAAAAAATACTTATTACTTGCTACAAGACCATGTATGCTTGCATGTTCTGAGTGCTCTACTCTTGCATTTTAATTTACACATTGAGCACGCAACAATGACTAAGAGTAGTTCTAACATGGGAATGATTAGGCTCTCTTAGAAGTTGTTTTAAAGAAGAGTTTTTAATGTCTTGCATGTCTTTAAAAACTAGATTGAACAATTAGTTTTATAACATTGCATGAGACCAATTGCGCTCGTAAGAGTCAATTGTTATTTTTGTTCTTCTAGACTTATGGAAATTTGCATGAATAATCTAAGCATTTGATTGATTGAAGCGTCAATCTAATTGGTGAAATCATATCCCTAAGATACTTTTCTCGTGATTTGTCTAATTCGTTACTTTATTTTATTGTTTGTTTTCGTAATTGTTGTCACAACCCTCTTTGCACTTTATTCCTCTAGATAAAATTAAAGACTATTATTCGGGTACTTAAATGAGCTAGAAAGCCAGTCCTGAGGACGATATTCGTAATTATTTACACTTTATTACTTGACCCGTACACTTGCGGTTTGCATTGCATTAAAAGTACGCAACAATGATGTCAGCAGAGGTCAATTTGACTTATTTTTCAGATCCGGGTCCGTTTGACAAATGGACTAAAATAGGGGGTCAGTCGTACCATTCTCCCACATGTAAGGTAGAACTCAAACAAACCCCATTAAATTATCTTCTTATTTATTATCACAATACTCTTAAGGTCTTCATAGATAGCCCTAGATTGACAATGGATTTTTGATATCTACAAATTTCACTAACTTTCTAAGGACAAAATCTATAAGTTCTTCCAAAAACAAATTCTGGAAAAGAAAAAAAAAATGATAAAAACCGGTGCGGAAAGAAATCCCACAATAAACTTCAAGCTGAAATTCCCACATCGGGAAGAAAGAGGCTCTAACGAACCCATCAAACTGTTATATAAAGGCACCAACGCTTTGTATTTAAACTTACGGAGCCGTGTGGTGACCACAAAACAAACTATTAAACAAACTATTCTTTCGCCTTTTACTAAAGAATATCGTGTGCTCGCCCCTCTTAGGCGTATGTTTAGAGTGATCCCTACATCATTTCAAGTTTAAAATTTTAATATGGTTCACTCGCACATTTTAAATTCCAATTTATGATTGAAGTTGATTTTGATGGGGGAAAAAGTATTTAAAAAGTAATTAAGAATAAATTTTAAAGGTTTTTAAGTCTGGGATGATTTTGAAATAAAAAAAAATATGCATTTGATGGTATATAAATTGCCTTTAAAAATATATACAAAAAAAAATTATATTGTCAAAAAACAAATATATATATATATATATATATATACATAACTAACTAACGTGAAAAAAAAAGAAATAAAATAGCAACTAATCAATATTATTGACAATAAAATGTAAATAGCATGCTACATATAATATAAATAATAAGTATTTTGAATTTATTTCAAAAGTATAAAATATATAGGGAAATTGTAACTGTCAATTTAATGTAGCACTTTTTTTTAAAAAATTGCGGATATGAATTTCTATCACTGATAGTATGGTCTATCGCTGATAGACTCAGTTTTTTATAAAATTTTGTCAGTGATAGTAGTTTATCAGTATAGAAGTCTATCACTGATAGAACTCTATTAGTGATAGTCATATATCAACAATAAAGTTTATCAGTGATAGCCACTGATTTTTTGCCATACTTGCAAAATGTTTTAAATTTTGCTAAATTTGCAATTATTTTGGACCTGATTGTTGTTTGTGCAACCAGCCCAAATATATATTTATTAATTTAACTATTTTTAAAATATTTGTTTTTTTTCATATTTTTAAAAAAATATACATCAATATCAATAGACATTTCTGTCTAAATCCTTGCATTAAAATAATTTTAAATGTCAAACCGAGCATAACCCTTGACTAAGATGTCAAAGTTCAATCCTCAGAGGTTAGATTTGAACCCACACCCTCGCATGAAACCCAAAACTTAATTTTGGCACCTTAGACCACTCAACCAACTTTTTTTTTTTTTTTTGTATAGTAGATATATATTTCTATCAAAATCCTAAACCTTGCATTAAAATGATTTTAAATGCATGATTTTGACTGATTGTGAACATGAATAAGGTGATTTAACTATTTAAATCACACCTCAATCATGTACTTATAAATTTTGTATGTAGTTTTTGTGAACACCAAAAACTAACAATGGTTAGAAATGGGATTTGTATAGTAGATATTTCTATCAAAATCCTAGACATTGCATTAAAATGATTTTAAATGCATCCTTTTGATAGAAGTAGGATTTGAACCCACACCCTCTCACGAAAACTAAAACTTGAGTCTGGCATTTTACACCAATCGACCATCCTAACTTTATTTTTTGTATAGTAGATATTTCAATCAAAATCTTAAACCTTGCATTAAAATGATTTTAAATGCATGCTTTTGAACATGAATAAGGTGATTTAACTATTTAAATCACATCTCAAATACTAACTTAGACAAAAACTTGAGTTTAGACCCCTCGGTCATCCTGACTTTTTATTTTTGTATAGTAGATATTTCTATCAAAATCCTAAACCTTGCATTAAAATGATTTTCAACGCATGCTTTTGACTTATTTTGAACATGAATAAAGTGATTTAACTATTTAAATCACACCTCAAACATGTACTTATCAATTTTGTATGTAGTTTTTGTGCACACCAAAAACTAACAATTGTCAAAAGTGGAATTGGAACCCACACACCGTCACGAAAACCAGAATTTGAGTCTGGCGCCTTAGACCACTCAACATTTTATTTTTTTTGGATAATAGATATTTCTATCAAAATCCTAAACCTGGCATTAAAATGATTTTAAATGCATGATTTTGACATATTTTGAACATGGATAAAGTGATTTAACTATTTAAATCACACCTCAAATATGTGACCAGAACTTGAGTCTGGCGCCTTAGACACTCGACCACCCTACCTTTTTTTTTCTTTTTTTAGACATATTTATCAAAATCTTAAACTTGCATTAAAAATATTTTAAATGCATGCTTTTGAACATTAATAAGGTAACTTAACTATTTAAATCACACCTCAAACATGTACTTATAAATTTTGTAAGTAGTTTTTGTAAACATCAAACCCACACCCTCTCACGAAAACCAGAACTTGAGTCTGGCACCTTAGACCACTCGGCCATCCTGACTTTATTTTTTTTTGTATAGTAGATATTTTTATCAAAATCCTAAACCTTGCATTAAAATGATTTTAAATGCATGTTGATTTTGAACATGAATAAAGTGATTTAACTATTTAAATCAAACCTCAAACATGTACTTATCAATTTTGTATGTAGTTTTTGTGAACATAAAAAACTAACAATTGTCATGCCAGCTCACAAAGACCAAAACTTGGTTTTGGCGCTTTAGACCACTCGACCATCTTGACCTTTTATTTTTGTATAGTAGATATTTCTATCAAAATTCTAATCCTTGCTTTAAAAATATTTTAAATGCATGATTTTGTGAACACCAAAAACTCACAAGGGTTAGAAGTGGAATTTGAACCCACACACTCTCACGAAAGTTAGAACTTGAGTCTGGTGCTTTAGACCACTCGACCATCCTAACTTTATATTTTTGTATAGTAGATATTTCTATCAAAATCCTAAACCTGCATTAAATTGATTTTAAATGCATGCTTTTGAACATGAATAAAGTGATTTAAAGTTAAATCACCCCTCAAACATTAACTTATCAATTTCGTATGTAATTTTTGTGACCATAAAAAACAAACAATTGTTAGAAGTGAGAATTGAACCCACGGCCTCTCACAAAGACCAAAACATTACTTTAGCATCTTAGACCACTCAACCATCTTGACTTTTTTAGTTTTATAAAGTAGATATTTGTAATACAATTCTAAACCTTGCTTTAAGATGATTTTAAATGCATGCTTTTGAACGAATAAAGTGATTTAACTATTTAACTCACACCTCAAAACCAGAATTTGAGTCTAGCGCCTTAGACCACTCAGCCGACATTATTTTTTTTGTATATTAGATTTTCTATGAAAATCCTAAACTTTGCATTAAAATTATTTTAAATGGATTTAGTGAGATTTGAACCCACACCCTCTCACGAAGAACAAAACTAAAATCTAACGTCTTAGACCACTCGACCAACTTTATTTTTTTGGTATAGTAGATACTTTTATCAAAATCCCAGACCTTGCATTAAAATGATTTTAAATGCATGGTGATTTTGAACATGAATAAAGTGATTTAACTATTTAAATCACACCTCAAATACTTATCAATTTTGTATGTAGTTTTTGTGAACACCAAAAAACTACTCTCACGAAGACAAAAACTTGAATATTTCTATCAAAATCCTAAACCTTGCATTAAAATGATTTTAAATGCATGCTTTTGAACATGAATAAAGTGATTTAAATTAAATCACACCTCAAACATGTGAGAATTGAACCCACACCCTCTCACAAAGATCAAAACATGATTTTGACACCTTAGACCGCTCAACCATCTTGACCTTTTATTTTTATATAGTAGATATTTCTATCTAAATACTACCTTGCTTTAAAATGATTTTAAATGCATGATTTTGACACCTCAAACATACTTATCACTTTTATATGTAGTTTTTGTGAACACCAGAAACTAAGAATTGTGAGAAGTGGGATTTGAACCCACACCCTCTCACAAAAACAAGAATTCAATTTTAATGCCTTAGACCACTCGACCATCCTAACTTTATTTTATAAGTATAGTAGATATTTCTATCAAAATCCTAAACCTTGCATTAAAATTTTTTTTAAATGCATGCTTTTGTGAAAACTAAAAATTCCCAATTGTCAGAAGTGGGATTTGAACCCACGCCCTCTCACGAAGACCAGAACTTGAGTCTGGCGCCTTAGACCACTCGGCCATTCTGACTTTATTATTTAGTATAGTAGATATTTCTATCAAAATCCTAAACTTTGCATTAAAATGATTTTAAATGCATGCTAAATTTGAATATGAATAAAGTGGATTTAGTGAGATTTGAACCCACACCCTCTCACGAAAAACAGAACTAGAGTCTAACGCTTTTCAACACTTGACCAATTTTATTTTTTTATTTAGTAGATATTCCTAACAAAATCCTAAACCTTATATTAAAATGATTTTAAATGCATGCTGATTTTGAACATGAATAAAGTGATTTAACACCTTAAATACTTATCAATTCTGTATGTAGTTTTTGTGAACACCAAAAAACTAACAATTGTCTGGGTTTTGAACCCACACCATCTCACAAAGACCAAAACTTGAGTCTGTTTCTTGTATAGTAGATATTTCTATCAAATCCTAAACCTTGCATTAAAATGATTTTAAATGCATGCTTTTGTGAAAACCAAAAGTTCCTAAACCTTGCATTAAGATGATTTTAAATGCATGCTTTTGTGAAAACCAAAAGTTCACAATTGTCAGAAGTGGGATTTGAACCCACGCCCTCTCACGAAGACCAGAACTTGAGTCTGGCGCCTTAGACCACTCGGCCATCCTGACTTTATTTTTTTTTTCGTATATTAGATATTTCTATCAAAATCCTAAACTTTGCATTAAAATGATTTTAAATGCATGCTGATTTTGAATATGAATAAAGTGGATTTAGTGAGATTTGAACCCACACCCTCTCACGAAGAATAGAACTAGAGTCTAACGTCTTAGACCACTCAACCAACTTTAAAGGTAAAGAAGTCAGCCGGATTTGTTGTTGCAACCAAACCGAGGAGAGAGAAAACGGAATTAGAGAGAAAGAAAAAGAGCAGAATTCTACATCCGTACAGTTTTCGTATTTCAGTCCGTTGGGGATCAATTCGTGGTCCGATCGAGCTGAAATTTTGACAGCGTGTTCCTGACACGTGGGTCTTCAATCTGAACGGTGGAGATTTTGTTTGGAGCTATCTACCGGCATATTCCAGTGGGTAGTTCGTGGCCACTTCAAGTGAGATCTTTCTTCTTCTTACTCTCTTGAATTATTGTCGTTTGTTGCCGAGATTGATCATCTTGAGATATCAATAGTTGTATGCCTCTAGTTGTGACTAGGGAGAACTCGTTGTAGCCCATTATTGATTATAGTGGAGTTTTTGACTTCGGTCCGTGGTTTTTTATTCTTCGCATTGAAGATGTTTTTCCACGTTAAGATTGCTTGTGTCCTGTGCTTGAATTATATTGTGTTCTACTTGTTTAATTTTCTATTAGGTTCACCAGGGATAATTGAATAATAGAATTTAGTAATTATCCCAACAGTTACATTATGAGCTAAACTTTTATAACTAGAATTTGTGGTGCAATAATATTTATTTGGCCTATTTTGTTATTGTGAAAGCATATGTTGTATAGTTCACGTGTGTTTAATATTTATATTTTCTATTTAAACTTAATCACTTTCAAAAGATTATAAAATGATTTTTAATACTTAAGGATTACATAAATGATTGAAATTGCACACTTTCACAAGTAATGCAAGTAAATTAATGTTGGATAAAATAGAGAATTCAAAGGAAAACATACTATTTTTTTGGCCTGCAAAACTTAAAAACAAATGTACTTTAGGGATGTTTTTGATGTTGAGGCTCTATAGTTATATGATTAACTTAGATGAAAAAACTGTAGGACATGTTTGAAAATGATATGGAAATGATTAAAATCACTCCAAAACATGTATATAATTCTTCAAAATAAAGTTAATGTTTGATTTTGAAACTTTTAAATGCAATTTTTATAGGGTTGGTTGCACAAACAACCATAAGCCCAAAATAATTGCAAATTTAGCAAAATATAAAACATTTTGAAAATATGACAAAAAATCAGTGGCTATCACTGATAGAAGCTATCGTTGATATATAACTATCACTGATGGACTAAAATTCGATAAAAAAACTGAGGTGATAGACTACTATCAGCGATAGACCATACTATCAGTGATAGAAATTGCCATATCTGCAATTTTTTTTAAAAAGTGCTATAATTTTAATTATTTTACTCTAAATTGACATCAGTTACAATTTCTCATTTTTATATCATCAAAATTGATTTTAAATGATTAAAAACATGTTTAGTGATTTTAACAATATTAAAATACTTTCAAACAAAGTTCGAGGATTAAATCTGATATTCTAGCATAGAATTTGAAATTTATGTTTACTTTGATATGATATTGCATTATTGTAGCATCATTATAGCAACATAAGTATGAAAGTAGACCTATAAATTTCAGATTTCTTTCTAATGTTTGTTGCATTTAAAACATGCTGTTTTTTAATAATATTGTAATTTTTAAAACTTTTTATAAAAATATGGTAGGTTTGAAAGTATTTTGAAAAGAATGTTGTTCAAGAAAAGACAGACAAAGACGACCTCTACACGCGGAGCAAAGGTCGTCTTTTGAAAAGACGATCTTGCTCCACATGGATGAAGATCGTCTTTTCAAAAGACATCTTCTTCGGCATCTACTTTCCTTTCATTAAAAAATTGATATATTTTTATCCAGATATTCAAAAATTTCGAAAAAGGTACGGTTGGAAGAGAGCTTCAATTGGATACCTGGTTTCACTATTTTAAGAGTTGTGTATCAAAAGATACAGACGAAGTTTAGCTACAGTTTTGAAGTTTTCAGCCATATCTTCGGTTCTAGGTTTAGTGAAATTTTCAGAACTTCGACGATCTGTATATTTTGATACACAACTCCAAAAGTAGTGAAACAAGGTATCAAATTGAAGTCTCTGTGTTAGCTTTCCAACCTTACCCTTTTCGAAGTTTTTGAATATCTGGATAAAAACATATCAATTTTTGAATGCACTCCTCAAAAGAATCTTCAGCTCTGAAATTTGCAGAACTATAGTCCAACTTCGATGATCTTTATCTTTTGATACACAACTCATAGTGAAAGCAGTTATCAAACTGAAGCTCTACTCGGTTAGCTTTTCAACCATACATTTTTTTTATCCAAAAATAGTGAAACCAGACATGTGACCTAAATTAAATTTAAATAAAAAAATTGCTAATTCTTGATCCGATAAACCTAGTCGATCATATTGCAATTGAGCTCAAGATTAAATGAGTCCAAAAACTATTTAAATAGTAATTTGGCCAAAGCTCAAAAGATTAAGATTAGGCCTAAAACTAACAAAGCCCAATTCTAGATGTCTTGGTTCAAAAGCCATCAGGGCTCATACACATTATGTGTTCATGGAAAAAATCTATAAATAGAGATGTTTTCCTTCATTTGGGTTCATAAATTTAACTCTCAAGAGAGCCTGAAATCCAGAAAACTCTTCGAAACTGAAGTTTATACTATACATGCTTTGAAGACCAAGATCAAAATTTAAGAGTTCAAGGCTTCGACCATCGACCAGTCAAGGGTCGATCAAGAAGTCCAAGACCGGCCCAAACAAATCAACACGCTTGAGAACAAGCACGCTTGAGAACAAGCGCGCGCTCTAACCCTCGAAACAAATTTACAGAGAGAATTAAGTGCATATTAATACAAATTAAATTCATTTACCGGTATAAAAATTTTGTTGGGTTGAAATATGGTGGGAACACAAGCAAATTCTGATAGCAGCAAAACAAACTTGGAATTCCCTAAGAAAAAAAAAAAAAGCTGAAACTCCCACATCGGAAAAGAATACAATAGCAGCTGTCCAACGCCTATATAAACTCACCAACGTCATTAGTCTAATTCACGGAGCTGTGCGGTGAGCACAAAGCGAACTATTCTTTCGCCTTTTACTAAAGAATACCGTGTGCTTGCCGCCTTAAGCAGCATACGCCTATTTTTGGAGGGATCCATCTTTCGGGAGTGGGTCTCACATTAAATCGAGTTTTTAAAGTTAATTTAAAATATTGTATTTAGAAATGTGACATAATCACCTGTTTGTTTGATTTTAAAGTAAGGTTTTTAAAATTCAAGCTAAATTTAGAAATTTATGGTTGTTTTCTAATGTTGTCTTTAAAAATATAAGATGTATAAAAATCAAATGGTTATCAAGATGATTGTATTATGAAATCGTAAGTATAATAAACACATTATGAAATCTTTGAGTATAATAAACACAATTTATAGTTTTTGACTTATAAAACATAAAATTGAGAGTTAATGTTTAAGAACTTTTTTTTAGTACATATTTGGGGTGGGGGGATTGGAATCACAGACCTCTCGGTCGCCAAAACATACATATGTCAGCTGAGCCATGCTCGTTTTGGCTAAAGTTTAAGAACTTACTAACATAACATTGAAAGTTTAAGAGTTTATTAAAGAGACTTCCTGGACATATTATATATTTGCATGTTCAAGAACCAATAATTAGACACAATATTGTAAATTAAAAGATCTATTTGACAAAAAAAATTGAGAACTCAAAAACCTATAAAATTTCAATGTTAAATCAAACGCAACATTAAAAGTTCAAATACCTATTAGATACATTTTAAAATTCAAGAACATTATATACTACTCTAAAGGGACGTTATTAGACACATTTATTTAGTACAACAAATTTAGGGGTATGAGAATTTTAACCTCACACTTTAAGGAAAGAAGTATATGCTAATTACGGCTGAGCTATGTCCATGTTGGCTTAATTCAAATGGGTAAGACATATGTCTTTTACTTAAAGGCTAGAGGTTCGAATCTTCACTCGTTGAACTAAAAAATGTGTATTCATGTACTGATTTAGCATCTATTAGAACCCCAAGTTAGTTGATCACATCTAAACTTAGGATTAAAATAGGTACTTTGAAAAATTAATGGATATTTTTTTAATTTTTTTTATAAAGTACAACGAAATGAATTTGAAAGTTTAGATGAGATTTAAACTTTTAAGGTTTTCATCATTTCGTTTTTAGTTTTCTGTTTTTGAAATTTAGGCTTGTTTTCTACTAATTTTTTTACTATGTGTTACACTTTACTTAAAAACATTTGGATTTTTAGTCAAATTCTAAAAAAACAAAAGCTACTTTTTTTTTTTTTTTTTTTCAAAATTAACTTAATTCTTGAAAACATTGGTAGAAATTAGATAACAAAACAAATAAAATTATAGGTGGAAGTAGTGTTTATAAGCTTAATTTTCTAAAACTAAAAATTAAAAACCACATAGTTATCAAACAAAGCCTAAATTACGAGGAAAAAAATAGAATCATTTGAGATAGATTTTATTCTATAATTATGTAAATAAACTAAAGTCATGAACTTTGAGTTTGAAACCTTTTTTATAGGTTGAAAATTTAAATTAAAAACAAAATATGTTAGATTAAACAAAATATCAAAATTAAGTTTATTTTTTTTGCAACGATATTTTAATTAAAGCAAGGGTTGAACTCATGACCTCATAGTCACAGGCACAACCTTATGCCAATTGAGCTATGCTCGGTTTGGCATTAAGATATTTTTTTAGCGTTACATTTATCTAGTTTGAAAGCAATCATGTATGTACCTCAGGAAAGAAAAAAAAAACAATCATATAAAATTTGAGTTATAAAGTACTTGGATTAATTTGCTAAAACTAACAAATTTATATATTCAATGTTAGTGATATTTTTTAGGAAAAAAATCAATTATTTATAGTCCTAAAATTTAAAGGTTGTATCAATTAAAACTCCAAACTTTCATAATTGTATCAATTTACACATTTTTCTTATAAAAAAGTTTGTTTTTACATGTGTGGAGACTTATAATTGTATGAATTAAACTATATTCATACAATTGATTCACTTATAAAAATTTAGGGGTTTAATTGCTATAATTATAAGTTTTCACGCGTTTAAATTAATATTTTTCAAATGAAATCTATCAAAAGATGTAAATTGTTACACTTATGAAAATTTAGTATTTTAATTGATATAATCATTAGTTTAGGGGTATAAATTGATTTTTCCCCTATCTTTTATGTTGAAGTTTGAGCTAAACTTTATATACAATAGTTAGTTGAGTCTTAAATTTTGAACTTCATACGCATACAAGATTGCTCCTGTTTACTATGATACATAGCTCAAAACCAAAAAAAATCATTTTGTTGGTCAATATATTCAGGTCAAACCTTCCATTTACTCAATAACCATAGCACATAAAAAGAAAATCCCAAGAGTTGGATCAAATAGATTTTTAGATCTCAAACTCGAAAATTCAAAAAACGTAATGGAATCAACCCAATAAAGGTTTAGAACGGATTACCTTGATGATCAAGATCACGAGTAAGATAAAACTTGTTTCTAAACTCGTGAGCCACAAAAGGTATGGTCTACACCACTTAAATGATTCTAGCATGTAAGATCTTTTTTTTTTTTTTTTTTTTTTTTGAGCTAACTAGCATGTAAGATCTAAACACAAGAAATTGCAAAATATGAAAGAATCAACTCTCAATCAAAGCTTGAAGGATAAACTCACTTTCATTCACTTTAATGATAATTGTGTGTCCAAAGAGTCCAAAAAACTATATATAGCCCTTACAACTTCTAGTCACTAACCCTAGTAAGTTGTAACTTCTTCACTAGCTCTTGTAACTTACATCCACTAACAAAAGTAACTTCTGATCACTAACAAGAGTAACTTTCATACACTAATTCTATGTAACTTCAAAATGCATAAAATCAATAATAACCATTAATAAAATGTAATCTAAGATATGAAGATAACATAAAAATAAAGTTTAAAATCTGGAAAATAAAACATCAAATCCAATGAGCTTTCATAATGAGCCATGAATGAATATGAATGCAGATAGAGATGTTCCGATTCTTATAAGCACATATACCCTTTTGTAAATTTTTCTACTTAAACTTGCTACAAATTTTTCTCATTGGCACAACATTCCAAATTACATTATTTAGAATGAAATATTCAATTCTACCTTATTTAAATTTCTTACATGTTTTACACCCTAGTTTACGGTTTATATTTATAAAGGCAGACTAGTCTTTTTACTATTGTTACGATTGAATTTAACCCTCTCAAGATGAAGACCCAAGAGGCATGCAAGAAGTCTAGTTCACGAATTTAATCGCTAAAGCTCGTGGCCTTAGGACTAGAAAATAATATTTAAAAAAAAAAGGATGATGTCATCGGAGGTCAATTTGACTTATTTTTCAGATCCGGGTCAGTTTGACAAATGGACTAAAATAGGGGTCAGTCGTACAATTCTCCCACATGTAAGGTAGAACTCAAACAAACCCCATTAAATTATCTTCTTATTTATTATCACAATACTCTTATTTTGATTAAGGTCTTCATAGATAGCCCTAGATTGACAATAGATTTTTGATATCTACAAATTTCACTAACTTTCTAAGGACAAAATCTATAAGTTCTTCCCAAAACAAATTCTGAAAAGAAAAAAAAAATGATAAAAACTGGTGTGGAAAGGAATCCCACAATAAACTTCAAGCTGAAATTCCCACATCGGGAAGAAAGAGGCTCTAACGAACCCATCAAACTGTTATATAAAGGCACCAACGCTTTGTATTAAAACTTACGGAGCCGTGTGGTGAGCACAAAGCGAACTATTCTTTCGCCTTTTACTAAAGAATACCGTGTGCTCTCCGCTCTTAGCGGCATACGCCTATTTTTGGAGGGTCTCTCTTTTTAGAGTGATCCCTACATCATTTCAAGTTTAAAAATTTAATACATGGTTCACTCCTCCGCACATTTTAAATTCCAATTTATGATTGAAGTTGATTTTGATGGGGGAAAAAGTATTTAAAAAGTAATTAAGAATAAATATTAAAGGTTTTTAAGTCTGGGATGATTTTGAAATAAAAAAAATATGCATTTGATGGTATATAAATTGCCTCTAAAAATATATACAAAAAAAATTATATTGTCAAAAAAAAAAAAAATATATATATATATATATATATAGGTTGGTTATTCGTCAGCACGGGTTTAACTTACAATGCCCTCGTCCAAATGAGTATTTTACAGAGAGTCGATAAGGAATTCCATTAATAACTGGGCGTTTTAATTCTTTGGAACAACTCGGTACATAACTAACTAACGTGAAAAAAAAAAGAAATAAAATAGGAACTAATCAATATTATTGTTAAAGTTGAATGAGTTTTAGTTTGAGTGAATTTTTTTAGTATTATTGTTCCTATTCATATGTTGATCCTATTATTTTGGAAACACTAAAATAGGTGTAAGAAAAACCTATATAATGTTTGGTTTTTTCTATTGTAGTAACAACTTACTTTTCATCTCTCTTTGTCTCCCTTACAAACTCTATCTTGCAAAGTGTAAAATAGGTATCAGAGCCAAGTTATATCATTCTTTCCTTTTATCTTCTAAGGTAGCTAGCAAAACAAAAAAGATGGCCACAGACAATTATGTGCAACCGTCAATTCCTCGCTTTGATGGTCATTATGATCATTGGAGTAGTTGATGGAAAATTTTCTACGGTCCAAAGAGTATTGGACCGTTGTAGATGCAGGATTGAATGAACCTGCCGCTGGAGTTGTCTTGCCAAAAGTTGAGCAAAAGAAGTTAGAGGAACGGAGGCTGAAGGATCTCAAGGCCAAGAATTATTTATTCCAAGCCATTGATCGTGCCATCTTGGAGACCATTTTGCAAAAAAAGCACATGCAAGCAAATATGGGACTCCATGAAGAAAAAGTATCAAGGCACAACGAGGGTTAAAAGGCAGCATCTCCAAGCTCTTCGCAAAGAGTTTGAGATTCTTCACATGAAGCAAGATGAGTCCGTAGGTGAGTATTTCTCGCGGACCTTGGCTATAGTAAACAAGATGCGGATCCATGGAGAGAACATTGAAGATGTCACCGTGGTTGAGAAGATTCTTCGGTCGATGGCTCCTAAATTTGCTTATGTGGTTTGTTCAATTGAGGAATCAAAAGATGTCGATAACTTATCAATTGATGAATTACAAAGTTCTTTACTTGTGCATGAGCAAAGAATGACGCCAACTACAGGTCCAACTGAAGAACAAGCCTTGAAGGTTTCAACTCAAGGTGAAAATTCTACGGGAAGAGGATCAAATAGAGGTCGTGGTCGAGGTCGTGGTAGATGACAAGGAAGAGGAAGAGGTGGAGGACATGACCAACACAAACAAATGTCCAATAACTCGAGGTTTGATAAGTCCAACATTCAATGTTACCGTTGTCATAAGTTTGGTCATTACAAGTCTGAATGCACAGTCAACCTTACCTATGAAAGAGGACAGCAGTCCAATTTCATAGAAAAAAATGAGCAAGAAATACTTTTGATGACGTGTCACCACAATGATGAGCTTGGATCAAACATCTGGCATATCGACACGGGTTGCAACAATCATATGTATGGTAACAAGTCTCTATTTTCTTATTTGGATGAAAGTTATCATTCTACTGTATCGTTTGGTGATAATTCTAAAGTAAATGTTGTGGGCAAAGGTGATGTTCAAATTAAGACCAAAAAAGACAGTGTTGAAACTATATCAAATGTGTTTTATATTCCTGACTTGAAAAGCAATTTGTTGAGTGTTGGACAGTTACAAGAAAAAGGGTATGTTACAACCATCAAAGAAGGTGGTTGTGAAATATATGATCCAAGGAGAGGATTGATTGCTCGTATTGAGATGACATCAAACAGGTTGTTTCCACTCAAACTAGAAGGTTTGAAAACATGTTTCAAGACGGTTGTAGAAGATCCTATGTGGCTTTGGCACTTGCGATATACCCACTTGAATTTTAAAGGTTTACAAGGACTTTCTCATAAGCAAATGGGGGATGGTCTTCCTCAAATTTCTCCTCCCTCAAAAGTATGTGAAGATTGTGTTGTTGGCAAACAACATCGGGAACAGTTTTCAAAGGGTAAAGCATGGAGAGCGCGCAAACCTTTGGAGTTAATCCATTCTGACATATGTGGCCCAATAAATCTAATATCAAATGGGAAGAAGAAATATTTTATTTCTTTCATTGATGATTTTTGCAGAAAAACATGGATTTATTTCTTGCAGGAAAAGTCATAAGCATTCTCAATTTTCAAGAACATTAAGGCAGCAGCTGAAAATGAAATTGGAAGGAAAATTAAAACTCTTCGAACGGATCGCGGAGGAGAATACATGTCACAAGAATTTGTAAATTTTTGTAATGAGCATGGAATCCGACGCCAACTGACGGCAGCCTACACACCTCAACAAAATGGTGTTGCCGAAAGAAAGAATCGTACTATCCTCAACATGGTTCGAAGCATGATTGCAAATGGGAAAGTCCAAAAGCATTTTTGGCCAGAAGCTGTAAATTGGGCTATTCATGTTTTGAATCGAAGTCCCACTTTTTCGGTTAAAAACATGACTCCTCAAGAAGCTTGGGATGGGCGTAAACCATCAGTTGACTATTTCAGAATCTTCGGGTGCATTGCATATGCACATATTCCTGATGAGAGAAGAAAAAAACTAGATGACAAAGGCAAAAAATGTGTCTTTCTTGGCATTAGTGAGCAATCAAAGGCTTACAAATTGTTCAATCCTATTACAGGTAAAATTGTAATTAGTCGAGATGTTATATTCGATGAAGTAAGCACGTGGAACTGGATAGAAGATACTGTGGAGCAACAATCAATACCTATGAACTTTGAAGAAACTACCAGTGATGTATCTTCGCCACCACAACCTGAAAGTCCAGTTCAACAATCAGTTGAGACTATTGAAACTCAAACAGAAGGTACAAGTTCAAGATCACAACGAGTTAGAAGAAGACCAGCATGGATGGAAGATTACGATGTTAGTGGTGATCTTTCTAACGAAACACTTGTCAATTATGCTTTATTATCAGAATGTGATCTAGTAACCTTTGAAGAAGCTGTGAAAGATCTAAAATGGCAGAAAGCCATGGATGAAGAGATCAAGTCAATAGAGAAAAACAATACTTGGGAGTTGTCAGAACTTCCTGAAGGACAGAAATCCATTGGTGTTAAATGGGTTTACAAAACAAAGCTGAATAAAGATGGAAAAGTAGACAAGTACAAATCTCGTCTCGTTGCAAAAGGGTACAAGCAACAAATTGGCATCGATTACAATGAAGTTTTCACTCCAGTTGCAAGACATGATACCATTCGAATGGTGGTAGCAATGGCAGCACAAAATAATTGGAAAATTCTTCAAATGGATGTGAAATCAGCATTTCTACATGGAAACTTGAATGAAAAAGTTTTCATAGATCAACCCTCTGGTTATGAACAACAGAGAAATGATGGAAAGGTATATCGGTTGAAGAAAGCTTTATACGGGTTGAAGCAAGTACATAGAGCTTGGTATAGTCGGATTGAGGCTTACTTAGTTAGAGTTAGATTTGAAAAATGTCCATACGAACATACTCTTTTTATTAAATTTGAACCTCCAAACAAGATTTTGATCGTATGTTTGTATGTAGATGATTTGATTTATACAGGTAATGATCCAATAATGTTTGAAGAATTCAAGTAGTCCATGATGGTGGAGTTTGAAATGACAGATCTAGGGATGATGCATTATTTTCTCGGCATTGAGGTAATGCAATCAACAGCTGGAATTTTCATCAATCAGAAGAAATATGCATTGGAGATCTTGGATAGATTTCAAATGAAAGACTATAACTTAGTCTCAACTCCAGTTGAACCCAGCTTGAAGCTCACAAGGGACCATGAAGGGAAGAAGGTCAACAATACTCTCTACAAACAAATAGTTGGAAGTTTGATGTACTTGACCGCTACAAGACCTGATATTATGTATGCTGTAAGTTTCATTAGCAGGTTTATGGAATCTCCAACTGAGCTTCATCTCTTAGTAGCCAAAAGAATCTTACCTTACTTGAAAGGGACTCATGATCTTGGCATATTTTATGAGAGAAGGGGCGAATTAAACCTTATTGGTTTTAGCGATAGTGATTATGCAGGAGATTTAAATGATAGAAAGAGTACTACAGGGTATGTTTTCATGCTTGGTTCAGGAGCTATCTCATTGTCTTCCAAAAAACATGAAATTGTCACATTGTCTACCACTGAAGCTGAGTACGTAGCAGCAACATCATGTGCATGTCAAGCCATCTGGTTAAGAAATATTCTTGAAGAGTTACATTATAAGCAAGAAGAAGCCTCTATCATTCACTGTGACAATACTTCAACAATCAAGCTTTCAAAAAATCTGGTTTTGCATGGACGAAGCAAACACATCGACGTAAGATATCATTACTTAAGAGATCTTACAAATGATGGGCTCATCAAATTGACCTACTGTAGAAGTGAGGATCAAGTTGCAGATATATTAACCAAGCCTCTTAAATTAGCAACGTTTGTGAAGCTTCGTAATCTGCTTGGAGTTGTTTCACTCTCTAGTTTAAACTAAATCACATAGTTTTAGTTTAAGGGAGGATGTTAAAGTTGAATGAGTTTTAGTTTGAATGAGTTTTTTTAGTATTATTGTTCCTATTCATATGTTGATCCTATTATTTTGGAAACACTAAAATAGGTGTAAGAAAAACCTATATAATGTTTAGTGTTTTCTATTGTAATAACAACTTACTTTTCATCTCTCTTTCTCTCCCTTACAAACTCTATCTTGCAAAGTGTAACAATTATTGACAATAAAATGTAAATAGCCTGCTGAATATAATATAAATAATAAGTATTTTGAATTTATTTCAAAAGTATAAAATATAAAGGGAAATTGTAACAGATGTCAATTTAGAGTAAAATAATTAAAAATCTAGCACTTTTTTTAAAAAAAATGCGGATATATCAATTTCTATCACTGATAGTATGGTCTATGCTTATAGACTCAGTTTTTTATAAAATTTTGTCAGTGATAATAGTCTATCAGTGATAGAAGTCTATCACTGATAGAAGTCTATTAGTGATAGTCATATATCAACAATAAAGTCTATCGGTGATAGCCAATGATTTTTTGTCATATTTGCAAAATGTTTTACACTTTGCTAAATTTGCAATTATTTTGGGCTTGATTGTTGTTTGTGCAACTAGCCCAAATATATATTTATTAATTTAACTATTTTTAAAATATTTGTTTTTTTTTTCATATTTTTAAAAAAATATACATCAATATCAATAGACATTTCTATCTAAATCCTTGCATTAAAATAATTTTAAATGTCAAACCGAGCATAACCCTTGACTAAGAGGTCAAAGTTCAATCCTCAGAGGTTAGATTTGAACCCACACCGTCGCATGAGGACCCAAAACTTAAGTCTGGCGTCTTAGACTACTCAGCCAACTTTATTTTTTTTTTTTGTATAAGAGATAAATATTTCTATCCAAATCCTAAACCTTGCATTAAAATGATTTTAAATGCGATGAATATATAAAGTGATTTAACTATTTAAATCACACCTCAAACATGTACTTATCAATTTTGTATGTAATTTTTGTGAACACCAAAAACTAACAATTGTCAGAAGTGAGATTTAAACCCACGCCCTCTCACGAAGATCAGAACTGGAGTTTGAAGCCGTAGACCACTCGACTATCCAGACTTTATTTTTTTTGTATAGTAGATATTTCTATCAAAATCTTAAACCTTGCATTAAAATGATTTTAAATGCATGCTTTTGAACATGAATAAGGTGATAAATCACACCTCAAACATTAACTTACCAATTTCGTATGTAATTTTTGTGACCATAAAAAACAAACAATTGTTAGAAGTGAGAATTGAACCCACGGCCTCTCACAAAGACCAAAACATTATTTTAGCGTCTTAGACCACTCAACCATCTTGACTTTTTTTATTTTTATATAGTAGAAAGTTTAAATACAATTCTAAACCTTGCTTTAAAATGATTTTAAATCCACGCTTTTGACTGATTTTGAACGAATAAAGTGATTTAACTATTTAATTCACACCTCCCACATCCTAGAATTTGATTCTGACGCCTTAGACCGACCATCGTGACTTTATTTTGTTGGTATAGTAGATATTTCTATGAAAATCCTAAACATTGCATTAAAATTATTTTAAATGCATGCTTTTGTGAAAACTAAAAATTCAAAATTGTCAGAACTGGAATTTGAACCAACACCCTCTCTCGAAGCCCAGAACTTGAGTCTAGCGCCTTAGACCACTCGGCCATCCTGACTTTATTTCTTTTGTATATTAGATATTTCTATCAAAATACTAAACTTTGCATTAAAATGATTCTAAACGCATGCTGATTTTAAATATGAATAAAGTAGATTTAGTGAGATTTGAACCCACACCCTCTCACGAAGAACAAAACTAAAGTCTGACATCTTAGACCCCTCGGCCAACTTTATTTTTTTGGTATAGTAGATACTCCTATCAAAATTCTAGACCTTGCATTAAAATGATTTTAAATGCATGCTGATTTTGAACATGAATAAAGTGATTTAACTATTTAAATCACACCTCAAATACTTATCAATTTTGTAGGTAGTTTTTGTGAACACCAAAAAACTACTCTCACGAAGACAAAAACTTGAATATTTCTATCAAAATCCTAAACCTTGCATTAAAATGATTTTAAATGCATGCTTTTGAACATGAATAAAGTGATTTAAATTAAATCACACCTCAAACATTAACTTATCAATTTCGTATGTAATTTTTGTGACCACAAAAAAAGAAAAATTGTTAGAAGTGAGAATTGAACCCACAAAGATCAAACAGATGGTTTTGATGCAAGCGGTCTAACAATTTTTATATAGTCGATATTTCGATCTAAATTCTACCTTGCTTTAAAATGATTTTAAATGCAATGATTTTAAATGCATGCTTTTGACACCTCAAACAAACTTATCACTTTTATATGTAGTTTTTGTGAACACCAAAAACTAAGAATTGTGAGAAGTGGGATTTGAACCCACACCCTCTCACGAAAACAACAGAAAAAAACAAGAATTTTATTCTAACGCCTTAGACCACTCAACCATCCTAACTTTATTTTATTAGTATAGTAGGTATTTCTATCAAAATCCTAAACCTTGCATTAAAAAATATATTAAATGCATGCTTTTGTGAAAACCAAAAATTCCCAATTGTCAGAAGTGGAATTTGAACCCACGCCCTCTCACAAAGACCAGAACTTGAGTCTGGCGCCTTAGACCACTCGCCTGACTTTAATATTTTAGTATAGTAAATATTTCTATCAAAATCCTAAACTTTGCATTAAAATGATTTTAAATGCATGCTAAATTTGAATATGAATAAAGTGGATTTAGTGAAATTTGAACCCACACCCTCTCACGAAGAACAAAACTAGAGTCTAACGCTTTACAACACTCGACCAACTTTATTTTTTTGTTTAGTGGATATTCCTAACAAAATCCTAAACCTTGTATTAAAATGATTTTAAATTCATGTTGATTTTGAACATGAATAAAGTGATTTAACTATTTAAATCACACCTCAAATACTTATCAATTTTGTATGTAGTTTTTGTGAACACAAAAAAACTAACAATTGTCTGGGTTTTGAACCCACACACTCTCACGAAGACAAAAACTTGAGACCGACATTTTAGACCAATCAGCCATCCTGACTATTTTTTTTTGTATAGTAGATATTTCTATCAAAATTCTAAATCTTGCATTAAAATGATTTTAAATGCATGCTTTTGAACATGAATAAAGTGATTTAAAGTTAAATCACACCTCAAACATTAACTTATCAATTCCGTATGTAATTTTTGTGACCACAAAAAACAAACAATTGTTAGTAGTGAGAATTGAACCCACGCCCTCTGACAAAAACCAAAACATGAATTTGACACCTTAAACCACTCAACCATCTTGACTTTTTATTTTTATGTAGTAGATATTTCTATCTAAATTCTAAAACTTGCTTTAAAATGATTTTGAATGCATGCTTTTGACACCTCAAACATACTTATCACTTTTATATATAGTTTTTGTGAACACCAAAAAATAAGAATTGTAAGTGGGATTTGAACCCACACCCTCTCACAAAAACAAGAATTTTATTCTGACAAAACCACTCAACCATCCTGACTTTATTTTATTGGTATATTAGATATTTCTATCAAAATCCTAAACCTTGCATTAAAAAATATTTTAAATGTATGCTTTTGTGAAAACCAAAAACTCACAATTGTCAAAAGTGAGATTTGATCCCACACCCTCTAAATTTGAGTCTAACACCTTAGACCACTCGACCAACTTTATTTTTTTGGTATAGTAGATATTTCTATCAATATCCTAAACCTTGCATTAAAATGATTTTAAATGCATGCTGATTTTTAACATGAACAAAGTGATTTAACTATTTAAATCACACCTCAAATACTTATCAATTTTGTATGTAGTTTTTGTGAACACAAAAAAACTAACAATTGTCTGAGATTTGAACCCACACCCTCTTACAAAGACAAAAACTTGAGTCTGGAATTTTAGACCACTCAACCATCGTGAATTTTTTTTTTTTTTTTTTTTTTTTGTATAGTAGATATTTCTATCAAAATCCTAAACCTTGCATTAAAATGATTTTAAATGCATGCTTTTGAACATGAATAAAGTGATTTAAAGTTAAATCACACCTCAAACATTAACTTTTCAATTCCGTATGTAATTTTTGTGACCACCAAAAACAAACAATTGCTAGAAGTGAGAATGTAACCCACGCCCTCTCACATAGACCAAAACATGTTTTACAAGCTACCAACGGTAAACCGACCGGTAAGCTACTCAAGCTTCCACCAGTAAACACTTACCGGTAAGCTTGGATGGGTAAATCGATATCGGTAAGGTTCGAAAGCTTACACCGGTGAATCGATAAACCAACAAGCCTAGACCGGTAAGCAAGGACCGATAAACAGGTCGAGTAATCATCACATGATTACACTGGTAAACCGATAACGTACATCAGTAAAGAGTCCACTGGTAAACCTGACCGGTAAAATCTCGACTGATCCCTATGCCAATGATGGAGCGTATCACGCAGCGGAAGCGATTTTGGATCGATGATACTCTAATTGCATCAATTTAGCAAGTAGAAAACATGATCAAACAACGAAAATAAGGAAAAATTGAAATACATACCCTTGGAGTTCTAAGTTTCTTCAGCTCCACCGCTCGTTGTTCGTCATGAACTCTTCTGTCATTTTCTCACGAACGCCCCGAGGACCACCCCAGGTAGTCTCACTATCCTTGGCGCCAAGCAACGAAGTTGTGTGACTCCGTTTAGAAGAGAAAAGAAAAGAAATGTAGAAGAAGTAGAAAAGAAGGAACCAGATGCAGTACGAAGTTGTTGTAAAATAAAGAACTTCAACCCTTGAAGTTCTAAAAAAAAACAACAACCCGCGAGAGCTCATCCTCTAAATTCAAAGAAATTGAAGTTTTCTTTTTTTAATGAACCCCAAAGCACTTTACTTCTAAGAAAACCAAATATATATATATATATATATATATATATATAATTATTATTATTATTATTATTAAAAATAAGAATAATAATTTTATTTATTAAACTTTTACTAAATAAAAAAAAAATATATATATATATATATATATAATTATTAATTAAACTTTTTAATTAATAATTATTATTTAATTCAATATCAAATATTAATTAAATAATATGGCTAACTCCAGTTTTCCGAAAAACCGACTTTTTGCACATGAATCGCATTCATGTTTTAGACCATTCTCATATTTAAATCATATTTAAATATGTCCATCATTATTCCAAAAACCGAATTTGAACAATTCAAATTCTTTTTCTTTTTCTTTTCTCTCAGACTGTTGCACGACGTTGTCCGAGCTAGCTAGGAGAACCTAAAGGACCTATAGATCATGAGCTCCAACGATACGAGATTATTCGGTCAAAACTCTTTTAACCCGAATCAATCAACTTTTGTTAACCCTCGGAGACTCCACTATAGTCTGAGGGTTGCACTCTCCTCACTGTAGATATATTATGTCCTCTTGATATAAACGTCATTTAAACCGTTTAACCCCTGCATTACTTCTTGTTCCTTAAGTACCACTGACACCTCTAATGAATAATAGATCAGTGGTCTTACCAACAGATCAATTAACCCTCTCTGATCAGGAGAGGGTGAGCGCTCATTGTTCAAGCCCCGGAGTCAGCTATTAAGGAAACACCATATCTACTAACCTTAAAGAGCGGGTTAGGAGTGAATTTCATCTTACTACACTATGTCCCTAGCTACCTATTGGACTTTATCCCTGAGATGATAAGTTATTGAGTCGGTGCTAATAGGCCACTCTCACCCGTACAAGTCTAAGGATACTGTCTAATAAGCAGGAGTTCATAGTAAGCTCAAGATTAAGATCGAGTTACCTAGGTCATCAGTTTGAAATAGTCGGTCTCTTCAGTAAACGGCGTTATAAAGAGAGAGCGATTTTTTCGTGGTTCAGTCTTATGCAAACTCATTGCACAGGACGCCCCCGCTCGCACATCTTCATGTGAAATGATTCGGATCACATCGTTTTGTACAATACAAAGCGAGTCGCATCCAATAATGTTACCAGGATAAGGTACCCAGCCTTATCCATATACTATAGATCGTTTTGACTGTCTATTTGAGCTTGATCCACATTCATGTCATACATGAAGCTCAAGTACTCATCCTTCGCCATAGGTGTTGGTCATTGGTATAAATTAATGCAAACACGTTTCACTTTATTCTAATAAACTCTTTTACTGAATAAAAATAATAACTATTTATTCTAAATAGATATTTACAAACATAACTGTTTACAAACCACGAGTTTTAGGACATAAAACCCAACAAACTCCCACTTGGACTTAAACGTTCGTGGTGTACATGTTGGTGGAGAGAGCTTCAATATCACATATCAGATGTTCCCTCCCAGTATCCTATTTGGCAACTCGAAGCCCTAGACTCTTCTAGGTGTCTCTCAAACAGTTTAGCCATGAGAGACTTAGTAAACTAATCAGCATGAAGTGCTGCGAGGCTTTCCATGTGACCATCACATCTCCTCACTACACTAACCTAGAGCTCAACTTATAAACTTTTGCTACTTTTACAAGCTGTAACAACAACTTAGCTACCACAAAGGAATTAGAAATACAACTCTTGTATTCTATTCCTTGTTTGCACTAGGACAAACTTTAACCAGACTCAAATCTAATTGGACTAATATCTTTTGACAGCTCCCACTGCATAACACATATCGGATCATGTATCACAAAAGATACATCTGACCTCCAATATGTAAATGCACACGGATGCGTCTTATATCCTCAACACTTGAGGTGTTTGAGGAAACCATTTCCACAGACCATCGAATATCGACAACACTTTGTAAATATAAGATGTTTAGAGACAGCACTAGTGATTTCTTCTTAAGACTTAGATCAACCTGAATCCTTAGAACAAACTAAGCCTCCCTCCAAAACAACTATTTGGGAATGGGTCGCTAGTTTATGCTTATTTGTCAGAAGTTAATCCTATACCATTTTTCATGAATATGACATAATCTACGGAACGAACTATGAAAGCTACAACATTGACTAAACCCTTGTCAAACAAGGTTTATCAAATTATTGTTCAAACTTGTGTTCAAAGCCATAAGATTTGATCACCGTATCAAACCTTACAATTCAGGACGAAGATGCTTTCTCCAATTCATAAATGAATCGAATAAGCTAGCAAACTATTTGCTCTTTGTCCTCGAACTATGAATCTATTTGGTTGAGACTTATAGATACTCAGATCAAGATAGTTATTCTGCAGGAAAGCTGTCTTGAAATCCACTTGCCAAATTCTATAAAGATAGAACATGGTAGCGGATAAGAGTCATCTATTTAACTTACGTCTGGAAACAAGAGAAAGAGAGTATACACAATAAACCCTTTCTCTTCGGGACTGTCTCTTTACCAGAAAGTCAAGCCATAAAGATTTTCACCTTAGTGGCTTGGTCTCAATACGATTCATAGATTTGTGGCTTTGAGCCGTTTGGCCTTGTCTATATGATCCCTTCTCTGTTTAGAGACAATGAATCCTCAATGTCATCATCAAGTATGATAACTTTGAGTTTAAGACAAGCCAATACAGCGGACCGGGTCGTCCCACAACCCTCCCACTGCATTGAGGCTTTCTCAACGATTGAGAAGCTTCAGTTTGATCAACAACCATTGTTGAAATAACTATAGCTTTCTTCTTAAAAACTGTATGTCTTGACACACTAGTTGTTTTCGAGTTTACAAGAACACATTAGTATATATCTTTTGCTAAATGAAATGTTCATTATAAAACCAAAAGATATAATATACAAGTGTTCAGTTTAAACCAGAAATATAGACAATAATTACATATAACAAATGTGATTATCTCTATACAACAACTACAAAGACTCCCACTAGTTCAGCGGCAATGATATCTTAATATCTTACGGCGAGAAATCGGTTGTCAGAAACTAGTTTCCTGTAGAAAAACAAACATGATTAGTGGTTCCCGAAGACATCCAAGTATAACATTCATATTCTACTAAACTTGTTTAGACAAATAAATCACATTTATCTTGTCGTTTTTTTCTCGGCCAGTTACTCAGCAAGGTATTTGAAGTAGTTACACTTCCAATACCCATCTTCAATACAATGGAAACATTTTCCTATGTTTGCAGAATGTGCCTTGTGAACAGCAGGGGCTTTGCCCTTCCTCCTGTTTCTCTTCTTCTTCTGAATAATCTCATTACTCATAGAAGCAGACTCAAGCTTACTCCCTGACGGCAACCTCTTAAGGAATTTCTTCGAAGTGACAACATTTGCCTCCTTCTCTATTCCTTTGGAAGTGTACAGAGACTGATAAGCCTGGAACTCATTCAGAAGGGAAGTTAAGTTATATTCTATCTTATTCATCACCATATTGGATCTGAAATTAAGAAAACTCTTCGGAAGAGATTCCAAGATAAAACTAACTTGACTTTTCTTGTCGATGGAAGCATCGTTTACTTTTGTCGCATTAAAATGGACCATCATGTTAAGGACAAGCTCCCTAACAGAGGTATCCTCCACATGCGAGAGTTGTAAACGAACTTGAGGGCTTCATAACGAAGTGATAAGGACGACTGTCTATCATCGCTTGTTATGAAGACATGATTTCCTTCGCGGAAACCATAACCTCATACTACTTGGCCAAAACATCTTGCATGCTTGCCAAGATATAGACTCAGGCTTTCTCATTAGCCCTAATCCATCCATCGTATGCCTCTCGAACACTTCGAGATGCATTCGAGCTAGGAGTGGGAGGACATTCCTCCGTTAAGACAAACCTCAGTTCGTCAAGAACAAGAATCGTATTCAAGTTCGACTTTCAGGTTCCGTAATTCTCTCCAGTCAATTTGTCGTTAGCTAATAACTGTACAAATGAGCTCGCCATGCTGAAAAAGAATGTAAATCTATTAGTGAGATAGTTTTAACCTATTTTAACCAATTAAAAGAGTTTAGCAGTAAATAAAGTACCCAAACTCTTTATTTACTTGCAACGATACTTTAGTAAGTCAAAATGGTCGCTGTCGGCTGGCAGTCGAGTCACTCATTTACTAAATCAAGACATTCTTGACTAAAAACTATCTCCAGAATAACTCATATTCCAATAGCATCTTAGTTATCGTTTTTGGTCTGGATTCACTATCCCTTAGTAATTCCCGTAAGTGTGACCCTCCATTTTTAGAATGCATAGGACGACAACGCACGCTCAAAAAGCCTGGTTAACTTTACGCAAGTATCGGGTAGTCCCCAGGTAGATGGTGTTCCTTCAATTCAAGTCCTCCAACCTTATGCAGGAGTTCACCGGGTGAGTTTCTCATAACCTTAGCATTTACGAGATAACGACCTATTTTATCTAATAAAACAGACTGAACCATTTAACCCTAAATGAGCATGCCACTTATCTTTGTTATAGATTTTAAAAGTCTAAGTCATTTTTACAACACTTGCAAAAACTAGACTTACTACAACAAACTTCTATATGTTTCTCAAACATACAATCACTAAGGCATGACTAGTTGGATATTTAACTTCATAATCAATATAACACTTATATCGATTATGCTCTTTAAACATACAACTCCTAATTCATAAATTAATATAACACTTATATCAATTCTCATGAATAAGCATGCATTATATACATTATAACATTTATAACATACAATATGCATAAAACTAATGTTGGATACTTAATTTCATAATTAATATAACACTTATATCAATTATTATATTAAGCAAACAACATCCAATTCATGAATTAACATAACTCTTATATTAATACTCATGAATTAAACATGCATATACATTATAACACTTATAACATACAATATGCAAACAACTAGGACAACCAATGTTGTATGTTCAAATTCATAATTAATATAACGCTTATATTAATTATTCTATTAAACTAACAACATCTATATATCATGAATTAATATAACTTTTATATCAATACTCATGAATTCCTAAATATGCATACTATATATTATAACACTTATAACATATTACCTATGCATGGAACATGCTTCCTACGGTGGGATTTTAAATCTATATGGCATACGATATGCACATACAAACAAGGATTTTAATTAAAACATACATTCACAATGCATAATTAATTAAACACACTAAAGTGGATTGATTTTGGCATTTAGCAAGCAATAACTATTTTATTACAAGCTTGATCAACAAGCTATGTCTTGAGCGGACTTCGAACTCTTCGAACCGCCTTGGACCAACTTGCTCCCCCGAACGCCTCGGCCAATTTCTCTTCGAGCTTCTCAATTGTATCGCCTAGAACGAGTTTAAACTTGTACCGAACATTTCGGCGAGTTCAAAACTCGAGCTTCTTTCACAAAGAAACCTATATGGACTATAATGACTCTAAAAATACAGACTATTAAGCACACATTAAAGCCCATACATTCTCGGGCAATTACAAATAACGAAGTTAAAAAAAAAATGATGCCAAAATCGATTTTCACTTTAAACGCCCATTCAGAAACAATTTCTAAATTAAAATACCCACTAATTTAAATTGATGCAAATTGAGTTAATCACAAAATCGCTCTGATACCAATTGATGGAGCGTATCACGCAGCGGAAGCGATTTTGGATCAATTATACTCTAATTACATCAATTTAACAAGTAGAAAACATGCTCAAACAACGGAAATAAGAAAAAAATAGAAATACATACCCTTGTAGTTCTAAGTTTCTTCAGCTCCCCCGCTCGTTCTTCGTCACGAACTCTTCCGTCCTCTTCTCACGAACGCCCCGAGGACCACCCAGGTAGTCCCGTTATCCTCGGTTTAGAAGAAAAAAGAAAATAAATGTAGAAGAAGTAGAAAAGAAGGAACCAGATGCAGTACGAAGTTGTTGTAAAATAAAGAACTTCAACCATTGAAGTTCTAAAAAAAAAAACAACAACCCCCGAGAGCTCATCCTCTAACTTCAAAGAAATTGAAGTTTTCTTTTAATGAACCCCAAAGCACTTTACTTCTCTATTAAGAAAACCAAATATATATATATATATATATATATATAACTATTAAATAAACTTTTTAATTAATAATTATTATTTAATTCAGTATCAAATATTAATTAAATAATATGGCTCACTCCAGTTTTCCGAAAAACTGACTTTTTGCACATGAATCGCATTCATGTTTTAGACCATTCTCATATTTAAATCATATTTAAATATGTCCATCATTCTTCCAAAAACCGAATTTGAACAATTCAAATTCTTTTTCTTTTTCTTTTCTCTCAGACTGTTGCACGGCGTTGTCCGAGCTAGCTAGGAGAACGTAAAGGACCTACAGATCATGAGCTACAACGATACGAGATTATTCGGTCAAAACTCTTTTAACCCGAATCAATCAACTTTCGTTAACCCCCGGAGACTCCACTATAGATCGAGGGTTGCACTCTCCTCACTGTAGATATATTATGTCCTCTTGATATAACCGTCATGGGCAAGTCGACCCTTCACATGTTGTTCGTAATCACAGCCGGGTCATTTAAACCGTTTAACCCCTGCATTACTTCTTGTTCCTTAAGTACCACTGACACCTCTAATGAACAATAGATCAGTGGTCCTACCAACAGATCAATTAACCTCTCTGATCAGGAGAGGGTGAGCGCTCATTGTTCAAGCCCCGAAGTCAGCTATTAAAGGAACAACCTATCTATTAACCCTGAAGAGTGGGTTAGGAGTGAATTCCATCTTACTACACTATGTCCCCAGCTACCTATTGGACTTTATCCCTAAGATGATAAATTATTGAGTAAGCGCTAATAAGCCACTCTCACCCGTACAAGTCTAAGGATACTGTCTAATAAGCAGGAGTTCATAGTAAGGTCAGGATTAAGATCGAGTTACCTAGACCATCAATTTGAAATAGTCGGTCTCTTCAGTAAACGGCGTTATAAAGAGAGAGCGACTTTTTCGTGGTTCAGTCTTATGCAAACTCATTGCACAGGACGCCCCCGCTCGTACATCTTCATGTGAAACGATTCGGATCACATCGTTTTGTACAATACAAAGCGAGCCGCATCCAATAGTGTTACCAGGAGAAGGTACCCAGCCTTATCCATATATTATAGACCGTTTTGACTGTCTACTTGAGCCTGATCCACATTCATGTCATACATGAAGCTCAAGTACTCATCCTTCCCCATGGGTGTTGGTCATTGATATAGATTAATGCAAACACGTTTCACTTTATTCCAGTAAACTCTTTTACTGAATAACACTAATAACTTTTTATTCTAAATAGATATTTACAAACATAACTGTTTACAAACCACGAGTTTTAGGACATAAAACCCAACAACCAAAACGTTAAAAACAACGTTGGCTGAGTGACCGGTAAACTTCATCGGTATACCGATTGGTAAGTTCCACAGGTAAATTTACCAGAGGCCACGAAAACAACAAGAAAACATACCTTTTTTTGTTGTTTGTCTTCTCGTCTCCGCAACAACCTCCTCTCCAAAATCCTTGGAAGCCCAGTCTGATCACGAGCGCAGCAAGTCGAGGACCACCCTTAGAGGAGTCCCAGCTATTCTCGGGCTTAGTAGCGGAGTTGTGGGACTCCTTGAGCTAAGGGGGTTTGTTGAGAGGTGATTTTGGAGGAAGAAGATGAAATGTGTTGATGTTGAGAATGAAAGCAAAACTTGTTTGAGTTTGATGAACTCTTCAGCAAACCTAAGAGTTTCACCTTACCAATTCTCATGAGTCTTTGACTAATTGACGTTCAAGATGAGGGAAAAGGAATGAACTCTTCATAACTTTTTCAATTATTAACAAGAATCCCTCAAGCTTCAACATCATAACTTCAAATCTTAAAGCTTTTCCTCAAGGTTTTTCTTCAACTATTGAAGAAAAAGCTTGAGGAAAAGCATTAAGATTTGAACGAGAGAGAAAATAGAGGAGAGAGAAAATCAAATTTTCATTAGTATTCTAAGAATGAAGAAGTCTTCATTCTTATCCAAGGCAACAAAAGGGTTAATGACTAAAACGAGGTGTTCAACATGCAAAGCATGTTGAACCCCATTTTAGTTTATAAATTATTATAATAATAATAATTATAATAATAAATAATTATAATAATAAATAATTATAATTAATTAAACTTTTTAATTAATTATTATATTATTTAATTTAATATCAAATATTAATTCCATAATAAAACTAGCCCCTATTTTCCGAAAACCGTCTTTTCACATATGAATCTTTATTCATATTTTCCTCTGGACACATATTTAAATCATATTTAAATATGTCCAACCTCGATTAACAAACTCGAATTCAGATTTCTACAAATTCTACCCTTATGCATTGCTACATCGCTTTGTCTGAGCTAACCAGGAGAACCTAAAAAACCTACAGATCATGAGCTCCAACGATACGAGATTATCCGGTCAAAACTATTTTAACCGAACTAATCAACATTTGTTAACCCCCGGAGACTCCACTATAGTCTGAGGGTTGCACTCTCCTCACTGTAGATACATTATGTCCTCTTGATATAACCATCACTGACGAGTCGATCCTGCACAGGTCGTTCGTAATCACAACAAGGTCATTTATACAGTTTAACCCTTGCATTACTTCTTGTTCCTTAAGTACCACTGACACCTCTAATGAACAATTGATATGTGGTCCAACTAGCAGATCAGATCCCTCTCTGGCCAAGGAGATGGTGGACCCTTGTCAAAGACCTTAAGTCAACTATTAAGGGAACAACCTCTCTACTAACCCTAAAGCGGGTAGGAGTAAATTCTATCTTGTTGTACTTTGTCACCAGCCACCTATTCGAGTTTATCCTCAAGATGGTAGGCTTATTGAGTCGGCGCTAATGGGCCACTCTCACCCGTACAAGTCAACGGATACTCTCGAATAAACAGGAGTTCATAGCGAGCTCATGATTGAGATCGAGTTACCTAGGTCATCATATGAAAAAGTCGTCTCTTCAGTAAACGGTGCTATAAAGAGAGAGCGACTTGATTTCGCGGTTTAGTCTTATGCAAACTCATTGCACAGGACACCCTCGCTCGCACAACACCATGTGAAACGATTAGGATCATATTTTTTTGTACAGTACAAAGCGAGCCACATCCAATAGTGTTGCCAGGATAAGGTATCCAGCCTTATCCATATACTATAGACCGTTTTGGCTGTATACTTGAACCTGATCCAAATTCATGTCATACATCAGGTTCAAGTCCTCAGACTTTGCCATGGGTGTTTGTTATTGGTACAGGTTAATGCAAACACGTTTCACTTTATTCAATAACACTTCATTGAATAAAAGTCAATAACACTTTATTGCTAAATAGAATGATTACAAACACAACTCTTTACAAACTACGAGTTTTAGGACATAAAACCCAACAAACTCCCACTTGGACTAAAACGTTCGTTGTGGTGCATATGCTGGTTGAGAAAACTAAGATATCATATTTCCGAAGTTTTCTCCCACTGTACTACTCAGCAACTCGCAGCCCTAAACTCTGTAGGTGTCTCTCAAACACTTTAGCCATGAAAGACTTAGTAAACAAATCAGCATGAAGTGCTGCGAGGCATTCTATGTGACCTTCACATCTCCTCGTAGCACTAACCAAGAGCTCAACTTATAAACTTTTGCCGCTTCGTAAGTTGCAACAAATTTAGCTTCTATAGAGGAATCAATAATACAACATTTGTATTTTATTTCTCAGTACTAGGACAAAACTTTAATCATAGTCCAATGATCAAATCCAATTGGACTTTTAACTACTGGCAGCTCCCACTGCATAATACATATCAAGTCATGTATTTAAAAGGCATACATCAAACTCCCAATATGTAGATGCACAGGGAATGCATCTGATATCCTCAACATTTGAGGTGTCTTAGGAAACAATTTCCACAGACTACAGAATTGCTATCCTGAAAAATACCTTAACTTTCATTCAGAATTCTACATCGAATATTGACAACACCTTGTTAACACTTTGCCAATATTAACAACACTTTGTTAATAAACGATGCTTGAGACAGTACTAGCAATTTGTCAGTTGAGAATCCTACATCATTTCCAATGATTAGGATATGAACTACGCAAACAAATTATGAAAGCTATAACATTGATTAAACACTTGTCAAACAAGGTTTATCAATCTTTTGTTCAAAGCCATAAGATTTGATACCATATCAAACCTTATAATTTAGGATTTAGATGCTTATTCCAATTCATAAATGGATTGAATAAACCCGCAAACCTTTTGCTCTTAACCCTGAATAATGAATCTCTTTGGTTGAGACTTATAAATACTCTAATCAAGATAACGATTCTGCAGAAAAGTTGTCTTGACATCCATTTGCCTAATTTTATCACATATAAAACGTGGCAATGAATAAGAGTAATCTAATTAAACTTTCATGTGGCAACAAGGGAAAGAATTGATACACAATCATCCCCTTCCCTTTGAGAATGACCCCTTTGCCAGAAAATCGAGCCTTAAAGGTTTGCACCTTATCGGCTAGGTCTCATAACCTCTTGTAGATCCATTAGGAACCAATAGGTCTTTCACTATCTTGTTGGTCTTCAAGATCCCAGACAGAATTGAAGTACAATACTCCAATTCAAGATCCATGGCTTTGAGCCACTAGTTCTTGTCTACATCATCCATTACCTGATTAAAGGTCAATGGATACTCAATGTCATCAACAAGTATGATAACTTGTGTTTTAGACAAGCCAATGTAGCGGACCGGGTTGTCCTACATCCCTCCCACTGCATCAAGGCTTTCTCAACTGTTAAGAAGAACCAGCCTGATCAACTACCTTTATTGATATGATTATAGCTTTCCTTTATTCTGTAAGTCTTAACACATACAAGTTGTTATCTAGTTTAATAGAACAAATAGGTATACATATTTTGCGAAATGAACCATTCATTATAAAAACAAAAGATATTATGTACAATTGTTCAGGTAAACAAGAAATATAGACAATAATTACATTTTACAAGTAAAACGAAATTATTTCTATACAACAACTTCTAATAGCTCCCACTAGTCCAGCTGTGACAATGTCTTCATAAGTTATCTCACTACGAGAAAACGGCTGTCAGGAACTAGTTTCCTGAAAAAGAATAAACATGGTTAGTGGTTCCTGAATCAAGTATCCAGGTATGACAATCATATTCCACTAAGCATGTTTAGACAATCAATAAATCATATTTACCTTGTCTTTCTTTCTCAGCCTGTTTCTCAGCAAGATACTTCGGGCAATTGCGCTTCCAATGCCCATCTTCACCATAATGGAAACATTTTCCTTTGTCTGAAGATCTAGCATTGCCAACAACATGGGCTCTACCCTTCCTTTGACCTCTCTTCTTCTTTTGAATAATCTTATTAATCAAAGAAGTAGATTCAGACTTATTCCCTAAAGGCGACCCCCTATGAAATTTCTTTGAAGTGACAACATTTGCCTCTTTCTCTTTTCCTTTGGAAGTGTACAGAGACTCATAAGTCTGAAGCTCGTTCAGGAGAGAAGTCAAAATATATTCTATCTTATTCATCACCATATTGGATCTGAAATTAAGGAAACTCTTCGGAAGAGATTCCAAGATAAAACTAACTTGACTCTTCTCGTCGATGGTAGCTCCGTTTACTTCCGATTGAAGTGGACCATCATGTTAAAGACATGCTCCCTAACAGAGGTTCCCTCCTCCATGCCAGAGTTGTAAACGAACTTGAGGGCTTCATGACGAAGTGATGAGGACGATTGTCCAAACATCGCTTGCCATGAAGACATGATTTCCTTAGCGGAAACCATAACCTCATGCCTCTTAGCCAAAACATCAGATATGTTTGCTAAGATATAGACTCAAGCTTTAGCGTTAGCCCTAATCCAACCATTATATGCTTCTCGAACTATTCAAGTCGCATTTGAGCTAGGAAGGGGAGGACAATCCTCCGTTAAGACAAATCTCAGGTCGTCAAGAAAAAGAATCGTATTCAAGTTCGACTTCCAGATTCTGTAAAGAGCTTGACATGCTGAAAAAGAATGTAAATCTATTAGTGAAACTGTTTTAACCTGTTTAAACCAATCAAGAAGTTTAGCAGCAAATAAAGTACCCAAACTCTTTATTCACTCGCAAGGACACTTTAGTGAGTCAGAATGGTCGCTACCGAATGATAGTCGAGCACTCCTTCACTAAATCAAGACATTCTTGACTAAATGCTAACACCAGAATAACTCTTATTCTTATAGCATCTTAGTTAACGTTTTTGGTCAAGATTTACTAACTCCTTAGCAAATCCCGTAAGTGTGACCCTCCATTTTTAGAATTCATAGGACGACCCCAACAGTGCAACCGAAGAGAATGTCAGAGTTGGGAATGACCCTATGTTTCTTTATCCATAAATGGTGACTGAGATGTTCCGACTCCCATGAACCGACCCTCCAAATGGATGATGCCACTAAGAGCAACCTGCAGGCGAAACATGAGAATCTCACGGTTCAATCCAATGGAGGAGACTGCAGGATGTACTGACGTACTTCCTTCTCCCACTTACTATAAATACTTACTCCATTCACCTTGCTATTGAAAGATGCAAATACCATCCGAATGGGGATGCGCTATTGACAACACGAGGCCGAGCATAATTCTCACGTTGTGAACTTCACGGAGTGCGTAGTAGGAGAGGGATATATCATATATTCCTTCTCAACACATCTACTAAGTATTATAGACGGTTTAGGGTAAAAACTTCAGGCTTTATCCGGCTATGTAAATAAAACCTTAAGTCTAGGCAAACCTTTTACCTTAGATGTCTAGGTTATAAACACTTTATACACCTCACACCTCTCACACATGCTCATAAAGCCGGATTAACTTTACTCAAGAACCGGATAGTACCAAAGTAGGAGGTGTTCCGTCAATTCAAAATCCTCCAACCTAGACAGTATTTCACCGAATGAGCTTTTCATAACCTTAGCATTTACGAGATATCGACCTATTCATCTAATGAAAAAGATCGAATCATTTAACCCTAAATGAACATGCTCTTTGTCTTTGTTATAGATTTTAAAAGTCTACGTCAATATTACAACACTGCGCAAAACTTGAGACTTTCTACAACAAACAACTGCATGCTTCTCAAACATGCATCACTAAGGCATGGCAAGTTGGATGCTTACTTTCATAATCAATATAACACTTATATCGATTATGCTCTTAAACATACAACTCCTAATTCATAAATCAATATAACAATTATATTAATTCTCATGAATTAAGCATGCATCCTATACATTATAACACTTATAACATACTTTATGCATGCAACATGCTACCTAAGGTGGGATTTGAAATCTACATGGCATACTTTATGCACAAGCAAGGGCATTAATTTAAACCATACATCTCATGCATCTAATAAATTAAACACACTAAAGTGATTCGGTTTTTGGCATCAAGCAAGCAATACTACTTATTACACGCTTGTAACACCCCAAGCTAGGTTTCTTAAAGCTTTTCGAACTCTTCGAACAACTCTAAGCTCCTTGCTTCTTTGCTTCTTCTACAACTCGGCTTCAGCCTAAGGACTCTGAAGACTCACGAATTACAGACTCAAAGCCAAACATTAAGCCTTTAACAAACATAGGCTATTTACAAACTGAAATTAAAGAACAAAAGTAAAGAGGATGCCATAAACCGAGATCACTTCAACCACCCAAGACAAGAAATCAAATACAACCCACCTAAGGACTCAATTTGTTCCAAATTGAGAGCTTAAAACATGCTTTGATACCAATTGATGGATCTGAGATCATAAAACAACCAGAGGCGCAGCGAAAAAAGTCTAAACTGGCTGAGGATCTTCAGCAATCAATAAGCAACAAACAAGAAACAAACAAGCATCTTCAGAAAAACTGAAGTTCTGCTTCTTTACCCGATTGGTAAAAGTCAACCGATAATGTTGACCAAGGACTTCAACCAGTAAAGTCCAACCGATAAAAGTCCATTTGTAAACACTTACCGAAGACCAAGACCGGTAAGCAACGTTAGTTAAACCATATTGGTGAGCCGACATCGGTAAAAAGCACGCCGGTATTACCGACTGGTAAACTTACCATCGGTAAACCGATATTGGTAAGCTTTACAAGCTACCAATGGTAAACCGAACTGGTAAGCTACTCAAGCTTCCACTGGTAAACACTTACCGGTAAGCTTGGACCGATAAATCGATACCGGTAAGCTTCGAAAGCTTACACCGGTAAATCGATAAACCAGCAAGCCTAGATCGGTAAATCAATACTAGTAAGCAAGGAGCGGTAAATTGGTCGAGTAATCATCACATGATTACACCGGTAAACCGGTAAAAATTTACCGCTAAGGTACATCGATAAAAAGTCCACCGGTAAACCTGACCGGTAAAATCTCGGCTGATCCCACGCCAAAACGTTAAAAACAACGTTGGCTGAGCGACTGGTAAATATCACGATCGGTAAACTTCACCGGTATACCGACTGGTAAGTTCCACCGATAAATTTACCAGAGGCCACGAAAACAACCAAAAAACATACCTTTTTTTGTTGTTTGTCTTCTCGTCTCCGCAACAACCTCCTCTGCAAAATCCTTGGAAGCCCAGACTGATCACGAGCGCAACAAGTCGAGGACCACCCTTATAGGAGTCCCAGCTATTATCGGGCTTAGTAGCGGAGTTGTGGGACTCCTTGAGCTAAGGGGGTTTGTTGAGAGGTAATTTTGGAGGAAGAAGATCAAAGGTGTTGATGTTAAAAATAAAAGCAAAACTTGTTTGAGTTTGATGAACTCTTCAGCAAACCTCAGAGTTTCACCTTACCAATTCTCATGAGTCTTCAACTAATTGAAGTTCAAGATGAGGAAAAAAGAATGAACTCTTCATACCTTTTTCAATTCTTCACAAGAATCCCCCAAGCTTCAACATCATACCTTCAAATCTTCAAGCTTTTCCTCAAGCTTTTTCTTCAACTATTGAAGAAAAACAAGAGAGAAAAACAGAGGAGAGAGAAAATCAAATTTTCATTAGTCTTCTAAGAATGAAGAAGTCTTCATTCTTATCCAAGGCAACCAAAAGGGTTAATGACTAAAATGAGGTGTTGAACATGCAAAGCATGTTGAACCCCATTTTAGTTTATAGATTATTATAATAATAATAATTATAATAATAAATAATTATAATGAATTAAACTTTTTAGTTCATTATTTTATTATTTAATTTAATTTCAAATATTAATTAAATAATAAAACTAACCCTAGTTTTCGAAAACCGTCTTTTCACATATGAATCTCTATTCATATTTTCCTCTGGACACATATTTAAATCATATTTAAATATGTCCAACCTTGATCAACAAACCCGAATTCGGATTTCAACCAATTCTACCCTTATGCATTGCTACATCGCTTTGTCCGAGCTAACCAGAAGAACCTAAAAAACCTACAGATCATGAGCTCCAACGATACGAGATTATCCTATCAAAACTCTTTTAACCGAACTAATTAACATTCGTTACCCCCCGGAGGCTCCACTATAGTCTGAGGGCTGCACTCTCCTCACCGTAGATATATTATGTTCTCTTGATATAACCATCACTGACAAGTCGATCCTTCACAGGTCGTTCATAATCCCAGCAAGGTCATTTATACCGTTTAACCCCTGCATTACTTCTTGTTCCTTAAGTACCACTGACACCTCTAATGAACAATTGATATGTGGTCCAACCAGCAGATCAGATCCCTCTCTGGCCAAGGAGAGGGTGGGCCCTTGTTCAAGACCTGGACTCAGCTATTAAGGGAACAACCTCTCTACTAACCCTAAAACGGGTAGGAGTGAATTCCATCTTGTTGTACTATGTCCCCAGCCACCTTTTCGAGTTTATCCCCAAGATGGTAGGCTTATTGAGTTGGTGCTAATATGCCACTCTCACCCGTACAAGTCAAAGGATACTCTAGAATAAATAGGTGTTCATAGCGAGCTCATGATTGATATCGAGTTACCTATGTCATCATATAAAAAAGTCGGTCTCTTCAGAAAACGGTGTTATAAAGAGAGAGCGACTTGATTTCGCGGTTCAGTCTTATGCAAACTCATTGCATAGGACACCCTCGCTCGCACATCACCATGTGAAACTATTAGGATCACATCGTTTTGTACAATACAAAGCGAGCCGCATCCAATAGTGTTACCAAGATAAGGTACCCAGCCTTATCCATATACTATAGACCGTTTTGGCTGTATACTTGAACCTGATCCACATTCATGTCATACATGAGGTTCAAGTACTCAGGCTTCGCCATGGGTGTTTGTTGTTGGTACAGGTAATGCAAACACGTTTCACTTTATTCAAAAACACTTTATTCAAAAACACTTTACTGAATAAAAATTTATTTCTAAATAGAATGAATAATTACAAACACAACTGTTTATAAACTACGAGTTTTAGGACATAATATGATATTTCTATCAAAATCATAAACCTTGCATTAAAATGATTTTAAACATCAATAAAATGATTTAACTATTTAAATCACACCTCAAATACTTATCAATTTTGTAAGTAGTTTTTGTGAACACCAAAAACTAACAATTGTCAGAGGTGGGATTTGAGGACATAATATGATATTTCTATCAAAATCCTAAACCTTCCATTCAAATGATTTTAAACATCAATAAAATGATTTAACTATTTAAATCACACCTCAAATACTTATCAATTTTGTAAGTAGTTTTTGTGAACACCAAAAACTAACAATTGTCAGAGGTGGGATTTAAACCCACCCCCACCCCGTCTCACAAAGACCAAGTCTGGCGTCTTAGACCACTTGACCATCTTGGCTTTATTTATGTTTTGTATAATAGATATTTCTATTACATTCCTAAACCTTGCATTAAAATGATTTTAAATGCATGCTTTGGAACCCACGAAGACCAAAACTTGGTTCTGCCGCCTTAGACCACTCAACCATTGAATTTTTAATTTTGAATAGTAGATATTTCTATCATAATCCTAAGCTTTACAATGAGACCACTCGACCATCCTGACTTTATTTATTTTATATAGTAGATATTTATATCAAAACCCTAAACCTTGCATTAAAATGATTTTAAATGCATGCTTTTGAACCCACACCCTACGAGAATGCATGCTTCTAAATCTTAATGATGTGAGATTTGAATCCATGCCTTGTCACTAAGATTAGAATCTGAGTCTGACGCCTTAGACCACTCAACCATCCTGACTTTATTTTGTTTTTACAGTAGATATTTCTATGAAAACCCCAAACCTTGCATTAAAATGATTTTAAATGCATGCTTTTGACCGATTTTGAACATGAATAAAGTGATTTAACTATTTAAATCACACCTCAAATGTACTTATAAATTTTGTATGTAGTTTTTGTGAACACCAAAAAGTAACCATTGTCAAAAGTGGGATTTATCAATTTTGTATGTAGTTTTTGTGAACACCAAAAACTAACAATTGTCAAAAGTGGGATTTGCCCTCTCACGAAAACCAGAATTTGATTCTGAAGCAGACCACTCGACCATCCTGACTTTATTATTTTTTTTGGATAAACCTTGCATTAAAATGATTTTAAATGCATGCTTTTGACTGATTTTGAACATGAATAAAGTGATTTAAATAACGCCTTAGACCATCCTGACTTTTTTTTTTTTTTTTTTTTTTTGTATAGTAGATATTTTTTTATCAAAATCTTAAACCTTGCATTAAAAATATTTTAAATGCATGCTTTTGACTAATTTTGAACATGAATAAAGTGACTTAACTAGCGCCTTAGACCACTCCGCCATCCTGACTTTATTTTTGTTGTATAGTAGATATTTCTATCAAAATCATAAACCTTGCATTAAAATGATTTTAAATGCATGTTGATTTTGAATATGAATAAACTGATTTAAATATTTAAATCACACCTCAAACATTATCAATTTTGTATGTAGTTTTTGTGAACACCAAAAACTAAAACACAAAACCTAACAATTGTCAGAAAAGGGAGAAGACCAAAACTTGAGTCGGGCGTCTTAGACCACTCGACCATCCTAATTTTATTTTTTTAAAAATAGTAGATCTTTCTATCAAAATCCTAAACCTTGCATTAAAATGATTTTAAATGCATGCTTTTGAACATGAATAAAGTGGTTTAACTATTTAAATCACACCTCAAACATTAACTTATCAATTTTGTAGGTAGTTTTTGTGAACACCCAAAACCAACAATTGTGGGATTTGAACCCACACCCTTACGAGAGGCGAGAACTTGAGTCTGGCGCCTTAAACAACTCAACCATCCTGACTTTTTTTTTTTGGATAGTAGATATTTCTATCAAAATCCTAAACCTTTCATTAAAATGATTTTAAATGCATGCTTTTGACTGATTTTGAACATGAATAAAGTGATTTAACTATGAGAAATTCTCAATAACAGCTAAGAATAAAAAGCTAAATTGAAAAATAGCTAATAAAGTTTCATATTTTCATCAAATAACTACCATAATTTTAGGGAGTGAAGTTGACATTTTTCATTCCTACTATACCCCTGCTATATACGTTTATTTACGAACAACCGACATAACCATTTTTTTTTTAATATTTATTTTAGTTTCTAACCACTAGATTCATGCGTTTTTAAGAAAAAGTTTGTAACAACCCCGTACGAAAAAAAAATCTCAACAACTTAAATTTTAAAATGTTTAACAAAAAAAAAAGAAAATAAAATACAAATTCATCGCACTGACAACCCTACTAGATTATCCTCCTAGATTCATGCATTTTGAAAATACGGGTTCATTTTTTTTTTCCAAAGTTGAAACGACGACAATGTACAAAGACAAAGCTGAGGGAGACGAAAAATTCTTAATCACCCCGAAAATACATCATAAAAGGTTTTGAGAGTCAAAATTTTCAAATCAATTCAAGTATTCAACGATGTAGAAAGTTGAGGTTGGTAGTTTTTTTTTAGGTTGAGGGTTTCAAAGTTGAGAATCGATAACTGTTTCAAATCGATTTGGAAGATGACAAATCTCCTAATTCAATATTGCAGGTAATGATACAATTGATTTAAACCAGGTAAACTCAACATGCATACCAACTTTAATATTTTTTTTTGTATAATTTGTCCAATGCTCACGGATTAATGGCTTATGGTGTATATACACGCATATACTTCATATGATATATTACATGTACATTGTGATAGATGTAACTACGAATATATACCCACACTAGAAGTTATCGAGAGCACTCACTTTTATAATTTTCTTACAACCGTCTATGAATTTAAAATTTTTAGTATCATTTGTCCAATGCTCACATAGTAATGGTTTATGGTGTATATACACGCATATACTTCATATGATATACTTACATTGTACGTTGTTATAGATGTAACTACAAATATATACCCACACTAGAAGTTATCAAGGGTGCCATTTTTATAATTTTCTTACAACCGTTATGAACATTTTAGTTTTTACAAACATCAATATGCTGAAAATTTAATTGCTTATATAATTTTCTTATGGCCTATGTTATACTCATATGTACATGTAAATTCGAACAACCGTCTATGAAAATTTTAGTTAAAAATTAATTTGAATTTATATTTTGTTTACATGTTTCGATTTAATTGGTGGTTGTTCTCCTTGTTTTTGACCATATTTTAATTTTTTTTTTTTTTTTAATTATTAATTTGAATTTATATTTTGTTTACATATTTCGATTTAATTGGTGGTTGTTCTCCTTGTTTTGACCATATTTTAATTTTTTTTTTTGAATTTATATTTTGTTTACATATTTCGATTTAATTGGTGGTTGTTCTCCTTGTTTTGACCATATTTTAATTTTTTTTTTTTAATTATTAATTTGAATTTATATTAATTTTTTTTTTTTAATTATTAATTTGAATTTATATTTTGTTTACATATTTCGATTTAATTGGTGGTTGTTCTCCTTGTTTTGACCATATTTTTTATTTTTAATTATTTTTTCCATAATTCTCTCTTGAAATAAATTTTTATTTTTTCTCCAGGATTCTTTCCGAATAAATCCTAATTTTTACATGATTCTCTCCTTTTGTGTAGGGAGTTTGAGTTTCACCATTTTTGTTTTTCATTTAATTCTCTCTAATTAAATCTTTTTTGATGCGGAGGGAAATTTGAACTCACGCCCTCTCACGAAAACTAGAACTTGAGTCTGGCGTTTTAGACCACTCGACCATCCTGACTTTATTGTTTTTAGGTTGTAGATATTTCTATCGAAATCCTAAACTTTGCTTTAAAATGATTTTAAATGCAAGCTTTTGACTGATTTTAAACATGAATAAAGTGATTTAATTATTTAAATCACACCAAAAACTAAAAATTGTCAAAAGTGGGATTTAAACCCACGCCCTCTCACGAAGTTCAAAACTTGAGTCTAGCGCCTTAGACCACTCGACCATCCTAACTTTATTTTTTTTATATAGTCGATATTTTTATCAAAATTCTAAACCTTGCATTAAAATGATTTTAAATGCATGCTTTTGATTGATTTTGAACATGAATAAAGTGATTTAACTATTTAAATCACACCTCAAACATGTACTTATAAATTTTGTATGTAGTTTTTGTGAACACCAAAAACTAACAATTGTCAGAAGTGAGATAGCCACGCTCTCTCACGAAGACAGGAACTTGAGTTTGCTGCCTTAGAAAACTCGGCCATCCTGACTTAATATTTTTTGTGTTGTAGATATTTCTATCGAAATCCTAAACTTTGCTTTAAAATGATTTTAAATGCATGCTTTTGACTGATTTTGAAAGTGAATAAAGTGATTTAACTATTTAAATCACACCTCAAACATGTACTTATCAATTTTGTACGCAGTTTTTGTGAACACGCCCTCTCATGAAGATCAAAACTTGAGTCTGGCGCCTTAGACCACTCAGCCATCCTGACTTCGTTTTTTTGTGTGTAGTAGATAGTTTTATTAAAATCTTACACCTTGCATTAAAATGATTTTAACATGGAAAAAGTGATTTAACTATTTAAATCACACTTGAAACATGTACTTATCAATTTTGTATGTAGTTTTTGTGAACACCAAAAACTAAAAAGTGTTAGAGTTGGGATTTGAACCGACGCCGTAACGACCCGAACTCCAGGTAAGAGAAATTTGTTTTATTAATTATTGGGGTTGACTAAGTTTATTAATAATATTATTATTATGATTTTTAAATATATAAAGTGGAAAATTGGGTCTTTTTCATCGTGAAGAAGACCCACAGACCCACGCCGCCCCCTCCCTATCTCCATCTCTCTCCCTCAGCTCCGCCTCCCTCTCCGTCAGTCGCACGACGCACGTGTCGCCGCCCTCGCTCAACCACTCCCTTATTTCCCTGAACGTCGTCGTCGCACGTCCATCCTTCTCCCTCTTCTCCAACCGTCGCCTCTACTCGCCTCTCCTCCTTCTGCCACCTTATTATTCGGTAAGCTTCGATTCTAACCCGAATCCCTTTTGTTTTTTGTTTAGTTAGTTTCAAATGTTTTGCTCAGGTTCGAAATTCAATACCCATTCCATTCCAGCGGTGAAATCGGGAGTTTTGAGGCGTTAAGCTTGCTATCCAGTAGGAGTTGACGTCCTCGTAGTGAGTTTTGGTTGGTAATGAGGCTCCTTTTTATTTTCGAATTTATTTCAAATGTGGAAATTATGAATATAAGATTTGTGTTTTGTTCAAATTGTCCAGATTTGTCTTGACTTTGGAACACCTCCGTTTTGGTGTTGAAACCAAGTTCTGGTTGAACCAACTTAGCCTAGGACTAACGGTTGAGACTAGGAGCTGTCGTAACAATTTTAGTAATTTCGTTGGACTTAGCTTTAAAGTAGGTAACTTACTACTGACTAGCCTTCAGGCTAGGTTGAGAACTTTTCTGATGTTTGTTTGGAATGTGGAATGTGTTTCTGTGTATATCTCTGAAATTATTTATAGTGGTTTATGTATGTGAAATGTGAAATGTGAAATTATTTCTGCGGGATTTGAGAAAATTATTCAGGTGACGTCGTTGAGGAATTTATGAGTGATTAAAAGAGAAGGTTATCTCTTTATGAGTTTTGAGTTATGTCTATGCATTTAAATGTGTTTGTAAAGCTTGAATGTTGTTGATGTAAAGTGTTTATATTGCGATATTAATATTATTTAATATTTTATTGTGAGTAATATTATATCTTTTAGAGAATATTTTCCTAAATTAGCTTGGTATTTAGGTATCATAGTTTGTAATATATATATATATATATATATATATATGTGGGATCATTGAGAAATAAAGGCATGAGAAATTGTAAGAGATTTAACATGGTATCAGAGATTTAGGTTATTTTCAAAAAATCTAAAGAGAACGGCGACAGACCGATTCCGAGAATTCGGAGGTGGCGTGCGACGACGAATCTAACCACTACTGAGAGGTCGGCAGTGGTTCGTTCCCGAGGGTGCAAGGTGAACTGCAGAGTAAGAAGTTCTATTGCACTAATTTAATTTTACAATCCAATTGCCGAGAGTAGCTATTCCAAGGCGACAATGGTTTTGTCTTCAGCATAGGCGTGAGGTGTTTGTTTTAAATTCATCCAATTGGCGAGAGAAGCTATTCCATTCCAGTGGGTCTCTATTCTCTATTTTATCTTCCACGTTGGTTCTGAAGGAAGAAAAAAAAAACCATTTTTTTCACATGGGAACATCTACCAGTCTTATATTTGAGAGTTGCTCAAATAATCAAACCTTATAGAGTGGAACCCCAACCTCTGTTTTTGTTTTAAATTCTATTGATATTGTTCTTTGACATTATGACTTGTGTTGACAAAGTGATCCGAGCTTAGGGAAATTCTAGGACAAATGAAAAATTCTTTGACATTATAGTTGGCGGAAAAATCATGGTTGTTCAAGCAAATAAAATTGTGTTTGAAGAGAGTGTCTTGTAATTGGGATCGGGGAGAGAATTATGTGTGATTGTAACAATTTTTCACATAGTGGAAGTTTTTTCTGGTGGGCCGTGGTTTTTCTCTGATTTTGGAGTTTTTCACGTAAATTCTTGTGTTTTCTATTTGTATTGCTTTCTTTTAATTTCTTAGTTATTTTATGCTTATTCATGCGGTAGAAGTGGGAGGTTTTTTCCCAACAAGTGGTATCAGAGCTTTAGGTTTGTAGTTTCTTGATTTCTGAGTATGATCTGTGGTTGCAACATTGTCTAAGCTTCCACATCAGAAAAGATTTCTTGAAACGAACTAGGCTGGTATTGTGAATAGTGTGAGTTGTTCGCTATTTGCAGATTTGCTAGGAGTGAAGCAGAAATGTCAAGCTTTACGAGTCCAGTGAAGATTGATGTAGAGAAATTTGATGTAAAGATGAATTTTGGTTTCTGGCAAGTGCATGTCAAGGATGTGTTGATACAATCTGGGCTACACAAGGATTTGAAGGGAAGACCAGGTGATGGTTCTTCTGAAAAGTTAACCGATGATGGTTGTCCAATGGAGTCCAATAAAGGTTCTAAGAAGTCCAAGATGAGTGATGAAGATTGGGAAGGTACAAAAATCTCAGATCATCTGAGTGTTCTCAATGACATCGTTTCGGAGTTGGAGGTAATTGAAGTGAAGATAGATGATGAGGATAAGGCCCTCAGACTCATCTTGTCACTTTCATCTTTTTATGCGCAGATGAAGCCAATCTTGATGTACGGGAAGAAGACTTTAAATTTTGCTGAGGCTACTAGTAAACTTCTTTCAGAAGAAAGAAGACTGAAGAGTGAAGGGTGTATTTCATAGGAGGATTAAGTGTTGGTAGCTAACAATTGGAAGAAGAAGAACTTCGTGCATAAGAAAGGTTGCTGGGAATGGGGACAATTTAGGCACATGAAACAAGATTGTCCTAACAGAGCAGGTTCGTCAAAGGGCTCTGGGTCGGATGCTGACATTGTCTCTCTCACTAGAGGAGATGTTCTTGGCTTCCATTGAAGGAAGACATAATTTATCCTTGTGGTATGTATGTCCGCTTTACCATGATAGAGGATGGGATGTCAGCGGTTCCACAGGTTTGCAAACGGGCATTGACTTGGCGGTTATGCAAGGTGTGTGGTGGAAGTTATGTCGATGGCTGAAGAACTTCTACGTGAGCCAAGTAAGTGGAAGTTGCACCATAAATTTCAGCAAGGTTTATTGGCATGTGACGAAGAAGTAAAAATTTTGGAATGTGATATTCCAAGTGGTCTACTCTTTATGGTGGAGTGGGTTATAATTGTCTATGTTGAGGACTATGGTTGTCGGTAAAACAATGGTGGGTTATACTTCTCTGTGTTGAGGATTATGGTTGTCGGTAAAGACAATGGTGAGTTATAGTTCTCTATGTTGAGGATTATGGTTGTCGGTATAGACAATGATGAGTCATAGTTCTCTGTGTTGAGGATTATGGTTGTCGATATAGACAATGGTGAGTTATAGTTCTCTGTGTTGAGGATTATGGTTGTCGGTAAAGACAATGGTGAGTTATATAGTTCTCTGTGTTGAGGATTATGGTTGTCAGTAAAGACAATGGTGAGTTATATAGTTCTCCGTGTTGAAGATTATGGTTGTCGGTAAAGACAATGGTGAGTTATAGTTCTCGGCGTCGAGGATTATTGTTGTCGGTAAAGACAATGGTGAGTTATAGTTTTCTGGGTTGAGGATTATGGTTGTCGGTAAAGACAACGGTGAGTTATAGTTCTCTGTGTTGAGGATTATGGTTGTCGATAAAGACAAACGATGCAACAGAAGTTGTGGACTATGGTTGTTGGTAAAGACAACAGATGTAGCAGAAGTTGTGGATTCTTCAAATATCTTACCAAAGTTGAATTTGTAGGGATTTTGACAATATATAAGAAGGGTGGTTGTCCCATATCGAAAAGATTCAGGTAAGTCATGTGCTCTTAGGTCTATAAAAGGAGCCTATGACTTTGGATTTTAATCATCTCAGTTAGAAACATTTTAAGCTTGGTGTGCTAACTCTAGTTAAATTTCCTATTGTATTCTCTAGTGTTAGAGTTGGGAAAAAGGGTGTGAGTGGTGCAAATTAGCTTTGAAGATAGTGTCTTGTAATTGGGATTGGGGAGAAAATTATGTTTGATTGTAACAATTTTTCACATAGTGGAAGTTCTTTCTGGTGGGCCGTGGTTTTTTCTCCGGTTTTGGAGTTTTCCACGTAAATTCTTGTGTTTTCTATTTGTATTGCTTTCTTTTAATTTCTCAGTTATTTTCTGCTTATTCCTGCGGTAGAAGTGAGAGGTTTTTTCCCAACAAAAGATTGGATGGACTTTATTTTTTTCGCGGTGTTCCTCAAGTGTAGGTCTGGATAGTGGATGTTGATTCATCGTCCGAGTTATGGCATCACGAATGGGGCATCCTTCAGAGAAACTATTGAAGAAAATTTTGGTTGTTAGTCACTCTTCTAAGAAAATTATTAAGTCTTGTGATATTTGTCCGCGTGCAAAGCAACATAGATCTAGTTTTCCCATTAGTAATAACAAAGCAGAGAAATTTTTTTAACTTGTTCATTTGGATTTGTGGGGGGCCTTATAAAGATCGCTCTTCATGTGGGGCTACATATTTTTTAACAATAGTTGATGATTTTTCGAGAGCAATTTGGGTATATTTATTGTGCAACAAAATGGAAGTTGCATCTATGTTTTCTAATTTTGTTGCTATGGTTGAACTGCAATTTGAACAAGTGATAAAACGTGTGAGAAGTGTCAATGAGACTGAATTTATTGCTTGCGTGATTATTTTCAACATAACGAAATTTTTTTAGACTTCTTGCGTTGGGACTCCACAACAAAATGGGAGAGTTGAGAGAAAACACCAACACATCTTAAATGTGGCCAGAGCATTAAGATTTCAAGGGAATTTACCAATCTGGTTTTGGGGAGAATGTGTGTTGACAGCATGTCATTTGATTAATAGAACACCCTCCATTTTACTTGAAAGTAAATCGCCGTATGAAATGTTGTTTGGGAAAGTACCTTCTTATGATGTTATTCATGTATTTGGTTGTCTCTGTTATGCTCATAACCAACGACACAAAGGGGATAATTTTGCTACTCAGAGTCGTAAGTGTATCTTTGTTGGACATCCTTTTGGGAAGAAAGGTTGGAAATTGTATGATTTAGTAACACATGAGTACTTTGTATCGAGAGATGTGAAGTTCTTTGAGAAAGAATTTCCTTTTGCGATAACTCAACCACAAAATGTGGTAACTCCTATGTTGGAAAACGATGAAGATGGGGCCTGGAGTGAGGATGAGAGGGGTGATGAGTGTGATGTGCTTGATAAGGAGGGGTTGGATAATGTGGTAGGTGAACAATCCATCTTAGAGGGGCAGAATGCTGAGATGCAACAACCCGCACATGAGGATGTGCGCGATGAGGTGGTGGAGAATACAGATGGTGATGAAAGTGTGCATGTTGACAGTGAGCAAGGACGAGGAAAACGAGCCAAAATCCCTTCGACACGGTATCGTGATTTTGTTACTCATACTGTACGGAAAATAAGTCTATCTGAGAATTCATCAACTACTTCATCTTCCTCAGGTACGCCTTATCCTATAACATATTTTTTGAATTGTGAACGTTTTTTTGTGAGACATAGAAATTTTCTTGTGGCAGTGACATCGGGACATGAGCCAAAGAATTTTAAGGAAGCAATGAAATACTCAGGATGGCGAAATGCAATGGGTAAGGAGATACGAGCCCTTAAGATTAAGAAACTTGGGTAATGGAGCTTCTACCACCTGGAAAGAAAGCACTTGGGAGTCAATGGATATTTAAAATTAAGTACAAGTCTAATGGTAGCATAGAGAGACGCAAAGCACGTCTTGTGATATATGGCAATCATCAGGTGGAGGGAATTGACTACAATGAGACATTTGCTCCTATGGCAAAAATGGTGACCGTTCATACTTTTCTTGAAGTTGTTGTTGCTAAAAATTGGGAGGTACATCAAATGGATGTGCATAATGCTTTCCTCCACGGTGACTTAGATGATGAGGTTTATATGAAGGTTCATCCAAGTTTCAAAAATACGAATCCTAACTTAGTTTGCAGGTTGAAGAAGTCCTTGTATGGTCTGAAACAAGCTCCTCGATGTTGGTTTGCAAAATTGTCAACATCGTTGAAGAATTATGGTTTTGTGCAATCCTATTCAGATTATTCTCTATTTGTGTTGTGTAGAGGACGAACCCAGATCAATGTTTTAGTTTATGTTGATGATTTGATTATTGCAAGGAATGATAAAGTTGCATTGACAACTTTTAAAGATTACCTTGGCAGGTGCTTTCATATGAAGGATTTGGGAGTTTTGAAATATTTCTTAGGGCTAGAGGTAGCCCGTAATCCAGAAGGATTTTTTTCTTTTCCAAAGAAAATACACACTCGAGATAATTTCTAAAACAGGTCTATTGGAAGCAAAACCTGTGACCTTTCCTATGGAACAAAATCACAGTTTGGCCCTTGCTAAGGGCGAATTTCTTCCAGATACGACGCCATATAGACGCCTTGTAGGGAGATTGATTTACTTGTCTGTGACTTGTCCAAATCTTGCATATTCAATTGAATCTTGTTCCAATTTATGCAACAACCTCGTGAGGACCATTGGGAGGTGGCTCTCAGAGTTGTCAGATACCTGAAGAAGAGTCCAGGACAAGGAATTTTGCTTCGTACTGATAGTGACCTAAGTTTAGAAGGGTGGTGTGACTCAGATTGGGGCTAGTTGTCCTCTTACGCGACGTTCCTTGAGAGGATGGTTCATGTTACTTGGTTGCTCTCCTGTTTCGTGGAAGACAAAAAAGCAACAAACAGTGTCTAGATCGTCTGCAGAGGCTCAGTTAGAACAATGGCAGCAACAGTGTGTGAGTTAAAATGGCTAAAACAACTTTTAGGTGACTTGGGTGTTCGACATCCGAAGGGTATGAAGTTGTATTGTGATAGCCAGTCAATGTTGTACATTGCTCAAAATCCAGTTTTTCACGAAAGAACAAAGCATATAGAGGCTGACTGTCATTTTGTTCGAGATGCTGTAACTAAAGGGATTATTTGTCCGTCATATGTTTCTACTAGTGTTCAATTGGCAGACATCTTTACAAAAGCGTTGGGAAAAGCAAAATTTGAGTTTCTTCTTCGCAAGTTAGGCATTCGAGATCTTCACGCTCCAACTTGAGGGAGGGTATTGCGATGTTAATATTATTTAATATCTTATAGTGATTAATATTATATCTTTTAGAGAATATTTTCCTAAATTAGCTTGGTATTTTAGGTATCATAGTTTGAAATATATATATATATATATATATATATGTATATATATATATAGGATCATTGAGAAATAAAGGCATGATAAATTGTGAGAGATTTAACAGTTTATGAATGAGATGCATGCTGAGATATGACAGCTAATGCATGAGAGAAAATTACTCCATGTTGCATCATTTCTAGTATCTGAAATGTTTTAGGTGGGACTCCATGCATTTGTGTGTAACATATGAGTCATGAGATTGTAAAATAGCTACCCTCCATTCCTGTGAAATTTGTCTGCATGAAAGTGGTACAGGTTTAGGGGTTCTAATCATGAAAGTGATGTGCTTAGAGCCGGTGAGTATAAATGTGATGCTCACCTAAGCATGAAAGTGATGCATACCTGAGGCTGGCGTGCAAGAAAGTGATGCATGCCTAGAAGGTGCCCAATACATGAAATTAATGTACTTAATGTTGAGTTTTATGTCCTAAAACTCGTAGTTTGTAAACGTTGTGAATGTAATAATTCTATTTATGGAATAAAGAGTTATTGATGTTTATTCAGTAAAGTTGTTATTGAATATAGTGAAACGCGTTTGTATTAACCTATGCCAATAACAAACACTCGTGGCGAAAGTTTGAGTACTTGAACTTCATGTATGACATGAATGTGGATCAAGTTCAAGTAGACAGCCAAAACGGTCTATAGTATATGGATAAGGCTGGGTACCTTATCTTGGTAACACTATTGGATGCGGCTCGCTTTGTATTGTACAAAATGATGTGATCCGAATCGTTTAGTATAGAGATGTGCAAATGAGGGCGTCATGTGCAATGGGTTTTCATAAGACTAAACCGCGGAACATGTCGCTCTCTCTTTATAACACCGTTTATTGAAGAGACCGAATTTTTCAAATGATAACCTAGGTAACTCGATCTTAATCCTGAGCTCGCTATGAACTCCTGTTTATTCGAGAGTATCCTTTGACTTGCACGGGTGAGAGTGGCCAGATCGCCGACTCAATAAGCCTACCATCTTGGAGATAAACTTGAATAGGTAGCTGGGGACATAGTACAGCAAGACGAAATTCAATTTACCCGTCTTTAAGGGATAATAGAGAGGTTATTCCTTTAATAGCTGACTCCGGGTCTTGAACAAGGGTACCCACTCTCTCCTGGCCCGAGAGGGATCTGATCTGCTGGTTGGACCACCGATCAATTGTTATTAGAGGTACTAGTGGTACTTAAGGAACAAGAGGTAATGCAGGGTTAAACGGTATAAACGACCCGCTGTGATTACGAACGACCTGTGAAGGATCGACTTGTCTATGATGGTTATATCAAGAGAACATAATATATCTACAGTGAGGAGAGTACAACCCTCAGACTATAGTGGAGTCTCCGGGGGTTAACGAATGTTGATTAGTTCGGTTAAAAGAGTTTAACCGGATAATCTCGTATCGTTTGAGCTCGTGATATATAGCTCGGATAACGCCGTGCAACAATATAAGAGAAAAGAAAAAGAATTTTAATTTATTCAAATTCAAGTTTTGGAAGAATGATAGACATATTTAAATATGATTTAAATATGGGAATGGTCTAAAACATGAATACGATTCATGTGCAAAAAGTAAGTTTTCGGAAAACCGAGTTTAGCCATTTTATTTAATTAATATTTGATATTGAATTAAATAATATTAATTAATTAAAAAGTTTAATTAATTAATATATATATATACATATATTTTATTTATTAAAAAATTTAATAAATAAAATATTTATTATTATTTAAAATTAATTAAGAATTAATTGTTAAAAATAATATATATATATATATGTCTTACATGCATTTTTGAAGACACGTATTTGTTTATATATTAAAAATTCTAGTGACTTTGGGGTAGTTAAAAAAGCGATGAAGAATTCGAAAGCTTAAAAAAAAAATTCAATGTTCTTTCAATTTTAGCTTCTGGATATATGAACTTTGGAAGTTCATTTACTTTGGTTTTTGAATTCTTGTTGAGCTTAAACCCACAGTCTTCCATCTCCTTTTCCATTTCTTTTCTTTTCTCTTCTAACAGAGTCTCACAACTCCGTTGTACGGCGCCGATGATAGCGGGACTACCGTGGACCTCGAAGCGTTCGTGAGAAGAACCGAAGAGTTCGTGAGGAGAAACGAGCGACGGAACTGAAGAAAATTAGAACTACAAGGGTATGTATTCTAAATTTTTCTTTTTCCGTTGTTTTGAGCATGTTTCTATTTTGATAAATTGATGAAATTAGAGTATCAACGATCCAAAATCGCTTCCGCAGCGTTATACGCTCCATCAATTGGTATCAGAGCGTATTTTAATCAACTCAATTTGCATCAACTTAAGCTTCGTGGGTATTTTAATATAGAAATTGTTTCTGACTGGACGTCTAAAGTGTTATTCCGGTTCTTGTATCGTTTCTTTTATAATTTCATTATTTGTAATTGCCCGAGAATGTATGGGCTTTAATGTGTGCTGAAGAGTCTGTATTCTTTTAAAGTCATTAGAGTCCATATAGGTTTCTTTGTGAAAGAAGCTCGAGTTTTGAGCTGGCCGAAATGTTCGGTGTTAGTTCAAACTCGTTCTGGGCAGTTCGATGGGAAGCTCGAAGAGAAACTGGCGCCTAACCACTCGGCCATCCCGACTTTGTTTTTTTTTTTTGTCTAGTAGATATTTTTATCGAAATCTTACACCATGCATTAAAATTATTTAAAACATACCAAAAGTGATTTAACTATTTAAATCACACCTCAAACATGTACTCATCAATTTTGTATGTAGTTTTTGCGAACACCAAAATCTACAAATTGTCAGAAGTGGGATTTGAACTCACGCTTTCTCACGAAGACAAAAACTTGTGAAGAATTTTAGGATTGAAATTGATTTTGATGGGTTTGAAAATAATTATGAGAAAATTTTAAATGTTATAAGTTTTTTTTTTTTGGCAACGGTAATATATTACCAAAGCAAAGAGAGGAGGGTCTATATCCCACGGCTAAGACACTAAAAAACACAATGAGAAAGACAAAACCCACACCTCAATTAAATGTTATAAATTTTTATGGTGTACAAATTTCATTTTCACATTTTCATGGATTCAACATTGACCTAGTGAACCAACATTTTCATTATATTGTAAAAAAAAATTGACATTGGTAATAAAATGTAATTATTGTGAATATAATATTAATAATAAGTATTTTAACTTATTTTAAAAGTGTAACAGATTTATTTATTAATTTTTTTTTTTAATACTTTTCTAGAAATATCCATCGAATTTAATAGACATTGACATTTTCGTCACATCGACATCTTAAAACCTTGCATTAAAATTATTTTGAATGATAAATGTAGGGTGTGCATAAAACTAAGAAAATCGATGATTCGAACCGAACCAATCGATTTGGCCAGGTTATTATGAAAAAATTGGTTTCTTCGATTTAAATATTGAGAAGATCGTAATATTCGATTCAGTTCACGATTTAGTATTTCGAAAAATTGAAAAAATCGAACCGATAATTAATAAAATTATTTAAAGAATTGAGAATTTAAGAAGAATGTCTACAAACAATTATGATTAATGAAAAATGTCTAAATATTGTTTGCACTCTATGTAGAGTTATTTTAGGGAGAAGTTTGTTTTAGTTGGTTCCCATTACACCCCTATTAGGATTCCCTATTTTAAAATTTAATTAGTTTTGAAATTGATTAATTGGATTCAAAATTTAATTAGTTTTGAAATTAATTTATTGGATACCAGAGTTTGTTTTGGTGAGGTGGGTGATTTTTCGTTAAAAAAAACTTAAAGCTGTAAATTGCGTGAGGATCTTCCAAGTCGTGAATCGCCTCGGATGAAGGGGAAGATTAGCTGATCTTGGGGATAAATTCAATCAGAAGAGAAGATGAATCTTCTCTTCTTCCTCTCGAATTATCACGCCAAGGGCTTTGTTTCTTCGATCCAACAACCGGGGGAAAAGGATTTCGTCTTCGAGTTCTTCACTATCGAGTTGTGTTTGAATTGAGGGGAATTCAATATTCTGATCCTCCATCTAGCTCTCTTTATATAGCCTTCAAAGGTTGCTCCCTAATCATGGGTCACCATCCAATTTCTTGAGGTCACAATCCTCACACGTGGCATCAGCAGGGAGAGTTGACTGCTGGAAAAACGCAACAATGAAGACTAACGGCTGGAAAAGTGCAGCAGAAAAGACTGGCATTGCGGTCGCATTGCGAGGGCCGCAATGCTCTGTTCCAGCTGATCCTATTGCGAACTCCGCAATATTTCCGCAATGCACCTGCAATGTACAAATTAGTCGTTTTTTCACCAATTTGCATCCTTTTTCGTTCCTTTTCCAAATAAGCCTTAAATTAGCATCATTTCTCAAATTCTTACTTTTAGGCACACATTACGCTAACTTCTAACTAAAATATTCAAGAACTTTCATGATTTTAAAGTAATTAAGGTCCTAAATAACACACTTTTGGAGAGGTAACACACCCCCAAACTTGAGTTATTGCTAGTCCTCGAGCAATATAACGGCTTACTTTCTCTCTGCCTAGCTGTTAACTCTTGTCTTTTAACTCTACCTAACTGATTTGCTGATTCCCTAGGCTTACTGTCAAAGGCATTGCTGTCCTGTGACACCCTTCAGGCTAAAACTAACTTCATCATGTGTTTATTTTGATTTCTCTTGCCTTTGAAACCTTCAGTTTTTACTAACTTCTTATCTTTTGGTTTATCTTCCTATATCATCGAGCACACTGTGCAGTCATCCCCAAGTTTTCAAAATCTCCCTAGTTTTAACTCAGACTCAGTACATGCTTCTAAGTTTTTATTCTTTTGTTACCTAGGAATCCTTTAGAGTCATGCCATGCTTAGAACAACACAAGTATCAGAGTACAGAGTCCATAGAACAGACTAAGCCATGGCATCACTTCTATTTTAGAACAAACACTCATCTCCCTCAACAAGCCTTCTAGTTACAGCCCTGTGCTTAGCTAACTTAGGATCAGAGTTCATTACATAGGACATCTAAGCACCCAAGGTTGTACCCTCTTTGGCATACATCATCCTTCTTTGTTTTCCATATTGTTTTCTTTCTTTGCACCTCTTTCTTTCCCTTAAGTATGCCTTTTGATGTAGTGCCCCTTGTGGGTTACACAAGTGGCCCTGATTACTCAGCAATTTTAAAGAAAAGACAATGCTTCTTTTTTCGTTTTTTTGTATTCTCTTTTTTTTTTTCAAAGAAGGATGATGCATATCTTACTAAGGGAGAGAGGAGTGTTCCTAGGACTAGAGGCTGCCTCCCCCAAACTTGAACTTCTCATTGTCCCCAATGAGAGTAGAAGGTGGCACACCCCCAAACTTGTCTTAGAAGCATCTAGTCTAAAGTAAACATAGACAGAATCTAAATATCCTAGGGATGGAATGGCTCTCGTAATCCAGATAACACATCAGTTAGAAATTTATTAAAAACAAATGGTAAGGACTAACAGAGGCACATGCTTATCATCTTATGAAGCTAATTAAACCTAACAAGAGTGTACTCGACACTCATCCAGCATACTCAATAGACAGACCACACAGAGACATCACCAATGTAGTTAAGTATTTAGAGTCAAGGACAAAACATACTAGCAGAAAGTCATAACTCACATAACAGCATGCTTGCAATAAAAAACTTTGCGGTGTACGCAATAGAATCGCAATGACAATAACAGAGCAGATTTAACAGTGATCAAAGCTCCTAACATGCAATTTCTATTGTGGCCCATGGGGCTTGTGAAAATTTAAAAACATCAGCACAGACTAACTATCCTAGACTAATTCTAAACTAATCTATGCTACTCTAACTATGCTATGCTACTGAATTGAAAACAAACAAACAGCAATTTATATTGGGGGGGTAACAGGTTACAGAAAAGCAGGGTTGAGGGAGATAAGAAATACTCCCTCGAATGCCGTCAGACCATGGCATTCATTCATTCATCTCTTTCTTCTTCATCACTCCTCTCGACATTCGGAGGCATCCAGGGGCTCATTAATTCATCAGGGAAAGAAGGGAGTTTGCACCGCAGGTGCTCAGCTAATTCACTGTCCCTGGCTTGAGAATACTCAGCCCATTGGGCTATTTTTCTTTGGATGTCCACCAAGCAAGCCATGGTCATAGATTGCGCAGCTGCAAGTCTATCCAGCTCAATCTCCATGTTGCCCTTCCTTCTCATCTTCAGATCACTGGGCAGCTCAAGGTAGCCTGCATAGGCCAACTTCTTCTCCTCCCTAGTCACAGCCACACCTGCACGAAGGCATAGTTTGGTGATGGTATTGGGGAAGAAGAGTCTGCCCTTCCCTTTCTTTGAACACTCAATGATTGAGGCTGCTACAATTTCACCCACATCAATAGTGAGTCCCTTCATAATTGCATAAACCAGGAAAGACCTCCCCTGATTGATGGTCGTCTCGTGCGTTACAGGAGATATTCTTCTCCGAATCAGGGAGAACCAAATTGTTGCCTTGTCTTTAAGGGCTGCACTCTTCAATGTGTGCTTCCCCTGTTTAGAGACTGCCTACGCTGCCTCAGGTTTGCCTATCATACTCAATGCTTCCTCCAAGACTGCCTCAGAAGGTGTGGCCATGATCTTTGAATACTCAGAATTCTCATGCTCTCTGAGAGCATAAACTTCAGGGGAGAAGTCTATCTCAATGCCTCTGACCATCGAATCACAGCCTTCGGGGTGAGTGAGGTTGGCGTAGAAGTTATAGACCATTTCGGAGTAGGCCTGAATTGGTGGCCTACATAACTCTTCCCAGTCATGGTTTGCGATGCATGCGCGCGAGAATTGCGGCAGGTCCGAAGGAGAATCCAAAAATCATCTTTCGTGGAGGAGGTCTCTTTTCATTAAATCCATTCCTCTAGCCTCTGCATCTTTGGACACATACCTCTCAGCTGGAGGTTCGTCTTCTTGGAACATCTTCCCTTTCCCCTTAGCCTTGGACAAGAGGAATGCTGAGAGTGTTCTCACATCCCCTTCCTCATAATAGTGCTTCAGCCTTGCACCATTCACCATGGACGGCTGGCCTTGTTCCAAATTTTGGATCTCGATTGCACCATGAACAAACACATTAGTAATTACAAATGGACCAGACCAACGAGACTTAAGCTTGCCAGGAAACAACTTCAATCTTGAATTAAATAACAACATATGTTGGCTCTTTTTAAAATCTTTTATCCTGAGTCTACTATCATGCCAAATTTTAGTTTTTTCCTTATACATTTTAGCATTCTCGTATGACATGTGTCTTAGTTCATCTAATTCATGCAATTGCAGAGACCGCAATGTTCCCGCATCGGTCACGTAAAAATTAACTCTTTTAAAGCCCAAAAAGCTTTGTTTTCTAATTCAAGGGGGAGATGACATGCTTTTCCATATACTAACCTATAAGGAGACATTCCTAAAGGTGTTTTATATGCAGTTCTATAAGCCCATAGTGCATCATCTAATTTAAAAGACCAATCATTTCTATTCGGTTTTACAACTTTTTCAAGTATATTTTTGATCTCTCTATTAGAAATTTCAGCTTGCCCATTTGAATGGGGATGATAAGGTGTTGCCACCCTATGCCTAACATTATACTTAGCTAACACATTTTCCATGGCTTTGTTTATGAAGTGTGTTCCTTCATCACTTATGATGGCACGTGGTGTGCCAAAGCGTGTAAATATATGTCTATTCAGAAATTTAACAACTGTCTTAGCATCATTTAAAGGACATGCAATTGCCTCTACCCATTTCGAGACATAGTCTACAGCTACTAAAATGTAAAGATTACCAGCAGATGGTGGTAATGGACCCATGAAGTCAATACCCCATACATCAAAGAGTTCTAACTCTAGGATATATGTTAGGGGCATCTCATCCTTCCTACTAAGGTTACCTGTACGTTGACATTCGTTGCAATTGTGTGCGTAGTCATGTGCATCCTTGAAGATTGTTGGCCAAAAGTAGCCACTCTGAAATACCTTTGCAGCAGTCCTTTGCCCACCAAAGTGTCCTCCATACGGGGTTGTATGGCAATGCTGCAGGATTGACCTTGATTCAGCAGCTGACACACATTTCCTTAGTAATCCATCCGCACAGCTTCTGTAGCGGGTTGGATCATCCCAAATGTACTTCCTAGCCTCATTTAAGAACTTCTTCTTATCCTGCCCCTTGCTGAATTCTGGTAACACCTGTGAGGCAAGAAAATTTTCAATATCAGCAAACCATGGTTCATCATTATCATCGCAATGTACTAACATAAAAACATGTTCATCAATAAAAGAATCTGTCATTGCGGGCTCCGCAATAGATTCGCAATGACTCTGCAATCTTGATAAGTGATCAGCAACTACATTTTCACATCCTTTTTTTTTGTCTCTGATTTCCAAATCAAACTCCTGCAAAAGTAGCACCCATCTAATTAGACGAGGCTTGACATCAGCCTTCCTCATTAAGTACTTTATTGTAGAATGGTCAGTGTATACAATTGTTTTATTTCCTACAATATAGGCTCTGAATTTCTCACATGCAAACACTACGGCTAACATTTTCTTTCCAGTAGTAGTGTAGTTGCATTGAGCTTCATTCAATGTTTTACTCGCATAATATATAGGGTGTGTTAATTTATCTCTCTTCTGGCCAAGCATGGCTCCAATTGCATAATCACTCGAATCACATATCAATTCAAAGGGCATATCCCAATTTGGACCGATTATGATTGGAGCTTTTACTAAAGCAGTCTTAAGCTTAGTCCAAGCTAGAAAACATTATAAATCTAACAACATTATCACAAGACAAATTCGGAAGGCAGAAATTCACACTTTCCTTAATGCTTAAGTATAATATTGTAATGGCACAAGCATGCAAAATAATCATTTCAAAATGAATGCATCATCAATTCATGCTAAACGACTATGGTAAGCGCATTAACAAAGATTTCAAGCATGATAGCAGAAGCATCAAACTATTTTCATAACTGTCTCCTAGTACACTATGATTGTTGGCACATGATAAATATTTCATTCCCCAAAATAAACTACTCCTAACATACGAAATCTAAGCAAAGCATGATAAAATCCTAATTTAAGAGTTTAGGATTAGAAATCTCACTTGTCAATCTGCCTCATATGGATATTCTTCAATGTTTCGAGGCATCACTTCTGCTCTTTTAAGATACTTAAGTCTTGATTTACGGGGTCGAACATTCTGCCACACCTTGAAATTGTTGATTCTTTCAAAGATATTGCATGTTATAACATCCCAAGGTTTGTACTTTCTGTGCGTTGGTACAACATAGGTTTGATGCGATGGGACTTCTTTTTCTAGCACATCTCTTTCTAACTCCTTCAACTGGAGCATTTGTGGTGGTGGTGGCTCAGCTCTTTCATTGGTGGAGAAGCTTGCTGCAACATCAAACATTTCAAATTCTTGTTCCTCAAGCAGCGCATTAGTCTCTTTGGCCTCATCCAACACAATTTCATTTTTCTCAACTTTCACCAACTCCACCATTTTATATGGATATTCCATTGGATCACTCTTCTCAGAATCGAAGGTAACCAAGGAGTCATCATCATAAAAATCAAACATCTGAGGGCATGGTGGTGGTGATTTTACTATAGCAAGTAAATTTTGTAAGTCATTTGTGAGCTGGGCTAATTGCACATCAATTCTTCTCATGGATGCATCATTCCTTTCCATGAATTCTATCCATAGCGCCTCCATAGCGGGTGATAATTCTTCATTTTGAGTTGGCGCATAATGTTGATAGTTTTCATGTTGGTGGAACTCGTCATAATGAGCAACTTGCACATGCTCTTCCCAAGGATTATTTGAGAGTTGCCACTGATCATGTCCACACAGGTACGAATAATGGTTGTCATAAGTTTGTTGATATTGCCTCTCTTGATAATTCAATGTTGGGCAATTCTTCAAGTCATGATTATCCCCACAATAAGCACATGACTGATAAAATTCTTCAAATTGTTGTGGGCAAACTCTTCCTCCAATTAAGTTCTGCAGCGTATTCATTTAGTTTCGCTTTGTGCCTGAAAATGATAGTAAACAAATTAAGCTCACGTATTCAGCACAGATCTTGCAATCAATCAACTTAACACAAAAGTAATGCAAATTCCCGGCAGCGGCGCCAAAAACTTATTGCGTGCTCAGTGTGTGTGTAAATTAGATGCGAGGAGCACTCAGATCATGAAAGCATACATGGTCTGCAGCAAGTGATAAGTATATTTTATATCGTTTTCCCACAGAGATTTGATTAAGTTTATGCTAAGTATAGATTGATTGAAGAAAAATGTCACCGGTGACAAAATGTTGTTGGTTGGATTTTGGTTTGAGGTACAGAACTATAAAAGATGCAAGAAGAATGCAAACTTAAACGCAAAGCAAACTAAGTTGATGAAGTTATAATGTGGAAAATTAGTATTGCGGGTCTCACAATACTTTCGCAATGAATTCGCAATGGGTTAAAAGCTAATAAAAAGACTAAGGTAAAGGCAGAAATTGATATTGCGGTTCTCGCAATATTCTCGCAATACTTTAACAACGATTTAAAATCTAAAGTAAGACAGCAAGGTTGGCTTAAGAGTCCTCTATAGGCATTTAACTATGATCATTCAGCAGTAACTTAACATCAAATGCATCGTCTTAGCTAGTTCTCATGCATCTTCCGATTACATGCATTAGTTTCTTAGATTACTTCTGTCCAAGTAAAGCTAACAACCTATTCATAAACACATGCTAATAAACGTGCTAGGAGAATGCCTATTCCTAGGCCACTCTCTATTTACCATAAAAGGCTAACATGAATGAACGACTCGGAATTCTTACTCCTTCTAGAGGTTAGGAATTCTTTAGACAAAATGGATGGTCGGTCGAAATTGCCCATGGGATGAAGATCACCTTCATTCAATGCATTCATGCTACTTTACATGCTGAATTCACATAAGTCTATCCTATAGATTCATCCTAGCAAACCTCTTTTTAGTTAGTTACTCATGGTTTTCGAAGATTTTAAGAATACTAATTGATTAAGCATGGAATGAAGAACTCAACAAAACTAATTGATTACTCTTAAAAAGGCAAATCTCATAAAAATTCGTAAAGCAACAACCGTTGATCCGAAAGCAATATTTAAAGGGTAAAACAGTAAATGGTTCAGAACAACGCTTAAAGAAGAATAATAGTTAATTAGAAAGCAGTAAAGGAAAGCTGTAAATTGCGTGAGGATCTTCCAAGTCGTGAATCGCCTCGGATGAAGGGGAAGATTAGTTGATCTTGGGGATAAATTCAATCAGAAGAGAAGATGGATCTTCTCTTCTTCCTCTCGAATTATCACGCCAAGGGCTTTGTTTCTTCGATCCAACAACCGGGGGAAAAGGATTTCGTCTTCGAGTTCTTCACTATCGAGTTGTGATTGAATTGAGGGGAATTCAATTCAATATTTTGATCCTCCATCTAGCTCTCTTTATATAGCCTTCAAAGGTTGCTCCCTAATCATGGATCACCATCCAATTTCTTGAGGTCACAATCCTCACACGTGGCAGCAGCAGGGAGAGTTGACTGCTGAAAAAACGCAACAATGAAGACTAACGGCTGGAAAAGTGCAGCAGAAAAGACTGGCATTGCGGTCGCATTGCGAGGGCCGCAATGCTCTGTTCCAGCTGATCCTATTGCGAACTCCGCAATATTTCCGCAATGCACCTGCAATGTACAAATTAGTCGTTTTTTCACCAATTTGCATCCTTTTTCGTTCCTTTTCCAAATAAGCCTTAAATTAGCATCATTTCTCAAATTCTCACTTTTAGGCACACATTATGCTAACTTCTAACTAAAATACTCAAGAACTTCCATGATTTTTAGGTAATTAAGGTCCTAAATAACACACTTTTGGAGAGGTAACATGTGCATATCTCAGGTTTCACTAGAATTTCACCCAAGAAGCATCAGGACAGCAAGGCTGGCTGGGAGATTGAGAGAATTATGCGGGCGCAACGCGACAACAAAACAGGCACCTTAAAGAACATTTCGCGAACGCACAACAATTGCGAAAAGTGTACTTGATCACGTGAAAAGGCAGAACTTGTCCCCTGTCGTACAAGCAGAATTGCTTTATCCGTTGCAGCCATCCAATGAGATTCGTTGGATCATTTTTAGGGTAATTTGTGGGTGAAACCCTGAGGGTATAAATAGAAAAGGGTAGAAAGAGAAAGTAGAATGGGGAAGAGAACTTTTTGGAAGAATAAGCTTCGATTTGAGAGCTTTTGGGGAAGAAGAAACCTCCATTGAAGAACTCTCCAAGAAAGATGCAGTTGTGAAGAAGATCACCTGGAGGAAAGCTTCAAGGAAAGAAGATTTCTGAAGAAGAAGAGAAGGAATCCGTGGAGCTTGAACCATCTTCATCAACTCTCGATTATCTTTCAGTTTTTGTTCTCTCATCTTATTGTTGTTGTTACTGTAGTTAGATTCTTTGAAGTATGAACTCTTTTGTTGATATTTTTATCATTTATAGTATGAGGAACTAATTTCGTTAAAGGATGGCTAGGATGATTTGGTAACGACTGGATTGGGTTTTTAGCGCAAGTCTAGCATGGTATTTTCAAAGCATGTGTGTTTTTATTCCAACAATACAATTTCGACCGGCCATTAGAGATGTCCATGGGGCGGGGCGGGGCCGGGTAATGCCTTCCCCGCCCCCGTCCCCGTCCCCCATTTCATTACCCGTCCCCGCGAAATTCCCCGTTTAATTTCGCGGGGACGGGGCGGGTATTCCCCGCGGGGAATTCGCGGGTAACGGGTATTCCCCGCGGGTAATTTTCCCCGCGAATAATTTAGTTTTTTAATTTATTCTTATCCATTTTTTTAAGTTTTGCTATTTGTTAAGTTGATTAATATTATATATATTTAATTTCATAAACTTTATTGTAAGATTTGTATTTTTTTAGATAAAAAAAGAAGTGTATTGTTAATTTTTTTGATGAATAATGTATATATGTATATATATATAAAAAGTATACGGGGCGGGGCGGGTAATCGGGGCGGGTAATCGGGGCGGGGCGGGTATGCTATTACCCGCCCCCGCCCCGTTTAGTTAACGGGGCAAAAAAAATTCCCCGCTCCCTGCCCCATTCCCCGTGTAATCGGGGATTCCCCGTCCTATTCGGGGCGGGGCGGGGCGGGGTCGGGGTGGGGCGGGGCAAATGGACATCTCTACCGGCCATCCATTTTGTGTTACTGATTTCTGAACCTCCGAGAAGAGTAGGGAGTCTATGTCGCATGTTTTTACTACCCTTTCATGGTAATCAGAGAGGAGGCTAGACATAGGCGCTCTCCTAGTACGCTTGATAGCATGTTCTGATGAATAGGATGATAGTTTTGCTTGGATATGAATGGAGCTTGATTCCTAATGATCGAGATCGACATATCTTGTTTGTTTATGCTAAGTGGTTGATATTTATGCTGGATCTTTGATAGCACTCCAAAAGTGCTAATATTTATCTCCTAAGTCTTGTAAATTAAGGAATAATTTATGCTTAATTGATATATTTTGTTGAATTTAATTGCTTATGGTTAAATTTGACCATTACATTAGATTAGAGCTTAAAAGAATGTTTTAGTGGATAATATTAATTAATCATTTTGAGTGTTTATACTATATAGATTAATTAATCTAATATTATCTCAATTGTGATTAGTGGTCTGGTGGTGCAAGGGAACTTTTGTAGTATGATGGGCTAGAGTTTGAGACCAGGGGAGGACAAAATTTCCATTATTTTTCCTAAGGCACAGACCCTAGCGTCGAGATGCTGCCTGTAGGGTCTCGACGCTGTATAAAACCCATTTTTTAGCGTTTTTTAGGTCATTCACTCTCGGGTTTTAGCTTGTTTTACGATTTCTCTCTCAATTTTTTGGGGTTTTCTCCCCTTTTATTCTATATCAAAGCAAAGACTTGGTTTATTTAGTTTGGTTTTCATCCCGAGCAAGGTAAGTGCTCTAATTTTAGGTTAGGGGTTAGATTTGATGCGATTCATGAGGGTTTAGTTCTTTAATTTCGAGCTTAGCATGACTTATTGGGAATTTTGCTTCTTCTATGCATATCACATGAGCATGTTTGATTGATAGGAGTAGACGACCTTGATTTCCAGCATGTTCTATAGTTAAAGATTATGATGTCGTGCCTCTCTTAATCGCCAAGTAGCAAAGGGGAAACCCGAAGTAGTAAAAGAAATCGAAGTATCAATATAGGCTTCCTTATTGAATGTTCGTCATAAAATGCTAGTAACTGCTTTAATTAATTTAGGACTGATCCATCTTAATAAATTAGTAGCACCGTTTTAATTAATTTAGGACTGATCAATCTTAATTAATTAGTAGCACCGTTTAGTTATAATTGACAACTCTAGCTAATTTCCATGTGGTCGGTTGCTTTAGAGTTGTCGGGCAACCGTTCATGTGTTTAATTATGATTTTGCTAAGTACGTTTGAATCCCAATGAATCGAGTCACATCAAGGTCAACCCTGACCCTTAAAATTAGGAGCACAAGTAATTAGTTTTAATTTTCCGTTAGCTATTTTTCTACATGTTTTATCTTTATTTTTCCATAACCAATCCCCCATTTATTTTAATGTTTTACTTTATCGTTTTAGTTTTAGTTTAAATAAAAGCAAATAGAAATTAATTAGGAGAGGCTAATTCTTGGTTCCCTGCGGATCGACCCGACTACCACTAGCTGCAAAGCTCTGTTGTAGCGGTATTATAAATGTTATTTTGGCGGGACTCGACACCCCGAACATAGTAGGATATACCCAAAATCCTATTACCAATCTTGACAAATTTCATGAGTAACCTGTGATTCCTACCCAAAATCCTGTTTATCCCTTAATCTTAAGCCCGCCGTGAGAACGTTAATCAATTCCTACCCCCAACTGTCACTTGGGCTCGAATTGATTAGCCACGAGCTAGACTTTCGCTACTAAGTATTGAAAGTTGTCAAAAATCAACAATAGCCAACTAAGCATGCGTAACTAATTATGGACGTCACTCCCAATCAGAAAGACAAGTTATTCGTTCTTAATACAGACCAAGAGATGCAAGAAAATCATTCATTCATGCTAAACATTCAATTAAGCTCTAATCTCACCTAATACAAAAGATAATCAATCCCTAAACTTAACTAACCAATCACTAACCTCTAGCTATCCATGGAAATGAAGTCTTGCCAAGCATACATGGAGGTTGTCTCCTTCATACAACCCAAAAATGGGCAAAAACCAGAAATAAATGGGGGAAAACGGCAATCCCGAGGGGAAAAGGGAAGAAGATTTTGCTAAAAATCGGAAATATTGGCTTTATATCCGTCGGAGCGTCGAGACGCTAGGGCAGCGTCTCGACGCTGTGCCCTAAGTTGGCCGCGCGCGCTCTCGGGGTAGCGTCGAGACGCTAGGCCAGCGTCGCGACGCTGTCGGCGTTGAGCAAGCGTTGAGACGCGCGCACTCGACGCTGGCGCTCGTCAGTCTTCGGAAATCGTCGGGGCGGCGTCGAGACGCTAGGATAGCGTCTCGACGCTGCCGCTCAACGCTTGCTCTCGGGTTTGGTGGCCAAAAATTGCCTTTCCATGGCAATTTTTGCCATTTCTTCAATTATTCAAGCCTCTTCACTCCCGATGCGTCCATGAAGCTCTAAAACGCCGTTTTTAGCCTCGAAACACGTCTTCGGACTTCTCGAGCTCTCTACCATGAGTTTACCTACAAAAAGGCATTTTAATCAATATTGAGCATGATTTTAGCTATAATTAGAGAGTAAATAATAGCTCTATTTTGGAGTTATCACATTTCCCTTCAATACAATTCGTCACTGGTTACATCTTCTCTAAGTTAACAATCAAAACTATGCATGCCTACTCAAATCTCTGTGGAATACGATATAAATATACTTATTACTTGTTGCACTAGACCATGTATGCTTGCATGATTTGAGCGCTCCTCATTATTATTTTGCCCATACCCTGAGCGCGCAACAATGCTCCCACAAAAGTCTTGCATCTTCATTTGTTAGTCAAGAAAAAATTTGTGAGCTTCCTCTGAACATCTTCACCGTAGTAGTGCTTGAGCCTTGCTCAATTCACTGTAAAGGGATCTCCTTTTTCTTCGGCCTGAATTGTAACTGAACCATGTTGAAAGAAATTAATGACCACAAATGGTCCTGACCATCTTGATTTCAATTTGCCAGGAAAAAGTCGAAGCCTAACAACCCCTTTTAGCTCTTCTCAAAAGTTTTAGGTCTTAGACTATTATCATGCCAAATCTTAGTCTTTTCCTTATACATTTTTGCATTTTCATACGATAAATGCCTATGTTCTTCTAATTAATTCAACTGAAGAGACCTAAGATCCCCAATGCTTTGGAGGTTAAAATTCAAAGCTTTAAAAGCCCAAAAGGCTTTGTTTTCTAGCTCAATAGGGAAATGACATGTCTTTCCAAAGACCAATCGGTAAGGATTCATTCTCAATGGGGTCTTAAAAGTTGTCCTATAAGCCCATAAGGCCTCATCTAACTTGGTTGACCAATATTTTCTATGTGGCTTCACGACTTTCTCAAGGATGCTTTTGATTTCCCTATTTGAGATTTTAGATTGTCCATTTGATTGAGGGTGATAAGGTGTGGCAACCTTATGCTTCACATTATATTTGGCTAGCATACTTGTCATTAGTCTATTGATGAAATGTGAGCCATCATCGCTAATCAATGCCCTAGGACTGCCAAATCGCGTAAAGATATGCTTTTGCAAAAACTTTAGCATTGTTTGTGCTTCATTTTGTGGACATGTTATAGCCTATACCCATTTTTACACATAGTCAACCGCTAAAAGGATGTATAGGTTCCATGATGAAGGAGGAAAATAACTCATAAAAGTTATTCCCCATACATCAAATAACTTTATCTCTAAAATGTAGGCCAAGGGCATTTCGTCTTTGCAACTAATGTTCCCTGTCTTTCTACATTCATCACATGGCTTAGCAAACAGGTAGACATCCTTAGACACTGATAGCCAATAATAACCCGACTGAAATACCTTGGTGGTGGCCCGTTGACCACCGAAATGACCTTCATATGGTGAGGAATGGCAATGCTTCCAAAATTGATGGTGCATCAGATGCCGACACACATTTTCTCAGCATTTCATCCGCACAACATTGATATAAGGTTGGATCATCCCAAAGGTATTGCCTAACATCGCAAGAATTTTTTCTTTCCTTGAAAGTGATTAAACTGGAAGAATGTTAACTGCAATAAAATTCACAAAATCAGCAAACCAAGGTTCTTTATGATCAATGACATGGGTAATTGCATACAGTTGTTCATTTATAAAGGAGTCAGAGATGGCTAATTAACCTAGGCTTGGAATCTATTTTACTCAACAAGTACTTAATTGCAGCATGATCAGTGAACAAAATACTTATGCTTCCTACAAGATAGGAACGAAATTTCTCGAAATCAAATACAACAGCAAAAAGTTCATTTTTAGTTGTTGTATAATTACATTGAGCTTTGACTTGCATAGTAAATTGGGTGCGTAATTTTACCAGCAATTTTTCCTAGCATGGCGTTCACCGCGTAGTCGCTAGCATCGCACATTAACTCAAAGGGAAATAAGGATTTTGTCAAAAGTCCGTGATAAAATGATTATAGAATCCAGCATGTTCTAAGCACTATGCATTCACGCACCATTGTGCCTCAGCACTATGCATTCACGTACCATGAAGTGATATTTCTCCAAAATCAACATTATGCATTCACGTACCATTGTGCCTCAGCACTATGCATTCACGTACCATGAAGTGATATTTCTCCCAATTCAACACTATGCATTCACGTACCATAATCTTTGTAACATCTGGGAGTTACTAAAGACATAATGACTTGTTTAATGATGAAAAAAAGAAAGGGTAAGTCATAGTTACTTCATGGTACGTGAATACATGACCAACGAGGGGTCGACCTCCTTTGATGAGATTAGCCGAGCCGACCCCACAAGGGGTTCCTTTGACTGGACCCCATGAGGGATCAGCCTCTTCTTGCTAGGCCAACCCCACCCCTATGGGGTCAGCTCCTCCTCTTGTTCGATCAATTCCTCTTAGGGGGTCTAGTCTCTCCTCCCATTTTTTGTTTGAGTTCACCTTAGCTTAGATTCTGATTATTTCGTCCATAGGGGTTGAAAAATTAAAATATGTTTTAAACTTAAATATTTCTATTAATATTTTGACATTGTGATATTTTACTGAAAGATATTCGATTGGATGATAAAAGTTTGCTTGATACTTGCTTTATTACTTGAAACTCAACCAACTATATAGATTGAGTCAACTCAAAAAAAGAGAGTTAGATTTAGTCAATTGAGCATATTTGACTAAATTCATTTGAGACTAATTTAAATCAACCGATTAAGCATTTAGAAATTCCAACAATTCAGATCTGGATCCACATTTGAGGTAAACTAAACTAAGGATGAAAATATGAGTTAGATTTAGTCAATTGACATATATTTTTCTGTAAATCAAATTTTTTTAAAAAAAAATTATTATAATTAATAATTTAGTTATTTCACTTTCAAACTAAAGATCTAAGTTCTAAGTTATAAATTACCTATGTTGTTAGTATTTATATTCTTATTCATATTAATATTAATAGATGATATTTTTTATGTTTTATACTATTTATAAAAGATAGTAGAGATATTGATTAATCCTAAGTATTTGTTTACTTATATAATATGAAGCTGAGAGTTAAATAAAATAAAAGTGAGTACTGTAAATGAGAAGAAATGTAAACAAATAGACTAAACAATGAAAGGGATAAATTACTCGTTCATTCAATATGAATATATTGATCAAAATTCAAAAAGGAAAACAAAAAATAAACAGCTCAGAGCTTGACATGGGACTAATCTATGAGACAAGCAAAAAATAATAATAACATCAGTCCCATATTACAACAGAACATGTTGTTGAAAATATTATCGTCACGACCGCCTTTTATTAAGCTGCTCGGCGGGATAAATTGCATTCATCTCTATCGCCTCAGGGTGTGCAGAATGTACTCAGCATAAAGATCCCTGCAAATTTATTCAATTCAAAATCTAGTTAGAACAAGGATTGCAATGAAACTAGAAATGTAGAATTCATTGGATCTGATTGAAAGACTTGCATCGAGTACTGGATAGCTTCAAGAGCAACGCCTGAAGGTAAGAAGTCATTCACTGCCACCTCCTTGTTTTCATTCTTTTTATCTGTGATTCAATAGAGTTAAGAAATCTTCGTATTTAACATATAAAAAGCGTATACATTTTGTAGCAGGTTTGAAAGGATACAGTCTTCGAAGAAGCGGCGAATCTCAGAGAGACGGTGAGGGGGGAGCTCTTTGATGTCATTGTAATGCTTGTACTCTGGATCATCAGCACAAACTGCAATGATCTTATCATCCTTCTCTCCCTGGTCAATCATGGGCATGAGTCCAAGGGCCTTGGCTCGGAGAAAACAGCCAGGAAGAACTGGTTCCTATACAAACAAATCAACACAACTTTTTATCCATCGCCACGGTGAATGAAGCTAAATCATGCTATAGTTAGGAAACAATAGCAACACAAATGCATAGTCGAATCTATTTTTCACAAGTTTTCTTCTTACAAGAGACAGAATATAATGGAATACCAAAATTTATTTTGGAAAAAAAGATTTTAGCTTCTAATATGGCTATTAGTTTGCAAGTTTGGCACTTGATTATGTTACAAGATCTGTTTGTCAATAAGTGAATAAGGAACAGTAATGTTCAGAGTATAACCTGCATAAGAACTAGAACATCCATAGGATCGTTGTCTTCGCACAGTGTGCGGGGGATGAAGCCATAATTATGAGGATAAACCACCGAAGAATACAGAATACGATCGACCTGTTCATTATGGACAGAGTAAGAACCTTAACATAAGGATCTATACCAGAACAAATTCATATGGATTGAGATCCAAATCATTTATGAGTGTCCGGATTAAGATAATTCAAATGCATCTATCAATATCAAAGATTAAGTTACTGTCAATACCTTGATCAACCCTGTCTTCTTGTCAAGTTCATATTTAACCTTGCTTCCCTTTGTAATCTCAACAACCTGTGTAGTTCCATCAAGCAAGTCAAATTGGAAACATTACTGTTCTAAACAAAAACTGGGTTTTTGCTGGCTAAAGAAATCCTAAACTTGGGTTTTGTTTCATAGAAAGAATTATTACAACTGAAAAGGCAAACCCAATTGAAAGTAAATGGAAAGGACAAACTCCAAAGTGATGAGATAATTGCATTGCAACCAACTTCTACCTGTCTCATTCTCTTTGTATTTTCTATATTTCAATGCTAAAATGAGACAAATCATATGGGGCCACAAACTTTTCTAAAAGATCAGATCCATAATTGTGAACATAAACCAAACCAAGAGAAAACGAGTTCTAAACAAGTCAACTTTTCAGCTACTTCTAATTCAAGGCCTCAATGTACAAATTTCCATCAATTTTGAAGATAAAAGAAAGAAAAAAAACATACACAGTTGAAAATAACGGGAGCCTCAGGTCCTGCAGACAGAAAAAATGTAGAATTAAATGAGAAGAATGATGGCGATAATAATAAACATAAAAATGAAGAGAGATTCGAAAGTACCAATCTCAAGATCATGCCATGGATGAGCAGCAACCGATCTTCTTGACAGAGAGGAAAGAATCCTCTCATTCAACTTGGGAGCTCGAACCTTCTCACCGTTGGCATTATCAGCAGTACTCATATCTAACCAAAAAAAAACGCAGAAAATCAAACAAAATCGACTGAATCAGCTAGTGATTCTAGATGAGAAAGAATCGAAGGGGATTGGGTACCTGATGGATTGAGGAAAGAAAGGAAATGCAGAGAATTTGAAGGGGAAAAGATGAGCGATGAGAAAGAGATGTGATGAAAATGGAGAAGGGAGAATGAGAATTTATAGAGAAGATGGGATTGGGGAATGAAGAGCGAGTCAAAATGGAGAGGGAGAGAAGGAAGCTGCTGCTTACACCTGTTTCCACGTTTCAAAATTAGTTAGTTTTTTCACGCTCTCATTGCTTCTTATTTTTGCCCTTTCTGGGATATTGTTGAAATGCCAACTCCAAATTCTAAATATACAAGATGTAATGTGAAATCAAATCTTTTTATTCCCTCTTCCTTAAAAAAAAAAAATAAAAAAAAATAAATAAATAATAATGATAATGTCAAACCGAGCTCAATTGACATAGTTATGCCCTGATTAAAAGGACGTGGGTTCTTTCTCCCCATTAATTAAAATATCTTTGCAAAAAAATAATAATAATAATGAACATAAAAAAATTAAAATTTTAAAATGCTTAACTACCCAGATAGTCCTATCTTTTTCCTATACTCCTAAGTGGTGTTGAACTCAAACAATAATAAAGAAAATTGTAACAGATGTCAATTTAGAGGAAAATAATTAAAAATATAGCACTTTTTAAAAAATTTGTAAATATGACAATTTCTATCCCTAATAGAAGTCTATCGCTGATAGTAGTCTATGAGTGATAATCATATATCATCGATAGCAGTCTATGAGTGATTGTTACTAAATTTTTTTGTTGTTTATGCAACCAGCCCGAATAATAATTTAAAATGTTTATTTCATTTTAAAGGTAAATTTTTTTTGGTTAAATTATAATTTTAATCATTAAATTTGAAGAGTTATGTTTAACAGGTCCCTAAACTTTAAAAAGTATAAAATAAATTCTCAAGTTTTCAATTTTTGTGTGTGATAGATTACTCAACTTTTAAAAATTTTGTATTTAAATGATTTTGAGTGTAATTGGTAATTTTTAAACATTTTTAAAAAAATTATAGATTTATGATATACGATTTAAACTTTTTTTTAAGGTCCTATTAAATTAAGAAAAATTGTTCATTACCATAAACAATATGATTCAAGCTTGATCACCTCATGGCAACTTTAATCCGAGTGAAATATAATACTTTACATCTTTGGAGGAAAGATGACACAACTTAACATTATGTTGTAAGTTTACAACTATGGTCATTTGTTAGAGTTATCCAAAGAATTGTTTGAAAAAAAAAAAAAAAATAAATAAATAAATTAATTGTGTGTGAATATAGTTTAACGACAATTGACATATATTATCTTTCTTGAAGTTCGAGATTCAGTCCTCATATTATACTAAAAAATATTTGTCATGAAAACTTTAAACTAAGGCCACGTTAGATAAGACATTCAGTTTTTAGTTTTTAATTTTTTATTTTTGTGGTTTATGTTTTATGTTTTTTGTTTTTTAAAAATAAAAATCATATAAGTTTGATAACTGTTTTTTGTTTTCAATTTTTTAAAAAAAATCTGTTTCTATCACTGATAGACTTCTATCAGTGATAGACTATTATTACTGATAGACTATTATCACTGACAAAAATCTATAAAAAGCTGAGGTGATCAGCGATAGACTTCTCTATCAGCCATAAGATATCAACGATAGAAATTGCTATATCCGCAAAATTTTTAAAAACATGCTATATTTTTAATTATCTTATTCTAAATTGACATCTATTACAATTTCCCTTTTTATAATGTAAAAATTGTAATTTATCAAAATTTATTTAAGGTACAATTATTTGATGAGATTGAAATTTTAAGATAAAAAATCATTTTCTCTAAAATAAAAAGAATTTGTTGTGTCGATAGTTTAATATATTAGACAATTTTTAGTTGACGCTTATCACCACTAATGTCACGAAAATAAAATATATTGATTGAGTAAAGTGGTTAGGTACATTGGTGTAATATCAAAATAATATTAAAGTATAATATACTAGAAAAACAATTATTAGAATAAAGTTATAATATATTATATTAATATTATTTTTATAAAAAATAAAATATTAATAATATATATTTTTTTAAAATATACTAAAAATATTAATGATAATTTCCGTAAAAAAAAAAAATGAGAATTTGATTCCAATTTCAATAAATAAATAAATATTTTATTTGAAATTATATGGTTGACCATTTAAAAAAAAAATAAAAAAATAAAAAATTTGTTTTTGATTTTTTTTTTTTTTTTTTCGTTTTAAAAATTTGTTAAGGAATATAAAAACGTTTTCAAATTTTGAAAAACTAAAAACTGAATTAATTACCAAACCAACCTGTTTTCTAAAAAATAAAAACAAAAACGAAAAATAGAAATTGAATGCGTTATCAAACGACCCCTAAAGAATTGGCTATTATGGTGTGTTGGAAAAACTTGTGAAAAAAATATTTTTTTCTTTTAACAAAATCGATTTTTCTATAAGAAACTTTGAAAAATGTACTAATTTAAAGTGTGTTTAGTATAATTTATTGAGTGATTGGATGATTAAAAGTGATTTTTTTATAAAAAAAAAAAAAACACTTTGTTTTTAAGTGATTAATTGAAAATCTTCCAAATATATATGTAATAAAAAATAAATAATAAATTTATAATTAATAGAAGTTTTTTTTTAATCCCAACCAAACAAATTTGTTATTTAAAATACTTTTGAAATTTGAAAGAATGTAAGATATAATAACATTTTTATGAAAATTATTTTTTCAAAAAAGTTTTAAATCAAAAGGTATTTCAAACACACTCGTACTTTTGATAGTAGAGCATCACTATGAGGAAGATTTGCATATGTTGTGAACGTTGCTATAAAAAAGTATAATTGCTCGATTGAAGTTCTATGGAGTTTCCTAGTACTCATATCAAATATTGTCATTCATTCTTGTTGCAAATAAGTATTTCACACACGGCGTGTTTACCTCTATATAATGAAAAAAACCCAACAATAGTAATGGAAATCTTGCAATTGTAATCAGTTTTTTTTTTTTTATTGTGTTTATTTGCTCACTCGGTCAATCGCAATCTTAAACTCTTTGGTTGTGTTTACTATGTGTATTGAGTTGTAATCACATTTTGTTGTTTACAATAATGCCCATAATAATTAATTAATAACAAATAGATCATTAATGGAAAATTGTGCTTGTTTTTCAAAGTCTCCCTCCATCTCATTGAAAACAAAGAAACTCGTCGTCTTCCTCATTTTCTTTACCCTGTTGGTTTTGCTAGATTTCTAACACTTTATCGTCGGCCACATTATTTGGTTTGTTACTAAACGATAGGAAACGTATACAATTTTTGGGAGGAGGAAAGTGGAGAGAACAACTGTTGCAGAGGACTAGTGGTAGTTGGTGAACTAAGCAAAAGAGAATGGAGATGAATGAAGTTGATCCACTAGTGATCATACTATCATCTCACTCGGAGGATTGAGTAATGAAATATGATTTTTCTTAATTTTCTAAACCGGATTAAGTTAGCATTTTTTTTTAGTTATTTGTTAGTTTTTTTATATTTTGTTTCTTCTACTTTTTATACAATGAATTTCGTGACTTTTTTTAAACTCTTCTGTTATTATGCTTTAATATTTACGATTTTTTTTTGCCTACATCATAAATTTCTTCATGAACACACATTCTTGTTATCCGTCCTCGCTGCAAATCGAGTTTCTAGTCGCGTGACACCACTCATTCGAATTCTCATTTCATTTCATATTTTTCGTCTAGTCATTGAGAGACGACTCTAGTAACAAATCTGAGAATAGATCACATTCTAGGGTAAGGAAATGGGGACGTGGAAGAGAGATAAAGGGTAAAATGTGTAAGGTATGATAAAAAAATGCGTAGAACACAGTCAAAGATCAGAGTGGATCAGACGCATTAATTCGTCAAAAAGTGGTGGATGTCACGTAATAATCAATTGCAATGGGATTGAACACTTTATATTTTGGGTCCAATCAAATGGCTTAATCTCATTGCAAGATTACGGGTGGACCCCACATTTCATTAGTTTTCGTAAACAACACCAAACGCGAAGCTTTGTGTTTCACATCAGAAGAATTACAGGTGATGGATTGCACGTCTGAAGAGGTAAACACACCCTAAATATGATGTTAATATAAAGATACACACAAGTTGATCGACCTCAATGTGATCAAGCTTGCCGTTTTTGTTATCACCCTAAACAAAAATTATTATGTATATTTCTTCCCAATGCTTTCTCCAGATGATATGCTTCATTTCCTTCTTGAGCACAAAACGATGTTTCATGTTGTGCTCATAATCTTTGTGAGATTCACAATATGGATGATCCATTTTTCCTTGGCAAACCAATAATGTGTTAACTGCTTACTTTTTTTTTCCTTTCAAGTATGCCACAATCTTGCTAAAGATGGTTAATTAGGGTTACTGCTTTGGTCAAGAGAGTCGAGTAGTTCTTTTGAAGAATGTTACAACTGTATTTTGTGACTATGAAAATTTTCATTTGCATCGACTTACTTCTCTTTTTGCATATGAGATTTTATACCCCTCCATGGATTGAAGTAGCTAATTTTCTAAGTGATAAGAGTTGAGCATTCAATTGATCCCAAGATTTGTTAAAAAACTAGAGCGAAAAAGTACACACAAACTTACGTGGTTGACTAACAGTATGTTAACTGCGTGCACGGATAGAGGGAGAAAATGTTTATATGCTTTGTGAGGAGAGAGAACAGAGATTACACATTAGTTAGGGCAAAAGTCATTAGAATGTTTATATATGGTATCCTTTTAATGACCTAAACAAAATGAGTTAAAATAAGACACAAAACAGAATACTGAATAAAGAAAGTACATATGCAATAAGTTCCGTGAGCGTTGCCCCAAATCCTCCAAAATCAGGCGCTTCACGCCAGACCCCGCCTCGTTGATCGGTCAGCGAGACTCCGTGCTTGGTCATTTATAGCGTCAAATAACAAATTCAAAGCATTCTAAGAGATTTAGTGCTTTTTAATAGCTTATCGTGGAAGGCTCATCGAAGACTAGAGAAATAGTAAGATAGATCAATATGATAAGAACTAAAAGGTGTTTGGGACACCAACTTGTAGTTGGGTGGACTGAGTTATTATAACTCAGTCTACGTTTGACCCACCGACTATTATAATCTACCGTCAATAAAGTAACTATACTGACTTCAATAGTATTTACTATACACTATTATAACCACCAATTATAATAACTTAATTCACGTTTCAAAGAGCTCAACTAAGTGTTTTGTAGACAATGCTATAAATAGATTAAAATGGATGAAAGACTATAAAACTATAGTCAAGTCTAGTAACCTATACACAAAGGAGAAAAGAATTAAGAGTCTAGAGAGCAGTAATATAATAGTGTGAGATAAATAAGCTATAAGAATCAAGTGGATAAAAAAGTATTTAATAGAAAATACAGAAAATGAATGAGTTGGTAGGTGTGGATATTAAATTGCATAGAACGAGTAAAGGTCAATCAAACCATGATTGGAAACATTCAAAACATATCTTCATTGTTTGTAACATTCTTCTATTTCTGCAATAATCATGAGTTACCATATTTTTTTAAAATAAAATTAAAACAGAAACTTATTAAATAAACATAGTTTAAGGTAGCAGATTTGATACATTAGTGTTTGAGTGTTAAAAATGGATATAAATTTAGTCGTAAGTAGCTACGAAGAGGAAGGACGTGGCTTATGACCCCATACAAAGGGGGTTTCATATTCATAAAAAGACTTTTTTTTTTTTAATTCAAGCACGATTTATATATATATATTTCATTACCTTATACTTTTACTTACAATAATATTAACCATATTTTATAAAATAATCAAGGTCATACGTCTCACACTAATTAAAATACATTTTAAAAAAATATATATTTTTTTTAATTCAAACCCGAGTTATATATATTTTTCATTACCTTGCTTAAAATAATATTAACCATATTTTATAAAATATAAGTAATTTTCATATATATATTTCTTTTTTTTAATGATATTTATAATTAAGGTAAGGTGGAAGAATTGAACTTCTGACCTCCCAATCAAAAGTACAATTTTATGTCAATTGAGTTAAGTTTAATTTGACTACACCTTTCATTTTAGTTAAAAAAACAAGTAGAGTTACGAATTCAAAATTTTGACATTTTGGACAATAATATAATGTCTTAATTAGTTGCTTAATATTAAATAAAATTTGATTAAAAAATTTATTATCAAATGAATTAATTTTCTTAAAATAAAAAAAAAACGATCACTTAATAATTTAAATTAAAATGTGATATATTAATTAATTAGTCAAGTTTGATGGATTTAGAGTTCATAAATATATCCTTCCTTTGGATATTTCATTTTATTAAAATAATTAAAAATTATTATCAAAATTATTCATATTTGACTAACAAAAGTATAGTTCAACTGATATAATGTATAACTGAAGTCATAAGTTTAATCTCTCACTTCTATATGTTGTAAAAAAAAAGGTAAAATTTTCATATTATCTTTTTATTTTTAAATATTTAAGACCCCTTTGATATATAATTCATATTTTGTTTTATGTTTTCAAGATTCAACGTTTGGTATGTGATCTGAATTCTGTTTTCGAAAATTGTTTTCAGATTCTGTGATCCAAATAATGTAAATTCTAAGAATAATATTTTTTTTTTCTTTTCAGTGTATCCAAATTTAAAATGTAAAATACAAAATTATATTTAAAATGATAAAAACTTTAATAAATAGGATTGGTTGCACAAACAACCATCAGGTCCAAAATAATGACAAATTTAGCAAAATTTAAAACATTTTGCAAATATGCCAAAAAATCAGTACTATCTCTAATAGACTGCTATCGTTGATATATGACTATCACGGACAAAATTTTATAAAAAACTGAGGTGATAAACTACTATTTATAGACCATACTAATAGAAATTGTCATATCTTCAATTTTTTTTAAAAAATGCCATATTTTTAATTATTTTACTCTAAATTTTATAATTTTCCTAATAAATACATTAAAATATGTATAATATAAATTATTATAAATTATATGATATTATAAAATAATAATTATAAATATGTTCAAGGTATTATAATTATACTTAATTTAATATTTAACTGGTGACTGTTTTATGACATATTTTTGAAGAATAAGTTAAATTGAGATATAATTTTTAAATAACCTACTAAATCCATATTTAAAAATATGAAATACAAAATTGTTTTAATTGAATTCCTTATTTTCAAATTTTTGTTTGGAGCACAAACCCAATCACTTATAACTCCTAAAAAAAACTTTATTTATTTATTTTATTTTATTTTATTTTTTTAACAATATTTTATTGTTTTTAAAGAATAGCCCTATTTATGAAAAGTATTAATTTATTTTTAAAAATAGTATTTTGCAATAAAGATCGTAAAAAAATACTCCAAAAACAGATCGTTTAGAGTTATGCTGTTGACAGCTGCAGAACGTTGAGATTTCTTTGAATTTGAAAACAATATTATAAATAATACTTATAATATATATATATATATAAATTATAAGTATATAACCACATGAAGAAAGTACTAAAATTACTAAAATAATATTCCATTTCCCTCCTAGTGGACCAGACGTGTTCTTCTTATCGGGAAATTAATAGTACTAAGTCCCTCACTTTTTTGTAATATCACATCACATCTTTTTATTTATTAGTCTTAAATTTTTTGGAATAAATAAAGGTATGTTATCAATGTGGTCCATAATTTAGGCTTAAATTCCATTCGATATCTATGGTCTTACCTTTTAGTTTAGTTCTTCCTTTAAAAAAAAGAAAAAATTAATTAATTTAGTTCTTTTGAATTCCTCACAATTTTAAGTTAATTATCATTTATAGTTTAGTTGGAAGAATTCAAACATATGTTAGTTATTTTTTTTCTTTTCAAACCGAGCATAACTCAATTGACATAAAATTGTGTTCTTGACTAAAAGGTCGGGATTCAATCTCCACCTGTATTAATTAAATATTTTTGCAGAAAAAAAAAAAAACATAGATTGAGTTTAACAATGTGTAAAGGTGAGAGGATTGGAACACAAAGATCTAACTAACTAATACCTCTCGTTTGCCTACCAGGTGTTTATTTAAAAACAAAATAAAGGATTATAATTTATAGGGAAATTGTAGTAAATGACAATTTAAGACTTATTGTTTGCAAATATAGCATGTTTTTAAAATTTTTGCGGATATAGCAATTTCTATCGCTGATATCTTATGACTGATAGAAGTCTATCGTTGATCACCTCAGCTTTTTATAGATTTTTGTCTGTGATAATAGTCTATCAGAGATAATAGTCTATCACTGATAGAAGTCTATCAGTGATATAATAAAGTCTATCAGTGATAGAAACGAGTTTTTTTGCCATATTTGCAAAACATTTTAAAGTTTGCTAAATTTGAAATTAGTTTGGGCCTGATTGTTATTTGTGCAACCAGCCCTAATTTATAAGTAGAATTAAGAAAAAAAAAAATTAAAACGTAAAATTGAAAGAGTTGATGTGTGGAGAGTGGCCACGTTTATGAGAGAAAAGAAAATTGGAGTTTTAGAGATGGTATTTGGATGGCAATGAGATTTTGATATATATCTTATCATCATTAGTTGTTTGCATGTCTAACAACACCATATAATATAATATTAATGCCTACTTTTTCCATCAAAAAACATTAAGGAATTTATTCTTTATCTGCATGGGCACTCAAAAGGAAATTAAATTTGCAAAGCAAATGTTCAACAATCATGAGGTTGGAAATCGAATCATTCATTTTCAGATGCTGCTCATACCTTTCTTCTCCATTCTCATATCTTACATTTCAATTCATAATAATATTTTTAAATCTTTTTTTTTAATACAATAAATACGAGGATAAGAATTTAAACCACCCACTATAAAAGGAGAAGAAATATATCTTTTTACGGCTGAGTTATGTTCATGTTAGTTAGTTAAATCTAAATGAATTTATAGATTATAAAATATTTAGACAATAATTATTTAATTTTTATAAATTAAAGTTATAAACATTCTTTTGAGTTTTTTTTTTATAATCTACTTTTAAAAATTATATTTTTAAAAGTTTACTTTATCAGGAAACAAGCAGATGTGGAGGTGGAAGATCGAATCTTGAACTTCTTGATCATTAATTTATACATCATATTAGTTGAGTCATGTTATTAAAAAAAATAAAAAATTAATTAAAACGAATTGTTAAAACCTTAATTTTTATGGGTGTTCTTTAAGAGACATATATCTTAAATATACCCAAAAAAAAAAAAAAAAAAATTATTACTTTTGTGCCGGTTTATGCCTAAGTCGCGTGCGGGTCAGGGCAATAAATATATAGAAGAATGTGGAAATTGAACGTGAAAACTTAGAAAACTAAGGCATAATTCAACACCATCACACAACTAATGCCTATTGATTTTTATTTGATTTTTTAATATTAATACACTTTTGGTCGGTACAGGTATTTACAGTTTGACCTTGCAAAAAATCGAAACCAACCGAAACCATTCGATTTTCATCATTTTCAAACTAGAACCAACATCGATTTTATTGAGCGATTTAATCCGGTTTCATTTTTCTTTACACCCCTAGCAAATATAGTTGAGATCCAAAAGTTTAAAATTGAACGGACATGGTTTGGTAAAATTAGTTCTGTTTCGGTTTGAACCAATTTTGGTTCAATGGTGTTGGGCAATTTTGTTATGTTGGTTGTTAATGGACATTAGACACAGGCAGAAAATGGTTGAGTTATGTGTTTTTTTTGAAAATTTGTGCGGTGAGAGATTTAACCTAAGACTTATTAGTCTTTAGTGTTGATATATCATGTTAGTTGAGCTATGTTCTTGTTGGCGGTTGAATCGAGGTGTTGAGCTGAGGAAGAAGTGTCAAACCAGAATGATTAATGTGAAGATTTAAAAAGTTTCAATTTAATCCATTAGGCTTTAAAATTATCTTTAAAGTAAAAATCAATTTATATCTCAAAATTTTGGAAGTTGTATCAATTAAAATTCTAAACTTTCATAAATATATCAATTAACACTCTTTGTTAGAATTCATTTGAAAAATATTAATTTAAACATGTTGAGATTTATAATGGTAGCAATTAAACCCCTCAACTTTTGTAAATAAATCATGGTATGAAAGTTTAAAGGTTTAATTGATACAATTATAAGTCTTTACTCGTGTGAAAACTTACGTGTTTCAAAGGAAGAGTGTAAATTGATTCACTTATATGAAAGTTCAAAGTTTTAATTTATACAATTATTAGTTTAGGCTTTAAATTGATACAATTGTCCAAGTTTAATGATATATATTAATTTTATTTCTCTTATTTTTATTTAGGGTGAATTTGACCTACTTCTAATTTTAAGCACAAACAAAAACAAAAACAAAATATTTTTTCCCTAATATTAATTTTGATAAAAAATTATTATTATTTTTTTTTCTTTTTTGACAATATGTTGGGGTGGGAATTGAACCTAAGACTTCATAGTCACTAAGCGATACACATCATGTCATTGAACTATGTTCTTGTTGGTTGATCAAAAGTTATTTAAAAATGATTCTACAAATTATATGCTAAATTATGACGATGTGATTCTAAAGTTATTATCAGTCAATCATTTTAGAATCACTTTTTGGATAATCAACCTTAAATTGATTTGTCAAAAATGTTGTTAAACAATTTTGATTATTTTAAAACTAATTTTTATTTTTCCTAACACTTTATATTAAAAAAAAAAATTTGACCCTCCAAAGCACACAAGGAAGTTATTTCTGGGCACAAGTTCTCGATAACAAACTCTAGGATTCTAAAACTTATGAATAGATTGGTTAGATTTGTATAGCCTAGAGTATCTGAAGCATGTGTTTGGGGTGGGAGAGAGTTGGATTATCTGAGTTTATGAAGTTTGAGTGTTTGGGTGCAGGGTTGAGTTCGTTTTGGTTAGGCTGTTGTTTTTAGACAAAATTTTTTTCTAATCTCTATTTTTTAACTCGTTAATTGTTTTTGAACCGCATATCAATATTTTGTCTCATGTGTGGGCCGATTGCACCAACTACATTCATGGTGACATCAATTTGAATAACATTAACTCAAGTATAGAATAACTAATTCAAAAACAAGAAGCATATTGTTAAATAAAATCCATAATCAAAGCACGATTTTTTTAGTTTATTTTTTTTTTCATTTTTATGTAAATTGTTGAACCTCTTAATATGATCTTGATATTTCATTACTTATATTATTTTTTTTTTTTTAATCCTAAGTTTTGTCATTTTTTTTATGGATCTGCGTGTAAATTTTAAATTCAAAATAAGTTTTTCCAACAACGATATTAATCTTGATGTTATAAATTAAAAGTAATTAATATGAAGAAAAAAAAAAAGTTAATTTGTAACATAGAGAGCAAAATTTGCCTATTTTTTTTATGACTTAATATAATGAAAATTTAGATGTCCACTAGTATCACGAATTGAAACCATAACTTTTAATGAAAGACTTATGTGAAATTGAGTTAAGTTGGATTTATCAAAATTTGATTAATAGATATATAAATATGTTTGAGATGCGGATGAAAATTTAATAAAGCTGCCTTCAACCAACAAACTCTGTCATCAACTTCTCTTCCATTGTTTGACGAATCCAATCCAAGTCATACTCCATTCATACATACGAGGTATCCACCTGGCAACCGCGATTTGAGGCTTTAATACCGTATGAATGGATATCATGACTCATGTACGCATCATTTATGCTTAAATCGTGATATATCCACGCCATCTACCTTCAAATTTAAATCCCATTTTTCGTCCTATTTCCAACCTTTTGTTTCAAAATTACCCTAATTCTTTTTCTTTTTTTTTAACTATATTACTTTTCTTTTCTTTAAAAATGCTCCCGAATAATTATTATGTTAAACTTATACCTGCATGCCCCTTGACCACCCTTATCAAACAGAAAATCAGGCAAAATTTGACCCCGCCATATCAAAATAGAAAATCAGGCAAAATTATGTACGTCGAAAACAGAACCAGAAAAGAAATTGTTGCGCTTTGGATACCACTGTCTTGAAAGCAATTGCGGCATGACCTCGGTGGGAATCGCCTGTCGCCAGTTGCTCCCCGAAGTTAACACAACACCCTTCACTTGTTGGGTTTTATGTCCTAAAACTCGTGGTTTGTAAGCTGTTATGTTTATAAACGATGTGAACACAACACCCTTCACTTGTTGGCTAGGTACCTTATCCTGGTAACACTATTGATCTGAATCGTTTCTCATGGAGATGTGCGAATGAGAGCGTCATGTGCAAAGAGTTTGCATAAGACCAAACCGCGAAATGTGTCGCTCTCTCTTTATAACACCGTTTACTGATGAGACCGACATTTTCATTTGATGACCTAGGTAACTCGATCTCAATCCTGAGCTCGCTATGAACTCCTGCTTATTCGAAAGTATCCTTTGACTTGCACGAATGAGAGTGACCCATAAGCACCAACTCAATAAGCCTACCATGTTGGGGATAAAGTCGAATAGGTAGCTGGGGACATAGTACAACAAAATTGGAATTCACTCCTAACCCGCTCTTCAGGGTTAGTAGATAGGTTGTTCCCTTAATAGTTGACTCCGGGGCTTGAACAATTAGCACGCACACTCTCATGAGATGAGAGAGTTATTTGATCTGTTGGTCGGACCACATATCTATTGTTCATTAGAGGTGTCCGTGGTACTTAAGAAACAAGATGTAATGCAGGGGTTAAACGGTTTAAAATGACCTAGCTGTGATTACGAACAACCTGTGAAGGGTCGACTTGCCCATGACGGTTATATTAGAGGACATAATATATCTACAGTGAGAAGAGTGCAACCCTCGGACTATAGTGGAGTCTCCGGGGTTAACGAATGTTGATTAGTTCGGTTAAAACACTACAAGAATTTTGGTTTCTCTCGACGCACAAAAATCGTCGAGAGAAGCCAAAAAATCGTCGAGAGAAGCTTTCTCGACGGAAAAAAAACCGTCGAGAGAACCCCGTCGGGAGAACTTCTCTCGACGGTTTTTTGTGCCCGTCGAGAGAAGTGAGACTTCTCTCGACGGTTTGTTACAATCGTCGCTTCTCTCGACGGTTCGGAAAAATCGTCCAGAGAAGCATTCTCTCGACGGTCTTTCCAAAATCGTCGGGCAAAGTGTTTCTATCGACGAAAGTGAAAACCGTCTAGAGAAACACTTCTCTCGACGGTTTTTCCAAAATCGTCGGGAGAAGTGGTGATTTTTTTTTTTTTATTATTTTTTTTTTTAATTCTCAGAATATCCTTTTCATTTGTAATACTCTCGTAATTCATGAAGCTTTGAAGCTTATAATACCTAAAGAAATTGGACACGAAATTACACAAAAGTACATTTATTATTATCTAAATTCGTTTTGTATAAAGTTTGAATACACAACACATTCAGTATATACTAATATAAAAGAAATTGTCATTTGAACTCGTCAACTTCATCTAATCTTCAAAAGCAACTTTGTGATAACATCGACTCAAACTACCTGAAAAATAAGAAAATCAATAACACATTAGAACATAGCATAAACAATATTATAACTTACGAACATAAACTTAAAAACTATAACTTATAAAGCATAAAAACTAAATTTACTTTAACACCTTCGAATACAAACTTGAAGAGCATGCATATCAACATAACTCAAATACAATCTTTAAGAACATGCATCAACTGGATTAATCCATATACTAATTAATTAACCTAACATTTTGAAAACGTTAAAAACAACATAACATCTAGAACTCAACTATCATGCACTTTATTTATATATACTAAAGAAATCACAAATAATTAAAACTTAAACTAAACTAAAACAATAAAATTAACTTAAACTAAACTTAAGCAACCAAATTAACTTAAACTAAATTAGCTAAACATAAACTAACTTTAAACAACCAAATTGATTAAACTTAAACTAAACCAGAAATATAATAAGAGGGTAAAATTATCGAATACAATTCATCTTTTAACTAAACAAAAACAACCAAATTAATTAAACTAAACTAATACAATAAAACTTAAGAAACCAAATTAACTTAAACGAAATTAGCTAAACATAAACTAACTTTAAACAATCAACTAAACTTAAACTAAACCAGAAATATAATAAAAGGATAAAATTATCGAATCTAATTCATCTTTTAACTAAACATAAACAACCAAATTAATTAAACTAAATTAAAACAACAAAATTGACTTTAAACTAAACTTAAGCAACCAAATTAACTTAAACCAAATTAGCTCAACCTAAACTAACTTTAAACAACCAAATTGACTAAACTTAAACTAAACCAGAAATATAATAAGAGGGTAAAATTATCGAATCCAATTCATCTTTTAACTAAACATAAACAACAAAATTCATTAAACTAAATTAAAACAACAAAACTAAACTTAAGCAACCAAATTAACTTAAACCAAATTAACTAAACATAAACTAACTTTAAACCACCAACTAAACTTAAACTGCACCAGAAATATAACTAAATTTAAGCAACCAAATTAACTTAAATCAAATTAGCTAAACATAAACTAATTTTAAACATCCAACTAAACTTAAACTACACCAGAAATATAACTAAATTTAAGCAACCAAATTAACTTAAACCAAATTAGCTAAAGATAAACTATCTTTAAACAAACAAATTGACTAAACTTAAATTAAACCAGAAATATAATAAAAGGGTAAAATTATCGAATTCAATTCATCTTTTAACTAAACATAAACCAAATTAACTAACCTAAACTAAACTTCACCAAAATTAACTTAAACTAAATTAGCTAAACATAACCTAACTTTAAATAACTAAATTGACTAAACTTAAACTAAACTAGAAATATAATGAAGAGATAAACCTAAATCGAATTCATCTTTTAATTAAACATAAATAACTAAATTAATTAAAACTAAAACAACCCAATTAACTTAAAATAAACTTAAACAACTCACTCCTTCAAAATAAAAAATAAAAACCTTAAGCAACCCACATTTACTTCAACTAAAACAACAAAATTATTAACCCTAAACTTAAGCAACCAAATTAACTTTAACTTTGTTTTTTTTTTCAAAAACAAGAACAAGACAACAAAATAGGCACAACACACAAAAAACAACATTAAACTCAACACATATATTCAAAATCATATTGACTACCATAACTGCAGGATAGTCAAACCAAAAAGTTTTATTACCTACAAATAATTTGATTACAAGAGGATAGAGTTGATACTTATTTCGATGTTTCTCCTTACACATTTATGCACGAAACATATTGTTCAAACTAATCTAAAAAACATTTTGGGACATTAAATAAGCATAACTAAACTAAGAGAACCCATGAGTTGAAGAGAAATATTGACAATCTCATGATTTTTTATATGGAAAAAGAAAAATTAAGGGAACTCATCAATGAACATAGCAACCATAAGACGAATCAAACAATCAAATCAACAAAAACATAAAATTTGAGCCAAATTCAGAAACCACCATTTGCAAAAGTGAAAAGAATTGAAGTAGAAATGATACCTAGTAATGGAAGAGATCGAGATCGGAGCGAAGGAGTGAGGAGCGAGGGAGAGACTCTATGTAACCTAAATTGAAAGCAGACAACCACATTATCTAAAAAAAATAAATAATAATAAATAAATAAAATAAAACTTCATATAAGTTAGGGCTTAAAATACCAAATAGGCAGACAACCACATTATCTAAAAAAAAAAAAAAAAGAAATAAATAAAATAAAACTTCATATAAGTTAGGGCTTAAAATACCAAATAGGAGAGGCTAAGGACGAAGAGCGAGGGCGAAGCGAACGACGGTGGGGGAAGACGAAGCGAATGACGTTGGGCGAGGATGAAACGAACGACGGTGGACGAGAGTGAGGCGAACGGCGACAGGCAGGGGAGAGGCGAACGACGACGGACAGGGGAGAGGGAGAGGCGAACGGCGACGGACAGGGGAGAGGGGAGAGGCGAACGACGACGAACAGGGGAGAGGGAGGGGCGAAAATGAAAGAGACGCAGTGAAGAACGAAAATGAGGGGAGCGAAATAAATGTTAGGTTAAATCTAATAACCGTCGAGAGAACCCGATTTTCTTTAAATTTTTTTTTAAAAAAACCCAGGTTCTCTCGACGGTTTTAAACCGTCGAGAGAACCTGAATTTTTTTAATTTTTTTTTTTAAAGAAATCGGGTTCTCTCGACGGTTTTTATAAACCGTCGAGAGAACCCTCTTTTCTCTCGATGGTTATTATAAACTGTCGAGAGAAACCAAGTTATCTCGACGGTTTTTAAAAACCGTCGAGACAGGCCGAGTATCTCTCGACGATGTACAAAACCGTCGAGAAAAATGTTTTTGTCGTTGAAAAAATTTCGTCGAGAGAACTTCCGTCGGGAAAAACCAAAATTCTTGTAGTGTCATTAACATGTGGTCTAAAATGATTCACCCATGAAAGTTTAAGGTTATAAATTTTGATTTTTATTCTCTTCATCTTTTGATACACGATTACATGTCAAATCACTATTGAACCCAAAATCGAGTCCATAAAGATTAGAAAATGACAAATAATAAGATCAGAGTAAATGACCATAGTGGGAGAGGTAGGTATCAGCCAACCATTTACCCATAGCAATCTGAGTTGTGGTATTAAAATGACCATGATCTTGGTTAAAACCGGCATGTGTGGTAAAGTTTATAGGCAACTCCCAAGCGTCGATGACCACCACATCCGGCAGCTCCTGACCGACTGCATCTTGTGCCGCCCTCACTGTTGCCAAATCATGAGTATCATGCTTCATAAAAAAGTCATAAAGGGCTTCTTTAACAATTATGATGGGTAAAAATCTAGGCTTTATATCATTGCGGATGTCGGTGAAAAATGTTTTTAGGTTATTTTTGTATCTACTAGCCGTGTCACTCATAGCCGCATCGCTTCCCCCTTGATGCCAGAAAAGAGCACGCACAACCCCACCTTCTTTATCTGATGCTTTGATTCGTTCAATGACATTTTGGTAAAAAGTTGCATTAGGATTTGTAGGATTTTTAATCCATTGTTCGATTAAAGTGCCACCTCTGGCACAAGGAACTAAACCCACAACGCCTGCCTTCGACCCGGCTTTCGCTTGCAGCTCGTGAGCAAATGCCATCGCAGGACCAATCCCAGGGGTCCTGTTGATGTCGATCCCCAAATGGATAGGCTCTTTTGCCATCTCCCATTGGCGATCAGGGTTCAATCGTAGGATGGATGGGTCGGGTTTAGACTCTGGTGGGATAATCCCATCCCACACAAGTGTCCCCGATTTATCCTTTTCAACCCCACCTCGGCCAGCCATGTTACTCTGACCGGCGAGGATGAATATGTTTGTAGGGGAAGTAGCCCCTGAAAGGGAAGGGCCAAATAACATCATACATAACAAGATTGATAGTATCGACAAATACATTTCGACCACCTTGTGTATGTGCAAGTAGACAAAGAAGGGAAGTATAAATGGATTGAAAGCTACTTTTTTTGGTCTACCAAAAGTTGTGACTTTTCCTCTATGTCTATTTGCACAAACAACTACTCTCCCTTTGAAACTCTAACCACCCTCGCTTTTTGTTTGTTGGCTGATCCTTGTCTCTGCCTTTCTTAGTTGATGATCCTCACATTTTATACTCAATATTGGTTCTATTTTTAGTATTATTTAGCTTTCAAAGTTAATATATATGAATGATTTTTTTGTGGATTGTGAGTGTTTCTCTCCCTTAATCATCTTGGATCACACCTAATTTGGTAAATGTATCTATATATGGAGGTATAAATCAAAAACTTCAGCATATTTTTTTGTATATGTTTTCCAATAACTTTTTTAATACTAGTACATTTGTTTTCTTCAATTTAATTTCTCTTTTTGTTTTGAACCTAGTCATTTGGGTTTGTGGCAATATAAATTTGTTTTATTTTTATTTAAACTTAAACACTAAATATAGACGAGATAGGAAAAAAAATTAAACAACAAAAGTTCATACTTTTAAATTTGTGAGTCAAGGATTCTCTTATTAAACTCTATTATACAATAAGAATAGTCCTAAAAACAAAAATAGTGGTTAAAAATATGATTGACTATTTAACTATATATTTTATTGAATTTTTCTCTCTCTCAATTTTTTTTTTACAAACATGTGGGGTGAGCGATTGAACTCGTGACAGTTTGGTCACTAGTCTATACAATATGTCGGTTGAGCTATGCCCATTAAGAATAAATAATATTCAATTTTTTGGAATAAATTCTAATATAATGTCCAACATCTCTAAAAAAAAATATTACATAAAATTATTTCTAGTTATGTATCGTGTATAGATGTCATTTTATATTGAATTAAAGCTTAATTTTCAATTCCATAATGATCAACTTCAACCGTATATCAGGTCAACTCAATTCAAATTAATTTTTATTCTTTACTCGAACTTTTTTGTTTTTTGTTTTTTTTTTTTTTTGCTAGAAATGGTTTAAGGGTGGAGAAATAATTCGTATAAAAAAATACAAATATAATAAATATTCTTAGAAAAGGAAAGCATCTACAAATGACCTTTTGTAAATAATTGAATTTTGATAATGGTAATAAGTATGTTTTTATTTCATGTGAAAATAGAGTATATATATTTATCTAATTTATTACGGCACCACAAAATACACGTTGCCGCTGACTGATAATTTTTATCAACACACATGATTTCGTCGCTAAAACTTAAGAATATGCATCATGCGTTGCAACGATATACCTCAACGTGTCGTTAAAATTTTTAGCGACGTCTTTAAGCTTTACGCGACTGTTTGTGTGCGTGGGTAAAAATAAAATTTCTTGTAGTGTGCTCAATATTGATTAACACAAACCATATTAATTAATAAAGTGTTCTACTTTCCAATACGTAAAATTATTCTTTTAACTATTGTTTTGTAATATATTATTTAAATAATATCTTTAATGTCATAAAAAAATTGTATAAAAATTATAAAAAAAATCATTATAGTATAAGATAAAAAACTCAAAATAAAAGCGATTTATATATAACAACCTAATGAGAAAAAATTGCGAATTATATACTCCCGTGATTTTATTTATTTTGGAAATCATTCTACTGTGAATTTTAAAAATATAGTATTTCTAATATCTACTTGGTTTGCAAATTTCGAAAAATTACTCCCTTTATTAATTAAGTTAATCAATTCTATACGGTTATCACACATAGAATAAACTACACATATTCAAATTCAATTCTAGATTACAAAAACTAAAACAAAATTTAGAATATTTTGAAAAAAACAAACATGTTTTCAATATCGTATTTAAACCGCATGGTGGAGAAGACCCAAGCTATATTAAAGTGAGATTTCTTACTATTAAAAGAATATTTGTTGAGAATTGAGACGAGATAGTTTAATATATATATAAAAGAATCTTAGAACTAAACTAAAGTAATTTTAACACAAGAATATATCTTCATCTCTACACTATTTTGTTTGAGAATGGTTGCTTATCGTCCAAATTTTTCTTAGCAAAAAAAATAAATCTCCCCACTATTTTATCTTCAGATAAAAATTAATATATTTAGACCCTGATAGCTCCAAAATAGAGCTATCTTTATGTCCCTAATTCTAGCTAAAAACATGACATATATTGATTAAAATGTTTCCTTGTAGGTGATTTCATGGTAGAGAGCTCGGGAAGTCCTTAGACACATTTTGGGGCTTAAAGTGCCGTTTTAGAGCTTCATAGATGCATCGGGAGTGAAATGGCTTAAAGAATCCAAGAGATGGCAAAAATGGCCTTGAAGAGACAAATTTGGCATCACAAACCCGAGAGCACACTTGCATGGGCGGTAGCGTCGAGACGCTAGCTCGACGCTGCCAGCGTCGAGACGCTGGCCGAGCGTCTCGCCGCCGCCCAGACATCATCCGAAGCACGCGCGCGCCCCAGCGTCTCGACGCCGCCCGAGGGTCTCGACGCCGCCCCGATTGCAAACCACAGCCGAAGCGCACGACAGCGTCGAGACGCCGCCCGAGGGTCTCGACGCCGCCCAGACACCATCCGACGGACGCGCGCGCTCCCAGCGTCGAGACGCCGCCCGAGGGTCTCGATGCCAGCCCGATTATTTTTCCAGATGGACGCGCGACAGCGTCGAGACGCTGTCCGAGCGTCTCGACGCCCGCGCGCGCGCGCGACAGCCAACTTAGGGCACAGCGTCTCCACGCTTGCCTAGCGTCTCGACGCTCCGACATTAAAAGGCGTGAAAACGCCATTTTTCAGCCAACTATTCATTCTTCCCCAATGTTTTGCTCTCGGGTCTACACCCATTTTCCACCATTTTTGGCCTTCTTCTTCTCCTTTTTGCATGCTACTAAGCTCTTCAATGGGGGATTGGATTTATTCATCCTCCATGGAAGGCTAAACCGAGGTTAGTGCTTGATTTCGATTTTGGTTTGTAAGTTTTGGATGTTTGGGGAGATTTTGCCCCTTTGTAAATCTTAATGTAATTAATGTGTTTATGCATCTTCTTGCTTGATCTTCATAATATCTAGCATGTGTAGCTAAATTAGGTTGACGCCCTAGTTCCTATGCATGATAGAGGGCTAAAGGTTGGGACGTATAATTGCCCAAACCGCTAGGTAGCACGGGTCTAAGCATGGCTAATTAATTCAACCCAAAGTGACAATTGGTAATCTGAATTAATTAACGTTTTCATGTTAGGCTTAAGGCAAGAAAGAAACCGGGTTAGTCTTAGGATTAGACCGTCACAATGTTCCCGTCACTGGCACGTAGTCGATTTAGGGGTCGCGACCTTGGATAGATTATTGGCCAAGTTTAATTAGAATTGCACGCGTCTAATTAAATCCTTGGGTCATTTGAACTAGAAGTAGCCAAATGAATTGTGTGCATAAGCATGATTAGTTAATAAATTGTATCGATGATCCGAACATCCATAACGAGCAATTCCATTTCTCGAAGTTAAGCACGACCGTTTAATTTTTGCACGTTGTCCTTTAATTTTCCGTTAGTTGCATATTAGAAGCTCCCTTCCCCCCAAACCAAATTACCATTCTTTTATTTTAATTTGTGCATACTTTTTATAATTAACAAATTAGGCTTAGTTAAATTAGATTTCTTATTTCTCTGTGGATCGACCCCGTTACCACAAAGCTTCAAATAGCTCAGTGTACATCGGGTTTATAAATTGTATTTTGGCAAGCCTCGATAGCTTGAATTTGGAGTACCACATAAAGTGCTCTACCAAAATTGGCGCCGTTGCCAGGGAATTAAGTTTAATTTAGTTTAGTTAAGTTTAGTTTGTTAGTTTTAAAAATTTTCTTTACTTTTTTTTTTGTACAGTTTAATTCTTTTGTATTATTTTACCCGTTTTTGTTTAAGTTTTTGGAGCGCAGTCATTCTTTGAAAATCCAAAAGAAGCGCCAAGATGGAGGTCGTGGGTAATTATGAGCATCAAAGAACCTTGAGGGAGCTTGCATCATCTGAGCTAGGCTGGAACACATCGAGTATTATGTATCCGGTAGCTGCAGGTAATTTTGAATTTAAAGCTGGTCTGATTGACTTATTACCTTCTTTTTGTGGTAATGCAAATGAGAATCCCGTCAGACACCTCAGGGCATTTCAGATGGTGTGTTCGTCATTTAGGACCGACGACATCACCGAAGATCAACTCCACCTTAGAGCTTTTCCTTTCTCCTTAAAGGAGGAAGCGAAAGAGTGGATGTATTACCTACCGACCGGGTCCATCACTTCTTGGGCTGAGCTGCAGGGAGCGTTTTATGCGAAGTATTTTCCACCTCCCAAGGTCGCCGCCTTCAGAAGAATGATTAATAGAATTGAGCAAGGAGAAAAAGAGACCGTTCTTGAGTGTTGGGAGAGATTTTGTCGGTTGTGTGAGGATTGTCCCAACCACCAAGTGTCTGACCAACGCCTAATTCAGAATTTCTACGAAGATCTCTTACCGCCAAACCGACAGTTAGTTGATGTCGCCAGTGTCGGTTCGCTCATGGACAAGACACCCGCTGAAGCTAGAGTTTTAATTTCCAACTTGGCTAGAAGCTTGGAGCGGAGTGGAGACGGAAGCGAGGAGCAAGCTCGCTTGAGAAGGGATGTGGACGAGCTTAAGGCTCAGCTTTTTGAGGTTAGTAAAGTTGTTCTCGCTTTAAAGGATGATTTTCTGAAATCCCAATCTTCTGTTTCAGGTAGATCCGCTGAGGACATGTTTAAAACTCTATTTGCGATAACTTCCAAATCACAGCAAGATACCTTGGACAAGCTCGATAACGTTGGAACTCAGATGCAAGATTTGGGTAAGGAAATGTCCCTTATGGCCGAGAAGGTAAATATGATGGAAAGGCAAAAAGCTGAAAAACTTGAATGCCATCACCCTGAGAAGTGGGAAGCATCTTCCCACGAGTACCCCGTCGGTGGAAGTCGATTATGGCCACGTTGAGCCACAGACAAAAAATCCCGAACCACGGTGGCATGGGGTAAATTTCGATCCTACATGCACTAGAGTTTATGTGCCTAAGGCTCCTTTTCCTAGCAGGTTAGCGAGACCGTCTAAGGAGGACTACGAGAAGGAGTTCCTGGACACATTCAGGAAAGTAGAGATCAACATCCCTCTGTTGGACGCCCTGAAGGAAATTCCGAGGTACGCCAAGTTCCTAAGGAAACTATGCACCAACCAGAGGAAGACAAAGGAGAGTGAACGCGTCGTGGTAAGTGAGAACGTTTCCGCTTTGATCACAAAGAGCTTACCGGTTAAATGCGACGATCCAGGTATGTTCTCTCTCCCTTGTAAAATAGGAGGCATGCATATTAGAAGAGCAATGCTAGATCTAGGAGCCTCCATTAGTGTTATGCCGTATTCCATTTATCAGAAACTGAAATTGAAAGGAATGAATAAAACAGGAACAATTATTCAACTTGCTGATAGAACTTCTGTACATCCTTTAGGAATAGTAGAAGATGTGTTAGTGCAAGTTAATGAGTTAATTTTTCCTGTTGACTTTTATGTTCTGAAAATGGATGAAAACTATTCCTCTCCGCATGCTTCAATCTTGTTAGGTAGGCCCTTTATGAAAACTGTTAAAACTAAAATAAATGTGGATAAGAGCATTTTATCTGTTGAGTATGGCGAAGAGGTTGTTGAGATGCATTTGCCCATTGTAGAAGAGCATGATGATAATGTTTTCTCTCTTTGTCAAATAAATACTTTTGAATCTTTAGCGCAGAATCAATGCATGACTGTTGAGGATGGGGATGACCCATTATTTTTAACTGAACTTTTTGATGATCATGAGTTGCATGAGCCATCCTTGACTGAATTTTGTGATTCATCTGTTTCTGCTTTGACGATTGTTGAGAATCCTGCTAATCTACTCCCTTCCACTTTACCTTGCACTTTTGGAAATGAAATGACTAATCAAGCCATGCTAGATTTAGAACCATCGGTTAATGTAGAGTCGCATGCTGTTTTTAATGAGCTTAAAATGAATGACTTGCATGAATCTGGTTCTACTTTGCAATTGGTTGATAAATCCTATGTGCACCCCTTGGAAAAGGTGGAAGATGTTTTGGGCAAAGTAAATGACCCGTTCTTTCCTGCTGATCCTTATGCTTTGGGAATGCATGAAAATCTTTCTCACGTTTTTGCATCAATTTTATGGGATCAACCTTTTATAAAACCTGCCAAATTTAAAATTGATGTTGTATGTGCGCAGAAGGCACGAGAGAAAGAATTGTTCATAGATTTTCGCAGGAAAGAGGTGATTAGGAAGATGGATGGGGCATCTTCCAAGTTCGACTATGGATGAGTTGACGAGAGAATACAGTCGAGCAATCGACTTTAAAAATTTGCGCTTCTCGGAGGCACCCGAGTTTGGACTGTAATTCTGTTATTTACTGCTTTGTTCTTGTTTATATTTGCTTTTGAGTTTGTTGTTTGTTTTCTTGTTTTCTTAGGAGAAAAGGTGGAATGGCCGACAATTCGAGAGCATATTAGAAGGCGATGGTGCGCATCTCCACCCATCGGCTCCATAAGATTCAGGGGAGGTTTTCTGTTCCCCTAGAATTTTATTGTTTTTATAGTTGAATGCATTGGGGACAATGCATATCTTAAGGTGGGGGGTGGAGTTTGTTGATAGATATGAGACTTCTTAGTAGTTGTCGAGCATATGTATACTCTGACTGTTAGATTAGAATCTGAATGCATGTTGTCCGATGAGGACGGTCTGTGATTTGTTTGTGAACACTCCGTATTTGTGTAGGTTGAGAAATTTGACAATGTATGCACATTTTGAGCCTATTTTAAATTTTTTTTTTCTGTTATTTCCCTACATTCACTGAGCACATAGCACTCTTATTCTCAGTTCTGTAGGTCTAAACTGATCTTATTTTGTCTGAAACCTTGTTGTCACCCCGAAAGGTACCATTAGGGAGGCTTGATGTGTTAGAAGTAGTAATGACTCATTTGTTGTATAGCATAGCTATTGCCTAAAATAAAAAAAAAAGTGTTAGCATGAAAAATAAAAACTCTAGAGTTGCTCCTCCTTCTTGTGTTGCCCGTGTAACCAGGCGCGATCGTGTAACCCACGGTTGTCACTGCATGAAAGGGAAACTAATAGAAGTGAGCAATAGTCCTTAAAAACGTGAAGCTAGATTTAGTTTGACGTGTTAGGCTCTCTTGGAGAAAAATAAAAAAAAAAGTGGTTAAAAAAAACAGAAAATGGGTACAAAGTACTCAAAGAAAAGAATAAAATTTAGGCCTTATGTTTTGTTGCTCTTTCTATCGCTAAAAGTCGTTAGACTGTTCTTATCGCCATAAGTAGGGGGAAAACGAGTTATAGGACTGTATAAGGTTGTTCCGGGCTTGTGTGGGCTAGGGTGAGAGGTGCTAAACACACACACACGTAAGGGAATAGGAGTTTAAATTTTGAAATGATTTCATAGTTTGCATGCATTTGATGGTTTTACATTTATTCAAGTACCTTGTTTCACAAGCATTGAGATTAGAGTTTTCAGCATGCGTTTAATTCTTTGGAGATTATTGAGAGTATACCTTGCTCGAGGACTAGCAAGATTTAGGTCGGGGTATTTTGATAGCTTCAAAATAGATCTATCTTTATGTCCCTAATTCTAGCTAAAACCATGACATATATTGATTAAAATGCTTCCTTGTAGGTGATTTCATGGTAGAGAGCTCGGGAAGTCCTTAGACACATTTCGGGGCTTAAAGTGCCGTTTTAGAGCTTCATAGATGCATCGGGAGTGAAATGGCTTAAAGAATCCAAGAGATGGCAAAAATGGCCTTGAAGAGACAAATTTGGCATCACAATCCCGAGAGCACACTTGCATGGGCGGCAGCGTCGAGACGCTAGCTCGACGCTAGCTCGACGCTGCCAGCGTCTCGACGCCGCCTAGACATCATCCGAAGCACGCGTGCGCCCCAGCGTCTCGACGCCGCCCGAGGGTCTCGACGCCGCCCCGATTGCAAACCACAGCCGAAGCGCGCGACAGCGTCGAGACGCCGTCCGAGGGTCTCGACGCCGCCCAGACACCATCCGACGCACGCGCGCGCTCCAAGCGTCGAGACGCCGCCCGAGGGTCTCGACGCCAGCCCGATTATTTTTCCAGATGGACGCGCGACAGCGTCGAGACGCTGTCCGAGCGTCTCGACGCCCGCGCGCACGCGCGGCAGCCAACTTAGGGCACAGCGTCGAGACGCTTGCCTAGCGTCTCGACGCTCCGAAATTAAAAGGCGTGAAAACGCCATTTTTCAGCCAACTATTCATTCTTCCTTCTTCCCCAACGTTTTGCTCTCGGGTCTACACCCATTTTCCACCATTTTTGGCCTCCTTCTTCTCCTTTTTGCATGCTACTAAGCTCTTCCATGGGGGATTGGATTTATTCATCCTCCATGGAAGGCTAAACCGAGGTTAGTGCTTGATTTCGATTTTGGTTTGTAAGTTTTGGATGTTTGGGGAGATTTGGCCCCTTTGTAAATCTTAATGTAATTAATGTGTTTATGCATCTTCTTGCTTGATCTTCATAATATCTAGCATGTGTAGCTAAATTAGGTTGACGCCCTAGTTCCTATGCATGATAGAGGGCTAAAGGTTGGGACGAATAATTGCCCAAACCGCTAGGTAGCACGGGTCTAAGCATGGCTAATTAATTCAACCCAAAGTGACAGTTGGTAATCTGAATTAATTAACGTTTTCATGTTAGGCTTAAGGCAAGAGAGAAACCGGGTTGGTCTTAGGATTAGACCGTCGCAATGTTCCCGTCACTGGCACGTAGTCGATTTAGGGGTCGCGACCTTGGATAGATTATTGGCCAAGTTTAATTAGAATTGCACGCGTCTAATTAAATCCTTGGGTCATTTGAACTAGAAGTAGCCAAATGAATTGTGTGCATAAGCATGATTAGTTAATAAATTGTATCGATGATCTGAACATCCATAACGAGCAATTCTATTTCTCGAAGTTAAGCACGACCGTTTAATTTTTGCACGTTGTCCTTTAATTTTCCGTTAGTTGCATATTAGGAGCTCCCTTCCCCCCAAACCAAATTACCATTCTTTTATTTTAATTTGTGCATACTTTTTATAATTAACAAATTAGGCTTAGTTAAATTAGATTTCTTATTTCCCTGTGGATCGACCCCGTTACCGCTAAGCTTCAAATAGCTCGGTGTACATCGGGTTTATAAATTGTATTTTGGCAAGCCTCGACAGCTTGAATTTGGAGTACCACATAAAGTGTTCCCCTACACATTGTAGTTTAAATCGATTAAAATCTTAATAAATGGTCAAGTGTATCAATTAAAACCCAAAAGTTTTAAAAATGAATCAATTTAGACCAATTAATAAGATTTTGTTTTTAAATCATGAATAATGCATATTTCTCACATGTGTGTGATTTTTCTTCTTCTAAAGGCACTGATCAACGCAATATTAAAACGAAATGTTAGAATCGAGTAGGAAGGTAGTAGTAGTGGTAGTTTTCATTCATATGAGCGACTTTTCTACTTTCTCGGATCAAAGAGTTTTAACCGGATAATCTCGTATCGTTGGAGCTCATGATCTGTAGGTTCTTTAGGTTCTCCTGGCTAGCTCGGATAACGACGTGCAACAATATAAGAGAAAAGGAAAAAGAAAAAAATTTGAATTGTTCAAATTTAGTTTTTGGAAGAATGATGGACATATTTAAATATGATTTAAATATGGGAATGGTTTAAAACATGAATAGGATTCATGTGCAAATAAGTCGGTTTTCGAAAAACCTGGTTTAGCCATATTATTTAATTAATATTTGATATTAAATTAAATAATATTAATTAATTAAAAAGTTTAATTAATATATATATATATATTATTTATTAAAAAGTTTAATAAATAAAAAGATTTATTATTATTTAAAATTAATTAAGTTTTAATTAATTTTTAAAATAATAATAATTATATATATATATATATATATATTTTTTTTATATATATATTTTTTGGCTAGTGTACTTTAGGGTACACACTTTTGACAAAAGTTGAAAACTCAAATTTTGAGTTTGGTTGATCTTTTGTCTTCGTGAAGTTCCAGACCTTCTTCTTCTTCCTTTTCTTTTATTTTTTTTCTTTCTTTTCTTTTGTCTTCGGAGTCCCACCAGTCTGTTGCACGGCGCCGAAGATAGCAGGACTACCTGGGTGGTCCTCGGGGCTTTCGTGAGAAGAAGCCGGAAGAGTTCGTGACGAGGAACGAGCGGCGGAGCTGAAGAAATTTGGAACTACAAGGGTATGTATTCTAAATTTCTTATTTCCGTTGTTTGAGCATGTTTTCTATTTGTTAAATTGATGAAATTAGAGTTGTAACGATCCAAAATCGCTTCCGCAGCGTAAAACGCTCCATCAATTGGTATCAGAGCGTATTTTGATCAACTCAATTTGCATCAATTTAAGTTGGTGGGTATTTTAATGTAGAAATTGTTTCTGAATGGACGTCTAAAGTGAATATCGGTTTTGACATTATTTCTTTTTTAATTTCATTATTTGTAATTGCCCGAAAATGTATGGACTTTAATGTGTGCCAAAGAGTTTGTATTCTTTAGAGTCATTAGAGTCCATATAGGTTTCTTTGTGAAAGAAGATCGAATTTTGAGCTTGTCGAAATGTTCGGTATAAGTTCAAACTCGTTCTAGGCGATACAAAGAGAAGCTCGAAAAGAAATTGACTGAAGCGTTCGGGACATCAAGCTTGTCGAAGGCGGTACGAAGAGTTCGAAGTCCGCTTAAGACTTAGCTTGTTGGTCAAGCTTGTAATAAAATAGTTATTGCTTGTTTGATGCCAAAACCGGTCCACTTTAGTGTGTTTAATTAATTATGTATTGCGTACGTATGTTTTAATTAAATTCATGTTTGTGCATAGCATATGTCATATAGATTTAAAATCCCACCGTAGGAAGCATGCTCCATGCATTAAAAATATATTATAAGTGTTATAATATATAGTATGTATATTTGGGAATTCATGAGTATTAATATAAGAGTTATATTAAATCATGAATTAGATGTTGTTGGTTTAATAGAATAATTGATATAAGTGTTATATTAATTATGAAATTAAACATACAACATAGGTTGTCTTGGTTTTATGCATATTGTAAGTTATAAGTTTTATGCATATTGTAGGTTATAAGTGTTATAATGTATAGAATGCATGTTTTATTCATGAGTATTAATATAAGAGTTATATTAATTCATGAATTAGATGTTGTTTGCTTAATAGAATAATTGATAGAAGTGTTATATTAATTATGAAATTAAACATCCAACGTTAGATGCATTTTGTATGTTATAAGTGTTATAATGTATAGGATGCATGCTTAATTCAGAGAATCGATATAAATGTTATATTCATTATGAATTAGGAGTTTTATGTTTAAGAGCATAATCGATATAAGTGTTATATTGATTATGAAGTTAAATATTCAACTTGTCATGCCTTAGCGTTGCATGTTTGAGAAACATGTAGAAAGTTGTTGTAGTAAGTCTAGTTTTTGCAAGCGTTGTAAAAATGGCTTAGACTTTTAAATCTATAACAAAGATAATAGCATGTTCATTTAGGGTTAAATGATTCGATCTAGTTCATTATATGAATAGGTCGAAATCTCGTAAATGCTAAGGTTATGAGAAACTCACCTGGTGAACTCCTGTCTAAGGTTGGAGGTTTTGAATTGACGGAACACCTCCTACCTGGGGACTATCCGGTACTTGAGTAAAGTTATCTCGACTTTATGAGCATGCGTGAGAGGTGTGAGGTTAGTAAAAGTGTTTATAACCTAGACATCTCAGGTAAATTGTTTGCCTAGACTTAAAGTTTTATTACTTAGCAAGATAAAACCTGAGTATTTACCCTAAACACCGTCTACACACTCCCTGGAGTTCACAACGTGAGAATTTTGCTCGGCCTCGTGATGTCAATAGGGCATCCCCATTCGGTATTTGCAATTTTCAATAGCAAGGTGAATGGAGTAAGTATCTATAGTAAGTGGGAGAAGGAAGGACGTTAGTATTTCCCGCGGTCTCCTCAATTGGATTGAACCGTGAGATTCCCATGTTCCGCCTGCAGGTTGCTCATCGTGGCACCATCCATTCGGAGGGTCGTTTCATGGGAGTCGGAACATCTCAGTCACCATTTATGGATAAAAGAAACATAGGGCCATTCCCAACTTTGACATTCCAGTCGGTTGCTGATAACTCCATTTTGGAGCTATTAAATACGTCCTAATTATAGCTAAAGTCCGCTTTCAATTGATTAAATATATCTCTTTTGTAGGAGAAAAGCGGCAAAGAGCTCGTGCGTCCGTTGGGCATGTTCGAGAGCTTAAAGCAGAGTTTTAGCGCCCCGGGAATGCATCGGGAAGAGGGGAACTTGTTCCGTGAAGAAACGGGCCAAAACAACCTTGGAGAGGCAAAGCTTCAGCCCCAAACCCGAGAGCCACCGTCGAGCTATAGCGTCGAGACGCTGGCTCGACGCTGGAAAAACCCGAGAGCAAGCGTCGAGTGATAGCGTCGAGACGCTGCCCTGGCGTCGAGACCCTGCTTGGCGTCGAGACGCTCCGGAGGAGGCGCGCAGGAATTTTATCGGGGCAGCGTCGCGACGCTGGCCTTGCGTCGCGACGCCATCACGAGCGCGCGCGCGGAAAACTTAGGGCACAGCGTCGAGACGCTGGCCTAGCGTCTCGACGCTACGACGATTACAACAGCTAAAAGACGATTTTCTGCACATTTTTTAGAGAGCTTCATCTTCTTCATCTCTCTACGGATTTGGACGATTTTGGTCTTCTTCTTCCCCATTTTCTCTCTATTTTCCGTGGAGCTCCGCCATTGTTGGCATGCTTGTGAGCTCCACTCTCCATTGTAATAGGTAGATGAATCCTTCCATGGTCGTTGTTGGAGCGGGATTGACAAACCGCGCCATGAGCGGCTAAGGTAAGGGTGAACGGTTTGGGAATGTTCTAGGATGATTTTTGTTAGACGTTTTTGACTTTGATAATCTGATTTTGATGCATATTGGTTCTGTTTATTAGCATCTATTTACCTTGCTTAATCCAACGCGCATGTTAAAATACGACGATTGACACTCGGGTAGTTTAGCATGTTGTGTATGTTAAAGAGTAGCGATGCCGTGCCTCTCACTGCTCGACTAAGTAACACAGGTAGATAGAACTAAATCGAAGTATCGGGTCGGGTAGGATAATTGTTGATTGCATACGGCGTTTGCGGGCAATCTACTAGCAATTAGAATTCACGCTCGAATGTTCGTCGCGGTTAGCTAGTGACTGTCTAAATTCATCTTAGGACTGATCATCTTAATATGAGCTTAGATAACGTGTAATTAGAACTGTGTGGTCTAATTAAAATCCATGGAGTCGGCTACTTTGGGGCTTCTCTGGTAGTCGTCCGCGTGCTCAATAAACTGTATTCCATGTTATTAGCGTTAAATGATAAGTCGAATTTGTCTAACAATTGATCCCTAGACTCCCAAACCGTGCACACGTTCTCTTCTTATTATTTCTTTCTTCCGTTAGCTTTCATCATTATTTCTCTTGCATGATTAAAACCCCCCGTTACCAATTAATCAATTAAATCCCAATTTCACTAGTAAATTCAATCTTCCTATTCCTTGGATCGACCCTGTTACCACTGGCTGCAAAGCCTTGGTCATAGGCTTTATAAATCGTATTTTGGCAAGCCTCGACAGCTTGAGATTAAGTGGATATTCAAAAATTCGCCCACCAAAATTGGCGCCGTTGCCGGGGAATAGGCAATTGATTGAATTTATGATTGAAGTTTGAATTTGATTTATTGATGGTTGACTGAAATTTTTTTCTGTTTGCATATTGTATGTTTGGAATTTTTGTTTGTGTATGACCCGTTCCTCTGAGGGTAGTTTGCAGTTTATTCCAGAAATTGACAGAGAGGAGCGGCGGTTACGTAGAGAAGCCCGGGAAGGGCAAGGACCGTTTGAAAGAGAAGAAGGCAATCCCTTCTTATTTGACGAGATGGCGCAAGGTGATGCGCCACGGACGCTTAAGCAACTGGCAGCGCCAGACCTGAACCTGCAGCCTTTGTGCATTAACTACCCCGTGGTAGCAGGTAACTTTGAGTTGAAATCTAGTTTAATTCACCAGTTACCTTCTTTCCATGGCAACGCAGGTGAGGACGCGAACAAACATCTGATGGAGTTCCATTGCGTCTGCGCGGGGATGAAGCCCGCAGGAGTCACGGAGGAGCAACTGAATATGAGGGCATTCCCCTTCACGCTCAAGGACAAGGCCAAGGATTGGCTGTACTATTTGCCTTCCGGATCCATCACCACGTGGCAGGATATGAAGCGGGTATTCTTGGAGAAATACTTTCCCGCATCCTTAGCCACCACTCTGCGGAAGAGGATATATGGGATCACCCAGGATGTAGGTGAGTCCCTGCACGAATACTGGGAACGCTTCGGGCGCCTGTGCGCGAGCTTCCCACATCATCAGATTGCCGATCAGTTATTGATTCAGTACTTTTATGAGGGGATGACGCCCCATGACCGGCAGATGATCGATGCAGCGAGTGGAGGGGCACTGATTGACAAGACCCCAGTTGAGGCCAAGCAGTTGATTGCAAATATGGCCACCAACTCGCAGCAATTCGGTATTCGGGGACAAGGCCAAGTGCACAGCGTGGCTCAGAGCCACGAGATGACTGAAATGAGGGCCCAGGTGGCCGAGATAGGCAGCATGTTAAAGAAAATAGTTGGAGGACACCGTGAGGATGCGGAGGTCAACGCGATCGGGGGGTATGCTTCCAACCCAAGGAAGTACGACCCATATGCAAACACTTACAACCCCGGTTGGCGCGACCATCCCAATTTCAGCTATGGGAATAGGGAAGGACAAACTCGTTTCCAAGGCCAATCTCAGGATAGGCCTAATTCTTCCACCCAGGCTCAAGCTTCGAGCTCCTCCAGCTCACTTGAAGAGATGGTAAGGACCATTGTGACTAGCACCAGCCAGTTTCAGAAAGAGGCTCGAGAAGAGCTTAATTCTCACAAGGCAGAGCTGCATAATTTGAACAAGCAGCTGACACAGATGGCGGTGTCTATCAGTAAGATTGAGAGCAAGAGCTCGGGGAAGCTTCCTTCCCAAACTACAGTAAACTCATGTGAAAACGTGAGTGCCATTCAGCTGCGCAGTGGGAAGTCACTTTCCACCAGAGCTGCGAAGGAAGCCACGGACAGCCTGAACAAGTCCGCCCCGACTGCTCCCGAGGCTCAGAATGAGAAAAGAAATGAGAAGGTCAGTGTACCTGAGGATGTTGCCAGAGCACCATTCCCAAGTAGGCTTGCGAAGCCTACTTTGGAATCTGATGATGAGGAGGTCCTGCGAACCTTCCAAAAGGTGATGGTAAATATCCCGCTCCTAGAGGCAGTCAGTCAGGTGCCCAAGTATGCGAAATTTCTAAGGAGCTGGTGCACTACGAAAAGGAAGTCCAGAGGGACTGAGAAAAAGAAGGAAAACGTCTCTGCCATACTCCCAGGTACGTTGCCAGCAAAGTGCAACGATCCAGGTACTTTTACTATCCCTTGCACTATAGGTAGTAAAATTGTTCATAATGCCATGTTAGACCTAGGAGCCTCTGTTAATGTTATGTCTTATGCATTGTATCGTGAACTTAACTTAAATGAAATGCATGAATGTAATGTTTCTGTTCAGTTGGCTAATGGGTCGAGCATCTGTCCTAGGGGGAAGGTAGAGGATGTTTTGGTTAGAGTTGGGAATATGACGTTTCCCGCTGATTTCCTTGTTTTAGATATGAATGAAAACTCATCGCATGCTTCGTCCTCCATGTTGTTAGGACGTCCCTTTCTTAAGACCGCTAGGGTCAAAATTGATGTGTTTAAGGGCGTTGTTTCTCTGGAGTTTGATGATACTTTGCATGAGTTCTCTTTATTTGGAAAATCTGCTGGAAATGTGTCTGTTTGTGAGCATGATGAGAATGGGAGTCTACCCTCGCGCTTGAGGGATGGTTCCCATGTCTCAGTTAAAATTTCTGATTTAAATATGTGTGATGATAATGCTGATTTTTGCACTAACACTTCTTATATTCACGTGCCCGAGGCACGAAGAGTGCAAAATATTTTTCAGGTGGATGGCAGGAAAGGTGTGGCCAAGGACAAGTCTGGATCGTCCCCCGCACCTACAGACTATGGATGAGTCTATTGAGAGAATACAGTCGAGCAACCGACTTTAAAAATTCTGCGCTTCTCGGAGGCACCCGAGCGATGGACTGTTTTTATGCTTTAGTTTAGTTTTATTGCTTTTTAGATTAATTTAGTATTAATTAGCTTGCTGTTTTTTTTAGGAATCGAGGAAGAGAAGACAATTTTGGGCTCTGATGCGTTCGTGCGCCGCTTCCTCGCCCTCGCCAGCTTCACCAAGAGTCAGGGAAGTGTATTTCTTCTTCCCTTTTACTTTATTGTATCTGACTGGTTGGCATTGAGGACAATGCCAAATTTTGAAGTTGGGGGTGGAGTAGTCCGATGGATGTGCATGTGTAGTTTGTTGAGAAGTGTTATAAAGATATTGAAGTGCTTGGGACTCTGTTTACTGTTTTCTGACTGTGATAGCCTAGGAAATGCATGTTGGAAATCTGAGCATGTTCATAATCGAGTTTTTGCATGAGTTTTGTGTTTATTAGGTTCATGTCAAAAATTTTAAAATTTTTTCTGTTGCTCCCTTGCACTTGTCGCGCTCTTAGCAACCTCTCCCTAGATTCCGTAAGCTTGGTTTATCGCATGTTTAGCTAATTCTCGTTGTCACCCCGAAAGGCACCCTTAGGTAGCTTGTTGCATGAGAGTTAGTGGTTAGTTAATTGAGAAAGCATGTGCTTAGCCTAATATAAAAAAAAAAAATAGAAAAGCATGTTGGTAGAAAATTTCCTCTCGAGGCGCTCCTCCTTCTTATTAGCGCTTAAAAGAAGTGAGCGTCAGTCCTTAAAAACGTGAAGCTTTGGCCAAAGTTTGACGTGTTAGGCAGCTCGAGTTGGAAAGAAAAAGAAACAAAAAGTTGGTTCAAAGAACCCAAAATAAAAGAGTACAAAGTACTTTTGAAAAGAAAGAAAAAGAATGAGAAAATAATTAGGTCTCTTAATTTGCTTCTTTCTCTCGTGTAAGTCAAGTGTAGCTGTTCTTAAACGCTAGAAGTAGGGGGAAAATGGGATGTGCGTTGCATGTTGGTTTTTCGGGTTTACGTGAGTTTAGGAGTGGTTGTCTAGCACACACGCACGTTAGGGGGCATGAGTTAATTTTTGATATGTCCTAATTAATACATGAACAAAATGCTTCCATGATTATACTCGTGCTTAAATTTCAATATGCATGGAGGTTTGAGTTAGAATGCATGTAAGCGCGTCCTTAGAGTCAATGTCTTTGTAGTGCTTGCTCGAGGACTAGCAATGTTTAAGTTGGGGGTGTTTGATAACTCCATTTTGGAGCTATTAAATACGTCCTAATTATAGCTACAGTCCGCTTTCAATTGATTAAATATATCTCTTTGGTAGGAGAAAAGCGGCAAAGAGCTCGTGCGTCCGTTGGGCATGTTCGAGAGCTTAAAGCAGAGTTTTAGCGCCTCGGGAATGCATCGGGAAGAGGGGAACTTGTTCCGTGAAGAAACGGGCCAAAACAGCCTTGGAGAGGCAAAGCTTCAGCCCCAAACCCGAGAGCCAGCGTCGAGCTATAGCGTCGAGACGCTGGCTCGACGCTGGAAAAACCCGAGAGCAAGCGTCGAGACGCTAGCTCGACGCTGCCCTGGCGTCGAGACGCTCCGGAGGAGGCGCGCGCAGGAATTTTATCGGGGCAGCGTCGCGACGCTGGCCTTGCGTCGCGACGCCATCGCGAGCGCGCGCGCGGAAAACTTAGGGCACAGCGTCGAGACGCTACGACGATTACAGCAGCTAAAAGACGATTTTCTGCACATTTTTTAGAGAGCTTCATCTTCTTCATCTCTCTACGGATTTGGACGATTTTGGTCTTCTTCTTCCCCATTTTCTCTCTATTTTCCGTGGAGCTCCGCCATTGTTGGCATGCTTGTGAGCTCCACTCTCCATTGTAATAGGTAGATGAATCCTTCCATGGTCGTTGTTGGAGCGGGATTGACAAACCGCGCCATGAGCGGCTAAGGTAAGGGTGAACGGTTTGGGAATGTTCTAGGATGATTTTTGTTAGACGTTTTTGACTTTGATAATCTGATTTTGATGCATATTGGTTCTGTTTATTAGCATCTATTTACCTTGCTTAATCCAACGCGCATGTTAAAATACGACGATTGACACTCGGGTAGTTTAGCATGTTGTGTATGTTAAAGAGTAGCGATGCCGTGCCTCTCACTGCTCGACTAAGTAACACAGGTAGATAGAACTAAATCGAAGTATCGGGTCGGGTAGGATAATTGTTGATTGCATACGGCGTTTGCGGGCAATCTACTAGCAATTAGAATTCACGCTCGAATGTTCGTCGCGGTTAGCTAGTGACTGTCTAAATTCATCTTAGGACTGATCATCTTAATATGAGCTTAGATAACGTGTAATTAGAACTGTGTGGTCTAATTAAAATCCATGGAGTCGGCTACTTTGGGGCTTCTCTGGTAGTTGTCCGCGTGCTCAATAAACTGTATTCCATGTTATTAGCGTTAAATGATAAGTCGAATTTGTCTAACAATTGATCCCTAGACTCCCAAACCGTGCACACGTTCTCTTCTTATTATTTCTTTCTTCCGTTAGCTTTCATCATTATTTCTCTTGCATGATTAAAACCCCCCGTTACCAATTAATCAATTAAATCCCAATTTCACTAGTAAATTCAATCTTCCTATTCCTTGGATCGACCCTGTTACCACTGGCTGCAAAGCCTTGGTCATAGGCTTTATAAATCGTATTTTGGCAAGCCTCGACAGCTTGAGATTAAGTGGATATTCAAAAATCCGCCCACCAGTTGCGCTGTTGGGGCCGTCCTATGAATTCTAAAAATGGAGGGTCACACTTACGGAATTTGCTAAAGAGTTAGTGAATCTTGACCAAAAACGATAACTAAGATGCTATAGGAATAAGAGTTATTCTGGAGTTAGCATTTAGTCAAAAATGTCTTGTTTTAGTAAAGAAGTGACTCGACTGCCAGTCGGCAACGACCATTCTGACTTACTGTTACGTCTCCAAAAGTGACTAATTTAGGACTTGTTTGCTATAGAAAGATGTGCACTCTTAGGTGTTTTTGGTAGAATTTATCTTAAACTTGTGCTTATATATGAGAATTAGAAGAAGGAAGCTAAATCAGGACTTATATCCAAAAGGAAAGAAAAAGAACCAAAAACGAAGTAAAGGATTGAAAATTGTGCATTGCTGAAGCATTGCGGAAACATTGCTAAAACCGCAATGTTTTAAGTGAAATTCGTAAGTTGTCTAACCATTTTCTGTTTTGTTCCGATCTTTCAGGGATCCATTCTTTCTCCTGCAGCCACGTAGAAGTACGACGTTGAGAATGGATGGTTCTCCTTGGCCCAATCGTACCTGCAGAACACTATAAAAGGAGGTAAAGATGGAAGGTTGAAACACACTCGAAAAGCGTAGAACTCTCTTCGCAGCGCAACCTTTTTCTCCTGTTTTTTCATCCGGTTGCTGGATTGAAGGTCTCAGCTATTGGAGTCGATAATCTGAGAGGAAGAAGAGGAGTTTTGTCTTCTCTTCTGATTGGATTCATCCAAGCAAAGCTTGCCTTCTTCCCCCTTCAGCCGAGGCGTCTGCGACGAGGCGATCACGCACATATCTGCTCGTTTTACTGTTTTAGCTTTCTATTTTCATTGTTGTTTGCTGTCATTTCCCTTTCGTTAACTACTCTACTTCATTTCGTTTCTGTCTGCTTCACTTTAGTTACTCAAGGCTGTCATTTGTTTAGTTCAAACTTTAGTTAATCGAAGCATTATTTCATCACTTTGCAATCTCTTCACTTCTCTGTTACTGCCTTTAGCTTCTGTTTTGTCTCAATTATTCCACTAAGCATGCCATCTCCATGTAGTCTTTCTATTCTATCTGCATCCATGAGTAACTAAATCACATAAGGGCATGCTAATGACAAATCTGTAGGAAGACACACGTGACTAAAGCATGTAGGATAGCTCTCGAATGCATTGAATGTATGTAAGCTTCATCCCACGGGCAATTTCGATTGGCCATCCATTTTGTCCAAAGAACTCCTAACCTCTGGAAGGAGTAAGAGTTCAGAGTCATACACTCATGCTAGCCTCTCAAGGTAGCCAGAAAATGACCTAGGAATAGGCGTTTTCCTAGTACAAACCAATACTTGCTGTTATAAAAAGATGCTTAAGACCTTACTTGGACATGAGTAAACTAAAGGATCTAATGCATGAAATCGGAAGATACATGAGAATGAGTTAGTTTGATGCATGATGAGTTGATCTACTGCTTGAGAATCGTGTGAAAAAGCCTATAGAGGAGTCGTTGGTAGCCCTTGTTTCCCCACTTTGCACTCAATTCGTTGTTAGTAACATTGCTAAATAATTGCTGTTTCCGCAATTCCTTTAGTGAAAATCTTGCCTTAGTCATTTTTCTCTTTGTTTGCTATTCTCTTCTTTTTGCATTCAAGTTTATTACTTACTTGCGCTTGTTTATGCTTCCATCCTCTACATATTCCTTAGTAATTAGGCACCTCAGAATCAAATACACCCCATTTAATCCACCCATTCTTACTTAACAAAACACTTCGCGAGTAACTAAGAATAAATCTCTGTGGGAAATCGAATGAAAAATACTTATTACTTGCTACAAGATCATGTATGCTTGCATGTTCTGAGTGCTCTATCATTGCATATTTCTTTTAAACATTGAGCACGCAACAAGTTTTTGGCGCCGTTGCCGGGGATTTTGTTTAGTGAAAACGAAGTTTGTTAAGTTAGAAACACAAATCTTAATATCTATTGGAACTAATCTTTTCTCATTTCTTTTGCAGATACCATTGGGTTAGTTTATGAATGAGCATTCAAGTAGCGATCTAGAGTTCAATCCTGAGCGTGAGAGATTACTTAGGGCCAGAAACAAAGCTAAGAAACGTCTCTTTAAACAACCCCCTATACCTCAAATAATTGTTGATTCTGCGGAGTCTCCGCAATTCTATCAAGAAGAAATGGAAAGACCAGTCCCAAATCCGGTACCTACCACTCGCAACCCCATCGAAATAGCGAATGATAAGGATAGTGCCATCCTCTCCTACCTAGTACCTATGCCTGGGGAGCTAAACCCAAGCATAATTCGCCCTGAAATTACTGCCAACTCATTCGAGTTAAAGCCAGTAATGTTCCAAATGTTGTCCACTGTGGGACAATTCTTTGGAGTGGAAAATGAGGACCCCCACAACCATCTAAGAAACTTCCTAGGAGTTAGTGATACCTTTCTTATCCCTGGAGTTTCCCAAGAAGCTTTGAGGCTTTACCTCTTCCCTTACTCATTAAGGGACAAAGCCAAAACGTGGTTAAACTCATTACCTTCCGGATCAGTTGTCAATTGGACAGATCTGGCTGAGAAATTCCTAGTCAAATATTTCCCACCTGATAGGAATTCAAACTTTCGTGATGACATTATTAAATTCAAACAAGCTAAAAATGAGTCTCTTCACGAAGCTTGGACAAGGTTCAAGGACCTTCTGCTTAAATGTCCACACCATGACATCCCATGGTGTATCCAAATAGAAGTTTTTTTCAAAGGATGTAACCCCAGCACAAGGCAAGTGTTGAATTCATCAGCTGGTGGTTCCATGCTTTCTAAAAGCTATAATGAAGCCTATGAGATCCTGGAGAAGATCTCAGCATCTCACTGTAGGTGGTCAGATGATCCAGTAGAGCCAAGTAGAGCTCAAGACAAGGATGCACTCAGTGCCATGAGTAGCCAAATAAACGCCCTGACCAACCTAGTCAAACAAATGGCTCAAACCAATCTCCAATCCAGTGTCAACACCGCAGCAGCCATCTCAATGGTGGCACAAACAAGTCAAGGTGAGACACTGATCTGTGGATTCTGTGGGGGAAGGACACCTGTATGAATACTGCCCTGGGAATCCAGCCTCAGTCTGCTATGTTGGAAGCCAACAGCAGCCTAGGAACAACCCTTACTCTAACACTTACAATCCTGGTTGGAGAAACCACCCAAATCTTTCTTGGGGTGGCCAACAGAACACTAACCAAGCTCCCAACCAGCCAAGACCGAGTGGAACACCTGGTTTCACTCCCCAAAATAACCAATCCATGTATCAAAAACCATATAACCAACCAATAGGTTCTTCTGTAGAAAATTTACTTAAGGAGTACATTGCAAAGAATGATGCTACTCTACAAAGTCAGCAAGCTACCCTCAGGAGCCTAGAGAACCAAATAGGGCAATTAGCCAATGAACTAAAAAGTAGGCCCCAAGGTAAACTGCCTGCTGACACTGAGGTACCAAGAAGGGATGGAAAAGAGCAGGTTCAAGCAATTGAACTTCGAAGTGGGAGACCATTGGTGAGCAACACTAGAGAAACCCCAAAGAGAGTAGAGAATGAAGAGTCTAGTGCTCCACTGGAATCTCTGCCAAACCATGGTCAACCATCAACAAGCACATCAAGGGCGAGGCTGGAACCAATAATAGAAGAACTAGAAGAAATTCCAAGGCCTCCACCTGTCCTGAGGCGACCTGAAGTGCCTGCATATGTACCACCACCTCCATTCCCTCGAAGGCTAAAGAAAAAACAAGAACAACAAGTGCACTTTAACAAATTTTTAGAAATTCTTAAACAAGTGCATGTTAATATTCAATTTGTAGAGGTTTTGCAATCCATGCCTTCTTATGTTAAGTTTTTGAAAGATATAATCACTAACAAGAAAATTATTGGTGAATTTGAAACAATGAATCTCACTGAGGAGTGCAGTGCTATACTCCAGAACAAGCTACCAAAGAAGGAGAAGGATCCTGGTTCCTTCACCCTACTAGTGGAGTTGGGAGGCAGGCACGTGGGCAGAGCTCTTTGTGACCTGGGAGCCAGCATAAATCTCATGCCTCTATCACTATTCCGCCAGCTAGGAATAGGAGAAGCACGTCCTACCACTGTCACCTTGCAGTTGGCAGACAGATCCATAGCCTACCCTGAGGGTAAGATAGAGGATATTCTTGTCAAGGTTGACAAGTTCATTTTTCTTGCAGACTTCATCATCCTGGATTATGAAGCAGACAAAGAGGTCCCCATCCTATTAGGCAGACCATTTCTAGCCACAGGTAGGGCCTTGATTGATGTCCAGAAAGGTGAGCTCACCATGAGGGTTCATGATGTGGAGGTTAAGTTTAGTGTTTTTAAAGCCCTAAGGTACCCTTCTGACTCTGAATCTTGTGCAAGTATGGATATAGTAGATTCACTGATGGAAGAACAACTTGAGCATGAACTACTGATTAAGCATGCCAATGATTATGTACAATTAGATGTAACTGATTTAAATATTTCTGAAATAATGGATATACATGTGGATAAACCTCAGCATGTTTGTATGACTAGTGATTTGACTGAAAGATCCATGAATCCATTGAAACCATCCATTGAGCATCCACCTATCTTAGAATTAAAACCACTGCCTGAACACCTTAAGTATGCATATCTAGGAAGTGATGATACTCTTCCTGCTATTATTTCGTCCAAATTGAGTGCAAAGCATGAAATTGAGTTGATATTATTACTTAAGCAACATAAAAAGGCTATTGCATGGACGATTGCTGACATTAGAGGTATTAGCCCTTCCTACTGCATGCATAAGATAATATTGGAAGAAGAGCATACACCCCGAGTAGATCACCAACGTAGGTTGAACCCCTCTATGAAGGAGGTAGTTAAAAAAGAGATAATCAAATGGTTAGATGCAGGTGTAATCTTCCCTATAGCTAGTGGGTGAGTCCAATACAATGTGTACCTAGAACTATTACAGGATGGAGAGTCTGTATGGACTATAGAAAATTAAATAAAGAAACAAAAAAAGATCACTTCCCTTTACCATTCATAGATCAGATGTTAGATAGGATAGCTGGTAGAGCTTATTACTGCTTTCTAGATGGTTATTCTGGATATAACCATATCACCATAGACCCTGTGGACCAGGAGAAAACAACCTTCACATGTCCCTTTGGAACATTTGCTTTTCGCAGAATGCCTTTAGGCTTATGCAATGCACCAGCAACGTTCCAAAGGTGCATGTTGGCCATCTTCTCTGACTTAGATGAATCCATGATAGAAATATTTATGGATGACTTCTTAGTCTTTGGTGATTCATTTACAAATTGCTTAGAGAACTTAGAACAAGTCCTAGCTAGGTGTGAGGAGACCAACCTAGTCCTTAATTGGGAGAAGTGCCACTTCATGGTGGAAGAAGGGATAGTCCTAGGTCATAGAGTGTCTAGAGCAGGAGTAGAGGTCGATAGGGCCAAGATTGAAATAATAGAGAAGTTAGTGGAACCTCAGAATGTGAAAGCTATTAGAAGTTTCTTAGGACACGCAGGTTTCTATAGAAGGTTCGTTAAAAACTTTTCAAAAATCTCTAAACCTCTGTGTGAGCTTCTAGAGCTGAATAAGCCATTCATCTTCTCAAAAGAATGTTTTTTAGCCTGGACAACCCTTAAGGAAGCATTAGTCAAAACACCTATTATAGTAGGACCAAATTGGGACCTTCCATTTGAGATATTATGTGATGCAAGTGACTATGCAGTAGGGGTTATGCTAGGACAAAAGATTGACAAACTAACACACCCTGTATACTATGCTAGTAAGACACTGAATGAGGCACAATGTAATTATACAACCACGGAAAAGGAAATGCTAGCTGTAGTGTTTGCCTGCGAGAAGTTTAGGAATTACATTGTAGGCACTAGGACAATCGTGTACACTGATCATTCTGCACTAAAATACCTTATGAGGAAGGCTGATGCTAAGCCTAGTTTAATTAGATGGGTATTGTTGCTGCAAGAGTTTGATCTAGACATTAGAGATAAGAAAGGATGCGAAAATGTGGTTGCGGATCATCTTTCTAGATTGCGACATAATTGCGATAAAATTGCAGAAACCGCAATTTCTGATGCCTTTATCGATGAGCATGTCTTTGTGTTAGCACATCGTGATAACGATGAGGAACCTTGGTTTCCTGATATTGTTAACTTCCTTGCCTCGCAGGTACTACCAACTTTCAAAGGAGGACAAGAAAAGAAGAGGTTTCTACATGAATCTAGGAAGTTCATATGGGACGATCCTACACTCTACAAGACATGTGCAGATGGTTTGCTGAGGAAGTGTGGGTCAGCTGCTGAAGCGAAGTCTGTGCTGCAGCACTGCCATACATCTCCCTATGGTGGACACTTTGGTGGCCAAAGAACAGCTGCAAAGGTGTTCCAGAGTGGCTACTATTGGCCCACGATCTTCAAAGATGCCCACAACCATGCACACAGCTGCGATGAATGTCAGAGAACAGGTAACCTTAGTCGAAAGGATGAGATGCCTCTCACTTACATCCTAGAGTTGGAGCTCTTTGATGTGTGGGGCATTGACTTCATGGGACCATTTCCCCCATCAGCAGGTAACCTCTATATACTTGTAGCTGTAGACTATGTATCTAAATGGGTAGAAGCCATAGCATGTCCAACCAATGATGCCAAAACAGTCAGTAAGTTCCTTAATAGACATATCTTTACTAGGTTTGGTACACCCCGTGCGATAATTAGTGATGAAGGGACACACTTTATTAATAAAACTATGGAAAAAGTGTTGGCTAAGTACAATGTTAGACATAGAGTAGCCACCCCTTATCACCCACATTCGAATGGACAAGCTGAAATATCAAATAGGGAGATTAAAAACATACTCGAAAAAGTGGTCAAACCCAATAGAAAAGATTGGTCGTTTAAATTAGAGGATGCACTTTGGGCATATAGGACTGCATATAAGACACCCCTAGGTATGTCTCCTTATAGACTTGTGCATGGCAAAGCATGTCACTTACCATTCGAATGGGAAATCAAAGCATTTTGGGCCTTGAAAGAGCTGAATTATTGCGTGACCGATGCGGGAACATTGCGGTCTCTGCAATTACATGAGCTCGATGAGCTGAGACATATGTCCTATGAAAATGCTAAAATGTATAAGGAAAAAACTAAAATTTGGCATGACAGTAGACTTAGGATTAAGGACTTTAAGAAAGGCCAGCATGTCTTGTTATTTAACTCAAGGTTGAGATTATTTCCAGGCAAACTTAAGTCCAGATGGTCAGGGCCTTTTGTTGTAACTAACGTGTTTGTTCATGGTGCAATTGAGATTAGGAACCTGCAGCACGGGCAACCGTTTATGGTTAATGGTGCACGATTGAAGCATTACTACGAGGAAGGAGATGTGAAGACTCTCTCGGCCTTCCTCTTATCTGAAACTTGAAAATAAAACCGAGAGAGGACGAGTGATTACTGTGCTCGTTCATATAAAGGCCATGCCTTAGTTTTTTTTTTCGCGTGTTTTTCGGTTTTTAAGTTTGTATGTTTAGTTGTGATTTTTACTACGAATTTGATGTTAATTTTATTTCTTTTAATAGGGGATCAAAAGAGGAAATCAAGGAGATGAATCAAGGATAAAGAATCGGGGAAGAAATCGGGCCAAATCAAAGATTGAGTTATGAGAATCTTGGGATTTAAATCAAGAAAAATCTCCAACGGCCATTTAATTGCGGTGGATTTGCTGAAACCGCAACAGAAATAGCCGTTGGGATTCACTTGATTACAAATAGCCGTTAGAACAGCTGTGGCCCGTACGCTTCCCTCATTCGTTGGACTTCAAGAAACCTATCTTCTTCTTCCTCTGCAATTCCTATTCTCAGAACTCTCCGATTCGACAATGGTGCTTACACGGTCTGAGAGATCTGCCTCCAAGAAGAAGGCCACTGACGCAGAGGCAGCTGCGAGAGAGGCACTCCTTGCCTTAGCAGATGCCGAAGCTGCGCGACCTGAACGGCCTTCTAAGCTTCCTGTCCGCAAGAAGAAGTGGAAGGTGGTGACGGAAATTCCTGCTGGGCCGTCTGAACCAGTGGGCACGCCCAAGAAAAGAAAATGGACGATGGAAATCGGGGACGCACCGATCAAGGAAAAGACTCCCATTGTGGAGAGTCAAGGGAGTGGTCATCCATCCTACGAGACGGCCAGACAAAGCCCCGAGCCATCTCCATCTCCACAAAGCCCTGAGCTATCTCCACCTCCACAGAGTCCTGAGGCATCGCCATCATCGCAAACGCCCGAGCCTGAAATTCCAAGTGAAGAACATCAAGAATCAGCGCCGGGCGAAGAAACGGCTGAAGAAGATGGGGTCTTCTCTCCTTTGAGGGAAGTCAGCCCCGATAGCCCAGCAAAGGGGGGAGATTCGATGGATGAGACGTTGGGGGACTGCCTCCAGCAGATCACCACCAGAGCACGGCTGAGGAAGAAGGCACCCAAGGTTGTCAAGACCAAACGGCCAAAAGCTTCAAAGAAATCCAAGAAGAGGAAGGTCAGTGGTGAGCCTTCATTGAAGAGGCTGAAGGTCGAGGCTGCCGAGTCGGCCAAGGCACGGGATAAGGGGAAAGCCAAATTGTACCCCGAAGATGAACCCAAGCTGTGAGGTATGTGTCTTCTGATGCAGAGTCAAGGGGCACTGAACTGAGGAAAAGAGACCTACTCCATGAGAAGGGGTTTCTTGACGCATTGGCAGACTTGCCGCAATTCTTGCGCGCAAGGATCACCAACCACGGCTGGGAAGAGCTGTGCAGACCGCCCATCCCTGCCTACTCCAGCATGGTGTACGACTTCTATGCAAATCTGACGCACCCCGAGGATGGTCTGTCCATGGTAAGGGGAATTGAGGTGGACTTTTCAGCCAAGGCTATCAATGAAGCCTATGACCTTAAAGGGCAGAAACATACTGACTATGCGAGGATCATCGATGCTCCAACTGAGGCTGTCCTGGAGGAAGCACTGCGTATCATCGGCCAACCTGAAGCTGCTTGGACGATCTCGCGCAATGGGAAGCATACTCTGATGAGTGCTACCCTCACGGCCAAGGCAGCTGTCTGGTTCTCCTTCGTGCGAAGGCGTCTGTCCCCAGTGACCCACGAGACCACCATTAATCAGGGGAGATCGCTGCTGGTATATGCGATCATGAGGGGCCTCACTATCAATGTTGGGGAGGTTATAGCAGCCTCCATAACTGACTGTGCCAAGAAAGGTAAGGGTCCTCTTTTCTTTCCAAACACCATCACTAAGTTATGTTTACGTGCAGGTGTGCCAATTGAGAGGATGGAGAGGCAGCTGGCCTACACGGGGCATCTGGAGCTGCCTACAGGCCTGCGAATGCGAAGAAGGGGGAATATGGAATTTGAGCTAGACGGCCTGGCTACTGCTCAATCCCTCTCTATGGCCTGCCTGATGGACCTGCAGAAGAAGATGGCGTAATGGGCTGAGTATGCTCAAGCGAGGGATAAGGACGTGGCTGATCAGTTGGGCTGCATCTTCCCTGCCTTCCCCACTGATCTACTGAAGCCATGGACACCTCCAAGAGCACGGAGGGATGATGATGAGGATGTCTGAGTGCTAGTTTGAAGGGCACTCGAGGGAGTACTCCTTTTCCCTCTTTGAAATAAAAAAAAATCAAACTGCTGTTCGTTAAACTATGTGAATTCTGTTATTTTGAATCAATATTTGATCTATTTTTAGTTTTTTATTTTGGTTGTTTAGGATAGTTTAGGATAGATAGATGGTATCTGATTAAGTAGGTTGTTTTAGTTTTCTTTTTGGTATAGCTGTGATAACTGGAAATAGCATGCAAATGGGGGCTGCTTACTGAGATATCTGCCCTGTATATTCATTGCGAAATTATTGCGGACTCCGCAATTTTTTGTTAGTTATCGCATGCTTTTGACTGATTGTTAGATAGGCTGGTTCTGGTTCAATTTTGTTCTTTTGCTGCTTTCTTGACTACCATATATGACCTATCTATACGCATGCTGGATGAGTGTTTTAAGGCATCTTTGATAGTTTAAATTAGCTCTCTTAAGTTGCTCAGCATGCATAGCTGTAAGTCCTTACCATACTGTTTTTCCAAATTTCTACTGCTGTGTTGTTTGCTTCAAGAATGTTTTTTCTATGCCTAGGACTTTTAGATTCTCTTTGTTTTGCCCTAGACTAGATGCTTCTAGGACAAGTTTGGGGGTGTGCCACCTCAGACTCTCATTAGGGACAATGAGAAGTTTAAGTTTGGGGGAGGCCACCCTAGGCCTAGGAACATTCCTCTCTCCTTCTAAGCATAAGCATTCTTCTTCTCCTTTTGAAAAAAATGATGAACTGAAAAAAAAATGAAAATAGAATAAAGAGGGGTGTCTCTCTTAAAGTTGCTGAGTAATCAGTGCCAAGTGTGTAACCCACAAGTGGCATTGCATCAAAAGGCAACCAAAGGAGAGGCTCCACCAAAGTAAGAATGAAGAAAAAAAAAAGGGAAAACTAGGGAAGAAGAATGTATACCTAGGAGTTGCAGCTTTGTGGCTTGGGTGTCCTGAATAAAAAGAACTCTGATCCTCAATTAGCTAAGCACAAAGTTGTAGCTTGTAGGGTTGTTTAGGGAGATGAATGTATGTCCAATGTAGTGATGCCAGGGTTTAGGTTGTTCTCTAAATGTACTACTGTCACTGGTTTATACTAAGACTGGCATGACTCTAAGGAATCCTAGGTAGCTCAAAAGTAAAAAATTAGAAGCATGTACTGAGTCTAGGGTAAAGCTAGGTAGAATTTGAAGCCTTAGGGGTAGTTGCACAATGAACTTAATGATCGAAGCAAATAGGTCAGTCGTGGGGAGTTAATGAAACAGTAGGATCATAAGGCAAGAGAAGTCAGAAGAAGCAAAATAAGAAGTTAGTTTTAAACTTAGAAATGTGTCACAGGACAGCTTTGCCATAGATAGGGAACTTAGGGGAGTCAGCAAGTGGTTAGAGAGGTTAAAACAGCAGCCTAAGTAAGTCCTTAGATTGCTCGAGGACGAGCAAAACCTTAAGTTTGGGGGTGTGTTACGTCTCCAAAAGTGACTAATTTAGGACTTGTTTGCTATAGAAAGATGTGCACTCTTAGGTGTTTTTGGTAGGATTTAGCTTAAACTCGTGCTTATATATGAGAATTAGAAGAAGGAAGCTAAATCAGGACTTATATGCAAAAGGAAAGAAAAAGAACAAAAAACGAAGTAAAGGATTGAAAATTGTGCATTGCTGAAGCATTGCGGAAACATTGCTAAAACCGCAATGTTTTAAGTGAAATTCGTAAGTTGTCTAACCATTTTCAGTTTTGTTCCGATCTTTCAGGGATCCATTCTTTCTCCTGCAGCCACGTAGAAGTACGACGTTGAGAATGGATGGTTCTCCTTGGCCCAATCGTACCTGCAGAACACTATAAAAGGAGGTCAAGATGGAAGGTTGAAACACACTCGAAAAGCGTATAACTCTCTTCGCAGCGCAGCCTTTTTCTCCTGTTTTTTCATCCGGTTGCTGGATTGAAGGTCTCAGCTATTGGAGTCGATAATCTGAGAGGAAGAAGAGGAGTTTTGTCTTCTCTTCAGATTGGATTCATCCAAGCAAAGCTTGCCTTCTTCCCCCTTCAGCCGAGGCGTCTGCGACGAGGCGATCACGCACAGATCTGCTCGTTTTACTGTTTTAGCTTTCTATTTTCATTGTTGTTTGCTGTCATTTCCCTTTCGTTAACTACTCTACTTCATTTTGTTTCTGTCTGCTTCACTTTAGTTACTCAAGGCTGTCATTTGTTTAGTTCAAACTTTAGTTAATCGAAGCATTATTTCATCAGTTTGCAATCTCTTCACTTCTCTATTACTGCCTTTAGCTTCTGTTTTGTCTCAATTATTCCACTAAGCATGCCATCTCCATCTAGTATTTCTATTCTATCTGCATCCATGAGTAACTAAATCACATAAGGGCACGCTAATGACAAATCTGTAGGAAGACACACGTGACTAAAGCATGTAGGATAGCTCTCGAATGCATTGAATGTATGTAAGCTTCATCCCACGGGCAATTTCGATTGGCCATCCATTTTGTCCAAAGAACTCCTAACCTCTGGATGGAGTAAGAGTTCAGAGTCATACACTTATGCTAGCCTCTCAAGGTAGCCAGAAAACGACCTAGGAATAGGCGTTTTCCTAGTACAAACCAAAACTTGCTGTTATAAAAAGATGCTTAAGACCTTACTTGGACATGAGTAAACTAAAGGATCTAATGCATGAAATCTGAAGATACATGAGAATGAGTTAGTTTGATGCATGATGAGTTGATCTACTGCTTGAGAATCGTGTGAAAAAGCCTATAGAGGAGTCGTTGGTAGCCCTTGTTTCCCCACTTTGCACTCAATTCGTTGTTAGTAACATTGCTAAATAATTGTTGTTTCCGCAATTCCTTTAGTGAAAATCTTGCCTTAGTCATTTTTCTCTTTGTTTGCTATTCTCTTCTTTTTGCATTCAAGTTTATTACTTACTTGCGCTTGTTTATGCTTCCATCCTCTACATATTCCTTAGTAATTAGGCACCTCAGAATCAAATACACCCCATTTAATCCACCCATTCTTACTTAACAAAACACTTCGCGAGTAACTAAGAATAAATCTTTGTGGGAAATCGAATGAAAAATACTTATTACTTGCTACAAGATCATGTATGCTTGCATGTTCTGAGTGCTCTATCATTGCATATTTCTTTTAAACATTGAGCACGCAACACTTACTAAAGTATCGTTGCAAGTAAATAAAGAGTTTGGGTACTTTATTTGCTGCTAAACTTTTTAATTGGTTTAAATAGGTTAAAACCGTTTCACTAATAGATTTACATTCTTTTTCAGCATGTCGAGCTCGTTTATACAGTTGTTAGCTCATGACAAATTGATCGGTGAAAATTATGGGACTTGGAAGTCGAACCTTAATACGATTCTGGTTCTTGACGACCTCAGGTTTGTCTTAACAGAGGAATGTCCTCCAGCTCCTGGCTCGAGTGCTTCTCGATGTGTTCGAGAGGCATACGGTGGATGGATTAGGGCTAATGATAAGGCAAGATTCTATTTCTTGGCAAGCATATCTGATGTTTTGTGCAAGTAGCATGAGGTTATGGTTTCCTTGAGGGAAATCATGTCTTCATTACAAGCAATGGTGGACAGTCTTCCTCATCACATATTTATGAAGCCCTCAAGTTCGTTTACAACTCTCGCATGGTGGATGATACCTCTGTTAGAGAGTTTGTCCTTAACATGATGGTCTACTTTAATGCGGCAGAAGTAAACGTGCTACATCGTCATTTCAGACTTATCAGTCTCTGTACACTTCCAAAGGAATAGAGAAGGAGGCAAATGTTGTCACTTCAAAGAAATTTCTTAAGAGGTTGGCGTCAGGGAGTAAGCCTAAGTCTGCTTCTCTGAGTAATGAGATTATTCAGAAGAAGAAGAGAAACAATAGGAAGGGCAAAACCCCTACTGTTCGCAAGATAAAGTCTTCAGACAAAGAAAAATGTTTCCATTGTAATGAAGATGGGCATTTCAAGTGCAACCGCCCAAATACCTTGCTGAGAAAAAAAAAACGACAAGATAAATGTGATTTATTTGTCTAAACAAGTTTAGTGGAATATGAATATCATACCTGAATGTCTTCAGGCACCACTAATCATGTTTGTTTTTCTTCAGGAAATTAGTTCCTGACAGCCCGTTTCTCGCCGTGAGATATGGAGATATCATTGCAGCTGAACTACAGGAGTCTTTGATATAGTTGTTGTATAGAAATAATTTCATTGGATGTAATTATTGTCTATATTACTGGTTTGTATACTGATATGTTCTATTAAACTTGAAAATAACTAGTGTGTTAAGACTTACAGTTTTAATAAGAAAGCTATAGTTGAATTCAACAATGGTTGTTGATCAAACTGGAGCTTCTCAACTGTTGAGAAAGCCTCAATGCAGTGTGAGGGATCACTAGTAGAAATCGGGGCTATGATGACAAATAAAAATTGTCATCAGGACTTTATATGACAATTTTTTTCAGTCGTTATAGCCCCTGCCTTTTTTACTCTATAGATGACAAAAACTGAAAACTGTCGTCAACGTTGGTTTGGTGACAGTTTTCTTCTGTCTTCATAATACGGTTAATGACAATTATTTTCAGTCAAGAGACCTTATTTTATGACACCTTAACATTGTCACTGAATGACCACTCATATCATATTTTGTCATTTAAACACAATTGACGACATGTAATGTTTGTCATCGAATCGGAATGAATGACAGTAAATTTTGTACGCTTTGATGACTAAATTTTTCTGTCACTAATAGCTTGAAGACCACAACTATTGTGAGTCAACAAAACGAATTCAATGACATGATTTTTTTTGTCAAAAAATCAATAATAGATTTTTTTTTTGTATCAAATCTAAATATATTAATATTTATATTTTTAATTGTCATTATTATTATATTATTAATTAATAATAATGAAAATTACAAAGCAAAATAAATAAATCTAAGTTTGACACAATTCAATCGAAGGTGAAATAAGATCTATATATCATTGAAATACCAAAGTTCATCAACTTTTTCATAAACTAATTCATATGTATACAATATTGAAACAAACTACGATGCCCCTAAATTGTTGCAACATACATTAACGGTAAAATGTTGCATAACATGATGAAATATTCATTTAACCCAACAAAAAAGTTCATCATTTGTTGCAATATGACTTCTAGCTTGACGAAAATATCTTCATTTCGCTTTGTAGTTCCTGCAATAAAAATTCAAGAAGACACAATAACTTTTTACTTTGAGAGTAGAACAAGAAATCATTTCAACAAATATCCAGAATCCTCCCAAATAGTTATAAGCTATATATACTTAGAAAACAATCCGTAGGTGAAAAACAATTGAGCAAATGACTAAAATGGGCCTAAAATTACAAGTAGTCAAAAAGTACCTAAAATTACAATGTAACAACTAAACTTAAGAAGTGTCTAAATCTACAAAGTATCGAAAACATGCAATAAAGTTTAGAAAAGAATAACAAAAGCAAAAGTGGCTACCATAACTGCAGGATAGCCATTAACAAGTGTCTAAATCTACAAAGTATCGAACACATCCAATAAAATCTAGTGTCAAATCAAGAAATGTAATCCATATTTAAGTTACATGACATACCTCTTTAACACTGAAATGTAATAAATTCAAAGCTCCTTCATAAGTGTGCATCAACAAACTCCATTTAGAACGCAGTCGTTGTTCAAAAATTTGCTCTTATAAACTCCTCCTACAATAAATTTTGAATTGCCACATTAGTATACTATGTAAGTCACTAATATATTACCAACCATAGACCATTGAATCTGCACTTTCGTTAAGTTTATCACATGACCAATCGATGTTTTTCAATGAGTCGATGTAGAATACACTATCATTTGAATGATCGACGATGATGAATACCCAATGATTTCTATAAGCGACAATAAGAAGACATGTTAAATATGCTCTGATAGTCATTAAGAAGAAATAAATCATTAAACATAACGTACCCAAAATTATAAGGAAAAAATAGTAACTGATTAGGATCCATTCCAAGCAACCGAGCAGTCAAGAGTGTTGCTCGTTCTTCCTTATAAGTTGATATTGAAAGTGATCCAGCGTCTAAGAATTTGATTTGTACTTACTACATGTCCTAGTTTGTTCGATAAATTTGTATCTTCATACACAACATAAGACTTAAGATTTAAATCTTCATACACTTCTATCCCCTTGAATTTATATATATCACATACGCCTGAGGGAAATTGATAGAACACTCGGAAACTTACCAGATTAGAGCCTCCGGACGCAATCTGTCGCCTTACGATTCAAACTCATTTTCTCAGCTTCTGTTCAAGCAAGCAAAACGAAAATCAGAGAATCGATCAAGTCACAATACGAAAATCCACACAAATGCATTCTTTCACGATTTAGTCGCTAAGAAGACAATCAAAGAGAAAACATAAACAAACTTCGAAATCAAATGCGCCGAAAAGAAAAATAACCTAAAATCAAAACAAGATCACAAAAAGTGATTTCTTAATAACTTAACACAAAACGAACAGACGAAATTCTCAACAGCCAAACAAGAACTCAAAATCAAACAAACAAGAAGAAAAATACGAATCGAATGAAAGGGCTTACCTGAACGACAAAGATCGGAGGAACTCGGGGGGATTAATGCAGAAATGAGATAGTTTGATTCAAGAGTTTTATAGAACATCGACGCTTTGGGCAGGGATGGATGAAGAAAAAAAATACTTGGAATACGAGATAGAGTTTCAAATGGGAAGTGCCTGAAAAATGAGATTGAGAAACAAAAGGGTAGAACGAGAGAGCAAAATGAAGAAGCGAAAAACAACAAAGTGAAATGTAGAAAAAAAAAATCAAAGAAAAAATGCGAAATGAAAATTTGCGTATGAAAATTTCATGAGTTTACGAACCTGAAATCGGGGGCAACAATGGCGGACATAGATCCCAAAAATTTACATCCAGATTGAAAATCTCAATAGAGAAACAGATTTAAGGGGATTTATATCAGAAAAAGTCCAGCGTCGATCCATATCAGAAAAAGTCGACTTGTTAAGGAGAAGGTTGATCCATGACAATCTGAGAGAAGAAATGAATTTAAGGGAATTTGGAAAAAATGGGAGAGAAGCTGGGAGAAGAGCGAGGGTTTGGGGAAGTGAGAGAAAGAAGAGATGATAAGTCTCATTCCGTAACACGAGGGCGGGCTCCGAAATTTTTATTGGGCGCCTTTTTTTTTGTTTTCTTTAAATTGGGTTTTGCTGAGAAATGAGGGATTTCTATCTTTTATATAATATAATATATATATATATATTTAATAAAATAATTAATATATAACATTTCAGATTTTCCTTTTATTTTTCAACTTTTTTTAATTTTTAATTTTTTTTTTTTTTTTTAAATTTAAGTGGTTAATTAATTATAATTCTTTTATAAACAAATGAATGATAAATAAATCTAAACAATTCAAGATGACACCTTTTTTTTTTCCTCCCCATTGGATTTTCTTGATTCACATGTCATCTATTCCCATATTTCTATGAGTGGATGATGGACAACCCAGCCCACTGTATTGGCTTGTCTTAAACTGAAAGTTATCATACTTGATGATGAGATTTAGGATTCATTGTATCTAAACAAACAATGAATCATATAGACAAGGTCAAATGGCTCAAAGCCATGAATCTTTGAGTAGTATTGAGACCAAGCCACTAAGGTGAAAACCTTTATGACTTGACTTTCTAGCAATGGCACTATCCCGAAGAGAAAAAGTTTATTGGGTATACTCTCTTTCTCTTGTTGCTAGACGTAAGTTAAATAGATAGCTCTTATCAATTGCCATGTTATATTCCCATAGAATAAGGCAAGTGGATGTCAAGACAGTTTTTCTGCAGAATTGCTATCTTGATCTGAGTATCTTTAAGTCTCACCCAGAAAGATTCATAATTTGAGGACAAATAGCAAATGGTTTGCTGGCTTATTCGATTCATTTATGAATTGGAAAAAGCATCTCCGTCCTGAATTGTAAGGTTTGATATTGTGATCAAATATTATGGCTTTGTACAATAGTTTGATAAACCTTGTTTGACAAGGATTTAGTCAATGTTATAGCTTTCACAGTTTTCCGTAATTTATGTCCTAATCATTGAGAATGATGTAGGATTCACTTCTGACTGATAAACATAAACTAGCGACCCATTCTAAAATAGTTGATTTGGCGATAGGCTTAGTTTGTTCTAAGGATTCATGTTGATCTGGGTCGTAAGAACAAATCGCTAGTTCTGTCTCTAAAAATCTTATATTAACAAAGTGTTGTCAATATTCGATGGTCTATGAAAATTGTTTTCTAAGACACCAAGTGTTGAGGATACGAGACGCACCCAAGTGCATTTACATATTGGAGGTCAAGTGTATCTTTTGAGATACATGACCCGATATGTGTTATGCAGTGGGAGCTGTCAGAAGAAATTAGTCCAATTGTATTGGATTCCGATTAAATTTTTGTCCTTGTACTTAGAGGAGTAGAATACAAGAGTTGTATTATTGATTCCTTGGTGGTAGCTAAATCTTGTTGCAGCTTGTGAAGCAGCAAAAGGTTCATAAGTTGAGCTTGCAGTTAGTGCTATGATGAAATGTGATGGTCACATAGAAAGCCTCGTAGTACTTCATGCTGATAAGTTTACTAAGTCTCTCATGGTTAAAGTGTTTGAGAGACACCTAGAAGAGTCTAGGGCTCCGAGTTGCTGGAGAGGACAGTGGGAGAAAACTTCATGATATATGATATATTAGTTTTCTCCACCTAACATGTACACCACGAACGTTTAAGTCCAAGTGGGAGTTTGTTGGGTTTTATGTCATAAAACTCGTGGTTTGTAAATATTCTATTTAGAATAAAGAGTTATTAGTTTTATTCAGTAAAAGAGTTTACTGGAATAAAGTGAAACGTGTTTAGGTTAACCTCTACCAATGACCAACACCCTTGGCTGAATATGAGTACTTTAGCCTCATTTATGACATGATTGTGGATCAGGCTCAAGTAGTCAGTCAAAACGGTCTATAGTATACAGATAAGGCTGGGTACCTTGTCTTGGTAACTGTTACCTCTTCAAATGAGCGTTATTTAGGACTTTAATTACTTGATATTCATGACATCTCTTGAGCATTTTAATTAGAAGTTAGCATAATATGTGTTTAAAAGTGACATCTTGTGAATTGATGTTAATTTGAGGCTTATGTGAAAAAGCTACGAATAAGTGTACAAAGTGATGCAAAAATGCCTAATTAATACCTTGCAGATGTATTGCTGAAGTTTTGCGAGGAACGCAATGGGATCAGAAGAAGGGAAGCTGGAAACAGAGCATTGCGAGATCGCAACGCAATCGCAATACCAGTCTTTGCTGTTGCGTTTTTCCAGCCGCCAACTCTCCCTGCTGCTGCTACGTGTGAGGATTGTTACCTAAAAAATTGGATGGTGATCCATGATTAGGCAGCAGCCTATGGCAACCTCTGAAGGCTATATAAAGAGAGCTAGATGAAGGATCAAAGCATTGAATTGAAAGGAATTCAATCCATATCTCAACTCGACGGTGAAGAAAACGGCAAGCCAATCCCGAAGACAAAAACTCCATTCTCCTGGTTGTTGGATCGAAGAAACAAAAGCTCCTTGGAGTCGATAATTCGAGAGGAAGAAGAGAAGATCCATCTTCTCTTCTGATTGAATTCCTTCCCAAGATCAGCTATTCTCCCCCTTCATCCGAGGCAAATCGTGGCTTAGGGATTCTTCACCCATTTACTGCTTTCTTTCATTGCTTTCTGAATTAGCTACTGCTTTCTTTAAGTCCTGTTTTGGATCATCTACTGTTTTTTCCCTCCCATTACTACTTTCGAATTGTCATATGTGTGTTTACGAATTGTTATTTGATTTTCCTTTTAAGAGTAATCAATTAGTTTTGTTGAGTTCTTCATTTCATTGTCTTTCAATCAATTAGTTTTGTTGAGTTCTTCATTCCATGAGTAATCAATTAATGTTGTTGAGTTCTAAAGTCATGAGTAGCTAAGTTCATAGAGGTTTGCTAGAGATGAATCTGTAGGTTATGCTTATGTGAATTCAGCATGTAAAGTAGCATCAATGCATTGAATGAATGTGATCTTCATCCCATGGACAATTTCAACCTGTTGGGATTTATGCCCTAAAGCCTCGTAATTAATTAATAATTATTTGATAATTATTTTATTATTAATATTTTCAATTTATAATATTCATTATATAAATAAAATCCAAGGTTATTAGTGTAATCTTGAACTGTATGTAGTTGACATACGGGAGGATCATGTTCAAGTAATAACCTAAAGGGTCTATAGTATATGGATAAGGTTGGGTGCCTTCTCCTGGTAACACTATTGATACGGCCCACTTTGTAATTGTTACAAATGATTTGATCCAAATCATTCATGTAGAGACATGAGAGTGGGGGTATCCTATACAATGAGTTTGTATAAGACTGGACCACGAAATATATAATCTCTCTTTATAAATCCGTTATTTGAGAAAATTAGTATTTCACAGGATGATCATATGTGACTCGATCTTAATCCTGAGTGAGTTATGAACTCCTGCCTGTGAGGGCTCGTCCTTTGATTTGTATGGGTGAGAATGGCCTTTATAGCCGATTCAATAAGCCTACCATTTTGGGGACTTGACCAAATAGGGAGTTGGGAACATAAGTTTCACAAGATGGAATTCACTTCTTCCCATATAGGGAAAGTAGATGAGTAGTTCCCTTAAGTGCTGATTTCGGGACTTGAACAATGGGGCCCCACCCTCTCACTGGCTCGAGAGGGACTTGGTTTATGGTTGGATCATAAACAAGTTGTTCATTAGAGAATCAGTGGTACTTAAGGTGTAAGATGTAATTACAGGGGTAAAACGGACTTTTGACCCAGCTGTAATTACGAACAACTCGTGAAGGATCGACTTGCATGTAATGGTTATATCCATGGACACAACTTGTCCTACAGTGCATAAGAGTGCAACTCTAGGCCTATAGTGGAGTGACCTAGAGTTAATGAATGAAAGTTAATTAATTAAAGAGTTTAATTAATTAATTTTGTATCATTGGAGCTTATAAATCTGTAGGTCCATAAGGTCCCCTTGCTAGCTCATAGTAACACTAAAAGGATCAATTTAGTTGAAAGAAAAATTTGAAATATTCAAATTAATATTTAATATATTTGATATATTTGATATATTAAATGTAGAAGAGTAAAATATATTTATTGTATTTGATACATTAAATATTAGAGGAAATAGTTTATGTATATGATACATTAATATTAAAAACTATATACATATGTTATTTGAATGAGATTCAAATTGGTTTAAAGTATATTATAAAAGATTAATTTTATAATATTTGAATAAGATTCAAATAAATATAAAATACATATTTTAATATATTAGATATTAAAATGTATTTTATAAAATAAAATTAATTCCTAAAAGCCTTATTATAAATAAGACATTTAGGTTTAGCCAAAGGGTTGACCAAACACACTACTCACCCTCTGCAGAGAGAATTGTTCTCTCATTCTTTCAAAGAGCTCCCACAAGCCTTGATCCCGTGTTCGAGTCATAGCGAGGAAGATCTCGTGGAAAAAGGAACACAAGAAGATGATTGATCTTCAAAGGTAATTGTATTATAAGCTTAACCTGTATTTTAGTTTAATTCTAAATAAATCAAAGAATCGATCCCAAACGCTTCCGCTGCGGGGAATGAAGAGTTCATTCCCTTTAATTGGTATCAGAGCTTTCTTTGAGTTTTGTTTAGAATTAAAATTGTGTGAGCTTTCTTTGAGTTTTGATTAGATCAAATTGTAAAACCCTATAAGGGTTAAGGATTTTTGTAATTTAATCTGTTCTTCAAAGAGATGGAGACAAGATGGCGGACGACTGTGATTTCGTTAGGCGGTGAAGATTCTTTGAAAGAAGGATTGATTTGCATATGCAACTTATTTGTTGAGGTGAGTCAAAGTGATGAATACAAAGTGCAAGTGGTGTACTCATTTAGCTTAAATGTTAGGCGGTGAAGACATTGATTCTGCTGAAGATTAATTCTTGAATTGAATTGATGAATTCTTTTTAAAATCTCAATTTGGAATTGAGTGTCTTCTCGAATTGAATTGATTTGATGAATTCTTATTAAAATCTCAATTTAGAATTGAGTAACTGAGAATAGAGTTTTTCAAATTGTTTGGACAATGGGTCTTCAATCTGTCACCATCCCCTATGCATTGCAGAAAGAGTTTGAGTTGACCAATCTGGTGGTTTGAGAAGCATATATTTTTTTTTCAAAGGCGGGTGGATACTCAAGACAATTTTAGGGTTTCTAAATTTTGATGGATCAACAAAGGAAGGAAATTCGAAGACCAAGATATGTCTTGGATTTAAATTATTGTAATTTAAATTAGTTTTCAATTTCTTAGGATATGCCAAATATGCCGGTCAATTTTGCTGCGTTTTTTTTATTTTTAATTATGCATGTTGATGTATGTTTTAAATTATGTTTGGTTGCATAAAGTATGTCATCTAGATTAAAATCCCACCATAGGTCAAGCATGATCATGCATTTTAATTATCTTTAATATAAGTGTTATATTTGGAATATTATGATTAAAATGCTTCCTAATTTGATTAGATGATTTCCTAATATGTTTATATTTCCATAGCTTTCAATATAATTGTTATATTTGGAAATTTTAAATTAGGATACTTCCTTTCATAATAGGAATCCATATTTTTCTAATAAGAATTAGGATATCTTTTCCTAGAGTGATATTTTTTCGAAAATTGGGAAATCTTTTCCCAATAAGATTGAGATATCTTTTCCCAATAAGATTGAGATATATTTTCCCAATAAGGATTAGGGATATTTTCCAAATAAACTTAGGATATTTTACTAATGAGATTAGATTTTTTTTCTTTCCTTATTTAAAAGATAATTTAATTCATTCTTTAAATAGTTTAAATATTTGAATTTAGTTTATCTTTTATTCTAATAAGATTAGAATATATGATAATCTTTAATTTTGTTTTAAAGGGTTTAAAATTGTTAAAATTTCAAGATTAACAATAGGGGAAATTGGTTTTTAATAGGATTAAAAACATTGCTTAAAATCAACTGAAGTTCATTGATCTAGTAATTAATAGTTAATTAAAGATTAATGAATTTGAAATAAAAATTGACTATAAGGGAACCCTGTCTAAGAAAGGTTACTCGGGTGAGGTACTTAAGTTGACTGAAAAGGAACACCTCTACCTAAGAACTGGCCTGGGGGTTGAATTAGTCAAATTTTATTTTATTTCATTAAGCAGGCTCATAATGTGATTAGTTTTAAATAGTTTAATATACTTGATAATTCACATTAAAATCAATCTAACCAACATAAGGGTTATGAAAGGGTAGATTGAAAAACTTAGATAAATGAGATTAGCCTAATTTGTCTAAGTAATAGAAAACCCTATTTCAAAATACTTAGTGGGAGAAAGACATATGTCAAAATCACCCTACAGTCTCTACCATAGATTCACAACGTGAGATTCATGTGAGGCCTCGAGGCGGCTTTGGACCGTCCCCCTACGGAAGGTGTTTACATGGGTCAATATCAAGGTGAATCTCTTGAGAAAGTATTTTTAAATAGTATGTGGGAGAAGGCAATGTGTCAACATATCCTACGGTCTCTATCATTGGTTCACAACGTGAGATTCATGTGGGGCCTCGCGGCGGCTTTTGGACCGTCCCCCTACGGAAGGTGTTTACATGGGTCAATATCAGGGTGAATCTCCTGAGAAGGATAGGATTGTAATTTTATTTCCAATACTTGACCTACCCTACGGCGGCACTTGTTGGGATAAAATTATAGAATCTAAAATGATGGGTTACACTTACAAAGATATCATTAAGGTTGTTAATGATTTTCTTGACCAAACTAATGGTAACTAAATGTTATAGAAATAAGAGTTATTTTGGGATAACACTTGGTTGAGATTGTCTCGGTTTAGTGAAGGGGCATTTGACCTACCCTACGGCGGCACTTGTTCTAACTCTCTAAAGTATCATAGCATTAAAAAATAATGTTTCAGGGTTCATTTATCAAATTGTTTGTTTTCTATGCTGAAATTGAATGAATATTGATTGCATGTTATTAGATAAATATATATATATTTTTTATATATTTCAATATTATGTCTATTTCTCTCAATTTTAATTTTCGTTACTAATTTGTCAAATTGAGAAAATAATATCACTTGGAAAAATAATGTTAACACTATATAATGACCGTGCAAATTTTTTCTTTAATTTGTCTTTATTGAGAAATGTTCTCAAAAACATGTTGCCAATGCTAATCGAATTGTTCGTAAAGCACATGATTAATAAATCAATATAACGAGATGACTTATACAAATTTTCTATTTGACATATTAGATGTCAAGCTAAGAAGATAAAGAAGATGACAACAACATATGAGATATTGTTGAAGTCAATAAAAGCTAGATTTAGATATTTATCTAAATAATCTCAAAAATTAAGTATTACCAAAATCCAAGAAAAGAAACCATATGACTGTAGCTAAAAGAAAATAGTTTCTAAATTAGCAAAGTAGTTATAATAAGAGGAATTTATGAAATACCTCTATAAGATGAACATGGATAAAAGTAAATTTGATTTACTAGATTTTTTCATTACCACCTATATAGTAGATTCAGATCCACTATTAAAATTTGTTCTTCGTTACATTTTATATCATTCTTGGAAAATACTTAATTATGTAGAATGATCTCTACTCGTTGGCACCAGAAAACCCATCTCAATTAATGTAGTGGGAGACATTAACATGTCCATAAGAAATAATTGTTATTTAATGCTGAATATGGTGTTTTTAGTACCATAGGAGAAATTCAATTTCTCTAACTTTATTACTAATAAAATGTTCATATAGTATGACTATTTTAGTACTAAATTTTTATTTTCAAAATTGTTTGAAAAGTTCAGCCGAAAAATAAGAATAATTTGTATGTGTTAAATTGTTAACATATAAAATACTACACAGTGAGATATTCAGGATTATAGAATCCAGAATATAAAGACAATTTATATTCTCCTAAAATATGATACCCGTCTTTGGCATTCAAGATTGATTCTGATCAATTTGAATAAAAAGACTACTACGAAGTGATTCTCCAAATGTTAGAGTTAATTACTTTATATGTCTTAAGATCTTGCCTTTCATGCAAGATAATTAATAGGTTTTTGTTGGAAAAGCCTACAGGCCAAAGAACACTGATGAATATTTCATATCACTCTAGCTGATGATTATTCAAGAAATAAGTATCGTAACCTAATGCAACATAAGTCTGAATGTTTTGAAAAGTTCAAGGAATATAAGACTCAAGTTGAAGGTCAATTAGGTAAATCTATCAAAACACTATGATCAGATCACAGTGAAAAGTACAGGAAAGTTATGTACTAAGACTAATTGATAGAAAGTGAGATTTTATCTCAACTGTAGCACAAAGTACAATTGTGTGAAATTGTGCTGTAAGAGGAGAAACAAGACCTTGTTAGACATGGTCAGAACAATAAAGAATTACACGTCATTATCAGACTCTTGTTAGGATATACAATATAGATTGTATAGTGAACATGATTCTATCTAAAAGGTGTCCATGAGACAACTTTGAGATTATAGAAGAGTAGTAAATTAATTCCTAAAAACCCTTCGAGTTTTGGGAGTTTTAAGCATACATGCTGAAACTTGAATATGTTCAATAGTGTTGAAAAGTTGGTTCCAAGTGAAGCCACTAAATAGTTCACAAAAGTTGTTAACAATTTAATTACATTTGATAGTCAAATGGATCCTAGTCATGAATTGGATAAGCCTCATCGTAGTGGGAGAGTTATGAGATGACCCAACCATTACAAGAGCTTATATGAAGCCTAAGTTGTCGTATTAGATGACAAAATGTAGGGCTTCTTGACCTCAAAGTTGAAATGAGGGTCAATGACAAAGACTAGTAGACCAAAGTCATAAATCTCGAGATCGAGTAGATGTACTCATCTTTATCTAGAACTTGTAGATATTCGTGATGGGGTAAAACCCATAGGTTTTGAATATATCTACAAAAGTAAAAGATTTGTAAATAAGAAGGTACAAACCTTCAAAATAAGACTAATGGCAAATATAGTGGGAGAAAGTAAACTATGGATAAACTTTCTCATTTGTTGTCATATTAGAGTATATAAGCATTTCCTAATTCATAGTTGCATATGAGATATGTCAAGTGAAGGTTTAAGAAATCTTTTTTTGAAAAGAAGTCTTAAAGAATGCATTTACAAATCAATTACATGAGTTCAATTTCAAAAATCAAAAGCAAAAGGTTTGCAAGCAGTAAAGGTTCATTTATGAAATGAATTTGATCACTAGATTTTTGAATGTAAGGTTTGATAAAAGTATCAAAAACTATGACTTTGAATAAATATTAATGATATTGTATAGACAAGAAAATCATTAATTACTTAGTGGAATTTTCTCATATTTTATGTGGATGACTTATTACCCATTGTGAATGCTGTAAGATTTGAATCCAACATAAAATGTTGACTACCTAACCAATTCCAAATGAATGATTTAAATTACTGGGTATGTCCTAAATTAGAGTTTTCGAGGACAAAATGTTATTTATGTCTCACACATCTTATATTGACAAATTTGTTGTCAAGTATATGATGTAGTACTTCAAAAAATGATAATGTATCATTCTTACATGAAGTTTAGATTGTCTAAGGAATAGTGTCCTAAGACATTTCAAAATGTTGAGAACATAAGATTGACTATCTACATTTGAGTGGGAGAAAATCTAATGTACACTTGAGACATGACATTTGACAGTAAAATTGGTTAGCATTTATTAGTTAACCCAATGGTATGACCATTGCACGGAAAAATAAAAACTTTTCTCAAAATATCTATGGATAAATTGAGAAATTATATTTTTGTGTATGAGGTTAAAGATTTGATCTTTACGAGATGCACTGGTTTTAACAAAGATTTATGGAAATCTATGTTTACCCTAGATGATGGAGTATGGTATGCAAGTTAAATGTTCTTACTTATGAAGTAAAGAACTTGCATAACTCAAATAATTTCTTATTGGTCTGAAAGATGTTTCAGATATAGTTAAGCCTAAAACGTTTTATGTAATGGCTAAACTTAAGGAACTTAGATAACATCAATATATAGGGTATCCTGAGAGAGAAAGAATCGTGGTAGGACCAAGATGACTTTTAATTGACAATCGTTTTGATCTATATAAAAAGACTTTCCAGGCTAAAGTGTTTGAAAGCCACCTAGAATGTCTAGGATTATGAGACATGTCTCATCTTCACTAGGGCAAGTGGGAGAACATGTTGGGTGTAGAGTATGCCCTAGGATACATGTCTCACCGGCTTTAGTGCAAGTGGGAGATTGTTGGGATTTATGCTCTAAAGCCTCGTAATTAATTAATAATTATTTGATAATTATTTTATTATTAATATTTGCAATTTATAATATTCATTATATAAATAAAATCCAAGGTTATTAGTGTAATCTTGAACTGTATGTAGTTGACATACGGGAGGATCATGTTCAAGTAATAACCTAAAGGGTCTATAGTATATGGATAATGTTGGGTGCCTTATCCTGGTAACACTATTGATACGGCCCACTTTGTAATTGTTACAAATGATTTGATCCAAATCATTCATGTAGAGACATGAGAGTGGGGGTATCCTATACAATGAGTTTGTATAAGACTGGACCACGAAATATATAATCTCTCTTTATAAATCCGTTATTTGAGAAAATTAGTATTTCACAGGATGATCATATGTGACTCGATCTTAATCGTGAGTGAGTTATGAACTCCTGCCTGTGAGGGCTCGTCCTTTGATTTGTATGGGTGAGAATGGCCTTTATAGCCGATTCAATAAGCCTACCATTTTGGGGACTTGACCAAATAGGGAGTTGGGAACATAAGTTTCACAAGATGGAATTCACTTCTTCCCATATAGGGAAAGTAGATGAGTAGTTCCCTTAAGTGCTGATTTCGGGACTTGAACAATGGGGCCCCACCCTCTCACTGGCCCGAGAGGGACTTGGTTTATGGTTGGATCATAAACAAGTTGTTCATTAGAGAATCAGTGGTACTTAAGGTGTAAGATGTTCAAAAATGCTCCATACCCTCAAACGAGGTAAAACGGACTTTTGACCCAGCTGTAATTACGAACAACTCGTGAAGGATCGACTTGCATGTAATGGTTATATCCATGGACACAACTTGTCCTACAGTGCATAAGAGTGCAACTCTAGGCCTATAGTGGAGTGACCTAGAGTTAATGAATGAAAGTTAATTAATTAAAGAGTTTAATTAATTAATTTTGTATCATTGGAGCTTATAAATCTGTAGGTCCATAAGGTCCCCTTGCTAGCTCATAGTAACACTAAAAGGATCAATTTAGTTGAAAGAAAAATTTGAAATATTCAAATTAATATTTAATATATTTGATATATTAAATGTAGAAGAGTAAAATATATTTATTGTATTTGATACATTAAATATTAGAGGAAATAGTTTATGTATATGATACATTAATATTAAAAACTATATACATATGTTATTTGAATGAGATTCAAATTGGTTTAAAGTATATTATAAAAGATTAATTTTATAATATTTGAATAAGATTCAAATAAATATAAAATACATATTTTAATATATTAGATATTAAAATGTATTTTATAAAATAAAATTAATTCCTAAAAGCCTTATTATAAATAAGACATTTAGGTTTAGCCAAAGGGTTGACCAAACACACTACTCACCCTCTGCAGAGAGAATTGTTCTCTCATTCTTTCAAAGAGCTCCCACAAGCCTTGATCCCGTGTTCGAGTCATAGCGAGGAAGATCTCGTGGAAAAAGGAACACAAGAAGATGATTGATCTTCAAAGGTAATTGTATTATAAGCTTAACCTGTATTTTAGTTTAATTCTAAATAAATCAAAGAATCGATCCCAAACGCTTCCGCTGCGGGGAATGAAGAGTTCATTCCCTTCACAACCTGCCATCCATTTTGTCTAAAGAATTCCTAACCTCTGGAAGGAGTAAGAATTCAGAGTCGTTCATTCATGTTAGCCTTTCATGGTAGTAAAGAGAGTGACCTAGGAATAGGCATTCTCCTAGCACGTTTGTTAGCATGCGTTTATAAATAGGTTGTTAGCCTTACTTGGACATGAGTAATCTAAGAATCTAATGCATATAATCGGAAGATGTATGAGATCTAGCTAAGACGATGCATGAGATTTTAATTTTCTGCTGAATGATCATAGTAAAATGCCCATAGAGGACTCTTAAGCCAACCTTGCTGTCTTCATTTTAGATTTTAATCGTTGCTAGTTTATTGCGAGAATATTGCGAGAACCGCAATATCACTTTCTGCCTTTACCTTAGTATTTTATTAGTTTTTTGTAATCCATTGCGAAAGTATTGCGAATCCCGCAATACTATTCTTTAAACATTGTAGTCTTCTCGACTTCTCTTCTTTGTGTTAACCTTGCACTTTCCTTTCACCCGATATAAATTCGTGTCTCAACCCAAAATCCATTCATTTCTTGTTACCTTATCTAATTTAACACACACCAAATCGCTAGTCACTCAACTCAGTCTCTGTGGGAAAACGATATAAAATATACTTATCACTTGCTGCAGACCATGTATACTTGCATGATCTGAGTGCTCTTCGCATCTAATTTACATACACACTGAGCACGCAACAAGTTTTTGGCACCACTGCCGGGGACTTTGTTTAGTAAAAACGATTTGTGTTATTTTAGAAAAAAAAAAACTTAATTGATTGGAGCTAATCTTTTGCGTTTATTTTGCAGGTACTAACAAAGCTGGTTTATGAATGAGTTTCCAAACTACAATCTTGAGTTTGATCTCGAGCCTGAAAGAACTCTAAGGAACAGAAATAAGGTTAGAAGGGAAGCTTCATGTCGTTTGAATCAGCCACCTCAAAATCAACCTGTATTTTAGCCTATTGCTGACCACGCAGAGTCAGTGCAATTCGAACCACATCAAGCTGAAATGGATCGACCAGAAGAAGCACCAAACCCAGCACTTAACACTCGCAATCCAATTGAAATTGCGAATGACAAGGATAGTGATATACTATCTTACCTTGTACCTATGCCTGAGGAGCTTAATCCGAGCATCATCCGCCCCGAAATCACAGCTCACTCATTCGAATTGAAACCTGTCATGTTTCAGATGCTGTCCACAGTTGGACAATTCTTCGGTGTGGAGAATGAAGACCCCCACAATCACTTGAGGAACTTCCTGGGAGTGAGTGACACCTTTGTCATCCCAGGAGTATCTCAAGATGCTTTGTGACTGTACTGTTGCGTGCTCAATGTGTAAAGATAAATATGCAAAAGAAAAGAGAGAGCACTTAGAACATGCAAGCATACATGGTCTCACAGCAAGTAGTAAGTATATTTAATTCGTTTTTTCCACAGAGACTCATTTTTAGCTATTCGCGAAGTGTGAATGTTAAGAAAGATGGGATGGATTTGAGGGGGTAAAGTTGGTTTTTAATTAACTACTTTTTGCTGAATGTGTAGAGGGATATAACATAAACAAATTAAAGTTAAAAATAGACCTAAAGGTCAAGAGATGGAATTAATAATCGAGGAAGAAAACAGCTAAACAGAATGATAAACAGGCAGAATTGCGAGGACCGCAATGTTTCCGCAATTAATTAGCAGCGAATCTGATTAAAATGGGGGATTAAGGGCTACTAATGACTATCCTATAGGCATTTTATTACGATTATCAAGCTTTGGATCAACTCTCTATACATCAAACTCACTCTATCTCAAGTATCGTCCGATTCCATGCATGAGAGACTCAAGTTTACTCGACTTCAAAGTAAGGTCTTAAGCATCTTGTTAAAGCAGGAGTGTGCAGTTTGTACTAGGGAAACGCCTATTCCTAGGCCGTTTCCTGATTACCATGAAAGGCTAGCATGATTATATGACTCTGAACTCTTACTCCTTCCAGAGGTTAGGAGTTCTTTGGACAAAATGGATGGCCAATCGAAATTGCCCGTGGGATGAAGCTTACATACAATCAATGTTCGAGTGTTAATCTACCTACTTGACTCACGTTTTTTAGCCTATAGTTCTGTCATTAGCATGCCCCTAAATGATTTTAGTTACTCATGGATATGTAAAGAGCAGAAATGGTAGATAAAGTAGACATGCTTAGAAGAGAAATGTGTGTAAAACAGCAAGCAAAACTCGTAGCAGAACAAGGTAGACTGTGAAATGCAGAAACTTACTTTGATTAACTTGAATGTTTGAATGACAAAGGAAAGCTTTAAAAGGAATGAATCCAAGGCAGACAACAACGAAATGCAATAAGTAAATTACTAAACTAAGAACAACAATGATCAGTAATGGAAATGAGAAGGAAAGAACAGAAACAGTAAAGGCTTGCTGAAAACTTCGTGGCAGTCGCCTCGAATGATGGCGATGAGAATTCAGCCGTGCTTGGATGAATCCAATCGAGAGAGAAGAAGAATCTTCTCTCCTTCCTATCAGATTATCGACTCCAAAAGCTGAGAACCTCACTCCAACAGACGGCAAAGGAATTTAGAGAGAAATGGTGGACTGCGAGAAGACTTCTGCACTTCGAATTGCTTACTGAACCTCCGACTTTGACCCCCTTTTATAGTAGTTTGCAGGTGCGTTTGGGCCAAGGAGAACCATCAACCTTCAACGTCATATATCAGAATGGATGGAGGAGAAAGAACGAATCCCTGAAAAGTCGGATCTAAACAGAAAATGATCAGCCAACTTACGGTTTTAACTTGAATAATTGCGGTCACCGCAATTATTCCGCAATTCATTTGCAATGGTTATTTTTTCATTCTTTTCTTCGGTTTTCAACCCTTTTTCTACCTATTGTACACAAGTCCTATATTAGCTACCTTCTTCTAATTCTCATATTAAAGCATAGGTTTAAGCTAATTGCTAACAAAAACACCTAAATGTGTACATCTTCTTAAGCTAAATGGGTCCTAAATAAGTCACTTTCAGAGACTTAACACACCCCCAAACTTAAGGCTTTGCTTGTCCTCAAGCATACTAAGGATTTACCTAGGCTGCTGTTTCTTCTTCTTTAACTACTCACTAACTCCCTTATATTCTTGTCTATAGCAATGCTGTCCTGTGACACACTTCCAAGTTTAGAACTAACCTCTTGTCTAGCTTCTTCTGACTTCACCTGCCTACTATACCCACTGCTTTTGTTAACCCCCTACTACTGATCTAACTACTTGTATGATATCATGTTATTATCCCTAAGGTTTCAAATTCTACCAAGCTTTACTCTAGACTCAGTACATGCTTCTAGCTTATTTTTAATGTGTCTAGGATTCCTTAGAGTCATGCCAGTCTTAGTATTAACGGTGACAGTGGTACTTTTAGAGAACAACCTAAACCCTGGCATCACTACATTGGATATACATTCATCTCCCTAGACAAACCTAAAAGCTACAACCTTGTGCTTAGCTCATTAAGGATCAGAGTTCTTTTTTCATAGGACATCTAAGCCACAAGATTATAACTCCCAAGCATACATTCTTCTTCCCCTATTTCTCCTTTTTCTTTTTCTTTTTTACTTAGGTGGAGTCTCCCCTTGGTTTGCCTTTTGATGCAATGCCACTTGTGGTTTACACACTTGGCACTGATTACTCAGCAACTTGAGAAAGACTCCCCTCTTTATTCTATTTTTCACTTTTTCTATTTATCACAAAAAAATTTTTTAGGAGAAGAAGAATGCTTATGTCCTAAGGAAGAGAGGAATGTTCCTAGGCCTAGGGTGGCCTCCCCCAAACTTCAACTACTCATTGTCCCCAATGAGTGTTTGAGGTGGCACACCCCCAAACTTGTCCTAGAAGCATCTAGTCTAAAGCAAAGCAAAGAGAATCTAAAAATCCTAGGCATAGGCAAAACATTCTAAAAGCAATTATCCCAGCAGCAGAAAATTTGAACATAACAGACAGGTTTAAGGCCTTATGGTTTATGCATGCTGAGCACTATTCAGAGGCAAATTTAAACTATCAAAGGGTGTCCTATGACACTCATCCAGCATGCTTCAAGATCAGCTATATAAGGTAGTCATGCTAGCAACAAAAGATAGAATTTAACAGATCACAGCCTAACTAAACAGACAGTCCAAAACATGCAATCAGTCACAAAAATTGCGGGAACCGCAATTATTTCGCAATTCAATCTGGGCAGATTTAACATTAACTCAGGCCCCTAGCATGTTTTTTCCTGTTACTCATGCATTCTAAAAATCAAACTAAACTATCCTACCTAATCAACTAACATCAGACTATCCTAAGCAAAAGGAAAAACATAAAACTAAACATCCAAAACAGATCAAAATTGAACCCAAAAACAGCATAATATACATTATTCTATCAAAAAGCAGGAAAATTGTTTTGTTTTTCTGAAGGGATCAGTAATACTCCCTCGAGTGCTCTCCAAACCAGCACTCAATTCTCATCATCCTCATCTGGTTGCCTTGGTCGTGGGGGCACCCATGGAGTTAGGAGGTTGGTGGGGAAGTCCGGGAAGATGCACCCCAACTGGTCTGCAACTTCTTTGTCCCTCGCCTGCGCATAATTGGCCCATTGAGCCATTCTCCTCTGTATGTCCATTAAGCAGGCCATGGATAGGGACTGCTCAGCAGCCAGCCTATCCAACTCAAATTCCATGTTGCCCTTTCTTCTCAGCCTTAGGTGTGCAGGCAACTCCAGATGGCCTGTGTAGGGCAGCTGCTGCTCCAAGCGCTCGGTGGGAACTCCTGCAAGCAAGCATAACTTGAGTTGCCAAACAAAAGAGATACATTTAATCAATTGGAAGCGGTCTTTAGCTATAATTAGGACGTATTTAATAGCTCCAAAATGGAGTTATCAAACACCCCCAACTTAAACATTGCTAGTCCTCGAGCAAGCACTACAAAGACATTGACTCTAAGGACGCGTTTACATATATTCTAACTCAAACCTCCATGCATATTGAAATTTAAACACGATCATAAACATGGAAGCAATTGTTCATGCATTAACTAGGACATATCAAAAATTAACTCTTGCCCCCTAACGTGTGTGTGTGCTAGACAACCACTCCTAAACTCACGTAAACCCGGAAAACCAACATGCAACGCACATCCCGTTTTCCCCCTACTTCTAGCGTTTAAGAACAGCTACACTTGACTTACACGAGAGAGAGAAACAAATTAAGAGACCTAATTATTTTCTCATTCCTTTTTTTTTCTCTTTCTTTTCAAAAGTACTTTGTACTCTTTTATTTTGGGTTCTTTGAACTAACCTTTCATTTCTTTTTTCTTCCTACTCGAGTTGCCTAACACGTCAAATTCATGCATAAAACTTCACGTTTTTAAGGACTAACGCTCACTTCTTTTAAGCGCTTAATAAGAAGGAGGAGCGCCTCGAGAGGAATTTTTCTATAGAACATGCTTTTCTATTTTTTTTTTATATTAGGCTAAGCACATGCTTCCTCAATTAATTAGCTACTAACTCTCATGCAACAAGCTACCTAAGGGTGCCTTTCGGGGTGACAACGAGAATTAGCTAAACATGCGATAAACCAAGCTTACGGAATCTAGGGAGAAGTTGCTAAGTGCGCGATGAGTGCAAGGGAGCAACAGAAATTTTTTTTAAAATTTTTGACATGAACCTAATAAACACAAAACTCATGCAAAAACTCGATTATGAACATGCTCAGATTTCCAACATGCATTTCCTAGGCGATCACAGTCAGAAAACAGTAAACAGAGTCCCAAGCACTTCAATATCTTTATAACACTTCTCAACAAACTACACATGCACATCCATCGGACTACTCCACCCCCAACTTCAAAATTTGGCATTGTCCTCAATGCCAATCAGTCAGATACATCAAAGTAAAAGGGAAGCAGAAATACACTTCCCTGACTCTTGGTGAAGCTGGCGAGGGCGAGGAAGCGGCGCACGAACGCATCAGAGCCCAAAATTGTCTTCTCATCCTCGATTCCCCTAAAAAAAACAGCAAGCTAATTAATACTAAAAAGCAATAAAACTAAACTAAAGCATAAAAACAGTTCAACACTCGGGTGCCTCCGAGAAGCGCAGAATTTTTAAAGTCGGTTGCTCGACTGTATTCTCGAAACAGACTCATCCATAGTCTGTAGGTGCGGGGGACGATCCAGACTTGTCCTTGGCCACACCTTTTCCACCATCCACCTGAAAAACATTTTGCACTCTTCGTGCCTCGGGCACGTGAATATCAGACATGTTAGTGCAAAATCCAGCAGTATCATCCATCAAATTCAAATCAGAAATTTTAACAGAGACATGGGAACCATCCCTCAAGCGCGAGGGTAGACTCCCATTCTCATCATGCTCACAAACAACAGAAACATTCGCATCAGATTTCCCATCAAATAAAGAAAACTCATGCAAAGTATCATCAAACTCTAACGAAACGACGCCCTTATACACATCGATTTTGACCCTAGCGGTCTTAAGAAAAGGGCGTCCTAACAGCATAGAGGACGAAGCATGCAATGAATTTTCATTCATATCTAAAACAAGGAAATCAGCGGGAAACGTCATATTCCCAACTCTAACTAAAACATCCTCTACCTTCCCCCTAGGACAGATGCTCGACCCATTAGCCAACTGAACAGAAACATTACACTCATGCATTTCATTCAAATTCAGTTCACGATATAATGCATAAGACATAACATTAACAGAGGCTCCTAGGTCTAACATGGCATTATGGACAATTTTACTACCTATAGTGCATGGGATAGTAAAAGTACCTGGATCGTTGCACTTTGCAGGCAACGTACCTGGGAGTATGGCAGAGACGTTCTCTTTCTTTTTCTCAGTCCCTCTGGACTTCCTTTTTGTAGTGCACCAGCTCCTTAGGAATTTCGCGTACTTGGGCACTTGACTGACTGCCTCTAGGAGCGGGATATTTACCATCACCTTCTGGAAGGTTCGAAGGACCTCCTCGTCATCGGATTCCAAAGTAGGCTTCGCAAGCCTACTCGGGAATGGTGCTTTGGCAACATCCACAGGTACACTGACCTTCTCATTTCTTTTCTCATTCTGAGTCTCAGGAGCAGTCGGGGCGGACTTGTTCAGGCTGTCCGTGGCTTCCTTCGCAGCTCTGGTGGAAAGTGACTTCCCACTGCGCAGCTGAATGGCACTCACATTTTCACATGAGTTAACTGTAGTTTGGGAAGGAAGCTTCCCCGAGCTCTTGCTCTCGATCTTACTAATAGACACCGCCATTTGTGTCAGCTGCTTGTTCAAATTCTGCAGCTCTGCCTTATGAGAATTTAGCTCCTCGCGAGCCTCTTTCTGGAACTGGCTGGTGCTAGTCACGATGGTCCTGACCATCTCTTCAAGTGAGCTGGAGGAGCTCGAGGCTTGAGCCTGGGTGGAAGAGTTAGGCCTATCCTGGGACTGGCCTTGGAAGCGATTTTGTCCTTCCCTATTCCCATAGCTGAAATTTGGATGGTCACGCCAACCGGGGTTGTAAGTGTTAGCATATGGATCATACTTCCTTGGGTTGGAAGCATACCCCCCGACTGCATTGACCTCCGCCTCTTCGCGTTGTCCTCCAACAATTTTCTTCAACATACTACCTATCTCGGCCACCTGGGCCCTCATTTCAGACATCTCATGGCTCTGAGCCACGCTGTGCACTTGTCCTTGCCCCCTGATCCCAAACTGCTGCAAATTGGTGGCCATATTTGCAATGAGCTGCTTGGCCTCAACTGGGGTCTTGTCAATCAGTGCCCCTCCACTCGCTGCATCGATCATCTGCCTGTCGTGGGGCGTCATCCCCTCATAAAAATACTGTATGAGCAGCTGATCGGCGATCTGGTGGTGTGGGAAACTCGCGCACAGGCGCCCAAAGCGTTCCCAATACTCATGCAGGGACTCACCTACATCCTGGGTGATCCCATATATCCTCTTCCGCAGAGTGGTGGCTAAGGATGCGGGAAAGTATTTCTCCAAAAATACCCGCTTCATGTCCTGCCACGTGGTGATGGATCCGGAAGGCAAATAATACAGCCAATCCTTGGCCTTGTCCTTGAGCGTGAAGGGGAATGCCCTCATATTCAGTTGCTCTTCCGTGACCCCTGCGGGCTTCATCCCCGCGCAAACGCAATGGAACTCCATCAAATGCTTGTTCGCGTCCTCACCTGCATTTCCATGGAAAGAAGGTAACTGGTGAATTAAACCAGATTTCAGCTCAAAGTTACCTGCTACCACGGGGTAGTTAATGCACAAGGGCTGCAGGTTCAGGTCTGGCGCTGCCAGTTGCTTCAGCGTCCGTGGCGCTTCACCTTGCGCCATCTCGTCAAATAAGAAGGGATTGCCTTCTTCTCTTTCAAACGTTCCTTGCCCCTCCCGGGCTTCTCTACGTAACCGCCGCTCCTCTCTGTCAATCTCAGGAATATACTGCAAACTACCCTCAGAGGAACGGGTCATACACAAACAAAAATCTAAACATACAACATACAAACAGAAATTTTTTTCAGTCAACCATCAATAAATCAAATTTAAACTTCAATCATAAATTCAAACAATTGCCTACTCCCCGGCAACGGCGCCAATTTTGGTAACGATATTTTTGAACTATCGCTATAAACTCAAGCTGTCGAGGCTTGCCAAAATAAATTTATAATGCCTATTGCCAAGGCTTTGCAGCCAGTGGTAACAGGGTCGATCCAAGGAATAGGAGAGTTGAATTTACTAGTGAAATTGGGATTTGATCGATTAATTGGTAACGGGGGGTTTTAATCATGCAAAGAAATCAATAAGAAAGCTAATGGAAGAAAGAAATAATATGTAGAAAACGTGTGCACGGTTTGGGGAGTCTCGGGGTCAATTGTTAGACAAATACAACTTATCATTTAATTCTAATAACATGGAATTCAGTTTACTAAGCACGCGGACGACTACCAGAGAAGCCCCAAAGTAGCCGACTTCATGGATTTTAATTAGGCCACACAGTCCTAATTACACGTTATCTAATCTCACATTAAGATGATCAGTCCTAAGATGAATTTAGACAGTTACTAGCTAACCGCGACGAACATTCGGGCGTGAATTCTAATTGCTAGTAGGTTGCCCGCAAACGCTGTATGCAACCAACAATTATCCTACCCGACCCGATACTTCGATTTAGTTCTATTTACCTGTGTTACTTAGTCGAGCAGTGAGAGGCACGGCATCGCTACTCTTTAACATACACAACATGCGAAACTATCCGAGTGTCAATCAACATAATTTAGCATGCGCGTTGGATTAAGCAAAGTAAATAAATGCAATGTAAACAGAACCAATATACAAACTCATACTCAGATTATCAAAGCAATAATGTCTAACAAAATTCCCCTAAACAAAATCCCAAACCGTCACTCTTACCTTAGCCGCTCATGGCGCGGATCGTCAATCCCGCTCCACCAACGACCATGGAAGAGTTCATCTACCTATTACAAATGAAAGTGGAGCTCACTCGCATGCCAACAATGGCGGAGCTCCATGGAAAATAGAGAGAAAATGGGGAAGAAGGGAAGAAGAATCGCCGGATTCCGTTGAGAGATGAAGGAGAAAAGGCTTGGAGAAGATCTCCCAAAAAGTGCAGAAAAATCGTCTTTTAGCTACTGCCTTCGTCGTAGCGTCGAGACGCTAGGCCAGCGTCTCGACGCTGTGCCCTAAGTGATCCGCGCGCGCGCGCGCTGGCGTCGCGACGCAAGGCCAGCGTCGCGACGCTGCCCCGATGAATTTCCTGCGCGCGCCTCCTCCGGAGCGTCTCGACGCCAAGCAGGGTCTCGACGCCAGGGCAGCGTCGAGCTAGCGTCTCGACGCTATCACTCGACGCTTGCTCTCGGGTTTTTCCAGCGTCGAGCCAGCGTCTCGACGCTATCACTCGACGCTTGCTCTCGGGTTTTTCCAGCGTCGAGCCAGCGTCTCGACGCTATAGCTCGACGCTGGCTCTCGGGTTTGGGGCTGATGCTTTGCCTCTCCAAGGCTGTTTTGGCCCGTTTCTTCACGGAACAAATTCTCCTCTTCCCGATGCAATCCCGGGGCGCTAAAACTCTGCTTTAAGCGCTCGAACATGCCCAATGGACGCACGAGCTCTTTGCCGCTTTTCTCCTACAAAAGAGATACATTTAATCAATTGGAAGCGGTCTTTAGCTATAATTAGGACGTATTTAATAGCTCCAAAATGGAGTTATCAGTGCTCCACTGGATTCTCTGCCTAACCTTGACCAAATACAACCAAACACAACAAGGGCGAGACTCGAGCCTATCATTGAGGAACCAGAAGAAATCCCAAGGCCTCCCCCTGTCATTAGGCAACCTGAACTGCCGACCTATGTGCCACCACCTCCATTTCCTAGACGACTCAGAAAGAAACAAGAACAGGAAGCTCATTTCCATAAATTTTTGGAAATCTTAAAGCAAGTCCATGTTAATATTCCTTTTGTGGAAGTATTGAAGTCAATGCCAACATATGTAAAGTTTTTAAAAGATATTTGTTGCGTGCTCAATGTGTAAATTAAAATGCAATGGTAGAGCACTCAGAACATGCAAGCATACATGGTCTTGTAGCAAGTAATAAGTATTTTTCATTCGATTTCCCACAGAGATTTATTCTTAGTTACTAGCGAAGTGAGATGTTAAGTTAGAAAGAGTGGTTTAAATGGGGTAGAATTGGGAGTAATGTGCCTAACTATTAAAGAACGTGCGAGATATGCAAGCATAAACAAAGACAAGTAAAGAGGTTAACTTGAATGTAGAGGAAAAAGAATTGCGGAGAAAGCAATTATCTAGCAATAAAATCGCAAAACAGAAAGCTGAAAAAAATGGCTAAGGCAAAATTTAAACTAAGAAAATTGCGCAGACAGAAATTTTCTAGCAATTGTGCTAACAGTGTTTTAAGGGTAAAGTGTGGAAACAAGGGCTACTAACGACTCCTCTATAGGTTTTTTCATACGATTCTTCAGCAGTAGATCAACTCATCATGCATCAAATTAACTCATTCTCATGTATCTCTCGATTTCATGTATTAGATCCTTTAGATCACTCATGTCCAAGTGAGGCTTAAGCATCTATTTATATAAGCAAGTTAATGACTTGTGCTAGGAAAACGCCTATTCCTAGGTCGTTTTCTGGCTACCATGAAAGGCTAGCATGAATGGACGACTCTGAACTCTTACTCCTTCCAGAGGTTAGGAGTTCTTTGGACAAAATGGATGGCCAATCGAAATTGCCCGTGGGCTGAAGCACACATACATTCAATGCATTTGAGCTATCCTACATGCTGAATTCACGTATTTCTACCTATAGATTCATCATTAGCAGACCCTTATGTGGTTTAATTACTCATGGACGAAGATGAAGTGGAGAGAATTGATTGATTAAACATGCTTAATAGAATTCCAATGACAGCAAAAGAAGAAAGAGAGCAGTAAAGAGAGTTGCGAAGTATGCGAATAACTTCTCTATTGCGAAAGATTCAAAGCTTAAAATGTAGCGCTTGAAAAACAATAAAGACTAAACAACCGAAGACGAATTGAAACAATGTAGTAAACTAAAGCAAATGGCAACAATCAGTAGCGAAAAGGAAAGACAGAAAGTAGCAGAAAGCAGGTAAATCGTGCGCGTGAACCCTCGCCGCAAGCGCCTCAGATGAAGGGAGAAGGGAGCTTTGTTTGGGGATGAATCCAATCAGAAGAGAAGAAGGATCTTCTCTTCTTCCTCTCAGATTATCGATGCCAACATTTGAATCCTTCACGCCAACAAACGGAAGAGAGAAAAGAGCAGAAAATGCGTTGAGATGGGAGTTCTACGCTTCCAAGCTTGTTGTTCTCCTTCCCCCTTGACCTCCTTTTATAGTGTTTTGCAGGTACGATTCGGCCAAGGAGAACCATCCATTCTGAACGACGACCTTTCACGTGGCAGCATGAGAGAAATTGGACGACTGAAAGATCGCTACAAAACAGAAGACGGTTAGAACAACTTAACATTTTCACTTAAAACATTGCGGAGACAGCAATGTTTTCGCAATGTTCCTGCAATACAGAAAATTCAACTCTTTAGCTTTGTTTTCGATTCTTTTTCCTTTCTTTTACACATAAGTCCTGATTTAGCTTCATTCTATAAATTCTTATATATAAGCACATGTTTAGACTAAATTCTATCAAAAACGCTTAAGAGTTGACCCCATTCTATAGCAAATAAGTCCCTAAAATATGCACTTTTGGAGACGTAACACACCCCCAAACTTAAGTTATTGCTCGTCCTCGAGCAATATAAGGGCTTACTTAGGCTGTTATCACTCTATCTAACTACTTGCTGACTTCCCTAAGCTTACTATCCATCGCATGGCTGTCCTGTGACACTCTTCTTAGTTTAAACTAACTTCCCATTTTGCTTATTCTGATTTCTCTTGCCTTGCAAAACCTACTGTCTTTATAAACTTCCTACAACTGATCTATCTGCTTTGGTCATTAGGTTCATTGTGCAACTATCCCTAAGTTTTCAAATTCTACCTAGCTTTACCCCAGACTCAGTACATGCTTCTAATGTCTTTCTTTTGAGCTACCTAGGATTCCTTAGAGTCATGCCAGTCTTAGTACACACAAGTAACAGTAGTACATTTCATAGAACAACCTAAACCCTGGCATCACTACATTGGATATACATTCATCTCCCTTAACAAACCTACAAGCTACAACCCTGTGCTTAGCTAATTGAGGATCAGAGTTCATTCATACAGGACACCTAAGCACATAAGCTATAACTCATAGGCACACATTCTTCTTCCTTGGTTTTTCCTTCTTTGGTAGGGTCTCTTCCTTTGGTTGCTTTTTGATGCAATGCTACTTGTGGGTAACACACATGGCACTGATTACTCAGCAACCTAAAGAGAGACACTACTCTTTATTCTTTTCATTTTTTTTTCAGTTCATTATTTTTCAAAGAAGAAAAAGAATGCGTATGTTTAAAAGGGAGAGAGGAATGTTCCTAGGCCTAGGGCTGCCTCCCCGAAACTTAAACTTCTCATTGTCCCTAATGAGAGTCTGAGGTGGCACACCCCCAAACTTGTCCTAGAAGCATCTAGTCTAAGGCAAAACAAGTAAAATTTAAAACTCCGAGGCATAGAATGACCTTCCTAAAGCAGATAGCACAGCAGCAGAATTTTTTTGTAACGACAGCATGTTAAGGGCTTATAGAGGTTCATGCTGAGCGCTAAAGGAAGCTAATTTAAACTATCCAAGGTGTACTAAGACACTCATCCAGCATGCTTAGCAGATAGATCACATAATGAAGTCAGCACAGCAGCAAAACATTGAGATATAAACAGAAACAGCCCATCCAACAATCATCCAATAGCATGCGAAAACTAACAAAAAAAATTGCGGACTCCGCAAAGAATTCGCAATAAACCTACAGAGCATTTTTAGTAGTGATCAAGGCTCCTAGCATGCTATTTTCAGTCATCATTCACTACACAAAACAGGTAAACTAACCAAACCAACTACTCAGAACCCATCAAGCTAAACTAAACTACTCTAAACACACAAGGGAATTAAAAACAGATCATGTATTTGATTAAAACAGAATTCAAAAGTCACGGAAAAACATGTTTTTTTTTCAAGAGGGATCAGAAAACTCCCTCGAATGCCGTTCAGGCTGGCATTCAATCATCCTCATCCTCATTCCTCCTTTCTCTAGGAGGTGCCCATGGCTTCAACAGGTCAGTAGGGAAGGCAGGAAATATGCACCCCAACTGGTCAGCTACGTCCTTGTCCCTTGCCTGTGCATACTCAGCCCATTGAGCCATCTTGTGCTGCAGGTCCATCAGGCATGCCATGGATAGTGATTGAGCAGCAGCCAGGCCGTCTAGCTCAAATTCCATGTTGCCCCTCCTTCGCATCCTCAAGATGGTGGGCAGCTCCAGATTGCCAGTGTAAGCCAATTGCTTCTCATTCTTCTCCATTGGCACTCCTACACGAAGGCACAATTTAGTTATAGTATTTGGGAAAAATAACTGACCCTTACCTTTCTTTGAACAATCGGCAATGGAAGCGGCAATGACTTCACCAACGTCAATGGTGAGGCCCCGCATGATGGCGTACAACAGCAATGATCTCCCCTGGTTGATAGTCGTCTCGTGGGTCAAAGGGGAGATACGTCTGCGGACGAAAGAGAACCAGACGGCCGCCTTGTCTCGCAGGGTTGCACTCATCAGGGTGTGCTTCCCGTTCCTTGACACCGCCCACGATGCCTCTGGCTTGCCTATCGTGTGCAAGGCCTCTTCTAGAACTGCCTCAGATGGCAGGTCAACAATCTTGGCATAGTCAGAATGGGAATACTCCTTGAGGCCGTAGGCCTCATTGATGGCATTGGCAGAGAAGTCGACCTCTACCCCCCTCACCGTGGACAGGCATGCGTCAGGGTGCGTGAGGTTGGCGTAGAAGTCATACACCATGTCGGGGTAAGCTGGAATTGGGGGTCTGCACAGCTCCTCCCAGCCATGGGTGATGATTCATGCGCGCAAGAACTGCGGCAGGTCCGCCAACGCATCAAGAAAGCTCCGTTCGTGGAGGAGCTCCTTCTTCCTTAATTCGAGGCCCTTGGCCTCTGCTTCTTGTGAGACACACCTCTCAGCTGAAGGTTCGTCCTCGGGGTATATCTTCTTCTTCCCCTTCTCTTTTGCCTTGGCCGATTCAGCAGCCTCAACCTTCAATTTCTTTAAAGAAGGTTCACCACTAACCTTCTTCTTCTTGGCTCGCTTGGAGGCCTTCGGTCGCTTGGCTTTCACGATCACAGGGACCCTCTTCTTGAGGCGTGCCTTGGTGGTGATCTGCTGGAGGCAATCCCCCAACGTTTCGTCCATGGAGTCCTTGCTTCCCCCCTCCGCAGGGCTGTCAAGACTGGCTTCCATCAAGGGGGAGAAAACCTCCTCGTCCTCCGTCGGCTCTTCACTTGGTACCGAGTCTTGATGCTCTTCAGGTGGAGCTTCAGGCTCTGGCGTCTGGGGAGAAGGCTCAGGGCTCTGTCTGGCCGTCTCATAGGATGGACGGCCACTCCCTCGACTCTCCTCGCTGGGAGTCTTTCTCACCCTGATTGGAGAATCATCCGTTGCGATTCGCCACTTTCTTTTCTTGGGTGTACCGACTGGTTCAGAAGGACCAGCAGGTATCTCAGTCACCACCTTCCACTTCTTTCGTCGCACTGGTAGCTTCGGAGGCCGTGAGGGCTGCGCAGCATCGGCGTCTGCTAAGGAAAGCAGCGCCTCTATCGCAGCTTCTTCGGCGTCAGGCGACTTCTTCTTTGGCGTGGATCAGTATGCTCGCGTGGACACCATTGTCGTTCTTTGAGGATCTGAAGGTAGGAGATGCAGAGGAAGAAGAAGATTGAATTCTTGAGGTCCAACGGATGGAGAAGACGTAGAGGGCAGGGATCACATGACGGCTATTTATACTCGAGTGTATCCCAACGACTCTATTCTTTTGCGGATTCAGCAACTTCTTCGCAATAAATTCGCATAGCCGTTGGGATATTTTGTGATTTAAGTTGCAAGATTCAGCAACCCGAATCCTTGATTTACCCCGATTTTCTTCGTGGATTTTCTCCCCTTGATTCATCTCCTTGATCTCCTCTTAAATATTTCCCATTAAAATTCACCTAATCAAAACAAAAATCCGTAAATAAATTCAAAAATAAACACACAACACGAAACGAAAATACGAAAGAAAAAAAACTAAGGCATGGCCTTCTTGGGTGAGCACAGTGGTCGCTCATCCCCTAGCGATTTGCTTTTCAAGCTTCAGATAAGAGGAAGGCCGAGAGTGTCTTCACATCTCCTTCCTCGTAGTAATGCTTCAATCGAGCCCCATTGACCATAAATGGCTGCCCGTGGTTGAGGTTGCGAATCTCGATAGCACCATGAACAAACACGTTAGTTATCACAAAAGGGCCTGACCATCTGGACTTAAGTTTGCCTGGAAATAACCTTAACCTTGAGTTGAATAATAAGACATGCTGGCCTTTTTTAAAGTCCTTGATCCTAAGTCTACTATCATGCCAAGTTTTAGTCTTTTCCTTATACATTTTAGCATTTTCATAAGACATATGTCTTAGCTCATCTAACTCATGTAATTGCAGAGACCGCAAAGTTCCAGCATCGGTCACGCAATAATTTAGTTCTTTTAAGGCCCAAAAGGCTTTGATTTCCAATTCGAATGGTAAGTGACATGCTTTTCCATACACTAGCCTATAAGGAGACATACCTAAGGGTGTCTTATATGCAGTCCTATATGCCCAAAGTGCATCGTCCAACTTAAAAGACCAGTCTTTTCTATTAGGTTTGACCACTTTTTCAAGTATGTTCTTGATCTCCCTATTGGATATTTCAGCTTGTCCATTTGAGTGGGGGTGATACGGGGTTGCTACTCTATGTCTAACGTTGTATTTAGCTAACACCTTTTCCATAGCTTTATTAATAAAGTGAGTTCCCTCATCACTAATTATAGCACGTGGTGTACCAAACCTTGTAAAAATATGCCTATTAAGAAACTTAATGATTGTTTTGGCATCATTCGTTGGACATGCTATGGCTTCTACCCATTTAGATACATAGTCTACAGCTACAAGTATATAGAGATTACCTGCAGAAGGAGGGAATGGTCCCATGAAGTCGATGCCCCACACATCAAAGAGCTCCAACTCTAAGATGTAGGTGAGAGGCATCTCGTCCTTCCTACTGAGATTACCTGTCCTTTGACACTCATCGCAGCTGTGTGCATGGTCGTGTGCATCCTTGAATATCGTGGGCCAGTAGTAGCCACTCTGGAACACGTTTGCAGCCGTCCTTTGGCCACCAAAATGTCCACCATAGGGAGACGTATGGCAGTGCTGCAACACTGACTTCGCCTCAGCAGCTGATACACACTTCCTCAGCAATCCGTCTGCGCAAGTCTTGTAAAGTGTAGGATCGTCCCAGATGAACTTCCTAGCTTCATGTAGAAACCTCTTCTTTTCTTGCCCCCCTTTGAAAGTTGGTAGTACCTGCGAGGCAAGGAAGTTAGCAATATCCGCAAACCAAGGTTCCTCATCGTTATCACGATAAGCTAACACAAAGACATGCTCATCGATAAAGGCATCAGAAATTGCTGGCTCAACAATTTTATCGCAATTATGCCGCAATCTAGATAAATGGTCAGCAACTACATTTTCGCATCCTTTCTTATCTCTAATGTCTAGATCAAACTATTGCAACAATAATACCCATCTAATTAACCTAGGCTTCGCATCAGCCTTCCTCATTAGATATTTTAGTGCAGAATGATCAGTGTACACAATGGTTCTAGTTCCTACAATGTAATTCCTAAACTTTTCACAGGCAAACACTGCAACTAGCATTTCCTTTTCCGTGGTTGTGTAATTACATTGTGCTTCATTCAAAGTCTTACTTGCATAGTATACAGGATGTGTTAGTTTATCTATTTTTTGTCCTAGCATGACCCCTACTGCATAGTCACTAGCATCACACATCATCTCAAATGGTAGATCCCAATTTGGTCCTACTATAATTGGTGCTTTGACTAAGGCTTCCTTAAGTGTTGTCCATGCTAAGAAACATTCTTTTGAGAAGACAAATGGTTTGTTAAGCTCTAGAAGCTCACACAAAGGTTTAGAGATTTTTGAAAAGTTCTTAATGAATCTCCTATAAAAACCTGCATGACCTAGGAAGCTTCTAATAGCTTTTACATTTTGAGGTTCCACTAGCTTCTCTATTATTTCTATCTTGGTCCTATCGACCTCTACTCCTGCTCTAGACACTCTATGACCTAGGACTATTCCTTCCTCCACCATAAAGTGGCATTTCTCCCAATTTAGGACTAGGTTGGTCTCCTCACACCTAGCTAGGACTTGTCCTAAGTTCTCTAAGCAATTATTAAAAGAATCACCAAAGACTGAGAAGTCATCCATAAATATTTCTATCATGGACTCATCTAAGTCAGAGAAAATGGCCAACATACACCTTTGGAATGTTGCTGGTGCATTGCATAAGCCAAAAGGCATTCTGCGAAAAGCAAATGTTCCAAAGGGACATGTAAAGGTTGTTTTCTCTTGGTCCACAGGGTCTATGGTGATTTGGTTATATCCAGAATAACCATCTAGAAAGCAGTAATAGGCTCGGCCAGCTATCCTATCCAACATTTGATCTATAAATGGTAAAGGAAAATCATGTTTTTTTGTTTCTTTGTTTAATTTTCTATAGTCCATACAGACTCTCCATCCTGTAATAGTTCTAGTTGGAATTAGTTCATTACTCTCATTAAGTACTACAGTCATCCCACCCTTCTTAGGCACACATTGGATTGGACTCACCCATTGACTATTAGCTATAGGGAAAATTACACCTGCATCTAACCATTTGATGATTTCTTTTTTAACTACCTCCTTCATGGAGGGATTCAACCTACGTTGGTGATCTACTCTAGGTGTATGTTCCTCTTTCAATAATATCTTATGCATGCAATAGGAAGGACTAATACCTCTTATATCAGCAATCGTCCATGCAATAGCTTTTTTATGTTGCTTAAGCAGCAATATTAGCGCAATTTCATGCTTTTCACTTAATTTAGACGAAATGATAACAAGCAAAGTATCATGCTCTCCTAGATATGCATACTTAAGATGATCAGGCAATGGTTTTAATTCTAAGAGAGGTGGATGCTCAATTGATGGTTTCAATGGATTCGTGGTTCTTTCAGACAAGTCATTGGTCATACAAACATGTTGAGGTTTGTCCACAGATATATCCATTAACTCATAAATGTTTAAGTCAGTTATATCTACTTGTACATAGTCAGTGGCATGCTTAAGTAACAGTTCATGCTCAAGTTGTTCTTCCATCAGTGAATCTACTACATCTACACTTGCACAGGATTCAGAATCAGAGGGATACCTTGAAGCTTTAAAGACACTAAATTTGACCTCCTCATCATGAACTCTCATGGTGAGCTCACCTTTCTGAACATCGATCAAGGCCCTACCTGTGCCTAGAAATGGTCTGCCTAGTAAGATTGGTACCTTTTTGTCTGCTTCATAATCCAGAATGATGAAGTCTACAAGAAAAATGAATTTGTCAACCTTGACAAGTGTATCCTCAATCTTACCCTCAGGGTATGCTATGGATCTGTCTGCAAGCTGCAAGGTGACAGTAGTAGGACGTGCTTCTCCTATTCCAAGCTGGCGGAATAGTGATAGGGGCATGAGATTTATGCTGGCTCCCAGGTCACAAAGAGCTCTGCCCACGTGCTTGCCTCCCAACTCGACTGGTAAGGTGAAAGAACCAGGATCCTTCTCCTTCTTTGGTAGTTTGTTCTGGAGTATAGCACTTCACTCCTCGGTGAGATTCACTGTTTCAAATTTACCAATAATTTTCTTGTTAGTAATAATATCCTTCAAAAATTTAACATAAGAAGGCATAGATTGCAAAACCTCTACAAATGGAATATTCACATGCACTTGCTTTAAAATTTCTAAAAACTTATTAAAGTGCACTTCCTGTTCTTGTTTTTTCTTCAGCCTTCTAGGGAATGGAGGTGGTGGTACATATGTAGGAACTTCAGGTCGCCTAACGACAGGTGGAGGCCTTGGAATTTCTTCTGGTTCCTCTATGATAGGTTCCAGCCTCACCCTTGATGTGCTTGGTGGTAGTTGACCATGGTTGGGCAAAGAGTCCAGTGGAGCACTAGACTCTTCATTCTCTACTCGCTTTGGTGTTTCTCTATTGTTGCTCACCAATGTTCTCCCACTTCGAAATTCAATTGCTTGAACTTGCTCTTTTCCATCCCTTCTTGGTACTTAAGTGTCTGCAGGCAATCTACCTTGGGGCCTATTTTTCAGTTCATTTGCTAACTGCCCTATTTGGTTTTCTACGCTCCTAAGGGTGGCTTGCTGACTTTGTAGGGTAGCATCATTTTTTGCAATATACTCCTTAAGTAAATTTTCTACTAATGACCCTATTGGTTGGTTATATGGCTTTTGGTACATGGATTGGTTATTTTGTTGAGTGAAACCAGGTGTTCCACTCGATCTTGGTTGGTTTGGAGCTTGGTTAGTATTTTGTTGCCCACCCCAAGAAAGATTTGGGTGGTTCCTCCAACCGGGATTATAGGTGTTAGAATAGGGGTTGTTCCTAGGCTGCTGTTGGCTTCCAACATAGCAGACCGAGGCTGGATTCCCAGGGCAGAAATCATACAAGTGCCCTTCCCCACAGAACCCACAGATTAGTGTCTCACCTTGACTATTTGATGCGCCCATTGAAATGGCTACTGCGGTGTTGACACTAGGTTGGAGATTGGTTTGAGCCATTTGTTTAACTAGATTGGTCAGGGCATTAATTTGGCTACTCATTGCACTAAGTGCATCCTTGTCTTGAGCTCTCCTAGGCTCTACTGGATCGTCTGACCATCTACAATGGGAGGTTGAGATTTTCTCAAAATCTCGTAGGCTTCATTGTAGCTATTAGAAAGCATGGAACCACCAGCTGAAGAATTTAGCACTTGCCTTGTGCTGGGGTTGCATCCTTTAAAGAACACTTCTATTTGGATACACCATGGAATGCCATGGTGTGGACATTTAAGCAAAAGGTCCTTGAACCTTGTCCAAGCTTCGTGAAGGGATTCGTTTTCGGCTTGTTTGAACTTAATGATATCATCACGAAAGTTGGAATTCCTATCAGGTGGGAAGTATTTGACTAGGAATTTCTCAGCCAGATCTGTCCAATTGACAATTGATCCGGAGGGTAAGGAATTTAACCAGGTTTTAGCTTTATCTCTTAATGAGTAAGGAAAGAGGTAAAGCCACAAAGCTTCTTGGGAAACTCCAGGGATAAGGAAGGTATCACTAACTCCTAGGAAGTTTCTCAGATGATTGTGGGGATCTTCGTTTTCCACTCCAAAGAATTGTCCCACAGTGGACAACATTTGAAACATTACTAGCTTTAACTCGAATGAGTTGGCAGTAATCTCAGGGCGTATAATGCTTGAGTTTAGCTCCCCAGGCATGGGAACTAAGTATGAGAGGATGGAATTATCCTTGTCATTCGCTATTTCGATGGGGTTGCGAATGGCAGGTGCTTGGTTTGGGACTGGTCTATCCATTTCGGTTTGATGGGATTGCGACGACTCCGCGGAGTCAGCAATATTTTGAGTTACAGGGGGTTGTTTAAAGAGGCGTTTCTTAGCTTTGTTTCTGGCCATAAGTAATCTTTCAGGCTCAGGATTGAACTCTACATCGCCACTTGAATGCTCATTCATAAACTAACCCAATGGTACTTGTAAAAGAAATGAAAGAAGATCAGCTCCAATAGATATTAAGATTTTTTTTGTTTCTAACTTAACAAACTTCGTGTTTACTAAACAAAATCTCCGGCAGCGGCGCCAAAAACTTGTTGCGTGCTCAATGTGTAAATTAAAATGCAATGGTAGAGCACTCAGAACATGCAAGCATACATGGTCTTGTAGCAAGTAATAAGTATTTTTCATTCGATTTCCCACAGAGATTTATTCTTAGTTACTAGCGAAGTGAGATGTTAAGTTAGAAAGGGTGGTTTAAATGGGGTAGAATTGGGAGTAATGTGCCTAACTATTAAAGAACGTGCGAGATATGCAAGCATAAACAAAGACAAGTAAAGAGGTTAACTTGAATGTAGAGGAAAAAGAATTGCGGAGAAAGCAATTATCTAGCAATAAAATCGCAAAACAGAAAGCTGAAAAAAATGGCTAAGGCAAAATTTAAACTAAGAAAATTGCGCAAACAGTAATTTTCTAGCAATTGTGCTAACATTGTTTTAAGGGTAAAGTGTGGAAACAAGGGCTACTAACGACTCCTCTATAGGCTTTTTGATACGATTCTTCAGCAGTAGATCAACTCATCATGCATCAAATTAACTCATTCTCATGTATCTCTCGATTTCATGCGTTAGATCCTTTAGTTCACTCATGTCCAAGTGAGGCTTAAGCATCTACTTATATAAGCAAGTTAATGAGTTCTGCTAGGAAAACGCCTATTCCTAGGTCGTTTTCTGGGTACCATGAAAGGCTAGCATGAATTGACGACTCTGAACTCTTACTCCTTCCAGAGGTTAGGAGTTCTTTGGACAAAATGGATGGTCAATCGAAATTGCCCGTGGGCTGAAGCACACATACATTCAATGCATTTGAGCTATCCTACATGCTGAATTCACGTATTTCTACCTATAGATTCATCATTAGCAGACCCTTATGTGGTTTAGTTACTCATGGACGAAGATGGAGTGGAGAGACTTGATTGATTAAACATGCTTAATAGAATTCCAATGACAGCTGTTACGTCTCCAAAAGTGACTATTTTAGGACTTATTTGTGTTAGGAAGTTGTGCATTTGTAAGTATTTTTGGTAGGATTTAGCTTGAACCTATGCTTATATATGAGAATTAGAAGAATGAAGCTAAATTAGGACTTGTATGCAAAAGGAAAGAAAAAGAATGAAAAACGAAGTTAGAAAAATGAAAACTGTGCATTGCAGAGGCATTGCGGAAACATTGCTAAAACCGCAATGTTTTAAGTGAAATCCGTAAGTTGGCTAACCTTTTTCTGTTGTGATCCGATATTTCAGGGATTCGTTCTTTCTCCTCCAGCCACGTTGAAGTACGACGTTGAGGATGGATGGTTCTCCTTAGCCCAATCGCACCTGCAGAATACTATAAAAGGAGGTCAAAGAGGAGGGTTGAAACATCATCCGAAAAAGCGTAGACTTCTCAGTTCAACGCAGCTTCTTCCCCATTCTTTCTCTTCTCCGTCTGTTGGTTTGAGAGGTTCAGCTGTTGGAGTAGACAATCTGATAGGAAGGAGAGAAGATTCATCTTCTCTTCTGATTGGATTCATCCAAGCTAGGCTTGCCTTTCTCTCTATTCAGTCGAGGCGTTCGCAATCGAGAAGATCAAGCACGACTTACTGCTTTCTGTTTTAGTTTTCTACTTTCCATTTCTGTTTGCTGTTGTTCCTCTGCCATTAGCTACTCTAATTCATTTCGTTGCTTTCTGTCTTTACTTTAGTAACTCTAAGTCTTCATTTGTTTCGTTCAAACAATTGATTAATCAACGCACAATTCATCATTTCGCACTCTCCTTAATTTCTCTGTTACTGCCTTTAGTTTCTGTTTTGTCTTTAATCTTCTTCTAAGCATGTCTTCTTCATCTACTCTTTCTGTTCTATCTACATCCATGAGTAACTAAGTCACATAGGGGCATGCTAATGACAAGACTATAGGCTAAAACACGTGAACCAAGCATGTAGGGTAGCCCTCGAATGCATTGATTGTATGTAAGCTTCATCCCACGGACAATTTCGATTGGCCATCCATTTTGTCCAAAGAACTCCTAACCTCTGGAAGGAGTAAGAGTTCAGAGTCATACACCCATGCTAGCCTCTCAAGGTAGCCAGAAAATGACCCAGGAATAGGCGTTTTCCTAGTACAAATCACAACTTACTGCTTTAACAAGATGCTTAAGACCTTACTTGGACATGAGTAAACTTAAGAATCTAATGCATGAAATTGGAAGATACATGAGAATGAGTTAGTTTGATGCATAGTGAGTTGATCTAATGCTTGAGAATCGTGCGAAAAAGCCTATAGAGTCGTTAGTAGCCCTTGTTTCCACATTTTACACACTTTCGCTGTTAGTAACATTGCGGTAGAATTGCTGTTCTCGCAATTCCTTTAAGTTAAAATTCTGCCTTAGCCATTTTTCTCTTCGTTTATTAATCTCTTCTCTTTACATTTGAGTTTATCATTGACTTGCACTTGTTTATGCATCTATCCTTTACATATTCCTTAGTAATTAGGCAACTTAAAACCAAATCTACCCCATCAAATCCACCCATTCTTGCTTAACAATACACTTCGCGAGTAACTAAGAATAAATCTCTGTGGGAAAACGAATGAAAAAATACTTACTACTTGCTACAAGATCATGTATGCTTGCATGTTCTGAGTGCTCTCTTATTGCATATTTCTTTTAAATATTGAGCACGCAACAAGTTTTTGGCGCCGCTGCTGGGGATTTAGTTTAGTGAAAACGAAGTTTGTTAAGTTAGAAACACAAAGTTTAATATCTATTGGAACTGATCTTTTTCTCATTTCTTTTTCAGGTACCATTGGGTTAGTTTATGAATGAGCATTCAAGTAGCGATCTAGAGTTCAATCCTGAGCCTGAGAGATTATTTAAGGCCAGAAACAAAGCTAAAAAACGTCTCTTTAACCAACCCTCTATACCTCAAATAATTGCTGATTCTGCGGAGTCTTCGCAATCCCTTCACATAGAAATGGACAGACCAGTCCCAAATCCGGTACCTACTACTCGCAATCCCATCAAAATAGCGAATGATAAGTGTTGCGTGCTCAATGTGTTGAAATAATTAGGAAATAAAGGAGATAGAGCACTCAGAACATGCAAGCATACATGATCTTATAGCAAGTAGTAAGTATATTTCATTCGTTTTCCCACAGAGATTTATTTTGAGCTATTCGCGAAGTGTTTTGTTAAGAAAGAAGGGGTGGATTTGATGGGGTAAAATTGGTTTTTAATTATCTAATTTTCGCTGAATGTGTAAAGGGTAGTAACATAAACAAGAACAAGTTAAAGCTAAGCTCAAATGAAAAGAGACGAGATTAATAAATGAAGGCAAAAACAGCTAGACAAAATTGTAACTTAAGCAGAATTGCGGAGACAGCAATTCTACCGCAATTAAATAGCAGCGAAAGTGTGTAAATGGGTGAATTAAGGGCTACTAATGACTATCCTATAGGCATTTTTATACGATTCTCAAGCACTGGATCTACTCTCTATGCATCAAACTATCTCAATCTCATGTATCGTCCGATTCCATGCATTAGATTCTTTAGTTTACTCAACTCAAAGTAAGGTCTTAAGCATCTTGTTAAAGCAGAAAGATATGGTTTGTACTAGGGAAACGCCTATTCCTAGGCCGTTTCCTGGTTACCTTGAAAGGCTAGCATGATAATATGACTCTGAACTCTTACTCCTTCCAGAGGTTAGGAGTTCTTTGGACAAAATGGATGGCCAATCGAAATTGCCCGTGGGGTGAAGCTTACATACAATCAATGCTTCGAGAGCTATCCTATATGCTTGATTCACGTTTTTTAGCCTATAGTGTTGTCATTAGCATGCCCCTAAGTGACTTAGTTACTCATGGATATAAGGAGAACAGAACTAAAGGATAAAATAGACATGCTTAGAAAGGAAATGTGTTTAAAACAGCAAGGGAAAGCAGTGGAATGCAAAGGCGAGAGTCTGTGAAATACTGAATTTTGTGTTTGATTAATTGACTGTTTGAATGAACATAAGAGATACTTAAAGTAAAGAACAGCAAGACAGAACACAACGAAATGAACTAGATTAGTCACACGAACAGAAACAACACAAGACAGAATTGTAAAGTAGAAATGAAGAACAGAAAGCAGTAAAACAGCTCGAATGACTCGTTGCAGCCGCTTCGAATGAAGGATGAGAAAGGTCAGCCTTGCTTGGATGAATCCAATCGGGAGAGAAGAAGAATCTCCTCTCCTTCCTATCAGATTATCGATTCCAACAGCTGAGCTTCGCAAACCAGCAGACGGCAAAGGAAAACGGGAGAAAAGTTGGACTGCGAGAAGACTTCTACGCTTTCGGATGATGCTTGAACCCTCGACTTTGACCCCTATTTATAGTAATCTGCAGGTGCATTTGGGCCAAGGAGAACCATCAATCTTCAACGTCGTACTTCAGAATGGATGGAGGAGAAAGAACGAATCCCTGAAATAACGGAAATTAACAGAAAAAGATCAGTCAACTTACGGTTTTCACTTGAAACATTGCGGTGACCGCAATGTTTCCGCAATGCGTTCGCAATGCTTGTTTTTCATTCTTTTCCTTCGGTTTTCAACTCTTTTCTTTCCTATTGTACATAAGTCCTAATTTAGCTACCTTCTTCTAATTCTCATATTTAAGCATAGGTTTAGGCTAAATGCTATCAAAAACACCTAAGAGTGAACATCTTTCTAAGCCAATTAAGTCCTAAAAAGGTCACTTTTGGAGACGTAACACACCCCCAAACTTAAGGTTTTGCTTGTCCTCAAGCAATCTAAGGACTTCCTAGGCTGCTGTTTCTTCTTCTTTAACCACTTACTAACTCCCCTATATCCCTATCTATAGCACTGCTGTCCTGTGACACACTTCTAAGCTTAAAACTACCCTCTTATCTAGCTTCTTCTGACTTCGCCTGCCTAATACTCCTTCTGTTTTCATTAACTCCCTACAACTGATCTATTTGCTTTTGTCATATCATGCCACTATCCCTAAGGTTTCAAATTCTGCTAAGCTTTACCTCAGACTCAGTACATACTTCTAGCTTTATTTTCAAATTGTCTAGGATTCCTTAGAGTCATGCCAGTCTTAGTATTAACGGTGACAGTAGTACTTTTAGAGAACAACCTAAACCCTGGCATCACTACATTGGATATACACTCATCTCCCTAAACAACCCTACAAGTTACAACTTTGTGCTTAGCTAATTGAGGATCAGAGTTCTTTTTAAATAGGACATCTAAGCCACAAAGTTATAACTCCTAGGTATACATTCTTCTTCCCTATTCTTTTCCCTTTTTCTTACTTAGGTGGGGCCTCTCCTTTGGTTGCCTTTTGATGCAATGCCACTTGTGGGTCACACACTTGGCACTGATTACTTAGCAACCTAAGAGAGACCCCCCTCTTTATTCTATTTTTCATTTTTTTTTTTTTTTCTGTTCATCATTTTTTGTAAAGGAGAAGAAGAATGCTTATGTTTCTAAGGGAGAGAGGAATGTTCCTAGGCCTAGGGTGGCCTCCCCCAAACTTCAACTACTCATTGTCCCCAATGAGTGTCTGAGGTGGCACACCCCCAAACTTGTCCTAGAAGCATCTAGTCTAAGGTGAAACAAAGAGAATCTAAAAGCCCTAGGCATAGACAGAACATTCTAAAAGAAAATATCACAGCAGCAGAAAACTTGAAAAACAGACAGGCAAGGACTTACAGCTATGCATGCTGAGCTATTTAGAGGTTAATTTAAACTATCAAAGGGTGTCCTATGACACTCATCAAGCATGCATTTAGATAAGCTATATAAGGTAGTCATGATAGCAGCAAAAGATAGAATTTAAACAGATCACAGCCTAGCTAAGCAGACAGTCCAAAACATGCTTTCAGTCATAAAAATTGCGGGTACCGCAATTATTTCGCAATCAGATCAGGGCAGATATAACAGTGATTAAGGCCCCTAAGCATGCTTTTTCCAGTCATTCAAGCTCTCTAAAAATAAAACAAAACTAACCTACCTACTCACCTATCATCAGATTATACTAAGCAAAATTAAAAACATGAAACTAAGCATCTAAAACAGATCAAAAATGTACTAAAAACAGCATAATTCACATAGTCTATCAGACAGCAGAAAATTGTCTTTTTTTTTTTCTAAGGGAACAGCAATACTCCCTTCAGTGCAATTCAAACCAGCACTCAAATGTCTTCATCCTCATCTGGTTGTCGTGGTCGTGGGGGCACCCATGGAGTCAGGAGATTTGTGGGGAAGTCAGGGAAGATGCACCCAAGTTGGTCTGCAACTTCCTTGTCCCGTGCCTGCGCGTAAGTGGCCCATTGGGCCATCCTCCTTTGCATATCCATCAGGCATGCCATGGATAGTGACTGATCAGCAGCCAGCCTATCCAGTTCAAACTCCATATTCCCCTTCCTCTTCAGCCTCAAGCTAGCAGGCAGCTCCAAGTGGCCTGTGTAAGCCATCTGCTGCTCCATCCGCTCAGTGGGGACTCCTGCAAGCAAACATAGTTTGGTTATGGTGTTAGGGAAAAACAATGGTCCCTTACCTTTCTTGGCGCACTAAGCAATGGCGGCTGACATGATTTCCCCCACATTGACCGTGAGACCTCGCATAATGGCATAGACTAGCAGCGACCTGCTCTGGTTGATGGTCGTCTCATGGGTCACAGGGGACAACTTTCTCCTTACAAAGGCAAACCATACAGCTGCCTTTGCTGTCAGGTTGGCACTCATGAGGGTGTGCCTCCCATTGCGTGAGACAGTCCACGCTGCTTCAGGCTGGCCAATGGTTCGAATGGCCTCCTCTAGCACTGCCTCAGTAGGCTCATCAACGATCCTTGCATAATCAGTGTGTCTTTGGCCCTTGAGGCCATAAGCTTCGTTGATGGCTTTTGCTGAGTAATCCACCTCTACTCCCCTCACCACAGAAAGCCCTTCCTCAGAGTTTCGCAGGTTGGCGTAGAAGTCGTAAACCATGCTCGTGTAAGCTGGATTGGGCGGCCTGCACAACTCCTCCCAGCCATGATTTATGATTCCTGCGCGCAAGAACTGCGGCAGGTCAGCAGGTCTGTCGAGGAAGCCTTTCTCGTGCAGCAACTCCCTCTTCCTCAGTTCAACGCCTCTGGACTCAGCGTCAGAGGACACGTACCTCACGGACTGAGGCTCATCTTCAGGGTAGAGCTTGGCCTTCCCTTTGTCTGCTGGCTTGGCTGACTCTGCAGCCTCAACCTTGAGTCTTTTGAGCGACGGCTCAGTGCTCTCTTTTTCTGACGAAGGCGCCTTCTTGGCCTTCTTCTTCTTCAGCTTCTTGGATCGCTTGGCCTTAAGAATCTTGGCCTTCTTCTTCTTCTTGAGCTTTGCCTCAATGGCGATCTGCTGCAGGCACGCCCCCAACGTCTCTTCCATGGAATCATCCTTCTGCGCAGGACTCTCCGGGCTAGCTTCCCTCACAGGCGAGAAAACCTCCTCGTCCTCACCTTCCCCACTGCCCTGCGTTGATTCTTGGTAGTCCCCATATGGGAATTCAGGGTCAGGCCGTGGGGAAGTGTGCGACGGCGTGGTTGTTTGCTCTGCTGAAGGTGTCTGTGCAGAACTTAGTGGTGAAGACGGTTGCTCAGGGCTCTGCGCTGGCGGTGATGGAGAAGAGCTGTGCGCTGGTGGTGCAGGTGGCGAGGCACTCCTCTTGGCTGAATCGTGGGACACACGATCAGTTTCTTGACTCTCCACAGAGGGAGTCTTTTCTTTGCTCGGTTCAGCGGCCACCGTTAAACTCCACCTACGCTTATTGGGTGTGCCTGCTGGTTCAGAGGGTCCAGCAGGTATCTCAGAGACAACCTTCCACTTCTTCTTGCGAATCGGAAGCTTATCCAGTCGTTCCGTTCGCGCAGCCTCAGCATCAGCCAAGGCAAGCAATGCATCTCTCGCAGCCGTTTCAGCGTCGTCAGCCCTCTTCTTGGCTGCGGATCTTTCAGCCCTTGTGAACACCATTGTTGAGTCTTGGAGATTTGGAGAGAAGAATCAAAGATGAAAAGAATCGCAGCTTTCTTGGAATTCAGAGAGTGGGAGAATCGTATCGATCAAGCGCCTTCTAACGGATATAAAAGAAACGGCTAAATCCCAACGGCTATATTTTTGCGGATCCTGCAAATCCAGCGCAATTTTAGGGATATTTTTTTCATCAAAATGTCAATCTTTGCTCGTCCGTATCTTTTATTTGGCTCAATCTTTTCTTGTTTTTTAAAGCTGTAATTACTCTCCTTGATTCCCTCTTTCGATTCCCTACAAAAAGAAATAAAACTAACATCAAATTCGTAATTAAAATCATACAACAAAACACACAAACGATAACCGGAAAATCGCAAAAAAATAAACTAAGGCATGAGCCTTATGTTGACGAGCACAGCAATCACTCGTCCTCTCTCGTTCTCGTTTTCATGCTTCAGTCAAGAGGAAGGCCGAGAGAGTCTTCACATCTCCTTCCTCATAGTAGTGCTTCAACCTTGCACCATTAACCATAAACGGTTGGCCTTGCTGCAAGTTCTTTATCTCTATGGCACCATGAACAAACACATTAGTAATCACAAATGGACCTGACCATCTAGACTTAAGTTTCCCTGGAAATAGTTTCAACCGTGAGTTAAACAACAAAACAAGTTGACCCTTCTTAAAGTCCTTAACTCTAAGTCTACTATCGTGCCAAATCTTGGTCTTTTCCTTATACATTTTAGCATTTTCATAGGCCATATGTCTAAGCTCATCAAGCTCATGTAATTGCAAAGACCGCAATGTTCCCGCATCATTTACGCAAAAATTCAATTCCTTCATGGCCCAAAATGCTTTGATTTCTAACTCAAGTGGTAAGTGACAAGTCTTGCCATATACCAGCCTATAAGGAGACATACCTAGGGGTGTCTTATATGCTGTCCTATACGCCCAAAGGGCATCCTCGAGCTTAAAGGACCAGTCTTTCCTATTAGGTTTGACCACTTTTTCTAGGATGTTCTTAATTTCCCTATTTGAAATTTCAGCCTGTCCATTCGAGTGTGGGTGATAGGGAGTGGCTACTCTATGTCTAATGTTATACTTAGCCAACACTCTCTCCATAGCCTTGTTAATGAAATGTGTCCCCTCATCACTAATGATGGCACGAGGTGTCCCAAACCTAGTAAAAATATGCCTATGCAAGAATTTGGTGACTTTTTTAGCATCATTATTGGGACATGCTTTGGCCTCTACCCACTTGGATACGTAGTCTACTGCTACCAAAATGTAAAGGTTACCTGATGATGGAGGGAATGGCCCCATGAAGTCAATGCCCCACACATCAAAGAGCTCCAACTCTAAGATGTAGGTGAGGGGCATCTCATCCTTTCGACTGAGGTTACCTGTTCTTTGGCATTCATCGCAGCTGTGGGCATAGTTGTGGGCATCCTTGAAGATTGTTGGCCAATAGTAGCCACTCTGAAATACCTTTGCAGCTGTTCTTTGGCCGCCAAAGTGTCCACCATAAGGAGTTGTGTGGCAGTGCTGCAGCACAGACTTCGCTTCAGCAGCTGAAACACACTTCCTTAGCAAGCCGTCAGCACAGGTTCTGTAAAGTGTGGGGTCATCCCATATGAATTTCCTTGCTTCATGAAGGAACCTCTTCTTCTCTTGTCCTCCCTTGAAAACTGGTAATACCTGTGATGCAAGGAAGTTAGCAATGTCAGCAAACCAAGGTTCCTCATCGTTATCACAACGAGTCAAAACAAAGACATGTTCATCAATGAAAGCATCAGAAATTGCGGGTTCCGCAATTTTTTCGCAATTGTGCTGCAATCGAGAAAGGCGATCCGCAACCACATTTTCACATCCTTTCTTGTCTCGAATTTCCAAATCAAATTCCTGCAGCAATAACACCCACCTAATCAACCTAGGCTTAGCATCAGCCTTCCTCATAAGATATTTCAAGGCAGAATGGTCAGTGTACACAATTGTCCTAGTGCCTACAATATAGTTCCTGAATTTCTCACAAGCAAACACTACAGCAAGCATCTCTTTCTCAGTAGTTGTATAATTACATTGAGCCTCATTTAAGGTCTTACTAGCATAATAGACAGGGTGTGTTAGCTTGTCAATCTTCTGTCCTAACATAACCCCTACAGCATAGTCACTAGCATCACATAACATCTCAAATGGGAGATCCCAATCTGGCCCTACTATAACAGGTGCTGTGACTAGTGCTTTCTTAAGGGTTGTCCAAGCTACTACACATTCCTTAGAGAAGATGAATGGTCTATTTAGTTCTAGCAGCTCACACAGAGGCTTGGCTATCTTAGAAAAGTCCTTAATGAACCTTCTGTAGAAGCCAGCATGCCCTAAGAAACTTTTAATGGCCTTGACATTCTGAGGCTCTACCAACTTCTCTATGATCTCTATCTTTGCCCTGTCAACTTCTACACCTGCCCTGGACACTCTATGACCTAAGACAATCCCCTCATCTACCATGAAGTGACACTTTTCCCAATTAAGGACTAAGTTAGTCTCTTCACATCTCGCCAGGACTTGTCCTAAATTATCTAGACAGTTGGTAAAGGAGTCCCCAAAGACTGAGAAATCATCCATGAATATTTCTATCATGGACTCATCCAAATCAGAAAAGATTGCCAACATGCACCTTTGGAATGTTGCCGGTGCATTGCATAAGCCAAAAGGCATTCTGCGAAAGGCAAATGTTCCAAAAGGGCAAGTAAAGGTAGTCTTTTCTTGGTCTTTGGGGTCTATAGTGATCTGGTTATACCCTGAATAACCGTCTAGGAAACAGTAATAGGCTCTACCAGCTATTCTGTCTAACATTTGGTCAATGAATGGTAGAGGGAAGTGGTCTTTTTTAGTTTCGTTATTTAGTTTCCTATAATCCATGCAAACCCTCCATCCTGTGACAGTCCTAGTTGGAATCAGTTCATTGTTCTCATTGACTACCACAGTCATCCCACCCTTCTTAGGTACACACTGTATAGGGCTCACCCACTGACTACTAGCTATTGGAAAGATCACACCAGCATCTAACCATTTAATTATCTCTTTCTTAACTACCTCTTTCATAGAGGGATTCAGCCTACGTTGGTGATCTACTCTAGGTGTGTGCTCTTCCTCTAGTATAATCTTATGCATGCAATAAGAAGGGCTAATGCCTCTAATATCAGCAATAGTCCATGCAATAGCCTTCCTATGTTGCTTAAGCAGCAATATCAGTTCAACCTCATGCTTTTCACTTAATTTAGAAGAAATGATAACAGGCAGAGTTTCATTACTCCCTAAATATGCATACTTGAGGTGAGTGGGGAGTGGCTTTAATTCTAATACAGGTGGATGCTCAATGGATGGCTTTAAAGGATTTAAGGCTCTATCAGTTAAGTCAATATTCATACAAACATGCTGAGGGTTATTTACAGATATGTCCATTATCTCAGTTATGTTTAAGTCAGTTAATTCTAATCCTACATATTCATTGGCATGCTTGGTTAATAATACATGCTCCAATTGTTCTTCCATTAAAGAGTCTACAACGTCCATGCTAGCACAGGATTCAAGGTCAGAGGGGTACCTTAAAGCTTTATACACACTAAATTTCACCTCTTCATCATGAACCCTCATAGTAAGCTCACCTTTTTGGACGTCTATCAGTGCCCTACCTGTGGCTAGAAATGGTCTGCCTAACAGGATGGGGACCTCCTTGTCTGCTTCATAATCCAGGATAATGAAATCTGCAAGGAAAATAAACTTGTCAACCTTTACTAAAATATCCTCAATCTTACCTTCTGGGTATGCAATGGATCTGTCTGCTAATTGTAAAGTGACAGTGGTTGGACGTGCTTCTCCTATTCCTAGCTGGCGGAATAGTGATAGGGGCATGAGGTTTATGCTGGCGCCCAGGTCACAAAGCGCTCTGCCCACGTGCTTGCCTCCAAGTTCTACAGGTAAGGTGAAGGAACCAGGATCCTTCTCCTTCTTGGGCAACTTGTTTTGGAGTATGGCACTGCACTCCTCAGTGAGGTTTACTGTTTCAAACTCACCAATTATTTTTTTGTTAGTAATAATATCTTTCAAAAACTTTACATAGGAAGGCATAGACTGTAAAACTTCTACAAAAGGAATGTTGACATGCACTTGCTTAAGAATTTCTAAGAATTTATTAAAATGCACTTCCTGTTCCTGCTTCTTCTTAAGCCTTCGAGGATATGGAGGTGGTGGCACATATGCAGGCACGTCAGGGCGCCTTAGGATAGGTGGAGGCCTTGGAATTTCTTCTATCTCCTCAATAATTGGCTCTAGCCTGACTCCTGATGTGCTAGTTGGTGGTGGACCTTGGTTTGGCAGAGACTCCAGTGGAGCACTAGACTCAGTGTTCTCTACTCTCTTTGGTGTTTCCTTTGTGTTGCTCACCAATGGTCTACCACTTCTAAGTTCAATTGCTTGAACTTGCTCTTTACCATCTCTCCTTGGTACTTCAGTGTCAGCAGGGAGTCTACCTTGGGGCCTACTCTTGAGTTCATTGGCTAATTGGCCTATTTGGTTCTCTAGGCTCCTAAGAGTAGCTTGATGGCTTTGAAGAGTAGCATCATTCTTAGCTATGTATTCCTTGAGTAAGTTTTCCACAGAAGATCCTACAGGTTGGCTGTATGGTTTTTGATACATGGATTGGTTATGTTGGGGAGTGAAACCAGGTGTTCCACTCGGTCTAGGCTGGTTAGGATTTTGGTTAGCATTTTGTTGGCCACCCCATGACAGGTTTGGGTGGTTCCTCCAACCAGGGTTGTAAGTATTGGAATAGGGGTTGTTCCTAGGCTGCTGCTGACTTCCAATGTAGCAGACTGAGGCTGGATTCCCAGGGCAGTATTCATACAGGTGCCCTTCCCCACAGAATCCACATACAAGTGTCTCACCTTGACTTGGTTGGGTGCCCATTGACATGGCGGTAGCGGTGTTGACACTTGTTTGGAGATTGGCTTGAGCCATTTGCTTAACTAGGTTGGTCAGGGCATTTATTTGGCTGCTCATTGCACTTAGAGCATCCTTGTCTTGAGCTCTAGTTGGCTCAACTGGATCATCTGACCACCTACAGTGAGATGCTGAGATCTTCTCCAAGATCTCATAGGCCTCGTTGTAACTCTTGGACAACATGGAACCACCAGCAGATGAATTTAAGACTTGCCTAGTGCTGGGGTTGCATCCTTTGAAAAAGACCTCAATTTGGATACACCATGGGATGCCATGATGTTGACATTTGAGAAGAAGGTCCTTGAACCTTGTCCAAGCTTCGTGAAGAGATTCATTATCAGCTTGTTTGAATTTAACTATATCATCACGAAAGGTAGAATTCCTATCAGGTGGGAAGTATTTGACTAGGAATTTCTCTGCTATGTCTGTCCAATTAAGGACAGATCCAGAGGGTAATGAGTTTAACCACGTTTTGGCTTTGTCCCTCAAAGAGTAAGGGAAAAGATATAGCCTCAAGGCTTCTTGGGAAACTCCAGGGATGATAAAGGTATCACTGACTCCTAAGAAGTTCCTAAGACGGTTGTGGGGGTCCTCATTTTCTATCCCAAAGAATTGTCCCACAGTGGACAACATTTGGAACATCACTGGCTTTAACTCGAATGAGTTGGCAGTGATCTCAGGGCGGATTATGCTGGGGTTCAGCTCCCCAGGCATAGGTACTAAATATGAAAGAATGGCACTATTCTTGTCATTCGCTATTTCGATGGGGTTGCGAATGACAGGTACCTGATTTGGAACTATCTCGTCCATTTCTTCGATTTCAGGTATGATTTGAGGTATAGGGGGTTGTTTAAAAAGACGTTTCTTGGCTTTATTTCTGGCTTTAAATAGTCTCTCGGGCTCAGGATTGAACTCTAGATCTCTACTTGAAGGCTCACTCATAAACTACCCCAATAGTACCTGCAAAAGAAATGAAACAGATCAGCTTCAATAGGCAATAAACTTGGTGTTTCAAACTTAACAAACTTCGTTTTCACTTAAATAAATCCCCGGCAGCGGCGCCAAAAACTTGTTGCGTGCTCAATGTGTTGAAATAATTAGGAAATAAAGGAGATAGAGCACTCAGAACATGCAAGCATACATGATCTTATAGCAAGTAGTAAGTATATTTCATTCGTTTTCCCACAGAGATTTATTTTGAGCTATTCGCGAAGTGTTTTGTTAAGAAAGAAGGGGTGGATTTGATGGGGTAAAATTGGTTTTTAATTATCTAATTTTCGCTGAATGTGTAAAGGGTAGTAACATAAACAAGAACAAGTTAAAGCTAAGCTCAAATGAAAAGAGACGAGATTAATAAATGAAGGCAAAAACAGCTAGACAGAATTGTAACTTAAGCAGAATTGCGGAGACAGCAATTCTACCGCAATTAAATAGCAGCGAAAGTGTGTAAATGGGTGAATTAAGGGCTACTAATGACTATCCTATAGGCATTTTTATACGATTCTCAAGCACTGGATCTACTCTCTATGCATCAAACTATCTCAATCTCATGTATCGTCCGATTCCATGCATTAGATTCTTTAGTTTACTCAACTCAAAGTAAGGTCTTAAGCATCTTGTTAAAGCAGAAAGATATGGTTTGTACTAGGGAAATGCCTATTCCTAGGCCGTTTCCTGGTTACCTTGAAAGGCTAGCATGATAATATGACTCTGAACTCTTACTCCTTCCAGAGGTTAGGAGTTCTTTGGACAAAATGGATGGCCAATCGAAATTGCCCGTGGGGTGAAGCTTACATACAATCAATGCTTCGAGAGCTATCCTATATGCTTGATTCACGTTTTTTAGCCTATAGTGTTGTCATTAGCATGCCCCTAAGTGACTTAGTTTTTCATGGATATAAGGAGAACAGAACTAAAGGATAAAATAGACATGCTTAGAAAGGAAATGTGTTTAAAACAGCAAGGGAAAGCAGTGGAATGCAAAGGCGAGAGTCTGTGAAATACTGAATTTTGTGTTTGATTAATTGACTGTTTGAATGAACATAAGAGATACTTAAAGTAAAGAACAGCAAGACAGAACACAACGAAATGAACTAGATTAGTCACACGAACAGAAACAACACAAGACAGAATTGTAAAGTAGAAATGAAGAACAGAAAGCAGTAAAACAGCTCGAATGACTCGTTGCAGCCGCTTCGAATGAAGGATGAGAAAGGTCAGCCTTGCTTGGATGAATCCAATCGGGAGAGAAGAAGAATCTCCTCTCCTTCCTATCAGATTATCGATTCCAACAGCTGAGCTTCGCAAACCAGCAGACGGCAAAGGAAAACGGGAGAAAAGTTGGACTGCGAGAAGACTTCTACGCTTTCGGATGATGCTTGAACCCTCGACTTTGACCCCTATTTATAGTAATCTGCAGGTGCATTTGGGCCAAGGAGAACCATCAATCTTCAACGTCGTACTTCAGAATGGATGGAGGAGAAAGAACGAATCCCTGAAATAACGGAAATTAACAGAAAAAGATCAGTCAACTTACGGTTTTCACTTGAAACATTGCGGTGACCGCAATGTTTCCGCAATGCGTTCGCAATGCTTGTTTTTCATTCTTTTCCTTCGGTTTTCAACTCTTTTCTTTCCTATTGTACATAAGTCCTAATTTAGCTACCTTCTTCTAATTCTCATATTTAAGCATAGGTTTAGGCTAAATGCTATCAAAAACACCTAAGAGTGAACATCTTTCTAAGCCAATTAAGTCCTAAAAAGGTCACTTTTGGAGACGTAACAATAAGGATAGTGCCATTCTCTCCTATCTAGTACCTATGCCTGGGGAGCTAAACCCAAGCAGAATCCGCCCTGAAATTACTGCCAACTCATTCGAGTTAAAACCAGTAATGTTCCAAATGTTGTCCACTGTGGGACAATTCTTTGGAGTGGAAAATGAGGATCCCCACAACCATCTTAGAAACTTCCTAGGAGTTAGTGATACCTTTCTCATACCTGGAGTTTCCCAAGAAGCTTTGAGGCTTTACCTCTTCCCTTACTCTTTAAGGGATAAAGCAAAAACGTGGTTAAACTCATTACCCTCTAGATCAGTTCTCAATTGGACAGACTTGGCGGAGAAATTCCTAGTAAAATATTTCCCACCTGATAGGAATTCTACCTTTCGTGATGACATAATCAAGTTCAAACAAGCTGAAAATGAGTCTCTTCACGAAGCTTGGACAAGGTTCAGGGACCTTCTGATTAAATGTCCACACCATGGCATTCCATGGTGTATCCAAATAGAGGTCTTTTTCAAAGGATGCAACCCCAGCACTAGACAAGTGTTAAATTCATCTGCTGGAGGTTCCATGCTTTCCAAAAGTTATAACGAAGCTTATGAGATCCTGGAGAAGATCTCAGCATCTCACTGTAGGTGGTCAGATGATCCAATAGAGCCAAGTAGAGCTCAAGATAAGGACGCACTCAATGCCATGAGTAGCCAAATAAGCGCCTTGACCAACCTAGTTAAACAAATGGCTCAAGCCAATCTCCAAACTAGTGTCAACACCGCCACAGCCATGTCAATGGCACACAACCAAGTCAAGGTGAGACACTTATCTGTGGATTCTGTGGGGAAGGGCACCTGTATGAATACTGCCCTGGGAATCCAGCCTCAGTCTGCTATGTTGGAAGCCAACAGCAGCCTAGGAACAACCCTTACTCTAACACCTACAATCCTGGTTGGAGGAACCACCCAAATCTCTCATGGGGTGGCCAACAAAATACTAACCAAGCCCCTAACCAACCAAGACCGAGTGGAACACCTGGTTTCACTCCCCAACATAACCAATCCATGTATCAAAAACCATACAACCAACCAGTAGGGTCATCTGTATAAAATCTACTTAAGGAGTACATCGCCAAGAATGATGCCATTCTACAAAGTCAGCAAGCTACCCTCAGGAGCCTAGAGAACCAAATAGGGCAACTAGCCAATGAACTCAAAAGTAGGCCCCAAGGTAGACTACCTGCTGACACTGAGGTGCCAAGGAGAGATGGAAAAGAACAAGTTCAAGCAATTGAACTCAGAAGTGGGAGACCATTGGTGAGCAACATGAAAGAAATCCCAAAGAGAGTAGAGAACAAAGAGTCTAGTGCTCCACTGGAATCTCTGCCAAACCAAGGTCAACCATCAACAAGCACATCATGAGCAATGCTGGAGCCAATCATAGAAGAGATAGAAGAAATTCCAAGGCCTCCACCTATCCTGAGGCGACCTGAAGTTCCTGCATATGTGCCACCACCTCCATTCCCTCGAAGGCTAAAGAAAAAACAAGAACAGGAAGTGCACTTTAATAAATTTTTAGAAATTCTTAAGCAAGTGCATGTTAATATTCCTTTTGTAGAAGTTTTACAGTCTATGCCTTCTTATGTTAAGTTTTTAAAGGATATAATCACTAACAAAAAAATTATTGGTGAATTTGAAACAGTGAATCTCACTGAGGAGTGCAGTGCCATACTCCAGAACAAGCTACCCAAGAAAGAGAAGGATCCTGGTTCCTTCACCCTACCAGTGGAGTTAGGAGGCAAGCACGTGGGCAGAGCTCTTTGTGACCTGTGAGCCAGCATAAACCTCATGCCCCTATCACTATTCCGCCAGCTAGGAATAGGAGAAGCACGTCCCACAACTGTCACCTTACAACTTGCAGACAGATCCATACCATACCCTGAGGGTAAGATTGAGGATATTCTTGTAAAGGTTGTGTTACGTCTCCAAAAGTGACCTTTTTAGGACTTAATTATCTTAGAAAGATGTCCACTCTTAGGTGTTTTTGATAGGATGTAGCTTAAACCTATGCTTAAATATGAGAATTAGAAGAAGGTAGCTAAATTAGGACTTATGTACAAAAGGAGAGAAAAGGATTGAAAACCGGAGTAAAAGAATGAAAAGTAAGCATTGCGGCAGCATTGCGGAAACATTGCTGAAACCGCAATGTTTCAAGTGAAAACCGTAAGTTGACTGATCTTTTTCTGTTAATTTCCGTTATTTCAGGGATTCGTTCTTTCTCCTCCATCCATTTTGAAGTACGACGTTGAAGATTGATGGTTCTCCTTGGCCCAAACGCACCTGCAGATTACTATAAAAGGGGGTCAAAGTCGAGGGTTCAATCATCATCCGAAAGTGTAGAAGTCTTCTCGCAACTCTATCTTTTCTCCTGTTTTTCTTTGCCGTCTGTTGGTTTGCGAAGTTTAGTTGCTTCGAGTCGATAATCTGATAGGAAGGAGAGAAGATTCGTCTTCTCTCTCGATTGGATTCATCCAAACCAGGCTGATCTTTCTCATCCTTCAGCCGAGGCGGTTGCGACGAGGCGTTCGAGCTTGTTTTACGGCTTTCTGCTCTTTATTTCCATTTTCCAGCTTAGTATTGTTGTTGTTTCTTTTCTAGTAGTTAGATCAGTCCATTTCGTTGTGTTCTGTCTTTCTGTTATTCACTTTAAAGTTTCTCTTTTGTTCATTCAAACAATCAAGTAATTAAAGCACAATTCTTCATTTCTCAATTTCCTATCTTTGCAACTCACTGTCTTACCTTGCTGCTTTCAGTTTATTTCTCTTCTCAGCATGTCTGTTTTATCTCTTCTTTCTGTTCTCTCCACATCCATGAGTAACTAAGTCACATAGGGGCATGCTAATGACAATACCATAGGCTAAAAAACGTGAACCAAGCATGTAGGATAGCTCTCGAAGCATTGATTGTATGTAAGCTTCATCCCACGGGCAATTTTGATTGGCCATCCATTTTGTCCTAAGAACTCCTAACCTCTGGAAGGAGTAAGAGTTCAGGGTCATACACTCATGCTAGCCTTTCAAGGTAGCCAGAAAATGACCTAGGAATAGGCGTTTTCCTAGTACAAACCATAACTTACTGCTTTAACAAGATGCTTAAGACCTTACTTGGACATGAGTAAACTAAAGAATCTAATGCATGGAATCAGACGATACATGAGATTGAGTGAGTTTGATGCATAGAGAGTTGATCCAATGCTTGAGAATCGTGAGAAAATGCCTATAGAGGAGTCGTTAGTAGCCCTTGTTTCTCCATTTTACACACTTTCGCTGTTAGGAAAATTGCAGTAGAATTGCTGTTTCCGCAATTCTCCTAAGTTTACAATTCTGTTTAGCTGTTTTCTTCTTCGTTTATTAATCTCGTCTCTTTTCCTTTGAGTTTAACTTGGCTTACTCTTGTTTATGTTGCCATCCTTTACATATTCCGTAGGATTTAGACAATTTAAAACCAATTCTCCCCCATCAAATCCACCCATTCTTTCTTAACTCTACACTTCATTAATAGCTTATAATAAATCTCTGTGGGAAAACGAATGAAAAAATACTTACTACTTGCTATACGATCATGTATGCTTGCATGTTCTGAGTGCTCTCTCTATCTTATTGCTTATTTATTTTAACACATTGAGCACGCAACAAGTTTTTGGCGCCGCTGCCGGGGATTTATTTAAGTGAAAACGAAGTCTGTTAAATTTTAAATACCAAGCTTATTGTCTATTGTAACTGATCTGTTTCATTTCTTTTACAGGTACCATCGGGTTAGTTTATGAGTGAGCCTTCAAGTAGTGATCTAGAGTTCAATCCTGAGCCTGAGATATTACTTAGGGCCAGAAATAGAGCCAAGAAACGTCTCTTTAAACAACCCCCTTTACCTCAAGTAATTGCGGGAACCGCAATTCCTCCGCAATTGTCTCAAGAAGAAATGGCTGGAATAGTTCCAAATCCAGTGCCTGTCACTCGCAATCCCATCGAAATAGCGAATGATAAGGATAGCGCCATACTCTCTTACCTAGTACCTATGCCTGGGGAGCTGAACCCCAGCATAATCCGCCCTGAAATCACTGCCAACTCATTCGAGTTAAAGCCAGTGATGTTCCAAATGTTGTCCACTGTGGGACAATTCTTTGGAGTGGAAAATGAGGACCCCCACAACCATCTTAGAAACTTCTTAGGAGTTAGTGATACCTTCATCATCCCTGGAGTTTCCCAAGAAGCCTTGAGGCTCTATCTGTTCCCTTACTCTTTGAGGGACAAAGCAAAGACGTGGTTAAACTCATTACCCTCTGGATCAGTCCTCAATTGGACAGACTTGGCGGAGAAATTCCTAGTCAAATACTTCCCACCTGATAGGAATTCTACCTTTCGTGATGACATAATCAAATTCAAACAAGCTGACACTGAGTCTCTTCACGAAGCTTGGACAAGGTTCAAGGACCTTCTTCTCAAATGTCCACATCATGGCATCCCATGGTGTATCCAAATAGAGGTCTTTTTCAAAGGATGCAACCCCAGCACTAGACAAGTCTTAAATTCATCTGCTGGTGGTTCCATGCTGTCCAAGAGTTACAACGAAGCCTATGAGATCTTGGAGAAGATCTCAGCATCTCATTGTAGGTGGTCAGATGATCCAGTTGAGCCAACTAGAGCTCAAGACAAGGACGCACTCAATGCCATGAGTAGCCAAATAAGCGCCCTGACCAACCTACTCAAGCAAATGGCTCAAGCCAATCTCCAAACAAGTGTCAACACCGCCACAACCATGTCAATGAGCACCCAGCCAAGTCAAGGTGAGACACTTATCTGTGGATTCTGTGGGGAAGGGCACCTGTATGAATACTGCCCTGGGAATCCAGCCTCAGTCTGCTATATTGGAAGCCAGCAGCAGCCTAGGAACAACCTCTATTCTAATACTTACAACCCTGGTTGGAGGAACCACCCAAACCTGTCATGGGGTGGCCAACAGAATGCTAACCAAGCTCCTAACCAACCAAGACCGAGTGGAACACCTGGTTTCACTCCCCAACACAACCAATCCATGTATCAAAAACCATACAACCAACCTGTAGGATCTTCTGTAGAAAACTTACTTAAGGAATACATAGCCAAGAATGATGCCACTCTACAGAGTCAGCAAGCTACTCTTAGGAGCCTAGAGAACCAAATAGGGCAACTAGCCAATGAACTCAAGAGTAGGCCCCAAGGTAGACTACCTGCTGACATTGAAGTGCCAAGGAGAGATGGTAAAGAGCAAGTTCAAGCAATTGAACTTAGAAGTGGGAGACCATTGGTGAGCAGCACCAAGGACACACCAAAGAGAGTAGAGAACACTGAGTCTAGTGCTCCACTGGAGTCTCTGCCAAAACAAGGTCCACCACCAACAAGCACATCAGGACAAAGGCTGGAGCCAATCATAGAGGAGATAGAAGAAATTCCAAGGCCTCCACCTATCCTAAGGCGACCTGAAGTGCCTGCATATGTGCCACCACCTCCATTTCCTAGAAGGCTAAAGAAAAAACAAGAACAGGAAGTGCACTTTAACAAATTTCTAGAAATCCTTAAGCAAGTGCATGTTAATATTCCTTTTGTAGAAGTTTTACAGTCTATGCCTTCTTATGTAAAGTTTTTGAAGGATATTATAACTAACAAGAAATTAATTGGTGAGTTTGAAACAGTCAATCTCACTGAGGAGTGCAGTGCCATACTCCAGAACAAGCTACCCAAGAAGGAGAAGGATCCTGGTTCTTTCACCTTACCTGTAGAGCTAGGAGGCAAGCACGTGGGCAGAGCTCTTTGTGACCTGGGAGCCAGCATAAACCTCATGCCCCTATCACTATTCCGCCAGCTAGAAATAGGAGAAGCACGTCCAACCACTGTCACTTTACAACTAGGAGACAGATCCATAGCATACCCTGAAGGTAAGATTGAGGATATTCTTGTAAAGGTTGACAAGTTTATTTTCCTTGCAGATTTCATTATCCTGGATTATGAAGCAGACAAGGAGGTCCCCATCCTGTTAGGTGTTGCGTGCTCAATGTGTTAATAAAAATGATAAATAAGAGAGAGAGAGCACTTAGAACATGCAAGCATACATGGTCTCACAGCAAGTAGTAAGTATATTTAATTCGTTTTTTCCACAGAGACTCATTTTTTAGCTATTCGCGAAGTGTGATTGTTAAGTAAGATGGGATGAATTTGATGGGGTAAAATTGGTTTTTAATTATCTACTTTTTGCTGAATGTATAAAGGGATTTAACATAAACAAATGCAAGTTAAAACTAGACTTAAAAGGCAAGAGATGGAATTAATAAACGAGGAAGGAAACAGCTAAACAGAATGCAATTTAGCAGAATTGCGAGAACCGCAATTAATCCGCAATTAACTCAACAGAAAAAGTGTGCAAATGGGCGAGTTAAGGGCTACTAATGACTATCCTATAGGCAGTTTATTACGATTCTCAAGCTTTGGATCAACTCTCTATACATCAAACTCACTCTATCTCAAGTATCGTCCGATTCCATGCATTAGAGACTTAAGTTTACTCGACTTCAAAGTAAGGTCTTAAGCATCTTGTTAAAACAGGAGTGTTTAGTTTGTACTAGGGAAACTCCTATTCCTAGGCCGTTTCCTGATTACCATGAAAGGCTAGCATGATTATATGACTCTGAACTCTTACTCCTTCCAGAGGTTAGGAGTTCTTTGGACAAAATGGATGGCCAATCGAAATTGCCCGTGGGATGAAGCTTACATACAATCAATGTTCGAGTGTTAATCTGCCTACTTGATTCACGTCTTTTTAGCCTATAGTTCTGTCATTAGCATGCCCCTAAGTGACTTAGCTACTCATGGATATATAGAGAACAGAAATGGCAGATAAGATAGACATGCTTAGAAGGGAAATGTACTTAAAACAGCAAGCAAAACCCGTAGCAGAAGATGGTGGAAACTGTAAAATGCAGAATTGTACTTCGATTACTTTGAGTGTTTGAATGACAAAGGAAAGCTTTCTAGAAATGAATCCAAGACAGACAACAACGAAATGCAGTAAGTAAAATACTAAACTAAGAACAACAATAATCAGAAATGGAAATAAGAAGAACAGAACAGAAAAGCAGTAAAGGGTTGCTGAAAACTTCGTGGCAGTCGCCTCGAATGAAGGTGATGAAAAGTCAGCCTTGCTTGGATGAATCCAATCGAGAGAGAAGAAGAATCTTCTCTCCTTCCTATCAGATTATCGACTCCAAAAGCTGAGACTCTCACTCCAACAGACGGCAAAGGAAAACAGATGGAAATGGTGGACTGCGAGAAGACTTCTGCGCTTCGAGTGATGACTGAACCTCCGACTTTGACCCCCTTTTATAGTAGTTTGCAGGTGCGTTTGGGCCAAGGAGAACCATCAATCTTCAACGTCATATATCAGAATGGATGGAGGAGAAAGAACGAATCCCTGAAAAGTCGGATCTAAACAGAAAAAGATCAGCCAACTTACGGTTTTAACTTGAATAATTGCGGTCACCGCAATGTTTTCGCAATTCATTCGCAATGCTCATTTTTTCATTCTTTTCCTTCGGTTTTCAACCCTTTTTCTACCTATTGTGCATAAGTCCTAAATTAGCTACCTTCTTTTAATTCTCATATTAAAGCATAGGTTTAGGCTAAATGCTATCAAAAACACCTAAAAGTGTACATCTTCCTAAGCTAAATGGGTCCTAAATAAGTCACTTTCAGAGACTTAACACACCCCCAAACTTAAGGCTTTGCTTGTCCTCAAGCATACTAAGGACTTACTTAGGCTGCTGTTTTTTCTTCTTTAACTACCTACCGACTCCCCTATATCCCTATCTCTAGCAGTGCTGTCCTGTGACACACCTCTAAGTTTAGAACTAACCTCTTTATCAAGCCTCTTCTGACTTCACCTGCCTACTATACCTGCTGGTTTTGTTAACCTCCTACTACTGATCTAGCTACTTTTATAATATCATGCCACTATCCCTAAGGTTTCAAATTCTACCAAGCTTTACTCGAGACTCAGTACATGCTTCTAGCTTAACTTTTAATGTGCCTAGGATTCCTTAGAGTCATGCCAGTCTTAGTATTAACAGTGACAGTGGTACTTTTAGAGAACAACCTAAACCCTGGCATCACTACATTGGATATACATTCATCTCCCTAGACAAACCTAAAAGCTACAACCTTGTGCTTAGCTCATTGAGGATCAGAGTTCTTTTTTAAATAGGACATCTAAGCCACAAGATTATAACTCCTAAGCATACATCCTTCTTCCCCTATTTCTCCTTTTCCCTTTTTTACTTAGGTGGAGTCTCTCCTTGGGTTGCCGTTTTGATGCAATGCCACTTGTGGTTTACACACTTGGCACTGATTACTCAGCACTTCAGAGAGACTCCCCTCTTTATTCTATTTTTCACTTTTTCTATTTATCACAAATTTTTTTTTTTTTTAGGAGAAGAAGAATGCTTATGTCCTAAGGAAGAGAAAAATGTTCCTAGGCCTAGGGTGGCCTCCCCCAAACTTCAACTACTCATTGTCCCCAATGAGTGTTTGAGGTGGCACACCCCCAAACTTGTCCTAGAAGCATCTAGTCTAAAGTAAAACAAAGAGAATCTAAAAATCCTAGGCATAGGCAAAACATCCTAAAAGCAATTATTCCAGCAGCAGAAAATTTGAACAAAACAGACAGTTTAAGGACTGATGGTTTATGCATGCTGAACCCTAATCAGAGGCGCATTTAAACTATCAAAGCGTGTCCTATGACACTCATCCAGCATGCTTTAAGATCAGCTATATAAGGTAGTCATGCTAGCAGCAAAAGATAGAATATAACAGATCATAGCCTAACTAAACAGACAGTCCAAAACATGCAATCAGTCACAAAAATTGCGGGAACCGCAATTATTTCGCAATTCAATCCGGGCAGATTTAACATTGATTCAGGCCCCTAGCATGCTTTTTCCTGTTACTCATGCATCCTAAAAATAAAACTAAACTATCCTACCTATTCAGCTAACATCAGACTAGACTAAGCAAAAGAAAAAACATAAAACTAAACATTAACAACAGATCAAAAGTTGAACACAAAACAGCATAATTCACAATATCTATCAGAAAGCAGAAAAATTGTCTTTTGTTTCTTAAGGGAACAGCAATACTCCCTTTAGTGCTCTTCAAACCAGCACTCAATTCTCATCATCCTCATCTGGTTGCCTTGGTCGTGGGGGCACCCATGGAGTTAGGAGGTTGGTGGGGAAGTCCGGGAAGATGCATCCCAACTGGTCTGCAACCTCCTTATCCCTCGCCTGCGCATAGTTGGCCCATTGAGCCATTCTCTTCTGCATGTCCATTAAGCAGGCCATGGATAGGGACTGTTCAGCAGCCAGCCTATCCAACTCAAACTCCATATTCCCCTTTCTTCTCAGCCTCAGGTTCGCAGGCAGCTCCAAATGGCCTGTGTACGGCATCTGCTGCTCCAAGCGCTCGGTGGGAACTCCTGCAAGCAAACACAATTTGGTTATAGTGTTGGGGAAAAATAATGGCCCCTTACCTTTTCTGGCGCATTCAGCAATGGCAGCTGACATGATCTCCCCCACATTGACCGTGAGACCGCGCATGATGGCATAAACCAGCAGTGATCTACTCTGGTTGATTGTCGTCTCGTGAGTCACCGGGGACAGCTTTCTCCTCACAAAGGCAAACCACACAGCCGCCTTTGCTGTCAGATTGGCACTCATCAAGGTGTGCCGACCATTGCGTGAGACAGTCCACGCTGCTTCAGGCTGGCCAATTGTGCGAATGGCCTCTTCCAGCACGGCCTCAGTCGGCTCATCAACTATCCGTGCATAATCGGTGTGCGCTTGGCCCTTGAGACCAAAGGCTTCATTGATGGCCTTGGCTGAGAAATCAACTTCCACCCCTCTGACCACGGACAGGCCATCCTCAGGGCTGAGCACATTAGCGTAGAAATCATACACCATGCTCGTGTATGCTGGATTAGGCGGTCTGCAGAATTCTTCCCAGCCATGGTTGATCACCCCTGCGCGCAAGAACTGCGGCAGGTCAGCAAGTCGATCAAGGAATCCCCTCTCGTGCAATAGGTCCCGCTTCCTGAGCTCAACACCCCTGGATTCCGCATCAGATGAGACATACCTCACTGACGGAGGTTCGTCTTCAGGGTAGAGTTTAGCCTTCCCCTTGTCTGCTGGTTTGGATGATGCAGCAGCCTCCACCTTGAGGCGTTTGAGCGAAGGCTCAGCACTCTCTTTGTCCGTCGATGGCACCTTCTTGGCCTTCTTTTTCTTCAACTTCTTGGCCTTGCCAATCGTGGCCTTCTTCTTCTTCCTGAGCCTGGCCTTGATATTGATCTGCTGGAGGCATGCCCCCAACGTTTCTTCCATAGAATCGTCCTGCTGTGCAGGCTCGGCAGGGCTGTCTTCCCTCATAGGAGAAAAGACCTCTTCTTCCCCAGCATCTCCACTGCCTTGCGTAGACTCCTGATAATCCCCATAAGGGAATTCAGGATCAGGCCGTGGAGAATTGTGCGCTGCTGATGGTGTCGGCGCAGAACTCAGTGGCGAAGACTGCAGCTCAGGGCTCTGCGCTGCTACAGGCGTCGGATCAGAACTCTGAGGTGCTGGAGACAACTCAGGGCTCGGTGCAGGTGGTGACGACTCTGCGCTTGGCACTGGTGCAGATGAGAGAGGGCTGCGCGCAGGTGACACAGACGGCGACGAACCTTCTTTGGCTGACTCGTGGGATGCACGATCAGGTTCTTGACTCTCCACAGAGGGAGTCCTTGCGGTGCTTGGTTCGGCGGCTGTCTTGACACTCCACCGGCGTTTCTTGGGCGTGCCCATTGGCTCAGATGGCCCAGCGGGGATCTCAGTGACCACCCTCCACTTCTTCCTACGAATAGGAAGCTTGGGAAGAGGACCGGTGCGAACGGCACCATCGTCTGCAAGGGTGAGAAGCGCTTCCCTCGCAGCTGCCTCAGCTGCGTCATCAGCCTTCTTCTTGGCTGCGGATCGTTCAGCACGTGTGGCCACCATTGCTGATTCTTGAAGATCTTGGGAGAGGAATCAAAGATGGAGAGAATCGCTGAATTCTTGGAGAGCAAAGAGAGAGATAATCGTAACGATCAAGCGGCTTCCAACGGATATAAAGGCAACGGATAAAATCCCAACGGCTCTTTTTGCGGATCCAGCAATTTTAACGCAATTCCAGGGATATTATTTCATTGAAAACTCCAACTTTGCCCGTCCGTATCTTTTATTTGGCTCAACCGTTTCTTGATTTTTAAAGTGGGATTTACTCTCCTTGATCCCCTCTTTCGATTCCCTACAAAAACAAATCAAACAAACATTAAATACACAATTAAAAACACACCACAAAACATACAAACGATAATCGGAAAAAACAGAAAAAATAAACTAAGGCATTGGCCTTGACTAAACGAGCACAGTAACCACTCGTTTTCTCTCTTTCTTTTTGTCATGCTTCAGTCAAGAGGAAGGCCGAGAGAGTCTTCACATCTCCTTCCTCATAGTAGTGCTTCAATCTAGCACCATTGACCATAAATGGCTGGCCTTGCTGCAAGTTCTTTATCTCTATTGCACCATGAACAAAGACATTAGTAATAACAAATGGACCCGACCATCTAGACTTTAGTTTGCCTGGAAATATCTTTAAACGTGAGTTAAATAATAGGACAAGTTGGCCTTTCCTAAAGTCTTTGATCCTAAGTCTACTGTCGTGCCATATTTTGGTCTTTTCTTTATACATTTTGGCATTCTCATAAGCCATATGCCTAAGCTCATCAAGTTCATGTAGCTGCAAGGACCTTAGTGTCCCCGCATCCTTTACACAAAAATTCAATTCTTTCATGGCCCAAAATGCCTTGTTTTCCAACTCAAGTGGCAAGTGGCAGGCCTTGCCATACACCAACCTATAGGGCGACATACCTAGAGGTGTCTTATATGCTGTCCTATAAGCCCAAAGTGCATCCTCAAGCTTAAATGACCAGTCTTTCCTATTTGGTTTGACTACCTTTTCTAGGATGTTCTTTATCTCCCTATTGGAAATTTCAGCTTGGCCATTCGAGTGTGGGTGATAGGGAGTAGCTACCCTATGTCTAATGTTATATTTAGCCAATACTTTCTCCATAGCCTTATTAATGAAATGTGACCCCTCATCACTAATGATAGCACGAGGAGTCCCAAATCTAGTGAAAATGTGCCTATGCAAGAAGCTAGTGACTGTTTTAGCATCATTATTAGGACATGCTTTGGCTTCTACCCACTTGGACACGTAGTCTACTGCTACTAAAATGTACAGGTTACCTGATGATGGAGGGAATGGTCCCATGAAATCAATGCCCCATACATCAAAGAGCTCCAACTCTAAGATGTAGGTGAGGGGCATCTCATCCTTGCGACTGAGATTACCTGTCCTTTGGCACTCGTCACAGTTGTGGGCATAGTCGTGTGCGTCCTTGAAGATTGTTGGCCAATAGTAGCCACTCTGAAATACCTTCGCAGCTGTCCTTTGGCCACCAAAATGTCCACCATAAGGAGATGAGTGACAGTGCTGCAGCACAGACTTCGCTTCAGCAGCTGAAACACACTTCCTTAGTAAGCCATCAGCACAGGTTCTGTAAAGTGTGGGGTCATCCCAGATGAATTTCCTTGCTTCATGCAGGAACCGCTTCTTTTCTTGTCCTCCCTTGAACACTGGTAATACCTGTGATGCACGGAAGTTAGCAATATCAGCAAACCACGGTTCCTCATCGTTATCACGACGAGCCAGAGCAAATACATGTTCATCTATAAAAGCATCAGAAATTGCGGTCTCCGCAATTTTTTCGCAATTATGCTGCAAACGAGACAGGTGATCTGCAACCACATTTTCACAACCTTTCTTGTCCCGAATGTCCAAATCAAATTCTTGCAGCAATAACACCCATCTAATCAATCTAGGCTTAGCATCAGCCTTTCTCATAAGATATTTTAAAGCAGAATGGTCAGTATATACAATGGTCCTAGTTCCTACAATATAGTTTCTAAATTTTTCACAAGCAAATACTACAGCAAGCATCTCTTTCTCTGTAGTTGTATAATTACATTGGGCCTCATTCAAGGTCTTACTAGCATAATAGACAGGGTGTGTGAGCTTGTCAATCTTCTGTCCTAACATGACTCCTACAGCATAGTCACTGGCATCACATAGCATCTCAAATGGGAGATCCCAATTTGGTCCGACTATGATTGGTGCTGTGACCAGTGCTTCCTTAAGGGTTTTCCAAGCTACTACACATTCCTTAGAGAAGATGAATGGTCTATTTAGCTCTAGAAGCTCGCACAGAGGCTTGGCTATCTTAGAAAAGTCCTTAATGAACCTTCTGTAGAAGCCAGCATGCCCTAAGAAGCTCCTAATAGCCTTGACATTCTGGGGCTCTACCAACTTCTCTATGATCTCTATTTTTGCCCTATCCACTTCTACACCTGCCTTTGACACTCTATGTCCTAAGACAATCCCTTCGTCTACCATAAAATGGCACTTTTCCCAATTTAGGACTAGGTTGGTCTCCTCACACCTAGCCAGGACTTGTCCTAGGTTCTCTAGACAGGTTTTAAATGAGTCCCCAAAGACTGAGAAGTCATCCGAGAATATTTCTATCATGGACTCATCCAACTCAGAGAAGATTGCCATCATGCACCTTTGGAAAGTTGCCGGTGCATTGCATAAGCCAAAAGGCATTCTGCGGAAGGCAAACGTTCCAAAAGGGCAAGTGAAGGTAGTCTTCTCTTGATCCTTAGGGTCTATAGTAATTTGATTATAGCCAGAGTACCCATCTAAGAAACAATAGTAGGCTCTACCAGCTATTCTGTCTAGCATCTGGTCAATAAACGGTATAGGGAAATGGTCTTTTTTTGTTTCTTTATTTAGTTTTCTGTAATCCATACATACCCTCCACCCTGTGACAGTCCTTGTTGGAATCAGTTCGTTGTTCTCATTGACTACCACAGTTATTCCCCCCTTTTTAGGTACACATTGGATGGGGCTAACCCACTGGCTACTAGCTATGGGGAAAATCACTCCTGCATCTAACCACTTTATTATTTCTTTCTTCACTACCTCTTTCATAGAGGGGTTTAACCTACGCTGGTGATCTACCCTAGGTGTGTGCTCTTCCTCTAGTATAATTTTGTGCATGCAATAAGAAGGGCTAATGCCTCGAATATCAGCAATAGACCATGCTATAGCCTTCCTATGTTGCTTAAGCAGTAAAATTAAATCAACCTCATGCTGTTCACTTAGCTTAGAAGAAATAATTACAGGCAGCGTGTCATTATCTCCTAAATATGCATATTTGAGGTGAGTAGGTAGTGGTTTCAGTTCTAAAATAGGTGGATGCTCAATGGAGGGTTTTAACGGGTTTATAGTTCTATCAGTTAAATCTATATTCATACATACATGCTGTGGTTTATTTACAGGCATATCCATTATGTCAGATACATTTAAGTCAACTATGTCTACTTGTACATATTCACTAGCATGCTTGGTTAACAGTACATGCTCTAATTGTTCTTCCATTAGTGAGTCAATAACATCCATGCTAGCACAGGATTCAAGGTCAGAGGGATACTTTAAAGCTTTATAAACACTAAATTTTACCTCTTCATCATGAACCCTCATAGTTAACTCACCTTTTTGCACATCTATTAGTGCCCTACCTGTGGCTAGAAATGGTCTACCTAGCAGGATGGGAACCTCCTTGTCTGCCTCATAGTCCAGGACAATGAAATCTGCAAGGAAACTGAATTTGTCAACTTTAACTAGAATATCCTCAATCTTACCTTCTGGATATGCGATGGATCTGTCTGCTAGTTGTAAAGTGACTGTGGTTGGACGTGCTTCTCCCATTCCCAACTGGCGGAATAGGGACAGGGGCATGAGGTTTATGCTGGCGCCCAGGTCACAAAGCGCTCTGCCCACGTGCTTGCCTCCAAGTTCTACAGGTAAGGTGAAGGAACCAGGATCCTTCTCCTTCTTGGGCAGCTTGTTCTGGAGGATGGCACTGCACTCCTCGGTGAGGTTTACTGTTTCAAACTCACCAATTATTTTTTTGTTAGTAATAATGTCCTTCAAAAACTTTACATATGAAGGCATAGACTGTAAAACCTCTACAAAAGGAATGTTCACATGCACTTGCTTAAGTATTTCTAAAAATTTGTTAAAATGAACTTCCTGTTCCTGCTTCTTCTTAAGCCTTCGAGGGTATGGAGGTGGTGGCACATATACAGGCACGTCAGGACGCCTTAGGATAGGTGGAGGCCTTGGAATTTCTTCTACGTCCTCAACAATTGGCTCTAGCCTGGCTCCTGATGTGCTAGTTGGTGGTGGACCTTGGCTTGGCAGAGACTCCAGTGGAGCACTAGACTCAGTGTTCTCTACTCTCTTTGGGGTGTCCTTTGTGTTGTTCACCAAGGGTCTTCCACTCCTAAGTTCAATTGCTTGAACTTGTTCCTTGCCATCTCTCCTTGGTACCTCGGTATCAGCAGGGAGTCTACCTTGGGGCCTACTTTTAAGTTCATTGGCTAGTTGGCCTACTTGGTTTTCCAGGCTCCTAAGAGTAGCTTGCTGGCTCTGAAGAGTAGCATCATTCTTAGCTATATATTCCTTGAGTAGGTTTTCTACAGAAGATCCTACAGATTGATTGTAAGGCTTTTGGTACATTGACTGGTTATGTTGGGGAGTGAAACCAGGTGTTCCACTCGGCCTTGGTTGGTTAGGATTTTGGTTAGTGTTCTGTTGGCCACCCCATGACAGGTTAGGGTGGTTTCTCCAACCAGGGTTATAGGTGTTGGAGTAGGGGTTATTCCTTGGCTGCTGCTGGCTTCCTACATAGCAGACCGAGGATGGATTCCCAGGGCAATATTCATAAGGGTGCCCTTCCCCACAGAATCCACAGATTGGTGCCTCGCCTTGACTTGGTTGGGTGCCCATTGACATGGCTGTGGCGGTATTGGCACTGGTTTGGAGATTGGCCTGAGCCATTTGCTTGACTAAGTTGGTCAGGGCATTTATTTGGGTGCTCATGGCGCTTAGAGCATCCTTGTCTTGAGCCCTAGTTGGCTCTACTGGATCGTCTGACCACCTATAATGAGACGTTGAGATCTTCTCCAAGATCTCATAAGCTTCGTTGTAACTCTTGGACAACATGGAACCACCAGCAGATGAATTTAGAACTTGTCTGGTGCTGGGGTTGCATCCTTTAAAGAAGACTTCTATTTGGATACACCATGGAATGCCATGGTGTGGACATTTAATGAGAAGGTCTTTGAATCTGGTCCAAGCTTCGTGAAGAGACTCACTTGGAGCTTGTTTGAACTTTATGATATCATCACGAAAGGTCGAATTCCTATCAGGTGGGAAGTATTTGACTAGGAATTTTTCTGCTAAATCTGTCCAATTGCGGACAGATTCTGAGGGTAAAGAATTTAACCATGTTTTGGCTTTGTCCCTCAAAGAGTAAGGGAAAAGATATAGCCTCAGGGCTTCTTGGGAAACTCCAGGGATTAGGAAGGTGTCACTAACTCCTAGGAAGTTCCTAAGGTGATTATGGGGGTCCTCATTTTCTATTCCAAAGAATTGTCCCACAGTGGACAACATTTGGAACATCACTGGCTTTAACTCAAATGAGTTGGCAGTGATTTCAGGACGGATTATGCTGGGGTTCAGCTCCCCAGGCATAGGCGCCAAAAACTTGTTGCGTGCTCAATGTGTTAATAAAAATGATAAATAAGAGAGAGAGAGCACTTAGAACATGCAAGCATACATGGTCTCACAGCAAGTAGTAAGTATATTTAATTCGTTTTTTCCACAGAGACTCATTTTTTAGCTATTCGCGAAGTGTGATTGTTAAGTAAGATGGGATGAATTTGATGGGGTAAAATTGGTTTTTAATTATCTACTTTTTGCTGAATGTATAAAGGGATTAAACATAAACAAATGCAAGTTAAAACTAGACTTAAAAGCCAAGAGATGGAATTAATAAACGAGGAAGGAAACAGCTAAACAGAATGCAATTTAGCAGAATTGCGAGAACCGCAATTAATCCGCAATTAACTCAACAGAAAAAGTGTGCAAATGGGCGAATTAAGGGCTACTAATGACTATCCTATAGGCAGTTTATTACGATTCTCAAGCTTTGGATCAACTCTCTATACATCAAACTCACTCTATCTCAAGTATCGTCCGATTCCATGCATTAGAGACTTAAGTTTACTCGACTTCAAAGTAAGGTCTTAAGCATCTTGTTAAAACAGGAGTGTTTAGTTTGTACTAGGGAAACTCCTATTCCTAGGCCGTTTCCTGATTACCATGAAAGGCTAGCATGATTATATGACTCTGAACTCTTACTCCTTCCAGAGGTTAGGAGTTCTTTGGACAAAATGGATGGCCAATCGAAATTGCCCGTGGGATGAAGCTTACATACAATCAATGTTCGAGTGTTAATCTGCCTACTTGATTCACGTCTTTTTAGCCTATAGTTCTGTCATTAGCATGCCCCTAAGTGACTTAGCTACTCATGGATATATAGAGAACAGAAATGGCAGATAAGATAGACATGCTTAGAAGGGAAATGTACTTAAAACAGCAAGCAAAACCCGTAGCAGAAGATGGTGGAAACTGTAAAATGCAGAATTGTACTTCGATTACTTTGAGTGTTTGAATGACAAAGGAAAGCTTTATAGAAATGAATCCAAGACAGACAACAACGAAATGCAGTAAGTAAAATACTAAACTAAGAACAACAATAATCAGAAATGGAAATAAGAAGAACAGAACAGAAAAGCAGTAAAGGGTTGCTGAAAACTTCGTGGCAGTCGCCTCGAATGAAGGTGATGAAAAGTCAGCCTTGCTTGGATGAATCCAATCGAGAGAGAAGAAGAATCTTCTCTCCTTCCTATCAGATTATCGACTCCAAAAGCTGAGACTCTCACTCCAACAGACGGCAAAGGAAAACAGATGGAAATGGTGGACTGCGAGAAGACTTCTGCGCTTCGAGTGATGACTGAACCTCCGACTTTGACCCCCTTTTATAGTAGTTTGCAGGTGCGTTTGGGCCAAGGAGAACCATCAATCTTCAACGCCATATATCAGAATGGATGGAGGAGAAAGAACGAATCCCTGAAAAGTCGGATCTAAACAGAAAAAGATCAGCCAACTTACGGTTTTAACTTGAATAATTGCGGTCACCGCAATGTTTTCGCAATTCATTCGCAATGCTCATTTTTTCATTCTTTTCCTTCGGTTTTCAACCCTTTTTCTACCTATTGTGCATAAGTCCTAAATTAGCTACCTTCTTTTAATTCTCATATTAAAGCATAGGTTTAGGCTAAATGCTATCAAAAACACCTAAAAGTGTACATCTTCCTAAGCTAAATGGGTCCTAAATAAGTCACTTTCAGAGACTTAACATTAGGCAGACCATTTCTAGCCACAGGTAGGGCACTGATAGATGTCCAAAAAGGTGAGCTCACTATGAGGGTTCATGACGAGGAAGTTAAGTTTAGTGTTTTTAAAGCACTGAGGTATCCTTCTGACTCTGAATCTTGTGCTAGCATGGACATTGTAGATTCATTAATGGAAGAACAATTGGAGCATGAATTGTTGACTAAGCCTGCTCATGAATATGTAGGATTAGAATTAACTGACTTAAACATAGCTGAGATAATGGACATACCTGTAAATAACCCTCAGCATGTTTGTATGAATATTGACTTAACTTAAAAATCTTTGAATCCATTAAAACCATCCACTGAGCATCCACCTGTCTTAGAATTAAAACCTCTCCCCATTCACCTCAAGTATGCATATCTAGGAAGTAATGATACTTTGCCTGTGATTATTTCTTCTAAATTAAGTGAAAAGCATGAGGTTGAACTAATTTTACTACTTAAGCAACATAGGAAGGCTATTGCATGGACTATTGCTGATATTAGAGGCACTAGCCCTTCTTATTGCATGCATAAGATTATATTAGAGGAAGAGCATACACCTAGAGTAGATCACCAACGTAGGCTGAACCCCTCTATGAAAGAGGTAGTTAAAAAGGAAATAATAAAATGGTTAGATGCTGGTGTGATCTTCCCCATAGCTAGTAGTCAGTGGGTGAGCCCTATACAATGTGTACCTAAGAAGGGGGGGATGACTGTGGTAGTCAATGAGAACAATGAACTGATTCCAACAAGGACTATCACAGGATGGAGAGCTTGCATGGATTATAGGAAACTAAATAAAGAAACCAAAAAAGACCACTTCCCTCTACCATTCATTGACCAGATGCTAGATAGGATAGCTGGTAGAGCCTACTATTGCTTCTTAGACGGTTATTCAGGGTATAATCAGATTACTATAGACCCTAAGGACCAAGAGAAGACTACCTTCACTTGCCCTTTTGGAACTTTTGCCTTTCGCAGAATGCCTTTTGGCTTATGCAATGCACCGGCAACTTTTCAAAGGTGCATGCTGGCAATCTTCTCTGATTTGGATGAGTCCATGATAGAGATATTCATGGATGATTTCTCAGTCTTTGGGGATTCATTTACAAACTGTCTAGAGAACTTAGGACAAGTCCTAGCTAGGTGTGAGGAGACCAACCTAGTCCTAAATTGGGAAAAGTGCCACTTCATGGTGGATGAAGGGATTGTCTTAGGTCATAGAGTGTCAAGGGCAGGTGTAGAAGTTGACAGGGCAAAAATTGAAATAATAGAGAAATTGGTAGAACCCCAAAATGTCAAGGCCATTAGAAGTTTCTTAGGGCATGCTGGTTTCTATAGAAGGTTCATTAAGGACTTTTCTAAGATCTCCAAGCCTCTATGTGAGCTTCTAGAGCTAAACAAACCGTTCATTTTCTCTAAAGAATATTTCCTAGCTTGGAAAACCCTTAAGAAAGCACTAGTCACAACACCTATTATAGTAGGGCCTAATTGGGATCTTCCCTTTGAGATGTTATGTGATGCCAGTGACTATGCTGTAGGGGTTATGTTAGGACAGAAGATTGACAAGTTAACACACCTTGTATACTATGCTAGTAAGAAACTTAATGAGGCGCAACGCCACTACACAACCACGGAGAAGGAGATGCTAGCTGTAGTATTTGCTTGTGAGAAGTTTAGGAACTATATTGTAGGCACTAGGACAATCGTGTACACTGACCATTCTGCTTTGAAGTACCTTATGAGGAAGGCTGATGCTAAGCCTAGGTTGATTAGATGGGTTTTATTGCTGCAAGAGTTTGATCTAGACATTAGAGATAAGAAAGGATGTGAAAATGTGGTTGCGGATCATCTTTCTAGATTGCAGCATAATTGCGAAAAAATTGCGGAAACCGCAATTTCTGATGCTTTTATTGATGAACATGTCTTTGTATTGACTCATCGTGATAACGATGAGGAACCTTGGTTTGCTGACATTGCTAACTTCCTTGCATCACATGTACTACCAACTTTCAAGGGAAGCCAAGAGAAGAAGAGGTTCCTTCATGAGGCAAGGAAATTCATATGGGATGATCCCACACTTTACAAGACATGTGCTGATGGTCTGCTCAGGAAGTGTGTTTCAGCTGCTGAGGCGAAGTCTGTGCTGCAGCACTGCCATACAGCACCCTATGGTGGACATTTTGGTGGCCAAATAACAACTGCAAAGGTGTTCCAGAGTGGCTACTATTGGCCAACGATCTTCAAGGATGCCCACAACTATGCCCACAGCTGTGATGAATGCCAAAGAACAGGTAACCTTAGTCGCAAGGATGAAATGTCTCTCACTTACATCTTAGAGTTGGAGCTCTTTGATGTGTGGGGCATTGACTTCATGGGACCATTTCCCCCATCATCAGGTAACCTTTACATATTAGTGGCAGTAGACTATGTATCCAAGTGGGTAGAGGCCATAGCATGTCCCAATAATGATGCCAAAACAGTCATAAAATTCTTGCATAGGCACATTTTTACTAGGTTTGGAACACCTCGTGCTATCATTAGTGATGAAGGGACACATTTCATTAATAAAGCTATGGAGAGAGTGTTGGCTAAGTATAACATTAGACATAGAGTAGCCACTTCTTATCACCCACACTCGAATGGTCAAGCTGAAATTTCAAATAGGGAGATTAAGAACATCCTAGAAAAAGTGGTCAAACCCAACAGAAAGGATTGGGCGTTTAAACTCGAGGATGCACTTTGGGCATATAGGACTGCATATAAGACACCCCTAGGTATGTCTCCTTACAGACTTGTGTATGGTAAAGCTTGTCATCTTCCATTCGAGTTAGAAATTAAGGCATTTTGGGCACTAAAAGAGTTGAATTATTGCGTGACCGATGCAGGAACGTTGCGGTCTTTGCAATTACATGAGCTTGATGAGCTTAGACATATGTCTTATGAAAATGCCAAAATGTATAAGGAAAAGACCAAGATTTGGCACGACAGTAGACTTAGGATTAAGGACTTCAAGAAAGACCAGCTTGTCTTATTGTTTAACTCACGATTGAAATTATTTCCAGGTAAACTTAAGTCCAGATGGTCAGGTCCATTTGTAATTACTAATGTGTTTGTTCATGGTGCCATCGAGATAAAGAACCTGCAGCAAGGACAACCATTCATGGTTAATGGTGCAAGATTGAAGCACTACTATGAGGAAGGAGATGTGAAGACTCTCTCGGCCTTCCTTTTGTCTGAAACGTGAAAACAAGAACGAGAGAGGACGAGTGATTGCTGTGCTCGTCAATATGAGGCTCATGCCTTAGTTTATTTTTTTTCCATTTTTCCGTTTATCGTTTGTGTATATGTTTGTATGATTTTAATTACGAATTTGATGTTGATTTTATTTCTTTTTGTAGGGAATCAATAGAGGGAATCAAGGAGATTAAATCCGGCTAAAAAGATCAAGGAGATATTGGGCCAAATCAAAGATACGGTTGAGCAAAGATTGACATTTAAATGCAGAAAATCTCCAACGGTCACTAGAATTGCGCTGGATTTGCAGAATCCGCAAAAATAGAGCCGTTGGGATTTCATCATTACTTATATCCGTTGAGACGCGCGTTGATCTATACGATTTCCCAATTATCTGAACTCCAAGAAATCTCTCTATCTTTCTTCATCTGCAATTCTTCTCTCCAGATTCCAACGATCCAACGATGGTGCTAACAAGAGCCGAACGATCTGCGTCCAAGAAAAGGGCTGATGACGCTGAAACTGCTGCGAGGGAAGCACTGCTTGCCTTGGCTGATGCTGAGGCTGCGCGCACTGAACGCCTGCCCAAACTACCTGTCCGCAAGAAGAAGTGGAAGGTAGTTACGGAGATACCTGCTGGACCCTCTGAACCAGCAGGCACACTCTTACGTGCTCAATGTGTTAAAATAGATAAGCAATAAGATGGAGAGAGCACTCAGAACATGCAAGCATACATGATCCTATAGCAAGTAGTAAGTATTTTTTCATTCGTTTTCCCACAGAGACTTATTATAAGCTACTCATGAAGTGTAAAGTTAAGAAAGAAAGGGTGGATTTGATGGGGTAGAATTGGTTTTAAATTGTCTATTACCTACTGAATACGAAGAGGGTAGTAACATAAACAAGTGCAAGTTAAAGTTAAACTCAAATGCAAAGAGACGAAATTGATAAACGAAGACAAAAACAGCTAGACAGAATTGCAACTTTAGCAGAATTGCGGAAACAACAATTCTACCGCAATTTTAACAACAGCGAAAGTGTGTAAAATAGAGAAACAAGGGCTACTAACGACTCCTCTATAGGCTTTTGCATACGATTCTCAAGCATTGGATCAACTCTCTATGCATCAAACTCACTCAATCTCATGTATCGTCCGATTCCATGCATTAGATTCTTTAGTTTACTCATGTCCAAGTAAGGTCTTAAGCATCTTGTTAAAGCAGAAAGTTATGGTTTGTACTAGGAAAACGCCTATTCCTAGGTCGTTTTCTGGCTACCTTGAAAGGCTAGCATGAGTGTATGACTCTGAACTCTTACTCCTTCCAGAGGTTAGGAGTTCTTTGGACAAAATGGATGGCCAATCGAAATTGCCCGTTGGATGAAGCTTACATACAATCAATGCTTCGAGAGCTATCCTACATGCTTGGTTCACGTTTTTTAGCCTATAGAATTGTCATTAGCATGCCCCTATGTGACTTAGTTACTCATGGATATGGGGTAAACAGAAATAAGAGATGAAAGAGACATGCTTAGAAGAGAAATATCCTTAAAACAGTAAGGAAAAACAGTAGATTGTAGAGGCAAGAAACTAGGAAATGAAGAATTGTAATTTGATTACTTGATTATTTGAATGAACAAGAAGAAGAACTTAAAGTGCATAACAGAAAGACAGAACACAACGAAATGAACTGATCTAATTATAAGAAAGGAAACAACAACAAACTAAAGCTGGAAAATGGAAATAAAGACAGAAAGCATAAAAACGAGCGTGAACGCCTAGTTGCAAACGCCTCGGCTGAAGGGGATGAAAGAATAGCTTTGCTTGGATGAATCCAATCGGGAGAGAAGATGAATCTTCTCTCCTTCCTATCAGATTGTCGATTCCAACAGCTGAGACTCTCTCACCAACAGACAGAGAAGAACGACGGGAGAAAAGATGTAGCTGCGAGAAGACTTCTACGCTTTCGGATGATGATTGAACCCTCGACTTGGACCCCCTTTTATAGCAATCTGCAGGTGCGTTTGGGCCAAGGAGAACCATCAATCTTCAACGTCGTACTTCAAAATGGATGGAGGAGAAAGACCGAATCCCTGAAATAACGGAAATTAACAGAAAAAGATCAGTCAACTTACGGTTTTCACTTGAAACATTGCGGTTTCAGCAATGTTTCCGCAATGCTGTCGCAATGCTTGTTTTTCATTCTTTTCCTTCGGTTTTCAACCCTTTTCTTTCCTATTGTACTTAAGTCCTAATTTAGCTACCTTCTTCTAATTCTCATATTTAATCATAGGTTTAGGCTAAATGCTATCAAAAACACCTAAGAGTTAACATCTTTCTAAGATAATTAAGTCCTAAAAAGGTCACTTTTGGATACGTAACACACCCCCAAACTTAAGGGTTTGCTTGTCCTCGAGCAATCTAAAGACTTTCCTAGGCTGCTGTTTCTTCTTCTTTAACCACTTACTAACTCCCCTATATTCTTATCTATAGCAGTGCTGTCCTGTGACACACTTCTAAGCTTAAAACTACCCTATCATCTAGCTTCTTCTGATTTCGCATGCCTAATACTCCTGCTGTTTTTATTAACTCCCTACAACTGATCTACCTACTTTTGTCATATCATGCCACTATCCCTAAGGTTTCAAATTCTACCCAGCTTTACCCCAGACTCAGTACATGCTTCTAATCTTTTCTTATGATCTACCTAGGATTCCTTAGAGTCATGCCAGTCTTAGTATTAACAGTGACAGTATTGCTTTAAGAGAACAACCTAAGCCCTGGCATCACTACATTGGACATACATTCATCTCCCTAAACAACCCTACAAGCTACAACTTTGTGCTTAGCTAATTGAGGATCAGAGTTCTTTTTAAACAGGACATCTAAGCCACAAAGTTGCAACTCCTAGGTATACATTCTTCTTCCCTACTTTTTCCTATTTTCTTTCTTAGGTGGAGCCTTTTCTTTGGTTGCCTTTTGATGCAATGCCACTTGAGGGTTACACACTTGGCACTGATTACTTAGCAACCAAAGAGAGACTCCCCTCTTTATTCTATTTTTCATTTTTTCCCTTTTTTTTTCAGTTCATCATTTTTATCAAGGAGAAGAAGAATGCTTATGCTTTTAAGGGAGAGAGGAATGTTCCTAGGCCTAGGGTGGCCTCCCCCAAACTAAAACTACTCATTGTTCCCAATGAGTGTCTGAGGTGGCACACCCCCAAACTTGTCCTAGAAGCATCTAGTCTAAGGTAAAACAAAGAGAATCTAAAAGCCCTAAGCATAGACAGATCATTCTAAAAGTAAATATCATAGCAGCAGAAATTTGAAAAAAGACAGACAGACAAGGACTTACAGCTACGCATGCTGAGCTTTTTAGAGGTTAATTTAAACTATCAAAGGGTGTCCTATGACACTCATCCAGCATGCTTTAAGATAAGTTATACAAGGTAGTCATGATAGCAGCAAAAGATAGAAGTTAACAGATCACAGCCTAGCTAAACAGACAGTCCAAAACATGCATTCAGTAATAAAAATTGCTGTGTCCGCAATTATTTCGCAATAAATCCAGGGCAGATATAACAGTGATTAAGGCCCCTAAGCATGCTTTTTTCCCGTCACTCAAGCTCTACAAAAATAAAACTAAACTAACCTACCTACTCAGCTAACATCAGATTACACTAAATACTTTAAAAACTTAAAACTAAGCAACTAAAACAGATCAAAATATTAACTAAAAAAAACAGCAGAAATCACATGGTTTAACAGAAAGCAGATTTTTTTTTTTATTTTTCTAAGGGAACAGCAATACTCCCTTTTGGTGCTCCTCAAACTAGCACTCAAACATCTTCCTCATCATCACTCCTTCTTGGTCTTGGAGGCACCCATGGAGTCAGGAGATTTGTGGGAAAATCAGGGAAGATGCACCCAAGTTGGTCAGCAACTTCCTTGTCCCTTGCATGTGCGTAAGTGGCCCATTGAGCCATCCTCTTCTGCATATCCATCAGACAAGCCATGGACAGCGACTGATCAGCAGCCAACCGATCCAGCTCGAATTCCATGTTCCCCTTCCTTTTGAGCCTCAAGCCAGCAGGGAGCTCCAAGTGGCCTGTGTAAGCCATCTGCTGTTCCATCCGTTCACTGGGAACCCCTGCACGTAAACAGAGTTTGGTTATAGTATTAGGGAAAAACAATGGACCCTTACCCTTCTTGGCGCACTCAGCAATGGCAGCTGACATGACTTCACCCACGTTGATCGTGAGACCTCGCATGATTGCATAGACCAGCAGCGATCTGCTCTGGTTGATGGTGGTCTCATGAGTCACTGGGGACAGTTTTCTTCTCACGAAGGCAAACCAGACAGCCGCCTTTGCTGTGAGGTTGGCACTCATTAGAGTGTGCCTCCCATTGCGTGACACGGTCCAGGACGCTTCAGGCTGGCCAATGGTCCGGATGGCCTCTTCCAGGACGGCTTCAGTAGGCTCATCAACAATCCTCGCATAGTCAGTATGTTTTTGGCCCTTGAGGCCATAGGCTTCGTTGATGGCTTTTGCTGAGAAGTCCACTTCTACTCCCCTGACCACAGACAATCCTTCCTCAGAATTCCTCAGGTTGGCGTAGAAGTCATACACCATGCTTGTGTAACCCGGATTTGGTGGTCTGCTCAACTCCTCCCAGTTGTGATTCGTAATGCCTGCGCGCAAGAATTGCGGCAGGTCAGCAGGTCTGTCGAGGAAGCCCTTCTCGTGCAGCATCTCCCTCTTTCTCAGCTCAATGCCTCTGGACTCAGCGTCAGAGGATACATACCTCACTGATTGAGGCTCATCTTCAGGGTAAAGCTTGGCCTTCCCTTTGTCCTTTGGTTTGGCTGACTCCGCAGCCTCAATCTTGAGCTTCTTGAGCGACGGCTCAGCGCTCTCTTTCTCTGATGAAGGCGCCCTTTTGGCCTTCTTCTTCTTTGATTTCTTGGACCTCTTGGCCTTGATAATCTTGGCAGCCTTCTTCTTTTTCAGCTTAGCCTTGGTGGTGATCTGCTGGAGGCAAGCCCCCAGTGTTTCTTCCATCGAGTCATCCTTCTGCGCAGGACTCTCAGGGCTGGCTTCCCTCAACGGAGAGAAGACCTCTTCTTCTTCACCTTCCCCACTGCCCTGCGTTGATTCTTGGTATTCCCCATATGGGAATTCAGGGTCAGGCCGTGGGGAAGTGTGCGAAGGAGTGGTGCTTTGTGCTGCTGTAGGGGTCTGTGCAGAACTCTGTGGTGATGAAGGCAGCTCAGGGCTCTGCGCTGGCGGCGATGATGAGAGCTCAGGGCTTTGAACCGGTGGAGATGGTGAAGGGCTGCGCTCGGCTGTCTCGTGAGATGGCTGGCCCAATTCTTGACTCTCCACAGAGGGAGTCTTGTTCTTGATTTCTTCCTCGGCCACAGCCATACTCCATTTGCGCTTCCTGGGCGTGCCTGCTGGTTCCGAGGGTCCAGCAGGTATCTCAGTGACGACCTTCCACTTCTTCTTGCAAATCGGAAGTTTAGGGAGTCTCTCAGTTCGTGCAGCATCAGCCTCTGCAAGGGCCAGAAGTGCTTCCCTCGCAGCCGTTTCAGCCTTCTTCTTGGCCGCAGATCTTTCAGCCCTTGTGAGCACCATTGTTGAATCGTGGAGGTCTGGAGAGAAGAATCACAGATGAAGAGAAACGAAGATTTCTTGGAGTTCAGATACTTGGGAAATCGTATAGATCTACGCGCGTCTCAACGGATATAAAGAAAACGGAAAAAATCCCAACGGCTATATTTTTGCGGATTCTGCAAATCCAGCGCAATTCTAGTGACTGTTGGAGATTTTTTTCATTTAATGTCAATCTTTTCTCCATCGTATCTTCGATTTGGCCCAATATCTTCTTGATGTTTTTAGCTGGATTTAATCTCCTTGATCCCCTCTATTGATTCCCTACAAAAAGAAATAAAATCAACATCAAATTCGTAATTAAAATCATACAGAAAGATACACAAACGATAACCGGAAAATTGCAAAAAATAAACTAAGGCATGAGCCTCATATTGACGAGCACAGCAATCACTCGTCCTCTCTCGTTCTTAATTTCACGCTTCAGTCAAGAGGAAGGCCGAGAGAGTCTTCACATCTCCTTCCTCATAGTAGTGCTTCAATCTTGCACCATTAACCATGAATGGTTGTCCTTGCTGCAGGTTCTTTATCTCGATGGCACCATGAACAAACACATTTGTAATTACAAAAGGACCTGACCATCTAGACTTAAGTTTGCCTGGAAATAATTTCAATCGTGAGTTAAACAATAAGACAAGTTGGCCTTTCTTGAAGTCCTTAATCCTAAGTCTACTATCGTGCCAAATCTTGGTCTTTTCCTTATACATTTTGGCATTTTCATAAGACATATGCCTAAGCTCATCAAGCTCATGTAATTGCAAAGACCGCAACGTTCCCGCATCGGTCACGCAATAATTTAACTCTTTTAGTGCCCAAAATGCCTTAATTTCTAACTCGAATGGAAGATGACAAGCTTTACCATACACAAGTCTGTAAGGAGACATACCTAGGGGTGTCTTATATGCAGTTCTATACGCCCAAAGTGCATCCTCGAGTTTAAATGACCAGTCCTTTCTATTAGGTTTGACCACTTTTTCTAGGATGTTCTTAATCTCCCTATTAGAAATTTCAGCCTGACCATTCGAGTGTGGGTGATAGGGAGTGGCTACTCTATGTCTAATGTTATACTTAGCCAACACTCTCTCCATAGCCTTATTAATGAAATGTGTCCCCTCATCACTAATGATAGCACGAGGTGTTCCAAACCTAGTAAAAATGTGCCTATGCAAGAATTTTATGACTGTTTTGGCATCATTATTGGGACATGCTATGGCTTCTACCCACTTGGATACATAGTCTACTGCCACTAATATGTAAAGGTTACCTGATGATGGGGGAAATGGTCCCATGAAGTCAATGCCCCACACATCAAAGAGCTCCAACTCTAAGATGTAAGTGAGAGGCATTTCATCCTTGCGACTGAGGTTACCTGTCCTTTGGCATTCATCACAGCTGTGTGCATAGTTGTGTGCATCCTTGAAGATCGTTGGCCAATAGTAGCCACTCTGAAATACCTTTGCAGCTGTTCTTTGGCCACCAAAGTGTCCACCATAAGGAGCTGTGTGGCAGTGCTGCAGCACCGACTTCGCCTCAGCAGCTGAAACACACTTCCTTAGCAAGCCGTCAGCACATGTTTTGTAAAGGGTGGGGTCATCCCATATGAATTTCCTTGCCTCATGAAGGAACCTCTTCTTCTCTTGGCTTCCCTTGAAAGTTGGTAGTACCTGTGATGCAAGGAAGTTAGCAATGTCAGCAAACCAAGGTTCCTCATCGTTATCACGATGAGTCAATACAAAGACATGTTCATCAATAAAGGCATCAGAAATTGCGGGTTCCGCAATTTTTTCGCAATTATGCTGCAATCTAGAAAGATGATCCGCAACCACATTTTCACTCCCTTTCTTATCTCTAATGTCTAGATCAAACTCTTGCAGCAGCAAAACCCACCTAATCAACCTAGGCTTAGCATCAGCCTTCCTCATAAGGTACTTTAAAGCAGAATGGTCAGTGTACACGATTGTCCTAGTGCCTACAATATAGTTCTTAAATTTCTCACAAGCAAACACTACAGCTAGCATTTCTTTCTCAGTGGTTGTGTAGTTGCATTGTGCCTCATTAAGTGTCTTACTAGCATAATAGACAGGGTGTGTTAACTTGTCAATCTTCTGTCTTAACATAAACCCTACAGCATAGTCACTAGCATCACATAACATCTCAAATGGGAGATCCCAATTTGGCCCTACTATAATAGGTGCTGTGACTAATGCTCTCCCAAGGGTTTTCCAAGCTAGGACACACTCTTCAGAGAAAATGAATGGTTTGTTTAGCTCTAGAAGCTCACATAGAGGCTTGGAGATCTTAGAAAAGTCCTTAATGAACCTTCTATAGAAACCAGCATGCCCTAAGAAACTTCTAATGGCCTTGACATTTTGGGGTTCTACCAATTTCTCTATTATTTCAATTTTTGCCCTGTCGACTTCTACACCTGCCCTCGACACTCTATGACCTAAGACAATCCCCTCATCCACCATGAAATGGCACTTTTCCCAATTTAGGACTAGGTTGGTCTCCTCACACCTAGCCAGGACTTGTCCTAGGTTCTCTAGACAGTTTTTAAATGAATCCCCAAAGACTGAGAAATCATCCATGAATATCTCTATCATGGACTCATCCAAATCAGAGAAGATTGCCAACATGCATCTTTGGAAAGTTGCCGGTGCATTGCATAAGCCAAAAGGCATTCTGCGAAAGGCAAAAGTTCCAAAAGGGCAAGTGAAGGTAGTCTTCTCTTGGTCCTTAGGGTCTATAGTGATCTGGTTATACCCTGAATAACCGTCTAAGAAACAGTAGTAGGCTCTACCAGCTATTCTATCTAGCATCTGGTCAATGAATGGTAGAGGGAAATGGTCTTTTTTGGTTTCTTTATTTAGTTTCCTATAATCCATGCAAACTCTCCATCCTGTGACAGTCCTAGTTGGAATCAGTTCGTTGTTCTCATTGACTACCACAGTCATCCCCCCCTTCTTAAGTACACATTGTATAGGGCTCACCCACTGGCTACTAGCTATGGGGAAGATCACACCAGCATCTAACCATTTTATTATTTCTTTCTTAACTACCTCTTTCATAGAGGGATTCAGCCTACGTTGGTGATCTACTCTAGGTGTATGCTCTTCCTCTAGTATAATCTTATGCATGCAATAGCCTTCCTATGTTGCTTAAGTAGTAATATTAGTTCAACCTCATGCTTTTCACTTAATTTGGAAGAAATAATCACAGGCAAAGTATCATTACTTCCTAGATATGCATACTTGAGGTGAGTGGGGAGAGGTTTCAAGTCTAAGACAGGTGGATGCTCAATGGATGGTTTTAATGGATTCAAAGATTTTTCAGTTAAGTCAATATTCATACAAACATGCTGAGGGTTATTTACAGGTATGTCCATTATCTCAGCTATGTTTAAGTCAGTTAATTCTAATCCTACATAGTTATTAGCATGCTTAGTCAACAATTCATGCTCCAATTGTTCTTCCATTAGTGAATCAACAATGTCCATGCTAGCACAAGATTCAGAGTCAGAGGGGTACCTTAAGGCTTTATAAACACTAAATTTCACCTCTTCATCATGAACCCTCATAGTGAGCTCACCTTTTTGGACATCTATTAGTGCCCTACCTGTGGCTAGAAATGGTCTGCCTAACAGGATGGGGACCTCCTTGTCTGCTTCATAATCCAGGATAATGAAATCTGTAAGGAAAATAAACTTGTCAACCTTTACAAGAATATCCTCAATCTTACCTTCAGGGTATGCAATGGATCTGTCTGCTAGTTGTAAAGTGACAGTGGTTGGACGTGCTTCTCCTATTCCTAGCTGGCGGAATAGTGATAGGGGCATGAGGTTTATGCTGGCTCCCAGGTCACAAAGAGCTCTGCCCACGTGCTTGCCTCCTAGCTCTACAGGTAAGGTGAAGGAACCAGGATCCTTCTCCTTCTTGGGTAGCTTGTTCTGGAGTATGGGACTGCACTCCTCAGTGAGATTGACTGTTTCAAACTCACCAATTATTTTCTTGTTAGTTATAATATCCTTCAAAAACTTTACATCGGAAGGCATAGACTGTAAAACTTCAACAAAAGGAATATTAACATGCACTTGCTTAAGAATTTCTAAGAATTTGTTAAAGTGCACTTCCTGTTCTTGTTTTTTCTTTAGCCGTCTAGGAAATGGAGGTGGTGGCACATATGCAGGCACTTCAGGTCGCCTTAGGATAGGTGGAGGCCTTGGAATTTCTTCTATCTCCTCTATGATTGGCTCCAGCCTCGATCCTGATGTGCTTGTTGGTAGAGGACCTTGGTTTGGCACAGACTCCAGTGGAGCACTAGACTCAGTGTTCTCTACTCTCTTTGGTATGTCTTTGGTGTTACTTACCAATGGTCTACCACTCCTAAGTTCAATTGCTTGAACTTGCTCTTTACCATCTCTCCTTGGTATTTCAGTGTCAGCAGGGAGTCTCCCTTGGGGCCTACTTTTGATTTCATTGGCTAGTTGCCCTATTTGGTTCTCTAGGCTCCTAAGAGTAGCTTGCTGACTCTGTAGAGTGGCATCATTCTTGGCTATGTATTCCTTGAGTAAGTTTTCTACAGAAGATCCTACAGGTTGGTTGTATGGTTTTTGATACATTGACTGGTTATGTTGAGGAGTGTAACCAGGTGTTCCACTCGGCCTTGGTTGGTTAGGATTTTGGTTAGCATTCTGTTGGCCACCCCATGACAGGTTTGGATGGTTCCTCCAACCAGGGTTGTAAGTAGTAGAGTAGGGGTTGTTCCTAGGCTGCTGTTGCGTGCTCAATGTGTTGAAATAATTAGGAAATAAAGGAGATAGAGCACTCAGAACATGCAAGCATACATGATCTTATAGCAAGTAGTAAGTATATTTCATTCGTTTTCCCACAGAGATTTATTTTGAGCTATTCTCGAAGTGTTTTGTTAAGAAAGAAGGGGTGGATTTGATGGGGTAAAATTGGTTTTTAATTATCTAATTTTCGCTGAATGTGTAAAGGGTAGTAACATAAACAAGAACAAGTTAAAGCTAAGCTCAAATGAAAAGAGACGAGATTAATAAATGAAGGCAAAAAAAGCTAGACAGAATTGTAACTTAAGCAGAATTGCGGAGACAGCAATTCTACCGCAATTAAATAGCAGCGAAAGTGTGTAAATGGGTGAATTAAGGGCTACTAATGACTATCCTATAGGCATTTTTATACGATTCTCAAGCACTGGATCTACTCTCTATGCATCAAACTATCTCAATCTCATGTATCGTCCGATTCCATGCATTAGATTCTTTAGTTTACTCAACTCAAAGTAAGGTCTTAAGCATCTTGTTAAAGCAGAAAGATATGGTTTGTACTAGGGAAACGCCTATTCCTAGGCCGTTTCCTGGTTACCTTGAAAGGCTAGCATGATAATATGACTCTGAACTCTTACTCCTTCCAGAGGTTAGGAGTTCTTTGGACAAAATGGATGGCCAATCGAAATTGCCCGTGGGGTGAAGCTTACATACAATCAATGCTTCGAGAGCTATCCTATATGCTTGATTCACGTTTTTTAGCCTATAGTGTTGTCATTAGCATGCCCCTAAGTGACTTAGTTACTCATGGATATAAGGAGAACAGAACTAAAGGATAAAATAGACATGCTTAGAAAGGAAATGTGTTTAAAACAGCAAGGGAAAGCAGTGGAATGCAAAGGCGAGAGTCTGTGAAATACTGAATTTTGTGTTTGATTAATTAACTGTTTGAATGAACATAAGAGATACTTAAAGTAAAGAACAGCAAGACAGAACATAACGAAATGAACTAGATTAGTCACACGAACAGAAACAACACAAGACAGAATTGTAAAGTAGAAATGAAGAACAGAAAGCAGTAAAACAGCTCGAATGACTCGTTGCAGCCGCTTCGAATGAAGGATGAGAAAGGTCAGCCTTGCTTGGATGAATCCAATCGGGAGAGAAGAAGAATCTCCTCTCCTTCCTATCAGATTATCGATTCCAACAGCTGAGCTTCGCAAACCAGCAGACGGCAAAGGAAAACGGGAGAAAAGTTGGACTGCGAGAAGACTTCTACGCTTTCGGATGATGCTTGAACCCTCGACTTTGACCCCTATTTATAGTAATCTGCAGGTGCATTTGGGCCAAGGAGAACCATCAATCTTCAACGTCGTACTTCAGAATGGATGGAGGAGAAAGAACGAATCCCTGAAATAACGGAAATTAACAGAAAAAGATCAGTCAACTTACGGTTTTCACTTGAAACATTGCGGTGACCGCAATGTTTCCGCAATGCGTTCGCAATGCTTGTTTTTCATTCTTTTCCTTCGGTTTTCAACTCTTTTTTTCCTATTGTACATAAGTCCTAATTTAGCTACCTTCTTCTAATTCTCATATTTAAGCATAGGTTTAGGCTAAATGCTATCAAAAACACCTAAGAGTGAACATCTTTCTAAGCCAATTAAGTCCTAAAAAGGTCACTTTTGGAGACGTAACACACCCCCAAACTTAAGGTTTTGCTTGTCCTCAAGCAATCTAAGGACTTCCTAGGCTGCTGTTTCTTCTTCTTTAACCACTTACTAACTCCCCTATATCCCTATCTATAGCACTACTGTCCTGTGACACACTTCTAAGCTTAAAACTACCCTCTTATCTAGCTTCTTCTGACTTCGCCTGCCTAATACTCCTTCTGTTTTCATTAACTCCCTACAACTGATCTATTTGCTTTTGTCATATCATGCCACTATCCCTAAGGTTTCAAATTCTGCCTAGCTTTACCTCAGACTCAGTACATACTTCTAGCTTTATTTTCAAATTGTCTAGGATTCCTTAGAGTCATGCCAGTCTTAGTATTAACGGTGACAGTAGTACTTTTAGAGAACAACCTAAACCCTGGCATCACTACATTGGATATACACTCATCTCCCTAAACAACCCTACAAGTTACAACTTTGTGCTTAGCTAATTGAGGATCAGAGTTCTTTTTAAATAGGACATCTAAGCCACAAAGTTATAACTCCTAGGTATACATTCTTCTTCCCTATTCTTTTCCCTTTTTCTTACTTAGGTGGGGCCTCTCCTTTGGTTGCCTTTTGATGCAATGCCACTTGTGGGTCACACACTTGGCACTGATTACTTAGCAACCTAAGAGAGACCCCCCTCTTTATTCTATTTTTCATTTTTTTTTTTTTTTCTGTTCATCATTTTTTGTAAAGGAGAAGAAGAATGCTTATGTTTCTAAGGGAGAGAGGAATGTTCCTAGGCCTAGGGTGGCCTCCCCCAAACTTCAACTACTCATTGTCCCCAATGAGTGTCTGAGGTGGCACACCCCCAAACTTGTCCTAGAAGCATCTAGTCTAAGGTGAAACAAAGAGAATCTAAAAGCCCTAGGCATAGACAGAACATTCTAAAAGAAAATATCACAGCAGCAGAAAACTTGAAAAACAGACAGGCAAGGACTTACAGCTATGCATGCTGAGCTATTTAGAGGTTAATTTAAACTATCAAAGGGTGTCCTATGACACTCATCCAGCATGCATTTAGATAAGCTATATAAGGTAGTCATGATAGCAGCAAAAGATAGAATTTAAACAGATCACAGCCTAGCTAAGCAGACAGTCCAAAACATGCTTTCAGTCATAAAAATTGCGGGTACCGCAATTATTTCGCAATCAGATCAGGGCAGATATAACAGTGATTAAGGCCCCTAAGCATGCTTTTTCCAGTCATTCAAGCTCTCTAAAAATAAAACAAAACTAACCTACCTATTCACCTATCATCAGATTATACTAAGCAAAATTAAAAACATGAAACTAAGCATCTAAAACAGATCAAAAATGTACTAAAAACAGCATAATTCACATAGTCTATCAGACAGCAGAAAATTGTCTTTTTTTTTTTCTAAGGGAACAGCAATACTCCCTTCAGTGCAATTCAAACCAGCACTCAAATGTCTTCATCCTCATCTGGTTGTCGTGGTCGTGGGGGCACCCATGGAGTCAGGAGATTTGTGGGGAAGTCAGGGAAGATGCACCCAAGTTGGTCTGCAACTTCCTTGTCCCGTGCCTGCGCGTAAGTGGCCCATTGGGCCATCCTCCTTTGCATATCCATCAGGCATGCCATGGATAGTGACTGATCAGCAGCCAGCCTATCCAGTTCAAACTCCATATTCCCCTTCCTCTTCAGCCTCAAGCTAGCAGGCAGCTCCAAGTGGCCTGTGTAAGCCATCTGCTGCTCCATCCGCTCAGTGGGGACTCCTGCAAGCAAACATAGTTTGGTTATGGTGTTAGGGAAAAACAATGGTCCCTTACCTTTCTTGGCGCACTAAGCAATGGCGGCTGACATGATTTCCCCCACATTGACCGTGAGACCTCGCATAATGGCATAGACTAGCAGCGACCTGCTCTGGTTGATGGTCGTCTCATGGGTCACAGGGGACAGCTTTCTCCTTACAAAGGCAAACCATACAGCTGCCTTTGCTGTCAGGTTGGCACTCATGAGGGTGTGCCTCCCATTGCGTGAGACAGTCCACGCTGCTTCAGGCTGGCCAATGGTTCGAATGGCCTCCTCTAGCACTGCCTCAGTAGGCTCATCAACGATCCTTGCATAATCAGTGTGTCTTTGGCCCTTGAGGCCATAAGCTTCGTTGATGGCTTTTGCTGAGTAATCCACCTCTACTCCCCTCACCACAGAAAGCCCTTCCTCAGAGTTTCGCAGGTTGGCGTAGAAGTCGTAAACCATGCTCGTGTAAGCTGGATTGGGCGGCCTGCACAACTCCTCCCAGCCATGATTTATGATTCCTGCGCGCAAGAACTGCGGCAGGTCAGCAGGTCTGTCGAGGAAGCCTTTCTCGTGCAGCAACTCCCTCTTCCTCAGTTCAACGCCTCTGGACTCAGCGTCAGAGGACACGTACCTCACGGACTGAGGCTCATCTTCAGGGTAGAGCTTGGCCTTCCCTTTGTCTGCTGGCTTGGCTGACTCTGCAGCCTCAACCTTGAGTCTTTTGAGCGACGGCTCAGTGCTCTCTTTTTCTGACGAAGGCGCCTTCTTGGCCTTCTTCTTCTTCAGCTTCTTGGATCGCTTGGCCTTAAGAATCTTGGCCTTCTTCTTCTTCTTGAGCTTTGCCTCAATGGCGATCTGCTGCAGGCACGCCCCCAACGTCTCTTCCATGGAATCATCCTTCTGCGCAGGACTCTCCGGGCTAGCTTCCCTCACAGGCGAGAAAACCTCCTCGTCCTCACCTTCCCCACTGCCCTGCGTTGATTCTTGGTACTCCCCATATGGGAATTCAGGGTCAGGCCGTGGGGAAGTGTGCGACGGCGTGGTTGTTTGCTCTGCTGAAGGTGTCTGTGCAGAACTTAGTGGTGAAGACGGTTGCTCAGGGCTCTGCGCTGGCGGTGATGGAGAAGAGCTGTGCGCTGGTGGTGCAGGTGGCGAGGCACTCCTCTTGGCTGAATCGTGGGACACACGATCAGTTTCTTGACTCTCCACAGAGGGAGTCTTTTCTTTGCTCGGTTCAGCGGCCACCGTTAAACTCCACCTACGCTTCTTGGGTGTGCCTGCTGGTTCAGAGGGTCCAGCAGGTATCTCAGAGACAACCTTCCACTTCTTCTTGCGAATCGGAAGCTTATCCAGTCGTTCCGTTCGCGCAGCCTCAGCATCAGCCAAGGCAAGCAATGCATCTCTCGCAGCCGTTTCAGCGTCGTCAGCCCTCTTCTTGGCTGCGGATCTTTCAGCCCTTGTGAACACCATTGTTGAGTCTTGGAGATTTGGAGAGAAGAATCAAAGATGAAAAGAATCGCAGCTTTCTTGGAATTCAGAGAGTGGGAGAATCGTATCGATCAAGCGCCTTCTAACGGATATAAAAGAAACGGCTAAATCCCAACGGCTATATTTTTGCGGATCCTGCAAATCCAGCGCAATTTTAGGGATATTTTTTCATCAAAATGTCAATCTTTGCTCGTCCGTATCTTTTATTTGGCTCAATCTTTTCTTGATTTTTAAAGCTGGAATTACTCTCCTTGATTCCCTCTTTCGATTCCCTACAAAAAGAAATAAAACTAACATCAAATTCGTAATTAAAATCATTTAACAAAACACACAAACGATAACCGAAAAATCGCAAAAAAATAAACTAAGGCATGAGCCTTATGTTGACGAGCACAGCAATCACTCGTCCTCTCTCGTTCTCGTTTTCATGCTTCAGTCAAGAGGAAGGCCGAGAGAGTCTTCACATCTCCTTCCTCATAGTAGTGCTTCAACCTTGCACCATTAACCATAAACGGTTGGCCTTGCTGCAAGTTCTTTATCTCTATGGCACCATGAACAAACACATTAGTAATCACAAATGGACCTGACCATCTAGACTTAAGTTTCCCTGGAAATAGTTTCAACCGTGAGTTAAACAACAAAACAAGTTGACCCTTCTTAAAGTCCTTAACTCTAAGTCTACTATCGTGCCAAATCTTGGTCTTTTCCTTATACATTTTAGCATTTTCATAGGCCATATGTCTAAGCTCATCAAGCTCATGTAATTGCAAAGACCGCAATGTTCCCGCATCATTTACGCAAAAATTCAATTCCTTCATGGCCCAAAATGCTTTGATTTCTAACTCAAGTGGTAAGTGACAAGTCTTGCCATATACCAGCCTATAAGGAGACATACCTAGGGGTGTCTTATATGCTGTCCTATACGCCCAAAGGGCATCCTCGAGCTTAAAGGACCAGTCTTTCCTATTAGGTTTGACCACTTTTTCTAGGATGTTCTTAATTTCCCTATTTGAAATTTCAGCCTGTCCATTCGAGTGTGGGTGATAGGGAGTGGCTACTCTATGTCTAATGTTATACTTAGCCAACACTCTCTCCATAGCCTTGTTAATGAAATGTGTCCCCTCATCACTAATGATGGCACGAGGTGTCCCAAACCTAGTAAAAATATGCCTATGCAAGAATTTGGTGACTGTTTTAGCATCATTATTGGGACATGCTTTGGCCTCTACCCACTTGGATACGTAGTCTACTGCTACCAAAATGTAAAGGTTACCTGATGATGGAGGGAATGGCCCCATGAAGTCAATGCCCCACACATCAAAGAGCTCCAACTCTAAGATGTAGGTGAGGGGCATCTCATCCTTTCGACTGAGGTTACCTGTTCTTTGGCATTCATCGCAGCTGTGGGCATAGTTGTGGGCATCCTTGAAGATTGTTGGCCAATAGTAGCCACTCTGAAATACCTTCGCAGCTGTTCTTTGGCCGCCAAAGTGTCCACCATAAGGAGCTGTGTGGCAGTGCTGCAGCACAGACTTCGCTTCAGCAGCTGAAACACACTTCCTTAGCAAGCCGTCAGCACAGGTTCTGTAAAGTGTGGGGTCATCCCATATGAATTTCCTTGCTTCATGAAGGAACCTCTTCTTCTCTTGTCCTCCCTTGAAAACTGGTAATACCTGTGATGCAAGGAAGTTTGCAATGTCAGCAAACCAAGGTTCCTCATCGTTACCACAACGAGTCAAAACAAATACATGTTCATCAATGAAAGCATCGGAAATTGCGGGTTCCGCAATTTTTTCGCAATTGTGCTGCAATCGAGAAAGGTGATCCGCAACCACATTTTCACATCCTTTCTTGTCTCGAATGTCCAAATCAAATTCCTGCAGCAATAACACCCACCTAATCAACCTAGGCTTAGCATCAGCCTTCCTCATAAGATATTTCAAGGCAGAATGGTCAGTGTACACAATTGTCCTAGTGCCTACAATATAGTTCCTGAATTTCTCACAAGCAAACACTACAGCAAGCATCTCTTTCTCAGTAGTTGTATAATTACATTGAGCCTCATTTAAGGTCTTACTAGCATAATAGACAGGGTGTGTTAGCTTGTCAATCTTCTGTCCTAACATAACCCCTACAGCATAGTCACTAGCATCACATAACATCTCAAATGGGAGATCCCAATCTGGCCCTACTATAACCGGTGCTGTGACTAGTGCTTTCTTAAGGGTTGTCCAAGCTACTACACATTCCTTAGAGAAGATGAATGGCCTATTTAGTTCTAGCAGCTCACACAGAGGCTTGGCTATCTTAGAAAAGTCCTTAATGAACCTTCTGTAGAAGCCAGCATGCCCTAAGAAACTTCTAATGGCCTTGACATTCTGAGGCTCTACCAACTTCTCTATGATCTCTATCTTTGCCCTGTCAACTTCTACACCTGCCCTGGACACTCTATGACCTAAGACAATCCCCTCATCTACCATGAAGTGACACTTTTCCCAATTAAGGACTAAGTTCGTCTCTTCACATCTCGCCAGGACTTGTCCTAAATTATCTAGACAGTTGGTAAAGGAGTCCCCAAAGACTGAGAAATCATCCATGAATATTTCTATCATGGACTCATCCAAATCAGAAAAGATTGCCAACATGCACCTTTGGAATGTTGCCGGTGCATTGCATAAGCCAAAAGGCATTCTGCGAAAGGCAAATGTTCCAAAAGGGCAAGTAAAGGTAGTCTTTTCTTGGTCTTTGGGGTCTATAGTGATCTGGTTATACCCTGAATAACCGTCTAGAAAACAGTAATAGGCTCTACCAGCTATTCTGTCTAACATTTGGTAAATGAATGGTAGAGGGAAGTGGTCTTTTTTAGTTTCTTTATTTAGTTTCCTATAATCCATGCAAACCCTCCATCCTGTGACAGTCCTAGTTGGAATCAGTTCATTGTTATCATTGACTACCACAGTCATCCCACCCTTCTTAGGTACACACTGTATAGGGCTCACCCACTGACTACTAGCTATTGGAAAGATCACACCAGCATCTAACCATTTAATTATCTCTTTCTTAACTACCTCTTTCATAGAGGGATTCAGCCTACGTTGGTGATCTACTCTAGGTGTGTGCTCTTCCTCTAGTATAATCTTATGCATGCAATAAGAAGGGCTAATACCTCTAATATCAGCAATAGTCCATGCAATAGCCTTCCTATGTTGCTTAAGCAGTAATATCAGTTCAACCTCATGCTTTTCACTTAATTTAGAAGAAATGATAACAGGCAGAGTTTCATTACTCCCTAAATATGCATACTTGAGGTGAGTGGGGAGTGGCTTTAATTCTAATACAGGTGGATGCTCAATGGATGGCTTTAAAGGATTTAAGGCTCTATCAGTTAAGTCAATATTCATACAAACAAGCTGAGGGTTATTTACAGATATGTCCATTATCTCAGCTATGTTTAAGTCAGTTAATTCTAATCCTACATATTCATTGGCATGCTTGGTTAATAATACATGCTCCAATTGTTCTTCCATTAAAGAGTCTACAACGTCCATGCTAGCACAGGATTCAAGGTCAGAGGGGTACCTTAAAGCTTTATACACACTAAATTTCACCTCTTCATCATGAACCCTCATAGTGAGCTCACCTTTTTGGACATCTATCAGTGCCCTACCTGTGGCTAGAAATGGTCTGCCTAACAGGATGGGGACCTCCTTGTCTGCTTCATAATCCAGGATAATGAAATCTGCAAGGAAAATAAACTTGTCAACCTTTACTAAAATATCCTCAATCTTACCTTCTGGGTATGTGTTGCGTGCTCAATGTGTTAATAAAAGTGATAAATAAGAGGGAGAGAGCACTCAGAACATGCAAGCATACATGGTCTTATAGCAAGTAGTAAGTATATTTCATTCGTTTTCCCACAGAGACTTGTTTTTAGCTATTCTCGAAGTGTTTTTGTTAAGAAAGATAGGGTGGATTTGAGGGGGTAAAATTGGTTTTTAATTACCTAAGTTTTGCTGAATGTATAAAGGAATATAACATAAACAAATGGAAGTTGAAATTAAACTCAAAGGACAAGAGATGGAACTGATAAACAAAGGAGAAAGCAGCTAATAGAATAACAACTTAGCAGGAATTGCGAGGACCGCAATGTTTCCGCAATTAAACAGCAACAAAAGTGTGTAGGTGGGTGAATTAAGGGCTACTAATGACTATCCTATAGGCCTTTTTATACGATTCTCAAGCACTGGATCTCCTCTCTATGCATCAAACTCACTCTAGCTCATGTATCGTCCGATTCCATGCATTAGACTCTTAAGTTTACTCGACTCAAAGTAAGGACTTAATCATCTTGTTAAAACAGGAGTGTTTAGCTTGTACTAGGGAAACGCCTATTCCTAGGCCGTTTCCTGATTACCATGAAAGGCTAGCATGATTATATGACTCTGAACTCTTACTCCTTCCAGAGGTTAGGAGTTCTTTGGACAAAATGGATGGCCAATCGAAATTGCCCGTGGGATGAAGCTTACATACAATCAATGATTCGAGAGCTATCCTACATACTTGATGCACGTTTTTTTAGCCTATAGTTCTGTCATTAGCATGCCCCTAAGTGATTTAGCTACTCATGGATACATGGAGAACAAAAAGGGTAGATAAAACAGACATGCTTAGAAGAGAAATGTGCTTAAAACAGCAAGACAAAACCGTAGCAGAACAAGATAGAAACTGTAAAATGCAGAATTGTACTTTGATTACTTTGAGTGTTTGAATGACAAAGGAAAGCTTTGAAAGAAATGAATCCAAGACAGACAACAACGAAATGCAGTAATTAAAACTCTAAACTAAGAACAACAGTGATCAGAAATGGAAATAAGAAAATCAGAACAGAAAAGCAGTAAAGGATTGCTGAAAAACTTCGTGGCAGTCGCCTCGAATGAAGGTGATGAAAAGTCAGCCTGGCTTGGATGAATCCAATCGAGAGAGAAGAAGAATCTCCTCTCCTTCCTATCAGATTATCGACTCCAAAAGCTGAGACTCTCACTCCAACAAACGGCAAAGGAAAACAGATGGAAATGGTGGACTGCGAGAAGACTTCTGCCGCTTTTTAGTGATGATTGAACCTCCGACTTTGACCCCCTTTTATAGTAGTTTGCAGGTGCGTTTGGGCCAAGGAGAACCATCAATCTTCAACGTCATATATCAGAATGGATGGAGGAGAAAGAACGAATCCCTGAAAAGTCGGATCTAAACAGAAAAAGATCAGCCAACTTACGGTTTTAACTTGAATAATTGCGGTCACCGCAATGTTTTCGCAATTCATTCGCAATGCTCATTTTTTCATTCTTTTCCTTCGGTTTTCAACCCTTTTTCTACCTATTGTGCATAAGTCCTAAATTAGCTACCTTCTTCTAATTCTCATATTAAAGCATAGGTTTAGGCTAAATGCTATCAAAAACACCTAAAAGTGTACATCTTCCTAAGCTAAATGGGTCCTAAATAAGTCACTTTCAGAGACTTAACAGTATGCAATGGATCTGTCTGCTAATTGTAAAGTGACAGTGGTTGGACGTGCTTCTCCTATTCCTAGCTGGCGGAATAGTGATAGGGGCATGAGGTTTATGCTGGCGCCCAGGTCACAAAGCGCTCTGCCCACGTGCTTGCCTCCAAGTTCTACAGGTAAGGTGAAGGAACCAGGATCCTTCTCCTTCTTGGGCAACTTGTTTTGGAGTATGACACTGCACTCCTCAGTGAGGTTTACTGTTTCAAACTCACCAATTATTTTTTTGTTAGTAATAATAGCTTTCAAAAACTTTACATAGGAAGGCATAGACTGTAAAACTTCTACAAAAGGAATGTTGACATGCACTTGCTTAAGAATTTCTAAGAATTTATTAAAATGCACTTCCTGTTCCTGCTTCTTCTTAAGCCTTCGAGGATATGGAGGTGGTGGCACATATGCAGGCACGTCAGGGCGCCTTAGGATAGGTGGAGGCCTTGGAATTTCTTCTATCTCCTCAATAATTGGCTCTAGCCTGACTCCTGATGTGCTAGTTGGTGGTGGACCTTGGTTTGGCAGAGACTCCAGTGGAGCACTAGACTCAGTGTTCTCTACTCTCTTTGGTGTTTCCTTTGTGTTGCTCACCAATGGTCTACCACTTCTAAGTTCAATTGCTTGAACTTGCTCTTTACCATCTCTCCTTGGTACTTCAGTGTCAGCAGGGAGTCTACCTTGGGGCCTACTCTTGAGTTCATTGGCTAATTGGCCTATTTGGTTCTCTAGGCTCCTAAGAGTAGCTTGCTGGCTTTGAAGAGTAGCATCAATCTTAGCTATGTATTCCTTGAGTAAGTTTTCCACAGAAGATCCTACAGGTTGGCTGTATGGTTTTTGATACATGGATTGGTTATGTTGGGGAGTGAAACCAGGTGTTCCACTCGGTCTAGGCTGGTTAGGATTTTGGTTAGCATTTTGTTGGCCACCCCATGACAGGTTTGGGTGGTTCCTCCAACCAGGGTTGTAAGTATTGGAATAGGGGTTGTTCCTAGGCTGCTGTTGACTTCCAATGTAGCAGACTGAGGCTGGATTCCCAGGGCAGTATTCATACAGGTGCCCTTCCCCACAGAATCCACATACAAGTGTCTCACCTTGACTTGGTTGGGTGCCCATTGACATGGCGGTAGCGGTGTTGACACTTGTTTGGAGATTGGCTTGAGCCATTTGCTTAACTAGGTTGGTCAGGGCATTTATTTGGCTGCTCATTGCACTTAGAGCATCCTTGTCTTGAGCTCTAGTTGGCTCAACTGGATCATCTGACCACCTACAGTGAGATGCTGAGATCTTCTCCAAGATCTCATAGGCCTCGTTGTAACTCTTGGACAACATGGAACCACCAGCAGATGAATTTAAGACTTGCCTAGTGCTGGGGTTGCATCCTTTGAAAAAGACCTCAATTTGGATACACCATGGGATGCCATGATGTGGACATTTGAGAAGAAGGTCCTTGAACCTTGTCCAAGCTTCGTGAAGAGATTCATTATCAGCTTGTTTGAATTTAACTATATCATCACCAAAGGTAGAATTCCTATCAGGTGGGAAGTATTTGACTAGGAATTTCTCTGCTAAGTCTGTCCAATTAAGGACAGATCCAGAGGGTAATGAGTTTAACCACGTTTTGGCTTTGTCCCTCAAAGAGTAAGGGAAAAGATATAGCTTCAAGGCTTCTTGGGAAACTCCAGGGATGATAAAGGTATCACTGACTCCTAAGAAGTTCCTAAGATGGTTGTGGGGGTCCTCATTTTCTATCCCAAAGAATTGTCCCACAGTGGACAACATTTGGAACATCACTGGCTTTAACTCGAATGAGTTGGCAGTGATCTCAGGGCGGATTATGCTGGGGTTCAGCTCCCCAGGCATAGGTACTAAATATGAAAGAATGGCACTATTCTTGTCATTCGCTATTTCGATGGGGTTGCGAATGACAGGTACCTGATTTGGAACTATCTCGTCCATTTCTTCGATTTCAGGTATGATTTGAGGTATAAGGGGTTGTTTAAAAAGACGTTTCTTGGCTTTATTTCTGGCTTTAAATAGTCTCTCGGGCTCAGGATTGAACTCTAGATCTCTACTTGAAGGCTCACTCATAAACTACCCCAATAGTACCTGCAAAAGAAATGAAACAGATCAGCTTCAATAGGCAATAAACTTGGTGTTTCAAACTTAACAAACTTCGTTTTCACTTAAATAAATCCCCGGCAGCGGCGCCAAAAACTGGTTGCGTGCTCAATGTGTTGAAATAATTAGGAAATAAAGGAGATAGACCACTCAGAACATGCAAGCATACATGATCTTATAGCAAGTAGTAAGTATATTTCATTCGTTTTCCCACAGAGATTTATTTTGAGCTATTCGCGAAGTGTTTTGTTAAGAAAGAAGGGGTGGATTTGATGGGGTAAAATTGGTTTTTAATTATCTAATTTTCGCTGAATGTGTAAAGGGTAGTAACATAAACAAGAACAAGTTAAAGCTAAGCTCAAATGAAAAGAGACGAGATTAATAAATGAAGGCAAAAACAGCTAGACAGAATTGTAACTTAAGCAGAATTGCGGAGACAGCAATTCTACCGCAATTAAATAGCAGCGAAAGTGTGTAAATGGGTGAATTAAGGGCTACTAATGACTATCCTATAGGCATTTTTATACGATTCTCAAGCACTGGATCTACTCTCTATGCATCAAACTATCTCAATCTCATGTATCGTCCGATTCCATGCATTAGATTCTTTAGTTTACTCAACTCAAAGTAAGGTCTTAAGCATCTTGTTAAAGCAGAAAGATATGGTTTGTACTAGGGAAACGCCTATTCCTAGGCCGTTTCCTGGTGGCCTTGAAAGGCTAGCATGATAATATGACTCTGAACTCTTACTCCTTCCAGAGGTTAGGAGTTCTTTGGACAAAATGGATGGCCAATCGAAATTGCCCGTGGGGTGAAGCTTACATACAATCAATGCTTCGAGAGCTATCCTATATGCTTGATTCACGTTTTTTAGCCTATAGTGTTGTCATTAGCATGCCCCTAAGTGACTTAGTTACTCATGGATATAAAGAGAACAGAACTAAAGGATAAAATAGACATGCTTAGAAAGGAAATGTGTTTAAAACAGCAAGGGAAAGCAGTGGAATGCAAAGGCGAGAGTCTGTGAAATACTGAATTTTGTGTTTGATTAATTGACTGTTTGAATGAACATAAGAGATACTTAAAGTAAAGAACAGCAAGACAGAACACAACGAAATGAACTAGATTAGTCACACGAACAGAAACAACACAAGACAGAATTGTAAAGTAGAAATGAAGAACAGAAAGCAGTAAAACAGCTCGAATGACTCGTTGCAGCCGCTTCGAATGAAGGATGAGAAAGGTCAGCCTTGCTTGGATGAATCCAATCGGGAGAGAAGAAGAATCTCCTCTCCTTCCTATCAGATTATCGATTCCAACAGCTGAGCTTCGCAAACCAGCAGACGGCAAAGGAAAACGGGAGAAAAGTTGGACTGCGAGAAGACTTCTACGCTTTCGGATGATGCTTGAACCCTCGACTTTGACCCCTATTTATGGTAATCTGCAGGTGCATTTGGGCCAAGGAGAACCATCAATCTTCAACGTCGTACTTCAGAATGGATGGAGGAGAAAGAACGAATCCATGAAATAACGGAAATTAACAGAAAAAGATCAGTCAACTTACGGTTTTCACTTGAAACATTGCGGTGACCGCAATGTTTCCGCAATGCGTTCGCAATGCTTGTTTTTCATTCTTTTCCTTCGGTTTTCAACTCTTTTCTTTCCTATTGTACATAAGTCCTAATTTAGCTACCTTCTTCTAATTCTCATATTTAAGCATAGGTTTAGGCTAAATGCTATCAAAAACACCTAAGAGTGAACATCTTTCTAAGCCAATTAAGTCCTAAAAAGGTCACTTTTGGAGACGTAACAGCTGCTGTTGGCTTCCAACATAGCAGACCGAGGCTGGATTCCCAGGGCAGTATTCATACGGGTGCCCTTCCCCACAGAATCCACAGATAAGTGTCTCACCTTGACTTGGTTGGGTGCCCATTGACATGACTGTGGCGGTGTTGACACTTGTTTGGATATTGGTTTGAGCCATTTGCTTAACTAGGTTGGTCAGGGCATTTATCTGGCTGCTCATTGCACTTAGAGCATCCTTGTCTTGAGCTCTAGTTGGCTCAACTGGATCATCTGACCACCTACAGTGAGATGCTGAGATCTTCTCCAGGATCTCATAGGCTTCGTTGTAACTCTTGGACAACATGGAACCTCCAGCAGATGAGTTTAAGACTTGTCTAGTGTTGGGGTTGCATCCTTTGAAAAAGACCTCTATTTGGATACACCATGGGATGCCATGGTGTGGACATTTAAGAAGAAGATCTTTAAACCTTGTCCAAGCTTCGTGAAGAGACTCAGTGTCAGCTTGTTTGAACTTGATTATGTCATCACGAAAGGTAGAATTACTATCAGGTGGGAAGTATTTGACTAGGAATTTTTCTGCTAAGTCTGTCCAATTGCGGACAGATCCAGAGGGTAATGAGTTCAACCATGTTTTGGCTTTGTCCCTCAAAGAATAAGGGAACAAGTATAGCCTCAAGGCTTCTTGGGAAACTCCAGGGATGATGAAGGTATCACTGACTCCTAAGAAGTTCCTAAGATGGTTGTGAGGGTCCTCATTTTCCACTCCAAAGAATTGTCCCACAGTGGACAACATTTGGAACATCACTGGCTTTAACTCGAATGAGTGGGCAGTGATTTCAGGACGGATTATGCTGGGGTTCAGCTCCCCAGGCATAGGTACTAAGTAAGAGAGTATGGCGCTATCCTTGTCATTCGCTATTTCGATGGGATTGCGAGTGACAGGCACCGGATTTGGAATTATTCCAGCCATTTCTTCTTGAGATAGTTGCGGAGGAATTGCGGTTCCCGCAATTACTTGAGGTAAAGGGGGTTGTTTAAAGAGACGTTTCTTGGCTCTATTTCTGGCCCTAAGTAATCTCTCAGGCTCAGGATTGAACTCTAGATCACTACTTGAAGGCTCACTCATAAACTAACCCGATGGTACCTGAAAAAGAAATGAAACTAGATTAGTTATAACAGACAATAAACTCGGTGTTTCAAACTTAACAAACTTCGTTTTCACTTAAATAAGTCCCCGGCAGCGGCGCCAAAAACTTGTTACGTGCTCAATGTGTTAAAATAGATAAGCAATAAGATGGAGAGAGCACTCAGAACATGCAAGCATACATGATCCTATAGCAAGTAGTAAGTATTTTTTCATTCGTTTTCCCACAGAGACTTATTATAAGCTACTCATGAAGTGTAAAGTTAAGAAAGAAAGGGTGGATTTGATGGGGTAGAATTGGTTTTAAATTGTCTATTACCTACTGAATACGAAGAGGGTAGTAACATAAACAAGTGCAAGTCAAAGTTAAACTCAAATGCAAAGAGACGAAATTGATAAACGAACACAAAAACAGCTAGACAGAATTGCAACTTTAGCAGAATTACGGAAACAGCAATTCTACCGCAATTTTAACAACAGCGAAAGTGTGTAAAATAGAGAAACAAGGGCTACTAACGACTCCTCTATAGGCTTTTGCATACGATTCTCAAGCATTGGATCAACTCTCTATGCATCAAACTCACTCAATCTCATGTATCGTCCGATTCCATGCATTAGATTCTTTAGTTTACTCATGTCCAAGTAAGGTCTTAAGCATCTTGTTAAAGCAGAAAGTTATGGTTTGTACTAGGAAAACGCCTATTCCTAGGTCGTTTTCTGGCTACCTTGAAAGGCTAGCATGAGTGTATGACTCTGAACTCTTACTCCTTCCAGAGGTTAGGAGTTCTTTGGACAAAATGGATGGCCAATCGAAATTGCCCGTTGGATGAAGCTTACATACAATCAATGCTTCGAGAGCTATCCTACATGCTTGGTTCACGTTTTTTAGCCTATAGAATTGTCATTAGCATGCCCCTATGTGACTTAGTTACTCATGGATATGGGGTAAACAGAAATAAGAGATGAAAGAGACATGCTTAGAAGAGAAATATCCTTAAAACAGTAAGGAAAAACAGTAGATTGTAGAGGCAAGAAACTAGGAAATGAAGAATTGTAATTTGATTACTTGATTATTTGAATGAACAATAAGAAGAACTTAAAGTGCATAACAGAAAGACAGAACACAACGAAATGAACTGATCTAATTACAAGAAAGGAAACAACAACAAACTAAAGCTGGAAAATGGAAATAAAGACAGAAAGCATAAAAACGAGCGTGAACGCCTAGTTGCAAACGCCTCGGCTGAAGGGGATGAAAGAATAGCTTTGCTTGGATGAATCCAATCGGGAGAGAAGATGAATCTTCTCTCCTTCCTATCAGATTGTCGATTCCAACAGCTGAGACTCTCTCACCAACACACAGAGAAGAACGACAGGAGAAAAGATGTAGCTGCGAGAAGACTTCTACGCTTTCGGATGATGATTGAACCCTCGACTTGGACCCCCTTTTATAGCAATCTGCAGGTGCGTTTGGGCCAAGGAGAACCATCAATCTTCAACGTCGTACTTCAAAATGGATGGAGGAGAAAGACCGAATCCCTGAAATAACGGAAATTAACAGAAAAAGATCAGTCAACTTACGGTTTTCACTTGAAACATTGCGGTTTCAGCAATGTTTCCGCAATGCTGTCGCAATGCTTGTTTTTCATTCTTTTCCTTCGGTTTTCAACCCTTTTCTTTCCTATTGTACTTAAGTCCTAATTTAGCTACCTTCTTCTAATTCTCATATTTAATCATAGGTTTAGGCTAAATGCTATCAAAAACACCTAAGAGTTAACATCTTTCTAAGATAATTAAGTCCTAAAAAGGTCACTTTTGGAGACGTAACACACACCCAAGAAGCGCAAATGGAGTATGGCTGTGGCCGAAGACGAAATCAAGAAAAAGACTCCCTCTGTGGAGAGTCAAGAACTAGGCCAGCCATCCCACGAGACAACCGAGCACAGCCCTTGACCATCTCCACCGGTTCGAAGCCCTGAGCTCTCCTCATCGCCACCAGCGCAGAGCCTTGAGCTGCCTTCATCACCGCAGAGTTCTGAGTGTACCCCACCAGCAGAGAGCCCTGAGGCATCGCCCACTTCCCCACAACCTGACCCTGAATTCCCATATGGCGAGTATCAAGAATCGACGCAGGGCAGTGGGGAAGCTGAGGAAGAAGAGGTCTTCTCTCCTTTGAGGGAAGCCAGCCCTGAGAGCCCTGCACAGAAGGATGACTCGATGGACGAGACACTGGGGGATTGCCTCCAGCAGATGACAACGAAGGCACGATTGAGGAAGAAGGAAGCCAAGGTTGTCAAGGCCAAACGGCCAAGAACAAAAAAGAAGTCCAAGAAGAAGAAGATGTCCAGGGCTGCGCCTTCTTCCAAGAAGGGGAGTGACGAGCCTTCCCCAAAGAAGCTCAAGATTGAGGCTGCTGAGTCAGCCAAACTGAAAGACAAGGGGAAGGCCAAACTGTACCCTGAAGATGAGCCTCAGTCAGTGAGAAACGTGTCTTCTGACGCTGAGTCCAGAGGCGCTGAGCTGAGGAAGAGGGAGTTGCTGCACGAGAAGGGATTCCTCGATGCACCTGCTGACCTGCCGCAATTCTTGCGCGCAGGGATCACGAATCATGGTTGGGAGGAGTTGTGCAGGCCACCCAATCCAGCCTACTCCAGCATGGTGTATGACTTCTACGCCAATCTGACGAATCCTGAGGATGGCCTATCTGTGGTCAGAGGGGTTGAAGTGGACTTCTCAGCAAGGGCAATCAACGAAGCTTATGGCCTCAAGGGCCAAAAACATACTGACTATGCGAGGATTGTTGATGAGCCTACTGAAGCCGTCCTGGAAGAGGCCATACGGATAATTGGCCAGCCTGAGGCATCATGGACAGTCTCGCGCAATGGAAGGCACACCTTGATGAGTGCCACCCTTACAGCCAAGGCGGCTGTCTGGTTTTCCTTCGTTAGAAGGAAGCTGTCCCCAGTGACTCATGAGACCACCATCATCCAGAGCAGGTCACTGCTGGTCTACGCAATCATGCGAGGTCTCACGATCAACGTGGGCGAGGTCATTGCAGCTTCAATTGCTGACTGCGCCAAGAAGGGTAAGGGGCCTCTTTTCTTTCCTAATACAATTACTATGCTCTGCTTACGTGCAGGGGTTCCTATTGAGCGACTGGAAAGGCAGATGGCCTACACGGGCTACATAGAGTTGCCTACTGCCTTGAGGTTGCGAAGGAAGGGCAACATGGAGTTCGAGCTGGATGGTCTAGCTGCTGCTCAGTCCCTGACCATGACTTGCCTGATGGATTTACAGAAGAAGATGGCTCAATGGGCCACATATGCACAGGCGAGAGACAAAGAGGTTGCTGACCAGCTGGGTTGCCTTTTCCCTGAATTCCCCACGGACCTGCTGACTCCATGGGCGCCTCCAAGACCACGAAGGCCTGATGAGGATGAAGACATCTGAGTGCTAGTTTGAATTGCACTAAAGGGAGTATTGCTGTTCCCTTAGAAAAAAAAAATCAAACTGTTTTTAGTGAACCATGTACATTATGCTGTTTTTAGTTAATATTTTGATCTGTTTTAGTTGCTTAGTTTTAAGTTTTTAAATTGTTTAGTGTAGTCTGATGATAGCTGATTAGGTAGATTAGTTTAGTTTCATTTTTAGAGAGCTTGAATGACTGGAAAAAGCATGCGTAGGGGCCTTACTCACTGTTATATCTGCCCTGTATCTATTGCGAAATAATTGCGGATACCGCAATTTTTATTAGTAAATGCATGTTTTTGACTGATTGCTTAGCTAGGCTGTGATCTGTTTAAATTCTTTCTTTTGCTGCTAGCATGATTACCTTATATAGCTTATCTAAAAGCATGCTGGATGAGTGTCATAGGACACCCTTTGATAGTTTAAATTAACCTCTAAACAGTGCTCAGCATGCATAGCTTTAAGTCCTTGCCTGCCTGTTTTTTTCAAAATTCTGCTGCTGTGATAATTACTTTTAGCATGTTTTGTCTATGCCTAGGGCTTTTAGATTCTCTTTGTTTTACCTTAGACTAGATGCTTCTAGGACAAGTTTGGGGGTGTGCCACCTCAGACACTCATTGGGGACAATGAGTAGTTTAAGTTTGGGGGAGGCCACCCTAGGCCTAGGAACATTCCTCTCTCCCTTAAAAGCATAAGCATTCTTCTTCTCCTTTACAAAAAATGATGAGCTGAAAAAGAAAAAAATGAAAAATAGAATAAAGAGGGGAGTCTCTCTTAGGTTGCTGAGTAATCAGTGCCAAGTGTGTAATCCACAAATGGCATTGCATCAAAAGGCAACCAAAGGAGAGGCTCCACCAAAGTAAGAAAGAAAGAAAAAGGAAGAAGTAGGAAAGAAGAATGTATACCTAGGAGTTGCAACTTTGTGGCTTAGATGTCCTGAATAAAAGAACTCTGATCCTCAATGAGCTGAGCATAAAGTTGTAGCTTGTAGGGTTGTTTAGGGAGTAGAATGTATGTCCAATGTAGTGATGTCAGGGTTTAGGTTGTTCTCTTAAAGTACTACTGTCACTGTTAATACTAAGACTGGCATGACTCTAAGGAATCCTAGGTAGCTCAAAAGTAAAAACTAGAAGCATGTACTGAGTCTGGGGTAAAGCTAGGTAGAATTTGAAACCTTAGGGATAGTGGCATGATATGACAAAAGCAAGTAGATCAGTTGTAGGGAGTTAATGAAACAGTAGGAGTATTAGGCATGCGAAGTCAGAAGAAGCTAGATAAGAGGATAGTTTTAAACTTAGAAGTGTGTCACAGGACAGCACTGCTATAGATAAGAATGTAGGGGAGTCAGTAAGTGGTTAAAGATGGTGAAACAGCAGCCTAGGAAAGTCCTTAGACTGCTCGAGGACGAGCAAAACCTTAAGTTTGGGGGTGTGTTACGTCTCCAAAAGTGACCTTTTTAGGACTTCATTATCTTAGAAAGATGTCCACTCTTAGGTGTTTTTGATAGGATTTAGCTTAAACCTATGCTTAAATATGAGAATTAGAAGAAGGTAGCTAAATTAGGACTTATGTACAAAAGGAGAGAAAAGGATTGAAAACCGGAGTAAAAGAATGAAAAGTAAGCATTGCGACAGCATTGCGGAAACATTGCCGAAACCGCAATGTTTCAAGTGAAAACCGTAAGTTGACTGATCTTTTTCTGTTAATTTCCGTTATTTCAGGGATTCGTTCTTTCTCCTCCATCCATTTTGAAGTACGACGTTGAAGATTGATGGTTCTCCTTGGCCCAAACGCACCTGCAGATTACTATAAAAGGGGGTCAAAGTCGAGGGTTCAATCATCATCCGAAAGCGTAGAAGTCTTCTCGCAACTCCATCTTTTCTCCTGTTTTTCTTTGCCGTCTGTTGGTTTGCGAAGTTTAGCTGCTTGGAGTCGATAATCTGATAGGAAGGAGAGAAGATTCGTCTTCTCTCTCGATTGGATTCATCCAAACCAGGCTGATCTTTCTCATCCTTCAGCCGAGGCGGTTGCGACGAGGCGTTCGAGCTTGTTTTACGGCTTTCTGCTCTTTATTTCCATTTTCCACCTTTGTATTGTTGTTGTTTCTTTTCTAGTAGTTAGATCAGTCCATTTCGTTGTGTTCTGTCTTTCTGTTATTCACTTTAAAGTTTCTCTTTTGTTCATTCAAACAATCAAGTAATTAAAGCACAATTCTTCATTTCTCAATTTCCTATCTTTGCAACTCACTGTCTTACCTTGCTGCTTTCAGTTTATTTCTCTTCTAAGCATGTCTGTTTTATCTCTTCTTTCTGTTCTCTCCACATCCATGAGTAACTAAGTCACATAGGGGCATGCTAATGACAATACTATAGGCTAAAAAACGTGAACCAAGCATGTAGGATAGCTCTCGAAGCATTGATTGTATGTAAGCTTCATCCCACGGGCAATTTCGATTGGCCATCCATTTTGTCCAAAGAACTCCTAACCTCTGGAAGGAGTAAGAGTTTAGAGTCATACACTCATGCTAGCCTTTCAAGGTAGCCAGAAAATGACCTAGGAATAGGCGTTTTCCTAGTACAAACCATAACTTACTGCTTTAACAAGATGCTTAAGACCTTACTTGGACATGAGTAAACTAAAGAATCTAATGCATGGAATCGGACGATACATGAGATTGAGTGAGTTTGATGCATAAAGAGTTGATCCAATGCTTGAGAATCGTGAGAAAATGCCTATAGAGGAGTCGTTAGTAGCCCTTGTTTCTCCATTTTACACACTTTCGCTGTTAGGAAAATTGCGGTAGAATTGCTGTTTCCGCAATTCTGCTAAGTTTACAATTCTGTTTAGCTGTTTTCTTCTTCGTTTATTAATCTCGTCTCTTTTCCTTTGAGTTTAACTTTGACTTACTCTTGTTTATGTTGCCATCCTTTACATATTCCGTAGGATTTAGACAATTTAAAACCAATTCTCCCCCATCAAATCCACCCATTCTTTCTTAACTCTACACTTCATGAATAGCTTATAATAAATCTCTGTGGGAAAACGAATGAAAAAATACTTACTACTTGCTATAAGATCATGTATGCTTGCATGTTCTGAGTGCTCTCTCTATCTTATTGCTTATTTATTCTAACACATTGAGCACGCAACAAGTTGACAAGTTTATTTTCCTTGCATATTTCATCATCCTGGATTATGAAGCAGACAAGGAGGTCCCCATCCTATTAGGCAGACCATTTCTAGCCACAGGTAGGGCCCTGATTGATGTCCAGAAAGGTGAGCTCACCATGAGGGTTCATGATGAGGAGGTTAAATTTAGTGTTTTTAAAGCCCTAAGGTACCCTTCTGACTCTGAATCTTGTGCAAGCATGAACATTGTAGATTCACTAATGGAAGAACAGCTGGAGCATGAATTATTGACTAAGCATGCTAATAATTATGTACAATTAGATTTAACTGATTTGAATGTTTCTGAAATAATGGATATACCTGTAGATAAAATACAACATGTTTGTATGAATAAAGACTTGACTGACAGATCTATGAATCCATTAAAGCCATCCATTGAGCATCCACCTATCTTAGAATTGAAACCCTTACCCACTCGAATTGAAACCCTTACCCACTCATCTTAAGTATGCATATTTAGGAAGTAATGATACTCTGCCTGTTATTATCTCGTCCAAATTGAGTGCAAAGCATGAAACTGAGTTAATCTTATTACTTAAGCAATATAAAAAGGCTATTGCATGGACGATTGCTGACATCAGAGGCATTAGCCCTTCCTACTGCATGCATAAGATAATATTAGAAGAAGAGCATACACCCCGAGTAGATCACCAACGTAGGCTGAAACCCTCCATGAAAGAGGTAGTTAAGAAAGAGATTATAAAATGGTTAGATGCAGGTGTAATATTCCCGATAGCTAGTAGTCAGTGGGTGAGTCCAATACAATGTGTACCTAAGAAGGGGGGGATGATTGTAGTAGTGAATGAGAGCAATGAACTGATTCCAACTAGAACTATTACAGGATGGAGAGTCTGTATGGATTATAGGAAATTGAATAGGGAAACAAAAAAAGATCACTTCCCTTTACCATTTATTGACCAAATGTTAGATAGGATAGCTGGTAGAGCTTAGTACTGCTTTCTAGATGGTTATTCTGGATATAACCAAATCACCATAGATCCTGTGGACCAGGAGAAGACAACCTTCACCTGTCCCTTTGGAACATTTGCTTTCCGCAGAATGCCTTTTGGCTTATGCAATGCACCAGCAACGTTCCAAAGGTGCATGTTGGCAATCTTCTCTGACTTAGATGAATCCATGATAGAGATATTTATGGATGACTTCTCAGTCTTTGGTGATTCATTCACAAACTGTTTAGAGAACTTAGGACAAGTCCTGGCTAGGTGTGAGGAGACCAACCTAGTCCTTAATTGGGAAAAGTGCCACTTCATGGTGGAAGAGGGGATAGTCCTAGGTCATAGAGTGTCTAGAGCAGGAGTAGAGGTCGATAGGGCCAAGATTGAAATATTAGAGAAGTTAGTGGAACCTCAGAATGTGAAAGCCATTAGAAGTTTCTTAGGACACGCAGGTTTCTATAGAAGGTTCATTAAGAACTTTTCTAAGATCTCCAAACCTTTGTGTGAGCTTCTAGAGCTGAATAAGCCATTCATCTTCTCTAGAGAATGTCTACTAGCCTGGAAAACCCTTAAGGAAGCACTAGTCAAAGCACCTATTATAGTAGGACCAAATTGGGACCTTCCCTTTGAGATGTTATGTGATGCAAGTGACTATGCTGTAGGGGTTATGCTAGGACAAAAGATTGACAAACTAACACACCCTGTATACTATGCTAGTAAGACACTTAATGAGGCACAATGTAATTACACAACCACGGAAAAGGAGATGCTAGCTGTAGTGTTTGCCTGCGAGAAGTTTAGGAATTACATTGTAGGCACTAGGACAATCGTGTACACTGATCATTCTGCACTAAAATACCTTATGAGGAAGGCTGATGCTAAGCCTAGGTTGATTAGATGGGTATTGTTGTTGCAAGAGTTTGATCTAGACATTAGAGATAAGAAAGGATGCGAAAATGTGGTTGCGGATCATCTTTCTCGATTGCAACATAATTGCGATAAAATTGCGGAAACCGCAATTTCTGATGCCTTTATCGATGAGCATGTCTTTGTATTAGCCCATCGTGATAACGATGAGGAACCTTGGTTTGCTGATGTTGCTAACTTCCTTGCCTCGCAGGTACTACCTACTTTCAAGGGAGGACAAGAGAAGAAGAGGTTCCTGCATGAAGCTAGGAAGTTCATATGGGATGATCCTACACTTTACAAGACATGTGCAGATGGTTTACTAAGGAAGTGTGTGTCAGCTGCTGAGGCGAAGTCTGTGCTGCAGCACTGCCATACAGCCCCCTATGGTGGACACTTTGGTGGCCAAAGGACAGCTGCAAAGGTGTTTCAGAGTGGCTACTACTGGCCCACGATCTTCAAAGATGCCCACGAATACGCACACAGCTGTGATGAATGCTAGAGAACAGGTAACCTTAGTCTAAAGGATGAAATGCCTCTCACTTACATCCTAGAGTTGGAGCTCTTTGATGTGTGGGGCATTGACTTCATGGGACCATTTCCCCCATCAGCAGGTAACCTTTACATACTTGTAGCTGTAGACTATGTATCTAAGTGGGTAGAGGCCATAGCATGTCCAAACAATGATGCCAAAACAGTCATTAAGTTCCTTAATAGACATATCTTTACTAGGTTTGGAACACCTCGTGCTATAATTAGTGATGAAGGGACACACTTTATTAATAAAGCTATGGAAAAAGTGTTGGCTAAATACAATGTTAGACATAGAGTATCCACTCCTTATCACCCACATTCGAATGGCCAAGCTGAAATATCAAATAGGGAGATTAAAAACATACTCGAAAAAGTGGTCAAACCCAATAGAAAAGATTGGTCGTTTAAACTCGAGGATGCACTTTGGGCATATAGGACTGCATATAAGACACCCCTAGGTATGTCTCCTTATAGACTTGTGTATGGCAAAGCATGTCACTTACCATTCGAATTGGAAATTAAAGCATTTTGGGCCTTGAAAGAACTGAATTATTGCGTGACCGATGCGGGAACATTGCGGTCTCTGCAATTACATGAGCTTGATGAGCTGAGACATATGTCTTATGAAAATGCTAAAATGTATAAGGAAAAGACCAAGATTTGGCATGACAGTAGACTTAGGATTAAGGACTTTAAGAAAGGCCAGCTTGTCTTGTTATTTAACTCAAGGTTGAGATTATTTCCAGGCAAACTTAAGTCCAGATGGTCAGGTCCTTTTGTGATAACTAACGTGTTTGTTCATGGTGCAATCGAGATTAGGAACCTGCAGCACGGGCAATCGTTCATGGTTAATGGTGCACGATTGAAGCATTATTATGAGGAAGGAGATGTGAAGACTCTCTCGGCCTTCCTCTTGGCTGAAACTTGAAAATAAAACCGAGAGAGGACGAGTGATCACTGTGCTCGTCCATGCGAGGCTATGCCTTAGTTTATTTTTTGCTATTCTTTTGATTATTATTTGTGTATGTTTGTGTGTGATTTTTATACGAATTTGATGTTGATTTTATTTCTTTTAATAGGGGATCAAAAGAGGGAATCAAGGAGATGAATCCAGGATTAAAAATCGGGGAAGATATTGGGCCAAATCAAAGATTGAGTTGAGGAAATATTGGCATTTGACACGAGGAAATCTCCAACGGCCATTTAATTGCGAAGGATTTGCTGAATCCGCAACAGAAATAGCCGTTGGGATTTCCATCATTACAAATAGCCGTTAGAACCGTCGTGGCCAGTACGCCTCCCTCATTCACTGAACTTCAAGAAAACTCTCTCCTTCTTCCTCTGCAATTCCTCTTTCCAGATTTCTACAATTCCACCATGGTGCTAACAAGGGCTGAGAGATCTGCTTCCAAAAAGAAGGCCGCCGACGCTGAGATAGCTGCAAGAGAGGCACTCCTTGCCTTGGCAGATGCCGAAGCCGTGATAACTCCATTTTGGAGCTATTAAATACTTCCTAATTATAGCTAAAGACCGCTTTCAATTGATTAAATATATCTCTTTTGTAGGAGAAAAGCGGCAAAGAGCTCGTGCGTCCGTTGGACCCGTTCGAGAGCTTAAAGTGGAGTTTTAGCGCCCGGGAATGCATCGGGAAGAGGGGAACTTGATCCGTGAAGAAACGGGCCAAAACAGCCTTGGAGAGGCAAAGCTTCAGCCCCAAACCCGAGAGCCAGCGTCAAGACGCTGGCTCGACGCTGGAAAAACCCGAGAGCAAGCGTCGAGTGATAGCGTCGAGACGCTAGCTCGACGCTGCCCTGGCGTCGAGACCCTGCTTGGCGTCAAGACGCTCCGGAGGAGGCGTGCGCAGGAATTTTATCGGGGCAGCGTCGCGACGCTGGCCTTGCGTCGCGACGCCATCGCGAGCGCGCGCGGAAAACTTAGGGCACAGCGTCGAGACGCTAGGCCTAGCGTCTCGACGCTACGACGATTGCAGAAGTTAAAAGACGATTTTTCTGCATTTTTTTGGAGAGTTCTTCCCCACCAATTTTGCTCTTCTTTATCTTCTTCTTCCCCGTTTTCTCTCTATTTTCCGTGGAGCTCCTCCACTGTTGGCATGCTAGTGAGCTCCACCTTCATTGTAATACGCTGATGACGCTTTCCACGGCTGTTGTTGGAGCGGAATTGACAAACCGCGCCATGAGCGGCTAAGGTAAGGGTGAACGGTTTGGGATTAGTTTAGGGCGATTTTGTTAGACGTTTTTGGCTTTGATAATCTGATCTTGATGCATATTGGTTCTGTTTATTAGCATTTATCTACTTTGCTTAATCCAACGCGCATGTTAAAATACGACGATTGACACTCGAGTAGGTTCGCATGTTGTGTATGTTAAAGAGTAGCGATGTCGTGCCTCTCACTGCTCGACTAAGTAACACAGGTAGATAGAACTAAATCGAAGTATCGGGTCGGGTAGGATAATTGTTGATTGCATACGGCGTTTGCGGGCAATCTACTAGCAATTAGAATTCACGCTCGAATGTTCGTCGCGGTTAGCTAGTGACTGTCTATACTTACCTTAGGGCTGATCACCTTGATGTAAGCTTAGATAACGTGTAATTAGAACTGTGTGGTCTAATTAAAATCCATGGAGTCGGCTACTTTGGGGCTTCTCTGGTAGTCGTCCGCGTGCTCAATAAACTGAATTCCATGTTATTAGCATTAAATGATAAACCGAATTTGTCTAACAATTGATCCCGAGACTCCCCAAACCGTGCACACGTTCTCTTCTTATTATTCTTTCTTCCGTTAACTTATCTTAATATTTCTCTTGCATGATAAAACCCCCCGTTACCAAAAATCTATCAATCAATTAAATCCCAATTTCATTAGTAATTTCAATCTTCCTATTCCTTGGATCGACCCTGTTACCACTGGCTGCAAAGCCTTGGTCATAGGCTTTATAAATCGTATTTTGGCAAGCCTCGACAGCTTGAGATTAAGCGGACATTCAAAAATCCGCCCACCAAAATTGGCGCCGTTGCCGGGGAATAGGCATTTGATTGACTTTATGATTGAAGTTTGAATTTGATTTGTTGATGGTTGACTGAAAATTTTTTCTGTTTGTAAATTGTATGTTGGGATTTTTGTTTGTGTATGACCCGTTCCTCTGAGGGTAGATTGCAGTTTATTGTTACGTGCTCAATGTGTTAAAATGAATAAGTAATAAGGTAGAGAGAGCACTCAGAACATGCAAGCATACATGGTCTTATAGCAAGTAGTAAGTATATTTCATTCGTTTTCCCACAGAGACTTATTATAAGCTATTCATGAAGTGTAACGTTAAGAAAGAAGGGGTGGATTTGATGGGGTAGTATTGGTTTTTAATTGTCTATTTCCTACTGAATACGGAGAGGGTAGCAACATAAACAAGTGCAAGTTAAAGCTAAACTCAAATGAGAAGAGACGAGATTAATAAATGAAAGCAAAAACAGCTAGACAGAATTGTAACTTATGCAGAATTGCGGAGACAGCAATTCTATCGCAATTGAAATAACAGCGAAAGTGTGTAAAGTGATGAATTAAGGGCTACTAACGACTATCCTATAGGCTTTTTCTCACGATTCTCAAGCAGTGGATCAGCTCTCTATGCATCAAACTCTCTCATTCTCATGTATCTTCCGATTTCATGCATTAGATTCTTTAGTTTACTCATGTCCAAGTAAGGTCTTAAGCATCTTGTTAAGGCAGAAAAATATGGTTTGTACTAGGGAAACGCCTATTCCTAGGTCGTTTCCTGGTTACCTTGAAAGGCTAGCATGATAGTATGACTCTGAACTCTTACTCCTTCCAGAGGTTAGGAGTTCTTTGGACAAAATGGATGGCCAATCGAAATTGCCCGTGGGATGAAGCTTACATACAATCAATGCTTCGAGAGCTATCCTACATGCTTGGTTCACGTTTTTGAGCCTAAAGTGTTGCCATTAGCATGCCCCTAAGTGATTTAGCTACTCATGGATGTAAACAGAACAGAAGCAAGAGAAGAAGTAGACATGCTCAGAAGGAATCTGAAGACAAAACAGTAAGGGAAAGACAGTCAATCGCAACGACAAGAATCGTGAAATGAATTGTGAATTGATTACTTGGTTGTTTGAATGGACAGAAGGAAGCTTTAAAGTAAATAACAACAAGACAGAACACAACGAAATAGTCTAAGCTAGCTACTAGAAAAGAGTTAACAACAAAACAAAGCTGGAAAATGGAAATGAAGAGCAGAAAGCAGTAAAACAAGGTCGAATGTCTCGTTGCAGCCGCCTCGAATGAAGGATGAGAAAGGTCAGCCTTGCTTGGATGAATCCAATCGGGAGAGAAGAAGAATCTCCTCTCCTTCCTATCAGATTATCGACTCCAACAGCTGAGCTTCGCAAACCAGCAGACGGCAAAGGAAAACAGGAGAAAAGATGGACTGCGAGAAGACTTCTACGCTTTCGGATGATCTTTGAACCCTCGACTTTGACCCCTATTTATAGTAATCTGCAGGTGCGTTTGGGCCAAGGAGAACCGTCAATCTTCAACGTCGTACTTCAGAATGGATGGAGGAGAAAGAACGAATCCCTGAAATAACGGAAATTAACAGAAAAAGATCAGTCAACTTACGGTTTTCACTTGAAACATTGCGGTGTCCGCAATGTTTCCGCAATGCTATCGCAATGCTTGTTTTTCATTCTTTTCCTTCGGTTTTCAACCCTTTTCTTTCCTATTGTACTTAAGTCCTAATTTAGCTACCTTCTTCTAATTCTCATATTTAAGCATAGGTCTAGGCTAAATGCTATCAAAAACACCTAAGAGTGAACATCTTTCTAAGATAATTAAGTCCTAAAAAGGTCACTTTTGGAGACGTAACACACCCCCAAACTTAAGGTTTTGCTTGTCCTCGAGCAATCTAAGGACTTTCCTAGGCTGCTGTTTCTTCTTCTTTAACCACTTACTAACTCCCTTATATTATTATCTATAGCAGTGCTGTCCTGTGACACACTTCTAAGCTTTAAACCACCCTCTTATCTAGCTTCTTCTGATTTCGCATGCCTACTACTCCTACTGTTTTTATTAACTTCCTACAACTGATCTACCTGCTTTTATCATATCATGCCACTATCCCTAAGGTTTCAAATTCTACCTAGCTTTACCCCAGACTCAGTACATGCTTCTAGTTTATACTTATGAGCTACCTAGGATTCCTTAGAGTCATGCCAGTCTTAGTCTTAATGGTGACAGTAGTACTTTTAGAGAACAACCTATGCCCTGGCATCACTACATTGGATATACACTCATCTCCCTAAACAACCCTACAAGCTACAACTTTGCTCTTAGCCAATTGAGGATCAGAGTTCTTTTTAAACAGGACATCTAAGCCACAAAGTTGCAACTCCTAGGTATACATTCTTCTTCCCTACTCTTTTCCTTTTTTCTTTCTTAGGTGGAGCCCTTCCTTCGGTTGCCTTTTGATGCAATGCCACTTGTGGGTTACACACTTGGCACTGATTACTTAGCAACCTCAGAGAGACTCCCCTTTTTTATTCTATTTTTCATTTTTTTTTTAGTTCATTATTTTTTGTCAAGGAGAAGAAGAATGCTTATGTTTTAAGGGAGAGAGGAGTGTTCCTAGGCCTAGGGTGGCCTCCCCCAAACTTAAACTACTCATTGTCCCCAATGAGTGTTTGAGGTGGCACACCCCCAAACTATCCTAGAAGCATCTAGTCTAAGGTAAAACAATGAGAATTTAAAAGTCCTAGGCATAGGCAGAACAGTCGAAAAGAAAATATCACAGCAGCAGAAAATTGAAAAACAGACAGGCAAGGACTTACAGCTATGCATGCTGAGCTTATTTAGAGGTTAATTTAAACTATCAAAGGGTGTCCTATGACACTCATCCAGCATGCATTTAGATAAGATATATAAGGTGGTCATGATAGCAGCAAAAGATAGAAATTAAACAGATCACAGCCTAGCGAAACAGATAGTCCACAACATGCTTTCAGTAATAAAAATTGCGGGCACCGCAATTATTTCGCAATCAAGTCAGGGCAGATATATCAATGTTTGAGGCCCCTAAGCATGCTCTATCCAGTCATTCAAGCTTGACAAAAATAAACCTAAACTATCCTACCTAATCAGCTAGCAGCAAGCTATACTTAAGCAATTTAAAAACATAAAACCAAGCAACTAAATCAGATCAAAATTGTACTAAAAACAGCATAATGCACATGGTCTATCAGAAAGCAGAAATTTTTTTTTTTTTTATTATTCTAAGGGAACAGCAATACTCCTTTGAGTGCAATTCAAACCAGCACTCAAATGTCTTCATCCTCATCAGGTTGTCGTGGTCGTGGAGGCACCCATGGATGTAGGAGATTCGTGGGGAAGTCAGGGAAGATGCACCCAAGCTGGTCTGCAACTTCCTTGTCCCGTGCCTGCGCGTAAGTGGCCCATTGAGCCATCCTTTTCTGCATATCCATCAGGCAAGCCATGGACAGTGACTGATCAGCAGCCAACCTATCCAGTTCGAACTCCATGTTCCCCTTCCTCTTCAGCCTCAAGCCAGTAGGCAGCTCCAAGTGGCCTGTGTAAGCCATTTGCTGCTCCATTCGCTCGATGGGAACTCCTGCAAGCAAACAGAGTTTAGTTATGGTATTAGGGAAAAACAATGGTCCCTTACCCTTCTTGGCGCACTCAGCAATGGCAGCAGCAATGACTTCTCCCACGTTGACCGTGAGACCTCGCATGATGGCATAGACCAGGAGCGATCTGCTCTGGTTAATGGTGGTCTCATGAGTCACGGGGGACAGCTTCCTCCTTACAAAAGCAAACCATACAGCCGCCTTAGCTGTGAGGTTGGCACTCATGAGAGTGTGCCTCCCATTGCGTGACACGGTCCAGGAAGCTTCAGGCTGGCCAATGGTTCGAATGGCCTCTTCCAGGACTGCCTCAGTAGGCTCATCAACAATTCGTTCATAATCTGTATGGTTTTGGCCCTTGAGACCATAGGCTTCGTTGATGGCCTTAGCTGAGAAGTCCACTTCCACCCCTCGCACCACAGACAGGCCATCCTCAGGGCTGAGCACATTGGCGTAGAAATCATAAACCATGCTCGTATAGGCTGGATTGGGTGGTCTGCAAAACTCCTCCCATCCGTGGTTTGTAATCCCTGCGCGCAAGAACTGCGGTAGGTCAGCAGGTCTGTCGAGGAAGCCCTTCTCGTGCAGCAACTCCCTCTTCCTTAGCTCAACTCCTCTGGACTCAGCGTCAGAGGACACATACCTCACTGATTGAGGCTCATTTTCAGGGTAAAGCTTGGCCTTCCCTTTGTCTGTGGGTTTGGCTGACTCCGCAGCCTCAACCTTGAGTTTCTTGAGCGATGGCTCTGTGCTTTCCTTCTCTGATGAAGGCGCCCGCTTGGCCTTCTTCTTTCTCAGCTTCTTGGACCGCTTGGCCTTGAGAATCTTGGCCTTCTTCTTCTTCTTGAGCTTAGCCTTGATGGTGATCTGCTGGAGGCAAGCCCCCAGTGTTTCTTCCATCGAGTCATCCTGCTGTGTAGGACTCTCAGGGCTGGCTTCCCTTAATGGAGAGAAGACCTCTTCTTCCTCACCTTCCCCACTGCCCTGCGTTGATTCTTGGTACTCCCCATATGGGAATTCAAGGTCAGGCCGTGGGGAAGTGTGCGACGGCGTGGTTCTTTGCTCTGCTGTAGGTGTCTGTGCAGAACCTTGTGGTGAAGAAGGCTGCTCAGGGCTCTGCGCTGGCGGCGATGAGGAGAGCTCAGGGCTCTGCGCTGGTGGGGTTGGTGAGAGGCTGCGTTCGGCTGACTCGTGGGATGGCTGGCTTTGTTCTTGACTCTCCACAGAGGGAGTCTTGTTCTTGATTTCTTCTTCGGCCACAGCCATGCGCCACTTTCGTTTCTTGGGTGTGCCCGCTGGTTCAGAGGGTCCAGCAGGTATTTCCGTAACAACCCTCCACTTCTTCTTGCGAATCGGCAGCTTATCCAGTCGTTCCGTTCGCGCAGCCTCAGCATCAGCCAAGGCAAGCAATGCATCTCTCGCAGCCGTTTCAGCTTCATCGGCCCTTTTCTTGGCCGCAGATCTTTCAGCCCTTGTGAGTACCATCTTTGAAACGTGGAGGTTTGGAGAGAAGAATCACAGATGAAGAGAATCGAAGCTTTCTTGGAGTTCAGAGAATGAGAGAATCGTACAGATCACGCGCCTCCTAACGGATATAAAGAAACGGATAAATCCCAACGGCTAGATTTTTGCGGATCCTGCAAATCCAGCGCAATTTTAGTGACCGTTGGAGATTTTTTTCCATCTAAATGCCAATCTTTGCTCATCCGTATCTTTTATTTGGCCCAATATTTTCTTGATTTTTAAAGCTGGATTTACTCTCCTTGATTCCCTCTATTGATTCCTTACAAAAAGAAATAAAATAAACATCAAATACTCAATTAAAATCATACAAAAAGACACACAAACGATAACCGGAAAATCGCAAAAAATAAACTAAGGCATGAGCCTCATATTGACGAGCACAGCAATCACTCGTCCTCTCTCGTTCTTAATTTCACGCTTCAGTCAAGAGGAAGGCCGAGAGAGTCTTCACATCTCCTTCCTCATAGTAGTGCTTCAATCTTGCACCATTAACCATGAATGGTTGACCGTGCTGCAAGTTCTTTATTTCGATGGCACCATGAACAAGCACATTAGTAATCATGAAAGGACCTGACCATCTGGACTTTAGTTTGCCTGGAAACAACCTCAATCGTGAGTTAAATAATAAAACAAGTTGGCCTTTCTTAAAGTCCTTGATCCTGAGTCTACTATCGTGCCAAATCTTGGTCTTTTCCTTATACATTTTGGCATTTTCATAAGACATATGTCTAAGCTCATCAAGCTCGTGTAATTGCAAAGACCGCAACGTTCCCGCATCGGTCACGCAGTAATTCAACTCTTTTAGTGCCCAAAATGCCTTAAGTTCTAACTCAAATGGAAGATGACAAGCTTTACCATATACAAGTCTGTAAGGAGACATACCTAGGGGTGTCTTATATGCTGTCCTATATGCCCAAAGTGCATCCTCAAGCTTAAAGGACCAGTCTTTCCTATTAGGTTTAACCACTTTTTCTAGGATGTTCTTAATCTCCCTATTTGAAATTTCAGCCTGACCATTCGAGTGTGGGTGATAGGGAGTGGCCCTTAATTCATCACTACACCAGCCTGACCATCACGCAGTAATTCCTATATGCCCAAAGTGCATCCTCAATATAGGATAGTCATTAGTAGCCCTTAATTCATCACTTTACACACTTTCGCTGTTATTTCAATTGCGATAGAATTGTTGTCTCCGCAATTCTGCATAAGTTACAATTCTGTCTAGCTGTTTTTGCTTTCATTTATTAATCTCGTCTCTTCTCATTTGAGTTTAGCTTTAACTTGCACTTGTTTATGTTGCTACCCTCTCCGAATTCAGTAGGAAATAGACAATTAAAAACCAATACTACCCCATCAAATCCACCCCTTCTTTCTTAACGTTACACTTCATGAATAGCTTATAATAAGTCTCTGTGGGAAAACGAATGAAATATACTTACTACTTGCTATAAGACCATGTATGCTTGCATGTTCTGAGTGCTCTCTCTACCTTATTACTTATTCATTTTAACACATTGAGCACGTAACAAGTTTTTGAATGGTCAGGAGAAAAGATAGCCAAATAGGATGTTCTTCTTAAATGTCCACACCATGGCATCCCCTGGTGTATCCAAATAGAGGTCTTTTTCAAAGGATGCAACCCAAGTTTGGGGGAGGCCACCCTATGTCTAATGTTATATTTAGCCAGCACTCTCTCCATAGCCTTATTAATAAAATGTGTCCCCTCATCACTAATGATGGCACGTGGTGTTCCAAACCTAGTAAAAATGTGCCTATGTAAGAATTTTATGACTGTGTTGGCATCATTATTGGGACATGCTATGGCCTCTACCCACTTGGATACATAGTCTACTGCCACTAATATGTAAAGGTTACCTGAAGATGGGGGAAATGGTCCCATGAAATCAATGCCCCACACATCAAAGAGCTCCAGCTCTAAGATGTAGGTGAGAGGCATTTCATCCTTGCGACTGAGGTTACCTGTCCTTTGGCATTCATCACAGCTGTGGGCATAGTTGTGGGCATCCTTGAAGATTGTTGGCCAATAGTAGCCACTCTGAAATACCTTTGCAGCTGTTCTTTGGCCACCAAAGTGTCCACCATAAGGAGCTGTGTGGCAGTGCTGCAGCACAGACTTCGCCTCAGCAGCTGAAACACACTTCCTTAGTAAGCCGTCAGCACATGTCTTGTAAAGTGTGGGGTCATCCCAGATGAATTTCCTTGCTTCATGAAGGAACCTCTTCTTCTCTTGTCCTCCCTTGAAAACTGGTAATACCTGTGATGCAAGGAAGTTAGCAATGTCAGCAAACCAAGGTTCCTCATCGTTATCACGATGAGTCAATACAAAGACATGTTCATCAATAAAAGCATCAGAAATTGCGGCCTCCGCAATTTTTTCGCAATTGTGCTGCAATCGAGACAGGTGATCCGCAACCATATTTTCACATCCTTTCTTGTCTCGAATGTCCAAATCAAATTCCTGCAGCAATAACACCCACCTAATCAACCTAGGCTTAGCATCAGCCTTCCTCATGAGGTACTTTAAGGCAGAATGGTCAGTGTACACAATTGTCCTAGTGCCTACAATATAGTTTCTAAATTTCTCACAAGCAAATACTACAGCAAGCATCTCTTTCTCAGTAGTTGTATAATTACATTGAGCCTCATTCAGGGTTTTACTAGCATAGTATACAGGGTGTGTTAGCTTGTCAATCTTTTGTCCTAACATAACCCCTACAGCATAGTCACTAGCATCACATAACATCTCAAATGGGAGATCCCAATCTGGCCCTACTATAACAGGTGCTGTGACTAGTGCTTTCTTAAGGGTTTGCCAAGCTACTAAACATTCCTTAGAGAAGATGAATGGCCTATTTATCTCTAGAAGCTCACACAGAGGTTTGGCTATCTTAGAAAAGTCCTTAATGAACCTTCTGTAGAAGCCAGCATGCCCTAAGAAACTTCTAATGGCCTTGACATTCTGAGGCTCTACCAACTTCTCTATGATCTCAATTTTGGCCCTATCGACCTCAACACCTGCCCTTGACACTCTATGACCTAAGACAATCCCCTCATCTACCATGAAGTGACACTTCTCCCAATTAAGGACTAAGTTAGTCTCCTCACATCTAGCCAGGACTTGTCCTAAATTCTCTAGACAGTTGGTAAAGGAATCCCCAAAGACTGAGAAATCATCCATGAATATCTCTATCATGGACTCAGCCAAGTCAGAAAAGATTGCCAACATGCACCTTTGGAATGTTGCCGGTGCATTGCATAAGCCAAAAGGCATTCTGCGAAAGGCAAATGTTCCAAAAGGGCAAGTGAAGGTAGTCTTTTCTTGGTCTTTGGGGTCTATAGTGATCTGGTTATACCCTGAATAACCGTCTAAGAAACAGTAATTGGCTCTACCAGCTATTCTGTCTAACATTTGGTCAATGAATGGTAGAGGGAAGTTGTCTTTTTTAGTTTCTTTATTTAGCTTCCTATAATCCATGCAAACTCTCCATCCTGTGACAGTCCTAGTTGGAATCAGTTCATTGTTCTCATTGACTACCACAGTTGTTGCGTGCTCAATGTGTAAAGATAAATAAGCAATAAGGTAGAGAGAGCACTTAGAACATGCAAGCATACATGGTCTCACAGCAAGTAGTAAGTATATTTCATTCGTTTTTTCCACAGAGACTCATTTTTAGCTATTCGCGAAGTGTGATTGTTAAGAAAGATGGGATGAATTTGATGGGGTAAAATTGGTTTTTAATTATCTACTTTTTGCTGAATGTATAAAGGGATATAACATAAACAAATGCAAGTTGAAACTAGACTTAAAAGACAAGAGATGGAATTAACAAACGAGGAAGAAAACAGCTAAACAGAATGAAAATCTGGCAGAATTGCGAGGACCGCAATGTTACCGCAATTAAATAACAGCGAAACTGAGTAAATGGGTGAATTAAGGGCTACTAATGACTATCCTATAGGCATTTTATTACGATTCTCAAGCATTGGACCAACTCTCTATACATCAAACTCACTCTATCTCAAGTATCGTCCGATTCCATGCATTAGAGTCTTAAGTTTACTCGACTTCAAAGTAAGGTCTTAAGCATCTTGTTAAAACAGGAGTGTTTAGTTTGTACTAGGGAAACGCCTATTCCTAGGCCGTTTCCTGATTACCATGAAAGGCTAGCATGATTATATGACTCTGAACTCTTACTCCTTCCAGAGGTTAGGAGTTCTTTGGACAAAATGGATGGCCAATCGAAATTGCCCGTGGGATGAAGCTTACATACAATCAATGATTCGAGAGCTATCCTACATACTTGATGCACGTTTTTTAGCCTATAGTTCTGTCATTAGCATGCCCCTAAGTGGCTTAGCTACTCATGGATATATGGAGAACAGAAAGGGTAGATAAAACAGACATGCTTAGAAGAGAAATATGCTTAAAACAATAAGACAAAACGTAGCAGCAGAAGGTGGAAACTGTGAAATGCAGAATTTTACTTTGATTACTTTGAATGTTTGAACGACAAAGGAAAGCTTCAAAAGAAATGATTCAAAGACAGACAACAACGAAATGCAGTAATTAAAGCACTAGGCTAAGAACAACAATGATCAAACTGGAAATAAGAAGAAGAACGACAGAAAAGCAGTAAAGGTGCTTGAAAAGCTTCGTTGCAGTCGCCTCGAATGAAGGGGATGACAGGTCAGCCTTGCTTGGATGAATCCAATCGAGAGAGAAGAAGAATCTTCTCTCCTTCCTATCAGATTATCGATTCCAACAGCTGAGACTCTCACTCCAACAGACGGCAAAGGAAAACAGAGAGAAATGATGGACTGCGAGAAGACTTCTGCGCTTCGAATGATGATCAAACCTCCGACTTTGGCCCCCTTTTATAGTAGTTTGCAGGTGCGTTTGGGCCAAGGAGAACCATCAATCTTCAACGTCGTATATCAGAATGGATGGAGGAGAAAGAACGAATCCCTGAAAATACGGAAATTAACAGAAAAAGATCAGTCAACTTATGGTTTCCACTTGAATAATTGCGGTCACCGCAATGTTTTCGCAATTCATTCGCAATGCTTATTTTTTCATTCTTTTCCTTCGGTTTTCAACCCTTTTTCTACCTATTGTGCATAAGTCCTAAATTAGCTACCTTCTTCTAATTCTCATATTAAAGCATAGGTTTAGGCTAAATGCTATCAAAAACACCTAAAAGTGTACATCTTCTTAAGCTAAATGGGTCCTAAATAAGTCACTTTCAGAGACTTAACACACCCCCAAACTTAAGGCTTTGCTTGTCCTCAAGCATACTAAGGACTTACTTAGGCTGCTGTTTTATCTTCTTTAACTACTTACCGACTCCCCTATATCCCTATCTCTAGCAGTGCTGTCCTGTGACACACTTCTAAGTTTAGAATTAACCTCTTATCAAGCTTCTTCTGACTTCACCTGCCTACTATACCTGCTGTTTCTGTTAACCCCTTACTACTGATCTAACTACTTCTATGATATCATGCTACTATCCTTAAGGTTTCAAATTCTACCAAGCTTTACTCCAGACTCAGTACATGCTTCTAGCTTAACTCTTAATGTGCCTAGGATTCCTTAGAGTCATGCCAGTCTTAGTATTAACAGTGACAGTGGTACTTTTAGAGAACAACCTAAGCCCTGGCATCACTACATTGGATATACATTCATCTCCCTAGACAAACCTAAAAGCTACAACCTTGTGCTTAGCTCATTAAGGATCAGAGTTCTTTTTTTTTTTAACTAGGACATCTAAGCCACAAGATTATAACTCCTAAGCATACATTCTTCTTCCCCTATTTCTCCCTTTTTCCTTTTTTACTTAGGTGGAGTCTCTCCTTGGGTTGCCTTTTGATGCAATACCACTTGTGGTTTACACACTTGGCACTGATTACTCAGCACTTGAGAGAGACTCCCCTCTTTATTCTATTTTTCACTTTTTTCTATTTATCACAAAAAATTTTTCTTAAAGGAGAAGAAGAATGCTTATGTCCTAAGGAAGAGAGGAATGTTCCTAGGCCTAGGGTGGCCTCCCCCAAACTTCAACTACTCATTGTCCCCAATGAGTGTTTGAGGTGGCACACCCCCAAACTTATCCTAGAAGCATCTAGTCCAAAGTAAAACAAAGAGAATTTAAAAATCCTAGGCATAGGCAAAACATTCTAAAAGCAACTATCCCAGCAGCAGAAAATTTGAACATAACAGAAAGTCTTAAGGACTTATGGTTTATGCATGCTGAGCACTATTCAGAGGCAAATTTAAACTATCAAAGGGTGTCCTATGACACTCATCCAGCATGCTTCAAGATCAGCTATATAAGGTAGTCATGCTAGCAGCAAAAGATAGAATTTAACAGATCACAGCCTAACTAAACAGACAGTCCAAAACATGCAATCAGTCACAAAAATTGCGGGAACCGCAATTATTTCGCAATTCAATCCGGGCAGATATAACATTGATTCAGGCCCCTAGCATGCTTTTTCCTGTAACTCATGCATCCTAAAAATAAAACTAAACTATCCTACCTATTCAGCTAACATCAGACTAGACTAAGCAAAAGAAAAAGCATAAAACTAAACATTAAAAACAGATCAAAAATTGAACACAAACAGCATAATTCACAATATCCTATCAGAAAGCAGAAAATTTGTCTTTTGTTTCTTAAGGGAACAGCAATACTCCCTTTAGTGCACTTCAAACCAGCACTCAATTCTCATCATCCTCATCTGGTTGCCTTGGTCGTGGGGGCACCCATGGAGTTAGGAGGTTGGTGGGGAAGTCCGGGAAGATGCATCCCAACTGGTCTGCAACTTCTTTGTCCCTCGCCTGCGCATAAGTGGCCCATTGAGCCATTCTTCTCTGCATATCCATTAAGCAGGCCATGGATAGAGACTGTTCAGCAGCCAGCCTATCCAGTTCAAACTCCATATTCCCCTTTCTTCTCAGCCTCAGGTTAGCAGGCAGCTCCAAATGGCCTGTGTAAGCCATTTGCTGCTCCAAACGCTCGGTGGGGACTCCTGCAAGCAAACATAGCTTGGTTATGGTATTAGGGAAAAACAGTGGTCCCTTACCTTTCTTGGCGCATTCAGCAATGGCCGCAGTGATGACTTCTCCCACGTTAATCGTGAGACCTCTCATGATCGCATACACCAGCAGCGATCGGCTCTGGTTTATTGTTGTCTCGTGAGTCACCGGGGACAATCTCCTTCGCACGAACGAAAACCAAACAGCTGCCTTAGCCGTGAGGTTGGCACTCATGAGAGTGTGCCTCCCATTGCGTGACACGGTCCAAGAAGCTTCAGGCTGGCCAATAGTCCGAATGGCCTCTTCCAAAACTGCCTCAGTAGGCTCATCGACAATCCGTGCATAATCTGTATGAGTTTGGCCCTTGAGACCAAAGGCTTCATTGATGGCCTTGGCTGAGAAATCTACTTCTACCCCTCTGACCACAGACAGGCCATCCTCAGGGCTGAGCACATTGGCGTAGAAATCGTACACCATGCTCGTGTATGCTGGATTAGGCGGTCTGCAGAATTCCTCCCAGCCGTGGTTGATCACTCCTGCGCGCAAGAACTGCGGCAGGTCAGCGAGGCGGTCGAGGAAACCTTTCTCGTGCAACAGGTCCCTCTTCCTTAGCTCAGCACCCCTAGATTCAGCGTCAGACGAGACATACCTCACTGACTGAGGTTCGTCTTCAGGGTAGAGTTTAGCCTTCCCCTTATCTGCTGGTTTGGATGATGCAGCAGCCTCCACCTTGAGGCGTTTGAGCGAAGGCTCAGCACTCTCCTTGTCCGTCGATGGCACCTTCTTGGCCTTCTTTTTCTTCAACTTCTTGGCCTTGCCAATCATGGCCTTCTTCTTCTTCTTGAGCCTGGCCTTGATATTGATCTGTTGGAGGCATGCCCCCAACGTTTCTTCCATAGAATCGTCCTGCTGTGCAGGCTCGGCAGGGCTATCTTCCCTCATAGGAGAAAAGACTTCGTCTTCCCCAGCATCTCCACTGCCTTGCGTGGACTCTTGATAATCCCCATAAGGGAATTCAGGATCAGGCCGTGGAGAATTGTGCTCTGCTGATGGTGTCTGCGCAGAACTTAGTGGCGAAGATGGCAGCTCAGGACTCTGCGCTGCTGCAGGTGTCGGATCAGAACTCTGAGGTGCTGGAGACAACTCAGGGCTCTGTGCAGGCGGTGACGACTCTGCGCTTGGCACTGGTTCAGATGGGAGAGGGCTGCGCGCAGGTGATGCAGACGGCGACGAACCTTCTTTGGCTGACTCGTGGGATGCACGATCAGTTTCTTGACTCTCCACAGAGGGAGTCTTTGCTGTGCTTGGTTCGGCGGCCATCTCGACACTCCACCGGCGTTTCTTAGGCGTGCCCACTGGCTCAGATGGTCCAGCAGGGATTTCAGTGACAACCCTCCACTTCTTCCTATCCTACGGATAGGAAGCTTAGGAAGAGGTCCGGTGCGAACGGCACCATCATCTGCAAGGGTGAGCAATGCTTCCCTCGCAGCCGCTTCAGCTGCGTCATCAGCCTTCTTCTTGGCTGCGGATCTTTCAGCCCTTGTGGAAACCATTGCCGAGTCTTGAAGATCTTGAGAGAAGAATCAAAGATGAAGAGAATCGCAGAGTTCTTGGAAATCAGAGAATGAGAGAATCGTATCGATCGAGCGCTTTCCAACGGATATAAAGGCAACGGAAAAATCCCAACGGCTCTTTTTTGCGAATCCAGCAATTCCAGCGCAATTCCAGGGATATTTTTTTCATAAAAATCTCAAACTTCGCTCGTCCGTATCTTTTATTTGGCTCGATCGTTTTTTTATTTTAAAAGCTGGATTTACTCACCTTGATCCCCTCTTTCGAATCCCTGCAAAAACAAATAAAACAAACATTAAATACGCAATTAAAATCACACCACAAAACATACAAACGATAATCGGAAAAACAGAAAAAATAAACTAAGGCATTGGCCTTGACTAAACGAGCACAGTAACCACTCGTTCTCTCTCGTTTTTAACGTCATGCTTCACGCAAGAGGAAGGCCGAGAGAGTCTTCACATCTCCTTCCTCATAGTAGTGCTTCAATCTAGCACCATTAACCATGAATGGTTGGCCTTGCTGCAAGTTCTGTATCTCTATTGCACCATGAACACACACATTAGTAATGAGAAATGGACCCGACCATCTAGACTTAAGTTTCCCTGGAAATAGTTTCAACCGTGAGTTAAACAACAAAACAAGTTGACCCTTCTTAAAGTCCTTAACTCTAAGTCTACTATCGTGCCAAATCTTGGTTTTTTCCTTGTACATCTTAGCATTTTCATAGGCCATATGTCTAAGCTCATCAAGCTCATGTAATTGCAAATACCGCAATGTTCCAGCACCGGTCACGCCATAATTCAGTTCTTTTAAGGTCCAAAAGGCTTTGATTTCCAATTCGAAGGGAAGATGACATGCTTTTCCATACACTAGCCTATAAGGAGACATACCTAAGGGTGTTTTATATGCAATCCTATAGGCCCACATTGCATCATCAATTCCTGCTAAACGACTGTGATTGTTGGCACATAATAAATATTTCATTCCCAAAATAAACTACTCCTAACATACGAAATCTAAGCAAAGCATGATAAAATCCTAATTTAAGAGTTTAGGGATCAGAAATCTCCCTTGTCAATCTGCCTCATATGGATATTCTTCAATGTTTCGAGGCATCACTTCTGCTTCGTTAAGATACTTAAGTCTTGATTTACGGGGTCGGACATTCTGCCACACCTTGAAATTGTTGATTCTTTCAAAGAGACTGCATGTTATAACATTCCAAGGTTTGTACTTTATGTGCGTTGGTTTTGTTTCTACAACATTTGCTACAACATAGCTTTGATGCGATGGGACTTCTTTTGCTGGCACAACTCTTTCTAACTCCTTCAGCTGGAGCATTTGTGGTGGTGGTGGCTCAACTCTTTCATTGGTGGAGGAGCTTGTTGCATCATCAGACATTTCAAATTCTGGTTCCTCAAGCAGCGCATTAGTCTCTTTGGCCTCATCCAGCACGATTTCAACCAACTCCACCATTTCATATGGAGATTCCATTGGATCACTCTTCTCAGTTTCGAAGGTAACAAAGGATTCATCATCATAAAAATCGAACATCTGAGGGCATGGTGGTGGTGATTTTGCTATAGCAAGTAGCTCTTGTAAGTCATTTGTGAGCTGAGCTAATTGCACATCCATTCTCCTCATAGATGCATCATTCCTTTCCATGAATTCTATCCATAGTGCCTCCAAAGTGGGTGATAATTCTTCACTTGGAGTTGGGGCATAATGTTGATAGTTTTCATGTTGGGGGAACTCTTCATAATGAGCAATTTGCACATGCTCTTCCCAAGGATTATTTGAGAGTTGCCACTGATCATGTTCACACATGTACGAATAATGGTTGTCATAGCTTTGTTGATATTGCCTCTCTTGATAATTCAATGTTGGGCAATTCTCCAAGTTATGATTATCCCCACAATAAGCACATGGCTGATAAAATTCTTCAAACTGTTGTGGGCAAACTCGTCCTCCAATTAAGTTCTGCAGCGTATTCATTACTTTGTCGTACACATACGTTTTCCACTTGCAAAGTTTCTCTTTGTGCGAGTTGAGGTTTGGAAACTCATTCATAAACTAGCTTGATAGTACCTGCAAAAGAAATGAAAATAGATCAGCTCCAATAGATATTAAGATTTGTGTTTCTAGCTTAACAAACTTCGTTTTCACTTAAAATAAGTCCCCGGCAGCGGCGCCAAAAACTTGTTGCGTGCTCAATGTGTAAAGATAAATAAGCAATAAGGTAGAGAGAGCACTTAGAACATGCAAGCATACATGGTCTCACAGCAAGTAGTAAGTATATTTCATTCGTTTTTTCCACAGAGACTCATTTTTAGCTATTCGCGAAGTGTGATTGTTAAGAAAGATGGGATGAATTTGATGGGGTAAAATTGGTTTTTAATTATCTACTTTTTGCTGAATGTATAAAGGGATATAACATAAACAAATGCAAGTTGAAACTAGACTTAAAAGACAAGAGATGGAATTAACAAACGAGGAAGAAAACAGCTAAACAGAATGAAAATCTGGCAGAATTGCGAGGACCGCAATGTTACCGCAATTAAATAACAGCGAAACTGAGTAAATGGGTGAATTAAGGGCTACTAATGACTATCCTATAGGCATTTTATTACGATTCTCAAGCATTGGACCAACTCTCTATACATCAAACTCACTCTATCTCAAGTATCGTCCGATTCCATGCATTAGAGTCTTAAGTTTACTCGACTTCAAAGTAAGGTCTTAAGCATCTTGTTAAAACAGGAGTGTTTAGTTTGTACTAGGGAAACGCCTATTCCTAGGCCGTTTCCTGATTACCATGAAAGGCTAGCATGATTATATGACTCTGAACTCTTACTCCTTCCAGAGGTTAGGAGTTCTTTGGACAAAATGGATGGCCAATCGAAATTGCCCGTGGGATGAAGCTTACATACAATCAATGATTCGAGAGCTATCCTACATACTTGATGCACGTTTTTTAGCCTATAGTTCTGTCATTAGCATGCCCCTAAGTGGCTTAGCTACTCATGGATATATGGAGAACAGAAAGGGTAGATAAAACAGACATGCTTAGAAGAGAAATATGCTTAAAACAATAAGACAAAACGTAGCAGCAGAAGGTGGAAACTGTGAAATGCAGAATTTTACTTTGATTACTTTGAATGTTTGAACGACAAAGGAAAGCTTCAAAAGAAATGATTCAAAGACAGACAACAACGAAATGCAGTAATTAAAGCACTAGGCTAAGAACAACAATGATCAAACTGGAAATAAGAAGAAGAACGACAGAAAAGCAGTAAAGGTGCTTGAAAAGCTTCGTTGCAGTCGCCTCGAATGAAGGGGATGACAGGTCAGCCTTGCTTGGATGAATCCAATCGAGAGAGAAGAAGAATCTTCTCTCCTTCCTATCAGATTATCGATTCCAACAGCTGAGACTCTCACTCCAACAGACGGCAAAGGAAAACAGAGAGAAATGATGGACTGCGAGAAGACTTCTGCGCTTCGAATGATGATCAAACCTCCGACTTTGGCCCCCTTTTATAGTAGTTTGCAGGTGCGTTTGGGCCAAGGAGAACCATCAATCTTCAACGTCGTATATCAGAATGGATGGAGGAGAAAGAACGAATCCCTGAAAATACGGAAATTAACAGAAAAAGATCAGTCAACTTATGGTTTCCACTTGAATAATTGCGGTCACCGCAATGTTTTCGCAATTCATTCGCAATGCTTATTTTTTCATTCTTTTCCTTCGGTTTTCAACCCTTTTTCTACCTATTGTGCATAAGTCCTAAATTAGCTACCTTCTTCTAATTCTCATATTAAAGCATAGGTTTAGGCTAAATGCTATCAAAAACACCTAAAAGTGTACATCTTCTTAAGCTAAATGGGTCCTAAATAAGTCACTTTCAGAGACTTAACAACAGTCATCCCACCCTTCTTAGGTACACATTGTATAGGGCTCACCCACTGACTACTAGCTATGGGGAAGATCACACCAGCATCTAACCATTTTATTATTTCTTTTTTAACTACCTCTTTCATAGAGGGATTCAGCCTACGTTGGTGGTCTACTCTAGGGGTATGTTCTTCCTCTAGTATAATCTTATGCATACAATAAGAAGGGCTAATGCCTCTAATATCAGCAATAGTCCATGCAATAGCCTTCCTATGTTGCTTAAGTAGTAATATTAATTCAACCTCATGCTGTTCACTCGGCTTAGAAGAAATAATTACAGGCAAAGTCTCATTATTCCCTAAATATGCATACTTGAGGTGAGTGGGAAGAGGTTTTAATTCTAATACAGGTGGATGCTCAATGGATGGCTTTAAAGGATTCAAGGCTCTATCAGTTAAGTCAATATTCATACAAACATGCTGAGGGTTATTTACAGATATGTCCATTATCTCAGCTATGTTTAAATCAGTCAATTCTAATCCTACATAGTTATTAGCATGCTTAGTCAACAGTTCATGCTCTAATTGTTCGTCCATTAAAGAATCGACAACGTCCATGCTAGCACAGGATTCAAGGTCAGAGGGATACCTTAAAGCTTTATACACACTAAATTTCACCTCTTCATCATGGACCCTCATAGTGAGCTCACCTTTTTGGACGTCGATCAGGGCCCTACCTGTGGCAAGAAATGGTCTGCCTAATAGGATGGGGACCTCCTTGTCTGCTTCATAATCCAGGATAATGAAATCTGCAAGGAAAATAAATTTGTCAACTTTCACTAGAATATCCTCAATTTTACCTTCAGGGTATGCGATGGATCTGTCTGCTAGTTGTAAAGTGACAGTGGTTGGACGTGCTTCTCCTATTCCCAACTGGCGGAATAGTGATAGGGGCATAAGGTTTATGCTGGCGCCCAGGTCACAAAGCGCTCTGCCCACGTGCTTGCCTCCTAGCTCTACAGGTAAGGTGAAGGAACCAGGATCCTTCTCCTTCTTGGGCAGCTTGTTCTGGAGTATGGCACTGCACTCCTCAGTGAGGTTTACTGTTTCAAACTCACCAATTATTTTTTTGTTAGTAATAATGTCCTTCAAAAACTTTACATAGGAAGGCATAGACTGTAAAACTTCTACAAAAGGAATGTTGACATGCACTTGCTTAAGAATTTCTAAGAATTTATTAAAGTGCACTTCCTGTTCCTGCTTCTTCTTAAGCCTTCGAGGATATGGAGGTGGTGGTACATATGCAGGCACGTCAGGTCGCCTTAGCATTGGAGGAGGCCTTGGAATTTCTTCTATCTCCTAAATAATTGGTTCTAGCCTTGTTCCTTATGTGCTTGTTGGTGGTGGACCTTGGGTTGACAGAGACTCCAGTGGAGCACTAGACTCAGTGTTCTCTACTCTCTTTGGTGTGTCCTTTGTGTTGCTCACCAATGGTCTACCACTTCTGAGTTCAATTGCTTGAACTTGTTCCTTACCATCTCTCCTTGGCACTTCAGTGTCAGCAGGAAGCCTACCTTGGGGCCTACTTTTGATTTCATTGGCTAACTGGCCTATTTGGTTCTCTAGGCTCCTAAGGGTAGCTTGCTGACTCTGTAAAGTGGCATCATTCTTGGCTATGTATTCCTTGAGCAAGTTTTCTACAGAAGACCCTACAGGTTGGTTGTATGGTTTTTGATACATGGATTGGTTATGTTGGGGAGTGAAACCAGGTGTTCCACTCGGCCTTGGTTGGTTAGGATTTTGGTTAGTATTCTGTTGGCCACCCCATGACAGGTTTGGGTGGTTCCTCCAACCAGGGTTATAACTGTTAGAGTAGGGGTTGTTCCTTGGCTGCTGTTGGCTTCCCACATAGCAGACCGAGGCTGGATTCCCAGGGCAGTATTCATACGGGTGCCCTTCCCCACAGAATCCACAGATAAGTGTCTCACCTTGACTTGATTGGGTGCCCATTGACATGGCTGTGGCGGTGTTGACACTTGTTTGGAGATTTGTTTGAGCCATTTGCTTAACTAGGTTGGTCAGGGCATTTATTTGGCTGCTCATCGCACTTAGAGCATCCTTGTCTTGAGCTCTAGTTGGCTCAACTGGATCATCTGACCACCTACAGTGAGATGCTGAGATCTTCTCCAAGATCTCATAGGCTTCGTTGTAACTTTTGGACAACATGGAACCTCCAGCAGATGAGTTTAAGACTTGTCTAGTGTTGGGGTTGCATCCTTTGAAAAAGACCTCTATTTGGATACACCAGGGGATGCCATGGTGTGGACATTTAAGAAGAAGATCTTTAAACCTTGTCCAAGCTTCGTGAAGAGACTCAGTGTCAGCTTGTTTAAACTTGATTATGTCATCACGAAAGGTAGAATTCCTATCAGGTGGGAAGTATTTGACTAGGAATTTTTCTGCTAAGTCTGTCCAATTAAGGACAGATCCTGAGGGTAATGAGTTTAACCACGTTTTGGCTTTGTCCCTCAAAGAATAAGGGAACAGATATAGCCTCAAGGCTTCTTGAGAAACTCCAGGGATGATGAATGTATCACTAACTCCTAAGAAGTTTCTAAGATGATTGTGGGGATCCTCATTTTCCACTCCAAAGAATTGTCCCACAGTGGACAACATTTGGAACATCACTGGCTTCAACTCGAATGAGTGGGCAGTGATTTCAGGACGGATTATGCTGGGGTTCAGCTCCCCAGGCATAGGTACTAGGTAAGAGAGTATGGCGCTGTCTTTATCATTCGCTATTTCGATGGGGTTGCGAGTGACAGGCACCGGATTTGGAACTATTCCATCCATTTCTTCTTGAGATAATTGCGGAGGAATTGCGGTTCCCGCAATTACTTGAGGTATAGAGGGTTGGTTAAAGAGACGTTTCTTGGCTCTATTTCTGGCCCTAAGTAATCTCTCAGGCTCAGGATTGAACTCTAGATCACTACTTGAAGGTTCACTCATAAACTAACCCAATGGTACCTGCAAAAGAAATGAAACAGATCAGCTTCAATAGGCAATAAACTTGGTGTTTCAAACTTAACAAACTTCGTTTTCACTTAAATAAGTCCCCGGCAGCGGCGCCAAAAACTTGTTACGTGCTCAATGTGTTAAAATGAATAAGTAATAAGGTAGAGAGAGCACTCAGAACATGCAAGCATACATGGTCTTATAGCAAGTAGTAAGTATATTTCATTCGTTTTCCCACAGATACTTATTATAAGCTATTCATGAAGTGTAACGTTAAGAAAGAAGGGGTGGATTTGATGGGGTAGTATTGGTTTTTAATTGTCTATTTCCTACTGAATACGGAGAGGGTAGCAACATAAACAAGTGCAAGTTAAAGCTAAACTCAAATGAGAAGAGACGAGATTAATAAATGAAAGCAAAAACAGCTAGACAGAATTGTAACTTATGCAGAATTGCGGAGACAGCAATTCTATCGCAATTGAAATAACAGCGAAAGTGTGTAAAGTGATGAATTAAGGGCTACTAACGACTATCCTATAGGCTTTTTCTCACGATTCTCAAGCAGTGGATCAGCTCTCTATGCATCAAACTCTCTCATTCTCATGTATCTTCCGATTTCATGCATTAGATTCTTTAGTTTACTCATGTCCAAGTAAGGTCTTAAGCATCTTGTTAAGGCAGAAAAATATGGTTTGTACTAGGGAAACGCCTATTCCTAGGTCGTTTCCTGGTTACCTTGAAAGGCTAGCATGATAGTATGACTCTGAACTCTTACTCCTTCCAGAGGTTAGGAGTTCTTTGGACAAAATGGATGGCCAATCGAAATTGCCCGTGGGATGAAGCTTACATACAATCAATGCTTCGAGAGCTATCCTACATGCTTGGTTCACGTTTTTGAGCCTAAAGTGTTGCCATTAGCATGCCCCTAAGTGATTTAGCTACTCATGGATGTAAACAGAACAGAAGCAAGAGAAGAAGTAGACATGCTCAGAAGGAATCTGAAGACAAAACAGTAAGGGAAAGACAGTCAATCGCAACGACAAGAATCGTGAAATGAATTGTGAATTGATTACTTGGTTGTTTGAATGGACAGAAGGAAGCTTTAAAGTAAATAACAACAAGACAGAACACAACGAAATAGTCTAAGCTAGCTACTAGAAAAGAGTTAACAACAAAACAAAGCTGGAAAATGGAAATGAAGAGCAGAAAGCAGTAAAACAAGGTCGAATGTCTCGTTGCAGCCGCCTCGAATGAAGGATGAGAAAGGTCAGCCTTGCTTGGATGAATCCAATCGGGAAAGAAGAAGAATCTCCTCTCCTTCCTATCAGATTATCGACTCCAACAGCTGAGCTTCGCAAACCAGCAGACGGCAAAGGAAAACAGGAGAAAAGATGGACTGCGAGAAGACTTATACGCTTTCGGATGATCTTTGAACCCTCGACTTTGACCCCTATTTATAGTAATCTGCAGGTGCGTTTGGGCCAAGGAAAACCATCAATCTTCAACGTCGTACTTCAGAATGGATGGAGGAGAAAGAACGAATCCCTGAAATAACGGAAATTAACAGAAAAAGATCAGTCAACTTACAGTTTTCACTTGAAACATTGCGGTGTCCGCAATGTTTCCGCAATGCTTGTTTTTCATTCTTTTCCTTCGGTTTTCAACCCTTTTCTTTCCTATTGTACTTAAGTCCTAATTTAGCTACCTTCTTCTAATTCTCATATTTAAGCATAGGTCTAGGCTAAATGCTATCAAAAACACCTAAAAGTGAACATCTTTCTAAGATAATTAAGTCCTAAAAAGGTCACTTTTGGAGACGTAACATTTATCCCTGAGATTGACAGAGAGGAGCGGCGGTTACGAAGAGAGGCCCGTGAGGGGCAAAGACCGATTGAAGAAGAAGAAGGCAATCCCTTCTTGGTTGACGAGATGGCGCAAGGTGATGCGCCACGGACGCTTAAGCAACTGGCAGCGCCAGACCTGAACCTGCAGCCTTTGTGCATAAACTACCCCGTGGTAGCAGGTAACTTCGAGTTAAAATCCGGTTTAATTCACCAGTTACCCTCTTTTCATGGCAATGCAGGTGAGGACGCGAACAAGCACCTGATGGAATTCCATTGCTTCTGCGCGGGGATGAAGCCCGCAGGGGTCACAGAGAAGCAATTGAATATGAGGGCATTCCCCTTTACGCTCAAGGACAAAGCCAGGGATTGGCTGTATTACCTGCCCTCCGGATCGATCAACACGTGGCAGGATATGAAGCGGGTATTCTTGGAGAAATACTTTCCCGCATCCTTGGCCACCACTCTGCGGAAGAGGATTTATGGGATCACCCAGGATGTAGGTGAGTCCCTGCACGAGTACTGGGAGCGATTTGGGCGCTTGTGCGCCAGCTTCCCACACCATCAGATCGCCGATCAGCTGCTCATACAGTATTTTTATGAGGGGATGACGCCCCATGACCGACAGATGATTGATGCAGCGAGTGGAGGGGCACTGATTGACAAGACCCCAGTTGAGGCCAAACAGTTGATAGCGAATATGGCCACCAACTCGCAGCAATTCGGTATTCGGGGGCAAGAACAAGTCCACAACGTGGCCCAGAGCCACGAGATGACTGAGATGAGGGCCCAGGTGGCCGAGATAGGCAGTATGTTGAAAAAAATCGTTGGAGGACACCGCGAGGCGGAGGAGGTAAATGCAATCGGGGGGTATGCTTCCAACCCAAGGAAGTACGACCCATATGCAAACACGTACAACCCCGGTTGGCGCGACCATCCAAACTTCAGCTATGGGAACAGGGAAGGACAATCTCGCTTCCAAGGCCAGTCTCAGGATAGGCCTCATTCTTCCACCCAGGCTCAAGCCTCGAGCTCCTTCAGCTCACTTGAAGAGATGGTAAGGACCATCGTGACGAGCACCAGCCAGTTTCAGAAAGAAGCTCGGGAAGAGCTTAATTCTCATAAGGCAGAGCTGCAGAATCTGAACAAGCAGCTGACACAGATGGCGGTGTCTATCAGTAAGCTCGAGAGCAAGAGCTCAGGGAAGCTTCCTTCCCAAACCACGGTCAACTCATGTGAAAACGTGAGTGCTATTCAGCTGCGCAGTGGGAAGTCACTTTCCACTAGAGCTGTGAAGGAAGCCACGGACAGCCTGAACAAGTCCGCCCCGCCTGCTCCCGAGGTTCAGAATGAGAAAAGAGATGAGAAGGTCAGTGTACCTGAGGATGTTGCCAGAGCACCATTCCCGAGTAGGCTTGCGAAGCCTACTTTGGAATCTGATGACGAGGAGGTCCTGCGAACCTTCCTGAAGGTGATGGTAAATATCCCGCTTCTCGAGGCAGTCAGTCAAGTGCCCAAATATGCAAAATTCCTGAGGAGCTGGTGCACTACGAAAAGGAAGTCCAGAGGGACTGAGAAAAAGAAGGAAAACGTCTCTGCCATACTCCCAGGTACGTTGCCTGCAAAGTGCAACGATCCAGGTACCTTTACTATCCCTTGCACTATAGGTAGTAGAGTTGTTCATAATGCCATGTTAGACTTAGGAGCCTCTGTTAATGTTATGTCTTATGCGCTGTTTCGTGAACTGAATTTAAATGAAATGCATGAGTGTAATGTTTCTGTTCAGTTGGCTAATGGGTCAAGCATATGTCCTAGGGGGAAGGTAGAGGATGTTTTGGTTAGAGTTGGGAATATGATGTTTCCCGCTGATTTCCTTGTTTTAGATATGAATGAAAACTCTTCGCATACTTCGTCCTCCATGTTGTTAGGACGTCCTTTCCTTAAGACCGCTAGGGTCAAAATTGATGTGTTTAAGGGCGTTGTTTCTCTGGAATTTGATGATACTTTGCATGAGTTCTCTTTATTTGATGGGAAATCTGTTGCGGATATATCTGTTGTTGAGTATGATGAGAATGGAAATCTACCCTCGCGCTTGAGGGATGGTTCCCATGTCTCTGTAAAAAAATCTGATTTAAATTTGTGTGATAATGATGCTGGTTTTTGCACTAACAATTCTGATATTCACGTGCCCGAGGCACGAAGAGTGCAAATGATTTCAAATTATGTTTGCAGGGAAAGTGTGGACGTGGACAAGTTTGGATTGTCCCCGCACTTACAGACTATGGATGAGTCTGTGGAGAGAATACAGTCGAGCAACCGACTTTAAAAATTCTGCACTTCTCGGAGGCACCCGAGCGATGGACTGTTTTTATGCCTTAGTTTAGTTTTTATTGCTTTTTAGATTAACTTAGTTTTAATTAGCTTGCTGTTTTTTTTTTTTTTTTTTTTTTAGGAATCAAGGAAGAGAAGACAATTTTGGGCTCTGATGCGTTTGTGTGCCGCTTCCTCGCTCTCGCCAGCTTCACAAAGAGTCAGGGAAGTGTACTTCTTCTTCCCTTTTACTTTGTATATCTGACTGGTTGCCATTGAGAACAATGCCAAATTTTGAAGTTGGGGGTGGAGTTAGTCTGATGGATTTGCATGTGTAGTTCGTTGAGAAGTGCTATAATGATATTGAAGTGCTTGGGACTCTGTTTACTGTTTTCTGACAATGATAGCCTAGGAAATGCATGTTGGAAATCTGAGCATGTTCATAATCGAGTTTTTGCATGAGTTTTGTGTTTATTAGGTTCATGTCAAAAATTTTAAAATTTTTTCTGTTGCTCCCTTGCACTTATCGAGCACTTAGCAACCTCTTCCTAGATTCCGTAGGTTCGAAAAATTGCATGTAGCGCTAATTCTCGTTGTCACCCCGAAAGGCACCCTTAGGTAGCTTGTTGCATGAAAGTTAGTAGTTGGTTAATCGAGAAAGCATGTGCTTAGCCTAATAAAAAAAAATAGAAAAGCATGTTTGATAGAAAATTCCTCTCGAGGCGCTCCTCCTTCTTAGTAGCGCTTAAAAGAAGTGAGCGTCAGTCCTTAAAAACGTGAAGCTTTGGCCTAAGTTTGACGTGTTAGGCAGCTCGAGTAGGAAAGAAAAAGAAATAAAAAGTTGGTTCGAAGAACCTTAATAAAAGAGTACAAAGTACTTATGAAAAGAAAAAGAATGAGAAAATATTTAGGTCTCTTAATTTGCTTCTTTCTCTCGTGTAAGTCAAGTTTAGACTGTTCTTAAACGCTAGAAGTAGGGGGAAAACGGGATGTGCGTTGCATGTGGGTTTTCCAAGCTTGCGTGAGTTTAGGAGTGGTTGGCTAGCACACACACACGTTAGGGGGCAAGAGTTAATTTTTTATATGTCCTAGTTAATGCATGAACAAAATGCTTCCATGATTATACTCGTGCTTGAAATTTCAATATGCATGGAGGTTTAAGTTAGAATGCATGTAAACGCGTCCTTAGAGTCAATGTCTTTGTAGTGCTTGCTCGAGGACTAGCAATGTTTAAGTTGGGGGTGTTTGATAACTCCATTTTGGAGCTATTAAATATTTCCTAATTATAGCTAAAGTCCGCTTTCAATTGATTAAATATATCTCTTTTGTAGGAGAAAAGCGGCAAAGAGCTCGTGCGTCCGTTGGACCCGTTCGAGAGCTTAAAGTGGAGTTTTAGCGCCCCGGGAATGCATCGGGAAGAGGAGAACTTGATTCGTGAAGAAACGGGCCAAAACAGCCTTGGAGAGGCAACGCTTCAGCCCCAAACCCGAGAGCCAGCGTCGAGCTATAGCGTCGAGGCGCTGGCTCGACGCTGGAAAAACCCGAGAGCAAGCGTCGAGTGATAGCGTCGAGACGCTAGCTCGACGCTGCCCTGACGTCGAGACCCTGCTTGGCGTCGAGACGCTCCGGAGGAGGCGCGCGCAGGAATTTTATCGGGGCAGCGTCGCGACGTTGGCCTTGCGTCGCGACGCCATCGCGAGCGCGCGCGGAAAACTTAGGGCACAGCGTCGAGACGCTAGGCCTAGCGTCTCGACGCTACGACGATTGCAGAAGTTAAAAGACGATTTTTCTGCATTTTTTTGGAGAGTTCTTCCCCACCAATTTTGCTCTTCTTTATCTTCTTCTTCCCCGTTTTCTCTCTATTTTCCGTGGAGCTCCTCCACTGTTGGCATGCTAGTGAGCTCCACCTTCATTGTAATACGCTGATGACGCTTTCCACGGCTGTTGTTGGAGCGGAATTGACAAACCGCGCCATGAGCGGCTAAGGTAAGGGTGAACGGTTTGGGATTAGTTTAGGGCGATTTTGTTAGACGTTTTTGGCTTTGATAATCTGATCTTGATGCATATTGGTTCTGTTTATTAGCATTTATCTACTTTGCTTAATCCAACGCGCATGTTAAAATACGACGATTGACACTCGAGTAGGTTCACATGTTGTGTATGTTAAAGAGTAGCGATGTCGTGCCTTTCACTGCTCGACTAAGTAACACAGGTAGATAGAACTAAATCGAAGTATCGGGTCGGGTAGGATAATTGTTGATTGCATACGGCGTTTGCGGGCAATCTACTAGCAATTAGAATTCACGCTCGAATGTTCGTCGCGGTTAGCTAGTGACTGTCTATACTTACCTTAGGGCTGATCACCTTGATGTAAGCTTAGATAACGTGTAATTAGAACTGTGTGGTCTAATTAAAATCCATGGAGTCGGCTACTTTGGGGCTTCTCTGGTAGTCGTCTGCGTGCTCAATAAACTGAATTCCATGTTATTAGCATTAAATGATAAACCGAATTTGTCTAAAAATTGATCCCGAGACTCCCCAAACCGTGCACACGTTCTCTTCTTATTATTCTTTCTTCCGTTAGCTTATCTTAATATTTCTCTTGCATGATAAAATCCCCCGTTACCAAAAATCTATCAATCAATTAAATCCCAATTTCATTAGTAATTTCAATCTTCCTATTCCTTGGATCGACCCTGTTACCACTGGCTGCAAAGTCTTGGTCATAGGCTTTATAAATCATATTTTGGCAAGCCTCGACAGCTTGAGATTAAGCGGACATTCAAAAATCCGCCCACCAAGCCGCGCGAACCGAACGCCTTCCCAAGCTCCCTGTCCGCAAGAAGAAGTGGAAGGTAGTGTTAAGTCTCTGAAAGTGACTTATTTAGGACCCATTTAGCTTAAGAAGATGTGCACTTTTAGGTGTTTTTGATAGCATTTAGCCTAGACCTATGCTTAAATATGAGAATGAGAAGAAGGTAGCTAAATTAGGACTTATGCACAATAGGAAAGAAAAGGGTTCAAAACCGAAGGAAAAGAATGAAAAAACTGCATTGCGACAGCATTGCGAAAACATTGCTGAGGCCGCAATTATTCAAGTGAAAACCGTAAGTTGACTGATCCTTTTCTGTTAATTTCCGTAATTTCAGGGATTCATTCTTTCTCCTCCATCCATTCTGATATATGACGTTGAAGATTGATGGTTCTCCTTGGCCCAAACGCACCTGCAAACTACTATAAAAGGGGGCCAAAGTCGGAGGTTCAGTCATCATCCGAAAGCGTAGAAGCCTTCTCACAGTCCACTTTTTCTCCCTGTTTTCCTTTGCCGTCTGTTGGAGTGAGAGTCTCAGCTGTTGGAATCGATAATCTGATAGGAAGGAGAGGAGATTCTTCTTCTCTCTCGATTGGATTCATCCAAGCAAGGCTGACCTTTCATCCCCTTCATTCGAGGCGACTGCAACGGAGCTTTCAAGCGCCATTTTACTGCTTTCTGTCGTTCTTCTTCTAATTTCCAGTTTTGATCATTGTTGTTCCTAGTTTAGTGTTTTAGTTACTGCATTTCGTTGTTGTCTGTCTTTGAATTACTGCCTTTAAGTTTACCTTTGTTCGTTCAAACATTCAAAGTAATCAAATCGCAAGTTTCACTTCACAGTTTCCATCTTCTGCTGCTACGGTTTTATCTTACTGTTTTGAGTTCATTTCTCTTCTAAGCATGTCTGTTTTATCTTGCATTTCTGTTCTCTATATATCCATGAGTAGCTAAGTCACTTAGGGGCATGCTAATGACAGAACTATAGGTTAAAAAACGTGAACCAAGCATGTAGGATAGCCTTCGAAACATTGATTGTATGTAAGCTTCATCCCACGGGCAATTTCGATTGGCCATCCATTTTGTCCAAAGAACTGCTAACCTCTGGAAGGAGTAAGAGTTCAGAGTCATATAATCATGCTAGCCTTTCATGGTAATCAGGAAACGGCCTAGGAATAGGCGTTTCCCTAGTACAAACTAAACACTTCTGTTTTAACAAGATGATTAAGACCTTACTTTGAAGTCGAGTAAACTTAGGAATCTAATGCATGGAATCGGACGATACATGAGATAGAGTGAGTTTGATGCATAGAGAGTAGAACCAGTGCTTGAGAATCGTATAATAATGCCTATAGGATAGTCATTAGTAGCCCTTAACTCACCTAATTACACACTTTCGCTGCTGTTTAATTGCGGAAACATTGCGGTCCCCGCAATTCTGCTAAATTTTCATTCTGTTTAGCTGTTTTCTTCTTCGTTTATCAATTCCATCTCTTGTCCTTTGAGTCTAATTTCAACTTGCATTTGTTTATGTTATATTCCTTTACACATTCAGCAAAAATTAGATAATTAAAAACCAATTTTACCCCATCAAATCCACCCCATCTTTCTTAACAAATACACTTCGCGAATAGCTAAACATAAGTCTCTGTGGAAAAAACGAATGAAATATACTTACTACTTGCTGTGAGACCATGTATGCTTGCATGTTCTGAGTGCTCTCTCTACTTTCTTGCTTATTTATCTTTACACATTGAGCACGCAACAAGTTTTTGGCGCCGCTGCCGGGGACTTATTTTAAGTGAAAACGAAGTTTGTTAAGTCTGAAACACCAAGTTATTTTCCATTGAATTTGATCCATTTCCATTTCTTTTTCAGGTACCGTTAGGGGTAGTTTTTGAATGAGACTCCAAGTAGTGATCTAGAGTTCAACCCTGAGCCCGAGAGATTACTTAGAGCTAGAAATAGAGCCAAGAAACGTCTCTTTAAACAACCCCTTTTACCTCAAATAATTGCTGAAACCGCAGAGTCTCCGCAATCCACTCAAGAAGAAATGGCTGGAATAGATCAAAACCTGGTGCCTGTCACTCGCAATCCCATTGAAATAGCGAATGACAAGGATAGCGCCATCCTTTCATACCTCGTACCTATGCCTGGGGAGCTGAACCCCAGCATAATCCGTCCTGAAATCACTGCCAACTCATTCGAGTTAAAGCCAGTGATGTTCCAAATGTTGTCCACTGTGGGACAATTCTTTGGAATAGAAAATGAGGACCCCCATAACCACCTTAGGAACTTCCTAGGAGTTAGTGACACATTCCTGATTCCTGGAGTTTCCCAAGAAGCCCTGAGGCTATATCTGTTCCCTTACTCTTTGAGGGACAAAGCCAAAACGTGGTTAAATTCATTACCCTCAGGATCTGTCCTCAATTGGACAGACTTAGCAGAGAAATTCCTAGTCAAATATTTCCCACCAGATAGGAATTCGACCTTTCGTGATGATATCATCAAATTCAAACAAGCTCCAAGTGAGTCTCTTCACGAAGCTTGGACAAGATTCAAAGACCTTCTCATTAAATGTCCACACCATGGCATCCCATGGTGTATCCAAATAGAAGTCTTCTTTAAAGGATGCAACCCCAGCACCAGACAAGTTCTAAACTCATCCGCTGGAGGTTCCATGTTGTCCAAGAGTTACAACGAAGCTTATGAGATCTTGGAGAAGATCTCAACATCTCACTGTAGGTGGTCAGATGATCCAGTAGAGCCAACTAGGGCTCAAGACAAGGATGCTCTAAGCGCCATGAGCACCCAAATAAACGCCCTGACCAACCTAGTTAAGCAAATGGCTCAGGCCAATCTCCAAACCAGTGCCAATACCGCCACAGCCATGTCAATGGGCACCCAACCAAGTCAAGGCGAGGCACTTGTCTGTGGATTCTGTGGGGAAGGGCACCCATATGAATACTGCCCTGGGAATCCATCCTCAGTCTGCTACATTGGAAGCCAGCAGCAGCCTAGGAATAACCCCTACTCCAACACCTATAACCCTGGTTGGAGAAACCACCCTAACCTGTCATGGGGTGGCCAACAAAACACTAACCAAAATTCTAACCAACCAAGGCCGAGTGGAACACCTGGTTTCACTCCTCAACATAACCAGTCAATGTACCAAAAACCATACAATCAACCTGTAGGATCTTCTGTAGAAAACCTACTCAAGGAATACATCGCTAAGAATGATGCTACTCTTCAAAGCCAGCAAGCTACTCTTAGGAGCCTAGAAAACCAAATAGGCCAATTAGCCAATGAACTCAAGAGTAGGCCCCAAGGTAGACTCCCTGCTGACACTGAGGTACCAAGGAGAGATGGCAAAGAACAAGTTCAAGCAATTGAACTTAGGAGTGGAAGACCATTGGTGAGCAACACAAAAGACATACCAAAGAGAGTAGAGAACACTGAGTCTAGTGCTCCACTGGAGTCTCTGCCAAACCAAGGTCCACCACCAACCAGCACATCAGGAGCCAGGCTAGAGCCAATTATTGAGGAGGTAGAAGGAATTCCAAGGCCTCCACCTATCCTAAAGCGCCCTGACGTACCTGCATATGTGCCACCACCTCCATACCCTCGAAGGCTAAAGAAGAAGCAGGAACAGGAAGTGCATTTTAATAAATTCTTAGAAATTCTTAAGCAAGTGCATGTTAACATTCCTTTTGTAGAAGTTTTACAGTCTATGCCTTCTTATGTAAAGTTTTTGAAGGACATCATTACTAACAAAAAAATAATTGGTGAGTTTGAAACAGTAAACCTCACTGAGGAGTGCAGTGCCATCCTCCAGAACAAGCTGCCCAAGAAGGAGAAGGATCCTGGTTCCTTCACCTTACCTGTAGAACTTGGAGGCAGGCATGTGGGCAGAGCGCTTTGTGACCTGGGCGCCAGCATAAACCTCATGCCCCTATCACTATTCCGCCAGTTGGGAATAGGAGAAGCACGTCCAACAACTGTCACTTTGCAACTAGCAGACAGATCCATTGCATATCCAGAAGGTAAAATTGAGGATATTCTAGTTAAAGTTGACAAGTTTATTTTCCTTGCAGATTTCATTGTCCTGGACTATGAGGCAGACAAGGAGGTCCCCATCCTGCTAGGCAGACCATTTCTAGCCACAGGTAGGGCACTTATAGACGTCCAAAAAGGTGAGCTCACTATGAGGGTTCATGATGAAGAGGTGAAGTTTAGCGTATATAAAGCTTTAAGGTACCCCTCTGACCTTGAATCCTGTGCTAGCATGGACGTAGTAGACTCCTTGATGGAGGAACAATTGGAGCATGTATTATTAACTAAGCATGCTAACGAATATGTACAATTAGATGTAGCTGACTTGAATGTATCTGACATAATGGATATGCCTGTAGATAAACCACAACATGTATGTATGAATATAGATTTAACTGATAGATCTGTGAATCCTTTAAAGCCCTCCATTGAGCATCCACCCATTTTAGAACTGAAACCACTACCTACTCACCTCAAGTATGCATATCTAGGAAGTAATGAAACTCTGCCTGTTATCATTTCTTCTAAATTAAGTGAAAAGCATGAGGTTGAACTGATTTTACTGCTTAAGCAACATAGGAAGGCTATAGCATGGACTATTGCTGATATTCGAGGCATTAGCCCTTCTTATTGCATGCACAAAATTATACTAGAGGAGGAGCACACACCTAGGGTAGATCACCAGCGTAGGCTAAACCCCTCTATGAAAGAGGTAGTAAAGAAGGAAATAATAAAATGGTTGGATGCAGGAGTGATCTTCCCAATAGCTAGTAGCCAGTGGGTGAGCCCCATCCAATGTGTACCTAAAAAGGGGGGAATAACTGTGGTAGTCAATGAGAACAACGAACTGATTCCAACAAGGACTGTCACAGGGTGGAGAGTGTGTATGGATTACAGGAAATTAAATAAAGAAACTAAAAAAGATCACTTCCCTCTACCGTTCATTGACCAGATGCTAGACAGAATAGCTGGTAGAGCCTACTATTGTTTCTTAGACGGGTATTCAGGCTATAATCAAATAACTATAGACCCTAAGGATCAAGAGAAGACCACCTTCACTTGCCCTTTTGGAACTTTTGCCTTTCGCAGAATGCCTTTTGGCTTATGCAATGCACCGGCAACTTTCCAAAGGTGCATGATGGCAATCTTCTCTGAGTTGGATGAGTCCATGATAGAAATATTCATGGATGACTTCTCAGTCTTTGGGGACTCATTTTCAAACTGTCTAGAAAACCTAGGACAAGTCCTGGCTAGGTGTGAGGAGACCAACCTAGTCCTAAATTGGGAAAAATGCCATTTTATGGTGGATGAGGGGATTGTCTTAGGACATAGAGTGTCGAGGGCAGGAGTCGAAGTTGACCGAGCCAAAATTGAGATCATAGAGAAGTTGGTGGAGCCTCAGAATGTCAAGGCCATTAGAAGTTTCTTAGGGCATGCTGGCTTCTACAGAAGGTTCATTAAGGACTTTTCTAAGATAGCCAAGCCTCTGTGTGAGCTTCTAGAATTAAATAGGCCATTCATCTTCTCTAAGGAATGTGTAGTAGCTTGGACCACCCTTAAGAAAGCACTAGTCACAGCCCCTATCATAGTAGAACCAAATTGGGATCTGCCCTTTGAGATGTTATGTGATGCCAGTGACTATGCTGTAGGAGTGATGTTAGGCCAGAAGATTGACAAGCTAACACACCCTGTCTATTATGCTAGTAAGACCTTGAATGAGGCTCAATGTAATTATACAACTACTGAGAAAGAGATGCTTGCTGTAGTGTTTGCTTGCGAAAAATTTAGAAACTATATTGTAGGCACTAGGACAATTGTATATACTGACCATTCTGCCTTGAAATATCTTATGAGGAAGGCTGATGCAAAGCCTAGGTTGATTAGATGGGTGTTATTGCTGCAGGAATTTGATTTGGACATTCGGGACAAGAAAGGATGTGAAAACGTGGTGGCAGATCACCTGTCTCGATTGCAGCACAATTGCGAAACAATTGCGGAGCCCGCAATTTCTGATGCTTTTATTGATGAACATGTCTTTGCTTTGACTCATCGTGATAACGATGAGGAACCTTGGTTTGCTGACATTGCTAACTTCCGTGCATCACAGGTATTACCAGTGTTCAAGGGAGGACAAGAGAAGAAGAGGTTCCTTCATGAAGCAAGGAGATTCATCTGGGATGACCCCACACTTTACAGAACTTGTGCTGATGGCTTGCTAAGGAAGTGTGTTTCAGCTGCTGAAGCGAAGTCTGTGCTGCAGCACTGTCACGCATCTCCTTATGGTGGACACTTTGGTGGCCAAAGAACAGCTGCAAAGGTATTTCAGAGTGGCTATTATTGGCCAACGATCTTCAAAGATGCCCACAACTATGCCCACAGCTGTGATGAATGCCAAAGAACAGGTAACCTCAGTCGAAAGGATGAGATGCCTCTCACCTACATCTTAGAGTTAGAGCTCTTTGATGTATGGGGCATTGACTTCATGGGGCCATTCCCTCCATCATCAGGTAACCTCTACATATTAGTGGCAGTGGATTATGTGTCCAAGTGGGTAGAGGCCAAAGCATGTCCTAATAATGATGCTAAAACAGTCACCAACTTCTTGCATAGGCACATTTTTACTAGGTTTGGGACACCTCGTGCTATCATTAGTGATGAGGGGTCACATTTCATTAACAAGGCTATGGAAAAAGTATTGGCTAAATATAACATTAGGCATAGAGTAGCCACTCCCTATCACCCACACTCAAATGGCCAAGCTGAAATCTCAAATAGGGAAATTAAGAACATCCTAGAAAAAGTAGTCAAACCTAATAGGAAAGACTGGTCCTTCAAGCTTGAGGATGCACTTTGGGCTTATAGGACAGCATATAAGACTCCTCTAGGAATGTCCCCTTATAGGCTGGTATATGGCAAGGCTTGTCACTTACCACTTGAGTTAGAAAACAAAGCATTTTGGGCCATGAAGGAATTAAATTTTTGTGTAAAAGATGCGGGGACACTGAGGTCTTTGCAATTACATGAGCTTGATGAGCTTAGGCATATGGCCTATGAAAATGCTAAGATGTACAAGGAAAAAACCAAGATTTGGAACGATAGTAGACTTAGAGTTAAGGACTTTAAGAAGGGTCAACTTGTATTGCTGTTTAACTCACGGTTGAAACTATTTCCAGGGAAACTTAAGTCTAGATGGTCGGGTCCATTTGTCATTACTAATGTGTTTGTTCATGGTGCCATAGAGATAAAAAACTTGCAGCAAGGCCAACCATTTATGGTCAATGGGGCGAGGTTGAAGCATTACTATGAGGAAAGAGATGTGAAGACTCTCTCGGCCTTCCTCTTGACTGAAGCGTGACAATGGGAACGAGAGAGGACGAGTGGTTACTGTGCTCGTCAACATAAGGCTCATGCCTTAGTTTATTTTTTGCGATTTTCCGGTTGTCATTTGTGTGTTTTGTTGTGTGATTTTAATTACGTATTTGATATTGTTTTTATTTCTGTTTGTAGGGAATCAAAAGAGGAAATCAAGGAGAGTAATCCCAGCTTTAAAAATCAAAAAACGATCGAGCCAAATAAAATATACGGACGAGCAAAGTTTGAGATTTTGATGAAAAAATATCCCTAAAATTGCGCTGGAATTGCAGGATCCGCAAAATAGAGCCGTTGGGATTTAGCCGTTGCCTTTATATCCGTTAGAAGGCGCTCGATCGATACGATTCTCTCATTCTCTGATTTCCAAGAAAACTGAGATTCTCTTCATCTTTGATCCTTCTCTCCAAACCTCCAAGATTCGACAATGGTGTCCACAAGGGCTGAAAGATCCGCAGCCAAGAAGATGGCTGATGACGCAGCTGAAGCAGCTGCGAGGGAAGCACTGCTTACCCTTGCAGATGATGGTGCTGTTCGCACCGGCCCTCTGTCCAAGCTTCCGGTTCGTAGGAAGAAGTGGAGGGTCGTCACTGAGATTCCTGCTGGCCCTTCTGAACCAGCGGGCACGCCCAAGAAACGCCGGTGGAGTGTCGAGACGGCCGCCGAACCAAGCAAAGCCAAGACTCCCTCTGTGGAGAGTCAAGAAACGGATCGTGCGTCCCACGAGTCGCCAAAGAAGAGTTCGTCGCCGTCTGCCTCACCTGCGCACAGCCCTTCACCATCTGAACCAGTGCACAGCCCAGAACTATCATCATCGCCGCCTGCACAGAGCCCTGCGACGCCGTCTTCACCACTGAATTCCGTGCAGACGCCTACCGCAGAGCAGAGTGCCACACCTTCGCACACGCCTCCACAGCCTGATCCTGAATTCCCCTATGGGGAGTACCAGGAATCCACTCAGGGCAGTGGGGAAGGTGGTGAAGACGAGGTCTTCTCGCCTGCAAGGGAAGCTAGTGCCGAGAGTCCTGCACGGCAGGATGATTCCATGGAAGAGACGTTGGGGGCCTGCCTCCAGCAGATCAATATCAAGGCTAAGCTCAAGCAGAGGAAGAAGGCCAAGATTGTCAAGGCCAAGCGATCCAAGAGACTGAAGAAGAAGAAGGCCAAGAGGGTGCCTTCAGCAGACAAAGAGAGCACTGAGCCTTCGCTCAAACGACTCAAGGTTGAGGCTGCCGAGTCAGCCAAGCCAGCAGATAAGGGGAAGGCCAAACTCTACCCTGAAGACGAACCTCAGTCAGTGAGGTATGTTTCATCTGACGCTGAATCCAGGGGCGTTGAGTTAAGGAAGAGGGAGTTGCTACACGAGAAAGGCTTCCTCGACCGACCTGCTGACCTGCCGCAGTTCTTGCGCGCAGGAGTGATCAACCATGGCTGGGAGGAATTCTGCAGACCGCCCAATCCAGCCTACACGAGCATGGTGTATGATTTCTACGCCAATGTGCTCAGCCCTGAGGATGGCCTGTCTGTGGTCAGAGGGGTAGAGGTGGATTTCTCAGCCAAGGCCATCAACGAAGCCTATGGTCTCAAAGGCCAAACACATACAGATTATGCACGGATCGTTGATGAGCCTACTGAGGCAGTGCTGGAAGAGGCCATTCGCACCATTGGCCAGCCTGAAGCTTCCTGGACCGTGTCGCGCAATGGGAGGCACACTCTCATGAGTGCCAACCTCACGGCTAAGGCAGCTGTTTGGTTTTCGTTCGTGCGAAGGAGATTGTCCCCTGTGACTCACGAGACTACAATCAACCAGAGCCGATCGCTGCTGGTGTATGCGATAATGAGAGGTCTCACGATCAATGTGGGAGAAGTCATCACTGCGGCCATTGCTGAATGCGCCAAGAAAGGTAAGGGACCACTGTTTTTCCCTAATACCATAACCAAGCTATGTTTGCTTGCAGGAGTCCCCACCGAGCGCCTGGAGCAGCAGATGGCCTACACGGGCCACTTGGAGCTGCCTGCCAACCTGAGGCTGAGAAGGAAGGGGAATATGGAGTTTGAACTGGATAGGCTGGCTGCTGAACAGTCCTTATCCATGGCCTGCCTGATGGATATGCAGAGGAGAATGGCTCAATGGGCCACTTATGCGCAGGCGAGGGACAAGGAAGTTGCAGACCAACTGGGGTGCATCTTCCCTGACTTCCCCACAAATCTCCTGACTCCATGGGTGCCCCCACGACCACGGCAACCAGATGAGGATGAAGAAGTTTAAGTGCTGGTTTGAAGTGCACTAAAGGGAGTATTGCTGTTCCCTTAGAAAAAAAAAAACAATTTTCTGCTTTCTGATAGGACCATGTGAATTATGCTGTTGTTGGTTCAATTTTGATCTGTTTTAGATGTTTAGTTTTATGTTTTTCCTTTTGCTTAGTATAGTCTGATGTTAGCTGACTAGGTAGGATAGTTTAGTTTTATTTTTAGGAAGCTTGAGTGACTGGAAAAAGCATGCTTAGGGGCCTTAATCAATGTTATATCTGCCCTGATCTAATTGCGAAATAATTGCGGTACCCGCAATTTTCATGACTAAAAGCATGTTTTGGACTGTCTGTTTAGCTAGGCTGTGATCTGTTTAAATTCTATCTTTTCCTGCTAACATGACTGCCTTATATAGCTTATCTAAATGCATGCTGGATGAGTGTCATAGGACACCCTTTGATAGTTTAAATCGACCTCTAAAAAGCTCAGCATGCACAGCTTTAAGCCCTTAACTGTCTGTTTTTTTTTAATTACTGCTGCTGTGATATTTTATTTTAAATGTTCTGTCTATACCTAGGGCTTTTAGATTCTCTTTGTTTTACTTTAGACTAGATGCTTCTAGGACAAGTTTGGGGGTGTGCCACCTCAGACACTCATTGGGGACAATGAGTAGTTGAAGTTTGGGGGAGGCCACCCTAGGCCTAGGAACATTCCTCTCTCCCATAGAAACGTAAGCATTCTTCTTCTCCTTTATAAAAAATGATGAACTGAAAAAAAAAAAAACAAAAAATGAAAATAGAATAAAGAGGGGGGTCTCTCTGAGGTTGCTAAGTAATCAGTGCCAAGTGTGTGACCCACAAGTGGCATTGCGTCAAAAGGCAACCAAAGGAGAGGCCCCACCTAAGTAAGGAAAAAGGGAAAAGTATAGGGAAGAAGAATGTAGACCTAGGAGTTATAACTTTGTGGCTTAGGTGTCCTATTTAAAAAGAACTCTGATCCTCAATTAGCTAAGCACAAAGTTATAACTTGTAGGGTTGTTTAGGGAGATGAGTGTTTATCCAATGTAGTGATGCCAGGGTTTAGGTTGTTCTTTAAAAGTACCACTGTCACCGTTAATACTAAGACTGGCATGACTCTAAGGAATCCTAGATACATTAAAAATAAAGCTAGAAGCATGTACTGAGTCTGAGGTAAAGCTAGGCAGAATTTGAAACCTTAGGGATAGTGGCATGATATGACAAAAGCAAAGAGATCAGTTGTAGGGAGTTAATAAAAGCAGGTGAGTGTTAGGCAGGCAAAGTCAGAAGAAGCTAGGGGAGTTTTGAACTAAGAAGTGTGTCACAGGACAGCAGTGCTATAGATAGGGGTATAAGGGAGTCAGTAGGTGGTTAAAGAAGGAGAAACAGCAGCCTAGGGAAGTCCTTAGTATGCTTGAGGACAAGCAAAGCCTTAAGTTCGGGGGTGTGTTAAGTCTCTGAAAGTGACTTATTTAGGACCCATTTAGCTTAAGAAGATGTGCACTTTTAGGTGTTTTTGATAGCATTTAGCCTAGACCTATGCTTAAATATGAGAATGAGAAGAAGGTAGCTAAATTAGGACTTATGCACAATAGGAAAGAAAAGGGTTCAAAACCGAAGGAAAAGAATGAAAAAACTGCATTGCGACAGCATTGCGAAAACATTGCTGAGGCCGCAATTATTCAAGTGAAAACCGTAAGTTGACTGATCCTTTTCTGTTAATTTCCGTAATTTCAGGGATTCATTCTTTCTCCTCCATCCATTCTGATATATGACGTTGAAGATTGATTGTTCTCCTTGGCCCAAACGCACCTGCAAACTACTATAAAAGGGGGCCAAAGTCGGAGGTTCAGTCATCATCCGAAAGCGTAGAAGCCTTCTCACAGTCCACTTTTTCTCCCTGTTTTCCTTTGCCGTCTGTTGGAGTGAGAGTCTCAGCTGTTGGAATCGATAATCTGATAGGAAGGAGAGGAGATTCTTCTTCTCTCTCGATTGGATTCATCCAAGCAAGGCTGACCTTTCATCCCCTTCATTCGAGGCGACTGCAACGGAGCTTTCAAGCGCCATTTTACTGTTTTCTGTCGTTCTTCTTCTAATTTCCAGTTTTGATCATTGTTGTTCCTAGTTTAGTGTTTTAGTTACTGCATTTCGTTGTTGTCTGTCTTTGAATTACTGCCTTTAAGTTTACCTTTGTTCGTTCAAACATTCAAAGTAATCAAATCGCAAGTTTCACTTCACAGTTTCCATCTTCTGCTGCTACGGTTTTATCTTACTGTTTTGAGTTCATTTCCCTTCGAAGCATGTCTGTTTTATCTTGCATTTTTGTTCTCTATATATCCATGAGTAGCTAAGTCACTTAGGGGCATGCTAATGACAGAACTATAGGCTAAAAAACGTGAACCAAGCATGTAGGATAGCCTTCGAAACATTGATTGTATGTAAGCTTCATCCCACGGGCAATTTCGATTGGCCATCCATTTTGTCCAAAGAACTCCTAACCTCTGGAAGGAGTAAGAGTTCAGAGTCATATAATCATGCTAGCCTTTCATGGTAATCAGGAAGCGGCCTAGGAATAGGCGTTTCCCTAGTACAAACTAAACACTTCTGTTTTAACAAGATGATTAAGACCTTACTTTGAAGTCGAGTAAACTTAGGAATCTAATGCATGGAATCGGACGATACATGAGATAGAGTGAGTTTGATGCATAGAGAGTAGATCCAGTGCTTGAGAATCGTATACTAATGCCTATAGGATAGTCATTAGTAGCCCTTAACTCACCTAATTACACACTTTCGCTGCTGTTTAATTGCGGAAACATTGCGGTCCCCGCAATTCTGCTAAATTTTCATTCTGTTTAGCTGTTTTCTTCTTCGTTTATCAATTCCATCTCTTGTCCTTTGAGTCTAATTTCAACTTGCATTTGTTTATGTTATATTCCTTTACACATTCAGCAAAAATTAGATAATTAAAAACCAATTTTACCCCATCAAATCCACCCCATCTTTCTTAACAAATACACTTCGCGAATAGCTAAACATAAGTCTCTGTGGAAAAAACGAATGAAATATACTTACTACTTGCTGTGAGACCATGTATGCTTGCATGTTCTGAGTGCTCTCTCTACTTTCTTGCTTATTTATCTTTACACATTGAGCACGCAACAGGTAGTGACGGAAATCCCCGCTGGGCCATCTGAACCAGCAGGAACGCCCAAGAAGAGGAAGTGGAAGATGGCCGTTGACGATGCAGCGATCAAGAAAAAGACTCCCTCTGTGGAGAGTCAAGAAAGTGGCCGTCCATCCTACGAGACGACCAGACAAAGCCATTCTCCATCTCCACCAGCGCGAAGCCCTGAACCTTCTCCATCTCCACAGAGCTCTGAACAAACTCCACCGCCGCAGAGCCCTGAGGCATCATCAGTATCCCAGACGCCTGAGCCTGAAATTCCAGGTGAAGAGCATCAAGAATCAGCGTAGGGCGATGATGCAGCTGAGGAAGAGGAAGTTTTCTCTCCTTTGAGGGAAGTCTGCCCTGATAGCCCAGCAAGGGGGGAAGATTCAATGGATGAGACGTTGGGGGATTGCCTCCAACAGATCACCACCAGGGCACGATTGAGAAAGAAAGCCACCAAGGTCATCAAGGCCAAACGGCCAAAGGCTTCGAAGAAGTCCAAGAAAAGGAAGGCCAGAGGTGAGCCATCATCGAAGAAGGTTAGTAGTGAGCCCTCTCTGAAGAAGCTAAAGATCGAGGCTGCTGAATCAGTCAAAGAAAAAGATAAGGGGAAGGCCAAGCTGTACCCCGAAGATGAGCCTCAAACTGTGAGGTATGTGTCCTCTGATGCAGAGTCGAGGGGCACTGAGTTAAGGAAGAGGGACCTGCTCCATGAGAAGGGGTTCCTTGATGCTCTAGCAGACCTGCCGCAATTCTTGCGCGCAGGGATCACAAATCACGGCTGGGAAGAGCTGTGCAGACCACCCATCCCCGCCTACTCCAGCATGGTGTACGATTTCTACGCCAACTTGATGAACCCTGAGGATGGCTTGTCCGTGGTCAGAGGAATCGAGGTGGATTTCTCAGCTAAGGCAATCAATGAAGCCTATGGCCTCAAGGGGCAAAAACACACTGATTATGCAAGGATCATTGATGCGCCAACTGAGGCTGTCCTGGAGGAAGCGCTGAGGATCATTGGCCAACCTGAGGCAGCGTGGACGATTTCGCGCAATGGGAAGCACACTCTGATGAGTGCTACCTTCACAGCCAAGGCAGCTGTCTGGTTCTCCTTCGTGCGAAGGCGGCTGTCCCCAGTGACCCACGAGACCACCATCAACCAAGGAAGATCGCTGCTGGTTTATGCGATCATGAGGGGCCTCACAATCAATGTTGGTGAGGTCATTGCAGCCTCAATCGCAGACTGTGCCAAAAAAGGTAAGGGTCCACTTTTCTTCCCCAACACAATCACTAAGCTTTGCTTACGTGCAGGTGTACCAATCGAGCGGATGGAAAGGCAGCTGGCCTACACGGGGCACCTGGAGCTGCCTACAGGCCTGCGAATGCGACAAAAGGGGAACATGGAGTTTGAGCTAGACGGCCTGGCTGCGGCTCAATCCCTCTCTATGGCCTGCCTGATGGACCTGCAGAAGAAGATGGCGCAATGGGCTGGATATGCTCAAGCAAGGGATAAGGATGTGGCGGATCAGTTGGGCTGCATCTTTCCTGAGTTCCCCACGGACCTGCTGACGCCATGGGCACCTCCACGAGCACGAAGGGATGATGATGAGGACATCTGAATGCTAGGCTGATTAGCACTCAAGGGAGTATTTCTGTTCCCTACAAAAAAAAAAAAATCAAACTGCTTTTCGTTAAACTGTGTGAATTCTGTTATTTTGAGTTAATATTTGATTTGTCTTTAGTTCTTTATTTTTGTTGTTTAGATTTGTTTAGTATAGTTTGATGATAGCTGAATAGGTAGATTATTTTAGGTTCCTTTTTGCTTAGCTGAAATGACTGGAAAGAGCATGCATAGGGGCCTTGATCACGGTTATATCTGCCCTGTATCCATTGCGAAATAATTGCGGAGTCCGCAATTTTTGTGAGTAATTGCATGTTTTTGACTGACTGTTTAGCTAGGCTGGTTCTGTTTAATTTTGTTCTTTTGCTGCTGTCTTGACTACTTTATATAGCCTTTCTATAAGCATGCTGGATGAGTGTCTTAAAGCACCTTTGATAGTTTAAATTAGTCTCTTAAATTGCTCAGCATGCGTAGCTTTAAGTCCTTCCCTTCCTGTTTTCTCAAATTTCTGCTGCTGAGTTATTTGCTTTGAGAATGTTCTGTCTATCCCTAGGACTTTTAGATTCTCTTTGTTTTGCCCTAGACTAGATGCTTCTAGGACAAGTTTGGGGGTGTGCCACCTCTGACACTCATTGGGGACAATGAGTAGTTTAAGTTTGGGGGAGGCCACCCTAGGCCTAGGAACATTCCTCTCTCCCCTTAAGCATAAGCATTCTTCTTCTCCTTTACAAAAAAAAAATGATGAACTGAAAAAAAAATGAAAAATAGAATAAAGAGGGGTGTCTCTCTTAAAGTTGCTGAGTAATCAGTGCCAAGTCTGTAACCCACAAGTGGCATTGCATCAAAAGGCAACCAAAGGAGAGGCTCCACCAAAGTAAGAAAGAAAAAAGAAAGAAATAGGGAAGAAGAATGTATACCTAGGAGTTGCAACTTTGTGGCTTGGGTGTCCTGAATAAAAAGAACTCTGATCCTCAATTAGCTAAGCACAAAGTTGTAGCTTGTAGGGTTGTTTAGGGAGATGAATGTATGTCCAATGTAGTGATGTCAGGGTTTAGGTTATTCTCTAAATGTACTACTGTCACTGGTTTATACTAAGACTGGCATGACTCTAAGGAATCCTAGGTGGCTCAAAAGTAAAAGATTAGAAGCATGTACTGAGTCTGGGGTAAAGCTAGGTAGAATTTGAAACCTTAGGGATAGTTGCACGATATGACAGAAGCAAGTAGATCAGTCGTAGGGAGTTAATGAAACAGTAGGAGCATTAGGCGTGCGAAGTCAGAAGAAGCAAAATAGGAGGGTAGTTGTAAACTTAGAAGTGTGTCACAGGACAACACTGCTATAGATAGGAATTTAGGGGAGTCAGCAGTTGGTTAGAGAGGTTAAAACGGCTGCCTAAGTAAGTCCTTAGATTGCTCGAGGACGAGCAAAACCTTAAGTTTGGGGGTGTGTTACGTCTCCAAAAGTGACTATTTTAGGACTTATTTGTGTTAGGAAGTTGTGCATTTGTAAGTATTTTTGGTAGGATTTAGCTTGAACCTATGCTTATATATGAGAATTAGAAGAATGAAGCTAAATTAGGACTTGTATGCAAAAGGAAAGAAAAAGAATGAAAAACGAAGTTAGAAGAATGAAAACTGTGCATTGCAGAGGCATTGCTAAAACCGCAATGTTTTAAGTGAAATCCATAAGTTGGCTAACCTTTTTCTGTTGTGATCCGATATTTCAGGGATTCGTTTTCCTAGTACAAATCACAACTTACTGCTTTAACAAGATGCTTAAGACCTTACTTGGACATGAGTAAACTTAAGAATCTAATGCATGAAATCGGAAGATACATGAGAATGAGTTAGTTTGATGCATAGTGAGTTGATCTAATGCTTGAGAATCGTGCGAAAAAGCCTATAGAGGAGTCGTTAGTAGCCCTTGTTTCCACATTTTACACACTTTCGCTGTTAGTAACATTGCGGTAGAATTGTTGTTCTCGCAATTCCTTTAAGTTAAAATTCTGCCTTAGCCATTTTTCTCTTCGTTTATTAATCTCTTCTCTTTACATTTGAGTTTATCATTGACTTGCACTTGTTTATGCATCTATCCTTTACATATTCCTTAGTAATTAGGCAACTTAAAACCAAATCTACCCCATCAAATCCACCCATTCTTGCTTAACAATACACTTCGCGAGTAACTAAGAATAAATCTCTGTGGGAAAACGAATGAAAAAATACTTACTACTTGCTACAAGATCATGTATGCTTGCATGTTCTGAGTGCTCTCTTATTGCATATTTCTTTTAAACATTGAGCACGCAACAACAAAAATAGAAGAAAGAGAGCAGTAAAGAGAGTTGCGAAGTATGCGAATAACTTCTCTATTGCGTAAGATTCAGAGCTTAAAATGTAGCGCTTGAAAAACAATAAAGACTAAACAACCGAAGACGAATTGAAACAATGTAGCAAACTAAAGCAAATGGCAACAATCAGTAGCGAAAAGGAAAGACAGAAAGTAGCAGAAAGCAGGTAAATCGTGCGCGTGAACCCTCGCCGCAAGCGCCTCGGATGAAGGGAGAAGGGAGCTTTGTTTGGGGATGAATCCAATCAGAAGAGAAGAAGGATCTTCTATTCTTCCTCTCAGATTATCGATGCCAACAGCTAAATCCTTCACGCCAACAAACGGAAGAGAGAAAAGAGCAGAAAATGCGTTGAGATGGGAGTTCTACGCTTCCAAGCTTGTTGTTCTCCTTCCCCCTTGACCTCCTTTTATAGTGTTTTGCAGGTACGATTCGGCCAAGGAGAACCATCCATTCTGAACGACGACCTTTCACGTGGCAGCATGAGAGAAATTGGACGGCTGAAAGATCGCTACAAAATAGAAGACGGTTAGAACAACTTAACATTTTCACTTAAAACATTGCGGAGACAGCAATGTTTTCGCAATGTTCCTGCAATACAGAAAATTCAACTCTATAGCTTTGTTTTCGATTCTTTTTCCTTTATTTTACACATAAGTCCTGATTTAGCTTCATTCTATAAATTCTTATATATAAGCACATGTTTAGACTAAATTCTATCAAAAACGCTTAAGAGTTGACCCCATTCTATAGCAAATAAGTCCCTAAAGTATGCACTTTTGGAGACGTAACAATATTATAACTAACAAGAAAGTTATTGGGGAGTTTGTACAGTTAACCTCACGGAAGAGTGTAGTGCCATACTCCAAAATAAGCTGCCAAAGAAGGAGAAGGATCCTGGTTCCTTCACATTGCCAGTAGAATTGGGAGGCAAACATGTGGGCAGAGCCTTATGTGACTCGGGAGCCAGTATAAACCTCATGCCCTTGTCACTGCTCCAACAACTTGGAATAGGAGAAGCACGACCAACAACAGTCACCTTGCAACTTGCAGACAGATCCATCTCATACCCTGAAGGTAAGATTGAGGATATACTAGTCAAGGTTGACAAATTTATTTTTCTCGCAGATTTTATCATCTTGGACTATGAAGAAGACAAAGAGGTGCCAATCATTTTAGGCATACCTTTCTTAGCCACAGGTAGGGCCCTAATTGATGTCCAAAAAGGTGAACTCACCATGCGAGTCCATGATGAAGAGGTTAAGTTCAGTGTTTTTAAAGCTTTGAGGTACCCCTCTAATCTTGAACATTGTGCTACTGTAGATATAGTAGACTCATTAATGGAAGATGAACTTGAGCATGAATTATTAGTCAAGCATGCTACTGATTATGCACAAATAGATTTGAATGATTTGAATATTTTTGAATTAATGGATATATCTATGAATAACCCTAAGAATGTATGCATGACCAATGAATTATCTGAAAGAACTACAACTCCTATGATGCCATCAATTGAACATCCACCTTCGTTAGAATTAAAACCACTGCCACAACACCTAAAATATGCATATCTAGGAGAGAAAGACACCTTGCCTGTCATTATTTCGTCCAAATTAAATAAACAACATGAAATTGCGTTAATATTGCTGCTGGAGCAACATAGAAGGGCAATTGGGTGGACGATTGCTGACATTAGGGGTATAAGTCCTTATTGTATGCACAAGATATTGTTAGTTGAAGAACACACACCTAGGGTAGAGCATCAACGTAGGTTGAACCCCTCCATGAAGGAGGTAGTTAAAAAAGAAATCATTAAGTGGTTAGATGCAGGTGTGATCTTTCCAATATCCAATAGTCAGTGGGTCAGTCCTATCCAATGTGTGCCAAAAAAGGGTGGTACGACTGTAGTAGTTAATGAAAACAATGGATTAATACCAACTCGAACTGTCACAGGATGAAGAGTATGTATGGATTATCGAAAACTTAATAAAGAAACAAAAAAAGACCATTTCCCTCTACCTTTTATCGACCAAATGCTAGATAGATTAGCTGGCCAAGCCTTCTACTGCTTTTTAGATGGCTACTCAGGGTATAACCAAATCACCATAGACCCTAAGGACCAATAGAAAACAACATTTACATGTCCATTTAGTACGTTTGCTTTTCGCAGAATGTCATTCGACCTATGCAATGCACCAGCAACGTTCCAAAGATGTATGTTGGCAATCTTCTCTGACCTAGATGAGTCCATAGTAGAGATCTTTATGGATGACTTTTCAGTATTTGTTGATTCCTTTAACCACTGTCTAGCTAATCTAGGACGAGTTCTCACTAGGTGTGAAGAAACCAATCTAGTGTTGAATTGGGAAAAATGCCACTTCATGGTGGAGGAAGGCATAGTATTAGGACATAGAGTGTCCAAAGCAGGAATAGAGGTCGATAGGGCCAAGATAGAAGTCATTGAGAAGTTAGTTGAACCTAAGAATGTCAAAGCCATAAGAAGTTTCTTAAGGACACGCAGGGTTTTATAGGAGATTCATAAAAGACTTTTCAAAAATCTCTAAACCCCTCTGTGAGCTTCTAGAGCTGAATAAAACATTTATCTTTTCAAATGAGTGTTTAATAGCATGGACCAAGCTTAAGAATGCCTTAGTCAAAGCACCAATCATAGTCAGGCCAAATTGGGATATGCCTTTTGAACTAATGTGCGATGCAAGTGACTATGCAATTGGAGCCATGCTTGGCCAGAAAAGAGAAAAATTAACACATCCTATATATTATGCGAGTAGAACTTTGAATGAAGCTCAATGCAACTACACTACCACATAAAAAGAGATGTTAGCAGTGGTATTTGCATGTGAGAAATTCAGGCCATATATTGTAGGAAATAAAATAGTTGTTTATACTGATCATTCTGCAATAAAGTACTTAATGAGGAAGGCTGATGCCAAGCCTCGTCTAATTAGATGGGTGCTACTTTTGCAGGAGTTTGATTTGGAAATCAGAGACAAAAAAGGATGTGACAATGTAGTTGCTGATCACTTATCAAGATTGCAGAGTCATTGCGAATCTATTGCGGAGCCCGCAATGACAGATTCCGTTATTGATGAACATGTTTTTGCTTTAGTACATTGTGATAATGATGATGAACCATGGTTTGCTGATATTGCAAATTTTCTTGCCTCACAGGTGTTACCAGAATTCAACAAGGGGCAGGATAAGAAGAAGTTCTTAAATGAGGCTAGGAAGTACATTTGGGATGATCCAACCCTTTACAGAAGCTGTGCGGATGGATTGCTAAGGAAATGTGTGTCAGCTGCTGAATCAAGGTCAATCCTGCAGCATTGCCATACAGCCCCGTATGGAGGACACTTTGGTGGGCAAAGAACTGCTGCAAAGGTATTTCAGAGTGGCTACTTTTGGCCAACAATCTTCAAGGATGCACATGACTACGCACACAATTGCAATGAATGCCAACGAACAGGTAACCTCAGTAGGAAGGATGAGATGCCTCTAACATACATCTTAGAGTTAAAACTCTTTGATGTGTGGGGTATTGACTTCATGGGTTCATTCCCACCATCTGCTGGTAATCTTTACATTCTAGTAGCTGTAGACTATGTCTCAAAATGGGTTGAGGCAATTGCATGTCCTTTAAATGATGCTAAGACAGTTGTAAAATTTCTGAATAGGCATATTTTTACACGCTTTGGCACACCACGTGCCATCATAAGTGATGAAGGAACACATTTCATAAACAAAGCCATGGAAAAGGTGTTAGCTAAGTATAATGTTAGGCATAGGGTGGCAACACCCTATCATCCCCATTCAAATGGGCAAGCTGAAATTTCTAATAGAGAGATAAAAAATATACTTGAAAAAGTTGTAAAACCAAATTGAAATGATTGGTCTTTTAAATTAGATGATGCACTATGGGCTTATAGAACTGCATATAAAACACCTTTAGGAATGTCTCCTTATAGGTTAGTATATGGAAAAGCATGCCATCTCCCCCTTGAATTAGAAAACAAAGCTTTTTGGGCTTTAAAAGAGTTAAATTTTTGCGTGACCGATGCGGGAACATTGCGGTCTCTGCAATTGCATGAATTAGATGAACTAAGACACATGTCATACGAGAATGCTAAAATGTATAAGGAAAAAACTAAAATTTGGCATGATAGTAGACTCAGGATAAAGGATTTTAAAAAGGGCCAACATGTGTTGTTATTTAATTCACGATTGAAGTTGTTTCCTGGGAAGCTTAAGTCTCGTTGGTCTGGTCCATTTGTAATTACTAATGTGTTTGTTCATGGTGCAACCGAGATCCAAAATTTGGAACAAGGCCAACCGTTCATGGTGAATGGTGCAAGGTTGAAGCACTATTATGAGGAAGGGGATGAGAGAACACTCTCAGCATTCCTCTTGTCCGAGGCTTAAGGGAAATTAAGGGAAGATGAGCAAGGGTGTTTATTAGAATTATCCTTGTGCTCAAAAGTTGAAGGAATACGAAATAATTGTGTTTATTTACTGTTTTTTATTAAAGTGTTTTAAAATTCTGAAACTAATTAAAGTTATTTTAATGTTGATTAGAAGGTTGATGATTGAAAATCCTAACGGCAAATGGGTGGATCAATCAGGAGGTTAAGAGAAGATGTAGGGAGAATCGGGGAAGATCAGAGATTTTTATTGCTCAGATCTTGCGGCAAACGTCAAATTGAGAAATTAATTCCCAACGGTAATAATTTAAAGATTTTGTGTGAGATTTTGGGTGAGATTAAAGACATTGTGAATGCGTTGCGAAGTCCGCAAAGGCGTAGCCTTTATTTACGCAAACCGTTATAAATAGGAAAGCCTGCAGCCCATTCCCATTCACAAATCCCAAAACCCTCGAGCTCTCAACCGAATCTCTCTTTCCTTCTTCTAAAAAACTTTCGTTCTTTACCTCCAAGAAGTAACAATGGATTCAACCCGAACAACAAGCTCTACCCCAATGAAACCATCCCCCACAGCAGAAGACACTGCCATGGCAGGGGATGCGTTGATTTCCCTAGCAGCTGCTGAGGCTGCCAACACATCTGAACCAAGAAAGATCCCTGCGAAGAGAAAGAAGAAGGCCACGACTAAACGGGATCCTAGAACCAAAATCAGAGCAGACACGAGTGAGGAAAGCCTCACCAACAACAGACCGTCGTTCGAGACTGCCATGCAAAGTCTTGCTTCCACACAACAACAGTCGGAGCCTGAGGTCTCTCCCGTGGAACGGCCAAATTCTGCATCTACCCCGAGTGATGATGCGAAAGAAGGAGAGAAAGTCATCTCTCCCACCAGGGACGAAAGCCCTGTTGCGAAAGAATTTGGGAGAAGGAATTCTATGGACGAAACTTTGGATGAATGCATCAAGCGAGTGGCTGCCGAGGTGGTGGCTGGGTTAGAGAAACAGGTAGAATCGGTGCCTAAGAAAAGGACTCCGGTGATCATAAAGGCAAAGAGGCCGAAGGCCTCAAAGAAAGCTAAGAAAAAGATGGTCGAATCCGAACCCCCTGCCAAGAAATTGAAGACGGAAGCTGTGAAGGTAGCCAAGGCCAAGGAAAAAGCAAAAGGGAAAAGAAAGATGTTTCAAGAAGACGAACTTCCAGTTGAGAGGTATGTGTCTAAGGCTGCAGAGGATAGAGGTATGACGTTAATGAAAAGAGATCTCCTCCACGAAAGAGGATTTTTGGATTCTCCTGCGGACCTGCCGCTATTCTTGCGCGCAGGCATTGCAAATCATGGTTGGGATGAATTATGTAGGCCACCGATCCAAGCTTACTCAAATATGGTCTATGACTTCTACGCCAACCTCACTCACCCCGAAGGCTGCTATTCCACAGTAAGGGGCGTTGAGATAGACTTCTTCCCAGAGGCGATCAATGAAATTTATGCTCTCAGGGAGCATAAGAATTCAGAGTATGCAAGGATCATGGCCACACCATCTGAGGCAGTCCTGGAGGAGGCCTTGAGCATGATAGGTGTTGCGTGCTCAATGTGTTAAAATAATTAGGCAATAAAAGAGATAGAGCACTCAGAACATGCAAGCATACATGATCTTATAGCAAGTAGTAAGTATATTTCATTCGTTTTCCCACAGAGATTTATTTTTAGCTATTCGCGAAGTGTTTTGTTAAGAAAGAAGGGGTGGATTTGATGGGGTAAAATTGGTTTTTAATTATCTAATTTTTGCTGAATGTGTAAAGGGTAGTAACATCAACGAGAACAAGTGAAATTTAAGCTCAAATGAAAAGAAACGAAATTAATAAATGAAGGCAAAGACGGCTAAACAGAATTTTAACTTAAGCAGAATTGCAGAGACAGCAATTCTACCGCAATTAAATAACAGCGAAAGTGTGTAAATGGGTGAGTTAAGGGCTACTAATGACTATCCTATAAGCATTCTTATACGATTCTCAAGCACTGGATCTACTCTCTATGCATCAAACTATCTCAATCTCATGTATCGTCCGATTCCATGCATTAGATTCTTTAGTTTACTCGACTCAAAGTAAGGTCTTAAGCATCTTGTTAAAGCAGAAAGATATGGTTTGTACTAGGGAAACGCCTATTCCTAGGCCGTTTCCTGGTTACCTTGAAAGGCTAGCATGATAATATGACTCTGAACTCTTACTCCTTCCAGAGGTTAGGAGTTCTTTGGACAAAATGGATGGCCAATCGAAATTGCCCGTGGGATGAAGCTTACATACAATCAATGCTTCGAGAGCTATCCTACATGCTTGATTCACGTTTTTTTAGCCTATGGAGTTGTCATTAGCATGCCCCTAAGTGTCTTAGTTACTCATGGATATAAGGAGAACAGAACTAAAGGATAAGATGGACATGCTTAGAAGGGAAATGTGCTTAAAACAGCAAGGGAAAGCAGTAGAATGCAAAGGCAGAAACTGTGAAATACTGAATTTTGTGTTTGATTAATTGATTGTTTGAATGAACATAAGAGATACTTAAAGTAAAGAACAGATAGACAGAACACAACGAAATGATCTAAACTAGCCACAAGAACAGAAACAACACAAGACAGAATTGGAAAACAGAAATGAAGAACAGAAAGCAGTAAAACAGCTCGAAATCTCGTTGCAGCCGCCTCGAATGAAGGATGAGAAAGGTCAGCCTTGCTTGGATGAATCCAATCGGGAGAGAAGAAGAATCTCCTCTCCTTCCTATCAGATTATCGATTCCAACAGCTGAGCTTCGCAAACCAGCAGACGGCAAAGGAAAACTAGGAGAAAAAGTGGACTGCGAGAAGACTTCTACGCTTTCGGATGATGTTTGAACCCTCGACTTTGACCCCTATTTATAGTAATCTGCAGGTGCATTTGGGCCAAGAAGAACCATCAATCTTCAACGTCGTACTTCAGAATGGATGGAGGAGAAAGAACGAATCCCTGAAATAACGGAAATTAATAGAAAAAGATCAGTCAACTTACGGTTTTCACTTGAAACATTGCGGTGACCGCAATGTTTCCGCAATGCGTTCGCAAAGCTTGTTTTTCATTCTTTTCCTTCGGTTTTCAACTCTTTTCTTTCCTATTGTGCATAAGTCCTAATTTAGCTACCTTCTTCTAATTCTCATATTTAAGCATAGGTTTAGGCTAAATGCTATCAAAAACACCTAAGAGTGAACATCTTTCTAAGCTAATTAAGCCCTAAAAAGGTCACTTTTGGAGACGTAACACACCCCCAAACTTAAGGTTTTGCTTGTCCTCAAGCAATCTAAGGACTTTCCTAAGCTGCTGTTTCTTCTTCTTTACCCACTTACTAACTCCCCTATATCCCTATCTTGCACTGCTGTCCTGTGACACACTTCTAAGCTTAAAACTACCCTCTTATCTAGCTTCTTCTGACTTCCCCTGCCTAACACTCCATCTGTTTCCATTAACTCCCTACAACTGATCTTCTTGCTTTTGTCATATCATGCCACTATCCCTAAGGTTTCAAATTCTGCCTAGCTTTACCTCAGACTCAGTACATGCTTCTAGCTTTATTTTTAATGTGCCTAGGATTCCTTAGAGTCATGCCAGTCTTAGTATTAACGGTGACAGTAGTACTTTTAAAGAACAACCTAAACCCTGGCATCACTACATTGGATAAACACTCATCTCCCTAAACAACCCTACAAGTTACAACTTTGTGCTTAGCTAATTGAGGATCAGAGTGCTTTTTAAATAGGACATCTAGGCCACAAAGTTATAACTCCTAGGTATACATTCTTCTTCCCTATTCTTTTCCCTTTTTCTTACTTAGGTGGGGCCTCTCCTCTGGTTGCCTTTTGATGCAATGCCACTTGTGGGTCACACACTTGGCACTGATTACTTAGCAACCTAAGAGAGACCCCCCTCTTTATTCTATTTTTCATTTTTTTTTTTTTAGTTCATCATTTTTTGTAAAGGAGAAGAAGAATGCTTATGTTTCTAAGGGAGAGAGGAATGTTCCTAGGCCTAGGGTGGCCTCCCCCAAACTTCAACTACTCATTGTCCCCAATGAGTGTCTGAGGTGGCACACCCCCAAACTATCCTAGAAGCATCTAGTCTAAGGTAAAACAAAGAGAATCTAAAGCCCTAGGCATAGACAAAACATTCGAACGGCAAATATCACAGCAGCAGTAAAAAAAACAGACAGATAAGGGCTTAAAGCTGTGCATGCTGAGCTTTTTAGAGGTTGATTTAAACTAGCAAAGGGTGTCCTATGACACTCATCCAGCATGCTTTTAGATAAGCTATATATGGTAGTCATGATAGCAGCAAAAGATGGAATTTAAACAGATCACAGCCTAGCTAAACAGACAGTCCAAAACATGCTTTCAGTAATAAAAATTGCGGGTACCGCAATTATCTCGCAATCAAATCAGGGCAGATATAACAGTGATTAAGGCCCCTAACCATGCTTTTTCCAGTCATTCGAGCTCTCTAAAAATAAAACAAAACTAACCTACCTAGTCAGCTATCATCAGACTATACTAAGCAAGATTAAAAACATAAAACTAAGCATCTAAAACAGATCAAAAGTGTACAAAAAAAAGCATAATTCACATGGTCTATCAGAAAGCAGAAAATTGTTTTTTTTTTTTCTAAGGGAACAGCAATACTCCCTTCAGTGCAATTCAAACCAGCACTCAAACGTCTTCATCCTCATCTGGTTGTCGTGGTCGTGGAGGCACCCATGGAGTCAGAAGGTTTGTGGGGAAGTCAGGGAAGATACAGCCAAGTTGGTCTGCAACTTCCTTGTCCCGTGCCTGCGCGTAAGTGGCCCATTGAGCCATCCTCCTCTGCATATCCATCAGGCATGCCATGGATAGTGACTGATCAGCAGCCAGCCTATCCAGTTCAAACTCCATATTCCCCTTCCTCTTCAGCCTCAAGCTAGCAGGCAGCTCCAAGTGGCCCGTGTAAGCCATCTGCTGCTCCATTCGCTCAATGGGGACTCCTGCAAGCAAACATAATTTGGTTATGGTGTTAGGGAAAAACAATGGTCCCTTACCTTTCTTGGCGCACTCAGCAATGGCGGCTGACAAGATTTCCCCCACATTGACCGTGAGACCTCGCATAATGGCATAGACCAGCAGCGATCTGCTCTGGTTGATGGTCGTCTCATGGGTCACAGGGGACAGCTTTCTCCTTACAAAGGCAAACCATACAGCTGCCTTTGCTGTCAGGTTGGCACTCATGAGGGTGTGCCTCCCATTGCGTGAGACAGTCCACGCTGCTTCAGGCTGGCCAATGGTTCGAATGGCCTCCTCCAGCACTGCCTCAGTAGGCTCATCAACGATCCTTGCATAATCAGTGTGTCTTTGGCCCTTGAGGCCATAAGCTTCGTTGATGGCTTTTGCTGAGTAATCCACCTCTACTCCCCTCACCACAGAAAGCCCTTCCTCAGAGTTTCGCAGGTTGGCGTAGAAGTCGTAAACCATGCTCGTGTAAGCTGGATTGGGCGGCCTGCACAACTCCTCCCAGCCATGATTTATGATTCCTGCGCGCAAGAACTGCGGCAGGTCAGCAGGTCTGTCGAGGAAGCCTTTCTCGTGCAGCAACTCCCTCTTCCTCAGCTCAGCACCCCTGGACTCAGCATCAGAGGAAACATACCTCACTGACTGAGGCTCATCTTCAGGGTAGAGCTTGGCCTTCCCTTTATCTGCTGACTTGGCTGACTCGGCAGCCTCAACCTTGAGTCGTTTGAGCGAAGGCTCAGTGCTCTCTTTGGCTGACTCGGCAGCCTCAACCTTCCTGGCCTTCTTCTTCTTCAGCTTCTTGGCTCGCTTGGCCTTAAGAATCTTGGCCTTCTTCTTCTTCTTGAGCTTTGCCTCAATGGTGATCTGCTGCAGGCACGCCACCAACGTCTCTTCCATTGAGTCAGTCTTCTGTTCAAGACTCTCCGGGCTAGCTTCCCTCACAGGCGAGAAAACCTCCTCGTCCTCACCTTCCCCACTGCCCTGCGTTGATTCTTGGTACTCCCCATATGGGAATTCAGGGTCAGGCCGTGGGGAAGTGTGCGACGGCGTGGTTGTTTGCTCTGCTGAAGGTGTCTGTGCAGAACTCAGTGGTGAAGACGGCTGCTCAGGGCTCTGCGCTGGCGGTGATGAAGAGAGCTCTGGGCTCTGCACTCGTTCAGATGGTGAAGGGCTGTGCGCAGGCGATGCAGATGGCGACGAACCCTTCTTGGTCGATTCGTGGGACGCACGATCCGTTTCTTGACTCTCCACAGAGGGAGTCTTTGCTTTGCTTGGTTCGGCGGCCATCTCGATACTCCACCGGCGCTTCTTGGGTGTGCCTGCTGGTTCAGAGGGTCCAGCAGGTATCTCAGAGACAACCTTCCACTTCTTCTTGCGAATCGGCAGCTTATCCAGTCGTTCCGTTCGCGCAGCCTCAGCATCAGCCAAGGCAAGCAATGCATCTCTCGCAGCCGTTTCAGCGTCGTCAGCCCTCTTCTTGGCTGTAGATCTTTCAGCCCTTGTGAACACCATTGTTGAGTCTTGGAGATTTGGAGAGAAGAATCAAAGATGAAAAGAATCGCAGCTTTCTTGGAATTCAGAGAGTGGGAGAATTGTATCGATCAAGCGCCTTCTAACGGATATAAAAGAAACGGCTAAATCCCAACGGCTATATTTTTGCGGATCCTGCAAATCCAGCGCAATTTTAGGGATATTTTTTCATCAAAATGTCAATCTTTGCTCGTCCGTATCTTTTATTTGGCTCAATCTTTTCTTGATTTTTAAAGCTGGAATTACTCTCCTTGATTCCCTCTTTCGATTCCCTACAAAAAGAAATAAAAGCAACATCAAATTCGTAATTAAAATCCTACAACAAAACACACAAACGATAACCGGAAAATCGCAAAAAATAAACTAAGGCATGAGCCTTATGTTGACGAGCACAGCAATCACTCGTCCTCTCTCGTTCTCGTTTTCATGCTTCAGTCAAGAGGAAGGCCGAGAGAGTCTTCACATCTCCTTCCTCATAGTAGTGCTTCAACCTTGCACCATTAACCATAAACGGTTGGCCTTGCTGCAAGTTCTTTATCTCTATGGCACCATGAACAAACACATTAGTAATCACAAATGGACCTGACCATCTAGACTTAAGTTTCACTGGAAATAGTTTCAACCGTGAGTTAAACAACAAAACAAGTTGACCCTTCTTAAAGTCCTTAACTCTAAGTCTACTATCGTGCCAAATCTTGGTCTTTTCCTTATACATCTTAGCATTTTCATAGGCCATATGTCTAAGCTCATCAAGCTCATGTAATTGTAAGGACCGCAATGTTCCCGCATCCTTTACACAAAAATTCAATTCCTTCATGGCCCAAAATGCTTTGTTTTCTAACTCAAGTGGTAAGTGACAAGTCTTGCCATATACCAGCCTATAAGGAGACATACCTAGGGGTGTCTTATATGTTGTCCTATACGCCCAAAGTGCATCCTCGAGCTTAAAGGACCAGTCTTTCCTATTAGGTTTGACCACTTTTTCTAGGATGTTCTTAATTTCCCTATTTGAAATTTCAGCCTGTCCATTCGAGTGTGGGTGATAGGGGGTGGCTACTCTATGTCTAATGTTATACTTAGCCAACACTTTCTCCATAGCCTTGTTAATGAAATGTGACCCCTCATCACTAATGATGGCACGAGGTGTCCCAAACCTAGTAAAAATGTGCCTATGCAAGAATTTGGTGACTGTTTTAGCATCATTATTGGGACATGCTTTGGCCTCTACCCACTTGGATACATAGTCTACTGCTACCAAAATGTAAAGGTTACCTGATGATGGAGGGAATGGCCCCATGAAGTCAATGCCCCACACATCAAAGAGCTCCAACTCTAAGATGTAAGTGAGGGGCATCTCATCCTTTCGACTGAGGTTACCTGTTCTTTGACATTCATCGCAGCTGTGGGCATAGTTGTGGGCATCCTTGAAGATTGTTGGCCAATAGTAGCCACTCTGAAATACCTTTGCAGCTGTTCTTTGGCCACCAAAGTGTCCACCATAAGGAGCTGTGTGACAGTGCTGCAGCACAGACTTCGCTTCAGCAGCTGAAACACACTTCCTCAGCAAGCCATCAGCACAGGTTCTGTAAAGTGTGGGGTCATCCCATATGAATTTCCTTGCTTCATGAAGGAACCTCTTCTTCTCTTGACCTCCCTTGAAAACTGGTAATACCTGTGATGCAAGGAAGTTAGCAATGTCAGCAAACCAAGGTTCCTCATCGTTATCACAATGAGTCAAAACAAAGACATGTTCATCAATGAAAGCATCAGAAATTGCGGGTTCCGCAATTTTTTCGCAATTGTGCTGCAATCGAGAAAGGTGATCCGCAACCACATTTTCACATCCTTTCTTGTCTCGAATGTCCAAATCAAATTCCTGCAGCAATAACACCCACCTAATCAACCTAGGCTTAGCATCAGCCTTCCTCATAAGATATTTCAAGGCAGAATGGTCAGTGTACACAATTGTCCTAGTGCCTACAATATAGTTCCTGAATTTCTCACAAGCAAACACTACAGCAAGCATCTCTTTCTCAGTAGTTGTATAATTACATTGAGCCTCATTCAAGGTCTTACTAGCATAATAGACAGGGTGTGTTAGCTTGTCAATCTTCTGTCCTAACATAACCCCTACAGCATAGTCACTAGCATCACATAACATCTCAAATGGGAGATCCCAATCTGGCCCTACTATAACAGGTGCTGTGACTAGTGCTTTCTTAAGGGTTGTCCAAGCTACTACACATTCCTTAGAGAAGATGAATGGCCTGTTTAGTTCTAGAAGCTCACACAGAGGCTTGGCTATCTTAGAAAAGTCCTTAATGAACCTTCTATAGAAGCCAGCATGCCCTAAGAAACTTCTAATGGCCTTGACATTCTGAGGTTCTACCAACTTCTCTATGATCTCTATCTTTGCCCTGTCAACTTCTACACCTGCCCTTGACACTCTATGACCTAAGACAATCCCCTCGTCTACCATGAAGTGACACTTTTCCCAATTAAGGACTAAGTTAGTCTCTTCACATCTAGCCAGGACTTGTCCTAGGTTCTCTAGACAGTTGGTGAATGAATCCCCAAAGACTGAAAAGTCATCCATGAATATCTCTATCATAGATTCATCCAAATCAGAGAAGATTGCCAACATGCACCTTTGGAAAGTTGCCGGTGCATTGCATAAGCCAAAAGGCATTCTGCGAAAGGCAAAAGTTCCAAAAGGGCAAGTAAAGGTAGTCTTTTCTTGGTCCTTGGGGTCTATAGTGATTTGGTTGTACCCTGAATAACCGTCTAGGAAACAGTAATAGGCTCTACCAGCTATTCTGTCTAACATTTGGTCAATGAATGGTAGAGGGAAGTGGTCTTTTTTAGTTTCTTTATTGAGCTTCCTATAATCCATACATACTCTTGTTAAGTCTCTGAAAGTGACTTATTTAGGACCCATTTAGCTTAAGAAGATGTGCACTTTTAGGTGTTTTTGATAGCATTTAGCCTAAACCTATACTTTAATATGAGAATTAGAAGAAGGTAGCTAATTTAGGACGTATGCACAATAGGTAGAAAAAGGGTTGAAAACCGAAGGAAAAGAATGAAAAAAGCTGCATTGCGACAGCATTGCGAAAACATTGCTGAGGCCGCAATTATTCAAGTGAAAACCGTAAGTTGACTGATCTTTTTCCGTTAATTTCCGTAATTTCAGGGATTCATTCTTTCTCCTCCATCCATTCTGATATATGACGTTGAAGATTGATGGTTCTCCTTGGCCCAAACGCACCTGCAAACTACTATAAAAGGGGGTCAAAGTCGGAGGTCTGATCATCATTCGAAGCGCAGAAGTCTTCTCGCAGTCCATCATTTCTCTCTGTTTTCCTTTGCCGTCTGTTGGAGTGAGAGTCTCAGCTGTTGGAATCGATAATCTGATAGGAAGGAGAGAAGATTCTTCTTCTCTCTCGATTGGATTCATCCAAGCAAGGCTGACCTTTCATCCCCTTCATTCGAGGCGACTGCAACGAAGCTTTTCAAGCACCTTTACTGCTTTTCTGTGGTTCTTCTTCTTATTTCCAGTTTGATCAATGTTGTTCTTAGCCTAGTGCTTTAATTACTGCATTTCGTTGTTGTCTGTCTTTGAATCATTTCTTTTGAAGCTTTCCTTTGTCGTTCAAACATTCAAAGTAATCAAAGTAAAATTCTGCATTTCACAGTTTCCACCTTCTGCTGCTACGTTTTGTCTTATTGTTTTAAGCATATTTCTCTTCTAAGCATGTCTGTTTTATCTACCCTTTCTGTTCTCCATATATCCATGAGTAGCTAAGCCACTTAGGGGCATGCTAATGACAGAACTATAGGCTAAAAAACGTGCATCAAGTATGTAGGATAGCTCTCGAATCATTGGTTGTATGTAAGCTTCATCCCACGGGCAATTTCGATTGGCCATCCATTTTGTCCAAAGAACTCCTAACCTCTGGAAGGAGTAAGAGTTCAGAGTCATATAATCATGCTAGCCTTTCATGGTAATCAGGAAACGACCTAGGAATAGGCGTTTCCCTAGTACAAACTAAACACTCCTGTTTTAACAAGATGCTTAAGACCTTACTTTGAAGTCGAGTAAACTTAAGACTCTAATGCATGGAATCGGACGATACTTGAGATAGAGTGAGTTTGATGTATAGAGAGTTGGTCCAATGCTTGAGAATCGTAATAAAATGCCTATAGGATAGTCATTAGTAGCCCTTAATTCACCCATTTACTCAGTTTCGCTGTTATTTAATTGCGGTAACATTGCGGTCCTCGCAATTCTGCCAGATTTTCATTCTGTTTAGCTGTTTTCTTCCTCGTTTGTTAATTCCATCTCTTGTCTTTTAAGTCTAGTTTCAACTTGCATTTGTTTATGTTATATCCCTTTATACATTCAGCAAAAAGTAGATAATTAAAAACCAATTTTACCCCATCAAATTCATCCCATCTTTCTTAACAATCACACTTCGCGAATAGCTAAAAATGAGTCTCTGTGGAAAAAACGAATGAAATATACTTACTACTTGCTGTGAGACCATGTATGCTTGCATGTTCTAAGTGCTCTCTCTACCTTATTGCTTATTTATCTTTACACATTGAGCACGCAACAAGTTTTTGGCGCCGCTGCCGGGGACTTATTTTAAGTGAAAACGAAATTTGTTAAGTCTGAAACATCAAAGTATTTTCCATTGAATTTGATCCATCTTCATTTCTTTTTCAGGTACCATTTAGGGTAGTTTATGAATGAGACTCCATCTAGTGATCTAGAGTTCAACCCTGAGCCCGAGAGATTACTTAGAGCTAGGAATAGAGCCAAGAAACGTCTCTTTAAACAAACCCTTTTACCTCCAATCATTGCAGAGACTACAATTCCTCCGCAATTACCTCAAGAAGAAATGGCTGGAGTAAATCAAAACCTGGTGCCTGTCACTCGCAATCCCATTGAAATAGCGAATGACAAGGATAGCGCCATCCTTTCATATTTAGTACCTATGCCTGGGGAGCTGAACCCCAGCATAATCCGTCCTGAAATCACTGCCAACTCCTTCGAGTTAAAGCCAGTGATGTTCCAAATGTTGTCCACTGTGGGACAATTCTTTGGAATAGAAAATGAGGATCCCCATAACCACCTTAGGAATTTCCTAGGAGTTAGTGACACATTCCTAATCCCTGGAGTTTCCCAAGAAGCCCTGAGGTTATATCTTTTCCCTTACTCTTTAAGGGACAAAGCCAAAACATGGTTAAATTCCTTACCCTCAGGATCTGTCCTCAATTGGACAGATTTAGCAGAAAAATTCCTAGTCAAATATTTCCCACCAGATAGGAATTCAACCTTTCGTGATGATTTCATAAAGTTCAAACAAGCTCCAAGTGAGTCCCTTCACGAAGCTTGGACAAGATTCAAAGACCTTCTCATTAAATGTCCACACCATGGCATTCCATGGTGTATCCAAATAGAAGTCTTCTTTAAAGGATGCAACCCCAGCACCAGACAAGTTTTAAATTCATCTGCTGGTGGTTCCATGTTGTCCAAGAGTTACAACGAAGCTTATGAGATCTTGGAGAAGATCTCAACATCTCACTGTAGATGGTCAGACGATCCAGTAGAGCCAACTAGGGCTCAAGACAAGGATGCTCTAAGCGCCATGAGCACCCAAATAAATGCCCTGACCAACCTAGTTAAGCAAATGGCTCAGGCCAATCTCCAAACCAGTGCCAATACCGCCACAGCCATGTCAATGGGCACCCAACCAAGTCAAGGCGAGGCACCTATCTGTGGATTCTGTGGGGAAGGGCACCCATATGAATACTGCCCTGGGAATCCATCCTCAGTCTGCTATGTTGGAAGCCAGCAGCAGCCTAGGAATAACCCCTACTCCAACACCTATAACCCTGGTTGGAGAAACCACCCTAACCTGTCATGGGGTGGCCAACAAAACACTAACCAAAATTCTAACCAACCTAGACCGAGTGGAACACCTGGTTTCACTCCCCAACACAACCAGTCAATGTACCAAAAACCTTACAATCAACCTGTAGGATCTTCTGTAGAAAACCTACTCAAGGAATACATAGCTAAGAATGATGCTACTCTTCAGAGCCAGCAAGCTACTCTTAGGAGCCTGGAAAACCAAATAGGCCAATTAGCCAATGAACTTAAAAGTAGGCCCCAAGGTAGACTCCCTGCTGACACCGAGGTACCAAGGAGAGATGGCAAAGAACAAGTTCAAGCAATTGAACTTAGGAGTGGAAGACCATTGGTGAGCAACACAAAGGACACACCAAAGAGAGTAGAGAACACTGAGTCTAGTGCTCCACTGGAGTCTCTGCCAAACCAAGGTCCACCACCAACTAGCACATCAGGAGCCAGGCTAGAACCAATTGTTGAGGAGGTAGAAGAAATTCCAAGGCCTCCACCTATCCTAAAGCGCCCTGACATACCTGCATATGTGCCACCACCTCCATACCCTCGAAGGCTGAAGAAGAAGCAGGAGCAGGAAGTTCATTTTAATAAATTCTTAGAAATACTTAAGCAAGTGCATGTTAACATTCCGTTTGTTGAAGTTTTACAGTCGATGCCTTCTTATGTAAAGTTTTTGAAGGACATTATTACTAACAAAAAAATAATTGGTGAGTTTGAAACAGTAAACCTCACCGAGGAGTGCAGTGCCATCCTCCAGAACAAGCTGCCTAAGAAGGAGAAGGATCCTGGGTCCTTCACCTTACCTGTAGAACTTGGAGGCAAGCACGTGGGCAGAGCGCTTTGTGACCTTGGCGCCAGCATAAATCTCATGCCCCTGTCCCTATTCCGCCAGTTGGGAATGGGAGAAGCACGTCCAACCACAGTCACTTTACAACTAGCAGACAGATCCATCGCATATCCAGAAGGTAAGATTGAGGATATTCTAGTTAAAGTTGACAAATTCATTTTCCTTGCAGATTTCATTGTCCTGGACTATGAGGCAGACAAGGAGGTCCCCATCCTGCTAGGTAGACCATTTCTAGCCACAGGTAGGGCACTAATAGATGTTCAAAAAGGTGAGCTTACTATGAGGGTTCATGATGAAGAGGTAAAGTTTAGTGTATATAAAGCTTTAAGGTATCCCTCTGACCTTGAATCCTGTGCTAGCATGGATATTGTTGACTCACTGATGGAAGAACAATTAGAGCATGTATTATTAACCAAGCATGCCAATGAATATGTAGGATTAGATGTAGCTGACTTAAATGTATCTGACATAATGGATATACCTGTAGATAACCCACAGCATGTATGTATGAATGTAGATTTAACTGATAGAACTGTAAATCCGTTAAAACCCTCCATTGAGCATCCACCTGTTTTAGAACTGAAACCACTACCCACTCACCTCAAATATGCATATCTAGGAGATAATGATACGCTGCCTGTAATTATTTCTTCTAAGCTAAGTGAACAGCATGAGGTTGATTTAATTTTACTGCTTAAGCAACATAGGAAGGCTATAGCATGGACTATTGCTGATATTCGAGGCATTAGCCCTTCTTATTGCATGCACAAAATTATACTAGAGGAAGAGCACACACCTAGAGTAGATCACCAGCGTAGGTTAAACCCCTCTATGAAAGAGGTAGTGAAGAAAGAAATAATAAAGTGGTTACATGCAGGAGTGATTTTCCCCATAGCTAGTAGCCAGTGGGTGAGCCCCATCCAATGTGTACCTAAAAAGGGGGGAATAACTGTGGTAGTCAATGAGAACAACGAACTGATTCCAACAAGGACTGTCACAGGGTGGAGAGTGTGTATGGATTACAGAAAACTAAATAAAGAAACTAAAAAAGACCATTTCCCTATACCGTTCATTGACCAGATGCTAGACAGAATAGCTGGTAGAGCCTACTATTGTTTCTTAGATGGCTATTCAGGCTATAATCAAATTACTATAGACCCTAAGGATCAAGAGAAGACCACCTTCACTTGCCCTTTTGGAACGTTTGCCTTCCGCAGAATGCCTTTTGGCTTATGCAATGCACCGGCAACTTTCCAAAGGTGCATGATGGCAATCTTCTCTGAGTTGGATGAGTCCATGATAGAAATATTCATGGATGACTTCTCAGTCTTTGGGGATTCATTCAAAACCTGTCTAGAAAACCTAGGACAAGTCCTGGCTAGGTGTGAAGAGACCAACCTAGTCCTAAATTGGGAAAAGTGCCATTTTATGGTAGATGAAAGGATTGTCTTAGGACATAGAGTGTCAAGGGCAGGTGTAGAAGTGGATAGGGCAAAAATAGAGATCATAGAGAAGTTGGTAGAGCCCCAGAATGTCAAAGCCATTAGAAGCTTCTTAGGGCACGCTGGCTTCTACAGAAGGTTCATTAAGGACTTTTCTAAGATAGCCAAGCCTCTGTGCGAGCTTCTAGAGCTAAATAGACCATTTATCTTCTCTAAAGAATGTGTAGTAGCTTGGAAAACCCTTAAGGAAGCACTAGTCACAGCACCTATCATAGTCGGACCAAATTGGGATCTCCCATTTGAGATGCTATGCGATGCCAGTGACTATGCTGTAGGAGTCATGTTAGGACAGAAGATTGACAAGCTGACACACCCTGTCTATTATGCTAGCAAGACCTTGAATGAGGCTCAATGTAATTATACAACTACTGAGAAAGAGATGCTTGCTGTAGTATTTGCTTGTGAAAAATTTAGAAATTACATTGTAGGCACTAGGACAATTGTATACACTGACCATTCTGCCTTGAAATATCTTATGAGGAAGGCTGATGCCAAGCCTAGATTGATTAGATGGGTGTTATTGCTGCAGGAATTTGATTTGGACATTCGGGACAAGAAAGGATGTGAAAATGTGGTTGCAGATCACCTGTCTCGATTGCAGCACAATTGCGGAAATATTGCGGAGACCGCAATTTCTGATGCTTTTATTGATGAACATGTCTTTGCTTTGACTCATCGTGATAACGATGAGGAACCTTGGTTTGCTGACATTGCTAACTTCCGTGCATCACAGGTATTACCAGTGTTCAAGGGAGGACAAGAGAAGAAGAGGTTCCTTCATGAAGCAAGGAAATTCATCTGGGACGACCCCACACTTTACAGAACCTGTGCTGATGGCTTGCTAAGGAAGTGTGTTTCAGCTGCTGAAGCGAAGTCTGTGCTGCAGCACTGTCACGCATCTCCTTATGGTGGACACTTTGGTGGTCAAAGAACAGCTGCGAAGGTATTTCAGAGTGGCTACTATTGGCCAACAATCTTCAAGGATGCCCACAACTATGCCCACAGCTGTGATGAGTGCCAAAGGACAGGTAACCTCAGTCGCAAGGATGAGATGCCCCTCACCTACATTTTAGAGTTGGAGCTCTTTGATGTGTGGGGCATTGATTTCATGGGACCATTCCCTCCATCATCAGGTAACCTTTACATTTTGGTAGCAGTAGACTACGTGTCCAAGTGGGTAGAAGCCAAAGCATGTCCTAATAATGATGCTAAAACAGTCACTAGCTTCTTGCATAGGCACATTTTCACTAGATTTGGGACTCCTCGTGCTATCATTAGTGATGAGGGGTCACATTTCATTAATAAGGCTATGGAGAAGGTATTGGCTAAATATAACATTAGACATAGAGTAGCCACTCCCTACCACCCACACTCAAATGGCCAAGCTGAAATTTCCAATAGGGAGATAAAGAACATCCTAGAAAAGGTAGTCAAACCTAATAGGAAAGACTGGTCCTTCAAACTTGAGGATGCACTTTGGGCTTATAGGACAGCATATAAGACACCTCTAGGAATGTCCCCTTATAGGCTGGTATATGGCAAGGCTTGTCACTTACCACTTGAGTTAGAAAACAAAGCATTTTGGGCCATGAAGGAATTGAATTTTTGTGTAAAAGATGCAGGAACATTAAGGTCTTTGCAGCTACATGAACTTGATGAGCTTAGGCATATGGCCTATGAGAATGCCAAAATGTATAAAGAAAAGACCAAAATATGGCACGACAGTAGACTTAGGATCAAAGACTTTAGGAAAGGCCAACTTGTCCTATTATTTAACTCACGTCTAAAGATATTTCCGGGCAAACTAAAGTCCAGATGGTCGGGTCCATTTGTTATTACTAATGTCTTTGTTCATGGTGCGATAGAGATAAAAAACTTGCAGCAAGGACAGCCATTTATGGTCAATGGTGCTAGATTGAAGCACTACTATGAGGAAGGAGATGTGAAGACTCTCTCGGCCTTCCTCTTGACTGAAGCATGACAAAAAGAACGAGAGAGAACGAGTGGTTACTGTGCTCGTTTAGTCAAGGCCAATGCCTTAGTTTATTTTTTCTGTTTTTCCGGTTATCGTTTGTATGTTTTGTGGTGTAATTTTAATTGCGTATTTAATGTTTGTTTTATTTGTTTTTGCAAGGATTCGAAAGAGGGGATCAAGGAGAGTAAATCCAGCTTTTAAAATCAAGAAACGGTTGAGCCAAATAAAAGATACGGACGAGCAAAGTTTGAGATTTTGATGAAAAAATATCCCTGGAATTGCGCTGGAATTGCTGGATTCGCAAAAAAAAGAGCCGTTGGGATTTTTCCGTTGCCTTTATATCCGTTGGGAAGCGCTCGATCGATACGATTCTCTCATTCTCTGATTTCCAAGCACTCTGCGATTCTCTTCGTCTTTGATTCTTCTCTCAAGATCTTCAAGACTCGACAATGGTTTCCACAAGGGCCGAAAGATCCGCAGCCAAGAAGAAGGCTGATGACGCAGCTGAAACGGCTGCGAGGGAAGCATTGCTCACCCTTGCAGACGATGGTGCCGTTCGCACCGGTCCTCTTCCCAAGCTTCCTATTCGTAGGAGGAAGTGGAGGGTGGTCACTGAGATTCCTGCGGGACCATCTGAGCCAGTGGGCACGCCCAAGAAACGCCGGTGGAGTGTCAAGACGGCCGCCGAACCAAGCACAGCAAAGACTCCCTCTGTGGAGAGTCAAGAAACTGATCGTGCATCCCACGAGTCAGCCAAAGAAGGTTCGTCGCCGTCTGCATCACCTGCGCACAGCCCTTCACCGTCTGAACCAGTGCCAAGCGCAGAGTCGTCGCCGCCTGCGCAGAGCTCCGAGTTGTCTCCAGCACCTCAGAGTTCTGACCCGACACCTGCAGCAGTGCAGAGTCCTGAACTGCCATCTTCGCCACTGAGTTCTGCGCGGACACCATCAGCAGAGCACAATTCTCCACGGCCTGATCCTGAATTCCCTTATGGGGATTATCAAGAGTCCACTCAGGGCAGTGGAGATGCTGGGGAAGACGAAGTTTTCTCTCCTATGAGGGAAGATAGCCCTGCCGAGCCTGCACAGCAGGACGATTCTATGGAGGAGACGTTGGGGGCATGCCTCCAGCAGATCAACATCAAGGCCAGGCTCAAGAAGAAGAAGAAGGCCAAGATTGTCAAGGCCAAGAAGTTGAAGAAAAAGAAGGCCAAGAAGGTGCCGTCGACGGACAAAGAGAGTACTGAGCCTTCGCTCAAACGCCTCAAGGTGGAGGCTGCCGAATCATCCAAACCAGCAGATAAGGGGAAGGCTAAACTCTACCCTGAAGACGAACCTCAGTCAGGGAGGTATGTCTCGTCTGACGCTGAATCCAGGGGTGCTGAGCTGAGGAAGAGGGACCTGTTGCACGAGAAAGGCTTCCTCGACCGACTCGCTGACCTGCCGCAGTTCTTGCGCGCAGGAGTGATCAACCACGGCTGGGAGGAATTTTGCAGACCGCCTAATCCAGCCTACACGAGCATGGTGTACGATTTCTACGCCAATGTGCTCAGCCCTGAGGATGGCCTGTCTGTGGTCAGAGGGGTGGAAGTGGATTTCTCAGCCAAAGCCATCAATGAAGCCTTTGGTCTCAAGGGCCAAACGCACACAGATTATGCGCGGATAGTTGATGAGCCGACTGAGGCAGTGCTGGAAGAGGCCATTCGCATAATTGGCCAGCCTGAAGCAGCGTGGACTGTCTCACGCAATGGGAGGCACACCTTAATGAGTGCCAATCTGACAGCAAAGGCAGCTGTTTGGTTTGCCTTTGTGAGGAGAAAGCTGTCCCCTGTGACCCACGAGACGACAATCAACCAGAGTAGATCACTGCTGGTCTATGCTATCATGCGCGGTCTCACGGTCAATGTGGGGGAGATCATGTCAGCTGCCATTTCTGAGTGCGCAAAGAAAGGTAAGGGACCCTTGTTTTTCCCTAATACTATAACCAAGCTATGTTTGCTTGCAGGAGTCCCCACCGAGCGCCTGGAGCAGCAGATGGCCTACACGGGCCACTTGGAGCTGCCTGCTAACCTGAGGCTGAGAAGAAAGGGGAATATGGAGTTTGAACTGGATAGGCTGGCTGCTGAACAGTCTCTATCCATGGCCTGCTTGATGGATATGCAGAGAAGAATGGCTCAATGGGCCACTTATGCGCAGGCGAGGGACAAGGAAGTTGCAGACCAGCTGGGATGCCTCTTCCCTGAGTTCCCTACCAATCTCCTAACTCCATGGGTGCCCCCAAGACCAAGGCAACCTGATGAGGATGACGAGGATTGAGTGCTGGTTTGAAGTGCACTAAAGGGAGTATTGCTGTTCCCTTAGAAAAAAAAAACAATTTTTCTGCTTTCTGATAGGATCATGTGCATTATGCTGTTTTGTGTTCAACTTTTGATCTGTTTTTAATGTTTAGTTTTATGTTTTTTTTCTTTTGCTTAGTCTAGTCTGATGTTAGCTGAATAGGTAGGATAGTTTAGCTTTATTTTTAGGATGCGTGAGTAACAGGAAAAAGCATGCTGAGGGGCCCTAATCAATGTTATATCTGCCCGGATTGAATTGCGAAATAATTGCGGTTCCCGCAAATTTTGTGACTGATTGCATGTTTTGGACTGTCTGTGTAGTTAGGCTGTGATCTGTTAAATTCTGTCTTTTGCTGCTAGCATGACTACCTTATATAGCTGATCTTAACGCATGCTGGATGAGTGTCATAGGACACCCTTTGATAGTTTAAATTAGCCTCTGAATAGGGCTCAGCATGCATAAACCATCAGTCCTTAAACTGTCTGTTTTGTTCAAATTTTCTGCTGCTGGGGTAATTGCTTTTAAATGTTTTGCCTATGCCTAGGATTTTTAGATTCTCTTTGTTTTACTTTAGACTAGATGCTTCTAGGACAAGTTTGGGGGTGTGCCACCTCAGACACTCATTGGGGACAATGAGTAGTTGAAGTTTGGGGGAGGCCACCCTAGGCCTAGGAACATTCCTCTCTTCCTTAGGACATAAGCATTCTTCTTCTCCTTTAAGAAAATTTTTTATGATAAATAGAAAAGAGAGGGGAGTCTCTCTCAAGTGCTGAGTAATCAGTGCCAAGTGTGTAAACCACAAGTGGCATTGCATCAAAAGGCAACCCAAGGAGAGACTCCACCTAAGTAAAAAAAGGGAAAAGGAGAAATAGGGGAAGAAGGATGTATGCTTAGGAGTTATAATCTTGTGGCTTAGATGTCCTATTTAAAAAAGAACTCTGATCCTCAAAGAGCTAAGCACAAGGTTGTAGTTTCTAAGTTTGTCTAAGGAGATGAATGTATATCCAATGTAGTGATGCCAGGGTTTAGGTTGTTCTCTAAAAGTACCACTGTCACTGTTAATACTAAGACTGGCATGACTCTAAGGAATCCTAGACACATTAAAAATAAAGCTAGAAGCATGTACTGAGTCTGGAGTAAAGCTTGGTAGAATTTGAAACCTTAGGGATAGTGGCATGATGTCATAAAAGTAGCTAGATCAGTAGTAGGGGGTTAATAAAAACAGCAGGTATAGTAGGCAGGTGAAGTCAGAAGAAGCTTGATAAAGAGGTTAGTTCTAAACTTAGAAGTGTGTCACAGGACAGCACTGCTAGAGATAGGGATATAGGGGAGTCGGTAAGTAGTTAAAAAAAGATAAAAAAAAAAACAAGCCTAAGTAAGTCCTTAGTATGCTTGAGGACAAGCAAAACCTTAAGTTTGGGGGTGTGTTAAGTCTCTGAAAGTGACTTATTTAGGACCCATTTGTCTTAAGAAGATGTGCACTTTTAGGTGTTTTTGATAGCATTTAGCCTAAACCTATACTTTAATATGAGAATTAGAAGAAGGTAGCTAATTTAGGACGTATGCACAATAGGTAGAAAAAGGGTTGAAAACCGAAGGAAAAGAATGAAAAAAGCTGCATTGCGACAGCATTGCGAAAACATTGCTGAGGCCGCAATTATTCAAGTGAAAACCGTAAGTTGACTGATCTTTTTCCGTTAATTTCCGTAATTTCAGGGATTCATTCTTTCTCCTCCATCCATTCTGATATATGACGTTGAAGATTGATGGTTCTCCTTGGCCCAAACGCACCTGCAAACTACTATAAAAGGGGGTCAAAGTCGGAGGTCTGATCATCATTCGAAGCGCAGAAGTCTTCTCGCAGTCCATCATTTCTCTCTGTTTTCCTTTGCCGTCTGTTGGAGTGAGAGTCTCAGCTGTTGGAATCGATAATCTGATAGGAAGGAGAGAAGATTCTTCTTCTCTCTCGATTGGATTCATCCAAGCAAGGCTGACCTTTCATCCCCTTCATTCGAGGCGACTGCAACGAAGCTTTTCAAGCACCTTTACTGCTTTTCTGTGGTTCTTCTTCTTATTTCCAGTTTGATCAATGTTGTTCTTAGCCTAGTGCTTTAATTACTGCATTTCGTTGTTGTCTGTCTTTGAATCATTTCTTTTGAAGCTTTCCTTTGTCGTTCAAACATTCAAAGTAATCAAAGTAAAATTCTGCATTTCACAGTTTCCACCTTCTGCTGCTACGTTTTGTCTTATTGTTTTAAGCATATTTCTCTTCTAAGCATGTCTGTTTTATCTACCCTTTCTGTTCTCCATATATCCATGAGTAGCTAAGCCACTTAGGGGCATGCTAATGACAGAACTATAGGCTAAAAAACGTGCATCAAGTATGTAGGATAGCTCTCGAATCATTGGTTGTATGTAAGCTTCATCCCACGGGCAATTTCGATTGGCCATCCATTTTGTCCAAAGAACTCCTAACCTCTGGAAGGAGTAAGAGTTCAGAGTCATATAATCATGCTAGCCTTTCATGGTAATCAGGAAACGGCCTAGGAATAGGCGTTTCCCTAGTACAAACTAAACACTCCTGTTTTAACAAGATGCTTAAGACCTTACTTTGAAGTCGAGTAAACTTAAGACTCTAATGCATGGAATCGGACGATACTTGAGATAGAGTGAGTTTGATGTATAGAGAGTTGGTCCAATGCTTGAGAATCGTAATAAAATGCCTATAGGATAGTCATTAGTAGCCCTTAATTCACCCATTTACTCAGTTTCGCTGTTATTTAATTGCGGTAACATTGCGGTCCTCGCAATTCTGCCAGATTTTCATTCTGTTTAGCTGTTTTCTTCCTCGTTTGTTAATTCCATCTCTTGTCTTTTAAGTCTAGTTTCAACTTGCATTTGTTTATGTTATATCCCTTTATACATTCAGCAAAAAGTAGATAATTAAAAACCAATTTTACCCCATCAAATTCATCCCATCTTTCTTAACAATCACACTTCGCGAATAGCTAAAAATGAGTCTCTGTGGAAAAAACGAATGAAATATACTTACTACTTGCTGTGAGACCATGTATGCTTGCATGTTCTAAGTGCTCTCTCTACCTTATTGCTTATTTATCTTTACACATTGAGCACGCAACAACTCTCCACCCCGTGACAGTCCTAGTTGGAATCAGTTCGTTGTTCTCATTGACTACCACAGTCATCCCACCCTTTTTAGGTACACACTGTATAGGGCTTACCCACTGACTACTAGCTATGGGGAAGATCACACCAGCATCTAACCATTTTATTATTTCTTTCTTTACTACCTCTTTCATAGAGGGATTCAGCCTACGTTGATGATCTACTCTAGGTGTGTGCTCTTCCTCTAGTATAATCTTATGCATGCAATAAGAAGGGCTAATGCCTCTAATATCAGCAATAGTCCATTGGTAGAAGGATTTTTGAATGTCCAACTAATTTTCGGGGTGTCGAATCCCGCCAAAATAAAATTTATAATTACCGAAACTACTAAGCTTTGCAGCTAGTGGTAACGGGTCGATCCGCAGGGAACCTTAATCAATCTCTCCTAATTAATTTCTATTTGTCTTTTAAACTAAAACTCAAAATAAAATAAAAGGGGAGTTAATTAAAACTAAAGTAAGTAAAATTAAGCTAACGGAAAAATAAATGGAACACGTGCTCCTAATTCGAGGGATCGGGATTTATCTTGATGCGCTTAGATCATAGGGATTCTAATCATGCTTGTAATTTAATCTCATGCACGCGAAATGTTTGCTCGTTTCCGTAGCAAACATCCCAAAGAATTAATTAGAAAAGTGCAATTCCAATTAAACATGCTCGCTAATTAATCTAAGTTAGCTACGCTTAAATCAATCAAAGAACAGTGACGGGTAATATCGCGACGAACCGATTGATCGAGAACTCGACCAATTGGCGTGATTTCTATTCTTTCCCTAAGTCTATCGTGCAAACGATAATTAATGCTATTCTCCTACTGTCACTTAGGCTAGAATTAATTAGTCACGCTTAGACCCTTGTTACCTAGCGATTGAGGCAATTATACGTCCTAACCTTTAACGGTAAAACATGCGTGAGGACTCGGACGTCACTCCTAATCAGTCATACATGCTCATGGGATTCAAACAAAGGAAGAATCATGCAAGAAACTATCAAATACAAGCTGGAAATTTAAAGCTAAACCCTCTCTAATGCATCAAGACAACCCTAAACTCGAATTAGAGCACTTACCTTAGCCAAACGTGATGAAAATTGATCCAAAATTGTCCAAAAACCTTGAAAATGGATGAAAATATCACCAAACCCGAGGCTACAACTCTCAATATCGAAATTTCTCTCTCCTAAGTGAATGGTGGCTGAAAAACTAGGTTAAAACGCTTAAAAAGCTAAAAAAATGAGTTTTGGGCCGAAATTGGCCAATTGGGCCGCGCATGGGCCGGCAGGCGCGCGCGGACGCGGATCGGCAGGCGGGGCGAGCGCGCGGGTGGGCGCGGGTCGGCAGGCGAAGCGGGCGCGGGCTGGGCGCTGATCTGGGCCGCGCATGGGGCGCGGGTCGGCAGGCGGGCGAGCGGGTCGGCAGGTGCGGGCAGGGCGCGCGCGGATGGGGGCCTGCTGCGTGGAGGCTGGGCTGGGGCGTCTGGAGATGGGCCACGCGCGCGGGCGCGGAGCGGGTCGTGGGCGCGCGGATGGGCGAGGCGGGCGCTGGAGCGGGCCGGACGATGGAGTTGGCCGCGCGTTGACCGTTGACCATTGACCGTTGACCGTTTCAGTTTTTACAAAAATAATAGAAATCTTGCACCCACCATGATTTGAACCTTGGCTTCACCATTCTCTTAGCAAAGCCAACACCATTAAGCCACTAATCAATTTTGAGTAGAAATTAGATTATTTAATAAATGTAGTATAATCACTCAAAACAATTAATTAATAAAATGTTATAAAATATTCATTTAAGCTCTTAATTATCGCAAATGCCCGATTTACCCCTTAGCAATTAAATTATACAAAATATATCAATTAAGTCTATATAATTATTCTAATTTACAAGACTTAGGAGCTAAATATTAGCACTTTTGGAGTGCTATCAAAACCCCCAACCTAAATCTTGCTAGTCCTCGAGCAAGGAAAACTCTGAACTAGCTCCTAAGAATGAAATTGCATGCAACGACTCTAACCTCAATGCTTTAAAAAAAACAAGGCACTTACAACAAAAGAAAACAATCAATTGCATGCGCATAAGTTGAGAACATTTCAAAAATTAAACTGCTACTCCCCTACGTGCGTGTGTGATTAGCCAACCTATTCTAGCTCTTATAGACTCGGAAAAACCATATGCAACTCTACATCTCGTTTTCCCCCTACTTCTAGCAATAAAGAACAGTCTAATGGCTTTTCAACAATCAAGAGAGTAACAAATCAAACGGCCTAAACATTTTCTTTTTCTTGAGTACTTTGTACTCTTTATTTCTTTTGATCCACTTTTTTTTTGTTTTACTTTTCTTTTGCTTCTCCAAGAGAGCCTAACACGTCAAGCTTCGCTTCACGTTTTTAAGGACTAATGCTCACTTCTTAATGTGCACTTTAAGAAGGAGGAGCATCTCTAGAGTTTTTATTTTCATGCTTACTTACTTTTTTTTTTTTTTAGGCAATAGCTTTGCTATAACACGATTAATTTAATACAACCTATCATGCATCAAGCCTTCCCTAGGGGTGCCTTTAGGGGTGACAACAAGATTTCATGCAACATAAGACAATTCTAAGCCTACAGAACCAATAATAGGATGCTACGTGCTCGATAGATGCAAGGGAGAAACAGAAAAATTTTAAAAATTTTTGAAAAATGCTCAACATGCACATACAATCTCATGCTTTTCTAGATATGTAAATACGAAGAATTTAAAAGCATTTCATAGATTGTCCTCATCGAACAACATGCAACAGCAGACCAAAACACTTCTAATTCAGAATTTCCACAGCTCAACAACTTCAGAAATCCATCAAACTTCTCCACCCCCAACCTAAAAGGATACATAGTCCTCTCTGTATCACACATCAGACTAAGCGATTAAAATTACAAAATTTAAGGGAACAGAAAACCTCCCCTGAATTTTGTTAGGTTGGTGGTTGAAGCAGCGCGGTCCTTGCCCAAATATCTCGTTCCTTAGGCCACAAACCCCTACAAAAAGAAAAACTAAGAAACTAAGCTAGGAAAAATAAAAACAGAAAGTAAAGACAAGAATCTAAAAAACACATGGGTTGCCTCCCAAGAAGCGCAATTTTTTTAACGTCGTTATGCTCGACGTGTCTTCCACTCTGTCAGGGTACATAGAAATTCTCGTACTTCTTCGGCCCCTTCTTTCTTGAATCAACAAAACCTGCTAAGAGAAGCAAGCTCTTCGACTTTTGGAGGCAGCCGGACAAAGTTGTTATTTTTTTGGTATTTTTGATATATGGAAAAATAAAAGACTCAACAGACTGAAATAAAACAAAATAAGACTCAACTGAAAATAAAGACTCGACGGACTTAGGAGAAGAAGGAAGAAAGCATGCATCAATAGAGGATTTAACAGGAAATAAAATAGATAGAGGCTTGTCAGCCTCATACTCTATCACCCTAACATCCTCCTCGGGACTAGGCTCGACATCTTCCTTAATCTCACCGATCACATATTCGCATGGCGGAGCATTCTCAATCTCTTCATCACTATCGGGGTGTATTTCCTCAAAGAACCTCTCCGCAGTGGTATGCTCAACTGGATGATCTTCCTCACCCTCCAATTCCTTCGCAGGATTGAGCAAACGACTTATTTGCTCATTCGCTTCGCGGAGCTTGGCTTCTAACCGAGCCTCGTGCATTGCCTGCGAATATTGGTGAGTGCTATCAACTAATTCATTAACCATTTGTTCCAGTGACATACCTCGACAATAATTATGAGGAAATTGGTTTTGTTGCTCCTCCATTCCTTGCCACTCAACTTCAGTCTCTAGGCGAGACTGGCGCATTCCCTGCTCGAATTGGAGCGTGCTGTTGACTAAATTGTCAACCATCTGCTTCAATGACATTCTTTGGCAAGAATTCGGAGGAGCTCTTTCATCTTCATAACTTGAAACTTGTCCCCAATAATCAAATGGATAATCTGCCATGCTAAACGAGAAGACACAAGACAAAGAAAAATATTTTTGGTTTTTTTAAACAAATAAAATTTAACTAAGAGAAATTAAATGGTTCCCCGGCAACGGCGCCAATTTTGGTAGTGAACTTTTGTACGTTCACAAATTTCGGGTTGTCGAGACCCGCCAAAATGAAATTTATAAACCCGAATGCACCGAGCAATTTGGAGCTAAGTGGTAACGGGGTCGATCCACAGGGAGTGATCAATAATCCTAAATTAATTGAACTAAATTTGCAATGATAAAATGGGGGGATTTTGTTTGGAAAAACAAAGTAACAAAAACAGAATTTAAGCTAACGGAAAATAAGGGAAAAACAGTGGCGAAAACTGAATTTAAGCTAACGGAGAAATAAAACGGGAAGTATGAAATTGACGAATTCGATTAATTAGCAAGTGTCGGGATTGATCTAATGTATTTCGGTTCATTGATTAACATGTGAATTAGCCGAGACGTTTCATGCACACAAAATGTTATGTCCCAAACGGGTCCAAAACATCCCAATGAATTAATTAGGTGAGTGCAATCCTAATTAAACATGCCCACTAATTAATCTAAGTTCATGACTCTTAAATTAATTAACGAACAGTAACGGGTATCATTGAGACGAACTAATCCTAAAATTAATTCGATTTATCTCTTAGTCTTAAGCCCGCCGTGAGAACGTTAATCAATTCCTATCCCCAACGTCACTTGGGTTCGAATTGATTAGCCACGAGCTAGACTTTCGCTACTAAGAATTGAGGTTTGTCAAAAATCAATATTAGCCCACTAAGCATGCGTAACTAATTATGGACGTCACTCCTAATCGGAAAGGCAAGTTAGTCGTTCTTAATACAGACCAAGGGATGCAAGAAATTCATTCATTCATGCTAAACATATTCAATTAAGCTTAAACCTCACCTAATACAAAAGTAATCAATCCCTAAACTTAACTAATCAACCACTAACCTCTTTAGCTTTCCATGTAGATGAGGGTTTCCCAAGCATCCATGGAGTTTGTCTTCAACTTACAACCCAAAAATGGGCAAAAACCAGAAAAATGAGGGGAGAAAACGGCAATCCCGAGGGGAAAAGAGAAAAAAAAAAATCCGTTAAAAATCGGAAAATGTGATTTTATACCAGTCGGAGCGTCGAGACGCTAGGGCAGCGTCTCGACGCTGTGCCCTAAATTATCAGCGCGCGCGCACGGGGTAGCGTCGAGACGCTCGCGCAGCGTCGAGACGCTTGCGCGGCGTCGAGCGAGCGTCGAGACGCTTGCGCGGCGTCGAGCGAGCGTCGAGACGCTTGCGCTCGACGCTTGCTCTCGGGTGGAATTTCAAATGTGCGCCTCAGTCTTCGGAGCGTCGAGACGCTAGGCCAGCGTCGCGACGCTGTCGGCGTTGAGCGAGCGTTGAGACGCGCGCGCTCGACGCTGGCGCTCGTCCATCTTCGGGAATCGTCGGGGCAGCGTCGAGACGCTAGGCCAGCGTCTCGACGCCGAGCAGCGTTGAGCCAGCGTCTCGACGCTGCCGCTCAACGCTAGCTCTCGGGTTTGGTGGCCAACTTTTGCCTTTCAATGGCAAATCTTGCCATTTCTTCAATTCTTCAAGCTCCTTCAATCCCGATGCATCCATTAAGCTCTAAAACGTCGTTTTTAGCCTCGAAACACGTCCTCAGACTCCTCGAGCTCTATACCATGAAATCACCTACAAGAAGACATTTTAATCAATATCGAGCATGGTTTTAGCTAATATTAGGGAGTAAATAATAGCTCTATTTTGGAGCTATCAAAATAAATAAAAACTCTAGAGATGCTCCTCCTTCTTAAAGTGCACATTAAGAAGTGAGCATTAGTCCTTAAAAACGTGAAGCGAAGCTTGACGTGTTAGGCTCTCTTGGAGAAGCAAAAGAAAAGTAAAACAAAAAAAAAGTGGATCAAAAGAAATAAAGAGTACAAAGTACTCAAGAAAAAGAAAATGTTTAGGCCGTTTGATTTGTTACTCTCTTGATTGTTGAAAAGCCATTAGACTGTTCTTTATTGCTAGAAGTAGGGGGAAAACGAGATGTAGAGTTGCATATGGTTTTTCCGAGTCTATAAGAGCTAGAATAGGTTGGCTAATCACACACGCACGTAGGGGAGTAGCAGTTTAATTTTTGAAATGTTCTCAACTTATGCGCATGCAATTGATTGTTTTCTTTTGTTGTAAGTGCCTTGTTTTTTTGAAAGCATTGAGGTTAGAGTCGTTGCATGCAATTTCATTCTTAGGAGCTAGTTCAGAGTTTTCCTTGCTCGAGGACTAGCAAGATTTAGGTTGGGGGTTTTGATAGCACTCCAAAAGTGCTAATATTTAGCTCCTAAGTCTTGTAAATTAGAATAATTATATGGACTTAATTGATATATTTTGATTTTTGACAATTTAGTCAACAATTAATTAATAAAATGTTATAAAATATTCATTTAAGCTCTTAATTATCGCAAATGCCCGATTTACCCCTTAGCAATTAAATTATACAAAATATATCAATTAAGTCCATATAATTATTCTAATTTACAAGACTTAGGAGCTAAATATTAGCACTTTTGGAGTGCTATCATCCATGCAATAGCCTTCCTATGTTGCTTAAGCAGTAATATCAGTTCAACCTCATGCTTTTCACTTAATTTAGAAGAAATGATAACAGGCAGAGTTTCATTACTCCCTAAATATGCATACTTGAGGTGAGTGGGGAGTGGCTTTAATTCTAATACAGGTGGATGCTCAATGGATGGCTTTAAAGGATTTAAAGCTCTATCAGTTAAGTCAATATTCATACAAACATGCTGAGGGTTATTTACAGATATGTCCATTATCTCAGCTACGTTTAAGTCAGTGAATTCTAATCCTACATATTCATTGGCATGCTTGGTTAATAATACATGCTCCAATTGTTCTTCCATTAAAGAGTCTACAACGTCCATGCTAGCACAGGATTCAAGGTCAGAGGGGTACCTTAAAGCTTTATACACACTAAATTTCACCTCTTCATCATGAACCCTCATAGTAAGCTCACCTTTTTGGACGTCTATCAGTGCCCTACCTGTGGCTAGAAATGGTCTGCCTAACAGGATGGGGACCTCCTTGTCTGCTTCATAATCCAGGATAATGAAATCTGCAAGGAAAATAAACTTGTCAACCTTTACTAAAATATCCTCAATCTTACCTTCTGGGTATGCAATGGATCTGTCTGCTAATTGTAAAGTGACAGTGGTTGGACGTGCTTCTCCTATTCCTAGCTGGCGGAATAGGGATAGGGGCATGAGGTTTATGCTGGCGCCCAGGTCACAAAGCGCTCTGCCCACATGCTTGCCTCCAAGTTCTACAGGTAAGGTGAAGGAACCAGGATCCTTCTCCTTCTTGGGCAACTTGTTTTGGAGTATGGCACTGCACTCCTCAGTGAGGTTTACTGTTTCAAACTCACCAATTATTTTTTTGTTAGTAATAATATCTTTCAAAAACTTTACATAGGAAGGCATAGACTGTAAAACTTCTACAAAAGGAATGTTGACATGCACTTGCTTAAGAATTTCTAAGAATTTATTAAAATGCACTTCCTGTTCCTGCTTCTTCTTAAGCCTTCGAGGATATGAAGGTGGTGGCACATATGCAGGCACGTCAGGGCGCCTTAGGATAGGTGGAGGCCTCGGAATTTCTTCTATCTCCTCAATAATTGGCTCTAGCCTGGCTCCTGATGTGCTAGTTGGTGGTGGACCTTGGTTTGGCAGAGACTCCAGTGGAGCACTAGACTCAGTGTTCTCTACTCTCTTTGGTGTGTCCTTTGTGTTGCTCACCAAGGGTCTACCACTTCTAAGTTCAATTGCTTGAACTTGTTCTTTACCATCTCTCCTTGGCACCTCGGTGTCAGCAGGGAGTCTACCTTGGGGCCTACTCTTGAATTCATTGGCCAATTGGCCTATTTGGTTCTCTAGGCTCCTAAGAGTAGCTTGCTGGCTTTGAAGAGTAGCATCATTCTTAACTATGTATTCCTTGAGTAAGTTTTCTACAGAAGATCCTACAGGTTGGTTGTAAGGTTTTTGATACATTGATTGGTTATGTTGGGGAGTGAAACCAGGTGTTCCACTCGGTCTAGGTTGGTTAGAATTTCGGTTAACATTCTGTTGGCCACCCCATGACAGGTTTGGGTGGTTCCTCCAACCTGGGTTGTAAGTATTGGAATAGGGGTTGTTCCTAGGCTGCTGCTGACTTCCAATGTAGCAGACTGAGGCTGGATTCCCAGGGCAGTATTCATACAGGTGCCCTTCCCCACAGAATCCACATACAAGTGTCTCACCTTGACTTGGTTGGGTGCCCATTGACATGGCGGTAGCGGTGTTGACACTTGTTTGGAGATTGGTTTGAGCCATTTGCTTGACTAGGAGGGCATTTATTTGGCTGCTCATTGCACTTAGAGCATCCTTGTCTTGAGCTCTAGTTGGCTCAACTGGATCATCTGACCACCTACAGTGAGATGCTGAGATCTTCTCCAAGATCTCATAGGCCTCGTTGTAACTCTTGGACAACATGGAACCACCAGCAGATGAATTTAAGACTTGCCTAGTGCTGGGGTTGCATCCTTTGAAAAAGACCTCTATTTGGATACACCATGGGATGCCATGATGTGGACATTTGAGAAGAAGGTCCTTGAACCTTGTCCAAGCTTCGTGAAGAGATTCATTATCAGCTTGTTTGAATTTAACTATGTCATCACGAAAGGTAGAATTCCTATCAGGTGGGAAGTATTTGACTAGGAATTTCTCTGCTAAGTCTGTCCAGTTGCGGACAGATCCAGAAGGTAATGAGTTTAACCATGTTTTGGCTTTGTCCCTCAAAGAATAAGGGAACAAGTATAGCCTCAAAGCTTCTTGGGACACTCCAGGGATGATGAAGGTATCACTAACTCCTAAGAAGTTCCTAAGATGGTTGTGGGGGTCCTCATTTTCCACTCCAAAGAATTGTCCCACAGTGGACAACATTTGGAACATCACTGGCTTTAACTCGAATGAGTTGGCAGTGATTTCAGGACGGATTATGCTGGGGTTCAGCTCCCCAGGCATAGGTACTAAATATGAAAGAATGGCACTATTCTTGTCATTCGCTATTTCGATGGGGTTGCGAATGACAGGTACCTGATTTGGAACTATCTCGTCCATTTCTTCGATTTCAGGTATGATTTGAGGTATAGGGGGTTGTTTAAAAAGACGTTTCTTGGCTTTATTTCTGGCTTTAAATAGTCTCTCGGGCTCAGGATTGAACTCTAGATCTCTACTTGAAGGCTCACTCATAAACTACCCCAATAGTACCTGCAAAAGAAATGAAACAGATAAGCTTCAATAGGCAATAAACTTGGTGTTTCAAACTTAACAAACTTCGTTTTCACTTAAATAAATCCCCGGCAGCGGCGCCAAAAACTTGTTGCGTGCTCAACGTGTTAAAATAATTAGGCAATAAAAGAGATAGAGCACTCAGAACATGCAAGCATACATGATCTTATAGCAAGTAGTAAGTATATTTCATTCGTTTTCCCACAGAGATTTATTTTTAGCTATTCGCGAAGTGTTTTGTTAAGAAAGAAGGGGTGGATTTGATGGGGTAAAATTGGTTTTTAATTATCTAATTTTTGCTGAATGTGTAAAGGGTAGTAACATCAACGAGAACAAGTGAAATTTAAGCTCAAATGAAAAGAAACGAAATTAATAAATGAAGGCAAAGACGGCTAAACAGAATTTTAACTTAAGCAGAATTGCAGAGACAGCAATTCTACCGCAATTAAATAACAGCGAAAGTGTGTAAATGGGTGAGTTAAGGGCTACTAATGACTATCCTATAAGCATTCTTATACGATTCTCAAGCACTGGATCTACTCTCTATGCATCAAACTATCTCAATCTCATGTATCGTCCGATTCCATGCATTAGATTCTTTAGTTTACTCGACTCAAAGTAAGGTCTTAAGCATCTTGTTAAAGCAGAAAGATATGGTTTGTACTAGGGAAACGCCTATTCCTAGGCCGTTTCCTGGTTACCTTGAAAGGCTAGCATGATAATATGACTCTGAACTCTTACTCCTTCCAGAGGTTAGAAGTTCTTTGGACAAAATGGATGGACAATCGAAATTGCCCGTGGGATGAAGCTTACATACAATCAATGCTTCAAGAGCTATCCTACATGCTTGATTCACGTTTTTTTAGCCTATGGAGTTGTCATTAGCATGCCCCTAAGTGTCTTAGTTACTCATGGATATAAGGAGAACAGAACTAAAGGATAAGATGGACATGCTTAGAAGGGAAATGTGCTTAAAACAGCAAGGGAAAGCAGTAGAATGCAAAGCCAGAAACTGTGAAATACTGAATTTTGTGTTTGATTAATTGATTGTTTGAATGAACATAAGAGATACTTAAAGTAAAGAACAGATAGACAGAACACAACGAAATGATCTAAACTAGCCACAAGAACAGAAACAACACAAGACAGAATTGGAAAACAGAAATGAAGAACAGAAAGCAGTAAAACAGCTCGAAATCTCGTTGCAGCCGCCTCGAATGAAGGATGAGAAAGGTCAGCCTTGCTTGGATGAATCCAATCGGGAGAGAAGAAGAATCTCCTCTCCTTCCTATCAGATTATCGATTCCAACAGCTGAGCTTCGCAAACCAGCAGACGGCAAAGGAAAACTAGGAGAAAAAGTGGACTGCGAGAAGACTTCTACGCTTTCGGATGATGTTTGAACCCTCGACTTTGACCCCTATTTATAGTAATCTGCAGGTGCATCTGGGCCAAGGAGAACCATCAATCTTCAACGTCGTACTTCAGAATGGATGGAGGAGAAAGAACGAATCCCTTAAATAACGAAAATTAACAGAAAAAGATCAGTCAACTTACGGTTTTCACTTGAAACATTGCGGTGACCGCAATGTTTCCGCAATGCGTTCGCAAAGCTTGTTTTTCATTCTTTTCCTTCGGTTTTCAACTCTTTTCTTTCCTATTGTGCATAAGTCCTAATTTAGCTACCTTCTTCTAATTCTCATATTTAAGCATAGGTTTAGGCTAAATGCTATCAAAAACACCTAAGAGTGAACATCTTTCTAAGCTAATTAAGCCCTAAAAAGGTCACTTTTGGAGACGTAACAATAGGCAAGCCTGAGGCAGCGTGGGCGATTTCTAAACAGGGAAAGCACACATTAATGAGTGCAGCACTTAAGGACAAGGCAACCATTTGGTTCTCCTTGATTCGGAGAAGGATATTCCCTGTCACACACGAGACGACCATTAATCAGGGGAGGTCCTTGCTGGTGTATGCAATTATGAAAGGGCTCACCATTGATGTGGGCGAGATCATATCAGCCTCAATCCTGGAATGTTCAAAGAAAGGGAAGGGCAGACTCTTTTTCCCCAACACGATCACCAAACTGTGTCTTAACGCAGGTGTGGCTGTAACACAAGAGGAGAAGAAGTTGGCCTATGCTGGCCACCTAGAGCTATCCAGCGATTTGAAGATGAGAAGGAAGGGCAATTTTGAGATTGAGTTGGATGGTCTTGCAGCTGCTCAGTCCATATCCATGTCCTGCTTGATGGACATACAAAGAAAATTAGCCCAATGGGCTGAGTATTCTCAAGCAAGGGATATGGAGTTAGCTGAGCATCTGAGGTGCGAATTCCCTACATTCCTTGCTGGTTTGTTGAGCCCCTGGATGCCTCCAAGTGTGGAGAAGAGTGATGAAGAAGAAGAAGATGGAAATGAATGAATGCCATGGTTTGACGACATTCGAGGGAGTACTTCTTATCTCCCTCAAACCTTCTTTTCTGTAACTGGTTACCCCCCCCCCCCCAAAGATCAAATTGCTGTTTGTTTTCAATGTCAATAGATTAGTTTAGTTAAGAGTAGTTTAAATTAGCTTAGGATAGTTAGTTTTGTGCTGTTTTTTTTTTTAAATTTCCACAAGCCCCATGGGCCACAATAGAGTAGCATAGTTAGGAGCTTTGATCACTGCTATATCTGCTCTGTTATTTTCATTGCGTACTTCACAAAGCCCTTTCAAGCATGTTTTCTCTTAGTCAGCATGTCTCAGTAGTAATATTCAAGCATGTTGTTATTGTGTAATGACTTTTTGTTATTTTGTTTTGTCCTTAACTCTACTTGGTTCCATTTGTGATGTCTCTTTGTGGTCTGTTTATTGAGTTTGCTGGATGAGTGTCGAGTACACTCTTTCAAAATTGAAGTAGCTTCATAAGTTGATAAGCATGTGACCCTGTTAGACCTTACCATTTGTTTTTAATAAGTCTCTGCTGATGTGTTATCTGAACTAAGAGAGTCATTTCATCCCTTGGATATTTAACTTCTGTCTATTTTTAACTTAGACTAGATGCTTCTAAAACAAGTTTGGGGGTGTGCCACCTCATACTCTCATTGGGAACAATGAGAAGTACAAGTTTGGGGGAGGCAGCCTCTAGTCCTAGGAACACTCCTCTCTCCCTTAGTAAGATATGCATTGTCCTTCTTTGGAAAAAAAAAAAAAGATTACAGAATAAGAAAAAAAAAAAAAAGAGCATTGGCTTTTCTTTAGGAATGTTGAGTAATCAGGGCCACTTGTGTAACCCACAAGGGGCACTGCATCAAAAGGCATACTTAAGGGAAAGAAAGCAATGCAAGAAAGAGAAAAAAAAAAATAGAAAACAAAGAAGAATGATGTATGCCAAAAGGTTGCAGCCTTAGGTGCTTAGATGTCCTATGTAATGAACTCTGATCCTAAGTTAGCTAAGCACAGGGCTGTAACTGGAAGGCTTGATTAGGGAGATGAGTGTCTGTCCTAAAAATAGAGGTGATGCCATGGCTTAGTCTGTTCTATGGATTTTGTACTCTGATACTTGTGTTGTTCTAAGCATGGCATGACTCTAAGGATTCCTAGGTAATAAAAGAATAAAAAAACTTAGAAGCATGTACTGAGTCTGAGTTAAAACTAGGGAGATTTTAAAGCTTAGGGATGACTGCACAGTGTGCTTGATGATATAGGCTGATAAACCAAAAGATAGAGAGTTAGTAAAAACTGAAGGTTTTAAAGGCAAGGGAATTCAGAATGACAAAACATGAAGTTAGTTTTAGCTTGAAGGGTGTCACAGGACAGCAATACCTTTGACATTAAGCCGAGAGAATAAGCAAGTAGTTAGGTAGAAATAAGGACAAGAGGTAGCAGTTAGGCAAAAAAAAGGGAAAGTAAGCCTTTGTATTGCTCGAGGACTAGCAATAACTCAAGTTTGGGGGCGTGTTACCTCTCCAAATGAGCATTATTTAGGACTTTAATTACTTGATATTCATGACATCTCTTGAGCATTTTAATTAGAAGTTAGCATAATATGTGTTTAAAAGTGACATTTTGTGAAATGATGTTAATTTGAGGCTTATGTGAAAAAGCTACGAATAAGTGTACAAAGTGATGCAAAAATGCCTAATTAATACCTTGCAGATGTATTGCTGAAGTTTTGGGAGGAACGCAATGGGATCAGAAGAAGGGAAGCTGGAAACAGAGCATTGCGAGATCGCAACGCAATCGCAATACTAGTCTTCGCTGTTGCGTTTTTCCAGCCGCCAACTCTCCCTGCTGCTGCCACGTGTGAGGATTGTTACCTCAAAAATTGGATGGTGATCCATGATTAGGGAACAGCCTATGGCAACCTCTGAAGGCTATATAAAGAGAGCTAGATGAAAGATCAAAGCATTGAATTGAAGGGAATTCAATCCATATCTCAACTCGACGGTGAGGAAAACGGCAAGCCAATCCCGAAGACAAAAACTTCATTCTCCTGGTTGTTGGATCGAAGAAACAAAAGCCCCTTGGAGTCGATAATTCGAGAGGAAGAAGAGAAGATCCATCTTCTCTTCTGATTAAATTCCTTCCCAAGATCAGCTATTCTTCCCCTTCATCCGAGGCAAATCGTGGCTTAGGGATTCTTCACCCATTTACTGCTTTCTTTCATTGCTTTCTGAATTAGCTACTGCTTTCTTTAAGTCCTGTTTTGGATCATCTACTGTTTTTTCCCTTCCATTACTACTTTCGAATTGTCATATGTGTGTTTACGAATTGTTATTTGATTTGCCTTTTAAGAGTAATCAATTAGTTTTGTTGAGTTCTTCATTTCATTGTCTTTCAATCAATTAGTTTTGTTGAGTTCTTCATTCCATGAGTAATCAATTAATGTTGTTGAGTTCTAAAGTCATGAGTAGCTAAGTTCATAGAGGTTTGCTAGAGATGAATCTGTAGGTTATGCTTATGTGAATTCAACATGTAAAGTAGCATCAATGCATTGAATGAATGTGATCTTCATCCCATGGACAATTTCAACCGTCCATCCATTTTGTCTAAAGAATTCCTAGCCTCTTGAAGGAGTAAGAATTCAGAGTCGTTCATTCATTTTAGCCTTTCATGGTAGTAAAGAGAGTGGCCTAGGAATAGGCATTCTCCTAGCACGTTTGTTAGCATGCGTTTATAAATAGGTTGTTAGCCTTACTAGGACATGAGTTATCTAAGAATCTAATGCATATAATCGTAAGATGTATGAGATTTAGCTAAAACGCTGCATGAGATGTTAATTTGCTGCTGAATGATCATAGTTAAATGCCTATAGAGGACTCTTAAGCCAACCTTGTTGTCTTCATTTTAGATTTTAATCGTTGCTAGTTTATTGCGAGAATATTGCGAGAACCGCAATATCACTTTCTGCCTTTACCTTAGTATTTTATCAGTCTTGTAATCCATTGTGAATCCATTGCGAAAGTATTGCGAATCCCGCAATACTATTCTTTAAACATTGTAGTCTCCTCGACTTCTCTTCTTTGTGTTAACCTTGCACTTTCCTTGCACCCGATATAAATTCGTGTCTCAACCCAAAATTCATTCATTTCTTGTTACCTTATCTAATTTAACACACACCAAATCGCTAGTCACTCAACTCAGTCTCTGTGGGAAAACGATATAAAATATACTTATCACTTGATGCAGACCATGTATACTTGCATGATTTGAGTGCTCTTCGCATCTAATTTACATACACACTGAGCACGCAACAATAACACTATTGGATGCGGCTCACATTGTATTGTACAAAATGATGTGATCCGAATCGTTTCACATGGAGATGTGCGAGTGAGGGCGTCCTATGCAAAGAGTTTGCATAAGACCAAACCGCGAAATATGTCGCTCTCTCTTTATAACAACGTTTACTGATGAGACCGACATTTTCATTTGATGGTCTAGGTAACTCGATCTCAATCCTGAGCTCGCTATGAACTCCTGTTTATTCGAAAGTATCCTTTGACTTGCACGGATGAGAGTGACCCATAAGCACCGACTCAATAAGCCTACCATCTTGGGGATAAAGTCGAATAGGTAGCTGGGGACATAGTACAACAAGATTGGAGTTCACTCTTAACCCGCTCTGCAGGGTTAGTAGATAGGTTGTTCCCTTAATAGCTGACTTCGTGGCTTGAACAATTAGCGCGCACACTCTCATGAGATGAGATAGTTATTTGATTTGTTGGTCGGACCATATATCTATTGTTCATTAAAGGTGTCAGTGGTACTTAAGGAACAAGATGTAATGCAGAGGTTAAACGGTTTAAAATGACCCAGTTGTGATTACGAACAACCTGTGAAGGGTCGACTTGCCCATGACGGTTATATTAGAGGACATAATATATCTACAGTGAGGAGAGTGCAACCCTCAGACTATAATGGAGTCTCCGGGGGTTAACGAATGTTGATTAGTTCGGTTAAAAGAGTTTTAACCGGATAATCTCGTATCGTTGGAGCTCATGATCTGTAGGTCTTGTAGGTTCTCCTAGCTAGCTCGGAGAACGTCGTGCAACAATATAAGAGAAAAGAAAAAAGAAAAAGAATTTGAATTGTTCAAATTCGGTTTTTGGAAGAATGATGGACATATTTAAATATGATTTAAATATGAGAATGGTCTAAAACATGAATAGGATTCATGTGCAAATAAGTCGGTCTTCGAAAAACTAGGTTTAGCCATATTATTTAATTAATATTTGATATTGAATTAAATAATATTAATTAATTAAAAAGTTAATTAATATATATATATATATATATTATTTATTAAAAAGTTTAATAAATAAAAATATTTATTATGATTTAAAATTAATTAAGTTTTAATTAATATTTATAATAATAATAATTATATATATATATATATATGTCTTACATGCATTGTGCATGTAAGACATATGTTTAGTTTATATATATATATATTTTGATATATATATTCTTTGGCTAGTGTACTTTGGGTACACACTTTTGACAAAAGTTGAAAACTCAAATTTTAAGTTTGGTTGAGCTTCTGTCTTCGTGAAGTTCCAGACCTTCTTCTTCTTCCTCTTCTTTTATTTTTTTTCTTTCTTTTTTCTTGTCTTCGGAGTCTCACCACTCCGTTGCACGACGCCGAGGATAGCGGAACTACCTGAGGTGGTCCTCGGGGCGTTCGTGAGAAGAAGCCGGAAGAGTTCGTGACGAACGAGCGGCGAAGCTGAAGAAATTTTGAACTACAAGGGTATGTATTCTAAATTTCTTATTTCCGTTGTTTGAACATGTTTTCTATTTGTTAAATTGATGAAATTAGAGTTTCAACGATCTAAAATCGCTTCCGCAGCGTAAAACGCACCATCATCACTAACGTACACTCGTAAGGTAGAGATTGGAAACAAGATAATTTTCGTTGCTCAGATTTGTTTGAAGATGGTGTAAAAAGTTGTTTCAACAGTGACCTTCAAGCTCCATTAAAATATAGAGAAAAGAATGAGAGTTTCAAAGAAATTAATTCAGATATCAAATTAAAAACGTTTATGAAATGAATTCAGATATCAAAACGGTTTACGAAATCAATTCATATCAAAACATTTTAAATGTCAAAATTGATTTTATTATTTAATGTAAAACGGTAATATTTTAAAAAGAAGGGTTGTAAAAAGGATTTCTTTTTTCGTGCTAACCGAACCGAACTGAACTGGTATTTAATGTAAAACGGTAATATTTTAAAAAGAAGGGTTGTAAAAAGGATTTCTTTTTTCGTGCGAACCGAACCGAACCGATATTTAATGTAAAACGATAATGTTTTAAAAAGAAGGGTTGTAAAAAGGATTTCTTTTTTCGAGCGAACCGAACCGAACCGGTCGGACGGGCGGCGATGGCGCGTGTGGGGGAAGGGAGAGTATCCCTCCATACTAACCATTTTTGCAAGCTTCTTAAGGTGTTCCTCTATTTATACCCACTTCCCAATTGTAAATCTTCCAATGTGAGATTCTTGGGAGGGATTTTCCTTTGAGCTTGCAAAGAGCCAAGACCCATGAGCTAGTCATTCTCAACAATCCCCCACGAATGACTACCACAAAGAAAATAGAAAACAAAAACCAAAATCTGAGCAAAGAATAAATAATAGGCTTAAACAACAATATCTTACGATTTGAATTGTTGCATAGTGAAGTGGGGCAACAACCTAATTGAAGAGAGTGAGTTGCCTCTTGAACTTTCATCAATTAAGGTTGAGACCCCCGCAACACGCTTCATTCCTTATGTTTTATCTTGAATTCGCGTTACATATACAACATCAAATACTTTTAAGGCCATGCACATCGAACCTCGGGTCACCGTGAAAGCTCTAGAAAGAGACCCTATACTCTTTTATAGAAGACGACCACACCTTCACAATCACGTTAAATGCTTCATCAAGTCTGTACTCAGATCACTCAACAACTAAGCTATGAAGATTTTCAGGAGTTCCATCAAGTCTGTATTCAGACCACCCAAATAGAAGGCTATGGATACACTATAAGGGTTTGAGACCCATATTATTTGAAGACTCTAGAATTACTCTCATTGCTAGGCTTTTGGTGAGAGTATCTGCTATATTTCTCTCTGACCTCACATACTCTAAAGAGATAACTCCACTCTTCTGTAATTATTTCACAGCTCCATGTCTGAGGCGTAGATATCTTTTCTTGTCGTTATACATACTGTTTTTGGCAATACTTATGGCAGCCTGTGAATCGCAATGCATTGAAACTGGTACAGACGCCTCTCACAATGGTACGAATCCCAGTAGGCTTCTTATCCACTCCGCCTCTTGCCCTGCTAACTCAAGAGCTATGAACTCTGACTCCATGGTGGATCGTGTTATGCACGTCTGCTTAGCTGATTTCCATGAAATAGCTCCTCCACCTAGTAAGAACACATATCCACTGGTCGAACTCACCTCGTCGTTGTTTGTCACCTAGTTTCCATCACAATATCCTTCTAACACTGCAGGAAAATTGTTGAAATGCAAACAAAGATCTATTGTACCTTTAAGGTATCCCAATAGTCGACGAAGAGTCCAGTGATCTTTATCGGGATTCTGTGTATACCTACTCAATCTACTAACATCATATGCAATGTTAGGTCTAGTATAATTCATTAAAAAATTGACACTCCCTATTATTTTCGCATATTTAGATTGAAAAACACCATCTCTTTTATTTTACTTAAGATTCATACTAGCATCATAAGGTGTTCTTACTGGAGTGCTATATAAACAATCAAATCTCTTTAACATCTTTTCAATGTAGTGTGATTGACATAAAGAAAATCTATTTACAGTTTTTCTTATCTTAACCCCTAATATCACATCAGCCTCACCTAAATCTTTCATTTTAAAGTGTGAGGACAAAAATGTCTTTGTATCATTAATGATATCTAACTTTGTTCAAAAAATAAGCATATCATCAACATACAAACTAATGGTCACACAATCAGCTCCAAACATCTTTGAGTAAACACATGTATCAGAACAATTAACTTTAAAACCGTTGTTTACCAAAGTACTATTAAAATTCTCGTACCATTGTTTAGGAGATTGTTTAAGACTGTAAAGATGTTGGGTTTTATGTCCTAAAGCTCATGGTTTATAAATTGAATGTATATTCTATTTAGCAATAAAGTTGTTATTGAGTTTTATTCAATTAAGTTATTATTGAATAAAGTGAATTGTGTTCTTATTAAACCTATTTCATTAAACAATGAACCCATGGCGACAATATGAGTACTTGAACTTGATGTGTGACATGAATGTGAATCAAGTTCAAGTAACAGCCAAAACAGTCTATAGTATAGGGATAAGGCTGGGTACCTTATCCTAAGGACACTATGGACGCGACCCACATTGTATTGTACAAACGATGTGATATGAAATCGTTCATGTAGAGACATGTGAGTGGGGTCATCTTGTGCGATAAGTTTGCATAAGACTGAACCGCGAAATCCAGTTGCTCTTTCTTTACAACACCGTTTACTATAAATACCGAATTTTTCATATGATGACTTAGGTAACTCGATCTCAATCCTGAGCTCATTATGAACTCCTGTTTATTCGGGCTTATTCTTTGACCTGTATGGGTGAGAGTGGCTCGAGATCGCCGACTCAATAAGTCTATCATCTTGGGGATAAGAACGAATAGGTAGTTGGGGACACTCGTGGTTTAGATATAATCTCATTGAGAATGATTTCCTTAAAATGAGGTTTCCCTATGGAGCTAGCTTCCCATAGTGCTCGGCTGACGCCACAGGGGTTAACTTCTTTCACAGGTTGATTTAGATCGGCTTCCTGAGTTTGAGCCTCGTCTGAACCCCGCCGAGTTCAGCTCATGCGACTCAGCTGGAACCCCCGTCGGTATTCACTTGTGTGTAACGTTGCTCCCCTTCGGGTTTGCCTTTTGTTACTACATATATTTTTTAGTCGTGTTCTTTCGCTGGATGACGACGGTGGCAGAGCGTTTGAAGCTGGCGTCGAAGAAGCGATCCTTAGTGTTGGAGTCTTTTAAGGTTAATCCGTTGTTGAGTTCTTCGTAGAGGTTTCTAGTGGACATCCTTCTTAGAAGCAACGTACTTGTTTCTTGTTGGTGTCCCGTCCCAGTCTAGTGCTCAGGCTGATGCGCCCTTCTGGACTCATTCTCTGGGGAGAGGAGTTGTTGCGTGCTTAATGCATGGTCAAAATTATCGTAAAACACTAAAAAAAAAATGCAAGATAATATGATCTTATGCAGCAAGTGATAAATATTCTTATGTCGATTCCACAGAGATTTGATGTTTTAAATGCTAGAATGAGTTGAATCAAGACACTGTAACGGTTAACACAATATGAGGGGTTTCTTGCGTAATTAATGCTGGACTAACGATAGTGCGAAAGCAAATAAACTAGCAGGCTACTAGACTGACTAATAACACTGAGAAGAAATATCGCACGAATAAAATAACAGCAGAGAAAAGTAATTAATCGAAAGAACATCCACAATGTAAAAGACTTATGCAAAGACAAACTACTCGCAAAAGAACTAAAACAACGATACTAACAAAGGAAACACACAAGGTCAAGCTAGAAGTATTACTAAGATAGAATGCAACATGAATGTGCTAGCAGAATAAACGCTTCTACTCACCACACAACATCAACATAGAAACCCTTTCGGTATTTTAGACATTAGAAGGTAACTTCTGTTTTACTCCTATTCATACAAACATGTTGTTCTAGTGTGCTAAGTGAGTGAATATTTCTAAACTCCTCATGTTCCCTTGAAAGGCTAGAAAAAATATGAATATTCAGAAATCCCTATTCCTTTCGAAGATTTGAAAATCAATAATACATAATGGATGGTCGGTCGAAAATGCATTGTTAGAGTTAAACCAAACATGCTTTAAAAGCGTTTGCGAAAATAATGCTATCACATTCACCCGACAATCTATTTCATACCTATAACCCTTTCCTTAAGAAGTTAGTTCATAATACAAAAGAAGTAAATAAAAAGAATAAAAACATTCATTACAACTCTACTAAGAATAACAACAACAAGGTTCTACAAAAAGATGAAGAGAAGAAGAAGTGAGAAATGTCGTCAAGCCGTCGGAAGGTTGTCTTCAACTCAGATGCTCGTTTAGCTTCCTTTCTCCGGCGATTGATGTCCCTTGCTCTGCACCCTTCGAAGCTGTGAAAACCACGATCCTCAACAACTCCTCCTAGGTTCTTCTTCTCCAAGATATCTCTCAAATTTTATTCTCCCAAATATTCCTCCAATGATCTCTCTTTTGTCTCTTTCATCCTTTTCTTTTTATACTTCTAGTTTTTCCTCAAGAATTACCCTAAAATGGACAAACATTTCCTATTGGATGATGGAAAATTTGTTAGGTTTTGTGCCCTAAAGGCTCATAGTTTTGTAATAAACATTTTCTCATTTATGAATAAAATAATTGTTAGTTTATATTTTGTAAAACATTATCCAATATTATATAAAATCCAAGGTTATTAGTGTAATCTTGAACAATATGTAGTTGACATACGAGAGGATCATGTTAAAGTAATAACCTAAAGGGTCTATAGTATATAGATAAGATTGGGTGTCTTATCCTGGTAACACTATTGATACGACCTACTTTGTAATAGTTAAAATGATTTGATCCAAATCGTTCATGTGGAGACATGTGAGTGGGGGTATCCTATATAATGAGTTTGTTTAAGACTGGACCACGAAATATATAATCTCTCTTTGTAAATCTGTTATTTGAGAAGATTAATGTTTCACAAGATGATCATATGTGACTCGATCTAAATCCTGAATGAATTATGAACTCTTGTCTATGAGGGCTCGTCCACGCCAATAGTCATGCATACATTTATAGGCCAAGAAGAATAAAATCATAACTGACTCGCTAGAGCCCAATTAATTCTCTTCACTTTCTATAAAACTAACATGTTTGTTTAGTTTTTAAGAGAAAAGAAAGACATTACGCAACTTCTATTAACGACCTCTAAGAGAATTCTTTATGTTCATGAAAGAATTTACAAGTAGTTTTATTCAAAAAAAAAAATTACAAGTAGTCATGTGTTTGAGTTCTACTCTAAACTCTACTTTTTCAAGCTAGAATTTAAACAAACAACAATTTGTACTTTGGCCAAAAGGATAAAATCATTAAACAGACAAACACATGAATAACCGTTGCAATATGAAGAACTTAGATTAGTCAAACATGAAAACTAAAACGATTACACCAATCCTCTAAGTAAGAGTCTAGCTACTCATAATCACTAAAACAATGCTTAGATAAAGTTTAGAATCCATAAAATAATGCAATGAAATAAAAGGTAAAGGAGAAAAATTCTTGTAGCGTGCCAAGCCTCGTTCCCGATATGATTTGCACGTTCCTGAGCTTCCAAATCTCTTCTTGAGCTCTCTAGAGTGTCCCTTTAGCCTCTCCAATGAGTGTATTTCGAAAATAGGGTCCAAATTTTCAAAGTTGGCTCCCACAATCGTATGGAGAATAAATTGTATAAATAGGAAATTCGGAACAGCGTCTCGACGCTGCCCTTGAAAATGCGTGATAACTGTTTTGGAAAGTCGGTGTCGAGCATAGCATCTAGACGCTATAGCTCGACACTTAAGCAATCGGTGTTTTGGAAAGTAGTTCAAACCTTTTTTTTTTTTTTTATGAATTAGAACATCTCGACGGTATTTTGAGCGTTGGAACGTTGTCTCATCGGGGTTTTTGGCTTGTTGGCTTCATTTTGGAGCTTCGAGATGCTCCCATAACGTCTCGATGCTCTCCCCTCAACATTATTGGCTTGATTTCTTCATATTATTGATGGAGCGCATAACGCTGCGGAAGCGATTTGGATCGTTGATACTCTGATTTCATCAATTTAACTAAACGAAAACATGCTTGAAATTTCAAAAAATAAGAAATAACAACACATAACCTTGTAGTTCTAAATTTCTTCAAATTCAATTGCTCGAAACTTCTCACGAACTCTTCGAGAACCACCTCTGATAGTCCCGCTATCCTCGGGTCGAGCAACGGAGTGGTGGGACACCTTTACAAGAGATAAAAAAAGAAAGAAGATGGAGAAAAATGGTGGTCTCAACCATGAAAGGAGAATTGAAGAAGAAGAAGAAAAAAAATTCAACAATTTTTTGAACATTTTTCAACTTCTCCCGAGAGCATTTCTCATTTTCAAAAATGAAAAAAACGTAAAACTAAACTTTTAGTTTTGATTTTTTATTTTCAACTTGACTTTTTGCCCAAAACTTAACCATTAAGTTTAATAATGGATCCATTTGTCAAACATGTAACATTGCAAGGTAATATATATTAATTTATTATTATTTAAAAATTAATTCAAAATTAATTTTAAATAATAATATATATTTTATTCATTAAACTTTTTAATTAATATAATATATAATATATATTGGGCGGGTTGCACAAACAGCAATCAGGCTCAAAATAATTGCAAATTTAGCCAAATTTAAAACATTTTACAAATATGGCAAAAAATCAGTGACTATCACTGATAGACTCTATCGTTGAAATATGATTATCACTTATAGACTTCTATCAAAGATAAACTATTATCACTGACAAAATTCTATAAAATTCTAGGGTGATAGACTTCTATCAACGATAAACTTCTATCGGCGATAGACCATACTATCAGCGATAGAAATTGCCATATCCGCAATGTTTTTTAAAAAGTGCTATATTTTTAATTATTTTACTCTAATTTGATATCTCTTACAATTTCTCATATATATTTTCATTAATTAAACTTTTTAATTAATTAATATTATTTAATTCAATACTAAATATTAATTAAATAATATGACTAATCCCGGTTTTTTGAAAACCAACTTTTCGCACATGAATCCCTATTCATGTTTTCGACCATTCTCATATTTAAATCATATTTAAATCTGTCCATCATTCTTCCAAAACCGAAAAATTATTTTTCTCTTATATTGTTGCACGACGTTATCTGAGCTTGCCAAGAGAACCTAAAGGACCTACAGATCATGAGCTCCAACGATACGAGATTATCCGATTAAACTCTTTTAACCGACCTAATCAACATTCGTTAACCCTTGGAGACTCCACTAAAGTCCAAGGGCTGCACTCTCCTCATTGTAGATATATTGTGTCATCTTGATATAACCATCATCAGTGAGTCGATCCTTCACAGGTCGTTCGTAATCACAGCGGGTCATTTATACCTTTTTAACCCCTGCATTACATCTTGTTCCTTAAGTACCACTCACACCTCTAATGAACAATTGATTTGTGGTCCAACCATATGAAAAAGTCGGTCTTTATAGTAAACGGTGTTATAAAGAAAGAGCGACTTGATTTCTCGGTTCAGTCTTATGCAAACTCATTGCACAGGACGCCCTCACACACATGTCTCCACATAAAACGATTCGGATCACATCGTTTTGTACAATACAAAGTGAGCCGCATCCAATAGTGTTACCAAGATAAGGTACCCAACCTTATCCATATACTATAGACCGTTTTGGCTGTCTACTTGAACTTGATCCACATTCATGTCATACATGAAGCTCAAGTACTCATACTATCGGCATGGGTGTTTGTTATTGGCATAGGTTAGTACAAACACAATTTCACTTTATTCAATAACAATTTTACTGAATAAATCTCAATAACACTTTATTGCAAAATAGAATAATTACATTCAAGTTGATTACAAACTACGAGTTTTAGGACATAAAACCCAACAATTTTGACTCCAGGTCATCAAAATACATCTTTTAAGCTTTTTTTTCACGCCATAATTTCTTAAAAGCTTTGGTTTGCTCCAAATGCTCGAAATCTACAATTTAGAAAAATAATATAATTAAAACAATCATTTAAACTCCAAAAACTAGCATAAGAAAGGCCCTAAAGATAGCCCATTTAGTGTGCTATAAAAGAATCACCAAGGTATCCAATTTATAGAAGCGCAGAGGAGGAGAAATGTTTTTTTGAAAGGTATTGAGGAGACTTCTGCCATTGTCGAGGCTGAGGCTCATTCGAGATGCTGCCAAAGGCTGAATGATGGAAACACCGAAAAGGAGAAAAGTGGCAGGTCAAGGCCGACAATTCCTCGGTCAACACTGAGTCTTAGATACCAACAGATGAAGCTGAGAAGAAGATCCGAAGTTTAGAGGAGAAAATTCAAAATATGAGTAGGCAGCTAACTCAGGTCTATAAAAGATTAAACGAACATAATTCGGAGCAGCGGGAGCAATGAGGTGATAGAGCGTTTTACGCTGCAGAATAGATTTTAGATCGTTGAAACTCTAATTTCATCAATTTACAAATAGAAAACATGCTCAGACAACGGAAATAAGAAATTTAGAATACATACCCTTGTAGTTCCAAATTCTTCAAGATCCGTCGCTCGTTCCTCGTCACGAACTCTTCCGGCCTCTTCTCACGAACGCCCCGAGGACCACCCCAGGTAGTCCCGCTATCCTCGGCGTCGAGCAACGGACTTGTGGGACTCCAAAAATAAAAGAAAAAGAAAGGAAGAAGAAGAAGATAGGTCTGAGGTAAAGAAGAACTTGGGTTGTGAAAAACAGAACCGACTTTTGAATTCCTATTTCACAATTGATGAACCCAAAACCCATTACCCTTTTAAGCCCTTAAGCCACAAAATTTTAGCCAACTAATATATATATATATATATATATATATATAATTTATTAAGAAGTTTAATAAATAAAAATATTTACTATTATTTAAAATTAATTAGTTTTTTAATTAATTTTTAAAATAGTAATAATTATATATATATAATTATATATATATATATGTATATATTAATTAAACTTTTTAATTAATTAATATTATTTAAATTAATATAAATATTAATTAAATAATAAGGCTAAACCCGGTTTTTCGAAAACCAACTTTTTTGCACATGAATCCTATTCATGTTTTAGACCAATCCTATATTTAAATCATATTTAAATATGTCCATCATTCTTCCAAAAACAGAATTTGAATAATTCAAATTCTTTTTCTTTTTCCTTTTCTCTTATATTGTTGCACGACGTAATCCGAGCTAGCCAGGAGAACCTAATGGACCTACAGATAATGAGCTCCAACGATACGAGATTCTCCGGTCAAAACTCTTTTAACCGAACTAATCAACATCGGTTAACCCTAGGATACTCCCCTATAGTCCGAGGGCTGCCTTCTCCTCACTGTAGATATATTATGTCCTCTTATATAACCGTCATCGGGAAGTCGACCCTTCATAGGTTGTTCGTAATCACTGTTGGGTCATTTAAACCGTTTAACCCCTGCATTACATCTTGTTCCTTAAGTACCACTGACACCTCTAATGAACAATAGATCTGTGGTCCAACCAACAGATCAATTAACCCTCTCATCTCATGAGAGTGTGAGCGCTCATTGTTCAAGCCCCGTAGTCAGCTATTAAGGGAACAACATATCTACTAACCCTGAAGAGCGGGTTAAGAGTGAACTCCAATCTTGCTCTACTATGTCTCCAGATACCTATTCGACTTTATCCCCAAGATGGTAGGCTTATTGAGTCGGCGCTTATGAGCCACTCCCACCCGTGCAAGTCAAAGGATACTTTCGAATAAGCAGAAGTTCATACCGAGCTCCGTATTGAGATCGAGTTACCTAGGCCATCAAATGAATATGTTGGTCTCATCAGTAAACGGTGTTATTAAGAGAGAGCGACATATTTCGCGGTTCGGTCTTATGCAAACTCTTTGCACAGGACGCCCTCACTCGCACATTTCCATGTGAAACGATTCGGATCACATCGTTTTGTACAATACAAAGTGAGCCGCATCCAATAGTGTTACCAGGATAAGGTACCCAGCCTTATCCGTATACTATAGATCGTTTTGACTGAATACTCGAGCCTGATCCACAATCATGTCGTACATGAGGCTCAAGTACTCATATTTAGCCATGGGTGTTGGTCATTGGTATAGGTTAACCTAAACACGTTTCACTTTATTCGAGTAAACTCTTTTACTAAATAAAACTAATAATTCTTTATTCTAAATAGAATATTTACAAACATAACAGTTTACAATCCACGAGTTTTAGGACATAAAACCCAACAAACTCCCACTTGGACTTAAACATCCGTGGTGTACATGTTAGGTGGAGAAAACTAATATATCATATATCAGAAGTTTTCTCCCACTGTCCTCTCCAGCAACTCGGAGCCCTAGACTCTTCTAGGTGTCTCTCAAACACTTTAGCCATGAGAGACTTAGTAAACAAATCAACATGAAGTGTTGTGAGGTTTTCTAAGTGACCAGCACGTCTTCTCATAGCACTAATTGCGAGCTCAACTTAAAAACTTTTTGCTGCTTCACAAGGTGCAACAAGATTCAGCTACCACCGAGGAATCAACAATACAACTCTTGTATTCTACTCCTCGTTTGCACTAGACAAACTTTAACCAGAATCCAATGATCAAAATCAATTGGACTTTCACTACTGATAGCTCCCACTACATAACACATATCGGGTCATACATCTAGAAAGATGTATCTGATCTCCAATATGTAAATGAACTTGGGTGCGTCTCATATCTTCAATACTTGAGGTGTCTCTGGAAACCATTTCCATAGAACATCGAATATTAACAACACTTTGTCAATATAATATTTTTAGAGACAGCACTAGCGAATTGTTCTTACGACTCAGATCAACCTGAACCCTTAGAACAATTTAATCCTACCTCCAAATTAACTATTTGGGAATGGGTCGCTAGTTAATGCTTATTTGTCAGAAGTTAATCCTACATCATTCTCAATGATTAAGACATCAATTACGGATACATTTTATGAAAGCTACAACATTTATTAAACCCTTGTCAAACCAAGTTTATCAAACGTTTATTCAAACTGATGTTCAAAACCATAAGATTTCATCACCATATCAAACCTTACAATTCAGGATAAAGATGTTTATTCTAATTCATAAATGAATCGAATAGGCTCGCAAACCATTTGCTCTTTGTCCTCGAATTATGAATCTATCTGGTTGAGACTTATAAATACTCTGATCAAGATATCTATTCTGCAAGAAAGCTAACTTGACATCCACTTGCCTTATTCTATGAAGATAGAACATGGCAATGGATAAGAGTCATCTATTTAACTTGCATCTGGTAGCAAGAGAAAGTGAGTATACACAATAAACCCTTTCTCTTTGGGACAGACCCTTTACGAGAAAGTCAAGCTCAAAAGGTTTTCACCTTAGAGGCTTGGTCTCAATACCACTCAAAGATTCATTGTTTTGAGCCACTTGGCCTTGTCAACAAATCCTCAATGTCATCATCGAATATGACAACTTCGAGTTTAAGACAAGCCAATACAGTGGAATGGGTTGTCTCACATCCCTCCCACTGCATCGAGGGTTTCTCAACGGTTGAGAAGCTTCAGTTTGATCAACAACCATTGTTGAATAAAAACAACTTTCTTATTACACTGTAAGTCTTAACATTTTAGTTGTTTTCGAGTTTAATAGAACACCACAATATACATCTTTTGCGAAAAGAACGGTTCTTTATATACAACAAAATATAACATATACAGGTGTTCGGTTCAAACTAGAAATATAGACAATAATTACATATAACAAATGTGATTATTTATATACAACAACTACAAAAACTCCCACTTGTTCAGCTGTGATGATATCTCCATATCTCACGGCGAGAAACGGGCTGTCAGGAACTAATTTCCTGAAGAAAAACAAACATGATTAGTGGTTCCTAATAACTCTTTATTCTAATTAGAATATTTACAAACATAACTGAATAAGAATATTTACAAACATAACTTAATAAATAAAGTTATTATTATTATTTTTAATAATAATAATAATTATATATATATATATATATTTATATATATATATATGTCTTGCATGCAGCAAGACACATATATATGTTAAGGAATGTATATATATATATATATATTGGGAGTTTGGCCAAAGAAAATGAGAGGGGTACTCATTTTATTTTTTCCATTCGGTACTAAAATGAAGAAGAAAAAAAAAGTGAAGTTTTTTTTTTTAAAACTGTTGTTCTTCCTCCTCAGTTGTTCTCAATTCTTCTTTTTCTCCTTTCTTTTATTTTCTCTTCTTTCCGGAGTCCCACAACTCTGTTGCTCGACGCCGAGGATAGCGGGACTACCTGGGGTGGTCCTCGGGGCGTTCGTGAGAAGAGGCCGGAAGAGTTCGTGACGAGGATCGTGCGGCGGACTTGAAGAAATTGGAACTACAAGGGTATGTATTTCTAATTTCTTATTTCCGTCTTTTTGAGCATGTTTTCTATTTATTAAATTGATGTAATTAGAGTATCATCGGTTCAAAATCGCTTCCCGTTGCGTATATCGCTCCATCAATTTTTACGTCCATAAACTAGTCATTTCCATCAATAGTTATAGGAACAAAGTAGGAAGGAGGAGAAGGTAGGGAGTCAATCTATTCTCCATTCAGTTGTGAGTGTCAAAGGTCACACCGACCACTATTTATAGGATTTACAAGATAAAAAGAAGATTAAGGGAAGATCGCTCATGGAGGAGATAAGTTCAAGATAGATATCTTATCTATATGAACATCTATATAAATATTCATAACAATTAGTTTTTTTTAAGCTTTCTTTTCAGTCTTGTGTTTCCACTTTTAATTTTTTTAAAAAAAAATAAAAAATAAAAAAATTGTCGGTTAATAGTTAATAATTAGCTTTGCTCAAAAAAAAAAAAAAAAAAAAAACTAGGGTTCCTCTTCATGTCTAGGATCTCTTGATTCCGCCAGAATTTGTGATTTGCTCAGATGCTTTGGAGACAAGGGATCATTTTTTCTTTGAGTGGACATTCAGTATGAAAGTGTGAATTAGGGGTCTTTTGTGATGGGAGTATTCCTCCCATCAGATTGTTGCTTGGTTTACTGAGTTGCTGAAGACAAGGGATCATATTTTCTTTCGGTGCACGTTCAATAAGCATATGTGAACGAGTCTTTTGCTGTGGGGGCATTCCCCCCATCGGATTGTTGCTTGGTCTACTGAGTTGCTTTAGATGTATTACATGGGACAGGGTGTCCGGTGCAGGCGTCATGTTTGGAGACTTGCTCTCGTGTTTGTAGACACCGTATTTGGTCCGGCCATTTGTTTATTATTAATTTTTTCTTACCTTATTTTTATTAGTTTTTTGTCACGTTTTATTTAGTTTTTTTTTTTTTAACTTTTAAATTCACTTTTTTATTTGTGTATTTAATAAATTCTGAAAATTAGAAAGAAAAACAAAAAAAGAGAACGTTTTAATTATTTGGAAATATTTAGACAATTGAAATCAAATATTAAATGAGTATAATTTTTTAAATCCTCTTATGGCCAAGATTTGATATTCATTCATTAAAAAAGAATTAATATAAGATTTTAATCCATTCTGGTTTAAGATTTGATATTCATTTAATATAATATTTGATTTTTACTCATTTTTCGTCGAAAAAATCTATTTCAATTCAGAACGAAATTTTGAGTCATTAATTTATTATTCTAACCATAGTTGACAATCTATCGTCTATAAATATCGGGAAAGTCATATTGAAAAGGAGGAAGGATTTTTGGAAAAGGATTGGTATTTTGAGAGAAAACTCTGATTTGACCAAAATTGATTTTTTTTCCTCTCTCCAAAAACTCCACGCAAATCGAGGTCATTTTTTTCCTTTTCTCACTATTCACCTTCTTCCCCAACTTCATCTTCTTCCCCATCATTCAATCACCATCCCATAACCCCTCGACAACGGCGACTTCACGACCGCGACGAACTCGACGGCAGCGATTGCACGACTGGACGAAACCCAGATCTTCGGCCACCACCACGACGAACTTCGCGGCGACGCATCTGAATGCAGACGACAGCAGACCTGCACGTGAACGGCGGCGACGGAGCTCCACGAAACCAGACGACTGCGAGCCTTCAGACCAAGGCAACTCCTGCGGCGAACCAAGCTCCTCCAACCGGCGGCAATTGAACCTTCACCGGTGACCCACGAGATTGAAGGGCGGAACGCAGACATGCGACGCAAGCAACGGTTGGCCATCGACCTTCAGACCACGGCGACTCGGCAATAGCGACGGTGACTCCACGGCAACTCCACGGCGGCTGGGAGCTCTAAATTGGGGTAAAAGAAATTTTCTTAGTTTGTTTAAATTACAAAACTGCCATTGACATTTAATTTCTAAATATATTCCATGGTTTATATGGAATTTCAAATATATACCTGGTTTATATGAAATTTCAAATATATACCTGGTTTATATGAGATTTCAAATATACTCCGGTTTATAATTTATATGAGGTTCCATTTATACTTTTGTTTCTAATTAACTTTATACCCCTTCATGTTCAATTACATTTTCGCCATTGGTTTTAAATTACAAGCATGTCATTGTATTATTTACAAAATTGACATTTTTAAAGTTTCTCCAACTGATTTCCAATTTAACGTTTGAACTTTTTTAGGTTAATATATTCTCCTTTTCAATTTTAAGATTTTTAAAGTATTTTTTTTATTTTACTTTAATTTAAGTTTTTTAAATAAATTTTAATTATCGATTCTTAATTACTTTTTCCAAATAAATTTTAGATTCCAAATAAACTTAAATGTAGTCTTATAGTTCATATTTAATAATATTTTTTTAAGTAATGTCTTTTTTAAAAACATTGTATTTATTTTAGGGCTGAGTAGTGTTACTTCGTAGAGTTTCGACTCTCGTGCAAGCATACGAAAATCCTTCCAATAAAAAAAAATAACAAATCAATATGTTTTAAAATAAAATATTATCATATAAATCCTATGACGGAATTGAGATAAATTTCTCAAATTCTTGAGGTAAACAATTTCCTTTAAATAAAATGAAATTTAATATGATAATTAATAAGGATAATTCTCCCTCATTATATCAAACTCTTACTTTATTTTAAAGTTAAGAATTGATTAAATGAGACATTGTTTTTTTTATTAAAAATTATTTGTTTATTTTCTCAAATTAAGGACGTATTAAAGTTAATTGGATAATATAAGATAAAATTTGGCTACCATTTTAACGGGTGTTGTAGCGTGCTAACACCTTCCCTACACCCAACCGGCCCCCGAACTTGATTTCTGTTTTCATTGACCAGTTTTTGTTTTAAGGTGGCCAATCACACCCAAAATGGTTGGTGGCGACTCCATCTCTTTTATTTTTAAAACAAAACCCTTGAAAGAGGACGTCGGCCGCTCCGCGTCGCAATGACGTTGCGACAACATGGCGACTCCACTAGGGACTTTTTTTAGAGGGTCGGGCCATTGCATTTTTTTTATTTATCCAATTTTTATTTGTTTGGTCTTTAATTTTTTCTTTTATTTCTTTGTTTATTTATTTTATTATTAGTTTTTTTTTTATTTAACATGCTTTCAATTTTCAATTTTGATATTTGTTTATTATTTGTTAGTTTTTATTTATTTATTTAACATGTTTCATTTATTATTACTGTTATAATATATTTACTGCAATTTACATTTTTTGCATGGACATGCATTTCACCCACAATCACGGCTCTATACCCGAGCTATACCTTTAGGATTAGAATTGAGAATTTAGTAGTGTCGACTTTCGAGGGGATTTAATTGCCCCCGCACAGGCGCACGAAAAAATCTTGCTCAAGTTAATTTCTTTGTTATTTTTTAACATTGAAGTTAATTTGGGGACCGTTATCCTTTAAGTTTAGAACCTTACCAACACATCATTTCTATTGTTCAATTTATTTACTTTTTAGTTGATTTTGTTTTGAGATCATTTTTTTTTTTAAATATTGTTTTTTATATAACCTTAAATTACCTTCACTTTATTCGTTTTTTTTTAAAAAAAGAAAATGTTAAAAAATGGAGTGAAATAAAATATATATTTATTGATTGTTTTAAAACTTAGTAGTGTCGACCACCAAAAAGTTAGTAAGGATAGGCGCATGAAAGTCTTATTTCATTTTCTATCTTTCTTTTTTATTTTTATTTTTCTTATTTCAAAATGATTTTCATCTTTTTATTTTAAAATTTAGTAGTGTCGACCACCAAAAAAGTTAGTAAGGATAGGTGGATGAAAAGTCCTATTTCATTTTCTAGGATTGTGTTTTTTTATTTTTATTTCAAAATTATTTTTATCTTTTATTTTTATTTTAAAACTTAGTAGTGTCGACCACCAAAATAGTTAGTAAGAATAGGCGCATGAAAAATCCTATTTCATTTTCTAGGATTGTGTTTTTTTTATTTTTATTTAAAAATGATTTTTATCTTTTTTATTTTATTTTAAAACTTAGTAGTATTGACCACCAAAAGAGTTAGTAAGGATAGACGCATGAAAAATCTTATTTCATTTTCCTTGATTCTATTTCAAAACTTTTTTCATCGTTTTAATTTATTTTTAGATAAAGTCGTGTCGACCTTCGGAGAATCGCCAATAGGCACATGAAAATCTATTAATGCCTGAAACGTTACGTTTTTTTATAGCAAACTTTATTTATTTATCTTTTTTTATTTAAAAGGGGAACAAAATGAGTGCCAATGTACCTATTGCATCGTCACGGTCACTCAATTCTTCGCATGACGAACCCAACGTTGTGCATCAGTGGGCAGAGCAGACACAAAAACGATTTGGAGATAGTCTACTACCAGATGAAATAGTGACAATACTTGCTTCCTGTCGAGCACAAATTATTACCAACGAACTGAGGAAGCTGAAGATTATTTGGGAAGGCCTAACACCGGAGCGAAGATATAATTTCTCGAACAGGTACGGTTATATAGCTGAACTGATGTATATCCCCGTCAACTGCTTTGCCATTCAAGCTTTGGTAGATTCTTGGGATCCGGCTTACAGATGCTTCGCTTTCAAGGAATTTGATTTGGTACCAACTGTAACGACCCGAACTTCAGGTAAAAGAAATTTATTTAATTGTTATTGTTACCGGACTCGTTAGTGGGTTAAGTGATTCACTCATTTGGAAGGGGGCTTAAAAGAAATTAGGCACTAAGTCAAATAGGGTTATTTGATTTGAAAAGTAATAATAATAATAATAATAATAATAATAATAATAATAATAATATTAATATAATATTTTTATTATTATTATTTTAAAAGTTAAATAAATAAGAAGTGAAAAAAAAAACCCTTCTTCTTCTCAGTTTCAGAATTCAGCCGCCCCTCCCTTGATTTTTCTCCCTCACGTGTTTCTCCCTCTCCTTCAGTTCACTGCCTCCTTCATCTCTCCTCACTCTCTCAACTCTGTCGTTCAGCCGCTCCCGCACGTCGCCACCGCTCTTCCCGTTCGTCGCCCTCCGATCCCCTCTCCATCGCGCCCCTCCGCTTCAGCCGCACATCGCCGCCCTAACGACCTCTCCCCATCTCCGATCGTCACGCTGTCGCCGTCGACTCTCTCCCTTCGCTCAGCCGCTCTCTCTGTTCGCCAAACACCGCCGCCCGTCGTCGCCGTCTGTCGCACCGCTGCCCGTCGCACCGTCGCTCGTCGCCGTCCATTAACCAGCCACACGTCGCAGCTCTTTCGCTTGTGGTTATTGGTAATTTTTTAACATTGTCCTTTGATTCAGATTCGTTTAATAATTGAAAATCATCTCTATTTTAGTGTGGGATCGATTTCGTTCTGGTTCGAGTAAAAGTAGGCGTGACGTCAAGCTAGGACTGCGTAGGTGGAGACCAAGGGCTGTCGTAACAATTTTAGTAATGTCATTGAACTTAGCTTAAGGTAAGTAACCTTACTACTGGCTAGCCTTCGGGCTAGGTTGAAAATTCTTTTCTGAAATATGGATGGTAACTTTGTATTAGCTCTGAAAGTTGGTCTTATGTTTAAGACATTTATACATGTGTTATTGTTGAGATATTTATGATTTATGATGTGAGACTGTTGGGATTGATGTCATGAACCAAGTATGTTATGTTTATGCAATGTGACTGTAAAGCTTGAATGTGCTGGTGTGAAGTGTTTATGAATGAAATGTGTGCTGAGATATGACCGTTAAGTGCAGTGAGAGAAAATTACTCCATGTTGCATCATTTCTATCATTTCTAGTATCTGAAATGTTTATAGGTGGGACCCATGCATTTGTGTGTGACATATGAGTCAGGAGATTGTAGAATAGCTACCCTCCATTTCCTGTAAAATTTGATCGCATGAAAGTGATGTAGGTTTAGGGGTTCTAATCACATGAAAGTGATGTGCTTAGAGTCGGTGAGTATGAAAGTGATGCTCACCTATGCATGAAAGTGATGCATACCTAGAGGTTGGCGTGCATGAAAGTGATGCATGCCTAGGAGGTTCCTAGTACATGAAATTGATGTATCTGGGACTGATGTGTATGAAATTGATGCACATACAAAAGAACAGGAATGAAGTGATAAGCTAGAGAGACAAGTTTAGGTCCCACTAGTTAAAGTTTTCAGTCAGTTCATGATTGCTTGTGATTGCATAGCCTGACCACGGTAGTGAGTTGCTTACTGAGTATTTTATTTAAAATACTCATTCTTTCTTAAAACCATTTTTTTCAGGAAATGTCAGGAACCTACAAGGCGTTTGACGAAGTGATCGGTTGATGAAGCCATGGGATCTGAGAAGTCAGAGCTTCCGCATTTAGTTATTTATTCGTTCGAGTCTCGTTATATTCTTCTCTTAAAAATTAGGACTGAAAATTTTGACTTGAAGTTGTTTTAAATGAACTTGATTTAATTATTTATTGTTTTATTGGGATCCCGAAATTAAATGTATTTGTTTTGATGTTGAGAGGTTCTGGAAAAAATCTATTTTTTTTTCTCCACTTCTAAATTATAGTTTAAAATTAATTATTGAGAATTATGATGTCATGCATGAAATAACGGTCTTAGAGTGAGGTCATAAAAAGTCGGGTCGTTACACCAACTGTTGAAGAATACCATGTGATATTGGGTATCCCAGAGAGAGCTGGAGAAACAATCTATTGCTTTAACCCAAATGCCAAAGCGAAAAGAACCCTATCCAAGTTTCTGGGTATACATGTCGATAAAGTTCAGAAACACATACAAATGAATGGAGAAGAGGAGTTTATAGCGATGGACTACCTGATAGAGCTCACTCACAACGTTTTGAACGAGGATAAGGGATTGATTCTATTAGCATTGTGTATCTATGGGACAGTTCTCTACCCTAGGGCGAAAGGGTATTTTGATGGTCAAGTCCTCATATTATTCTTTAGTATAGAGCAAGGAGTAAACCCAATCATACTGATTCTCGTAGAAACAGTCAGAGCACTTTGCCATTGTAGAGCTATGGAGGAGGGGAAACTAAGATGTTGTGTCCCACTACTTTATATCTGGATGCACAGTCACATTAGATTTCCAGATAGTTTCAGATGTCCAAAGATCAAGTTCAGCAGTTGCTGGAATTTATTGCAAAACATTGTTGTGGAGTTTGGCACAGCCATTTGGGATTCGAACTTTCCAAACACAGAAGTATGGGCAGCATTCCTTTCGAAAATCAAATTGGAAAATGTGATCTGGAAGGAACGTTGGATTCCTTTAAAAGATATGATTTACAGATGTGGCAGCTTTCATACGGTCCCTTTGTTAGGACCCTGGGGTGCAATCATTATGCGCCATTACTAGCCCTACGACAATTATGGTTTAAACAATTCATACCAGCAACTCATGATTTGAACAACTTGGGATTCTCATATGGCTACGAAAACTTGAATGAGAAAAAAAAGAAAAGTGTTAGCTTCCTAGAATTTAACAAAGAGGATGCGCAGCAATGATCACTGTGAAGCATCTACTCTTGAATACTTACGTTGGCATACAAAGAGAAATAAGAGTTTTCGAGCAACATCAATTTGTAAAGATGGGGAAGAGTTTCCCAGCGGGATGATAATGGATAAATCGAATCAAGATATAGCATAGTGTAGAAGATTACTGGAAATAAACCAAACCCTTGAATTAGAAAACGGAAAGCTACAACAAGAAGTCAATCGACTGATAGTACAAGCAACTCATGCTAATTAAAAACTTGAGGAAGCAAAAGGGATAATTGAGAGACAGACAAAGCGACAAAGAAATCATGATTGGCTAGATGACGAAAAAAAAGGTTTAAGTAAGGAAAACCACGTACTGAAGAGACGAAATTCGACATTGCAGAGAACAATTCATCTGCAAGAGAGCAAGATAAACGACTTTACTGAAGGAAAAAACTCTCTTTTAGAATTAATCTCGGAAATGAAAGATATTATCAGGAATAAAGAAAAGCAGCTCACCGAATTGGAAAGGGCTAACGTTGGTCTTTACGAAGATATTGACAATCATTTAGAAGGGTATAACATCTTGAAAGATTATACAAGTCTAGTAGAGCAACAGCTTGGAGCATACCAAAAAGCATGTGAGAAATTATCGCAGGAAAAAGAACATTTAGAAAAAGAGTATAGTTCTATAAAACAAGATTATCACTTTGTGAGAGATGATATGCAAATGGTTATTGGAAAAGTGAATAGAACAATGGATACCATCAAGATAATGGCTAGAAAAGCTCGAGGATTTGCAGAATGGGCAAGACATCTACGAGAAAATACTTCACCAATGACAGCTAACGCAGACGAATTATTTGAGTTTTTAAGGATGATTCGTAGCGATCTTGGGTACTTTGGCCACTTCCATTGACTGTTCCCCGAGACTTTTATTTTTTTTCTTTCTTAGGGCTTTCTTTTTCTAGTATTTTATTTGGTGTATTTGTTCACCCTTTAAATCGAAATGTTCGTTCCAGTTAATTAGTAAAAGCTTTCATTCATGCATCATGTGATTGTGTTTTGTCTTTCTATTTCTCTTTTACTATATTCTAACCTCTAAAAAAATAATAAAAACAGAATAAAAAATAGCTCAACCACCACCAACTCGTCGCATTCACGGCACTAGGCAAGCAACAAGAATTATGGAGGAACAACAGGCAGAAATAGAAAAAACGAGAAAGGAAATGAATGAGTTGCGAGAAAAGGTAGAATCAATCCTCAACATTTTAGAAAAAGGAAAAGTAGTGGCTGATCTTGCACAACCCAGCAATACAACTAACGACTCCTTCGAAGTCAATCCCTCTATGCACACCCAAACTGAAGGGTTCATCCCTCCACCATACACATCGTGTGACCCGATATACCATTCGTCAGCAGGACAATACCCTTTCCAGTTCTTCAAAGGTGAAGGAGTCTCCATGAATGATCGGGCTGGGTTTTTACACCCTAAGGAAGGACCATCCAGGGTAACTATCACATTTCCTAATCTGGAAAACCCTGAGGTCAAGAAGGATTCAACAAAAGGGAAATGCAAAACCCCTAACAATGGAACACTCGAAATCCTTGAGGAAAGGTTAAGAGCAATTGAAGGGACGGATGTTTTTGGGAATATTGACTCCTCCAAGTTATGCCTTGTTCCTGATGTTGTAATTCCACCAAAGTTCAAGGTGCTGGAATTCGAAAAGTATGAGAGGACATCATGCCCGAGGAACCATCTCATCATGTATTGCAGAAAAATTGATGCACATGTTCAAAATGAAAAGTTGTTAATTCACTGTTTCTAGGACTGTTTGACCGGTTCAGCGTCTCGTTGGTACATGCAGTTAGACAATACTCATATCTACTCGTGGAAGAATTTAGTCGATTCTTTCCTAAAGCAGTACAAGCATAACATAGACATGGCCCCTGATCAGATGGATTTGCAAAGAATGAAAAAGAAGAGCACATAAAGCTTCAAGGAGTACGCGTAAAGGTGGAGAGATATCGCTGCACAAATACAACCTCCTCTAACTGATAAAGAATTATCAGCCATGTTCATGAACACTCTCAAGTCTCCCTTCTACGATAAGATGATTGAGATCGCTTCAACCAATTTTTCCGACGTAATGACGATCGAAGAGAGGATTGAATATGGGATCAAGCATGGGAAGATAATTGACGCATCTGAGTTCTCAGTCGCAAAGAAGGGAAATTTTCCAAAAAAGGGAGAAGTTAAAATGGTGAGCAATGCAAGTCAGCCCAATTGGAGCCAGCAGCCGTTTCCAACTCCAGGATGCCGCAATATCATCCGAATTATTACACGACTCATCACCCATACATTAACAACACGACAGCACAATACCCCTCAACTTTTCCTCAAAACCCACGACCTCAAAGTAATCAAGGCTACCAGCCTAAGAGTCAGCAAGCGCCTGTCTACGCTCAGTGGGAACAAAGCAATAGAGGAACTTATAAACAAACTCAGATTGACCCGATACCAATGACATATACTAAGTTGTTACCTCAATTATTTCAAAATAACCAATTGTCACCCGTACTGGCAATCCCTATGCAACCACCTTACCCAAAGTGGTACGATGTGAACGCCCATTGTGATTTTCATGCGGGAGCAGCTGGGCACTCAATAGAAAACTGTATGACGCTGAAATATAGGGTACAAGAGCTAGTCAAAGCAGATGGTTGAACTTCAAGAAGGGAAATGAGCCCAATGTCAACAACAATCCTCTACTGAATCACCAGAATCCTCGTGTGAATGCAATAGAAGTTCATGAACCAAACCTGGAGAAAAATGTCAATGGAATGAAGATTTATATGGAAGAACTGTTTGAGATTTTATCCAGCAATAGGTGCATTAAGGTAGAATATCTTCGACCTGATTCGACTCATGATAAATATGAAGATAATTTGACGTGTTTGTACCATGTTGGAGCAAAAGGTCACTCCATTGACCAATGCCATCATTTTCGCCAAAAGGTCCAGGGATTGCTAGATTCACATATCTTAACATTCTTGCCGACTATAACCTCTCAATCATCACAAGAAGGCGAAATAAATGCGGCAGGAGTGTTCTGTCCCGATGGAAGTTCAAAGATTTCGAGGCCTTTAACCATTTTTTATCAAGAGAAGATGGGCACCTCTATTACCAATCCAAGGCCAATTACTATCCAAATATCGTCTCCCTTTGAATATAAAAGTTCTAAAGCAGTGCCCTGGAAATACGGATATGAGGTCATTGTTGGTAATGATTCACTTCCAGTGGAGAACATCACAGGAGTGGGAAGTCTGACACGAAGTGGAAGGTGTTATACACCATAAGAACTACTGAAAGACAAAATAAGGAAAAAGGGAAGGCCAAAGTATACGAGGATATCGATAACGAGGCAGGAGAATCCGTCATAGTGAAAAACTTGGAGGCTAAGCAGCCAGCAGCTGAGGAGGACATCCAAGAATTTTTAAAGCTGGTCAAACAGAGCGATTACAAAGTAATAGAGCAATTAAGCCGGACACCTGTAAAAAATTCCATATTAACCTTACTGCTGTCTTCGGAGGCGCATTGCAAGACTTTGCTAAATATACTAAACCAGGCTTATGTGCCACAAGATATCACGGTGGACAATTTATATAATATCATCGGACACATTAATGCAGCAAGTTCTCTGACATTCACAGATGATGAACTACCACCAGAAGGAACAGGTCACACTAAGGCCCTTCATATTACGGTCAAATGCAGAAGGTTTGTTGTGGCAAAAGTTCTTGTTGATAACGGTTCCTCTCTGAATATAATGCCTAAATCCACATTGGAAAGGTTGTCAGTTGACATGTCTCACATGAGGCCAAGCACTATGATAGTAAGAGCTTTTGATGGGGCACATAGTGAAGTGATCAGAGACATAGATGTTCCTATTCAAATAGGACCTTGCACTTTTAACATAACATTTCAGGTCATGAATATTAATTCAGCCTATAGTTTCTTATTGGGACGCCCTTGGATTCATTCTGCTGGGGTGGTCCCATCGTCACTACACCAGAAGCTTAAATTCATTGTTGATCACAAGCTAGTAATCATATCCGGACAAGAAGACATTTTAATCTCAAAGCCTTCATCAATGTCTTACATAGAAGCAGCAGAAGAGGCCTTTGAATCCTCATTTCAATCGTTCGAGGTTGCAAATACAAAAACTCTACATAGAGAGATAGAAAAGGTGCAGCTGCGACTGAACAAGCTTTCTCTGAACGCGAGCAGTAAAAGTTTAGACGATCTGTTAAATATGCAAAAAAAATATGAGGAGGTTCAGATTGGGATATAAACCGAGCAAAGAAGACATGATCAATGCGGATGGATATAAAAGGAGAAATCGTCTGACAAAGTTTGAGGATCACGAGTCTGAAGATCGGATCAATTTCATTCCTCATCTTTATGATTCATTCAATTATGCGGGTGTAATTTATCCTGAAGGCCAAGACTCAGTGGTTATGGCAATAGAAGTGGAAGAAGCAGATCCTCTAGTATACCTATGCCCGGAGGATTTTGAACTTAACAATTGGACTATTTTCGAGCTACCTTCTGTTACTGATGAAATATCAAAGTAATTGTTTAACTATTTTGTTTACTTTAGATGTTTTGTTATTCCTATGTCAACAGTTCATTATTTCAGTAAAAGAATCAGCATTTCGTTTCAATTCTTTGTCTATTTCTCTACTATATCCCAATTTTCTTAAATTTATTTGGTTCCTCTGTATTTTTTTTTTTTTCATCATTCCAAATAATTGTTCTTTTAAACAGTGATAATGAGATTGAAAGCGACATTGGTTATAAACATGAACTCGACACCCCTACATGCAACGTTGAATCTAATAATGAAATAAGTGACGATGAAGAAGATGTTGAGTTTACCCCTGAGTTATTAAGAATGATTGATGAATAGGAAAAAATGTTAGGACCATATGAGGAGTTGATAGAGACAATCAATCTAGGGTCCCAAACAGAGGTCAAAGACGTTAAAATTGGGACGAGCATGTCTACTGAAAGTCGTCGGATGTTGATAAGTTTACTCCATGAATATGCTGATGTTTTTGCTTGGTCTTATCAAGACATGTCGGGTTTAGACACAAACATAGTAGCACATCACATACCACTTAAATCTGAATGTAAACCAGTAAGACAAAAATTGCGTAAAATGAAGCCAAATATGTTGATTAAAATAAAAGAAGAAGTTAGCAAACAGATGAATGCAGGATTCTTGACAGTGGCAAACTATCCTGAAGGGGTAGCAAATATCGTAGATGTACCGAAAAAAAATGGGCAAGTGCGGATGTGCGTTGATTACAAAGATTTGAATCGAGCAAGCCCTAAAGACAATTTCTCTCTTCCTCATATAGATGTGCTAGTAGATAATACTGCTGGATTTTCCACTTTTTCCTTCATGGACGGATTCTCTGGCTATAACCAAATAAAAATGGCACAAGAGGATCAGGAAAAGACGGCGTTCATTACACTGTGGGGGACCTTCTGCTATAAGGTCATGCCATTTGGATTGAGAAATGCTAGGGCAACCTATCAGCGAGCCATGGTCGCTCTCTTCCACGATATAATGCATAAAGAGATCGAAGTGTATGTGGACGACATGATTGCTAAGTCAAGACAAGGAGAAGAGCATACAACTATTCTTCGAAAGTTGTTCGATCGGTTGAGGAAGTTTAAATTAAAGTTGAATCCAAATAAATGCACGTTTGGAGCAACTTCTGGGAAATTGGCTTTGTTGTAAGCCAGGAAGGAATCAAGGTCGATCCTGATAAAGTCAAAGCTATTATAGAGATGCCACCACCGCATACCCAAAAGGAAGTTAGAGGATTCCTAGGAAGACTGAATTATATTGCAAGATTCATATCACATCTAACAGCAACATGTGAACCAATCTTCAAGCTACTTCGTAAGAATGATGCAGGACTATGGGACGAAAATTGTCAAAAAGCATTTGAAAAGATAAAACAATACTTACAGAATCCTCCCATTCTTGTGCCGCCAACTCCAGGTCGCCGACTTATTTTATATATCACTGTGACAGAAAATTCAGTGGGGTGTGTACTAGGATAACATGATAAATCAGGAAGAAGAGAACAAGCCATATATTACTTGAGCAAGAAATTTACTAGTTGTGAAGCTAAATACACCATTAGAAAAGACATGTTGTGCGCTAGCTTGGGCCGCCCGCCGTCTCAGACCGTACATGCTATACTACACGACTTGGCTCATCTCGAAAATGGATCCCATTAAATACATTTGCGAGAAACCATTCCTTTCTGGCAGAATTGCGAGGTGGCAAGTCATCCTATCTGAATATGATATCGTTTATGTCACTCGAAAGTCAATAAAAGGAAGTGCACTAGCTGATTATTTGGCCGAACAACCCATAGAGAATTATGAACCAATGAAGTTTGACTTTCCAGATGAATTTATCTACCGTGATAAAAGAAGAGGAAATCCCGAAATCAAAAGAATGGACCATGTTATTTGACGGGGCTTCTAATGAGTTTGGTAATGGAATAGGGGCCATCTTAATATCACCTAAAGGGAAACTATTTCCTCTCACTGCAAAATTAAGCTTTGACTGTACTCATAATATGGCTGAATATGAGGCGTGCTCTATGGGGGTCCAGTTTGCCTTAGATATGAGAATTAAGAAACTCTGAGTCCTGGGAGATTCAATGTTAGTGATTCATCAGTTAAGAGGGGAATGGGAGACAAGAGACTCCAAATTGTTGCCATATAAGAAGCTTATAACACAATTGGCTCAAGGCTTCGAAGAAATCACTTTTGACTATTTACCGAGGGAAAGCAACCAAATAGCAGATGCTCTGGCCACATTGGCAGTCATGCTCAACATAGATCCCGATCAAGAGATTGAACCCATCAAAATCGGAAAACTAGATGTTCCAGCATCTTGCATGAATATTGAACAAGAACCTGATGGCAAGCCTTGGTACCATGATATAAAGCGTTATATCAAGCATAGAGAATATCCGCCTGATACCTCGGAAAATGACAAGCGCACACTTAGGAAACTAGCGATGAAGTTCTTCCTAAATGGAGAGTTACTCTACAAAAGGATTCAAGACATGGTACTTCTAAGATGTGTGGATACAATTGAAGCCAACACGATCATAGAAGAAATTCACGAGGGAATTTGTGGCACACATGCAAATGGACATATGATGGTTAAACAAGCATTAAGAGCTGGGTACTACTGGTTAACCATGGAATCTGATTGTATCAAATATGCGAGAGAATGCCATAAATGTCAGATTTACGCAGACAGGGTCCATACCCCTTTATCTTATTTGCACGTCATGACAGCCCCTTGGCCATTCTCTATGTGGGGAATGGATGTTATAGGTCCTATTGAACCTAAAGCTTCAAATGGGCATCGATTCATTTTAGTGGTCATAGATTATTTTACTAAGTGGGTGGAGGCAATGACATATCGAGAAGTGACAAAGGGAGTTGTGATCAAATTCATAAGAAAGGAGATCATATGTCGTTATGGTCTTCCAGAAGTTATAATATTTGATAATGCAAAGAATTTGAACAACAAATCGATGCACGAACTATGCGAGCAATTTAAAATCAAGCATTTGAACTCAACTCCGTACAGACCGTAGTTGAACGGAGCAGTAGAAGCAGCCAACAAGAATATAAAGAAGATCATACAGAAAATGACCACGACGTACAAAGATTGGCACGACATGCTCCCTTTCGCATTGCATGGATACCGTACATCGGTTCGAACTTCGACTGGAGCAACGCCATTTTTATTAGTCTACGGTATGGAAGTTGTTCTTCCTATTGAAGTAGAAATTCCATCATTAAGGATCCTCATGGAAACTAAGTTAGAAGAAGCTGAATGGATCCAGAATCGTTACGAACAACTCACTTTCGTAGAAGATAGGAGGTTGACTGCACTGTGTAGAGGGCAACTCTACCAACGACGGATGATGAAAGCCTACGACAAGAAGGTGCGTCCTAAAGTATTCAAAGAAGGAGATTTAGTTTTGAAGCGAATTCTCCCATGCCAGAAAGATCATCGAGGAAAATGGACTCCCAATTACGAAGGACCTTTCGTCGTAAAAAAAGTTTTCTCAGGAGGAGCTTTGATTTTGACCAATATGGATAGGAATGAGCTACCAAATCCAACTAGCTCAGACTACGTGCGGATGTATTATGCATGAATCATCAATACCCTAGAGGACTTGTTTGTGTCACTAGATTTCAACGTTGTAATCAGGAGTGATAGCATTCCAAATTCATTATCATGTTTAAAGAACAACTTTATCTCTCAAGCTTTCGAATATTTTTCCTCACGTCTTAGCCTTGAGACATGTATTTTTATTCTTTTGGTCATAAATCGAAGTCTTATCTGCAAAACATATTACATGTTGATCATCCTTTTAAATGTTGATATAGTTCTTTGTTATCTTTGCATTTAATAGAAAACAAAGGTTGCAAGTACTTGGCATATTCAAATTAACATTAGTAGTTCAAAAGAATTCATATGAGTTCAAATAGTCAACGGGCGAGGTCATCATTGGTACACTTCAATTTCTACTATAATAAGGAAGGATAGGAGAATTGATCTATGGAGCAAAGTCAGTGTCCAACCAAGATTTCTTACAGAGCCCTGATGTGAAAGTGGTGTTTGAGCTAAAAAAAAAAAAAAAAAAAAAAAAAAAAACCATGCATCATTATCTCATTTTACATAATAAAAAAAGAACAATTATGTGCACAGTTGGATTATTTTCTATCATACACATGCATACTTCATAAAAAATCAAGTTTCAAAAAAGGGTGCATGTATCATTATCTCATTTTACATAATAAAAAAGAACAATTATGTGCACGGTTTGATTATCCTTGTGTTTATTTTGGTCGTTATTGTTAGTCGAAGCATTAGCAATAATTTTGAAAACAATGATGAATCATCTTTCGGAGAAGATGTAAAAAAAAGCGAGATTGGTGCAATTCAATAGATCAAGAAACTATCATTTACAAATCAACACTGGACAAGGCCTTCACCCTTGCCGCATTTGGGCAAAATCTTTCATATTCGTCACACTAGACCATGTCAAGGTGGAGATAATCAAAATTATCAAAGACCTCGAGCTTACTCAAAAGAAAGAAGATACACATACGAGATGATTTCTCAAGGGGCTTCCTCAAGTTCTCAAAACTATTGTCCAAAGAATTGAAATTACTTCATTCATCTTCTATTGGATCATATTCCAACTTCTTACTCGAATATTAAAAATTTATAATCAATCTCTTATTGTTCATAAGATTTGAAGACCACATCCTCCTCTGTTTTTCTAACTTATGAAGAAAACATGTATTGTTTACCATTTCATACTTAACTCGAACTCAAACTCATTTTCTTGCATTCAAACTATTGTGTCTATTACAAGACTAAATTATGAAGCAGTTAATCAAGTAAGATATTCAATTCTACAAATTACTTTTGATAGTTCTCTAAACAACGATGAGAGTAGACAAGGACAATCACTTTGATGTCATAATTATCACATATATTGCACGTTTTTTACCAAATTGAGATCATTTACATTATTATTTCTCAAAAAAGCAAAAATCATTCTCATATATCATGGTTAGATAGTGAAAGTCGGTCATATAAAGATCATGCTTACATACTGCATTTACGACTTTTGAATTTACCATTGGTATGCACATGCGTACATATTGCATTCATGACATTTTAAAATCTACCATCAGCATGCACATGCATACATATTGCATTAATGACATTCATTTTTCTACCATTGGTCATCATGCCTTCAAAACCAATTTCATTAATCAAACCAAAACAAATCAAGGCACACGTGGTCATACGTGATAATGAACAAGTTCCACTCATAACGAACATTGAAATTTATCCACATGATTTTAATCCATTTTCATTTTGCATTTTTTGCATTTGCATGTCAGCACATTCTCTTTATAGAGTCGTTCATCAATTCATACTAGTTTTCATGTCCTATGACAAACTCACGCTTCATAAATCATACATCCATTCCTCCCTCATATTTGTAAGAGGTCTTGGTGTTTTCAAAAGAATTTCAAATTGCAGTTGGTTAAATCGAACCCTAATCCAACATTAGCGGTCGAAGCCTTGGAGATAGCTCAGGTCCATTTTAAATTTCAGTTGGTTAAATCGAACCCTAATCCAGCATTAGCGGTCGAAGCCTGGGAGATAGCCCAGGTCCATTTTAAATTTCAGTTGCTTAAATCGAACCCTAATCCAGCATTAGCGGTCGAAGCCCCGGAGATAGCCCAGGTCCGTTTTAAATTTCAGTTGGTTAAATCGAACCTTACTCCAGCATTAGCGATCGAAGCCCGGGAGATAGCCCAGGTCCGTTTTAAATTCCAGGTTGTTAAATCAAACCCTAATCCAGCATTAGCGGTCGAAGCCCGGGAGATAGCCCAGGTCCGTTTTAAATTTCAGTTGGTTAAATCGAACCCTAATCCAGCATTAGCGGTCGAAGCCCGGGAGATAGCCCAGGTCTGTTTTAAATTCCAGTTGGTTAAATCGAACCCTAATCCAGCATTAGAGGTCGAAGCCCGGGAGATAGCCCAGGTACGTTTTAAATTCCAGTTGGTTAAATCAAACCCTAATCAAGCATTAGCGGTCGAAGCCCGGGAGATAGCCCAGGTCCGTTTTAAATTTCAAGTGGTTAAATCGAACCCTAATCCAGCATTAGCGGTCGAAGCCCGGGAGATAGCCCAGGTCTGTTTTAAATTCTAGTTGGTTAAATCGAACCCTAATCCAGCATTAGCGGTCAAAGCCCGGGAAATAGCCCAGGTACGTTTTAAATTCCAGTTGGTTAAATCAAACCCTAATCCAGCATTAGCGGTCGAAGCCCGGGAGATAGCCCAAGTCCGTTTTAAATTTCAGTTGGTTAAATCGAACCCTAATCCAGCATTAGCGGTCGAAGCCCAGGAGATAGCCCAGGTTTGTTTTAAATTCCATTTGGTTAAATCGAACCCTAATCCAGCATTAGCGGTCGAAGCCCGGGAGATAGCCCAGGTACGTTTTTAATTCCAGTTGGTTAAATCAAACCCTAATCCAGCATTAGCGGTCGAAGCCCGGGAGATAGCCGAGGTCCGTTTTAAATTTCAGTTGGTTAAATCGAACCCTAATCCAGCATTAGCGGTCGAAGCCCGGGAGATAGCCCAGGTATGTTTTAAATTCCAGTTGGTTAAATCGAACCCTAATCCAGCATTAGCGGTTGAAGCCTGGGAGATAACCCAGGTCTGTTTTAAATTTCAGTTGGTTAAATCGAACCCTAATCCAGCATTAGCGGTCGAAGCCCGGGAGATAACCCAGGTCCGTTTTAAATTTCAGTTGGTTAAATCGAACCCTAATCCAGCATTAGCGGTCGAAGCCCGGGAGATAGTTGATAGCACTCCAAAAGTGCTAATATTTAGCTCCTAAGTTTTGCAAATTAAGTAATTAATTGTGCTTAATTGATATATTTTGTATAATTTAATTACTTAGGGGTAAATCGGACCATTGCATTAATTAAGAGCTTAAAAGAACATTTAGAGGATAATTTTGATTAATCGTTCTGAGTGTTTATACTATGTGTATTAATTAATCAAATGATATCTCAATTGTGATAAGTGGTCTGGTGGTGTAGGAGGAATTTGTTAAGTCGATAAGCCTGAACTTGAGTCAAGAGGAGGACAGAATTCTAATTATTTTTCTCAGGCACAGACCCCAGCGTCGAGACGCTGCCTGTAGGGTCTCGACACTACGACGACTTCAGCGCTAGAAAATTCTGTAGCGTCTCGACGCTCCGACGATGATAAAAACCCATTTTTATGATTTTTAGGTCATTCTCTCTCGGGTTTTGGACATTTTTTTTAGTGTTTTCTCTCTAGAATTTTGGGGTTTTCTCCCCCCTTTTCTTGTATATCAAAGCAAGGACTTGATTTATTTAGCTTGATTTTCATCCCAAGCAAGGTAAGTGCTCTAATTTGAGGTTAGGGGTTAAATTTGATACGATTCATGAGGGTTTTAGATCTTTAATTTCGAATTTAGCATGACTGATTAGGCATTTACTCTCTCTTTCTGAATTTATGAATGTGTTAGATTGGTAGACTGACGATCTCGATTTCTAGCATGTTCTAACGTTATAGATTAGTGATGTCGTGCCTCTTCTAATCGCCTTAGTAACACAGAGGAGTAGAACAAATCGAAGTATCATATTAAAGGTTGTGAATGTTGATTACTTCAGGGTTGCCGGGTAATCAATTAGCATTTAGGATGTTTAATTGAATGTTCGTCATAAAATGCTATTTACTGCTTTAGTTAATTTAGAACTGATCAATCCCAGTTAATTAATAGCATCGTTTAATTAGAATTGAAAATTCTGATTAATATATATGTGGACGGTTGCTTCAGGGTTGTCGGGAAACCGTTTATGTGTTTAATTATGCTTTTGCTAAGTATGCTTGAATCCCAATGAATCGAGTCGCATCAAGGTCAACCCCGACCCTTAAAATTAGGAGCACATGTAGTTAGTTTTAATTTTCCGTTAGCTACTTTATTTATGATTTTCTTTTATTTTACCGTTAGCAAATCCCCCCTTTACTTTAATGTTTTACTTTATCGTTTTTGTTTTAGTTAATTAACAAGCAAATAGAAATTAATTAGGAGAAAATAATTTAGGTTCCCTGCGGATCGGCCCGACTACCACTAACTGCAAAGCTCAGTTGTAGCGGTATTATAAATGTTATTTTGGCGGGACTCGACATCCCGAAATTTATAGGATATTCAAAAATCCTATCACCAATAGCCTAGGTCCGTTTTAAATTCCAGTTGGTTCAATCGAACCTTAATCCAGCATTAGCGGTCGAAGCCCGGGAGATAGCCCAGGTCCGTTTTAAATTCCAGTTGGTTAAATCGAACCCTAATCCAGCATTAGCGGTCGAAGCTCGGGAGATAGCCCAAGTCTGTTTTAAATTTCAATTGGTTAAATTGAACCTTAATCCAGCATTAGCGGTCGAAGCCCGGGAGATAGCCCAGGTCCGTTTTAAATTTCAGTTGGTTAAATCGAACCCTAATCCAGCATTAGCGGTCGAAGCCCGGGAGATAGCCCAAGTCCGTTTTAAATTTCAGTTGGTTAAATTGAACTCTAATCCAGCATTAGCGGTCGAAGCCCGGGAGATAGCCCAGGTACGTTTTAAATTTAAGTTGGTTAGATCGAACCCTAATCCAGCATTAGCGGTCGAAGCCCGGGAGATAGTTGATAGCACTCCAAAAGTGCTAATATTTAGCTCCTAAGTCTTGCAAATTAAGTAATTAATTGTGCTTAATTGATATATTTTGTATAATTTAATTACTTAGGGGTAAATCGGACCATTGCATTAATTAAGAGCTTAAAAGAACATTTAGAGGATAATTTTGATTAATCGTTCTGAGTGTTTATACTATGTATATTAATTAATCAAAAGATATCTCAATTGTGATAAGTGGTCTGGTGGTGTAGGAGAAATCTGTTAAGTCGATAAGCCTGAACTTGAGTCAAGAGGACGACAGAATTCTAATTATTTTTCTCAGGCACAGACCCCTGCGTCGAGACGCTGCCTGTAGGGTCTCGACACTACGACGACTTCAGCGCTAGAAAATTTTGTAGCGTCTCGACGCTCCGACGATGATAAAACCCATTTTTCCGATTTTTAGGTCATTCTCTCTCGGGTTTTGGACATTTTTTTTAGTGTTTTCTCTCTAGAATTTTGGGGTTTTCTCCCCCATTTTCTTGTAGATCAAAGCAAGGACTTGATTTATTTAGCTTGATTTTCATCCCAAGCAAGGTAAGTGCTCTAATTTAAGGTTAGGGGTTAAATTTGATGCGATTCATGAGGGTTTTAGATCTTTTATTTCGAGCTTAGCATGACTGATTAGGCATTTACTCTCTCTTTCTGAATTTATGAATGTGTTAGATTGGTAGAATGACGATCTCGATTTCTAGCATGTTCTAACGTTATAGATTAGTGATGTCGTGCCTCTCCTAATCGCCTTAGTAACACAGAGGAGTAGAACAAATCGAAGTATCATATTAAAGGTTGTGAATGTTGATTACTTCAGGGTTGCCGGGTAATCAATTAGCATTTAGGATGTTTAATTGAATGTTCGTCATAAAATGCTAGTTACTGCTTTAGTTAATTTAGAACTGATCAATCTCAGTTAATTAATAGCATCGTTTAATTAGAATTGAAAATTCTGATTAATATATATGTGGCCGGTTGCTTCAGGGTTGTCGGGCAACCGTTTATGTGTTTAATTATGCTTTTGCTAAGTATGCTTGAATCCCAATGAATCGAGTCGCATCAAGGTCAACCCCGACCCTTAAAATTAGGAGCACATGTAGTTAGTTTTAATTTTCCGTTAGCTACTTTATTTATGATTTTCTTTTATTTTACCGTTAGCAAATCCTCCCTTTACTTTAATGTTTTACTTTATCGTTTTTGTTTTAGTTAATTAACAAGCAAATAGAAATTAATTAGGAGAAAATAATTTAGGTTCCCTGCGGATCGGCCCGACTACCACTAACTGCAAAGCTCAGTTGTAGCGGTATTATAAATGTTATTTTGGCGGGACTCGACATCCCGAAATTTATAGGATATTAAAAAATCCTATCACCAATAGCCTAGGTCCGTTTTAAATTCCAGTTGGTTCAATCGAACCTTAATCCAGCATTAGCGGTCGAAGCCCGGGAGATAGCCAGGTCCGTTTTAAATTCCAGTTGGTTAAATCGAACCCTAATCCAGCATTAGCGGTCGAAGCTCGGGAGATAGCCCAAGTCTGTTTTAAATTTCAATTGGTTAAATCGAACCTTAATCCAGCATTAGCGGTCGAAGCCCGAGAGATAGCCCAGGTCCGTTTTAAATTTCAGTTGGTTAAATCGAACCCTAATCCAGCATTAGCGGTCGAAACCCGGGAGATAGCCCAAGTCCATTTTAAATTCCAGTTGGTTAAATTGAACTCTAATCCAGCATTAGCGGTCGAAGCCTGGGAGATAGCCCAGGTCCGTTTTAAATTCCAGTTGGTTAAATCGAACCCTAATCCAGCATTAGCGGTCGAAGCCAGGGAGATAGCCCAAGTCCGTTTTAAATTCCAGTTGGTTAAATCGAACCCTAATCCAGCATTAGCGGTCGAAGTCCGAGAGATAGCCTAGGTCCGTTTTAAATTTCCTTGTTGGTTAAATCGAACCCTAATCCAGCATTAGCGGTCGTAGCCTGCGTGAACATAGGTTCATCTTAATACTTTGTTGGTCAAATCGAACCCTAATCCAAGATTAGAGGTTGAAACCTGTCTGAAATCAGTTTCGTTTTAGTTTTAATAATAAACAAATTTAAACCTTCCCAATACTCTGTCTTCGTCCTTTGTCTACCCTTTCAATTCTTCAAAGATACACAAAGGGGAGCAAGCTGTAGACACCGTATTTGGTCCGACCATTTGTTTATTATTAATTTTTTCTTACCTTATTTTTATTAATTTTTTGTCACGTTTTATTTAGTTTGTTTTTAACTTTTAAATTCACTTTTTTATTTGTGTATTTAATTAATTCCAAAAATTAGAAAGAAAAACAAAAAATAAGAACGTTTTAATTATTTGGAAATATTTCGACAATTGAAATCAAATATTAAATGAGTATAATTTTTTAAATCCTCTTATGGCCAAGATTTGATATTCATTCATTAAAAAAGAATGAATATAAGATTTTACTCCATTTTTGTTTAAGATTTGATATTCATTTAATATAATATTTGATTTTTACTCATTTTTGGTCGAAAAAATCTATTTCAATTAAGAACGAAATTTTGAGTCATTAATTTATTATTCTAACCATAGTTGACAATCTATCGTCTATAAATATCGGGAAAATCATATTGAAAAGGAGGAAGGATGTTTGGAAAATGATTGGTATTTTGGGAGAAAACTCTAATTTGACAAAATTGATTTTTTTTCCTCTCTCCAAAAACTACGCGCAAATCGAGGTCGTTTTTTTCCTCTTCTCACTATTCACCTTCTTCCCCAACTTCATCTTCTCCCCCATCATTCAATCACCATCCCATAACCCCTCGACAGCGGCGACCTCAACGGCGACGACTTCACGACTGCGGCAAACTCGACGGCAGCGATTGCACGACTGGACGAAACCCAGATCTCCGGCAACCACCACGACAAACTTCGCGGCGACGCATCTGAACGCAGACGATAGCAGACCTGCACATGAACGGCGGCGGCGGAGCTCCACGAAACCAGACGGCTGCGAGCCTTCAGACCAAGACGACTCCTGCGGCGGACCAAGCTCCTCCAACCGGCGGCAATTGAACCTTCACCGGTGACCCACGAGATTGAAGTGCAGAACGCAGACGTGCGACGCAAGCAACGGTTGGCCATCGACCTTCAGACCACGACGACTCGGCGATAGCAGCGGTGACTCCACGGCAACTCCACGGCGGCTGGGAGCTCTAAACTGGGGTAAATGAAATTTTGTTAGTTTGTTTAAATTACAAAACTGCCATTGACATTTAATTTCTAAATATATTCCATGGTTTATATGGAATTTCAAATATATATACCTGGTTTATATGAAATTTCAAATATATACCTGGTTTATATGAGATTTCAAATATACTCCGGTTTATATGAGGTTCCATTTATACTTTTGTTTCTAATTACCTTTATACCCCTGCATGTTCAATTACATTTTCGTCATTGGTTTTAAATTACAAGCATGTCATTGTATTATTTACAAAATTGACATTTTTAAAGTTTCTCCAACTGATTTCCAATTTAACGTTGAACTTTTTTAGGTTAATATATTCTCCTTTTCAATTTTAAGATTTTTAAAGTATTTTTTTTATTTTACTTTAATTTAAGTTTTTGTAAATAAATTTTAATTATCCATTCTTAATTACTTTTTCTAAATAAATTTTAGATTTGCCCGAAATTGAAGTTTTTCCAAATAAACTTAAATGTAGTCTTATAGTTCATATTTAATAATATTTTTTTTTAAGTAATGTCTTTTTTTTTAAAAACATTGTATTTATTTGAGGGCTGAGTAGTTTGACTTCGTAGAGTTTCGACTCTCGTGCAAGCATACGAAAATCCTTCCAATAAAAAAAAAAATAACAAATCAATATGTTTTAAAATAAAATATTATCATATAAATCCTATGACGGAATTGGGATAAATTTCTCAAATTCTTGAGGTAAACAATTTCCTTTAAATAAAAAGAAATTTAATATGATAATTAACTAAGGATAATTCTCCCTCAATATATCAAACTCTTACTTTATTTTAAAGTTAAGAATTGATTACATGGGACATTGTTGTTTTTATTAAAAACTATTTGTTTATTTTCTCAAATTAAGGACGTTTTAAAGTTAATTGGATAATATAAGATAAAATTTGGCTACCGTTTTAACGGGTGTTATAGGGTGCTAACACCTTCCCTACACTCAACCGGCCCCCGAACTTGATTTCTGTTTTCATTGACCAATTTTTGTTTTAAGGTGGTCAATCACACCCAAAATGGTTGGTGGCGACTCCATCTTTTTTATTTTTAAAACAAAACCCTTGAAAGAGGACGTCGGCCGCTCCGCGTCGCAATGACGTTGCGACAGAGTTCATGGGACTAGCTCCCATTCTCCTCGGTCTATTCTTATTAGTACCCACGGATATGACTTATAGGTGTGTTTCGTGGTTGGGGATTCTGTTGGCCCCTACATCTATTCGTTTTCATCCTTGAGACTTTTTTCTTGAGGTGCTTTCCTTGTTTCCTTTGTTGTGCTCTTGAGTTCCTTGTAAGGGTGTGTTTAATTTGCATTCCTAAGTGTTTATTTTTTTTAAAAAATCATTTTAGAATAAATTGAGGTGTTTGTCAACCACCCAAAAAAAAATATTTGAGAATGGGTTTTTGAAATAATTGATTTTGGGTGAAACACTTGATATTAATTTTTACAAAAAATATATTTTTTTTTGTTATTTAATTGAAAAATCTAGCTAATTTTCATAATGTATTAAAATTACCAAAATACCCCCACACTATTGATGGAGTGCATAACGTTGCGAAAGCGATTTCGATCACCGATATTCTAATTCCATCAATTTAACTAAACAAAAACATGCTCGAAACTTCGAAAAAAAGAAATTAGAACACATACCTTTGTAGTTCTAAATTTCTTCAATTTCGCTGCTTGAATCTTCGCACGAACTCTTCGATTCTTCTCTCGAACTCTTCGAGGACTACCTCCGGTAATCCTGCTATCCTCGGGACGAGCAACAGAGTGGTGGGACTCCTTTACAAGAGAAAAAGAATTGAAAAAAGAGATGGAAAATGGAGGCTTGTGTGGAAAAATTGAAAATCAATTTCCATTTTATGACCATCAACCCGAGAGAACACTTTTTACAAAAAAAAATATGAAAAACCAACATCAAAAACCAATGAATTTCATAAAACCCATATATTTATTTTGATTTGCAAAACTTAACATTTAAGTTTTTAATAAGAATTAGTGTAATACAAGTGTGATATAATGCATGTATCTTCCGACTAATATATATTATTTTATTTTTTTATTTAAAAAATAATTCATAATTACTTTTAAATAAATATAATATACATTTTAATTAATTAGTATTATTTAATTCAATATCAAATATTAATTAAATAATATGACTAATTTTGATTTTTCGAAAACCGACTTTTCGCACATGAATCCCTATTCATGTTTTAAACCGTTTCCATATTTAAATCATATTTAAATATGTCCATCATTCTTCCAAGACCGAATCGATACATTTCCATTATGTTATGGAGCCAAACCTGCCACCTCATGTGCCAAAGTGAATAAATTCAAATTATTTTTCTCTTATATTGTTACACGGCTTAATCCGAGCTAGCTAGGAGAACCCAGAGGACCTACAGATCATGAGCTCCAACGATACGAGATTACCCGGTTAAACTATTTTAACCGACCTAATCAACATTCGTTAACCCCCGGAGACTCCACTAAAGTCCAAGGGCTGCACTCTCCTCACTATAGATATATTGTGTCCTCTTGATATAACCTCATCAGTAAGTCGATCCTTCACAGGTCGTTCGTAATCACAGCGGGTCATTTATACCGTTTAACCCCTGCATTATATCTTGTTCCTTAAGTACCACTGACACCTCTAATGAACAATTGATTTGTGGTCCAACCAGCAAATCAGATCCCTCTCAGGCTAGGAGAGGGTGGGCCCATTGTTCAAGACCCGGAGTCAGCTATTAAGGGAACAACCTCTCTACTATCCCTAAAAGCGAGTAGAAGTGAATTCCGTCTTGCAAGAATATGTCCCCAGCTACCTATTCGTTCTTATCCCTAAGATGGTAGGCTTATTGAGTCGGCGATTTGGGCACTCTCACTAGTACAAGTCAAAGGATAAGCTCCAATAAATAGGAGTTCATAGCGAGCTCAAGATTGAGATCGAGTTACTTCGGTCATCATATGAAAAAGTCGGTCTTTACAGTAAACGGTGTTATAAAGAAAGAGCGACTTGATTTCTCGGTTCAGTCTTATGCAAACTCATTGCACAAGACGCCCTCGCTCACATGTCTCCACATGAAACGATTTTGGATCACATCGTTCTGTACTATACAAAGTGAGCTGTATCCATAGTGTCTCCAGGATAAGGTACCCAGCCTTATCCTTATACTATAGATTGGTTTTGGTTGTCTACTTGAACTTGGTCTACATTCATGTCATACATGAAGCTCAAGTACTCATACTATCGCCATGGGTGTTTGTCTTGCCCCTACGGTCTTCATCTTTCCCTCTTGTTGATCACTTGTCCCTTTGAGGCGATCAAAAACAGATGTTGAAGGTCGATCTTTCTTCGATGTGGAGACACTTAACCTTTGGAAAGCTGAAGTTCGAGTGGAGGTAGAAGTTAGACATGAATTTTCTTCTTTTGTCGCGACCATACTCATCCTTTGGAAGACCGAAGTTCGAGTAGTTGAAGGCTTGATCCGATTGAAGACAGAGGTTCTTTGGTCGACTTCTTTTGAGTTGTTGACTTCTTCTGCATTGATGTAGCATGAACTTGCACAAATTTCTTCCTCTTTTTTTATGGGAAGAAAACTTCTTGAAAAGAATTCTTTTGAAGTCACCCGTCGTCGATGTTGAGAAAAATATTTGTTTTCTCTACTCTTGTGTTTAGGCTCCCTTGGGCTCTTATTTCTTTGATGTTTCAGGATAAGATGTTGTTCTTGTTTCTTCCGAGGGGTCACAACAGTCCATCCTTTATCTTCATCATTAATACGTTTGACCGCGTCTGAAAATTTATTGCCTGGTACATCATGTTGAAACCAAATAGATACGGGTTCTAAGGTTCCAAACTGGATTACGCACATTTTCTGATCATAAAGCGGACGAGAACGTGTTTGGCTGCGCGCACTTTTTGTCACCGCAGCATGGTTTGATTGAGTTATTTCATCCAGGTCTAGCTTAGTTTTTCCTTCTTTAGCTAACCTTATAATTGACTCCTTTAGGACGAAACATTTTTTCACCAGATGACTGATAACTCGATGATACTTACAATAGTTGGGATCATCGATTTTGTCCATCTCTTTCGGGCGCCTACACTCGGGAAACTCAACCAGTCGTGTTTTCAATAGTTGCTCTAACATGTCAGGAATGTTAGAGCCTGGAAACGGGTAGACTTTTTCTTGTCTTTCTTTTAACGTAAGGCGACGTCTCTCGCCCCCGTCATTTCTTCTTTCTTTCCTGTTTTCCTTTCCTTTTGAGGAAAACCTTACAGAGGTCGTGCTGACGACCATGGATTCTTTCACGACATTTTTCGTGATTTTCTCAATGTCCTTCCTTTCTTTTTTTTTATTTTGTTTATATATGGGATTAAGAGGTCTCTGCTCCCTCTGTTAGCGATGCTCACCTCCATGTCATGAGCGCGAGTTGCTAACTCTTCAAAGGTATGAGGCTTTATCCCTTGCAGGATGTAATGTAATCCCCAATGCATGTCGCTGATGCACATTTCGACGACAGACACTTCAGTGAGTCGGTCTTTGCAGTCAAGACTCAATGATCTCCAACGGTTGATGAAATCTATGACCGACTCGTCCATCCTTTGTTTTGCGGTCGAGAGTTCGGTCATGCTGTCTGTTCGCCTCGTGCTGTAGAAGCGATTTAGGAAGACTCTTTCGAACTGTTCCCAACTATCAATTGTCTCGGGCTCCAAGTCCGTGTACCAATTGAAGGCATTTCCTTTCAGAGTCCGGACAAACTGCCTAACCAGCGGGTCTCCCCGAGTTCCAGCATTCTCGCACGTCTCAACAAAGTGGGCAATGTGTTGTTTAGGATTGCCCTTGCCGTCAAATTGTTGAAAGTTTGGCGGCTGATACCCGGTGGGCATTCTCAAGTTGTCGATCCTCTTTGTATACGGTTTGGTATACAAGAGGGAGCTTTGGGTGGGTCCACCGTATTGACCTCTGATAGTGTTCGTGATCATGTCCTGCAGTTGTTGGACAGACAGCGAAGCGACTGACGTTGAGTGATGCGGTTGGTCTTCTTGGATGACTGATGGACCAAAACGTGTGTGTTTAATTTGGTTCAATAACCTGCAATAGATATATGGTCAAGTGCAAGTATACACTGTCAATCAAGTAATAAAATGGAAAGTATTCCAAGTATCGTATCCCAAGAGACTGTTGAAGAATTTAGTTTTAGAAAGAATTGTTCTCCGAATGCAATGAAAAGTAACAAAAATAAATTGATAATGTTTGGTTGGTTTTGGGTTGAAAAGAAATAATAAAAACAGGGATCCAATCATGTTTCAGCCCTAAGTTGAGTTTACTTGACAGCCTGTGACCACAGAGTCACCACATAGTACCTTATGCTTTTGGATCGGATTCGTCTCCTATTCAGCCTCTTTGCAAGTACCTTTAGGAGTCTAAGCCATTATACTCACGGTCCAGTGGATAATGTGATCTTAGATGGTTAAGTATGCAATCCTATTGATCCTATAGTCTTTTGCCCCAGTCATCAAGGACAATCGACGAAATCTTATTCCTAGGTTTTTCTGCTATATCACCTTTACGAGAGCCGTTAATTGCCCGACCTGTCCAGTATCGACATTAACATTTCATGCTAATTAAGTGATCAAATTAATATAATATTTTTGCATATATTCAGTAAAGGACGAACCACATAAGGCATAAGGGGTAAAACCGTAATTTACAGCTGTCAAGCTAGCTCATTTCTTAACGGGCATTCACATAATTGAATCCCTTAGGAAAACTTAGCTCATAATGAGAACTAGACTAAAATACTTCATTGAAAAATAATGCATAAGTACAAAAATTGCTAGAAGGGTAAAATGGTAATTTTACTCGAAAATTAAAGATAAAATGAAAATGGAATAAAAACATAATGTAAATAATAAATAAAGGACAGAATTGGAATAACAAAGGTTTTGAACTGAAAATTAAATTATAAATGCGAAAGTTGCTAAAAGGGTAAAATGGTAATTTTGCATGTAAAGTTAAGAACGGAAATAAATGCGAAATAAAAACAGAATGTAAATAGAAAATGTGCAGAATTAAATAGAAAGTAAATCTGGAAATTTTCCAACTTTCTCTCTCTCGAACTCGTGGACAACGGATGAAGGGTCTCTACTCGCTCGATTCACGTCGTCAATGCAAATCGAATCCTCGCAGCACCTTCCTTTCGGAGCTGGCTGAAGTAGAACTATTACAGAGGAGTGGTCCGCTCTTGTTTGGAATTTCGGGAATTTGGGTGAGTTCTTCGAGAGAGGAAGAAGGTTGATCGACTATGTGGAGTTTAATTGTTGTAAAGAATGATCGATGATTTGAATGAAGGCTTGAGGTGCCTTTTATAGGCCTTGGGGTTTGTTTGGAGGTTACTAAAATGAGGGAGAAATCTTTGGGAATGTTTGTTAGGTCAAATAGGGAGTAGGTTGGCTGAATCTTTGGAAGATCTTTGACAAAATATCTCAACCAATTCGTTTGACCAGTCAACTGCACTCTGTGGCCTCTTATGTGGCCACAAGCTGGATTCTGCACTCTGTGACTCCTCTGTGGCCACAAGCTGGATTTTGCACTCTGTGACTCCTTTGTGGCCACAAGCTGAAACTCTGTGGCCACAAGCTGGAGCACAATACAGTTTTCCTGAAAATAATTAAAATAACATTAATTCTTATCAAAAATGACTCTTTTACCCTCTTAATTGCTTCATAATGACAAAACGACCTTGAGCATGTGACTTTCCTATTTTTATTCTTTTCTTATCAATTACATGCACAATTATCTTCAATTTAACTCAAAAAGTCATTTAATGAGTATGCTTTAAAGGGTAAAAACATGACATAAATGACGTTCATCACACCCCCAAACTTAGCTTATTGCTTGTCCTCAAGCAATTCAACACATAATAACAACAAGCATGTACAATTATGCAAACGTTTAACATGCTTTCAAACAAAGTTCGCTTATAAACAACCTTTCAGGAGAGGTCGCATACTCTAGTGTCAGCCATAATCCCATAAGTAATTTCTCACATAAGTTTCCACTTTCATTTTGTAAACAAAGCTTTTTCTAGTCTATCCTAACCATATGCTTAATCTATCTAACCTTTAGTCACTGAGTCTAGGATAGTCCCTTACGTGAAATAAACTAAGCTTAGACTTTTCCTTCCTTATGTGAACTTTTTAACACTTTCTCCCCCAAACTTGTGTTGCTGCTAGGCTTCTCATTTTTTTTCTTTTATTTACCAGTCTCTAGAGAATCTTTATTGTTAGACTCACCTTCGTTCCAGCTTGCCTGCAATTTCATTGCACAGTGCATCTAGCTACGAGCAAGCCTCACAAACTAAGATAAATACTCACTTCCTAGTTACCCTTTCATGCAGTGACAACCATGGGGCCCATGATCGCCCCTGGTTACTCAGCTAACTTAAGAAGGAGGAGTACCTCTAGAAATAAGGTTTTTTTTTTTTTTTTTTTCCAACTATTCTTCCTTTGGAAGAGACATAACAATCAAGACCTAGCAGTCAACACATTACAAATATACTTCACCCCCCCAAACTTAAAGGAGGCAATGTCCTCATTGACTATTCAAGAGATTTTTTTTCAAAAGGGATGGTGTGAGCATTAGTCTACAAAAAAAACGTCAAGGCTAAACTCTCCTAAACATGTTAAACGGGTTAAACAAAAGGAAGTTTAGACTTGTGAAAAAGTTTTTGCATAGAAAAGTACTAATGGAACCCTATGCTTTTGAAAAAAACTTACAAGCTATGACATGTGGCACTATTTGAGCAGAGATAAACTCTAGTTATCATCATAAAGGTTACTTTAAAGAAAACAAAAGAAAGATAGCATGCTAAAAACATTCTCATACTTGCGCAATCAAGTCATTAAGTTCAATTAGGCACATTCCACAAAACGTCTATCCTAGCAGGAACAACTACAACTACTACCCTAACAAAACAACGAAATAATGAAATAACAAAATGCAACTTCTACCCTACCAGAAAAAAAACAACGAAATAATGCAACTTCTATCCTACCAGAAAAATAAAACAACGAAATAATGAAATAACAAAATGCAACTTCTATCCTACCAGAAAAACAAAACAACGAAATAATGCAACTTCTATCCTACTAGAAAAATAAAACAACGAAATAATGAAATAACAAAATGCAACTTCTATCCTACCAGAAAATCAAATCCACTAACAACTGAATCTTAACAAATAACAAAATATTCATAAAATGAAGGAAATGAGTAGAGAGTAAGGAAGAACGGTACTCCCCTAATCTTCAGACGAGGTATCATCTTCGGAATCAGTCGTATTCGAAGGAATATTCAGGCAAACGAAACGTCGGAAAAGTAGGCATCAAGGTCGGGGCCAAGGCATTAAAGAACTCTTGAATGAGCTCATGTCTCTCTTTGGCATAGGCCCAGTAGGCCATATTCTGTTGGATCATACGCTGCCATTGAGAATGGGTGATGCTTGGAATGTTTGTTGAACTGGTGGTAGGTTGTGACTGCTCTGTGGCCACAGAGGAGGAACAACCTTTTGGCTTGGGCGCATGCGACGTCGATGTTTCCCCGATCTTTTGGTTACTGAAGAGCTGTAACTTTTGAACAAGTTGCGCAGTGATGGCTAGCTTTAGCAAACTTGTCTGCTCACCTTGCCGAGGCTTAAGTCCTACTTTGAGGCAAAGTCGAGTGACAAGTGACCCAAAGAATAATTTTTCAGCCATCTTCTTGCCATAAGCAATCAACTCTTCTCTTAGAAATCTCCCAATATTGAGATCAAGACCGTTTTAGGATGCAATGCAGCAACATCCCTCGTTCCAAGGAAATGGTTGTGTCATTTGTAGGATTCCCTTCCTGAACTTCTTCAGTATTCCCTTCAATCTCCTTCTAAGTTGAAGAAGTGTTTGACTCAAATAATCGGTCGAATTATTCCTCAGTTGCTATCTCTGATTCTATCCCTTTTTTTTTTTTTTTTTTCAATTATTTTTTTCAATCTTTCTTCAGCTTTCTCCATTTTTTTTTTTACTTTTTTTTTCCTCAGCTTGTATCAAACTTTTCTCTTCTCATATTCTCTTCTTTTCTTTCCTTGTTTGTTCAGCGATATCTCTTTGGATAGTTTGCTGCAAAGCTTGCTCTACCTCTTGACAACTCTTCTTTACTTGATATTCCGCTGCTAGCAAGGCTTCCTTCTCCACGACTTCTTTAAGCATCCTCTCCACGATGATTGAGGAAAGAATTGATTCTTGCATCAGACTCCCAACTGTATCTCTTCTTCTTAATTCAAATTGGTAGTCGATTGGGGTCTCGGTTTGCTTCTTGGTGTGCCTGTACACTAAAGATTCTCTATCAGAACGTTCAAGAATTGTTGGAGGAATACTTACTATTGAAACCGGAGGTGGGTCCTCGCGCACAGAACGCGATTTTGTTGAGGTCCCCCAGCTTTCGGCTGAACTTCTTCTTCTTCACTTGATGAATTGCCAACAGTTTCAGCTAGGGCTCGTCGTCTATGTTCTCCCATCTCTTTGATCATTTTACACCAAGCGATAGTTCGAATTTTCATGGGTTTTTTTTACCGATCACCGATTCTTGGGATTGATCAACCGGGGAGTTTGGATTAAACCTAGGGCTTCCAGTCGCTGGATTTTCCTTCTCTCCACCTTCACGTATAACAATGACCGATTTTATGGGTGGTTTGGGTTCAACCTTCTTCTTTGAGGATGTTGGAAGTAAATCGACCATGGGTTCCGCTTGTATGGGTCTTGGTTGGACATCTTTGAATTTCCTCCGGCGTTCAGAACGCAATGGAGTACGATCAGGAACGGCCACATCGGCGATCAAAGTGGGTTTTTCAGCCATGGGTCCCGACGGGTTTGAGCGTGCATGAGAGAGGGGAGAATTTTCGTGAATGGACTTTTCAACTTGGAACTTTTTGGAATGACTTGTAGGTTGAAAAACAAAAGAGGAGAGGGTCTCTTGACTTATATATGTTTCCAAAATAGGTCAACCCCTCTGACTTTTTAAATGACGTCATCGCCCTTCACTAGTGCACTATGTGGCCAGATAGTTTTTTTTTTGTGCTAGTCTGGTTTGTGGCCACATAGTTCTACAAATCTATGTTTTTGAATTTTCTAGTCAATCTCTCATCCACGAGAATCATTCCTGAAATACTAAGAAAAACATCAAAAAGTTCATAAACAAAAAATAACAAGCTGAATTATTTTGAAAACACTATTTTTTTTATTATTATTTTTATTTTAAAAAAAACATATTTTTTAATATTCCTTATAAGTTTCTATGGAGCGGTTTCATTCAAATCATCTCCCAGTTAGGTCCCCAGGAAAAGGTGTTCCCTACGGTCAACTTAAATACCTTTTCCTTGGCAGGACCAGTCTACGCCAGAGTTGATTTTGCTTGAAACTACTCTACAAAACTTATAGTATTTTTATTTTTTTAAATAATGAAATAAAAACATGTTAAAAGAATACTTATCTAATCTCCAAAAGGGAGATTAATGTCTTATTCATTCTCTTTGGACCGTCAACTTTCATCTTGCACCTAGGTCTTGATAATGGACGAGATTTAAGCCTTAGTTGAGGTGCTTTAATCATGTTCGGCTTTGTTGACTTACGGTCGTCTTTGATCAGCACAAGAGATCTATGTATGCTTTTGTATGCAGAAATTGGGGTCTCAATTTCTGGTGCATTATCCTCCTCCATGATCTCCTCTTCTACTTCTTCCCTGGATTCTTTTTCTTTTAGTGTTTCCTGCAAGTTACAACAAGTAGAAATATCAATTAAACTAATAGCAGGAAATTCTTGGATTTTATCAGGGAAATTCAATGCTTGGAGAACATTGAATGTTTCTTTTTGTGAAGTTGTTGCCTCATGGTTCAATACAACTTCATTTTCTGGTTCCTTCTCTTTTTTGTTTTCTTCAAATGAATTTTCTTTAATTTCTTCTCTCCATTTTGGCTCTTTAATGCTTTCAATTACCGGAGTGCTCATTGCTTTTTCTAGGAACAAAGGTTCTCTATCTTCAAAGTCACTTTTGAGTGTCATTGCCTCACATTGTTCTATTTCTTCATATTCAGAAGTCTTTATGCCTTTAAGCAAGGTTTCTTGTAGGTTGATCTTCAAATCGTCCACACTCTCTTCTATCTGGATCTCATAATCCTGAATAGATGTTCCTTGGCTTTGCATCTCAACATCGGTTTTCGCTCTATATTCTTTTATAAGTTCTTCGATGCTCTTGTCCTCGGTTGACACTTGTGGGATCGTTTGTTCTTTCACCTTTTCTTGATCTCCCCATAGAAAGTTGGAGTAATGTCTCCATCTTGAGTCGCAAGCAGTGTGGTAAGGAATTAACATACTTTCACTGCCTGGTTTTCCTATAAAAAATATAGAGTCAGGGTTATAAGGACAATTATCAAATTCATGACTTCCTCTACAATAAACACAAGAAATAGACAAATAACGATTAAATGGACAATGTTGGGAGAAATGCTCATCGCCACAACTAACACAAAAGATATCAGAAAGTTTGTACACAAGAGAAATGTAGGTATCATTTCTCATGATTGATTTTCTCAGCATGTTTGTTATCTTTGTTGTGACGTCTACTTCCATTTTGTAACTCGAAAGTGTTATGCTCTTTGTTTCTTAAATAAATAAACCTGCAAAAGAAAACAAAACAGAAATCAGATTCTTTGAGAAAGAGATATTTTTTTTTGTAGGTTGATAGGAGGATCGACTCCAGGTGGAAGATTTAGAAGTTTTTTTTAGTAAACAAAACTTCTTATAGATTTCCCGTGCGCTCAACTCCTATTTTTCCTAACCGCAATCGAATAACAATATCTAAATAAAATAAAATTCCGTTAACAGTCCCCGGCAGCGGCGCCAAAAACTTGATGGACCAAAACGTGTGTGTTTAATTTGGTTCAATAACCTGCAATAGATATATGGTCAAGTGCAAGTATACACTGTCAATCAAGTAATAAAATGGAAAGTATTCCAAGTATCGTATCCCAAGAGACTGTTGAAGAATTTAGTTTTAGAAAGAATTGTTCTCCGAATGCAATGAAAAGTAACAAAAATAAATTGATAATGTTTGGTTGGTTTTGGGTTGAAAAGAAATAATAAAAACAGGGATCCAATCATGTTTCAGCCCTAAGTTGAGTTTACTTGACAGCCTGTGACCACAGAGTCACCACATAGTACCTTCTGCTTTTGGATCGGATTCGTCTCCTATTCAGCCTCTTTGCAAGTACCTTTAGGAGTCTAAGCCATTATACTCATGGTCCAGTGGATAATGTGATCTTAGATGGTTAAGTATGCAATCCTATTGATCCTATAGTCTTTTGCCCCAGTCATCAAGGACAATCGACGAAATCCTATTCCTAGGTTTTTCTGCTATATCACCTTTACGAGAGCCGTTAATTGCCCGACCTGTCCAGTATCGACATTAACATTTCATGCTAATTAAGTGATCAAATTAATATAACATTTTTGCATATATTCAGTAAAGGACGAACCACATAAGGGGTAAAACCGTAATTTACAGCTGTCAAGCTAGCTCATTTCTTAACGGGCATTCACATAATTGAATCCCTTAGGAAAACTTAGCTCATAATGAGAACTAGACTAAAATACTTCATTGAAAAATAATGCATAAGTACAAAAATTGCTAGAAGGGTAAAATGGTAATTTTACTCGAAAATTAAAGATAAAATGAAAATGGAATAAAAACAGAATGTAAATAATAAATAAATGACAGAATTGGAATAACAAAGGTTTTGAACTGAAAATTAAATTATAAATGCGAAAGTTGCTAAAAGGGTAAAATGGTAATTTTGCATGTAAAGTTAAGAACGGAAATAAATGCGAAATAAAAACAGAATGTAAATAGAAAATGTGCAGAATTAAATAGAAAGTAAATCTGGAAATTTTCCAACTTTCTCTCTCTCGAACTCGTGGACAACGGATGAAGGGTCTCTACTCGCTCGATTCACGTCGTCAATGCAAATCGAATCCTCGCAGCACCTTCCTTTCGGAGCTGGCTGAAGTAGAACTATTACAGAGGAGTGGTCCGCTCTTGTTTGAAATTTCGGGAATTTGGGTGAGTTCTTCGAGAGAGGAAGAAGGTTGATCGACTATGTGGAGTTTAATTGTTGTAAAGAATGATCGATGATTTGAATGAAGGCTTGAGGTGCCTTTTATAGGCCTTGGGGTTTGTTTGGAGGTTACTAAAATGAGGGAGAAATCTTTGGGAATGTTTGTTAGGTCAAATAGGGAGTAGGTTGGCTGAATCTTTGGAAGATCTTTGACAAAATATCTCAACCAATTCGTTTGACCAGTCAACTGCACTCTGTGGCCTCTTATGTGGCCACAAGCTGGATTCTGCACTCTGTGACTCCTCTGTGGCCACAAGCTGGATTTTGCACTCTGTGACTCCTTTGTGGCCACAAGCTGAAACTCTGTGGCCACAAGCTGAAGCACAATACAGTTTTCCTGAAAATAATTAAAATAACATTAATTCTTATCAAAAATGACTCTTTTACCCTCTTAATTGCTTCATAATGACAAAACGACCTTGCGCATGTGACTTTCCTATTTTTATTCTTTTCTTATCAATTACATGCACAATTATCTTCAATTTAACTCAAAAAGTCAATTAATGAGTATGCTTTAAAGGGTAAAAACATGACATAAATGACGTTCATCAATGACATTTTTTTCTTTGTCATTCCTACTTGCTGCAGGAGTTAGACTTGACTCTGCAGCCTCTCGACTTTGCATCTGATTTCTCAAGTGGGCAATCTCGAGGTCTCGTTCTTCAACTACTTTCATCATAAAATTTAATTTCTTTTCCATTTCAGCCATGGCTTCATCGTTAGTGCGTGCGTCCGCCATCATTACAGACATTACGTTGGAATCGGACACCTTCTCCGACTGATAAGAGGAAGGAACATATTCATCGTACAAGGGATTTTCCTTGATGATTATCCCACCCTGCGCAGACTCCGTCAGTCGTTTGTAAATTTTGCTCACGATGACAGGAGTGTGTTCGTCCGTCTGCGAGACTTCTTTGATGAAGCGGTTGCGGGTGACAGGTCCTTTGTAAGGGTTGTTGGAAATGAGAGAGATGGATGTTGTTTTCTTCGATGTCATTGTTAACTTTAGTTGAGAGAGGGAGAGATGAGAGGTAGAGTTGTCCCACTGGGCGTGTCAATCTGTTCACACGAGATTTCGAACGAATGATGAAAATTCGACACGTGTAAATGAAATTTGAATTTGAATTTGTATTGTATGTATCAGTGCGTAGTGGATTACAATCTCTAATGTTTGATCCTCTGATTCTTTCTCTCTCAAATGTAAATGTATCTCGAGGGCTTCGCAGTTTGTTCTCGATGTTGGATTTGTTTCGAGGGCTTTGCAGCTTGTTCTCGATGTTGAATTTGGATCGAGGGCTTTGCAGCTTGTTCTTGATGTTGAATTTGGACCGAGGGCTTCGCAGCTTGTTCTCGATGTTGGATGATCGTTTAGTCTTCCAAGGATTCAGGGAATCTTCAATGCTTGGGAATTCTCTCTAAGCTCTTAGAAGTAAAAAATTTCCGAACCTTGAAAATGAAGAATGAGCTCTCGATTTATAGAGTTCTCATGGGCCTAATGGGCTTGGGCCTGGATCCAATGGGCTTGGGCTTGGGCTTGGGTCCAATGACATTTTGGGTTCAATGAGCTTTTGGGCTTTAGGCCAAATTGCCATTTAAATAGCTTTCTAGCCCGATTCGATTTGGAGCCCAATTGAGCTAGGACCGAATTTGCTCAGCTAAGTTTATTTGATCCGCCGACCATGATGAAGACACGTGGCGACCGCTGATTGGCCGAAATTTCTCGGTCAACAGTATTAAATTCAAAAAAATATGTCTCACTTAATCATATCTTAACTTTAAGGATAAAGTAAGAATTTGATATAATGAGTGGAATTAACCATTAATTAATTATCATGTTTTTAAATTTTCCTTAAATAAAGAAAATTATCACCTCAAGAATTTGAGAAAATCTCAACTCCGTCATAGGATTTTTACATGATAATATTAATTGAAATTAGTTTTAAAATACTTTTGAATTCGTTTTGAAATACTTTTGAAAATTCTAATTTTAGAATAAATTGAAAATCAATTGAAAGATCTAATTTTAGAATAAATTGAAAATCAATTGAAAGATCTAATTTTAAAATCATTTGAAATACCTAAATTTAAAACAATGTCATTATTTAAAACTCTTAAGTTAGACAAATGAAAAATGTTTTTTTGGAATTTTATTTTTTAAATCAAAGGAAAACATAAAATAAAATAAAATAAAATAAAACATAAAACTTAACTAAAAGTTAAAGTGCAAATTTTGAAAATTAAGGAATGTATTTGTTTTTCATTAATGGCAAAATTGTAAATAAGACAAAAACAACATGCAAAAATTGTAAATAAACTTAAAACCTTAAAATTACCCCTTCTTCTTCACGCGAGCCGTCTGTGCATTCCACTGCCGCAAGTTTCAAAGATCTCTGTCGTTCGTCATCTGTAAATGAAGTCATGCCCCTTTCTCCGTCCAGCTCGCCGGAGATTGCTACAACGCCACCGCTATGTTGCGGCCCAACTCCGCTGGAATTTCGTCTGGACCGCCGCCGAAGTTGTGTCGATGCCGTGGAAAATCAGCCCAAATCGTTGTCGTCGTGGTCTGTTCGAGTATCGTCGTCGTAGCCGTTCACTGTAGCGTGGACTCGCCGCTGTAGCCATGGAGTCGCTGTTGTTGTTGTGGAGTCGTCGTCATCTGTGGTTCGCCGCCGAGGAGCTCCGTCCGCCGCGAGAGGTGGTGCGCCGCCAACGGTAATGGTGGTTGGATGAAGGTGGAGAAGATGAAGTTGGGGAAGAAGATGAATAGTAAGGACCTCGATCTGTGTGTACCTCAAAAAATGGAAAAAGAAATAAAGGAAAAAGTGGGTTTTTGGAGAGAGAAACTTATTTTTGGTCAAAGTCTCAATTTTGACTTTAAAATCAAGCTCTAATTTTTATCCGTCTCTCCACGAGCCTTTTGCTCTGATCTTCTCTCCCTTTCCTTTATGATTTTTCCCGATATTTATAGACGATAGATTGTCAAACAAGGTTAAAATTAAACAATTAGTGACTCGAAATTTCATTCTTAATTGAAACGAATTTTGACCAAATGAACAAATTTATTATACTCATAAATGAATATCAAATTTTAACCCAAAAATGAATTAATCAATTTATACTCATAAATGAATATCCAATTTTAACCCAAAAATGAATTAAATATTTTATACTCATAAATGAATATCAAATTTTTAACCCAAAAATGAATTAAATAATTTATACTCATAAATGAATATCAAATTTTTAACCCAAAAATGAATTAAATAATGTATACTCATAAATGAATATCAAATTTTTAACCCAAAAATGAATTAAATAATTTATATTCATAAATGAATATCAAATTTTTAACCCAAAATGAATTAAAATCTTATACTCGAGAGAAATAAATGAATATTAAATTTTATCCATAAAATGACTTATAAATTTTATACTCATAAAATGTCAATTTTATTTGTCAAATTAGGTAAAGTCCTTTCAAAACAGTTAAAACATTATTTTTCTCCAATTTTCAAAATTAATTAAATACAAAAATAAAAAGTGAATTTACAACTTAAAAAGACTCAATCAAATATGATAAAAAAAATAAATAAATAAAGGTAAAAAAATTAATAATAAATAAATATCCGGACCAAATACGGTGTTTACAGCTTGCTCCCCTTTGTGTATCTTTGAAGAATTAAAAGGGTAGACAAAGGACAAAGACAACGTATTGGGAAGGTGAAAATTTGTTCATTATTAAAATGAAGACGAACCTGGGTTTACACAGGCTAGGACCTCTAATCTTGGATTAGGGTTCGATTTAACCAACAAGGAAAATAAAACGGACTTGGATTATGTCCACGGGCTTCGACCGCTAATCTTGGATTAGGGTTCGATTTAACCAACAGGAAAATGAAACGGACCTGGTTATATCCACAGGCTTCGACCGCTAATCTTGGATTAGGGTTCGATTTAACCAACAAGGAAATGAAACGGACCTGGGTTATGTCCACAGGCTTCGACCGCTAATCTTGGATCAGGGTTCGATTTAACCAACAATGAAATGAAACGGACCATGGTTATGTCCACGGGCTTCGACCGCTAATCTTGGATCAGGGTTCGATTTAACCAACAAGGAAATGAAACGGACCTGGGTTATGTCCAGAGGCTTCGACCGCTAATCTTGGATCAGGGTTCGATTTAACCCACAGGGAAATGAAACGGACCTGGGTTATGTCCACAGGCTTCGACCGCTAATGTTGGATCAGGGATCGATTTAACCAACAGGGAAATGAAACGAACCTGGGTTATGTCCACAGGCTTCGACCGCTAATCTTGGATCAGGGTTCGATTTAACCAACAATGAAATGAAACAGACCTGGGTTATGTCCACAGGCTTCGGCCGCTAATCTTGGATTAGGGTTCGATTTAACCAACAAGAAAAATGAAACGGACCTGGATTATGTCCACAGGCTTCGACCGCTAATCTTGGATCTGGGTTCGATTTAACCAACAAGGAAGATGAAACAGACCTAGGTTATGTCCACAGGCTTCGACCGCTAATCTTGGATTAGGGTTCGATTTAACCAACAAGGAAATGAAACGGACCTGGGTTATGTCCACAGGCTTCGACCGCTAATCTTGGATTAGGGTTTGATTTAACCAACAAAGTAAATGAAACGGACCTGGGTTATGTCCACAGGCTTCGACCGCTAATCTTGGATTAGGGTTCGATTTAACCAACAAAGAAAATGAAACGGACCTGGGTTATATGTCCACAGGCTTCGACCGTTAATCTTGGATTAAGGTTCGATTTAACCAACAATGAAATGAAATGGACCTGGGTTATGTCCACGGGCTTCGACCGCTAATCTTGGATTAGGGTTCGATTTAACCAACAAGGAAATGAAACGAACCTGGGTTATGTCCACAAGCTTCGACCGCTAATCTTGGATTAGGGTTCGATTTAACCAAGAATGAAATGAAACGGACCTGAGGTATGTCCACAGGCTTCGACCGCTAATCTTGGATTAGGGTTCGATTTAACCAACAAGGAAAAATGTAAAAGGTTGAGTGATAGATTTTGATTTTGATTTTGATTTTGATTTTGGTTTTTTTATTTTAAATTCAAATGGGACAACGGTTTTTATTTCAAAACATAGTTGTTAAAATTAAAGATATTTTTTAAAACAGGGACTTCGTATTTTAGAAATTTGCTTAAAAATGGACAACGGTTTTCATTTCAAAACTTAGTTGTCAAAATGAAAGATATTTTTAAAACAGGGACTTCGTATTTCATAAATTTGCTTTAAAAGGATGACGGTTTTATTTCAAAACTTAGTCGTCAACACAAAAGACACTTTTAAAACAGGGACTTCGTATTTCATAAATTTGCTTTAAAAGGGATGACGGTTTTTTTATTTCAAAACTTAGTCGTCAACACAAAGACACTTTTAAAACAAGAACTTCGTATTTCAGAAATTTGCTTTAAAAGGGACAACGATTTTTATTTCAAAACTTAGTTGTCAAACAAAAGACTTCTTTAAAACAGGGACTTCGTATTTCATAAATTTACTTTAAAGGGACGACGGTTTTTATTTCAAAACTTAGTCGTCAACACAAAAACATTTTTAAACCAATAACTTCGTATTTCAGAAATTTGCTTTAAAAGAGACAACGATTTTTATTTCAAAACTTAGTTGTCAAACAAAAGACTCCTTTAAAGCAGGGACTTCGTATTTTAGAAATTTGCTTTGAAGGGGACAACGGTTTTTATTTCAAAACTTAGTTGTCAAACAAAAGACTCCTTTAAAACAGGGATTTCGTTCAGAAATTTGCTTTAAAGGGACGACGATTTTTATTTCAAAACTTAGTCGTCAACACAAAAATATTTTTAAAACAAGGACTTCGTATTTCAGAAATTTGGTTTAAAAGGGACAACGGTTTTTATTTCAAAACTTAGTTGTCAAACAAAAGACTCCTATAAAACAGGGACTTCGTATTTCAAAAATTTGCTTTGAAGAGGACAATGGTTTTTATTTCAAAATCTAGTTGTCAACATTAAACCTTTTTAAAAAATATTTTTTTAATTTTTTTTTTGTTTTTATCGAAAAATATTAAAAAAAATTCGTGAATATAAAGAAGACTTAAATGCTTGAGTTATGAAATGTGAGTTGGTCAAATGATGTGAATACTAGAATGAATTGATGACTGACTCTCAACAGAGAATGTGATGACATGCAAATGTAAAAATGCCAAATGCAAATGAATTAATTTTTTCCAGCGTTACGGTGGAACTTGCTCATCAATAATGAATGCCAACGTGTGCCTTAATTTGTTTTGGTTTGACCAATGAAATTGATTTTGAAGGCATGATGCATTGATGCATATGCACGCCAATAGTAGAAAAATGAATGTCATGAATGCAGTATGTATGCATATGCATGCTGATGGTGGATTAAAAATGTCATGAATGCAACATGTATGCATGTGCATGACAATGGTAGATAAATGCAGCATGGTATGCCTTATCTTTATCTAACCATGATATACGAGAAGGATTTTTGTATTTTTTTTGAGAAATAATGATGTAAATGATCTTAAATTGATTAACAAAATGTAAGATATGTGGAAATTATGACATCAAAATGATTTTCATGTTTAAGGAAAAATGATTATCCTTGTCCACTCTCATTGTCGTTGTTAGCTGATACTTAGTAGTAAAGAATCAAAAAGAGAAAATGTTGTCATCATATTTTTTATTTTTTTTATTTTTTTTTTAATGAATGCTTTCACTGGAAAGGAATTATGTATGTCAATCGTAGATTACTCAACCATATTAGGCATGGTGGGTTTTTGAGAAGTGTCTCATGTGCTAGTTTAGAGAACTATCAAAGGTAGTTTCCAGTATTAAACATCTTACTTGAATAACTGCTTCATGATTTAGTCTTGTAATAGACACAATAGTTTGAATATAAGAAAATGAGTTTGAGTTCGAATAAGTATGAAATAGTAAACAGTACACGTTTTCTTCGTAACGAAAAAAAAAGAATGTGGTCTTCAAATCTCTTGAACAATAAGAGATGGATTATAAAAATTTTAATGTTCGTGTAAGAGATTGAAATATGATCCAATGGAAGACGAATGAAGTGATTTCAATTCTCTGGATAACAATTTTGAGGACCTGAAGCAGCCCTTTAGGAAATTATCTCATATATGCTTCTTCTTTGGGTAAGCTTGAAGTCCTCGATAATTTGATCATCTCCCTCTTGACTTGGTCTGGTGTGGCAAAGATGAATGATTTTTTCCCAAATGTGGCAAAGGCAACACTTTTTCTCGGTTTGTTGCTGGTAGCTTTGCTCCAGTATGACAAAGATGAAGACTTTGCTCCAATTTTGCAAAGATGAAGGTTTTGCTCCAGTTTGTTGATCCGTCTTGCTCCAATATGGCAAAGATGAAGGTTTTGCTCAAATGTTGATTTAATTGTGAGATTTTAAAGCATTTCGTCATGAAGTTTTTTTTTAATGTTTTTATTGCACCAATTTTTATTTTTATTTTTTTTAAGAAATGGTGCAATCAAATGTTCGAGCTTGCTGATGTTGATTTGGATCTCGGTGTGGATAGTGGCCTTGCTCTAGTGTGGCAAAGACGGAGACTTTGCTCCAGTTTTGTTGATGATGACTTTGCTCCGGTGTGGCAAAAACGAAGACTTTGCTCCAGTTTTGTTTGATGGAAGCTTTGTTCATTGTGACAAAAATGAAGGCTTTGCTCCAATGTGCAGATAGTGGTCTTGCTCCAGTGTGACAAAAATAAAGGCTTTGCTCCAATGTGCAAAGTTGAAAAAATTTGTCCCAGTTTAGAGAAGATGGAGGCTTTGCCCCAATTGGTCGCCTTGCAAAGGAGATTTTTCAAGCATTCCTGATGTAGTTTCTTGATCAATTGATTGGACAAATCTTGCAACATATATTTTTTTTTTTTAGCAAGAAACTGTGCAATCACATACGAAAGATTGAATATGTGGTTACTCTTTTACAACTCTTGTAGTTCTTCCGTTTCGTTTCTTTGCCCGTGACCCCTGACATCGTGATGAAGATCCAAAACTCATTGAATGAAGCTGAGATTTTGAGATAATTTCCAAAGTTGCTAACTCATTTGTGCTTAAAACTATTATCTCTAGTCTTGGAATCACTTTCAAATTGAGGAAAGAGAAATGACAAATGATAAAAATGAAAAGAAATGAGAATTTGGATCAAATGAAATTGAATATGAGAAATGTATGAGAAATTACAAGTCTTAATTATGAAGTAGTAGATCACAAGAGTTTAATACTATTTTATTACATTTGAAGTTCTCTTGAATAATTTGGGATGTTTGTCATCTAATTAAATGTGGTAGGTTGAACAAAAGGCTAGATGGGTAGAGAGACACCATATAACGTAGATGGTGAGTTTGGTATGGATTTAAAGGTGGATCCACAAAATTAGGGTAAATTGCCTCAAAACTTATGTGGCATGTAGATTCAAGGTTTTACAGTGAGTAATTTTGGACTCTTACTGCAAAAGTGTGTTTGCCCCAGTATGAAGATTAAAATCTTGCTCAACTGTTGTGTGGTGACAAAGTGTTTAGCACATGAGGGATATATAGGTCGAAATAAGGTCGTCTTCAACTACGAGTTTGTCTCAATTATGAAACTTGAGAGAAGTATTTTTCAAAGAAGACCTAAAATGGTTGAGACTTGACAATTTCTTTTATAAGAGTAGTGAAAGCACTCATTCCTTGTTTTTTCTTTTTTTCTTTTTTCATTTTCTATTTTTTTCATTCCCTCCAAATGATGATTCAACATTTTTGCTCAAAATTCTTGTTAAGTTTTCAGCTAACAAGAACGACCAAAGTAAACACAAGGGTAATCAAAGTGAACACAAAAATGTTTTATTTTTTATGATGTGATGGTGAATATGATAAGAATCGATAATGTTTTGTGAAAAAACATGTGTGAGATGATATTATGAAATTGATGAATAACAAATATTTTTTATTTTGATTCTTTTTTATGTGAAATGAGATAATGATGCATTAGCATTTTTATCATGTGTGAGATAGAAGTGAAACTTGATTTTTGTGATGTATGCATGTGCATGATAACAAATGATTTTTTTGTTTTGTTTTGTTTTTTATATATATGCCTCTAGATGATATGATGCAATTGATGATTTGACATGCAAAATGATAAATCAAATTTATTTATTTATTTTTTAATTTTTTTATGATGGTATAACAAATGATTTTTTTGTTTTTATTTTTTTATGTATGCATGTGTGAGATGATTTTATGCAACTAAGGAATAATTTTTTTTTCTCTTTTTTTTTAAAAATGTTATGACTTGACATGGGTAGATAGAATGCATGAATTTTTTTTTTTTTTTTTTTATGATGCATATATGAGATACTTTATGCAACTAACAAACAATTTTTTTCTCTTTTTTTTTAAATGTTATGACTTGACATGCGAAATTAGATAATGATGCATGAATATTTTTTTTATTTTTTTATGATGCATATATGATGACTTTATGCAACTAACAAATATTTTTTTTTTTTTTTTAAATGTTATGACTTGACATGCAAAATGAGACAGTGCAATGAAATTTTCTTTTTATATGCATGTAAATATGCCTAGACCCTAAATGTATTTAGAAAGAAAAAAAAAGTATTCACGAGAGAGAAATTTTGTACTTGCATGAGAGCCCAATAACTCACCAATTTATGAACGTGAAAAATGCACGATGCTTATATCCTAGAGTATGCCTAAACTTAATGGACTCTTTGGATTTCATTTGATGACTGAACAAAAATGAGAAAATGATCCTATGGAAGCGTATGAAGGTATCTAAAAATGTCTACTCCTAGATGAGATGTGTATGAATGATGTGCTATGCATTTTTTATTTATTTTTTTTTAAAATAAATAAAAAAAAATGGAAGAAAATCATAAACAAAATTTTAGAAAACAAGCCTCAACACTAAATTTCATGTTATAAAATGACAAATGAAATAACTTAAGTAAAACACTTCATGAGCCTATACGGGGACATTTACATTCCCTCGATGGTCGACACTACTCAATCTTGAATTTTTTTATTTTTAAATGGAAATAGCAAATTCACTCAGATTTTTCATGCGCGAGGCATTTATATCCCTCGAGGGTTGACACTACTAAATCTAAAAATGCAATTAAAATAATGAAAATTGTTTTGAAATAAAATTTAAGAAATAACACAATCATGGAAAATGAAATAAGACTTTTCATGTGCCTATCATTAACAATCTTTTTACGGTCGACACTACTAAGTTTTAAAATAATTATAAAAAGATCAACGTTATTTTGAAATAAGAATGAATGATAATGAGATAAGATTTTTCATGTGCCAACACAAATTTAATTCTTTTGAATGTCAACACTACTAAATCTAAAAATGAAATTAAAATGATGGAAGTTGTTTTGAATTTAAAAATGAACAATAGAATAATAATAGAAAATGAAATAAGACCTTTCATACGCCTATCATTCACAATTATTTTGATGGTCGACGCTACTTAGTCTTAAAACAAAGTAAAAAAAAAACTACTAAATCTTAAAATGGAATTAAAATGAATGAAAAAAAATTGATGGAAAAATATGTTTTTTTTTGGAAATTTGTTTTAACAATGAAATGAACAAAACAAAGATAAACTCAAGACTATACAAATGCAACAATAATTATCAAAAACAAAATGACCTAAAAAATTATTTCAATCACAAAGTAAATAAATTGAACAATAATAAAAATGGTGTGATGGTAAAATTCTAAACCTAAAGGACAAAGACCCCCAAATTAATTTCAATGTTATAAAATAACAAATGAATTAACTTGAGCGAAAATTTTTCATGCGCCTATGCGGGGGCAATTAAATCCCCTCGGAGGTCGACACTACTAAATTCTTAATTCTAATCCTAAAAGGTATAGCTCGAGTATAGAGTCGTGATTGTGTGTGAAATGCATGATAATGCAAATTGAGATGCGATAAATAATAACACTAAATAAGACAAGCTAAATAAAATAATACAACAATAAATAGACAAAAACAAAAAACAAAAACAAACAAAGGACCAACAAAAAATGAAAACGGGATAATAAAAGATAAATACAACGGCCTTGACCCTCTAAAAAAAGGTCCCCAGTGGAGTCTCCATGCTGTCGCAATGTCATCGCGACGCGGAGCGGCCGACGTCCTCTTTTAAGGGTTTTGTTTTAAAAATAAAGAGATGAAGTCGCCACCAATCAAATAGGGTGTGATTGGTCACCTTAAAACAAAAATGAAAACATAAATCAAGTTCGGGGGTCGGTTGAGCGTAGGGAATGTGTTAGCACCCTACAACACCCATTAAAACGGTAGCCAAAATTCTATCCTTATTATCCAATTAAATTTATTGCGAAAGTCCTTAATTTGAGAAAAAAAAAATAGTATTAAATTTAAAAAAATATGTCTCACTTAATCATATCTTAACTTTAAGGATAAAGTAAGAATTTGATATAATGAGTGGAATTAACCATTAATTAATTATCATGTTTTTAAATTTTCCTTAAATAAAGAAAATTATCGCCTCTAGAATTTGAGAAAATCTCACCTCCGTCATAGGATTTTTACATGATAATATTAATTGAAAATTGTTTTAAAATAATTTTGAATTCGTTTTGAAATACTTTTGAAAATTCTAATTTTAGAATAAATTGAAAATCAATTGAAAGATCTAATTTTAAAATCATTTGAAATACATAAATTTAAAACAATGTCATTATTTAAAACTCTTAAGTTAGACAAATAAAAAATGTTTTTTTTAGAGTTTTTTTTTTTTTTTTTGACAACTTACAGTTTTATTTTTTAAATCAAAGGAAAACATAAAATAAAAAAAATTAAATAAAACATGAAACTTAACTAAAAGTTAAAGTGCAAATTTTGAAAATTAAGGAATGTATTTGTTTTTCATTAATGCCAAAATTGTAAATAAGACAAAAACAATATGCAAAAATTGTAAATAAACTTAAAACCTTAAAATTACCTCTTCTTCTTCACGCGAGCCGTCTGTGCATTCCACTGCCCCAAGTTTCAAAGATCTCTGTCGTTCGTCATCTGTAAAGGAAGTCATGCCCCTTTCTCCGTCAAGCTCGCCGGAGATTGCTACAATGCCACCGCTATGTTGCGGCTCGCCTCCGCTGGAATTTCGTCTAGAACGCCGCCGAAGTTGTGTCGATGTCGTGGAAAATCAGCCTAAAGCGTTGTCGTCGTGGTCTGTTCGAGTATCGTCGTCATCGTCGTTCACTGTAGCGTGGAGTCGTCGTTGTAGCCGTGGAGTCGCCGCCGTTGTCGCTGTGGAGTCGCCGTCGTCTGTGGTTTGCCGCCGACGGTAATGGTGGTTGGATGAAGGTGGAGAAGATGAAGTTGGGGAAGAAGATGAATAGTAAGGACCTCGATCTGCGTTTACCTCAAAAAATGGAAAAAGAAATAAAAGAAAAAGTGGGTTTTTGGAGAGAGAAACTTATTTTTGGTCAAATCTCAATTTTGACTTCAAAATCAAGCACTAATTTTTATCCGTCTCTCTACTAGCCTTTTGCTCTGATCTTCTCTCCCTTTCCTTTATGATTTTTCCCGATATTTATAAACGATAGATTGTCAAACAAGGTTAAAATCAAACAATTAGTGACTCGAAATTTCATTCTTAATTGAAACGAATTTTGACCAAAAATGAAAAAATATATTATGCTCATAAATGAATATCAAATTTTAACCCAAAAATGAATTAATCAATTTATACTCATAAATGAATATCCAATTTAACCCAAAAATGAATTAAATATTTTATACTCATAAATGAATATCAATTTTTTAACCAAAAAATGAATTAAATAATTTATACTCATAAATGAATATCCAATTTTTTAACCAAAAAATGAATTAAATAATTTATACTCATAAATGAATATCCAATTTTTAACCCAAAAATGAATTAAATAATTTATATTCATAAATGAATATCAAAATTTTAACCAAAAATGAATTAAATAATTTATATTCATAAATGAATATCAAATATTTAACCCAAAATGAATTAAAATCTTATACTCATTGAGAGAAATAAATGAATATTAAATTTTAGCCATAAAATGACTTATAAATTTTATACTCATAAAATGCCAAACCAGTTAAAACGTTATTTTTGTTATTTTTCTCCAATTTTCGAAATTAATTAAATACAAAAATAGAAAGTGAATTTACAACTTAAAAAGACTCAATCAAATATGATAAAAAAAAGGGTAAAAACATTAATAATAAACAAATGCCCGGACCAAATACGGTGTCTACAATGAGCCTTTGGAATATTAGTTTCAAAAGATAAAGGGGATCACAACGTACCGAACCTCTAAATGTCGTCACATGGCTCTCCGCTGCTGGTTTTGTTCGACTCTGATCGTAGGAGAGGAACACGAAGGGATTTCTTTTCCACTCCTCAGGATGATTGCATGCACATTCTCACGGGGGTTTACTGCAGTCTGAGCAGGTAATTTCCCTGAACCTTGGTTCTCCAACCTGCTAACTGATACAGCTATCTGAGACAACTGCTTTCCCAAATTCTGGATTTCTGCTGAGTGGTTATTCATTTCCACTCTGGCCTCCTTCTGAAACTGACTTGTATTCGTAACCAGGGTCTGCACTAGACTTTCCAAAGAACTCATAGAAGGTGAAGCTTGTGCCTAAGTGGAAGCTTGAGGTCTATCATATGATTGATTCTGGAACCTCTGTTGACCCTCGCGGTTCCCATAACTCAGGTTAGGATGATCCCTCCATCTGATTGGAGGCATTTCCTCTGATTGGAGGATCCTCCAATGACATTCACCTCCTTCGTGTCTTGACCACGATTTCCCATCATCTGTTGAAACATGTTTCTAAGCTTAGACATCTGATTATCACTGAATTTTTGAGCTTGTTGTACCTGATGCACTTGGCCTCCACGTACTCTGAACTGCTGGGAATTCCCAGCCATGTTCGAAATCAACTGTCTCGCCTCAACAGGTGTTTTATCAATAAGGGCTCCGCCACTGGCAGCATCTATCATTTGTCTGTCGTGGGGGACCATGACCTCATAAAAATACGGGATCAAAAGTTGATCTGCTATCTGATGGTGAGGAAAACTGGCACACAGCCTCCCAAATCTCTCCCAATACTCATGAAGGGTCTCTCCATGATCCTGGGTGATCCCGTAAATTTGCTTCCTCATTGTGGTTACCAACAATGCAGGGAAATACTTTTCTAGGAAAAGTCTCTTCATTTTGTTCCACGTCGTGATCGATCCCAACGACAAGTTATAGAGTCATTCCTTAGCCTTATCCTTCAGAGACAATAGAAAGGCTCTCAGATTCAACTATTCCTCTGTCACTCTCGGTGGCTTCATCCCGACACACACACAGTGGAATTCCATCCGATGTTTGTGGGCGTCATCACCTGCATTGCCATAAAAAGATGGAAGTTGGTGCATTAACCCAGATTTAAGCTCAAAGTTACATGCGACAACCAGATACGTTATGCACAAGGGTTGTTGGTCCAAGTTTGGCGCTGCCAGCTGCTTTAAAGTTTGTGGGGCATCGTTATTTGTCATCTCAACACGTTCAGGCGTTCCTGAACCGTCTCCTTCAAACAATTGTCTTCCTTCCTTCGCTTCTCTCCTTAGTCGTCGCTCCTCTCTGTCAATTTCAGGAATAAACTGCAAACCACTAAACTCAGAGGAACGAGTCATACAACAAAAGGAAGCAAACTCAAATAGAACAAAATTTTAGAAAAAGAACAAATAAAATTCAAATCAAGATAAACTAATTTAAATTCCCCGACAACTGCACCAAATTTGGTAGTGACCTTTTTGAATGGTCACCCTTTCGGGTTGTCGAGACCCGCCAAATTAATTTATAATCTTCCTAAAGCTTCTTTAATTTATAGATAGTGGTAGTCAGGTGTCGAACCACAGGGAATTAAATTTAGCTTAGTCCTAATTCTAATTTTACTTGCTAATTGATTAAAAATACTAAACTGGGGATTTCAAAATTTAAGTTCAGAAACATGCAATTTAAAGAGCGAAAGAGAATTTAAACACTGAAATTTATGAATTTTACTAGCGCGCTTAATCTAAAGGGTCGGGATTGACCGTTGATGCAATTCATATCACAGATACTCTTGACTTAGCCAATTTATGGCAGACACACAAATTAAATGCCCATATCAGGTACAAATAACCCAATAGACTTAATTAAGATTTGACGAATCAAAATTAAACTTGAAAATCAATTCAATTGGGAGCAATCGCTCCATATTGAATATATTATCAATGACGGGTAGCAATGCGACGAATTGATTGATGAAAATCTCTACCAATGAACCCGATTTTACTCTTCCCCAAAGCCTATCATGCAACTAAAATGAACACGGTTGTGTTCATGTAGACATAATTAGACTCGCGTTACTTTCAATCAAGAAGGCAATCGCATCTTAATTACTAACAAACTAGCATGCAAAGTCTAAATGGAGAGTCAATCCATGGAAGAAGAGATGCTAGAAAATATGCCCAAGAGAAGAGTTGTTTGCAATTTAAGAACTAAGTATGAAAATCAGTCCAAAATCTCACTTAATCACATCAAAAGTCAAATCCCTCACCTAAAGATTAAGACAATTACCTTTAGTTATCCATACAAGCGAAAATAATCATAAACTCCATAGTAAGCTCCAAGGTAGTCATCAATGGAGATACAACAGGCCAAAATTGGCTAAAAAACGCTAAAGATCCGAGAATGGAAGGTTGAAGATGACCTAAAATTGGAACATTTTGTTTTTATTCTTTTCGTGCGTCGAGACGCTACGGACGGAAATACTCAACAAGCGCACAGTCGGAGCGTCGAGCAGCGTCTCGACGCTTGCTCTCGGGTTTGGGAATTAAAATTATAACTTTTGCATCTAGACGCTCCTATTGCGTCTCTTCTTGACCCGGTTACTCCTTGAAGCTCTTAAAACACTCGATTAGCTCCGGAACGCGTCTTTGCACTCCACAAGCTCCCGACCGTGATATCACCTATAACAAGGTCATTTAAACATTAATTAGCACGGTAAATAACTAGCATTAGGGAGTAATTAATAGCTCTTTTAGGGAGCTATCACCCACCATATATACTTCATCTATGACTATTTAGATCATATATACTTATAGATAATATGTATTTATTTTTTTAATAAAATATATGTAATTTTTATATATACCCATCATATATACTTCACATATGGGTATATATATATATTATATACTTATAGATATTATGTATTTTTTTAAAAGAAAATATATGTATTTCTTTATATATATATGCCATCTTATATATTTCATATATGAAAATATATATTGCGGAGAGAAAATTGTTTAGGTGTGGATATGAGGAAGCCGAGGAAGGAGAAGACAATTTAAATAAGGAGAGAGAAGACGATTTTAATGAGAAGACAGACGTGATTAATGCGAGTTTTATGATTTCAATTTTTTTCCTTAAATGAGCTTATTTTACTTTTTATTTTATTTTATTCAAATGTTAGAGGAAATTCAATATAAAATGTTAGAGAGGTTGAAGAGTTTGAAAGTAATTGCAGCAAAATTTTAATGAAAAATCTTAAAGTAGTTGAACATTTTTTTTATAAAAATAGGAACCGTTGACATTAATATAATATCATAGGCAAAAGATCACTATTTGGTGGCAACAATGCAATTTCCTTTTTCTTTTCTTTTTTTCTATTATTGCAACTCCCCCAATAAAATTTCTATTACCTATTACAAAAAAAAAAAAAAAAAAAAAATTCATATTTTCTATCATTTTGTTTCAAAATTTTAATGTTAATGTTAATTTTTAGATATGATGGTTAAAAATGACCATTTAGAGTATAATTATGCCACAATGAGCCCTATTTTTTTTATATATAACCACCATATATACTTATATATACTTCATATATATATATATATATATTGCATATATACTTATAAGATAGGAAAATTGTAGTAAATGACAATTTAAGACTTATTGTTTGCAAATATAGCATGTTTTTAAAAAATTTGCGGATATAGCAATTTCTATCGCTGATATCTTATGACTGATAGAAGTCTATCGCTGATCACCTCAGCTTTTTATAGATTTTTGTCAGTGACAATAGTCTATCAGTGATAATAGTCTATCACTGATAGAAGTCTATCTGTGATATAATAAAGTCTATCAGTGATATAATAAAGTCTATCAGTGATAGAAACGAGTTTTTTTGCCATATTTGCAAAACATTTTAAAGTTTGCTAAATTTGCAATTAGTTTGGGCCTAATTGCTATTTGTGCAACCAGCCCTATAAGATATGTATTTTTATATATATACCCACCATGTATACTTCATCTATGACTATTTACTCATATATATTGTATATATACTTATAGATAATATGTATTTATTTTTTTAATAAAATATATGTAATTTTTATATATATCGATCATATATACTTCATATATGGGTATATATAGTTATATACTTCATATATACTTATAAATATTATGTATTTTTTTTTAAAGAAAATATATGTATTTTTATATATATATATATATGCCCAACTTATATATTTCATATATGAAAATATATTGCGGAGAGAAAATTGTTTAAGTCTGGATACGAGGAAATAGAAAACAATTTAAATAAGGAGAGAGAAGACAATTTTAATGAGGAGAGAGACGTGATTAATGCGAGTTTTATTATTTCAATTTTTTTTCTTCAAATGAACTTGTTTTACTTTTTATTTTATTTTATTAAAATTTTAGAGGAAATTCAATATAAAGTGTTATAGAGGTTGAAGAGTTTGAAAGCTATTGCAACCCAACTTTAATGAAAAATCTTAAAGCAGTTGACATTTTTTATAAAAAAAAATAGTTGGACATTTTTTATAAAAATAGGAATTGTGGACATTAATATAATATCATAGGCATAAGACGACTATTTGGTGGCTACAAATACAATTGTTTTTTTTTTTTCTATTATTGCAACTCCTCCAATAAAATTTATATTAACTATTACAAAAAATTTCAATCATAAATTCAGATTTTCTATCATTTTGTTTCAAAATTTTGTCCATATTTTCATATATATGTTAATTTAATTTGAAAAAATGTAACAGATGTCAATTTAGAGTAAAATAATTAAAAATATAGTACTTTTTTTAAAAAGTTGCAAATATGAAAATTTCTATCAATGATAGTAATCGAGTAGTCTATCCTTGATAATAGTCTATCACCTCTTTTTTTTATAGAATTTTTTCAGTAATAGTCATATCAACGAACCGTCTATCAGTGATAGCCACCAGTTTTTTGCCATGTTTGCAAAATGTTTTAAATTTTGCTAAATTTGCCATTATTTTGGGCCTGGTTGCTGTTTATGCAACCAGTCCATTTAATTTTTAGATATGATGGTTAAAAATGACCATTTAGAGTATAATTATGCCACAATTATTTTTTCACAAAATAATTTCAAACAATTTTAATCAATTTTCATATTTTTTTTTCAAAATGCTTGCTTGCATCAACATTTTCTAAGCAACATTTTCATGGACACTATCATCTAAATACTATCTTAGTTTTTAAATATGAGGATTAAAAATTGTCAATTATAATCTAATTAAGTCACAATTAAAGTTTCATCCATTAATTCAAACCATTTTCATAAATTTCCTCGAAATTTTCCTAACATTTCCATTTTCATTAGTCTTTATATTTTTTTTTATAATAAAAATAATTGCTAAAATGAATCCCATTGAAAAAAATAAAAAGAAAGAATAAATAAACTCAATTAGAATAAGATAATAGAAGCTACAAATTAAATTTATAATAAAAAGTGAGGATTGATGGTGAATCATGTCTAGGCGGAGATATAAGAGGATATATATAGTTAAGTTGGAAAATTCACCAAATTCTTAGAAAAATTAATTTGAAAAGCTACTAAAGTTAGATCTAAATGGGTTTGAAAATTAATTCAAGCATGTCTTTGGCTTTGAAAATTTTGCATTCTTCTAATATTTTAGCTACATCAAGTATTATTGTCTCAAAAAAGAAGGTATTTTCATGGTAGAGAAATGATTTTGATTAAACTTCTGCCTGAATTGAAACTATTCATGGAGCAAGGATTGAGTCAGGAGACATTGATATCATTTGAAGAAGGCTTGAATTGGAGAAAGTTTCCTCTATTGCAGGCCCTCTCGTGGCGCCTCCATCGACGCTTTCTTTCGTTATGTGCGTCAACTCCTTCGAGACGTCGCTCATCCGCAACTTCCCGTCTCGGCCGAAAAGCAAGCACCTTGTGGCAAGGTCTGCAACTATCTCTATTTGCTCTCTGCTATGGGGAGGTTGCTCATGATAGTACAGAAGTGGATCCACAACCTCTTCTAGCTTCCCAATTCTTATCTTTTGCAATGCTACCATTGGGAGGTCTGAATTCTTTAACCCAGTGACCATTTCAAGAAGCACAACTCCAAAGTCATAAACATCATTGTTGTGGAAAGATGAGGCTTCAAGGGGGTGTGATTTGTCTTCGGTCGGAGAGCTTAGTAGCCCGAATCCCGACACTTTAGCCGAGAAATCCGTGTCGAGAAAGACATGACACGATTCGAGATGGTTGTGGAAAATTGGGGGACACACCTCACATTGCAGGAATGCAAGAACACTAGCTGTCTCTGCAGCTACTCTCAATCTCCTATACCAATCGAGTGTCGGTTCGGTCGGTTCGGTTCCTTTATGGCAATGCAAATGTTTGTCCAACGTACCGTTGGCGGGATGCTCATAAACGACCAACGGAGCGCAGCCAGGATCGAAGCAGCAGCCAAGAATGTGTGCAACATTCTTGTGTGCGAGTACGTACAGAACCTCAATTTGGGACAAGACGTTCATAAGGTCAGCTTCATTCTCACATCGGAGACGGTGCACGGCTACTCTCGATCCATCCCCGAGCACTCCGGAGAAGATCGGTCCGTTGGCGCTCTCGACAAGCTTGGCATTGTCCCCAAATCCCCTGGTGGCTTGTTGTAGCTCATGGTAAGTGAATAAACGAGTCCTGCAAGCTTTTTGCAGCAATGCGTCGCTGTGGCCGGAATTTAGTGTGGTTTGTTTAACCGGTTGTCGCAGTACGAAAAAAAGTCCTATCAGAGAGGCTATAATGAAAAGGGGAGCAAGAACTCCTGCACATAAACCATATAAAAACATCATTTGACAACGAATAAATGAATGGTTGAAATTGCATCATACAGAGATTTGTTTGGTCCATAATGATAATACCTGTAAAGATAATGAGCTCCTTTTCAGTACGTCTTTGGACATGGCAATTACTACCATACTCCTCATGCCCATTCTTAACGCAGGCTATCACAAATCGAAATAGAAATACGTTTAAGAAGAGAAATTGTAAAAGAAACGATGCGATTCAAAGATGTAGGCAGAGAAGGTTTAGTTAGTTACATTTGAAACAGCCAAATCCATGAGCAAATCCATCACCAACAAACCCATCAGAACACAAGCATCTAACTCCATCTGTAACATGACTGGAATTGACAAGAAACCCATTCTTATCACAAATCCCCTCCGACAAATTCCGAGGAATTCCCCATTCGAATTTGACCCCTCTGATCCCAGAATCGGACCCTCGGGTTAGAGCCCAGCTGGAGAATCCCCTGCAGCCGAGGTTAGAGAAGAGTGAGAAGTCAGCTCCATCCCGCCAGAGAGTGCGGTCAGTGAGTGGGTAGCAGCAGGGAGGCGGGTAGCGGGTAGTTCCGTCGCAGGCGGGCATGAGGAGGGTCTGGCAGGCGGGCTTGCAGAGGGAGGAGTCGTTGCAGTCGTAGAGGGCGAGGACGTTGTCGGTGGAGATGGCGAAGAAAGGGTTGGAAGAGAGAGGAGAGAATGAGGTCAAGTCGTTGTACTGGCGGCAGGGGAAGGATGGGGGAGGGAAGTCGAGCAGAAGGGCGCCGGAGAGGAATTGGAGGATGCGGTAGGATTGGGAGGTGAGGTTGAGGAAGAGGGAGGTGGAGTTTAGGCAATAGAGAAGGAAGGGATTTGGATTTGGGATTGGGAGTTGTTGTTGTTGGGGGCATGAAGTAGAAGAAGTAGTAGTGTTGAGGTGGAAGGGGAAGGGGATTTGAAGGTGGCCGCATTGGGAGCTGCACGAAACCGCCGCCGTGGGAGGGAGGAGGAGGAGGAGAAACAGAAGTGTCAATGGCAATGCCATGGTTAAAGATGGAAGAGAGAGGAGAAGGAGAAATTTTGTACCGTAAATGCCAGAGAATGTTGTTGTGCCATGGCAGAGGAGGGGAGGAAGAAAGAACAAAAATAAAATCAAATGAATTAATATGGAATTGAAATACGAGTATCCTTCTTTCACCACTAACTTCTAAACTTTAAAAAGTGTTTACTACCTTTTTCAATTTTCAATTTTTTTAATTTTTTTAATTTTTTTAATTTTTTTAATTTTATATCTAATAGAGGTTAAAAGAACGAAAATTGTAACAGATGTCACTGATATCTTATGGTTGATAGAAGTCTATCGCTGATCACCTCAATTTTTTATAAATTTTTGTCAGTGATAATAGTGTGATAGGATAAAGTCTATCAGTGATAGAAACGAATTTTTTTTTCCATATTTGCAAAACATTTTAAAGTTTGCTAAATTTGCACTTAGTTTGGGCCTTGCAACCAGCCCGTTAAAAGAATATTTAATTTTGCGTTTAACATGTTAAATATGCATTTTTTTTTACCACACGGGGGAAGGGGATTCGAACTCGAGACCACCTGTTCATAATTCATACATTGTGTCAGTTGAAGTAGGCTCATGTTGTAAAATATGCAATTTTATTTAATATAACGAATATAATATAAAATTAAAGTTGATATCTAATAGAAGATTAAATTTTCAATTTTATATCTAATGGCTTAAGTCAATGATTTATTAGATACATAATTGAAAGTTCTTTAAGGGTGTATTTTTGTGACGAACCTTATGGTTTCAGGGTAGTTTGTGCAATTTTCCCTCAAATTTAAAATTTTACCGCCTCTAGTTTGTTTACTTCTTATGTTAGTTACGGTTAATTTATCATTTAATTGAACTAGGGCTCCACATGTGTGACTCGTGCGTGAGTCGTTTCGTCGAAAAAAAAAATATAGAGGCAATTTCTTTAGAAGGTTCATGAAGTAAACAATATAAAACATTTTTTGAGTCGTTTCGTCGAAAAAAAAATCATTCCTTACTCACATGTAAGACACATATGAAGTCCAATTAAACCTTAGTTTAAGAGTGAGTAACACAAAAAATTGATTGCAACATTAGAGACTGAATCAAATTAAAAGTTCGGATGAGAGATTAAATTTGATTAGCTATCCAACCCAAAATAAAAAATTAAAAAAAATGTAAAGTAGTAATTTAAGGTATAAACAATTTTATAGTTGTAGATTCGATGAGAGAAGGAAACGGTTCTTGAAATTGGGAGTGGGAGAAATGGTGTCTGTAGAATGGGGTACATTTCGTACTCAGATACGTGTGGGATGTCGTGCGGTTTTTGGCCCTCCCCTCCAATCCACTCAATTCTTCCTCTTTCTATTTTCTATGGTGCATGCTTTTCTGGGGAGAATTTCTAGTATATTTAATAGTGTGTCCCAGTTAAACAACCATTTCGTCACGTGTCAACTTTTAAAAGGCAGTGGTATAGAATTTTTTCATACCACGGATGTACTAGAAATTCTCCCGCTTTCCTTCACTTCTATTTCTTTTTCTTTATTCTTACAACCAAACCACCTAACAATCTACATTCAAATATTGTTTGGATCCACTACTCTCATTACACTTTCCTACTCTTTCAATCAACAATAAAAAGAAGTAATTCATATATCTTATAAAGATGATAAAATTCTTTTATCTTTCTTATGCATGAATATGCTTTCTCAAGATCATTGAGAATCTCACGTCGAAAAGATGAAGGAACCTCCCTCACAATATAAGATACATGGACTACTCCTTCTATCATCAATTGATTTGAAGATAGAACTTCATGTTGTCTAATATAGTAGGTTGAGTATCCCACATCGGAAAGATGAGAAGGAACTCCACTCACAATATAAGATACATGGACTACTCCTTCTATCATCCATTAATTTGAAGATGGAACTTCATGTTGTCTAATATAGTATGTTGAGTATCCCACATCGGAAAGATGGGAAGGAACTCCCCTCACAATATAAGATACATGGGTTAGTCCTCTTATATTTTTTCGATTGAATACATGTTTGGATTTTATGAGTTCTGATATCATCTTAAATGTCATGTAGTTTTATATTTCATTTTTTCGATTGAATACATGTTTGGATTTTATGAGTTTTGATATTATCTTAAATGTCATGGAGTTTGATCTTAAAATTAATTGAGAACGAGTGAAGTAATTCATATATCTTATAAAGATCGCGAGATTCTTTCATTTTTTTTTTTTTTTGATGTGAGATCGTTCGAGACTAATTTTGAAATTTATTGAGAATATATAAATTTAATTTGGACATTTAAACCAACATGGTATACCTTCAGAGTTTCCATTGAATTACTTTTTTAAAAAAATAATAATAAAAGGTTTATATATTTCCATCTTTTCTGCTGCTATTTGTTTTTTTTTAATCGATGTCCTGAAATTTGTTCTTCCAAGTTCCAAGTCCGAGGCTACGCTCTCTGAGTACTCTACTTTGCCTCTCACCCTATGACCTCGTGACACTTGTTAGGATGCAAACATGTGAAAATAGGTAAAATTTATATTTTTTAAGAAATATTTTAGATTAAACTATCAAAAATAACTGTGAACGCCAAACCGAGCATAGCTCAATTGGCATAAGATTGTGCCCTTTACTATGAGGACATTTTTCATAGTTCAGGAATATTTTTGAAATTTTTTAAAGTCACTACAAGATGTTATGGCTTTCCTGACGCACAAAAGTGTCGGAATAGACGTACGCTAAATGCGTCGGGTAAACTCTAACCCGACGCATGCAGGCTTCAGGAAAGAGAGTCGGAAAAGGAAGGTAAGAGAGCAACCCGATGCATGGCGTCAGATAAAAGGCTTTAACCCACCATGCTCTTTGGATTTATTTACTGGACGCATGGTCAACGCGTCGAGTTAGGCTACTTTATGCGACGCATTGACCACGCGTCTGGAAAGGCTCCCTAACCCGACACGCATGGTCAACGCGTCAGGTTAGGCTACTTTATACGACGCATTGACCATGCGTGTCGGGTTAGGGAGCCTTTCCAGACGCGTGGTCAATGCGTCGCATAAAGTAGCCTAACTCGACGCGTTGACCATGCGTCCAGTAAATAAATCCAAAGAGCATGGTTGCAACTAATACGACGCATTGAGCGTGAGTTAGGTTGTTTTTTATTTCAATAAAAAAATCGATTTTTGGTATTATTGATAAATCTTTTTAAAACCAATTTATTATCCATTATTTTGTTATTGTAATTACTTAAAAGAATATTGTATGTAATTATTAACACTACAATCATTTTGGATGGAAATAACATAATAAACGTCATTATATATTAAAATGTAATATTTTATGTTTTTAATAAAATAATCACAAAATTAAGTTACATTATTTTTTCTAAATCCCAAAATACTGATTAAGTAAGAGAACCTTCATCTGACGCCATTAAAGAGTCTTCAGGGCTTCTTTGCACGCCACACGGATCGTTCTTCATATTTCGGTTACTTCAATCCACCACATGAATAACCTAGATTTTAAAGCAAAATGAGTAAAACCGAAAAACCTAAAAAAGAGATAGGTAACAAAATACCAAAAAGAGTTTGAAAACTTACTAAATAACCAAAAAGTACCTAAAAAAGAGGTAAGTAACAATTTATGCCTCAAACGACTTACCTAGAGCCTAAACAGAGTTGGAAACTAGCAAAGTAACAAAAAAGAAGTACTTACAAAAGAGCTAAGTAACAATTTATGCCTCACTTACCTAGAGCGTGAACAAAATTGGAATCTTAGTAAATAACCAAAAAGTACCTAAAAAAGAGTCAAGTAACAATTTATGCCTCAAGCGACTTACCTAGAGCCTAAACAGAGTAGAAATTAAATAACCCAAAAAGTACCTAAAAAAGAGCTAAGTAACAAGTTATGCCTCAAACAACTTAGTTAGAGTCACATACATACACACAATTTATAACTCTATATCAATTCATTACATGCATAAATTGACTACCATAACTACGGGATAGCCACACACATAAATACTCACGATCTATAATTGTATATCAATTCATTACATGCATGGATTGACTACCATAATTGTAGGATAGTCACACACATACAACACACAATCAATAAGATGTTAAAACTTACACAATACTATGCGTTGGAGGGTCCATCCTCGTTCTACCTTCGACCACAATTTTTTTGCATTTCAGCCCATCTTCCTTCCTACATTGCCAACTGACTAACTAATGTCTCATTCTTTTCGCCATATCTTCTACCTTCGACCCACCACTTCCACTTTTTGTTCCAACTGTTTTTCGTATATGGTGAGTTGGACTTGACATTTTTTTAGGAGGCAGGTTTCGGGTCCCAACCAAGGTCTTTAATGTGGCATGATCGTTCACTCAAAACTCGTTGAATAATTTTTTCTTTTGCCATAGGTTGTTTGACACCTTCTTGTAACGGTTTTTCTACTAGTCTTTGCATTTCCGACTACATTTGAAATTGAACGAGTTTAAATGTGAACATAAACATTTTTGTCACAAAACTAAGTTTGGTATACTAGAACTTACGTATGCAGTTTTGTCCTTTTCAGTCGTCCATTCATCCTTGTACAAAAATGAGTTTCGTAGAACAACTCCACCGAGTCAATGTCACGATCTTGTTTTTCTTTTTGTGATAGAAATACTTTCAGTCCTAATACTTGCAAAAATTAACAAAAAATAATGAATTTTCATATTACCAGCTTTTGTTGTACTTGGACAAATGACTTCTTCCCAGACCGGGGGTTGAAAGGGAGTTGTGTTCGACTTTCCTAGGTTTGTTCCACTTTTTCTGAAACTATATTGTATTAGTATTACATCAATGAAAATTATAATTAAATCAATGAAAAACGTACCTTCCATTCAAGAGTCTCCCATATATCACATAAAATTGGCCAATCTTCAGGATTCGTTAACTGCTTGGGTGGATTTGCAAGAGCGACTACGGGATCTTCAAACTCAAAGTATTCCTGGTACAACTCACCTCTAAATTCCTTGAACCTTTTGGCCAATTTTTTTCCTTCTAAATATCGGTTGACATGATTTTTTTTTTTAGTACATTGGGGGTGGGGGGATTTGTGACGGAGCGTTAATGGAACGCAGCGGAAGCGATTTGGATCAAAGACACTCTAATTTCATCAATTTAAACAAACGGAAACATGCAAACGCAATGAAAAAAAAAATTAGAACACATACCCTTGTCGTTCGTATTTCTCCAAATTTCACCGTCAGAAGCTCCTCACGAGCTCACCGAGCCTTCTCACGAAACCTTCGTGGACCACCCACGGTAGTCCCGCTATCTTCGGGCCGAAAAACGGAGTAATGAGACTCTTTTTACAAAAGAAAAGGAAGAAGAAACTCCAGTGAAGAAAACTATTTTCTTCTGAGAGCAGAGAGGAAGAAAACGGAAGAGATAGAGAGAGAGCAGCTCCTAATTGAAATTCTCAATTTCAATATGACAACCCCAAAACCCACTACCAATTGGATTTTTTTTTTTTTTTTTTTTTTTTTCTTAATTGATCTGACTTATATATATATATACTGTGTCTTACATCTTGCATGTAAGACACATGTATATATATATATATATATATATATATATATATATATATATATATTATTAAAAATAATAATAATTATTTTATTAATTAAACTTTTTAATTAATAAAATATATATATATTTTAATTAATATTATTTAATTCAATATCAAATATTAATTAAATAATATAATTAAACCCGGTTTTCCGAAAACCGACTTTTTGCACATGAATCCTATTCATGTTTTCAGACCAATCTCATATTTAAATCATATTTAAATATGTCTATCCTTCTTCCACAAACCCGAATTTGAACGATTCAAATTCTTTTCTTTTCTTTTATATTGTTTCACGGCTTTATCCGAGCTAGCCAGGAGAACCGTAAGGACCTACAGATCATGAGCTCCAACGATACGAGATTATCCGGTCAAAACTCTTTCAACCGAACTAACCAACATTCGTTAACCCCCGGAGACTCCACTAAAGTCCAAGGGCTGCACTCTCCTCACTGTGGATATATTGTGTCCTCTTGATATAACTATCATCAGTAAGTCGATCCTTCACAGGTCGTTCATAATCACAACGGGTCATTTATACCGTTTAACCCTTGTATTATATCTTGTTCCTTAAGTACCACTGACACCTCTAATGAACAATTGATTTGTGGTCCAACCATCAAATCAGATTCCTCCCTAATCAGGAGAGGATGGGCCCATTGTTCAAGACCTGGAGTCAGCACTTAAGGGAACAACCTCTCTACTAACCCTTAAAACGGGTAGGAGTGAATTCCATCTCGCACAACTACGTCCCCAGCCACTTATTCGATCTTATCCCCAAGATGGTAGGCTTATTGAGTCGGCAATCAGGCCACTCTCACCCGTACAAGTCAAAGGATAAGGTCAAATAAACAGGAGTTCATAGTGAGCTCAGGATTGAGATCGAGTTACCTAAGTCATCATATGAAATAAAAACGGTCTTTACAGTAAACGGTGTTATAAAGAAAGAGCGATTTTATTTTTTGGTTCGGTCTTGTGCAAACTCATTGCACAGGACGCCCTCACTCACATGTCTCTACATGAAACGATTCGAATCACATCGTTTTGTACTATACAAAGTGAGCCGCGTCCAATAGTGTCCCCAGGATAAGGTACCCAGCTTATCCCTATACTATAGACCATTTTGGCTATCTACTTGAACTTGATCCACATTCATGTCACACATGAAGTTCAAGTACTCACACTATCGCCATGGGTGTTAGTTATTGGTATAGGTTAATACAAACACAATTCACTAAAATTCAATAACAACTTTATTGAAATATAATATATATACATTCAAACAGTTTACAAACTACGAGTTTTAGGACATAAAACCCAACAATTTGAACCACAGACCTCTTGGTCGTTTGACATTACTCTTTGACAAATCTATGTCCTAGTGTCTCCATAGTTATTAATAATAAATGTTGTAAGCACGCAACCTTAATACATTCAAATACTAATCAAATACGTTAATGTTGCGCAAAATTATGCAATGCAAAACCGCAAGTGTACAGGTCAAATTTTAATATAGTAAACCAACAATTAAATTCAGATGGATTATATATATAATATATATAATATGCCGTAGTCTCGCCCTATTTAGAGAGGAGAGTTTAGATCCCAATTCTAATTTGATTTAGAATCAAATCATAACTTTAATTCAAAATCAAAGTCCTTACTAAGTCCTAATTTAAATTCATTTGAAAATTTGAATTTTATTTTAGTCAAATTATCTTAGGGGTTTAATTTAAAATTTAATCCCTCCGAGCCAAATTCAAATTCGCTAAATTTTAAATCAAATGCCAAAGTTTTGATGAATTTATTTTTGGTCCATAAGTTTGGGCATATTCCAAGTTTTCTCCCAAATTGAAAGAAAAAAAAAAAAACCACCTCAAATTTCATTCGGAATTCTATTCCAAATTCAAATAAACTTTCTGAATAGAAATTCAATGTTGCTCTAAATTAATGTTTGGAATTAAGTAGAGCGTAAATACTACTGAAATTCAAAATGTTGTTCTTCAACGAAGAAGAGCAAAAAAAATGTTGTCAACCAATAAAATCAAAATTTGACCAAAATTCTTATTTTGATTAGTTGACATAAAAAAATTGTGTCAAATCAAAAAAATCTAAATTATGAACCAAAATCATAATTTCATAAAAATTGACAAATCAAATGAGTCGAAATCAAGAACAAATACATTGCCTTTCGATTCCAATTATCTTTTTTTCGAGATTCACTCATACAAACTTGTGCATAAATCTCGAAAATAGGCATTTGTTGAAAAGAAATTTCAGTTAATCAAAAAGTGGCACGTCATTATTCACAAATTGATGACAAAATTACTTTTGGGATCCGTCATAATTTGACATGTGTTCTAAATTAAATTGGAAGACAAAAAAATTGGCAATTCTCAAATAATGTTACGCGTCTTCATTATGACCACTTTATCAAATAAGTCTAGCGATAAAATTGGGTCATATTGCAATTGGGCTCAAGATCGAATGAGTCTAAAAGATATTTAAATGACAATTTGGTCCACGACCCAAAGGATCAGGCTCAAAGCTACAAATCAAAAAATGTGGGCCCAAAACTCATTAAAGCTCAAGCCCACCATGTGTTTATGGAAGCTCTATAAATAAAGAAGTCTTCTTCATTTTAAGGGTTCATAAATTTAACCCCCACGAGCTCAAAGAGAATTCAGCAACAAAGAAGATTAGAAAACTCCTTGAAACTTTTGAACACTAAACACTCCTTGAAGATCAAAGACACTTCAAGACCGAAGACTTCGAAGATAAGTTGAAGATTCAACCTCGAAAACAAGCGTTTCAACCCTTGAGTGAATTGTTTGTCCAAGAGAGAGAATTAGAGGATTATACATTAGAGATAGTACTACTACACTTATACAAAAATCAATACAAAATCAAGTTCATTTACACGTATTAAATTTCTTTGTTGAAACCTCATGTGAACAACGACCATTTACCATATTTTGAGGGAACAAAACTCTCGTGTTCATGGGGCTAATTTTCGTTCTCCTCGGTCTGTTCTTATTAGTGCTCAGATCGATATGGCTTATAGGTGTTCATCGTGGTTATGGGTGTTGTCGGGCCCTACCTGTATTAGGGTTCCCCATTGGGACTTATTTTCGTGAGTTGTTCCCCTTGTTCTCTTTGATGTGTTTTTGGGTTCCTTGACCCCTAACTGTGGGGTCCTCCTCATTTGCTTTTCGTAATATATTATCATTGCAAAAAAAAAAAAAACTATTTTCATGGTTTATAAATATCTATATTTATATCTTACTATATCTAAAAGTGGCTTAATGGGGGAAACTTTATCTCCCCATGTTGCCCTTCTACTTTGAGAAGATTCATTTTTTTTCCCTAAGCCAATGTTGTCCTTTGCTCTTCTTTCACTAAACTCACGATTGAATTCATCTTCATTTTTAAATGTCATTTCCTCTTCCTCTTAACTATCGCTTAACCATTCATCTTCATTCCGAGTTACAGTTTCCTCCACACCATTCAAATTCTAAAAAACTTTTGTTATTCAATATACTTATTTTTGTCAATGAAAAAGAGAGGGTTAGGAGAAGAATTGGAAAAATTACAAAATGGCAGCCAACGATAAGTGATTATTCTAAATAAGAAGATTTCTTACCGTGAATGGAGACTTCTATTAACAAAACCAAACCACGACCAAGAAGGTTGCGAAGATAAAAGGAGGATTTGCAAAAAAGAGAAGAAAAAAAATTAGATACATCACGATATCTTTTTCTTCCTCATTCTGATTTTTGTTTTCGCTTCCTCCCACTGTTGTTGCCTGTTGGGGGGAAGGAGAGTTCAGAAAAACCAGCGAGACGCGCGAACAAATCTCGGCAGGGCATCTATTGTGGGTGACATGCAAACGATGATTTTTTCCGTGTTGTGGTGGCGACGGCGACTGAGAGTGGCCAACGTGGGTGGTTGGCGGCAGAGAGCAACATTGTTTGTGGAGAAAGAAGAGAGGTCATCTAAATCTGGTCAAAGTGGTAAATTTAAGAGTTATTTGGGATGCTGAGTGAGTTATTATAGTTGGTGGTTATAATAGGTCTGTGAGTTATAATAGTTGTGAATAAAATATACTATTGAAGTCAGTATAGTTACTTTTTTTAGTGTAGGTTATAATAGTCAGTGGGTCAAACGTAGACTGTGTTATGATAACCCAATCCACACAAACAAGTTGGTGCCCCAAACACCCCCTTAGGGTTTTCATATATAAGGATATGTATATGTATTTTTTTTTAATTATTATTAGGGGCAACTAGAGGAATTGTTGTAATGGAATAGTGGTTACTGAAAAATAGCTAACACAACTTAATTAATGAAAAATAACTAACAATTATATTTAGTATAATCTTAAACTCTTTTGAGACTGAAATACCCCTATGGGATTTAACCCATTGAAAAATCAAATCAACCACAAAAAATGATGATTTTATGAGAGAGAAAATAGTTCGGAGGAAAAACCGTAACAATTAGAAAACCGTTAGAATTATTTGAATTATAATGCTTATTTTTAGCAGTGAGAAATGGTGTTGACGTTTCTATTGGGGGTATATAGGCGTAATTAAAGCTATGATTACATGGTTCTAACTTTAAAAATAGTGTATTGAAAATGATACACTGTCAGGTTGATTCAAAAATGAAAAACCAAACTTCCAAATTTAAAATGAACAACATAAATTGATTTAGAAATATTTTACATTCCCCCAACGACAATGTCAAATCAGTATTGAGATTCCTATCAACGTCAAATAATCTAAATTAAAAAATAATCCACAATTGCATTCACCCTTAGAAGAAAATGTCACATCGAAAATATATTTACCTTAAGCTTTATTTCGATTTCCTTCAACCTTCCTTCTCATGTGTGTTTCCATTTATATCATGTTTTTCTTCTTCTCATATCGCTCTGAACTTTGCATTCTGGAAATTCGGGCTTGAGGACAGACATGTGTTATTCGCTCAACCTTCTTTCTCATGTGTGTTTCCATTTATATCATGTTTTTCTTCCTCTCATATCGCTCTGAACTTTGCATTCTGGAAATTCGGGCTTGAGGACAGACATGTGTTATTCGCTTAACTAATTTTTTTAAAATATTTTGTATTTAAATCCTGAACTCTACCCGATATTTTAGAGATTTTGTTGCATGGCGAAGAAAATGAAAATGATATGGCTTATAAGACCCACATTTCACAATTTTAAATACAAATATTGGATTCTAAAACTTGATTTCACTTTTTAGGGATTTGTGTAACGTCTTTGATTTATAAAATAACCGGAGTTTGATTCCACTTTGTCAGGGATTTTTGTAATGTCTTTGATTTAAATCACAATTTATCTCTTCGATTATTGTATGAATTGCATGTATATACTCTTACGTACATAGAGATGCATATGATTGATAGTGTGATTAAGTGTGTTTGGTTATAGTTATTGTTTGTATATATGGATATAGACATAGGTTTGCTATATATTTATTGCGTGTATCATATGTATGTAAGACACGTGTGTTACTAACATGTAGTACTATAGATTATTATAGATCATTGTTGTTGTAGTTTTCCACACATATGTATTGTTATATACACATAGGTATTGACTGATTGCCAAAGCGAGCATAGCTCAGTTGACATATGTATGTCTCGGCGACCAAGAGGTCTGTGGTTCGAATCCCCCCACCCCCAATGTACTCAAAAAAAAAAAAAAAGGTATTGACTGATTTGATATGTTTAATTACATGCATGTGAGACACATTGTTATTTCTCTTGATAATTAGTAATTTACATGTATATAATGTTATATACTCTATTAATAATCATAACATATTTTTGGTATTGAGAATCTTAAGACTTGCGTCGTCTTTGTATGTGTTCATATCTACAGCTTAATCATCCACGACCAAACAACAGTCGTGGTACATCCGATTTGAATAACCTGCTAGCATCCACACAAGATACATGTCTTTAGATTGCCTTATGATCAATAATTTATCTTCCTCGTTCCTAAATAGTGACAATTGTGAAATTCTTTTTTGGGCGTCTAGTGCGAGAAGTTTGACGATGGAATTGTTGAGTTGCGCAAGGGTTGAATCACAAGTTACGTGCACCGAGCAAGACCTTACGTGCACCGGGCAACCATTTGTTTTGTGAAATTTGGTGCTATGAGTAGATAAATCCCTCGTCTTTGATTTTTGTAACCCTAACATCGTGAATCCTGTGGTAAGATTCTAGGAAGTTAGTTGGATATTTTAGGATGTGATATTTTTTGGTTGTTGGGAGATTTTAAAAAAAAATTGTTTTGTGGGCTGACGTAAATATTCATTTTTACTCGGGTATAATTGGAAGAATTTTTTTCACTCTCCTCACTATAATTTAGATGGCTATGAAATCCAAATATGTAAACTTTTTAGCTATTTTTCAATTGGACATCACAATTCCCCTTATTTATTATTAGGGAAATTAGGGTAATTTAGGAGGGAGGGGTTGATTTTGAAATAAATTAGAAAAATAGGGTTGTTTTGAAAAAAAATCGAAAAAAATGGTTGTCTTTTTTGTTTTAATTAGAGTGCCCAGGTTGAGGACGCGCACTCTAACCAATCACAAATGGAGTAAACGAACACGTGGCCCGATCGTATGGCGCCACGTGTTTTTGGTTGTCCTCCCTAATTTTTTCCTTCTTTTTTCTTTTCTCTCTTTTTCTAGTTTTGATTTATTTATTATTTTTTTTTTTCATCTACCGAGTATTATCATTATTTTCAACAAATCAATTAAAATTTGAAGATTCAAAATAACAATTATAGAAATAAATAAATCAAAACTAAATTACAAATAAACTTCTAACCATATTTATAATTGTACTAAAAAAACATATTTATAACTTTATATCTAATTGCTATTAAAAAAGTGCCAAAGCGAGCATAGCTCAGCTGACATATGTATGACTTGATGACCAAGAGGTATGTGGTTCGAATCCCCCCACCCCCAATGTACTCAAAAAAAAAAAAAAAAACTCTATTTAAAAAAAAAAAAATTGGCGAATCTCAAGAAAACGCCACGTGTCTTCATCGGGACATTTGGGTCAATCCAGAAAGTATTCAAATGGCAACTTGACCCAAAGCCCAAACCCATATGATGAGAACTCATTGACTTTTCATTGACTTTCATACCTTCGAGAAGCTGAAGATTTCATTTACACGTGTTAAATTTCTCGTCGAAATCTTCGTGTGAACAATCATATTGTTGGTTGAATTACGTCACTTCAGAATTTGGGGGTGTCCAAAGAAGTTGGAACATCGTTCAAAATTTTGCCTATTTGTAGCTTACCCCAAGGAAACGAAAGGTGGTCTATTTTACGATCCTCATGAGGACAAGGTACTAGTATTGACTAATGCCACGTTCTTAGAGGAAGACCACATGAGAGATCATCAACCGTCGAGCAAAATTGTTTTGTCCGAACTTTCCAGGAAAGCTATAGACGAATCAACAAAGGTTGTTGATCAGGCTGGTCCTTCTCAAAAGTTGAGAAAGCCTCGACATAGTGGGAGGGATGTAAGACAATCCGACCGTTACATCGGCTTGTCTGAAACTCAAGTAGTCATACCTGATGATGGCGTTGAGGATCCGTTGACCTTTAAACAGGCAATGAATGACATAGACAATGACCAGTGGCTCAAAGCCATGGATCTCAAAATTAAGTCTATGTACTACAATTCGATCTGGAATCTTGTAGACCAACCAGATATTGAAAGACTTATCGGTTGCAAGTGGATCTACAAGAGAAAACGAGACCAAGCCGCTAAGGTACAAACCTTTAAGGCTCGACTTGTGGCAAAAGGTTATTCCCAAAGAGAAAGGGTGGACTATGAAGAAACATTTTCTCATGTTGTCATGTTAAAGTCAATTAGAATACTCTTATCCATTGCCACATTTTATGATTATGAAATCTGGCAAATGGATGTCAAGACTGCCTTTCTGAATGGTAATCTTGAGAAGAGTATCTATATGGCTCAACCAGAGGGATTCGTTCTTAAGGGTCAAGAGCAAAAAGTTTGCAAGCTGAATCGATCCATTTATGGGTTGAAACAAGCATCTAGATCCTGGAATATAAGGTTTTATACTGCGATCAAATCTTATGGCTTTGAACAAAACATTGACGAACCTTGTGTTTACAAGAAAGTAGTCAATAATGTTGTAGCTTTCTTAGTCTTGTACGTAGACGATATACTACTCATTGGGAATGATATAGGGTTCCTAACTGACGTTAAGCAATGGCTAGCGACCCAATTTCAAATGAAAGATTTGGGAGAGGCTCAGTTTGTTCTAGGGATTCAGATCGTAGGGATCGTAAAAACAAAACGTTAGCGCTGTCTCAAGCATCTTATATTGGCAAAGTGTTGTTAAGATATTCGATGCAGAATTCCAAGAAAGGTTCGCTGCCTTTTAGGCATGAAATTCACTTGTCTAAGGAACAGTCTCCTAAGACATCTCAAGAGGTTGAGGATATGAGACGAATTCCCTATGCATCTGTAGTCGGTAGTCTGATGTATGCCATGCTATGTACACGACCCGACATTTGCTATGCAGTAGGAATTGTTAGTAGGTACCAGTCTAATCCAGGATATGATCACTGGACAACCGTTAAACATATTCTCAAGTTTCTTAGGAGAACGAGAGACTATGTGCTCGTGTATGGCACGGAGGATCTGATCCTTACAGGATACATTGATTCTGATTTTCAGACTGATATAGATTCGAGGAAATCTACATCAGGATCAGCGTTCACTCTTAACAGAGGAGCAATAGTATGGAGGAGTATAAAGCAAGGTTGTATTGCTGACTCCACCATGGAAGCTGAGTATGTGGCAGCTTGCGAAGCAGCGAAGGAAGTTGTATGGCTTAGGAAGTTCTTAACAGATTTGGAAAGTGTTCCAAATATGAACTTGCCAATCACCCTTTATTGTGATAATAGCGGTGCAGTGGGGTTTACATCAATTTAAGCTCGATGGGTATTTTAATATAGAAATTGTTTCTGTATGGGTGTCTAAATTGTGTTCCGATTTTGAGTTTTTTTTTTTATTGAGCTTCATTATTTGTAATTTCCCGAGAATGTATGGGCTTTAATGTGTGCTGAGGAGTCTGTATTTTTTTAGAGTCATTAGAGTCCATATAGGTTTCTTTATGAAAGAATCTCGAATTTTGAGCTGGCCGAAGTGTTCAGTGGTAGTTCAAGCTCGTTCAGGGCGGTTCGATGAGAAGCTCGAGAGTGCAGCTAGCCGAAGGGTTCGGGAGTACAAACTGATTTGGGGCGGTTCGAAGAGTTCGAAGGCATCCCAACTTTTAAATTGTTCAAGCTTGTAATAATTTAGTTGTATGTTTGCTCGATGCCAAAATCGGTTCACTTTAGTGTGTTTAATTATTTATGCATTGCGAATGTATGTTTTAATTAATTTCCCGAATTGTATGTGCATAAAGTATGCCATATAGATTTAAAATCCCACCATAGGAAGCATGCTCCGTGCATTGAAAGTATGTTATAAGTGTTATAATATATAGTATGCATGTTAGGAATTCATGAGTACTGATATAAGAGGTATATTAATTCATGAATTGAATGTTGTTTGCTTAATAGAATAATTGATATAAGTGTTATATTAATTATGAAATTAAACATCCAACATTAGTTGCCTTAGTAGTATGCATGTTTGAGAAGCATGTAGTTTGTTGTAGTTAGTCTTAGTTTTGCAAAGCATTGTAAAATTGACATAGACTATTAAAATCTATAACAAAGATAATGGCATGCTCAGTTAAGGTTAAATGATTCGGTCTGTTTTATTAGATAAAATAGGTCGATATCTTGTAAATGTTAAGGTTACAAGAAACTCACCTGGTGACATCCTATGCTAAGGTTGGAGGTATTTAAGCTGACGGTTTACGGAACACTTCTTACCTGGGGACGATCCGGTACTTGAGTAAAGTTAACCCGACTTTATGAGCATGCGTGAGTGGTGTGAGGTAATAAAGTATTTATCACCTAGACATCATAGGTAAAAGTTTGTTTTACCTAGACTTAGGTTTTATTGTCTTAGTCGGATAAAGCCTGAGTAAGATATACCCTAAACCGTCTAAAATACTTAGTAGAGGTGTTGAGAAGGTATATATGATATATCCCTCTCCTTCTACGTTCTCCGTGAAGTTCACACCGTGAGAATTATGCTTGGCCTCGTGATGTCAATAGGGCATCCCCCTTCGGATGGCATTTGCATCTTTCAATAACAAGGTGAATGGAGAAAGTATTTATAGTAAGTGGGAGAAGGAAGTATGTCAATACATCCTACGGTCTCCTCCATTGGATTGAACCGTGAGATTCTCATGTTCCGTTTGCTGGTTTCTCTTAGTGGCACCGTCCCTTCGAAGGGTCGTTTCATCAGAGTCGGAGCATCTCAATCACCATTATGGATAAAGAAACATAGGGTCATTCCCAACACTGACATTCCCTTCGGTTGCACTGTTGGGGTCGTTCTATTAATTCTAAAAATGGAGGGTCACACTTACAAGTTTTGCTAAGGATTTAGTGAAGCTTGACCAAACAGCGATAACTAAGATGCTATAGGAATATGAGATGTTCTTGTATTAGCATTTAGTCAAGATTGTCTTGGTTTAGTGAAGGAGTGCTCGACTACCCTTCGGTAGCGACCATTCTGACTCACTGAAGTATCGTTGCAAATTAATAATGAGTTTTGGGTACATTATTATTCTTTGCTAAATTCTTGTTTGGTGTATAAATAGGTTAAAATTGTTTCACTAATAGAATTCATTTTTTTTTCAGCATGTCTAGCTCTTTCATTCAGTTACTAGCTTCCGATAAGTTAACTGGTGCGAACTACGCAACCTGAAAATCGAACTTGAATACGATTCTCGTTCTTGATGATCTCAGGTTCGTCTTAACAGAAGATTGTCCTCCCCCTCCTAGCTCGAATGCAACTTGTCGCAACGTTTTCTCGACGCGGAGCGGCCGACGTCCCCCGTTAAACGAGTTTTTTACAAGAAAATAAAAACAAAAGGGAGTCTCCACCAATCATTATTAAGGTGTGATTGGTCACCTAAAAAGTGGTCTAAGAAATCAAAAATATGGTTCGGGGGTCGTTTGAGTGTAGGGAAGGTACTAGCACCCTACAACCTCCCGTTAAAAACGGTAGCCAAAAATATTTATCCTAAATATCCAACTAATTTCAAAAGAGGTCTTTAATTTGAGAAAAATTAATAAAAATAAAAATACACATAATTAAATTTAAACTAAATTTCTCAACTGATCATGCCTTGACTTTAAGATAAAGCAAGGGTTCGATCTGTGAGTGGAATTACCCATCAATGTTGCCATTTATCGCTTAATCCCATTACCGGGATTATGCAACAAAACAAAGGTTTTAGAAGTCATTTAAGAAAATCAATTTTTAAAATTAAATTTAAAACTTATTTTAAAATCAAATGCGATTGTTTGAAAATAAATTTAAAATCAATCTAAGAAGACATTTAATTCAATTAAAAGATTTGAAATAAATAAATCAATCAAAATAAAATTGAAATAAATAAATCAACTAGAAGATTTGAAAAGAGAAGATTTGAAATCACAATCAAACGAAAACCTTAATTTTTAGAGAAAATATCTGAAAATCATTTGGCCATTTATTTAAAAGACAATTGGGAAATAAAAGATTTTAAGGGAAAGAAAACGGTTGAAAGTTTTGAAAATTAGAAATCAATTAAAAATTAATTTGAAAAAATAACTTAATAGAAAGTATTTTGAAGATTTAGCATAATGGCATAAAAATAAAAATAAAATAACTACAAACTAAAGCCTAATCCTCAAGATAAGGGAAAAATCCTTATTCCCTCCCGGGATTTCGGAAAGAAAAAAAAAACGAATATCCTCAAGTTGAGAGGAAGAATCCCAACCTATCCCGGGATTGAGTTTTAAGAACTATTTTTTTTAAAGAATAAAACCTAAAAAAATAATAGATAGACAACTTAAATAAACCGAGCAGATATCGAATTTAAACAACCCAATGAAAAAAAATCAAAGCAAGCGTATTATTCAAATATATCGCAGTATATATAAGCAAAAATAGGGGTATATATCACATATAACGGGGTATATATGAGCAGATAATCCGAGGGTATGAATCAAATATGCGAGGGTATATATGCAATAAAATAAATCGGAATATATTTAACAAAAAAAAAAAAAAAAAAAGGGCAGAGGCATGGAATTTCACATCAAGTTTAAAAAAGAAATTTATTTTACCTGAGCGTCTTCTCCTTCGCACGCAAGGCCACCGTCTGGAGTTGTCGTCCGCCTAGGCTCGTCTTCGCTGCTGTCGTTGGAGCTCGTCGCGAAGAGGATCCGTCGCCGCACGGAGGTAGGAAAAGGGGATCCGCCGTTGTAAGCTTGTGTCACCGTAGTCAGCAAGGAGGTCAGTCGCCGCCGGAATCGTTCGAGAATTGCTGGGGAAGACGAACTCTACCGTTCGTCTGGAAATTTGTCCGCCGCCAGAGGTTGAAGTTCGCCGGAGATTGGAATTTAAAATCTTGAGGAAAAAGATGGAAAGAAACTTCTGACTTTTCTTTTTGTCTTTTTCCTATCTTCCCAAACAAACCATTTCTTCTCCCCTTTAAAACCCATCCCATCAAACCCCAAAGATCTAACCCTTTTCCCTTCAAATTTGTTTTAAAAAAACTTTAACTAAATGATTTTCCTAAAAACAAAACTAATTTTGAAATCTCTAGAAAAAAAACTAACGATCATCAAATTAAAATGGACTCAAATCTAAACCTCCTAGGAATTTGTTTTGAAATAAATAAATAAAATAAATAAATATCTTCAATTTATCTTGGCCAACTTTTTTAGAACGATTTAATTTACAAGTAAATTTGAAATCAAACTTTAAAAATTGAATTCTAAATTTAAACATTTGGAAATTTATTTTAAAAAACTCATTTGGAAGCTTTAATTTTAAAATCAAATTGAATATACTTTGACCCAACTATAATTGAATTCTAAAAAAAAATGTCTTTAGGAATTTTACCTTGAAAAATTATTTAAAAGATTTAATTTTAAAATCAATTTGTTGAATTCTAAAATTAAATGTCCTTGATAATTTTACTTTAAAAAAACTATTTAAAGGATTTAACTTTAAAATCAGTTTGTTGAATTCTAAATTTAAATGTCCTTGGGAATTTTACCTGAAATATCTTAATTGATCAATTTGAAATATTTAATTTTCAAACCCTAAAGTCTAAAACCCAGAAATCAAAACCCTAAATCAAAACCCCAAAACTAAAACCCTAAACATCCTCAAATTAAAACCTCAAATCTGAAACCCTAAATTGAAACCTCAAATCTCCTTCAATCTGAAACCCTGAATTGAAACCCCAAATCTCCTTAAATCTGAAACCCTGAATTGGAACCTCAAATCTCCTTAAATCTAAAACTCTGAATTGAAACCCAAATCTCCTTAAATCTAGAACCCCAAACCAAAACCATAAAACTAAACCCTAAAACAAAACATTTTTTAAACGTCCTTAAACAGGAGAAGATTTTTTTATGCCTTTTCCCCAAAATCTCGAAAATAACAAGGAAAAGAGGGAAGTAGGAGATTAAATGATTTTAACAATCCATTGAGCGAAACGCAAGGAAAAAACCTCGTACTTTATAAGAGTGAGACAATTCTCCGTTGAATGTCCAGTTACTCCCCCATTGTAGTCACAATGGGCATTCGCATCATACCAACCGGGGTATGGTGGTTGTACTGGTGTTGCAGGTACGGGCGCCAACTGATTATTCTGGAACAATTGGGGTAACAATTCCGTGTACGTTATGGGGATAGGATCGAACTGAGCGTGTCTTGAAACTCCTTGTTACCCTGCGGCCCCCGAGTAGGGAAAAAAATTGGTTGATTTCGAGGCTGAAGCCCTGACTGCCAGACGGACACAAGTTCTGAGGAGAGAATGTGGGATGTTGTGCAGCCGTATTATTGACATAAGGCTGACAATTCGTATCGGGAGCCATGTGGTAACTCGGAGAATACTGCGACGTCTGCTGTCTCCGAATAGCTCGATTCGTCCCTCCCACCACTTGGACCTCTCCCTATTTTTTCCTCGGGAAATTTCCTCTTTTTGCAGACGACTCTAAGGTATCTATGATTTTTCCATACTTGATCCCATGCTCAATTCTTTCTCCAATCATCATTATATCTGAGGAGTTTGTGGAGGTGCTTCCGATCATTCTATCGTAAAATGAAGCTTTGAGAGTATTCATGAACATAATCGACAGTTCTCTGTCCGTTAACGGTGGCTGGACCTGTGCAGCCATATCCCTCCACTTTTGTGCATATTCCTTAAAAGTTTCAGTACTACTTTTTTCCATCCTTTGTAGGTCCATGCGATTAGGAGCCATGTCCATGTTTTGCTTGTACTGTTTCAGGAACGAATCAGCCAAGTTCCTCCATGAGAAAACATGGGTATTATCTAACTATATGTATCAGCGTGACGCTGGCCCAACTAGACAATCTTGGAAGCAATGGATCAACAGTCCTTCATTCTGGACGTAATCTGCCATCTTCCTGCAGTACATGGTGAGGTGACTCTTCGGGCATGATGTTCCGTCATATTTTTCAAAATCAGGTACCCGAAACTTGGGTGGGATCACCACGTCAGGCACTAAACACAACTTAGTAGCGTCCATGTTACCGAAGACGCTGGTTCCTTCGATGGCTCTTAACCTCTCATTCAGGATTTCTAAGACCTCGCCGCTTGGGACCCCATTACCTCCGCTCGCCCGATCTTTCTTTGATTCAGGTTTTCCTTGGTTGGAGACCATAATAGTCACTCTGGGAGGCCCCTCTCGGGAATGCGAAATTCCTGTTTGCCTGATCATTTCCCATCCGGGGTTCTGATAATGCTTGGCTGAAGCATTATGTCGCGAGTCGTATGCTACATATGGGGACAAACGCATTGAATCCTCCATCAACGGGTAATGGGAAGAATTGACATCTATGGGTCCCTCAATCGCATTGCTCGGATGTACCGGGTCTGCTACCATTTTGCCTTTTTCTAGAGATGAGACCAGTGTGTCCATCTTGGCTCGTAATTCACTTAAATCCTTCTTCGTCCTCTCTAACTCTCTCCAACTCTGCATTTTTTCCCTCCATGATCCTTTTTCGGTGTCTTGTGAAGTGGACACGAGTCGGTGGCAGCTGAGCTATTATTTTATTCTGCTTTTAATTTTCACAATAAGTAAAGTTTAGTGCAATGGAAACAGAGGAAGGTAAGAGATATGTACAACAACATGATGCATGAATGAAACTCCATTAACTCAAAGGAATAAAGTTTCCCAAAAAGTAAAACAATAACGATAAGAGAAAAATGGAAAAAATAGTGATTCGGGGAACATTTAATGAAAGTGGCCAAAATACTCAAGATCAGTACGAATCAACCTAAGAAAATCAAACAAATCATCTGCGTTTGTCGCCATAGGTGAGGTGCTTCTTTGTAGACGTCTTGCCCATTATGCAAATCCTCGAGCTCTTGTGGCCATTACCTTGATGGTATCCATTGTACTATTCACGTTTCCGATGACCCTATCTAATACATCTCTTGAATGAAAGTAATCGTCTCTCATCAAACTATATCCTTTCTCAAAATATTCCTTTTCTTGTGACAACCGTTCACATTCCCTTTGATAAACTTCGAGTTTTCGATCTAGCGAATTGACATATATTTTTAAGGCATTGTATCCCTCTGAATAATCATCAATAGTTTGGCGGAACCCAGTATTGGCCCCCTCTAATTCGGTGAGTTGTATAGTTTGCTTGCTGACAGTATTATTCAGTTCTGTAATTAGTTCCAGTAGAGTTTTCTTCCCCTCAGTGAAATCTCTTAACTTACTTTCCCGAAGATGAATGGTTCTTCGTAATGCCATGTTACGATTCTTTACTGAGTGGTTCCCTTTGTTTAGCTTTCTGTTTTCTTCATCTAACAAGTCATGATCTCTTTGTCGCTTCATTTGTTTTCTATTCATCCCATCATCTTCCTTAAGCTTTTCTTTATCTCGAGCTGCTTGTGCCATCAACCGACTAACTTCTTGTTGTAATTTCTCATTTTCGGACTCAAGTGTATGGTTCTTTTCCATCAAACTTTTATACTCTATCTTCTCTTGACTCGATCTATCTATTATCATCTTGTTGGAAGACTTCTCATTATCACCAGCAGACGTTGTCATGCCACTATTCTTTCTCTTTATATGCCACTGTAAATATTCGTGAGTAGATGCTTCACAATGATCCGTGTCTTTTATCCTACTTGCTGACTTCCAGGAAACTACCACTTGGCGTTTCATCTCATTCAAATCAGCGCAATCATATGAAAAATCTAATTCACCTAGGCCTTGAGTTGGTGGTATGAATTGCTTAAACCATAATTGTCGCAAGGCTAACAATGGTGCATAATGAACGCAACCCCAGGGTCCTAAAAGCGAAACCGTATGAAAGCTGAAGGGAATGAACTCTTCATTCCCCGCAGCGGAAGCGTTTGGAATCGTTACTTTGATTTATTTAGAATTAAACAAAAAATACAAGTTAAGCATATGTATTACCTTTGATGAATCATCTTCTTGTGTTCCTTTTTCCACGAGATCTTCCTCGCTATGACTCGAACACGGGATCAAGGCTTGTGGGAACTCTTTGAAAGAATGAGAGAACAATTCTCTGCAGAGGGTGAATAGTGTGTTTTGGCCAACCTTTTGGCTAAACCTAAATGTCTTATTTATAATAAGGCTTTTAGGAATTAATTTTATTTTATAAAATACATTTTAATATCTAATATATTAAAATATGTATTTTATATTTATTTGAATCTTATTCAAATATTATAAAATTAATCTTTTATAATATACTTTAAACCAATTTGAATCACATTCAAATAACATAAGTATATAGTTTTTAATATTAATGTATCATATACATAAACTATTTCCTCTAATATTTAATGTATCAAATACAATAAATATATTTTACTCTTCTACATTTAATATATCAAATATATTAAATATTAATTTGAATATTTCAAATTTTCTTTCAACTAAATTGATCATTTTAGTGTTACTATGAGCTAGCAAGGGGACCTTATGGACCTACAGATTTATAAGCTCCAATGATACAAAATTAATTAATTAAACTGATTAATTAATTGACTTTCATTCATTAACTCTAGGTCACTCCACTATAGGCCTAGAGTTGCACTCTTATGCACTGTAAGACAAGTTGTGTCCATGGATGTAACCATTACATGCAAGTCGATCCTTCACGAGTTGTTCGTAATTACAGCTGGGTCAAAAGTCCGTTTTACCCCTGTAATTACATCTTACACCTTAAGTACCACTGATTCTCTAATGAACAACTTGTTTATGATCCAACCATAAACCAAGTCCCTCTCGGGCCAGCGAGAGGGTGGGGCCCCATTGTTCAAGTCCCGAAATCAGCACTTAAGGGAACTACTCATCTACTTTCCATATATGGGAAGAAGTGAATTCCATCTTGTGAAACATATGTTCCCAACTCCCTATTTGGTCAAGTCCCCAAAATGGTAGGCTTATTGAATCGGCTATAAAGGCCATTCTCACCCATACAAATCAAAGGACGAGCCCTCACAGGCAGGAGTTCATAACTCACTCAGGATTAAGATCGAGTCACATATGATCATCCTGTGAAATACTAATCTTCTCAAATAACGGATTTATAAAGAGAGATTATATATTTCGTGGTCCAGTCTTATACAAACTCATTGTATAGGATACCCCCACTCACATGTCTCTACATGAATGATTTGGATCAAATCATTTGTAACAATTACAAAGTGGGTCGTATCAATAGTGTTACCAGGATAAGGCAACCAACCTTATCCATATACTATAGACCCTTTAGGTTATTACTTGAACATGATCCTCCCGTATGTCAACTACATACAGTTCAAGATTACATTAATAACCTTGGATTTTATTTATATAATGAATATTATAAATTGCAAATATTAATAATAAAATAATTATCAAATAATTATTAATTAATTACGAGGCTTTAGGGCATAAATCCCAACAATCTCCCACTTGCACTAAAGTCGGTGAGACATGTATCCTAGGGCATACTCTACACCCAACATGTTCTCCCACTTGCCCTAGTGAAGACTAGACATGTCTCATAATCCTAGACATTCTAGGTGGCTTTCAAACACTTTAGCCTGGAAAGTCTTTTTATATAGATCAAAACGACTGTCAATTAAAAGTCATCTTGGTCCTACCACGATTCTTTCTCTCTCAGGATACCCTATGTATTGATGTTATCTAAGTTTCTTAAGTTTAGCCATTACATAAAACGTTTTAGGCTTAACTATATCTGAAACATCTTTCAGACCAATAAGAAATTATTTGAGTTATGCAAGTTCTTTACTTCATAAGTAAGAACATTGAACTTGCATACCATACTCCATCATCTAGGGTAAACATAGATTTCCATAAATCTTTGTTAAAACCAGTGCATCTCGTAAAGATCAAATCTTTAACCTCATACACAAAAATATAATTTCTCAATTTATCCATAGATATTTTGAGAAAAGTTTTTATGTTTTCGTGCAATGGTCATACCATTGGGTTAACTAATAAATGTTAACCAATTTTACTGTCAAATGTCATGTCTCAAGTGTACATTAGATTTTCTCCCACTCAAACGTAGATAGTCAATCTTATGTTCTCAACATTTTGAAATGTCTTAGGACACTATTCCTTAGACAATCTAAACTTCATGTAAGAATGATACATTATCATTTTTTGAAGTACTACATCATATACTTGACAACAAATTTGTCAATATAAGATGTGTGAGACATAAATAACATTTTGTCCTCGAAAACTCTATTTTAGGACATACCCAGTAATTTAAATCATTCATTTGGAATTGGTTAGGTAGTCAACATTTTATGTTGGATTCAAATCTTACAGCATTCACAATGGGTAATAAGTCATCCACATAAAATATGAGAAAATTCCACTAAGTAATTAATGATTTTCTTGTCTATACAATATCATTAATATTTATTCAAAGTCATAGTTTTTGATACTTTTATCAAACCTTACATTCAAAAATCTAGTGATCAAATTCATTTCATAAATGAATCTTTACTGCTTGCAAACCTTTTGCTTTTGATTTTTGAAATTGAACTCATGTCATGGATTTGTAAATGCATTCTTTAAGATTTATTTTCAAAAAAGATTTCTTAAGCCTTTACTCGACATATCTCATATGCAACTAGGAAATGCTTATATACTCTAATATGACAACAAATGAGAAAGTTTATCCATAATTTACTTTCTCCCACTATATTTGCTATTAGTCTTATTTTGATGGTCTGTACCTTCTTATTTACAAATCTTTTACTTTTGTAGATATATTCAAAACCTATGGGTTTTACCCCATCACGAATATCTACAAGTTCTAGATAAAGATGACTACATCTACTCTATCTCGAGATTTATGACTTTGGTCTACTAGTCTTTGTCATTGACCCTCATTTCAACTTTGAGGTCAAGAAGCCCTACATTTTGTCATCTAATACAACAACTTAGGCTTCATATAAGCTCTTGTAACGGTCGGGTCATCTCATAACTCTCCCACTACGATGAGGCTTATCCAATTCATGACTAGGATCCATTTGACTATCAAATGTAATTAAATTGTTAACAACTTTTGTTAACTATTTAGTGGCTTCACTTGGAACCAACTTTTCAACACTATTGAACATATTCAAGTTTCAGCATGTATGCTTAAAACTCTCAAAACTCGAAGGGTTGTAAACTAACTTTACTACTCTTCTATGATCTCAAAGTTGTCTCATGGACACCTTTTAGATAGAATCATGTTCACTATACAATCTATATTGTATATCCTAACAAGAGTCTTATAATGGCGTGTAATTCTTTATTGTTCTGACCATGTCTAACAAGGTCTTGTTTCTCCTCTTACAGCACAATTTCACACAATTGTACTTTGTGCTAGAGTTGAGATAAAATCTCACTTTCTATCAATTAGTCTTAGTACATAACGTTCCTGTACTTTTCACTGTGATCTGATCATAGTGTTTTGATAGATTTACCTAATTGACCTTCAACTTGAGTCTTATATTCCTTGAACTTTTCAAAATATTCAGATTTATGTTGCATTAGGTTACGATACTTATTTCTTGAATAATCATTAGTGATATGAAATATTCATCAGTGTTCTTTGGCCTGTAGGCTTTTCCAACAAAAACCTATTAATTATCTTGCATGAAAGGCAAGATCAAAAGACATATAAAGTAATTAACTCTAACACTTAGAGAATCACTTCGTAGCAGTCTTTTTATTCAAATTGATCAGAATCAATCTTGAATGCCAAAGACGGGTATCATATTTTAGGAGAATATAAATTGTCTTTATATTCTGGATTCTATAATCCTGAATATCTCACTGTGTAGTATTTTATATGTTAACAATTTAACACATACAAATTATTCTTATTTTTCGGCTGAACTTTTCAAACAATTTTGAAAATAAAAATTTAGTACTAAAATATTCATACTATATGAACATTTTATTAGTAATAAAGTTAGAGAAATTGAATTTCTCCTATGGTACTAAAAACACCATATTCAGCATTAAATAACAATTATTTCTTATGGACATCTTAATGTCTCCCACTACATTAATTGAGATGAGTTTTCTGGTGCCAACAAGTAGAGATCATTCTACATCATTAAGTATTTTCCAAGAATTATATAAAGTGTAATGAAGAACAAATCTAAATAGTTGATCTGAATCTACTATATAGGTGGTAATGATTATTTTCCACCAAAAATCTAGTAAATCAAATTTACTTTTTTCCATGTTCTTCTCACAGAGGTATTTCATAAATTCCTCTCATTATGACTACTTTGCTAATTTAGAAACTATTTTCTTTTAGCTACAGTCATATGGTTTCTTTTCTTGGATTTTGGTAATACTTAATTTTTTTGAGATCATTTAGATAAATATCTAAATCTAGCTTTTACTGACTTCAACAATATCTCATATGTTGTTGTCATATTCTTTATCTTCTTAGCTTGACATCTAATATGTCAAATAGAAAATTTGTATAAGTCATCTCGTTATATTGATTTATTAATCATGTGTTTCACGAACAATTCGATTAGCATTGGCAACAGGTTTTTGAGAATGTTTCTCAATAAAGACAAATTAAAGAAAAAATTTACATTGTCATTATATAGTGTTAACATTATTTTTCCAAGTGATATTATTTTCTCAATTTGACAAATTAGCAACGAAAATTAAAATTGAGAGAAATAGACATAATATTGAAATATATAAAAAAATATATTATTTAACAACATGCAATCAATATTCATTCAATTTCAGCATAGAAAACAAACAATTTGATAAATGTACCCTGAAACATTTTTTTTTTTTTAATGCTATGATACTTTAGTGAGTTAGAACAAGTGCCGTCGTAGGGTAGGTCAAATGCTCCTTCACTAAACCGAGACAATCTCAACCAAGTGTTATCCCAAAATAACTCTTATTTCTATAACATTTAGTTACCATTAGTTTGGTCAAGAAAATCATTAACAATCTTAATGATATCTTTGTAAGTGTAACCCATCATTTTAGATTCTATAATTTTATCCCAACAAGTGCCGCCGTAGGGTAGGTCAAGTATTGGAAATAAAATTACAATCCTATCCTTCTCAGGAGATTCACCCTGATATTGACCCATGTAAACACCTTCCGTAGGGGGACGGTCCAAAAGCCGCCGCGAGGCCCCACATGAATCTCACGTTGTGAACCAATGATAGAGACCGTAGGATATGTTGACACATTTCCTTCTCCCACTTACTATTTAAAAATACTTTCTCAAGAGATTCACCCTGATATTGACCCATGTAAACACCTTCCGTAGGGGGACGGTCCAAAGCCGCCTCGAAGCCTCACATGAATCTCACGTTGTGAATCTATGGTAGAGACTGTAGGGTGATTTTGACATATGTCTTTCTCCCACTAAGTATTTTGAAATAGGGTTTTCTATTACTTAGACAAATTAAGCTAATCTCATTTATCTAAGTTTTTCAATCTACCCTTTCATAACCCTTATGTTGGTTAGATTGATTTTAATGTGAATTATCAAGTATATTAAACTATTTAAAACTAATCAAATTATGAGCCTGCTTAATGAAATAAAATAAAATTTGACTAATTCAACCCCCAGGCCAGTTCTTAGGTAGAAGTGTTCCTTTTCAGTCAACTTAAGTACCTCACCCGAGTAACCTTTCTTAGACAGGGTTCCCTTATAGTCAATTTTTATTTCAAATTCATTAATCTTTAATTAACTATTAATTACTAGATCAATGAACTTCAGTTGATTTTAAGCAATGTTTTTAATCCTATTAAAAACTAATTCACCTTATGCATAATCTTGAATTTTTAACAATTTTAAACCCTTTAAAACAAAATTAAAGATTATCATATATTATAATCTTATTAGAATAAAAGATAAACTAAATTCAAATATTTAAACTATTTAAAGAATGAATTAAATTATCTTTTAAATAAGGAAAGAAAAAATCTAATCTCATTAGGAAAATATCCTAAGCTCATTTGGAAAATATCCCTAATACTTAGGAAAATATACCTAATACTTAGGAAAATATATCTCAATCTAATTGGGAAAATATATCTCAATCTAATTGGGAAAATATATCTCAATCTAATTTGAAAAGATTTCCCAATCTAATTTGAAAAGATTTCCCAATCTAATTGGAAAAGATTTCCCAATCTAATTGGAAAAGATTTCCCAATCTAATTGGAAAAATATTGGAAAAGATTTCCCAATCTAATTGGAAAAGATTTCTCAATCCATATTAGAAAAATATGGATTCCTATTATGAAAGGAAGTATCCTAATTAAAATTTCCAAATATAACAATTATATTGCAAGATATGTAAATAAAAACCTATTAGGAAATGATCTAATCAAATTAGAAAGCATTTTAATCATAATATTCCAAATATAACAATTATATTAAAAATAATTAAAATGCATGATCATACTTAACCTATGGTGGGATTTTAATCTAGATGGCATACTCTATGCAATCAATCAAAATTTAAAACATACACATGCATAAATAAATTAAAAACACAGCAAAATTGACCGGCATATTTGGCATATCCTAAGAAATTGAAAAACAATTTAAATTACAATAATTTAAATCCAAGACATATCTTGGTCTTCGAATTTCCTTCCAAATTGTCTTGAGTATCCACCCGCCTTTGGGAAAAAAATATATGCTTCTCAAACCACCAGATTGGTCAACTCAAACTCTTTCTGCAATGCATAGGCGATGGTGACAGATTGAAGACCCATTGTCCAAACAATTTGAAAAACTCTATTCTCAGTTAAAGAATTGATTTTTGAGATTCAGCTGAAGACACTCAATTCTAAATTGAGATTTTAATAAGAATTCACTAATTCAATTCAAGAATTAATCTTCAGCAGAATCAATGTCTTCACCGCCTAACATTTAAGCTAAATGAGTACACCACTTGCACTTTGTATTCATCACTTTGACTCACCTCAACAAATAAGTTGCATATGCAAATCAATCCTTCTTTCAAAGAATCTTCACCGCCTAACGAAATCACAGTCGTCCGCCATCTTGTCTCCATCTCTTTGTAGAACAGATTAAATTACAAAAATCCCTAACCCTTTTTGGATTTTACAATTTCATCTAATCAAAGCAATAAATCTATATGCCAAATACCTTAAACAGTCAATCCGCAAACCACATATATCACATATATGATAAAATTAAAATACCCACCATGAACTTTTATTCTAAATAAAAAATCAAAGTCGCTCTGATACCAATTGAAGGGAATGAACTCTTCATTCCCCGCAGCGGAAGCGTTTGGAATCGTTACTTTGATTTATTTAGAATTAAACAAAAAATACAAGTTAAGCATATGTATTACCTTTGATGAATCATCTTCTTGTGTTCCTTTTTCCACGAGATCTTCCTCGCTATGACTCGAACACGGGATCAAGGCTTGTGGGAGCTCTTTGAAAGAATGAGAGAACAATTCTCTGCAGAGGGTGAATAGTGTGTTTTGACCAACCTTTTGGCTAAACCTAAATGTCTTATTTATAATAAGGCTTTTAGGAATTAATTTTATTTTATAAAATACATTTTAATATCTAATATATTAAAATATGTATTTTATATTTATTTGAATCTTATTCAAATATTATAAAATTAATCTTTTATAATATACTTTAAACCAATTTGAATCACATTCAAATAACATAAGTATATAGTTTTTAATATTAATGTATCATATACATAAACTATTTCCTCTAATATTTAATGTATCAAATACAATAAATATATTTTACTCTTCTACATTTAATATATCAAATATATTAAATATTAATTTGAATATTTCAAATTTTCTTTCAACTAAATTGATCATTTTAGTGTTACTATGAGCTAGCAAGGGGACCTTATGGACCTAAAAATTTATAAGCTCCAATGATACAAAATTAATTAATTAAACTCATTAATTAATTGACTTTCATTCATTAACTCTAGGTCACTCCACTATAGGCCTAGAGTTGCACTCTTATGCACTGTAAGACAAGTTGTGTCCATGGATGTAACCATTACATGCAAGTCGATCCTTCACGAGTTGTTCGTAATTACAGCTGGGTCAAAAGTCCGTTTTACCCCTGTAATTACATCTTACACCTTAAGTACCACTGATTCTCTAATGAACAACTTGTTTATGATCCAACCATAAACCAAGTCCCTCTCGGGCCAGCGAGAGGGTGGGGCCCCATTGTTCAAGTCTCGAAATCAGCACTTAAGGGAACTACTCATCTACTTTCCCTATATGGGAAGAAGTGAATTCCATCTTGTGAAACTTATGTTCCCAACTCCCTATTTGGTCAAGTCCCCAAAATGGTAGGCTTATTGAATCGGCTATAAAGGTCATTCTCACCCATACAAATCAAAGGACGAGCCCTCACAGGCAGGAGTTCATAACTCACTCAGGATTAAGATCGAGTCACATATGATCATCCTGTGAAATACTAATCTTCTCAAATAACGGATTTATAAAGAGAGATTATATATTTCGTGGTCCAGTCTTATACAAACTCATTGTATAGGATACCCCCACTCACATGTCTCTACATGAATGATTTGGATCAAATCATTTGTAACAATTACAAAGTGGGCCGTATCAATAGTGTTACCAGGATAAGGCACCCAACCTTATCCATATACTATAGACCCTTTAGGTTATTACTTGAACATGATCCTCTCGTATGTCAACTACATACAGTTCAAGATTACACTAATAACCTTGGATTTTATTTATATAATGAATATTATAAATTGCAAATATTAATAATAAAATAATTATCAAATAATTATTAATTAATTACGAGGCTTTAGGGCATAAATCCCAACAGCTTCCACATCTGAAAATCATGGCTTTGAACGGCATCCAACGTGCCTTCCAGATCACATTTTCTATTTTGATACTTGAGAAAAACGATTCCCACGCCTCCGTATTGGAAAATTTACATCCAAAAGAGTCGTACCAAATTCTGCAATTACATCTTGTACTAGATTCCATGGGCTGGTAAATTTGATCTTTGAACATCCGAAGTTTTCTAGAAATTTAATGTGACTATGCATCCAAATATAGAGCAGGGGGACACAACATCTCAATGTCCCTCCCTCAATCATTCTACAATGGTTAAGCATTATAAATATTTCTGCGAGAATAGGTATGATCGGGTTTGCACCTTGCTCGACATCGAAGAACAACTTCAAGACTCGACCATCAACATACCCTTTCGCTCTAGGGTACAAAATTGTCCCATAAATGCACAAATCAAATAGTATTAGACCTTTCTCCTGATCGATAAAATTAGCAGTAAGTTCCAGTAGATAATCCGTAGATACAAACTCCTCCTTTCTGTTCATCCTTATGTGCTTTTGAATCTTGTCAGCGTGTATTCCTAGAAACTTGGATAAAATCCTCTTGGTTGTGGCACTTGGGTAAAAATAATAGACTTTCTTTTCCACCTCTTCAGGAAAACCAAGCATCACATGGTATTCCTCAATGGTTGGCACTAGGTCGAAACCTTCGAAAGCAAAACATCTGTAGGCTGGGTCCCAAAAGTTTACAAAAGTTTGAATGGTAGAATGGCTGACAGAGATGTACATTAACTCGGCTATATGTCCATATTTACTTGAGAACACATATCTACGCTCTGCTGTCAGACCTTCCCAAATCATCTTCAATCTGCCGAGTTCATTAGGAACCACTTGCACTTGACAAGAAACAGGCAATGTCCCAATTCTATTGGTTGGTAAACTATCCCCAAATTCATGTTGTGTCTGTTCCGCCCATCGACGTACAACATTGGGCTCGTCATGCAAATGAATAAATGATTGTATTGATGCAACATGTATATTGGCACTCATTTCGTTCCCCTTTTTTTATAAAAGAAAAATAAAAATAAGATGTAAAGTGTCAGAAAGGAAGGAAGATTTTCATGCACCGTTACAAAGGTATTTGACCACCCCTTCGCAGGTTGACACTACTTCATCTTCTAACTCCAAAATATGAGTACAAAAAATACAATTTTTTTTAGGACAACCCTTTCAAAACCAGTCACGTGTAATGCATGTATGAACATTTCATTGATGCATGATGCTAATGAACATTTCATTGATGCATGATGCTAATGAACATTTCATTGATGCATGATGCTATGATAAAAACAATCCTAGAAATAAAAATTTTATTATTATTTTTTTAATTAATTTTTTTTAAAAGAAACCCAAAATAAAAGCACATACCATAAAATTAATACATACATAACTTGAACACATGAATGAAACACACAACATATGATATAAGCACGAGAATCAAACATGCAACAAAGTAGGTGTATCCTATAGTTCATACTTTGGATAAGTAACGGTCGGCTATAGGATGTATATGAGTGTAATTTAAGTTCTAAACAATCCTAGAGGAAAACGGTTCCCAAATTAATTCGAATGTTACAAAATAACAAAAGAATTAACCGAGAATTTTTCATGCGCCTACCCGGGGGAAATTAAATCCCCTTGAAAGTCGACACTACTACATTCTCAATTCTAGTCCTAAAAGGTATAGCCCGGGTAGGAGGCTTGTGATCGTGTGTGTAATGCATGACAAATGTAACATAAAGTACGACAAATATATAGTACGTAAATAAATAAATAAATACAAACAAAGGACCAACAAGAAAATAAGTAGTAAATAAATAAATAACAACAAACAAAGGACCAGCAAGAAAAATAAAAACTGGATAATAAAAGACAAAATGCATGACCTTGACCCTCTAAAAATTGTCCCCAGCAGAGTCGCCATGCTGTCGCAACGTTTTCTCGACGCGGAGCGGCCGACGTCCCCCGTTAAACGGGTTTTTTACAAGAAAAAAAAACAAAAGGGAGTCGCCACCAATCATTATTAAGGTGTGATTGGTCACCTAAAAAGTGGTCTAAGAAATCAAAAATATGGTTCGGGGGTCGTTTGAGTGTAGGGAAGGTACTAGCACCCTACAACATCCCGTTAAAAACGGTAGCAAAAAATATTTATCCTAAATATCCAACTAATTTCAAAAGGGGTCCTTAATTTGAGAAAAATAAATAAAAATAAAAATACACATAATTAAATTTAAACTAAATGTCTCAACTGATCCTGCCTTGACTTTAAGATAAAGCAAGGGCTCGATCTGTGATTGGAATACCCATCAATGTTGCCATTTATCGCTTAATCCCGATACCGGGATTATACAACAAAACAAAGGTTTTAGAAGTCATTTAAGAAAATCAATTTTTAAAATTAAATTTAAAACTTATTTTAAAATCAAATGCGATTCTTTGAAAATAAATTTAAAATAAAATTTAAAATCAATCTAAAAAGACATTTAATTCAATTAAAAGATTTGAAATAAATAAATCAATCAAAATAAAATTGAAATAAATAAATCAACTAAAAGATTTGAAATAGAGAAGATTTGAAATCACAATCAAACGAAAACTTTAATTTTTAGAGAAAATATCTGAAAATCATTTGGCCATTTATTTAAAAGACAATTCGAAAATAAAAGATTTTAAGGGGAATAAAACGGTTGGAAGTTTTGAAAATTAAAAATCAATTAAAAATTAATTTGAAAAAAAAACTTAATAGAAAGTATTTTGAAGATTTAGCATAATGCATAAAAATAAAAAATAACTACAAACTAAAGCCTAATCCTCAAGATAAGGAAAAAATTCTTATTCTCTCCCGGGATTTCGAAAAGAAAAAAAATCGAAATATATCATCAAGGTGAGAGAAAGAATCCCCACCTATCTCGGGATTGAGTTTTAAGAACTAATTTTTTTAAAGAATAAAACCTAAAAAAACAATAGATAAACAACTTAAATAAACCGAGCATATATCGAATTCAAACAACCCAATGAAAAAAAATCAAAGCAAGCGTATTATTCAAATATATCGCAGTATATATAAGCAAAAATAAGTCAGGGGTATATATGCAATAAAATAAATCGGAATATATATATTTTTTTTAAATAAGAGCAGGGCATGGAATTTCACATCAACTTTAAAAAAGAAATTTATTTTACCTGGAGTTGTCGTACGCCTAGGCTCGTCTTCGCTGCTGTCGTACGCAAGGCCACCGTCTGGTGTTGTAGTCCGCCTAGGCTCGTCTTCGCTGCTGTCGTTGGAGCTCGTCGCGAAGAGGATGCGTCGCCGCACGAAGGTAGGAAAAGGGGATCCGTCGTCGCTCGTCGTTGTAAGCTTGTGTCACCGTAGTCTACGAGGAGGTCTGTTGCCGCCGGAATCGTTCGAGAATCGCTGAGGAAGACAAACTCCACCGTTCGTCTGGAAATTTGTCCGTCGCCGGAGGTTGAAGTTCGCCGGAGATTGGAATTTAAAAACTTGAGGAAAAAGATGGAAAGAAAACTTCTGACTTTTCTTTTTGTCTTTTTCCTATCTTCTCAAACAAACCCTTTCTTCTCCCTTTTAAAACTCATCCCATCATCTCTATTTATAGACTTGATGGGATAAAAAGTAATTTAAAAACTCAAAAAAAACCCCACAAACCCGAAAGATCTAACTTTTTCCCTTAAAAATTTGTTTTAAAAAAACTTTAACTAAATGATTTCCCTAAAAACAAAATTAATTTTGAAATCTCTAGAAAAAAAACTAACAATCATCAAATTAAAATTGACTCAAATATAAAACTCCTAGGAATTTGTTTTGAAACAAATAAAAATAAATAAATAAATATCTTCAATTTATGTTGGCCAACTTCTTTTAGAACGATTTAATTTACAAGTCAATTTGAAATCAAACTTTAAAAATTGAATTCTAAATTTAAACATTTGGAAATTTATTTTGACCCAACTAAAATTGAATTCTAAAAAAAGATGTCTTTAGGAATTTTACCTTGAAAAATTATTTAAAAGATTTAATTTTAAAATCAATTTGTTGAATTCTAAAATTAAATGTCCTTGAAAATTTTACTTTAAAAAAACTATTTAAAGTATTTAACTTTAAAATCAATTTGTTGAATTCTAAATTTAAAATCAATTTGTAGAATTTGTTGAATTCTAAATCTAATTGATCCATTTGAAATATTTAATTTTGAAACCCTAAAGTCTAAAACCCCAAAATTGAAACCCTAAATCGAAACCCAAAACTAAACCTTAAACCTCCTTAAATTAAAACCTCAAATCTGGAACCCCAAATCTCATTAAATCTGAAACCCTGAATTGAAACCACAAATCTCCTTAAATTTGAAACCTTGAATTGAAACCTCAAATCTCCTTAAATCTAAAACCCTTAATTGAAACCCCAAATCTCCTTAATCTAAAACCTCAAACCAAAACCATAAAACTAAACCCTAAAACAAAACATTTTTTTTTGTGTCTTTTCCCCAAAATCTCGAAAATAACAAGAAAAAGAAGGAAGTAGGAGATTAAATGATTTTAACAATCCATTGAGCGAAACGCAAGGAAAAAACCCTAAAACAAGGAAAACTTAGAAATAATGATAAACAAGGTCGGACAAAATACGGTGTCTACACAACTCAAACTGTTCGAGAAGCATACGAAAGATGGACAAGGGCTAATGATAATTCTCGAGTCTATATTTTAGCAAACATATCTGATGTCTTGGCTAAGAAGCATGAGGTTATGGTTTCCGCTAAGGAAATCATGGATTCATTACAGGCGATGTTCAGACAACCGTCCTCATCTCTTCGTCATGAAGCCCTCAAATTCGTTTACAACTCTCGCATGAAGGAGGGTACCTCTATTAGGGAGCATTCCCTTAACATGATGGTCCACTTAAATGTGGCGGAAGTAAACAGAGCTTCTATTGACGAGAAAAGTCAAGTTACCTTTATCATGGAATCTCTTTCGAAGAGCTTCCTATATTTCAGAACCAATATGGTAATGAACAAGATAGAGTATAACTTGACTTCTCTCCTCAACGAGCTGCAGACTTAACAGTCTCTACACACTTCTAAATAAAAAAAGAAGGAGGCAAACGTTGTCAATTCTAGGAAATTCCAAAAGGAATCGTCTTCAGGGAGTAAGTTTGGACTTTCTTCTATTAAGAATAAAGGTATTCAAAATAAGAAGAAAGATAAAAGGAAGGGTAAAACACCTACTGCTATCAAGAGCAAGACTACGTCTGCAGACAAAGGAAAATGTTTCCATTGTGGTGTAGATGGGCACTGAAAACGCAATTGCCCAAAGTACCTTGCAGAGAAAAAGGCAGAGAAGGAAATACAAGGTAAATATGAATTATTTGTTGTCGAAACAAGTTTAGTGGAACATGATTGTCATACCTGGATACTTGATTCAGAAGCCACTAACCATGTTTGTTCTTCTTTTCAGGAAACTAGTTTCTGACAGCCAGTTTCTCGAGGAGAGAATACTCTCAGAGTTGGAACTGAAGAGGTTGTCTTAGCTAAAGTGATAGCTCTATTTTGGAGCTACATTTCACTCCTTAATTATAGCTAAATCTGTGTTTAAATGTGTTAATTTTCCTTGTTTATAGGTGATTCGCGACAAAGAGCTCGTGGAGTCCGTTTGGCGTGTTTCGGGGCTAAAGAAGTCTTCTTAGAGCTTCGTGGACGCATCAGGATTGAGAGAGCTCAAGAAAGGAAGAAATTACCAAAAAGACCAAGAATTGGCAATGTTTTTAGCTCAAACCCGAGAGCTAGCGTTGAGCATTCGGCGTCGAGACGCTGGTCGACGCTGCTTAGCGTTGAGACGCTAGCCCGAGGCGTCTCGACGCTCCGAAGAGGCGCGCGCTGGAAATTACGTCTGTAGCGTCTTACGACAGGTTATAAAACCCATTTTTACCGATTTTAGGGCAAGTTTTATCATCTTCTCCGCCATTTTCTCTCGGGATTTCGTTTTAGCAACCATTGGAGCTCACCTAGGAGCTCCCCTTTCATCTTTTTCAACTTGTATGAAGCCATTAGCTTCCATGGAAGCTTGGAGATCCTCCAAGGCCATGGTAGGCTAAGGTAACTGACGGATTTGAGAATGTAGTAAGGATTTGTTGAGTTTTGTAATACTTTGATAACTTAGGGCTTTATAATTCTGTATTGGCATGAATTTCTTGTAGTATTTGCTCTTTCTTGCTTAATCTATGAGTATGCTTGAATGATTGACGGACAATCTTGACTTCTAGCGTATTCTATCGTTATAGATTAGTGAAGTGTTAGCCTCTCCTAATCGCCTTTGTAACACAGAAGAGTAAAACAAATCGAAGTATCAATTTAGATGTTCTAAGTGTTTGATTGCTTCAGGGTTTCCGGGTGATCGCCTTGCATTTAGAATTTTCAATTGAATGTTCGTCATAAATTGCTAGTTACTGCTTTAATTAATTTGGGGTTGGTCATTCTGAGTTAATTAGTAGCAATGTTTAATTAGAATTGACAACTCTGATTAATATTTATGCAGTCGGTTGCTTCAGGGTTGTCGGGCAACCGTTTATGTGCTCATTTTATTCATAGCCATGTTGTTGAGTTAAATGATAATAATTACACTACTTAGCAAATCCTGAATTTCCCAAATCCATCACGCTCGACTCGTTGGTTATTTTTCCGTTAGCGCATTTTAAATTTTCCTTGCATGCAAAACCCCCCTTTTAGTTACTTTACTTCAATCAATTTTCAGTTCAATTCAAATATTAAATCTCAATTCGACACGCTCCCTGTGGACCGACCAGGGAGCGTATATTTAAAAACATAATCGATATAATTTATGAATTAGGAGTTGTATATTTAAAAACATAATCGATATAAGTGTTATATTGATTATGAAGTTAAATATTCAACTTGTCATGCCTTAGTGATGCATGTTTGAGAAGCATGTAGAAGTTGTTGTAGAAAGTCTAGTTTTGCAAGTGTTGTAAAAAGGACTTAGACTTTTAAAAATCTATAACAAAGAAAAGCATGTTCATTTAGGGTTAAAAGAGTCGATCTGGTTCATTAGATGAATAGGTCGATATCTCGTAAATGCTAAAGTTATGAGAAACTCACCCGGTGAAATCATGTCTAAGGTTGGAGGAAAGTGAATTGAAAGATCACCTCCTACCTGGGGACTACCCGGTACTTGAGTAAAGTTAACCGGCTTAATGAGCATGCGTGAGAGATGTGAGGTTAGTAAAGTGTTTATAACCTAGACATCTCAGGTAAATTGTTTGCCTAGACTTAAGGTTTTATTTTCTTAGCCAGATAAAACCTGATTTTTTACCCTAATTACCGTCTACGATGCTTAGTATATGTGTTGAGAAGGAATATACGATATATCCCTCTCCTGCTACGCACTCTCTAAAGTTCACATCGTGAGAATTTTGCTCGGCCTCGTGTTGTCAATAGGGCAACCCCCGTCGGATGGTGTTTGCAACTTTCAATAGCAAGGTGAATGGAGTAAGTGTCTATAGTAAGTGGGAGAAGGAAGTACGTCAGTACTTCCTACGGTCTCCTCCATTGGACTGAACCGTGAGATTCCCATGCTCCGCCTGCAAGGTGCCCTTGGTGGCACCAATCCCTTAGGAGGGTCGTTTCATGGGAGTTGAACAAGTCAGTCACCATTTATGGATAAAGAAACATAAGGCCATTCCCAACTCTGACATTCCCTTAGGTTGCACTGTTGGGGTCGTCCTTTGCGTTCTAAAAATGGAGGGTCACACTTACAGGATTTGCTAAGGAGTTAGTAAATCTTGACCGAAAACAATAACTAAGATGTTATAGGAATATGAGTTATTCTGGAGTTAGCATTTAGTCAAGAATGTCTTGGATTAGTGAAGGAATGCTCATTTACCCTTAAGTAGCGACCATTCTAACTCACTAAAATATCGTTGCATGTAAATAAAGAGTTTTGGTACTTTATTTACTGCTAAACCTTTTAATTGGTTTAAATAGGTTAAAATCGTTTCACTAATAGTTTTACATTCTGTTTTAGCATGTCGAGCTCGTTTATACAGTTATTAGCTCACGACAAGTTAACCGGAAAAGAATTACGGGACCTGGAAGTCAAACCTGAATGTGATTCTGGTTCTAGACGACCTTAGGTTTGTCTTAACGAAGGAATGTCCTCTTACTCCTGGCTCGAGTACTTCTCGAAGTGTTCGAGAGGCACACGATGGATTGTTAAGGGCTAACGATAAAGCCTGAGTCTATATCTTGGCAAGCATGCAAGATGATTTGGCCAAGATGTATGAGGTTATGGTTTCCTTGAGGGAAATCATGTCTTCATTACAAGTGATGGTGGACAGTCGTCCTCATCACTTCGTTATGAAGCCCTCAAGTTCGTTTACAACTCTCGCGTGGTGGAAGATACCTATGTTAGGGAGTTTGTCCTTAACTTGATGGTCCACTTTAATGCGGCAGAAGTAAACGTTGCTACCATCGTTATTTCAGACTTATCGGTCTCTGTACACTTCCAAAGGAATAGAGAATGAGGCAATGTTGTCACTTCGAAGAAATTCCTTAAGAGGTTGGCATTAGACAGTAAGCCTAAGTTTGCTTCTCTGAGTAATGAGATTATTCAGAAGAAGAAGAGAAACAGGAGGAAGGGCAAAGCCCCTACTGTTCGAAAGATGAAGTCTTCAGACAAAGGAAAATGTTTCCATTGTAATCAAGATGGGCATTGTGTTGGGTTTAATGTCCTTAAACTCCAGGTTTATAAACTATGTTTGTAAATATACTATTTAGAATAATCAGTTATTAGTTTTATTCGGTAAATGTGTTTACCGGAATAAAGTGAAACGTGTTTTGTATTAATCTATACCAACACACAAAACCCTTGACGTATGTCAAATACTGGAGCTTCATGTATGACATGATTGTGGATCAAGCTCTAGCATTTATAGTCAAAAATGGTCTATAGTATATGGATTAGGCTGGGTACCTATTCCTAGTAACACTATTGAATGCGGCCTGCTCTGTGTTACACAGAACGATGTGATCTGAATCGTTTCACATCGAGATGTGCGGGCAGGGGCGTTCTACGCGATGAGTTTGCGTAAGACTGAACCACGAAAAAGTCGCTCTCTCTTTATAACACCGTTTACTGAAGAGACCGACTATTTCACTTTGTGATGGCCTAGGTAACTCGATCTGAATCCTGAGCTTGCTATGAACTCCTGCTTATTCGAGAGTATCCTTAGACTTGTATGGGTGAGAGTGGCGGAACGCCCGCTCAATAAGCCTACCAACTTGGGGATAAACTCAAATAGGTAGCTGGGGACATAGTGTGGCAAGAAGGAGTTTACTCCTAACCCGCTCTTCAGGGTTAGTAGATAGGTTGTTCCCTTAATAGCTGACATCTAGTCTTGAACAATCTGCGCACACTCTCTTCAAGCTTGAGAGAGGATCTGATCTGTCGGTAGGACCGCTGATCAATTGTTCATTAGAGGTGTCAGTGGAACTTGAGGAACTAAGATGTAACACAGGGGTTAAGCGGTTATTATGACCCAGGTGTGATTACGGACAACCTGTAAAGGGTCGACTTGCCCATGACGGTTATATCAAGAGGACATAATATATCTACAGTGAGGAGAGTGCAACTCTCGGACTATAGTGGAGTCTCCGGGAGTTAACGAATGTTGATCGATTCGGGTTAAAAGAGTTTTGACCGAATGATCTCGTATCGTTGGAGCTCATGATCTGTAGGTCCTTTAGGTTCTCCTGGCTAGCTCGGATAAAGCGGTATAGCAGGGCTATAGGCTAGAACTCGGAGAAATCCGAATTCGGGTTTGTTGTTCGAGGTTTTATGTATTTAAATATGATTTAAATATATAATCGGAAGAAGTCGTATTTAAATATGATTTAAATATCGACCGGTGGAAAATATGAATTTTGATTCATATATTGGAATAGTCGGTTTTCGGAAACCGGGCTTAGTGGATAGTTTATTATAATATTAATATTTGATAATATTAATATTAATAATAATTATTATTATCATTAAAATTGTTTTAATTATAATTAATAATTTATAATATTAATAATTATTTATAATTATTATTATTATTATTATTAAGAATCCACTATGGAGCCATGCATTGTGCATGGGCTCCATGTGGATTCCATATCCATTCCCATACTCCATTTTTGGAGATTTGGAAAATATTCCAAGTCAAGTGAATTGACTTCAATTCTCAAGCTTTCTCTCTCTTTGGTTTTTCTCTCAACCGAACTTACATCTTCAAGGGTTGAAGAAGAAGTTCTTGGTTGTTGCTTGAGATTGATGTTGTTTTGAAGCTTTGGACATTTGAATATTAGAGGTTTGTTCTTTGGAAGAACTCCAAGTAAGTGTAAAGTTGTTTATACTTATTCCTCTAATTTTGAATTTCAATTGTTGAAATTCATGAGTTTGTTGTTCGAGTTCTTCATGTTCTTGATGAATTGTTCATCAAGTTCATGGTAAACTCATAACAAAACTCATCCAAGCTTCATCACCTTCTTCCTCCCTCTCAACAAACCCCCTTAGCTCAAGGAGTCCCACTACTCCGCTATTAAGCCCGAGAATAGTTGGGACTACTCTAAGGGTGGTCCTCGTTGGTGACCGTGCTGAGTTCGTGACCGGAGGAGACGTAGAGATCGAGGGGGCAGTAGAGGTGCTGAGGTAGACGAGAAGACGAACGTCAAAATAAGGTATTTTTGTCAATATATACCGGTGTATATATGATATATACTGGTACTTTTTCAAAGAGTTCTCTTCGCTGGAAAATATACCGGTGGTATATATAATATTTACCGGTGGTATATTTGATATTTACCGGTGATATATACCGGTGGTATATATACCGGTGGGATATATACCGGTGGTATATATACCGGTGGTATATATGGTATATACCGGTGATATATACCGGTGGTATATACCGGTCAGTTTTTCCTCGGTTTAATATATACAGGTGTATATATGATATATACCGGTGATATATTTACCGGTGGCTTTTTCCGGTCAACTTTTCTGGTTGACTTTTCTTAGTTCGTTCCTTATTGATTGCTTAAGGTCCTCAACCAGTTTTAGGCTTTTGTTTAAGTCTTTCTTCCGCTGCGCCTCTGGTCGAGGGTCGGGACCCTCGCAGTTGGTTGAGTGGGGGTTCCAGCACATTGCAAGTGCAACCGCCTAAATACCTTGCTGAGAAACTGGCTGAGAAAGAATGACAAGATAAATGTGATTTATTTGTCTAAACAAGTTTAGTGGAATATGAATTTCATACTTGGATGTCTTCAGGAACCACTAATCATGTTTGTTTTTCTTCAGGAAACTAGTTCCTGACAGTCGGTTTTCATGCTGTGAGATATAGATATATCATTGCAGCTGAACTAGTGGGAGTCTTTGTAGTTGTTGTATAGAAATAATTTTATTGGATGTAATTATTGTCTATATTACTGGTTTGTATTGAACAATTGTATACAATATCTTTTGTTTTATAATGAATAGTTCATTCAACAAAAGATGTATACTGATATGTTCTATTAAACTTGAAAACAACTAGTGTGTTAAGACTTACAGTTTTAATAAGAAAGCTATAGTTGAATTCAACAATGGTTGTTGATCAAACTGGAGCTTCTCAACTGTTGAGAAAGCCTCAATGTAGTGGGAGGGATGTTGGACAACCCAGCCCGCTGTATTGGCTTGTCTTAAACTCAAAGTTATCATACTTGATGATGACATTGAGGATTCATTGTCTCTAAACAAACAATGGATCACATAGACAAGGCCGAATGGTTCAAAGCCATGAATCTTTGGATGGTAATGAGACCAAGCCACAAAGGTGAAAACCTTTATGGCTTGACTTTCTGGTAAAGGGACTGTCCGAAGAGAAAGGGTTTATTGGGTATACTCTCTTTCTCTTGTTGTCAGGTGTAAGTCCAATAGATAACTCTGATCCATTTCTCTGTTCTATTTTGATAGAATAAGGCAAATGGATGTCAAGACTTGCAAACTTGATCTGAGTATCTATAAGTCTCAACCAGAAAGATTCATACTTCGAGGGCAAAAAGCAAATGGTTTGCTGGCTTATTTGATTCATTTATGAATTGGAGAAAGCATCTTCGTCCAATTGTGAGTTTTGATAATGTGATCAAATCTTATGACTTTGAACAATAGTTTGATAAACCTTGTTTGACAAGGGTTTAATCAATGTTGTAGCTTTCATAACATATTCCCGTAATTTTTGTCCTAATCATTGAGAATGGTGTAGGATTCATATCTGACTTTTAGCTTAAACTAGCGACCCACACCCAAATAGTTGATTTGGAGGAGGGCTTAGTTTGTTCTAAGGATTCAGGTTGATCTGAGTCGAAAGAACAAATCGCTAGTGTTGTCTCTAAAATTTTATATTGACAAAGTGTTGTCAATATTCGATGGTCTATGTTAATGGTTTCCTGAGACACCTCAAGTGTTGAGAATATGAGACACACCCAAGTGCATTTACATATTGGAGGTTAGATGTATCTTTTTAGATACTTGACCTGATATGTGCTATGTAGTGGGAGCTTTCAGTAAATATTAGTCCAATTGGATTGGATTCCGGTTAAAGTTTTGTCCTTGTACTTAGAGGAGTAGAATACAAGAGTTGTATTATTGATTCCTCGGTGGTAGTTAAGTCTTGTTGCAGCTTGTGAAGCAGCACACAGTTTATAAGTTGAACTGAAGTATAGTGCTATGAGAAGATGTGATGGTCACATAGAAAGCCTCGTAGTTCTTCTGATTAGTTTAGGGCATGTTTGGGAGTGATTGTTGAATTATTGATTTTAGGAGAAGAGATTTAATTACAATTGATTTTATAAAATTGATTTCCATATAATCATTTTAATGTTTGGATTAGAGTGATTTTTATATGATTAGAAGTGATTTTAAATTATTAATGTTTGGTTTGGTTCAAAGTGATTTCAAAATTACTAAATTCTTAAAATTATAATTTAAAATGTATTGATATATATAAGATTCATATTAATTTATAAAATTATTAACTACCTAAATATAATGTTTAAAAAAAACTACCAAAATATATAATTAAAAGAATGAAATTTTAACATATTTATCAAATTATTTTTATTTTAAAAAAAATAATTTACCAAAGATTTAAAAGTATATATATATTGCAAAATTGAAGAAAAAAAAACAGAGCTTTACTTGGGATCGAACTTGGACTTATGGGGATGCAGCCAGTCACATTTACCAACAAAGCAAAACATATAATTGGTACAAATAGTACATAAGTATATATATATATATATAACAGTTTTCTTATTTTTAATTTAAATTAATAATTATTTGAAAAATAAATTTCTCACAATCACTCACCAAAAATCACTAAAAATCACCTCCTATGTGATTGACCGGGAATCACTCAAAGTGATTTTGAATTATTCAAAAATCAATAATTAACTTTTGCCAAACATAACAATTTTGAAATATAAGTGATTATGTGCATGGAAAAGTGATTTTGGTCCTTCCAAAATCACTCCCAAACATGCCCTTACTAAGTCTCTCATGGCTAAAGTGTTTGAGAGACACCTAAAAGAGTTTAGGGATCCGAGTTGCTGGAGAGGACAGTGGGAGAAAACTTCTAATATATGATATATTAGTTTTCTCCACCTACCATGTACACCACGGACGTTTAAGTCCAAGTGGGAGTTTGTTGGGTTTTATGTCCTAAAACTCGTGGTTTGTAAACTGTTATGTTTTTAAATAATCTATTTAGAATAAAGAGTTATTAGTTTTATTCAGTAAAGAAGTTTACTGGAATAAATTGAAACGTGTTTACGTTAACCTATACCAATGACCAACACCCTTGGCTGAATATGAGTACTTGAGCCTCATGTACGACATGATTGTGGATCAGGCTCAAGTAGTCAGTCAAAACGGTCTATAGTATACGGATAAGGCTGGGTACCTTATCCTGGTAACACTATAGGATGTGGCTCACTTTGTATTGTACAAAACGATGTGATCTGAATCGTTTCACATGGAGATGTGCGAGTGAGGGCGTCCTGTACACAGAGTTTGTATAAGACCGAACCGCGAAATATGTTGCTCTCTCTTTATAACACCGTATACTGATGAGACCGACTTTTTCATTTGATGGCCTAGGTAACTCGATCTTAATCCTGAGCATACTATGAACTCCTGCTTATTTGACAGTATCCTTAGACTTGTATGAGTGAGAGTGACCCATTAGCGCCGACTCAATAACTTACCATCTCAGGGATAAAGTCGAATAGGTAGCTGGAGATATAGTACGGCAAGATTGGAGTTCACTCCTAACCCGCTCTTCAGGGTTAGTAGATAGGTTGTTCCCTTAATAGCTGACTCTGGGGATTGAACAATTAGCGCGCACACTCTCATAAGATGAGAGAGTTAACTGATTTGTTGGTTGGACCACTGATCTATTGTTCATTAGAGGTGTCAGTGGTACTTAAGGAACAAGACGTAATGCAGGGGTTAAACGGTTTAAATGACCCAGCTGTGATTACGAACAACCTGTGAAGGGTCGACTTGCCAGTGACGGTTATATCAGAGGACACAATATATCTACAGTGAGGAGAGTGCAACCCTCAGACTATAGTAGAGTCTCCGGGGGTTAACGAAAGTTGATTGATTCAGGTTAAAAGAGTTTTGACCGAATAATCTCGTATCGTTGGAGCTCATGATCTGTAGGTCCTTAAGGTTCTCCTGGCTAGCTCGGATAACGCCGTGCAACAGTATAAGAGAAAAGAAAAAGAAAAAGAATTTGAATTGTTCAAATTCGGTTTCTGAAAGAATGATGAACATATTTAAATATGATTTAAATATGAGATTGGCCTAAAACATGAATAGGATTCATGTGTAAAAAAGTCGGTTTTTCATAAAACCGAGTTTAATCATATTATTTAATTAATATTTAATATTGAATTAAATAATAATTATTAATTAACTTTTTAATTAATAATTATATATATATATATATTTTATTTATTAAAAAGTTTAATAAATAAAATTATTATTATTATTTTTAATAATAATAATAATTATATATATATATATATATATATATATATATAAAAAGTTATATATATATATATATATATATATATATATAATGTGAGATGGCCAAAGAAAAGAAAGAACTTGAGGAGAGGTGGGGTATTCAAATGGAGGGGTATACGAAATTGAAAAAAAAAATTCTTCAGCCCTCTGTTTTGTTTCTTCCCTCTGTCTTCTATACTTCTTTCCCTCTGTCTTCTAAACGGAGTCCCACAACTCCGTTGCTCGACGTCGAAGATAGCGAAAATATCATAAAATTAATCTTTTATAGTATACATTTAATTGAATCTCATTCAAATTTCATACGTATATATATAGTTTTCAATATTAATGTATCTAATACATAAACTATTTCTTTTAATATTTAATGTATCAAATACAATAAATATATTTTCTCATTCTACATTTAAAATATCAAATATATCAAATATATTAAATATTAAATTGAATATTTCAATTTTTTCTTTCAACTAAATTGATCCTTGTTACTATAAGCTAGTAAGGGGATCTTATGGACCTATCGCTTGTTAACTCTAAGTCACTCCACTATAGGCCTAGAGTTGCACTCTTATGCACTGTAGGACAAGTTGTGTCCATGGATATAACCATTACATGCAAGTCGATCCTTCACGAGTTGTTCGTAATTATAGTTGGGTCAAAAGTCTGTTTTACCACTGTAATTACATCTTAACTTTAAATACCACTGATTCTCTAATGAACAACCTGTTTATGATCCAACCATAAACTAAGTCCCTCTTGGGCTAGTGAGAGGGTGAGACCCCATTGTTCAATTCTCGAAATCAACACGTAAGGGAACTACTCATCTACTTTCCCTATATGACAAGGAGTGAATTACATCTTGTGAAACTTATGTTCTCAGCTCCCTATTTGGTCAAGTCTCAAAATGGTAGGTTTATTGAATCAACTTATCTAAAGATCATTATCACCCATACAAATCAAAGAACGATCATTCACAGACAGAAGTTCATAACTCACTCAGGATTAAGATCGAGTCACATATGATCATCTTGTAAAATATTAATCTTCTCAAATAACGGATTTATAAAGAGAGATTATATATTTCGTGGTCCAGTCTTATACAAACTCATTGTATAGGATACCCCCACTCACATGTCTCTACATGAATAATTAAGATCAAATCATTTGTAACAATTACAAAGTGAGCCGTATCAATAGTGTTACCAGGATAAGACACTCAACCTTATCCATATACTATAGACTATTTAGGTTATTCCTTGAACATGATTCTCCCGTATGTCAACTACGTTCATGATTACAGTAATAACCTTGAATTTTTATATATAATGAATATTATAAATTGCAACTAATAATAATAAAATAATTATCAAATAATTATTAATTAATTACGAGGCTTTAGGGCATAAATCCCAACACGACCCACCAACATCCCAGCCCACGCGGTCTTCAGCCTTCGACCTAGTGCGCCCAAATTTCCGAAATGTTGGATTTAGTCTAATTTTTAATGTTGAAATAAAAAGAAAACCGTGGACACATTCGTTAATTCGGATCCCATTCGTTTTTACACAAAGAATTCTCGGGTTTTCACTGTTTTCTCTCAATTTCTAGAGTTTTTAAGGAGATTTATTGGAGGGTTTTTCTTCTTCTTGTAATTGAACATGTGGGGGGATTGTTGCGGCGATGCTCGACTAGGCTCGTAACGCCACTTCAGAGGTAATTCAGGCCTAATTATGTAGCCTTTGTGAGAATTTGTTCTTAATTGCAATGTCAATTCTTGGTTGATTCCTTCTTGTTTCTTGAGTAAATTATTGAGCATGCTTGACAATTTAGTTTACTTGTTTGTTCATTCATCTAAAACATAAAATTGCAATCCGTAATTATTGTGATTAATTACGTCTAAGTAGCATTTGAGATTAAGTGTACTTCTGCTACTTGATTGACTTTTCCAATTAATTTTCAGTGTTTTGCATGATAGTCCCTAGATTTAGGAAGACATTTAAATTTAATTGACTTGCTTATTTTAGTTTAAATGTTCTAATCAATCCCTAGAACTTATGGCGGCTAGTCGATTAACCTGGAACACTATCATGTCCAACTAATTGACTAATATAAAATTAATTAGGATGCTTCGTAGAATTAATTGAATTAGGGGACATTATGGGCTAATCTGGCTGTTTCAGATTATGATCAAATTTTACATAATTAGTCTGATCACATCTCTGAATTGACCCGATAATCTCCTATTTATCTTATCAATTCTCTCGTTGTTATCTTTAATTATTTGTAATTCCTTAGAACATGCACGGTTAAGTAGGTAAGTGAAGGCTCTCTCTCTCGTCCTATTGTGTAATGCAATCCAAAACTCCCCATTTATTGCTTTTATACAAATTTAACAGAAATTAATCTTTGATGTGGTTGTCAGTCTATCATTTTAAGTTCTAAAATGACATTTGTGAACAAAGAAATGAGATATTTATTCTTCAACACCCTAATGAATTTTGTTTTTTTAGTAATTTAAAAAAGAGTAATTTTGTCAATTCAACACCCTAATGAATTTTGTTTTTTTAGTAATTTAAAAAAGAGTAATTTTGCCAAATCCAACAATAGCTCAATTGTAGTATTGACTAAGAAGTGGTGATTTTTTTTTGGGAAAATCAGAGGAATGTCTACAATTAAGCCACCCAACATGAAAAATGGCTAATCACTTTTTTAGTTTGAATTATGTCTAAAGCCTATATTTAGTAGGGGATTTTAGTACCAAATAGACTTGTTTACCCTTCGTCAATTTCTCCTAATGTTGAGAATTAAAAATAGAATATTTTAAAATATAAAAGGTTAGGAAGTGAGAGAAAACATAATTTAACGTGGATTTAACAGAGATGATTAATTAAATAGACAGAAGATGTTAAAAATGATAAAAGACACTTATCCCTATTTCCATACATGGTTATACCCCACCCCCAATAATCTAGATAACTTAAAAATGATAAATGAGTCTATATACCGGAGGAAGTAATACATCCATCAATGGCGGTGTGTGTATGTCTGCAGAAAAAGTAAAAAAAATACCCACCGGGGATGTGTATACCTACAGAAACTGTTCTAGCCACCTTCACCCAATGAAGGTGTGTGTGACTGCACACAGACTAATACTGGGCAGAGACAAAGTAAAAAAAATACCCATCGGGGATGTGTATACCTACAGAAACTGTTCTAGCCACCTTCACGCAATGAAGGTGTGTGTATGACTGCACACAGACTAATACGGGGGGCAGCCTGTGCCGTTTGTGCAGCTGCAAACAGTAGAAAATTCCATCAACAGTGTGGGTGTGTGCATCCGTGCACACATAATAAAGATGGGGCGTAAAGGAGTTTGGGAGTTGTTTGCATTACTAAGGACGCCAACAACTTAAGAAGAGGGAATTGGTTTTTTTTTAAAAATAAGGTATCGCTTCCCAAGGAATGGGTATGATTTGTTTTATGGGGTAGATGGAAAATTCGGAACACGCTACCTTGAATTAAATCATCCGCAAAAGGAATCGGCAAACTCCAAATCGGAAACTCCAATATTCAAAACTCAGAAGCGAACAAAACTCAGAAGGCGCATACGTTCACCCTAGAAGCAACAAAAACGCAGTTGCTCTTCCGTTTCTCCATAACCTACTTCGACATCCTTCAAAGTAGAACACAACGCATTCGACGGCTACGTTCGACCTACACTCGCCATTTCTTTCTCGCAATTCTTCTCCATCCATGTTTTACCACCATGTTTTACTAACGAAAGATTTGTTTATATTAAAACCAACGGAAAACTCCAAGATTTCAAAAAAACTAAATAATAGCTGGTGATTCCTTTTTTTAAGGGATTTGGTTGATCTCCAAATTTTTAACGGATTTGTTTATATTAAAACCAACGTAAAACTACAAGATTTTAAAAAAACTAAATAATAGCTAGTGATTCCTTTTTTTAACGGATTTGGTTGATCTTAAAATTTTTTTAAGGGATTGGGTTGAATTCCGCCGGTTGAATTTGAGGGGACAACAACTGTGCAACTTTTGAAATTATTGTATTGGTTCATCTCGTCCCAAATACCATAAAAAAAAACACTATAATAGAAAGGGAGGACATGGTTGGTTGTTGTGTGGTTGAAGGTTGTTGATTGTTGTGTGGTTGTTTTGTTTTTGCAGAATGACGGAAAAGGATGCTCGAATTTTTTCTCCTAGATGGTGGTGGCAAATGGAAAAACGAAAAAGAAAGGGTTCAAGAATCAAATCTGTAAAATGCAAGACTTTACCTTAAATGTAGGGGTATTTGTTGGGACATAAATTAGTTTTTGACCGGTGTATGTGTGGATCCTTAATTTTAGGAAAGAAATAACAAAATTAAATTCAGATCTAACCCTAACATTAAATATGTGTGACGCAATGACTATATACCCCACTAGTGTGCCCACGGTATCTCCGCCGTGTGTGTGAGATATACCCATCCGATCACACAAAAGATAACGAAAAAAACAATCGTTTATTTTTAACCTGTAATGTTTCACGTCATTCAAACTAATTAATCCTGCAAAAATAAATAAACAAATTTCAAATATAATATTATTTAACAAACCAAATGTTTGGAGGGTGTAATAGACAATAAACACAAACAAATCTTCTCCTAAAAAAACTCTAGCCATGAGTTACAACCTAAACCCAGATTTAGACAAATTTCATTAAGGGTATTTTTCTATAGACATTCCTCTGATTATCTTTTTTTTTTTTTTTTCTTTTCAATACAACAAATAAAGTTTGAAAATTTCAACCTCCAGAGGGTCAGTCAAACTATATTCACATTAGTTTCTTTGTTTGTTTTACATAATAGGCCCAACACAACTAATTAACATTGTAATTAATATAGACACAAACATACAATAATTAACTAAAAAATAAATTCAATAAGAAGACTAAAAAATAATCCAGATTAAAAAAAATTATATTTCTAATAAATATTATGTAGAGTTTAAATTTCATGCACATAAAAGCAAACTCTTCTATTTCTCCCATAAATCATTATCATTCAACATTGATGAACATGTGATAGATTCAATTTTTTTTTTTTCAAAGGGATAGATTCAAATTTCATATCGTGAAAAATCTTATATATATATATATATATATTTTTTTTTTATTTTTTTTTTTATTTTTATTTATTTATTTTTTCTTTCTTTAGTACTGAAAAACATATACCGAATACCCATACTAAGAAAATAGATCATATTCCTTTAAAAAAAAAAAAAAAAATAATAATAATAATAATAATAATAGATTATATTTAAAATTTCAATTTCTAATTATGGCTGATACACGAGGCATTGTAATCATCCAATAAATAAGATTTCGTATGATTTCGATTTTATTTAGTTTTTTTTGTTTATAAAAGTTTTTTTTTGAAAAGTTTTGTTTATAAAAGTTAAGATTACGAAAATTATTTAATTTTTAGAAGCAATTTTGAAATCTAGGTCATAATTTAAAAACAATGGGTATAATGAAATGGTCCAGTTTTTTTTTTTTTTTTTTTTTTTTTTTTTTATATATTAAAAAAAAAAAAATATATATATTAGTTTATGTTTATTTAATTGATTTAGTCTGCATCAGACAAATACAGTTAGTTTAGGGTTTAATTAGTTTAATTAATTTGTTGTTAATTAATATGTTAGCTTTAATTAATTCACTATTATATATATATATATATATATATATATATATATTATGTAAAACTAGAAATAGTCCATTTTTTTTTTGAAGAAAAAAGAAAAGATTTGAAAAAAGTTTTAAACTTTAGAATTTAGAAAAAATATAACATCATCCTAAAAATTTGAAAACCAAATACAACAATATTTCCTCAAAAAAAAAAAAAAAATACAAAAACATTATCAAACCGATTTAAACTTAAAATATTCATTGAAAATGTTTTTTTTTTCTCTTTATCTTTCCTTAATTTTCTCTACGATTTTAATATAAATTCAGCAGTGACCAACCTGAGAAGAGGGAGAAGAGAAGAGAGAGAGAGAATTTTGAAAGTTGAAACCCAAATTTGAAAACAGTTGATTTTAATTTTCCACGATATGGATGAAGTGTGATAAAAGATACTCTGAATTTTTTCTCCTTCTTCTAAACCCAAAAAAACAGAATTTCTCTGAAAATTCATCGTCGTCGTTTCTTTCTTCTACACAGAAAAGGAAAAGAAAAACCCATAAAGAAAAATCTCTTCTTCTTCTTCTTCTTCTTCAAATGCTTCTCGTCAATCATATTCAGCTATTTCCCAAAAAACCCACAAAACTTCACTCTCATTCTCTCGCAATTTGAACTTCTTTGGATGAATTTTTGCAAGTGCTTCGTCCTCTTCCCTGACCCATAACAAAACCCAGTTGGCCTTTCTTCAGTCAACTGGTTGCTTTTGTTGTGCGTGCGTTCGTTCGTTCGTTCAATTCCGCCATGGATTTTGATGATTCAAGCCTCAATCAGTGCCGCTTAATCGACAACTACATATTGGGGCCCAGAATCGGGTCTGGTTCGTTCGCCGTTGTGTGGAAGTCGAGGCACAGGCACTTGGGCACGGTTGTCGCCGTTAAGGAGATTGACAAAAAACATCTTAATCCCAAAGTCAGTGACAGTTTGCTTCAAGAAATTTCTATTTTGAGAACTATCAATCACCCCAATATCATTCGCCTCTTCGAATCCATTCAGGTGGGTTTCTTTCTTTTTGTTTACACTTTTGATTTTAAGGGCTGAATAGTTCCTTCTGATTGATTTTGCAGACTGATGATAGGATTTTTCTAATTTTGGAATATTGTGATGGTGGTGACCTCGGGTGTTATATTAATCGCCATGGAAAAGTATCTGAATCAGTTGCCAGAGGCTTAATGAGACAATTGGGTATGTTCTTACTCTGCCTTATTATGCTATTTTTGGATTTTGGAGCTTAATATTGATGTCATTATCAATGCCTTCAATAATCTGAGTTGTTACTGTTACCAATGAGTGTGTTTGGCTAGCCAAACTGAGCATGTCTGGTTGTTAAGACATATGTTCTCGACTTAGAGGTCAGAGGTTCAAATCCGCACCTCACATGTTGTTGAACTCAAAATGAGTGTGTTTGGCTATTATCCTTGTTTTTAGTAAGGTGTGATGGATATGTATATTGTGTGCAGCTTCTGGCTTGAAAGTTCTTCAAGAGAAACAGCTCATTCATAGAGATTTAAAGCCTCAGGTATTCTGCTTTCAACTCAACATATAGCTTCTAAGGCTTTGATATTCTCTATCTTCTTGCTACTATGTAGCTGTTGATGTAAAAACTTATCGAATGCTATTTATACTAGTTTTGGATGAATGCCTTGGTCTCAACCTTTTAGACTTTTGTTTTTGTATATGAATGGTTTATCTGGTAAAATTGTCTGTATGATATGATTTTGACATGAAATGTTTTGGCCCTTTCCTCTTTTCTTTTTTCTTGGCTAAATTTGCTGCAGAACTTGCTGTTGTCTTCAAATGAAGGGACTCCGCTGTTGAAGATTGGAGATTTTGGATTTGCAAGGTGGGATTTTTAGTGTTAGCATTTAGATATTTAAAACCTTCAACTGTTATCTTTTGATTTGATTTTCTACCTCTGCTGGGTGAGGCCTGATTTTGCAACATGCATTGTTAATCTAAGTTGCTTCACAATGTTTGCATGCGTGAATTTCATTTTACTGATTGTATAAAGAACAAAGCCTATTATTAGGGCATTTTAAGAGTGGCTTCTTAATTATCAGAGCCTAATTTGGTTCCCCTTTAGGGATGCATAGAATTTGTCTCGATTTATATATTTTTGTAATAATGATCTCATGAAGGAACTTTGAATTTCAATATGTGAAATAACATCAATCACCATGAGTTAGCCCAGTGACAAATAAGTAGTCAATAAGGGCCCATGTGAATAATATAGGGTTTAGAATGAATGAGTTCAAGCCATGTTGAGCTATATTAAGATGCACGCAAGCTGAACACTCATGGATATAAAAAAAAGTGAAACATCATCGGACTTTTTGTTCTTACCTATACTATATATGTAATGTGATATTTGTCGAGGGCGCGTAAGCTGGCCCAAACACTCACGGATATAAAAATAAAAATAAATATATATATAATATGTAATGTGATATAATTCATAATTTGTCTGGTCCGTTCTGTAGGTTTTAGCTACTAACATTGTTGTAAATCTGCAGATAAACAAGATATATGACCATACTGGTTGCAGTAACTTAAATTGAGAATTTTAATGCTACATCTATGCATCATGAAATCAAGTTTACTTCACTAGAAATTGTTTTGAAGATTTTTCTTGCGACATGCTGGCAGCTTCTTTTTTCTTTGATATTATTTAAATCAAGTAAACAGATAGATGAGTAAAGTGTACTAACTTCCTTTCTTCTCAGGTCCTTAGCAAATCAGGCATTGGCTGACACGCTTTGTGGTTCACCTTTGTATATGGCTCCAGAAATTATTCAGAACAAAAAGTATGATGCCAAGGTGATAAAGCATAAACAAACTGCTATCCCGTTCTTATGTCTTTCTGATTAAATCCTTTCATTCTGATTTTATTCTTATGCATATGTGCAGGCTGATTTATGGAGTGTTGGAGCAATTTTGTTTCAGCTTCTGATAGGGAAGCCTCCATTTAGTGGAAATAATCCATTTCAGGTTGGGAAGAATTAGCATACTGATCTACTTTAGTGATTGCCATACACAATCAAGTTAAAGATATCGTCAATGAACCTTGCAGTGATCATTTTTGAATGATGTTTTATTGCCTCACCGTGCTTGATGCAGCTCTTCCAGAATATTTTGGAATCCACCGAGCTAAGATTTCCTAAAGGTGCCATGGAAGAGCTACATCCTGACTCTTTGAATCTTTGCAGAAGCCTTTTACGCCAAAATCCAGGTATTTGTTGCTGTTATGCAGTTTGTAAGTGTGCAAGGGTTCTGAGATAATTAACCGAAGGTGGCGGATTTATGTTTCCCCCCTAGAGCTTTCGAATGTTTTGGAGATTTCAGACTAGTAAATACAATTATTAATGTTTATACTTGAGTTTCAAAAAGATTAAATAGAAATTGAAAATTAAAATGTAATTCTTCCAATTTGCAGTTGAACGGCTTACATTCAAGGAGTTCTTTGATCACAAATTCTTTCAGGAGCCAAGGTATTATTTTCAGCTGTTTAGAGATTATTTATTTCCTTTAGATGCATTTGGTATGCATAGATCTTATGTTCATGTTCATGATTTGTACTTTGTACACAAAGCAGCAGCAGCTGCAAAACTGATTTATATTATACTGTAGGTCAAATAAAGTTGTTGAGGCAGTATCTGTAGTCCAGCCAATTGAATCAGCCAGCTCAGAAGCAGCAAAGGATAATTCCCAGTTAGAACAACCTATTAAGTCATCAAATAGAGATGCAGAAATCACTAGTTCATCCATACATAACAGAATATCCGGATCGGTTGTGAAAAGTGTACATGAGCCAATTCTCAATCTTGGAGTAGATGAGCTAAGGAAATCTCTTGATTGTATTCAACGATCTCTGAACCAGATTCAAGGTCTGTTTTATCCTGATCATGATCTGCTCTTTTTACTTAGTTGTTTTCATGTATTTAAATTCTGTTTGGCCTTTGTTTCCCCTCAGTTTCTGATTCAATGGAGTCAATTGAGAAAGATTATGTTCTTGTGAATGCTCATTGTCCTTCAATGGAGACCTCTTCTTATCACCTTGAAACGTCATTTCAAGGTTGTTCATCAAGAGTTTCCCAAGCTGTCAGTATTGCTGATATGATAGCCAAAACCCAGAAAAAGGAGCTTATTGGTAGCACAAGAGATACTGGAGAAAGTTCACGGAGTCGAGATCAATTCTCAATGCCATGTGCAGCATCTATGTTAAGAGAAGTACAAGGTCTACCCATATTGCATCCCTCTACCAGGCTCCAGTTATTTCGTCAGTACGTCCAGGTTCTTTCAGATTTGTCACAAGAAAATGTGAGTACGGATTCAATTGTTACACAAGTAGTGGATTCATCTTTCTGCACTCAATTTCCATGTTCTCATTTTCAAATTCATGCATTTGTTTTTATGGGAATTCGATGAAGGATCAAATCATGGGTGCACAAACATTTCAAATTTTTTGAGGATGAATTTGGAGCCCTGATAGTTGCTTATGCAGTGCAATGCAGGGATGTTCTTGGAATCATTTTCGGTTCAACTGGTTGCTTTAGCTTTATGGCAGAAAGCCGTTGAAACTAGTGACGCCTGGCTGAGTTCATCTGCTGAAACCGAATCTTCAAAAAGTAGTTTGGGAATAGATTCTACCCCTCTTCAGAAAGATGCTTACTCTCCTGCAAATAAGGAAGAAAATATAGATTTTAATAGGCCATCATCGGTTTCTAAATGGGCAGAGTTAGGGTTTATCGCTGCAGTGGATCAGGCCGAGAAGTTATCTCAAATTATCCGGAACACCGATGGTTTGAAATGCCTTATGCTCTGTTTTTGTTCTAGCTGTTTCCATTTTGATTGTTAAGTTTGTAGCTTCCAATTTGTTTATGAAATTATTTGCAGGTGCCACTAAGATGCCTGATGCTATGGAAATTATATTCCAAAAGGCAATTGCCCTTGGGAGAAGTGGTGCGGTAAGCAACCTTCACAATTACTATCATTGTTACTATTATTGTTACAATTATTAATTTATGACTTCGTCTATTTAGTTCTTAAACCTTATGAATTTAGGATTTTAAAATATAGGAACCACTAAACTACTATTAAGATGGTTACTATTGTTTAGGACTTTTTAAACCTTAAAAAGATTAAACTACGTTTCTGAACTTTGAAATAGAATTCTATGAAGTCATTAGAAAAGAAGCAAAAACAAATGTGAAATGTAGGGTCAGACGGTTGTCCTATGAGATTAGTCGAGATGCGCGTAAGCTTGTCTGACACTCACCGGATGTAAAAAAAAAAAAAACAAATTACAATTTAAAGTTTATAATTTGATCTTATTATTGCTCATCCCTTTAAAACTCTGCTTCCTGTTTAACATTCTCAAGTACGCTTTTTGCAGGTAGATGTATACATGGGAAACAAGGACAATGCAACGGCTTCATACTCCAAAGCCATTCTTCTGTTTTCATTCATTTTGGGAGAAGCTGAATCCCTTGAGCTTAACCCTCCATTTTCGCTAACTTTGGTCAATAAGCAACGAATTCAACATTATATTCATTGCTTGCAGATTCCGACTAACATGTTAATGTCGCAGCCATTACAAAAGCAAATCACAAGGCGCTCCCTCGACAAGTAAATGAAAGGGAAGGCCGTAACTGGGCTAACTGTACAGCTCTACATATTTACTTCTCTGACTCCGACTTCTTTTCGATTGGGAACTGATGGCTGATGCTCCTTATCACAACTTTGGTAATTATGTCAATATATTTTGTTTTCCTTTCTCTTTTTTGGGGTTCTATTTGCCCCTTTCTTTAGGAGGATAGGTGCTCAAATATGAGTATATATATTTATACAGAAAAAGGTACAAAGTAGTAGGAGTGAGGGATTTGAGTTCACAGGAGGGTTAATTTAAATCGAAAGTCATTTGAACTATCATGAACTTTGTTGCTTTTATTGGGGTTTGTTTTGTGAATAAGATGTCAATTTTTCATCTCGAGGATTGTAAATATGAATCGAACTTTGTATATATGTTAACTTGTGCTACTGATTCTTTAATGATTATTATATTATGTTATGTTGCACTGTTTGAGACAAGGGTGGATCCACGGAGGGGCTAAGGAGACATGTGCCCCTCAAATTATTGGTGTTATGTATTTGTACACTAAAATTCAGTTAAATTTACAAATTGATCAATTGGTTTGTTGGTAGGGGGGGCACAGTTTGCTTTTTCAATTTCTTTTTCTGGTACAAAGTATTTTTTCCAAGGGAAATAGCTATAAATGGCCAAAAATTTAGGATCCTTTTGGAAAAAAAAAAGAAAAAAAAAACTTCCAAATTTTACCTTATTGGGTGGGTTTAGGGTTTGAATGTGGTATTTTAGTCCAGAACATCATTTTATATTCTAGTGTTTGACCAATAAAAAAAAAAAAATGTTTTGACATTTTTTCAAAACTATCAATTAAAAATGGGCGTTTGTCTCCTTGCCTATTTTTTCAACTTTTTATTTCCTTATTTGATTTTGTTATGTATCATTATATATTAGTTAATTTTGCATGTATATATATTGTTGAATAATAAATTTCGGCTAACAAGAACATAGTTCACGACATGATCCATCGGACAACTCAAGCTAGCTCAATCAAATTTTGCTACAGTGGTTGGACCCGAAACTAATTTAGCTCGAGATATCTAAAATATATATTGAGCCAAATTTAAATAATTCAAGTTAAAAAATGTCTAAACCACTCTTATTTTGAGAAAATGCTTTTTTTTAGAAAATGTCTAAAAGCTACTACACCAAGTGGACAAAAATACCTTCCTACTATATTCTATAATTTAACGATTAAATGAAATAATGCATGGATGCCAAAATAAGAGAAACGTTAAAATACAGAATTTGACAACTACAGTTAAAGGGGAACAATGAAAAATTGCATTTAACGGGTATTGTATACCTGCAGACATACTTTTGTACCCTCACGTTTAGGTCCACCAAGGTTGTATATAGACGTGTATACAGTTCATTAATACCCATCCCAACTTTTGGGTACTCGTCAAATGCCGAATCTAGCTCAAAATTCAATGCTGGACAACGAACAAATACGCCCAAATCTCACAAATTTAGCGTTAGACGGAGTGGGTAATGATTTTCAAAGTTGAATAGAACGCTTGCAAATTAACAAAAAAAATGAAATCGAAAGGATTGCGGGTTAAAATCGATGTTCAACCAACCAAGACAAGAGATTGTCGAAGGAGGAAAAGACTTACCCGCTGCCACGTTGCGCCCTCGCCGGAGACGCAACAAAAAGAAGCCGCAACTGGACATGGGTGCGTTGTCGGAGATGAGATCGGAAAGGAAGGGAGACGTGAGGTGGTGGCGATTGGAGAAAGAGTCATGAGTTGAGAGAGGGAGGGACCAAATGAAGAAAAAATGTGAGGAAGAGAGAAAAGAAGAATAAGGTTTGTTTTGAGTATTTAATTTTTAAAACAATATAATTTTTTTTTGGTTTGTTTTTCCCTCTTATTTTCTTATTTTCTTTTTGTTTTCTCTCCTAGTTTCTTTTATAAATGTTGTAATTTGAAAACAAATTGGGTACCGTCTTTACGAACTTGAGTGAAGAATTCAATGAATGATTTAAATTTTTAAATATTGACTCTTCAAATTCCACCATATTTAATTAATTATTAAACTTTTTTAATTAATTATTAAACTTTAATGTTCTCCATATTCGCATTGTGATTAAGGGAAGGGTTAGAGATTCAAATTTAAGGTATTTTATTTTAGATTTCGAAAACAACAATGTTTGTGATTAGGGAGAGAGTTAGAGATTCAGATTTAAAGATTTTATTTTAGATTTCAAAAACAACAATCTAGGAATTTTTTTTAATCTGGCAAAATTTGAAACCACGATTATAGGGCCCATTTACTTTTTTGTTCACGGTTTAGTTGTAAGGTGTGTCCTTGTACATACAACAACAAAATTTGAAACCCCGATTATAACCTACACGATTTTTATTTTTTTTTAAAGATTAATTAATTAGAAAATAAAAAGTTGTTATTAAAGAGTGATGTTATAATGGGCATAACAAAATATCCACCTTCCTCCCGACATGGAGTGCAAAGAGTTAAAAAATTAGACCATTTTAGGTTATTTATCCTGGATATTCCTCTTAATTTTCCTTATTGAAAACGATTGGATTAAGCCCAAATAAACAAAAGTCAAAAGGTTGGCCCAAAATCCAAAAATTGGGTCAAAAGGCAACCGGACCCAAACCCATATTAGGTCCATCAAACTCTATAAATAGAGGAGGCCATCATGTTGGGATTTATACCCTAAAGCCTCATAATTAATTAATAATTTTTTGATAATTTTTTTTTGTATTTATAATATTCATTATATATAAAAATCCAAGGTTATTAGTGTAATCTTGAACATTATGCAGTTGACAATACGAGATGATCATGTTCAAGGAATAACCTAAATAGTCTATAATATATGGATAAAGTTGGGTACCTTATCCTGGTAAGGCTATTAATACGACCCACTTTGTAATTGTTACAAATGATTTGATCCAAATCATTCATGACATGCGAGTGAGGGTATCTTATACAATGAGTTTGTATAAGATTGAACCACAAAATATATAATCTCTCTTTATAAATTTGTTATTTGAGAAGATTAATATTTCACATGATGATCATATGTGACTCGATCTTAATCCTGAGTGAGTTATGAACTCCTGCTTGTGAGAGCTCGTCCATTGATTTGTATGGGTGAGAATGATCTTTATAGCCGATCCAATAAGCCTACCATTTTGGGGACTTGACTAAATAGGGAGTTGAGTAGGAGTGAGTATCGGTCGGTCGGTGTCAGTTTTGGGCTCAAACCGGCGCCGACCACCGACAAATCGGTTTTATGTCGGTCGGTTTGATCGATTTTGGAGAAGTTAGTGACGCCGGCCGACCGACTAGCCGATCGGTCGGTCGGTTTTGATCGGTTTTATTGGAAGATGAAACTCCGATAAACTTTGAGCAAAATCGTGAAAAAAGAAAGAAAATAAGAGATAGAGAGGTAGATAGAAGAATGGAACTCTGGTGAACTATTGAGCAAAATCGTGAAAAAAGAAATAAAAAAATAAGAGATGGAGAGGTAGATAGAAGAAGAGACCTGAAAATATTCAAGCACCAAGTTTATTCCCATGGCTATATTCAAGTTTATTCCCCATGGCTATGGAAATGAAGGTCATGGCTATATTTATTCCCATTCCAGCTCTGAGAATATTCAAGCAGCAAGTTTTTGGGAAAACCTGTGAATTGAAAGAAAAAAAAAAGTGGAGAAGAGAAGGAAAAAAAAAAAACAATTGTAAAAAAAGAGGGACGGAGGAGAGATGAACCAAGGAAAAAGGAATTTTGAAAGAAATCTGAAACAAAAAGTTTTGAAAAAATAATTTTTTTAATATTAATATATAATCATTATTCTTGCTACTTTCTTGGGACAAGCAGCAAGTCAAGTCCGCATCAGTGCAGTCACTTTGCATGTGAATAACAACGCGTCAGCTGCGAGAGTTATAAACGAACTTGAGGACTTCATTACGAAGTGATGAGGACGACTGTCCACCATTGCTTGTAATGAAGACATGATTTCCTTCGCGGAAACCATAACCTCATGCCTCTTGGCCAAAACATCTTACATGCTCGCCAAGATATAGACTCGGGCTTTATCATTAGCCCTAATCCATCCATCATATGCCTCTCGAACACTTCGAAAAGCATTTGAGTCAGGAGTGGGAGGACACATTCCTCCGTTAAGACAAACCTAAGGTCGTCCAGAACCAGAATCGTATTCAGGTTCGACTTCCAGGTTCCGTAATTCTCTTCGGTTAATTTTTCGTGTGATAGGAGTTGTATAAACGAACTCGACATGCTGAAACAGAATGTAAAACTATTAGTGAAACGGTTTTAACCTATTTAAACCAATTAAGAAGTTTAGCAGTAAATAAAGTACCTAAACTCTTTATTTACATGCAACGATATTTTAGTGAGTTAGAATGGTCGCTACCTAAGGGTAAACGAGCACTCCTTCACTAAACCAAGACATTCTTGACTAAATGCTAACTCCAGAATAACTCATATTCCTATAGCATCTTAGTTATCGTTTTTGGTCAAGATTTACTAACTCCTTAGCAAATCTTGTAAGTGTGACCCTCCATTTTTAGAACGCACAGGACGACCCCAACAGTGCAACCTAAGGGAATGTCAGAGTTGAGAATGACCCTATGTTTCTTTATCCATAAATGGTGACTGACTTGTTCAACTCCCATGAAACGACCCTCCTAAGGGATTGGTGCCACCAAGGGCACCTTGCAGGCGGAACATGAGAATCTCACGGTTCAATCCAATGGAGGAGACCGTAGGATGTACTGACGTACTTCCTTCTCCCACTTACTATAGACACTTACTCCATTCACCTTGCTATTGAAAGTTGCAAATGTCATCATAAGGGGGTTGCCACATTAGCAACACGAGGCCGAGCAAAATTCTCACGTTGTGAACTATACGGAGTGCGTAGCAGGAGAGAGATATATCATATATTCCTTCTCAACACATCTACTAAGCATCATAGATGGTTTTAGGGTAAACTACTCAGGTTTTATCCGGCTAAGAAAATAAAACCTTAAGTCTAGACAAACTATTTACCTGAGATGTCTAGGTTATTAACAAATTAATTAACCACACACCTCTCACGCATGCTCATAAAGCCGGTTAACTTTACTCAAGTACCGAATCGTCCCCAGGTAGGAGGTGTTCCGTCAATTCAAATCCTTCTACCTTAAACAAGATTTCACCGGGTGAGTTTCTCATAACCTTAGCATTTACAAGATATCGACCTATTCATCTAATGAACCAGATCGACTCATTTAACCCTAAATGAACATGCTTTTCTTTGTTATAGATTTTAAAAATTTAAGTCATTTTTACAACACTTGCAAAAACTAGACTTTCTATAACAAAATCTATATGCTTCTCAAACATACATACGCTAAGGCATGACAAGTTGAATATTTAACTTTCATAATCAATATAACACTTATATCGATTATGCTCTTAAATATACAACTCCTAATTCATAAATTAATATAACACTTATATCAATTATTATGAATTAAGCATGCAATCTATACATTATAACAATTATAACATACAAAATGCATCTAAAGTTGGAAGTTTAATTTCATAATTAATATAACACTTATATAATTATTCTATTAAGCAAACAACAACTAATTCATGAATTAATATAACACTTATATTAATACTCATGAATTAAACATGCATCCTATATATTATAACACTTATAACCTATAATATGCATAAAACCAGGGCAACCAATGTTGTAAATTTAATTTCATAATTAATATAACACTTATATCAATTATTCTATTAAATTAACAACATCTAATTCATGAATTAATATAACTCTTATATTAATACTCATGAATTCCCATATGCATACTATAAATTATAACACTTATAACATATTTTTCATGCATGGAGCATGCTTCCTACGGTGAGATTTTAAATCTATATGGCATACGTTATGCACATACAAACATGGAATTTAATTAAAACATACATTCGCAATGCATAATTAATTAAACACACTAAAGTGGATCGATTTTGGCATTTAACAAGCAATAACTAATTTATTACAAGCTTGAACAACAAGCTAAGTCTTGAGCGGACTTCGAACTCTTCGCACCGCCTTTGACCAGCTTGCTTCCCCGAACGCTTCGGCCAATTTCTCTTCGAATTTCTCTTTGTATTGCCTAGAACGAGTTTGAACTTATACCGAACATTTCGACGGGCTTCAAACTCGAGCTTCTTTCACAAAGAAACCTATATGGACTCTAATGACTCTAAAAATACATACTCTCCAGCACGCACGCATTAAAGCCCATACATTCTCGGGCAATTACAAATAATGAAATTCAAATAGAAACTATGCCAAAATCGATATTCACTTTAGACGCCAATTCAGAAACAATTTCTAAATTAAAATACCCACCAACTTAAATTGATGCAAATTGAGTTAATCACAAAATCGCTCTGATACTAATTGATGGAGCGATATACGTAGCGGAAAGCGATTTTGGACCGATGATACTCTAATTTCATCAATTTAACAAATAGTAAACATGCTCAAAAAAACGAAATTAAGAAATTAGAAATACATACCCTTGTAGTTCCAATTTCTTCAAGCTCTGTCGCACGTTCCTCGTCGCGAACTCTTTCGGCCTCTTCTCACGAACGCTGCGAGGACCACCTCAGGTAGTCCCGCTATCCTCGACGCCGCACAACGGAGTTGTGGGACTCCGAAAGAAGAGAAAACGAAAAAGAAATGAAGAAGGAAGAAGAAGAACCGAAGAGAGAGAGGGGGTTCAGAGAGCAAAATTTCAACACTTGAAATTTTTTCTTTCTCTGTAACAACGTGTACCCCTTCAAAGAAACAATCAAATGGAAAAAAAAAACTTCTATCTTTCTCTCTTCTCATCTGCTGGCCAAACCATCTTATATATATAACTTTATATATCAAAATATATATATGTGTCTTGCTCCATGCAAGACACATATATATATATTTAATTATTATTATTAAAAAAAATAATAATAATTTTATTTATTAAACTTTTTAATAAATAAATATATATATATATAATTATTAATTAAACTTTTTAATTAATAATTATTATTTAATTCAATATCAAATATTAATTAAATAATATGGTTAAACCCGGTTTTTCGAAAACCGACTTTTTTACCACATGAATCTTATTCATGTTTTAGGTCATTTCCATATTTAAATCAATTTATGTCCATATTTAAATCATATTTAAATATGTCTATCCTTCTCCAATAAATCGAATTTGAACAATTCAATTTTTTTTTCTTTTTCTTTTCTTTTATACTGTTGCACGGCGTTATCCGAGCTAGCCAGGAAAACCTAAAGGACCTACAGATCATGAGCTCCAACGATACGAGATAATTCGGTCAAAACTCTTTTAACCCGAATCAATCAACTTTCGTTAACCCCCGGAGACTCCACTATAGTCCGAGGGTTGCACTCTCCTCACTGTAGATATATTATGTCCTCTGATATAACCGTCACTAGCAAGTCGACCCTTCACAGGTTGTTCGTAACCACAGCTGGGTCATTTTAAACCGTTTAACCCCTGCATTACGTCTTGTTCCTTAAGTACCACTGACACCTCTAATGAACAATAGATCTGTAGTCCAACCAACAGATCAATTAACCCTCTCATCTCATGAGAGTGTGCGTGCTAATTGTTCAAGCTCCGGAGTCAGCTATTAAGGGAACAACCTATCTACTAACCCTGAAGAGCGGGTTAGGAGTGAACTCCAATCTTGCTGTACTATGTCCCCAGCTACCTATTCGACTTGATCCCCAAGATGGTAGGCTTATTGAGTCGGCGCTTATGGGCCACTCTCACCCGTGCAAGTCAAAAGATACTATCGAATAAGCAGAAGTTCATAGCGAGCTCAGGATTGAGATCGAGTTACCTAGGCCATCAATATGTATAAGTCGGTCTCATCAGTAAACGAAGTTATAAAGAGAGAGCGACTTAATACGCGGTTCGGTCTTATGCAAACTCTTTGCACAGGACGCACTCACTCGCACATCTCCATGTGAAACGATTCGGATCACATCGTTTTGTACAATACAAAGTGAGTCGCATCCAATAGTGTTACCAGGATAAGGTACCCAGCCTTATTTGTATACTATAGACCGTTTTGACTGACTACTTGAGCCTGATCCACAATCATGTCATACATGAAGCTCAAGTACTCATATTCAGCCAAGGGTGTTGGTCATTGGTATAGGTTAACTTAAACACGTTTCACTTTATTCCAGTAAACTCTTTTACTGAATAAAACTAATAACTCTTTATTTTAAATAGAATATTTACAAACATAACAGTTTACAAACCACGAGTTTTAGGACATAAAATCCAACAATAGACCCCCCCCCCTTCTTCTATCTTCCCTCACTTAAAAGGTCCCACAACCTTGTTGCTAGGCCTGAGGATAGCTGAGACTACACTAGAGGTGGCCTTCGAAGGGTTCGAGAGGAGAAACAAGCAACAAATTTGGAGAATTTGAGCAACAAAGGTATGTGTCCATACTTCTTTGTTATTTTCCAGCTTTGAGCATGTTTTTTTATGGCTAAATTGATGATATTGGAGTGCTTATGATCCAAATTGCTTCCGCTTTTGTGATATGCACTCATTCAATTGGTATCAAAGCATAATTTTAGCACTCATCTTGCATCAATTTGAGCTCGGTGGGTGTCATTTTGAAATTGAATTTTCTGGGCGTCTAAAGTTGTTTTTTCGGTTTTGGCATCAATTTTGAGCTTCAATTTGTGCTTCGTTTTGTAATTGCCAGAGCGTGTATGGGCTTTAATGTGTGCTAAAGATTTTGTAAAATATTTGGAGTCATTAGAGTCCATATAGGCTTCCAATTTGAAGAAAGAAGCTCGGTGTCGAAGAAAAAAGCTGCTATTTTTTTTCCTGCAAAATTCCAGCTTCATACCGGTTTCGTGTTCTTCACCCGCTGGTGGTTCGGTTCAGCGCTCGTTTGGTCCGGTACGGGTCGTTTTTGGTCCGATTCCGGGCTGTTGCAGATGGGTTTGCTGTTCTGGTCCGGTTCAGCTTTAATGAAGCTTGGTTTTGCTGTTTTTTGTTCGGTTCAAGCAAATTTAAGCTGGTTCGGGGTGGTTCGAAGGGTTCGAAAGCGTCTCAACCTAGTTTTTGAATTATTCTTATAATAATTTAGTTGTTTTCTTGCCCGTGATGCCAAAACTGGTCCACTTTAGTGTGTTTAATTAACTATGCACTATGAATGTATGTTTTAATTAAAATCTCTAATTGTATGTGCATAAAGTATGTCATATAGATTTAAAATCTCACCCTAGGAAGTATGCTTCATGCATTGAAAGTATGTTATAAGTGTTATAATATATAGTATGCATGTTTAGAATATCATGAGAATTAATATAAGAGTTATATTAATTTATGAATCAGATGTTGCATGTTTTAAAGTATAATTAATATAAGTGTTATATTAATTATAAAATTAAGCATACAACATATAGTTGCCTTAGTAGTTTATAATGGTTATATTCATGTTTAGGAAGCATGTTATAGGATGCTTTTATTTTATAAGCGTGGTAAAATGAGATAGACATTTAAAATCTATAACAAAGATAAATGCATGCTCACTAAGAGTTAAAGAATTCCAATGCGATTAGGAATTTAGATTCGATCTATTTTAATAGTTAAACTAGGTCGATATCTTGTAAAGCTAAGGTTACAAGAGAACTCATCCGGTGAGATCCTGTCGAAGGTTGGAGGTATTTAGGCTGACGGTTTACGGAACACCTCCTACCTGGGGATCGATCCAGTACGTGAGTTAAGTTAACCCGACTTTATGAGCATGCACGTGTGTGGTGTGAGGTTTTAAAGTGTTTATGACCTAGACATCATAGGTAAAAATATGTTTTACCTAGACTTAGGTTTTATTGTCTTAGCCGAATAATGCCTAAGTAAAAGTATACCCAAACCGTCTAAAGTACTTCGTAGGAGTTGAAAAGGTATATATGATATATCAATTTTCTCCTACGTTCTCCGCGAAGTTCACACTGTGAGATTTATGCTCGGCCTCGTGATGTCAATAGGGCATCCCCATTCAGATTTGCATAAATCAAGAGCAAGATGAATGGAGGAAGTATGTCAATACATCATACGGTCTCCTCCATTAGGTTGAACCGTGAGATTCCCATGTTCCACCTGCAGGTCGCCCATAGTAGCACCATCCATTCGGAGGGTCGTTTCATGGGAGTCAGAACAACTCAATCCCCAGAAATGGATAGGGTTTCCGAGGTCCATTCCCAACATTGACTTTTCCATTCGTTAGCATTGTTGGGGTCGATCTCCGAGGTCTGAAAATGGCAGGTCACACTTACAAGATTTGCTAAGTTGTTAGTAAATTCTTGACCAAAGTAGCGATAACTAAGGTACCATCCATTCAGAGGGTCGTTTCATGGGAGTCAGAACAACTCAATCTCCATAAATGGATAGGGTCTCCTAGGTCCATTCCCAACATTGGCTTTTCCATTCGGTAGCATTGTTGGGGCCGATCTTTGAGGTCTGAAAATGGCAGGTCACACTTACAAGATTTGCTAAGTTGTTAGTAAGTTCTTGACCAAAGTAACGATAACTAAGATACTATAGGAATATGAGTTATTCCGGTATTAGTATTTAGTCAAGAATGTCTTGGTTCAGTGAAATAGTGATTGACTGCCCCTCGGTAGCAATTGCTCTGACTCACTGAAATATCGTTGCAAACATAATAATGAGTTTATGGGTACATTATTGCTTTTGCTAAATCTTGATTGGATGTTTGAAATAGGTTAAGAACAATTCACTAATAAAATTTATTCTTTTTCAGCATGTCTAGCTCTTTTATTCAATTACTAGCTTCCGACAAATTAAACGACGATAACTACGCGACCTGGAAATCGAACTTGAATATGATTCTTGTTATCGATGATCTTAAGTTCGTCTTAACAGAGGAATGTCATTCCCCTCCTACTCGAATTGTTCGAGATGCATTTGATAGGTGGACTAGGGCTAATGATAAAGCCCGGGTCTACGTCTTGGCCATCCTATCTGATGTGCTAGCTAAGGAACTTGAGGTGATGATCATTTCTAAGGAGATCATGGATTCATTACAGGCGATGTTTGGACAACCGTCCCCATCGGCCTGTCATGATACCCTCTAATACCTTATGGCGAGGAAAGCTGAGAAGGAGAAACAAGGTAAATATGTTTTACTCGTTGTTGAAACATGTTTAGTGGAACATGATAGTTCCGCCTGGATACTAGATTCAGGAGCCACTAACCATGTTTGTTCTTCTTTCCAGGAAACTAGTTCCTGGAAGCTGCTTGCCGAAGGTGAGATAACTCTCAGGGTTGGAACAAGAGAGGTTGTCTCGGCCAAAGCTGTGGGAGAAGTGAAGTTGTTGTTTAGAGATAGGTTCATTTTACTTGAAAATGTACTCCTGGTTCCTGGTTTTAAAAGAAACCTTGTATCTATCTCTTGTTTGCTTGGACATATGTATAAAGTATCTTTTGAAATTAATGAAGCGTTCATTAGCAAAAGAGGTGTACAAATATGTTCTGCGAAACTTGAAAACAACTTATACGTGTTAAGACCAACAGAGGCGAAAGCTATTTTGAACACCGAGATGTTTAAAACAGCCGAGACTCAAAATAAAAGGCAGAAGTTTTCTCCAAGTACCTATCTTTGACACTTGAGACTAGGCCACATTAATCTCAATAGGATTGGGAGATTGGTTAAGAATGATCTTCTAAAACAGTTAGAGGACAACTCTTTACCACCATGTGAGTCCTGTCTTGAGGGAAAAATGACCAAACAATCTTTTTTTCCGAAAAAGGTTATAGGGCCAAAGAACCCTTGAAACTCGTACACTCGGATCTTTGTGGTCCTATGAATGTAAAAGTACGAGGAGGGTATGAATACTTCATCAGTTTCATTGATGATTATTCAAGGTACGACTATCTTTACCTAATGCATCATAAGTCTGAAGCCCTTGAAAAGTTCAAGGAGTATAAGGTAGAGGTTGAAAACACATTAGGTAAGGCGATTAAAACACTTCGATCAGATTGAGGTGGAGAGTATATGGATTTGAGATTCCAGGACTATATGATAGAACATGAAATAATATCCCAATTCTCAGTGCCCGGAACACCTCAGCAGAACGGTGTATCCGAGAGGAGAAATAGAACCCTGTTAGACATGGTTCGATCTACGATGAGCTATGCTCAGCTGCCTAGTTCGTTTTGAGGATATGCGGTAGAGGCTGCTGCATATATTTTGAGCACAGTTCCCTCTAAGAGTGTTTCAAAAACACCTTGTCAGTTATGGAGAGGGCGTAAAGGAAGTTTACGCCACTTCAGGATTTGGGGGTGTCCGACACATGTGTTGGTGCCCAATCCAAAGAAATTGGAACCACGTTCGAAGTTATGCTTATTTGTAGGATACCCCAAGGAAACGAAAGGTGGTCTGTTTTACGATCCTCATGAGGACAAGGTGTTTGTGTCGACAAACGCCACGTTCTTAGAGGAAGGCCACATGAGAGATCATCAGCCTATAAGTAGAATTGTCTTGAGCGAACTTTCCAGGGAAGCTACAAATAGATCAACAAGAGTTGTTGATCAGGCTGGTCCTTCTCAAGAGTTGAGAATGCCTTGACGCAGTGGGAGAGATGTTAGACAACCCGACTGTTACATGGGTTTGACAGAAACCCAGGTTGTCATACCTGATGATGGTGTTGAGGATCCATTGACCTATAAACAGACAATGAATGACATAGATTAGGACCAGTGGCTTAAAGCCATGGCCTCGAAATTGAGTCGATGAACTTCAATTCGGTCTGGGAACTTGTAGACCAACCAGATGGTGAAAGACCTATCGGTTGCAAGTGGATCTACAAGAAGAAACGAGACCAAGTCGGTAAGGTGCAAACCTTTAAGGCTCGACTTGTGGAAAAGGGTTATACCTAGAGGGAAGGGGTGGATTGGGAAGAAACTTTCTCCCCTGTTGCCATGCTTAAGTCGATTAGAATACTCTTGTCCATTGCCACGTTTTATGATTATGAAATTTGGCAAATGGATGTCAAGACAGTATTTCTGAATGGCAATCTTGAAGAGAGTATCTATATGGCTCAACTAGAGGTGTTCATAGTTCAAGGTCAATAGCAAAAGATTGGCAAGCTTAATCGATCCATTTATGTATTGAAGCAAGCATCTAGATCCTGGAATATAAGGTTTGATACTGCGATCAAATATTATGGCTTTGAACATAATATTGATGAACCTTGTGTCTACAAGAAAATAGTCAATATTGTTGTAGCTTTCTTAGTCTTGTACATAGACAATAATATCCTACTCATTGGGAATGATGTAGGATTCCTGGCTGACGTTAAGCAATGGCTAGCGACCTAATTCCAAATGAAAGATTTGGGAGAGGCTCAGTTTGTTCTGGGGATTCAGATCGTAAGGAATCGAAAGAACAAAACGCTAGCGCTGTCTCAAGCATCTTATATCGACAAGATGTTGGTACGATATTCGATGCAAAATTCCAAGAAGAGTCTATTTCCTTTCAGGCATGGAATTCATTTTTCGAAGGAATAATGTCCTAAGACACCTCAAGATGTTGACATGAGATGAATTCTCTATGCATCTGCAGTCGGTAGTCTGATGTATGTCATGTTATGTACACGACCCGACATATGCTATGCAGTGAGAATTGTCAGTAGGTATCAGTCCAATCCGGGATATGATCATTGGACTGCCGTTAAAAATATCCTCAAGTATCTTCGGAGAACGAGGGACTATGTGCTTGTGTATGGCGCAAAGGATTTGATCCTTACAGGATACACTGACTATGATTTTCAAACCGATAAGGATTCTAAGAAATCCACATCGAGATCAATGTTCACTCTTAACGGAGGAGCAATAGTATGGAGGAGTATAAAGTAAGGTTGTATTGCTGACTCCACCATGGAAGCTGAGTATGTCGCGGCTTGCGAAGCAGCGAATGAGGCTGTATGGCTTAGGAAGTTCTTGACAGATTTGGAAGTCGTTCCAAATATGAATTTGTTGATCACCCTTTTATTGTGATAATAGTGGTGCAGTGGCAAATTCCAAAGAACCTAGAAGCCATAAGCGTGAAAAGTATATAGAGCGCAAATATCATCTCATCAGGGAGATAGTGCAACGAGGAGACGTGATCGTCACGCATATCGCTTCGGAGCACAACATTGTTGATCCGTTTACAAAGTCCCTCTCGGCTAAAGTGTTTGAGGGGCACCTAGTGAGTCTAGGACTACGAGCTATACAGTAGGACAATGAGAGAAAAGCCAAGGATATGTGTGATATCCCAGTTTTCTCGCTCAACATGTTTGAATCCACTTACGTTTTAGTCAAAGTGGGAGGTTGTTGGGTTTTATGTCCTAAAACTCCTGGTTTGTAAACTGGATGTATATTCTATTTTGCAATAAAGATGTTATTGAAGTTTATTCAGTAAAGTTATTATTGAATAAAGTGAATTGTGTTCTTTTAAACCTAAATCCAATAAACTAAGAACCCTTGGCTATAGGATGTATACTAGAACTTCATGTGGTGTGATGGTATGCCTTCGCTGTCTAGCGCAAACGTTTTCTCCAGCAGAAACTCTTTCTGCAGCTTCTTCAGAATTTCCTCATCTGACAACTGTTTGGCAGTCATTGGTTCATTCCTCTTCCTTCTCCTAGAAGTTTGGTCTTCACCTTCGTCTTCTTTCATTTGCACCCCTATTTCTGGTTCTGGTATTGACACATCCTTGGGTGCCTTTCTTTTCTTTTATGCTGCATCAACATAATCCCTTTCTCTTCTGTGCTTGATTCATAAAGAAATTGATTCATTCTGTACCACTTCCTTTTTCGACTCGTCTTCGAGCTCATCCACAATAATCCTTTTTTGCTCTTTTTTCTTTTCTTCTTCTACCGCTTCACTCGCCTCTAAGTTTGATTCTATATGTAATGCCCCTTCTGGGCTTGTTCTAGGCACTAGAGCTACTTCCTAATATTTGTCCGGCATGACCTCAGTGTGAAGCTCTTTGTCCTGGGGCGCACTGGCTTCTTATGGCGCGGCGGTAGAGTTATCTACTACTTCCTCCACTTTTCTCAATTCTTCTTCCTCATTTCTCCTCTCTTCTTCTTCTCTTCTTTCTCCTTTAAGGTTGTCGACATCCTTCTTCTTAGAAACATGCTCCTCCGATTGAGACTCAACTGTTTCTTTAGTCGTGTGCGCCTTAAATTCCTCTTTATTCCTCTCCACTCTGCTTAACCCTATCTACTCTAAGGGTTTCTTAATCGCTTCTGTCAGTTTTGACTTCTTAATATTTTAGACTGGCCTACGCAAAGCCATCGATTTATGTTATCTGACAGGCTCTACCAGAGCTTTGGATTCTTTCGACTTTTTCTTAGAAGATGAGGGCTTAATAGAGGGTTTTGGAAGGTGTACCTTGGTTATCTTCACCGTTGAAGTTCAAAAAATAATCTTTGAGTAAACACATCACCTATCAAGGGTTTAATATTTCTAAGAATTGATGGGAAATCAAATCCAACATATAGTTCGAGCCTCCTTGAGGATCAATCTTAGTACGTTGTGGTGGAGCAATTGGAACATATACTGCACATCAAAAAATTCGCAAATGAGAAATACTTGGCTCCTGGCCATAAGGTAATTGTATTGAGAAGTACTCATGATAGATTGCTGGCCTAATGCGTATAAGTGACGCTGCATGAAAAAATCGCATGACCACATATATATATTGGAAGCTCTGTTCTCATAATCATTAGTCTAGCAACAATTTATAAATTATTCCGCCAAATCATTTTGTGAATGAACATGAGCTACCAGATGTTCAACACGTATCTCAATTGACATACAATAATTATTAAACATTTGGAATATAAATTCACAAACATTATCAAGACGAATTTTCTTAATTTCATAATCAGAAAATTGTGCTCTTAATTTGATTATTTAAGCAAGTAATCTTGAAAATGTAAAGTTTCTGCTTGATAATAAACACACATGTGATCATCTATTGGACGCATCAATTAGGATCATAAAATATCTAAATGGGTCAGTTGATGGATTAATAGGTCAACAAATATCACCATGGATTCATTCTAAAAATGCAGGTGACTCAATTCTCACTTTAGCTGGTGATGGTCTAATAATTAATTTTCCTTGAGAACAAGCAACATGAATTCTCATAACTTAATCAATCGTGCCAAATAGAAAATATATATGAATTAACGAACTTTATGTTCATTATTGCATATGTTTCAATAACACTAATATGTGTAACATAATCCAAAATAAAAGGCAGATAATTTTTCTAATATACATTTTCCACGTGGTACGATAGATATAATATAAACATACTCTATATTATTCATATTATCAATCGTTATATGATAATCATTACAACATATATCTTTAAAACTTAGTAGATTTCTCTTTGATTTACTAGATAACAAAACATTAACAATTATAAATTGTGTTTCTCTAAGCAAAATAATATTTGTTTTTCCAAAACTTGAATCAAGTCTACATTATTCGACATTGTATTGACTTTTGCTTTCAGCATTGCCAATTTTGAGAAATATTTTATACTTTTAAGTATAGTGTGCTTTGTTGCACTATCTATCAAACAAAGATCTTCATTGTTCATCTGAGGCAACCAAAATTTGAGAAATGTTCATGTTTCTTCAATAAAATAAAACATATACTGAGTCCTATTGACAAAAAAAAAAAAAAAAATGAATGTAAAGTTGAACTTCACATATAAAAATGAAAGAAACCTAACAATATATAATAAAAAATTGAAAATCTCATAACATCGTAGCATTTGTTGCTCCTTCAATGATGATCATTTTTTCTTATTTCATATTTCAAATATTAATAATCTCAATTTGCTTCCACACATTGTTTCAATTTTTTTTAATTGAGATATTTTAAAGTTCAAAAGAACTTAAAGGTACACAACTAATCTTTTTATATCACATCTAAAATGAGAAACTTTCATTTTTTATTTTCTTAAAATTTGAATGGTCTATAACCACCACAAGATACTAATCGAGAAACTTTCATTTGTGATTTTCTTGAAATTTGAATGGTCTATAACCACCACAAGATAATAATTACCTCATGAATTCAACTCCAACAACAATTATTAAATATTTTACATTACAATATTCACTTCAAGAAATGATATTGAATTAATTAGTTGGCCGAGATTCATTATTTTCCATCAAATGTTCAATTTTTTTATAAGTCTCAAGAAGACATTATATTTGTTCATCACAATATTTTTTTTTTTAAAAAAAAAAAACTTATGTCTCGATATTGTTACTTCAATTCTATACCAAAAAAAATGTATTTTCTCACATATACTAGTTTAAAATCACTTATTGATTTAAAGTCATGCAATTACATGTGAATCTAATCAAACAAAGTAATTCTTAGTTTAAAATTATGTCAAATGCATCTCGAATGAGCATTTATTGATGATTTATGCAACTTTTAGTCCATCTTATTAAAATGAGCTTTCGAAAGAATAAGGAACTAATACGCATATTTTTCAAACTTTATCATAAGATATTTAAATATATATAAAACGCTTTCTATATATGAAATATGTAAATAAAAAAAATTAAAAAATTAAAGTTGTATTGTACATACGTTTTATATATATGTAAACAATATTGTACATAAGAAATTTCAAACACACATGTACAATGCATAATTCTTTTCATGTCTTAATAAAAAAGTAAAAAAACAAATGCATAATTCGATTATATACGCATATCATACATAAGAACAATATACCAATTTTTAGATTATCAATAATGCAAATTTGAACATTATCTCCAAATGGCTCAAAGAATTAAATAAATTGCAATATTAAATACATGATCAATTGCAAAAATTGATTTAACAATTTGAACTCCATGCTCATAAAATCTTGAAATCTATCCAATGATTAATAAAAATTAAGTAAAATGAAATTTTATGAATTGAATCAATATCGAGTTCAACGTGTAAAATAAGATGAATCATGAACAATTGAAATGAATTCAATTATAGAATTATGAAAAACAAATAGTTAACATTTTTGCATATATCAAATATAAACATGTCAATGTGCACAAGATAATAGAATGTCAACTTTAAAAACAATATACATATATGAGATATGAGGTATTCAATCCATATACTATACATAAAACGTTCACAACACAGAGAATGAAAAACAAAAATGAAATCTAGCTTTAGCAAAAAAATATGGTTAAAGCGTCGTGTTGATAACGTGTTATAAAATGAGAACACTAAGAAGATGAAATTGAGAGAACAAAGTAGACAAAATCAATTGTATTCTTAATTAAGTTGAGGTGTCTCAAAGACGTCACTCAACCCTTATTTATACTATAGACAAAGGTGTAGGTTACAAGTAATTGATGGCTAAACTTAAGTAATTAATTATCAATTTTAAGAGGGTAAGAGAGTCTCATAACTATTCATAAAGGAGAGGGAGAATGACTATTAAAGGAGTGAATGATTCAAATGCTAAGTATGGATAATATATATATATATATATATATATATATATATATATATATATATCATATTTATAACAGTAATAAACTAAATTAAAATTTATTATTGTTTATTATTATTTAATTAAAAATTATATTCTCACATGTTCATATAATTTGCTACAAATGGCATGATGTACTATTTTTTTTTATCCCTATTTCACTTCCTGGCAATTTCTAGTGAACAGTATTAATAGGTCTTTGATTCCTATTCGAAACAATTTAGACAATTTGTAGTAAATAGTATCGAAGGAATAACATTTCTATTCCCATTGATTTCATTTAAATTCCTAATAAGTAAAACCGGTTCACCACCACAATATTAAAAACAGAACAGAGAATTTAACCACCAAGAAAATCGAAATATGTGGACATTTTCTCAACTAAACAAGCATAAACGACCTGAAATTAGGATTCAATTTCAGGTTCATCTTCTTACCATTTTAATCCTGTTAGCCACTCACAATAACAACAAAACAGTATGCTTGAGAGGATTAAAATAACTTACAGTCAGTCATGTTCTTCCCAACAATACTTCATGATACAGATCAGAGATGGATATCCCTTCAAATTATCAACTTTGACTCAAATCACAGAATCTTCTAGAGTTCTGTTCTTGTAGTAACTGGAAAACATCCAAACCAGTAAATCAGTAATCAAAATAAGATCATAAACTGAGAGCCATAGCATGAATATTGCACAGCAAGATATATTATTATCATCAGCAGCCAAGCCACACACAAGGAATGTCTTTCATTGTTCTAATAATTTATACACGATTAACAAATTAAATTTTAGGTTCCTAGATACTGGAACATGCAGAAGAAAACATGCTAAATTTCATACCGTCTTCATAAAGAAACATGACAAAGATTTGGCTACTGGTACTGAACAATGCTTACAAAAAGGCTAATTTAGGTAATGTTCAGTTCAGTTGTATAAAGTTCGAATGTACGAATCACATAATGTAGGCATTTTATAGTACACACGTGAAGAATTAAAGTAGGAAAGATAGATTTGACGAGGAAGGTTAGAAATACATGCAGCAGACAAAGGTTTCCTTTGCATGTTTGCATGCCCAATGAACTGTCAATTTGAGGCTTTCTGCTCCAGGCGTAGTCTTTTTTGACCTCCCTCCTCACTGTGGTTGCTGGATGTTGTCATTCTCTTTTCCTTTACCTCGACTGAACATCTTTTATAAGGTTTGAATCCCGTTCGACAACCCTTGAAGATTCCACTTCCAAGTCCAATTGCGAGAAATTGTCCGTCTCCATTGCTCACACCTGTTGGTGTTGTTGTACCTCTCTCCGTACCTTGATGATTAGAAGATCCACAAGTCTTGCTGTTAAGGTCCAAAACTGATGCACCACTATCTTTATCTACAATCTGACTATCTTTCTCAACATTCACATTCTCCTTATTCACATTTTCTAAATCATATAGAGGTGAGAAGCTTTGAGGCAATACATCACGAGCGAAGAGTGCTTGAAAGGCCAGCCGCCCCTATATGACACACAAATTACGAGAAAATGTAAGCATTATACGAAGAAAAATGCAACAAAATACATAAAACAAAATAACATACCCTTTTTACCTCATCAGAAACCTCTTTCCAAGATTCACTTGTGATACTGATGCTGTATCTACTGCGACGATTACTGGACTCGGGAGCTGGACGATTCATCTCAAGCTCTTTTTCCTCCTCCTTATCTTTGTCATTCTTTTCTGATGCATCTATCTCACGATCACTTCCAGATGCTGTATTGGAACCACACGAGGAACGGTCTACTTGTTTTCCCCTCTTTCCCTTGTCTGAATCATGAAACTCAACCTCAGCAGGTGTCTTCTCGTCATGGGCAGGTTTCACCGTAGCATTTGCATTTGCACCTCCACTACCCTCAGAGTCAGATGATGAATGAGTAGGTGACTTGGAACCGGAATGTCGAGCTGCCAAAGCTTCTGATTGTTCTGCTTCCAGCTGCTGATTTTGCAAAGCAGCATTTTGTAGGGAACTTTCTGCTTTGTCCTTGGACTCAGGATTTGGACAGGTATCTACTAATGATTGTACTACAGGAGCTGATATAGCAGCACCGGTAAAGGCAGAATGAAAAGGGGCGCATAAAGGTAGCAGTCCATGGGCCGCCCACCAAGCAGTTGCAGCTGCTACAGTTGCTGCAGCCATAGCTTCCATACTTTGGGTGGGGTTCATGTTCATTTGCTTGGTTCTAAAAACATCTTTATCACACACGGTAGAATCTGCAGAAGTTTCAGGATTCACATAGGGCCAACATGTTGCTGTCAAACTTGCTATTGCATGGGCTGCAGGGTTTTGTTGAAGGGTAGACACAACAAGATTCGAAAATGTGGAAGACGTGTGGAGAAGTGGCTTGTAATTTTCTTGGTTAGGGTGAAGTAAGGTAAATGGAGTAGGATGAATAGGTGGATATGATTGATAAATGCACGTAGGTGCATTATTTTGATGTTCGAAGGAAACAGAATCAGATGGATTCCTAAGCATATTATGCTCTCCTTGAACCTCCATTGCTGAATGAAAAGTCGATTCCTGCAGCGTTCCATCTGTTAAAGACCCTTGAGCATTTGTTCCCAAGCTTCCATCTACCACATGCACAGGCACGTGCCTTGGATAATTATGAGCAGCTTGCATTTCATCTCCAGACAGTACACAGCTTAAAGTTTCTTTCTTTTCAACAGACACCAATCTTTCGTGTGAAGCACTTGAAATCTCCAATTCTGAAACTTTGCCCGTGCATCTATCATGGAGTGGCTGTTTGGCATCAAGGTAGTTAGATATTATAATTCAATTTAAGTTGAAAGAATATATAAGATTCAATTCTTTCATATTTGCACAATTACCTCTTTAACTGAAGGCACAAACTCCCTGAAAGCACACGAGTCGTTCAATTTAACTTGCACAGTTACAGAATTTGTGTTTTTCAAAGAAAAGGAGTTAGCTTCTCGTGATAGGGTAAATACTTCTGAGCAATTATCGTCATGAGTATCCATATCATTAGTTGCTTGTTCTTCTCCACTAGTAGCCTAATAATATAAGCAGCAAAGGTGAAATATTATAATGATAAACATTAACGCATTGGAAGAAGATAGAAGAATGCAACACACCTCATTCAGTGGCTCTTTCTCCAAATCTAAGATTTGTTTGCTCTGTTGAGAAGACACCAAAGTCAAGAGCTTCCCGTCATTTGCTCCCAACTTCGATATAGGAGTCTTCCTAGGATAAGGATTACTTGGTTTCCTCTTAGGACGGGGTGGTGGAATGTCTATATCGAGAGCTTGTCCAACAGGAATCCCCTTAACAAGTGCTTCTTTTTCCAGCTGGACAATTTAAAAAAAAAATAAAAAATCTCAGAATCTCAGAGAAAATAAAACATATCTTCTCACAATATCCACGTAGCAAAAGTTTACTAAGAATGTCATGTAGTGGAGTGGAACAATTGCTGAAAGATTATATTGAACTAGCAACTTTGTACATGGCCTAGCACGTTAGAATCCTAGAAACAGATACAGTGGCCTGATTTGATATGTTCAAATAAAAGTTCAGACTCAAGAAGGAACAGGAAACCGGTGGTTTCCAGGCACAGACTCAAGGATAAGGGACCTCGTAAGTGTAACCGTGGCGATTGTCTTGTCTTTAAAGAGTGCAGGCTTTTGCCTGAAGTTACCGGACAAATTATATTATTAAAAACTAACTACAGAACAAAAAATGAGGCTATCAAAACCTCAATACACTTTCAAAACAGTTCACCTCATTTTAGCTATCCAAATTAAACATGTTGTCATGTCAAGGAATCCAAATTAGTAGTGATACGGATGAAAACGAAACTATTAATGTTAGCATAAGTTTCCAATTACAGGGTCATTGATGACAAAGAAAATTATGGAACCATGTAAATTTCATATAAATTATTAAAATTTGAAATAACAGTTCAATTATTCTCCATCCTAATACTTGAGGGGCCAAAGCTGAAAATTCAACTTTAGTAATTACTGCTCCTGGCCACTACATCTCTTCTTTTACTTCGCCATGTAACTAAGTTCCCTCCTATAAAAGAAAGTAATCAAAAGTAGATCTTATATCCTAAGCACTTCTTGCCCAACGTCATCAAAAACTCTTCTTTCACTGGTACGTGATTTCTTTTGGGAAAGTTTTCGAGATAATGGTGGCATGCATAATGTTAATTGGGAGACTATCCAACTCCCAAAGCTTATGGGAGGACTTAGTATTGGAAACTTCCACAGTCGGAATTTGGCTTTATTGGCCAAATGGATATGGCGGTATATTACAGAGGATGACAACCTTTGGCGCAAACTTATTTCAGCCAAGTATTACTCATATGCGGGTAGTTTTGCTTGGCCTCAGCCCATCCCCACAAGTTCTTCAAAATCTCCTTGACGTTTTATTTGTCAGACTTTGGATTTGGTTGCTAGTTGGGCCCATCACTCACTTGGCAATGATGCTTCTACCACTTTTTGGTATGGTTCATGGCTCGATTGTGGTCTTCTTTCCTCGGTCTTCCCTCGCTTATTTTGTCTTACCACTCAACTAACTAATATGGTTGTTGATGTATGGGTGTCTTCCTCACAAGCCTGGGACTTATCTCTCTGACGCAACCTTAATGATAGGGAAGCGGCTGAATGAGCCATTTTATCTCATCTTCTTTCTCCTATTTGCCTTTGGACTAGGAAAGAACTATGGATTTGGCCCTTGGACTCTTCGAATCGTTTTACGGTTAAATCTCTTATGGAGGCGTTAGTTGCGGTGGATGATCCTTTGAAAAGAGACCTTTACTCGGTGATCTGGAAAGATGGTTATCCTAAGAAGATAAAAATCCCTCTTTGGGAGCTTAGCCTTGGTGCAGTTAACACGACGGGTAGGCTCCAGCGGCGAATGCCTTATTTCTGCATCTCTCCTTCATGGTGTTTTATGTGTGCCTCTAATGCTGAAACCCCTTGTCATTTGTTTGCACATTGTTCTTTTGCATCTCATTTTTGGGGCTTTATTTTGGAAGTTTTTCATTGGTCTTTGTCACTGCCCCCATAACATCTATGATTTGCTTGTTGTTGTTCTAGTGGGTCATCATTTTAGGGGAGCAAAGAAAATCTTATGGCTTGCTCTTACCCGGTCTTTCTGTTGGTATCTTTGGAGAGAGAGAAATGTCTGGAATTTTCGTGATACTTCACATCTACTTTTGATCGTTTTCTAGATTCTGCTTTTTGTCATGCTCTCCTATGTTGTAAAGAAATAACACATTTTACTCATTATAGCTTATTTTCTTTAATCTCCAATTGAAGATTTTTCATGTAATTCGCCTATAGGTGTTTGGAGTTTTTTCCATCATTTCATTTATCAATGAAATTGTTTCCCTTCTCAAAAAATTAAATAATATAACTTCCAAGTAACTAAATGATCACCACGTCTTCAAAAAGAAATTTAACAAATTCAAATTTTCACTTCTCCGTTCTCCCATTTCTCATGCTTCAAACTGTAAGGGTACCAGTAGGAAAATAAGGGTATATGTAGGGAATATTAGTAAGGGCATATTGGTAATTAGATAGGTAGTTGGTTAGGGTATGAGATTATAAACAGAAGGAGAGGCTCTTGAGGAAGATAGGCTATTGTATAAGTGAATTAGGGCTTGAGAGACTGTTCTCGAGAGGGGAGGGTGCAAGTACCTCGAATTACTTGTTTATCTTGTAGCTCGGTTAGATTTATCTTTCAATATAGCTTGTTAGCAAGTATCCTAACAAATGGTATCAGAGCTCGTTCATCCTGGAGCATCGCTTCTGGCAATTAATCGAGAACGTGAGTCACAGTTGAAGATACAAGGACTTCTGGATGCAATACAACAGGAGTTCGAGGTACTACGACCCCTCCCCTCTTGAGAACACTCTCAAAACCTAATTCACTCATACCATAGCCTATCTTCCTCAAGAGCCTCTCCTTCTATTTATAACCACATACCCTAATAAACTTCCTATCTAATTACCAATATGCTCTTACTAATATTCCTAGCCTATTTCCCTGCTGTAACCTTACACAAACACCCTTCAATAACTTGTTTTTATTTTTTTTCTCAAAAAAAATTATTTTTGACCCCCAAAATTAAGATACTTTCTTCCTTGCTTAGCCACCACCGACAATACTCTGACTTCTATTTTTCCTTCTTTGGTCAGATCCCCATAAAATTAGAGTTTCTTGATTGTCATTTTGTCCCTGCGGCACCCATCCCCCTTTCCTAAAATAGGAAAAGGCTTTGTTCGATGGTGATGTTTCAACACCAGTCCCATTGACCACAAAAGTTTTCAAGATGTTGAGAAAATGTTCAGTATGGAGGATGGCCTTCCCCATATTGGAAACTTCTCTTCAACTTTCATCTGATTTTTCACAAGAAAACTTTGGTTTCACCTACATGAATTGAAAAATATTTAACCCCGAAGTTTCCAGTTTTGGTAGCTAAATGATGGCAGCCAACAACCTTTGCACTTTAAAAATAAAAAAATAAAAAAATAAACATAAGAATAGGCTAACAACAACTTGTCGAACTGTTTTCTTTTTTTTCTCCGCAAAGAAAACACCAAAACCAAAATATTTGTCTCGTAAGTTCATTTCTCTTCATCAATCAGAACTCCTTCCCTTTCTCACATGAACACCAATTCAAATCCTTCGTATCAATAAAAAAATTGATGATTACCAATTGTCTCAATGTTCAGTTTGTTCCCATCATCGTGCAGTGACAAGGTTAGATCAAATTTGACACGTGAATACCACAGAATTTGAAAGGAATTACTTTCCATATTTATGTTTAAGAAAATAGTAACAATATGAAAACTTTGGCTCACAGGTTAGATTTATATCATTCAAAATTAAAAGCTACGGGTTTGCTAATCCTCCAAGTTACATAAACCTAAGTTACACAAATTCAATTTATAAAACCCACATTTTATACTAGATTTTTTGTTTTTTTTTTTTTTATATTCGTGAGTATCCGGGCCAGGTTGCGCGCATTTCCTAAATAGATATTAACTTCTACAAATCACAAACTTATCAACAAAACATATGTTACACAAACTTAGGTTTATATGACCCATTCAATTGCGCAATCCAAACACTTGTTACAAAAATTTAGGCCTCCCAACACCAGGATTATTAAAACCAATGAGCCAAATGTTCCCTAAGAGTCTCACTTATTCAAAGAGAGGTTAACATCTTGTCCAGTACTGCACCTAGTGTCAAAATCTATAAGGAGGAAAAGGCCAACCTATTTCTTAAAACTCAGCCTTCCACGGTTCCACCATCTTATGATGAGAAGAAAAGGTATATCTGTAGCCAAAGAAATAGTTGACAATTCCAGAACTCCAGTACTCTTCCTCCGAGACAATGTCTACTCCTATCTCGACATACTCATCCCCATGCCTAAGAATAAAATCATTGAAGTCCATAGTTCTCCTTCGCCTATAATGGAGATCTCTAATATCAGATTACCATTGAATTACAATTCAAACCATTGACAAAAAAAATGTTGAGTAATGTAAAGGACAATGCCGAGAGCCAACCATTTAAATAAATAACCTAAAGAGAGAAAGTATTAAAATAATTGACTCCATAAGTTTGAGTATAGCCTTTGTCGGGGGGCGGAGGAAGATCTGGATCATTTATTGTGGAGCTGCGATTTTGCTAGGATTGTTTGGGATCTCTTCTTTGAGGCCTTTGGCATCCAGCTGGCCAGGCCCAGAGATCTGAGGGATATGATCGAGGAGTTCCTTCTCCATCCGTCGTTTCGGGAGAAAGGAAAGTTTCTTTGACAAGGGGGTGTTTGTGTCGTCTTGTGGGGATTATGGGGGGAAAGAAACAGTAGGACATTTAAAAGGATTGAGGCAGACCCTTGTGCGGTTTGGTCCTTTGCTCGTTTCCATGTTTCTTTGTGGACGTCGGTGACGCAGTTGTTTTGTAATTATTCTTTGAACATTACTTTGCTTAATTGGAGCCCCTTCCTTTGATTAGGGAGTCCTCATTCTGGGCTTGATTTTTTGTATGCCCTTGTATTCTTTCATTTTTTCTCAATAAAAGTTCGGAACCTTTTCAAAAAAAAAAAAGTCTGTGTAGAGCCTTTCGCAACAAAACAAGATTTCAATCGAGTTGTATCATGTCTAAAAACCCAGGACACAAACACAACATGGACATGTACATTAAAAATATACATTTTTTTAGGACAAAATACATTTTTGGTCCTGAGGTATCGGGTAGATGTCTATTTGGTTCCTGAGGTTCAAAATGGACACTTTTAGTCCCTAAAGTTTGAAAAATAGTCATAAATGGTCCTTAAACTCCTTTGCCCGTTAGTTGACTAACGGTAAAATGATGTCATAGTTAAAATGTTGATTATACCTACTGATTTGGCCAAATATATTATTTTAATAATATTATTTTTGTTGATTGAACTCTCTCCCTCCTCTTCTCTTTACTCTTTCATTCTCCCCCTCCTCGCCGTCATAGTCGTCAAACGACGCCGCCAGCAGAAGCGTCCAACTACTGTTTTAGATCTAGGAGGAGAAGGGTACTCGGGCCTGCCGTTAACAAAAATAGAGAAAAAGGTCTTTTAGGCCCAACCTCTAATCCAAGAGATCCACTTGGCATCAAAACCTTTTTTGTGTAAGACTTCAAGAAGAAAATCCCAATTGACCATATCATAGGCCTCCTCAAGTCCAGCTTGATGACCCATCCTTCTTTTGACTTGCTATGATTTTATAGATGCTTGTAAGAAGGCTTATAGGCCAGAAGTCTGCCACTTTAGTAACTTTCACCTTCTTCGCAAAGGTAGGTCATTGACACATGAGTTAAGAATTCCCTTTTCAAAAAAGTATTGGAACACTTCAAGGATATCCCCTTTAACGATGTTTAAATACTTCTTAAAAAATTCGCTCGCGAAACTGCCTGGCCCTAGAGCTTTGTTAACCACTAAATCGCCAACTGCTTTTTCGCTTCTGAAGAAGGCTCTTCCAGATCTCTACTCAAGTTTGGGGAATGGGTCTCCAATCAATACCCTCAAATTGGAGCCTTGGGCCTTCTCTTTTTGAATGAAGTTAAGCTTATGAACTCCTCAATAATCTCATCTCTGCTCTTATTTTGAATATCCGTGATATTTCTTCTGGCATTAGTATAATTATGAAGAATCTGAAATTTTCATCACCCTCCATGAGCCACTTCAATTTGAATTTCCGTCTCCATTTTCTTTCTTCCATCATTAAGGTGACTGCAAGCTGAACTTTCAGGGATTTTTTTTTCGCAGTCTCTAGTGTTGGTATCAACAGAGAGCTCCTTCACATCAAGAGCTACAATAGCATTTGAAATTTGGTTCCTCTGAGCTACTATCGAGCCAATGTGGTCATTGGACAGTTATTCCACAACTGGTGATAAATGTGAGGTGACACCAAACATTCATTAAGAACCATTAACATGTTCAATTACTTAGGCCTGTATCAAGATCGCTGAAAATTCCTGTGGCTTCATCCCAATGGAAGTCACGGTAGAAAGGATGAAATGGAAATGATTGTGCAGATATTCCCCTTTCCAAATCAAAGAGTTGTGGTAGGATGAATTTCCGAAATTCATGGTAGTTTCTCCAATGAGGATGCTTGGAGGTTTTATGGTGGTGAAAATTTTTACTCGCACAAAACTATTGGGGTCTCCCAAGATGGGGGCCGGGTAGACAATCATCAGGACTTCTTGTTTATGAGAAACTGCAGACCTTTTTTTATTAAGGAGCTGAAAGTACGGGAACATAATATACAAGACCAAAAGGATTACGAAAATGACTTCCAGTCGGTCAACAAAATAGAAACAGGATAATTTTAAATGTGTTTAGATTTAAAGATGACATAAGGTAGGTAATACCCTCCCAAACTGCTCCTCAAGTCTTTCTTCCATAGAAAAAATCCATATGTTGCACTTAAGCCATGTAACCTATAAAATACATGATCGCTCATTCTACCAAAGCGCGATTTTTCTATTGGAGAGGTTGTGGATACCACAAATCAAAACCAAATGTTACTTTGCTAACCGATGTTGGGGCAAGTCAGCTCCAAAAGTGTTGAAGAACTTGGCCCACAAAAAGCCAGCCAAAGGACACAGTACAAACAAATGGTCAACATCTACACTACATTGATTCATTTACTCATCACACACCAAGATAAACTAAAATTCAAGCTCAGGTGTTACTTTGAAGCCTTTCAGCTGTGTTCAGCCCCTAAATAGCCAAGGTCCAACAAAAAAACCTAGCATTTCTAAGGCACTATCAATTTCTACAATAATTTACAAAAGGAAGGGGATGAGCTTCAGCATTGCGGGAGAGGGTTGCAGCTAATGATTTAACCAAAAAACATATCATTTGTTCAACGGTCCTCACCCATCGGGTAGCAGCATCAAATGATATTAAAACAATAGGCTTTCAAAATTGAATGTTCTCTAGGTGACTGTCCTTTGATCTATTTATTAATGCCGCTAGGGAAGTTCCTCTAGTAAGTTGTAGAGACCAGTTGAAGAGAGGATGATGGAGAAGTTAGACAAGTGGATGTGTTAGAGTATTGATACAAGATTATATTTATCATAACCATAAGTTTAAGTTATTGGGTTTAGTGGTGATTTAACATGGTATCAGAGCAAGAGATCATGTGTTCAAACTCCTGTAGTGTCATTTCCTCCCTAATTAATGTTGATTTCCACTTGTTAGGCCTCCTACAAATTTCCAAGTCCACAAGTGATGGGGAATATTAAAGTATTGATATAAGATTAAACTAACTATAACACATCAACTTAAGCTTTTGAGTTTCGTGGTGATTTAACAAGAGAAGCTCTTTTATTTCTGAGATGGGGCTCTATCGGGCATCCCAACGTATTTATCTCTCCCTTTTCAATATACCCAAAAATCCCCAAGCTTTCTTTGCGTTTGATATCCAGCATTTGCTTCCATCCTGCAAAAGATTTTGAAAGCTGAAGATTCCCAAAAAATGTAAGGTCTTCTTTATGGACTCTGGCCTTAGGCAAAATCAGTACTTCAGACAGAATTCATAAGAGTTTTCATTCGATGGCGATTTTTCCAAACTGGGGAATCTTCTGTAAAGAAGCAGAGAGAATTTGGACCACCTTTTCATATCTTGCCCAATTGCTAACTACCCCTGGACATGTTTTTTCTCTGTGTTCAATATGTTTTGGGTCCTTCAGCACTCCATCAAGCTGTCTCTTTACAGCATTTTGGCTCCTTCAAGTCTTCCAGATTAGAAATGCGTCCTTTGACTTCTTGCTGCTGCTGTTTGTTGGGTACATAGGATTGAATGCAATAAGAGAACCGTCACACAGGGAGAACCTGCTGCTGTTTGTTGGGTACATAGGATTGAATGCAATAAGAGAACCGTCACACAGGGAGAACCTTCACAGAGGAAGAACCTTCTCTTGACCAACTTTGGGATAATGCCCTTTATCTGATGGCGTTGTAGGCCCTTAATGCTAAACCTTCTATAATAATATTTTTTCCACCTTACTGTCCAATTGGAGAGCCTTTATGTAACTCTTGGTTCTCTGTACTTTTCAATTTCTTTTCAAGAGCGCAGTTTCTTATAAATATATATATATATTCCCAGTAATGTTGTTAAGGTTCTAGAGAAAAAACAAAGGAGGGATTTTCCATGGAAATGAGCTGAAGATGAAGAAGAAGCGACCTTATAAGCTGGAAAAAAGTCTCCGACCCTCGCAAGGGGATGTGGGGGGCTTGGCCTGTGAAGCTGGAGGAAGAGTGCCACAACCCTTATATCTAAACGGGGTTGAAAATTCATGAATGAGGTCAAAGCACTGTGCCACATAGATATTGTTTCATGCACAATATCGAGCAAGGGCAGAGAACTATATCTACTAGGCACTAACTGCAAGAACAAAGCTCGCGGAAGCACATTTCCAAATGTAACCGGCAAACTGGAAGGTAGCACTTTTTCAGACTAGACAACGAAAAAAAGATCATGCTTGAAAGTCTCAATGGGTAATTAGTCATTAAAATTCATTTTTCCCAGACTGTATAGATGGCAAACTCGAAAGGATTTTCTCCTAGTAATTGTTGGCCTGAGGGGCAAAGAGAAAATAATCTTAAGTTTAGAAGACATCCTTCTGAGTTAGTGACTTGAGAAAGGGCTGCTCTCTCCAGCATTCTTCATAATATTTGGCAAACTCAGCATCCAAACATAATGACATGGTCTGCTTCACTTGCAGGTTTTTGTTGAATCAGTACTTCAGCTCTGATGCTATTTTGGATAATTAGGGCAATCTAATGGCAGAAGTTCCCAAGAAAGTTAAGTTCTTCACCCGGATCTTGGCTCTAGGTGGTTTGAATATAGTCGATAGGATGCAAAAGAGATATTAGAACATGTTTGTTCACACTGAGACGGATCGAAGTTGCATGTTTGTTCTCAGTCATGCTTTGGGATGAATGTCTAAGAAATTTTGAGGTTTGTTGGTGCTTCCAAACAGATAGTAAACAAGCTTTCTTTTAATTGCTAATTGCTTGGTCTTTTGAAAGAGAAAAATCAGAATTCTCTGGAAGAATGAAATTAAACCTATCCTTTGGAAGATATGGAGGGAAAGAAATCAAGAAATCTTTGAACGTGGTGGTATTTGAATGCATACAGAAGGAATAAAGAGCTCTCAAACTCTCCCTTAAACTATGGACCAGTCTGATGTCAATAAGTAACTAATTGTATCAAAGGCCAAAGTACTTAGATGCTTAGGGGCTATTTGAGAGTATTTTAAAAAATAGTTCTCGATATTTTAAATAAAAATTCTGCAAAAACATGTTTGAAAAACTAATTTTTTTAAATTGTTTAGTTTGTTTTTACGAATGACTTCTATTAAAGTTATTATAGTTGTTTTTCTTAAAAATATTGATTATAAATATTTGATTTCAAGTGCATAATAATAATTAACATCTATAAGCCACCCAGTTGTAGTTCTTAAAACTGTTGTGAATAACATAAACATGTAGTGAAAACAGTTTCCAAACCAAGCTCTGAACTCTTTTAAGATCTTTCAGGGAAAAAGGAATCAATCAATAGGGCAACCACGTCTTACAATCTTAATATCCCTTCTCCATCGATCAGCAAGATTCGAAACCCTTTTATTCTAAAAGATTTTAGTTCATTTTCCTACAACTCTTTATTCTTTTGATCGAACCCAAAAGGAGGTGACCAAGAATTTATTGAAATTAAGAGGGAGGGTCTAAACTATCCTCACAAGCTTTAGTACTAGATTTTTCTGACCTGCCAATGAAAGTTTCCGTCCTCAAAAGGCTGGAACCCCTTAGCACTCATACATATCAATGACACGTAAAAGCAAGCAAGAGTTGGAATCAGTTGGCCAAGGTCAAGTATGTGGATTCTAAGGGAGCGGGTGAATCATTTGTCACTTTCTATGTACGTGGGTGGTAGAGTTGATTTACCTTAAAATCTAATAGGGGACATGGTGTTGAACTCTCCTCCACCCTTGGCAGAAGTTGAGCACATTGGTTGGCCTGCCACCCCTGGACCAAGAAAAATGCCCTAATTCAACTGAAGAGGATGAATTATTAGAAAACCCAAAGTTGGGTAGACAAGTTAAATCAAGGCAATATAGGAGAAGGGCGTTCATGAGTATATATCATCATGAATGTACCATCCAAATGTTGTAGCCTTGTCGGATTAGGCATATTTTTCCGTGAGATTAGTCAAGGTGCATAAGCGCTAGCTGGATACTCCCATCTAAAGGAGGAAGGAAAAAAAAAAATTAAAGGTATCTTAACATGTTAAGTGAGGGAGGGTGTCAAAACTCAAAGCCAAGCTAGTATGGTGATTCCAAGTAAGTGTAGGATTGGAGACCCATCAATAGCACATGAACTGATTAAAGCATGCCAAGAATAGGGATCATGTGCTTTCACCACTTTCTATATGATTGTTGGGAGGGGGGACACTGTGTCAATTCTTCACTACATTTAGGCCACGGCCGGCCTATGTGAATCATCCAACGGTGTTAACTCTCTGGCCATTTTATGTGGGATAGGTTTACTAGCATTGTTCTCCTTCTCACTGAATGAAGGTCTCTATTATAGAGAATAGCCCAAACATGGTTATCAAATATTGTGTTGATATGAGCATGAGTGATACTACATCACAAGGGTGCAGATGGATGGAAGTTCAGATAAGTCATCATCATCAAGAATGATGGTTGGCCAGTTATCGTAAATGCCTTTAGCCGATCAACAGTGCGTGAAGATGCCCTTATGTGATTGTGTAAGAATCTGAATCACGTACCAATTATCTGCCCATGTATGAATCTGAGGTGGTTTCTGATAAAGTGACTATTTTAAGACAATAGGGATAAAGCGTTGTGGAAGCAGACTGTACCATGTACATCAGGAAAATTTCATCAAAACAAGTCAGAGCAAGAAAACTGAATAAGGCATGGAACGTGCAGATATAGCAACATCTATAATCAGTATATATAAAAACAAGCATACCACAGGATAAAGGCAACTAGGCCATAATGCCAATGGAACTACCTGCTACCGTTAAAAAAAATGGAACTACCTGTAAGAAACGCTCAAACGTTCTACTGATGAGCAAGCAAGATTATAAAAACTAAACAACTGGACAAAAAAAGAACACAAAAGGAAGCAAGTTTCGCCAGAATACAATATTTCATAAAAATAAAAGCATTGAAATCACGTTCTACAAACAAAGAAGAAGCAAAACCGAAAAATAAGAATATGTAGAGAAGGGTAACCATTGACCTTTGAAAAGAACTTTTGTGCATGACTTCGTATCTGGACTGCAGTTTTGGTTCCAATGTGTTCTGCATATGAAGGCATGCAGTGGAGAATCAGGTACCTTTTTGGGGGACAATATAAACTTGATAGCAGTCACTAATGTATCCAGATCAAATTAGCTCTCAACAATAACCAGGAATTTGTATCACAGATCATAAAAATTTTAATTAAAGAAATTCTGATTAATTAGCTGGTTGGTAATTAAATTTTGCATCATCTATCACAAAGGACATAATTCATCCAACACATGTTACATGCTAAGAAATGAACCAATATCTACCCAGGATATTATTCGTAATTGGCATGTTTTTCTGCCTTCTCAAAGTTGATTCTTGAATTCTCCTTCTTATTTTCTGTTTTTCTTCTTCCACTTTGTTACTTTTTTTATATTCTGTTTTTTCCTCCACTGGGAGTTTGTATCTCGTCCCTGTGGAGTTTGTATCCCGTGAGCATGTCTTTTTTCATTAAATCAATGAAAAGTCATCTTGTTCAAAAAAACAAAAGTAAAAAATGAAAGCTGAGATTTGATCAAAATATAACCTTCAATTCTCTGCCATGCTCGGCCATAGAGCTTGAGCGCCTCTAGAAACCTATTATGCTCCTCCTCCGTCCAGCGTTCTCGTTGCTTTGTAATAGTATAAGGCTTCCTGGTCTATCATATGCATAAATACACAACTTGAGACCTCAATTATAAACAGTTTTTCATTTTTCTTTCCCTTAAACTTAATTTTTCCTTTTTTTTTGTGAGAGAGAGGGGGGAATAGATTTCACCTTAAAAACCAAGTCTTCTCCAGAGGAATTGGGATCCATCGACGGACTCGAGCAGCTGCCGCTGCTTCAAATCCTCTCTAACAAGCAACCTCCATTCATTGTTGGGGATATAAAATTTTAAAAATGGTGAAGCCGTTGTTACTTTTGTAAGGTGGTGGTTCCTTGATACTACTGCAAAATAGAAAAAAAGCGACAGCAATCGGTAGCGATCCGTCTCTTTTTCACGTAAACAAAATTAAAGAAATTCATATCTTAACAGCATCAAGGGAGAGTTTTAATGAAAACTTTTAAAATCATAAGAAACATTCAAAGAAAAAACATTTTCAGAAGGCACCGCAACAAGATATAGAGAGAGAAGAAGAAGAAGTTAAAATGAAATATCCTTATTCAGAATCCTCACCAAAACGAACTGGAAGACGCCAAGACCTTAGAAATGTAAACAAGAGAGGGAGAGAAAAAAAAAACAAAATCGTAATCAGTAATCAAGAAACTACTGCATCATCAGTCAGAATACTGATCTGGTAAGGAGAAGTTAAGCTAAGCATCCATTTAGCTGCCGAGAAAAGTTTCGAAATCGAATAATCATAAAACAAAAACAAAACTCCATCCGTTTCTACAAATTTCTCGGCAACGAAACTGAGAGTAAGAATGAAGAAGAAGCCCTAGTCCTAGAGAGAGAAAAAGAAAAAGAAAAATACCTTGGAAGACAGCCATGGTTGGAGGTAATTGAGAAGGGAAGAGTAGTAGGTAGTCCGATGATGCATTAGATTGAAATCAACAGAATCTGAGCAGAAAATTCATGGTGAATTGAAGGGAAAAAGTAAGAAGAATCTGAAGAAGATCAAATATTTGCAGAGAGAAATGGTGAAGGGAAGTAGTAGATTCTTCTCTGTTCTTTTGCTTCTGAGAGACCTAACGCACCGGAAATTACAGTTTGGGAGGCGTCGGAGAAATCTCAGCCACTATAATTAATTTCTTCTGAATTTTGCTTCGATTTAAAAAAATAAAATAAATAAAAAAATAGCAGTGAATTTTTTAATTTTTAATTTTTAGAGGCTACAAACAATTGAGTAAGGCAATAGAGAAAGGTCGTTGCATTAGATTTTGACAAGTGGCGAAAAACTAGTGGTTCTAAATGATAAAGCCCATCGATGCGCTTTTTCCTATTTTTTTTATTTTATTTTAATAAAAGTTGGTTATTTCTCTCCTCCAATCTCCTCCACAAGTTCTAAGCTAAGGCTGAGTGCTTAAAAGCGTCCCGTCCAGCTGTCTTTTGTGGGCCCCGCCTACACCTGGAGATCATCGTTCGTTGCCGGTCACGTGCCCACTGGGAATCGGACTTTTTCGGCTGACGTGGCTTTCTTTTTCTGGAAAACAAATAAACTCGCCTATTTCTACTCTTGGCCTTCGCCCGTACGGTCTTCTAACTTAATACTCTATGTAATTTAGGATTCTAAATTTAAATCTTCAAATTTAGTCTCTACTTCTCCACAAATCTTTCAATTAGTCTTTATTGTTACATTCCGATGTCTTGTCTTATTTCATTTTATCAAATTTAATAAAAAATTAATCGTAAAAATAAATTTTAAAATTTATTAAAAGCATAAAGACTAAACTTGACCATTTAAATTATAATGAGTCTCAAATTATTATTTTAATATTCTAAAAAAAATATATATATATTTTAATGGTAAAATTATAATGTGTCTCAAACACAATAAAATGATAAAATGATATTTTAATGTTCTAAAAAAATAATAATAATATAAATAAAATAAAATGATATTTTAACTTAAATATTTTAGGGTTGAATTATGTTTGAATTAACTTGTTTTAATTATTAAATTGATTATAATTATAGTATGATTTTGTAGTACACAAATATATATACACGTGGAATGAGGATTCGAACTTGTGACGTTTTATATTGAAGTTATAGTATTACTTTAACTAATTAGAGTATGCTTAGGTTGACTATAAATTAAGTACACAATTTTTATAAGTTTATATTTATTTATGTCACGATAACTATTTGATTTTTAGTTTTTAGCTTTTGAAAATTAAGCTTATAAAGACTATTCTATCCATGAGCTTCTTTGTTTTGTTATCTAAATTCTAAAAATGTTTTCAAAATACAATGCAAATTTTGAAAATTAAGGTTTTGTTTGATAACAAATTTGTTTTTAGTTTTCTATTTTTGAAAATTGTATTTCTTTACTCTACCTGATTTTCACCTCTCTTAATCGATTAATTGATTTGAATTTTCAAGCAAATTTTGAAATCGAAAACTATTTTTTTAGGTCGTTCGATAATGATTTGTTTTTTTGTTTTACAAAATTAAGCTTAAAAACACTATATTCACCTATGGATTTTTTGTTTCTACTTTTTACGAGTATCTTCAAAATCTAAGTCAAGTTTTGAAAACTGAAAAGAAGAAGAAAAAAAAAAATTATTGGAATTTGACTAAGAAATCAAAAATGTTTCCAAAAGAAAATTTAAAACCATTGTAAATAAATAGTGAAAAAAACAAGCACAATTCTTAAGAATTAAAAACTAAAAATTAAAATGGCTATAAACTGAACCTTAGCTTCCAAAACTTAGCTTCTTGAATTTTGAAAACACTTTTAAGACGCAATAGCAAAACAAAGAAATTTTTTTGATGGAAGTAGTGATTATAAACATGATTTTCAAAAGCCACAAAATTATTTTTTGGTTTTTAAAAATTAAGTTCATAAACCCTACTTTCACCTTTGTAAGTTTCTTTTTTTGTTATCTCCTATTTACCAATGTTTTCAAAATTTAAGTTAAGTTGTGAAATTTAAAAATAATAATAATAATAATAATTATCTTGTTTTTATTTTTTAAACTTTGGCTAAAAACTCAAATATTTCATCACACGAAGACATTATAAGAAATTGTGAGAGAAGAAATACTATAAAAAATTGTGAGAAAAGAAACACAATTTTCAAAAAAAAAAAAAACGAGATGATTATCACACGGACATAAATAAAATAGTTTTTAAAATTTTGTTTTTGTTTTTTTAATTAAAATTCAAATGTAACTTTAAAAGGGATGAAAACTATAGTTATAAAAAAAATGTGAGAACCATCACCATTTTTGGCAAAGGTTGAAATGGTTATGGAAATATATAGATGTATGCAGGTTTTAGTACAAGAAAGCTTATGAAACAATAAGCTAAATATGTCGCAAGAGATTTTATTTTTTTTAATACATTCGGGGTGGGGATTCGAACTACAGATCTCTTCGTCGTCAAGACATGACGATATACATATATCAATTGAGTCATGCTGACTTTGGCGCCTGTATAGAATTAATAACCACCACCATTTTTAAAAGCATAAAACAAAAAATAAAATTGGTATCAAATAAAATTAGATATTCAATTTTAAATGTTGATAGAATATCTCTAGATCTTGTGGCTTATATTGAATTTGATTTTATTGGAATGAGAAGTGATATTTTGCATGACAATACAATTCAGCCTCATCATCGGACTCGGGGGTTTAAAGGCCGACTCAAGCTCGACTCAAGTTCGATCCAAGTTCGGTCCAAAATCAAAGTTTGACCGACCCGACTTGGCCCAATTTGGACGACCCAACGAGCTTATCTCTCAACTAACCCAAATAAAAATGTATATACAATTCTTTATATATTTTATATTATATGTTATATATTTTTATTTTTTATTCTAAAATATATTTTTTATACTTTAATAGGATAACTTATAATTAATAAAAAAAAATTAGAAGCGTATAAAAATAAATATTTTTTTAAAAGAATGTAATACTAAAATAAAAAATTTAACATGTGAAAATAATAACATTCATCAATACCCTAAAATATTCTAAAATAAAATTATATAGGAAATATAAACTCAATAAATTTAATTAAATAATTCATACTCAATCAGCTAATTGAATAGTCTATCTCAAACTTTGATCCAATGAGCTAAGCTCAAGGGTTAGGCTATGCACCTAGCAATTAGAGGTCGGGTCGGACCGACTTAGGTCCAAACAATATCTTAAGCTCGTTGGGCTTAGACTAGGGTCGAACTTGAGTCTTTACTTCTTTGGACCGGCCCAATGATGAGGGTAAAATACAATAGGTTGCACAAAGGACTCCGATTGTTCGTTTCTTTTGTGTCACTGTCATCAGATCTTGCTAAATTATCATTAATTAAGTAAACAACTCATGTCAATATTTAAGTAATGACATTAGCAACGAATTATTGGAATAACTAAATGTTGGCTAAGTGTACGTTTTTTTAAAGAAGGCTAAGTGTACGTTTTAGTCTCTAATATTTTGATGTTTTCTCAATTAAGTTCTTGTTTGAAAATATTCAACTTAATCCCTAATGTTCTAATATTTTTCAACTTAATCAATTGATGAGTGTTAGGAGTGTAACGTTTCTAAATTTTCCTTCAAACTTTAAAAAAAATTGGTAGAAAATTTGAGTTTTCATCTAGATGTCAACCGTTGTTGAAATGGGGAAACTCGAAATTTCTCTTCCCCACTTTCAACGGGTCACAACCCACATACTCTAATAACTCACTCAACACGCAAAACAACCTCTAATTGGTCTATAAGAGAATTTAAGAAAATTTGATTTTTTCTTTTAAATGTCAATGTTATTTAATTTAAATTACAAATTAAATCTTTAAAACTTGATTGTTGTGTCTATTTTTTTTTACTTTTAAAACTTTTAATTAAATCTCTAAAAACTTTTAATTTTGATTTCAATAATGAGTCTCCAATTCAAACACAATTACTTAAATACTAACGTGAAGTAACACATTGGTACAATTGATATGATCATAAGAGTTTCAAACTTACCTAAAAAACTGCTAACACGAGTATAACTCAACTGACATAATGTATAAACTATGAACAAGAGGTCTCAAGTTTAAATCTCGTTTCCATATGTTGTCAAAAAAAAAAAAACATTACCTCAAAAACCAATCACAATATCTCGAGTCAAAAAAAATTAAGAGGGTGTTTGGCCCGCTGAGTTGAATTAGGTGGAGTGAACTAAGGCCAACAAGAGCATAGCTCAACGACATGTATCGCCTAATGACCATGAGGTCCTAGGTTCAATCCCCCACCCCAACATGTTGTCAAAAAAAAAAAAAAAAGTGGAGTGGACTAAAGCCATGTTTACCTCTCCGTAATGAATTTTCCCCAACAATTGTAATGGATTAAGGGTAATTGGTTTACCCCTAATTGGTTTACCTTAGGCTCTGAACTTCAACGCTTTTGGCTTCATTATCTTTGAACTTCTTCTTATTCTTCGATTGACTAGTTGAGGGAATGTTAAATGATAATTGCCCCAAATTAGTGTTTCTATTTTCTTTCGTTCGACTACGGATTTAATTTCATTATCCGATTTTTCGTTCCTTCTGCCATCATTTTCATTCTTTCCTTTCAACGGATATGATTACACACTTTGTTATTTGTATTTTTTTATACGACTGTCATTAACCTCACGATAGCGAAATATACTTGCGGCAAGAGTCACTTCACGACTAGTTAATGATGGAGCGACATGCGCAGCGGAAAGCGATTTCGGACCGATGATACTCTAATTTCATCAATTTAACAAATAGTAAACATGCTCAAAGCGACGAAATAAGAAATTAGAAATACATACCCTTGTAGCTCCAATTTCTTCAAGTCCGCCGACCGATCCTCGTCACGAACTCTTCCGGCCTCTTCTCACGAACGCCCCGAGGACCACCCCAGGTAGTCCCGCTATCCTCGGCGCAGCGCAACGGAGTTGTGGGACTCCGAAAGAAGAGAAAATGAAAAGAAAATAAAGAAGAGGAAAAAAATGGATTGACCGAGGGAGAGCAGAGAAGTTTTTCAAAAAACAAAAAAACTTCATCTACTCCAAACTTTCAAGCACATCAATAATGTACCCAAAAATCCACTCACAGCCATTTTTTTGTCATTTGGCGGCCATGCAAAATTAGCAGTATATATATATATATTAAATAAAATTAATTCATAATTAATTTTAAATAATAATAAATATTTTATTTATTAAACCTTTTAATAAATAAATATATATATAATTAATTAAACTTTTTAATTAATTAATATTATTTAATTCAATATCAAATATTAATTAAATAATATGGCTAAAACCCGGTTTTCCGAAAACCGACTTTTTTGCACATGAATCCTATTCATGTTTTAGGCCATTCTCATATTTAAATCATATTTAAATATGTCTATCCTTCTTCCATATATCGAATTTGAACAATTCAAATTCTTTTTCTTTTTCTTTTCTTTTATATTGTTGCACGACGTTATCCGAGCTAGCCAGGAGAACCTAAAGGACCTACAGATCATGAGCTCCAACGATACGAGATTATTCGGTCAAAACTCTTTTAACCCGAATCAATCAACTTTCGTTAACCCTCGGAGACTCCACTATAGTCCGAGGGTTGCACTCTCCTCACTGTAGATATATTGTGTCCTCTTGATATAACCGTCATCGGTAAGTCGATCCTTCACAGGTTGTTCGTAATCACAGCTGGGTCATTTAAACCGTTTAACCCCTGCATTACATCTTATTCCTTAAGTACCACTGACACCTCTAATGAACAATAGATCTGTGGTCCAACCATCAGATCAATATAACTCTCTCATCACATGAGAATGTGAGCTCACATTGTTCAAGCCCCGGAGTCAGCTATTAAGGGAACAACCTATCTACTAAACCTGAAGAGCGGGTTAGGAGTGAATTCCAATCTTGCTGTACTATGTCCCCAGCTACCTATTCGACTTTATCCCCAAGTTGGTAGGCTTATTGAGCGGGCGTTCCGCCACTCTCACCCGTACAAGTCAAAGGATACTTCCGAATAAGCAGGAGTTCATAGCAAGCTCAGGATTAAGCTCGAGTTACCTAGGCCATCAAAATGTATAAGTCGGTCTCATCAGTAAACGGAGTTATAAAGAGAGAGCGACTTAATACTCGGTTCGATCTTGTGTAAACTCTTTACACATGACGCCCTCACTTCTCACATCTCCATGTGGAACGATTCGGATCACATCGTTATGTACAATACAAAGCGAGCCGCATCCAATAGTGTTACCAGAATAAGGTACCCAGCCTTATCCGTATACTATAGCCCGTTTTGACTGACTACTTGAGCCTGATCCACAATCATGTCATACATGAGGCTCAAGTACTCAAATTCAGCCAAGGGTGTTGGTCATTGGTATAGGTTAAACCAAACACGTTTCACTTTATTCCAGTAAACTCTTTTACTGAATAAAACAAATAACTCTTTATTCTAAATAGAATATTTACAAACATGACAGTTTACAAACCACGAGTTTTAGGACATAAAACCCAACAAACTCCCACTTGGACTTAAACGTCTGTGGTGTACATGTTAGGTGGAGAAAACTAATATATCATATATCAGAAGCTTTCTCCCACTGTCCTCTCTAGCAACTCGGAGCCCTAGACTCTTCTAGGTATCTCTCAAACACTTTAGCCATGAGAGACTTAGTAAACTAATCAGCATGAAGTACTACGAGGCTTTCCATGTGACCATCACATCTCCTCATAGCACTATCTGCGAGCTCAACTTATAAACCTATTGCTGCTTCACAAGCTGCAAATAGACTTAGCTACCAACGAGGAATCAACAATACAACTCTTGTATTCTACTCCTCTAAGTACAATGACAAAACTTTAACCGGAATCCAATCCAATTGGACTAATAATACTGACAGCTCCCACTGCATAGCACATATCGGGTCATGTATCTAAAAAGATACATTTGACCTCCAATATGTAAATGCACTTGGGTGCATCTCGTATCCTCAACACTTGAGGTGTCTGAGGAAACCATTTCCATAGACCATCAAATATTGACAACAGCTTGTCAATAAAAGATTTTAGAGACAACACTAGCGATTGTTCTTACGACTCAGATCAAGCTGAATCCTTAGAACAAACTAAACCTACCTCTAGATCAACTATTTGGGAGTGGGTCGCTAGTTTATTCTAAAATGTCAGAAGTGAATCCTACATCATTCTCAATGATTAGGACAAAATTACGGGAATATATTATGAAAGCTTTAACATTGATTAAACACTTGTCCAACAAGTTTTATCAATGTAATGTTCAAAACCATAAGATTTGAAAAACAAACCTTATAAATCAGAATATAGATGCTTATTTCAATTCATAAATGGATTGAAGAAGCTCGCAAACGATTTGCTCTTAATCCTGAATAATGTATCTCCCTGGTTGAGACTAATAGATACTCTATCAAGATAGCTAGTCTTGATATCCATTTACCTTATCCTATCAGATAGAACGAGGTAATGGATACGAGTATTCTATATAACTTACATCTGACAACAAAAGACGAAGTTAATACACAATTAACCCCTTCTCTTCGGGACAGTCCCTTTGTCAGAAAGTCAAGCCTTAGAGGTTTTCACCTCATAGACTAGGTCTGTAAACCTCTTGAAGATCCATGGCTTTGAGCCACTGGTTCTTGTTTATGAACTCACTGTCATCATCAAGCATGATAACCAGAGTCATAAAACATACTAATACAGCAGGCAAAATTATCTCATAATTCTCCCACTGCATCAAAACTTTCTCAACACTTGAGAAGAACCAGCATAATTAACAACCATTGTTAATTTATAATTTAGCTTTCAATATAAAACAAGATAAGTCTTAACACTTTAGTTGTACCAAGTTTAATAGAACACTGCTTGTATACATCTTTTGTGAAATGAACTATTCATTAATAAAAACAAAAGATACTATATACATAAAGTGTTCATCAAAAACTTGAGTTTATAGACAATAATTACAACACTTGAAATTATTTCTATACAAACAACTACAAACAAGCAAGCTCCCACCGTATAAACTGCGAAGACGTCTTCATAAGGCATCTTCGTCAAGAAACTGGCAAACAAGAACTAGTTTCCTGAAAAGAATAACAAACATTATTAGTGGTTCCTGAATCAACATTCAGGTATGACAATCATATTCCACATGAAATGTTTAGACAGAAGATAAATGATATTTACCTTGTCGTTCATTCTTTGCCTGTTTCTCCACAAGGTATTTAGGGCAGTTTCGCTTCCAATGCCCTTCTTCACCACATTGAAAACACTTTCCACTGTGTGAAGCTTTTACCTTTCCTACAGCTGGGGTTTTGCCCTTCCTGACACTTCTCTTCTTCTTGTGAATAATCTTATTACTCACAGTAAGAGGTTCAGATTTAGTCCCAGACCCAGACCCTTTTTGGAACTTCACAGAAGTGGTAACATTTACCTCCTTCTCCTTTCCTTTCGAGGTATGCAGGGACTGATAAATCTGAAGCTCGCTCAGAAGAGACGTCAGATTGTATTCTATCTTATTCATGACCATATTGGTCCTGAAGTGCAGGAAACTCTTCGGAAGAGATTCCAAGATAAATCCATGACCTTGTTCGTCGACAGTTGCTCCATTTACTTCTGTTGTATTGAAGTACACCATCATGTTAAGGACATGTTCCCTAACAGAGGTTCCTTCAGCCATACGACAGTTGTAAATGTGCTTGAGGGCTTCATACCTAAGAGATGATGAAGGTTTTCCAAACATCTCTTGTAGTGAAGCCATGATTTCCTTAGCGGAAACCATCCCCTCATGCTTCCTTGACAAAACATCAGATATGCTTGCCAGGATGTAAACTCGAGCTTTATCATTAGCTCGAATCCAACCATCATAAGCTTCACGAACAGTTCGTGAGCCATTTGAACCAGGAACCGGAGGACACTCCTCCGTTAAGACAAATCTTAGGTTGTCGAGAACCAAAACAACATTAAGGTTCGACTTCCATGTCCCAAAATTTTCACCGGTTAATTTGTCGTGAGCTAACAACTGAATAAAAGAGCTCGACATGCTGAAAAAGAATGTAAAACTATTAGTGAAACAGTTTTAACCTATTTAAACCAATTAAGAGGTTTAGCAGCAAATAAACTACCCAAACTCTTTATTTACTCGCACGATACTTTAGTAAGTCAGAATGGTCGCTACCGTAGGGCAGTCGAGCACTCCTTTACTAAATCAAGACAATCTTGACTAAATGCTAACTCCAGAATAACTCATATTCCTATAGCATCTTAGTTATCGTTTTTGGTCTGGATTTACTAACTCCTTAGAAAATCCCGTAAGTGTGACCCTCCATTTTTAGAACGCACAGAACGGCCCCAACATAGCAACCGTATGGAATGTCAGTGTTGGGAATGGTCCTATGTTTCTTTATCCATAAATGGTGACTGAGGTGTTTGATCTCCCATGCCCAGCCCTCCGTTTGGATGGTGCCCCAAGGGCAGCCTGCAGGCGGAACATGCGAATCTCACGGTTCAATCCAATGGAGGAGACCGTAGGATGTACTGACGTACTTCCTTCTCCCACTTCCTATAGACACTTACTCCATTCACCTTGCTATTGAAAGTTGCAAACACCACCCGTCTGGAGATGCCCCATATGGCATCATGAGGCCAAGCAAAATTCTCACGTTGTGAACTATAGGGAGTGCGTAGCAGGATAGAGATATATCATATATTCCTTCTCAACACATCTACTAAGCATCATAGACGGTTTAGGGTAAACTACTCAGGTTTTATCCGGCTAAGAAAATAAAACCTTAAGTCTAGGCAAACTATTTACCTGAGATGTCTAGGTTATAAACACTTTATTAACCTCACACCTCTCACGCAAGCTCACAAAGCCGAGTTAACTTTACTCAAGTACCGGATCGTCCCCAGGTAGGAGGTGTTCCGTAAACCGTCAGCTTAAATACCTCCAACCTCGAACAGGATTTCACCGGGTGAGTTTCTCATAACCTTGGCATTTACGAGATATCGACCTATTCATCTAATGAACCTGATCGAAACATTTAACCTTAAATGAACATGCTTTTCTTTGTTATAGATTTTAAAAGTCTAAGCAATTTTTACAACACTTGCAAAAACTAGACTCTATAACAAAACTTCTATATGCTTCTCAAACATACATTCGCTAAGGCATGACAAATTGAATATTTAACTTCATAATCAATATAACACTTATATCGATTATGCTCTTAAATATACAACTCCTAATTCATAAATTAGTATAACACTTATATCAATTATTTATGAATTAAACATGCAACCTATACATTATAACAATTATAACATACAAAATGCATCTTAGTTGGATGTTTAATTTCATAATTAATATAACACTTATATTAATTATTTTATTAAGCAAACAACAACTAATTCATGAATTAATATAACACTTATATTAATACTCATGAATTAAACATGCATCCTATACATTATAACACTTATAACCTACAATATGCATAAAACATGGGCAACCTATGTTGTATATTTAATTTCATAATTAATATAACACTTATATCAATTATTGTATTAAATTAACAACATCTAATTCATGAATTAATATAACACTTATATTAATCCTCATGAACTCCCAAATATGCACACTATAAATTATAACACTTATAACATATTACCAATGCATGGAGCATGCTTCCTACGGTGGGATTTTAAATCTATATGGCATACGTTATGCACATACAAACATGGAATTTAATTAAAAACATACATTCGCAGTGCATAATTAATTAAACACACTAAAGTGGATCGATTTTGGCATTTAGCAAGCAATAACTATTTTATTACAAGCTTGAACAACAAGCTAAATCTTGAGCGGACTTCGAACTCTTCGCACCGCCTTTGACCAGCTTGCTTCCCCGAACGCTTCGGTCAAATTTTCTTCGAATTTCTCTTCGTATTGCTTAGAACGAGTTGAACTTATACCGAACATTTCGGCGAGCTCCAAACTCGAGCTTCTTTCACAAAGAAACCTATATGGACTCTAATGACTCTAAAAATACAGACTCTTCAGCACGCATTAAAGCCCATACATTCTCGGGCAATTACAAATAATGAAATTCAAATAGAAACTATGCCAAAATCGATTTTCAGTTTAGACGTCAATTCAGAAACAATTTCTAAATTAAAATACCCACCACTTAAATTGATGCAAATTGAGTTAATCACAAAATCGCTCTGATACCAATTGATGGAGCGACATGCGCAGCGGAAAGCGATTTCGGACCGATGATACTCTAATTTCATCAATTTAACAAATAGTAAACATGCTCAAAGCGACGAAATACGAAATTAGAAATACATACCCTTGTAGCTCCAATTTCTTCAAGTCCGCCGACCGATCCTCGTCACGAACTCTTCCGACCTCTTCTCACGAACGCCCCGAGGACCACCCCAGGTAGTCCCGCTATCCTCAGCGCCGCGCAACGGAGTTGTGGGACTCCGAAAGAAGAGAAAATGAAAAGAAAATAAAGAAGAGGAAAAAGATGGATTGACCGAGGGAGAGCAGAGAAGTTTTTCAAAAAACAAAAAAACTTCATCTACTCCAAACTTTCAAGCACATCAATAATGTACCCAAAAATCCACTCACAGCCATTTTTTGCCATTTGGCGGCCATGCAAAATTAGCACTATATATATATATATATTAAATAAAATTAATTCATAATTAATTTTAAATAATAATAAATATTTTATTTATTAAACCTTTTAATAAATAAATATATATATAATTAATTAAACTTTTTAATTAATTAATATTATTTAGTTCAATATCAAATATTAATTAAATAATATGGCTAAAACCCGGTTTTCCGAAAACCGACTTTTTTGCACATGAATCCTATTCATGTTTTAGGCCATTCTCATATTTAAATCATATTTAAATATGTCTATCCTCCTTCCATATACCGAATTTGAACAATTCAAATTCTTTTTCTTTTTCTTTTCTTTTATATTGTTGCACGACGTTATCCAAGCTAGCCAGGAGAACCTAAAGGACCTACAGATCATGAGCTCCAACGATACGAGATTATTCGGTCAAAACTCTTTTAACCCGAATCAATCAACTTTCGTTAACCCCCGGAGACTCCACTATAGTCCGAGGGTTGCACTCTCCTCACTGTAGATATATTGTGTCCTCTTGATATAACCGTCATCGGTAAGTCGATCCTTCACAGGTTGTTCGTAATCACAGCTGGGTCATTTAAACCGTTTAACCCCTGCATTACATCTTATTCCTTAAGTACCACTGACACCTCTAATGAACAATAGATCTGTGGTCCAACCATCAGATCAATATAACTCTCTCATCACATGAGAATGTGAGCTCACATTGTTCAAGCCCCGGAGTCAGCTATTAAGGGAACAACCTATCTACTAACCCTGAAGAGCGGGTTAGGAGTGAATTCCAATCTTGCTGTACTATGTCCCCAGCTACCTATTCGACTTTATCCCCAAGTTGGTAGGCTTATTGAGCGGGCGTTCCGCCACTCTCACCCGTACAAGTCAAAGGATACTTCCGAATAAGCAGGAGTTCATAGCAAGCTCAGGATTAAGCTCGAGTTACCTAGGCCATCAAAATGTATAAGTCGGTCTCATCAGTAAACAGAGTTATAAAGAGAGAGCGACTTAATACGTGGTTCGATCTTGTGTAAACTCTTTACACATGACGCCCTCACTTCTCACATCTCCATGTGGAACGATTCGGATCACATCGTTATGTACAATACAAAGTGAGCCGCATCCAATAGTGTTACCAGGATAAGGTACCCAGCCTTATCTGTATACTATAGACCGTTTTGACTGACTACTTGAGCCTGATCCACAATCATGTCATACATGAGGCTCAAATACTCAAATTCAGCCAAGGGTGTTGGTCATTGGTATAGGTTAAACCAAACACGTTTCACTTTATTCCAGTAAACTCTTTTACTGAATAAAACAAATAACTCTTTATTCTAAATAGAATATTTACAAACATGACAGTTTACAAATCACGAGTTTTAGGACATAAAACCCAACAGTTAAGAGATTTGGTTTCCTGGACAAGGAGCTAGCTTGGCACACATAAAACGTGTCAACCGATTGATTAAGAGGAAGCTAACTCCCAATCAATTGGATATATTCAAAACTAATGTATTTGGACGTTTGGTAGACGTGAGGATTACCTTCAACAGTTTATTAGTGCACGAATTATTATTAAGGGAGGTTGTTGATGAAAGACATGACGTGATGTCCTTCAATATCAGGGGCACAATTGTAACCTTCTCAAAATACGAATTCTTACTCGTGATGGGATTGTGGTCGTCGCCTGAGCCCACTGAGCGACAAAACCTTACAACTACTACACATCTACGTGGGAAATATTTCACTCATCAAGGTGATATCCACGTTGCCGATTTTGAGAAATTGTACAAGACTTTAGAGTTTGAGAACGACGACGATGTTGTGAAGGTCGCACTGATTTACAACACCGAGTTTGCAATGATGGGCAAAGATAGGGCGATAACGGTCATAGACCCATCATTGTACGTGGACGTTGATGACTTCGACTACTTCAACAACATGGATTGGGGCTCAATTATATGGCAACAAACTTTATATGGATTGAAGCGTGCTTTTGTAGGCAAGAATAAGATGTACAAGGATAATGTGGCCGGAAAGACTAACTATACTGTGAGGTATAATCTACTTGGGTTCGCGCATGCTTTGTAGGTATTTTGAAAGACGATATTTTTATGTTTGACTTTCTTCCACATATTTTGTTTTAGTTATTGTTCCTTATATTCAACTGTGTACTTATTTACAACACTTTATACGTTTTGTAGATATGGGCGTACAAGACGTTATCGACATTGTCTGGGAGAGTTGTCTCCAAAATAAACAAGGACGCAATCCCTCGCATGCTCAAATGGACTTGCGACCATTCAACAACACTTGAAGTTTTGCAGACACGTGTATTTGGATCGGAAAGGGTAAGTAATATGCATTTCACTATCTTTATTAATTCACACAAGTACTAGTTGTTGGGTTTTATGTCCTAAAACTCGTGGTTTGTAAACTGAATGTATATTCTATTTTGCAATAAAGTTGTTATTGAGTTTTATTCATTAAAGTTGTTATTGAATAAAGTGAATTGTGTTTACTTTTAACCTAACTCCAATAAACAAATAACCCATGGCTATAGGTTGTATACTTGAACTTCATGTTTGACATGATTGTGAATCAAGTTCAAGTAATAGCCAAAACGGTCTATAGTATAGGGATAAGGCTGGGTACCTTATCTTGGGGACACTATTGGACGCGACCCACTTTGTATAGTACAAACGATGTGATCCGAAATCGTTCATGTGGAGACATGTGAGTGGGGTTGTCCTATGCAATGAGTTTGCATAAGACTGAATCGCGAAATAAAGTCACTATTTCTTTACAACTCCGTTTACTATAAAGACCGACTTTTTCATATGATGACTTAGGTAACTCGATCTGAATCCTGAGCACGCTATGAACTCTTGTTTATTCGGGTTTATCCTTTGACTTGTATGGGAGAAAGTGACCAGAGATCGCCGACTCAATAAACCTACCATCTTGGGGATAAGACCGGGTAGGTAGCTGGGAACATAGTCCTGCGAGATGGAATTCACTCCTACCCGCCTTTAGGGATTAGTAGAAAGGTTGTTCCCTTAAGTGTTGACTCCGGGTCTTGAACTAGGGATCCCACCCTCTCATTGGCCCGAGAGGGACTTGGTATAGTGATGAGATCACTTACCAATCGGTTTGGTGGTTGGACCACAAACCAATAGTTCATTAGAGGATCAGTGGGACTTAAGGAACAAGATGTAATTCCGAGGGTAAAACGATTATTTTGACCCAGCTGTAATTACGAACGACCTGTGAAGGATCAACTTACTGATGATGGTTATATCAAGAGAACATAAATATATCTACGGTGAGGAGAGTGCAACCCTTGGACTTTAGTGGAGTCTCCAGGGGTTAACGAATGTTGGTTAGCTTGGCTAAAGAGTTTGGCCGGTTAATCTCGTATCGTTGGAGCTCATGATCTGTAGGTCCTTTAGGTTCTCCTGGCTAGCTCGGATTAAGCCGTGTAACAATATGAGAGAAAGAGAATTTGAATTTATTCAAATTAAGTTTTGGAAGAATGATGGACATATTTAAATATGATTTAAATATGGGATCGGTCTAAAACATGAATAGGGATTCATGTGTGATGATTCGGTTTAAGAAACCGAGATTAGTTTTATTATTTAATTAATATTTGATATTGAATTAAATAATAATATTAATTAATTAAAAATTTTAATTAATTAAAATTTATTTTGTTTATTAAAATTAATTATGAATTAATTTTAAAATGACAAAATATTACAAGTAAGATTATTCAAGTTGAGTGGATTTATCTAAGTCAAGTGGATTTATCCAAGATGAGTGGGTTTATCCAAGTTGTGAAGTGGATTGTGATTCACCAACAACATGGATAAACTCATCAATTGTTGAACACTTGTGTGAAGACTAATTCATCCAATTTGAGGTGTCATGCTAAGCAAAGAGTTTGTTGCATGTGAATTGCCTATAAATTGGATGAAGTTCAAATGGTTTGAGGTTGATGAATTTTCAAAGAGTTTGAATATTTGGATGAGCATGAAGAGTTCATGTTACTTGAGAAATTAGAAAGCTAAGTGTTAGATATTTCTCACAAAATCCTCATCACTTTCATCTTCCCAATCTTCTTCTTCCAAAATTTTTCTTTCATAAAGAAGTCCCACCACTCTGTTGCTCGGTCCGAGGATAGCGGGACTACCGGAGGTGGTTCTAGAGGAGTTCGAGGGAGGCTTCAAAGGGTTCGTGAGGAGATTCGAGCATCAGAATAGAAGTTTTTAGAACTACAAGAGGTAAGTGTTCTAATTTCTTTTATTTCTAGTTTTGAGCATGTTTCTAGTTAAGCTAAATTGATAAAATTAGAGTGCTAATGATTTGACTCGCTTCCGCTGCGCTATATGCGCTCCATCAATTGGTATCATAGCGTTTTTTGGTCACTCAATTTGCATCAATTTAAGCTCGGTGGGTATTTGTTTTAGAAATTATTTTTCTGGGCGTCTAAAGTGTTTTTCCGGCTTTGACATTTTTTTTAAGCTTTTATTTGTACTTCGTTTTGTAAATGCTCGAGCATGTATGGGCTTTAATGTGTGCAGGAGAGTCTGTAAAAAATTCGGAGTCATTAGAGTCCATATAGGCTTTCATTTCGAAGACAGAAGCTCAGGTATCGGAAAAAACAGCTTGCTGTTTTTTTTTTCTGCAAAATTCGAGCACAAAACCAGTTCAGCGCAAGGTGGAAGAAACGGTCCGGTTCGGTCCTCGGGCGGTCCGGTTCACTGAAATTCAGACCGGTTCCGGGTTCTTCACCCTCTAATGGTTCAGTTCAGCGCTCGTTTGGTCCTGTTCGGGTTGATTTTGGTCCGGTTTCGAGCTGTTGAAGATGGGTTTGCTGTTTTGAATCGGTTCAGTTTTTGTTGAAGTTTTTGGTGCTGTTTTTTGGCCGGTTCAAGCAAATTCAAGCTGGTTCGAAGGGTTCAGAAGCGTCTCAACCTAGTTGATGAATTATTCTTGTAATAATTTAGTTGCTTGCTTGCCCGTGATGCCAAAACCAGTCCACTTTAGTGTGTTTAATTAATTATGCATTGTGAATGTATGTTTTAATTAAAGTCCCTTGTATGTGCATAAAGTATGCCATATAGATTTAAAATCCCACCATAGGAAGCATGCTCCATGCATTGAAAGTATGTTATAATTGTTATAATGTATAGTATGCATGCTTAATTCATGAGAATTAATATAAGTGTTATATTAATTTATGAATTGGATGTTGCTTGTTTAAAAGTGTAATTGATATAAATGTTATATTAATTATAAAATAAAACATACAACATAGTTGCCTTAGTTGAATATAATTGTTATATTCTTGCTTGGGAAGCATGTTATAAAATGATTGTAATGGTTATATTCTAGCTTAGGAAGCATGTTATAGAATGTCTTTGTTTTATAAAGCGTTGTAAAATGAGATAGACATTTAAAATCTATAACAAAGATAAATGCATGCTCACTAAGGGTTAAAGAATTCCAATGCGATTAAGAATTTAGTATCGATCCGTTTTAATAGTTAAAATAAGTCGATATCTTGTAAAGTTAAGGTTACAAGAGAACTCACCCGGTGAGATCCTGTACTAAGGTTGGAGGTATTTAAGATAACGATTTACGGAACACCTCCTACCTGGGGATCGATCCGGTACTTGAGTTAAGTTAACCCGACTTTATGAGCATGCACGTGAGAGGTGTAAGGTTATAAAGCGTTTGTCACCTAGACATCTTAGGTAAAAGTATGTTCTACCTAGACTTAGGTTTTATTGTCTTAGCCGGATAATGCCTAAGTAAAAGTATACCCAAACCATTCTAAAATACTTAGTAGTGGTGTTGAGAAGGTATATATGATATATCAATCTCCTTATACGCTCTCCGCGAAGTTCACACCGTGAGATTTATGCTCGACCTCGTGATATCAATAGGGCATCCCCATTCGGATGGTGTTTGCATAAATCAAGAGCAAGGTGAATGGAGAAAGTATTTATAGTAAATGGGAGAAGGAAGTATGTCAATACATCCTGCGGTCTCATCTATTAGGTTGAACCGTGAGATTCCTATGTTCCGCCTGCTGGTTGCCCATAGTAGCACCGTCCATTCAGAGGGTCGTTTCATGGGGGTCGGAACAACTCAATCTCCAGAAATGGATAGGGTCTCTTAGGTCCATTCCCAACTCTGACATTTCCATTCGGTTGCACTGTTGGGGCCGACCTCTGAGTTCTGAAAATGGCGGGGCACACTTACAAAGGATTATTAAGTTGTTAGTAGATTCTTGACCGAAGTAGCGATAACTAAGGTGCTATAGGAATATGAGTTATTCTGGTATTAACATTTAGTCAAGAATGTCTTGGTTCAGTGAAAGAGTGATTGACTGCCCCTCGGTAGCGGTTGCTCTGACTCACTGAAGTATCGTTGCAAATTAATAATGAGTTTTTGGGTACATTATTACTTTTGCTAAAATCTTGTTTGGATGTATGAAATGGGTTAAAATCAATTCACTAATAGAATTTATTCTTTTCCAGCATGTCTAGCTTGTTTATCCAATTACTAGCTTCTGATAAACTAAACAACGATAACTACACCACCTGGAAATCGAACTTGAAAACGATTCTTGTTATCGATGATCTTAGGTTTGTCTTAACAGAGGAATGTCCTCCCCCTTCTAGCTCGTCTGCAACTCGAACTGTTCGAGATGCATTTGCTAGGTGGACTAGGGCTAATGATAAAGCCCGAGTCTACATCTTGGCCAACACATCTGATGTGTTAGCTAAGAAGCATGAGGTAATGATCTCCGCTAAGGAGATCATGGATTCATTACAGACGATGTTTGGACTGATGGAGCGACATGCGCAGCGGAAAGCGATTTCAGATCGATGATACTCTAATTTCATAAATTTAACAAGTAGAAAACATGTTCAAAAGACGAAAATAAGAAATTTAGAATACATACCCTTGTAGTTCCAATTTCTTCAAGCTCCGCCACTCTTTCCTCGTCACGAACTCTTCCGACCTCTTCTCACGAACGCCCCGAGGACCACCCCAGGTAGAGGAAGAAGAAGAAGAAGACGAAGTACAGAGGCAAAAAAAATGAAACTTCAAAAGTTTCCTTTTTTTTTTACTTTTTGTAAACCCCCGTCCTTGTGTTTTCAATTGAAAAATTTCAATTGAAAAAATTTCAAATTCTCTTCTCAGCAGGCCAACCTGCACACACACACATATATATATATATATATATATGTCTTGCTGCATGCAAGACACGTATATATATATAATTATTATTATTATTAAAAATAATAATAATAATTTTATTTATTAAACTTTTTAATAAATAAAAAATATATATAGATAATTATTAATTAAACTTTTTAATTAATAATTATTATTTAATTCAATATCAAATATTAATTAAATAATATGATTAAACTAGATTTTTCGAAAACCGACTTTTTTACACATGAATCCTATTCATGTTTTAGGCCATTCCCATATTTAAATCATATTTAAATATGTCCATATTTAAATATGTTTATCCTCCTTCCAGAAGCCGAATTTGAACAATTCAAATTCTTTTCCTTTTTCTTTTTCCTTTTCTCTTGTACTGTTGCACGGCGTTATCCGAGCTAGCCAGGAGAACCTAAAGGACCTACAGATCATGAGCTCCAACGATACGAGATTATTCGGTCAAAACTCTTTTAACCCGAATCAATCACCTTTTGTTAACCCCCGGAGACTCCACTATAGTCCGAGGGTTGCACTCTCCTCACTGTAGATATATTGTGTCCTCTTGATATAACCGTCAACAGTAAGTCGATCCTTCACAAGTTGTTCGTAATAACAGCTGGGTCATTTAAACCGTTTAACCCCTGCATTACATCTTGTTCCTTAAGTACCACTGACACCTCTAATGAACAATAGATCTGTGGTCCAACCATCAGATCAATATAACTCTCTCATCACATGAGAGTGTGAGCTCACATTGTTCAAGCCCCGGAGTCAGCTATTAAGGGAACAACCTATCTACTAACCCTGAAGAGCGGGTTAGAAGTGAATTCCAATCTTGCTACACTATGTCCCCAGCTACTTATTCGGCTTTATCCCCACGTTGGTAGGCTTATTGAGCGGGCGTTCCTCCACTCTCACCCGTACAAGTCAAAAGATACTTCCGAATAAGCAGGAGTTCATAGCAAGCTCAGGATTAAGCTCGAGTTACCTAGGCCATCAAAGTGTATAAGTCAGTCTCAATCAGTAAACAGAGTTATGAAGAGAGAGTGACTTAATACGAGGTTTGATCTTGTGTAAACTCTTTACACAGGACGCCCTCACTTCTCACATCTCCATGTGGAACGATTCGGATCACATCGTTCTGTACAATACAAAGTGAGTCACATCCAATAGTGTTACCAGGATAAGGTACCCAGCCTTATCCGTATACTATAGACCGTTTTGACTGACTACTTGAGCCTGATCCACAATCATGCCATACATGAGGCTCAAGTACTTATATTCAGCCAAGGGTGTTGGTCATTGGTATAGGTTAACGTAAACACGTTTCACTTTATTCCAGTAAACTCTTTTACTGAATAAAACTAATAACTCTTTATTCTAAATAGAGAAATTACAAACATAACAGTTTACAAACCACGAGTTTTAGGACATAAAACCCAACAAACTCCTACTTTGACTTAAACGTCCGTGGTGTACATGTTAGGTGGAGAAAACTAATATATCATATATGAGAAATTTTCTCCCACTGTCTTCCAGCAACTTGGAGCCCTAGACTCTTCTAGGTGTCTCTCAAACACTTTAGCCATGAGGGACATAGTAAACCAATCAGCATGAAGTATTACGAGGCTTTCCATGTGACCATCACATCTCCTCATAGCACTATACTTGAGTTCAACTTATAAACTTTGTGCTGCTTCACAAGCTGCAACAAAGCTTAACTACTACCAAGGAATTAGCAATACAACTCTTGTATTCTACTCCTATAAGTACAAGGACAAACCTTTAACCGGAATCCAATCCAATTGGACTAATATTACTGACAGCTCCCACTGCATAGCACATATCGGGTCATGTATCTCAAAAGATACATCTGACCTCCAATATGTAAATGCACTAGGGTGCATATCGTATCCTCAACACTTGAGGTGTCTCAGGAAACCATTTCCATAGACCATCGAATCTTGACAACAACTTATCAATAAAAGATTTTAGAGAAAACACTAGTGATTTGTTCTTACGACTCAGATCAAGCTGAATCCTTAGAACAAACTAAGCCTACCTCCAGATCAACTATGTGGGAGTGGGTCGCTAGTTTATGCTAAAAGTCAGAAATGAATGCTACATCATTCTCAATGATTAGGACAAAAAATACGGGAATATATTATAAGAAAGCTTTAACATTGATTAAACACTTGTCCAACAAGTTTTATCAATGTAATGTTCAAAACCATAAGATTTGATTTGAAAAACAAACCTTATAAATCAGAATATAGATGCTTATTCCAATTCATAAATGGATTGAAGAAGCTCGCAAACGATTTGCTCTTAATCCTGAATAATGTATCTCCCTGGTTGAGACTAATAGATACTCTATCAAGATAGCTAGTCTTGATATCCATTTACCTTATCCTATCAGATAGAACAGGGCAATGGATACGAGTATTCTATATAACTAATATCTGACAACAAGAGATGAAGTTAATACACAATTAACCCCTTCTCTTTGGGACAGTCCCTTTGCCAGAAAGTCAAGTCTTAGAGGTTTTCACCTCATAGACTTGGTCTGTAAACCTCTTGAAGATTCATGGTTTTGAGCCACTGGTTATTTTTTATGTACTCACTGTCATCATCAAGCATGATAACTGGAGTCATACAACATACTAATACAGCAGGCCGAATTATCTCATAATTCTCCCACTGCATTAAAACTTTCTCAACACTTGAGAAGAACCAACAAAACTAACAACCATTGTTAATTTATATTTTTTAGCTTTCAATATAAAACAAGATAAGTCTTAACACTTTAGTTCTTACCAAGTTTAATAGAACAGATCAGTATACATCTTTTGTTAAATGAACCATTCATTTATAAAAACAAAAGATACTATATACATAAAGTGTTCAACAAAAACTTGAGTTTATAGACAATAATTACAACACTTGAAATTATTTCTATACAAACAACTATAAACAAGCAAGCTCTCACTGTATAAACTGCAAAGACGTCTTCATAAGGCATCTTCGTCAAGAAACTGACAAACAGGAACTAGTTTCCTGAAAAGAATAACAAACATGATTAGTGGTTCCTGATTCAACATCCAGGTATGACAATCATAATCCACAAAACATGTTTAGACAGAAGATAAATCATATTTAACTTGTCGTTCATTCTGTGCCTTTTTCTCCGCAAGGTATTTAGGGCAGTTTCGCTTCCAGTGCCCTTCTTCACCACAATGAAAACACTTTCCACTGTGTGTAGCTTTAACCTTGCCTACAGCTGGGGTTTTGCCCTTCCTGACACTTCTCTTCTTCTTGTGAATAATCTTATTACTCACAGTAAGAGGTTCAGATTTAGTCCCAGACCCAGACCCTTGTTGGAACTTCACAGAAGTGGTAACATTTACCTCCTTCTCCTTTCATTTCGAGGTATGTAGGGATTGATAAATCTGAAGCTCGTTCAGAAGAGACGTCAGATTGTATTCTATCTTATTCATGACCATATTGGTCCTGAAGTGCAGGAAACTCTTCAGAAGAGATTACAAGATAAATCCAACCTGACCTTGTTCGTCGACGGTTGCCCCATTTACTTCTGCTGTATTGATGTACACCATCATGTTAAGGACATGTTCCCTAACAGAGGTTCCTTCAGCCATACGGCAGTTGTAAATGTGCTTGAGGGCTTCATACCAAAGAGATGAGGAAGACTTTCCAAACATCTCTTGTAGTGAAGCCATGATTTCCTTAGCGGAAACCATCCTCTCATGCTTCCTTGACAAAACATCAGATATGCTTGCCAGGATGTAAACTCGAGCTTTATCATTAGCTCGAATCCAACCATCATATGCTTCACGAACAGTTCGTGAGGCATTTGAACCAGGAACCGGAGGACACTCCTCCGTTAAGACAAATCTTAGGTTGTCGAGAACCAAAACTGCATTAAGGTTTGACTTCCACGTCCAAAAATTTTCACCGGTTAATTTGTCGTGAGCTAACAACTGAATAAAAGAGCTCGACATGCTGAAAAAAAAATATATGTAAAACTATTAGTGAAACGATTTTAACCTATTTAAACCAATTAAGAGGTTTAACAGCAAATAAAGTACCCAAACTCTTTATTTACTCGCAACGATACTTTAGTGAGTTAGAATGGTCGCTACCTAAGGGTAAACGAGCATTCATTCACTAAACCAAGACATTCTTGACTAAATGCTAACTCTAGAATAACTCATATTCCTATAGCATCTTAGTTATCGTTTTTGGTCAAGATTTACTAACTCCTTAGCAAATCTCGTAAGTGTGACCCTCCATTTTTAGAACGCACAGGACGACCCCAACAGTGCAACTTAAGGGAATGTCAGAGTTGGGAATGACCCTATGTTTCTTTATCCAGAAATGGTGATTGACTTGTTCAACTCCCATGAAACGACCCTCCTAAGGGATTGGTGCCACCAAGGGCACCTTGCAGGCGGAACATGAGAATCTCACGGTTCAATCCAATGGAGGAGACCGTAGGATGTACTGACGTACTTCCTTCTCCCACTTACTATAGATACTTCCTTCATTCATCTTGCTATTGAAAGTTGCAAACACCATCCTAAGGGGGTTGCCACATTAGCAACACGAGGCCGAGCAAAATTCTCACGTTGTGAACTTTAGGGAGTGCGTAGCAGGAAAGGGATATATCATATATTCCTTCTCAACACTTCTACTAAGCATCATGGACGGTAATTTTTAGGGTAAACTACTCAGGTTTTATCCGGCTAAGAAAATAAAACCTTAAGTCTAGGCAAACTATTTACCTGAGATGTCTAGGTTATAAACACTTTATTAACCTCACACCTCTCACGCATGCTCATAAAGCCAGTTAACTTTACTCAAGTACCGGATCGTCTCCATGTAGGAGGTGTTTCGTCAATTCATTTTCCTCCAACCTTAGACAAGAGTTCACCGGGTGAGTTTCTCATAACCTTAGCATTTATGGGATATCGACCTATTCATCTAATGAACCAGAACGACTCATTTAACCCTAAATGAACATGCTTTTCTTTGCTATAGATTTTAAAAGTCTAAGTCATTTTTACAACTCTTGCAAAAACTAGACTTACTACAACAAACTTCTATATGCTTCTCAAACATACATTCGCTAAGGCATGACAAGTTGAATATTTAACTTCATAATCAATATAACACTTATATCAATTATGCTCTTAAATATACAACTCCTAATTCATAAATTAATATAACACTTATATCAATTATTATGAATTAAGCATGCATCCTATCCATTATAACAATTATAACATACAATATGCATCTAAAGTTGGAAGTTTAATTTCATAATTAATACAACACTTATATTAATTATTCTATTAAGCAAACAACAACTAATTCATGAATTAATATAACTCTTATATTAATACTCAGGAATTAAACATGCATCTTATACATTATAACACTTATAACCTACAATATGCATAAAACCAGGGCAACCTATGTTGTATATTTAATTTCATAATTAATATAACACTTATATCAATTATTCTATTAAGTTAGCAACATCTAATTCATGAATTAATATAACTTTTATATTAATACTCATGAATTCCCAAATATGCATACTATAAATTATAACACTTATAACATATTTTCAATGCATGGAGCATGCTTCCTACGGTGGGATTTTAAATCTATATGGCATACGTTATGCACATACAAACATGGATTTTAATTAAAACATACATTCGCAATGCATAATTAATTAAACACACTAAAGTGGATCGATTTTGGCATTTAGCAAGCAATAACTATTTTATTACAAGCTTGAACAACAAGCTAAGTCTTGAGCGAACTTCGAACTCTTCGCACCGCCTTTGACCAGCTTGCTTTCTCCGAACGCTTCGGCCAATTTCTCTTCGAGCTTCTCTTCGAATTGCCTAGAACGAGTTTGAACTTACACCGAACATTTCGGCCAACTCAAACTCGAGCTTCTTTCACAAAGAAACCTATTTGGACTCTAATGACTCTAAAAATACATACTTTTAAGCACACATTAAAGCCCATACATTCTCGGGCAATTACAAATAATGAAATTCAAATAAAAACTATGCCAAAATCGATATCCACTTTAGACGCCAATTCAGAAACAATTTCTAAATTAAAATACCCACCAACTTAAATTGATGCAAATTGAGTTAATCACAAAATCGCTCTGATACCAATTGATGGAGCGACATGCGCAGCGGAAAGTGATTTCGGACCGATGATACTCTAATTTTATCAATTTAACAAATAGAAAACATGCTCAAAAGATGGAAATAAGAAGTTTAGAATACATACCCTTGTAGTTCCAATTTCTTCAAGCTCCGCCGCTCTTTCCTCGTCACGAACTCTTCCGGCCTCTTCTCACGAACGCCCCGAGGACCACCCCAGGTAGTTCCGCTATCCTCGGCGCCGAGCAACGGAGTTGTGGGACTCCGATTAGAAGAGAAACGAAATAGAAAAGAAAGGAGGAAGAAGAAGAAGAAGACGAAGTACAAAGGCAAAAAAAATGAAACTTCAAAAGTTTCCTTTTTTTTTTTACTTGTTGTAAACCCCGTCCTTGTGTTTTCAATTGAAAAATTTCAATTGAAAAAATTTCAAATTCTCTTCTCAGCTCAAAAACATTGGGAGCCCCTCCACTTGGCCAACCTGCACGCGCGCGCACACACACACACACACATATATATATATATATATATATATATATATATATATGTCTTGCTGCATGCAAGACACGTATATATATATAATTATTATTATTATTAAAAATAATAATAATAATTTTATTTATTAAACTTTTTAATAAATAAAATATATATAATTATTAATTAAACTTTTTAATTAATAAGTATTATTTAATTCAATATAAAATATTAATTAAATAATATGATGAAACCCGTTTTTTCGAAAACCGACTTTTTTACACATGAATCCTATTCATGTTTTAGGCCATTCCCATATTTAAATCATATTTAAATATGTTCATATTTAAATCATATTTAAATACGTTTATCCTCCTTCTAGAAGCCGAATTTCAACAATTCAAATTCTTTTCCTTTTTCTTTTTCCTTTTCTCTTGTACTGTTGCACGACGTTATCCGAGCTAGGCAGGAGAACCTAAAGAACCTACAGATCATGAGCTCCAACGATACGAGATTATTCGATCAAAACTCTTTTAACCCGAATCAATCACCTTTCGTTAACCCCCGGAGACTCCACTATAGTCCGAGGGTTGCACTCTCCTCACTGTAGATATATTGTGTCCTCTTGATATAACCGTCAACAGTAAGTCGATCCTTCACAGGTTGTTCGTAATCACAGCTGGGTCATTTAAACTGTTTAAGCCCTGCATTACATATTGTTCCTTAAGTACCACTGACACCTCTAATGAACAATAGATATGTGGTCCAACCATCAGTTCAATATAACTCTCTCATCACATGAGAGTGTGAGCTCACATTGTTCAAGCCCCGAAGTCAACTATTAAGGGAACAACCTATCTACTAACCCTGAAGAGCGGGTTAGGAGTGAATTCCAATCTTGCTACACTATGTCCCCAACTACTTATTCGGCTTTATCCCCACGTTGGTAGGCTTATTGAGCGGGCGTTCCGCCACTCTCACCCGTACAAGTCAAAAGATACTTCCGAATAAGCAGGAGTTCATAGCAAGCTCAGGATTAAGCTCGAGTTACCTAGGCCATCAAAGTGTATAAGTCAGTCTCAATCAATAAACGGAGTTATAAAGAGAGAGTGACTTAATACGCGGTTCGATCTTGTGTAAACTCTTTACACAGGACGCCCTCACTTCTCACATCTCCATGTGGAACGATTCGGATCACATCGTTCTGTACAATACAAAGTGAGCCGCATCCAATAGTGTTACCAGGATAAGGTACCCAACCTTATCCGTATACTATAGACCGTTTTGACTGACTACTTGAGCCTGATCCACAATCATGTCATACATGAGGCTCAAGTACTCATATTCAGCCAAGGGTGTTGGTCATTGGTATAGGTTAACGTAAACATGTTTCACTTTATTCCAGTAAACTCTTTTACTGAATAAAACTAATAACTCTTTATTCTAAATAGAGAAATTACAAACATAACAGTTTACAAACCACGTGTTTTAGGACATAAAACCCAACATGGACAACCGTCCTCATCGGTCTATCATGATACCCTCATGGCGAGGAAAGCTGAGAAGAAACAACTAAGTAAATATGATTTACTCGTTGTTGAAATATGTTTAGTGGAACATGATAGTTCTGCCTGGATACTGGATTCAAGAGCCACTAACCATGTTTGTTCTTCTTTCCAGGAAACTAGTTCCTGGCAGCTGCTTGCTGAAGGTGAGATAACTCTCAGGGTTGGAACATGAGAGGTTGTCTCAGCCAAGGCAGTGGGAGCTGTCAAGTTGTTATATAGAGATAGTTTCATTTTACTTGAAAATGTACTATTGGTTCCTAGCTTTAAAAGGAACCTTGTATCTATCTCTTGTTTACTTGAACATTTGTATAAAGTATCTTTTGATTTTAATGAAGCGTTCATTAGCAAAAGAGGTGTACATATATGTTCTGCGAAACTTGAAAACAACTTGTATGTGTTAAGACCAACAGAGGCAAAAGCTCTTTTGAACACCGAGATGTTCAAAACAGCTAAGACTCAAACAAAAAGACAGAAACTTTCTCCAAGTGCCTATCTTTGGCACTTGAGACTATGCCACATTAATCTCAATAGGATTGGGAGATTGGTTAAGAGTGGTCTCCTAAATCAGTTAGAGGACAACTCTTTACCACCATGTAAGTCTTGTCTTGAGGGCAAGATGGCCAAACGATCTTTTTTTGAAAAAGGTCATAGGTCCAAAGAAACTCTAGAGCTTGTACATTCAGACCTTTGTGGTCCGATGAATGTTAAAGCACGGGGAGAGTATGAATATTTCATCAGCTTCATTGATGATTATTCTAGGTACGACTATCTGTACCTTATGCATCATAAGTCCGAAGCTCTTGAAAAGTTTAAGGAGTATAAGGCAGAGGTTGAGAACACATTAGGTAAAAAAATTAAAACACTCTGATCAGATCCAGGTGGAGAATATATGGATTTGAGATTCCAAGACTATATGATAGAACATGGAATAGTATCCCAACTCTCAGCGCCCGAAACACCGCAGCAGAACGGTGTGTTCGAAAGGAGAAATAGAACCCTGTTAGACATGGTTCGATCTATGATGAGCTATGCTCAACTGCCTAGTTCGTTTTGGGGATATGCAATAGAGACTACTGTATATATTTTGAACATGGTTCCCTCTAAGAGTGTTTCAGAAACACCTTATGAGTTATGGAGAGGGCGTAAAGGTAGTTTACGTCACTTCAGGATTTGGGGGTGTCCGACACACGTGCTAGTGACCAATCCAAAGAAATTGGAACTTCGTTCAAAATTATGCCTATTTGTAGGGTACCCCAAGGAAACGAAAGGTGGTCTATTTTACGATCCTCAAGAGAACAAGGTGTTTGTGTCGACAAACGCCACGTTCTTAGAGGAAGACCACATGAGAGATCATCAACCTTCGAGCAAAATTATTTTGACCGAACTTTCCAGGAAAGCTACAGATGGGTCAACAAGGGTTATTGATCAGGCTGGTCCTTCTCAAGAGTTGAGAATACCTCGACGTAGTGGGAGGGATGTGAGACAACCCGACCGCTACATGGGTTTAATGAAAACTCAGGTCGTCATACCTGATGACGGCGTTGAGGATCCATTGACCTTTAAACAGGCAATGAATGACATAGATAAGGATCAGTGGATTAAAGCCATGGACCTCGAAATGGAGTCGATGTACTTCAATTCGGTCTGGGATCTTGTAGAGCAACCTGATGGTGAAAGACCTATTGGTTGCAAGTGGATTTACAAGAGGAAACGAGACCAAGCCGGTAAGGTGCAAACCTTTAAGGCTCGACTTGTGGCAAATGGTTATTCCTAGAGGGAAGGGGTGGACTATGAAGAAACCCTCTCCCCTGTTGCCATGTTAAAGTCGATTAGAATACTCTTATCCATTGCCACGTTTTATGATTATGAAATTTGGCAAATGGATGTCAAGACAACCTTTTTGAATGGCAATCTTGAAGAGAGTATCTATATGGCTCAACCAGGGGGGTTCATAGTTCAGGGTCGAGAGCAAAAGGTTTGCAAGCTTAATCGATCAATTTATGGGTTGAAGCAAGCGTCTAGATCCTGGAATATAAGGTTTGATACTGCGATCAAATCTTATGGCTTTGAACAGAATGTTGACGAACCTTGTGTCTACAAGAAAATAGTCAATTATGTTGTAGCTTTCTTAGTCTTATACGTAGATGATATCCTACTCATTGGGAATGATGTAGGGTTCCTGACTGACGTTAAGCAATGGCTAGCGACCCAATTTCAAATGAAAGATTTGGGAGAGGCTTAGATTGTTCTAGGGATTCAAATCGTAAGGAATCGTAAGAACAAAACGTTAGCGTTGTCTCAAGCATCTTATATCGATAAGGTGTTGATACGATATTCGATGCAGAATTCAAAGAAAGGTTTGTTACCTTTCAGGCATGAAATTCAACTGTCGAAGGAAGAGTGTCCTAAGACACCTCAAGAAGTTGAGGATATGAGATGAATTCCTTATGCATCAGCAGTCGGTAGTCTGATGTACGCCATGTTATGTACACGACCCGACATATGCTATGCAGTGAGAATTGTCAGTAGGTATCAGCCAATCCAGGATATGATCATTGGACTGCCGTTAAACACATTCTCAAGTATCTTCGGAGAATGAGGGACTATGTGCTCGTGTATGGTGCGAAGGATTTGATCCTTACAGGATACACTGACTCTGATTTTCAAACCGATAAGGATTCGAGGAAATCCACATCGGGATCAGTGTTCACTCTTAACGGAGGGTCAATAGTATGAAGAAGTATAAAACAAGGTTGTATTGCTGACTCCACCATGGAAGCTGAGTATGTCGCAGCTTGCGAAGCTGCGAAAGAGGCTGTATGGCTTAAAAAGTTCTTGACGGATTTGGAAGTTGTTCCAAATATGAATTTGCCTATCACACTTTATTCTGATAATACTGGTGCTGTGGCAAATTCTAGAGAACCAAGAAGTCATAAGCGTGGAAAGCACATTGAGCGAAAATATCATCTCATCCGGGAGATAGTTCATCGAGGAGACGTGATCGTTATGCAGATCGCCTCGGAGCACAATATTGCTGATCCGTTTACAAAGTCCCTCACGGCTAAAGTGTTCGAGGGGCATCTAGTGAGTCTAGGTTTGCGAGCTGTATAGTAGGACAGTGGGAGAAAAGCCATGGATGTATTTGATATTCCAGTTTTTCTCATCCATCATGTAATACTCCACTGACGTTTTAGTCAAAGTGGGAGTTTTTTGGGTTTTATGTCCTAAAACTCGTGGTTTGTAAACTGAATGTATATTCTATTTTGCAATAAAGTTGTTATTGAGTTTTATTCAGTAAAGTTGTTATTGAATAAAGTGAATTGTGTTTACTTTTAACCTAACTCCAATAAACAAAGAACCCATGGCTATAAGTTGTATACTTGAACTTCATGTTTGACATGATTGTGGATCAAGTTCAAGTAATAGCCAAAACGGTCTATAGTATAGGGATAAGGCTAGGTACCTTATCCTGGGGACACTATTGGACGCGGCCCACTTTGTATAGTACAAACGATGTGATCCAAAATCGTTCATGTGGAGACATGTGAGTGGGGGCGTCCTATGCAATGAGTTTGCATAAGACTGAATCGCGAAATAAAGTCACTCTTTCTTTACAACTCCGTTTACTGTAAAAACCAAAATTTTCATATGATGACCTAGGTAACTCGATCTGAATCCTGAGCACGCTATGAACTCTTGTTTATTCGGGTTTATCCTTTGACTTGTATGGGTGAGAGTGGCCCGAGATCGCCGACTCAATAAGCCTACCATCTTGGGGATAAGACCAGGTAGGTAGCTGAGAACATAGTCCTGCGAGATGGAATTCACTCCTACCCGCCTTTAGGGATTAGTAGAGAGGTTGTTCCCTTAAGTGCTGACTCCGGGTCTTGAACTAGGGATCCCACCCTCTCATTGGCCCAAGAGGGACTTGGTATAGTGAAGAGATCACTTACCAATCGGTTTGGTGGTTGGACCACAAACCAATAGTTCATTAGAGGATCAGTGGGACTTAATGAACAAGATGTAATTACGGAGGTAAAACGATTATTTTGACCCAACTCTAATTACGAACGACCTGTGAAGGATCGACTTACTGATGATGGTTATATCAAGAGGACAAAAATATATCTACGGCGAGGAGAGTGCAACCCTTGGACTTTAGTAGAGTCTCCGGGGGTTAACGAATGTTGGTTAGCTTGGCTAAAGAGTTTGGCCGGTTAATCTCGTATCGTTGGAGCTGATGATCTGTAGGTTCTTTAGGTTCTCCTGGCTAGGTCGGATTAAGCCGTGTAACAATATGAGAGAAAAAGAATTTGAATTTATTCAAATTAATTTTTGGAAGAATGATGGACATATTTAAATATGAGATTGGTCTAAAACATGAATAGGGATTCATGTGTGATGATTCGGTTTAAGAAACCGAGATTAGTCTTATTATTTAATTAATATCTGATATTGAATTAAATAATAATATTAATTAATTAAACTTTATTTTATTTTGTTTATTAAAATTAATTATGAATTAATTTTAAAATGAGAAAATATTACAAGTGGGATTATCCAAGTTGAGTGGATTTATCCAAGTCAAGTGGATTTATCCAAGTTGAGTGGGTTTATCCAAGTTGTGAAGTGGATTGTGAATCACCAACAACATGCATAAACTCATCAATTGTTGAACACTTGTGTGAAGACTAATTCATCCAATTTGAGGTGTCTTCATAAGCAAAGAGTTTGTTGCATGTGAATTGCCTATAAATTGGATGAAGTTCAAATAGTTTGAGGTTGATGAATTTTCAAAGAGTTTGAATATTTGGATGAGCATGGAGAGTTCATGTTACTTGAGAAATTAGAAAGCTAAGTGTTAGATATTTCTCACAAAATCCTCATCACTTTCATCTTCCCATCTTCTTCTTCCAAACTTTTTCTTTCATAAAGGAGTCCCACCACTCCGTTGCTCGGCCCGAGGATAGCGGAACTACCAGAGGTGGTTCTAGAGGAGTTCAAGGGAAGCATCGAAGGGTTCGTGAGGAGATTCGAGCATCAGAATAGAAGTTTTTAGAACTACAAGAGGTAAGTGTTCTAATTTCTTTTATTTGTAGTTTTGAGCATGTTTCTAGTTAAGCTAAATTGATGAAATTAGAGTGCCAATGATCCGACTCGCTTCCGCTGCGCTACATGCGCTCCATCACTAGTGCACTCATTTTTATTCGTGGTTATTGACGTAATGCAGATTTTGGTGACTCCGGTGCTTCAAATGTCAGATGTGGAGCGAGAGTTTGAGCTAACTCCGGTACAACTTAAAAATGTTTATGTGCAGCATGTTCATGTTCCTCCACCGTCGCCTAGTTTGAAAATGGGGGATAATCCGCGTAATGAACGTCTTCGCAATGAGTTCGATGAGGATTTATTACATGATTTGCATATGGCAGATGATAATGCAGGCTCCCGTGGACATCGACCCTTGTCTCCATCGACGGGTGACGATCTTGGCTTCATCGATCTGCAAAATTTTGATTCCCGGGTTAACTTCAGTTGAAGAAGGTTTGGCTTCGGTGAAGGACGAGATTCGAGAAGTGAAGGATGAATTACGGAAGATGATGACACTCCTAAAAACGTTAACCAATGTATGTATTATGATATACTTTTTGCATGCTCGCAATGTTCATCTAACAAACAATTGTGTCTACATTATGCAGGGAGTTAGGACACACGGGGAGACGATTGTGGCCGATGAAGCTATCGTCACATCTGAAGATAATCGTATGTCTCCCTCATGTTCCTTAGACCAACATGGAATTCAACCAACTGACGCAAACATTGATGGTCATGGGGAAGACATGACGGGGAGATGAGACCATCGTCACATCTGCAGATAATCGTATGTCTCCCTCACGTTCCTTAGACCAACATGGAGTTCAACCAACTGACGAAAATATTGATGGTCGTACTAAAAACTTAACGGAGGCAGATGCCACTGCCGACGTATCTCTAGATAATTCTACATCTCCCTCACATTCCAATGAAGAATATGTAAGTGTTGGTTGTGATATTAGTGTTGAAACTCTATCGGTCCCCGAAGAACAAACAGTCCGTAAAGACCCTCATGTCTTGCTTCAAACATCTATCCCCACAGTATTCATACACAACAATATTACATGATCATTGCCATGATTTCACTGTATAATTGATTTAAACGTGTGAGTATTCCATCGTGTAGGTACCAGAACCAACAGTGGTGGTTCCGCGAAGGACTACTAGAAAACGATCGGAAAGAGAAGTATTTACACTCCCAGTGGTCTTAAGTGTAGGATCTAATGGCAACACTAGAGGGGGGTGAATAGAGTTGTCTAGCAATTTTAAATTTTAAACGTTAAACAACTCAAGCAACCAAAAACGAATCAAAGCAAGTCTATATCATGCAATCTAAGAGATTAAAATAATTAAAACAAAAATTGAAATGCAGAAAAATAAAAGTAAGGAATAGAGGACACCGAGAATTTACAGTGGTTCGGCGAATTGCCTACTCCACTCCCCAAGACTCCTTCTTGGGTATTTCACTAAGAGATCCTCTTGCGGGTGAGAACCAAACCGAAAACAACCTTTTTTTTCTTCACCTAGGCTAAAGAGAAACCCCTGATCCTTTTTACTGGTTCAGGATCCAACCAATTTCTTTTTCACACAACCCAAGGTGTACCTACACCTTAATACAAAACCCGAGAAAATAAAACTTACAATGAATTACCTCTAAAAAGATAAGATATTACAGATGAACACAGTAGACAAACGCTCCAAAATTTCTCACAAATGTAGGATGATCGAGTTTAGGAGTATGTGAGAGATTTGCAAGTTGAATTCGATTTTAAGAGCAAAAGATCAAAAATGATTTTGCTAGGATTTTTTTTATTGGAAATTGCTCACCTTTCAAAAATGAGAATGGCTACCATTTTAAAAAGAAAATGTTCAAAACTAGCCATTACATTTAGGGTAGGATGAATCTAGGGTGGAGATTGAAAGATGGAAAATGAATGAATTTTTGAATTTTGAATTTGAGATGTTGGAAAGGAATGAATTTTTTTGAATTTAGAATTTGAGAGATAGGAAAGGAATGAGTTTTTGAATTTAGAATTTGAGAGATAGGAAAGGAATGAATTTTTTAATTTAGAATTTGATAGATAGAAAATGAATGGATTTTTGAATTTATTTTTCTTAATTTCAAAAATTTAGTCGCCTCTGCCAAGTGTCCACCTTTGGATGGTCCACGTTTGTCATGATCACTCAATCCTTCTTTTGTCTTTGAGCTCTAATTAGAACCATTCAAAATGTGTTAAAATCGTCTTTCCGAACTCTACATAATAGATACTTTGAATAATGTCAAGTGCAAGTCTATTCTTACAAAAAGTTTCTTCATTTAAGGCTTTAGTAAGAATATCTGCTACATGTTTTTCTGTATGGACATAATTAAGCACAATATTTTCATTTTGCACATGTTCTCTCAGAAAATGATGTCTAATGTCTATATGCTTTGTCCTAGAATGTTGAATAGGATTTTTGGTTAAATTAATTGAACTAGTATTATCACAAAAGATAGGAACTTGTTCAAAATTCAAACCAAAATCATGCAAAGTTTGTTTCATCCATAAAACTTCAGCATAACAACTGGCAACAACAATATATTCAACTTCAGTAGTAGATAATGCAACAGAGTTTTTCTTTTTACTATACCAAGAGACTAGAGAGCTTCCCAAAAATTGGCAAGTTCCACTACTACTCTTCCTATCAGTTAAACTACCAGCAAAATCAGCATCAAAATAAGCAATTAAATCTAATGATGCATTCTTAGGATACCATAAACTCAAGTCAACAGTACCAAGCAAATATTTAAAAATTCTTTTTACAGCATGCAAGTGTGATTCTTTAGGACAAGATTGAAATCTAGCACACATGCATACACTAAACATAATATCTGGCCTACTTGCAGTCAAGTAAAGCAAGGATCCGATCATACCTCTATAAGCTTTAATATCTACGATTTTACCTTTTTCATCCTTATCAAGCTTTGTAGTGTACTCATCGGTGTCTTTGAAATTTTTGCATTGTCGAACTTAAACCTTTTGAGTAGATCTCTTGTGTACTTTTCTTGATTAATGAAGATTCCCTCTTCAACTTGTTTGATTTGAAGCCCAAGGAAGAACTTAAGTTCTCCCATCATGCTCATTTCAATCTCACTGTTCATACACTTAGAGAATTCTTCACATAGAGAAGGGTTAGTGGCACCAAATAAAATATCATCGACATAAATTTGCACTAACAAAATATCATTTTATTTGGTTTTAATAAAAAGAGTAGTGTCAATAACTCCCATTTAAAAACCATTATCAAGTAAGAATTTACTCAAACGATCATACCAAGCTCTAGGAGCTTGTTTAAGACCATAAAGAACTTTATTTAATTTAAAAACATGATTTGGATTTTCGAAGCTTTCAAAACTAGAAGGTTGTTCAACATAAACTTCCTCCAATATAAACCCATTTAAAAAAGCACTTTTCACATCCATTTGAAATAAAGTAAATTTTTTATGAGATGCAAATGCAAGTAGCATTCTAATTGATTCAAGTCTAGCAACAGGAGCAAACGTTTCGTCATAATCTATTCCTTCTTCCTGACTATATCCTTGTGCAACTAATCTAGCTTTATTTCTAACAATATTACCAGACTCATCCATTTTATTTCTAAATATCCATTTAGTACCTATAACAGGATGATCACAAGGACGAGGGACTAATTCCCATACACTATTTCTTTCGAACTGATTTAACTCATCTTGCATAACAATTAACCAAAACTCATCAGATTCATCATCTTTAAAAGACTTTGGTTCAAATTTAGACACAAAAACAACATTATTTATTGCATTTAAAGAAGAGCGTGTTCTTACCCCTTGAGATACATCACCTATAATTAACTGTTGAGGATGATGAGTGAAAAATCTCCAATCTTGAGGGAGGGTTTCCTTTGGCTCTTTCTGAGTCTCACTTGCTACTACTTCTGAGTCCTTATCTTTAATGATTATATCTTCAAAAGGCTTTTCTAATTCATCACTAACAGAAACTTTATTAAAAGCAACATGTGTTTCATCAAAAACCACATTCATGGATTCTTCAACTACAAGAGTTCTTTTATTAAAAACTCTATATGCTTTACTACATGTCGAATATCCTAAAAATATGCCAATGTCAGTTTTTGATTCAAATTTTCCAAGTTTCCCTTTGTCTTTCAAAATGAAACATTTGCAACCAAAGACCTTGGAATAATTGATATTTGGGGTATTATTATTAAAAATCTCATAAGGAGTTTTATTCAAAATAGGTCTTATTAAAACTCGATTCATCACATAGGAGGCAGTATTAACGGCTTCAGCCCAAAAGTATTTTGGTAAATTATATTTATTTAACATGGAGGTACCTAATTCTTGTAAAGACCGATTTTTCCTTTCTACAACACCATTTCGTTGAGGTGTTCTTGGAGAGGAAAAATCATGAGAAATACCATTTTCATCACAAAAAATTTCAAAAGAAGCATTTTCAAATTCTCCTCATGATCACTTCTAATTTTTAAAATCATAAAACCTTTTTCATTTTGAATTCTTTTTGAAAAAGTAATAAAAGATTTTATGGCTTTATCCTTGTGAGATAAAAATAAAACCCAAGTAAATCTTGAAAAATCATCAACTATAACAAAAGCATAATGTTTTCCACTTAGACTTGCAACTCTAGTAGGTCCAAAAAGATCCATATGTAATAGTTGCAAAGGCCTAGAGGTAGAAACCATTTTCTTTGGTTTATAAGAAGACTTAGTTTGCTTACCCATTTGACAACTATCACAAACTTTATCTTTTTCAAAGTTTAATTTTGGAAGACCTCTGACAAGGGATTTCTTAGAAATATTTGAAATTAAATGTATGCTAGCATGTCCTAATCTTCTATGCCACAACCATGAATCATCATGCAAAACAGACAAACATTTATCATCAATAATAGGACAGTCAATCAAATCTATAGTGTAAACATTTTTATCTCTATTTCCTTCAAACAAGATTTTCTTATCACATGCATTTTCAATTATGCAATTTTTATCACTAAAAAATACCGTATAGCCTTTATCACATAATTGACTAATGCTCAACAGATCATGTTTTAAACCATCAACATGCAAAACATTTTCAATTAACAAATTCGAACCATTACCTAGGTTACCTTTGCCAATAATCTTACCCTTTTTATTATCGCCGAAGGTAACGTATCCTCCATCTTTCTTTTCTAGGTATGTAAATTTTGTGTGGTCCCCAGTCATGTGTTTTGAACATCCACTGTCCAAGTACCACTTGTTCTTTATCGATCTCAAGCATACCTAAAAACACAAATCTAAAGATGTAACCTTTGGTACCCAAATTTGTTTGGGTCCTTGGGGGTTAGTTAACAAAAATTTAGGAATCCATTTCTTTTTATTTTCATTCATAGCATTGAATTTCCTCAAATTACATGCATAAGCTTTATGACCTTGTTTTCCACATGCATGACAAATAACTGAAGATATGGAGCTTTCTTTGACAAAGTAATTAGTAAATTTCTTTTGTTTTTGGTGAGGTTTGTAACCTAAACCACTTTTATCCAAGTTTTTCTTTCCATTTGTAAACTTTAAAAGAGTAGATGATATATCTTCATTTTTCTCTGCTAATACTTTATACTCTTCTTTTAAAGCATGCAAATTTGACTTAGATAAAACAAGCTATTTTCTTAATGTCTCATTTTTCTCTTATAGATTATCTAGCTCAATGAATAAGTCATTGTTCTCATGAGCTAATCTAGTATTTTTCTTCCTAAGAGACATATATTTGCAACCTACTTTTTCAAATTCATTTTTAATTTCATTATAAGCATCAACAAGCTCATCAAAAGTATGGTTTTCAGGACTTACCTCGTCTTCGTCGTCTTCATCTCCAAAAGCCATAAAACATAGGTTAGCTACTTCTTCCTCGCTTTCAGAGTCACTCTCATCACTTTCATCCCACGTAGGTTTCATGGACTTCTTGTTCTTCTTTGAAAATGGTTTTCTTTGAGGACAATCATACTTTACATGTCCAGGCTTTTTGCACTCATAACAGATGATGGAGTCCCTATTTCTCTTTTCTCCTTTGTCATCTTGACTATAGTTCTTCTTGGAGAAGTTTCTTTTCCGAAAAGGCTTCTTGAACTTCCTTGTTAGGTAGGCAAATTCTTCATCATTTAATTCATCTTCGCTATCAAAGTCTTCTTGGATGACAGTAAACTTTAATGCAAACTTTTCTTCTTTTTCACGTCATCTTCCATATTGCCCTTCATAATTATCTCATGTGTCATGACAGATCCGATGAGCTCCTCCAATTTAAGTGTTGAAAGGTCCTTAGCTTCTTGAATCGCCACCACTTTAGCTTCCCAGCTTTTAGGCAACGACCTGAGAATCTTCCTCACGTTTTCAGATGTAGTATATATTTTTCCTAATCCCTTCAAAGCATTCACAATATTTGTAAATTTCGTAAACATTCCAGAAATGGATTCATTAGCATTCATTTTAAATAATTCATAGTTATGAACAAGCATGCTAATTGTTTACTCTTTTACTTGATTAGTTCCTTCATGAGTTACTTCAAGCATATCCCATATTTCTTTAGCAGTATTACATGCGGAGACTCGATTAAACTCATCAGAGCACAAAACACAAAATAGATTATTCATGGCTCTAACATTTATAGATCATTTCTTTTTATCTTCATCATTTAGCTCATTTTCTTCCTTAGGCACATCCTTATTAGCAACTATCTTGGTTGGAATTAAAGGACCATTAGAAATAATTTCCCATAAATTGTAATCAATAGAAATTAAATAAATTCTCATTCTTGTTTTCCACCAAGAATAATTATTTCCATCAAAGATAGGTGGCCTAGTCGTAGATTGACCCTCAGTAACCTCATTCACTCCAATATTTGCCATAAGCTCAAAGAAATTTGGTTTTGTCAACTTTTCTCAAATAAATAGAAAATTTCAGATTTAAAGAAAAAATGTTTTTTTTTTTTTTAAAACATGGAAAATGAAATTATTCAACACTTTAAATAAAAAACCGAGCAACCCGCTCTAATACCAATTGTAGGATATAATGGCAACACTAGAGGGGGGTGAATAGAGTTGTCTAACAATTTTAAATTTTAAACGTTAAACCACTCAAGCAACCAAAAACGAATCAAAGCAAGTCTATATCATGCAATCTAAGAGATTAAAATAATTAAAACAAAAATTGAAATGCAGAAAAATAAAAGTAAGGAATAGAGGACACCGAGAATTTATAGTGGTTCGACGAATTGCCTACTCCACTCCCCAAGACTCCTTCTTGGGTATTTCACTAAGAGATCCTCTTGCGGGTGAGAACCAAACCGAAAACGACCCTTTTTTTTTTCTTCACCTAGGCTAAAGAGAAACTCGTGATCCTTTTTACTGGTTCAGGATCCAACCAATTTCTTTTTCACACAACCCAAGGTGTACCCACATCTTAATACAAAATCCGAGAAAATAAAACTTACAATGAATTACTTCTAAAAAGATAAGATATTACATATGAACACAGTAGACAAACGCTCCAAAATTTCTCACAAATGTAGGATGATCAAGTTTAGGAGTATGTGAGAGATTTGCAAGTTGAATTCGATTTTGAGACCAAAAGATCAAAAATGATTTTGCTAGGATTTTTTTTTCTTGAAAATTGCTCACCTTTCAAAAATGAGAATGGCTACCATTTTAAAAAGAAAATGTTCAAAACTAGCCATTAGATTTAGGGTAAGATGAATGTAGGGTGGAGATTGAAAGATGAAAAATGAATGGATTTTTGAATTTTGAATTTGAGATATAGGAAATGAATGAATTTTTTTGAATTTAGAATTTGAGAGATAGGAAAGGAATGAGTTTTTGAATTTAGAATTTGAGAGATAGGAAATAAATGGATTTTTGAATTTAGAATTTGATAGATAGGAAATGAATGGATTTTTGAATTTAGTTTTCTTAATTTCAAAAATTTAGTCGCCTCTACCATGTGTCCACCTTTGGATGATCCACGTTTGTCATGATCACTCCATCATTCTTTTGTCTTTGAGCTCTGATTCAAACCATTCAAAATGTGTTGGAATCGTCTTTCCGAACTCTACATAATAGATACTTTGAAACACTAAAAATGCCAGTACAAAAAATGAGTTTGTTATGATCAAAATATATAGTTTGATTGAAGCCATAAAGCTAACATTAAGTTGTTTGACCGATCCTTATGAAATCAAGTTTATGTTGTCTGGTCAACTTCATAATGCTTGGCCCACCCATTCTAGGGGTGATTGTGTGAACAATCGTTACAGAATCGGGTGACGTCGTCTAGTCAACTTCACAATGCTTGGCCGACCCCTTTTTCTAGTGGTCTTAATTTGTTTGACCGACTCCTTGTTACTTGCCTCTTCTGCCTACAATCTTCGAATCGGTCGGACATGGTTGTCCGCTGGCAGATGTCTTTTCAGCTGGGTTGACCGTCTCGTCTTTTGGTCGATCTCCTTGACGGGGTCAGCAGTTCTTCGCAAGGGGGTCATCTTTTTTGCTTCTCCCAAGGGGGTCAATATTTTTTATTTTGGTATGCCGCAAAAGATAGTTCGTCTGGGACAATCACGCTTTAAGGTCTTTTCGCTTTTCATTCTTTACCAGTTGCTGGCTTTCTCCCTTTTTTCGGATCTCGCCTTACCAAAGTTCGATCTGAAACCTGTGGTGGTTGATCTAGCGTTGGATCTCTTCTTTGTCTTTCAACTTCTAGGTCCCTTTCTAGGCTTGCTACAACTGGTTGATGCCTCCATTGGAGCTTCGTGATGTCTACAAAATTCCGATTTACCCCTTGAGCTCATTCCTCTAAAATCGCACATCGATCGTCCGATATGATTTCTTGGACTGTAGGAAGATTTAGCGTTGTTGGCCTTGCCCCTATGCTGCCGTCGGATATTTCTCAGCCAACGTTACTTGTCGAGTTGTTTCCATATGCGATTCGACTTGGTAATTATTCTCGTCACTAGGGATGTTCTAGTCACGAACTGCCACTTGCCTTGGGTGTTGTTCTCGATCTAGCTCTTATGGTACGCCTTCATCACGTACTACTCATCCGGTATGAATTTTTCAAACACAATTGTCGGATCTGGTTCTACCAACATCACATACAACTCACATAGTATGAATTTTTGAAATGCAGACGGGTTGAAAGTCGTTGGCCTTGCCCTCTACGTTACTGTCAGATCTGGTTCCACTAACATTGCATTACAAGCATTTGGAGATTTTTCGACGAAAAGAAGCGTTGGAATAACCTTCTTTTGCGTCGGGAAAGATACAATCCAATGCAACAACGCGTCTTGAAATAATTTCAAGAAAGGGGGGTCGAAAAAGGTGTTCCCGACGCCATGCGTTGGCTAAAGATATTCTACCCTGATGTATGTTTGCGTCGGGTTCGTAAATGTTTTACCGACGCTTAGTACGTCGGAATTAATAGATGTTTGCCCGAAAAAAAATGTTTGTCCTTAAATGTTTGTTTTAATGACCGACAATGTCGGTCATCAATTAGTTAAAAATTTAATAAATAAAAAGAAAAAAAAATCAATTTATACCGTTAAACGTTGGAGGTTATATAAATTAAAACCTTAAACTATTGATTGTATCAATTTAAACCCTGAACTTTCAAAACTCTATCAATTTACACCTTCTGTTAGATTTTTTTTCTAAAAAAATGTTAATTTAAACACATGGACACTCATAATTTTAGCAATTAAACCCCTAAACTTTAATGTGTGTAAATCAATTATCTGAAAGTATAGGGGTTTACTTAATAAATTATAAGTCTCCACGTGTGAAAGTACATTTTTCTAAGAAAGGGTATTAAGTTGATATGCTTGTAAAAGTTTAGGGTTTAAATTGTTACAATTATTAGTTTAGGGTTTTAATGGTTACAACTTCCAAAGTTTAAAGGTATAAATTCTTTTTTTACCCTAAAATAAATTATTACTTGCACACATGGCTAACCAATAATATATATATATTCTCTTCCTCCTCTGTCTCTTCTTTTCCATTGCCCCATTCCGTTTCTGTTGTGCCTATTTCTCAAAATTAAAGGCTAAATTGTAACTTTTTAAAACTTTAAGATCAAATAGACACATATAAAATAATAGTGCAATTTTTCCTTAATGTTTCAACTAGTAAAGGTATGTGTGGTTTAAGAAAAGATAAATTAGAATGACATGCTTTTGTCCAACATGGATAACTTTTTAAAAGTGTGGAGGGCATACATACTAAACCTCAGTTGTGTCCTTCAATGATGCATCCCCTTTTCATCGCATCGTTTTCACACCTTTATTATTTTTTTGCTTTGGTTTAAGGCATTTCGCTAACCTTTTGTTACAACATGTATACTGTTTTCCTACGATTTTTATGTTCCATCTTTATATCCGCAAAGCAATCACTTCACATATATTTTGGTTAATTCTTACCTTGACTCTAAATCAATCAACATTAACGCATAAAACCATCAAATCTTTGTGGAATCGATATAAAATTACTTATCACTTGCTGCATAAGTCCATGTATACTTGCATGTCCTTAGTGTTCTGTGTAAAGAGAGCACATTAAGAGCTAAATGGGCTGCCTGTTATGTAGTTGGTTTGGGTTGTTGTAATTAGTTTAGATCAGTTTTATTTATCTGTTTTCAACTGATGTTAGTTGGGCCAGTTGAGTATTTTAGATTGCTGAACTGTATTCATGGGCCTATATATTAGTGGCCTCATTTGTTAATGATATACGAGAGAATTATTCAGCAATTCATTAAGAAGATATTTCCTTTTTCTCTCATCTCTGGAATCTTAAGTTGGTATCAGAGCATTCTAGGTCTAACGACTGCAGATCTCAAATTTTTTTTTCCCTTCAATTTCTTGCTTCTGCTGGTTCTTCAAATTCAGTCATGGAGTCATCTTCTTCAGAGCATACAACTTCGGAGTTAGTGAGTGGGGTGTCCGGTGTGAAACTTATTAATACTGCGAGCAAAAGTGTGCTTCCGAAATTAGATGATGAGAACTATTTGTTCTGGAAATTCCAGATTTTAATCACGCTCAGAGGGCATGGATTAGAGGAATTTGTTGATCCTAAAGTGGTGATTCCGCCTAAAGTTCTTCCCACAACCGGTACTGATAGTTCGTCTTCTGTTCCTAATCCAGCATATCTTCAATGGCTTCGTCAAGATAATCTAATCACGGCATGGTTGGTGAGTTCTATGCCGAATTGTCTGATATCTGAAATGCTGGATTGCAAAACAGCAAGCGAAGTTTGGGCAATCTTGGCAGGACGTTTTTCGTCTCGAATTCTTGCCCGCATTATGGACTTGAAGTCCAAATTGGAAAATTCCAAGAAAGGTAATTCAAATCTCCCTGATTATTTTGCTACAATAAAGAATCTGGTTGATTCGTTGGCTGCTGCGGGGAAGAAAGTGTCATTAGATGATCATGTTATGCACATATTTGCTGGTTTAGGACCCGAGTATGACCCCACTGTGGCTGTTTTGTCTGGAGATGTTGAAACTCCGGATCTTCAACGGGTGTACTCTATGCTTTTGACACAAGAGAGTCGATTACTTCGACATTCCTCCATTAATCCGGATGGATCATTACCGTCTGTGAATATTGCTGTACAATCTCCATCTCCCTTCTCTGGTGTTGGGTCTGTTGATGGAAGCAAAAAGGATAAGAATTCTGGTCATCGGTGTAATAAACGATGGAATACTAATAAACCTCAGTGTCAGTTATGCCGAAAGTATGGGCATACGGTTGTCAAATGCTTCTTTCGGTTTGAGCGTTCATATCAGGGTCCGAATATGAATGGTTCAGGACAATGGGCTCCTCCATCTGGTAATGCTCCTCCTACGTATCCATCGTCTCAGCCAGCCTCAGCTTTTGTTCTTCATAATGAGCTGAATAAGGAGAATCAATGGTATCCAGACTCAGGAGCTTCAAATCATGTTACGAATGATTTTGCAAATTTATCCATGAGTTTTGAGTATCTTGTAGATAACAAAGTTCACGTCGGCAATGGCACAGGTTTGAATGTACTTAACATTGGATCTTCAGTTTTTCAATCACCTTCCAAGTCTATATTTCATCTTCATAACTTACTCCATGTTCCTCTCATAACAAAAAATCTTATCAGTGTGAGTCAATTCTGTAAAGATAATAATGTGTTGTTTGAGTTTACTCAATCTCATTGTTTTGTGAAGGACACCCTCACTGGCAAGGTTCTTCTTCATGGCAAACTCACTGATGGACTATATAGCTTTGATTTACGTAAAGTGGAAAAGGATCATCCTCTGAAATTGAGTTCGTCCGGGTCTTTGGGTGCTTCCCCTTCAACAGCCTTTTCTCAAGTCTTGCATACTGACTTCTCCTCTCCTACGGCTGTTAGTCCTTCCTTTTTAGCTAAATCTTGTTCTGATTTTACATTGTGGCATAATAGACTAGGACATCCAGCTGCCTCTACTGTTCAAAGCATATTAAAAGATTGTAATATTCATTTCTCTTCCAATAAAATAGCCTCTGTTTGTCATGCTTGTGCCATGGGAAAAATGCATAATCTTCCGTTTTCAAAATCCTTGACTGTCTATAATGCTCCATTACAATTAGTGGTTGCTGATATCTGGGGACCTGCGTGTCAAAATTCTAGAAATGAGTTTAGGTTTTACATTAGTTTTGTTGATGTATATTCTCGTTATACATGGATATACTTTCTTAAAACTAAGTCTGACGCCTTGTCTGCCTTTCTTTTATTCAAAACTTATATTGAGAAACTTGTTGGGCGATCTATTTTACGTCTTCAAACTGATGGTGGGGGTGAATTTCGTCCATTTATCCCTTTTCTTAAAACTCATGGAATTGAGCATAGGCTCTCTTGTCCATATACGTCAAAACAAAATGGGATTGTTAAGCGCAAACATCGCCAAATTGTTGATACAGGTCTCACACTTTTATCTCAAGCTTCATTATCTTTAGAGTTCTGGGATGATGCCTTTTCCACGGCTACGTATTTGATAAACAGGCTACCAACAATAGTCCATCAGCGGGGTTCTCCTTTGGAAAAATTGTTCAGTCTTAAACCCAATTACTCTTTTCTCAAAACATTTGGGTGTTTGTGTTATCCCAACTTACGACCTTACAATCATCATAAAATTGAACCTAGATCTACTCCTTGTCTGTTTCTTGGATATAGCAACTTACATAAGGGTTACAAATGCCTGTCTTCTACGGGTAGGCTATATATTTCTAGGCATGTTGTATTTGATGAAAGTGCCTTTCCTACCAGTTGTTTTTTAACACCTTCTCATCGGTTTCTTTCCTCTTCTATATCCATAAAAGGGCATCCTAGTGTTGTTCCACCTCTTTCTTCAGCTTCGGTCTCACCTACTACCCCTTTTTTAAATTCTGATCACCCCTGTAATTTGTCACATGAACCTACTGTTTTGTCTCAATCAAAATCTGTGTCACATGGGGATACTAATCCATCTTTGTCCTCGAGTGGTTATGCCTTGTCTCAGTCAAGTTCTTCTTTATCTCATAATCCTTTACTTTGTCCGTCTGATAACTCTCATTCCTTATCTCCTTCTCCTTCTCCTTTGTCTCGCCAAGTTGAGCATTCATCTGTGTCTTTGCCTAAGAACTCTGAAATTTCGAATACTCATTCAATGGTTACGAGGGCTAAGGCTGGAGTTTTTAAGCCTAAAATTTTGTTGACTGAGTATAGAGAAGTTGAACCACCAAATGTTAAAGAAGCTCTCAAATGTCCTCATTGGGTCAAGGCTATGCAAGAAGAATATAATGCTTTGATTCTTAATGATACTTGGTCTATTGAAACTCCCACCATTGACAAGAAAGTGATTGGGTGCAAATGGATTTTCAAGATAAAAAGAAATTCAGATGGTTCTATCTCTCGGTATAAAGCTAGGCTTGTAGCTCAAGGTTTTCGTCAAGAGGCTGATCTTGATTACACTGAAACATTCAGTCCCGTGGTCAAACCTATGACTATTAGGGTACTGTTTACCCTTGCTCTTGCCTATGGATGGTCTCTTCGACAAGTGGATATTAACAATGCCTTTCTTCATGGCATTTTGAATGATGAAGTCTATATGGCACAGCCTCCTGGAATGATTTGTTCCACTCATCCAACGGGTGTGTGTCGTCTCAAGAAAGCACTATATGGCCTCAAACAAGCCCCACGAGCTTGGTTTGAACGGTTGAGTAAGTTCTTGCATACTCTTGGCTTTGCTAATTCTCAATCTGATTCGTCGTTGCTCATCAATCATAAGAATGGGTCTTGTTGTTATGTTTTAGTCTATGTGGATGACATTGTTATTACCGGGAGTGATGCATCGGCTATTGAGAAGCTAATTCAAATGCTCCATCATACTTTTTCCCTTAAAGACCTTGGAGTGTTGAGCTATTTCTTGGGGGTTGAAGTTACTCCCACTCCTACTGGAGGATTAATTTTATCTCAAAAGAAGTATATTTCTGACTTGCTTTTCCGAACGCAAATGCATCTTGCTAATGCCATATCCACACCAATGGTTAGTGGGGCGGTTTTGTCTGCTTATCATGGTGAAAAGTTTCATGATGTCAAGCTATATAGAAGTACAGTAGGTGCTTTACAATATGCTACTCTAACCCGCCCGGAAATTGCATATTGTGTGAATAAAGTGTGTCAATTCATGCACTCTCCTACTAACATTCATTGGCTTGCTGTTAAACGCATTCTCCGGTACCTCGGTGGCACAATTGATCATGGTCTAATATTTCGCAAGCCTACAGATTTTCAGCTTCATGGTTATGCAGACTCTGACTGGGCCTCTGATCCGGATGATAGGAAATCAACTTCAGGGTATTGTGTGTTCTTTGGAGGTAATCTAATCCAGTGGTCCTCTAAGAAACAGAGCATTATTTCACGCTCTAGTACTGAGGCTGAGTATCGAAGTCTTGCACATGTGTCTGCTGAATTAATATGGTTGCGTTCATTGTTTTCAGAATTACATATTAGTTTGGATCGCTCACCTATTATTTGGTGTGATAACCTTGGAGCGGTTCATTTGAGTGCCAACCCTGTTTTACACTCACGTACTAAGCATGTTGAACTTGATATTTACTTTGTGCGTGATCTTGTATTATGAAAATTACTGCGCATTTATCATCTTCCAGCAACATCTCAGGTGGCCGATATCTTCACCAAACCTTTAACTGCTACTAGTTTTTTACCTCTTCTGCACAAGCTCAATGTTACTTCTTCTACAACCATTGGCTTGAAGAGGGGTGTAAAGAGAGCACATTAAGAGCTAAATGGGCTGACTGTTATGTAGTTGGTTTGGGTTGTTGTAATTAGTTTAGATCAGTTTTATTTATCTGTTTTCAACTGATGTTAGTTGGGCCAGTTGAGTATTTTAGATTGGGAAAACTAGAGGAATGTCTACGATAAAAAACGGTTAATGAAAAATGTTCAAGTACGTGTTTTCTTTGGAATGAATGTCTAGAGATTTTTTAGCACAAATCTATTTAAGTGATTTCTCCATTATACCCTGTTAGGATTCCCTTTTTTAAAACAAATATTAGGTTTAAAATTAGTTTAATTTATTTTTAAATTAAATTAATTTTAATAGTTTATTTGGTGAGCTGGATCATTTCACTAAAAATAAACCATTTTTCTTTTTCCGTTAACTAACGTCAGCCATTTTGTATCTCCATATGTTGCTCTAAATAGATCCGACACTAACACCCTCTGCCGGAGTATACGCTAGGACACACCCGTGGGTATATACAGCCATTGCGCACCAGAAAAAAAAACGGTAGGGGTATACAGCTGGAGCCTGCGTGTGTAATTACTAGTTCCATTATTTTTGTAAATCTTTTCCTAAAAATAGGGATCAAACAATACACAATACACCCCTACAAATGAGAAGATATCCGTCAAAATCTCATAGTTTTAAACAACAATACCCGTGAAATTATGCAATGTCTAACATTTTGGAGAATCAAATCTTCAACCTTACGTTTTTTTTTTTACGTTTCCCTTTTCCATCGTGTTTTTTCCCTCATTCCTTTTCGAGTTCTTCTGCATTGTTCCACCACACAACAACAAACCATGTCGTCTCTTTCTATGATGGTGGCATTTGATGAGATTTGGAACGAATGAACCAATACATAAATTACAAAACTTGCAGAGTTGTGGTCCCCCCGAATTCTACACTTGTGGAATTCACCAATTCAATCTCCAAGGCTCTAGAGCTGGATTCCCACTACACAATTTCACGGTTGTCCCTCTTTCGGAACGACACTGACAAATCTTTGATTACGAAAATGAGGAAAAATAGGCAGTTGTTATATTTAACAACATGTAAATCCCCTGTAACCGTCTATTTTTTATATTCTGGAACTTCAACTGAATCCCTCAAAAAAAGGGATCACCACTTATTATCCAGATTTTTTGAAATCTTGGAGCTATCCGTGATTTTAATTCTAACAAATCATCTGTTTAACAAAAAAAATCCAGCTCCCGCTGAAGGTAAAACCCTATACCCCTGTAATCGTCTATTTTTTATATTCTGGGACTTCAACTGAATCCCTAAAAAAAAGGATCACCACCTATTATCCAGATTTTTTGAAATCTTGGAGCTATCCGTGATTTTAATTCAAACAAATCACTTGTTTAACGAAAAAAAAATCAGCTCCCGCTGAAGGTAAAACCTTAGATTGTTAACCCGAAACCCCCTATACCTAAACTTTCATTATCATTTTAGCCGTTCGTTGGAAAAACAGTGACGAAGAAAAAATGCAAGAGAGGAAAATGCTTACGAAAATGAGGAAAATGCTTACCACGACTGTAGGTCGAACTTCCCTGTCTAATGCGTGGTGTTTACGTCGAACGATGTCGAAGAAGGTAGTGTGTGTTTTCGGTGTTTTCTGCCGAAGAAGGTAATGCTAAACAAAAGAAGAACTGCGTTTTGTGTTTTCGGTGTGCGTGTTTTCGGTGTGCTCTGCCTCTAGGTCGAAGAAGAAGAACGATGTCGAAGAAGGTATGTGTATGTCTTTTCTGCCTCTAGGTCTAATGGAAGCAACTTTTGAGGATGAATTTAATTCTAGGCGGCGTGGTGCAGGTTTCTCTCTACCCCATAAACTACATGATATCAAAATATTGGGAATCGTTACCTTATTTAAAAATAGAGTATTCTCTCTTTTAAGTTGTTGGCCTCTTTTATTACTCTGTGTATGCAGTAATGCACACCCCCAGTGATGGTTCATTCGTTGGCTGTATAACTTCTTCGGGGTATACATATTTCTGGTTCCCCCTACAAAAATCGTTTATGCCCATTTCTTACTATGTGTGCAGACATGCACACACCTGTTGATATTCTATTTAGTCCGTTTGCAGACATACACACAGACACCCTGCTTTGTTTTTGCTCTGTGTGCAGTCATGTAAAGACCTACGTTGATTGTTGCTTCGTTGGCTATCACACTTCCTATGGTTAAACATATTTGGTCCCCCAGTGTCGTGTATGTCTCATTCTTACTACGTATGCAGTCATGCACACACAGCAACTGTTCGTATTCTTTTTATTATGTTTGCAGGCATTCACACACCGACCGCCACTTATGGATTCGTTCTGTCTAGACCCAATTATTAATTATTTGGGGCAGGAGGTATATCTATGTAATACTCATAGGATAAGTGTCATTTCAGTTCTAAGATTTTTAACGTCCCCTCTCTGTTAAATCCACGTCTAGAATTATTTTCTCTCTCCTCCTAACATTTTATATTTTTAAATATTAATTTTTTGATTCTCAAAATTAGGATAAATTGTGGAAGGGTAGACTTGTCCATTTGGTTGTAAATAAGTTACTAAATATAGGTTTTAGACATAATTCAAAAGAAAAAAGACATTAGACATTTTTCATCTTACCTTCCTTATTTTTAGACATTCCTCTGATTTTCCCATTTTAGATTGCTGAACTGTATTCATGGGCCTATATATTAGTGGCCTCATTTGTTAATGATATACGAGAGACTTATTCAGCAATTCATTAAGAAGATATTTCCTCTTTCTCTCATCTCTGGAATCTTAAGTTTATGCCATTTGCAGCTTTAAAATGAATTTTAAAAATACCGCAACATTGTTCACCTCGTCGTCTTTTTTCATTAGATGGTTGATGCCTGTGGGATCGGGTTCATGTTGTTTCGTCAACTTCATTAGGCTTGGCGACCCTTTTTGGGGGTGGTCTTAAGTTGTTTGACCGATCCTTATGAAATCAAGTTTATGTTGTCTGGTCAACTTCATAGTGCTTGGCCCACCCATTCTAGGGGTGATTGTGGGATCGATCCTTACGGAATCGGGTGACATCGTCTAGTCAACTTCACAATGCTTGGCCGACCCTTTTTACTAGTGGTCTTAATTTGTTTGACCGACTCCTTGTTACTTGCCTCTTCCGCCTATAATCTTCGAATCGGTCGGACATGGTTGTTTGCTGGCAGATGTTTTTTCAGCTGGGTTGACCGTCTCGTCTTTTGGTCGATCTCCTTGACGGGGTCGGCAGTTCTTCGCAAAGGGGTCATCTTTTTTGTTTCTCCCAAGGGGGTCAATATTTTTTTATTTTGGTATGCCGCCAGGGATAGTTCGTCTGGGAAAATCGCGCTTTACGGTCTTATCGCTTTTCATTCTTTACTAGTTGCTGGCTTTCTCCCATTTTTCGGACCTCGCCTTACCAAAGTTCGATCTGAAACCTGTGGTGGTTGATCTAGCGTTGGATCTCTTCTTTGTCTTTCAACTTCTAGGTCCCTTTCTAGGCTTGCTACAACTGGTTGATGCCTCCATTGGAGCTTCGTGATGTCGACAAAATTCCGATTTACCCCTTGAGCTCATTCCTCTAAAATCGCACACCGATCGTCCGGTATGATTTCTTGGATAGGCAGATTTAGCGTTGTTGGCCTTGCCCCTATGCTGCCGTCGGATATTTCTGTACCAACATTATTTTTTGCGTTGTTTCCATATGCGATTCGACTTGGTAATTATTCTCGTCACTAGGGATGTTCGGGTCACGAACTGCCACTTGCCTTGGGTGTTGTTCTCGATCTAGCTCTTCTGGTACGCCTTCATCACGTACTACTCATCCTGGTATGGATTTTTCAAACACAATTGTCAGATCTGGTTCTACCAACATAACATACAACTCACCTAGTATGAATTTTTGAAATGCAGACGGGTTTAAAGTCGTTGGCCTTGCCCTATGCGTTACTGTCAGATCTGGTTCCACCAACATTGCATTACAAGAATTTGGAGATTTTTCGACGTAAAGAAGCGTTGGAATAACCTTCTTTTGCGTTGGGAAAGATATGTCCCAACGCAACAACGCGTCTTGAAATAATTTCAGGAAAGGGGAGTCTGAAAAGGTGTTCCCGATGCTATGCGTCGACTAAAGATAGTCTACCCTGATGTATCTTTGCGTCGGGTTCGTAAATGTTTTACCGACGTTTAGTACGTCAGAATTAATAGATGTTTGCCCGAAAAAAAATGTTTGTCCTTAAATGTTTGTTTTAATGACCGACAATGTCGGTCATCAATTAGTTAAAAATTTAATAAATAAAAAAGAAAAAAAATCAATTTATACCGTTAAACGTTGGATGCGGTATCAATTAAAACCTTAAACTATTGATTGTATCAATTTAAACCCTGAACTTTCAAAACTCTATCAATTTACACCATTTGTTAGATTTTTTTTTTTTAAAAAAGCGTTAATTTAAACACATGGACACTTATAATTTTAGCAATTAAACCCCTAAACTTTAATATGTGTGAATCGATTATATGAAAGTATAAGGGTTTACTTAATAAATTATAAGTCTCCACGTGTGAAAGTACATTTTTCTAAGAAAGGGTATAAGTTGATCTGCTTGTAAAAATTTAGGGTTTAAATTGTTACAATCATTAGTTTAGGATTTTCATTGTTACAACTTCCAAAGTTTAAGGGTATAAATTATTTTTTACCCTAAAATAAATTATTACTTGCACACATGGCTAACCAATAATATATATATATATATATATATATATTATCTTCCTCCTCTCTCTCTCTTCCTTTCCATTGCCCCATTCCCTTTCTGTTGTGCCTATTTCTCAAAATTAAAGGCTAAATTGTAACTTTTTAAAACTTATCAAATAGACACATAAAAAATAATAGTGCAGTTTTTTCTTAATGTTTCAACTAGTAAAGGTATGTATGGTTTAAGAAAAGATAAATTACAATGACATGCTTTTGTCCAACATGGATAACTTTTTAAAAGTGTGGAGGGCATACATACTAAACCTGAGTTGTGTCATTCCAAATGATGCATCACCTTTTCATCGCATCGTTTTCGCACCTTTATTATTTTTTTGCTTTGGTTTAAGGCATTTCGCTAAACTTTTGTTACAACATGTATACTGTTTTCCTACGATTTTTATGTTCCATCTTTATTTCCGCAAAGCAATCACTTCAAATATATTTTGGTTAATTCTTACCTTGACTCTAAATCAATCAACATTAATGCATAAAACCATCAAATCTTTGTGGAATCAATATAAAATTACTTATCACTTGCTGCATAAGTCCATGTATACTTGCATGTCCTTAGTGTTCTCTCATTTGCAGCTTTAAAACGAATTTTGAAAATACCGCAATATTGTTCACCTCGTCGTCTTGTTTCATTAGATGGTTGATCCCTGTGGGATCGGGTTCATATTGTTTAGTCAACTTCATTAGGCTTGGGCGACTCCTTTTGGGGGTGGTCTTAAGTTGTTTGACCGATCCTTATGAAATAGAGTTTATGTTGTTTGGTCAACTTCATAATGCTTGGCCGACCCAGTCTAGGGGTGATTGTGTGATCGATCGTTACAGAATCGGGTGACGTTGTCTAGTCAACTTCACAATGCTTGTCCGACTCCTTTTACTGGTGGTCTTAATTTGTTTGACCGACTCCTCGTTACTTGCCTCTTCCGCCTACAATATTCGAATCGGTCGGACATGGTTGTCCGCTGGCAGATGTCTTTTCAGTTGGGTTGACCGTCTCGTCTTTTGGTCGATCTCCTTGACGGGGTCAGCAGTTCTTCGCAGGGGGTCATCTTTTTTGCTTCTCCCAAGGGGGTCAATATTTTTTATTTTGGTATGCCGCCGGAGATAGTTCGTCTGGGACAATCGCGCTTTAAGGTCTTGTCGATTTTCATTTTCTACCAGTTGCTGGATTTCTCCCTTTGGTAGGATCTCGACTTACCAAAGTTCGATCTAAAACCTCTGGTGGTTGATCTAGCACTAGATATCTTCTTTGTCTTTCAACTTCTGTGTCCTTTTCTAGGCTTGCTACAGCTGGTTGTTGCCTCCGTTGGAGCTTCGTGATGTTGACAAAATTCCGATTTACCCCTTGAGGTCATTCCTCTAAAACCGCACACCGTTCGTCCGGTATGATTCTCGATCTAGCTCTTCTTGTACGCCTTCATCACGTACTGCTCATCCGGAATGGATTTTTGAAACACAACTGCCGGATCTGGTTCTACCAACATCACATACTGCTAACCTAATATGAATTTTTGAAATGAAGACTGGTTGAAAGCCGTTGGCCTTGCCCTCTGCGTTAGTGTCGAGTTTGGTTCCACCAACATTGCCTTACAAGAATTTGGAGATTTTCCGATGTAAAGAAGTGTTGGAATAAACTTCTTTTGCGTCGGGAAAGATAAGTCCCAACGCAACAACGCGTCTTGAAATAATGTCGGGAAATGGGGGTTGGAAAAGGTGTTCCTGACGCCATGCGTCGGGTTCGTAAATGTTTTCCCGATGCTTAGTACGTCAGAATTAATAGATGTTTGCCTGAAAAAAAACGTTCGTCGTTAAATGTTTTAATGACGGGCAATGTCCGTCATCAATTAGTTAAAAATTTAATTTAAAAAAAGAAAAAAAAATCAATTTATACCCTTAAACTTTGGAGGTTGTATCAATTAGAACCTTAAATTATTGATTGTATCAATTTAAACCCTGACTTTTCAAAACTGTAACAATTTACACATTCTATTAGAATTTTTTAAAAAAATGTTAATTTAAACACGTGGACACTTATAATTTTAGCAATTAAACCCCCTAAACTTTCATATGTGAATCAATTATATGAAAGTATAGGAGTTTAATTATAAGTCTCCACGTGTGAAAGTACATTTTTCTAAGAAAGAGTATAATTTGATACGCTTGTAAATGTTTAGGGTTTAAATTGATACAATCATTAGTTTAGGTTTTTAATTGTTACAACTTCCAAAGTTTAAGGGTATAAACTTATTTTTACTCTAAAATAAATTATTACTTGCACTAACCAATAATATATATATATATATATATATATATATATATATATATTCTCATTTTTCCTTAAAGTTTCAACAAGTAAATATATGTGTGGTTTAAGAAAGGATAAATTATAACGTCATGCCTCAAGTAAAAATTCTACTTCGACAACACTAAATTAGATTAATCGGACTGTAATGTATGGTAATGTAAGGTATTATTCATGTTCAGATTTATCTTTAAATTGATTTTTTTCTATAATACAAATGAAATGCGCATCCAAGGAATTGAACCCTGGTCAATACCATGGGAGGGTACTATGATACCACTTGATGATATTTATGCTTACTATGTTTGTAAAAGTTGGAAAGTATTATGATACCCATCACTACAATGCGCTTTATGCAATATACACTTTGCATTAAAAAAATAAAGAAATACAATATACGCTTACTATTTCTAAATAAAACATTTCCATTGCCCAAATTGAACCCGAGGCTCCTGAGTGAACGCCAGATATCTTAACCGCTGGACGACAACAAATTATATGATCATAGCAATATTTGTGTTTTATAAATTAAGAAATATAACAATTTTCCTTTCCTTTGCTTCCCCTTTTTCGGTTGCCCCTTTTCTTCCCCCAGTCCACGTACCTCGCTCAGTTATCCAATCAACAACAATTTACATGGCATTCTTTCGTTGAAGTTGGATGTTCAAATCCTCTATAACCTTATTTGTTGTACTAAAAAATTAAAAGAATTAAAAATTATTATTATTGTAGTTCAGCTAATAGAATGTCAAACACTTTAAAACTATTTCTTAAAATTTAAAGCTAAATTGTAACTTGTGAAAACTTTGGAGATAAAATAGACACAAATGAAAACTTAGTAAATAAATATGTGTACAATTTTTGCTAAAACATTTAGATGAATAAGTAAAGGTAAGTGTTGTTGAAGAAAAAAATGAGTTAATTTTCACTACATTCCTCAAGTAAAAATCCCCGATGAGCTCCTTGACCTTCAATTTAGTCACCTTATTGCGCAAATTTTCATCCATGACGTAAATACGGCCAATCGACCCCCAATTTTGTCTACGATTTGTGTGAACATACCTAGGTCCTTGTAATTCTTGGCTCTTTCGTGGGCGATTTGGAGTTCTTCCAATTGCATCGTTCGCTCGTCGCAACAATTGGCGATGCATACGAGGTGGAGGTTTTTTATTCGATTGCGGTACTATTGTTTAGAATGACATGCTTTTGTCCAACATGGATACCTTTTTAAAAGTGCGGAGGGCATACATACTAAACCTCAGTTGTGTCCTTCCAAATGATGCATCACTTTTCATCGCATCGTTTTCGAACCTTTATTATTTTTTTGTTTTGGTTTAAGGCATTTCGCTAAACTTTTGGTACAACATGTATACTGTTTTCCTACGATTTTTATGTTCCATCTTTATTTCCGCAAAGCAATCACTTCACATATATTTTGGTTAATTCTTACCTTGACTATAAATCAATCAACATTAACGCATAAAACCATTAAATCTTTGTGGAATCGATATAAAATTACTTATCACTTGTTGCATAAATCCATGTATACTTGCATGTCCTTAGTGTTCTGTCATTTGCACCTTTAAAATGGATCTTGAGAATACCGCAATATTGTTCACCTCGTCGTCTTTTTTCATTACATGGTTGATCCCTGTGGGATCGGGTTCATGTTCTTTCGTCAAATTCATTAGGCTTGGCCGACCCCTTCTGGGGGTGGTCTTAAGTTGTTTGACCGACCCTTATGAAATCAGGTGTATGTTGTCTGGTCAACTTCATAATGCTTGGTCGACCCCTTCTAGGGGTGACTGTTTGACCGATCCTTACAGAATCGGGTGACGTCGTCTGGTCAACTTCACAATGCTTGGTCGACCCCTTTTAAGGGTGGTCTTAATTTCTTTTTCGTCGGATTCGTAAATGTTTTACCGACGCTTAGTACGTTAGAATTAATACATGTTTGCCCGAAAAAAATGTCTGTCGTTAAATGTTTGTTTTAATGACCGACAATGTCGGTCATCAATTAGTTAGAAATTTAATAAATAAAAAGAAAAAAAATCAATTTATACCGTTAAACGTTGGAGGGTGTATCAATTAAAACCTTAAACTATTGATTGTATCAATTTAAACCCTGAACTTTCAAAATTTTATCAATTTACACCTTCGGTTATATTTTAAAAAAAAAACGTTAATTTAAACACACTTATAATTTTAGCAATTAAACCCCTAAACTTTAATATGTGTGAATCAATTATATAAAAGTATAGGGGTTTACTTAATAAATTATAAGTCTCCACGTGTGAAAGTACATTTTTCTAAGAAATGGTATAAATTGATACGCTTGTAAAATTTAGGGTTTAAATGGTTACAATCACTAGTTTAGGGTTTTAATTGTTACAACTTCCAAAGTTTAAGGGTATAAATTTATTTTTACCCTAAAATAAATTATTACTTGCACACGTGGCTATCCAATTATTATCTTCTTCTTTTCTCCTTCTTTTCCATTGCCCCATTCCCTTTCCGGTGTGCCTATTTCTCAAAATTTAAGCCTAAATTGTAACTTTTTAAAACTTTAAGATCAAATAGACGCATAAAAAATAATAGTGCAATTTTTTCTTAATGTTTCAACTAGTAAAGGAATGTGTGGTTTAAGAAAAGATAAATTAGAATGACATGCTTGTTGGATTTTATGTCCTAAAACTAGTGGTTTGTAAACTGCTATGTTTGTAAATAATCTACTTAGTAATAATGAGTTATTAAGTTTTATTCAGTAAAAGAGCTTACTAGAATAAAGTGAAACGTGTTTAGGTTAACCTATACCAATAACCAACACTCATGGATGAATATGAGTACTTGAGCCTCATGTATGACATGATTGTGGACCAGGCTCAAGTAGTCATTCAAAACGGTTTATAATATACGGATAAGATTAGGTACCTTATCCTGGTAATACTATAGGATGCGACCCACTTTGTATTGTAAAAAACGATGTGATACGAATCGTTTCACATGGAAATTTGCGAGTGAGGGCGTCCTGTGCAAAGAGTTTGCATAAGACCGAACCACAAAATTATTGGGTTTAATGTTCTTAAACTCGTGGTTTGTAAACTATGTTTGTAAATATACTATTTAGAATAATAAGTTATTAGTTTTATTCGGTAAATGCGTTTACCGGAATAAAGTGAAACGTGTTTTGCATTAATCTATACCAATACACAAAACCCTTGACGTATGCCAAATACTGGAGCTTCATGTATGACATGATTGTGGATCAAGCTCTAGCATTTATAGTAAAAAACGGTCTATAGTATATGGATTAGGCTGGGTACCTATTCCTGGTAACACTATTGAATGCGGCCTGCTCTGTGTTACACAGAACGATGAGATCTGAATTGTTTCACATTGAGATGTGCGAGCGGGGGCGTTCTACGCGATGAGTTTGCGTAAGACTGAACCACGAAAAAGTCGCTCTCTCTTTAAACACCGTTTATTGAAGAGACCGACTATTTCACTTTGTGATGGCCTAGGTAACTCGATCTGAATCCTGAGCTTGCTATGAACTCCTGCTTATTCAAGAGTATCCTTAGACTTGTATGGGTGAGAGTGGCGGAACGCCCGCTCAATAAGCCTACCAACTTGGGGATAAACTCGAATAGATAGCTGGGGACATAGTGTGGCAAGATGAAATTCACTCCTACCCTCTTTAGGGTTAGTAGATAGGTTGTTCCCTTAATAGCTGACATCTAGTCTTGAACAATCTGCGCACACTCTCTCCAAGTTTGAGAGAGGATCTGATCTGTCGGTTGGACCGCTGATCAATTGTTCATTAGAGGTGTCAGTGGAACTTAAGGAACGAAGATGTAACACAGGGGTTAAGCGGTTATTATGACCCAGTTGTGATTACGGACAACCTGTGAAGGGTCGACTTGCCCATGACGGTTATATCAAGAGGACATAATATATCTACAGTGAGGAGAGTGCAACTCTCGGACTATAGTGGAGTCTCCGGGAGTTAACGAATGTTGATCGTTTCGGGTTAAAAGAGTTTTGACCGAATGATCTCGTATCGTTGGAGCTCATGATCTATAGGTCCTTTAGGTTCTCCTGGCTAGCTCGGATAAAGCGGTATAGCAGGGCTATAGGGTAGAACTCGGAGAAATCCGAATTCGGGTCTGTTGTACGAGGGTTTGTCTATTTAAATTTATTTAAATATATAATCGGAAGAAGTCGTATTTAAATATGATTTAAATATCGACTGGTGGAAAATATGAATTTTGATTCATATATTAGAATAGTCGGTTTTCTGAAACCGGGCTTAGTGGATAGTTTATTATAATGTTAATATTTGATATTAATATTAATAATAAATATTATAATTATAATTGTTTTAATTATAATTAATAATTTATAATATTAATAATTATTTATAATTATTATTATTATTATTATTAAGAATCCACTATGGAGCCATCCATTGTGCATGGGCTCCATGTGGATTCCTTTATCCATTTCCATTCTCCATTATTGGAGAATTGGAAGAATTGAAAGGGTGTTTTTTTTTTGACTTCTCTCTCAAGCAATTTCCTCTCTCTTGGTTTTTTCTCTCCACCGAACATCCATCTTCAAGTGTTGAAGAAGAAGTTCTTGGTTGTTGCTTGAGATTGATGAAGACTTGAAGCTTTGGACTTTTGAAGATTAGAGGTTAGTTCTTTGGAAGAATTCCAAGTAAGTGTAAAGTTGTTTATACTTATTCCTCTAATTTTTTGAATTTCAATTGTTGAAATTTATGAGTTTGTTGCTTGAGTTTTTCATGTTCTTGATGAATTGTTCATCAAGTTCTTGGTAAACTCATAACCAAACTCATCCAAGCTTCATCACCTTCTTCCTCCCTCTCAACAAACCCCCTTAGCTCAAGGAGTACCACTACTCCGCTATTAAGCCCGAGAATAGTTGGAACTACTCTAAGGGTGGTCCTTGTTGGTGCCCGTGCTGAGTTCGTGACTCGAGGAGAGGTAGAGTTCGTGGGGGCAGTAGAGGTACTGAGGTAGACAAGAAGACGAACATCAAGAAAAGATATGTTTTCCCTCTGTGAGGCTCTCGGGTAAATTTACCGATCGGTAAATTGCACAGATTTATCGGTTGGAAATTTACCGGTGGAGCTTCCCAAACGCTGTTTCTTAAGCGTTTGGGGTTTATTTTCCCGGTTGGTATTTACCGGTGTGGCATTGGTAAATTCTACACCGAGGAAACCGGTCGGTAAGTGTTACCGGTCGGGCTTATCGGTTAGATTTATCGGTTGATAAATTCACCGGTTCAAGTCCGAACCGGTATATCGGTAAAAATCACGTTGTGATATTTCCTCGGTATACCGGTTCAGTACTTACCGATAAGAATAAACCGGTTGGTTTACCGGTTGTGTTCTTACCGGTGTAAGTGAACCGGTTTACCGGTGGACGTTTGTGAAATGTTCCAGACCGGTAACCTTGGTCACTTTTACCAGTCGTCCCTTATCGGTCAACTTTCTCGGTTGACTTTTACCGGTGGAGATGGGATTTACCGGTGGACTCGAATTCAAGAAATTTTCTAAGTGTTAGAAATGTTTCTTCAATTCGTAGTTCGTTCCTTATTGATTGCTTTAGGTCCTCAACCAGTTTTAGGCTTTTATTTTAAGTCTTTCTTCCGCTGCGCCTCTGGTCGAGGGCCGGGACCCTCGCAGTTGGTTGAGTGGGGGTTCCAACAATTGGTATCAGAGCATGCTTTTAGTTCTCAATTTGGAATGAATTTAGTCCTAGGTGGGTTTAGTTTGTTTTCTTGCTTGGATGGCTGAAATGTATCGGATTATGGCAACTATTTAATTTCTTGGTCTTTACTTTCGGTTTGTAATAGCCTTGTCTGTTAATTAAGGCTTAATTTTTGGCTGAGAGTCTGTATTCGTTGAGTCTTAGAGTTTTAGGCTCTTGCGGAAGCCGTGGGGTGCAAGAAGCCAGAAGCCGAGGAGGTTGAGGTTGTTCGAAGAGTTCGAAAAGCTTCAAGAGCTTAGCTCGGGGTTGGTCGAGCTTGTAATAATTAGTTGTTGCTTGCTTGTTGCCATAATCAGATTCGTTTTAGTTTGTTCAATTTATAGGATGCATGAGATGTATGGTTTAAATTAACGCCTTGCTTGTGCATAAAGTATGCCATGTAGATTTCAAATCCCACCATAGGAAGCATGTTTCATGCATTTTGTATGTTATAAGTGTTATGATGTATAGGATGCATGCCTAATTCATTATAATCAATATAAGTGTTATATTGTTTTTGAATTAGGAGTTGTATGTTTAAGACCATAATTGATATAAGCGTTATATTGATTATGTATTTAAATATTCAACTAACCATGCCTTAGTGTTTGTATGTTTGAGAAGCATATAGAAGTTTGTTGTAGTAAGTCTAGTTTTTGCAAGTGTTGTAAAAATAACTTAGACTTTTAAAATCTATAACAAAGAGAATTGCATGTTCATTTAGGGTTAATGATACGTCCGGTTCATTAGATGAATAGGTCGTTATCACGTAAATGCTAAGGTTATGAGAAACTCACCCGGTGAAATCATGTTCGAGGTTGGAGGTATTTAAGCTGACGGTTTACGGAACACCTCCTACCTGGGGACGATCCGGTACTTGAGTAAAGTTAACTAGGCTTTATGATCGTGCGTGAGAGGTGTGAGGTTAATTAATCTGTTAATAACCAAGATATCTCAGGTAAAATAGTTTGCCTAGACTTAAGATTTTGTTTTCTTAACCGGATAAAACTTGAGTAAGTACCCTAAAATCCGTCTTAACGATGTTTAGTAGATGTGTTGAGAAGGAATATATGATATATCCCTCTCCTGCTACGCACTCCCTAAAGTTCACAACGTGAGAATTTTGCTTGGCCTCATGATGCCATATGAGGCATCTCCAGACGGGTGGTGTTTGCAACTTTCAATAGCAAGGTGAATGGAGTAAGTGTCTATAGTAAGTGGGAGAAGGAAGTGCGTCGGTGCTTCCTATGGTCTCCTCCGTTGGATTGAACCGTGAGATTCCCATGTTCCGTCTACAGGCTGCCTTAGGGGCACCATCCAAACGGAGGGCTGGGCATGGGAGATCGAACACCTCAGTCACCATTTATGGATAAAGAAACATAGGGCCATTCCCAACACTGACATTCCATACGGTTGCTATGTTGGGGTCGTTCTGTGCATTCTAAAAATGGAGGGTCACACTTACGGGATTTGCTAAAGAGTTAGTAAATCCAGACCAAAAACGATAACTAAGATGCTAATGGAATATGAGTTATTCTGGCATTAGAGTTTAGTCAAGATTGTCTTGATTTAGTAAAGGAGTGCTCGATTGACCCTACGATAACGACTGTTCTGACTTACTAAAGTATCGTAGCTAGTAAATAAAGAGTTTGGGTCCTTTATTTTACTACTAAAATCTCTTAGTTGGTTTAAATAGATTAAAACCGTTTCACTGATAGATTTACATTATGTTTCAGCATGGCGAGTTCTTTCGTACAGTTGTTAGCGAACGACAAATTAAGCGGCGAAAATTATGCGACATGGAAGTCCAACTTGAATACGACTCTAGTGTTGGATGACCTAAGATTTGTCTTAACGGAGGATTGTCCTCCGACTCCTGCTGCTAATGCTTCACGAAGTGTTCGTGAGGCATACGATCGCTGGATCAGGGCTAATGATAAAGCCCTGGTCTATATTTTAGCAAGCATGGAAGATGTCTTGGCCAAGAGGCACGAGGTAATGGTTTCCGCTAAGGAAATCATGACTTCATTGCAAGCGATGTTTGGACAACCGTCCTTAACGCTTCGCCATGAAGCCCTCAAATACGTTTACAATGCTCGAATGAAGGAGGGCACATCTGTTAGGGAGCATGTCCTTAATATGATGGTCCACTACATGACAGCAGAAGTAAACGGGGCTACGATCGATGAAAAGAGTCAAGTTAGCTTCATTCTAGAATCTCTTCCGAAGAGCTTTCTAAATTTCAGATCTAATATGGTCATGAATAAGATTGAATATAACTTGACCACTCTTCTGCATGAGCTGCAGACTTACGAGTCCCTTCGAGCCTCTAAAGGAAAGGAGAAGGAGGCTAATGTAGTCACTTCAAAGAAATTCCAGAAGGGGATCGGGTCGGGAACTAAGTCTGAAGCCATTACTACGAGTAGGAAGACTATTCGTAAAAAGAAGAGAAGTAGGAGAAAAGGCAAGGCTCCGATGGTTGTGGCCAGGGTTAAAACTTCGGACAAAGGAAAATATTTCCATTGTAACGAAGACGGGCACTGGAAGCGAAATTGCCCGAAATACCATGAGGAGAAACGCGCCGAGAAAGAACGACGAGGTAAATAAGATTTATTTGTCTAAACAAGTTTGGTGAATTTATGAATGTCATACCTGAATTATTTTTCAGGAACCACTAATCTTGTTTGTTCTTTCTGTTTCAGGAAACTAGTTCCTGACTGTTGGTTTCTCCATATGAATGACTTTTGAAGACAACTTCATGGCTGCTCACTTGGGAGCTTGTCTGTTTTGAGTGTTGTTTGTATATATTTAGTCACATACTCTGGTTGTGTAATTATCTGTATATATTTCTGCTACTATAGAACTTTTGTATATATTGTATCTTTTGTTGTATATAAATGAACTGTTCATTTTAACAAAAGACATATACTCTGTTCTAATCAGAAAACAACATTGTGGTTAAGACTTTATATTATAGTAAGCTGTATTGGTTATACTCAATAGTTGAGAAAACCATCAAACATTGGTTTCTCCATATGACTCAATGTTATCTTGTTTAAATGATAATATTGAGGATTAATTGTTTTTAATTAAACAAAGAATTTATAGACAAGATACCAATGATTTAAAATCACAGATTTACAAAGGTTTGGAGACCGAACCTTTAAGGTAAAAACCTTTAAGGTTTGAACTTTTGGTAAAGGGACTGTCTCAAACTAGAGGGGTTGATTGTGTATCAACTTCTTTACTTGTTACCAAATATAAGTTAATTAGGTTACTCGTATCAAGATTAGCTATCTTGGTAAGAGTATCTATGAGTCTCAACCTCTGTAAATCATTATTTTAGATTAAGAGCAATACTGTTGCTAGCTTGTTCAGTTCACTTCTGAATTGAACCTAGCACTTAATCTTAAATAATGTAGGGATTGATTTGATTATCAAAGTCTCGTGATTTTGAATGTTGAGATCGTAGCTTTTATAATATGAGTTGCATAATTCTTGTCTTAATCGTTTCAAATGGTGTAGGATTAAGTTCTGACTTTTTAGCATATACTAGTGACACGTTTTCACATTGCACTGAAAATGGTTATTTGTTCTATGGATTCAGGTTCATCTAAATCGTAAGAACAAATCTCTAGTATAATCTATTTATACCTGATATTGACAAGAGTTGTCTATAATCTAGGTGAAAGAGATGTTATCCCTATCCATTAAGAAATTGGATGTTAAGATGTATCTTTTCTGAAATACATAACCTAATATGCTTATCGCAGTGGGAGTTGTCAGAGAGTGTTTAATCCTGGTTAAAAGTTTGTCATAAACGTTCATGAGGAACATAATACAAATGTTGCATTATGGGTGCCCCAGTAATAACTAGCACGAGTTGCAACTTATTTAAAGCAGCAATAGTTAGACTATTGAATTCTTAAGTAGTACCATGAGGCTATGTGATGGTCACATAGGGAACCTCGTAGTACTTCATGCTAATAGGTTTACTAAGTCTCTCATGGCTAAAGTATTTGAGAGGACACCTAGTAGAGTCTAGGGCTCCGAGTTGCTAAAAGGATAGTGGGAGATTACAACTGATGTAAGACATTATAGTTCTCTCCCTACCAACATATACACCACAGACGTTTAAGTCCAAGTGGGTGTTTTTTGGGTTTAATGTCCTTAAACTCGTGGTTTGTAAACTATGTTTGTAAATATACTCTTTAGAATAATCAGTTATTAGTTTTATTCGGTAAATGCGTTTACCGGAATAAAGTGAAACGTGATTTGCATTAATCTATACCAATACACAAAACCCTTGACGTATGCCAAATACTGGAGCTTCATGTATGACATGATTGTGGATCAAGCTCTAGCATTTATAGTAAAAAACGGTCTATAGTATATGGATTAGGCTGGGTACCTATTCCTAATAACACTATTGAATGCGGCCTGCTCTGTGTTACACAGAACAATGTGATCTGAATCGTTTCACATCGAGATGTGCGGGCGGGGGCGTTCTACGCGATGAGTTTGCGTAAGACTGAACCACGAAAAAGTCGCTCTCTTTTTATAACACCGTTTACTGAAGAGACCGACTATTTCACTTTGTGATGGCCTAGGTAACTCGATCTGAATCCTGAGCTTGCTATGAACTCCTGCTTATTCGAGAGTATCCTTAGACTTGTATGGGTGAGAGTGGCGGAACGCCCGCTCAATAAGCCTACCAACTTGGGGATAAACTCGAATAGGTAGCTGGGGACATAGTGTGGCAAGATGAAATTCACTCCTACCCTTTTTAGGGTTAGTAGATAGGTTGTTCCCTTAATAGCTGACATCTAGTCTTGAACAATATGCGCACACTCTCTCCAAGTTTGAGAGAGGATCTGATCTGTCGGTTGGACCGCTGATCAATTGTTCATTAGAGGTGTCAGTAGAACTTAAGGAACGAAGATGTAACACAGGGGTTAAGCGGTTATTATGACCCAGCTGTGATTACGGCCGACCTGTGAAGGGCCGACTTGCCCATGACGGTTATATCAAGAGGACATAGTATATCTACAGTGAGGAGAGTGCAACTCTCGGACTATAGTGGAGTCTCCGGGAGTTAACGAATGTTGATCGTTTCGGGTTAAAACAGCTTTGACCGAATGATCTCGTATCGTTGGAGCTCATGATCTGTATGTCCTTTAGGTTCTCCTGGCTAGCTCGGATAAAGCGGTATAGCAGGGCTATAGGGTAGAACTCGGAGAAATCCGAATTCGGGTCTGTTGTACGAGGGTTTGTGTATTTAAATTTGATTTAAATATATAATCGGAAGAAGTCGTATTTAAATATGATTTAAATATCGACCGGTGGAAAATATGAATTTTGATTCATATATTAGAATAGTCGATTTTCTGAAACTGGGCTTAGTGGATAGTTTATTATAATGTTAATATTTGATATTAATATTAATAATAAATATTATAATTAAAATTGTTTTAATTATAATTAATAATTTATAATATTAATAATTATTTATAATTATTATTATTATTATTATTAAGAATCCACTATGGAGCCATGCATTGTGCATGGGCTCCATGTAGATTCCTTTATCCATTTCCATTCTCCATTATTGGAGAATTGGAAGAATTGAAAATGTGTTTTTCTTTTTACTTCTCTCTCAAGCAATTTCCTCTCTCTTGGTTTTTTCTCTCAACCGAACATCCATCTTCAAGTGTTGAAGAAGAAGTTCTTGGTTGTTGCTTGAGATTGATGAAGACTTGAAGCTTTGGACTTTGAAGATTAGAGGTTAGTTCTTTGGAAGAACTCCAAGTAAGTGTAAAGTTGTTTATACTTATTCCTCTAATTTTTTGAATTTCAATTGTTGAAATTTATGAGTTTGTTGTTTGAGTTCTTCATGTTCTTGATGAATTGTTCATCAAGTTCTTGGTAAACTCATAACCAAACTCATCCAAGCTTCATCACCTTCTTCCTCCCTCTCAACAAACCCCCTTAGCTCAAGGAGTCCCACTACTCCGCTATTAAGCCCGAGAATAGTTGGGACTACTCTAAGGGTGGTCCTTGTTGGTGCCTGTTACCTCTCCAAAAGTACATTATTTAGGGTCATATTTACCTTGAAATCATGTAATCTCTTGAGTGTTTTTGTTAGAATTTTGCTTAATACGTGCTTAAATGTGAGAATTCGAGGAAAGAAGCTAAAATATGACTTATTTGGAAAAGGAACGAAAAAGAATAGAAAATGATGCTAAAAGAGTTAAAATGTACATTGCAGGAGAATTGCTGAAACATTGCTGGGAGAGAAATGGACATTGCGGCCATCGGAAGGAATCCGCAATGTCAAGCTGCTGCTGCTGAGCTTTTCCCAGCCGCCAGTCGTCGTGGTTGCGATCTTTCAGCCGCCTAAGCCTTCCCCTTCTGCCACGTGAAGGATTGCTGTTCAGAATGGATGGTTCTCCGTGGCTGAAGGTACCTGCAAAAGCTATAAAAAGAGGTGAAGGGTGAAGGAGAAAGACAGCTTGGAAGCGTGGAGTTCTCCGTCACAACGCAATCCGCATACACATTTTCCTTACCCCGTTTGTTGGAACGAAGAAATCAGCCCTTGGCGTCGATAATTCGAGAGGAAGAAGAGAAGATCCTTCTTCTCTTCTGATTGAATTCATCCGCAAGAACAGCTAATCTTCCCCTTCATCCGAGGCGCTTGCGACGAGGAGATCCGTGCACTCTTTTACAAAGCTTTCTTTACTGCTTTCTGTCTTTCATTTCCATTTGCTACACTGATTCGATTTCTCTCCAATTTACTCAATTCTTTACTATTTTTCATACCTTCGCACATTGTGTTCTGAAACTTAATTTAGAAAGTAATCATTTAAGTCTTTTCGAGTTCTTCATCTTGTTATCTTTTATTCTATCGTTTCCATTGAGTTCTTTAAATCATGCTTAATCAATCCATCTGTTCTAATTCTCCACCAACCATGAGTAACTAATCACACAAAGGTCTGCTAAAGATGAATCTATAGGTTAGAAATACGAGAGTTCAACATGTAGGATAGCTTCGAATGCATTGAATGTATGTGTACTTCATCCTATGGGCAATTTCGATCGGCCATCCATTTTGTCTAAAGAATTCTAACCTCCGGAAGAAGTAAGAGTTCAGAGTCATCATCCATGCTACCCTTTTATGGTAACCAGAAAATGACCTAGGAATAGGCGTTCTCCTAGCACGATTCATTAGCTTGCTTGTATAAATAGGTGTTTATATCTTACTTGGATATGAGTGAACTAAAAGATCTAATGGATGTAATCGAGAGATGCATGAGACTAAGCTAAATCGATGCATGATAAGTTAATCTACTGCTGAATGATTGATAGCACTCTAAAAGTGCTAATATTTAGCTCCTAAGTCTTGTAAATTAGAATAATTATTTGAGCTTAATTGATATATTTTGTATAATTTAATTGTTAAGGGGTAAATCGGGCATTTGCGTAAATTAAGAGCTTAAATGAATATTTTAGAGCATTTTATTAATTAACGGTTTTGAGTGATTATACTACATTAATTAAGTAATCTAATTATAACTCAAAACTGATTAATGGCTTAATGGTGCAAGGCTTGCCAAGACAATGGGAGTGCCCAGGTTCAAATCTTGGTGAATGCAAGATTTTCCTTTTTTTTGTAAAAGTCAACTGCACCGGTCAACGGTCAACGGTCAACACCTCATGCCCACGCCTCGCCTGCGCGCGCGTCACCGCCCGTCATTGAAAGTTCGCGCGCGCTCGCCCGCGCGCCCTATCCGTGACTGTAAATGCCCGTCATTAAAACTCAGCAGAAGCCCGTCATTAAAAGTCAACAAAAATGCCCGATTTTGTAAATTTTCCAGAGAGCTCAGCGCCTAGGCGCTGTCTCAATTCTGTGCGCGCGCTCCCGCGGCGCCTAGGCGCTGACTTATGGCGCCTAGGCGCTAGCCCGACGGAAAAATGGGTATAAATACCCATTTTTCTTAATTTAGGGCATTCTCTCTTGGCTCTTCTCCTACCTCTTTCGAATTTTGGGCATTCTTAGCCATTTGTGGCACTCTTCTTCATCTCCATGGATAGCTAAACAAGTAAGTGTTTGATTTCTAGTTTGGGATTGTAATCAATTTGGATTAAGGGGAAATTTGCCCTAATTTGTGTATGAATTAGATTGTCTTCCTTATGCATCTTCTTCCTTGTTCTTCATCTAAATAGCTTGGGTAACTGATTAGGGGTGACGCCCGAGTCCTTATGCATGCTTTACCGTTAGAGATTAGGACGTATAATTGCCTCACTCGCTAGGTAACACAAATCTGAATATGGGTATTTAGTTTGATCCCAAGTGACAGTTGGGGGTAGAAATTAGATAACCTTCATGTTGGATTTTGGGTAAAGAGGAAAAATCGATTTAGGCTCCGGGTTAATTCGTCGCAATGTTCCCGTCTCTGTCCGTTAATCATTTTAGGATTGATCACCTTATTTTGAGTAACTGTCAAGAACAATTAGAATTGCACTTTTCTAATTGTATCTTTGGGTCGTTTGAGTTAGAAATAACCAAACGAATTGCGTGCTTTAAGCGTTGTGTCTATGTATTTAGTTATCGATGATCCGAACACAAATTGTGATCAATCCCATTCTTTGAAGTCAAACATGCCATTTAAATTTGTTACTTCACAGTTTTTATTGTTTTAATTTTCCGTTAGCTACAATAGTTTAGAGCTCCCTTTTAAAATCCAATTTTCCCTATTTTTTACCGTTAGCAATTTAGAATTAATTAAGTTTGAGTTAAGCTAATTCCCTGTGGTTCGACCCGGTTATCACTAACTATAAATTAGTCGGTATAATCGGCTTATAAATATTATTTTGGCGGGCTTCGACAACCCGAAATTTGTGAACGTACAAAAGTTCACTACCAAAATTGGCGCCGTTGCCGGGGAATTAATTTTTAATTCGGCTTGGTTGATTTTAATTTGTTTGTTTTAAAAAAAAAAAAATTATTTTGTTTGTATAGTTTTATTCATTTATTTTTAATTTTTCTTGTATTATTTTACCCGTTCCGTTTGAGTTCTTGAGCGCAGTTATTCCTTGAAAATTCAAAAGAAAGCGCAAAAATGGAGGTCGTGGGTAGTCATGAGCAACAAAGGACCTTGAGGCAACTTGCCGCAGCTGGGCTAGACCGGAATTCATCGAGTATATTGTATCCGGTATCAGCAGGTAATTTTGAACTCAAGACTAGTCTAATTAACTCACTACCTTCTTTCTTTGGTAACGCAGATGAGGATCCCATAAGACACCTCAAAGCCTTCAAGATGGTGTGTTCGTCAATGAGGACCGACAATGCAACCGAAGCTCAACTTTTTCTAAGGGCCTTCCCTTTCACTTTAAAGGAACAAGCGAAGGATTGGATGTATTACCTTCCACCTGGGTCCATCACCACATGGGAGAAGATGCAGGGAATGTTCTTAGAGAAGTATTTTCCCCCTTCGAAGGTCGCCTCTCTCAGGAAGCAAATATGCGGTATCATGCAAGCACAAGGAGAGAACCTTTATGATTGTTGGGAAAGGTTTAATCGTTTGTGCGAGAGTTGTCCTAACCATCAAATAACCGATCAACTCCTCATTCAGTATTTTTGTGATGGCTTGCTCCCACGTGTTCGGCAGTTGATTGATGCCGCCAGTGGAGGTTCACTCATGGATAAAACACCTGAAGAAGCAAGGCAACTAATCTCAAATATGGCTGGAAATTCGCACCATTACGAAGGTAAAGGGGGTGAGCAAGACCGTTTCTCAATTGAGTTAAATGCGCTCAATGCTCGAGTGTCAGAAATAGGCAATGCAATGATCCGGTTAGCGAAAAATGTTTCTCAGGCTTCCGTGCAAGCTCAGACATCATTTTCAGGTAATTCTTTTGAAAATATTTTGTAAGGTTTTGTTTCAGCTAACTTGAAATTTCAGGAGGACACTCGGGAAAGACTAGACGGTTTTGGAAGTTTGGTGCAAGATTTGGGCAAGGAAATGTCTCAGATGGCCGAAAAGGTGATAAAGATGGAAACTCAGAAAGCAGAAAGCGCGAGTGCCATCACCTTGAGGAGTGGGAAAGAGCTTCCCACGAGTACCCCGCCGGTGGAAGTCGATCATGGCCACAGCGAGCCAGAGATAGAAAATCCTGAACCACGGTGGAAAGGGGTAAATTTCGATCCTACATGTACTAGAGTTTATGTGCCTAAGGCTCCTTTTCCTAGCAGGTTAGCAAGACCGCCTAAGGAAACTTATGAGGAGGAGTTTCTCGACACATTCAAGAAGGTAGAGATCAATATCCTTGGATGCAATCAAGCAAGTACCGAGGGACGCCAAGTTCCTAAAAGGATTATGCACCAACAAGAGGAAGACAAAGGGAAGTGAACGCGTTGTGGTAAGTAAAAATGTTCCAGCTTTGATCACTAGGAGCTTACCGGTAAAATGCAACGATCCAGGTATGTTCACTCTCCCTTGTAAGATAGGAGGCATGAAAATTAGAAGAGCAATGCTGGATTTAGGAGCCTCGATTAGTGTTATGCCTTACTCAATTTATCAGGAACTGAAATTGAAAGAAATACAAGAAACAGGAATAGTTATACAACTTGCTGATAGATCTTTTGTGCATCCTTTAGGGGTAGTTGAAGATGTGTTAGTGCAAGTTAATGAATTAATTTTTTCTGTTGATTTTTATATTCTGAAAATGGATGGAACTTCTTCTTCGTCTGATTCGATCTTATTAGGTAGGCCCTTTATGAAAACTGCTAAAACTAAGATAAATGTTGACAAGGGCACTTTATCTGTTGAGTATGACGGAGAGGTTGTTGAGTTTAATTTGCCTAATGTAGAAGAGCATGATGAGGATGTATGTTCTTTTTGTCAAGTAGACATAATTGATACACTAGCACAAGATGAATGCATGACTGTTGAGGATGGGGATGACCCATTATTTTTAACTGAACTTTTTGATGATTCTGATATGCATGAACCACTCTTGACTGAAAATTGTGTACCAGTTGTCTCTACTTTGGCTAATGTTAAAAACCATGTTAAGATGCTTCCTTCTACTTTGCAGGCACCCAAATTGGCATTGAAAGACTTGCCGGAACATTTAAAATATGCGTATTTGGGTGATGAGGAGACGTTGCCGGTCATAATAGCGAAGGACCTTATACCGGCTCAGGAAGGGAAATTGATGGAAGTTCTTAAAGAGCACAAACTTGCCATTGAATGGACGCTTGCCGACTTACAAGGTCTAAGTCCAGCTTTGTGCATGCACAAAATCCTACTTGAGGACGGAGCAAAACCTTCACGGGAGCCCCAGAGAAGGCTTAACCCAGCGATGAAAGAGGTTGTCATGTCAGAAATCCTCAAGCTCCATGAAGCAAGTATTATCTATCCTGTTTCTGATAGTAAATGGGTCAGTCCAATACATGTCGTTCCTAAGAAAACTGGGATAACTGTAGTTAGGAATGAGAAAAATGAATTAGTACCCAAAAGAGTTCAAAATGGATGGAGGATGTGCATAGACTTTAGGAAACTGAATGAGGTCACTAGGAAGGACCATTTTCCCATTCCTTTTATAGATCAGATGGTGGAGCGTTTAGCTGGGAAGCAATTCTTTTGTTTTCTCGATGGTTTCTCTGGTTTCCACCAGATTCCTATTGCTCAAGAGGACCAAGAGAAAACAACGTTCACGTGCCCATTTGACACATTTACATTTAGAAGGATGCCTTTTGGTCTTTGTAACGCACCCGGTACATTTCAGAGATGCATGATGAGTATTTTTTCTGTGTTTATAGAAAAATGCATTGAAGTGTTTATGGATGATTTTACGGTATATGGCAATTCCTTCGATGACTGTTTGACTAATTTATCCCATGTTCTAAAACGTTGTATTGAAACAAACCTTGTTCTTAATTTTGAGAAATGTCATTTTATGGCTAGTCAAGGAATCGTTTTAGGGCATGTGGTTTCTGCTAAGGGTATAGAGGTAGATAAAGCCAAAATAGATGTTATTTCTAATCTACCTTACCCGACGAATGTTAGGGAGGTTCGATCTTTTCTTGGCCATGCAGGTTTTTATCGCAGGTTTATCAAAGACTTCTCCAAGGTTGCCACGCCAATGACGTACCTCCTTCAGAAGGAAGTCACGTTTGAATTTGGAGAGGAGTGTAGAAAAGCCTTCGATCTGCTGAAGGATAGCTTAACGAGCGCGCCAATTATACACCCACCCCAGTGGGACTTGCCCTTCGAGATAATGTGCGACGCTAGCAACTATACCTTAGGAGCAGTGCTTGGTCAGAGGATCGAGAACAAGAGTCGTGTCATCTATTATGCCTCCAAGACACTCAATCCAGCGCAGTGCAATTACACCACAACAGAAAAATAACTCCTTTCTATTGTATTTGCGTTAGATAAGTTTCGTCCTTACATACTTGGGTCTCAAATAACTGTCTTTTCTGATCATGCAGCTGTTCGGTACTTGATGACCAAGAAAGATTCGAAGCCGAGGTTGCTGCGATGGATCTTGCTTCTCCAGGACTTCGATGTTAAGATCAAGGATAGGAGGGGAGCGGAGAATCCAGTAGCTGATCACTTAAGCAGATTGGTTAGAAAAGAGGACCTCCTGCCTATCGACGATGATTTCCCCGATGAGACACTCTTCAGAATTCATGTAGTGCTTCCCTGGTACGCTGATATGGTAAATTACCTGGTTACAGGTAACTTTCCCTCGGGTTTCTCCTCTGCTAAGAAAGCTAAGCTGAAAAGCGACGCTAAGTCTTATGTATGGGAGGATCCCTTTTTATGGAAGTTCTGTCCTGATAGAATTGTTAGAAGATGTGTCCCTGAGCATGAGCATGCATCCATACTTACTTTCTGTCACGATTATGCATGTGGGGGACATTTTGGGCCTAGGAGAACAGCTAGGAAAATTTTAGATTGCGGGTTTTATTGGACTTCTTTGTTTAAAGATGCATACGAATTTTGTAAAACCTGTGATAAATGTCAAAGAGTTGGGTCAATTTCTAGTAGGAACGAGATGCCTCAAACGTCTGTTTTAGTTTGTGAAATTTTTGACATTTGGGGCATGGACTTTATGGGACCGTTTCCTCCTTCCTGTGGTTTCTCATACATATTACTGGCTGTTGATTATGTTTCTAAGTGGGTTGAGGCGAAAGCCACTAAGACTAATGATTCTCATACTGTTATTGGATTTGTTAAGTCTAACATTTTTACCAGGTTTGGAATCCCACGAGCCATAATCAGCGACCAGGGAACTCACTTTTGCAACCGATCTGTGGAGGCTTTGCTGAGAAAGTATGGGGTGCATCACCGTGTGTCCACCGCGTACCATCCTCAAGCAAACGGGCAAGCCGAGGTCTCCAATAGAGAGGTAAAGTTGGTGCTTGAGAAAACTGTGAAACCAAGCAGGAAGGATTGGAGCCTTCGTCTCGAGGATGCCTTGTGGGCTTACCACACTGCCTACAAAACACCTATAGGGATGTCTCCTTATCGGTTGGTTTTTGGTAAGGCTTGCCATTTTCCAGTTGAAATAGAACACAAGGCATTCTGGGCGGTCAAGAGATGCAACATGAACTTCGATGAAGCGGGCGAGGAAAGACTACTTCAGCTGCAAGAAATGGATGAGATGCGATTGGATTCGTATGAAAATTCCAAGATCTATAAGGAAAAGTCCAAGCAATTCCATGACCGAAAAATCTTGCAGAAGGACTTTGAAGTTGGTCAAAAGGTTCTATTGTTCAATTCCCGCCTCAAGCTCATGCTAGGTAAGCTTCGTTCCCGTTGGAAAGGACCCTACATTATAACTAAAATTTTCCCTTATGGCTCTTTAGAGATTCGAAGTTTGGACTCGGACGAGGTGCAAAAGGTGAATGGACACCGTTTGAAGATTTTCCACGAGGGTGAAGCCGAGTGCTATGATGTTGCTCTACTTCTAGTACCACCCGTGTATGAAAATCGTTGAAAAAGTGTTGGTAAAGTCGAGCAATCGACTCTAAAAATTTGCGCTTCTCGGAGGCACCCGAGCTTGGACTGTATTTTCTGTTTGTTATTAGTTTACTATTGTTGTTTATTTCTAGTTGTTTAAGTTTGTTTTCTTATTTCTTAGGTGAGAGAAGAGAAGTGACCACCATTGCAGATCCATTTCGAAAAAATATGAGGACACGCATCCCTTTCCACCGATCCCGTTAAAATTCAGGGGAGGTTCCTGTTCCCTTAGTAATTTTATCGCTCTCACTGTTTTATCTGTTGGATTAGTTGCATTGGGGACAATGCAATGTTTTAGGTGGGGGGTGGGTTTAGTTTTGGACTTCTTTATAGTTTTTGTGCATGGATGCTCTGATTTTGAGATGTATGAGAATCTGAATGCATGTTGTCCGATGAGGATTGTCTGTGATTTACTCGTGAATACTCCATATTTGTGCATTTCGAGTAAACCATGAGTTGTATGCATATTTTGAGCTTATTTTAAAAATTTTCTGAATACTCTCTACATTCATCGAGCACATAACCCTCTTACTCTTGGTTCTGATAGGCTTAGAGTTATTTTATTTGATCTGAAAATTTGTTGTCACCTCGAAAAGCATATTTAGGGAGGCTTGATGTGTTAGAATTTGTAATAACTCATTTGTTGTAAGCAAAAATCTATGCCTAAAATTTTTCAATTTTCTGTGAGTAAAAAGCATGAAAAATGTTCTTTCTTGAGGTGTTCCTCCTTCTTGTGTTGCCCGTGTAATTAGGGGCGATCATGTAACCCACGGTTGCCACTGCATAAAAGGGTGGCTAATTGAAGTGAACACTTGTCCTTAAAAACGTGAAGTGAATTAAGCTTGACGTGTTAGGCTCTCTCGAAAGAAGAAAAATAAAAAGAAAAGGGTACAAAGTACCAAGGAAAAGAAGAAAAGAATTGGGCCAATTGTTTTGTTGCTCTTTCCGACCCGTTAAGCCAATAGACTGTTCTCAACGCTAGAAGTAGGGGGAAAACGAGTCTTAGGATCGATTAAAGGAATTCCGGGTCTATAAGAACTAGAGTAAGAGAAGCTAAGCACACACACACGTGAGAGAGTAGGATTTAAAATTTTGAAATGTTTTTAACTTATGCATACACTTGTTTGTTTTTCCGTTAGCATTAGTATCTTGTGTTCACGAGTTTTGAGATTTGAGTCGTCAGCATGCAAGTGGTTTCTTATAAGATAAATCAAAGTACACCTTGCTCGAGGACTAGATTTAGGTTGGGGGTATTTTGATAGCACTCTAAAAGTGCTAATATTTAGCTCTTAAGTCTTGTAAATTAGAATAATTATTTGAGCTTAATTGATATATTTTGTATAATTTAATTGTTAAGGGGTAAATCAGACATTTGCGTAAATTAAGAGTTTAAATGAATATTTTAGAGCATTTTATTAATTAACGGTTTTGAGTGATTATACTACATTAATTAAGTAATCAAATTATAACTCAAAACTGATTAATGGCTTAATGGTGCAAGGCTTGCCAAGACAATGGGAGTGCCTAGGTTCAAATCTTGGTGAATGCAAGATTTTCCTTTTTTTTGTAAAAGTCAACTGCACCGGTCAACGGTCGGTCAACATCTCATGCCCACGCCTCGCCCGCGCGCGCGTCATTGAAAGTCCGCGCGCGCGCTCGCCCATGCCGCGTCCGCTCCGCCTCGCCCCGTCGCCCGCGCGCGCTCCGCCTCGCCTCGCCTCACTCAGCGCCCGCGCGCCCTATCCGTGACTGTAAATGTCCGTCATTAAAACTCAGCAGAAGCCCGTCATTAAAAGTCAACAAAAATGCCCGATTTTGTAAATTTTCCAGAGAGCTCAGCGCCTAGGCGCTGTCTCGATTCTGTGCGCGCGCTCCCGCGGCGTATGGCGCCTAGGCGCTAGCCCGACGGAAAAATGGGTATAAATACCCATTTTTCTTAATTTAGGGCATTCTCTCTTGGCTCTTCTCCTACCTCTTTCGATTTTTGGGCATTCTTAGCCATTTGTGGCACTCTTCTTCATCTCCATGGATAGCTAAACAAGTAAGTGTTTGATTTCTAGTTTGGGATTGTAATCAATTTGGATTAAGGGGAGATTTGCCCTAATTTGTGTATGATTTAGATTGTCTTCCTTATGCATCTTCTTCCTTGTTCTTCATCTAAATAGCTTGGGTAACTGATTAGGGGTGACGCCCGAGTCCTTATGCATGCTTTACCGTTAGAGATTAGGACGTATAATTGCCTCAATCGCTAGGTAACACAAATCTGAATATGGGTATTTAGTTTGATCCCAAGTGACAGTTGGGGGTAGAAATTAGATAACCTTCATGTTGGATTTTGGGTAAAGAGGAAAAATCGATTTAGTCTCCGGGTTAATTCGTCGCAATGTTCCCGTCTCTGTCCGTTAATCATTTTAGGATTGATCACCTTATTTTGAGTAACTGTCAAGAACAATTAGAATTGCACTTTTCTAATTGTATCTTTGGGTCGTTTGAGTTAGAAATAACCAAACGAATTGCGTGCTTTAAGCGTTGTGTCTATGTATTTAGTTATCGATGATCCGAACACAAATTGTGATCAATCCCATTCTTTGAAGTCAAACATGCCATTTAAATTTGTTACTTCACAGTTTTTATTGTTTTAATTTCCCGTTAGCTACAATAGTTTAGAGCTCCCTTTTAAAATCCAATTTTCCCTATTTTTTACCGTTAGCAATTTAGAATTAATTAAGTTTGAGTTAAGCTAATTCCATGTGGTTCGACCCGGTTATCACTAACTATAAATTAGTCGGTATAATCGGCTTATAAATATTATTTTGGCGGGCTTCGACAACCCGAAATTTGTGAACGTACAAAAGTTCACTACCAATGATCGTAGTTAAATGCCTATAGAGGAGTCTTAAGTCGACCTTGTTGCCTTATCTCACCTTTAAATCGTTGCTAAATTAATTGCTAGATAATTGCGGGAACCGCAATTCTATAGTTCTGTTTTTGCCTTAGCATTTTTGTTCCCAGTCTTTTACTTTTGCGATTTTATTGCTAGAACATTGCTAGATCCACAATTCTTTCTTCTCCACATCAAAGCTTAATCTATTTACTTGCTTTCGTTTATGCTTCCATACTTCTTACATTCGTTGTTATTTCAGCACATCAACCTCAAATTCACCCAATTTAAGTGACCCTCTCTAATTTAACACCTCACTTCGTTAGTAACTAAACTCAATCTCTGTGGAAAAACGAAGTAAAAAATATTTATCACTTGCTGCAAACCATGTATGCTTGCATGTTCTGAGTGCTTTTCGCATTACATTTTATTTACACACTGAGCACGCAACAAGTTTTTGGCGCCGCTGCCGGAGATTTTGTTTAGTAAACACGAATTGTGTTATTTTAGAAAAATTTAATATTTATTGTAGCTAATCTTTTTGCATTTCCTTTACAGGTACTATCAAGCTAGTTTATGAATGAGTTTCCAAATCTCAACCTAGAATTCAATCCTGAGCCTGAAAGACTTTTAAGGGCCAGAAACAAAACTAAGAAACGCCTTTTTAAACAGCCACATGTAACTCAACACATTGCGGACCACGCAGAGTCCTCGCAATCACAACAAACCGAAATGGATAGAGAAGCCCCAAACCGACCACCTATCATTCGCAACCCCATTGAAATTGCGAATGATAAGGATAGTGCCATTCTTTCATATCTTGTACCAATGCCTGAGGAGCTTAATCCGAGCATCATACGCCCTGAGATTACAGCTCACTCTTTCGAGTTAAAACCCGTCATGTTTCAAATGTTGTCCACAGTTGGACAATTCTTTGGAGTGGAGAACGAAGACCCCCACAACCACTTGAGAAACTTCCTAGGAGTAAGTGACACTTTTGTCATCCCAGGAGTGTCTCAAGAAGCCTTAAGACTTTACCTTTTTCCCTATTCGTTAAGAGATAAGGCCAAAACGTGGTTAAATTCCTTCCCCCCTGGATCAATTGTCAATTGGACAGATCTAGCTGAAAAGTTCCTAGTAAAATACTTCCCACCAGATAGGAACTCCAACTTCCGTGACGATATTATCAAATTCAAGCAAGCCGAAAACGAATTATTACATGAAGCTTGCACTAGATTCAAGGACCTATTACTTAAATGTTCACACCATGGCATTCCATGGTGTATTCAAATAGAAGTGTTCTTCAAAGGATGCAACCCCAGCACGAGGCAAGTGTTGAATTCCTCAGCTGGAGGTTCCATGCTTTTCAAAGAGCTACAATGAAGCCTATGAGATTTTGGAGAAAATCTCAACATCACATTGTAGATGGTCAGACGATCCTGTGGAGCCAAGGAAGGCTCAAGACATGGACGCACTTAGTGCAATGAGCAGCCAAATCAATGCCCTGACCAATCTAGTAAAACAAATGGCTCAAACTAATATTAAACAAAGTGTCAACACCGTAGCAGCCGTTTCAACGAGCGCAGCAACCAACCAAGGTGAGGCACTAGTCTGTGGATTCTGTGGGGAAGGGCACATGTATGATTTTTGCCCTGGGAATCCATCCTCGGTATGTTATGTTGGAAGTCAACAGCAACCAAGGAACAACCCCTACTCAAACACTTATAACCCTGGTTGGAGAAACCACCCAAATCTCTCTTGGGGTGGACAACAAAATACCAACCAAATACAAAATCAACCAAGACCGAGTGGAACATCTGGTTTCACACAACAAACTAACCAACCTCCTTACCAAAAACAATATAACCAACCAATGAGATCATCAGTGGAGAACTTGCTGAAGGAGTACATCGCAAAGAATGACGCAACTCTGCAAAGTCAACAAGCAACACTGAGGAGCTTAGAAAACCAAATAGGGCAGTTAGCAAACGAGCTGAAAAATAGGCCCCAAGGCAGATTGCCTGCAGACACTGAAACGCCAAGAAGGGATGGAAAAGAACAAGTTCAAGCAATTGAACTTCGAAGTGGAAGACCGTTGGTGATCAGCAACAGAGAAGCCCCAAAGCGAGTAGGGAATGAAGAGTCTAGTGCTCCACTGGATTCTCTGCCCAACCTTGATCAATCACCACCAAGCACAACAAGGGTGAGGCTGAAACCTATCATTGAGGAACCAGAAGAAATCCCGAGGCCTCCACCTGTCATTAGGCAACCTGAATTGTCTACATATGTGCCACCACCTCCATTCCCTAGACGGCTAAAGAAGAAACAAGAACAGGAAGTGCACTTTCATAAATTTTTAGAAATTTTAAAACAAGTGCATGTTAATAATCCATTCGTGGAAGTTTTGCAATCTATGCCATCTTATGTTAAATTATTGAAATAAACTGCCAAAGAAGGAGAAGGATCCTGGTTCCTTCACCTTACCAGTCGAATTGAGAGGTGTTATGTCTCCAAAAGTGACTTATTTAGGACTTATTTAGCTTAGAAAGATGCACACTCTTAAGTGTTTTTGATAGGATTTAGCTTAAACCTATGCTTATGTGTGAGAATTAAAAGAAGGTAGCTAAATTAGGACTTGTGTGCAAAAGGAAAGAAAAGGATTGAAAACCGAAGTAAAAGAATGAAAAAACTACATTGCGACAGCATTGCGGAAACATTGCTGAAACCGCAATGTTTCAAGTGAAAACCGTAAGTTGACTGATCTTTTTCTGTTAATTTCCGTTATTTCAGGGATTCGTTCTTTCTCCTCCATCCATTTTGAAGTACGACGTTGAAGATTGATGGTTCTCCTTGGCCCAAACGCACCTGCAGATTACTATAAAAGGGGGTCAAAGTCGAGGGTTCAATCATCATCCGGAAAGCGTAGAAGTCTTCTCGCAGCTCCATCTTTCTCCTGTTTCCCTTTGCCGTCTGTGGGTGTGCGAAGCTCAGCTGTTGGAATCGATAATCTGATAGGAAGGAGAGGAGATTTATCTTCTCTCTCGATTGGATTCATCCAAGCAAGGCTGATCTTTCTCATCTTTCAGCCGAGGCGGTTGCGACGAGGCATTCAAGCTCATTTACCTGCTTTCTGTTTTTCATTTCTACTTTCCAGCATTGTTTAGTTGTTGTTTCCGTTCTAGTAGCTAGTTTATTGCATTTCGTGGAGTTCTGTCTTTGTGTTATTCATTTAAAGCTTTCTTTTGTTCCTTCAAACAATCAAGTAATCAAAAGCAAAATTCAGTATTTCACAGTTTCTTACCTTTGCAGTCTACTGTTTTCCCCTACTGTTTTGTCTTTAAATTCCTTCTAAGCATGTCCGTTTCATCTCTTCTTTCTGTTCTCCCCACATCCATGAGTAACTAAGTCACATAGGGGCATGCTAATGACAATACTATAGGCTAAAAAACGTGAACCAAGCATGTAGGATAGCTCTCGAAGCATTGATTGTATGTAAGCTTCATCCCACGGACAATTTCGATTGGCCATCCATTTTGTCCAAAGAACTCCTAACCTCTGGAAGGAGTAAGAGTTCAGAGTCATACACTCATGCTAGCCTTTCAAGGTAGCCAGAAAACGACCTAGGAATAGGCGTTTTCCTAGTACAAACCATAACTTTCTGCTTTAACAAGATGCTTAAGACCTTACTTGGACATGAGTAAACTAAAGAATCTATGCATGGAATCGGACGATACATGAGATTGAGTGAGTTTGATGCATAGAGAGTTGATCCAATGCTTGAGAATCGTGAGAAAATGCCTATAGAAGAGTCGTTAGTAGCCCTTGTTTCTCCATTTTACACACTTTCGCTGTTAGGAAAATTGCGGTAGAATTGCTGTTTCCGCAATTCTGCTAAGTTCACAATTCTGTTTAGCTGCTTTCTTCTTCATTTATTAATCTCGTTTCTTTTCATTTGAGTTTAGCTTTGACTTGCACTTGTTTATGTTGCTACCCTCTACGTATTCAGTAGGAAATAGACAATTTAAAACCAATTTGACCCCATCAAATCCACCCATTCTTTCTTAACTTTACACTTCTCTAGTAGCTTATAATAAATCTCTGTGGGAAAACGAATGAAAAATACTTACTACTTGCTATAGGACCATGTATGCTTGCATGTTCTGAGTGCTCTCTCTATCTTATTGCTTATTTATTTTAACACATTGAGCACGCAACAAGTTTTTGGCGCCGCTGCCGGGGATTTATTTAAGTGAAAACGAAGTTTGTTAAGTTTGAAACCTCAAGTTTATTGCCTATTGAAGCTGATCTGTTTCATTTCTTTTGCAGGTACTATTGGGTTAGTTTATGAGTGAGCCTTCAAGTAGTGATCTAGAGTTCAATCCTGAGCCTGAGAGATTACTTAGGGCCAGAAATAGAGCCAAGAAACGTCTCTTTAACCAACCCTCTAGACCTCCAATAATTGCGAGAACCGCAATTCCTCCGCAATTGTCTCAAGAAGAAATGGATGGAATAGTTCCAAATCCGGTGCCTGTCACTCGCAATCCCATCGAAATAGCAAATGACAAGGATAGCGCCATACTCTCTTACTTAGTACCTATGCCTGGGGAGCTGAACCCCAGCATAATCCGTCCTGAAATCACTGCCAACTCATTCGAGTTAAAGCCAGTGATGTTCCAAATGTTGTCCACTATGGGACAATTCTTCGGAATAGAAAATGAGGACCCCCACAACCATCTTAGAAACTTCCTAGGAGTCAGTGATACATTCATCATCCCTGGAGTTTCCCAAGAAGCCTTGAGGCTATACCTTTTCCCTTACTCTTTGAGGGACAAAGCCAAAACGTGGTTAAACTCATTACCCTCTGGATCTGTCCGCAATTGGACAGACTTAGCAGAGAAATTCCTAGTCAAATACTTCCCCCCTGATAGGAATTCTACCTTTCGTGACGACATAATCAAGTTCAAACAAGCTGACACTGAGTCTCTTCACGAAGCTTGGACAAGGTTTAAAGATCTACTTCTTAAATGTCCACACCATGGCATCCCATGGTGTATCCAAATAGAGGTCTTTTTCAAAGGATGCAACCCCAGCACTAGACAAGTCTTAAATTCATCTGCTGGAGGGTCCATGTTGTCCAAGAGTTACAACGAGGCCTATGAGATCTTGGAGAAGATCTCAGCATCTCACTGTAGGTGGTCAGATGATCCGGTTGAGCCTACTAGAGCTCAAGACAAAGATGCTCTAAGTGAAATGAGCAGCCAAATAAATGCCCTGACCAACCTAGTTAAGCAAATGGCTCAAGCCAATCTCCAAACCAGTGTCAACACCGCCACAGCCATGTCAATGGGCACCCAACCAAGTCAAGGTGAGACACTTATCTGTGGATTCTGTGGGGAAGGGCACCTGTATGAATACTGCCCTGGGAATCCAGCCTCAGTCTGCTATATTGGAAGCCAACAGCAGCCTAGGAACAACCCCTACTCTAATACTTACAACCCTGGTTGGAGGAACCACCCAAACCTGTCATGGGGTGGCCAACAGAATGCTAATCAAAATCCTAACCAACCAAGACCGAGTGGAACACCTGGTTTCACTTCCCAACATAACCAATCCATGTATCAAAAGCCATACAACCAACCTGTAGGATCTTCTGTAGAAAACTTACTCAAGGAATACATAGCCAAGAATGATGCCACTTTACAGAGTCAGCAAGCTACTCTTAGGAGCCTAGAGAACCAAATAGGGCAACTAGCCAATGAAATCAAAAGTAGGCCCCAAGGGAGACTTCCTGCTGACACTGAAGTGCCAAGGAGAGATGGTAAAGAGCAAGTTCAAGCAATTGAACTTAGAAGTGGTAGACCATTGGTGAGCAACACCAAAGAAACACCAAAGAGAGTAGAGAACACTGAGTCTAGTGCTCCACTGGAGTCTCTGCCAAACCAAGGTCAACCACCAACAAGCACATCAGGATCAAGGCTGGAGCCAATCATAGAAGAGATAGAAGAAATTCCAAGGCCTCCACCTATCCTGAGGCGACCTGAAGTGCCTGCATATGTGCCACCACCTCCATTTCCTAGAAGGCTAAAGAAAAAACAAGAACAGGAAGTGCACTTTAATAAATTTCTAGAAATTCTTAAGCAAGTGCATGTTAATATTCCTTTTGTAGAAGTTTTACAATCTATGCCTTCTTATGTAAAATTTTTGAAGGATATTATAACTAACAAGAGAATAATTGGTGAGTTTGAAACAGTCAATCTCACTGAGGAGTGCAGTGCCATACTCCAGAACAAGCTACCCAAGAAGGAGAAGGATCCTGGTTCCTTCACTTTACCTGTAGAGCTGGGAGGCAAGCACGTGGGCAGAGCTCTTTGTGACCTGGGAGCCAGCATAAACCTCATGCCCCTATCACTATTCCGCCAGCTAGGAATAGGAGAAGCACGTCCAACCACTGTCACCTTACAACTAGCAGACAGATCCATTGCATACCCTGAAGGTAAGATTGAGGATATTCTTGTAAAGGTTGACAAGTTTATTTTCCTTGCAGATTTCATTATCCTGGATTATGAAGCAGACAAGGAGGTCCCCATCCTGTTAGGTAGACCATTTCTAGCCACAGGTAGGGCACTGATAGATGTCCAAAAAGGTGAGCTCACTATGAGGGTTCATGATGAAGAGGTGAAATTTAGTGTTTATAAAGCCTTAAGGTACCCCTCTGACTCTGAATCTTGTGCTAGCATGGACATTGTAGATTCATTAATGGAAGAACAATTGGAGCATGAATTGTTGACTAAGCATGCTAATAACTATGTAGGATTAGAATTAACTGACTTAAACATAGCTGAGATAATGGATATACCTGTAAATAACCCTCAGCATGTTTGTATGAATATTGATTTAACTGCAAAATCTTTGAATCCATTAAAACCATCCATTGAGCATCCACCTGTTTTAGAATTGAAACCTCTTCCCACTCACCTCAAGTATGCATATCTAGGAAGTAATGATACTTTTCCTGTGATTATTTCTTCTAAACTAAGTGAAAAGCATGAGGATGAACTGATTTTACTACTTAAGCAACATAGGAAGGCTATTGCATGGACTATTGCTGATATTAGAGGCATTAGCCCTTCTTATTGCATGCATAAGATTATATTAGAGGAAGAGCATACACCTAGAGTAGATCACCAACGTAGGCTGAACCCCTCTATGAAAGAGGTAGTTAAAAAGGAAATAATAAAATGGTTAGATGCTGGTGTGATCTTCCCCATAGCTAGTAGCCAGTGGGTGAGCCCTATACAATGTGTACCTAAGAAGGGGGGGATGACTGTGGTAGTCAATGAGAACAATGAACTGATTCCAACAAGGACTATCACCGGGTGGAGAGTTTGCATGGATTATTGGAAACTAAATAAAGAAACCAAAAAAGACCATTTCCCTCTACCATTCATTGACCAGATGCTAGATAGAATAGCTGGTAGAGCCTACTACTGTTTCTTAGACGGTTATTCAGGGTATAATCAGATTACTATAGACCCTAAGGACCAAGAGAAGACTACCTTCACTTGCCCTTTTGGAACTTTTGCCTTTCGCAGAATGCCTTTTGGCTTATGCAATGCACCGGCAACTTTCCAAAGGTGCATGTTGGCAATCTTCTCTGATTTGGATGAGTCCATGATAGAGATATTCATGGATGATTTCTCAGTCTTTGGGGATTCATTTACAAACTGTCTAGAGAACCTAGGACAAGTCCTGGCTAGGTGTGAGGAGACCAACCTAGTCCTAAATTGGGAAAAATGCCACTTCATGGTGGATGAAGGGATTGTCTTAGGTCATAGAGTGTCAAGGGCAGGGGTAGAAGTTGACAGGGCAAAAATTGAAGTAATAGAGAAATTGGTAGAACCCCAAAATGTCAAGGCCATTAGAAGTTTCTTAGGGCATGCTGGTTTCTATAGAAGGTTCATTAAGGACTTTTCTAAGATCTCCAAGCCTTTATGTGAACTTCTAGAGCTAAACAAACCATTCAATTTCTCTAAAGAGTATGTCTTAGCTTGGAAAACCCTTAAGGTAGCACTAGTCACAACACCTATTATAGTAGGGCCTAATTGGGATCTTCCCTTTGAGATGTTATGTGATGCCAGTGACTATGCTGTAGGGGTCATGTTAGGACAGAAGATTGACAAGTTAACACACCCTGTATACTATGCTAGTAAGACACTTAATGAGGCACAATGCAACTACACAACCACTGAGAAGGAGATGCTAGCTGTAGTGTTTGCTTGTGAGAAATTTAGGAACTATATTGTAGGCACCAGAACGATTGTGTACACTGACCATTCTGCTTTAAAGTACCTTATGAGGAAGGCTGATGCTAAGCCTAGGTTGATTAGGTGGGTACTGCTGCTGCAAGAGTTTGATCTAGACATTAGAGATAAGAAAGGATGTGAAAATGTGGTTGCGGATCATCTTTCTAGATTGCAGCATAATTGCGAAAAAATTGCGGAAACCGCAATTTCTGATGCTTTTATTGATGAACAGGTCTTTGTATTGACTCATCGTGATAACGATGAGGAACCTTGGTTTGCTGACATTGCTAACTTCCTTGCATCGCAGGTAATACCAACTTTCAAGGGAGGACAAGAGAAGAAGAGGTTCCTTCATGAAGCAAGGAAATTCATATGGGATGACCCCACACTTTACAAAACATGTGCTGACGGCCTGCTAAGGAAGTGTGTTTCAGCTGCTGAGGCAAAGTCTGTGCTGCAGCACTGCCACACAGCTCCTTATGGTGGACACTTTGGTGGCCAAAGAACAGCTGCAAAGGTATTTCAGAGTGGCTACTATTGGCCAACGATCTTCAAGGATGCACACAACTATGCACACAGCTGTGATGAATGCCAAAGGACAGGTAACCTTAGTCGCAAGGATGAAATGCCTCTCACTTACATCTTAGAGTTGGAGCTCTTTGATGTGTGGGGCATTGACTTCATGGGACCATTTCCCCCATCATCAGGTAACCTTTACATATTAGTGGCAGTAGACTATGTATCCAAGTGGGTAGAGGCCATAGCATGTCCCAATAATGATGCCAAAACAGTCATAAAATTCTTGCATAGGCACATTTTTACTAGGTTTGGAACACCACGTGCTATCATTAGCGATGAAGGGACACATTTCATTAATAAGGCTATGGAGAGAGTGTTGGCTAAGTATAACATTAGACATAGAGTAGCCACTCCCTATCACCCACACTCGAATGGACAGGCTGAAATTTCAAATAGGGAGATTAAGAATATCCTAGAAAAAGTGGTCAAACCCAACAGAAAGGATTGGGCGTTTAAACTCGAGGATGCACTTTGGGCGTATAGGACTGCATATAAGACACCCCTAGGTATGTCTCCTTACAGACTTGTGTATGGTAAAGCTTGTCATCTTCCATTCGAGTTAGAAATTAAGGCATTTTGGGCACTAAAAGAGTTGAATTATTGCGTGACCGATGCGGGAACGTTGCGGTCTTTGCAATTACATGAGCTTGATGAGCTTAGGCATATGTCTTATGAAAATGCCAAAATGTATAAAGAAAAGACCAAGATTTGGCACGACAGTAGACTTAGGATTAAGGACTTCAAGAAAGGCCAGCTTGTCTTATTATTTAACTCACGTTTGAAATTATTTCCAGGCAAACTTAAGTCTAGATGGTCAGGTCCATTTGTAATTACTAATGTGTTTGTTCATGGTGCCATCGAGATAAAGAACCTGCAGCAAGGACAACCATTCATGGTTAATGGTGCAAGGTTGAAGCACTATTATGAGGAAGGAGATGTGAAGACTCTCTCGGCCTTCCTCTTGACTGAAGCGTGAAATTAAGAACGAGAGAGGACGAGTGATTACTGTGCTCGTCCAGACGGGGCTCATGCCTTAGTTTATTTTTTCCATTTTTTCCGGTTATCGTTTGTGTATATGTTTGTATGATTTTAATTACGAATTTAATGTTGATTTTATTTCTTTTTGTAGGGAATCAATAGAGGGAATCAAGGAGATTAAATCCAGCTAAAAAGATCAAAAAGATATTGGGCCAAATCAAAGATACGGATGAGCAAAGATTGACATTTAAATGCAGAAAATCTCCAACGGTCACTAGAATTGCGCTGGATTTGCAGAATCCGCAAAAATATAGCCGTTGGGATTTTTTTGGGTTTTCTTTATATCCGTTAGAAGGCGCGTTGATCCGTACGATTCTCCCATCATCTGAACTCCAAGAAAGCTGCTTTTCTCTTCATCTGTGATTCCTCTCTCCAAATCTCCACAGTTCAACAATGGTGCTAACAAGAGCCGAACGATCTGCGTCCAAGAAAAGGGCTGATGAAGCTGAAACGGCTGCGAGGGAAGCACTGCTTGCCTTGGCTGATGCTGAGGCTGCGCGCACTGAACGCTTGCCCAAAATACCTATCCGCAAGAAGAAGTGGAAGGTTGTCACGGAGATACCTGCTGGACCCTCTGAACCAGCAGGCACGCCCAAGAAGCGCAAATGGAGTATGGTTATGGCCGAAGAAGAAATCAAGAAAAAGTTTCCCTCTGTGGAGAGTCAAGAATTGGGCCAGCCATCTCACGAGACAGCCGAGCGCAGCCCTTCACCATCTCCACCGGTTCAAAGCCCTGAGCTCTCCTCATCGCCACCAGCGCAGAGCCCTGAGCTGCCTTCATCACCGCAGAGTTCTGCACAGACCCCTACAGCAGCACAAAGCACCACTCCTTCGCACACTTCTCCACGGCCTGACCCTGAATTCCCATATGGGGAGTACCAAGAATCGACGCAGGGCAGTGGGGAAGCTGAGGAAGACGAGGTCTTCTCTCCTTTGAGGGAAGCCAGCCCTGAGAGCCCTGCACAGAAGGATGACTCGATGGACGAGACACTGGGGGACTGCCTCCAGCAGATGACAACAAAGGCACGATTGAGGAAGAAGGAAGCCACGGTTGTCAAGGCCAAACGGCCAAGAACAAAAAAGAAGTCCAAGAAGAAGAAGAAGTCCAGGGCTGTGCCTTCATCCAAGAAGGGGAGTGACGAGCCTTCCCCAAAGAAGCTCAAGATTGAGGCTGCTGAGTCAGCCAAACTGAAAGACAAGGGGAAGGCCAAGCTGTACCCTGAAGATGAGCCTCAGTCAGTGAGGTACGTGTCTTCTGACGCTGAGTCTAGAGGCATTGAGCTGAGGAAAAGGGAGCTGCTGCACGAGAAAGGCTTCCTCGACAGACCTGCTGACCTGCCGCAATTCTTGCGCGCAGGAATTACGAATCACGGCTGGGAGGAGTTCTGCAGACCACCCAATCCAGCTTACACAAGCATGGTGTATGACTTCTACGCCAATTTGAGGAATTTTGAGGAGGGATTGTCTGTGGTCAGGGGAGTTGAAGTAGACTTCTCGGCAAAGGCAATCAACGAAGCCTACGGCCTCAAGGGCCAGAAACACACTGATTACTCAAGGATCGTTGATGAACCTACTGAAGCCGTCCTGGAAGAGGCCATCCGGATCATTGGCCAGCCTGAAGCCTCATGGACCGTGTCGCGCAATGGGAGGCACACTCTCATGAGTGCCAACCTCACAGCTAAGGCGGGTGTCTGGTTTTCCTTCGTGAGAAGGAAGCTGTCCCCCCTGACACATGAGACCACAATCAACCAGAGCAGATCGCTGCTGGTTTATGCAATCATGCGAGGTCTCACAATCAACGTGGGCGAAGTCATTGCAGCTGCCATTGCTGACTGCGCCAAGAAGGGTAAGGGTCCATTGTTCTTCCCTAATACTATTACTAAACTATGCTTGCGTGCAGGAGTCCCCATTGAGCGGATGGAACAGCAGATGGCTTACACAGGCCACTTGGAGCTGCCTACCGGCTTGAGGCTGAGAAGGAAAGGGAACATGGAGTTCGAGCTGGATAGATTGGCTGCTGCTCAGTCACTGTCCATGGCGTGCCTGATGGATTTACAGAAGAGGATGGCTCAATGGGCCACCTACGCACAGGCAAGGGACAAGGAAGTCGCTGACCAGCTGGGTTGCCTTTTCCCTGAATTCCCCACGGACCTGCTGACTCCATGGGCGCCTCCAAGATCACGAAGGCCTGATGAGGATGAAGACATCTGAGTGCTAGTTTGAATTGCACTCAAGGGAGTATTGTTGTTCCCTTACAAAAAAAAAAAAAAAATCAAACTGCTTTTTGTGAACCGTGTGAATTATGCTGTTTTTAGTTAGTAATTTGATCTGTTTTAGTTGTTAGTTTTAAGTTTTTCAATTGTTTAGTGTAGTCTGATGATAGCTGATTAGGTAGGTTAGTTTAGTTTCATTTTTAGAGAGCTGGAATGACTGGAAAAAGCATGCATAGGGGCCTTAATCAATGATATAACTGCCCTGTATCTATTGCGAAATAATTGCGGATACCGCAATTTTTATTAGTAAATGCATGTTTTTGACTGTCTGTTTAGCTAGGCTGTGATCTGTTTAAATTCTATCTTTTGCTGCTATCATGACTACCTTATATAGCGTATCTCAAAGCATGCTGGATGAGTGTCATAGGACATCCTTTGATAGTTTAAATTAACCTCTAAACAGTGCTCAGCATGCATAGCTTTAAGTCCTCACCTGTCTGTTTTTTCAAATTTCTGCTGCTGTGATATTTACTTTTAGATTGTTTTGTCTATGCCTAGGGCTTTTAGATTCTCTTTGTTTTACCTTAGACTAGATGCTTCTAGGACAGTTTGGGGGTGTGCCACCTCAGACACTCATTGGGGACAATGAGTAGTTTAAGTTTGGGGGAGGCCACCCTAGGCCTAGGAACATTCCTCTCTCCCTTAAAAGCATAAGCATTCTTCTTCTCCTTTACAAAAAAAATGATGAACTGAAAAAAAATGAAAAACAGAATAAAGAGGGGTGTCTCTCTTAGGTTGCTGAGTAATCAGTGCCAAGTGTGTAACCCACAAGTGGCATTGCATCAAAAGGCAACCAAAGGAAAGGCTCCACCTAAGAAAGAAAAAAAAAAAAAAAAAGGGAAAAAGTAGGGAAGAAGAATGTATACCTAGGAGTTGCAGCTTTGTGGCTTAGATGTCCTGATAAAAAGAACTCTGATCCTCAATTAGCTGAGCACAAAGTTGTAGCTTGTAGGGTTGTTTAGGGAGATGAATGTATGTCCAATGTAGTGATGCCAGGGTTTAGGTTGTTCTCTTAAAGTACTACTGTCACTGTTAATACTAAGACTGGCATGACTCTAAGGAATCCTAGGTAGCTCATAAGTAAAAACTAGAAGCATGTACTGAGTCTGGGGTAAAGCTAGGTAGAATTTGAAACCTTAGGGATAGTGGCATGATATGACAAAAGCAGGTAGATCAGTTGTAGGGAGTTAATGAAAACAGCAGGAGTATTAGGCATGCGAAGTCAGAAGAAGCTAGATAAGAGGCTAGTTTTAAACTTAGAAGTGTGTCACAGGACAGCACTGCTATAGATAGGGATATAGGGGAGTCAGTAAGTGGTTAAAGAAGATGAAACAGCAGCTTAAGTAAGTCCTTAGTTTGCTTGAGGACGAGCAAAACCTTAAGTTTGGGGGTGTGTTATGTCTCCAAAAGTGACTTATTTAGGACTTATTTAGCTTAGAAAGATGCACACTCTTAGGTGTTTTTGATAGGATTTAGCTTAAACCTATGCTTATGTGTGAGAATTAAAAGAAGGTAGCTAAATTAGAACTTGTGTGCAAAAGGAAAGAAAAGGATTGAAAACCGAAGTAAAAGAATGAAAAAACTACATTGCGACAGCATTGCGGAAACATTGCTGAAACCGCAATGTTTCAAGTGAAAACCGTAAGTTGACTGATCTTTTTCTGTTAATTTCCGTTATTTCAGGGATTCGTTCTTTCTCCTCCATCCATTTTGAAGTACGACGTTGAAGATTGATGGTTCTCCTTGGCCCAAACGCACCTGCAGATTACTATAAAAGGGGGTCAAAGTCGAGGGTTCAATCATCATCCGGAAAGCGTAGAAGTCTTCTCGCAGCTCCATCTTTCTCCTGTTTCCCTTTGCCGTCTGTGGGTGTGCGAAGCTCAGCTGTTGGAATCGATAATCTGATAGGAAGGAGAGGAGATTTATCTTCTCTCTCGATTGGATTCATCCAAGCAAGGCTGATCTTTCTCATCTTTCAGCCGAGGCGGTTGCGACGAGGCATTCAAGCTCATTTACCTGCTTTCTGTTTTTCATTTCTACTTTCCAGCATTGTTTAGTTGTTGTTTCCGTTCTAGTAGCTAGTTTATTGCATTTCGTGGAGTTCTGTCTTTGTGTTATTCATTTAAAGCTTTCTTTTGTTCCTTCAAACAATCAAGTAATCAAAAGCAAAATTCAGTATTTCACAATTTCTTACCTTTGCAGTCTACTGTTTTCCCCTACTGTTTTGTCTTTAAATTCCTTCAAAGCATGTCCGTTTCATCTCTTCTTTATGTTCTCCCCACATCCATGAGTAACTAAGTCACATAGGGGCATGCTAATGACAATACTATAGGCTAAAAAACGTGAACCAAGCATGTAGGATAGCTCTCGAAGCATTGATTGTATGTAAGCTTCATCCCACGGGCAATTTCGATTGGCCATCCATTTTGTCCAAAGAACTCCTAACCTCTGGAAGGAGTAAGAGTTCAGAGTCATACACTCATGCTAGCCTTTCAAGGTAGCCAGAAAACGACCTAGGAATAGGCGTTTTCCTAGTACAAACCATAACTTTCTGCTTTAACAAGATGCTTAAGACCTTACTTGGACATGAGTAAACTAAAGAATCTATGCATGGAATCGGACGATACATGAGATTGAGTGAGTTTGATGCATAGAGAGTTGATCCAATGCTTGAGAATCGTGAGAAAATGCCTATAGAAGAGTCGTTAGTAGCCCTTGTTTCTCCATTTTACACACTTTCGCTGTTAGGAAAATTGCGGTAGAATTGCTGTTTCCGCAATTCTGCTAAGTTCACAATTCTGTTTAGCTGCTTTCTTCTTCATTTATTAATCTCGTTTCTTTTCATTTGAGTTTAGCTTTGACTTGCACTTGTTTATGTTGCTACCCTCTACGTATTCAGTAGGAAATAGACAATTTAAAACCAATTTGACCCCATCAAATCCACCCATTCTTTCTTAACTTTACACTTCTCTAGTAGCTTATAATAAATCTCTGTGGGAAAACGAATGAAAAATACTTACTACTTGCTATAGGACCATGTATGCTTGCATGTTCAGAGTGCTCTCTCTATCTTATTGCTTATTTATTTTAACACATTGAGCACGCAACAGGAGGCAAGCACGTGGGCAGAGCTCTGTGTGATCTGGGAGCCAGCATAAATCTCATGCCCTTGTCACTATTCCAATAACTTGGGATAGTGGAAGCACGACCTACCACTATCACCTTGCAGCTTGCAGACAGATCCATCGCATACCCTGAGGGTAAAATTGAGGATATACTTGTCAAGGTTGACAAATTTATTTTTCTTGCAGACTTTATAATTCTGGATTATGAGGCAGACAAAGAGGTACCAATCTTATTGGGCAGACCGTTCCTAGCCACAGGTAGGGCTTTAATTGATGTCCAGAAAGGTGAGCTCACCATGAGAGTTCATGATGAAGAGGTTAAGTTCAGCGTGTTTAAAGCTTTAAGGTACCCCTCTGATCATGAATCCTGTGCAACTATAGATATTGTAGATTCACTAATGGAAGAAGAACTTGAGCATGAATTGTTAATTAAGCATGCTACTAACTATGCACAAGTAGATGTAGATGATTTGAATATCTCTGAATTGATGGATGTATCTGTGGACAATCCTCAGCATGTATGTATGACTAATAAATTGTCTGAAAGAACCACAACTCCTTTAAAGCCATCAATTGAACACTCACCTTTACTAGAATTAAAATCATTGCCTGAACACCTCAAGTATGCATATTTAGGAGAGAAGGATACTTTGCCTGTTATTATTTCGTCCAAACTAAGTAAACAACATGAAATTGCGTTAATATTGCTGCTCAAGCAACATAAAAAACTATTGCCTGGACAATTGCTGATATAAGAGGTATTAGTCCTTCCTACTGCATGCATAAAATATTGTTGGAAGAGGAACATACACCTAGGGTAGATCACCAACGTAGGTTGAACCCCTCCATGAAGGAGGTAGTTAAAAAAGAAATTATCAAATGGTTAGATGCAGGTGTAATTTTCCCCATAGCCAATAGTCAATGGGTTAGTCCAATTCAATGTGTGCCTAAGAACGGTGGTATGACTGTAATAGTTAATGAAAACAACGAACTAATACCAACTAGAACTGTTACAGGATGGAGAGTCTGTATGGACTACAGAAAACTTAACAAGGAAACAAAAAAAGACCATTTTCCTTTACCATTTATAGACCAAATATTAGATAGAATAGCTGGCCGAGCCTATTACTGCTTTTTAGATGGTTATTCAGGATATAACCAAATTACCATAGACCTTGAGGACCAGGAGAAAACAACCTTTACATGTCCCTTTGGAACATTTGCTTTTCGCAGAATGCCATTTGGTTTATGCAATGCACCAACAACATTCCAAAGATGCATGTTGGCTATCTTCTCTGACTTAGACGAATCCATGATAGAAATATTTATGGATGACTTCTCAGTCTTTGGTGATTCTTTTAACAACTGCCTAGAAAACCTAGGACAAGTCCTAACTAGGTGTGAAGAAACCAACCTAGTCTTAAATTGGGAAAAATGCCACTTTATGGTGGAAGAAGGAATAGTACTAGGACATAGAGTATCCAGAGCAGGAGTAGAGGTCGATAGGGCCAAAATAGAAATCATTGAAAAGCTAGTGGAACCTCAAAACGTCAAAGCTATAAGGAGTTTCTTAGGTCATGCAGGTTTTTATAGGAGATTTATAAAAGACTTCTCAAAAATCTCTAAACCCTTGTGTGAGCTTCTAGAGCTAAATAAAACTTTTGTCTTCTCAAATGAATGTCTAATAGCATGGAACAAACTTAAGGATGCCTTAGTCAAAGCACCAATTATAGTAGGCCCAAATTGGGATTTACCTTTTGAACTAATGTGTGATGCTAGTGACTATGCGATTGGAGCTATGCTGGGGCAAAAGATAGATAAACTAACACACCGTGTATATTATGCAAGTAAAACTTTAAATGAAGCGCAATGTAATTAGACTACCACAGAGAAGGAAATGTTAGTTGTAGTGTTTGCATGTGAAAAATTTAGGCCTTATATTGTAGGTACTAAAACAATTGTTTACACTGATCACTCTGCAATAAAATATTTAATGAGGAAGACTGATGCTAAACCACGGCTAATTAGATGGGTGTTATTATTGCAAGAGTTTGATCTAGAGATTATAGATAAAAAAAAGGATGCGAAATTGTAGTTGCGGATCATTTATCTAGATTGCGGAGTAATTGCGAAATAATTGTTGAGCCTGCAATATCTGATGCCTTTGTTGATGAACATGTCTTTGTGTTAGGGCATTGTGATAACAATGAGGAACCTTGGTTTGCGGATATTGCTAACTTCCTTGCCTCGCAGGTATTACCAACTTTCAGAGGTGGGCAAGAAAAGAAGAGGTTCCTACACGAAGCTAGGAAGTATATCTGGGACGATCCAACACTTTACAAAAGTTGTGCGGATGGATTGCTGAGGAAGTGTGTGTTTGCTGCTGAATCAAAGTCAGTATTGCAGCATTGTGATACATCGCCTTACGGTGGACACTTTGGTGGTCAAAGAACGGCTGCAAAGGTGTTCCAAAGTGGCTACTTCTGGCCCACGATCTTCAAGGATGCCCACGACTATGCACACAGCTGCAATGAGTGTCAACGTACAGGTAACCTTAGTAGAAAAGATGAGATGCCTCTCACCTATATCTTAGAGTTGGAACTCTTTGATGTATGGGGCATTGACTTCATGGGACCATTCCCTCCATCTGCGGGTAATCTTTACATACTAGTAGCTGTAGATTATGTTTCTAAATGGGTAGAAGCCATTGCATGTCCCTTAAATGATGCCAAAACAGTCGTTAAATTTCTAAATAGACATATTTTTACAAGATTTGGTACACCACGTGCAATCATAAGTGATGAAGGAACGCACTTTATAAACAAAGATATGGAAAAAGTACTGGCTAAATATAATGTTAGACATAGAGTAGCAACCCCTTATCACCCACACTCAAATGGACAAGCTGAAATATCCAATAGAGAGATCAAGAGCATACTTGAAAAAGTTGTTAAACCTAATAGAAATGACTGGTCTTTTAAGTTAGACGATGCACTGTGGGCGTATAGGACTGCATATAAAACGCCCTTAGGCATGTCTCCTTATAGGTTAGTGTATGAAAAAGCATGCCACTTACCCTTTGAATTAGAAATCAAAGCCTTTTGGGCCATAAAAGAGTTGAATTATTGCGTAACCGATGCGGGAACATTGCGGTCTCTGCAATTACATGAGTTAGATGAACTAAGACACATGTCATATGAAAATGCTAAAATGTATAAAGAAAAAACTAAGATTTGACATGATAGTAGACTTAGGATCAAGGACTTCAAAAAGGGCCAGCATGTTTTATTATTTAACTCACGATTGAGGTTATTTCCGGGCAAACTTAAGTCTAGGTGGTCGGGTCCTTTTGTGATTACTAATGTCTTTGTTCATGGTGCAATTGAAATTCGAAATCTAAATCAAGGGCAGCCGTTCATGGTAAATGGTGCGAGATTGAAACACTATTATGAGGAAGGAGATGTGAAGACACTCTCGGCTTTCCTTCTATCCGAAGCCTAAAAAGCAAATCAAGAGAGGATGAGCAAGGATGTGTAATGAAAATATCATTGTGCTCATCCGTCAGAGGGCTATGCCATAGATTTTTCTTTATTGTTTTTAGATTGCGTATCATATTGTTATTTCTCGTTTTAATTAAGTGTTTTTATTTTTGTTAGGAGCGTGGTAATGGGAGATCTTAAACGACAATGAGGAAGGTGAATCAAGAGGAGAAGATTAAGGAAAAGATCTGGCAAGATCAAAGATTGCGTTGCTAAGATCTTGCAACATAAATCAAGAAAAATCTTAACGGTTATATTGTCAATGCTGGAAAATTGCTGAAGAATTGCGGCGTCCGCAATAAAAGAGTCGTTGGGAGAACACTCGAGTATAAATAGACGGCGTTGGGGATCGTTTTCCTCTATGATTTCTCAAACCTTTGGGACTCCACAATTCAGAACTCTCATTCCTCTGAAACTCCCAAGCTCAGATCTTCAAAGAAGCAACAATGGTGACCACGAGAGCCGACCGATCCACGCCCAAGAGAGCGTCACCTAACGCAGAAGAGACAAGACTGGTAAGGGAGGCGTTGCTATCCTTGGAAGACGCCGACGCTGCGCAACCCTCGAGGCCCCCAAAGATTCCTGTGAGAAGGAAGAAATGGAAGGTGGCGACGACGGTAGTTGCTGACCCCTCTGATCCGACAGGAACTCCGAAGAAAAAGAAGTGGAAGGTCGCAGTGTCTGATTCCCCGATCAGAGAGAAGAAGACCCCGAGTGAGGAAAGCCTCGACAGTGGTCGGCCATCATTTGAGACGGCCATGCAGAGCCCTGAATCTCCTCAGCATGCGCCGGAGCCTGAAATTCCTTTTGAGAAGCAACAAGAATCGGTGCCGATCGATAATCCGGCTAAGGAGGAAGAGGTGTTTTCCCCCTTCAGGGATGTCAATCTTGACAGCCCTGTGGAGAGGGAAATCATGGACTCAATGGAGGAAACGCTGGGTGAATGCCTCCAGCACATGGCCACAAAGGCGCGACTCAAGAAGAAGGCACCTGTGATTGTGAAGGGCAAGCGGCCAAAGGCCTCCAAACGGACCAAAAGGAAGAGGGTTGAAGCTGAACCCTCTATCCCACGGGCAATTTCGACCGGCCATCCATTTTGTCTAAAGAACTCCTAACCTCCGGAAGAAGTACGAGTTCAGAGTCCTCCATTCATGCTAGCCTTTCATAGTAGCCAGAAAACGACCTAGGAATAAGCGTTTTCCTAACACGATTCATTAACTTGCTTATATAAATAGATGCTTAAGTCTTACTTGGATATGAGTGAACTAAAGGATCTAATGCATGTAATCGAGAGATACATGAGAATGAGTTAAATTGATGCATGATAAGTTACGCTACTGCTGAATAATCGTATGAAAAAGCCTATAGAGGAGTCTTTAGCTGACCTTGTTTCCTCATCTCACCCTTAAAACGTTGTTAATTTAATTGCTATACAATTGCTGTCTCCGCAATTCTATAATTCAGTTTTTGCCTTAGCCATTTTTCCAGTCTTCTACTTTTGTGATTTTATTGCTAGGAAATTGCTTTCTCCGCAATTCTTCTTCCTCTCCATTCAAGTTGATCTCTTTACTTGCTTTTGCCTATGCTTGCATATCTCGTACATTCTTCATTAGTTTGGCACATCACTCTTAATTCTACCCCATTTAAGTCACCCTTTCTAATTTAACACCTCACTTCGTTAGTAACTAAGAATAAATCTTTGTGGGAAATCGAATGAAAAAATACTTATCACTTGCTGCAAGACCATATATGTTTGCATGATCTGAGTGCTCTCGCATCACATTTTATTTACACACTGAGCACGCAACAGTAAACCTAAATGCCCTATTGGGCTTTCCACCGCTAATGTAAAAAATACCCAACAAATCTCCCACTTTTCACTATGTGGAGGAACTTGTCATTCCAGAGGCGGAACGACAAAACTCAAGCTTTTCTCTTGGTAGATTCTTAGTCAACATATCAGATTCATTATGATCAGTATGTATCTTCTCAAGCTCAAAAGAACCATCATTCAATGCATCTCTCATCCAATTATACCTTACATTTATATGTTTGGTTCTTGAATGAAAAGAAGAGTTCTTACCAAGATGAATATCACTCTGATTATCGCAGAATATCACATATCGTTGTTGCTTGAAGCCAAGCTCCTGGATAAAGCGCTTCATCCACAACATCTCTTTGCACGCTTCCGCAGCTGCAATATATTCTACTTCAGTCGTAGAAAGTGCAACACACTTCTGTAGTCTTGACTGCCAAGACACTGCACCACCGGCAAAAGTCATCAAGTAGTCGGAAGTAGACTTTCAGTTATCTAGATTTCCTGCCATATCTAAATCAGTGTAACCGACAAGCACAAGCTTTCCACTTCCAAAAGTGAGCTTCAAACTAGAAGTACCTCGCAAATATCTCAATATCCACTTGACTGCCTCCCAATGTTGTTTTCCTGGATTATACAAAAAACGACTAACAACACCAACAACAATATCTGGTCTAGTACATACCATTGCATACATCAAGCTCCCAATTGCTCGAGCATATGGGAATCTTCTCATGTCTTCCTTCTCTTTGTCTGTAGAAGGGCTCTGGTTGGTACTCAGTTTGAAGTGACTAAATAAAGGAGAACTAACTGACAACAAAAATAAACAAATGAAATGCGCATCCAGGGAATCGAACACTGGTAAGTACCGTAAGAGGGTACTATGATACCACTACACTAAATGCACTTGATTGTATTTATGCTTACTATGTATGTAAAAGTTGGAAAGTACTATGATACTGTTGCGTGCTCAATGTGTTGAAATAATTAGGCAATAAAAGAGATAGAGCACTCAGAACATGCAAGCATACATGATCTTATAGCAAGTAGTAAGTATATTTCATTCGTTTTCCCACAGAGATTTATTTTTAGCTATTCGCGAAGTGTTTTGTTAAGAAAGAAGGGGTGGATTTGATGGGGTAAAATTGGTTTTTAATTATCTAATTTTTGCTGAATGTGTAAAGGGTAGTAACATAAACAAGAACAAGTTAAAGCTAAGCTCAGATGAAAAGAGACGAGATTAATAAACGAAGATAAAAACAGCTAAACAGAATTGTAACTTAAGCAGAATTGCGGAGACAGCAATTCTACCGCAATTAAATAGCAGCGAAAGTGTGTAAATGGGTGAATTAAGGGCTACTAATGACTATCCTATAGGCATTTTTATACGATTCTCAAACACTGGATCTACTCTCTATGCATCAAACTATCTCAATCTCATGTATCGTCCGATTCCATGCATTAGATTCTTTAGTTTACTCAACTCAAAGTAAGGTCTTAAGCATCTTGTTAAGGCAGAAAGATATGGTTTGTACTAGGGAAACGCCTATTCCTAGGCCGTTTCCTGGTTACCTTGAAAGGCTAGCATGATAATATGACTCTGAACTTTTACTCCTTCCAGAGGTTAGGAGTTCTTTGGACAAAATGGATGGCCAATCGAAATTGCCCGTGGGATGAAGCTTACATACAATCAATGCTTCGAAAGCTATCCTATATGCTTGATTCACGTTTTTTAGCCTATAGTGTTGTCATTAGCATGCCCCTAAGTGACTTAGTTACTCATGGATATAAGGAGAACATAACTAAAGGATAAAATAGACATGCTTAGAAGGGAAATGTGTTTAAAACAGCAAGGGAAAGCAGTGGAATGCAAAGGCAGAAACTGTGAAATACTGAATATTGTGTTTGATTAATTGATTGTTTGAGTGAACATAAGAGATACTTAAAGTAGAGAACAACAAGACAGAACACAACGAAATGATCTATACTAGCCACAAGAACAGAAACAACACAAGACAGAATTGGAAAACAGAGATGAAGAACAGAAAGCAGTAAAACAGCTCGAAATCTCGTTGCAGCCGCCTCGAATGAAGGATGAGAAAGGTCAGCCTTGCTTGGATGAATCCAATCGGGAGAGAAGAAGAATCTCCTCTCCTTCCTATCAGATTATCGATTCCAACAGCTGAGCTTCGCAAACCAGCAGACGGCAAAGGAAAACTAGGAGAAAAGGTGGACTGCGAGAAGACTTCTACGCTTTCGGATGATGCTTGAACCCTCGACTTTGACCCCTATTTATAGTAATCTGCAAGTGCATTTGGGCCAAGGAGAACCATCAATCTTCAACGTCGTACTTCAGAATGGATGGAGGAGAAAGAACGAATCCCTGAAATAACGGAAATTAACAGAAAAAGATCAGTCAACTTACGGTTTTCACTTGAAACATTGCGGTGACCGCAATGTTTCCGCAATGCGTTCGCAATGCTTGTTTTTCATTCTTTTCCTTCGGTTTTCAACTCTTTTCTTTCCTATTGTACATAAGTCCTAATTTAGCTACCTTCTTCTAATTCTCATATTTAAGCATAGGTTTAGGCTAAATGCTAGTAAAAACACCTAAGAGTGAACATCTTTCTAAGCCAATTGAATCCTAAAAAGCTCACTTTTGGAGACGTAACAGATACCCCAACACTACAATGGGCTTTATACAATATACACTTTGCATTAAAAAAATAAAGAAATACAATATACGCTAACTATTTCTAAATAAAACATTTCCGTTGCAAGGAATCAAACCCGAGTCCCCAGGGTGAAAGCCAAATATCCTAACCACTGGACGACAACGAAATTATATGATTATAGCAATATTTGTGTTTTATAAATTAAGAAATATAACAATTTTCTTTTCCTTTGCTTCCTCTTTTTCGGTTGCCCCTTTCCCTTCCTAATCGATGTCCCTTGCTCAGTTATCCAATCAACAACAATTTACATGGTATTCTTTCTTTGAAGTTGGAAGTACAAATCCTCTATAACTTTATTTGTTGTACTCAAAAATTAAAAATTATTATTATTGTAGTTGAGCTAATAGAATGTCAAACACTTTTTAAAACTATTTCTTAAAATTTAAAGCTAAATTGTAACTTTTGAAAGCTTTAGAGATAAAATAGACACAAATGAAAACTTAGTAAGTAAATAAGTGTACAATTTTTGCTAAAACATTTAGATGAACAAGTAAACGTAAGTGTTGTTTATGAAAAAAATGAGTTAATTTTCACTACATTCCTCGAGTAAAAATCCAAGATGGGCTCCTTGACCCTCAATTTAGTCACCTTATTGAGCCAATTTTCATCCATGACGTTAGTACGGCCAATCGGCCCCCAATTTTGTCTACTATTTGTGTGAACATATCTACGTCCTTGCCCTTCTTGGCTCTGGCGTGGGCGATTTGGAGTGCGTCCAATTGCATCGTTCGCTCGTCGCAAAAATTGGCGACGCATACGAGGTGGAGGTTTTTTATTCGATTACAGTACTATTGTTTGGAATGACATGCTTTTGTCCAACATGGATAACTTTTTAAAAGTGTGGAGGGCATACATACTAAACCTCAGTTTTGTCCTTCCAAATGATGCATCACCTTTTCATCGCATCGTTTTCGCACCTTTATTATTTTTTCTTTTAGTTTAAGGTATTTCGCTAAACTTTTGTTAAAGTATGTATACTGTTTTCCTACAATTTTTATGTTCCATCTTTATTTCCGCAAAGCACTCACTTCACATATATTTTTGTTAATTCTTACCTTGACTATAAATCAATCAACATTAACGCATAAAACCATCAAATCTTTGTGGAATCGATATAAAATTACTTATCACTTCTGCATAAGTTCATGTATACTTTCTGTCATTTGCACCTTTAAAACGGATCTTGAGAATACGGCAACATTGTTCACCTCGTCGGCTTTTTTCATTACATGATTGATTCCTGTGGGATCGGGTTCATGTTGTTTCGTCAACTTCATTAGGCTAGGTCGACCCCTTTTGGGGGGTGGTCATAAGTTGTTTGACCGATCCTTATGAAATCAGGTGTATGTTGTCTGGTCAACTTCATAATACTTGGCCGACCCCTTCTAGGGTTTATTGGTTGACCGATCGTTACGGAATTGGGTGACGTCGTCTGGTCAACTTCACAATGCTTGGCCGACCCCTTTTAAGGGTGGTCTTAAATTGTTTGACCGACTCCTCGCTACTTGCCTCTTCCGCCTACAATCTTCGAATCGGTCGGACATGGTTGTCCGCTAGCCGATGTCTTTTCAGCTGGGTTGACCGTCTCGTCTCTTGGTCGATCTCCTTGACGGGGTCAACAGTTCTTCGCAAGGGGGTCATCTTTTTTGCTTCTCCCAAAGGGGTCAACATTTTTTTATTTTTGTATGCCGTCGGAGATAGTTCGTCTACGACAATCGCACTTTAAGGTCTTGTCGCTTTTCATTCTCTACCAGTTGTTGGATTTCTCCCTTTGGTCGGATCTCGACTTACCAAAGTTTGATCTGAAACCTCTTGTGGTTGATCTAGCCTGGATCTCTTCTTCGTCTTTCAACTTATGTGTCCCGTTCTAGGCTTGCTAGCTACAACTGGTTGTTGCCCCCGTTGGAGCTTCGTGATGTTGACAAAATTCCAAATTACCCCTTGACCTCATTCCTCTCAATGCTTGGTCGACATATTTTAAGGGTGGTCTTAATTTGCTTGACCGACTCCTCGCTACTTGCCTCTTCTGCCTACAATCTTCGAATCGGTCGGACATGGTTGTCCGCTGGCCGATGTTTTTTCAGCTAGGTTGACCGTCTCGTCTCTTGGTCGATCTCCTTGACGGGGTCAGCAGATCTTCGCAAGGGGGTCATCTTTTTTGCTTCTCCCAAAGGGGTCAACATTTTTTATTTTTGTATGCTGCAGGAGATAGTTGGTCTGGGACAATCGCGCTTTAAGGTCTTGTTGCTTTTCATTCTCTAACAGTTGCTGGATTTCTCCCTTTGGTTGGGTCTCGACTTACCAAAGTTCGATCTGAAATCTCTGGTGGTTGATCTAGCGTTGGATCTCTTCTTTGTCTTTCAACTTCTGTGTCCCTTTCTAGGCTTGGTACAACTGGTTGTTGCCTCCGTTGGAGCTTCGTGATGTTGACCAAATTCCGATTTACCCCTTGAGCTCTGGTAGAGCACTTTATGTGGTACTCCAAATTCAAGCTGTCGAGGCTTGCCAAAATACAATTTATAAACCCGATGTACACCGAGCTATTTGAAGCTTAGTGGTAACGGGGTCGATCCACAGGGAAATAAGAAATCTAATTTAACTAAGTCTAATTTGTTAATTATAAAAAGTATGCACAAATTAAAGAATGGTAATTTGGTTTGGGGGGAAGGGAGCTCCTAATATGCAACTAACGGAAAATTAAAGGACAACGTGCAAAAATTAAACGGTCGTGCTTAACTTCGAGAAATGGAATTGCTCGTTATGGATGTTCGGTTCATCGATACATTTTGCTCGCTAGCCATGTTCATGCACACAATTCATTTAGTTATTTCTAACTCAAATGACCCAAGGATTTAATTAGACGCGTGCAATTCTAATTAAACTTTGCCAATAATCTATCCAAGGTCGCGACCCCTAAATCGACTACGTGCCAGTGACGGGAACATTGCGACGGCTTAATCCTAAGACTAACCCGGTTTCTCTCTTTCCTTAAGCCTAACATGAAAACGTTAATTAATTCAGATTACCAACTGTCACTTTGGGTTGAACTAATTAGCCATGCTTAGACCCGTGCTACCTAGCGGTTTGGGCAATTATACGTCCCACCCTTTAGCCCTCTATCATGCATAGGAACTAGGCCGTCAACCTAATTTAGCTACACATGCTAGAATTGGAATAAGAACAAGCAAGAAGATGCATTAACAAGCTAATTTCTCAACATTTACAAAGGGGAAAAACCTCCCCAAACATCCAAAATTCACAAAACCATACTCAAAATTAAGCACTAACCTCGGTTTAGCCTTCCATGGAGGATGAATTAATCCAATCCCCCATGGAAGAGCTTAGTAGCATGCAAAAAGAAGGAGAAGAAGTACAAAAATGGTGGAAATGGAGTGTAGACCCGAGAGCTAAAGTTGGAAGAAGAAGAAGGATGAAAAAGTGGCTTGAAAAATGCGTTTTCACGCCTTTTAAAGTCGGAGCGTCGAGACGCTAGGCAAGTGTCTCGACGTTGTGCCCTAAGTTGGCTGCCGCGCGCACGCGCGGGCGTCGAGACGCTGTCGCGCGTCCATCTGGAAAATTTTCGGGCGAGCGTCTCGACGCTTGGGGCGCGCGCGTGCGTCGGATGGTGTCTGGGTGGCGTCGAGACCCTCGGGCGGCGTCTCGACGCTGTCGCGCGCTTCGTCTGCGTCTGGCAATCGGGGCGGCGTCGAGACACTCGGGCGGCGTCTCGACGCTGTCGCGCGCGCGTGCTTCGGATGATGTCTGGGCGGCGTCGCGACGCTCGGCCAGCGTCTCGACGCTGCCGCCCATGCAAGTGAGCTCTCGGGTTTGTGATGCCAATTTGTGTCTTTTCAAGCCCTTTTTGCCATCTCTTGGATTCTTCAAGGCCTTTCACTCCCGATGCATCTATGAAGCTCTAAAACGGCACTTTAAGCCCCGAAACGTGTCTTTGGACTTCCCGAGCTCTCTACCATGAAATCACCTACAAGGAAGCATTTTAATCAATATATGTCATGGTTTTAGCTAGAATTAGGGACATTAAGATAACTCTATTTTGGAGCTATCAAGCTCATTCCTTTAAAACCACACATCGTTCGTCCAGTATGATTTCTTGGATTGTAGGCAGATTTGGCGTTGTTTGCCTTGCCCCTATGCTACCGTCGAATATTGCTCTACCAACGTTACTTCTCGCGTTGTTTCCATTTGCAATTCGAATTGGTAATTATTTTCGTCAACAGGGATGTCCGGGTCACGAACTGCCACTTGCCTTGGGTGTTGTTTTCGATCTAGCTCTTCTTGTATGCCTTCATCACGTACTGCTCCTCCGAAATGGATTTTTGAAACACAACTGTCGGAGCTTGTTCTACCAACATCACATACTGCTCACTTAATATGAATATTTGAAATGCTGACGGGTTGAAAGTCGTTGGCCTTGCCCTCTGCGTTACTGTCGGATCTGGTTCCACCAACATTGCACTACATGAATTTGGAGATTTTCCGATGTAAAGATGCGTTGGAATAACCTTCTTTTGCGTCGGGAAAGATAAGTCCCAACGCAACAACGCGTCTTAAAATAATGTCGAGAAAAAGGGGTCGGAAAAGGTGTTCTCGACGCCATGCATCGGGTTCTTAAATGTTTTCCCGACGCTTAGTACTTCAGAACTAATAGATGTTTGCCCGAAAAAATTTTTTTGACGTTAAATGTTTTTTTTAATGACGGGCAATGTCTGTCATCGATTGTTTAAAAAGTTAATAAAAAGAAAGAAAGAAAACAATTTATACCCTTAGACTTTGGAGGTATTATCAATTAGAACCTTAAATTATTGATTGTATCAATTTAAACTTGACTTTTCAAAACAGTATCCAATTTTAGCATTTAAACCCCCTAAACTTTCATATGTGAATCAATTATCTTTAAATTGAATTTTTTCTATTTAAAATTTACAAGTGAATTGTGCATCCAAGGAGTCGAACCTTGGTCAGTACCGTGGGAGGGTACTATGATACCACTACACTAGATGCGCTTGATGATATTTATGCTTACTATGTATGTAAAAGTCGGAAAGTACTATGATACCCCAACACTACAATGCGCTTTATGCAATATATACTTTGCATTAAAAATAAATAAAGAAATACAATATTATACCCTTACTATTTCTAAATAAAACATTTCCATTGCCGGGAATCGAAACCAGGTCCCCTAGGTGAAAGTCAGATATCCTAACCGTTGGACGACAATGGAATTATATGATCATAGCAATATTTGTGGTTTAAAGGTGGTCATAATTTGCTTGACCGACTCCTCGCTACTTTCCTCTTGCACCTACAATCTTCGAATAGGTCGGACATGGTTGTCAGTTGGCAGCGGCGGATCCAGAAGTTTTTGTCAGGAGGGGCACAATTTCAATAGGATTAGTCTATGAAAATTTTGATTCATGTCATATATATATATATATATATATATATAGTACTCGAACTTTAAAATGTGGGTAAAACACTCTAAAACTTTCAATTTTGAATCTAATAGATCCTTTCGGCCTCTTAGTCAGGGACACAACTTTATACCAATTGAGTTATACTAGGTTTTGGAATAATAACATATTTATTAGATACAAAATTTAAATTTGCAAGTGTAATTGAGTCCTCAATAGTTGATTTTTACTGAAAAAAATTTAAATGCTTAAGACCAATTAGATACAAAATTAAAGTTAATGAATCTAAACGGTTTAAACTTCACGAATGTATTAAACACAAATTTAAAAATTGAAAGACTAAACGTGTAATTCTCTATCCATATAAATAAAATTTTAAACATTGATATATAATTTTTTTTAGAAGGTTTAATATTTATAGAAAAATAATAATAAACCATTTTCAAAATTAAATTAATTTTTATTTTTTTAGAATCTAAAATAATTTATAAGACTTAAAATCTTAATATAAAATTGTGTTTTTTTGTTTGGTTAAATCTAAAATTAATTTAACAAATGAAAAACAAAATAAAGAAATATGGTGGCATTTGGAAGGATCAAACTCAAGCTGTGGCAAGCAACATCCCGAAATTCCGTTCCCTTACCACCTGACCATAGTATATTTTTATGACATATTCCGATTTCTTAAGTAGAAATTGTTAAACTGTAGTTATATTTTTTCTAAATTTTACATATAAATTTATAAACCTAATAATTCGAGGGGGGGCACGTGCCCCCCCTGGCCCCCATGTGGCTCCGCCCCTGAGTTGGCCCATGTCTTTTCAGATAGGTTGACCGTCTCGTCTCTTGGTCGATCTCCTTGACGGGGTCAGCAGATCTTCGCAAGGGGGTCATCTTTTTTGCTTCTCCCAAAGGGGTCAACATTTTTTATTTTTGTATGCTGCCGGAGATAGTTGGTCTGGGACAATCGCGCTTTAAGGTCTTGTTGCTTTTCATTCTCTAACAGTTGCTGGATTTCTCCCTTTGGTTGGATCTTGACTTACCAAAGTTCGATCTGAAATCTCTGGTGGTTGATCTAGCGTTGGACCTCTTCTTTGTCTTTCAACTTCTGTGTCCCTTTCTAGGCTTGCTACAGCTGGTTGTTGCCTCCGTTGAAGCTTCGTGATGTTGACCAAATTCCGATTTACCCCTTGAGCTCATTCCTCTAAAACCACACATCGTTGGCCCAGTATGATTTCTTCGAATGTAGGTAGATTTGGCGTTGTTGGCCTTGCCCCTTTGCTACCGTCAAATATTGCTCTACCAACGTTACTTGTCGCGTTGTTTCCATATGCGATTCGACTTGGTAATTATTTTCGTCAACAGGGATGTTCGGGTCACGAACTGCCACTGGCCTTGGGTGTTGTTCTCGATCTAGCTCTTCTTGTACGCCTTCATCACGTACTGCTCCTCCGCAATGGATTTTTGAAACACAACTGTCGGAACTTGTTCTACCAACATCACATACAGCGCATCCTGGGAATCGAACACTAGTCAGTACCATGGGAGGGTACTATGATACCACTACACCAGATGCACTTGATGATATTTATGCTTACTATGTATGTAAAAGTCGGAAAGTACTATGATACACCAACACTACAATGCGCTTTATGCAATATACACTTTGCATTAAAAAAAAATAAAGAAATACAATTATACGCTTACTATTTCTAAATAAAACATTTCCGTTGCCGGGAATCTAACCCGGGTCCCCTGGGTGAAAGCCAGATATCCTAACCGCTGGACGACAACGAAATTATATGATTATAGCAATATTTGTTTTTTAAGGGTGGTCATAATTTGCTTGACAGACTCCTCGCTACTTGCTTCTTCCGCCTACAATCTTCGAATCGGTCGGACATGGTTGTCAGTTGGCGATGTGTTTTCAGCTAGGTTGACCGTCTCGTCTCTTGGTCGATCTCCTTGACGGGGTGTGCAGATCTTCGCAAGGGGGTCATCTTTTTTGCTTCTCCCAAAGGGGTCAACATTTTTTATTTTTGTATGCTGCCGGAGATAGTTGGTCTGGGACAATCGCGCTTTAAGGTCTTGTTGCTTTTCATTCTCTACTAGTTGCTGGATTTCTGGCTTTGGTTGGGTCTCGACTTACCAAAGTTCAATCTGAAATCTCTGGTGGTTGATCTAGCGTTGGATCTCTTCCTTGTCTTTCAACTTCTTTGTCCCTTTCTAGGCTTGCTACAGCTGGTTGTTACCTCCGTTGGAGCTTCGTGATGTTGACCAAATTCCGATTTACCCCTTGAGCTCATTCCTCTAAAACCACACATCGTTCGTCCAGTATGATTTCTTGGACCGTAGGCAGATTTGGCGTAGTTGGCCTTGCCCCATTGCTACCGTCAAATATTGCTCTACCAACGTTACTTGTCGCGTTATTTTCATATGCGATTCGACTTGGTAATTATTTTCGTCAACAGGGATGTTCGGGTCACGAACTGCCACTTGTCTTGGGTGTTGTTCTCGATCTAGCTCTTCTTGTACGCCTTCATCACGTACTGCTCCTCCGGAATGGATTTTTGAAACACAACTGTCGGAGCTTGTTCTACGAACATCACATACTGCTCACTTAATATGAATTTTTGAAATGCAGATGGGTTGAAAGTCGTTGGCCTTGCCCTCTGCGTTACTGTCGGATCTGGTTCCACCAACATTGCACTACATGAATTTGGAGATTTTCCGATGTAAAGATGCGTTGGAATAACCTTCTTTTGCGTCGGGAAAGATAAGTCCCAACGCAACAACGCGTCTTAAAATAATGTCGAGAAAAAGGGGTCGAAAAAGGTGTTCCCGAAGCCATGCGTCGGGTTCGTAAATGTTTTCCCGACGCTTAGTATGTCAGAACTAATAGATGTTTGCCCAAAAAAAAATGTCTGACATTAAATGTTTGTTTTAATGACGGGCAATGTCTGTCATCGATTTTTTAAAAATTTAATAAAAAGAAAGAAAGAAAACAATTTATACCCTAGACTTTGGAGGTATTGTCAATTAGAACCTTAAATTATTGATTGTATCAATTTAAACCTAACTTTTCAAAACGGTATCAATTTACACATTCTATTAGAGTTTTTAAAAAAAAATGTTAATTAAAATATCGTGGACACTTTTAATTTTAGCAATTAAACCATATGTGATTCAATTATCTTTAAATTGAATTTTTCTAATTAAAATATTGATAGCTCCAATTTGGAGCTATAATTATGTCCCTAATTCACGATTATTACATGCTTAATCTTGCTTATATGTGTTAATTACAGGTGTTCTCGGTAATTCGTCCTCGGGCGCGTTTGACGTCGTTCGAGGCTTAATATCGCATTTTAAGGACCTAAGAACGCCTCCGGGAAGGACCATGCAAAAATATGAAGATTTGGCATTTTGGGAAGTTACAAGGCAAAATACCATGCAAAAACCCGAGAGCAAGCGTTGAGCAGACAACGTCGAGACGCTGGCTCAACGCTGCTCAGCGTCTCGACGCTGCCAGAGCGTCTCGACGCTCCGAAGCCTGAAGCGTCAATTGGCATTTCCACCCGAGAGCAAGCGTCGAGTGGTCAGCGTCTTGACGCTCGCTCGACGCTGCACAGCATCTCGACGCCGCCCGAGCGTCTCGACGCTGCCCCGACTTCGCGCGCTGAAACTTTAGGGCGCAGCGTCAAGACGCTGCCCTAGCGTCTCGACGCTCCGACGGAATATTTAAGTTTTTATCCGATTTTTAGCCGTCATCTTCATCTTCTACCTCGGGCTCCGCACCAGATTTGACGTTTTGGAAGCCATTTCCACCATGGGAGAGGCTAAGGAGCTTTGATTGGAGCCATCCCACATCACATCCATCATGAGTGAGTAGTGCATTGCGTTTTTTACTCGGGATTGTAAGGGAATAATGTAGTTTGAATTTTTGGTGAGGTTGTTGAACTAAATTCTGATTTGGCTAGAGCATTTGATTGAATTAGTTTCTATTTCTTTGCTTATTCCATGAATGTGTTTGATTGATAGGACTAGACAACTTTGATTTCGAGCATGCTTCATTTGTTAAAGGTTTTGATGTCGTGCCTCTCTTAATCGCCAAGTAACAAAGATTAACGATGCCATTGAGCGCATAGGCTTCCTTGCGTTCTTGGTGTTCGCTCTTCTCGGAATAGAATCTGAAATCGATACACTAATTTGGCGTCCAAGTTAGATAATCGTCGTAGTTAGCTCGTTGCTATCGATTGGTGTTGGGAGAGCGTTGGCCGCCAATGTCCAATCGATATGCTTGATTAGCGTAATTTATTATGTCTAATTAATATCCATGGAGCATGTCTGAATTAATTTATTGATTTGAGACGGGCTGCGTATTCGTTCAAATATTTAGCCATTATTTTCGTCAACCTGTGATCCAAAGGCTTGCTAATTTTAATCCCGATCGTCCCGAGTCGAACGCTCCGTTAGTTAAGTTTTCCCTATTTTGCGTTGTTCTCCATTAGTTAATCGAAGACCAAAATCCCCACATTATGTTTATTTTCATGTTTTGCAAATTTAATTAGAATTAAGTCAAATTCGCGTAATTCCCTTTGGATCGACCCCGTTACCACTAAGCTGCTAATAGTTCAGTGAATTCGGGTAATTACAAATTCATTTTGGCGGGTCTAGACAACCCGATGTTTGGCGATAATTCCAAAATATCGCTACCAAAATTGGCGTCGTTGCCGGGGAGTTAAGTTTAATTCGGCCTAATTTAGATTTAATTTGTAGACTTTTGAATTTTACCTTAAATTCGCTTATTCTTTTATTGTTTGCAAGATTTGATTTGTTTGCTTAAGTGTGCTAGAGTGCCAAATTCTTGATCAAGAGAATGGAAGTTTCTATAGAGGACGATGAGGCTGGAGTCCCAAAAACGCTCAGGCAGTGGGCGTCGGTTGATATGGACCACCAACCTTCTTGCATTTCCTACCCGGAAATCTCAGGTGAGTTTGAGCTTAAATCTGGCTTAATTGTGATGGAGCGACTTGCGCAGCGGAAAGCGATTTCGGACCGATGATACTCTAATTTCATCAATTTAACAAATAGAAAACATGCTCTTAAAGCAGAAATAAGAAATTAGAATACATACCCTTGTAGTTCCAATTTCTTCAAGCTCCGCCGCTCGTTCTTCGTCACGAACTCTTCCGGCCTCTTCTCACGAGCACCCCGAGGACCACCCCAGGTAGTCCCGCTATCCTCGGCGCCGCGCAACAGAGTTGTGGGACTCCGAAACAAGAGAAAAGGAAAAGAAATAGAAAAGAAGAAGAAGAAGAAGAAGATGCAGAGGAGTTAAAAAAAAAAACTTCACCATTTTTTTTTTTTAAACTAACGAATACCCACTGTTTTTCTCTTTTTGAATTGAAAACAAATTTTTCAATTCAATCCTCAGCTTCCCCACCCCTGCCTTCTTATCTTTTGCTTTAAGAAGATTAGACAAAGGACACTTGCATCACATGCAAGTGTCCAGCCATATATATATAAATATATATAAATTTAATATTTATTTAAAAAATAAATAAATATATATAATATATATATTTTATTAATTAAACTTTTTAATTAATATATATATATTTTAATTAATTAAACTTTTTAATTAATTAAAATTATTTAATTCAATATCAAATATTAATTAAATAATATGACTAAACCCGATTTTCCGAAAACCGACTTTTTTACACATGAATCCTATTCATGTTTTAGGCCAATCCCATATTTAAATCATATTTAAATATGTCCATCCTCTTTCCAAAAACCGAATTTGAACGATTCAAATTCTTTTTCTTTTTCTTTTTCCTTGTCTCTTGTACTGTTGCACGGCGTTATCCGAGCTAGCCAGGAGAACCTAAAGGACCTACAGATCATGAGCTCCAACGATACGAGATTATTCGGTCAAAACTCTTTTAACCCGAATCAATCACCTTTCGTTAACCCCCGGAGACTCCACTATAGTCCGAGGGTTGCACTCTCCTCACTGTAGATATATTGTGTCCTCTTGATATAACCGTCAACGGTAAGTCGATCCTTCACAGGTTGTTCGTAATCACAGCTGGGTCATTTAAACCGTTTAACCCCTGCATTACATTTTGTTCCTTAAGTACCACTGACACCTCTAATGAACAATAGATCTGTGGTCCAACCATCAGATCAATATAACTATCTCATCACATGAGAGTGTGAGCTCACATTGTTCAAGCCCCGGAGTCAGCTATTAAGGGAACAACCTATCTACTAACCCTGAAGAGCGGGTTAGGAGTGAATTCCAATCTTGCTGTACTATGTCCCCAGCTACTTATTCGGCTTTATCCCCAAGTTGGTAGGCTTATTGAGCGGGCGATCCGCCACTCTCACCCGTACAAGTCAAAGGATACTTCCGAATAAGCAGGAGTTCATAGCGAGCTCAGGATTGAGATCGAGTTACCTAGGCCATCAATATGTATAAGTCGGTCTCATCAGTAAACGGAGTTATAAACATAGAGCGACTTAATACGCGGTTCGATCTTGTGTAAACTCTTTACACAGGACGCCCTCACTTGCACATCTCCATGTGGAACGATTCAGATCACATCGTTCTGTACAATACAAAGTGAGCCGCATCCAATAGTGTTACCAGGATAAGGTACCCAGCCTTATCCGTATACTATAGACCGTTTTGACTGACTACTTGAGCCTGATCCACAATCATGTAATACATGAGGCTCAAGTACTCATATTCAGCCAAGGGTGTTGGTCATTGGTATAGGTTAACGTAAACACGTTTCACTTTAATCCAGTAAACTCTTTTACTGAATAAAACTAATAACTCTTTATTCTAAATAGAATATTTACAAACATAACAGTTTACAAACCACGAGTTTTAGGACATAAAACCCAACAAATTGACCATCTGCCTTCTTTTTGTGGTGAAACAGATGAAGATCCCTTCAAACATCTCAAGGCTTTTCAAATGGTAAGTTCTGCGATGAAACCAAGCAACATAACTGAAGATCAGCTCAGCTTGAGAGCTTTCCCATTCACCTTGAGAGGAGAAGCTCGAGAATGGCTACATTACTTACCATCGGGAACCATCTCCACTTGGGGCAAGTTAAAAAGCATGTTCTTGGAAAGATATTTTCCAGCTTCAAGAGCCAGAGCCCTGAAAAAAGAGATCTACGGTTTCAAACAGTCAAAAAAGGAGGCATTTCACGAGAAATTGGAGAGATTCATTAAGCTCTGCGAGAGCTGCCCGAACCACCAGTTAGCAGAGGCTGCGCTATTCAGTTTTTCTATGAGGGTTTACAACCGTACGACTGTCAGATGCTCGATGCTTCGAGCGGAGGAGCCCTTTGGGAAAAAACGCCTGCGGAAGTTAGACAGTTGATCTCCAACATGGCAGAGAACCTTCGGCAATACGAGGGAAGAAATGAACAAGCTAAGTTGTTGACAGACATGGAGGAACTTAAGGCGCAAGTGTCTCAGGTATGTGGCGTTGTTCTTACGTTGCAAGAAAACTCATCGCGAGCTATTCCTTCTATTTCAGGTCAAAGGCTCGAAGGCATGTTCAAATCGTTTATGAAATCTAGCAAGGAGACCAGTTCGCAGATGCGGTCGCTAAGTGAGGGGTTCACAGAGATTAAGGACAGGATAAGTAAATTGGAGTCCAAAGCGGAAAGCGTTAGTGCCATCGCTCTCAGAAGTGGTAAGGAGGTACCATCGCGGCCCACTCCTGAGGACTCTAGCAAGGACACAGAGACATCTCAAGATAAGTGTCATCAAACACCCTCTGAAACGGTAGTAGCTTCTCCTTCTATCTCTATGAAGTCTTACACTCCTGTTGCTCCTTTTCCTAGTAGGTTGGTGAGGCCGCCCAAGGAAGACAAGGACGCGGACATCCTTGATACGCTGAAAAAAGTTGGAATCAATATGCCGCTGCTTGACGCCATTCAGCAAATTCCAAGGTACGCGAAATTTCTCAAGGAGATGTGCACCAATAAGAGGAAAGCTAAGGGCGCTGAGAGAGTAGTGGTAAGTAAGAATGTTTCTGCCCTGATAACACAAAACATGCCAGACAAATGCCAGGACCCAGGTATGTTCCTCTTACCATGTACTATAGGAGATAGAGAAATCGAACATGCCATGTTAGACTTAGGAGCCTCAATTAATGTTATGCCATACTCAGTCTACAAGAGTCTTGATTTAGAATGTATGCAGGAAACTAGCATAATTATCCAGTTAGCTAATAGGTCCTCTATTCATCCTTTAGGGGTAATTGAGGATGTGTTGGTTAGGGTTAAGGACCTTATCTTTCCTGCTGATTTTTACGTGATAAAAATGGAAGAGAACGCATCGTCTTCTGCTTCAGTCCTGTTAGGTAGACCATTCATGAAAACTGCTAGGACTAAAATTAATATGCATGATGGTACTTTGTCAGTAGAGTATGAAGGAGATGTGTTTGAATTTAATGTCTTTGATGCCATTAAACACCATGCGGATGTACATTCTGTCTGTAAAATTGATCTGATTGATACTTTAAAACAAGAAGAATGCATGACTGTTGTTGATGGGGATGACCCATTCGTTTTTACTGAAACTGTTGGCGAGGTTGAAAGTAGTGCGCCCATATTGTCTGATTCATGTGAGCAAGTTACTCTTGCTTTAGAGACATGCGAAAAACCAACTAAAATGTTACCATCTCTTTTGCAGGCTCCCAAGTTGGAACTTAAAGAGTTGCCGGGTCACCTCAAGTACGTATACTTGGGCGAGGTGGAGACCCTCCCGGTAATCATTTCTAAGGAGCTTACATCAGCACAAGAGAATAAGTTGATTGAGATTTTGAAGAAGAATAGAAGAGCGATAGAATGGACCTTGGCGGACTTGCATGGTTTGAGCCTAGTTCTTTGCATGCATAAGATCAGGCTGGATGAGGGAGCGAAGCCATCCCGAGAGCCTCAGAGGAGACTGAACCCAGCCATGAAAGAAGTAGTGTTGTCTGAGATACACAAACTCCTCGATGCAGGTATCATCTATCCCATTTCTGATAGTCAGTGGGTTAGCCCAATTCATGTTGTACCTAAAAAGACGGGCATCACTGTTATTAGAAACGAGAAGGGTGAGTTAGTGCCTAAGCGAGTGCAAAATGGGTGGAGGATGTGTATAGATTTTAGAAAATTGAATGATGTGACTAAGAAGGTCACTTTCCTATTCCCTTCATAGATCAAATGGTGGAGCGTTTAGCTGGGAAGCCATATTTCTATTTTCTAGATGGTTTTTCTGGGTTTTACCAAATTCCCATAGCCCAGGAAGACCAAGAAAAGACTACTTTTACATGTCCGTTCGGAACTTACGCATATAGGAGAATGCCCTTCGGGCTTTGTAATGCTCCAGGGACTTTTCAGCGATGCATGATGAGCATATTTTCTGAATTCGTAGAAAAATACATCGAGGTCTTTATGGATGATTTCACAGTATATGGGAGTTCATTTGAGGATTGCCTGATTAACTTGTCTAGAGTCATGGATAGATGCATTGAAACTAATCTTGTTTTAAATTTCGAAAAGTGTCATTTCATGGCCAGTCAGGGCATAGTCTTAAGTCACGTTGTGTCAGCTAAGGGTATAGAGGTGGACAAAGCTAAAATCGATGTTATATCTGATTTACCTTACCCCACGAATCTTCGGGTAGTGCGTTCTTTTCTTGGTCATGCAGGTTTCTACCGCAAGTTCATCAAGGACTTTTCGAAGATAGTGACGCCGATGACGAGCTTGCTGAAAAAATATGTCCCATTTTGTTTTGACAAGGAGTGCAAACTTGCCTTTGATGTGCTGAAGAAGTGCTTGACCAATGCACCCATCATTCATCCACCGCAGTGGGGGACTCCCTTCGAGATTATGTGCGATGCAAGCAATTATGTCGTTGGCGTTGTGATGGGTCAGAGGATAGACAAGAAAAGCCACGTTATTTACTATGCCTCCAGGACGCTCAACTCTGCACAGATCAGTTACACCACTACAGAGAAGGAGCTGATTTCCATTGTTTTCGCTCTTGATAAATTTCGGCCTTATATTCTTGAATCTAAAGTAATCGTTTTTTCTGATCATCTAGCAGTTCGTTACTTGATGAACAAGAAAGACTCGAAGCCCAGACTACTCAGGTGGGTACTACTACTTCAAGAGTTCGACGTCTCAGTCCAGGATAGGAAAGGATCAGAAAATACAGTTGCTGACCACTTGAGCCGCATTGTGCGTAGTGAGGATGACTTGCCTCTGAATGACGAATTCCCTGATGAAGTCCTCTTTCAGGTAAGTGTGGAGATACCATGGTATGCCGACATTGTCAATTACTTGGTCACAGGTACGTTCCCATTCGACTTTTCATATAATAAGAGAGCTAAGCTGAGAAGCGAAGCCAAGAATTATGTCTGGGAAGAGCCTGCTTTATGGAAATTTTGTGCTGACCAAGTAATTAGGAAGTGTGTCCCTAAATCTGAGCATAAGCCCATTCTTGAATTTTGCCATGAATTTGCATGTGGGGGACACTTTGGGCCAACTAGGACAGCGAGGAAAATATTAGATTGTGGGTTTGTCTGGCCATCACTATTTAAAGACTGTTATGAATTTTGTAAATCATGTGATCGGTGTCAGAGAAAAGGGTTCATCTCAAGTATGAATGAAATGCTCCAAACCTCTATTTTAACTTGTAAAATTTTTGAGGTTTGGGGTATGGACTTTATGGGACCTTTCCCCCTTCATTTGGTTTTGTCTATATATTGTTGGCTGTGGACTATGTGTCTAAGTGGGTGGAGGCTGTTACGTCTCCAAAAGTGACCCTTTTAGGACTTGTTTTCCATAGAAAGATGTACACTCTTAGGTGTTTTTGGTAGGATTTAGCTTAAACCTATGCTTTAATATGAGAATTAGAAGAGGGAAGCTAAATTAGGACTTGTGTACAAAAGGGAAGAAAAGGAATAGAAAACGAAGTTAAAAGAATGAAAAATGTGCATTGCGGCAGCATTGCGGAAACATTGCTAAAACAACAATGTTTTAAGTGAAATCCGTAAGTTGACTGATCTTTTTCTGTTATGTTCCGTTATTTCAGGGATTCGGTCTTTCTCCTCCATCCATTTTGAAGTACGACGTTGAGGATGGATGGTTCTCCTTGGCCCAAACGCACCTGCAGATTACTATAAAAGGGGGTCAAAGTAGAGGGTTTGATCATCATCCGAAAGCGTAGAAGTCTCTTCGCAGCGCAGTCTTTCCCATTCATTCTCTTCTCCGTCTGTTGGTTTGAGAGGTTCAGCTGTTGGAGTCGACAATCTGATAGGAAGGAGAGAGGATTCATCTTCTCTCCTGATTGGATTCATCCAAGCAAGGCTTACCTTTCTATCCATTCAGCCGAGGCGTTTGCGACGAGGCGTTCAAGCTCACTTACTGCTTTATGTCGTCTACTTTTCATTTCCAGCACTGTTTTGTTATTGTTTCTTTTCCATTAGTTAGTCCATTCTATTTCGTTGCTTTCTGTCTTTATGTTATTCACTTTAAGTTTCCCTTTGTTCATTCAAACAATCGACTAATCAAAGCACAATTCATTATTTCACAGTTTCTTGTCTTTGCGGCCTACTGTTTTTCATTGCTGTTTTGTCTTTAAATTTCCTCTAAGCATGTCTACTTCATCTAATATTTCTGTTCTCTCTATATCCATGAGTAACTAAGTCACATAGGGGCATGCTAATGACAATACTATAGGCTTAAAAACGTGAACCAAGCATGTAGGATAGCTCTCGAATGCATTGATTGTATGTAAGCTTCATCCCACGGGCAATTTCGATTGGCCATCCATTTTGTCCAAAGAACTCCTAACCTCTGGAAGGAGTAAGAGTTCAGAGTCATACACTCATGCTAGCCTCTCAAGGTAGCCAGAAAACGACCTAGGAATAGGCGTTTTCCTAGTACAAACCATAACTTTCTGCTTTAACAAGATGCTTAAGACCTTACTTGGACATGAGTAAACTAAAGAATCTAATGCATGAAATCGGAAGATACATGAGATTGAGTTAGTTTGATGCATAGTGAGTTGATCCAATGCTTGAGAATCGTGTGAAAATGCCTATAGAGGAGTCGTTAGTAGCCCTTGTTTCTCCATTTTACACACTTTCGCTGTTAGTAACATTGCGGTAGAATTGCTGTTCTCGCAATTCTGCTAAGTTAAAAATTTTGTTTAGCTATTTTCCCCTTCATTTATTAATCTCTTCTCTTTTCATTTGAGTTTACCATTGACTTGCACTTGTTTATGTTGCTACCCTTTACGTATTCCTTAGAAATTAGACAACTTAAAACCAATTCTACCTCATCAAATCCACCCATTCTTGCTTAACAATACACTTCACGAGTAGCTAATAATAAATCTCTGTGGGAAAACGAATGAAAAAATACTTACTACTTGCTACAAGATCATGTATGCTTGCATGTTCTGAGTGCTCTCTTTCTCTTATTGCTATTTATTCCACACATTGAGCACGCAACAAGTTTTTGGCGCCGCTGCCGGGGATTTAGTTTAGTGAAAATGAAGTTTGTTAAGTTTGAAACACCAAGTTTATTATCTATTAGAGCTGATCTATTTTCATTTCCTTTGCAGGTACCATTGGGTTAGTTTATGAATGAGCCTTCAAGTAGTGATCTAGAGTTCAATCCTGAGCCTGAGAGATTATTTAGAGCCAGAAATAGAGCCAAGAAACGTCTCTTTGACCAACCCTCTATACCTCCAATAATTGCGGGAACCGCAATTCCTCCGCAATTCTATCAAGAAGAAATGGATAGATTAGTTCCAAATTCGGTGCCTGTCACTCGCAATCCCATCGAAATAGCGAATGATAAGGATAGTGCCATTCTCTCATACCTAGTACCTATGCCTGGGGAGCTGAACCCCAGCATAATCCGCCCTGAAATTACTGCCAACTCATTCGAGTTAAAGCCAGTGATGTTCCAAATGTTGTCCACTGTGGGACAATTCTTTGGAGTGGAAAATGAGGATCCCCACAACCATCTTAGAAACTTCCTAGGAGTCAGTGATACATTCATCATCCCTGGAGTTTCCCAAGAAGCCTTGAGGCTCTACCTCTTCCCTTACTCTTTGAGGGACAAAGCAAAGACGTGGTTAAACTCATTACCCTCTGGATCAGTCCTCAATTGGACAGACTTGGCAGAGAAATTCCTAGTTAAATATTTCCCACCTGATAGGAATTCTACCTTTCGTGATGATATAATCAAGTTCAAACAAGCTGAGAATGAGTCTCTTCACGAAGCTTGGACAAGGTTCAAGGACCTTCTTCTTAAATGTCCACACCATGGCATCCCATGGTGTATCCAAATAGAGGTCTTTTTCAAAGGATGCAACCCCAGCACCAGACAAGTGTTAAATTCATCTGCTGGAGGTTCCATGCTGTCCAAAAGTTATAACGAAGCCTATGAGATCTTGGAGAAGATCTCAGCATCTCACTGTAGGTGGTCAGATGATCCAATCGAGCCAACTAGAGCTCAAGACAAGGACGCACTCAATGCCATGAGTAGCCAAATAAGCGCCCTGACCAACCTAGTCAAGCAAATGGCTCAAGCCAATCTCCAAACTAGTGTCAACACCGCCACAACCATGTCAATGGGCACCCAACCAAGTCAAGGTGAGACACTCATCTGTGGATTCTGTGGGGAAGGGCACCTGTACGAATACTGCCCTGGGAATCCAGCCTCAGTCTGCTATATTGGAAGCCAGCAGCAGCCTAGGAACAACCCCTATTCCAACACTTACAATCCTGGTTGGAGGAACCACCCAAACCTTTCATGGGGTGGCCAACAGAATGCTAACCAAGCTCCTAACCAGCCAAGACCGAGTGGAACACCTGGTTTCACTCCCCAACATAACCAATCCATGTATCAAAAACCATACAACCAACCTGTAGGGTCTTCTGTAGAAAATCTACTCAAAGAGTACATCGCCAAGAATGATGCTACTCTACAAAGCCAGCAAGCTACCCTTAGGAGTCTAGAGAACCAGATAGGGCAACTAGCCAATGAACTCAAAAATAGGCCCCAAGGTAGACTTCCTGCTGACACTGAGGTGCCAAGAAGAGATGGTAAAGAACAAGTTCAAGCAATTGAACTTAGGAGTGGGAGACCATTGGTGAGCAACACCAAAGAAACACCAAAGAGAGTAGAGAACAATGAGTCTAGTGGTCCACTGGAGTCTCTGCCAAACCAAGGTCCACCACCAACAAGCACATCAGGACCAAGGCTGGAGCCAATCATAGAAGAGATAGAAGAAATCCCAAGGCCTCCAACTATCTTGAGGCGACCTGAAGTGCCTGCATATGTGCCACCACCTCCATTTCCTCGAAGGCTAAAGAAAAAACAAGAACAGGAAGTGCACTTTAACAAATTTTTAGAAATTCTTAAACAAGTGCATGTTAATATTCCTTTTGTAGAAGTTTTACAGTCTATGCCTTCCTATGTTAAGTTTTTGAAGGATATTATTACTAACAAGAAAATCATTGGTGAATTTGAAACAGTGAATCTCACTGAGGAGTGCAGTGCCATACTCCAGAACAAGCTACCCAAGAAGGAGAAGGATCCTGGTTCCTTCACCTTACCTGTAGAGCTAGGAGGCAAGCACGTGGGCATGTGACCTGGGAGCCAGCATAAACCTCATGCCCCTATCACTATTCCGCCAGCTAGGAATAGGAGAAGCACGTCCAACCACTGTCACTTTACAACTTGCAGACAGATCCATAGCATACCCTGAGGGTAAGATTGAGGATATTCTTGTGAAGGTTGACAAGTTTATTTTCCTTGCAGATTTCATTATCCTGGATTATGAAGCAGACAAGGAGGTCCCCATCCTATTAGGCAGACCGTTTCTAGCCACAGGTAGGGCCCTGATAGATGTCCAGAAAGGTGAGCTCACTATGAGGGTTCATGATGAGGAGGTTAAATTTAGCGTTTATAAAGCCTTAAGGTACCCCTCTGACTCTGAATCTTGTGCTAGCATGGACATTGTAGATTCACTGATGGAAGAACAACTGGAGCATGAATTATTGACTAAGCATGCTAATAATTATGTAGAATTAGATTTAACTGATTTAAATGTTTCTGAGATAATGGATATACCTGTAGATAGGATACAACATGTTTGTATGACTAATGACTTAACTGAAAGATCCCTGAATCCATTAAAACCATCCATTGAGCATCCACCTGTCTTAGAATTGAAACCACTGCCCACACATCTTAAGTATGCATATTTAGGAAGCAATGAAACTCTGCCTGTGATTATTTCATCTAAATTAAGTGAGAAGCATGAGGTTGAGCTGATTTTATTACTTAAACAACATAGGAAGGCTATTGCATGGACTATTGCTGACATTAGAGGCATTAGCCCTTCCTACTGCATGCATAAGATCATACTAGAGGAAGAACATACACCCCGAGTAGATCACCAACGTAGGTTGAACCCCTCTATGAAAGAGGTAGTTAAAAAGGAAATAATAAAATGGTTAGATGCTGGTGTGATCTTCCCTATAGCTAGTAGTCAGTGGGTGAGTCCTATACAATGTGTACCTAAGAAGGGGGGGATGACTGTAGTAGTCAATGAGAGCAATGAACTGATTCCAACTAGGACTATTACAGGGTGGAGAGTGTGTATGGATTATAGGAAATTAAATAAGGAAACCAAAAAAGACCACTTCCCTCTACCATTCATTGACCAAATGTTAGATAGGATAGCTGGTAGAGCTTACTACTGCTTCTTAGACGGTTATTCAGGATATAACCAGATCACTATAGACCCTAAGGACCAGGAGAAGACAACCTTCACTTGCCCTTTTGGAACTTTTGCCTTTCGCAGAATGCCTTTTGGCTTATGCAATGCACCGGCAACATTCCAAAGGTGCATGTTGGCAATCTTCTCTGATTTAGATGAGTCCATGATAGAGATATTCATGGATGATTTCTCAGTCTTTGGTGATTCATTCACAAACTGTTTAGAGAACTTAGGACAAGTCCTGGCTAGGTGTGAGGAGACCAACCTAGTCCTTAATTGGGAGAAGTGCCACTTCATGGTGGACGAAGGGATTGTCTTAGGTCATAGAGTGTCTAGGGCAGGTGTAGAGGTCGATAGGGCCAAGATTGAAATCATAGAGAAATTAGTAGAACCTCAGAATGTAAAAGCCATTAGAAGTTTCTTAGGACATGCAGGCTTCTATAGAAGGTTCATTAAGAACTTTTCTAAGATCTCCAAGCCTTTATGTGAGCTTCTAGAGCTGAACAAACCATTCATCTTCTCTAAAGAATGTTTCCTAGCCTGGAAAACCCTTAAGGAAGCACTAGTCAAAGCACCTATTATAGTAGGGCCAAATTGGGATCTCCCATTTGAGATGTTATGTGATGCAAGTGACTATGCTGTAGGGGTTATGCTAGGACAAAAGATTGACAAGTTAACACACCCTGTATACTATGCTAGTAAGACACTTAATGAGGCACAATGTAATTACACAACCACTGAGAAGGAGATGCTAGCTGTAGTATTTGCCTGTGAGAAGTTTAGGAATTACATTGTAGGCACTAGAACAATCGTGTATACAGATCACTCTGCACTAAAGTACCTTATGAGGAAGGCTGATGCTAAGCCTAGGTTGATTCGATGGGTATTGCTGCTGCAAGAGTTTGATCTGGACATTAGAGATAAGAAAGGATGTGAAAATGTGGTTGCGGATCATCTTTCTAGATTGCAGCATAATTGCGGAAAAATTGCGGAAACCGCAATTTCTGATGCTTTTATTGATGAACATGTCTTTGTATTGACTCATCGTGATAACAATGAGGAACCTTGGTTTGCTGACATTGCTAACTTCCTTGCCTCGCAGGTACTACCAACTTTCAAGGGAGGACAAGAAAAGAAGAGGTTCCTTCATGAAGCTAGGAAGTTCATATGGGATGATCCCACACTCTACAAGACATGTGCTGATGGTCTGCTAAGGAAGTGTGTATCAGCTGCTGAGGCGAAGTCCGTGCTGCAGCACTGCCATACAACCCCCTATGGTGGACATTTTGGTGGCCAAAGGACAGCTGCAAAGGTGTTCCAGAGTGGCTACTATTGGCCAACGATCTTCAAGGATGCCCACAACTATGCACACAGTTGTGATGAATGCCAGAGAACAGGTAACCTTAGTCGAAAGGATGAGATGCCTCTCACTTACATCTTAGAGTTCGAGCTCTTTGATGTGTGGGGCATTGACTTCATGGGACCATTTCCCCCATCATCAGGTAACCTTTACATACTTGTAGCTGTAGACTATGTGTCTAAGTGGGTAGAGGCCATAGCATGTCCAAACAATGATGCCAAGACAGTCATTAAATTCCTTAATAGGCATATCTTTACTAGGTTTGGAACACCTCGTGCCATAATTAGTGATGAAGGGACACACTTTATTAATAAGGCAATGGAAAAAGTGTTGGCTAAATACAATGTTAGACATAGAGTAGCCACCCCTTATCACCCACATTCGAATGGCCAAGCTGAAATTTCAAATAGGGAGATTAAAAACATACTCGAAAAAGTGGTCAAACCCAATAGAAAAGATTGGTCGTTTAAACTCGAGGATGCACTTTGGGCATATAAGACACCCCTAGGTATGTCTCCTTATAGACTTGTGTATGGAAAAACATGTCACTTACCATTTGAATTAGAAATTAAAGCATTTTGGGCCCTAAAAGAGTTGAATTATTGCGTGACCGATGCGGGAACATTGCGGTCTTTGCAATTGCATGAGCTTGATGAGCTTAGACATATGTCCTATGAAAATGCTAAAATGTATAAGGAAAAGACCAAGATTTGGCACGACAGTAGACTTAGGATTAAGGACTTTAAGAAAGGCCAGCTTGTCTTATTATTTAACTCACGGTTGAAATTATTTCCAGGCAAACTTAAGTCCAGATGGTCAGGTCCTTTTGTGATAACTAACGTGTTTGTTCATGGTGCAATCGAGATTAAGAACCTGCAGCAAGGGCAACCGTTCATGGTTAATGGTGCACGATTGAAGCATTATTATGAGGAAGGAGATGTGAAGACTCTCTCGGCCTTCCTCTTGACTGAAACGTGAAATTAAGAACGAGAGAGGACGAGTGATTACTGTGCTCGTCCATTCGAGGCTTTTTGCCTTAGTTTATTTTTTGTTGTTTTTTCGGTTATTCTTTGTGAATGTTTGAGTGAGATTTTAATTACGATTTTGTTGTTTATTTTGTATGTTTTTGTAGGGGATCGACAAAGGGAATCAAGGAGATGAATTTAGGATAAAAGAATCGGGGAAGATATGGGACCGAATCAAAGATTACATTGAGAAGATATTAGCATTTGAAACGGAAAAATCTCCAACGGTCACTAAAATTGCGCTGGATTTGCAGAATCCGCAACGGAAATAGCCGTTGGGATTTCCATCATTACTTATAGCTGTTAGAAGCGCGCTGATCCGTACGCTTCCCCCATTCTCTGAACTCCAAGAAATCTCTCTCCTTCTTCCTCTGCAATCCCTCTTTCCAGATTCCTACGATTCCATCATGGTGCTAACGAGAGCTGAGAGATCTGCGTCCAAAAAGAAGGCTGACGACGCTGAAATTACTGCGAGGGAAGCACTTCTCGCCTTGGCAGATGCTGAGGCTGCGCGCACTGAACGACTCCCCAAGCTGCCTGTCCGCAAGAAGAAGTGGAAGGTGGTTACGGAGATCCCTGCTGGACCCTCTGAACAAGCAGGAACGCCCAAGAAACGCAAGTGGAGTATGGCTGTAGCTGATGCAGCAATCAAGAAGAAGACTCCCTCTGTGGAGAGTCAAGAACGAGGCCGTCCGTCCCACGAGTCAGCCGAGCAAAGCTCTTCTCCATCTCCACCAGCGCGAAGCCCTGAGCTTTCGCCATCGCTACAGAGCTCTGAACACACTCCACCGGCGCAGAGCCCTGAAGCATCACCCATCTCCCAAAAGCCTGACCCAGAATTTCCATATGGAGAGCATCAAGAATCGACGCAGGGCAGTGAGGAAGCTGAAGAAGAAGAGGTCTTCTCTCCTTTGAGGGAAGCCAGCCCCGAGAGTCCAGCGCAGGGGAATGATTCAATGGACGAAACATTGGGGGATTGCCTCCAACAGATCACAACCAAGGCAAGATTGAAAAAGAAGGCCACCAAGGTTGTCAAGGCCAAACGGCCAAAAGCCTCGAAGAAGTCCAAGAAAAAGAAAGCAAGGGGTGAGCCTTCATCAAAGAAGGTGAGTGATGAGCCGTCTCTGAAGAAGCTCAAGATCGAGGCTGCAGAATCAGCCAAACCAAAAGACAAGGGGAATGCCAAGCTGTACCCCGAAGATGAGCCTCAATCAGTGAGGTATGTGTCCTCTGATGCAGAATCAAGGGGCACTGAGCTGAGGAAGAGGGACCTGCTGCACGAGAAAGGATTCCTCGACGCGCTCGCAGACCTGCCGCAATTCTTGCGCGCAGGGATCACAAATCACGGCTGGGAAGAGCTGTGCAGGCCGCCTAACCCCGCCTACTTCAGCATGGTGTATGATTTTTACGCCAATTTGATGAACCCTGAGGATGGCCTATCTGTGGTCAGGGGAGTCGAGGTGGACTTCTCAACAAAGGCAATCAATGAAGCCTATGGCCTCAAAGGGCAAAAACACACGAATTATGCAAGGATCGTTGATGAGCCAACAGAAGCTGTCCTGGAGGAAGCAATTCGGCTCATTGGCCAGCCTGAGGCATCGTGGACAGTTTCACGCAATGGGAGGCACACTCTCATGAGTGCTAACCTCACAGCCAAGGCAGCTGTCTGGTTCTCATTTGTGCGCAGAAGGTTGTCCTCAGTGACCCACGAGACCACCATCAACCAAGGCAGATCGCTGCTGGTCTATGCGATCATGAGGGGCCTCACAATCAACGTTGGTGAAGTCATTGCAGCCTCAATCGCAGACTGCGCTACAAAGGGTAAGGGTCCACTTTTCTTTCCTAATACAATTACTAAGCTATGCTTACGTGCAGGGGTCCCAATCGAGCGAATGGAGAGGCAGCTGGCCTACACGGGGCACCTGGAGTTGCCTACTGCCTTGAGGATGCGTAGGAAGGGGAACATGGAGTTCGAGCTGGATGGCCTGGCTGCTGCTCAGTCTCTGTCAATGGCCTGCCTGATGGACCTACAAAAGAAGATGGCTCAATGGGCCACATATGCGCAAGCAAGGGACAAGGAGGTTGCTGACCAGTTGGGCTGCATCTTCCCTGAGTTCCCCACGGACCTACTGACACCATGGGCGCCTCCAAGATCAAGAAGGGATGATGATGATGAGGACATCTGAGTGCTAGGCTGATTGGCACTCAAGGGAGTATTTCTGTTCCCTAAAAGAAAAAAAATAATAATCAAACTGCTTTTTGTTGAACCATGTGAACTCTGCTGTTTTGAGTTAATTTTAATCTGTTTTTAGTTCTTTAGTTTTAGTGTTTAAAGTTGTTTAGTATAGGCTGATGGTAGCTGAATAGGTAGATTAGTTTAGTTTCTTTTTTTTTGTATAGCTTTAATGACTAGAAAGAGCATGCATAGGGGCCTTAATCACTGATATATCTGCCCTGTATCCATTGCGAAATAATTGCGGAATCCGCAATTTTTATTAGTAAATGCATGTTTTTGACTGACTATTTAGCTAGGTTGGTTCTGTTTAAATTTGTTCTTTTGCTGCTATCTTGACTACCTTATATAGCTTATCTAAATGCATGCTGGATGAGTGTCATAGGACACTTTTGATAGTTTAAATTAGCCTCTGAAATTTGTTCAGCATGCATAGCTTTAAGTCCTTACCTGCCTGTTTTTATGAATTTCTGCTGCTGTGATGTTTGCTTTTGGAATTTTCTGTCTATGCCTAGGGCTTTTAGATTCTCTTTGTTTTACTTTAGACTAGATGCTTCTAGGACAAGTTTGGGGGTGTGCCACCTCAGACACTCATTGGGGACAATGAGTAGTTTAAGTTTGGGGGAGGCCTCCCTAGGCCTAGGAACATTCCTCTCTCCCTTTAAGCATAAGCATTCTTCTTCTCCTTTACAAAAAAATGATGAGCTGAAAAAAAATTGAAAAATAGAATAAAGAGGGGTGTCTCTCTTAGGTTGCTGAGTAATTAGTGCCAAGTGTGTAACCCACAAGTGGCATTGCATCAAAAGGCAACCAAAGGAGAGGCTCCACCTAAGTAAGAAAGAAAGAAAAAGAAGAAATAGGGAAGAAGAATGTATACCTAGGAGTTGCAACTTTGTGGCTTAGATGTCCTGATTAAAAAGAACTCTAATCCTCAATTAGCTGAGCACAAAGTTGTAGCTTGTAGGGTTGTTTAGGGAGATGAATGTATGTCCAATGTAGTGATGCCAGGGTTTAGGTTGTTCTCTAAATGTACTACTGTCACTGTTAATACTAAGACTGGCATGACTCTAAGGAATCCTAGGTAGCTCAAAAGTAAAACTAGAAGCATGTACTGAGTCTGGGGTAAAGCTAGGTAGAATTTGAAACCTTAGGGATAGTGGCACGATATGATAGAAGCAAGTAGATTAGCTGTAAGGGGTTAATAAAACAGTAGGATCATTAGGCATGCGAAGACAGAAGAAGCAAAGTAAAGAGGGTAGTTGTAAACTTAGAAGTGTGTCACAGGACAGCACTGCTAAAGATAGGAATTTAGGGGAGTCAGCAAGTGGTTAGAGAAGATAAAACAGCAGCCTAAGTAAGTCCTTAGATTGCTCGAGGACGAGCAAAACCTTAAGTTTGGGGGTGTGTTACGTCTCCAAAAGTGACCTTTTTAGGACTTGTTTTCCATAGAAAGATGTACACTCTTAGGTGTTTTTGGTAGGATTTAGCTTAAACCTATGCTTTAATATGAGAATTAGAAGAGGGAAGCTAAATTAGGACTTGTGTACAAAAGGGAAGAAAAGGAATAGAAAACGAAGTTAAAAGAATGAAAAATGTGCATTGCGGCAGCATTGTGGAAACATTGCTAAAACAGCAATGTTTTAAGTGAAATCCGTAAGTTGACTGATCTTTTTCTGTTATGTTCCGTTATTTCAGGGATTCGGTCTTTCTCCTCCATCCATTTTGAAGTACGACGTTGAGGATGGATGGTTCTCCTTGGCCCAAACGCACCTGCAGATTACTATAAAAGGGGGTCAAAGTAGAGGGTTTGATCATCATCCGAAAGCGTAGAAGTCTCTTCGCAGCGCAGTCTTTCCCATTCATTCTCTTCTCCGTCTGTTGGTTTGAGAGGTTCAGCTGTTGGAGTCGACAATCTGATAGGAAGGAGAGAGGATTCATCTTCTCTCCTGATTGGATTCATCCAAGCAAGGCTTACCTTTCTATCCATTCAGCCGAGGCGTTTGCGACGAGGCGTTCAAGCTCACTTACTGCTTTCTGTCGTCTACTTTTCATTTCCAGCACTGTTTTGTTATTGTTTCTTTTCCATTAGTTAGTCCATTCTATTTCTTTGCTTTCTGTCTTTATGTTATTCACTTTAAGTTTCTCTTTGTTCATTCAAACAATCGACTAATCAAAGCACAATTCATTATTTCACAGTTTCTTGTCTTTGTGGCCTACTGTTAAGTCTCTGAAAGTGACTTATTTAGGACCCATTTAGCTTAAGAAGATGTACACTTTTAGGTGTTTTTGATAGCATTTAGCCTAAACCTATGCTTAAATATGAGAATTAGAAGAAGGTAGCTAAATTAGGACTTATGAACAATAGGAAAGAAAAGGGTTAAAAACCGAAGGAAAAGAATGAAAAAACTGCATTGCGACAGCATTGCTAAAACATTGCTGAAGCCGCAATTATTCAAGTGAAAACCGTAAGTTGACTGATCTTTTTCTGTTAATTTCCGTGATTTCAGGGATTCGTTCTTTCTCCTCCATCCATTCTGATATACGACGTTGAAGATTGATGGTTCTCCTTGGCCCAAACGCACCTGCAAACTACTATAAAAGGGGGTCAAAGTCGGAGGTTCAAGCATCATCCGAAAGCGTAGAAGTCTTCTCGCAGTCCATCTTTTCTTCTGTTTTTCTTTGCCGTCTGTTGGTTTGCGAAACTCAGCTGTTGGAGTCGATAATCTGATAGGAAGGAGAGGAGATTCTTCTTCTCTTCCGATTGGATTCATCCAAGCAAGGCTGACCTTTTTGATCCTTCATTCGAGGCGACTGCAACGAGGCTTTCAAGCACCATTTACTGCTTTCTGTCTTTCCTTTCTAATTTCCAGCATTGTGTAGTTGTTGCTTCTGGTTTAGTGATTAGTCTACTTCATTTCGTTGCTTTCTGTCTTTGGATTATTTACTTTAAACTTTCCCGTGTTCGTTCAAACAATCAAAATAATCAAATCCCAAGTTTTCATCTCACAGTTCTTGCCTTCGCATTCTACTGCTTTCCTTTACTGTTTTCAGTTCATTCCTCTTCTAAGCATGTCTGTTTCATCTCGTATTTCTACTTACTCCATATCCATGAGTAGCTAAGTCACTTAGGGGCATGCTAATGACCGAACTATAGGCTAAAAAAACGTGAACCAAGTATGTAGGATAGCTCTCGAACCATTGATTGTATGTAAGCTTCATCCCACGGGCAATTTCGATTGGCCATCCATTTTGTCCAAAGAACTCCTAACCTCTGGAAGGAGTAAGAGTTCAGAGTCATATAATCATGCTAGCCTTTCATGGTAACCAGAAAACGGCTTAGGAATAAGCGTTTTCCTAGTACAAACTAAACACTTCTGCTTTAACAAGATGCTTAAGACCTTACTTTGAGTTGAGTAAACTAAAGAATCTAATGCATGGAATCGGACGATACATGAGATAGAGTGAGTTTGATGCATAGAGAGTTGATCCAATGCTTGGGAATCGTATTAAAATGCCTATAGGATAGTCGTTAGTAGCCCTTAATTCTCCATTTTACACACTTTTACTGTTTTTACAATTGCGATAACATTGCGGTATCCGCAATTCTGCTAAGTTACCATTCTGTTTAGCTGTTTTCTTCTTCGTTTATTAATTCCATCTCTAGTCCTTTGAGTCTAATTTCAACTTGCATTTGTTTATGTTACATTCCTTTATATGTTCGGTAAGAAGTAGGCAATTAAAGACCAATTTGAACCCATCAAATCCACCCCTTCTCTCTTAACAAAACACTTCGTGAATAGCTAAAAATAAGTCTCTGTGGGAAAACGAATGAAAAAATACTCATTACTTGCTATAAGATCATGTATGCTTGCATGTTCTGAGTGCTCTCTCTCTCTTTTTGCTTATTCTTATTAACACATTGAGCACGCAACAAGTTTTTGGCGCCGCTGCCGGGGACTTATTTTAAGTGAAAACGAAGTCTGTTAAGTTTGAAAAAAAAAAACAAGTTCATTGCTTATTGAAGCTGATCTGTTTCATTTCTTTTGCAGGTACTATTGGGGTAGTTTATGAGTGAGCCTTCAAGTAGAGATCTAGAGTTCAATCCTGAGCCCGAGAGACTATTTAAAGCCAGAAATAAAGCCAAGAAACGTCTTTTTAAACAACCCCCTATACCTCAAATCATACCTGAAATCGAAGAAATGGACGAGATAGTTCCAAATCAGGTACCTGTCATTCGCAACCCCATCGAAATAGCGAATGACAAGAATAGTGCCATTCTTTCATATTTAGTACCTATGCCTGGGGAGTTGAACCCCAGCATAATCCGTCCTGAGATCACTGCCAACTCATTCGAGTTAAAGCCAGTGATGTTCCAAATGTTGTCCACTGTGGGACAATTCTTTGGAATAGAAAATGAGGACCCCCACAACCATCTTAGGAACTTCTTAGGAGTTAGTGATACCTTCATCATCCCTGGAGTTTCCCAAGAAGCCTTGAGGCTATACTTGTTCCCTTACTCTTTGAGGGACAAAGCCAAAACATGGTTGAACTCATTACCCTCTGGATCTGTCCTCAATTGGACAGATTTAGCAGAAAAATTCCTAGTCAAATACTTCCCACCTGATAGGAATTCTACCTTTCGTGATGACATAGTTAAATTCAAACAAGCTGATAATGAATCTCTTCACGAAGCTTGGACAAGGTTCAAGGACCTTCTTCTCAAATGTCCACATCATGGCATCCCATGGTGTATCCAAATAGAGGTCTTTTTCAAAGGATGCAACCCCAGCACCAGACAAGTTCTAAATTCATCTGCTGGTGGTTCCATGTTGTCCAAGAGTTACAACGAAGCTTATGAGATCCTGGAGAAGATCTCAACATCTCACTGTAGGTGGTCAGATGATCCAGTCGAGCCAACTAGAGCTCAAGACAAGGATGCTCTTAGCGCCATGAGCACCCAAATAAACGCCCTGACCAACCTAGTTAAGCAAATGGCTCAGGCCAGTCTCCAAACCAGTGCCAATACCGCCACAGCCATGTCAATGGGCACCCAACCAAGTCAAGGCGAGGCACTTATCTGTGGATTCTGTGGGGAAGGGCACCCATATGAATACTGCCCTGGGAGACCATCCTCAGTCTGCTACATTGGAAGCCAGCAGCAGCCTAGGAATAACCCCTACTCACAAACTTACAACCCTGGTTGGAGAAACCACCCAAACCTGTCATGGGGTGGCCAACAGAATGTTAACCAAAATTCTAACCAGCCTAGACCGAGTGGAACACCTGGTTTCACTCCCCAACATAACCAATCAATGTATCAAAAACCATACAACCAACCTGTAGGATCTTCTGTAGAAAACTTACTCAAGGAATACATAGCTAAGAATGATGCTACTCTTCAAAGCCAGCAAGCTAGTCTTAGGAGCCTAGAGAACCAAATAGGCCAATTGGCCAATGAACTCAAGAGTAGGCCCCAAGGTAGACTCCCTGCTGACACCGAGGTACCAAGGAGAGATGGTAAAGAACAAGTTCAAGCAATTGAACTTAGAAGTGGTAGACCCTTGGTGAGCAACACAAAGGACACACCAAAGAGAGTAGAGAACACTGAGTCTAGTGCTCCACTGGAGTCTCTGCCAAACCAAGGTCCACCACCAACTAGCACATCAGGAGCCAGGCTAGAGCCCATTATTGAGGAGATAGAAGAAATTCCAAGGCCTCCACCTATCCTAAGGCGCCCTGACGTGCCTGCATATATGCCACCACCTCCATATCCTCGAAGGCTTAAGAAGAAACAAGAACAGGAAGTGCACTTTAACAAATTTCTAGAAATTCTTAAACAAGTGCATGTCAACATTCCTTTTGTAGAAGTTTTACAGTCTATGCCTTCCTATGTAAAGTTTTTAAAAGATATTATTACTAACAAAAAAATAATTGGTGAGTTTGAAACAGTAAACCTCACTGAGGAGTGCAGTGCCATACTCCAAAACAAGTTGCCCAAGAAGGAGAAGGATCCTGGTTCCTTCACCTTACCTGTAGAACTTGGAGGCAAGCACGTGGGCAGAGCGCTTTGTGACCTGGGCGCCAGCATAAACCTCATGCCCCTATCACTATTCCGCCAGTTGGGAATAGGAGAAGCACGTCCAACCACTGTCACTTTACAACTAGCAGACAGATCCATCGCATACCCTGAAGGTAAGATTGAGGATATTCTAGTGAAAGTTGACAAATTTATTTTCCTTGCAGATTTCATTATCCTGGATTATGAAGCAGACAAGGAGGTCCCCATCCTGCTAGGCAGACCATTTCTAGCCACAGGTAGGGCACTTATAGACGTCCAAAAAGGTGAGCTCACTATGAGGGTTCATGATGAAGAGGTGAAATTTAGTGTTTATAAAGCTTTAAGGTATCCCTCTGACCTTGAATCCTGTGCTAGTATGGACGTTGTTGATTCTTTAATGGAAGAACAATTGGAGCATGTACTATTAACTAAGCATGCTAATGAATATGTACAATTAGATGTAGCTGACTTGAATGTATCTGACATAATGGATATGCCTGTAGATAAACCACAACATGTATGTATGAATATAGACCTAACTGATAGATCTGTGAATCCTTTAAAGCCATCCATTGAGCATCCACCTGTTTTAGAACTAAAACCACTCCCCACTCACCTCAAGTATGCATATCTAGGAAGTAATGAAACTCTGCCTGTTATCATTTCTTCTAAATTAAGTGAAAAACATGAGGTTGAACTGATTTTACTGCTTAAGCAACATAGGAAGGCTATTGCATGGACTATTGCTGATATTAGAGGCATTAGCCCTTCTTATTGCATGCATAAGATTATACTAGAGGAAGAGCACACACCTAGGGTAGATCACCAACGTAGGCTAAACCCCTCTATGAAAGAGGTAGTAAAGAAAGAAATAATAAAATGGTTAGATGCGGGTGTGATCTTCCCAATAGCTAGTAGCCAGTGGGTGAGCCCCATCCAATGTGTACCCAAAAAGGGGGGGATGACTGTGGTAGTCAATGAGAACAACGAACTGATTCCAACTAGGACTGTCACAGGATGGAGAGTGTGCATGGATTACAGGAAATTAAATAAAGAAACTAAAAAAGACCACTTCCCTCTACCGTTCATTGACCAGATGTTAGACAGAATAGCTGGTAGAGCCTACTATTGTTTCTTAGATGGTTATTCTGGCTATAATCAGATTACTATAGACCCTAAGGACCAAGAGAAGACTACCTTCACTTGCCCCTTTGGAACTTTTGCCTTTCGCAGAATGCCTTTTGGCTTATGCAATGCACCGGCAACTTTCCAAAGGTGCATGATGGCAATCTTCTCTGAGTTGGATGAGTCCATGATAGAAATATTCATGGATGACTTCTCAGTCTTTGGGGATTCATTCACAAACTGTCTAGAGAATTTAGGACAAGTCTTGGCTAGATGTGAAGAGACTAACTTAGTCCTTAATTGGGAAAAGTGTCACTTCATGGTAGATGAGGGGATTGTCTTAGGTCATAGAGTGTCGAGGGCAGGTGTAGAGGTCGATCGGGCCAAAATTGAGATCATAGAGAAGTTAGTAGAGCCCCAGAATGTCAAGGCCATTAGAAGTTTCTTAGGGCATGCTGGCTTCTACAGAAGGTTCATTAAGGACTTTTCTAAGATAGCCAAGCCTCTGTGTGAGCTTCTAGAACTAAACAGGCCATTCATCTTCTCTAAGGAATGTGTAGTAGCTTGGACAACCCTTAAGAAAGCACTAGTCACAGCCCCTATCATAGTAGGACCAAATTGGGATCTTCCCTTTGAGATGTTATGTGATGCCAGTGACTATGCTGTAGGAGTGATGTTAGGACAGAAGATTGACAAGCTAACACACCCTGTCTATTATGCTAGTAAAACCTTAAATGAGGCTCAATGTAATTATACAACTACTGAGAAAGAAATGCTTGTTGTAGTGTTTGCTTGCGAAAAATTTAGAAACTATATTGTAGGCACTAGGACAATTGTGTACACTGACCATTCTGCCTTGAAGTATCTTATGAGGAAGGCTGATGCTAAGCCTAGGTTGATTAGGTGGGTACTGCTGCTGCAAGAGTTGGATTTGGACATTCGAGACAAAAAGGGAAGTGAAAATGTGGTTGCGGATCACCTGTCTCGATTGCAGCACAATTGCGAAAAAATTGCGGACCCCGCAATTTCTGATGCTTTTATTGATGAACATGTCTTTGCTTTGACTCATCGTGATAACGATGAGGAACCTTGGTTTGCTGACATTGCTAACTTCCGTGCATCACAGGTTTTACCAGTTTTCAAGGGAGGACAAGAGAAGAGGAGGTTCCTTCATGAAGCAAGGAAATTCATATGGGATGACCCCACACTTTACAGAACCTGTGCTGACGGCTTGCTAAGGAAGTGTGTTTCAGCTGCTGAAGCGAAGTCTGTGCTGCAGCACTGCCACACAGCTCCTTATGGTGGACACTTTGGTGGCCAAAGAACAGCTGCAAAGGTATTTCAGAGTGGCTACTATTGGCCAACAATCTTCAAGGATGCCCACAACTATGCCCACAGCTGTGATGAATGCCAAAGAACAGGTAACCTCAGTCGAAAGGATGAGATGCCCCTCACCTACATCTTAGAGTTGGAGCTCTTTGATGTGTGGGGCATTGACTTCATGGGGCCATTTCCTCCATCATCAGGTAACCTTTACATTTTGGTAGCAGTAGACTACGTTTCCAAGTGGGTAGAGGCCAAAGCATGTCCCAATAATGATGCTAAAACAGTCACCAAATTCTTGCATAGGCACATTTTTACTAGGTTTGGGACACCTCGTGCCATCATTAGTGATGAGGGGTCACATTTCATTAACAAGGCTATGGAGAGAGTGTTGGCTAAGTATAACATTAGACATAGAGTAGCCACTCCCTATCACCCACACTCGAATGGACAAGCTGAAATTTCAAATAGGGAAATTAAGAACATCCTAGAAAAAGTGGTCAAACCTAATAGGAAAGACTGGTCCTTTAAGCTTGAGGATGCACTTTGGGCTTATAGGACAGCATATAAGACACCCCTAGGTATGTCTCCTTATAGGCTGGTATATGGCAAGGCTTGTCACTTACCACTTGAGTTAGAAAACAAAGCATTTTGGGCCATGAAGGAATTGAATTTTTGTGTAAAGGATGCAGGCACACTGAGGTCTTTGCAATTACATGAGCTTGATGAGCTTAGACATATGGCCTATGAAAATGCTAAGATGTATAAGGAAAAGACCAAGATTTGGCACGATAGTAGACTTAGAGTTAAGGACTTTAAGAAGGGTCAACTTGTTTTGTTGTTTAACTCACGGTTGAAACTATTTCCAGGGAAACTTAAGTCTAGGTGGTCAGGTCCATTTGTGATTACTAATGTGTTTGTTCATGGTGCCATAGAGATAAAGAACTTGCAGCAAGGCCAACCATTCATGGTTAATGGTGCAAGATTGAAGCACTACTACGAGGAAGGAGATGTGAAGACTCTCTCGGCCTTCCTCTTGACTGAAGCATAATAACGAGAACGAGAGAGGACGAGTGATTGCTGTGCTCGTCAACACCAGGCTCATGCCTTAGTTTATTTTTTGCAATTTTCCGGTTATCATTTGTATGTTTTGTTGTGTTATTTTAATTGCGAATTTGATGTTGTTTGTATTTCTTTTTGTAGGGAATCGATAGAGGGGATCAAGGAGAGTAATTCCAGCTTTAGAAATCAAGAAAAGATTGAGCCGAATAAAAGATACGGATGAGCAAAGTTTGACATTTAGATGAAAAAAAATCCCTAAAATTGCGCTAGAATTGCAGGATCCGCAAAATATAGCCGTTGGGATTTAGCCGTTGCCTTTATATCCGTTAGAAGGCGCTCGATCGATACGATTCTCCCACTCTCTGATTTCCAAGAAAGCTGCGATTCTTTTCATCTTTGATTCTTCTCTCCAAACCTCCAAGACTCAACAATGGTGTTCACACGGGCTGAACGATCTGCGGCCAAGAAAAGGGCTGACGACGCTGAAACGGCTGCGAGAGATGCATTGCTTGCCTTGGCTGATGCTGAGGCTGCGCGAACGGAACGACTGGATAAGCTGCCGATTCGCAAGAAGAAGTGGAAGGTTGTCTCTGAGATACCTGCTGGACCCTCTGAACCAGCAGGCACACCCAAGAAGCGCCGGTGGAGTATCGAGATGGCCGCCGAACCAAGCAAAGCAAAGACTCCCTCTGTGGAGAGTCAAGAAACGGATCGTGCGTCCCACGAATCGACCAAGAAGGGTTCATCGCCATCTGCATCACCTGCGCACAGCCCTTCACCATCTGAACCAGTGCAGAGCCCAGAGCTCTCTTCATCACCGCCAGCACAGAGCCCTGAGCAGCCGTCTTCACCACTGAGTTCTGCACAGACACCTGCAGCAGCACAGAGCACCACGCCGTCTCACACTTCTCCACGGCCTGATCCTGAATTCCCATATGGGGAGTACCAAGAGTCAACGCAGGGCAGTGGAGATGCTGAAGAAGACGAGGTCTTCTCTCCTATGAGGGAAGACAGCCCGGAGAGTCTTGAACAGAAGACTGACTCAATGGAAGAGACATTGGGGGCGTGTCTCCAGCAGATCACCGTCAAGGCCAAGCTCAAGAAGAAGAAGAAGGCCAAGATTCTCAAGGCCAAGCGATCCAAGAAGCTGAAGAAGAAGAAGGTCAAGAGAGCACCTTCATCAGAGAAGGAAAGCACGGAGCCATCGCTCAAGAAAATCAAGGTTGAGGCTGCCGAGTCAGCCAAACCAGCAGATAAAGGGAAGGCCAAGCTCTACCCTGAAGATGAGCCTCAGTCAGTGAGGTATGTTTCTTCTGATGCTGAGTCCAGGGGTGCTGAGCTGAGGAAGAGGGAGTTGCTGCACGAGAAGGGCTTCCTCGACCGACCTGCTGACCTGCCGCAGTTCTTGCGCGCAGGAGTTATAAACCACGGCTGGGAGGAATTTTGCAGACCGCCCAATCCAGCCTACACGAGCATGGTGTATGATTTCTACGCCAATGTGCTCAGCCCTGAGGATGGCCTGTCTGTGGTCAGAGGGGTAGAAGTGGATTTCTCAGCCAAGGCCATCAACGAAGCCTATGGTCTCAAGGGCCAAACACATACAGATTATGCACGGATTGTTGATGAGCCTACTGAGGCAGTTCTGGAAGAGGCCATTCGGACCATTGGCCAGCCTGAAGCTTCCTGGACCGTGTCACGCAATGGGAGGCACACTCTCATGAGTGCCAACCTCACGGCTAAGGCGGCTGTTTGGTTTTCGTTCGTGAGAAGGAGATTGTCCCCAGTGACTCACGAGACTACAATCAACCAGAGTCGATCGCTGCTGGTGTATGCGATAATGAGAGGTCTCACGATCAACGTGGGAGAAGTCATCACTGCTGCTATTGCTGAGTGCGCCAAGAAAGGTAAGGGACCATTGTTTTTCCCTAATACGATAACTAAACTCTGTTTGCTTGCAGGAGTTCCCATCGAGCGCATGGAGCAGCAAATGACTTACACAGGCCACTTGGAGCTGCCTGCTAGCTTGAGGATGAAAAGGAAGAGGAATATGGAGTTTGAACTGGATAGGCTGGCTGCTGATCAGTCACTATCCATGGCATGCCTGATGGATATGCAGAGGAGGATGGCTCAATGGGCCACATACGCGCAGGCACGGGACAAGGAAGTTGCAGACCAACTTGGGTGCATCTTCCCTGACTTCCCCACAAATCTCCTGACTCCATGGGTGCCTCCACGACCACGACAACCTGATGAGGATGAAGATGTTTGAGTGCTGGTTTGAATTGCACTGAAGGGAGTATTGCTGTTCCCTTAGAAAAAAAAGCAATTTTCTGCTTTCTAATAGACTATGTGAATTATGCTGTTTTTTAGTCCACTTTTGATCTGTTTTAGATGCTTAGTTTTATGTTTTTAATCTTGCTTAGTATAGTCTGATGATAGGTGACTAGGTAGGTTAGTTTTGTTTTATTTTTAGAAGAGCTTGAATGACTGGAAAGAGCATGCTTAGGGGCCTTAATCACTGTTATATCTGCCCTGACTTAATTGCGAAATAATTGCGGTCCCCGCAATTTTTATGACTGAAAGCATGTTTTGGACTGTCTGTTTAGCTAGGCTGTGATCTGTTTAAATTCCATCTTTTGCTGCTATCATGACTACCATATATAGCTTATCTAAAAGCATGCTGGATGAGTGTCATAGGACACCCTTTGCTAGTTTAAATCAACCTCTAAAAAGCTCAGCATGCACAGCTTTAAGCCCTTATCTGTCTATTTTTTTTCCTGCTGCTGTGATATTTGCTGTTTGAGTGTTTTGTCTATGCCTAGGGCTTTAGATTCTCTTTGTTTTACCTTAGACTAGATGCTTCTAGGATAGTTTGGGGGTGTGCCACCACAGACACTCATTGGGGACAATGAGTAGTTGAAGTTTGGGGGAGGCCACCCTAGGCCTAGGAACATTCCTCTCTCCCTTAGAAACATAAGCATTCTTCTTCTCCTTTACAAAAAATGATGAACTGAAAAAAAAAAAATGAAAAATAGAATAAAGAGGGGGGTCTCTCTTAGGTTGCTAAGTAATCAGTGCCAAGTGTGTGACCCACAAGTGGCATTGCATCAAAAGGCAACCAGAGGAGAGGCCCCACCTAAGTAAGAAAAAGGGAAAAGAATAGGGAAGAAGAATGTATACCTAGGAGTTATAACTTTGTGGCTTAGATGTCCTATTTAAAAAGAACTCTGATCCTCAATTAGCTAAGCACAAAGTTGTAACTTGTAGGGTTGTTTAGGGAGATGAGTGTATATCCAATGTAGTGATGCCAGGGTTTAGGTTGTTATCTAAAAGTACTTCTGTCACCGTTAATACTAAGACTGGCATGGCTCTAAGGAATCCTAGACAATTTAAAAATAAAGCTAGAAGCATGTACTGAGTCTGAGGTAAAGCTAGGCAGAATTTGAAACCTTAGGGATAGTGGCATGATATGACAAAAGCAAATAGATCAGTTGTAGGAAGTTAATAAAAGCAGATGGAGTGTTAGGCAGGCGAAGTCAGAAGAAGCTAGATAAGAGGGTAGTTTTACACTGAGAAGTGTGTCACAGGACAGCAGTGCTATAGATAGGGATATAGGAGAGTCAGTAGGTGGTTAAAGAAGGTGAAATAGCAGCCTAGGTAAGTCCTTAGTGTGCTTGAGGACAAGCAAAACCTTAAGTTTGGGGGTGTGTTAAGTCTCTGAAAGTGACTTATTTAGGACCCATTTAGCTTAAGAAGATGTACACTTTTAGGTGTTTTTGATAGCATTTAGCCTAAACCTATGCTTAAATATGAGAATTAGAAGAAGGTAGCTAAATTAGGACTTATGAACAATAGGAAAGAAAAGGGTTAAAAACCGAAGGAAAAGAATGAAAAAACTGCATTGCGACAGCATTGCTAAAACATTGCTGAAGCCGCAATTATTCAAGTGAAAACCGTAAGTTGACTGATCTTTTTCTGTTAATTTCCGTGATTTCAGGGATTCGTTCTTTCTCCTCCATCCATTCTGATATACGACGTTGAAGATTGATGGTTCTCCTTGGCCCAAACGCACCTGCAAACTACTATAAAAGGGGGTCAAAGTCGGAGGTTCAAGCATCATCCGAAAGCGTAGAAGTCTTCTCGCAGTCCATCTTTTCTTCTGTTTTTCTTTGCCGTCTGTTGGTTTGCGAAGCTCAGCTGTTGGAGTCGATAATCTGATAGGAAGGAGAGGAGATTCTTCTTCTCTTCCGATTGGATTCATCCAAGCAAGGCTGACCTTTTTGATCCTTCATTCGAGGCGACTGCAACGAGGCTTTCAAGCACCATTTACTGCTTTCTGTCTTTCCTTTCTAATTTCCAGCATTGTGTAGTTGTTGCTTCTGGTTTAGTGATTAGTCTACTTCATTTCGTTGCTTTCTGTCTTTGGATTATTTACTTTAAACTTTCCCGTGTTCGTTCAAACAATCAAAATAATCAAATCCCAAGTTTTCATCTCACAGTTCTTGCCTTCGCATTCTACTGCTTTCCTTTACTGTTTTCAGTTCATTCCTCTTCTAAGCATGTCTGTTTCATCTCGTATTTCTACTTACTCCATATCCATGAGTAGCTAAGTCACTTAGGGGCATGCTAATGACAGAACTATAGGCTAAAAAAACGTGAACCAAGTATGTAGGATAGCTCTCGAACCATTGATTGTATGTAAGCTTCATCCCACGGGCAATTTCGATTGGCCATCCATTTTGTCCAAAGAACTCCTAACCTCTGGAAGGAGTAAGAGTTCAGAGTCATATAATCATGCTAGCCTTTCATGGTAACCAGAAAACGGCTTAGGAATAAGCGTTTTCCTAGTACAAACTAAACACTTCTGCTTTAACAAGATGCTTAAGACCTTACTTTGAGTTGAGTAAACTAAAGAATCTAATGCATGGAATCGGACGATACATGAGATAGAGTGAGTTTGATGCATAGAGAGTTGATCCAATGCTTGGGAATCGTATTAAAATGCCTATAGGATAGTCGTTAGTAGCCCTTAATTCTCCATTTTACACACTTTTACTGTTTTTACAATTGCGATAACATTGCGGTATCCGCAATTCTGCTAAGTTACCATTCTGTTTAGCTGTTTTCTTCTTCGTTTATTAATTCCATCTCTAGTCCTTTGAGTCTAATTTCAACTTGCATTTGTTTATGTTACATTCCTTTATATGTTCGGTAAGAAGTAGGCAATTAAAGACCAATTTGAACCCATCAAATCCACCCCTTCTCTCTTAACAAAACACTTCGTGAATAGCTAAAAATAAGTCTCTGTGGGAAAACGAATGAAAAAATACTCATTACTTGCTATAAGATCATGTATGCTTGCATGTTCTGAGTGCTCTCTCTCTCTTTTTGCTTATTCTTATTAACACATTGAGCACGCAACACCTACTGTTTTTCATTGCTGTTTTGTCTTTAAATTTCCTCTAAGCATGTCTACTTCATCTAATATTTCTGTTCTCTCTATATCCATGAGTAACTAAGTCACATAGGGGCATGCTAATGACAATACTATAGGCTTAAAAACGTGAACCAAGCATGTAGGATAGCTCTCGAATGCATTGATTGTATGTAAGCTTCATCCCACGGGCAATTTCGATTGGCCATCCATTTTGTCCAAAGAACTCCTAACCTCTGGAAGGAGTAAGAGTTCAGAGTCATACACTCATGCTAGCCTCTCAAGGTAGCCAGAAAACGACCTAGGAATAGGCGTTTTCCTAGTACAAACCATAACTTTCTACTTTAACAAGATGCTTAAGACCTTACTTGGACATGAGTAAACTAAAGAATCTAATGCATGAAATCGGAAGATACATGAGATTGAGTTAGTTTGATGCATAGTGAGTTGATCCAATGCTTGAGAATCGTGTGAAAATGCCTATAGAGGAGTCGTTAGTAGCCCTTGTTTCTCCATTTTACACACTTTCGCTGTTAGTAACATTGCGGTAGAATTGCTGTTCTCGCAATTCTGCTAAGTTAAAAATTCTGTTTAGCTATTTTCCCCTTCATTTATTAATCTCTTCTCTTTTCATTTGAGTTTACCATTGACTTGCACTTGTTTATGTTGCTACCATTTACGTATTCCTTAGAAATTAGACAACTTAAAACCAATTCTACCTCATCAAATCCACTCATTCTTGCTTAACAATACACTTCACGAGTAGCTAATAATAAATCTCTGTGGGAAAACGAATGAAAAAATACTTACTACTTGCTACAAGATCATGTATGCTTGCATGTTCTGAGTGCTCTCTTTCTCTTATTGTTATTTATTCCACACATTGAGCACGCAACAGAGGCTAAGGCCACCAAGATTGATACTGCTAAGGTTGTGTCTAGTTTTGTCAAATCTAACATTTTAAGCATGTATGGAGTTCCACGGGCCATTATAAGCGATCAGGGGAGTCACTTCTGCAACAAAACAATTCAGGCCTTGATGAGGAGGTATGGGGTCAATCACAAAATATCTACCCCGTACCATCCTCAAACCAACGGCCAAGCAGAAGTCTCTAACCGAGAGGTGAAGTCCATCCTCGAAAAGACAGTAAGTCCTGGGAGAAAAGATTGGAGTCTCAGGCTGGACGATGCTTTATGGGCCTATCGCACGGCTTACAAAATCCCCATAGGGATGTCTCCCTACCGGATGGTTTTTGGGAAAGCCTGTCATCTCCCAGTGGAGATCGAGTACAAAGCTTACTGGGCCGTAAAGAAGTGTAATATGAACTTCGATCAGGCTGGCGAAGAAAGACTCCTCAAATTGCAAGAACTAGAGGAGCTTCGCCTGGACGCATATGAGAACTCGAGGATCTACAAGGAGAAGACCAAGATGTTCCACGACAGACGAGTCATTCGGAAACACTTCGAAGTTGGTCAAAAGGTCCTCTTGTTCAACTCCCGCCTGAAGTTCATGCCAGGTAAACTTTGTTCCCGTTGGATTGGTTCTTTTATTATAACTCATGTCCATCACTATGGTGCAGTCAAGATTCAGAGCCTAGAAACAGGAAAGGACTCCACGGTGAATGGCCAGCGACTGAAGATTTTCCATGAGGGGATGTCCGAGGACTTCGACGAGCATGCCTACTTGAGAGAGCCCGAGTATGAGAAAGGATGAAACGAGTTTTGGTAAAGTCGAGCAATCGACTCTAAAAATTTGCGCTTCTCGGAGGCACCCGAGCTTGAACTGTACATGTTTTTTGTTTACTTTACTATTTCTAGGATTAGCTTAGGTTCTTACTCTCATGTTGTGAGTTTTCAGGAGACACGATGGCTCGTCCTTGAGGTTTGTTTGCAAAGGATTAAGCGCACTCTCCAACCCTCTAAGTCACAATTCAGGGAAGGTTTTCTTTCCTTAGAATTTTGACTGTGCCTATTTAGTCCAATGAGGACATTGTCCATTTCTAAGTTGGGGGTGGTGGGTTGTGCCTTACAGCGTTTGTCGAGTTTCGTTGTGGAATTCTGATAAACGTGTTGTGTTATGACGAATGCATGCTTGTTTGACTATGAAATTCTGTGATTTACTGTTGGAATCTCCGTATTTGTATCTATAGTGGAAGCTAGCATGTTTGCATTTGTTAAGGCCATTTTGAAAAAAATTCAAATTATTTCCCCTGTTTAAGTTTCGCATGTTAGCACTCTGTCTTGGATCTGTAGGTTTAAGGTAGTTCTGCTTAGCTTGAAATTCGTTGTCACCCCGAAAGGCACCTTTAGGATGGTTTTGATTCGTTGGTGCTCGTGATTTAGGCCCTCAAATATTTTAACACGGTATATAGGCTAAAAAGAAAAGAATGCAAAAATTTCTTCAAGAGGAAAGAAAAGATTGTAATCTCCTGAGGTGTTCCTCCTTCTTGAGTTGCCTTAGTAGCCAGGGGCGGTCGTGTAACCCTCGGTCGCCACTGCATGGAAAGGGAGCTCTTAGAAGTGAACGCTAGTCCTTAAAAATGTGAATTTTGCCCGTAGTCAGATGCATTGTGCAATGAAATTGCAGGCAAGCTGAAACGAAAGTAAAATTGACATGTTAGGCGCTCATGGAGATAAAAAAAAAAGGAAGAATAGAAGCCTGGCGATATGTCACTTGCCTCGAATGATGAAAAACCATTAGACTGTTCTGTTTAGCCAGAAGTAGGGGGAGGCGAAGTTTTAGGCAAGGTAGAGCTGTTCTAAGCCCGTAAAATCTAAAATAGAGGATCTAAGTGTGAAACACTCGAGGGGAACTGCATTTTTAAATTTCTTGAAATGTTCTTAACCTATGCATGCATGCGGCTATTTCGTTCAAATATAAATGCCTTGCCTCCTTTAGTACTGAGAATCGAGTCTTTAGTATGCGCGTCGTTTTATCATGATTAGTAAGAATTCCACCTTGCTCGAAGACTAGCAAGATTTAAGTTGGGGGTGTTTGATAGCTCCAATTTGGAGCTATAATTATGTCCCTAATTCACGATTATTACATGCTTAATCTTGCTTCTATGTGTTAATTACAGGTGTTCTCGGTAATTCGTCCTCGGGCGCGTTTGACGTCGTTCGAGGCTTAATATCGCATTTTAAGGACCTAAGAACGCCTCCGGGGAAGGACCATGCAAAAATATGAAGATTTAGCGTTTTGGGAAGTTTCAAGGCAAAATACCATGCAAAAACCCGAGAGCAAGCGTTGAGCAGACAGCGTCGAGACGCTGGCTCAACGCTGCTCAGCGTCGAGACGATGCCAGAGCGTCTCGACGCTCCGAAGCCTGAAGCGTCAATTGGCATTTCCACCTGAGAGCAAGCGTCGAGGGGTCAGCGTCTCGACGCTCGCTCGAAGCTGCACAGCGTCTCGACGCCGCCCGGGCGTCTCGATGCTGCCCCGACTTCGCGCGGTGAAACTTTAGGGCGCAGCGTCGAGACGCTGCCCTAGCGTCTCGACGCTCCGATGGAATATTTAAGTTTTTGTCCGATTTTTAGCCGTCATCTTCATCTTCTACCTCGGGCTCCGCACCAGATTTGGCGTTTTGGAAGCCATTTCCACCATGGGAGAGGCTAAGGAGCTTGGATTGGAGCCATCCCACATCACATCCATCATGAGTGAGTAGTGCATTGCGTTTTTGACTCGGGATTGTAAGGGAATAAAGTAGTTTGAATTTTTGGTGAGGTTGTTGAACTAAATTCTGATTTGGCTAGAGCATTTGATTGAATTAGTTTCTATTTCTTTGCTTATTCCATGAATGTGTTTGATTGATAGGACTAGACAACTTTGATTTCGAGCATGCTTCATTTGTTAAAGGTTTTGATGTCGTGCCTCTCTTAATCGCCAAGTAACAAAGATTAACGATGCCATTGAGCGCATAGGCTTCCTTGCTTTTTTGGTGTTCGCTCTTCTCGGAATAGAATCTGAAATCGATACACTAATTTGGCGTCCAAATTAGATAATCGTCGTAGTTAGCTCGTTGCTATCGATTGGTCTTGGGAGAGCGTTGGCCGCCAATGTCCAATCGATATGCTTGATTAGCGTAATTTATTATGTCTAATTAATATCCATGGAGCATGTCTGAATTAATTTATTGATTTGAGACGGGCTGCGTATTCGTTCAAATATTTAGCCATTATTTTCGTCAACCTGTGATCCAAAGGCTTGCTAATTTTAATCCCGATCGTCCCGAGTCGAACGCTCCGTTAGTTAAGTTTTCCCTATTTTGCGTTGTTCTCCATTAGTTAATCGAAGACCAAGATCCCCACATTATGTGACCAAAATCCCCACATTATGTTTATTTTCATAGTTTGCAAATTTAATTAGAATTAAGTCAAATTCGCGTAATTCCCTATGGATCGACCCCGTTACCACTAAGCTGCTAATAGTTCAGTGAATTCGGGTAATTACAAATTCATTTTGGCGGGTCTCGACAACCCGATGTTTGGCGATAATTCCCAAATATCGCTACCAAATATACAAATGAAATGCGCATCTAGGGAATCAAACCCTGGTCAGTACCATGGGAGGGTACTATGATACCACTACACTAGATGCGCTTGATGATATTTATGCTTACTATGTATGTAAAAGTCGGAAAGTACTATGATACCCCAACACTACAATGCGCTTTATGCAATATACACTTTGCATTAAAAAAAAATAAAGAAATACAATTATACTCTTACTATTTCTAAATAAAACATTTCCGTTGCCGAGAATCAAACCCGGGTCCCCTGGGTGAAAGCCAGATATCCTAACCGTTGGACGACAACGAAATTATATGATTATGGCAATATTTGTGTTTTAAGGGTGGTCATAATTTGCTTGACCGACTCCTCGCTACTTGCCTCTTCCGCCTACAATCTTCTAATCGGTCGGACATGGTTGTCAGTTGGCTGATGTCTTTTCAGCTAGGTTGACCGTCTCGTCTCTTGGTCGATCTCCTTGACGGGGTCAGCAGATCTTCGCAAGGGGGTCATCTTTTTTGCTTCTCCCAAAGGGGTCAACATTTTTTATTTTTGTATGCTGCCGGAGATAGTTGGTCTGGGACAATTGCGGTTTAAGGTCTTGTTGCTTTTCATTCTCTACTAGTTGTTGGATTTCTCCCTTTGTTTGGATCTCGACTTACCAAAGTTCGATCTGAAATCGCTGGTGGTTGATCTAGCGTTGGATCTCTTCTTTGTCTTTCAACTTTTGTGTACCTTTCTAGGCTTGCTACAGCTGGTTGTTGCCTTCGTTGGAGCTTCGTGATGTTGACCAAATTCCGATTTACCCCTTGAGCTCATTCCTCTAAAACTACACATCGTTCGTCCAGTATGATTTCTTCGACTGTAGGCAGATTTGGCGTTGTTGGCCTTACCCCTATGCTACCGTCGAATATTGCTCCACCAACGTTACTTGTCGCGTTGTTTCCATATGCAATTCGACTTGGTAATTATTTTCGTCAACAGGGATGTTCGGGTCACGAACTGCCACTTGCATTGGGTGTTGTTCTCGATCTAGCTCTTCTTGTACGCCTTCATCACGTACTGCTCCTCCGAAATGGATTTTTGAAACACAATTGTCGGAGCTTGTTCTACCAACATCTCATACTGCTCACTTAATATGAATCTTTGAAATGCAGACAGGTTGAAAGTCGTTGGCCTTGCCCTCTACGTTACTGTCTGATCTAGTTCCACCAACATTGCACTACATGAATTTGGAAATTTTTCCGATGTAAAGATGCGTTGGAATAACCTTCTTTTGCGTCGGGAAAGATAAGTCCCAACGCAACAACGCGTCTTAAAATAATGTCGAGAAAAATGGGTCGGAAAAGGTGTTCCCGACGCCATGCATCGGGTTCGTAAATGTTTTCCCGACGCTTAGTACGTCAGAACTAATAGATGTTTGCCCAAAAAAAAATGTCTGACATTAAATGTTTGTTTTAATGACGGGCAATGTCTGTCATCGATTGTTTAAAAATTTAATAAAAAGAAAGAAAGAAAACAATTTATACCCTTAGACTTTGGAGGTATTGTCAATTAGAACCTTAAATTATTGATTGTATCAATTTAAACCTAACTTTTCAAAACAGTATAAATTTACACATTCTATTAGAGTTTTTTTTAAAAAAATGTTAATTTAAATATCGTGGACACTTTTAATTTTAGCAATTAAACCATATGTGAATCAATTATCTTTAAATTGAATTTTTCTAATTAAAATATACAAATGAAATGCACATCCAGGAAATCGAACCCTGGTCGATCCCGCAGGAGCGTACTATGATACCACTACAGTAGATGCACTTAATGATATTTATGCTTACTATGTATGTATAAGTCGGAAAGTACTATGATACCCCAACACTACAATGCGCTTTATGCAATATACACTTTGCATTAAAAAAAAATAAAGAAATACAATTATACGCTTACTATTTCTAAATAAAACATTTCCGTTGCCGGGAATCGAACCAGGGTCCCCTGGGTGAAAGCCAGATATCCTAACCGCTGGACGACAACGGAATTATATGACTATGGCAATATTTGTGTTTTAAGGGTGGTCATAATTTGCTTGACCGACTCCTCGCTACTTGCCTCCTCCGCCTACAATCTTCGAATCGGTCGGACAGTGTTGTCAGTTGGCCGATGTCTTTTCAGCTAGGTTGACCGTCTCGTCTCTTGGTCGATCTCCTTGACCGGGTCAGCAGATCTTCGCAAGGGGGTCATCTTTTTTGCTTCTCCCAAAGGGGTCAACATTTTTTATTTTTGTATGCTGCCGGAGATAGTTGGTCTGGGACAATTGCGCTTTAAGGTCTTGTTGCTTTTCATTCTCTACTAGTTGCTGGATTTCTCCCTTTGTTTGGATCTCGACTTACCAAAGTTCGATCTGAAATCGCTGGCGGTTGATCTAGCGTTGGATCTCTTCTTTGTATTTCAACTTTTGTGTCCCTTTCTAGGCTTGCTACAGCTGGTTGTTGCCTCCGTTGGAGCTTCGTGATGTTGACCAAATTTCGATTTACCCCTTGAGCTCATTCCTCTAAAACTACACATCGTTCGTCCAGTATGATTTCTTGGACTGTAGGAAGATTTGGCGTTGTTGGCCTTGCCCCTATGCTACAGTCGAATATTGCTCTACCAACGTTACATGTCGCGTTGTTTCCATATGCAATTCGACTTGGTAATTATTTTCGTCAACAGGGATGTTCGGGTCACGAACTGCCACTTGCCTTGGGTGTTGTTCTCGATCTAGCTCTTCTTGTACGCCTTCATCACGTACTGCTCCTCCGGAATATATTTTTGAAACACAACTGTCGGAGCTTGTTCTACCAACATCACATACTCCTCACTTTATACGAATCTTTGAAATGCAGACGGGTTGAAAGTCGTTGGCCTTGCCCTCTACGTTACTGTCGTATCTAGTTCCTCCAACATTGCACTACATGAATTTGGAGATTTTCCGATGTAAAGATGCGTTGGAATAACCTTCTTTTGCGTCGGGAAAGATAAGTCCCAACGCAACAACGCGTCTTAAAATAATGTCGAGAAAAATGGGTCGGAAAAGGTGTTCCCGACGCCATGCATCGGGTTCGTAAATGTTTTCCCGACGCTTAGTACGTCAGAACTAATAGATGTTTGCCCAAACAAAAATGTCTGACATTAAATGTTTGTTTTAATGACGGGCAATGTCTGTCATTGATTGTTTAAAAATTTAATAAAAATAAAGAAATAAAACAATTTATACCCTTAGACTTTAGAGGTATTGTCAATTAGAACCTTAAATTATTGATTGTATCAATTTAAACCTAACTTTTCAAAACGGTATCAATTTACACATTCTATTAGAGTTTTTTAAAAAAAAATGTTAATTTAAATATGGTGGACACTTTTAATTTTAGCAATTGAACCATATGTGAATCAATTATCTTTAAATTGAATTTTTCTAATTAAAATATAGAAATGAAATACGCATCCAGGGAATCAAACCCTGGTCAATATCGTGGGAGGGTACTATGATACCACTATACTAGATGCACTTGATGATATTTATGCTTACTATGTATGTAAAAGTCGGAAAGTTCTATGATACCCCAACACTACAATGCGCTTTATGCAATATACACTTTGCATTAAAATAAAATAAAGAAATACAATAATTATACGCTTAGTATTTCTAAATAAAACATTTCCGTTGCCGGGAATCGAACCTGGGTCCCAGTGGTGAAAGCCAGATATCCTAACCGCTGGACAACAATAGAATTATATGATTATGGCAATATTTGTGTTTTAAGGGTGGTCATAATTTGCTTGACCGACTCCTCGCTACTTGCCTCTTCCGCCTACAATCTTCGAATCGGTCGGACATGGTTGTCAGTTGGCAGATGTCTTTTCAGCTAGGAATACCGTCTCGTCTCTTGGTCGATCTCCTTGACGGGGTCAGCAGATCTTCGCAAGGGGGTCATCTTTTTTGCTTCTCCCAAAGGGTTCAACATTTTTTATTTTTGTATGCTGCCGGAGATAGTTGGTCTGGGACAATCGCGCTTTAAGGTCTTGTTGCTTTTCATTCTCAACTAGTTGCTGGATTTCTCCCTTTGTTTGGATCTCGACTTACCAAAGTTCGATCTGAAATCGCTGGCGGTTGATCTAGTTGGATCTCTTCTTTGTGTTTCAACTTTTGTGTCCCTTTCTAGGCTTGCTACAGCTGGTTGTTACCTCCGTTGGAGCTTCGTGATGTTGACCAAATTCTGATTTACCCCTTGAGCTCATTCCTCTAAAACTACACATCGTTCGTCCAGTATGATTTCTTGGACTGTACGGAGATTTGGCGTTGTTGGCCTTGCCCCTTTGCTACCGTCAAATATTGCTCTACCAACGTTACATGTCGCGTTGTTTCCATATGCAATTCGACTTGGTAATTCTTTTCGTCAACAGGGATGTTCGGGTCACGAACTGCCACTTGCATTGGGTGTTGTTCTCGATCTAGCTCTTCTTGTACGCCTTCATCACGTACTGCTCCTCCGAAATGGATTTTTGAAACACAACTGTCGGAGCTTGTTCTACCAACATCTCATACTGCTCACTTAATATGAATCTTTGAAATGCAGACAGGTTGAAAGTCGTTGGCCTTACCCTCTACGTTACTGTCGGATCTTGTTCCACCAACATTGCACTGCATGAATTTGGAGATTTTCCGGTGTAAAGATGCATTGGAATAACCTTCTTTTGCGTCGGGAAAGATAAGTTCCAACGCAACGACGCGTCTTAAAATAATGTCGAGAAAAAGGGGTCGGAAAAGGTGTTCCCGACGCCATGCGTCGGGTTCGTAAATGTTTTCCCGACGCTTAGTACGTCAGAACTAATAGATGTTTGCCCAAAAAAAAATGTCTGCCATTAAATGTTTGTTTTAATGACGGGCAATGTCCGTCATCGATTGTTTAAAAATTTAATAAAAAGAAAAAAAAGAAAACAATTTATACCCTTAGACTTTGGAGGTATTGTCAATTAGAACCTAAAATTATTGATTGTATCAATTTAAACCTAACTTTTCAAAACGGTATCAATTTACACATTCTATTAGAGTTTTTTAAAAAAATGTTAATTTAAATATCGTGGACAATTTTAATTTTAACAATTAAACCATATGTGATTCAATTATCTTTAAATTGAATTTTTCTAATTAAAATATACAAATGAAATGCGCATCCAGGGAATCGAACCCTGGTCAGTACCGTGGGAGGGTACTATGATACCACTACACTAGATGCGCTTGATGATATTAAGCTTATGCTTACTATGTATGTAAAAGTCGGAAAGTACTATGATACCCCAACACTACAATGCGCTTTATGCAATATACACTTTGCATTAAAAAAATATAAAGAAATACAATTATAGGCTTACTATTTCTAAATAAAAAAATTTCCGTTGCCGGGAATCGAACCCGGGTCCCCTAGGTGAAAGCCAGATATCCTAACCGCTCGACGACAACGGAATTATATGACTATGGCAATATTTGTGTTTTAAGGGTGGTCATAATTTGCTTGACCGACTCCTCGCTACTTGCCTCCTCCGCCTACAATCTTCTAATCGGTCGGACATGGTTGTCAGTTGGCCGATGTCTTTTCAGCTAGGTTGACCGTCTCGTCTCTTGGTCGATCTCCTTGACCGGGTCAGCAGATCTTCGCAAGGGGGTCATCTTTTTTGCTTCTCCCAAAGGGGTCAACATTTTTTATTTTTGTATGCTGCCGGAGATAGTTGGTCTGGGACAATTGCGCTTTAAGGTCTTGTTGCTTTTCATTCTCTACTAGTTGCTGGCTTTCTCCCTTTGTTTGGATCTCGACTTACCAAAGTTCGATCTGAAATCGCTGGCGGTTGATCTAGTTGGATCTCTTCTTTGTCTTTCAACTTTTGTGTCCCTTTCTAGGCTTCCTACAGCTGGTTGTTACCACCTCCGTTGGAGCTTCGTGATGTTGACCAAATTCTGATTTACCCCTTGAGCTCATTCCTCTAAAACTACACATCGTTCGTCCAGTATGATTTCTTGGACTGTACGGAGATTTGGCGTTGTTGGCCTTGCCCCTTTGCTACCGTCAAATATTGCTCTACCAACGTTACATGCCGCGTTGTTTCCATATGCAATTCGACTTGGTAATTCTTTTCGTCAACAGGGATGTTCGGGTCACGAACTGCCACTTGCATTGGGTGTTGTTCTCGATCTAGCTCTTCTTGTACGCCTTCATCACGTACTGCTCCTCCGAAATGGATTTTTGAAACACAACTGTCGGAGCTTGTTCTACCAACATCTCATACTGCTCACTTAATATGAATCTTTGAAATGCAGACAGGTTGAAAGTCGTTGGCCTTACCCTCTACGTTACTGTCGGATCTTGTTCCACCAACATTGCACTGCATGAATTTGGAGATTTTCCGGTGTAAAGATGCATTGGAATAACCTTCTTTTGCGTCGGGAAAGATAAGTTCCAACGCAACGACGCGTCTTAAAATAATGTCGAGAAAAAGGGGTCGGAAAAGGTGTTCCCGACGCCATGCGTCGGGTTCGTAAATGTTTTCCCGACGCTTAGTACGTCAGAACTAATAGATGTTTGCCCAAAAAAAAATGTCTGCCATTAAATGTTTGTTTTAATGACGGGCAATGTCCGTCATCGATTGTTTAAAAATTTAATAAAAAGAAAAAAAGAAAACAATTTATACCCTTAGACTTTGGAGGTATTGTCAATTAGAACCTAAAATTATTGATTGTATCAATTTAAACCTAACTTTTCAAAACGGTATCAATTTACACATTCTATTAGAGTTTTTTAAAAAAATGTTAATTTAAATATCGTGGACAATTTTAATTTTAACAATTACACCATATGTGATTCAATTATCTTTAAATTGAATTTTTCTAATTAAAATATACAAATGAAATGTGCATCCAGGGAATCGAACCCTGGTCAGTACTGTGGGAGGGTACTATGATACCACTACACTAGATGCGCTTGATGATATTTATGCTTACTATGTATGTAAAAGTCGGAAAGTACTATGATACCCCAACACTACAATGCGCTTTATGCAATATACACTTTGCATTAAAAAAATATAAAGAAATACAATTATAGGCTTACTATTTCTAAATAAAAAAATTTCCGTTGCCGGGAATCGAACCCGGGTCCCCTGGGTGAAAGCCAGATATCCTAACCGCTCAACGACAACAGAATTATATGACTATGGCAATATTTGTGTTTTAAGGGTGGTCATAATTTGCTTGACCGACTCCTCGCTACTTGCCTCCTCCGCCTACAATCTTCGAATCGGTCGGACATGGTTGTCAGTTGGCCGATGTCTTTTCAGCTAGGTTGACCGTCTCGTCTCTTGGTCGATCTCCTTGACCGGGTCAGCAGATCTTCGCAAGGGGGTCATCTTTTTTGCTTCTCCCAAAGGGGTCAACATTTTTTATTTTTGTATGCTGCCGGAGATAGTTGGTCTGGGACAATTGCGCTTTAAGGTCTTGTTGCTTTTCATTCTCTACTAGTTGCTGGCTTTCTCCCTTTGTTTGGATCTCGACTTACCAAAGTTCGATCTGAAATCGCTGGCGGTTGATCTAGCGTTGGATCTCTTCTTTGTATTTCAACTTTTGTGTCCCTTTCTAGGCTTGCTACAGCTGGTTGTTGCCTCCGTTGGAGCTTCGTGATGTTGACCAAATTCCGATTTACCCCTTGAGCTCATTCCTCTAAAACTACACATCGTTCGTCCAGTATGATTTCTTGGACTGTAGGAAGATTTGGCGTTGTTGGCCTTGCCCCTATGCTACCGTCGAATATTGCTCTACCAACGTTACATGTCGCGTTGTTTCCATATGCAATTCGACTTGGTAATTATTTTCGTCAACAGGGATGTTCGGGTCACGAACTGCCACTTGCATTGGGTGTTGTTCTCGATCTAGTTCTTCTTGTACGCCTTCATCACGTACTGCTTCTCCGAAATGGATTTTTGAAACACAACTGTCGGAGCTTGTTCTACCAACATCTCATACTGCTCACTTAATATGAATCTTTGAAATGCAGACAGGTTGAAAGTCGTTGGCCTTGCCCTCTACGTTACTGTCCGATCTGGTTCCACCAACATTGCACTGCATGAATTTGGAGATTTTCCAGTGTAAAGATGCATTGGAATAACCTTCTTTTGTATCGGGAAAGATAAGTTCCAACGCAACGACGCGTCTTAAAATAATGTCGAGAAAAAGGGGTCGGAAAAGGTGTTCCCGACGCCATGCGTCGGGTTCGTAAATGTTTTCCCGACGCTTAGTACGTCAGAACTAATAGATGTTTGCCCAAAAAAAAATGTCTGCCATTAAATGTTTGTTTTAATGACGGTCAATGTCCGTCATCGATTGTTTAAAAATTTAATAAAAACAAAAAAAGAAAACAATTTATACCCTTAGACTTTGGAGGTATTGTCAATTAGAACCTAAAATTATTGATTGTATCAATTTAAACCTAACTTTTCAAAACGGTATCAATTTACACATTCTATTAGAGTTTTTTAAAAAAATGTTAATTTAAATATCGTGGACAATTTTAATTTTAACAATTAAACCATATGTGATTCAATTATCTTTAAATTGAATTTTTCTAATTAAAATATACAAATGAAATGCGCATCCAGGGAATCGAACCCTGGTCAGTACCGTGGGAGGGTACTATGATACCACTACACTAGATGCGCTTGGTGATATTTATGCTTACTATGTATGTAAAAGTCGGAAAGTACTATGATACCCCAACACTACAATGCGCTTTATGCAATATACACTTTGTATTAAAAAAATATAAAGAAATACAATTATACGCTTACTATTTCTAAATAAAACATTTCTGTTGCCGGGAATTGAACCCGGGTCCCCTGGGTGAAAGCCAGATATCCTAACCGCTGGACGACAACGGAATTATATGACTATGGCAATATTTGTGTTTTAAGGGTGGTCATAATTTGCTTGACCGACTCCTCGCTACTTGCCTCCTCCGCCTACAATCTTCGAATCGGTCGGACAGTGTTGTCAGTTGGCCGATGTCTTTTCAGCTAGGTTGACCGTCTCGTCTCTTGGTCGATCTCCTTGACCGGGTCAGCAGATCTTCGCAAGGGGGTCATCTTTTTTGCTTCTCCCAAAGGGGTCAACATTTTTTATTTTTGTATGCTGCCGGAGATAGTTGGTCTGGGACAATTGCGCTTTAAGGTCTTGTTGCTTTTCATTCTCTACTAGTTGCTGGATTTCTCCCTTTGCTTGGATCTCGACTTACCAAAGTTCGATCTGAAATCACTGGCGGTTGATCTAGCGTTGGATCTCTTCTTTGTATTTCAACTTTTGTGTCCCTTTCTAGGCTTGCTACAGCTGGTTGTTGCCTCCGTTGGAGCTTCGTGATGTTGACCAAATTCCGATTTACCCCTTGAGCTCATTCCTTTAAAACTACACATCGTTCGTCCAGTATGATTTCTTGGACTGTAGGAAGATTTGGCGTTGTTGGCCTTGCCCCTATGCTACCGTCGAATATTGCTCTACCAACGTTACATGTCGCGTTGTTTCCATATGCAATTCGACTTGGTAATTATTTTCGTCAACAGGGATGTTCGGGTCACGAAGTGCCACTTGCATTGGGTGTTGTTCTCGATCTAGCTCTTCTTGTACGCCTTCATCACGTACTGCTCCCCCGAAATGGATTTTTGAAACACAATTGTCGGAGCTTGTTCTACCAACATCTCATACTGCTCACTTAATATGAATCTTTGAAATGCAGACAGGTTGAAAGTCGTTGGCCTTGCCCTCTACGTTACTGTCAGATATGGTTCCACCAACATTGCACTGCATGAATTTGGAGATTTTCCGGTGTAAAGATGCATTGGAATAACCTTCTTTTGCGTCGAGAAAGATAAGTTCCAACGCAACGACGCGTCTTAAAATAATGTCGAGAAAAAGGGGTCGGAAAAGGTGTTCCCGACGCCATGCGTCGGGTTCGTAAATGTTTTCCCGACGCTTAGTACGTCAGAACTAATAGATGTTCGCCCAAAAAAAAATGTCTGACATTAAATATTTGTTTTAATGACGGGCAATGTCCGTCATCGATTGTTTAAAAATTTAATAAAAAGAAAAAAAGAAAACAATTTATACCCTTAGACTTTGGAGGTATTGTCAATTAGAACCTTAAATTATTGATTGTATCAATTTAAACCTAACTTTTCAAAACGATATCAATTTACACATTCTATTAGAGTTTTTTTAAAAAATGTTAATTTAAATATCGTGGACAATTTTAATTTTAACAATTAAACCATATGTGATTCAATTATCTTTAAATTGATTTTTTCTATTTAAAATATACAAATGAAATGCGCATCCAAGGAATCGAACCCTGGTCAGTACCGTGGGAGGGTACAATGATACCACTACACTAGATGCGCTTGATGATATTTATGCTTACTATGTATGTAAAAGTCGGAAAGTACTATGATACCCCAACACTACAATGCGCTTTATGCAATATACACTTTGTATTAAAAAAATATAAAGAAATACAATTATACGCTTACTATTTCTAAATAAAACATTTCCGTTGCCGGGAATCGAACCCGGGTCCCCTGGGTGAAAGCCAGATATCCTAACCGCTGGTCGACAACGGAATTATATGACTATGGCAATATTTGTGTTTTAAGGGTGGTCATAATTTGCTTGACCGACTCCTCGCTACTTGCCTCCTCCGCCTACAATCTTCGAATCGGTCGGACAGTGTTGTCAGTTGGCCGATGTCTTTTCAGCTAGGTTGACCGCCTCGTCTCTTGGTCAATCTCCTTGACCGGGTCAGCAGATCTTCGCAAGGGGGTCATCTTTTTTGCTTCTCCCAAAGGGGTCAACATTTTTTATTTTTGTATGCTGCCGGAGATAGTTGGTCTGGGACAATTGCGCTTTAAGGTCTTGTTGCTTTTCATTCTCTACTAGTTGCTGGATTTCTCCCTTTGTTTGGATCTCGACTTACCAAAGTTCGATCTGAAATCGCTGGCGGTTGATCTAGCGTTGGATCTCTTCTTTGTATTTCAACTTTTGTGTCCCTTTCTAGGCTTGCTACAGCTGGTTGTTGCCTCCGTTGGAGCTTCGTGATGTTGACCAAATTTCGATTTACCCCTTGAGCTCATTCCTCTAAAACTACACATCGTTCGTCCAGTATGATTTCTTGGACTGTAGGAAGATTTGGCGTTGTTGGCCTTGTCCCTATGCTACCGTCGAATATTGCTCTACCAACGTTATATGTCGCGTTGTTTCCATATGCAATTCGACTTGGTAATTATTTTCGTCAACAGGGATGTTCGGGTCACGAACTGCCACTTGCATTGGGTGTTGTTCTCGATCTAGCTCTTCTTGTACGCCTTCATCACGTACTGCTCCCCCGAAATGGATTTTTGAAACACAATTGTCGGAGCTTGTTCTACCAACATCTCATACTGCTCACTTAATATGAATCTTTGAAATGCAGACAGGTTGAAAGTCGTTGGCCTTGCCCTCTACGTTACTGTCAGATCTGGTTCCACCAACATTGCACTGCATGAATTTGGAGATTTTCCGGTGTAAAGATGCATTGGAATAACCTTCTTTTGCGTCGGGAAAGATAAGTTCCAACGCAACGACGCGTCTTAAAATAATGTCGAGAAAAAGGGGTCGGAAAAGGTGTTCCCGACGCCATGCGTCGGGTTCGTAAATGTTTTCCCGACGCTTAGTACGTCAGAACTAATAGATGTTTGCCCAAAAAAAAATGTCTGCCATTAAATGTTTGTTTTAATGACGGGCAATGTCCGTCATCGATTGTTTAAAAATTTAATAAAAAGAAAAAAAGAAAACAATTTATACCCTTAGACTTTGGAGGTATTGTCAATTAGAACCTAAAATTATTGATTGTATCAATTTAAACCTAACTTTTCAAAACGGTATCAATTTACACATTCTATTAGAGTTTTTTAAAAAAATGTTAATTTAAATATCGTGGACAATTTTAATTTTAACAATTAAACCATATGTGATTCAATTATCTTTAAATTGAATTTTTCTAATTAAAATATACAAATGAAATGCGCATCCAGGGAATCGAACCCTGGTCAGTACCGTGGGAGGGTACTATGATACCACTACACTAGATGCGCTTGATGATATTTATGCTTACTATGTATGTAAAAGTCGGAAAGTACTATGATACCCCAACACTACAATGCGCTTTATGCAATATACACTTTGTATTAAAAAAATATAAAGAAATACAATTATACGCTTACTATTTCTAAATAAAACATTTCCGTTGCCGGGAATCGAACCCGGGTCCCCTGGGTGAAAGCCAGATATCCTAACCGCTGGACGACAACGGAATTATATGACTATGGCAATATTTGTGTTTTAAGGGTGGTCATAACTTGCTTGACCGACTCCTCGCTACTTGCCTCCTCCGCCTACAATCTTCGAATCGGTCGGACAGTGTTGTCAGTTGGCCGATGTCTTTTCAGCTAGGTTGACCGTCTCGTCTCTTGGTCGATCTCCTTGACCGGGTCAGCAGATCTTCGCAAGGGGGTCATCTTTTTTGCTTCTCCCAAAGGGGTCAACATTTTTTATTTTTGTATGCTGCCGGAGATAGTTGGTCTGGGACAATTGCGCTTTAAGGTCTTGTTGCTTTTCATTCTCTACTAGTTGCTGGATTTCTCCCTTTGCTTGGATCTCGACTTACCAAAGTTCGATCTGAAATCACTGGCGGTTGATCTAGCGTTGGATCTCTTCTTTGTATTTCAACTTTTGTGTCCCTTTCTAGGCTTGCTACAGCTGGTTGTTGCCTCCGTTGGAGCTTCGTGATGTTGACCAAATTCCGATTTACCCCTTGAGCTCATTCCTTTAAAACTACACATCGTTCGTCCAGTATGATTTCTTGGACTGTAGGAAGATTTGGCGTTGTTGGCCTTGCCCCTATGCTACCGTCGAATATTGCTCTACCAACGTTACATGTCGCGTTGTTTCCATATGCAATTCGACTTGGTAATTATTTTCGTCAACAGGGATGTTCGGGTCACGAACTGCCACTTGCATTGGGTGTTGTTCTCGATCTAGCTCTTCTTGTACGCCTTCATCACGTACTGCTTCTCCAAAATGGATTTTTGAAACACAACTGTCGGAGCTTGTTCTACCAACATCTTATACTGCTCACTTAATATGAATCTTTGAAATGCAGACAGGTTGAAAGTCGTTGGCCTTGCCCTCTACGTTACTGTCAGATCTGGTTCCACCAACATTGCACTGCATGAATTTGGAGATTTTCCGGTGTAAAGATGCATTGGAATAACCTTCTTTTGCGTCGGGAAAGATAAGTTCCAACGCAACGACGCGTCTTAAAATAATGTCGAGAAAAAGGGGTCGGAAAAGGTGTTCCCGACGCCATGCGTCGGGTTCGTAAATGTTTTCCCGACGCTTAGTACGTCAGAACTAATAGATGTTTGCCCAAAAAAAAATGTCTGACATTAAATGTTTGTTTTAATGACGGGCAATGTCCGTCATCGATTGTTTAAAATTTAATAAAAAGAAAGAAAGAAAACAATTTATACCCTTAGACTTTGGAGGTATTGTCAATTAGAACCTTAAATTATTGATTGTATCAATTTAAACCTAACTTTTCAAAACGGTATCAATTTACACATTCTATTAGAGTTTTTAAAAAAAATGTTAATCTAAATATCGTGGACAACCATATGTGATTCAATTATTTTTAAATTGAATTTTTCTAATTAAAATATACAAATGAAATGCGCATCTAGGGAATCGAACCCTGGTCAGTACCGTGGGAGGGTACTATGATACCACTACACTAGATGCGCTTGATGATATTTATGCTTACTATGTATGTAAAAGTCGGAAAGTACTATGATACCCCAACACTACAATGCGCTTTATGCAATATACACTTTGCATTAAAAAAATATAAAGAAATACAATTATACACTTACTATTTCTAAATAAAACATTTCCGTTGCCGGGTATCGAACCCGGGTCCCCTGGGTGAAAGCCAGATATCCTAACCGCTGGATGACAACGGAATTATATGACTATGGCAATATTTGTGTTTTAAGGGTGGTCATAATTTGCTTGACCGACTCCTCGCTACTTGCCTCCTCCGCCTACAATCTTCGAATCGGTCGGACATGGTTGTCAGTTGGCCGATGTCTTTTCAGCTAGGTTGACCGTCTCGTCTCTTGGTCGATCTCCTTGACCAGGTCATCAGATCTTCGCAAGGGGGTCATCTTTTTTGCTTCTCCCAAAGGGGTCAACATTTTTTATTTTTGTATGTTGCCGGAGATAGTTGGTCTGGGACAATTGCGCTTTAAGGTCTTGTTGCTTTTCATTCTCTACTAGTTGCTGGCTTTCTCCCTTTGTTTGGATCTCGACTTACCAAAGTTCGATCTGAAATCGCTGGCGGTTGATCTAGCGTTGGATCTCTTCTTTGTATTTCAACTTTTGTGTCCCTTTCTAGGCTTGCTACAGCTGGTTGTTGCCTCCCTTGGAGCTTCGTGATGTTGACCAAATTCTGATTTACCCCTTGAGCTCATTCCTCTAAAACTACACATCGTTCGTCCAGTATGATTTCTTGGACTGTAGGAAGATTTGGCGTTGTTGGCCTTGCCCCTATGCTACCGTCGAATATTGCTCTACCAACGTTACATGTCGCGTTGTTTCCATATGCAATTCGACTTGGTAATTATTTTCGTCAACAGGGATGTTCGGGTCACGAACTGCCACTTGCATTGGGTGTTGTTCTCGATCTAGCTCTTCTTGTACGCCTTCATCACGTACTGCTTCTCCGAAATGGATTTTTGAAACACAACTGTCGGAGCTTGTTCTACCAACATCTCATACTGCTCACTTAATATGAATCTTTGAAATGCAGACAGGTTGAAAGTCGTTGGCCTTGCCCTCTACGTTACTGTCCGATCTGGTTCCACCAACATTGCACTGCATGAATTTGGAGATTTTCCGGTGTAAAGATGCATTGGAATAACCTTCTTTTGCGTCGGGAAAGATAAGTTCCAACGCAACGACGCGTCTTAAAATAATGTCGAGAAAAAGGGGTCGGAAAAGGTGTTCCCGACGCCATGCGTCGGGTTCGTAAATGTTTTCCCGACGCTTAGTACGTCAGAACTAATAGATGTTTGCCCAAAAAAAAATGTCTGACATTAAATGTTTGTTTTAATGACGGGCAATGTCCGTCATCGATTGTTACCCTGGTCAGTACCGTGGGAGGGTACTATGATACCACTACACTAGATGCGCTTGATGATATTTATGCTTACTATGTATGTAAAAGTCGGAAAGTACTATGATACCCCAACAATACAATGCGCTTTATGCAATATACACTTTGCATTAAAAAAATATAAAGAAATACAATTATACGCTTACTATTTCTAAATAAAACATTTCCGTTGCCGGGAATCGAACCCGGGTCCCCAGGGTGAAAGCCAGATATCCTAACCGCTGGACGACAACGGAATTATATGACTATGGCAATATTTGTGTTTTAAGGGTGGTCATAATTTGCTTGACCGACTCCTCGCTACTTGCCTCCTCCGCCTACAATCTTCGAATCGGTCGGACATGGTTGTCAGTTGGCCGATGTCTTTTCAGCTAGGTTGACCTTCTCGTCTCTTGGTCGATCTCCTTGACCGGGTCAGCAGATCTTCGCAAGGGGGTCATCTTTTTTGCTTCTCCCAAAGGGGTCAACATTTTTTATTTTTGTATGCTGCCGGAGATAGTTGGTCTGGGACAATTGCGCTTTAAGGTCTTGTTGCTTTTCATTCTCTACTAGTTGCTGGCTTTCTCCCTTTGTTTGGATCTCGACTTACCAAAGTTCGATCTGAAATCGCTGGCGGTTGATCTAGCGTTGGATCTCTTCTTTGTATTTCAACTTTTGTGTCCCTTTCTAGGCTTGCGACAGCTGGTTGTTGCCTCCGTTGGAGCTTCGTGATGTTGACCAAATTCCGATTTACCCCTTGAGCTCATTCCTCTAAAACTACACATCGTTCGTCCAGTATGATTTCTTGGAGTGTAGGAAGATTTGGCGTTGTTGGCCTTGCCCCTATGCTACCGTCGAATATTGCTCTACCAACGTTACATGTCGCGTTGTTTCCATATGCAATTCGACTTGGTAATTATTTTCGTCAACAGGGATGTTCGGGTCACGAACTGCCACTTGCATTGGGTGTTGTTCTCGATCTAGCTCTTCTTGTACGCCTTCATCACGTACTGCTTCTCCGAAATGGATTTTTGAAACACAACTGTCGGAGCTTGTTCTACCAACATCTCATACTGCTCACTTAATATGAATCTTTGAAATGCAGACAGGTTGAAAGTCGTTGGCCTTGCCCTCTACGTTACTGTCCGATCTGGTTCCACCAACATTGCACTGCATGAATTTGGAGATTTTCCAGTGTAAAGATGCATTGGAATAACCTTCTTTTGCGTCGGGAAAGATAAGTTCCAACGCAACGACGCGTCTTAAAATAATGTCGAGAAAAAGGGGTCGGAAAAGGTGTTCCCGACGCCATGCGTCGGGTTCGTAAATGTTTTCCCGACGCTTAGTACGTCAGAACTAATAGATGTTTGCCCAAAAAAAAATGTCTGACATTAAATGTTTGTTTTAATGACGGGCAATGTCCGTCATCGATTGTTTAAAAATTTAATAAAAAGAAAGAAAGAAAACAATTTATACCCTTAGACTTTGGAGGTATTGTCAATTAGAACCTTAAATTATTGATTGTATCAATTTAAACCTAACTTTTCAAAACGGTATCAATTTACACATTCTATTAGAGTTTTTAAAAAAAAATGTTAATTTAAATATCGTGGACAATTTTAATTTTAACAATTAAACCATATGTGATTGAATTATCTTTAAATTGAATTTTTCTAATTAAAATTTACAAATGAAATGCGCATCCAAGGAATCGAACCCTGGTCAGTACCGTGGGAGGGTACTATGATACCACTACACTAGATGCGCTTAATGATATTTATGCTTACTATGTATGTAAAAGTCGGAAAGTACTATGATACCCCAACACTACAATGCGCTTTATGCAATATACACTTTGCTTTAAAAAAATATAAAGAAATACAATTATACGCTTACTATTTCTAAATAAAACATTTCCGTTGCCGGAAATCGAACCCGGGTCCCCTGGGTGAAAGCCAGATATCCTAACCGCTGGACGACAACGGAATTATATGACTATGGCAATATTTGTGTTTTAAGGGTGGTCATAATTTGCTTGACCGACTCCTCGCTACTTGCCTCCTCCGCCTACAATCTTCGAATCGGTCGGACAGTGTTGTCAGTTGGCCGATGTCTTTTCAGCTAGGTTGACCGTCTCGTCTCTTGGTCGATCTCCTTGACCGGGTCAGCAGATCTTCGCAAGGGGGTCATCTTTTTTGCTTCTCCCAAAGGGGTCAACATTTTTTATTTTTGTATGCTGCTGGAGATAGTTGGTCTGGGACAATTGCGCTTTAAGGTCTTGTTGCTTTTCATTCTCTACTAGTTGCTGGATTTCTCCCTTTGCTTGGATCTCGACTTACCAAAGTTCGATCTGAAATCACTGGTGGTTGATCTAGCGTTGGATCTCTTCTTTGTATTTCAACTTTTGTGTCCCTTTCTAGGCTTGCTACAGCTGGTTGTTGCCTCCGTTGGAGCTTCGTGATGTTGACCAAATTCCGATTTACCCCTTGAGCTCATTCCTTTAAAACTACACATCGTTCGTCCAGTATGATTTCTTGGACTGTAGGAAGATTTGGCGTTGTTGGCCTTGCCCCTATGCTACCGTCGAATATTGCTCTACCAACGTTACATGTCGCGTTGTTTCCATATGCAATTCGACTTGGTAATTATTTTCGTCAACAGGGATGTTCGGGTCACGAACTGCCACTTGCATTGGGTGTTGTTCTCGATCTAGCTCTTCTTGTACGCCTTCATCACGTACTGCTCCCCCGAAATGGATTTTTGAAACACAATTGTCGGAGCTTGTTTTACCAACATCTCATACTGCTCACTTAATATGAATCTTTGAAATGCAGACAGGTTGAAAGTCGTTGGCCTTGCCCTCTACGTTACTGTCAGATCTGGTTCCACCAACATTGCACTGCATGAATTTGGAGATTTTCCGGTGTAAAGATGCATTGGAATAACCTTCTTTTGCATCGGGAAAGATAAGTTCCAACGCAACGACGCGTCTTAAAATAATGTCGAGAAAAACGGGTCGGAAAAGGTGTTCCCGACGCCATGCGTCGGCTTCGTAAATGTTTTCCCGACGCTTAGTACGTCAGAACTAATAGATGTTTGCCCAAAAAAAAATGTCTGACATTAAATGTTTGTTTTAATGACGGGCAATGTCCGTCATCGATTGTTTAAAAATTTAATAAAAAGAAAAAAAGAAAACAATTTATACCCTTAGACTTTGGAGGTATTGTCAATTAGAACCTTAAATTATTGATTGTATCAATTTAAACCTAATTTTTCAAAACGATATCAATTTACACATTCTATTAGAGTTTTTTAAAAAAATGTTAATTTAAATATCGTGGACAATTTTAATTTTAACAATTAAACCATATGTGATTCAATTATCTTTAAATTGATTTTTTCTATTTAAAATAAACAAATGAAATGCGCATCCAAGGAATCGAACCCTGGTCAGTACCGTGGGAGGGTACAATGATACCACTACACTAGATGCGCTTGATGATATTTATGCTTACTATGTATGTAAAAGTCGGAAAGTACTATGATACCCCAACACTACAATGCGCTTTATGCAATATACACTTTGCATTAAAAAAATATAAAGAAATACAATTATAGGCTTACTATTTCTAAATAAAACATTTCCGTTGCCGGGAATCGAAGCCGGGTCCCCTGGGTGAAAGCCAGATATCCTAACCGCTGGACGACAACGGAATTATATGACTATGGCAATATTTGTGTTTTAAGGGTGGTCATAATTTGCTTGACCGGCTCCTCGCTACTTGCCTCCTCCGCCTACAATCTTCGAATCGGTCGGACATGGTTGTCAGTTGGCCGATGTCTTTTCAGCTAGGTTGACCGTCTCGTCTCTTGGTCGATCTCCTTGACCGGGTCAGCAGATCTTCGCAAGGGGGTCATCTTTTTTGCTTCTCCCAAACGGGTCAACATTTTTTATTTTTGTATGCTGCCGGAGATAGTTGGTCTGGGACAATTGCGCTTTAAGGTCTTGTTGCTTTTCATTCTCTACTAGTTGCTGGATTTCTCCCTTTGTTTGGATTTCGACTTACCAAAGTTCGATCTGAAATCGCTGGCGGTTGATCTAGCGTTGGATCTCTTCTTTGTATTTCAACTTTTGTGTCCCTTTCTAGGCTTGCTACAGCTGATTGTTGCCTCCGTTGGAGCTTCGTGATGTTGACCAAATTCCGATTTACCCCTTGAGCTCATTCCTCTAAAACTACACATCGTTCGTCTAGTATGATTTCTTGGACTGTAGGAAGATTTGGCGTTGTTGGCCTTGCCCCTATGCTACCGTCGAATATTGCTCTACCAACGTTACATGTCGCGTTGTTTCCATATGCAATTCGACTTGGTAATTATTTTCGTCAACAGGGATGTTCGGGTCACGAACTGCCACTTGCATTGGGTGTTGTTCTCGATCTAGCTCTTCTTGTACGCCTTCATCACGTACTGCTTCTCCGAAATGGATTTTTGAAACACAACTGTCGGAGCTTGTTCTACCAACATCTCATACTGCTCACTTAATATGAATCTTTGAAATGCAGACAGGTTGAAAGTCGTTGGCCTTGCCCTCTACGTTACTGTCCGATCTGGTTCCACCAACATTGCACTGCATGAATTTGGAGATTTTCCGGTGTAAAGATGCATTGGAATAACCTTCTTTTGCGTCGGGAAAGATAAGTTCCAACGCAACGACGCGTCTTAAAATAATGTCGAGAAAAAGGGGTCGGAAAAGGTGTTCCCGACGCCATGCGTCGGGTTCGTAAATGTTTTCCCGACGCTTAGTACGTCAGAACTAATAGATGTTTGCCCAAAAAAAAATGTCTGACATTAAATGTTTGTTTTAATGACGGGCAATGTCCGTCATCGATTGTTTAAAAATTTAATAAAAAGAAAGAAAGAAAACAATTTATACCCTTAGACTTTGGAGGTATTGTCAATTAGAACCTTAAATTATTGATTGTATCAATTTAAACCTAACTTTTCAAAACGGTATCAATTTACACATTCTATTAGAGTTTTTAAAAAAAATGTTAATCTATATATCGTGGAAAGGAATCGAACCCTGGTCAGTACCGTGGGAGGGTACAATGATACCACTACACTAGATGCGCTTGATGATATTTATGCTTACTATGTATGTAAAATTCGGAAAGTACTATGATACCCCAACACTACAATGCGCTTTATGCAATATACACTTTGCATTAAAAAAATATAAAGAAATACAATTATACGCTTACTATTTCTAAATAAAACATTTCCGTTGCCGGGAATCGAACCCGGGTCCCCTGGGTGAAAGCTAGATATCCTAACCGCTGGACGACAACGGAATTATATGACTATGGCAATATTTGTGTTTTAAGGGTGGTCATAATTTGCTTGACCGACTCCTCGCTACTTGCCTCCTCCGCCTACAATCTTCGAATCGGTCGGACATGGTTGTCAGTTGGCTGATGTCTTTTCAGCTAGGTTGATCGTCTCGTCTCTTGGTCGATCTCCTTGACCGGGTCAGCAGATCTTCGCAAGGGGGTCATCTTTTTTGCTTCTCCCAAAGGGGTCAACATTTTTTATTTGTGTATGCTGCTGGAGATAGTTGGTCTGGGACAATTGCGCTTTAAGGTCTTGTTGCTTTTCATTCTCTACTAGTTGCTGGCTTTCTCCCTTTGTTTGGATCTCGACTTACCAAAGTTCGATCTGAAATCGCTGGCGGTTGATCTAGCGTTGGATCTCTTTTTTGTATTTCAACTTTTGTATCCCTTTCTAGGCTTGCTACAGCTGGTTGTTGCCTCCGTTGGAGCTTCGTGATGTTGACCAAATTCCGATTTACCCCTTGAGCTCATTCCTCTAAAACTACACATCGTTCGTCCAGTATGATTTCTTGGACTGTAGGAAGATTTGGCGTTGTTGGCCTTGCCCCTATGCTACCGTCGAATATTGCTCTACCAACGTTACATGTCGCGTTGTTTCCATATGCATTTCGACTTGGTAATTATTTTCGTCAACAGGGATGTTCGGGTCACGAACTGCCACTTGCATTGGGTGTTGTTCTCGATCTAGCTCTTCTTGTACGCCTTCATCACGTACTGCTTCTCCGAAATGGATTTTTGAAACACAACTGTCGGAGCTTGTTCTACCAACATCTCATACTGCTCACTTAATATGAATCTTTGAAATGCAGACAGGTTGAAAGTCGTTGGCCTTGCCCTCTACGTTACTGTCCGATCTGGTTCCACCAACATTGCACTGCATGAATTTGGAGATTTTCCGGTGTAAAGATGCATTGGAATAACCTTCTTTTGCGTCGGGAAAGATAAGTTCCAACGCAACGACGCGTCTTAAAATAATGTCGAGAAAAAGGGGTCGGAAAAGGTGTTCCCGACGCCATGCGTCGGGTTCGTAAATGTTTTCCCGACGCTTAGTACGTCAGAACTAATAGATGTTTGCCCAAAAAAAAATGTCTGACATTAAATGTTTGTTTTAATGACGGGCAATGTCCGTCATCGATTGTTTAAAAATTTAATAAAAAGAAAGAAAGAAAACAATTTATACCCTTAGACTTTGGAGGTATTGTCAATTAGAACCTTAAATTATTGATTGTATCAATTTAAACCTAACTTTTCAAAACGGTATCAATTTACACATTCTATTAGAGTTTTTAAAAAAAATGTTAATCTATATATCGTGGAAAGGAATCGAACCCTGGTCAGTACCGTGGGAGGGTACAATGATACCACTACACTAGATGCGCTTGATGATATTTATGCTTACTATGTATGTAAAATTCGGAAAGTACTATGATACCCCAACACTACAATGCGCTTTATGCAATATACACTTTGCATTAAAAAAATATAAAGAAATACAATTATACGCTTACTATTTCTAAATAAAACATTTCCGTTGCCGGGAATCGAACCCGGGTCCCCTGGGTGAAAGCTAGATATCCTAACCGCTGGACGACAACGGAATTATATGACTATGGCAATATTTGTGTTTTAAGGGTGGTCATAATTTGCTTGACCGACTCCTCGCTACTTGCCTCCTCCGCCTACAATCTTCGAATCGGTCGGACATGGTTGTCAGTTGGCTGATGTCTTTTCAGCTAGGTTGACCGTCTCGTCTCTTGGTCGATCTCCTTGACCGGGTCAGCAGATCTTCGCAAGGGGGTCATCTTTTTTGCTTCTCCCAAAGGGGTCAACATTTTTTATTTGTGTATGCTGCTGGAGATAGTTGGTCTGGGACAATTGCGCTTTAAGGTCTTGTTGCTTTTCATTCTCTACTAGTTGCTGGCTTTCTCCCTTTGTTTGGATCTCGACTTACCAAAGTTCGATCTGAAATCGCTGGCGGTTGATCTAGCGTTGGATCTCTTTTTTGTATTTCAACTTTTGTATCCCTTTCTAGGCTTGCTACAGCTGGTTGTTGCCTCCGTTGGAGCTTCGTGATGTTGACCAAATTCCGATTTACCCCTTGAGCTCATTCCTCTAAAACTACACATCGTTCGTCCAGTATGATTTCTTGGACTGTAGGAAGATTTGGCGTTGTTGGCCTTGCCCCTATGCTACCGTCGAATATTGCTCTACCAACGTTACATGTCGCGTTGTTTCCATATGCAATTCGACTTGGTAATTATTTTCGTCAACAGGGATGTTCGGGTCACGAACTGCCACTTGCATTGGGTGTTGTTCTCGATCTAGCTCTTCTTGTACGCCTTCATCACGTACTGCTTCTCCGAAATGGATTTTTGAAACACAACTGTCGGAGCTTGTTCTACCAACATCTCATACTGCTCACTTAATATGAATCTTTGAAATGCAGACAGGTTGAAAGTCGTTGGCCTTGCCCTCTACGTTACTGTCCGATCTGGTTCCACCAACATTGCACTGCATGAATTTGGAGATTTTCCAGTGTAAAGATGCATTGGAATAACCTTCTTTTGCGTCGGGAAAGATAAGTTCCAACGCAACGACGCGTCTTAAAATAATGTCGAGAAAAAGGGGTCGGAAAAGGTGTTCCCGACGCCATGCGTCGGGTTCGTAAATGTTTTCCCGACGCTTAGTACGTCAGAACTAATAGATGTTTGCCCAAAAAAAAATGTCTGACATTAAATGTTTGTTTTAATGACGGGCAATGTCCGTCATCGATTGTTTAAAAATTTAATAAAAAGAAAGAAAGAAAACAATTTATACCCTTAGACTTTGGAGGTATTGTCAAGTAGAACCTTAAATTATTGATTGTATCAATTTAAACCTAACTTTTCAAAACAGTATCAATTTACACATTCTATTAGAGTTTTTAAAAAAAAATGTTAATTTAAATATCGTGGACAATTTTAATTTTAACAATTAAACCATATGTGATTGAATTATCTTTAAATTGAATTTTTCTAATTAAAATATACAAATGAAATGCGCATCCAGGGAATCGAACCCTGGTCAGTACCGTGGGAGGGTACTATGATACCAATACACTAGATGCGCTTGATGATATTTATGCTTACTATGTATGTAAAAGTCGGAAAGTACTATGATACCCCAACACTACAATGCGCTTTATGCAATATACACTTTGCATTAAAAAAATATAAAGAAATACAATTATACGCTTACTATTTCTAAATAAAACATTTCCGTTGCCGGAAATCGAACCCGGGTCCCCTGGGTGAAAGCCAGATATCCTAACCGCTGGACGACAACGGAATTATATGACTATGGCAATATTTGTGTTTTAAGGGTGGTCATAATTTGCTTGACCGACTCCTCGCTACTTGCCTCCTCCGCCTACAATCTTCGAATCGGTCGGACATGGTTGTCAGTTGGCCGATGTCTTTTCAGCTAGGTTGACCGTCTCGTCTCTTGGTCGATCTCCTTGACCGGGTCAGCAGATCTTCGCAAGGGGGTCATCTTTTTTGCTTCTCCAAAAGGGGTCAACATTTTTTATTTTTGTATGCTGCCGGAGATAGTTGGTCTGGGACAATTGCGCTTTAAGGTCTTGTTGCTTTTCATTCTCTACTATTTGCTGGATTTCTCCCTTTGTTTGGATCTCGACTTACCAAAGTTCGATCTGAAATCGCTGGCGGTTGATCTAGCGTTGGATCTCTTCTTTGTCTTTCAACTTTTGTGTCCCTTTCTAGGCTTGCTACAGCTGGTTGTTGCCTCCGTTGGAGCTTCGTCATGTTGACCAAATTCCGATTTACCCCTTGAGCTCATTCCTCTAAAACTACACATCGTTCGTCCAGTATGATTTCTTGGACTGTAGGAAGATTTGGCGTTGTTGGCCTTGCTTCTATGCTACCGTCGAATATTGCTCTACCAACGTTACATGTCGCGTTGTTTCCATATGCAATTCGACTTGGTAATTCTTTTCGTCAACAGGGATGTTCGGGTCACGAACTGCCACTTGCATTGGGTGTTGTTCTCGATCTAGCTCTTCTTGTACGCCTTCATCACGTACTGCTCCTACGAAATGGATTTTTGAAACACAACTGTCGGAGCTTATTCTACCAACATCTCATACTGCTCACTTAATATGACTCTTTGAAATGCAGACATGTTGAAAGTCGTTGGCCTTGCCCTCTACGTTACTGTCAGATCTGGTTCCACCAACATTGCACTACATGAATTTGGAGATTTTCCGGTGTAAAGATGCATTGGAATAACCTTCTTTTGCGTCGGGAAAGATAAGTTCCAACGCAACGACGCGTCTTAAAATAATGTCGAGAAAAAGGGGTCGGAAAAGGTGTTCCCGACGCCATGCGTCGGGTTCGTAAATGTTTTCCCGACGCTTAGTACGTCAGAACTAATAGATGTTTGCCCAAAAAAAAATGTCTGACATTAAATGTTTGTTTTAATGACGGGCAATGTCCGTCATCGATTGTTTAAAAATTTAATAAAAAGAAAGAAAGAAAACAATTTATACCCTTAGACTTTGGAGGTATTGTCAATTAGAACCTTAAATTATTGATTGTATCAATTTAAACCTAACTTTTCAAAACGGTATCAATTTGCACATTCTATTAGAGTTTTTAAAAAAAAATGTTAATTTATATATCGTGGACACTTTTAATTGTAACAATTAAACCATATGTGATTCAATTATCTTTAAATTGAATTTTTCTAATTAAAATATACAAATGAAATGCGCATCCAGGGAATCGAACCCTGGTCAGTACCGTGGAAGGGTACTATGATACCACTACACTAGATGCGCTTGATGATATTTATGCTTACTATGTAGGTAAAAGTCGAAAAGTACTATGATACCCCAACACTACAATGCGCTTTATGCAATATACACTTTGCATTAAAAAAATTTAAAGAAATACAATTATACGCTTACTATTTCTAAATAAAACATTTCTGTTGCCGGGAATCGAACCCGGGTCCCCTGGGTGAAAGCCAAATATCCTAACCGTTAGACGACAACGGAATTATATGACTATGGCAATATTTGTGTTTTAAGGGTGGTCATAATTTGCTTGACCGACTCCTCGCTACTTGCCTCCTCCGCCTACAATCTTCGAATCGGTCGGACATGGTTGTCAGTTGGCCGATGTCTTTTCAGCTAGGTTGACCGTCTCGTCTCTTGGTCGATCTCCTTGACCGGGTCAGCAGATCTTCGCAAGAGCGTCATCTTTTTTGCTTCTCCAAAAGGGGTCAACATTTTTTATTTTTGTATGCTGCCGGATATAGTTGGTCTGGGACAATTGCGCTTTAAGGTCTTGTTGCTTTTCATTTTCTACTAGTTGCTGGATTTCTCCCTTTGTTTGGATCTCGACTTACCAAAGTTCGATCTGAAATCGTTGGCGTTTGATCTAGCGTTGGATCTCTTCTTTGTCTTTCAACTTTTGTGTCCCTTTCTAGGCTTGCTACAGCTGGTTGTTACCTCCGTTGGAGCTTCGTGATGTTGATTAAATTCCGATTTACCCCTTGAGCTCATTCCTCTAAAACTACACATCGTTCGTCCAGTATGATTTCTTGGACTGTAGGAAGATTTGGCGTTGTTGGCCTTGCCCCTATGCTACCATCGAATATTGCTCTACCAACGTTACATGTCGCGTTGTTTCCATATGCAATTCGACTTGGTAATTATTTTAGTCAACAGGGATGTTCGGGTCACGAACTGCCACTTGCATTGGGTGTTGTTCTCGATCTAGCTCTTCTTGTACGCCTTCATCACGTACTGCTCCTCCGAAATGGATTTTTGAAACACAACTGTCGGAGCTTGTTCTACCAAAATCTCATACTGCTCACTTAATATGAATCTTTGAAATGCAGACAGGTTGAAAGTCGTTGGCCTTGCTTTCTACGTTACTGTCAGATCTGGTTCCACCAACATTGCACTGCATGAATTTGGAGATTTTTCGGTGTAAAGATGCATTGGAATAACCTTCTTTTGCGTCGGGAAAGATAATTTCCAACGCAACGACGCGTCTTAAAATAATGTCGAGAAAAAGGGGTCGGAAAAGGTGTTCCCGACGCCATGCGTCGGGTTCGTAAATGTTTTCCAGACGCTTAGTACGTCAGAACTAATAGATGTTTGCCCAAAAAAAAATGTCTGACATTAAATGTTTGTTTTAATGACGGGCAATGTCCGTCATCGATTGTTTAAAAATTTAATAAAAAGAAAAAAAGAAAACAATTTACACCCTTAGACTTTGGAGGTATTGTCAATTAGAACCTTAAATTATTGATTGTATCAATTTAAACCTAACTTTTCAAAACGGTATCAATTTACACATTCTATTAGAGTTTTTAAAAAAAATGTTAATTTAAATATCGTGGACAATTTTAATTTTAACAATTAAACCATATGTGATTCAATTATCTTTAAATTGAATTTTTCTAATTAAAATATACAAATGAAATGCGCATCCAAGGAATCGAACCCTGGTCAGTACCGTGGGAGGGTACAATGATACCACTACACTAGATGCGCTTGATGATATTTATGCTTACTATGTATGTAAAAGTTGGAAAGTACTATAATACCCCAACACTACAATGCGCTTTATGCAATATACACTTTGCATTAAAAAAATATAAAGAAATACAATTATACGCTTACTATTTCTAAATAAAACATTTCCGTTGCCGGGAATCGAACCCGGGTCCCCTGGGTGAAAGCCAGATATCCTAACCACTGGACGACAACGGAATTATATGACTATGGCAATATTTGTGTTTTAAGGGTGGTCATAATTTGCTTGACCGACTCCTCGCTACTTGCCTCCTCCGCCTACAATCTTCGAATCGGTCGGACATGGTTGTCAGTTGGCCGATGTCTTTTCAGCTAGGTTGACCGTCTCGTCTCTTGGTCGATCTCCTTGACCGGGTCAGCAGATCTTCGCAAGGGGGTCATCTTTTTTGCTTCTCCCAAAGGGGTCAACATTTTTTATTTGTGTATGCTGCCGGAGATAGTTGGTCTGGGACAATTGCGCTTTAAGGTCTTGTTGCTTTTCATTCTCTACTAGTTGCTGGCTTTCTCCCTTTGTTTGGATCTAGACTTACCAAAGTTCGATCTGAAATCGCTGGCGGTTGATCTAGCGTTGGATCTCTTCTTTGTATTTCAACTTTTGTGTCCCTTTCTAGGCTTGCTACAGCTGGTTGTTGCCTCCGTTGGAGCTTCGTGATGTTGACCAAATTCCGATTTACCCCTTGAGCTCATTCCTCTAAAACTACACATCGTTCGTCCAGTATGATTTCTTGGACTGTAGGAAGATTTGGCGTTGTTGGCCTTGCCCCTATGCTACCGTCGAATATTGCTCTACCAACGTTACATGTCGCGTTGTTTCCATATGCAATTCGACTTGGTAATTATTTTCGTCAACAGGGATGTTCGGGTCACGAACTGCCACTTGCATTGGGTGTTGTTCTCGATCTAGCTCTTCTTGTACGCCTTCATCACGTACTGCTTCTCCGAAATGGATTTTTGAAACACAACTGTCGGAGCTTGTTCTACCAACATCTCATACTGCTCACTTAATATGAATCTTTGAAATGCAGACAGGTTGAAAGTCGTTGGCCTTGCCCTCTACGTTACTGTCCGATCTGGTTCCACCAACATTGCACTGCATGAATTTGGAGATTTTCCAGTGTAAAGATGCATTGGAATAACCTTCTTTTGCGTCGGGAAAGATATGTTCCAACGCAACGACGCGTCTTAAAATAATGTCGAGAAAAAGGGGTCGGAAAAGGTGTTCCCGACGCCATGCGTCGGGTTCGTAAATGTTTTCCCGACGCTTAGTACGTCAGAACTAATAGATGTTTGCCCAAAAAAAAATGTCTGACATTAAATGTTTGTTTTAATGACGGGCAATGTCCGTCATCGATTGTTTAAAAATTTAATAAAAAGAAAGAAAGAAAACAATTTATACCCTTAGACTTTGGAGGTATTGTCAATTAGAACCTTAAATTATTGATTGTATCAATTTAAACCTAACTTTTCAAAACGGTATCAATTTACACATTCTATTAGAGTTTTTAAAAAAAAATGTTAATTTAAATATCGTGGACAATTTTAATTTTAACAATTAAACCATATGTGATTGAATTATCTTTAAATTGAATTTTTCTAATTAAAATATACAAATGAAATGCGCATCCAAGGAATCGAACCCTGGTCAGTACCGTGGGAGGGTACTATGATACCACTACACTAGATGCGCTTGATGATATTTATGCTTACTATGTATGTAAAAGTCGGAAAGTACTATGATACCCCAACACTACAATGCGCTTTATGCAATATACACTTTGCATTAAAAAAATATAAAGAAATACAATTATACGCTTACTATTTCTAAATAAAACATTTCCGTTGCCGGAAATCGAACCCGGGTCCCCTGGGTGAAAGCCAGTGTCCTAACCGCTGGACGACAACGGAATTATATGACTATGGCAATATTTGTGTTTTAAGGGTGGTCATAATTTGCTTGACCGACTCCTCGCTACTTGCCTCCTCGGCCTACAATCTTCGAATCGTTCGGACATGGTTGTCAGTTGGCCGATGTCTTTTCAGCTAGGTTGACCGTCTCGTCTCTTTGTCGATCTCCTTGACCGGGTCAGCAGATCTTCGCAAGGGGGTCATCTTTTTTGCTTCTCCCAAAGGGGTCAACATTTTTTATTTTTGTATGCTGCCGGAGATAGTTGGTCTGGGACAATTGCGCTTTAAGGTCTTGTTGCTTTTCATTCTCTACTATTTGCTGGATTTCTCCCTTTGTTTGGATCTCGACTTACCAAAGTTCGATCTGAAATCCCTGGCGGTTGATCTAGCGTTGGATCTCTTCTTTGTCTTTCAACTTTTGTGTCCCTTTCTAGGCTTGCTACAGCTGGTTGTTGCCTCCGTTGGAGCTTCGTCATGTTGACCAAATTCCGATTTACCCCTTGAGCTCATTCCTCTAAAACTACACATCGTTCGTCCAGTATGATTTCTTGGACTGTAGGAAGATTTGGCGTTGTTGGCCTTGCCCCTATGCTACCGTCGAATATTGCTCTACCAACGTTACATGTCGCGTTGTTTCCATATGCAATACGACTTGGTAATTCTTTTCGTCAACAGGGATGTTCGGGTCCAAACTGCCACTTGCATTGGGTGTTGTTCTCGATCTAGCTCTTCTTGTACGCCTTCATCACGTACTGCTCCTACGAAATGGATTTTTGAAACACAACTGTCGGAGCTTATTCTACCAACATCTCATACTGCTCACTTAATATGACTCTTTGAAATGCAGACATGTTGAAAGTCGTTGGCCTTGCCCTCTACGTTACTGTCACATCTGGTTCCACCAACATTGCACTACATGAATTTGGAGATTTTCCGGTGTAAAGATGCATTGGAATAACCTTCTTTTGCGTCGGGAAAGATAAGTTCCAACGCAACGACGCGTCTTAAAATAATGTCGAGAAAAAGGGGTCGGAAAAGGTGTTCCCGACGCCATGCGTAGGGTTCGTAAATGTTTTCCCGACGCTTAGTACGTCAGAACTAATAGATCTTTGCCCAAAAAAAAATGTCTGACATTAAATGTTTGTTTTAATGACGGGCAATGTCCGTCATCGATTGTTTAAAAATTTAATAATAAGAAAGAAAGAAAACAATTTATACCCTTAGACTTTGGAGGTATTGTCAATTAGAACCTTAAATTATTGATTGTATCAATTTAAACCTAACTTTTCAAAACGGTATCAATTTACACATTCTATTAGAGTTTTTAAAAAAAAATGTTAATTTATATATCGTGGACACTTTTAATTGTAACAATTAAACCATATGTGATTCAATTATCTTTAAATTGAATTTTTCTAATTAAAATATACAAATGAAATGCGCATCCAGGGAATCGAACCCTGGTCAGTACCGTGGAAGGGTACTATGATACCACTACACTAGATGCGCTTGATGATATTTATGCTTACTATGTAGGTAAAAGTCGAAAAGTACTATGATACCCCAACACTACAATGCGCTTTATGCAATATACACTTTGCATTAAAAAAATATAAAGAAATACAATTATACGCTTACTATTTCTAAATAAAACATTTCCGTTGCATGGGAATCGAACCCGGGTCCCCTGGGTGAAACCCAAATATCCTAACCGTTGGACGACAACGGAATTATATGACTAAGGCAATATTTGTGTTTTAAGGGTGGTCATAATTTGCTTGACCGACTCCTCGCTACTTGCCTCCTCCGCCTACAATCTTCGAATCGGTCGGACATGATTGTCAGTTGGCCGATGTCTTTTCAGCTAGGTTGACCGTCTCGTCTCTTGGTCGATCTCCTTGACCGGGTCAGCAGATCTTCGCAAGAGCGTCATCTTTTTTGCTTCTCCAAAAGGGGTCAAGATTTTTTATTTTTGTATGCTGCCGGATATAGTTGGTCTGGGACAATTGCGCTTTAAGGTCTTGTTGCTTTTCATTTTCTACTAGTTGCTGGATTTCTCCCTTTGTTTGGATCTCGACTTACCAAAGTTCGATCTGAAATCGCTGGCGTTTGATCTAGCGTTGGATCTCTTCTTTGTCTTTCAACTTTTGTGTCCCTTTCTAGGCTTGCTACAGCTGGTTGTTACCTCTGTTGGAGCTTTGTGATGTTGACCAAATTCCGATTTACCCCTTGAGCTCATTCCTCTAAAACTACACATCGTTCGTCCAGTATGATTTCTTGGACTGTAGGAAGATTTGGCGTTGTTGGCCTTGCCCCTATGCTACCATCGAATATTGCTCTAGCAACGTTACATGTCGCGTTGTTTCCATATGCAATTCGACTTGGTAATTATTTTAGTCAACAGGGATGTTCGGGTCACGAACTGCCACTTGCATTGGGTGTTGTTCTCGATCTAGCTCTTCTTGTACGCCTTCATCACGTACTGCTCCTCCGAAATGGATTTTTGAAACACAACTGTCGGAGCTTGTTCTACCAAAATCTCATACTGCTCACTTAATATGAATCTTTGAAATGCAGACAGGTTGAATGTCGTTGGCCTTGCCCTCTACGTTACTGTCAGATCTGGTTCCACCAACATTGCACTGCATGAATTTGGAGATTTTCCTGTGTAAAGATGCATTGGAATAACCTTCTTTTGCGTCGGGAAAGATAAGTTCCAACGCAACGACGCGTCTTAAAATAATGTCGAGAAAAAGGGGTCGGAAAAGGTGTTCCCGACGCCATGCGTCGGGTTCGTAAATGTTTTCTAGACGCTTAGTACGTCAGAACTAATAGATGTTTGCCCAAAAAAAAATGTCTGACATTAAATGTTTGTTTTAATGACGGGCAATGTCCGTCCTCGATTGTTTAAAAATTTAATAAAAAGAAAAAAAGAAAACAATTTACACCCTTAGACTTTGGAGGTATTGTCAATTAGAACCTTAAATTATTGATTGTATCAATTTAAACCTAACTTTTCAAAACGGTATCAATTTACACATTCTATTAGAGTTTTTTAAAAAAATGTTAATTTAAATATCGTGGACAATTTTAATTTTAACAATTAAACCATATGTGATTCAATTATCTTTAAATTGAATTTTTCTAATTAAAATATACAAATGAAATGCGCATCCAAGGAATCGAACCCTGGTCAGTACCGTGAATTTTTCTAATTAAAATATACAAATGAAATGCGCATCCAAGGAATCGAACCCTGGTCAGTACCGTGGGAGGGTACAATGATACCACTACACTAGATGCGCTTGATGATATTTATGCTTACTATGTATGTAAAAGTCGGAAAGTACTATGATACCCCAACACTACAATGCGCTTTATGCAATATACACTTTGCATTAAAAAAATATAAAGAAATACAATTATACGCTTACTATTTCTAAATAAAACATTTCCGTTGCCGGGAATCGAACCCGGGTCCCCTGGGTGAAAGCCAGATATCCTAACCACTGGACGACAACGGAATTATATGACTATGGCAATATTTGTGTTTTAAGGGTGGTCATAATTTGCTTGACCGACTCCTCGCTACTTGCCTCCTCGGCCTACAATCTTCGAATCGGTCGGACATGGTTGTCAGTTGGCCGATGTCTTTTCAGCTAGGTTGACCGTCTCGTCTCTTGGTCGATCTCCTTGACCGGGTCAGCAGATCTTCGCAATGGGGTCATCTTTTTTGCTTCTCCCAAAGGGGTCAACATTTTTTATTTGTGTATGCTGCCGGAGATAGTTGGTCTGGGACAATTGCGCTTTAAGGTCTTGTTGCTTTTCATTCTCTACTAGTTGCTGGCTTTCTCCCTTTGTTTAGATCTCGACGTACCAAAGTTCGATCTGAAATCGCTGGCGGTTGATCTAGCGTTGGATCTCTTCTTTGTATTTCAACTTTTGTGTCCCTTTCTAGGCTTGCTACAGCTGGTTGTTGCCTCCGTTGCAGCTTCGTTATGTTGACCAAATTCCGATTTACCCCTTGAGCTCATTCCTCTAAAACTACACATCGTTCGTCCAGTATGATTTCTTGGACTGTAGGAAGATTTGGCGTTGTTGGCCTTGCCCCTATGCTACCGTCGAATATTGCTCTACCAACGTTACATGTCGCGTTGTTTCCATATGCAATTCGACTTGGTAATTATTTTCGTCAACAAGGATGTTCGGGTCACGAACTGCCACTTGCATTGGGTGTTGTTCTCGATCTAGCTCTTCTTGTACGCCTTCATCACGTACTGCTTCTATGAAATGGATTTTTGAAACACAACTGTCGGAGCTTGTTCTACCAACATCTCATACTGCTCACTTAATATGAATCTTTGAAATGCAGACAGGTTGAAAGTCGTTGGCCTTGCCCTCTACGTTACTGTCCGATCTGGTTCACCAACATTGCACTGCATGAATTTGGAGATTTTCCGGTGTAAAGATGCATTGGAATAACCTTCTTTTGCGTCGGGAAAGATAAGTTCCAACGCAACGACGCGTCTTAAAATAATGTCGAGAAAAAGGGGTCGGAAAAGGTGTTCTCGACGCCATGCGTCGGGTTCGTAAATGTTTTCCCGACGCTTAGTACGTCAGAACTAATAGATGTTTGCCCAAAAAAAAATGTCTGACATTAAATGTTTGTTTTAATGACTGGCAATGTCCGTCATCGATTGTTTAAAAATTTAATAAAAAGAAAGAAAGAATACAATTTATACCCTTAGACTTTGGAGGTATTGTCAATTAGAACCTTAAATTATTGATTGTATCAATTTAAACCTAACTTTTCAAAACGGTATCAATTCAATGCGCTTTATGCAATATACACTTTGCATTAAAAAAATATAAAGAAATACAATTATACGCTTACTATTTCTAAATAAAACATTTCCGTTGCCGGGAATCGAACCCGGGTCCCCTGGGTGAAAGCCAAATATCCTAACCGCGGACAACAAGGGAATTATATGACTATGGCAATATTTGTGTTTTAAGGGTGGTCATAATTTGCTTGACTGACTCCTCGCTACTTGCCTCCTCCGCCTACAATCTTCGAATCGGTCGGACATGGTTGTCAGTTGGCCCATGTCTTTTCAGCTAGGTTGACCGTCTCGTCTCTTGGTCGATCTTCTTGACCGGGTCAGCAGATCTTCGCAAGGGGGTCATCTTTTTTTCTTCCCCCAAAGGGGTCAACATTTTTTATTTTAGTATGTTGCCGGAGATAGTTGGTCTGGGACAATTGCGCTTTAAGGTCTTGTTGCTTTTCATTCTCTACTATTTGCTGGATTTCTCCCTTTGTTTGGATCTCGACTTACCAAAGTTCGATCTGAAATCGCTGGCGGTTGATCTAGCGTTGGATCTCTTCTTTGTCTTTCAACTTTTGTGTCCCTTTTTAGGCTTGCTACAGCTGGTTGTTGCCTCCGTTGGAGCTTCGTGATGTTGACCAAATTCCGATTTACCCCTTGAGCTCATTCCTCTAAAACTACACATCGTTCGTCCAGTATGATTTCTTGGACTGTAGGAAGATTTGGCGTTGTTGGCCTTGCCCCTATGCTACCGTCGAATATTGCTCTACCAACGTTACATGTCGCGTTGTTTCCATATGCAATTCGACTTGGTAATTATTTTCGTCAACAGGGATGTTCGGGTCACGAACTGCCACTTGCATTGGGTGTTGTTCTCGATCTAGCTCTTCTTGTACGCCTTCATCACGTACTGCTCCTCCGAAATGGATTTTTGAAACACAACTGTCGGAGCTTGTTCTACCAACATCTCATACTGCTCACTTAATATGACTCTTTGAAATGCAGACATGTTGAAAGTCGTTGGCCTTGCCCTCTACGTTACTGTCAGATCTGGTTCCACCAACATTGCACTACATGAATTTGGAGATTTTCCGGTGTAAAGATTCATTGGAATAACCTTCTTTTGCGTCGGGAAAGATAAGTTCCAACGCAACGACGCGTCTTAAAATAATGTCGAGAAAAAGGGGTCGGAAAAGGTGTTCCCGACGCCATGCGTCGGGTTCGTAAATGTTTTCCCGACGCTTAGTACGTCAGAACTAATAGATGTTTGCCCAAAAAAAAATGTCTGACATTAAATGTTTGTTTTAATGACGGGCAATGTCCGTCATCGATTGTTTAAAAATTTAATAAAAAGAAAGAAAGAAAACAATTTATACCCTTAGACTTTGGAGGTATTGTCAATTAGAACCTTAAATTATTGATTGTATCAATTTAAACCTAACTTTTCAAAACGGTATCAATTTACACATTCTATTAGAGTTTTTTAAAAAAATGTTAATTTAAATATCGTGGACAATTTTAATTTTAACAATTAAACCATATGTGATTGACTTATCTTTAAATTGAATTTTTCTAATTAAAATATACAAATGAAATGCACATCCAGGGAATCGAACCCTGGTCAGTACCCTGGGAGGGTACTATGATACCACTACACTAGATGCGCTTGATGATATTTATGCTTACTATGTATGTAAAAGTCGGAAAGTACTATGATACCCCAACACTACAATGCGCTTTATGCAATATACACTTTGCATTAAAAAAATATAAAGAAATACAATTATACGCTTACTATTTCTAAATAAAACATTTCCGTTGCCGGGAATCGAACCCGGGTCCCCTGGGTGAAAGCCAGATATCCTAACCGCTGGACGACAACGGAATTATTTGACTATGGAAATATTTGTGTTTTAAGGGTGGTCATAATTTGCTTGACCGACTCCTCGCTACTTGCCTCCTCCGCCTACAATCTTCGAATCGGTCGGACATGGTTGTCAGTTGGCCGATGTCTTTTCAGCTAGGTTGACCGTCTCGTCTCTTGGTCGATCTCCTTGACCGGGTCAGCAGATCTTCGCAAGGGGGTCATCTTTTTTGCTTCTCCCAAAGGGGTCAACATTTTTTATTTTTGTATGCTGCCGGAGATAGTTGGTCTGGGACAATTGCGCTTTAAGGTCTTGTTGCTTTTCATTCTCTACTAGTTGCTGGCTTTCTCCCTTTGTTTGGATCTCGACTTACCAAAGTTCGATCTGAAATCGCTGGCGGTTGATCTAGCGTTGGATCTCTTCTTTGTATTTCAACTTTTGTGTCCCTTTCTAGGCTTGCTACAGCTGGTTGTTGCCTCCGTTGGAGCTTCGTGATGTTGACCAAATTCCGATTTACCCCTTGAGCTCATTCCTCTAAAACTACACATCGTTCGTCCAGTATGATTTCTTGGACTGTAGGAAGATTTGGCGTTGTTGGCCTTGCCCCTATGCTACCGTCGAATATTGCTCTACCAACGTTACATGTCGCGTTGTTTCCATATGCAATTCGACTTGGTAATTATTTTCGTCAACAAGGATGTTCGGGTCACGAACTGCCACTTGCATTGGGTGTTGTTCTCGATCTAGCTCTTCTTGTACGCCTTCATCACGTACTGCTTCTCCGAAATGGATTTTTGAAACACAACTGTCGGAGCTTGTTCTACCAACATCTCATACTGCTCACTTAATATGAATCTTTGAATTGCAGACAGGTTGAAAGTCGTTGGCCTTGCCCTCTACGTTACTGTCCGATCTAGTTCCACCAACATTGCACTGCATGAATTTGGAGATTTTCCGGTGTAAAGATGCATTGGAATAACCTTCTTTTGCGTCGGGAAAGATAAGTTCCAACGCAACGACGCGTCTTAAAATAATGTCGAGAAAAAGGGGTCGGAAAAGGTGTTCCCGACGCCATGCGTCGGGTTCGTAAATGTTTTCCCGACGCTTAGTACGTCAGAACTAATAGATGTTTGCCAAAAAAAAAATGTCTGACATTAAATGTTTGTTTTAATGACGGGCAATGTCCGTCATCGATTGTTTACAAATTTAATAAAAAGAAAGAAAGAAAACAATTTATACCCTTAGACTTTGGAGGTATTGTCAATTAGAACCTTAAATTATTGATTGTATCAATTTAAACCTAACTTTTCAAAACGGTATCAATTCAATGCGCTTTATGCAATATACACTTTGCATTAAAAAAATATAAAGAAATACAATTATACGCTTACTATTTCTAAATAAAACATTTTCGTTGCCGGGAATCGAACCCGAGTCCCCTGGGTGAAAGCCAAATATCCTAACCGCGGACGACAAGGGAATTATATGACTATGGCAATATTTGTGTTTTAAGGGTGGTCATAATTTGCTTGACCGACTCCTCGCTACTTGCCTCCTCCGCCTACAATCTTCGAATCGGTCGGACATGGTTGTCAGTTGGCCGATGTCTTTTCAGCTAGGTTGACCGTCTCGTCTCTTGGTCGATCTTCTTGACCGGGTCAGCAGATCTTCGCAAGGGGGTCATCTTTTTTGCTTCCCCCAAAGGGGTCAACATTTTTTATTTTAGTATGTTGCCGGAGATAGTTGGTCTGGGACAATTGCGCTTTAAGGTCTGGTTGCTTTTCATTCTCTACTATTTGCTGGATTTCTCCTTTTGTTTGGATCTCGACTTACCAAAGTTCGATCTGAAATCGCTGGCGGTTGATCTAGCGTTGGATCTCTTCTTTGTCTTTCAACTTTTGTGTCCCTTTCTAGGCTTGCTACAGCTGGTTGTTGCCTCCGTTGGAGCTTCGTGATGTTGACCAAATTCCGATTTACCCCTTGAGCTCATTCCTCTAAAACTACACATCGTTCGTCTAGTATGATTTCTTGGACTGTAGGAAGATTTGGCGTTGGTTGCCTTGCCCCTATGCTACCGTCGAATATTGCTCTACCAACGTTACATGTCGCGTTGTTTCCATATGCAATTCGACTTGGTAATTATTTTCGTCAACAGGGATGTTCGGGTCACGAACTGCCACTTGCATTGGGTGTTGTTCTCGATCTAGCTCTTCTTGTACGCCTTCATCACGTACTGCTCCTCCGAAATGGATTTTTGAAACACAACTGCCGGAGCTTGTTCTACCAACATCTCATACTGCTCACTTAATATGACTCTTTGAAATGCAGACATGTTGAAAGTCGTTGGCCTTGCCCTCTACGTTACTGTCAGATCTGGTTCCACCAACATTGCACTACATGAATTTGGAGATTTTCCGGTGTAAAGATGCATTGGAATAACCTTCTTTTGCGTCGGGAAAGATAAGTTCCAACGCAACGACGCGTCTTAAAATAATGTCGAGAAAAAGGGGTCGGAAAAGGTGTTCCCGACGCCATGCGTAGGGTTCGTAAATGTTTTCCCGACGCTTAGTACGTCAGAACTAATAGATGTTTGCCCAAAAAAAAATGTCTGACATTAAATGTTTGTTTTAATGACGGGCAATGTCCGTCATCGATTGTTTAAAAATTTAATAAAAAGAAAGAAAGAAAACAATTTATACCCTTAGACTTTGGAGGTATTGTCAATTAGAACCTTAAATTATTGATTGTATCAATTTAAACCTAACTTTTCAAAACGGTATCAATTTACACATTCTATTAGAGTTTTTAAAAAAAAATGTTAATTTATATATCGTGGACACTTTTAATTGTAACAATTACACCATATATGTGATTCAATTATCCTTAAATTGAATTTTTCTAATTAAAATATACATATGAAATGCGCATCCAGGGAATCGAACCCTGGTCAGTACCGTGGGAGGGTACTATGATACCACTACACTAGATGCGCTTGATGATATTTATGCTTACTATGTATGTAAAAGTCGGAAAGTACTATGATACCCCAACACTACAATGCGCTTTATGCAATATACACTTTGCATTAAAAAAATATAAAGAAATACTATTATACGCTTACTATTTCTAAATAAAACATTTCCGTTGCCGGGAATCGAACCCGGGTCCCCTGGGTGAAAACCAAATATCCTAACCGTTGGACGACAACAGAATTATATGACTATGGGAATATTTGTGTTTTAAGGGTGGTCATAATTTGCTTGACCGACTCCTCGCTACTTGCCTCCTCCGCCTACAATCTTCGAATCGGTCGGACATGGTTGTCAGTTGGTCGATGTCTTTTCAGCTAGGTTGACCGTCTCGTCTCTTGGTCGATCTCCTTGACCGGGTCAGCAGATCTTCGCAAGAGCGTCATCTTTTTTGCTTCTCCCAAAGGGGTCAACATTTATTATTTTTGTATGCTGCCGGATATAGTTGGTCTGGGACAATTGCGCTTTAAGGTCTTGTTGCTTTTCATTTTCTACTAGTTGCTGGATTTCTCCCTTTGTTTGGATCTCGACTTACCAAAGTTCGATCTGAAATCGCTGGCGGTTGATCTAGCGTTGGATCTCTTCTTTGTCTTTCAACTTTTGTGTCCCTTTCTAGGCTTGCTACAGCTGGTTGTTACCTCCGTTGGAGCTTCGTGATGTTGACCAAATTCCGATTTACCCCTTGAGCTCATTCCTCTAAAACTACACATCGTTCGTCCAGTATGATTTCTTGGATTGTAGGAAGATTTGGCGTTGTTGGCCTTGCCCCTATGCTACCGTCGAATATTGCTCTACCAACGTTACATGTCGCGTTGTTTCCATATGCAATTCGACTTGGTAATTATTTTCGTCAACAGGGATGTTCGGGTCACGAACTGCCACTTGCATTGGGTGTTGTTCTCGATCTAGCTCTTCTTGTACGCCTTCATCACGTACTGCTCCTCCGAAATGGATTTTTGAAACACAACTGTCGGAGCTTGTTCTACCAACATCTCATACTGCTCACTTAATATGAATCTTTGAAATGCAGACAGGTTGAAAGTCGTTGGCCTTGCCCTCTACGTTCCTGTCAGATCTGGTTCCACCAATATTGCACTGCATGAATTCGGAGATTTTCCGGTGTAAAGATGCATTGGAATAACCTTCTTTTGCGTCGGGAAAGATAAGTTCCAACGCAACGACGCGTCTTAAAATAATGTCGAGAAAAAGGGGTCGGAAAAGGTGTTCCCGACGCCATGCGTCGGGTTCGTAAATGTTTTCCCGACGCTTAGTACGTCAGAACTAATAGATGTTTGCCCAAAAAAAAATGTCTGACATTAAATGTTTGTTTTAATGACGGGCAATGTCCGTCATCGATTGTTTAAAAATTTAATAAAAAGAAAGAAAGAAAACAATTTATACCCTTAGACTTTGGAGGTATTGTCAATTAGAACCTTAAATTATTGATTGTATCAATTTAAACCTAACTTTTCAAAACGGTATCAATTTACACATTCTATTAGAGTTTTTTAAAAAAATGTTAATTTAAATATCGTGGACAATTTTAATTTTAACAATTAAACCATATGTGATTCAATTATCTTTAAATTAAATTTTTCTAATTAAAATATACAAATGAAATGCGCATCCAGGGAATCGAACCCTGGTCAGTACCGTGGGAGGGTACTATGATACCACTACACTAGATGCGCTTGATGATATTTATGCTTACTATGTATGTAAAAGTCGGAAAGTACTATGATACCCCAACACTACAATGCGCTTTATGCAATATACACTTTGCATTAAAAAAATATAAAGAAATACAATTATACGCTTACTATTTCTAAATAAAACATTTCCGTTGCCGAGAATCGAACCCGGGTACCCTGGGTGAAAGCCAGATATCCTAACCGCTGGACGACAACGGAATTATATGACTATGGCAATATTTGTGTTTTAAGGGTGGTCATAATTTGCTTGACCGACTCCTCGCTACTTGCCTCCTCCGCCTACAATCTTCGAATCGGCCGGACATGGTTGTCATTTGGCCGATGTCTTTTCAGCTAGGTTGACCGTCTCGTCTCTTGGTCGATCTCCTTGACCGGGTCAGCAGATCTTCGCAAGGGGGTCATCTTTTTTGCTTCTCCCAAAGGGGTCAACATTTTTTATTTTTGTATGCTGCCGGAGATAGTTGGTCTGGGACAATTGCGCTTTAAGGTCTTGTTGCTTTTCATTCTCTACTAGTTGCTGGATTTCTCCCTTTGTTTGGATCTCGACTTACCAAAGTTCGATCTGAAATCGCTGGCGGTTGATCTAGCGTTGGATCTCTTCTTTGTATTTCAACTTTTGTGTCCCTTTCTAGGCTTGCTACAGCTGGTTGTTGCCTCCGTTGGAGCTTCGTGATGTTGACCAAATTCCGATTTACCCCTTGAGCTCATTCCTCTAAAACTACACATCGTTCGTCCAGTATGATTTCTTGGACTGTAGGAAGATTTGGCGTTGTTGGCCTTGCCCCTATGCTACCGTCGAATATTGCTCTACCAACGTTACATGTCGCGTTGTTTCCATATGCAATTCGACTTGGTAATTATTTTCGTCAACAGGGATGTTCGGGTCACGAACTGCCACTTGCATTGGGTGTTGTTCTCGATCTAGCTCTTCTTGTACGCCTTCATCACGTACTGCTCCCCCGAAATGGATTTTTGAAACACAATTGTCGGAGCTTGTTCTACCAACATCTCATACTGCTCACTTAATATGAATCTTTGAAATGCAGACAGGTTGAAAGTCGTTGGCCTTGCCCTCTACGTTACTGTCAGATCTGGTTCCACCAACATTGCACTGCATGAATTTGGAGATTTTCCGGTGTAAAGATGCATTGGAATAACCTTCTTTTGCGTCGGGAAAGATAAGTTCCAACGCAACGACGCGTCTTAAAATAATGTCGAGAAAAAGGGGTCGGAAAAGGTGTTCCCGACGCCATGCGTCGGGTTCGTAAATGTTTTCCCGACGCTTAGTACGTCAGAACTGAAGGGAATGAACTCTTCATTCCCCGCAGCGGAAGCGATTGGAATCGATCTTTTGTTTTGTTTAGAATTAAACTAAAAAATAAGTTAAGCATATGTACAATTACCTTTGAAGATCAATCATCTTCTTGTGTTCCTTCTTCCACGAGATCTTCCTCGCTATGACTCGAACACGGGATCAAGGCTTGTGGGAGCTCTTTGAAAGAATGAGAGAACAATTTTCTCTGCAGAGGTGAGTGGTGTGTTTTGGCCAACCCTTTGGCTAAACCTAAATGTCTTATTTATAATAAGACTTTTAGGAATTAATTTTATTTTATAAAATACATTTTAATATCTAATATATTAAAATATGTATTTTATATTTATTTGAATCTTATTCAAATATTATAAAATTAATCTTTTATAATATACTTTAAACCAATTTGAATCACATTCAAATAACATAAGTATATAGTTTTTAATATTAATGTATCATATACATAAACTATTTCCTCTAATATTTAATGTATCAAATACAATAAATATATTTTACTCTTCTACATTGAATATATTAAATATATTAAATATTAATTTGAATATTTCAAATTTTCTTTCAACTAAATTGATCCTTTTAGTGTTACTATGAGCTAGCAAGGGGACCTTATGGACCTACAGATTTATAAGCTCCAATGATACAAAATTAATTAATTAAACTCATTAATTAATTGACTTTCATTCATTAACTCTAGGTCACTCCACTATAGGCCTAGAGTTGCACTCTTATGCACTGTAAGACAAGTTGTGTCCATGGATATAACCATTACATGCAAGTCGATCCTTCACGAGTTGTTCGTAATTACAGCTGGGTCAAAAGTCCGTTTTACCCCTGTAATTACATCTTACACCTTAAGTACCACTGATTCTCTAATGAACAACTTGTTTATGATCCAACCATAAACCAAGTCCCTCTCGGGCCAGTGAGAGGGTGGGGCCCCATTGTTCAAGTCCCGAAATCAGCACTTAAGGGAACTACTCATCTACTTTCCCTATATGGGAAGAAGTGAATTCCATCTTGTGAAACTTATGTTCCCTACTCCCTATTTGGTCAAGTCCCCAAAATGGTAGGCTTATTGAATCGGCTATAAAGGCCATTCTCACCCATACAAATCAAAGGACGAGCCCTCACAGGCAGGAGTTCATAACTCACTCAGGATTAAGATCGAGTCACATATGATCATCCTGTGAAATATTAATCTTCTCAAATAACGGATTTATAAAGAGAGATTAAATATTTCGTGGTCCAGTCTTATACAAACTCATTGTATAGGATACCCCCACTAACATGTCTCTACATGAATGATTTGGATCAAATCATTTGTAACAATTACAAAGTGGGCCGTATCAATAGTGTTACCAGGATAAGGCACCTAACCTTATCCATATACTATAGACCCTTTAGGTTATTACTTGAACATGATCCTCCCGTATGTCAACTACATACAGTTCAAGATTACACTAATAACCTTGGATTTTATTTATATAATGAATATTATAAATTGCAAATATTAATAATAAAATAATTATCAAATAATTATTAATTAATTACGAGGCTTTAGGGCATAAATTCCAACAAGAACTAATAGATGTTTGCCCAAAAAAAAATGTCTGACATTAAATGTTTGTTTTAATGACGGGCAATGTCCGTCATCGATTGTTTAAAAATTTAATAAAAAGAAAGAAAGAAAACAATTTATACCCTTAGACTTTGGAGGTATTGTCAATTAGAACCTTAAATTATTGATTGTATCAATTTAAACCTAACTTTTCAAAACGGTATCAATTTACACATTCTATTAGAGTTTTTTAAAAAAATGTTAATTTAAATATCGTGGACACTTTTAATTTTAACAATTAAACCATATGTGATTCAATTATCTTTAAATTGAATTTTTCTAATTAAAATATACAAATGAAATGCGCATCCAGAGAATCGAACCCTGGTCAGTACCGTGGGAGGGTACTATGATACCACTACACTAGATGCGCTTGATGATATTTATGCTTACTATGTATGTAAAAGTCGGAAACAACTATGATACCTCAACACTACAATGCGCTTTATGCAATATACACTTTGCATTAAAAAAATATAAAGAAATACAATTATACGCTTACTATTTCTAAATAAAACATTTCCGTTGCCGGGAATCGAACCCGAGTCTCCTGGGTGAAAGCCAGATATCCTAACCGCTGGACGACAACGGAATTATATGACTATGGCAATATTTGTGTTTTAAGGGTGGTCATAATTTGCTTGACCGACTCCTCGCTACTTGCCTCCTCCGCCTACAATCTTCGAATCGGTCGGACAGTGTTGTCAGTTGGCCGATGTCTTTTCAGCTAGGTTGACCGTCTCGTCTCTTGGTCGATCTCCTTGACCGGGTCAGCAGATCTTCGCAAGGGGGTCATCTTTTTTGCTTCTCCCAAACGGGTCAACATTTTTTATTTTTGTATGCTGCCGGAGATAGTTGGTCTGGGACAATTGCGCTTTAAGGTCTTGTTGCTTTTCATTCTCTACTAGTTGCTGGATTTCTCCCTTTGTTTGGATTTCGACTTACCAAAGTTCGATCTGAAATCGCTGGCGGTTGATCTAGCGTTGGATCTCTTCTTTGTATTTCAACTTTTGTGTCCCTTTCTAGGCTTGCTACAGCTGGTTGTTGCCTCCGTTGGAGCTTCGTGATGTTGACCAAATTCCGATTTACCCCTTGAGCTCATTCCTCTAAAACTACACATCGTTCGTCCAGTATGATTTCTTGGACTGTAGGAAGATTTGGCGTTGTTGGCCTTGCCCCTATGCTACCGTCGAATATTGCTCTACCAACGTTACATGTCGCGTTGTTTCCATATGCAATTCGACTTGGTAATTATTTTCGTCAACAGGGATGTTCGGGTCACGAACTGCCACTTGCATTGGGTGTTGTTCTCGATCTAGCTCTTCTTGTACGCCTTCATCACGTACTGCTCCCCCAAAATGGATTTTTGAAACACAATTGTCGGAGCTTGTTCTACCAACATCTCATACTGCTCACTTAATATGAATCTTTGAAATGCAGACAGGTTGAAAGTCGTTGGCCTTGCCCTCTACGTTACTGTCAGATCTGGTTCCACCAACATTGCACTGCATGAATTTGGAGATTTTCCGGTGTAAAGATGCATTGGAATAACCTTCTTTTGCGTCGGGAAAGATAAGTTCCAACGCAACGACGCGTCTTAAAATAATGTCGAGAAAAAGGGGTCGGAAAAGGTGTTCCCGACGCCATGCGTCGGGTTCGTAAATATTTTCCCGACGCTTAGTACGTCAGAACTAATAGATGTTTGCCCAAAAAAAAATGTCTGACATTAAATGTTTGTTTTAATGACGGGCAATGTCCGTCATCGATTGTTTAAAAATTTAATAAAAAGAAAGAAAGAAAACAATTTATACCCTTAGACTTTGGAGGTATTGTCAATTAGAACCTTAAATTATTGATTGTATCAATTTAAACCTAACTTTTCAAAACGGTATCAATTTACACATTCTATTACAGTTTTTTAAAAAAATGTTAATTTAAATATCGTGGACACTTTTAATTTTAACAATTAAACCATATGTGATTCAATTATCTTTAAATTGAATTTTTCTAATTAAAATATACAAATGAAATGCGCATCCAGAGAATCGAACCCTGGTCAGTACCGTGGGAGGGTACTATGATACCACTACACTAGATGCGCTTGATGATATTTATGCTTACTATGTATGTAAAAGTCGGAAAGTACTATGATACCCCAACACTACAATGCGCTTTATGTAATATACACTTTGCATTAAAAAAATATAAAGAAATACAATTATACGCTTACTATTTCTAAATAAAACATTTCCGTTGCCGAGAATCGAACCCGGGTCCCCTGGGTGAAAGCCAGATATCCTAACCGCTGGACGACAACGAAATTATATGACTATGGCAATATTTGTGTTTTAAGGGTGGTCATAATTTGCTTGACCGACTCCTCGCTACTTGCCTCCTCCGCCTACAATCTTCGAATCGGTCGGACATGGTTGTCAGTTGGCCGATGTCTTTTCAGCTAGGTTGACCGTCTCGTCTCTTGGTCGATCTCCTTGACCGGGTCAGCAGATCTTCGCAAGAGAGTCATCTTTTTTGCTTCTCCCAAAGGGGTCAACATTTTTTATTTTTGTATGCTGCCGGATATAGTTGGTCTGGGACAATTGCGCTTTAAGGTCTTGTTGCTTTTCATTTTCTACTAGTTGCTGGATTTCTCCCTTTGTTTGGATCTCGACTTACCAAAGTTCGATCTGAAATCGCTGGCGGTTGATCTAGCGTTGGATCTCTTCTTTGTCTTTCAACTTTTGTGTCCCTTTCTAGGCTTGCTACAGCTGGTTGTTACCTCCGTTGGAGCTTCGTGATGTTGACCAAATTCCGATTTACCCCTTGAGCTCATTCCTGTAAAACTACACATCGTTCGTCCAGTATGATTTCTTGGACTGTAGGAAGATTTGGCGTTGTTGGCCTGGCCCCTATGCTACCGTCGAATATTGCTCTACCAACGTTACATGTCGCGTTGTTTCCATATGCAATTCGACTTGGTAATTATTTTCGTCAACAGGGATGTTCGGGTCACGAACTGCCACTTGCATTGGGTGTTGTTCTCGATCTAGCTCTTCTTGTACGCCTTCATCACGTACTGCTCCTCCGAAATGGATTTTTGAAACACAACTGTCGGAGCTTGTTCTACCAACATCTCATACTGCTCACTTAATATGAATCTTTGAAATGCAGACAGGTTGAAAGTCGTTGGCCTTGCCCTCTACGTTACTGTCAGATCTGGTTCCACCAACATTGCACTACATGAATTTGGAGATTTTCCGGTGTAAAGATGCATTGGAATAACCTTCTTTTGCGTTGGGAAAGATAAGTTCCAACGCAACGACGCGTCTTAAAATAATGTCGAGAAAAAGGGGTCGGAAAAGGTGTTCCCGACGCCATGCGTCGGGTTCGTAAATGTTTTCCCGACGCTTAGTACGTCAGAACTAATAGATGTTTGCGCAAAAAAAAATGTCTGACATTAAATGTTTGTTTTAATGACGGGCAATGATTGTTTAAAAATTTAATAAAAAGAAAGAAAGAAAACAATTTATACCCTTAGACTTTGGAGGTATTGTCAATTAGAACCTTAAATTATTGATTGTATCAATTTAAACCTAACTTTTCAAAACGGTATCAATTTACACATTCTATTAGAGTTTTTTTTAAAAAAATGTTAATTTAAATATCGTGGACACTTTTAATTTTAACAATTAAACCATATGTGATTCAATTATCTTTAAATTGAATTTTTCTAATTAAAATATACAATTGAAATGCGCATCCAGGGAATCGAACCCTGGTCAGTACCGTGGGAGGGTACTATGATACCACTACACTAGATGCACTTGATGATATTTATGCTTACTATGTATGTAAAAGTCGGAAAGTACTATGATACCCCAACACTACAATGCGCTTTATGCAATATACACTTTGCATTAAAAAAATATAAAGAAATACAATTATACGCTTACTATTTCTAAATAAAACATTTTCGTTGCCGGGAATCGAACCCGAGTCCCCTGGGTAAAAGCCAGATATCCTAACCGCTGGACGACAACAGAATTATATGATTATGGCAATATTTGTGTTTTAAGGGTGGTCATAATTTGCTTGACCGACTCCTCGCTACTTGCCTCCTCCGCCTACAATCTTCGAATCGGTCGGACATGGTTGTCAGTTGGCCGATGTCTTTTAAGCTAGGTTGACCGTCTCGTCTCTTGGTCGATCTCCTTGACCGGGTCAGCAGATCTTCGCAAGGGGGTCATCTTTTTTGCTTCTCCCAAAGGGGTCAACATTTTTTATTTTTGTATGCTGCCGGAGATAGTTGGTCTGGGACAATTGCGCTTTAAGGTCTTGTTGCTTTTCATTATCTACTAGTTGCTGGATTTCTCCCTTTGTTTGGATCTCGACTTACCAAAGTTCGATCTAGAATCGCTGGCGGTTGATCTAGCGTTGGATCTCTTCTTTGTCTTTCAATGTCTCACTTAATCAATTCTTAACTTTAGAAATAAAGTAAGGATTTGATATAGTGGGTGAAATTAACCATTAATTGATTATCACCTCGAGAATTTGAGAAAATCCCAACTCCGTCATAGGATTTTTACATGATAATATTAACTGAAAAGGAAAACATAAAATAAATAAAATAAAATAAAACATAAAACACGAAACTTAACTAAAAGTTAAATTGCAAATTTTGAAAATTAAGGAATGTATTTTGTTTTTTTTTATTAATAGCAAAATTGTAAATAAGACAAAAATAACATGTAAAATTGTAAATAAACTAAAAACCTTAAAACTACCTCTTCTTCTTCACGCCATGTTCAGGCGCCTCCGCAGATGAAGAAACTCATTTGAAATTCGTCGTCGTTTCGTTTTGGGAGCACGCCTCTATTCGTCGTATTGAAACGCTATCGAGCTCCGTCGTGATGGGTCTTCTTCGTCGTTTCGTTATGGAGCTTGGCGAGGTTCGTCGTCGAGGATCTCCATCAAAGCGTCTGGTGATCGAGCATCGTCGTTCGGGTTCAATCCGCCATGTGCGCCGCCGTCGTGGGACTGTAGCGAGCTTCGCTGCCGCCGTGAAGATTCGTTCGAAGACCACTGTCGCAGTCGTGGCCGATGTCCGCTATGGAACTTGGTCGGATTCGGGTCCCACGTTGTCTGCCTTCGTGGATCTCCGCCGCTGCCGTTCGCGTAGGGACGTGGAGTCGCCGCCGTCTGTGGTTCGCTGCCGAGGAGCTCCGTCCGCCGCGAGAGGTGGTGCGCCACCGACGGTAATGGTGGTTGGATGAAGGTGGAAAAGATGAAGTTGGGGAAGAAGATGAATAGTAAGGACCTCGATCTGCGTGTACCTAAAAAATGGAAAAAGAAATAAAGTAAAAGATGGAGTTTTGGAGAGAGAAACTTATTTTTGGTCAAAGTCTCAATTTTGACTTCAAAATCAAGCTCTAATTTTTATCCGTCTCTGCACGAGCCTTTTGCTCTGATCTTCTCTCTTCTTATGAATGATTCTCTACCCGATATTTATAGACGATGAGAACGTCTTCTCTCTTCTTATGAATGATTCTCTACCCGATATTTATAGACGATGAGAACGTCAAACAAGGTTAAAATCAAACAATTAATGACTTGAAATTTCATTCTTAATTGAAATAGATTTTGACCTAAAATGAACAAATATGTTATACTCATAAATGAATATCAAATTTTAACCCAAAAATGAATTAATCAATTTATACTCATAAATAAATATCCAATTTTAACCCAAAAATGAATTAAATAATTTATACTCATAAATGAATATTCAATTTTTAACCCAAAAATGAATTAAATAATTTATATTCCTAAATGAATATCAAATTTTTAACCCAAAAATGAATTAAAATCTTATACTCATGGAGATAAATAAATGAATATTAAATTTTAGCCATAAAATGACTTATAAATTTTATACTCATAAAATGCCAATTTTATTTGTCAAATTAGGTAAAGACCTTTCAAAACAGTTAAAACGTTATTTTTGTTATTTTTCTCCAATTTTCGAAATTAATTAAATACAAAAATAAAAAAAGTGAATTTACAACTTAAAAAGACTCAATCAAATGTGATAAAAAAAAATAAATAAATAAGCTAAAAACATTAATAATAAACAAATGCCCGGACCAAATACGGTGTCTACAAGAAATATAACAATTTTCTTTTCCTTTGCTTCCCCTTTTTTGGTTGCCCATTTTCCTTCCTAACCATGTCCCTCGCTCAGTTATCCAATCCACAACAATTTACATGGTATTCATTCTTTGAAGTTGGAAGTTCAAATCCTCTATAACCTTATTTGTTGTACTAAAAAATTAAAAGAATAAAAAATTATTATTATTGTAGTTGAGCTAATAGAATGTCAAACACTTTAAAACTATTTCTTAAAATTTAAAGCTAAATTGTAACTTGCGAAAGCTTTAGAGATAAAATAGACACAAATGAAAACTTAGTAAATAAATAAGTGTACAATTTTTGCGAAAACATTTAGATGAACAAGTAAAGGTAAGAGTTGTTTAAGAAAAAAATGAGTTAATTTTCACTACATTCCTCAAGTAAAAATCCTCGATGAGCTCCTTGACCTTCAATTTTGTCACCTTATTGCGCCAAGTTTCATCCATGGCGTAAATACAGCAAATCGACCCCCAATTTTGTCAACGATTTGTGTGAACATACCTACGTCCTTGCCCTTCTTGGCTCTGGTGTGGGCGATTTGGAGTGCTTCCAATTGCATCATTCCCTCGCCGCAGCAATTGGCGATGCATACGTGGTGGAGGTTTTTTATTCGATAGCGGTACTATTGTTAGAATGACATGTTTTTGTCCAACATGGATAACTTTTTAAAAGTGTGGAGGGAATACATACTAAACCTCAGCTCTGTCCTTCCAAATGATGCACCACCATTTCATCGCATCGTTTTCGCACCTTTATTATTTGTTTGTTTTGGTCAAGGGATTTCGCTAAACTTTTGTTACAGCATGTATACTGTTTTCCCACGATTTTTATGTTCCATCTTTATTTTCGCAAAGCAATCACCTCACATATATTTTGGTTAATTCTTACCTTGACTTTAAATCAATCAACATTAACGCATAAACAATCAAATCTTTGTGGAATTGATATAAAATTACTTATCACTTGCTGCATAAGTTCATGTATACTTGCATGTCCTTAGTGTTCTGTCATTTGCACCTTTAAAACGAATCTTGAGAATATCGCAACATTGTTCACCTCTTCGTCTTTTTTCATTACATGGTTGATCCCTGTGGGATCGGGTTCATGTTGTTTGGTCAACTTTATTAGGCTTGGCCGACCCCTTCTAGGGGTGGTCTTAAGTTATTTGACTGATTCTTATGAAATCAGGTGTATGTTATCTGGTCAACTTCATAATGCTTGGTCGACCCCTTCTACCGGTGATCTCAAATTGTTTGACCGATCGTTACGGAATCGGGTAACGTCGTCTGGTCAACTTCACAATGCTTGGCCGACACCTTTTAGGGGTGGTCTTAATTTGTTTGTTTGACTCCTCGCTACTTGCCTCTTCCGCCTACAATCTTCGAATCGGTCGGACATGGTTGTCTGTTGGCCGATGTCTTTTCAGCTAGGTTGACCGTCTCGTCTCTTGGTCGAACTCCTTGACGGGGTCAGCATATCTTCGCAAGGGGGTCATCTTTTTTGCTTCTCCCAAGGGGGTCACCATTTTTTATTTTTGTATGTCGCCGGAGATAGTTCGTCTGGGACAATCGCGCTTTAAGGTCTTGTTGCTTTTCATTCTCTACCAGTTGCTGGATTTCTCCCTTTGGTCGAATCTCGCCTTACCAAAGTTCGATCTGAAACCTCTGGTGGTTGATCTAGCGCTGGATCTCTTCTTTGTCTTTCAACTTCTGGGTCCATTTCTAGGCTTGCTACAGTTGGTTGTTGCCTCAGTTGGAGCTTCGTGATGTCGAAAAAATTCTGATTTACCCCTCGATCTCATTCCTCTAAAATCGCACACCGTTCGTCCAGTATGATTTCTTGGACAGTGACACATTTGACGTTGTTGGCCTTGCCCCTATGTTGTCGTCGAATATTGCTCTACGAACATTACTTGTCGCGTTGTTTCCATATGCGATTCGACTTGGTAATTATTCTCGTCAACAAGGATGTTCGGTTCACGAACTGCCACTTGCCTTGGGTGTTGTTCTCGATCTAGCTCTTCTAGTACGCCTTTATCACGTACTGCTCATCCGGTATGGATTTATTAACACAACTGCCGGATCTGGTTCTACCAACATCACATACTGTTCACCTAATGTGAATTTTTGAAATACAGATTGGTTGAAAGTCGTTGGCCTTGCCCTCTGTGTTTCTGTCGGATCTAGTTCCACCAACATTGCACTACAAGAATTTGGAGATTTTTCGATGTAAAGAAGCGTTGGAATAACCTTCTTTTGCATCGGGAAAGATACATCCCAACTCAACAACATGTCTTGCAATAATGTTGGGAAATGGGGGTCGGAAAAGGTGTTTCCGACGCCATGCATGTTTGCGTCGGGTTCGTAATGGTTTTCCCGACGCTTAGTACGTCAGAATTAATAGATGTTTGTCTGGAAGAAAAAAAATGTCCGTCGTTAAATGTTTTTGTTAATGACGGGCAATGTCCGTCATCAATTAGTTAAAAATTTAATTAAAAAGAAAAAGAAAAAAATCAATTTATACCCTTAAACTTTGGAGGTGGTATCAATTAGAACTTCAAATTATTGATTGTATCAATTTAAACCCTGAACAATCAAAATTGTATCAATTTACACATTTTGTTATAATTTTTTTTATAAAAAGTTAATTTAAACAAGTGGACACTTATAATTTTAGCAATTAAACCCCTAAACTTTCATATGTGAATAAATTATATGAAATTTAAGGGGTTTAATTAATAAATTATAAGTCTCCACGTGTGAAAGTACATTTTTCTAAGAATTGGTATAAATTGATACGCTTGTAAAAGTTTAGGGTTTAAATTATTACAATCATTAGTTTAGGGTTTTAATGGTTACAACTTCCAAAGTTTAAGAGTATAAATAGATTTTTACCCTAAAATAAAATTTAATAGTATAAATTGATTTTTCAAAAGTAGTTTAATTTATATTACACCCCTATATAAATTTTGGAAACATATTCACATTATATTGTGTTTTTTCTTGACTAATATCTTTTTTTCAGATTGACTAACAAGTTTTCCAACTTTCAATTTTGTGTTTAATAGATCAACGAACTTTAAAATGTGTTCAATATATTTTTAACTTTTAATTTTCTATTTAATAGGTTCCAAAATTTTCAATTTTAAGTCTGATAGATCATTGTCTTATTCGACATTTTTTAAAATTGAGAGATTCATTAGAATCAAAATTGAAAATTTAGAGATCTATTAGATACATTTAAAATTTAGAAACTTATAAGAAAATAGATTGAAAGTTTAGGGACTCATTAGAGACTTTTTAAAGTTTAGGGATCTAATAGCCTCACGCTTTAAAGTTCATGGACTAAACTCGTAATTTAACTTATTTTTTCATATTTAATAAGACATCGAATAAGCTAAATTATACGATGGTACTCGTTTATTTGAACTTAGTTAGAAAGTATTTGGTACACTTAACTATTCTTATGATCACCAATCACCTTTTTTTTTTTGTCGGTAAACATAATGTGGAGTGTGAATTAGAACGTCCGACTTTTTGTAATAATTTTTTTTTAATATATTTCAATAACAATTTTTTGCCCCCCTCCCCCAACCATTAATGTTTGGGTCCGCCCTGCCAACATGGATAACTTTTTAAAATTGTGGAGGGCATATATACTAAACCTCTGTTGTGTCCTTCCAAATGATGCATCACATTTTCATCGCATCGTTTTCGTACCTTTATTATTTTTTTGTTTTGGTTTAAGGCATTTCGCTAAACATTTGTTACAGCATGTATACTTGTTTTCCTATGATTTTTATGTTCCTCTTTATTTCCGCAAAGCAATCACCTCACATATATTTTGGTTATTTCTTACCTTGACTCTATATCAATCAACATCTCCTTAGTGTTCTGTCATTTGCACCTTTAAAACGGGTCTTGAGAATACCTCAACATTGTTCACCTCTTCGTCTTTTTTCATTACATAGTTGATCCCTGTGGGATCGGGTTCATGTTGTCTGGTTAACTTCATTAGGCTTGGCCAACCCCTTTCTGGGGTGGTCTTAAGTTGTTTAACCGATCGTTATGAAATCAGGTGTATGTTGTCTGGTCAACTTCATAATGCTTGGCCGAACCCTTTTAGGGATATTCTCAAATTGTTTAACCGATCGTTACGGAATTGGGTGACATCGTCTGGTCAACTTCACAATGCTTGGCTGACCCCTTTTAGGGGTAGTCTTAAGTTGTTTGAACGACTCCTCGCTACTTGCCTCTTCCGCCTACAATCTTCGAATCGGTCGGACATGGTTGTCCGCTGGTTGATGTCTTTTCATCTGGGTTGACAGTCTCGTCTCTTGGTCGATCTCTTTGACGGGGTCAGCAGTTCTTCGCAAGGGGGTCATCTTTTTTGCTTCTCTCAAGGGGGTTACCATTTTTTATTTTTGTATGTCGCCGGAGATAGTTCGTCTGGGACAATAGCGCTTTAAGGTCTTGTCGCTTTTCATTCTCTACCAGTTGCTGACTTTCTCCCTTTTGTCGGATCTCGCCTTACCAAAGTTCGATCTGAAACTTCTGATGGTTGATCTAACGTTGGATCTCTTCTTTGTCTTTCAACTTCTAGGTCCCTTTCTAGGCTTGCTACAACTGGTTGTTGCCTCTGTTGGAGCTTCATGATGTCGACAAAATTCCGATTTACCCCTTGAGCTCATTCGTCTAAAACCGAACATCGTTCGTCCGGTAGGATTTCTTGGACAGTAGGCAGATTTGGCATTGTTGGCCTTGCCCCTATGTTGCCGTCGGATATTGCTCTACCAACGTTACTTGTCGCATTGTTTCCATATGCGATTTGACTTGGTAATTATTCTCATCACTAGGGATGTTCGGGTCACGAACTGCCACTTTCCTTGGGTGTTGTTCTCGATCTAGCTCTTCTGGTACGCCTTCATCACGTACTGCTCATCCCATATGGTTTTTTGAAACACAACTGTCGGATCTGGTTCTACCAACATCACATAGTGCTCACCTTGTATGATTATTTGAAATGCAGACAGGTTGAAAGTCGTTGGCCTTGCCCTCTGCGTTACTGTTAGATCTTGTTCCACCAACATTGCACTAAAAGAATTTGGAGATTTTCCGATGTAAAGAAGTGTCTGAATAACCTTCTTTTGCGTCGGGAAAGATACGTCCGTAATGGTGCGTATCACGCTGCAGAAGCGTTTTTGGATCGTTGAAACTCTAATTTCATCAATTTAACAAATAGAAAACATGCTCAAACAACAGAAAAAAAGAAATTTAGAATACATACCCTTGTAGTTCCAAATTTCTTCCGCTCCGCCGCTCGATCCTCGTCACGAACTCTTTCGGCCTCTTCTCACGAACGCCCCGAGGACCACCCCAGGTAGTTCCGCTATCCTCGGCGCCGAGCAACAGAGTTGTGGGACTCTGTTAGTAAAAGAAAATAAAAGAAATAAAAGAGGAAGAAGATGGAAAGAAGGCCTGAGGGTTTGAGATTGCAGAAGAAAAAAAACTTCTAAAAAAAATTATATTCTTCAAACTTCTCGAACAGAAGCAAAAAATGAAACCCAATTTCATTTTTTTCAATCTCAAAATGAATTCAAAAAAGAAAATGAACCCAAAACCCACTTTTATAAAATTAGCCAAACTTTATATATATATATATATATATATATATATATATATATTGTTCACACGAGATTTCGAACGAAAGATGGAAATTCGACACGTGTAAATGAAATTTTGAATTTTGTATTTGTATTGTATGTATCAGTACGTAGTGAATTACAATCTCTAATGTATGATCATCTGATTCTTTCTCTCTCAAATGTAAATGTGTTTCGAGGGCTTTACAACTTGTTCTCGATGTTGGATTTGTTTCGAGGGCTTTGCAGCTTGTTCTCGACGTTGAATTTGGATCGAGGGCTTTGTAGCTTGTTCTCGATGTTAAATTTGGATCGAGTGCTTCGCAGCTTGTTCTCGATGTTGAATTTGGATCGAGGGCTTCGCAACTTGTTCTCGATGTTGAATTTGGATCGAGGGCTTCGCAACTTGTTCTCGATGTTGAATTTGGATCGAGGGCTTCACAGCTTGTTCTCGATGTTGAATTTGGATCGAGGGCTTCGCAGCTTGTTCTCGATGTTGAAGGATTGTTCTGTCTTCCAAGGTTTCAGGTTGTCTTCGTTGTTTGAGAATTCTCTCTGAGCTCTTAGGAGTAAAATATTTCTGAACCTTGAAAATGAAGAATGAACTCTCTATTTATAGAGTTCTCATGGGCCTAATGGGCTTGGGTCTGGATCCAATGGGCTTGGGTCCAATGTCATTTTGGGTTTTGGGCCCAATGACATTTTGAGTTCTGGGCCCATTTAAATAGTTTTCTGGCCCGATTCGATTTCGAGCCCAATTGAGCTAAGACCGAATTTGCTCGGTTAAGTTTATTCGATCCGCCGACCATGATGAAGACACGTGGCGACCGCTGATTGGCCGAAATTCTTCGGTCAACAAATGCCCCTTTTTTCGAGAGTTATGCATGTTGGGATTTATGCCCTAAAGCCTCGTAATTAATTAAAAATTATTTGATAATTATTTTATTATTATTATTTGTAATTTATTATATTCATTATATAAATAAAATCCAAGGTTATTAGTGTAATCTTGAACGACATACGGGAGGATCATGTTCAAGTAATAACCTAAAGGGTCTATAGTATATGGATAAGGTTGGGTGCCTTATCCTGGTAACACTATTGATATGGCCCACTTTGTAATTGTTACAAATGATTTGATCCAAATCATTCATGTAGAGACATGTGAGTGGGGTATCCTATACAATGAGTTTGTATAAGACTGGACCACGAAATATATAATCTCTCTTTATAAATCCGTTATTTGAGAAGATTAATATTTCACAGGATGATCATATGTGAATCGATCTTAATCCTGAGTGAGTTATGAACTCCTGCCTGTGAGGCCTCGTCCTTTGATTTGTATGGGTGAGAATGGCCTTTATAGCCGATTCAATAAGCCTACCATTTTGGGGACTTGACCAAATAGGGAGTTGGGAACATAAGTTTCACAAGATGGAATTCACTCCTTCCTATATAGGGAAAGTAGATGAGTAGTTCCCTTAAGTGCTAATTTTGGGACTTGACCAATGGGGCCCCACCCTCTCACTAACCCGAGAGGGACTTCGTTTATGGTTGGATCATAAACAGGTTGTTCATTAGAGAATCAATGGTACTTAAGGTGTAAGATGTAATTACAGGGGTAAAACGTTCTTTTGACCCAGCTGTAATTACGAACAACTCGTGAAGGATCGACTTGCATGTAATGGTTATATCCATAGACACAACTTGTCCTACAGTGCATAAGAGTGCAACTCTAGGCCTATAGTGGAGTGACCTAGAGTTAATGAATGAAAGTCAATTAATTAAAGAGTTTAATTAATTAATTTTGTATCATTGGAGCTTATAAATCTGTAGGTCCATAAGGTCCCCTTGCTAGCTCATAGTAATAGATCAATTTAGCTGAAAGAAAAATTTGAAATATTCAAATTAATATTTAATATATTTGATATATTAAATGTAGAAGAGTAAAATATATTTATTGTATTTGATACATTAAATATTAGAGGAAATAGTTTATGTATATGATACATTAATATTAAAAACTATATACATATGTTATTTGAATGAGATTCAAATTGGTTTAAAGTATATTATAAAAGATTAATTTTATAATATTTGAATAAGATTCAAATAAATATAAAATGCATATTTTAATATATTAGATATTAAAATGTATTTTGTAAAATAAAATTAATTCCTAAAAGCCTTATTATAAATAAGACATTTAGGTTTAGCCAAAGGGTTGGCCAAACACACTACTCACCCTCTGCAGAGAGAATTGTTCTCTCGTTCTTTCAAAGAGCTCCCACAACCCTTGATCCCGTGTTCGAGTCATAGCGAGGAAGATCTTGTGGAAAAAGAACACAAAAAGATGATTGATCTTCAAAGGTAATTGTATTATATGCTTAACCTGTATTTTAGTTTAATTCTAAATAAATCAAAGAATCGATTCCAATCGCTTCCGCTGCGGGGAATGAAGAGTTCATTCCCTACAATTGGTATCAGAGCTTTTCTTTGAGTTTTGTTTAGAATTAACATTGTGTATGGTGGGTATTTTAAGTTTATATATATGTGATATATATGGTTTGCGAATTGACTGTTTAGGCATATTTGATTGGCATTAGAATTTACAAATTTTGATTAGATCAATTGTAAAACTCTATGAGTTTAGGATTCATGTAATATTGTAAGTTAAAAAAAAAATTAAACTCAGAAAGGTGAGTTTTTTTTTTTTTGAATCTGCAGCGGTGAGGTGCTTACGGTGAACAATTCGACATATCTCATTCGATTTATGAATCAACACTTGAATGAGATTCAGTGGATTCAGTGCTTCATCAATGGTGGCGTATGGTTGTGTATGATTCATCATATCAGTCAATTAGTGCTTCATCAATTGCCTATGTGAATGGTTCATTAAGTTGGTGCTTTCATTATATGCCTATGCATATAATTCATCTCTTAAGTGGCAGTCAACAGATTTGAAGATAGTCAAAGAAACATATATATGTTAAATGTTAAATTGTGACTGGAGAATAAAACCATCATCAGCCTTTGTTCAACGTGAGGTGTTATCCGATTCATCAGTTCTTCATGCGGCTGTACAAGAAATTAGTTTAGGGTTTTTCAAACTCTAAATTTTGATGGACAACAAGGAAAGAAATTTGAAGACCAAGATATGTCTTGGATTTAAATTATTGTAATTTAAATTAGTTTTCAATTTCTTAGGATATGCCAAATATGTCGGTCAATTTTGCTGTGTTTTTAATTTAATTATGCATGTTGATGTATGTTTTAAATTTTAATTGATTGCATAGAGTATGTCATCTAGATTAAAATCCCACCATAGGTTAAGCATGATCATGCATTTTAATTATTTTTAATATAAGTGTTATATTTGGAATATTATGATTAAAATGCTTTCTAATTTGATTAGATGATTTCCTAATATGTTTATATTTCCATATCTTTGAATATAATTGTTATATTTGGAAATTTTAAACTAGGATACTTCCTTTCATAATAGGAATCCATATAAGAAGGATTAGGATATCTTTTCCGAGATATAGTGATATCTTTTCCTAGGATTGAGAAATCTTTTCCCTAATAAGATTGGGAAATTGAGATATATTTTCGATTGAGATATATTTTCCCAATAAGATTGAGATATATTTTCCCAAAGAGATATTTTCCAAATGAGGATATTTTCCCAAAGAGATATTTTCCAAATGAGGATATTTTCTTAATGAAATTAGATTTTTTCTTTCCTTATTTAAAAGATAATTTAATTCATTCTTTAAATAGTTTAAATATTTGAATTTAGTTTATCTTTTATTCTAATAAGATTAGAATATATGATAATCTTTAATTTTGTTTTAAAGGGTTTAAAATTGTTAAAATTTCAAGATTATCCATAAGGTGAATTAGTTTTTAATAGGATTAAAAACATTGCTTAAAATCAATTGAAGTTCATTGATCTAGTAATTAATAGTTAATTAAAGATTAATAAATTTGAAATAAAAATTGACTATAAGGGAACCCTGCCTAAGAAAGGTTACTCGGGTGAGGTACTTAAGTTGACTGAAAAGGAACACCTCTACCTAAGAACTAGCCTGGGGTTGAATTAGTCAAATTTTATTTTATTTCATTAAGCAGGCTCATAATGTGATTAGTTTTAAATAGTTTAATATACTTGATAATTCACATTAAAATCAATCTAACCAACATAAGGGTTATGAAAGGGTAGATTGAAAAACTTAGATAAATGAGATTAGCCTAATTTGTCTAAGTAATAGAAAACCCTATTTCAAAATACTTAGTGGGAGAAAGACATATGTCAAAATAACCCTACGGTCTCTACCATAAATTCACAACGTGAGATTCATGTGAGGCCTCGAGGCGGCTTTGGACCGTCCCCCTACGGAAGGTGTTTACATGGGTCAATATCAGGGTGAATCTCTTGAGAAAGTATTTTTAAATAGTAAGTGGGAGAAGGAAATGTGTCAACATATCCTACGGTCTCTGTCATTGGTTCACAACGTGAGATTCATGTGGGGCCTCGCGGCGGCTTTTGGACCGTCCCCCTACGGAAGGTGTTTACATGGGTCAATATCAGGGTGAATCTCCTGAGAATGATAGGATTGTAATTTTATTTCCAATACTTGACCTACCCTACGGCGACACTTGTTGGGATAAAATTATAGAATCTAAAATGATGGGTTACACTTACAAAGATATCATTAAGATTGTTAATGATTTTCTTGACCAAACTAATGGTAACTAAATGTTATAGAAATAAGAGTTATTTTGGGATAACACTTGGTTGAGATTGTCTCGGTTTAGTGAAAGAGCATTTGACCTACCCTACGGCGGCACTTGTTCTAACTCACTAAAGTATCATAGCATTAAAAAAAAAAAATAATGTTTCAGGGTACATTTATCAAATTGTTTGTTTTCTATGCTGAAATTGAATGAATATTGATTGCATGTTGTTAAATAATATTTTTTTTTTATATATTTCAATATTATGTCTATTTCTCTCAATTTTAATTTTCGTTGCTAATTTGTCAAATTGAGAAAATAATATCACTTGGAAAAATAATGTTAACACTATATAATGATAGTGTAAATTTTTTCTTTAATTTGTCTTTATTGAGAAACGTTCTAAAAAACCTGTTGCCAATGCTAATCGAATTGTTCGTGAAGTACATGATTAATAAATCAATATAACGAGATGGCTTATACAAATTTTCTATTTGACATATTAGATGTCAAGCTAAGAAGATAAAGAAGATGACAACAACATATGAGATATTGTTGAAGTCAATAAAAGCTAGATTTAGATATTTATCTAAATAATCTAAAAAATTAAGTATTACCAAAATCCAAGAAAAGAAAGCATATGACTGTAGCTAAAAGAAAATAGTTTCTAAATTAGCAAAGTAGTCATAATTATAGGAATTTATGAAATACCTCTATGAGAAGAACATGGATAAAAGTAAATTTGATTTACTAGATTTTTTGTGGAAAATAATCATTACCACCTATATAGTAGATTCAGATCCACTATTTAGATTTGTTCTTCATTACACTTTATATAGTTCTTGGAAAATACTTAATGATGTAGAATGATCTCTACTTGTTGGCACCAGAAAACCCATCTCAATTAATGTAGTGGGAGACATTAAGATGTCCATAAAAATAATTGTTATTTAATGCTGAATATGGTGTTTTTAGTACCATGGGAGAAATTCAATTTCTCTAACTTTATTACTAATAAAATGTTCATATAGTATGAATATTTTAGTACTAAATTTTTATTTTCAAAATTGTTTGAAAAATTCAGCTGAAAAATAAGAATAATTTCTATGTGTTAAATTATTAACATATAAAATACTACACAGTGAGATATTCAGGATTATAGAATCCAGAATATAAAGACAATTTATATTCTCCTAGAATATGATACTTGTCTTTGGCATTCAAGATTGATTATGATCAATTTGAATAAAAAGACTACTACGAAGTGATTCTCTAAATGTTAGAGTTAATTACTTTATATGTCTTAATTTCTTGCATTTCATGCAAGATAATCAATAGGTTTTTGTTGGAAAAGCCTACAGGCCAAAGAACACTTATGAATATATCATCACTCTAGCTGATGACTATTCAAGAAATAAGTATCGTAACCTAATGCAACATAAGTCTGAATATTTTGAAAAGTTCAAGGAATATAAGACTCAAGTTGAAGGCAACTTAGGTAAATCTATCAAGATACTATGATCAGATCAGAGTGAAAAGTACAGGAACCTTATGTACTAAGACTAATTGATAGAAAGTGAGATTTTATCTCAACTCTAGCACAAAGTACAATTGTGTGAAATTGTGCTGTAAGAGGAGAAACAAGACCTTGTTAGACATGGTCAGAACAATAAAGAATTACACGTCATTATCAGACTCTTGTTAGGATATACAATATAGATTGTATAGTGAACATCATTATATCTAAAAGCTGTCCATGAGACAACTTTGAGATTATAGAAGAGTAGTAAAGTTAGTTTACAACCCTTCGAGTTTTGAGAGTTTTAAGCATACATGCTGAAACTTGAATATGTTCAATAGTGTTGAAAAGTTGGTTCCAAGTGAAGCCACTAAATAGTTAATAAAAGTTGTTAACAATTTAATTACATTTGATAGTCAAATGGATCCTAGTCATGAATTGGATAAGCCTCATCGTAGTGGGAGAGTTATGAGATGACCCGACCGTTACAAGAGCTTATATGAAGCCTAAGTTGTCGTATTAGATGACAAAATGTAGGGCTTCTTGACCTCAAAGTTGAAATGAGGGTCAATGAAAAAGACTAGTAGACCAAAGTCATAAATCTCGAGATAGAGTAGATGTACTCATCTTTATCTAGAACTTGTAGATATTCGTGATGGGATAAAACCCATAGGTTTTGAATATATCTACAAAAGTAAAAGATTTGTAAATAAGAAGGTACAGACCTTCAAAATAAAACTAATGACAAATATAGCGGGAGAAAGTAAATCATGGATAAACTATCTCATTTGTTGTCATATTAGAGTAAATAAACATTTCCTAATTCATAGTTGCATATGAGATATATCAAGTGAAGGTTTAAGAAATCTTTTTTGAAAAGAAGTCTTAAAGAATGCATTTACAAATCAATTACATGAGTTCAATTTCAAAAATCAAAAGCAAAAGGTTTGCAAGCAGTAAAGGTTCATTTATGAAATGAATTTGATCACTAGATTTTTGAATGTAAGGTTTCATAAAAGTATAAAAAACTATGACTTTGAATAAATATTAATGATATTGTATAGGCAAGAAAATCATTAATTACTTAGTGGAATTTTCTCATATTTTATGTGGATGACTTATTACCCATTGTGAATGCTGTAAGATTTGAATCCAACATAAAATGTTGACTACCTAACCAATTCCAAATGAATGATTTAAATTACTGGGTATGTCCTAAAATAGAGTTTTCGAGGACAAAATGTTATTTATGTCTCACACATCTTATATTGACAAATTTGTTGTCAAGTTTATGATGGAGTACTTCAAAAATGATAATGTATCATTCTAACATGAAGTTTAGATTGTCTAAGGAATAGTGTCCTAAGACATTTCAAAATGTTGAGAACATAAGATTGACTATCTACGTTTGAGTCGGAGAAAATCTAATGTACACTTAAGACATGACATTTGACAGTAAAACTGGTTAGCATTTATTAGTTAACCCAATGGTATGACCATTGTGCAGAAAAATAAATTTTTTTCTCAAAATATCTATGGATAAAATGAGAAATTATATTTTTGTGCATGAGGTTAAAGATTTGATCTTTACGAGATGCACTGGTTTTAACAAAGATTTATGGAAATCTATGTTTACCCTAGATGATGGAGTATGGTATGCAAGTTAAATGTTCTTACTTATGAAGTAAAGAACTGGCATAACTCAAATAATTTCTTATTGGTCTGAAAGATGTTTCAGATATAGTTAAGCCTAAAACGTTTTATGTAATGGCTAAACTTAAGGAACTTAGATAACATCAATATATAGGGTATCCTGAGAGAGAAAGAATCGTGGTAGGACCAAGATGACTTTTAATTGACAATCGTTTTGATCTATATAAAAAGACTTTCCAGGCTAAAGTGTTTGAAAGCCACCTAGAATGTCTAGGATTATGAGACATGTCTCATCTTCACTAGGGCAAGTGGGAGAACATGTTGGGTGTAGAGTATGCCCTAGGATACATGTCTCACCGGCTTTAGTGCAAGTGGGAGATTGTTGGGATTTATGCCCTAAAGCCTCGTAATTAATTAAAAAGTATTTGATAATTATTTTATTATTATTATTTGCAATTTATAATATTCATTATATAAATAAAATCCAAGGTTATTAGTGTAATCTTGAACTGTATGTAGTTGACATACGAGAGGATCATGTTCAAGTAATAACCTAAAGGGTCTATAGTATATGGATAAGGTTGGGTGCCTTATCCTGGTAACACTATTGATATGGCCCACTTTGTAATTGTTACAAATGATTTGATCCAAATCATTCATGTAGAGACATGTGAGTGGGGGTATCCTATACAATGAGTTTGTATAAGACTGGACCACGAAATATATAATCTCTCTTTATAAATCCGTTATTTGAGAAGATTAATATTTCACAGGATGATCATATGTGACTCGATCTTAATCCTGAGTGAGTTATGAACTCCTGCCTGTGAGGGCTCGTCCTTTGATTTGTATGGGTGAGAATGGCCTTTATAGCCGATTCAATAAGCCTACCATTTTGGGGACTTGACCAAATAGGGAGTTGGGAACATAAGTTTCACAAGATGGAATTCACTCCTTCCCATATAGGGAAAGTAGATGAGTAGTTCCCTTAAGTGCTGATTTCGGGACTTGAACAATGGGGCCCCACCCTCTCACTGGCCCGAGAGGGACTTCGTTTATGGTTGGATCATAAATAGGTTGTTCATTAGAGAATCAGTGGTACTTAAGGTGTAAGATGTAATTACAGGGGTAAAACGGACTTTTGACCCAGCTGTAATTACGAACAACTCGTGAAGGATCGACTTGCATGTAATGGTTATATCCATGGACACAACTTGTCCTACAGTGCATAAGAGTGCAACTCTAGGCCTATAGTGGAGTGACCTAGAGTTAATGAATGAAAGTCAATTAATTAAAGAGTTTAATTAATTAATTTTGTATCATTGGAGCTTATAAATCTGTAGGTCCATAAGGTCCCCTTGCTAGCTCATAGTAACACTAAAATGATCAATTTAGTTGAAAGAAAAATTTGAAATATTCAAATTAATATTTAATATATTTGATATATTAAATGTAGAAGAGTAATATATATTTATTGTATTTGATACATTAAATATTAGAGGAAATAGTTTATGTATATGATACATTAATATTAAAAACTATATACATATGTTATTTGAATGAGATTCAAATTGGTTTAAAGTATATTATAAAAGATTAATTTTATAATATTTGAATAAGATTCAAATAAATATAAAATGCATATTTTAATATATTAGATATTAAAATGTATTTTGTAAAATAAAATTAATTCCTAAAAGCCTTATTATAAAGAAGACATTTAGGTTTAGCCAAAGGGTTGGCCAAACACACTACTCACCCTCTGCAGAGAGAATTATTCTCTCATTCTTTCAAAGAGCTCCCACAAGCCTTGATCCCGTGTTCGAGTCATAGCGAGGAAGATCTCGTGGAAAAAGGAACACAAAAAGATGATTGATCTTCAAAGGTAATTGTATTATATGCTTAACCTGTATTTTAGTTTAATTCTAAATAAATCAAAGAATCGATTCCAATCGCTTCCGCTGCGGGGAATGAAGAGTTCATTCCCTACAATGCACCTGTACATGTGGGTGAGTCTCGGAAAAGTTAAATTTTGAAATCGAAATGTAGGACACCCCTAATTTCGAATCCGCCTCGACATATCAATTTTATCGAAATATAAAATTTGGTTCATAAATCAATTATTTTGATTGATACATCTTTCTATTCCAATTGACCAAAAAATATGAATTGGGCTTACAATTTTGATCTTTCTTATTTGGCAAAAGCTTGACTTGAACTTTAGTAGATTTTTAAGTTCTACTTTAATTTCATATTGGATGTAGAGTAGAGTTTTGGGGTTGCCCAATTGAATTTTGAAACAGGGTTTAACTTTGAATTTTTTTACTCCAATTTCGAGGTGGGATAAAATTTGGAGTATTCCCTAAACACAAATTTCTATTTGAGACTTGAATTTGGATAATTTATGATTCTACATCTTGCTCGAGAATAAAATTAGGAATATGCCCAAATTTTAATTCTAGGAAAATTTTGAATTTTGCTTGAAATTTAGCTTGAACTTAGAGTAGAAGTTTGACTTGGTATAATTTTGGGATTCCAATCAATTTTGACATGAAGTTCGAAAATTTGAACTTAAGGTCATGATTATGGAAGGAAATTTAGAACCCGCCTAAATTTCAAGTTCAATGAAGTATTACAATCTGAAGACAATTGATAACAATAAAGCTTGTTTGGAAAAGTGGAACATGTACAATCTTTGTTTTCATTGGTCTTGGGTTCAAGTCCACCTCTATACATATTTCTAGATAAATTTTTTAAACAAATGGGGCGAACTTGGAGATGCGATGCGCAGCAACTGAACTTGGAGATGCGGTGCACAGCGGCTGAACTTGGAGATGCGGTGCACAGCGGCTGAACTTGGAGATGCGGTGCACAGCGGCTGAACTTGGAGATGCGGTGCACAGCGGCTGAACTTGGAGATGCGGTGCACAGCGGCTGAACTTGGAGATGCGGTGCACAGCGGCTGAACTTGGAGATGCGGTGCACAGCGGCTGAACTTGGAGATGCGGTGCACAGCGGCTGAACTTGGAGATGCGGTGCACAGCGGCTGAACTTGGAGATGCGGTGCACAGCGGCTGAACTTGGAGATGCGGTGCACAGCGGCTGAACTTGGAGATGCGGTGCACAGCGGCTGAACTTGGAGATGCGGTGCACAGCGGCTGAACTTGGAGATGCGGTGCACAGCGGCTGAACTTGGAGATGCGGTGCACAGCGGCTGAACTTGGAGATGCGGTGCACAGCGGCTGAACTTGGAGAACATGGAGATGCGATGCACATCGGCTGAACTTGGAGAACATGGAGATGCGATGCACAGCGGCTGAAATTGGAGAAACTTGGAGAACTTGGAGATGTGGTGCACAGCGGCTGAACTTGGAGAACTTGGAGATGTGGTGCACAGCGGCTGAACTTGGAGAACTTGGAGATGCGATGCACAGCGGCTGAACTTGGAGAACTTGGAGATGCGATGCACAGCGGCTGAACTTGGAGAACTTGGAGATGCGATGCACAGCGGCTGAACTTGGAGAACTTGGAGATGCGATGCACAGCGGCTGAACTTGGAGAACATGGAGATGCGATGCACAGCGGCTGAACTTGGAGAACTTGGAGATGCGATGCGCAGCAGCTGAACTTGGAGAACTTGGAGATGCGCAGCAGCTGAACTTGGAGAACTTGGAGATGCGCAGCAGCTGAACTTGATGCGCAGCAGCTGAACTTTGAGAACTTGGAGATGCGCAGCAGCTGAACTTTGAGAACTTGGAGATGCGCAGCAGCTGAACTTTGAGAACTTGGAGATGCGCAGCAGCTGAACTTTGAGAACTTGAAGATGCGCATCTGAACTTTGAGATGAGATGCGCAGCGTGGAGAACTTGGAGATGAGATGCGCAGCGCGAAGAACTTGGAGATGCGCAGCGCAGAGAACTTGGAGATGAGATGCGTAGCGTAAAACTTGGAGATGCGCAGCTGAACTTTGAGATGTGCAGCTAAACTTTGAGATGTGCAGCTGAACTTGGAGATGAGATGCGCAGCGCAGAACTTGGAGATGAGATGCGTAGCGCAGAACTTGGAGATGAGAGATACGCAGCGCAAAACTTGGAGATGAGATGTGCAGCGCAAAACTTGGAGATGAGTTGCACAGAACCTGGAGATGAGATGCGCAGCGCAGAACCTGAAGATGAGCAGAGAACTTGGAGATGAGATGAGATGCGCTGTGCAGAACTTGGAGATGCGCTGCGCAGAACATGGAGACGCGCAGTGGAGAACTTGGAGATGCGATGCACAGCGGCTGAACTTGGAGAACTTGGAGATGCGATGCACAGCGGCTGAACTTGGAGAACTTGGAGATGCGCAGCAGCTGAACTTGATGCGCAGCAGCTGAACTTGATGCGCAGCAGCTGAACTTGATGCGCAGCAGCTGAACTTTGAGAACTTGGAGATGCGCAGCAGCTGAACTTTGAGAACTTGGAGATGCGCAGCAGCTGAACTTTGAGAACTTGGAGATGCGCAGCAGCTGAACTTTGAGAACTTGAAGATGCGCATCTGAACTTTGAGATGAGATGCGCAGCGTGGAGAACTTGGAGATGAGATGCGCAGCGCGAAGAACTTGGAGATGCGCAGCGCAGAGAACTTGGAGATGAGATGCGTAGCGTAAAACTTGGAGATGCGCAGCTGAACTTTGAGATGTGCAGCTAAACTTTGAGATGTGCAGCTGAACTTGGAGATGAGATGCGCAGCGCAGAACTTGGAGATGAGATGCGTAGCGCAGAACTTGGAGATGAGAGATACGCAGCGCAAAACTTGGAGATGAGATGTGCAGCGCAAAACTTGGAGATGAGTTGCACAGAACCTGGAGATGAGATGCGCAGCGCAGAACCTGAAGATGAGCAGAGAACTTGGAGATGAGATGAGATGCGCTGTGCAGAACTTGGAGATGCGCTGCGCAGAACATGGAGACGCGCAGTGCAGAACTTGGAGATGAGATGCGCAGGGCAGAACTTAGAGATGAGATGAGCAACGCAGCGAAGGAAATTTGATTTGGCCTAATAACAAGCCGAATGAAATATTATATTCTGAAGTCAAATAGTTACAATGAAGCTTGTTTGGCGAAGTGGAACTGGTACTACCATTGCTTCCCTTGATCTTGAGTTTGAATTCAACTTCATACATATTTTGCAAAAAAAAAAAATTAAATCCATCTTCATAGAGATGCAGCGACGGAAACATTGATTACTCATTTATTTTATCGTGAATCTGGACTGCCGCTATAATGTTTTGGATTGTCGTTGTAAAAAAAAAAATTGGAATTTGTTGTGATTTGAAATTTGCTGTAATTTGGAATTTGCTATAATTTGTTGGGACTTGGAATTTGTGTGATTTGGACGTGATTTGGACTTTGTTGTACTTTAGACTTACTGTATTTTGAACTTGTTGTACTTTGGGGAATGTAATTTGGATGGTAACTTGGGGAATGTAATTTGAAACTTGCAATTTGGATGTAAATTTGGAACTTGGAATTTGGATGTAAATTTGGATGGTAGTTTGTTGAATGTATGCTTGATTTCCAATGTAGCAACGCTTGACGAATTGGTTGCAAATCCAAACTTCATTTTTTTTTTTTTGTACATGTGTGTTCAAGCTTGAAGCATGCTTTCAAACCTTATCCCAAAGTTTAATTTATAGGTCGACTTAAGAATCCTCTAGAGGCATTTAACCATGATCATTCAGCAGTAGATTAACATCTCATGCATCGTCTTAGCTAGTTCTCATGCATCTTCCGATTACATGCATTAGTTTCTTAGATTACTTCTGTCCAAGTATAGCTAACAACCTATTCATAAACACATGCTAATAAACGTGCTAGGAGAATGCCTATTCCTAGGCCACCCTCTATTTACCATAAAAGGCTAACATGAATGAACGACTCAGAATTCTTACTCCTTCCAGAGGTCAGGATTTCTTTAGACAAAATGGATGTCCGGTCGAAATTTCCCATGGGATGAAGATCACATTCATTCAATGCATTCATGCTACTTTACATGCTGAATTCACATAAGTCTATCCTATAGATTCATCCTAGCAAACCTCTTTTTAGTTAGTTACTCATGGTTCTCGAAGAATACTAATTGATTACTCTTAGAAAGGCAAATCTCATAACAATTCGTAAAGCAACAACCTTTGATCCGAAAGCAATATTTAAAGGGTAAAACAGTAAATGGTTCATAAGAACTCTTAAAGAAGAATAATAATTAATTAGAAAGAAGTAAAGGAAAGCTGTAAATTGCGTGAGGATCTTCCAAGTCGTGAATCGCCTCGGATGAAGGAGAAGATTAGATGATCTTGGGGATAAATTCAATCTGAAGAGAAGATGGATCTTCTCTTCTTCCTCTCGAATTATCAACGCCAAGGGCTTTGTTTCTTCGATCCAACAACCGGGGGAAAAGGATTTCGTCTTCGAGTTCTTCACTATTGAGTTGTGTTTGAATTGAGGAGAATTCAATTGCTTTGATCATTCATCTAACTCTCTTTATATAGCATGCAGAGGTTGCCAAAAGCTGCTCTATATTCGTGGATCACCAGCCAACTTTGTGAGGTAGTCAAGCTTGACACGTGGCAGCAGCAGGGAGAGTTGACGGCTGGAAAATCGCAGTCAACAAAGACTGTTGGCTGGAAAAATGCAGCAGCTAAGACTGTTTAATTGCGAGGGCCGCAATTTTTCAGCAATGTACCTGCAATGTACAATTTAGTTGTTTTTTCACCATTTTGCATCCTTTTTCGTTCCTTTTCCAAATAAGCCTTAATTTAGCATCATTTCTCAAATTCTCACTTTTAAGCACACATTAAGCTAACTTCTAACAAAAACACTCAAGAATTTACATGATTTTTAGGTAATTAAAGCCTTAAATAATGTACTTTTGGAGAGGTAACACACCCCCAAACTTGAGTTATTGCTCGTCCTCGAGCAATATAAATGCTTACTTTCTCTCTAATTAGCTGCTAACTCTTGTCTTTTAAACTCTACCTAACTGATTTGCTGACTTCCCTAGATTTACTGTCAAAGGAATTGTTGTCCTGTGACACTCTCTTAGGTTAAAACTAACTTCATATTTTGTCTATTCTGATTTCCCTTGCCTTAAAACCTTTTGTTTTTACTAACTTCCTATCTTTTGGTTTATCTGCCTACATCATTGAGCTCATTGTGCAGTCATCCCTAGGTTTTCAAACTCTCTCTAGTTTTAACTCAGACTCAGTACATGCTTCTAATGTTTTTATTTTTTAATTACCTAGGAATCCTTAGAGTCATGCCAGGCTTAGAACACACAAGTATCAGAGTTCAGTATCCATAGAACAGACTAAGTCCTGGCACCACTATGTTGGATAGACATTCATCTCCCTCGACAAGCCTTCTAACTACAGCCCTGTGCTTAGCTAACTTAGGATCAGAGTTCATTACATAGGACATCTAAGCACCTAGGCTGCAGCTTTCTGGCACACATTCTTCTTTTTATTTCCCTTCTTTTCTTTTTCTTTTGGCAAGATCTTCTCTTCGGATTGCCTTTTGATGCAGTGCCACTTGTGGGTTACACAAATGGCCCTGATTACTCAGCATCCCTAGAAGAAGACAATGCCCTTTTCTTTTTGCTTTCTTGTTTTTTCAATTTTTTTTTTTAGAAGAACCATGTATTTTTGTCAAGGGAGAGAGGAGTTCTCCTAGGACTAGAGGCTGCCTCCCCCAAACTTAAACTTCTCATTGTCCCCAATGAGAGTATGAGGTGGCACACCCCCAAACTTATCTTAGAAGCATCTAGTCTAAATAAAAACCAGAAAAAATTTAAAACTCTTAGGGATAAAATGACCCTCATAGTTCAGATAACTCATCAGTAGCAATTTACTAAAATCAAAATGTTTAAGGTCTAACAGGGGCACATGCTCAGCATTTTATGAAGGTAATTAAACCTAACAAAAGTGTACTCGACACTCATCCAGCATGCTTAATAGACAGACTACCTATGGACATCAGTAATGCAGTCAAATAGTGAGAATTAAAAACAGACAGACCAGTACAAAGTCATATAACAGCATGCTTAAATGAACAAAACATTGCGGTGTCCGCAAAGAAATCACAACGATACTAACAGAGCAGATTTAACCGTGATCAAAGCCCCTAACATGCAATATTCCATTTGTGAACAACTACAGGCAACATAAAAAACTATCTAAGCTAACTAATCATACGAAGTTAAACTAAACTAAGCTACTCTAACTCTAGCTAATTAAGGAAATCACAACATAACAACAATTGATATTGGGGGGGTAACTGGTTACAGAAAAGCAGGTTTTTGAGAGGGATAAGAAATACTCCCTCGAATGCCGTCAGTCTGTGGCATTCCTTCATTCGTCCTTGTCCTCTTGATTGCTCACCCTTTTTGCCGTTTAAGATTTCCAATTACCATGCTTCTAATCAAATTAAAAACAAACTTAATCAGTACTAAAAAATTAAAAATACTCTAAACAAGTAAAATAAAAACAGAGAATAAAGATATCTAATCCATATTCCTTTGATGGTTGAGCATAAAGAGAATTCCATAAGTGCCCTTGCTCATCTTCCTTTGCTTGACTTTTAGGCTTCGGATAAGAGGAATGCCGAGAGTGTTTTCACATCTCCTTCCTCATAGTAGTGTTTTAATCTAGCCCCATTCACCATGAACGGCTGACCTTGTTCCAGATTTCGAATTTCAATTGCACCATGAACAAACACATTAGTAATCACAAAAGAACCTGACCAACGAGACTTTAATTTGCCAGGAAACAATTTCAATCGTGAGTTAAACAATAGAACATGTTGGCCCTTTTTGAAGTCCTTAATCCTAAGTCTACAATCATGCCAACTTTTAGTCTTTTCCTTATACATTTTAGCATTTTCATATGACATGTGTCTTAGTTCATCCAACTCATGCAATTGCAGAGACCGCAATGTTCCCGCATCGGTTACGCAAAAGTTTAATTCTTTTAAAGCCCCAAAAGGCTTTGTTTTCTAATTCAAAGGGAAGATGACATGCTTTTCCATAAACTAGCCTATAGGGGGACATTCCTAAAGGTGTTTTATATGCAGTTCTATATGCCCACTGTGCATCATAAATTCATGCTAAACGACTATCATTGTTGGCACATAATAAATATTTCATTCCCAAAATAAACTACTCCTAACATACGAAATCTAAGCAAAGCATGATAAAATCCTAATTTAAGAGTTTATGGATCAGAAATCTCCCTTGTCAATCTGCCTCATATGGATATTCTTCAATGTTTCGAGGCATCACTTCTGCTCCTTTAAGATACTTAAGTCTTGATTTACGGGGTCAGACATTCTGCTACACCTTGAAATTGTTGATTCTTTCAAAGAGACTGCATGTTATAACATCCCAAGATTTGTACTTTATGTGCGTTGGTACAACATAGGTTTGATGCGATGAGACTTCTTTTTCTGGCACATCTCTTTCTAACTCCTTCAGCTGGAGCATTTGTGGTGGTGGTGGCTCAGCTCTTTCATTGGTGGAGAAGTTTGCTGCAACCTCAAACATTTCAAATTCTTGTTCCTCAAGCAGCGCATTAGTCTCTTTGGCCTCATCCAGCACAATTTCATTTTTCTCAACTTTCACCAACTCCCTCAATTCATATGGAGATTCCATTGGATCACTCTTCTTAGATTCGAAGGTAACAAAGGAGTCATCATCATAAAAATCAAACATTTGAGGGTATGGTGGTGGTGACACATAGGTAGGAAAATCAGGTTGCCCAATGACAGGGGGAGGCCTAGGAATCTCTTCTGGTTCCTCAATGATAGGTTCCAGCCTTACCCTTGTTGTGCTTTGTTGTATTTGATCAAAGTTAGGCAGAGAATCCAGTGGAGCACTAGACTCTTCGTTCTCTACTCTCTTTGGTGCTTCTCTGCTGTTGATCACCAATGGCCTTCCACTTCGGAGTTCAATAGCTTGAACTTGTTCCTTACCATCCATTCTTGGAGTTTCTGTGTCTGCAGACAGTCTGCCTTGGGGCCTATTCTTCAGCTCGTTTGCCAACTTCCAGATTTGAGTCTCTAAGCTTCTCAAGGTTGCTTGTTGGCTCTGCAAAGTTGCATCAGTCTTTGCTATGTATTCCTTCAGCAAGTTCTCCATTGATGTTCCCATCGGTTGGTTGTTGACATATTGTTCCTGATATGGGGGTTGACTAGTTTGTTGGTGTTGGGTGAAACCAGGTGGTCCACTCGGTCTTGATTGATTTTGCATTTGGCTTGTGCTTTGTTGTCCACCCCAAGAGAGATTTGGGTGGTTTCTCCAACCAGGGTTATATGTATTTGAATAGGGGTTGTTCCTTGGTTGTTGTTGACTTCCAACATAGCACACCGAAGATGGATTAGCAGGGCAATAGTCATACATATGCCCTTCCCCACAAAATCCACAAACTAGTGCCTCACCTTGGTTGGCTATTGTTGTGCTTGTTGAAACAACTGCCACTGTGTTGACACTTTGTTGAATATTGGGTTGAGTCATTTGCTTCACCAGGTTGGTCAGAGCATTGATTTGGCTGCTCATTGCGCTGAGTGCATCCATGTCTTGAGCCTTCCTTCTGTTTGGCTCCACAGGATCGTCTGACCATTGACAATGTGATGTTGAGATTTTCTCCAGCTGAGGAATTCAAGACTTGCCTCGTGCTGGGGTTGCATCCTTTGAAGAATACTTCAATCTGGATACACCATGGAATGCCATGGCATGGACATTTGAGTAGAAGATCTTTGAATCTGGTCCAAGCTTCATCTAGAGATTCATTCTCAGCTTGCTTGAACTTGATGATGTCAACACGAAAGTTAGAGTTCTTATCTGGAGGGAAATACTTTACCAGGAACTTCTCAGTTAGGTCTGTCCAATTGACAATTGATCTAGAGGGGAAGGAATTCAACCATGTCTTGGCTTTGTCTCTCAATGAATAAGGAAACAGGTACAATCGCCAAGCCTCTTGAGATACTCCTGGAATGACAAAGGTGTCACTCACTCCCAGGAAGTTCCTCAAGTGATTGTGGGGGTCTTCATTCTCCACTTCGAAGAATTGTCCAACTGTGGACAGCATCTGAAACATGATGGGTTTTAATTCGAATGAGTGAGTTGTAATCTCGGGGCGTGTGATGCTCGGATTAAGCTCCTCAGGCTTTGGTACAAGGTATGATAGAATAACACTGTCCTTATCATTCGCAATTTCAATGGGATTGCGAATGTTAAGTGCTCGATTTTGTGCTTCTTCTGCTCTTTCCATTTCAGCTTGTTGTGGTTCAAATTGTACCGACTCTGCGTGGTCAACAATGTGCTTAAGTACAGGTTGCTTTTGCTGTTTAAAAAGGCGTTTCTTAATTTTATTTCTGGTCCTCAGAGTTCTTTCGAGTTCAGGATCAAATTCTAAATTGTGATTTGGAAACTCATTCATAAACCAGCTTTGTTGGTACCTGTAAATGCAAAAGATTAGCTCCAATATATTAAGTTCTTCTAAAATAACACAAATCGTGTTTACTAAACAAAATCCCCGGCAGCGGCGCCAAAAACTTGTTGCGCGCTCAGTGTGTATGTAAAATGTAAATGCGAAGAGCGCTAAGATCATGGAAGCATACATGGTCCGCAGCAAGTGATAAGTATAATTTAATTCGTTTTCCCACAGAGATTGAGTTTAGTGACTAACGATTTGGTGTGCTAAATTAGATAAGGTAACTTAAATTGGGTAGATTTTGGGTTGGTGTGCCGAAACGTAAAAGATGCAAGAAGAAAGCAAATGTAAAAGCAAAGCAAGTAAAGAGGTAAAACTATAATGTGGAGAAGAAGAATTGCGGGTCTCGCAATTCTATCGCAATAAAATCGCAAAGACAAAAAGCTAATGAAAATACTGAGGCAAAAAGCAGAAATGTTTTATTGCGGTTCTCGCAATAATCTAGTAATAAATTAGCAACGATTTTAAATGTAAGTAAGGTAGCAAGGTCGACTTAAGAATCCTCTAGAGGCATTTAACCATGATCATTCAGCAGTAGATTAACATCTCATGCATCGTCTTAGCTAGTTCTCATGCATCTTCCGATTACATGCATTAGTTTCTTAGATTACTTCTGTCCAAGTAAAGCTAACAATCTATTCATAAACACATGCTAATAAACGTGCTAGGAGAATGCCTATTCCTAGGCCACTCTTTATTTACCATAAAAGGCTAACATGAATGAACGACTCGGAATTCTTACTCCTTCTAGAAGTTAGGAATTCTTTAGACAAAATGGATGGCCGGTCGAAATTGCCCATGGGATGAAGATTACATTCATTCAATGCATTCATGCTACTTTACATGCTGAATTCACATAAGTCTATCCTATAGATTCATCCTAGCAAACCTCTTTTTAGTTAGTTACTCATGGTTCTCGAAGAATACTAATTGATTACTCTTAGAAAGGCAAATCTCATAACAATTCGTAAAGCAACAACCTTTCATCCGAAAGCAATATTTAAAGGGTAAAACAGTAAATGGTTCATAAGAACGCTTAAAGAAGAATAATAATTAATTAGAAAGCAGTAAAGGAAAGCTGTAAATTGCGTGAGGATCTTCCAAGTCGTGAATCGCCTCGGATGAAGGAGAAGATTAGCTGATCTTGGGGATAAATTCAATCTGAAGAGAAGATGGATCTTCTCTTCTTCCTCTCGAATTATCAACGCCAAGGGCTTTGTTTCTTCGATCCAACAACCGGGGGAAAAGGATTTCGTCTTCGAGTTCTTCACTATTGAGTTGTGTTTGAATTGAGGAGAATTCAATTGCTTTGATCCTTCATCTAACTCTCTTTATATAGCATGCAGAGGTTGCCAAAAGCTGCTCTATATTCGTGGATCACCAGCCAACTTTGTGAGGTAGTCAAGCTTGACACGTGGCAGCAGCAGGGAGAGTTGACGGCTGGAAAATCGCAGTCAACAAAGACTTTTGGTTGGAAAAATGCAGCAGCTAAGACTGTTTAATTGCGAGGGCCGCAATTTTTCAGCAATGTACCTGCAATGTACAATTTAGCTGTTTTTTCACCATTTTGCATCCTTTTTCGTTCCTTTTCCAAATAAGCCTTAATTTAGCATCATTTCTCAAATTCTCACTTTTAAGCACACATTAAGCTAACTTCTAACAAAAACACTCAAGAATTTACATGATTTTTAGGTAATTAAAGCCTTAAATAATGTACTTTTGGAGAGGTAACAGTCACCCCGAAAGGCACCGCTAGGGAAGGCTTGATGCATGATAGGTTGTAATAGGTTAATCGAATTGTAGCGAAGCTATTGCCTAGTAAAAAAAAAACAAGCATGAAAATAAAAGCTCCTGAGGTGCTCCTCCTTCTTAAAGTGCACGTTAAGAAGTGAGCATTAGTCCTTACAAATGTGAAGTTTGCCCGTAGTCAGATACATTGTGCAATGAAATTGCGGGTAAGCTGGAACGAAGGCAAACTTGACATGTTAGGCTCTCCTGGAGAAACAAAAGAAAGAAAAAGTAAAAATTTAGCAAGTTCAAAAAAAAAAAAAAAAAATAAATAAAAATTAGGCCTTTTAATTTGTTACTCTCTTGATTGTTGAAAAGTCGTAGACTGTTCTGTATTGCTAGAAGTAGGGGAAAAACGTGATGTAAGGTTGCATAAAGTTTTTCCGGGTCTATGTGAGCTAGAATATGTTTGCTGAACACACACGCACGTAGGAGAGTAACGGTTAGATTTTTTAAATGTTCTCAATCAGTGCATGTAATTAATTGCTTTCTTGTTAAGTAAATGCCTTGATCTTTGAAGCATTGAGGTTTGAGTCGATAGCATGCAAAATTTAGTTATGTGGTGATAATTTAAGAATAGCCTTGCTCGAGGACTAGCAAGATTTAGGTTGGGGGTATTTTGATAGCTCCAAAATAGAGCTATTATTTACTCCCTAATTATAGCTAAACTCATGCTCAATATTGATTAAAATGCCTTTTTGTAGGTAAACTCATGGTAGAGAGCTCGGGGAGTCCGAGGACGTGTTTCGAGGCTAAAAGCGACGTTTTAGAGCTTCATGGATGCATCGGGAGTGAAAGGGCTTGAAGAATTGAAGAAATGGCAAAAATTGCCATTGAAAGGCAATTTTTGGTCACCAAACCCGAGAGCAAGCGTTGAGCGGCAGCGTCGAGACGCAGTCCTAGCGTCTCGACGCCGCCCCGAAAATTTCCGAAGATTGACGAGCGCCAGCGTTGAGCGCGCGCGTCTCGACGCTACCCCGAGCGCGCGCGCGGCCAACTTAGGGCGCAGCGTCGAGACGCTGCCCTAGCGTCTCGACGCTCCGACGCATATAAATTCATCATTTCTGATTTTTAGACGGATCTTCTCCCTTTTTCCCCTCGGGATTGCCGTTTTCTTCCATCAATTTCTGGTTTTTGCCCATTTTTGGGTTGTATGAAGAAGACAATCTCCATGGATGCTTGGCAAGACTTCATCTCCATGGATAGCTAGAGGTTAGTGGTTGGTTAGTTAAGTTTAGGGATTGATTATGTTTTGTATTAGGTGAGATTAGAGCTTAGTTTAATGTTTAGCATGAATGAATGATTTTCTTGCATCTGTTGGTCTGTATTAAGAACGAATAACTTTCCTTTCTGATTGGGAGTGACGTCCATAATTAGTTACGCATGCTTAGTTGGCTATTGTTGATTTTTGAAAAACTTCAATACTTAGTAGTGAAAGTCTAGCTCGTGGCTAATCAATTCGAGCCCAAGTGACAGCTGGGGGTAGGAATTGATTAACGTTCTCACGGCGGGCTTAAGATTAAGAGATAAATCGAATTAGTTCTAGGATTAATTTGTCTCAATGATACCCGTTACTGTTTGTTAATTGATTTAAGAGTCATGAACTTAGATTAATTAGTGGGCATGTTTAATTAGAATTGCACTTTCCTAATTAATTCATTGGGATGTTTGGACCCGAGAGGGACAAACATTTTGTGTGCATGAAACGTCTTGGCTAATTCATATATTAATCAATGAACCAAAGTACATTAGATCAATCCCGACACTTACTAATCGATCGTATTCGTCAATTTCATACTTCCCGTTTTAATTTTCCGTTAGCGTAAATTTAGTTTTTGCCACTGTTTTTCCCAAACAAAATCCCCCTATTTTTATCATTGCAAATTTAATTCAACTAAATTAGGATTATTGATCGCTCCCTGTGGATCGACCCCGTTACCACTTAGCTGCAAATTGCTCGGTGCATTCGGGTTTATAAATTTCATTTTGGCGGGTCTCGACAACCCGAAATTTGTGAACGTACAAAAGTTTACTACCAGGAAGGGTCTTTGTATTTTAAAGTAGCGTTTCTAGGTGATCAAAACAGGGTGTGTATGGAAATATAAAGGCGTTACAACAACAATTCGATTTATTTTTGCAAGCACAGCCCGAAGCGTCGCGACGCTGTAACAGTAGCGTCGCGACGCTCCAAAGGGCGCGCACAGAGGAATTCCGCCCGTAGCGTCTCGACGCTGCCCTGTAGTATAAATAGATAAGTTCCGAAAAAATTTAGGGAATTCTACACATCTTCCTCATTCCCCCTTTCCTCTTTTTCCGATTTTGTGAGCAAAAACTCCATTTTCTCTCTAGTCTTTTGTATTGGACTTAATCTTTGGTTGTTTTGTCTTGATTTTCATCACGAGCAACAAAGGTGAGTGCTCTAATTTAAGGTTAGGGATTGAAACGTTGATGTATGTAAGTGAGATTTGGGCTTAGTTTCTACTTAGTCTCTTTAATCACAAGCATTCCTTCTCATGAGCATATTTAATTAGCATATTCTCCTATTTAGATTGACACTCTGTTGAGTTTTGTATGCTATATTGTTAGAGATTAGAATGCGATTGCCTCTTCTAATCGTTAGTAACAAAAGTTTAATTCTGTCTAATTGGATATGGCCATGTTCATTCTAGTTGCATAATAGGCTTTGGGTAAGGGACTAAATCGGGTTATTCGATAGGGATCCCAATTGAATGGTCTGTTGCAACGTTTCCCGTCACTGGCAACTAACTCAAAATGGAACGATCGCCCCCAATTTATTAGTTGTTAAGTTTAATTAGGATTCATCAAGTCTCAGTTAGTTCCTTGTGTTGCTTGTTACGGATTCGAGCAAGTAAATTGCATGCTTATGATATTTTAACTGAGTCATGAGAGCATCGCTGATCTGAATTACATCAACAGTCAATCCCGATCCCTTAAATTAGAAGCACAGGTTACATTTTAATTTTCCTTTAGTTTAATTTTCTACAACCAATCCCCCCTTTTGTGACATGCTTGACTGAATAACCTGCAAATAGAACATTGTTTATCAAGAGCATATGTTATATTATTAAACTGAACTAACGTGACACGCTTGACTGAATAACCTGCAAATAGAACATTGCTCATCAAGAGCATATGTTATATTATTAAACTTCCGCCAATATTTAAATAACAAATTTCTTAGGCGTGCTGCGCTGAGGGTTAAATCACTTAATTTGATTGCATAAACTCCTAATAAAAACGCTTATCGCGATTATTGGCTTCACTTTAAGAAAAATGCCCAAACGACTAATTCACCATTGCTAAGTTTAACCACGTTGGGCAACCTAAAACTGCAAGATGAAGAGTTCATAGCTTAACGCCTAAATCGCGACGCGCAATCAAGATTCTATAAGAGTTTAAAATGAAACTCACCCGCTGAACTCGCTTAAACGACTTGTAATCTTGCTAAAATTTGGGCTTTCGCCCCAACAAACAGCTTATGTCGCCGCCGTTGTCCGTAATTAAATGTTTGTCTTAATGACCGGCAATGTCTGTCATCAATTAGTTAAAAAATTAATAAAAAATAATTATTGGTAGCACCATGGCTAACCAATAATATATATATTCTCTACCTCTCCTCTTTCTTATTTTCCATTGCTCCCTTTCCCTTCTGTGCCCTTGAATTGTAATCTTGCTAATATTATAAAAGTGGCGTCAAACTTTCTCAACTATTTCTCAAAATTTAAGGCTATAAATTGTAACTTTTGAAAACTTTAAAATAAAATAGACACATAAAAATTAACTGTGCAATTTTTCCTTAAACTTTTTTTTTAAGATTAAGAGACTAAAATTGATGGTACGCATATCACGCGGCGGCGGAAGCGATTTGGATCAATGACACTCTAATTTCATCAATTTATCTAAACAAGAAACATGTTCAAAACTCAGAAAAATAAGAAATAAGAACACATGCCTCTTGTAGTTCAAATTTCTTCAATTCTGTTGCTCGTTTCTCCTCACGAACTCTTCGATTCTTCTCTCAAACTCTTCGAGAACCACCTTCGGTAGTCCCGCTATCCTCAAGCCGAACAACGGAGTGGTGGGACTCCTTTACAAGAGAAAAGATGAAGAGAGATAGAGAAAAGGTCTATGTGATGAAGGAATTGAGAGAGAAAAAAAGAATTCAAGAATTTCTCCATCTTCAAAACTTCAGCAGCTCCAAAATGAAAACCCAAATAATTTTTGGTTTTTTTTTTTCATCATCTTTTGATCTTTCCAAAACTTAAGAGTTAAAGAAAAAATAAAATGGATTGGTCATTATCATACATGTTTCACATGCAAGATACATTTACATAATATATATTATTTTCGGAAATTGTAATAGATGTCAATTTAGAGTAAAATAATTAAAAATATAGCATTTTTTAAAAAAATTTGCAGATATGACAATTTCTATCACTGATAGTATGGTCTATCGTTGATAGAAGTCTATCGCTGATAGTAGTCTATCACCTCGGTTTTTTATAGAATTTTGTCAGTGATTATCACTGATAGTAGTCTATCACTGATAGTAGTATATCACTGATAGTAGACTATCAGTGATAGTCACATATCAACGATAGCTTCTATTAGTGATAGCCACTGATTTTTTGCCATATTTGCAAAATGTTTTAAATTTTGCTAAATTTGTCATTATTTTGGGTCGGATGGCTGTTTGTGCAACCAGTCCTATTATTTTATTATTTATTTAAAAATTAATTCATAATTAATTTTTAAAAATATAATATATATTTTAATTAATTAAAGTTTTTAATTAATTAATATTATTTCATTCAATATCAAATATTAATTAAATAATATGACTAATCTAGGTTTTCGGAAAACCGACTTTTCGCACATGAATCCCTATTCGTGTTTTTGATCGATCCCATATTCAAATCATATTTAAATATGTTCATTATTCTTCCAAAAACGAATTTGAATAAATTCAAATTATTTTTCTGTCATATTGTTACATGGCTCAATTCGAGCTAGCGAGGAGAACCTAAAGGACCTACAAATCATGAGCTCCAACGATACGAGATTAACCGACCAAACTCTTTAGCCAAGCTAACCAACATTCGTTAACCCCCGGAGACTCCACTAAAGTCCAAGGGTTGCACTCTCCTCACTGTAGATATATTTTTGTTCTCTTGATATAACCATCATCAGTAAGTCGATCCTTCACAGGTCGTTCGTAATTACAGTTGGGTCATATATACCGTTTTACCCCCGTAATTACATCTTGTTCCTTAAGTCCCCACTGCTCATCTAATGAACTATTGGTTTGTGGTCCAACCATCAAACTGATTTCCTTTCGGGCCAATGAGAGGGTGAGATACCTAGTTCAAGACCCGAAGACAACACTTAAGGAAACAACCTCTCTACTATCCCTACAGACGGGTAGGAGTGAATTCCATCTCGCAGGATGGTAGTAGGCTTTTTGAATGTCCTACAAATATCGGGTTGTCGAAACCCGCCAAAATAATATTTATAAACCGATTATACCGAACTAAATTGTAGTTAGTGATAACCGGGTCGATCCACAGTGAGCGATCTATAATCCTAATTTAATTGAATTGAATTTGTAATGAAATAAAATAGGGGGGTTTTGTTTGGGAAAAACACTAAACAAGTAGAAATTAAGCTAACGGAAAATTAAAGCGGGAGATATAAAATTGACAAGTATGCTCAATTAGTAAGTATCGGGATTGATCTAATGTATTTCGGTTCATTGATTAACAAGGAATTTAGCCAAGATGCTTCATGCACACAAAATGTCTTGTCCCTCTCGGGTCCAAAACATCCCAAAGAATTAATTAGAAACAAACAATTCTAATTAAACATGCTCGCCAATTAATCTAAGTTCACGAGTCCTAAATTAATTAACGAACAGTAACGGGTACCATTGCGACGAATTAATCCTAAAACTAATTTGATTTGTCTCCTAACCTTAAGCCCACCGTGAAAACATTAACCAACTCCTACCCCCATCCGTCACGTAGGCTCGAATTGATTAGCCACGAGCTACACCTTCGCTACTTGCATTAAGACTAATCAAAGATTAATGTTAGCCGACTAACATGCGTAACAAATTAAGGACGTCACTCGTAATCGGAAAGGCAAGTCATTCAATCAAAATACAGATTAAGAGATGCAAGAAATCCATACAAACATGCTAAATATTCAATTAAGCACAAATCTCACCTGATACAAAAGATTAACAATCCCTTAACTTAACTAATCAAGCATAATACCTCTAGGTTTCCATGAAGATTAAGCACAAATCTCACCTGATACAAAAGATTAACAATCCCTTAACTTAACTAATCAAGCATAATACCTCTAGGTTTCCATGAAGAAGAATCTCCTCCAAGAATCCATGGAGGTTGTCCTCTTTATACAGCCCAAATGGAGAAGAAACCAGAAAAAATTGAGAAAAACGGCAGTCCCGAGAGGGATAATGAACAGTGAATGCCCTAAAATCGTGAAAAAGTGTTTTTATATTCGTCGTAGCGTCGAGACGCTACGGACACTTATTTCAGCGCTTGATAGCTATAAAATAGAGCTATTATTATGTCCCTAACATAGCTAATTATCGTGCTTAATATTATTATTGGCCTTATTACAGGTGATTCACGGTAGAGAGCTCGAGAAGTACATTTACGAGTTTCAGAGCTATTTCGGGTGATTTAGAAGCTTCGGGGAGTGTCCGGGTCAAGAGGAGATGTCAAGGGGAGCTTAGAGGTGCAAAAGTTGGAAAATAAATGCACAAACCCGAAAACAAGCGTCGAGCCCTAGCGTCGAGACGCTGCCCGAAGCGTCTCGACGCTCCGTCGGCGCGCGCGCTGAGTTTTCCATCCGTAGCGTCTCAACGCTACGGAATGTATAAATCAGAAATTTCCAATTTTAGGTCGTCATCAACCTTTCTCTCTCGAAATTTTATAGAATTTCTCACCTCTTTTGGCTGTTGTAACCTCCATTAATGGAGTTTGTGAAGCTTTTCTTGGATTTCTTGCTTACTCTTGCATCCATGGCTAGCTAAAAGGTAACATTCGATCTTTAGGTGATGGATTAAACTTTGTAGATGTGATTAGGTGAGATTTGGGATGTTTATGTATGTTTGGCTTGTATTTAGTATTCAACTCTTCTCTTGAGCTTAATTTCCAGCATCAATTTCATTTAGTTTCTTATATGTTGGATTGGTTAAAAATCTTGATGTGATTGCCTCTCTTTGTTTAAGTAACGGTAGCCTAATTTTGCCCAAATGCATAAGGCCATATTCATTCTGGTTGCACGATAGGCTATAGGGAAGAGTATAATCGAGTCCGTTGTTAGAGATTTCTGCAATTTACTCATCGCATCGTTACCCGCGCTCGTAATTAATTCATTATGGAGCGATCGCCCCCAATTGGATTAATTGTGAAGCCTAATTTAGAGCTGTCAACTCTTTATTAATTACTTGGGTTACTTGTTTCTGATTAGAGCATGTAATTTGCGTGAATGCAATTAAATTAGCCAAGTCTTGTGTGTCTATGATCCGAATCACATCGCAATAATAATCATGATCCTTTAGATTGAGTGTGTGATAGCACTCAAAAAGTGCTAATATTTAGCTCCTAAGTCTTGAGAATTAGAGTAATTATTTGTACTTAATCGATGTATTTTGTATAATTTAATTGCTCAGGGGTAAATCGGGCATTTGCGTTAATTAAGTGCTTAAACGAGTATTTTAGAACATTTTATTAATTAGTCGTTTTGAGTAATTGTACTACATTAATTAAATAATCTAATAATATCTCAAAATTAATTTGTGGCTTAATGGTGTTGGCCTTATTAAGGGAATGGGGAAGCCTAGGTTCAAATTTTGGTGGGGCAATTTCATTATTTTTTGTAAAAGTTAACGAACTCCAAAATCGGTCAACGCCCAGGCGTGCGAGCGCGGCCCATCATCTGATCCATTCCGCACCACTCGCGCGCGCCCAGGCGGCCCAACACGCGCGCGCCTTCCTCAGACCCGGCCCGCCTCGCGCCCGCTCAAGACGAGCCGCGCGCGCCCTGTGCACAGCCCATGCGCACGCGCCAACGCCCCTGCGCGGCCATATCTGCTAGTTTCAGCCCAAACTCATTTATTTCAGTTTTTAAGCATTTTTAACCTAGTTTTAGCCACACTATTCATATAGGAGAGAGAATTTTCGATTTTGCGAGTTTTGGCCTCGAGTTTGGTGATATTTTCATTAATTTTCAAGATTTTGGGCGATTTTGGATCGATTCTCGATATATTTGGCTAAGGTAAGTGCTCTAATTTGAGATTAGAGATTGTTTTGTTGATGTATTAGGTGAGACTTGGACTTTTTAACGTATGCTTAGCTTGTTCTAGCGTTCAATTCTTCTCTAACCTTGTTCTTTAATGTCCAGCATAATTTTCTTTATGGTTTGACTCCCATTTCGATTGTTGTGTGTTGGTTGGGTTAAAAATTCATAAGGGTGCGATCGCCCCTTGTGTTTTGAGTAACCCGATACCGAGATCATACGACAAAACAAGAACTTTTAAAAATCATTTAATAAAATCGTTTTGTTTCAAATTCAATTTGAAATTCGATTAAAACTTGAATTAAAATTAAAACAATTTTTGCTTTGAAAACAAACCATTTGAAATTTAATTTAAAACATGATTTGAACTAAAGATGTACTTTTGTTTTGAAATAGTAACAAAATTCAATTTAAAAATCAAAGGAAAACTCTTTGTTTAAACCAAGGGCGTTCTTGTAATTAGCGCATAATGGCGATAACGATAAATCCTCAATAATAGGGAAACCCTATTTATCCCGGGATTTCATTAAAGTTAAAATACCCTCGAGATGAGAGGAACAGTCCTTCATCTCTCCCGGGGTTGCAACTTAAATTTAAAATACCCTCGAGATGAAAGGAACAGTCCTTCATCTCTCTCGGGGTGGCGATTTAAATTTAAAATACCCTCGAGATGAAAGGAACAATCCTTCATCTCTCCCGGGGTGGCGACTTAAATTTAAAATACCCTCGAGATGAAAGGAACAGTCCTTCATCTCTACCGGGGTAGCAACTTGAATTTAAAATACCCTCGAGATGAAAGGAACAGTCCTTCATCTCTCCCGAGGTGGCGACTTAAATTTAAAATACCCTCGAGATGAAAGGAACAGTTCTTCATCTCTCCCGGGGTAGCAACTTGAATTTAAAATACCCTCGAGATGAAAGGAACAGTCCTTCATCTCTCCCGGGGTAGCAACTTGAATTTAAAATACCCTCGAGATGAGAGGAACAGTCCTTCATTTCTCCTGGGGTGGCGACTTAAATTTAAAATACCCTCGAGATGAAAGGAACAGTCCTTCATCTCTCCCGAGGTGGCGACTAAAATTTAAAATACCCTCGAGATGAAAGGAACAGTCCTTCATCTCTCCCGGGGTAGCAACTTGAATTTAAAATACCCTCGAGATGAAAGGAACAGTCCTTCATCTCTCCCGGGGTAGCAACTTGAATTTAAAATACCCTCGAGATGAAAGGAACAGTCCTTCATCTCTCCTGGGGTGGCGACTTAAATTTAAAATACCCTCGAGATGAAAGGAACAGTCCTTCATCTCTCCCGGGGTTACAAAATTAAACATAATTTAACCAAAATAGAAAAATAATGAACTTATGTTTTGCAATTAAGTAACATGCATCGAGATTAAAGATTAAAACAAGAAGATAAAACAGGGGTATGTATAAAATAAACAGGGGGTATATATTGCTCAAAACAGGGGTATATATGCTTATAAACAGGGGGGTATATATTGCTCAAAACAGGGGTATATATGCATATAAAAGAAGTATATGTTGTTCAAAACAGGGGGGTATATATTGCTCAAAACAGGGGTATATATGCATATAAACAGGGGAAAATAGTAATTTTATTGAAATTGTCGTTACCCAATCAAGCGCCTGGTTTCTCTTCTCCCCGAGGTGGCTGTCGGAGCTTGCAATCAAGCGCTACAGTTGAAGATGAACTTCGCCGGAGTTAAGGTTAGTTCGTCGTCGAGGTTTGTAGCTTCAGCGTTGAAGATGAAGCTCGTCGGGGTCTGAAATGCGTCTGGATCTTGGCTGCCTGCGAAGACGAAGTTGCGTCGTCGTCTGAGCTTCAAGGTCGTTTGGTTCGTGGAGGTCTGGAACCCAAATCGTCGCTGCCGTCGTCCGAAGGAGAAAATGGCTCGCCGTTCGTCTGGGTTCCACTGCTACCGGAGCTTCAAGGCCGAGGACAACGCCGTTTGAGAAGCTCAGAGGGGGTCGTCGGCGTCTGGAGGAGAAAGTAGCCCGTCGTTCGCCTGGGTTTACCGCTACTGCCGGAGAAGAAGATCGACGAAGATGGGAGATGGAGCTCGCGAATGCTGGGTTTATTCGAAGAAGAAAGAACCCCGCTTCGCTGCCGTCGGTTTTCGAAGTTGAAGAAGAATGGTCGGAGCGCCGCCGTGCACGGTGGTTCTCCGCCGTGCGTGATGAAAAGCCGCCGTGAAGTACCGGAGTCGGGTTGACCGGATTGGTGAAGGTGATGAGAGGGAAGGGATGATGAATAGTGAGGGGAGAGAGATTTGTTTTTTAGGGAGCTTTGGGATCACCAAAATTTTTGTCTTCTTTCCAAATGTCCCATCCTTAGCCCTTTATAGCCCCTAGGTTAGGTCATGAGTAAAAAAAATGGGCCCTAAACTTTGGTCTTTCTCCAATTCCCCTACCCTAAAAACTAAATACTAAAACCCTGACAAAAACCCCAAACGAAACCCCAAATTGGAACCTAAAACCCAAAACTTAAAATAAAACGCTAAATTGGAGTCCCGAGATCGAGACACCAAAATTGGAAACCCTAAAAATGGACCCTAGATTGGAAACCTAAATTGGAAACCCTAAAAATAGGACCCTAAATTGGAAACCCCAAAACCAAAAAAAACTAAAAACAAAACGCAGCGGAAATCCGGGATCGAAGCGTTAAACCCTAAAACAAAACCCAGGAAGCTTCGAACGACCCACTAACGGAATACAATTTTTTTGTGATTTTCTTGAAAATTTCGAAAATGACGGAAAAACGCAAAATTAAAGAAAAACTCCAAAAATACTTAAAAATAAGTGAAAAGACATAAAATTATGTGAAAAATCCAAAATGATGATAAACAAGGCCGGACGAAATACGGTGTCAACAGTGTCTATGATCTGAATTATATCAACAGTTAATCCCAACACTCAAATTAGGAGCACGTGCTACATTTAATTTTCTTCGCGTTTTTATTTTTCCGTTAGCTTAATTCTTGCATGTTTTAATTTTAGTTTAGTTCCCTTTAACTTTCCCTTTTTTCCTTTTTATTTGTTGTTTTTAATTAACACAAATAGAAATTAATTAGGAGAAAATAATTTAGGTTCCCTGTGGTTCGACACCCGACTACCACTAACTGCAAAGCTCAGTAGTATCGAATTTATAAATGTTATTTTGGCGGGATTCGACACCCCGAGCATAGAGAACTATACACAAAAGTTCTCTTACCAGTGTGTTCGTTAAACTTTTTGAATCTCCCGCTTTTCCAAAATTCTCTTTCAATCTTTCTTTAATTTTGCATGTTTCTCGTTTTTTAAACTCCTAAAATCCCCCGTTCGCATATTTTTGCAAATTGGCAATTAAAATTAGAATTTAGATTAAGCTAATTAAATTCCCTATGGTTCGATCATGACTACCGTTTTCTACAAAATTTAGAAGCTTTAGGCAGTGTTATAAATATTAATTTGGCAGGATTCGACACCCTGATATTTAGTAGGACATTCAAAAATCCTACTACCAACGCTTTTCCTCTCGGAGCGTCGAGACGCTTCGGGCTAGCGTCTCGACGCTAGCTCTCGGGTTTGGAGCAAATTATTTGCCTTGGATGCTTCCTTTTGGCAATTTCTTCCCTTCTTGAGCTCTCTCATTCCCGATGCGTCCACGAAGCTCTAAAACGACTCTTTTAGCCCTGAAACACGTCCTTGGACTCCTCGAGCTCTCTACCACGAGCTTACCTATAACAAGGCAATTTAATCAATATTAAGCATGGTTTTTAGCTATAATTAGGGAGTAAACGATAGCTCTAAATTAGAGCTATCAAAATTCCCCCAACCTAAATCTTGCTAGTCCTCGAGCAAGGCAAACTTCGAATTCAACTCTAAGGACTATACATGCATGCTTCTAATTCAAACCTCGATGCTTTTAAAGATCAAGACATTTACATACTCAAGAAAGCAATCGGACGCATGCACTTAATTAAGAACAAATAAAAAATTAACTATTGCTCCCCTAAGTGTGTGTGTGTGCTAGCCAACTAATCTTAAATCACGTAAGCGCGGAAAAAACACATGCACATTTCATCCTGTTTTCTCCCTACTTCTAGCATTTAAGAACAAACTATAGCTTAATCACATCAGAGAGGGCAACAAATTAAGAGGCCTAAAACTATTTTCTCTTTCTTTTTCTTTTAAGTACTTTGTACTCTTCTTTTTGGTTCTTTGAACCGAACACTTTATTTTTCTTTTTTTCTTCTCCTAGAAGCCTAACATGTCAAGCTTAGGCCTAAGCTTCACATTTTTAAAGACTAACGCTAACTTCTTTAGCTCGCACTTAAGAAGGAGGAGCGCCTTGGGAGGATTTTCTAAACAACATGCATTTTGCTTTTTATTTTATTTTATTTTATTTTAGGCTTAATAGCTTTGCTAACTCGATTAACCCATTACAAACTCTCATGCAACAAGCTTCCCTAAGGGTGCCTTGCGGGGTGACAACAAGAATTCATGCACTATGCGGTCAATCTAAGCCTACGGAGTTTAAGACAAGCTGCTAAGTGCTCAATGGATGCGAGGGAGCAACAGAAAAAATTGATGGAACGACATGCGCAGCGGAGGCGATTTCGGACCGATGATACTCTAATTTCATCAATTTAACAAATAGAAAACATGCTAGAACAACGGAAATAAGAAATTAGAATACATACCCTTGTAGTTCCAATTTCTTCAAGCTCCGCTGCACGTTTCTCGTCACGAACTCTTCCGACTTCTTCTCACGAACGCGCCGAGGACCACCCTAGGTAGTCCCGCTATCCTCGGTGCCGCGCAACGGAGTTGTGGGACTCCGTTACAAGTGAAAAGAAAGAAAAATAAAAAGGAAGAAGAAGGAGACAGAGAAGAGAAACTTAAGGAGGCTTGAGAGGCATATGAAAAAAAACACAGAACTGATATTTTTATCAAAATACTTCAAAGTATGAAGTTTTAAAGAATTCAATTCGTAAACCCCCAAGCAGCACACCTATTTCTCCTCAGCCAAAGTTATCTAATACAAATCATAAAAATAAATATGATGCATGTAAGACACATATTTATATATATAAGGTTGTTCCGAGCTTGCATGAGCTAGGTTGAGAGGTGCTAAACACACACACACGTAAGGAAATAGGAGTTAAAATTTTGAAATGATTTCAACGTTTGCATGCATTTGATGGTTTTTCATTTATACAAGTACCTTGTTTCACAAGCATTAAGGTTAAAGTCTAAGCATGCATTTAATTCTTTGGAGATTATTGAGAGTATACCTTGCTCGAGGACTAGCAAGATTTAGGTCGGGGGTATTTTGATAGCTCCAAAATAGAGCTATCTTTATGTCCCTAATTCTGGCTAAAACCATGACATATATTGATTAAAATGCTTCCTTGTAGGTGATTTCATGGTAGAGAGCTCGGGAAGTCCTTAGACACATTTCGGGGCTTAAAGTGCCGTTTTAGATCTTCATAGATGCATCGGGAGTGAAAGAGCTTGAAGAATCCAAGAGATGGCAAAAATTGCCTTGAAGAGACAAATTTGGCATCAAAAACCCGAGAACACATTTGCATGGGCGGCAGCGTCGAGACGCTGGCCGAGCGTCTCGACGCCGCCCAGACACCATCCGACGCACGCGCGCGCCCCAGCGTCGAGACGCCGCCCGAGGGGCTCGACGCCGCCCCGATTGCCAACCGCAGACGAAGCGCGCGGCAGCGTCGAGACGCCGCCCGAGGGTCTCGACGCCGCCCAGACATTTTTCCAGATGGACGCGCGACAGCGTCGAGACGTTGTCCGAGCGTCGAGACGCTGTCCGAGCGTCGAGACGCCCGCGCGCGCGCGCGCGACAGCCAACTTAGGGCACAGCGTCGAGACGCTTGCCTAGCGTCTCGACGCTCCGACATTTAAAGGCGTGAAAACGCCATTTTTCAGCCAACTTTTCATCCTCCTTCTTCTTCCAACATTTCCTCTCGGGTCTAGGGCCTTTTTCCACCATTTTTGGCCTTCTTCTTCTCCTTTTTGCATGCTACTAAGCTCTTCCATGGGGGATTGGATTTATTCATCCTCCATGGAAGGCTAAACCGAGGTAAGTGCTTAATTTTGAGTATGGTTTTGTAAGTTTTGGATGTTTGGGGAGGTTTTGCCCCTTTGTAAATGTTGAGACAATTAGCTTGTTTATGCATCTCTTGCTTGTTCTTATTCCAATTCTAGCATGTGTAGCTAAATTAGGTTGACGCCCTAGTTCCTATGCATGATAGAGGGCTAAAGGTTGGGACGTATAATTGCCCAAACCGCTAGGTAGCACGGGTCTAAGCATGGCTAATTAATTCAACCCAAAGTGACAGTTGGTAATCTAAATTAATTAACGTTTTCATGTTAGGCTTTAGGCGAGAGAGAAACCGGGCTAGTCTTAGGATTAAGCCGTCGCAATGTTCCCGTCACTGGCACGTAGTCGATTTAGGGGTCGCGACCTTGAATGGATTGTTGGCCAAGAACGATTAGAATTGCACGTTTCTAATCATATCTTTGGGTCATTTGAGTTAGAAATAGCTAAATGAATTGTGTGCATGAACATGGCTAGCGAGTAAATTGTATCGATGAACCGAACATCCATAACGATCAATTCCATATCTCGAAGTTAAGCACGACCGTTTAATTTTCGCACGTTGTCATTTAATTTTCCGTTAGTTGCATATTAGGAGCTCCCTTCCCCCCAAACCAAATTACCATTCTTTTATTGTGCATACTTTTTATAATTAACAAATTAGGCTTAGTTAAATTAGATTTCTTATTTCCCTGTGGATCGACCCCGTTACCACTTAGCTACAAATAGCTCGGTGCATTCGGGTTTATAAATTGTATTTTGGCAAGCCTCGACAGCTTGAATTTGGAGTACCACATAAAGTGCTCTACCAACGGCGTTATAAAGAGAGAGCGACTTTTCGTGGTTCAGTCTTACGCAAACTCATCGCGTAGGACGCCCCCGCTCGCACATCTCGATGTGAAACGACTCGGATCACATCGTTTTGTACAATACAAAACGGGCCGCATCCAATAGTGTTACCAGGATAAGGTACCCAGCCTTATCCATATACTATAGACCGTTTTGACTGTCTACTTGAGCTTGACCCACATTCATGTCATACATGAAACTCAAGTATCTATGAACGTCAAGGGTGTTGGTCATTGGTATAGATTAATGCAAACACGTTTCACTTTATTCCAGCAAACACCTTTACTGAATAAAACCTACTCATTATTACTAAATAGATAAAATACAAACATAACTGTTTACAAACCACGAGTTTTAGGACATTAAACCCAACAAACTCCCACTTGGACTTAAACGTCCGTGGTGTACATGTTGGCGAAGAGAACTATAATATCATATATCTATAGTCTTCTCCCACTATCCTATTTAGCAACCCGGAGCCCTAAACTGTTTAGGTATCTCTCAAACACTTTAGCCGTGAGAGACTTAGTAAACATTTCAGCATGAAGTACTATGAGGCATTCCATGTGGCCATCACATCTCCTCATCCACACTACTTAAGAGCTCAAAACCCACTTTATTGAAGTTGCTATACAAGCTGCAACTAATTTTAGCTTTTATAGAGGAATGAGCAATACAACTCTTGTATTCCATTCCTTTATACTATGACAAATTATTAACCGATATAACTGACAGCTCCCACTGCATAAAACATATCGGGTCATATATCTCAGAAGAGATAGATCTTAACCCAAGATGTGTTAATGCGTAGGGGCAGCACCTCATAACATCGATTATTAACAACTCTTGTCAATATCAGATGTAGGAGACTACACTAGCGATTTGTTCTTACGACTCAGACTAATCTGAATCCTTAGAATAAACTAAGCCTCTCCCAGATCACATATCTGGAAACAGGTCGCTAGCTAATGCATGAGTGTCAGAAAGTACATCCTATTACATTCTCAATGAATAGGACATTAATTACGGAAATATATTATGAAAGCTATAGTATTGATAAAACGCTTGCCCAGCAAAGTTTATCAATAACATGTTTAAGTCATAAGATTTGATTAGAACATCAAACCTTAATCATTCAAGATTAAGTTGCTAGTTTCAATCCATAAAAGAATTGAATAAGCTAACAAAAAAATTTTGTTCTTAATCTTGTATATGACTCTTAGAGAGATTATGACTTATAGACACTCTAATTAAGATAGCTAGTCTTGATTTCTATTTATCTTATCCTATCTAGTATAGAACAAGAAAAATAGATGAGAGTAGTCTAACAACTTACGTCTGGTAACAAGTAATCAAGTTGATACACAATCAACCTCTTCACTTTGGGACAGTCCCATTACCAAAAAGTCAAGCCTTAAAAGTTTTCACCTTAGAGGCTCGGTCATTTAACCCCTCGAAGATCTACAGCTTCGAACCATTGGTCCTTGTCTAAATAATTCATTGTCTAATTAAAGACAACGAATCCTCAAGTCATCATCTGGTATGATAACTCGAGTTTTATAGACAAACCAATGAGTTAGGGTTTTCTCAACTATTGAGAATAACCAACTCTACTATCAACAACCCTTGATGATTTAGATATAGCTTTCCTTTAATATTATTAGTCTTAACATCCATGTTGTTTTTTGAATTTAATAGAACATAACAGTATACATCTTTTGTGAAATGAACCGTTCATTTATTTACACCAAAAGATAGTTATATACATATGCTCAAAAATACAGAAATATGTACAACTTAATTACACATATCACATATGTGATTTAGGTTCATACAGACAACAAAATCATAAGCACAAAACTCCCATTGTGCAGCTGAATAGACGTCTTCTCAAGTCATCCAACACAGAGAAACCGACAATCAGAAACAAGTTTCCTGAAAGAAAAACAAACATGATTAATGGTTCCTGAAAAACATTCAGGTATGACATTCATAAATCCACTATACATGTTTAGACAAATAAATCTCATTTACCTTGTCGTTCTTTCTCGGCATGTTTCTCTGCAAGGTATTTCGGGCAATTGCGCTTCCAATGCCCTTCTTCGTTACAATGGAAACACTTCCCTTTGTCCGAAGACTTTACCTTGGCCACAACAACAGGGGCTTTGCCCTTTCTCCTATTCCTCTTCTTTTTACGAATAGTCCTACTACTCGTAGCAGTTGCTTCAGACTTACTCCCAGACCCAGCCCCCTTCAGGAACTTCTTCGAAGTGACTACATTAGCCTCCTTCTCTTTTCCTTTAGAGGCATGAAGGGTCTGGTAAGTATGCAACTCGTGCAGAAGAGTGGTCAAGTTGAATTCTATCTTATTCATGACCATATTTGATCTGAAATTCAGGAAACTCTGCGGGAGAGATTCCAAGATAAAACTTACTTGACTCTTCTCGTCAATCGCAGCTCCGTTCACTTCTGCCGTCATGAAGTGGACCATCATGTTAAGGACATGTTCCCTAACAGAGGTTCATTCCTTCATTCGAGCATTATAAACGAATTTGAGGGCTTCATGGCGAAGAGACGAGGATGGTTGTCCAAACATCTCTTACAATGAAAACATGATTTCTTTAGCAGAAACCATAACCTCATGCCTCTTGGCCAAGACATCTTGCATGCTTGCCAAGATATAGACTCGGGCTTTATCATTAGCCCTAATCCAATGATCGTACGCCTCACGAACAGTTCGTGAAGCGTTTGAGCCAGGAGTTGGAGGACAGTCCTCCGTCAAGACAAATCTCAGGTCATCCAACACAAGAATCGTATTCAAGTTGGATTTCCAAGTTCCGTAATTCTCTCCGGTAAGTTTGTCGTTAGCTAATAATTGTACAAATGAGCTCGCCATGCTGAAAAAGAATGTAAACCTATTAGTGAAACGGTTTTAACCTATTTAAACCAATTAAAAACAAACTTTAGCAGTAAATAAAGTACCCGAACTCTTTATTTACTAGCTACGATACTTTAGTAAGTCAGAATGATCGCTGCCGAATGGCAGTCGAGTCACTCCTTTACTAAATCAAGACATTCTTGACTAAATGCTAACTCCAGAATAACTCATATTCCTATAGCATCTTAGTTATCGTTTTTGGTCTGGATTTACTAACTCCTTAGCAAATCCCGTAAGTGTGACCCTCCATTTTTAGAACGCACAGAACGGCCCCAACATAGCAACCGAATGGAATGTCAGTGTTGGGAATGACCATGTGTTTCACTATCCATAAATGGTGACTGAGATGTTCGATCTCCCATGCCCCGCCCTCCGAATGGATGGTGCCACTAAGAGCAACCTGCAGGCGGAACATGGGAATCTTACGGTTCAATCCAACAGAGGAGACCACAGAAAGCACCGACGCGCTTCCTTCACCCACTTACTATAGACACTTACTCCATTCACCTTGCTATTGAAAGTTGCAAATACCATCCGAATGGGGATGCCCTATTGACATCACGAGGCCGAGCAAAATTCTCACGTTGTGAACTATAGGGAGTGCGTAGCAGGAGAAGGATATATTATATATTCCTTCTCAACACTTCTACTAAGCATCGTGGACGGTGTTTAGGGTAAATACTCAAGTTTTATCTGGCTAAGTAAATAAAACCTTAAGTCTAGGCAAACTATTTACCTGAGATGTCTAGGTTATTAACAAATTTAATTAACCTCACACCTCTCCCGCACGCTCATAAAGCCTGGTTAACTTTACTCAAGTACTGGATCGTCCCCAGGTAGGAGGTGTTCCGTAAACCGTCAGCTTAAATACCTCCAACCTCGAATATGATTTCACCGGGTGAGTTTCTCATAACCTTGGCATTTACGAGATTTCGACCTATTCATCTAATGAACTTGATCGACTCATTAACCCTAAATGAACATGCTTTTTTCTTTGTTATAGATTTTTAAAGTATAAGTCATTTTTACAACGCTTGCAAAAGCAGACTTTCTATAACAACTATCTATATGCTTCTCAAACATACATTCGCTAAGGCATGACAAGTTGAATATTTAAATTCATAATTAATATAACACTTATATCGATTATGCTCTTTAAACATACAACTCCTAATTCATAAATTAATATAACACTTATATCAATTTTTACGAATTAAGCATGCATCCTATACATTATAACAATTATAACATACAATATGCATAAAACTAATGTTGGATGTTTTAATTTCATAATTAATATAACACTTATATTAATTATTCTATTAAGTAAACAACATCAAATTCATGAATTAATATAACTCTTATATTAATACTCATGAATTAAACATGCATATACATTACAACACTTATAATATACAATAAGCATAAAACTAGGATAATCAATGTTGTAAGTTCAACTTCATAATTAATATAACGCTTATATCAATTTCTCTATTAAACTAACAACATCAAATTCACGAACTAGTATAACTTTTATATCAATTCTCATGAATTCCTAAATATGCATACTATATATTATAACACTTATAACATATTTACTATGCATGGAGCATGCTTCCTACGGTGGGATTTTAAATCTATATGGCATACGATATGCACATACAAACATGGATTTCAATTAAAACAAACATTCACAATGCATAATTAATTAAACACACTAAAGTAGATCGATTTTGGCATTTAGCAAGCAATAACTAATTTATTACAAGCTTGATAAACAAGCTACATCTTGAGCGGGCTTCGAACTCTTCGCACCACCTTGGACCAGCTTGCTCCCCCGAACGCTTCGGCCAATTTCTCTTCAAGTTTCTCATTTGTATCGCCTAGAACGAGTTTGAACTTATACCGAACATTTCGGCGAGGTCCAAACTCAAACTTCTTTCACAAAGAAACCTATATGGACTCTAATGACTCTAAAAATACAGACGCTTCAGCACACATTAAAGCCCATACATTCTCGGGCAATTACAAATAATGAAATTCAAATAGAAACTATGCCAAAATCGATTTTCACTTTAGACATCCATTCAGAAACAATTTCTAAATTAAAATACCCACCAACTTAAATTGATGCAAATTGAGTTAATCACAAAATCGCTCTGATACCAATTGATGGAGCGACATGCGCAGCAGAGGCGATTTCAGACCGATGATACTCTAATTTCATCAATTTAACAAATAGAAAACATGCTAGAACAACGGAAATAAGAAATTAGAATACATACCCTTGTAGTTCCAATTTCTTCAAGCTCCGCTGCACGTTCCTCGTCACGAACTCTTCCGGCTTCTTCTCACGAACGCGCTGAGGACCACCCTAGGTAGTCCCGCTATCCTCGGTGCCGCGCAACGGAGTTGTGGGACTCCGTTACAAGTGAAAAGAAAGAAAAAGAAAAAGGAAGAAGAAGGAGACGGAGAAGAGAAACTTAAGGAGGCTTGAAAGGCATATGAAAAAAAACACAGAACTGATATTTTTATCAAAATACTTCAAAGTATGAAGTTTTAAAGATTTCAATTCGTAAACCCCCAAGCAGCACACCTATTTCTCCTCGGCCAAAGTTATCTAATACACATATATATATATAATAATCATAAAAATAAATATGTGTCTTACATGCACAATGCATGTAAGACACATATTTATATATATATATAATTACTATTTTTAAAAATTAATACAATATTAATTTTAAATAATAATAAATATTTTATTTATTAAACTTTTTAATAAATATTTTATTTATTAAAATTTTTAATAAATGAAATATATATATATATATAGGGCTGGTTGCACAAATAGCAATCAGGCCCAAACTAATTGCAAATTTAGCAAACTTTAAAATGTTTTGCAAATATGGCAAAAAAACTCGTTTCTATCACTGATAGACTTTATTATATCACTGATAGACTTCTATCAGTGATAGACTATTATCTCTGATAGACTATTATCACTGACAAAAATCTATAAAAAGCTGAGGTGATCAGCGATAGACTTCTATCAGTCATAAGATATCAGCGATAGAAATTGCTATATCCGCAAAAATTTTAAAAACATGCTATATTTGCAAACAATAAGTCTTAAATTGTCATTTACTACAATTTCCCTATATATATATATTTATTATTAATTAATTAAACTTTTTAATTAATTAATATTATTTAATTCAATATCAAATATCGATTAAATAATATGGCTCAACCCGATTTTCCAAAAACCGAATTTTCACATGAATCCTATTCATGTTTTAGATCATTCACATATTTAAATCATATTTAAATATGTCCATCCTTCTTCCAAAAACCGAATTTGAACAATTCAAATTCTTTTTCTTTTAATTTTTTCCTTTTCTTTTATTTTCTCTTATATTGTTGCACGGCGTTATCCGAGCTAGCCAGGAGAACCTAAAGAACCTACAGATCATGAGCTCCAACGATACAAGATTATTCGGTCAAAACTCTTTTAACCCGAATCAATCAACTTTCGTTAACCCCCGGAGACTCCACTATAGTCCGAGGGTTGCACTCTCCTCACTGTAGATATATTGTGTCCTCTTGATATAACCGTCATGGACAAGTCGACCCTTCACAGGTTGTTCGTAGTCACAGCTGGGTCATTTAAACCGCTTAACCCCTGCGTTACATCTTTGTTCCTTAATTACCACTGACACCTCTAATGAACAATTGATCCTCTAATGAACAATTGATCCTCTAATGAACAATTGATCAGTGGTCCAACCAACAAATCAGGAACCCTCTCTAACAAGGAGAGGGTAGGCGCCTATTGTTCAAGCCTCGGAGTCAGTTATTAAGGGAACAACCTATCTACTAACCCTGAAGTGCGGGTTAGGAGTGAACTCCATCTTACTACACTATGTCCCCAGCTACCTATTGGACTTTATCCCTGAGATGGTAGGCTTATTGAGCGGACATCCTGCCACTCTCACCCATACAAATCTAAGGATATTGTCTAATAAGCATGAGTTCATAGTAAGCTCAGGATTGAGATCGAGTTACCTAGGCCATCAGGTGAAATAGTCAGTCTCTTCAGTAAATGGCGTTATAAAGAGAGAGCGACTTTTCGTGGTTCAGTCTTACGCAAACTCATCGCGTAGGACGCCCCCGCTCGCACATCTCGATGTGAAACGACTCGGATCACATCGTTTTGTACAATACAAAACGGGCCGCATCCAATAGTGTAACCAGGATAAGGTACCCAGCCTTATCCATATACTATAGACCGTTTTGACTGTCTACTTGAGCTTGACCCACATTCATGTCATACATGAAACTCAAGTATCTATGAACGTCAAGTGTGTTGGTCATTGGTATAGATTAATGCAAACACGTTTCACTTTATTCCAGCAAACACCTTTACTGAATAAAACCTAATAACTCATTATTACTAAATAGATAAAATACAAACATAACTGTTTACAAACCACGAGTTTTAGGACATTAAACCCAACAAAAATTTTAAATTTTTTTACATGGACCTAATTAGTGCAAACTACTTCATGTTAATCTAGATATGCAAATATGAAGATTCTAAAAATATTTCCTAGATTATCATTATCAGAAAGCATGTAAACAGAGTCTCAAGCAGTTCAAATTCTAAATTTACTCATTCTCAACAACTGCACATGGATATCCAGATAACACTCCACAAAATTAAAAGGGAAAATTGAAACTTCGCTGATCTTTGCGAGGTTGGCGGAGTAAGGGCGCGATCCTTCTTCTTCCCATTTAAAGGTCATAATAACGAGCATTCCTTTTATTCTCCTAAAACAAACAAAACAAAACAAGCAAGCAAACATCAAAAAACTAAACTACTTAAAGCAATAAACTAAAACAGACAAAAATGACAGTTCAAACTCGGGTGCCTCCGAGAAGCGCAAATTTTTAAAGTCGATTGCTCGACTGTATTCTCGGACTCCACTCATCCATAGTCCAACATCTTGGAAGATACTCCATCCATCTTCCTAAATCCATTCCTCCTGCCACAAACAACAGAAAAAGTTTCCTTTTCTGCCTCTTGCACACAAACATCATCAATAGAAGATAAAAAAAAAAAACAGGGGCAACATTCTCATTCAAGTTTAAATTCTCATTTTCTGCAGACAAACTAGATTTCTGAGCATCAATTGAATATTCATTCGTTACTCCATCAAATTCCACAGAAAGAGTTCCCTTCTCAACATCGATTTTGACCTTAGAGGTCTTCATTAAGGGTCGCCCTAACAATATGGAAGCTTCAGAAGCATCGACTTTATAGTCATGCATAGGAAGCACATAGAAATCAGCAGGAAAGAATAAATCATTTACTTTCACCAGAACATTCTCAACCTTCCCAAAAGGATGCACTCTAGATCCATCAGCAAGTTTCACAACAATGCTAGTCTCATGCGTAAGATTCAAATTAAGCTCACTAAACATGACAAGGGACATAACATTAATTAATGCACATAAGTCTAACATTGCATGCTGTATAGATTTAGCTCCTATAGCACAAGGCAATATGAACATACCTGGATCTCCGCACTTCTTTGGTAAGATACCTGGGAATATGGCTGAGACGTTCTCATTCATCACTCTTTCTCCAACCTTCGGCCTTCTCTTCAAGGTGCACTAGTTCTTCAAGAATTTTGAATACTTGGGGATTTGCTTGATGGCTTCCAAAAGGGGTATGTTAACCACCACCTTTCGAAAAGTCTCCAAGACTTCCTTATCAGCTTCATCCACCTTAGGTTGTGGCATGGCCACCCTACTTGGAAATGGTGCTACCTGGGTACATTTTGGCTCAGGCACAAGAGGTTTCTCATCTCGGTCCTCTTCTTCAATGACTGCAGGACTCAACTTTTTTCTAGGATTCGGAGACTTGGGCACATATTTCTGAACCACGAGAGGATTTTTCTTCTCTTTGCTCTCCAACTCGGGTGCAAGCTCCATCAGTCTACTCGGGAAAGAAGCTTGAGGTACATACACTCTAGTACAAGTGGGGTCAAAATTTATCCCTTTCCATCTTGGTTCAGGACTTTCCTCCATTGGTGTAGAATTTGAAGAGATTTCCTTCCCGCTTCTCAAGGTTATGGCACACACTTGCTCACAATTCTGCCTCTCCAACCTATCTATCCTCTCGGTGAGCTTCATCATTGCACCGCTCACAGATTGAGCTTGAGCTCCACAACTCGCAAACATGGCTGAAGATTCCTTCAAAAAAGAACTCACCATCTCCTCGATATTTCGTCCTGAAGCAGAAGATTGAGTTTTTTTGTGAGGATTCAGCTAATAAGTGAATTGCATGACTTACCTCAAACACCTGGGCCTTAAGCTCGCTCCCATCCCTTGAAATACGAGCTTGCTCATTTCTTCCACCACCATACTGCTGAAGGTTCCCGGCCATATTAGAAATCAGACTTCTGGCCTCCACGGGATTCTTGTCTAGGAGAGATCCACCACTGGTGGTATCTAGCATTTCTCGATCACGTGGGAGCATACCGTCGTAAAAATACTGAATGAGGAGATGCTCAGCTATCTGATGATTGGGATGACTCCCACACAGTTGGTTATACCTCTCCCAACATTCGTATAAATTCTCCTCAGCTTCCTGCGTGATCCTACAGATTTGCCTCCTGATGTCAGCGACTTTTGACGCAGGGAAGTACTTTTCCAAAACTGAGCCCTTCAATCCGTTTCATGTCGTGACAGACTTAGACGGAACACAATGCAACCAGTCTTTCGCCTTTTCCTTCAAAAAGAAAGGAAAGACCCTCAAGCACAGCTGGTCCTCAGTCACTCCTTGGGGCATCATCCCCGAACATACCAGATGGAATTCCTTAAGATGCTTCCGAGGATCCTCACCTGCATTGCCACAAAATGAAGGTAGTTGCTGAATTAGTCCAGCTTTTAATTGAAAATTACCTGGAACTACCGGATACGCCATACCCAGTGGTTGTCGGTCCAAGTCAGGTGATGTCAACTGTCTCAAGGTCGTCTAAGGCTCATCGTTAGCCATAGCCTCCATCTCTTCCACTTTTCTAAAAAAAAAATTAAAAGAAAATTGCACACAACAACTTAAAAGAAACGAGTCATACTGTACAAGAAAAATAAAAATAAACAGAACCAAATGAAAAATAATTTACAAAAGAAAAAAAAAACACAAAAAAAAAAAATTCAATCAAATAAGATTAATTGTTGCTCCCCGGCAACGGCGCCAATTTTGGTAGTAGGCTTTTTGAATGTCCTACAAATATCGGGTTGTCGAAGCCCGCCAAAATAATATTTATAAACCGATTATACCGAACTAACTAGTAGTTAGTGATAACCGGGTCGATCCACAGGGAGCGATCTATAATCCTAATTTAATTCAATTGAATTTGTAATGAAATAAAACATGGGGGTTTTGTTTGGGAAAAACACTAAACAAGTAGAAATTAAGCTAACGGAAAATTAAAGCGGGAGATATAAAATTGACAAGTATGCTCAATTAGTAAGTATCGGGATTGATCTAATGTATTTCGGTTCATCGATTAACAAGGAATTTAGCCAACATGCTTCATGCACACAAAATGCCTTATCCCTCTCGGGTCCAAAACATCCCAAAGAATTAATTAGAAACAGACAATTCTAATTAAACAGGCTCGCCAATTAATCTAAGTTCATGAGTCTTAAATTAATTAACGGACAGTAACAGGTACCATTGCGACGAATTAATCCTAAAATTAATTTGATTTGTCTCCTAACCTTAAGCCCACCGTGAAAACGTTAACCAACTCCTACCCCCATCCGTCACATAGGCTCGAATAGATTAGCCACGAGCTAGACATTCGCTACTTGCATTAAGACTAATCAAAAATTAATGCTAGCCGACTAACATGCGTAACAAATTAAGGACGTCACTCCTAATCGGAAAGGAAAGTCATTCAATCAAAATACAGATTAAGAGATGCAAGAAATCCATACAAACATGCTAAATATTCAATTAAGCACAAATCTCACCTAATACAAAAGATTAACAATCCCTTAACTTAACCAATCAAGCATAATACCTCTAGGTTTCCATGGAGAAGAAGTTTCTCCAAGAATCCATGGAGGTTGTCCTCTTTATACAACCCAAATGGAGAAGAAGACGAGAAAAAATGGAGAAAAACGACAATCCCGAGAGGGATAATGAACAGTGAATGCCCTAAAATCGGGTAAAAGTGTTTTTATATTCGTCGTAGCGTCGAGACGCTACGCACGCTGATTTCAGCGCTTTTCCTCTCGGAGCGTCTCGACGCTTCGGGCTAGCGTCTCGACGCTAGCTCTCGGGTTTGGAGCAAATTCTTTGCCTTGGATGCTTCCTTTTGGCAATTTCTTCCCTTCTTGAGCTCCCTCATTCTCGATGCGTCCACGAAGCTCTAAAACGACTCTTTTAGCCCTGAAACACGTCCTTCGACTCCTCGATCTCTCTACCACGAGCTTACCTATAACAAGGCAATTTAATCAATATTAAGCATGATTTTTAGCTATAATTAGGGAGTAAACGATAGCTCTAAATTAGAGTTATCACAGGACTATGTGTCCAGCTCCCTACTCGGTATTATCCCCAAAGTGGTAGGCATATTGAGTCGGCGAATAGGGTCACTCTCACCCATACAAATCAAAGGATAAATCTCGAATAAACAGGAGTTCATAGTGTGTTCAGCATTCAGATCGAGTTACCTAAGTCATCATATGAAAAAGTCGGTCTTTACAGTAAACAGAGTCGTTAAGAAAGAGCGACTTGTTTCGCGGTTCAGTCTTATGCAAACTCATTGCACAAGACACCCTCACTCGCATGTCTCCACATGTACGATTTCGGACCACATCGTTTGTACAATGCAAAGTTGGCCGCGTCCAATAGTGTCCCCAAGATAAGGTACCCAACCTTATCCCTATACTATAGACCGTTCTGGCTATTTACTCGAACTTGATCCACAATCATGTCACACATGAAGTTCAAGTATACAACCTATAGTCGTGGGTTCTTTTTTTTATTGGAGTTAGGTTAAAAGTAAACACAATTCACTTTATTCAATAACAACTTTACTGAATAAATCTCAATAACAACTTTATTGTCAAATAGAATATACATTCAGTTTACAAACCACGAGTTTTAGGACATAAAACCCAACAAAAATAGACCCAAAAAATGAAAATAAAGTTTCAACAAGTAAAAGTATGTGTGGTTTAAGAAAAGATAAATTATAATGTCATGGCTCAAGTAAAAATTCTGCTTCAACAACACTAAATTAAATTCATCGGACTGTAATATAGTAATGTAACGATATTATTTATATTCAGATTTATCTTTAAATTGGATTTTTTCTCTATAAAAAACAAATGAATTACGCATCCAGGGAATCAAACCATGTTCAGTACCATGGGAGGTGTTGCGTGCTCAATGTGTAAATTAAAATGCAATGGGAGAGCACTCAGAACATGCAAGCATACATGGTCTTGTAGCAAGTAATAAGTATTTTTTCATTCGATTTCCCACAGAGATTTATTCTTAGTTACTAGCGAAGTGAGATGTTAAATTAGAAAGGGTAGTTTAAATGGGGTAGAATTGGGATTAATGTGCCTAACTATTAAAGAACGTGCGAGATATGAAAGCATAGACAAAGCCAAGTAGAGGTATTAACTTGAATGTAGAAGAAAAAGAATTGCGGAGAAAGCAATTATCTAGCAATAAAATCGCAAAACAGAAAACTGAAAAAAAAAATGGCTAAGGCAAAATTTGAACTAAGAAAATTGCGCAGACAACAATTTTCTCGCAATGGTACTAACAGCGTTTTAAGGGTAACGTGTGGAAACAAGGGCTACTAACGACTCCTCTATAGGTTTTTTCATACGATTCTTCAGCAGTAGATCAACTCACCATGCATCAATTTAACTCATTCTCATGTATCTCTCGATTCCATGCATTAGATCCTTTAGTTCACTCATATCCAAGTGAGGCTTAAGCATCTATTTATATAAGCAAGTTAATGACTTGTGCTAGGAAAACGCCTATTCCTAGGTCGTTTTCTGGCTACCATGAAAGGCTAGCATGAATGGACGACTCTGAACTCTTACTCCTTCCAGAGGTTAGGAGTTCTTTGGACAAAATTGATGGCCAATCGAAATTGCCCGTGGGATGAAGCATACATACATTCAATGCACTTGAAGCTATCCTACATGCTGATTCACGTATTTCTACCTATAGATTCATCATTAGCAGACCCTTATGTGGTTTAGTTACTCATGGATGATGTTGGAGTGGAAAGATTTGATTGATTAAACATGCTTAACAATATTCAAATAGAGACGGCAGAAAACAGAAGCAAGGGAGAACTCGCGAAGTAATGAAATAATTCTTTGATTAACCACGATTCGGACTAAACAAGTAACAACTTTAAAACAACGAGGACTAAACAGAAGAGAACGAAATGTATTGGAGTAGCAAACAGAGATGAAATAGCAACAGACAGAAAACGAAAAGGAAAGCAAAAACAGCAGAAAGCAGTTAACGTGTGCGTGTGAACTCCTCGCCGCAAGCGCCTCGGATGAAGAGCGAAGGTGAGCTTGTTCGTGGATGAATCCAATCAGAAGAGAAGAAGGATCCTCTCTTCTTCCTCTTAGATTATCGATTCCACCAGCTGAAACCTTCATACCAACAATCGGAAGAGAAAACAATGAGAAACTGCGTTGAGATGGGAGTTCTACGCTTCCGAGTCTATGTTTAACCTTCCCCCTTTACCTCCTTTTATAGTGTTTTGCAGGTAGTCTTCAGCCAAGGAGAACCATCCATTCTGAACGACGACCTTCCACGTGGCAGCAGGAGAAAAAATGGGCGGCTGAAAGATTGTAACAAAATGGCAAACGGTTAGACAACTTAACAATTTTCACTTAAAACATTGCTGAGACAGCAATGTTTTCGCAATGTTTCTGCAATATGGAAATTTCAACTCTTTAGCTTTGTTTTTGGTTCTTTTTCCTTCCTTTTACACATAAGTCCTGATTTAGCTTCATTCTATAAATTCTCATATAAAAGCACATGTTTAGGCTAAATTCTACAAAAAAACGCTTAAGAGTTCACCCAATTCTATAGCAAATAAGTCCCTAAAATATGCACTTTTGGAGGCGTAACAGGAGGGTACTATGATACCGCTACACTAGGTGCGCTTGATGTAATTTATGCTTACTATTTATTTACAAGTTGGAAAGTACTATGATACCCCCACACTACAATGCGTTTTATGCAATATACGCTTACTATTTCTAAATAAAACATTTTTGTAACATTTTTGTTGCTGGGAATCCAACCTGAGTCTCCTAGGTGAAAGCAAGATATACCTGAGTCTACTGGGTGAAAGCAAGATATCCTAACCGCGGGACAACAACAGAATTATGTGACTATAGCAATATTTGTTTGTTATAAATTAAGAAATATAACAATTTTCTTTTCCTCAACTTCCTCTTTTTTGGTTGCCTCTTTCCCTCCCGGTGATGTCCCTGGCTCAGTTATCCAATCAACAACAATTTACATGGTATTCTTTCTTTGAAGTTGGAAGTTCAAATCCTAACCTTATTTGTTGTACTAAAAAAAAAAAAATTACCATTATTGTAGTTGAGCTAATAGAATGTCAAACACTTTAAAACTATTTCTTAAAATTTAAAGCTCAATTGTAACTTTTGAAAGCTTTAGAGATCAAATAGACACAAGCGAAAACTTAGTAAATAAATAAGTGTACAGTTTCTACTAAAACATTTCGATGAACAAGTAAAGGTAAGCGTTGTTTAAGAAAAAAGTGAGTTAATTTTCACTACATACCCCAAGTAAAAATCCACAATGAGCTCTTTGACCTTCAATTTAGTCACCTTATTGCGCCAATTTTCATTCATGACGTAATTATGGCCAATCAACCCCCAATTTTTTCTATGATTTGTGTGAACATATCTACGTCCTTTCCCTTCTTGGATGTGTCGTGCGCGATTTGGAGTGCTTCCAGTTGCATCGTTCGCTCGTCGAAAAAATTGGCGATGCATACGAGGTGAAGGTTTTTTATTCGATTGCGGTACTATTGTTTAGAATGACATGCTTTTGTCCAACATGGATAACTTTTTAAGAGTGTGGAGGAAATACATACTAAACCTCAGTTGTGCCCTTCATCACCTTTTTATCGCATCGTTTTCGCACCTTTATTATTATTTTTTTTTGGTTTAAGGCATTTCACTGAACTTTTGTTACAGCATGTATACTGTTTTCCTACGATTTTTATGTTCCATCTTTATTTCCACAAAGAAACCACCTGACATATATTTTGGTAATTCTTACCTTGACTCTAAATCAATCAACAATAACGCATAAAACCATCAAATCTTTGTGAAATCGATATAAAATTACTTATCACTTGCTGCATAAGTTCATGTATACTTTCATGTCCTTAGTGTTCTGTGATTTGCACCATTAAAACGGATCTTGAGAATACCGCAACATTGTTCACCTCTTCGTATTTTTTCATTACATGGTTGATCCCTGTGGGATCAAGTTCATGTTGTTTAGATAACTTCATTAGGCATGGCCGACCCCTTTGGTCGGATCTCGCCTTACCAAAGTTCGATCTGAAACATCTGATGTTTGATTTAGCGTTGGATCTCCTCTTAGTCTTTCAACTTCTGGGTCCCTTTCTAGGCTTGCTACAACTTGTTGTTGCTTCTTTTGGAGCTTCGTGATGTCGACAATATTTCGATTTACCCCTTGAGCTCATTCTTCTAGAACTGCACATCGTTGTCCGGTATGACTTCTTGGACTGTAGGCAGATTTGGCGTTGTTGGCCTTGCCCCCTATGCTTCCATCAGATTTAGCTCTACCAACGTTACTTGTCGCGTTGTTGGCATATGCGATTCGACTGGGCAATCATTCTCGCCAACAGGGATGTTCGGGTCACAAACTGCCACTTGCCTTGGGTGTTATTCTCGATCTAGCTCTTCTGGTACGCCCTCATCACGTACTGCTCATCCGGTATGAATTTTTTAAACATAATTGTCGGATCTGGTTCCACCAACATCACATACTGCTCACCCAACATGGATTTTTGAAATGCAGACAGGTTGAACGTCGTTGGCCTTGCCCTCTGCGTTATTGTCGGATCTTGTTCCACCAACATTGGCTTGTTGCGCTGTTGGTCTTGATCCAGCTCTTCCGTCAATTGATGACTGGTTCTTTCCACATGGTAATTACTTTCCATGGTGAGATTAAGAATTCTGCAGAAGTCTCTTTGAATTATTCGTCCCCACAAACGGCTCCAACTGTTGATACCAAAATTTGGTCAACGGTGAATTTGTATTGTTAGTTTTATGAGCTTCAATCATACCATTTGTTTTGATGATAACAAACCTCTAATTTACTAATGATTTTAGTGTTTCAAAGTGTTCATATCATAGTTCTTAGAAAGAAGATTCTAATACATCTTGAATCATTCGAATCCTAGTTCAGACGAGAAAGATATTGACAAAAGAAGATTGGAGGCAAAATCTAATGTGATGTTGACACGTGGCACTTTGCTGACGTGGAATCTGATGTGACTCTCATTATATTCATAACGTAGAGCTCGGAAAGACGATTCCAACGCATTTTCAATCACTTAAATCGGACATCAAACAAAAAAGTTTTAGCCAAAAAAAGATTGAAAAGAATTACACAACACGAACGTGGACGATTGGGAAGGCGACATGGCACATGCACAACGCCCCAAGACTAACCCTCTTCTTTTTACTTTAATTGAAAAATCATATGATTTTTTCTTTTACCATTAAACTCCTACCTTGATCTTATAACCTAGATCTAATGATCACTTTTAAATTATCTTTAATATCATTTTAGGTCAAAATTTCCTTTAAATTTAGCCACTTTCCTCCTCCAAATCACTCAATCATTTTGCTGAATTTTTCTCTCATAAACCACCATTGTTGATCTATTTCAAGCTTAATTTTATTTTATATTGCGAGAAATTTGTGTGAGAGACTTTAGTGTTTATTAGTGTTCAATTTGTGTATCAACTATTGTGAAGTTTCATTTTTGTAGGAACTTTATTTCATTACTTCAATTGGGATTTGTAATAAAGTGTGGGTGCACCTTGGCAATTGAGTGAGCGGTTTAATCCTGAACCCGAAAAAGAATTTGTAGTAGTTTGATCCTGAACCCGTGAAAAGGACCATTGTTGTTTGATCTTAAACCCGCAAAAAAGATCGGTATAGGTTGAGTCTTGAACCTGCAAAAGGATTCGTAGTGGTTTCCTCTTGAACCCGCAAAAAGAGTGATCGTTCGGTTTGATTCTCACCCATAAGAGAATCACTGCAGTAAAATACCCAAGAGGAGCATGGAAAATGGAGTAGGAATTTTCGAACCATTGTAAAAATTCCCGGTATCATTTCTTACTCTCTATTCTTTAAATTTTTGTTGTCTATTTACTATTTGAGTAGGTTGCATACTTAGTAAAATTGTTACATATTTCTAGCAACTTTAGGGTGCTAATTCAATTAGTTTGCTTTGAATTAATTTAGCTTAATTTCTCAAAAAAAAATTAAAATTGTTAAGCAACCCTATTCATCCCCCTCTAGTGTTTCCAATCGATCCTACATGTATATCTTCGTGAAACGAGTATATATAAACCTGCAAGAAAGGAGATATGTGATGTCTTGCACCGGTGTGGCACTTGCCACACGGTCTCTAACGATCAAGTCAGATATGGGTGTGATATATCAAATGGTAAGAATGAAGTTCATATGGAAAGTATTTTATTACTTTTTCCTCCCTGCATATTCTCCTTTTATAAGCTCTTAATATGATCGGTTTATGTCATTGAACGGGTCATCATGGCGTTGATAACTTCTGGGGTTACAAAGATTACTTAACCGCCTAGGAGGAAGTGTTAACTCTTCACAGCCGATCGGACCCCAATGGGGGGTCGAACTTCTTCTTGTGGCCGAGCCGACCCCTATGTGGTGTCGGCCTCCTTGCTTAGTTGAGCCGACCCCGTAGTCAGCTCTCCTCTTATGGGTTGTACTCAATTTTTTTTTTTTGTAGACCTTTCGTTAGGACTAGGATATTTTACCCCTATTGACATTCGTACAATCTTAACCAAAACAAATGGTAGTTTTTCTTATAAAAAAAAAGCTACTAAAAACATGTTTGGTTTTTATTTTCAAAATAGAAAAAAAGCATAAATGGATAAAAACAAAAACTATAATGGAATGGAGCTATTTTTTTTATTTTTTTTCCTTTAATAGATAATAGAATTTAGAAAAAGCAAGGAGAGAAGATATTTATCCATGTTTTTATGGAAGATAGAGAGGAAGGGTGATTATTATTACTGAGCACATATACTCCTGTCCAGTCCCAAAACCCTTTTATCCAATCAAACACCTTAAAATCCCTATCCATTTCAATACTCACTCACAAAACATTATCCAAATTGATTGTGGATTGAGTGGTTGTCCCTCTTCAAACTTAACACACACAACTCCTTCTCCACATTCCCATCTCTAAATTATCAAAACCCTCCCAACAAAAACTCAAAAATTACCTTCAAAAGAAAAACAAAACACACACAATCATAATCTACAAAACCAAAACAAACAAAAAAAACCAACAATAAATCTTCACTTTCTTTCCTAGAGGAAGCTTTATCTTGTTCTTGTGTAATTTGAGTGGCAATGGCTTCTTCTTCCTCCTCCACATTCGCTCTCTCTTCCTCCTCCACCCTCCTCGACTCCAAGGCCCCCCGACAATCCGTTACACCGTCGTCCAACGTGCCGCTCCCCACTCTCCCATCACCGCCCGGCCCGTCGCAGATCCGCCCTTGGAAGTCCACTGCCTATTGTGAGAATTACGATGCACATTGTTTAAGTTGATCGGATTTGTTTGATCCTTAATTTTGTCAAATCGGTACTAATTCTAATAGGGTAAATTAATCTTAATTAAGTTTGTTCTTTTTCAGGTCGGAAGATTGCTCGCAATGTGATGGCCATGGCGACCGGAGAAGTGCCCGCGGAAGTGGCCACGGGGGATCCGGCAGAGCTGCCGGAAATTATAAAAAAAGTTCAAGAAGCCGTATGCTAAAATAAATCTAATAAATCTAATAAATTAATTTTATTTATTATTTATTATTTATTTTTACATTGGCTTGGATTTTGTTTGTCAGTGGGATAAGGTTGATGATAAGTATGCAGTAAGTTCACTTGGAGTGTCCGCTTTTGTCGGACTTGTGGCCTCCGCCGGCGTTGTCTCGGTGAGCTTTATTTATTTAAAAAAAAATCAATAATGGATGATATAATAAAATTTGAGTTTTTTTTTTTTTTTTTTTTTTTTGGACAGGCAATTGATAGGCTTCCTTTAGTTCCTGGCCTGCTTGAGCTTGTGGGTATTGGCTACACTGGGGTAAGTTTCATTTAATTGCTGAAAAATTCTTCCATTGTTCATGAACAAAATCGGGTGGAAATTCGAATAAATTATACTAAATGCCTCAAATGTTTGTAATTAGATTCAATTTTGGCTCTAATTTATGTATTTCGTTTCAATTTTTCCTTATTTCTCCAGATCTGTGTACATCGTTAATTCAACCTTCAGTTATAAGTTATAACCAATCACGAAAATATCAATATCGATATCAATATTGGGAGTTCAATTTTACGGATATATTCATCGATATCGACGGATAGTTCTGCAAATCAATTTTTTTTAAAAATTATTTAAATTAATAATTAAGTTCATTTTAATTCTCAACTAAATTATAGATCTTGTTATTAGTATCTATATTCATATTGAAATTAATAGATGACATTTTTTTATGTTTTACGAGTATTTATAAAAGATATCGGAGATACCCATTAACTCTTAATATTTATATCGCACTCTTCGATTTACGGATATATCGACGGATATTTTCATCCTTGGTTATAACTAAAACTAAAAAAGTATTAATAAATTAAATTGAAACTTAGCCATATATATAAAGTAATGGTATTCTGTATAAGTTTGATATGTTCTCCATGATTCTAAAAGGGTGGCTTAGCTAATATTTCTGTTTTGTAATGAAATCCTTGTGCAGTGGTTTGCATACAAGAATCTGATTTTCAGACCAGACAGGTGAGTTCTAACATTATTTAGATTTCATTTTTTTTAGATTAGAATATCATTATTTTCCTTGTAATTTGAGTATCGTTCCATTTTAATTCATGAAATAACGAAACTTTAAATTCAGTCATTTCCTTCTACTTTCAATACATCTTAAAATTAGTCTTTAATAATTTGAAGTTATTTATTATTATTATTATTATAAAATAATAATAATAGTTTCCATTTAAGAAAAAACACCATTTGAATATTTTTTTTAAAATTGATAGATCAAAGATTTAAATAGGAAAATTGTAACCGATGTCAATTTATAATAAAATAATTAAAAATATAGCATTTTTTAAAAAAAATACAGATATGACAATTTTTATCACTGATAGTATGGTAAGTTTATCGTTGATAGACTCAATTTTTTATAGAATTTTGTCAGTGATAGTCATAAGTCTATCGGTGATAGCCACCACTGATTTTTTGCCATATTTGCAAAAGGTTTTAAACTTTGTTAAATTTACAATTATTTTGAGCTTAATTGTTGTTTGTGCAACCAACCAGCCCATTAAAATATATATATATATATATATGGAAAAGTTAATTACGAAATAAAGACTATTAGGAGTAGTGAATTAAATTGGTAGATTTGAATTAGAAGGACTAAAATATAAGAAGTCTCAAAATGCAGGAGAAAAATGGTATTTTCTTAATTCCTTTTATGTAATTTACTTATGATGATTTTTTGCATTTTTGCAGGGAAGCTTTGTTGCAGAAAGTAAAGGAAACTTACAGTGAGATAATAGGAGGCAGCTAAAGAAGATTTGTTAAAAGAAGGGATTTAATACTCTGTGGTAGTAGGAGTTTGAAATCTGGTCTTCTTTTGAAGCAAATAATCTTTATTGGAGCTTGCAAATATATTTGCATAAAAATGTAACTTCTTCCCCTTTTTTTAATTTCTTTTGTAATTTAATTTCTAGCTAGCTAATTCCCTATGGACTTTATGCTTTATTTTACTCTTAAATAATGTCAAATTATTGCAATTCTAAACTACTTTTGGAATCTAAACTTTTTCAGGGGAAGGGTTGGATGCATAAAAAAAATGGGCGGAATAATCTGATAAATTTCAAAACGTGTTTTTAATATGATAAATTGCAAAGGGCTAAAAAGAGTAAGAAGGACAAATCAAGGACTAAAAACATGTTTTACATCTAATAACAATATTTGAATAGATTTTTGTAAAACTTGTAATTGAATGCAAATACTTTGTATTTGCAAGCCATCCTCGAAAATCTACACAAAAAAACAAAAAAAAAACTAATTAAATTAAAACAAAAATTTGTAATCGAGTGAAGGCAAATACTTTATATTTTAAAATGTTGGTATAATTACTTAATTCTATAATTCAATTATCCCTATCTTGTGTGAATCTAATAGGAAATTAAGTAGAAACACAATATAATTCAAATACAGGACACAAACAATTTTAACGTGGAAACACCTTTTAGAGTAAAAAAAAATCACGGACCGAAATAAAAAGAAAACTCCACTATAATCAATAATGGGCTACAACGAGTTCTCCCTAGTCACAACTAGAGGCATACAACTGTTGATATCTCAAGATGATCAATTTCGGCAACAAACGCGACAATAATTCAAGAGAGTAAAGAAGAAAGATCTCACTTAAAGTGGTAACGAACTACCCACTGGAATCTGCCTGTAGATAGCTCCAAAACAAATCTCCACCGTTCAGATTGAAGACCCTCGTGTCAAAAACACGCTGTCAAAATTTCAGCTCGATCGGACCACGGATTGATCCCAACAGACTGAAATACAAAAACTATACGGATGTAGAATTCTTCCCTTTTTCTTTCTCTCTAATTCCGTTTTTCTCTCTCCTCGGTTTGTTTGCAACAACAAATCCGGCTGACTTATTTAACTTTAAATAAGATAAACCTAAATGCCCTATTGACTTTTTACTTTTGGGCTTTCTACGGCTAATGTGAAAAATACCCAACAAAAACTTGCAAGGTGAATGCAAAGTATTTGCAACCAATTGCATTCGAATAATTCACATAAAATTCGAAAGAAAATTCAGTGAATGGTTGTTTTTCACACGAGATTTCGACCGAATGATGGAAATTCGACACGTGTAAATGAAATTTTAGTTTGTATCGTATGTTTGTATCTGTATCAGTGCGTAGTGGATTACAATCTCCAATGTATGATCCTCTGATTCTTTCTCTCTCATAAATGTTTTTCGAGGGCTTTGCAGCTTGTTCTCGATGTTGGATTTGTTTCTAGGGCTTTGCAGCTTGTTCTTGATGTTGAATTTGGATCGAGGGCTTCGTAGCTTGTTCTCGATGTTAGATTTGTATTGAGGGCTTCGCAGCTTGTTCTCGATGTTGGATGATTGTTCATTCTTCCAAGGATTCATGGAGTCTTCGTTGCTTGAGAATTCTCTCTGAGCTCTTAGGAGTAGAAATTTTCTGAACCTTGAAAATGAAGAATGAACTCTCTATTTATAGAGTTCTCACGGGCCTAATGGGCTTGGGCCTGGATCCAATGGGCTTGGGTTCAATGGCCTTTTGGGTTCTGGGCCCAATGAGCTTGGGTTCAATGGGCTTTGGGCCAAATTGTCATTTAAATAGCTTTCTAGCCCGATTCGATTTTCGAGCCCAATTGAGCTATGACCGAATTTGCTCGGTTAAGTTTATTCGATCCGCCGACCATGATGAAGACACGTGGCGACCACTGATTGGCCGAAATTTCTCGGTCAATAAATGCCCCATTTTTCGAGAGTTATGCACATGTACGTGTGAGTGAGTCTCGGAAAAGTTAAATTTTGAAATCGAAATGTAGGACACCCCTAATTTCGAATCCGCCTCGACATATCAATCTTATCGAAATATGAAATTTGGTTCATAAATCAATTATTTTGATTCATACATCCTTTTATGCCAATTGACCAAAAAAATATGAATTTGGCTCACAATTTTGATCTTTTTTATTTGGCAGAAGTTTAACTTGAATTTTAGTAGATTTTGTGTTCTACTTAATTATATTTTGAATGTAGAGTAGAGTTTTGCGTCTACCCAATTAATTTTGAATAGGGTTTGACTTTGAACTTTACTCCAATTTCGATGTGAAATAAAATTTGGAGTCCACCCAAACCACCAATTTCGATTTGAGACTTGAATTTGGATAATTTATGAATCTACATCTTGCTCGGGAATAAAATTAGGAATATGCCCAAATTTTAATTCTAGGAAAATTTTGGATTTTGCTCGAAATTTAGCTTGAATGAAAAATTGACTTGGTATAATTTTGGGATTCCAATCAATTTTGACATAAAGTTCGAAAATTTGAACTTAAGCTCATGATTATGGAAGGAAATTTAGAACTCGCCTAAATTTCAAGTTGAATGAAGTAGTACAATATGAAGACAAATGGTAACAAAAAAGCGTGTTTGGCAAAGTGGAACATGTACAACTTTTGTTTCCTTTGGTCTTGGGTTGAAGTCCACTTCTATACATATTTTTTAGATAATTTTCTTGGAGATGCGCAACGGCGAACTTGGAGATGGAATAGAGATGCGCAGCGGCGAACTTGGAGATGGAACAGAGATGCGCAGCGGCGAACTTGGAGATGGAACTTGGGAGATGGAACAGAGATGCGCAGCGGCGAACATGGAGATGGAACTTGGGAGATGGAACAGAGATGCGCAGCGGCGAACTTGGAGATGGAACTTGGGAGATGGAACAGAGATGCGCAGCGGCGAACTTGGAGATGGAACTTGGAGATGCGCAGCGGCGAACTTGGAGATGGAACTTGGAGATGCGCAGCGGCGAACTTGGAGATGGAACTTGGAGATGCGCAGCGGCGAACTTGGAGATGGAACAGAGATGCGCAGCGGCGAACTTGGAGATGGAACTTGGAGATGCGCAGCGGCGAACTTGGAGATGGAACAGAGATGCGCAGCGGCGAACTTGGAGATGGAACAGAGATGCGCAGCGGCGAACTTGGAGATGGAACTTGGAGATGCGATGCTGTTGCGTGCTCAATGTGTTAAAATAAATAAGCAATAAGGTAGAGAGAGCACTCAGAACATGCAAGCATACATGGTCTTATAGCAAGTAGTAAGTATATTTCATTCGTTTTCCCACAGAGATTTATTATAAGCTATTCATGAAGTGTAAAGTTAAGAAAGAAGGGGTGGATTTGATGGAGTAGAATTGGTTTTAAATTGTCTATTTCCTACTGAATACGTAGAGGGTAGTAACATAAACAAATGCAAGTCAAAGTTAAACTCAAACGAAAAGAGACGAGACTAATAAATGGAGACAAAAATAGCTAGACAGAATTGTAACTTTGGCAGAATTGCGGAAACAGCAATTCTACCGCAATTTAATTAACAGCGAAAGTGTGTAAAGTGATGAATTAAGGGCTACTAACGACTATCCTATAGGCTTTTTCATACGATTCTCAAGCACTGGATCAACTCACTATGCATCAAACTATCTCATTCTCATGTATCTTCCGATTTCATGCATTAGATTCTTTAGTTTACTCATGTCCAAGTAAGGTCTTAAGCATCTTGTTAAGGCAGAAAAATATGGTTTGTACTAGGGAAACGCCTATTCCTAGGTCGTTTCCTGGTTACCTTGAAAGGCTAGCATGATAGTATGACTCTGAACTCTTACTCCTTCCAGAGGTTAGGAGTTCTTTGGACAAAATGGATGGCCAATCGAAATTGCTCGTGGGATGACGCTTACATACAATCAATGCTTCGAGAGCTATCCTACATGCTTGGTTCACGTTTTTTAGCCTATAGTGTTGTCATTAGCATGCCCCTATGTGACTTAGTTACTCATGGATATAGGGAGAACAGAAATAAGAGTTAAAATAGACATGCTTAGAAGAGAAATGAAGACAAACAGTAAGGGAAAAACAGTAGATTGCAAAGGCAAGAAACTGTGAAATGGAGAGTTGTGCTTTGATTACTTGATTGTTTGAGTGAACAAGAAGGGAAGCTTAAAGTAAATAATGTAAAGACAGATGGCAACGAAATAAAATGACCTAGCTATTAGAAGAGAAACAGCAACTAAACAGAACTGAAATTTAGAATTGAAAGACAGAAAGCAGTAAATGATGCTTGAAAGCCTCGTCGCAACCGCCTCGGCTGAGGGGATGAAAGAATAGCTTTGCTTGGATGAATCCAATCGGGAGAGAAGATGAATCTTCTCTCCTTCCTATCAGATTGTCGATTCCAACAGCTGAGACTCTCACACCAACAGACGGCAAAGGAAAACACGAAGAAAGATGGAGCTGCGAGAAGACTTCTACGCTTTCGGATGATGACTGAACCCTCGACTTTGACCCCCTTTTATAGCAATCTGCAGGTGCGTTTGGGCCAAGGAGAACCATCAATCTTCAACGTCGTACTTCAGAATGGATGGAGGAGAAAGAACGAATCCCTGAAATAACGGAAATTAACAGAAAAAGATCAGTCAACTTACGGTTTTCACTTGAAACATTGCGGTTTCCGCAATGTTTCCGCAATGCTATCGCAATGCTTGTTTTTCATTCTTTTCCTTCGGTTTTCAACCCTTTTCTTTCCTATTGTACATAAGTCCTAATTTAGCTACCTTCTTCTAATTCTCATATTTAAGCATAGGTTTAGGCTAAATGCTATCAAAAACACCTAAGAGTGAACATCTTTCTAAGATAATTAAGTCCTAAAAAGGTCACTTTTGGAGACGTAACACACCCCCAAACTTAAGGTTTTGCTTGTCCTCGAGCAATCTAGGACTTTCCTAGGCTGCTGTTTCTTCTTCTTTAACCACTTCCTAACTCCCCTATATTCTCATCTATAGCAGTGCTGTCCTGTGACACACTTCTAAGCTTAAAACTACCCTCTCATCTAGCTTCTTCTGATTTCGCATGCCTAATACTCCTACTGTTTTTATTACTCCCTACAACTGATCTACCTGCTTTTATCATATCATGCCGCTATCCCTAAGGTTTCAAATTCTACCTAGCTTTACCCCAGACTCAGTACATGCTTCTAGTTTATACTTATGAGCTACCTAGGATTCCTTAGAGTCATGCCAGTCTTAGTATTAACAGTGACAGTAGTACTTTAAGAGAACAACCTAAACCCTGACATCACTACATTGGACATACATTCATCTCCCTAAACAACCCTACAAGCTACAACTTTGTGCTTAGCTAATTGAGGATCAGAGTTCTTTTTATCAGGACATCTAAGCCACAAAGTTGCAACTCCTAGGTATACATTCTTCTTCCCTTCTCTTTTCCTTTTTTTTTCTTTCTTAGGTGGAGCCTTTCCTTTGGTTGCCTTTTGATGCAATGCCACTTGTGGGTTACACACTTGGCACTGATTACTTAGCAACCTAAGAGAGACTCCCCTCATTATTCTATTTTTCATTTTTTTTTTTTTCAGTTCATCATTTTTGTCAAGGAGAAGAAGAATGCTTATGCTTTTAAGGGAGAGAGGAATGTTCCTAGGCCTAGGGTGGCCTCCCCCAAACTTAAACTACTCATTGTCCCCAATGAGTGTCTGAAGTGGCACACCCCCAAACTATCCTAGAAGCATCTAGTCTAAGGTAAAACAAAGAGAATTTAAAAGTCCTAGGCATAGGCAGAACATTGTAAAAGAAAATATCACAGCAGCAGAAAATTGAAAAAAAAACAGACAGGCAAGGACTTACAGCTATGCATGCTGAGCTTTTTAGAGGCTAATTTAAACTATCAAAGGGTGTCCTATGACACTCATCCAGCATGCATTTAGATAAGCTATATAAGGTAGGCATGAAAGCAGCAAAAGATAGAATTTAAACAGATCACAGCCTAGCTAAACAGACAGTCCAAAACATGCATTCAGTAATAAACATTGCGGGTACCGCAATTATTTCGCAATCAGGTCAGGGCAGATATATCAGTCACTAAGGCCCCTAAGCATGCTTTATCCCGTCATTCAAGCTCGACAAAAATAAACCTAAACTATCCTACCTAATCAGCTAGCAACAGGCTATACTAAGCAATTTAAAAACGTAAAACTAAGCAACTAAAACAGATCAAAATCTTACTAAAAACAGCATAATTCACATGGTCTATCAGAAAGCAGAAATTTTCTTTTTCTAAGGGAACAACAATACTCCCTTGAGTGCAATTCAAACCAGCACTCAGATGTCGTCATCCTCATCAGGTCGTCGGGGTCGTGGAGGCACCCATGGATTCAGAAGATTTGTGGGGAAGTCAGGGAAGATGCACCCAAGTTGGTCAGCAACCTCCTTGTCCCTTGCCTGTGCGTAAGTGGCCCATTGAGCCATCCTCCTTTGCATATCCATCAGGCAAGCCATGGACAGTGACTGATCAGCAACCAACCTATCCAGCTCGAATTCCATGTTCCCCTTCCTTTTTAGCCTCAAGCTAGCAGGCAGCTCCAAGTGGCCTGTGTAAGCCATTTGCTGCTCCATTCGCTCAATAGGAACTCCTGCAAGCAAACATAGTTTAGTTATAGTATTAGGGAAAAACAATGGACCCTTACCTTTCTTCGCGCACTCAGCAATGGCGGCTGACATGATTTCACCCACGTTGACCGTGAGACCTCGCATGATGGCATAGACCAGCAGCGATCTGCTCTGGTTGATGGTGGTCTCATGAGTCACGGGAGACAGCTTCCTCCTTACAAAGGCAAACCATACAGCCGCCTTAGCTGTGAGGTTGGCACTCATGAGAGTGTGCCTCCCATTGCGTGACACGGTCCAGGATGCTTCAGGCTGGCCAATGGTTCGAATGGCCTCCTCCAGGACTGCCTCAGTAGGCTCATCAACGATCCTCGCATAGTCAGTATGTTTTTGGCCCTTTAGGCCATAGGCTTCGTTGATGGCTTTTGCTGAGTAGTCCACTTCTACTCCCCTAACCACAGACAGCCCCTCCTCAGAGTTTCGTAGGTTGGCGTAGAAGTCATATACCATACTCGTGTAAGCCGGATTGGGTGGTCTGCACAACTCCTCCCAGCTGTGATTCACAATGCCTGTGCGCAAGAATTGCGGCAGGTCAGCAGGTCTGTCGAGGAAGCCCTTCTCATGCAGCAACTCCCTCTTTCTCAGCTCAATACCCCTGGACTCAGCGTCAGAGGACACATACCTCACTGACTGAGGCTCATCTTTAGGGTAAAGCTTGGCCTTCCCTTTGTCTGTTGGTTTGGCTGACTCCGCAGCCTCAACCTTGAGTTTCTTGAGCGATGGCTCCGTGCTTTCCTTCTCTGATGAAGGCGCCCTCTTGGCCTTCTTCTTCTTCAGCTTCTTGGATCGCTTGGCCTTGAGAATCTTGACCTTCTTCTCCTTCTTGAGCTTAGCCTCGATGGTGATCTGCTGGAGGCACGCCCCCAGTGTCTCCTCCATTGAGTCATCCTTCTGTGCAAGACTCTCCGGGCTAGCTTCCCTCATAGGAGAGAAAACCTCTTCTTCCTCAGCTTCCCCACTGCCCTGCGTTGATTCTTGATATTCACCATATGGGAATTCAGGGTCATGATGTGGGGAAGTGGGCGATGCCTCGGGGCTCTCTGCCGGTAAGGTATTCTCAGAACTGTGCGGTGATGAGGGCAACTCAGGACTCTGCGGTGCTGGTGGCGATGACGAAGGCTCAGGGCTTCGAACTGGTGGCGATGATGAAGGGCTGCGCTCAGCTGTCTCGTGGGACGGCTGGTCTAATTCTTGACTCTCCACAGAGGGAGTCTTGTTCTTGATTCCTTCCTCGGCCACAGCCAGACTCCATCTACGCTTCTTGGGTGTGCCTGCTGGTTCAGAGGGTCCAGCAGGTATCTCTGTGACGACCTTCCACTTCTTCTTACGAATCGGTAGTTTGGGCAGTCGTTCAGTTCGCGCAGCGTCAGCCTCTGCAAGGGCAAGGAGTGCCTCCCTCGCAGCAGTTTCAGCGTCGTCAGCCTTCTTCTTGGCCGCAGATCTTTCAGCCCTCGTGAGCACCATTGTTAAATCGTGGGGGGTTGGAGAGAAGAATCACAGATGAAGAGAATCGCAGCTTTCGTGGAGTTCAGATAATTGGGAAATCGTGTAGATCAACGCGCGTCTCAACGGATATAAAGAAAACGGAAAAATCCCAACGGCTATATTTTTGCGGATTCCGCAAATCCAGCGCAATTCTAGTGACCGTTGGAGATTTTTTCATTCAAATGGCAATCTTTGCTCAACCGTATCTTCGATTTGGCCCAATCTTTTCTTGATTTTTAAAGCTGGATTTAATCTCCTTGATTCCCTCTATCGATTCCCTACAAAAAGAAATAACATCAACATCAAATTCGTAATTAAAATCATACAAACATATACACAAATGATCATCGGAAAACAGGAAAAAAATAAACTAAGGCATGAGCCTCATGTCGACGAGCACAGAAATCACTCGTCCTCTCTCGTTCTTAATTTCACGTTTCAGACAAGAGGAAGGCCGAGAGAGTCTTCACATCTCCTTCCTCATAGTAGTGCTTCAATCTTGCACCATTAACCATGAATGGTTGTCCTTGCTGCAAGTTCTTTATCTCGATGGCACCATGAACAAACACATTAGTAATGATAAATGGACCTGACCATCTAGACTTAAGTTTACCTGGAAATAGTTTCAACCGTGAGTTAAACAACAAGACAAGTTGACCCTTCTTAAAGTCCTTAATCCTAAGTCTACTGTCGTGCCAAATCTTGGTCTTTTCTTTATACATTTTGGCATTTTCATAAGACATATGTCTAAGCTCATCAAGCTCATGTAATTGCAAAGACCGCAACGTTCCCGCATCGGTCACGCAATAATTCAACTCTTTTAGTGCCCAAAATGCCTTAATTTCTAACTCGAATGGAAGATGACAAGCTTTACCATACACAAGTCTGTAAGGAGACATACCTAAGGGTGTCTTATATGCAGTTCTATACGCCCAAAGTGCATCCTCGAGTTTAAATGATCAGTCCTTTCTATTAGGTTTGACCACTTTTTCTAAGATGTTCTTAATCTCCCTATTTGAAATTTCAGCCTGACCATTCGAGTGTGGGTGATAAGGAGTGGCTACTCTATGTCTAATGTTATACTTAGCCAACACTCTCTCCATAGCCTTATTAATGAAATGTGTCCCCTCATCACTAATGATAGCACGAGGTGTTCCAAACCTAGTAAAAATATGCCTATGCAAGAATTTTATTACTGTTTTGGCATCATTATTGGGACATGCTATGGCTTCTACCCACTTGGATACATAGTCTACTGCCACTAATATGTAAAGGTTACCTGAAGATGGAGGAAATGGTCCCATGAAATCAATGCCCCACACATCAAAGAGCTCCAACTCTAAGATGTAGGTGAGAGGCATTTCATCCTTGCGACTGAGGTTACCTGTTCTTTGGCATTCATCACAGCTGTGGGCATAGTTGTGGGCATCCTTGAAGATTGTTGGCCAATAGTAGCCACTCTGAAATACCTTTGCAGCTGTTCTTTGACCACCAAAGTGTCCACCATAAGGAGCTGTGTGGCAGTGCTGCAGCACAGACTTCGCCTCAGCAGCTGAAACACACTTCCTCAGCAAGCCGTCAGCACATGTTTTGTAAAGTGTGGGATCATCCCAGATGAATTTCCTTGCTTCATGAAGGAACCTCCTCTTCTCTTGTCCTCCCTTAAAAACTGGTAATACCTGTGATGCAAGGAAGTTAGCAATGTCAGCAAACCAAGGTTCCTCATCGTTATCACGATGAGTCAATACGAAGACATGTTCATCAATAAAAGCATCAGAAATTGCGGGTTCCGCAATTTTTTCGCAATTGTGCTGCAATCGAGAAAGGTGATCCGCAACCACATTTTCACATCCTTTCTTGTCCCGAATGTCCAAATCAAATTCCTGCAGCAATAACACCCACCTAATCAACCTAGGCTTAGCATCAGCCTTCCTCATGAGATACTTTAAGGCAGAATGGTCAGTGTACACAATTGTCCTAGTGCCTACAATATAGTTCCTAAATTTCTCACAAGCAAACACTACAGCTAGCATCTCCTTCTCAGTGGTTGTGTAGTTGCATTGTGCCTCATTAAGTGTCTTGCTAGCATAATAGACAGGGTGTGTTAACTTGTCAATCTTCTGTCCTAACATAACCCCTACAGCATAGTCACTAGCATCACATAACATCTCAAATGGGAGATCCCAATCTGGCCCTACTACAATAGGTGCTGTGACCAGTGCTTTCTTAAGGGTTTGCCAAGCTACTAAACATTCCTTAGAGAAGACGAATGGCCTATTTAGCTCTAGAAGCTCACACAGAGGCTTGGCTATCTTAGAAAAGTCCTTAATGAACCTTCTGTAGAAGCCAGCATGCCCTAAGAAACTTCTAATGGCCTTGACATTCTGAGGCTCTACCAACTTCTCTATGATTTCTATCTTTGCTCTGTCAACTTCTACACCTGCCCTTGACACTCTGTGACCTAAGACAATCCCTTCATCCACCATGAAATGGCACTTTTCCCAATTTAGGACTAGGTTGGTCTCCTCACACCTAGCCAAGACCTGTCCTAAATTCTCTAGACAGTTTGTAAATGAATCCCCAAAGACTGAGAAATCATCCATGAATATCTCTATCATGGACTCATCCAAATCAGAGAAGATTGCCAACATGCACCTTTGGAAAGTTGCCGGTGCATTGCATAAGCCAAAAGGCATTCTGCGAAAGGCAAAAGTTCCAAAAGGGCAAGTGAAGGTAGTCTTCTCTTGATCCTTAGGGTCTATAGTGATCTGGTTATAACCTGAATAACCGTCTAAGAAGCAGTAGTAGGCTCTACCAGCTATCCTGTCTAGCATTTGGTCAATAAAGGGTAGAGGGAAATGGTCTTTCTTGGTCTCTTTATTTAGCTTCCTATAATCCATGCAAACTCTCCATCCTGTGACAGTCCTAGTTGGAATCAGTTCATTGTTCTCATTGACTACCACAGTCATCCCCCCCTTCTTAGGTACACATTGTATAGGGCTCACCCACTGACTACTAGCTATGGGGAAGATCACACCAGCATCTAACCATTTAATTATTTCTTTCTTAACTACCTCTTTCATAGAGGGATTCAGCCTACGTTGGTGATCTACTCTAGGTGTATGCTCTTCCTCTAGTATAATCTTATGCATGCAATAAGAAGGGCTAATGCCTCTAATATCAGCAATAGTCCATGCAATAGCCTTCCTATGTTGCTTAAGTAGTAAAATCAGTTCAACCTCATGCTCTTCACTTAATTTAGAAGAAATAATTACAGGCAAAGTTTCATTATTTCCTAGATATGCATACTTGAGGTGAGTGGGGAGAGGTTTTAATTCTAAGACAGGCGGATGCTCAATGGATGGTTTTAAAGGATTCAGGGCTCTATCAGTTAAGTCAATATTCATACAAACATGCTGAGGGTTATTTACAGGTATGTCCATTATCTCAGCTATGTTTAAGTCAGTTAGTTCTAATCCTACATATTCATTAGCATGCTTGGTTAATAACACATGCTCCAGTTGTTCTTCCATTAAAGAATCTACAACGTCCATGCTAGCACAGGATTCAAGGTCAGAGGGGTACCTCAAAGCTTTATACACACTAAATTTCACCTCTTCATCATGAACCCTCATAGTGAGCTCACCTTTTTGGACGTCGATCAGGGCCCTACCTGTGGCAAGAAAAGGTCTGCCTAATAGGATGGGGACCTCCTTGTCTGCTTCATAATCCAGGATAATGAAATCTGCAAGGAAAATAAATTTGTCAACTTTCACTAGAATATCCTCAATCTTACCTTCTGGGTATGCAATGGATCTGTCTGCTAGTTGTAAAGTGACAGTGGTTGGCCGTGCTTCTCCTATTCCCAACTGGCGGAATAGTGATAGGGGCATGAGGTTTATGCTGGCGCCCAGGTCACAAAGCGCTCTGCCCACGTGCTTGCCTCCTAACTCTACAGGTAAGGTGAAGGAACCAGGATCCTTCTCCTTCTTGGGTAGCTTGTTTTGGAGTATGGCACTGCACTCCTCAGTGAGGTTTACTGTTTCAAACTCACCAATTATTTTTTTGTTAGTAATGATATCTTTCAAAAACTTTACATAGGAAGGCATAGACTGTAAAACTTCTACAAAAGGAATGTTGACATGCACTTGCTTAAGAATTTCTAAGAATTTATTAAAGTGCACTTCCTGTTCCTGCTTCTTCTTAAGCCTTCGAGGATATGGAGGTGGTGGCACATATGCAGGCACGTCAGGTCGCCTTAGGATAGGTGGAGGTCTTGGAATTTCTTCTATCTCCTCAATAATCGGCTCCAGCCTGGCTCCTGATGTGCTTGTTGATGGTGGACCTTGGTTTGGCAGAGACTCCAGTGGAGCACTAGACTCAGTGTTCTCTACTCTCTTCGGTGTGTCTTTGGTGTTGCTTACCAATGGTCTACCACTTCTAAGTTCAATTGCTTGAACTTGTTCTTTACCATCTCTCCTTGGCACTTCAGTGTCAGCAGGAAGCCTACCTTGGGGCCTACTTTTGATTTCATTGGCTAGTTGCCCTATTTGGTTCTCTAGGCTCCTAAGAGTGGCTTGCTGACTCTGTAGTGTGGCATCATTCTTGGCTATGTATTCCTTGAGTAAGTTTTCTACAGAAGATCCTACAGGTTGGTTGTATGGTTTTTGATACATTGATTGGTTATGTTGAGGAGTGAAACCAGGTGTTCCACTCGGTCTTGGTTGGTTAGGATTTTGGTTAACATTCTGTTGTCCACCCCATGACAGGTTTGGGTGGTTCCTCCAACCAGGGTTGTAAGTATTGGAATAGGGGTTGTTCCTAGGCTGCTGTTGGCTTCCAACATAGCAGACTGAGGCTGGATTCCCAGGGCAGTATTCATACGGGTGCCCTTCCCCACAGAATCCACAGATAAGTGTCTCACCTTGACTTGGCTGGGTGCCCATTGACATGGCTGTAGCGGTGTTGACACTTGTTTGGAGATTGGCTTGAGCCATTTGCTTAACTAGGTTGGTCAGGTGGTAACGATATTTTTGAACTATCGCTATAAATTCAAGCTGTCGAGGCTTGCCAAAATAAATTTATAATGCCTATTGCCAAGGCTTTGCAGCCAGTGGTAACAGGGTCGATCCAAGGAATAGGAGAGTTGAATTTACTAATGAAATTGGGATTTGATCGATTAATTGGTAACGGGGGGTTTTATCATGCAAATAAGAAATAATGCAAAAGCTAACGGAAGGAAGAAATAATATGTAGAAGACGTGTGCACGGTTTGGGGAGTCTCGGGGTCAATTGTTAGACAAATACAACTTATCATTTAATTCTAATAACATGGAATTCAGTTTACTAAGCACGCGGACGACTACCGGAGAAGCCCCAAAGTAGCCGACTTCATAGATTTTAATTAGGCCACACAGTCCTAATTACACGTTATCTAATCTCACATTAAGATGATCAGTCCTAAGATGAATTTAGACAGTTACTAGCTAACCGCGACGAACATTCGGGCGTGAATTCTAATTGCTAGTAGGTTGCCCGCAAACGCCGTATGCAACCAACAATTATCCTACCCGACCCGATACTTCGATTTAGTTCTATTTACCTGTGTTACTTAGTCGAGCAGTGAGAGGCACGACATCGCTACTCTTTAACATACACAACATACGAAACTATCCGAGTGTCAATCAACATAATTTAGCATGCGCGTTGGATTAAGCAAAGTAAATAAATGCTATGTAAACAGAACCAATATGCAAATTCATACTCAGATTATCAAAGCAATAATGTCTAACAAAATTCCCCTAAACAAAATCCCAAACCGTCACCCTTACCTTAGCCGCTCATGGCGCGGATCGTCAATCCCGCTCCACCAACGACCATGGAAGAGTTCATCTACCTATTACAAATGGAAGTGGAGCTCACTCGCATGCCAACAATGGCGGAGCTCCACGGAAAGTAGAGAGAAAATGGGGAAGAAGGGAAGAAGAATCGTCCAAATCGGCTGAGAGATGAAGAAGATGAAGCTCGGAGAAGAATTGCCAAAAAAGTGCAGAAAAATCGTCTTTTAGCTACTGTCTTCGTCGTAGCGTCGAGACGCTAGGCCAGCGTCTCGACGCTGTGCCCTAAGTGATCCGCGCGCGCGCGCGCTGGCGTCGCGACGCAAGGCCAGCGTCGCGACGCTGCCCCGATGAATTTCCTGCGCGCGCCTCCTCCGGAGCGTCTCGACGCCAAGCAGGGTCTCGACGCCAGGGCAGCGTCGAGCTAGCGTCTCGACGCTATCACTCGACGCTTGCTCTCGGGTTTTTCCAGCGTCGAGCCAGCGTCTCGACGCTATAGCTCGACGCTGGCTCTCGGGTTTGGGGCTGATGCTTTGCCTCTCCAAGGCTGTTTTGGCCCGTTTCTTCACGGAACAAACTCCCCTCTTCCCGATGCATTCCCGGGGCGCTAAAACTCTGCTTTAAGCGCTCGAACACGCCCAATGGACGCACGAGCTCTTTGCCGCTTTTCTCCTACAAAAGAGATACATTTAATCAATTGGAAGCGGTCTTTAGCTATAATTAGGACGTATTTAATAGCTCCAAAATGGAGTTATCAAACACCCCCAACTTAAACATTGCTAGTCCTCGAGCAAGCACTACAAAGACATTGACTCTAAGGACGCGTTTACATATATTCTAACTCAAACCTCCATGCATATTGAAATTTAAACACGAGCACAGTCATGGAAGCATTTTGTTCATGCATTAACTAGGACATATCAAAAATTAACTCTTGCCCCCTAACGTGTGTGTGTGCTAGACAACTACTCCTAAACTCACGTAAACCCGGAAAACAAACATGCAACGCACATCCCATTTTCCCCCTACTTCTAGCGTTTAAGAACAGCTACACTTGACTTACACGAGAGAGAGAAACAAATTAAGAGACCTAATTATTTTCTCCTTCTTTTTCTTTCTTTTCAAAAGTACTTTGTACTCTTTTATTTTGGGTTCTTTGAACCAACTTTTCATTACTTTTTCTTTCCTACTCGAGTTGCCTAACACGTCAAATTCATGCATGAAACCTCACGTTTTTAAGGACTAACGCTCACTTCTTTTAAGCGCAAATAAGAAGGAGGAGCGCCTCGAGAGGAACTTTTCTACAAAACATGCTTTTCTATTTTTTTTTACATTAGGCTAAGCACATGCTTTCTCAATTAATTAGCTACTAACTCTCATGCAACAAGCTACCTAAGGGTGCCTTTCGGGGTGACAACGAGAATTAGCTAAACATGCGATAAACCAAGCTTACGGAATCTAGGGAGAAGTTGCTAAGTGCGCGATGAGTGCAAGGGAGCAACAGAAAAAATTTTAAAATTTTTGACATGAACCTAATAAACACAAAACTCATGCAAAAACTCGATTATGAACATGCTCAGAATTTCAAAATGCATTTCCTAGGCTATCACAGTCAGAAAACAGAAAACAGAGTCCCAAGCACTTCAATATCTTTATAACACTTCTCAACAAACTACACATGCACATCCATCGGACTACTCCACCCCCAACTTCAAAATTTGGCATTGTCCTCAATGCCAACCAGTCAGATACATCAAAGTAAAAGGGAAGAAGAAGTACACTTCCCTGACTCTTGGTGAAGCTGGCGAGGGCGAGGAAGCGGCGCACGAACGCATTAGAGCCCAAAATTGCCCTCTCTTCCTCGATTCCCTAAAAAAAACAGCAAGCTAAATTAATACTAAAAAGCAACAAAACTAAACTAAAGCATAAAAACAGTTCAACACTCGGGTGCCTCCGAGAAGCGCAGAATTTTTAAAGTCGGTTGCTCGACTGTATTCTCTCAACAGACTCATCCATAGTCTGTAGGTGCGGGGGACGATCCATACTTGTCCAAGGCCACACCTTTTCCATCATTCACCTGAAAAACATTTTGCACTCTTCGTGCCTCGGGCACGTGAATATCAGACATGTTAGTGCAAAATCCAGCAGTATCATCCATCAAATTCAAATCAGAAATTTTAACAGAGACATGGGAACCATCCCTCAAGCGCGAGGGTAGACTCCCATTCTCATCATGCTCACAAACAACAGAAACATTCGCAACAGATTTCCCATCAAATAAAGAAAACTCATGCAAAGTATCATCAAACTCTAACGACACGACGCCCTTATACACATCGATTTTGACCCTAGCGGTCTTAAGAAAAGGGCGTCCTAACAGCATAGAGGACGAAGCATGCAATGAACTTTCTTTCATATCTAAAACAAGGAAATCGGCGGGAAACGTCATATTCCCAACTCTAACTAAAACATCCTCTACCTTCCCCCTAGGACAGATGCTCGACCCATTAGCCAACTGAACAGAAACATTACATTCATGCATTTCATTCAAATTCAGTTCACTATATAATGCATAAGACATAACATTAACAGAGGCTCCTAAGTCCAACATGGCATTATGAACAATTTTACTACCTATAGTGCATGGGATAGTAAAAGTACCTGGATCGTTGCACTTTGCAGGCAACGTACCTGGGAGTATGGCAGAGACGTTCTCTTTCTTTTTCTCAGTCCCTCTGGACTTCCTTTTTGTAGTGCACCAGCTCCTTAAGAATTTTGCATATTTGGGCACTTGACTGACTGCCTCTAGGAGCGGGATATTCACCATCACCTTCTGGAAGGTTCGAAGGACCTCCTCGTCATCGGATTCCAAAGTAGGCTTCGCAAGCCTACTCGGGAATGGTGCTTTGGCAACATCCACAGGCACACTGACCTTCTCATTTCTTTTCTCATTCTGAGTCTCAAGAGCAATCGGGGCGGACTCGTTCAGGCTGTCCGTGGCTTCCTTCGCAGCTCTGGTGGAAAGTGACTTCCCACTGCGCAGCTGAATGGCACTCACATTTTCACATGAGTTAACTGTAGTTTGGGAAGGAAGCTTCCCCGAGCTCTTGCTCTCGGTCTTACTAATAGACACCGCCATTTGTGTCAGCTGCTTGTTCAAATTCTGCAGCTCTGCCTTATGAGAATTAAGCTCCTCGCGAGCCTCTTTCTGGAACTGGCTGGTGCTAGTCACGATGGTCCTGACCATATCTTCAAGTGAGCTGGAGGAGCTCGAGGCTTGAGCTTGGGTGGAAGAGTTAGGCCTATCCTGGGATTGGCCTTGGAAGCGATTTTGTCCTTCCCTATTCCCATAGCTGAAGTTGGGATGGTCACGCCAACCGGGGTTGTAAGTGTTAGCATATGGATCATACTTCCTTGGGTTGGAAGCATACCCCCCGATTGCGTTGACCTCCGCCTCTTCGCGTTGTCCTCCAACAATTTTCTTCAACATACTACCTATCTCGGCCACCTGGGCCCTCATTTCAGACATCTCATGGCTCTGAGCCACGCTGTGCACTTGTCCTTGCCCCCTGATCCCAAACTGCTGCGAGTTTGTAGCCATATTTGCAATGAGCTGCTTGGCCTCAACTGGGGTCTTGTCAATCAGTGCCCCTCCACTCGCTGCGTCGATCATCTGCCTGTCGTGGGGCGTCATCCCTTCATAGAAATACTGTATGAGCAGCTGATCGGCGATCTGGTGGTGTGGGAAACTCGCGCACAGGCGCCCAAATCGTTCCCAATACTCATGCAGGGACTCACCTACATCCTGGGTGATCCCATAAATCCTCTTTCGCAGAGTGGTGGCCAAGGACGCGGGAAAGTATTTCTCCAAAAATACCCGCTTCATGTCCTGCCACGTGGTGATGGATCCGGAAGGCAAATAGTACAGCCAATCCTTGGCCTTGTCCTTGAGCGTGAAGGGGAATGCCCTCATGTTCAGCTGCTCTTCCGTGACCCCTGCGGGCTTCATCCCCGCGCAGACGCAATGGAACTCCATCAAATGCTTGTTCGCGTCCTCACCTGCATTTCCATGGAAAGAAGGTAACTGGTGAATTAAACCAGATTTCAGTTCAAAGTTACCTGCTACCACGGGGTAGTTAATGCACAAAGGCTGCAGGTTCAGGTCTGGCGCTGCCAGTTGCTTCAGCGTCCGTGGCGCTTCACCTTGCGCCATCTCGTCAAATAAGAAGGGATTGCCTTCTTCTCTTTCAAACTGTCCTTGCCCCTCACGGGCCTCTCTACGTAACCGCCGCTCCTCTCTGTCAATCTCAGGAATATACTGCAAACTACCCTCAGAGGAACGGGTCATACACAAACAAAAATCTAAACATACAACATACAAACAGAAAAAAATTTCAGTCAACCATTAATAAATCAAATTCAAACTTCAATCATAAATTCAATCAATTGCCTATTCCCCGGCAACGGCGCCAATTTTGGTAACGATATTTTTGAACTATCGCTATAAATTCAAGCTGTCGAGGCTTGCCAAAATAAATTTATAATGCCTATTGCCAAGGCTTTGCAGCCAGTGGTAACAGGGTCGATCCAAGGAATAGGAGAGTTGAATTTACTAATGAAATTGGGATTTGATCGATTAATTGGTAACGGGGGGTTTTATCATGCAAATAAGAAATAATGCAAAAGCTAACGGAAGGAAGAAATAATATGTAGAAGACGTGTGCACGGTTTGGGGAGTCTCGGGGTCAATTGTTAGACAAATACAACTTATCATTTAATTCTAATAACATGGAATTCAGTTTACTAAGCACGCGGACGACTACCAGAGAAGCCCCAAAGTAGCCGACTTCATAGATTTTAATTAGGCCACACAGTCCTAATTACACGTTATCTAATCTCACATTAAGATGATCAGTCCTAAGATGAATTTAGACAGTTACTAGCTAACCGCGACGAACATTCGGGCGTGAATTCTAATTGCTAGTAGGTTGCCCGCAAACGCCGTATGCAACCAACAATTATCCTACCCGACCCGATACTTCGATTTAGTTCTATTTACCTGTGTTACTTAGTCGAGCAGTGAGAGGCACGACATCGCTACTCTTTAACATACACAACATACGAAACTATCCGAGTGTCAATCAACATAATTTAGCATGCGCGTTGGATTAAGCAAAGTAAATAAATGCTATGTAAACAGAACCAATATGCAAATTCATACTCAGATTATCAAAGCAATAATGTCTAACAAAATTCCCCTAAACAAAATCCCAAACCGTCACCCTTACCTTAGCCGCTCATGGCGCGGATCGTCAATCCCGCTCCACCAACGACCATGGAAGAGTTCATCTACCTATTACAAATGGAAGTGGAGCTCACTCGCATGCCAACAATGGCGGAGCTCCACGGAAAGTAGAGAGAAAATGGGGAAGAAGGGAAGAAGAATCGTCCAAATCGGCTGAGAGATGAAGAAGATGAAGCTCGGAGAAGAATTGCCAAAAAAGTGCAGAAAAATCGTCTTTTAGCTACTGTCTTCGTCGTAGCGTCGAGACGCTAGGCCAGCGTCTCGACGCTGTGCCCTAAGTGATCCGCGCGCGCGCGCGCTGGCGTCGCGACGCAAGGCCAGCGTCGCGACGCTGCCCCGATGAATTTCCTGCGCGCGCCTCCTCCGGAGCGTCTCGACGCCAAGCAGGGTCTCGACGCCAGGGCAGCGTCGAGCTAGCGTCTCGACGCTATCACTCGACGCTTGCTCTCGGGTTTTTCCAGCGTCGAGCCAGCGTCTCGACGCTATAGCTCGACGCTGGCTCTCGGGTTTGGGGCTGATGCTTTGCCTCTCCAAGGCTGTTTTGGCCCGTTTCTTCACGGAACAAACTCCCCTCTTCCCGATGCATTCCCGGGGCGCTAAAACTCTGCTTTAAGCGCTCGAACACGCCCAATGGACGCACGAGCTCTTTGCCGCTTTTCTCCTACAAAAGAGATACATTTAATCAATTGGAAGCGGTCTTTAGCTATAATTAGGACGTATTTAATAGCTCCAAAATGGAGTTATCATCAGGGCATTTATTTGGTTGCTCATTGCACTTAGAGCATCCTTGTCTTGAGCTCTAGTTGGCTCAACTGGATCATCTGACCACCTACAGTGAGATGCTGAGATCTTCTCCAAGATCTCATAGGCCTCGTTGTAACTCTTGGACAACATGGAACCCCCAACAGATGAGTTTAAGACTTGTCTAGTGTTGGGGTTGCATCCTTTGAAAAAGACCTCTATTTGGATACACCATGGGATGCCATGGTGTGGACATTTAAGAAGAAGATCTTTAAACCTTGTCCAAGCTTCGTGAAGAGACTCAGTGTCAGCTTGTTTGAACTTGATTATGTCATCACGAAAGGTAGAATTCCTATCCGGTGGGAAGTATTTGACTAGGAATTTTTCTGCTAATTCTGTCCAATTGCGAACAGATCCAGAGGGTAATGAGTTCAACCATGTTTTGGCTTTGTCCCTCAAAGAGTAAGGGAAAAGGTATAGCCTCAAGGCTTCTTGGGAAACTCCAGGGATGAGGAATGTGTCACTAACTCCTAAGAAGTTTCTAAGATGGTTGTGGGGATCCTCATTTTCCACTCCAAAGAATTGTCCCACAGTGGACAACATTTGGAACATCACTGGCTTTAACTCGAATGAGTTGGCAGTGATTTCAGGACGGATTATGCTGGGGTTCAGCTCCCCAGGCATAGGTACTAGGTACGAAAGTATGGCGCTATCCTTGTCATTCGCTATTTCGATGGGATTGCGAGTGACAAGCACCGGATTTGGAACTATTCCATCCATTTCTTCTTGAGACAATTGCGGAGGACTTGCGGTGCCCGCAATTACTTGAGGTAAAGAGGGTTGGTTAAAGAGACGTTTCTTGGCTCTATTTCTGGCCCTAAGTAATCTCTCAGGCTCAGGATTGAACTCTAGATCACTACTTGAAGGCTCACTCATAAACTAACCCAATAGTACCTGCAAAAGAAATGAAACAGATCAGCTTCAATAGGCAATAAACTTGGTGTTTCAAACTTAACAAACTTCGTTTTCACTTAAATAAATCCCCGGCAGCGGCGCCAAAAACTTGTTGCGTGCTCAATGTGTTAAAATAAATAAGCAATAAGGTAGAGAGAGCACTCAGAACATGCAAGCATACATGGTCTTATAGCAAGTAGTAAGTATATTTCATTCGTTTTCCCACAGAGATTTATTATAAGCTATTCATGAAGTGTAAAGTTAAGAAAGAAGGGGTGGATTTGATGGAGTAGAATTGGTTTTAAATTGTCTATTTCCTACTGAATACGTAGAGGGTAGTAACATAAACAAATGCAAGTCAAAGTTAAACTCAAACGAAAAGAGACGAGACTAATAAATGGAGACAAAAATGGCTAGACAGAATTGTAACTTTGGCAGAATTGCGGAAACAGCAATTCTACCGCAATTTAATTAACAGCGAAAGTGTGTAAAGTGATGAATTAAGGGCTACTAACGACTATCCTATAGGCTTTTTCATACGATTCTCAAGCACTGGATCAACTCACTATGCATCAAACTATCTCATTCTCATGTATCTTCCGATTTCATGCATTAGATTCTTTAGTTTACTCATGTCCAAGTAAGGTCTTAAGCATCTTGTTAAGGCAGAAAAATATGGTTTGTACTAGGGAAACGCCTATTCCTAGGTCGTTTCCTGGTTACCTTGAAAGGCTAGCATGATAGTATGACTCTGAACTCTTACTCCTTCCAGAGGTAAGGAGTTCTTTGGACAAAATGGATGGCCAATCGAAATTGCCCGTGGGATGACGCTTACATACAATCAATGCTTCGAGAGCTATCCTACATGCTTGGTTCACGTTTTTTAGCCTATAGTGTTGTCATTAGCATGCCCCTATGTGACTTAGTTACTCATGGATATAGGGAGAACAGAAATAAGAGTTAAAATAGACATGCTTAGAAGAGAAATGAAGACAAACAGTAAGGGAAAAACAGTAGATTGCAAAGGCAAGAAACTGTGAAATGGAGAGTTGTGCTTTGATTACTTGATTGTTTGAGTGAACAAGAAGGGAAGCTTAAAGTAAATAATGTAAAGACAGATGGCAACGAAATAAAATGACCTAGCTATTAGAAGAGAAACAGCAACTAAACAGAACTGAAATTTAGAATTGAAAGACAGAAAGCAGTAAATGATGCTTGAAAGCCTCGTCGCAACCGCCTCGGCTGAGGGGATGAAAGAATAGCTTTGCTTGGATGAATCCAATCGGGAGAGAAGATGAATCTTCTCTCCTTCCTATCAGATTGTCGATTCCAACAGCTGAGACTCTCACACCAACAGACGGCAAAGGAAAACACGAAGAAAGATGGAGCTGCGAGAAGACTTCTACGCTTTCGGATGATGACTGAACCCTCGACTTTGACCCCCTTTTATAGCAATCTGCAGGTGCGTTTGGGCCAAGGAGAACCATCAATCTTCAACGTCGTACTTCAGAATGGATGGAGGAGAAAGAACGAATCCCTGAAATAACGGAAATTAACAGAAAAAGATCAGTCAACTTACGGTTTTCACTTGAAACATTGCGGTTTCCGCAATGTTTCCGCAATGCTTGTTTTTCATTCTTTTCCTTCGGTTTTCAACCCTTTTCTTTCCTATTGTACATAAGTCCTAATTTAGCTACCTTCTTCTAATTCTCATATTTAAGCATAGGTTTAGGCTAAATGCTATCAAAAACACCTAAGAGTGAACATCTTTCTAAGATAATTAAGTCCTAAAAAGGTCACTTTTGGAGACGTAACAGATGCGCAGCGCAGAACTTGGAGATGGAACTTGAAGATGGGCAGCGCAGAACTTGGATGTTGGATGGAACTTGGAGATGCGCAGTGGCAAACTTGGAGATGCGATGCGCAGAACTTGCGCAGCGGCGAACTTGGAGATGGAACTTGGAGATGCCCAGCGGTGAACTTGGAGATGGAACTTGGAGATACGATGCGCAGCGTAGAACTTGGATGGAACTTGGAGATGCGCAGCGGCAAACTTGGAGATGCGATGCGCAGAACTTGCGCAGCGGCGAACTTGGAGATGCCCAGCGGTGAACTTGGAGATGAAACTTGGAGATGCGATGCGCAGCGCAGAACTTGGATGAAACTTGGAGATGCGCAGCGCAGAACTTGGATGGAACTTGGAGATGTGCAACGCAGAACTTGGAGATGGAACTTGGAGATGCGCAGCGGCGAACTTGGAGATGGAACTTGGAGATGCGCAACGCAGAACTTGGATGAAACTTGGAGATGCGCAACGCAGAACTTAGATGAAACTTGGAGATGCGCAGCGGCGAACTTGGAGATCGAACTTGGAATTTGGATGTAAATTTAGATGGTAGTTTGTTGAATGTATGCTTGATTTCCAATGTAGCAATGCTTGACGAATTGGTTGCAAATCCAAACTTCCTTTTTTTTGTTTGTACATGTGTGTTCGAGCTTGAAGCATGCTTTCAAACCTTATCCCAAAGTTTAATTTATTTATTTATTTGTTTTACTAAACACAAGTTAATCAAACATCGTTTTTTTAGTTCAATACATGATGATTTTTTATTGTTGTGATTGAACTTAAAGTGTTTTTTTTTTCTTTAAGTTGCCTACGTACCCTTGAATGGAAGGGATCAAGTCATAACGTAGTTCAAATGATTTTTTTTGGGTCGTTCACCTTTTAAGCTCGGGCGGGCCAGGAGCAACATGTAGTTTATACTCTTACGTTAGGGAGTAGTACATTTTATGAGATCTTATCTTCATCATGGTCTTGATCAAATCCTTCGCTTGTAGGATTAGTTAGAATGATGAGATTTTTCTTCACCTTCAAGGAACCCTCTGTATTTATGTGGACAGAAAATTTCCTCTTCATGAGTGAAGGAACACGACTGTGAATCTTCTTGTCGCTACTTTCTTCATCAAAGAGTCTTGCCCCTACAGTCTTCATATTTCCTTCCTGTTGATCACTTGTCCCTTTGAGGTGATCAAAAACATATGTTGAAGGTCGGTCTTTCTTTGACGTGGAGACACTTAACCTTTGGAAAGATGAAATTCGAATGGAGGTAGAAGTTAGACATGGATTTTCTTCTTTTGTCGCGGCCATACTCATCCTTTGGAAGACCGAAGTTCGAGTAGTTGAAGGCTTGATGCGATTGAAGATAGAAGTTCTTTGGTCGACTTCTTTTGAGTCATCGACTTCTTCTGCGTTGATGTAGCATGAAGTTGCACAGATTTCTTCCTCTTTCTTGATGGGAAGGAAACTTCTTGAGAAGAATTCTTTTAAGGTCACCCGTCGTCGAGGTTGAGAAAAATATTTGTTTTCTCTTCTTTCGTGTTTAGGCTCCCTTGGGCTCTCCTTTCTTTGATGTTTCAGAACAAGACGTTGTTCTTGTTTCTTCCGACGGGTCACAACAGTCCATCATTTATCTTCATCATTGATAGGTTTGACCGCGCCTGGAAATTTATTGTCTGGTACATCATGTTGAAACCAAATATATACGGGTTCTAAGGTTCCAAACTGGATTAGGCGCATTTCCTGATCCTGGAGCGGACGAGAGCGTGTTTGGCTGCGCGCACTTGTTGTCACCGCAACATGGTTTAATTGAGCTATTTCATCAAGGTCTTGCTCAATTTTTCCTTCTTTAGCTAACCTTAGAATTAACTCCTTTAGGATGAAACATTTTTCCACTAGGTGACTGATAACTCGATGATACTTACAATAGTTGGGATCATCGACTTTGTCCATTTCTTTCGGGCGTCTACACTCGGGAAACTCAACCAGTCGTGTTTTCAGTAGTTGCTCTAACATGTCAGGAATGTCAGAGTTTGGGAACGGATAGACTTTTTCTTGTCTTTCTTTTAAAGTTAGGCGATGTTTCTCGCCTCCGTCATTTCTTCTGTCTGTCCTGTTTTCCTTTCCTTTTGAGGAAAACCTTACAGGGGTTATGCTGACGACCATGGATTCTTTCACGACATTTTTCGTGATTTTCTCAATGTCCTTCATTTCTTTTTTCATTTTGTTTATATCTGGGATTAAGAGGTCCCTACTCCCTCTGTTAGCGATGCGCACCTCCATGTCATGAGCGCGAGTTGCTAACTCTTCAAAGGTATGAGGCTTTATCCCTTGCAGGATGTAATGTAATCCCCAATGCATGTCGATGATGCACATTTCGACGACAGACACTTCAGTGAGTCGGTCTTTGCAGTCAAGACTCAATGATCTCCAACGGTTGATGAAATCTATGACCGACTCGTCCATCCTTTGTTTTGCGGTCGAGAGTTCGGTCATGCTGACTGTTCGCCTCGTGCTATAGAAGCGATTCAGGAAGTCTCTTTCGAACTGTTCCCAACTCTCAATTGTTTCAGGCTCCAAGTCAGTGTACCAATCGAAGGCATTTCCTTTTAGAGTCCGGACAAACTGCCTAACCAGCAGGTCTCCGCGAGTTCCAGCGTTCTCGCACGTCTCAACAAAGTGGGCAATGTGTTGTTTAGGATTGCCATTCCCGTCAAATTGTTGAAACTTTGGCGGCTGATACCCGATGGGCATTCTCAAGTTGTCGATCCTCTTTGTATACGGTTTGGTATACAAGAGGGTGCTTTGGATGGGTGCACCGTATTGAGCTCTGATAGTGTTCGTGATCATGTCCTGCAGTTGTTGGACAGACAACGAAGCGACCGACGTTGAGTGTTGTGGTTGGTCTTCTTGGATGACAATTTTTTCTTTGTCATTCCTCCTTGCTGCAGGAGTTAGACTTGACTCTGCAGCCTCTCGGCTTTGCAGCTGATTTCTCAAGTGGGCAATCTCGAGGTCTCGTTCTTCAGCTGCTTTCATCAGAAAATTTAATTTCTTTTCCATTTCAGCCATTGTTTCATCGTTAGTGCGTGCGTCTGCCATCATTACAGACATTACGTTGGAATCGGACACCTTCTCCGACTGATCAGAGGAAGGAACATATTCATTATACAAGGGATTTTCCTTGATGATTATCCCACCTTGCGCAGACTCCGTCAGTCATTTGTAAATTTTGCTCACGATGACAGGAGTGTATTCGTCCGTCTGCGAGACTTTTTTGATGAAGCGGCTGCGGGTGACAGGTCCCTTGTAAGGGCTGTTGGAAATGAGAGACCTGGATGTTGTTTTCTTCAATGTCATTGTTAACTTTAGTTGAGAGAATGAGAGATGAGAGGTAGAGTGGTCCCACTGGGCGTGCCAATCTGTTCACACGAGATTTCGAACAAAGGATGGAAATTCGACACGTGTAAATGAAATTTGAATTTGTATCGTATGTTTGTATTCGTATCAGTGCATAGTGGATTACAATCTCTAATGTATGATCCTCTGATTCTTTCTCTCTCAAATGTAAATGTGTTTCGAGGGCTTTGCAGCTTGTTCTCGATGTTGAATTTGGATCGAGGGCTTCGTAGCTTGTTCTCGATGTTGGATTTGTATCGAGGGCTTCGCAGCTTGTTCTCGATGTTGGATGATTGTTCAGTCTTCCAAGGATTCAGGGAGTCTTCGTTGCTTGGGAATTCTCTCTGAGCTCTTAGGAGTAGAAATTTTCTGAACCTTGAAAATGAAGAATGAACTCTCTATTTATAGAGTTCTCACGGGCCTAATGGGCTTGGGTCCAATGACCTTTTGGGTATGGGCCCAATGAGCTTGGGTTCAATGGGCTTTTGGGCTTTGGGCCAAATTGTCATTTAAATAGCTTTCTAGCCCGATTCGATTTCGAGCCCAATTGAGCTATGACCGAATTTGCTCGGTTAAGTTTATTCGATCCGTCGACCATGATGTAGACACGTGGCGACCACTGATTGGCCGAAATTTCTTGGTCAACACTTGTATAATTGTGATGTAAGAAGGATTGCAGTACCAGGCAAGCACAAGTCGAAGAGGCTGCAATCATGAAAGTCTTCAAATGCATGCAAAAGAGAAGAGAATAGCGGCTGCAGCCACTTTAGCTTTGTAGTTTTTCCAGAGAAATATAAGAAAGGAACTTGTATCACTTTAGCTCTGTGTTACCTATGATTGGAGTTGTTGGATTTGGAACTCGAATGGAGCATCAGGGAACTGATAGGAAACCCAATTCGCACATGTTTCCTCTTCGTTCTTATCGTCCAATTTTCATATTAAATTTGATAAAGTGACAATCAAAAAATAATTTGAAACTACTTTTTCTGTGTACTTTAATATTGAAAATCATATAATATATAGGGAAACGAAAGTATACAAATATTAGGCATAAATAAATACAACATAAACATTTGAAACGATTTGAATAAACAGAAAACTGAATCTTATGTTTCTTAAAGACTAGTTCAACAACCATGTCAAGTTGGAGCGGAGTGAGATATGTCGAGCATGTCTAACTTGTCAAGTAAGCGATCAAAAGCGTCTGCACCTAGTGGTTTTGTGAAAAGATATTCTAGTTGATCAGAGGAACGTAGGAATGATGAAGAAATAAGCTTGAACGTGATATTCTCACGAACAAAATGACAATCAATTTCGATGTGTTTGGTACGCTCATGGGACGCACGATTTTCAACAATGTGAATGGCGATGTAACACCTGTGAACTTCGAGTAAGTCCGATTTTATTTTGGAGAATAATTTATAGATTTATTTCCTTAATGGTTGACTTTGGGTTTATTAAAAGTGGTATTTGGGGACTTAAATCAAAAATTCGACTTTAGAAGGTTATTTTAGGTAATTGTTTTTTCTAAGGAACAAAAAAAAATGTTTATCAATGAAATATATATATATATATATATATAGGTTGGTTGCACAAACAACAATCAGGCCCAAAATAATTGCAAATTTAGCAAAGTTTAAAACCTTTTGTAAATATGGCAAAAAATCAGTAGCTATCACTGATAGACTTTATGACTATTAATGATAAACTTTATGACTATTATTAATAGACTTCTATCAGTGATAGCAGTGATAGACTTCTATCACTGATAGACTATTATCACTAACAAAATTATATAAAAAAGACTACTATCAGCGATAAACTTCCATTAGTGATAGAAATTGCCATATCCGCAATTTTTTTAAAAAATGCTATATTTTTAATTATTTTACTCTAAATTGACATATGTTACAATTTTCCTTATATATATATTAAATTTAGTTAGGTTCTTTAATTAAAAAAAACGAAAAAGGAAAAGGAAAGAGATAAACTTCTCATTGATTGTCACTTTAGAGAGGAGTGTTCCTAGGCCTAGAGGTTGCCTCCCCCAAACTTAAACTTCTCATTGTCCCCAATGAGAGTCTGAGGTGGCACACCCCCAAACTTATCTTAGAAGCATCTAGTCTAAATAAAAACCAGGCAGAATTTAAAATTCCTAGGGATAAAATGACCCGCATAGTGCAGATAACTCAACAGCAGAAATTTACTAAAACCAACATGGTAAGGTCTAACAGAGGTACATGCTCAGCAATTTATGAAGCTAATTAGAACTAACAAAGGTGTACTTGACACTCATCTAGCATGCTCAATAGACAGACTACTTATGAACATCAGTAATGCAGCCAAATCATGAGATTTAAAGACAGACAGACCAGCAGAAAGTCATATAACAGCATGCTAAAAAGAACAAAACATTGCGTTGTCCGCAAAGAAATTGCAATGATACTAACAGAGCAGATTTAACCGTGATCAAAGCTCCTAATATGCAATTTCTATTTGTGGCTCAAAGGGCATGTGAACAAGTACAGACAACAGAAAAAGAACTATCTAAACTAACTAACCATACGAAGTTAAACTAAACTAAGCTACTCTAATTTAAGCTAATTATGGAAATCAAAACAGAACAACAATTTGATATGGGGGGGGTAACAGGTTAGAGAAAAGCATGGTTGAGGGAGGAGATAAGAAATACTCTCTCGAATGTCGTCAAACCATGGCATTCATTCATTTCCATCATCTTCTTCTTTTTATCACTCCTCTCGTTCAGAGGCATCCAGGGGTTCATCAATCCAGCAGAGAAGGTAGGGAACTTGCACCCCAGGTGCTTAGCTAATTCTATGTCCCTTGCTCGTCTTCCCTTAATTGCCTTTAAGCCTCGGACAAGAGGAAAGCCGAGAGTGTTTTCACATCTCCTTCCTCATAGTAATGTTTTAATCTAGCACCATTCACCATGAACAGCTGACCTTGATTCAGATTTCGAATTTCAATTGCACCATGAACAAACACATTAGTAATCACAAAAGAACCTGACCAACGAGACTTAAGTTTGCCAGGAAATAATCTAAGTCGTGAGTTAAACAATAGAACATGCTGGCCCTTTTTGAAGTCCTTAATCCTAAGTCTACTATCATGCCAGATTTTAGTCTTTTCTTTATACATTTTAGCATTTTCATATGACATATGTCTTAGTTCATCTAACTCATGTAATTGCAGAGACCGCAATGTTCCCGCATCGGTCTCGCAACAATTTAACTCTTTCAAAGCCCAAAAAGCTTTGTTTTCTAATTCGAGGGGGAGATGGCATGCTTTTCCATATACTAACCTATAAGAAGACATTCCTAAGGGTGTTTTGTATGCAGTCCTATAAGCCCATAGTGCATCATCTAATTCATGCTAAACGACTATGGTAAGCGCATTAACAAAGATGTCAAGCATGATAGCAGAAGCATCAAACTAATTTCAGAATTGTCTCCCAGTACCCTATGATTGTTGGCACATGATAAATATTTCATTCCCCAAAATAAACTACTCCTAACATACGAAATCTAAGCAAAGCATGATAAAAGCCTAATTTAAGAGTTTAGGGATCAGAAATCTCCCTTGTCAATCTGCCTCATATGGATATTCTTCAATGTTTCGAGGCATCACTTCTGCTCCTTTAAGATACTTAAGTCTTGATTTACGGGGTCGGACATTCTGCCACACCTTGAAATTGTTGATTCTTTCAAAGAGACTGCATGTTATAACATCCCAAGGTTTGTACTTTATGTGCGTTGGTACAACATAGGTTTGATGCGATGAGACTTCTTTTTCTGGCACATCTCTTTCTAACTCCTTCAGCTGGAGCATTTGTGGTGGTGGTGGCTCAGCTCTTTCATTGGTGGAGAAGCTTGTTGCAACCTCAAACATTTCAAATTCTTGTTCCTCAAGCAGCGCATTAGTCTCTTTGGCCTCATCCAGCACAATTTCATTTTTCTCAACTTTCACCAACTCCCCCAATTCATATGGAGATTCTATTGGATCACTCTTCTTAGATTCGAAGGTAACAAAGGAGTCATCATCATAAAAATCAAACATTTGAGGGTATGGTGGTGGTGACTGTTAAGTCTCTGAAAGTGACTTATTTAGGACCCATTTAGCTTAAGAAGATGTACACTTCTAGGTGTTTTTGATAGCATTTAGCCTAAACCTATGCTTTAATATGAGAATTAGAAGAAGGTAGCTAATCTAGGACTTATGTACAATAGGTAGAAAAAGGATTGAAAACCGAAGGAAAAGAATGAAAAAAGCTGCATTGCGACAGCATTGCGAAAACATTGCTGAGGCCGCAATTATTCAAGTGAAAACCGTAAGTTGACTGATCTTTTTCCGTTAATTTCCGTAATTTCAGGGATTCAGTCTTTCTCCTCCATCCATTCTGATATATGACGTTGAAGATTGATGGTTCTCCTTGGCCCAAACGCACCTGCAAACTACTATAAAAGGGGGCCAAAGTCGGAGGTTTGATCATCATTCGAAGCGCAGAAGTCTTCTCGCAGTCCATCATTTCTCTCTGTTTTCCTTTGCCGTCTGTTGGAGTGAGAGTCTCAGCTGTTGGAGTCGATAATCTGATAGGAAGGAGAGAAGATTCTTCTTCTCTCTCGATTGGATTCATCCAAGCAAGGCTGACCTTTCATCCCCTTCATTCGAGGCGACTGCAACGAAGCTTTTCAGCACCCTTTTACTGTTTTCTGTCGTTCTTCTTCTTATTTCCAGTTTTGATCATTGTTGTTCTTAGCTTAGTGTTTTAGTTACTGCAGTTCGTTGTTATCTGTCTCTGAATTTCTGCTTCTACGTTTCCCTTTGTCGTTCAAACATTCATAGTAATCAAAGTACATTTCTGCATTTCACAGTTTCCACTTTCTGCTGCTACGGTTTTGTCTTGCTGTTCTAAGCACATTTCCCTTCTAAGCATGTCTGTTTATCTTACATTTCCACTCTCTATATTTCCATGAGTAGCTAAGTCACTTAGGGGCATGCTAATGACAGAACTATAGGCTAAAAAACGTGCATCAAGTATGTAGGATAGCTCTCGAATCATTGATTGTATGTAAGCTTCATCCTACGGGCAATTTCGATTGGCCATCCATTTTGTCCAAAGAACTCCTAACCTCTGGAAGGAGTAAGAGTTCAGAGTCATATAATCATGCTAGCCTTTCATGGTAATCAGGAAACGGCCTAGGAATAGGCGTTTCCCTAGTACAAACTAAACACTCCTGTTTTAACAAGATGCTTAAGACCTTACTTTGAAGTCGAGTAAACTTAAGACTCTAATGCATGGAATCGGACGATACTTGAGATAGAGTGAGTTTGATGTATAGAGAGTTGATCCAAAGCTTGAGAATCGTAATAAAGTGCCTATAGGATAGTCATTAGTAGCCCTTAATTCACTCATTTACACACTTTCGCTGTTATTTAATTGCGGTAACATTGCGGTCCTCGCAATTCTGTTGTTTTATCTTTCTGTTTAGCTGTTTTCTTCTTCGTTTATCAATTCCATCTCTTGTCCTTTGAGTCTGATTTCAACTTTAATTTGTTTATGTTGCATCCCTTTACACATTCAGCAAAAATTAGATAATTAAAAACCAATTTTACCCCTTCAAATCCACCCCATCTTTCTTAACAAATACACTTCGCGAATAACTAAACATAAGTCTCTGTGGAAAAAACGAATGAAATATACTTACTACTTGCTGTGAGACCATGTATGCTTGCATGTTCTAAGTGCTCTCTCTACCCTTATTGCTTATTTATCTGTCACATTGAGCACGCAACAAGTTTTTGGCGCCGCTGCTGGGGACTTATTTTAAGTGAAAACGAAGTTTGTTAAGTTTGAAACATCAAGTTATTTTCCATTGTATTTGATCCATCTTCATTTCTTTTTCCGGTACCATTTAGGGTAGTTTATGAATGAGACTCCATCTAGTGATCTAGAGTTCAACCCTGAGCCCGAGAGATTATTTAAAGCTAGAAATAGAGCCAAGAAACGTCTCTTTAAACAAACCCTTTTACCTCCAATCATTGCGGGAACTACAATTCCTCCGCAATTACCTCAAGAAGAAATGGCTGGAGTAAATCAAAACCTGGTGCCTGTCACTCGCAATCCCATTGAAATAGCGAATGACAAGGATAGCGCCATCCTTTCATATTTAGTACCTATGCCTGGGGAGCTGAACCCCAGCATAATCCGTCCTGAAATCACTGCCAACTCATTCGAGTTAAAACCAGTGATGTTCCAAATGTTGTCCACTGTGGGACAATTCTTTGGAATAGAAAATGAGGACCCCCATAACCACCTTAGGAACTTCCTAGGAGTTAGTGACACATTCCTAATTCCTGGAGTTTCCCAAGAAGCCCTGAGGTTATATCTTTTCCCTTACTCTTTAAGGGACAAAGCCAAAACATGGTTAAATTCTTTACCTTCAGGGTCTGTCCTCAATTGGACAGATTTAGCAGAAAAATTCCTAGTCAAATATTTCCCACCAGATAGGAATTCAACCTTTCGTGATGATATCATAAAGTTCAAACAAGCTCCAAGTGAGTCCCTTCACGAAGCTTGGACAAGATTCAAAGACCTTCTCATTAAATGTCCACACCATGGCATTCCATGGTGTATCCAAATAGAAGTCTTCTTTAAAGGATGCAACCCCAGCACCAGACAAGTTCTAAATTCATCTGCTGGTGGTTCCATGTTGTCCAAGAGTTACAACGAAGCTTATGAGATCTTGGAGAAGATCTCAACATCTCATTGTAGGTGGTCAGACGATCCAGTAGAGCCAACTAGGGCTCAAGACAAGGATGCTCTAAACGCCATGAGCACCCAAATAAACGCCCTGACCAACCTAGTTAAGCAAATGGCTCAGGCCAATCTCCAAACCAGTGCCAATACCGCCACAGCCATGTCAATGGGCACCCAACCAAGTCAAGGCGAGGCACCTATCTGTGGATTCTGTGGGGAAGGGCACCCATATGAATACTGCCCTGGGAATCCGTCCTCAGTCTGCTATGTTGGAAGCCAGCAGCAGCCTAGGAATAACCCCTACTCCAACACCTATAACCCTGGTTGGAGAAACCACCCTAACCTGTCATGGGGTGGCCAACAAAACGCTAACCAAAATTCTAACCAACCAAGGCCGAGTGGAACACCTGGTTTCACTCCTCAACATAACCAGTCAATGTACCAAAAACCTTACAATCAACCTGTAGGATCTTCTGTAGAAAGCCTACTCAAGGAATACATAGCTAAGAATGATGCTACTCTTCAGAGCCAGCAAGCTACTCTTAGGAGCCTGGAAAACCAAATAGGCCAATTAGCCAATGAACTTAAAAGTAGGTCCCAAGGTAGACTCCCTGCTGACACCGAGGTACCAAGGAGAGATGGCAAAGAGCAAGTTCAAGCAATTGAACTTAGGAGTGGAAGACCATTGGTGAGCAACACAAAGGACACACCAAAGAGAGTAGAGAACACTGAGTCTAGTGCTCCACTGGAGTCTCTGCCAAACCAAGGTCCACCACCAACTAGCACATCAGGAGCCAGGCTAGAACCAATTATTGAGGAGGTAGAAGAAATTCCAAGGCCTCCACCTATCCTAAGGCAACCTGACGTGCCTGCATATGTGCCACCACCTCCATACCCTCGAAGGCTTAAAAAGAAGCAAGAACAGGAAGTTCATTTTAATAAATTCTTAGAAATACTTAAGCAAGTGCATGTTAACATTCCTTTTGTTGAAGTTTTACAGTCTATGCCTTCTTATGTAAAGTTTTTGAAGGACATCATTACTAACAAAAAAATAATTGGTGAGTTTGAAACAGTAAACCTCACCGAGGAGTGCAGTGCCATCCTCCAGAACAAGCTGCCCAAGAAGGAGAAGGATCCTGGTTCCTTCACCTTACCTGTAGAACTTGGAGGCAAGCACGTGGGCAGAGCGCTTTGTGACCTGGGCGCCAGCATAAATCTCATGCCCCTGTCCCTATTCCGCCAGTTGGGAATGGGAGAAGCACGTCCAACCACAGTCACTTTACAACTAGCAGACAGATCCATCGCATATCCAGAAGGTAAGATTGAGGATATTCTAGTTAAAGTTGACAAATTTATTTTCCTTGCAGATTTCATTGTCCTGGACTATGAAGCAGACAAGGACGTCCCCATCCTGTTAGGTAGACCATTTCTAGCCACAGGTAGGGCACTTATAGACGTCCAAAAAGGTGAGCTTACTATGAGGGTTCATGATGAAGAGGTGAAGTTTAGTGTATATAAAGCTTTAAGGTACCCCTCTGACCTTGAATCCTGTGCTAGTATGGACGTTATTGATTCTTTAATGGAAGAACAATTAGAGCATGTATTATTAACCAAACATGCCAATGAATATGTAGGATTAGATATAGCTGACTTAAATATATCTGATATAATGGATATACCTGTAGATAACCCACAGCATGTATGTATGAATGTAGATTTAACTGATAGAACTGTAAACCCTTTGAAGCCCTCCATTGAGCATCCACCTGTTTTAGAACTTAAACCACTACCCACTCACCTCAAATATGCATATTTAGGAAATAATGATACACTGCCTGTAATTATTTCTTCTAAACTAAGTGAACAGCATGAGGGTGAATTAATTTTACTGCTTAAGCAACATAGGAAGGCTATAGCATGGACTATTGCTGATATTCGAGGCATTAGCCCTTCTTATTGCATGCACAAAATTATACTAGAGGAAGAGCACACACCTAGGGTAGATCACCAGCGTAGGTTAAACCCCTCTATGAAAGAGGTAGTGAAGAAAGAAATAATAAAATGGTTAGATGCAGGAGTGATCTTCCCAATAGCTAGTAGCCAGTGGGTGAGCCCCATCCAATGTGTACCTAAAAAGGGGGGAATAACTGTGGTAGTCAATGAGAACAACGAACTGATTCCAACAAGGACTGTCACAGGGTGGAGAGTGTGTATGGATTACAGAAAATTAAATAAAGAGACTAAAAAAGACCATTTCCCTATACCGTTCATTGACCAGATGCTAGACAGAATAGCTGGTAGAGCCTATTATTGTTTCTTAGATGGCTATTCAGGCTATAATCAAATTACTATAGACCCTAAGGATCAAGAGAAGACCACCTTCACTTGCCCTTTTGGAACGTTTGCCTTCCGCAGAATGCCTTTTGGCTTATGCAATGCACCGGCAACTTTCCAAAGGTGCATGATGGCAATCTTCTCCGAGTTGGATGAGTCCATGATAGAAATATTCATGGATGACTTCTCAGTTTTTTGGGATTCATTTAAAACCTGTCTAGACAACTTAGGACAAGTCCTGGCTAGGTGTGAGGAGACCAACCTAGTCCTAAATTGGGAAAAATGCCATTTTATGGTAGATGAGGGGATTGTCTTAGGACACAGAGTGTCAAGGGCAGGTGTAGAAGTTGATCGGGCCAAGATAGAGATCATAGAGAAGTTGGTAGAGCCCCAGAATGTCAAAGCCATTAGAAGCTTCTTAGGGCATGCTGGCTTCTACAGAAGGTTCATTAAGGACTTTTCTAAGATAGCCAAGCCTCTGTGTGAGCTATTAGAGCTAAATAGACCCTTCATCTTCTCTAAGGAATGTGTAGTAGCTTGGACCACTCTTAAGAAAGCACTAGTCACAGCCCCTATCATAGTAGGACCGAATTGGGATCTTCCCTTTGAGATGTTATGTGATGCCAGTGACTATGCTGTAGGAGTGATGTTAGGCCAGAAGATTGACAAGCTAACACACCCTGTCTATTATGCTAGTAAGACCTTGAATGAGGCTCAATGTAATTATACAACTACTGAAAAAGAGATGCTTGCTGTAGTGTTTGCCTGCGAAAAATTCAGAAACTATATTGTAGGCACTAGGACAATTGTATACACTGACCATTCTGCCTTGAAATATCTTATGAGGAAGGCTGATGCCAAGCCTAGGTTGATCAGGTGGGTGTTATTGCTGCAGGAATTTGATTTGGACATTCGGGACAAGAAAGGATGTGAAAATGTGGTTGCAGATCACCTGTCTCGATTGCAGCACAATTGCGAAAAAATTGCGGAGACCGCAATTTCTGATGCTTTTATTGATGAACATGTCTTTGCTTTGGCTCATCGTGATAACGATGAGGAACCTTGGTTTGCTGACATTGCTAACTTCCGTGCATCACAGGTATTACCAGTGTTCAAGGGAGGACAAGAGAAGAAGAGGTTCCTTCATGAAGCAAGGAAATTCATCTGGGATGACCCCACACTTTACAGAACCTGTGCTGATGGCTTGCTAAGGAAATGTGTTTCAGCTGCTGAAGCGAAGTCTGTGCTGCAGCACTGTCACTCATCTCCTTATGGTGGACACTTTGGTGGTCAAAGAACAGCTGCGAAGGTATTTCAGAGTGGATACTATTGGCCAACAATCTTCAAGGATGCCCACAACTATGCCCACAACTGTGATGAGTGCCAAAGGACAGGTAACCTCAGTCGCAAGGATGAGATGCCCCTCACGTACATTTTAGAGTTGGAGCTCTTTGATGTGTGGGGCATTGACTTCATGGGAGCATTCCCTCCATCATCAGGTAACCTGTACATATTAGTGGCAGTGGATTATGTGTCCAAGTGGGTAGAGGCCAAAGCATGTCCTAATAATGATGCTAAAACAGTCACTAACTTCTTGCATAGGCACATTTTCACTAGATTTGGGACTCCTCGTGCTATCATTAGTGATGAGGGGTCACATTTCATTAATAAGGCTATGGAGAAGGTATTGGCTAAATATAACATTAGACATAGAGTAGCCACTCCCTACCACCCACACTCAAATGGCCAAGCTGAAATTTCCAATAGGGAGATAAAGAACATCCTAGAAAAGGTAGTCAAACCTAATAGAAGAGACTGGTCATTTAAGCTTGAGGATGCACTTTGGGCTTATAGGACAGCATATAAGACACCTCTAGGTATGTCTCCTTATAGGCTGGTATATGGCAAGGCTTGTCACTTACCACTTGAGTTAGAAAACAAAGCATTTTGGGCCATGAAGGAATTAAATTTTTGTGTGAAGGATGCGGGGACACTAAGGTCTTTGCAGCTACATGAACTTGATGAGCTTAGGCATATGGCCTATGAGAATGCCAAAATGTATAAAGAAAAGACCAAAATATGGCACGACAGTAGACTTAGGATCAAAGACTTTAGGAAAGGCCAACTTGTCCTATTATTTAACTCACGTTTAAAGCTATTTCCAGGCAAACTAAAGTCCAGATGGTCGGGTCCATTTGTTATTACTAATGTCTTTGTTCATGGTGCAATAGAGATAAAAAACTTGCAGCAGGGACAACCTTTTATGGTAAATGGTGCTAGATTGAAGCACTACTATGAGGAAGGAGATGTGAAGACTCTCTCGGCCTTCCTCTTGCATGAAGCATGAAGTTAAAAACGAGAGAGAACGAGTGGTTACTGTGCTCGTTTAGTCAAGGCCCATGCCTTAGTTTATTTTTTCTGTTTTTCCGATTATCGTTTGTATGTTTTGTGGCGTAATTTTAATTGCGTATTTAATATTTTTTGTATTTGTTTTTGCAGGGATTCGAAAGAGGGGATCAAGGAGAGTAAATCCAGCTTTTAAAATCAAGAAACGGTTGAGCCAAATAAAAGATACGGACGAGCAAAGTTTGAGATTTTGATGAAAAAATATCCCTGGAATTGCGCTGGAATTGCTGGATTCGCAAAAAAAAGAGCCGTTGGGATTTTTCCGTTGCCTTTATATCCGTTGGAAAGCGCTCGATCGATACGATTCTCTCATTCTTTGATTTCCAAGAACTCTGCGATTCTTTTCATCTTTGATTCTACTCTCAAGATCACCAAGATTCGACAATGGTGTCCACACGGGCTGAAAGATCCGCAGCCAAGAAGAAGGCTGATGACGCAGCTGAAGCGGCTGCGAGGGAAGCATTGCTCACCCTTGCAGATGATGGTGCCGTTCGCACCGGACCTCTTCCTAAGCTTCCTATCCGTAGGAAGAAGTGGAGGGTTGTCACTGAAATCCCTGCTGGACCATCTGAGCCAGTGGGCACGCCTAAGAAACGCCGGTGGAGTGTCGAGATGGCCGCCGAACCAAGCACAGCAAAGACTCCCTCTGTGGAGAGTCAAGAAACTGATCGTGCATCCCACGAGTCAGCCAAAGAAGGTTCGTCGCCATCCGCATCACCTGCGCACAGCCCTTCACCATCTGAACCAGTGCCAAGCGCAGAGTCGTCACCGCCTGCACAGAGCTCCGAGTTGTCTCCAGCACCTCAGAGTTCTGACCCGACACCTGCAGCAGCGCAGAGTCCTGAACTGCCGTCTTCGCCACTGAGTTCTGCGCAGACACCATCAGCAGAGCACAATCCCACGCCATTGCACAATTCTCCACGGCCTGATCCTGAATTCCCATACGGGGATTATCAAGAGTCCACGCAGGGCAGTGGCGATGCTGGGGAAGACGAAGTCTTTTCTCCCATGAGGGAAGACAGCCCTGATGTTCCTGCACAGCAGGATGATTCCATGGAGGAGACGTTGGGGGCATGCCTCCAGCAGATCAGCATTAAGAAGAAGAAGAAGGCCAAGATTGTCAAGGCCAAGAAATCCAAGAAGCTGAAGAAGAAGAAGGCCAAGAGAGTGCCTTCAGCAGACAAAGACAGCACGGAGCCATCACTCAAAAGGCTCAAGGTTGAGGCTGCCGAGTCAGCCAAGCCAGCAGATAAGGGGAAGGCCAAGCTCTACCCTGAAGACGAGCCTCAGTCAGTGAGGTATGTCTCATCTGACGCTGAATCCAGGGGCGTGGAGTTAAGGAAGAGGGAGTTGCTGCACGAGAAAGGCTTCCTCGACCGACTTGCTGACCTGCCGCAGTTCTTGCGCGCAGGGGTGATCAACCACGGCTGGGAGGAATTCTGCAGACCGCCTAATCCAGCATACACGAGCATGGTGTATGATTTCTACGCTAATGTGCTCAGCCCTGAGGATGGCTTGTCTGTGGTCAGAGGGGTAGAAGTAGATTTCTCAGCCAAGGCCATCAATGAAGCCTTTGGTCTCAAGGGCCAACCTCATACAGATTATGCACGGATTGTCGATGAGCCTACTGAGGCAGTTTTGGAAGAGGCCATTCGGACTATTGGCCAGCCTGAAGCTTCTTGGACCGTGTCACGCAATGGGAGGCACACTCTCATGAGTGCCAACCTCACGGCTAAGGCAGCTGTTTGGTTTTCGTTCGTGCGAAGGAGATTGTCCCCGGTGACTCACGAGACAACAATAAACCAGAGCCGATCGCTGCTGGTGTATGCAATCATGAGAGGTCTCACGATCAATGTGGGAGAAGTCATCGCTGCGGCCATTGCTGAATGCGCCAAGAAAGGTAAGGGACCACTGTTTTTCCCTAATACCATAACCAAGCTATGTTTGCTTGCAGGAGTCCCCACCGAGCGTTTGGAGCAGCAAATGGCTTACACAGGCCACTTGGAGCTGCCTGCCAACCTGAGGCTGAGACGAAAGGGGAATATGGAGTTTGAACTGGATAGGCTGGCTGCTGAACAGTCTCTATCCATGGCCTGCTTAATGGATATGCAGAGAAGAATGGCTCAATGGGCCACTTATGCGCAGGCGAGGGACAAGGAAGTTGCAGACCAGCTGGGGTGCCTCTTCCCTGAGTTCCCTACCAATCTTCTAACTCCATGGGTGCCCCCAAGACCACGACAACCTGATGAGGATGACGAGAATTGAGTGTTGGTTTGAAGTGCACTAAAGGGAGTATTGCTGTTCCCTTAGAAAAAAAAAACAATTTTTCTGCTTTCTGTTAGGACCATGCTGTTTTTGGTTCAATTTTGATCTGTTTTAGATGTTTAGTTTTATGTTTTTCCTTTTGCTTAGTATAGTTTGATGTTAGCTGACTAGGTAGGATAGTTTAGTTTTATTTTTAGGAAGCTTGAGTGACTGGAAAAAGCATGCTTAGGGGCCTTAATCAATGTTATATCTGCCCTGATCTAATTGCGAAATAATTGCGGTACCCGCAATTTTCATGACTAAAAGCATGTTTTGGACTGTCTGTTTAGCTAGGTTGTGATCTGTTTAATTCTATCTTTTCCTACTCACATGACCGCCTTATATAGCTTATCTAAATGCATGCTGGATGAGTGTCATAGGACACCCTTTGATAGTTTAAATCGACCTCTAAAAAGCTCAGCATGCACAGCTTTAAGCCCTTAACTGTCTGTTTTTTTTTTTTGTTAATTTTCTGCTACTGTGATATTTTCTTTTCAATGTTCTGTCTATGCCTAGGGCTTTAGATTCTCTTTGTTTTACCTTAGACTAGATGCTTCTAGGACAAGTTTGGGGGTGTGCCACCTCAGACACTCATTGGGGACAATGAGTAGTTGTAGTTTGGGGGAGGCCACCCTGGCCTAGGCCTAGGAACATTCCTCTCTCCCTTAGAAACATAAGCATTCTTCTTCTCCTTTGCAAAAAATGATGAACTGAAAAAAAAAAAAAAAAATATAGAATAAAGAGGGGGGTCTCTCTTAGGTTGCTAAGTAATCAGTGCCAAGTGGCATTGCATCAAAAGGCAACCAGAGGAGAGGTCCCACCTAAGTAAGAAAAAAAAAAAGAATAGGGAAGAAGAATGTAGACCTAGGAGTTATAACTTTGTGGCTTAGGTGTCCTATTTAAAAAGAACTCTGATCCTCAATTAGCTAAGCACAAAGTTGTAACTTGTAGGGTTGTTTAGGGAGATGAATGTCTATCCAATGTATTGATGCCAGGGTTTAGGTTGTTCTCTAAAAGTACTACTGTCACCGTTAATACTAAGACTGGCATGACTCTAAGGAATCCTAGACACATTAAAAATAAAGCTAGAAGCATGTACTGAGTCTGAGGTAAAGCTAGGCAGAATTTGAAACCTTAGGGATAGTGGCATGATATGACAAAAGTAAATAGATCAGTTGTAGGAAGTTAACAAAAGCAGGTGAGTGTTAGGCAGGCGAAGTCAGAAGAAGCTAGATAAGAGGATAGTTTTAAAACTAAGAAGTGTGTCACAGGACAGCAGTGCTATAGATAAGGATATAGGGGAGTCAGTAGGTGGTTAAAAAAGGAGAAACAGCAGCCTAGGGAAGTCCTTAGTATGCTTGAGGACAAGCAAAGCCTTAAGTTTGGGGGTGTGTTAAGTCTCTGAAAGTGACTTATTTAGGACCCATTTAGCTTAAGAAGATGTACACTTCTAGGTGTTTTTGATAGCATTTAGCCTAAACCTATGCTTTAATATGAGAATTAGAAGAAGGTAGCTAATCTAGGACTTATGTACAATAGGTAGAAAAAGGATTGAAAACCGAAGGAAAAGAATGAAAAAAGCTGCATTGCGACAGCATTGCGAAAACATTGCTGAGGCCGCAATTATTCAAGTGAAAACCGTAAGTTGACTGATCTTTTTCCGTTAATTTCCGTAATTTCAGGGATTCAGTCTTTCTCCTCCATCCATTCTGATATATGACGTTGAAGATTGATGGTTCTCCTTGGCCCAAACGCACCTGCAAACTACTATAAAAGGGGGCCAAAGTCGGAGGTTTGATCATCATTCGAAGCGCAGAAGTCTTCTCGCAGTCCATCATTTCTCTCTGTTTTCCTTTGCCGTCTGTTGGAGTGAGAGTCTCAGCTGTTGGAGTCGATAATCTGATAGGAAGGAGAGAAGATTCTTCTTCTCTCTCGATTGGATTCATCCAAGCAAGGCTGACCTTTCATCCCCTTCATTCGAGGCGACTGCAACGAAGCTTTTCAGCACCCTTTTACTGTTTTCTGTCGTTCTTCTTCTTATTTCCAGTTTTGATCATTGTTGTTCTTAGCTTAGTGTTTTAGTTACTGCAGTTCGTTGTTATCTGTCTCTGAATTTCTGCTTCTACGTTTCCCTTTGTCGTTCAAACATTCATAGTAATCAAAGTACATTTCTGCATTTCACAGTTTCCACTTTCTGCTGCTACGGTTTTGTCTTGTTGTTCTAAGCACATTTCCCTTCTAAGCATGTCTGTTTATCTTACATTTCCACTCTCTATATTTCCATGAGTAGCTAAGTCACTTAGGGGCATGCTAATGACAGAACTATAGGCTAAAAAACGTGCATCAAGTATGTAGGATAGCTCTCGAATCATTGATTGTATGTAAGCTTCATCCTACGGGCAATTTCGATTGGCCATCCATTTTGTCCAAAGAACTCCTAACCTCTGGAAGGAGTAAGAGTTCAGAGTCATATAATCATGCTAGCCTTTCATGGTAATCAGGAAACGGCCTAGGAATAGGCGTTTCCCTAGTACAAACTAAACACTCCTGTTTTAACAAGATGCTTAAGACCTTACTTTGAAGTCGAGTAAACTTAAGACTCTAATGCATGGAATCGGACGATACTTGAGATAGAGTGAGTTTGATGTATAGAGAGTTGATCCAAAGCTTGAGAATCGTAATAAAGTGCCTATAGGATAGTCATTAGTAGCCCTTAATTCACTCATTTACACACTTTCGCTGTTATTTAATTGCGGTAACATTGCGGTCCTCGCAATTCTGTTGTTTTATCTTTCTGTTTAGCTGTTTTCTTCTTCGTTTATCAATTCCATCTCTTGTCCTTTGAGTCTGATTTCAACTTTAATTTGTTTATGTTGCATCCCTTTACACATTCAGCAAAAATTAGATAATTAAAAACCAATTTTACCCCTTCAAATCCACCCCATCTTTCTTAACAAATACACTTCGCGAATAACTAAACATAAGTCTCTGTGGAAAAAACGAATGAAATATACTTACTACTTGCTGTGAGACCATGTATGCTTGCATGTTCTAAGTGCTCTCTCTACCCTTATTGCTTATTTATCTGTCACATTGAGCACGCAACAGTGACACATAGGTAGGCAAAGGACAAGGGGAAGAGGAAGATGTACGAAGAGGATGAGCCTCGAGCTGCGAGGTATGTGTCCAAGGAAGCAGAGGCTAGAGGCCTGGAATTGATGAAGAAAGAACTCCTCCACGAGAGAGGATTTCTTAATTCTGTTGCGGACCTGCCGCAATTCCTACGCGCAGGAATTATGAACCACGGATGGAAAGAGCTGTGTAGGCCTCCAATTCAGGCCTACTCTGACATGGTGTATGACTTCTACGCCAACCTCACTCGCCCCGAAGGCTGTTCTTCAATGGTGAGGGGAGTAGAAGTTGACTTCTCAGCCGAAACAATCAACAACATGTATGCTCTCAAGGGGCATAAAGATTCTGAATACGCAAGGATCATGGCTTCACCCTCAGAGGGAGTCCTGGAGGAAGCACTGAATATAATAGGGAAGCCTGAGGCAGCATGGGCAGTCTCAAAGCATGGGAAGCACACATTAATGAGTGCAGCCCTCAGAGACAAAGCAGTTGTTTGGTTCTCCCTGATTCGAAGACGAATCTCCCCTGTCACACATGAGACAACCATCAATCAGGGGAGATCGCTGCTGATTTATGCGATAATGAAGGGACTGGTGGGGACAGATTTTGAATATCCTCCCTAAATTCGAGTTGTCGAGACTCGCCAAAATACAATTTATAAGCCTATTATCAATAGCTTTGCAGCCAGTGGTAACAGGGTCGATCCAAGGAGAAGTTATGACCGAAATAAATTAAAATTGAAATTAATTAATTGATTGGGTTTTTTGTAACGGGGAGATTTTTAAACATGCAAAGTAAGCAATTAAACGCTAATGGAAGAATAAAAAGAGAGAGACGCGTGCACGGTTTGGGGATTTTCGGGATTGATTCGTTAGACATCTTCAGCAAATCATTTAACACAAATTCAAGGCAAGCAGTTTGTAGTACACACGGTCGGTTACCCGAGAAGCCCCAAGGTAACCGGCTCCATAGAAATTAATCAGACCACACAGTTCTAATTAAACATTATCTAAAATTGCATTAAGGTGATCAGCCCCAAATTTATTCTAGATAGTCACTAGCGAACCGCGACAGACATTCGATCACGTAATCTAATTGCTAATTGATTGCCCGCAAACGTTGTATGCAACCAACAACCATCATGCATGACTCGATACTCCGGTTTAGTTTTATCAATCTGTGTTACTTAGTCGAATAGTGAGAGGCACGACATCGCTACTCTTTAACATTCACAAAATGCTAGAAAATGCGAGTGTCAATCGGCAAAATCTAACATATGCATAGGGTTAAGCAAGAATGATAAATGCATACAAAACAGCCACCAATTTATAAACTAAGCATGGATTATCAAAGCTAAAAGAGTCTAACAAAAATCCCTCAAATGTATCCCAAACCGTTCACCCTTACCTTAGCCGTCCATGGAACGGGTTGTCATCACCGCTCCAAGGAAAGCCATGGAAGTCGTCTTTGAACTAATACAAATTAAATGCTCCAAAACATGCCACAAATGGCGGAGCTAAAGGAAAGAATGGGGAAAAACAGAGAGGAAGAAGAAGAGAAATCGCCTAAGGATGTCAAAACTTGCTGCAGAAATCGTCATTACAGCTTCTTTAAATCGACGTAGCGCCGAGACGCTAGGGCAGCGTCGCGACGCTACGCCCTAAGTGATCCGCGCGCGCCTTGCGATGGCGTCGAGACGCTAGGGCAGCGTCTCGACGCTGGCCCGATAACTTCTTGCGCGCGCCTCCTCCGGAGCGTCTCGACGCCGCAGCAGGGTCTCGACGCTTCGGCAGCGTCGAGCTAGCGTCTCGACGCTAGCTCTCGGGTTTGGGGCTGGAAAAATTACCTCTCCTAGGCAATTTTGGTCCGTTTCTTCTTGGATCGCCTTGCCCTTTCCCGATGCACTCCCGGGGCGTTAAAACTCCACTTTTAGCTCCGAAACGGGTCCAATGGATGCACGAGCTCTTTGCCGCATTTCTCCTACAACCGAGATAAATTAAACATTTAAATGCGGACTTTAGCTATACTTAGGAAGTATTTAATAGCTCCAAAATGGAGTTATCAGGGACTCACCATTGATGTGGGTGAAGTCATAGCAGCAGCAATCATCGAACGCTCCAAGAAAGGTAAGGGCCAACTCTTTTTCCCCAATGCCATTACTAAATTATGCTTACGCGCAGGAGTACCTGTGACGATGGAGGAGAAACAACTGGCCTATGCTGGCCACCTTGAGATGCCTAGTGACCTGAGAGTGAGGAGAAGGGGAAACATGGAGTTCGAGATGGATGGACTTGCTGCTGCACAGTCATTATCAATGGCCTGCCTGATGGACTTACAACGAAAGTTAGCCCAATGGGCTGAGTATTCGCAGGCAAGGGACCAAGAGCTGGCTGAGCACCTGCGGTGCACGTTCCCGACCTTTCCTGCTGGATTGTTGAGCCCTTGGGTGCCTTCAAGTGAGAGGAATGATGAAGAAGATAAGGATGAATGAATGCCAGATTGACGGCATTCGAGGGAGTAGTTCTGATCCCTTTCAAAACAAAAAAAAAATCAGCTTTTCTGTGACCGGTTACCCCTTCCAATAATCAATTGTTTGTCTGTTTTACTTTCTTAGTTAGTTTGAGTTAAATAGCTTAGTTTAGTTTAATTTCGTATGTTTAGTTAGCTTAGATAGTTTTTCTATTGCCTGTAGTTGTTTAAGAATAGAACATCGTATGTTAGGAGCCTTGATCACGGTTACATCTGCTCTGTTGGAATCATTGCAAATTTTTTGCGGTCCCCGCAATATTTTGTTACCTAGGTTTGTTGTTGTATGACTTTCTGATGGGCTGTCTGTCTTTAAATCTCATTATCTGGCTGTCTTACTGATGTCTATAGGTAGTTTGTCTATTGAGCATGTTGGATGAGTGTCAAGTACACTCTTGTTAGTTTTAATTAGCTTCGTAAATTGCATAGCATGTACCTCTGTTAGACCTTACCATGTTGGTTTTAATAGACTTCTGCTTATGAGTTATCTGAACTAGGAGGGTCATTCTATCCCTAGGAGTTTTTAAGTCTGTCTGGTTTTTATTTAGACTAGATGCTTCTAAGATAAGTTTGGGGGTGTGCCACCTCAGACTCTCATTGGGGACAATGAGCAGTTTAAGTTTGGGGGAGGCAACCTCTAGGCCTAGGAACACTCCTCTCTCCTTTGTAAAATAGACATTCTTCTTCTATAAAAAAAAAAATGAATAAGAAAGCAAATGAAAAGTAAAGGGTATTGTCTCTCTCTAAGGATGCTGAGTAATTAGGGTCATTTGTGTAACCCACAAGTGGCACTGCATCAAAAGTCAATTCGAAGAGAAAGACTTTATCAAAAGAAGAAGAAAGAGAAGGAAAAACCAAGGAAGAAGAATGTGTGCCAACAAGCTATGGCCTAAGTGCTTAGGTGTCCTGTAAAATTGAACTTTGATCCTTAGTTTGCTAAGCACAGGGTTGTAGCTTGAAGGTTTGTCAAGGGAGATGAGTGTCTATCCAACATAGTGGTGCCAGGGCTTAGTTTGTTCTATGGATACTGAACTCTGATACTCGTGTGTGCTAAGCCTGGCATGACTTTAAAGGAATCCTAGGTAATTCAAAAATAAAAACATTAGAAGCATGTACTGAGTCTGAGTTAAAACTAGGGAGAATTTGAAAGCTTAGGGATAACTGCACAATGAGCCCAATGACATAGGCAGATAAACCATAAGGTAGGAAGTTAGTAAAAACAGAAGGTTTTAAAGGCAAGGGAAATCAGAATAGGCAAAATATGAAGCTAGTTTGAACCTAGGAGAGTGTCACAGGACAGCAATGCCTTTGATAGTAAGCCTAGGGAAGTTAGCAAGTCAGCTAGGTATATTTTAAAAGACAAGATTTAGCAGCCAAAGTAAGCTTTTATATTGCTCGAGGACGAGCAATAACTCAAGTTTGGGGGTGTGTTACCTCGCCAAAAGTCCATTATTTAAGGCTATATTTACCTTTAAATCATGCACATTCTTGAGTGTTTTTGTTAGGAGTTAGCTTAATTTGTGCATAAATGTGAGAATTTGAGAAGTGATGCTAAAATAGGACTTATTTGGAAAAGGAAAGAAAAAGGATGCAAAATGATGTAAAACAAGCTAAAATGTACATTGCAGGAAACTTTGCTGAAATATTGCTGAGGCCGCAATGAAGCATTGCGGCCCTCGCAAGGAAACCGCAAGAAAACAGTCATTGCTGCTGCAATTTTCCCCCAGCCGTCAGTCGTTATTGACTGAGTTTTTCCAGTCGTCAACTCGCCCTGCTGCTGCCACATGTCAAGCTGGACTACCTCACAAAACTGAATGGTGATCCACGATTAATGAGCAGCCTTTTGCAACCATCTAGAGGCTATAAAAGGAGACGGATGATGAAGGAAAAAAACAGCTCAGAAGCGTGGAGTTCTCGGTTGCAAAGCAATCTGCAGACGAATTTCCTTCTCCCGTTTGTTGGAACGAAGAAATCAGCCCTTGGCGTCGATAATTCGAGAGGAAGAAGAGAAGATCCTTCTTCTCTTCTGATTGAATTCATCCCCAAGAACAGCTAATCTTCTCCTTCATCTGAGGCGTTTGCGACGAGGAAATCCGTGCACTTTTACAAGCTTTCTCTACTGTTTTCTCTCTATTGTTTCCATTTGCTACATTGTTTTGATTCATTCTCCAATTCACTCAATTCTTTACTGTTTTCATATCATCGCACATTGTGTTCTGAACCTTATTCTAGAAAGTAATCATTTAAGTTTTCTTGAGTTCTTCATTTTGTTATCTCTTATTCATTTGCGTTTACTAAGTTCTTTAAATCATGATCCACCAATCCATCTCTTTTAGTTCTTCGAAAACCATGAGTAACTAATCTAAGAAGGGTCGGCTAAAGATGAATCTGTAGGCTAGAAATACGAGAATTCAGCATGTAGGGTAGTATGATTGCATTGAATGTATGTAAGCTTCATCCCACGGGCAATTTCGACCGGTCATCCATTTTGTCTAAAGAATTCCTAACCTCCGGAAGGAGTAAGAGTTCAGAGTCATCCATTCATGCTAGCCTTTCATGGTAACCAGGAAACGACCTAGGAATAGGCGTTTTCCTAGCACGTTCATTAGCTTGCTTGTATAAATAGGTATTTATGTCTTACTTGGATATGAGTGAACTAAAGATCTAATGCATGTAATCGAGAGATGCATGAGACTGAGCTAAGACGATGCATGATATGTTAATCTACTACTGAATAATCGTAGTTAAGTGCCTATAGAAGAGTCTTAAGTTGACCTTGCTGCTTTACTTTACATTAAAAACATTGCTAATTTATTGCTAGACTATTGCGAGAACCGCAATAAAACATTCCTGCTTTTTGCCTTAGTCTTTTTATTAGCTTTTTACCTTTGCAATTTTATTGCTGAATAATTGCGAGACCCGCAATTATTATTCTTCACATTATAGCTTTATCTCTTACTTGTTTGGTTCTTACACTTGCTTTCTTCTTGCATTCTTTATCATTTCGGTACATCAACCCCAAATCTACCTAATTTAAGTGACCTTATCTAATTTAGCACCTCAACTCGTTAGTAACTAAACTCAATCTCTGTGGGAAAACGAATTAAAAAATACTTATCACTTGTTGCAGACCATGTATGCTTGCATGATTTGAGTGCTCTCCGCATTACATTTTATTTACACACTGAGCACGCAACAGTCCTCAGTGACCCCATTTTGCTTCATCCACGAGCTCATCATTTGGAATGCCTTAAGATGTGTGTGAGGATCCTGCATTGCCATGAAAAGAGGGTAGTTGGTTAATTAAACCAGATTTGAGTTCAAAATTACCGGATACGATATACACAATGGTCGCCAGCCTAAGTCAGGTGTTGCGAGCAATCTGAGAGTCTTCTGGTGCTCATTATTCGCCATGACTTCCATATTTTCCTTCCTTCCTAAGTTGTCGCTCCTCTATCTCAATTTCAGGTATAAACTGCACTCAAATAACTAGAGAGGAACGAGTCATACTATAAAAAGAGGGTAAAATAAAAACTAACAAAAACAAAATTTGAAAACAAACAAATAAAATTCAATCAAGTTAAATTAATTTAAGTTCCCCAGCAACGACGCCAAATTTGGTGGCGGGTTGTCAATTCCCGTCAAATTAATATTTATAAACTGGCGTGCTAATCTAGCTTGTAGATGGTTGTAACCATGTCGATTCGCAGGGAACTGCAGATTTCGAATTTGAGGGGAATTGACTTGATTGTTCTGACTATAGCTAGGCAGAGAATTGGCTATTTGTTGCATGGGCGGTGTTGGATTGCTACTGTTTTGACAGCCCCATGAAAAATTTTGGTGATTCTTCCACCTGAGGTTAAAGGTATTTGAATAGGGATTGCTCATTGGGATAACCTGATTTCCAATGTAACAGACCAAGGTGGGTTGGATGGGTAATACTCATACATATGCCCTTCGCCACAAAAGGCGCACGTCACAGCATCGATCTGATTTATGGTTGCAGACGGTGTCATGACTATAGGGTTGGGATTGACATTGTGGCTAACAGTTGTTGCAGCCATACTTTTCATCGTGTTTGTTAAGGCGACAATCTAGTTATTCATCACATTTAGGGCATCTACGTCATACATTCTTTTTTTCCTATCCGGCTCTACCTTATCCTCATACCATTGGCCATTAGTTGAGAAAAAAATTTCTAGGATCTCAAAAGCTTCATTTTAATCATCAAAATCATCATCAACCAGCCATAGAGAACCCATTATACATTAGTGTTTTGGTATATACTTGTGTCATTGTGATAGAGAACTCACTTTCGTGTTTATTTTCACCCATTTCATCATTCATTTTCTCATTTCATATCACTCACCGCATGTTCCACTCACGAAAGAAAGCACTGAGTCTAAGCGAATCAATCACCCATCTATTTCTATTGTAAATAAATGTCTTCAACAATGTAATGTTCCTTTCCAATCTAATAATAATCGTGGTCTTTGTTCATATTGTGCTATAGACAAATCTCATAAATTACCCTTTTCTCGCTTAACTACTAATTACATTACACATCTTGAACTCATAGAATATTATCTATGGGGACCTTCTCATCCCACTAGTAACAATGATTTTTGTTACTACATGAGCTTTGTTGGTGTTGCGTGCTCAATGTGTAAAATAAATAAGCAATAAGAGAGAGAGAGCACTCAGAACATGCAAGCATACATGATCTTATAGCAAGTAGTAAGTATTTTTTCATTCGTTTTCCCACAGAGATTTATTATTAGCTACTCGTGAAGTGTAATGTTAAGTAAGAATGGGTGGAATTGAAGGGGTAGATTTGGTTTTAAAATTCCTATTTATTGCTGAATATATAAAAGGTAGCAACATAAACAAGTGCAAGTCAATGGTAAACGCAAATGTAAAGAGAAAGAATTAATAAACGAAGAGAAAAGTAGTCAAGCAGAATTTTTAACTTAGCAGAATTGCGAGAACAGCAATTCTACCGCAATGTTACTAACAGCGAAAGTGTGTAAAATGGAGAAACAAGGGCTACTAACGACTCCTCTATAGGCATTTTCATACGATTCTCAAGCATTGGATCAACTCACTATGCATCAAAATAACTCAATCTCATGTATCTTCCGATTTCATGCATTAGATTCTTTAGTTTACTCATGTCCAAGTAAGGTCTTAAGCATCTTGTTAAAGCAGAAAGTATGGTTTGTACTAGGAAAACGCCTATTCCTAGGTCGTTTTCTGGCTACCTTGAGAGGCTAGCATGAGTGTATGACTCTGAACTCTTACTCCTTCCAGAGGTTAGGAGTTCTTTGGACAAAATGGATGGCCAATCGAAATTTCCCGTGGGATGAAGCTTACATACAATCAATGCATTCGAGAGCTATCCTACATGCTTGGTTCACGTTTTTTAGCCTATAGTATTGTCATTAGCATGCCCCTATGTGACTTAGCTACTCATGGATATAGAGAGAACAGAAAGAATAGATGAAGTAGACATGCTTAGAAGGAAATAAAAGACAAAACAGCAAGGCAAAGCAGTAGACAGCAAAGGTAAAGACAAAGTGTGAAATAATGAATTGTGCTTTGATTAATCGATGGTGTGAATAAACAAATGGGAACCTAAAGTAAATAACATAAAGACAGACAACAACGAAATAGAATGGAATGCCTAATGGACAGGAAATAACAACAGTACTGGAAATGAAAAGTAAAAGACAGAAAGCAGTAAATGAGCTTGAACGCCTCGTCGCAAACGCCTCGGCTGAAGGATGAGAAAGATCAGCCCTGCTTGGATGAATCCAATCAGAAGAGAAGATGAATCTTCTCTCCTTCCTATCAGATTGACGACTCCAACAGCTGAACCTCTCAGACCAACAGACGGAAAAGGAATTGAATGGGAAAGACTGTGCTGTGAAGAGACTTCTACGCTTTCGGATGATCATCAAACCCTCTACTTTGACCCCCTTTTATAGTAATCTACAGGTGCGTTTGGGCCAAGGAGAACCATCCATCCTCAATGTCGTACTTCAAAATGGATGGAGGAGAAAGAACGAATCCCTGAAATAACGGAATATAACAGAAAAATGTCAGCCAACTTACGGATTTCACTTAAAACATTGATGTTTTAGCAATGTTTCCGCAATGCTGCCGCAATGCATATTTTTCACTCTTTTGACTTCGTTTTCTATTCCTTTTCTTCCCTTTTGCATACAAGTTCTAATTTAGCTTCCCTCTTCTAATTCTCATATTAAAGCATAGGTTTAAGCTAAATCCTACCAAAAACACCTAAGAGTGTACATCTTTCTATGGAAAACAAGTCCTAAAAAGGTCACTTTTGGAGACGTAACACACCCCCAAACTTAAGGTTTTGCTCGTCCTCGAGCAATCTAAGGACTTACTTAGGCTGCTGTTTTATCTTCTCTAACCACTTGCTGACTCCCCTAAATTCCCATCTATAGCAGTGCTGTCTTGTGACACACTTCTAAGTTTACAACTACCCTCTTTACTTTGCTTCTTCTGACTTCGCATGCCTAATGATCCTACTGTTTTATTAACCCCTTACAGCTGATCTACTTGCTTCTTGTCATATCGTGCCACTATTCCTAAGGTTTCAAATTCTACCTAGCTTTACCCCAGACTCAGTACATGCTTCTAGTTTTTACTTTTGAGCTACCTAGGATTCCTTAGAGTCATGCCAGTCTTAGTATTAACAGTGACAGTAGTACTTTTAGAGAACAACCTAAACCCTGGCATCACTACATTGGACATACATTCATCTCCCTAAACAACCCTACAAGTTACAACTTTGTGCTCAGCTAATTGAGGATCAGAGTTCTTTTTAATCAGGACATCTAAGCCACAAAGTTGCAACTCCTAGGTATACATTCTTCTTCCCTATTCCTTCTTTTTCTTTCTTTCTTACTTAGGTGGAGCCTCTCCTTTGGTTGCCTTTTGATGCAATGTCACTTGTGGGTTACACACTTGGCACTGATTACTCAGCAACCTAAGAGAGACACCCCTCTTTATTCTATTTTTCAATTTTTCTTTTTTTCAGCTCATCATTTTTTTGTAAAGGAGAAGAAGAATGCTTATGCTTTAAAGGGAGAGAGGAATGTTCCTAGGCCTAGGGTGGCCTCCCCCAAACTTAAACTACTCATTGTCCCCAATGAGTGTCTGAGGTGGCACACCCCCAAACTTATTCTAGAAGCATCTAGTCTAAGGTGAAACAAAGAGAATCTAAAGCCCTAGGCATAGACAGAAAATTCTAAAAGCAAACATCACAGCAGCAGAAATTCATAAAAACAGGCAGGTAAGGACTTAAAGCTATGCATGCTGAGCACTTTTAAGAGGTTAATTTAAACTATCCAAGGTGTCCTATGACACTCATCCAGCATGCTCTTAGATAGGCTATATAAGGTAGTCAAGATAGCAGCAAAAGACAAGAGTTAAACAGAACCAGCCTAGCTAAACAGTCAGTCAAAAACATGCATTTACTAATAAAAATTGCGGATTCCGCAATTATTTCGCAATGGATACAGGGCATATATATCAGTGATTAAGGCCCCTATGCATGCTCTTTCCAGTCATTTAAGCTCTACAAAAAGGAAACTAAACTAATCTACCTAATCAGCTACCATCAGCCTATACTAAACAACTTTAAACACTAAAACTAAAGAACTAAAAACAAATTAAAATTAACTCAAAACAGCAGAGTTCACATGATTCAACAAAAAGCAGTTTGATTTTTTTTTTCTTTAGGGAACAGAAATACTCCCTTGAGTGCTTCTCAGTCTAGCACTCAGATGTCCTCATCATCATCATTCCTTCTTGGTCTTGGAGGCGCCCATGGAGTCAGTAGGTCCGTGGGGAACTCAGGGAAGATGCAGCCCAACTGGTCAGCAACCTCCTTGTCCCTTGCCTGCGCATATGTGGCCCATTGAGCCATTTTCTTTTGTAAGTCCATCAGGCAGGCCATTGATAGAGACTGAGCAGCAACCAGGCCATCGAGCTCGAACTCCATGTTCCCCTTCCTTCGCATCCTCAAGGCAGTAGGCAACTCCAGGTGCCCCGTGTAGGCCAGCTGCCTTTCCATCCGCTCGATTGGAACCCCTGCACGTAAGCAGAGCTTAGTAATTGTATTAGGAAAGAAAAGTGGACCCTTACCCTTTTTAGCGCAGTCTGCGATTGAGGCTGCAATGACTTCACCAACGTTGATTGTGAGGCCCCTCATGATCGCATAGACCAGCAACGATCTGTCTTGGTTGATGGTGGTCTCGTGGGTCACTGGGGACAATCTTCTGCGCACAAATGAGAACCAGACAGCTGCCTAGGCTGTGAGGTTAGCACTCATGAGAGTGTGCCTCCCATTGCGTGAAACTGTCCACGATGCCTCAGGCTGGCCAATGAGCCGAATTGCTTCCTCCAGGACAGCCTCCGTTGGCTCATCAACTATCCTTGCATAATCCGTGTGCTTTTGCCCCTTGAGGCCATAGGCTTCGTTGATTGCCTTAGCTGAGAAGTCCACCTCGACTCCTCTGACCACAGATAGGCCATCCTCAGGGTTCATCACATTGGCGTAAAAATCATACACCATGCTGGAGTAGGCGGGGTTGGGCGGCCTGCACAGCTCTTCCCAACCGTGATTTGTGATCCCTGCGCGCAAGAATTGCGGCAGGTCTGCGAGTGCGTCGAGGAATCCTTTCTTGTGCAGCAGGTCCCTCTTCCTCAGCTCAGCGCCCCTTGATTCTGCATCAGAGGACACATACCTCACTGATTGAGGCTCATCTTCGGGGTACAGCTTGGCTTTCCCCTTGTCTTTTGGTTTGGCTGATTCCACAGCCTCGATCTTGAGCTTCTTTGGGGATGGCTCACCACTATCCTTCTGTGACGAAGGCTTACCCCTGGCTTTCTTTTTCTTGGACTTCTTCGAAGCCTTTGATCGTTTGGTTTTGACAACCTTAGGGGCTTTCTTTCGCAGTCTCGCCTTGGTTGTGATCTGCTGGAGGCAATCCCCCAACGTCTCGTCCATTGAATCATCCCCCTGCGCTGGACTCTCGGGGCTGGCTTCCCTCAAAGGAGAGAAGACCTCGTCTTCTCCAGCTTCCTCACTTCCCTGCGTCGATTCTTGATGTTCTTCATATGGAAATTCGGGGTCAGGCTTCTGGGAGATGGGTGATGCCTCAGGGCTCTGCGCCGGTGGAGTCTGTGCAGAGCTCTGTGGCGATGGAGAAAGCTCAGGGCTTCGCGCTGACGGAGATGGAGAAGTGCTTTGCTCGGCTGTCTCGTGGGACGGACGGCCACTTTCTTGACTCTCCACAGAGGGAGTCTTCTTCTTGATTTCCGCATCAGCCACAGCCATACTCCACTTGCGTTTCTTGGGCGTTCCTGCTGGTTCAGAGGGTCCAGCAGGGATCTCCGTAACCACCTTCCACTTCTTCTTGCGGATAGGCAGCTTGGGGAGTCGTTCAGTGCGCGCAGCCTCAGCATCTGCCAAGGCGAGGAGTGCTTCCCTCGCAGCAATTTCAGCGTCGTCAGCCTTCTTCTTGGATGCAGATCTCTCAGCTCTTGTTAGCACCATGGTTGAGTCGTAAGGATCTGGATAGAGGAATTGCAGATGAAGAGGGAGAGAGATTTCTTGGAGTTCAGAGAATGGAGAAAGCGTACGGATCAGCGCGCTTCTAACGGCTATAAGTAATGATGGAAATCCCAACGGCTATTTCCGTTGCGGATTCTGCAAATCCAGCGCAATCTTAGTGACCGTTGGAGATTTTTCCGTTTCAAATGCTAATATCTCCTCAACGTAATCTTTGATTCGGTCCTATATCTTCCCCGATTCTTTTATCCTAAATTCATCTCCTTGATTCCCTCTTTCGATCCCCTACAAAAACATACAAAATAAACAACAAAATCGTAATTAAAATCTCACTCAAACATACACAAATGATAACCGAAAAAACATCAAAAAATAAACTAAGGCAAAAAGCCTCGAATGGACGAGCACAGTAATCACTCGTCCTCTCTCGTTCTTAATTTCACGTTTCAGTCAAGAGGAAGGCCGAGAGAGTCTTCACATCTCCTTCCTCATAATAATGCTTCAATCGTGCACCATTAACCATGAACGGTTGCCCTTGCTGCAGGTTCCTAATCTCGATTGCACCATGAACAAACACGTTAGTTATCACAAAAGGACCTGACCATCTGAACTTAAGTTTGCCTGGAAATAATTTCAACCGTGAGTTAAATAATAAGACAAGCTGGCCTTTCTTAAAGTCCTTAATCCTAAGTCTACTGTCGTGCCAAATCTTGGTCTTTTCCTTATACATTTTAGCATTTTCATAGGACATATGTCTAAGCTCATCAAGCTCATGTAATTGCAAAGACCGCAATGTTCCCGCATCGGTCACGCAATAATTCAGTTCTTTTAGGGCCCAAAATGCTTTAATTTCCAATTCGAATGGTAAGTGACAGGCTTTGCCATACACAAGTCTATAAGGAGACATACCTAGGGGTGTCTTATATGCAGTCCTATATGCCCAAAGTGCATCCTCGAGTTTAAACGACCAATCTTTTCTATTGGGTTTGACCACTTTTTCGAGTATGTTTTTAATCTCCCTATTTGATATTTCAGCTTGGCCATTCGAATGTGGGTGATAAGGGGTGGCTACTCTATGTCTAACATTGTATTTAGCCAACACTTTCTCCATAGCTTTATTAATGAAGTGTGTTCCTTCATCACTAATTATAGCACGAGGTGTACCAAACCTAGTAAAAATATGCCTATTAAGGAACTTAATGACTGTTTTGGCATCATTGTTTGGACATGCTATGGCCTCTACCCACTTAGATACATAGTCTACAGCTACGAGTATGTAAAGGTTACCTGATGATGGGGGAAATGGTCCCATGAAGTCAATGCCCCACACATCAAAGAGCTCCAACTCTAAGATGTAAGTGAGAGGCATCTCATCCTTTCGACTAAGGTTACCTGTTCTCTGGCATTCATCACAGCTGTGTGCATAGTTGTGGGCATCCTTGAAGATCGTGGGCCAATAGTAGCCACTCTGGAACACCTTTGCAGCTGTCCTTTGGCCACCAAAATGTCCACCATAGGGGGCTGTATGGCAGTGCTGCAGCACAGACTTCGCCTCAGCAGCTGACACACACTTCCTTAGCAGACCATCAGCACATGTCTTGTAGAGTGTGGGATCATCCCATATGAACTTCCTAGCTTCATGAAGGAACCTCTTCTTTTCTTGTCCTCCCTTGAAAGTTGGTAGTACCTGCGAGGCAAGGAAGTTAGCAATGTCAGCAAACCAAGGTTCCTCATCGTTATCACGATGAGTCAATACAAAGACATGTTCATCAATAAAAGCATCAGAAATTGCGGTTTCCGCAATTTTTTCGCAATTATGCTGCAATCTAGAAAGATGATCCGCAACCACATTTTCGCATCCTTTCTTATCTCTAATGTCCAGATCAAACTCTTGCAACAGCAATACCCATCTAATCAACCTAGGCTTAGCATCAGCCTTCCTCATAAGGTACTTTAGTGCAGAGTGATCTGTATACACGATTGGTCTAGTGCCAACAATGTAATTCCTAAATTTTTCACAAGCAAACACTACAGCTAGCATTTCCTTCTCAGTGGTTGTGTAGTTACATTGTGCCTCATTAAGTGTCTTACTAGCATAGTATACAGGGTGTGTTAACTTGTCAATCTTTTGTCCTAACATAACCCCTACAGCATAGTCACTTGCATCACATAACATCTCAAATGGGAGATCCCAATTTGGTCCTACTATAATAGGGGCTTTGACTAATGCTTCTTTAAGGGTTTTCCAGGCTAGGAAACATTCTTTAGAGAAGATAAATGGCTTATTTAGCTCTAGAAGCTCACACAAAGGCTTGGAGATCTTAGAAAAGTTCTTAATGAACCTTCTATAGAAGCATGCGTGTCCTAAGAAACTTCTAATGGCTTTCACATTCTGAGGCTCCACCAACTTCTCTATTATTTCAATCTTGGCCCTATCGACCTCTACACCTGCTCTAGACACTCTATGACCTAAGACAATCCCTTCGTCCACCATGAAGTGGCACTTCTCCCAATTAAGGACTAGGTTGGTCTCCTCACACCTAGCCAGGACTTGTCCTAAGTTCTCTAGACAGTTTGTGAATGAATCACCAAAGACTGAGAAATCATCCATGAATATCTCTATCATGGACTCATCTAAATCAGAGAAGATTGCCAACATGCACCTTTGGAATGTTGCCGGTGCATTGCATAAGTCAAAAGGCATTCTGCGAAAGGCAAAAGTTCCAAAAGGGCAAGTGAAGGTTGTCTTCTCCTGGTCCTTAGGATCTATAGTGATCTGGTTATAACCTGAATAACCGTCTAAGAAGCAGTAGTAAGCTCTACCAGCTATTCTATCTAACATTTGGTCAATGAATGGTAGAGGGAAGTGGTCCTTTTTGGTTTCCTTATTTAATTTCCTATAATCCATGCAAACTCTCCATCCTGTGATAGTCCTAGTTGGAATCAGTTCATTGCTCTCATTGACTACCACAGTCATCCCCCCCTTCTTAGGTACACATTGTATAGGGCTCACCCACTGACTACTAGCTATAGGGAAGATCACATCAGCATCTAACCATTTTATTGTTTCCTTTTTAACTACCTCTTTCATAGAGGGGTTCAACCTACGTTGGTGATCTACTCGGGGTGTATGTTCTTCCTCTAGTATTATCTTATGCATGCAATAGGAAGGGCTAATGCCTCTAATATCAGCAATAGTCCATGCAATAGCCTTCCTATGTTGTTTGAGTAATAAAATCAGCTCAACCTCATGCTTCTCACTTAATTTAGATGAAATAATTACAGGCAGAGTCTCATTACTTCCTAAATATGCATACTTAAGATGTGTGGGCAGTGGTTTCAATTCTAAGACAGGTGGATGCTCAATGGATGGTTTTAATGGATTCAGGGATCTATCAGTTAAGTCATTAGTCATACAAACATGTTGTATCCTATCTACAGGTATATCCATTATCTCAGAAACATTTAAATCAGTTAAATCTAATTCTACATAATTATTAGCATGCTTAGTCAATAATTCATGCTCCAGTTGTTCTTCCATTAGTGAGTCTACAATGTTCATGCTAGCACAAGATTCAGAGTCAGAGGGGTACCTTAAGGCTTTATAAACGCTAAATTTAACCTCCTCATCATGAACCCTCATAGTGAGCTCACCTTTCTGGACATCTATCAGGGCCCTGCCTGTGGCTAGAAACGGTCTGCCTAATAGGATGGGGACCTCCTTGTCTGCTTCATAATCCAGGATAATGAAATCTGCAAGGAAAATAAACTTGTCAACCTTTACAAGAATATCCTCAATCTTACCCTCAGGGTAGGCTATGGATCTGTCTGCAAGTTGTAAAGTGATAGTGGTTGGCCGTGCTTCTCCTATTCCTAGCTGGCGGAATATTGATAGGGGCATGAGGTTTATGCTGGCTCCCAGGTCACAAAGAGCTCTGCCCACGTGCTTGCCTCCTAGCTCTACAGGTAAGGTGAAGGAACCAGGATCCTTCTCCTTCTTGGGTAGCTTGTTCTGGAGTATGGCACTGCACTCCTCAGTGAGATTTATTGTTTCAAACTCACCAATTATTTTCTTGTTAGTGATAATATCCTTCAAAAACTTAACATAGGAAGGCATAAACTGTAAAACTTCTATAAAAGGAATATTCACATGCACTTGTTTAAGAATTTCTAAAAATTTGTTAAAGTGCACTTCCTGTTCTTGTTTTTTCTTTAGCCTTCGAGGAAATGGAGGTGGTGGCACATATGCAGGCACTTCAGGTCGCCTCAGGATAGGTGGAGGCCTTGGGATTTCTTCTATCTCTTCTATGATTGGTTCCAGCCTTGGTCCTGATGTGCTTGTTGGTGGTGGACCTTGGGTTGACAGAGACTCCAGTGGAGCACTAGACTCATTGTTCTCTACTCTCTTTGGTGTTTCTTTAGTGTTGCTCACCAGTGGTCTCCCACTCCTAAGTTCAATTGCTTGAACTTGTTCTTTACCATCTCTCCTTGGCACTTCAGTGTCAGCAGGTAGTCTACCTTGGGGCCTATTTTTGAGTTCATTGGCTAGTTGCCCTATTTGGTTCTCTAGGCTCCTGAGGGTAGCTTGCTGACTCTGTAGAGTGGCATCATTCTTGGCTATGTATTCCTTAAGTAAGTTTTCTACAGAGGATCCTACAGGTTGGTTGTATGGTTTCTGGTACATGGATTGGTTATGTTGGGGAGTGAAACCAGGTGTTCCACTCGGTCTTGGCTGGTTAGGAGCTTGGTTAGCATTCTGTTGGCCACCCCATGAAAGGTTTGGGTGGTTCCTCCAACCAGGATTGTAAGTGTTGGAATAGGGGTTGTTCCTAGGCTGCTGTTGGCTTCCAACATAGCAGACTGAGGCTGGATTCCCAGGGCAATATTCATACAGGTGCCCTTCCCCACAGAATCCACAAATAAGTGTCTCACCTTGACTTGGTTGGGTGCCCATTGACATGGTTGTGGCGGTGTTGACACTAGTTTGGAGATTGGCTTGAGCCATTTGCTTAACTAGGTTGGTCAGGGCGCTTATTTGGCTACTCATGGCATTGAGTGCGTCCTTGTCTTGAGCTCTAGTTGGCTCAACTGGATCATCTGACCACCTACAGTGAGATGCTGAGATCTTCTCCAAGATCTCATAGGCTTCGTTATAACTCTTGGACAGCATGGAACCTCCAGCAGATGAATTTAACACTTGTCTGGTGCTGGGGTTGCATCCTTTGAAAAAGACCTCTATTTGGATACACCATGGGATGCCATGGTGTGGACATTTAAGAAGAAGGTCCTTGAACCTTGTCCAAGCTTCGTGAAGAGACTCATTCTCAGCTTGTTTGAACTTGATTATATCATCACGAAAGGTAGAATTCCTATCAGGTGGGAAATATTTAACTAGGAATTTCTCTGCCAAGTCTGTCCAATTGAGGACTGATCCAGAGGGTAATGAGTTTAACCACGTCTTTGCTTTGTCCCTCAAAGAGTAAGGGAAGAGGTAGAGCCTCAAGGCTTCTTGGGAAACTCCAGGGATGATGAATGTATCACTGACTCCTAGGAAGTTTCTAAGATGGTTGTGGGGGTCCTCATTTTCCACTCCAAAGAATTGTCCCACAGTGGACAACATTTGGAACATCACTGGCTTTAACTCGAATGAGTTGGCAGTAATTTCAGGGCGGATTATGCTGGGGTTCAGCTCCCCAGGCATAGGTACTAGGTATGAGAGAATGGCACTATCCTTATCATTCGCTATTTCGATGGGATTGCGAGTGACAGGCACCGGATTTGGAACTAATCTATTCATTTCTTCTTGATAGAATTGCGGAGGAATTGCGGTTCCCGCAATTATTGGAGGTATAGAGGGTTGGTCAAAGAGACGTTTCTTGGCTCTATTTCTGGCTCTAAATAATCTCTCGGGCTCAGGATTGAACTCTAGATCACTACTTGAAGGATCATTCATAAACTAACCCAATGGTACCTATAAAAGAAATGAAAATAGATCAGCTTCAATAGATAATAAACTTGGTGTTTCAAACTTAACAAACTTCGTTTTCACTAAACTAAATCCCCGGCAGCGGCGCCAAAAACTTGTTGCGTGCTCAATGTGTAAAATAAATAAGCAATAAGAGAGAGAGAGCACTCAGAACATGCAAGCATACATGATCTTATAGCAAGTAGTAAGTATTTTTTCATTCGTTTTCCCACAGAGATTTATTATTAGCTACTCGTGAAGTGTAATGTTAAGTAAGAATGGGTGGAATTGAAGGGGTAGATTTGGTTTTAAAATTCCTATTTATTGCTGAATATATAAAAGGTAGCAACGTAAACAAGTGCAAGTCAATGGTAAACGCAAATGTAAAGAGAAAGAATTAATAAACGAAGAGAAAAGTAGTCAAGCAGAATTTTTAACTTAGCAGAATTGCGAGAACAGCAATTCTACCGCAATGTTACTAATAGCGAAAGTGTGTAAAATGGAGAAACAAGGGCTACTAACGACTCCTCTATAGGCATTTTCATACGATTCTCAAGCATTGGATCAACTCACTATGCATCAAACTAACTCAATCTCATGTATCTTCCGATTTCATGCATTAGATTCTTTAGTTTACTCATGTCCAAGTAAGGTCTTAAGCATCTTGTTAAAGCAGAAAGTATGGTTTGTACTAGGAAAACGCCTATTCCTAGGTCGTTTTCTGGCTACCTTGAGAGGCTAGCATGAGTGTATGACTCTGAACTCTTACTCCTTCCAGAGGTTAGGAGTTCTTTGGACAAAATGGATGGCCAATCGAAATTGCCCGTGGGATGAAGCTTACATACAATCAATGCATTCGAGAGCTATCCTACATGCTTGGTTCACGTTTTTTAGCCTATAGTATTGTCATTAGCATGCCCCTATGTGACTTAGCTACTCATGGATATAGAGAGAACAGAAAGAATAGATGAAGTAGACATGCTTAGAAGGAAATAAAAGACAAAACAGCAAGGCAAAGCAGTAGACAGCAAAGGTAAAGACAAAGTGTGAAATAATGAATTGTGCTTTGATTAATCGATGGTGTGAATGAACAAATGGGAACCTAAAGTAAATAACATAAAGACAGACAACAACGAAATAGAATGGAATGCCTAATGGACAGGAAATAACAACAGTACTGGAAATGAAAAGTAAAAGACAGAAAGCAGTAAATGAGCTTGAACGCCTCGTCGCAAACGTCTCGGCTGAAGGATGAGAAAGATCAGCCCTGCTTGGATGAATCCAATCAGAAGAGAAGATGAATCTTCTCTCCTTCCTATCAGATTGACGACTCCAACAGCTGAACCTCTCAGACCAACAGACGGAAAAGGAATTGAATGGGAAAGACTGTGCTGTGAAGAGACTTCTACGCTTTCGGATGATCATCAAACCCTCTACTTTGACCCCCTTTTATAGTAATCTGCAGGTGCGTTTGGGCCAAGGAGAACCATCCATCCTGAACGTCGTACTTCAAAATGGATGGAGGAGAAAGAACGAATCCCTGAAATAACGGAATATAACAGAAAAAGGTCAGCCAACTTACGGATTTCACTTAAAACATTGCTGTTTTAGCAATGTTTCCGCAATGCTGCCGCAATGCATATTTTTCACTCTTTTGACTTCGTTTTCTATTCCTTTTCTTCCCTTTTACATACAAGTCCTAATTTAGCTTCCCTCTTCTAATTCTCATATTAAAGCATAGGTTTAAGCTAAATCCTACCAAAAACACCTAAGAGTGTACATCTTTCTATGGAAAACAAGTCCTATAAAGGTCACTTTTGGAGACGTAACAGTTGGCATGTGTTTTCTCGCAATACTTGAATTTATTTTCTTCGATCTAAATCTGAGGCTCTTTCTAATTTTCTTACTTTCAAAACACATGTTGAAAATTATTCAATACAAATATAAAAGCCTTACAAACAGATGGAGAAGAAGAATTGTGTTCATTCATTCCTCTTCTTAAAACATATGGCATATATCATCTACTTACATGCCCATATGCTTCGAAACAAAATGATGTAGTTTGTGCAAGCATCGCCATGTCATAGTAGACATGGTAACTCTTCTTTCTCATTCATCTTTACCTCTAACAATTTGGGATGATGTCTTATCCATTGTTGTTTTTTTAATAAATCGATAACCATCTCCTAAACTTCATGGAAAACACGGGGAGTTACTTTTTAACACTAAATCATATTATAATTCTCTAAAAAACAAATTGTTGTTTGTGTTTTCCTCATCTCAGACCATTCAATCAACACAAACTTCAACTTCGTTCTACCCTTGCACATTTATTGGTTACAACACACTACACAAAGGCTACAAATGCTTAGACTATTATGGAAAACTCTTCATTTCTAGACATGTTATTTTTTACGAAAACAAGTTTCCTTTTTCCTCTATTGATATCACTACAAAAGTTCCTCTCACTACCAAAATTATCTCTCTCATACCTTTTTTTTTTTTGAAGAAGAACCATGTTGTTAATTAACTAGGAAAAAAACCCAAAGGGCTACAAGATAAACAATCCAAAGAAAGTAAATTCAACAACCATGAGGGTGGACAGACCACCCAGTCACACAATCCAACATGGGAAAAAGCATGGCCGGCTAAACTATGGGCCACCTTATTCATAGATCGAGGGACAGAAATCAACCCTTTCACCATAAGAGAGAGCATCAACGCTCGAATTTCACCCAAAACAGCGCCTTGGGGGGATAAATGAAAAGAATTATCATGAACCGCCTTCACCACACTTTGAGCATCAGATTCTACCCAAAAACTCGTGAGGCCCATGGCGGCCGCCAACTTCAGACCACAAAGGAGAGCAAGTGCCTCCGCTGAAAACGGATCAATCTTCCCAGCCATATGCTCTGCACGGGCAGCAACCAACTCACCTCGCCAATCACGTATCACTACACACAAGCCCGCACCTCGGGCCGTTGGGTGGCAGGACGCATCCACGTTAACCTTAAGCACCCCTACCTCTGGCGGGACCCCTCCTTTCATCCCTGCCCTCTTAGCCTGTCTCATCGCCCTCCCGGCCAAAGGAATCGTCGACGCTTCCTTATATGCTCGAACATAGTCTCGAATCCAACCCACCTTTTCTGGCACATCCAAGAGCACATAACGTTGCGCCTTCTTGTTCCGATCCGACCATAGAGCCCAACAAGTAGTCAATAAGAGCTCCAGATCAGAAGCGGATAACAGATCAAAAGCTCCCAAAAACACCTCATGGATATCCCTCTGGGTCGATGTCAATCGTGCCACCGAAGGGAGGATCAGAGTCCAGACTAATTTTGCGCGCTTACATTGAAACAATAAATGGATATTCGTCTCCCTGTCCTTCTCACACATAACACACCATGGGTGCACAGGAACGCGTCGGGTGCATAAACTATGATTCGTCGGGAGAATGTCACTGTAAATCCGCCAAACCAGAACCTTTATTTTGTTAGGAACCTTTGCTCTCCAGAGGCCAACCCACCACCTATCTTCCTTTAATCCCAGAGAACTAGAAGCAGAAGACAATCTAGAAATAAATACCTTATAGGCACTTTTGACAGAAAAGACCTCATCTCTTGTGAAATGCCACAACCAACTATCTTGCACTGAAGTTCGACATATTGGAATAGTCAGGATCTGCTCAACATCTATCTCCCACAACACCCTGCTCAATTTTTCAACATCCCAATGCCCACCCCCCGTAATAAACTCCCCCACCTTCAAATCTGCAGTAGCTGGTTTCGGGGGTGTAATCAAACGAAAGGAATGCTCACGCGGCACCCACGGGTCCCCAAATAGGGAAGTCGACATTCCATCACCAATCCGTCGCCTCATACCTGAGCAAAGCAAATCTCTTCCCCACAACAAACTTCGCCAGACATACGACGGGCGATAACCAAGGTGCGCCTCCAGAACATTCACATCAGCAAAATATTTTCCTTTAAAAACTTGAGCAACTAGAGAGTTAGGATAACAGAGAAACCGCCATACCTGTTTGGCAATCAAAGCCTGATTAAACCCTTCCAGACTACGGAAACCCATTCCCCCCTTCTCCTTAGGCAAACACATTTTCTCCCACGACATCCAGTGGATCTTCTTCTGATGCTGTGAAGCCCCCCACCAAAACCTGGCCATGCACTGATTCAAGTCCCTGCAAATGCCTTTGGGAATTTTAAAACAAGACATTGCATATGTCGGAATGGCCTGGCCAACAGCTTTGATCAGCACTTCCTTCCCACCAGAGGAGAACATGTTACTCTTCCACCCAGCTACCACCTTCTGAACCCGTTCCTTTAGAAAATTCAAATCCACACGTTTATTCTGTGACAAATGAGAAGGTAGGCCCAAATACATACCCAGGTGCCTCACCACTTTAACCCCCAAAAAAGAGCTAAAATGGGCCCGAACCGGGCCTGAGACATTAGGGCTAAACATAACAGCCGACTTAGAAAAATTTACGCACTGACCGGAGGCCCGCTCATAGCACAAAAGGATATCCTTGATCTTGGAGCATTCAACCATAGAAGCCTTACAAAATAAAAGACTATCATCAGCAAAGAGTAAATGAGAAACAATAGGGCACTTCCTCGCAACTCTACACCCGGTCAACAACTTCAAACTGTGTGCATTTGAAATAAGACAGGAAAAACATTCAGAACACAACAGAAAGAGGTACGGGGACAATGGGTCCCCCTGACGCAGCCCTCTTTTCGGGTGGAACGACCCTCGCGCACGCCCATTTAACATCACAGAGAAGCTGACAGTGGACACACAATCCATAACTAAAGCAACCCAGGCCGTGGCAAAACCGAGCTTCAACATAATTCGCTCCAGAAAAACCCACTCAACCCGATCATAGGCTTTAGCCATATCAAGCTTCATAGCAGCTAGACCCCGAAACCCTGTTCTCGTGTTCATAATATGGTGCACACATTCATAGCTAATGAGAACATTGGCAGAAATAAGCCTACCTGGGACAAACGCACTTTGGGCATCAGAAATAATCTCAGGGAGCACTACCTTCAAACGATTGGCAATGACCTTCGTGACAATCTTGTAGGACACATTGCACAAGTTGATCGGTCTGAAGTCTTTGACCTCCTCCGGGCACTTGATCTTAGGGATCAATGCGATGTTGGTGTGATTTAGATTCCGAGCAGAGGTCCGACCATTAAGAACATTCAGACACACTTCCACGGTTTTACCCTTCAAAATGTCCCAGAAACGTTGATAGAACAAGGCTGGGAACCCATCAAGCCCCGGGGCCTTCGAAGGAAACATCTGAAAAAGAGCCCCCCGAACCTCTTCCTCGGTATATGGAGCCATGAGAAGCTCGTTCATTTCCTGGGTAACCTTCCGGGGAACACACCTCACCGCGTTAAGAATATCCTGCTCACCAGGCTCTGAAGAGCTAAACAATGTAGAGAAGTAATCCAGGAAAACCCCTTCCATCGCCTCATCCTCATCCCTCCACAAACCATCTGGGCCCCGAATCCGAGGAATGGTATTTCGTTCCCTCCTAGCTGACGCACGCTTATGGAACCACTTCGTATTTTTGTCACCCCATTTCAACCAGCTTTCACGTGATCGTTGCTTCCAGAACACTTCCTCGGCTAATAAAGCCTTGTCCAACCTGTTTTCAATCACCTGAATGTCAGCAAAAACGGGACCACCCACTCTATTGTACGCAGCCTGAAGCAAAGCCTTATGTGTTTCAATATCTTTAAAAAAATCAGTCTTTACCTTACGGCCCCAGCTCCCCAACCCCTGCCTACAACGCATCAGGGACTCGAGAAAAGAGGCGTTAGAACCACCTGACATGCCCTGGTCAATACTCCCCTCACCCCAGCACTGTTGAACCATGGATCGACAATTGGCATCCAGAAGCCAACACTCCTCGAACCGGAAGGGAGGTGGTCCCCTCCCCCAAGCCCTGCCCTGTCTCCCCAACCTCAACTCAATACAAATGGGTCGATGGTCCGATGCCCTCCAATCTAAATGTTGAACAGAAACCGAGGAAAATAAAGAGCAAAAACCCTCATTCCCCAAGAAACGGTCCAACCTCTTCAAAATGACTGGTTTATTTTGCCATCTATTGGACCAGGTGAACACACCACCTCTGTATCCCAAGTCCTGTAATTGAACCTCATTAACCGCTTCCCTGAACATCTCCATATTACGATAAGACCTGTGGGAACCCCCCTTCTTCTCTGTTGCCCACATGCATTCATTCAGATCACCCCCCACAAGCCAAGGGGAATCATCTCCATTAGCCAACCTGCTCAACAGATCACAGGTGACCACTTTGTTCTGTGTCTCGGGACACCCATACACTCCCGAAAATCGCCATCGTTTCTCACCCCAACAAATACTACAGTCGATGTGATTCTTCGAGTAGGAAAGAACCTCCACTTGAACCCCCTGCTTCCAAAAGAGACAGAGACCCCCGCTACCTCCACTACTTTCAATCGCCAAACAACTGCTAAAATTCAATGATTGTTTCATCCCTTCCATCACAAATGTCGTACACTTAGTTTCAGACAGAAACAGTACCTCGGGTTTATTTAGACGAATCACGTCTTTCAAATCTCTTAACGTCCTCGGGTTGCCCGCACCCCGAACGTTCCAGCATAAGATTTTCATTGCGACCGGTGGGGCTGGTCCCCAGCCTCCACCGATAAGTACTCAACTGAATCTGAGAACCCAAGTTTTTGCTTTTTCCCCAGCCCCCCCTCTTCAACCATGCTACCATCATCAACCTTCCTTTTGCCACCCAATGAAGAGGAGCCCTCAGAGGCTCGCATCACCGACCGATCCCCTACCACCACTCGTTTAAACCCTCGGGGTCGAACCACCCCCTGTGGCCCAAAGCCCTCGCCTTGAGCACTCTCCATAATCAGGTCATTAATCACCCCTTGCTCCCTCACTTCCCCCTCCCCACCCATCCCATTATTTGCCTCCAACAAGGAAACTTCCCCCAATTGGCCCAATGGGCTAACCTCACCCTCCCCCGACACCGTTTCAATCAACTCCCCATCTACATGCACCTCATCCCCGTCCCGCCTCACCTCCCTTTCACCGCCCCCACCACCTTCTTGGCCATCCCAGCTCGTGGGGCGCTCACCTTCTCCCCAACCTCCCGTTCTCCCAAGGATCGCTCCAACCCTTCCACATTGGCCCTCGCCCTAGGAACATCCCGCCAGTGCTCTCGATCACTCCTACCACCGCCACCCCATCGATTAAAACGCCCACCCCTCCCTCTCCCACCCTCACCAGCCGATGGATTCCCACCTCGACCGTCATCCCATCGACCCAACCCAGATTTTTTCAAGATGGTGGCCCTCATCCAATCCCCAAAAGGGTAATCATGAGAGTCTGAACTAGCTGGAAGTCTCTGAGAACATTCTCGATGAGAATGACCAATAATACCACAACAAAAACATATATCAGGTAATTTCTCATATAAAAAACCACATCTTACCGATTTACCATCAATAGTCCTTAGCTTAGTGCCTCGGCGAAGCGGTTTAGTCACATCAATGTGGATACGAATTCGCATAAAGGAACCAGTCCATCGATCAAAGTCATCGCAATCGATCTCTTCCACCCGACCAATAGAATTTCCAATAATTTGAGCCATCTCTCTAGTCATACAATTCAAAGGAACATTATGTATCTGAACCCAGAAAGCAGTGTGCTTAAAATCCATATCCCCCAGTTGATCGGACTCATTTGGCGACACAATCACCATCAGGCTACTAATTACCCATTTGATGCCTTCACCTATTCACGCTACTAATTCATCACAAGTTTCCTCTAGCAATTCGATCCCATTCTACCATTCTTCTTGTTTGCAAGTTGAGGAGGGCACTATATGGTTTAAAACAAGCACCATGAGCTTGGTATGATCAGTTAAAGTTATTTCTACTTGGTCTTTACTTTATCAACTCAAGAGTTGATTCCTCATTGTTTATGAAATGTACAAAGACATCATGCTATATGTTGATATATGATGATGATATTGTAATCACCAAATCTTTTTCCACTAAGATTAGTTCGTTGATTTTTCAGTTAAATGCCACCTTTGCATTGAAGAACATTGGTCGTCTGAGTTATTTCTTAGGTATCAACGTGTCATATCCCAAAAGTGGTGGTCTTTTTCTCTCACAATCCAAGTACATAACCGACCTTCTTAAATAAAAACAAGATGCTTGATCCTAATGCCATTTCAAATCCTATGATCAGCAATATCATTCTTTCCTCCCAAGGAAGAGAAATATTTTTTGGTCTTCATCTCTACAAAAGCACAATTGGAGCATTACAATATGTCACTATCACACGTCCGAAAATTGCATACCCTATTAATCGTGTGCGCCAATTTATGCACAATCGTAAACTTACTCACTGGCAGGTCGTGAAACGTATTTTACATTCTCTAAAAGGGATCTCTACTTAAGGCTTACTTTTGTCCAGTGTTTTAAAAGGCGCGTCTTCCCATTAACAAAGCATTCCAACTAATCCTAAAGGGTTTTTTTTTTCATATTTCTACTTCATAACCATGCTTTCTCTTCTTTATATTTTTTTATATTTTTTTTCTATACAAAGTGCGTCTCGCAAAATAAAACCCGCAGTTTATTGTGCGTCTTGCACCTAGGTTCCAGAGGGTATTTGCGCCTAAGTGCGCCTTTTAAAACACTGCTTTTGTCTAAGCCAACAAGTCTTTATGTGCATACATTTCCAGATGCTGACTGGGCGTCTAACTTAGATGATAGGCGATCTACTTTCGGTCAGTGCGTGTATTTTGGAGGTATCTCATCACCTAGGAATCGAAGAAACAACACACCATTTCTTGGTCTAGCACTGAGGTTGAATTCTGTTGCTTAGTTAATGTTGCATCTGAGGTGATTTGGCTATCTTCGCTATTAAAGAAACTCCATATTTATACCCCAAAACCACCTATATTATGGTGTGATAACTTGAGAGCTGTACACCTAAGTGCAAATTCTATTCTACACTCGTACAAAACATGTAGAATTAGATATATACTTCGTTCGTGATTTTGTTCTTCAACCCAAACTCAATGGTCTGTATCTTCCAACTACAACCCAAATAGTTGATATTTTTACCAAGTCATTATTTTTCTTATTCTTTTTTACCTCTGCGTTCCAAACTTCATGTTTTTAATTAAGCAGACTTTGGCTTGATGGGGATATTAAGGGCCCGATAACATTCTCATTTCTTGTTTCCCTTTTCTTGTTTCTTGTTTCTCGTATTTTGAGAACTAGAAACATAAACATATTTGATAACTACTCCTTGTTTCTTGAAAAAAAGAAACAGAAATGTGTTTGATAACGTTTTCTGTTTCTTGTTTCTTGAAAAGAAAAAGAAAAAACATAAATATGTTGTTTGATAACTATTTCTTATTTTTTTTTTTTATTGTTTTCTTTTTATAGTTTAAATAAAATTTAGTTTTCATAATCTAAAAAACAATTATTCAAAGTTTACATAATCTAAAACAAATAAATCTCGATGCAAAATTAAAAACAACGATAAAATTGTATTTATCCTTCCAATATTGTCCAAATTTGACATGCAATGTCATCTCCCACTCAGACATTTTATCTTAAATGATATCGACTTGGTCCAACTCAATTATATAGCTCTGTAAATAGCATGGTTGTAAAATATTAAAGTGAGACTAAATGCATGTTTTCGTGAGCAAAATTTATATTTGAAAATTTCTAATTGGTTCGAGTGTATTAAAAATTGAAATTATATATTTATATATTTGCAAATATATAACGAGTATATATTTACAAAATTTAAAATTCAAAAAATGTATAAATATATGTGGTTGTAAAATATTAAAGTTGGACTAAATGCATGTTTTAGTGAGCATAATTTATATTTGAAAACTTCTAATTGGTTAAGAGTATATTAAAAATTAAAATTATATATATTTGCAAAGAACTTGAAGAACGTTCAAACTGACCAACAAAGCAACATCAGGTTTCTTGAAATTTTAGGAACGAAAATCTTACAAGAAACAGAACAAAGAGAAACAACATTTTGTAGTTTCTCAAAATTTGTCCATTTTTTGGAAACGTTTCTCAAAATTTAGAAACAAGAAAAGGGAACCGTTATCAAACAAGTTTGTTTCTTAAAAAATGAGAAACATGAACAAGAAACAGGAAACAAGAATGTTAGGGTTCGTTTGATAACGTTCTTGTTTCTTGTTTCCTATTTCCTGTTTCTTGTTCCCTGATTCTTGTTTCTTGTATTTTGAGAACTAGAAACAGAAACATGTTTGATAACTACTCTTGTTTCTTGTTTCTGGAAAAAAAAAAAAAACAGAAACAGAAACTTGTTTGATAACGTTTTATGTTTCTTTCTTCTTGGAAAAAAAACATAAATGTATTTTTTGATAATTATTTTTTGTTTTTTTTTTCCTTTTATAGTTTAAATATAATTTAGTTTTCATAATCTAAAAAACAATTATCCAAAGTTTACATAATCTAATACAAATAAGTATAAAATTAAAAACAACGATAAAATTTTATTTATCTTTCAAATGTTGTCCAAATTTGACATGCAATGTCATCTCCCACTCGAGTCATTTTGTCTTAAACGATATGGACTTGGATCCAACTCAATTATATACCTCTGTAAATATCATAGTTGTAAAATATTAAAGTGAAACTAAATGCATATTTTAATGAGCAAAATTTATATTTGAAAATTTCTAACGAGTTCGAGTGTATTAAAATTAAAATTATATATATGTGTGTGCAAATTATATATAAAAATGATGCACAATTAAGAAATAAATAAAAAAATATGTTCTACTTGAGTTTTGAACTCAACTCAAGCACATGAATGGAGAGACCAAAGGGGTCTACTAACAGACCAAAAAACCAACATCAAATTTCTTAAAATTTTAGGAACAAGAATCATATAAAAGAAACGAAACAAAAAGAAACAACATTTTGTAATTTCTCAAAAATTACTCATTTTTTGGAAACGTTTCTCAAAATTTAGAAACAAGAAACGGAAACAATTATCAAACAAGTTTGTTTCTTAAACAAATGAGAAACATGAAAAAAAGAAAAAAAAAAAAAAAAAAAAAACTGGAAACAAGAATGTTATGAAACGGAATTTCCCCCCTTTCTCCCCACACTTGATTTCCCCTTTCTCCCCCTATCCTGTTATATTGTTGTAACATCATTATTATTGGTGGTTAATTCAGTTATTCCTCAATTGAGCAGCTTCGCCTATAAATGTATTGATTCTAGATAACTTTTCCAATTAGAGACATTTACCATTTCGTGATCAATTGTTGCCCAACTGTTCTTTCTTTCTTTGTTGATATTGTTTGGGTTAATATTTTGATGTTCAAAATCACTTCAAAACATGCAATCATTCAAATCAATTTTAATATATCTAAATTGTGTTTAAAATTGTAAAATCAAACATTTTAAAAAAAAAATATTTTGGAGTGATTTTGAATTTGACAAAAATAGTTTAACAATTTGAAAATCAATGTCAAACATGTTTAAATCACTAAGTCGAATCAACAAGTAGTTGTCTTGTTATCTTTTAGTAAGTAAAATTTATAATAATTTCTCAAACTTTGGCGGGGATTGAGAATAACTCAATTCTTTTTTTTTAGTACATTGGGAGTGGGGGTTTCGAACCACAGATCTCTTAGTCGTCAGCACATACATGTGTCAGTTGAGTCAGGCTCGTTTTGACACTAATTCATAACTATGTAGACCAGGAAATCAAATTTTTCCACCTTCATTTTTTTTTTTAGCTAATATGTGGAATGAGAGATTTAAATTTATAATCTCATAGCTACTAATTCATAACTATGATATTGGTCTCCCAACTCAACTCAACCCGAAAATTAGGATGGGTTGAGAATCCAACAACCCAAAAATTTGGAGTTGGGTTAAAAATCTTCAACTCAAGTCATGTACCCCTTCTTCCAAACCTTTGGTTGGACTTGAGAGAAAAAAAAAAAATAAGAGTAAAATAATATCAAATATAAGAGGTTAGGGTCTGGATGACTGGATTATAATGCGTGCGGTTTATGACCCGACCCGACCCGACCGGACTTGTACGTTAATAGCGCTATCCAAATCTAATCCATACGCCCAAAAGTGAGAGAGAGAGAGGGGTTTGAGCTTCTTCATCTCCTCCGCCATGGCGAACGCTACTACCTGCTTAACCTCCCCCTCCTCTTCTTCTTCCTCCTCCCCATGGATCCTCAAACACAAATCTCCAAATTCTTCTACATTCAAACAACCTTCATCCATCCATTTCGACTACTCCAACCTCTCCCGCTTGCTTTTCATTGCCCCTCCTCTGCCATCTGTTTCATCCTCTTCTTTTTCCGTAACCCATAGATTTCCACTCATTTTCACTGTTCTTGATCAGGAAGCTGCGCTTACAGAAGAGGTAATCGAGGAAGACGATGTTAATAACATCCAAGGCAGCGTTTCAAGTCAGGAACTCAAAAATCAACCACGACCTTGTCAGCTCTACGTCTGTAATTTACCCAGGACTTGCGACATTGCAGAGCTTGTCGAGATGTTTAAACCTTTTGGCACAGTTTTGGCTGCTGAGGTACAACTGCTTCACCGTCTGCTCTTTCGTTTTAGATTTCCAGAATAATAATCTATTTGCTTCTATTTCTGAGTGCAATTTCTGTAAACAATTCGTTTCAAAGATAAAATTATAGAGTAAGATAGGGCAAATTGTTGGAATTCGGAAAGCATTTCCCCGAATTTGGATGTGCTGTTCTAGACTTCTAGTGATGCTTAACAAATTCAATACCTGAGGATAATCATTATTCTCTATAGGCAGTCCTCAATTTGCTTATCTTTCCTAACCATGGTGGTGAATAAGGGTCTTGTGAATAATAAAGTTGTCATTTAGGATCTCGGGAATAATAAAATGCTTAAAGGTAATGAGTTCAATCCAATGGTGGCCACCTGGTATACCTAGGATTTAATATCATGCGAGTTTACTGGTCAACCAAATGTACTATGGTTAGATCAAGTGAGCATAGCTCAGTAGTAATTGTCATGTCTCTCGAGGTTCGAGGTTCAAATCGCCCAACCTCTATTTGTTATACTTGAAAAAAAATGTAGTTGGATTTAGGGTAGCTAATACTCAAAGATATAAAATAAAAATTGCTTATCTTGAGTAAAAATGGAATAGTTTCAAAGATTTTATGTTCCTTTTCATGTTTTGAATGGTATTTGATTAATTTGTGTGTAACTTGAAGCCAGGTCTCTCGGAATCCTGAGACAGGCATAAGCAAGGGATGTGGCTATGTCACAATGGGTTCAATAAACTCCGCCAAAGTTTCAATTGCAGCATTAGATAGTTCGGTTAGTGTCAATTTGTTTTAATCCTAGTTTCTTCAATCTTATTGATAGATGAAATTCATTATTTTGAAGGATGTTGGTGGACGTGAAATGCGCGTTAGATTTGCTGTTGATATGAATCCAAAAAGGAAAAATCTTGATAACCAGCATTCATCACCCAAGAAGAATACAATATATGAAAGTCCTTACAAAGTATATGTTGGAAATCTTGCTTGGGATGTCAGACCTGGAGATCTGAGGAACCTTTTTAGCAAATTTGGAACTGTGGTCAGTGCAAAAGTTTTGAATGATCGTAAGGCTGGCAGAAGCCGGCTTTACGGGTTTCTCTCTTTTTCTTCACTTGCAGAGCGTGATGCTGCAATTTCTTTGGATGGAACGGTAAAATTCTATCTTCTATATCTCTTGAAATTTTACTTCTTCTTCATTCTATTTTGTTATGTTTTTTTTTACCCTTTTTTTCATTCTTTCATGTAGGAGTTCAACAGCAGGAAACTTCTTGTTAGAGAAGGTTTGGAAAGGAACAAGTCTTGACTGCTGCTATTCTTCTTGTTTAAATGTTTTTAATCTGATATTTAGCTCAATTATTAGAATTTAGAAGGATGAAGTTACCTATCCTCGTGAGACCTATATTGAGAATCTTACAAAGTTTTGCTTTGATGGTATATTAGAATCTTTCATATTCAAAAAGTTTTGCTTTCAAGGATGAACTTACCCTCGCCAAACATCACCATTTTGTAATAGAAGTAATTTTGGTCATTCCTAAATCACTCTCAAACATGCTCTTAGATTCCTTGTCTGGATTTATGACTAGGTCGATTTGTTGTTTTTGTTATTTTTACTATGGAAGCTCATCTCAAAAGTTTTCAAGATTCCTTGTCTGGATTTATGACTAGGTCGATTTGTTGTTTTTGTTATTTTTACTATGGAAGCTCATCTCAAAAGTTTTCATGGTAAATAGGAACTTAAAAAAGCTTCTCATGGAAGCATTTGTCATTCTAAAAGTTTGTATTAATGGATTTTGTCATTCACAAATCACAATGCGGGTTTGTTCCGATGAGGAGTTTATGTTTTTGAGATTAAAATCAATTTTGACATATTCAAAATATGCCTTTAAAATTTCAAAATCAATTTTTATGGTATAAAATTCATGTTTTAATTGATATGATAAAAGTAAGGACGAAAATTTATGAAAATATTGTGTTTTTTTTTGTGAAACTTTAGAACAAGTTTTGTTATGTCATAAACTACTATTTTAAGTAAAGTTATTAATAATTAAAAGTCAAATATATGCATTAGTAGTTAGTACAATAATATATAGTCTTGAAAGTTGTAAAGTAAATATTAACTTAAATAATTTGTAGATAAAAATTTGGGTCAACAAGTCCTGATTCATAATTCAATAAGAAGATGTTGTTCCTTGGGTATTCATTCAACATTAATATAACTGATTGTCGTAATATAATTGATTTGATAATGATAGTATTTTTTTCTAATTTATTCTATCTTCAAAAATAAATTAAATACTCATAATATTTAAAAAAAAAAAAAAACATTTTAAATGTAATATAAAAAAATCATACTTAAAAAAAATTAAAATTTATCAAAGATTTGTTGCTATTATTTTTTTAAAGATGGTTTTTTTAATTATAATTAATATATTAAAATTTATATTACAACATTCGATGTGCATTTTATATATTAAACATGCTACACAAAACTTAGAAGAATAATGTTTATGTCAAAAAATTAACATACGTTGAATTAATTCACTTATTAATAGAAATGCGAGTAAAAAATATATATTATCTAACATTAATGCAAAATGAAAAAAAAAATATATAACTTATATAATAAAAAAACTGAAAATAAAAAGAATAAAAACATGAGAGAATTGTCGAAAACATAGCTCAATCCGCATGAAGATGTGGTTTAAGATTCGAATTTTCACTACAAATTAACTAAAAAAAAACATGAGAGATTTAAAAAAATAAAAAATAAAAGATGGGATTGTGGATGAAAGAGAAAAAAAATTAACTCTGTCAAACGAATAATTATTATCAATATTGACAACATATTGTAGATATTTTAGTTTATCCTTAGACTGTCTTAATGCTAGAGCTCAAAATAGATGGCACCGATTATCGAAATTTAGTTTACCCTTGTGAGGGTCGGAGATCTTTCGTTTCGTCGACCCCAACAGAGGTTGGTGGCTCTGTGTAGTAGACCCCTATGAGGGTTAGCTTTGCTCCATCTACGATTTTTTGTTTCCATCGAAGTAACCGGTTCGCTGTCTTTGAGTGGTGTCGTTGGCCGCGCGCGGAGGGGTGATCGATTTATCATTGGAATATTCAATGGATGTGCTTTGTCCATGTAAAACATTTTTTTAAAATATTTTCTATATACGTTGACTGATGAATGAATATTTCATCTGCTAAAAGTTCAATTTGCAGGTCAAGACGCTTATGTTAGCCTTTTATGGTTCTAGTGAAGAGTTTAGAGATATTCACTTATCTAACACACTTAAAACAACATGTGTATATGAATAGGAGGACGCGCCATCAAATCCTCAAAATGTTATCGTTGCAGTGTTTTTACCGTTTTGGTGAAAACTGAATCGCTGCAGATTCGCTGTGACGTTTTATTTTCCAAGTTGTAACGTTTGCTTAACTTCACTGCAACACTACTCTGAAGCTTCTTACTAATCGTTGGCTTCTTCTCTTTCTTGGATCTTTTGCTTCTGTCGACATAACTCTAGTTTGTTATCATCAACTGATTGAAGGCATTTGACAGTCGACAAAGGATCTAGCGACGAGCTTGCTCGGGCTTGACTTCGATTTCCCAATCACTCTTTAGTTTTTGCACATCTTTGGTAATTGTTTGCTTGGGACGGTTGTGCTCAGAGATTTGGTCACTTTTTATTTCTTCTTACCTAGAGATGTCCATGGGGCGGGGTGGGGCCGGATAATGCCTTCCCCGCCCCCGCCCCCGTCTCCCATTCCATTACCCGTCCTTGCGAAATTTTTCGTTTAATTTTGCGAGGACGGAGCGGGTATTTCCCGCAGGAAATTTGCGGGGATCGGGTATTCTCCGCGGTAATTTTCCTCGCAGTAATTTTTGTTTTTAATTTATTCTTAACCAATTTTTTTTAGAGTTTTGTTATTTGTTAAGTTAATTAATATTATATATATTTAATTCAATCAATTTTTTTTAGACCGAAGACGAGGATGTGGTTATTTTTTTTTTTTATGAATATATAGATATTATATATATATATAACAATTATAAGGGGCGGGTATTCGGGACAGGGCATGTATGTTATTACCCGTCCCTGTCCCGTTTAGCTAATGGGGCAAAAAATTCTCCGCTCCTTGCCCCATTTACCGTGTAATTGGAGATTCCCCGCCCCGTTTGGGGTGGGTCCCCGTAGGGTCGGGGCAGGGCGAGGTAAATGGACATCTCTATTCCTACTTGCGATATGCTACGTCTTCCTGAATGACTGTGGGGTTTAGCTCTAATGCTCTTGCCCCCGGTCTTTGCATGCCTTTGATGGTTATTCGTCCAGGATAATCGTTGTTCGCTTCCTTGTAGCTTTTCAAATACGAGGGAATTTCTCATTTAAGGCTCTCCCTGGCTTTTACTCGTGAACCCGTCTTCATTGACTAGATCTCGCATCTTCTGGATCGGGTCGAGAACTTTCGACTGTTGACCCGACGTTGGTTCCTCCTTTAGTTGCTTGACTTTTGGCCAAACCAAAGGATCTTCCTCGAGAGTTCTTGCTATTGGCACCGAGCAATCGACGACTTTTGCTAGTGATCTCTTGATGGTCTTGCTCGAGTTGAACTTTGGTTATCCTACTATGCTCCGGTTCTTTCATACCTCCGGTAGCTACGGGTTTGAGGCAATTCAACTTGGCGTTCCCGCTGCTTATCGTTTCCTCCTATTACTAGTTTTTGAGCTTCGATCTTCTTGACTAAGACTCTCTTTGGTCCTCTAGCGTTGGTCCCTTTCCCTTGGTCGAATCTCCCCGGATCAGGGTGTAACTTGACTGTCGGTCCGGTGTTCTTCGGGTCGGCCACAACCTGATTCTATGTTTGCGGGATCTCTAGGATGCGGGCCACATTATGATTCAATCCTTGACCTTTGTCTCCAACGCTTCATATCGTTCGTCGATTTTCACTTCTGGAGTGATGGTTGGATTTAACTTCTCTACCGCTACAAGTTGCGTCATCGTCAGACAAAGTTCGACTTTCCGGCCACCTTCGTCTGTCAGGATGCTCTGATTTTCGTCCGGTGCCTGCTCCGTGTGTCGGTCAGGATTTGGTGTTTCACCTTCCATCCTCTAGGGGTTGATGTTCTCCATATCAGAAGTATTACAATATAGTTTAGAATGATTTACTCGTCCCACAGACGACGCCAACTATTGATACCAATTTTTGGCGTTGCCAATAGGGCGAGTAAACCAACAATTTTAATTTTTTTGAAAACAAAATATATATTTAACATTACATTATTACATATGTAAAAAGGCATTTTCATCCAACTCTCGGTAAGATTGAAAGAAAGCTTCACATTTGTGTGTGTTGGTTGCAAATGGAAGCATCATAGATACAGAAGCTTCACTTCCTCTGTAGTAGAAGAAGCCTTCCACCTGCAAATTCAGATCTCCAGGATATGGCTTCCACTCCCACCGGTTCCATCTCCGCCATGGAAGATGACCGTCACCTCGATCATCAAGACTCCATCAAATTCGGCTCAATGGAGGCACTCGATCACATTCGAACCCTCACCGACGTCGGAGCCATGACCCGTCTCCTTCACGAGTGCATTGCGTACCAGCGAGCCCTAGACCTCAATCTCGACAATCTTCTCTCTCAGCGCTCCGACCTCGACAAACAGCTCGTCCAGCTTCAACGCTCCGCTGAAGTAATCGGGATTGTTGAAGCCGATGCCGACTACATGCTCTCTAACGTCACATCCACCTGCGACCTCGCTGACCAGGTTAGCGCCAAGGTCCGCGATCTTGATCTGGCCCAGTCGCGGGTCAATTCCACCCTGCTTCGCATCGACGCCATTGTTGAGAGAGGGAATTGTATTGAAGGTGTTAAGAAAGCTCTCGATTCCGAGGATTACGAATCTGCGGCGAAGTATGTGCAGACGTTTCTGCAAATCGATGCTAAGTACAAGGATTCCGGGTCGGATCAGAGGGAGCAATTGTTGGAATCCAAGAAACAGTTGGAGGGAATTGTTAGGAAGAGGCTCTCGGCGGCTGTGGATCAGCGGGATCATCCAATGATCTTGCGGTTCATACGCCTTTACTCTCCGTTAGGTTTGGAGGAGGAAGGGCTGCAGGTTTATGTGGGCTACTTGAAGAAGGTGATTGGAATGAGGTCTAGGCTTGAATTTGAGAATTTGGTGGAGCTGATGGAGCAGCATTACCAAAATCATAATGTGGGTGGTAATCGAAACCAAGTTAATTTTGTTGGGGGCTTGACAAATTTGTTCAAGGATATTGTTTTGGCCATAGAAGAAAATGATGAGATCTTAAGGAGTCTCTGTGGTGAGGATGGGATTGTGTATGCAATTTGTGAGCTTCAGGAGGAGTGTGATTCGCGTGGATCTTTAATCTTGAAGAAGTATGTGGAATATAGGAGATTAGCTCAGTTGTCGTCTGAAATTAATGCTCAAAACAAGAATTTGCTTACTGTTGGTGAACCAGAAGGACCTGATCCAAGGGAAGTCGAGTTATACTTGGAAGAATTGTTGACATTGATGCAGTTAGGTGAGGATTACACTGAATTCATGGTCTCCAAAATCAAGGGATTGAGTTCTATAGATCCAGAGTTGGTTCCCCGAGCTACAAAGGCTTTCAGAAGTGGAAGCTTTAGCAAAGCAGTTCAAGATATCACGGGATTTTATGTGATTTTAGAGGGATTTTTCATGGTTGAAAATGTGAGGAAAGCTATCAAGATAGACGAGCAGGTGCCTGATAGTCTTACAACTTCTATGGTGGACGATGTGTTCTATGTCATACAGAGTTGCTTAAGACGCGCGATATCCACTTCGAATATCAGCTCATTGATTGCGGTTCTTAGTGGTTCTAGCAGTCTATTGAGCAATGAGTACCAAGAGGCATTACAACAGAAAATGCGAGAACCAAATTTAGGTGCAAAACTATTCCTAGGTGGTGTTGGTGTACAAAAGACAGGGACAGAGATCGCAACAGCTTTGAATAACATGGACGTGAGTAGTGAATATGTTTTGAAACTCAAACATGAAATTGAGGAGCAATGTGCGGAGGTATCATTCTTCACCTTGACATTTACTTTAAAGATGCCTACTATTATTTTTTTTATAAGAAAGATGACTACTATTATTGTTCTCTATTACATAACTTGTTTTTTTTTTACACTGAGTTTTCATTTTCACGTTTTGTGGATTCTTTGTTTATTGTTAGATTGAGACTGCAAACCCGTTTTGTTAACTTTGTAATCTGTTATGTGAATTTATACCCTTGGCAAATGAGTATTGCTTTTGAAATTGCGTAGTTCATTTTCATACGTCTGATAGCATATAACTATAGAAGTTTATTAAGCTGCAGTTTACCCATCTGATGATAATTTTTAGTTTCACTATTTTTTTTTTTAAACGAAATAGTGACCATTTCATTGATAAATAGTCAAATCGAATATCCTCTATACTTGTTTAAAAAATTAAAAGTCGTTTAGCTACCAAGTCTGCAACTTTCTGAATCTGGTTATTGGTCTCTTAGCCTAAAATTATGGGTGGTCTTGAAATTGGTTACATGGAAAAGAATATTAAAGAACCTACAGAACTGCAGGCCAATAAAAGGAACCAAATCAAGGGCTCCAATTAAAAAAAAAAAAAAAAAGAGATAAAAAAAAAAACTAAGGCCGAGAAGGCAATTAAAAAAGAATCCTTAGAAACAAATGCCTGGAAAATAGTCACAGATCAAATGAGCAGACTCGTCGTCTGAAGAATTTGGGATCAAATTCTCAAACACTCCCAACAAAGAATGCACCACTACAACCCCAACAAAAAGGAAGAATGTCTATGAATATGATCCATGCTGTTAGCTTTTTTTTTTTTTTTGATAAGAAACATATCCATGCTGTTAACTCTCCTATGCAAGACTAGCCTAGTAAAGAATTTGACATTCTTCAGCAAGTAAATGGTATTTGGGAGGACAGGGTCCACACAATAGGAGGAGGAAAGAGCTACAAGAAAACTCCTCACAAGGATTGGGAGAGAGTGAAAACAGATATCCCTTCTCTTGGACTCACATAGAAATCAACCCAACAAAGAAAATATTGGTAGAAACATCTATTGTCTCTCCATCCAACAAAAGATAGTGAAAACCAAAGTTAAATGACGAGGAGTTACCAAGGAAGGAATGACAAAATATAAAGGGATTATCAACCAGCTACCAATCTTCCCAAAAGTGTTTGAACTATCCCCAACATACGATTTTACGAACCTTGAAAAAAAGAGAGAACTTTCTTGAGGTTCTTAAATGTGCCTTCAAATCCACAAACTGGGGCCCACTAAAAAAGGATGAGAACCATACTTGCTGAGGATAACCCTATGCCACAAGGTGTTTGGCTCCACGGAGAAATGCCATAACCCTTTTGCCATTGACTCCAAGGAAAGGGAGAGTTTCACCTTGAACAGCTCCATAGACTCTTAAAAACTGGCTTATTTGGATTATGTAATTGATGGTAAATGTAGATGTAGGCTTTCATGGCAGAGGTAAGATTCTAGGGCTGTCATGGGATTTGACTCGGATGCACTTTGTGTTCCTTCTCTGGATTTGCTACAAGGGGCTTTTTTGTTCTTTAAACCTTTGCAGCTTGGAGAGCTTTGCCTGTAATCTGAAAGCCTACGTTGTTAGTTAAACTTATTGGTACTATTGTCATATGTTTCACATTTGGAAAACATGCAGAGCATGAATGTAGTGAACATGAAATTGAAATGATAGACATTTGATTTGGGAACCGTGGGATTGAGATCTAGTCAATTTTTTTGAATAAAAATTCTCAATGCCAAGACCGTCAGAGCTCTTTGGCTAGTTTTACTTTACCTAAGAAAATCTACATGTTTTGGGGTTGAAAGGAATCGACAGTGCACTAGGAAATGCTTGTTGACAATTTTTGCTCAGTCTTAGCCTCATCTAGGAATAGAGAATTCAGTATGTAGAAGTTCAATCTGATCTTTAAGAGTAAGTAACCTATTTTTTGCATCTTCATTCTGCTGCATTTTTTCTAATTACAATATATTGTGTCTTGTAGTATTTGAGAATCATCAGAATCAAATTGATCTGGTAATTGAAATCGTTTTACTTGATGTGACTGTATTTTCTCTTCCAAAGTTCAAGCTAATTTTATAACTCTTTTAGGCTGGCACAGTTCTTTGATATTTTGGTCTATGATTTTTTTTTTCCTCTTATATTCTGGTAGTGTTTACTTCTATTGATGGAAAATAGAGAGACACATTGATAGAAAATGCAAGACCCGAATTTGGTTTATGTGTGTTAGGAGAAAGGCAGCTAAGCCAAACAAGAAAGTTAGTTATTTTGTTGTTAGGGAGGTGATAGGAATGCTATTAAAGTAGAATTAGGAATATTATTAGGGTATTAAGGGTATATTAGTAATTAGTTAGGGAAGTTGTTGAGGTGATTTGTTATAAATAGAGTGAGTGGGAAATGATAAAGTAAGCAATTGTCTAGAGAGGGGAGGTTCCAAGTATCTCGAATACATAGACTTATCTTGTAGTTCATGTATCTTTTATATTTCAATATCATTATGTTGTTTGGGTCTTTGGGACCATTTTGCACTTAAAAACACTTTTTTAAGTACTGAAAAATTGTATTTTAAGCACTTCAAAAGTCATTCTAAACAGTCCTTAACCCATTCATTTTGACCCCCCTAACCAACCCTCTTCGTATGGTACATGTTAATAATAGGTCTATCATATTCTTATCATTTTTTTTACCTTCAGAAATGGAATGAAATTGTAGCGCCTGAGTTTGGTCCACGTTATTTCTTTAGCCTCTGCGCTTGTTCTAGACCCTGGTAATTCGGTAATGCTATATAATTCATAAATAAAAAGCTACTTTAACCATAGAAATGTATAAAATTTAGTATTGCACCTTATAAGTAGCTCTGGGTTGAATAGTTTTGCAATGAAGAATGACAGTCGTGAGTTGACATCTTTAGAGGACCTTTTAGAAAGATTGAAAGGGAGTCTAGTGCTATTTTGTTTCTTGTTAGGTTTTATGTTTCTTTGTGGGCGTCGGTGGTTATTTTGTAATTATTCAATAGGTCTTATTTTGCTTGATTGTAATCCCTTCTTTTAGAGTGTTCTCTTTTGTAGGCTTGATTTTTTTTTGATGTCTTTGTATTCTTTCATTTTTTTTTTTCTCAATGAAAGCTCGGTTCTTTATCAAAAAAAAAAAAAAAAAAAAACAGTTCTGAGTTGACATCTTTTAACTAATTTATTATCCCTGTAATTAATCATCAGTTTGAATACTTTGCTTACTGTTCATTTGTTCCATGTGAGCTCTCCCAGTGACTAGATTTCTACTAGTTATTTTGTAGTTCTATCTTCAATGTGTAACACAAGTTGAGTGGAACCATTTTTGCCAGGTATTTCCTGCACCTACGGACAGAGAAAAAGTGAAATCTTGTTTATCTGAATTGGGTGACATGAGCAACACTTTCAAGCAAACTTTGAATGCTGGCCTGGAACAACTGGTTGGAACCGTAACACCTCGGATTCGCCCAGTTCTGGATACTGTTGCAACTATTAGCTACGAATTGTCCGAGGCTGAGTATGCTGATAACGAGGTGAATGACCCGTGGGTCCAAAGACTTCTCCATGCCGTGGAGACAAACGTGGCATGGCTTCAGCCTCTAATGACTGCCAACAATTACGACTCGTTTGTGCATTTGGTGATTGACTTCATCGTTAAGAGGCTGGAAGTGATTATGGTGCAGAAGAGATTCAGTCAGCTTGGAGGGCTTCAACTGGACAGAGATGCAAGGGCGTTGGTAAGCCACTTTTCGAGCATGACTCAGAGAACTGTTAGAGATAAGTTTGCTCGTCTCACTCAAATGGCGACAATTCTAAACTTAGAGAAGGTTTCAGAGATTCTAGACTTCTGGGGTGAGAACTCAGGACCTATGACTTGGAGACTTACCCCAGCAGAGGTTAGGCGTGTGTTGGGTCTCAGAGTTGACTTTAAACCTGAAGCTATTACTGCTCTTAAATTGTAAACCTTTCTTGTATACTCATAATATTAACTGTTATTCTTTGGTTAAGAAATACCTCTTGCCTTTATCTTGCTACTTTATATTTTCTTGATTTCTCCAAACTTTTTGTTACTTGAATTTTAAAAACTGAAAAAAGCAGCAAGCAGATATATACTTGGGACGTTTAACAATACATTTTCTTGTTTCTCCTGTGGAAAGAACTATGAAAGCAGCTTTTGGTCCAAATTTATTCTCATTTTATGTAAATAGATGATGGATTCTCAAATATACAAATGCAGGCAGAAAATTGATCACTTGGTTGAATGTGCTAAAATGATTCCATTAAACTGTGGAATTATAATAAATAAACAGGTAAAAGTTTTTTCTGTTTGGAAGTATAGTGTGAGACCCCCAATTACTCATGTGTATGCTAGGAGGGGTAAAACGGGTAATTGAGAGGAGACAAGTGCTAGACAAAGAAAGGACAAGTTTGTTAGAAGTTGTGGGGACCATTGTGATTGTTTTTGGCTGTTATTTAGAGAATAGTGCTGGGAGAGTAAATTAAGTTTTCATTTGGTATAGACATTGGTCTTTGGGAGAGTTTTCCAGCCTTTTGAATGGTTGGGAAACCCTAGTTCTTATTGTGGCTGTTTACAAGTAAATATATAATAGAGATCACTATATATTGAAGAACTATCAATATATAGGTGATACATTTCATTGAATTTGCTGTGTGTTTGGATATATTTCTATTCATTTGCAGGTTAAGGTATTTGGATACCTAACAATTGGTATTAGAGCACGTCAATCTGGGGAGAACGAGGGGAATGGCGCAAAGGCAAGTAGAAGAAAGGCTTGATGGGACGGAAAAGGAACTGGAAAGCGTCAAGCAAGAGATGCAACGGATCGGTCAAAGAATGGAAGAAATGAACAGAGTGGTGTTAAATGAGCTGGAGAAGCAAAGAACAACGCTCGAGTATGTGATCGGAAACAATGGTGGATCGTCCTCAAGTCTGACGACGAGATCCATTCAGAAACAAAAACAAAAAGAAATAGCTAAAACAGAGAAAAAAAAGGAAGAGGGGGAAGGAGAAGCTGAGAATAGACCTCCAAGAAGAGAGGGAGGAGACCGCAGCTCGCTCAAGAAGCTGGAAATGCCGATCTTCGATGGGACTAACCTAGATGCTTGGCTGTTTAGAGCAGAAAGGTACTTCGATATTCATCAACTGACTGATTCGGAAAAAATAACAGTATCCGTTATTTCGTTTGATCCTTCTGTGGTGCGTTGGTATCAATGGGCGAATAAGCGCCGAAGAATCGTAGACTGGAATGACCTAAGAAGTCGATTGTTCATAAGATGGAGACCCTCACGTGAAGGGAGCTTGTGTGCTCGATTCCTCGCGATTAAACAAGAAGGAACGATAGCTGAATATCGGTTGCTTTTCGAAACATATTCTTCACAGCTACCCGATCTACCGGAAGAGGTACTAGAGGAGACCTTTCTGAGGGGACTCCGACCGTCGCTCAAGGCGGAGGTAATCAGTCGGAAACCAAAAGGGTTGGAAGCCATCATGGAAGAAGCGCAGGTGATTGAGGATCGGGATTTTGCCCTAAAAATCGCCAAAGAAGAAGAAGGAGAGTGGGCCGGGTTGACTAAGGAAGGAACCGGAAACCCGACGGGTAAAACCGCACTAGAAAAAACCGCAGCTACAAACACGAAAGTGGGCGGGCGAACGTATGAGGCTACACCTGTTCGGCCCATTATAATACCTGATAAAGGAAAACAAATTCGCAAAGAGGGGCAAGCGAGGCGATTGTCGGACGAAGAATTCCAGGCGAAAAGAGAAAAAGGGTTATGTTACCGCTGCGATGAAAAATTCTTCAAAGGGCACCGTTGCAAGACGAAAGATGTCCGAGAATTGCGAGTATTGTTGGTGAATGAATCAGAAGAAATTGAGATTTTACAAGAAGAATTCGAGGAAGAACCCGTAGAAATCAACGCATTGGAAGTAGGGGATTTGGTCGAACTTGACCTCCGTTCCGTCGTGGGGATTACAACGCCAGGAACCATGAAAGTTAGAGGAAAAATACAAGAAAGGGAGGTAATCGTTCTCATAGATTGTGGAGCAACTCACAATTTTGTGGCTCAGAAGGTTGTTGACGAACTCCAGATTCCGATCACCACAACAACCAACTATGGAGTGGTAGTGGGAAATGGAAAAGCACTGAAAGGAAAAGGAATATGCAAGTCGGTGGTTGTAACACTCCCAGAGTTAACGGTTCAGGGGGATTTCTTACCTCTGGAGTTGGGCGGAGTAGATGTAATCTTGGGAATGCAATGGCTTCGTACGATGGGTTTCATGGGCGTGGATTGGAAAGCTCTAACCATGTCATGTGAGGTGGGAGGATCAACGGTAACAATCCGAGGCGACCCAGCGCTCACTAAGACAGAGGTCTCGTTAAAAATGCTCACCAAGACGTGGTCAGAGTGTGATCAAGGGTTCTTAGTGGAACTTCATAGTTTACAAGTTGAAGAAAGCGAACAAGAAGAGCAAGCACCCGTCTCGAATGAAGTGCAAGAACTTCTGAATGATTACCAGTCGGTATTCCAATTGCCCGAAGAACTACCCCCACGAAGAGCAGTCGATCATAAGATTGTGTTGACAACAGGTACAAAACCGATCAATGTGCGGCCCTACCGCTATGCGCACGCCCAGAAATCAGAGATTGAAAGACTGATCAGCGAGATGTTGACATCAGGAATTATACGACCGAGCTCCAGCCCTTTTTCCAGCCCGGTTCTCTTAGTAAAAAAAAAAGATGGAGGATGGAGGTTCTGTGTCGATTATCGAGCGCTCAATCGTTACACGATATCGGATAAATTTCCGATACCTGTCATTGAAGAACTATTAGACGAACTACATGGGTCGACAATCTTCTCGAAATTTGATCTTAAAAGCGGGTACCATCAAATACGTATGAACAAGGATGACATTCCAAAGACGGCCTTCCGGACGCACGAAGGACATTATGAATTCATGGTCATGCCATTTGGACTAACCAATGCTCCAACTACATTTCAGTCCTTGATGAATCAGGTGTTTCGACCATTCTTAAGGAAATTCATACTTGTTTTTTTTTTACGATATCCTTGTTTATAGCCCAGATTTGGAGAGCCATATTACACATCTCACAGTAGTACTCAACATTCTACGAGACAACTCTTTATTGACAAACTGGAAGAAATGCATTTTTGCCAGAGACAGAGTCGAATACTTGGGGCATTGGGTATCCGCAAATGGAGTAGAGGCTGACCACGGGAAGATCAATGCAATGCTCCATTGGCCAATCCCGAAAACGTTGAAAGAATTACGAGGATTCTTAGGCCTTACAGGGTACTATAGACGATTTGTGGTACGATATGGATTCTTGGCAGCACCATTGAATCAGTTGTTGAGGAAAGATTCATTCCAATGGACAGAGGAAGCCACTCAGGCATTCGAGTTATTGAAGAAAGCAATGGTTACCTTACCAGTGCTGGCTCTACCAGACTTCAGCCTCCCATTTGTAATCGAAACAGATGCATCAGGGACAGGAGTGGGAGCAGTCTTACAGCAGAAACAGAGGCCGATTGCCTTCTTCAGCCAAGCGCTATCTAATCGCGCACGCACAAAGTCTGTTTATGAACGAGAGCTAATGGCAATAATCCTTGCAGTCCAAAAATGGCGAACTTATTTGTTGGGTCAGAAGTTTACAGTCCTCACAGATCAACGTTCTCTTCGATGTTTGTTGGAACAACGAGAGGTCCAACCTGAATATCAGAAATGGCTAACTAAACTACTCGGGTATGACTTTGAAATTAAATACAACCCAGGTTTACTGAACAAAGCAGCGGATGCTCTGTCTCGAATGCCACCAGTGGTAGAACTACGTACGTTATCAGCCCCAGCGATTATCAATGTGGATATTATACAAGCAGAAGTAGAGAGTGATTGCGTTCTTAAGACAATCATTGATGGAATAAAGATAGATCCAATGCGATTTCCGAAATATTCTATGAGCAAGGAACAATTGATGTACAAAGGAAGGATGGTGCTATCAAGTAAGTCCTCCCTTATACCCACTATTTTACATACGTTTCATGACTCTGTCATAGGAGGGCATTCGGGATTCCTACGTACCTATAAGCGATTGACAGGAGAACTGCATTGGAAATGAATGAAATCGGATGTTCAAGCTTATGTGGCCAAATGTGCAACCTGCCAACGAAACAAGTCTGAATCAGTGCTACCAGCAGGTTTGTTGCAGCCCCTACCCATTCCAGAACAGATATGGGATGATATTGCAATGGACTTCATCGAAGGATTACCCAAGTCAGCAGGGTACAATTCCATACTTGTCATTGTTGACAGACTGAGTAAGTACGACCACTTTATAGCATTGAAGCACCCTTTTTCTGCAAAAGACATCGCTCAGGTGTTTGTAAAAGAGATTGTGCGCCTCCATGGGTTCCCTCGATCGATTGTATCTGACAGAGATAAAATCTTTGTGAGTCACTTCTGGAACGAGATGTTCAAAATACAAGGGACTCAGTTGTGTAGAAGTACTGCTTTCCACCCACAAACTGATGGACAATCTGAGATCGTGAATAGATGTGTTGAGACATACCTTCGCTGTTTTTGTAGCGAACAACCAACAAAGTGGGAAAAATGGCTCTCTTGGGCAGAGTATTGGTACAACACCACTTTTCATGCATCAACTCGATCTACACCTTTCCACATTGTGTACGGACGACAACCTCCAGCAGTCATTGCGTATGGGGATCGCAAAACGACCAATGATACGTTGGAACAGCAGCTACTTGAGCGAGATCGCGCGTTACTTCTACTGAAAGATCATTTGCGTACTGCCCAAGATCGAATGAAGAGTCAAGCAGATAAAAAAAGAAGAGATGTCGAGTTTGCAGCAGGGGATATGGTTTATTTGAAAATTCGGCCATACCGCCAGCGATCTTTAGCGAAGAAACGGTGTGAAAAGTTAACACCTAAATATTTTGGGCCTTACAAGGTGATAGAACGAGTGGGGGCAGTAGCTTATCGTCTGGACTTACCCCAAGACACGCGAATCCATAACGTATTTCACATTTCACAACTCAAGAAAGACAAAGGCACCAATGTGCAGGTGCAAACTCGACCACCCCTGTTGACTGAGGACTATGAGTGGCAAGCTGAACCCGAAGCAGTGCTGGGCATCCGTTGGAATTCTGAGGATAATTGTAATGAATGGTTGATTCAATGGCAAGGAGGACAAACGTGTGATGCAACTTGGGAATCGGTATCGTTCATCAATGAGCAATTTCCTTCTTTTCACCTTGAGGACAAGGTGTACGAGACCCCGGGGGGTAATGTGAGACCCCCAATTACTCATGTGTATGCTAGGAGGGGTAAAACGGGTAATTGAGAGGAGACAAGTGCTAGACAAAGAAAGGACAAGTTTGTTAGAAGTTGTGGGGACCATTGTGATTGTTTTTGGCTGTTATTTAGAGAATAGTGCTGGGAGAGTAAATTAGGTTTTCATTTGGTATAGACATTGGTCTTTGGGAGAGTTTTCCAGCCTTTTGAAGGGTTGGGAAACCCTAGTTCTTATTGTGGCTGTTTACAAGTAAATATATAATAGAGATCACTATATATTGAAGAACTATCAATATATAGGTGATACATTTCATTGAATTTGCTGTGTGTTTGGATATATTTCTATTCATTTGCAGAGGTTAAGGTATTTGGATACCTAACATATAGATTATAGATTATACTTATTTTTGGGTCAATTTTACAAACCACCCCTACACTATAGTGTGTGTTTGTTACAACTTACAATGACTAATGAACTTTTGATGGTAGAAATTATACCCTCCAACTTTCCAAATGTAAAAATTGGGTAATTTTTTCTCTCACCAATACTCTCTCTCTCTACTTTCTCTATGATCATGTCATCTTAGAATGTGTCTTCAAGAATCAATATCCAAGGAAAAAAAATAAATATATGATGATGATGCAAGTGATGTTTAGAGATGTGGTTGAATTTTGAGAATCTGGTTTGTGAGTGTTTGAGTTTTGAATCTGATTAAAGGGTGGGTTTTGATGATCGAAAACACATGCTTAGTAGAATCTGCTTCTTACCAACTTGAAAACTAAACAGAGCAACTTTATTCATTTAATGCCACTATTAGAGAAACTAGAGAGAGTGAAAAAAGACCCAATTTTTACATTTTGAAAGTATAGTTGGAGAGCTTAATTTTTACCATCAAAAGTTGATGAATTTTACACTTATCAAAATTAGAGTGTCTAAATTTCATTATAGTAAGAAATTGGATCAACGTGGGTAAGAAGCAGATTCTACTAAGCATGTGTTTCCGATCATTAAAACATACACTAAAATCAAAATTGGGAAGAAAAAAACTACAGAACGACTGAAGAAAACCAATTAAAATAAATAAAAGTAAGACATTGATAGACAACAAACTTTTTGAAGAAGAAGATCTAGACATGTGCAGTTCCTTCTGTGAACTTGGGATCCTCACATCTGTACTTTCCATCAGGCCCAATTCCAAAACCTTTAGGATCAGCAAACACATTCTCTAATAACTGGCTTCTAACTGGATGGGGGCTTTCATCTGCAAACTCAACTGCTTCTTCAACTATCTCTTCTATCTTCTTCTCTATACCCTTTAGCTCCTGTTCACTGGCTAGATTGTTCTCCAGAATGTATTTCTTCAAAGCTGCAATCGGATCTCTAGCTGCATAACGGGCCTTCTCGGCTGCCACGGTTAAATCGGGAATTCTTAGTCCTTTGTACTTTCCAGAGTTATGGATAAGAAACTACTAAGTGAAAGTACAATAAAGAACATGATGGGGACATGAACTCTAAAAACATCATATTTTTATCTGGTGAATTTTAGAAATCTAAGATCTTATATATTATCATTCCATCCAAATTGCTATACTTGACATGATCAATCATGCAAAAGTCACACAATGGAGTTGTTATATCTATCAAGCTTGACTGGTCTCTTTCTTTTAATATGTTCACTTAAAAGAAAAGAAAAAACCAGCAGTCACTTCCACTTCTATGATGTTTGTTTCACTTCAAACCTAAACAGCAAACATTGCAGAATTTGCAGATGACTTCATTAATAGTATCCAGTAGACTGATATTTGAAGATGAACGATGCAATTTGGCCTCAGGCTCAGACAATGTACTTTGGATTAAATGCTGGTAAAACAAATCATAACACTTATTTACCTATTTTTTTTGGTAAAATCGTGAACAAATGAGAAAAAAATATTCAAATTAACTAATGAGTAAATTTCTAGCAGTGCAGCACATTACAACCCTGAATGGATTATCATCTAATAATATGATGGAGTACAGATTCAGAGATTAACTATCAACAAGAGCAAGCAAAAGCATATTTAGCAATGAAATTCAAATGACAACAAAATGTAGGTGTGAATTTAAGAGCACTAACCAGGGTCACGGAGTTCATCTGGATCAGCCAGTGAGTGTCCTCTAAACCTATAGGTTTCACATTCCACAAGAGTCGGTCCTTCTCCTCTCCTGGCCCGTCCAACTGCCTCCTTTGCTACCTCCCTCACCTTCAAAACATCCATACCATCAACATGAACACCAGGCATTCCAAATGCAGGACCCTTTTTCCAAATCTCAGGATCCGAAGTCGCCCTCAAATGCGACATTCCAATTGCCCAAAGATTATTCTCCACAACAAATACAATTGGCAATTTCCACAGCGCTGCCATGTTCAAACACTCGAAGAACTGGCCATTGTTGCAAGTTCCATCTCCGAAAAACGCCAACGTGACATCTTCACAGTCTGCCTCTTTCAAAACTTCTCTCTTGTATTTAGATGTGAATGCTGCACCAGTAGCCACTGGTATGCCTTCGCCAATGAAGGCAAAGCCACCGATCACATTATGTTCTTTCGAGAACATATGCATCGAGCCACCTTGGCCCCGGCAGCACCCTGTGGTCTTTCCAAAGAGCTCACTCATGACCGCACGGGCTGGAACTCCCTTGCTGAGAGCATGGACGTGATCGCGATAAGTGCTTACTACAGTATCACGTTGCGTAAGAAGCTTGATGAAGCCAGTGGAAACAGCTTCTTGGCCATTGTAAAGGTGAACAAAACCAAACATTTTACCTCTGTAATACATCTGTGCACACATATCCTCAAAAACTCTGCCTAATATCACGTCCTCGTACAGTACCAAACCCTCATCTTTTGTAATCAGCTGTGTAGAGACAACAAAAAGAACCAAAGGGGGAAAAAATTCAAACCAAGATGGTTTATGTAGCAAAGGAATGCATGCAGAAGCTTCCAGTAACTCAACATAGCTAATTCCAGTGGTGGGTGGGGCAACAAAATAACTTTCAATCGAAATTTCCAAAAGAAAATAGCAACAGGGAGACCAAAATTAACAAATTAAACATCAACAAAAGCAAAAGCATGAAAGGCAGATGATTCCAAAGTGAAATTTGATGCTAAATTACCCCATTTGGCCAAAATTCGAAGAGCATTAGCAAACCCAATTAACAAATTAGCAATGAAGAAATGGGAAGAGTACCAAATTGGAAGTGGGTTTGAGCTTGTTCTGCTTGGCAACATCGGAAACGGCGGCGACAGTGGAGGATCTCGAGGGAGTAATGGATTTAGAGAGAGAAGGGAGGCGAAATCTAGATCCAAGAAAGTTGGAGGAGGATCTAAAGGGATGAAAGAAGAGGGGTTTTTCATTGGAGTTTAGAGGAAGTGGTTGGAGGATTTTGGGAGATGCAGAGAAGGACATTGTGTTTATTTTGATTGAAAATGGAGAAAGAGAGATGGGAAAATGGAAGGAGGGAAAGAAGAGAAGATGTAAATAAAAGGGGAAGAGAAAGAGAAGAAGAAGGGGCGGAGGAAACTAGAAGAGGGAACTGCTGAAGAAGGATGAATTTGGTGGCAAAAGAAGAATAAATCGACAACCATGGATTTGGGCGACAATTCCTGTGGTTTTTTTTTATAAAAATATTAAAATTAATAAATAAACATTTTATACTTTTAAATGAGTTAAAATACACTTATTATAATATTATATTCACGTTAGGTTACATTTTGTTATTGTTTTTTTTAATATTTTATCGATTTTGTACGAAAGGATGGAAATGTTGATTCACTCCTGATGTCGATGTCGAACCTATGGATATGTGAAAATGTCGATAGAAATTTAATACCATGCCTACAACTAATGATTTTGTTATATTATATATAATACTATTTATATCAATTTTCAACTCTTTCATTTATCTATAAAAATGTCGTATTTCATTTTATGGGTCCTAAAATGAAAAAAAAAAAAAAACTTCCATGATGAAAGAAAAAAAAAGCATTTTGATTTATAAAAATATTAACATGTCTATAAATATTTTCGTTCACTAGATTTCAATTGAAAAAAATGAAGGATTTCACATTTTATAAGATACTTAAATTACTAATTTTAGTGTCAATTGATTTTAAGATAACATGATATGATAATATAAATAATTTTTTATTGTAATTTCTAAAATAGTTAGATTTGTTATATCTTTTTCTATAAAATGTCTATTTTATATATGGAACAAATAACTATTTTAGCTCATTGTTAGTTTTTGATAAATTATTTAAATAAATGGATAACATGATTTTTTATTTTTGTAGGTCTCGTTTAACTTTTAAGACATTGAACAAGTTCAAATATTTCTACCTTCACACATTTTTTTTTAAGACAATTTGGAGATTTAAACTTGTAATCATATTCACCTTCCAAACCTGTTGAATTTGAGAGAAAAAGAATAAAAAGTAAAATAATCTTAAATATAAAAAAGAGGTTAGGGTCAATAAAAGGGGAAGAGAGAGAAGAGTGGGCGGAGGAAACTAGGAGAGGGAGCTTGAAAATCGCCACCTTTCTAAGCTGTGAGGATTTTGGTGTTTATTTTTCACTACAAGTACAAAGGATCAATCAAATGGAGGGAGCAGGGGAGAAAGCGGGAAAAATTTCTAGTACATTCCTATATGAATATCACTGTCTTTCAATAATTGTCACATCATCATTCTTTTAAAATAAAAATACGTGAATTTTTTTTATGTGGGTCTACTAATTTTTTAATTAACAAATTTTTTTCTCTTACCGTTTTCATTCCTCTCTCTTCCTTTCACTCACCTTCATCTTTTAAAATAAAAACACCTTAAATTTTGTATGAGTCTACCAATTTTTTAATTAACAAATTTTTTCTCTTACCTCGTGTTCTCCTTCCTCTCTCTTCCTTTTACTCACCTTCATCTTAATAATTTTTTTTCTCTTACCTCCTTTTCTGTTCTCTTTCCTCTCTCTTTCTTTCACTAACCTTCATCTTTTCAAGTTGGTTTAAAATTAAGCCACACAACAAAATCAATAACAAATTTGGTCAAAAACTTTCCGAATTGAGTTATATTTAATATCTAAACTTTCAAAAGTGTTTAATAAGTCTTGAAGTTTTAATTTTTCTCAACTTTAGGAAGTGTTTAATAGATCTTTCAATTTTTCAATTTTGTATTTAATAAATCTTTTTTTTTTCCATAGATCTATTAAAGATAAAAATGAGATTGACCTAAAAATGAATACTTATTTTATTTTTGTCTCGTCAAAAGCATTAGAAGATGGTGGTTTGATTTTGTTGTTTTAAACCCTGGAGAAGATGAAGGGAAGTGAAGAAGATGGTGGTTTGATTAGACCGAAGACGAAGGGGAGTGAGGAGGGAGGAAGAGGAAAAAAAAAAAAAAAGAAAAAAAAGATGCAACACAAAGAAGTTTATTAATTAAAATATAGTAATTTAATTCTGATCTGGTTATTTTAAACCAAGTGGAGAAGATGAAGGGAAGTGAAAAGAAGAGAGGAAGGAGAACATAAAAAGAGTAAAAAGAAGAATTTTGTTAAATAAAAAATTGGTAGGCCCACACAAAAATTGAGGTATTTTTATTTTAAAAGAATTGCCACGTTTCACTCATTGAAAGGTACCAAAACTCCCAACTACATGTGTACTAGAAATTTTATGGAGAAAGCAACTCAACTAAAACCACCTACTTTCTACACCTATTTATGTATTTATATTATTTTGTTTTGTGAAAATATTATGGGTATTTTCTTATTTGCTTCCAAGTTTCACTCTTTTTGACTCTACCCTAGATCCAATGTTTTTAACCTGAAGAGTCTAGCCGTCATCAACATACACTACTACTAGAAAACAACATTACTTCAACACTTGCAATTTTTAATTACTTGACGTTTTTATGAAGAAATATTTGATAAGAAGTTCGTCATTTGTAAATGTCTCTGACAACGTCATTACTTTGCTCACAATCATGAGAAAAACTTTATTTTCTTGTCAGTATGAAATCATATGGGCAATCATGGAGAGTAGAACCCGTGTACGAGTTGTTCATGGCAACGATCATTGAAGAAGTCTTGAACGACATAACTTCACTTGTACTTTGCAACGAAGAAAAGATATGAGATGTAGAGATGGTTCCACTGGGCGTGCCAATTTACACGAGATTTTAGAAAAAAATATTTAATACGTGTAATATCAACTTGATTTATATTAATATGTATGTGTGTGTTATAATTTTTAATGTTTATCTTCTGATTCTTTCTCTCTCAAAGTAAATGTGTCTCAAGGGTTTTGCTACTTGTTCTCGATGTTGGATTTGACTCGAGGGCTTCGCAACTTGTTCTCGATGTCGGATTTGGCTTGAGGGCTTCACAGCTTGTTCCTGATGTTGGATTTGTTTCGAGAGCTTCACAACTTGTTCTTGGTGTTGAATTTGTTTCGAGAGCTTCACAACTTGTTCTCGATGTTGGATTTGGCTCGAGGGCTTCGCAGTTGTTCTCACAGTTTGTTCCTGATGTTGGATTTGTTTTGAGGGCTTCGCAACTTGTTCTCGATGTTGAATTTGTTTCGAGGGCTTCACAGATTGTTCTCGATGGTTGGATTTGGCTGGAGGGCTTCGCAGTTTGTTCTCGATGTTGGATTTGTTTCAAGGGCTTCGCAACTTGTTCTCGATATTGGATTTGGCTCGAGGGCTTCACAACTTGTTCTTAATGTTGGATTTGTTTTGAGGACTTCAAAACTTGTACTCGATTTTGAATTGTCTTGAGGGCTTTGTAGTTTGTTCTCGAGGAGTCCTTCTTTGCTTCTAAATTCTCTCTAGGCTCTTGAGAGCCAAATGTTTGAACCCTTCAAATGAAGGAAGACCTCTCTATTTATAGAGTTTTCATGAGCACTAATGAGTTTGAGTTTTAATGGTCTTTGAGCTCAATTATTTGGATTTGAGCTTTGTTGCCTTTGGACTTTGGGCCAAATGAACTTTTGAATAGCCTTTTGGACCCCTTGGATCTGGAGTCCAATTATCATAGGGCCCAATTTGATCGACTAAGCTTACTTGTGATCATAATGAAGACACATGTCATTATTTGGGAATAGTCAATCTTGTTGTTTTAAATATAACTCGGGGGCACGTGTCAATTTATGATTGATCTCAACCGTAATTTTGTCATCATGATGATGTGACACTTTCTGATTGTCCAAAATTTCTCTCGTAACACATGTAAGTTCAATAATTTAAAAAAATATTTAAATTTAGTTCTTATATGTTTACAGAGTTATTTATGTTTTGATAAGTTTAATTGTTCGATAATTTTAAATTATTGAGTTAGTATTCAACCTAATTAAGCTAAGTGTAGTTGGAGAATCAACCAACTCGAAAATTCTTGGTCCAAAACAGACTTCTAATTCGACTTAATCTAACCCGTGTACATCCCTCCTTAGTTTTCAATTTTTTTCTTATGTTGTGCCTAGAGGCCGAATCATCTTGAGTTTCAAACAATTGGTATCGCAGTAGTCTTTGTTTCCTTTTAATTATTAAATAGGAATGGTGGGAGTTTTTTTTTTTTTTTTTTTAATTTGTTTTTCTTGTTCATTTATGTGAGATATGAATGGATAGTTTGTGAATTCTGTCATAAATTTAAAAGTACGAGTAAAGTGATACAAACCAAAATTTAGAGACTAAATAGGTACTTTAATGAAAGTATAGGGACGAAATTATTTTTAACATTCTTATTTAATTAATTCTCCAAATTTCTAAGAAATTTAGTAAAAGAAAATTGTGTTTTCAATTTAGTAAAAAATGTGTTTTCATTGTGTAGGGTGCTAACACCTTCCCTACATTCAAATGACTCTCGAACTTAATTTCTGATTAGTAGACCAGATTTCATTTGTTGAATATGTCCAAGACTATGAGAAGATTCGAGTTGGGGTACTGTTGTGTAATTTATGTAATAAAATATCGCAAGTATACGGGTCAAGTTTAATATAGTGTATGAAAATACTGATATCGTCCTCAGGATTGATTTTCTAGTTCACCTAATTACCACGAATACTAACTCAATTTTATTTAGAGAATGAAAATAGAAGAATATGTTAAAGCAAAATAAAACATAAAATAAAATATGGAGAACAATAAGGAGAGATATGTCCTAGGGAATTGACTTGAGCAATGACTTCACCGTTATCTCTTCTTATTCTTCATTCATTAAAAGTTAGAATTATTTAATTTCTATATTGTTGACAAGTTCTACCCTATAGACTTGTTATTCTCTCTCGAATAATATAATAACAATATTCTTTGAAAAGTAAATTGTCTATATTTCAATGACAATTCGGGCAATACAAATATGAAGAATGTAAAACTACAACTACCACAAAACCTAGAAGGATATGTCTATCTCATGTATAAATTAGTGAAAACAATTCAATATCATCAATAATAATTGTCTCTCAACCTCAAATCGTTGACATAAAATTCATGCGAAGAATGGTCAAATCCTAACATGCATTAAGCTAAAAAAACAGTTCCCACAACCAGTATGAAATTAAAATACCAACTATTAATTAAGAAGAATAAAATTCAATGATCGATTACATCAAAGTTCTAAGTCAAAAGAGTTTAGCTAATCATGTTAATACTATAAAATATAAACTCAATAATAAAACTCATAGCAAAACTACAAATTAAAAGGGGAAGAAAAAATAAAACTCGTGTCGATTTCATGTTTCCGCAATCTCCACGATCCAGAATGTAAATCTCTACTTTGTGCTCCCAAAAATCTCTAACTCTAGAAACAATGTTATTTTGAAATTGTGATCCACTCTTCAAATTGACTCCAAAAAAATATACTAAAAAATATGTATTTATATCATATTTTAAATAAAAATCGTATGATAACAGGCCTGGGCGGACGACAATGGTACGAAGGTATTTAAAATTGAATTTCGAAATATGAAGAGGTTAAATAATAACAAAAACGTTTCATTTTATTTTTAAAGAAAAAACGGTTTTCTCTTGCCAATGGCTCAACTGACATTTGTATGTCTTGGTTCGAATCTCCCTACCCTAGTGTGAAAAAAAAAAAAAAAAAACCGCTTAATTTGTTTTTGAAACTTTTGCCTAATTAATTTTAAAACAAAATTGTCATTTAAATTAATTTTACTTTTCTTTTTATGAATGTGTTTTTTTAGTTTCGGTAAATAGGAAATTTTGGGAATAAGAAAAACACGCTTTACAAGGATTTTTTTTTTTTTTTTAAATCAAACTCTTGAAAATCCACGTTATTACCCTCCGGCGAACCAGTTCATCAGCGGCGTTTCGACAAAGCTCCCAACGACGAATCTCAGTGACGGCAGATGCTTGAACGACCTTAGACCATGTCAGCAGTGAAGCTTTGTACGATCTAGCGGCGGAAGTTCGAGCTTGGACGTCAGCAGATTCAAAACGGTGGCGGCGAAGTGCGATCTCCACGACGATCGGTGAACTTCGAGCAAACTCCGATGGAATTTGCGAACAGTAGCACCGACGTCGAACAGAGACCAACAAACGACGACCACCTTCTGTAAATAAGTAGTAAATATTTGTCAATTACTGCTTATTTACATAAATTTTGTTATGTCTTATGAATGAAGTTGCGTTTTTTTCTCAAGAAGAATGAAATTTCCTTTCCATATGATGTTAAATCGAAATTTCACTCAACATATCGAATTCTTGCTTTATTTTTAAAGTTAAGGTGATTAAGTTGAGACATTGTTTGAGTTAAATCATTTTTCTTTTCTCAAATTAAGAACCATTTTTCAAAATTAATTGGATAATAAAACTTAAACATGACTACCATTTTTAATGGGTGTTGTAGGGTGCTAACATCTTCTCTACACTCAAATTACTCCAGAACTTAATTTCTGATTAATGCAGTTTTTTCGTTTTTTTTAAAAGTAGTCAATCACACTCGAAATGATTGGTGGTTACTCCAAAATATTTTATTTTAATAAAGCCCTTAAAAAAGGACATCGGCCGCTCCGCGTCGCGATGACGTTGTGACAATCCTTATTATGTTCTAACCCTTCACCCATTTAATATGGCAAGCGGTAGTATATAATATATAAACTTCATTATATAATATATATACCATCTATATTATATAAATAACGTGTAATATAATGCACACCATATATACAACAAGTTGTTTATGCACGTTTTTTGTTTATATGTATTTATTATATAATATATATCAGGTATATATATACTTCATTAGGTTCTGAGTCTTCGCCATTTTAATAACTTGTAATATAGTACATCATATATACAACAAGTTGTTTATGCATGTTTTTTTGTTTAAACGTACTTATTAAATCTTCATTTTTTTTTTTTTTTACAAATCTTCTAATACTTGTTGTACATATTGTTGTGCAATAAAATATCGCAATTGTACGAGTCAAGTTTTAATATAGTGTATTGAAAATACGGATATCGTCCTCAGGATTGGTTTTCTAGTTCAACTAATTACCACGAATACTATCACTCAATTTTATTTAGAGAATAAAAATGGAAGGATATGATTAAAATAAAATAAAAACATAAAATAAAATAAGATTCAATGACCAATTACATCAAGACTCCAAGTAAAAAAAGTTTAACTAATCATGTTCAATAGTTGAAAATACAAACTTATAACAAAACTACAAATTAAAAGGGAAAGAAGAAATAAAAATCGTGTCGATTCCACGTTTCCGCTGCAATCTCTACTATCCCGAGCATGTAAATCTCTACTTTGTGCTCCCAAATCTCTTCTAACTGTAAAAACTATGTAATTTCGAAATTGGGGTTCACCCTCCAAATTGGCTCCCCAAGAAATCCTAAAAAATATGTATTTATATCTTATTTTAGGTAAAAATGGTATCATAACGTTTGTTGGATTGCTGCGTTGGTAGGGTGCGAAATGGAATATTTCACGAGCAGGTGTGGACGGCTGAAAATTGGGTGTGGCGCTGAAGAATAAATTAAATGTTTGCTGGATTTAACATCATAATTGGTGTTTGGTTGCATTGGTAGGGTGCGAGATGAAATATTTCACTTCGCGCCTGCGTCGCGAGTCTGGTCCGGTTCTGGGTTGGTTCAGCGAAAAACTTTAGTTTCGTAGCCTAGGCGCTATGCTCGCTTAATTTTCATCGCAGAGCTTCTAGATTCTCCGGTTCGCTCCAAAATGCTCGATATCTACAAATAATCAAATATAATCGTGAAAGTACACTTTTATTCCTCTAAACTAACATAAAATAGGCCTTAGATAGATCATTTTGTGTGCTATCACATATCAATAAATTATATTATATTTCTCATTTGTTAGGTTCCAAATATTTCTTATTTGTTAGGTACCAACGCAATTCTTGTACGCATTGTTTATGGTGATAATTGGAATAAGAGAGACAATTATATTGACTACAAAGTTTCGAAGGTAATTATGAAATTAAGAATTTTCTTCAATAATTTGATGGACACAATTATAAAACAACTAGAAATGGTCGATAATTACAACTTCCGTGATGTATTTGCTAGTGTTCGTCCTCCCACCTTTATAGCAAGAGGTATAAAATTGATAGACGACAATGATATTGGTTGGTTCTTCAACATGTTTTGTAATGTTTCATCAAATATTTGTTCATTAGTAATAAATGATAGAAAGGGCATCTCAGTTATACTAGACAATATGTTTGTTGTTGCCTCAACTGCCAATGAATTCCTTCTTTCATGCTCTTCAAGTTGTTTAATCATCACCATTATCTAAAAAATGAACATCATAAAAATTAACAATATATATCATCTAATATATTTAATACATCTCTTGAATATACAAACATAAATAGTAACAACCTCAAACTATATAAATATGAAAATTAACAACCATAAGTAACATTAACCAAAATATCGTACCTTTGTTATAGTTTGAGGCTGATATTATTCTCAAAACACTATCAAAGTTTATATATAAAATACCATGATATTGACCATGTATATATCCGAAACCACAAACAGGCACAAAAAGTACGACCATTAATAATACTATGATATATACATTGTTATATACCCTGATTTTACAATGATAAATATCACAAACGGTCACATAAACCACAAACAATAATAATAATAAAAAAAAAGAACCGTGATATATACCCTGTTCCATAAAAAAAAAAAAAAAACCCTAATATATATCCTGTGTATATAGACTCTGTTATATACAACAAAAACCCCCAAAATAAAATTCACATTTCAATTGCAAACAACATGCGATATAAAAAAAAACATCAATCATAACTGTAAGATAAATTTTCCGTCGTACGACGACAATGAGAGTTACTGTTGAACTTAGTTTTCAGCATACAGCGATGATGGGGGTTACAATGCGTAAATTACCCTAACCAAAATACTCAGTATTATTCGTGTGGACGACGTTGATAAAAAAACAAAAAAGTGCTGAAAATGAAAATGAATATGAAAAAGGCAGTGAAAACTTACCGGAGATGAACAAGTCGACAAAAATGTTAAATGAATAATTTGTAACCTCAATAATTAGTCCTTTGAGTTCTTGATTGTAACTCCTTGGAATATGTAAGGGGTCTAACAATATGAAAGGTCATGTAACTTCATAGAGAGTTAATTCTAGAAATCTCTATAGTCTCCTAGCAATATGAAAGGTCATGTAACTCTCTAATATGAAAAGTCATGTAACTTCCTAAGAGTTAATTCTAGGAATCTATAGAGTCTCTTTTTAACACCTATAAATAGAGGTGTTCACCACCCCTTGAAAGCAAGCTCCAATTGAGCAAAGTGCCATAACACTCAATACAAGAAAATTCTCCATATTATCTCTTCATTTTGATTTTGTCTCAATTTTTCCGTTATTGCCTCCAACAAATTTGGTATCAGAGCTATCCTAAAATGAACACCAATTGTGTTCCAAACTTGTTTTCAATCTCAACAAACCAAGTTTCGATTTTTGATGGAGAGCATTATGAATATTGGCAAAGTCAGATGGAGACCATTTTTATTTCTCAAGATCTTTGGGAAATCATTGAAGAAGATTATGAAGTACCTGCCGTAGAAGAAGATGAAGCCACTTCCGAGCGGTCAGCAGATCAAGAGAATGAGTTTAAGCAGAACAAAAAGCGAAATGCTTTAGCGCTTCGTCTCATTCAACAAGGTGTTAGTAAGTCAATTTTTTCTCGAATTTTTGGTATTAAAAAAGCTAAAGATGCTTGGGAGATTTTGCAGAAAGAATTTAAAGGAACTGAAAAAGTTATTTCCATCAAGTCGCAATCCTTGTGGAGAGATTTTGACAACTTGGCGATGAAGGAAAGTGAAAACGTTCGAGATTATTTTTCCCGAGTTTCACAGATAATCAACCAGATGAAGTGTTATGGGGAAACAATTCCAGAAAAGAGAATCAATGAAAAAGTTCTCCAGAGTCTTCCTCCAAAATTCAATCATGTTGTTGCTGCCATAGAAGAATCCAAAGATGTGTCTAAGTTGACAATTTTTGAACTAATGGGTTCAGTTCAAGCTCACGAAGAAAGGTTGAACAAGTCTCCAAGTCAATCAGTAGAGCAAGTTTTTCATACCAAGCTCGATTTTGCAGAAAAGAAGACTTACAAGTCCAACTCCAAAAAATGGTGGAATCCAACGCAAAAGAAAGAACAAGGTCAAAGAGACAAGGAAAAATGGCAAAGTAAATCTGGTAATTTCGACTCTCACTGCATTATTTGCAAAAAATCAAATCATGAGTCTAAAGATTGTTACTTTAGATGCACTAAATGTTGGATTCCAAATCATTCCCAAAAAGATTGTTGGTTTCAAAATAAAAAGGAAAAAGATGAAGCAAATTTTACAAAAGAAGATGAAGGGGAGAAATTATTTTGTTGCACAATTTACCAAAGTCAATCTCAAAGTAAATGGTACCTGGATAGTGGTTGCAGTAATCATATGACAGGAAATAAAGACTTCTTTGTCAAGATTGATCGCAGTTTTAGCTCTCAAGTACAACTTGGCGATGGCAAGATGCAGAAAGCAGAAGGAAAGGGTGTTATTGTTGTACACACCAAGAAAGGAGATACGAGGTATATTTCAGATGTTTTTAATGTTCCTGGCATAACTCAAAATTTGTTGAGTGTAGGTCAATTGCTCCAAAATGGATATGCAGTTAACTTTGATGATGGCAAATGCATTATTCTAGACAAGAAAAATGATCAGATAGTTGCAAAAGTTGATGTTGACACCGTATTTCGTCCGACCTTATTTATCATCATTTTGGAATTTTTACATCATTTTATGTTTTTTCACTTATTTTTAAGTATTTTTGAGTTTTTCTTTAATTTCGTCATTTTCTTGTTATTTTCGGAATTTTCGAGAAATTCACCAGATTTGTCTTCCGTTAGTGGATCGTTCAGGCGTCCAGGTTTCCAGTTTAGGTTTCTTGGTCTCGGGATTCCAGTTTAGAGTCTATCATTGTAGGTTTTGGTGTCTCAGTCTCGAGACTCCAATTTAGTGTTTAATTTTAAGTTTTGGGTTTAAGATTTCAATTTGGGGTTTCGGTTTGGGGTTTCTTTAATTTAGGCTTTAAGTCCATTTATGTTCTAGTTTGTTGGCTATATATAGAATGAGGGGCTAATAGGACAAAGAGAGAAAGAGTGAGAGGGAATTGAAGGAGGAAGAAGCCAAAATAGGGTGGATCCCAAAGCTCGAGAAAAAAATCATTTTCTCTCTCTCCACTCTCTCTCTCTCCTCACTATTCATCATCTTCAACCTCTCCCCTCATCTTACCTCCCCTACCTAAATCCGGCCACCACCCAACTTCACCACGCACGGCGGAAACGCGGCGGAGCTCCGGCAAGACCACGGCGGCGATCTTCGTCTTCTCCAAACCTCACGGCGACGAACTTCGTCTTCTCCAGCAACCCAGACAGCGGAGCTTCACCTTCAAGCTACGAGCGAAGACGGCGGCGCACCTCATCTCTCCGGCGAATGCAACCCAGACGATGACGCGACTTCAGGAGGTTTGGGTCTTCTTCGAGCAAACCAGACGGCGACCGGGCTTGAGCTGGGACGAACGGAGCTTCTTCACGAACCAAGCTCCGGCAGCCGCTGCAAACTCCGAGCTCCAGACGACGAATTCGTACCGTCGCACCTGAGCTCCATCTTCAACCGTGCTGCAGATCTCCATCTTCAGACCCAGACGACGGCAGACACTCTTGAACCACGACGGAGTAGCCGACCACGCACAACAAACCTCAACATCGCACAGTGACGGCGGCGAACCAGATCCGAACTCCTTCTTCTCCCTCGAACTCAGACGACGACGGACGACCAGCTTCTTCACATAGCAGCAGCCGCAAGCCTCCACTACAAGAATTTAGGGTTTTCTCGACGCAGAAAATCCGTCGAGAAAGACCCTAAATCCGTCGAGATAACTTTTCCCGACGGAAAAACAACCGTCGGGAGTTTTCGTCGAGACAAGGGCGTCGGGAGAGGCTCTCTCGACGCTTTTAAACTTTCGTCGAGAAAGGTTGTTCTCTCGACGGTTTGGCTCGACCGTCGAGAGAACGATTTCTCTCGACGATCAGACCAATCGTCGAGAAAGTACTTTTTCTCGACGGTTTAGGGTTTCCTAATCCGTCGAGAGAAATGATACTCTCTCGACGGTTTAGAAAACTCTAATCCGTCGAGAAAGAGTATCATTTCTCTCGACGATTTTGTTTAGCAAAATCCGTCGAGAGAATTCACTCTCTCTCGACGGATTAAACAAAATCGTCGAGAGAAAGCCTTTCTCTCGACGATTTTGTTTTACAATATCGTCGAGAGAAGTCACTCTCTCTCGACGGATTAAACAAAACCGTCGAGAGAAAGCCTTTCTCTCGACGATTTTGTTTTAAAATATCGTCGAGATATGGTCAGTTTTATTTAATTTATATTTTTAATTCCTGTTTTTTTTTTTCAATTTAAAATACCAAATAGGTTTGAAACACACATTTAATTAATTAAATTGAAACATTAGATTGTAAAAAGTTATTTTCATTGAAATGTAAATTAAAATTGTTAAAAAGTTGGCTTACACAACAAAATTAAACCTACAGAAATATTCAAAATTAAACGCAGTCGAGTCCACTTCGAGAGCAGCTTTGTGAACAACATCAACCCAAAATACCTGAAAAATAAAATAATGAATCTCATATTAACATAGCATCAAAAAAATAAAAAATTATAACTTAAAACATAAAGTGAAATGCAAAAACTAAATTTACCTAAACATCAACCTAAACTCAACATACATGCAAAATCTAAATTTACCTAAACATCAACGTAACATCAACATACATGCAAAATCTAAATTTACCTAAACATCAACATAAACTCAACATACATGCAAAATCTAAATTTACCTAAACATCAACATAAACTCAACATACATGCAAAATCTAAATTTACCTAAACATCAACATAAACTCATATATATATATATAGTTTAATTAAAACAACCCAAATCTATATATGAACTTAAACTAAACTAAAACACAAAACTAAAGTTAGCTTAACTTAAACTAACTACTAAATTACTAAAGTTAGTTTACTTCAACTAACTTTAAACAACAAAATTAACGAAACTTAAACTTAAAACAACTCAAATCTACTCGAACTAAACTAAAACAACTCACATATATATATATAGTTTACTTAAAACTAAACTCATAAGTCATAACATATATACTTCAACTAAGTTAACTCTAAAACAACACTAAACAACTTAAATCTACTCCAAACAAACCAAAACAACAACTCTAAACAACACCAAACAACCCAAATCTACTCCAAACAAACCAAAACAACAACTCTAAACAACACCAAACAACCCAAATCTACTCCAAACAAACCAAAACAACAACTCTAAACAACACCAAACAACCCAAATCTACTCCAAACAAACCAAAACAACAACTCTAAACAACACCAAACAACTCAAATCTACTCCAAACAAACCAAAACAACAACTCTAAACAACACCAAACAACTCAAATCTACTCCAAACAAACCAAAACAACAACTCTAAACAACACCAAACAACCATATACTCAAAATCAACATCAAACTCAACACATATACTCAAAATCATATTGACTACCATAACTGCAGGATAGTCAAACCAAAACAACAACTCTAAACAACACCAAACAACCATATACTCAAAATCAACATCAAACTCAACACATATACTCAAAATCATATTGACTACCATAACTGCAGGATAGTCAAACCGAAACAACAACTGTAAACAACACCAAACAACCATATACTCAAAATCATATTGGCTACCATAACTGCAGGATAGCCAAACCAACAAGTCTTATTACCTACAAATAATTTGATTACAAGAGGATAAAGATGATACCTATTTCGATGTTCGGCCTTGTGAACGAACGAGTTGGCTAACCATTTCTCTGAGGCTAGCTACTTCAGCTGTATTTTTAGCTAATTCAGCTGCATTTCTAGCTCGTTCAGATGTATTTTCAGTCATCATTTGTTTCAACTCTTGTTGGGTTTCATTCAGTCGTTCCACGGTCTGATTCAATTGTTCTTTTGTGTTGTTCAACTCTTGCTGTGTCTGAGTCACAACAAGACTTAGTTCATGCTCTCTCTGTGATTGATAGGTTGAACTATGTTTTCTTGATTTCGACGGTCTTGGTCCATAACCTACACCTTTAATGTGACCTGATCGACTACCCAATACTTCTTCACGTATTTCTTCCTCAGAAAGTGGTTGGGTCCCTTCTGGAGTGGGTCGACTTTGCATCTCTTTCATTTTAAGCTGCGATTATTAATTCATATAAGAATTTTGATACTAACTTTACAAATTAATTATCCTTAAGAAGTAGGAAACTTACAAAACTATCCCGAGCGGCCTCATTCACCCACTGATCATCTTCACCTCCTTTATTATGTGTTCTTGTGGCACGAAATAAATCAATAGGTCCTAAGTTCACACCTTTTGCTTTCTACAACAAAGTTTTTTACCATATCAATAATTATTCATGACAAAAAAAAACTGAAACCATAAATCGTTTTTCCAACCTACCATTTTTTCGTGTACGTGAAGGAATGACTTAGTTCCAGTGCAATGATTGAAAGGAAGACTTTGTCGATTCTTTTTATTTTTGTCTGCATTTTTCTAAGAAAATAAGAGATTATTAGTGTAAAAAAATTTAAATGGTGTCATATGATCACATCTCTAACAAATTTAAGTAATGTACCTTAAATTCAGGGTCATCCCACCTATCGCATAGGTGAAGCCAATCTGACATGTCAGGTACTCGTTCATGCGGCCATGCACGTCCTTCCTCAGGGGTGGATGATTCTTTATAATGTTTGAGCAATTCCGCTCTAAACTCTTTAAAAGAATTCTTTGAAATGTGCTCAATGCATTCATGAACGACGGGTTTTGACAAATCAATCACAAAATGATTCTGCAAAAAAAGAAAAACATAAGTAAAGTATTTTTAGCTAATAATCACAAACAACTAAAAAAATAAACTTACCAATAGTCGATCTTTAACGTGGTCTCGGACGTCCTGTGGCACTTGTTTCCATGATTTGTATCTCACAGAAAAGCTTTCTCTCACAATGGTACCAATGGCTAAGCTGAACGTTGAGGCAAAATCACACGTCGGCTTCCGGATTTCATCAGAAATATGTATTGGAATTTTTCCGTGTTTTCGAACATATCTATCCAAATTTAGATTTCGACCATATCCCCTCACGTTACGTACAATCCTAACTGAAATAAATAATGAACATACAATTTAATATTCATATCATATCGAAAAATATAAGTATCAATTCAATTAAGTTAACCTGAAGCCTCATCCTCCGCAGAAGATGGTGTGTCTGTCATCCGCAATCCCTCCAAATAAATATTAGCTGAATCTCGGGAATTAATACGATCAGATGACATCGTCTACCTACAAAACAATCATGAAATGTATAAATGAAACACATAGTTACATACATCTACAAATGTTACATAAATCTACATACTGATTTCAATCCAAATGTTCATCGCTTGAATCAATGCCAGGATCTTCCTCTTCCTCTTCCTCTTCCTCTTCCTCTTCCTCTTCATCTTCATCTTCATCATTTATGAAATCATCATTATTGTTTGACGATAGATTTCTACTTTGTGATTCAATACTTGGGTCATCCACAATTATAGGAGGAACATCATCTCTGCATAATGTGGTGTCATCATCAATGAATATGTTCTCATCGACTCTCATACCGCCATCTACTTCTAACAAATCAAGTTGGTCATTTCCAAGATCTTCTACCTCTGGAATGTCCCATAAGCGTTTATTTTGGACCAATTGCACTACTTTCCAATGATTACCATATTTTGGGTCATTGAGGTAAAATACTTGTTGTGCTTGATTAGCAAAGATGAAAGGATCATCAACATACCAACAATGAGACGTATTAATTGATGTAAACCCTAAATCCACGTGTGGTTTATTCTTGTTAGTGTCAAACCATTTACATTTAAAAATAATAGTACGTCTTCTCTTAACATACTCCAAGTCCAAAATATCGGTCACTACACCATAGAATTTCGACTCAACACCTTCACTGTCAGTTTCTCCAGGCACCATGACACCACTATTTTGCGTTGTCCGACGATTATCACGTGCTACCGTGTGAAAACGCACTCCATTAACATTGCATCCAGTATACGATCGCACTAAAGAAGTGGGACCCATTGCTAGAGAATACACGTCATCAGACACATTTTCTCTCTTACGCAATGAGAGAACCTGTTCATTCAAACATATATCTTACTAATGCATAACATTAATCATAATTAAAATTCAATTTATAAACTCTCATAACTATATACTTACATGAGATTTGAACCAATCAGGAAATTGTTCCTTATGTCTTCTAGCTAAGTCGGATATGTTTCGTGCTTGAGAACGAATCAGTCTCAAATGTTGCCTATGAACACAAAAAGTAAGAATTACGACTCATATTTATTTCACTTGCACCCTTAAAATGATTGAAAACGATACGTACCTACGGTAATGTCTTATCTCATCACAATTGTTCAGAATATACCATTGTGCTATCCGTTTCTCCTCAATGGATAAGGTCCTTGAAGTTGAACCCCCAAACGGTTTTGCCCTTTGTCTAAACAATTCAAATTCACCATAAGTATCGTTCTCGGGAATTTGATCATCATTTCGTTCATCTCTATTGAATCGCGTTTCAATACCAGTTAGGTACATTGAACAGAAATTCACCGATTCATTTATTACATATTCTTCTGCTATAGAACCCTCGGGACGTGCTTTATTTCGAACGTACTGTTTTAAAGTTCGCAAACTTCTTTCAATAGGGTACATCCAACTATAGCTAACAGGACCCACAATTCTGGTCTCATATGGCAAATGGACTGCAAGATGCACCATTACATCAAAAAATGCCGGTGGGTAAATTTTTTCCAACTTACAAAGTATCATGACTGTAATCGATCCAAATCAGTTGTGGTAATCGTTTTCGCACATAGATCACGAAAAAATGTACATAGCTCAACAATAGTAGTCGACACATTCTTATGTAAATATGCTCGAACACCAATAGGGACAAGCCTCTGCAACAGAACATGACAATCGTGAGTCTTCAACCCATGAATTTTTCCATCGTTCACACTCACACATCTTGATATATTCGAGACAAATCCATCAGGAAATTTCAGTGATTTCAAGAACTTACAGAACTCGAGTCTTTCACTCTTACTGAATGTGTACGCAGCATGTGGTTTTTTAGACTTGCCTTTTCCTAAAGGTATCAAATGTAATTCTTTCCGTATATCTCGATCTTGTAGATCCTTTCGAGCATTTTCTGTGTCCTTCGATTTTCCATCAATGCTTAACAATGTGCCAACCACGTTGTCACAAATATTTTTTTCAATATGCATTATATCCAACTTATGTCTTAATAAAAGTTTTGACCAGTAGGGGAGTTCAAAAAAAATACTTTTTTTCTTCCAATAAGGATCATCTCGTTTCCTTTTCTTTACTTGTTTTTTTGGATGTTTACTAAGCACTGGAAAGTTGAGCATATTCAATTCTTGTAAAATCTCGTCTCCATCCATTACGACTGGAGGTGGTCTATGTTCTAGACAACCGTCGTGTTTCTTATTCCTACGCCGGCGGCAAGAGATAGAGATAGAGATAGAGAAGGCGACGGCGAGGGTGGGGAGGGCGGCGGCGGGAGCGAGGGAGAGAGAGAAGGCGACGACGGCGAGGGAGCGAGGGAGACGGCGGCGAAGGAGCGAGGGAGAGGAAGGCGACGGCGGCGAGGGAGCGAGGGAGACGGCGGCGAAGGAGCGAGGGAGAGGGAAGGCGACGGCGGCGAGGGAGCGAGGTGGCGGCGATGGGCGGGGAGGGCGGCGGCAGGCGATTGAGAGAGAGAGAGATCAGAGGGCGGCGAAATTGAAGCGAAATGAAGAAGACGAACGAAACCCTTAGGTTATTAAGGGTTCTCTCGACGGTTTTTAAAAATCGTCGGGAGAAATGCTGGTTTTCTCGACGGTTTTTAAAACCGTCGAGAGAAGTGTCTAGTTCTCTCGACGAATTTACAAATCGTCGAGAGAAGTGTCCGGTTCTCTCGACGGTTCGATCAAATCGACGAGAGAACCGGGCACCTCTCCCGACGGTTTTTAAATCGTCGAGAAAACCGGAGACTTCCCTCGACGATATTTAAATTCGTCGAGAGAAGTGTCCGGTTCTCTCGACGGTTTTAAAATACCGTCGAGAAAGTGTTTTAAAATTAAAAAAAAACTTTTAAAAATATACTCTCTCGGCGGTTGTGACAAACCGTCGAGATAGTTGTTGGTTGTCTCGACGGTTTTTCCAAACCGTCGAGAAAGGAGGCCGTTTTCTCGACGAATTGATATTTCGTCGAGAGAATACGACATTCTCTCGACGGTTTATAAAAGCGTCGAGAGAGCATTGTTTTCTCGACGAAAACGGAACCGTCGAGAGAACATTCGTCGAGACAATATAAAATTCTTGTAGTGCTCCAACGACGATTCGACCTTCAACCCAATAGCGGCGAACCTCGGATCTGAACCCAGATGACCCCGGCGTTGAGCTTCAGGCGAAGAACCACCCAACCAGCGGAGGAGCTTCATCGTCTTCCTTAACTCTTCGAACCGGCAGCGGCGGCGGCGTTCGTGCGACATCTCCGGCGAATCCGAGTTGGTGGCAACAAGCTTCAAGCTGACGAACAGCGTGGGTCTTCAACCGAGAAATTTCGTGGGTAAAGTTCTCTTTAGTTTTTTATGGAAATTACGATTTTGCCCCTGTCTTTATTTTATTTAATTTTTTGGCTGATCTGTTTTGTGCCTATATACCTCTGTATATTCAGTATATACCATACTGGTTGTACCTAGGCTATATCGCATGTGTTTACTGTATGGGGTCGATATTGCTACTATCTTGATAAGTGTGCTGTGTATCTGAGTATATCGGAGTAGTTGGGGTGTTGTTGCATTGTTTGAAGTTGATATATACCCCTGTTTATATGCATATATCCCCACTGTTTGCATGATATATACCCCCTGTTTTGAGCATGATATATACCCCTGCTTATTTCATATATACCCACTGTTTGATCTTCATATTTTGCTCTTTAATCTCGATGCATGCTATCTAATTGTAAAACATAGGTTCATTATTTTTCTATTTTGTTAAATTAATTTTAATTTGTCACCCAGGGAGAGGTGAAGGACTGTTCCTTTCATCTCGAGGGTATTTTAAATTTAATTTGCAACCCCGGGAGAGATGAATGATTGTTCCCTTCATCTCGAGGGTATTTTAAATTTAATTTGCAACCTCGGGAGAGATGAAGGACTGTTCCTTTCATCTCGAGGGTATTTTAATATTAAATTTTAACCCCGGGAGAGATGAAGGATTGTTCCTCTCATCTCGAGGGTATTTTAATTTTATTGAAATCCCGGGATAAATAAAGTTTCCCTATTTTTGAGGATTTATTGTTACAGCCATTATGCGCTAACTACAAGAACGCTCTTCTTTTAAAAAGAGGTTTTCCTTTGATTTTAAAATTGAATTTTGTTACTATTTCAAAATAAAAATACATTTTAGTTCAAATCAAGTTTTAAATTAAATTTCAAATTGTTTGTTTTTAAAGCAAAAATTATTTTAATTTTAATTCAAGTTTTAATCGAATTTCAAATTGAATTTAAAACAAAACGATTTTATTAAATGATTTTTAAAGTTCTATGATATCGAGGGATTAAGGCGTTAATGGCGAAATTAACAATCTTGCTCACAAAATCAAATTCCGACTTTCTTTAAAGTTAGGATATGATTAGTTGAGACATTGTATCATTTTTAATTGTTTATTTCATTCGTTAAGGATCATTTGAAATTAGCTAGATAATTAGGATAAAACGTTTTGGATATCGTTTTTAAACGGGATGTTGTAGGGTGCTAACACATTCCCTACACTCAAACGACCCCCGAACCTCGTTTTTGTTTGCTTCGTAGACCGTGTTTTTAAGGTGACCAATCACACCCAAAATGATTGGTGGCGACTCCATTTTTTGTGAAAACCCCTGTTTAACAGAAGGTTGTCGGCCGCTCCGCGTCGCAAAAACGTTGCGACAGTTGATATGTCAGTAACCAAAGTCTTCCCGCTCCTTATGCCATTGGAAGAGAATTTTGCTCTCAAAAGAGAAAGTCCAGATATTTCTCACTTGTGGCATTTAAGGTATGGTCATCTTTACAGCAAAAGTCTTCGTACTTTAAAACAAAAAAATATGGTGATTAGACTTCAAAATATTGAAGATGATGGTAAAATATGTGAAGGTTGCATTTATGGAAAAATTCAGACTTCCTTTCCCTAAAACTTCATGGAGGGCTAAATCTCCATTAGAGTTGGTACATTCAGATATATCTGGCCCCACAAGAACTTCATCACTCACTAACAAGAGATATTACATATTATTCGTTGATGATTTTACCCGAATGATGTGGATTTATTTTCTTAATGAAAAATCAGAAGCTTTTGCTAGTTTTCTTCAGTTCAAGGCTCTTGCAGAAAATTAAAGTGGCAAAAAGATCAAGACATTGAGAACAGATCGTGGAGGCGAGTTCATTTATAAATCATTCATGGACTATTTCAAGGAGAATGGCATAATGAGACAACTCACGGTTCGACATAGCCCTCAGCAAAATGGCGTTGCTGAAAGAAAGAATCAGACCATTCTGGAAATGGCAAGGAGCATGTTGAAGGCCAAAGATCTTCCAAATAATTTGTGGGCAGAAGCTGTTAATACAACTGTTTATATCCTCAATCGATGTCCTACTAAAGCAGTCGAAGACAAAACTCCTTTTGAAGCATGGAATAAGAAGAAACCAGTTATTGATCGCTTGAAAGTTTTTGGTTGTCCAGCTTATTCTCTTGTTCCTTCACGGGAAAGAGAGAAGTTTGATAAAAAGGGAGCTAAATACTTATTCATCGGATATAGTGATGAATCAAAAGGATACCGACTTCTAAATCCAAAGACAGAGAAATTATTGATATCAAGAGACGTAATATTCGATGAAATGGCCACATGAGATTTTGAGAATTATAATTCTCAACCTTCTCAACATGATGAAATTATTCAAGAGCTTGATTGGAAACTAGTCTCTCAGAATTTGGGATCACCAAGAAGTTGTCCATCAACTCCAGCAAGATCTCTAGTTGAAACTGCTTCAAATCAAGATAACTCAGAATCTCCTCCAAAAAGAATGCGGTCTTTGCAAGATATATATGCTTCAAGTGAACATTTTGCTATGTTTGCTTGTGAGCCACAAAGTTATGATGATGTCGCAAAAGAAGACGTTTGGAACAAAGTTATGGATGAAGAAATAACTAGCATCGAAAGAAATAAGACGTGGGAGCTTCGAGACTTAAATGAGAAGTTATGTTGTGATGATAATGACAGTAAAGCAGATCCAAAAAGTTTTCGAATTCTGGTGGGGTTCGTTGATCTATCTTACTAATACCAGGCCAAATATTATGTATCCTGTTAGCGGCATTCCCAGGTACATGAATGAACCAAGCAAAAATCATTATGCTGCTGCTAAAAGAGTTTTGAGATATTTGCAGGGTACCAGAAAACATGGACTAAAATATGTCCATGGGAAGGATTGTCAGTTGGTTGGCTACACTGACAGTGATTGGGCTTGTTCCCTTGATGATCGAAAAAGTACTTCAGGTTATGTGTTCTGTTTGGGATCTAATGCAATATCTTGGAGTTCGAGAAAGCAACAAACTGTAGCCTTATCCTCATCGGAAGCAGAATATACAGCTGCAACTGAAACCTCTTGTGAAGTTGTTTGGTTAAGAAGAATTCTCAAAGATCTTCAAATGGAGCAGGTCATGCCAACAAAAATATTTTGTGATAATATGTCAACAATTGCAATGACCAAGAATCCTGTCTTTCATGCTCGATCAAAGCATATTGAACTACGTCATCATTATATTAGAGATTTGGTAAACAAAGAAGAAATCTACTTGGAGTTCATCAACACCAATGATCAACCTGTTGATATGTTTACCAAAGCTGTTACGTTAGAGAAGTTCGAGAAGTTCGAGAAGTTTTTGAAAATTACAAATTAAGAGAGGGTGTTAAATGAATAATTTGTAACCTCAATAATTAGTCCTTTGAGTTCTTGATTGTAACTCCTTGGAATATGTAAGGGGTCTAACAATATGAAAGGTCATGTAACTCCCTAAGAGTTAATTCTAGGAATCTATAAAGTCTCTTTTTAACACCTATAAATAGAGGTGTTCACCACCCAGGGGCGGAGCCACGTAGGGGCCAGGGGGGGGGGCACGTGTCCCCCCTCAAATTATTAATTTTATATGTTTGTATATCGGATTTCGGAAAATATAACTATATTTTATATCTTTGTATTTTTAAAATCGTAATGAAAAATATAATGTTTTTCTGGTCTGGTGGTAAGGGGCACGAATTTTGAATTCCCTGTTTAGACCATCTTGAGTTCGAAACTCAATAGACGCGAATAGATATAATATTATATCTTCTAAAAAAATTAACTAATTACATTTGAAATTTTTAATTTTGTATCTAATAATTACGTGAATTTTTTTAAATGTCGAACAAGTTGATGAATGACACATTAATTTTATATCTAACAAAATATTTAATATTTTAAATTTTTTAATATGTCTTTATTAGACACAAAATTAAAATTTGAAGTATTTAGACACAAAATTGAAAGTTTAAAGATCTATTGTAGACACCGTATTTGGTCTGGGCATTTGTTTATTATTAATGTTTTTACCTTATTTATTTATTTTTTTATCATATTTGATTGAGTCTTTTTTAAATTGTAAATTCACTTTTTATTTTTGTATTTTAATTAATTTCGAAAATTGGAGAAAAATAACAAAAATAAGATTTAAACTGTTTTGAAAGATCTTTACCTAATTTGACAATTTAAATTGGAATTTTATGAGTATTAAATTCATAGGTCATTTTATGGCTAAAATTTAATATTCATTTATTCATTTATGAGTATAAATTGATTAAGTCATTTTTTGGGTAAAAAATCGGATATTCATTTATGAGTATAAAACATTTAATTCATTTTTGGGTTAAAATCAGATATTCATTTATGAGTATAAATTGATTAATTCATTTTTGGGTTAAAATTTTATATTTCATTTATGAGTATAATATATCTGTTCATTTTTGGTTAAAATCAATTTCATTTAAGAATAAAATTTCGAATAATTAATTGTTTGATTTCAGCCTTGTTTGACAATCGATCGTCTATAAATACCAACCAAAGAGAACCCAAAAAGGGGACAGAAAAAAGCCGAGACCGATAAATTAGAGTTTTTTAGAGATTTTGAAAGGAGTGATTTTGAAGTCAAAGTTTATTTTTCTTTGACCCAAAATAAGTTTTCCCTCCAAAATTCCACTTTCTCTCTCTTCCTTTTTCCACTTTTTTTCAGGTACGCAAATCGAGGGTCTACTATTCATCATCTTCTCCACTTTCATCCCACCACCACTTTCATCCCACCACCATCTTCGACCACCACAGCGGCGCATCACTTCTCACGGCGGACGGAAATCCTCGACGGCGGCGCATCACTTTCTCACGGCGGACGGAAATCCTTGCGGCGCACGAAACTCGGCGACGAACTTCAGACGCGGCAGACGGAGAACCTCGAGCGAATCTCAGACGCGGCGGACCACCACCTCCAGCGAACTCCTCACGGCGCAGGAAACCTCGGCGGCGAACCTTCACGAAGGCAGACGGCGACGGCGTTAACTCGGACGTTGAACTCCGGCGAAGCCAAGCGAACGGCGGCTGAAGCTCACGTTGAGGTAAGTAAATTGTTTTAGTTTTTTTTTTTGTTAAAATTACGAAACTGCCATGACATTTAAATTCTAAATATATACCTGGTTTATATGAAATTTCAATTATATACTTAGTTTATATAAAATTTCAAATATATACTTGTCTTGTTTATACTTCTTTTTTTTATTTTATTTTTTATATATCTGTTTAATTACATCTTTGCTATTGATTTTAATTTATAAATATGTCATTATGTGTCATTTACAAAATTGTATTTTAAGAGTTTTCCAATTGATTTCCAAACTATTTTAAATCTAAAATTCCAAAGGATTTTACTTTAATTTTCTATTCTTTTCCAAACGAATTGTTAAACTGATTTTCGATTGATTTTAAAACTTTGATTTTCATTTTATTTCTAAATCTATAATTTATCGGGATTTCAAAATTTGTTTTGTTTTAAAATATTTTCAAATGAATTAGTTTTTTTTTTAAATGTTTTAAATTAACTTTCAAAATTGTTTCCAAAACATGAAATTTTATTTTTGTTTTAAACTGGTTTGAAATGAATTTCAAATTAGTTTTAAAATCAAAAGTGTTTCAAAAACCTTTCAAAAAATATTTGTTTATTGCGTAATCCCCGTTATGGGATTAAGGCAACTAATGGCAAAAATTGAAGGGTAATTCCATTCACAAATCAAGTCCTTACTTTACTTTAAAGTTAAGGCAAGATTAGTTGAAACATTCTATTTTCATATTATTTCTTTTTCTCTTTTTTCAAATTAAGGAAATTTTCAAATAAATTTAATTGGATAATAAAGATAAATTTTGGTCACCGTTTTAACGAGTGTTGTAGGGTGCTAACACCTTCCCTACACTCAACCGACCCCCGAACTCGATTTTCTGTTTCTTAGACCAGTTTTTTTTTTTTTTGTTTTAAGGTGACCAATCACACCCAAATGGTTGGTGGCGACTCCATCTTTTTTTATTTTAAAAACAAACCCTTAAAAGAGGACGTTGGCCGCTCCGCGTCGCGATGACGTTGCGACAGCATGGCGACTCCACTGGGGACTTTTTTAGAGGGTCAGGCCATTACATTTTATCTTTTATTATTCAATTTTATTTTCTTTGTTGGTCCTTTGTTTGGTTTGTTTTATTTTTTTTTGTAACTTATTTATCGCAATTCATTTTTTTCATTGTCATGCATTCCACACACAACCACAAGCCTCCTACCCGGGCTATACCTTGTAGGATTAGAATTGAGAATCGAGTAATGTCGACCTTCAAGGGGATATAATTGCCCCTGTATAGGCGCACGAAAGATTCTCGCTCAAGTTAATTCGTTTGTTAATTCTTAGCATTCGAATTAATTTGGGGGCCTTTACCTTTAGTTTTAGAACTTCTCCCACACATCATTGTTTATTTATTCATGATTTGCGTTCTTATTTAGTCATGATTTATCTTCCTTTGTGTCTATTACTTTTTATTCGTTTTTTTATTTTTTTTTTAAGAAAAGATTTCTTTCTAAAAAAGAGTGATATTCGTGTTTGCCAAAATACAATTCTTTCCTTTAATAAAAAGATAAAATATGAGATTTTGAAATAATAAAAAATAAAATAAAAATTTTGTTGATTGCCTTTTTTTTTTGTCCTCATGTTAATTCATTTTTTAGATTTAGTAGTGTCGACCTTCGTTGAGATAGGAAATGTCTCGGACAGGCGCATGAATTTCCTTTTATTTTCAAGATTAAGTAATGTCGACTTTCGAGGGGTATAAAACCCCCGTACCAGCGCATGAAAGATCTTAGTGAATTTTATCATTCCTCACCTTTTCGCTCATGTGTTTATTTTATTTAGGGTCTTTTTTTCTTTTTTTATTATTTTAGATCGAGTAGTGTCGACCATCGAGGGGATATAAATGCCCCCGTATCGGCGCATGAAAGTCTATTTTCAAAATCGAATGTTAATTTTATTATTTATTTTTTAGGGGAACAAAATGAATGCCAATGTACCCATTACATCGATACGGTCACCTACATCTCGATATGATGAGTTGAGTAGCGTACTTCACTGGGCCGAGCAGATGCAGTTGAGACAAGGAGATAACTTATCCTCTACTGATACAGAGCCATTACTTTCCTCCACCCGAGTGCAGTTTATTTCCAATGATTTAGGAAAGCTGAAAGCCATATGAGAGGGTTTGACACCAGAGCAGAGGTTTGAGTTTTCAAAAAAATATGGTAACATAGCTGATCTTATGTACGTACCAGTCAATCGTTTTGCCATACAAGCTTTGCTGGACTTTTGGGATCCTGCCTATAGATGCTTCACGTTTAGAGATATTGATCTGGTGCCTACTATTGAAGAATATCACTCGATGTTGGATGTTCCTGAAAGGGTCGGGGAGTCGGTCTACTGTTTTAATCCACAACACACCGCAAAGAGGATTTTGGCTGAATTTCTTCAGGTGCGTGTCGTTGAAATACAAAAGCATTTAGAAGTCAAGGGAAGAAAGGAATCCATATCATTAGATTATTTAGTTGAACTAGCCTGCAATCACATCAAGCCAGGAAAAGGTCTGACGTTGCTCGCACTATGCATTTACGGGACAGTCTTGTATCCTAAAACAAAAGGACGCGTCGATGGGCATGTTCTAAAATTATTTTTCAATATAGAGCAAGGATTAAATCCAATCATACCTCTTCTCGCAGAAACCTTCAGGACACTTAACTTTTGTAGAGGTAACAGAGAGGGGAAATTAAGATTTTGTGTTCCATTGCTCTACATATGGATGCATAATCATATTAAATTCCCAAAAGATTTCAGATGCCCGAAGGTCAACTATAGTAGCACTTGGAACATAACGCGGAGCACCATCTCAGAGTTTGGCACAGCCCAGTGGGACGTGAATTATCCAAAGAAAGAGGCGTGGGTATCATTTCTGTCAGAAGTAACAATGGGAAGCATAATATGGAAGGCATCATGGATGCCTTTGAAAACATTAATATACAGGTGCGGTGACTATCATACAATTCCTCTATTGGGCCCTTGGGGGTGTATCCATTATGCACCATTGATGGTTTTACGACAAATGTGGTTCAGGCAGTTTATACCTGTAACCCATGGACTCAGCAAACTAGAGTTCTCATATGACTGTGAAGATTCCAACAGAAAGAAACGACAAGTATTGAACTCCTGGAGAGCAGTAAGACGGATAGAGAGTAGCGGTCATTGTGAGGGGACTACTCCTGAATATTTGTGTTGGCACACCAGGAGGAAGAAGAGCGTGATAGGAATCTTGGCTTGCAACATTAGAGAACCTTCCAATAAAATGATGATGGATGAGCCAGATCGAGAAATGACAAAGCATAAAAGATTATGAGAAAGGAATCAAACTCTCGAACTGGAAAATGAGAAACTGCGACAAGAGGTTAACCGATTAATGGAACAGGTAGCCCAAACCAATGAAAGGTTCGAAAGAGCAGAAGGGATGAATAGAAAACAAGCAAAACGACAAAGAGATCATGACTGGCTAGAGGAGGAAAACAAAGGTTTGAGCAAAGAGAATCATGCGCTGAAGAATCATAATGCGACATTGCGAAAAACAGTTCACCTGCAAGAGAGTAAGATAAATGACTTTACTGAAGGAAAAAGCTCTCTTTTAGAATTAGTCTCGGAAATGAAGAATATCATCAGGAATAAAGAAAAACAACTCACTGAATTGGAAAGGGCTAACGTTGATCTTTACGGAGATATTGACAATCATTTAGAAGGGTATAACATCTTGAAAGATTATGCAAGTCTATTAGAGCAACAACTTGGAGCATACCAAAAAGCATGTGAGAAATTATCGCAGGAAAAAGAACATTTAGAAAAGGAGTATAGTTCTATAAAACAGGATTATCACTTTATGAGAGATGATATGCAAATGGTTATTGGAAAAGTGAATAGAACAATGGATACTATCAAGATAATGGCTAGAAGAGCTCGAGGATTTGCAAAATGGGCAAGACATCTACAAGAAAATACTTCACCAATGACAGCTAATGCAGAGGAATTATTTGAGTTCTTAAGGATGATTCGTAGCGATCTTGGGTACTTTGGCCACTTCCATTGATTGTTCCCCGAGACTTTTATTTTTTTTTTCTTTTTTTTCTTCTTTCTTAGGGCTTTCTTTTTCTAGTATTTTATTTGATGTATTTGTTCACCCTTTAAATCGAAATGTTCGTTCCATTTAATTAGTAAAAGCTTTCTTTCATGCATCATATGTTTTGCCTTTCTAATTCTCTTTTATTATATTTTAACCTCTAAAAAATAATAAAAACAGAATAAAAAATAGCTCAACCACCACCAACTCGTCGCGTTCACGGCACTAGGCAAGCAACAAGAATTATGGAGGAACAACAGGTGGAAATAGAAAAAACAAGAAAAGAAATGAACGAGCTGCGGGAGAAAGTAGAATCAATCCTCAGTTTGTTAGAAAAGGGGAAAACGATGGTTGATCTCGCACAACCCAACAATGTCGCTAGTGACTCCTTTGAAGTCAATCCCTCTATGCACACCCAAGCTGAAAGGTTCATCCCGCCGCCATACACATCGTGTGACCCGATGTACCATTCGTCAGCAGGACAATACCCTTTCCAGTTCTTCAAAGGTGAAGGAGTCTCCATGAATGATCAGGCTGGGTTTGTACACCCTAAGGAAGGACCATCCAGGGTAACTATCACAGTTCCTAATCTGGAAAACCCTGAGATCAAGAAGGATTCGACGGAATGCAAAACCCCTAACAATGGAACACTCGAAATCCTTGAGGAAAGGTTAAGAGCAATTGAAGGGACAGATGTTTTCGGGAATATTGACGCCTCCAAGTTATGCCTTGTTCCTGATGTTGTAATTTCACCAAAGTTCAAGGTGCCGGAATTCGAAAAGTATGAGGGGACATCATGTCCTAGAAGCCATCTCATCATGTATTGCAGGAAAATGGCTGCACATGTTCAGAATGAAAAATTGTTAATCCACTGTTTCCAAGACTGTTTGACTGGTCCAGCGTCTCGTTGGTACATGCAGTTAGACAATACCCATATCTACTCGTGGAAGAATTTAGCCGATGCTTTCCTAAAGCAATACAAGCATAACATAGACATGGCCCCTGATCGAATGGATTTGCAAAGAATGGAAAAGAGGAGCACAGAAAGCTTCAAGGAGTACGCACAAAGGTGGAGAGATATCGCTGCACAAATACAACCTCCTTTAACTGATAAGGAGTTATCAACCATGTTCATGAACACTCTCAAATCTCCTTTCTACGATAAGATGATTGGGAGTGCTTCAACCAATGTTTTCGACATAATGACAATCGGAGAGAGGATTGAATATGGGATCAAGCATGGCAAGATAACTGACGCATCTGAGTCGTCTGTCGCAAAGAAGGGAAGTTTTCCAAAGAAGGGAGAAGTTCAAATGGTGAGCAATGCAAATCAGTCCAATTGGAGCCAACAGCCGTACTCCAACTCCAGGATGCCGCAATATCATCCGAATTATTACACGACTCATCAGCCGTATGTGAACAACACGACAACACAATACCCTTCGGATTTTCCTCAAAACTCACGACCTCAAGGTAATCAAGGCTACCAGCCTAGGAATCAACAAACACTTGTCTATGCTCAGGGACAACAAAGTAATAGAGGAGCTTATAAGCAGACTCAGTTTGACCCGATACCAATGACATACGCTGAGTTGTTACCCCAGTTATTTCAAAATAATCAATTATCACCTGTACCTGCAGTACCTATACAACCTCCTTATCCAAAGTGGTACGACGCAAATGCCCGCTGTGACTATCATGCAGGAGCAGCAGGACACTCGACAGAAAATTGTATCACACTGAAATATAGGGTACAGGAGCTGATCAAGGCAGGATGGTTGAACTTCAAAAAGGGAAATGAGCCCAATGTCAACAACAATCCTCTACCAAATCACCAGAATCCTCGTGTGAACGCAATAGAAGTTCACGAACCAAACATGAAGAAAGATGTCAAAGGAATGAAGATCTCGATGGAAAAACTGTTTGAGATTTTATTCAGCAACGGGTACATTAAGGTAGAATACCTTCGACCTGATTCGGCTCATGATAAATGTGAGGATAATCTGACATGTTCGTACCATGCTGGAGCAAAGGGTCATTCTATTGACCAGTGCCATCATTTTCGCCGAAAGGTCCAAGGGTTGCTAGATTCACATATCTTAATAGTCTTGCAGAAAACAATCTATCAATCATCACAAGAAGGCGAAGTAAATGCGGCGGAAGTGTTTTCTCCCAATGGAAGTTCAAAGGTTCCGAAGCCTTTAATCATTTTTTACCAAGAGAAGATGAACACCTCCATTACCAATCCAAGGCCAATTACTATCCAAATACCGTCTCCCTTTGAATATAAAAGTTCTAAAGCAGTGCCCTGGAAATACGGATATGAGGTCATTGTTGGTAATGATTCACTTCCAGTGGGGAACATCACAGGAGTGGGAAGTCTGACACGAAGTGGCAGGTGTTATACATGCCCAGGAACTACTGAAAGACAAAAACAAAGGAAAAGGGAAGGCCAAAGTCTACGATGATATCGATAACGAGGCAGGAGAATCCATTATAGTGAAAAACTCGGAGGCTAAGCAGCCAGCAGCTGAAGAGGACATCCAAGAATTTTTAAAGCTGGTCAAACAGAGCGATTACAAGGTGATAGAGCAACTAAGCCGAACACCTGCAAAAATTTCCATATTAACCTTGTTGCTGTCTTCGGAGACGCATTGCAAGACTTTGCTAAATATACTAAACCAGGCTTATGTCCCGCAAGATATCACGGTGGACAACTTAGATAATATCATCGGAAACATTAATGCAGCAAGTTCTGTGACATTCACAGACGATGAACTACCACTAGAAGGAACGGGTCACACTAAAGCTCTTCATATTACAGTCAAATGCAGAAGGTTTGTTGTGGCAAAGGTTCTTGTTGATAACGGTTCCTCTCTGAATATAATGCCTAAATCCACGTTGGAAAGGTTGCCAGTCGACATGTCCCACATTAGGCCAAGCACTATGATAGTAAGAGCTTTTGATGGGGCACGCAGTGAAGTGATCGGAGACATAGATGTTCCTATTCAAATAGGACCTTGCACCTTTAACATAACATTTCAGGTCATGAATATTAATTCGGCCTACAGTTTCCTATTGGGACGCCCTTGGATTCATTCTGCTGGGGTGGTCTCATCGTCACTACACCAGAAGCTTAAATTCGTTGTTGATCACAAACTAGTAATCATATCCGGACAGGAAGACATTTTAATCTCAAAGCCTTCATCAATGCCTTACATAGAAGCAGCAGAAGAGGCCTTTGAATCTTCATTTCAATCGTTCGAGGTTGCAAATACAACAACTCTACCTAGAGAGATAGAAAAGGTGCAGCGGCGACTGAACAAGCTTTCTCTGAACGCGAGCAGTAAAAGTTTAGACGATCTGTTAAATATGCAAAAAAATATGAGGAGGTTCGGATTGGGATATAAACCGAGCAAAAGGGGAATGATCAACGCGAATGGATATAAAGGGAGAAATCGTCTGCCAAAGTTTGAAGATCACGAGTCTGAACATCGGATGAATTTCATTCCTCATCTTTATGATTCATTCAAATCTGCGGGTGTAATTTATCCCGAAGGCCAAGACTCTGTGGTTATGGCAATAATCGAAGAAGTAGAAGAAGCAGATCCTCTAGTATACCTATGCCCGGAGGATTTTGAACTCAACAATTGGACTATTTTCGAACTACCTTCTGTTTCTAATGAAATATCAAAGTAATTGTTTAACTGTTTGTTTACTTTAGATGTTTTGGTATTTTAAATTCCTATGTCAACATTTCAATATTTCAGTAAAAGAATCAGCATTTCGTTTCATCTCTTTCTCAATCTCTCTACTATATACAAGTTTCTTAAATTTATTTGGTTTCTCTACATTTCTCTTCTTTTCATCATACCAAATAATTATTCTTTTAAACAGTGATAATGAGATTGAAAGCGCCATTGGTTATAAACGTGAACTGGACACCCCTACATGCAACGTTGAATATGATAATTAAATAAGTGACGATGAAGAGGATGTTGAGTTTACCCCTGAGTTATTAAGAATGATTGATGAAGAGGAAAAAATGTTAGGACCACATGAGGAGTTGATAGAGACAATCAATCTAGGGTCCCAAACAGAGGTCAAAGACGTTAAAATTGGGACGAGCATGTCTACTGAAAGTCGTCGAACGTTGATAAGTTTACTCCATGAATACGCTGATGTTTTTGCTTGGTCTTATCAAGATATGTCGGGTTTAGACACAAACATAGTAGCACATCACATACCACTTAAATCCGAATGTAAACCAGTAAGACAAAAATTGCGTAAAATGAAGCCAGATATGCTGATTAAAATAAAAGAAGAAGTCAGCAAACAGATGAATGCAGGGTTCTTGACAGTGGCAAACTATCCTGAGTGGGTAGCAAATATTGTACCTGTACCGAAAAAAAATGGGCAAGTGCGGATGTGCGTTGATTACAGAGATTTGAATCGAGCAAGCCCTAAAGACAATTTCCCTCTTCCTCATATAGATGTGCTAGTAGATAATACTGCAGGGTTTTCCAATTTTTCCTTCATGGATGGATTCTCTGGCTATAACCAAATAAAAATGGCACAAGAGGATCAGGAAAAGACGACGTTCATTACACTGTGGGGGACTTTCTGCTATAAAGTCATGCCATTTGGATTGAGAAATGCTGGGGCAACCTATCAGCGAGCCATGGTCGCTCTCTTCCACGATATGATGCATAAAGAGATCGAAGTGTATGTGGACGACATGATTGCTAAGTCAAGACAAGGAGAAGAGCATACAACCATTCTTCGGAAGTTGTTCGATCGGTTAAGGAAGTTTAAATTAAAGTTGAATCCAAGTAAATGCACATTTGAAGCAACTTCTGGGAAATTATTAGGCTTTGTTGTAAGCCAGGAAGGAATCAAGGTCGATCCTGATAAAGTCAAAGCTATTATAGAGATGCCACCACCGCATACTCAAAAGGAAGTTAGAGGATTCCTAGGAAGACTGAATTATATTGCAAGATTCATATCACATTTAACAGCAACATGTGAACAAATCTTCAAGTTACTTCGTAAGAATGATGCAGGAGTATGGGACGAAAATTGTCAAAAGGCATTTGAAAAGATAAAACATTACTTACAGAATCCTCCCATTCTTGTGCCGCCAACTCCAGGTCGCCCACTTATTCTATATATCACTGTGACAGAGAATTCAATGGGGTGTGTACTAGGGCAACATGATGAATCAAGGAGAAGAGAACAAGCCATATATTACTTAAGCAAGAAATTTACTAGTTGTGAAGCTAAATACACCATGTTAGAAAAGACATGTTGTGCGCTAGCCTGGGCCGCTCGCCGTCTCAGACCGTACATGCTGTACTATACGACTTGGCTCATCTAAAAAATGGATCCCATTAAATACATCTGCGAGAAACCATTCCTTTCTGGCAGAATTGCAAGATGGCAAGTCCTCCTATCCGAATATGATATCGTTTATGTCACTCGGAAGTCAATAAAAGGAAGTGCACTAGCTGCTTATTTGGCCGAACAACCCGTAGAGGATTATGAACCAATGAAGTTTGACTTTCCAGATGAATTTATATCTACTGTGATGAAAGAAGAGGAAATCCCAGAATCAGAAGAATGGACCATGTTGTTTGATGGGGCTTCTAATGAGTTCGGTAACGGAATAGGGGCCATCTTAATATCACCTAAAGGGAAACTATTTCCTCTCACTGCAAAATTAAGCTTTGACTGTACTCATAATATGGCTGAATATGAGGCGTGCTCTATGGGGGTCCAGTTTGCCTTAGATATGAGAATTAAGAAACTCCGAGTCCTAGGAGATTCAATGTTAGTGATTCATCAATTAAGAGGGGAATGGGAGACAAGAGACTCCAAATTGTTGTCATATAAGAAGCTTATAACAGAATTGGCTCAAAGGTTCGAAGAAATCACTTTTGACTATCTACCGAGAGAAAGCAACCAAATAGCAGATGCTTTGGCCACATTGGCAGTCATGCTCAACATAGATCCTGATCAAGAGATTGAACCCATCAAAATCGGAAAACGAGATGTTCCAGCATCTTGCATGAATATTGAACAAGAGCCTGATGGCAAACCTTGGTACCATGATATAAAGCGTTATATTGAGCATAGAGAATATCCGCTTAATATATCAGAAAATGACAAACGCACACTTAGGAAGCTAGCGACGAAGTTCTTCCTAAATGGAGAGTTACTCTACAAAAGGAACCAAGACATGGTACTTCTAAGATGTGTGGATACAATTGAAGCCAACACGATCATGGAAGAAATTCACGAGGGAATTTGTGGCACACATGCAAATGGACATATGATGGCTAAACAAGCGTTAAGAGCTGGGTACTACTGGTCAACCATGGAATCTGATTGTATCAAATATGCGAGAGGATGCCATAAATGTCAGATTTATGCAGACAGGGCCCACACTCCTTCATCTCATTTGCACGTCATGACATCCCCTTGGCCATTCTCTATGTGGGGAATGGACGTTATAGGTCCCATTGAACCTAAAGCTTCAAATGGGCATCGATTCATTTTAGTAGTCATAGATTATTTTACTAAGTGGGTGGAAGCGATGACATATCGAGAAGTGACGAAAGGAGTTGTGATCAAGTTCATAAAAAAGGAGATCATATGTCGTTATGGTCTTCCAGAGATTATAATATCTGATAATGCAAAGAACTTGAACAACAAATTGATGCAGGAACTATGTGAGGAATTTAAGATCAAACATTTGAACTCAACTCCGTATAGACCGAAAATGAATGGAGCAGTAGAAGCAGCCAACAAGAATATAAAGAAAATCATACAGAAAATGACAATGACATATAAAGATTGGCATGACATGCTTCCTTTCGCATTACATGGATACCGCACATCAGTTCGCACTTCGACTAGAGCAACGCCATTTTCATTAGTCTACGGTATGGAAGCTGTTCTTCCTATTGAAGTAGAAATTCCATCATTAAGGATCCTCATGGAAACTAAGTTAGAAGAGGCTGAATGGATCCAAAGTCGTTATGAACAACTCAATTTTGTGGAAGAAAAAAGGTTAACTGCACTGTGTAGAGGGCAACTCTACCAACGACGGATGATGAAAGCCTACGACAAAAAGGTGCGTCCTAGAGTATTCAAGGAAGGAGATTTGGTCTTGAAACGAATTCTCCCATGCCAGAAGGATCATCGAGGAAAATGGACTCCCAATTATGAAGGACCTTTCGTCGTAAAAAAAGCTTTTTCTGGAGGAGCTTTGATTTTGACCAATATGGATGGGAATGAGCTACCAAATCCAACTAGCTCAGATTACGTCCGGAAGTATTATGCATGAATCATCAATACCCTAGAAGACTTGTTTGTATCACTAGATTTCAACGTTGTAATCAAGAGGATAGCATTCCAAATTCATTATCATGTTTACAGAATTATTGTATATTTCAAGCTTTGGAATATGATTCCTCACATCTTAGCCTTGAGACATGTACTTTTATTCCTCTAATAATAGATTGAAATCTTATTTAGTATATCACATGCTGCTCTTCCTTTTGAACGTTGATATAGTTCTTTGATTATCTTTGCATTTAATAGAAAAACAAATGGTGCAAGTACTTGACATTTTCGAATTAACATTAGTAGTTCAAAAGAGATTCATATGAGTTCAAATAGTCAACGGACGAGGTCATCATTGGTATGCTTCAATTTCTACTATAATAAGGAAGGATAGAAGAATTGATCTATGGAGCAAAGTCAGTGTCCAACCAAAGTTTATTGCAGAGCCCTGATGCCCTGATGTGAAAGTGGTGTTTGAGCTAAAAAAAAAAAAAAAAAAAAAAAAATGTTAATCACATCATATCATCTCACACATGCATAAAAAATAAAAACAAAAAAATCATTTGTTATCATGCATATGCATACATCACAAAATAAAGTTTCACTTCTATCTCACACATGATAAAAATGTTCATGCATCATTATCTCATTTCACATAAAAAAATCATTTGTTATTCATCAATTTCATAATATCATCTCACACATGTTTTTTTCACAAAAACATTATCGATTTTTATCATATTCTTCATCATATCATTTAAAAATAAAAAAATAAAACATTTTTGTGTTCACTTTGATTACCCTTATGTTTACTTTGGTCGTTCTTGTTAGCTGAAAATTTAACAAGAATTTTGAGCAAAAATGTTGAATCATCATTTGGAGGGAATGAAAAAAATAGAAAAAAAAAAAGAAAAAAAAAAAAAGGAATGAGTGCTTTCACTACTCTTATGAAAGAAATTGTCAAATCTCAACATTTTTATGTCTTCTTTGAAAAATACTTCTCTGAAGTTTCATAATTGAGACGAATTCGTAGTTGAAGACGACCTTATTTCAACCTATATATCTCTCATGTGCTAAACACTTTGTCGCCACACAACAGTTGAGCAGAATTTTAATCTTTATACTCGAGCAAACACCCTTTTGCAGTAAGAGTCTAAAATTACTCACTATAAGACCTTGAACCTGCATGCCACATAAGTTTTGAGGCAATTTACCCTTATTTTATTGATCTACCATAAAATTCCCGACTAAACTCAACATCTACATTTATATGATGTTTCTCTACATTTATATACCCATCTAGCCTTTTGCTAAGTCGCCACGTTTAATTAGATGGCAAGCGTTCCAAATTATTCAAGAGAACTTCAAAGGTAATAAAATAGTATTGAACTCTTGTGACCTACTGCTTCATAATTAAGACTTGTAATTTCTCATATATTTCTCATATTCGATTTCATTTGATCCAAATTCTCATTACTTTCCATTCTTATCATTTGTCATTTCTCTTTCTCAATTAGAAAGTGATTCAAATTTCTAAGATAATAGTTTTGAGAACTAATGAGTCGATAACTGTGAAAATCATCTCGAAGTCTCAATTTCTTTCAATGAGTTTTGCTCGCGGGACATCTTCATCACGATGCCAAGAATTATGGACGAAGAAACAATCTGAGAAGACAATTGGAATTTTCAAAGAAGAGAATAGATTATCAGTTTTTTCTATACGATTGCACAAATTCTTACTAAAAAAAAAAAAAAAAAATGTTGCAAGATTTGGGCAATCAGTAGATCAAGGAACTACATCTGGAATGCTTGGAAAATCTCCTCTGTAAAGCAACCAATTGGAGCAAAGCCTCCATCTTCGTCAAACTAGGACACAAATTTCAACTTTGCCACACAGGAGCAAAGCTTTCATCTTTGTCACACTAGAGCAAGGTCATCATGTCCATACAGGAGCAAAAATTTCATCTTTGCCACACTGGAGCAAGGCCATCATATCTAAACTGGAGCAAAGTCTTCATCTTTGCCACACTGGAGCAAGGTCATCATCTCTAAACTGGAGCAAAGTCTTCATCTTTGCCACACTGGAGCAAAGTCATCATCGACAAAACTGGAGCAAATCCTCTGTCTTTGCTACACTGGAGCAAAGTTATCATCAAATTGAAGCGAAGCTTTTGTCTTTGCCAAGCCGATATCGACAGGTGGAAGCATTTGATTGCGTCATATCGAAAAAAAAAAAAGGCGAGATTGGTGCAATCAATAGATCAAGAAGCTACCACTTACAAATCAACATTGGGCAAAGCCTTCACCTTTGCCGCATTTGGGCAAAATCATTCATATTCGTCGCACCAGACCATGTGAAGGTGGAAATAATCGAAGACCTCGAGCTTACTCAATGGAAGAAAGATACACATATGAGATGATTTCCTCAGGGTCTGACTTCAGGTTCTCAAAATTATTGTCCAAAGAATTGAAATCACTTCATTCGTCTTCCATTGGATCATATTCCAATCTCTTACTCGAACATTAAAAATTTATAATCAATAATCTCTTATTGTTCAGGAGATTTGAGGACCACATTTTCCTCTGTTTTTTTTCTTTATGAAGAAAACATGTATTGTCTACCATTTCATGCTTAATTCGAACTCAAACTCATTTTCTTGCATTCAAATTATTGTGTCCATTACAAGACTAAATTATGAAGCAGTTAATCAAGTAAGATATTCAATTCTACAAATTACTTTTGATAATTCTCTAACCTAGCACATGAGACACTTCCAAAACATTTACCATGCCTAATATGGTTGAGTACTCTATGATTGACATACATAATCTCGTTCGAGTGAAAGCATTCAAAAAAAAAAAAAAAAAAAAAAAAAAAAAAAAAAAAAAAAATCTCTCTAATGATGATAACATTTTCTCTTTTGATTCTTTGTTAAATGTCAACTAACAACAACAAGGAGAGTAGACAAGGATAATCATTTTCCTTAAACATGAAGATCATTTTGATATCTTGCATTTCGTTTACCAGTTTGGAACAATTCACATCATTATTTTAATTAAAAACAAAAAAATCACTGGTTATCATACACATGCATACATGTTGCATTCATTGATCACATGCATAACATTATCAAAAGAACATTTTAGAGAATTCAGACAGCTAAGTTTTGAAATAAAAACCGTTGTCTTTCGAAAAACAAAAAATATTTTGGTTAAATCGAACCCTGATCCAAGATTAGCTGTCGAAGCCTGTGGACATAACCCAGGTCCGTTTCATTTCCTTGTTGGTTAAATCGAACCCTGATCCAAGATTAGCGGTCGAAGCCTGCGGACATAACCCAGGTCCGTTTCTTTTCCTTGCTGGTTAAATCGAACCCTGATCCAAGATTAGCGGTCGAAGCCTGTGGACATAACCCAAGTCCGTTTCATTTACTTGTTGGTTAAATCGAACCCTGATCCAAGATTAGCGGTCGAAGCCTGTGGACATAACCCAGGTCCGTTTCATTTACTTGTTGGTTAAATCGAACCCTGATCCAAGATTAGCGGTCGAAGCCTGTGGACATAACCCAGGTCCGTTTCATTTCCTTGTTGGTTAAATCGAACCCTGATCCAAGATTAGCGGTCGAAGCCTGCGGACATAACCCAGGTCCGTTTCATTTCCTTGTTGGTTAAATCGAACCCTGATCCAAGATTAGCGGTCGAAGTCTGTGGACATAACCCAGGTCCGTTTCATTTCCTTGTTGGTTAAATCGAACCTTGATCCAAGATTAGCGGTCGAAGCCTGTGGACATAACCCAGATCCGTTTCATTTCCTTGTTGGTTAAATCGAACCCTGATCCAAGATTAGCGGTCGAAGCCTGTGGACATAACCCAGGTCCGTTTCATTTCCTTGTTGGTTAAATCGAACCCTGATCCAAGATTAGCGGTCGAAGCCTGTGGACATAACCCAGGTCCGTTTCATTTCCTTGTTAGTTAAATCGAACCCTGATCCAAGATTAGCGGTCGAAGCCTGCGGACATAACCCAGGTCCGTTTCATTTCCTTGTTGGTTAAATCGAACCCTGATCCAAGATTAGCGGTCGAAGTCTGTGGACATAACCCAGATCCGTTTCATTTCCTTGTTGGTTAAATCGAACCTTGATCCAAGATTAGCGGTCGAAGCCTGTGGACATAACCCAGATCCGTTTCATTTCCTTGTTGGTTAAATCGAACCCTGATCCAAGATTAGCGGTCGAAGCCTCTGGACATAACCCAGGTCCGTTTCATTTCCTTGTTGGTTAAATCGAACCCTGATCCAAGATTAGCGGTCGAAGCCTGTGGACATAACCCAGGTCCGTTTCATTTCCTTGTTGGTTAAATCGAACCCTGATCCAAGATTAGCGGTCGAAGCCTGTGGACATAACCCAGGTCCGTTTCATTTCCTTGTTGGTTAAATCGAACCCTGATCCAAGATTAGCGGTCGAAGCCTGTGGACATAACCCAGGTCCGTTTCATTTACTTGTTGGTTAAATCGAACCCTGATCCAAGATTAGCGGTCGAAGCCTGTGGACATAACCCAGGTCCGTTTCATTTCCTTGTTGGTTAAATCGAACCCTGATCCAAGATTAGCGGTCGAAGCCTGTGGACATAACCCAGGTCCGTTTCATTTCCTTGTTGGTTAAATCGAACCCTGATCCAAGATTAGCGGTCGAAGCCTGCGGACATAACCCAGGTCCGTTTCATTTCCTTGTTGGTTAAATCGAACCCTGATCCAAGATTAGCGGTCGAAGTCTGTGGACATAACCCAGGTCCGTTTCATTTCCTTGTTGGTTAAATCGAACCCTGATCCAAGATTAGCGGTCGAAGTCTGTGGACATAACCCAGATCCGTTTCATTTCCTTGTTGGTTAAATCGAACCTTGATCCAAGATTAGCGGTCGAAGCCTGTGGACATAACCCAGATCCGTTTCATTTCCTTGTTGGTTAAATCGAACCCTGATCCAAGATTAGCGGTCGAAGCCTGTGGACATAACCCAGGTCCGTTTCATTTCCTTGTTGGTTAAATCGAACCCTGATCCAATATTAGCGGTCGAAGCCTGTGGACATAACCCAGGTCCGTTTCATTTCCTTGTTGGTTAAATCGAACCCTGATCCAAGATTAGCGGTCGAAGCCTGTGGACATAACCCAGGTCCGTTTCATTTCCTTGTTGGTTAAATCGAACCCTGATCCAAGATTAGCGGTCGAAGCCTGTGGACATAACCCAGGTCCGTTTCATTTCCTTGTTGGTTAAATCGAACCCTGATCCAAGATTAGCGGTCGAAGCCTGTGGACATAACCCAGGTCCGTTTCATTTACTTGTTGGTTAAATCGAACCCTGATCCAAGATTAGCGGTCGAAGCCTGTGGACATAACCCAGGTCCGTTTCATTTCCTTGTTGGTTAAATCGAACCCTGATCCAAGATTAGCGGTCGAAGCCTGCGGACATAACCTAGGTCCGTTTCATTTCCTTGTTGGTTAAATCGAACCCTGATCCAAGATTAGCGGTCGAAGTCTGTGGACATAACCCAGGTCCGTTTCATTTCCTTGTTGGTTAAATCGAACCCTGATCCAAGATTAGCGGTCGAAGCCTGTGGACATAACCCAGATTCGTTTCATTTCCTTGTTGGTTAAATCGAACCCTGATCCAAGATTAGCGGTCGAAGCCTGTGGACATAACCCAGGTCTGTTTCATTTCCTTGTTGGTTAAATCGAACCCTGATCCAAGATTAGCGGTCGAAGCCTGTGGACATAACCCAGGTCCGTTTCATTTCCTTGTTGGTTAAATCGAACCCTGATCCAAGATTAGCGGTCGAAGCCTGTGGACATAACCCAGGTCCGTTTCATTTCCTTGTTGGTTAAATCGAACCCTGATCCAAGATTAGCGGTCGAAGCCTGTGGACATAACCCAGGTCCGTTTCATTTCCTTGTTGGTTAAATCGAACCCTGATCCAAGATTAGCGGTCGAAGCCTGTGGACATAACCCAGGTCCGTTTCATTTCCTTGTTGGTTAAATCGAACCCTGATCCAAGATTAGCGGTCGAAGCATGTGGACATAACCCAAGTCCGTTTCATTTCCTTGTTGGTTAAATCGAACCCTGATCCAAGATTAGCGGTCGAAGCCTGTGGACATAACCCAGGTCCGTTTCATTTCCTTGTTGGTTAAATCGAACCCTGATTCAAGATTAGAGGTCGTAGCCTGTGTAAACCCAAGTCTGTCTTCGTTTTAATAATAAACAAATTTTCACCTTCCCGATACGCTGTCTTCGTCCTTTGTCTACCCTTTCAATTCTTCAAAGATACACAAAGGGGAACAAGCTGTAGACACCGTATTTGGTCCGGGCATTTGTTTATTATTAATGTTTTTACCTTATTTATTTATTTTTTTTATCATATTTGATTGAGTCTTTTTTAAATTGTAAATTCACTTTTTATTTTTGTATTTTAATTAATTTCGAAAATTGGAGAAAAATAACAAAAATAAGATTTAAACTGTTTTTTGAAAGATCTTTACCTAATTTGACAATTTAAATTGGAATTTTATGAGTATTAAATTCATAGGTCATTTTATGGCTAAAATTTAATATTCATTTATTCATTTATGAGTATAAATTGATTAAGTCATTTTTTGGGTAAAAAATCGGATATTCATTTATGAGTATAAAACATTTAATTCATTTTTGGGTTAAAATGAGATATTCATTTATGAGTATAAATTGATTAATTCATTTTTGGGTTAAAATTTTATATTTCATTTATGAGTATAATATATCTGTTCATTTTTGGTTAAAATCAATTTCATTTAAGAATAAAATTTCGAATAATTAATTGTTTGATTTTAGCCTTGTTTGACAATCGATCGTCTATAAATACCGACCAAAGAGAACCCAAAAAGGGGACAGAAAAAAGCCGAGACCGATAAATTAGAGTTTTTTAGAGATTTTGAAAGGAGTGATTTTGAAGTCAAAGTTTATTTTTCTTTGACCCAAAATAAGTTTTCCCTCCAAAATTCCACTTTCTCTCTCTTCCTTTTTCCACTTTTTTTCAGGTACGCAAATCGAGGGTCTACTATTCATCATCTTCTCCACTTTCATCCCACCACCACATTCATCCCACCACCATCTCCGACCACCACAGCGGCGCATCACTTCTCACGGCGGACGGAAATCCTCGACGGCGGCGCATCACTTTCTCACGGCGGACGGAAATCCTTGCGGCGCACGAAACTTGGCGACGAACTTCAGACGCGGCGGACGGAGAACCTCGAGCGAATCTCAGACGCGGCGGACCACCACCTCCAGCGAACTCCTCACGGCGCAGGAAACCTCGACGGCGAACCTTCACGAAGGCAGACGGCGACGACGTTAACTCGGACGTTGAACTCCGGCGAAGCCAAGCGAACGGCGGCTGAAGCTCACGTTGAGGTAAGTAAATTGTTTTAGTTTTTTTTTTTGTTAAAATTACGAAACTGCCATTACATTGAAATTCTAAATATATACCTGCTTTATATGAAATTTCAATTATATACCTAGTTTATATAAAATTTCAAATATATACCTAGTTTATATAAAATTTCAAATATATACTTGTCTTGTTTATACTTCTTTTTTTTATTTTATTTTTTATATATCTGTTTAATTACATCTTTGCTATTGATTTTAATTTATAAATATGCCATTATGTGCCATTTACAAAATTGTATTTTAAGAGTTTTCCAATTGATTTCCAAACTATTTTAAATCTAAAATTCCAAACGATTTTACTTTAATTTTCTATTCTTTTCCAAACGAATTGTTAAACTGATTTTCGATTGATTTTAAAACTTTGATTTTCATTTTATTTCTAAATCTATAATTTATCGGGATTTCAAAATTTGTTTTGTTTTAAAATATTTTCAAATGAATTAGTTTTTTTTTTAAATGTTTTAAATTAACTTTCAAAATTGTTTCCAAAACATGAAATTTTATTTTTGTTTTAAACTGGTTTGAAATGAATTTCAAATTAGTTTTAAAATCAAAAGTATTTCAAAAACCTTTCAAAAAAATATTTGTTTATTGCGTAATCCCCGTTATGGGATTTAGGCAACTAATGGCAAAAATTGAAGGGTAATTTCATTCACAAATGAAGTCCTTACTTTACTTTAAAGTTAAGGCAAGATTAGTTGAAACATTCTATTTTCATATTATTTCTTTTTCTCTTTTTTCAAATTAAGGACATTTTCAAATAAATTTAATTGGATAATAAAGATAAATTTTGGTCACCGTTTTAACGGGTGTTGTAGGGTGCTAACACCTTCCCTACACTCAACCGACCCCCGAACTCGATTTTCTGTTTCTTAGACCAGTTTTTTTTTTTTTGTTTTAAGGTGACCAATCACACCCAAATGGTTGGTGGCGACTCCATCTTTTTTTTATTTTAAAAACAAACCCTTAAAAGAGGACGTCGGCCGCTCCGCGTCGCAATGACGTTGCGACATCTATCAAACTAAAAATTGAAAGTTTAAGAGTCTGTTACGCACATTTTAAAGTTCAAAGACTGTATAGACATAAATCGAAAATTTCAAAGACTAAATTTGCAATTAACTCTTATTGGAATTGTGCCCCTCCTGACAAAAATTCCTAGATCCGCCCCTGTCACCACCCCTTGAAAGCAAGCTCCAATTGAGCAAAGTGCCATAGCACTCAATACAAGAAAATTCTCCATATTTTCTCTTCATTTTGATTTTGTCTCAATTTTTCCGTTATTGGTTGGTTCTTCAACATGTTTTTGTAATGTTTCATCAAATCTTTGTTCATTAGTAATAAATGATAGAAAGAGCATCTCAGTTATACTAGACAATATGTTTGTTGTTGCCTCAACCGCCTATGAATTCCTTCTTTCATGCTCTTCAAGTTGTTTAATCCTCACCATTATCTAAAAAATGAACATCATAAAAATTAACAATATATATCATCTAATATATTTAATACATCTCTTGAATAATTCAAACATAAATAGTAACAACCTCAAACTATATAAATATGAAAATTAACAACCATAAGTAACATTAACCAAAATATCATACATTTGTTATAGTTTGAGGCTGATATTATTCTCAAAACACTATCAAAGTTTATATATAAAATACCATGATATAGACCATGTATATATATCCGAAACCACAAACAGGCACAAAAAGTACGACCATTAATAATACTATGATATATACATTGTTATATACCCTGATTTTACAATGATAAATATCACAAACGGTCACATAAACCACAAACAATAATAATAAAAAAAAAAAAAAACCGTGATATATACCCTGTTCCATAAAAAAAAAAAACATAATATATACCCTGTGTATATAGACTCTGTTATATACAACAAAAACCCCCAAAATAAAATTCACATTTCAATTGCAAACAACTTGCGATATAAAAAAAAAACATCAATCATAACTGTAAGATAAATTTTTCGTCGTACGACGACAATGAGAGTTACTGTTGAACTTAGTTTTCGGCATACGACGATGATGGGGGTTACAATGCGTAAATTACCCTAACCTAAATACTCAGTATTATTCGTGTGGACGACGTTGATAAAAAAACGAAAAAGTGCTGAAAATGAAAATGAATATGAAAAAGGCAGTGAAAATTTACCGGAGATGAACAAGTCGACAAAAACACAGTGGCGATGAGTGTTACTCATTTTGGTGGTTGAACGACAATGAAAATCAAACACCGCGGTAAAAACCAAAACTTGCTACGGTGGGTGGGTCTCGACGGCGATGGTGGTGCTCCTTTTGAAACGACAGAAAATAATTTTTTATTTTTTATTTTTATTTTTAAGAAAAACGATTAAATACATTACATAGAGTTAGAATGATAAAACTACTGATTGTCATTCTTTCCTATTTCTCTCCCTTACTTTACCAAACAAAACTCAACTTTAATATTTCTCTCTTACCAATAAAAGCTCCTATTAAATTTTGTCCTCCCAAACGTAATTTTAACATTTATTTTATTCGCCAACAAAAGTATAGTTCAACCGCATAATGTATCGTCTAGTAATTAAGAGATCTTAAGTTCAATAAAAAAAAATATTTATTTTATTCTCTAACTAAGCATCAAATTCTTTATCTACCATTCTTGGAACATATCGATTTTAGAACAAAATAAAAGAGGTATAAAAATGAGATGAGAAGTTGTGAAGACTACCTTGCCTACAACCACAACAATACCATTACATCACACATCTCCCACTCATTACCTATGTTTAAAATATCTTATACTTGAGTTAATCGTAAATAAATGAAGGTTGATAATACATTCAACAACACAAAGTAAACTAAACTTGTCATATAACACAATTGAGTAAGACATTCATTCTCGACCAAAATATCAAAAGTTTGAATTCTTCACTCTAAATTGTTAAACTTTAAAAATATGATTAAAAAGTTAAATAATAATTTATAATATAAAATGCTAGCCTTTTCTTTAAAGTTTTATGTTATGTAAAATGTTCATAATTGTGACATATATATATATATTATAGGGCTGGTTGCACAAATAACAATAAAGCCCAAACTAATTGCAAATTTAGCAAACTTTAAAATGTTTTGCAAATATGGCAAAAAAATCCGTTTCTATCACTGATAGACTTCTATCAGTGATACACTATTATCACTGACAAAAATCTATACTAAGTTGAGGTGATCAGCGATAGACTTCTAAAAAGTTGAGGTGATCAGCGATAGACTTCTATCAGCTATAAGATATCAAATAGAAATTGTTATGTCCGCAAAAATTTTAAAAACATGCTATATTTTTAATTATTTTATTCTAAATTGACATCTGTTACAATTTTCCTATATTATATATATATATATATATATATATATATATATATATATATATATATATTTTGCAAATGTATTAATTAATCCGGGGATTGAACCCATGACTTTTAGAAAACACATCGAGACAAAATAAATTTAAGGATGTTTGAGAGTGATTTTAAAATCACTTTTATAAGGTTCAAAATCACTCAAAAACATGTATTTAATCATTCAAAATCAATTTTAATAATATGTAAATCGCGTTTAAAAGTGTAAAATCAAACAATAAAATGATTTTGAATATGAAAAACGTGATTTTAACCAATTTCAAAATCACTCTCAAACATGCCCTAACACATAAAATGATTTTGAATATGAAAAAAGTGATTTTAACCATTTCAAAATCACTCTCAAACATGCCCTAACACGACAGTAGTTTTCATCAATTCAATTTTAGCAAAAAAAAAAAAAATAAATAAATAAAAAATAAAATAAAATGTTTGAAGAGATGATTGATTAGTAAAATAATAATAATAATTTCAAAAGACTTAATGCAAAAAATTTAGTGGGGAGACTAATATTGAATTTATTTTTATTTTTTTGAAAATGTCAATAATGAACTAAACATTAGAGACAAATTTTGTAAGATTTATCGAAAATACTTGATATGTTAACCTAAAATTTCATTATTATTTTTTTAGTATATATATATATATATATATAATATTTATTATTAATATTATATTCACATCACTTATTTTATTTTTTTAATTCTATTTTTGTTAATATTCAAATGATTATTTTATCATATAATGAAAATGTGTATATTTAACATCTTGGTTCTATATTTCAAAAAAAAAAAAAAAAAAAAACATCTTGGTCCTAATTGAAGTTTAAACGGTAGATTAAATAGATTATAAACTTAGAAGTGTGGCTTTGGCTATCTTTTCCCCTCCCCTCGGTTATTTGATGTTGTGCAACTTATTATCTTTCATGGCTTCCCTTTGGCTTTCGTATAGTTAGCCCAATAAATAGATATTTTTTTTAATTAGTAAATTCCTAGTTTAATCAACTCATTAAATATCTTTATACAAGAATTAAGTGTCCTATAATTACTTTGTATGTCATCTTTATACGATAAATAAGGTTTAAGTTAAATAATTAAGGACGAAAATTTAAAGGGATTACTTTCTAAAAGTTGATGAATCAAAATAGATATCTTGAAAGTTAACCAAAGACGAGATTTACAGCTTACTATAAATACTCCGGCATGGATCATCAATCATCGATCTGTTGTAAAACCTCGGACCACATATCAGTGCCAGCCACATTGAAACACATAGATGAAACCAAAGAATTCCAGACAGAAACTTCAGGCAATTGACCTTGGCTAATCATTTCTTCCAACCACATCACTGCTTCATATTGTTTTCCAACTGAGCAAAGACCTCTGATAAGTGTATTGAATGTGTTAGAACAAGGCCAATATGATCTTATAACCATCTCCTCCAATATCTTACATGCTTCGATGTATCTATTTTCACGACAAAGTCCATGTACTAAAGTGCTGTAAGTTTCCTTGTCTGCAACGAGACCGACCTGCTTCGCCATTTTCTTCAAATACTCCATGGCTACTGTTGACTTACCTTCACTACACAGACTCTTCAGAACGATGTTATACAATGCAACAGTTGGAACACAACCTCCCTTCACTGTTTCCTCTTTAATTATTTTCACTGCATCATTAACTTTCCCTTCTTTGCATAATGCAGCTGCTTTCGCTTCATAGATTGAGGATGGTGGCCTGAAGCCTTTAGCTAGCATGTGGCTAACCACCCTATCTCCCTGATCGGTCTCGTTTTCGTTATATAGATCGACAGCCATGGCACGGTAACTATCTGAACTGGGAATTCCACCTTTGATTAAAGTTTCATTGATTAAACACTTGATTTCACCAATGGTGAGCTTGCTAGTCCTGCATTGATCGAGGTCGATCTGGTAATGAGCTCGCTTAGGGGCTTTCAGTCCTTTCCTCAAGATCTTGCCAAGTATTTCCACAGCTTGCTCAATATCTCCATTATCACACAGAGCAAACAGAAGGGTTCTGTAAATTACTATGTCACCTCCACTGCCCCTTCGAGAAATCCTCCAAAACATGGAATACAACAAATGGATGGCCTCATTAAGCCTACCATCTTGACACAGTCCTTCCATTAGAATCAAATAACTCAGCCTATTTGGATAGCAACTTTGGTAATCCATCTCTTGAAAGACGTGTAAAGCAAGTTCAGATTGGCCTCTCTGGCAAAGAGATTGCATAAGCAAATTCAAGGATTGAGTCCTGGATTTCACTTCCCAACCATAAGAACTCTGCTCAAAAAGCTGACAAGCAGCATCAAGCTGAGATTGATTCAGGAGGATTTCCAAAAGAGTATTGAAAGTTTGTGTTCTATTGGCACAATTAAATCTTTCAAGGCTTTTAAACAGAGATATACCTTCTTCCAATAATCCATGACTAGCATACATTTTAATTGCAAATGAAAATACAGAATCTTTGCACTCACAAGAGTCATCTTTCATCTGATCCATCACTTCTCTCATCTCGAAAATTCTTCCCGAGTTTCCGAGTATATCGATCATTGCAGCATACACCGGACCATTGTGCCGATAATCTGGGTACCTACATTTGGCTTCCTTGAACAGTTGGTAAGCAGTTAAGGGGTTATTCTGCTTCCTAATAATCTGAGATAGGTGTGTGGGCGTTAAAAGCCTTGGCCATCTTACAGCCATAGATACTTATTTGGTGTATGTTAAACCAAGAACATGCTAAAGTTTGAACCAAGTGACCAAAATATTAGGGAACTGACACAAGAATCAAGAGAGTGTTGGGCAATTTTAGGTACGACAACAACATTTTGACAAACATGTTATGTGCAGACGGAAAGTTCAGAGCTTGGGGATTTACCAGTTCTGTCTTCACCTCAAAATCAACGCATGCGCTTAAAAAAAATGTTATTTGATTGAATTTGGCTAAGCACACAACATCCTCTTCTTCACAGAAACAAAAACTGTTCAGCCGGTCCCGTGGAAGTCCTGGGGCAAGAGCATAAATATATCCAACTTATTGCACAATTAAAACAACACTATGCACAACTTTCAATTAATAATAGAGGAGGGGGTCATAACCCAAAATCCATATTAAAAACCCAAGTATCTAACACTATAATCAATAACACATTTCGTATACAAGTATCTAACACTATAATCAATAACACATTTCGTATAACATACATACAACCACCATTATAAATAATATATCCAACAATTAACATTTTTGTATATTTTGTACAATGTGGATACAAAGAAGTGTTTTCATCTACAACCTTTTGGGTGTCATCATTTTCACATAAGGTTCATCAATTTTTTCGTCGCTCGTGCAAGAAGTACTACAAAAGGTTTGACCATCAAACATTTACTGACATCCAACTTTAGTTGTTATAGGTACTTATTTACTGTGATGGTAGCAAATCTTATAAGTTGGATCCATACCCAAATGTTCGTACACAATATCAAAGGTTTGATGATTCAAGTTCCTACTTGTCTTGCATGGACATAAAATTTTGTCTACCCCAACCAACATGCTCTCAACTTGTTTGGCAAAGTTCTATGATCCTCTCAAATATTCATCGGCAACTCTATTAAAAAAATAAATTCAACCAATTAATATATCTAACAATCTCAAGCTATTATTAATTTAATATTTGGCATAATCCTATTCAAATGAATCTAATCTTTATCAAACATTCTTCCTGAAACCATTGCTACAAGCGTGCAAAGTTTAATTGTTTAGTGTTTTTGTGTTAAAAAGAAAAATAATGTCAACAAATGTGTATTTTGGTAGTATTCCTTAGACGTCAAGAGTAATTGTCCCTACTCTACCCACTAAATAAAACAAACTCATAGAATGAATAGAAGAAACATGTCCAAAATTTTGCTCGTTTCAAACATTATTTCCTGATTGTATTTGTTACAAGCAAATAATTACACACAATGCAATGAGAAGGCCAAATATAAAACCTCCAGCTTCACCTCTCTCCAAGCAACTTTGGATTTCATAAATGAAAGGAGATGTATTAAGTTGTTCAGCAATATAATACTTTGATAGAATGTACTCAAGGCAGCAAAATAGGATAAACAAGTGTATGAATGCTTATAAGTAACTAGGAGGAAAATAATCATTGAAAAGAATAAAAGAAACTTCGCCAAATTAAGAACTAGTTATACATATTTACATTATCAATATTGCAAGAGAACTAGTGATTTATTAACTAGATAAATGACATAAGAATGTTGGGGATAAGTTAAAAGAATGACAAAATGGCTCAACTCAAAACACTTGTCGAAAAAAGTCAAACATATCCAACAACTTTCAGATTTTAGAAAGAAAAAAATTTAAGGAGAAAATGAGCAAAGACGCATACCTCTTTTGAACACTTCCCTCACACCCAAGATCGCCTCTTTTTAGTTCTTGCTTCTTACAACCTTTTCAAATACATTAAGAAAGCATCCTCAATAACTAATCAAAAAGCTTGAGTTGCTTAGATTGCTCAAACATAACTAAGAAATAAAAATAGAGTAACCGTTTAACTCCAAATGCACCATCAATATCCCATAAAAAAGGATTTAAAATGCATAGAAGTAGATAAAGGAATTAAATGATAATAGCATATGATAATTAGAAAGTATTAAGGAATTTAATAAATTTTCCTTGGTGGTGGATCTATAAGATTAAGAAATCCTATAATATTTTTAGACAAGTTTAATTTTTTCACTACTTTTGTGACGACCTCTTATGTACAACTCATTACCTCTAATTGGAGTACTCAACACAATGTTATATTGCTAGTTGTCTCTGAATACTTTTAAAAAGGTTTAATTCTTGTCCAACCCTTTTGAGCAGAAAGTGTGTTTGTTAAGTTGAAATGGACAAATAATAGGTGGGAGATGGTAGTCAAGCAAAAAAAAAATGAAAAAGAAAAAAAAATGAATTCAATTAATTAATAGGGCAGAAAACAGAGGTGATTTGTTGGCCATAAATCGAGAACTATCCTTCTTAATGTATTTGAAGGAGATTGGCTCCTTCCCCTCGTGCCTATTTAGGCCTCCCTCTTGTCCATAAACCGAGAATTGTCCCTTTCTAGGGTCCTGTTATTAAGAAGGTGCGTAAGAGACTTGCAAACTGGAAAGTAAGTTTTTTCTCTAAGGGTGGACGAATGACCCTCATTCGATCGGTCCTAAGTGAAAAATTACCAAGTGATTGTAGTTCTTGACTCTTCTGGGAGCTCTCCCTCTTTATCGCTTGGTTTCCGTCGTCTGCTATCCGATAGGGAAACGACAAACGTCATGACTCTTATCTTTGATAGGGGAGGTTGTCCTTAGACCAAGGAGAAAGGATATTCAGTATTGGAGTCCTAACCCCACTGGGGTTTTTCTTGTAGTTCGTTCCTTCATTGTTTTTTGACTCCCTCTCCGGCTAGTGAGTCTGTCTTTTTGTATGTGGAAGGTGAAAATCCGAAACGAAGGTTCAATTCTTCATTTGACGTCATCCACAAAAGGGTTAGCACTTTAAATAGGCATTCGAGAAAGATGTCTACTTTGATTGGGCCGTTATGTTGTATTCTTTGTCGGAGGGCAGAGGAAGATCTTGATCATTTGCTTTGGAGCTGCGAATTTGCTCGGACTATTTGGAGTCTATTTTTTGACGTGTTTGGCTTTCAATTTGCTAGACATAGAGGTTGCAGGGAAATGATCGAGGAGTTCCTTCTCCATCCGCCTTTTCGAGAGAAGGGGAGGTTCTTGTGGGAAGCGGGGGTTTAAGCTGTTTTGTGGGGTTTGGTGGGGTGAGAGAAATAATTGAATCTTTAGAAGGGTTGAGAGGATCCCTCGTGATGTTTGGTCCCTTATCAGGTTCTGTGTTTCTCTTTGAGGATCGGTGATAATGGCTTTTTGTAATTATTCATAAGGTCTTATTTTACTTGATTGGAGCCCTTTCTTTATTTGGGTTACCTTTTGTGAGCTTAGTTTTTTTGGATGCCCATGTATTCTTCCATTTTTTCTCCATACAAACTTGGTTTCTTATAAGAAAAAAACAGAGGTGATTTTGTTAATTAAGGTGAAAGCAAAGAAAAGAAAATGGCAGACACAAAGTGGCGGGATTGTGCAATCAGGGATTGGGCTGATTGTCCCTAGGAATCCGGCTGGTATCAAGTGCAGGTAACTACAAGCAATTCATTTATATTTGTATTCATTCATTCCTTTCTAGATTTGGAGTCACACATCAAAAAGTCAAAACTTGGAAGTGGAAAAAGTTACAGGTACTAAAAGAACTACTTCATGAAAGTTCGGAGCTGATTTTAATAACACATTTTCAGAATGGAACCTAAGAAAATAGGGTTTAGTTTGCTAAATTTAAAATCTCATCTCACCTGACAATTAGCATGTTGGTTAGGTTCTCTTCAGGCTATGATCCTAAATCCAATAAGAGTTTGAATTTAAGACTAAAAGTCATAGATGAAGTGAGATCCATACCATTTTGTTGTTACAATCAAATCTGCATATAGTTGCTTGAGAAAATGAGCTTAAACTTTTTCTGTGGATGGTCATACTCATGGTAGTAATAGTATTTCAAGAAGCAACAAAAAATATGCACAAGGGTCAAAATTTGCAGTGAACGTTGACTATTTTACTCAAAACAATAAAGAAAAGGTGCTGATAATCTATTAAGCATAAGATTGGATGAGACTTCTAGCAACTATGGGGTTTTCCAGCCCACATTTTGTTTCATTTTAAGAGTAAGTTGCAAAAGTTACTCTTGGGTTTATTGAAAAGTTTGTTTGATCCCCACTCCACAATAACCGCATGACATGAACACAAGGTTTTTCTGTTAGTCTCAACCAGAATGCACAAATTCTAGTCATGCTTTCTAGACCATGCTTTTATGTCAATAACCACATGAACACACATCATGCTTAATATCACAAAACCACCACAAACATGTCAAAACATATAACAATTCAAGAGTATAACATTCATATAAATCATAATTATCACACAACAAAGACTCAGCAGACAAAAAGTACTTACAGTAGTCTGAAAATGTTCCTAAGAGGAAGAACAAGACTCCAAGGTTGAAACTCATTTTGAAAACCTTAATCGAAACTGAAAGGTCCGAAAAGGTTCCTAAGAAGAAGAAGAAGAAGAAGATTCCAAGGTTAAATCTGTTCGTCGCGGGCTGAATCGCGCTGCTGTTTGCAAGCTTCGCCGGAGTTCGTCGCCGACTGTGAAAGCCGTTCGTGGGTGAGGTCGCGCCGTCGAAGCAGGTCCTGAGTGCTCGTCGTCGTCGCGAGGGATTGGCGTCAGAGGTCACACAGGTCGCTGAACGCTGTAGCATTCAAACGTGAAGTGAATAGGGAAGAAGGGCCGATTCGAATGAATGGGCCGAAAAGCTGACCTGAATGGGCCAACAGATCAATGATTGGCCCAAATGTTTTTATGGATGGAAGAAGACCAAGAAGACCGATTTCAATCATAAGGTTTTAGTAACAAAGATGAATCAAGAGGAATGTCGAGTTTAAAATAGTGAAAATGAAAAATGTCTAAAAATGAAATGCTTATACTGTATTTCTAGAGTGATTATAGGGGATGGTCGTTAATTTTTATTCTCCATTATAACCCTATTAGTTATTACCTCCTAGTTTATAATTTAGAATTTTAAAATAAAATGATGCGAGACCAGAATAATTTTGGGTGAGGTGTTTGGTTACCTTTAATTAGAGCTGAAATTTCCATTTTCCGTTATGTGTGGCTGGTGATGTGTACCTGCAGATATACCTTCGTAATGTTGTATTCACACGCAACTTCTATATAGTATATAAATAGACATACTTCACGACATTGACTATGGTTTAATGTATTCCGGATGTGCAAAACCTAAATATACCAAACAAATCATTCTTATCCACCCTACAATTTAGGTCTGATCTCTAACATTTCTATGAACTTTTATTGTTAACCTCCACAACCCTTCCACGTATAAGATTTTTTTTTATTAAGATTTTTTTTTTAATAAAATAAAATCCTTAAATCTGTCTCTAATCCTCCTATAATCACACTAAAATTCTCAAATCTGAATCTAAAATAAAATCCTTAAATTTGAATCTCTAACCCTCTCTTAATCAGGATAGTGTTGTTTTCGAAATCTAAAATAAAATCTTCAAATCTAAATCTCTAACCTTCCCCACAACATTTAATAAATTAAATAAGGCCCTCTCTTAATCATGATAGTGTTGTTTTCGAAATCTAAAATAAAATCTTCAAATCTAAATCTCTAACCTTCCCCGCAACATTTAATAAATTAAATAAGGTTGAATTTGAATAGTCGATATTTAAAAATTTAAATTTCGTAAGGAGGATACTCAATTTGTTTTCAAATTTCAACATTTAAAAAAGAAACTATCAGGAAAATAAAACAAGAAAAAATAGAAGAAAAAAAAAACCATAAAAAAATTTATTTTAAAAATTAAATACTCAAAACAAAAATCCTAATTTTCTTCTGTCTTTTCCTCACGCTTTTTCTTCATTCAACCGCTCCCTCTCTCAACTCATAACTCATTCTCCAATCGCCACCACATCACGTCTCCCTTCCTCTCCAATCTCATCTCCGACAACGCACCTATGTCCAACGGCGACTTCTTTCGGTTGCATCTCCGGCGAGGGCATGACATGACAATGGGTAAGTTTTCTCCTCCTCCGACGATCTCTCGTCTTGGTTGGTTGAGCATCGATTTTAACCCGCAATCCTTTCAATTTCAATTTTTGTTAATTTGCAAGTGTTTTATTCAACTTTGAAAGTCACCACAAACTTCATCCAATGCTAAATTTGTGAAATTTTGGCATATTTGCTTACTGTCCAACATTGAGTTTTGAGCTAGATTCGGAATTTGGCGAGTACCCAAAAGCTATGATGGGTATACCGCCTTGTATACACCTGAATGTGGCAGAATCATTTGCAACAACAATATTTCCTCAGGTATACAGGGACGTTGAATTCATTTTCACTGAATGTGGCAGAATCATTTGTAGCAAAAACATTTCTTCAGGTATACAGGGACATGAATTAAATTCATTTTCATTCACAACCATCAACATTTCCTGAACGTTGAATTCATTTTCATTCAGAACCATTTGTAGCAACAACATTTCTTCAGGTATACAGGGGTGGTATACAGGGGTGTTGAATTCATTTTCTTCTCATCTCTTATTTCTCTCTCTCCTCCCAACATTTTCTAATTTTGCAGCATCATTTTATTCAATTTCTAAATTGTAGAAAATTGAACTGAACTGGGCGAATCCAGACATTGATGTTTTTTTTGCAACGATATTTTAATTAATGCGAGGATTGAACACATGACCTCTTAGTCACGGGCACAATCTTATGCCAATTGAGCTATGCTCGATTTGGCAGACATTGATGTTTCGGGGGCCAAAATATTATATTATTTAAATATTAAAAACAATTACACAAAAAGTTAGAGATTCGAATTCATGCTCCCACATTATGTTGACCTTAAAAACAATTATTGGTGATAAATAATAGGTTAGAATAGCCAAACCGAACATAGTTCAATTAGTGTTATTAACTGAGAGGTTAGGGGTTCAATCCCCGTATACCTTGCATTAATTAATATCATCATACAATTTAATTTATCTCCAAAGGCTATTAGATCTAATGAAACATAGAATTTTAAAAAATGTTTAATGTGAAAATGATTTATTAGATACAAAATTTAAAGTTGAAAATTAGTATAAATACACACAATAATAAGAATAGTTTGCAAAATTTATGGAGTGAATTAGACTAAATTACTCTCAAATAAATTAATTTAAGATTGCGAAATTAATAACTAAAATAAAACAATTCTAAAACAAATTAAAATAAATATGAATACAACAATGTATGACTAAAAAAGACATTTAGTGATAAAACTAGGTCTCAAAGATTGAGCTGAAATAGCCACGCACATGTGCCACTACGACCAGAGGCGGATCCAGGATTTTATGTCAGGAGGGACACAATTCATATAAATTTAATTTTAGATTTGTTGATGCAATACGCACATGTACCACTACGACCAGAGGCGGATCCAGGATTTTATGTCAGGAGGGGCACAATTCATATAAATTTAATTTTAGATTTGTTGATGCAATATTCAAATTAAGTAATATTGACTAGGTTAAATTACAAGTTTAGTCTCTCTACTCTCACATTTATATCTATTTTGCCCCATGAGTTAAAAAGTGTCTCATAGAATCTTACGTTTGCAATTTTGTGTCTAATATGCCATTCGCCTATTTCACATGTTTCAAAATTCATGGACTTGCTAGACACAAAAACGAAAATTTAATGTCACAATATTAAACATAAACCTCAATTTTATATCGATATATCAATTAATTTTTAAAAAAGTTAGACTAAGGCATAGACCTATAAAACATTTTTAAAGTTTATGAACCTATTACACACAAATTTGAACGTTTAAAACTCTATTAGAGATTTTTTAAAGATCATGTACCAAATAGATACAAACCTGAAATTAAAGTTTAGGGACTAAACTTGTAATTTAATTTACTAAATTATAATAAACAACTTTGTATGATATAGATTTGTTTTAATATAGAGTCTTGACTTTATATATACTTAATTTTCTATTATTGATATTTTTTATAAAATATAATTAAATCATCTAAATAAATATAGGCGGAAAGAAGTAGTAAATTGTTTCTAAAAGTAAGTTATTTATTTATATATATAATTTTTTTTGTGAAATCAATTTTCTAAAAAAACTAATTTACCAATTTTTTTTTAAAAAAATTTAAGTACTTTTATATAAATCAATAAGTATATTTTTAAAAAATCGAAAGTATAGAGACTAAAATAAAATAAGTCTCAAAATACTTCGACTAAAATGATATTTTTTTTTAAAAACATTTCCTTTTAAATTCATTAAAGAATGAAAATCTTTTTGTTCTATTTTATTTATTTATTTTTTGATATAGTTATAGAAAGTATAAATAAAATATAAAAAATAGATATATATATATATATATTTATATTTATCAAAATTAAATCTGGAGATCAAAATTTTACTTGCAAAAATAAAACGTGCGGAGGGGAAAGATAGTTGGGACAAGGAACTAACCAACCGAGCAATACAAAATTTTAATAAATTAGGCTTAGCTTTTAATATATAATAGATAAGCTCAAAAAGTTGAGGGGGGGCACGTGCCCCCCCTGGCCCCTTAGTGGATCCGCCCCTGACTACGACATCCTAGTTATCTTAATATATAAGCGGCCATTATACCATACATTATCGATACTGTATATTTTTAGGCGCTTATTTTTTTTTTAATTTTTTTTTTTTAACTTTTCTAGTCAACAAGAACATAGCTCAACGACGACATGATGTATCGCCTAGTGACCATGAGGTCCTAGGCTCAATCCCCCACTCCAATATGTTGTAAAAAAAAAAAAAAAAAAAAAAAAATTAAAACCGCTTGGTTGCCTTAAAATAAATATGTTTGTTAACCGAGAAATTTCGGTCAATCAGCGGTTGCCACGTGTCTTCATCATGACCGTTGGATCAAATAAACTTAACCGATCAAATTGGGTCATATCGCAATTAGGCTCAAAATCAAATCGGCCCATAAGGTTATTTAAATGACAATTTGGCCCAAAGCCCAACGAAAGATTCAAGACTTCACCGCTACGCGAAACTGAAGATTCAACCTCGAGAACAAGCTGTGAAGCCCTAGAGAAAGAATTAAAGAATAAAATTAGAGATTGTAATCCACTACGCACTAATACAAATACAATTCAAATTCATTTACACGTGTCGAATTTCCATCCTTCGTCGAAATTCTCGTGTGAACAATGTTTGATAGAGTGATCTATATCATTTTAGCTTAAAGACATACTTTCTCAAATGAATGACTTTTAAAATTTTAGTGACCATGAGGTCCTAAGCTCAATCCCTCACCCCAATATGTTGTCAATTTTTTTTTCTTCTAATTTTTTCAATATTTCAATTTTTTTTCCACACTCTTTCTTCCTCACTTATTTTGTTATCATTTCTTCTCCATATTTCCTTCATTTAATATTCTTCATCTTATTTTGTCATGCTCGTTTTCTTCCAATTCCCTTTGTATTGGCGATGGTGGCGAAGGTGAATCGATGGTTAGGATTCATGAAGAGTTTGGCGTGGATGACGAGAAGAATTGCAAAAGACATCACGACTCCATCTGATTGTTTTTATGTGTGTTTTCACCTGAACGATGTCGAGGAAGGAATTGGATCGGCCATATTTGGCAGCTAGAGGAACAATCACGACAGACATCATGACTTTATCGACATTACAAAGACACATAACGAATGGTGTTAATGCGACCACTTTAAACCTCTCTAGCAAGTCGATTCCGACATCACCGACTCGCTCATCGGGTGGTGGATCTAATTGAACTTCGACCAAATGGAATGCTTCTCCCCATACCCTCCATCGTGCACTAGACCACCGACCATCCTCTTTTCTCTCCAACCACTCGTACACGATCAATCCCTAACTGATTCCCCCATTTGGTCCTTGAGATTTAGGATTGAAATAACAAATGGGTTCTCAATTGAAATATCATTCATTCCCTTTTTTGTTTTCTCTCCTCTTGATCCTTAAACCATCTTTGCACTTTTGTTTCCGCTTCGGTTAGAGAAGAAGAAGAGCTTCTAGAAGAGAGGATGAAGCAAAACGCAAAACGCAAAACGCAAAAAAAAAAAAAAAAACAAAACTGAATCAAACCGCATATTTCAGTTTGGTTCAGTTCGATTTGAAGACATATGTGGTTCGGTTCAATTTTTAAAATTCCCTTTTTCAACATTTGGCTCGATTTGCAGTTTGATCCACAAACCGATCCGTGAACACCCCTAATGCCAAAGACAACATGGCTTCACAGAAGGGATTAGTGTGACTCTTGTGTGTGTAAGATGCAAGAGGAAATGTGGGAAGTGAAGGTGGAAGGTACGCGAATGATACGATAAGTGAGATGGTAGCGTGCAACACAGATGGATCACACAAATAGTTGTCACCCAAAGATAAGTGCACACTTAGCCTACGCAAGTAATAAAGTGGAATAAATAATTGTTCCAAGATCGAACACAGGGAGGAGAATCTGTAACATTTTGTCAAACCACAAAACAAACAAATAAACTCTGCGAGATGGTAACTTGGTGAGTAAAATGTTTTTCGGTTGGTGATGTTAGATGCGTAAAGCGATAACTTATGCAAGAAAATAAAGAGTCCGGGTTGGTTCTTAATCCACTTGAAGGTATTATGCTTATGTGCAAGGTAGGTAGAACTTAGAGCTATGAAATAAAACTTAGGCCAGGACATTCAACAAATGCGATCTCTCGATGCACATGTATTACAACCTACATGTGCCTATAGACTTTTTCCATAATGTAACATGTAGTGTGTGCTAGGTTTATAGCTCTTTTGGCCTATGAGTGGGCGCAATATCTCTAAGGAGCCATGACACGATATCAATGTTCACAAGTTATAAGATTTTCTACATACGTGACCCTCTCAGTATCTATGCATGCGGCTACTTGACTCGGTTGATCAGACGGAATCAAGCAATTGAATAAGTCACATATAACAAGAGGTTTATATCACGCGTTCTACGTATTCGATGTTATTCACGCATAGCTTGTTGGTGAACGGATTGTCAAGGCTCGCCAAATTAATATTTATAAATTGATTTCTACTTTAAATTGTAGAATAGTGGTAACCAAGTCGTGTAAACAAACACAACCTAAAAAAAAATATACAACAAAACCCAAAAGATGGCCCAAAGGAAAAGACTCAAGAAATGATTGATTGCAAAACACATCAATTTCAACCAACAATTGAAATGAGTGTGCATTCAAATAAATCAGCCAACTCACAACGGGGATTGAAATAAATTAGCCACCTCACCATGGAAATGTGTGAGTTGGTTAATTTATTGCACAAATTTAGGAAATCAAACAATTGCTCTTTCTCTCATCTAATGGTCAACAAAAATATCATGATTAAAGTTGCAATCTTTTGCTACAAATCTTGAGAGAAATTTGTGCAATCAATCTCTTTATGATTGAACGAATACATTCCCTAGACAACAGTTGATTCTATTAATCTTTCCCTTATTTGATCAAATTAGTTTTTGTATATATTTTGACATACCTTTTCGGTTGAAGATTACATTGAATACTACATCAATAATATTCATAGAGAAAAATATTCTCTCCGCCATTAGCTTTCTCCTTGTTTGTTTGTTTTTTCATAGTATCAGAGCTCTGCTCACAAGAAGATCAAATGGCTGCCACAACCTCTGTTTCAAAGTTAATCATCAATGAAACCACTCTCTCAATCCAGTGATTTCATCAGTGTTCCAGTCTGATTTCCATCAAATTAAGCTCAACCAATTACTTATTGTGGAAATCTCAAGCCCTCCCTTTTGTTCGAAGTCTGGGAATCGAGCATCACATACTCAACAGCACACCACCTGATCCAGAGATAGTAGATAAAGAAGGGAAGGACATATCCTTTAGCTCACGAGGTAGAGGTTTTCAACCCACCAGAAACTTCTCATCTCAACACAATGGAGCGGACAAAACTACTACTCAATATGGATCTCAGTCACCCCGGGTCACAACTTCAGGTAATACAATAACTTGTCAGATTTGTGGGGAAGCTAACCATGTTGCACTTGAATGTGGGAAAATGTTTGATCACTCATACCAAACGAAGCAAATTCCAAAAGCCTTGGCTGCCATGGCTATAAATGAAGATATTAATCCTATCCTTTATGCGATTCAGGTGCAACATCACACATTGTCAACGACACAGGTAACATCTCCTCTTTACGTACTTATAAAGGTAATGAAAAACTCTATGTCGGGAATGGTGAAGGTCTAGATATATCTCACATAGGTCAAGTTAAACTAGATACTCAACATAACAAAAGATTATGCTTAAATGACGTTCTTGTGGTTCCAAATATAAAAAAAGAATCTTATATCAGTAAGTAAACTAACTAATGACAATGATTGTTCCATTCTTTTTAACGCCACTGGTTTTGTTGAAAAGGACACACAAGAGGAAGTGCTAGCAACGGGAACTAGAAGAAATGGTTTATATGCATTAGAAAATCAGGAAACACAAGCTGCTTTATCTGCTATCATTGCTGCTCCACAAAGTAAAGTGTAAGTTTCTATGTGGCACAAGCGTTCAGGACACCTAAATTTAAGTTCCATTAAGCATTTGAGTAATAAATTTTTGATTAATGTGTCTGATTGGAAGAAAACAGAAAATGTTTGCTCCTCTTGTTAAATGAGTAAGAGTTGTAGGCTTCCTTTTTCTTTAAGTAATGAATTAAGTACAATTCCTTTTGCAAAAGTTCACTGTGATTTATGGGGTCCTGCTCCCATTGTTTCTTGCCAAGGATTCAAATATTATGCTAGTTTTATAGATGATCACTCACGTTTTACTTGGTTGTTTCGTTTAAAACGAAAGTATGAATTTTATGATTGTTTTATCAAATTTCACAAACTTATCAATACTCAATTTGACAGAAAACTAAAAATATTTCAATCAGATGGGGTGGAGAATTCACCTCACTCAAACTAAAAGAATATATGGCACAAAATGGAATCATACACTAAGGGCTTGTTTGATAACGTTCTCGTTTCCTGTTTCATGTTCTCGTTTCTCATTTTTTAAGAAACAGACTTGTTTGATAACTATTCTCATTTTTTGTTTCTAAATTTTGAGAAACGTTTCTAAAAAAAATGTAAAATTTGAGAAACTTCAAAAATGTGTTTCTTCCAGTTTCGTTTCTCTTTATATTAACTTGTTCCTAAAATGATGATAAATCAGTGTTGGTTCATTGGCAAGGGAAGCATCCAAATAAGTTCTTCACCTATTAGGTTCTGGATTCAAATCCTTAATTTAACCCATTTTTTTTCTTTCTTAATTATGCAGTTTTTTGTTGTTGTTTTTTTTTTTTTATTATTTTAATTTTGAATTTTGCCATTTTTTTTAGGATACATTACTAATTACTAATATTAGTAATAAATCTTTTATTTTATTTAAATACATTAAAATATTTATTTATTAATTGCAAAAAAAAAATATTTATTTATTAATTTTTATGTTTTTTTTTTCATAAATATCTATCGAGATCGACATTTTATCTATATTTTGATCAACATTTCCATAAAATTGAGGCATTGACATTTCCATCGACATAAACATTTTAAACTTTGCAAATTAGCATTTCAAGAATTTTAAATTAGTTTAAATTTCCCACTATTAAATATTAGGTTCACAAATAGTGATATTTTAGTTATATAACATAAATTTATCTATAATATAATTGAAACGTCGATATTGAGCTCATTGACACGTAGAAATGTCTACACGTCAACGAAAATTTAAAACACGATCCATAACAAACAATGACGAATTGACAACGACTTCGAGATTTTAGAGCAAGGAAGGCATCATCATCGAGATAGGGAATAAGTGTTTAACTATCGACATTTTTTTACTGCGAAATGTTATTGAACGTTGTTTTGGCGTGTTGGAGGCTCGCTTCCCTATTCTTAAATAAATGTCTCCTTACCCTGTCAACACACAAAAACATATACCAAATCAAATTTGGATAATATTTTAAGTATAAATACAATTTTATGGTTGTTTTTAATTTTGCATCGAGAGTTATTTGTATTCGATTATGTAAGCGTTTGATATATATATATATATATATATATTATTCTTTCAAGAAACAAGAGTAATTATCAAACATGTTCCTGTTTCTACTTTTTTTTTTTTTTTGCAACGGTATTTTAATTAAAGCGAGGATTGAACCCATGACCTTTTTAGTCACAGGCACAACCTTATGCCAATTGAGCCATGCTCGGTTTGGCAACTTTTTTGATAAATAGAATGCCTTCTAAGCCTCTTGATATGAAATGTCCCTTCGAATGTCTGTTTTTACAAAAAAACCTAACTATTCTAGCTTAAAGATATTTGGTTGTAGGTGTTATCCCTATCTAAAATCTCAAGCCAAAAATAAGTTTGATAAGAAAACTTATCCTTGCATTTTTGTTGGATATAACACCTCTCACAAGGGGTACAAATGCTTAAATCCCAAAACTAATCGCATCTATATATCTCGACATGTAATATTTGATGAGTTTATTATACCATTTGCTACCAATACATCATCACACAATGCACCCTATAAAACTGGTTTAGATATAACCACTTTTTCAAATGTTGAAAGTTGGAATCACCCAACTCATCGAGTCAAGGTGAAAATTGTGACATTGACAATCATCAAGACCACCCAAAAATATTCAACTTCTGCCACCATGAGAAATGTTGGGAAAATGAAGAGAGTACACATACCTCCAACCAAAGCAACACAAATCACCCATCAGTTGCACAAATAGCAATTTCCATAGGCTCTTTACATCCCATGGTCACCAGACAACGTTCAAGACAACATATCACAGTAAACAAGGAAAATCAACAACAATTGTCCACTGTCTTAGCCACCATACAACTCAACACACTTGAACCAAAAACTTTTAGAAATGCCCTCAAACATCCAACATGGAAGCAAGCAATGGAAGATGAAATTCAAGCATTAAAAGACAACAATACATGGGAACTTTTTCTTCGACCCTCCAACACAAACATCGTAGGCTCCAAGTGGATATTCAAGACCAAAATTAAGAAGGACGAAACAATTGATAGACACAAAGCAAGACTTGTAGCTCAAGGTTACTCACAGGTTGAAGGGGTTGACTATGAAGAGACTTTCAGCCCAGTCATCAAACCCACAACCATACGATTGGTTCTTGCTCTAGCTGTATCATACAACTGGCTCCTCAAACAATTGGATGTCAAAAATGCCTTCCTTCATGGACAACTTAAAGAAGATGTCTACATGTCTCAACCCCCAGGTTTCACTCACCCTAACTATCCTCATCATGTATGCAGGTTGAAGAAGTAAACTTTATGGACTCAAACAAGCCCCAAGAGCTTGGTTCGATAGACTATCCAACTATCTACTTCACATAAGGTTTGTATGTAGTAAGGCAGATGCTTCACTTTTTTTTATCTCTAAACAACATGATATATTAATACTTATGCTTGTGTATGTCGACGACTTTATACTTACTGGCAATAATACTTGTTTTATTGATGATTTAGTTGCAAAGTTAAGTACTGAATTTGCTTTAAGGGACTTAGGTGCACTACAATACTTCTTAGGGATTGAAGTTCAAACTCTTCCAAACGGCTATCTGGTTGCCCAAACCAAATATACTAGAGACATTCTAAAAAAGGCTGTTGGAATGCCTTGAATTTGTATGATTTGGGTTTTTACTTATCTGTTTTGGGCTTTGGCCCATTCTGTATTAGGTCATTAGAAGGGTGTCATATATAAACCTTCTAATGACTTCAGCCGCCTCTTGTCTGTTCATTTGTAATTCTCTCCTACTTCGTAATAATACTGCTCTCCCTTCTGCCCGTGGACGTAGCTAACACAACGTTAGTGAACCACGTAAATCTGTGTTGTCGTTCTTCTTCTGCGCTTACTTATTCTTTGTTATTGATTTATCGTAACAAATTGGTATCAGAGCCTCATCGTTAGTTTTTGAAATTCCGCATTTTTTCGATAACAAAGATGTCTGGTGTAAGCATGAAAATCGACAAGTTCAATGGGAGAAACAGTTTCAGTTTATGGCAGATCAAGATGCGAGCCTTGTTGAAGAACAAGGGTTTGTGGGCGCCGCTATCTAAGAAACCGAAGAAAGCGGGCACAGATGACGATGAGTGGAATAGCCTGGAGGAGAAGGCTCATTCAACAATCATGCTATGTTTAGCTGATGACGTCATCACTGAAATCGCAGATGAAGAGACTGCTGCGGGTCTCTGGTTGAAGCTCGAAAGTCTTTACATGACGAAGTCTTTAACCAGTAAGTTGCTTTTGAAGCGACGTTTGTTTACTTTGCATATGCACGAAGGTACGCCTCTTAGAGACCATCTAGATAAACTAAATACAATTTTGCTAGACCTGCGAAATATTGAGGTTAAGATAGATGATGAGGATGCTGCCTTAATTTTGTTAGTTTCTTTGCCTCCTTCATATGAGAATTTTGTTGACTCTTTTATTGCTGGGAAAGAAACTTTGTCTTTAGAAGAGGTCAGATCTGCTCTTCATACCAGAGAAGACCGCTATAAGGCATCTGCTCCAGGTACAGAAACACAGACAGCCGGGTTAGTTGCTGCAATTAGTAGGGGATATGATAATTCGGAAAATGTAAGAAAAAAGAAGAAATCGAATTTTAAGCCTAAGGGTTCTACAACTAACGATGTCTGTAGATATTGTAAGGAGAAAGGGCATTGGAGAAACCAATGTCCTAAGCTAGCAAAGCAGAATGGAAAGAAGGAAGGTTCTACCGCTGTGGCAGAAACTGATACCGATTCTGATTTTGATTTGACCTTAGTTGCAAATAAATCTTCACATTGTAAGGATGTGTGGATTATTGACTCTGGAGCTTCTTACCATATTTGTCCAATCAGGGAGTGGTTTACAACTTATGAGCAGATAGATGGAGGCAATATCTCTATGGCCAACAGTGAAGTCTGCAAGGTAGTTGGAATTGGCTCAATCAAGATACGGACACATGATGGTATTTTCTGCACCTTGAACGAGGTTAGACACGTTCCACAAATGACGAAGAATCTGATATCGTTGAGTGTTCTTGACAGTAAGGGTTTCAGTTTCAAAGGTGAAGGTGGAGCTGTGAATATATGTAAGGGTTCTAAGGTGGTTCTGAAAGGTGTCAAGCGTGGCACCTTGTATTTTCTGACAGGGTCTACAGTAACAGGTTCTGCTGCTGTTGCATCGTCTACGGTTCACCAAGAGGATATGACCAAGCTATGGCATATGAGGCTTGGTCATATGAGTGAAAAAGGGATGCAGATTCTGTCTAAGAGGGATCTTCTTTGTGGGCACAAGATGCAGGGTCTTGAATTCTGCGAGCATTGTGTATTTGGGAAACTACATCGCAGTAAGTTTCCAAAGAGTGGTGTTCACTATACAAAGGGAACACTCGATTACATTCATTCTGATTGTTGGGGCCCTTCACGGGTGGAATCTATGGGAGGCAGTAAGTATTTTTTGTCTATGATTGATGATTATTCAAGAATGACTTGGGTAATTATGATGAAACATAAAAGTGAAGCTTTCAAGAATTTCAAGCAGTGGAAGGCATTAGTGGAAAATCAGACTGGGAAGAAGATCAAAAGACTGCGAACAGACAACGGTCTGGAATTTTGTTCGTCTGAGTTCAATGAGTTCTGCAAGGATGAAGGGATTGCCCGTCATCACACTGTCAGACATACTCCGCAGCAAAATGGTGTGGCAGAACGCATGAATCAGACATTGTTGGAGAGAGCAAGGTGCATGCTCTCTAATGCTGGGTTATCTAGAAAATTTTGGGCAGAAGCAGTAAGCACAGCATGTTTTCTGATCAATCGTGGACCTCACACAGGTATTGACTGTAACACACCTTACGAGATGTGGTCTGGTAAGCCTGCTAATTACTCTTTATTAAAAGTTTTTGGTTGTACTGCTTATTACCATGTTAATGAGGGTAAATTAGAGCCAAGAGCTAAGAAGGGTGTATATGTGGGTGTTGGGGATGAAGTTAAAGGGTATAGAATCTGGTCATCTTCTGAAAATAGAGTCATATTAAGTAGGAATGTGATATTTGATGAAAATTCTATGCTTAACTCTACTGTGAAGTCTACTGTTGCAGAAGATGTTAGTAATGTTGATAAACAGGTGGAGCTGAAATTCATTCCATCTGAGAGTGAATCACAGCCCCAAGGTGGAGAAGATCAACATGTTGAAAATGAATCTGAGACTGTGCCAGAAGAAACTGATATGCCAGAGAGTTCTAGTTCACAGGAAGCTAGTTCAGAAGCTTCTAATTCACAGACACATCAGCCATGTATAGCTCTTGATAGAGTTAGGAGAGTTGGTGTTGGACCTCCAAAGAGGTATCAGGATATGGTGAACTATGCACTGCAGGTTGCTGAAGATGTGGATGCTCATGAGCCATCCACCTACAGAGAAGCTGTTTCATGTAGTGAGTCTGAAAAATGGCTTGCTGCAATGGGCGATGAGATGGAGTCCCTTGATAAGAATCAAACTTGGGAACTAGTCAAACAGCCTAAAGGGAGAAAAATTGTTACTTGCAAGTGGGTCTTCAAGAAAAAGGAAGGTATCACACCTGAGGAAGGTATTAAGTATAAAGCTCGAGTAGTTGCAAGAGGGTTCACACAAAGGGAGGGAGTTGACTACAATGAGATTTTCTCACCAGTGGTCAGACATACTTCCATCAGAGTGTTACTAGCAATGGTGGCACATCAGAATTTGGAACTTGAGCAGCTAGATGTAAAAACAGCTTTCTTACATGGAGAGTTGGAAGAAGAGATTTATATGAGCCAACCAGATGGTTTTCAGCTTCCTGGTAAAGAAGATTGTGTCTGCAAGCTGAAGAAGTCCTTATATGGACTAAAGCAGTCTCCAAGGCAATGGTATAAGAGGTTTGACAGTTATATGATTGAGTTAGGCTACAACAGGAGTCCTTATGATTGTTGTGTGTATCACAACAAAGCTGATGATAATTCTATTATTTATTTGCTGCTGTATGTAGACGATATGCTCATAGCTGCGAAGTCCAAGTCTGAGATTCAGAAGTTGAAAGGTCTTCTCAGTGCTGAGTTTGAAATGAAGGATTTGGGTGCTGCTAGGAAAATTTTGGGTATGGAGATCTATAGGGAAAGAAATCAGAAGAAACTTTTCTTGTCACAGAAAGGCTACATTCAGAAGATATTGTCCAAGTTTGGCATGTCATCAGCTAAGCCTATAGATACTCCTAGTACTGCAAATGTTCGTTTGTCTGCTGAATTTGCACCTCAATCTGAAGCTGAGAAGGACTACATGACTCGAGTCCCGTATGCTAGTGCAGTAGGTAGTTTGATGTATGCTATGGTCTACACTAGACCTGATCTTGCACATGCTGTTAGTGTCGTCAGCAGGTTCATGGGGCAACCTGGAAGGGAACATTGGCAAGCTGTGAAGAGAATCTTTCGGTACCTTAGAGGTACATCTGATGTCGGTTTGGTTTATGGAAATGATACAGAGTGTTTAGTGACCGGCTATTCTGACTCTGATTATGCTGGAGATGTTGACAGCAGAAGGTCTATGACTGGCTATGTGTTTACCCTTGGTGGTTCAGTTGTTAGTTGGAAGGCAACTCTGCAGCCTACAGTTACTTTGTCAACTACTGAAGCAGAGTACATGGCCTTAACAGAAGCTGCTAAAGAGGGGATATGGCTGAAAGGGCTAGTTGGTGACCTCGGTTTGCATCATGATCAGGCCATTGTATATTGTGATAGTCTGAGTGCAATATGTCTGGCTAAGGATAAAGTCCATCATGAGAGGACTAAGCACATAGATGTGAGATATCATTTCCTGAGAAGTGAGAAGAAGGTTAAGGTGTTGAAAGTAGGTACTGCTGATAATCCTGCTGATATGTTCACCAAACCAGTTCCACATGGCAAGTTCCAACATTGTTTGGACTTGCTAAATGTTTTGAATTGTTGATGGCCCCTTATGGGGCATTCTGAGGCAGAAGGAGAGTTTTGTGTACATCTGGTAACTTCGTGTTGCATCTGGTAACTTTGTGTTGCATCTGGTACATTTGTCAGTTGTGGGAGAATTCAAGTCAAGGTGGAGATTTGTTGGAATGCCTTGAATTTGTATGATTTGGGTTTTTACTTATCTGTTTTGGGCTTTGGCCCATTCTGTATTAGGTCATTAGAAGGGTGTCATATATAAACCTTCTAATGACTTCAACCGCCTCTTGTCTGTTCATTTGTAATTCTCTCCTACTTCGTAATAATACTGCTCTCCCTTCTGCCCGTGGACGTAGCTAACACAACGTTAGTGAACCACGTAAATCTGTGTTGTCGTTCTTCTTCTGCGCTTACTTATTCTTTGTTATTGATTTATCGTAACAAAGGCCAAGATGCTAGAAGTATCATCCATCTTAACCCCTATGAGCATAAGTGAGAATCAGAATCCCAAAGACGATGAAATTGTGGACCTAACACACTATAGAAGCCTAATAGGCTCTCTTCAATACCTCACGATGACACGACCAGTCATTACTTACTCAGTTAACAAAGTTTGTCAGCATATGCAAGAGCCACGAATGAAACACCCAAGGGAAGTTAAACACATTCTTCATTATCTTAAACACACTTTGTATCATGGAATTGTCTTTCTTAAAAATAACACTCTGAATTGGTTTGCATTTTGTGATGCAGATTGGGTTGGTTGTCAACTCACACGAAGAAATACAACTGGTTTTTGTGTGTTCCTAGGATCCAACATTATATCTTGGTCCTCCAAGAAACAACCAACAGTCTCTTGCTCAAGCACAAAAGCTGAATATCGAGCCATGGCCAATACGACAACAGAACTTACATGGATCACCTTTCTACTACGCGACATTGACATTCCCCTTCTCAAACCTACTGAACTTTTCTGTTACAACACGAGTGCACTTCAGATGTCCATCAATCCTGTCTTCCACGCACAGACCAAACATATTGAGCTTGACTACCACTTCGTTCGAGAGAAGGTTGCGGTTGGCTCATTGATTACTAGTTATATTCCTTTGCACCTCCAAATTGCTGACATTTTGACCAAACCTCTTTCCAAAGCTGCCCATCATGAATTCACTTGCAAACTAGGCATTCAGACGGACCCTACCTCAAGTTTGAGAATAGATGTAAACAAACACAACCTAAAGGAAAATATACAACAAAACCCAAAAGATGGCTGTTACGTCTCCAAAAGTGACCTTTTTAGGACTTATTTATCTTAGAAAGATGTACACTCTTAGGTGTTTTTGATAGGATTTAGCTTAAACCTATGCTTATTTATGAGAATTAGAAGAAGGAAGCTAAATTAGGACTTGTATGCAAAATGAAAGAAAAGGAATAGAAAACGAAGTTAAAAGAATGAAAAATGAGCATTGCGGAAACATTGCTAAAACAGCAATGTTTTAAGTGAAATTCGTAAGTTGACTGATCTTTTTCTGTTATGTTCCGTTATTTCAGGGATTCGTTCTTTCTCCTCCATCCATTTTGAAGTACGACGTTGAGGATGGGTGGTTCTCCTTGGCCCAAACGCACCTGCAGATTACTATAAAAGGGGGTCAAAGTAGAGGGTTTGAGCATCATCCGAAAGCGTAGAAGTCTCTTCGCAGCTCCATTCTTTCTCCTGTTTTTCTTCTCCGTCTGTTGAGTTGAGAGGTTTAGCTGTTGGAGTCGACAATCTGATAGGAAGGAGAGAAGATTCATCTTCTCTCCCGATTGGATTCATCCAAGCAAAGCTCATCTTTCTCTCCTTTCAGCCGAGGCGTTTGCGACGAGGCGTTCAAGCTCACTTACTGCTTTCTGTCTTTTACTTCTCATTTCCAGCACTGTTTAGTTGTTGTTTCTTTTCTATTAGTTAGTTCATTTCATTTCGTTGCTTTCTGTCTTTATGTTATTCACTTTAAATTTCCCTTTGTTCATTCAAACAATCGATTAATCAAAGCACAATTCATTCTTTCACAGTTTCTTGTCTTTGCTGCCTACTGTTTTCCCTTGCTGTTTTAAGTTTATTCCTCTTCTGAGCATGCCAATTTTATCTAATATTTCTGTTCTCTCTATATGCATGAGTAACTAAGTCACATAGGGGCATGCTAATGACAATACTATAGGCTAAAAAACGTGAACCAAGCATGTAGGATAGCTCTCGAAGCATTGATTGTATGTAAGCTTCATCCCACGGGCAATTTCGATTGGCCATCCACTTTGTCCAAAGAACTCCTAACCTCTGGAAGGAGTAAGAGTTCAGAGTCATACACTCATGCTAGCCTTTCAAGGTAGCCAGAAAACGACCTAGGAATAGGCGTTTTCCTAGTACAAACCATAACTTTCTGCTTTAACAAGATGCTTAAGACCTTACTTGGACATGAATAAACTAAAGAATCTAATGCATGAAATCGGAAGATACATGAGATTGAGTTAGTTTGATGCATAGTGAGTTGATCCAATGCTTGAGAATCGTGAGAAAATGCCTATAGAGGAGTCGTTAGTAGCCCTTGTTTCTCCATTTTACACACTTTCGCTGTTAGTAACATTGCGGTAGAATTGCTATTCTCGCAATTCTGCTAAGTTAAAAAGTCTATTTAGCTATTTTCTTCTTCGTTTATTAATCTCTTCTCTTTTCATTTGAGTTTATCTTTGACTTGCACTTTTGACTTGCACTTGTTTATGTTGCTACCTTTTATATATTCAGCAGTAAATAGGAATTTTAAAACAAAATCTACCCCTTCAAATCCACCCATTCTTACTTAACAATACACTTCACGAGTAGCTAATAATAAATCTCTGTGGGAAAACGAATGAAAAAATACTTACTACTTGCTATAAGATCATGTATGCTTGCATGTTCTGAGTGCTCTCTCTCTATTCTTGCATCTTTATTTTAAACAATTGAGCACGCAACAAGTTTTTGGCGCCGCTGCCGGGGATTTAGTTTAGTGAAAACGAAGTTTGTTAAGTTAGAAAACCAACTCTTAATATCTATTGAAGCTGATCTATTTTCATTTCTTTTGCAGGTACTATTTGGGTTAGTTTATGAATGAGCCTTCAAGTAGTGATCTAGAGTTCAACCCTGAGCCTGAGAGATTACTTAGGGCTAGAAATAGAGCCAAGAAACGTCTCTTTAACCAACCCCCTTTACCTCAAATAATTGCTGAAACCGCAGAGTCTCCGCAATCCTCTCAAGAAGAAATGGATAGATTAGTTCCAAATCCGGTACCTATCACTCGCAATCCCATCGAAATAGCGAATGATAAGAATAGTGCCATTCTCTCATACTTAGTTCCCATGCCTGGGGAGCTAAACCCAAGCATCATCCGCCCTGAAATTACTGCCAACTCATTCGAGTTAAAGCCAGTAATGTTCCAAATGTTGTCCACTGTGGGACAATTCTTTGGAGTGGAAAATGAGGATCCCCACAATCATCTTAGAAACTTCCTAGGAGTCAGTGATACATTCATCATCCCTGGAGTTTCCCAAGAAGCCTTGAGGCTCTACCTCTTCCCTTACTCATTGAGGGACAAAGCAAAGACGTGGTTAAACTCATTACCCTCTGGATCAGTCCTCAATTGGACAGACTTGGCGGAGAAATTCCTAGTTAAATACTTCTCACCTGATAGGAATTCTACCTTCCGTGATGACATAGTCAAGTTCAAACAAGCTGAAAATGAGTCTCTTCACGAAGCTTGGACAAGGTTCAAGGACCTTCTACTTAAATGTCCACACCATGGCATCCCATGGTGTATCCAAATAGAGGTCTTTTTCAAAGGATGCAACCCCAGCACTAGACAAGTCTTAAATTCATCTGCTGGAGGTTCCATGTTGTCCAAGAGTTATAATGAAGCCTATGAGATCTTGGAGAAGATCTCAGCATCTCACTGTAGGTGGTCAGATGATCCAATAGAGCCAAGTAGAGCTCAAGATAAGGACGCACTCAATACTATGAGTAGCCAAATAAGCGCCCTGACCAACCTAGTTAAACAAATGGCTCAAGCCAATCTCCAAACAAGTGTCAACACCGCCACAGCCATGTCAATGGGCACCCAACCAAGTCAAGGTGAGACACTTATCTGTGGATTCTGTGGGGAAGGGCACCTGTATGAATACTGCCCTGGGAATCCAGCCTCAGTCTGCTATGTTGGAAGCCAACAGCAGCCTAGGAACAACCCCTATTCCAATACTTACAACCCTGGTTGGAGGAACCACCCAAACCTGTCATGGGGTGGCCAACAGAATGCTAACCAAGCTCCTAACCAACCAAGACCGAGTGGAACACCTGGTTTCACTCCCCAACATAACCAATCCATGTATCAAAAACCATACAACCAACCAGTAGGGTCTTCTGTAGAAAATCTACTCAAAGAGTACATCGCCAAGAATGATGCTACTCTACAAAGCCAGCAAGCTACCCTTAGGAGCCTAGAGAACCAAATAGGGCAACTAGCCAATGAACTTAAAAGTAGGCCCCAAGGTAGACTTCCTGCTGACACTGAGGTGCCAAGGAGAGATGGAAAAGAGCAAGTTCAAGCAATTGAACTCAGAAGTGGGAGACCATTGGTGAGCAACACGAGGGAAGCCCCAAAGAGAGTAGAGAACAATGAGTCTAGTGCTCCACTGGAGTCTCTGCCAAACCAAGGTCAACCATCACCAAGCACATCAGGACCAAGGCTGGAGCCCATCATAGAAGAGATAGAAGAAATTCCAAGGCCTCCACCTATCCTGAGGCGACCTGAAGTGCCTGCATATGTGCCACCACCTCCATTTCCTCGAAGACTTAAGAAAAAACAAGAACAGGAAGTGCACTTTAACAAATTCTTAGAAATTCTTAAACAAGTGCATGTCAATATTCCTTTTGTAGAAGTTTTACAGTCTATGCCTTCCTATGTTAAGTTTTTGAAGGATATTATCACTAACAAGAAAATAATTGGTGAGTTTGAAACAGTAAATCTCACTGAGGAGTGCAGTGCCATACTCCAGAACAAGCTACCCAAGAAGGAGAAGGATCCTGGTTCCTTCACCTTACCAGTAGAACTAGGAGGCAAGCACGTGCGCAGAGCTCTTTGTGACCTGGGAGCCAGCATAAACCTCATGCCCCTATCACTATTCCGCCAGCTAGGAATAGGAGAAGCACGTCCAACCACTGTCACTTTACAACTTGCAGACAGATCCATAGTCTACCCTGAGGGTAAGATTGAGGATATTCTTGTGAAGGTTGACAAGTTTATTTTCCTTGCAGATTTCATCATCCTGGATTATGAAGCAGATAAGGAGGTCCCCATCCTATTAGGCAGACCTTTTCTAGCCACAGGTAGGGCCCTGATAGATGTCCAGAAAGGTGAGCTCACCATGAGGGTTCATGATGAGGAGGTCAAATTTAGTGTTTATAAAGCCTTAAGGTACCCCTCTGACTCTGAATCTTGTGCTAGCATGGACGTTGTAGATTCACTGATGGAAGAACAGTTGGAGCATGAATTATTAACTAAGCATGCTAATAATTATGTAGAATTAGATTTAACTGATTTGAATGTATCTGAGATAATGGATATACCTGTAGATAAAACACAGCATGTTTGTATGACTAATGACTTAACTGACAGAACCTTGAATCCTTTAAAACCATCCATTCAGCATCCACCTGTCTTAGAATTGAAACCACTGCCCACACATCTTAAGTATGCATATTTAGGAAGTAATGAGACTTTGCCTGTGATTATTTCATCTAAATTAAGTGAGAAGCATGAGGTTGAGCTGATTTTATTACTTAAACAACATAGGAAGGCTATTGCATGGACTATTGCTGACATTAGAGGCATTAGCCCTTCCTATTGCATGCATAAGATAATACTAGAGGAAGAACATACACCCCGAGTAGATCATCAACGTAGGTTGAACCCCTCTATGAAAGAGGTAGTTAAAAAGGAAATAATAAAATGGTTAGATGCTGGTGTGATCTTCCCTATAGCTAGTAGTCAGTGGGTGAGTCCTATACAATGTGTACCTAAGAAAGGGGGGATGACTGTGGTAGTCAATGAGAGCAATGAACTGATTCCAACTAGGACTATCACAGGATGGAGAGTGTGTATGGATTATAGGAAATTAAACAAGGAAACCAAAAAAGACCACTTCCCTCTACCATTCATTGACCAAATGTTAGATAGGATAGCTGGTAGAGCTTACTACTGCTTCTTAGACGGTTATTCAGGATATAACCAGATCACTATAGACCCTAAGGACCAGGAGAAGACCACCTTCACTTGCCCTTTTGGAACTTTTGCCTTTCGCAGAATGCCTTTTGGCTTATGCAATGCACCGGCAACATTCCAAAGGTGCATGTTGGCAATCTTCTCTGATTTAGATGAGTCCATGATAGAGATATTCATGGATGATTTCTCAGTCTTTGGTGATTCATTCACAAACTCTCTAGAGAACTTAGGACAAGTCCTGGCTAGGTGTGAGGAGACCAACCTAGTCCTTAATTGGGAGAAGTGCCACTTCATGGTGGACGAAGAGATTGTCTTAGGTCATAGAGTGTCTAGGGCAGGTGTAGAGGTCGATAGGGCCAAAATTGAAATAATAGAGAAATTGGTAGAACCTCAGAATGTAAAAGCCATTAGAAGTTTCCTAGGACATGCAGGCTTCTATAGAAGGTTCATTAAGGACTTTTCTAAGATCTCCAAGCCTTTATGTGAGCTTCTAGAGCTGAACAAACCATTCATCTTCTCTAAAGAATGTTTCCTAGCCTGGAAGACCCTTAAGGAAGCACTAGTCACAGCACCTATTATAGTAGGGCCAAATTGGGATCTCCCCTTTGAGATGTTATGTGATGCTAGTGACTATGCTGTAGGGGTTATGCTAGGACAAAAGATTGACAAGCTAACACACCCTGTATACTATGCTAGTAAGACACTTAATGAGGCACAATGTAACTATACAACCACTGAGAAGGAGATGCTAACTGTAGTATTTGCCTGTGAGAAGTTTAGGAATTACATTGTAGGCACTAGAACAATCGTGTATACAGATCACTCTGCACTAAAGTACCTTATGAGGAAGGCTGATGCTAAGCCTAGGTTGATTAGATGGGTATTGCTGCTGCAAGAGTTTGATCTGGACATTAGAGATAAGAAAGGATGTGAAAATGTGGTTGCGGATCATCTTTCTAGATTGCAGCATAATTGCGGAAAAATTGCGGAAACCGCAATTTCTGATGCTTTTATTGATGAACATGTCTTTGTATTGACTCATCGTGATAACGATGAGGAACCTTGGTTTGCTGACATTGCTAACTTCCTTGCCTCGCAGGTACTACCAACTTTCAAGGGAGGACAAGAGAAGAAGAGGTTCCTGCATGAAGCTAGGAAGTTCATATGGGATGATCCTACACTCTACAAGACATGTGCTGATGGTCTGCTAAGGAAGTGTGTTTCAGCTGCGGAGGCAAAGTCTGTGTTGCAGCACTGCCATACAGCCCCCTATGGTGGACATTTTGGTGGTCAAAGGACAGCTGCAAAGGTGTTCCAAAGTGGCTACTATTGGCCAACGATCTTCAAGGATGCCCACAACTATGCACACAGCTGTGATGAATGCCAGAGAACAGGTAACCTTAGTCGAGAGGATGAGATGCCTCTCACTTACATCTTAGAGTTGGAGCTCTTTGATGTGTGGGGCATTGACTTCATGGGACCATTTCCCCCATCATCAGGTAACCTTTACATACTTGTAGCAGTAGACTATGTATCTAAGTGGGTAGAGGCCATAGCATGTCCAAACAATGATGCCAAAACAGTCATTAAGTTCCTTAATAGGCATATTTTTACTAGGTTTGGTACACCTCGTGCTATAATTAGTGATGAAGGGACACACTTTATTAATAAAGCTATGGAAAAAGTGTTGGCTAAATATAATGTTAGACATAGAGTAGCCACCCCTTATCACCCACATTCGAATGGTCAAGCTGAAATATCAAATAGAGAGATTAAAAACATACTCGAAAAAGTGGTCAAACCCAATAGAAAAGATTGGTCGTTTAAACTCGAGGATGCACTTTGGGCATATAGAACTGCATATAAGACACCCCTAGGTATGTCTCCTTATAGACTTGTGTATGGCAAAGCATGTCACTTACCATTCGAATTAGAAATTAAAGCATTTTGGGCCCTAAAAGAGTTGAATTATTGCGTGACCGATGCGGGAACATTGCGGTCTTTGCAATTACATGAGCTTGATGAGCTTAGACATATGTCCTATGAAAATGCTAAAATGTATAAGGAAAAGACCAAGATTTGGCACGACAGTAGACTTAGGATTAAGGACTTTAAGAAAGGCCAGCTTGTCTTATTATTTAACTCACGGTTGAAATTATTTCCAGGCAAACTTAAGTCCAGATGGTCAGGTCCTTTTGTAATAACTAACGTGTTTGTTCATGGTGCAATCGAGATTAAGAACCTGCAGCAAGGGCAACCGTTCATGGTTAATGGTGCACGATTGAAGCATTATTATGAGGAAGGAGATGTGAAGACTCTCTCGGCCTTCCTCTTGACTGAAACGTGAAAATAAAATCGAGAGAAGACGAATGATTACTGTGCTCGTCCAGTCGAGGCTTTTTGCCTTAGTTTATTTTTTGTTGTTTTTTTCGGTTATTATTTGTGAATGTTTGAGTGCGATTTTAATTACGAATTTGTTGTTTATCTTATATGTTTTTGTAGGGGATCGAAAGAGGGAATCAAAGAGATGATTTTAGGATAAAAGAATCGGGGAAGATATGGGACCAAATCAAAGATTACGTTGAGGAGATATTAGCATTTGAAACGGAAAAATCTCCAACGGTCACTAAAATTGCGCTGGATTTGCAGAATCCGCAACGGAAATAGCCGTTGGGATTTCCATCATTACTTATAGCCGTTAGAAGCGCGCTGATCCGTACGCTTCCCCCATTCTCTGAACTCCAAGAACTCTCTCTCCTTCTTCATCTGCAATTCCTCTTTCCAGATTCCTACGACTCCATCATGGTGCTAACGAGAGCTGAGAGATCTGCGTCCAAGAAGAAGGCTGACGACGCTGAAATTGCTGCGAGGGAAGCACTCCTCGCCTTGGCAGATGCTGAGGCTGCGCGCACTGAACGACTCCCCAAGCTACCTGTCCGCAAGAAGAAGTGGAAGGTGGTTACGGAGATCCCTGCTGGACCCTCTGAACCAGCAGGAACGCCCAAGAAACGCAAGTGGAAGATGGCTGTGGCCGAAGCAGCGATCAAGAAGAAGACTCCCTCTGTGGAGAGTCAAGAAAGTGGCCGTCCGTCCCACGAGGCAGCCGAGCAAAGCACTTCTCCATCTCCACCAGCGCGAAGCCCTGAGCTTTCTCCATCGCCACAGAGCTCTGCACAGACTCCACCGGCGCAGAGCCCTGAAGCATCACCCATCTCCCAGAAGCCTGATCCCGAGTTTCCATATGGAGAGTGTCAAGAATCGACGCAGGGTAGTGAGGAAGCTGGAGAAGACGAGGTCTTCTCTCCTTTGAGGGAAGCCAGCCCCGAGAGTCCAGTGCAGGGGGATGATTCAATGGACGAGACACTGGGGGATTGCCTCCAGCAAATCACAACCAAGGCAAGATTGAAGAAGAAGGCCACCAAGGTTGTCAAGGCCAAACGGCCAAAAGCCTCAAAGAAGTCCAAGAAAAAGAAAACCAAGGGTGAGCCTGCATCAAAGAAGGTGAGTGATGAGCCGTCCCTGAAGAAGCTCAAGATCGAGGCTGCTGAGTCAGCCAAACCAAAAGACAAGGGGAAAACCAAGTTGTACCCCGAAGATGAGCCTCAATCAGTGAGGTATGTGTCCTCCGATGCAGAATCAAGGGGCGCTGAGCTGAGGAAGAGGGACCTGCTGCACGAGAAGGGATTCCTCGACGCGCTCGCAGACCTGCCGCAATTCTTGCGCGCAGGGATCACAAATCACGGCTGGGAAGAGCTGTGCAGGCCGCCCAATCCCGCCTACTCCAGCATGGTGTATGACTTTTACGCCAATTTGATGAACCCTGAGGATGGCCTGTCTGTGGTCAGAGGAGTCGAGGTGGATTTCTCAGCGAAGGCAATCAACGAAGCCTAGGGCCTCAAGGGTCAAAAACACACTGACTATGCAAGGATCGTTGATGAGCCAACAGAAGCTGTCCTGGAGGAAGCAATTCGAGTCATTGGCCAACCTGAGGCATCGTGGACAGTTTCACGCAATGGGAGGCACACTCTCATGAGTGCTAACCTCACAGCCAAAGCAGCTGTCTGGTTCGCATTTGTGCGCAGAAGGTTGTCACCAGTGACCCACGAGACCACCATCAACCAAGGCAGGTTGCTGCTGGTCTACGCGATCATGAGAGGCCTCACAATCAACGTTGGTGAAGTCATTGCAGCCTCAATCGCAGACTGCGCCAAAAAGGGTAAGGGTCCACTTTTCTTTCCTAATACAATTACTAAGCTTTGCTTACGTGCATGGGTCCCAATCGAGCGAATGGAAAGGCAGTTGGCCTACACGGGGCACCTGGAGTTGCCTACTGCCTTGAGGATGCGAAGGAAGGGGAACATGGAGTTCGAGCTGGATGGTATGGCTGCTGCTCAGTCTCTGTCCATGGCATGCCTGATGGATCTGCAGAAGAAGATGGCTCAATGGGCCACATATGCGCAGGCAAGGGACAAGGAGGTTGCTGACCAGTTGGGCTGCATTTTCCCTGAGTTCCCCACGGACCTACTGACACCATGGGCGCCTCCAAGACCAAGAAGGGTTGCTGAGGATGAGGACATCTGAGTGCTAGACTGAGAAGCACTCAAGGGAGTATTTCTGTTCCCTAAAAGAAAAAAAATAATAATCAAACTGCTTTTTGTTGAACCATGTGAACTCTGCTGTTTTGAGTTAATTTTAATCTGTTTTTAGTTCTTTAGTTTTAGTGTTTAAAGTTGTTTAGTATAGGCTGTTGATAGCTAAATAGGTAGATTAGTTTAGTTTCATTTTTGTATAGCTTAAATGACTGGAAAGAGCATGCATAGGGGCCTTAATCACTGATATATCTGCCCTGTATCCATTGCGAAATAATTGCGGAATCCGCAATTGTTATTAGTAAATGCATGTTTTTGACTGACTGTTTAGCTAGGCTGGTGCTGTTTAAGTTTTGGCTTTTGCTGCTATCATGACTGCCTTATATAGCCTATCTAAAAGCATGCTGGATGAGTGTCATAGGACACCTTTGATAGTTTACATTAACCTCTTAAAAGTGCTCAGCATGCATAGCTTTAAGTCCTTACCTGACTGTTTTTATAAATTTCTGCTGCTGTGATGTTTGCTTTTAGAATGTTCTGTCTATGCCTAGGGCTTTTAGATTCTCTTTGTTTTACCTTAGACTAGATGCTTCTAGGACAAGTTTGGGGGTGTGCCACCTCAGACACTCATTGGGGACAATGAGTAGTTTAAGTTTGGGGGAGGCCACCCTAGGCCTAGGAACATTCCTCTCTCCCTTAAAGCATAAGCATTCTTCTTCTCCTTGACAAAAAATGATGAGCTGAAAAAAAAAAAAATGAAAAATAGAATAAAGAGGGGTGTCTCTCTTAAGTTGCTGAGTAATCAGTGCCAAGTGTGTAACCCACAAGTGGCATTGCATCAAAAGGCAACCAAAGGAGAGGCTCCACCTAAGTAAGAAAGAAAAGAAAAAGAAATAGGGAAGAAGAATGTATACCTAGGAGTTGCAACTTTGTGGCTTAGATGTCCTGAATAAAAAGAACTCTAATCCTCAATTAGCTGAGCACAAAGTTGTAACTGGTAGGGTTGTTTAGGGAGATGAATGTATGTCCAATGTAGTGATGCCAGGGTTTAGGTTGTTCTCTAAAAGTACTACTGTCACTGTTAGTACTAAGACTGACATGACTCTAAGGAATCCTAGGTAGCTCAAAAGTAAAACTAGAAGCATGTACTGAGTCTGGGGAAAAGCTAGGTAGAATTTGAAACCTTAGGGATAGTGGCACGATATGACAGAAGTAAGTAGATCAGTTGTAGGGAGTTAATGAAACAGCAGAAGTATTAGGCGAGCAAAGTCAGAAGAAGCAATATAAGGAGATACCTGTAAACTTAGAAGTGTGTCACAGGACAGCACTGCTATAGATAGGAATGTAGGGGAGTCAGTAAGTGGTTAAAGAGGATGAAACAGCAGCCTGAACAAGTCCTTAGATTGCTCGAGGACGAGCAAAACCTTAAGTTTGGGGGTGTGTTACGTCTCCAAAAGTGACCTTTTTAGGACTTATTTATCTTAGAAAGATGTACACTCTTAGGTGTTTTTGATAGGATTTAGCTTAAACCTATGCTTATTTATGAGAATTAGAAGAAGGAAGCTAAATTAGGACTTGTATGCAAAAGGAAAGAAAAGGAATAGAAAACGAAGTTAAAAGAATGAAAAATGAGCATTGCGGCAGCATTGCGGAAACATTGCTAAAACAGCAATGTTTTAAGTGAAATCCGTAAGTTGACTGATCTTTTTCTGTTATGTTCCGTTATTTCAGGGATTCGTTCTTTCTCCTCCATCCATTTTGAAGTACGACGTTGAGGATGGGTGGTTCTCCTTGGCCCAAACGCACCTGCAGATTACTATAAAAGGGGGTCAAAGTAGAGGGTTTGAGCATCATCCGAAAGCGTAGAAGTCTCTTCGCAGCTCCATTCTTTCTCCTGTTTTTCTTCTCCGTCTGTTGAGTTGAGAGGTTTAGCTGTTGGAGTCGACAATCTGATAGGAAGGAGAGAAGATTCATCTTCTCTCCCGATTGGATTCATCCAAGCAAAGCTCATCTTTCTCTCCTTTCAGCCGAGGCGTTTGCGACGAGGCGTTCAAGCTCACTTACTGCTTTCTGTCTTTTACTTCTCATTTCCAGCACTGTTTAGTTGTTGTTTCTTTTCTATTAGTTAGTTCATTTCATTTCGTTGCTTTCTGTCTTTATGTTATTCACTTTAAATTTCCCTTTGTTCATTCAAACAATCGATTAATCAAAGCACAATTCATGCTTTCATAGTTTCTTGTCTTTGCTGCCTACTGTTTTCCCTTGCTGTTTTAAGTTTATTCCTCTTCTGAGCATGCCTATTTTATCTAATATTTCTGTTCTCTCTATATCCATGAGTAACTAAGTCACATAGGGGCATGCTAATGACAATACTATAGGCTAAAAAACGTGAACCAAGCATGTAGGATAGCTCTCGAAGCATTGATTGTATGTAAGCTTCATCCCATGGGCAATTTCGATTGGCCATCCATTTTGTCCAAAGAACTCCTAACCTCTGGAAGAAGTAAGAGTTCAGAGTCATACACTCATGCTAGCCTTTCAAGGTAGCCAGAAAACGACCTAGGAATAGGCGTTTTCCTAGTACAAACCATAACTTTCTGCTTTAACAAGATGCTTAAGACCTTACTTGGACATGAGTAAACTAAAGAATCTAATGCATGAAATCGGAAGATACATGAGATTGAGTTAGTTTGATGCATAGTGAGTTGATCCAATGCTTGAGAATCGTGAGAAAATGCCTATAGAGGAGTCGTTAGTAGCCCTTGTTTCTCCATTTTACACACTTTCGCTGTTAGTAACATTGCGGTAGAATTGCTATTCTCGCAATTCTGCTAAGTTAAAAAGTCTATTTAGCTATTTTCTTCTTCGTTTATTAATCTCTTCTCTTTTCATTTGAGTTTATCTTTGACTTGCACTTGTTTATGTTGCTACCTTTTATATATTCAGCAGTAAATAGGAATTTTAAAACCAAATCTACCCCTTCAAATCCACCCATTCTTACTTAACAATACACTTCACGAGTAGCTAATAATAAATCTCTGTGGGAAAACGAATGAAAAAAATACTTACTACTTGCTATAAGATCATGTATGCTTGCATGTTCTGAGTGCTCTCTCTCTATTCTTGCATCTTTATTTTAAACAATTGAGCACGCAACAATGGCCCAAAGGAAAAGACTCAAGAAATGATTGATTGCAAAACACAACAATTTCAACCAACAATTGAAATCAGTGTGCATTCAAATAAATCAGCCAACTCACAACGGGGATTGAAATAAATTAGCCACCTCACAATGGAATTGTGTGAGTTGGTTAATTTATGGCACAAATTTAAGAGATCAAGCAATTTCTCTCTCTCTCGTCTAATGGTCAACAAAAATATCATGATTAAAGTTGCAATCTTTTGCTACAAATCTGGAGAGAAATTTGTGCAATCAATCTTCTTTATGATTGAACGAATCCATTCCCTGGACAACAACTAATCTATTTAATCTTTCTCTTATTTTATCAGATTAGCTTTTGTATATATTTTGACATACCTTTTCTATTGAAGATTACATTGAATACTACATCAATAATATTCATAGAGAAAAATATTCTCTCCGCCATTGGCTTTCTCCTTGTTTGTTTTTCTTTTCATCTCAGGGAACTGAAAATTAACTTATTGATAACTTTCCAAATGAGCGTTATTTGAGGCTAAATTAGAATCAAATTAGAGTCTACATTGAGTAATAACTTGAAAATAGTTGTGATTTAGGGTGATTTGTGCTACATAAGAGTAAAAGTATGCTTGAGAGTCCTTGTGCGAAAGTTGTAAAAAGTAAAGCTTGATTTGTACCTAAATAAGGTTGTTTGTGTTTAAAATCAGGTTTTTGCGAAGAGCTCGTAGAAGAAAAATGGGCGCAAAGCAGGGATCTTAGGTTTTGCTAAAGATATTTCGGAGGAGCAAAATTTGTGCAAAAGTTGTACCTGGGCACATGGGTTGCCAGTTTTTGTCCCCTACCGTACAGTCAAGTTGCTTTTTCCGTTTATCAGACAGCCAATGGAATTTCATCATCTATTTTAGGGAAAAATCAAGTGAAACCCTTGGAGTATATATAGAAAAGGGTAGAAAGAGAAGAAATGAGGAGATCATTATCGAAAAAGAGAGCCACCATTGAAGGAGAAGCTGTGAAGTTCGAGAGCAAAAAAGGGGAAAAATCAAGAGAACATTCTCTTTGGGGGAAGGCAAGGAGTAAGGTTTAATGAATGGAAAGGATATTTCAGCATAAATTTAGCATGATATTTTCAAAGCATGTTTGTTTTCATTATAACAATGCATTTTTGACCGTCCATCCATTGTGCATTACTGATTTCTGATCGTCCGAGAGGAGTAGGGAATCCGAATATTTATGTTTTTGCTAGCCTTTTATGGCTACAACAAGAAGTCTAGACATAGTCACTTGCCCAACACACTCAATAACATGTTTGTATGAATAGGATGAGATTGAAAGTTGAGTCCTAATGGCGAAGATGGATAGATCTCGTGAGGTTATGCTATGTGGTTAGTATGTGTGTTGAATCCTTGCTTGAAGTATCTGATTCATGAGTTAAACCGTTATTATTCCTAGCCTGACCTTGTCTGTCACATTAAATCTCTCGCATTTTGTTCTTGCATTTATTGTGCTGTTTATGCATTACTTTCGTTTGTTATTTTTGAAGTGTCGCTTAGTCGTTGCTAGTCAGCATCTCTTACGCATTTTCTTGCTTAGAATTCTGTTTTTGTTAATGTGAAGTTGTTCCTTGCTGTTTTTATTTTCAAAGCACACATTCAACATTTTGGTCACTAGATACTTGGTCTCTAAGTCATCACAATCTAACATTCATGCATCAAATCTCTGTGAAATCGATATAAATATACTTATTACTTGTTGCATTAGATCATGTGCACTTGCATGTCCTGAGTGTTTACTAGAATTTAGACCCCGCAATAGACACGGAACAAGTTTTTGGCGTCGTTGCCGGGGATTTATTTGTTTGCATGTAAGTTTGTTTTAACCTGAGACTTGAGCTAAACGATTTGAGCTTAACCATTGATTTGTATTTTGCAGGTACAAAGGGTGTTGGTTTATGAACGAGTTCCCTAGGTACGAGTACGAGATAGATCCAGAACCTGAGAGCAAAGGGAAGGCGCAAAACACATGGAAAATCAAAATAAGAACCCTGTGCCATTAGCACCTAAGAACCAACCTTACCTGAATCAACCTGGAATTGTCCAACAAATGGAAGAGCCAAATAGGGCAGGAGTCGTTAGAAATCCCATCGATATAGCTAATTGTCGCAACGTTTTTGCGACGCGGAGCGGCCGACAACCTTCTGTTAAACAGGGGTTTTCACAAAAAATGGAGTCGCCACCAATCATTTAGGGTGTGATTGGTCACCTTAAAAATACGGTCTACGAAGTAAAAAACGAGGTTCGGGGGTCGGTTGAGTGTAGGGAAGGTGCTAGTACCCTACAACATCCCGTTTAAAAACGGTAGCCAAAACATTTTATCCTAAATATCTAACTAATTTCAAATGGTCCTTAATAAATGAAATAAACAATTAAAACTAATACAATGTCTCAACTAATCATATCCTAACTTTAAAGAAAATAGGAATTTGATTTTTGTGAGTAAGATTGTTAATTTTGCCATTAACGCCTTAATCCCGATACCGAGATCATACGACAAAACAAGAACTTTAAAAATCTTTTAATAAAATCGTTTTGTTTCACAATCAATTTGAAATTCGATTAAAATTTTAATTAAAATTAAAACAACTTTTGTTGTGAAACAAATAATTTCGAAATTTAATTTGAACTTGATTTAAAATAAAAATCTTTTGTTTTGAAATCAAAATAAATCGAAATTCAATTTTAAAACTTAATTTTAAAATCAAAGGAAACCTTCTTTCTTTTGAAATTTGAATTAAAATTAAAACAATTTTTGCTTTGAAAAACAAACCATTTTTAAAATTTAATTTAAAACATGATTTGAAATAACAATCTTTTATTTTTAAATGGTAAATCAAAAATCCAGTTAAACGCTCAATTTTAAAATCAAATGAAAACCCATTTTTTAAAAGAAGGGCGTTCTTGTAATTAGCGCATAATGACGGTAACGATAAATCCTCAAAAATAGGGAACCCTATTTATCTCGGGATTTCAATAAAATTAAAATACCCTCGAGATGAGAGGAACAGTCCTTCATCTCTCTCGAGGTTGCAACTTAAATTTAAAATACCCTCGAGATGAGAGGAACAGTCCTTCATCTCTCCCGGGGATGCAAATTAATATTAAAATACCCTCGAGATGAAAGGAACAGTCCTTCATCTCTCACGGGGTTGCAAATTAATATTAAAATAACCTCGAGATGAAAGGAACAGTCCTTCATCTCTCCCGGGGTTGCAAATTAATATTAAAATACCCTCGAGATGAAAGGAACAGTCCTTCATCTCTCTCGAGGTTGAAAATTAATATTAAAATACCCTCGAGATGAAAGGAACAGTCCTTCATCTCTCCCGGGGTTGCAAATTAATATTAAAATAATACGCATAAAATAACGATAAAGAAAATAACGAAAATAAAACGATAGTTAAATGAACGAGTAAGCTAACGTACATAGTCCCGAAAACAAACTTAAAAAGTTAAAAACCGAAACTAAACAAACCAGCAGGCCAATACGATATAACCTAGGTATATAAAACAGGGTATATATTGAATATGCAGGGGTATATATCCAAATCAGAGGGGGTATATATCATATGGGCAGGGGTATATATCAACAACAAATCAGCAAATATTAAGTAAATAGAGACAGGGGCATTATGGTAATTTTACTAAAACTTAAAAATCAACTTGTTACCCACGCAGCCGCCTGTTCGTCAAGCTTTTCTTCTCCACGCAGCACCATCGTCGGAAGTCCGCTGCTGGTCATCGCCACCGGTCTAGTTCAAGCTCGTCTGCAGCACCATTGTCGCGCCGCCGTGGAGTCTGATGCGAAAACGAAGCTTGTCGCCTGGATTGAAGATGGTCGCCAGAGTTCGTCTGAACTCCGAGCTCGCTGCTGTTCAAGATCTGAGCTCGATGCCGTCGTGGAGGTCCGAAGGGACGAGGCTTGCAGCTAGGAGCTCCGTCGCTGGTTCGTGGAGGTTGAAGATGAAGCTTCGCCGGAGAAGATGAAGTGCACCGTCGCGGGTCTGCCATGAACGCAGCTGGTTCGAGGGGAGAAGACGTCGATGTTGAATGCTTGAAGAAGACGAAGTCCGCCGGAGCTGGTTCGTCGTGGGGAAGAACTTGGAGCTCGGGTCTGGGCTCGTGGTCCGCCGTCGAGGAGTTGCTACGTCGGTGAGTTTCGTCGCCGTCGATCGAGGAAGATGCGCGGTCTGGTTCAAGATTGGAAGATGCGCGGTTAACCTTGCCGTCGGGTTGAAGATGAAGCTCGAATGCCCGCCGCACGCTGGTTCGAAGATGAAGCTCGCTGGAGTCGAAGCTTGAGGAAGACGAAGTTGAGATAGTCCGCCCCCGTGCGCCGCCGTGAATCGCCGGAGCTCCGCCGCCTTGCAGCCGCGCGCCGCTTGGGTCTTGCCGGAGTTAGGTTGAAGATGGTGGAGAAGATCCAATGATGAAGATAATGAATAGTGGAGAGAGAGAATGGATATGGAAAATGATTTTTTGGGATTCTCACTATTTTTGTCTTATCCTCCTCCCATCTTCCCTCACTTTTTCTCCATTCCCCAAACTTTTCTATATATAGCCATCAAATTAGGTCACCCTCCAAATGGCCATAAACCCTAAATTGGAACTCTAAACCCACAACTTAAAATAAAGCGCTAAATTGGAGTCCCGAGACCGAGACTCCAAACCTAAACTGATAAACTCTAAATTGGAATCCCGAGACCGAGACACCAAACCCTAAAACAAGAAAACCTAAAATTGAACACTAAACCCTCAAACAAAACCCTAAACTAGAAACCCTAAATTAGAACCCTAAAAATGGGACCCTAAATTGGAAACCCTAAAAATGGACCCTAGATTGGAAACCTAAAATAAGGCTTGGACGTCTAAATGATCTACTGACAGAAGACAAATCTGGTGATTTCCTCGAAAATCCCGAAAATGACTGAAAAACACGAAATTAAAGAAAAACTCCAAAAATACTTAAAAATGAGTGAAAAACATAAAATTATGTGAAAAATCCAAAATGATGATAAACAAGGCCGAACGAAATACGGTGTCAACACTAATGACAAAGATAGTGCCATTTTGAGTTACTTAATGTCAATTCCGGAAGAGCTAAACCCTAGCATAATTCGACCTGAAATCACAGCTGACTCTTTCGAGTTGAAACCTGTGATGTTTCAGATGCTTTCTATAGTAGAGCAGTTTTATTGGATAGAGAATGAAGATTTGCACAACCACTTGCGAAATTTCCTTGGAGTTAGCGATACTTTTGTTATTCCAGGAGTTACGCAAGAGGCTTTGCGTCTTTACTTGTTTCCATATTCTCTTCGGGATAAGGCTAAAACATGGTTAAACTCTCTACCTTCAGGATCAATAGCTAATTGGACAGATTTAGCTGAGAAGCTCTTGGTAAAATATTTTCCACCTGATAGGAATTCCAACTTTAGAGATGACATCATCAAGTTTAAAAAAAGTGAGAATGAGTCAGTGCACGAGGCGTGGACACGATACAAAAACTTACTGAGTAAGTGTCCACACCACGACATCCCTTGGTGTATTCAGATTGAAGTTTTCTTCAAAGGTTGTAATCCTAGCACAAGGCAAGTGCTAAACTCTTCAGCAGAAGGATCTATGTTGTCCAAGAGCACTAATGAAACTTATGAAATCTTAGAAAAAATATCAGCCACAAACTGTCGTTGGTCTGATGATCCGGTAGAGCCAAATAGAAGAAGAGGAGCATATGATGTGGATGCTTTGAATGCGATGAATAATAAAATTACAACACTGACCAATATGATGAAACAATTAACACAAGCAAATCTTCAGCAAAATGTTAATGTTAACGCAATGTTTCAGCATTGTCGACAGTGGTAAACCAAGTGGATGCTTTGGTTTTCGTCTACTATGGAGAAGGGCACTGATAACTCTCCAAATGAGAGTTATTTAGAGCTAAAAGAAAAGGAATTTAGAGTCTTCGTTGAGTAATTGTTGTGATTAAATTGATGTTTCAAAGGAATTAGCGTAAACTCGAGTGAAAGTCTGCTTAAGAGTCATTGTGCGAAAATTGTACATATTTATGCCTGATTGTAGTTAAATAAGTTCATTTGTGTTCAATTTCAGGTTTTGCCAAGATTTCGCTGAGGAGCAATTTGGCAGCAAAGCTGACATTTTTATTTCAGTATTTTGTTGAAGCATCGCGGCAGCAAAGTTGGGACCTTTGCGGAATTTTTGCAAAAAAGCAAAACTTTCGCAAAACCTGTACCCGAGCACGTGGGCTGGCAGACATTGTCCCCTTCCGTACACACAGAAAAGCAAATCTGCTTTTTGTCAACCAATAGGAGAATATGATCGTTTTAGGGAATCTTTTGAGGTGAAACCCTTGGGGTATATATAGAAAATGATGGAAAGAGAAAAAAAGGAGCTCATTCATAGAGAAAAATCTTAGAAAAGCGATTTTTGGGAGGAGAGACCTCCATTGAAGAAAGCTCCATCACCCACAAGATGAAGAAAAAGGAAAAATCTGGAGAAAAGCTTCTTGGAGAAATGTTTCTTGGAGGAAAAGTAGAGTTGTTGATTGAAGAAACCAAGAGGAACCCGTGGAGTCAAGATCATCTTCTTCAACTCTCTAAAGCTTCTTCAACCCTACTCTCTTCATCTTTACTCTTTTCTTTTATGTCGTAACTTAGTTCAATAGTTGTAATGAACTTCTCTACTGTTTTGTTTGTTGTTTTTAGCATGTTGAACTAATTTTTCCGAAGGGAAGGCTATGAGTAAGGTTTAATGAATGAAAATGATATTTTGGCGTAAGTTTAGCATAATATTTACAAAGCATGTGTGTTGTTACTCTAATAATGCATTTTCGACCGGTCATCTATTATGTGTTACTGATTTCTGAACCTCCGAGAGGAGTAGGGAGTCTGATTTCGCATGCTTTTGCTAGCCTTTCATGGTAACCAGAGAGGAGGCTAAGCATAGTCACTCTCCTAATACGCTTGATAGCATGTTGTGATGAATAATATGATAGTTTTATTTGGATATGAATGGAGCTTGATTCTTAATGATCGGGATCGACAAATCTTGTTTGTTTATGCTAAGTGGTTTATATGTACACTGAATCTATGTTAAACTATCTGATTCATGAGTTAAACCGTATTATTCCTAGCCTGACCTGTTCTGTTTAGATTGCGAAGTTTACATTTTATTTCTGTTGTTATCTTGCTGTTTACGCATCGCTTTTCATAGCCTTGTCTGATGTTTTGTTCAAGTTGTTGCTGTCTCGCATTATTTTCGCATTCTGTTATTTAGTTGCATTGCGTCTTTAGTTTCCATTGCTTTTATCGCATTTCTACAGCATTCCACCTATAACAATTTTTCACTGGTTACCTTTCTCATTGTTAACATCACAAAACCGTGCTTGCTTAACTCAAATCTCTGTGGGAAAACGATATAAATTATACTTATCACTTGCTGGTGACCATGTACACTTGCATGAACTAGTACTTCCCATTAAAATTTTGCACACACATCGAGCAGACAACAAGTTTTTGGCGCCGTTGCCGGGGATTTGTATTATTTTTGTGTTAAGTTGATTGATTGTAAGATCTGTGCTGAATGCATGAGCTTAATTTGTTTGCTATCATTTTCAGGCAAATAGCGAAACTATGCAGGTGAAAAACGTATGTGTACGACAGAGTAAATGAATACGCTGCTGATGAACGTCATTTATGTAATGTTTTTAACCTTTAAAGCACTCATTAATTGACTTTTTGAGTTAAATTAAAGATAATTGTGGATGTAATTGATAAGAAAATAATAAAAATAGGAAAGTCACATGCTCAAGGTCGTTTTGTCATTATGAAGCATTTAAGAGGGTAAAAGAGTCATTTTTGATAAGAATTAATGTTGTTTTAATTATTTTCAGAAAAACTGTATTCTGCTTCAGCTTATGGCCACAGAGGAGTCACAGAGTGCAGAATCCAGCTTGTGGTCTTAGAGGAGTCACAGAGTGCAGAATCCAGCTTGTGGCCACAGAGTGCAGTTGACTGGTCAAACGAATTGGTTGAGATATTTTGTCAAAGATCTTCCAAAGATTCAGCCAACCAACTCCCTATTTGACCTAACAACCATTCCCAAAGATGTCTCCCTCATTTTAACAATCTCCAAACAAACCCTAAGGCCTATAAAAGGCACCTCAAGCCTTCATTCAATTCATCGATCATTCTTTACAACAACCAATCTCCACATAGTTGATCAACCTCTTTTCTCTCTCGAAAAACTCACCCAAAATCCCGAAACTCCAACAAGAGCGGACCACTCCTCTGGAAAAGTTCTACTTCAGCCAGCTCCGAAAGGAAGGTGCTGCGAGGATTCGATTCGCATTGACGACGTGAATCGAGCGAGTAGAGACCCTTCATCCATTGTCCACGAGTTCGAGAGAGAGAAAGTTGGAAAATTTCCAGATTTATTTTATATTTTATTCTGCACATTTTTCTATTTACATTCTGTTTTTATTTCACATTTCTTTCCGTTCTTAATTTTCATGCAAAATTACCATTTTACCCTTTAGCTCGTTTTCGCGTTTATAATTTAATTTTCAGTTTAGAACCTTCATTATTTCAGTTTTGTCCTTTACTTATAATTTACATTCTGTTTTTATTTTATTTTCGTTTTGCTCTTAACTTTCGAGTAAAATTACCATTTTACCCTTTAGTCAGTTTTTGCACTTATGCATTATTTATCAATGAAGTATTTTAGTTTATTTTTCATTATGAGCTAAGTTTTTCCAAGGGATTCAGTTATGTCAATGCCCATTAAGAAATGAGCTAGCTTGACAGCTGTAAATTACGGTTTTACCCCTTATGCCTTGTGTGGTTCGTCCTTTATTGAATATATGCAAAAATGTTATATTAATTTGATCACTTAATTAGCATGAAATGTTAATGTCGATACTGGACAGGTTGGGCAATTAACGGCTCTCGTAAAGGTGATATAGCAGAAAAACCTAGGGATAGGATTTCGTCGATTGTCCTTGATGATTGGGGCAAAAGACTATAGGATCAATAGGATTGTATTCTTAACCATCTAAGATCACATTATCCACTGGACCGTGAGTATAATGACTTAGACTCCTAAAGGTACTTGCAAAGAGGCTGAATAGGAGATGAATCCGATCCAAAAGCATAAGGTACTATGTGGTGACTCTGTGGTCACAGGCTGTCAAGTAAACTCAACTTAGTGCTGAAACATGATTGGATCCCCGTTTTAATTATTATTTTCAACCCAAAACCAACCAAACATTATCAATTTATTTTTGTTACCTTTCATTGCATTCGGAAAACAATTCTTTCTAAAACTAAATTTCCACAACAGTCTTTTGGGATTCGATACTTGGAATACTTTCCATTTTATTACTTGATTGACAGTGTATACTTGCACTTGACCATATCTTCATTGCAGGTTATTGAACCAAACTGAACATCCACGTTTTGGTCCATCAAGTTTTTGGCGTCGCTGCCAGGGACTGTTAATGGATTTTGATTTTATTTAGATATTGTTATTCGATTGCGGTTAGGAAAAATAGGAGTTGAGCGCACGGGAAATCTATAAGAAGTTTTGTTTACTAAAAAACTTCTAAATCATCCACCTGGAGTCGATCCTCTTATCAACCTACAAAATAAAAATATATCTTTCTCAAAGAATCTGATTTTTGTTTTGTTTTCTTTTGCAGGTTTATTTATTTAAGAAACAAAGAGCATAACACTTTCAAGTTACAAAATGGAAGTAGACGTCACAACAAAGATTACAAACATGCTGAGAAAATCAATCATGAGAAATGATACCTACATTTCTCTTGTGTACAAACTTTCTGATATCTTTTGTGTTAATTGTGGCGATGAGCATTTCTCCCAACATTGTCCATTTAATCGTTATTTGTCTATTTCTTGTGTTTATTGTAGAGGAAGTCATGAATTTGATAATTGTCCTTATAACCCCGACTCTATATTTTTTATAGGGAAACCAGGTAGTGAGAATATGTTAATTCCTTACCCCACTAGTTGCGACTCAAGATGGAGACATCACTCCAACTTTCTATGGGGAGATCAACAAAAAGTGCAAGAACAAGTGATCTCACAAGTGTCAACCAAGGACAAGAGCATCAAAGAACTTATAAAGGAATATAGAGCGGAAACCGATGTTGAGATGCAAAGCCAAGGAACGTCTATTCAGGATTCGGAGATCCAGATAGAACAAAGTGTGGACGAATTGAAGATCAACCCACAAGAAACCTTGCTTAAAGGCATAGAGACTTCTGAATATGAAGAAATAGAACAATGTGAGGCAATGACACTCAAAAGTGACTTTGAAGATAAAGAACCTTTGTTCCTAGAAGGAGCAATGAGCACTCCAGCAATTGAAAGCATTAAAGAGCCAAAATGGAGAGAAAAGATTAAAGAAAATTCATTTGAAGAAAACAAAAAAGAGAAGGAACCAGAAAATGAAGTTGTACTGAGCCATGAGGCAACAACTTCACAAAAAGAAACATTCAATGTTCTCCAAGCATTGAATTCCCCTGATAAAATTCAAGAATTTCCTGCTATTGGTTTAATTGATATTTCTACTTGTTGTAACTTGCAGGAAACACTAAAAGAAAAATAATTCAGGGAAGAAGTAGAAGAGGAGATCATGGAGGAGGATAATGCACCAGAAATTGCAACTGCAATTTCTGCATACAAAAGCATACATAGATCTCTTGAGCTGATGAAAGAAAATTTTAAGTCAACAAAGCCGTACATGATTAAAGCACCTCAATTAAGGCTTAAATCTCGTCCATCATCAAGGCCTAGGTGCAAAATGAAAGTTGGCGGTCCAAAGAGAATGAATAAGACCACAATCTCCTTATTGCAGATTAGTTAAGTATTCTTTTAATGTGTTTTTATTTCATTTAAAAAAATATATTATTATAAGTTTTGTGGAGTAGTTTCAATCAACAAATAAACTCTGGCGTAGACTGGTTCTGCCAAGGAAAAGGTATTTAAGTTGACCATAGGGAACACCTTTTCCTGGGGACCTAACTGGGAGATGATTTGATTAAAACTGCTCCATAGAAACTGATAAGGAGTATTAAAAAATATGTGTTTTTTTTTTAAAAAAAGTTTAATAATAATAATAATAGTTTAAAATAAAAATAAAAATAAAAATAATCAGCTTGTTATTTTTCTATGAACCTTTTGATGCTTCTATGTGTGTTTCAGGAATGACTTTCAAGTAATTGACTTGAAATTCAAAGTACGAAGGAGGGTTAAAGATGCTCCACCCGAGCCCATGAAAGCGGAACCCATGGCCGAAAAATCTTCATCTATCGATCATTGTCGTGCGTGAAGAAGGAGAGAAGAAAAATTCAGCCGCTGAGTCCCTAAGTCGTCGAATTCAACCCCTCCTATTATTCGAACCCAAACATCGATGAAAGGAGAGAATTTCATGAAATTTAAACTTCGAATTCGCGCAAGATGATTAGAGAGACTGGAGTTCATAGGCGGCAACTCTAGCTGAAGCCGCTGAAAAACTAGTCACGGGAAGAGGGAAGAAGAATGCAAGTTGAAGAAGAGAAAAATGAAGAAAGCTGAAGAAAGATTGAAAAAAAAAATATATCAGAGAAAGAAAAAAAAAAACAAAAAAGGAAAAGAGATAGCAACTGGGGAATAATTCGACCGATTATTTGAGTATTGGACGAAAGGAATGAAATTTGAGCCAAACACTTCTTCAACTAAGAAGAAGGTTGAAGGAAATACTAAGGAAGTTTAGGAAGGGAATCCTACAAATGACACAACCATTTCCTTGGAACGAGGGATGCTGCTGCATTGCATCCTAAAACGGTCTTGATCTCAATATTGGGAGATTTCTAAGAGAAGAGTTGATTGCTTATGGCAAGAAGATGGCTGAAAAATTATTCTTTGGGTCACTTGTCACTCGACTTTGCCTCAAAGTAGGAGTTAAGCCTCGACAAGGTGAGGAGACAAGTTTTCCAAAGCCATCCATCACTGCGCAGCTTGTTCAAAAGTTACAGCTCTTCAGTAACCAAAAGACCGAGAAAGCATCGACGTCGGATGCGTCCAAGCCAAAATGTTGTTCCACCTCTGTGGCCACAGAGCAGTCACAACCTGCCACCAGTTCAGAAAATATTCCAAGCATCACTCCTTCTCAATGGCAGCATATGATCCACCAGAATATGGCCTACTGGGCATATGCCAAAGAGAGGGATGAGCTCATTCAAGGGTTCTTTAATGCCTTGGCCTCGACCTTGATGCCTGCTTTCCCGATGTTTCCTCCCGTTTACCTGAATATTCCTTCAAATACTGTTTCCGAAGACGATACCTCGTCTGAAGATTAGGGGAGTACTGTTCTTCCTTACTCTCTACTCCTTTCCTTTATTTTCTGAATATTTTGTTATTTGCTAAGATTCAGATTTTAGTTGTTTGTTTTCTGGTAGGATAGAAGTTGCATTTTGTTATTTCATTATTTCATTGTTTTGTTAGGATAATAGTTGTAGTTGTTTTATTTGATTCTGCTAGGATAGATGTTTTGTGGAAAGTGCCTACTTAGACTTAATGACTTGATTGCACAAGTATGAAAATGTTTTAGCATGCTATATTTCATTTGTTTTTCTTTAAAGTAACCTTTATGATGATAATTAGAGCTTATCTCTACTCAAATAGTGCCAACTGTCATAGCTTGTAAGTTTTTTTCAAAAGCATAGGGTTCCATTAGTACTTTTCTATGCAAAACTTTTTCACAAGTCTAAACTTCCTTTTGTTTAACAAGTTTAACATGTTTAGGAGAGTTTAGCCTTGACGTTTTTTTGTAGACTAATGCTCACACCATGCCTTTTGAAAAATATCTTGTATAGTCAATGAGGACATTGCCTCCTTTAAGTTTGGGGGGGGGGGGGGGGGGGGTGAAGTATATTTGTAATGTGTTGACTGCTAGGTCTTATTGTTATGTCTATTTCAAAAGAAGAATAGTTGAAAAAAAAAAAAAAAAAACCTATTTCTAGAGGTACTCCTTCTTCTTAAGTTAGCTGAGTAACCAGGGGCGATCATGGGCCCCATGGTTGTCACTGCATGAAAGGGTAACTAGGAAGTGAGTATTTATCTTAGTTTGTGAGGCTTGCTCGTAGCTAGATGCACTGTGCAATGAAATTGCAGGCAAGCTGGAACGAAGGTGAGTCTAGCAACAAAGATGCTCTAGAGAAAAAAAAAAAAAAAGAGAGAGAGAAAAATAAAGCCTAGCAGCAACACAAGTTTGGGGGAGAAAGTGTTAAAAATTCACACAAAGAAGGAAAAGTCTTAGCTTAGTTTATTTCACGAAAGGGACTATCCTAGACTCAGTGACAAAAGGTTAGATAGATTAAACATATGGTTAGGATAGACTAGAAAAAGCTTTGTTTACAAAATGAAAGTAGAAACTTATGTGAGAAATTACTTATGGGATTAGACTGACACTAGAGTATGACACCTCTCCTGAAAGGTTGTTTATAAGCGAACTTTGTTTGAAAGCATGTTAAACATTTGCATAATTGTACATGCTTGTTGTTATTATGTGTTGAATTGCTTGAGGACAAGCAATAAGCTAAGTTTGGGGGTGTGATGAACGTCATTTATGTCATGTTTTTACCCTTTAAAGCATACTCATTAATTGACTTTTTGAGTTAAATTAAAGATAATTGTGCATGTAATTGATGAGAAAATAATAAAAATAGGAAAGTCACATGCTCAAGGTCGTTTTGTCATTATGAAGCATTTAAGAGGGTTAAAGAGTCATTTTTTATAAGAATTAATGTTGTTTTAATTATTTTCAGGAAAACTGTATTCTGCTTCAGCTTGTGGCCACAGAGGAGTCTGTTACGTCTCCAAAAATGACTATTTTAGGACTTATTTGCTATAGGAAGTTGTACATCCTTAGGCGTTTTTGGTAGAATTTAGCTTAAACTTGTGCTTATATATGAGAATTAGGAGAATGAAGCTAAATTAGGACTTATGTGTAAAAGGAAAGGAAAAGAACCAAAAACAAAGCTAATGAGTGAAAATTGCACATTGCTGAAGCATTGCGGAAACGTTGCGGTTTCAGCAATGTTTTAAGTGAAATACGTAAGTTGTCTAACCGATTTCTGTTTTGTTCCGATCTTTCAGGGGCCCATTCTTTCTCCTGCGGCCACGTAGAAGAACGACGTTCAGAATGGATGGTTCTCCTTGACCCAATCGTACCTGCAGAACACTATAAAAGGAGGTCAAGATGGAAGGGTGAAACACACTCGAAAGGCGTAGATCTCTCCTTCAACGCAGTTTCTCATTGTTTTCTTTCACGGGTGTTGGCGTGGAGGTTTTAGCTGTTGGAATCGATAATCTAAGAGGAAGAAGAGAGGATCTTCCATCTCTTCTGATTGGATTCATCCACGATCAAGCTCACCTTCGGTTGTCATCCAAAGCGTTGCAACGAGGAGTTCACACGCATTCTTTACTGCTTTCTGCTGTTTTCATTTCCTTTGTTGCTTCTGTCTTTGCCATTTCGCTTCTGTCTGCTACTCTATTCTGTTTCGTACTCGTCTGTTTAGCTTTCGTTGTTCAAAGTTGTTATTTGTTTAAGTTCAAACCTTGGTTAATCAAAGTACTGTTTCATCACTTCGCAAGTTCTCCATCTCTTCTGTTTACTGTTTTCGTCTTCTGTTTTGTCCTCCATATTCTGTTAAGCATGTCGTTTTCATTTATTCTTCTCATTCCAACTTCATCCATGAGTAACTAAATCTCAAAATAGCATGCTAATGACAAATCTATAGGTAGAAATCCGTGAATCAAGCATGTAGGTTAGCTTCAATATGCATTGAATGTATGTGTGCTTCATCCCACGGACAATTTCGATTGGCCATCCATTTTGTCCAAAGAACTCCTAACCTCTTGAAGGAGTAAGAGTTCAGAGTCGTGCATTCATGCTAGCCTCTTATGGTAGCCAGAAAACGACCTAGGAATAGGCGTTTTCCTAGTACAAATCACTAAACTCACTGTTATAAAAAGATGCTTAAGACCTTACTTGGACATGAGTAAACTAAAGGATCTAATGCATGAAATCGGAAGATACATGAGAATGAGTTAGTTTGATGCATGATAAGTTGATTTACTGCTTGAGAATCGTATGAAAAAACCTATAGAGGAGTCGTTAGTAGCCCTTGTTTCCCTACTTTACCCTTAATTCGCTGTTAGTAACATTGCTAGAAAATTGTTGTTTCCGCAATTCTTTTCCTTTTACTTTCGAGTTTATTTATCTACTTGGACTTGTTTATGTTTTCATATCTCGCACATTCCTTAGTAGTTAGGCACTTTAATCTCAAATCTACCTCATTTAAACCACCCTTTCTCACTTAACCTCTCACTTCGTTAGTAACTAAGAATAAATCTCTGTGGGAAATCGAATGAAAAAATACTTATTACTTGCTACAAGATCATGTATGCTTGCATGTTCTGAGTGCTCTATCATTGCATTTTAATTTAACCATTGAGCACGCAACAAGTTTTTGGCGCCGCTGCCGGGGATTATGTTTAGTAAACACGAAGTTTGTTAAGTTAGAAACACATCTTAATATCAATTGGAACTGATCCACTCTCATTTCTTTTGCAGGTACCATTGGGTTAGTTTATGAATGAGCATTCAAGTAGCGATCTAGAGTTCAATCCTGAGCCTGAAAGATTACTTAGGGCCAGAAACAAAGCTAAGAAACGCCTCTTTAAACAACCCTCTGTAACTCAAAACTTTGCTGACTCCGCGTAGTCTTCGCAATTCCTACACATCGAAATGGAAAGACCAGTCCCAAATCCGGTACCTACCACTCGCAACCCCATCGAAATAGCGAATGACAAGGATAGTGCCATCCTCTCCTACCTAGTTCCTATGCCTGGGGAGCTAAACCCAAGCATAATCCGCCCTGAAATTACTGCCAACTCATTCGAGTTAAAGCCAGTAATGTTCCAAATGCTGTCCACTGTGGGACAATTCTTTGGAGTGGAAAATGAAGATCCCCACAATCATTTAAGAAACTTCCTAGGAGTTAGTGATACCTTCCTTATCCCTGGAGTTTCCCAAGAAGCTTTGCGGCTTTACCTCTTTCCCTACTCATTAAGAGATAAAGCCAAAACGTGGTTAAACTCATTACCCTCTAGATCAATTGTCAATTGGACAGATCTGGCGGAGAAATTCCTAGTCAAATATTTCCCACCTGATAGGAATTCCAACTTTCGTGATGACATAATCAAATTCAAACAAGCCGAAAACGAGTCACTTCACGAAGCTTGGACAAGGTTCAAGGACCTTTTGCTTAAATGTCCACACCATGGCATTCCATGGTGTATCCAAATAGAAGTATTCTTTAAAGGATGCAACCCCAGCACAAGGCAAGTGCTGAATTCTTCAGCTGGGGGTTCCATGCTTTCAAAGAGCTACAATGAAGCTTATGAGATTCTGGAGAAAATCTCAACTTCTCACTGTAGGTGGTCAGATGATCCAGTAGAGCCAAGTAGAGCTCAAGACAAGGACGCACTCAGTGCCATGAGTAGCTGTTACGTCTCCAAAAGTGATTATTTTAGGACTTATTTGTGATAAGAAGTTGTGCATTTGTAAGTATTTTTGATAGGATTTAGCTTGAATCTATGCTTATATATGAGAATTAGAAGAATGAAGCTAAATTAGGACTTGTATGCAAAAGGAAAGAAAAGGAATGAAAAACGAAGTTAAAAGAATGAAAACTGTGCATTGCGGAGGCATTGCGGAAACATTGCTAAAACCGCAATGTTTTAAGTAAAATCCGTAAGTTGGCTAACCTTTTTCTGTTGTGATCCGATATTTCAGGGATTCGTTCTTTCTCCTCCAGCCACGTAGAAGTACGACGTTGAGAATGGATGGTTCTCCTTGGCCCAATCGCACCTGCAGAATACTATAAAAGGATGTCAAAGAGGAGGGTTGAAACACATCCGAAAAGCGTAGACTTCTCAGTTCAACGCAGCTTCTTCCCCATTCTTTCTCTTCTCCGTCTGTTGGTTTGAGAGGTTCAGCTATTGGAGTCGACAATCTGATAGGAAGGAGAGAAGATTCATCTTCTCTTCTGATTGGATTCATCCAAGCAAGGCTTGCCTTTCTCTCCCTTCAGCCGAAGCATCTGCGACGAGGCGATCAAGCACGATTTACTGCTTTCTGTTTTAGTCTTCTCTTTTTCAGTACTGATTGTTGTTATTTCTCTGCCATTAGCTACTCTAGTCCATTTCGTTGCTTTCTGTCTTTACTTTAAGTATTCTAAGTCTTCATTTGTTTCGTTCAAACGATTGGTTAATCAAAGCACAATTCATCATTACGCAATCTCTTTATCTTCTCTGTCTACTGATTTTCCTTTCTGTTTTGTCTTTAATCTTCTTCTAAGCATGGCTTCTTCATCTACTCTTTCTATTCTATCTGCATCCATGAGTAACTAAGTCACATAAGGGCATGGTAATGACAATGCTATAGGCTAAAACACGTGAACCAAGCATGTAGGGAGCTCTCGAATGCATTGATTGTATGTAAGCTTCATCCCACGGGCAATTTCGATTGGCCATCCATTTTGTCCAAAGAACTCCTAACCTCTGGAAGGAGTAAGAGTTCAGAGTCATACACTCATGCTAGCCTCTCAAGGTAGCCAGAAAACGACCTAGGAATAGGCGTTTTCCTAGTACAAATCACAACTTACTGTTTTAACAAGATGCTTAAGACCTTACTTGGACATGAGTAAACTAAAGAATCTAATGCATGAAATCGGAAGATACATGAGAATGAGTTAGTTTGATGCATGGTGAGTTGATCCAATGCTTGAGAATCGTGTGAAAAAGCCTATAGAGGAGTCATTAGTAGCCCTTGTTTCCACATTTTACACACATTAGTTGTTAAGAACATTGCGGTATAATTGCTGTTCCCGCAATTCTTTTAGTTAAAAATTCTGCCTTAGCCATTTTCCTCTTCGTTTATTAATCTCTTCTCTTTACATTTGAATTTATCATTGACTTGCACTTGTTTATGTTGCTATCCTTTACATATTCCTGAGTAATTAGGCAATTTAAAACCAAATCTACCCCATCAAATCCACCCATTCTTGCTTAACAATACACTTCGCGAGTAACTAAGAATAAATCTCTGTGCGAAATCGAATGAAAATATACTTATTACTTGCTACAAGATCATGTATGCTTGCATGTTCTGAGTGCTCTCTTACTGCATATTCCTTTTAAACATTGAGCACGCAACAAGTTTTTGGCGCCGCTGCCGGGGATTTAGTTTAGTGAAAACGAAGTTTGTTAAGTTAGAAACACAAATCTTAATATCTATTGGAACTAATCTTTTCTCATTTCTTTTGCAGGTACCATTGGGTTAGTTTATGAATGAGCATTCAAGTAGCGATCTAGAGTTCAATCCTGAGCCTGAGAGATTACTTAGGGCCAGAAACAAAGCTAAGAAACGTCTCTGTAACCAACCCTCTATACCTCAAATAATTGCTGAAACCGCGGAGTCTCCGCAATTCTATCAAGAAGAAATGGAAAGGCCAGTCCCAAATCCGGTACCTACCACTCGCAATCCCATCGAAATAGCGAATGACAAAGGATAGTGCCATTCTCTCTTACCTAGTACCTATGCCTGAGGAGCTAAACCCAAGCATAATCCGCCCTGAAATTACTGCCAACTCATTCGAGTTCAAGCCAGTAATGTTCCAAATGTTGTCCACTGTGGGACAATTCTTTGGAGTGGAAAATGAGGACCCCCACAACCATCTTAGAAACTTTCTAGGAGTTAGTGACACATTCCTTATCCCTGGAGTTTCCCAAGAAGCCTTGAGGCTCTACCTCTTCCCCTACTCATTAAGGGACAAAGCCAAAACGTGGTTAAACTCATTACCCTCCGGATCAGTTCTCAATTGGACAGACTTGGCGGAGAAATTCCTAGTAAAATATTTCCCACCTGATAGGAATTCTACTTTTCGTGACGACATTATTAAATTCAAACAAGCTGAAAATGAGTCGCTTCACGAAGCTTGGACAAGGTTCAAGGACCTTCTCCTTAAATGTCCACACCATGGCAATCCATGGTGTATCCAAATAGAGGTCTTTTTCAAAGGATGCAACCCCAGCACCAGGCAAGTGCTAAATCCATCTGCTGGTGGTTCCATGCCTTCCAAAAGCTATAACGAAGCCTATGAGATCCTGGAGAAGATCTCAGCATCTCACTGTAGGTGGTCAGATGATCCAATAGAGCCAAGTAAAGCTCAAGATAAGGACGCCCTTAATGCCATGAGTAGTCAAATAAGCGCTCTGACCAACCTAGTAAAACAAATGGCTCAAGCCAATCTCGAAACTAGTGTCAACACCGCCACAGCCATGTCAATGGGCACACAACCAAGTCAAGGTGAGACACTAATCTGTGGATTCTGTGGGGAGGAGCACCTGTATGAATACTGCCCTGGGAATCCAGCCTCAGTCTGCTATGTTGGAAGCCAACAACAGCCTAGAAACAACCCCTATTCTAACACTTACAATCCTGGTTGGAGGAACCACCCAAATCTTTCATGGGGTGGCCAACAAAATACTAACCAAGCTCCTAACCAACCAAGACCGAGTGGAACACCTGGTTTCACTCCCCAACATAACCAATCCATGTATCAAAAACCATACAACCAACCAATAGGATCTTCTGTAGAAAATTTACTTAAGGAGTATATTGCCAAGAATGATGCCACTCTACAAAGTCAGCAAGCTACCCTTAGGAGCCTAGAGAACCAAATTGGGCAACTAGCCAATGAACTCAAAAGTAGGCCCCAAGGTAGACTACCTGCTGACACTTAGGTGCCAAGGAGAGATGGAAAAGAACAAGTTCAGGCGATTGAACTTAGAAGTGGGAGACCATTGATGAGCAACACGAGAGAAACCTCAAAGAGAGTAGAGAATGAAGAGTCTAGTGCTCCACTGGAATCTCTGCCAAGCCATGGTCAACCATCAACAAGCACATCAGGAGCAAGGCTGAAGCCAATCATAGAAGAGATAGAAGAAATTCCAAGGCCTCCACCTATCCTGAGGCGACCTAAAGTGCCTGCATATGTGCCACCACCTCCATTCCCTCGAAGGCTGAAGAAAAAACAAGAACAGGAAGTGCACTTTAACAAATTCTTAGAAATTCTTAAACAAGTGCATGTTAATATTCCTTTTGTAGAAGTTTTACAGTCTATGCCTTCTTATGTTAAGTTTTTGAAGGATATAATCACTAACAAAAAAATTATTGGTGAATTTGAAACAGTGAATCTCACTGAGGAGTGCAGTGCTATACTCCAGAACAAGCTACCCAAGAAGGAGAAGGATCCTGGTTCCTTCACCCTACCAGTGGAGTTAGGAGGCAAGCACGTGGGCAGAGCTCTTTGTGACCTGGGAGCCAGCATAAACCTCATGCCCCTATCACTATTCCGCCAGCTGGGAATATGAGAAGCACGTCCCACCACTGTCACCTTACAGCTTGCAGACAGATCCATAGCATACCCTGAGGGTAAGATTGAGGATATTCTTGTAAAGGTTGACAAGTTTATTTTCCTTGCAGATTTCATCATCCTGGATTATGAAGCAGACAAGGAGGTCCCCATCCTGTTAGGCAGACCATTTCTAGCCACAGGTAGGGCCCTGATTGATGTCCAGAAAGGTGAGCTCACCATGAGGGTTCATGATGAGGAGGTTAAGTTTAGTGTTTTTAAAGCCCTAAGGTACCCCTCTGACTCTGAATCTTGTGCAAGCATGGACATAGTAGATTCATTGATGGAAGAACAGCTTGAGCATGAATTGTTAATTAAGCATGCCAATGATTATGTACAATTAGATGTAACTGACTTAATATTTCTGAAATAATGTATATACATGTGGATAAACCTCAGCATGTTTGTATGACTAGTGATCTGACTGAGAGATCCATGAATCCATTAAAACCATCCATTGAGCATCCACCTATCTTAGAATTAAAACCACTGCCTGAACATCTTAAGTATGCATATCTAGGAAGTAATGAGACTCTGCCTGTTATTATTTCGACCAAATTGAGTGCAAAGCATGAAATTGAGTTGATCTTATTACTTAAGCAACATAAAAAGGCTATTGCATGGACGATTGCTGACATTAGAGGCATTAGCCCTTCTTACTGCATGCATAAGATAATATTGGAAGAAGAGCATACACCCCGAGTAGATCACCAACGTAGGTTGAACCCCTCTATGAAAGAGGTAGTTAAGAAAGAGATCATAAAATGGTTAAATGCAGGTGTAATCTTCCTTATAGCTAGTAGTCAGTGGGTGAGTCCAATACAATGTGTACCTAAGAAGGGGGGGATGACTGTAGTAGTGAATGAGAGCAATGAACTGATTCCAACTAGAACTATTACAGGATGGAGAGTCTGTATGGACCATAGAAAATTGAATAAAGAAACAAAAAAAGATCACTTCCCTTTACCATTTATCGACCAGATGTTAGATAGGATAGCTGGTAGAGCTTATTACTGCTTTCTAGATGGTTATTCTGGATATAACCAAATCACCATAGACCCTGTGGACCAGGAGAAGACAACCTTCACCTGTCCCTTTGGAACATTTGCTTTTCGCAGAATGCCTTTTGGCTTATGCAATGCACCAGCAACGTTCCAAAGGTGCATGTTGGCAATCTTCTCTGACTTAGATGAATCCATGATAGAGATATTTATGGATGACTTCTCAGTCTTTGGTGATTCATTTACAAACTGCTTAGAGAACTTAGGACAAGTCCTGGCTAGGTTTGAGGAGACCAACCTAGTCCTTAATTGGGAAAAATGCCACTTCATGGTGGAAGAAGGGATAGTCCTAGGTCATAGAGTGTCTAGGGCAGAAGTAGAGGTCGATAGGGCCAAGATTGAAATAATAGAGAAGTTAGTGGAACCTCAGAATGTGAAAGCCATTAGAAGTTTCTTAGGACACGCGGGTTTCTATAGAAGGTTCATTAAGAACTTTTCAAAGATCTCCAAACCTTTGTGTGAGCTTCTAGAGCTGAATAAGCCATTCATCTTCTCAAAAGAATGTTTACTAGCTTGGACAACCCTTAAGGAAGCATTAGTCAAAGCACCTATTATAGTGGGGCCAAATTGGGACCTTCCATTTGAGATGTTATGTGATGCAAGTGACTATGCTGTAGGGGTTATGCTAGGACAGAAGATTGACAAACTAACACACCCTGTATACTATGCTAGTAAGACACTTAATGAGGCACAATGTAATTACACAACCACGGAAAAGGAAATGCTAGCTGTAGTGTTTGCCTGCGAGAAGTTTAGGAATTACATTGTAGGCACTAGGACAATCGTGTACACTGATCATTCTGCACTAAAATACCTTATGAGGAAGGCTGATGCTAAGCCTAGGTTGATTAGATGGGTGTTGTTGCTGCAAGAATTTGATCTAGACATTAGAGATAAGAAAGGATGCGAAAATGTGGTTGCGGATCATCTTTCCAGGCTGCAGCATAATTGCGATAAAATTGCGGAAACCGCAATTTCTGATGCCTTTATCGATGAGCATGTCTTTGTATTAGCACATCGTGATAACGAAGAGGAACCTTGGTTTGCTGATATTGCTAACTTCCTTGCCTCGCAGGTACTACCAACTTTCAAGGGAGGACAAGAAAAGAAGAGGTTCCTACATGAAGCTAGGAAGTTCATATGGGATGATCCTACACTCTACAAAACATGTGCAGATGGTTTGCTGAGGAAGTGTGTGTCAGCTGCTGAGGCGAAGTCTGTGCTGCAGCACTGCCATACAGCCCCCTATGGTGGACACTTTGGTGGCCAAAGAACAGCTGCAAAGGTGTTCCAGAGTGGCTACTATTGGCCCACGATCTTCAAAGATGCCCACGAATACGCACACAGCTGTGATGAATGTCAGAGAACAGGTAACCTTAGTCGGAAGGATGAGATGCCTCTCACTTACATCTTAGAGTTGGAGCTCTTTGATGTGTGGGGCATTGACTTCATGGGACCATTTCCCCCATCAGCAGGTAATCTTTATATACTTGTAGCTGTAGACTATGTATCTAAATGGGTAGAGGCCATAGCATGTCCAAACAATGAAGCCAAAACAGTCATTAAGTTCCTTAATAGACATATCTTTACTAGGTTTGGTACACCTCGTGCTATAATTAGTGATGAAGGGACACACTTTATTAATAAAGCTATGGAAAAAGTGTTGGCTAAATACAATGTTAGACATAGAGTTGCCACTCCTTATCACCCATATTCGAATGGACAAGCTGAAATATCAAATAGGGAGATTAAAAACATACTCGAAAAAGTGGTCAAACCCAATAGGAAAGATTGGTCGTTTAAACTCGAGGATGCACTTTGGGCATATAGGACTGCATATAAGACACCCCTAGGTATGTCTCCTTACAGACTTGTGTATGGCAAAGCATGTCACTTACCATTCGAATTGGAAATCAAAGCATTTTGGGCCTTGAAAGAACTGAATTATTGCGTGACCGATGCGGGAACATTGCGGTCTCTGCAATTACATGAGCTTGATGAGCTTAGACATATGTCCTATGAAAATGCTAAAATGTATAAGGAAAAGACTAAGATTTGGCATGACAGTAGACTTAGGATTAAGGACTTTAAGAAAGGCCAGCTTGTCTTGTTATTTAACTCAAGGTTGAGATTATTTCCAGGCAAACTTAAGTCCAGATGGTCAGGTCCTTTTGTGATAACTAACGTGTTTGTTCATGGTGCAATCGAGATTAGGAACCTGCAGCAAGGGGAACCGTTCATGGTTAATGGTGCACGATTGAAGCATTATTATGAGGAAGGAGATGTGAAGACTCTCTCGGCCTTGCTCTTGACTGAAACGTGAAAATAAAACCGATAGAGGACGAGTGATTACTGTGCTCGTCCATGCGAGGCTATGCCTTAGTTTATTTTTTGTTATTCTTTCGGTTGTTATTTGTATATGTTTATGTGTGATTTTTATAACGAATTTGATGTTAATTTTATTTCTTTTCATAGGAGATCAAAATAGGGAATCAAGGAGATGAATCAAGGATAAAGAATCGGGGAAAATATCGGGCCGAATCGCAGATTAAGTTGAGAGAATATTGGCATTTAAAACAAGGAAATCTCCAACGGCCATTTAATTGCGGTGGATTTGCTGAATCCGCAACAGAAATAGCCGTTGGGATTTACATCATTACAAATAGCCGTTGGAATAGCTGTGGCCCGTACGCTTCCCCCATTCGCTGATCTTCAAGAAATATCTCTCCATCTTCCTCTGCAACTCCTCTTTCCAGATTTCTCCGATTCAACCATGGTGCTTACACGGGCTGAGATCTCTGCTTCCAGGAAGAAGGCCACTGAAGCTGAGGCAGCTGCGAGAGAGGCACTCCTTGCCTTGGCAGATGCCGAAGCCGCGCGAACCGAACGACTTCCCAAGCTGCCTGTCCGCAAGAAGAAGTGGAAGGTGGTGACGGAAATCCCTGCTGGGCCATCTGAACCAGCAGGAACGCCCAAGAAGAGGAAGTGGAAGATGGCTGTTGACGACGCAGCAATCAAGAAAAAGACTCCCCCTGTGGAGAGTCAAGAAAGTGGCCGTCCATCCTACGAGACGGCCAGACAAAGCCATTCTCCATCTCCACCAGCGCGAAGCCCCGAGCCTTCTCCATCTCCACAGAGCTCTGAGCAAACTCCACCCCCGCAGAGCCCTGAGGCATCGCCAGCATCACCAACGCCCGAGCCTGAAAATCAAAGTGAAGATCATTAAGAATCAGCGCCGGGTGAAGAAGCTGAGGTGTTCTCTCCTTTGAGGGAAGTCTGCCCCGATAGCCCAGCAACGGGGGGAGATTCGATGGATGAGACTTTGGGAGACTGCCTCCAGCAGATCACCACCAGGGCACGACTGAAGAAGAAGGTGCCCAAGGTTGTCAAGGCCAAACGGCCAAAAGCCTCCAAGAAAACCAAGAAAAGGAAGGTCAGTGGTGAGCCTTCATTGAAGAGGTTGAGGGTCGAGGCTGCTGAGTCAACGAAGGCAAAAGATAAGGGGAAAGCCAAGCTGTACCCCGAAGATGAGCCTCAAACTGTGAGGTATGTGTCTTTTGATGCAGAATCAAGAGGCACTGAATTGAGGAAACGGGACCTACTCCATGAGAAGGGGTTCCTTGATGCTCTAGCAGACCTGCCGCAGTTCTTGCGCGCAGGGATCACCAACCACGACTGGGAGGAGCTTTGCCGACCGCCCATCCCTGCCTATTCCAGCATGGTATACGATTTCTATGCCAACCTGATGCAACCTGAGGATGGCTTGTCTGTGGTCAGAGGAATCGAGGTGGACTTCTCAGCCAAGGCGATCAATGAAGCCTATGGCCTCAAGGGGCAAAAGCACACTGACTATGCAAGGATCATTGATGCGCCAACTGAGGCTGTCCTGGAGGAAGCACTGCGGATCATCGGCCAACCTGAGGCAGCCTGGACGATTTCACGCAATGGGAAGCATACTCTGATGAGTGCTACCCTCACAACCAAGGCAGCTGTCTGGTTCTCCTTCGTGCGAAGGCGGCTGTCCCCAGTGACCCACGAGACCACCATCAACCAAGGAAGATCGCTGCTGGTATATGCGATCATGAGGGGCCTCACAATCAATGTTGGTGAGGTCATTGCAGCCTCAATCGCAGACTGTGCCAAGAAAGGTAAGGGTCCACTTTTCTTCCCCAACACAATCACTAAGCTTTGCTTACGTGCAGGTGTACCAATCGAGCGGATGGAGAGGCAGCTGGCCTACACGGGACATCTGGAGCTGCCTACAGGCCTAAGGATGCGCAGGAAGGGGAACATGGAGTTTGAGCTAGACGGCCTGGCTGCTGCTCAATCCCTCTCTATGGCCTGCCTGATGGACCTGCAAAAGAAGATGGCACAATGGGCTGAGTATGCTCAAGCAAGAGATAAGGATGTTGCTGACCAGTTGGGCTGCATCTTTCCTGAGTTCCCCACGAACTTGCTGACGCCATGGGCACCTCCACGAGCACGGAGGGATGATGATGAGGACGTCTGAGTGCTAGTCTGAAGAGCACTCAAGGGAGTATTTCTGTTCCCTACAAAAAAAAAAAAAACTCTGCTTTTCGTTAAACTGTGTGAATGCTGCCATTTTGAATCAATAGTTGATCTGTTTTTAGTTCTTTATTTTTGTAGTTTAGGTTTGCTTAGTCTAGATAGATGGTATCTGAATAGGTAGGTTGTTTAGTTTTCCTTTTTGTATAGCTGAGATGACTGGGAAGAGCATGAAAAATGGGCTGCTTACTGTTATGTCTGCCTATAGATTCATTGCGAAATCCTTGCGATTTCTGCAATTTTTGTTAGTAATTGCATGTTTTTGACTGACTGATTAGCTAGGCTGGTTCTGTTTTAATTTTGTTCTTTTGCTGCTGTCTTGACTACCTTATATAGCCTATCTATGAGCATGCTGGATGAGTGTCTTAAGGCACCTTTGATAGTTTAAATTAGTCTCTTAAATTGCTCAGCATGCGTAGCTTTAAGTCCTTCCCTTACTGTTTTTTCAAATTTCTGCTGCTAAGTTATTTGCTTTGAGAATGTTCTGTCTATCCCTAGGACTTTTAGATTCTCTTTGTTTTGCCCTAGACTAGATGCTTCTAGGATAAGTTTGGGGGTGTGCCACCTCAGACACTCATTGAGGACAATGAGTAGTTTAAGTTTGGGGGAGGCCACCCTAGGCCTAGGAACATTCCTCTCTCCCTTTAAGCATAAGCATTCTTCTTCTCCTTTGAAAAAAAAATGATGAACTGAAAAAAAAAAAAATGAAAAATAGAATAAAGAGGGGTGTCTCTCTTAAAGTTGCTGAGTAATCAGTGCCAAGTGTGTAACCCACAAGTGGCATTGCATCAAAAGGCAACCTAAGGAGAGACTCCACCAAAGTAAGAAAGAAAAAAAGGAAATTAGGGAAGAAGAATGTATACCTAGGAGTTGCAACTTTGTGGCTTGGGTGTCCTGAATAAAAAGAACTCTGATCCTCAATTAGCTAAGCACAAAGTTGTAGCTTGTAGGGTTGTTTAGGGAGATGAATGTATGTCCAATGTAGTGATGCCAGGGTTTAGGTTGTTCTCTAAATGTACTACTGTCACTGGTTAATACTAAGACAGGCATGACTCTAAGGAATCCTAGGTAGCTCAAAAGTAAAAGTTAGAAGCATGTACTGAGTCTGAGGTAAAGCTAGGAAGAATTTGAAACCTTAGGGATAGTTGCATTATATGACAGAAGCAAGTAGATCAGTTGTGGGGAGTTAATGAAACAGTAGGATCATTAGGCGTGCGAAGTCAGAAGAAGCAAAATGAGAAGTTAATTGTAAACTTAGAAGTGTGTCACAGGACAACATTACCATAGATAGGAACTTAGGGGAGTCAGCAAGTGGTTAGAGAGATTGAAACAGCAGCCTAAGTAAGTCCTTAGATTACTCGAGGACGAGCAAAACCTTAAGTTTGGGGGTGTGTTACATCTCCAAAAGTGATTATTTTAGGACTTATTTGTGATAAGAAGTTGTGCATTTGTAAGTATTTTTGATAGGATTTAGCTTGAATCTATGCTTATATATGAGAATTAGAAGAATGAAGCTAAATTAGGACTTGTATGCAAAAGGAAAGAAAAAGAATGAAAAACGAAGTTAAAAGAATGAAAACTGTGCATTGCGGAGGCATTGCGGAAACATTGCTAAAACCGCAATGTTTTAAGTGAAATCCGTAAGTTGGCTAACCTTTTTCTGTTGTGATCCGATATTTCAGGGATTTGTTCTTTCTTCTCCAGCCACGTAGAAGTACGACGTTGAGAATGGATGGTTCTCCTTGGCCCAATCGCACCTGCAGAATACTATAAAAGGATGTCAAAGAGGAGGGTTGAAACACATCCGAAAAGCGTAGACTTCTCAGTTCAACGCAGCTTCTTCCCCATTCTTTCTCTTCTCCGTCTGTTGGTTTGAGAGGTTCAGCTATTGGAGTCGACAATCTGATAGGAAGGAGAGAAGATTCATCTTCTCTTCTGATTGGATTCATCCAAGCAAGGCTTGCCTTTCTCTCCCTTCAGCCGAAGCATCTGCGACGAGGCGATCAAGCACGATTTACTGCTTTCTGTTTTAGTCTTCTCTTTTTCAGTACTGATTGTTGTTATTTCTCTGCCATTAGCTACTCTAGTCCATTTCGTTGCTTTCTGTCTTTACTTTAAGTATTCTAAGTCTTCATTTGTTTCGTTCAAACGATTGGTTAATCAAAGCACAATTCATCATTTCGCAATCTCTTTATCTTCTCTGTCTACTGATTTTCCTTTCTGTTTTGTCTTTAATCTTCTTCTAAGCATGACTTCTTCATCTACTCTTTCTATTCTATCTGCATCCATGAGTAACTAAGTCACATAAGGGCATGCTAATGACAATGCTATAGGCTAAAACACGTGAACCAAGCATGTAGGGAGCTCTCGAATGCATTGATTGTATGTAAGCTTCATCCCACGGGCAATTTCGATTGGCCATCCATTTTGTCCAAAGAACTCCTAACCTCTGGAAGGAGTAAGAGTTCAGAGTCATACACTCATGCTAGCCTCTCAAGGTAGCCAGAAAACGACCTAGGAATAGGCGTTTTCCTAGTACAAATCACAACTTACTGTTTTAACAAGATGCTTAAGACCTTACTTGGACATGAGTAAACTAAAGAATCTAATGCATGAAATCGGAAGATACATGAGAATGAGTTAGTTTGATGCATGGTGAGTTGATCTAATGCTTGAGAATCGTGTGAAAAAGCCTATAGAGGAGTCGTTAGTAGCCCTTGTTTCCACATTTTACACACATTCGCTGTTAAGAACATTGCGGTATAATTGCTGTTCCCGCAATTCTTTTAGTTAAAAATTCTGCCTTAGCCATTTTCCTCTTCGTTTATTAATCTCTTCTCTTTACATTTGAATTTATCATTGACTTGCACTTGTTTATGTTGCTATCCTTTACATATTTCTGAGTAATTAGGCAATTTAAAACCAAATCTACCCCATCAAATCCACCCATTCTTGCTTAACAATACACTTCGCGAGTAACTAAGAATAAATCTCTGTGGGAAATCGAATGAAAAAATACTTATTACTTGCTACAAGATCATGTATGCTTGCATGTTCTGAGTGCTCTCTTACTGCATATTCCTTTTAAACATTGAGCACGCAACAGTAGCCAAATAAACGCCCTGACCAACCTAGTCAAACAAATGGCTCAAACCAATCTCCACCCTAGTGTCAACACCACAGCAACCATCTCAATGGGCGCATCAAATAGTCCAGGTGAGACACTGATCTGTGGATTCTGTGGGGAAGGGCACCTGTATGATTACTGCCCTGGGAATCCAGCCTCAGTCTGCTATGTAGGAAGTCAACAGCAGCCTAGGAACAACCCCTACTCTAACACTTACAATCCTGGTTGGAGGAACCACCCAAATCTTTCTTGGGGTGGGCAACAAAATACTAACCACGCTCCAAACCAGCCAAGACCGAGTGGAACACCTGGTTTCACTCCACAAAATAACCAATCCATGTACCAAAAACCATATAACCCCCCAATGGGGTCATCTGTAGAAAATTTGCTGAAGGAATACATTGCAAAGAATGATGCTACCTTACAAAGTCAGCAAGCTACCCTTAGGAGCCTAGAGAACCAAATAGGGCAACTAGCAAATGAACTAAAAAATAGGCCCCAAGGTAGGTTGCCTGCTGACACAGAAGTACCTAGAAGGGATGGAAAAGAACAAGTTCAAGCAATTGAACTTCGAAGTGGGAGACCATTGGTAAGCAACACAAGAGATACACCAAAGAGAGTAGAGAATGAAGAGTCTAGTGCTCCACTGGATTCTCTGCCAAACCAGGGTCAACTACCTCCAAGCACATTACGGGTGAGGCTGGAACCTATCATAGAGGAACCAGAAGAAATTCCAAGGCCTCCACCTATCATTAGGCGACCTGAAGTGCCTACATATGTGCCACCACCTCCATTCCCTAGAAGGCTGAAGAAAAAACAAGAACAGGAAGTGCACTTTCATAAATTTTTAGAAATTTTAAAGCAAGTGCATGTGAATATTCCATTTGTAGAGGTTTTGCAATCAATGCCTTCTTATGTTAAATTTTTGAAAGATATTATTACTAACAAAAAGATCATTGGTGAATTTGAAACAGTGAATCTTACTGAGGAGTGCAGTGCTATACTCCAGAACAAACTTCCAAAGAAGGAGAAGGATCATGGGTCCTTCACCTTACCAGTTGAGTTGAGAGGCAAGCACGTGGGCAGAGCTCTTTGTGACCTGGGAGCCAGCATAAATCTCATGCCCCTATCCCTATTCCATCAGCTAGGCATAGGAGAAGCACGCCCCACTACTGTCACCTTGCAGCTTGTAGACAGATCCATAGCATACCCTAGGGGTAAGATTGAGGATATTCTTGTCAAGGTTGACAAATTTATTTTTCTTGCAGACTTCATCATTCTGGACTATGAAGCAGACAAGGAGGTACCGATCCTATTAGGCAGACCATTTCTAGCCACAGGTAGGGCCTTGATCGATGTTCAGAAAGGTGAGCTCACCATGAGGGTTCATGATGAGGAGGTTAAGTTTAGTGTCTTTAAAGCCCTAAGGTAGCCTTCTGACTCTGAATCTTGTGCAAGTGTAGATATAGTTGATTCACTAATGGAAGAACAGCTTGAGCATGAATTGTTGATTAAGCATGCCAATGACTATGTACAAATAGATGTAACTGACTTAAATATTTCTGAGATAATGGATGTACATGTGGATAAACCTCAGCATGTTTGTATGACGAATGATTTGACTGAAAGGTCCATGAATCCATTGAAACCATCCATTGAGCATCCACCTTCATTAGAATTGAAACCATTGCCTGATCATCTTAAGTATGCATACCTAGGAGAGCATGATACTTTGCCTGTTATTATTTCGTCCAAGTTGAGTGAAAAGCATGAAATTGCGCTAATATTGCTGCTTAAGCAACATAAAAAAGCTATTGCATGGACGATTGCTGACATTAGAGGTATTAGTCCTTCCTATTGCATGCATAAGATATTATTGGAAGAGGAACATACACCTAGAGTAGATCACCAACGTAGGTTGAATCCCTCCATGAAGGAGGTAGTTAAAAAAGAAATAATCAAATGGTTAGATGCAGGTGTAATCTTCCCTATAGCCAACAGTCAATGGGTAAGTCTGTTACGTCTCCAAAAGTGACCTTTTTAGGACTTAATTATCTTAGAAAGATGTTCACTCTTAGGTGTTTTTGATAGCATTTAGCCTAAACCTATGCTTAAATATGAGAATTAGAAGAAGGTAGCTAAATTAGGACTTAAGTACAATAGGAAAGAAAAGGGTTGAAAACCGAAGGAAAAGAATGAAAAACAAGCATTGCGGAAACATTGCGGACACCGCAATGTTTCAAGTGAAAACCGTAAGTTGACTGATCTTTTTCTGTTAATTTCCGTGATTTCAGGGATTCGTTCTTTCTCCTCCATCCATTCTGAAGTACGACGTTGAAGATTGATGGTTCTCCTTGGCCCAAATGCACCTGCAGATGACTATAAATAGGGGTCAAAGTCGAGGGTTCAATCATCATCCGAAAGCGTAGAAGTCTTCTCGCAGTCCATCTTTTCTCCTGTTTTCCTTTGCCGTCTGCTGGTTTGCGAAGCTCAGCTGTTGGAGTCGATAATCTGATAGGAAGGAGAGGAGATTCTTCTTCTCTCCCGATTGGATTCATCCAAGCAAGGCTGACCTTTTTCATCCTTCATTCGAGGCGGCTGCAACGAGACATTCGACCTTGTTTTACTGCTTTCTGCTCTTCATTTCCATTTTCCAGCTTTGTTTTGTTGTTAACTCTTTTCTAGTAGCTAGCTTAGACTATTTCGTTGTGTTCTGTCTTGTTGTTATTTACTTTAAAGCTTTCCTGTGTCAGTCAAACAATCAAGTAATCAAATCTCAATTCTTCATTTCACAGTCTCTTGCCTTTACATTCTACTGTCTTTCCCTTACTGTTTTGTCTTCAGATTCCTTCTGAGCATGTCTACTTCTTCTCTTGCTTCTGTTCTGTTTACATCCATGAGTAGCTAAATCACTTAGGGGCATGCTAATGATAACACTTTAGGCTAAAAAACGTGAACCAAGCATGTAGGATAGCTCTCGAAGCATTGATTGTATGTAAGCTTCATCCCACGGGCAATTTCGATTGGCCATCCATTTTGTCCAAAGAACTCCTAACCTTTGGAAGGAGTAAGAGTTCAGAGTCATACTATCATGCTAGCCTTTCAAGGTAACCAGGAAACGACCTAGGAATAGGCGTTTCCCTAGTACAAACCATAATTTTCTGCCTTAACAAGATGCTTAAGACCTTACTTGGACATGAGTAAACTAAAGAATCTAATGCATGAAATCGGAAGATACATGAGAATGAGATAGTTTGATGCATAGAGAGTTGAGCCCATGCTTGAGAATCGTGAGAAAAAGCCTATAGGATAGTCGTTAGTAGCCCTTAATTCATCACTTTACACACTTTCGCTGTTATTTCAATTGCGATAGAATTGCTGTCTCCGCAATTCTGCATAAGTTACAATTCTGTCTAGCTGTTTTTGTCTTCATTTATTAATCTCGTCTCTTCTCATTTGAATTTAGCTTTGACTTGCACTTGTTTATGTTGCTACCCTCTTCATATTCAGTAGAAAATAGACAATTAAAAACCGATTCTACCCCATCAAATCCACCCCTTCTTTCTTAACTTTACACTTCATGAATAGCTTATAATAAATCTCTGTGGGAAAACGAATGAAATATACTTACTACTTGCTATAAGACCACGTATGCTTGCATGTTCTGAGTGCTCTCTGTACCTTATTGCTTATTTATTTTAACACATTGAGCACGCAACAAGTTTTTGGCGCCGCTGCCGGGGATTTATTTAAGTGAAAACGAAGTTTGTTAAGTTTGAAACACCAAGTTTATTGCCTATTGAAGCTGATCTGTTTCATTTCTTTTGCAGGTACTATTGGGTTAGTTTATGAGTGAGCCTTCAAGTAGTGATCTAGAGTTCAATCCTGAGCCTGAGAGATTACTTAGGGCCAGAAATAGAGCCAAGAAACGTCTCTTTAAACAACCCCCTTTACCTCAAGTAATTGCGGGAACCGCAATTCCTCCGCAATTGTCTCAAGAAGAAATGAATGGAATAGTTCCAAATCCGGTGCCTGTCACTCGCAATCCCATCGAAATAGCGAATGACAAGGATAGCGCCATACTTTCGTACCTAGTACCTATGCCTGGGGAGCTGAACCCCAGCATAATCCGTCCTGAAATCACTGCCAACTCATTCGAGTTAAAGCCAGATGTTCCAAATGTTGTCCACTGTGGGACAATTCTTTGGAGTGGAAAATGAGGACCCCCACAACCATCTTAGAAACTTCTTAGGAGTTAGTGACACATTCCTCATCCCTGGATTTTCCCAAGAAGCCTTGAGGCTATACCTTCTCCCTTACTCTTTGAGGGACAAAGCCAAAACATGGTTGAACTCATTACCCTCTGGATCAGTCCTTAATTGGACGGACTTAGCAGAAAAATTCCTAGTCAAATACTTCCCACCTGATAGGAATTCTACCTTTCGTGATGACATAATCAAGTTCAAACAAGCTGACACTGAGTCTCTTCACGAAGCCTGGACAAGGTTTAAAGATCTCCTTCTTAAATGTCCACATCATGGCATCCCATGGTGTATCCAAATAGAGGTCTTTTTCAAAGGATGCAATCCCAGCACTAGACAAGTCTTAAATTCATCTGCTGGAGGTTCCATGTTGTCCAAAAGTTACAACGAAGCCTATGAGATCTTGGAGAAGATCTCAGCATCTCACTGTAGGTGGTCAGATGATCCAGTTGAGCCAACTAGAGCTCAAGACAAGGATGCTCTAAGTGCGATGAGCAGCCAAATAAATGCCCTGACCAACCTAGTTAAGCAAATGGCTCAAACAAATCTCCAAACAAGTGTCAACACCGCCACAGCCATGTCAATGGGCACCCAATCAAGTCAAGGTGAGACACTTATCTGTGGATTCTGTGGGGAAGGGCACCCGTATGAATACTGTTGCGTGCTCAATGTGTTAAAATAATTAGGCAATAAAAGAGATAGAGCACTCAGAACATGCAAGCATACATGATCTTATAGCAAGTAGTAAGTATATTTCATTCGTTTTCCCACAGAGATTTATTTTTAGCTATTCGCGAAGTGTTTTGTTAAGAAAGAAGGGGTGGATTTGATGGGGTAAAATTGGTTTTTAATTATCTAATTCCTGCTGAATGTGTAAAGGGTAGTAACATCAACGAGAACAAGTGAAATTTAAGCTCAAATGAAAAGAAACGAAATTAATAAATGAAGGCAAAGACGGCTAAACAGAATTTTAACTTAAGCAGAATTGCGGAGACAGCAATTCTACCGCAATTAAATAACAGCGAAAGTGTGTAAATGGGTGAGTTAAGGGCTACTAATGACTATCCTATGGGCATTCTTATACGATTCTCAAGCACTGGATCTACTCTCTATGCATCAAACTATCTCAATCTCATGTATCGTCCGATTCCATGCATTAGATTCTTTAGTTTACTCAACTCAAAGTAAGGTCTTAAGCATCTTGTTAAAGCAGAAAGATATGGTTTGTACTAGGGAAACGCCTATTCCTAGGCCGTTTCCTGGTTACCTTGAAAGGCTAGCATGATAATATGACTCTGAACTCTTACTCCTTCCAGAGGTTAGGAGTTCTTTGGACAAAATGGATGGCCAATCGAAATTGCCCGTGGGATGAAGCTTACATACAATCAATGCTTCGAGAGCTATCCTACATGCTTGATTCACGTTTTTTAGCCTATGGAGTTGTCATTAGCATGCCCCTAAGTGTCTTAGTTACTCATGGATATAAGGAGAACAAAACTAAAGGATAAGATGGACATGCTTAGAAGGGAAATGTGCTTAAAACAGCAAGGGAAAGCAGTAGAATGCAAAGGCAGAAACTGTGAAGACTGAACTTTGCGTTTGATTAATTGATTGTTTGAGTGAATATAAAAGATACTTAAAGTAAAGAACAGATAGACAGAACACAACGAAATGATCTAAACTAGCCACAAGAACAGAAACAACACAAGACAGAGTTGTAAAGTAGAAATGAAGAACAGAAAACAGTAAAACAGCTCGAAATCTCGTTGCAACCGCCTCGAATGAAGGATGAGAAAGGTCAGCCTTGCTTGAATGAATCCAATCGGGAGAGAAGAAGAATCTCCTCTCCTTCCTATCAGATTATCGATTCCAACAGCTGAGCTTCGCAAACCAGCAAACGGCAAAGGAAAACTAGGAGAAAAGGTGGACTGCGAGAAGACTTCTACGCTTTCGGATGATGCTTGAACCCTCGACTTTGACCCCTATTTATAGTAATCTGCAGGTGCATTTGGGCCAAGGAGAACCATCAATCTTCAACGTCGTACTTCAGAATGGATGGAGGAGAAAGAACGAATCCCTGAAATAACGGAAATTAACAGAAAAAGATCAGTCAACTTACGGTTTTCACTTGAAACATTGCGGTGACCGCAATGTTTCCGCAATGCGTTCGCAAAGCTTGTTTTTCATTCTTTTCCTTCGGTTTTCAACTCTTTTCTTTCCTATTGTACATACGTCCTAATTTAGCTACCTTCTTCTAATTCTCATATTTAAGCATAGGTTTAGGCTAAATGCTATCAAAAACACCTAAGAGTGAACATCTTTCTAAGCCAATTGAGTCCTAAAAAGGTCACTTTTGGAGACGTAACACACCCCCAAACTTAAGGTTTTGCTTGTCCTCAAGCAATCTAAGGACTTTCCTAAGCTGCTGTTTCTTCTTCTTTAACCACTTACTAACTCCCCTATATCCCTATCTAGTACTGCTGTCCTGTGACACACTTCTAAGCTTAAAACTACCCTCTTATCTAGCTTCTTCTGACTTCGCCTGCCTAACACTCCATCTGTTTCCATTAACTCCCTACAACTGATCTTCTTGCTTTTGTCATATCATGCCACTATCCCTAAGGTTTCAAATTCTGCCTAGCTTTACCTCAGACTCAGTACATGCTTTTAGCTTTATTTTTAATGTGTCTAGGGTTCCTTAGAGTCATGCCAGTCTTAGTATTAACGGTGACAGTAGTACTTTTAAAGAACAACCTAAACCCTGGCATCACTACATTGGATAAACACTCATCTCCCTAAACAACCCTACAAGTTACAACTTTGTGCTTAGCTAATTGAGGATCAGAGTGCTTTTTAAATAGGACATCTAAGCCACAAAGTTATAACTCCTAGGTATACATTCTTCTTCTCTATTCTTTTCCCTTTTTCTTACTTAGGTGGGGCCTCTCCTCTGGTTGCCTTTTGATGCAATGCCACTTGTGGGTCACACCCTTGGCACTGATTACTTAGCACCCTAAGAGAGACCCCCCTCTTTATTCTATTTTCCATTTTTTTTTTAGTTCATCATTTTTTGTAAAGGAGAAGAAGAATGCTTATGTTTCTAAGGGAGAGAGGAATGTTCCTAGGCCTAGGGTGGCCTCCCCCAAACTTCAACTACTCATTGTCCCCAATGAGTGTCTGAGGTGGCACACCCCCAAACTATCCTAGAAGCATCTAGTCTAAGGTAAAACAAAGAGAATCTAAAGCCCTAGGCATTGACAACACATTCGAACGGCAAATATCACAGCAGCAGTAATTTTTAAAAAAACAGACAGATAAGGGCTTAAAGCTGTGCATGCTGAGCTTTTTAGAGGTTGATTTAAACTAGCAAAGGGTGTCCTATGACACTCATCCAGCATGCTTTTAGATAAGCTATATATGGTAGTCATGATAGCAGCAAAAGATGGAATTTAAACAGATCACAGCCTAGCTAAACAGACAGTTCAAAACATGCTTTCAGTAATAAAAATTGCGGGTACCGCAATTATTTTGCAATCAAGTCAGGCAGATATAACAGTGATTAAGGCCCCTAAGCATGCTTTTTCCAGTCATTCGAGCTCTCTAAAAATAAAACAAAACTAACCTACCTAGTCAACTATCATCAGAATATACTAAGCAAGATTAAAAACATAAAACTAAGCATCTAAAACAGATCAAAAGTGTACGAAAAACAGCATAATTCACATGGTCTATCTGAAAGCAGAAAATTGTCTTTTTTTTTTCTAAGGGAACAACAATACTCCCTTCAGTGCAATTCAAACCAGCACTCAAATGTCTTCATCCTCATCTGGTTGTCGTGGTCGTGGGGGCACCCATGGAGTCAGGAGATTTGTGGGGAAGTCAGGGAAGATGCACCCAAGTTGGTCTGCAACTTCCTTGTCCCGTGCCTGCGCGTAAGTGGCCCATTGAGCCATCCTCCTTTGCATATCCATCAGGCATGCCATGGATAGTGACTGATCAGCAGCCAGCCTATCCAGTTCAAACTCCATATTCCCCTTCCTCTTCAGCCTCAAGCTAGCAGGCAGCTCCAAGTGGCCTGTGTAAGCCATTTGCTGCTCCATCCGCTCAGTGGGGACTCCTGCAAGCAAACATAGTTTGGTTATGGTGTTAGGGAAAAACAATGGTCCCTTACCTTTCTTGGCGCACTCAGCAATGGCGGCTGACATGATTTCCCCCACATTGTTCGTGAGACCTCGCATAATGGCATAGACCAGCAGCGATCTGCTCTGGTTGATGGTCGTCTCATGGGTCACAGGGGACAACTTTCTCCTTACAAAGGCAAACCATACAGCTGCCTTTGCTGTCAGGTTGGCACTCATGAGGGTGTGCCTCCCATTGCGTGAGACAGTCCACGCTGCTTCAGGCTGGCCAATGGTTCGAATGGCCTCCTCCAGCACTGCCTCAGTAGGCTCATCAACGATCCTTGCATAATCAGTGTGTCTTTGGCCCTTGAGGCCATAAGCTTCGTTGATGGCTTTTGCTGAGTAATCCACCTCTACTCCCCTCACCACAGAAAGCCCTTCCTCAGAGTTTCGCAGGTTGGCGTAGAAGTCGTAAACCATGCTCGTGTAAGCTGGATTGGGCGGCCTGCAAAACTCCTCCCAGCCATGATTTATGATTCCTGCGCGCAAGAACTGCGGCAGGTCAGCAGGTCTGTCGAGGAAGCCTTTCTCGTGCAGCAACTCCCTCTTCCTCAGCTCAGCACCCCTGGACTCAGCGTCAGAGGAAACATACCTCACTGACTGAGGCTCATCTTCAGGGTAGAGCTTGGCCTTCCCTTTGTCTGCTGGCTTGGCTGACTCTGCAGCCTCAACCTTGAGTCTTTTGAGCGAAGGCTCAGTGCTCTCTTTGTCTGACGAAGGCGCCTTCTTGGCCTTCTTCTTCTTCAGCTTCTTGGATCGCTTGGCCTTAAGAATCTTGGCCTTCTTCTTCTTCTTGAGCTTTGCCTCAATGGCGATCTGCTGCAGGCATGCCCCCAGCGTCTCTTCCATGGAATCATCCTTCTGCGCAGGACTCTCCGGGCTAGCTTCCCTCACAGGCGAGAAAACCTCCTCTTCCTCACCTTCCCCACTACCCTGCGTTGATTCTTGGTACTCCCCATATGGGAATTCAGGGTCAGGCCGTGGGGAAGTGTGCGACGGCGTGGTTGTTTGCTCTGCTGAAGGTGTCTGTGCAGAACTCAGTGGTGAAGACGGCTGCTCAGGGCTCTGCGCTGGCGGTGATGGAGAAGAGCTGTGCGCTGGTGGTGCAGGTGGCGAGGCACTCCTCTTGGCTGAATCGTGGGACACACGATCAGTTTCTTGACTCTCCACAGAGGGAGTCTTTTCTTTGCTCGGTTCAGCGGCCACCGCTAAACTCCACCTACGCTTCTTGGGTGTGCCTGCTGGTTCAGAGGGTCCAGCAGGTATCTCAGAGACAACCTTCCACTTCTTCTTGCGAATCGGAAGCTTATCCAGTCGTTCCGTTCGCGCAGCCTCAGCATCAGCCAAGGCAAGCAATGCATCTCTCGCAGCCGTTTCAGCGTCGGCAACCCTTTTCTTGGCTGCAGATCTTTCAGCCCTTGTGAACACCATTGTTGAGTCTTGGAGATTTGGAGAGAAGAATCAAAGATGAAAAGAATCGCAGCTTTCTTGGAATTCAGAGAGTTGGAGAATCTTATCGATCAAGCGCCTTCTAACGGATATAAAAGAAACGGCTAAATCCCAACGGCTATATTTTTGCGGATCCTGCAAATCCAGCGCAATTTTAGGGATATTTTTTCATCAAAATGTCAATCTTTGCTCGTCCGTATCTTTTATTTGGCTCAATCTTTTCTTGATTTTTAAAGCTGGAATTACTCTCCTTGATTCCCTCTTTCGATTCCCTACAAAAAGAAATAAAAGCAACATCAAATTCGTAATTAAAATCCTACAACAAAACACACAAACGATAACCGGAAAATCGCAAAAAATAAACTAAGGCATGAGCCTTATGTTGACGAGCACAGCAATCACTCGTCCTCTCTCGTTCTCGTTGTTATGCTACAGTCAAGAGGAAGGCCGAGAGAGTCTTCACATCTCCTTCCTCATAGTAGTGCTTCAATCTTGCACCATTAACCATGAATGGTTGGCCTTGCTGCAAGTTCTTTATCTCTATGGCACCATGAACAAACACATTAGTAATCACAAATGGACCTGACCACCTAGACTTAAGTTTCCCTGGAAATAGTTTCAACCGTGAGTTAAACAACAAAACAAGTTGACCCTTCTTAAAGTCCTTAACTCTAAGTCTACTATCGTGCCAAATCTTGGTCTTTTCCTTGTACATCTTAGCATTTTCATAGGCCATATGTCTAAGCTCATCAAGCTCATGTAATTGCAAAGATCGCAATGTCCCCGCATCATTTACGCAAAAATTCAATTCTTTCATGGCCCAAAATGCTTTGATTTCTAACTCAAGTGGAAGATGACAAGCCTTGCCATATACCAGCCTATATGGAGACATACCTAGGGGTGTCTTATATGCTGTCCTATAAGCCCAAAGTGCATCCTCAAGCTTAAAGGACCAGTCTTTCCTATTAGGTTTGACCACTTTTTCTAGGATGTTCTTAATTTCCCTATTTGAAATTTCAGCCTGTCCATTCGAGTGTGGGTGATAGGGAGTGGCTACTCTATGTCTAATGTTATACTTAGCCAACACTCTCTCCATAGCCTTGTTAATAAAATGTGATCCCTCATCACTAATGATGGCACGAGGTGTCCCAAACCTAGTAAAAATGTGCCTATGCAAGAATTTGGTGACTGTTTTAGCATCATTATTGGGACATGCTTTGGCCTCTACCCACTTGGATACGTAGTCTACTGCTACCAAAATGTAAAGGTTACCTGATGATGGAGGGAATGGCCCCATGAAGTCAATGCCCCACACATCAAAGAGCTCCAACTCTAAGATGTAGGTGAGGGGCATCTCATCCTTTCGACTGAGGTTACCTGTTCTTTGGCATTCATCGCAGCTGTGGGCATAGTTGTGGGCATCCTTGAAGATTGTTGGCCAATAGTAGCCACTCTGAAATACCTTTGCAACTGTTCTTTGGCCACCAAAGTGTCCACCATAAGGAGCTGTGTGGCAGTGCTGCAGCACACACTTCGCTTCAGCAGCTGAAACACACTTCCTCAGCAAGCCATCAGCACAGGTTCTGTAAAGTGTGGGGTCATCCCATATGAATTTCCTTGCTTCATGAAGGAACCTCTTCTTCTCTTGACCTCCCTTGGGACATGCTTTGGCCTCTACCCACTTGGATACGTAGTCTACTGCTACCAAAATGTAAAGGTTACCTGATGATGGAGGGAATGGCCCCATGAAGTCAATGCCCCACACATCAAAGAGCTCCAACTCTAAGATGTAGGTGAGGGGCATCTCATCCTTTCGACTGAGGTTACCTGTTCTTTGGCATTCATCGCAGCTGTGGGCATAGTTGTGGGCATCCTTGAAGATTGTTGGCCAATAGTAGCCACTCTGAAATACCTTTGCAACTGTTCTTTGGCCACCAAAGTGTCCACCATAAGGAGCTGTGTGGCAGTGCTGCAGCACACACTTCGCTTCAGCAGCTGAAACACACTTCCTCAGCAAGCCATCAGCACAGGTTCTGTAAAGTGTGGGGTCATCCCATATGAATTTCCTTGCTTCATGAAGGAACCTCTTCTTCTCTTGACCTCCCTTGAAAACTGGTAATACCTGTGATGCAAGGAAGTTAGCAATGTCAGCAAACCAAGGTTCCTCATCGTTATCACAATGAGTCAAAACAAAGACATGTTCATCAATGAAAGCATCAGAAATTGCGGGTTCCGCAATTTTTTCGCAATTGTGCTGCAATCGAGAAAGGTGATCCGCAACCACATTTTCACATCCTTTCTTGTCTCGAATGTCCAAATCAAATTCCTGCAGCAATAACACCCACCTAATCAACCTAGGCTTAGCATCAGCCTTCCTCATAAGATATTTCAAGGCAGAATGGTCAGTGTACACAATTGTCCTAGTGCCTACAATATAGTTTCTGAATTTCTCACAAGCGAACACTACAACAAGCATCTCTTTCTCAGTAGTTGTATAATTACATTGAGCCTCATTTAAGGTTTTACTAGCATAATAGACAGGGTGTGTTAGCTTGTCAATCTTCTGTCCTAACATAACCCCTACAGCATAGTCACTAGCATCACATAACATCTCAAATGGGAGATCCCAATCTGGCCCCACTATAACAGGTGCTGTGACTAGTGCTTTCTTAAGGGTTGTCCAAGCTACTATACATTCCTTAGAGAAGATGAATGGCCTGTTTAGTTCTAGAAGCTCACACAGAGGCTTGGCTATCTTAGAAAAGTCCTTAATGAACCTTCTATAGAAGCCAGCATGCCCTAAGAAACTTCTAATGGCCTTGACATTCTGAGGCTCTACCAACTTCTCTATGATCTCTATCTTTGCCCTGTCAACTTCTACACCTGCCCTTGACACTCTATGACCTAAGACAATCCCCTCATCTACCATGAAGTGACACTTTTCCCAATTAAGGACTAAGTTAGTCTCTTCACATCTAGCCAGGACTTGTCCTAGGTTCTCTAGACAGTTGGTGAATGAATCCCCAAAGACTGAAAAAGTCATCCATGAATATCTCTATCATGGATTCATCCAAATCAGAGAAGATTGCCAACATGCACCTTTGGAATGTTGCCGGTGCATTGCATAAGCCAAAAGGCATTCTGCGAAAGGCAAATGTTCCAAAAGGGCAAGTGAAGGTAGTCTTTTCTTGGTCTTTGGGGTCTATAGTGATCTGGTTATACCCTGAATAACCGTCTAAGAAACAGTAATAGGCTCTACCAGCTATTCTATCTAACATTTGGTCAATGAATGGTAGAGGGAAGTGGTCTTTTTTAGTTTCTTTATTTAGCTTCCTATAATCCATGCAAACTCTCCATCCTGTGACAGTCCTAGTTGGAATCAGTTCATTGTTCTCATTGACTACCACAGTCATCCCACCCTTCTTAGGTACACACTGTATAGGGCTCACCCACTGACTACTAGCTATTGGAAAGATCACACCAGCATCTAACCATTTAATTATCTCTTTCTTAACTACCTCCTTCATAGAGGGATTCAGCCTACGTTGGTGATCTACTCTAGGTGTGTGCTCTTCCTCTAGTATAATCTTATGCATGCAATAAGAAGGGCTAATGCCTCTAATATCAGCAATAGTCCATGCAATAGCCTTCCTATGTTGCTTAAGCAGTAATATCAGTTCAACCTCATGCTTTTCACTTAATTTAGAAGAAATGATAACAGGCAGAGTTTCATTACTCCCTAAATATGCATACTTGAGGTGAGTGGGGAGTGGCTTTAATTCTAATACAGGTGGATGCTCAATGGATGGCTTTAAAGGATTTAAGGCTCTATCAGTTAAGTCAATATTCATACAAACATGCTGAGGGTTATTTACAGATATGTCCATTATCTCAACTATGTTTAAGTCAGTTAATTCTAATCCTACATATTCATTGGCATGCTTGGTTAATAATACATGCTCCAATTGTTCTTCAATTAAAGAGTCTACAACGTCCATGCTAGCACAGGATTCAAGGTCAGAGGGGTACCTTAAAGCTTTATACACACTAAATTTCACCTCTTCATCATGAACCCTCATAGTAAGTGTTAAGTCTCTGAAAGTGACTTATTTAGGACCCATTTAGCTTAAGAAGATGTACACATTTAGGTGTTTTTGTTAGCATTTAGCCTAAACCTATGCTTTAATATGAGAATTAGAAGAAGGTAGCTAATTTAGGACTTATGCACAATAGGTAGAAAAAGGGTTGAAAACCGAAGGAAAAGAATGAAAAAATAAACATTGCGAATGAATTGCGAAATCATTGCGGTGACCGCAATTATTCAAGTTAAAACCGTAAGTTGGCTGACCTTTTTCTGTTTAGATCCGACTTTTCAGGGATTCGTTCTTTCTCCTCCATCCATTCTGATATATGACGTTGAAGACTGATGGTTCTCCTTGGCCCAAACGCACCTGCAAACTACTATAAAAGGGGGTCAAAGTCGGAGGTTCAGTCATCACTCGAAGCGCAGAAGTCTTCTCGCAGTCCACCATTTCCATCTGTTTTCCTTTGCCGTTTGTTGGAGTGAGAGTCTCAGCTTTTGGAGTCGATAATCTGATAGGAAGGAGAGGAGATTCTTCTTCTCTCTCGATTGGATTCATCCAAGCCAGGCTGACTTTTCATCACCTTCATTCGAGGCGACTGCCACGAAGTTTTTCAGCAATCCTTTACTGCTTTTCTGTTCTGTTCTTCTTATTTCCATTTCTGATCACTGTTGTTCTTAGTTTAGAGTTTTAATTACTGCATTTCGTTGTTGTCTGTCTTGGATTCATTTCTTTCAAAGCTTTCCTTTGTCATTCAAACACTCAAAGTAATTGGTAGCGATATTATTGAACTATCGCCAATCATCGGGTTGTCGAGACCCGCCAAAATAAATTTATAAGTGCCCGAAATCACTAAACTATTTGTAGGATAGTAGCAACGGGGTCGATCCACAGGGAATTAAGGTATTTTGACTTAATCTTAATTAAATTTGCAAACTATTAATATAAGTAAAATAGGGGTAATTGTTGGTTTTCAAGTAACTAAGATGGAACGAAGAAAGTGGGAAAATTTAGCTAACGGAGTTTCCGACTCGGGATGATCGGAATAAATTTAGCATGCCTCTTGGTTCATAGGTTGATGAGAATTATGGTTAAACAATTTAACGAATGCACAGCTCGTCTAAAATTAATAAATAACTCAGACATGCTCCATGGATTTAATTAAACATAATTAATTATGCTAATCAAGCATACCGTCCGGACATTGGCGGCCAACGCTCTCCCAAGACCGAACGGTAGCAACAAGCTAACTGTGACGACTATCTAATTTGGACGCGAAATTAGTATGTCGATTTGGAATCCTAATTCGGGAAGAACGAACACCAAGAGCGTAAGGACGCCAATACGCTCAAGGTGCCATAATTCCTTGTTACTTGGCGGAGACGAGAGGCACGACATCAAATCCTTTAACAAATGAACATGCTCAAAATCAAGGGTGCCTAGTCCTAAATCATTCAAACGTGCTCATAGATTAAGCTAAGAAATAGAATTCAATTCAATAAAATATCCAACCAAATCAGAATTTCAGTCTACAACCTCACCAAGAGTTCATACTACATTTATCCTTACAGTCCCGAGCCAAAAACGGTAAATCTACTCACTCATGACTTGCGTAGTGTGGGACGGCTTCAAATCGAGCTTCCTAGCCCCTCCCATGGTGGAAAACAGCTGCTGGACGTCAAATCAGGCGCGGAGCTCGAGGTAGAAGATGATGATGGCGGCTAAAATCGGACAAAAAATGTTAAGTAGTCCGTCGTAGCGTCGAGACGCTAGGGCAGCGTCTCGACGCTGCGCCCTAAATAATCCGCGCGCGCGCTCGGGGTGGCGTCGAGACGCTCGCACAGCGTCGAGACGCTTGTGCGGCGTCGAGCTAGCGTCGAGACGCTATCACTCGACGCTTGCTCTCGGGTTTTTTCTTCAATTCAGCGCTTCAGACTTCGGAGCGTCGAGACGCTCGCACAGCGTCTCGACGCTGGGCAGCGTCGAGCTAGCGTCGCGACGCTGTCGCTCGACGCTAGCTCTCGGGTTTGTGCATGGAATTTCGCCTTCAATTTCCCCAAAGCGCCCAAACTTCATCTCTTTGCATGGATCTTCCCGGGAAGCGTTCTTATGCCTTTAAATCGCGATATTAAGCTCCGAAACGCGCCAAAACGCTCTCGAGAGCGAAGCACCGAGAACACCTACAATAATTACATAAAAGCAAGATTAAGCCAATAATAAACGTGAATTAGGGACATAATTATAGCTCCAAAATGGAGCTATCAAACACCCCCAACTTAAATCTTGCTAGTCCTCGAGCAAGGTGGAATTCTGATTAATTAAATAGAACGAGAATGCATGCTAGGGACTCGATTCTCAATACTGGAAAAGACAAGGCAATTGCATTTGAAAGAACAGCTGCATGCATGCATTGGTTAAGAACAATTTGGAAAATTTAAAGATGTTTCCCTACTTACGCCTCGGACTTAGCTCCTCGATCTTAGATTTCAACAGGCTTAGAACGGCTCTATCTATCCTAAAATTTCGCTTTCCCCCTACTTATGGCTTAACAGAACAGTCTAAGGGCAGTTCATCGCTTATGCAAGTAATATAACGCAAGGCATCTTTTTCTCAATTTCATTGAACTTATCTTCATGAGCACCTAACATGTCAATCTTACTTTCGTTTCAGCTTGCCTGCAATTTCATTGCACAGTGCATCTGACTACGGGCAAAATTCACATTTTTAAGGACTAGCGTTCACTTCTTTGTGCATCCTTTTCATGCAGTGGCGACCGTGGGTTGCACGACCGCCCCTGGCTACTAAGGTAACTCAAGAAGGAGGAACGCCTCACGAGATTATTTTCTTTTTATAAACTTGCATTAATTTTTCTTTAAGTCTAAGCATCATATTAAAATTTTAAGCGCACGGTTTACAAACAAAAGCGAATCTTGGCCCATCCTAAGGTTGCCTTTCGAGGTGACAACGAATTTCAAAACAAACAGAGCTACACTAAACCCACAGATTCAAGATAGAGTGCTAACATGCGAAGCTTAAACAGGGAAATATTTTTGAAAAAATTTTCAAAATGGCCTTAACATATGCAATTATGCTGAATTTCATGACAAATACAAATACGAAGACCTCAGCAGTACATCACAGAATTTCATAGTCAGACTAGCATGCTTTCACCATAACTCAACAAGTAAATCAGGATTCCACAACTAAACTCGACAATCACTATAAGGCACAACCCACCACCCCCAACTTAGAAATTGACAATGTCCTCATTGGACCAAGTATGCACAGTCAAAACAAAGGGAAAGAAAACCTTCCCTGAGTTGTGACTTAGAGGGTTGTAGAGCGCGCGTTATCCTTAGCCAATAAACCGCAAGGATGAGCCATTGTTTCACCTGAAAATTCACAACATCAGAGTAGAAATCTAAACTAATCCTAAAGACGGTAAGTAAACAAAAAGCATGTACAGTTCAAGCTCGGGTGCCTCCGAGTAGCGCAAATTTTTAGAGTCGATTGCTCGACTTTACCAAAACTCAATTTATCCTTTCTCATAATCAGGCTCTTTCAAGTAAGCATGGTCGTCGAAGTCCTCTGACATTCCCTTATGAAAGATCTTTAATCGCTGGCCATTCACCGTGTATTCTTTTTCTGTATCCAGGCTCTGAATCTTGACTGCACCATAGTGATGAACATCAGTGATAATGAAAGGACCAAGCCACCTGGAACGAAGTTTACCTGGCATGAACTTCAAGCGGGAGTTGAACAAGAGGACCTTCTGACCAACTTCGAAGTGTTTCCTGACGACTCGTCTGTCGTGGAACATTTTGGTCTTTTCCTTGTAGGTCTTCGAGTTCTCATATGCATCCAGGCGAAGCTCCTCCAGTTCTTGCAATTTGAGGAGTCTTTCTTCGCCCGCCAAGTCAAAGTCCATGTTGCACTTCTTCACGGCCCAGTAAGCTTTGTGTTCGATCTCCACGGGGAGATGACAGGCTTTACCATAAACCATCCGATAGGGAGACATCCCTATGGGGGTTTTGTAAGCCGTACGGTAGGCCCACAAAGCATCGTCCAGCCTCAGACTCCAATCCTTCCGTCCTGGACTTACTGTTTTCTCGAGGATGCTCTTCACTTCGCGATTGGAAACCTCTGCTTGGCCATTGGTCTGAGGATGGTACGGGGTAGAGATTTTGTGATTTACCCCATACTTCCTCATTAAGGCCTGAATTGTTTTGTTGCAGAAGTGGCTCCCTTGGTCACTTATGATGGCTCGTGGAACTCCATACCTGCTAAAAATGTTAGATTTGACAAAACTGGAAACAACATTAGCGGTATCAACTTTGGTGGCTTTGGCTTCCACCCATTTAGACACGTAGTCCACAGCCAATAAGATATAGACAAAACCAAATGAAGGGGGGAAGGGTCCCATAAAGTCCATACCCCAAACCTCAAAAATTTCACAAGTTAAAATGGGGTTTTGGAGCATTTCATTCCTACTAGTGATGGTCCCTTTTCTCTGACACTGATCACAAGATTTACAAAACTCATAACAGTCTTTAAACAGTGATGGCCAGAAAAACCCACAATCTAAAATTTTTCTCGCAGTCCTATTTTGCCCAAAGTGTCCCCCGCATGCAAATTCATGGCAAAAGGTAAGGATGGACCTATGTTCAGACTTAGGGACGCACTTCCTAATTACTTGGTCAGCACAAAACTTCCATAAAATGGGCTCTTCCCAAACATATGTTTTGGCTTCGCTTTTCAGCTTAGCTCTTTGATTATATGAAAAATCGAATGGGAACGTACCTGTGACCAAGTAGTTGACAATGTCGGCGTACCATGGTGTCTCTACACTTACCTGGAAGAGGACTTCATCAGGGAACTCGTCATTCAGAGGCAGATCGTCCTCATTACGCACAATACGGCTCAAGTGGTCAGCAACGGTATTTTCTGATCCTTTTCTGTCTTGAACAGAGACGTCGAACTCCTGGAGTAATAGTACCCATCTGAGCAGTCTAGGCTTCGAGTCTTTCTTGTTCATCAGGTATCGAACTGCTGCATGATCAGAAAAAACAATTACTTTAGATCCAAGAATATATGGCCTAAACTTATCAAGAGCGAAAACTATGGAAAGCAGCTCCTTCTCTGTTGTTGTGTAACCGATCTGCGCGGAATTGAGCGTCCGAGAGGCATAATAAATCACGTGGCTCTTCTTGTCTATCCTCTGTCCCAACACAGCGCCTACGGCATAATTGCTTGCATCGCACATAATCTCGAAAGGAGTCCCCCACTGCGGTGGATGAATGATGGGTGCGTTGGTCAAGCACTTTTTCAGAACATCAAAGGCAAGCTTGCACTGTTTGTCAAAACAGAATGGAACATCCTTTTTCAGCAAGCTTGTCATCGGAGTCACTATCTTCGAGAAGTCTTTAATGAACCTGCGGTAAAAACCTGCGTGACCAAGAAAAGAACGTACTTCCCGAAGATTTGTGGGGTAAGGTAAATCAGATATGACATCAATCTTAGCTTTATCAACCTCTATCCCCTTATCAGACACAACATGACCCAATACTATGCCCTGACTGGCCATGAAATGACACTTCTCAAAATTTAAAACAAGATTAGTTTCGATGCATCTTTCCATGACTCTAGACAAGTTAAACAGGCAATCTGTAAATGAACTTCCATATACAGTAAAATCATCCATAAAGACTTCGATGCATTTTTCTACAAATTCAGAAAATATGCTCATCATGCATCGCTGAAAAGTCCCTGGAGCATTACAAAGCCCAAAGGGCATTCTCCTATATGCGTAAGTTCCGAATGGACAAGTAAAAGTAGTCTTTTCCTGGTCTTCCTGGGCTATGGGAATTTGATAAAACCCAGAAAAACCATCAAGAAAACAGAAGAATGGTTTCCCAGCTAAACGCTCCACCATTTGATCTATGAAGGGAATAGGAAAGTGGTCCTTCTTAGTCACGTCATTCAATTTTCTAAAATCAATACACATTCTCCACCCATTTTGTACTCTCTTAGGTACTAACTCCCCCTTATCATTTCTAATAACAGTTATGCCCGTCTTTTTAGGTACAACATGAATAGGGCTAACCCATTGGCTATCAGAAATGGGAAAGATAATACCTGCATCCAGGAGTTTGTGTATCTCAGACAACACTACCTCTTTCATTGCAGGGTTCAGTCTCCACTGAGGCTCTCGGGATGGCTTTGCTCCCTCATCCAGCCGAATCTTGTGCATGCACAGTACTGGACTCAACCCGTGCAAGTCTGCCAATGTCCATCCCATGGCTCTCTTGTTCTTTTTCAAAACCTTGACCAACTCGCCTTCTTGCTCCGATGTGAGCTCCTTGGAAATAATTACCGGAAGTGTCTCCACCTCACCCAAGTACACGTACTTGAGATGACCCGGCAACTCCTTCAATTCCAACTTGGGAGCCTGCAAAAGAGATGGTAATATTTTAGTTGGCTTTTCACATGTCTCTAAAGCAAAAGTAGGTTGTTCAGACAAATCAGTCAATATGGGAACACTACTTTCAACTTCGCCAACAATTTCAGTAAAAACGAGTGGGTCATCCCCATCAACAACAGTCATGCATTCTTCTTGTTCTAAAGTATCTATCAGATCAATTTTACAGACAGAATGCACATCAGCACGTTGTTTCATGGCATCAAATACATTAAATTCGAACACATCCCCTTCATACTCAACAGACAAAGTTCCATCATGCACATTAATTTTCGTTTTAGCGGTTTTCATGAATGGTCTACCAAGTAAAACAGATGTGGTGGATGTGTTTTCTTCCAAATTTATCACATAAAAATCAGCAGGGAAGATTAAATCCTTAACCTTAACTAACACGTCCTCAATCAACCCTAGAGGATGAATAGAAGACCTATTAGCTAACTGGATAACTATACTAGTTTCCTGCATACCTTCTAAACCGAGGCTCTTGTAGACTGAGTATGGCATAACATTGATTGAAGCTCCTAAGTCTAGCATAGCGTGCTCGATTTCTCTATCCCCTATAGTACATGGCAAGAGGAACATACCTGGGTCCTGGCATTTGCTTGGAATACCTTGGGTTAGCAGGGCAGAAACATTCTTGCTTACCACGACTCTCTCAGCGCTTTTAGTCTTCCTCTTCATAGTGCACATCTCCTTAAGGAATTTAGCGTACCTTGGGATTTGCTGAATTGCATCAAGCAGTGGTATGTTGATCCCAACCTTCCTCAACGTCTCAAGTACATCCGCGTTGTCGGCCTCCTTAGATGGCCTTGCAAGCCTACTAGGAAAAGGAGCAACGGGAGTGTAAGACTTCATAGAAATAATAGGAGGAGGCGTTACAACAGTTTCAGAGGGTGCTTGAGAACACTTATCTGGAGATATCTCTGAAGTAAATGGAGGGCTCACGGGAGTGGTTTGAGATGGCACTTCTTTACCACTTCTGAGGTTTATTGCACTAATCCCTTCCGCTTTGGATTCAATTCTTCCCATTCTTTCCTTCACCTCTGAGAATTCATCTCTTAGAGACTTAATCTGCGATCTTGTCTCATCGCTAGCTTCCATGAGCGATTTGAACATGCTTTCAATGGCTTTACCTGAAATAGAAGAAACATCCTGAGATGATTTTTCTTTCATCGTATGAACTAAACCAAATACCTGAGACACTTGTTCTTTGAGCACTTCTATGTCGGAAGACATCTTAGAATGCTCGTTTCTTCCTCCGTACTGGCGACGGTTCTCAGCTATGTTGGAGATCAACTGACGGGCTTCCGCAGGCGTTTTCTCCCAAAGGACTCCTCCACTTGCCGCATCAAGCATCTGGCGGTCATGCGTGAGCAACCCATCATAGAAGCATTCGATAAGCGAGACTTCTGCTATCAAGTGGTTCGGACATTTTTCACAGAGTTTAATGAACCTCTCCCAGCACTCGTAAAATGCCTCGTCCTTTCCTTGCTCAAACTGTCGTATATCTTTTTTCACGGCTCTGGCTTTTGAAGCAGGGAAATACCTTTCCAAGAATAGACTCTGCAACTTCTCCCAAGTAAAGATGGTCCCCGATGGCAAATAATGCAGCCAATCTCGAGCTTCACCTTTCAGGGTGAATGGAAAAGCTCTCAGGTAGAGCTGATCTTTTGTTATGTCGCCAGGCTTCATCGCGGAGCTTACCATTTGAAACTCCTTGAGATGTTTGTAAGGATCTTCTTCTGCTTCACCACAAAAAGAGGGTAAAAGGTTAATCACACCAGATTTAAGCACAAACTCACCTGAAATTTCCGGGTAGGAAATACAAGAAGGTTGGTGGCCCATAGCAAATGATGTCCATTGTCTGAGCGTTTTTGGGACTTCAGTCTCATCATCAATCTCCATTTTCTCAATAAAGATTTGGCACTTCTAGCACACTTAAACAAACAGATCAAAATTGCAAATAATAAAAGAAATAACAGAAATTTTTTTAGTAAAAATTAAAAGTTTACAAATCAAATTTAAATCAGGCCGAATTACACTTAAGTCCCCGGCAACGGCGCCAATTTTGGTAGCGATATTATTGAACTATCGCCAATCATCGGGTTGTCGAGACCCGCCAAAATAAATTTATAAGTGCCCGAAATCACTAAACTATTTGTAGGATAGTAGCAACGGGGTCGATCCACAGGGAATTAAGGTATTTTGACTTAATCTTAATTAAATTTGCAAACTATTAATATAAGTAAAATAGGGGTAATTGTTGGTTTTCAAGTAACTAAGATGGAACGAAGAAAGTGGGAAAATTTAGCTAACGGAGTTTCCGACTCGGGATGATCGGAATAAATTTAGCATGCCTCTTGGTTCATAGGTTGATGAGAATTATGGTTAAACAATTTAACGAATGCACAGCTCGTCTAAAATTAATAAATAACTCAGACATGCTCCATGGATTTAATTAAACATAATTAATTATGCTAATCAAGCATACCGTCCGGACATTGGCGGCCAACGCTCTCCCAAGACCGAACGGTAGCAACAAGCTAACTGTGACGACTATCTAATTTGGACGCGAAATTAGTATGTCGATTTGGAATCCTAATTCGGGAAGAACGAACACCAAGAGCGTAAGGACGCCAATACGCTCAAGGTGCCATAATTCCTTGTTACTTGACGGAGACGAGAGGCACGGCATCAAATCCTTTAACAAATGAACATGCTCAAAATCAAGGGTGCCTAGTCCTAAATCATTCAAACGTGCTCATAGATTAAGCTAAGAAATAGAATTCAATTCAATAAAATATCCAACCAAATCAGAATTTCAGTCTACAACCTCACCAAGAGTTCATACTACATTTATCCTTACAGTCCCGAGCCAAAAACGGTAAATCTACTCACTCATGACTTGCGTAGTGTGGGACGGCTTCAAATCGAGCTTCCTAGCCCCTCCCATGGTGGAAAACAGCTGCTGGACGTCAAATCAGGCGCGGAGCTCGAGGTAGAAGATGATGATGGCGGCTAAAATCGGACAAAAAATGTTAAGTAGTCCGTCGTAGCGTCGAGACGCTAGGGCAGCGTCTCGACGCTGCGCCCTAAATAATCCGCGCGCGCGCTCGGGGTGGCGTCGAGACGCTCGCACAGCGTCGAGACGCTTGTGCGGCGTCGAGCTAGCGTCGAGACGCTATCACTCGACGCTTGCTCTCGGGTTTTTTCTTCAATTCAGCGCTTCAGACTTCGGAGCGTCGAGACGCTCGCACAGCGTCGAGACGCTGGGCAGCGTCGAGCTAGCGTCGCGACGCTGTCGCTCGACGCTAGCTCTCGGGTTTGTGCATGGAATTTCGCCTTCAATTTCCCCAAAGCGCCCAAACTTCATCTCTTTGCATGGATCTTCCCGGGAAGCGTTCTTATGCCTTTAAATCGCGATATTAAGCTCCGAAACGCGCCAAAACGCTCTCGAGAGCGAAGCACCGAGAAAACCTACAATAATTACATAAAAGCAAGATTAAGCCAATAATAAACGTGAATTAGGGACATAATTATAGCTCCAAAATGGAGCTATCAGTAATCAAAGTACAATTCTGCATTTTACAGTTTCTATCTTGTTCTGCTACGGTTTTGTCTTGCTGTTTTAAGCACATTTCTCTTCTAAGCATGTCTGTTTTATCTACCCTTTTTGTTCTCCATGTATCCATGAGTAGCTAAATCACTTAGGGGCATGCTAATGACAGAACTATAGGCTAAAAAAACGTGCATCAAGTATGTAGGATAGCTCTCGAATCATTGATTGTATGTAAGCTTCATCCCACGGGCAATTTCGATTGGCCATCCATTTTGTCCAAAGAACTCCTAACCTCTGGAAGGAGTAAGAGTTCAGAGTCATATAATCATGCTAGCCTTTCATGGTAATCAGGAAACGGCCTAGGAATAGGCGTTTCCCTAGTACAAACTAAACACTCCTGCTTAAACAAGATGCTTAAGTCCTTACTTTGAAGTCGAGTAAACTTAAGACTCTAATGCATGGAATCGGACGATACTTGAGATAGAGTGAGTTTGATGTATAGAGAGTTGATCCAATGCTTGAGAATCGTAAGAAAATGCCTATAGGATAGTCATTAGTAGCCCTTAATCCACCCATTTACACACGTTCGTTGCTGTTTAATTGCGGAAACATTGCGGTCCTCGCAATTCTGCCAGATTTTCATTCTGTTTAGCTGTTTTCTTTCTCGTTTATTAATTCCATCTCTTGCCTTTTAAGTCTAGTTTTAACTTGCATTTGTTTATGTTATATCCCTTGATACATTCAGCAAAAAGTAGATAATTAAAAACCAATTTTACCCCATCAAATTCATCCCATCTTTCTTAACAAACACACTTCGCGAATAGCTAAAAATGAGTCTCTGTGGAAAAAACGAATGAAATATACTTACTACTTGCTGTGAGACCATGTATGCTTGCATGTTCTAAGTGCTCTCTCTACACTTTTGCATAATTATCTTTACACATTGAGCACGCAACAAGTTTTTGGCGCCGCTGCCGGGGACTTATTTTAAGTGAAAACGAAGTTGTTAAGTTTGAAAAATCAAGTTTATCATTGAGTGAAACTAATCTGTTTCATTTCTTTTGCAGGTGCTATTAGGGTAGTTTATGAGTGAGCGTTCACATAGTAATTTAGAGTTCGATCCTGAACCTGAAAGATCACTTCGAGCTAGAAATAAGGCAAAGAAACGTCTCTTTAAACAACCTCCTATACCTCAAATCATACCTGAAATCAAAGAAATGGGCGATATAGTTCCAAATCCGGTACCTGCCATTCGCAACCCCATCGAAATAGCGAATGACAAGAATAGTGCCATTCTGTCATATCTAGTACCTATGCCTGGGGAGCTGAACCCCAGCATAATCCGTCCTGAAATCACTGCCCACTCATTCGAGTTAAAGCCAGTGATGTTCCAAATGTTGTCCACTGTGGGACAATTCTTTGGAATAGAAAATGAGGATCCCCACAACCATCTTAGGAACTTCTTAGGAGTCAGTGATACCTTTATCATCCCTGGAGTATCCCAAGAAGCTTTAAGGCTGTACTTGTTCCCTTACTCGTTGAGGGACAAAGCCAAAACGTGGTTGAACTCATTACCCTCTGGGTCTGTCCGCAATTGGACAGATTTAGCAGAAAAATTCCTAGTCAAATACTTCCCACCTGATAGGAATTCTACCTTTCGTGATGACATAGTCAAGTTTAAACAAGCTGATAATGAGTCTCTTCACGAAGCTTGGACAAGATTCAAAGACCTTCTCATTAAATGTCCACACCATGGCATTCCATGGTGTATCCAAATAGAAGTCTTCTTTAAAGGATGCAACCCCAGCACCAGACAAGTTCTAAATTCATCTGCTGGAGGTTCCATGTTGTCCAAGAGTTACAACGAAGCTTATGAGATCTTGGAGAAGATCTCAACATCTCATTGTAGGTGGTCAGACGATCCAGTAGAGCCAACTAGGGCTCAAGACAAGGATGCTCTAAGCGCCATGAGCACCCAAATAAATGCCCTGACCAACTTAGTCAAGCAAATGGCTCAGGCCAATCTCCAAACCAGTGCCAATACCGCCACAGCCATGTCAATGGGCACCCAACCAAGTCAAGGCGAGGCACCTATCTGTGGATTCTGTGGGGAAGGGCACCCTTATGAATACTGCCCTGGGAATCCATCTTCAGTCTGCTATGTTGGAAGCCAGCAGCAGCCTAGGAATAACGCCTACTCCAACACCTATAACCCTGGTTGGAGAAACCACCCTAACCTGTCATGGGGTGGCCAACAGAACACTAACCAAAATCCTAACCAACCAAGGCCGAGTGGAACACCTGGTTTCACTCCCCAACATAACCAGTCAATGTACCAAAAACCTTACAATCAACCTGTAGGATCTTCTGTAGAAAACCTACTCAAGGAATATATAGCTAAGAATGATGCTACTCTTCAGAGCCAGCAAGCTACTCTTAGGAGCCTGGAAAACCAAATAGGCCAATTGGCCAATGAACTTAAAAGTAGGCCCCAAGGTAGACTCCCTGCTGACACCGAGGTACCAAGGAGAGATGGCAAGGAACAAGTTCAAGCAATTGAACTCAGGAGTGGAAGACCATTGGTGAGCAACACAAAGGACACACCAAAGAGAGTAGAGAACACTGAGTCTAGTGCTCCACTGGAGTCTCTGCCAAGCCAAGGTCCACCACCAACTAGCACATCAGGAGCCAGGCTAGAGCCAATTGTTGAGGACGTAGAAGAAATTCCAAGGCCTCCACCTATCCTAAGGCGCCCTGACGTACCTGTTTATGTGCCACCACCTCCTTATCCTCGAAGGCTTAAGAAGAAGCAGGAACAGGAAGTTCATTTTAATAAATTCTTAGAAATACTTAAGCAAGTGCATGTTAACATTCCTTTTGTGGAGGTTTTACAGTCGATGCCTTCATATGTAAAGTTTTTGAAGGACATTATTACTAACAAGAAAATAATTGGTGAGTTTGAAACAGTGAACCTCACCGAGGAGTGCAGTGCCATCCTCCAGAACAAGCTGCCCAAGAAGGAGAAGGATCCTGGTTCCTTCACCTTACCTGTAGAACTTGGAGGCAAGCACGTGGGCAGAGCGCTTTGTGACCTGGGCGCCAGCATAAATCTCATGCCCCTGTCTCTATTCCGCCAGTTGGGAATGGGAGAAGCACGTCCAACTACTGTCACTTTACAGCTAGCAGACAGATCCATCGCATATCCAGAAGGTAAGATTGAGGATATTCTAGTTAAAGTTGACAAATTCATTTTCCTTGCAGATTTCATTGTCCTGGACTATGAGGCAGACAAGGAGGTTCCCATCCTGCTAGGTAGACCATTTCTAGCCACAGGTAGGGCACTAATAGATGTGCAAAAAGGTGAGTTAACTATGAGGGTTCATGATGAAGAGGTAAAATTTAGTGTTTACAAAGCTTTAAGGTATCCCTCTGATTCTGAGTCTTGTGCTAGCATGGATGTTGTTGACTCACTAATGGAAGAACAATTAGAGCATGTACTGTTAACCAAGCATGCTAGTGAATATGTACAAGTAGATGTAGCTGACTTAAATGTATCTGACATAATGAATATGCCTGTAAATAACCCTCAACATGTATGTATGAATATCGATTTAACTGATAGAACTGTAAATCCTTTGAAACCCTCCATTGAGCATCCACCTATTTTAGAACTGAAACCACTACCTACTCACCTCAAATATGCATATTTAGGAGATAATGACACGCTGCCTGTAATCATTTCTTCTAAACTAAGTGAACAGCATGAGGTTGATTTAATTTTACTACTTAAGCAACATAGGAAGGCTATAGCATGGACTATTGCTGATATTCGAGGCATTAGCCCTTCTTATTGCATGCACAAAATTATATTAGAGGAAGAACACACACCTAAGGTAGATCACCAGCGTAGGTTAAACCCCTCTATGAAAGAGGTAGTGAAGAAAGAAATAATAAAGTGGTTAGATGCAGGAGTGATTTTCCCCATAGCTAGTAGCCAGTGGGTTAGCCCCATTCAATGTGTACCTAAAAAGGGGGGAATAACTGTGGTAGTCAATGAGAACAACGAACTGATTCCAACAAGGACTGTCACAGGGTGGAGGGTATGTATGGATTACAGAAAGTTAAATAAAGAAACTAAAAAAGACCATTTCCCTATACCGTTTATTGACCAGATGCTAGACAGAATAGCTGGTAGAGCCTACTATTGTTTTTTAGATGGGTACTCTGGCTATAATCAAATTACTATAGACCCTAAGGATCAAGAGAAGACCACCTTCACTTGCCCTTTTGGAACGTTTGCCTTCCGCAGAATGCCTTTTGGCTTATGCAATGCACCGGCAACTTTCCAAAGGTGCATGATGGCAATCTTCTCTGAGTTGGATGAATCCATGATAGAAATATTCATGGATGACTTCTCAGTTTTTGGGGATTCATTTAAAACCTGTCTAGAAAACCTAGGACAAGTCCTGACTAGGTGTGAGGAGACCAACCTAGTCCTGAATTGGGAAAAGTGCCATTTTATGGTAGATGAAGGGATTGTCTTAGGACATAGAGTGTCAAGGGCAGGTGTAGAAGTGGATAGGGCAAAAATAGAGGTCATAGAGAAGTTGGTAGAGCCCCAGAACGTCAAAACCATTAGAAGCTTCTTAGGGCATGCTGGTTTCTACAGAAGGTTCATTAAGGACTTTTCTAAGATAGCCAAGCCTCTATGTGAGCTTCTAGAGCTAAATAGACCATTTATCTTCTCTAAGGAGTGTGTAGTAGCTTGGAAAACCCTTAAGGAAGCACTGGTCACAGCACCAATCATAGTAGGACCAAATTGGGATCTCCCATTTGAGATGCTATGTGATGCCAGTGACTATGCTGTAGGAGTCATGTTAGGACAGAAGATTGACAAGCTAACACACCCTGTCTATTATGCTAGTAAGACCTTGAATGAGGCTCAATGTAATTATACAACTACTGAGAAAGAAATGCTTGCTGTAGTATTTGCTTGTGAAAAATTTAGAAATTACATTGTAGGCACTAGGACCATTGTATATACTGACCATTCTGCTTTAAAATATCTTATGAGAAAGGCTGATGCTAAGCCTAGATTGATTAGATGGGTGTTATTGCTGCAGGAATTTGATTTGGACATTCGGGACAAGAAAGGTTGTGAAAATGTGGTTGCAGATCACCTGTCTCGATTGCAGCATAATTGCGAAAAAATTGCGGAGACCGCAATTTCTGATGCTTTTATAGATGAACATGTATTTGCTTTGGCTCATCGTGATAACGATGAGGAACCGTGGTTTGCTGATATTGCTAACTTCCGTGCATCACAGGTATTACCAATGTTCAAGGGAGGACAAGAAAAGAAGCGGTTCCTTCATGAAGCAAGGAAATTCATCTGGGATGACCCCACACTTTACAGAACCTGTGCTGATGGCTTACTAAGGAAGTGTGTTTCAGCTGCTGAAGCGAAGTCTGTGCTACAGCACTGTCACTCATCTCCTTATGGTGGACACTTTGGTGGCCAAAGGACAGCTGCGAAGGTATTTCAGAGTGGCTACTACTGGCCAACAATCTTCAAGGACGCACACGACTATGCCCACAGCTGTGATGAGTGCCAAAGGACAGGTAATCTCAGTCGCAAGGATGAGATGCCCCTCACCTACATTTTAGAGTTGGAGCTCTTTGATGTGTGGGGCATTGATTTCATGGGACCATTCCCTCCATCATCAGGTAACCTGTACATTTTAGTAGCAGTGGACTACGTGTCCAAGTGGGTAGAAGCCAAAGCATGTCCTAATAATGATGCTAAAACAGTCACTAGCTTCTTGCATAGGCACATTTTCACTAGATTTGGGACTCCTCGTGCTATCATTAGTGATGAGGGGTCACATTTCATTAATAAGGCTATGGAGAAAGTATTGGCTAAATATAACATTAGACATAGGGTAGCTACTCCCTATCACCCACACTCGAATGGCCAAGCTGAAATTTCCAATAGGGAGATAAAGAACATCCTAGAGAAGGTAGTCAAACCTAATAGGAAAGACTGGTCATTTAAGCTTGAGGATGCACTTTGGGCTTATAGAACAGCATATAAGACACCTCTAGGCATGTCTCCCTATAGGTTGGTGTATGGCAAGGCCTGCCACTTGCCACTTGAGTTAGAAAACAAGGCATTTTGGGCCATGAAAGAATTGAATTTTTGTGTAAAGGATGCGGGGACATTGAGATCTTTGCAGCTACATGAACTTGATGAGCTTAGGCATATGGCCTATGAGAATGCCAAAATGTATAAAGAAAAGACCAAAATATGGCACGACAGTAGACTTAGGATCAAAGACTTTAGGAAAGGCCAACTTGTCCTATTATTTAACTCACGTTTAAAGATATTTCCAGGCAAACTAAAGTCTAGATGGTCGGGTCCATTTGTTGTTACTAATGTCTTTGTTCATGGTGCAATAGAGATAAAGAACTTGCAGCAAGGTCAGCCATTTATGGTCAATGGTGCTAGGTTGAAGCACTACTATGAGGAAGGGGATGTGAAGACTCTCTCGGCCTTCCTCTTGACTGAAGCATGACAAAAAGAACGAGAGAGAACGAGTGGTTACTGTGCTCGTTTAGTCAAGGCCAATGCCTTAGTTTATTTTTTCTGTTTTTCCGGTTATCATTTGTATGTTTTGTGGTGTAATTTTAATTGCGTATTTAACGTTTGTTTTGTTTGTTTTTGCAAGGATTCGAAAGAGGGGATCAAGGAGAGTAAATCCCACTTTAAGAATCAAGAAACGGTTAAGCCAAATAAAAGATACGGACGGGCAAAGTGGGAGATTTCAATGAAATAATATCCCTGGGATTGCGCTAAAATTGCTGGATCCGCAAAAAGAGCCGTTGGGATTTTATCCGTTGCCTTTATATCCGTTGGAAGCCGCTCGATCGTTACGATTATCTCTCTCTTTGCTCTCCAAGAATTCAGCGATTCTCTCCATCTTTGATTCCTCTCCCAAGATCTTCAAGAATCAGCAATGGTGGCCACACGTGCTGAACGATCCGCAGCCAAGAAGAAGGCTGATGACGCAGCTGAAGCAGCTGCGAGGGAAGCGCTTCTCGCCCTTGCAGACGATGGTGCCGTTCGCACCGATCCTCTTCCCAAGCTTCCTATTCGTAGGAAGAAGTGGAGGGTGGTCACTGAGATCCCCGCTGGGCCATCTGAGCCAATGGGCACGCCCAAGAAACGCCGGTGGATTGTCAAGACGGCCGTCGAATCAAGCACAGCAAAGACTCCCTCTGTGGAGAGTCAAGAACCTGATCGTGCATCCCACGAGTCAGCCAAAGAAGGTTCGTCGCCGTCTGCGTCACCTGCGCGCGGCCCTCTCCCATCTGAACCAGTGCCAAGCGCAGAGTCGTCACCGCCTGCACAGAGCCCTGAGCTGTCTCCAGCACCTCAGAGTTCTGATCCGACACCTGCAGCAGCGCAGAGCCCTGAGCTGCAGTCTTCGCCACTGAGTTCTGCGCCGACACCATCAGCAGCGCACAATTCTCCACGGCCTGATCCTGAATTCCCTTATGGGGATTATCAGGAGTCTACGCAAGGCAGTGGAGATGCTGGGGAAGAAGAAGTCTTCTCTCCTATGAGGGAAGACAGCCCTGCCGAGCCTGCACAGCAGGACGATTCTATGGAAGAGACGTTGGGGGCATGCTTCCCACAACTCAACACCAAGGCCAGGCTCAAGAAGCAGAAGAAGGCCAGAATTGACAAGGCCAAGAAGTTAAAGAAAAAGAAGGCCAAGAAGGTGCCATCGACGGACGAGGAGTGTGCTGAGCCTTCGCTCAAACGCCTCAAGGTGGAGGCTGCTGCATCATCCAAACCAGCAGATAAGGGGAAGGCTAAACTCTACCCTGAAGACGAACCTCCGTCAGTGAGGTATGTCTCATCTGATGCGGAATCCAGGGGTGTTGAGCTCAGGAAGAGGGACCTGTTGCACGAGAAGGGATTCCTTGATCGACTCGCTGACCTGCCGCAGTTCTTGCGGGCAGGAGTGCTCAACCATGGCTGGGAGGAATTCTGCAGACCGCCTAATCCAGCCTACACGAGCATGGTGTACGATTTCTACGCCAACGTGCTCAGCCCTGAGGATGGCCTGTCTATGGTCAGAGGGGTGGAAGTGGATTTCTCAGCCAAGGCCATCAATGAAGCCTTTGGTCTCAAGGGCCAAACTCACACAGATTATGCACGGATAGTTGATGAGCCGACTGAGGCCGTGCTGGAAGAGGCCATTCGCACAATTGGCCAGCCTGAAGCAGCGTGGACTGTCTCACGCAATGGTAGGCACACCTTGATGAGTGCCAATCTGACAGCAAAGGCAGCTGTTTGGTTTGCCTTTGTGAGGAGGAAGCTGTCAACTGTGACCCACGAGACAACAATCAACCAGAGTAGATCACTGCTGGTTTATGCCATCATGCGCGGTCTCACGGTCAATGTGGGGGAGATCATGTCAGCTGCCATTGCTGAATGCGCCAGAAAAGGTAAGGGGCCATTATTTTTCCCCAACACTATAACCAAATTGTGTTTGCTGGCAGGAGTTCCCACCGAGCGCTTGGAGCAGCAGCTGCCTTACACAGGCCATTTGGAGCTGCCTGCTAACCTGAGGCTGAGAAGAAAGGGGAATATGGAGTTTGAGTTGGATAGGCTGGCTGCTGAACAGTCCCTATCCATGGCCTGCTTAATGGACATGCAGAGGAGAATGGCTCAATGGGCCAACTATGCGCAGGCAAGGGATAAGGAAGTTGCAGACCAGCTGGGGTGCATCTTCCCGGACTTCCCCACCAACCTCCTAACTCCATGGGTGCCCCCACGACCAAGGCAACCAGATGAGGATGACGAGAATTGAGTGCTGGTTTGAAGTGCACTAAAGGGAGTATTGCTGTTCCCTTAGAAAACAAAGACAATTTTTCTGCTTTCTGATAGGATAATGTATATTATGCTGTTTTGGGATCAACTTTTGATCTGTTTTTAATGTTTAGTTTTATGTTTTTTCTTTTGCTTAGTCTAGTCAGATGTTAGCTGAATAGGTAGGATAGTTTAGTTTTATTTTTAGGATGCATGAGTAACAGGAGAAAGCATGCTAGGGGCCTGAATCAATGTTAAATCTGCCCGGAGTGAATTGCGAAATAATTGCGGTTCCCGCAATTTTTGTGACTGATTGCATGTTTTGGACTGTCTGTTTAGTTAGGCTGTGATCTGTTAAATTCTATCTTTTGCTGCTAGCATGACTACCTTATATAGCTGATCTTGAAGCATGCTGGAAGAGTGTCATAGGACACCCTTTAATAGTTTAAATTTGCCTCTGAATAGTGCTCAGCATGCATAAACCATAAGTCCTTAAGACTTTTTGTTATGTTCAAATTTTCTGCTGCTGGGATAGATGCTTTTAGAATGTTTTGCTTATGCCTAGGCTTTTTGAATTCTCTTTGTTTTACTTTGGACTAGATGCTTCTAGGATAGTTTGGGGGTGTGCCACCTCAGACACTCATTGGGGACAATGAGTAGTTGAAGTTTGGGGGAGGCCACCCTAGGCCTAGGAACATTCCTCTCTCCCTTAGAAACATAAGCATTCTTCTTCTCCTTTAAAAAAAAAAAAAATGATGATGAACTGAAAAACAATGAAAAAAGAATAAAGGGGGGAGTTTCTCTTAGGTTGCTGAGTAATCAGTGCCAAGTGTGTAACCCACAAGTGGCGTTGCATCAAAAGGCAACCAAAGGAGAGGCTCCACCTAAGTAAGAAAAAGAAAAAATAGGGAAGAAGAATGTATACCTAGGAGTTATAACTTTGTGGCTTAGATGTCCTATTTAAAAAAGAACTCTGATCCTCAATTAGCTAAGCACAAAGTTGTAACTTGTAGGGTTGTTTAGGGAGATGAGTGTTTATCCAATGAAGTGATGCCAGGGTTTAGGTTGTTCTCTAAAAGTACTACTGTCACTGTTAATACTAAGACTGGCATGACTCTAAGGAATCCTAGACACATTAAAAATAAGCTAGAAGCATGTACTAAGTCTGGAGTAAAGCTTGGTAGAATTTGAAACCTTAGGGATAGTGGCATGATATCATAAAAGTAGTTAGATCAGTAGTAGGGGTTTAACAAAAACAGTAGGTATGGTAGGCAGGTGAAGTCAGAAGAAGCTTGATAAGAGGTTAATTCTAAACTTATAAGTGTGTCACAGGACAGCACTGCTAGAGATAGGGATATAGGGGAGTCGGTAAGTAGTTAAAGAAGATAAAATAACAGCCTAGGTAAGTCCTTAGTATGCTTGAGGACAAGCAAAGCCTTAAGTTTGGGGGTGTGTTAAGTCTCTGAAAGTGACTTATTTAGGACCCATTTAGCTTAAGAAGATGTACACATTTAGGTGTTTTTGTTAGCATTTAGCCTAAACCTATGCTTTAATATGAGAATTAGAAGAAGGTAGCTAATTTAGGACTTATGCACAATAGGTAGAAAAAGGGTTGAAAACCGAAGGAAAAGAATGAAAAAATAAACATTGCGAATGAATTGCGAAATCATTGCGGTGACCGCAATTATTCAAGTTAAAACCGTAAGTTGGCTGACCTTTTTCTGTTTAGATCCGACTTTTCAGGGATTCGTTCTTTCTCCTCCATCCATTCTGATATATGACGTTGAAGACTGATGGTTCTCCTTGGCCCAAACGCACCTGCAAACTACTATAAAAGGGGGTCAAAGTCGGAGGTTCAGTCATCACTCGAAGCGCAGAAGTCTTCTCGCAGTCCACCATTTCCATCTGTTTTCCTTTGCCGTTTGTTGGAGTGAGAGTCTCAGCTTTTGGAGTCGATAATCTGATAGGAAGGAGAGGAGATTCTTCTTCTCTCTCGATTGGATTCATCCAAGCCAGGCTGACTTTTCATCACCTTCATTCGAGGCGACTGCCACGAAGTTTTTCAGCAATCCTTTACTGCTTTTCTGTTCTGTTCTTCTTATTTCCATTTCTGATCACTGTTGTTCTTAGTTTAGAGTTTTAATTACTGCATTTCGTTGTTGTCTGTCTTGGATTCATTTCTTTCAAAGCTTTCCTTTGTCATTCAAACACTCAAAGTAATCAAAGTACAATTCTGCATTTTACAGTTTCTATCTTGTTCTGCTACGGTTTTGTCTTGCTGTTTTAAGCACATTTCTCTTCTAAGCATGTCTGTTTTATCTACCCTTTTTGTTCTCCATGTATCCATGAGTAGCTAAATCACTTAGGGGCATGCTAATGACAGAACTATAGGCTAAAAAAACGTGCATCAAGTATGTAGGATAGCTCTCGAATCATTGATTGTATGTAAGCTTCATCCCACGGGCAATTTCGATTGGCCATCCATTTTGTCCAAAGAACTCCTAACCTCTGGAAGGAGTAAGAGTTCAGAGTCATATAATCATGCTAGCCTTTCATGGTAATCAGGAAACGGCCTAGGAATAGGCGTTTCCCTAGTACAAACTAAACACTCCTGCTTAAACAAGATGCTGAAGTCCTTACTTTGAAGTCGAGTAAACTTAAGACTCTAATGCATGGAATCGGACGATACTTGAGATAGAGTGAGTTTGATGTATAGAGAGTTGATCCAATGCTTGAGAATCGTAAGAAAATGCCTATAGGATAGTCATTAGTAGCCCTTAATCCACCCATTTACACACGTTCGTTGCTGTTTAATTGCGGAAACATTGCGGTCCTCGCAATTCTGCCAGATTTTCATTCTGTTTAGCTGTTTTCTTTCTCGTTTATTAATTCCATCTCTTGCCTTTTAAGTCTAGTTTTAACTTGCATTTGTTTATGTTATATCCCTTGATACATTCAGCAAAAAGTAGATAATTAAAAACCAATTTTACCCCATCAAATTCATCCCATCTTTCTTAACAAACACACTTCGCGAATAGCTAAAAATGAGTCTCTGTGGAAAAAACGAATGAAATATACTTACTACTTGCTGTGAGACCATGTATGCTTGCATGTTCTAAGTGCTCTCTCTACACTTTTGCATAATTATCTTTACACATTGAGCACGCAACAGTAAGCTCACCTTTTTGGACGTCTATCAGTGCCTTACCTGTGGCTAGAAATGGTCTGCCTAACAGGATGGGGACCTCCTTGTCTGCTTCATAATCCAGGATAATGAAATCTGCAAGGAAAATAAACTTGTCAACCTTTACTAAAATATCCTCAATCTTACCTTCTGGGTATGCAATGGATCTGTCTGCTAATTGTAAAGTGACAGTGGTTGGACGTGCTTCTCCTATTCCTAGCTGGCGGAATAGTGATAGGGGCATGAGGTTTATGCTGGCGCCCAGGTCACAAAGCGCTCTGCCCACATGCTTGCCTCCAAGTTCTACAGGTAAGGTGAAGGAACCAGGATCCTTCTCCTTCTTGGGCAACTTGTTTTGGAGTATGGCACTGCACTCCTCAGTGAGGTTTACTGTTTCAAACTCACCAATTATTTTTTTGTTAGTAATAATATCTTTCAAAAACTTTACATAGGAAGGCATAGACTGTAAAACTTCTACAAAAGGAATGTTGACATGCACTTGCTTAAGAATTTCTAAGAATTTATTAAAATGCACTTCCTGTTCCTGCTTCTTCTTAAGCCTTCGAGGATATGGAGGTGGTGGCACATATGCAGGCACGTCAGGTCGCCTTAGGATAGGTGGAGGCCTTGGAATTTCTTCTATTTCCTCAACAATTGGCTCTAGCCTGACTCCTGATGTGCTAGTTGGTGGTGGACCTTGGTTTGGCAGAGACTCCAGTGGAGCACTAGACTCAGTGTTCTCTACTCTCTTTGGTGTTTCCTTTGTTTTGCTCACCAATGGTCTACCACTTCTAAGTTCAATTGCTTGAACTTGCTCTTTACCATCTCTCCTTGGTACTTCAGTGTCAGCAGGGAGTCTACCTTGGGGCCTACTCTTGAGTTCATTGGCTAATTGGCCTATTTGGTTCTCTAGGCTCCTAAGAGTAGCTTGCTGGCTTTGAAGAGTAGCATCATTCTTAGCTATGTATTCCTTGAGTAAGTTTTCTACAGAAGATTCTACAGGTTGGTTGTATGGTTTTTGATACATGGATTGGTTATGTTGGGGAGTGAAACCAGGTGTTCCACTCGGTCTAGGTTGGTTAGAATTTTGGTTGACATTCTGTTGGCCACCCCATGACAGGTTTGGGTGGTTCCTCCAACCAGGGTTGTAAGTATTGGAATAGGGGTTGTTCCTAGGCTGCTGCTGGCTTCCAATGTAGCAGACTGAGGCTGGATTCCCAGGGCAGTATTCATACAGGTGCCCTTCCCCACAGAATCCACATACAAGTGTCTCACCTTGACTTGGTTGGGTGCCCATTGACATGGCGGTAGCGGTGTTGACACTTGTTTGGAGATTGGCTTGAGCCATTTGCTTAACTAGGTTGGTCAGGGCATTTATTTAGCTGCTCATCGCACTTAGAGCATCCTTGTCTTGAGCCCTAGTTGGCTCAACTGGATCATCTGACCACCTACAGTGAGATGCTGAGATCTTCTCCAAGATCTCATAGGCCTCGTTGTAACTCTTGGACAACATGGAACCACCAGCAGATGAATTTAAGACTTGCCTAGTGCTGGGGTTGCATCCTTTGAAAAAGACCTCTATTTGGATACACCATGGGATGCCATGATGTGGACATTTGAGAAGAAGGTCCTTGAACCTTGTCCAAGCTTCGTGAAGAGATTCATTATCAGCTTGTTTGAATTTAACTATGTCATCACGAAAGGTAGAATTCCTATCAGGTGGGAAGTATTTGACTAGGAATTTCTCTGCTAAGTCTGTCCAGTTGCGGACAGATCCAGAAGGTAATGAGTTTAACCATGTTTTGGCTTTGTCCCTCAAAGAATAAGGGAACAAGTATAGCCTCAAAGCTTCTTGGGACACTCCAGGGATGATGAAGGTATCACTAACCCCTAAGAAGTTCCTAAGATGGTTGTGGGGGTCCTCATTTTCCACTCCAAAGAATTGTCCCACAGTGGACAACATTTGGAACATCACTGGCTTTAACTCGAATGAGTTGGCAGTGATTTCAGGACGGATTATGCTGGGGTTCAGCTCCCCAGGCATAGGTACTAAATATGAAAGAATGGCACTATTCTTGTCATTCGCTATTTCGATGGGGTTGCGAATGACAGGTACCTGATTTGGAACTATCTCGTCCATTTCTTCGATTTCAGGTATGATTTGAGGTATAGAGGGTTGTTTAAAAAGACGTTTCTTGGCTTTATTTCTGGCTTTAAATAGTCTCTCGGGCTCAGGATTGAACTCTAGATCACTATTTGAATGCTCACTCATAAACTACCCCAATAGTACCTGCAAAAGAAATGAAACAGATCAGCTTCAATAAGCAATAAACTTGGTGTTTCAAACTTAACAAACTTCGTTTTCACTTAAATAAATCCCCGGCAGCGGCGCCAAAAACTTGTTGCGTGCTCAATGTGTTAAAATAATTAGGCAATAAAAGAGATAGAGCACTCAGAACATGCAAGCATACATGATCTTATAGCAAGTAGTAAGTATATTTCATTCGTTTTCCCACAGAGATTTATTTTTAGCTATTCGCGAAGTGTTTTGTTAAGAAAGAAGGGGTGGATTTGATGGGGTAAAATTGGTTTTTAATTATCTAATTCCTGCTGAATGTGTAAAGGGTAGTAACATCAACGAGAACAAGTGAAATTTAAGCTCAAATGAAAAGAAACGAAATTAATAAATGAAGGCAAAGACGGCTAAACAGAATTTTAACTTAAGCAGAATTGCGGAGACAGCAATTCTACCGCAATTAAATAACAGCGAAAGTGTGTAAATGGGTGAGTTAAGGGCTACTAATGACTATCCTATGGGCATTCTTATACGATTCTCAAGCACTGGATCTACTCTCTATGCATCAAACTATCTCAATCTCATGTATCGTCCGATTCCATGCATTAGATTCTTTAGTTTACTCAACTCAAAGTAAGGTCTTAAGCATCTTGTTAAAGCAGAAAGATATGGTTTGTACTAGGGAAACGCCTATTCCTAGGCCGTTTCCTGGTTACCTTGAAAGGCTAGCATGATAATATGACTCTGAACTCTTACTCCTTCCAGAGGTTAGGAGTTCTTTGGACAAAATGGATGGCCAATCGAAATTGCCCGTGGGATGAAGCTTACATACAATCAATGCTTCGAGAGCTATCCTACATGCTTGATTCACGTTTTTTAGCCTATGGAGTTGTCATTAGCATGCCCCTAAGTGTCTTAGTTACTCATGGATATAAGGAGAACAGAACTAAAGGATAAGATGGACATGCTTAGAAGGGAAATGTGCTTAAAACAGCAAGGGAAAGCAGTAGAATGCAAAGGCAGAAACTGTGAAGACTGAACTTTGCGTTTGATTAATTGATTGTTTGAGTGAATATAAAAGATACTTAAAGTAAAGAACAGATAGACAGAACACAACGAAATGATCTAAACTAGCCACAAGAACAGAAACAACACAAGACAGAGTTGTAAAGTAGAAATGAAGAACAGAAAACAGTAAAACAGCTCGAAATCTCGTTGCAACCGCCTCGAATGAAGGATGAGAAAGGTCAGCCTTGCTTGGATGAATCCAATCGGGAGAGAAGAAGAATCTCCTCTCCTTCTTATCAGATTATCGATTCCAACAGCTGAGCTTCGCAAACCAGCAAACGGCAAAGGAAAACTAGGAGAAAAGGTGGACTGCGAGAAGACTTCTACGCTTTCGGATGATGCTTGAACCCTCGACTTTGACCCCTATTTATAGTAATCTGCAGGTGCATTTGGGCCAAGGAGAACCATCAATCTTCAACGTCGTACTTCAGAATGGATGGAGGAGAAAGAACGAATCCTTGAAATAACGGAAATTAATAGAAAAAGATCAGTCAACTTACGGTTTTCACTTGAAACATTGCGGTGACCGCAATGTTTCCGCAATGCGTTCGCAAAGCTTGTTTTTCATTCTTTTCCTTCGGTTTTCAACTCTTTTCTTTCCTATTGTACATACGTCCTAATTTAGCTACCTTCTTCTAATTCTCATATTTAAGCATAGGTTTAGGCTAAATGCTATCAAAAACACCTAAGAGTGAACATCTTTCTAAGCCAATTGAGTCCTAAAAAGGTCACTTTTGGAGACGTAACAAATACTGCCCTGGGAATCCAGCCTCGGTCTGCTATGTGGGAAGCCAACAGCAGCCAAGGAACAACCCCTACTCTAACACTTATAACCCTGGTTGGAGGAACCACCCAAACCTGTCATGGGGTGGCCAACAGAATACTAACCAAAATCCTAACCAACCAAGGCCGAGTGGAACACCTGGTTTCACTCCACAACATAACCAATCAATGTATCAAAAACCATACAACCAACCTGTAGGATCTTCTGTAGAAAACTTACTCAAGGAATACATAGCAAAAAATGATGCTACTCTGCAAAGTCAGCAAGCCACTCTTAGGAGCCTAGAGAACCAAATAGGCCAGTTAGCCAATGAACTCAAGAGTAGGCCCCAAGGTAGACTCCCTGCTGACACTGAAGTGCCAAGGAGAGATGGTAAAGAGCAAGTTCAAGCAATTGAACTTAGAAGTGGTAGACCATTGGTGAGTAACACCAAAGACACACCAAAGAGAGTAGAGAACACTGAGTCTAGTGCTCCACTAGAGTCTCTGCCAAACCAAGGTCCACCACCAACTAGCACATCAGGAGCCAGGCTAGAGCCAATTATTGAGGAGATAGAAGAAATTCCAAGACCTCCACCTATCCTAAGGCGACCTGAAGTGCCTGCATATGTGCCACCACCTCCATATCCTCGAAGGCTTAAGAAGAAGCAGGAACAGGAAGTGCATTTTAATAAATTCTTAGAAATTCTTAAGCAAGTGCATGTCAACATTCCTTTTGTAGAAGTTTTACAGTCTATGCCTTCCTATGTAAAGTTTTTGAAAGATATTATTACTAACAAAAAAATAATTGGTGAGTTTGAAACAGTAAACCTCACTGAGGAGTGCAGTGCCATACTCCAGAACAAACTGCCCAAGAAGGAGAAGGATCCTGGCTCCTTCACCTTACCTGTAGAACTTGGAGGCAAGCACGTGGGCAGAGCACTTTGTGACCTGGGCGCCAGCATAAACCTCATGCCCCTATCACTATTCCGCCAGTTGGGAATAGGAGAAGCACGTCCAACCACTGTCACTTTACAACTAGCAGACAGATCCATTGCATACCCTGAAGGTAAGATTGAGGATATTCTAGTGAAAGTTGACAAATTTATTTTCCTTGCAGATTTCATTATCCTGGATTATGAAGCAGACAAGGAGGTCCCCATCCTGTTAGGCAGACCATTTCTAGCCACAGGTAGGGCACTGATAGACGTCCAAAAAGGTGAGCTCACTATGAGGGTTCATGATGAAGAGGTGAAATTTAGTGTGTATAAAGCTTTAAGGTACCCCTCTGACCTTGAATCCTGTGCTAGCATAGACGTTGTAGATTCTTTAATGGACGAACAATTAGAGCATGAATTGTTGACTAAGCATGCTAATAACTATGTAGGATTAGAATTGACTGATTTAAACATAGCTGAGATAATGGACATATCTGTAAATAACCCTCAGCCTGTTTGTAGGAATATTGACTTAACTGATAGAGCCTTGAATCCTTTAAAGCCATCCATTGAGCATCCACCTGTATTAGAATTAAAACCTCTCCCCACTCACCTCAAGTATGCATATTTAGGGAATAATGAGACTTTGCCTGTAATTATTTCTTCTAAGCTAAGTGAACAGCATGAGGTTGAATTAATATTACTACTTAAGCAACATAGGAAGGCTATTGCATGGACTATTGCTGATATTAGAGGCATTAGCCCTTCTTATTGTATGCATAAGATTATACTAGAGGAAGAGCACACACCTAGGGTAGATCATCAACGTAGGCTGAATCCCTCTATGAAAGAGGTAGTTAAGAAAGAAATAATAAAATGGTTAGATGCTGGTGTGATCTTCCCCATAGCTAGCAGTCAGTGGGTGAGCCCTATATAGTGTGTACCTAAAAAGGGTGGGATGACTGTGGTAGTCAATGAGAACAATGAACTGATTCCAACTAGGACTGTCACGGGATGGAGAGTTTGCATGGATTATAGGAAGCTAAATAAAGAAACTAAAAAAGACCACTTCCCTCTACCATTCATTGACCAAATGTTAGATAGAATAGCTGGTAGAGCCTATTACTGTTTCTTAGACGGTTATTCAGGGTATAACCAGATCACTATAGACCCCAAAGACCAAGAAAAGACTACCTTCACTTGCCCTTTTGGAACATTTGCCTTTCGCAGAATGCCTTTTGGCTTATGCAATGCACCGGCAACATTCCAAAGATGCATGTTGGCAATCTTTTCTGACTTGGATGAGTCCATGATAGAGATATTCATGGATGATTTCTCAGTCTTTGGGGATTCCTTTACCAACTGTCTAGAGAATTTAGGACAAGTCCTGGCTAGATGTGAGGAGACTAACCTAGTCCTTAACTGGGAGAAGTGTCACTTCATGGTAGATGAGGGGATTGTCTTAGGTCATAGAGTGTCAAGGGCAGGTGTTGAGGTCGATAGGGCCAAAATTGAGATCATAGAGAAGTTGGTAGAGCCTCAGAATGTCAAGGCCATTAGAAGTTTCTTAGGGCATGCTGGCTTCTACAGAAGGTTCATTAAGGACTTTTTTAAGATAGCCAAACCTCTGTGTGAGCTTCTAGAGATAAATAGGCCATTCATCTTCTCTAAGGAATGTTTAGTAGCTTGGCAAACCCTTAAGAAAGCACTAGTCACAGCACCTGTTATAGTAGGGCCAGATTGGGATCTCCCATTTGAGATGTTATGTGATGCGAGTGACTATGCTGTAGGGGTTATGTTAGGACAGAAGATTGACAAGCTAACACACCCTGTATACTATGCTAGTAAAACCCTGAATGAGGCTCAATGTAATTATACAACTACTGAGAAAGAGATGCTTGCTGTAGTATTTGCTTGTGAGAAATTTAGAAACTATATTGTAGGCACTAGGACAATTGTGTACACTGACCATTCTGCCTTAAAGTACCTCATGAGGAAGGCTGATGCTAAGCCTAGGTTGATTAGGTGGGTGTTATTGCTGCAGGAATTTGATTTGGACATTCGAGACAAGAAAGGATGTGAAAATGTGGTTGCGGATCACCTGTCTCGATTGCAGCACAATTGCGAAAAAATTGCGGAGGCCGCAATTTCTGATGCTTTTATTGATGAACATGTCTTTGTATTGACTCATCGTGATAACGATGAGGAACCTTGGTTTGCTGGCATTGCTAACTTCCTTGCATCACAGGTATTACCAGTTTTCAAGGGAGGACAGGAGAAGAAGAGGTTCCTTCATGAGGCAAGGAAATTCATCTGGGATGATCCCACACTTTACAGAACATGTGCTGACGGCTTGCTAAGGAAGTGTGTCTCAGCTGCTGAGGCGAAGTCTGTGCTGCAGCACTGCCACACAGCTCCTTATGGTGGACACTTTGGTGGCCAAAGAACAGCTGCAAAGGTATTTCAGAGTGGCTACTATTGGCCAACAATCTTCAAGGATGCCCACAACTATGCCCACAGCTGTGATGAATGCCAAAGGACAGGTAACCTCAGTCGCAAGGATGAAATGCCTCTCACCTACATCTTAGAGTTAGAACTCTTTGATGTATGGGGCATTGACTTCATGGGACCATTTCCTCCATCCTCAGGTAACCTTTACATTTTGGTGGCAGTAGATTACGTATCCAAGTGGGTAGAGGCCATAGCATGTCCTAATAATGATGCTAAAACAGTCATCAAATTCTTGCATAGGCACATTTTTACTAGGTTTGGGACACCTCGTGCTGTCATTAGTGATGAGGGGTCCCACTTCATTAATAAGGCTATGGAGAGAGTGTTGGCTAAGTATAACATTAGACATAGAGTAGCCACTCCTTATCACCCACACTCGAATGGTCAGGCTGAAATTTCAAATAGGGAGATTAAGAACATCTTAGAAAAAGTGGTCAAACCTAATAGAAAGGACTGGTCATTTAAACTCGAGGATGCACTTTGGGCGTATAGAACAGCATATAAGACACCCCTAGGTATGTCTCCTTACAGACTTGTATATGGTAAAGCTTGTCATCTTCCATTTGAGTTAGAAATCAAGGCATTTTGGGCACTAAAAGAGTTGAATTATTGCGTGACCGATGCGGGAACGTTGCGGTCTCTGCAATTACATAAGCTTGATGAGCTTAGACAAATGTCTTATGAAAATGCCAAAATGTATAAGGAAAAGACCAAGATTTGGCACGATAGTAGACTTAGGATCAAGGACTTTAAGAAAGGCCAACTTGTTTTATTATTTAACTCACGATTGAGGTTATTTCCAGGCAAACTAAAGTCCAGATGGTCAGGTCCTTTCATGATTACTAATGTGTTTGTTCATGGTGCTATCGAGATAAAGAACTTGCAGCAAAGCCAACCATTCATGGTTAATGGGGCGAGGTTGAAGCACTACTATGAGGAAAGAGATGTGAAGACTCTCTCGGCCTTCCTCTTGACTGAAGCATGAAATTAAGAACGAGAGAGGACGAGTGATTGCTGTGCTCGTCAACATGAGGCTCATGCCTTAGTTTATTTTTTTTTGCGATTTTCCGGTTATCGTTTGTGTGTTTTGTTGTGTGATTTTAATTACGTATTTGATGTTGATTTTATTTCTTTTTGTAGGGAATCAATAGAGGGAATCAAGGAGAGTAAATCCAGCTTTAAAAATCAAGAAAATATTGGGCCAAATAAAAGACACGGATGAGCAAAGAATGACATTTAGATGAAAAAAATCTCCAAACGCCCCTAAAATTGCGCTGGATTTGCAGGATCCGCAAAAATATAGCCGTTGGGATTTATCCGTTGTCTTTATATCCGTTAGAAGGCGCGTTGATCTGTACGATTCTCCCATTCTCTGAACTCCAAGAAAGCTTCGATTCTCTTCATCTGTGATTCTTCTCTCCAAACCTCCACGATTCAAAAATGGTACTCACAAGGGCTGAAAGATCTGCGGCCAAGAAAAGGGCCGATGACGCTGAAACGGCTGCGAGAGACGCGCTGCTTGCCTTGGCTGATGCTGAGGCTGCGCGTACCGAACGCCTGCCGAAACTTCCGATTCGCAAGAAGAAGTGGAAGGTCGTCACGGAGATCCCTGCTGGACCTTCTGAACCAGCAGGCACACCCAAGAAGCGACGATGGAGTATGGCGGTGGCCGAGGAAGAAATCAAGAACCAGACTCCCTCTGTGGAGAGTCAAGAACAAAGCCAGCCATCCCACGAGTCAGCCGAGCGCAACCTTTCACCAGCCCCACCGGTGCAAAGCCCTGAGCTCTCCTCATCGCCGTCAGTGCAGAGTCCTGAGCAGCCTCCTTCACCACAAAGTTCTGCACAAACACCTACAGCAGAGCAAGGAACCACGCCGTCGCACACTTCCCCACGGCCTGACCCTGAATTCCCATATGGGGAGTACGAAGAATCGACGCAGGGCAGTGGGGAAGGTGAGGAAGAGGAGGTTTTCTCTCCTATGAGGGAAGCTAGCCCGGAGAGTCTTGAACAGAAGAATGACTCAATGGAGGAGACACTGGGGGCTTGCCTCCAGCAGATCACCATCAAGGCTAAGCTCAAGAAGAAGAAGAAGGCCAAGATTCTCAAGGCCAAGCGGTCCAAGAAGCTGAAAAAGAAGAAGGGTAAGAGGGCGCATTCATCAGAGAAGGAAAGCACGGAGCCGTCGCTCAAGAAACTCAAGGTTGAGGCTGCGGAGTCAGCCAAACCAACAGACAAAGGGAAGGCCAAGCTTTACCCTGAAGATGAGCCTCAGTCAGTGAGGTATGTGTCCTCTGACGCTGAGTCCAGAGGAATTGAGCTAAGGAAGAGGGAGTTGCTGCACGAGAAGGGCTTCCTCGACAGACCTGCTGACCTGCCGCAGTTCTTGCGCGCAAGGATTACAAACCACGGATGGGAGGAGTTTTGCAGACCACCCAATCCAGCCTATACGAGCATGGTTTATGATTTCTACGCCAATGTGCTCAGCCCTGAGGATGGCCTGTCTGTGGTGCGAGGGGTGGAAGTGGACTTCTCAGCTAAGGCCATCAACGAAGCCTATGGTCTCAAGGGCCAAAACCATACAGATTATGAACGAATTGTTGATGAGCCTACTGAGGCAGTCCTGGAAGAGGCCATTCGAACCATTGGCCAGCCTGAAGCTTCCTGGACCGTGTCACGCAATGGGAGGCACACTCTCATGAGTGCCAACCTCACAGCTAAGGCGGCTGTATGGTTTGCTTTTGTAAGGAGGAAGCTGTCCCCCGTGACTCATGAGACCACCATTAACCAGAGCAGATCGCTCCTGGTCTATGCCATCATGCGAGGTCTCACGGTCAACGTGGGAGAAGTCATTGTTGCTGCCATTGCTGAGTGCGCCAAGAAGGGTAAGGGACCATTGTTTTTCCCTAATACCATAACTAAACTCTGTTTGCTTGCAGGAGTTCCCATCGAGCGAATGGAGCAGCAAATGGCTTACACGGGCCACTTGGAGCTGCCTGCTGGCTTGAGGCTGAAGAGGAAGGGGAACATGGAGTTCGAACTGGATAGGTTGGCTGCTGATCAGTCACTGTCCATGGCTTGCCTGATGGATATGCAAAAAAGGATGGCTCAATGGGCCACTTACGCGCAGGCACGGGACAAGGAAGTTGCAGACCAGCTTGGGTGCATCTTCCCTGACTTCCCCACGAATCTCCTACATCCATGGGTGCCTCCACGACCACGACAACCTGATGAGGATGAAGACATTTGAGTGCTGGTTTGAATTGCACTCAAGGGAGTATTGCTGTTCCCTTAGAATAATAGAGAAAAAAAATTTCTGCTTTCTGATAGACCATGTGCATTATGCTGTTTTTAGTACAATTTTGATCTGATTTAGTTGCTTGGTTCTATGTTTTTAAATTACTTAAGTATAGCTTGCTGCTAGCTGAATAGGTAGGATAGTTTAGGTTTATTTTTGTCAAGCTTGAATGACTGGATAGAGCATGCTTAGGGGCCCTAAACATTGATATATCTGCCCTGACTTGATTGCGAAATAATTGCGGTGCCCGCAATCTTTATTACTGAAAGCATGTTTTGGACTGTCTGTTTAGCTAGGCTGTGATCTGTTTAAATTCTATCTTTTGCTGCTATCATGACTACTTTATATAGCTTATCTAAATGCATGCTGGATGAGTGTCATAGGACACCCTTTGATAGTTTAAATTAACCTCTAAATAGCTCAGCATGCATAGTTGTAAGTCCTTGCCTGTCTGTTTTTCAAATTCCTGCTGCTGTGATATTTTCTTTTAGAATGTTCTGTCTATGCCTAGGGCTTTTAGATTCTCTTTGTTTTACCTTAGACTAGATGCTTCTAGATAGTTTGGGGGTGTGCCACCTCAGACACTCATTGGGGACAATGAGTAGTTGAAGTTTGGGGGAGGCCACCCTAGGCCTAGGAACACTCCTCTCTCCCTTAAAACATAAGCATTCTTCTTCTCCTTGACAAAAAATAATGAACTAAAAAAAAAAATGAAAAATAGAATAAAAACGGGAGTCTCTTTGAGGTTGCTAAGTAATCAGTGCCAAGTGTGTAACCCACAAGTGGCATTGCATCAAAAGGCAACCGAAGGAAGGGCTCCACCTAAGAAAGAAAAAAGGAAAAGAGTAGGGAAGAAGAATGTATACCTAGGAGTTGCAACTTTGTGGCTTAGATGTCCTATTTAAAAAAGAACTTTGATCCTCAATTAGCTAAGCACAAAGTTGTAGCTTGTAGGGTTGTTTAGGGAGATGAGTGTATATCCAATGTAGTGATGCCAGGGTTTAGGTTGTTCTCTAAAAGTACTACTGTTACCATTAATACTAAGACTGGCATGACTCTAAGGAATCCTAGGTAGCTCATAAATATAAACTAGAAGCATGTACTGAGTCTGGGGTAAAGCTAGGTAGAATTTGAAACCTTAGGGATAGTGGCATGATATGATAAAAGCAGGTAGATCAGTTGTAGGGAGTTAATAAAAGCAGTAGGAGTTTTAGGCATGCGAAATCAGAAGAAGCTAGATGAGAGGGTAGTTTTAAGCTTAGAAGTGTGTCACAGGACAGCACTGCTATAGATGAGAATATAGGGGAGTTAGTAAGTGGTTGAAGAAGAAGAAACAGCAGCCTAGGAAAGTCCTTAGATTGCTCGAGGACAAGCAAAACCTTAAGTTTGGGGGTGTGTTACGTCTCCAAAAGTGACCTTTTTAGGACTTAATTATCTTAGAAAGATGTTCACTCTTAGGTGTTTTTGATAGCATTTAGCCTAAACCTATGCTTAAATATGAGAATTAGAAGAAGGTAGCTAAATTAGGACTTAAGTACAATAGGAAAGAAAATGGTTGAAAACCGAAAGAAAAGAATGAAAAACAAGCATTGCGATAGCATTGCGGAAACATTGCGGACACCGCAATGTTTCAAGTGAAAACCGTAAGTTGACTGATCTTTTTCTGTTAATTTCCGTGATTTCAGGGATTCGTTCTTTCTCCTCCATCCATTCTGAAGTACGACGTTGAAGATTGATGGTTCTCCTTGGCCCAAATGCACCTGCAGATGACTATAAATAGGGGTCAAAGTCGAGGGTTCAATCATCATCCGAAAGCGTAGAAGTCTTCTCGCAGTCCATCTTTTCTCCTGTTTTCCTTTGTCGTCTGCTGGTTTGCGAAGCTCAGCTGTTGGAGTCGATAATCTGATAGGAAGGAGAGGAGATTCTTCTTCTCTCCCGATTGGATTCATCCAAGCAAGGCTGACCTTTTTCATCCTTCATTCGAGGCGGCTGCAACGAGACATTCGACCTTGTTTTACTGCTTTCTGCTCTTCATTTCCATTTTCCAGCTTTGTTTTGTTGTTAACTCTTTTCTAGTAGCTAGCTTAGACTATTTCGTTGTGTTCTGTCTTGTTATTATTTACTTTAAAGCTTTCCTGTGTCAGTCAAACAATCAAGTAATCAAATCTCAATTCTTCATTTCACAGTCTCTTGCCTTTACATTCTACTGTCTTTCCCTTACTGTTTTGTCTTCAGATTCCTTCTGAGCATGTCTACTTCTTCTCTTGCTTCTGTTCTGTTTACATCCATGAGTAGCTAAATCACTTAGGGGCATGCTAATGATAACACTTTAGGCTAAAAAACGTGAACCAAGCATGTAGGATAGCTCTCGAAGCATTGATTGTATGTAAGCTTCATCCCACGGGCAATTTCGATTGGCCATCCATTTTGTCCAAAGAACTCCTAACCTCTGGAAGGAGTAAGAGTTCAGAGTCATACTATCATGCTAGCCTTTCAAGGTAACCAGGAAACGACCTAGGAATAGGCGTTTCCCTAGTACAAACCATAATTTTCTGCCTTAACAAGATGCTTAAGACCTTACTTGGACATGAGTAAACTAAAGAATCTAATGCATGAAATCGGAAGATACATGAGAATGAGATAGTTTGATGCATTGAGAGTTGAGCCCATGCTTGAGAATCGTGAGAAAAAGCCTATAGGATAGTCGTTAGTAGCTCTTAATTCATCACTTTACACACTTTCGCTGTTATTTCAATTGCGATAGAATTGCTGTCTCCGCAATTCTGCATAAGTTACAATTCTGTCTAGCTGTTTTTGTCTTCATTTATTAATCTCGTCTCTTCTCATTTGAATTTAGCTTTGACTTGCACTTGTTTATGTTGCTACCCTCTTCATATTCAGTAGAAAATAGACAATTAAAAACCGATTCTACCCCATCAAATCCACCCCTTCTTTCTTAACTTTACACTTCATGAATAGCTTATAATAAATCTCTGTGGGAAAACGAATGAAATATACTTACTACTTGCTATAAGACCATGTATGCTTGCATGTTCTGAGTGCTCTCTGTACCTTATTGCTTATTTATTTTAACACATTGAGCACGCAACAAAGTCCAATTCAGTTTGTGCCTAAGAAGGGTGGGATGACTGTAGTAGTGAATGAGAGTAATGAACTAATTCCAACTAGAACTATTACAGGATGGAGAGTCTGTATGGACTATAGAAAATTAAATAAAGAAACCAAAAAAGATCACTTTCCTTTACCGTTTATAGATCAGATGTTAGATAGGATAACTGGTAGAGCTTATTACTGCTTCTTAGATGGTTATTCTGGATATAACCAAATCACCATAGACCCTGATGACCAGGAGAAAACAACCTTTACATGTCCCTTTGGAACATTTGCTTTTCGCAGAATGCCTTTTGGCTTATGCAATGCACCAACAACATTCCAAAGGTGCATGTTGGCCATTTTCTCTGACTTAGATGAATCCATGATAGAAATATTTATGGATGACTTCTCAGTCTTTGGTGATTCTTTTACAAATTGCTTGGAGAACTTAGGACAAGTCCTAGCTAGGTGTGAAGAGACCAACCTAGTACTCAATTGTGAGAAATGCCACTTTATGGTAGAAGAAGGGATAGTCCTAGGTCATAGAGTATCTAGAGCAGGAGTAGAGGTCGATAGGGCCAAGATAGAGATAATAGAGAAGCTGGTGGAACCACAAAACGTAAAAGCTATTAGAAGTTTCCTAGGTCATGCAGGTTTCTATAGAAGGTTCATTAAGAACTTTTCAAAGATCTCTAAACCTCTGTGTGAGCTTCTAGAGCTAAATAAGCCATTTATCTTCTCAAAAGAATGTTTTTTAGCCTGGACAACCCTTAAGGAAGCTTTAGTCAAAGCACCTATTATAGTGGGGCCGAATTGGGACCTACCATTTGAGATGTTGTGTGATGCGAGTGACTATGCAGTAGGGGTTATGCTAGGACAAAATATTGACAAACTTACACATCCTGTATATTATGCAAGTAAGACACTGAATGAAGCACAATGTAATTACACAACCACGGAAAAGGAAATGCTAGCTGTAGTATTTGCCTGTGAGAAGTTTAGAAATTACATTGTAGGCACTAGGACCATTGTGTATACTGATCATTCTGCATTAAAATACCTAATGAGGAAGGCTGATCCTAAGCCTAGGTTAATTAGATGGGTATTGTTGTTGCAAGAGTTTGATCTAGACATTAGAGATAAGAAAGGATGCGAAAATGTAGTTGCGGATCATCTTTCTAGATTGGGGCATAATTGCGATAACATTGCGGAAACCGCAATTTCTGATGCCTTTATCGATGAGCATGTCTTTGTGTTAGCACATCGTGATAACGATGAGGAACCTTGGTTTGCTGATATTGCTAACTTCCTTGCTTCGCAGGTACTACCAACTTTCAAGGGAGGGCAAGAAAAGAAGAGGTTTCTACATGAAGCTAGGAAGTTCATCTGGGACGATCCTACACTTTACAAGACATGCGCAGACGGATTGCTGAGGAAGTGTGTCTCAGTTGCTGAGGCGAAGTCAGTGTTGCAGCACTGCCATACGTCTCCATATGGTGGCCATTTTGGTGGCCAAAGGACAGCTGCAAAGGTGTTCCAAACTGGCTACTACTGGCCAACGATTTTCAAAGATGCACATGACCATGCCCACAGGTGCGACGAATGTCAAAGAACAGGTAATCTCAGTAGGAAAGATGAGATGCCTCTCACTTACATCTTGGAGTTGGAGCTCTTTGATGTGTGGGGCATCGACTTTATGGGGCCATTCCCCCCCTCAGCAGGTAATCTCTATATACTCGTAGCTGTAGACTATGTATCAAAGTGGGTAGAAGCGATAGCATGTCCATCAAACGATGCCAAAACGGTCATTAAGTTTCTTAATAGGCACATCTTTACAAGGTTTGGTACACCACGGGCTATAATTAGTGATGAGGGGACTCACTTTATTAATAAGGCTATGGAAAAAGTGTTAGCTAAGTACAATGTTAGACATAGAGTAGCGACTCCTTATCACCCACATTCGAATGGACAAGATGAAATATCAAATAGGGAGATTAAAAACATTCTCGAAAAAGTGGTCAAACCTAATAGAAAAGATTGGTCGTTTAAGTTAGAGGATGCACTTTGGGCATATAAGACTGCATATAAGACCCCTAGGTATGTCTCCTTATAGACTTGTGTATGGAAAAGCTTGTCATTTACCCTTCGAATTGGAAATCAAAGCCTTTTGGGCCTTAAAAGAGCTGAATTATTGCGTGACCGATGCAGGAACATTGCGGTCCCTGCAATTACATGAGTTAGATGAGGTTAGACATATGTCCTATGAAAATGCCAAAATGTATAAGGAAAAAACTAAAATTTGGCATGATAGTAGACTTAGGATTAAGGACTTCAAGAAGGGCCAGCATGTCTTGTTATTTAACTCAAGGTTGAGATTATTTCCAGGCAAACTTAAGTCCAGATGGTCAGGTCCTTTTGTTATAACTAACGTGTTTGTTCATGGTGCGATTGAGATTAGGAACCTGCAGAATGGGCAACCGTTTATGGTCAATGGTGCACGTCTGAAGCATTACTATGAGGAAGGAGATGTGAAGACTCTCTCGGCCTTCCCCTTATCTGAAGCTTGAAAATAAAACCGAGAGGAGACGAGTGATTACTGTGCTCGTCCATGCGAGGCTATGTCTTAGTTTTTTTTTGTGTTGTTTTGTATTTCTTCGATTTTTATTTTGTATATTTAGGTGTGATTTTTATTACGAATGTGATGTTAATTTTGTATATTTTAATAGGGGATCGAAAGAGGAAATCAAGGAGATGAATCAAGAAAAAAAATCGATGAAGAAGTCAGGGCAAATCAAAGATTTAGTCGTTTGAATCTTGGGATTCAAATCAAGAAAATCTCCAATGGTCAGCCCATTTAATTGCGGCAGATTTGCAAAAACCGCAACGGAAAGAACCGTTGGGATCCACTTGATTACAAATAGCCGTCAAATCAGCTGTGCCCTCTATGCTTTCTTCATTCGTTGGACTTCAAGAATCACTCATCTTCTTCCTCTGCATCTCCTACCTTCAGATCTCTCCAAACCAACAATGGTGCTTACACGAGCTGAGCGATCTGCTTCCAAGAAAAAGTCACCTGACGCAGAGGCAGCTGCGAGGGAGGCACTGCTCTTCTTGGCAGAGACCGAAGCTGCGCAACCCGCACGACCGCCTAAGCTTCCAGTGCGCAAGAAGAAGTGGAAGGTGGTGACTGAGATCCCTGCTGGTCCATCTGCGCCAGCAGGTGCGCCAAAGAAAAGAAAATGGACGATCGAGGTGGAGGATTCACCCGCGAGGGGATTCGAGGGAGTGGCCGCCCATCCTACGAGACGGCCAGACAAAGCCCTGAGCCATCCCCACCTTCACAGATCCCTGAGCCATCTTCACCTTCCCAGAGCCCTGCGCCGTCTCCTTCCTCACCAACACCGGAGCCTGAAGCTCCACCTGAAGAGCACCACGATTTGGTTCCAAGCGATGAACCGGAGGAGGAAGATGAAGTCTTCTCTCCCTTGAGGGAAGGCAGCCATGATAGCCCTGCGGGAGGGGGGCGGAGCGACTCCATGGATGAGACGTTGGGGGATTGCCTCCAACAAATGACCACCAGGGCGCGGCTGAGGAAGAAGGCGCCTAAGATTGTAAAGGCCAAACGGCCGAAATCGTCTAAACGTTCCAAGAAGAAGAAGGTCAGCGGTGAGCCTTCTTTAAAGAAGCTGAAGGTCGAGGCTGCTGAATCGGCCAAGGCAAAGGATAAGGGGAAGGCGAAACTGTACCCCGAAGACGATCCTCAAGACGTGCGGTACGTCTCTCAAGATGCAGAGGCCAGTGGCACTGAATTGAGGAAGAGAGACCTGCTCCATGAGAAGGGGTTTCTTGATGCATTGGCGGACCTGTCGCAGTTCTTGCGCGCAGGGATCACCAACCACGGCTGGGAAGAGCTGTGCAGACCGCCCATCCCTGCCTACTCCAACATGGTGTACGATTTCTACGCCAATCTGACGCACCCCGAGGATGGTCTGTCCATGGTGAGGGGAATTGAGGTCGACTTTTCGGCCAAAACTATCAATGAAGCCTATGGCCTCAAGGGGCAAACGTATACTGACTACGCGAGGATCATTGACGCACCATCTGAGGCTGTCTTGGAAGAGGCCCTGCGCATCATCGGCCAACCTGAGGCGGCCTGGACAATCTCGAAGAATGGGAAGCACACTCTGATGAGTGCGGCCCTCAATGCCAAGGCAGCCGTCTGGTTCTCCTTTGTGCGACGGCGTCTCTCCCCTGTGACCCACGAGACTACCATAAACCAGGGGAGATCTTTGCTGGTTTATGCCATTATGAGGAGCCTCACCATAGATGTGGGAGAGGTCATTGCAGCCTCCATAGCTGAGTGCGCAAAGAAAGGTAAGGGCCCTCTTTTCTTCCCAAACACCATTACTAAACTCTGTCTGCGTGCAGGTGTGCCCATCGAGAGGAAGGAGAGGCAGCTGGCCTACACGGGTCATCTGGAGCTGCCCACAGGCCTGAGGATGCGACGAAGGGGCAACATGGAGTTTGAGCTGGATGGCCTGGCTGCTGCTCAATCACTCTCCATGGCCTTCTTAATGGACCTCCAGCGAAAGATGGCGCAGTGGGCTGAATACGCGCAGGCGAGGGATAAAGATGTGGCTGATCAGCTGGGATGCATCTTCCCTGCCTTCCCCACTGATCTACTGCAGCCGTGGGCGCCTCCTAAGGAAAGGAGGGATGATGATGAGGAGGTTTGAGTGCCAGTCTGAAGGGCACTCGAGAGAGTATTTCTGTTCCCTCTTTAAAAAAAAAAAAAAAAACCCTGCTTTTCGTTAACTTGTGACTGATATTTTTGAATCAAATGCTTGTTCTGTTTTTAATTTCTTTTGGTTGTTTAGGATAGTTTAGTATAGGTTGATGGTATCTGAGTAACTAGCTTGTTTTAGTTTCCTTTTTGTTTAGTTGTAGATGACTGGAAATAGCATGCAAAAGGGCCTTGATCACTGATAAATATGCCCTGTATGTTCATTGCGAAATTATTGCGGATCCCGCAATTTTTGTTAGTTATCGCATGCTATTGACTGACTGTTTGATAGGCTGGTTCTGTTTAAATTTTGCTCTCTTGCTGCTTGTGTGACTGCCATATATGACCTATCTGTGAGCATGCTGGATGAGTGTCTTAGAACACCTTTGTTAGTTGAAATTAACTCCCTTAAGTTGCTCAGCATGCATCTCTTTAAGCCCTACTTTACTGTTTTTATAAAATTCTGCTGCTGTGTTGTTTGCTTTAGGAAGGATCATTCTATGCCTAGGACTTTTAGATTCTCCTTGTTTTGCCCTAGACTAGATGCTTCTAGGACAAGTTTGGGGGTGTGCCACCTCAGACTCTCATTGAGGACAATGAGAAGTTTTAGTTTGGGGGAGGCAGCCCTAGGCCTAGGAACATTCCTCTCTCCCTTTTAAACATAAGCATTCTTCTTCTCTTTTGAAAAAATGATGAACTGAAAAAAAAAATGAAAAAAAAGAATAAAGAGGGGTGTCTCTCTTGAGGTTGCTGAGTAATCAGTGTCATGTGTGTAACCCACAAGTGACATTGCATGAAAAGGCAACCAAAGGAGAGGCCCTACCAAAGAAAGAAAGAAAAAGGAAAAAACCAAGGAAGAAGAGTGTGTGCCTATAGGTTATAACTTTTGTGCTTGGGTGTCCTATGTGAATGAACTCTGATCCTCAGTTAGCTAAGCACAGGGTTGTAGCTTGTAGGTTTGTTAAGAGAGATGAATGTATATCCAATGTAGTGATGCCAGGGTTTAGGTTGTTCTATGAATGTACTACTGACACTGGTTTATACTAAGACTAGCATGACTCTAAGGAATCCTAGGTAGCTCAAAAGAAAAACATTAGAAGCATGTACTGAGTCTAGGGTAAAGCTAGGTAGAATTTGAAAACTTAGGGATAGTTGCACAATGAACTTAATGACCAAAGCAGATAGATCAGTTGTAGGGAGTTAATGAAACAGTAGGATTATAAGGCAAGAGAAATCAGAAGAAGCAAAATAAAGAGGTGGTTTTGAACTAAGAAGCGTGTCACAGGACAGCATGGCCATAGATAGTGAATTTAGGGAGTCAGCAAGTAGTTAGAGAGGTTAAACAGCAGCCTAAGTAAGTCCTGATATTGCTCGAGGACGAGCAAAACCTTAAGTTTGGGGGTGTGTTACGTCTCCAAAAGTGACTATTTTAGGACTTATTTGCTATAGGAAGTTGTACATCCTTAGGCGTTTTTGGTAGAATTTAGCTTATAATTGTGCTTATATATGAGAATTAGGAGAATGAAGCTAAATTAGGACTTATGTGTAAAAGGAAAGGAAAAGAACCAAAAACAAAGCTAATGAGTGAAAATTGCACATTGCTGAAGCATTCCGGAAACGTTGCGGTTTCAGCAATGTTTTAAGTGAATTACGTAAGTTGTCTAACCGATTTCTGTTTTGTTCCGATCTTTCAGGGGCCCATTCTTTCTCCTGCGGCCACGTAGAAGAACGACGTTCAGAATGGATGGTTCTCCTTGACCCAATCGTACCTGCAGAACACTATAAAAGGAGGTCAAGATGGAAGGGTGAAACACACTCGAAAGGCATAGATCTCTCCTTCAACGCAGTTTCTCATTGTTTTCTTTCACGGGTGTTGGCGTGAAGGTTTTAGCTGGTGGAATCGATAATCTAAGAGGAAGAAGAGAGGATCTTCCATCTCTTCTGATTGGATTCATCCACGATCAAGCTCACCTTCGGTTGTCATCCAAAGCGTTGCAACGAGGAGTTCACACGCATTCTTTACTACTTTCTACTGTTTTCATTTCCTTTGTTGCTTCTGCCTTTGCCATTTCGCTTCTGTCTGCTACTCTATTCTGTTTCGTACTCGTCTGTTTCGCTTTCGTTGTTCAAAGTTGTTATTTGTTTAAGTTCAAACCTTGGTTAATCAAAGTACTGTTCCATCACTTCGCAAGTTCTCCATCTCTTCTGTTTACTGTTTTCGTCTTCTGTTTTGTCCTCCATATTCTGTTAAGCATGTCGTTTTCATTTATTCTTCTCATTCCAACTGCATCCATGAGTAACTAAATCTCAAAAGGGCATGCTAATGACAAATCTATAGGTAGAAATCCGTGAATCAAGCATGTAGGTTAGCTTCAATATGCATTGAATGTATGTGTGCTTCATCCCACGGGCAATTTCGATTGGCCATCCATTTTGTCCAAAGAACTCCTAACCTCTGGAAGGAGTAAGAGTTCAGAGTCGTGCATTCATGCTAGCCTCTTATGGTAGCCAGAAAACGACCTAGGAATAGGCGTTTTCCTAGTACAAATCACTAAACTCACTGTTATAAAAAGATGCTTAAGACCTTACTTGGACATGAGTAAACTAAAGGATCTAATGCATGAAATCGGAAGATACATGAGAATGAGTTAGTTTGATGCATGATAAGTTGATCTACTGCTTGAGAATCGTATGAAAAAGCCTATAGAGGAGTCGTTAGTAGCCCTTGTTTCCCTACTTTACCCTTAATTCGCTGTTAGTAACATTGCTAGAAAATTGTTGTTTCCGCAATTCTTTTCCTTTTACTTTCGAGTTTATTTATCTACTTGCACTTGTTTATGTTTTCATATCTCGCACATTCCTTAGTAGTTAGGCACTTTAATCTCAAATCTACCTCATTTAAACCACCCTTTCTCACTTAACCTCTCACTTCGTTAGTAACTAAGAATAAATCTCTGTGGGAAATCAAATGAAAAAATACTTATTACTTGCTACAAGATCATGTATGCTTGCATGTTCTGAGTGCTCTATCATTGCATTTTAATTTAACCATTGAGCACGCAACAGAGTCACAGAGTGCAGAATCCAGCTTGTGGCCACAGAGGAGTCACAGAGTGCAGAATCCAGCTTGTGGCCACATAAGAGGCCACATAATGCAGTTGACTGGTCAAACGAATTGGTTGAGATATTTTGTCAAAGATCTTCCAAAGATTCAGCCAACCAACTCCCTATTTGACCAAACAACCATTCCCAAAGATGTCTCCCTCATTTTAGCAATCTCCAAACAAACCCTAAGGCCTATAAAAGGCACCTCAAGCCTTCATTCAATTCATCGATCATTCTTTACAACAACCAATCTCCACATAGTTGATCAACCTCTTTTCTCTCTCGAAGAACTCACCCAAAATCCCGAAACTCCAACAAGAGCGGACCACTCCTCTGGAAAAGTTCTACTTCAGCCAGCTCCGAAAGGAAGGTGCTGCGAGGATTCGATTCGCATTGACGACGTGAATCGAGCGAGTAGAGACCCTTCATCCATTGTCCACGAGTTCGAGAGAGAGAAAGTTGGAAAATTTCCAGATTTATTTTCTATTTTATTCTGCACATTTTTCTATTTACATTCTGTTTTTATTTCACATTTCTTTCCGTTCTTAATTTTCATGCAAAATTACCATTTTACCCTTTAGCTCGTTTTCGCGTTTATAATTTAATTTTCAGTTTAGAACCTTCATTATTTCAGTTTTGTCCTTTACTTAACTTTCGAGTAAAATTACCATTTTACCCTTTAGTCAGTTTTTGCACTTATGCATTATTTATGAATGAAGTATTTTAGTTTATTTTTCATTATGAGCTAAGTTTTTCCAAGGGATTCAGTTATGTCAATGCCCATTAAGAAATGAGCTAGCTTGACAACTGTAAATTACGGTTTTACCCCTTATGCCTTGTGTGGTTCGTCCTTTATTGAATATATGCAAAAATGTTATATTAATTTGATCACTTAATTAGCATGAAATGTTAATGTCGATACTGGACAGGTCGGGCAATTAACGGCTCTCGTAAAGGTGATATAGCAAAAAAACCTAGGAATAGGATTTCGTCGATGTCTTTGATGATTGGGGCAAAAGACTATAGGATCAATATGATTGTATTCTTAACCATCTAAGATCACATTATCCACTGGACCGTGAGTATAATGGCTTAGACTCCTAAAGGTACTTGCAAAGAGGCTGAATAGGAGATGAATCCGATCCAAAAGCATAAGGTACTATGTGGTGACTCTGTGGTCACAGGCTGTCAAGTAAACTCAACTTAGGGCTGAAACATGATTTGATCCCCGTTTTAATTATTATTTTCAACCCAAAACCAACCAAATATTATAAATTTATTTTTGTTACCTTTCATTGCATTCGGAAAACAATTATTTCTAAAACTAAATTTCCAGAACAGTCTCTTGGGATTCGATACTTGGAATACTTTCCATTTTATTACTTGATTGACAGTGTATACTTGCACTTGACCATATCTTCATTGCAGGTTATTGAACCAAACTAAACATCCACGTTTTGGTCCATCAGCTGCAGAACTTAATTGGAGGAAGAGTTTGCCCACAACAGTTTGAAGAATTTTATCATCAAGGCGTAGTGTCATGTGCTTATTGTGGGGATAATCATAACTTGGAGAATTTCCCAACATTGAATTATCATGAGAGGCAATATCAACAAAGTTATGACAACCTTTATTCGTCCTGTGTGGACATGATCCATGATCAGTGGCAACTCTCAAATAATTCTTGGGAAGAGCATGTGCAAGTTGCTCATTATGAAGAGTTCCACCAACATGAAGACTATCAACATTATGCGCCAATTCAAAATGAAGAATTATCACCCGCTTTGGAGGCGCTATGGATAGAATTCATGGAAAGAAATGATGCATCCGTTAGGAGAATGGATGTGCAATTAGCCCAGTGTTACGTCTCCAAAAGTGACCTTTTTAGGACTTATTTAGCTTAGAAAGATGTACACTCTTAGGTGTTTTTGATAGGATTTAGCTTAAACCTATGCTTATATATGAGAATTAGAAGAAGGTAGCTAAATTAGGACTTGTATGCAAAAGGAAAGAAAAGGATTAAAAACCGAAGTTAAAAGAAGGAAAAATGTGCATTGCGGCAGCATTGCGGAAACATTGCTAAAACCGCAATGTTTCAAGTGAAATCCGTAAGTTGACTGATCCTTTTCTGTTATTTTCCGTTATTTCAGGGATTCGTTCTTTCTCCTCCATCCATTTTTGAAGTATGACGTTGAAGATGGATGGTTCTCCTTGGCCCAAACGCACCTGCAGATTACTATAAAAGGGGGTCAAAGTTGAGGGTTTGATCATCATCCGAAAGCGTAGAAGTCTTCTCGCAGCTCCATCTTTTCTCCTGTTTTTCTTTTCCGTCTGTTGGTTTGCGAAGTTTAGCTGTTGGAGTCGACAATCTGATAGGAAGGAGAGAAGATTCATCTTCTCTCCCGATTGGATTCATCCAAGCAAAGCTGATCTTTCTCATCCTTCAGCCGAGGCGGTTGCGACGAGGCGTCCAAGCTTAATTACCTGCTTTCTGTCTTTCATTTCTAATTTCCAGTTCTGCTTTGTTGCTGTTTCCCTTCTAGTAGCTAGTTTATTGCATTTCGTTGCTTTCTGTCTTTATGATATTTACTTTAAGCTTCCCTTTGTTCATTCAAACAATCAAGTAATCAAAGCACAATTCTTCATTTCACAGTTTCTTCTCTTTGCTGTTTCTGTTTTTCCCTTGCCGTTTGCCTTTAAATTTCTTCTAAGCATGTCTACTTTATCTCTTATTTCTGTTTTTCCTACATCCATGAGTAACTAAGTCACATAGGGGCATGCTAATGACAATACTGTAGGCTAAAAAACGTGAACCAAGCATGTAGGATAGCTCTCGAAGCATTGATTGTATGTAAGCTTCATCCCACGGGCAATTTCGATTGGCCATCCATTTTGTCCAAAGAACTCCTAACCTCTGGAAGGAGTAAGAGTTCAGAGTCATACACTCATACTAGCCTTTCAAGGTAGCCAGAAAACGACCTAGGAATAGGCGTTTTCCTAGTACAAACCATAACTTTCTGCTTTAACAAGATGCTTAAGACCTTACTTGGACATGAGTAAACTAAAGAATCTAATGCATGAAATCGGAAGATACATGAGATTGAGTTAGTTTGGTGCATAGTGAGTTGATCCAATGCTTGAGAATCGTATAAAAATGCCTATAGGAGAGTCGTTAGTAGCCCTTGTTTCTCCATTTTACATACTTTCGCTGTCGTAACATTGCAGTAGAATTGTTGTTTCCGCAATTCTGCTAAGTTTAAAATTCTGTTTAGCCAAGTTCCTCTTCGTTTATTAATCTCTTCCCTTTCCATTTGAGTTTAACTTTGACTTGCACTTGTTTATGTTGCTACCCTTTACATATTCCTTAGAAATTAGACAATTTAAAACCAATTCTACCCCCTCAAATCCACCCATTCTTTCTTAACAAAACACTTCACGAGTAGCTCATAATAAATCTCTGTGGGAAAACGAATGAAAAAATACTTACTACTTGCTATAAGATCATGTATGCTTGCATGTTCTGAGTGCTCTCTCTATCTTATTGCTTATTTATTTTAACACATTGAGCACGCAACACCCAGCTCACAAATGACTTACAAAATCTACTTGCTAGCGTAGCAAAGAGTTATCAAAATGAAAATATTGAAGAAGTTCAGTTTGACGCGCCTTTACACTTTGTTGGTGCATCTGAACCAATAACTTGCTACAGCAAAATCACCACCACCATGCCCTCAGATGTTTGATTTTTTTTATGATGACTCCTTTGTTGCCTTTGATTCTTCTTCCTTCTTTAAACTTCAAGCTTGGCAGGTATTCTTTAAGCTTTAGTCGGTATTATTCTTTAAAATTCAAGCTTTACATTTAAATTCGATTTCATGTTTTGGGCGTTTCAATTTCATGGGTTTAGGGTTTCGATTTCATGTTTTGAGGGTTGTCGGTAAGTTATGTTTGTCAATCCTTTCTTGATTTTGAGTTTTTTGGAAGAATTTTTTCGATTCCATTGTTTGGGGGGTTGTTGCAGACGAACGAAGGAGATGAAGTACTGTTGCGTGCTCAGTGTAAAAGATAAATAAGCAATAAGGTAGAGAGAGCACTTAGAACATGCAAGCATACATGGTCTCACAGCAAGTAGTAAGTATATTTCATTCGTTTTTTCCACAGAGACTTATGTTTAGCTATTCGCGAAGTGTATTTGTTAAGAAAGATGGGGTGGATTTGAAGGGGTAAAATTGGTTTTTAATTATCTAGTTTTTGCTGAATGTGTAAAGGGATGCAACATAAACAAATTAAAGTTGAAATCAGACTCAAAGGACAAGAAATGGACTTGATAAACGAAGAAGAAAACAGCTAAACAGAATGATAAAATGGCAGAATTGCGAGGACCGCAATGTTACCGCAATTGAATAACAGCGAAAGTGTGTAAATGGGTGAATTGAAGGCTACTAATGACTATCCTATAGGCATTTTATTACGATTCTCAAGCACTGGATCAACTCTCTATACATCAAACTCACTCTATCTCAAGTATCGTCCGATTCCATGCATTAGAGTCTTAAGTTTACTCGACTTCAAAGTAAGGTCTTAAGCATCTTGTTAAAACAGGAGTGTTTAGTTTGTACTAGGAAAACGCTTATTCCTAAGCCGTTTTCTGATTACCGTGAAAGGCTAGCATGATTATATGACTCTGAACTCTTACTCCTTCCAGAGGTTAGGAGTTCTTTGGACAAAATGGATGGCCAATCGAAATTGCCCGTGGGATGAAGCTTACATACAATCAATGTTTCGAAGGCGATCCTACATGCTTGGTTCACGTTTTTTAGCCTATAGTTCTGTCATTAGCATGCCCCTAAGTGACTTAGCTACTCATGGATATATAGAGAACAGAAAGGGTAGATAAAACAGACATGCTTAGAAGAGAAATGTGCTTAAAACAGCAAGACAAAATCGTAGCAGAAAAAGGTGGAAACTGTGAAATGCAGAATTGTACTTTGATTACTTTGAGTGTTTGAACGACAAAGAAAAGCTTTGAAAGAAATGATTCCAAGACAGACAACAACGAAATGCAATAAGTAAAACACTAAACTAGAACAACAACTAATCAAAGCTGGAAATGAGAAGAAAAAGACAGAAAAGCAGTAAAGGTTGCTTGAAAGCTTCGTTGCAGTCGCCTCGAATGAAAGGGATGAGAGGTCAGCCTTGCTTGGATGAATCCAATCGAGAGAGAAGAAGAATCTCCTCTCCTTCCTATCAGATTATCGATTCCAACAGCTGAGACTCCCACTCCAACAGACGGTAAAGGAAAACAGAGAGAAATGATGGACTGCGAGAAGACTTCTGCGCTTCGAATGATGATCAAACCTCCGACTTTGGCCCCCTTTTATAGTAGTTTGCAGGTGCGTTTGGGCCAAGGAGAACCATCAATCTTCAACGTCATATATCAGAATGGATGGAGGAGAAAGAACGAATCCCTGAAATTACGGAAATTAACAGAAAAAGATCAGTCAACTTACGGTTTTCACTTGAATAATTGCGGTCACCGCAATGTTTTCGCAATTCATTCGCAATGCTCATTTTTTCATTCTTTTCCTTCGGTTTTCAACCCTTTTTCTACCTATTGTACATAAGTCCTAGATTAGCTACCTTCTTCTAATTCTCATATTAAAGCATAGGTTTAGGCTAAATGCTATCAAAAACACCTAAAAGTGTACATCTTCCTAAGCTAAATGGGTCCTAAATAAGTCACTTTCAGAGACTTAACACACCCCCAAACTTAAGGTTTTGCTTGTCCTCAAGCATACTAAGGACTTACTTAGGCTTGTTATTTTATCTTCTTTGACCACTTACTGACTCCCTTATATCCCTACCTATAGCACTGCTGTCCTGTGACACACTTCTCAGTTTAAAACTACCCTCTTATCTAGCTTCTTCTGACTTCGCCTGCCTAACACTCACCTGCTTTTATTAACTCCCTACAACTGATCTATTTGCTTTTGTCATATCATGCCACTATCCCTAAGGTTTCAAATTCTGCCTAGCTTTATCTCAGACTCAATACATGCTTCTAGCTTTATCTTTAATGTGTCTAGGATTCCTTAGAGTCATGCCAGTCTTAGTATTAACGGTGACAGTGGTACTTTTAAAGAACAACCTAAACCCTGGCATCACTACATTGGATAAACACTCATCTCCCTAAACAACCCTACGAGTTACGACTTTGTGCTTAGCTAATTGAGGATTTGAGTTCTTTTTAAATAGGACATCTAAGCCACAAAGTTATAACTCCTAGGTATACATTCTTCTTCCCTTTTTCTTACTTAGGTGGGGCCTTCTCCTTTGGTTGCCTTTTGATGCAATGCCTCTTGTGGGTCACACACTTGGCACTGATTACTTAGCAACCTAAGAGAGACCCCCCTCTTTATTCTATTTTTCATTTTTTCTTTTTCTTTTTTTTTTTTTTTCAGTTCATCATTTTTTTTTGTAAAGGGGAAAAAGAATGCTTATGTTTCTAAGGGAGAGAGGAATGTTCCTAGGCCTAGGGTGGCCTCCCCCAAACTTCAACTACTCATTGTCCCCAATGAGTGTCTGAGGTGGCACACCCCCAAACTTATCCTAGAAGCATCTAGTCTAAAGTAAAACAAAGCGAATCTAAAAGCCCTAGGTATAGACAGAACATTTAAAAGAAAATATCACAGCAGCAGTAATTAAAAAAAAAACAGACGGTTAAGGGCTTAAAGCTGTGCATGCTGAGCTTTTTAGAGGTCGATTTAAACTATCAAAGGGTGTCCTATGACACTCATCCAGCATGCATTTAGATAAGCTATATACGGCAGTCATGTAAGCAGCAAAAGATGGAATTTAAACAGATCACAGCCTAGCTAAACAGACAGTCCAAAACATGCTTTCAGTCATGAAAATTGCGGGTACCGCAATTATTTCGCAATTAGATCAGGGCAGATATAACATTGATTAAAGCCCCTAAGCATGCTTTTTCCAGTCACTCAAGCTTCCTAAAAATAAAACTAAACTATCCTACCTAGTCAGCTACCATCAGACTACACTAAACAAATTTAAACAGCAAAAATAAAGAATTAAAGACAGACCAAATATTAACTCAAAACAACAGAATTCACATGGTTCGACGAAAAGCAGTTTGATTATTATATTTTTTTTTCTTTTAAGGAACAGAAATACTCCCTTGTCAATCTGCCTCATATGGATATTCTTCAATGTTTCGAGGCATCACTTTTGCTCCTTTAAGATACTTAAGTCTTGATTTACGGGGTCGGACATTCTGCCACACCTTGAATTTGTTGATTCTTTCAAAGAGACTGCATGTTATAACATCCCAAGGTTTGTACTTTCTATGCGTTGGTTTTGTTTCTACAATATTTGCTACAACATAGCTTTGATGCGATGAGACTTCTTTTTCTGGCACAACTCTTTCTAACTCCTTCAGCTGAAGCATTTGTGGTGGTGGTGGCTCAACTCTTTCATTGGTGGAGAAGCTTGCTACAACCTCAAACATTTCAAATTCTTGTTCCTCAAGCAGCGCATTAGTCTCTTTGGCCTCATCCAGCACAATTTCATTTTTCTCAACTGTCACCAACTCCACCATTTCATATGGAGATTCCATTGGATCACTCTTCTCAGATTCGAAGGTAACAAAAGGTTCATCATCATAAAAATCGAACATCTGAGGGCATGGTGGTAGTGATTTTGCTATAGCAAGTAGCTCTTGTAAGTCATTTGTGAGCCGAGCTAATTGCACATCCATTCTCCTCATGGATGCATCATTCCTTTCCATGAATTCTATCCATAGTGCCTCCAAAGTGGGTGATAATTCTTCACTTGGAGTTGGGGCATAATGTTGATAGTTTTCATGTTGGGGGAACTCTTCATAATGAGCAATTTGCACATGCTCTTCCCAAGGATTATTTGAGAGTTGCCACTGATCATGTTCACACATGTACGAATAATGGTTGTCATAGCTTTGTTGATATTGCCTCTCTTGATAATTCAATGTTGGGCAATTCTCCAAGTTATGATTATCCCCACAATAAGCACATGGCTGGTAAAATCCTTCAAACTGTTGTGGGCAAACTCGTCCTCCAATTAAGTTCTGCAGCGTATTCATTTACTTTGTCGTACCCATACGTTTTCCACCTGCAAAGTTTCTCTCTGTTGCGAGTTGAGGTTTGGAAACTCTTTCATAAACTAGCTTGATAGTACCTGTAAAGGAAATGAAAGAAGATTAGCTCCAATAGATATTAAGAGTTGGTTTTCTAACTTAACAAACTTCGTTTTCACTAAACTAAATCCCCGGCAGCGGCGCCAAAAACTTGTTGCGTGCTCAGTGTAAAAGATAAATAAGCAATAAGGTAGAGAGAGCACTTAGAACATGCAAGCATACATGGTCTCACAGCAAGTAGTAAGTATATTTCATTCGTTTTTTCCACAGAGACTTATGTTTAGCTATTCGCGAAGTGTATTTGTTAAGAAAGATGGGGTGGATTTGAAGGGGTAAAATTGGTTTTTAATTATCTAGTTTTTGCTGAATGTGTAAAGGGATGCAACATAAACAAATTAAAGTTGAAATCAGACTCAAAGGACAAGAAATGGACTTGATAAACGAAGAAGAAAACAGCTAAACAGAATGATAAAATGGCAGAATTGCGAGGACCGCAATGTTACCGCAATTGAATAACAGCGAAAGTGTGTAAATGGGTGAATTGAAGGCTACTAATGACTATCCTATAGGCATTTTATTACGATTCTCAAGCACTGGATCAACTCTCTATACATCAAACTCACTCTATCTCAAGTATCGTCCGATTCCATGCATTAGAGTCTTAAGTTTACTCGACTTCAAAGTAAGGTCTTAAGCATCTTGTTAAAACAGGAGTGTTTAGTTTGTACTAGGAGAACGCTTATTCCTAAGCCGTTTTCTGATTACCGTGAAAGGCTAGCATGATTATATGACTCTGAACTCTTACTCCTTCCAGAGGTTAGGAGTTCTTTGGACAAAATGGATGGCCAATCGAAATTGCCCGTGGGATGAAGCTTACATACAATCAATGTTTCGAAGGCGATCCTACATGCTTGGTTCACGTTTTTTAGCCTATAGTTCTGTCATTAGCATGCCCCTAAGTGACTTAGCTACTCATGGATATATAGAGAACAGAAAGGGTAGATAAAACAGACATGCTTAGAAGAGAAATGTGCTTAAAACAGCAAGACAAAATCGTAGCAGAAAAAGGTGGAAACTGTGAAATGCAGAATTGTACTTTGATTACTTTGAGTGTTTGAACGACAAAGAAAAGCTTTGAAAGAAATGATTCCAAGACAGACAACAACGAAATGCAATAAGTAAAACACTAAACTAGAACAACAACTAATCAAAGCTGGAAATGAGAAGAAAAAGACAGAAAAGCAGTAAAGGTTGCTTGAAAGCTTCGTTGCAGTCGCCTCGAATGAAAGGGATGAGAGGTCAGCCTTGCTTGGATGAATCCAATCGAGAGAGAAGAAGAATCTCCTCTCCTTCCTATCAGATTATCGATTCCAACAGCTGAGACTCCCACTCCAACAGACGGTAAAGGAAAACAGAGAGAAATGATGGACTGCGAGAAGACTTCTGCGCTTCGAATGATGATCAAACCTCCGACTTTGGCCCCCTTTTATAGTAGTTTGCAGGTGCGTTTGGGCCAAGGAGAACCATCAATCTTCAACGTCATATATCAGAATGGATGGAGGAGAAAGAACGAATCCCTGAAATTACGGAAATTAACAGAAAAAGATCAGTCAACTTACGGTTTTCACTTGAATAATTGCGGTCACCGCAATGTTTTCGCAATTCATTCGCAATGCTCATTTTTTCATTCTTTTCCTTCGGTTTTCAACCCTTTTTCTACCTATTGTACATAAGTCCTAGATTAGCTACCTTCTTCTAATTCTCATATTAAAGCATAGGTTTAGGCTAAATGCTATCAAAAACACCTAAAAGTGTACATCTTCCTAAGCTAAATGGGTCCTAAATAAGTCACTTTCAGAGACTTAACAAGTACCGACCGGTAAATTTAGACGAAACAAATTTGGAGGAAATTTCAGCATCAGGTAAATTTACTGGTCGATTTTATCCCCGACCGGTAATTTACCAGCGGGTTTGAAAATACCTGCCGGTAAATTGCCTTGGCATTGATAAATTTATCGGTCAAAACGACCCCGACCGGTAAATATTTGTTCCTTACTTCGTCTGCTTAAATTACCGGTTTGAAAAACAGACCGGTAATTTACCTGCAAGTAATTCCAAACCAGTAAAAAAAACAGAATGTAAATTTATGCTTTGTGTTGTTGGTTGTTTATGGTACATATTCTGTGTTGTTCATAAACATTTTCAAATTGTTGTGTAGGTTTACCATGGAATCAGAAAGGAGTGAAATGGTTGATAAAATCCCTCTCAGTGACCATTTTTCAGCCCTGTTGACCTGTTGTGCCCACGTTAGTACAACTAAGAAAAACATCACCCACAAACTCTCAGTAACCCAATTGGATATGTTTAGGGAAACTTGTTTTGGCCCTATATTCGATAGCTCTATAGTTTTTAATGGACAGTTAGTTAATTACATCCTTCTTAGGGAAGTTACGGTTGAGGATGAAACATCTGAAACGGGAGATGTTATGATTTTTAACCTGTTAGGAAGTAGAGTGTCTTTCGGTAAGCGAGAATTTGACATTATAACCGGTCTTAGACATGGGCGTAGAAATGTTTGGAGGGTTGTAAATCACAGTAGACTGAGAGGCCTTTATATGAGGGATGTAGAGGGTATTAGGGCTGTTGAGTTTGAGAAGTTATACCCAACCATAGTGTTTGAGAACGATGAGGATGCTGTGAAGGTATCCTTTTTTTATTTCATTGAGTCGGGTTTAATTGGGAGGGAGAAGAGGCAAAAAATGAATACTAGCCTCTTGAATATCATTGACGACTGGGAGCAATTCTGTAATGAGGATTGGAGCAGCCTAATATTCAAGAAAACTATTCAAAGCCTAAAAAAAGCTTTGAATGGGAAAGCCGATTCCTATAAAGGGAAGACAGATGCGTTGAAGAAGGCGGAGACATATAGTTTGTATGTTTATCCGCATGCACTCTAGGTTTGCACTTTTTGAAGTTATACATTCACAAACTCATATGAGATTATTTGTTTTTTAAGTAGTTTTTTGTTAATGCAGATATGAGCATATGAGGTTGTTTTGTCGTTGACCCTTGTCGCAACTCATCACAATGATACGACCATTCCACGTATTCTTAGATGGTCATGTCGCGTGTCACCTTCCTATAAACGGCTTTGCGACGAGGTGTTCCAGGCGGATGTGGTTAGTGCTTGAGGTCTATTTTGTTATTGCCACTGTTAACTGTGAACATGTTTTTTAATCTAATCTAAGTTATGTTACAGACTACAATTGTGGCCATCGGAACCGACGAATGAAGAGATTCGATTTATTAATCGAAGATTGGAGGTTCCTCGTCCACAAATTGTACCCAAAGAAGATGATGTACCCGAAGGGGATCAAACTGTACCCGAGAAGGTTAAGGATACGGCGGTCCATCACATTGACATGTCATCACAGGACCCAGATGTAGGGCCAGGTGTAGGGTCCGTACATGTTGAAAAGATGGGTGAGATGCCTGACTTGGGAGGTTCGCGACATGTGAACGGTGAAGTCAATGATGAGGTGACGAAGAAGAAGAAGAGGAAGAAAAGTTGCAAATGCACTAAGCAACTGCAACATATGAATGAACGCATGGAGGGTATGGATTCTGATTTGAAGGCTATAAAAAGGTTTTTGCGACGGCTTTACAAGGTAATCTGTTTTATATTTAAATGTTTTTTGTTTAGGGTTTAGGGTTTTGAGTATTTTCTTAAATGCATATATTTGTTTTCTCACTATTACTATTTTGGGAGATGTAGAGCGAAGATGTGGACTTGACCCACTATTTTGGGCCTAACCATACCGATGATGAAGGTGGGTCATCGAGAATAGAAGATCGGGATATGGATGGGCGAGATCATAGTTCACATCCTGAAGACGATAATGTTGGGGATGGAGATGCTGAAGTTGGCCAAACGAAAGACGTCGGGGCAGATGTGTCACTGGACCTCGAAGCACGTGCGGACAACGAGGCACATGTGCCAATGGACATCGATGTTGTCCATGATCGTGCGGAGGATGTTGTCCTCGATCGTGCGGAGGATGTTGTCCTCGATCGTCCAGACGATGTAGTCACCAATCGTCTGGAGGATGTAGTCACCGATCGTCCAGAGGATGTAGTCACCGATCGTCTGGAAGAGGTTGTTGTGAAGTCGGAGGTAACCTCATTTCTTCATAAAACTTTTAAAACTTTTAGTAAATATTTCTATAATGTTAACATTTTAATTTGCATTTGTCTTATGTAGCTGATAGATTACGTGGTAGAAGAAGTTAGCGAACTTGTAGCTGCGAATCCAGTACCACGTCGGGGCCAGCGTGCCCGTACCGTCCCATGGAAACTTCGTAGTCCAGTAATTTTCAATAATCAGCAGGGTCAGCGGATGTACACAGATAAGGGCAACCCATTACGTAAAATACCTGTATCACTGAATCAGAAGTTTCAAAAATGGATGGACGATAAAAATAAGGTGTGGCGAAGAACAGCGTACGCACACAGAGACAAACAATGGTTTCGAGATCTTCTGACACCATCTCATTGGACGAGCGACGAGGTATGTAATACTATTCTTCATGTAATACTATTCTTCATGTAATACTATTATGGTATATTAGGATTTCAAGAGCTTAGGGATTAACAAGTAATAAATTAATGTGTAGGTCATGGACTCACTTTTTATGTTCATTCGCAAGAAGTTACACTTGAAATCGAATTTCTGCGATCACAAATTTGTCACTGCAGATGTAGTTGTCACTGTAAGTAGTTATATTATTTTACGCAATCTAATTTGTCTATCAATAACCTGACTCGCAATTTCATACATTCATTATGTGGTTCAGTCATTTTTAAGAGGAGAAGAGGTGTACAAAGAGATGTGTTACAGACTCCCGAGTGATCCACTCATCGAATGGAGTAAGTACAACAATGTCGTCGATTATACGTTAGGAAAAAAGACCGACTACGACGTACCATGGAATATCGTTGATGTGGTGTACATGCCATTCAATATAGGAGGTAACCATTGGGTGTTGTTGTGTGGTGATTTGCGAAATGTCGAGTTGACAATGTACGATTCTTGCATGACGCTGACTACAGACGAGCAATTGAAGAAGGAGCTAAAACATGTCCGCACAAATTTCTACATGTTGTTGGGACAGTGTGAGGTCTTGCAGATGAGAACCACACTGCCCATTGGTAGAGCACTTTATGGTGTGCTCCAATTTCAAGCTGTCGAGACTTGCCAAAATAATATTAATAATACCGAAACTACTAAGCTAACTGTTGCGTGCTCAATGTGTAAAGATAAATATGCAAAAGGGTAGAGAGAGCACTTAGAACATGCAAGCATACATGGTCTTACAGCAAGTAGTGAGTATATTTAATTCGTTTTTTCCACAGAGACTTGTTTTTAGCTATTCGCGAAGTGTGAATGTTAAGAAAGATGGGATGAATTTGATGGGTTAAAATTGGTTTTTAATTGACTACTTTTTGCTGAATGTGTAGAGGGATATAACATAAACAAAAGCAAGTTGAAATTAGATGCAAAGGATAAGAGATGGAATTAATAAACGAGAAAGAAAACAGCTAAACAAAATAGAAATTTGGCAGAATTGCGTGGACCGCAATGTTTCCGCAATTAAATGGCAGCGAAACGGATTAAAAGGGTGAATTAAGGGCTACTAATGACTATCCTATAGGCAGTTTATTACGATTATCAAGCTTTGGATCAATTCTCTATACATCAAACTCACTCTATCTCAAGTATCGTCCGATTCCATGCATGAGAGACTCAAGTTTACTCGACTTCAAAGTAAGGTCTTAAGCATCTTGTTAAAGCAGGAGTGTTTAGTTTGTACTAGGGAAACGCCTATTCCTAGGCCGTTTCCTGATTACCATGAAAGGCTAGCATGATTATATGACTCTGAACTCTTACTCCTTCCAGAGGTTAGGAGTTCTTTGGACAAAATGGATGGCCAATCGAAATTGCCCGTGGGATGAAGCTTACATACAATCAATGTTCGAGTGTTAATCTACCTACTTGACTTACGTTTTTTAGCCTATAGTTCTGTCATTAGCATGCCCCTAAATGATTTTAGTTACTCATGGATATGTAAAGAGCAGAAATGGTAGATAAAGTAGACATGCTTAGAAGAGAAATGTGTGTAAAACAGCAAGCCAAACTCGTAGCAGAACAAGGTAAAACTGTGAAATGCAGAAACTTACTTTGATTACTTTGAGTGTTTGAATGACAAAGGAAAGCTTTAAAAGTACTGAATCCAAGACAGACAACAACGAAATGCAATAATTGAAATGACTAAACTAAGAACAACAATGAACAGTAATGGAAATGAGAAGAAAAGAGCAGAAAACAGTAAAGGTTTGCTGGAAATCTTCGTGACAGTCGCCTCGAATGAAGGTGGTGAGAATTCAGCCGTGCTTGGATGAATCCAATCGAGAGAGAAGAAGAATCTTCTCTCCTTCCTGTCAGATTATCGATTCCAAAAGCTTATACTCTCACTCCAACAGACGGCAAAGGAAGAACAGTGGAAAGGGTGGACTGCAGAAAGACTTCTACGCTTCGAGTGATGACTGAACCTCCGACTTTGGCCCCCTTTTATAGTAGTCTGCAGGTGCGATTGGGCCAAGGAGAACCATCAGTCTTCAACGTCATATATCAGAATGGATGGAGGAGAAAGAACGAATCCCTGAAAAGTCGGATCTAAACAGAAAAATGTCAGCCAACTTACGGTTTTAACTTGAATAATTGCGGCCACCGCAATTATTCCGCAATGCATTCGCAAGGGTTATTTTTTTCATTCTTTTCTTCGGTTTTCACCCCTTTTTCTACCTATTGTACATAAGTCCTATATTAGCTACCTTCTTCTAATTCTCATATTAAAGCATAGGTTTAGGCTAAATGCTAACAAAAACACCTAAATGTGTACATCTTCTTAAGCTAAATGGGTCCTAAATAAGTCACTTTCAGAGACTTAACACACCCCCAAACTTAAGGCTTTGCTTGTCCTCAAGCATACTAAGGACTTACTTAGGCTGCTGTTTCTTCTTCTTTAACTACTCACTAACTCCCTTATATTCTTGTCTATAGCAATGCTGTCTTGTGACACACTTCCAAGTTTAGAACTAACCTCTTGTCTAGCCTCTTCTGACTTCACCTGCCTACTATACCCACTGCTTTTGTTAACCCCCTACTACTGATCTAACTACTTCTATGATATTATGCTACTATCCCTAAGGTTTCAAATTCCACCAAGCTTTACTCCAGACTCAGTACATGCTTCTAGCTTATTTTTAATGTGTCTAGGATTCCTTAGAGTCATGCCAGTCTTAGTATTAACAGTGACAGTGGTACTTTTAGAGAACAACCTAAGCCCTGGCATCACTACATTGGATATACACTCATCTCCCTAAAACAACCCTACAAGTTACAACTTTGTGCTCAGCTACTTTGAGGATCAGAGTTCTTAAATAGGACATCTAAGCCACAAAGTTATAACTCCTAGGTATACATTCTTCTTCCCTCTCTTTTTTTTCTTAGGTGGAGCCTCTCCTTTGGTTGCCTTTTGATGCAACGCCACTTGTGGGTTACACACTTGGCACTGATTACTCAGCAACCTAAGAGAAACTCCCCCCCTTTATTCTTTTTTCATTTTTTTTCAGTTCATCATCATTTTTTATATTTTTTTTTTTTTTTAAAGGAAGAAGAATGCTTATGTTTCTAAGGGAGAGAGGAATGTTCCTAGGCCTAGGGTGGCCTCCCCCAAACTTCAACTACTCATTGTCCCCAATGAGTGTTTGAGGTGGCACACCCCCAAACTTATCCTAGAAGCATCTAGTCTAAAGTAAAACAAAGAGAATCTAAACATCCTAGGCATAGGCAAAACATTCTAGAAGCAACTAGCCCAGCAGCAGAAAATTTGAACATAACAGACAGGTTTAAGGACTTATGGTTTATGCATGCTGAGCACTATTCAGAGGCAAATTTAAACTATCAAAAGGTGTCCTATGACACTCATCCAGCATGCTTCAAGATCAGCTATATAAGGTAGTCATGCTAGCAGCAAAAGATAGAATTTAACAGATCACAGCCTAACTAGACGGACAGTCAAAAACATGCAATCAGCCACAAAAATTGCGGGAACCGCAATTATTTCGCAATTCAATCTGGGCAGATTTAACACTAACTCAGGCCCCTAGCATGCTTTTTCCAGTCATTCAAGCTATACAAAAATGAAACTAAACTAATCTACCTATTCAGCTACCATCAGACTACACTAAACAAATTTAAACAGCAAAAATAAAGAATTAAAGACAGACCAAATATTTACTCAAAACAGCAGAATTCACATGGTTCGACGAAAAGCAGTTTGATTATTATTTTTTTTTCTTTTAAGGAACAGAAATACTCCCTTGTCAATCTGCCTCATATGGATATTCTTCAATGTTTCGAGGCATCACTTTTGCTCCTTTAAGATACTTAAGTCTTGATTTACGGGGTCGGACATTCTGCCACACCTTGAATTTGTTGATTCTTTCAAAGAGACTGCATGTTATAACATCCCAAGGTTTGTACTTTCTGTGCGTTGGTTTTGTTTCTACAATATTTGCTACAACATAGCTTTGATGCGATGAGACTTCTTTTTCTGGCACAACTCTTTCTAACTCCTTCAGCTGGAGCATTTGTGGTGGTGGTGGCTCAACTCTTTCATTGGTGGAGAAGCTTGCTACAACCTCAAACATTTCAAATTCTTGTTCCTCAAGCAGCGCATTAGTCTCTTTGGCCTCATCCAGCACAATTTCATTTTTCTCAACTGTCACCAACTCCACCATTTCATATGGAGATTCCATTGGATCACTCTTCTCAGATTCGAAGGTAACAAAAGGTTCATCATCATAAAAATCGAACATCTGAGGGCATGGTGGTAGTGATTTTGCTATAGCAAGTAGCTCTTGTAAGTCATTTGTGAGCTGAGCTAATTGCACATCCATTCTCCTCATGGATGCATCATTCCTTTCCATGAATTCTATCCATAGTGCCTCCAAAGTGGGTGATAATTCTTCACTTGGAGTTGGGGCATAATGTTGATAGTTTTCATGTTGGGGGAACTCTTCACAATGAGCAATTTGCACATGCTCTTCCCAAGGATTATTTGAGAGTTGCCACTGATCATGTTCACACATGTACGAATAATGGTTGTCATAGCTTTGTTGATATTGCCTCTCTTGATAATTCAATGTTGGGAAATTCTCCAAGTTATGATTATCCCCACAATAAGCACATGGCTGGTAAAATCCTTCAAACTGTTGTGGGCAAACTCGTCCTCCAATTAAGTTCTGCAGCGTATTCATTTACTTTGTCGTACCCATACGTTTTCCACCTGCAAAGTTTCTCTCTGTTGCGAGTTGAGGTTTGGAAACTCTTTCATAAACTAGCTTGATAGTACCTGTAAAGGAAATGAAAGAAGATTAGCTCCAATAGATATTAAGAGTTGGTTTTCTAACTTAACAAACTTCGTTTTCACTAAACTAAATCCCCGGCAGCGGCGCCAAAAACTTGTTGCGTGCTCAATGTGTAAAGATAAATATGCAAAAGGGTAGAGAGAGCACTTAGAACATGCAAGCATACATGGTCTTACAGCAAGTAGTGAGTATATTTAATTCGTTTTTTCCACAGAGACTTGTTTTTAGCTATTCGCGAAGTGTGAATGTTAAGAAAGATGGGATGAATTTGATGGGTTAAAATTGGTTTTTAATTGACTACTTTTTGCTGAATGTGTAGAGGGATATAACATAAACAAAAGCAAGTTGAAATTAGATGCAAAGGATAAGAGATGGAATTAATAAACGAGAAAGAAAACAGCTAAACAGAATAGAAATTTGGCAGAATTGCGTGGACCGCAATGTTTCCGCAATTAAATGGCAGCGAAACGGATTAAAAGGGTGAATTAAGGGCTACTAATGACTATCCTATAGGCAGTTTATTACGATTATCAAGCTTTGGATCAATTCTCTATACATCAAACTCACTCTATCTCAAGTATCGTCCGATTCCATGCATGAGAGACTCAAGTTTACTCGACTTCAAAGTAAGGTCTTAAGCATCTTGTTAAAGCAGGAGTGTTTAGTTTGTACTAGGGAAACGCCTATTCCTAGGCCGTTTCCTGATTACCATGAAAGGCTAGCATGATTATATGACTCTGAACTCTTACTCCTTCCAGAGGTTAGGAGTTCTTTGGACAAAATGGATGGCCAATCGAAATTGCCCGTGGGATGAAGCTTACATACAATCAATGTTCGAGTGTTAATCTACCTACTTGACTTACGTTTTTTAGCCTATAGTTCTGTCATTAGCATGCCCCTAAATGATTTTAGTTACTCATGGATATGTAAAGAGCAGAAATGGTAGATAAAGTAGACATGCTTAGAAGAGAAATGTGTGTAAAACAGCAAGCCAAACTCGTAGCAGAACAAGGTAAAACTGTGAAATGCAGAAACTTACTTTGATTACTTTGAGTGTTTGAATGACAAAGGAAAGCTTTAAAAGTACTGAATCCAAGACAGACAACAACGAAATGCAATAATTGAAATGACTAAACTAAGAACAACAATGAACAGTAATGGAAATGAGAAGAAAAGAGCAGAAAACAGTAAAGGTTTGCTGGAAATCTTCGTGACAGTCGCCTCGAATGAAGGTGGTGAGAATTCAGCCGTGCTTGGATGAATCCAATCGAGAGAGAAGAAGAATCTTCTCTCCTTCCTGTCAGATTATCGATTCCAAAAGCTTATACTCTCACTCCAACAGACGGCAAAGGAAGAACAGTGGAAAGGGTGGACTGCAGAAAGACTTCTACGCTTCGAGTGATGACTGAACCTCCGACTTTGGCCCCCTTTTATAGTAGTCTGCAGGTGCGATTGGGCCAAGGAGAACCATCAGTCTTCAACGTCATATATCAGAATGGATGGAGGAGAAAGAACGAATCCCTGAAAAGTCGGATCTAAACAGAAAAATGTCAGCCAACTTACGGTTTTAACTTGAATAATTGCGGCCACCGCAATTATTCCGCAATGCATTCGCAAGGGTTATTTTTTTCATTCTTTTCTTCGGTTTTCACCCCTTTTTCTACCTATTGTACATAAGTCCTATATTAGCTACCTTCTTCTAATTCTCATATTAAAGCATAGGTTTAGGCTAAATGCTAACAAAAACACCTAAATGTGTACATCTTCTTAAGCTAAATGGGTCCTAAATAAGTCACTTTCAGAGACTTAACACTAACTTGTAGCTAGCGGTAGTCGGGTCGATCCGCAGGGAACCTGAATTATTTTCTCTTAATTAATTCCTATTTGCTTTTTAATTAAAACAACAAATTAAACAATAAAGTAAATGGGAGAATTGAGTTACGTAAAAGTAAAGGAAAGCAGTAAAAATAGCTAACGGTAAAATAAAATAAAGTAACCTGTGCTCCTAATTCGAGTGCTCGGGATTTACTTGATGCGCTTAGTTCATTGGGATTCTAATTAGCAAAGTAATTCTATTTCATGCACGCAAAATGCCTTGTCCCAACCGGGTCCAAAGCACCCCAAAGAATTAATTAGAGACGTCAATTCTAATTAAACATGCTTCTTAATTAATCTAAGGTGATAAGCCATCAACTAATCAGAAAACAGTAACGGGTATAATTGCGACGAATTATTTCTTAAGACTAATTCGATTTCTCTCCTAACCTTGAGCCCACCGTGAAAACGTTAATCAACTCATACCCCCACTATCACTTGGGCTCGAATTGATTAGCCACGAGCTAGACCCTCACTACAATGCATTAAAGCTTATCAAGAATTAACGCTTAGTCGATGTTGCGTGCTCAGTGTGTATGTAAATTAGGTGAGAAGAGCACTCAGATCATGCAAGTATACAAGGTCTGCAGCAAGTGATAAGTATGTTTTATATCGATTTCCCACAGAGACTAAGTTGAGTAAATGCCGATTTTATGCGTGTTAAATTAGTTAAGGTAACCAGGAATGAATGAATTTTGGTTTGAGACACAAAATTGTAAAGGACACAAAGGAAACACAAAGTTACAGCAATTGCAAAACAAGCTAAGGAACTACACTATTGGAAGATAGTATTGCGGATCTCGCAATACTTTCGCAATAAGCTAGCAATGAATTGACAAGTGAAATCCAATTAAAAGGCAGAAAATAAGATTGCGGCTTTCGCAATATTCTCGCAATGGATTAACAACAGATTAACAGCAAGTAAAATCTAAGATAAAACAGCAAGGTTGGCTAAGAACCCTCCATAGGCATACACTATGATTATTCAGCAGTGAACAAACATTACATGCATCGTATTCAGCTAGATCTCATACATCTTCCGATTATATGCATTAGATTCATAAGTTACTCATATCCAAGTAAGGTTAAGAACCTATTTATGATTGCATGCTTTTAAATGTGTTAGGAAAGCACCTATTCCTAGATCACTCTCTGGTTACCATGAAAGGCTAACATGAATGAATGACTCTGAATTCTTACTCCTTCCAGAGGTTAGGAATTCTTTAGAACAAAATGGATGGCCGATCGAAATTTTCCATGGAATGAAGCTCACATTCATTCAATGCATCTATGCTCATTTACATGTTGATTTCACATAAGTATATCCTACAGATTCATCTGAGCTAACCTCTACAAAATTAGCTACTCATGGCTTTAGAAGAACTCAACAAAACTAATTGATTAAAATACGATTGAGAGAAGAACTCAACAAAACTAATTGATTACTATTGAAAGGCAAATCCAGTACAATTCATAAAGCAAACACAACTCAATCTAAAAACAATAATTAAAACGAAACAGTAGAGGAACCGAACATAGAAACTAAAAGACAGCAGAATCCAATTCGAAGACAAAAGCTAGAAAGGAAAGCAGTAGATTAGATGAAGGTCCTCTTGACCACGATTCGCCTCGGATGAAGGAGAAGAATGGCTGATCTTGGGAAGGAATTCAATCAGAAGAGAAGATGGATCTTCTCTTCTTCCTTTTGAATTATCGACGCCAATGAGCCTTTGTTTCTTCGATCCAACAATCGGGAGACCGTAATTCGTTTCTGCGGTATTGGCCTTTGATTCTCTTCACCGTCGAGTGATGGATCTCTTTCTTCTTCATCTGGCTCTCTTATATAGCCTTCAGAGGTTCCATGGGCTGCGGATCTCCATCCAATTCGAGGTAACAACCCCACACGTGGCAGCTATAGGAAGGGTTGGCGGCTGGAAAAACGCAGCAGCAAAGACCAGTATTGCGATTGTTTTGCGATCGCAATGCTCTGTTTCCAGCTTCCCTTCTTCTGATCCCATTGCGTTCCTCGCAAAACTTCAGCAATACATCTGTAAGGCATTAATTAGACATTTTTTCATCAATTTACACACTTATGCACAGCTTTTTCACATAAGCCTTAAATTAACCTCATTTCACAAAATGTCACGATAAAACACATATTATGCTCATTAATAGTTAAAATGCTCGAAAGACTTCATGAATATCAAGTAATTATAGCCCTAAATAACTCTCTTTTGGAGAGGTAACACACCCCCAAACTTGAGTTATTGCTAGTCCTCGAGCAATACAAAAACTCACTTTCCCTCTCTTTTTCCACTATCTAACTGCTAACTCTTGTCTTTATCTCTAACTAACCAAATTGCTTAATCTCTTGGCCCACCGTCGAAGGTATTGCTGTCCTGTGACACACTTCAAGCTAAAACCAACTTCATGTTTTGTCATTCTGAATTCCTTTGCCTTTAAAACCTTCAGCTTTAAATAACTCCTTACCTTCTGGTTTATCCGCCTATATCATCAAGCACATTGTGCAGTTATCCCTTAGCTCTAAAATCTTCCTACTCTTAACTTAAAACTCAGTACATGCTTCTAAATTTTTATTCTTTTATTTCCTAGGAATCCTTAGAGTCATGCCATGCTCAAAACCAAAACAAAGTGACAGAGTACAGAATCCATAGAACAGTCTAAGCCATGACATCACTCTTGTTAGGACAAACACTCATTTCCCTAGATAAGCCTTCTAGTTACAGCCCATTGCTTAGCTAACTTGGGATTAGACTTCAGTACATAGGACATCTAAGCACTTACGGCTACAACCTTCTGACATACACCCTTCTTCTTTGTTTTTTTTTTCTTGCAATGCTTTCTTTCTCTTTAAGTTTTCCTTTTGATGCAGTGCCACTTGTGGGTTACACAAATGGCCCTGATTACTCAGCATTCCTAGAGAAAAGACAATGCTTTTTTTTTTTTTTTTTTGTATTCTTTTTTTTTTTCAAAGAAGAACAATGTATATCTACTAAGGGAGAGAGGAGTGTTCCTAGGACTAGAAGGCTGCCTCCCCCAAACTTGGACTTCTCATTGTCCTCAATGAGAGTATTGGGTGACACACCCCCAAACTTAATTAGAAACATCTAGTTCTAAGTTAAAAGCAAGTAAACTTTTAAAAATCTAAGGGTTGGAATGGCCCTCCTAGGTTGGATAACACATCAAGCAAAGGTTTATTTAAAACAAAAGGTAAGGTCTTATAGGGCACATGCTTTGTCAACTTATGAAGCTAAGTCAATCTTTAAAGAATGTACTCAACACTCATCCAGCAAACTCAACAAACAGCAACCAGCTCACAGAGAATCACATTCAGCTAAGTAGGAAGAGATAAAAACATGACAAATAGCAGAAAAGACATTGCACAGCAACTTGGATATTTCTAATGAGAACATGTTGACTTTAGACAAAACATGCTGGAGAGGGCTATGCGGAAAGTGCAATGAAAACGCAATGAAATCAACAGAGCAAATATGGCATTGATCAAAGCTCCTTAACTACTCTAATTCTATTGTGGCCCATGGGGCTTGTGGAAATTTAAAAACAACAGCACAGAACTATCTACACTAACTAAACTAAGTTAAACTAATCTACGCTACTCTAAACTAAACTACTCTAAAGCAAACTAACTAATGAAATTTAAAACAAACCAGTTGATATTGGGGGGGGGGGGGGGGGGGGGGGGGGTCACAGGTAACAGAAACGCAGGGTGAAGGAATAAAGAATACTCCCTCGAATGCCGACAGTCAATGGCATTCATTCATTTTCTTCTTCTTCTTCTTCATCAATCTTCTCCACATTTGAAGGCATCCAGGGGTCCAGCAAGGCAGCAGGGAATGTAGGGAACTTGCACCTGTTACGTCTCCAAAAGTGACCTTTTTAGGACTTAATTGGCTTAGAAAGATGTTCACTCTTAGGTGTTTTTGATAGCATTTAGCCTAAACCTATGCTTAAATATGAGAATTAGAAGAAGGTAGCTAAATTAGGACTTATGTACAATAGGAAAGAAAAGAGTTGAAAACCGAAGGAAAAGAATGAAAAACAAGCATTGCGAACGCATTGCGGAAACATTGCGGTCACCGCAATGTTTCAAGTGAAAACCGTAAGTTGACTGATCTTTTTCTGTTAATTTCCGTTATTTCAGGGATTCGTTCTTTCTCCTCCATCCATTCTGAAGTACGACGTTGAAGATTGATGGTTCTCCTTGGCCCAAATGCACCTGCAGATTACTATAAATAGGGGTCAAAGTCGAGGGTTCAAGCATCATCCGAAAGCGTAGAAGTCTTCTCGCAGTCCACCTTTTCTCCTAGTTTTCCTTTGCCGTTTGCTGGTTTGCGAAGCTCAGCTGTTGGAATCGATAATCTGATAGGAAGGAGAGGAGATTCTTCTTCTCTCCCGATTGGATTCATCCAAGCAAGGCTGACCTTTCTCATCCTTCATTCGAGGCGGCTGCAACGAGATTTCGAGCTGTTTTACTGTTTTCTGTTCTTCATTTCTACTTTACAACTCTGTCTTGTGTTGTTTCTGTTCTTGTGGCTAGTTTAGATCATTTCGTTGTGTTCTGTCTATCAGTTCTTTACTTTAAGTATCTTTTATATTCACTCAAACAATCAATTAATCAAACGCAAAGTTCAGTCTTCACAGTTTCTGCCTTTGCATTCTACTGCTTTCCCTTGCTGTTTTAAGCACATTTCCCTTCTAAGCATGTCCATCTTATCCTTTAGTTCTGTTCTCCTTATATCCATGAGTAACTAAGTCACTTAGGGGCATGCTAATGACAACTCCATAGGCTAAAAAACGGGAATCAAGCATGTAGGATAGCTCTCGAAGCATTGATTGTATGTAAGCTTCATCCCACGGGCAATTTCGATTGGCCATCCATTTTGTCCAAAGAACTCCTAACCTCTGGAAGGAGTAAGAGTTCAGAGTCATATTATCATGCTAGCCTTTCAAGGTAATCAGGAAACGGCCTAGGAATAGGCGTTTCCCTAGTACAAACCATATCTTTCTGCTTTAACAAGATGCTTAAGACCTTACTTTGAGTTGAGTAAACTAAAGAATCTAATGCATGGAATCGGACGATACATGAGATTGAGATAGTTTGATGCATAGAGAGTAGATCCAGTGCTTGAGAATCGTATAAGAATGCCTATATGATAGTCATTAGTAGCCCTTAACTCACCCATTTACACACTTTCGCTGTTATTTAATTGCGGTAGAATTGCTGTCTCCGCAATTCTGCTTAAGTTAAAATTCTGTTTAGCCGTCTTTGCCTTCATTTATTAATTTCGTTTCTTTTCATTTGAGCTTAAATTTCACTTGTTCTCGTTGATGTTACTACCCTTTACACATTCAGCAAAAATTAGATAATTAAAAACCAATTTTACCCCATCAAATCCACCCCTTCTTTCTTAACAAAACACTTCGCGAATAGCTAAAAATAAATCTCTGTGGGAAAACGAATGAAATATACTTACTACTTGCTATAAGATCATGTATGCTTGCATGTTCTGAGTGCTCTATCTCTTTTATTGCCTAATTATTTTAACACATTGAGCACGCAACAAGTTTTTGGCGCCGCTGCCGGGGATTTATTTAAGTGAAAACGAAGTTTGTTAAGTTTGAAACACCAAGTTTATTGCCTATTGAAGCTGATCTGTTTCATTTCTTTTGCAGGTACTATTGGGGTAGTTTATGAGTGAGCCTTCAAGTAGAGATCTAGAGTTCAATCCTGAGCCCGGGAGACTATTTAAAGCCAGAAATAAAGCCAAGAAACGTCTCTTTAAACAACCCCCTATACCTCAAATCATACCTGAAATCGAAGAAATGGACGAGATAGTTCCAAATCAGGTACCTGTCATTCGCAACCCCATCGAAATAGCGAATGACAAGAATAGTGCCATTCTTTCATATTTAGTACCTATGCCTGGGGAGCTGAACCCCAGCATAATCCGTCCTGAGATCACTGCCAACTCATTCGAGTTAAAGCCAGTGATGTTCCAAATGTTGTCCACTGTGGGACAATTCTTTGGAATAGAAAATGAGGACCCCCACAACCATCTTAGGAACTTCTTAGGAGTTAGTGATACCTTCATCATCCCTGGAGTGTCCCAAGAAGCTTTGAGGCTATACTTGTTCCCTTACTCTTTGAGGGACAAAGCCAAAACATGGTTGAACTCATTACCTTCTGGATCTGTCCGCAACTGGACAGACTTAGCAGAGAAATTCCTAGTCAAATACTTCCCACCTGATAGGAATTCGACCTTTCGTGATGATATAGTTAAATTCAAACAAGTTGATAATGAATCTCTTCACGAAGCTTGGACAAGGTTCAAGGACCTTATTCTCAAATGTCCACATCATGGCATCCCATGGTGTATCCAAATAGAGGTCTTTTTGAAAGGATGCAACCCCAGCACTAGGCAAGTCTTAAATTCATCTGCTGGTGGTTCCATGTTGTCCAAGAGTTACAACGAGGCCTATGAGATCTTGGAGAAGATCTCAGCATCTCACTGTAGGTGGTCAGATGATCCAGTTGAGCCAACTAGAGCTCAAGACAAGGATGCTCTAAGTGCGATGAGCAGCCAAATAAATGCCCTGACCAACCTAGTTAAGCAAATGGCTCAAGCCAATCTCCAAACAAGTGTCAACACCGCTACCGCCATGTCAATGGGCACCCAACCAAGTCAAGGTGAGACACTTGTATGTGGATTCTGTGGGGAAGGGCACCTGTATGAATACTGCCCTGGGAATCCAGCCTCAGTCTGCTACATTGGAAGTCAGCAGCAGCCTAGGAACAACCCCTATTCCAATACTTACAACCCTGGTTGGAGGAACCACCCAAACCTGTCATGGGGTGGCCAACAGAATACTAACCAAAATCCTAACCAGCCTAGACCGAGTGGAACACCTGGTTTCAGTCCCCAACATAACCAATCCATGTATCAAAAACCATACAACCAACCTGTAGGATCTTCTGTAGAAAACTTACTCAAGGAATACATAGCTAAGAATGATGCTACTCTTCAAAGCCAGCAAGCTACTCTTAGGAGCCTAGAGAACCAAATAGGCCAATTAGCCAATGAACTCAAGAGTAGGCCCCAAGGTAGACTCCCTGCTGACACCGAGGTACCGAGGAGAGATGGTAAAGAACAAGTTCAAGCAATTGAACTCATAAGTGGTAGACCCTTGGTGAGCAACACAAAGGACACACCAAAGAGAGTAGAGAACACTGAGTCTAGTGCTCCACTGGAGGCTCTGCCAAACCAAGGTCCACCACCAACTAGCACATCAGGAGCCAGGCTAGAGCCAATTGTTGAGGAGATAGAAGAAATTCCAAGGCCTCCACCTATCCTAAGGCGCCCTGACGTGCCTGCATATGTGCCACCACCTCCATATCCTCGAAGGCTTAAGAAGAAGCAGGAACAGGAAGTGCATTTTAATAAATTCTTAGAAATTCTTAAGCAAGTGCATGTCAACATTCCTTTTGTAGAAGTTTTACAGTCTATGCCTTCCTATGTAAAGTTTTTGAAAGATATTATTACTAACAAAAAAATAATTGGTGAGTTTGAAACAGTAAACCTCACTGAGGAGTGCAGTGCCATACTCCAAAACAAGTTGCCCAAGAAGGAGAAGGATCCTGGTTCCTTCACCTTACCTGTAGAACTTGGAGGCAAGCATGTGGGCAGAGCGCTTTGTGACCTGGGCGCCAGCATAAACCTCATGCCCCTATCACTATTCCGCCAGCTAGGAATAGGAGAAGCACGTCCAACCACTGTCACTTTACAATTAGCAGACAGATCCATTGCATACCCAGAAGGTAAGATTGAGGATATTTTAGTAAAGGTTGACAAGTTTATTTTCCTTGCAGATTTCATTATCCTGGATTATGAAGCAGACAAGGAGGTCCCCATCCTGTTAGGCAGACCATTTCTAGCCACAGGTAGGGCACTGATAGACGTCCAAAAAGGTGAGCTCACTATGAGGGTTCATGATGAAGAGGTGAAATTTAGTGTGTATAAAGCTCTAAGGGAGTATTGCTGTTCCCTTAGAAAAAAAAAAACAACTTTCTGCTTTCTGTTAGACCATGTGAATTATGCTGTTTTTCGAACACTTTTGATCTGTTTTAGATGCTTAGTTTTATGTTTTTAATCTTGCTTAGTATAGTCTGATGATAGTTGACTAGGTAGGTTAGTTTTGTTTTATTTTTAGGGAGCTCGAATGACTGGAAAAAGCATGCTTAGGGGCCTTAATCACTATTATATCTGCCCTGACTTGATTGCGAAATAATTGCGGTACCCGCAATTTTCATTACTGAAAGCATGTTTTGGACTGTCTGTTTAGTTAGGCTGTGATCTGTTTAAATTCCATCTTTTGCTGCTATCATGACTACCATATATAGCTTATCTAAAAGCATGCTGGATGAGTGTCATAGGACACCCTTTGCTAGTTTAAATCAACCTCTAAAAAGCTCAGCATGCACAGCTTTAAGCCCTTATCTGTCTGTTTTTTAAAAATTACTGCTGCTGTGATATTTGCCGTTCGAATGTTTTGTCTATGCCTAGGGCTTTAGATTCTCTTTGTTTTACCTTAGACTAGATGCTTCTAGGATAGTTTGGGGGTGTGCCACCTCAGACACTCATTGGGGACAATGAGTAGTTGAAGTTTGGGGGAGGCCACCCTAGGCCTAGGAACATTCCTCTCTCCCTTAGAAACATAAGCATTCTTCTTCTCCTTTACAAAAAATGATGAACTGAAAAAAAATGAAAAATAGAATAAAGAGGGGGGTCTCTCTGAGGTTGCTAAGTAATCAGTGCCAAATGTGTAACCCACAAGTGGCATTGCATCAAAAGGCAACCAAAGGAGAGGTCCCACCTAAGTAAGAAAAAGGGAATAGGGAAGAAGAATGTATACCTAGGAGTTATAACTTTGTGGCTTAGATGTCCTATTTAAAAAGAACTCTGATCCTCAATTAGCTAAGCACAAAGTTGTAACTTGTAGGGTTGTTTAGGGAGATGAGTGTTTATCCAATGTAGTGATGCCAGGGTTTAGGTTGTTCTTTAAAAGTACTACTGTCACCGTTAATACTAAGGCTGGCATGACTCTAAGGAATCCTAGACACATTAAAAATAAAGCTAGAAGCATGTACTGAGTCTGAGGTAAAGCTAGGCAGAATTTGAAACCTTAGGGATAGTGGCATGATATGACAAAAGCAAATAGATCAGTTGTAGGAAGTTAATAAAAACAGATGGAGTGTTAGGCAGGCAAAGTCAGAAGAAGCTAGATAAGAGGGTAGTTTTAAGCTTAGAAGTGTGTCACAGGACAGTAGTGCTATAGATAGGGATATAGGAGAGTCAGTAGGTGGTTAAAGAAGGTGAAACAGCAGCCTAGGTAAGTCCTTAGTGTGCTTGAGGACAAGCAAAACCTTAAGTTTGGGGGTGTGTTAAGTCTCTGAAAGTGACTTATTTAGGACCCATTTAGCTTAAGAAGATGTACACTTTTAGGTGTTTTTGATAGCATTTAGCCTAAACCTATGCTTAAATATGAGAATGAGAAGAAGGTAGCTAAATTAGGACTTATGCACAATAGGAAAGAAAATGGTTGAAAACCGAAGGAAAAGAATGAAAAAAACTGCATTGCGACAGCATTGCGAAAACATTGCTGAAGCCGCAATTATTCAAGTGAAAACCGTAAGTTGACTGATCTTTTTCTGTTAAATTCCGTGATTTCAGGGATTCGTTCTTTCTCCTCCATCCATTCTGATATACGACGTTGAAGATTGATGGTTCTCCTTGGCCCAAACGCACCTGCAAACTACTATAAAATGGGGGTCAAAGTCGGAGGTTCAATCATCATCCGAAAGCGTAGAAGTCTTCTCGCAGTCCATCTTTTCTCCTGTTTTCCTTTGCCGTCTGCTGGTTTGCGAAGCTCAGCTGTTGGAGTCGATAATCTGATAGGAAGGAGAGGAGATTCTACTTCTCTCCCGATTGGATTCATCCAAGCAAGGCTGTCCTTTCTCATCCTTCATTCGAGGCGACTGCAACGAGTCATTCGAGCTGTTTATTGCTTTCTGTTCTTCATTTCTATTTTTCCAACTCTGCCTTGTTGTTGTTTCTTTCTAATAGCTAGATTAAGATAATTCGTTGTGTTCTGTCTCTCTGTCATTTGCTTTAAGCTTTCTTTTGTCTATTCAACCAATCAAGTAATTAAGTTTCAATTCCGTATTTCACAGTTTCTGCCTTTTCATTCTACTGCCTTCCTTTACTGTTTTAAGCACACTTCCCTTTTAAGCATGTCTATCTTATCTGTTAGTTCTGTTCTCCTTATATCCATGAGTAACTAAGTCACTTAGGGGCATGCTAATGACAGAACTATAGGCTAAAAAACGTGAACCAAGTATGTAGGATAGCTCTCGAACCATTGATTGTATGTAAGCTTCATCCCACGGGCAATTTCGATTGGCCATCCATTTTGTCCAAAGAACTCCTAACCTCTGGAAGGAGTAAGAGTTCAGAGTCATATTATCATGCTAGCCTTTCAAGGTAACCAGGAAACGGCCTAGGAATAGGCGTTCCCCTAGTACAAACTAAACACTTCTGCTTTAACAAGATGCTTAAGACCTTACTTTGAGTTGAGTAAACTAAAGAATCTAATGCATGGAATCGGACGATACATGAGATAGAGTGAGTTTGATGCATAGAGAGTTGATCCAATGCTTGGGAATCGTATTAAAATGCCTATAGGATAGTCGTTAGCAGCCCTTAATTCTCCATTTTACACACTTTTACTGTTTTTACAATTGCGATAACATTGCGGTATCCGCAATTCTGCTAAGTTACCATTCTGTTTAGCTGTTTTCTTCTTCGTTTATTAATTCCATCTCTTGTCCTTTGAGTCTAATTTCAACTTGCATTTGTTTATGTTACATTCCTTTATATGTTCGGTAAGAAGTAGGCAATTAAAAACCAATTTGAACCCATCAAATCCACCCCTTCTTTCTTAACAAAACACTTCGTGAATAGCTAAAAATAAGTCTCTGTGGGAAAACGAATGAAAAAATACTCATTACTTGCTATAAGATCATGTATGCTTGCATGTTCTGAGTGCTCTCTCTCTTATTGCTTATTCTTATTAACACATTGAGCACGCAACAAGTTTTTGGCGCCGCTGCCGGGGACTTATTTAAGTGAAAACGAAGTTTGTTAAGTTTGAAACACCAAGTTTGTTGCTTAGTGAAGCTGATCTGTTTCATTTCTTTTGCAGGTACTATTGGGTTAGTTTATGAGTGAGCCTTCAAGTAGAGATCTAGAGTTCAATCCTGAGCCCGAGAGACTATTTAAAGCCAGAAATAAAGCCAAGAAACGTCTTTTTAAACAACCTCCTATCATACCTGAAATCGAAGAAATGGAAGAGATAGTTCCGAATCAGGTACCTGTCATTCGCAACCCCATCGAAATAGCGAATGACAAGAATAGTGCCATTCTTTCATATTTAGTACCTATGCCTGGGGAGCTGAACCCCAACATAATCCGTCCTGAGATCACTGCCAACTCATTCGAGTTAAAGCCAGTGATGTTCCAAATGTTGTCCACTGTGGGACAATTCTTTGGAGTGGAAAATGAGGACCCCCACAACCATCTTAGAAACTTCTTAGGAGTCAGTGATACTTTCATCATTCCTGGAGTTTCTCAAGAAGCCTTGAGGCTATACTTGTTCCCTTATTCTTTGAGGGACAAAGCCAAAACGTGGTTAAACTCATTACCCTCTGGATTTGTCCTTAATTGGACAGATTTAGCAGAAAAATTCCTAGTCAAATACTTCCCACCTGATAGGAATTCTACCTTTCGTGATGACATAGTTAAATTCAAACAAGCTGATAATGAATCTCTTCACGAAGCTTGGACAAGGTTCAAAGATCTTCTTCTTAAATGTCCACATCATGGCATCCCATGGTGTATCCAAATTGAGGTCTTTTTCAAAGGATGCAACCCCAGCACTAGGCAAGTCTTAAATTCATCCGCTGGAGGCTCCATGTTGTCCAAGAGTTACAACGAAGCCTATGAGATCTTGGAGAAGATCTCAGCATCTCACTGTAGGTGGTCAGATGATCCAGTTGAGCCAACTAGGGCTCAAGACAAGGATGCTCTAAGTGCAATGAGCAGCCAAATAAATGCCCTGACCAACCTAGTTAAGCAAATGGCTCAAGCCAATCTCCAAACAAGTGTCAACACCGCTACCGCCATGTCAATGGGCACCCAACCAAGTCAAGGTGAGACACTTGTATGTGGATTCTGTGGGGAAGGGTGTTAAGTCTCTGAAAGTGACTTATTTAGGACCCATTTAGCTTAAGAAGATGTACACATTTAGGTGTTTTTGTTAGCAATTAGCTTAAACCTATGCTTTAATATGAGAATTAGAAGAAGGTAGCTAATATAGGACTTGTGTACAATAGGTAGAAAAAGGGTTGAAAACCGAAGAAAAGAATGAAAAAATAACCATTGCAAATGAATTGCGGAATAATTGCGGTGACCGCAATTATTCAAGTTAAAACCGTAAGTTGGCTGACATTTTTCTGTTTAGATCCGACTTTTCAGGGATTCGTTCTTTCTCCTCCATCCATTCTGATATATGACGTTGAAGACTGATGGTTCTCCTTGGCCCAAACGCACCTGCAAACTACTATAAAAGGGGGTCAAAGTCGGAGGTTCAGTAATCATCCGAAGCGCAGAAGTCTTCTCGCAGTCCATCATTTCTCTCTGTTTTCCTTTGCCGTCTGTTGGAGTGAGAGTCTCAGCTGTTGGAATCGATAATCTGATAGGAAGGAGAGAAGATTCTTCTTCTCTCTCGATTGGATTCATCCAAGCAAGGCTGACCTTTCATCCCCTTCATTCGAGGCGACTGCAACGAAGCTTTTCAAGCACCTTTACTGCTTTTCTGTTGTTCTTCTTCTTATTTTCAGTTTGATCATTGTTGTTCTTAGCCTAGTGCTTTAATTACTGCATTTCGTCGTTGTCTGTCTTTGAATCATTTCTTTTGAAGCTTTCCTTTGTCGTTCAAACATTCAAGGTAATCAAAGTAAAATTCTGCATTTCACAGTTTCCACCTTCTGCTGCTACGTTTTGTCTTATTGTTTTAAGCATATTTCTCTTCTAAGCATGTCTGTTTTATCTACCCTTTCTGTTCTCCATATATCCATGAGTAGCTAAGCCACTTAGGGGCATGCTAATGACAGAACTATAGGCTAAAAAACGTGCATCAAGTATGTAGGATAGCTCTCGAATCATTGATTGTATGTAAGCTTCATCCCACGGGCAATTTCGATTGGCCATCCATTTTGTCCAAAGAACTCCTAACCTCTGGAAGGAGTAAGAGTTCAGAGTCATATAAGCATGCTAGCCTTTCATGGTAATCAGGAAACGGCCTAGGAATAGGCGTTTCCCTAGTACAAACTAAACACTCCTGTTTTAACAAGATGCTTAAGACCTTACTTTGAAGTCGAGTAAACTTAAGACTCTAATGCATGGAATCGGACGATACTTGAGATAGAGTGAGTTTGATGTATAGAGAGTTGGTCCAATGCTTGAGAATCGTAATAAAATGCCTATAGGATAGTCATTAGTAGCCCTTAATTCACCCATTTACTCAGTTTCGCTGTTATTTAATTGCGGTAACATTGCGGTCCTCGCAATTCTGCCAGATTTTCATTCTGTTTAGCTGTTTTCTTCCTCGTTTGTTAATTCCATCTCTTGTCCTTTAGGTATAGCTTTAACTTTAATTTGTTTATGTTATATCCCTCTACACATTCAGCAAAAAGTAGTTAATTAAAAACCAATTTTACCCCATCAAATTCATCCCATCTTTCTTAACATTCACACTTCGCGAATAGCTAAAAATGAGTCTCTGTGGAAAAAACGAATGAAATATACTTACTACTTGCTGTGAGACCATGTATGCTTGCATGTTCTAAGTGCTCTCTCTACCCTTTTGCATATTTATCTTACACATTGAGCACGCAACAAGTTTTTGGCGCCGCTGCCGGGGACTTATTTTTAGTGAAAACGAAGTTTGTTAAGTTAGAAAACCAACTCTTAATATCTATTGGAGCTAATCTTCTTTCATTTCCTTTACAGGTACTATCAAGCTAGTTTATGAAAGAGTTTCCAAACCTCAACTCGCAACAGAGAGAAACTTTGCAGGTGAAAAACGTATGGGTACGTCAAAGTAAATGAATACGCTGCAAAACTTAATTGGAGGACGAGTTTGCCCACAACAGTTTGAAGGATTTTACCAGCCATGTGCTTATTGTGGGGATAATCATAACTTGGAGAATTGCCCAACATTGAATTATCAAGAGAGGCAATATCAACAAAGCTATGACAACCATTATTCGTACATGTGTGAACATGATCAGTGGCAACTCTCAAATAATCCTTGGGAAGAGCATGTGCAAATTGCTCATTATGAAGAGTTCCCCCAACATGAAAACTATCAACATTATGCCCCAACTCCAAGTGAAGAATTATCACCCACTTTGGAGGCACTATGGATAGAATTCATGGAAAGGAATGATGCATCCATGAGGAGAATGGATGTGCAATTAGCTCAGCTCACAAATGACTTACAAGAGCTACTTGCTATAGCAAAATCACTACCACCATGCCCTCAGATGTTCGATTTTTATGATGATGAACCTTTTGTTACCTTCGAATCTGAGAAGAGTGATCCAATGGAATCTCCATATGAAATGGTGGAGTTGGTGACAGTTGAGAAAAATGAAATTGTGCTGGATAAGGCCAAAGAGACTAATGCGCTGCTTGAGGAACAAGAATTTGAAATGTTTGAGGTTGTAGCAAGCTTCTCCACCAATGAAAGAGTTGAGCCACCACCACCACAAATGCTCCAGCTGAAGGAGTTAGAAAGAGTTGTGCCAGAAAAAGAAGTCTCATCGCATCAAAGCTATGTTGTAGCAAATATTGTAGAAACAAAACCAACGCACAGAAAGTACAAACCTTGGGATGTTATAACATGCAGTCTCTTTGAAAGAATCAACAAATTCAAGGTGTGGCAGAATGTCCGACCCCGTAAATCAAGACTTAAGTATCTTAAAGGAGCAAAAGTGATGCCTCGAAACATTGAAGAATATCCATATGAGGCAGATTGACAAGGGAGTATTTCTGTTCCTTAAAAGAAAAAAAATATAATAATCAAACTGCTTTTCGTCGAACCATGTGAATTCTGTTGTTTTGAGTTAATATTTGGTCTGTCTTTAATTCTTTATTTTTGCTGTTTAAATTTGTTTAGTGTAGTCTGATGGTAGCTGAATAGGTAGATTAGTTTAGTTTCATTTTTGTATATCTTGAATAACTGGAAAAAGAATGCATAGGGGCCCTGATCACTGATATATCTGCCCTGTATCTATTGCGAAATAATTGCAGAATCCGCAATTTTTGTGCCTGATTGCATGTTTTGGACTGTCTGTTTAGTTAGGCTGTGATCTGTTAAATTCTATCTTTTGTTGCTAGCATGACTACCTTATATAGCTGATCTTGAAGCATGCTGGATGAGTGTCATAGGACACCCTTTGATAGTTTAAATTTGCCTCTGAATAGTGCTCAGCATGCATAAACCATAAGTCCTTAAACCTGTCTGTTATGTTCAAATTTTCTGCTGCTGGGATAGTTGCTTCTAGAATGTTTTGCCTATGCCTAGGATGTTTAGATTCTCTTTGTTTTACTTTAGACTAGATGCTTCTAGGACAAGTTTGGGGGTGTGCCACCTCAAACACTCATTGGGGACAATGAGTAGTTGAAGTTTGGGGGAGGCCACCCTAGGCCTAGGAACATTCCTCTCTCCCTTAGAAACATAAGCATTCTTCTTCTCCTTTTAAAAAAAAAAAAAAAAAAATGATGAACAAAATGAAAAAAGAATAAAGGGGGGGAGTTTCTCTTAGGTTGCTGAGTAGTCAGTGCCAAGTGTGTAACCCACAAGTGGCGTTGCATCAAAAGGCAACCAAAGGAGAAGCTCCACCTAAGAAAAAAAAAGAGAAAAATATAGGGAAGAAGAATGTATACCTAGGAGTTATAACTTTGTGGCTTAGATGTCCTATTTAAAAGAACTCTGATCCTCAAAGTAGCTAAGCACAAAAGTTGTAACTTGTAGGGTTGTTTTAGGGAGATGAGTGTATATCCAATGTAGTGATGCCAGGGCTTAGGTTGTTCTCTAAAAGTACCACTGTCACTGTTAATACTAAGACTGGCATGACTCTAAGGAATCCTAGACACATTAAAAATAAGCTAGAAGCATGTACTGAGTCTGGAGTAGAGCTTGGTAGAATTTGAAACCTTAGGGATAGTGGCATGATATCACAAAAGTAGTTAGATCAGTAGTAGGGGGTTAACAAAGACAGTAGGTATAGTAGGCAGGTGAAGTCAGAAGAAGCTAGACAAGAGGTTAGTTCTAAACTTAGAAATGTGTCACAGGACAGCATTGCGAGAGATAGGGTTATAAGGGAGTTAGTGAGTGGTTAAAGAAGAAGAAACAGCAGCCTAGGTAAGTCCTTAGTATGCTTGAGGACAAGCAAAGCCTTAAGTTTGGGGGTGTGTTAAGTCTCTGAAAGTGACTTATTTAGGACCCATTTAGCTTAAGAAGATGTACACATTTAGGTGTTTTTGTTAGCAATTAGCTTAAACCTATGCTTTAATATGAGAATTAGAAGAAGGTAGCTAATATAGGACTTGTGTACAATAGGTAGAAAAAGGGTTGAAAACCGAAGAAAAGAATGAAAAAATAACCATTGCAAATGAATTGCGGAATAATTGCGGTGACCGCAATTATTCAAGTTAAAACCGTAAGTTGGCTGACATTTTTCTGTTTAGATCCGACTTTTCAGGGATTCGTTCTTTCTCCTCCATCCATTCTGATATATGACGTTGAAGACTGATGGTTCTCCTTGGCCCAAACGCACCTGCAAACTACTATAAAAGGGGGTCAAAGTCGGAGGTTCAGTAATCATCCGAAGCGCAGAAGTCTTCTCGCAGTCCATCATTTCTCTCTGTTTTCCTTTGCCGTCTGTTGGAGTGAGAGTCTCAGCTGTTGGAATCGATAATCTGATAGGAAGGAGAGAAGATTCTTCTTCTCTCTCGATTGGATTCATCCAAGCAAGGCTGACCTTTCATCCCCTTCATTCGAGGCGACTGCAACGAAGCTTTTCAAGCACCTTTACTGCTTTTCTGTTGTTCTTCTTCTTATTTCCAGTTTGATCATTGTTGTTCTTAGCCTAGTGCTTTAATTACTGCATTTCGTCGTTGTCTGTCTTTGAATCATTTCTTTTGAAGCTTTCCTTTGTCGTTCAAACATTCAAGGTAATCAAAGTAAAATTCTGCATTTCACAGTTTCCACCTTCTGCTGCTACGTTTTGTCTTATTGTTTTAAGCATATTTCTCTTCTAAGCATGTCTGTTTTATCTACCCTTTCTGTTCTCCATATATCCATGAGTAGCTAAGCCACTTAGGGGCATGCTAATGACAGAACTATAGGCTAAAAAACGTGCATCAAGTATGTAGGATAGCTCTCGAATCATTGATTGTATGTAAGCTTCATCCCACGGGCAATTTCGATTGGCCATCCATTTTGTCCAAAGAACTCCTAACCTCTGGAAGGAGTAAGAGTTCAGAGTCATATAAGCATGCTAGCCTTTCATGGTAATCAGGAAACGGCCTAGGAATAGGCGTTTCCCTAGTACAAACTAAACACTCCTGTTTTAACAAGATGCTTAAGACCTTACTTTGAAGTCGAGTAAACTTAAGACTCTAATGCATGGAATCGGACGATACTTGAGATAGAGTGAGTTTGATGTATAGAGAGTTGGTCCAATGCTTGAGAATCGTAATAAAATGCCTATAGGATAGTCATTAGTAGCCCTTAATTCACCCATTTACTCAGTTTCGCTGTTATTTAATTGCGGTAACATTGCGGTCCTCGCAATTCTGCCAGATTTTCATTCTGTTTAGCTGTTTTCTTCCTCGTTTGTTAATTCCATCTCTTGTCCTTTAGGTCTAGCTTTAACTTTAATTTGTTTATGTTATATCCCTCTACACATTCAGCAAAAAGTAGTTAATTAAAAACCAATTTTACCCCATCAAATTCATCCCATCTTTCTTAACATTCACACTTCGCGAATAGCTAAAAATGAGTCTCTGTGGAAAAAACGAATGAAATATACTTACTACTTGCTGTGAGACCATGTATGCTTGCATGTTCTAAGTGCTCTCTCTACCCTTTTGCATATTTATCTTACACATTGAGCACGCAACAAAGGGCACCTGTATGAATATTGCCCTGGGAATCCAGCCTCAGTCTGCTACATTGGGAGTCAGCAGCAGCCTAGGAACAACCCCTATTCCAATACTTACAACCCTGGGTGGAGGAACCACCCAAACCTGTCATGGGGTGGCCAACAGAATGCTAACCAAAATCCTAACCAGCCTAGACCGAGTGGAACATCTGGTTTCACTCCCCAACATAACCAATCAATGTATCAAAAACCATACAACCAACCTGTAGGATCTTCTGTAGAGAACTTACTCAAGGAATACATAGCTAAGAATGATGCTACTCTTCAAAGCCAGCAAGCCACTCTTAGAAGCCTAGAGAACCAAATAGGCCAATTGGCCAATGAACTCAAGAGTAGGCCCCAAGGTAGGCTTCCTGCTGACACCGAGGTGCCAAGGAGAGATGGTAAAGAACAAGTTCAAGCAATTGAACTTAGAAGTGGCCGACCATTGGTGAGCAACACAAAGGACACACCAAAGAGAGTAGAGAACACTGAGTCTAGTGCTCCACTGGAGGCTCTGCCAAACCAAGGTCCACCACCAACTAGCACATCAGGAGCCAGGCTAGAGCCAATTGTTGAGGAGATAGAAGAAATTCCAAGGCCTCCACCTATCCTAAGGCGCCCTGACGTGCCTGCATATGTGCCACCACCTCCATATCCTCGAAGGCTTAAGAAGAAGCAGGAACAGGAAGTGCATTTTAATAAATTCTTAGAAATTCTTAAGCAAGTGCATGTCAACATTCCTTTTGTAGAAGTTTTACAGTCTATGCCTTCCTATGTAAAGTTTTTGAAGGACATTATTACTAACAAAAAAATAATTGGTGAGTTTGAAACAGTAAACCTCACTGAGGAGTGCAGTGCCATACTCCAAAACAAGCTGCCTAAGAAGGAGAAGGATCCTGGTTCCTTCACCTTACCTGTAGAACTTGGAGGCAAGCTTGTGGGCAGAGCGCTTTGTGACCTGGGCGCCAGCATAAACCTCATGCCCCTATCACTATTCCGCCAGCTAGGAATAGGAGAAGCACGTCCAACCACTGTCACTTTACAACTAGCAGACAGATCCATCGCATACCCTGAAGGTAAGATTGAGGATATTCTAGTGAAAGTTGACAAATTTATTTTCCTTGCAGATTTCATTATCCTGGATTATGAAGCAGACAAGGAGGTCCCCATCCTGCTAGGCAGACCATTTCTAGCCACAGGTAGGGCACTTATAGACGTCCAAAAAGGTGAGCTCACTATGAGGGTTCATGATGAAGAGGTGAAATTTAGTGTGTATAAAGCTTTAAGGTATCCCTCTGACCTTGAATCCTGTGCTAGTATGGACGTTGTTGATTCTTTAATGGAAGAACAATTGGAGCATGTACTATTAACTAAGCATGCTAATGAATATGTACAATTAGATGTAGCTGACTTGAATGTATCTGACATAATGGATATGCCTGTAGATAAACCACAACATGCATGTATGAATATAGACCTAACTGATAGATCTGTGAATCCTTTAAAGCCATCCATTGAGCATCCACCTGTTTTAGAACTGAAACCACTACCCACTCACCTCAAGTATGCATATTTAGGGAGTAATGAAACTCTGCCTGTTATCATCTCGTCTAAATTAAGTGCAAAGCATGAGGTTGAACTGATCTTACTGCTTAAGCAACATAGGAAGGCTATTGCATGGACTATTGCTGATATTAGAGGCATTAGTCCTTCTTATTGTATGCATAAAATTATACTAGAGGAAGAGCACACCCCTAGAGTAGATCACCAACGTAGGCTGAATCCCTCTATGAAAGAGGTAGTTAAGAAAGAAATAATAAAATGGTTAGATGCTGGTGTGATCTTCCCCATAGCTAGTAGTCAGTGGGTGAGCCCTATACAGTGTGTACCTAAAAAGGGTGGGATGACTGTGGTAGTCAATGAGAACAACGAACTGATTCCAACTAGGACTGTCACAGGATGGAGAGTGTGCATGGATTACAGGAAATTAAATAAAGAAACTAAAAAAGACCACTTCCCTCTACCGTTCATTGACCAGATGTTAGACAGAATAGCTGGTAGAGCCTACTATTGTTTCTTAGATGGTTATTCTGGCTATAATCAGATTACTATAGACCCTAAGGACCAAGAGAAGACTACCTTCACTTGCCCTTTTGGAACTTTTGCCTTTCGCAGAATGCCTTTTGGCTTATGCAATGCACCGGCAACTTTCCAAAGGTGCATGATGGCAATCTTCTCTGAGTTGGATGAGTCCATGATAGAAATATTCATGGATGACTTCTCAGTCTTTGGGGATTCATTCACCAACTGTCTAGATAATTTAGGACAAGTCTTGGCTAGATGTGAAGAGACTAACTTAGTCCTTAATTGGGAAAAGTGTCACTTCATGGTAGATGAGGGGATTGTCTTAGGTCATAGAGTGTCGAGGGCAGGTGTAGAAGTTGACCGAGCCAAAATTGAGATCATAGAGAAGTTGGTAGAGCCTCAGAATGTCAAGGCCATTAGAAGTTTCTTAGGGCATGCTGGCTTCTACAGAAGGTTCATTAAGGACTTTTCTAAGATAGCCAAGCCTCTGTGTGAGCTTCTAGAATTAAATAGGCCATTCATCTTCTCTAAGGAATGTGTAGTAGCTTGGACCACCCTTAAGAAAGCACTAGTCACAGCCCCTATCATAGTAGGACCAAATTGGGATCTTCTCTTTGAGATGTTATGTGATGCCAGTGACTATGCTGTAGGAGTGATGTTAGGACAAAAGATTGACAAGCTAACACACCCTGTCTATTATGCTAGTAAAACCTTGAATAAGGCTCAATGTAATTATACAACTACTGAGAAAGAGATGCTTGCTGTAGTGTTTGCTTGCGAAAAATTTAGAAACTATATTGTAGGCACTAGGACAATTGTGTACACTGACCATTCTGCCTTGAAGTATCTTATGAGGAAGGCTGATGCTAAGCCTAGGTTGATTAGGTGGGTACTGCTGCTGCAAGAGTTTGATTTGGACATTCGAGACAAGAAGGGATGTGAAAATGTGGTTGCGGATCACCTGTCTCGATTGCAGCACAATTGCGAAAAAATTGCGGACCCCGCAATTTCTGATGCTTTTATTGATGAACATGTCTTTGCTTTGACTCATCGTGATAACGATGAGGAACCTTGGTTTGCTGACATTGCTAACTTCCGTGCATCACAGGTTTTACCAGTTTTCAAGGGAGGACAAGAGAAGAGGAGGTTCCTTCATGAAGCAAGGAAATTCATATGGGATGACCCCACACTTTACAGAACATGTGCTGACGGCTTGCTAAAGAAGTGTGTTTCAGCTGCTGAAGCGAAGTCTGTGCTGCAGCACTGCCACACAGCTCCTTACGGTGGACACTTTGGTGGCCAAAGAACAGCTGCAAAGGTATTTCAGAGTGGCTACTATTGGCCAACGATCTTCAAAGATGCCCACAACTATGCCCACAGCTGTGATGAATGCCAAAGAACAGGTAACCTCAGTCGAAAGGATGAGATGCCCCTCACCTACATCTTAGAGTTGGAGCTCTTTGATGTATGGGGCATTGACTTCATGGGGCCATTCCCTCCGTCATCAGGTAACCTCTACATATTAGTGGCAGTGGACTATGTGTCCAAGTGGGTAGAAGCCAAAGCATGTCCCAATAATGATGCCAAAACAGTCACCAAATTCTTGCATAGGCACATTTTTACTAGGTTTGGGACACCTCGTGCCATCATTAGTGATGAGGGGTCACATTTCATTAACAAGGCTATGGAGAGAGTGTTGGCTAAGTATAACATTAGACATAGAGTAGCCACTCCCTATCACCCACACTCGAATGGACAAGCTGAAATCTCAAATAGGGAAATTAAGAACATCCTAGAAAAAGTGGTCAAACCTAATAGGAAAGACTGGTCCTTCAAGCTTGAGGATGCACTTTGGGCTTATAGGACAGCATATAAGACACCCCTAGGTATGTCTCCTTATAGGCTGGTATATGGCAAGACTTCTCACTTACCACTTGAGTTAGAAAACAAAGCATTTTGGGCCATGAAGGAATTGAATTTTTGTGTAAAGGATGCGGGGACACTGAGGTCTTTGCAATTACATGAACTTGATGAGCTTAGACATATGGCCTATGAAAATGCTAAAATGTATAAGGAAAAGACCAAGATTTGGCACGACAGTAGACTTAGAGTTAAGGACTTTAAGAAGGGTCAACTTGTCTTGTTGTTTAACTCACGGTTGAAACTATTTCCAGGGAAACTTAAGTCTAGATGGTCAGGTCCATTTGTGATTACTAATGTGTTTGTTCATGGTGCCATAGAGATAAAGAACTTGCAGCAAGGCCAACCGTTTATGGTTAATGGTGCAAGGTTGAAGCACTACTATGAGGAAGGAGATGTGAAGACTCTCTCGGCCTTCCTCTTGACTGAAGCGTGAAAAGAGAACGAGAGAGGACGAGTGATTGCTGTGCTCGTCAACATAAGGCTCATGCCTTAGTTTATTTTTTATTTTTTTTTTTTTGCAATTTTCCGGTTATCGTTGGTATGTTTTGTTGTATTATTTTAATTGCGAATTTGATGTTGTTTTTATTTCTTTTTGTAGGGAATCGAAAGAGGGAATCAAGGAGAGTAATTCCAGCTTTAAAAATCAAGAAAAGATCGAGCCAAATAAAAGATACGGGCGAGCAAAGATTGACATTTTGATGAAAAAAAATCCCTAATATTGCGCTGGAATTGCAGGATCCGCAAAATATAGCCGTTGGGATTTAGCCGTTTCCTTTATATCCGTTAGAAGGCGCTCGATCGATACGATTCTCCCATTCTCTGATTTCCAAGAAAACTGAGATTCTCTTCATCTTTGATTCTTCTCTCCAAACCTCCAAGACTCAACAATGGTGTTCACACGGGCTGAAAGATCTGCAGCCAAGAAGAGGGCTGAAGACGCTGCTGAAACAGCTGCGAGAGATGCACTACTTGCCTTGGCTACGGCTGACGCTGCACGCACCGAACGTCTTCCCAAGCTTCCGATCCGTAGGAAGAAGTGGAGGGTTGTCACAGAAATTCCTGCTGGACCCTCTGAACCAGCGGGCACACCCAAGAAGCGCCGGTGGAGTGTCGAGATGGCCGTCGAACCAAGCAAAGCAAAGACTCCCTCTGTGGAGAGTCAAGAAACGGATCGTGCGTCCCACGAGTCGACCAAGAAGGGTTCGTCGCCATCTGCATCACCTGCGCACAGCCCTTCACCATCTGAACCAGTGCAGAGCCCAGAGCGTTCTTTATCGCCGCCTGCACAGAGCCCCGAGTTGTCTTCATCACCTCAGAGTTCTGCGCAGACACCTACAGCAGAACAAAGCACCACGCCGTCGCACACTACCCCACGGCCTGACCCTGAATTCCCATATGAGGAGTACCAAGAATCAACGCAGGGCAGTGGGGAAGGTGAGGACGAGGAGGTTTTCTCGCCTGTGAGGGAAGCTAGCCCGGAGAGTCTTGAACAGAAGACTGACTCAATGGAAGAGACGTTGGGAGCCTGCCTCCAGCAGATCACCATTGACGCAAAGCTCAAGAAGAAGAAAAAGGCCAAGATTCTCAAGGCCAAGCGATCCAAGAAGCTGAGAAAGAAGAAGGCCAAGAGGGCGCCTTCAGCAGACAAAGAGAGCACTGAGCCATCACTCAAAAGACTCAAGGTTGAGGCTGGAGAGTCAGCCAAGCCAGCAGACAAAGGGAAAGCCAAGCTTTACCCTGAAGATGAGCCTCAGTCCGTGAGGTACGTGTCCTCTGACGCTGAATCCAGAGGCGTTGAGCTGAGGAAGAGGGAGTTGCTGCACGAGAAGGGCTTCCTCGACAGACCTGCTGACCTGCCGCAGTTCTTGCGCGCAGGAATTATAAATCACAGCTGGGAGGAATTATGTAGGCCACCCAATGCGGCTTACACAGCTATGGTATACGACTTCTACGCCAACCTGCGCAACTCTGAAGAGGGGCTCTCTGTGGTAAGAGGAGTAGAGGTGGACTACTCAGCAAAAGCCATCAACGAAGCTTATGGCCTCAAGGGCCAAAGACACACTGATTATGCACGGATCGTTGATGAGCCTACTGAGGCAGTGCTGGAGGAGGCCATTCGAACCATTGGCCAGCCTGAAGCAGCGTGGACGGTGTCACGCAATGGGAGGCACACCCTCATGAGTGCCAACCTGACAGCAAAGGCAGCTGTATGGTTTGCCTTTGTAAGGAGAAAGCTGTCTCCTGTGACCCATGAGACGACCATCAACCAGAGCAGGTCGCTGCTGGTCTACGCCATTATGCGAGGTCTCACGGTCAATGTGGGGGAAATCATGTCAGCTGCCATTGCTGAGTGCGCCAAGAAAGGTAAGGGACCACTGTTTTTCCCTAACACCATAACCAAACTATGTTTGCTTGCAGGAGTCCCCACTGAGCGAATGGAGCAGCAGATGGCTTACACAGGCCACTTGGAGCTGCCTGCTAGCCTGAGGCTGAAGAGGAAGGGGAATATGGAGTTTGAACTGGATAGGCTGGCTGCTGATCAGTCCCTATCCATGGCATGCCTGATGGATATGCAAAGGAGGATGGCTCAATGGGCCACTTACGCGCAGGCACGGGACAAGGAAGTTGCAGACCAACTTGGGTGCATCTTCCCTGACTTCCCCACAAATCTCCTGACTCCATGGGTGCCTCCACGACCACGACAACCTGATGAGGATGAAGACGTTTGAGTGCTGGTTGCACTGAAGGGAGTATTGCTATTCCCTTAGAAAAAAAAAAAAAAAAATTTCTGCTTTCTGATAGACTATGTGAATTATGCTGTTTTTAGTACACTTTTGATCTGTTAGAGATGCTTAGTTTCATGTTTTTAATTTTGCTTAGTATAGTCTGATGATAGGAGCCTAGGTAGGTTAGTTTTGTTTTATTTTTAGAAGAGCTTGAATGACTGGAAAAAGCATGCTTAGGGGCCTTAATCACTGTTATATCTGCCCTGACCTGATTGCGAAATAATTGCTGTCCCCGCAATTTTTATGACTGAAAGCATGTTTTGGACTGTCTGTTTAGCTAGGCTGTGATCTGTTTAAATTCCATCTTTTGCTGCTATCATGACTACCATATATAGCTTATCTAAAAGCATGCTGGATGAATGTCATAGGACACCCTTTGCTAGTTTAAATCAACCTCTAAAAAGCTCAGCATGCACAGCTTTAAGCCCTTAACTGTCTGTTTTTTTTTTTTTACTGCTGCTGTGATATTTTCTTTTAAATGTTCTGTCTATGCCTAGGGCTTTAGATTCTCTTTGTTTTACCTTAGACTAGATGCTTCTATGATAGTTTGGGGGTGTGCCACCTCAGACACTCATTGGGGACAATGAGTAGTTGAAGTTTGGGGGAGGCCACCCTAGGCCTAGGAACATTCCTCTCTCCCTTAGAAACATAAGCATTCTTCTTCTCCTTTACAAAAAATGATGAACTGAAAAAAAATGAAAAATAGAATAAAGAGGGGGGTCTCTCTGAGGTTGCTAAGTAATCAGTGCCAAATGTGTAACCCACAAGTGGCATTGCATCAAAAGGCGACCAAAGGAGAGGTCCCACCTAAGTAAGAAAAAGGGAATAGGGAAGAAGAATGTATACCTAGGAGTTATAACTTTGTGGCTTAGATGTCCTATTTAAAAAGAACTCTGATCCTCAATTAGCTAAGCACAAAGTTGTAACTTGTAGGGTTGTTTAGGGAGATGAGTGTTTATCCAATGTAGTGATGCCAGGGTTTAGGTTGTTCTTTAAAAGTACTACTGTCACCGTTAATACTAAGGCTGGCATGACTCTAAGGAATCCTAGACACATTAAAAATAAAGCTAGAAGCATGTACTGAGTCTGAGGTAAAGCTAGGCAGAATTTGAAACCTTAGGGATAGTGGCATGATATGACAAAAGCAAATAGATCAGTTGTAGGAAGTTAATAAAAACAGATGGAGTGTTAGGCAGGCAAAGTCAGAAGAAGCTAGATAAGAGGGTAGTTTTAAGCTTAGAAGTGTGTCACAGGACAGCAGTGCTATAGATAGGGATATAGGAGAGTCAGTAGGTGGTTAAAGAAGGTGAAACAGCAGCCTAGGTAAGTCCTTAGTGTGCTTGAGGACAAGCAAAACCTTAAGTTTGGGGGTGTGTTAAGTCTCTGAAAGTGACTTATTTAGGACCCATTTAGCTTAAGAAGATGTACACTTTTAGGTGTTTTTGATAGCATTTAGCCTAAACCTATGCTTAAATATGAGAATGAGAAGAAGGTAGCTAAATTAGGACTTATGCAAAATAGGAAAGAAAAGGGTTGAAAACCGAAGGAAAAGAATGAAAAAAACTGCATTGCGACAGCATTGCGAAAACATTGCTGAAGCCGCAATTATTCAAGTGAAAACCGTAAGTTGACTGATCTTTTTCTGTTAAATTCCGTGATTTCAGGGATTCGTTCTTTCTCCTCCATCCATTCTGATATACGACGTTGAAGATTGATGGTTCTCCTTGGCCCAAACGCACCTGCAAACTACTATAAAAGGGGGTCAAAGTCGGAGGTTCAATCATCATCCGAAAGCGTAGAAGTCTTCTCGCAGTCCATCTTTTCTCCTGTTTTCCTTTGCCGTCTGCTGGTTTGCGAAGCTCAGCTGTTGGAGTCGATAATCTGATAGGAAGGAGAGGAGATTCTACTACTCTCCCGATTGGATTCATCCAAGCAAGGCTGTCCTTTCTCATCCTTCATTCGAGGCGACTGCAACGAGTCATTCGAGCTGTTTATTGCTTTATGTTCTTCATTTCTATTTTTCCAACTCTGCCTTGTTGTTGTTTCTTTCTAATAGCTAGATTAAGATAATTCGTTGTGTTCTGTCTCTCTGTCATTTGCTTTAAGCTTTCTTTTGTCTATTCAACCAATCAAGTAATTAAGTTTCAATTCCGTATTTCACAGTTTCTGCCTTTTCATTCTACTGCCTTCCTTTACTGTTTTAAGCACACTTCCCTTTTAAGCATGTCTATCTTATCTGTTAGTTCTGTTCTCCTTATATCCATGAGTAACTAAGTCACTTAGGGGCATGCTAATGACAGAACTATAGGCTAAAAAACGTGAACCAAGTATGTAGGATAGCTCTCGAACCATTGATTGTATGTAAGCTTCATCCCACGGGCAATTTCGATTGGCCATCCATTTTGTCCAAAGAACTCCTAACCTCTGGAAGGAGTAAGAGTTCAGAGTCATATTATCATGCTAGCCTTTCAAGGTAACCAGGAAACGGCCTAGGAATAGGCGTTCCCCTAGTACAAACTAAACACTTCTGCTTTAACAAGATGCTTAAGACCTTACTTTGAGTTGAGTAAACTAAAGAATCTAATGCATGGAATCGGACGATACATGAGATAGAGTGAGTTTGATGCATAGAGAGTTGATCCAATGCTTGGGAATCGTATTAAAATGCCTATAGGATAGTCGTTAGCAGCCCTTAATTCTCCATTTTACACACTTTTACTGTTTTTACAATTGCGATAACATTGCGGTATCCGCAATTCTGCTAAGTTACCATTCTGTTTAGCTGTTTTCTTCTTCGTTTATTAATTCCATCTCTTGTCCTTTGAGTCTAATTTCAACTTGCATTTGTTTATGTTACATTCCTTTATATGTTCGGTAAGAAGTAGGCAATTAAAAACCAATTTGAACCCATCAAATCCACCCCTTCTTTCTTAACAAAACACTTCGTGAATAGCTAAAAATAAGTCTCTGTGGGAAAACGAATGAAAAAATACTCATTACTTGCTATAAGATCATGTATGCTTGCATGTTCTGAGTGCTCTCTCTCTTATTGCTTATTCTTATTAACACATTGAGCACGCAACAGTAGTCAATGAGAACAATGAACTGATTCCAACTAGGACTGTCACAGGATGGAGAGTATGTATGGATTATAGGAAGCTCAATAAAGAAACTAAAAAAGACCACTTCCCTCTACCATTCATTGACCAAATGTTAGACAGAATAGCTGGTAGAGCCTATTACTGTTTCCTAGACGGTTATTCAGGGTACAACCAAATCACTATAGACCCCAAGGACCAAGAAAAGACTACCTTTACTTGCCCTTTTGGAACTTTTGCCTTTCGCAGAATGCCTTTTGGCTTATGCAATGCACCGGCAACTTTCCAAAGGTGCATGTTGGCAATCTTCTCTGATTTGGATGAGTCCATGATAGAAATATTCATGGATGACTTTTCAGTCTTTGGGGATTCATTCACCAACTGTCTAGAGAACCTAGGACAAGTCCTGGCTAGATGTGAAGAGACTAACTTAGTCCTTAATTGGGAAAAGTGTCACTTCATGGTAGATGAGGGGATTGTCTTAGGTCATAGAGTGTCAAGGGCAGGTGTAGAAGTTGACAGGGCAAAGATAGAGATCATAGAGAAGTTGGTAGAGCCTCAGAATGTCAAGGCCATTAGAAGTTTCTTAGGGCATGCTGGCTTCGATAGAAGGTTCATTAAGGACTTTTCTAAGATAGCCAAGCCTCTGTGTGAGCTTCTAGAGCTAAACAGGCCATTCATCTTCTCTAAGGAATGTGTAGTAGCTTGGACAACCCTTAAGAAAGCACTAGTCACAACACCTGTTATAGTAGGGCCAGATTGGGATCTCCCATTTGAGATGTTATGTGATGCTAGTGACTATGCTGTAGGGGTTATGTTAGAACAGAAGATTGACAAGCTAACACATCCTGTCTATTATGCTAGTAAGACCTTGAATGAGGCTCAATGTAATTATACAACTACTGAGAAAGAGATGCTTGCTGTAGTGTTTGTTTGTGAGAAATTCAGGAACTATATTGTAGGCACTAGGACAATTGTGTACACTGACCATTCTGCCTTGAAATATCTTATGAGGAAGGCTGATGCTAAGCCTAGGTTGATTAGGTGGGTGTTATTGCTGCAGGAATTCGATTTGGACATTCGAGACAAGAAAGGATGTGAAAATGTGGTTGCGGATCACCTTTCTCGATTGCAGCACAATTGCGAAAAAATTGCGGAACTCGCAATTTCAGATGCTTTCATTGATGAACATGTCTTTGTTTTGACTCATTGTGATAACGATGAGGAACCTTGGTTTGCTGACATTGCTAACTTCCTTGCATCACAGGTATTACCAGTTTTCAAGGGAGGACAAGAGAAGAAGAGGTTCCTTCATGAAGCAAGGAAATTCATATGGGATGACCCCACACTTTACAGAACCTGTGCTGATGGCTTGCTGAGGAAGTGTGTTTCAGCTGCTGAAGCGAAGTCTGTGCTGCAGCACTGCCACACAGCTCCTTATGGTGGTCACTTTGGTGGCCAAAGAACAGCTGCAAAGGTATTTCAGAGTGGCTACTATTGGCCAACAATCTTCAAGGATGCCCACAACTATGCCCACAGCTGCGATGAATGTCAAAGAACAGGTAACCTCAGTCGAAAGGATGAGATGCCCCTCACCTACATCTTAGAGTTGGAGCTCTTTGATGTGTGGGGCATTGACTTCATGGGGCCATTCCCTCCATCATCAGGTAACCTTTACATTTTGGTAGTAGTAGACTACGTATCCAAGTGGGTAGAGGCCAAAGCATGTCCCAATAATGATGCTAAAACAGTCACCAAATTCTTGCATAGGCACATTTTTACTAGGTTTGGGACACCTCGTGCCATCATTAGTGATGAGGGGTCACATTTCATTAACAAGGCTATGGAGAAAGTGTTGGCTAAGTATAACATTAGACATAGAGTAGCCACCCCCTATCACCCACACTCGAATGGACAGGCTGAAATTTCAAATAGGGAGATTAAGAACATCCTAGAAAAAGTGGTCAAACCTAATAGGAAAGACTGGTCCTTTAAGCTTGAGGATGCACTTTGGGCTTATAGGACAGCATATAAGACACCCCTAGGTATGTCTCCTTATAGGCTGGTATATGGCAAGACTTGTCACTTACCACTTGAGTTAGAAATCAAAGCATTTTGGGCCATGAAAGAATTGAATTTTTGCGTAAATGATGCGGGGACATTACGGTCCTTACAATTACATGAGCTTGATGAGCTTAGACATATGGCCTATGAAAATGCTAAGATGTATAAGGAAAAGACCAAGATTTGGCACGATAGTAGACTTAGAGTTAAGGACTTTAAGAAGGGTCAACTTGTTTTGTTGTTTAACTCACGGTTGAAACTATTTCCAGGGAAACTTAAGTCTAGGTGGTCAGGTCCTTTTGTGATTACTATTGTGTTTGTTCATGGTGCCATAGAGATAAAGAACTTGCAGCAAGGCCAACCATTCATGGTTAATGGTGCAAGATTGAAGCACTACTATGAGGAAGGAGATGTGAAAACTCTCTCGGCCTTCCTCTTGACTGAAGCTTGACAATGAGAACGAGAGAGGACGAGTGATTGCTGTGCTCGTCAACATAAGGCTCATGCCTTAGTTTATATTTTGCGATTTTCCGGTTATCGTTTGTGTGTTTTGTTGTATGATTTTAATTACGAATTTGATGTTATTTTTATTTCTTTTTGTAGGGAATCGAAAGAGGGAATCAAGGAGAGTAACTCCAGCTTTAAAAACCAAGAAAAGATTGAGCCAAATGAAAGATACGGACGAGCAAAGATTGACATTTAGATGAAAAAAATCCCTAAAATTGCGCTGGATTTGCAGGATCCGCAAAATATAGCCGTTGGGATTTATCCGTTTCCTTTATATCCGTTAGAAGGCGCTCGATCGATACGATTCTCCCACTCTCTGAATTCCAAGAAAGCTGCGATTCTTTTCATCTTTGATTCTTCTCTCCAAATCTCCAAGACTCAACAATGGTGTTCACAAGGGCTGAAAGATCTGCAGCCAAGAAGAGGGCTGACGACGCTGAAACGGCTGCGAGAGATGCATTGCTTGCCTTGGCTGATGCTGAGGCTGCGCGAACGGAACGACTGGATAAGCTTCCGATTCGCAAGAAGAAGTGGAAGGTTGTCTCTGAGATACCTGCTGGACCCTCTGAACCAGCAGGCACACCCAAGAAGCGTAGGTGGAGTTTAGCGGTGGCCGCTGAACCGAGCAAAGAGAAGACTCCCTCTGTGGAGAGTCAAGAAACTGATCGTGTGTCCCACGATTCAGCCAAGAGGAGTGCCTCGCCACCTGCACCACCAGCGCACAGCTCTTCTCCATCACCGCCAGCGCAGAGCCCTGAGCAGCCGTCTTCACCACTACGTTTTGCACAGACACCTTCAGCAGAGCAAACAACCACGCCGTCGCACACTTCCCCACGGCCTGACCCTGAATTCCCATATGGGGAGTACCAAGAATCAACGCAGGGCAGTGGTGAAGGTGAGGACGAGGAGGTTTTCTCGCCTGTGAGGGAAGTTAGCCCGGAGAGTCTTGAACAGAAGACTGACTCAATGGAAGAGACGTTGGGGGCGTGCCTGCAGCAGATCACCATTGAGGCAAAGCTCAAGAAGAAGAAGAAGGCCAAGATTCTTAAGGCCAAGCGATCCAAGAAGCTGAAGAAGAAGAAGGCCAAGAAGGTTGAGGCTGCCGAGTCAGCCAAAGAGAGCACTGAGCCTTCGCTCAAACGACTCAAGGTTGAGGCTGCCGAGTCAGCCAAGCCAGCGAATAAAGGGAAGGCCAAGCTCTACCCTGAAGATGAGCCTCAGTCAGTGAGGTATGTTTCCTCTGATGCTGAGTCCAGGGGTGCTGAGCTGAGGAAGAGGGAGTTGTTGCACGAGAAAGGCTTCCTCGACAGACCTGCTGACCTGCCGCAGTTCTTGCGCGCAGGAATCATAAATCATGGCTGGGAGGAGTTGTGCAGACCGCCCAATCCAGCTTACACGAGCATGGTTTACGACTTCTACGCCAACCTGGCGAAACTCTGAGGAAGGGCTTTCTGTGGTGCGGGGAGTAGAGGTGGATTACTCAGCAAAAGCCATCAACGAAGCTTATGGCCTCAAGGGCCAAAGACACACTGATTATGCAAGGATCGTTGATGAGCCTACTGAGGCAGTGCTGGAGGAGGCCATTCGAACCATTGGCCAGCCTGAAGCAGCGTGGACTGTCTCACGCAATGGGAGGCACACCCTCATGAGTGCCAACCTGACAGCAAAGGCAGCTGTATGGTTTGCCTTTGTAAGGAGAAGGCTGTCCCCTGTGACCCATGAGACGACCATCAACCAGAGCAGATCGCTGCTGGTCTATGCCATTATGCGAGGTCTCACGGTCAATGTGGGGGAAATCATGTCAGCCGCCATTGCTGAGTGCGCCAAGAAAGGTAAGGGACCATTGTTTTTCCCTAACACCATAACCAAATTATGTTTGCTTGCAAGAGTCCCCATTGAGCGAATGGAGCAGCAGATGGCTTACACGGGCCACTTGGAGCTGCCTGCTAGCTTGAGGCTGAAGAGGAAGGGGAATATGGAGTTTGAACTGGATAGGCTGGCTGCTGATCAGTCACTATCCATGGCATGCCTGATGGATATGCAGAGGAGGATGGCTCAATGGGCCACTTACGCGCAGGCACGGGACAAGGAAGTTGCAGACCAACTTGGCTGTATCTTCCCTGACTTCCCCACAAACCTTCTGACTCCATGGGTGCCTCCACGACCACGACAACCAGATGAGGATGAAGACGTTTGAGTGCTGGTTTGAATTGCACTGAAGGGAGTATTGCTGTTCCCTTAGAAGAAAAAAAAACAACTTTCTGCTTTCTGTTAGACCATGTGAATTATGCTGTTTTTCGAACACTTTTGATCTGTTTTAGATGCTTAGTTTTATGTTTTTAATCTTGCTTAGTATAGTCTGATGATAGTTGACTAGGTAGGTTAGTTTTGTTTAATTTTTAGGGAGCTCGAATGACTGGAAAAAGCATGCTTAGGGGCCTTAATCACTGTTATATCTGCCCTGACTTGATTGCGAAATAATTGCGGTACCCGCAATTTTCATTACTGAAAGCATGTTTTGGACTGTCTGTTTAGTTAGGCTGTGATCTGTTTAAATTCCATCTTTTGCTGCTATCATGACTACCATATATAGCTTATCTAAAAGCATGCTGGATGAGTGTCATAGGACACCCTTTGCTAGTTTAAATCAACCTCTAAAAAGCTCAGCATGCACAGCTTTAAGCCCTTATCTGTCTGTTTTTTAAAAATTACTGCTGCTGTGATATTTGCCGTTCGAATGTTTTGTCTATGCCTAGGGCTTTAGATTCTCTTTGTTTTACCTTAGACTAGATGCTTCTAGGATAGTTTGGGGGTGTGCCACCTCAGACACTCATTGGGGACAATGAGTAGTTGAAGTTTGGGGGAGGCCACCCTAGGCCTAGGCACATTCCTCTCTCCCTTAGAAACATAAGCATTCTTCTTCTCCTTTACAAAAAATGATGAACTAAAAAAAAAAAAATGAAAAATAGAATAAAGAGGGGGGTCTCTCTTAGGTTGCTAAGTAATCAGTGCCAAGTGTGTGACCCACAAGTGGCATTGCATCAAAAGGCAACCCGAGGAGAGGCCCTACCTAAGTAAGAAAAAGGGTAAAGAATAGGGAAGAAGAATGTATACCTAGGAGTTATAACTTTGTGGCTTAGATGTCCTATTTAAAAAGCACTCTGATCCTCAATTAGCTAAGCACAAAGTTGTAACTTGTAGGGTTGTTTAGGGAGATGAGTGTTTATCCAATGTAGTGATGCCAGGGTTTAGGTTGTTCTTTAAAAGTACTACTGTCACCGTTAATACTAAGACTGGCATGACTCTAAGGAACCCTAGACACATTAAAAATAAAGCTAGAAGCATGTACTGAGTTTGAGGTAAAGCTAGGCAGAATTTGAAACCTTAGGGATAGTGGCATGATATGACAAAAGCAAGTAGATCAGTTGTAGGGAGTTCATGGAAACAGATGGAGTGTTAGGCAGGCGAAGTCAGAAGAAGCTAGATAAGAGGGTAGTTTTAAGCTTAGAAGTGTGTCACAGGACAACAGTGCTAGATAGGGATATAGGGGAGTTAGTAAGTGGTTAAAGAAGAAGAAACAGCAGCCTAGGAAAGTCCTTAGATTGCTTGAGGACAAGCAAAACCTTAAGTTTGGGGGTGTGTTACGTCTCCAAAAGTGACCTTTTTAGGACTTAATTGGCTTAGAAAGATGTTCACTCTTAGGTGTTTTTGATAGCATTTAGCCTAAACCTATGCTTAAATATGAGAATTAGAAGAAGGTAGCTAAATTAGGACTTATGTACAATAGGAAAGAAAAGAGTTGAAAACCGAAGGAAAAGAATGAAAAACAAGCATTGCGAACGCATTGCGGAAACATTGCGGTCACCGCAATGTTTCAAGTGAAAACCGTAAGTTGACTGATCTTTTTCTGTTAATTTCCGTTATTTCAGGGATTCGTTCTTTCTCCTCCATCCATTCTGAAGTACGACGTTGAAGATTGATGGTTCTCCTTGGCCCAAATTCACCTGCAGATTACTATAAATAGGGGTCAAAGTCGAGGGTTCAAGCATCATCCGAAAGCGTAGAAGTCTTCTCGCAGTCCACCTTTTCTCCTAGTTTTCCTTTGCCGTTTGCTGGTTTGCGAAGCTCAGCTGTTGGAATCGATAATCTGATAGGAAGGAGAGGAGATTCTTCTTCTCTCCCGATTGGATTCATCCAAGCAAGGCTGACCTTTCTCATCCTTCATTCGAGGCGGCTGCAACGAGATTTCGAGTTGTTTTACTGTTTTCTGTTCTTCATTTCTACTTTACAACTCTGTCTTGTGTTGTTTCTGTTCTTGTGGCTAGTTTAGATCATTTCGTTGTGTTCTGTCTATCTGTTCTTTACTTTAAGTATCTTTTATATTCACTCAAACAATCAATTAATCAAACGCAAAGTTCAGTCTTCACAGTTTCTGCCTTTGCATTCTACTGCTTTCCCTTGCTGTTTTAAGCACATTTCCCTTCTAAGCATGTCCATCTTATCCTTTAGTTCTGTTCTCCTTATATCCATGAGTAACTAAGTCACTTAGGGGCATGCTAATGACAACTCCATAGGCTTAAAAACGTGAATCAAGCATGTAGGATAGCTCTCGAAGCATTGATTGTATGTAAGCTTCATCCCACGGGCAATTTCGATTGGCCATCCATTTTGTCCAAAGAACTCCTAACCTCTGGAAGGAGTAAGAGTTCAGAGTCATATTATCATGCTAGCCTTTCAAGGTAACCAGGAAACGGCCTAGGAATAGGCGTTTCCCTAGTACAAACCATATCTTTCTGCTTTAACAAGATGCTTAAGACCTTACTTTGAGTTGAGTAAACTAAAGAATCTAATGCATGGAATCGGACGATACATGAGATTGAGATAGTTTGATGCATAGAGAGTAGATCCAGTGCTTGAGAATCGTATAAGAATGCCTATAGGATAGTCATTAGTAGCCCTTAACTCACCCATTTACACACTTTCGCTGTTATTTAATTGCGGTAGAATTGCTGTCTCCGCAATTCTGCTTAAGTTAAAATTCTGTTTAGCCGTCTTTGCCTTCATTTATTAATTTCGTTTCTTTTCATTTGAGCTTAAATTTCACTTGTTCTCGTTGATGTTACTACCCTTTACACATTCAGCAAAAATTAGATAATTAAAAACCAATTTTACCCCATCAAATCCACCCCTTCTTTCTTAACAAAACACTTCGCGAATAGCTAAAAATAAATCTCTGTGGGAAAACGAATGAAATATACTTACTACTTGCTATAAGATCATGTATGCTTGCATGTTCTGAGTGCTCTATCTCTTTTATTGCCTAATTATTTTAACACATTGAGCACGCAACAGCACCTCAAGTGCTCAGCCAGTTCTATGTCTCTTGCTTGAGAGTACTCAACCCATTGGGCTAGCTTTTGCTGCATGTCCAGCAGACATGACATAGAAACAGCTTGAGCAGAGGCGAGGCTATCAAGCTCAATCTGCATATTACCCTTCCTCTTCAGCTTCAGGTCGCTTGACAGCTCTAAGTGGCCTGCATAGGCCAATTTCTTCTCTTGTTGTGTCACAGCCACTCCTGCGCGAAGACACAACTTAGTGATGGTATTGGGGAAGAAAAGTCTGCCTTTTCCCTTCTTGGAGCATTCGATAATGGAGGCAGATATGAGCTCGCCAACATCAATGGTGAGCACTTTCATGATTGCATACACTAGCAAGGACCTCCCTTGATTAATCGTCGTCTCGTGTGTGACAGGGGTTATCCTTCTTCGAATCAAGGAGAACCAAACGGCTGCCTTGTCCTTAAGAGCTGCACTCATCAATGTATGCTTCCCTTGTTTAGAAACCGCCCATGTTGCCTCAGGCATGCCTATCTCTCTCAAAGCCTCCTCCAGGATTGCCTCAGATGGTTTGGCCATGATCCTTGCATACTCCGAAATTTGATGCTCCTTGAGAGCATAAATTTCATTGATCGCCATGGGTGAGAAGTCTATCTCAACGCCTCTTACTGTGGAATAGCAGTCTTCGGGATAAATGAGGTTGCCATAAAAATCATAGACCATCTCTGAGTAAGCTTGGATTGGTCGCCTACACAATTCTTCCCAACCCTAATTGGCAATGCCTGTGCGCAAGAATTGCAGAGGTCCGCAAAAGTATCCAAAAATCCTCTTTCATGGAGGAGGTCCCTCTTCATCAAAGTCACACCCCTGGCCTTCGCTGCCTCAGACACATACCTCTCAGCTGGAGGTTCATCCTCTTCATACATTTTCCTTTTGCCTTTCGCCTTGGTCTTGGCCTTAGCTGCCTCAACAGCTTCCGTCTTCATCTTCTTGGTAGGGGGTTCGGATTCGGTTTTCTTTTTCTTGGCTTTCTTTGAGGCCTTTGGCCTTTTCGCCTTTATGATTACAGGGGTGATAGCTCCAAAGTAGAGTTATCTTTATGTCCCTAATTCTGGCTAAAACCATGACATATATTGATTAAAATGCTTTCTTGTAGGTGATTTTATGGTCGAGAGCTCGGGAAGTCCTAAGACACATTTCGGGGCTTAAAGTGCCGTTTTAGAGCTTCATAGATGCATCGGGAGTGAAAGGGCTTAAAGAATCCAAGAGATGGCAAAAATTGTCTTGAAGAGACACAATTTGGCCATCCAAACCCGAGAGCATGCTTGCATGGGCGGCAGCGTCGAGACGCTGGCCGAGCGTCTCGACGCCGCCCCGACACCATCCGAAGGACGAGCGCGCCCCAGCGTCGAGACGCCGCCCGAGGGTCTCGACGCCAGCCCGATGATTTTCCAGATAGACGCGCGACAGCGTCGAGACGCTGTCCGAGCGTCTCGACGCCCGCGCGCGCGGCCAACTTAGGGCACAACGTCGAGACGCTCCGACGTTTAAAGGCGTGAAAACCCCATTATTTTGCCAACTTTTGCTTCTTCTTCTTCCCCAATTCTTCCTCTCGGGTTTCCACCATTTTCCACCATTTTTGGACTTCTTCTTCTCCTCTTTGCATGGTACTAAGCTCTTCCATGGGGGATTTGATTTATTCATCCTCCATGGAAGGCTAAACTAAGGTTAGTGATTAATTTTGAGTATGGATTTGTAAATTATGGATGTTTGGGGAGATTTGCCCCTTTTTGAATGTGAAGTTAATTGATTTGTTTATGCATCTTCTTACTTGATCTTCATAAAATCTAGCATGTGTAGCTAAATTAGGTTGACACCCTAGTTCCTATGCATGATAGAGGGCTAAAGGTTGGGACGTATAATTGCCCAAACCGCTAGGTAGCACGGGTTTAAGCATGGCTAATTAATTCAACCCAAAGTGACAGTTGGTAATCTGAATTAATTATCGTTTTCATGTTAGGCTTAAGGCGAGAGAGAAACCGGGTTAGTCTTAGGATTGAGCCGTCACAGTGTTTCCGTCACTGGCTTGTAGTCGATTTAGGGGTCGCTACCTTGAGTAGATTATTGGCCAAGTATAATTAGAATTGCACGTGTCTAATTATTTCTTTGGGTCATTTGAGTTAGAAATTAGCCAAATGAATTGTGTGCATAAGCATGATTAGTTAAGAAATTGTATCGATGATCCGAACATCCATAATGATCAATTCCATTTCTCGAAGTTAAGCACGACCATTTAAATTTCGCACGTTGTCCTTTAATTTTCCGTTAGCTTGCATATTAGGAGCTCCCTTCCCCCCAAACCAAATTACCATTCTTTTATTGTGCATACTTTTTATAATTAGCAAACTAGGCTTAGTTAAATTAAATTTCTTATTTCCCTGTGGATCGATCCCGTTACCACTTAGCTACAAATAGCTCGGTGTATTCAGGTTTATAAATTGTATTTTGGCAAGCCTCGACAGCTTGAATTTGGAGTACCACATAAAGTGCTCTACCAAGGGGTTCTCTTCTTAGGCACCGATTCTGTCCCTTTTTCTAATCCAGCCACCACTTCAGCAGCCACCCGTTTGATGCATTCATCTATTGTTTCGGTCACAGGTGACCGTCTCTCCATCTCTTCTTCAACAGGACTTCCATCCCTCAGGGGACTGTCGACTTCCTCTCCCCCTTGCACATCAAGGCTAACGTCCCTGATGGGGCGGATGATCTCCTCGCCTTTTTTCGCATCACCCATTGTGGTAGATGCCGAATTCGACTGTGCTGGAGAAGAGACCTTAGTACCTGACTGTTGCTGCGTGGCCGATTGGCTTTGCATGGCAGTTTCGAACGATGGTACGCTGGCGGTGGGGCTTTCTTCACTCGTGTCCTCCCTGATCTGTGTCTTGGGATCCCTTCCAGCCGTGACCTTCCACTTTCGTTTTGTAGGGATCTTTCTAGGTTCAGAGGGAATGGCTGCCTCAGCCGAGGCTAAAGAGATCAGGGCATCCCCTGCCATAGCAGTTTCTTCCATTGTGGGGGAAGGTTTAGTTGGGGTGGAGCCTTCAGCTTCTTGACGGCGGGATTCTCGTGTGGATACCATGATTTTCTTGGAGGTAAAGAAACGAATTTTTGAGAAGAAGAAGGGAGAATTTCTGTTGAGAGCTCGGGGGTTTCGGATTTCGCAATAAAAGAGAGTTGCAGCCTTTCCCTATTTATAACGGTTTGCACAATTAAAGGCTATGCCTTTGCGGACTCCGCAACGCAATCACAATACCTCTAATCTCCCACAAAATCTTCAAAATATAACCGTTGGGGATTTTATTTCCCGTTTTGGCGACTGCCGCAAGATCTTCGCAATTCCCAAATCTCTGATTTTCTTGATTCTCCTATAATTCCTCTCTTCCTCTTGATTGATCCACCGATCTTGTCATTTTAAATTTCAAATATTTCCTCCTAATTTCAATCAACATTAAATAAAATTAGTTACTTTCAATAATTAAGAATTTACTAACAAAAACATTTAAATAGAAATAAACATAAAAAAAAAATACTATTTTGAGCACAAAGATATTTCCAATAACGTCCATGCTCATCCCTTTTAGATTGACTTCAAGCTTCGGACAATAGGAATGCCGAGAGCGTTCCTACGTCTGCTTCCTCGTAGTAGTGTTTTAATCTTGCACCATTCACCATAAACGGCTGGCCCTGTTCCAAATTTTGGATCTCAATTGCACCATGCACAAACACATTAGTAATGACAAAGGGACCAGACCAACGGGACTTGAGTTTTCCAGGAAACATCTTCAATCGTGAATTAAATAATAAAACATGTTGGCCCTTTTTGAAATCCTTTAGCCTAAGTCTACTATCATGCCAACTTTTAGTTTTTTTCTTTATACATCTTAGCATTTTCGTATGACATGTGCCTTAATTCATCTAATTCATGTAATTGCAGAGACCGCAATGTTCCGGCATCGGTCACGCAAAAGTTTAACTCCTTTAAAGCCCAAAAGGCTTTGTTTTCTAATTCAAGGGGAAGATGGCATGTTTTTCCATAAACTAGCCTATAGGGGGACATTCCTAAAGGTGTTTTATATGCAGTTCTATATGCCCAAAGTGCATCATCTAATTTATAAGACCAATCATTTCTATTTGGTTTTACAACTTTCTCTAAGATACTCTTGATCTCTCCATTAGAGATTTCTGCCTGCCCATTTGAATGGGGATGATAGGGTGTTGCCACCCTATGCTTAACATTATACTTGGCTAATACCTTCTCCATGGATTTGTTTATGAAATGTGTCCCCTCATCACTTATGATGGCATGAGGAGTGCCAAATCGTGTGAAGATATGTCTATTAAGAAATTTTATAACTGTTTTAGCATCATTTAAAGGACATGCAATTGCCTCAACCCATTTTGAGACATAGTGTACAGCTACTAAAATATATAGATTACCAGCAGATGGTGGGAATGGACCCATAAAGTCAATACCCTATACGTCAAAGAGTTCTAACTCTAAGATGTATGTCAGAGGCATCCCATCCTTCCTACTGAGGTTACCTGTTCGTTGGCACTCATTGCAATTGTGTGCGTAGTCATGTGCGTCCTCGAAGATTGTTGGCCAAAAATAGCCACTCTGAAATACCTTCGCAGCCGTCCTTTGACCACCAAAATGTCCTCCATACGGGGCTGTATGGCAATGCTGCAGGATGGATCTTGCTTCAGCAGCTGACACACATTTCCTTAGCAATCCATCCGCACAACACTTGTAAAGGGTTGGATCATCCCAAATGTACTTTCTAGCCTCGTTCAAGAACTTCTTCTTGTCCTGCCCTTTATTGAATTCAGGTAATACCTGTGAGGCAAGAAAATTTGCGATGTCAGCAAACCATGGTTAAGCATTATCATCACAATGTAATAAGACAAAAACATGTTCATCAACAAAATAATCCATCTTTGCGGGCTTCGCAATAGATTCGCAATGACTCTGCAATCTTGATAAGTGGTCAGCAACCACGTTTTCACATCCCTTTTTGTCTCGTATTTCCAAATCAAATTCCTGCAAGAGTAGCACCCATCTAATTAGCCGAGGCTTGGCATCAGCCTTTCTCATTAAGTACTTTATTGCAGAACGATCAGTATATACAATTGTTTTGTTTCCTACAATATAGGCTCTGAATTTCTCACATGCAAACACTCGGACAACATTTCCTTTTCAGTAGTAGTGTAGTTACATTGAGCTTCATTTAATGTTTTACCTGCATAATAAATAGGGTGTGTTAATTTATCTCTCTTCTGGCCAAGCATGGCTCCAATTGCATAATCACTCGCATCACACATCAATTCAAAGGGCATATCCCAATTTGGGCCGATTATGATTGGAGCTTTTACTAGGGCAGTTTTAAGCTTAGTCCAAGCTAACAAACATTCATTTGAAAAGATAAAAGTCTTATTTAACTCTAGCAGCTCACAGAGGGGTTTGAAGATTTTTGAAAAGTCTTTTATAAATCTTCTATAAAACCCTGCGTGTCCTAAGAAACTTCTTATGGCTTTCACATTCTTAGGTTTAACTAACTTCTCAATGACTTCTATTTTGGCCTTATCAACTTCTATTCCTGCTTTGGACACTCTATGTCCTAATATTATGCCTTCTTCCACCATGAAGTGGCTTTTTTCCCAATTCAAGACTAGATTGGTTTCCTCACACCGAGTGAGAACTTGTCCTAGATTGGCTAGACAGTGGTTAAAGGAATCACCAAACACTGAAAAGTCATCCATGAATATTTCTACTATGGATTCATCTAGATCAGAGAAGATTGCCAACATACATCGTTGGAACGTTGTGGAGCATTGCATAGGCCGAATGGCATTCTGCGAAAAGAAAACGTGCCAAATGGACATGTAAATGTTGTCTTCTCTTGGTCCTTAGGGTCTATGGTGATTTGATTATACCCTGAGTAGCCGTCTAAAAAGCAATAGAAGGCTTGGCCAGCTAATCTATCGAGCATTTGGTCGATGAAAGGCAGAGGGAAATGGTCCTTTTTTGTTTCTTTATTAAGTTTTCGGTAGTCCATACATACTCTCCATCCTGTGACGGTTCTAGTGTGTATTAATTCATTATTTTCATTAACTACTACTGTCATACCACCCTTTTTTGGTACGCATTGAATAGGACTGACCCACTGACTATTGGATATAGGGAAGATCACACATGCATCTAACCACTTAATGATTTCTTTTTTAACTACCTTCTTCATGGAGAGGTTCAACCTACGTTGATGCTCTATTCTAGGTGTGTGTCCTTCCTCTAACAGTATCTTGTGCATACAATAAGAAGGACTTATGCCCCTAATGTCAGCAATCGTCCACCCAATTGCCTTTCTATATTGCTTAAGCAGCAAAATTAACGTATTTTCATGTTGTTCATTCAATTTGGATGAAATAATGACAGACAATGTGTCTTTCTCTCCTAGATATGCATATTTACGGTGTTGTGGCAGTGGTTTTAATTCTAACAAAGGTGGTTGTTCAATTGATGGCATCATAGGGGTTGTGGTTCTTTCAGATAGTTCATTGGTCATGCATACATGCTGAGGTTTATTCACAGATATATCCATAATTTCAGCAATATTTAAATCATTCAAATCAATTTGTGCATAATCAGTAGCATGCTTGACTAATAATTCATGCTCAAGTTCGTCTTCAATTAGTGAATCTATTATATCTACAGTAGCACAGTGTTCAAGGTCAGAAGGGTACCTTAAAGCCTTAAAAACACTAAACTTAACCTCTTCATCATGGACTTGCATGGTAAGTTCACCCTTTTGAACATCAATTAGGGCCCTACCTGTGGCTAAGAAAGGTCTGCCTAAGATGATTGGCACTTCTTTGTCTGCCTCATAGTCCAAGATAATGAAATCTGCGAGAAAAATAAATTTGTCAACCTTGACTAGAATATCCTCAATTTTACCTTCAGGGTATGAGATGGATCTGTCTGCAAGTTGCAAAGTGACTGTTGTTGGACGTGCCTCTCCTATTCCAAGCTGTTGGAATAATGATAAGGGCATGAGGTTTATACTGGCTCCCAGATCACATAAAGCTCTGCCCACATGCTTGCCTCCCAATTCTACTGGCAAAGTGAAGGAACCAGGATCCTTCTCTTTCTTTGGCAGCTTGTTCTGGAGTATGGCACTGCATTCTTCAGTAAGATTAACAGTTTCAAATTCTCCAATGACTTTCTTATTGATTATGATGTCCTTTAAAAACTTCACATATGTTGGCATGGACTGCAATACTTCCACAAAAGGAATATTAACATGGACTTGCTTCAAGATTTCCAAAAAATTATGGAAATGAGCTTCTTGTTCCTGTTTCTTTCTAAGCCGTCTAGGAAATGGAGGTGGTGGCACATAGGTAGGCAAATCAGGTTGCCTAAGGACAGAGGGAGGCCTTGGAATTTCTTCTGGTTCCTCAATGATGGGCTCAAGCCTCGCCCTTGTTGTACTTAGTTGTACTTGATCAATGTTAGGCAGAGGGTCTAGTGGAGCACTAGACTCTTCATTCTCTACTCTCTTTGGTCCTTCTCTGCTACTAATCACCAATGGCCTTCCACTTTGTAGTTAGCTTGAACTTGTTTCTTATCATCCCTTTTAGGATTTTCAATATCAGCAGGCAGTCTGCCTTGGGGTCTATTCTTTAGCTCGTTTGCTATTTTCCCAATTTGATTCTCTAAACTTCTCAAGATTGCTTGCTGGCTCTGCAAGGTTGCATCATTCTTGGCTATGTATTCCTTCAGCAAGTTTTCCACTGATGTTCCCATCGGTTGGATGTTGGCATATTATTTTTGGTATGGAGGTTGATTACTTTGAGTGTGTTGAGTGAACCCAGGTGGTCCACTTGGTCATGTTTGGTTTTGCATCTGGCTGATGCCTTGTTGTCCACTCCAAGAGAAATTAGGATGGTTTCTCCAGCCAGGGTTATATGTATTTGAATAGGGGTTGTTTTTAGGTTGTTGCTGACTTCCAACATAGCACACAGAGGTTGGATTCGCACGGAAATAGTCATACACATGCCCTTCTCCACAGAATCCACACACGAGTGCCTCTAATTGATTAGCCACTGCTGTGCTTGTTGAAGCAGATGCCACTGTATTGGCATTTTGTTGGATGTTCGTCTGAGCCATTTGCTTCATCAGATTTGTCAATGCATTTGTCTGATTGCTCATTGCACTGAGTGCATCCATGTCATGAGCCTTCCTTCTATTTGGCTCCACAGGATCATCTGACCACCGACAGTGTGAAGTTGAGATTTTCTCCAAAATTTCATAAGCCTCGTTATAGCTCTTTGATAGCATAGATCCTCCAGCTGAGGAATTCAGAACTTGCCTCGTGCTGGGGTTACATCCTTTGAAGAATACTTCAATCTGGATACACCATGGGATGCCATGGTGTGGACATTTGAGTAGCAGATCCTTGAATCTGGTCCAAGCTTCATGCAGAGATTCATTCTCAGCTTGTTTAAATTTGATGATGTCGTCACGAAAATTTGAGTTCCTATCTGGAGGAAAATACTTCACTAGAAACTTCTCGGCTAGGTCTGTCCAGTTGACAATTGATCCGGATGGAAAGTAATTTAACCATGTCTTGGCCTTGTCTCTCAATGAGTATGGAAATAGGTACAGCCGTAAAGCTTCTTGAGACACTCCTGGGATGACAAAGGTGTCACTCACTCCCAGGAAGTTCCTTAAGTGATTGTGGGGGTCTTCATTCTCCACACCGAAGAATTGACCAACTATTGACAGCATCTGAAACATTACAGGTTTCAGTTCGAATGAGTGAGCCATGATCTCTGGACGTATGATGCTCGGATTGAGCTCCTCAGGCATAGGTACAAGGTAGGATAGTATAGCAGTGTCCTTATCATTCTCAATTTCAATGGGATTGCGAGTGTTAAGTGCTCGGTTTGGTGCTTCTTCTGCTCTGTCCATTTCAGCTTGTTGTGGTTCGACTTGCACTGACTCTGCGTGGTCAACAATGTGCTGAAATACAAGTTGATTTTGAGTTTGCTGATTCAAACGACGTGCAACTTCCCTTCTAATTTTATTTTTGTTCCTTAGAGTTCTTTCAGGCTCGGGATCAAACTCTAGATTGTAGTTTGGAAACTCATTCATAAACCAGTGATGTTAGTACCTGCAAAATGGACACAAAAGATTAGCTCCAATCATTTAAGTTTTTTTTCTAAAATAACACAAATCGTTTTGACTCAACAGAGTCCCCGGCAGCGTCGCCAAAAACTTGTTGCGTGCTCAGTGTGTATGTAAATTAGGTGAGAAGAGCACTCAGATCATGCAAGTATAGATGATCTGCAGCAAGTGATAAGTGTTTTATATCGATTTCCCACAGAGACTAAGTTGAGTAAATGCCGATTTTATGCGTGTTAAATTAGTTAAGGTAACCAGGAATGAATGGATTTTGGTTTGAGACACAAAATTGTAAAGGACACAAAGGAAACACAAAGTTACAACAATTGCAAAACAAGCTAAGGAACTACACTATTGGAAGATAGTATTGCGGATCTCGCAATACTTTCGCAATAAGCTAGCAATGAATTGACAAGTGAAATCCAATTTAAAGGCAAAAAATAAGATTGCGGCTTTCGCAATATTCTCGCAATGGATTAACAACAGATTAGCAGCAAGTAAAATCTAAGATAAAACAGCAAGGTTGGCTAAGAACCCTCCATAGGCATACACTATGATTATTCAGCAGTGAACAAACATTACATGCATCGTATTCAGCTAGATCTCATACATCTTTCGATTATATGCATTAGATTCATAAGTTACTCATATCCAAGTAAGGCTAAGAACCTATTTATGATTGCATGCTTTTAAACGTGTTACGAAAGCACCTATTCTTAGATCACTCTTTGGTTACCATGAAAGGCTAACATGAATGAATGACTCTGAATTCTTACTCCTTCCAGAGGTTAGGAATTCTTTAGAACAAAATGGATGGCCGGTCGAAATTGTCCATGGGATGAAGCTCACATTCATTCAATGCATCTATGCTCATTTACATGTTGATTTCACATAAGTATATCCTACAGATTCATCTCACCTAACCTCTATAAAATTAGCTACTCATGGCTTTAGAAGAACTCAACAAAACTAATTGATTACTCATGAAATGAAGAACTCAACAAAACTAATTGATTAAAATACGATTGAGAGAAGAACTCAACAAAACTAATTGATTACTATTGAAAGGCAAATCCAGTACAATTCATAAAGAAAACACAACTCAATCTAAAAACAATAATTAAAACGAAACAGTAGAGGAACCGAACATAGAAACTAAAAGACAGCAGAATCCGATTCGAAGACAAAAGCTAAAAAGGAAAGCAGTAGATTAGATGAAGGTCCTCTTGACCACGATTCGCCTCGGATGAAGGAGAAGAATGGCTGATCTTGGGAAGGAATTCAGTCAGAAGAGAAGATGAATCTTCTCTTCTTACTTTTGAATTATCGACGCCAAGGAGCCTTTGTTTCTTCGATCCAACAATCGGGAGACCGTAATTCGTTTCTGCGGTATTGGCCTTTGATTCTCTTCACCGTCGAGTGATTGATCTCTTTCTTCTTCATCTGGCTCTCTTATATAGCCTTCAGAGGTTCCCTGGGCTGCGGATCTCCATCCAATTCGAGGTAACAACCCCACACGTGGCAGCTATAGGAAGGGTTGGCGGCTGGAAAAACGCAGCAGCAAAGACCAGTATTGCGATTGCTTTGCGATCGCAATGCTCTGTTTCCAGCTTCCCTTCTTCTGATCCCATTGCGTTCCTCGCAAAACTTCAGCAATACATCTGCAAGGCATTAATTAAACATTTTTTCATCAATTTACACACTTATGCACAGCTTTTTCACATAAGCCTTAAATTAACCTCATTTCACAAATTGTCACGATAAAACACATATTATGCTCATTAATAGTTAAAATGCTCTAAAGACTTCATGAATATCAAGTAATTATAGCCCTAAATAACTCTCTTTTGGAGAGGTAACAGCCGACTAACATGCGTAACAATTATGGGTGTCAATCCTAATTAGAAAGGCGTGACATTCGTTCTTTATACAGATTGGAGATGCAAGAAATCAACAATACAATGCTAGAAATTCATACAAAACCCTCACTAAGCATCAAAGTAAATCCTTAACTCAAATTAGAGCACTTACCTTAGCCAAACGTGTTGAAAATCGATCCAAAATTGTCCAAAACCTTGAAAATTGATGAAAATATCACCAAACCCGAGGCCAAAAAACTCAAACTCGAAAATTCTCTCTCCTAGATGAATAGTTGCTGAAAAACTAGGTCAAAAGTGCTTAAAAAGCTGAAAAAATGAATTATGGGCCTAAATTGGCCACGGGTCCATGGGAGCGGATGGGCCGCGCGCATCGTCTGGACGCTGGAGCGATTCGTGGGCGCGCGGAGCGGGTTGCGCATGTGGCCGTCTGGGCCTGGTGAAGTTGGGTCGCGCGCGCGTCTGGTGGGTGCTGAAGCGGGCTGGAGCAGTCGGTCTCCTGATGGGCCGCGTGTGAGGATGTCTGGCTGTTGACCATTGACCGTTGACCGTTGACTATTATAAAAATGAGGGAAAATTTTGCATCCACCAAGATTTGAACCTGGACCATTGTCTTAACAAGCCCTGTATCATCAAACCATTAATCAATTTTAAGTTAAAATTAGATTATTTAATTAATGTAGCTTAATCACTCAAAACGACTAATTAATAAAATATTATAAAATATTCATTTAAGCTCTTAATTATCGCAAATGCCCGATTTACCCCTTAGCAATTAAATTATACAAAATATATCAATTAAGCCCAAATAATTATTCTAATTTACAAGACTTAGGAGCTAAATATTAGCACTTTTGGAGTGCTATCAAAACCCCCAACCTAAATCTTGCTAGTCCTCGAGCAAGGTAAACTCTGAACTAGCTCCTAAGAATGAAATTGCATGCAATGACTCTAACCTCAATGCTTTTAATAAACAAGGCACTTACAACAAAAGAAAACAATCAATTGCATGCATAAGCTGAGAACATTTCAAAAATTAAACTGCTACTCCCCTACGTGCGTGTGTGATTAGCCAACCTATTCTAGCTCTTATAGACTCGGAAAAACCATATGCAACTCTACATCTCGTTTTCCCCCTACTTCTAGCAATAAAGAACAGTCTACGGCTTTTCAACAATCAAGAGAGTAACAAATTAAAAGGCCTAAATTTTCTTTTTCTTGAGTACTTTGTACTCTTTATTTTCTTTAAACTACCACTTTTTTTTACTTTTCTTTTCTTTACTTCTCCAAGAGAGCCTAACATGTCAAACTTGTCTTTGTTCCAGCTTACCAGCAATTTCATTGCACAATGTATCTGACTACGAGCAAGCTTCACATTTTTAAGGACTAATGCTCACTTCTTAACGTGCACTTTAAGAAGGAGGAGCACCTCAAGAGCTTTTATTTTCATGCTTATTCTTTTTCTTTTTTATTTTATTTTAGGCAATAGGTTCGCTATAACACGATTAATTTAATAGAACCTATCATGGATCAAGCCTTCCCTAGGGGTGCCTTTCGGGGTGACAACAAGATTTCATGCAACATAAGACAATTCTAAGCCTACAGAACCAATAATAGGATGCTACGTGCTCGATAGATGCAAGGGAGCAACATAATTTTTTTTGAAAAATGCTCAACTAACACATACAATCTCATGCTTTTCTAGATATGCAAATACGAAAAATTTAAAAGCATTTCATAGATTGTCCTCATCGAACAACATGCAACAGCAGACCAAAGCACTTCTAATTCAGAATTTCAACAGCTCAACAACTTCAAAAATCCAACAAACTTCTCCACCCCCAACCTAAAAGGATACATAGTCCTCTATGTATCACACATCAGACTAAGCAATTAAAATTATAAAATTTAAGGGAACAGAAAACCTCCCCTGAATTTTGTTAGGTTGGTGGTTGGAGCAGCCCAGTCCTTGCCCAAATATTTCGTTCCTTAGGCCACAAACCCCTACAAAAAGAAAAACAAAGAAACTAAGCTAGGAAAAATAAAAATAGAAAGTAAAGACAAGAATTTAAAAACACATGGGTTGCCTCCCAAGAAGCGCAATTATTTTAATGTCGTTATGCTCGACGTGTCCTTGTTACGTCTCCAAAAGTGACCTTTTTAGGACTTAATTAGCTTAGAAAGATGTTCACTCTTAGGTGTTTTTGATAGCATTTAGCCTAAACCTATGCTTAAATATGAGAATTAGAAGAAGGTAGCTAAATTAGGACTTATGTACAATAGGAAAGAAAAGGGTTAAAAACCGAAGGAAAAGAATGAAAAAACTGCATTGCGACAGCATTGCGAAAACATTGCTGAAGCCGCAATTATTCAAGTGAAAACCGTAAGTTGACTGATCTTTTTCTGTTAATTTCCGTGATTTCAGGGATTCGTTCTTTCTCCTCCATCCATTCTGATATACGACGTTGAAGATTGATGGTTCTCCTTGGCCCAAACGCACCTGCAAACTACTATAAAAGGGGGTCAAAGTCGGAGGTTCAAACATCATCCGGAAGCGTAGAAGTCCTCTCGCAGCTCCATTTTTCTTCGTGTTTTCCTTTGCCGTCTGTTGGAGTGAGAGTCTCAGCTGTTGGAATCGACAATCTGATAGGAAGGAGAGAAGATCCACCTTCTCTCCCGATTGGATTCATCCAAGCAAAGCTATTCTTTCATCCCCTTCAGCCGAGGCGGTTGCGACGAGGCTTCCAAGCAACATTTACTGCTTTCTGTCTTTCCTTTTCTAGTTTACATCTCTGCTTTGTGTTGTTTTCTTTCTAATAGCTAGAACACTTCATTTCGTTGCTTTCTGTCTTGCTGTTATTTACTTTACAGCTTTCTTTTGTCCAATCAAACAATCAAGTAATCAAATCTCCATTCTTCATTTCACAGTTTCTTGCCTCTGCATTCTACTGCTTTCCCTTACTGTTTTGTCTTTAAATTCCTTCTAAGCATGTCTGTTTCATCTCGTATTTCTACTTACCCCATATCCATGAGTAGCTAAGTCACTTAAGGGCATGCTAATGACAGAACTATAGGCTAAAAAACGTGAACCAAGCATGTAGGATAGCTCTCGAACCATTGATTGTATGTAAGCTTCATTCCACGGGCAATTTCGATTGGCCATCCATTTTGTCCAAAGAACTCCTAACCTCTGGAAGGAGTAAGAGTTCAGAGTCGTATAATCATGTTAGCCTTTCATGGTAGCCAGGAAACGGCCTAGGAATAGGCGTTCCCCTAGTACAAACTAAACACTTCTGCCTTAACAAGATGCTTAAGACCTTACTTTGAGTTGAGTAAACTAAAGAATCTAATGCATGGAATCGGACGATACATGAGATAGAGTGAGTTTGATGCATAGAGAGTTGATCCAATGCTTGGGAATCGTATTAAAATGCCTATAGGATAGTCGTTAGTAGCCCTTAATTCTCCATTTTACACACTTTCGCTGTTTTTACAATTGCGATAACATTGCGGTGTCCGCAATTCTGCTAAGTTACCATTCTGTTTAGCTGTTTTCCTCTTCGTTTATTAATTCCATCTCTTGTCCGTTGAGTCTAATTTCAACTTGCATTTGTTTATGTTGCATTCCTTTATATGTTCGGTAAGAAGTAGGCAATTAAAAACCAATTTGATCCCATCAAATCCACCCCTTCTTTCTTAACTTTACACTTCTCGAGTAACTTACAATAAGTCTCTGTGGGAAAACGAATGAAAAAATACTTATTACTTGCTATAAGATCATGTATGCTTGCATGTTCTGAGTGCTCTCTCTCTCTTATTTCTTATTCTTATTAACACATTGAGCACGCAACAAGTTTTTGGCGTCGCTGCCGGGGACTTATTTAAGTGAAAACGAAGTTTGTTAAGTTTGAAACACCAAGTTTATTGCCTATTGAAGCTGATCTGTTTCATTTCTTTTGCAGGTACTATTGGGGTAGTTTATGAGTGAGCCTTCAAGTAGAGATCTAGAGTTCAATCCTGAGCCCGAGAGACTATTTAAAGCCAGAAATAAAGCCAAGAAACGTCTTTTTAAACAACCCCCTATACCTCAAATCATACCTGAAATCGAAGAAATGGACGAGATAGTTCCAAATCAGGTACCTGTCATTCGCAACCCCATCGAAATAGCGAATGACAAGAATAGTGCCATTCTTTCATATTTAGTACCTATGCCTGGGGAGCTGAACCCCAGCATAATCCGTCCTGAAATCACTGCCAACTCATTCGAGTTAAAGCCAGTGATATTCCAAATGTTGTCCACTGTGGGACAATTCTTTGGAATAGAAAATGAGGACCCCCACAACCATCTTAGGAACTTCTTAGGAGTTAGTGATACCTTCATCATCCCTGGAGTGTCCCAAGAAGCTTTGAGGCTATACTTGTTCCCTTATTCTTTGAGGGACAAAGCCAAAACATGGTTAAACTCATTACCTTCTGGATCTGTCCGCAACTGGACAGACTTAGCAGAGAAATTCCTAGTCAAATACTTCCCACCTGATAGGAATTCTACCTTTCGTGATGACATAGTTAAATTCAAACAAGCTGATAATGAATCTCTTCACGAAGCTTGGACAAGGTTCAAGGACCTTCTTCTCAAATGTCCACATCATGGCATCCCATGGTGTATCCAAATAGAGGTCTTTTTCAAAGGATGCAACCCCAGCACTAGGCAAGTCTTAAATTCATCTGCTGGTGGTTCCATGTTGTCCAAGAGTTACAACGAGGCCTATGAGATCTTGGAGAAGATCTCAGCATCTCACTGTAGGTGGTCAGATGATCCAGTTGAGCCAACTAGAGCTCAAGACAAGGATGCTCTAAGTGCAATGAGCAGCCAAATAAATGCCCTGACCAACCTAGTTAAGCAAATGGCTCAAGCCAATCTCCAAACAAGTGTCAACACCGCTACCGCCATGTCAATGGGCACCCAACCAAGTCAAGGTGAGACACTTGTATGTGGATTCTGTGGGGAAGGGCACCTGTATGAATACTGCCCTGGGAATCCAGCCTCAGTCTGCTATATTGGAAGTCAGCAGCAGCCTAGGAACAACCCCTATTCCAATACTTACAACCCTGGTTGGAGGAACCACCCAAACCTGTCATGGGGTGGCCAACAGAATGTTAACCAAAATTCTAACCAACCTAGACCGAGTGGAACACCTGGTTTCACTCCCCAACATAACCAATCAATGTATCAAAAACCTTACAACCAACCTGTAGGATCTTCTGTAGAAAACTTACTCAAGGAATACATAGCTAAGAATGATGCTACTCTTCAAAGCCAGCAAGCTACTCTTAGGAGCCTAGAGAACCAAATAGGCCAATTGGCCAATGAACTCAAGAGTAGGCCCCAAGGTAGACTCCCTGCTGACACCGAGGTGCCAAGGAGAGATGGTAAAGAACAAGTTCAAGCAATTGAACTTAGAAGTGGTCGACCCTTGGTGAGCAACACAAAGGACACACCAAAGAGAGTAGAGAACACTGAGTCTAGTGCTCCACTGGAGTCTCTGCCAAACCAAGGTCCACCACCAACTAGCACATCAGGAGCCAGGCTAGAGCCAATTATTGAGGAGATAGAAGAAATTCCAAGGCCTCCACCTATCCTAAGGCGCCCTGACGTGCCTGCATATGTGCCACCACCTTCATATCCTCGAAGGCTTAAGAAGAAACAAGAACAGGAAGTGCACTTTAACAAATTTCTTGAAATTCTTAAACAAGTGCATGTCAACATTCCTTTTGTAGAAGTTTTACAATCTATGCCTTCATATGTAAAGTTTTTGAAGGACATTATTACTAACAAAAAAATAATTGGTGAGTTTGAAACAGTAAACCTCACTGAGGAGTGCAGTGCCATCCTCCAGAACAAGCTGCCCAAGAAGGAGAAGGATCCTGGTTCCTTCACCTTACCTGTAGAACTTGGAGGCAAGCACGTGGGCAGAGCGCTTTGTGACCTGGGCGCCAGCATAAACCTCATGCCCCTATCACTATTCCGCTAGCTGGGAATAGGAGAAGCACGTCCAACCACTGTCACTTTACAACTTGCAGACAGATCCATTGCATACCCAGAAGGTAAGATTGAGGATATTTTAGTAAAGGTTGACAAGTTTATTTTCCTTGCAGATTTCATTATCCTGGATTATGAAGCAGACAAGGAGGTCCCCATCCTGTTAGGCAGACCATTTCTAGCCACAGGTAGGGCACTGATAGACGTCCAAAAAGGTGAGCTTACTATGAGGGTTCATGATGAAGAGGTGAAATTTAGTGTGTATAAAGCTTTAAGGTATCCCTCTGACCTTGAATCCTGTGCTAGCATGGACGTTGTAGACTCTTTAATGGAAGAACAATTGGAGCATGTATTATTAACCAAGCATGCCAATGAATATGCAGGATTAGAATTAACTGACTTAAACGTAGCTGAGATAATGGACATATCTGTAAATAACCCTCAGCATGTTTGTATGAATATTGACTTAACTGATAGAGCTTTAAATCCTTTAAAGCCATCCATTGAGCATCCACCTGTATTAGAATTAAAGCCACTCCCCACTCACCTCAAGTATGCATATTTAGGGAGTAATGAAACTCTGCCTGTTATCATTTCTTCTAAACTAAGTGAAAAGCATGAGGTTGAACTGATATTACTGCTTAAGCAACATAGGAAGGCTATTGCATGGACTATTGCTGATATTAGAGGCATTAGCCCTTCTTATTGCATGCATAAGATTATACTAGAGGAAGAGCACACACCTAGAGTAGATCATCAACGTAGGCTGAATCCCTCTATGAAAGAGGTAGTAAAGAAAGAAATAATAAAATGGTTAGATGCTGGTGTGATCTTCCCCATAGCTAGTAGTCAGTGGGTAAGCCCTATACAGTGTGTACCTAAAAAGGGTGGGATGACTGTGGTAGTCAATGAGAACAACGAACTGATTCCAACTAACACTGTCACGGGGTGGAGAGTATGTATGGATTATAGGAAGCTCAATAAAGAAACTAAAAAAGACCATTTTCCTCTACCATTCATTGACCAGATGCTAGACAGAATAGCTGGTAGAGCCTACTATTGTTTCTTAGACGGTTATTCAGGGTATAACCAGATTACTATAGACTCTAAGGACCAAGAGAAGACTACCTTCACATGCCCTTTTGGAACCTTTGCCTTTCGCAGAATGCCTTTTGGCTTATGCAATGCACCGGCAACGTTCCAAAGGTGCATGATGGCAATCTTCTCTGAGTTGGATGAGTCCATGATAGAAATATTCATGGATGACTTCTCAGTCTTTGGGGATTCATTTACAAACTGTCTAGAGAATCTAGGACAAGTCTTGGCTAGATGTGAAGAGACTAACTTAGTCCTTAATTGGGAAAAGTGTCACTTCATGGTAGATGAGGGGATTGTCTTAGGTCATAGAGTGTCGAGGGCAGGTGTAGAAGTTGACCGAGCCAAAATTGAGATCATAGAGAAGTTGGTAGAGCCTCAGAATGTCAAGGCCATTAGAAGTTTCTTAGGGCATGCTGGCTTCTATAGAAGGTTCATTAAGGACTTTTCTAAGATAGCCAAGCCTCTGTGTGAGCTTCTAGAACTAAACAGGCCATTCATCTTCTCTAAGGAATGTGTAGTAGCTTGGACAACCCTTAAGAAAGCACTAGTCACAGCACCTGTTATAGTAGGGCCAGATTGGGATCTCCCATTTGAGATGTTATGTGATGCTAGTGACTATGCTGTAGGGGTTATGTTAGGACAGAAGAATGACAAGCTAACACACCCTGTCTATTATGCTAGTAAAACCTTGAATGAGGCTCAATGTAATTATACAACTACTGAGAAAGAGATGCTTGCTGTAGTGTTTGCTTGTGAGAAATTCAGGAACTATATTGTAGGCACTAGGACAATTGTGTACACTGACCATTCTGCCTTGAAATATCTTATGAGGAAGGCTGATGCTAAGCCTAGGTTGATTAGGTGGGTATTATTGCTGCAGGAATTTGATTTGGACATTCGAGACAAGAAAGGATGTGAAAATGTGGTTGCGGATCACCTTTCTCGATTGCAGCATAATTGCGAAAAAATTGCGGAACCCGCAATTTCTGATGCTTTCATTGATGAACATGTCTTTGTTTTGACTCATCGTGATAACGATGAGGAACCTTGGTTTGCTGACATTGCTAACTTCCTTGCATCACAGGTATTACCAGTTTTTAAGGGAGGACAAGAGAAGAAGAGGTTCCTTCATGAAGCAAGGAAATTCATATGGGATGACCCCACACTTTACAGAACCTGTGCTGACGGCTTGCTAAGGAAGTGTGTTTCAGCTGCTGAAGCGAAGTCTGTGCTGCAGCACTGCCACACAGCTCCTTATGGTGGACACTTTGGTGGCCAAAGAACAGCTGCAAAGGTATTTCAGAGTGGCTACTATTGGCCAACAATCTTCAAAGATGCCCACAACTATGCCCACAGCTGCGATGAATGCCAAAGAACAGGTAACCTCAGTCGAAAGGATGAGATGCCCCTCACCTACATCTTAGAGTTGGAGCTCTTTGATGTGTGGGGCATTGACTTCATGGGGCCATTCCCTCCATCATCAGGTAACCTTTACATTTTGGTAGCAGTAGACTACGTATCCAAGTGAGTAGAGGCCAAAGCATGTCCCAATAATGATGCTAAAACAGTCACCAAATTCTTGCATAGGCACATTTTTACTAGGTTTGGGACACCTCGTGCCATCATTAGTGATGAGGGGTCACATTTCATTAACAAGGCCATGGAGAAAGTGTTGGCTAAGTATAACATTAGACATAGAGTAGCCACTCCCTATCACCCACACTCGAATGGACAGGCTGAAATTTCAAATAGGGAGATTAAGAACATCCTAGAAAAAGTGGTCAAACCTAATAGGAAAGACTGGTCCTTGAAGCTTGAGGATGCACTTTGGGCTTATAGGACAGCATATAAGACACCCCTAGGTATGTCTCCTTATAGGCTGGTATATGGCAAGACTTGTCACTTACCACTTGAGTTAGAAAACAAAGCATTTTGGGCCATGAAGGAATTGAATTTTTGTGTAAAGGATGCGGGAACATTGCGGTCCTTACAATTACATGAGCTTGATGAGCTTAGACATATGGCCTATGAAAATGCTAAGATGTATAAGGAAAAGACCAAGATTTGGCACGATAGTAGACTTAGAGTTAAGGACTTTAAGAAGGGTCAACTTGTTTTGTTGTTTAACTCACGGTTGAAACTATTTCCAGGGAAACTTAAGTCTAGATGGTCAGGTCCATTTGTGATTACTAATGTGTTTGTTCATGGTGCCATAGAGATAAAGAACTTGCAGCAAGGCCAACCGTTTATGGTCAATGGGGCGAGGTTGAAGCACTACTATGAGGAAGGAGATGTGAAGACTCTCTCGGCCTTCCTCTTGAATGAAGCATGAAATTAAGAACGAGAGAGAACGAGTGGTTACTGTGCTCGTTTAGTCAAGGCTAATGCCTTAGTTTATTTTTTGCACTTTTTCCGGTTATCATTTGTACATATGTTGGTGTGATTTTAATTGAGTATTTAATGTTTGTTTTATTTATTTCTGCAGAGAATCAAGAGAGGGGATAAAGGAGATTAAATCCAGCCAAAGAAATCAAGAAGATGTTGAGCCAAATCGAAGATACGGTTGAGCAAAGATTGCAATTTAAATGAAAAAAAAAAAAAAAAATCTCCAACGGGCCTTAAAAGATTGCGCAGGAATTGCGGGATCCGCAAAAATATAGCCGTTGGGATTTTTTTTCCGTTTTCTTTATATCCGTTGGAAGGCGCGAGGATCTGTACGTCTCTCTCATCATCTGCTCTTCGAGCAAGCTGCGATTCTCTTCATCTTTGATTCTTCTTTCCAAATCTCCAAGATCCAACAATGGTACTCACAAGGGCTGAAAGATCTGCGGCCAAGAAAAGGGCTGACGACGCTGAAACGGCTGCGAGAGATGCATTGCTTGCCTTGGCTGATGCTGAGGCTGCACGAACGGAACGACTGGATAAGCTGCCGATTCGCAAGAAGAAGTGGAAGGTTGTCTCTGAGATACCTGCTGGACCCTCTGAACCAGCAGGCACACCCAAGAAGCGCCGGTGGAGTATCGAGATGGCCGCCGAACCAAGCAAAGCAAAGACTCCCTCTGTGGAGAGTCAAGAAACGGATCGTGCGTCCCACGAATCAACTAAGAAGGGTTCGTCGCCATCTGCATCGCCTGCGCACAGCCCTTCACCATCTGAACCAGTGCAGAGCCCTGAGCAGCCGTCTTCACCACTGAGTTCTGCACAGACACCTTCAGCAGAGCAAACAACCACGCCGTCGCACACTTCCCCACGGCCTGACCCTGAATTCCCATATGGGGAGTACCACGAATCAACGCAGGGCAGTGAGGAAGGTGAGGACGAGGAGGTTTTCTCGCCTATGAGGGAAGCTAGCCCGGAGAGTCTTGAACTGAAGACTGACTCAATGGAAGAGACGTTGGGGGCGTGCCTGCAGCATATCACCATTGAGGCAAAGCTCAAGAAGAAGAAGAAGGCCAAGATTCTTAAGGCCAAGCGAGCCAAGAAGCTGAAGAAGAAGAAGGCCAAGAAGGGTGAGGCTGCCGAGTCAGCCAAAGAGAGCACTGAGCCTTCGCTCAAACGACTCAAGGTTGAGGCTGCCGAGTCAGCCAAGCCAGCAGATAAAGGGAAGGCCAAGCTCTACCCTGAAGATGAGCCTCAGTCAGTGAGGTATGTTTCCTCTGACGCTGAATCCAGAGGCATTGAATTGAGGAAGAAGGAGTTGCTGCACGAGAAGGGCTTCCTCGACAGACCTGCTGACCTGCCGCAGTTCTTGCGCGCAGGAATTATAAATCACAGCTGGGAAGAGTTGTGCAGGCCGCCCAATCCTGCTTACACAGCTATGGTATATGACTTCTACGCCAACTTGCAAAACTCTGAGGATGGCCTGTCTGTGGTCAGAGGGGTAGAAGTGGATTTCTCAGCCAAGGCCATCAACGAAGCCTATGGTCTCAAGGGCCAAACACATACAGATTATGCACGGATTGTTGATGAGCCTACTGAGGCAGTTCTGGAAGAGGCCATTCGGACCATTGGCCAGCCTGAAGCTTCCTGGACCGTGTCACGCAATGGGAGGCACACTCTCATGAGTGCCAACCTCACGGCTAAGGCGGCTGTTTGGTTTTCGTTCGTGAGAAGGAGATTGTCCCCAGTGACTCACGAGACTACAATCAACCAGAGCCGATCGCTGCTGGTGTATGCGATAATGAGAGGTCTCACGATCAACGTGGGAGAAGTCATCACTGCTGCTATTGCTGAGTGCGCCAAGAAAGGTAAGGGACCATTGTTTTTCCCTAATACTATAAATAAACTCTGTTTGCTTGCAGGAGTTCCCATCGAGCGCATGGAGCAGCAAATGGCTTACACAGGCCACTTGGAGTTACCTGCTGGCTTACGGCTGAAGAGGAAGGGGAACATGGAATTTGAGCTGGATAGGCTGGCTGCTGATCAGTCACTGTCCATGGCTTGCCTGATGGATATGCAGAAGAGAATGGCTCAATGGGCCACATACGCGCAGGCACGGGACAAGGAAGTTGCAGACCAACTTGGCTGTATCTTCCCTGGCTTCCCCACAAACCTTCTGACTCCATGGGTGCCTCCACGACCACGACAACCAGATGAGGATGAAGACGTTTGAGTGCTGGTTTGAATTGCACTGAAGGGAGTATTGCTGTTCCCTTAGAAAAAAAAAAACAATTTTCTGCTTTCAGATAGACCATGTGAATTATGCTGTTTTTCGTACACTTTTGATCTGTTTTAGATGCTTAGTTTTATGTTTTTAATCTTGCTTAGTATAGTCTGATGATAGCTGACTAGGTAGGTTAGTTTTGTTTTATTTTTAGAGAGCTCGAATGACTGGAAAAAGCATGCTTAGGGACCTTGATCACTGTTATATCTGCCCTGACTTGATTGCGAAATAATTGCGGTACCCGCAATTTTTATTACTGAAAGCATGTTTTGGACTGTCTGTTTAGCTAGGCTGTGATCTGTTTAAATTCCATCTTTTGCTGCTATCATGACTACCATATATAGCTTATCTAAAAGCATGCTGGATGAGTGTTGATAGCTCCAAAATAGAGCTATCTTAATGTCCCTAATTCTAGCTAAAACCATGACATATATTGATTAAAATGCTTTCTTATAGGTGATTTCATGGTGAAGAGCTCGGGAAGTCCATTGATGATTTTCGGGGCTAAAAAGGTCATTTAACATGTTTTGGGAAGTGTTCGGGTCAAAACGATAGGCCAAACGGAGCTCGGGAGCCAAAACGACCCAAAAGTGGGCTAAGAGCCGAGAGGGCAGCGCCCAACGAACGCAGCACGCGCGCGCGCCCGCGCGCGCCGCTCGCAAGCACCGCACGCCCGCGCCCAGACAGCCAGACGCGCGCGCGCCCGCGCGCCCGCCCGCTCCGCCTCGCCCATGTCCGCGCGCGCCCGCGCGCGCCCTTGCCCGTGTCCGCCTCGCCCGCGCGCCCGTCATTGAAGATCTGCGTGCGCCCCAGCGTCTAGACGCTAGCTCGACGCTAGCTCGACGCTGCCCCGACAATTCCCCACCATAGACGTGCATCAGCGTCGAGCGCGCGTCGCAACGCTCGCTCAACGCCGACAGCGTCGAGACGCTGGCCGAGCGTCTCGACGCTCCGAACTCTGAAGCGTACATTTGAAGATCCACCCGAGAGCAAGCGTCGAGCGCAAGCGTCTCGACGCTCGCTCGACGCCGCGCGCGCGTCTCGACGCTGCGCGCGCGTCTCGACGCCGCCCCGCGCGCGCGCCTGCCAACTTAGGGCACAGCGTCGAGACGCTGGCCTAGCGTCTCGACGCTCCGAGCTTAAAAAGGGTAAATCCGCGTTTTTCAGCTGCAATTTTTCATCCTTCTTCTTCTCGAAGGTTCTCCTCTCGGTTCCAAGACGATTTTTCCACCATTTTTGTACTTCTTCCTCTTCTTGTGCATGATTCCAAGCACTTCCATGGTGGATTGGAGTAATCCAACCTCCATGGAAGGCTAAACCAAGGTATGTGCTTGATTTTGAGTATGGGTTTGTAAATTATGGATGTTTGGGGAGATTTTCCCCTTTGTGAATGTTAAGACAATTGGCTTGTTTATGCATCTTCTTGCTTGTTCTTCATCAAATTCTAGCATGTGTAGCTAAATTAGATTGACGCTCTAATTCTTATGCATGATAGAGGGCTAAAGGTTGGGACGTATAATTGCCTATACCGCTAGGTAGCACGGGTCTAAGCATGGCTAATTAGTTCGGCCCAAAGTGACATTGGTTACCTGAGTTAATTAACGTTTTCATGTTAGGCTTAAGGCAAGAGAGAAACCGGATTAGTCTTAGGATTAGGCCGTCGCAATGTTCCCGTCACTAGCACGTAATCGATTTAGGGGTCGCTACCTTGGATAGATTATTGGCTAAGTTTAATTAGAATTGCACGCTTCTAATTAATTCCTTGGGTCATTTGAGTTAGGAATAACCAAATGAATTGTGTGCATGAATTAGCTAACGCGTAAATCGTATCAATGATCCGAACATCCATAACGAGCAAGTCCACTTCTCGAAGTTGAGCACAACCGTTTAATTTTTGCACGTTATCATTTAATTTTCCGTTAGCATAATTAGGAGCTCCCTTCCCCCAAAACCAAATTACTATTCTTTAATTTGTGCATTCTTTTATTTCTTGCAAATTAGACTTAGTTAGATTAAATTTCTTATTTCCCTGTGGATCGACCCCGTTGCCACTTAGCTACAAATAGCTCGGTGTATTCGGGTTTATAAATTGTATTTTGGCAAGCCTCGACAGCTTGAATTTGGAGTACCCCAAAAGTACCTCTACCAAAATTGGCGCCGCTGCCGGGGATTTAATTAATTTAGTTTAGTTAAGTTTAGTTTGTTGGTTTTAAAAATTTTCTTTACTTTTTGTACAGTTTAATTCTTTTGTATTATTTTACGCGTTTTTGTTTGAGTTTTTGGAGCGCAGTCATTCTTTGAAAATTCAAAAGAAGCGCCAAGATGGAGGTCGTGGGTAATTATGAGCATCAAAGAACCATGAGGCAGCTTGCATCATCTGAGCTAGGCCGGAACACATCGAGTATCTCGTATCCGGTAGCTACAGGTAATTTTGAACTTACAGCTGGTCTGATTAACTTGTTACCCTCTTTTTGTGGTAATACAGATGAGGATCCCGTCAGACACCTCAAGGCATTCCAGATGGTGTGTGCGTCGTTTAGAACCGATGACATCACCGCAGATCAACTCCATCTCAGGACCTTTCCCTTCACCTTGAAGGAGAAGGCGAGAGACTGGATACTTTACCTACCGACCGGATCCATCACGACTTGGAAGGAGCTGCAGGGAGCGTTCTATGCGAAGTATTTTCCGCCTCCCAAGGTTGCCGCCCTTAGAAGAATGATAAATAGAATTGAGCAAGGAGAAAAAGAGACCGTTCTTGAGTGTTGGGAGAGATTTGGTCGGTTGTGTGAGGATTGTCCCAACCACCAAGTAGCTGAACAACAACTCATTCAGAACTTCTACGAAGGTCTCTTACCGCCAAACCGACAGTTAGTTGATGTCGCAAGTGGAGGATGTCTCATGGATAAAACACCCGCTGAAGCTAGAGCTTTGATTTCCAACTTGGCTAGAAGCTTGGAGCGGAGTGGAGATGGAGACAAGGAGAAAGATCGCCTGATCAGGGACGTGGACGAGCTTAAGGCTCAACTTTTTGAAGTAAGTAGTGCTATTCTTGCTTTGAAAAATAACTCACAACCCCGTTCTTCTGTTTCAGGTAGATCGTTGGAAGAGATACTTGAATCGCACCATAGGGAAACTCGAGAGCAGTTTCAAACTCTGAGCGATGCAGTGATTCAAGTGAGTAAGAGGTTGACAGTGATTGAGCACCAGAACGCGGAGAGCGCTAGTGCCATCACTCTGAGAAGTGGGAAGCATCTTCCCACGAGTACCCCGCCGGTGGAAGTCGATTATGGCCACGTCGAGCCACAGACAGAAAATCCCGAACCACGGTGGCATGGGGTAAATTTTGATCCTACATGTACTAGAGTTTATGTGCCTAAGGCTCCTTTTCCTAGCAGGTTAGCGAGACCGCCTAAGGAGGACTACGAGAAGGAGTTCCTGGACACATTCAAGAAAGTAGAGATCAACATCCCTCTGTTGGACGCTCTGAAGGAAATTCCGAGGTACGCCAAGTTCCTCAGGAAAATTTGCACCAACCAGAGGAAGACAAAGGAGAGTGAACGCGTCGTGGTAAGTGAGAACGTCTCTGCTGTGATCACAAAGAACTTACCGGTTAAATGCGGCGATCCAGGTATGTTCTCTCTCCCTTGTAAGATTGGAGGTATGCATATTAGAAGAGCAATGCTAGATCTAGGAGCCTCCATTAGTGTTATGCCGTATTCCATTTATCAGAAACTGAAACTGAAAGGAATGACTAAAACGGGAACAATTATTCAACTTGCTGATAGAACTTCTGTGCATCCTTTAGGAATTATTGAAGATGTGTTAGTGCAAGTTAATGAATTAATTTTTCCTGTTGACTTCTATGTTCTGAAAATGGATGAAAATTATTCCTCTTCGCATGCTTCGATCTTATTAGGTAGGCCCTTTATGAAAACTGCTAAAACTAAAATTAATGTGGATAAGGGCATATTATCTGTTGAGTATGGCGGAGAGGTTGTTGAGATGCATTTGCCCGATGTAGAAGAGCATGTTGATGATGTATTCTCTCTTTGTCAAGTAGACACATTTGAATCTGTAGCTCATAATGAATGCATGACTGTTGAGGATGGGGATGACCCATTATTTTTAACTGAACTTTTTGATAATCATGAGTTGCATGAGCCATCCTTGACTGAATTCTGTGATTCATCTGTTTCTACTTTGACAACTGTTGAGAACCCTGCTAATCTACTCCCTTCCACTTTACCTTGCACCTTTGAAAATGAAATGATTGATCAACCCATGCTAGATTTAGAGCCACCGGTTAATGTTGAGTCGCATGCTGTTTTTGATGAGCTTAAAATGAATGATTTGCATGAATCTGGTTCTACTTTGCAATTGGTTGATAATTCTTATGTGCACCCCTTGGAAAAGGTGGAAGATGTTTTGGGCAAAGTAAATGACCCGTTCTTTCCTGCTGATCCTTATGCTTCTGGAATGCATGAAAATTTCTCTCACGTTTTTGCATCAATTTTATGGGATCAACCTTTTGTTAAACCTTCAAAATTTAAATTTGATGTTGTATGTGCGCAGAAGGCGCGAGAGAAAGAACTGTTCATGGATTTTCGCAGGAAAGAGGTGCTTAGGAAGATGGATGGGGCATCTTCCAAGTTTGACTATGGATGAGTGGTCAAGAGAATACAGTCGAGCAATCGACTTTAAAAATTTGCGCTTCTCGGAGGCACCCGAGTTTGAACTGTATTTTTGTCATTTACTGCCTTGCTTTTGTTTATTTTTGCTTTTGAGTTGTTGTTTGTTTTCTTATTTTCCTAGGAGAAAAGGTGGAACGGTCGACGATTCGAGAGCCCATTGGAGGACGTTGGTGCACATCTCCGCCCGTCGGCTCCATAAAATTCAGGGGAGGTTTTCTGTTCCCTTAGAATTTTATTGTTTTTATAGTTGAATGCATTGGGGACAATGCATATCTTAAGGTGGGGGGTGGAGTTTGTTGATACATAGAGATGAGACTTCTTAGTAGTTGTCGAGCATATGTGTACTCTGGCTGTTAGATTAGAATCTGAATGCATGTGTCCGATGAGGACGGTCTGTGATTTGCTTGTGAACACTCCGTATTTGCATGGTTCGAAAATTTGACGATGTATGCACATTTTGAGCCTATTTTAAAAATTTTTCTGTTATTTCCCTACATTCACTGAGCACATAGCACTCTTATCCTCAGTTCTGTAGGTCTAGACTGATCTTATTTTGTCTGAAACCTTGTTGTCACCCCGAAAGGTACCATTAGGGAGGCTTGATGTGTAGAAGTAGTAATAACTCATTTGTGTATAGCGAAGCTATTGCCTAAAATAAAAAAAAAGGGTATGCATGAAAAATAAAACCTCTAGAGTTGCTCCTCCTTCTTGTGTTGCCCGTGTAACCAGGGGCGATCGTGTAACCCACGGTTGTCACTGCATGAAAGGGGAACTAATGGAAGTGAGCAATGGTCCTTAAAAACGTGAAGCTAAATTTGGCTTGACGTGTTAGGCTCTCTAGGAGAAAAATAAAAAAAAAAAAGTTGTTCAAAAGAAAAGAAAATGGGTACAAAGTACTCAAAGAAAAGAATAAAAATTAGGCCTTATGTTTTGTTGCTATTCCTGTCACTAAAAGCCGTTAGACTGTTCTTATCGCCATAAGTAGGGGGAAAACGAGTCATAGGACTGTATAAGGTTGTTCCGGGCTTGCATGAGCTAGGTTGAGAGGTGCTAGACACACACACACGTAAGGGAATAGGAGTTTAAATTTTGAAATGATTTCAACGTTTGCATGCTTTTGATGGTTTTGAATTTACTACAAGTACCTTGTTTCACAAGCATTGAGATTAGAGTCCAAGCATGCATTTAATTCTTTGGAGATTATTTAGAGTATACCTTGCTCGAGGACTAGCAAGATTTAGGTCGGGGGTATTTTGATAGCTCCAAAATAGAGCTATCTTAATGTCCCTAATTCTAGCTAAAACCATGACATATATTGATTAAAATGCTTTCTTATAGGTGATTTCATGGTGAAGAGCTCGGGAAGTCCATTGATGATTTTCGGGGCTAAAAAGGTCATTTAACATGTTTTGGGAAGTGTTCGGGTCAAAACGATAGGCCAAACGGAGCTCGGGAGCCAAAACGACCCAAAAGTGGGCTAAGAGCCGAGAGGGCAGCGCCCAACGAACGCAGCACGCGCGCGCGCCCGCGCGCGCCGCTCGCAAGCACCGCACGCCCGCGCCCAGACAGCCAGACGCGCGCGCGCCCGCCCGCTCCGCCTCGCCCGTGTCCGCCTCGCCCGCGCGCCCGTCATTGAAGATCTGCGTGCGCCCCAGCGTCTAGACGCTAGCTCGACGATGCCCCGACAATTCCCCACCATAGACGTGCATCAGCGTCGAGCGCGCGTCGCAACGCTCGCTCAACGCCGACAGCGTCGAGACGCTGGCCGAGCGTCTCGACGCTCCGAACTCTGAAGCGTACATTTGAAGATCCACCCGAGAGCAAGCGTCGAGAGCAAGCGTCTCGACGCTCGCTCGACGCCGCCCCGCGCGCGCGCCTGCCAACTTAGGGCACAGCGTCGAGACGCTGGCCTAGCGTCTCGACGCTCCGAGCTTAAAAAGGGTAAATCCGCGTTTTTCAGCTGCAATTTTTCATCCTTCTTCTTCTCGAAGGTTCTCCTCTCGGTTCCAAGACGATTTTTCCACCATTTTTGTACTTCTTCCTCTTCTTGTGCATGATTCCAAGCACTTCCATGGTGGATTGGAGTAATCCAACCTCCATGGAAGGCTAAACCAAGGTATGTGCTTGATTTTGAGTATGGGTTTGTAAATTATGGATGTTTGGGGAGATTTTCCCCTTTGTGAATGTTAAGACAATTGGCTTGTTTATGCATCTTCTTGCTTGTTCTTCATCAAATTCTAGCATGTGTAGCTAAATTAGATTGACGCTCTAATTCTTATGCATGATAGAGGGCTAAAGGTTGGGACGTATAATTGCCTATACCGCTAGGTAGCACGGGTCTAAGCATGGCTAATTAGTTCGGCCCAAAGTGACATTGGTTACCTGAGTTAATTAACGTTTTCATGTTAGGCTTAAGGCAAGAGAGAAACCGGATTAGTCTTAGGATTAGGCCGTCGCAATGTTCCTGTCACTAGCACGTAATCGATTTAGGGGTCGCTACCTTGGATAGATTATTGGCTAAGTTTAATTAGAATTGCACGCTTCTAATTAATTCCTTGGGTCATTTGAGTTAGGAATAACCAAATGAATTGTGTGCATGAATTAGCTAACGCGTAAATCGTATCAATGATCCGAACATCCATAACGAGCAAGTCCACTTCTCGAAGTTGAGCACAACCGTTTAATTTTTGCACGTTATCATTTAATTTTCCGTTAGCATAATTAGGAGCTCCCTTCCCCCAAAACCAAATTACTATTCTTTAATTTGTGCATTCTTTTATTTCTTGCAAATTAGACTTAGTTAGATTAAATTTCTTATTTCCCTGTGGATCGACCCCGTTGCCACTTAGCTACAAATAGCTCGGTGTATTCGGGTTTATAAATTGTATTTTGGCAAGCCTCGACAGCTTGAATTTGGAGTACCCCAAAAGTACCTCTACCAAGTGTCATAGGACACCCTTTGCTAGTTTAAATCAACCTCTAAAAAGCTCAGCATGCACAGCTTTAAGCCCTTATCTGTCTGTTTTTTTTTTATTACTGCTGCTGTGATATTTGCCGTTCGAATGTTTTGTCTATGCCTAGGGCTTTAGATTCTCTTTGTTTTACCTTAGACTAGATGCTTCTAGGATAGTTTGGGGGTGTGCCACCTCAGACACTCATTGGGGACAATGAGTAGTTCAAGTTTGGGGGAGGCCACCCTAGGCCTAGGAACATTCCTCTCTCCCTTAGAAACATAAGCATTCTTCTTCTCCTTTACAAAAAATGATGAACTGAAAAAAAAAAATGAAAAATAGAATAAAGAGGGGGGTCTCTCTTAGGTTGCTAAGTAATCAGTGCCAAGTGTGTGACCCACAAGTGGCATTGCATCAAAAGGCAACCAAAGGAGAGGCCCCACCTAAGTAAGAAAAAGGGAAAAGAATAGGGAAGAAGAATGTATACCTAGGAGTTATAACTTTGTGGCTTAGATGTCCTATTTAAACAGAACTCTGATCCTCAATTAGCTGAGCACAAAGTTGTAACTTGTAGGGTTGTTTAGGGAGATGAGTGTATATCCAATGTAGTGATGCCAGGGTTTAGGTTGTTCTCTAAAAGTACTACTGTCACCGTTAATACTAAGACTGGCATGACTCTAAGGAATCCTAGGCACATTAAAAATAAAGCTAGAAGCATGTACTGAGTCTGAGGTAAAGCTAGGCAGAATTTGAAACTTTATGGATAGTGGCATGATATGACAAAAGCAAGAAGATCAGTTGTAGGGAGTTAATGGAAACAGATGGAGTGTTAGGCAGGCGAAGTCAGAAGAAGCTAGATAAGAGGGTAGTTTTAAGCTTAGAAGTGTGTCACAGGACAGCAATGCTATAGATAGGGATATAGGGGAGTCAGTAAGTGGTTAAAGAAGAAGAAACAGCAGCCTAGGAAAGTCCTTAGTTTGCTTGAGGACAAGCAAAACCTTAAGTTTGGGGGTGTGTTACGTCTCCAAAAGTGACCTTTTTAGGACTTAATTAGCTTAGAAAGATGTTCACTCTTAGGTGTTTTTGATAGCATTTAGCCTAAACCTATGCTTAAATATGAGAATTAGAAGAAGGTAGCTAAATTAGGACTTATGTACAATAGGAAAGATAAGGGTTAAAAACCGAAGGAAAAGAATGAAAAAACTGCATTGCGACAGCATTGCGAAAACATTGCTGAAGCCGCAATTATTCAAGTGAAAACCGTAAGTTGACTGATCTTTTTCTGTTAATTTCCGTGATTTCAGGGATTCGTTCTTTCTCCTCCATCCATTCTGATATACGACGTTGAAGATTGATGGTTCTCCTTGGCCCAAACGCACCTGCAAACTACTATAAAAGGGGGTCAAAGTCGGAGGTTCAAACATCATCCGGAAGCGTAGAAGTCCTCTCGCAGCTCCATTTTTCTTCGTGTTTTCCTTTGCCGTCTGTTGGAGTGAGAGTCTCAGCTGTTGGAATCGACAATCTGATAGGAAGGAGAGAAGATCCACCTTCTCTCCCGATTGGATTCATCCAAGCAAAGCTATTCTTTCATCCCCTTCAGCCGAGGCGGTTGCGACGAGGCTTCCAAGCAACATTTACTGCTTTCTGTCTTTCCTTTTCTAGTTTACATCTCTGCTTTGTGTTGTTTTCTTTCTAATAGCTAGAACACTTCATTTCGTTGCTTTCTGTCTTGCTGTTATTTACTTTACAGCTTTCTTTTGTCCAATCAAACAATCAAGTAATCAAATCTCCATTCTTCATTTCACAGTTTCTTGCCTCTGCATTCTACTGCTTTCCCTTACTGTTTTGTCTTTAAATTCCTTCTAAGCATGTCTGTTTCATCTCGTATTTCTACTTACCCCATATCCATGAGTAGCTAAGTCACTTAAGGGCATGCTAATGACAGAACTATAGGCTAAAAAACGTGAACCAAGCATGTAGGATAGCTCTCGAACCATTGATTGTATGTAAGCTTCATTCCACGGGCAATTTCGATTGGCCATCCATTTTGTCCAAAGAACTCCTAACCTCTGGAAGGAGTAAGAGTTCAGAGTCGTATAATCATGCTAGCCTTTCATGGTAGCCAGGAAACGGCCTAGGAATAGGCGTTCCCCTAGTACAAACTAAACACTTCTGCCTTAACAAGATGCTTAAGACCTTACTTTGAGTTGAGTAAACTAAAGAATCTAATGCATGGAATCGGACGATACATGAGATAGAGTGAGTTTGATGCATAGAGAGTTGATCCAATGCTTGGGAATCGTATTAAAATGCCTATAGGATAGTCGTTAGTAGCCCTTAATTCTCCATTTTACACACTTTCGCTGTTTTTACAATTGCGATAACATTGCGGTGTCCGCAATTCTGCTAAGTTACCATTCTGTTTAGCTGTTTTCCTCTTCGTTTATTAATTCCATCTCTTGTCCGTTGAGTCTAATTTCAACTTGCATTTGTTTATGTTGCATTCCTTTATATGTTCGGTAAGAAGTAGGCAATTAAAAACCAATTTGATCCCATCAAATCCACCCCTTCTTTCTTAACTTTACACTTCTCGAGTAACTTACAATAAGTCTCTGTGGGAAAACGAATGAAAAAATACTTATTACTTGCTATAAGATCATGTATGCTTGCATGTTCTGAGTGCTCTCTCTCTCTTATTTCTTATTCTTATTAACACATTGAGCACGCAACAGTCCTCCACTCTGTTAGGGTACATAAAAATTCTCGTACTTCTTCGGCCCCTTCTTCCTTGAATCAACAAAACCTGCTAAGAGAAGCAAGCTCTTCGACTTTTGGAGGCAGCCGAACAAAGTTGTTATTTTTTTGGTGTTTTCAATATATGGAAAGAAAGACTCAACAAACTCTAACAAAACAAAAGAAAACTCAACTGAATCAACAAAAATAAAATACTCAACAGAAAATAAAGACTCAACCAAAGGAGGGATCACATCAAAATTCTCAAGGCAACCAAAATCAAATTGTGCTAAATCTACCCAAAAAATGGGAGAATTATCACTCCCTAATTCTAGCTAAAAGCCGTATTTAATTAGTTAATATGTCTCGTTTGTAGGAGAATTGCGGCGAAGAGCTCATGGTGTCCATTGGACGGTTTCGTGGCTAAGAGCGGTGTTTTAACGCCCCGGGAGTGCATCGGGAAAAGAGGAAGCTCATCCAAGAAGAATCAGACGAAATTGCCAATAGAAGGCAATTTTCCAGCCCCAAACCCGAGAGCAAGCGTCGAGCAGACAGCATCGAGACGCTTGCTCAACGCTGCCTGGCGTCGAGACCCTGCCGTGGCGTCGAGACGCTCCGAGGGGCGCGCGCGCTGGAAATCATCGGAGCAGCGTCGAGACGCTCGCCCAGCGTCGAGACGCCATCGCGAGGCACGCGCTGATTATTTAGGTCGCAGCGTCGCGACGCCGTCCCAGCGTCTCGACGCTCCGACGGATTTAAAGGCTGTAATGACGATTTTTACAGCCATCGTTTTGTATCTTCTTCTTCCTCTCGGCTTTTCTTCCTCTTTTCCTTTTGCTCCGCCATTGTTGGCAAGTTTTTGGAGCTTTTTATTATATTGAAGCTAGGGATTATGGCCAAGGCTTCCGTTGGAGCGTTTTTGACAACTTTCTCCATGGTTGGCTAAGGTACTCGTGTTAGATTCAGGATGATTTAGGGATTTTTCGTTAGGCTTTTGACATTTTGATAATCTATGCTTATGGTTCTGATTAGGCTTTAATTATTGATTGCATTTGTTGTTCTTTCTTAAACCCATGCGTATGTTAGATTTCAACGACGGACAATCGGGTTTTCTAGCATGCGTTAATGTTATAGAATAGCGATGTCTTGCCTCTCCTTTTCGCCTTAGTAACACAGGACAATAAAACTAATCGGAGTATCGATTTATGCATGCTGATTGTTGGGTACTTTAGGGTTGCCGGGTAGCCAATTAGCAATTGGAATGCATATTCGAATGTTCGTCGCGGTTAGCTAGTAACTATTCGGAGTCAAATTGGGGCTGATCACTCTAACGAGACTGTGAATAATGTTTAATTAGGACTGATAGTTCTAATTAATTAATATGGAGCCGGTTACTTTAGGGTTCCCGGGTAACTGACCGCGTGCATGTCAAATTATTAGCCTTAGTCTTGAATTAAATGATAAATGTTAGAATGCCTAGCGAAATCCCGAAATCCCCCGAATCAAACACTTTTTAATCTCATACTCTTCAATTTCTCCGTTAGCAATTTATTTCTCACTTTTCATGTTAAAATCCCCCACTTGTTACAAAATCCAATTAATCAATTAATTTGCATCTCGAACTTTAATTTCAATCTAATTAGTCCTTCTCTGTGGTTCGACCCTGTTGCCACTAGCTGCAAAGCTAAGGTCAATAGGCTTATAAATTCATTTTGGTCAGGCTTCGACAGCCTGTGAATTAAAAGGATATTCCAAAAACCTTCCACCAAAATTAAACAATAAAACAATAAAGTAAATGAGAGAATTAGGTTACATAAAAGTAAAGGAAAGCGGTAAAAATAGCTAACGGTAAAATAAAATAAAGTAACCTGTGCTCCTAATTCAAGTGCTCGGGATTTACTTGATGCGCTTAGTTCATCGGGATTCTAATTAGCAAAGTAATTCTATTTCATGCACGCAAAATGCCTTGTCCCAACCGGGTCCAAAGCACCCCAAAGAATTAATTAGAGACGTCAATTCTAATTAAACATGCTTCTTAATTAATCTAAGGTGATAAGCCATCAATTAATCAGAAAACAGTAACATGTATAATTGCGACGAATTATTTCTTAAGACTAATTCGATTTCTCTCCTAACCTTGAGCCCACCGTGAAAACGTTAATCAACTCATACCCCCACTGTCACTTGGGCTCGAATTGATTAGCCACGAGCTAGACCCTCGCTACAATGCATTAAAGCTTATCAAGAATTAACGCTTAGCCAACTAACATGCGAAACAATTATGGGTGTCAATCCTAATTAGAAAGACATGACATTCGTTCTTTATACAGATTGGAGATGCAAGAAATCAACAACACAATGCTAGAAATTCATACAAAACCCTCACTAAGCATCAAAGTAAATCCTTAACTCAAATTAGAGCACTTACCTTAGCCAAACGTGTTGAAAATCGATCCAAAATTGTCCAAAACCTTGAAAATTGATGAAAATGTCACCAAACCCGAGACCAAAAAATTCAAAATTGAAAATTCTCTCTCCTAGATGAATAGTTGCTGAAAAACTAGGTCAAAAGGGATGGGGCGCTGATCAGAGGAAGCGTCTGGGCCGTGGGAATCGTCTGGACGCTGGAGCGGGCTGGAGCAGTCAGTCTCCTGATGGGCCGCGTGTGAGGATGTCTGGCTGTTGACCATTGACTATTATAAAAATGAGGGAAAATCAATCTTGCATCCACCAAAATTTGAACCTGGGCACCCCTATTGTCTTAACAAACCCTGCACCATCAAGCCAATAATCAATTTTAAGTTAAGATTAGATTATTTAATTAATGTAGCTTAATCACTCAAAACGACTAATTAATAAAATATTATAAAATATTCATTTAAGCTCTTAATTATTGCAAATGCCCGATTTACCCCTTAGCAATTAAATTATACAAAATATATCAATTAAGCCCAAATAATTATTCTAATTTACAAGACTTAGGAGCTAAATATTAGCACTTTTGGAGTGCTATCACCCATCCGACCATGGGAGGTGTATAGACAACGTGAAGTTCCCCAACAATATGATAGTGCTGACTGTGATACTTTTGCTGCTAAGTTTTTAGAATATCTTGTAATGGGATGTCCAATGGACACCCTATCTTAGGATAAAATTGAATTTTGTAGGCGTCAGTTTGTTGTACAATTGTGGGCCAATAGACCATTATTGTAACCCGAAATATTTTTTAATGTATTAAAGTTTTTTATTATTTCGGTTTTTTGTTTTTTCTTATTAAGAAATATTGTATTAAGTTCAAATACATTCGCAATTCAAATTTCACCACCGGTAGTTTAAATAGTTTTTTCTTTTATAGGGTTTTGAGTCTCGTTAATGTTTATGGTTTTTGGGTTTACGGTTTTCGAGTTTAGGGTTTAGGGTTCACATTCGCAATTCGAATTTCACCACATTGGAAAACACGTGCCCATCGGTCTAGCCCAATAACCTCCAAATATTTTTGGGCACCCGGATACTTTACAAGTTGTCCCTAAAATTCATTGAATTGTACTTCGCGACATGCCTTCGCTGTTTGGAGAAAGACCTTACAAATGTCTTCATTCTTATACTTTGTCTTAAGATTCTCACTTATATGACGTATACATAAACTCTAAACCCAAATTCGTTTAGGGAATTAGAATCTGAAAAATTTACCGGTCGGTAAATAAAATTTACCGACCGGTAAATTTTCCCTAAAGAAAGGTGCAAGATGATTCTGGAAAATTTACCGGCGGAAATTATTTACCGATCGGTAATTTTTCCAGAATAAAGGGTTGAGGGTATAAATTGAATAACAACATTAAATGTTCCGAAGAAATACTATAATTTAGTGTTGTTACATAGTAAAAACAAAGTTCATTGTTACATAGTACAAACATAGTATCATACAGTGCTTAGTGGTTGTCGGCAAGTTTTTCTATTGTGTCTCAAATTCCCACAACGACTGCATCTATGAACTTGTTGGCTTTCACCTATAGAGGGTATTCGCAAGGTCTGGCGTCGACCAACTCTTATGACCTGCTTCGGGGGAAGTACCTCACAGTCAACGAAATCAGCTGATCTCTTCCACTCTGAGAGATGACCAAGCGGAAATATGGGCTCCGAGTACGAGTTGATCAAAGTTTTCATATTGTAAATCGAAGAGCAGAGGGTCATGGGGTCTATGCCACGAAACCAACATCCAGCTATTGCGTGAGAACATGGGATATCATAATAGTCAAACTCACGACAAGTACATGTTCTAGTCTCAATGTTTACACGTCCACCCAAATAACCATCATCAACCTCGAATTCAAATCTATCAATTGGATCAACTTTGTGTCTCCTCGCATTCTCTACTGATTTTTCCAGAAGGCCCTCGACATATTTCGATACGAGGGACGCCTCACCACGAATCGCGTGCTTGGTCTGACGCTTGTAATACGTCCTTTGAAACCACCCTCTGATATGGTCTAATAATCCTGTAATCGGAAGTTGACGCGCGTCCTTAAATACAGAGTTCGTGCATTCTGCGAGATTTGTGGTGTTCTGATTGTACCTTCTTCCACATTGGAAAACACGAGCCCATCGGTCTAGCCCAATATCCTCCAAATAATTTTGTGCACCCGAATACTTTACAAGTTGTCCCTAAAATTCATTGAATTGTACTTCGCGACATGCCTTCGCTGTTTGGAGAAATACCTTACAAATGTCTTCATTCTTATACTTTGTCTTAAGGTTCTCACTTATATGATGTATACATAAATAGTGAACAACTTCAGGAAATACAATTTGAATTGCCTTTCTAATGCTCAGGTGTCTATCAGACACAATGAATAACCTAGGGACATGTCCGATTGCACATTCCATCTGTCGAAGAAAATACACCCACGACGCTTCAGATTCCTCTTCACCGATTCCAAAACCAATGGGGTATATTTGGTTGCTGTCATCAACACCAGTTGCAAGTAGAAGCTTACCCTTGTACTTCCCTCTCAAGTGAGTACCGTCTATTATTAGTATAGGCCGAATGCAACCCAAGAAACCTCTAATGGCCAGACCTAACGCCATAAATACATATTTGAAGTATTTATTTTCATCGAGTTGCAAATCAAACACCGTACCTGGATTTTCAATTTTCAAAGCCTCACCGAACCTTGGCAAGAGTTTGAAGATTCTTCTGGCGACCCCCAAGCAAGACGCAGGGCTATTTCTCTAGCTCGCCAATCCTTGTCATAGGTTAGGTTAACACCATACTCATTTCGAATAACATTGACAATGTCCTTGGCTTTGTAGATACAACTGATATCCTCAAACTTCGACTTCAATAGATGGCCAAGAACTGAAGATTTGGCCTGTCGATGGTTGTGAGTCAACTGTTGGGTTTAATGTCCTAAAACTCGTGGTTTGTAAACTGAATATATATTCTATTTTGCAATAAAGTTGTTATTGAGTTTTATTCAATAAACTTGTTATTGAATAAAGTGAATTGTGTTTACTTTTAACCTAACTCCAATAAACTAAGAACCCATGGCTATAGGATGTATACTTGAACTTCATGTGCTGACATGATTGTGGATCAAGTTCGAGTGATAGCCAGAATAGTCTATAGTATAGGGATAAGGTTGGGTACTTTATCCTGGGGACACTATTGGACGCGGCCCACTTTGTATAGTACAAACGATGTGATCCGAAATCGTTCATGTGGAGACATGCGAGTGGGGGCGTCCTATGCAATGAGTTTGCATAAGACTGAACCGCGAAACAGGTCGCTCTTTCTTTATAACTCCGTTTACTATAAAGACCGACTTTTTCATATGATGACCTAGGTAACTCGATCTGAATCCTGAGCACGCTATGAACTCCTGTTTATTCGCGCTTATCCTTTGACTTGTATGGGTGAGAGTGGCCCGAGATCGCCGACTCAATAAGCCTACCATCTTGGAGATAAGACCGAGTAGGTAGCTGGGAACATAGTCCTGCGAGATGAAATTCACTCCGACCCGCCTTTAGGGATTAGTATAGAGGTTGTTCCCTTAAGTGCTGACTCTGGGTCTTGAACTAGGGATCCCACCCTCTCATTGTCCCGAGAGGGACTTGGTATAGTGATGAGATCACTTACCAATCGGTTTGGTGGTTGGACCACAAACCAATAGTTCATTAGAGGATCAGTGGGACTTAGGGAACAAGATGTAATTACGGGGGTAAAACGGTTATTTTGACCCAGCTGTAATTACGAACGTCCTGTGAAGGATTGACTTACTGATGATGGTTATATCAAGAGGACAGAAATATATCTACGGTGAGGAGAGTGCAACCCTTGGACTTTAGTGGAGTCTCCGGGGGTTAACGAATGTTGGTTAGCTTGGTTAAAGAGTTTGGCCGGTTAATCTCGTATCGTTGGAGCTCAAGATCTGTAGGTTCTTTAGGTTCTCCTGCCTAGCTCGGATTAAGCCGTGTAATAATATGAGAGAATGATGGACATATTTAAATATGATTTAAATATGGGATCGGTCAAAAACATGAATAGGGATTCATTTGTGATGATTCGGTTTAAGAAACCAGGATTAGTCTTATTATTTAATTAATATTTGATATTGAATTAAATAATAATTAATTAAAAAGTTTAATGAATTATAATTTATTTTGTTTATTAAAATTAATTACAATTAATTTTGAAATGACAAAATATTAGAAGTGGGATTATCCAAGTCAAAGTGGATTTATCCAAGTTGAGTGGATTTATCCAAGTTGTGAAGTGGATTGTGAATCACCAACAACATGCATATAAACTCATCAATTTTGGAACACTTGGTTGAAGACTAATCCATCCAATTTGAGGTGTCATGTTAAGCAAAGAGTTTGTTGCATGTGAATTACCTATAAATTAGATGAAGTTCAAATGGTTTGAGGTTGATGAATTTTCAAAGAGTTTGAATATTTGGATGAGCATGAAGAGTTCATGTTACTTGAGAAATTAGAAAGATAAGTGTTAGATATTTCTCACAAAATCCTCATCACTTTCATCTTCCCGTCTTCTTCTTCCAAACTTTTTCTTTCATAAAAGAGTCCCACCACTCTGTTGCTCGGCCCGAGGATAGCGGGACTATCGGAGGTGGTTCTCAGAGAGTTCGAGAGAAGCTTTGAAGGGTTCGTGAGGAGATTCGAGCATTGGAAGATAAGTCTTTTGAACTACAAGAGGTATGTGTTCTAATTTCTATTATTTCCTAGTTTTGAGCATGTTTCTTATTTAGCTAAATTGATGAAATTAGAGTGCCAATGATCCGTCTCGCTTCCGCTGCGCTACATGCGCTCCATCATCAACATTTTTTTTTTGCATGTATGAATGTTTGCATATTGTGTAACGTTGAATATATCACAATCCTTCAACTTCATAGCTCAGAGTCTCCATTTGCATTCAGCATTCCTACATATCATTACGCACAGTGTTTTGTTCGACTTCTTAGCCTTAAACTCAAAGCTAGTCTTCATTGCTATAACAGACAATCTCATCAACAAAGCTTTTTTAGTCATAAAAATTCCTCCAACTTTTATGTCTTCAGTAGACTGACCTAACAATGAAACATGAACCGATGCAGAAGGAACATCAACCACAATGCGTGCAACAGGACCAGCAGGAACCTCAACAGTATTTTGTACATGTACCTGAACAGGCTCGTCGTCTCTTTCTTCCACACCCTCATCATCTTCTTCTACACCATCATTATATTCACCATAATCTTCACCGGGCTCGCCCTCCCCTTCTTCCCCACCATTATCTCCACCATCACCACCACCACCACCATTATAATTATATTCATTATATTCAACACCACCACCTGTATTTTCTACACCACGCTCGTCCCCTTCTTCAACACCATCATGTTGAGTAAGGTCTGCGTCATCCCCCAAGTTATATGCCTCCACATTGTAACACAATTGTGGCACGCTAGGGTAAGACACGCTAGGGTAAGGCATGCCCGGGTAAAACATAGGGTAAAATTGTGTGCCTGGTATATATGGAATGGACGATGTGGATGGTATTTGCCCTATGTTATACGGGAAAGATGGAAAGATGTGGACGTTGTTGGGATTTCTTGGTTGGAAGTGGATGAAATTTGCATTTCAGGTGTTTGGGTCAACTTTGACATAGTGGATATATACAAAGGATATATAGAGACTTCACCCCAAGTCAAGAAAGTACGAAGGTCCTCGTCATTGCTAATAACAAAAGTCGGTGCTCTGGACTTCAATTGGAGTATACATCTAATTACAAGATCGTATAGATCTGGATTTATACTACTTAGGGTATATACTCGACCTAAAAATCATTGTACGTAATTTCAGTCTCTAAGTCACACCCTCTTGTTTTCCCACCATAATAAAAATTTTCTATTTCATTTCACACACCACCAAAACATACCTAAACTCGAGGCATTTGCACACATATAAATAAATAAAAGTTAAGAAAAAAGTTGGGGGGGAAAATGATCTGCAAAATTACCAGACCGATAATTTCAAACAAAAAAACCGACCGGTAAATTTACCGGTCGGTATTTTTGTTTGAAATTACCGGTGGTGGAATTACCACCAATAACACAAAATTACCGAACTTTTTGTGTTGTTGAAATTATCACCGGTATTTTTGTGACTAATACAAAATTGTTTAATAACACAAAATTAATTAGTCGGTATTTTTGTGCCAGATTACCAAATATTGTTGAGGGTTTTAGGATGAAAAAAATCTAATTTCAATTACGGAATAAACCGACATCAAGGGTTTAGGGTTTTATTAGTGGCAAAATTAACGAAAATAAGTACACATACCTTCAGCAAGAATAATGAACGTGAAGAATGATCGAGTTGAATAACGGAGAATGATCGACTTGAAAAACTCCTTCGATGTTCAGCAAGAATAATGAACGTGAAGAATGTGATGGGAGAGAATAAACCCGACGTGGAGATGTGAGAATGATGAAGATTGTTGGATGAATGTTATTCGTTAGAAACAAAAAACGTGGAGAATGTGAGAATAATGAAAAGATGAAATTTTGTTTCATGAATGTTAGAGGTAAAAGGTGGGTGAAAGGTAGGTGAAAAGTAGGTGAAGAGTAGGTGAAAAGTAATGAAAAATTGAAGTCTTAACAAGCTAAGAAATTGCCCATTTTACACCCATCTTAGAGAATTGGATCCAGTCTTTCTATGACAAGCTGATACGAAATCCTAGTGAATTGGATCAAGAACCCCTTGGTTGTATGAACCCTTGAATCACAAACACTAAAACTCCGTAATACAATTGATTTGACCACAAGATAAATAGAAGAATAGAAGTACCTTGAAATCGAATATTCAAAGAGGAGAAACTCGTCCTTAACTTTGAACCGAAACACTCTACTATTAGTTTGATCAAGTCTAATAGAATGCTACTAAAACATGCAAGTTCTAACAAGTTGAATATTAAATGGTTTCTAGGAATTCAAATTTGAATATTACAACATTGATAAAGTTTTGATATGATTTCATGAATTTAGACTTGTGACAAAGTGAAGTTCATGCTCCATAACAATGGTTTGACCTCAATAAATCCCTTCTTAGATATCATTTTGATTATCATGATTTGTCCTAAATCATCACTATCATCTACGTCAAAGAACGAAAGTCAACCACATTGAAAATATAATTGGTCCCTCTCTTGCCTTGTAGATCAATATTTCATCCGAATTAGTTTTTGATATTCATTCTATTATTAGGATTTGGTCATATATATCTCATAAAAAACGTGAAGGAAAATCGATCAAAATCACTAATTAAAAAGAGACATTTATCTCTTTGCCCCAAATATATATCGATGTCTTAAAAAAGAAAAACAAGTATATGAGACCCACTTCAAGAATTACATATTAAAGTCTCAACACGCCAAAAATTCTACTCAATGAGCTTGATGGGTCATTCCAAGACAAGATTCTGAGGCCCACCTCAGAAAAATATATAACAATGTTTTAGAAAACAAAAAAAAACAGCCCAATGGGCTTGATGAGTCATTACAAAACAAGCATATGAGACTCACTTCAAAGGATTACATATTGAAGTCTTAACAAGCCAAGAAATCAACCCAGTGGGCTTGATAGATAACCTAAGATAATTATCTAAGGCTCAATTTAGAGAATTACTTATTTAAATCTTGAAAAACCAAACAAATCAACGCAATGAGCAATGAGTTATTCCAAGGAAAACATCAAATTCTCACCTTAATGAGTTACTTATTTAAGTCTTGGACAACGCAAAAAAAATGTACTTAATGAGCTTGATGGGTCATTCCAAGACAAACATCTCAGACCCACCTTGAAAGGTTATAGATTGAAGTATTGGAAAATGAAAAAATCAACTCAATGGGCTTGATAAGTCAGACAAGCATTTGAGGGTCACCTAAGAAACGCCCAATGGACTTGATCAGTTGTTCAAAGACAAGAATTTTACACCCATCTCAGAGAATTGGATCTAGTCTTTCTAAGACAAGCTGATACGAAATCCTAGTGAATTGGATCAAGAACCCCTTGATTGTATGAACCCTTGAATCACAAACACTTAAAATCCTTAATACGATTGATTTGACCACAAGATAAAGAGAAGAATAGAAGTACCTTGAAATCGAATATTCAAAGAGGAGAAACTCGTCCTTAACTTTGAACCAAAACACTCTACTATTAGTTTCATCAAGTCTAATAGAATGCATCTAAAACATGCAAGTTCTAACAAGAATTGCAAAGGGTAACAAAATAGCTCTCGACTATTGAAAGGCTCCAATGGAGTTTTCATCTCTTTTATAAAAGATGTGTCCTACACCTTAGACAAGACAAATCCTTATATAAGAAGAAATTTTAGTTCCTGCAAATTAATGATTTTCCCAACAACCTAACTTCTACTTTTCAACAAGGAATTCCCCAACTACATAATTAAAAGAATTCTTCAATTACCTAATTAAATGAAATTCTCCAACTACCTAATTAAATGGTTTCTAGGAATTCAAATTTGAATATTACAACATTCATAAAGTTTTGATATGATTTCATGAATTTAGACTTGTGACAAAGTGAAGTCCATGATCCATAACAATGGTTTGACCTCAATAAGTTCCTTCTTGGATATGATTTTGATTATCATGATTTGTCCTAAATCATCACTATCATCTACGTCAAAGAACAAAAGTCAACCACATTGAACATATAATTGGTCCTTCCCTTGCCTTGTAGATCAATATTTCGTCCGAATTAGTTTTTTATATTCATTCTATTGTTAGGATTTGGTCATATATATCTCATAAAAAATCTGAAAAGAAATCTATCAAAATCACTAATTAAATATAGACATTTATCTCTTTGCACCAAATATATATCGATGTCTTAAAAAAAAACAAGCACATGAGACCCACTTCATGAATTACATATTAAAGTCTCACGCCAAAAATTCTACTCAATGAACTTGATAGGTCATTCCAAGACAAGTATTTGAGGCCAACCACAGAAAAATATATATCGATGTTTTAGAAAACCAAAAAAACAGCTCAATGAGCCTGATGAGTCATTACAAAATAAGCATATGAGACTCACTTCAAAGGATTACATATTGAAGTCTTAACAAGGCAAGAAATCAACCCAGTGGGCTTGATAGGTAACCTAAGATAATTATCTAAGGCTCAGCTTAGAGAATTACTTATTTAAATCTTGAAAAACCAAACAAAGCAACGCAATGAGCAAGGAGTTATTCCAAGGCAAACATCAGATTTTCACCTTAATGGGTTACTTATTTAAGACTTGGACAACGCAAAAAAATGTACTTAATGAGCTTGATGGGTCATTCCAAGACAAACATCTCAGACCCACCTTGAAAGGTTATAGATTGAAGTATTGAAAAATGAAAAAATCAGCTCAATGGGATTGATGAGTCAGACAAGCATATGAGGGTCACCTAAGAAAAGCCCAATGGACTTGATCGGTTGTTCAAATACAAGAATTTTACACTCATCTCAGAGAATTGGATCCAGTCTTTCTAAGACAAGCTGATACGAAATCCTAGTGAATTGGATCAAGAACCCCTTGATTGTATGAACCCTTGAATCACAAACACTTAAACTCCTTAATATTATTGATTTGCCACAAGATAAAGAGAAGAATAGAAGTACCTTGAAATCGAATATTCAAAGAGGAGAAGCTTGTCCTTTAACTTTGAACCAAAACACTCTACTATTAGTTTCATCAAGTCTAATAGAATGCATCTAAAACATGCAAGTTCTAACAAGAATTGCAAAGGAAAACAAAATAGCTTCCGACTATTGAAAGGCTCCAATGGAGTTTTCATCTCTATTATAAAATATGTGTCCTACACCTTAGACAAGACAAATTCTTATATAAGAAGAAATTTTAGTTCATGCAAGTTAATGATTTTCCCAACAACCTAACTTCTACTTTTCAACAAGGAATTCCCCAACTACATAATTAAAAGAATTCTTCAATTACCTAATTAAATGAAATTCTCCAACTACCTAATTAAATTGTTTCTAGGAATTCAAATTTGAATATTACAACATTATAAAGTTTTGATATGATTTCATGAATTTAGACTTGTGACAAAGTGAAGTCCATGATCCATCACAATGGTTTGACCTCAATAAGTTCCTTCTTGGATATGATTTTGATTATCATGATTTGTCCTAAATTATCACTATCATCTACGTCAAAGAACGAAAGTCAACCACATTGAAAATATAATTGGTCCCTCCCTTGCCTTGTAGATCAATATTTCGTCCGAATTAGTTTTTGATATTCATTCTATTGTTAGGATGTGGTCATATATTTCATAAAAAACCTGAAGGGAAATCTATCAAAATCACTAATTAAATAGAGACATTTATCTCTTTGCCCCAAATATATATATCGATGTCTTAGAAAAAAAAAAGCACATGAGACCCACTTCATGGATTACATATTAAAGTTTCAACACGCCAAAAATTCTACTCAATGAGCTTGATGGGTCATTCCAAGACAAGTATTTGAGGCCCACCTCAGAAAAATATATATCGATGTTTTAGAAAACAAAAAAAACAACCCAATGGCCTTGATGAGTCATTACAAAACAAGCATATGAGACTTACTTCAAAGGATTACATATTGAAGTTTTTACAAGCCAAGAAATCAACTCAGTGGACTTGATAGGTAACCTAAGATAATTATCTAAGGCTCAGCTTAGAGAATTACTTATATAATCTTGTAAAACCAAACTAAGCAACGCAATGAGCAATGAGTTATTCCAAGGCAAACATCAGATTCTCACCTTAGTGAGTTACTTATTTAAGACTTGGACAACGCCAAAAAATGTACTTAATGAGCTTGATGGGTCATTCCAAGACAAACATCTCAGACCCACCTTGAAAGGTTATAGATTGAAGTATTGGAAAATGAAAAAATCAGCTCAATTGGCTTGATGAGTTAGACAAGCATATGAGGGTCACCTAAGAAAAGCCCAATGGACTTGATCGGTTGTTCAAAGAGAAGAATTTTACACCCATATCAAAGAATTGGATATAGTCTTTCTAAGACAAGCTGATACGAAATCCTAGTGAATTGGATCAAGAACCCCTTGGTTGTATGAACCCTTGAATCACAAACACTAAAACTCATTAATACAATTGATTTGACCACAAGATAAAGAGAAGAATAGAAGTACCTTGAAATCGAATATTCAAAGAGGAGAAACTCGTCCTTCATTTTGAACCAAAACACTCTACTATTAGTTTGATCAAGTCTAATAGAATGCTTCTAAAACATGCAAGTTCTAACCAGAACTGCAAAGGGTAGCAAAATAGCTCTCGACTATTGAAAGGCTCCAATGGAGTTTTAGTTCATGCAAATTAATGATTTTCCCAACAACCTAACTTCTACTTTTCAACAAGGAATTTCCCACCTACATAATTAAAATAATTCTTCAATTATCTAATTAAATGAAATTCTCCAACTACCTAATTAAATGGTTTCTAGGAATTCAAATTTGAATATTACAACATTGATAAAGTTTTGATATGATTTCATGAATTTAGACTTGTGACAAAGTGAAGTCCATGCTCCATAACAATGGTTTGACCTCAATAAGTTTCTTCTTGTATATGATTTTGATTATCATGATTTTTCCTAAATCATCACTATCATCTACATCAAAGAACGAAAGTCAACCATGTCGCAACATTTTTTTTTGCGACGCGGAGCGGCCGACAACCTTCTGTTAAATAGGGGTTTTCACAAAAAATGGAGTCGCCACCAATCATTTAGGGTGTGATTGGTCACCTTAATAATACGGTCTACGAAGTAAAAATACGAGGTTCGGGGGTCGATTGAGTGTAGGGAAGGTGCTAGCACCCTACAACATCCCGCTTTAAAAAAACGGTAGCCAAAACATTTTATCTTAATTACTTATCTAATTTCAAATGGTCTTTAAACATAAGCAAAGTAAACTATTAAAATTAATGCGATGTCCCAACTAATCATACCCTAACTCTAAAGTAAAGTAGGGATTTGATTTTGTGAACGAGATTGTTAATTTCGTCATTTAATCGCCTTGATCTCAATACCCTCGAGATGATACGAACAGTCCTTCATCTCTCCCGGGGTTACAAATTAAATTTTAAATTACCCTCGAGATGAAAGGAACAGTCCTTCATCTCTCCCGGGGTTACAAATTAAATTTTAAATTACCCTCGAGATGAAAGGAACAGTCCTTCATCTCTCCCGGGGTTACAACTTAAATTTTAAATTACCCTCGAGATGAAAGGAACAGTCCTTCATCTCTCCCGGGGTTACAAATTGAATTTCAAATTACCCTCGAGATGAAAGGAACCGTCCTTCATCTCTCCCGGGGTAGCGACTGGAATTTAAAATACCGTCGAGAAGAAAGGAACAGTCCTTCATCTCTCCCGGGGTAGCGACTGGAATTTAAAATACCCTCGAGATGAAAGGAACAGTCCTTCATCTCTCCCGGGGTGGCGACTGGAATTTAAAATATCCTCGAGATGAAAGGAACAGTCCTTCATCTCTCCCGGGGTGGCGACTGGAATTTAAAATACCAAAATAAATAATAAAAAAGAATGAATTTATGTTTTGCAATTAAGTAACATGCATCGAGATTAGAGATTAAAACAAGAAGATAAAACGGGAGTATGTATAAAATAAACGGGGGTATACATTGCTCAAAACCGGGATATATATGCATATAAACAGGGGTATATATGCATATAAGCAGAGTATATGTTGTTCAAAACAGGGGGGTATATATGCATATAAGCAGAGTATATGTTGTTCAAAACAGGGGGGTATATATGCATATAAGCAGAGTATATGTTGTTCAAACAGGGGGGTATATATCAGATAGGCAGAGGTATATATGAGCACAAAAACCAATCAGACATACTTCACTAAAAGAATAGGGGCATTTCAGTAATTTTACTAAAAAAAATCTAAAATGTCGTTACCCCCGTCTGGTTCTTCTTCCGCACGCAGGTTCTTCACGAGGCTGCTGTCGTCGTGGCTCGCCGGAAGCACCGCAGTTGGAGGGCTTAGAGAAACGAACGCCGCCGGTGTCCGTCAATGGAATGGAGCTCCGAGTTTGCAGCTGCTGCCGGAGCTGGGCGCTGGTTCGTGAAGAAGCTTCGTTCGTCAGGGTTTGCAGCTGCTGGAGAAGAAGACCGACGAAGATGGGGCCAAGTGCGACGGTGCGAATACGTCGTCGGGAGCTCGGAGTTTGCAGCTGCTGATGGAGCTGGGCGCTGGTTCGTGAAGCCGCAGCCGTCTGGTTCGAGGTTGCCGCCGGAGCTTCAAGGTCGAGCCGGTTCGTTGAGGTTAAAGATGCTCGAGCTCGCTGATGCTCCGCCGTGAGCGCCGCCGTCGGGTTGAGAATGAAGCTTGAATGGACGCCGCTGGTTCGAGGAAGATGGTCGGCTGGGGGTCGAATCTTGAGGAAGATGAAATGGAGATACCCCGCCGCCGTGCACCGCCGTGGATCGTCGGAGCTCCGCCGTTCGAAATTCCGCCGGAGAGGGGGGAGCCTCAATGTGGGAGATGATGAATAGTGGTTTTGGGAATTCTTCGAATTTTTGTCTCATTAGCCTACAATTTATAGGTCATCATTAGGTCTAAAAGGCACATGGGCCTATTTTGGCCCCTTCCCAAAATTGGCTACCCTAAAAAAACCTAAAACCCTAAACTAAACACCAAATTGGAATTTTAAACCCAAAACTTAAAATATAACGCTAAATTGGAGTCCCGAGATCGGGACACTAAAATTGGAAACCCCAAAAATGGAAACTAGATTGGAACCCTAAATTGGAAACACTAAAAATAGAAACCCTAAAATGGGACCCTAAATTGGAAACCCTAAAAACAAAAAACTAAAAACAAAACGCAACGGAAATCCGAGATCAAAGCGCTAAACCCTAAAACAAAACCCAGGAAGCTTCGAACGACCCGCTAACGGAATACAATTTTTGTGATTTTCTTGAAAACTTCGAAAATGACGGAAAAACGAGAAATTAAAGAAAAATTCCAAAAAAATTTAAAAATGAGTGAAAAACATAAAATATGTGAAAAATCCAAAATGATGATAAATAAGGCCGGACGAAATACGGTGTCTACAAACCACATTGAAAATATAATTGGTCCTTCCTTTGCCTTGTAGATCAATATTTGGTCCGAATTAGTTTTTGATATTCATTCTATTGTTAAGATTTGGTCATATATATCTCATAAAAAACCTGAAGTGAAATCTATCAAAATCACTAATTAAATAGAGACATTTATCTCTTTGCCCCAAAATATATATCGATGTCTTAGAAAAAAAAAACAAGCACATGAGACACACTTCAAGAATTACATATTAAAGTCTCAACACGCCAAAAATTTTACTCAATGAGCTTGATGGGTCATTCCAAGACAAGTATCTGAGGCCTACCTCAGATAAATATATATCGATGTTTTAGAAAACAAAACAAAATAGCCCAATGGGCTTGATGAGTCATTACAAAACAAGCATATGAGACCCACTTAAAAGGATTACATATAGAAGTCTGAAATAAACTCAGTGCTTGATAGGTAACCTAAGATAATTATCTAAGGCCTAGCTTAGAGAATTATTTATTTAAATCTTGAAAAACCAAACAAATCAACGCAATGAGCAATGAGTTATTCCAAGGAAAACATCAGATCCTCACCTTAATGAATTACTTATTTAAGTCTTCGACAATGCAAAAACATGTACTTAATGAGCTTAATGTGTCATTCCAAGACAAACCCACCTTGAAAGGTTATAAATTGAAGTATTAGAAAATGAAAAAAACAGCTCAATGGGTTTGATGAGTCAGACAAGCATATGAGCGTCACCTCAGAAAAGCCCAATGGACTTGATCGGTAGTTCAAAGACAAGAATTTTACACCCATCTCAGAGAAGCTGATACGAAATCCTAGTGAATTGGATCAAGAACCCCTTGGTTGTATGAACCATTGAATCACAAACACTAAAACTTCTTAATACAATTGATTTGACCACAAGATAAAGAGAAGAATAGAAGTACCTTGAAATCGAATATTCAAAGAGGAGAAACTCGTCCTTAACTTTGAACCGAAACACTCTACTATTAGTTTGATCAAGTCTAATAGAATGCATCTAAAACATGCAAGTTCTAACAAGAACTGCAAAGGGTAACAAAATAGCTCTCGACTATTGAAAGGCTCCAATGGAGTTTTCAACTCTATTATCAAAGATGTGTCCTACACCTTAGACAAGACAAATCCTTTTATAAGAAGAAATTTTAGTTCATGCAAATTAATGATTTCCCCAACAACCTAAGAATTTCCCAACTACATAATTAAAATAATTCTTCAATTACCTAATTAAATGAAATTCTTCAACTACCTAATTAAATGGTTTCTAGGAATTCAAATTTGAATATTACAACATTGATAAAGTTTTGATATGATTTCTTGAATTTAGACTTGTGACAAAGTGAAGTCCATGCTCCATAACAATGGTTTGACCTCAATAAGTTTCTTCTTGGATATGATTTTGATTATCATGATTTGTCCTAAATCATCACTATCATCTACATCAAAGAACGAAAGTCAACCACATTGAAAATATAATTGGTCCCTCATTTGCCTTGTAGATCAATATTTCGTCCGAATTAGTTTTTTATATTCATTCTATTGTTAAGATTTGGTCATATATATCTCATAAAAATCCTGAAGTGAAATCTATCAAAATCACTAATTAAATAGAGACATTTATCTCTTTGCCCCAAATATATATCGATGTCTTAGAAAAAAAAACAAGCACATGAGACCCACTTCATGAATTACATATTAAAGTCTCAACACGCTAAAAATTATACTCAATGAGTTTGATGGGTCATTCCAAGACAAGTATTTGAGGCCCACCTCAGAAAAATATATATAGATGTTTTAGAAAACAAAAAAAAACAACCCAATGGGCTTGATGAGTCATTACAAAACAAGCATTTGAGACTTACTTCAAAGGATTACATATTGAAGCTTTTACAAGCCAAGAAATCAACCCAGTGGACTTGATATGTAACCTAAGATAATTATCTAAGGCTCAGCTTAGAGAATTACTTATTTAAATCTTGAAAAACCGAACAAAACAACGCAACGAGCAATGAGTTATTCCAAGGCAAACATCAGATTCTCACCTTAATGAGTTACTTATTTAAGACTTGGACAACGCCAAAAAATGTACTTACTGAGCTTGATGGGTCATTCCAAGACAAACATCTCAGACCCACCTTGAAAGGTTATAAATTGAAGTATTAGAAAATGAAAAAATCAGCTCAATGGGTTTGATGAGTCAGACAAGCATATGAGCGTCACCTCAGAAAAGACCAATGGACTTGAACGGTTGTTCAAAGACAAGGATTTTACACCCATCTCAGAGAATTGGATCCAGTCTTTCTAAGAGAAGCTGATACGAAATCCTAGTGAATTGGATCAAGAACCCCTTCGTTGTATGAACCATTGAATCACAAATACTAAAACTTCTTAATACAATTGATTTGACCACAAGATAAAGAGAAGAATAGAAGTACCTTGAAATCGAATATTCAAAGAGGAAAAACTCGTCCTTAACTTTGAACCGAAAAACTCTACTATTAGTTTGATCAAGTCTAATAGAATGCATCTAAAACATGCAAGTTCTAACAAGAATTGCAAAGGGTAACAAAATAGCTCTCGACTATTGAAAGGCTCCAATGGAGTTTTCAACTCTATTATCAAAGATGTGTCCTACACCTTAGACAAGACAAATTCTTTAATAAGAAGAAATTTTAGTTCATGCAAATTAATGATTTCCCCAACAACCTAACTTCTACTTTTCAACAAGAAATTTCCCAACTACATAATTAAAATAATTCTTCAATTACCTAATTAAATGAAATTCTCCAACTACCTAATTAAATGGTTTCTAGGAATTCAAATTTGAATATTACAACATTGACAAAGTTTTGATATGATTTCATGAATTTAGACTTGTGACAAAGTGAAGTCCATGCTCCATAACAATGGTTTGACCTCAATAAGTTTCTTCTTGGATATGATTTTGATTATCATGATTTGTCCTAAATCATCACTATCATCTACATCAAAGAACGAAAGTCAACCACATTGAAAATATAATTGGTCTCTCATTTGCCTTGTAGATCAATATTTCGTCCGAATTAGTTTTTGATATTCATTCTATTGTTAAGATTTGGTCATATATATCTCATAAAAAACCTGAAGCGAAATCTATCAAAATCACTAATTAAATAGAGACATTTATCTCTTTGCCCCAAATATATATCGATGTCTTAGAAAAAAAAAACAAGCACATGAGACCCACTTCATGAATTACATATTAAAGTCTCAACACGCCAAAAATTCTACTCAATGAGCTTGATGGGTCATTCCAAGACAAGTATTTGAGGCCCACCTCAGAAAAATATATAGGGGAATTGTTGTGTATAGCTAGTTTAAAATGAGAAAACCAGAGGAATGTCTACGATAAAAAATGGTTAATGAAAAATGTTCAAGTACGTGTTTTGTTTGGAATGAATGTCTAGAGATTTTTTGTCACAAATCTATTTAAGTGATTTCTCCATTATACCCTTTTAGGATTCACTTTTTTTAAAAAAATATTAGGTTTAAAATTAGTTTAATTTATTTTTAAATTAAATTAATTTTAATAGTTTATTTGGTGAGCTGGATCATTTCACTAAAAATAAACCGTTTTTCTTTTTCCGTTAACTAACGTCAGCCATTTTGTATCTCCATATGTTGTTGTGAGTAGATCCGACACTAACACCCTCTGCCGGGGTATACGCTAGGACACACCCGTGGGTATATACAGCCATTGCGCACCAGAAAAAAAAACGGTAGGGGTATACAGCTGGAGCGTGCATGTGTAATTACTAGTTCCATTATTTTTGTAAATCTTTCCCTAAAAATAGGGATCAAACAATACACAATCCACCCCTACAAATGAGGAGATATCAGTCAAAATCTCATAGTTTTAAACAACAATACCGCTGAAATTATGCAATGTCTAACATTTTGGAGAATCAAATTTTCAACCTTACGTTTTTTTTTTTACGTTTCCCTTTTCCATCGTGTTTTTTCCCTCATCCTTTTCGAGTTCTTCTGCATTGTTCCACTACACAACAACAAACCATGTCGTCTCTTTCTATGATGGTGGCATTTGATGAGATTTGGAACGAAATGAACCAATACATAAATTACAAAACTTGTAGAGTTGTGGTCCCCCCGAATTCTACACTTGTGGAATTCACCAATTCAATCTCCAAGGATCTAGAGCTGGATTCCCACCACACAATTTCACGGTTGTCCCTCTTTCGGAACGACACTGACAAATCTTTGATTACGAAAATGAGGAAAAATAGGCAGTTGTTATATTTAACAACATGTAAATCCCCTGTAATCGTCTATTTTTTATATTCTGGAACTTCAACTGAATCCCTCAAAAAAAGGGATCACCACTTATTATCCAGATTTTTTTAAATCTTGGAGCTATCCGTGATTTTAATTCAAACAAATCACCTGTATAACAAAAAAAAAATTCCAGCTCCCGCTGAAGGTAAAACCCTATACCCCTGTAATCGTCTATTTTTGATATTCTGGGACTTCAACTGAATCCCTAAAAAAAAGGATCACCACCTATTATCCATATTTTTGAAATCTTGGAGCTATCCGTGATTTTAATTCAAACAAATCACCTGTTTAACAAAAAAAAATCAGCTCCCGCTGAAGGTAAAACCTTAGATTGTTAACCCGAAACCCCCTATACCTAAACTTTCATTATCATTTTAGTCGTTCGTTGGAAAAACAATGACGAAGAAAAAATGCAAGAGAGGAAAATGCTTACGAAAATTAGGAAAATGCTTACCACGACTGTAGGTCGAACTTCCCTGTCTAATGCGTGGTGTTTACGTCGAACGATGTCGAAGAATGTAGTGTTTGTTTTCGGTGTTTTCTGCCGAAGAAGGTAATGCCAAACAAAAGAAGAACTGCGTTTTGTGTTTTCGGTGTGCTCTGCCTCTAGGTCGAAGAAGAAGAACGATGTCGAAGAAGATATGCGTATGTCTTTTCTGCCTCTAGGTCGAATGTAAGCAACTTTTGAGGATGAATTTAATTCTAGGCGGCGTGGTGCAGGTTTCTCTCTACCCCATAAACTACATGATATCAAAATATTGGGAATCGTTACCTTATTTAAAAATAGAGTATTCTCTGTTTTAAGTTGTTGGCCTCTTTTATTACTCTGTATGCAGTAATGCACACCCAGTGATGGTTCATTCGTTGGCTGTATAACTTCTTCGGGGTATACATATTTCTGGTTCCCCTACAGAAATCGTTTATGCTCATTTCTTACTATGTGTGCAGACATGCACACACCGCCACTGTTGATATTCTATTTAGTCCGTTTGCAGACATACACAGACACCCTGCTTTGTTTTTGCTCTGTGTGCAGTCATGCAAAGACCTACGTTGATTGTTGTTTCGTTGGCTATCACACTTCCTATGGTTAAACATATTTGCTCCCCCCAGTGTCGTGTATGTCTCATTCTTACTACGTATGCAGTCATGCACACACAGCAACTGTTCGTATTCTTTTTATTATGTTTGCAGGCATTCACACACCGACCGCCACTTATGGATTCGTTCTGTCTAGACCCAATTATTAATTATTTGGGGCAGAAGGTATATCTATGTAATACTCATGGGATAAGTGTCATTTCAGTTCTAAGATTTTTAACGTCCTCTCTCTGTTAAATCCACGTCTAGAACTATTTTCTCTCTCCTCCTAACATTTTATATTTTTAAATATTAATTTTTTGATTCTCAAAATTAGGATAAATTGTGGAAGGGTAGACTTGTCCATTTGGTTGTAAATAACTTACTAAATATAGGTTTTAGACATAATTCAAAAGAAAAAAGACATTAGACATTTTTCATCTTACCTTCCATATTTTTAGACATTCCTCTGATTTCCCCGTTTAAAATAGCCAAAATGAAAAATAACTAACTTCTTTTATTAATTGCATATAATAACTAACTACAATTTAGGGTGGGGAAGAGAATAATTTTTAACCCGAATATGCCCCTTGTATATAACAGTATTTACAATACTGCCACTCAACCAAAGTGTTAGACTCACCAACCGAATATCTTTATTTCAGCGATTTAAAAATTCTCATAACATACCGTCAACCCCCCAACCACCAAGTTTATTCTCCCTTTTATTTCGAACCACCCTCCAAAATTTAAGGCTTCACAAAAACCTACTTAATATTAGCCAAACAATAATTCTCTATCTTCTACACTCATTGATTTCTCCTCCTCCATCTTTTTTAACAATCATATTCCGTGTCCTTCACCACTAAATTAATGGCATCTTTTCAGATTAACATTGCATTCGATGGAGTATGGGACAATAATAACATATACAAGAACTTTGAGCGTTGCACCATTCATGCTCCAAACGTTTCTACACTCGATGAGTTTCACAACTCGCTCTCTCAATTGCTATCACTTGATCCTCATCGAAAGATCTCACAACTCTCATTATTTAGGAACGTGGAAGAAAAATCGCTGATCATGCGGCTCAACGAAGACAGAGACCTCGTGTGGGTGCTGACGGGTTACTCACACAATAAGTACAATGACTGTGTTCTGGTCGTTGATACTGCAGCTGTAGATACTGGGTCATACAGTAGAGGTCGTAGTATTAAGCTCAAGAGGACTGCATCTCGAGAGAGTAGGGTTGTCCATTTTGTCGACCCAAACCGCATTGACACACTTGCTGAGAACATCCAAATTGTTGAGAATTGTGTGTTTGATACCAAAGTTAACCTAAAGAAGTTGGTTTATGGATTAGCTTTGAAAGGTAGTTTTCAATTTAGGACTACTAGGTCTAACGCAAAGCAATTTACGGTCAACTGCATTGAACAATCTTGCAGCTGGTCTCTCTACGCATCTGTGTATGGAACTGGGAGTATGTGGGTCGTTAGGAAGTTCATAAATGAGCATACTTGTCCGATAGATATTGTTAAGAACGACCACAGACAAGCTACTGCCACTGTTGTTAGCGAATATGCAACCACAATAATGTCAACCAACAGCAAGAAGCATTGCACGCCGAAAGACATCATTCGCTATGCTCGGAAACATCATGGAGTTAGCATAAGTTATGACAAGGCTTGGAGGGGAAGAGAGAAGGCATTTACGTCTATCAGGGGTTCAGCCGAAGAGTCGTATGCTCGGATACCCACCTTTGCAGCTAGGTTGATCGAAAAAAATCCAGGTATGTACGAATATATACCACGGGATATATTATGTATGCCAACTGTATATACTATAATATACACCATATGTTTCAGGTACCTACACCGCACAGGAAGTGGGGGAGGACAATAGATTCAAATTTTTCTTCATGAGTTTAGCTGCATCTATATCAGGATGGGAGCATTGTCTTTCAGTGATAACTGTTGACGGCACCTCGCTGAAGAACAAGTTCAATGGGACACTGCTCACAGCTTGCACGTTTGATGGCAATTCTCAGACCTACCCTTTGGCCGTTTCAATTGTCGACTCTGAAAATGACGCTTCGTGGGGGTGGTTTTTCCAGAACCTGAAAGCAGTGTTTGGGGAGCCCAAGGACCTAGTTATTGTTTCCGACCGCCACAAGAGTATAGCCAACGGATTCAGGTCTGTATATACATCTGCACACCACGTATATTGTAATTACCATCTAGTACAAAACCTCAAGACTGATCACAGGGGTAAACCGATTGAGGAATTGTTTCAGAAGTGTGCCAAAGCATATACTTCGTCTGTGTTTGATTATTACATGAGGCAGATGGAACAACTAGTACCATCTATCAGGAACGAACTGGAGGGAATAGGATTGTCTAGATGGAGTCGGGCATTCTCAACAAAGAAAAGGTACACAATGATGACAACAAACATATCAGAGAGTTTTAACTCCCGTCTAAGTAATGCTCGCGAGCTTCCAATCATTTCATTGTTAGAGGAAGTAAGGGACATCTTGCAGGAATGGTTCTTCGAGCGGAGGACATGTATAATATTTCGACGTCAAGATATAACACAGTACGCCCAAAGCCAGTTACGGGACGCACTGAATGCTAGTCGTACAATGGATGTAAGTATTTACTTCTCGATCCCCCTGAATATAATGTGTCGCCACTTATCATCTTTCTATATACCTCTAAATACGCAGATAAATCCAGTTAATGATTATCAATTCGAAATCTGCGATGATCGCAAGCAGTTTGAAGTTAACCTCACAGAGCGTAGCTGCACGTGTAGACGATGGGACGAAGACCTCATCCCATGCTCTCATGCGTGCCGAGCCATATGTCATAAAGGATTCACCTTAGAGAACTATGTACATGACTTCTACCGTACTTCCACGCTTCAAAAGCTATATAGCGGCGATATACATCCGATTTCACTTTCGTATGATGATGTTGACGCAAGCATTCCATGTGATACATTAGTGCACCCTCCTCTTGCCAGACGCCCTGCGGGGAGACCCAAAAAGAAACGGATAACTTCCCACCGAGAAAGGGCAACAACTCTCAAGTGTGGTAGGTGTGGGAAGGCTGGGCACAATCGAAGACGATGCAACACCCCCCTCCTTAGTTAACTTAGTTCGTGTTTATTTTGTTCGCATTTGCAATACTATGATCTTTATGTAATAGATCATTCAATAATTTTTGACTGTATATACCTATCACTCATTTCCAAGTCTTTCTCACTATTGTTGGTGTTTGACTGTATATACCTATCACTCTTGGTCTAACCTATTTCTTAATAGGTACCCAAATCGTTTAGTAAACACGAAACATGTGTTCCATGTATATAACACATAAACCTTTAATTCACATGACCATTGAATAATATAGGATAATCCATTACACTTTGAGATTAATATAACATTATATACAGTTACCCTTTACCATAATTATGAGAACGTTGAAAACAATCCGACATAGTATAAACTTTTATATAACCGACGTTTTAGTTTTGTAATTCACATGCATACTAAAACAATAATAGTATATACAATTGGCATAACATTTGTCATATACAATTGGGTCTCTATCCGATCTAATTGGCACATGCATTACATTTTTGTAATCTGCTATGGCATGCCAATTGTATATACTATAATACACACCACCCATTTACTATTTATGCATTACTTTTTGAGATGAATATAACATTATATACAAATACTTTTTTTTTATCATAATTATGAGTACGTTGAAAATAGATGGACATAGTATAAAGTGTTATATAACTCTCGTTTGAGTTTTGTAATTCAGATGCATACTAAAACAATAATAGTATATCAAGTGGCATAACATAGTCTAGACAATTGACATATACAATTGGGTTTGTATCTTATCCAATTGGCATATGCACTATATACTTTGCGGTTTAATATGTTATGCCAATTGTATATACTAGAATACACATTCTTCGTTAACAAATTTTGTATTACACTTGAGATGAATATAACATTATATACAGATACCCTTTTACCATAATTATGACAAGGTTGAAAACAATGTAACACAGTATAAACTGCCATTTAACTCTCGTTTGAGTTGTGTAATTGGGATGCATACTAAAACCATATAAATTCAATGCAAAGATAGTTCATAATCATTCATAATAGAAGTCATTCAAAACATATTTCAAGTTTAAAAATAAAGCATATTATCCAATTCAATCAAAGTTCAACTGTATATAATAAAACATAATGTCTAAATTATCCAAAAATTATAAGTTCTAAAAGGTGTAGGTACGATCATTCAACCCTCTTGCTGGCTGAGTTTCAGATCAAAGGTGGGCTGACAGAATTGAACTGGGAGGTCATCAAGGGTCTTCTTACTGTGGGATCCTCGCATCGCCCCCACAAACCCCCCTCCAGTAGGAACATCTCCACGTGCCCCTCCATCTCGGGGCAAATTCTTGTTAAGCTTCACATATATACAATTTTAGTCAAGCACATCAGTTGGTGTCTGACTTCATATATACATATACAACACAGAAAGCCTAAAACAATTAAAGCTCACCTCTACAAGTGGGGGTCTTCTTTTTCCCAATTTCAATGGTTTTATCTTTTTTTCCTTGTTAAATCTCTCCATAATACTAGTCTCGTCTATAGAGGAGATCACTTGGTTGATGGTTGCCTCTATATCATTGTGTTCCTACAAATAGTCTCATTCAGATAATGATCGTTTCTTCTATGTCTAAATTAATTACTATCATACCTGGGCACTGCCTTCTGTTACGCTCGGTCCCCCTTCCTTACCATCGGCGCCCAAAGGTGCTACGGTCACGCTATCAACATGCCCAACTAGTGGTGTGTGGGATTGATGTCCACCGGGGGGGGGCAATCATCATCATCTTTGCGTGATGGATGAAGGAGTTTTTCAACCCCATGATCATCTACTTTTAATTTATCGGCCTTTTTTGGTTCCGTAGCATCTGTCTCCACCTCCGCACTTACAGGGGCTCCATCCTGAAACAATTGATCAAATAAGGTTTAAACAATTACATACTTACAATCCGAGATTAGATTCTGAACTCAAGTTTCGTATATACCACACCAGAATGCATCGCGCGAGAAAATGAGGTGTAATTATTAGTATGTACCTTGAAACCAGATTGATCGTCCACGGTACCACTAATCCCATGTGTTGTTCTTAAGTATGCTACTAGCTTGTTCAAGGCACTGACAACCCACTCCAGCTTCGCATTTGTTTCATCCTGTTTCTTAAACATTTTTCCCATTTGTGCTTCCATGGAGGAAGACCCTACGAAGAACCTTTTGTCTGATGCATTATCTCCTTCAATAGTCATTCCATGTTCCACAACCCTACGTTTTGCCAATTCGTCCTTCAAGAAAGGTTCAAAATATGGCATCTCTAGCTCTTCTATTGTGGGCTCTAGGTCCATTACTTCCAACTGCAAAAAGTTGAGTCACTCCTTTAGAAGACCCAAGGCTACAAACATGAATATAATGTACGACTAGCATAAAGTAAGTACATACCGAGGGAGACTTGAATATGTTGGCTTGCAATTCCCTCCATTCGGGTTGAGTATCCGCCTCCCAATTGATTAACCTTGGCACTGTATTTCGGATACGCCTTGCGTAAAACGTGGGAGGTGCGCTTAATGCGGGTATCACCTCGTATGCCCAAGCTAGAATGGCATAGATAAAACCGCCAATCCCTATTCCACAAGTCCCTTGACTGACGATGGCATTTTTTATATACCTCAGCAACAATTGAAAGGAAACACGCCCCCAAGGATATGTGTTGAACAACTCCTCGTCGTCAACCATTAACAGGTGATCTTGTTCAACGTAGACTCTTTCCTGTCTTGGGAGCAATAAGCTCTCTAGGCAGTACAATTGATCCATCTTCACCCTGTCTTCCTCGCATGCATTTTTGCTGAACTTGAATGCTAGGTTCAGACATGCTCGCGTTACATTTTCCTCGTCCTCGAAGTAGTCATTCTTCAGTTTAGCTTTTTCTTTTATCAAGTCTATGTTTATCTCAGGAAGGGGACCACAGTTCAACCCGGTCACCAATGCAAATTCTCTTAGTCCAAATTTCAAAACTTTCCCTCCGATCTTGAAGTTCAATTCAGAGGTCTTCTTGGGTTTGCATTGGTGTTGGATGAGGTGGAGGAGCAACTGAGACGATGTTTTCTTGAAGGAAAAATCCAAAAAATGTCTGAAACACGTCGCGCGAAATCTTGCCTCGCAATCGCCCTCTAGTGTCTTGCGCACCATATCCATTATGCCACTTTTCCCGCATAGATTAATTTTCAGTGGCCTACTCCTTTTAGGCGATGTCATGAAGTAGTCGTCATCCTGCAAGATATTCATTGTTAGCTATATGAATATATCAATATACACAAATGCCAGTTGATAATACCATTTCATATTGTCAGTACATACTAGGGAACACAACCAGATACGGGCGGGGAACATCTATTTATTTATTATTTTAATTTGGTACATTTATAAAGTTAGGTGGATGATGCATAAGTAGTAAGCTAGAGTGCAAAAATTAACAAGAACAAAACACCACATATAACATATGGGTATCAACATCCATAGTTTGATGTATATAACAACATACACAACTATCAACTAATTGTGCACATCACATCTTGTCATGTTATGGAACGGTGGTTACACAGCCAGGTATACGTGGTGAACTATCCATTTACTAATCATTTTTATTTGGTATGAACATACATGTTTAGATTTATTTAACATCATACATACGTATCGACAAACATTCAATGGACATATTTATTTTGTGTATGTTATGTTGTACAAAGACATGTATACTATTTGCGAGGTATATAACACAATATACAGAATATACCACCAAAAGAAATAAATTTCCACAATTAAATGAGTAAGTTATATCAACAGATATGAAGTATAAAATTCGATTAAGTACTAACCAAATACCACGTATACCACCTCATTAAAATATTACTATATGATTAATTTCGGATATTCTTAATGTTGACAATCAAAGTACAGAAGAAATAAATGCAGTACAGTTGGGGTATATACTAAGATGTACTACCATAGGTATACTCGGGTGGATGTATAAAATAACAGATACAGTATATACCACCTATGGCTACAAAATTAATTCACATATTCTTAAATTCAATAATGGAAGCACATAAGAAAGAAATGCACTACAATTGGGATAAATACTAAAAGATATACTACGATAGGTATACTCTATTAGAGGTATATAAGAACATATACGAGTTATATCACCAAATTTTTCAGAATTTTATTTTTCATATGTGTAATGTCTACATTGCAAGTACATATCAAAGAAATGCATTACCTGTGTTTCCAAAAACTCCTCTGAGTCTGGCACCTTTCCAGTGCTCACCCCGTCCATGCCCTTCGACTTCCCTTTACCTTTGGTCTCGATTTCTCTCACAAGAACATGCTGTAGTAAAAATTATACCTATCTTAGTACAACATATTATATACCATGTAATTAGCATATCATACATTTCTTTCCTTGGAATACAAACGCTCAAATTCATTTTACTACATATATGTTTAACCTCGTCACGCTTTGACTTCTTTTTCAATTCACCACCGCTATCACTGGATTCATCCGAATAATAATGGGCAATTGAGTCGTCCTCCCTGCCCTCGCGCAAACTCTCATCGCTTTTCTCAACATCAGACTTACATAACACATGTGTTAGTGAATTAATCTAAATTTATACATAGCAAACATCATTTAAAGAGTATTACATTACTGTGGTCGGAGTCTTTTGGCTCAGCCTGCTTGACCTTCTCTTTGTCCTTCGATCTCGGTGTCCCCCGATTCTTTTCTTTGCTTCCCTCGGCAGCCATATCCCTCTTCTCCACCTTCCTTTTTTGTTTTTACCTGGCGACCCTGAAGGTGCATCATCCAGATTGTCCATCTTTGCTTCCTGTAGGACAACAAATTAAAGTGTGTAAATACAGGTATAAACGGGTGAAATGTCAGTACCAATGATGTTTCTTAACCTCTTTTGACTTCCCTTTCTCCTTCTTTGTAGGCGATACCTTTGTCTTCGCCCTAGTCCCCCTGGATTGTCTTTCATTTTTAACTGCCTTGCTGCGTTGCACATTCTCTTTTGTCTCCTTGTTCATTCCACTTGTGACTTCGGGTAGGGAGTCCTGCATGTGTATACTTCAATTTATACAACCATAATATATACCAATAGAAGATTTATAACTAGCTATTAGGATACAGACATGAACAAGGTAATATTCTAAGGGTCATTACCTCGGCTTCCTCATCTACTCGAATTGGTGACGATTGCTTCTTCATTTTTTTTGTAGACATTACACCGGCAGCTTTCAATATTTCACTCGCCCTTGCCATCTACAAAAATGAAGATGTTGTAGAACAAAAATATTAAAACCCTAGACTCACGCTCAACATTGCAGCAACCGATCAATTAAATAAATAAAAATGTATAACAAATAAATCCCTAAAAAATAGGGATTCTAAACTATATTACAAACAGAAAATCTACAGAACATCATATCGTTCGTTAATTCATTCAAGCGTACCGGTAGTCTTGATGTTCGATTTGCACCGTAGCTTTTATAGGGTTTCACGAACTCACGATGACCTCTTTTGTCTACCTTCTGTAGGCCGAAATCGGAGCTTCAGAGAGGTGAAGGGGGCAGACTCACGGTGTGTATAAAGTTTGGCGAACTGAACCGACAAGGTCTATAAAAAGGGTTTCGCCGTAGTTGTTTATAAAGTTGACCGACTCACGGTGGTCGCCAAAGTATTCTCTGACGCGCACGGAAGCAACCCGATCGTTTCTTGCCGCTCGTTCTTTACCTTCCACCGGCGGCCATCGATGCTTCAAGTGAAAAATATTGGCGCCGATTTGCTTGAGGGAGGTGAGTTGTGTTCTCTGATTTAGGAAGGTGAAAAGTTTTCAATTTGCTTGAGGTAGGTGAGTTTTGTTCTCTGATTTAGGAAGGTGAAAGGATTTAGGAAGGTGAAAGGTTTTCAATTAATGGATGTTGAATGTGTAGGGTTTTCAATTGATGGATGGAAGGTGAGTTGAATGTGAAGAGGTTTTAAATTTCGTTGTGTTAAGAGGTTTTAAATTTAGGAATGTGAAGAGGTTTTAAATTGATTTAGGAATGTGAAAAGGTTTTAAAACATCAATGAAGAGGTTTTAAATTTTTATATTTTAATCAATATTGGGGTGCTGGAATCGAGGTTGACATGATTGTGTAAGGTGAAGGGTTCCATCAATTTATTGGCTCTATGTATACTTTTGGATGTGACCTTTTTATTTGGATGTTGGATGAGTGTGTATATTTTTTGTTTATATTTTTTTTTGTCAAACCATTTGTTTACACTATGTTTATGTTCCATAATTGTGTTTGTGCAGATTGTTAATGTTCCTTAAATTGTGGGTAGATTTTCTGGACTTCATTGTTGTGTTCTTCGAGTCGGTGTATACTGGTAAATACAAGGATTGGTAGGTTCGGTTTACATTTCATTCAAATTATTTCAAAATTTGTTTCATTCAAATTATTTATAAATTTTCAACGATTTACTTTACGTTTTTTTCTCCCAACAAATTTTTCTCTCCTAAAATCAACCCTTATTTTTAGTTGATTTGATTTTTCTACCGATAAAATCTCATAGGGGTATTTAAGTCTAAATGTAAGTTAAGCAATTTACTAATTATAGTTGTTAGCTATATTTCATTTAATTAAGGGAGTTAGCTATTTTTCAGTAACAACTATTTTATTTTAGCTATTCCTCTGGTTGCCCCAAATATATATCGATGTTTTAGAAAACAAAAAAAAAATAGCCCAATGGGCTTGATGAGTCATTACAAAACAAGCATATGAGATTCACTTAAAAGGATTACATATAGAAGTCTTAACAAGCCAAGAAATCAACTCAGTGGGCTTGATAGGTAACCTAAGATAATTATATAAGGCCCAGCTGAGAGAATTACTTATTTAAATCTTGAAAAACCAAACAAATCAACGCAATGAGCAATGAGTTATTCCAAGGAAAGCATCAGATTCTCACCTTAATGAGTTACTTATTTAAGTCTTGGACAACGCAAAAAAAATGTACTTAATGAGCTTAATGGGTCATTCCAAGACAAACATCTCAAACCCACCTTGAAAAGTTATAAATTGAAGTATTAGAAAATGAAAAAATCAGCTCAATGGGTTTGATAAGTCAGACAAGCATATGAGCGTCACCTCAGAAAAGACCAATGGACTTGAACGGTTGTTCAAAGACAAGGATTTTACACCCATCTCAGAGAATTGGATCCAGTCTTTCTAAGAGAAGCCGATACGAAATCCTAGTGTGGATCAAGAACCCCTTGGTTGTATGCACCATTGAATCACAAACACTAAAACTTCTTAATACAATTGATTTGACCACAAGATAAAGAGAAGAATAGAAGTACCTTGAAATCGAATATTCAAAGAGGAGAAACCCGTCCTTAACTTTGAACCGAAACACTCTACTATTAGTTTGATGAAGTTTAATACAATGCTTCTAAAACATGCAAATTCTAACAAGAACTGCAAAGAGTAACAAAATAGCTCTCGACTATTGAAAGGTTCCAATGGAGTTTTCAACTCTATTATCAAAGATGTGTCCTACACCTTAGACAAGACAAATCCTTTTATAAGAAGAAATTTTAGTTCATGCAAATTAATGATTTTCCCAACAACCTAACTTCTACTTGTCAACAAGGAATTTCCCAAATACATAATTAAAATAATTCTTCAATTACCTAATTAAATGAAATTCTCCAACTACCTAATTAAATGGTTTCTAGGAATTCAAATTTGAATATTACAACATTGATAAAGTTTTGATATGATTTCATGAATTTAGACTTGTGACAAAGTGAAGTCCATGCTCCATAACAATGGTTTGACCTCAATAAGTTTCTTCTCGGATATGATTTTGATTATCATGATTTGTCCTAAATCATCACTATCATCTACGTCAAAGAACGAAAGTCAACCACATTGAAAATATAATTGGTCCCTCCTTTGCCTTATAGATCAATATTTCGTCCGAATTAGTTTTTGATATTCATTCTAGTGTTAAGATTTGGTCATATATATCTCATAAAAAACCTGAAGTGAAATCTATCAAAATCACTAATTAAATAGAGACATTTATCTCTTTGTCCCAAATATATATCGATGTCTTAGAAAAAAACAAACAAGCACATGAGACACACTTCAAGAATTACATATTAAAGTCTCAACACGCCAAATGTTTTACTAAATGAGCTTGATGGGTCATTCCAAGACAAGTATCTGAGGCCCACCTCAGAAAAATATATATCAATGTTTTAGAAAACAAAAAAAAATAGCCCAATGGGCTTGATGAGTCATTACAAAACAAGCATATGAGACCCACTTAAAAGGATTACATATAGAAGTCTTAACAAGCCAAGAAATCAACTCAGTGGGCTTGATAGGTAACCGAAGATAATTATATAAGGCCCAGCTGAGAGAATTACTTATTTAAATCTTGAAAAACCAAACAAATCTACACAATGAGCAATGAGTTATTCCAAGGAAAACATCAGATTCTCACCTTAATGAGTTACTTATTGAAGTCTTGGACAACGCAAAAAAATGTACTTAATGAGCTTAATGGGTCATTCCAAGACAAACATATCAAACCCACCTTGAAAGGTTATAAATTGAAGTATTAGAAAATGAAAAAATCAGCTCAATGGGTTTGATGAGTCAGACAAGCATATGAGCGTCACCTCAGAAAAGCCCAATGGACTTGATCGGTTGTTCAAAGACAAGGATTTTACACCCATCTCAGAGAATTAGATCCAGTCTTTCTAAGAGAAGCTGATACGAAATCCTAGTGAATTGGATCAAGAACCCCTTGGTTGTATGAACCATTGAATCACAAACACTAAAACTTCTTCATACAATTGATTTGATCACAAGATAAAGAGAAGAATTGAAGTACCTTGAAATCGAATATTCAAAGAGGAGAAACTCGTCCTTAACTTTTAACCGAAACACTCTACTATTAGTTTGATCAAGTCTAATAGAATGCATCTAAAACATGCAAGTTCTAACAAGAATTGCAAAGGGTAACAAAATAGCTCTCGACTATTGAAAGACTCCAATGGAGTTTTCAACTCTATTATCAAAGATGTGTCCTACACCTTAGAAAAGACAAATCCTTTTATAAGAAGAAATTTTAGTTCATGCAAATTAATGATTTCCCCAACAACCTAACTTCTACTTTTCAACAAGAAATTTCCCAACTACATAATTAAAGTAATTCTTCAATTACCTAATTAAATGAAATTCTCTAACTACCTATTAAATGGTTTATAGGAATTCAAATTTGAATATTACAACATTGATAAAGTTTTGATATGATTTCATGAATTTAGACTTGTGACAAAGTGAAGTCCATGCTCCATAACAATGGTTTGACCTCAATAAGTTTCTTCTTGGATATGATTTTGATTATCATGATTTGTCCTAAATCATCACTATCATCTACATCAAAGAACGAAAGTCAACCACATTGAAAATATAATTGGTCCCTGCTTGCCTTGTAGATCAATATTTCGTCCGAATTAGTTTTTGATATTCATTCTATTATTAAGATTTGGTCATATATATATCATAAAAAACCTGAAGTGAAATCTATCAAAATCACTAATTAAATAGATACATTTATCTCTTTGCCCCAAATATATATCGATGTCTTAGAAGAAAAAAAACAAGCCCAATGTGCTTGATGAGTTATTACAAAACAAGCATATGAGACTCACTTAAAAGATTACATATAGAAGTCTTAACCGAAGAAATCAACCAAGTGAGCTTGATAGGTAACCTAAGATAATTATCTAAGGCCCATCATAGAGAATTACTTATTTAAATCTTGACACACCAAACAAATCAACGCAATGAGCAATGAGTTATTCAGGAAAACATCAGATTCTCACCTTAATGAGTTACTTATTTAAGTCTTGGACAACGCAAAAAAATGTACTTAATGAGCTTCATGGTTCATTCCAAGACAAACATCTCAAACTCACCTTGAAAGGTTATAGATTGAAGTATTAGAAAATGAAAAAATCAGCTCAATGGGCTTGATGAGTCAGACAAGCATATGAGGGTCACCTCAGAAAAGCCCAATGGACTTGATCGGTTGTTCAAAGACAAGAATTTTACACCCATCTCAGAGAATTGGATCCAGTCTTTCTAAGACAAGCTGATACGAAATCGTATTGAATTGAATCAAGAACCCCTTGGTTTGATGAACCATTGAATCACACACACTAAAACTCCTTAATACAATTTATTTGACCACAAGATAAAGAGAAGAATAGAAGTACCTTGAAATCGAATATTCAAAGAGAAGAAACTCGTACTTAACTTTGAACCAAATACTCTACTATTAGTTTGTTCAAGTCTAATAGAATGCATCTAAAACATGCAAGTTCTAACAAGAATCGCAAAGGGTAACAAAATAGTTTTCGACTATTGAAAGACTCCCATGGAGTTTTCATCTCTATTATCAAAGATGTGTCATACACCTTAGACAAGACAAATCTTTTTATAAGAATAAATTTTAGTTCATGCAAATTAATGATTTTTCCAACAACTTAACTTCTACTTTTCAACAAGGAATTTCTCAACTACATAATTAAAATAATTCTTCAATTACCTAATTAAATGAAATTCTCCAACTACCTAATTAAATGGTTTCTAGTTATTCAAATTTGAATATTACAACATTGATAAAGTTTTGCTATGATTTCATGAATTTAGACTTGTGACAAAGTGAAGTCCATGCTCCATAACAATGGTTTGACCTCAAAAAGTTTCTTCTTGGATATGATTTTGATTATCATGATTTGTCCTAAATCTTCACTATCATCTACGTCAAAGAACGAAAGTCAACCACATTGAAAATATAATTGGTCCCTCCCTTGCCTTGAAGATCAATATTTCGTCCGAATTAGTTTTTGATATTCATTCTATTGTTAGGATTTGGTCATATATATCTCATAAAAAACCTGAAGAGAAATCTATCAAAATCACTAATTAAAAAGAGACATTTATCTCTTTGCCCAAAATCTATATCGATTTCTTAGAAGAAAAAAAACATGCACATGAGACCCACTTCAAGAATTACATATTAAAGTCTCAACACGCCAAAAATTCTACTCAATGAGCTTGATGGGTCATTCCAAGACAAGTATCTGAGGCCCACTTCAGAAAAATATATATCAATGTTTTAGAAAACAAAAAAAATAGCCCAATGGGCTTGACGAGTCAGTACAAAACAAGCATATGAGACTCACTTCAAAGGATTATATATTGAAGTCTTAACAAGCCAAGAAATCAACCCAGTGGGCTTGATAGGTAACCTAAGATAATTATATAAGGCTCAACTTAGAGAATTACTTATTTAAATCTTGACAAACCAAACAAATCAACGGAATGAACAATGAGTTATTCCAAGGCAATAATCAGATTCTCACCTTAATGACTTACTTATTTAAGTCTTGGACAACGCAAAAAAATGTACTGAATGAGCTTGATGGGTCATTCCAAGACAAACATCTCAGACCCACCTTGATAGGTTATAGATTGAAGTATTGGAAAATGAAAAATCAGCTCAATGGGCTTGATGAGTCAGACAAGCATATGAGGGTCACCTCAGAAAAGCCCAATGGACTTGATCGGTTGTTCAAAGACAAATATTTTACACCCATCTCAGAGAATTTGATTCAGTCTTTCTAAAACAAGCTGGTACGAAATCCTTGTGAATTGGATCAAGAACCCCTTGGTTGTATGAACCCTTGAATCACAAACACTAAAGCTCTTTAATACAATTGATTTGACCACAAGATAAAGAGAAGAATAGAAATACCTTGAAATCGAATATTCAAAGAGGAGAAACTCGTCCTTAACTTTGAACCGAAACACTCTACTATTAGTTTGATCAAGTCTAATAGGATGCTTCTAAAACATGCAAGTTCTAACAAGAATTGCAAAGGGTAACAAAATAGCTCTCGACTATTGAAAGGCTCCAATGGAGTTTTCAACTCTATTATCACAGATGTGTCCTACACCTTAGACAAGACAAATCATTTTATAAGAAGAAATTTTAGTTAATGCAAATTAATGATTTTCCACACAACATAACTTCTACTTTTCAAGAAGGAATTCCCCAACTACATAATTAAAAGAATTCTTCAATTACCTAATTAAATGAAATTCTCCAACTACCTAATTAAATGGGTTCTAGGAATTCAAATTTGAATATTACAACGTTGATAAAGTTTTGATATGATTTCATGAATTTAGACTTGTGACAAAGTGAAGTCCATGCTCCATAACAATGGTTTGACCTCAATAAGTTCCTTCTTGGATATGATTTTGATTATCAGGATTTGTTCTAAATCATCACTATCATCTACGTCAAAGAACGAAAGTCAACCACATTGAAAATATAATTGGCCCCTCCCTTGCCTTGTAGATCAATATTGTAGTCATGGGAAGTCATTGGCAAATTGCCTCTTGAACTCCTGTTGGGTTTCTTGTGGAAAGGACAAGGATCCTTCCAAAAGTGTGTTTATGTCCATTTTCTCGATAATATCAACTTATGCTTGCTACCATTGATGAATTTAGAAACAAATTTGAATTTTTGCCTCTCATCAAATTTGTTGGCACATTCCGTGGGTTGGTTGTCATTGTTGACTTTAGAAATAAACTTTGAATCAAAAGCTTCTCAATAAGTGTTTTGGCCTATTGGAAGAACTCAAAATAAATACTAGAAAAATGTGGTTTGAAATCATTAATTATAAAATAAGTTTTTTTTATATGAAAGATAAAAAATATTTATTTTTGAAAACAAAGTAGATTTTACGGCACATGTTCTTTCACACAAGATCACAATTTTGGTTTTTATCTTATTTTTATTTCTAGGGCATACACTAATCTCATTTTTTTCTCTCACATATATAATTGTATCACAAGATTATTTTTAATAGATTCACATGCTTTTGTTTTGGTCTTTTGAGCCTTTTCCCTTTACTCACACACATCACCATGTATTTCTTTAAGAACAGGCAAGACAATAGAAGTGTTACAATCAAACAAGTTTTTACAATCTAATTGCCTATTAAGTATCGTACCATTAACATGCATTGGCACCAAATCACAAAGGGGCTGTTTGGGCCTCCGGGTCGGGTAGATTTGGGTGGGCTATTTAAGCCCACTCGAACTTTGTCTATTCATGAAGTTAATGAGGATGTCTAGTCTCACTTGTTCTTCATAATATCACTCATCATTCTCTTTGTCTTCATAATTCTCTTTTGTTTTCATATTTCTGTTCTGGTTTGCAATTCAAGTCTGATTTCAAAGTTAATGATATGTCCTCTCACTTGTCACCTCCATATCTACATTCTCTGTCTTCTATTCATTGCATAAGTCATAATTTTAGTTTTATTTGAAATTCAAATGTTTCTCACATTTGAATTTCACAACTATGAGGCTATCCTTTTTTTTTAAAAAAATTATTTTATCTTTTCCCATAACTACACATGTCTTTTCCCACCTTCTTTTTCTTCATATTGTTGATTGTTATTATTTTATCTTTTCATATAACTACACATGTCTTTTCTCACCTTCTTTTTCTTCATATTGTTGATTGTTGATGACTTATGTGAATAGTAATATTGTTGGGTGCACTTATTATCATAAGTGCACAAATAACAATTCTCACCTACCACCCTTCATGGCTTCTTTATAAAGAAGTCAAAATTCAGAAGTACCTCACCCCAACACTCTTCTCTCCGCTTTCCATTTATATGAATGATTTAGTAAAGTATTTCATCTTTTTATTCGTACTAAATCTATTTCAATGCTAACTTATTCTCACTTCACTTTTGTGCATTATTCACAGGGTCTAAAGTAGATCAAATATCTTCCTTAGTTCGAGGTTGGTTATTTTAAACATTGTTTTCTTTGTATTTTATTTCTGTTTGAGTGGACATTTGTGTAATAATAGTTTGTAATTTTTTTTTGTTTTGGTTTATTTATGTATGGATTTATTTAGAATGCTACCTATATGCATTTGATAGTTCGTGAATAATAATTTCGAAATTAACTTGTTTAATATAAGTGCGTTGAATGTTGGTTATCTATTTCATGTATTTGTTTATTTTTATGTTGGTTATCTATTTCTTCTATTTGTTTATTTATGTATGGATTTATTTAAAATTCTAACTTTTTTAAACCTTAACAAAAAAAAATTCCTAACCTACTGTTTTAAATGCAACAAAAAAAATGCAAAAAAAAAATGTATTTGCAACTTTTAAAATTATTCACATAATACAACTTTTAAAATTAATCACGCAACTTTTAATCTACTGTTTTAAATGCAAAAAAAAAAAAAATGCAACTTTTAAAATTATTCACATAAATGCAACTTTTAACCTACTCTTTTTAAATGCAAAAAAAAAAGCAACTCTTAAAATTATTCACATAAATACAAATTTTAACCTACTGTTTTAAATGCACAAAAAAAAAAAAAAATGCAACATTTTAAAATTATTCACATAAATGCAACTTTTAAACCTACTGTTTTGAATGAAAAAAAAAAAAATATGCAACTTTTAAAATTATTCACATAATTTATAAAATCCAAAAAAAAAAAAAAGTTAAGGCAACAATTAAATAGTTTAAAAAGAAAGAAATATTTTTTTAAAACTTGTTTTCAAATGTAACATTTTTTTAAAACTATGAAAATTGAGATTCATAACGTCCCAATTGAAAGTATGTTAACGATTTTGAATCATAACATTTTTTTTATCATACAACGATTTCTAAACAAATATAGACAAACTCATAAATTAAAAAGAAAAAAGAAGTAAACATTTTTTCAAACATAAACATACTCATAATTTTTAAAAAAAAAAAAGTAAACATTTTTTTCAAATTTAGACAAACTCATAAATTAAAAAGAAAAAAAAAGTTGCTTAGTACTATAAAATTAAAATATGTAGAAACATTTGCTTAGTTTTTATAATCTTCAAACATTTGCTTACTACGAATACAATTAACTTTTAATTTTTAAGGTTTCAATTAGGGACAAAAGATTTAAATTTCAATATGGACCCTCGGGAACTAGTTGCCATCCTTAGAGCCTTCAATGCATCTCAAGAGCAGTTACTTATTTTGGTAGCACAATATATGAACGACCATAGGATAATAGAATATCAATCACCGTACCTTAGACAGCACAATAGACAATTAACATTTTAACAACTCATATGGGAGTCTGATGTATGTTGTCGCGAGAGTACGAGGATGGATCAAAGTTGTTTTGACGTACTATGCAACTTGCTTAAAACAACGGGCGGTTTGGTCGGAACAGAGGTCGTAGATGTGGAAGAGAGATGGTCGCTATGTTCTTGCACATCTTAGCACACGACGTTAAGAACCGAGTAATTCGTAGACTATTCGCCAAGTCCGATGAGACCGTATCTAGGCATTTCAACTCTGTCTTAAACGCAGTATTGCGACTACATGATGTCTTGCTGAAGAAACTAGAACCGATCACAAGCTCCTGTACTGATGAACGATGGAAAATGTTTGAGGTATATTTTTTCCACCAACCGTTACTAAACGTTGACCTCGATACGTTAGATACCTAAATGAGATTCTCCTATATGGTGTGAACACAAAATTGTCTAGGTGCATTAGATGACACCTACATCAAGGTTAATGTTCTCGCTACTGATCGCCCGAGGTATAGGACGAGGAAGGGTGACATTGAACACAAAATTCTTTATTACTTTTTTAACCACGGTGCTTTAAGTTGAAATTGTCAAAGATGTTGCATTGTACAGGATATTATTATCTTTGCGATGTCGGCTACCCTAATGCCGAAGGCTTTCTAGCACCGTATAGAGGAGAACGATACCATCTGTCCGAGTGGCGTGGTGGAGGAAATCCACCGACTACTCCTAGAGAATTCTTTAACATGAAGCATTCCTCTGCACGGAACGTGATCGAAAGGGCATTTGGTTTGCTGAAGGGTAGATGGGCCATTCTTCGAGGTAAATCATACTACCCGGTGGAAATCCAATGTCGGATCATTACGACATGTTGCATCCTTCACAACCTTATTAGTAGGGAGATGGGTGAAACGACATCGTTTGATGAGTTCGATGAGGTGGACTCCTATAGAACTTCGATGAATGGAGATAATATCAATTTCATTGAGACTTCAAACGAATGGAGTCAGTGGAGGGATTGGTTGGCTCAAGAAAAGTTTTCTGACTGCAGTTGCGTAATCAGTGATGCATTTTTTTTTTTTTTTTTTTAAATACATCAACAACGTTAAATTTACACCCTTAATTTACATGTATGAAGTATGCAACATTTGAATTCAAACTTTTTGTTCATGTCATTTACCAACGTTTGTAGTTTATTTGCAATAGAACCTAAGAAACATATTACAACAAAATGTTAATCTCATTAAGCGTATGCACGTGTACAGCATAATGTCTAGAGCTACGAAGCATACATGGACCCACCATGAGGAGACCAAATTGGTCGAATGCCTTATGACGCTAGTCCAGATGAACGGCTGGAAATCAGATAACGGTACCTTTCGTCTCGGGTACCTGACGAAGCTGGAGCACATGATGCGAGAGAGGATTCCCGGATCTCAAATTAAAGGCAACCCCACAATTGAGTGTAGGGTTCGAAACTTGAAGAAACAGTACAGTGCAATTGCAGAGATGTTAGGACCATCTTGTAGCGGGTTTGGGTGGAATGAGGAATTGAAGTGTATCGAGGCGGAGAAGGAAGTTTTTGAAGACTGGGTAAAGGTAGGTTTCTAAAGCCACGCTTTACTTTATACTTTCCATTGTCTAACATTTGTTTACATGTTCATGTAGAGTCATCCTGCTGCAAGGGGGCTTCGAAACAAACCGTTCCCCTACTTTATGATGAGTTCGCCATAATTTTTGGGAAGGACCGCGCTACCGGGGCAGGGGCCGAGACTCTTGCGGATATGGCATCCAATGTAGCAGACCAAGTGCACGAGGAAGTGCACCTGAGCGGATCCCAAGAGTACTACATCCCAACACCTGGGTTGTTTGCGGGTGGAGTGGACATGTCTCGTGATGACATGCAGGAGACACCCACAAGTCGACATGCAACAGTAGGGACTTCTTCTCGGGGGAGTAAGAGGAAGCGCCCTGAAATAGAAATGGTGGATGTGGTACGAAAAATGATGGACATGCAAGCCGCTAACCATGAGAGGATTGCTGACTGGCAGAAAGAAACTCGTGCAACGGGCATAGAGCAACGACAGAAAGTTGTGGACGAACTCTATCAGGTTCCCGATTTGGATAACGCGAAAATAGTGCGTCTTATGAATATCATCTTCACAAATGCCCTAGAGACTGAAAGTTTCTTATCTGTCCCAGTGGAGTTGAAATTTGAATATTGCAAATTCCTTCTGAGCAAACATGATTCATGAACGCTCCTCTTTCTCTTATTTAATTTCGTGAGTTTTGTAATGAACCTCAATTATTTTTTTTACAATTATGATTTAAATGATTTAATTTCGTCAAGTTTCTAATTAGGTATCTATGGTGCACCCTAAAAAATATTTATTCTTTTTATTTTTAAGAAATTATTATATAATATGTATTTTGCTATACAATACAACCAAAAAAAGTTGTAAAAAAAAAAAAAAACTACCTTAAACACATACTTCATAATTCCATGTTAAAGAAAACGGCCTCCCAAACACAGACTTCCTAAACCCAGACTAAACAACTCTGCAACCCAAACACAGACTTACTAAACCAAAACTATACAACTCTGCACCCCAAACACAGACTTACTAAACCCACATTATACAACTCTGCATCCCAAACATAGACTTACTAAACCCACACTATACAACTCTGCACCCCAAACACAGACTATTATAACCCACCAACTATAATAACCCACCCTGCGCCCCAAACGCCCCCAAAGTATGTCATCTTCAGTTTTGTCACTTTCTACCTCAACAATAGGCTTAGTTTTAGTAGGTAAACTAGCATTTTCTTGATCTTGATTATCACCTCATTTTGTATTTGTTGGTCATCCTCTTGCGCCATTGAACAATCTCCATCATTTGTAGTGTCTGCTTTGGGCTTGGGGCAATCTTCCTCTCTTTGAACGAAATGTGTAGCTTGTCTCTTTTTTGTTTGGTCCCAAATTCAACTCTTTATTTATTTCGAATAAGTCATGTCGCAACGTTTTCGCGACGCGGAGCGGCCGACGTCCTCTTTCACAGGGTTTTGAAAAAATAAAAGAGATGGAGTCGCCACCAATCATTTAGGGTGTGATTGGTTACCTTAAAAACACGGCCTACGAAGTAAAAAACGAGGTTCAGAGGTCGGTTGAGTGTAGGGAAGGTGCTAGCACCCTACAACATCCCGTTTAAAACGGTAGCCAAAACATTTTATCCTAATTACTTATCTAATTTCAAATGGTCCTAAAAACATAAACAAAGTAAACTATTAAAATTAATGCAATGTCTCAACTAACCATACCCTATCTTTAAAATAAAGTAGGGTTTTGATTTTGTGAGTGAGTTTATTGATTTCGCCATTAACGCCTTAATCTCGATACCGAGATCATAGAACTTTAAAAATCATTTAATAAAATTATTTTGTTTTAAATTCAATTTGAAATTCGATTAAACCTTGAATTAAAATTAAAACAATTTTTGTTTTGAAAACAAACCATTTGAAATTTAATTTAAAACAAGATTTGAACTAAAAATGTATTTTTTTTTTGAAATAGTAACAAAATTCAATTTAAAAATCAAATGAAAACTCCTTTTTTAAAACAAGGGCGTTCTTTTAATTGGCTTATAATGGCTGTAACTATAAATTCTCAAAAACAGGGAAAACCCTATTTATCTCGGGATTTCATTAAAATTAAAATACCCTCGAGATGAGAGGAACAATCCTTCATCTCTCCCGGGGTTACAAAGTAAATTTAAAATACCCTCGAGATGAAAGGAAAGGTCCTTCATCTCTCCCGGGGTTGCAACTTAAATTTAAAATACCCTCGAGATGAAAGGAACAGTCTTTCATCTCTCCTAGGGTTGCAACTTAAATTTAAAATACCCTCGAGATGAAAGGAACAGTCCTTCATCTCTCCCGGGGTTGCAACTTAAATTTAAAATACCCTCGAGATGAAAGGAACAGTCCTTCATCTCTCCTGGGGTTGCAACTTAAATTTAAAATACCCTCGAGATGAAAGGAACAGTCCTTCATCTCTCCCGGGGTTGTGAATTAAACTTAATTTAACAAAGTAGAAAATAATGAACATGTGCTTTGCCATTAGGAAAACATGCATCGAGATTTAAGATTAAAATAAGAATACCAAACAGGGGGTATATATGAAATAAACAGGGGTATATCATGCTCAAAACAGTGGGGATATATGCATATAAACGGGGTATATATCATGCTCAAAACAGGAGGTATATATCGTATATGCAAGGGTATATATCCAAATGAGAGGGGTATATATCAACAACAAATCAGCCAAATATTAATATAAAGACAGGGGCAAAATCGTAGTTTCACTAAAAACTAACAAAATTCGTTACCCACGATTTTCCCAGCCGTCTGAGTTGAAGATGGAACTCGCCGCACGCCGTTAATGGGGTTTGCTGCTGCTGCCGGAGCTAGGTTCGAAGTCCCGCCGCCGCTCGATTCGGAGAAGATGAAAATCGCCGCCGCCGGGTTGAAAAATGACGAAGATCGGCCGGACCGCCGCCGTGCGTACCGCCGTGTTCGTCGGAGCTCCGCCTTGCGTGCCGCCGATTTGATTCGCCGGAGTTTGGTTGCAATGGGGAAGGAGATGGATTTTTTTTGGAGGTGATGGAATTGGGAAGGAGATGATGAATAGTGAATTGGAGAGAAAACTCTTTGGGATCCACAACTTTTTGGCTTATTCTCCTCTCATCTTCCTTCACTTTTTCCCTCTCAACACCTCTATTTTTTGCTCAAACTCCTTCCCTGAAAACCTCTCTAATCACCTCTATTTATAGTGTTAATCCCATCCCCTTTTTCATTTTATATTCTATATAAATCCAAATTTGAAATCTTAATCAAATCTAAAACTAACAAATCTAAACCAAATTAAAATCTAAAGTCAATTTTAAAATTAAATGTCCATCATTTTTTCCATTTTATATTCTATATAAATTCAAATTTGAAATCTTAATTCAATCTAAAACTAACCAATCTAAACCAAATTAAAATCTAAAGTCAAATTTTAAAATTAAATGTCTTTCCATCCCTTTTGTCCATTTTATATTCTAGATAAATTCAAATTTGAAATCCTAATCAAATTTAAAACTAATCAATCTAAAGTCAAATTTTAAAATTAAATGTGTTTTCATCCCTTTTTCCATTTTATATTCTAGATAAATCCAAATTTGAAATCCTAATCAAATCTAAAACCAACCAATCTAAACCAAATTAAAATCTAAAGTCAAATTTAAAAACTAAACGTCTTTCCATCCCCTTTTTCCATTTTATATTCTGGATAAATCCAAATTCGAAATCCTAATCAAATCTAAAACTAACCAATTTAAACCAAATTAAAATCTAAAGTCAAATTTTAAAATTAAATGTCTTTCAACACTTTTTTTTAAACAAATCTATTTGAGATATTTAAGTTTACCATCAATTTGATTTTATCTGGGCCAAATATAAAATCGAATTCTAAAATTAAATGTTTTTTTATGAAGTTTATATCTCAAACAAATCTATTCATTTAATTTTAAAAACAAATTGAATTTATCTAGACCGAATTAAAACCTTAAAATCGACTTCTAAAATTAAATGTTTTTGGAAATTTTCTTTTAAACAAATGAGAGAATTAAGTTTACAATTAATTTGAATTTATCTTGGTCAATATAAAATCGAATTCTAAAATTAGATGTTTTTTTATGAAATTTATCTCTTAAACAAATTCATTCGTAAGATTTAATTTTAAAACAAATTGAATTTATCTTGACCCAATTAAAATATAAAATCGAATTCTAAAAATAAGTGTTTTTTTTGGAAATTTTCTTTTAAACCAATCTAGATCAATTTAAATGTATCTTGACCAAATTAAAATCTTAAAATCGAGTTCTAAAATTAAATGTCTTTGGAAATTTCTTGAAAAAACTTAATTTATCTTGAAAAAAATCTTAATTCGGAAAAAATCAATTTGAAAGTTTTAATTTTAAACCCAAAAGTCTAAAACCTAAAAACTCAAACCCTAAATCGAAACCCCAAATCTCCTTAATTTTAAAACCCTGAATTGAAACCCCAACTCTCCTTAAATTTTAAACCCTGAATTGAAACCCCAAATTACCTTAAATTTTAAACCCTGAATTGAAACTATAAAATTAAACCCTTAAAACAAAATGTTTTTGAAAAGTCTTTAAACGGGAGAAATTCTTTTTGTGCATTCTCCCCAAAATCTTAAAAATAACAAAGAAAATAGGGAAGTAAGAGATTAAATGATTTTAACAATCAAACACAAGGAAAAACCCTCAAACGAGGAAAACCTAGCAATAATGATAAACAAGGCCGGACAAAATACGGTGTCTACAGCTTGCCCCCCTTTGTATATCCTTGAAGAATTGAAAGGGTAGACAAATGAAAAAAACAAAGTATTTGGGGAGGCCAAGATTTGTTTATCATTAAGAACAATATGGGTCTGGGTTAGTCAAACTACGACCACAAAATTTAAGATACTTTGTCAGGCTTCGAACTGCCAATCTTAGATTAGGGTTCGATTTAACCAACAAAATTGTAAACGGACCTGCTATTATCAGGCTTCGAACTGCTAATCTTAGATTAGGGTTCGATTTAACCAACAGAATTTAAACGGACCTGCTATTATCAGGTTTCGAACTGCCAATCTTAGATTAGGGTTCGATTTAACCAACGAAATTTTAACGGACCTGCTATTATCAGGCTTCGAACTGCCAATCTTAGATTAGGGTTCGATTTAACCAACGAAATTTTAACGGACCTGCTATTATCAGGCTTCGAACTGCCAATCTTAGATTAGGGTTTGATTTAACCAACAAAAATTTAAACGGACCTGCTATTATCAGGCTTCGAACTGCCAATCTTAGATTAGGGTTCGATTTAACCAACAGAATTTTAATGGACCTGCTATTATCAGGCTTCGAACTGCTACCGGGACTTACCCGCTGACATAGAGTTCGATTAAACGTCATCTTTCAGAAATTTAAAATACCCTCGAGATGAAAGAAACAGTCCTTCATCTCTCCCGGGGTTGTGAATTAAACTTAATTTAACAAAGTAGAAAATAATGAACATGTGCTTTGCCATTAGGAAAACATGCATCGAGATTTAAGATTAAAATAAGAATACCAAACATGGGGTATATATGAAATAAAGAGGGGTATATCATGCTCAAAACAGTGGGGATATATGCATATAAACGGGGTATATATCATGCTCAAAACAGGAGGTATATATCGTATATGCAAGGGTATATATCCAAATGAGAGGGGTATATATCAACAACAAATCAGCCAAATATTAATATAAAGACAGGGGCAAAATCGTAGTTTCACTAAAAACTAACAAAATTCGTTACCCACGATTTTCCCAGCCGTCTGAGTTGAAGATGGAACTCGCCGCACGCCGTTAATGGGGTTTGCTGCTGCTGCCGGAGCTAGGTTCGAAGTCCCGCCGCCGCTCGATTCGGAGAAGATGAAAATCGCCGCCACCGGGTTGAAAAATGACGAAGATCGGCCGGATCGCCGTGTTCGTCAGAGCTCCGCCTTGCGTGCCGCCGATTTGATTCGCCAGAGTTTGGTTGCAATGGGGAAGGAGATGGATTTTTTTTGGAGGTGATGGAATTGGGAAGGAGATGATGAATAGTGAATTGGAGAGAAAACTCTTTGGGATCCACAACTTTTTGGCTTATTCTCTTCTCATCTTCCTTCACTTTTTCCCTCTCAAAGCCTCTACTTTTTGCTCAAACTCCTCCCCTTAAAACCTCTCTAATCACCTCTATTTATAGTGTTAATCCTATCCCCTTTTTCATTTTATATTCTATATAAATCCAAATTTGAAATCTTAATCAAATCTAAAACTAACAAATCTAAACCAAATTAAAATCTAAAGTCAAATTTTAAAATTAAATGTCCATCATTTTTTCCATTTTATATTCTATATAAATTCAAATTTGAAATCTTAATCCAATCTAAAACTAACCAATCTAAACCAAATTAAAATCTAAAGTCAAATTTTAAAATTAAATGTCTTTCCATCCCTTTTTTCCATTTTATATTCTAGATAAATCCAAATTTGAAATCCTAATCAAATTTAAAACTAACCAATCTAAAGTCAAATTTTAAAATTAAATGTGTTTCCATCCCTTTTTCCATTTTATATTCTAGATAAATCCAAATTTGAAATCCTAATCAAATCTAAAACCAACCAATCTAAACCAAATTAAAATCTAAAGTCAAATTTAAAAACTAAACGTCTTTCATCCCCTTTTTCCATTTTATATTCTAGATAAATCCAAATTCGAAATCCTAATCAAATCTAAAACTAACCAATTTAAACCAAATTAAAATCTAAAGTCAAATTTTAAAATTAAATGTCTTTCAACACTTTTTTTTAAACAAATCTATTTGAGAGATTTAAGTTTACCATCAATTTGAATTTATCTGGGCCAAATATAAAATCGAATTCTAAAATTAAATGTTTTTTTATGAAGTTTATATCTCAAACAAATCTATTCATTTAATTTTAAAAACAAATTGAATTTATCTAGACCCAATTAAAACCTTAAAATCGAGTTCTAAAATTAAATGTTTTTGGAAATTTTCTTTTAAACAAATGAGAGAATTAAGTTTACAATTAATTTGAATTTATCTTGGTCAATATAAAATCGAATTCTAAAATTAGATGTTTTTTTATGAAATTTATCTCTTAAACAAATTCATTCGTAAGATTTAATTTTGAAACAAATTGAATTTATCTTGACCCAATTAAAATATAAAATCGAATTCTAAAAATAAGTGTTTTTTTTGGAAATTTTCTTTTAAACCAATCTAGATCAATTTAAATGTATCTTGGTCAAATTAAAATCTTAAAATCGAGTTCTAAAATTAAATGTCTTTGGAAATTTCTTGAAAAAACTTAATTTATCTTGAAAAAAATCTTAATTCGGAAAAAATCAATTTGAAAGTTTTAATTTTAAACCCAAAAGTCTAAAACCTAAGAACTCAAACCCTAAATCGAAACCCCAAATCTCCTTAATTTTAAAACCCTGAATTGAAACCCCAAATCTCCTATAATTTAAAACCTTGAATTGAAACCTCAAATCTTCTATAATTTAAAACCTTGAATTGAAACCTCAAATCTTCTATAATTTAAAACCTTGAATACCTCAAATCTCCTTAAATTTTAAACCTGAATTGAACCATAAAACTAAACCCTTAAAATAAAATGTTTTTTTCAAAAGTCCTTAAACGGGAGAAATTATTTTTGTGCGTTTTCCCCAAAATCTCAAAAAATAACCAGGAAAATAGGGAAGTAGGAGATTAAATGATTTTAACAATCCATTGAGCGAAACACAAAGAAAAACCCTCAAACGAGGAAAACCTAGCAATAATGATAAACAAGGCCGGACAAAATACGGTGTCTACAGCTTGCCCCCCTTTGTATATCCTTGAAGAATTGAAAGGGTATACAAATGAAAAAGACAAAGTATTTGGGGAGGCCAAGATTTGTTTATCATTAAGAACAATATGGGCCTAGGCTAGTGAAGTTACGACCACTATTCTTATATCAGGGCTCAACATAAATAAAACGGACCTGCTATTATCAGGCTTCAAACTACTACCGGGACTTGCCCGCAGACATAGAGTTCGATTTAACCAACAAAAATTTAAACGAACCTGCTATTATCAGGCTTCGAACTGCCAATCTTAGATTAGGGTTCGATTTAACCAACAGAATTTTAACGGACCTGCTATTATCAGGCTTCGAACTGCCAATCTTAGATTAGGGTTCGATTTAACCAACAAAAAGTTTAAACGGACCTGCTATTATCAGGCTTCGAACTGCCAATCTTAGATTATGGTTCGATTTAACCAACAGAATTTATGGACCTGCTATTATCAGGCTTCGAACTGCCAATCTTAGATTATGGTTCGATTTAACCAACAGAATTTATGGACCTGCTATTATCAGGCTTCGAACTGCTACCGGGACTCACCCGCTGGCATAGAGTTCGATTTAACCGACAAAAAATTAAACGGACCTGCTATTATCAGGCTTCGAACTGCCAATCTTAGATTAGGGTTCGATTTAACCAACAGAAATTTAAAGGGACGTGCTATTATCAGGCTTCGAACTGCCAATCTTAGATTAGGGTTCGATTTAACCAACTGAAATTTAAACGGACCTGCTATTATCAGGCTTCGAACTGCCAATCTTAGATTAGGGTTCGATTTAACCAACAGAATTTTAACGGACCTGCTATTATCAGGCTTCGAACTGCTACCGGGACTTACCCGCTGACATAGAGTTCGATTTAACCAACAGAAATTTAAACGGACCTGCTATTATCAGGCTTCGAACTGCCAATCTTAGATTAGGGTTCGATTTAACCAACAGAAGACAACGATTTTTGTTCCAAAATTTAGCTGGAAAGCAAAAGATAACGGTTTTTATGTCAAAACTTCGTTGTCAAAACATTTGAAAACGACTTTCTTTTTTAGATTTTAGAAATTCCCAAGAATATGCGGAGGTTCTAAATGTATGACCTATGAACTTCTGATTGACCCTCAAATGAGAATGTGACGCAAATGTGAATTGCAAAATATGATTGACTCGAATGTTGCGCAAAACACGAGTGTATGCGTTAGTGTGCAATGTAAATGATGAAACAATGTATATTAATCCTGGAAAATGGCAATGTAATTTGATAATTTGATGAAGATATGCCTTCCTTTGCTTGGCTTGACCAAGGGACTTGACGTTTGAAAGCATGACGCAATGATGCATATGCATGCTAATGTGAATGCAACATGTGTGCATAATATGTTAAAGATAAAGAATGCCATGAATGCAACACGTATGCATGTGCATTAACAAAATGTCATATTTGTAGCATGTATGCATGAGCATGCTAGGAGTAGAATGACGGATGTCATGAATGCAATATGTATGTACGATACTGATGTATCTGCATCCTAAGGATAGAATAATGTCATGAATGCAACATGTGTGCATATGCTTGTCAAGGGTAGAAGAACCATTGAATGCAACGTGTGTACATTGTTGACACCGTATTTCGTCCGGCCTTGTTTATCATCATTTTGGATTTTTCACATAATTTTATGTTTTTCACTTATTTTTCAGTATTTTTTAGTTTTTCTTTAATTTCGTCATTTTTCTGTTATTTTCGGGATTTTCGAGAAAATCACCAGATTTGTCTTCCGTTAGTGGATCGTTCAGGCGTCCAGGTCATTTTAGAGTTCGGTGTCTCAGTCTCGCGTCTTATTTTAAGTTTATTATTTTAGGGTTTCATTTAGAGTTCCAATTTAGCGTTTCATTTAGAGTTCCAATTTAGCGTTTCATTTAGAGCTCCAATTTAGCGTTTTATTTTAGAGTTCCAATTTAGCGTTTCATTTAGAGCTCCAATTTAGCGTTTTATTTTAAGTTTTGAGTTTAGGATTTCAATTTGGGGTTTCGGTTTGAGATTTCATTAATTTAGGGTTTGAGGTCATTTTGACCTAATTGTTGGCTATAAATAGAAAGGGAAGGGAGAGGCCAAAAGGGGGGAAGAAGCCAAAAAAAGTGGGGATCCCTAGGTTTAAAAAAAAATCATTTTTCTCTCTCTCCACTCTCTCTCCTACTATTCATCTTCTTCTCCAAACCTCACGGCGGACCTCACTTCGCAGCAAACCCGAGCTGAACGGCGGCATCCGCTCGAACCCAAGGCCACGGCGGCGAGCTTCGCCCTCACGAACCGATGGCGGCGCATCAACAACTCCACGACCCAGCTGCGTCTTCGCGAACCAACTGCGATGCACTTCAAGGGTGGCGATCTCCGACCTTCTTCTCCGATTGAACCAGACGGCGGCGGCGTACGGTAGCAAACCTTGAACCAGCCCAGACGACGACGATATCAGCGGCGGACCACGGCGGCGCACGAACCCAGACGGCGGAGCCAACTTCATCTTCAACCAGACGCACGAGCGGAGCTCCCTCGAACCCACCGGCGACGAACTCCCAGATCCAGACGACGACAGCGATGAACGGCGGCGAGCTCCGGCGGCGGCCTTGTGAAGAAGACCTCCAGACGGCTGAGGAATCGTGGGTAAAATGAATTTTTTCTTTTTTTAATGAGATTACTAAAATGCCCCTGTCTTCATATTATTTAAGCTTTTGGCTGATTTATTTTGACCATATATACCCCTACTTGTATGATATATACCCCTCTGATTTGGATATATACCCCCTGCATGTTCAATATATACCCTGCTTTATATACCTAGGTTATATCGTATATGCATGATAGTTTGTTATTCGTTTCAGTTTAATTTTTTAAGTTTATTTTCGGGATTACTTACATTAATTTGATGATTTAATCTTTTGTAGCTCTATTTTGTCGTCTTCATTATTTTATGCGCGCGTTTGTTTAGTTTTAATTTGTTTTAATTTGTAACCCTAGGAGAGATGAAGGACTGTTCCTCTCATCTCGAGGGTATTTAGTTTTAATTTGCAACCCCGGGAGAGATGAAGGACTGTTCCTCTCATCTCGAGGGTATTTGGTTTTAATTTGCAACCCCGGGAGAGATGAAGGACTGTTCCTCTCATCTCGAGGGTATTTTAACTTTAATTGAAATCCCGGGATAAATAGGGTTTCCCCTACTTTTGAGGATTATTATTACCGCCATTATGCGCTAATTACAAGAACGCCCTTCTTTTAAAAAATGGGTTTTCATTTGATTTTAAAATTGAGCGTTTAAATTGATTTTTGATTTACCATTTAAAAATAAAAGATTGTCATTTCAAATCATGTTTTAAATTAAATTTCAAAATGGTTTGTTTTTCAAAGCAAAATTTGTTTTAATTTTAATTCAAATTTTAAAAGAAAGAGGTTTTCCTTTGATTTTAAAATTAAGTTTTAAAATTGAATTTCGATTTATTTTGATTTCAAAACAAAAGATTTTTATTTCAAATCAAGTTCAAATTAAGTTTCGAAATTATTTGTTTCACAACAAAAGTTGTTTTAATTTTAATTAAAGTTTTAATCGAATTTCAAATTGATTTTGAAACGAAACGATTTTATTAAATGATTTTTAAAGTTCGGTGATCTCGGTATTGAGATTAAGGCGTTAATGGCGAAATCAATAAACTCACTCACAAAATCAAAACCCTACTTTATTTTAAAGATAGGGTATGATTAGTTGAGACATTGTTTAATTTTAATTGTTTATTTTATTAGTTTTCAAATTAAGGACCATTTGAAATTAGATAAGTAATTAGGATAAAATGTTTTGGCTACCGTTTTAAACGGGATGTTGTAGGGTGCTAGCACCTTCCCTACACTCAACCGACCTCCGAACCTCGTCTTTTTACTTCGTAGACCGTATTTTTAAGGTGACCAATCACACCCTAAATGATTGGTGGCGACTCCATTTTTTGTGAAAACCCCTGTTTAATAGAAGGTTGTCGGCCGCTCCGCGTCGCAAAAACGTTGCGACAGCATGGCGACTCTGCTGGGGACATTTTTAGTGGTTCTAGGTCATTGCATTTTATCTTACATATAGCTAATCTTCTTTATTGGTCTTTGTTTGTCTTTGTTTTATTTATTTAATCATGTGTTGTTCTAATTGTCTTGATTTATTTATCGCAACTTACTGTTTATTGCATTATCATGCATTTCACACACATTCACGAGCCTCCTACCTGGGCTCTACCTTTTAGGATTAGATTTGAGAATCGAGTAATGTCGACCTTCAAGGGGATATAATTGCCCCTGTATGGCGCACGAAAGATTCTCGCTCAGATTAATTCGTTAGCTAATCTTTAGCTTTCAAATTAATTTGGGGGCCTTTATCCTTATGTTTAGAGTCTTACCCTCACATCATGTTTATTATTAAATTCATTGCGTTGTTATGCATTGTTTTGTTTAATTTATTTCATTTATCGTAATTTAAATTGTTTGCATTATCATGCATTTCGCACACACGTTCACGAGCCTCCTACCCGGGCTCTACCTTTTAGGATTAGATTTGAGAATCGAGTAATGTCGACCTTCAAGGGGATATAATTGCCCCTGTATGGCGCACGAAAGATTCTCGCTCAGATTAATTCGTTAGCTAATATTTAGCTTTCAAATAAATTTGGGGGCCTTTATCCTTATGTTTAGAGTCTTACTCTCACATCATGTTTATTATTAAATTCATTGCGTTGTTATGCATTGTTTTGTTTAATTTATTTCATTTATCGTAATTTAAATTGTTTGCATTATCACGCATTTCGCACACACATTCACGAGCCTCCTACCCGGGCTCTACCATTTAGGATTAGAATCGGAGATAGAGTAGTGTGACCTTCGTGGAACTTCGGTTCTCGTGCAGGCGCATGAAATTCTCCACTCGAGCTATCCGCGCTGTTTAATCAGTTGAAAAGGCTCGGGGACCTTTTTTTTTTTATTTCTTTCTTTGTAGGATTGTTTAGAACCTAAATCACACTCATACACATCATAGGGGTAACTGTTAATTATCTAAACTCTGAATTTTAGAATACACTTACTTTGTCGCATATTTGATTCTCGCGCTTGTATCGTATTGTTTGTTTCATTCACGTTGCGTGTGTTGTTTTCATTATGTGTTTTATTTTGATTTTTATTAAAAAAAAAAATTGAGTCGTCCTCCTTAGGTTTAAAACTGATAATCGAGTAATGTTAACCTGCAAAGGGACATAATCTCCCTTGTGTGACGCACGAAAGATTCACGTTCAAATTAATTCGTTTGCTAATTTTTAGCATTCAATTATAATTGGGGACCTCTTTGTTTAGGTTTAGAATGGAGAGTCGAGTAATGTCGACCTGCTGGAGGATGTAACCTGCCCCCGTAAGGCGCACGAAAAGTCTTCGTTCGTTTTTATTTAGGTTTTGAATGGAGAGTCGAGTAATGTCGACCTGCGGGAGGATGTAACCTGCCCCCGTAAGGCGCACGAAAAGTCTTCGTTCGTTTTTATTTAGGTTTTGAATGGAGAGTCGAGTAATGTCGACCTGCGGGAGGATGTAACCTGCCCCCGTAAGGCGCACGAAAAGTCTTCGTTCGTTTTTATTTAGGTTTTGAATGGAGAGTCGAGTAATGTCGACCTGCGGGAGGATGTAACCTGCCCCCGTAAGGCGCACGAAAAGTCTTCGTTCGTTTTTATTTAGGTTTTGAATGGAGAGTCGAGTAATGTCGACCTGCGGGAAGATGTAACCTGCCCCCGTAAAGGCGCACGAAAAGTATTCGTTCTTTTTTTTCGTTTTCAAAAAAGTTTCTTTGTGAATACTTGTTTTACGTATGTCAGTTTTTTTAAAAAAAAAAAAAAAAAAAAAAAAAAAAAAAAAAAATCATTTGTATTTTCACATCTTAAAATTTAAGGATCATGCATTTTTTTTTACGAGACATCGCGTTCTCATCCTAATAAAGTCTTTCGTTCAGGGTTTAGAGACGTGCAAATAAAAAAAACAACAAAAAAAAAAAACAAAACAAAAAATAAGTCTTTTTCGTTAATTGCATCTCGTTTATGCATCGCAAAAAAAAAATAAATCGAGTCTCATTTTATCATTCATGCATAAGTAAAAATTCATGAATTGTTTCATTTTGCATGGCATTTAAGAAAAAAACAAATCAATTGCATGCATAAAAAAAAATGATCATTCCAAAAATATTTATCTTTTCTCATCCATCATTTGTACAATATCATGCGTACATAAAAAAATTCATGCATAACATGCATTGTCTTATGTTTGCATGGTGTCATTTCACACGTGCACGGTAATAAAAGCATTTTCTCGTGCATTTTGCATATCAAAATAATCTCATATTGCATGGTGTCATTTCACACGTGCACGGTAATAAAAGCATTTTCTCGTGCATTTTGCATGTCAAAATAATCTCATATTGCATGGTGTCATTTCACACGTGCACAGTAATAAAAGCATCATCTCATGCATTTTGCATGTCAAAATAATCTCATATTGCATTATGTCATTTCACACGTGCACGGTAATAAAAGCATCTTCTCATGCATTTTGCATGTCAAAAAAATCATTTCACATTGCATGGTGTCATTTCACACGTGCACGGTAATAAAAGCATCCTCTCATGCATTTTGCATGTCAAAATAATCTCATATTGCATTATGTCATTTCACACGTGCACACATAATAAAAGCATATTCTCATGTATTTTGCATGTCAAAAAAATCATTTCACATTACATGGTGTCATTTCACACGTGCACGGTAATAAAAGCATCTTCTCATGCATTTTGCATGTAAAAAATAATCTCATATTGCATGGTGTCATGTCACACATACACGTGTAATAAAAACATAAATTCATGCATTTCGCATGTCAAAAAAATCATCTCATTTTGCATGTCGTTTGGTCATTTGTTCATCATTCCATTGCATATCATCATGCATATTAAAAAAATAAATAATGTCAATGCATCATAAATTCATTTTGAACGTCGTTTGATCATTTGTTCATCAATCAATCGCATATCATCATGCATAATAAAAAAATGTTTATTCATCATACATGTCGAATTAGCATTCAGTTGCATATCATCATGCATTCACAAAGAATGTTCATACCTTGTTAATTCTTTAAGCACGCATCAAAGTTCATCACATTATCACGTCATAAAAAAGGTTCATGCATTTTTTCAGTTGAACGAGAAGTCATAACATTTCATCAGTCGTTGCATCGTACCATCTTTGTACATGCACCAAAATTCATCACATCAAAAAAAATTCGGCATTAGTTCATTTGCATGACAAAAAAAAAAAAAAAAAAAAAAAAATCACAGACATCACAGCAAATGTTCATGCATGCATTAGTTCACTTTGCATTGCATACATAGAGTCTCAAAGGCATGCATAAAAAAATTCACACATAAAACAAAAAATATGCATTAGCTCATCTTGCATAACATGTCATAACATCCCAATTTAAAAAAAAAAAAAAAAACATTAATCATTTGCATAACGTTGCATTGTGCATTCGTCGGCTCATCTTGCATGTCAAGTCATAACATCTCAAAAAGGCAAAAAAATCATTTTGCATCATATCATGCATTTAATAGCTCATTTGCATGATTATCTCTATCATTTCAAAAAAAAAAAAAAAACATTTTTGCATAACATCTTGCATAAAATAAAAAAAAAGGTGTCTATGCATGTTTCGTTTCATTTTTACGTGATAGAAAAATCAAAATAAAAAAAATCAGTTGGATTACATCATGTCGTTCATGCATACATTATCGCATTTCGTTTGTTCTTAATTGCATAAAATTGCATACATGAATAATTTCATGCATCGTCTCATTTCGCATGTCATAACATAAAATCATATTTTTCGAAAATTGCATCTCGTGCATCTTTTGAAATTAAAAAACTCATCATTTGCAAAAAAAAAAAATCAAAAAAAAAATCAAAAAAAAAAAAATCAAAAAAGTCTTTTGTGTATTTACTTGATCATTCTTGTGATTGTTTTAGTCGTTCTTATTAGCTAAAACTGTAGCGAGAATTGAATACAAATCATAGTGAATCATCGTTAAAAAAAAAAAAAAAAAAAAAAAAAATGGTTGCTTTCACTGCTTTTCTCTGAGAAATTTGTCGGTCTCAACCATCTCATTACCTTTTCAAACACTCTTCTCAAACTTAATTGTTAAGTCAAATTCGAAAATTGAGAAGAACTTTATTTGACCATTATTATCCCTCATGTGCTAAAATTCATATCATCATACCTCACTGAGCAGCGTTTAAATTATCACACTAGGGCAAACCCATCTTGCAGCGAGAGTTCAAAATTACTCACTGTGAAACCTTGTACCTGCATGCCGCACATAATTTTGAGGCAATCTACTCAATTTGTAGATCCACCGTAAAATATCTGGTTAATTTCACCATTTACATTTATACGGTGTCTCTATAGTTTTCTACCCACCAAGCCTTTTGCTAAGCATGTCACACTCAATTATGTGGCGAACCTCTCAAAATTATCCACCAGACCAAGAGAGCTTCAAATGTAATAAAATAATGTTGAATACTTGTGATTTACTGCTTCATAATTAAGACTTGTAATTTCTCGTACACTCTTCCATTTCAACTTCATCTCTATAAATTCATTCCCTTTTTTCCTACTCTTTGAGCTATCTTTTCCCTCAAGTAGAAATTGATTCCAGGACTAAGGACGTTGGTTTTGAGAGCTAGAGAGGTAATAACTTTGGAAATTATCTCAAGGTTTTAAATGAGTTTTTGCTCGGAGTTAACATCATCACAAGGAGCGTGAATAAAGAAATGATAGGGAATGTGTGCTAGAGTGACATCAGAGTCTGGTTGCACCGTAAAAAAAAAAAAAAACAAAAAAAAAAAAAACGAGGATGATGCAATAAAAGCTACATCTTGAAGATGCTGAAAGGTCTCCGCGGTAAATCAATAAGTTGGGGGCAAAGCTTTCGCCTTTGCCACATTAGAAAAAGCCTATGTCTGAGGCACGCTGGATCTCGTCTTCGCAACACTGGGGCAAAGCCTATGCCTTTGCCACGCGCTGGAGCAACATCATAAATTGGGGCAAAGCCCACGACTTTGCCACAATAGAGTGAAGTCGTCGTCAAAGCTTGAACATCTTATTGCACCTTTCATTCCACAAAAAAAAAAAAAAAAAAAAAAAGGATCGGTGCAATCAATTGATCAAGAAGCATCTCACAAAGCTTGTTGGACATCAGCAAAACTGGGGCAAAGCCCTCGTCTTTGCAACACTGGGGCAAAGCCCACGTCTTTTCCATAAGAGCGAAGTCAACGTCAGCAAAACTGGGGCAAAGCCCTCGTCTTTGCAACACTGGGGCAAAGCCCACGTCTTTGCCACAAATAGACGAAGCCACCGTCTACAAGTTGGAACACGTTATTGCATCATGTCTCAAAAAGAGATTGGTGCAGTCAATTGATCAAAAAAGCTACATCTCACAAAGCTTGAAGTGTCTCATTTGAACGTCATCAATACTGGGACAAAGCCCACGTCTTTGCCGCAATTAGAGCGAAATCATCATCAAGTTGGGGCATTTTATTACATCATTCCAAAAAAAAAAAAAAAAAAAAAAAAAAAAACCTGGTGCAATCAGTAGATCAAGAGGTTACGTCTCGCCAAGCTAGGGGTATCTCAGTCACACATCATCGAAACTGGGGCAAAGCCTACGCCTTTGCCACGCTGGATCAAATATCATCGAAGACCTCGAGCTTACTCAAAGAAAAGCGAAAATTTCTTAAGAAGCTACTTCTAGCTCTCTAAACCTTGTCTGAGGAAATAGAGTCAATTCACTCATCTTTCCATCTAACCAATTTCCAATTTCTCACTCAAATGTGAAAAGATATTTTCGATCTCTTATTGTCCAAGAGATATTCTGAAAGCATGTGAGTACTACTACATCTTCCTTCGCATCAATCCAACATTCTTGTTCATTACAAGGCTAAGTTATGAAGCAGTTTAATCAGAAGATTTTCAACATTATCAATTATTTTTTATAAGTTCTCTAACCTAGCACATGAGAATCTACCCAACAGCCCACAATGTCCAATATGGTTGAGTGATCTAGAACTGACACATTTCATTTCTCTCAGGTGAAAGAAAGCATTCAAAAAAAAAAAAAAAAAAAAAAAAAAAAAAAAAAAATATCTGATGATGACACCATTATTTTCATTTGATTCTCCGCTAAGTATTGGCTGATAAGATCAATGAACTTAAGAAAGAGTGATCATTTCAATAACACAAAAGTCATTTTTGATTAAGCATTTGTTTTCACAAATCCTGCATTCCATCATGTAAGTTGATATCATTTACATCATCAAAAAAAAAAAAAAAAAAAAAAGCATTTTCACATATCATGGTTAGTTGGTAGATCATATGATTCGTGCATACACGTTGCATTCTACAGTTTTCTACCCTCAGCATGATACATTCAATCATTCATCACCTTTAACATATTATGCATGTGTTGCATTCAATCATTCTTCTACCCTCGACAAACATGTGCACACATGTTGCATTCATGACATTACTTTATCCATAGGATGCATGTGCATCAGTATCATGCATACATACTGCATTCATGACATTCGTCATCCTACTCCTATCATGCTCATGCATACATGCTGCATTTAGGACATTTTGTTAATGCACATGCACACATGTTGCATTCTTGACATTCATTACCCTTAACATCTTATGCACATAATGCATTCATGACATTATCCTATCCTTAGGATACATATGCATCAGTATCATGCATACATACTGCATTCATGACATCCGTCATTCTACTCCTAGCATGCTCATGCATACATGCTACAACTATGACATTTTGTTAATGCACATGCATACATGTTGCATTCATGACATTCATTATCTTTAACATATTATGCACACATGTTGCATTCATAAACGATCATCTTCTACCATTAGCATGCATATGCATCATTGCGTCATGCTTTCAAAGTCAAATTCATTGGTCAAACCAAGCAAATCAAGACATATCTTCATAAACTATCAATTGCATTGTTGCTTCTCAGAATTAATGAGCATTGTTTCATCATTGACATTGTACATCAACGCATGCACTCATGTTCTGTGCGACATTCGAGTCACATTTTGCAACTCGCATTTGCATTATATTCTCATTTGAGAGTCAGGCTCATCAGTTCATCAAAAAAAAAAAAAAAAAAAAAATTCATGCATTTAGGACTTCTTCATATTCATGAGAGTTTCTAATGTTTTCCAAAGAGTCTTTTTCAAGTTTTATGTTGGCAACTAAGTTTTGAAATACAAACCGTTGTCTTTTGTTTTGCAGCTAAGTTTTGAAATAAAAACCGCTGTTTTTTGTTTTGCAGCTAAGTTTTGAAATAAAAACCGCTGTCTTTTGTTTTGGCAACTAAGTTTTGAAATAAAAACCGTTGTCTTTTTGGTTGCAGCTAAGTTTTGAAATAAAAACCGCTGTCTTTTGTGTCGGCAACAAAGTTTTGAAATAAAAACCGTTGTCTTTTGTTTTGCAGCTAAGTGTTGAAATAAAAACCGCTGTCTTTTGTTTTGGCAACTAAGTTTTGAAATAAAAACCGTTGTCTTTTGGTTGCAGCTAAGTTTTGAAATAAAAACCGCTGTCTTTTGTGTCGGCAACTAAGTTTTGAAATAAAAACCGTTGTCTTTTGTTTTGCAGCTAAGTTTTGAAATAAAAACCGCTGTTTTTAGTTTTGCAGCTAAGTTTTGAAATAAAAACCGCTGTCTTTTGTTTTGACAACTAAGTTTTGAAATAAAAACCGTTGTCTCTCTCTCTCTCTCTCACACCCACACAAAAAAAAAAAAAAAAAAAAAAAAAAATATCGACTCATCTCATTCTGCTTTTAAATTTCTGTTGGTTAAATCGAACCCTATGTCTGTGGTTCCGTCCCGGTAGCTGGTCGAAGCCTGGCAAAACCAGGTCCGTTTAAATTCCTGTTGGTTAAATCGAACCCTATGTCTGTGGTTCCGTCCCGGTAGCTGGTCGAAGCCTGGCAAAACCAGGTCCGTTTAAATTTCTGTTGGTTAAATCGAACCCTATGTCTGTGGTTCCGTCCCGGTAGCTGGTCGAAGCCTGGCGAAACCAGGTCCGTTTAAATTCCTGTTGGTTAAATCGAACCCTATGTCTGTGGTTCCGTCCCGGTAGCTGGTCGAAGCCTGACAAAACCAGGTCCGTTTAAATTTCTGTTGGTTAAATCGAACCCTATGTCTGTGGTTCCGTCCCGATAGCTGGTCGAAGCCTGGCAAAACCAGGTCCGTTTAAATTCCTGTTGGTTAAATCGAACTCTATGTCTGTGGTTCCGTCCCGATAGCTGGTCGAAGCCTGGCAAAACCAGGTCCGTTTAAATTCCTGTTGGTTAAATCGAACCCTATGTCTGTGGTTCCGTCCCGATAGCTGGTCGAAGCCTGGCAAAACCAGGTCCGTTTAAATTCCTGTTGGTTAAATCGAACCCTATGTCTGTGGTTCCGTCCCGATAGCTGGTCGAAGCCTGGCAAAACCAGGTCCGTTTAAATTCCTGTTGGTTAAATCGAACCCTATGTCTGTGGTTCCGTCCCGGTAGCTGGTCGAAGCCTGGCAAAACCAGGTCCGTTTAAATTTCTGTTGGTTAAATCGAACCCTATGTCTGTGGTTCCGTCCCGATAGCCGGTCGAAGCCTGGCAAAACCAGGTCCACGTTGTTGTTGATGATAAACATTTTTGGCCGTCCAAATACTTTGTCATTATCATTTGTCTACCCTTTCAATTCTTCAAGGATATACAAAGGGGGGCAAGCTGTTGACACCGTATTTTGTCCGGCCTTGTTTATCATCATTTTGAATTTTTCACATAATTTTATGTTTTTCGCTTATTTTTCAGTATTTTTTAGTTTTTCTTTAATTTCGTCATTTTTCTGTTATTTTCGGGATTTTCGAGAAAATCACCAGATTTGTCTTCCGTTAGTGGATCGTTCAGGCGTCCAGGTCATTTTAGAGTTCGGTGTCTCAGTCTCGCGTCTTATTTTAAGTTTATTATTTTAGGGTTTCATTTAGAGTTCCAATTTAGCGTTTCATTTAGAGTTCCAATTTAGCGTTTCATTTAGAGCTCCAATTTAGCGTTTTATTTTAGAGTTCCAATTTAGCGTTTCATTTAGAGCTCCAATTTAGCGTTTTATTTTAAGTTTTGAGTTTAGGATTTCAATTTGGGGTTTCGGTTTGAGATTTCATTAATTTAGGGTTTGAGGTCATTTTGACCTAATTGTTGGCTATAAATAGAAAGGGAAGGGAGAGGCCAAAAGGGGGGAAGAAGCCAAAAAAAGTGGGGATCCCTAGGTTTAAAAAAAAAATCATTTTTCTCTCTCTCCACTCTCTCTCCTACTATTCATCTTCTTCTCCAAACCTCACGGCGGACCTCACTTCGCAGCAAACCCGAGCTGAACGGCGGCATCCCCTCGAACCCAAGGCCACGGCGGCGAGCTTCGCCCTCACGAACCGACGGCGGCGCATCAACAACTCCACGACCCAGCTGCGTCTTCGCGAACCAACTGCGATGCACTTCAAGGGTGGCGATCTCCGACCTTCTTCTCCGATTGAACCAGACGGCGGCGGCGTACGGTAGCAAACCTTGAACCAGCCCAGACGACGACGATATCAGCGGCGGACCACGGCGGCGCACGAACCCAGACGGCGGAGCCAACTTCATCTTCAACCAGACGCACGAGCGGAGCTCCCTCGAACCCACCGGCGACGAACTCCCAGATCCAGACGACGACAGCGATGAACGGCGGCGAGCTCCGGCGGCGGCCTTGTGAAGAAGACCTCCAGACGGCTGAGGAATCGTGGGTAAAATGATTTTTTTCTTTTTTTAATGAGATTACTAAAATGCCCCTGTCTTCATATTATTTAAGCTTTTGGCTGATTTATTTTGACCATATATACCCCTACTTGTATGATATATACCCCTCTGATTTGGATATATACCCCCTGCATGTTCAATATATACCCTGCTTTATATACCTAGGTTATATCGTATATGCATGATAGTTTGTTATTCGTTTCAGTTTAATTTTTTAAGTTTATTTTCGGGATTACTTACATTAATTTGATGATTTAATCTTTTGTAGCTCTATTTTGTCGTCTTCATTATTTTATGCGCGCGTTTGTTTAGTTTTAATTTGTTTTAATTTGTAACCCTAAGAGAGATGAAGGACTGTTCCTCTCATCTCGAGGGTATTTAGTTTTAATTTGCAACCCCGGGAGAGATGAAGGACTGTTCCTCTCATCTCGAGGGTATTTAGTTTTAATTTGCAACCCCGGGAGAGATGAAGGACTGTTCCTCTCATCTCGAGGGTATTTTAACTTTAATTGAAATCCCGGGATAAATAGGGTTTCCCCTACTTTTGAGGATTATTATTACCGCCATTATGCGCTAATTATAAGAACGCCCTTCTTTTAAAAAATGGGTTTTCATTTGATTTTAAAATTGAGCGTTTAAATTGATTTTTGATTTACCATTTAAAAATAAAAGATTGTCATTTCAAATCATGTTTTAAATTAAATTTCAAAATGGTTTGTTTTTCAAAGCAAAATTTGTTTTAATTTTAATTCAAATTTTAAAAGAAAGAGGTTTTCCTTTGATTTTAAAATTAAGTTTTAAAATTGAATTTCGATTTATTTTGATTTCAAAACAAAAGATTTTTATTTCAAATCAAGTTCAAATTAAGTTTCGAAATTATTTGTTTCACAACAAAAGTTGTTTTAATTTTAATTAAAGTTTTAATCGAATTTCAAATTGATTTTGAAACGAAACGATTTTATTAAATGATTTTTAAAGTTCGGTGATCTCGGTATTGAGATTAAGGCGTTAATGGCGAAATCAATAAACTCACTCACAAAATCAAAACCCTACTTTATTTTAAAGATAGGGTATGATTAGTTGAGACATTGTTTAATTTTAATTGTTTATTTTATTAGTTTTCAAATTAAGGACCATTTGAAATTAGATAAGTAATTAGGATAAAATGTTTTGGCTACCGTTTTAAACGGGATGTTGTAGGGTGCTAGCACCTTCCCTACACTCAACCGACCTCCGAACCTCGTCTTTTTACTTCGTAGACCGTATTTTTAAGGTGACCAATCACACCCTAAATGATTGGTGGCGACTCCATTTTTTGTGAAAACCCCTGTTTAATAGAAGGTTGTCGGCCGCTCCGCGTCGCAAAAACGTTGCGACATACATAATGTGTTAAAGGTAATGAATGATTAAATGTATCATGTTGAGAGTAGATAAATGATTGAATGCAACGTGCGTGCATAATATGTTAATGATAATGAATGATTGAATGCAACACGTATGTACAATTCATATGTCATTTTCATGATGTAAATGATATCAACTTGCATGATTTGAATGCAGGATTTGTGAAAACAAATGCTTAATCAAAATGACTTTTGTGTTAGTGAAATGATCACTCCTGCTTAAGTCTATCGATCTTATCAGCCAAAATTTTAGCAGGAATTAGATGAAAAATGATAGTGTCATCATCAGTTTTTTTTTTTTTTTTTTTTTTTTCACCTGAGAGGGATTAAACATGTCAATCATAGATCTCTCAATCATATTGGACATTGTAAGTTTTTGGGTAGATTCTCATGTGCTAGATTAGAGAACTTGAAAAGTAATTGATAACGTTTAAACAACTTCTGATTAAACTGCTTCATAATTTAGCCTTGGATGAACAAGAATGTTGAATTACAAGAAAATGAATTTAGATTTGTAATATTGTAATAAATGAAGGAAGGAATACGAAGGAAGATGTAATACTCGCATGTTTTAAGAAAATCTCTTGGACAATAAGAGATTGAAAATGTTTTTTTCACATTTGAGCAAGAAATTGGAAATGAGTTTAGATGGAAAGATGACTGATATGACTCCATTTCCTCGGACAAAAGTTTTGAGAGCTAGAAGTAACTTCTTAAGAAATCTTCGACTTCTTGTGAGTAAGCTCGAGATTTGTTTTTTGATGATATTTGATCCAGCGTGGCAAAGGCGTAGACTTTTCCCCAGTATTGATGTCGTTTGACTGGTGCGTGGCAAAGACGTAGGCTTTGCCCCATTATTGATGATGTTTGACTGGCGCGTGGAAAAGACGTAGGCTTTGCCCCAGTATTGATGATGTTGAAATGAGATACCTTGAGCTTTGTGAGATGTGACTTCTTGATCTATTGATTGCACCAATCTCGATTTTTTTTTTTTTTTTTTTTTGTGGCAAGAAATGATGCAATAAAATATCCCAACTTGTTGACGGCGATTTCCCTCTGTTGTGGCAAAGAGGTGGGCTTTGCCCCAGTATTGCAAAGACGAAGGCTTTGCCCTAGTTTGAGTTGATGTTGATCCAGCGTGACATTGAAGATGTGCAAATGAGATACCCAAACTTTGTGAAATGTAGCTTCTTGATTTACTAATTGCACCAGTTTTTTTTTTTTTTTTTTTTCCTTTTTTTTAGACATGATGCAATAAAGTATTCCAACTTGGACGGTGACTTTGCTCTATTGTGACAAAGACGTGGGCTTTGCCCCAGTGTTGCAAAGACGGAGGCTTTGCCCAATTTTGTTGATGTTCAAATGAGACACTTGACGCTTTGTGAGATGTAGATTGTTGATCAATTGATTGCACCATTTTTTTTATAGCAAGGAAAAGTGCAATAAGATGCTCAAGTTTTGACGACGACTTCACTCTATTGGCAAAGACGTGGGCTTTGCCCTAGTGCTGCAAAGACAAAGGCTTTGCTAAGTCTATGATGTTGCTCAAGCGTGTGGCAAAGGCGTAGGTTTTGCCCCAGTGTTGCGAAGATGAGATCCGGTGTGACTCAGACATAAGCTTTATCCTGATGTGGCAAAAACGTAGGCTTTGCCCCAGCTTATTGATTTATCGTGGTGACCCTTCAGCATCTTCAAGATGTAGCTTTTATTGCATCATCCTCGCGTTTTTTTTTTTTTTTTTTTTTTTTTTTTTCCGAAAAACATGGTGCAACCAGGACTAAGGATGATTGGTTTCGAGAGCTAGAAAGATAGTAACTTTCGAGATTATCTCGAGGTCTTAAAAGAATTTTTGCTCGGGGTTAACATCATCATGATTCCAAGGAGCATGGATAAAGAAATCATATGGAATGATTTTATAATTAAGAATCAATTTCTAACCGAAGGAAGAGATATCAAAGAATAGGAAAAAGGAGAATGATTTTATAAAGATGAAGTTGAAATAGTTGTACATGAGAAATTACGAGTCTTAATTATGAAGCAGTAAATCACAAGTGTTCGACACTATTTCATTACGTTTGAAGCTCTCTCGGTAACTTCGGGTGGATAATTTTGAGAGGTTCGCCACATAATTGAGTGTGACATGGTTTGCAAAAGGCTTGGTGGGTAAAAAAAAGTAGAGATACACCGTAAAAATGTAGATAATGAGATTAACCCTAGATTTTACGATGGATCTACAAATTGAGTAAATTGCCTCAAAATTATGTGTGGCATGCAGGTAAAGGTTTTACAGTGAGTAATTTTGGACTCTCACTGTAAGATGAGTTTGCCCCAATGTGATAATTAGAACACTGTTCCATGGAGAGTATGATGGTAGTATAAATTTTAGCACATGAGGAGATAATGAATGTCAAAATACAGCTTCTCTCGAATTTGGAGTTTGGCTTAACAATTAAGCTTGAGAAGAATACTTTGAAAGGTTATAAAAATGGTTGAGACTTACAAATTTCTCATAGAAAGTCGTGAAAGCACCCATTTTTTTATTATTTTTATTTTTTTATTTTTTTATTTTTTTATTTTTTTTTAAAATGATAATTCATCCTCATTTGTCTTTAATTCTTGCTAAGGTTTCAACTAATAAGAACGATCAAAGAAATCACAAGGATGATCAAAGTAACACAGAAAGATATTTTTTCCTTTTTCATTTTTGAAAGATGCGAGTGATGAGATGGATGATGTAATAAACTTGAAATTATTTTTGCGAAATATGCACATGATGTGATTATTGGAAAATACATTTTTTTAGGGTCTATGACTTGATATGCCAAAATAAGACAATGCATGAAATTATTACCACATGATTTTATGCAATTAAGAACAAACAAAATCTTTGAAGGACTTGATATGCGATAATGCGTGCATGAACGACATGATATAATGTAATGCAACTGATTTTGTATTTGATTTTTTGTTTGTCATGCAAGATGGAAAAATATGATGCAACATATGATTTTGTTTTTTTGTGAATTTTTATGTATGCATTTTTTTAATTCTATGTATGTCATGCAAAATGAAATAATGTATGCATGGACACTCTCTATAATGCATGTGGTTTTTTTTTAAAAAGATTTGTATGCAAATGAGCTAATGTCGAAACATTTTTTATGATGTGATGAGTTTTGGTGCATGTACAAAATGATACAATGCAACAAATGAAGAAATGTTATGACTTCTCGTTCAGATGAGATAATGCATGAACATCCTTCATGATGTGATGATTGATGAACCTTGATGCATGCTTAATGAATTAACGATGTATGGACATCTTTTGGTGAATGCATGATGTTATGCCATTGAATGATTATTCGACATGCGAAATGAGTGTATGATGCATGAACATTTTTAATGCATGATGATATGCAAATGAATGATTATTCGACATGCGAAATGAGTTTATAAAGAATTTGAGATTTTATGTTTTATGACTTGCGCAAAATAAGATAATGCATGAATGAATGTTTTTATTACGCGTGTACGTGTGAAATGACATAACGCAATATGAGATTATATTTTTGATATGCAAAATGCAAGAATCAATATTTTATTACACGTGCACGTGTGAAATGACATCATACGATATGAAATGATTTTTTACATGCAAAATGCAATAATTTATGTTTTTATTAAACGTGCACGTGTGAAATGACACCATGCAATATGAAATGATTTTTGACATGCAAACTGCAAGAATCAATGCTTTTATTATGTGTGCACGTATGACATGACACACTGCAATATGAGATGATAATTTTTTTTTTTACATACAATGCATGAATTGATGTTTTTTATTACAAGTACACGTGTGACATGACATCATGCAAATGAGATGATTTTCCGACATGCAAAACGCAATAACTGCTTTTATTACATGTGCACGTGTGAAATGACACAATGCAATATGAGATGATTTTTGACATGCAAACTGCAAAAATTGATGTTTTTATTATGTGTGCACGTGTGACATGACACCATGCAATATGATGATTTTGACATGCAAAATGCAATTTATGAATGATTTTTATTACAGGTGCACGTGTGAAATGACACCATGCAATATGAAAGGATTTTTGAAATGCAAAATGTAAGAATTGAATGATTTCTCTATGATTTTACGCATGAGAAGATGCATGAGCATTGTTTTCTATGCAAAATGATTTTATGCGTGCGTGAGATGACATCATGCAATTGATGAAATGATTTTCTATGATTTTATGCATGAGAAGATGCACGAGCATTTTTCCCTATGCAAAATGATTGTTAACATGTATGAATGCAAATTTTATGATGCATAAGTGCGATGAAATTATGCAATTGATGAAATGATTTTTACATGCAAAATGCTTGAATTGATGTTTTTTATTACATGTGCACGTGTGAAATAACACCATACAAACATAAAACAATGCATGTGATGCATGAAATTTTTTATGTACGCATGATATTGTGCAAATGATGGATGAGAAATGATAAATATTTTTGGAATGAACATTTGCATGCATGTAAATGATTTGTTCTTTTTTTTTTTAATTTTTTTGTATGTCATGTAGAATGACGTATTGACGCACGCAACTTTTTATTTTATTTTATTTTATTAATGCATGCAGATGATTTTAGATTTTGTATGTCATGCAAAATGACGCAAATTATGAATTTTTATTTATGCATGAATAATGAAATGAAATTTGATTTTTTCTTTACGATGCATAGATGAGATGCAATTAACGAAATGATTTCCTTTTGATTTTTTATGCATGCCTAACCTTAAATGCTCTTAGGAAAGAAACATTTTTTTTTAACGAAGAACTTTATTTGATGAGAACCCGATGACTCGTGAAAAAATGCATGATTCTTTAAATTCTAAGGTGTAGAAATACAAATGATTTTTTTGTTTTTGTTTTTTTGAAAAATCGACGTGTAGAACGAATATCACTAGAAGAAAATTTTCTGAAAACGAAAAAAATGAAAAATGAACGAAGACTTTTCGTGCGCCTTTACAGGGCAGGTTCATCCTCCCGCAGGTCGACATTACTCGACTCTCCATTCAAAACCTAAACAAAGAGGTCCCCAATAATTGAATGCTAAATTAGCAAACGAATTAATTTGAACGTGAATCTTTCGTGCGCCATACAAGGGCGATTATGTCCCTTTGAAGGTCAGCATTACTCGATTATCAGTTTTAAATTGGGGTACAACTCGAATGTAAAATAAAATTGATTTTTTTTTTTTTTTTTTTTGAAAAACACATATAATGAAATTAATAAACACGTCACTCGAGAACATGAATGAAATACACAACATATGATATAAGCACGAGAATAAAAACATGCGACAAAGTAGGTGTATCCTACAGTACAGAGTTTAGATAAATAACGGTTAGCCTTAGGATGAGTGTAATTTAGGTTCTAAACAATCCTAGTTAAAACGGCCCCCGAGCTTTCCAACTGATTAAACAGCGCGAAAAGCTCGAGTGGAGAATTTCATGTGCCTGCACGAGAACCGAAGTTCCACGAAGGTCACACTACTCTGTAACGACCCGACTTTTTATGACCTCAATCTATGACCGTTACTACATGCATGACGTCACAATCCTCAATAAATAATTTAAAATTCTATTTTAGAATTAAAGGAATCAAGACAAATACTTTTAATTCGGGACTCCAGTAAAAACATAAAAATAATTAAATAAGTTCCTTCAAAATCAAATTTAAAACCAAACTAATTGTTCTAATCCTTAGCATAAAACGTTCAAACTAACTGAATGAAATAAGAATTTGAATATATGCGGAAGCTCTGACTCCACATGTCCCATAACATCATCAACCGATCATCTCGTCAAACGCCCGGTACGTTCCTAGTAATACATGGAAAAAAATGTTTTTAAGAAAGAATGAGTATTTTAAATAAAAATACTCAGTAAGCAACTACACTGCCGTGGTCAGGCTATACAATCACATGCAATCATAAACTGACTGAAGACTTTAGCTAGTGGGACCTAAACCTGCCTCTTTAGCTTACCACTTCATTCTTGTTCTTCTGAATGTGCATCAATTTCATACACATCAGTCCCAGATACATCAATTTCATGTACTGGGAACCTTCTAGGCATGCATCACTTTCATGCACCCCAACCTCTAGGTATGCATCACTTTCATGCATAGGTGAGCATCACTTTCATACTCACCGGCTCTACGCACATCACTTTCATGTGATTAGAACCCCTAAATCTGCATCACTTTCATGCAGACAAAATTTACAGAAAATGGAGGGTAGCTATTTTAGAATCTCATGACTCATATGTCACACACAAATGCATGGGTCCCACCTATTTCATATACTAAAAATGATGCAACATGGAGTAATTTTCTCTCATGCATTGACGGTCATATCTCAGCATGCATCTCATTCATAAACACTTCACATCAGCCACATTCAAGCTTTACAAACACATTTAAATGCATAAACATAACTCAAAACTCATAAAGAGATAACCTTCTATTTTCATCAATCATAAATTCCTCCACGACGTCACCTGAATAATTTACTCAAAGCTCGCAGAAATAATTTCACATTTCACATTTCACATTCATAAACCACTATAAATAATTCCAGAGCTGCATACAGAAACACATTCAACATCTCAAACAAACATTAGAAAAGTTCCCAACCTAGCCCGAAGGCTAGCCAGCAGTAAGCTACTTACCTCAATTCCAATTCTAGCAAGATTAGTCCTCCAGTCGGGCTTGTAAAGTTTAAACCCAACCTACAATATGACTTAAAATTAAAGTCGAAGCTAGGGTCACAAGCTACAAGGGAAATTACCGGAGATTAAGGTGCTAAGGAAAATTACCCAACGGTTATCTACTTCAAAGTTTGACTTTCAATCTCAAAGAATCGGTCGACCCTAAGCACGATGAGGTTCGACGCTTATAACTCCAAAAAAAACAACATTCTAAATAGACCAAAAATAATGATTTTGGAACTTCCTTACCCAATGAAGCGATACAAACAAACTTGCTAGCTCCTGCTGAACAGCATGCTCAGAGCGCTCAATTTATGGATTTAAACGACAGCGCCAACTTTCGAACGGTCAAACGGTCAACGATTAGAGGAACGATGTCGCAGCGAGGGAGGAGCGGAACAGCAGCGGAGGGCGGCGACAACAAGGTGCGACTAACGGCGGCGACGGGTGGCTGTGCGCCAGGGTGGTCGAAGCTGAGAGAGAGAGAGAGATGGGTGTGCGACGGCGGGCTGACGTTGGCGAGCAGAGGCAGAGATCGGAGAGCGGAGCGGCGATCGACGGTGAGAGTGACGGCTGTGCGGCGACGTGCGATTGAAGCGGAGGGGCGCGACTAAAAGGGATCAGAGAGCGACGGAGTGGAAGAGCGGCGACAGCATGTGGGCGACGGAAGCTTGTGTTGATCGGAGAGGGGGAGGTGGTGAACTGAGGGAGAGAGGGAGAAATTCGGGAGGGGGGCTGGTTCAAATCTCACGAAGAAGAAGGGTTTTCCTTCTTCTTTTTTTTTCTTTCTTTTTTTTAACTTTTTGTTTTATTTTTATTAAATAATAATAATAATAATAATAATAATAATAATAATTAATTATTATTATTATTATTATTATTATTATTATTATTATTATTATTATTATTATAATTATTTTTATTTTTAATTACTTTTCAAATCAAATATACTTGGTTGACTTAATCAACCTTAAGCCCAATTCTTTTTAAGCCCAAATTCCACGATTCTTCCACCTACCCACTATCGAGCCTGATAACACTAATAATTAAGTAACTTCTTTTACCTGGAGTTCGGGTCGTTACAACTCAATCTCCGAATCTAATCCTAAAGGGTAGAGCCCGGGTAGGAGGCTCGTGAACGAGTGTGTGAAATGCATGATAATGCAAATAATTTAAATTACGATAAATGAAATAAATTAAATAAAACAATGCATAACAACGAAATGAATTAAATAATAAACATGATGTGAGGGTAAGGCTCTAAACATATGGATAAAGGCCTCCAAATTAATTTGAAAGCTAAAGATTAGCCAACGAATTAATCTGAGCGAGAATCTTTCGTGCGCCTATACAGGGGCAATTATATCCCCTTTAAGGTTGACATTACTCAATTCTCAAATCTAATCCTAAAAGGTAGAGCCCGGGTAGAAGGCTCGTGAATGTGTGTGGGGGAAGCATGATTATGCGATAAGCAGGAAGGAAATCGAGAACAACAGAAATAAGAACCCGACAAAATTAGTATGCATGAGAGAAGCAACAAAAACATAAAGATAAATAAACGACGATCGGCTCTAGGATGCACATGAGTGTGGTTTAGGTTTTAAACAGTCCTAGAAGAAACGGTCCCCTCGCTTTCCAACTGATTAAATAGTGCGGACAGCTCGAGTGGAGAATTTCATGCGCCTGCACGAGAACCGAAGTTCCACGAAGGTCACACTACTCAATCTCCGAATCTAGTCCTAAAGGGTAGAGCCCGGGTAGGAGGCTCGTGCTTGTGTGCGAGAAATGTGTGATCATACAAACGATGGGAAAGAAAGTACGAATATTAATAATAGCAGCATGATATAAGCAATATATAATCAACACGACGACTGACCCTAGGATGTAATTGAGTGTGGTCTATGTTCTAAACAGTCCTAGAAGAAACGGTCCCCGAGCTTTCCAACTGATTAAACAGTGCGGACAGCTCGAGTGGAGAATTTCATGCGCCTGCACGAGAACCGAAGTTCCACGAAGGTCACACTACTCAATCTCTGAATCTAGTCCTAAAGGGTAGAGCCCGGGTAGGAGGCTCGTGAATGTGTGTGAAATGTATGATCATGCAAAATTAATTACGATAAAACAAACTAATCAAGACAATATAAATCAATAAATAAAAGAACAAATAAGGACCAAAAGGGAAGCCGGATAAATCAAGAATAAATGCAATGACCTAGACCCACTAAAAAAAACAGTCCCCAGCAGAGTCGCCATGCTGTCGCAACGTTTTTGCGACGCGGAGCGGCCGACAACCTTCTGTTAAACAGGGTTTTCACAAAAAAATGGAGTCGCCACTAATCATTTAGGGTGTGATTGGTCACCTTAAAAACACGGTCTACGAAGTAAAAAAACGAGGTTCGGGGGTCGGTTGAGTGTAGGGAAGGTGCTAGCACCCTACAACATCCCGTTTAAAAACGGTAGCCAAAACATTTTCCCCTAATTGTCTAGCTAATTTCAAATGGTCCTAAAACATAAATAAAATAAACAACTAAAATTATAATGTCTCAACTAATCAAATCCTAACTTTAAAGAAAGTAGGAATTTGGTTTTGTGAGCGAGATTGTTAATTTCGCCATTAATCGCCTTGATCCCGATACCGAGATTATAGAACTTTAAAAATCATTTAATAAAATTGTTTTGTTTCAAATTTAATTTGAAATTCGATTAAAACTTGAATTAAAATTTAAACAATTTTTGCTTCGAAAACAAACCATTTGAAATTTAATTTAAAACATGATTTGAACTAAAAATGTATTTTTGTTTCGAAATAGTAACAAAAATCAATTTAAAAATCAAATGAAAACTCCTTTTTTTAAAACAAGGGCGTTCTTGTAATTAGCGCATAATGGCGGTGTTTTGAAAATAGATTAACAACAAATCCTCCAAATAGGGGAACCCTTATTTATCCCGGGATTTCAATAAGGTTAAAATACCCTCGAGATGAGAGGAACAATCCTTCATCTCTCCCGGGGTTGCAACTTAATATTAAAGTACCCTCGAGATGAGAGGAACGGTCCTTCATCTCTCCCGGGGTTACAAATTAAAACTAAGATACCCTCGAGATGAGAGGAACGGTCCTTCATCTCTCCCGGGGTTGCAAATTATTATTAAAATACCCTCGAGATGAAAGGAACAGTCCTTCATCTCTCCCGGGGTTGCAATTTAAAATTAACTTAACAAAGATAGGAAAATAAGGAACCTATGCTTTAAAATCAGATAACATGCATCGAGATTAAAGAGCAAATAGAGAAGATCAAACAGGGGCATATATGGAATAGGCAGGGGTATATATCACAAATCAAGGGTATATATCACAAATCAAGGGTATACATCATACAAGCAGGGGTATATACGGTCAAAACAAATCAGCCACTTTTAAAATAAAGACAGGGGCAAACTAGTAATTTTTACTAAAAACCTAAAATCGTTACCCATGCGAGGACCAGCCGATGAGTTCTTCTTCTCCACGTCCACGCAGCTTCTGTCATCAGAGCTTCGAGGTTGCCGCCGCCGGTCGCCGTTGAAGCTTGCATCGCCGGAGAAGACGAAAATTGCCGCCGCCGTCGTTTGCAGCTTCAGCGCCGAAGACCCACTGCCATCTGGGTTCGTTGTGAGCCGCCGCTCGGGTTGCGATGTCGTTGGGTTGGAGCTCGAGTTCGCCGGAGGAAGGAAACTGCCGCTGTCTGGGTTTGATGGAGCTCGCCGCACGCCGATGATGAAGACCCACCGCCGTCGATCATCTGGTCTGGAGCTCAAGTTCGCGTGCTGTGAACGCCGCCTTGGTCTTGCCGTCGTCTGGGCTCGAGGAAGAAGAAGCTCCGCGAGGTCGCCGCCGATCGTCTGGGTTGAAGATGGAGCTTGGAGCTCCGTCAGGGGTGAGGAAAAGGGGTCTGCCGTGAGCGAGGCCGCGTCGCCGTCGGGGTTCGTTGAAGAAGATGTTCCGTCTGGGTTGAAGCTGCAGCGGATTCCGTTCGGGTTGAAGATGAAGGCCGCTCGTTCGGGTTGAAGCTGTTGGAGACTCACGCCGCCGTGAAGCCGAGGAAGAGGTTGCTGGAGCTCACCGCCGTGAAGCTTTACCCCGCGCCGCCGTGCGCGGTGGCTCTCCGCCGCGAGCCCGCCGCGGTCTTGCCGGAGCTCCGCCGTCCGTGGTGAAGTTGGGTGGTGGTCGGATTGATGAAGGTGATGGAATGGGGAAGAAGATGATGAATAGTGAGGAGAGAGAATAGAGAGAAATGATTTCTTTAATGAGCTTTGGGATTCCCCAATTTTGTCTTTTTCTTCCCCCCTTTTCAACCCATCCCATCATCTCTGTTTATAGAGTTGATGGGATTCTCAAAAAAATCTCAACAAACTCTAAAAATATCATTCCCGTAACTTTTCACCAAACTTTAACGACTTCCCTCAACCATTTTGAAATTCCTAAAAAAACTAACAAAACATTGACTCAAAGCACTTTTGTTTTAAAACAAAAAATTAAATAATAGAAATTACTCCAAATTTAAAACATCTTGAATTTACTTGACCCAACCATTTTTTTAGAAATTGATTTATTAGTTTGAAATCAAACTTTGAAATTGAATTCTAGAATTAAATATTTTGGAAATTCATTTTGAAAAAAATATATTTCAAAGCTTTAATTTCTAAAATCAATTTAAATTTCTCAAGACCAAATTAAAATTTAAAATCGAATGTCTTTAGAAACTTTTTCTTGAAAAATTTGAATTTTAATTTGAAAGACTTAATTTTAAACCCAACAATCTGAAACTCAAAAACTGTAATCCTAAACCAAAACCCCAAACCTTCTTAATTTAAAATTCTAAAAAAAACCGATTTGTTCTTTTCTTTTACATTTTCGAAATTAACGCGAAAAGACGAGATTAAATGATTTCAAAAATTTATTTAGAAAACCACAAGAAAATAAACAAGAATAAGCGAAATTTAAAAATAATGATAAACAAGGCCGGACGAAATACGGTGTCTACAAGTCATTCATGCACTATCGTATCTTGGCTCAATTATCTCGTAAACCCTTCCAAACCTGAGCATCAATATTGTAGGTCTCATGACGTATTTTCTATGGTGCACCATGACTCCCAAAGAATGACAAAACCTCACAATCAGTCCCTCTCGTAATATATGTTTTTTATCGTTAACTTAAATTAATGATGTGTCAATTTGTGAATGACCGAAATTTATTATTCAAGAATATTATTTTTATCGTTACTTATTAAGTCAATTTGAGCATTTTAAATTAACTTTTTGACTTATTTATTTCTTTAATGTAAAAAATTCGAGAAAGTAATAGAAAATACTATTGACGGAGAAATTTCGGCCAATCAATAGAAGTCACGTCATTACTCACAAATTGATAACAAAACTCCATTTGGTACCAATTGTAAATTGACACCGTGTCCCAAATTAAAGAATACAAACAATTGGCAATTCCCAAATAATGTCACGTGTCTCCACCATGACTATTTGATCAAATAAGTTCAGCCGATCAAACTTGATCATATTGCAATTGGGATAACCAAGATCAAAGGGGTTCAAAAGTTATTTAAGTGACAATTTGGGCATAATACTTTCAATTTGGCCCAAATGCCAAAGGACTAGGCCCAAAGCTTAACAAAATCCAAGTCCAAATGGTTGGATCCAAGATCTATCCAAGCCCACTACATGTCAAAGGCACTGAATGAATGAAATGAGTGGAGATCTTCCTTCCCCCTTGTTAATTACCAAGCCGCTCCGAAACTGACCCACAACACAATAGAAAGATTTTTATTCATTTGAGGGGTTCACAAAATTTATACTCCTAAGAGCACAGAAAGAATTCAAAAGCAACGAAAACTCCCTAAATCCTTGGAAGACTGAACACTCCTTGAAGATTCCACATTTTCGAGAAGTTGAAGATTCAACCTCGAGAACAAGTTGTGAAGCCCTCGAGTAAATTGCACACCTAAAAGAGAAAATTAGAGGATCATACATTAAAGATTGTAATCCACTACACTGATACATACAAATCAACACAAATCAAGTTCATTTACACGTCATAAATTTCTTTATCCAAAATCTCGTGTGAACAACTTGGCACAGTCAGTGGGACCATCTATCTCTCTCAACTAAGTTAACGATTACATCAAAGAAAGTGTCATCAAGATTTGTCGTTGTAGGATCTAATGGCAACACTAGAGGGGGGTGAATAGAGTTGTCTAGCAATTTTAAATTTTAAACGTTAAGCCACTCAAGCAACAAAGAAAACGAATCAAAGCAAGTCTATATCATGCAATCTAAGAGATTAAAATAATTAAAACAAAAATTGAAATGCAGAAAAAAAAAAAGTAAGGAAGAGAGGACACCGAGAATTTATAGTGGTTCGGCGAATTGCCTACTCCACTCCCCAAGACTCCTTCTTGGGTATTTCACTAAGAGATCCTCTTGCGGGTGAGAACCAAACCGAAAACGACCCTCTTTATTTTTTTTTTCACCTAGGCTAAAGAGAAACCTGTGATCCTTTTTATTGGTTCAGGATCCAACCAATTTCTTTTTCACACAACCCAAGGTGTACCCACACCTTAATACAAAACCCGAGAAAATAAAACTTACAACGAATTACCTCTAAAAAGATAAAATATTACAGATGAAAGACAAACGCTCTAAAATTTCTCACAAATGTAGGATGATCAAGTTTAGGAGTATGTGAGAGATTTGCAAGTTGAATTCGATTTTGAGAGCAAAAGATCAAAAATGATTTTGCTAGGATTTTTTTTTTCTTGGAAATTGCTCACTTTAAAAAATGAGAATGGCTACCATTTTAAAAAGAAAATGTTCAAAACTAGCCATTAGATTTAGGGTAAGATGAATGTAGGGTGGAGATTGAAAGATGGGAAAGGAATGGATTTTTGAATTTTGAATTTGAGATATAGGAAAGGAATGAATTTCATTTAGAATTTAGAATTTGAGAGATAGGAAAGGAATGAGTTTTTTAATTTAGAAATTGAGAGATAGGAAAGGATTTTTGAATTTAGAATTTGATAGATAGGAAAGGAATTGATTTTAGAATTTAGAATTTGATAGATAGGAAATGAATTAATTTTTGAATTAATTTTTCTTAATTTTAAAAATTTATTCGCCTCTGCCATGTGTCCACCTTTGGATGGTCCACGTTTGTCCTGATCACTCGATCCTTCTTTTGTCTTTCAGCTCTGATTCGAACCATTCAAAATGCGTTGGAATCGTCTTTCCGAACTCTACATAATAGATACTTTGAAACACTAAAAATGTGAGTACAAAAAATGAGTTTGTTATCATCAAAATATATAGTTTGATTGAAGCCATAAAGCTAACAATCTCCCCCTTTTTGATGATGACAAACAACACAATAACACATATAATCTCACAAATATTCTCCCCCTTTTGTTATCAACAAAAAGATCAAGCAGATAATTTAGCTCTCCCTTAATAAAAAAATACATATTAGAGAAAAAAAAAATGCTCCCCTCAAATAAACCATAAAACAATTTGCTCCCCCTATCAAACATAATTATGCAATTAAATGCGAATAATGCCGAGTGCAAGTCTATTCTTACAAAAAGTTTCTTCATTTAAGGCTTTAGTAAGAATATCTGCTACTTGTTTTTCTGTATGGACATAATTAAGCACAATATTTTCATTCTGCACATGTTCTCTCAGAAAATGATGTCTAATGTCTATATGCTTTGTTCTAGAATGCTGAATAGGATTTTTGGTCAAATTAATTGAACTAGTATTATCACAAAAGATAGGAACTTGTTCAAAATTCAAACCAAAATCATGCAAAGTTTGTTTCATCCATAAAACTTGAGCACAACAACTGGCAACAGCAATATATTCAGCCTCAGTAGTAGATAATGCAACAGAGTTTTGCTTTTTACTATACCAAGAGACTAGAGAGCTTCCCAAAAATTGGCAAGTTCCACTAGTACTCTTCCTATCAGTTAAACTACCAGCAAAATCAGCATCAGAATAAGCAATTAAATCTAATGATGCATTCTTAGGATACCATAAACCCAAGTCAATAGTACCAAGCAAATATTTAAAAATTCTTTTTACAGCATACAGGTGTGATTCTTTAGGACAAGATTGAAATCTAGCACACATGCATACACTAAACATAATATCTGGCCTACTTGCAGTTAAGTAAAGTAAGGATCCGATCATACCTCTATAAGCTTTAATATCTACGTTTTTACCTTTTTCGTCCTTATCAAGCTTTGTAGTAGTACTCATCGGTGTCTTTGAAATTTTTGCATTGTCGAACTTAAACCTTTTGAGTAGATCTCTTGTGTACTTTTCTTGATTAATGAAAATTCCCTCTTCAACTTGTTTGATTTGAAGCCCAAGGAAGAACTTAAGTTCTCCCATCATGCTCATTTCAAACTCACTGTGCATACACTTAGAGAATTCTTCACATAGAGAAGGGTTAGTGGCACCAAATAAAATATCATCAACATAAATTTGCACTAACAAAATATCATTTTCTTTGGTTTTAATAAAAAGAGTAGTGTCAATAACTCCCATTTTAAAACCATTATCAAGCAAAAATTTATTCAAACGATCATACCAAGCTCTAGGAGCTTGTTTAAGACCATAAAGAGCTTTATTTAATTTAAAAACATGATTTGGATTTTCGAAGCTTTCAAAACCAGAAGGTTGTTCAACATAAACTTCCTCCAATATAAAACCATTTAAAAAAGCACTTTTCACATCCATTTGAAATAAAGTAAATTTTTTTATGAGAGGCAAATGCAAGCAACATTCTAATTGATTCAAGTCTAGCAAAAGGAGCAAAAGTTTCCTCATAATCTATTCCTTCTTCCTAACTATATCCTTGTGCAACTAACCTAGCTTTATTTCTAACAATATTACCAGACTCATCCATTTTATTTCTAAATATCCATTTAGTACCTATAACAGGATGATCACAAGGACGAGGGACTAATTCCCATACACTATTTCTTTCGAACTGATTTAACTCATCTTGCATAGCAATTAACCAAAACTCATCAGATTCAGCATCTTTAAAAGACTTTGGTTCAAATTGAGACACAAAAGCAACATTATTTATTGCATTTAAGGAAGAGCGAGTTCTTACCCCTTGAGATACATCACCTATAATTAACTGTTGAGGATGGTGAGTGGAAAATCTCCAATCCTGAGGGAGGGTTTCCTTTGGCTCTTTCTGAGTCTCACTTGCTACTACTTCTGAGTCCTTATCTTTCATGATTATATCTTCAAAAGGCTTTTCTAATTCATCACTAACAGAAGCTTTATTAAAAGCAACATGTGTTTCATCAAAAACAACATTCATGGATTCTTCAACTACAAGAGTTCTTTTATTAAAAACTCTATATGCTTTACTACATGTCGAATATCCTAAAAATATGCCAATGTCAGTTTTTGATTCAAACTTTCCAAGTTTCCCTTGGTCTTTCTAAATGAAACATTTGCAACCAAAGACCTTGAAATAATTGATATTTGAGGTATTATTATTAAAAATCTCATAAGGAGTTTTATTCAAAATAGGTCTTATTAAAACTCGATTCATCACATAGGAGGCAGTATTAACGGCTTCAGCCCAAAAGTATTTTGGTAAATTATATTCATTTAACATGGAGGTAGCTAATTCTTGTAAAGACCGATTTTTCCTTTCTACAACACCATTTTGTTGAGGTGTTCTTGGAGAGGAAAAATCATGAGAAATACCATTTTCATCACAAACAAATTCAAAAGAAGCATTTTCAAATTCTCCTCCATGATCACTTCTAATTTTTGAAATCATAAAACCTTTTTCATTTTGAATTCTTTTTGAAAAAGTAATAAAAGATTTTATGGCTTCATCCTTGTGAGATAAAAATAAAACCCAAGTAAATCTTGAAAAATCATCAACTATAACAAAAGCATAATGTTTTCCACTTAGACTTGCAACTCTAGTAGGTCCAAAAAGATCCATATGTAATAGTTGCAAAGGCCTAGAGGTAGAAACTATTTTCTTTGGTTTATAAGAAGACTTAGTTTGTTTACCCATTTGACAAGCGTCACAAACTTTATCTTTTTCAAAGTTTAATTTTGGAAGACCTCTAACAAGGGATTTCTTAGAAATATTTGAAATTAAATGCATGCTAGCATGTCCTAATCTTCTATGCCACAACCATGAATCATCATGCAAAACAGACAAACATTTATCATCAATAATAGGATAATCAATCAAATCTATAGTGTAAACATTTTTATCTCTATTTCCTTCAAACAATATTTTCTTATCACATGCATTTTCAATTATGCAATTTTTATCACTAAAAATTACCTTATAGCCTTTATCACATAATTGACTAATGCTCAACAGATCATGTTTTAAACCATCAACAAGCAAAACATTTTCAATTAAAAAATTTGAACCATTACCTATGTTACCTTTGCCAATAATCTTACCATTTTTATTATCGCCGAAGGTAACGTATCCTCCATCTTTCTTTTCTAGGTATGTAAATTTTGTGTGGTCCCCAGTCATGTGTTTTGAACATCCACTGTCCAAGTACCACTTGTTCTTTATCGATCTCAAGCATACCTAAAAACACAAATCTAAAGATGTAACCTTTGGTACCCAAATTTGTTTGGATCCTTGGGGGTTAGTTAACAAAAATTTAGGAATCCATTTCTTTTTATTTTCATTCATAGCATTTAATTTCCTCAAATTACATGCATAAGCTTTATGACCTTGTTTTCCACATGCATGACAAATAACTGAAGATATGGAGCTTTCTTTGACAAAGTAATTAGTAAATTTCTTTTGTTTTTTGTGAGGTTTGTAACCTAAACCACTTGTATCAAAGACGCCTTGTTGCTTACCCATCATGATATCTAAGTTTTTTTTTTCCATTTGTAAACTTTAAAAGAGTAGATGATATATCTTCATTTTTCTCTACTAATACTTTATACTCTTCTTTTAAAGCATGCAAATTTGACTTAGATAAAACAAGCTCTTTTCTTAATGTCTCATTTTTCTCTTTTAGATTATCTAGCTCAATGAATAAATCATTGTTCTCATGAGCTAATCTAGTATTTTTCTTCCTAAGAGACATATATTTGCAACCTACTTTTTCAAATTCATTTTTAATTTCATTATAAGCATCAACAAGCTCATCAAAAGTAAGGTTTTCAGGACTTACCTCGTCTTCGTCGTCTTCATCTCCAAAAGCCATAAAACATAGGTTAGCTACTTCTTCCTCGCTTTCAGAGTCACTCTCATCACTTTCATCCCACGTAGCTTTCATGGCCTTCTTGTTCTTCTTTGAAAATGATTTTCTTTGAGGACAATCATACTTTACATGTCCAGGCTTTTTGCACTCATAACAGATGATGGAGTCCCTATTTCTCTTTTCTCCTTTGTCATCTTGACTATAGTTCTTCTTGGAGAAGTTTCTTTTCCGGAAATGCTTCTTGAACTTTCTTGTTAGGTAGGCAAATTCTTCATCATTTAATTCATCTTCGCTTTCAAAGTCTTCTTGGATGACAGTAGACTTTAATGCCAAGCTTTTCTTCTTTTTGACGTCATCTTCCATATTGCCCTTCATAATTATCTCCTGTGTCATGAGAGATCCGATGAGCTCCTCCAATTTAAGTGTTGAAAGGTCCTTAGCTTCTTGAATCGCCGTCACTTTAGCTTCCCAGCTTTTAGGCAACGACCTGAGAATCTTCCTCACGTTTTCAGATGTAGTATATATTTTTCCTAATCCCTTCAAAGCATTCACAATATTAGTAAATTTCGTAAACATTTCAGAAATGGATTCATTAGCATTCATTTTAAATAATTCATAGTTATGAACAAGCATGCTAATTTTTGACTCTTTTACTTGATTAGTTCCTTCATGAGTTACTTCAAGCATATCCCATATTTCTTTAGCAGTATTACATGCAGAGACTCGATTAAACTCATTAGAGCACAAAGCACAAAATAGATTATTCATGGCTCTAGCATTTATAGATAATTTCTTTTTATCTTCATCATTTAGCTCATTTTCTTCCTTAGCCACATCCTTATTAGCAACTATCTTGGTTGGAATTAAAGGACCATTAGAAATAATTTCCCATAAATTGTAATCAATAGAAATTAAATAAATTATCATTCTTGTTTTCCACCAAGCATAATTATTTCCATCAAAGAGAGGTGGTCTAGTGGTAGATTGACCCTCAGTAAACCCATTCACTCCAATATTTGCCATAAGCTCAAGGAAATTTGATTTTGTCAACTTTTCTCAAATAAATAGAAAATTTCAGATTTAAAGAAAAAAATGTTTTTTTTTAAATATGAAAAATGAAATTATTCAACACTTTAAATCAAAGACCGAGCAACCCGCTCTGATACCAATTGTAGGATCTAATGACAACACTAGAGGGGGGTGAATAGAGTTGTCTAGCAATTTTAAATTTTAAACGTTAAGCCACTCAAGCAACAAAGAAAACGAATCAAAACAAGTCTATATCATGCAATCTAAGAGATTAAAATAATTAAAACAAAAATTGAAATGCAGAAAAAAAAAAGTAAGGAAGAGAGGACACCGAGAATTTATAGTGGTTCGGCGAATTGCCTACTCCACTCCCCAAGACTCCTTCTTGGGTATTTCACTAAGAGATTCTCTTGCGGGTGAGAACCAAACCGAAAACGACCCTCTTTATTTTTTTTTTCACCTAGGCTAAAGAGAAACCCGTGATCCTTTTTACTGGTTCAGGATCCAACCAATTTCTTTTTCACACAACCCAAGGTGTACCCACACCTTAATACAAAACCCGAGAAAATAAAAATTACAACGAATTACCTCTAAAAAGATAAAATATTACAGATGAAAGACAAACGCTCTAAAATTTCTCACAAATGTAGGATGATCAAGTTTAGGAGTATGTGAGAGATTTGCAAGTTGAATTCGATTTTGAGAGCAAAAGATCAAAAATGATTTTGCTAGGATTTTTTTTTTTCTTGGAAATTGCTCACTTTCAAAATGAGAATGGCTACCATTTTAAAAAGAAAATGTTCAAAACTAGCCATTAGATTTAGGGTAAGATGAATGTAGGGTGGAGATTGAAAGATGGGAAAGGAATGGATTTTTGAATTTTGAATTTGAGATATAGGAAAGGAATGAATTTCATTTTGAATTTAGAATTTGAGAGATAGGAAAGGAATGAGTTTTTTAATTTAGAAATTGAGAGATATGAAAGGAATGGATTTTTGAATTTAGAATTTGATAGATAGGAAAGGAATTGATTTTAGAATTTAGAATTTGATAGATAGGAAATGAATTAATTTTTGAATTAATTTTTCTTAATTTCAAAAATTTATTCGCCTCTGCCATGTGTCCACCTTTGGATGGTCCACGTTTGTCATGATCACTCTATCCTTCTTTTGTCTTTGAGCTCTGATTCGAACCATTCAAAATGCGTTGGAATCGTCTTTCCGAACTCTACATAATAGATACTTTGAAACACTAAAAAATGTGAGTACAAAAAATGAGTTTGTTATCATCAAAATATATAGTTTGATTGAAGCCATAAAGCTAACAGTCGTTTCCAGCGAGCCTTACCTGGGACCCATCACCCGCAGCCTCTGCAGCAAAAGAGTCTCGCGGGTGGAAGAGAAAACTTTTGTTATTGTGAGTGAAATTTATAAACGAATGACAGAGTCTGCGCGAGGTGGGATAATCATAAAGGAAAATCTCTTAGAAGATGAAGTTGTTCCCTCCTCTGATCGATCAAAGAAGATGTCTGATCCTAACGTGATGTCTGTAATGATGGCAGACGCGCGCACGAGGTGGGATTTTGATTGGAAACTTGAATTTGATTCACGACTCCGAAATAATTTATTTCCAAAGTCAACACTTATTTTTTTTTTATGTCACAAACTTTGACTTTTTTTTAATGCCACAGAATTGGGTTTTTTTTAGGAGGGGTTGTTTTGAAACAATTTCGAAAAAATTGTTGTTTTTTTGTATTAGGAGTATACGGGTTGAAGACGCGCACTCTGGCCCAGTGAATAATAGGGTAAACTACCGCCCGACACGTGGCCCAATCGTATGACGTAACGTGTCACTTCAAAAATTGATTTTCATTTTTTTCTCTTTTTCCATTTTTGGCTACTCTCCCCTGTTTTTTTCTTTTTTCTTTTTTCTTCTTCTTTTTTTCTTTTCTCTCTCTTTTTTTATTCTTCTCCTTTTCTTCTTCTTTTATATTATTTTTATTTAAGAAATTTGTATTTTATATTTGTCCAAATTGTAAAATTATTTAACCTACCCATAAATAAATAAATTTATTATTTCTTTGCAAAATCTTTGACAATATAAGAATAAAAAAAAGTATAATTATATTGCCAAAGATTTTGTAAATAAACAAGAAAATTATTTATTTATTTATAGGTAGGTTAAAAGATTTTAGAATATAGACAAATATAAATAGATATTCTTTAAATAAAAACAATATAAAAGAAAATGAAAAAAAAAGAAAATAGAAAAAGAGAGAAAAGAAGAAAAATATAATGAAAAAAATCGGGAGGGCAGCCAAAAACATATAAAGAGAAAAAAAAATGATTTTTTTTTTTTGAAGTGACATGTGACGCCATACAATTGGGCCAGGCCACAGTTTACCCTATTATTGACGGGTGGGGTCTACAACCGGCACACTCGACAAAAAAAAATAACAATTTTTTTCAAAATTAATTCAAAACAACCATATTCTTCTAATATATTTCAAAAACAACCACTCTCCTAAAAAAACCCAAAGAATTGAAAAATGAGCTAAAAGTTCGACTTCCATCACTGTTTAGTAATCAAAATAATGATTTTAAACAAAATTTTGAATTTAATTTTTGTAATTGACAATTTCTCTCATAATTGATACATGGAGTATAATCTTTTTACTTAATGAAAAAGAATGATACATTTTGTGGCTAGAATCTCCTCCATGGATTTTGGAGTAAGATTTTTGCATTAAATGAAAAAGTAGGAGACATGTTATTTAATTAAGCGAAAATATTTATTTTTGCCAAAAAAAAAAAAGATTGTCTTATATGTTTTGACCTAATGATACGAAGCCTACAAGAATAAGCGTGAGAACCCCTTGATTATACAAACCCCCAACATTTTAACTTGAAAACCTCACTAGTCAATTCGATCTCAACCCCTAAGATAGGCTAGAAAACGGGTTACATAGATGATCTAACAAACCAAGGATCGGACAAAACTCTTGGCTCCCATCAACTCTCGATCTTCAAAGCACTCCACAAGCAAGACAGATCAATCCTTATTTGAATGCTCCAAATATTCATGCATTCTATCACAAAAACACACAAGAAACCCAAAACACTACATTTCCATATATTCTTATCAACTTCTCTTACATTAGACAAAACAAATTCCTTTTATTGACAAAGAATTATAGTGCATGCAAATTAATGATTTCCCCAACAACTCAACTTCTACTTTCCAACAACTCATATTAAAAGATTTCCCCAACTACCTAATTAACGGTCTCCAACTACTTAATTAAATGCATGCTTTCTTGGAATTCAAATTTGAATATTACAAATATCTTCATATCATTTCATGCATTTGAACTTGTGACAAAGTGTGGTCATGCATTTCTCTTATTTGTTGACTTTGGTCCTTGCTCCATAACAATGATTTGACTTCTTTGACTTTCATCATAGACAGGGGCGAACCTATGTGGACACTGGGGGCCTAGCCCCCCAAAGTTTTGATTTTTTTCATACACGTAGGCAGGGGCGGATCCAGACATTCATGTTTGGGGGGGCCAGATTTTTTTTTTATGTAAAATTATTACAAAAAAAAATCGTTTGAATTCACACTCACACGTTATCTTGACCTTTAAAAAAAAATTATTGGTGATAAGAATATGTAAGTGAATCAAAAGTTGATTAAGTTCAAATAAACTTAATACCTTCATAAAATTTAGCTCATCTCCATGTCTTATTAATTAGAAAAAAATTAAATTACGAGTTTAGTACATTAACTTTAAAGCTTGAGTCTATTAGATTCCTAAACTTTAAAAAGTTTTTAATGGATCCCTAAACTTTCAATTTTTTATCTTACAAGATTCTAAACTTTAAAGATAAATAACAGGTTTCTAATGAATCCCTAACTTTTAAAAAATATTGAATAGGACAAAGATATATTAGACTTAAACTTAAAAATTCGAGAATCTATTAGATACAAAATTGAAAGTTGAAAAATATAGTGAACATTTTTTAAAATTTGTGGATCTATTAAGCACAAAATTTAATGTTTAAAGGCTTATTAGACATTTTGAAATATATGTTTCTAAAATTTATAAAAAAAAACATGTTAATATAGATTGAATTACATTTGAAAAAAATTATAAATAAACGAATAGTAAGAATTAAATTTAAGATTTTTTTCGAAGTATAAAACTAAATTTGGATATTTGAAATTAGACTAAAATAATACAATTCTTAAAGTAGAAAATTAATAAATAAACTAATAGTAAGAATTAAATTTAAGATTTTTTTTTATAAAAACTAAATTTGAAACTTTAAAATTAGACTAAAATAATATAAAAGTACAAATAATAAATTGTGATGCAAAACATGTCTTCTAACCACTAAAGCAAAATGCAATTTCCATTAATTTGGGGGACCAATATATATAATATAAAAACAAAATATTTTAAGGTAATATTTCTACCTATAAAAAAAACCCCTAGTCCCTTGTAAGGTTCGCTCTGCACGTACGTACAAATTATGCCTTTAAAATATATAGGTTTAATGGTTTATATACACTGCACAAAAAATAAAAAAAAAAAAAAATAAAAAAAAAAACCTGTGCATTGCCTCAGTGGCGTTCTTAAACCCACACTTAATTTCTACATATTTATATAAACAATAATTATTTTTAAATGGTTTATTTTTTTTTCTTAAATACATACCTAACTTTTTCTTCCTATTCTAATAATTTTCTTCATATATTTATAAAAATATTGTTTTTATTAATTTAAAAAATATATAAAAATTTATTCTTCAAAATAATATAAACCTATATTTTTTTATATAAATAAATGATAAGTCTGTTGACCGAGAAATTTCGGCCTATCAGCGGTCGCCACATGTCTTCATCACGGCCGGTGGATCAGATAGACTTGACCGAGCAAATTCGGTCACACCGCAATTGGGCTCGAAATCGGATCGGTCTAGAAAAACTATTCAAAAGACAATTTGGCCCAAAGGCCAAGCCCATTGGGATCAAAATTCAAAAGCTCATTGGACCAAGCCCAAGCCCATTAGATCCAGGCCCAAGCCCACCAGGCCCATGAGAACCTTATAAATAGAGAGCTCATTCTTCATTTTTAAGGTTCAGAAAATTTCTTCTCAAAAGAACTTAGAGAGAATTCCTAAGTAACGAGAGACTCTTTGAATCCTGAAGACTGAACATCGCTTGAAGAAAAGAACACCTGAAGACTTCACCGCTACGCGAAGCTGAAGATTCAACATCGAGAACAAGCTGCGAAGCCCTCGATCCAAATTCGACCTCGAGAACAAGCTGCGAAGCCGTCGAGTACGGTTACATTTAAGAGAGAGAATCAGAGGATCAAACATTAGAGATTGTAATCTACTACGCACTGATACATACAAATACATAAATACAATTCAAATTTCATTTACATGTGTCTAAATTTCCTTCGTCGAAATCTCCGTGTGAACAGATTGGCACGCCCAGTGGGACAACTCTACCTTTCATCTCCCTCTCTCAACAAAAATTAACAATGGCATCAAAGAAAACAACATCCAAGGCTGTCAGTTCCAATAGCCCTTATAGGGTACCTGCCACCCGCAACCGCTTCATCAAAGAAGTCTCGCAGACGGGCGTGAACACTCCTGCCATCGTGAGCAAAATATACAAACGACTGACGGAGTCCGCGCAAGTTGGGATAATCATCAAGGGAAATCCCTTGTTCGATGAAGTTGTTCCCTCCTCTGATCAGTCGGAGAAGGTGTCTGACTCCAACGTATCTGTAATGATGGAGGATGCGCGCACTAACGACGAAGCGATGGCTGAAATGGAAAAGAAAATGAACCTTCTGATGAAAGTAGTCGAGGAAAGAGACTTCGAGATTGCCCATTTGAGAAATCAGATGCAAAGTCGTGAGGTCGCGGAGTCAAGTCTAACTCCTGCGGCCAGAAAGAGTGACAAAGAAAAAATTGTCATCCAGGAAGATCAAGCGCAACACTCAACGTCGGTCGCTTCCTTATCTGTCCAACAACTGCAGGACATGATTACCAACACCATCCGAGCTCAGTACGGTGGACCAGCCCAGAGCACCCTCTTGTATACCAAACCGTATTCCAAGAGGATCGACAACTTGAGGATTCCCACCGGGTACCAGCCGCCGAAATTTCAACAGTTCGATGGGAAGGGCAATCCTAAACAACACATTGCCCACTTCGTCGAGTCGTGCGAGAACGCTGGAACTCGCGGAAACTTGCTGGTTAGGCAATTCGTCCGAACTTTGAAAGGAAACGCCTTCGACTGGTACACCGACTTGGAACCCGAGACGATTAACAGTTGGGAACAGTTTGAGAGAGACTTCTTGAATCGCTTCTACAGCACGAGGCAGACAGTCAGCATGTCTGAACTCTCGCACGCTAGCCAAAGAATGGGCGGTCCAGTCATCAATTTCATTAACCGTTGGAGATCGTTGAGTTTTGACTGCAAGGACCGACTAACAGAAGTGTCTGCTGTCGAGATTTGCATTGGCGACATGCATTGAGGACTTCACTACATCCTACAAGGGATAAAGCCCAAACATTCGAGGAGTTAGCAACTCGCGCCCATGATATGAAGCTGAGTATTGCCAATAGAGGAAATAAAGACCTCTTAATCCCCGACGTAAAGAAAATAAAGACGGAAATGAAGAACGTTGGGAAGATCACGAAGAATGTCGTAAAAGAATCTATGGTCGTCAACACGACCCCTTTAAGGGTTTCCTCCAAAGCAAAGGAAAACAAAACGGAAGCAAGAAATGACAAAGGCGAAAGACGTCGCCTTACTTTGAAAGAAAGACAAGAAAAAGTCTACCCATTTCCAGACTCTGACATTCCCGATATGTTAGAGCAATTGCTGGAAACGCAACTCATCCAACTGCCAGAATGCAAACGACTTGAGGAGTTAGGAAAGGTAAATGATCCTAACTACTGCATATACCACCGGGTCGTCAGTCATCCTGTAGGCAAATGTTTTGTCTTAAAAGAGCTAATCATGAAGTTAGCTAGTGAAAAGAGGATTGAGCTGGATCTCGACGAGGTAGCTCAAGCAAATCACGCCGCTGTAACATTGAACTCCAGCGTTCAATTATCTCCTGTTTCACCTAAGAAGCAAGAGGAGAGTTTGATCCAGTTTGGGACTTGCGAACCTGTAATTGTTCGATTCGAACATGAAATCCTACAAAAGACTTCGCGGGTGAAGCCCGAACCAGTTGGGGATGAGGATGAAGGATGGACCGTCGTAACTCGTCGGAAAATGCGGTGACAGAGACTTGTCCAGAAAGAAACCCGCCTACTTCGAGAGTATAGGCGAAAAAGCAAACTTTCAAAGAGAAAAGGAAGAAAGAGTATGAGAAGGCCTAAGCTTGTCGTGGAGGAAAACAAAGACCTCCCTCGACCCCAGCAGCCTATGACCCTACGAGAATTTTTCCCCAAGGGATTTTTTTAATGAAAAGCAGGAAGAAACATTTGAAACTGCTTCGTGCCACGAAGTTGGTGCAATCGAGGATGATAGCGCCACTCCAAGTTCAATGGAGTTGGTAACAAAGCTGGAGGATACACCTTCCCTCAATGTAGTAGATCTGCCTCAAATGGACAAAACTGCTCACGTTGACACGTTGAAGGACTCTAATGTTTCAGATCCTTCAACCTCTACAGCACATGTATGCGCATCCGATTGCATGTCTATAAGCTTCACCGATGATGATTTGATGTTGGGGTCAAAACCTTACAATATACCTTTATTTGTCTCAGGATACATTCGAGAACAGGGGGTCGGTCGAATCCTTATTGATGATGGATCGGACGTCAACATAATGCCGAAATCGGTCATGAAGGAGATTGGCATCCTGATGGAAGAGCTATCAAGTAGCAAGCTGGTAATCCAGAGTTTCAATCAGGGAGGACAACGAGGGATCGACATGATTCGCCTAGAGCTCATCATCGGAGACTTAAAAGCACATACCCTATTTCATGTCATAGGCTCCAGAACTACCTATAAAATATTGTTGGGTCACCCTTGGATTCATGGAAATGGGGTAATAACTTCCACCTTGCATCAGTGCTTCAAGTTTTATCAAGACGGCGTCAAAAAGTTTGAGGCAGGCACTAAGCCATTTTCAGAGGTTGAGTCTCATTTCGCGGATGCTAAGTTTCATATAAATAACAGCAACATAGAAGAAATAATGCCGAAAGAAATGCCTTTGATCAACGGGAAGCAGAAGACTTGCGCAAGGAAAGAATCAATCAAAGAAGAAAATGTTCCAAAGTTTTGCGAAAGCAAGACATCTGTCAACCCTACGAAGGTTAAGGCCTTGAAAGACGAGAAAAGTTTGAACCCTTCTGTTTTGCGCTATGTTCCTTTGTCCCAGCGTAAGAAGGTTGAATCGCCATTTGCGGAATGTGCGAAAAGTTTGAAAGTTGGTGACATTAAGATTCTTAAGGAAAACTTTGTCACCCCTCTTACGAAGATAACGAAACAAGAGGTCACGAAGTCTAAAGAGACTCAGAAAGGGATGGTCCTGCCTGAGAAACGAACGAAAGAAGGATACGATCCCAAGGCATATAAATTGCTAGCAAAAGCAGGCTATGACTTCACAACTCACACTGAGTTCAAGGGCCTGAAAATCCTCGAAGGCAGGTCAAAGCTTTCTTCGACACA